>OY728163.1:1684742806-1690261083 GCA_963277665.1 Viscum album | reverse complement strand
CACATCTATATGGTGATACTGGAAAACCATTATATCCTAGTTGTATGTATTTTACGGGTTTTTCAGTGGTGTTAAGATTTATTGACCTAAAGGTGAAACATGTACGGAGTGATAGAAGTTTTAGAGAGATTCTACAATTATTGAAAGAAATTCTTCCAAAAGACAATGATCTTACATATTCACATTATAATATGAAGAAAATATTATTCTCTATGGGATTGGGATACAAGAAAATACTTTCTTGTCTGAATGACTATATGATATATGGGAAGAAATATGAATTTCTGTCATAGTGTCCTAAATGTGGGACATCATGGTATATGATGAAATAAAAATCCCAGGATGATGTAGAGTTTACAGAGATCCCTGTGAATGTATTTTTGTATCATCCATCAAATCATCATTTGAAACATTTATCTTCTAGTTTACATGATGGAAAAAGGTTATCATGGCATGCTAATGAGTGGAAATTTTATAGAAAAATACATCATCTAGCTTATTTTCAACAATGGAAGAAAATTTATAGGCATTATCCTATATTCGGAAATGAAATTAGAAATCTGAGACTTAGGTTGTGAATGTATGGAATGAATCCATATCTAAACCTCAATAGCACACATAGTTCATGGATTATTTTATTGGTAATTTAAAACATGTCTCCAAAAGTTTTAATGAAGAGCAAATATGTCATGTTGAGTATAATGATCTCCGGTCTGAAGAAACTCAGAAATGATATTGATGTTTTCTTGTCACCATTGGTTGATGCTTTGAAAATTTTATAGGAGGATGGTATTAGGGTGTATTATTCAAAAAAGAAAAGAATAATTTCAACTACATTAAATGCTTATGTTCTCTATAAATGTCTTCCTAGAATATGGAAATTTTTCTAGATACAGTGATAAGGGGAATAAGGCTTGTCCAATTTTTGAAAAATAGACTTCATATTGTCAATTGCATCATAGGAGGAAAATAGTATACATGGGTCCTCAAAAAAATTTCTCGATGGATCACTCATATATAAGACTACAAAATGTATTCAATGGCTCACAAAAATTTGATGTTGCTCCAAAACCATTATCCCCTGATGTTTATTTTGAGATGGTTTAAAACCATGATGTGACATTGGAAAAGAAACATAAATCTGGTAATGATAGAAATATTTGGAATAAAAGGTCAATATTTTTTGGAGTTATCATATTAGAGATATCATGAAGTGAATCATAATCTTGATTTCCTGAATGTGGAAAGAATATCTTTGACTGTTTGATTGTAACAATGTTTGAAATTAAAGGAAAGAGTAAAGATGGGTTGAATAAAATATTAGACTTACTATCAATGGTAATACATTTGGAGTTAGATCCCAATCCTAATGGAAGATGAAAATTTATTCCTCTGACTTGTCATACATTATTCAAGAGGGAGGAAATTATCATTTGTTAGTGTCTTCATGATATCAATGTTCCTCAAGGTTATTCATAAAATGTAAAAAAATTTGTCTCTTTGAAGGATTTGAAGTTGATATATATGAAATATCATGGTTTTCACGTCATGATGCAACTAATTCAACCAAATACATTATGTGGAATATTTCCCATCCATGTTCGAATGACTATAATGAAGGTGTGTTATTTTTCCAATTCAATTTGTAAGAAAGTGATTGATGTGAACACTTTGAACATTTTCGAAAAGGATGAAATTTATTTAATTTTTCAAAAGGAAATGTATTTTCCTCCTTCTTTTTTGATATAATATTGGGATTTTAATGGTTCATCTAGTTCGAGAAATAAATCTTTGCGGACATATATATCTTTTTTGGATCTATCCTTTTAAAAGGTATATGAAAATATTGAAGGGGTATGTTAAGAATTCATATTGACCTAAAGCCTCAATTATTAAAAAGTATATTTCTAAGGAGGTTGTAAGGTTTTGTACGACCTACTTGGCTACAGCGGAGCACATAGGTTTTTCTTCATATCACCATGAAGGAGTTAATAAGGATCTAAAGCAGATTAATTGAATGAAAGTCAAATTATTGTCAGCTAAATAGATGAAAAAGGTAAAATTATACATCATTAAAAACATATATGATGCTAAAACATATATCGAATTTCAAATTAATTAGTTGAAACAATGTCATCCAAAGAAGAAAGAAATGTGGATTTTGAATGAGCACAATTTTTTTTTCTATGGTTAAAAAAGACCTTTCTTGGTAGATCAGATGTATCGGAGAGATTAAGATGGTTAGTTGGTGGTGAAATTTTAAATGTGATAACATGATCCGAGTATGAAATCAATGCCTATACATTTCATACAGAAGTTCAGGACAACAAGGGTGCAGTTCAGGATAGTGGTGTATTGGTGTTTGATGAAGCAATGCATTTTTCGAGTTCTAAAGACAAAAAGCCAATTTCTGCATCATGTGCATATTATGGAGTCATTGAAGAATTATGGGAGGTTGATTAATTTAAAATTAACATTCCATTTTTTAACTAAAAATGGTTCATTAGTAATAAAAAATGATAGACACGATGAATTTGGAATGACATTTTTTAATCTGAATAGATTAGAAGACACAAAAAATTCTTTTATAATAGAAACACATGAAAAACAGATTTTCTATGTTGTTGATCAATCAGATCTGTTGTGTCTTATTATTTTACAAGAAAAAAAACATTATATTGGTGAGGATCAACACGAGGAAGATACTAATTTATGTGAGATCCCTACTTCCATGGAAATATTTGAAGAAAATAATGATGAGCATGTTGAAGACATGGTTTGTTCCATAAAAAACAATCGTGATAAAAGAATTTGGGAAAAAAATACATTAATACATTCCTAATATTTCAGGTAACATATGTTTATTTCTTGTTAACATATATTAATTTCATAAAATGTTAGATATTTTAATTTTTTTGTCTATTAAAAATCTTATTAAAAAATTAAGAAGAAATGTTTGTTTATTTAAATTTTGTTTAGTTAATTTTATCATGTTTAACATTACGTAACTTATATATATATTGATTTTGTTGAATTATAATTAATTTTCCATGTTTACCATGTTTACCATAGTTTACCATAATTTACCTATACGTAACTTATATATTTATTGATTTTGTTGAATGAAAATTACACTACCATGTTTACCATGTTTACCATTTTTACCATTTTTTGACTTGTTTACCTATTTATCATGTTCACTATTACATAACATAGTTCAGTTTTTCATTTTTTTTGTTAAAATTAGTATTTTAATATTTTAATTTTTATATATTTGAACAAATGTTTTCTTTTTTGATTTGAAGGATAATGACAGATCAATCAGTTGATCAACCACATGATTCGAGAGATGAGAATCATGATCATACCTCTTGGTATGAACATTCACTTTCTCTTGATGTCCCCCAATATTCATCATGTGAACCCATAAAAACAAAGAATATTTCAAGAGTTGGTAAACATGGATGCACAAGTTTACCAAAATTATCACTTGCACTTATCCAGGACCAACAGATACTCGTTCAGTTTGATGACAATGATATTATTAGAGGTCTAAATGCAAAATATTTTAAGAGTTTTGTATCAACTATGGGTAAAGAAATTAATAATTTTATTATAATGATTGGAGAAGTGTGGACAAAGAGATAATATCTCAGTTATGGGAGAAAATTTTGGTAAGATATTTTTCTATTGTTTGACTAATTGTTAAATTTTTTATAGTATAATATGTTTTACCTCTTCTTTATCAGATGAAATTTGATATTTCTGGCACAAGAGGAGTCAGGAGGAAATGTTTATCGATGGATGATATGAGATGGATGGATTTCAAATAAACCTTCAGATATGATTTCATTTTTGGTCATAGGAAACATGATATTCTGTGTCATATATATACTTTCATAGAAGAAGACACATGGGAAAAATTTCTTGAAAGTATAATAAAAGATTCATTTTTGGTAAGGGGAATGTAATATTTTATAAGTTTTATTATATAAATTATCTAATTAATGTTTTGTTAATTATTTTTTATTACTAATTTACAGAAAACAGGGGAATATCATCAAGAGATCCAATCTAAAAATGTATACTCTCATAGTTCATCTCGTTTAGGGTATTGTTTATTGGAAGTGAAAATAATGGAGGAAAAATTAAAAAAAACATAGAGTTGAGTCTTCATGATCTGGAGAGGTTTCCCCTCTATCCCCTCCATCTAGACATGAATAATGGAAGAGAAATCAGATGAGTATAATGGGGAAATATCTTTTGGAAGAATCGAGAATCTTAGATGAGAGGATTTTAAAATATTTATTTTATTTATTTAAGTTAATTCTATTATTTATATACTTTGAGTCCTTACATAAATGTTATACTAATTAATACAAGATTCTCTTTAGGAGAAATCACCCAAGGGGTATTAACAGCTACTGGTAAAAAAGATATTTTTTCGGAAGCATTAAGAAATCCCGAACACCCCGGCCATGTATGAGGATACCCAACGGGAGTATTGGTAAGAAAAGAGTTTCCACATTCTTCAACTTCTTACATAGAGGGTGTTTATAAAAAAATAGAATCCTTGGAGTCTGAAGTTCATAATATCAATGTGAAAATGGAGGAAAAGATTAGAGTTTTGGTATATTTTATGTTTGTAGACAAGCAAAGACAATTTCAGACTATAACTCCCACTCCTCCACCTCCCCCTACAGACCCCATTATTTATCCTCCACCTCAGCCAGTAGCTCCCACTCCCCCACTTCTAGACCCCATTATTTATCCTCTTCCTTTGCCTGCGTACCCCATTTTTATCTTACTCCTCCGCCACAGCTTTCTACTTATTGTGAGTTGCATGTTAATGATCCTCATCATCATATATTTTCATATGGGCTGGTATATTGATTAGGAGATAAGGTTCATCATCAATAATTAGAGTTTGAGCATCATAGAGTTACTATACATGATATTATAGATAGAGCAGCTCAAGTACGATTACCTACAGATGAGGTGATGACAGTTGGACATAGTATCATTCAATTTTTAGTTTGTCCATCCATACGTATGTGACTCATTACCATTGATGTATGTATGTTATATATTTTATTTTATTTTTTATTAAATTTGTTTTAACAATTTAAACCTAATATATTTTTTTATTTATTTACATGAATACTTCAAATGTAAAGAAATATTGTATAGACAACAACAAAGAAAAATGGGTATGACATCAGATATAAATTCTAGTAGTCTTGACATATTGTCAACATATTAAAATTTGTTTTTGGCTCATTATTTATTTCCAGGGGAATCTCATGTTTGTGGATGTGGAATAAATGTGGGTATTTTGAAAAATGATATCATGGATCTTGTTACTAGAGATATGTTGGGAACCAATATTATGGAGATTTTTTCAATGTAAGTCTTAACAACTTTCCCTACCTTATATTTATTAAAAATGTATACTTGTGTCTTTTTTGTTTTAGGTATCTTTATAACATGTGTGAGAAGAATGAGTGAACATATGTTTTTGGATTCAGGGACCTGCATTTTATATCCCCTGAAGCACATTCATTGGATGAGGAACAAATAACATTTTATATTGCTGAAAGATTTGAACAGAATATAATGAAGCAGTTTTGGATGATGCCTTTTTTGTGAGAGGTATGAAACATAAATCTGTAAAAGTGTTCATTATCTTATTACATAAAAAACCACTAACCTTAAATTTTCTTTTATATCAACGATCATTGGATGTTAGGTGTTTTGTTTCAAGGGATAAAACACTTTATTGGATATGCTCTGTCCATGGTGATGTGCGGGGAATTTTGAAGAATATGTTGGAAAAGTAGGTTTCAATTTATTAATTGTTATTTATATTATAATTAATTTTAAATTTATACCATTCATGTTATTTTGTAATTGGGTATGGGCCTACTTTTGAAAAAACACCATGAAAAATAGTTCCAAGATCAAATATGTAAAAGTAAAGGTAAATATCCATTTATAATTTTTACTTTTTGATGTATTACATAAAAATTATATTTTTAACTGACACTCATTTAAATACAACATTCATGAACAACAAGGCATCATCGAATGCAGGGATTATATGTTAAGTTTTATGTATGAAGTAATTACAACTGGAACACTTGTGATATTTGAATTGGTAAGATTTCCCTGTAAAATGTTCTATAATATTTCATTTGATTTATTCAATATACTTGTTAACTACATTACTTTTAATTTATAGCTAATTGATGACCCTCAACCCTATAGTGCTCAACAGTCCAAAAAATTACAAGTGAAATTGTTCAATTATTTAACAATTTAGATTGAATTTTAGTTAGTTTATTTTGTAAATCTAAATTTGAATATTATAATTCTAATTATGTATTTGGTAGTTGGTTTGGTTGGATTTAGGATTTTTTTTAGTTCAAAATGTTTGTTTTGAATGTTATATATGTGAATGTTTATTTTTTCTTTGATTCTTCTCATTTTTTCTTGTTTTTATGTTTTTAGGGAACATATTCTGCTATGGTTTTGGTATGATTTTGGTATGATTTCTTCTTGTTTCATACTTTGGTAGATAATATTGATGGTTTCACGGTGTTTGGGGGTGTCTAGGGGGTGGGGGATAGTCCAGGGGGTGGGGTGGTGTGTAGGTGGTGGGATGAAGTCCAAGGGGGTAGAGGTGGGGCGGTCCAGGGGGTGGGGGTTGTCTAGGGGGTGGGGGTGTCTAGGGGTTGGGTTGGTGTCCAAGGGGTGGGGGTGTCCAGGAAGTGGAGGTGTTCAGGTGGGGGGTGTCTAGGGGGTGGGAGGGTGTCCAGGGGTGGGGGCTATATAAGGGGTGCGGGGACTGTCCAGGGGGTCGAGGTTTCTATGGTTGGGAGGGTTTCCAAGTGGTGGGGGGATTTATAGTGTGGTGGGTGGTGTCTAGGGGGTGGGGGCTGTCCAGAAGGTGGGGGTTGTCTAGGGGGGGTGTCTCGGGTGCAGGCTGTCCAGGGGGTGGGGGTCTAGGGGGTGGGGTGGTGTCCAGGGGATGTGGGATGTCTCATGGGTGGGGGATGTCCATAGGGGCTAGGGGTGTCTAGAGGGTGGGAGGTTTTCCAATGTGGTAAGGGTGGGAGGGTTTCCAGGGTGTGGGGGTGTTCAGTGGGGTGGGGTGGTGTCTAGGGTGTAGTGGGTTTCTAGGGTGTGGGGGTTGTCCAGGGGGTAGGGGTGTCCAATGGTGGGGGTCCAAGGCGTGGGAGGGTGTCCAGGGGGTGGGGGTGTCCAGGGGATGAAAGGGAATCCAGGGGTGGGGTGGGGGGGGGGCTGTCTATGGAATGGTGGGGACTAGCGGTGGGGTATCCAGGGGTGGGGGTGTCCAAGGGGTGGGGGTGTCTAGGGGGTGGGGGTGTTCAGGGCGTAGGGGGGGGGGTGTCCTGAGGGTGGGGGCTCTCCAGCGGGTGGGGGCTATCCATGGGGGTGGGGGTGTCTAGGGGATGTGGTTGTTCAGTGGGGTGGGGTGGTGTCCAGTGGTTGGGATTGTGTCCAGGGGGTGGGTTTGTCCAATGGGGTGGGTGGTTATCCAGAGGTGGGTGGGTGTTTCGAGGGTAGGTGGTGTCTAGGGGGTGGGGTGTAGGTGATGAACATGGGGTGGGGGTTCCTAGGGGTGGGGCCTATACAGTGGTAGGGTTGTCCATGAGGGTGGGGTGTCTAGGGGTGGGGGGTGTCTAGGGTTGGGGGTTGTTCAAGTGGGTAGGGGGTCCAGGGGGTGGGAGGGAGTCCAAGGTGTAGGAGGTCCACGGGGTGAGGGTGTTGTCCAGTGAGGTGGGGTGGTGTCTAGGGTGTGGGGGCTGTCCAGGGGGTAGAGGGTGTCAAGTGGGTGGGGGTGTCTAGGGGTGTGTGGGTTTCTAGGGGGTATCCAGGGGTGGGAGGGTGTCCTGGGTGTGGGACTGTCTTGGGGGTGCGAGGGTTTCTAGGGTTTGGGGATTTTCCAAGGGGTGGCGGCTGTCCAGGGGGGTGGGGGTGTCCTAGGGGTGGGTGACTGTCCATGGGGTTGGGGGCTATCTAGTGGGGTGGGGTGGTGTCTAAGGGGTGGGTGGTGTCTAGGTGGTGGGGGTTGTCCAGGGGGTAGGGGGTGTCCATGGGGTGGGGGTGTCCAGGGGGTGGGGGTTACCATGGGGTGTCTGCTGTCTAGGGTTGTGGGGGTGTCCAGGGGTGGGGTGTGTCCAGGGGAGGGGAGTTTCAGGGGGTGGGAGGGTGTCTTGGAGGGTGGGGGTGTCGAGTGGGGTTGGGGGGCTTTCCATGGGGGTATTGGCTGTCCACAGAGTTTTAGTTTTATTAATTGAAATTGTAATTTTTGAATGTTATGTAGGTGAATGTTTAATTTTTTTTGTTCTTCTTATTTTGATCTAGTTCTGATGTTTTTCGGGTATGGATTCTGGTCTATTTTTGGTCTGGTTTTCGCCTATTTTCTACTTGTTTCTGGTCTTCTTTGGTAGATCATAGTAATGGTTGAGTGGATTTATTAAAAAAAATTAGTTTTTACATTTGTTATTTTATAACGGATGTAATTAATTCATGTGAATGGTTTTTTACTTTGGTTATTTAATAATTGATGTAGTATGGTTGTTTCGATGTTGGTTATTGTTTAACCAACATGAAAAAAATGCTTCATAGACTTTTTTACATCTGTTATAAAAATAACTCACGTGAAAAGATCATAATGGTTGATACCATTATTCCTTAAAATATTCTTAACACTAAACTCAATAGAGTGGTCAAGATGTATAACACTACACTCCCTCAATCGAATTGTTTTTATGCCAAAATCAAGGTCTCTTCATGCGAGGAAATACTCTTCCTAAATCTGGATAAGATATTTATTTTCCAACCATTACTATCCAAACCATTCTCCATCATCATTTGTGTGACTTAGATAGGGAAGAGAATTATGAATGATGAATTAGAACAAGAACTCGGTGGTAGAAAAAGTAGAGAAATCAACACCCTAATTAATTTAATAATGACATTTATTGTCAAAATTAAATAAATATTTTGAAATTTATGTTAAATGAAACTCAATAAACCTCCATTCTCTCTCTCGAACAAACTTTGAGGTTTGTTCCCCATTCTTTTGGATTTAAAAGAGAACATGGTGGGAGAAACACATAAAAAATGAGTGAATGGGGTATAAAGAAGAAGATCAATTTATATTAATAATATAAACATATAATATAAAATAAAATAACCTCTAAAACTACAAAAATTGACCACTAATTTTTGAACCCTTTGAAAATGAGACGAGATACATTTTTATTGGCAAAAGGGGTGAATAGTTTTGTTCTATAATTTTCCTCTGAAATATTATTCAAGGAAGAAAAAATAAATGGATGAATTGGGAAATGTTGTATTTTGAATATTTTCCTCTATCTCTCTTTTTTAGAAACACAAAATTTTTTCTTTATTGGTATTGTAATTAATTAGTTATGACTAATATACTCTGTTTATTAATCTGTCTTGGATGAATCTTTGTATTCTACATATTTGGTTTCTCAAGAAATTATGTACTTGATATAGGTATAATAAGGTGTTTCCTTCATCATTAATGTTTTTCTTACAGATTTTCTATTTATCTATACTTAATTTCAGCTCCATTGGGCATTACTTTGTGAGATATTGGCCCATATTCAAAAAACTCCATATCTCTTAACATTATTAAAAGATCCTCTTGTGAACTGAGTTTGGCCAATCAAATGATGGTATGAGATTTTGTGTAACGTACCTAGTAAATAAAGAATATAAATTTTTTATATTTATTAATTTTTTTTAATTACATATTAATTTTACTTTAAACGGGATTCTATTTTTGATGGCGTACCTGATACGCAACAACATGATTCTTTGAAGTATTACATTGCACACAACGTTGAGTTATACTGGAAGTTAATTTAATAATATTATTATTTTAAATAGTAGTTAACACATAGTCATTTTATTAGCGATAAGGAATAGAACTAACTAAAACAATTTTTTATATGTTTGTTAAATGATTTTACATTTATCCAATAAAATTTAGAGGCTTAAAATGTGAATGAATCTAATTTTAAGCATAAATACTCTAATATTCATCAAAAGGTCGATTAATCACCTTTTTATGGAGAACCATCTTTAAATATAGTTTTGGTCACTTTTATAAGTTCTATTTGAAAAAATAAAATTCTTCTTTAGAATCAGGACATCAAAATTTACATTGGGTAAATATTTATTATTTTTCCCACAAAATTTATTTTTTAATGAATAGTGAAAATTACAGTATTTTAATTCCAAATTTATTTTTTATCTAAAATATTTATAAAGATAGATTGTCTTTTTAATTGTTTTTAAAGTGTAATTATATTATACTTTACCATTTAATACAATATTGGCCATTAGAAGTAACTTCACTTTAAAATTGTACATAAATAAGTGCCAATCTTTTGATAGTTATTATTTCGTAAAACAAACTTTTTTGTTTTGACTACAGGAATTAATTATAAATTAATTTCTACCATTTCTATGTTTTTAATTTGTAAAAATGGATTTAATATTTGGAATCAGGATGTCTAAATTGTGTAAATAGGTATCTTTTACTTTTAGACATTATGAACATTTATTTCTGTAAAAAAAATTATTTACCAGGATTAAAGGGTAAATCTTGTAAATAAGGGTAAAAAAATATTATTATAATAATATAAAATTACCCTAACTTGTTTCCTAATCCTATTGGTTTATACATTTCCATCCATGGGCATCCTTGGGTCGATTTTGGGACCCCATAGAGCAACTTGGGAGTAATAATGAAACATTATACTGGCTAATGTAAAGTAAAGATAAAAATGACTTAAACATATATATTTTAGTAAATAAATTCTAACTCAGGGTTATATAAGTTATATTGTTTACTTTAATATGTTTTGTACCTTTAGAAACTAAAAATCATTATATAATAAAATAATATTTTAAAACATTCTTAAAGAGCCCCTCCTCTCCCTTATAAAAATCCCTCACTTATAAACCATTCCTAAAACTTCTCAATCCCCTTGTCTCATCCAACATCTTCCCAATTACTCTCCCTACATCCATACCCTCTTCTTAGAAGCCTTAACATAGGAATAAGGCACTTCAATTAAACCTTTTGGTTGAAGGCAAAGACAGTAACCCTATTTAAAGGTAACATATTCTCTTAAGTTCTTTTCTTTTATTTTACATTTCCAACCCCATAAAATATTTTTATTACTTTGTTTTATAAAAATAATTTTATCCTCAATATAATATATTTTTGTTATGATATTTATTCGAACTACACTTACACACACCTCTATCTAATGGTTAAAGAACATACTCTTTCTGTGGACTGTGAACTATTGCCTCACAAAACGATGATTACTCAATTCTATCCTACCGCCTCTCATGGTGGACATTATGATGAAACTATATTTATATGTGATATATATTATATTTATATTGTTTATATGCTTATTTAGTTTCCATTTATTGCATACCTTTATGTTTTCAATAATGGGTAAACGCGATAATTTCATTTGAGGAAGTGCAGACTACCGCCCCCACAAAGTGACGTGACTTGTTGATACCATACAAGGTATGTATAAAGGTTGTAGATAATTAAATTATATATTATATTATAATGGAATTATAATATAACTATTTATCATTATGTTTTCATTCCATTAAATATGAAATCGGAATGAAAGTAGCGTTCATGTGTATGTATGGATTACCATCTCCATGAACGATGCAGTTCATTTATGATCTCCAAATTTTATGAACTATTTTAAATTCATATATATACTAGAAATATATGATATATATGATATATAAATCATGAATATCATTCTGTAGATAATGTAACATGGAACACGTGGAAAATTTATAATTATAGCAAGTTTATTTTTAAATTAAGTTACGAACATCAACAAAATGTCTGATATAAACTCAAATAATTCACTAATTGTTATAGCAAGGTAATAATTGAAATAAAAGGAATAAAAAAATTAAAAGGTTTATTAAGAAAGTATACATTTACTTTAGTTTATTATTCAGGAGAATAAATAATGATTGAGTCAAGTCTGACACGAGGTAAAGGATTTCTTTTCTCACTTTTAATTCTATGAGATTTCCCTTTTTCACCACTTATTTATTGCATGTGGTGTTTTTTTACTTTAATTACATATATTCTCATTATTATATTTATATTCAAGGTATTTTTTGATTCATTTGGTGGTTATAAACTTTTGGTCATACGACTCGATTGATTACAATGTGGTAAA
Source organism: Viscum album (assembly GCA_963277665.1). NCBI lineage: Eukaryota > Viridiplantae > Streptophyta > Magnoliopsida > Santalales > Viscaceae > Viscum > Viscum album. The sequence continues at coordinate 1,690,248,778 of OY728163.1, read as the reverse complement.
TGGTTTTTATCTCACTTTTTATTCCTGTGAGATTCATGCTATATTTACCACTATTTCCTTTTGTGTGGTGCATGTACTACCAATTATTGAATTATTTGTGGAATATGATTTAATTTATGGGTATTAACATCTTCATTTAATTACCCTTCTTTCATGGGGTCTATGTTTCGTGTGTTACCAAATCGGTAAGGGAACCTTTCACCCTCCTCCTTTTAAAAGAATTCTTTTTGTCATGTATTTCAATTTACATCTTATTATGTTGGGATATGTTCTTTTATATAATTATTTCTGTAAATTTTATGTCCAAGTGATGGGATTACCTTTTATCTCTCATCAACTCATTTTCTTAATTTTATTGTGATGGCGTTAGGCTTTCGAATTTCTGTAAGGGAACTTCTTCACCCAATTTCAATTCTTTGGGTTAAACATCTACTTCTTGATTATATAATGTTATGAATATGTGTGAATAAAATATGATTTTTTACACTTAATAACCAATTATATTGGTTGTATTTATATTTTTTTACACATAATTATGTCATTGAATTTTCCTTAATCTAAGGATACAGTCTTTATAAGATATTTCATCTCAATTTACATTCCATTGAGACTTCATTGTTGATATGCACCAATTCACATTTATATGGTATATATGTTGTCTTTTGGAATATTATATCATGAATACCTTTATTATCATGATATTATAAAGTTTTTATTAAATGTTATTCCTCAATTATTTGTATTCAAGCATATATTATTTGGTTAATAACTCCTTAAATAAAATAATTTTTTTAAGATTTATTCTTGTAAATCATTCCTATTCATTTTCATGTTTTAAATACGGTTTTAAGGATTTATTTATATGGATATTAATTTTTTAAAATGTTAATTCTTTTAAAATCATCAATGTGGCATTAGACACTTTGATTCAAAAATCATTTTATTAAATTTTTTAAATGGTATTGAAAATGGGTTGAAAAAGCATTTATTTTGTCAATATCTTAAAATGATATATTATGATTGAAATGTGGAAATGTTTTCTTTACTTAATGCTTGTTTTATGTGTTATGAATATGTTATAGTTATTGGGAATTTTTTATATATACAGGTGGTTCTGTGATAAACCTAGGGCGGGTGAGCCCGTGATAGGTATTCAAAATGTAACTCCCTACGCAGTTGTGATAGCTACAATGTAAATATGTTATGGATTCCATAAGTCACCTTTTTGATTTAGGATTTCTATGTCAAATTCATAGATCTTATGGTTTAATAATGTATGTTAATATTGAAAAGTATTGTTTCATTATTTTGTATTTATTGATGGGATAATGTTTTCATTAATTATTTTATAACCCTTACTGATCTTTTTATCTCATTCGATGTTTTTGAAATGTTTTCCATAGGACTTAAAGATGAATAGGGTCAAGGATGTGATCAAGGAAAAGTCATGTTGTCTAAAACATGGATCTAGAAATGCTTCTTTTTAATAGTTTTTATTTTATGAAAAGATGGCTACTAATTAGTAGTGTCTACATGTAATTTTCAAGTTGATAAGTAATAGTTATGGCGTAATTCTCTAAAACTATAAACCTGAAAATATCTTCAATGTGAATTATTCTTTTAATTCAAGTTTTGTAATGTTATAAGGTAGGTTCCTTATATTTGGTATCGGAGGTCAGTTTAGGCAACTTTAGTGATTATGAGTTTTAGTTAAACTCATGGTTAATCTCTATGTCTATTATTTTAGTTAAATACTTGTTTTATAAAATTTTCAAATCAAGGAAAGTCGTTGAAAAATGGAAGGAGGAGGATATCAAACAACATCCCTATCTCTTTTTGATGACATTCTTGTAATAATTATTGCAGAGTCATGTTTAGATGATTGTGAAACGTTTTCTATCATAAAACTCACTTGAAAGTAGTTGTTCGAGATATCAAACACCTCAACTATACCTTGATATCATCGTGGATCATGGGTTGTATTTAATCAAATCATATTTTTTCAATATTCACATATTTTAATGAAAGGTAAATACTATCGAGGCATTTTTAAATATTTTACCTTATCACGAGATTTATAGCATATTATGATTTTGAAAAAGGTGATGAAGATGGAGACCCTTGTGCAACCTATTTATATTTTCATTTATAATATAGTCTCTCAACACATAATTATGGTATTTTAAAAGGACTATTTAATGGAATTTTCAACTCAAACTTGGTCCTACAATTTTATAAAAATAATTTTTTATCATATGTTTTGAAATTATATGTCATATATGATTATTTTCCGAAACTGTTTTTCTGAGAAGACCCATATGACCCAGGTTTTACAAGGTGTATTTGGATTAAGGTAGCAAATTATTTTTAAGGAACTCTAAATAATTGTTTCAATGCAAAGACCGTCTACCTATGTGAACAAGATGATGATGAAACCATATGAACACCATGATCAGGGTATGATGTTCTTTCTATTAGGAATAGTTTTATTTTATCATATAGAGGTGAAAAAATGACAATATATATGATGTTTAGGTCTTAATGTATTGTGATGAAAATAAATGGTGTAAGAAAACCATTAAGGTTCAAAAATGTAAGGGATATTTTTGATTTTTATAAAAAATAAAACTCATAATATGGGTGAAGACCCTTTTAGGTCCGGCAAGGCCACAGGAATCGAACCCACAACCGAAGGGCGACAAGGGCGCATCAACTCCCACTATCCTACGTGAAGTCCTTGGTTAGTATGAATTATTATTTTATGTTTCATGATTTTATGGATCAAGAATAAGTATATTTTAGGAACTTATGTTTTATATAATGGATACCTTTAATATAGGAAAATGATTTCGTGAATAAGTGATAAAGTTTATTTTAGAAGATGATTTCTTGTTTGGAAAAATTATATACTTAAGGGAAATAGAATACTATGGGATCTCATTTGTGGAGTAATGGTTGAAATATTATTTTGGAAGAATATCTATTTTTATTTTGGTCATAAGGTGATTTTTAATATTTATATAAATGATTAATCTATCTTAGAGAATATGTGTTTAGGTTAATTACACTTCAGTATGAAACTTTAAGAGTAGTTGATGTTTTTGGAGATAAATGCTAATATTTACTATTGAAGACTATGTGATTAAATCCTTTGGAGTTTTGGGTTTTAATAATAGTGTTGATTATTTAGAATAATTTTAAGGTCAATTGTATATTGATTGGTCTTTCTTGAACATTGGGTTCTTTTTGTTGAATTTTGGAGATTAGGAGTAGTATTTATTTTTATAAAGGATTATCCTTTTGGGGATTATCTGATCTTGTACTAACCAATATTGTTTTTGGATGATTTTTAAAGATATGGGAAATATATAATTAATATTTTGTTGATTATGTGATACTCTATATGTTTATTCTAGCACATCATGTGTGACAAGGTCATCTTGAATACTTACCTTTTAGAGGAAAGATGAGTTTGTGGTAGAATTTTTTTAAAGTATGACACTTTACATGACAAGTAAGTATATTTCCTTATGATCTTAGTCTAGTTATTAATAGAATTATTCAACTCTAGGAAAATTATCTTGAAGGGAAAATGTTATAAACCCTCTTTTATCATCAGACTTTTACTCAACCACAAATTTAAGGTGTTGTGGTGGTTAACATTATGTGATCATGTTCTATATCACTCCCTATTAATCTGAGAGGGTAAGTATCTCTTCCATATCCATGTTTTCATGGAATCCTAGTATCTATTGTCTTGGGTGACCTTTTTAATTCTCTTTGTTTATTTTAAAGTTATATTTTTATTGACTCCTTTTCTGATGTGGGACTTTTAATTAAGTTTTCGTGCCTAATTTTAAAATTAGGAGGATGAAATTCCCAAAAGGGGGGAAGGATGTAATATCACAGGTAAATAAAAAATATATCATTTCCATATTTATTAATATTTGTGAATTAAATATTAATTTTACATCAATGGGTATTATATGTTTGATGGCGCACTTGATACACAACAACATGTTTCATTGAAATCGTTCGTTGCACACAACATTGAGTTAAACTGAAAAATATTATAATATTATTATTTTTTAAATGGTAGTTAACATATAACCATTTTATTGGTGGTAATTAATAAAAATAACTAAAATATTATTATATATGTTTGTTATATGTTTTTATACATATCCAATAAAAGGTAGAGGCTTAAAATGTGAATGAATCTAATTTTAAGCACAAATACTCTAATATTCATTAAAAGGTAGATTTACCTCCTTTTGATGGAGAACCCTCTTTAAATATAGTTTTTATCACTTTTTTATGTTATATTTGACAAAATAAAATTCTTCTTTAGAATCAGGACATCAAAATTTACTTTGGGTAAATTTTTTGTATTTTTCTGATAAAAATCATTTTTTAATGAATAGTGAAAATACTGTATTTTAATTCAAAACTACCTCTTAATATAATATATTTATATGGATATATTAACTTTTTAAATGGTCTTAAAGGGTAATTATATTATGTTTTTACCATTCAATCCAATGTTGGTCACTAGAAGTAATTTCACTTTGAAATTGGACATAAATAAGTGTCAATCTTTTGATAGTAATTATTTTCTAAAAACACGTTTTTTTGTTTTGACAGTGGGAATTAAAATTAAATAAATTTCATCCACTTCTGTGTTATGAATTTTTAACAATGGATTCCATATTCTGAATCAGGTGGTTTAAATTATGTAAATGTGTAACTTTCATTTTTAGACATTATAAATATTTACTTCAGTAAAAGTATTATTTAGCAGGGTTAAAGGGAAAATCTGGTAAATAAGGGTTAAAAAATACTATTATAATAATATTAAATTACCCTATCATGTTTTTTAATCCTATTGGTTGAAACATCTCTGACTATGGGCATCCTTGGGTTGATTTTTGGACACCATAGAGCTATTTGGGAGTGATAATGACACATAATATTAAATAATTTAAAGTAAAAACAAAAATGACATAAACATATATCATTTAGTAAATAAATTATTTAATTGGGTTATATAAGTTATCTCTTAGACTTTAATATTGTGTTTACCTTTAGAAACTGAAAATCATTATATAATAAAATAATATTTTTAATCATTCCTAAAGAGCCCCTCCTCCCCCTTATAAAAAGCCCTCACTTCTAACTTATAACTCACTGTTCTAAAGCCCCTTGGATCATCCAAACTCTACCCAATTAAGCTCCGTACATCCCTCTACTCATACTAGAGGCCTTATAATAGTTATAAGGTACTTAAAGTAAACCTTTTTATTCAAACCAATTTGAGTTACCCGATTTAATGGTAACGTCTTCTCTTAAGTTCATTTATTTTATTTTACATCTCCAACCCCTAAACTCTTTTTATTCCTTTATTTCATAAGAAAACAAGTATCCGTAAATTACTAGGTTTCTTTATGACAATTATTCAAACTAAAATTACACACAACTCCATTTAGTGGTTAAATAACATAATGTTTTTGTGGACGACAAACTACTACCTCACGAAATGATGATTGTTCAATTATCCTATACCGACTCTCATGGTGGCCATTATGATAGAAGTGAATTTATGTATGATATATATTATATTTATATTGTTTTTATTCTTTGGTATTTTCAATTTATAGAATTATTTTAGGGTTTCCATAATGTGTAAACGCGATAATTTCATTTGAGGAAGTGGGGACTACCGCCCCCTCATAGTGATATAACTCATTCATAGAATTCATGGAACGTATAATTGATAGATATAATTAAATTAAATATGATATTATACTGGAATTATAATATAACTATTTATAATTACATTTTTATTTTATTAAATATGAAATATAAATTAAAGTAGCCTTCATGCGTACATACGGCTTACCGTCTCCATGAACGGTGCATTTCATTTCTTATCTCCAAATGTTATGTACTATTATAAATAAATATATATACTGGATATAAATTATATATATGATATCTAAATCATGAATATCATTATGTGGGTAATGGAATTTAGACCACTTGGACAATTTATAATTATAAAAAATTTATTTTTTACTCAAGTTCTGAACATCGACGAAATGTTCGATATGAACTCAAATAATTAACTAATTGTTATTGAAAGGTAATAACTGATATAATAGGAATAATAAAATTGAAAAATGTTATTAAGTAAGTAGAAATTAACTTTATTTCATATTTCAGATATTAAATAATGATCGAGTCAAGTTGGACACGAGGTAAGGGATTTCTTATCTCACTTTAATTCCGTGATATTTCTATTGTTCACCACTTATTTATTGCATGCGGAGTATTTTGTACTGAAATTATATATATATATATATATATATATATTATCATGATTATCTTTATATTCATGGAATAATGTAATTAATTTTTTGGTTATTAATTTTTGGATGACAAACCGCAGTCATTCGATCATCAGAGCATAAGTATCTAACGACCACGTTCCTTAGCACACATATAATGGAAAGGTTTTGGAAAGGGGGTGGAAGGTCTAGAAAGTTTACCCACACCACTGATGAAGAAGGATCACGATTCATGATGAACTCAAGAGCCCATCGATAGAGATAAAAACTACATCCGTTTAAGATAGGAGGAGCTTTGGAGAAGGTGATGATCAGGTAATCTTCCGAGCAGAATCGGATCATCAATTGGAACCGATCGAGAAGGCACACCACTGCTCGATCTTCAAGACCACATGAATCAAATATAAATCGTCCAAATGGGCAAAACTATGGGACATAAATCCCTAAAGTGATCCACAAGCATTGATCTATAAAGGTATGAGGTAGCGTTGAACTCCTTCATAGAAATCATGAACTGAGGCGAGCCTTCGTGAAGATCGAGAACCTTAGGGAAAAGAGGGATCAATAGGAAATGAGGGAGAAAATCCAGATTAGTGAACAAGGTGAATGATTCATCCATACTAGAGGATGGTAGGTCATTTACCCCTCCCCCACTGGGGAGGTGGGGGCCAGATTCGCGACCATCACCGCTAGGGAATCATCATCGAGGCACCAAAAAAATTATTATTTGTTTCTAGAAATAACATTAATGTTATGAAATGAAGTGTGTTATGATCATGGAGATGACATGTCATATGTATTCAAGAGTAACATTTCCATTTTTCAAAGATCATTATAGAATGAAGGTAACTAAAATTTATCTTTAAATAATTATAATAATATCATAAATACCATATTTTTTAATTATATATACTTATATATATTATTCTTGTAATTTGGTGATGAAAAAAGAAATCACATCGCTTTAAGTACGTGGTAGTCCAGCCATCCATGATCGGCATTATAATTTATTCAGTGTGTGAAAAAGTAATTTAAATGATATATTATATTTAAAGAGTGATAAATATGTCATAAATAAAATTATTATGTCATATAAATCACATATATTAATTATATTTACCCTTATTACCTTCAATGTAATGTGTAAGTGAAAAATGAATCACATCACCTCATGGGGCGGTAGCCCACCGTACACACGAGCAATGTTATCTTATCTTCCACATTATGTAATGCCAAACTTTATATATGATAAAATGAATATATAAGTTTAAATATTTTATAAATATTATATATTAACAATATATTCATCATCATACCCAACTGTGAGAGGTGGTAATGGAAAAGATGAATGACATCGGTTCATGAGAAGGTAGTCCACTGCACACATGTGTTATGATTTTGTAACCCATTTGATGGAAGAGGGAAAATATTTGGTTATAAAATTGACATAATATCATATAATAATATTTAATATACTTCTTCTATTATATAATAATGGTTTAATAATAATTCAACTAGGTGGATTAACAAATAAAATAAAACACTCTTTGAAGATCATCACCTCTTATATGAGTATCCTCCTTTGATTTCCACAAAATTCCTACCTATGTTGGATTTTTTACAAAAATACAGTTTATAGGACGATATTATAGTATTTTTGAAGTTATTTTTTAGTTATTTTCTTAAAAAATAGTTTTTATGTGTGAATAAGAGATGATAGGGGATCTTCTATATGAGGGGGAGGGGACACACATCGTATTTTTGAAAAGAATTTTGTGATCTAATTTTTCCATATATCACAAGGGTAAAAAATGGACCATTATATAACTGTATTGGTGTAATTGTATAGATATGGTTATCTAATAGTTTTTATAAATATTTATAGGTCTTTTTTAACCTTATATTTTTAGTTTAAGCCCTTAGTAAACCCATTTTTAGCTTAATCATGATAAATAATATTATATGTTTTCACTTTTCATTTTGTTGAAAATTTAAGTTGATATTATTTGATAATATAAATTATTATTATTCCAAATATGAGATACATTTTTAACAATTCTATTCACATATGTTGAAATTTTCAATTTAAAATTAATTCCATAGACGCGATGAGAAAGCCTATTTTTAAATAGAAAAATTAAAAAGATTTCAATATTTTTAAATCTAAGATAAATATTAAATTGATTACAATGACCTAAATTCTATTAATATATATATATATATTAACTTATTTTTCATTAAAACCAATTTTATCTATAGTATATCTTTATAAATAATTTAAACGAAGAGGGATTTTTAATTAATATTTAGTTTTTTTCAATATTCATAAAAAAAGAAGGTTTCAAAGAAAACAACAAAAATTTACCCAAATAAAATTTTTATATTATGACTTAAAAAATAAGTATTATTTTTTATAATAAATTATCTACAGGATAAAAAATATAAATTTTAAACAAACTCACATACATGATGTAAAAGTGGGTTTTTGATAAGTGTATTTTTAAGCACAATATGATTTTATATTAGCTCTATGTATAGTAATAACTATTGTATGAATAAAAATTAACATTTATTGATATATAATCTAAAAATTTCATTTAAAAAATTCCTCGTTATAGATTATTTTAATTAATTATTATAGATAAACATTATTCATTTTAAAACAATTTTTTGAAAAATCATATTTTGAAACCAAAAAAAAACTTATACTAAAAACCAATATAAAGTTGATATAATTTAAATTAAGTGGATTAAATATTACTAAATAATACTAATGTTACATTATATAATATTAAAAATATATCAATACATTTACATTAATTATTTTATTATAAATAAATGATTTTTTGTAAAAAAATCAAAATTTTTCACTATTTAGTGAAAGACCATTATTTTCATAAAAATTTAAAAAAATTCACCCAACTAAATTTTTATATTTCCATTAAAAATATGATTTTAATATTATAAAAATAATTTTACAATATTTAAAAAATAATTTAATTCCCTTTTCCGTAAAAGAAATAAAAACATTTTTGAAGAAAATATATTTTCAAAGAATAAAATTACTTTACTAGAAATTGATTGATTTTTTTCTATAAATTTATCAACAATTTATATTGAGTATGAAATATATATACATATATATATATAAATATATCATAAATTAGTTAATACTATTCAAACATTCCAATTTAACATCTATGTTTTAATGTTTATACATATCATAGATTTTTTATGTCTGGTGTTGCATGTTGAATACACTATCAAACATAAAAATATTGGGGTTACATGTACCAAAATCTATTGAAGATATTAAATTTATTTAAAAATTAATACATCATAAAATATTGGGGTGTTACATTTGTATCTAAGATCGTTGTTTCATGTCATATATCCTAACAAATATAATTTTATTATTTTAAATTTTTTGGAGGTTATATTTCTTCCCCCTACTCCCATTAATCAATTTCATCATCATAGTTTTAACATCACCACAACAATCCAAGGATGGAGATTTGAAAATAATTTTTTTATAAACCAAAATCTTAAAAAAGGTTAATAAAACATATTCTTTATAAAAGTGAAAGGGATTTATGAGGGTCTTATTGAATGACACATAACTAGGTTTCTATGTAAGAGAACATTAGTGGAATGTGAAGATATATAAATAGAGGAAAATCATAAATAATTATATTGTGTGATAGTGGTAATTGAACATGATAAAGTGAATGATAAATGTACTATTAAGGGACTTATATCCATAAATTTGTGATGATCTAAAAGACCATCAGATCCTCAAAAAATGAAGGTACTAGAGAAAAATAGTTTTTTCAACATCATATTCATAGAGTTAAGGAATTATTTTACCACCAAGATTTATAGAATAGGTAAATTAACTTTCTCAATGAGTTTAATTTCATACTTTAATCAATTTTTACCAAAATCTCATTTTTTTCTCTAAACTATTTGTATTCGGGATAGATTTTTAATGTATAAAGTGCTAAAATAAATATTTAAAGGACCACATAAAACCAAAAATAATACAAATATACTCATGCTATATTTATACATTAACCATAATAAAAATGTTTATAAAATTTTAATAATAAAATAAAACATCATATATGAATCTCTAAATTTCAATAGCAATACCCAATGTTCAAACCAAATTGGTCCACAAATAACTATCCCAAAGTTTATAAAACATTTTCTAGAAATGTTTGAAACCTAGTTATTATAAGGATTTGAACTTATATTCTTACAAGTTAAATCAAAAAAATTTCCTATAATAAAATCATATACATTTGGAAAATAAGCATTATATTTACCAATAAGAAAGGAATATTGACATGTACATCGTGTAGACAAGTCCTAGGAGCCACACCCATGCCGCACTTCGGTTGTGAGTTCAATCCCCATGACCTTGAAGGATGTGATGGATTATCACGTGGACATTGGGTGGTACCTTTTTTCATTAAAAATTAAAAAAACTCATCCCTAAATAATACTTCATTTTGATCCAACTGGTTACAAATACCCCAAACCAATAAAACATCTCCCAAAATGTCATTAATAATCTCAAAGTTTTTACTATTTAAAATGGTCAAATGGGGTGTCTAAGTATTGGAAATTATGATCATCAATAATCTTATAAACCTATAATAGAATCTATAACACTTAAAATAACATCTCATTAAAACATCATATTCTTCATAGTTATCTAAACCTCTCCTTTGATACAAACTATAACATCCTAGAACCTACACTCATGGATCCATTTCCAAAATCCTAAAAATCACATATCTGGATTTTATGGAAATAATTGTGACCACATTTTTTTCCATCCAATCCTAAAAAAATAAAAATTAAAAACTGGATCACATTAATTCTTACGGACTATTTATGTTTACAGTTAAAGATAATTTGAAAAGAAATCTTCATCAAAAACAATACTAATGTCATTAAATGAGAATTTCTCAAACTTAAACCAAATTTTATTATTTCACATTAAGTCATCATCGTCATATATATAAAATCTATTCTAGAAATAATTTATTAAATATAATTCAATAAAAATATTGGAAAAAGAAACATAATAAGGGTGAACACAAACGCTTAGAAAGGGAAAACATTAACATTAAGAAATATATTTCATTTGTGATCGTTAGAAGAGAATAAGGGTATAATGACATAATCTAAGTGCTTGAGTATACCATAAGAATATTCGAACTCATCAATACTTGGATTATAAAAAATGAAAACATGGAATGGGGATTTAACAAATTAAATAGTCATAAAAATCAATAATCAAAATCAATGTGATATCAATCTGGATCAAATGAAACATCATAAACCCCTATAGGGCATATAATTTTTTTGTTATCTTTAGAAATCATCTTTATAGAACACTTACAGAACCCTTACAATTTGAATAACCTTAAATACAACATCCAATATAATTTTTTAGAGAATATAAACATTATGTAATGAATTGGAGTGATATCTAGGATAACCCATCATATAAGATACAACAGGCTCACCTATTGCTATTTTGGAACACCCATCATATGAAATGTCCAAAAACCAGAATAAAAATAATGTATATAATGATCTCATCATAAAACTCTTAGAAATAAAAGATATTATTCTATAAACATATTAAACCATAGAAATGAAATGGGTTTTGTATAAATATCTTTCAAATATGTTTATGTTGTGGAAACTAAATGGGTTCCATAAAAATGTCTTTGAAACCTGATTTACCTATGGAAAATAAATAGGTTACATAAAAACACATTGAAACAATCTTACTCCATCCATAGAAATAATTAGTATGATAACATTACAAAATATTAAAAGTAAAGAACAAGGATTGTTGATGTTGATGAATGGAAATACCATTAAAATATTACTAAAATTATTTTAGTGAAAATAAAAAATTCATTTGGAATATCAATTTTTAGAGGATAAAAAATCATAAAATATTATGAATATATTTTTCATTGAAAACCCCCTTGGTATAATATAATGAATATTTAAAAAAGCGTTTAAATAATTTCTTAAGGAAATTATCTTTCCCATTATGAAAATATTTTTTTTAAAAATGAGAATACTTTTATTTCAAAATAACATTGAGGACATATAATGGAATATTCTATGAAAATAATGGTTATGATGGCATAATATTTAATTCATGTCAGACGCGTTTAAAAAAATGTTCCGTTCAAATTTTTTGTGAAATCAAAATGGCCATTTTTTTTGAAAATTAAATGAATATTCCTTTTGATTAATTTTTAAAAAGTCAAAAATGGATGAAATTTTATTTAATAAATCAGTAGTAAATGATTAAAAATATTTTACAAAAAAAAATTAGTAAAAAATTTATTGGATTAAATAAAATATCTATCCCAATAGAGAAATGAAGTTTGATTTTATTAAGAAAAATATCAATTATTTTAAGTACCAAAGAGTGTAAATAATGGAACTATTATTTTGGAAACATTGAACCATAATTAACAGATGATAATATCAATAAATTAAACTTATAATGTCATAAAAAATTTAGATTCATTATATAACATTTCTATATGGAATTATTTACACCTCATAAAAGAATAAAGGCGTATAACATTACATACATCTCAGAGAAGTAAAATTGAGATAAAAATACCTTAATGCTTTGGTAACTATAAAAACATAAACCACATTAAATGGATATATTAACATTTAAATTAAAATACACATAAATTTAAGGATAATAATCATAAAATAAATTCATAGCCATTATACACACCACAAAAAAAGATAATTGTTTAATATGGCATACATCTCACTAAAATAAAAAGTGAGATAAGAAAACTCTTATCTCATGCTTCCTTTTTGTTGATCATGATTTAACATCCTATATAGTGGTTTTAAAAATGTCATAAACCCATTAAATAACTATATTAATATTTATAATATCTTATATTATACTTTTATGAAATTTTATCACCTATTAGTTATATATAATTATATATAAGATTCTTGTGATGGGTTGATGAAAATAGGAATCACATCGTTTTGAGGAAGCGGTAGTCCACAGATCTACGAACAACGTTATCATTTTATCTGTGAGTGAAAAGGTAAGAAATTAAATGTTATATTATAATCATATAAAGATAAATATTTATTTAATATCACAATTACGTCACTTATATCACATATATTCATTATCTTAACATTTATTAACATCCATGTAATGCGTTGGTGAAAAACGAATCACATCACTTTAGGAGGCGGAAGTCTGCCATACACCATAGCGACGTTATCGTATCCCCTACATTATGGAATGTAAAAAATTTAAAAATGATATAATAAATAAATAGGTATAATTGTTTTTTAAATATCTCATATAAACTTCATATCCATCATCACACCCAACCATTATAGGATTTAATGGAAAGTCAATGACATCGGTTCGTGAGGTGGTAGTTTGTCGTGCACAATAATGTTGATTTCACGAACTGTTAGATAGAAGCAGGAAACTATTTAGGTTATGAAATTAAAATAATAACATATTATAATATTTCAGATAATTATTTTAGTATATAATCATGTCTTAAAAAGATTTTATATAGTGGGATAAATAAATAAATAAAACACTAATTGAATAACATTACCTCTTTTTCAGGTATCCTCCTTTTGTTTCCACAAAATGCCTTCCTAAGATGGATTTATTCTCAATATAAGTATTATAGAATGATATTATGCAATTTATTATGTTATTTGGGTTTTTATGGGATACACCCAATAGGTTTCAAGGTGTCAAGAAGATAGAAGAGTGGGTGACCTTGTATAGTAGGGGAGAAGACACACATAATATTTTTTGAATATAATTGAGTTGTTCCAATGTTCTCCATATGCAATAAGGGTAATAAAGGATCCATTATAAAACCTTATATGTGTAATTTTATAATTAAGGCCATAAAATAATTTTCATACAATTTTATAGATCATTTTTAAGCTAATATTTTTTGTAAATCATTTTTTACCTTAAATATGGTAAATAGTTTTTATTATTATCACAATTTTTTTGGGTAAAAAATTATTTTGACCATATTACATGATATAAATTATTATTATTCCAAATATCGAATCAGTTTTTTCAAATTCTATTCACATTATTGTGTAAATTCAATTTAAAATTAATCTCGTGAAAGAGATAAGAAATAATTTTTTTTAAATAGAAAATGTTAAAAAAATAAAAAAGTTATTTTATCTATGATCAATATGAATATTATTCCAATGAAATTAATTGAGTTAATAGGTTTTTAATTGAACTCGTGTTAATTTAAAACTAATTCAAAAATTATTTAACTTTACAAATAATTTAAACGAAAAGGCATTTTCAATAAAATTCTTGTATTTTTTAGTATTCATAAAAAAAAGAAATTTTTCTGAAAAACAAATTACCAAAATATAATTTCTATATAATGATTTAAAAAAATAATTTATTTTTTAAAATAAATTTTCTAAAATTAAAAAAATAAAACATAACTCATGGATGTACTAAAAAATGAATGTTTTCGATAAATGTATTTTTTTAAGAACAATATGATATTATTTTTAATCTAGGTATGATAATAATAATTGAATGAATATAGAATAAAATTTATTAATATATAATATATGAATTTTATTTAAAAAAATTGACCATTAGGGATTATTTAAATTAATTAAAATTAAGAAACATTACGCATTTAAAAATACATTTTAGAAATATCTCATTTTTAAAACCCATTAACAAAATTATATAAAAACCCCTATAAAGATGATTAAAAAGTAATTAAGTGAATTAAATATAACTATATAATACATATGTTACTTTTAATCAAATTCAAAACATATTTTTTCATTAAAATTACACATTTTATTTATAAGAAATAAATTTTTTACAAAAATCGGTATTTTTTTAATATTCACAAAAAAAACTTTTTTCCATAAAAAAATAAAAAATTTCACCTAATATGACATTTTATAATAAATTAAATAAAATAAAGTTAATTTTTAAAAAATAATTTTATAAATGATCTACAAATTTATTATAATATACTTTTCATGAAAAGTAATAAAAATCATTTTTGAAGAAAACATATTTTTGAAGAATAAAATCACATTACTAAAATTAAATTGTTTATTAATTAAACATTTATCAATAATTTATCTTCATTAGGATATTAATATATATATATATATATATATATATATATATATATATATATTCCATAATGTAGTTAATTATATTCATACCCACCAATATAACGGCTAGGTTTTAACAGTTATATGTATCATGTGGCGTTTATACTCAGTGTTGCATATTGAGTATGCTATAAAACATAAAATTAATGGGGTTCGATGTACATGAATCCAATTAAGATACAAAATTTATTTATACATGAATAAATCATAAATTCTCAATGTGTTTCATTCTTGTCTAAGCTCAGTGTTGCATGTCATTTAGGCTATCTAAAATAATTTTCTTTTTTAAAATCATGTGTTGATACAATAAATATCAGATGCTCTCTTAATTTAATAATAATTTATTATATAAATGATACTAAATTAATTATATTAATATTCGTAGTATTTTTTTGTAAGGGAAATATTAAGAAGAAAATGTTTTGGATTATGTAATACTCTTGTTGGGACCATGAACTTTCTCTTGAATGTCCTCTTAGAAATAAAGGGTTCAAGATAACTTTTTTTAATCAAGGGATTTAGGATGTGAATCAGAATTAAAGGAGACATAAAATGGGAAGTGGATCAAGGATATTTTAAAGGAAATGTTTATCTTTTAGATGGTCTAATGGATACCCTTTTTAAGTTAAGAAGGGAATATTGTGAATACTTATTATTTTTAAATAACAGAGCGACACAATTCATGGTACAATAGTTCTAAAAGTGATAAATAATGGATTTTGTGGTGAGAAATTATCTATAATTACACTGACAATGATTTTAACACATATTTTAAACAAGGTTCATTCCTTTTACCACATGATTTTTAAATTTTACCACTATGGTTTTTATCTGGTAACTAGTTTTTTACCAAGTATTCTATAATTTATTAAAAATATATTGTAAACCATATTTTTAATTTTGGGTGCTCAAAACCAAAAATTTAACCCCATATAATAATATTTTATTTATAATTAAGTTAAAATTAAGTTTTCAATTAAAACATTAAATATATGGAAAACAATTTTTTAGAAAAATATTATTTCCCCATTAAATGTCCTCAATATTATTTATTTGTAACTTCCTGACCCATCTTACCATTGAATCGATAGTTGTACCATTTTCCTCATGACCTCATGCATGTATCCCCATATGGTAAAGGCTTTCGACTAGCAGCGAGGGTGTAAGTATTGTCACTAGGAAGACTAAATCCTTTTATCAGAGTTTTCACATCGGTATAAAAATATATAAACAGATGAAAACAACGAAAGAAGTATAATGAAATATCCAAAAGTAGTGAAAGAAATATTTATTTAAAACTGGAAGAGGTAAAATGTCCAATTATAGTTTATACAATGCATTCATGTCATATTTATACATATTTGAAATTATTACACAAAACAACATACTTTACATCTCAGTATAAAAATAAAGAAAAGACTCAAATCCACAAGAGTGATCTCCACCAGCATCCTGAGCTCTAACTCAGCACTTTTCTCCTAAATCCATGGTACATGGAAATAGAAATTTCAAGAGCCCATAGTTCAATAAACAAGTATAGTCTACTCAGGTACCAATAGTACCTAAGCATGGAGTGAGATGAAAATATTAGTAGGTAGGCACCCATCAGTTTCTATCCCACACTATGTAGTGAATAATATTTCAGTAGTGTGCAGATTTATCGAAGTAATAATGGAATTCAATAAATAACCAACAACCCATCCAGGTTCCTAAGGGACACCTGATGGAAATACCTTCTTTAGCCCACAACTAGTATGTCTGATCATGTCAATTATGTATATATATATAGTAATAGTGTCTGTGTGTATATATTAACAGATAGATATTCTTAACATTATTTTATATGAACCAAGTGTTTACCAATTACAAATGGGCATATACCCTGGATACTATTTCTGTTGGGACCAAGGTGTAATGCACATACATTCAATACCAGGGGAAGTTCTCATGATCAATCCCTGAGTCCAAACACTAAAATATATCACATGATAATGGAAATCAACATGGGAGCTCAAACTATCTTCCTACTCCATTCTCTCACGGTCCTTTGGAAAACGATGTTGGATATATCGGGACATAACACACCGACCTCCATCACTAGGAGTAGTGCACGCAGTCTATCCCATGGATAAACTCCCTGACCTCTCACATTCTCTAGAAGATCAGCAAAAAAACTGACATATTGTTTCTCTCTCAGGGCACTCATGATACGTTGGCTCCCCTACCTATAAAAGGTATAACCATTAACAGTATATAATGCATGAAGCATTTAACCTCTCTTGCATTTTATTATCCCATTTAAATTACATATAATCAAGAATATTCACATTTATACTTATGGAAAACCATATTAAGAATTTCAATTAAAACATTATCATGAGATTCACATTAAACTCAAAAAATTGAGGCAAGGTCCTCTCATTCATCTCATTGTCCATACTGAAATCCAATAATTAACTCAATAATTAACAGGGTGAAAAAATAAAACTAATTAATACATCAATTAATTTATCAACAAAAAAATTCATATCTCATAATTAATTTTCTATAATTTATTATCTCATTATAAATCTCAACTCTCCATAATTTGTTCCATAATTAAATATCTAGATCATAATATCAAAGGCACACAGTTAATTCAAAATTAATTATCTCAACTTATCCAATTAGATATCTCATAATTAATCCCCCAATTACTTATCTATATTACATTCTGAAAAAATATAAATAATTCAAAATATATTAACTCAACTTAAACAATTTAATATATATCGTAATTAATCCCTTGATACATTTTCACAATTAGATTTTTCGAAGAAAAAAAATAATTCACAATTAATTATCTCAATATATCTCACCCAATAATTTATAATTATTTATCTCAAATCATCCTTCCCAATACTCATGTTCATCAATATGTAAAGAAGATAATAGAAACACACATATCAGCAAGATAAAGGAAAATATTAGTGTAATCATTATGTTTTTATTTTGAAGGCATCACCCATTCATTGGAGGGTTTTTATTACAGAAATTTGATTTTTAATCTAACTCAATTTCCCTACTTTCTCACACACAAGCACTTCAACATAATTATTGTCCCACTGGAAAAAGAATAAAAAGACCCTAAGCACAATACCAGAACCCAAAATTAGTGTGTCAGGGACTGACACATACCCAATTAATTAATTTCAACTCAAATAAACCATAAAAACTTAATTCAAGGGGTTTGAAACAAATTCGTGGGTATATATCCTTAATCGAAAATGATGGAGGTGAACTAAATTGAGCCAAACCACTTGGCCTTCAGTGGACATCATCGGAATACATACCAATGGGTCCTGAGACATCTTCTGCACCACCTTGAACAAGAATAAAAGAAATATCCAAATTACACCTGAATATAGGGTTTCAGCCTAAGGGAGACAGGGCGATGGAGAGTTGAAACAGCTGATGTGAACAATGAAATGAAATAAGGACTCACCACACTGAGGTAGATAACGTTCGTGAAGGAACTGGAAGAAGATAGTCATGTGAAGAGGAGTCAGTAGTATGGGTGGTTCTCCACCCAAGGGTGCTGCACTATGGGTGCCTTATGGGAAACAGAAAGCCAAAACAGTTGATCAGAACAATGAACGCCTAGAGAAGGACTCAACTAGCCGAGATGAAAAACTTTCGTGAAGGAACCAAATGAGTTTGATGATTTGAGAAGATCTGGGAGATGGGGGTGGTGTGCATTAAATATGGCAGAAAAGGGGGATCTCTCAACATATATTAGAATATTAGGGTGTGCCTCCTTCATCTCATCTCCCTCAATTAATAAATTATAGACCAAAATTTATTATAAGGATTTAACAAATAATAATATTAAGAATCACAATTCTATTATTATTATTATCAATTAATAAAGACACCTCTTAGATAAACCCCAACTCTCTATTTAAACACATCATTTATTAAACCACTTTGATAAACCCCAAATCCCTATTCAAACACATCATTTATTACACCTCTTTAATAAACCCCAACACCCTATTTAAACACATAATTTAATTAAAATCCTTTCAACCAGAATTAATTTAATAAATTCCCAAATTCATATTCAATTAACTAAATTCTATTAACATTAAATTTAATAAAATCAAACCATTATTTCACAATAATTAATTAAATTCCTATTCAACTTGAATTTAATTAAATAAAACCCTCTATTTCATAACATTTAATAAAATCCCATTTTAACATGGAATTTAATTAAATAATTTAACCTAAAACTCAAAACAGGGCACACTACACTTTTGGAATCGTGTGGTCTGACATACCTTGAGTAGACCATGCATTCTTTACTGGACAATTTTTTTTATCATGCATAACTGACCCATATGGTTTGACTGATAGTGTGTAGCCGATGCGAATATCACTTCCTGGTTTTGTGCTCCCATAACCCATCTAGCCATTAGAAAACTCCTCGAGCCTTTACCCAAGCCGGATATAAACACATTTAAATGATACTAACTTTCAAAACTTCATCCCAAAGTTTGGTTTTAAAATAGACCTATCGTTACAACAAAAAAGTTCAAAAACATTCGTGTATTAACTCGGTTCAAAAAAAAAAAACAGGACTTTACATTATTATTGATTACCAATTGAATGAGTGTTAATATAATTAAATATATATTTAATAATTATATTAGTTTATTTTTTGTAAGGGATTAACATATTTTATTAGATACAAATTTGAAAATTTTATTTATAATATTTTTTGAAAATAATAGTTTTATGGTTATCTTAATAATTATCTTTAACCACACTAATCTTCTTATTATCCTTAAAAATGAAATTTTTTTAATTAAATAATATGAAATTTTTTATCCAAAATATGAAATCCATTTTTTTAGATTAATTTTTATTTCTTATGAAATCAAAATTTTAGTATATGGAAATAAAAAATATATTTTAGATTAAATTTCTACTTATGTTTTTAAAACATTAAAAATAGATTTTATCAGATCAATATAGTATTTTATAAATGATATATTTTATTTTATGAAGATATTATATTATATAAACAATGTTCAAAAAAAAAATCTGCCATAAAAGTGATGGTATAGAATTTTTTTTTCACTATTTACATCAAAATATATTATATTTAATAAATCATAGAAATTATACGTAATATAATTTTTACATGATGAATTAAAAAATGAATTTCATTTTATAAAATTTAAATTTTAAAATTAATTTATTTATCATTTAAATTAAAATACAATATATATTGAAAAACATGTTTTATAAAAAATTACATTTTGAAACTTAATGTCTTCTTAATTAAATTTTATAGTAATTTATATTAGATTATAATATTTTTATTTACTAGTGGTTTTATTATTTAAAAAATATTAATAATAATCATTTCTTATTTCATGGATAACTTTAATATGGTGTTTTTTATGAAACAAGATATATATACAATATTTATTTAAAGTAAATTAATATAATAAAATCATGGGGTGTTACATTAAATAAGCTATAATTCTAAAATTTTGTGAATATGTAATTAGTTATGGTTTCATTTTATAATTGATGGGTGTAAAATATTTGTAATTAATCTTCACTCTAAAATATTATTAATGTATTACTCATGGATATGGGCCACAAAACTATCTTATTTCTGTTATAGGGGGGTAATGTTTAAAATCATATCATCCAATGAGAATTAATATGAAATTTTGTGAAAAATTCATAAATTTTCAACCCTAATTAACTCATTTTAGTTTTACCTAGTTGATAAATATTTACCATGGTTTCTATTCACTATGACCAAAAATGTAATTAACCACATCAATAAATATGATCCTCTTAATTTTAATTATGAAAATAATTTTAATTATTATATTTATACAAATAGGGGAATTATTCTTAATATTTTCATGTAAAACAAAATGAAAATAGCTTTTTAGATAAAATGAGTTTTTGTGCCTAAAATGATTTTATACCAAATTAAATTAAAATCATTATATATATGAAAATATTTGAATTATTTTTAATCAAAGAGTATTATTTTCACTTTAATACCAATTAAAAAGAAGATAGGTACATTGTAAATAACGTTAAATAATTGACAATTTTTAAAAAAATAAGTATTTTTTTATTCACTAAAAA
Source organism: Viscum album (assembly GCA_963277665.1). Lineage (NCBI taxonomy): Eukaryota > Viridiplantae > Streptophyta > Magnoliopsida > Santalales > Viscaceae > Viscum > Viscum album. The sequence continues at coordinate 1,690,227,029 of OY728163.1, read as the reverse complement.
AATCAACATTTCTAAAATATACCAAAAAAATAACCCAATAATATACATGGTAACATAATAAAAAAATATGTCCATTTTATAATTTTCAATTTATAAAAATTATAAATTAAAATATTAAGTAAAACCATAAAATACATGGATAACACCTTAGCTGGAGTAAAACAATTTATTTATTTGATTTGAAAAATTTTGTAAAATTATTTTAAGGAATGTGAATCCAAAAAATATAATTAAAAATAGTAATAAAATAAGAAATTGATTTATAATTAACACTACATGGGTTTTCTCATTCTTCACCCTTAAATAAATTAATTCCTCTCAATTTTATTCACTACTTAATCATATGGGGATATTTTTCCCTCATTACATTTTCATGTTCACATGTTATATCTTCTATTATATAGTTATTCTATAAAACCATAGCCACATGAGTTACCGTATTCAAAAATAAAATTCTCTCTGTAATATAGAATGTATTTTGGATTTTCTTCCCCCAAAATATTCTCTTCCAATAAAACTACATCAATTATCAAAACATAGTATTCATTATGTACATATTTCCATAACAAAAAAATCATTAAATCCACCATGTACCTGAGATAATATTGGATGCAAGTACACTCAATATGTAATGTGTCACACTTTTTCTTAAATTTTATATAGAAAATTATACCGTGGAATTAGTTTTCATTTCATATTGAAATTAATAAAACCTTTGTAAGAAAATTAATTAAGGTATGATCACCCACCTCAAACAAAACATCCTACTTCCAATTATATTTATATATTATCATTCTTTACTGAGATTCCATATTTTAATGCAGAAAAATTTCTCGATTCTAAAAAACTTGTTCTACTAGTCCTAGTCCTAATAGCATTATTTCACTAATTTTATGCCAACATTCTATAGTTTGACACTTATTTACATATAATTCATAAAATTGTTCTATCTATATACCTGAATGTAAATAACAATTAAAATTTAATTATACTAAAAAATTATGTTTATCTCAAAATCATTTTTAATCTGTTGAGAAACCCTAAATCATATAGTTCATTTTTTGAAACATCTTCTTTGATTTTCTATCCAAATGAGGATGAAAAGTCGTACTGAAACAAAACTTAGTACACAATAATATCTAAAGCCACCCAAAAATTTTATATTGATATTGGATCATGTTAAAATTCAATATATATAGGAACTCTATTTAACCAAAATGTCACCTTAAGATAATGTTGGGAGAGTTGATCCAACGTTATAAAATATCAAATTGGAAGAAAAGGTTAAAACATAATCAATCGATCAAAAATAACAAAAATATCATTATTAAAATAAGATGTATTTTGTAATATCCCCATGAAATCCTTGGATATATTGTCCCACTTCCATTAAATCTCTGGAAAAGGATAAATAATCATCATCACTAGTTTTTCATTATCTATAACCTATTATCAAGTCAAACATTTCCTGGTAAAATAAGCAAGCTATTTCTTTATTCCATCTAGACTATAGTATTCCCAAAGGTATTATTACATCTTTGTGGTTCCAAGAGAAATAAAAATGGAGATTTATAAGTATCACTCATCAATTTATTCAAGAAGATAAAATAAAATTACACACAAAACCTCTTTACAAATTAGCTATTTTATATTTTGGAAACTTACATTTCACTATCAATTATATATTTTATTGTAAATCATGTTCTTCCATATGAACCTGATTAATTATCTAAAAAATATGACTACATTGAAACTTATATAAAAATATATTTAGTTACATTATGTATAAATTCTAGGTGAAAATTCATTAAATAATTAACGAAATGATCATGTTATATATGTGTCATGGTTATTGAATCATTATATTTTTGAATTATATAATTGGGTACATTATTTATTTTATTACAAGATTGTGGATAGTGTAATAACAATACTTTATCCACCCCAAAAATATTTTTTTCCTAATGTTCAATATTTTTTTTTGAATATCTAATTCAAACATTTAAGGTCTGTATATATTTCACATTTCAATCAATATAAATGATGACACTATATTTTAAAAACAAAAAAATATCATTGTAAGATCAATATCATGTGATGTATAATTAATTTCATAGAGCTTCAATTGATGTGTCTCATACACAATAACTCAATCATTCTATATAAAAAAACCAAGTCCCATTAAAAAATCATCACTATAGAGTAAAAATTCACCATTTCTTATAGGAAAGGATATAATTAATTAATTAAATGGTCTTATTTTTAATTTTAGGAAACAATCATCACATTACTTTATCAAAATGAATTTAAATCCTTTTCATGTTGTCTTGGTTATAGGGATAGATAACAAAGTAAATATTTCAATAATTTGTTGGTATTAAACTATTAATTCAAGTAAAATTTGATTATCTGTGAATTTTTTAGATCATTCCTACTTTTCCAAAAAATTTCTTACCATAACAAATATATATCTATGAATTTATCATATACCAATTCTAACATCTTTTTCCTTAATAAATCATTAATTATGGTTTTAATAATGAATATTTAATTTTATAACATCCCCATGATCATTAACATTTAGAGTTTTAGAGAATTATGAATAAACACATACATTTAAAACTCTTAAAAACCAGGTTTAAACTTCCACTCAATGTACATTTTTCTAAAATAATTGTATTCTAACATTTAAATACCCATTTCAACTAAAACACATTTTCTTCTTTTATGATGAATCATCCTAGTGTAATGATAGAAATTGTTATAGTTATCACTCATTTGAGTTCCCTATGAAGTTTTCTCTAAAAAATTATACTACAAAAAGATTCTTATTATGGGATATAAAAATAAAGAAAACTATTAGATAACTTTGAAATTTATGAAATCCCAGAAAAAATATTTTGATTTTATACTTAACCTTAAACTCAAAAGAACCATTTAATTACTCAAGATATTAGATCCACTTACCAAATATTTTCATAAAACATATCCTAAAAAATATTAAAGTAAAATCATAATCCTGGTGGGTTCTTATAAAACATTACTACACATCAAGAAAATTTCATAAAAAACATACTTCTCCCCCTTAATAGGGCGTGAAGGTTCTTTTAAACAAAATATCACTAGCTTACCTTATGAAATAAAAAGACATCCATGAAATCAGATGTTCAAGGATAGAAACATCATATACATACCATAGGATGACAGCTTTATATCACTCTTATAATCTCTCTTATAAAAACACTTATAAATGAAATAACCCACTAAGTTAATTCCAACATATATTCCCCAAAAACAATCATTGGACAATACATTATAGTGGTATAATATGTACACATATTATCAGGAAAAGAGTCCAAGGACCATAGAATATATAAAAAAATATTATTTCATTTCTATCATAAAATATTATAAAATATTATAGTTGAAAAATATATTGAATCACTTTTGGGCTTCACATAAAAATAATGATAAAAATATCATTCCACTTGAAAACAACGAAAATGTAAAATTCCAAAATATTTAGTAAAATAGATATTATTTTAATTTTTTTTTATAATTTTGGTTCTATATTGATAAATCATAAAAAATATGAAGGTGTCAATAGATGATCAATCTATATACATTAAAAATTATTCTTGATCTTTTGTAAGGAAAGTCAAAAACAGTTGTATAGAAAACATAAGGAATATTCATTTTTACAAATTTATAAATAAATTAAAAGTAGATGAAAATGACCATTAACATAATTTTATGTATAAATTTTATCATTATTGAAAATTTTAAATAATCTCAACATGAAAGGAATTTTTTTTACAAAAAACATTAAAAATCGATTTTAATAAAAAGTTCATTACCCCAAGTCCAAATTTCCATGTACATACTAAAAATACTATATAATAAACTTATATTAATTTTTTACATGATTAGAAATAATTTTCAGGTTTATTTAATTACCATAATATATTTTATTTCATTTATTACTAAGTATTAAATAGTCACAAAATTAGTTAAGTTCGTGTTGGGTGTGTGGGGGTTGTTCAATTTATAACCTGAAAATAACATAACTACATTAATGTAGTCGAAGGTGTAATGGTTAAATAATATCTACAACAATAAACATTTTATAATTATCATTTTTATATATTAAATATATATTATTAAACATCTACGTATGGTTATATAGAAAAATTAATAACATCATTTTATGGAGACGGTAGTTCATACATAGGCATGAATGATGTTTTCATTTTTCTACTAGGTGAAAAAGATATAAAGTACATATATATTTTTAAATATTATATAATCATATATATTTTATCAATATTATATATATTCAATAATTACTTCCTTATGACTATCTATGTATGGTAGAAATGAAAAAAAATCACATCACTTCAATGAGGTGGTATCCCACAAGTGTGCACGGGCGATGTTATCCTTTTCCAAATGATGGAATGGAAATAATATTTATTATATATTATCTTTAAAATTAGATAATTATTTCATAAATATCATATATATTCATTAAACCCTTGAAAATAACCATTCATAATAGTTGGTGAAGAAAACTAAACCTATTGCGTTGTTGAGGTGGTAATCCACATGTATGCGGAAGAACGTTTTCATTTACCAAAGGATAGAAAATGTTAAGAAAAAGGGTTCTAAAAAATTATAATAACATTTCGGAATATTTTAGGTACTTATTTTATTATATAATCATGGTTATTACAGGTTTTAAGGATATATAATAAGAAATAAATATTAATGAACTTAGTTAAGAGTCATACCTCTTCTTTGGAAAACATTATTTGGCTTACACCTTAAGCCTTGTTGGATGGAATTTTTTGTGGAATAAAAACATTAATACATGTATAAGAATGTTGGGAATGTATTAGGGTATTTTTTGGGTATGCTAGAGTGCACTATGTTTGTTAATAAGGGAGTAGAGCTGGTTCCCTTTAGTAAATAATGGGAGTGTTACTCATTTAATAAATCATAATTTTTTTATTGTAAATGTATTCATCATGTTTAAGTAGAACCATATTTATCAATTATTTAATATAATATGATATTATTTCAAATCCTCTCATATAATAATAAATAAGTTGATATTTAGTAACGTTAAAAAAAAATCAACCTTAATTAACCTGTTTTACCCTTTACCAATGTGATAACAATTTTCCATTTTTACTGTTCATTGAGACCAACAATTAAATTAAATTAATTAATAAAAATTAAAATCATGATTCAAAATATTAAATACATATTTATATATAAATTTTTTTGATGTGTCAGAATTTAATATTAATATATGCATGAAAAATCAAATGCAAAATAGTTTTTTGAAAAATGTGTTTTGAGAATAAAAATTAATTCAAACAAAAATAATGTATCATTATGATTTATCTGGAACTAATATGATTAATATTTATAAAATTGTAATAATTTTTCTTTAAAACTATTTTATTTAATAATTTTACTTTATAAATTCTTAAAATGAAATGAATGTGTTTTTTAATATGTATATTTCGGAATCACCAATAAATTGATTATTAGAAAATTTCCAAACAAAAAACACTAAACTGTACATGATATGATAATATTAAAATTTAATCTCATTTTATGAAATTATATTTATATATTTCATAAATGTTATTATTAAATAAAACTATATAATACGTGGAAATCACTTTAGTTAGAATAAAACATTTTCTTTTTCGATTTTGAAAATCATATAAAATTATTATATTGAATATGAATCCATAAAATGTAATAAATAATATTAAGAATATATAATGTTGATTTATTTTTTAAATTACATAGAATTTCAACATCTCAGTGTAGCTCCAATAAAATAGAGACTTGTGTTTCATGAGAAAGGTGGCATATTATTCATTCTCTTCATGATTTATGTTTATACTAATTAATATATGGAATTGATACTCATTAGGGATTGAAATAAATTACATGTGTTTAATAATGTTATTGAAGTACCCTTCTCAATAGTTAGTGGGTATTTCTAAGATCATCAACTTTATTGGCATAAAGAATAAGGAACGAGTCATCATTATATGTTTTAGGATATTTTATATAGGTGTTTTTATCTCTTAAAAAAATCATATCCAAATAATGAAAGAGTTCATTTGGTTTTAGAAAAATAGTGTGAATAAAGTCAAATACACCAAATCCACGTGTCACCTTCTTGGGGTACATTCACATGAAATTGAGAATTTATGGATTTATTGAAAAGATTTCATTCAACCTATAATCTAGTCATTAATAATGTGGTAAAGATTATTGTGCATGTTTTATATGGGAACATTTATATATACATATATAGATTTATTAGTGGAAACGTTTTCATTTCCATAATATGAGAAATGGGGGGTATGAGACTTCTTTCATTGATTTGTAAAATAAGATGATTCTATAAATCCATTGTCTTAAAAACAAGTTCTTCATAGTGTGTTATAATTGTTCCTTTAAGACATTTTATGGGTCAATTAGATCAGATTACAATCAATTAAGATAAGTGAATTATGTTATAACATTCAATAGTGGATGTTTTACCTCTATTTTATAGTATCCTGTGTTGATATATCGGCTCTTATGAGAGTCAAAAAGGAAATTATCTGTATAAAGTAATGAACATGTCCATTAATGTAATTACGTATAAATTGGTTGTAGGTATACAGAATTTATACATTCATATAAATCTATATTCCTCCCAATTAATCATTGAAAACAATTTATCAACCAACTACTAAGAACTCATAATCAGATATATGGTCTCTAGATTGGATATTTTTCGTGATCTCCCCTAAGGTTACTAGTTCAAATTTATTATATCCCTAAATAAAATAATTCATCATTGGTTTTATCAGCCTCCTTGATTTTAAAATTATGGAAGGTTTATAATTGAATAAGGATGAATCCCAATCCATTTTCCACCATGGCTCTAAGAATGTTGACTTCATTGAGTTTCTATAAATATATAAGTATAATGGGTTATTTTAGTGTTATTTATTGGTCATTATCTATGAATTAAATGGACATGTTACATTCAACACTCTTTGTCTCATGATTATATGTTTTGGTAGTAATTACTTTGGTATAAAACTCATGTCCAATAGATAAGGCATTATAAAGGGATTCCATGTGTTTTCCAAAAATTTGAGTTGTATCCCAAATCAAAGATCATTATCATAATTTGGAGAGAAACTCTTGTACATATTATTTATATTTTAGAGTTTGTTTCCTTATTACAGGTGGTTATTCTCATGTTTTAGTCCTAAAATATTGGTGTAACAATAATAATGATGCCCTTATTCCTAGATAAAACTTATAAGGAATCATTGGTTTTTATAGTTCATTTTTAACTTATTTTTCATCATTATGTGATTATCAAGATAAATATCCATCGTACAATAGTTGTACCTATATTATATAACTATAATGAGTTCTAGAGGATGAAATATCATATTGATGATTATGTTTGGATTATTGGAGTGCTTTTATCCTAGTTTCATAAACATATATTATTTTTATATATTTCACTGGGACTCTAAGGTCTGTATCTAAAATGTATTCATATAACTATAAAAACTCCTACTAAAATAATTCCAATGAAATTAATATCATAATAATCACTTCTTTAGTTTATGATTCGGTTTGTTGGAAGACATTAATAAATCTTTATTAAAACTGTTCATCACATGTACATTCCATATAATGGGGTAATTCCCATCCATCTAATGATGGGAGAATGATTTACATATGGGATTGTACTAGTTCGAGAACCAAAGGTGCTTCTACTTTCTATGATTCACTCGTTCTAAGATGATTGTGCCAAGTTATAGAAGGTTTCATAGTATTTTATGTGAATTCATGGGTTATAGGGGGGATTTGTGTCATTAATGGTTGGTTTATTTATTCCCTGATGAATCCATGTATATATTTTAATAAATTTAAATTCATCCTATCATTGTACTTCAATATAGTTTTTATAGGATTTCCCACCAATCCTATTGTTCATCCAATTGAGTAATGGACACATAAGACACATGCATCATTAGATTTTCCAAGGTTACCATATTTTTATTTAAAATTATATAAATTATATTTTTGAAGATAAATAAATCATGGGTGGTATAACCTAACATCCAATTGGAGGTGTTTTTGTTAAAAAGACAATTCAATCTATATTTTTTAGGTTTCCTAACCTATGGTATTATTATCTAGTTATGCTAAATATTTGATAGGAAATATCTCAGAACATAATCAATCTTTAAGTAATATTTTATTATATTTATATTTTTTAATGTTTTAATGGATCCAATTATTGCTTATATATTGCGTTTTTTTATTAGTATGTGGGAATTATTTCTAGTTCCTATATTTAGGAGTTATATATAGAAACAATGCTAGTTTAAGAATAACAATAGTGGTTTTTACATTTCCACTTTTCAATTACTATGCTGGAGAAGATTTATAAGATTTGGATTTTGTTTTCTAGGTTTCATAATCTAAGGTTTGTGTTGTGCTATAAAATATTGGAATGTAATTGAATTTTTGTACTTAATGGGTATTGTTTCTAGCTCATCCTTATGATTGTCCATATATATTTTTAAAAATATTCATGAGGGAGTTATATGTCCACTGAGTAGGTCAACCCCTTCTATATGGAAATGAAGTCCATGACACAGTCATTTTCATGATTTTTTTAATTAAAGATTTCATTTTAACTAGTTTCCTCACCATGACACATAATAAGTGGGGGAATTTATATTCGATATCCTCTAATCTAGAAATTGAAATAGATTTTAATTTTTTTTTCTAGAAGAATGTATTACCTTCTATAATTTTCATAAAACATCTAATATTTTTTACTTATTTTTTCTTTGGGGTTAAAAGTGTTTGGATTCCCTAGGATGAATAGTGAAAAAGATATTTTCTCAAATCTCCAATTCCATTTAATGTTGAGAAGTTGTTATTACAAAAGTTAGGTGGAGGTGTCAAATCTATGCACTTGATATATAGTTTCATTTCTGACCTCACTCGTGCATGCTATCAATCAATTGATTTAATTAATCCAATAAGGGAATGAAGTATTTTTCTTTTCATGTTACAAACAATACTAAATTTTATGCTAGTATTTCTACCTAAACATGATATTTTTATCTCATTAGAAATAGTCGTTAATGACTTTCCTAGTCTAGCATCTGATGACATTCTGGAATTGGTGGTTGATGTTATCCAAGATAAATAAACTTTTTTTAATTAACAAATTTGGTAGTTAAATATATATATATATATATATATATATATATATATATATATATATATTGGTGTGTCCCTTTATCATATATAATTATATATATTGGTGTGTCCCTTTGTGGAAATTGAATATTTGGAGGAGCACTTAGATTTAAGGCCTACCTTTGTGTCAAGTAGATAAACCTTATCGAGGTACTTTCATGAGAATAATTTTCTATATAGATTCTTCTTAATTTTTATATTTCTCCTCGAAATCATTCTCAGTGGTACTATCATGGTCAGAATTGGAAACATTTATGTTGAAAATTACTATAATAGTAACCACAACTTTTTTTATTGAAGGAGTGTATATCCTCATTATAATCAAAATAACCTTTGGTGTCTAACTCATAATCTTCCATTACTTTTTCATTGGGAGAGAATATATTAGTTTTAAACACCAAGGTGGTTATGATTTCACATTCTAGTTCTTCTATTGATATTAAATGGGAGGTTTCTCATAAAATGTTCTTCAAGGATAATCTCCCCAAACAATCATTGTATATAATATTAATAGAAGTGTTTATTGAAAAACTTTCAGTGGATTAGATTGTGTAATTACATATAGATATTTACCTAACATTAATAAGACTAATTTTATCAAAGGAGTATCATCATAACATATATTGTCACATTTTTTGATTGATGAAACCAAGGATAGTGGTAGAAAAAATAGCCATATCTCCATGGAAATATGTTTCTCTAGTTTTTATTGTAGTTTTAGTTGGATCCCTCTTCTCCTTTCAAGATCATACTCTACTAGTTCATGTGAGGTTTTCATGGATCACTAATCAATATTTTATTTACCCAGGAATGAAATATTGTGCACACTTAGGATCAATATCTATGAGGCATCTCACACAACACTAATTTCTATTGTCACTTTTTTTATTATAACTAATATAAAACCAAATAATATAAAGTGTATCAGCTTTAAATATGAATTAAATATTTTTAGATATATATATATATATTTATGTAATGTGAACAAAATAAAGTTAAAAATAATGTAGGAAAACATTCATTATTAAAAGATCATAATGATTGATATCATTTGTTCCTTAAAATATTCTTAATACTAAATTCAATAGAGTGATCAAGATCTATCACACTACACTCCCTCAATCAAATTGTTTTTACGCTGACATCGAGGTCTCTTCACACAGAGACTTACTCTTCCTAAATATGGATAAGATATTTGTTTCACAACCATCACTATCCAAACTGTACTTCGCCATCGTATGTGTGACTTAGATAGGGAAGATAATTATGAATGATGAATTAGAACAAGAACTCAGTGGTAGGGAAAATAGGGAAATCAAACACCCTAATTAACTTAATAATGACATTTATTCTCAAAATTAAATAAATATTTTGAAATTTATATTCAATGAAACTCAATCAACCACCATTCTCTCTCTCTCGAACAGGCATTGAGGTTAGTTCCCCATTATTTTGTTTTTATAAGGGAACATGGTGGGAGAAACACATAAAAGAAAAAATGAGTGAATGGGGTATAAAGAAAAAGATCAATTTATATTAATAATATAAACATATAATATCAAATAAAATAACCTCTAAAACTACACAAAATGACTACTAATTTTACAACCCTTTTAAAATGAGACGAGATACATTTTTATAGGCAAAAGGGGTGAAAAGTTTTGTTCTATAATTTTCCTCTGAAATATTATTCATGGAAGAAACAATAAATGGTTGAATTGGGAAATGTTGTATTTTTAAAATTTTCATCTATCTCTTCTTTTTACAAACACAAAAATTTTTCTTTATTGGTATTTTAATTAATGAGTTATGACCAATTTACTCTGTTTATATAATCTGTCTTGGATGAATATTTGTATTCTACATATTTGGTTTCTCTAGAATTTATGTACTTGATATTTGTAGAATAATGTGTGTCCTTAGTTATTAATGTTTCTCCTATAGATTTTCTATTTATCCATGTCTAATTGCAGCTCTATTGGGCATTACTTTGTGAGGTATAGACCCATCTTCAAAAATCTTCATATCTTTTAACATTAATAAAAGATCCTCTTATGAATGGAGTTTGGCCAATCAAATGATGGTTTGATATTTGGTGTAACTCCCCAAGTAAATAAAAATATATGATTTTTGTATTTATTATTATTTTTTAATTATATATTAATTTTACTTTAAAGGGGATACTATTTTTAATGGCGTACCTGATACGCAACAACATGATTCTTTGAAATCTTACATTGCACACAACGTTGAGTTATACTAAAAAATAATATAATAATAATATTATTTTATATGGTAGTTAACACATAGTCATTTCATTAGCAGTAATGAATATAACTAACTCAAATTTGATTTTATATGTTTGTTAAATGATTTTTCATTTATCCAATAAATGTTAGAGGATTTAATTATGAATGACTCTAATTTTAAGCATAAATACTCTAATATTCATTAAAATTTTGATTTATCACCTTTTGATGGAGAAACATCCTTAAATATAGTTTTTATCACTTTTATATGTTCTATTTGAAAAAATAAAATTCTACTTTATAATCGGGACATAAAAATTTATATTGGGTAAATTTTTAGTATTTTTCTCAGAAAATTTGTTTTTTAATGAATAGTGAAAATTACTATATTTTAATTCAAAACTGCTTTATTATCTAATATATTTATAAATATAGATTATCTTTTTAATTTTTTTAAAGTGTAATTATATTATATTTTATCATTTAATCCAATATTGGTCATTAGAAGTAACTTCACTTTGAAATTGTACATAAATAAGTTTCAATATTTTGATAGTTATTATTTCTTAAAAACACACTTTTTATTCTGACTACGGGAATTAATTTTAAATTGATTTCTGCCAATTCTGTTTTTTGAATTTGTAAAAATGGATTTAATATTTGGAATCAGGATGTCTAAATTTTGTAAATAGGTAACTTTTACTTTTAGACATTATGAATATTTATTTTAGTAAAACTATTATTTACCATGATTAAAGGTTAAATATGGTAAATAAGGGTAACAAAATATTATTATAATAATATCAAATTACCCTAACATGTGTTTTAATCCTATTGGTTGATACATTTCTGACCATGGCCATCCTTGGGTTGATTTTGGGACCCCATAGAGCAACTTGGGAGTAATAATGACACTTTATATTAATTAATGTAAAGTAAAGAAAAAATGACTTAAAAATATATATTTTAGTAAATAAATTCTTACATGGGGTTATATAATTTATCTCCTTTACTTTAATATGTTTTGTAACTTTAGAAACTGAAAATCATTATATAATAAAATATTATTTTTAAATATTCTTAAAGATCCCCTCCTCCCCTTATAAAAATCCCTCGCTTCTATCCCATTCCTAAAACTTCTCAAGCCCCTTGCCTCATCCAAACACTGCCCAATTATTCTCCCTACATCCATACCCTCTTCCTAGAAGACTTACCTTAGGCAAAAGTCACTTCAATTAAACCTTTTGGTTCAATCCAAAGGGAGTAACCCTATTTAAAGGTTACATATTCTCATAAGTTCTTTTCTGTTATTTTATATCTCCAACCCCCTAAAAAAATTTATTTCTTTATTTTAAAACTATAACAGTATCCTTAATATAATATATTTTTGTTATGAGAATTATTCGAACTACACTTACACACACCTCTATCTAATAGTTAAATAACATATAGTTTCTGTGGACCGCGAACTACTGCCTCACGAAATTATGATTATTTAATTATCTCCTACCACCTCTCATGGTGGCCATTATGATGGAACTGTATTTATATGTGATATATATTATATTTAAATTGTTTCTATGATTCTTTAGTTTCCATTTATTTCATACCTTTATGGTTTCAATAATGGTTAAACGGGATAATTTCATTTGAGGAAGTGCAGACTACCGCCCCCTCAATGTGATATGACTCATTGATACCATAGATGGTACGTATAAAAGATAAATATAATTAAATTATATATGATATTATAATTTAATTATAATACAACTATTTATCATTATGTTTTCATTCCATTAAATATGAAATAGGAATGAATGTAGCGTTAATGCGTACGTATGGCTTACCATCTCCATGAACGATGCATTTCATTTCTTATCTCCAAATGTTATGTAATATTATAAATACATATATAAAATAGAAATAAATGATATATATGATATCTAAATCATGACTATTATTCTGTATATAATGTAATTTGGAACACATGTACAATTAATAATTATAACATGTTTTTTTAACTCAAGTTACGAACATCAACAAAATGTCCGATATTAACTCAAATAATTAACTAATTGTTATAACAAGTTAATAATTGATATAAAAGGAATAAAAAAAATTAAAATGTTTCTTAATCAAGTATAAGATTTCTTTAGTTTACTATTCAAGAGAATAAATAATTACTGAGTCAAGTCTGGCACGAGGTAAAGGGTTTCTTATCTCACTTTTAATTCTGTGAGATTTCCATTTTTATTCACTTATTTATTGCATGTGGTGTATTGTTTACATCCATTATATATATTCTTATTATTATATATATATTCAAGGTATTTTGTGATTCATTTGGTGGTTATTAACCTTTGGTCATATGACTCGATTGATTACAATGTGGTAAACGGTTTTTATCTCACTTTTTATTCCCATGAGATTCATGCTATATTGGCCACTATTTCCTTTTGTGTGGTATATGTACTGAAAATTATTGCCTTATTTGTGTAATATACTATAATTTATGGTTATTAACATCTTCGTTGAATTATCCTTCTTTCATGGGGTGTATATTTCGTGTGTTACAAAATCGGTAAGGGAACCTTTCACCATCCTCCTTTTAAATGACTTCTTTTTGTTATGTATTTAAATTTACATCTTATTATGTTGGGATATGTTCTTTTATATATTTATTGCTGTAAATTTTATGTCCAAGTGATGAGATACCCTTTTCTCTCTCATCAACTCATTTTCTTAATTTTAAAGTGATGTCGTTAGGCTGTAGAATTTCTGTAAGGGAACTTCTTCACCCAATTTCAATTCTTTGGGTTAAACATCTACTTCTTGATTATATCATGTTATGAATATGTGTGAATAAAGAAATATTGTTTTACACTTAATAAGAAATTATATTGGTTGTATTTATATTTTTTATGCATAATTATGTCATTGATTTTTCCTTAATTTAAGGATACAGTCTTCATAAGAGATTTCATCTCAATTTATATTCCATTGAGACTTCATAGTTGTTATACACCAATTCACCTTTATATGGTATATATGTTGTCCTTTGGAATATTATATCATGAATACCTTTATTCTCATGATATTATAAAGTGTTAATTAAATTTTATTCCTCAATTATTTGTATTCAAGCATATATCATTTGGTTAATAAATCCTTATCTAAAATAATGTTTTTAGGACTTATTTTTATAATTAATTCTCATTCATGTTAATGTTTTAAAAATGGTTTTAAGGATTTATATATATGTATATTAATTTTTTAAAATTTTAATTACTTTAAAATATTCAAAGTGGTATGAGACACTTTGATTCAAAAATCTCTTTATTAATTTTTTTAAATGGTATTGAAAATGGTTTGAAAAAACATTTATTCGGTCAATATCATAAAATGATGTATTTTGATTTTAATATGGAAATGTTATCATTAATTTATTCCTGTTTTATGTTTTATAAATATGTTATGGTTTTTGGGCATTGTTTATCTATATGGGTGGTTTCGTGATAAACCTATGGCGGGTGAGACCGTGATAGCTCTCCATTGCATTGCGTAATGTGATGGAGGTAAACATGAATGTTTATCCAAAATGATTTTAGGAATATACTATGATGTGTATTCAAAATGTATCTCCCTATGAAATGTTGATAGATACAATGTAAATATGTTATAGATTCCATAAGTTAACTTTTTTATTTAGGACTTCTGTGTGAAATTCATAAATCATATGGTTTAATAATGTATGTTATAATTGAAAAGTATGGTTTCATTATTTTTTATTTATTGATGGGATACTGTTTTCATTCATTATTTTATAACCCTTACTATGCTTTTTATCTCATCCCATGTTTTTGAAATGTTTTCCATTGGACTTAAATATGAAAAGGGTTAAGGATGGGATCAAGGAAAATTCATGTTGTCTAATACATGGATCTAGAAATGCTTCTTTTTAATTGTTTTTATTTTATGAAAAAATGGATACTGATGAGTAGTGTCTACATGTAATTTTCAAGTTGATATGTAATAGTTGTGGCCTAATTCTCTAAAACTATAAACCTGAAAATATATTCAATGTGAATTATTCTTTTAATTCAATATTTTGTAATATTTTAAGGTTGGGTCACTATAGTTGGTATCAGATGTCAGTTTAGGAAAATTTAGTGATTATGAGTTTTAGTCTAACTCATGGTTAATATCTATGTCTATTATTTCAGTTAATTGCTTGTTTTATAAATTTTTCAAATCAAGGAATGTCGTTGACAAATTGAAGGAGGAGGATCTCAAACAACATTCCAATATCTTCCTGATGACATTCTTGTAATTATTATTACAAAGTCATGTTCAAGTGATTGTGAAACGTTTTCCAGCATAAAACTCACATGAAAGTAGTTGTTTGAGATATCAAACACCTCCACTATACCTCGATATCATCATGGATAATGGGTTGTATTTAATTAAATCCTATTTTCTGAATATTCACATATTTTCAATAAAGGTTAATATTATCGAGGCATTTTTAAATATTTTACCTTATCACGAGATTTAAAGCATATTATGATTTTGAAAAAGGTGATAAAGATGGAGACCCTTGTGCAACCTATTTATATTTTCTTTTATAATATAGTCTCTCAGCACATAATTATGGTATTTTAAAAGGATTATTTATTTTATGTTTCAACTCAAACTCAGTCCGACAGTTTTATAAAAATCATGTTTTATCATATGTTTTGAAATTATATGTCATACATGATTATTTTCCAAAACTGATTTTATGAGAAGACCCATATGACCCAAGTTATATAAGGTGTATTTGGATTAAGGATGAAAACTATTTTGAAGGAACTCTAAATAATTGTTGCAATGCATTGACCTTCTACTACGTGAACAAGATGATGATGAAACCATATGAACACCATGATCAGGGTATGATGTTCTTTCTATTGGTAATAGTTTTATTTTATCATATAGAGGTGAAAAAAATGACAATATATATGATGTTTAGGACTTAATGTATTGGGATGAAAATTAATGGTATAATAAAACCTATAAGGTTAAAACATGTAAGAGATATTTTTGAGTTTTATAAAAAGGACAACCTGTAAGATGGGTGAAGACCCTTTCGTGTCCAACAAGGCAACATGAATCAAACCCACAACCGAAGGGCGACAAGGGAGCATCACCTACCACTATCCTATGTGAAGTCCTTGGTTAGTATAGATTATTCTATTAAGTTTAATGATTTTATGGATCAAGATAAAGTTTCTTTTATTAACTTATGTTTTATAAAATGGATATCCTTAATATAGTAAAATGATTTGGTGATTAAGTGATAAAAGGTTATTTTAGAAGATGTTTGCTCGTTTGGAAAATTATATGCTTAAGGGAAATAGAATACTATGGGATATCATTTGTGGAGTAATGGTTGAAATATTATTTTGGAAGAATATATGTTATTATTTTTGTCATAAGGTGATTTAGAATATTTATGGAAATGATTAATCTATCATAGAGAATATGTGTTTAGGTTAATTACACTTCAGTATGAGACTTTAAGAGTAGTAGATGTTTTTGGAGATAAATGTTAATATTTATTTTGGAAGACTATGTGATTAAATCCTTTGGATTTTTGGGTTTTAATCAATGTTTTGATTATTTTGAAGAATTTTAAGGACAATTGTATATTGAATGGTCTTTCTTGAACTTTGGGTTCTTTTTGTTGAATTGTTGAGATTATGAGTAGTATTTATTTTTATACAGGATTATCTTTTTGGGGATTATCTGATCTTGTACTAACCAATTTTGGTGTTGGTTGATTTGTAAAGATATGGGAAATATATACTTCATCTTTTTTAGATTATGTGATACTCTAGATGTTTAATCTAGCACTTCATGTGTGACAAGGTCATCTTGAATACTTACCTTTTAGAGGAATGATGAGTTTATGGTAGAATTTTTTTAAAGAATGACACTTTACATGAAAAGTAAGTATATTGCCTTACGATCTTAGTCTAGTTATTGATAAAATTATTCAACTCTATGAAATGTATCTTGAAGGAAAAATGTTATAACCTCTATTTTATCATCATACTTTTACCCAACCACACATTTTTGGTGTTCTGGTGGATAATATTCTATGATCAAGTTCTATATCACTCTCTATTAATCTGTGAGAGTTAGTATCTCTTCTATATCCATGTTTTCATGGAGAACTATTATCTATTATCTTGGGTGACCTTTTCACTTCTCGTTAATTTTTTTAATGTGAAATTTTTATTGACACCTTTTCCAATGTGGGACTTTTAATGATGTTTCCATGCCTAATTTTAAAATTGGGAGGATGAAATTCCAAAAAGGGGAGAAGGATTTAATATCACAGGTAAATAAAGAATATTAAAATTTCATATTTTTTAATATTTGTGAATTAAATATTAATTTTACTTCCAAGGGGATTTTATGTTTAATGGCGCACCTGATACACAACAACGTGTTTCGATGAAATCTTACGTTGCACACAACGTTGAGTTAAACTGAAAAATATTATAATACTATTATTTTTTAAATGGTAGTTAACACATAACCATTGTATTGGCTGGAATGAATATAACTAACTAAAATATGATTATTTATGTGTGTTAGATGCTTTTACGTATATCCAAAAAAGGTATAGGCTTAAAATGTGAATGAATCTAATTTTAATCCTAAATAATATAATATTCATTAATAGGTCGATTTACCTGTATTTGATGGTTAACCCTCTTTAAATATAGTTATGGTCACTTTTATATGTTGTATTTGACAAAATAAATTTCTCCTTTAGAATCAGAACATCAAAATTTTCATTGGGTAAATTTTAGGTATTTTTCTGATAAAATTCATTTTTAATTAATAGTGAAAAATATTGTATTTTAATTCAAAACTACCTCTTAATATAATATATATATATGGATATATTACCTTTTTAATTGGTTTTAAAAGGTAATTATATTATTTTTTTACCATTTAATCCAATTTTTGTCATTATAAGTAATTTCACTTTGAAATTGGACATAAATAAGTGTTAATCTTTTGATAGTAATTATTTTTAAAAACACATTTTTTTGTTTTTACAGCGGGAAGTAATATTAAATAAATTTATGCCACTTCTGTGTTTTCTATTTTTAAAAATGGATTCCATATTTGGAATTCGGAGGTCTAAATTGTGTAAATGTGTAACTTTTATTTTTAAACATTATGAATATTTACTTTAGTAAAAGTATTATTTACCTGTGTTAAAGGGGAAATCTGTTTAATAAGGGTAAAAAATTACTTTTATAATAATATTAAATTACCATAACATTTTTTTAATCCTATTGGTTGATACATTTCTGACTATAGGCATTCTTGGGTCAATTTTTGGACACCATAGAGCCACTTGGGAGTGATAATGACACATAATATTAAATAATTTAATGTAAAAACAAAAATGAATTAAACATATATCATTTAGTAAATAAATTCTTACATGGGGTTATATAAGTTATCTCTCCGAATTTAATATGGTTGGGACCTTTAGAAATCGAAAATCATTATATAATAAAATAATATTTTCAAACATTCCAAAAGAGCCCCTCCTCCGCCTTATAAAAAGCCCTCATTTCTAACTCATAACTCACAGTTCTCAAGCCCCATGGCTCGTCCAAAATCTACCTAATTAATCTTAGTACATCACTCTACTCCTCCTAGAGGCCTTAATATAGGCATAAGGTACTTCAAGTAAACCTTTTGGTCAAACCAAATAGAGTTACCCAATTTAAAGGTAACATATTCTCTTAAGTTCATTTCTTTTATTTTACATCTCCAACCCCTAAACTATTTTTATTCCTTTATTTCATAAGAAAACAATTATCCTCAATATAATAGGTTTTTCTTATGATAAGTATTCGAACTAAACTTACACACACCTTTATCTAATGATTAAAGAATATAATGTTTCTCTGGACGTGAAACTACTACCTCACGAAATGATGATTGTTCAATTATCCTATACCACCTCTCATGATTTCCATTATGATGAAATTATATTTATATATGATATATTTTATATCTATATTGTTTTTATGCTTCATTATTTTCAGTTTACAGTATTTTTTTAGAGTTTCCATAATGGGTAAATGCGATAATTTTATTTGAGGACGTGGGGACTACCGCCCCCTCAGAGTGATATGACTTGTTCATAGCATTCGTCGAATCTATAGTTGATGGATATAGTTAAATTATATATGATATTATACTGGAATTATAATATAACTATTTATCATTACATTTTCATTCCATTAAATATGAAATAGAAATGAAAGTAGCGTTCATGCGTACATACGGCTTACCGTCTCCATGAACAGTGCATTTCATTTCTTATCTCCAAATTCTATGTACTATTATAAATAAATAGATATACCAGATATATATGTAACACCCCAAGATTTCATAGTATGTTATTTCTTCAAAATAATTCAATAACTTTCACTACACGCAACACCGAGTTAAAGCGCACCATGACTTACTAAACTAGCCGTTATGAATAGTAATACCAAATTTTTGAAATTTTATAAATTCTATCTTTCAAAATGGACTTCATTTTTGGATTTATAATATCTAATTTATCCTAAGGTGAAATTTCGGTACTTTTCGGATAACTTTAATATTTTGATGAATAGTGAAAATTACTAAATTTTAATTAAAAACAAATTTTTTAATCAAAATAATTAATAGTGATAAACTATGAATTTGAGTGGTTTTAAAGTATATTTAGAATATATTTTTACCATTTAATTCAATTTTGGTCATTGGACATAATTTTACAATTAAACCGGACATAAACAAGTGTCAATCTTTTGATAGTTATTATCTCTTAAAAACACGCTTTTTGTTTTAACAACGGGAATTAATTTTAAATTAATTTCTTCCACTTCTGTGTTTTGAATTTTGAAAAATGGATTCCATATTTGGAATCAGGATGTTCAAATTGTGTAAATAGGTAACTTTTATTTTTAGACATTTTGAATAATTACTTCGGTAAATATTTTATTTACCATGGTTAAGGGTAAATCCGGTAAATAAGGGTTAAAAATAATATTATAATAATACTAAATTACCCTAAAACGTGTCCTAGCCTTATTGGTTGATACATGTTCGACCATAGTCATATTTGGGTCGATTTTGGGACCCCATGGAGAAACTTGTAGGTGATAGGGACGCTTTATTTTAATTAAGTTAAAATGAA
Organism: Viscum album; assembly: GCA_963277665.1. Lineage (NCBI taxonomy): Eukaryota > Viridiplantae > Streptophyta > Magnoliopsida > Santalales > Viscaceae > Viscum > Viscum album. The sequence continues at coordinate 1,690,206,191 of OY728163.1, read as the reverse complement.
TACAAAAATGACACAAGCATATATCTTTTAGAAAAACAATTTTTAAATAGGGTTATATATGTTGGAGTTTCGACTATAAATATTCATTAGAAATATAAAAAGATTTCATACATAATAATAGTTTATTTATAATTTTTATCGATTTCATAAGTTAGTTTATTTATGATACAATGATGATGCAGTAATTACCATAATAGTGAAAATTTATCATAATTGATATTATAAATACCCAAATAAATATAATTTGAGGCTTTTAATGAATTAAAATAATTTTCAAGGATCTTATGACATATTAGGATTGATTTAATTAACTTTTTTCGAAGTAATAATTCTGTTATGAGTTTCAAAAAAATAAACTATTGAATAGTGTCAAAATTGACATAAAAGAGTTTTTAAAACAAATATTATATTATTAATTGATATTAAATTCCTAAAAATATAAGGTTTGGCCAAGAGACTTATATCATGATAGGTGTATCCTTAATGGACTACTTTGGGGTCTCTTGTATGTATATAGTAAGTTTATTAACTATATAATATAAAAATAAAAAGTGACATGGTAAATGTCAAACTAATTAACTAAGAGTTAAAACTAAAAGATAAGGTTAATATAGTAACCCAAACCTGTATAAATTCTATTGGTTGAATTGTTTTCGACCTATCCACACCTTAAACTTTGAATAATCATATTTTAAGCCATTAAAAACTGAATATGAATTTATTATAAATTAATATTTCTAGCTTTTCCAAAGGTGACCCTCACCACTTTTATAAAAGGGCACTCCCCCTTCTCATTACTTCACACCTTCAAAGCCTTTTTGTTCATACAAACTCTGCCCAAATACTCTCTGAACTTCCCTCAATACAACCTAGAGGCCTTATTTTGATCATAAAGCCAACCTAAGGAGCCCTTTTGATCAAATAAAAAGGAAGAATCCGAAGAAGAGGTAATGTTTTCACCACCCTTTTTCAAATTCATTTCTTCTTCCACTTATTCTTTCTTTGTTATTAACATTATAAAATAATAACTCCATTATCTTATATATACTATGATGTTATTATAAATATGGTACAACCATATTCAGTATTCTATCCATCCTATGAATAACATGTCACCATACGTGCGTACGTACGGCTTACCGTCTCCACGTCGTGGTGTAATTGTTATTCAATATATTATAATTTGGATGGGTATAATAATGATGTGTAACTCATGTAAATAATAAATATAACATGATAATGATTCTGTATATATGATATAATATCCAATTATATATTATTTTAATATCAAAAGAATGATATTGTCACTCGTGCGTACGTACGGACTACCGTCTCCACGAACGCGATGAGATTCATTCTCCATCATATCCATTCAAGTATAATTCTCATTTGATGATTAATAATAGTATCTAAGGACTTGATATCATTCTGGATATGATTAAGATACATCCTATCCATTACAAACATGGCTTACGTAACAGAACATATAAAAGAAAACAAGTAAGTTAACACCCGAAACAACGATAATACTAAGATATTATTAACAAAGCAATATTAAAAGATTATATATGATATCATATTAATGTATATGATTCTTGTATAATTTAATAACAATTATTTCACCATTATACACGAGGTTAACCAACCCCAAACAAGGAAAAGTAAAAGGTAAGGGTTATTTCACAATCTCTTCATTATCCGAGGTTGTTTATACGTAATAATCTACTGGGATCTCTTTATCATCCACATCCATGTTTCTTAAAAATGTATTTCAAAACATTTTTAATATTTAAAATAATATGGGTTAAAGTCATTTATACCCTTTTTTGACTTTTTATAAGAGTTTTGTAAAGGAATCTTTCCGTCGTTTTCCAAACAAGGTGCTTTTAACCTTTTCGATAGAAGTAATGTAAGAATGTTTTTTTAACTTATATGGTTGGTGCGGTTATTTTCTGCTATTATAAAATCGTCAAAGCTTCCCTTACAAGATTATAAGAATATTTTCAAAGAAAATGTTTTATTTCATAAATATAAGACTCTTAAATGATTTCAATATAGAAAGAGATATTTCTCTAAAAAGAGTTTTGATTTCATCTATGTCAACATCCTTTAAAGAATTTTACTCTTATTTGAAGTTGATTTATTATGATACAAAACTTCTATATTGTATTGAAGGTTTTGTGATATGTTTGACTGTGGATGTGATATTTTTATACCATTCATAGTTTATGGTGAAAGTATTGACATTTTGTATTCTAGTTTTAATACGAATGTTTATGTTATGTTTAAACCTTTTCATATGGGAATGCATTGGACTTAATATGTGATGGGTGGAGCCCACTATAGCTCCTCGATGCATCGGTAGGTCTCATGAGACAAACTAGTGTCTTGGCATAAGGGCTTGGCAAAATCATATTTTTAGTCTTGGCACGAGGCCTTGGCTATGTGGTTATGATAGTCTGGCATTATGCATTCCATCATTATGAAAGTGGTTATTGATATTGCATGTGATTATTTGATTAGTAGAATATCCATGTGAATAAGTAAATGATATTATTTCATTTTACTTTTTCCATACTATGTTGAAGTTCAAGTTTAAAAGGCTTTTGTTTTAGTTATACATTGCCTTAAATGTTTATTCTTATTTTTGAAAGTTTCCGCTATATTGTTATCTATACTGGGCATTTGAGCTCACCCCTTTTCTATGTTTTATTTTTTCCAGGATGTGAAGATGTAAGTTATGAATGACCTGTAGGGATATTATGAGGGGATAATAGAGTGGAATATGGAGAAATTATGTTGTTGTTGTAGTTTTTCACTTTATGATGAAATGTAAAACTTTATGAATATATCTAGTGTTTCCAAGGCTACTAAACCAATCAGTCTTTCGAGATTTGATCTTTCTTGTAATCATACCAATGTTATGTAATAATGCACCCACTCTAGGTAACTGGGGTCGGGGAGTTACAGTTGGTATCATAAGAAGCTTAGTAAAAACCTTGGAAACTAGATTTAGACAAACTCTGATTAGAGCACGTAGACCTAAGATAAACTTTGAGGATTAGTATAGAAGAAATTCCTAAAATTTTGGTATTTTAGAGATTTTGTGAGTTTTTCGAGCAATAAATCCCTATCTGGATACGAGCAGGTAGAGGCGGCTCTGGCACAGATGTACCTAGGGGTAAAACCTGAAAACACCGCTTTGAGCTAGACTCGAACGGGAACTGGTGCACGACAACGGGCCTTGCTGCACTCTTGGTTACGACACTCCCGGGGGATATGCTTAGGATAATTCTCATTTTCTTTACAAACCATTATTAAGGGTTTATGAGTATATACTTCCTCAATAGAGACATTTTTATGATTATGGATTATATCCACAAACTATTTAATTTATGTTATGTGTTTTACAAGTTTGATATTAGGTATTGTTATTCATAAACTAATCTAGTGTATGCCGTTGTTTAGAAATGGCGCCCAGTAGAAGGAATGATAACTCCAACACTGCACATGATCCAAAGAGAAAGAAGGATAATATCTTTCATGGTCTTAAGAAAAGAATTTATAAGATAAGTAGTCTCCCATGTATTATCATCATATGAAGAAATAATATCATGTGTTGATAAGATAATTAAAGAGTTTACTGAGTCCTATGGATTTTAAGGGAAGCAAGAGAAGAAAAGGATGGAAGTGAGAAAGATAGATAAAGGGAAGAGGGAAAAGAATAATTTTCCCATATGTGATAACTGTAGGAAGAAACACCCTGGAACTTGTCTGAAAGGAATGGGATTTTGTTATAAGTGTGGAGGAAAAGGGCACAAAGTACATGACTGCAAGGGTAAGAAAATGGTTTCAAATGTACAATGCTTCATTTTCAAGGAGTTTGGACACTACGCGAACCTATGTCCCAGTCATCAGACTATGCTGCAAATGATGCTATTGGATAATAATCAAGTTATGATACTACCACAGATGAAGAGGAATGATTAGAGTTCTTATGTTTATTATGTCAATTGAGTGTTGTATCAACAATGTACTTGTTATAATAATTATGCAGTATATAAGGATTGCAGTGCAGTACTATTTCATTAAGGACTTGAGATTGTGTGAAACAAAGAAAAGTGACTCAATAGCAGGATAAAATTTTGGAAAATATATGGTTGAGAGAATGATAAACCATACTATAGTTCTGATACCGAGGTAGTGATTTTGGAATAATACATGACTGATTTGGATAAATTATATTGGATATTCTTGACTACCTTGAAACTGATTAATGATTTGTATATTCCATCATTGTTTGGGTTTAAAACATTTTTGGATTGAAGGAGTATATCTATTATTCTTTAAGGAATAAGGGATCATGAATGTAATCAATAAGGTTTTATGGTAATTCAGGATGTTTCAGTTTTTTAAAAGAATACATGATGAAGGTGTTCACATGTTATTACGCGGAAAAAAGGATCTTTATTGTGTTTTCCTTCCTTATAAATTTTGGACTGAAGTATTTTGGATAGTTATAGTTTGGATTATTTTGGATTGCCATAAAAGGACAACTGTAGAGACCCAAATCTTGACATACGTGGATATTAAATTACTTTAGCGGAATACTTAATACATAACAATAACAGACACACAAGGATCGTAATAGTTTAGTGTCTTTGGAAACTTGGAACGTAATCTTCTAATCGTGGTGAAAGATCTTCAACATCTCCCATAAAGATCTTCCCCTTTTTTTCTTACCTAAAACCTTTCTTTATATCCTAGGGAAAAGAAAACATAAAAAGGGTGAGCTCAAATGCTTAGTAAGAGTAATCATGGATAAAATAAAACATACCATATACATTTGAACTTAAAAACATGAACATAATGTTTAAACATCAAAAGATTGAGCAATGACATAAAACATGGAAGTACATAAGGCATAGATCATAAAGAAACATTAAGAATGTTAAAATAGCATGGGAATAAAACATGTAATTGTGGCAACCATTAAGCACATGATATGATTTCCATAGGAGCCAAGGCATTGCTGCCAAGACCATCTTAGTGGACAAAGTCCCTTGCTGAATCGAGTTCACTCCTCGTTCCAGTCCTGTATTACTAAACCAGTTTAACTTGTCGTTCCATCCATGTCTATCTCATGAGATATAAAATCTTTACCCAATTCATTGGAGGTAGATATAGGTTCCACCCATCTCATAATGAAATCATTCTTACTTGTGCCACAATATAAACATAAATCATTCATCATAACCCAAAGAATAAAAATGGGTTTCATAAACAACATCCCATCATAACATAATCCATATAAAACAAATGGATATTGTTTCATCATAAGAAAAGTGAAACCATGTAAATCATATAGTAATTATACTAGAAACATACACATATAAAATAATGTCATCTTTGATGGAAAATGGTTTTGATAAAACACTTGAAATGAATTCTTGAGGAAAATATCCTTTCTTCTTCAAAATCATTTTCTTTTCACAAAATGTCATCCAATTTTAAAATAAAAGGATATTGTTGAAAATAGTCATGAAATCTTTTAGAGGAATCTTCATGAAAATAAGGCTTTATAAAACCATAAAAATCCATTTGTTCCGTATAAGTTAAAAAACATTCTTCTTGTACTTTTGCTGGAAAAGTCAAAAAGTATCTCATAAAAGAAAGATTCCATACATACCATGTAGTAAAAGTCAAAAATGGGTAAAAATGACTTTAAAAAAACATGAAAACATTTTTATAAAACATGAACATGGATGATAGAAATAACCCCAGTAAATACTTACGAATAAGAAATCTCGGATAAAAATGAGATTTGCAAAATTATCCCTTACCTTAGGTCCGATTTGCATCATAAGTGTCTGAACCTCCTGTATAATGATTTAAATAATGTTATTGACTTATTCCAGAATCATATGATTTCATATATGGTTCACTTATGACTTTATTTTACCCGTTCTTTTGTAAATTCCATGTTAAAGAGCGTTTTGGGTAAAATCGTTTCATTTGTCATCCATGTTTTGACATGTAATTATTCATATGATTACATAGATCATGATTACTTAATTCCAGAATATAAAACATGATTTATATATAATATATATTCATAATATAGATATATATAATAGATCAGTAAATGGAATGAAATACACCATTCATGGAGACGGTAGGCCGTACGTACGCATGAACGCTGTTTTCGTTTCCTTATTGAGTTGAATGGAATTAAGTAGATGGAATACACATAAATCCAGTATCATTATTATGTCATATATTTCATGATTACTTATTATATATACTTTATAATCATTTATGAATGGTTAACATGGAGAATGAATCTCATCACGTCGTGGAGATGGTAGTCCGTACGTACGTACGAGAGATGATATCATTCTCATGATCGTGGAATTGTATTGGAGTGTATGTATACTATTTCAGAATCAATATAACTTTATAATAATCATATTTAGTTATTATGTACACCATTATACCCATCCATGTAAGGTGGTGGTGGAAAATAGATTACACCACGGTGTGGAGACAGTATTCCGTACGTACGCACGCGCGGTGATTTCGTTTTCCGCAGGATTGATAGATGGTGAAATAGGGTTGTTTCATACTTATAATAACATATCAGTATATGAGTGATACTGATTTTATTACTTCTTAATGAAACAACCTAAGAATAAGAAGTGGAAGAAGAAATAAAGTTGAAAGAATCGGTAACGGACATTACCTCTTCTTTGAAGCGCCTCTTTGAGATCTCCTTTTAGGGTACTAAAATTGGTCTTTGAGGAAGAAAAGAACCTCTAGGATGTTTCTAGGTAAGTGGAGAAGAGAATTTGGTAGGGGTTTTCCGAGCTTGAAGGCTCAAAGTGGTGTGAGGAATAGAGGGATGAGGTGCCCTTTTATAAGGGAGGAGAGGGGCACCTTTGGAATAACTAACAATATTATTTTATTATAAAGCCAAATTCGGTTTTAAATAGCTAAAAATTGATTTATTTAGAATCTAAGGTGGGTATGGGTCGAAATAATCTCATCCAATAGAATTTAGACAAGTTTAGGTTCCTATTTTAACCTTATCGTTTATATTTAACTTTAAGTTAGATAATTTTACTTTTACCGTGTCTTTTTGTGTTCTCAAACTATAAGGTTAATAAACTTACTATAACAAGACAAACGAACCCCAAGTTGTTTATTATTAATATATATAACATTATCTAAGTAATTTGGCCGAACTTTAGATTTTTTGGAATAAAATAACAATTATTAATATAATATTTGTTTTAAAAACTATTTTATGTCAATTTTGAAACTATTTAGTGATTGATTTTTGTAAAAATCATAACAGAATGATTAGTTCAAAAAATTTTAATTAAATAAATACTAACATATCATATTAACCTAGAAAATTAGTGGAATTCATAAAAAGTCTCAAATTACATTTATTTGGGTATTTATAACATCAATTATGTCAATATTTCATTAATAAGATAATTACTGAATCATCATTGTGTCATAAATAAATTAAAGTATTTAAAGTCTAAAAATTAAAAATAAAATATCATTATGTATTAAATCTTTTCGGATTTCTAATTAATATTTATAGTCAAATTTATCTTATGTATAACCCTATATTAAAAATGATTTACTTATTAAACTTTGATTTTAACTATTTTAACCCTTCTTTAAATAAATTAATAATAAATGACCTAATCTAATCCAAGTGAGCATAAATGGTCATATTTTATTCCTAAGGTTGTTTTTTGTCGAATTACACTTATCCAATAGAATTAAGACATGTGTTAGGGTAATAATAATATCATTTTTACTCTTAATTACTCTATTTACTTATAACCGTGGTAAAAAAAAGTAAACAATTACTATTCACCAAAAATTATTTTCGTCTCATTGAACCACATTTTACTTACTGACATCAACCGTGTCTCTCGGATTTTTGAAATTCCACTCACAGAAGCGGTAAAATTATGTTTTATGAAAAATTCATTTTTTTAACTACCACTTAGTGGTTTCACTATTCATCAAAAAAATGAATGTTTCCAGAAAAATACCAAAAATTAGGCCTAAGATATATTTGATATTGTGAACTGAAAGAGGATTTCTATTTTACCAAATTCAAAGCATATCAGTTGTATTAATTAATTTAAAAATTAATTCCCGTCATCAAAACATATAGCACCTTCTTAAGAGATAATAACTATCAAAAGATTGACACTTGTTTATGTCTGGTTTAAATGTGAAATTACATCCAATGACCAACATTGTATTAAATTGTAAAAATATATTCTAAATATACATTAAAACCACTCAAATTAATAATTTATCACTATTAATTATTTCGATTAAAAAGGTTGTTTTTAATTAAAATTTAGTAATTTTCACTATTCATCAGAAAATGAAAGTTATCCGAAGTACCAAAATTTCACCCTAAGCTAATTTCGATATTCCGAATCTAAAAATGAAGTCCATTTTGAAAAATAGAATTTACAAAATTTTAAAAAGTGGTTATTACTATTCATAACGGCTAGTTTTAATAATATTTTAATAGCATATTATTGTTTAGTGAAACTCGTTATTGCGTACTACACACACTATCGAGGAAGGTCGCGATTGTGTGTAATGCAAGGCAAGTCAAGGATGCATGTTGTGCAAGATCCATTTGGTGTAGCGTAAAACACAAGTCATTAATGAAATTAAAAAGAATATTTTTCATAAAATCTCGGGGTGTTACATTCTACCCCCCTTAAAATGATTTTGGCCCTCAAAATTCGTCGGGGTTATAAATGGTTTAGTCCTCAAAAGTTTCTTTAATAGAAACCCACATCGTAAAAAGGAATACCAAAACCAATCTTTAAAAACAAAAGTATGAAACGTAACGGTTACCCAAATAAACTAATCACTGGGTTTCCACATAGATGAAAATATGGATATGGAAGAGAAATCTAACCATCATGTTCTGATGGAGAGTGGTAGAGAACATGGCTATGGAAAATCCAACAGTCACAAATCCATAGATTTATGATGATCTAAGGTACCATCTGATTCATCGGATATAAGGGCACTAGGACAACATTTTTTGTTTTCAAGATCATTTCCCTAAAGTTGATGAATTAAAAGAAATACTTACATGATTTTGGTAGAATCTCACAATTGTTCGTTAATTGAACAATTTCCACTCCATTCCTTAATGAAATGAAGTTGAATTTGTAATTCGTGATGTGTTAGCAGATCATGTGATAGAATAATGGGTCATTCCATCTGTCTCAAACAAAAGGTTATAAAAGTTATCAAAAATACATAAGTCCATTTATAGTGAGATTAATCATATATGGTTCCTAAAATGGAGTTATACTTATTATATCATACTTCTTAATATAATAAAACTAGTTTCTACTAAACAGGGACTTCTGGTAGGCCGGTGGTAGGCGAAAAAGGCCAGTCGCACTTCAGTTGTGGGTTAGATTCCCACAGTCTTGTCCGACGCGATGGGTTGATGCCCGTCCTGCAGGTTGTCCTTTTTCTAAAACTACATTACTATAACATACCATAAATAATATCAAAAAAAATGTTCTATCCTTAAACAATACTAACTTATGTCCAACATAATCCATACCAATCTTTAGGCTTATCTAAAATACTTCTGTCCAAACTCATAGTATAAAGAAAACTATTACTTGAAATGCCATCAACCAAGCATGTGAATACCATCATTTATCCCCCATATATCTTGTTGGCCACATTCCAATCATGTGAATACCTTAATCATGTATTCTCTTGAAAAATGTATACCCATTAAACCTTAGTGAATACATGAATGCTGTCAAAAGTTAACTCTTTCCACATACCAAAATCCAAAAATTCTATATACTCAAACCATGATATAACCTTCTCCTTATATCAGTCATGAGCTCATGAATACTATCAAACATTTAATTTTCTCCTTATCCCTTTATTATGAGCATATCATCTACATTCCAAAAATATCTGAATAACCTTTCATGGATACTGGTACCATTAATCATACACTTTCAAAACTCAACGAAAGACAATAGTGTAACAATCCTTAGATGTCTCTTTATTCCATAGTACCATGATATTACTTATACAACATTACACATGATAAACATGTAATCATTCCACTACATTCTTAAACCATTGACCGAGCTTCAACAATTATTTCATCTCACATATCATTTGTAGTCTCTGAATCATCATCAACATAAATACTACCCATATGACCATACTGATTCTCTTCATGAGACTTTCCCTTAGGGCATTGGTTTGCATAATTCCCCTACATTCCACATTTAAAACATTTAACCATTGTTGATGTCATAGCAATACCATTATCCTCATCCCTGGTGTTAACTGAACCTTTTCCTTTGCACTTACTAGCTTTATGTCCTTCTTTTCCACACCCAAAACATCTTCCAGTTCCTTTGAAATGTTCTCCTTGATGCCTCTTCCCACATGATTTACATAGGGGAAATAGAACTTTCTTTCCTCTATGATCATCATGAAACTCCATCTTTCTCTTATTAGCCGACTCAGGAAACTTACCAAATTTTACTTTATTGATCATATTATGAGATTGAAGATTCAGCATAATAATGATTTTTGGACTTCCAAATCCCATTTCATTTGGTTGCTCATGAAGAATATCATTCCATTTTCCATCATATCCTCCATTATCATGAATCATCTTGTTTCTAGCCATTTTCTAAAACCCAAAAAGAATAGTGTGAGAGGAAAAAATCATAATAAAGGGGGAGTAACTTCAATATCTAACATCTTTGGTTTATTATAATATCATTAACATAGTTCTTGGACTATATCCTATATGTATACTTATCCTTAGGGACATCCCTAGACACACCTTAGAAATGTCTCTAGGGATCTCACTAACGTTTTCGCATCCTAGTTTCCAAAGGTTGACTAAACTTTTCCTCTGATACCAATTGTAGAGACCCAGATCGTGACGTACATGGATATTACATTACTTTAGTGGAATAATTAATACATAACAATAAAAGACACATAAGGATCGTAATAGTTTAGTGTCTTTGGAAACTTGGAACGTAATCTTCTAATCATGGTGAAAGATCTTCAACATCTCCCATAAAGATCTTCCCCTTTTTTTTCTTACCTAAAACCTTTCTTTATATCCTTGTGAAAATAAAACATAAAAAGGGTGAGCTTAAATGCTCAGTAAGGGTAAGCATGGATAAAATAAAACATACCATATAAATTTGAACTTTAAAACATGAACATAATGTTTAAACATCAAAAGCTTGAGCAATGACATAAAACATGGAAGTACGTAAGGCATAGATCATAAAGAAACATTAAGAATGATAAAATATCATGGGAATAAAACATGTAATTGTGGAAACCATTAAGCACATGATATGATTTCCATAGTAGCCAAGGCATTGCTGCCAAGACCATCTTAGTGGACAAAGTCCCTTTCTGAATCGAGTTCACTCCTCGTTCCAGTCCTGTATTACTGAACCGGTTTAACTTGCCGTTCCATCCATGTCTATCTCATGAGATATAAAATCTTTACCCAATGCATTGGAGGGAGATATAGGTCCCACCCATCTCATAATGAAATCATTCTTACTTGTGCCACAATATAAACATAAATCATTCATCATAACCCAAAAAATAAAAATGGGTTTCATAAACATCATCCCATCATAACATAATCCATATAAAACAAATGGACATCGTTTCATCATAAGAAAAGTGAAACCATGTAAATCATAGATTCATTATACTTAAAACATACACATATGAAATAATGTCATCTTAGATGGAAAATGGTTTTCATAAAACACATGAAATGAATTCTTGAGGAAAATATCCTTTCATCTTCAAAATCATTTTCTTTTCACAAAATGTCATCCAATTTTAAAAGAAAAGGATTTTTTTGAAAATAGTCATGAAATCTTTTGGAGGAATCTTCATGAAAATAAGGCTTTACAAAACCGTAGAAATCTTTTTGTTCTGTATAAGTTAAAAAAACATTCTTCTCGTACTTTTGACAGAAAAGTCAAAAAGTACCTCGTAAAAAAAAGATTCCATACATACCATGTATTAAAAGTCAAAAAATGGGTAAAAATGACTTTAAACAAACATGAACACATTTTTATAAAACATGAACATGGATGATAGAAATAACCCCAGTAAATACTTACGAATAAGCAATCTTGGATAAAAATGAGATTTGAAAAATTATCCCCTACCTTAGGTCCGATTTTCCTCGTAAGTGTCCGAAACTCCTGTATAATGATTTAAATAATTTCATTGACTTATTCTAGAATCATACTCATTGTTATGATATCATATATGGTTCAATTATGACTTTATTTTACCCGTTCTTTTGTAAATTCCATGTTAAAGAGCGTTTTGGGTAAAATCGTTTCATTTGTCGTCCGTGTTTTGACTTGTAATTATTCATATTATTACTTAGATAATGATTACATAATTCCAGAATATAAAACATGATTTATATATAATACATATTCATAATATACATATATATACAATAGATCAGTAAATGGAAAGAAATACACCGTTCATGGAGACGGTAGGTCGTACGTACGCATGAACGCTGTTTTCGTTTCCTTATTGAGTTGAATGGAATTAAGTAGATGACATACAAATAAATCCAGTATCATTATTATGTCATATATTTCATTATTAGTTATTATATATACTTTATAATCATTCATGAATGGTTAACGTGGAGAATGAATCACATCACGTCGTGGAGACGGTAGTCCGTACGTACGCACGAGCGATGATATCGTTCTCGTGATCATGGAATTGTATTGAAGTGTATATATACTATTCCAGAATAAATATCACTTTAAAATAATAATATATAGTTATTATTTACACCATTATACCCATCCAAGTAAGGTGGTGGTGGAAAATAAATTACACCACGACGTGGAGACGGTATTCCGTACGTACGCACGCGCGGTGAATTCGTTTTCCGTAGGATGGATAGATGGTGAAATAGGGTTGTTTCATACTTATAATAACATATCAGTATATGAGTGATACTGATGTTATTACTTCATAATGAAACAACCTAAGAAGAAGAAGTGGAATAAGAAATAAAGTTGAAAGAATCGGTAATGGACATTACCTCTTCTTTGAAGCGCCTCTTTGAGATCTCCTTTTAGGGCTCTAAAATTAGTCTTTGAGGAAGCCCAGAACCCCTAGGATGTTGCTAGGGAAGTGGAGAAGAAAATTTTGTAGGGGTTTTCCGATCTTGAAGGCTCAATGTGGTGTGAGGAAGAGAGGGAGGAGATGCCCTTTTATAAGGGAGGAGGGGGGCACCTTTGGAATAACTAAAAATATTATTTTATTATAAAGCAAAATTCTGTTTTAAATAGCTCCAAATTGATTTATTTCAAAGATAAGGTGGGGAGGGGTCGAAATACTCTCATCCAATAGAATTTACACAAGTTTAGGTTCCTATTTTAACCTTATCATTTATATTTAACTTTAAGTTAGACAATTTTACTTTTACCGTGTCTTTTTGTGTTCTTACACTATAAGGTTAATAAACTTACTATAACAAGACAAACGAACCCCAAGTTGTTTATTATTAATACATATAACCTTATATATTTAATTTTTCCAAACCTTATATTTTTAGGAATAAAATAACAATTAATCATATAATATTTGTTTTAAAAACTATTTTATGTCAATTTTGATACAATTTAGTAATTGATTTTTGTAAAACTCATAACAGAATGATTAGTTAGAAAAAAGTTAATTAAATAAATACTAACATATCATATTAACCTATAAAATTAGTGGAATTCATAAAAAGTTTCAAATTACATTTATTTAGGTATTTATAACATCAATTATGTCAATAGTTCATTAATAAGATAATTACTGAATCATCATTGTGTCATAAATAAATTAAATTATTTAAAGTCTAAAAATTACAAATAAAATATCATTATGTATGAAATATTTTTAGATTTATAATGAACATTTATAGTCGAATTTATCTTATGTATAACCCTATATTAAAAATGATTTACTTATTTAACCTTGATTTAAACTATTTTAACCCTTCTTTAAATAAATTAATAATAAATGTCCTAATCTAATCCAGGAGGGCCTAAATGGTCATATTTTATTTCAAAGGTTGTTTTTGGTCGAATTAAACTTATCCAATAAAATTAGGACATGCGTTAGGGTAATAATAATATCATTTTACCCTTAATTACTCTATTTACTTTTAACCGTGGTAAAAAAAAGTAAAAAGTTACTATTCACCAAAAATTATTTTCATCTCATTGAACCATATTTTACTTACTAACATCAACCATGGATCTCTGATTTTTGAAATTCCACTCACAGAAGCAGTAAAATTATGTTTTATGAGAAATTCATTTTTTTTAACTACCACTTAGTGGTTTCACTATTCATCAAAAAAATGAATGTTTCCAGAAAAATACCAAAAATTAGGAATAAGCTATATTTGATATTATGAACTGAAAAATGTTGTCTATTTTACCAAATTAAAAACATATCAGTTCCATTAGTTAATTTAGAAATTCATTCCCGTCGTCAAAACAAATAGCGCGTTCTTAAGAGATAATAACTATCAAAAGATTGACACTTGTTTATGTCTGGTTTAAATGTGAAATTACATCCAATGACCAACATTTTATTAAATTGTAAAAATATATTCTAAATATACTTTTAAACCACTAAAATTAATAATTTATCACTATTAATTATTTCGATTAAAAAGGTTGTTTTTAATTAAAATTTAGTAATTTTTACTATTCATCCGGAAATGAAAGTTATCCGAAAAGTACCAAAATTTCATCCTAAGCTAATTTCGATATTCCGAATCCAAAAATGAAGTCCATTTTGAAAAATAGAATTTACAAAATTTTAAAAAGTGGTTATTACTATTCATAACGGCTAGTTTTAATAATATTTTAATAGTATATTGTTGTTTAGTGAAACTCGTTATTACGTACTACACATGCTATCGAGGAAGGTCGCGATTGCGTGTAATGAAAGGAAAATCAAGGATGCGTGTTGTGAAAGCTCCATTTGGTGTAGCGTAGAACACAAGACATTAATGAAATTAAAAAGAATATTTTTCATAAAATCTCGGGGTGTTACAACAACCCGGAGGTCGGGCGGCAACCCGTCGCGTCCGGTAAGGCCGCGAGACTTGAACCCACAACCGAAGGGTGACAAGGGTGTATCACCTACTACTGACCCATGTGATGTCCTGGATTGAATAATGTCATTTTTTTAATGGTTCTGCTAGATAAATTATAAATTCATTTTTTTAACCCTATACGAATAGGATAAGTAGAATATTATTTTTAAGTTATATTATCTTTTAGAGTGAAAGATGAGTCTGTGGTAGAAATTAGATAAAGGATGGAACTCTACTTGTCAAGAATACATTTTTTCTTCTTCGATTATTCTATGAAAAATTAATTCTTATACTTTATTTAAGGAATCCTAAAACCAAAAATGTCTTATCCTAATACCCTATGTTTTGTTGAACCGATGCTATTTCAAATCATCATAGATTGATGAATTTAAGGACCTAAATTTTAAACTTGTTTGTGATTGATGACCTCAATCACTACCTATAAATATTTATGTTTTTCCTCCAATTATATGTCTCTAATTTCCACCAATGTTCTCCTAATCGAGATCATAATTTTGGGGTGACCCTATCATTTCTCTTTTCCTCATATTAAGACTAAATTTTAGTAACCCAATTTCCGATGTGGGTTTTCCCACAAAGATACTTTTTATTTTCAACCTTTTATTTTCGAAAAACAATTTCAAATTGTGAGGACGCAATTTATTGAAGGAGGGGATAGTGTAACACCCCAAGATTTCATAGTGTGTTATTTCTTCAAAATAATTCAATAACTTTCACTACACGCAACACCGAGTTAAAGCGCACCATGACTTACCAAACTAGCTGTTATGAATAGTAATAACTAATTTTAGAAATTTTATAAATTCTTTCTTTCAAACTGGACTTAATTTTTGGATTTAGAATATCAAATTTAGCCTAAGGTAAAATTTTGGTACTTTTCGGATAACTTTAATATTTTGATGAATAGTGAAAATTACTAAATTTTAATTAAAAACAACTTTTTTAATCAAAATATTTAATAGTGATAAATTATGAATTTGAGTGGTTTTAAAGTATATTTAGAATATATTTTTACCATTTAATACAATGTTGGTCATTGGAAATAATTTTACAATTAAACCGGACATAAACAAGTGTCAATATTTTGATAGTTATTATCTCTTAAAAACACTCTTTTTGTTTTAACAACGGGAATTAATTTTAAATTAATTTCTACCACTTCTGTGATTTGAATTTGGAAAAATGGATTCCATATTTGGAATCAGGATGTTCAAAATTGTGTAAATAGGCAACTTTTATTTTTATACATTTTGAATAATTACTTCGGTAAGTATTTTATTTACCATGGTTAAGGGTAAATCCGGTAAATAAGGGTTAAAAATAATATTATAATAATACTAAATTACCCTAAAACGTGTCCTAGCCTTATTTTTTGATACAGGTTTGACCATAGTCATATTTGGGTCTATTTTGGGACCCCATGGAGCCACTTGTAGGTGATAGGGACACTTTATTTTAATTAAGTTAAAATGAATACAAAAATGACACAAGCATATATCTTTTAGAAAAAAGATTTTTACATAGGGTTATATATGTTTTATTTTCGACTATAAATATTCATTAGAAAGATAAAAGGATTTCCTACATAATTATATTTTATTTATAATTTTTAGATATTTCATAAGTTAATTTATTTATGACACAATGATGATGCAGTAATTACCATAATAGTGAAAAATTTAAAATAATTGATATTATAAATACCCAAATAAATATAATTTGAGACTTTTAATGAATTAAAATAATTTTCTAGTATACTATGACATATTAAGATTGATTTAATTAATTTTTTTCGAAGTAATCATTCTGTTATGAGTTTCGCAAAAATCAACTATTGAATTGCGTCAAAATTGACATAAAAGAGTTTTTAAAACAAATATTATATTATTAATTGTTATTAAATTTCTAAAAATATAAGGATCAGCCAAGAGACTTATATAGTGATAGGTGTATCATTAATTGACCACTTGATGGTCTCTTGGATGTATATAGTAAGTGTATTAACTATATAATATAAAAATACAAAGTGTCATGGTAAATGTCAAACTAATTTACTAAGAGTTAAAACTAAAAGATAAGGTTAATATAGTAACCCAAACCTGTATAAATTCTATTGGTTGAATGGGTTTAGACCTATACTCACTTTAAACTTTGAATAATAATATTTGGATCCATTAGAAACCGAATATTAATTTATTATAAATTAATATTTCTAGCTTTTCCAAAGGTGCCCCTCACCCCTCTTATAAAAGGGCACTCCCCCTTCTCATTACTTCACACCTTAAAAGCCTTTTGGTTCGGCCAAACTCTGCCCAAATACTCTCTCAACTTCCCTCACTACAACCTAGTGGAATTAGTTTGATCCGAAAGCCAACATAAGGAGCCCTTTTGATCAAATCAAAAGGAAGAACCCGAAGAAGAGGTAATGTTTTCACCACCCTTTTTCAAAATCATTTCTTCTTCCACTTATTCTTTCTTTGTTATTACCATTCTAAAATAATAACTCCAGTATCATATATATAATGTGATGTTATTATAAATATGGTACAACCATATTCAGTATTCTATCCACCCTTTGAATTGGTATATTCATGGTGTAATTGTTATTAAATATATTATAATTTGGATGGGTATAATAATGATGTGTAACTCATGTAAATAATAAATATAACATGATAATGATTTTGTATATATGATATACTATGCAATTATATATTATTTTAATATCAAAATAATGATATTGTCACTCGTGCGTACGTACGGACTACCGTCTCCATGAACGCGATGAGATTAATTCTCCATCGTATCCATTCAAGTATAATTATCATTTGATGATTAATTATAGTATCTAAGGACTTGATATCATTATGGATATGATTAAGATACAACCTATCCATTACAAACATGGCTTACGTAAAAAACATATAAAAGAAAACGAGTAAGTTAACACCCGAAACAATGATAATACTAAGATATTACTAACAAAGCAATGTTAAAAGATCATATATGATATCATATTAATGTATATGATTCTTGTATAATTTAATAACAATTATTTCACCATTATACAGGAGGTTAACCTACCCAAAACAAGGAAAAGTACAAGGTAAGGGTTATTTCACAATTTCTTCATTATCCGAGGTTGTTTATACGTAATAATCTACTGGGATCTCTTTATCATCCACATCCATGTTTCTTAAAAATGTATTTCAAAACATTTTTACTATTTAAAAGAATATGGGATAAAGTCATTTATACCATTGTTTGACTTTTTATGATAGTTTTGTAATGGAATCTTTCCATCATTTTCCAAACAAGGTGCTTTTAACCTTTTCGACAGAATTATGGTAAGAATGTTTTTTTAACTTATATGGTGGGTGCAGTTATTTTACGTTGTTATAAAATCGTCAAAGCTTCCCTTACAAGCTTATAAGAATATTTTCAAAGAAAATTTTTTATTTCATAAATATAAGAATCTTAAATGATTTCAAAATAGAAAGAGATATTTCTCTAAAAATAGTTTTGATTTCATCTATGTCAACATCCTTTGATGGATTTTACGCTTATTTGAGGTTGATTTATTATGCTACAAAAATTCTATATTTTATTGAAGGTTTTGTGATATGTTTGACTGTGGATGTGCTATTTTTATACCGTTCATAGTTTATGGTGAAAGTATTGACATTTAGTAGGTTAGTTTTAATACAAATGTTTATGTTATGTTCAAACCTTTTCATATAGGAATGCATTAGACTTAATATGTGATGGGTGGAGCCCGCTATAGATCCTCGATGCATCGGTAGGTCTCATGAGACAAAATAGTGTCTTGGAACAAGGCCTTGGCAAAATCTTATTTTTAGTCTTGGCACGAGGCCTTGGATATGTGGTTATGATAGTCTGGCATTATGCATTCCATCATTATGAAAGTTGATATTGATATTGCATGTGATTATTCGATTAGTAGAATATCCATGTGAATAAGTAAATGGAATTATTTCATTTTACTTTTGTCATACTATGTTGAAGTTCATGTTTAAAAGTCATTTGTACTAGTTATACATTGCCTTAAATGTTTATGCTTATTTTTGAAAGTTTCCGCTATATTGTTATCCTTACTGGGCATTTGAGCTCACCACTTTTCTATGTTTTATTTTTCCCAGGATGTGAAGAAGTAAGTTATGAATGACCTGCATGGATATTATGAGGGGATAATAGTGTGGACTATGGAGATATTATGTTTTTGTAGTAGTTTTTCACTTTATGATGAAATGTAAAACATTATGAATATATCTAGTGTTTCCAAGGATACTAAACCAATCGGTCTTTCAAGATTTGATCTTTCTTGTGATCATGCCAATGTTATGTAATAATGCACCGACTCTAGGTAACTGGGTCCAGGGAGTTACAATATATATGATATATATGATTCATAAATCTTTAATATCATTATGTGGGTAATGGAATTTGGACCACTTGGACAATTTATAATTATAACAAATTTATTTTTTTCTCAAGTTCTGAACATCGACGAAATGTTTGATATGAACTCAAATAATTAACTAATTGTTATATCAAGGTAATAATTGATATAAAAGGAATAATAAAATTTAAAAAGGTTATTAAGTAAGTAGAAATTAACTTTATTTATTATTTCAGATATTAAATAATGATCGAGTCAAGTTGGACACAAGGTAAGGGGTTTCTTATCTCACTTTTAATTCTGTGAGATTTCCATTGTTCGCTACTTATTTATTGCATGTGGTGTATTGTGTAATGAAATTATTTATATATATATATATTATCATAATAATCTTTATATTTATGGTATTTTGTGATTAATTTTTTGGTTATTAATTTTTGGTCAAATGACTCGATTGATTACAACGTGGTAAGAGGTTTTCATCTCACTTCTTATTCTCGTGATATTCATGCTATATTTTACACTATTTCCTTTTGTGTGGTGGATGTACTGAACATGATTGTGTTATTTGTGTAATATAATTTAATTTATGGGTTTTTACATATTCATTGAATTATCCTTCTTTCATGGGGTGTATGTTTCGTAAGTTACCAAATCGGGAAAGGAAGCATTCACCATCCTCCTTTTAAAAGATTTATTTTTTGTCTTGTATTTTAATTTACATATTATTATGTTGGTATATATTTCTGAATATCCTTATTGCTACAAATTTTATGTCCAAGTGATGAGAGACCCTTTTCTCTCTCATCAAATCATTTTCTGAATTTTAATGTGACGCCGATAGGCTGTCCAATTTCTGTAAGGGAACTTCTTCACCCAATTTAAATTCTTTGGGTTAAACTTTTACTTCTTGATTATGTCATGCTATAAATATGTGTGAATAACCTCTGATTGTTTTACACTTAATATCCACTTATATTGGGTGAATTTAAAATTTTCATACATAATTATGTCATTGGTTAATCCTTATCTAATGATTCTATCTTTGTAAAGGATTTTGTCTCAATTCACATTCCATTGAGAATTCATTATTGTTATGCACAAATACACATTTATATGGTGTATATAAAATACTTTGTAATATTATATCAGGAATACCTCTATTCTCATGATATTATAATGTTTTTAGTAAATGTTATTCCAAAATTATTTGTATTCAAGCATCTCTTATTTGGTTAAGAACTCCTTAACTAAAATATTGTTTTAAATATTTATTCTTCTAAATGTTTCTAATTAATGTCCATGTATTAAAAATGGTTTTAAGTATTTAATTATATGGAAATTAATGGTTTAAAATGTTAATTCATTTAAAATATTTAAAGTGTTATGGGAAACATTGATTAATTTTCTTTTATTAAATGTTTTGAATGGTTTTGAAAATGGTTTGATAAATAATTGACTATATCAATATATTGAAATGATATATTATGATTGAAATGTGGAAATTCTATCTTTACATTATTCTTGTTTTATGTGTTATGAATATGTTACGGTGGTTGGGCATTGTTTATAAATATGGGTGGTTCTATGATAAACCTAGGGCGGGTGAGCCCGAAATAGCTCTACAATGCATTGGGTAACATGGTCGAGGTAAACATGAATGTTTCTTCTAATAGATTTAGAGAATATACTATGATGGGTATTCCAAATGTAACTCCCTACAGAGCTGTAATAGATTCAATGTACGTATGATATGGATTCCATAAGTTACCTTTATGATTTAGGATTTCTATGTGTTATTCATAGATCTTATGATTTCATATGGTATGTTATGATTGAAAAGTATGGTTTAATTGTTTTGTATTTATTTAGGGGATAATTATTTCATTCCTTATTTTATAACCCTTACTAAGCTTTTTATGCTCATCCCACGTTTTTGAATTGTTTTCCACAAGACTTAAAGATGAATAGGGTCGAGGATAAGATCAAGGAAAAGTCATGATGTCTAAAACTTAGAACTATACATGTTTGTTTTTAAGAGTTTTTATTTAATAAAAAATATGGATACTAAGTAGTAGTGTATACATGTAATTTTCGAGTTGATATGTAATAGTTATGGCCTAATTATCTATAACTCTAAACCTGAGAATATCCTCAAAGTGAGTTATTCATTTAATTCAAGATTATGTATTGTTTTAAGGTCAGGTCCTTATATTTGGTTTCTGAATAATTAAATGAATACAGAGATTCATTTAAATCTAAAAATTTTAATTTCACAATTTCAATCAGTGTTGAAGAGTTATGTTCAAATTTCATAAAAGATCAAAATGCTAATAATACTATAAAATCTGATAGTTTCCCTTATAATATCACCTTTGTGGGATTAAAAATTTGAAATTAAAATTAAAATAATTTAAAATAGTTTCTCTATAAATTCCTAAAAACTTACACATTTCACTCTTATGAAATACTCTAATAATATGGTCAAAACAACTTCTAAAAGAATAAATGACAACACAAAAAAATTATCTTTTCTTGTAAGATATCATGTCTACTACATGGATAAAAATCCTCAATAATCATAAAAACAATTCAATATCATGTTATTCTTCACGTATATGTCATAACTAACTCCAAAGAAAAAATATTTCTCTCTTCACTTAAGGATTTTTTGTGGAGTTTTTTCATTCTCAATAACATGTTTCATCATTATTGTATTTTTATCCTCCTTGTATAGCCACTTAATCGAGTAAAAAATGTGTTATAATTAGGTATTTTACATGTGTTATTTTTAGGATGAGGTTGGAAGGTTTTATTTGTAAAACTATATGAGGATGAATGAGGTGGGTTAGGCTTTAAATTGAAGTAAATTCCTGAATTTGATTTCTAAATAATCGTGTACAGCTCAATCAACATGAAATTAATCCCACCCAAACACATTTTCTTTTCTTTGGGAAGTTCACAGATGGAATTTCTGCATAAATTATCAATTTATTCCCCATTTTAAACTATTTTCATTATTTTGTTTGATTTAATTAAGATATATTTTTCTATTTAGAATCAAATTTTTAATTAAAAGAGAGGAGTATTTTTGTCATAAAATATCAATTTACACTAGGACATATTTATAATAATATTTGGGCTACCCATAAATCTTTCCAACATAAAATTTCACCCACCAAAGTAGAAATAAATATGATAACACATGATTCCATATCAACTGAAATAGATTATTCAAGACAGACAAATACTATTCATCTTTTCCCTCCCCAAAACATGAATTCAAAAATACTCACGAATTTAACTTCTAGATAATTTCGTAATGGAATAAATTGATTTTAATGTGGATACCTAAGAAGTTATTTAATGTCTAATAGGATATTAAATAATTTCATATGAAAATGTAGTACAAGGGAGTGTGGGGTTGAAATATGGACAGAAAATGGGTTTTGGACAAGTGTATATGTCATTTAGGGCCTTATGTTTATGGTTTAGGGATTTGGTAAACTAATTTTTCTCTAATTCATTATAATTAATTTTAATTAAATTCACTAATATTTTTTGTCAATTTATGATCAAATTATTAGATATTACAAATTATGATGATTCTAAATAGTGAATCAGTTTTTATAAACTCAAATCACAAATGCGGTGGAAACTAATTTAAATTTAATGTCACAAATGGAAGAACAATGTAGGTTTTTAAAGTTAAAAAGTTTGCTATGTTTTTATATTCAATTTCAATGGTAAATTGATTCCAATGACCTACATAGGATTATTTGATAAAAATTTAATATAATTATAATGTATAACCAATTAAAAATATAATTTAACTATATAGATAATTTATATGAAAAAAGTAGTTTTGAATTAAAATTCAGTATTTTTTATTATTCAAAAAAATATGGAACTTCAAATAAAAATACAAAAAATTCACCCTAATATAATTTTTATGTTCTCATTTTAAATATTTAGATTATTTTGACATATAATATTTATAAAAGATCAAAAAAATGTATATCAAATTAGTACTCCCTTAAAAGGTGATAAAAATGCCTTAATAAAAATATAGGTTTTTTTGTTTGAACCTAAGTTTTTTCCTTTGTTATGTATATTAGATCTATTAGATTAATATCAAAAATATTTTATTGGATATATATATATATATATATTAAATTGATATAAATCGCTAATTTTAATTAATTTAATTTATTTGGGTAAAATAGATTTGTGAGCATAAAAAATTATATAAAAACATTCCATTTATTTTAAATTGGTTCTTATGTCCATTTTTAACTAAATTGTAACTAATGAAATAAACCATGTAGTTTCATAAGTTATATAATCCTATTCATAACTGTCAAATTAATATATAGGTTATATATTATTATATTAAATGGTAATATTTTTAATAATATATTATTTTTCAATAACACTCATCCTTACATTTTATGCTAGCCATCAAGGAAAGTTTTTCTTGTGTTTAACATAATCTAACCATAGTATTACATATATTTCAACCTAAAAATTTTATTGTCTATAGTGCATGATTAACATAGTGTTTCATATAATGAAATCCCAACATGGTGATTTATTTTAAACTAATCTATTTTTAGTGTTTCATGATATTTAGAATATCAAAAAGATTAAATAAATTTGGGAAAAAATATTGCACAAACTCTTTGGGAGTTACATTCTACCACCTTAAAATCAATTTCTCCCTCTAAATTGTTCAGGGTTATCAAAGGTTTAATACTTGAAAGTTTCTTTCATGTGAACTCGCATCATAAAAAAATGAATATTAAACCTTCATTTAAAAAGGGATATTTGGAAAAATAAAAGTTAAGAAATGTATTATATAACTAGGTTTCCACAAAGGAGATCATTGGTGTTAAGTGAAAATATAGACTTTAAGGAAAAGTACAAATATTTGTAGGAAGTTATTGAGTTCATCAATCACAAATAGGTGAATGATCAATGAAATGTTGATGGACTCAAATTCATAAATATGTAATGATTTAAAAGGCCATTGGTTCAACAAAAATTAAGGTATTAGGAAAAAGTTCATTTTTTATCACCTTTCTAACCTTGAGTAATTCATTTATTGACCGATAATATAATCAAATATACTTACTTGATATATTTTTATAAAAAAATCATTCTTTTTTATTATTTTTTCAATTTATAATTCATCCATTACATCACGAAATGGATGTTCAAAAATTAAATTTGACGCCTGAAGTACTAAAATACAGTTTTAGTAGATTTTATGGCCCATAAAATAATGAAAACTATAACTATTTTTCTTCAATTATTATTTAAAATAAATATGGTTAACAAATTAATCTATTAACATAAAATGTAACTTTACAGGTTCTTCATTAATATTTATTTATAAAAAATAATTAAACTTTAACTAAGGAACCGGGTAGGCTAGTGGAACGCCTAAAACCCTTATCATCCTGTGGTCATGGGTTTAAATCCTTCGGCCTTTCTAGACTTGAATAGTTGTCACCAAACATATATGATTTACTTTTGTAAAACCACACTACTATAATTTCAAAATTAATTAGGATATAAATCCTTGAAACAAGTTTAATCACTAAATTTATTTTTTATCATAGGTTTTAAATATAATCTCAATACAGAAAAACTTTCTAGGAAGATTAACATAATATTTTATAGAATGGTTAAACTTATAACACTTATCAAAGATGATAATCCAAAATTGTAGAAATATGATGATTAAGTTATCTTTACATTGATTCTCCATATATCACAAAGTATTTATTAGTTGTTACATTTCAAATTTGCTTATAACTTCATCAAGTATTATTTTAAAACATCATAATGACATGATTTACCATAAATCCTTATCGAAAACTTACATGTTTATTTATTCCAAGGTATATTGTATCTATTCATTAAATCCAATTTTTTTTAAACTTCCTCAATGAAATAAAAAATTGATTTTCAACAAGCCCTTAATTAGTTACTATGTAATCTGTACCATCCAATTTAATTATTCATATCCCACAAATCATTATCCAAAACAAATGATCTTAACATGAGAAACATATTAAAGGTTATCTTTACTTAGTCAAAATAGCACCTTATAATTAAATAACTTTTCTGGTCTATTAAAAACATTCAACATAATCTTTCAAATCATTACTGAAAAACATAAACTAAAAAAACCATGTATACTTCACAATTCATATATCATAATTCTTGAATCCAAATAAATAAAAACATCAATTATTCCACTAAATCTATAATCCATAATAAGGTTACCTCATCTTATTACTTAATACCTCTTCCATTTCAAATTTCATTAGTAGTCTCATCACCATCTGCAACATAACCATTACTCATACCACATTGCTGGTTTTATTTAGGGGATTTTCACTTGGGACATTGATTTTTATAATGACCATTCCTTCCACACATAAGACATTCAACCTTCTATGATGTATTACAGATTCCAATATTCCTATAAAATATATCAATCGAACTCTTCATTTTTCCTTTGTAGTAACTTGCTTTGTGTCCTTTTATATAATCAAAACACTTTCCTGTTCCTATAAAACATTTAATTAAGTGATTATTTCCATATTTTTGGCACAAAGTAAATAGAATCCTATTTCTTTCATAGTCTCCATTTCCTGAAAACATTGTTAACAGCTTCTTTCTCCTCCTTCATTAGTCTGAGAGTTGGTTAAGGTTTATATTTTTAATCATGTTCTGTGAAAACCGTCTAGTCAAGATCACATGATCATTCAATCTAATTCTTAACCCATTTGAATTATCATCAGAAAATTGTTCATCACATTCAACATTTACCCGGTTCCTTCTATTTCTCTCTATTCACATAAACCATAAAGAAAAGTGTGAGGGACACTTATCATAGGAAATAACCATGTAATTACGAAAATAATTATTTATAGGATATATAAATTATGAAACCATGCTTAAAAATATGACACCTCAAGTTTATCATAGGCTATTCATATCCAACATATATTTAAATCCTTCATGATGGTTCATCAAGAGTTTGTCAATTCCTAAAGCACATCTCTTAAGAATATCAAACTAGGTGTGTAGAAAGTCCTATTTTTGTGTAATTTTTAATACTGAGTCATGCCTGACACACCTTATCAGAGTTGTTACTCCTAAGTACATTTGCGCTAAATCCATATCCACTTGTGGTATCTTGATAGGGAAATGTTTCTCGAAAACCACTCCCTTTATCATTTAAAAAAATTCCATAAAAGTTTCCTAAATGTTAACCCATCCTTATACTCATCCTTAGATACATCCCTAGCCATATCCATAGAAATATACCTAGGGTTATCACTAAATATTTCTCATCCCAGTTTCCAAAATTGTAATAAACCATCATATTGATAACAACTATAATGACACATTCATAACGTACATAAAAATTTCATAATTGTTTTTAGAGTATATAAAACATTAAACAAGCAAGTGATGAAATACCTTGATAGTTTATTACCTTTGAAAAAATAGAAACATAAAAACTAGTACATGATATAACAACAATATCTACCCTAAGTTATCCAAGAATAGAACAGCTATTCAATATATTATAGAATCAATATATCATCATGACATGGGAATGTAAACGAAAAAATTGTCAAGCTATTATGCTCACTAAGTATAAAAAATGGATATATTTAAGCATAAACATGAGAATAGGGGTATGCGAACATTATCATAACATTATAAGATCACACAATACATATAAAAAACATAAAAAATGTTTCATGTAATAAATCATAATAGTTCATAAGATGTGAATCATAAGTAAATAAAGAACATAATCTATAAAAGTATAATATAGGAATAAGGCATGGAATTATGGGAAACACATAAGCACATATAATGATTTACATAGTGGTCAAGGAATTTCATTTATGGACAATATAGTAATATGGGTTTAGCACCCATACCATCTTCTTAGTCATTTTTCACTACCATATACATCTAAGTAGAATGAGTTTACTCATACCATCTTCGTAGTCATGGTTCACACCCAAGGTCATTTTAGTTGTCAAGATTTTCTCCCAAGACCATCATAGTACATCTCATTTGATATAAATATTTACCCAATTCATTGGAGGGAGATATAGATCTCACCAATATCATAGTGAAATGATACATACATATTATACAAGGCCATTAAAAATCATATAATAACCCAAGAAATGAAATGGTTTTCATAAACATGTAATCATATCATAACCTATGGAAAAAGATATATGTTTCAAAAGAATTTCATCAAAACCATAACCCATGGAAAGAATTTGGTATCAAAATCATATTACCCAATAAAGGTAAATGGTTTTCCTAAACATCATTCCATAAAAACATAAACCATTCAAATAAATAATATGGACGAAAAAATTGAATCATTTCTTCATAAAGGCACGAGTAACAACAACCAATGTCATCTTAGATGGAAAATAATATTAAATATTTTTCTAGAAAAATATTTTTTAAAATATAATTTACTATTTTGAAAGTTTATTTTTTAAACATAAAATATTTTGAAAATAATTTTCATTAAAATAAACATGAAAACCTATAAAGGAATATTTGATAAAAAACTGAAAAACTATTCCTTAATAATACATTAAAAAAAGAAAAAAACATGTAAAATTCATGGAAAAACATTTAATATAAAATACATTAAAAACATAGAAATAATGTTTGAAAACATTTTTAAAACGTTTTTTCTTGAAAACTTATTAAAGAATCTTGAAAACATTTTGTAAACCCTTTTCCCCATAACACTTAAAAAATAAGTTTGAAAACATTTTTAAATCCATTTTCCTGAAAAATAATTTAAAAAAAAGAATTTAAAAATTATTAGGAAAATATTTTATTTATAAAATAACTCTTTAATATTATAAATTAATATTAAATGGAATGATAGTCATGACTATAGGGAAATCTGTATGTTCTGAACATTCCTTTTGCACTAAAAAAATTTAGAAAGGTTCATTGACTGAAAAATGACAAGAAAATTCCCTTTTAAAAACACTTTTGTTTAATGAAGGTAAAAAATGTTTAAAAATGTCTTTTAAAGATCATATTATATTAATATAATATTTTTGGAAACCATTTAAAAAAATTCTTTGAATGAACATAGATTTCTAACTGACGAGAATCTAAATTTGGACATTCTTAAAAAAATATTAACCATATTATGTACCATAGAGTGTAAAAATTGTACCATGACTTTGATATAACATGAAAAATAAAAGCTTAATAAAATTATTCATATTTCTTGAGATATGGATCATAATATATCATCAATTAAATCATATCTATAAATAATATTGATAAACATTGAGATTGTTTCAATAAACTCTTGCCACTTGGAAACATTGAATCAAACTACCCATGTAATAAAATAATATTACATGAAGCATAAAGTATAATTAAAATAATTATATTCATCATATAACATTTTTAAAGGAAGTAGATACACCTCAAAAAAATGTTGGTGAATAACAATACACGTGTTACAAAGAATGAAAATTAAGAAAAAACTATCTTACTGATTTGGTACCTTTTGAAAAATTTACCCCATGAATTAAATATCATAGAATGGGAAAGTAAATGAACATATATTTAATAATAATATTCATATGATACATGATTATACACACCACACAAATTAAATGAGTAGTGAATAAGGCATTAATCACATGACAATAAAAAGCGATATGTAATTCCCTTAACTTGTGAATTGAATCTCATCATACTCATACAAACATCATTTATAGTAAATATAAGTTTATTATACATATAAAAAATAACAATATTATTATATATAATTCCATTTATGGTGTTAATATGACTTTATATTACCCGCTTGTTAACATTTCTTTGTAATTTTTTCACTTCATGTAATATCTGCTCTGTTCTTCACTTGTGTCTTAATTTGATATATCTTGGGTCCTTATACATAGATCATGATTTCCAGAATGTGAAAAATGATATAAATATCTTTTTTATTCTCTATATTGGAATTATAATAACTTATAGAATATATAATTATGAAATGGAATATTATGTTTATGGAGACGGTAGGTCGTACATATGCGTGAACATTGTTTCTATTTTGATATCCATATAGAAAGAATGAATGAAAATTAAATATATGTAGACATGTGTATTAAATAATTTTAGTATAATTATAATTTTATATATATCACATATGTTTACTAAACCCATCCTTAATACATTCCATTTAGTGTGTGAATGAATCACATAACATTCAGGGGTAGTAGTCCACACTTCCTCAAAAGAAATTATTGTATTTACAGAAAATGGAATGTATAAAGTCACATATTATAAAAATAAATATAAAAGAATAAATAAATTATAAATATAATATATATTATATATATATATATATTTTTTTGATCATAATCCCCACCATGAGAGGAAATAAATTAAAAATGAACAATCATCTTTTCATTAGGCAGTAGTTCATTGTACACATAAACAATATGTTTGTTACCAATTTGATGGAATTTTGTGTATGTGTATGTGTATGTTGAAACCACCACATAAAAAAATATCAGTATATTGAGGATAATTCTTTTGTTTTATATTCATCTAATAAGTATATTTTATGAGGTGGAGAGTGAAAATAAGATAAAGGAGATTTAGGAATGATGTTACTGCTTATTTGGGTAACTCCTTTTGATTTGCACTTAAGGGCTTCTTTGGATTTCTTTCTACCAAAAGTGAGACTTATCTGTTGAGGGGAGGGATGTTAAGGATATATTTGGGCAGATATTTTCCAATAAAAATTTTCTTGATTTGTGTTATTATGTGGGAAGAGATGAGGTTGTTTTACAGTGGAGGAGGA
The DNA here is from genome assembly GCA_963277665.1 of Viscum album. NCBI lineage: Eukaryota > Viridiplantae > Streptophyta > Magnoliopsida > Santalales > Viscaceae > Viscum > Viscum album. The sequence goes on along the minus strand of OY728163.1, from coordinate 1,690,175,594 downwards.
GTGTCACTCTTGTAAATATATGGAAAAGGAATTCCACCCAAGATTTTCTAATGTAAATTTGATCAAATGGTGGTACAATGTAAAACAAATTGAGAATAGGGTCTATATATTTCCTTCCAATTAATTTTGGAAAAATAATTATGTCATTTTGGGTCTTAATTATAAGGTTTAGTTCTTTGTTAAGCTAATTGTTCTCTTACTCATTGTAATTAATTTGAATCTCATTGACTAAAATATTTTGACAAACAAATAAGTTGGCCTTATTAGAAATTATAAATTATTCTGATTCCAAATATGGAATCCATTTTTTCAAAATCTAATCATAGAAGTGGCCTAAATTAATTTAAATTTAATCTAGTATATTGGATGAGAATGCAAGTATTTAAAGTATAAACTTTGATAAGTTTGCTATGATTTTATATTCAATTTCAATGAGAAATTGATTAAAATGACCTAAATTGGATTATTTTATAAAAATTTAATCCAATTAAACTTTAAAACCTATTATAAATATAATTTAACCATATAAATAAATTTGTTTGAAACGCTGTTTTGAATTTAAATTCTGTATTTTTCACTATTCATCAACATATGAAACTTCATAGAAAAATTCAAAAAATTCACCCTTACCAAGTTTTTATGTTCTAATTTAGAAGATTATGATTATTTTAAAATATATATATATATTAAATATCCAAAATGTGGATTTAAAAAATGTTCCCCAACAAAAGGTGGTAAAAGAGGCTTAATAAAAATATCGGTTTTTATTAGTGAAATTGGGTTTGTTCCAAACTTATGTTTATAAAATCTAATAAATGAATATCAAAAATGTCTTATTGGATATATAATATATATTTTACAATAATATCAATCACTAATTGTAATTAATTTAATTTTTTATGATAAAATATCTTTGTGAGCATTAAAATTGTTTATATAAAAACATTCACTTTAAATTAAATTGGTTATTATATATATTTTCAATTAATTTGTAACTAATTAATTAAAACAAGTATTTTTATAAGATAGATAATCATATTCATAACTATAAAATTAACTTCTAGACTTTATTTTATTTTATAAAATTGTAATATTTCTAAAATTATATTTTTGTTATGTAACACTCGGTCATACATTTTATGAATGCCATCAAGGAAAGCCATTATTATGTTTAACGTAATTTAACCTCATTGTTCATTACAAGTTAATATAAAATTTTTGTTTCTTATAGTTCCGGGTTAAATTTTTGTTTCATAGAACGTAATACATATATGTTTCTTTAATATAATATAAACTATTTTTAGTGTTGTGTGAAATATAAAATATAAAATTATTAAATTAATTTAACAAAATAACTAAATATTATGTTGTTACAAACCCAAATTCTATATGCCTGATCCAATAACTAGAGTAAGAGGAAAAAATATTGTAGAGTTCAAGGAATACATATCATGACTAGAAGCAATCTTCTAGCCACATCCCCAGAAAATCTATTTATTGTGCTGAAACTCATGGAAAAATACATTCAATGAGCATAGAAAGTGTTGCAAAAAATAAACTAATTTAATAAGAGTCTTTGGGGCCTAATTATTTTCGAAGATAAGGTGGAAGGGGGTGGCATACATGTTAGTTAAGATTGGTGGGTAGGTCAATATGGCCTTGTCCAATGATAGAACAAGGGCCCTCAAGTTATGTTCAACCACATGATATGTCTACTACAGGCACTTTATCCTCTAAAACACCAACTAGTTATAATCACCTCATAGGTAATCATAAGTCTATAGTTCAAAAATAGGACATCCTAAAATATTTGTCTATATTTATAGCCAATCTCTCAATTTTGGATGATCTTAATTTATCAAATTATCTTCAAGAAGTGCCTATAGAGGCCCTGTTGAGACATTGAGAGTTCAAATATAGAGTCATTGCTACTGAGGTATACTGTGAAGAGACCGAACCCATGGATTTGCATGTGATTATCTCTTTAACTAAGTAGGATATGGGTTCATTTAGACATGGAAACATCATACCCATGTACATATCTAGAATATTGGCTGACCTTGACATCTGAAAATCTTTGATAGATAATGGATCAAATGTCAATCTCATTCTAATTTGAAAACTTCATCGGTTGCGCTACTATGAAGATGACTTGTCCCCATATCCTTGGAATCCTTAGGGGTATTACAAGAGTAAAAACCCCCTTGGATAGGTAAAGATCATGATACAATTTGGGGACCTAGTGACGGATTCTAAATTCTTATTCATTCGGTAAGATAGAACCTTCAATTTCCTACTAATAAGGCCTTGGTTTCACTAATATACGATGATTCCTTTATCACATAACAATGCCTCAAATACTACATAAATGGGAAAATTGGTACATTACATGATGATTAATATATATCTGAATCTTATGAATCTCAATACATTGATGCCTGATATTACTACAGAGAAGGGAAAAAACTCATGACTAATGCTATTGCTCATATTACTACACCTAATGGTTTGGGAATGACACCGTATAATACATTTACTGAGATAAGTAAAATACATATGATTCCCATCAACTAGATTAAAAATGAGAGTTTAGGATTGGGAATGCACTCATCATCCCTCACGATATAAATCATGAATACGAAACCCTATAACATTGAAAACCCCCTTTATCCTCCCACTATTGGTGATTATTTAGGAAAAAATTACCTCTCACTATCCCTAGAGTTATTTCATCTCCTAGTATCTAAAATTGAATTTGATAGGATTTTCATGTAACTGCTAACAAATAGAAATACCTATGCCTCAAGAGGTCAAAGTATATGTCTCCCCTCTATCTCTAAAACCCCACCTTCATTACCCATTCATCTTGAAATGGGAATAAATGAATAGGAATATGACCAAAAATATTCTCCTCTAGAATTTAAGAAAGGAATATATACTACCTTCGATGAAATCCAATAGGTAAATCTAGGCACAAAGGAAGACCTATGACCTACACAGATTAGTTTGGCTAAGCCCATCATTGAATAATAGGTAATATACCTCCTTCTTAAAACATAATCAATATGTGTTCACCTGTAATTACACAGAAATGATGGGCCTCGATCCCAATGTGACCGACCACCACTTGGTCTAACCATAAGATCATTATAGATACAAGAGGGCATCCAAAAAGGCACATCCAAATCATGATTCCCAGGTTGAATCGAAAGTGGATAATCTCATTAAAGCCAGTTTCATTTGTGATGCCTAGTCCCCAAAGTGGATAAATGATATATTCCATTTCAATAATAAGAATGGGAATATTAGGGTGTTAATTAAATTCATAGATGTCAACAAAAAATGTCCAAAATATGACTCCATGATTTTGATTATAGAACAACTAATTGATGTGATGGATAGCTACAAAGCTCTATCCTTCATGTATATATAATAAGGATATATTCATATCTAATGTACCATAAAGATAAAAAATCCACTACCTTAATGGAACCTTAAAAATTCTATTTATATCAGTTTATATACTTTGGCCTAAATAATTTTGGTCCTACATACCGATGCTCAATACAATGCATCTTCAAACCCTTTGAGGATAAATCCATCGAGGGATATGTCAATTATTTGGTGGTGAAATATTAGAATAATTTGGACCATCTATTAAATCCTGAGACTCCTTTAAAATAGATAGTTTAACAAAGCCTGAAATTGAACCCCTTAAAATTTGATTCTGATGTTACACAGGGAATGTTTCTCATCATTATAGTACACCATTTTGACATCAAATTATATCCTAAGAAGATAGAGGTTATCCTTGAAATTCACCTTCTTAAAAACCTCAAAGAGTTGCTAGGAATACAAGGACGTCAAGACTACATACAATATTTTATAGATAATCATGCGGGAATGTGTCATCCCTTAACCATGTTAATGAAAAAAGGGTCAATTATCAGTAGAATGGATCTTTAAAGAAAGCACTTAATAGTATCAATAAATGTATCTAAAAATTGGTGGTCACTGTTTCTTTTTGGAAATATTTTTTATTGAGTTGATTGGTTGTAATATGGTTCTTGGTGTTGATTGGATATTTTTATAACATGATCATATTGAATGTTACAAGAGGAGAGTTTCTTTTTTATCTCCAGAAGGAGGAAGTTATTTTCACCAGGGTGATTGGGATATTCAAGCTAGTTATGCAGGATCAATTTAGGGAATATTTGATAATCTCATAGCTCAAATAGTAGGTATTTCTCTAGATGATGTTTGAATATAGAAGGATACTTTTACTTTAGTGTTAGATCATTTTAAGATGTTTTTTTGATAATTTATATGGATTACCACATGAGCGGTAGATTCATTTCATGATCGAGTTGGTGTTGGGAGCTAACCCATTTTTTATTACACCTTATATGATGGCACCAATGGAGCTTAATGTATTTGAATTTTAGTTGGAAGATATGTAAGAAAAGGTTTTAATATATCCTAGTACATATCTAGGGGTTATCTAGTTCTTTTTTCTAAGAAGGCTAATAAGAATTTGTGCCTATGTGTGGATTATCGGAGATTGAACCAAATATTCATCAAGAACTAGTATACCCTTCTACACATCAAAGATAACTTCGATGAGCTGGGAGGTGATTTTATTTTCTCCGTGATTGACATGATATCAAGGTACCATATATTAAGAGTGATATCATCAAAAAAATATCAGACTTCATATAGGAGTAGGTATGGCTTGTATGAGTTTATAGTGATTCCATTCTGTCTAAATAACGTGTCGGTTATATTCACGGCCTTGATGAATTGGATCTTTTATCATTTTATAGATATGTTTTTGGTGTTTTGTGTTGATGAAAAATTATTATATTCCTGGTCAAAGGGAAATCATCCTCATCATATTGACATCATATTGATTACACTAAGAGAGTATCAGCTTCATGCCAATCTAAGAGAATGTAGTTTCTTGATCGATAAAGAACACTTCTTGGGTCATGTAATCTCATAGGTTGGAGTGTCAATGGACCCGAGGAATGTTTTTGCCATAGTATCATGGGAGAATCCCAAAAATCTGTCCAATATTCAGTTATTTATAGGTTTACCATGTTATTATCCATGTTTCATCCAAGACTACTTCCTTCTAGAAGTACCGATGATTGGGCTGACCAAAAAATTAGTGATATTTGTTAGTTCAGATACTTGTATGATACATTTTATAGAGATGGAAGGTAGGCCGAACATTGCTTCGATCCTCACTTTACCAGTGTGAGGTAAAGCATATACCATGTACTTAGAAACATCCAAAGTTGAACTTGTAGAAGTTCTAATATTGGAGGACATAGTGGTTTCTTATGGCTCCAGTTATCTAAGATCACATGATAGTAATTAACCTACACATGATTTAGGGTTAGAAGTGGTGGTAAATAACCTGATATGATGGATACAATATCTTATGGGTGATAAGTTCTGCTGAAAGTGGCCATAATATCCTTAGGTACATTTTTATAAGTGATACATAAACCTTCAATAGAGTAGGTGGGTTGGGTATCTATAGTATTTTGACATCATGATGGATTATAAACTTGGAAAGGGTAGCATAATTATTTATTCCAGGAGATGGAATATGAAGTTGGTGGTAGTTCAGGGGTATTGAGGTGAGTGGGAGATGATGGAACTATTTTTTGACATGAATGTAGATTTTCGGATTTTTTGGGACAAGTATCTCAGACTTCAACATGTTTCATTACCCTGCTTTTGGAGCATATCCAGACCAATCATATATCTGATGCAAAGTTCTATGCTCTAAGGGATAACTTTCATTGTATGGTGCCACCATTTGGATTGTCTCTTGGCTGCAGAAATATTATTCTTTTTCAATTCTAAGTGTTGGTACCTATAGTCTTGTCTAAAGAGCTGATGAGATAGTTCCATACTTCTAGATGGGTGGTAAATCAAGGTATAAAAATATATATCATGATCTCAGTATAAAATTTTGGTTTCCAAGAATAAAGAATGCAATATCAAGCTTCATGGTGATATGATTCACATATCAATAGGTTAAGGTTGAGTATAATAGACCTGTTGGGCCATTTTAGCCTCTTACCAATCCATAATGGAAATAAGATAATCATAGTATGGATTTTGTGATAGTATTACCTATAAATGTCAAAAGAATGACGTTGTATGGGTGAATGCGGATTGACTGGAAAAGTTAGCCCACATGTTGCCTATTAGGGAGACCTTTTCCTTTAATGATATGGGTAGTCTCTATGTGCATAAGATAGTTCAGTTTCATGGTGTTCTGAGGAGCCTTGTTTTTATAAAGATCCTTGTTCCCCATCTTGGTTCTAGAAGGGTATTTAAAAGTCCTTTGGATTAGAGGTTTTCCTGAGTAAAACATAACATCCATTGACTCTAGGCTAGTTGGAATAGACTATTCAGGTTCTATAGGATAAGTTAAAATCTTGTGTTTTAGATTTCATTTGGTTCATGGGAGAAACATTTTGATCTCACAAAGTTCTCCTATAATAATATATTCTAAGAATTTATCCAAATGGGGAAAAAATTAGGACTTGTATGGAAGGTTATTATATTCTCTTATTTATTGTTTGGAGGTAGGTGAGTCCACTCTTGTTGGAACTAGTCTTATACAAGATACATAGGAGCAGGTTCAGTTGATTAGGGATGAATTGGTGGCCATGAAGGGTAGTAAAAAATCTTACACTGACCAAAAAAGATGACTTATGGACTTTGAGGTGGGACATCATGTTTTCCTTTGAGTGTTTCCTAGGATGGGGTAATTCCATATCAAGAATCAAGTAAATCTAAATGCCATGTTTATTTGGACATTTGAGATAATGTAAAGGGCCAGTCTAGTGGTATTCCAATTGGCCCTTTTACTTCACTAAAATTCCATACATGATATGTTTCACATATCACAACTTTGGATATATCGTCAAGACCCTTCTCATGTGATAGATGTTTAGGAAATTGATATTGGTGTATATGCATTCTTTAAGTAAATTTTGATGTATATTGTAAACAATAGTGATAACTACCTCTAGGTAAAGATGATAAATGTAGTTTCAGTATACTGGGAGCATGGGAGTGTTCAAGAGGATACATGGGAGAGGGAATCTAATATCCGAGTACAGTGGCTAGACATGTTCACTGAGTCCCCATAGTGATGCTTACAACAGCTCAAGTACAATCAATTATATGGTAGGGAGGTTTTAATATCCTTTATTTTTTGGTATTTCCCTCTATATTTTTGTTTAAAAAAAATTATTTGTTTTTTCATTACTATTTAATCCATGGTGGTTGATCCTTTTCTTTTTTGGATAGGAAGTAGTTTCTTGGGTAAATGACTGAATGTTTGGGTATTTATGTTTTTTATTAATGGAGTATGGGTATAAATGTATCATGGGAATTTGAGGGTTCTCTATGGATTTTGAAGGATTTGGAGGTGGTTTGGGTTCATTCTATAGATGATAGGTTGAGAACTATCAATAGGACACTTTCATGTTATGAACATATTACTCAATGTGAACATATTTCTAGGAAGATATCATAAACTGGTTTGGGCCATGAAATGGTTACATGTTTTGAAATAATTAGACTATGTGAAATCATCTACCAAAGTTATTTTAACATGAGGCAACTTGTTTTTCAACGTTTCTCATTAATTTTGAAACATATGATGTGAATAGGGTTCACAATGTGGATTTCTTGGGATATATGTTTTTAACCAATGTTTTGTGTGTTATTTATTTTTCATCTTCCATGTAACTCTCTTTATCTCTCTGTCTATCAAACCCATGGGTCACTCTAGGAAATTTTGGAGTGAATACTTCCCTTATCTATGCCTTGATCTCATAGTTGATCTCCAGTGAGTTCCTTTTATTTGGTTTTCCTTACCCTTCCATTTGTTTCTCCATTATCACATTGTGATATCTAGATTGATCGTGAAATAGATTATGATCTTGTGTGATCTAGGTTTTTCTTTGAAATATTTTTTTACATTATTCCTCATCGGCATTCCTACTTGAGAGTGTTTCTTAAATCATTATATAATGGTAGATTGTGTATAACAAAACACTATGGTTTGTTTATATTTGGTTGATTGTATGAAATATTATGTTATTGCACCAAAAAACATGCACATTAACTAACATAATAATGGGTGATGATAATCATCTGTTCAGAAAACTCCTTGGATCCCTTTATATCCAATATTTTTGTGGCTCATCTTGCATATAACCATTGGGTGAGCTTACCCTGGAATAATAATGTACTAGATAATGTCTTAAAGCATTTTTTATCTTCATATGAGTCCTTAGGTGATTTTTTGTGATATATTCACCTTGAAAATAACATACTTGATTATTGAAATGACTAGTGAAAATTTTATATGAAGTAGTTGTGTACACTAGAATAACAATGGATAAAGAAAATACTTAATGAATGAATGGGAAATTGAAAGATAAATGGTAATTGGAGAATTGACTGTTGTGGATTATGAGGTTATGTTGTGTTATTCTTTCTGTAATGACTGTTGTTGTTATTTATACTAAAATTATTATATAAATGTCTTGGCCTAGTCTTGATGAAATGGTTATATAGTGGGATTAACATAGTTTTTATGAATTTATTATAAAAAGTGATTAGCGTGGTTATGGTGAAATTATTATATAATGGTCCTAACATGGTTATGCGAACATTATTATATAAACGTTTTGACCCGGTTATGCTGAAATTCTTATATAAAGGGCTTGGAACTATTTTTTTTAATGATTTTTGGTATTGTCCATGTTATGTGAGTATTCCATATATTTGTGGTTATGGTTGGCTTGGTTATGCTACATGCTCAAAGATATTATATCACGGAGCTGAAGAAGTTTGATTTTTGTATCATATTAATTAATTAAATAATACTTATGAGTATCACATTATTTAATGAACTTATTATCAGAATAATTTTGTTCATACATGGTTTTGTCGACCTATTTATTTTTACTCACATCCTTTTCGGACCTTACACCACTCTGGTTATGAGTTTGAGGCACTCTCTTGATGAGTCCATGGCAGGATAAAACTAGTGAAACTCATATCATATGAAGAGATGGATGCCTGAACCCAATCCTCTTAGGAGGGGGATGGGGTGCTACACAGTCGAACCGTTGTGCTGAGATGCACAACATGTGACAAGTGGCATCTAATAGAATATGTGTTGTGATGTTAGCAGAATGCTACTGGTTGGACCGTGGTGGTGGGAGAGGAGACCCGAGGTGTCATTGTGGAGGTAACATGGTAGATAAGGTCATGCTCGAGATATGTCATAGCTAGAGACGCCACTTTGTTGGGTGGGTCTCATGGAGGTGTTTCTCAACCTTGAGAGATAGGGTGGACTATAATGGTTTCAGAACCAGAGAATGTGGGTAGACTATTGATGCCAATAAAAAGGAAGGAAAATCCCCTTGTCCATTCTTGGTTGCTGGTTAGTTGGATGTTGATTATTTCATCGACACATTCATGTCCACGATCCAGCATGCACGAGGGCGTGCATGGAATGGTGGTGGGATAATGTCATGACCCATTCATGGGATCACATCCCACACCAGGAAGAACATCAAGGATTTGGTTTATGTGTTTTTTCTCTATTGAAGAGATGGGAGTCACCCTAGCAATGTGGAAGATGGTGCATGTTAGTCCAGACACCACTCTAGTTGGGAGTATGTGCCACTATCTTGATGATTCCATGGTAGGATGAAACAAGTGAACCTCACATCATATGAATAGCTGGACAGATAAACCCCAACCACCTAGTATGGGGATGGTGTGCTACACAGGTGAACTGTTTTGCTGAGACACTCAGTACTAGAGTAGATTATATGTATGATGGTTGGATAAGGGAAAGGGACCTCGTTGTTTATTGTTTCTTTATGGATGGATTTGATCTTGTTTATGAGACCGATATGTGGTTTGAGACAGATAAATTTTCAGTTTATCTATTATATCTTTGTATTTTACTGGCATGACCTCTAAAATATCATTTTTCTACATTTTATCTAAAAATTTAATGTTTTATTTAGTTGATATATTGGAATTTTTCTTTATTATTCTATAGATTTATATTTATTAATATTTCACTACTCTATTATTATTTATCCTATTTTTCTAATATGTTAAAAATTGTATAGTCTCCCTATTATATCTATTACATCCTAGATACAATTCGATAGCCCCTGTTGTATAGGGAGGTGTGCATGAGGTCCACTAACCAACCCGATTTAGCCACATGAGAGATTTTGGGAACAAAGGGCACTATAATTGGTCATCAACTTTAGATGATAATAAAGAGAAATGAAAATGAGAATCAAAACTCTTAACGACACTCACATATCAAGGGATCATCCAATGGGATTAATTCCTCTCTATTATCAATGGTCATAAATGTTTGAATGTAAATCTTCTAATGAGGGACATATTCTTGAGTCTGTTAAGGACTTAAGATTGATGGCTCATGAAATTTTCCCACCTCAGAACCTTGAGTTGGTGTTCCACCATTAATAAGATTTGTAAGGACCTTGGTACCCTAGTCATGGATTGGATTGGAATTTTTTTTTGTTGATAAAACAATACTAGTCATTATATTTGATTTAATACATTAGATATAAAGTGGTTGTCCATGTGTTAAAATATAAAAGGGGATATCTCACATCTGTCCAATTACTTATTAAATTCCCCAAACTTCTCATAGGATCCAAGAATATAGATATCTTTAATAATTTCATCTATTTCCACTATTTCATTATATAATCCTTTAATTATTATTTCATCCTCACTAGTAGGGTATCAATGATGATTTTCTTAGGACAAAAATTGGCATAGCCTCCAACTTATTCCACTATATTTTTAGTACACATAGCCTTTTTAGACCCCAGTGAGCCATAATCACCAATACTACCTCATCGGACAGTCCAAGGTCCTAATAGACCTTTTCTAAGATAGTGATAGAACTGATGATGGTTATCATAGTGTCTACTAATTTATACAGAAGATATTAAATATTAAGTAGTGGGGGATATTCATTAATATCTATATGATATCTTTTGATGCATGACTGACCTTACATGGGTTCCTCTCTCCTTATACAATTTATGGAATAAATGAATCCTTATCCCTTGACACATATCCTAATGAGGAGACAAATTTTCCAGTAAGGGTATGTGCCTCTTCTAGAGAATACTCCTAGGTTATTAAAGGGTAAACACTAATCCCTCTATAGAAGAGAGGGTAGCAGATTCTTCAATCCAATAGAATGATCAAATGCATATTATAGACAAATTAATAATAGATGATGTCATGAAAACACACCGCGAGTGGTGATGCGCTTGGCCAATGTATTTAATCACTTCTATTCCTTAAAATTTGATCGAAGAAGGTTGGAACTTTCTTTCTAAAATACTTATACCAGAGGAGGAAATAGAGATAATTCCTCTACAATTTCTTCCTACATACATCTTTAGCCAGGGGACAACTCCCCTGACTGACAGTCAAATTACTTAACCCCAATAGGGGTGCTCGTCGGGCCATATATTTCTGAATCCACCACTGGTGACTCTTCCTATTCCCTAGAGAAATTAATTTTGATTATTTATCTCAGTATTAGTACCTTATTCAGACAAAATGTGGAAGGAAAATTGAATATAAAGGAGGATTACATCATTTTTGTTGACATAATCATCTCATTCATCGATAGCTTGATTACTCACCCCTTTAGTGGTACCCCACTCCACCATATAAATAACTTTATTTATGGTTGTTATAGAATATTCATTGGAATATATGAGTATAACTTGCTTTTGGATATGCCTCTGCACATCAGCAGGGTTGGTAATGAAGTGGAAGTTCATTGGTTCTTGGATATCCCTAAACAGTGTAATTTGAAGAAATGTTTAAAGAAAAATCCACAAATCATGAATGTAATAGGTCTTGTCTTGGATGAATTCTATTACCTTAGGATGTACATGGAAAAATTTATTCCAATATGAATGTGAAAAATACCCAACATCTACCAACATTAATGAAATCTTGGGCCTCTCTACTCAGGAAGTAGTTTAGGAAACCAAATCTTGAGCTTCCTTCTAATATTGATGACTTGATTGTCTTAGTTCAATATGTGTAGTATTTTCAAATCTAACATGTAATGTTGCCCATGTTTGAGATCACATGAGATATTTTTTATCTTTGTAATCATCATCTTTGGGATAAGCCTCCATATCATTCATTCCCTATCTAGAAATTTTCATAGCTTTGACTCAAGGGATTCTCTTTTTCAGTGCTTCTTGAGGGTGTAAATAGATCCAGCCTTTAGCATACCCAAAATTCATCCCAATGAATTTATCCAATGTGGGAGTCATGAGTACTTCTTGAGATACCATAAAATCCACAAGAACCCAAAAATATCTACCCACAATTAGATGATTCTATTATTTTAAAGAAATTTGGGGCGATATAGTTGGTTGTTTAGAACATGTAAAATGATGTAAAAATATACAAGAATAATAGTATTCACAAATAATATTGTAAGAAATCCACCTCTATATCACACAATTTCTAAAATACATCATTTATGATCTCATCTATTCATTTCTAAGGTCATTGTTTGTGAATGTTCCAGTGGGAATATCCCTATATGTGATGAAATTAAATTCACATAATATTTTTAGATTATTCAAATCTTCACCATTAACACTAGATAAAGGATGGAAGCTAGAAAAATATTGAATGAATGGTTAAAACTATCCTCTAAGAACCATAACCACATTTAGCACATTGTAAGAGCTAATGTATATCACAGTCTACCACACAACACTTAATGTGGGCCTGAAATATGAAAAGGGTCACTCTCGGTATACACATGCATTAAGAACTAAAAGATCTTCACCATGATTGTGGATTCCGACCCCATGTTAACCCTTGAGGCCAACATAGCTTCCCTGATGAACATCATTGACCATCAACCACCAATGGATTCACAGACCATCTATATGTAGTTACTGAACCACATCTCTAAAACATCAATGATATGGGTTTTAATTGGAATGTAGTGCTTGATTTCATACCCCCACTGACCATATTTTCCCAACTCCAATGTAGTATTCCCTACTTTTATAATGAGGAACATCATTTTGGCTACTTGAAATTGGGATACTACCTTTTTGGTTCCAAGAAAACCTCCATCAATTCCTTTGTATGAAAATATCCCCTTAGGAAAGGGTCTTTCTTTCTGATCATTCTCATTATTTTCAGTAGCTCATGATCTAATTTAAGGAATTTTTAAACATCATACCACATCACATTCATTTGGATGAACTCCTCATACAACTCTCTATGAAAGGTCACTCATAAGATCTTGTATACATCCTAATGATTAATATTGAATTCTATTGGTTTCATATGGAAAGTAAGTTTCTTAGGGCCCCATCTGTTCAATAACATGGAAATATTATTCATGTGTTTCTAAACATATTTCAAGGCCACCCAGACTGCTTCATATATGTTGAATTCTTTAGGTTTGACTTTAAATTTAGCACATGTATTTCACACCCTTTACACCCATATCCACTCCATTTTGAAACCTACTCAAATTTGGAAATCCTAGTCTTCATTCCATCCCTTTTATTGGTCTGTCCTGGAATAACATAGGACATATGAGTAGTAGTGAAACTTTGACTCGGGAGTATGAGGATTTAAATATGAAGAATATATACTGTGAGGAATGACACATGTGAAGGGTACCGTTCCTTAGTTTATGAATTCACCTCTGGATAGTATTCATGTAGTTGTGATGTTCTTGTACTCCTAGAACCAAGAATATGGAAAATAATTACTTGGCCTCAAAATATGTACATTATTTAAAATTTGGTGGACATAGAGTAGATATTGTCCACTCTCAATATATTCATGACTATACATTTTAAAATTATTCTCCATATCAATAATAGTGTTGTTACATACATGATAATAATCCATCCAAACATTTTCCATAAATTCCTTGATATGTGCACAATATTTTTCATTATAAACTCGAACTATTTGTGAATGCATTGGAAATCTAAAAAAATGGCACAAATATTTTTTTTATAACCATGTTATTTATATGGAATAATTTAGAGGAATTATTATGAAAATTTTACTAGTGACCATGTGTAGATTACATGCTCAATTGTTCTCACATATATCACTCACCCAAGTAACCTCACAAGGTTTTATTGCTTATGTAACATAACGAATTCCCCCATGGGAGTCACTTAATGAATTGTACTCACATAAATTATAACTCACTATGATTTGGCATGAAAAGTTGTGTATATGATTTGTATGATGAGATAAAAAGTAAAGTGACAATGTTGAATGAAGGGAAGATAGGGGGACCACTGGAAAAATACACTGTTTATAGGCAAAACCATCCTGAATAAGATGCCAACATGATAGACATGTGTGGCTAACTTGTGTTAGATACCTATGAGAACTACCCTGAATGATCTACCTATGCATCCAATTTTCATTATCAACTATTAATAACCCCTTTTCATGATAAAACTTGTGTAATGTTTCCCAAATACCAATATGATTATACAAAAACATATAACTAAAAAAAAGTGAAGAATCCATCAACGCTCATGCTTCTCTTAACCATAGGATTCAATCCACATTATTCATATCGGATCTAGTCCTGATAGGAGTATTTTTTAGAAATAACTTTTTATTCAATCAATACATAAAATTTAAAAGAATTAAAAAATTAATGAAATATAATCCTCCTCTAATTGTGTGGCCAGCCAATACCTTCATAAGGAATGCCACTAGAAGGTGAAACCAGTGTGATCCACCTATGTGGAGCACATATGTAGACCAGTGTGGATATACCTAATATGTGATGTTTCTATGTGATGAAATTTCTTTGATGACCTCCTTCACCTAGGGTGCTGGGTTGCTCTATAATTAGCACCCTTGGGCTCCACATTTGACAGAGTTTATGAAAGAAGAAACTCTTAGAAGCTCTTATCAACCAGGTCCCTCATAAAAGTCTCAAATCCCTTTAAGTATATAATTAAATTTGTTTAAGAGGATAATATTCATATAGGAAGGGGTATATGATTTTCAAAGGGATTAAAAACCAATAAATCCAAACCTTCACAAAGAAACACCCCTATAATTTAAATAATAGGGTGAAAAAAACCTCTACAAACTAACCTCTATGACCTCCTTCCATTAAAACAAAAGAAAATACTAAGAGTTCAGGGAAAGGTCCCACCCACACTTTGTTTCAAGGGTTATTATCCACCAATTAATATAATGGAGCTCATCTAACTTTCACCTAGGTAAAGTACAAAGTACTCCCAAGTATCACCTGGGTGAGTTATCCTTTAGATCTATGAGGAATTACCTAGGAAAAGAGAAACATGGGGTTTCTAGGTATCACCTTGGATAATCACCCTTTGGGGATT
Organism: Viscum album; assembly: GCA_963277665.1. Lineage (NCBI taxonomy): Eukaryota > Viridiplantae > Streptophyta > Magnoliopsida > Santalales > Viscaceae > Viscum > Viscum album. The sequence goes on along the minus strand of OY728163.1, from coordinate 1,690,160,085 downwards.
ATCTCATACAAAAAATTATAGGGTATCCCCTTACCTTAGTCCCCTATAAGAGGGGGCATAATCCTTTCCCTCTAAAAAATCCTCTAGACATGTATGGTCAAACCATAGGATAAAATAGCATGTTCTATCAATACTACATGCCCATGGTAAATGATATCCTACATTTAACCTCTCTAGTTGGTGTGGTACCCAAAGTGGTCAGGAAAATAAATTCTCATGGTAATGATGATCCTAGCCTTATAGATGGTGGAAAATTGACTTATTGGCCCGATCAGGTACATATATTTCCTAATATGTGATGTTAATCATATGAAAATATCCCCTTTTGTATGTATCCTCTCCCATTCACACTCTTAAACCTTTGAGAAAGGAAATCATATAGGGATACCTCCTAGAGTAATCCCTTAATCTTTCTTTTAGAATATTTCCCACCTTACATGCATTTTCCCTCATCTACCAGAAGATGAAGGAGATTTGGAAAAATTACATATCTTCCATGTCCACTTATTTCTAAAACTAATTGTTACTCATGTGGGCTTATAGGTTAGTGGTTATCATGTCACTATCATGATAAAATATCCTCAAATGTACCTCCAACTTGGTGTGAGCCCTAAATAACCAAAAAAATGTTGTCTTTGATTCTCATTCTAATGGGATACATAGAAAGCCTCCATGAGGATCAACCCCAACATCATAAATCCACCATATACTTTATTGGAAAATATTTCCAGCAATATCTTTCCCAAACATATGATTATATATTCCTTATAGGTGCTTCCCACATTTTCATCATTATCCCAAATTCTTGGTGAAGTTCATCTCATCATAGGTCCATATTCCCTACCATATCAACCATAAATGGATGCTCCAAAATAAGTCCCATACTATCCATGACTAGGAAAATTTTACCTAGATTTACTTGTCAAATGAAATTAAACTACATGGTTTTGTCATTCTCACATGACATCAGAAGGTATGATGTGTCTTATTATGTTTCCCAAAATTATGTGGGTTTCTATTCCTTTCAAAAGTATATATTATAAACCCATCTTATTGGACCTATCTCGATATCAAAACTCAAACCACAAACAAGGATGGAAATAAAATATAGTGAAATAAAACATGGTAATTATCCAATATCCATTAAATAAATAATTACTATGTAAACAATGAAACAATATAGAAAAACATATATATATATATATATAAATGGATCTCTCAATGGAGAACCCAAAATACATATAGAAGTTTTTATTGATAGAGACCAATTGATACAGAACAATAATTTCTCCTACATGTATATGTTATTTATTGAAAATGGTAAGGGTGAAAATATTTATTTTATGTTTTATAAAATATTACCCAATATGACTTATATGAATATGAGATTCTTGAAGTAGGAAACAATTCCACCCAAAAGGTTATGACGATTCTGACCTCCCATCTTCTCGAAAAATGTGAGTTTTGAAGACTCCTTGGAAAAAACCCTTCAATGATTTACAACCTTTATAAAGAAGTTCAATAAATCACTATAAATATTGGAAACCTTATGTGTTACTGGTTCCATGAATAAACCCCATTGCAATCCCCCCAAGAGGGGACAAGAAATGAATGTGGTAGCTCAACACAAATTATTGTGAAACCATACTCAACCCCCACAATTTCTTATATGGAATCTCAATTTAAATAAACATAATGAGAATAAAATTATTCAAAATACCTGGTATAAATAAAAAAACTACTATAGTTCTATAATTTTATCATAAATATTAAATTCATTAATTAAAATTCCAATATTAATTTGTTAAAAATCACTAAAACATACTTGTCATTAATTTCATATATAATAATAATAACCCAAAATGCTATAGAATTAAATTACGACATTAAAAATAATTTGAAAAATAAATTACATTATCTTTTATTATCTTGGAATGATGAAATTTGGAAAAATAATTGAGAACAAAAATACTACTACAAAACTACTTCAAAACTTTAAAGATTACTGACACACGATATTGAAAATAGATAATAACTAACTAATGTATTTATAAAGAATAATTAAAAATAGTTTTCTGAAAAGGTTATAGTATGAATAAAGATATGAAATATTGGATAAGATAGTTTTTTATATAACTGGTTCATCATGTTTAGTTGAATTCGTGAATTAAGGTCAGGTGTAATTGTCTCAAATTTAATTTCCTAAGACATAATTCTTGTTTTGCACCATGATATAATTAATATGATGTGACTACTTTCTAATGAATTATTTTTTACCATATTCATGTAATCATAGTGTTTTTAAGATCCATTTCATTTTATCATTTAAAAGTATTTTGATTGAAAATATTCCAAAGTTGAAGGGGGTTTGAATTAAAATGTTTCTCAAATCGTAAGGTTTTCATTTTAAATATTATTTTCAAATAAATAGATTTTGGAAAGATAATATATCTGGGGAATTAGTATTATTTATAAGATCCATTGTAATTTTCCTTGTATATTCATGGTGTTTTACATTTCCACTTCAAATTTTATTTACCCTTTGACTTATTTTTACCTGAAATGTGTCTTGTAAGTGAAACCAACCTCGTATATTCTTCTCACTCATGAACATACAATTTTCTAGTTCATGGAATAATTTTCAATTTTTCCTTGTAAATTCCTCAATAATTTATTATGGTCATTTTATATTACTCTAACATTCATTAAAAATATTGAAATATATTTTTTACAGTTTCCATATGGGTTTTTTCAACAAAGTCTGAAAAACCTCTCTTTTTAATGTTTTACATGTGAAAACATATTTCATTTTCCATATTCATTTTATAATAATTCTTCACGATATGTTTTAATGGTTTCTAAAATAAATTAATTTTCTCCAATATTTTAAAAATATTTCTTCTAAAATTATTTAAAAAATTTATCTGTATTTTTTATTTTTAAGGTAATTTTTTTCTATAACTTATAAAAAGTATTTACTATAAAAGTAATTATCCTATGATATAAATTTTTATTTATAGAGGGTATTATTCACTTATTAATATCAAAATTATTTCTATGGATGGATTTTGTGATTTTCATTTCTATCAAATATATGATATTTAACTTCCTTGGTCTTACTTAACCGTCCAACGTGAATATGCATAACTTTTCTTTCAATGCCTATGGTTTCTGAATACCCTATTTAACATGTAACTGACTGAAGGGTGTTGAATTAGATGTAATATATGAACTTATTAGAGAAAATATTGACCTAAAAATATACAATTTATCTATATGGTGTAAATTCCATAAACTTTATTATCTCGATTGAATCGTATTCACTTCGAACATTTCTGAATATCATTAGTTACCCATATATTCACCATGGGTTTATCATATTATGATTATTAGTAATTTCGTTATGCTAATCCATTTGAAATTGATATGAGTCCCATTTCTTTATGTGGGTTCTTTAGGACATAAAAATTGAATTAATTTTATTTGTATATTTTATGAAATCCATTTTATTTCCCCGGGTTAATTATGATTTGATAAGAAAATGATTTTCAATTGTCATTAATTTGTATTGAGGTTATGGGTGGGATCCTATATCACCTGAAAATTAATTGGTTAAATGATTGTATATCATGAGATAGGTATTATTGAGAATATTTTAGTTTCTTATAAGTGTAAGAACTGATGGTGTCTCATGAAAATAATTTCCCCCTATACTGATATTTGTTCTATATTTTAATGAAAAAATGTTTTTATGCTTACTCTAATGGCATTTATATGAACTCAATGATAAGTTTATTGACTCATTTTTCATTCACTTTTTATTAATGTATTATTTTCCATTATTTAAGATCTATAATTTGTTGTGTATAAGTTCTATATGTATATTGATTATACCCATATGCTAATATTATGCACACTAATGATATTTGATTGTTATCTCTTATGTTTTCATTTAATAATCATATGATATCACCCCTTTCATATGTTTTAATCTCTATATGTTATGAATTTGGGTATAACTTTTATGAAGTCTAGTAGATGTCTAGTGTGGCTCAATTATGGAGAAATTTTCACAAGACTAGTAAAAAATTATTTTGTTTCTAGCCCTTAATTAAAATAATCCTTCAATTCCTAGGATTGTGATACTATTGTGTGAGATATAATTTTTATGTTATGGATATGATATAGTGTAAATATTTTTTGGTCAATGGTAAATTCATCTGGTCTCAAATATGAGTTAAGTTATTTTTCAGTATTAGTTTAGATATTTTTAGTGATTATAAATAGGGTAATATAGTTAAAATCCTAAGCTTGAGTCTAAGTGTAGGTTAACATACTAATGTTTAGATAAAATAGTGATTTTGTGGTTTCTCATAATTTAAATCCCTTTATGGATATACACAAGTGGATAATGTTGTGGCACAAATGTACTTAGGATTAATCTCCCTAAAAAATCCGGTTGAGTAACAACTATTTCCTCACTCTGATGCATGATGAGTGGTCCTAATAGTATACACCTTATTGGACACTCTAGGGGTATATAGTTTTTTAAATCACATTACATTTACCAGAATATGTGAAGGATTTATTATATTGAGACAATTGGTTTGGGACTATGAGAGAACACACCAAAAAGTATCCTAGGATACGCTAATAGAATTATAGGATGAACCAAGTGGGAAAAGGGTAAAATTAATGTTTTATAGGATAAAAGAAAGGTAAATTTAAAGTATACATCTTAGGATGGGGATTTAATATTCATATGGTAATTGAATCATATTCTATTGGATATTATCATAATCATATTTGTTTTAATATTTGTTTGGAAATAGGATCTTGAAAATAATGTAGTGGAAGGTTTATCTCTTGAAACACCTTAAACATAGCTATAGAGGTATGGTTGGAATAAATGGTTGAGAATATAAATATATTCCTATTAGGAAATAAAATATGAGTTACCTAGTATTCCATAATATTTAAAGGTTTGAATCAATTAAATGTTATATCTTGAACCATGACTTTCATCAGATAATCTTAAGTCTTGTTATTAGTGATTGTTATTTAAAATTGTGAGGATGAAATTTATTTATGGGTATAAGAATGTAATAAATAGGGTTTTATAAATAATTTCCTTTCCCTAGTCTATATGTTTATAGTTATAAATAATTTATTCTATTTCATTAAAGGATCTAAAATAGAGTAGCTAATAAGCCATATGATATTAGAATCAAAAAAACTACACATTATTCATTCATATTAAAACATTAAAAAAATCAAATGAAATGAAGTATTACACCCCATGTATTATTACTCACCGGGGATTATTACATCCATTAAAAGTACCTAAATTAAAAGTAGACAATAAATAAGGAATAATAATATCTTCAACACTAAGAGATCTCACAGATCATCATCAAACATGAGGATCACCAATAGCCAAATATTACCTATAACGAGGAATAAAATCATTAAATGATATTTAATATTGTGGGATCTAAAATTAAAACTATGGAAATTAGAAGTGTAACTTAAGAATTGCGAATCGAATTCCCAATTCTACTACTACACACACACATTCATATATATATATATATGAATGTATTATGACCATTATTAATATGGTAAATATGAATATGGTTATTGAGAACATGGTCCATGGATATACATGTATAAAATTGGTGAACTAAATTTATTTATTATTTATATTAAATTTAAAATAATATAAAAACAATGAAATAAACATATATTATTAATATATATTTATACAATACCAATTAATATGAATATTTAAAACATTCTTTTTGAAATAGGATATGATGTATTTATAAAATTCAAATAAATATTTTAATTTTAATTTATTTGTGAAGTAAAATTTTAGAATATATATAATTAGTTTTAATAGCATTTTGTTAAAGCTTATTTAGTATGAAAATATATTTTTTTCAAAAAAATATTTAATTAAGTGAATTATATTTTATCTAAAAAAATTAAATAGACTCATTTTAAATATTATTATACATGAAATAATATTTTAATTTTATTTAAATATCAAATTGATACGAAATAATATTAAGAAAACCGAATGTTAAAAAATGGCATTTTCAACAAAAGTACTTTTTCTTATTATTTTGTATATTCGTATAAAAGATAAATTTATAGATTTTAGAATTTAAATTTAAAAAAATGAAATCATTTTTTTATTATAACAAAAATATTAACTTAGAATAATTTTTGTATATTTTTCAAACATTATTGATTATTAATTAGAATAGTAAAGAATATTGTTTTTTTTAAAAGCTATAATCTTTAAGAAATATTCATAAGATAAGATTTACTTATAAAATTTTAAAATAGTGATTATTTAATTAAAGAAGAATAATTTTCCATTTTAAATTTTCAGGATGAATTTAGAAATCCTATGATTAAAATTTTTAGAACTAATGTAATATTTTCTAATAAATTGTTTTTGGAATTTTCTTTAAATTAAATATTATTTTTCTAAAAAATGTTTTCGATCTATTTGAAATAAAAACAAAATTTTATTATATTAAACCTATTTATATCAAGATATTAAAATATGTTGAAAATGTTACCATACATGAACATTTTATTCTTAATAATACATTTTTCTAAAAAAATGGCTTTCACGTATTACATATACTAATAATAAAATTGAGATTTCTTACATAAGTAAATTTTATCTAATAAAGTGGATTCTATAATTGGAATAACTAGGTCGAAATTATTTTATATGTTTTATTTTATTATTAGTCGTTAAAAGTAAAATACTTAGTTTAAAATTAGTTACCACAGTAAATGTAAAAATGGTAAAAGTGAAAATTATATGAGTGAGGGACATAAAAGCATGTTTAAAAAACTTGTGAAAAAAATTGTTGAGGAATTAAAAACATTATCTCATCCTCCACTCCATTTTTATCCATTGTAGAGAATTATTGACATGTGAAACATGTTCTCTTTTAGATTTAGTATAAATATTTGCAAAAAATGTCATTTCCCCCAATTATTAAAGGGGTCCCTTACCACCCCTAAAATACCACTTCAAAATTTCATTTTCATCCTGAAACTCTACCAATTATACATATTTTATATTGATATTCCATTTACATGGGACTTTATTAAAAAGATATTTTATAAAGAAATCCATTTCCACAAAGTCTACCAAGGTAAAGCCTAATTCCCCAATGTGAGTACTTTTTTCCCAAACATATTATCATTTCATTCTAATTTACCAAATAAAATTTTCTTTTTACCATATAATAAGATTAGTATTTATTTATACATAATGTTTTTATTCCAATGGAATATATATTAACAATCCTTTCTCTTTTCCATTATGAAAAATGAAACTATCATTCGTGTGTTGGGAGGACTACCACCTCCAGAAAAAGACAAATTCTATTTTTCACCAAGACCTCTATCCATTGTTTATAATGGTAAAATTGAAGAATAAATGTGAAACATATAATGTTATTATGAATATGATGTTAAAATTTATATTTAATGTTCATTCCTTCCAATTCTTTGAGAAATGAAAATGTTAACCATGTGTAGTGCGGACTACCACCCCCATAAACAATGTATCTATTTTTTAATCTTATTTCTTTATTATTAATTAAGATATCTTAAAATATGATTTAAAATCCTAAAAATTTAAATATTATATAATTCGTTTTATATAATTCCGATATTTTTTCAAAGTAAATTAATTTAATAATAATAATCATCCATCAATTATGTTATGTTAATGTTTGTATTGACCTATTCAACTCTAGGAACAATGATATAAAATAATATCATTGCTGTTAATGATAACTTAGTTACTAATAATATATTATAAAAACAATAAATAAAATATTTTATTCTTGTTTCTTAATGGAAAAATTAATATTAAATGAAATAATTAAGATACCAGTGCTCTTTATTATAAATCATTTAAATATTCATGTGACCAAATTCTTCTACACCAATCCTAACCAAAATAGTAAGATCCATGATTTCCGTTATGGTATTTTTTTTATTATGTTCCAGTTTATGTCTTTCCTTTTGGTCAATTAAGTGTTTTCTCATGGCCTTGTGAAGGTTCGGGGGTGTTCCAGGGGTTTGGGAGACAAAAATGGGAGAAAATGGGCTTTTTGGGCTGGCCACATGGTTTGTTCATGGTTTCGAAAACCATGTAAAGGGAGACCGTGTGAGCAGTGGAAATACATAGGGTTTGTACACTATTTGGAAAACCGTGTAAGGAGAAGGGTGTGTGAGTAGTAGAATCTTCACGGTTTGCACACGGTTTAGAAAACCGTGTGGGGAAACCGTGAGGCCTAGAAATTTCAAAAAAATACAAAAATTACATTATGGGATTACTTATACAAACATAGGATTTCTCTCATTCTTCCTGCTTCAACCCTAGTGACAAGCCAAGCTTCTCAGATCTTCCAAGAGGTCAATCCCCTTTATTACTAAGCCTTATGGAGTGCTGTCAATTACTGATTGAATTTTTGAGTATGGCTAATCACCAACATTCATTTCATTTTGGTTTTGGGTTTATATTTATTCCCAATCTCCATCTAAATCTCTCAAACCCTTCTTTTATCATTAGATTTAGTTTAAAGATTCACAGGTTGGTTGAATTAGGATCTAAGGCTCCGGTTAAGGGTGAAATCACCAACAAATCCAAGTTAGGTTGTCTATAAGTTATATCCCTTGGTTTTTGAGTATATTTGTGCATGTAGGGTTTTTATTCTTTCCTTATTTTGATGATTTATTGGTGCCTTCAAAATGATGTGATATAGTGTGTGTCTAAATAGTTAATGGAACCCCTATTGACCCCCATGGGATTCAAGGATGATGAATTGACCAAACTAGGGCCACCTTTTGGGTGTGATGATATCCCTCAGACATAGAGTTTAGCTATTTAAGGGTATGGTTGTTGTGAGAGATCATAGAGTCCATGATGAATATGTTAATATTCTTGGAGGTTGTGTAATTGGTGTTTGGTGACACCCTGGGGTTAGGTAATGGCCTAAGAGGTTGTTTGGTTGGAATGAAAAATGGTTAATTGGATTAATTGGAAAATTCATGGGGATTATCTTTATACTTGATTGTTCTTAGTGAGATATGCATGAAAATGAGAATGGGGATAAAGGGGTAATGTAATAAAAATAATGAATGTGTTAATGTATTGACAAAAAGTGTTAAATTCTGATTAGTTGATATTTTTGTGATGCTGTAAATGGTATTGGATATGTTTTTTGTGATATAGTTAATTGTGGTGAAAGATAAAAAAACATGTGAAGATGTCTTGTTTGAGATGATTATTGACATGAGGTTCTTCACGCACAGGTAGAGTTGCACCAAGATTCTATATCCGCCCCCAATTGCATGGGTTAAGGAAGGGGACTAAGTTATATTCCCCTAACAGTTGCATTCCACACAGACTAAGGCTTTGAGGTGAGGATTCTAAGATTGTTATAATGTCATTCCTTGTGATATAGGGATTTATTTTATTCCCATATGATTGGGAACATTGAATATGCCTAATCCATTGAACACTTGAAAAAGGTAGATTAAATCATGAAATGTATAAGTAGTGAACCCGACTTCAATGGTAGTATAAATTTAATGAACATAGTCTGGAATGGCCAAATATACTATTTATACTTATTTTTAATAATTTATCACTTGCATGCATTGTCTTCCATTTCTAGATATTTTGTAGACACCATTGGTGGTGGCCTACTAAGGTATACTCACACCCTGTTTGGGCAGTCATTGGGTACCTGAGAAGATTTCATGCTTGCAGGTCAGGACAAGGGATAGGGCCCTATGCAAGGGAGTTGAGTTGGACATGGGACATGTATGGGTGAGGTACCATAATTAGAGTCCAGAACATTTTTAGGATTTCTATGATTTCTTTTTTTGGGGGTTTTTGTCATTTGTCACTATAGTATGACATGACCTATTTACTATTTCATTTGGTTTTATCCAATTTGGGAATTCATTATTTACACTAGTTATATATTTTTTCCTATTGTTTCCATTATTTAAATTATTATCTATTTTGTGTTGCTCTAGTAATGATGGTATAGTCTCCTCACATAAATTACCAGACCCTTGCTGCTAGTTGGAAACCTCAAGAATATAGGGAGGTGCACTTTATGTCATGTAACTACCCAGGACAGGGCACCAGTTTAGTTGCTTCTGATATCATAACATTATAAAGTGGTATCAAAGGAGTTCTTTTCTCCTTCTTACTATTTAGGTATTGTAGGAAAAAGGTTAAAAAAAATTAGGTCTGGTAATGATCTTGTTCTAGGGAGTAGAAAACCCATGTACGAGGGGAAACCCAAGTCACCCTAAGAGTAGATTGTTGTTCCTGTTGTGTGTTGTTATATTTGATGATATTTCACCATTAGGTGATGCATTTATCATTTGATTTGACAGTTTTGTGATATTTCTCTCATGGAGACAAAGGTTTGAGGCATTTCATTCATGTATCATTCTAGTCTCCTGTGTAGGAAAGCGACAAGAATCAAGATAGGCATACACATGGGATGGGTGTGCAGGATATAAAGGTTAAGATGCATATTTTTTCTTAAAATTAATGAAAATTGGGCCTAATGAGATGGTATGAATTGATTGAAAGGGATGGGAGAATGTCATTTAGTAATTTAAAATGGTTTTTTATAATGATGTTAGAATACGGTTAATGTGTTGTAATAGTAAGTTGGGAAATGGGAGTTGTTTTTGATGGGTGTAGAAGATAAGGCTCCTAACCATGTGAATTAGATACCCATGTTATCCATGGAATTAGGAGATATGGAAAAAGGTAGTGATTCAGTTGTGAGTGGAATTGATTGGTTAGTTCCTGAAAATGGGTTTGGTGGTAAGTGATGAGCCTACCTGTATATTTTTCTTTTAGTAAAAGTGTTATAGTTTCATTCTAATGCTCATGATTGGAATTTTAGATAAATGACACCTCAAAGACATGCACTGGTTGAATAAATAATGATGTTTCTAAGAACTCTCTTCCAGTACTGGAGCAAGAGAACATGGTGATCTAAGTAGATAGGGACGAGAAGTTCCACAAAAAATTTTCTTGTTTTTTGTAGATGATGGAATGAGACTCGAGGTGGGTTGCACAGAGTATTTTTGAGCTGACCAGAGAGTTTCAGCTGTAACACCCACTAATCTTTACCATAGAGGGTGGGGTAGAAGCATAATAGTTTTGAGTAGAGTCCATCCAATCTATTCTTGACCATATAGAGACTTCTCTTAAGAATCAAGTCATGTTAGCGGCCTATATGCTGAGGGGTCAATCAAAACATTGGTCGGACATTATGGTTCCAAAAGATTAGGCTGAGGGAATGTTGTGGAAGGATTTTCAAGAGAAGTTTCTTGAGAACATCTATCTAGAAACCTTGACATAGGATAAGTCTGTGGATCTCATGAGGTTCACTTAGGAGAAAATGTTAGGGATGGACTATCCTATTCATATCACCAATTTGAGATGCTTTGTTCTGATGTTGACGGGAGAAGAGGATGACATAGTGAAAGGCTTCCAGGATTATCTGAGGAACGATATCAGATCTCAGGTAAATATTTTTTATCTAAAAAAATTTAATGAAGTGGTGGATCAAGACCATATCTTGAAGGGGAACTTGAAGGGAGGTTCAGGTAGTGAACTTTTGGTGCCAACTGGGTGAGCAAGTGGTGAAACTTATGATAGTAGGAAGCACCACTATAGAATCTTTCAGCAAGGGGGATTCACATATTGAAATCAGAAGAGGGGGATAGCTTCTCAATGTGGCTACCTGGTCTTATTTTATCAGTGTGGAAGGTTGGAACACAAGCTTGACCAATTTCCCTTCCCATAGATTGAGTGTCGAGTGTGTAACAGGTTAGGCCACGTGCAGAAGTTCTGCAAGAACCTATTGTATTTAGGGAATGATGTAGGTTAGAGGAAGATTCCATGTGTAGGTAGGGGGTCAGTAACCCCATATCAGGAAGGTAGTTGGAGCTAGATGGTCCATATTGGTAAGGGTGGCGTATGTAGAACTCCGGGGCAAGATCGCCCTTACCAACAGTGCATTAAAGTGTTGGGTTCTTTGTCTGGAGACCAGGGTAAATGGGATAGTCATCTTTATGTAGTTCAGGCTACACCTGAAGGTGGTGAGGAAAGACCATCTACTATTTGAGGTACGATTCTTGTTGATTCTATGATTTCTAGTGCTTTACTTTATACATGTGCTACTTATTCCATTATTTCTACTTAGTTGGTAGATATGTTGGGCTTAACCATAGAAACTTCTATTGGGTAATGTCACATGATACTCCGATAGGGGTAAGAGTTAAGGCCATTAGGCAATGTAAGGGTTGTGCTCTGGATATTGGTGGGTATCATTTTATGTGGGATTTGTCTACCCTAGAGATGTCAGGCTCTATCCTAGTCTTGGAGATGGATTGTTTGGTGTTATATCAAGCCCATATTTACTGTTACTGACATTGGTTATTGTTTACATCTCTCTAGGGGAGCACTTATGTCCTTCGTGGTGAGTGGGATACTCGAGCGGGCCACGCAGGGCTGTTATGCTAGCTGTTGGGGGAACTCGGAGCCCATGTGTCATGCCGTATGTTATACGATGGGGAGAAATGAAAACTAGTCTTCCATTCTGTTTTGGATGTGTATCAAGATTTTTTCTTGAGTAATTATTGAGGTTACCACCTAATAGATATTTTGAGTTCACGGTCGAATTGTTTCAAGGAGTGGAGCCAATTTCTATCCCACATTACTAAATGGAACCAGTATAGCTCCAAGAACTAAAGGTTCGATTAGAGGAATTGGAGAATAAAATGATTATACATTCTATTAATTCACCTTGTGGATATCCGATGTTTTTTTCTATGTACGATGATGGATAACTGAGGCTCTGTGTTGATTATAGGAAGTTGGACAAAGTGACAGTTACGAACTGATACCTTCATCCTAGAATTGATGTCATGTTTGACCATCTCAGTGGTTCCATGATGTTTTCTAAGATTTATTTGAGATCGGGATACCATCAGTTGATGTTTAAACCTTATGACATACCTCGAACATATTTTTGAAGCAGGTACAAGATGTATGAATTTATGGAAATTCCGTTTGTGCTATCCAAAGCACTAGCTATTTTGATGGACCTAATGAACCAGATATTCTACACATATCTGGATTAGTTTGTAGTTGTCTTCATTGATGACATCTTGGTGAACTCCAGAACTCCTAACGATCATGATAAACATCTTGACATCATTTTTAGTACACTAAGAGAGGATAGGATTTATGCCAATCTATCAAAATGTAAGTTTTGGATTTATTAGGAGCACTTTTTGGGACACATCATATCTGAGTTAGGTACTTTGGTGGATCTAGAAAAGATACAGGATGTGGTGTCTTGGGATCATCCTAAGATCATCTCTGATATTCAGAGTATTCTAGATTTTTCTGGCTAATATTGAAGGTTTATTAGAGATTTATATCATATGGATGCACCACTCACAGTGCTATCCATGAATGAAATTAATTTTGATTGGTCAGAGGCCTGTGATAATGCTTTTCATAAGGTGAAGAAGTGACTAACTACCACACTGATTTTGTTCATACCTTCACTAGATAAGTATTATACCTTGTTCGGTGATGCATCTGGTGTTGGACTTGGGGTAGTGTTGATGTAGGATGATCAGGTTGTTGCTTATGGGTCAAGGCATTTGAGACCACATTAAAGGAATTATCCAACTCCAAATCTTGAACTAGTTATGTGGTTCATTCCTTGAAGTGTAAGAGGCACTAGTTAGTGGGAGAACCTTTCATGATATTCACAGACCATAAAAGTGCCAAATCCATCATCTATCACTGTGATTTTAATCTTTAACAGTGATGGTGGGTCTCATACCTATAGTATTTTGATTTTTAGTTGATGTATACACCTGTGAAAGGGAATAGTGTCATCGATGCTCTGAGCTGGAAGACTCAGAATTAGGCTATTCAGGAATCCAGTTCACTGTGGGTAATGATGAACTTATTTGCAGAGATGAATTTGGAGGTACAGGATGCAGACAGGTAGATGACTCTTTCATCCATAATAGTTGAATCCACAATTCTGAGATGAGTTAAAGGGAGTCAGTTGGTGGATCCAGAGTGTTTGGCTATGAATGAAAGTCTTAAAGGTAGGGAGTAACCTTCTGGTTGGATTTTTGGTGTGGATGAAATTTCATATGTTCATGGTCCTGTTGTGGTGATGGGATATGTATATGAAGAGTTGTTTCACGAGTTCCACGCATCAAAGTGGGTAGTGAATCCAGGATTGACTAAAATGTATCGTGATATTTATAGGCAGTTTTGATGGCGTGGAATGAAGACAGAAGTTGTAAGTTTTGTGGCACGATGCACTACTTATGAGTAGGTGAAGGATTATCATCAAAATCTCGGTAGGTTATTATAGTCATTTCATATTCCAGAGTGGAAGTGGAATGACGTCACAATGGAATTTGTGGTGGGTCTTTTGAGGATTCCTTATATGAATGATGCAATTTAGGTGGTGTTAGATCATTTGACCAAAGTGGCCCATTTATTTCTGATCTAGGATACCTATATAGTCAACCAATTGGGGGAGTTGTATGTTCATAAATTATTGCAATTTTATAGTGGGATAAAGACCATAGTTTCATATAGTGATCACTGATTTACCTCTTTATTCTGGAGGGAACTACAGAAGTCACTTGGTACCCAAGTTTTTTTGAGTATGGCTTACCACCAACAGACATAAAGGCAGTGATAACATACATTTTAGTTATTATAAGACATGTTGATGGATTTTTTTCTAGATTCTGGTGGTTAGTGGGAAAATCACTTCTCCCTTATTGTTTTTTCTTACAACAAATGTTTTCAAGCTACAATTCAAAGGGATCCTTTTGAGGTACTTAATGGGAGATAGTGTAGATCTCGGTTGTGTTGGTTAGATACTAGAGAGTCTGAGCTGTTAGGGATGAGTCTTGTGAAGGAGATGTTAGAGAGGATTTTTTTGGTTCATAAGTGTACAGAAATAGCTTAGAGTAGGAAGAAGTCATATGCAGATTGGCATCATGGAACACATGATTTCGTGTTCAGAGATAATGTGTTTCTTCAAGTGTCGCAAATTTTGGGTCACTGTCAAAATTAGAAGGAGGGTATGTTGATGGCTAAATATGTTAGGCCGTTTGAGATTATGGAACGAATCAAGTCGGTGGAATACCGTTTGTCTCTTCCACAATAGTATAATGGGATGCACGATTCTCTCCATGTTTCACAATTTTGATAGTATCATCATGATCCATATCATGGGGTAAATGTCGAGGATGTCGAGCTAGTGGATCATGCGCCCTTTGAGAATCACCCAGTACATATTGTGGATCACAGTGAAAATGTTTTTGTGAGGAATGTTTATGCCATTGGGTTGTGTTATATGGTGGCATAGAAACATTTATGTGGAAACATGGGAACCAAAATCTGAAATGCAGACCCAACTTCTAGATCTCTTTACTTCAGAAACACAATGATCCTCAGGAAGAGTGGATCAGGGACAAAGCATTATAATGTGTAGAGTTTGTAAGATCCCAGATTTCTATTAATGTATGTTTTTTATTACATTCCAGTTTAAGTCTTTCCTTTTGGCCAGGTAAGTGTTTTCCCAACTCCTTGTGAAGGTTTAGGGGTGTTCCAGGGGTTTGGGACATGAAAAAGAGGAAAAAGTGGCTTTCTGGGCAGTATGCACAGTTTGCACATAGTTTGGAAAATCGTACAAGGGGAGACAATGTGGGAAGTAGCCTCTTCATGGTTTGCATAAGGTTTGTAAAACTATGGGGTTAAACCGTACAACTAGGAAATTTAAAAAAATTAGAAAAATTCCATTACAGTGTGACTCCCTTAACATTTTCAATGTGTAATAATTTCTTTTTACTATTTATTCACTCAGAAAATATTTCTCAAAATAAAAAAAGACACATATTATTAATAAACCACTAAAATGTTTTCATCTCAAAATGGAAAAACCATTTTTATCCTAAGAAACTAATAGAAAAGCTGAGAAGTGCCATTGGGAGACCTCCTAACCCACGAAGAGGCCTAACAGGTAGCCCTCATCGCTTGGACCAACCATAATAAAGGATGTGATCGTTAAGATAATGGAAAAAGTACTAAGCATAAAATTAATATAGAGAACCATCCTTGTAAACCAAACTAACATAGATACGAGATACCATAAATATGTACTTATAAGGGTTTTCCTGACCGTTAGAAAAAATTGTTACCATTTTATAGTCGTTGGAGTTCAAAATGGAGTAAAATTTAGAGTCTTAGTCGAGTGATCATTAGAGTTTTATTAAATGGATACAGTTATAACTTTTTAAGACAATTTCTTTTAAAATAATAATAGAAAATTTACATTGAAGTAATGTTTAAATTTAACTATTTTTATTCTTTTTGAATTATTATAGAATATTTGTAATAATAATTATACTTATATAAAAATATATCTGATTTTTTGTTTAGTCCTAAGATGCAATATGAATATATATATATACATGTATACTATATTTAAATTATATGAAATTATGATAAGATTATAATTTTATATTGAGGTTATTAATGATATTGAAAATTATTGTTTTAAAAATATTTTAATGACATTATTTTATAGAAAGTGCACAATTTTAATTATGCAGATAATTACTTAATCTACATTGTATATTTTCAAAATTTTGTTGAATACATAATTATTAGATTATAAATTTTTGATTGGATTAAAAGTTTCATAACATTATTAACATTTTCAATATATAATAAAACTGTTTTTAAGTGCACTTATATGAATAATCTTTTAATAAAAATTATTATCATCTTGAATCATATATATATATATGTAATATTAACATTTTTATAATGTTTCAAAATTAAAAATTATGATAATTATTATATTGATAATAAATTTTCAATTATCAATTTAATTTATAAGAATACACTATGAAATATACAAATATATGTTTTATAAATGAATTTAGTAATAATAACTTTTAATTTTCAAAAGTATTGATAAAATAAGGTAATAGATTATGAATTTTGAAAAGATTTTACTTTTTTAAAATTTATTGATAATATAATATATGATAATAAATATAGTATGAATATAATGAAATAAAAATAGTAATATAATAGTAACAATATTATAATAGTAATAAAACAATAAATCAAATAAAAAAGGGGAGACTCCTATAATAGGGTTTTGGGGTAGTCCAGGTTTGAGAGTGTGCGGCCTTTTTGAGGGAGGCTTCAAGTAGGTCTGATACCAAGGATCTAGGGGTCGTGACTCTAGGTGTACCTTGAGGGAGTCTCGACCGCAGTTTCATGGGGCGCTATCTAGTTTGAGCAGAGGTCTACGTGATCGCGCTAGGGTGGGAGTCGTCGTCAGGGCGGTGGTTCAGGATGAGAAGATCGAGCACTAGTGAGGATTCTATGGACCTTTTGGGTTTCCAAAGACAATCTGAAAAAAGAACCCATATCCAAAGTGTTTTATGTTTTTTTCAAACTAAACTGGTAGGTTTTTAGGTGTTCGAATATTTCTCCTCCATAGGGTGTAAATTTCAAACCTATACCCATTCTCATCTAATTTCATTGTCAGCTTTGCCTGCTGTAGTCCTTTTGTTAATTACATTTTTTGTGCTTTTGATTTTTGTTCCGTGAATGTATTCTTATGTGCAATTTTATATTGTTTTTTCCCTATCATGTGATGCTCTTTTGGAATTTGAACACTACAATTTGTCTTGTTATGCAACTGTCCATCACCTCGAAATTTTATATCAATTTTTTTTCTATTAAAAACTATACCTATAGCTTGCTGTATATGTTTTGATAATTCCTATAGAGGGCCTTACCCCTTTGTGTAATTGGAAATGGGGGGAAATTATTTGTATCCCGGTGAGTGTGTTCAAGAAAACATAAGTGGATCAATGTTTTTGAAATCATGTAAGGGTTAAATATTTGTCAACAAAATTTTTTTTTATGATCTTATGTTATGTAAGAGAAAATACAATTTATTTTCAAATGTCTATTTATCAAAAATTTATTCATGCAATGGAAATTATTTTCTTCCCTTTTCCTATTGCAAATCCTATAAGGAGATCATATGTTTTATTTAATGTTAAGTTTTAATTTATGTTTGTGTAATAGATTATTTTCTTATAATTAATTTGTATTTAAGATTATTGTCTTGTAAGAATTTATTTTCAAGTGTTTTTATATCCGCAAACCCTATTATACACTTTGTATATAATTATATATATATATAATAAAATTTATATGACTCAAACCAAATCTATTTTATGAATTTTAGAAGTTGATTTCCAACCTTTAAATAATATTTTTGATACAAATCAAGTTTTCGGTTCAATTATATTTGTAATTCTTATGAAGAACCCAATATATAGTTATGTTTATATTCATGTATATACATATATATTTACATGTATTATAAATCAAAACCTATCTATACTTTCAAAGGTTAGATATTGTGTTTACAGTTATTTTTTTTAAGGATTAAATAACGTAATGGTTTTTTTAATGCATTGTGTTTTTAGAATATATACATATGTATACTTATGATGTAAATTTATTCATCTCATGGTTTGAGTTTAAACCCTTAATTACCTGATTTAGAGTTTGAGGTTTTTGAGTTATAGAGTATTAGTAGAACTGAAACGTGAATACCTCATGCAAACTTATTTTCTTACCTTATATATATATAAGCGGTTATATATATACATATATGTATATAAATTTATAAATTTATGGCCCACTAATTTACATAAACTCTTTATGTCCATATTTATGTTTTTTTAGCTTGAGGTTTGAAGTAAAATTAAGAACCTCAAAATGCAATGAACTATATTTTGTATATCAGTTTTACTCAATTATGTATGTTATTTCATATATATATATATCATCTCTAAGGTGAATCTAGGTTTTTCGAAGGTGAAAAGTTTGTATGTATTTCTATGGTCGATAATTATATTTGGGTCCATTTAATATGATTTTTAATTATGAGAAACCAAATATACACTTAGTGTATATTAGGACATACACACATAATTCAATGTATTTTTATTTTATGTTATTAAATATGATTTACAATAATTAAATAAATACTTTTATGTGAATAACTCTTTGGGTTCAAATGGATTGGTATATTTATTACACATACACACATATAATTTTAATCCACCCAGTTTTAATTCTATCAAGTGCTGATTTTCAATGATGTTTTTAAAATGTAAGGGAAATTTAATTATTACTTTTTACAATCTCTATTTTCTGGTTCGGGTAAGGATGTTGATTTTCTTAAAATGTGAATTACTTTTATGATGTTAAGCGTTTGTTATTATTAAACAAATTACATTTCATGTAAGATGTTAATATACATACATACATACATACATATATATATATGTGTGTGTGTGTAATTTATTTTTAAGAGTATATAATGTAAGGATATGACATATACATATTTTATGTATATATATATGGTTATATTTATGCACCTATAAGTTTAAACTATATTCCAAAATAGGTTGTCCTTAAACAAACTTCAGTGGTTAAAGTATGTTGTTGATATTCTTAATTAATTTCTCTTGAATGTATGCATTACATAGAACAAATGGTGCATTGCAAATCAGTTGACCATATATGATATGCATCATATGGTATGACCATTTATTAGGACATGACCATTTATCGGTGCATGCTTATGTATAAATGACATCTGTCCTAATTTAAAATTAGTCATTTTAGACTATAAATATTCATTTCCATGAATCAAGGATTTTGAAAATTAAGGAACTATCATTTTATGTGGTAACCCCATCCATCCATTACATGTGTGTTTTAAATTAATATCACATGTGTAATGAATGTATACTAGTTTATGCATTTCACTGAGAAAATTATTATTTAAATAATCCCTGACATATTATGATTTATTATAATGTAATTTCTATTTTCCAGCTCATGAATTGAGCATGAATAATACCTATCTGATGTTATAAACATGCAATCTATTAAATTGAATGTTATGGAAGAGTTGTAAAGTTATTAATTTATATGATAAATTTAACAATTCTTTATTTATCACTTATGAAAATGAATTAAGAATTTAATTATTCAAGGTGGTATGAGACACCCCAAATAATGAACCTCAAATAGATTATTTGGAGTGGTGTGGGACACCCCAAATAAAAAACACGGAATTAGGTATTCAAATTTGTATGGGACACATGGGATACATGGCCATGTTAAACATATGAGGATTTTATTGGACTAGTATGTTCCGGTTGGGGACCAGTAAAAGTAATCCCTCTAGGTTGGGGTCCGGTTACAGCAGACCCTCCAGGTTGGAGTCTGGTTACAGAGGCTCTCCGAGTTAGAGTCCGGTTATAGAGACTCTTCGGGATGGAGTCTGGTTACATAGGCTCTCTGAGTTGGGGTCCAATTATAGATAGGCCCTAGGTCTTGTCACAAGGCATTGACATAGAAATTTATGTCTAGCATTATTCATTCCCTCAATATGTGTATGATAATTAATTAACCAAATATATATTCAACTAGTATAATATCCATGGTTAAGAGCTAATACTTATGAGAATCAGAAAAGTAAAAGCATATGGCATGACATATGTTTAGCACTAAGTGATTTAGTATTCAATGTATGAAATTCAAGTTATTACCTTTACGCGCAACTCTGATTATTCATTACTCTTAACTGTTTGATTTGTGCCTAAATATTCTTATGTCATATATGTTAAGGATTTATTTTATTTTTTAATCCAAATGAGCATGCCTATAATTGAATCATGTATCCTTGGAACTCTGTTATAATTTTTTTAATTGAGCACTTTTATGATACGTTACATGTGTTATAGCTTTTCTTTAAGAGAATTGTTTTATGGAATGTTTTAATGAATTTTTTCGAAAGTTATATTGGTTTATTTTGAAACACCTTACTGGTCATTCGTATGCTCACCCTACATTTTTGACTAAAAATTTTCAGGTATCATTTTGAGGAAAATAAGTATTATAGAAGTGGATGGTTTTCCAAAACCTGAACTGAACTCAATTTTTTATATGCGGCATGATGTGTAATGTATCAGTGCATGTTTTTGTGAAGAATTATGCATCATGATTTAAGGAACCGACTCTGGGTTTTCTTGGGTTAGGTCTTGATAGTCGGTATCAGATTATTCAGTTCAGATAACTCTAGAAAACCAGAATTGAAATAGAGAAAAATTTACTTAAGCATTACTAAATATGTGTTTTTTCTCAATTTTTAGATGGAAAATGTATGTACTAGTTTTTTGACTCTTTCAAAAATAGTATTATAGACTATAGTGGGAAAATAATGTGTATAAAACTATGAAACTTTTGAAAATATTTGTTTATCCTGCAAAACCCTCTATCGAGTATCCAACTCTCCCCGTGTACTCCAACTTCACCAAGGAGCAGGTTTCGTCTATTACCTCATGATGAATGCTCAATTCCCATTCTATGTATGACAAGGTAAATAAATAAATGGTATCTTTAAATGTTTTACACATGCCAATAATTTCTTTTCTCTTGAAGACTTTGAGGAGGATGCACAAGGGGGAGACCTCCAGGCAGCTTATCTTTGTCAGATTTTGACCTACGGTATCCATGGTTGGGTTTTGGACATTGAAGCTCTTGAGAACAAGACTACTCATTAGCATTATCAATATCAAGTTCAAACCAATGTCGCTCAACATGATACCCAACATGATTTTTTCAATCTGAATTCTAGATTTCCACACGTGGTTGACCCTAGTTTCCCACGTTGCATCTGGTCCAAGGAGATAGAAGAATTTAAAACCTCTTTGGGGATCCGTTTGTCTGAAAACTGGGGAAATCCCCAACATCTGTGTAATTTATGAGGATTAATCTTATAGGATGTCAGTAAATCCATACTAGTGTTTTGTGAGGGGGATCAATAGATTACATAATTCCTTATGTTTTAAAAATCATGTCTAAATGAAGGATGTTGTATTATTTATATTGATATGATTTTATAGAAAACAATGACTCTGTTTAAAATGGATTTTCCATACTGAATGTTGATTTCGTAAAAGTTTTCATATAGAAGATATGAGTTCACCAACTAATATTTTATCACTACCTACTGAGATGTTAGAGACTATAATTTTCAAGACACGCTCCGAAGATGACCAGCCCTATGCCAACTTACATCAAACTTGTAAACTACTTCATCAGGTGTCGAACTGACAAAACATTCTCTATCATTACTAAGGAAGAAATATGGTCTATTACCGTATTGCACTTGCACAATTTGCAGCATATAGAAAAAGTGGAAAGTATCATGAATATATTTTTCTATGTTTCACTTTGGCTGATAACTACCGAGTTGTAGGTAAATTTCTAGAAGCTACTTTAGATGGTGACCATTGAGTGACCTACCTATTCCAGTTATTGAGTTTTAGTATGTATGAAGAACTCTATGACATCAATATTTTCAAGAATGATGAGGTGCGTGGGACATATAAGGATTTATTCCACTCTAAAATTTCTGACCGCCACACTTCTTGTGCATCTCTATGGAAGGTCAAGTGCTTTAGGCACATGTTTTATCCTAGTTGTTCACAATGTGTATGAGCCAAGGAATTCGAGCAGATGAATACTACCTTAAGAATCCACCTGGGTTCATAATCACCCTACCATCAGTGGTGTTTCTGATAAAGGGACCTCGTGAGTGACGTGTGTCAAGTGTTTCAGTGGTTTATGTACAAATATTTTAGAATTGCGAGGATGCAATTATTTTAAAGGTGGAATAATGTGACACCCCAAACCTTTTTAATCTGTAATAACAACATTTTATTATTTATCCATTCAAACAATGGTTCTCAAAATAAAACAAGACACACATTATTAATAATCCAATGAAATGTTTACATCTCAAAAGGGAAACCCCATTGTTAGCCTAAGAAACTAACAGAAATATGAGAAGCACCATTGGGAGACCCACTAACACAACAAAAAGGCCGAACAGGTATCCCTCATCGCTTGGACCAACCATAATGTAGAATGTGATCGCTAGGAGAATGGCACAAGTACTAAGCGTAAAAGGAATTTAGAGAACCATCCTAGTAAACTGAACTAACTTAGATATGAGATACCATAAACATGTATTTATCAGGGTTCTCCTAACCATCAGAAATACTTGTGACCATTTTATAGTCATCTAAGTTCAAAATGGAGTTACCGCTGGAGTCTTAGTCGAGTGATCGTTAGTGTTTTATTAAATGGATACAGTTATAACTTTTTAAGACAGTTTCTTGTAAAATAATAATACAAAATTCACATTGATGTACAGTTTAAAATAACTATTTTTATTCCATATGAATTATTATAAAATATTATAAATCATAATTATACTAAAATATAAATATATCTGATTTTTTTAGTCCAAAAATTTGATATAAATATATATATATATATATACATATATATAAAAGATTTCAATTATATGAAATTAGGATAAGATTATAATTTTATATTGATGTTATAAATGATATTGAAAATTTTTGTTTTAAAAATATTTTGATGACATTATTTTGTAAAAAGTGCACAATTATAAATGAAGTTGAGAATTTCAAGAAGGAAATGTTGACAGAAGTGGTCAAAATGAAATCAGAAATGGTTATGAAATCAGATCTGTCTGATTTTAAATATTATATGGAAACTTAGTTTGAATCCATAAGGTCTAGTGGAGCTAGTGGTTCAGGTACATCACCTGACCTCATAAGGATATTTCAGGCTATTACAACTGTAATGGGAAATATGAATGAGAGGTTAACTGATCTTCAATGTAACAGTGCTCCATAATCAGTGTTGCTGGACATTCAGAAATTTTTAGTGGATCAGCTGACATCCAGTGAGACATAAATTAGAACAATGTTAAATCATATGTAAAAGAAGATTTTAGTGATTATAGAAAAAGAAGAAAAAATGCATTAGTTTTTCAAAGTCAGTTTAATTGAGGACATTCAAATGAATCAGGGGAATAGAGAGCTCACTGCCAAACTTGGAGATGGGATGATGAAGAGATTGAGGGGACATCTTATAGAAATAAAGGATGTTGTTCAGAGAAGATATAACATATCTTAACCGTAATATCCTTTGATTCCTGTGTATATCATTATCATGTACATACTGCTGTTTTTGAATTAAAATTTGTTACATTGTTTATTTGTTTATTTATCTGATTGTTTATCTATTTTTTACTGTTTTAAGTTTAAATATGCCTATATACAAGATTACCTTACTGATAAATAGTTAATTATAGCATTTACCTACAGTTAAGTGCAATATTAAATGTGTTAAAATCCATGATTTATCATTCTTTTTGATATCACATAAAGGGGGAGAAATTTGGATAAACACAACATTTTATTTTAAGATTTTAAAACCTTATTTAAATGATATCTTATATATTTTAAATCCTTTTTTATTTTTATTTAAAACATTTTTGGATTTATACAGATTCCTACTTATACATCAAACTATTTTAAGTTATTAACAGTCATTTATTATAAATGGGAAATTTTCTTTTACTTTTTATTTGGGACAAATTTGAATAAATGTATTTTAAATAGAGGGATAAATTTAGATAAAACTAAAAACTTTTATTTTATTCTTTACCTTTATTTTTAAGGAAAAATAATCTTATTTTATTATTAATAAAGGGGGAGAAATTTATTTTTATGATTAATGATAATACAATGTTTATTTATTGAAATTATTTTGTTAAAATTAAATATTGTTTTATCTTTTCAAAATTCTAAACTATAAGTAACTAATTTGGAAAGTTAATTTCATTTAATTAGTCTTATTATATTATGGGTTTTGTGATCATCAAAAAGGGTGAGATTGTTGAGAACATGTTTTTTTCAACAATACATATTTAATGGTGAGATTTTCGAGCAAGTGTTTTTCTCAAAAATACTTTTTATTATTAATAAGGGGGGTATTGGTGAGAACAATACTCTATCTCTTTATGATGATTTTGAGGTTCACAAATACCCTTTAATTTTTTTCTAATGATTTTACTTTAAGTATTTTTCAGGAATTATATATTTTATATATTCTCATTTTTGGAAGAATATTAAAGTTTTTACACAGTGTGGAACAATTTCTAAACCATTCGGGAATCAAATTAAAGTGTTCTTGAAACATTATTCATACATTACGTTTGGAAAGAGTAGCGTAAAGAAAGAAAGTAAAGCGTACTGTAAAGAAAGAAAGGAAAGCATAACATAAAGAAAGAAAGGAATGTGTAGTGTAAAGAATGAAAGGAACCCATTGTTTACTCTTTACATATTATTAGAAAAGTATGTTTAAACAACCATACGTTATCAAAAAAGTATGAAAGAAAGGAATGCTACGTGAAGAAGAACCCTACGTTTGGAAGAAACCCTTCGTTTGGGATATTGAGAATTTATGGAAGAAGAAAAAGTATGTAATTATTTAATTTTTTATTTGTTTCTCAAAAGTATGGTTAATCAACTTTACATTTGTAAACAACCTTAAGTTACTTGAAAAAGTATGGATTGTAAACCTTACATATGGAAGCATAGAAAAGTATGCTATATATTTGGATATGGAAGAGAAAAGTATGGATGGTCAACCATATGTTTGTTTTCAACCTTACGTTCATAATCAACATTATGTTTGAAGAATGCAACATCAACCCTATGTTTGATCTATGTTATGTTTCATAGGATTCATGTAGTGAAACTCAACCTTACGTTTGGCGTTAGGAATTTGAAGTTGATATTTTTTGTTCAACGGTCTACAAGCGATTGATTAGGATATTTTTAAGCTGGACTAAATGCTTATTTTAAAGTGTGTCCTTGACAAATTCAAAAACGTTTGAAGGATTTATTTAACTGGAGCTTTTCATGGTGAATATTATGGAGTTTTACGACTACTCAGATTAATTCACAAGTTTGAATATTGTGAGTCAAAGAGCGATATTTGGGGATCTGATTTTGCAGAGGAAGTGCTAGATATATCTGTTCTCATTTTTGAATTTCAAAGAACAATACAATTCATACTAGTAACAAGTGTGATATACGAAAAAGTGTAAAAAGATCGATATAGCAAAGATTTAGAAGAAGAACACATAACGATCAAGAACGCAAGTGCAGATACAATAATTGTATTCGAAAGAAATATCTACTACACAAACGATGCAATTTCTGAAGAGCAAAAACAGAGTCAAATCAAGATACAAAGATCTACTGATTACAAAGAGTGACTACACTCTGTTTTATTGATGAAGAACGAACACAACTGAAGATTCATCTATTTATCAACGACAATATTTTGTGAATCTGTTGTTTCTTAAGTTGCGATTATATTTTCTATATATACTTCAATCGGATAGACTCAGAACTTCTTTGACATGAAGATCAATATTTCTGAAGACGACGATCTATCTTTTGTCAATTATATTCTATTTCAATTATGAAGATCAACTAGAAAATTTCTTTCTAAATGAAAAGAATTTTTATCTTTAGTGACCAGCTTATCATTCTTAGATGAGTAGGTTCATGTTTGAACAAAAAGGATTTGTTTTCCTGAAAATTGTAAAGGTGTCAACTACTTGTTTTCAGTTGTTAGATAGTCTGTAGAAAAGTGGACCAGATCGTGAAAATCACCAAGCTCGTGGAGTAGAGAGTTGGTGTAGTGGACTAGGGGCCTTCTGTTCCCTAAGACATTATACATCCGTGTGTCCCTGCTTTTTCTTTTTCCATTGCATGATCAAATATGATAAATCATAGAGGACATAACTCAATCAATCGAAGAGTTAACAAAAAATCTGAAAGACACAATTCATACCCCCCCTCTTGTGTATAATCTGTATATTCAAGATCCAACAGATCGCACTGACCTCTCTAATTACTACCCCTATCAACAGATCTAGGGGAACACCGTCAAGAAGTGATATGTGTTTAAAGACATGATCAAAGACCAGGTTGATAACAACATAGTCAGGTTAAGCGCAACATCGGTATTGGTGGTGTGTGTTTTCGTACAGCTTGACAGCAATAGTGAGAGCGAGGGTGAGTGGCATCAGGTTATTAACTATGGGTCTCAAAAATATAATGACTAGATGTTTTGTAAGTCATTTTCCCATTCCCATGGTATTATCTATGCACGTCTGAATCGACCCAAGCCTTCAGAAGTTGATGTGTTGTCTGTGGTCACTACTTTTGTGTCGACGTCCCAACCTACCTCTTTTTAGAAAGAAAAGCATCAGGGGTGAAAGGGATAATAAATCCCCTAACTTATTTTGTCATCATCCCATACTCTCAATGACTTCATGCCCCTAGAAATGGAGATTACCCCCAGAATCCATCCAGTGGTGGATGATTTATCATGTGATGATCTAGGGTATGCTTTAGTTAACACCGCGGAGCTGGTAAACCCTTATATGGTTCCCAACAATGAGGATTTATAGACGAATCCTCATAACTTCACCAACTATCACCAGCATTGATAGAGTCATGGTTATGTGATTCATCATAATTACATGATCAGTGCTTCCATCCAGGCTGTTCATGCCACTAAAACAAACTGTAGGCCCATCATAGATCTCAGCATGAACAGCCTTCTCATCTTGTTTCACCAGGAATGACTTAATCACTGTTTGTGATTCCTGATAAGGCAGATCCACCATGTTCATTTATCCCTCATCTGGTAGTTTCTCCACACATTTCGGCTAGTGAAGAATGGGATATTCCTAGCACCAGGCGGCTGCCGGTTCATCCAAAAGGGGTAGCCATACCTCTTTCCATAGAACAACCTCTTGTATGAAAAAGTTCATGCTTGTCATAGAATTATGATATCCTTATGTATCTTTCTATCATTCAAGTGAGCCTCTCTATCCTTGAGTCTCTTTATCTGTCAGTAGATATGCGTGATGTCCTTTCCAAGGATTTAAGAGGCCCCCTCCAGTTTGAAATGGAGTTAGAAGCGTCAGAAGCCTTCCATGCTGAGGCAACCGAGCACATAGAATGTCAATCCATCATCTCTTTCAATAGGGAAGAATAAGTCTCTCCAATACAGGGCGCATCCTCCCATTGTACATCACTTTCCACTTCAATGGAGTTAAGGTTCTTTGATGTATTTTCAACATAGTTTCTGGGATAAACCATATCCCATCATGGATGCTCCAAAAAATGGCATTTATTGAGTATGATCTTATCCCCTCTGGCCTAAAAAATTATGGTTACTACAAGATGAAATGGAGACTGGTTGGAAAGATCTTCCAGATGACCCAATTCAGTGGCCTGGTAGCTAGCACCGAGTTCATGGTGTTCTCCCATGACACTGCCTATAACATGTTGATGGGTAGTCCATGGCTCCACCAGTACACAGTATTCCCTTCTTCATATCTCCAATGACTTAAGTAATCACTTAATGGTTGATTAGGTGTACTACAAGGTGATGCATCTCCATTCTCCTCTTGTAAAGCCTGCAATCTGGATGTTAACTTTTAAAAGAGCAAGGACAAGTAGATCTAGGCTAATGAGTTTGAACAGGTTACAACTGAAACCAACACATGGACAAGCCTAGATGATGCTTACATTTTTCTCGATCCATCAGTTGGTGGATATGACCCCAGATTTGGGGAGATGATTAATTATTTGTGGAACAAGGGGAAGCAAAATACCAAGTCTAAGGGATGTGGAATATCACCTCGTATTCTTACACAAATCAGGCTTGGGTGATCATA
Source organism: Viscum album (assembly GCA_963277665.1). NCBI lineage: Eukaryota > Viridiplantae > Streptophyta > Magnoliopsida > Santalales > Viscaceae > Viscum > Viscum album. Next base: position 1,690,131,181 of record OY728163.1, on the reverse strand, counting down.
GAGCCTCAAACTCCCATATGGTATTGGTGTGTCCACACAATGGAAAAGGAAATACGTCATACTTTCTTGTTTCACTGGGCTAGGATACACCAGCTCAAGCTGAAACACCACTATTTATTTGACAACATCAAGTGTGGCCCCTTGGGTCGAGGTCCATATAAGATCAGGTTGATATCTTTCATCACAGTGGTTTCTATAGCATAAGAGTACCCTGATGCAGTGTTCATCAATACTCAATCTAGCACCAGGGTCTTGTCTGGATATGTTGACTCAAAGGAATCACCTCTTGTTGAGGATCCCTCCTCCATGAATGAAGATTAGTTTTTGGAGGATGCTATTCCCACCTTCGAAGAGGGTGTCTCCACCATAGTCAATGTGTTGTAATAGGTGAACCTCGGTAATGAGATGGATCAAAAACCCGCATTGATTAGTGTCGATCTGCATATCAAAGAGAAACAATGATATGTAAAATTCCAAAAACAACATAGTGATGTATTTTAATGGAGTTATGATGAAATTATAAAACTAGATCCTCCGGTCACAGTCCACCACATCCGTCTTCCTGCAAATCATCGCATGTTAAAACTTCCTCCAAGAAAGATTCACCATTCTCATAGTGCCATGGTTGAGGCTGAGGTTGGTAAGATCATCAGATCCAACTTTTTCATGGATTTTATGTACCATATATAGTTAGCCAACATTGTTTCTGTCAGGAATAAGAACAGACAGATCAGGTTCTGTATCGGCTTTCGGGATCTCAACCATCACTGTCCGAAGGATGATTTTCCCCTTCCTATGATAGAACTATTGATTGATGCCACCACTGGGTTCCAGGATCTGTCCTTCATGGATGGGTATTCTGGGTATAACTAAATTCAAATGTCCTTTGAGTATGAAGATTCTACATCATTTAGGTCACCACAAGGTACTTTATACTACCAGGTAATGCCTTTCAGACTAAAGAATACAGATGCCACCTATCATAATGTCGTACATCACATATTTAAGATGATCCTCAAGACATTAGTGGAATGCTATATGGATGATCTGGTGGTAAAATATCTCTTGTGCTAATACCATCTAAAATATGTTAAGAAAGTGTTTGGATTATTATTATGCAGTCATCTCAAAATAAACCCCTTGATGTTTTCCTTCGAGGTCACACTACGAGAAAACTGCCGCTAAACGGCAAAAAAATTATTATTTTTTTATTTTTTTTATTTTTTTTAATTTTATTCGATGATTAGCGGCGGTTTTTTTAAAAACTGCCGCGAAATAGCAGCGGTTTTAGTAAAACCGCCGCGAAATGAAATGAAAAAATAAAAAAACACGAGAAACCCCGAAATCACTAAAACGACCATAACTTTTGATTCGGGAGTCTGTTGAAGGGCCACGACCAGTCAAATCGAAGCTAATGAAGAGATCTAGAGGAACATATAATCAAAACCATGAGACGATCTAAGGTGAAGAAGATATTAGAGTTCTAAGAAAGTTGAAAAAAGTTCTCCAACTTCAAACAACCATAACTTTCACTCTGGGTGTCCGTTTGGGCTCTACCACATATCAAATTGAAGCCAGCGAAGAGAGCTACACACCAAATCGACAAAAGATATATTCCATTGTGTTTTTCGACCCCAAATCCCTCCGAAGGCCTCCAAAACCCCGTTTCCGTCACCGGTATCCCATCGAACTTGTCTTCAAACGGACCTAACATTCGATCCACGTGTCAGTTCGGCCTCCTCCACCTGCCAGATCATAGCTCGTTCCATGAGCTTCAGTTTGACTGGTCGCGACACCCACATGCACTCTTAGATCATATGTTATGGCCTTTTTAGTGGGTATAGGGTTTGTTATGTTTTTCAATGCCTCGTTTCTAGCACCCGTTCCCCGTCAGCTTTTTTTTAAATGGTTTTAACTTCCGATCCGCCAGTCCATTCGGACTCTTTCACATTTCAGGTTGAAGATCGTTTCAGGATCTTTGATTTGACAGGTCACGGATCTAAAACGAACTCTCTGATCATAAGTTATCTCCGTTAATGTGAGTCCAATGTTTTTGTCTCTTTATGACTGTTTTGACGGGTTTTAACGGTAGCTCCATTTATTACTATTTATTTGGGTTTCCATGACTTGTTATCTTTATCAATGGTTTTTTGTGGGTTATTAAGATGATTATGTTTAATTATTAAGGAGTTTTCCAGAGTTGTCACGAGTTTTTATGCCTTCTCATTCTTTCTAATGCCTCATTATTCATATGCTTCTCCATCCTTTTTCATGCGTTTTCATGATTTTTCATCACTTATCACATCTTTTCATACTTTTTCATGTGTTTCCTTTATTATTTATTATTTATTATTTATAATATACTTTAATTTATTTATTATCTATTATTTGTAACTGGTTATTTATTATTTATTATTTATTATTTATTATTTATATTTATTAATTATTTATGTTTATTAATTATTAATTATTAATTATTAATTATTTATATTTATTTATTAGTTATTAGTTATTAGTTATTAGTTATTATTTATTATTTCTTATTTATTATTTATATTTATTTATTATGTATTATGTATTATTTTTTATTTTTTATTTATTATTTTATATTTATATTTATTTATCACTTATATTTATTTATTATTTATATTTATTTATTATTTATTATTTATATTTATTTATTATTTATTATATATTATATATTATATATTATATATTATTTATATTTATATTTATTTATTATTTATTATTTATTATTTATTATTTATTATTTATTATTTATTATTGATTATTGATTATTGATTATTGATTATTGATTATTTATTATTTATCTTTATTTATTATTTATTATTTATTATTTATTATTTATTATTTATTATTCATTATTGATTATTTCTTATTTATTATTGATTATTGATTATTTATTATTCATTATTGATTATTGATTATTGATTATTGATTATTGATTATTGATTATTTATTATTGATTATTTATTATTTATTATTTTTTATTTATTATTTATTATTTATTATTTATTATTTATTATTTATTATTTATTATTTATCTTTATTTATTATTTATTATTTATTATTTATTATTTATATTTATTTATTATTTATTCTTTATTCTTTATTCTTTATATTTATTTATTTATTATTTATTATTTATTATTTATATTTATATTTATTATTTATTATTTATTATTTATTATTTATAATTATTTATTATTTATTATTTATTTATTATTTATTATTTATTATTTATATTTATTTATTATTTATTATTTATGATTTATTATTTATGATTTATGATTTATGATTTATGATTTATGATTTATGATTTATGATTTATTAATTATTAATTATTAATTATTAATTATTATTTATTATTCATTATTCATTATTGATTATTGATTATTGATTATTTATTATTTATTATTGATTATTGATTATTTATTATTTATTATTTATTATTTATTATTTATTGTTTATTATTTATTATTTATTATTTATTATTTATTATTTATTATTTATTATTTATCTTTATTTATTATTTATTATTTATTATTGATTATTTATCTTTATTTATTCTTTATTCTTTATTATTTATTATTTACTATTTATTATTTATTATTTATTCTGTATTATTTATTATTTATTATTTATTATTTATTATTTATTATTTATTATTTTTTATTTTTTATTTTTTATTTTTTATTTTTTATTTTTTATTTTTTATTTATTATTTATTATTTATTATTTATTATTTATTATTTATCATTATTTATTAATTATTATTTATATTTATTTATTATTTATATTTATTTATTATTTATTATTTATATTTATTTATTATTTATTATTTTTATTTATTTATTATTTATTATTTATTATTTACTATTTAGTATTTATTATTTATTATTTATATTTATTTATTATTTATAATTTATGATTTATGATTTATTTTTTTATTATTTATTATTTATTATTTATTTAGTTATTATTTATTATTTATTATTTATTATTTATTTATTTATTATTTATTATTTATTATTTATTATTTATTATTTATTATTTATTATTTATTATTTATTATTTATTAATTATTATTTATTATTTATTATTTATTATTTATTATTTATTATTTATTATTTATCTTTATTTATTATTTATTATTTATTATTTATTATATATTATATATTATATATTATTTATTTTTATTTTTATTTATTTTTTAGTTTTTATTATTTATCTTTATTTATTATTTATATTTATTTATTATTTATTATTTATTATTTATTATTTATATTTATTTATTATTTATTGTTTATTATTTAATATTTAATATTTATATTTATTTAATATTTAATATTTAATATTTATTTATATTTATTTGTTATTTATTATTTATTATTTATTATTTATATTTATTTGTTATTTATTATTTATATTTATTATTTATTTATTATTTATATTTATTTATTATTTATTATTTTATATTTATTATTTATTATTTATTATTTATTATTGATTATTTATTATTCCTTATTGATTATTGATTATTGATTATTGATTATTGATTATTTATTATTTATTATTTACTATTATCGAGTTTATATCTATTATTTATGTATTATTTTTTTCAATTAATATATATAAGTATATTAAATTCTGTTTATTAACCACATGACGAGCTTGCTGGAGTGGTAAAGTCTTTGGAAAATATGCAAGAGGTTAGGGGTTCAAATCTCACCAAACGCAGAATTTCTTTATATTGCATGGGCATGCATGGATATGCATGTGCATGTGCATGGGATGTGCATGCATGGATAAATAAAGTAAATAAAAATAATATGAAATAAATAAATAAATAAATAAATAAATAAATAAATAAATAAATAAATAAAATAAATAAATAAATAAAATAAATACGAAATAAAATAAATAAAAAATAAATACGAAATTAAATAAATAAAATAAATAAATAAAATAAATATGAAATAAAATAAATACGAAATAAAATAAATAAAATAAATAAATATGAAAAATAAATAAATAAATACGAAAAATAAATAAATAAATAAATAAAATAAAATAAAATAAATAAATAGAATAAAATAAAATAAATAAATAGAATAAATAAAATAAATAAAATAAATACGAAAAATAAATAAATAAATAAATATGAAAAATAAATAAATAAAATAAATTCAAAATAAATAAATAAATAAATAAATAAATAAATAAATAAATAAATAAATAAATAAATAAATAAATAAATAAATATATAAATATATAAAATAAAAAATAAAAAAATAAAAAAATAGAAAAACGGCCGCTGAATCATTTAGCGGCGGTTTAAACCGCCACTAAAAAACCGCCGCGAAACGTTCTACGACGGTTTTGAAAACCGCCGCGAATAGTTTCCCGACGCACGATTTAGCGGCGGTTTTTGAAAATCGCCGCCAATCGATATAGCGACGGTTTAAACCGCCGCTAAATGCCTTTTTTGCCGTAGTGTCACCATCGGAAATTTCCTCAATTTTTTTCAGATACAGAGGCATTGAGATTGATTCGAAGAAAATCATAGCCATTATCCAGATGTATCCTCCAAGAAACATTCAGGAGTTTCGAGGATATTAAGTCCACTTAGCCTATATATGTTTATTCATCGGTAATATGGATGGCAAGTATAAGCCATTTTCTATGCTCATGATGAACGATGCTGATTATCAGTGGGATGAGGAGTGTCAGACTTCTTTCAATGAAATAATGCAGTACCTATTATAGCCTTTGGTCCTGATGCAACCCATTTCTGGAAAGCCACTGGTCTTTTATGTGACCACCCTGCAACGATCTATCAGCGCCCTTATCACTCAGAAGAACAATGAGAAAACATAGAACAGTCTATAATATCTCATTTGTATGCTACTCAATACAGAGACCAGATAATACTCTATCACGAAAATCTTTTGTGCACTAGTATTCGGAGAGTAGAAATTGTGAAACTACTTGTCGCATCATGATATATATCTTGTGTCTCGAGTGGATCTTATGAAGTTCATCCTGAACTGCCCCATGTTGACAGTCTGTTTAGCTCAGTGGGTAGCGATCCTCCAGCATTTCGACATTAGGTTTATCCCCCATAAGTCCATTAAGGGCCAGGCATTGGCAGACTTCCTTGCCACCCATCTAGCTCCCACGTACCAGTCTCTGGATCTTGATTTTCCAGATGAGTCCATTCTATCAGTAGATTACGCCATTATGTGTTAGAAAATTGATTTTGAGGGCGCTTCACAAAGCCCTACAAGAAGATGATTCAATGATCCCAAAGTCAACAGAGAGGGATAGGGTAGCATCCTTATCATGCTAGGACAAGCTGTTTTCCTATATTCATTCTTGTTGTTAGAAGGTTAGTACCATAAATGAGGTAGAGTATCATGCCCTCCTTACTAGTCTCGATTTGGCCCTCGAGATTGATGTTCCCCACATACATGTGGAAGGGGACTCTGAAGTAGTCATCAAATAGATCAACGGTGACTATGCCATTAGGAAGCTAGAGTTCATACCACTGTTGGAACATACCCTCCAGTTGATGGCACAATTCCCATCCCTGCCAAAAGATACTCTTGTCCCTCATTCCTAGAATGGTCGAGCTGATGCCATGGCCAGCATGGATGCATTTCTTATAGAACCTCACCAGGATGATTTGATAATTCATGTGGCACATCGAAGAGTTATCACCTCCATCACTCTAGACGATGATGATAGCCCATAGGTAAGCCACCTTACCGCTGGTTTTTCTACGTCCGGACCCTCAGGTCCCCCTACCGCAGTCTTGGAGGTTACTCCTGACAAGAGGACTCCATTTACCGAGTAACTCCAACACAGTATGCTCCCACTAGATCGAGCCAAGCGTTGGTGAATTCCATGTTGTGCATTGTAGTTTACCCTCCAGAGTGGTCCCTATCTTAAGAAAATCCTTGATAGACAAGGGTTTTGTGGGATTGTCATCCATTGAATTCAGGGAGGTGAGATTTCACATGTCAGGAAGGATGTTCATGATGGTTCATACAGGGCTCATAAGACCGAGCTGAAACTATCTCACAAGAGTCAGAGATTAGGGTATTTTTGGCCCTCCATAATCCACGAATTTATCGAGTTTTCTAATAGCTTCCATGCATGCCAAACCCTAGATAATTTTGTACATCAGCCATAAGAGACTCTTCACACTACCAATTACTCTTCACCCTTTGCAGTCTAGGGAATCAATGTCATGGGACCGTATCCACTGTCAATAGCCCACCAGTGCAGATTCATGCTGACCGCTATGGATTTATTTTCCAAGTGAGCAGAGGCGGTTCTACTCAAATACGTCAAGGACTGTTCTGTCATTGAATTTGTGAGATCTAATATCATTTAATGATTCAAAGTCCTTCATTATTTTATTACTAATAACTACACCATGTTCCGGGAAGTCGAACTAAAAATGTTGTATGCCAAGTACGACATCCGTTCTAACCATACCAAATGCTATCACGTGTAAGAAAATGGGTAGATCAAGGCATTAAACAAAACCCACTCTAACATTCTGTAGATGACGGTTGGTCATAAAAAGAATATTTGGCCAAATAAACACCCCAACACTCTCTTATATTATCAAATGATGACTCTCGATTGTACATAGGTGACCCCATATTACCTGGTGTATGGAACAGATACAATCCTGCCCATAGAGATTCAGTTCCCTTTATTACATACCATTGTCTACGAGCAGCAGACAATAGATAAGGTAGCTGAAATCAGTTTGGCTAAACATGAAGTGATCAATGAGAATAGGCTTTGTGCCCTGCACAATCTGGAGAGGCATTATAACATGATAGCCAATGCATTTAACAAAAATTTCACCTCCAATTCCTTTACCAAGGTGACATGGTGTTGGACCTGAGAACGCCAATGATATCTGGCAGGAAACCACCCAAACTAGAGCCCAAATTGGGAGGACCTTACATTATTCATAAGGTTTAACGCAATGGTGAAAACTTCCTAGTTACCAAGGTTCATGATCATATAACAAGTCCCCCCAATTCCAAATTCCTCAATCAATAATTTTCCTGAGTAAACCGGTCATAGATGACGATAAAATATGACGTCTTTATAGCATGACAATAGAATGAGAGATCCATAAGAGATAAATGACATAAAATTACTCAGAACCTATACCGTATGACATTAAATTATTTCTCATCCCACATGATGTTAAACCATATCATGTCCCATATGACATTAAATTGTATCTCGTCACGTACAATGTTAAAATGTTTCTGGTCCCACAAGACCGTAAACCATTCTGTCATGTATGACGTTGACCTTATTTTTTTTCCTGCATAATGTTAAAACTATGAGCGGAATATATATTGTAACATTATATGGTCTATGACCATAAGCTAAGATCTATAATGTCACACGTGATAACAAAATGCAAAACTGCCCAACCTCTATGACCATAAACTAAGATCTACCATGTTCTTATTGCATGATGTTAAACTGCATAATATTTCAAGAACCACATATGGCTTGATTCCCATCCTTATAGGATATGTAGGAATGATCAGATATCTCATCTTAGAGTCCTGCCCCCAAATCCTCCTCTTTGACTACCCACTAGGTGTAGTTATCTTGCAAAATCCCACATGGTGTAGTGTAGGACTCTTTCTCCACACTCATGGCGGGATTACGATGATCGCTCCATGTGCCCCTCCTCGGTCTTATATCCTCCCACATTCTAATTTCATGATGTTAAACTACATGGCCCCTGTAAGAACTATCTACGTCTTGATTCCCATCCTCATGGGATACGTAGGAACACCCAGACATTTCGTCTATAGTCCTAGCCCTAAACTTCAGGATATACCCTTGGGTCGAAACACATGGTGTTGTATAGGATTTTTCCTTCATTAACATTTAGTTCATCATGACTGCACAATGTATCCCTCTCTGTGGATATCTCCATATCTTTTCTCATCCCGCATGATGTTAAACTACACTGATATATTCGGGTTTCACACAACCCCTTTATTTGGGTCTTCATCATCTACCACATCCAAAAGGACCCAAAACAACATATGTTCTAGGCCTCAGGGTTCTCCTACCATTTCGAGCCAGCACCCTCACGGATTTTGAATGAAAATTTGATAAAAGTACCACATTGAAAATATGGTCAATGGTTGACACTCATTTTTCTTTCCCACTTCAGGTAACATGATATGGATGTTGTGTTTTGAAAATAGACAACAACCATCCTCCATCATTATCACCACCCTTGTATTTTCCAAATATTGGGTGCAGTGATTCATTTTGTCCTACTATCCCTTCAAACATTAGTCTTCCTCGAATGAGAGTGTCGGTCTGGTCAGGATCAACCCTTCCTGATCTCATTCCTTTGTTTTCATTCCCTCATATACTAGCTATAGCCTGATCTCATTCCTTGTTTTCCACACCAATATTTTCTCACATGGGATTAAGAGATTTGGTAAGTCAATACCTGCATAAAGGGTCACCTATCTATGGGAAAATCCTTATGACCATAAATGATGATCTCCACCATCCTCACCGAAAGAAGTTATACTGAAAACTAGATAGAACTTCCAATCTCTGGTCTGTCGGCCTTTTCGTCCCCCTGGCTCAAGTTATCATTTAAGATTGTGCGGTGTGGTGTGGAATCTTTGTCCTCATTCAATTTAGGTTATTCTTTGCACCATACAAATTCCCTGTAGACATGCCCCACCCCTATTTTCATCCATACCACATGACATTAAACCATGTGGAATCACCAGAACTGTGTATAGCGTGATTCCAATCCTCATGGGATATGTAAGAATTCTCGAAAGTTTTGTCTTCGGGACCAGTCCTATTTATTAGAAACCTCCCCATCTCTCTATCCCCTTGGATTGAGTCCTTCAGGAGGAGGGTGTGTGGTGTGGTATGGGATTATGTCCTCATTCACGTCAGGTTTATAATAGCCATGCCACATACCTCTCCCTATTGACATCTCTTCCTCCCCTTGTTCTTCACACATCTTTTCAAGTTGTATTCTCTTGAATTGGGCCCCTCATCCCTCTCTAGTGGTTCACCAAAGTTCCCAAGAGCACTCTGGTTTAGGACCTAGAGTGTTGGATTATACATAGACATGTTATCACCCTCTTTCATGCTTCATGTTCCCCATCATTTGGGCTTTCACCATTATTCACATTCGAAAGGACCCCTGAACCACATGGATGTTATGCCCCAATGCTCTCCTACATCCTTGGGCCAACATCCCTAAGAATTCTGAATCACAAATTGATACAAGTCCCACATTGTGAATATGGTCAGTGGTCGATGCTCATTTGTTGTTCCCACTTCAGGTCACATGATATGGGTGCTGTGTCTTGAACCTAGTAAACATCTATCCTCTATCGTCGCAACATGCCCATTAAGACCTAAAAATTGTTTCATGATTCCCAGCATTTTTCACTCCATCATGTCCAAGTGTAATTTCAACTCTCTTTGTGTTATCCCTCATTGAGTGTTTGCATGTTATGAGGACAAGGCCATGGTGAGGTGTCTTTTCGGGATCTGAACTTTTTTCTCGTATTCTAGTATTCCATGTGTTGCAAATACCTTCTCCGCCCTTGTTTCCCACATCGAGCCCATCTCATGTGGGATTATGGTTTTTTTTCAAGGTTTGTGCCTATTTGGAAGAGTCTCACTTATCATGGTCTGAGCTCTAAGACCTTAAACTAAGATCTCTTTATGTTTTTTCTGCAAGATGTTAAATTTCACGACATCCTTAAAAACTACATATGGCTTTATTTCCATCCTTATGGGATACATAAGAACACCTAGATGTTTGGTCCTCAGGTTCAACCCCATAATTGTGCATGGTGTTGTGTAGACCTCATCCTCCTTCATGTCAGGTATGAATTATCACACTATGCACATTCTCCATTGAAACCTCATTTCTTCTGTAAGTGTCCAAGCCAAATTTCATTAAACTATGATTCCTGGTCCTACATGACTTTAAAGTATTGTATATTTTTCACATGATGTTAAAATTCATGGGTTGGTCCTAGAATATGACCCTAAACAATAACATTATCATCATAGCCACACGGTGAAAAACGACACCACATTATGGTGTCCTCACTCAGGGGTACATCATGATTGGTAATGGTTCTCTACCATGCCATTTTTAATGGCCTACATATGGATTGATTCATATAGTGATGCCTAAATTCTCCATCATAGGTTTTTTCTTAAAAAAACCCATAGATCCATACTAAAAAACAATAAATATCTATTAAATGATGCTTCTTTTGGTGCGTGGGCCAGACCCACATGACAATATTGTCCCTGGCATTAGTACCCTGGCATGAAACTATATAACTTTGTATGGATTAATCCCCATCATCATGGGGTATGTAAGAACTCCCACACCCTTTGCATTGGGCCCAACCCATCATTCATTTTCAAACCCTCAACCTAAAACCTCCCCAGGGAGCACATGGTGTGATATAGACTCCTATTTTTTATATTCACATCGGGTTTTGTAATTACTACACCACGTGTCACCCTCCCTCCTTTATATCTATGGTCCAAGATCTAAGACCTTAAAACTAAGATGCAACCATCCTTGTCATAGGACATTAAACTCCATGAAATTTTCCAGAACTATGTGTTGCTTGATTCCCATCCTCATGGGATAAATAGGAACACCAAAACATTTTGTCTATGGGTACAGCCCCATGAATCTTAAATATTTCCCCTTTTTTGTCCCCTTATCCCGAACTCTTGTGAGATCATGTGGTTTGGAGAGTACCTCTTGGGTTCTCATTCACGTCAGGTTTTGCAACAACTGCACCATGTGTATCCATGGTCTCTTCCCAACCAGGTCCAAGTTCCACAACCCTAATCTAAGATCTCCCCTATGGGAACTACACATCAGGTTTGGCTACTTTAGTTCCCTGATCACATTCTATTAAACTAGTTCAACTCTTAATGGTCAACTATATGATCATAAGCTAAGAGCATGTAACCCCAGGGCCCTTGTCCTTGGAATGGTTTTCTAATTCCTCTATCTAAAACGTCTCATTGGTGTACTCAAATGCATTGTGGAAAATAGACCAAAATGTGGATTTTTTACACAAACATCCCCTCGTTTCATGTCCATGCTTCATGATCCCTTTACATGGATCCTTATATTTTCCACATCTGAAGAGACCCCCTTTACAGCATGTTCTCTAGCCACATTGTCTCACCTGCCGTCTTTGGCCAATTCCACTGAAGACCCTAGATGACATTTACAACATGTCTCATGTTTCTAACATAGTCATTGGTCGACCCTCATTTGTCTATCCCCATTCCAGGATAACATGAAATCGATATTTTTTTTCAAAAATAGTCAGTAGTTATCTTATATCATCATGACATTATGATTTTGATCCAGATGTTAGGCATAATGATTCACATCTTTACATTCCCTTATGTTTAAGTGGAATTCCAACACACCGAGTTTTAATCCTTCATGCGTTTATGATCATTAAGTTGGAAGATCAGTAATATTTGGACTTCATTCACCTCGCGTCCCATTGATCTTCATGTGTGTCTCCTTGTACCAGAAAAATCCCATCACTGCCACTTGTTTCCCACACTGAGCATTCTTCACATGGGATTAGTGGTTTTGGTGGAACGTGTACTAGTGTAGTCATTCCACACATGCCTTTTTTGTCCTACATGACATTAAATTGCAATTCCAGAACTATGTATGGATTGATTCCCATCATAATAGGGAATGTAGGAATGCCTGAACACTTTTCTTCAGGTCTAGCCCCATGTCGGGCCACCTATGGACTATAGACTAATGAATCCCATTGAGAACATGTGGTGGTATGTGGACTGCTAAAGTACTCATTAACATTGGAATATTTACCATGTCGTGCATTTCATTTATGGGAAATCAAGTCATTAACGCATGATTTTAAACTACGGTCCTACTCTGAACAAGTTCAGGATGTCCCATGATAACTATGGGATACTTCAACATTCTAGCTTGAGGGGACTTCCCCTACCAGCGTTGCTGTTTGACCATGCTGTTCTTAAGAACTATGTTTGTCTTGATTATCATCCTTTTGGAATACATAGTGACATCTGAGAATTTCACCTCGAGCTTAGCCCTAGGGTCGTTAACTCTTCTAGTCCCTCATTCTGGATTAAGGTTCAGTCTCTATGACCTTATACTAGAAGCCTAGAGTTCATTCAACATAACTATAAACTATTATCCTTCGTCCAAAAAGTATGACCTTAAAACTATATTCACTGTCCTTACCATACGATGTTAATCTATGTATTTATCATCTTCATTTTCATGATGTAAAACTACAATTCATTCTATGTCCTCACTAGAGAGGTCATGCCTATAAGTAGGCATGATCCTTTATTATACCAATGTTCTTACCTAATGTGTTTTCACCTTGGCAGTGTAATTTCAAGAGTGTTGGAATCTATTCAAACAACCCATCACTCCCGCGCTTCGTGTTCCCTTTATTTGGATCCTCATCCTCTTGCATTCCTGAATGAACCCCCTAACAGTATGGATTCTTAGTCAGTGTCTCACCTACTATCCTCGGATAATGTTCTTAAAGACTACTAGAGGAAATCATGAGTTAGGCCCTGTGTTTCGAACATGATCAATGGTCGACCCTCGTTTGTTATCCCCATTTCAGGCAAAACAATAGTTATACTGTGTTTTGAACACAATCAATAGTTATCCTTCATTGTCATGTCATCCCTACAGTGTTTTCAATTATGGGAATATTGATTCAAACTTTCCACCCTCCTATGTTCAAATTGATTCTAATGCCCCTAGAGTTACTCCGCTCATGCACTAGAGCACATTGGAAAAATTGAAATTCGACTATTTTGAGAACTTCATGCTCCAGTCAGGCCTCCCTCTTTCTTCTTAGAATCGCATTTTGTTCATTTATACCTCAGATGCCCAAAGATTGGTTGGCACTCCCCAATTAAAAAAATGTAACGATGTGACCATCCTTTGTGTCTCACATTGGTAATGACCCACATGAGCTTAGAGATTGATCATTGGATATTTCATGGATGTGATGGAAATGAAAATATTAAAATAGATAATGGAACTCTTGAATGTGATCAACATAAATAAGCCATGCATAAAAAAATTTCTTGAGTTCTTATAAATTACAATGATCAGGGTCGGCCCTCCCATAGATGTGTTGACTTTATCAATAGTGAGTTTCATCTATACCACTCGTTGGCTCATGGCATACAGAATCCACTATCGCCTGCTAAGCTCCAACTTGTCCTTGATGGAAATGGGTAGTAGTTAATCATCCTTAATCCAGGCCTGATCCTCTTTGGCTTCGATAAGGGCCATCTCTTCAGTGGATAACCTCATCTATTATTTGGCCTCTTCTAGCCAGGATTTTAGGTGCGATATGATCCCCGATTGCAAATCATGGAATTACGACTGATCATTTTCTCGCATCCTCAACCATTGAATCTCATGTTCAACCTCTTGATGTCTTTGAATATTGACTACCTTTCTCTGCTACCAACCAACACTAAGGCAACGTGCGTCCCCCCACACCCTCTTGGTGAGGTAGTCTCGAATAAGCTTGTGATGGCATTGGGAATTTACCCCTCGAGCGCATAATTCGCACAGCTAGGAACAAATCCTCCCCATCGGATTTATCCATTGTGTGTGCGGGGTCTCCGTGATAAAGATCCTGATCAGCTTCCATGATCGACGACAAATAGACTTGTTTTCCTCTTCATCAGAAGTAGTTTCATCTCAATCTCATTGGTCAGCAAGTTCATATTTGAGAAACACCTCTACGATATCACCAAAATGGTCTTCCTTGGGTTGGTCTTCGTCGGTGGATTCCACTTCCATGACTTCCCCTTGGTCAGTGTTAATCTCTGTTCTGCCAGCAGAATTTCCCGCTGCAACCATCCATTCATATAAAACTGTGGCCTAATAATCTAGGGAACTTAACTCAATAGTGAGTGACACCTCTATTTAGAGTGGATACTCGAGTCTTACAGCCATTTTCATTATCAAAATATGCACCATCTTGGAAACCATACATGCAAAGGTCGTGTTATCCAGTTTGACAGACCAGAAAATGGGTACAGCTCTAGAGTATTTGACATACCCTGGTCTGCAGCTTGGCCTCACCTCAATTCTACCATCGTCAGGAGGTTGTGGCGTAGCCCTCAATAATGATTACAAGCTCTGAGGATTATCATAAGTCCACCCGTACTTATCCAACATTGCTTGACTCCACAACGATCATCTCTCTAGTTGTAGGCCCCGATGTTGGGTCCTCTATGACTATCGTGCATTTATCTTCATTATCAAGAGTGGCCTACGAAAAGTCCTACTATATAAATATGTGTTAGTTGAGAAATCAAGATATGGTTAGAGGGAAATAGTTCATTGAAAGTGTAACACCCCAAGCTTCCACAGTACATTTCCCTTTGAATAATGCAATAGCATGTGTTGTATGAAACTTCGAGTTCAAACACACCACAACTAATCAAACTAATCATTATGAGTAGTAATAAAAACTTTTTGAAATTTTATAAATTTTATCATTAAAAATGGACATCATTTTTGTATTCGAAATATAAAAATTATCTTAGGGTTATTTTTTGGTATTTTTCCAAAAACATTGAATTTTTGATTAATAGTGAAAAAACACGACATTATTGGTTAAAACCGAATATTTATTTAAATAATTCCTTATTTTATTTTAATTTATTTTAAGTCAAAATAGACACATAATACCTATATATCTTCAAAATAATTCATTGGATTCATTTTATAATAAGTTAAGATATATAAAATTTTATCAAACTTTTTACTGTCTTTTACCCACCTCCTATGAGCATTTGCAAATTTGTATAAAACATAATTTTAACGATTCTGTGAGTTGAATTTCAAAAATCTGAGAGACACATTTAACATCAGTAATTAAAATTTTGTTTAATAAGAAGAAAATAATTTTTTGTGAATAGTAACTTTTGACTTTTATTTACCACTTTTAATAATAAATAAGGTTATTAAGGTTTAAAATGATATCATAATTACCCTATAACATGTCATAATTCTATTGTATAATTATAATTCGACCATAAACAACCTTAAGAAAAAAATATGATCCTCTTTTTTCTTCATGTATTAGATTAGGACATTTATTATTATTTTATTTAAGGAAGAGTTAAGAGAGTTAAATTCAAATTTTAATAACTAAACCATTTTTAATATAGGGTTACACACAATATAAATTTGACTATAAATATTCATTATAAATATAAAAATATTTCCTACATAATATTATTTTATTTATATTTTGTATACATTAAATAAATTATTTTTTATGACACAATGATGATGCATTAATTATCTTATTAATGAAATATTAAAATAAGTGATATTATAAATATCCAAATAAATGAAAATTGAGACTTATGATAAATTCCATTAATTTTATAAGTTAATATTACATGTTATGGTTTTTTAAATAAATTTTATTCGAAGTGATAAATTTTTTATGGCTTTCAAAAAAATCTAATACTCAATACTGTCGAAATTGACATAATTGAGTTTTTAAAACAAAAATTATATTATTAATTGAGATAATATTTCTAAAAATCTAATGATAGGCCAAAGGACTTAGATAATGTTATATATATTAATAATTAACCATATTGGGTTCTATTGTCTTGTTATATTATGTTTATTAACCATAGAATATAAAAATACAAAGAGTCATGGTAAATGTCAAACAATTTAACAAAGAGTTAAATATAAAAGATAAGGTTAATATGATGACCTATACCTATCTAAAAACTATTGGTTGAGAGTTTTCCCACCCATACCCACCATATATTTTAAATAATTCATTTTGGGACCATTGGAAACTGAAAATGATTTTATTAGAAAATAATATTTCAAGTTTTTTCTAAAGTGACCCTCACCTCTCTTATAAAAGGGTACTTCCCCTTCTCTTATTTTCACACCTCCAAAGGATTTTGGATTGGAAAAACCCCTCCCAAATATCCTCCCAACTTTACTCCCTACATCCTAGAGGCATTCCATTGGTTATAAAGCCAACCTATGGAGTTGTTTTGAAGAAATCAAAAGGAATAACCCGAAGAAGAGGTAAATAATTCATCACCCCTTTCAAGTTCTTTTTATCTTCCACATCATCTTTCTTTGTTGTTTCCATACTAAAATAATAAATCCAGAATATTCTATATACTATGATTTTATTAAAATGGTACAACCATATTCATTATTCTATCCATCATTTGAATAACAATGTCACGATACGTGCGTGCGTACGGCTCACTGTCTCCACGTTGTGGTGTAGTGTGGTATTCAAACACTTCATTATTAGGATGGGTATAATAACGAGTATAACTGTTTTAAATAATAAATATAACATGTTAATAATTCTATATATATTATATAACATCTAATTACATATGATTTATCGATCAATATAACAATATTTTTGCTTGTGCGTACGTACGGATAACTGTCTCCACGACCGCGATGAGATTCATTCCCCATCATAATCATTCAAGAATAATTTTAATTTTATAGTTAAAAATAATGTTTAAGAACTTAATATCATTCTGGATATGAATAAAATACATCCTATCCATAAACAAATGCCTTATGTCACCAATCATATAAAGGAAAACAGATCAATTAACACTCGAAATGATGATATTACAAAAATATTATTAACAATGAAATAGTAGAGGATAATTTATGATATCATATTTTTGTATATAGTTTTTGTATAATTTAATAAAAATGATTTAACTATTATATAGGAGGATAACGTACCCTCTACCAAGGAAAAGTAAAAGGTAAGGGTTAATTTTACAATCTCTTTATTATCCGAGGTTGTTTTTATGTAAGTATTTACTAGGACATATTTATCATCGACATTTATGTATTCATAAAAATGTATTTCCAATCATTTTTACAATTTACTAGAAAATGGGTTAAATTCATTTATACCCTTATTTGACTTTATATGTTTTGAAAGGAATCTTTCCATCATTTTCCAAACAAGGTACTTTATTACCTTTTCAACAAAATTAATGTAAGAATGATTTTTAACTTATACAGCGGGTGACACTATTTTCCACCTTTATAACTTCATTATAGCTTACCATATAATAATATAAGAATATTTTCAGAATAAATGTTTTCTTTGATAATTATATGAATTTTAAATGATTTTAAAATAGAAAGAGATATTTATCTAAAAAGGTTTTTATTTCATCTATGCCAACATCCTTTGATGGATTTTAAGCTTGTTTTGAGTTGATTTATTATGATACAATACATCCATATTTTATTGATGGTTTTGTGATTTGTTTGACTATGGATGTCTTATTTTTAGACCATTCATGGTTTGTGGATAAAGTATTGACATTTCATATGCTAGTTTAAATACGAATGTTTGTGTTTTGTTTAAACATTTTCTTATGAGGAATGCATTTGAATTAGTAAGTGATGGGTAGAGCCCGCTATATCTCCTCAATGCATTGGTAGGTCTCATGAGAAAAAATAGTGTCTTGGCACAAGGCCTTGAGTATGTGGTTATGAAGACTAGAATTATGCATTCCATCATTATGATAATGGCTATTTATATTTCATGTGATTATTCGACTACTAGAATATCCATTTGAATAATTCAATGGAATTATTTGATTTTATCTTTTCCATATTATGATGATGTTTAAGTTTAAAAGGATTTTGTTTTAGTCTTATAAATTGCCTTAAATATTTATGCTTATTTAAAAATGTATTAGCTATATTGTAATCTATACTAGGCATCTGAGATCACCCCTTTCTATGTTTTATTTTTCCCAGGATGTGAAAAAATATTTTATAGCTGACTTGTAGGTATAGGATAAGGATATAAGTGTGTATAAAATGAGGAATTTTTTTTTTGATGTTTTTATTTCATGATGTAATGTAAAACTTATGAATGTATCTAGTACTTTCAAGTATACTAAAATGATTAGTATATCGGGACATGATTCCTTGTATCATGCCAATGTAATGTAATAATGCCCCGAGTCTGGGTAACTGGGGTTGGGGCGTTACAGTTGGTATCAGAGGAAGTTTAGTACAAACCTTGGAAACTAGTTTTAGAAAAACTCAGATTAGAGAACATTACCCTAAGACGGACTTTAAGGATTATTATAAAAGTACTTCCTAGAATTTTTGTATTGTAAAGATTTTGTGAGTATTCCAAACAATACATCCCTTTCTGGATACAAGAAGGTAGAGGAGGCACTGGAACAGATGTACCTAGGGGTAAAACCTGAAAACACTACTTTGAGCTTGCCTTGAACGAGAACATGTGCATGACAACGGGCCTTCCTGCACTCTTGGTTACAACACTCTGGGAGGATATGATTAGAATAACCCTAATTTTCTTTACAAACCATTATTATGGGTTTATGAGTGTATACTTCCTCAATGAAATAATTTTTATTAGTATGGATTATATCCACAAACTGTTCAATTTATGTTAACTGTTTTACATGTTTGGAATTATGTATTGGGATTCATAAACTAATCTTGTGTATGCTATTGTTTAGAAATTTTACCTAGTGGAAGGAATTAAAATTGTATCAATGCATGTAATCCATGTAGGGATTTCCCTCCTACTAAAGATAATTATACTGGAGCTGGTGAAGCAGCTGGTGCTGATCATCTTATCACCATATCGAGACAACTCACTCAGGTTATGAATAATAACCTTATCCGTATGGAGCACCCTGATCTGCAATGAAGAGGACCAATTTTAGACTGCTTCATGAGGAAAAAACTAAAACAAATCAATGGGAGTACAAATCCATTAGTATATGAGCAATGGATAAATTCTTTAGAGAAAATATTTCATGCTTTGGGGAGTAGCGAAAGGGAAAAAGTTTTCAGGGCAGTTTATCGCCTCATGAGAGATGAATATCAATTGTAGTCATTGATTCAAAACCCAACAGAATATGACGAAGTGTCAAACAACGAATGAAAGGAGTTTAAAGAGATTTTCTTAGAAAAATACTTTCTTTGTGACCATCGAGCAGATATGGAAAGTCAATTTTTCTGTCTGAGACAAAAAGAGGATGAAAATGTCGCAAAATATGAGGCTAACTTTACAAGGTTATCAAGGAATGTTGTGGATTATATACGTAACCGAAGGAGTAAGATTGATCGATTCTTTTATGGGTTAAAACCATTTCTCCGATGAGAATTGGTCTCACAATCCTTCTTATCATACGGAGATATTGTCTCATGTGCTATCAAGACAAAAAAATAATTCTCTAAGTATTACAATTTTTACAAAATCAGGAGAAGAAGAGACCTGCTGAATGCTCTGGAAATGGAAATAAGGTGAAGAAGGGAAAAGTTTAATATCCATCCTATAGTAAATGTTGGATAAAACACCCTGGTACTTACCTGAAGGGAATGGGAGTCTGTTACAAGTGTGGTGAAAAAGTACATAAAGATTGTGGTTGAAAGGGGAAGAAAGTGGATATTGTATGCTACAATTGAATAGAAAAGGGGAATTATGTGAATGAATGTTCTAATCAACAAGGGAACTTACCTCAGAAAAGGACATGGGAGCAAGGCCAAGCTTATGTGATCACTACTATAGGGGTTGAAGATTAGAAAGATGTGGTGGTAGGTAATTTAATGGTTTCCTCAAGTTTAGACATTTCTTTATTTGAATCTAGAACATTGCATTGTTTCATATCTTCCCAGTTTACTAAGAAAATTAGATATTTTCAATTTTACTTAAAAAGGGAGTAGTCAGTCAGAACACCTAATGGAAGTATCATCGCAACAATGTTTTGTGAATCAGTTCCCATTAGGGCATATAAATGTTCATTATATACTGATCTCATCATTATAAACATGATTTAATTTGATATAATCCTCGAAATGGATTTTATTTTTGCCCATGATGTGATAGTTTATTGTGATAAGAATAAGGATACAATTTTCGATGATGGTAAGAAGTACCTTATCTTTAGAGAAGAAACGTCACCACCTGATTCTAATCTAGATCCACCCCCAGTAGCTGAAAAAAATTCAATTATTGGGGAATAAGAGAATAAAATAACTATGGGTGACGAAAATAATGTTTTAATAGGGTACATACTTATTGTGCAAGAATATGTTGATGTGTTTCCAGAGGTTTTACCTCGACATCCTCCAGAATGTAAAATTGAGTTTTCCATTGTATTAATTCCTAGTTCAAGGCCCATATCAAAGACCCCTTATAGAATGACCATTGTGGAATTAGTGAAACTAAAGAAATAACTATAGGAATTGAGTAATAAGGTATATATTCTCCCTAGTTTTTCTCTATGGGGATCACCTATCCTTTTTGTTAAGAAGAAAGACAGATCTATGATGTTGTACATTGAATACAGTGAGATCAAGGTAATAACAATAAAGGACAAGTAACCCCTACCTCACATTGATGATTTATTCGACCAACTTCATGGAGCTCAATATTTTTCAAAGATATACCTCCGATATGGATATCATCTATTGTGTGTGAAGAAGGAAGACATTCCGAAAACATCATTTCAAACTAGGTACGAGCATTACAATTTTACAATAAGGCCTTTTGGGCTCACTAATGAACTCTATTTTTCATGGATCTAATGAATAGAGTTTTCAAGGAATATCATGATGAATTTGTAGTGGTATTTATTGATGATATCTTGGTATTCTCAAAAAGATATGATGATCATGAAAATCACTTGGGCATTATCCTAAAGACTCTTAGAAGAAATGAATTATATGGTATGCTTAGCAAGTGTGAATTTTGGCTTCTAGAGATTTCACTTCTTGGCCATATTTTCTTTGAGGATGGAATCTCTGTTGATCTGTTTAAGACAAAGGAAATCCAATAATGGCCATCCCCAACGAGTATAGATGAGGTATGCAGTTTTATTGGTTTAGCAGATTATTATCGGCGTTTTGTCCCAAATTTTGCTTGATTAGCTAACCCATTAACCAAGATCACTTGTAAAGGGGTTAAATTTGATTGGAAAAAAGTGTGTGAAGAATGTTTGAATAACTTAAGAGAATATTAGTTAATGATCCAATATTGAATCTACCATTGGGGAACAATGGGTTTGTTATTAATAGTGATGCTTCAAAGAAAGGAAATGGATGTATATTTATGAAGAATTATAGAGTTATTGCCTATGCATCAAGAAAACAAAAAAAGATCATAATAAAAACTATCCCAATCATGATCTTGAGTTAGTAGCTGTAATATTTTCTTTTAAGATATGGAGACCCTATCTCTATGGTGAAAAATCTGAGATTTATAATGATTATAAGAGTTTGAAGTATATTTTCTCACAAAAAGAACTCAACATTTAGAAAAGAATATGGCTTAAACTACACAAGGATTATGATTGAATAATAAACTACCACCTAGGGAAGGAAAATAAGGGGGAAGATGCTTTCAGAAGAATGGATCATGGAGTTTGGAATGAGATGTGAGTTGAAAGGGATCATATTTTCATTGATCTTGTAAAAATGGATATTGGAATAATAATGGAAGGTGAAACATCAATACATTTTAAAATGGTTTACAAAAAATCTTTACCAGAAAGGATAAAAATTTCGTAGGATGATAATGAGGAGTTTCAAAAGGAAATTAAAGCTGTGAACAACGTGAGATTGATCGACTTCATATATGAAGACGAGATTTTAAAATTTGGGAAGAGACTTTGTGTTCTCAATATACCTAATCTAAAAGCGGAATTGTTAGATGATGCTCATATCTCCAATTTCTATATACACACTGGTAGCACTATGATGTATAGATATTTGAAATAACATTTTTGGTGGGACAATATGAAGAGAGAGATTGTTTATTTTGTGTCGAGATGTATGGTTTTCCAACAAGAGAAAGCTGGAAGACAACGTCCTAGAGGAGTCATGAAACCCCTTCCCATACATGGGTGGAAATGGGATGATATTACGATGGAATTTTTCATGGGATTACCAAAGACTCCTAGGAGGAATGATGCAATATGGGTCATTGTTGATTGTCTTACCAAGCCAACACATTTTCTTTCTATAAGAGAAGATTTACCACCTGAACGTTTAGCAAGACTGTATATAAATGAAGTTGTAAGGCACCATGGAGTACCCCTATCGATTGTTTCTGATCCTGATCCCCATTTTACATCAAGATTAAGGAAAATTTTTCATAAATCCATGGATACTGAACTTCATTTGAGAACTTCCTACCACCCTCAAACATATGGAAAATCAGAACAGACTATTCAAACCTTTGATGAAATATTTAGATCTTGATCTCTTGACTTTCAAGGAATGTGTCATCAATATTTACCTTTTTTAGAATTTTCCTATAACAATAGCTTCTATTAAAGTATTCAGATGACACCATATGAAGCATTATATAGAAAGAGATGTCACACACCAACATGTTCAGATGATGTTGGTGAAAGGAAACTCACAGGCCCAGAACATGTTGACGAAATGATGGAAAAGGTGATGGTTATCCAAATCCACATCAAATCAGCTCAAAGTAGGTTGAAGAGCTACGCCGATAATAGAAAGAAGTATTTGGAATTTCAGGTAGGAGATTTTGTTTTCTTGAAGGTATCTCCATGAAAGGGAGTTATACGATTCGGTAAGAAGGGTAAATTATATCCCAGGTACATCTGACATTTCAAAATTCTAGAATGAATTGGGGTTGTGGCTTACCATTTGGAAATGCCGCCAAGTCTCTCCAAAGTTCACAATGTGTTCCTCATATCAATATTGAGAAAATACATGACTGACCCGGCACATGCACTCAACTATGAGGAAATTGAACTGGAAATAGATCTGTCTTATTGTAATGAGCCTGTCAAGATTCTTGATACTAGAGAACAAGTGCTGAGAAACCAGACGACTCGTCTAGTAAAAGTTCTATGGAGAAATCATAAGATGGAAGAGGAAATGTGGGAACCCAAAGAACTTTTGATGAAGAACCAACCAAATATTTTTATGCAATAATATTCTATAAATTTTGAGGATGAAATTATTTTAAGGAGGGGAGAATGTAACACCCCAAGCTTCCATGGTACGTTTCTCTTTGAATAATGCAATAGCTTGTGTTGTACGAAACTTCGAGTTCCAACACACCACAACCTATCAAACTATCCATTATGAATATTAATACCCACTTTTTGAAATTTTATAAATTTTATAATTCAAAATTGACTACATTTTCGAATTCGGAATATCAAAATTAGCTTAGGGTGAATTTTTTGTATTTTTATGAAAACATTCAATTTTTGATGAATAGTGAAAAAACACTACGTTATTGGTTAAATCCGACTTTTTATTTAAATAATTTGTTATTTTATTTTAATTTATTTTAAGTCAAAATAGATAAATAATACCTATATATGTTCAACAGAATTTATTGGAGTCATTTTATAATAAGTTTAGTTATAAAAAATTTTATCGAACTTTTTACCGTCTTTTACCCACCTCCTTGGAGCATTTGCAAATTTGTATGAAACATAATTTTACCGCTTCTATGAGTTGAATTTAAAAAATCTGAGAGACATGGTTAATATCAGTAAGTAAAATGTGGTTCAATAAGATGAAAATAATTTTTGGTGAATAGTAACTTTTGACATTATTTTTCCACAATTAAAAGTAACTAGGGAAATTAAGGGTAACAATGATATCATAATGACCCTAGAACAAGTTATAATTCTATAAGATAAGTATAATTCGAATAAAAACAACTTTAGTAAAAAAATATGATCATTTTTGGTTCACTTGGATTAGATTAGGAAATTTCTTATTATTTTATTTAAAGAAGAGTTAAAGAGTTAAATTCAATGTTTAATAACTAAAAAATTTTTAATATAGGGTTACACAGAATATAAATTCGATTATAAATATTCATTAGATAGATAAAGATATTTCCTACATAACGGTATTTTATTTATAATTTTTAGATGTTAAATATTTTAAATTTTTTATGACACGATGATGATGCAGTAATTACCTTATTAATGTAATATTAAAATATTTGATATTATAAATATCCATATAAATGTAAATTGAGACTTATGAAGAATTACAAAAATTTAAAGGTTAATATGACATGTTAGGTTTTGTTAAATAAATTTTATTCGAAGTGATAATGCTTTTATGGCTTTCAAAAAAATCAAATACTAAATAGTGTCAAAATTGACATAATTGAGTTTTTAAAAAAATATTATATTATTAATTGAAAAATATTCCAAAAAATCTACTATTTGGCCTAAATACTTATATAAGGTTATATATATTAATAATAAACCACATGAGGTTCTCATTTCTTGTTATAATAAGTTTATTTACCATATAATATAAAAATACAATGAGATATGGTAAATCTCAAACTATTTAACTAAGAGTTGAATCAAAAGGATAAGGTTAATATGATGACATAAACCTGTCTAAAACATATTTTCTGAGATGTTTTAGACCCATACCCACCTTAGCCTTTAAATAATTCATTGATCATTTAGAAACCGAAAATGAATTTATTATAAAATAATATTTCAAGCTTTTCCTAAAGTGACCCTCACCTCTCTTATAAAAGGGAACTTCCCCTTCTCTTAATTTCACACATCCAAAACCTTTTGGTTCTACATAACCCAGCCCAAATATCTGACCAACATTCCTACCATCATCATATAGGACTGATTTTGGTCATAAATTCAACCTATGAAGCCCTTTTTATCAAATCAAAAGGAAGAACCCGAAGAAGAGGTAAAAGTTTCATCACCTCTTTCAATTTATTTTCTTCTTACACTTACTCTTTTATTATTGTTTCTAATCTAAAATAATAACTCTAGTATCTTCTATAAACTATTATTTTATTAAAATGGTAAAACCATATTGATTATTCTATCCATCATATGAATGAGAAAATTAACCATACATGCGTACGTATGACTTACCATCTCCACATCGTGTTGTAGTTTGTTATTCAAACACTTCATTGTTGGATGGGTATAATAATGAGTATAAATGAGGTAGATAATAAAAATAAAATGTTAATTATTCTGTATATATGATATACCATCCAATTACATACTATTTCACCATCAATATAATGATATTGTCGCTCGTGCATACGTACAGATTACTGAATCCACGAACACAATAAGATTCATTTCCCATCATAATAAATCAAGAATAATTTGAATTTTATGATTAAAAATAATTTTTGAGAACTTAATATCATTATTATATACGAATAAAATACATCCTATCCATAACAAACATGGCTTACGTAACCAAGCATATAAAGGAAAACGAATCTGTTAACACCCGAAACAAAGATATTATTAAAATGTTATTAACAAAGAAATATTAAAGGATCATATATGACATAATATTTGTAGATATAACTTTTTAAATAATTTAATAACAATTATTTAACTATTATACAGGAGGTTAATGTACCCTCTACAAGGAAAAGTACAAGGTAAGGATTAATTTCACAATCTCTTTATTATCTGAGGTTGTTTTTACGTAAGTATCTACTGGGACCTCTTTATCATCCAGATCCATGTTTTCTTAAAAATGTATTTCATAACATTTTTACTATTTAATATACAATGATTTAAATTCATTTATACCCTTATTCAACCTTATATGCTTTTAAAGGAATATTTCCACTGTTTTCCAAACAAGGTACATTATGACCTTTTCAAAAACAATTAATGAAAGAATGTTTTTTTAACTAATAAGGCAGGTGCGGCAATTTTCCACCATTATAACATCTCTGATGCTTCCCATACAAGATTATAATAATATTTTCAAAATAAATGTTTTCTTTTATAATTTTATGACTTTTAAATTATTTCAAAAGAGATAAATCTATTTCTCTATAAAAGTTTTGATTTCATCTATATCAACATCCTTTGATGGATTTTAAAATTGTTTCAAGTTGATTTATTATGACACAAAACATTCATATTGTATTGAAGGTTTTGTGATATGTTTGACTATGAATTTTTTATTTTTACAACATTCAAGATTTATGGATAAAGTATTGACATTTCGTATTCTTGTATTAATTTGAATGTTTATGTTATGTTTAAACCTTTTCATGTGAGGAATTCATTGGAATTAGTATGTGATGGGTGGAGCCCACTATAGCTCCTTGATGCATCGGTAGCTCTCATGATACAAAACAGTGTTTTGGCACAAGGCCTTGACAAAATATTATTTGTAGTCTTGGGATAAGGCCTTGACTATGTGGTTATGAAGTCTAGCATTATGCATTCCATCATTAGGAAAGTAGCTATTGATATTTCATGTGATTATTCGGCTAGTAGAATGTTCATGTGAATAATTAAATAAAATTATTTGATTTTATATTTTCCATACAATGCTGAGGTTTATGTTTAAAAGACTTTTGTTTTACTCTTATACATTTCCTTAAATGTTTATGCTCATTTATGAAAGTTTTGGCTATATTGTTATTCATAATGTGCATCTGAGCTCAAACCTTTCTATGCTTTATTTTTCCCATGTGTGAAGAAATAATTTATTGTTGACCTGTAGGGATAGGCTAAGGATATAAGTGTGTTCAAAAGGGTACAAAATGTTGTTGATGTTTTTATTTCCTGATGTAATATTAAACTTATAAATGTTTCTATTACTTCTAAGGAAAATAAACTGATCGGAATTTTGGGACATTATTCCTTGTATCATGCCAATGTATTTAAATAATGCACCAAATTTGGGTAACTGGGGTCGGGGCATTACAGAAAATGAGTGGAGAAAAACTTTTTAAAGTTGTGGTGAATTCACCTAAGAAGATTCCCCTTCAGGATCGTATCTCACCTTCTTCAAGAGAAGCCCCCTGTAAGTCCCTTCCATTTCACTGTGAAGGTCTCCTACATTAACTTCTTCTTGTCATGATTCATTTACATGGTCAAGAAAGGGGGAAACCTCCACCGGTTGAGCTATCGTTAGTTCTATAGGATCAGTCAGATTCTTCTACAACCTTTCCTGGTGGGACATCAGCTGCATGTCACCATGAGAATGTAATACATCTTCTAGCTCCATTACCAAAATTATTCCCTCGATAGGGGTAGCATTGAAGCCACCCTTCGAAAAGATGATCTCTCCTAGAAACATCTCGTGCATGTTTAGGTTCGTCCATAAACCATTTATGTCAAGGTATTATTTTCTATTTTCCCAATCTTTCCACGGCTCTAGAAAGATGGCATCGGGGGGATTGATACCAGACGCAGATGCTTCCTGTGAGCTTGAGGGGTGATCCTGTAGAAGCTTTGAGATGATTCACGTTCCTCCTGGGTCCTCCTAGATGGAGCCAATAGGCCTGGCACTATCCCATCTCCATGGCATGTAGCCCCTGCTGTTATAGCTTTGTCACACTGGAGAATGTTCCTCCTATCATCTTGATGTACCCTCATCGTGACTATCTAGAGTCATGGAGTAGGAACCACCTTTCTGGCACGGATGGTCACTTGCTTCAACATTTCACTAGGGTAGGTAGCCACCTACCTCTTTGCGTACTCGTGTCCCATTCCAAATACAACATTATATGGGGGAAACTCATTCAACATATTCACATCCCCTCTTGTAAACATTGTCCAGAGTTGTCACATCACGCATGGGTGATTCTCATGGTGCACATTCATATACAAATAAGGAGTTAGCCTCTACAGGAAACAAAATTATCAGCCTAACTGGTGTGGGGACTATGTATCACATATGGTTTCGTAATGTACTCATTCCACCAGCACAACTCTGTAAAAGGATAGAAGATATGATAATTTTTATATCATATCTATACTATCATCAGTATAATCCATATTTTGTTGGAGGGATGGGTGGTAGATGAATTGTTCAGCTCACCCCATCTTACCCAGCATGGTCATAGCATCCAACTTCAACAGGGCACTCCCTACAATGTTCAAAATGCCTAGTTGATAATATATCCACAATGGAGAAATGAGGTTATGTTATTTGTATCCCCCCATGTGAGTTGCGATCCAACTATACAAAAACTGGAAGAGACCACACACTCATAGTGGCCTCTTCCCCTCACTAACATGCCAAAAATGATGGTAGAACTTTTTTAGCACGAGTATTCCAAGTTTGATGTGATCCTCTCCATCCAATTGAGTCGTTATGATGAATGCACTTTTTTCACTCCCATGTGGGAATCTCTTACTGGTAAAATCCACCCATAGATCAACACTGATATGAACCCAGAAATCCTGACTATCAGCCGCTTATCAATCTTAATACTATATGCCCATAGATTCCACTAGCAATCTTCCAAGATCCACCTGTATGAACCCTCATTACCATGTGGATCTCCTCATATAAAAATTAGGGTGCCTCGCCGGTAGTGTTCCCTCTTCTGAGGGGAAAGTCATGAATTAAGCGAACCACTCCTTGATGCGGATGTCTCAGGTGTTCAGTTTGTCCTCATTTGTGCTAAGAACAAGCCTCATCAATGCCATTGAAAATTATTAATTCTCTACATACCCCCTAGATATTCTTGTTGGGGAGGAAATCATCATACATCCCTCCTTGGAATGGGATTCCAGAAATCAGATGAAGGTCCTAGAGGCTGATGCCAACCTCCCCATGATGCAGATAGAATGTATTGGTATTTGGAGACCACCTACTTAGCAATTCTGGTATGAGTTGCTTCAGTTGGAGGATGCTAAAATGGGAGACCCAGGACACTTCATACAGGCCAACCAGCCTCAGGACATTCTCAAACTCTTTGCATGATGCATATTCCTAATAGGACTAGGCCCAGTCATCTCTGAAGTTTTTGCCCCGGTGCAAGTCCCTCCTTGTGATCCACACCATTTTTAAATTTCTAAGCATGTCATTAATGATTGTCATGTACTGGGGTGGGGATATATCTGACACCAATGCCCTATCACCAATGTAGTTTACATGATTATACAGACAATGTGTTGTGACCGGAGTATGATCTTTCTTGATGCACCCATCCATGGCCCTATGCCACTGATATTTCTTAGGGGTACTCTTGAACCAGTAGGCCGGCTCATCATTGCTGATGTTAGGAATGGATACTTTATCCTGTAATCCAAATCCATATAAGGGCAAGCACTAGCACATCAGATATACCCTCTTTACCTATGTTAGCTACTCTGTCAAATATTTGTGGTCAAAAGTGCTCCTGATGTTCACGCCTATTTTTAGGTTTTTGTCCAAGGCCTCCCTCCGAGAAGCATTGACATGAGCCTCTCGCACAGCCTCTCGAGCAACTATTGAATCTGAGGACTTGAAGAAAATTGGGGATGAGGCATGAAAGTTGAGCAAAATTCCATTATTGAAGACTGTTCATGGAGAAAATAGCATAGTCCCTCTATGCCTCAAAGAAGCATGGACTTATTCTTGGATCACAAAGCAAGCAGTGGATCGTGATGCTTTGGTTTTTGCTAAAAAGGGTTCACGAAGTAATGGACTAAATACTCTGATTCACTAAATCAATCACATAGAGGATCTTCCAAGAAGAGAGCATGAGAATTGTCATTCACAATGATCCAAGTGCCAAAATAACCATTGAACCCCTATATATAAGCACTAAAGGCTCCAGCTTCATGGTGAGCTCTGAGATCATTACAGTGCCCCCAATCTCTTCGCAGCGCCCTTCATCCTGCGAAAAAACCCAGGTTCGAGAAGAACCCTCCAAGAGAAGGATAAGGCACCACCCTTATCGAACTAGACTCAACCCCGCCTATGCAATCCGCCATGATTGCAATTATCCAGGTATATTTGGCATTTTCCCTCATAATTATACCCTCTCCTTCCATCTACTCTAATTCTGAGGGGGTCACTGTTTTGCACCAAAAAATGTGTCCCGAACAATCCACGAACTCAAAGATGATATTTGGTAAAGATGCCTAATGAAAGGGTTGAACGACCCTCCTATCCTTATAAAAATGGTTCTTCACGAAATGCTTCACGCAGTGGGAACATCTCTATGCCAATTCCACTGCGAGGGGCTCCGCGACATCCTAGTACACCGTGAGTCTGACGCTGAATGAATCCCCTCTATGGTGTCAATACCCTTATTAGCCCGCTTTGTGGAAGTAGTGTCGATGAACTTATGTGTGGCGTCCAACACCCTCCACAAGGCCGACAGAGGCCAATAGAGTGATTCCTCTCGGTGGAATCACCCTTCTCGGTGGTGGGTTCTACAACCCCACCGTTGCAGGTTCCTATAAATAGAAGTCTCACCCTCTCTTTCAAACCACTGCGTCTCTTCCCTTTCAACTTCTGAGTTAGTGTTTTCCATAGACCTTTGCTAAAACCTCAAAATGGATCTCCAAAGGTACTTGTCTTCTACGAGACATCGCTTTTTTACATTATTTCTAGCCTCTGAATATGGAAGAGATGCCATTCTCATAGACGGGGGCCCTTTGGGGTGATCACGTTTTCGTAATGCATATAGCCTTTACAGAACTCTCTCCAAATAAAGAGGTCTTTTCTAAGGTGAATTTTTTCTCCATTAATGTCCTATCTTCACGAAGACATTTAATTTTACCCCCACTTCACAAATCCCTTTTCCTTCATGAATCCCCTCCTCTTTGGGGAGTCTGTTTCCTTTGTGAGGGAAACTCTTCAGGAATCATCCCTCTTTCTTGAAGTCCATCCTCTTTGCGAAGTTCCTTTTTCCATGGTCGAATGATTTACACAAACCATTCCTATATAGCCCTTAGGCTCTTGAGAATTGATTTCAATGTCCCTTGGGTGGTGCTTCATGTTGAGTTTCATAGCCTCATTCTTTTTCACATTGGCACGCTAATGACTATTTATTTTTCACATAGTCATGCTAACATGAGCCCCTCAATGGATCACTCCATAGAACATCCTCATTAGGGCAGTGTTGATGCCTTCCCTTCTTCAAGGGTGGGTGGGTATCAGTTATGTAAGTCCTAGGGGTGTGGAATGAACCCGCCTCGTCCAAGCTACAGGACGTTAAACTACTAAGAACCATCATCCATAGTACATGACGTTAAACTGTGGCCTCACCCCATGTAATATACATGGGACACCCCACATTGTACATTATCCACATCTGCTCGTCTCCATAGGAGTGAACTATTCTTCATATGGAATGATATCCTCTTTGATGGAGTGGTATCTGTCTGCGGGGAAGAGAAACCATCTTGGTGTAATCCCCTAGCCTTTCTTGCGAGAGGTAGCATCCTCACTCCTCATTTATTCTTCAATGCACAAAGGTGAGAGGAGATATGGGAATAGGGATCGCTATCCCATCCCTCCCCCTCTAGTATTTGTTGCCATCTGGGCTCCATCCTGAATTATGTCCCAATATCCATCTCTCTGGGATTCTATCCAAGCGTAATCCCCTGTTACCTCCTTGGGCTTCTAACCAAGCATAAACCACTATTTCCTCTTTGGGCCGCTAACCTTGTGTATGCCCCTCTCTATTACTCAAGGAAGCACATGTCCTGATGTGATCGTCATGTCACTTCTACCTATTATTTCTCACACTGAGAAGGACTCATGTGGGCTTAGAGTAAGCATTGACCATGACAGCCTCTCAGGCCTCTTAGTTTGTAAGCCCCAAGACTACCTTTGAACTAAGTGTAATTTTATCCTTGTCTTCTAGACATGTTACATAGGAAGCCTCCTTGAAGTTCCAGACCAACAGTCTACAACAAGAAGTTAAACTATATCCACTCTTTCAGAACTATGTGAAATTTATCTTTGTCCTTTCCCAGCAAGGAACACAGGAATCCTCCCAAAGGTTAAATCGCAACACCCATCAATCCTGACCACATCACATTGGTTCACCCTCATCCAAAATGAATTCAAACTGTACACCGCTTTTTGTCCAGCATGACGTCAAACTGTATACCTTCAAACTATGTGGGTTTTGATCCATGTATCCCAAAAAGGGTATGTAGGAAGCCTCCCTGAGGTTCAACCCCAACTAGTAGTAATAATTTGTAATTCTGAACTAGCGGTAAGCTGCTGCGACCCCAACCAGTGGTAAGCTGTTAAAATCCTGATCCATCAGTAAGCCATTGCAACCCCAACCAGCAGTAATCCATTTCAACCCCAACCAATGGAAAGCCGTTGTAATCCACAACCAGCGGTAAGCTGTTGTAACCCCAACCCACGGTAAGACATTTTTCCCTCAACCAATGGTATGTGATTGTAATCCTCAACGAACATTAATCCATTGTAGGACCCTTTTTCAGGACTCACATCTCTGGTCTACCCCTCAGGCATCAAACCGTAATGGGCTTATAACCTTGTGTAAGCCTTCTAGTATATCATCGGGTTGTTGTCCTATTCATGCACCAAAATTCTAGTCCCCCCATTGTGAACTACGTGGACTTTTATTCACTGCCACAAGGATAGGTTGGAAGCCTCCCTAAGGTTCAATACCATCACTCACGTCCCATCATGGTCTCTCCCTTGAGCCTATGTGTTTTGGGAAGATCATTCCCTAACCTGATGGTTCTACTCCCTCTGGGTCCCTTCCATGCATAAATTCTCACAAGCTTCTTCCTCTGGTGTCCCATCGCCCCATCGAACTACGTGGACTATGATTCCTTATCATGGGGATATGTAGGAGGTTTCTTCAAGGCTCAAACCCAACATCATCGACATCCTCATGTCAGTTCCATCTTATTTTCCATACACTTCTCTCAACCATCCATATCCATCCTTACACTTATGTGGGCCGCCACATCCCGGTGAGATCGTGTCACCCACATTCTTACTTCTCTTAGCAACAATCGGGTTGTTGACCATGCATATGACCCAAAAAATCCATAACCATCTAACATAGATCGCTCCTCTTGTGATGATCCTCTAAACACGTGTAATCCTCAACATGTCTTTGGGTCGTTGTCCTATACACACATACCAATTCACCACCCCCTTTAAGTTAAATGGGTCGGATCCCTGTCTCTTCGGATAGGGTATGTAGGAAACCTCCAAGATGTTCAATACCAACCAATGGAAACCCCTAGTGCCTCCTTTATAGGTACCAACTCACCCTCAGATCCATCTTCATTAGAGGTTATGATCTACCTATTTAACAGGACTCTGTAGTGCTACCTCTTTGGGATGCATCCATCTGATTCACTCTTATCAGTGCTCTGATATGTCTGATCTATCATTGCGGGATGTTAAACTAATGGAATAACCTATGTTAAGCATGGTAAGCTGAAAAAAACATCAAATAAATGCATATGGAATATAATTCCCCGCATTTGATGTGGGATTCCTCTATCTTCCCTGCCCTTGAGAATCCCTATCATAAGGGGAAGAAACCTAGACTCATTAGTGTTCTTCCATCCAGACATGCCAACGATGTCAAAGGTGAATACTCTTCTAATCAAATGTTTTTTCCTTGACATGACTAATTGGAATTTCTAGATAGAAGTAGTGTAATTAATTGGCATCCACATAGATATGGCACTAGGAAGAGTTTCACGAACAACATCTTAATCATTAAGGGAGACATGGACTAGGAAGTGAGTTCCAAGGAGGAATCCAAGGAAGGAAGAACTGACATTCCATCATCCTGTTTCTATCAAGGAGAAAATATACCGGAATAAGAGATGAATATCGCCCACCTTTGGAAAGTGGGAATGCTGGGAAATAGACCAATGCATCCTCCGAAGATGGATGTGTGCCCTGACGAAAGCGTTGGAAACATATATGTCTATAAATATACCATTATAAATTTATATATATATAACTTAATAGATATAAATTTATATTTATCCATATGTGTGATTTTACATAATAAAAAAATACATCACCAAATTTAATATCTGTTTGTGTATAAACAAATAACACACACACACACACACATATTCATGCATATATGCATACATACATACATACATATATGTATATATAACAACAGATGTGCAGATATACATATATACACACACACACACACACACACACACACACATATATATATATCAATAAAAATATATTTCATCTATATATAATATATTAATTATTATATATGTGTGCGAGTATATAATAAAATGGCGATAAAAACAATAATTCATTCAGATGTCGATAGGTAATAAAATTGTAATAAAATCAATAAATCAATATTTTGTGAATATAGCATAGGTTTTGAAGTGTATTCATCAAATGTATTGAGTGAAAAATCATTATAGCTATACCATGGTGAAAAAATAGAGGAATATGATATAATATCTTGTAGGATAGATGGTCAATTAATGGACAACATGTGATGTAAGATCGAATAAAGAGAAGTATAAATAATCACATGGAAAAGGTTTTAATAGGGCCCTTTTTACTGAGATGTTTGAGGGGGAGAGACAATAGATGTTGACTTTTGAAACAGCTTGAATGGCATGAAGAAGGGAGTTTTATTAGGGGTGAATTTATAATATTAGGAAGGGTTTGATCAGTATTTTTCAAAAACTCCAGATTAATATGAGTTGTATTGGTTCTAAAAGAATATATTATGACAAAACCTATCATTATAAGTACTAAATATGTGCTAATAAAACCTATTAAGAATAAAATACAAAAATATTATACAAAAATGTATTAAAAATAAAAAATTTATAATAAACTTTTAAAAAAATAATTAATATTATTAATGAATATACAATCTTATATTCACGAATGTTAAAAATTATTGAAATAGAAATATCAAAAATGAATGGACTACAAGAATATTAACAAAAATGGACCAGTTTTATTAATTATATAAATTATATAAAAAATTAAAACACTGCTATAGATTTGGATTAATTCAGTGATAGATTTTAATAGTGCTAGTGGAAAATGATAATAAAACATTTATCAGGTTTTTTTATAGCGCTGATAAATGTTATCTTTATCCGCACATTTTCTAATGTGGATAAATGTTTTCTTTATCAGCTCAAATTAAAGCACTGATGAAACTTGTGTGTGAGTCCAACATGGAAATTGAAAATGGTCGACCACTTCTTTTTATATGATTTCGTGACATTAGCACACTAGAAGCCAGATGTAGGGATGGGTTGTTGAATACACACTCTACACACCTAAATGGGCCCGTGCTTATACTCAGGAGTCTATGTGGGCCATTTCCCACCCTCTGTTCACCACAACCATTGAACCACCCTCTGTTCAGTAGTCCTTCCCTATTAGGCTACCTAAATACTTTTCTCTTAAGGTTGAGGGCTTGTTGAGTTATTAATTTTTTATAATTAAATTCTTATTTCATATATATAAATATATATTGATATATATATATATTAAATATTAATATATATATATATATTAATTATTAATATATATATTACATTTTTTTGTTTTTAAATTTTATTTGTTTAATGTTTCATAAAATTTATTTATATTTATTCATTTTTATAACTAAATGCTAATTTTGTATAAATATATATATATATATATTTATATGTATAAAACTATATTGATATATTTTAAATATTGATATATATTAATATATATATATTGACATATAATATATATAATATATTAATTATTTAATTAAAAATTTATAAATTACAAATATATTGTATATATAATTAAATAAGTGATACGACATTTTTAATTAATAAAATGAATAAATTTATTAAATACATAATATACTAATTAAATAATTAATATAGTATTTATTATTGTGTATATCTAAATACAAATACTAAATTTATTCATTATTATCAATAAACATTTCCTTAAATTTTTTTATAATTAAATTCTTATTTCATATATAAAAATATATGTAGATGTATATAAATATATTAAATGTTAATGTATATATATATATTAAATTTTTTGGTTTTAATTTTGACTTTTTGAATATTTTTAAATATTTATTCAATTTTAATATTCATTTATATATATTAATTTTTTTATAATTAAATTGTAATTTCATATAAAAAATATATTTATATATTTATAAATATTTTGAAATATTTTGACATATTTTAATAAATAGTATATTCCTAATCTAATTAAAAAAATAGTATATATATAATAAAATAAGAAATACACTGTTTATAATTAATAAAAATGAATAAAGTTTTTATAATTAAATTATTATTTCATATATAAAAATATGTGTAGATGTATATGAATATATTAAATGTTAATATATATATATATATATTAAATTTTTTGGTTTTAATTTTTACTTTTTGAATACTTTTAAAAATTTATTCAATTTTAATATTTATTTATATATATTAATTTTTTTATAATTAAATTGTAATTTCATATAAAAAATATATTTATATATTTATAAATATATTGAAATATTTTGACAGATTTTAATAAATTATATATTCCTAATCTAATTAAAAAATAGTATATATATAATAAAATAAGTAATACACTGTTTATAATTAATAAAAATGAATAAATTTTTTAAATACATAATTTAATAATTTAATAATTTCTATACTATATATTATTGTGTATATATATATAATAAATTTATTCATTTTTATTAATAAAAATTTTATTATTAATTTTATTATTAATGTTTTTTATCAATGAATTTTTTTAATACTTTTTTTAATTTACCTAATTAATATATATCCATTTTTATTTAAACTTATATTCATGTGGGTTCACAAGATGGACAGGGCCAATCCCCAAATATTTTATAATTAAATTTATTAAAATAAATAAATAAATATATATATATTATTAAATAGTATATTAAATTTACATTTAAATAATTAAATAATTAATATAACATTTATAATTAATAAAAATAAATAAAATTATTCAATACATAATTTAATAATTAAGTAATTAATATACTATTTATTTTTATACACAAATTAAATACTAAATATACTAATTGAATAGTGAATATGATAATTAGATAATTAATATACTATTTATTAATATATATATATATATATATATTAAAATTATTCATATTTTTATATTTTTATTAATTATAAACAACATATTGATTATTTAATTATATATATATATAATTAAATTTCACTCATTTATAACATACGTTCATTTAATATAATTTATTCATTGATAATGGTATGTGTGGGCTTACTTTTTTTATAATTTATATTTTTTAAATAATTATTAATTTAACATTTTTGTAATTTGTTCATTTTTAATGTTTTTTGTACTTAATTATTTATTAAAATATTTAATGATTTTGTAACTTATTCATTTTCAATTTTTCATTGTTCAATATTTTTTTTAAATTTTATCCACTTTTTATTATTTATTTACACATGTTTGTTCATTAATATTTAATGTTTTTAATAGGGTTTTTATTTATCTAATTAATATGTATTCATTTCCAAATTTTCTGACACCAAATTTAGGTGATTTCCTATTATATTTGTGATCTAGTACAAGCTATTTCCTTATAAATATATTTGGGATATGAATCATTAGTATCAAAATGATTATATATTATTTTTGATATGTTTATCAAGGAGATGTATAGTAGAGGAAATCATATTGTTTTGAAAAAAATGGGCAGAATACATGGTGTCATAATGTATACATACATCATGAAGAGGTTACTTTCTACTACTTATTTAGATAATTTTCTTATTATTTTATATAATTGTTATTGAATTTCCTTATCATTTTCATCTGATACTTATTTTGTTAAATTTTCACATTAGTTCAAAATAGATGACACATCCTAAAAAAACATAAAAAAATAAAATTGATCTCATACTTTAGGATAATGATCCATAAGTCATTTTTGATGTGTATAAATTAACCACATATCAATCTGACACACGATGCAGTTGTTATGACTCATAGTGCGCGTTTTCAATAAAAAAAGTATCATTTTTGTTTGAAAATATGCATCACATATCCAAAACCAATAAATTGAGCTATGACTATTTTTAGAATTTAGGAAAACAATCCATAATTCATTTCTTACATGTAGGAATCGACCACACATCAATCTGACACTCAATGTAGTCGATATGACTCTAGTTGTTTTCCATACAAAAGTGTCAGTTTAGTTTAAAACACACATCAAATAGCCAAAACCAAAAAAATGAGATCTAAATCTTTATAAACTTTAGATAAATTATCAATAACTCATTTTGTGACATGTAGTAGTTGACTGTATATAAATCAGACACCCAATATGGTTAATATGAATCAAAGTGCATGTTTTCAATATAAAAGTTCCATTTTAGTTTAAAGTGTGTGTCACATCGCTAAAACCAAGAAAATGAGCTCGGATCATTTTCAAATATTATGAAAACTATCCATAATTTATTTTTCACATATATAAATTGATCACATAACAATACAGCACACGATGTGGTTGGTATGAATTGAGGTATGTTTTTTCAATATAAAAGTGTCTTTTTAGTTTAAAACACATCACATAGACAAAACTGAAAAAATGAGCTCGTATTGTTTTCAAACTATAGAAAAATTATCCATAATTCATTGTTTACCTGTATAAATTGACCACACTTCAATCTTACACCCGATTTGGTCGGCATGGCTCGATGTTTATGTGATCAATATGAAATCATAATTTTAGCTTAAAACATACATCAAATATCCAAAAGCCTGAAAACAAACTCGGATTATTTTTGAAAATTAGTAAAATGGGAAATGATTCTTTTTTTATAGGAATTGACCAAACATCAATCTGACACCCAATGTGGTCGGTATGACTCGAAGTGCATGTTTTTAATATGGAAGTACAATTTTAGTTTAAAAGGCATGTCAAATCCCCGAAACTAAGAAAAATAGATCATATTGTATTAATTTTTTTGGAAATGATCCATAAATCATTTTTATTTTATAGGATTTTATCTCACATCAACATAAATCATGATGTTGTCTGTATGACTCAAAGTACATTTTTTCAATATAAAAGTATCATTTTTGTTTAAAACACATCACATTGAAAAAAAATGAGAAAACAAGATTAGATTGTTTTAAAAAATTATAAAACCAATACATAAATCATTTTTTATATAGTAATAGACCACAAAACAATTAAATACCCGACGTGGTTGGTATGGATCGAAGATAATTTTTTCAATACGAACGTGTAATTTAAGTTTAAAACATGAATCAAAAATCCAAAACACATGAAATTTTATCATATTGTTTTAAAAAATTATTAAAATGATATATATATCATTTATTACAAGTAAGAATTGACTTCAAGATAATCTAATATGTGGTGTGGTCAGTATGACATGAAGTACATGTTTCCAATATAAATGTGTCATTTTAGATTACAACATTTTTCACAACACCAAAGCTAAGAAAATGAGCTTATATTGTTTTTAAACTCAATAAAGATGATATGTGATTCATGTTTCATGTGTTGTAATTGACCTCACACCAATCTGACACACAATGTATTCAGTATGACTCAAAGTACATGGTTTTAATATAAAAGTTTCCTTAGAGTTTAAAATGTATCCCATAGAAAAAACCAATAAAATGAGATTGGGTTATTTTCAACGATTAGTAAAATGATACATAATTAATTTTTATTTGTAGTAATCAACCACATTTAAATTCGACACCAAATGTTTTTGGTATGACTAGGAGTGCGTGTGTTCAATAAAAAGGTATCATTTTAGTTTAAAACATGCATCAAATGTCCAAAATTAATAGAAAAGCCCAATTTTTTTAATACTTTAATAAAATTATCAATAATTTATTTTTGATGTGTACAAATCAATTGAACATCATTATTACACCCTATTTGTTTTCTATTAATCGAATTTTGTGTTTTCAATACAAAAATGTCATTTTAGTTTATAATGTGTGTCACATCACCAAAACTGAACAAAAGATCTTAGATTATTTTCAAAATATATTAAAAAATATCCATATTTCATTTTTTATGTTTATTAATTTACCTCACGTCAATCTAAAACACAATGTGGTTGATATGACTCAAAGTACATTCTTTCAATACAAATGTTCCATTTTAGTTAAAAAACACATCAACTAGACAAAACTAAGAAAACGATATTGGATTGTTTTTAAATGCTATAAATATGGTACATATTTCATTTTTTATGTTTTATTATTTACCACAAATCAAAATGACACATGATGTGATCGATATGAATCAAATTATATGCTTTCAATATAAAGGTTTTATTTTTGTTTAAAACACACATCTGTATCCATATCTACGAAAACGACCTCTGATTGTTTTAAAATTTTAGTACAAAAATCCATTATTCATTTTTTATGTGTATAAATGTAACACAAATAAATATAACACAGAATGTGGTCAGTATGACTTGAAGTGCATGTTTTCAATATATAAGTGTCAGTTTAGGATTAAACGAACATCACATTGGAAAAACTGAGCATAACAAAATCAAATTGTATTCATATCATTTTATAGGATATAAATTAATTAATTTTCATATCATTTTTATCTGGTACTTATTTATTTAATTTCAATAGAGATAATTCTTGGAGATGAATAATAAATTGTGTGATAGTTGAAGGCTTTTTCTCAAAAAGCAAGTTCTCTTCAATTGGCTCACATCTGTAGTGATATTTTTATCAAAAAATAAGTGAAAAAATTCAAGACAATCATATTTTGAGAACAAAAATGAAATGGTGTGACATTTAATAATCAACATCAACTCAATTAGATACATGGTGTGCTTAATATGACTCAAATTATATGTTTTTAGCTTAAAATTGACTCTCTCTGTTTAATTTATTTATTTGTATTATTACAAACATAAGTATTATTTAATTATATATTTGAACTCCTTTTATTGAGATAGGGAAGCCTTTTCGACAACTAATTTCTTGATTGGGGGTCATGGTCCAAAGACAAAGGAATGTTGATGTTTTTACTTTCTTTGATAACTATTACATACTCATGTAATTTTATAAACCAATGTTTGAAATGTATATAATATATAATTGTTTCTTTTATTTGTGTTATAAAATTTATTTCAATTAAATTTTATATTTTATCCCTCTATTTTATCCCTATTTTTCTATTTTAGTGTGTTGTAAATTTAATATCACACTACAACAGTATTCCCCATTATCATCTCTAGTAATTGTGCTAATAAAGGGATCATTTATCAATGCTTGGAAAGGAATTGATTAGTGGGTCTTGTACCAGTGTTAAATAATAACTGATAACAGAACCCCTTTATCAACACATTTTTAGCACTGATAAAGGAATAGGTATTTTAAGGATTCTATAACTTTTATTTCTTTTTTTCACTGCCAAGCCCTATTATAGTGTTGTTAATATAGTGTCCCATGTTTTTGGACCAGATGAAATTTCTAAAAGAACATGAATTATCTGTTTGTTGGACTAGATGTTTTATATATTGATCTTTATTGTGGAATTACAAGAATTAAAACACTTAAATATATTGGTTTTTCACTTGGTTTAAGGCCCAAGATTTGTCTCAAGTGTTTCGTCATGTTTCGAGAGCATTGGATCCCAAACCCTCAAAATATGGGAAAGCTGGTAGGGGTGCACAGTTTTCCTGAAACCATGTGAATCCTAGGAGAAATAGTTTAGTTGATCTAGTATAGATATATGACATTCATGTGTTTTTATAAATGTGTGAGAGGATCCTCATGGTCATGAAATTAATTGCATGTTTTTGATATATGGTAAATGCATAGTTTGGTCATAGTTTGACAGACCATGTGCATAAACCTTGTTAACCTTATTCATGGGTAGTGTAATAATAATGGTTGGTGTATGGTTTTTTCAAATGTGTGTCCAAACCATGAACCTCAATTAATGGGGTAAAATTACCCTTTTCCCGTACCTCATTATTTAATTTCTCTCCCTATTTTCTTTCTCCTTCATGTGCACTAAGGGAAGAGGCTCAATCTCCAACTCATATCCTTCTAGTTATGGAGGTATCTCTTCCATCTAAATACTGTTTCAACTATATTTCATCATGTATCTAGCATATCATTGAGTCTTATACTCCTCCTTCCTCCATAATTCATTTCTATTATCATTTTTTGTATTTTTTTTGTGTGATATAATTGACCATATTTTCATAGTGTTTTTTCATTGGTTGATTTCTCTTGAACAAGACAAAACTAAGCATCAATATTGGATGTATGAGTCTTACTAAGTATAAGTTAGGATTTCTATAGATTTTTTTCCTTAAACTCTCTCTGTTTATAAATTTTATCATTTTTTGGTGCGTCGACATTTCTATGTGGCACCTCTTAAATGTGAAAATTAATTCTTAAAATCTAATTCTTTAATTATAGTAGCCCTTGTATATCTCAATTTTCATTGATGATGGTCATGAAAATCAAGTTTAAACCACTATTATGGGTGTGGTCCCCAAATGCATAAATTAACCAACTATTTTCTAATAAAACCCCTCATTGTGGTATGTTTTCTTCTAAAATAAAGATGGGTTAATAAAATATAAATTTTTTTAGAGCCCTTATCATTCTTTAAATGAAATTTTAATAGGAGAAACCATCTAATGTATACTATAATTTTGTTATGCCATGGTTATAAACATGGTCACTATATTTAAACCTAAATTTATTATTTCAATGGAATACCTAATTACATGGTACACTTTATTTTATTATTCTATATTAATGATGAGGCATGATTCTGTACATAGGACCTCATCTTATTTGAATAGAAAATGTTAAAAAAATATATTTATTAGTCCTTGGTGAAATGTTATAAGATCATAACCACTAAACCACACCTTTATGTCAAGACAAAAGAGGTACTTGATATTCCATTTATGGATATCCAAAGATGGGATCATTATTCTTTATAATTAGAATTTGTTAATGAATCGTTGATCCGTTGGGATAAATACTTGGTGTTTTTTGGATGATCTATTCATGAAGATAATATACCACCTTATGAGTGATATCAATTCTCTTGGGTAGATTCTATGGATGGGATAGGTGGATAAATAGTTATACCAGGCCATGAGTGATACTTGATCCCGTATGTGATATACCAGGGATGAACTCGAAGTTCAATTCTATTATCACGCCATGCCAAGAGGGATATTGGGGATTCCAATTATGGATCACTTGGGATAGAGTCTTACAATATTAGGTATTTATAGTTCCATGGAGTGATATTTTGGATTCATCTTTTGATCATCTTGGATGGGCACAAGTTCCTTTGATTAAATACTAATAATGGTTATTACGTTAAAGATACAGAATCTATAGTTGTTCCCATAGGACACACTTTCCAATTAAAATAAAATGATTGGGTTTGATCCATCTCCTGATACCTATTATGATTATCCAAATTCCACCGACTTATTATAAATACAATTTGACCCTATTTAAGAGGCATTGAAACATAGGTCGAAGTAGGTATGGTCAGCCAGGTTTACTTGATGAACCTAAGCCTGAATTTTTACATTTATTTATTTATTTATTTCTTATTTATTTATCATACTTACACATTTTTGTACTTTATATTCATACATAGTATAATGATTTAGTCACCATTGTCGGTGGTCTACATAATATTTTTTGACACCCTGGTCATGCTACCATTTCCCCGGTGTACATGAGTTGGCCTCTTATTCATAGGCCCTTTTATGAGTTCATATACTATGCATTGTACATGGGACCAAAGAAGCATATGATTGAGCTAGTACTCAGGATGTTCATGGATATCACCCTCATGTATTTTTATTCTTTTCTTTTTTCATATATTGGAAAGTCCTTCATGTTATATGTTTTTCTCTTGT
Source organism: Viscum album (assembly GCA_963277665.1). Taxonomy (NCBI): domain Eukaryota; kingdom Viridiplantae; phylum Streptophyta; class Magnoliopsida; order Santalales; family Viscaceae; genus Viscum; species Viscum album. The sequence goes on along the minus strand of OY728163.1, from coordinate 1,690,086,247 downwards.
ACTATATATAATAATATAGGCATGCATGTATTGTTGTATATTAATTAGTGTTGTCCACGCTTATTTAGTCCTTATATTTATCTTCCATTTCTCTATATATTTTTTTTAATTCTAATTAAATTGTATAATTTATTTATCATCTCTTATACCTGTTTTCTACATTGATCATGAGGGTATAGTCCCCCCACCGCACCACCATTAGACCCTCACTACTAGTTAGTAGAATCTGGCACGTGGGGAGGTTCACATGAGGCCATATAGTGATCAGTCCAAATACCGGATCCATAGTAAGTCGGGTTAGGATGTTACAAAGTGGTTTTTTTTCATTTACCTTACTATTATGGATTGTTATAAAGGGGACTAGGATTTTATTGGTGTTGGGTAAATAACCCTGTCTCAGAGTGATCAACCCATGGATGGGGAAAAGTAAAAGTGGGTAGGGATGAGATTGTTTTTATGATTTTCATTATTACAGTTGATTTGATTTCACCTCGAGTGATTGGTGTACATTCTTCTACTTACTAATTTATTTGATTTCCTTATTTACCCTTGGATCGACATGGAAAGGGTATTTTATTACATGCATCATCAACGACACATAGAGATTCAATTCCATAAATATTCCATGGCATGTAGATTTCATGTCTAGGCTATTTGATATTTATTCATGTCCTTTCATCATTATTTTTATGCCTGTTATATACCATGTTAGTAACATGCTTATTTTTTGTAAACTCTTATGTATATCATTGGCATTATTTTTCTTATAACAAGATATGTGGATTATTTTTTGTCACTTTATTTATAGAATGATTCTATGATATTTGGGTTATGATTATAATTTTTATTCGCGTATCCTGCTTTAAGTAATATGACATGTTTTTGTGGGTTCCTATTTATACACTTTAATTTACTACTTATGATAGCATGCATTATTACAATTGTAATACACAATTGGTTATTAAAGTTCCAACATCAACCAAAACTATCTTTTCCCATATAGATTAATGGTGACCATAAAAACCAATTCAAGAAAGTATGATCCATGTACCATTGGTTGCATGGGCTCAAACGTAATGGTTGCGATTAAATGGGAGCCAATTCACAATCTATATGGTGTACAAGAATTTTATAGATTGGGAAATTTTGAGCCAAATAATATAACCATATCTATGAGATTTATATAACTTGAGACCATTTTAAAAATATAAAATTTGATAAATGTTATCTAAAAAATTAATTGGTTGATTATTAACCTCATCCTTGGCTGTAAAATTATAGTTTATCCTTGGATTGTTATGCTTATGTGATAAAATACACTATGTGTGTCTTAAATATTAATGTTAAACATGGTTTGTGTTGCATTTTGATGAACCCATAATGACTTGATGGGAGCATTGTAGGTCTCCATTATTACTACATGATCAGGAACCTTATAGGTCACCTTTATTTTGCTATGCATTTATATTTAACCCCATGGGGTATGCTTATATTATATAAGAATGGTCATTTAATGTGTATGCATCTAACTATATGGTCTTATATATAGATGTGTGGTGGAATCTTAATTGACCAGTAACCTCCTTATTATATAATATACCCATTTATCTACTTTTGGGGTGTACTTTATTTATGTTTTTGTTAATTAAAATTCCAAATTCAATCTAAAGGGCATCACTACTAGAATATTAACATATACCCACAATTTAAAACCAAGAGTATCACTCGAAAAATTATGTTTATACACTATACACACAATTCTATGAACCATTTTTACTCAAGCCATCGAGATAGGCATATACCCATGGTTTCTTTAGAAATTGTGGGTGTAGGATATATGGATTTTTTTATTACAAATGGTTCACTTGAAACCATGGGTATACGCTATACCCAACATTTCATGAACCATGGGTATAGGTTCTTGTCTAAAAATCATGTGTACCCACAGTTTTTTGAACAATTTGTATAAAGACATACCCCCATTGGATAGTAGGAGCACCATCCATCACCACTCATAAAACCTACAAAAAAATTACAAAACATGGTACACATTTCATTCAATAGAATTATTATATTTTTAGAATTCAACTATATTGATATAAATATATTTCAAACAATTGAAAGTACTAAAACATACATATACATTCCACATAATTAATTAGTTTTAGTCATCCATGTATGTCTCTACCTAAACTAAAAAATGGAGGGGATAAATATATCCCTCATATCACCAGTGTTTTCATAATCATCATCAACATCGGTTCCTAGAGCACTATCATCTTTATAATAAGCATCATTGTCATCATCATCACTATCGATGCCGCTGCCACTGCCACTGCCAGTACCATCTGATCGACCACCACTAGGACCCTCATTAACATTACTCGGGCATCATATAAAGATAGTTTTAATTCTATATATAAATTAAAATAATTATTATCCTCTAGTAAAATTTATAAACATATAAGTTACCTAGATTTTAGGAACTATTTAGTGACCAATTTACCTAGTTCACACTACTTTGTAGATATTTTTTTGACCTATGAAACATTTTTATGAGGTTTTTTTATCTTTGTGGTGTGATAGACTTGAAAGGAACCTGATTAGGGATAATACATAGTGGGAAGGATGTTTTCTTGGTCAACATTATACTCTCCCACAGTCCTCACTTGATACATGTCTTAAATTATTATTTGGACCGAAGTTTTCATCTTCATTCTCATCGAGGGCCTCTACGGAACACTTTTGAAAATATAAATAAGATATTTAATTATGAATTACAAATATAAATTTAAAATATCAATAAAAAACATAAAATATATTCTTATGCTTGTGAATTTACGTCAGTTTCATCATTTTTATTCAAACTCGAGCAAAATAAATTTTCTTGAGTAATAGTGATTTTGATGCCTAATTCTGCTTACATCAAATGAAATTGATTAGTATAATACTGTATTATTTAATAATATAAAAACGAAAAACCTATAATGAATTAAAATTATAGCTGTTGAAGAAATCCATTAAATTAATAGGAATCTAAATATAAATTTACTTATAAATTTAATACTGGTGGGATTAAATAAAAAATATATATTTATTAGCTTGATGAACATGGGTATGATATGGATTCCTCTTTTTTTTTTATTTCCATCCAATTCTATTTGAGTTACATTATTCAGTTATTCATTCAATATGTAATTTTGATCATTTAGTCATTATGTTCATTTTTTTGGTTAGTTTGTTTGGCAATTTGGTCATTTGGCTAATCTTCCTTTTATCCAATTGTCCATATGGAAATTTTTCCATTTTTCTATTTAGTCAATTGTTGATTTTTTCATTTTTCCATTTGTAAATTTAGACATTTTTCCAATTTTACATTTTTTCATTTGGCCATTTGAAATTTTTTCCATTTATCCATTTGGCCATTTGGTTATTCAGTCACTTGAAAATTTTGATTATTTCATCATTAGATTTTTTGGTATATATTTAATTTTGATAATTCGGTCATTAGGTTCATCTTTTAGTTAGGTTGATTGGTATTTTTGATCATTCATCCATTTAACCCTTTGACCACTCATCCATTCATCCATTCACTCATTTAGCCATTTGGCCATTCAACCATTTTTCCATTCGACCATTCATCAATTTGTTCAAATCATCCATTCTTTCATTCGATCATTCAACCTTTTGTCCAATTGATCATTTGAAAATTTGGTCATGTGGAAAATTAAATATTTTTCTATTTGGTCATTTGGTCACTTGGTAATTTTCATCATTTGGTAATTTTGTTTAGTTTTTTTAGGTAGTTTAGTAATTTTTTCATTTCTCCATCTGGACATTTGGCTAATTTTCTATTTGTCCAATTAGGTCATTTGGACATTTTTTCCTTCAGCCAAATCCCCATTTGGCAATTTATACATCATGAAATTTTCCATTTGTCTATTTATCCATTTTTTCATTAGTCTATTATCCCATTTGTCTATTTGAATGGGGGATTTACATCCTTATATTAATGGGATTAATAACAAGGAAACATAAATTTCTTCATCAAAATATAACTAAGTTACAAAATAAATATAGATATATTTTCTATTCATATCAAAGTACCTAGAACCACTCATGATTAGAAATTGTATTTTTTCCCAAAGTTTTAAAATATGTCAGTGAATCTTTATTCTTTTAGTTGTTTCTAGACACATCTTAAAAAAATTAAAAATAATAAATAATAATTAACTTTTCTATAAAAACCATTAAATCTTAGGAATACATTAAATTTATCAATATTTTAATATGTGATTATTTCTTAATATTGTGTTGTTGGAATGTTAGGGATCATTGGTAGACCCTCTCAATCAAAAATGACTCTACTCTTCCTACCAACATATAACATCTGCTTATATAATTTCTAGAACATCCCAAGATCTATCAACTTTGAAACCATGGTAACTATTTGGATAATAAAACTAACAATGCCAAAAACATGTCAAATCATATAAATACAACAATGATATTGATATAAATTAAAAAAATTTATGTCCAAGATTTATAATTGATTTCATTATAGCTATGACTCCAGGAGATTGGTTGCATATCAGAATGACAACGTTGTTAATTGGATGAAGATCCCATGAAACTTCTACACTGCCTGTCATTTTTACCAATCATATGATTGTCTTCATTTTAATCCACCATTATTTTTGTTTGGTGATTATAGGATTCACGCATACAGGTGTGCCCATGTTTGCTTCTAGAAGATCCCACTAAATAAGATCAAAGGAAAAAAAGAATAATTAATTCATATTACAATAGGAAAAACATTTTGTGATATAATTTTACACACTTATAATAAAATAACATGTTATAGGATGCTAAATAGGCTCTTATAGATATGTGGGCTATCCTGAATTATTAGAATCTGAAGGATGTTCCTATTCCAGGTATGAATGAGGTTATCTGTATGCACTGGAGTGCAAGATAAAGGAAAAAAATCATCATATCTTTAATGGATAGTAGTAAATGGAGGCAGCATAGACATGGGAGGATATGGGTAGTAGGGTTGGGGATACATCAAAGGATTTAGAAATGGTAAAGGTGGGAACAACCTTAGAGGTATCCTAGATATGGTATGGGAAGAAGATGCTAAATGACATGATGATTGAGGCATGGGTGGAAACATCCTTAGAGGTTCAAGTAAAGGATGGGATGTTTTGGTAGATGGGGTGTCCATTGGTAGGCCATGCTATGAATGGGTACATCGATTGATCCATGTAGCTCTAGTAGTACCCTCTCCTAGGCTCAAACTAGTAAGATGATAAAATTTGAACTACAGTTCAACTTTATATCCCTAAAAATTTGATAAAGAATAAAAACATGACATAAAATGTAATGTAGAAGAAAAATATCACATTTATTATACTCACTATGTTTACCAAAGGTGGAAACCTGAGTTCTCACACCCATTAATAATGATCAAATAATCACTTCCTGTGAACTTTTTAAATATATATCATAATCTACATAATAATGAAATGTACATTTTCTAGAAAAAGTTTTTTAAAATCATACATACAACATAGATGTCAAAGAAATTATAAACATTGTCATAACATGTTTTATAAATCATAATTTAAAACCAAGATACAATTTTTTAAAAACCAAATTTAAACCTAGTTTTATAAATTGAAATAAATATAATTAAATTAAAAGAAAACAAAAAATACTAAAATAAAAATATCATTAAAAAATTTAACTTAATTAAACTAATTACAATAGTACTATCCTGAGAAACCCATGTCAAGGTAAACTGAATGATTAGTGAATATATTTGGTTACTTCTATATATTAGCCACCACTAAATTATGTTCAAAATCAAATCGCACAATGTGAAAATTTGAGTCATAAAATTCCCTATTTTGGCCAAACCCAATGAGGTTTTCAATGTTGTCAATTTATTCCCGATCATAATGAAAAATAATTCTTGGGATTGCTTCAATAATGACACTATAATCAGGTATTAGGTGCCTTTCACCCAGACTCCTATTTTCTCCATTGATTCCAAAATATATGGTTCATCGGTAGCTAGAAATTGAGTAATGTAAATAAATTTAAATACAAGGTCTTCAATAACTGAATCGTATTATACAATTGAATTAAACCATTTAAATTTAATAATAGTGACTCTACCATGAGTACAGTAATCCAATATTAATATAATCTCAATTAGTTTGACATGAGACACATTGTCATATCAAGGCCTACTATATTATTCACACACATAATAGTATGTTGTATAATTTAACATAACACCATCTTCTTGTGATCTCATTTTCACCACTCAATTAGTTGTAACAAATTTATACCAATTTATTATTAAATATTTCCATTCACGAACCTATGAATTGGGAAAAAAGTTCAATTATCTTAATTCTGGAGAGAGGTAGTCAACAAGTAAAATCAATAACTAAAATAAATATGAATAATAATATTAATCTAAAATCCTTATTTTTATTTAATTAAGTTAAAGGTCATAACATTGATTTCAACCTAACAAGAAACATTTTTTTTATGAAAATCCTCTATCCTTCTCAAAGTCCTTGAATGATGAAATATACTTATTATTCATTTATATTCCCAATATAAATTGATACTAAAATATTGAGGTATATTCTAAATTACATAGTATGATATAACCTAATAATATTCAAATTAGTTACATGATATAGTAATCAAACAAACAACAGTTAAACAAGACTGTGTGATGTGCCATATCCCACTCATAATGGCTCAATTTAGCTAATGTATATAACCTAAAAATTCCTTATGTTTAGGGAAGATATGGAAATGAGGGCTCGACTTCCCCATACTACTCAACTTCATTTCTCATTTTCCAGTTATGTCTTGTGCTCACATCTTACAAATACAATGAACAAAAATCAATACATTCTTGATCTAGATAACCTATCAAATTTGAACCATCATGATGATTCTTATTTTAGATATAATATTTCATGGTGTACAAATTTATTTCAGTAAGATACATCCACTCAAAAGTAACGGGTCCCACAACAAGTGTTTTTGGTGGAATTTGAGCACTAAAATACATCATGCATGTGAAAAAAGATAGAGGATTTTTTTTCCAACCCACAAAAAATTAATGGAGCCTATTTCTACATTCTTATCACGAAATACTTGGATTAAATTTTAAAAAAATGGCATCTTTAAAATGGGATAATAAAATCCTCATCATCCTTACATTATTGGATTGTAAATCATTTATTTCTATTAGAATCAATTCATGAAGATCGATGTGATGATCTAGAGTTTTAAGGATTTTAGTTTCATATCTATTTTGTTTTATCATTTAGATATATTTCTATAATAGCCATTAGAAACCCTGAAATTCTACAAAACATCCAAAAATTCATTTTTCTCTAAAGTTATCATAACAAAAGAAGCACAAGTAACTTTCCATTGGTTTTCACTGAAACACACAGGAGGCATTTCTGGTTGAATACCCAAATAAAACAAGTCTCGATGAGATCAGAAGTAATCTTTGGTCATTACCTTGATATTTTGAAGAATTGAAAAAAAAGTTTCACATATATTTTTCTCAATGTGCATTATGCCTAAACAAATATGTATCAAATTGGAAGAATAATATAGAAACACAATAAAGATATTTTCCTTTTTCCAATTTCAATTTTCTTCAATGACAACATTCTTTCTCTACTTAGATTTCATCATAAATTTCCATAAAGTCAAACTAAAATAGTTCAATTAATTAAGCACATTAGTTCTTGAAACATATTGAGGTTGTTATTTAGTGTCAATGGTATTATCAAACCACTGACAATTCTCCTTGTATTTATGATCCATTGGAAAGAATCATTGATAACCTATAAAATTAAAACTAACAATATTTAATACTTATCAATCGTGTATTATTCAATTATATATGACATGATAGTTTACCTTCATGATCTAACCAGACATCATTACATAATAAGGGAAATCATTTATTGTCCAAAGAAGGGAAATACACATATGAAATATACTTTTTGAAGAAGCATAGAATGTGCACTCACCCATAGCCCAAAGTTGATTCAACTATCTTATTAAAGGTTGAAAGTAGACATATATATCATTGTAAGGATTATAAGGTTCAGATATCAGTATACTCATGTAAGTAATATTTGTTTTCATACCCATATATGGATAATGATTATAAACATGGATAAAAATTGTCCACATTCTGTGAGCAGTATGAATTTGACAAAATAGATTAAAAACATCATAGGATAAACCCAAAATGACATTTCACAACTCATCATAAAAATTAGGATGTTGTGCATCAAATTCCCACTATGATAATCTATTTTTAGGATAAAAAACTCATCATAACCTTTAATTCTATCAGCATCATTCCATTTAATATTGGTTGTGATTTTTGTAGACATGAATAGATTTTTAAGCCTATGAATCAATTGAGAGTTCCACATGAAATTCTATATAACATAAGATTCCATATAAATTTTACTTACATTGATATGTACTAAAATAATTATATTAATTATGGTATGTTTCTTCCTCTAAAATAAGCTTCAATCCTTCAAAAAAGCATAAATTTTATTTATAGAAACTCTGAGTTGCTTTGATAACTCACATGAATTATATTTCCTTGAGGGAATATCTACACCATCATGAAGAACTTTATTTAAAAATGTGAGAATATAATCAATTGTGGTATTATAAATTTGATAAATTGTTTTTAAATGATATAACCACATTAAAAATTCCCAATTTGTCATTTTAGTACATTTTTAATATGATGGAGTTATGACATCATCCATTAATTTTTTCAATCTATCAATATCATTATCACCAGTCTATTCCTCATGTGTATTGATATAATTTAATTCTTGATTTGGCATACTATCTATCCCTCAATGATGATGCAAAAAGGAAAGATGATCAAATATAAAATTCTCCATACCACTTCTTTTTTCCATTCATGAACAATTGATGATTGTCGTGTCTCTCCATTGTGATACCAAATATAATAATTTATTTGAAATATAACTTTTGTTATATGTTAGAAAACTTCTTCTTATCTTAACAATGGTCATACAACAAAATTATAACATGACCATTGTATAAGACCTACAAATAAATCCTTATTATGTGAAAAATCTAAAAAAATCTCTAATTTCTTTTAAAACATGGTTGAAATATGATCAGTACGATACATCTAGCTTTTAACCATAATATTATAGAGGAAAATGTTATGTTCCAGTAAAAAATGTAAATTATAATTACAAAATTCATTACAACCAATTTTAATATGATATTCATCAAATCATGCTGGAAGCTAGAAAAAAATGAATAAGAGAAACAACAAAAGCTATCAGTGATTCCTACAAATAATGAACCCAGAAAAGTATAATAAATAGAATGAGTAACAACTACTACACAATATAATTAAATACATATGACTTTATGAAACGATTGTTTTTAACTCTTCCATGTTTTGAATATGAAATTAATCCAATTAAATACACTTGTATGTATATTCGAAAACATTTACTCAAGAATAACAATAATGTTTACCCTAGAATCAAAACCAAAAAAATTATGATAATATCATGGCAATTCCACCATTATTGATATAAATATAAATAGTAATTCAATCTTAATATGATATAAACTGATATTTTTAAAATAAAAAAATATATCCAAAATGTAATAAATGAGAGGGAAGGCCAAATTTGTATGATATATGAAACTTAATAAATAATTAGAAAAAGTTACTCATCTATAATTGGAAACGAAAATGTATCACTTGTCTCCTTCTATATGCCCTAATGACATCCAATGTTATTATGAAATAAAAATGTTTTAAATATGATTTTTAAAATTTAATATAACCATGATGTATTAAATATAAATGGTTTAAACGAATGATATGGATGATTTGAGTGATTAAATTCCCTTGAATTATATTATTTTGGAAAACCCAGATTTGATCAATGATGAGGTATGTATTCATCCTCAAGGATGAACACTTTCACTCAAGACCTGTTCTACAAGAGTAATTTTTGAACTAGGTTTCTTATATGATTCATTTTAGTTTTTATAACAAGGAATGATGCACTTAATTTATAATAACAATGACACAATGAAATTTGTTTTAATGGGAATATTTTTATATAATATAAGGAAAATTGATTCAAAACATATTATAACACATGTGAATATTTTAAAGATATATTATCAATAAATATATATTATTAGATAAAATTTTCATTATCATGAATATATTTAAGCATTCATATAATATCTGAAATTTAATTATAATCATAAATAAATGTCAGGAAATGAATAAATTATATAACATCATTACTTGAATAATGGATATATCATGTTCAATAAAAATATATATATTATTCGATGCATTTTGATATAATAAATAAAATAAAACATTTAATTTTTTTTTCTAAAACTCATAAGTAAACATTGGAAAAATTATTTAAAAATAGGCAAGGGTAACAAAACTACATAACAATGAGTAATAAAAATAATGAGAAAGTTTAAGATATTTTATATTTCAATATACCTTCCCATTAAAAACATATTACTTCATATATAAAAATACCTAGGAAAAAAATATCCATATTTTCAAATATAATAATTTTAGTATTTATAACATATTATAAGTCAAGTGCAGTCGCATCGTAGTTATATTTTAAAAAATATCGTGTATAGAAGAGACTACCCACTAATACAATCTATTGATGAGTTCCTCAAGATTTGGTAATAATAAATAAACCTCCTATAATGAAAAAATAAATTTCTGTAAATAACTGATTCCAAATGAATCATACATAGAAACTAATAAATAAAAATATCTAAAAGAAAACCATGAAAATAACTTCTAATAACCACTGTAGATAAAATTTAACAAAACCCAAAATATTCTTTACCTAATAAGTGAATGATTCAAACCATATTAAATAAATCTCTCGAATAATTTAGCAAATAGCTTACCTAAAAAACAACGATCAACCTTTTTTAAATAATCCAACTTAAACTCATTTTTCTATACCATATGGAATCGTCTTCACCTTGACTAAATTTCACTATGAATTAAAATTCAATCCAAATATCTTGCCCAGAAGGGGGTATATTTTCTTGATAATACCAATACAATGTAGGGAATCCCCAAAGTGAAAATAACCGTGTCAAAACAATATATTTATAATAATTGAAATGTAAAATCATAATAATTATTCCTGAAATTAGTAAAAATGTCCACCCATTGGTAGACTAAGTAAAACAAAATCTAGTGAACTATCTCATCCACATGCCTCATATAATGTTACACATGATCCTAGTTCACTCTACGAGTATACCCATTATAGATAATAATTATATTCCATTAAATCATTATATTTTCCATGTTTACCATAATAATCGCACACAAAATAAATATGTATTTATAATATATCATAAACTCTCAGATAATATATTCCCCATATGAAAACTAACCCCCACTAACTATTATACATATCCCTACTTTCTATTTTCCTCTAAAAAACTAAATATCATAAATTCAATATTTTTTAAATAGATCAATATAATCACAAATATATAAAAATATATAATAACATGTGGAATATGATCGAGAATATTATACATAAAATCATGTCAGTCCATTCACTAACTAATGGTTGGGTTATACATTAGTAAACCAAACATATATGGTGGTTATTCATATATTGGATCTTCCGTCATGGATATAAAATGAAAAATAAAACATCAACCACAAATGTAAAATAATTGAATATGCAATTCTCATCCAAATTACAATCATTAAACAGAAAAACCCAAAAATAAAACATCACCCACAAAGAACCATATTTCAAATAATCCAGAAGAATCATTACCTAATTATAACTTGTTTAGATTCCCATACATAAATAAAAACGAAAAAAATGGATATCATAATAGAAAAAAGATTTGAAACTCACAATAATAGAAGATCAAAATTAGGAAATCATTGAATCTGGGGAGAACAATTGAGGAGGAGAGTCATCCATCGTCAAACATGTGAGGGAAGAACACAAGTCGACTAAAGTGGGGGGGGGGGGACATGGGTCATGTTAAGGGGGGAGGTTGGAAGGGTGGAAAATATATGGGATTATATCCCAATGGTTTTTAAAAACCCATTGGGATATTACATATTTACCCTCATTTTACATTAACCATTGTAAAGACAGATTCCAATCAAAATATAACCACAATTTCTATAAACTGTGGGTATATATCTGTGAGGATATCCCTATTTTCTAGTAGTGTGTTTTCTTCTATAGTTAGGAATTGATTATTTATTTAACTAATCCCAATTTTGATAACCTTATGGGTAAATGAAATGGGTAAAATAAATTTAAAAGATAAATTTCCTAATTTTGATAGGATATCAGTTAAATAAATAATGTTTAAAAGGATGTTTGATAAAACTTGTCCTGTGACTTGTGGAATTCTCTAAATAAAGGACCATGTATAAATGTTTTTCCAAACTAGTACATTACATTAATTTGAGACTTTAAATTTTTTAAAGAATTAAATGTTAACTAAGGTATTGAAATAAAATGGTGCATTAAGTGGTGACCTTAGTCTAAAACCTCTTGTAAGGGTAGCCTAAATATTATTTGAAGCTTTCCTTGAAAAAGGAACATGATCATTAGATATAGGTCATTTCATCAATAGATTGAACTAAAATGATAATCCCTCAATCTTAGTGACCTTTTTTGGTATGAACTATTCAAAAGATCGACTATTTATTCTTTAGTATTGGCTAACCTAAGGTAGAAATCACCCTTATAACATTAAAGCATTCATTTTCACTCTCATGAGTTTTTTGAGGTGTGGTACCAATTAGTTTCCCTTTTCCCTTTATAGAACTCATATATTTAAAATGTCTTCTTTACCATTATGGGGTTTTTGTTTGATTACTTGATCCTTGATAATGTTGTGAGTAACATCTAATGCTAAATTTAAATGGGATGGACATGCCCATGACATGGTCCACCGCTTAATAGGTTGTGTGGACCTTCATCTTATTTATCTGTATTGTCTAAAGACTCGAGATTTCATTAGATGATTTCAAAGACATGTAGGATAATACGACTTTTTTCTGATTCCTTTTGGAGGTCATAAGTCACTAGATTCATAGGGTCGATGATCTAATGGATGATATCAATGATGTGTCATTTTTCCGGTTAGACCTTGATGTTGAATGCAATGATACACATGGTAACTGTTGAGTTACTAAAATGAATCAGTGAATTTTATGAGTTCAGAAGCACCTTTTTAAATCAATAATTTCTTATTCTTTTATCTCCAGTCATATTAGAGGTAGAGTGACCTGGTATATTAGGAAAAAAACATGTTCCTATGCTTAGGATGATGTTTTAAAAAGGATCATGTGTTTTTAAATAATGGTTGGTTAGATTTGGCATCTACACTAAATGTTATTGCACACATGGACATAACTTAGGAGGAGTATCATGCATATGTCTTGATTAAATTGATAGATCACACTTCTAATTTTCTAGTCTATCGATTAATTTTTTTGAAACTTGTTGAAAGAGTGTTGGATACATCCAATACCCACATACATAATTTAATAGAGCATGTATCATGGAATGACTTTAAATTTTTATTATATGATGAATAATGACACACCTATGGTGGGGAGTGCCGCATCAATATGGTTAATGTGGGTCACTCTAAGTATAATAATCAAATTTGAGGAGGACCATTTTAAGATGGTTAGTGATAGTTTTTCATGACCATGATACTGGAAAGCTTTTGATATGTCAGTTCTTGCAAGGCAGCGAGACAAAGATAAGGTTGGATGGGTATGAAAACTTAAAAACACTATTAGTTAGGAATGGACTTCAGTGGTTGTTATTGAAAAATCATGGGGAAAATTCAATGTTTAAGGAATCAGGTTAGTTAATAATGACCTTTCGATTGGTGCAGCTGAGTTTTTTTAAAAGAAGTCGACTAGTAGTGGTTTGATTACTCCTCCTTCTAGTAATTGGTTATAGTTCATTAAAAAACTATGGAAAACAATTCTCCTTGGTTATGATAGAACTATATCAGGTTTACTAGGTAAATTCCTAATATCCTCTTTGCGTACTCTTTTCTCAGTGAAAATCATTTCCCTAATCTTGACATCATCCACGATACAATGTGAGAGCATCAGTCATATGTCATGCTAAATTTAAACACCATTGGGTTTGGTGATTTAACTCCATGAAAGTTACTATTATGTAGTTTTTTGATTATAAAATCGTAGTTAGTCCTGGGTGATACTTAGATTTCCAAATATTAATGCCTTGGATAGAATAATGGAAACCAATTGTTTCACTTGAACTAATCACCAAGAAGATTCCATTTTTGGCTCAGTCAATGTTTTTGATACATGGGCATTCAACTTCACACAAACATCTCACTTGTGAACACTAGAGTGTGCACTACCTTGTATTATCTCCTTAAGATTTAGTGGATTATTATAAGGTTACACAAGACTTCATTCAGGCATAGATGGAAGGTTTGAAATATAAATGATCCATGTGTTCTAGATTGGGTTAACACATATATTTGTGTGGTGGTATGATAACTAAAAGGCATTCTTGGCATGGGTCATCACCGTAAGTTAGTTAATGGATTTTTTGGATGTTAAAGGAGAAAATTATATATTATAAAGAAATGGAATCATAGTCTAAACCTAGTGTTTTGAGAATAATCGGTCATGAAGGGCTCAACTTAGTTCCTCTCGATGTGTTCAATGTGGTCATTGAGGAACTGCTTCATAGAATATCATTGGGATGATTGGGGTGAAATAAGAATGTTGGAAATGGTTTTATCCTGGAAATGATGGCTTGACCAAGAAAAATGTGGTCAAATTAGAATTTACCCTTTGATTGAATTGGGAATCGTATCATGCGCATCGTCATAATTCAATGGACTCACTCAAATAGATAAGTCCAACGATGGAGACACCCTGAATCGGAATTGGCCTTTCAAATTATGGAACCTATGGTGGGGAGTTACATAGGTTGGGTGGTTTAATAGATAACGATTTGATTATGCCTTGAAATAGACTATAATGGGTAAGCTCAATTTCGATGTTCTAGTTTTGAAGTGTGGGAGTTGGATTGGGTTTTCAGTGGTTGGGAACTATTTCTAAAAGTGATGATTGGGTGTGTGTTGGCTATTTGGAAATAAAACATCACTATTTATATTAAACTTCATGACCCAAGTTGTTTGTGAATTATTTTCATTATTTCACCAAGGCATATTATGGAGGATAATTTTTATGGTGGGGAGATTGTAGTGTCCTCTATTTTTGGAATGGATGAAATTTCCATAGGAACATGAATTTTTAGTTTGGTGGATGGGCCATTTTACAAACCAATATTTTTAATGTAATTACAAGAGTTGGAACACATAAATGTGTTATTTTTAGACTTGTATTAAGGTCTTATAATTGTCTCAGGTGTTCTCTCAATTTTCGAGAGCACTAGACCGCAAACCCTCTAAATAAGGGAATGCAGATAGGTGTGCACAGTTTGTCTGAAACTGTATGAACCCAAGTAGAAACCCTGAATTTGATCATGTAGACCTAATGGAATATCAAATTTATTTTTCTAATCGTGAGAGAGGATTCACATGAATGTGTGTCTAATGGTATGTTTTTATAGAGGGAAATTACACAGTTTGTACATGGTTTCCAAAACTTTGTGCGTGAACCGTGTGAACATCATTCATGGGAAGTTGCTTGAGTATGGTTGGCATATATTTTGGCGAACAATTTGGCCAAAACATGTTCCTAATTTAATGGTGTAAAAATACCCTTTTCCCTTGCCTTATTATTTCTTTTCTTCTAATTATTTCTTCTTTATTCATGAACACTAGGGGCAGCCTCTCGAGCTACCTATCCTCTCCTCCTAGGTATAGAAGGATCTCATACATCCAGTGACCATTTTAACAAAGTTTCACCATAAAGGAAGTGTATCTTTGATTATTTGACACCTCCTTCCTCCATTATTCATTTATCTTCTCATCTTATGCACTATATTTTGTAAGCTAATTTTCCTTATTTTCAGGGAATTTGTTTGATTCGTCAACTTCTCTCAAACCGAACTAAAACATTCTTCAATGTTGGATGTGTGAGTCATACTAAGTGTATGGTAGGTGGTTATAGATTTTTTCCTTAAAGTATCACTATTTATAAAGCACACTATTGTTCCACGTGCCAATATTTCTATGACACTCCTCTTAAATGTGAAACATTATTTGTAAATCTTTTTGCTCTAATTATAGTAGCACTTTTATATCTAAATAAGTACTTTTAATGGTCATGAACATCAATTTTTAACCAACCTTATGGGTGTGGTCATTTAATGCCTAAATTAATCAATTTTTTTCTAATTAAACCCCTCCTTAAGGTGGGATATCATCTAAAATATGGAAGGGTTACTTAAATATAAAAGGTTTGGGAAATACCTTTCTACATGAACATTTTCATTATTTAAATGAAATGTTATTGGTTGTTTCCTAGAGGATTATACATAACTTGTGTTGTGACATGGTTATAAACATGGCCTCTCTATTTAAAAATAAATGGATTGAGTTAATGGCATGCTTAAGTGCATGATCAACTTTATTTCATTATTCTATATTTATGATGAGGCCTGATTATGTACATGTCCCCTCTTCTTATATGAATAAAAATGATTAACGGAATATATTTATAAATCCTTAGTGAAGCGGTATAATATCTTGACTGCTAAACCAACATTTATGTCATACTAAGAGAGTTACTCAAGATTCCATTTATGGATTTCCATTGATGGGATCATCATGATTTATAATTAGAATTTGTTAATGAATAGTTAATATGCCATGAGTGATGTGTGGAATGGATTGGATAGGTTTGTTTTGCATATTTTCTACCACATTATTATTGATACCGGTTCCCTAGGGGAGACCATGGATGGGCTCGATGGAAATATGGTTATACCAGGTCATGAGTGATACATGGTCCCCTATGTGTGATACTATGGACAAACTCAGAGGTTTGTTCAATTTTCACTCCATGATGAGAATGATATTGGGGATTCCATTTATGGATCTCCAAAGATAGGCTCATATGGTATTTTTCATTTATAGTGCCCTGGAGTAACACTTTTGATTCCTCTTTGGATCTACTTGGACGAGCTCCGGTTGCCTCTGATAAATTACAAAAAATGCTGATTACATTAATGATAAGGAATATGTAGTTGTTCCACTGGGATATGTCCACCAAGTCAAATCAAATCCTTGGGTTGGATCTATATCCTGATACCTATTATGATAACCCAAAATTAACATACTTATTATCTATATATGTTGACCCTAGTTCTATGGAATTCCATCTTAGGCCAATGCAGGTTTGGTCGGTCAGGTGTTCTTGAGGAACCTGATCCTGGCTTGTTAAATTTATTTATTAGTTTATTTCATGAGTATTTATTATTCATGCACACTGATGGAGTAAATATTCAAGGTCAAGGATGTGTTTTAAGCATCATTGGTGATGATATACTGAGTATATCTCACACCCATCCTGTGACACCAATGCACTGGGGTATACAAGAAGACCTCTTTCTCACAGGTCCCTAGATGATTGCTTGTCTTTTGAATTGTACATGGGAGCTAAGGAGCACAGTACTGAGTTAGAACTCATGAGGGTTATAGAGATTGACCTCAGGTATTTTAATTCTTTTCTTTTTTCATGTATTATTATGTCCTTCTTAATGTATCTTTTTTTCTTATACTATATAGTATCATCTGGACATGCACACATAGTTGTATATTACTTATCATTGACCATGATTATTCATTTATTATATTTATCTTCCACTACTCTGCCCTTGTTTATACTGCTTCGACTATTGTATGATTTATTTATCATTTGTTTTACCGTTGTGGTACTTTGATCATCAGGGTATAGTCTCTTCACCATATGACCATCAAACTGTCACTGCAAGTTAGCAGCCTCTTGTGTATGGGGATATGTGTTTGAGGCTATATGGTAACCATTCTGGTTACTAGTTCCATAGTCAATTGGGCCTAGAATTTATATTTTAAGGTCTTATGTGTAGTATTGAAATGAATATATATTAAAATGAAGATGAATACATATTGAAAATATTAAAAAATAGTAACCACATATATAAAATGAATTTGTAAGATTAATTAAATGAATTGTAAACTCATAAAAATGAGGAAAATATTAAAAAATTAATTTAAATAAGTTAATTATAGAGATTTAAAATATTTTAAAAACATTAAAAATTAATAATAAAAAATTAATGAATATTAATCCTATAAATTTAAAATATATTAAGAATATTAAAACGTAGAAAATAAGTATATATAATTCATAAGATTAATTAAATTAATTATAAACATATACAAAAAAATGAAGAGAATATTAAAAAATTCCCTAATGTTAATAATTATATAAATTTAAAACATTTTTTAAATATAACATCATAATAAATGAAATTGATTAAATATTAATCATATAATTAAAAACATATTAAAAAATAATAAAACTTAGTAAATAATTAAGCATAAATAAATATTATAAAATGAATAAATTAAAAAAATAAAATTAATAAATATTACAATGAATAAAAAATATTAAATTAAATAATATTAAAATTGAATAAATTGTAAAAATATTTAAAAATGTGAATTTGTAACACTAATTTCATGAATTATAGGCATATAAAAAATGAGAAAAAATAGATGATATTAAATACATAAATAAAAAAATTATTAAAAACACATTATATTGACTACAAAAATGTATATTAATAATTAAATCAAATGAAATTCAATTAAATTCGCATGCTAATATTCAGAATAAATAAATTTAAATAAATAATATTTCATTATTTGAATAATTAAGTTACAAATAAGAAAAATTATTTAAATAATATTTATTTTTCATATATTAAAAAATTCATTTAATATAATAACATAATTACTGGCATAAACAATAAAATGGTGCTGGGTATGGTGATAAAATCATGGTTATTGACACTCTTGATCAATTAACAATTTATAATCTCTTACTATCACTAGATAGTGGCGAGCAGGGTTGATCTATTGGGGAGGCGGGTCGAGATGATCTTAGGGATAATTTCAAAAAAACTAATTGAAATCTATACTAGAATTGTGAAATGAGTAGTGTGTAATAATGATATATATAGTGTGAGTGATGTGTAAAATATAATCTATGTTAATGACCATGAGAATGCTTAAGGAAAATGAAGAGAAATTAGATAATTAATCTTAATCAAATGTTGATGCTCATGAAAAGATAAAATCAATGAATCTTTTAAATTAATTATTTATTCACAAAATGAACTCACATTCATCTCTAAATTCTCATTAAACTAGTTTTTTGATATGATCTCTTGATTAAAAACCATAAGTAATAGTTCATAATACTCAAAATACAATTCCATCAATATTTACATTAAGAAAATTCCAAACTATAATGAAAGAGAAATCTAAAAAGAATGAGATTCAATTCTGAAGATGAAATTACAACAAAGCATGGAATGATGAATCATGAAATTCAACTAAAATATCTCAATCAATTACGTAGAGTGGAATTTTTTATCAATTAAATTCTGATCACAAGAAATATCAATTAAATATTCAAAATAAAATAAAGATTCTAGATAAATTATCTTCATCAGGCGGTCAGTGAGCATCGGTGGAGACCCGGAGACAACACGACTTGACTTCTTTAGGTAATGGTGCATGTGTCTTGTCTTGATTGTGCTCATCCAACTTAATCCTTCACGGCATAGTGAATTCCAGCCATTAAGGTGGAGCTCGGTTGTCCCCCCAGTGGTGGGGACATCTTCTGCACAATAGGTTCATCACTTATTTTTTAGGGACCTTTTCAAAAACAATTTTATAAAGAAATAAAGGAAAAAATATTAATTTAATAAACAAAAAATTATGTAAATAAGTAAAATGATGATAATATAAATATTTTAATATTAAATTCATAGTTTTAATAACTTAACACTAAATAAAAATCAATAGAAAATTATTTAACTAAAAACATTAGTTTGATAATAAAGACTCAATTAATTTCAATAAATCATGTGGCAAAAGTATGAAATAAAATAAAAATCAAATTCACTTACATTAATCAATTGCACTCTCAGAAAATTCAATAAATTTTATTTATATACAATTTTTTTCAAAATATACAGTCATCCTACCCATGTT
Organism: Viscum album; assembly: GCA_963277665.1. NCBI lineage: Eukaryota > Viridiplantae > Streptophyta > Magnoliopsida > Santalales > Viscaceae > Viscum > Viscum album. The sequence goes on along the minus strand of OY728163.1, from coordinate 1,690,065,877 downwards.
CTAAATTCCCCCAGTGTTTGAGATCAAAAAACTCATCCATTACATGAAATAATCATATCTCTTATATGAAAGGAAATCACTATCTTATATCAGTTCCAATTTATGTTTTAGTTCTAGAATTGAAATAGTTTTTATAGAAGTGGAATTAAAATTTTAACAAAAGAAAACTTTAATTTTTACTCTCCTCTAGATTATTAAAATAAAATATTCATTTTTTACATCATTGATTAAACTCAAATGATTATTTTATATGCCAATTGTCACTTTATTCTTCTAGCTTCAATATTCCCTTCACATAAATGATCTTATTTTTGTCTATTTGACACTATTTATTCATTTTTTGAATTTTTTCCCAGTCATGTATGTGAAAAAGAATATACAAAAACACTAATTAGAAATATATAGAGTGCTTAAACACATACCAAGTGCCTAAAGTCTCAAAGAATCATCATGGGATATCAATTCCTCGTTTTAATTTGGTTACAAAGGACTTATATTACTATCTTTTGAGTTGGATTTCTAATGTGTTTATTGAAAAAGGTAAATCACAAAGGTTTAAGTTAAAATTTAATGTTTTGTCATGTTATAACCTAAATTCCAATGAAATATATCATATATTATTCCCTACCTGAATTCCTGAATAGATAATCTATAGGAACATGAGCCTCATCCCAGTTGGTGAGGACTCTTTAAGTGCATCCATGAGACCAAGGATTAAAATTAGGTGGAAGCATATTTCTAGGGGTACTATAGCGGGCACTTTAGTTGTCACTGTAGTGGGCACTCTTGTGGGCACTGTGTTGGCACTATACGGTCACTGTGCGGGCACTGTGCGATCACTGTGCTGGCTTTGTGTGGTCACTGTGTGGGCACTGTGTAGGTAATGTAGTAGGTGCTGTAGCAGATGGAACTATTCATCTTGGGCCACCAGTATGGTCTTGGAGTCCTTAAGGCCTTCGGGCCACCTAGGCTTTTGGGTCAGTAAGGCTTTCATGCCACCTTTATGGCCTTCAGGCCACGTTAAGGCATTAATGACACATGATTAGTGGTGTTATCCCTGACAGACTCTATAAAAAAGGACCTGCTCCAGAGGAGGATTCAGAGTAAGTGAACTCACCAGAGCAAACCCAAATAGATTTGGAAGAATGAGAGGGTATGGAAATTCCATCAGGGCCAGCCAATGCATGCATGGGAATCCTATCCAAATGACCATGAAAAGGTGTATACCTACCATCATGATGCAGATGTTGGGGATGGGATGTTCCTTGTAGTTATAGTCTGGTTGAATTCCCTAAGACCTTCGGGTAATGTAATCTCTTAATCCAATAATCCATGTAATCTCTAAGCCTACAGGCCTTTTAAGGGTTCCCCCTCATCCCTTGAGGGGGGGGGGGTATCAAAAATCAATAAAAATGAAGGCCTTCGGGAAATTCGGGCTATATCATCTATAAAACATTATGACATCACTTAGTAATCACACCATTCTAGACATTTCAGAATTAGTGAAACCCATCAATTAAGTATGAAATTATCACCTTGAAAATGTATAATGATTTTTTCCCTATAACAATTATTCCATTTATAAACACCGATTTTAATTACAAACCTCCTAAAATGTTTCTTGAAAGGGGGGGGGCATTTTGAAAACGTTTATGGGTTTTTAAGGGTTAATAATGAAATACAGCTAATCTGAATTATGACCCATTCAATACATTTATATCCTGTCATTGTCCTCAATGTTGAATTTAAATTTATAAGACACAATTAAAAAATTGGTTTCAAAAAGATTTTTCAAAAAAATCACAAAATGATTTTGATCAAAAGGGCATTATAAAGTTCAAAAACATTTTGTAACAAAATACTCACACACAAAAAATAATGTTAAAAGGATAACTACTGGCCACTACATTCCAGTCAAGCACATAGAATTATTTTCAAAAAACTTCATTGTAGAAATTATGCACAAGAAGTATTTTAATATGAGAACCAAATTTTAACATGAAATTGCACAAAAAGCAGAGGCAACTCAAATGATTATAGTGACTTGTAGTAAATTCAATAATGCAGACATAACTTTAACAATAAATTGTAAGTATTCAATTAAATGAAACAAGAGGAATCATTAAAACAATTTAGGAATAATAAAAAATATACTAATTAAAACAGTTATCCTAAGATATATTGAATATTTACTCATTGTTGTACAACAAATGTGTAACCTCCCTTTAAGCCATTGAAACAGTTCTCTTGTTTTATTTTCACTCTCCCTGATACCAAAAGTTAATCTTGGCTACTCAAGTAAACAAATTAATGTAACAATATATTAATAATAAGAATAGATATTAATAATCAAAAATAAATAACCAAGAAATGATGGGAGTGAATTCCAGTAAGAAAACAACCAAGTGATAATGAATAAGTATTGGTTTGAACAAACAAATTTGAGATATTATTATTCAAAAAATGAAACAAACTAAAGAAAGAATAATTTTATTGGGTCATGGATTTCCTCCCATATTGTGATAGATTGATAATTCTCAAATGGATACTCCTATAAAATAACCATAGTTACTAGGTGGATGTGGTTCTCATTTATGAACCACTACATGTAATTTTCCCATTTTTTTAATTGAAAATTGAATTATCTATGCACCTAGACTACTAGTAAAACATTTCAAATTATCATTAGCTATAAAATACCCTTAAAAATATACTTTATGATCAGTGATATTCACAAATGGATCTCTTAGTGGAGAAAAATAATCATTAACCAAGTTCAATTCTTTAAAAATTCCAAAACACTCAGACACAATTACAGAATAAGATACTTCCTTATGATCTACAAATAAGTGCTTGAGCTCACAAAAAAAAACTAGACACCAGAATAACTCTTGGAAAGAGTATTGTCAACTTCTAGATTTAATATAGATTTGAAATAAGTGGGATTTTATTGAAGGGAAGAAATGTAGCAGGTGATCCTAGGGGTGAGACATTATTTTCATACCTCTCTTGTACATTTTCTAACTGCAAATTCTAAAAAAAAGGTCCTAATGGCTGAGTATAAAAATCATAATTAGGAAGAGGATGTTCAAATTTTTTTTGTGTATTTATCAAAACCATGTCCAACAAAAATAACAAATCTTCTAATTTATTCTCATATTTTTCATGAATTAAAATACAAATGAAAATGGAGGTTTACAATGAAATATAGTATAATTCAAAATTAATCTCATTCAAAAAATTCATGTACAGTTTTTTCAAGTTCAAATTTTCATCAAATATTTTCTTAACTATAATATCAAAACCAACAACCACTAGTTGTGAAAAATAATATCTCCAAAATTCAATTAGTGTGTGTTCAAAAATAATATCGTGTTCAAGTTCCAAAATTTATTCCTTAAATGAAAAAATAGTGAAATTTGGATTCTCTATGCCAGCATTATGGAAGGAGAAAACAAATTGATTATGATAAAAAATAAAACATTATATTTATTGATTAAGGTATCTCCTACTAGGTTGGTTATCAATTGATTCCCATTTATAGTTTAGTTTTATTTGAGGCTCATTATTAGCGAAGGGGTCCATTGATAAATAATCTTCTGCAATTTTTTTTTAAAAAATACACTCCCTCTTCCACTTCACTAAAAACAAGTGAAAATTTTATGGGGGTTTAAGCTTGAAAATAGGGAAGAATATATTTATTGCTAGTTACAAAAAAAAATAAGAATTAAAAAAATTCCAGTTTGATATTTTCTTCCAAAGTTTCCCAAATTCCAGCCTAAGCTAATTTCCTATTATTTTTGTTAAACAGATTGATGGATTTTTAACATTTAAGTTCTCAATTTCAAAATTATCTTTAACTTGAGTAATAGAATTCTCAAGGTATCTATAACTGTAAACTTTTTCAATCCTTGTAATTATGAAAATAACCAGACAATCATATTCGTGTTGTTATTGTCTGGATAAAAATATCAAATCATTTTCTGTTGAAATATCCTTACTTCTAAAAGAATTTGTTCATTTCATTATGTGACTTTATTATTTCCAATTATTGTTCACTATGATCAGATTATTTATGTTCTGGTGTTTTCTCACTAAATTCAATCATGATTTCCACAATACATATTTTAACATTTTCTATTCATTCACTTCCTTGACTACTGGTTTCAAATTTCTCTTGTTTTTTCAATTGATTTGAATGATTCAATGTTCCAGATTGAAAATTTCAAACTCTATCTAATTATTTAAATTGATCAAACATAGTTATAATTGAATGTTTATACTATTTAAAATCATAAAAATATTATAGTGAAGGCTCATAAAAAACCACGGTTTTTCATAGTGATATGGTCGCCAAGTATAGTTATAAACACACTACCGTGCAGTGTGTCCATAGTAGTGGAAAAAACACAATATTTTTATTTTGTTGTCTGAATCCTATATGATACATTTTTTAAAGAACAAAAAACATAAATAATATATATATATATATATACATATATATATATATATAAAATCTCAAACACACAAAAGAAGTAGTAGAATTTGATATTCATCACCATGTGGGGAGACAGACAGAAAAATATTTTATAAAATATTTTTTATATCTCGAATTTTTTAAAAGTTTTTGGTTTATTTTATTTTATTTTATAATTTTATAAACCCTAGACACTCACGCCAAGCATCCCTGGAAATGATTCAAAAACATTACTATGATCATTATTGTTGAAGCGCTCAATGAAATTAGAATTTATAATCTCATACTCTTACTAGATACTAGTGAGCATGGTCGGTCCACAGGGAAGGCAGGTTGGGAATCTCTTAGGGATTATTTCAACCTAAAATACTAATAATATGGAGTGGAGTTGTGAAGTATGAAGTGTGTGATCATGATATATGTAGTGTGAGTGAAGTTTTAATGAAATTTAAATCAAATCTATGTTACTGAGTATGAGAATTATTAAGTAAAATAAAGAGAAATTAGGGAACAACGCTTAAGGACAAAGTGATTTTCATAATAAGATGAAATCAACGAAACATGAATAATAAATATTTATTCAGAAAATGAACCATAATTAATCTTTTAATTCTCATTCAACGAGATTTATGATACAATATATTGATTCTAAACCATATGCAAAAATTCATTATAGTCTAAAAATTATATTTCATTAATTGATACATCATGCAAAAAACAATTGTAATGAACGTGAAAGCCAAGTCGAACGAGGTGCATTTCCAAAGAGGAATAAAATTCATGGAATGATGAATCAAGAAAGTCAACTAAAATACCTCAATAAATTAAATACAATTTTGGTTTTTATAATTTAAATTCCATGAATGATAAAATCCATTAAATATTCAAATGAAAATAAAAATGGAAGATAAAATAACTTCTCTCTTAATTTTCAATTCATCTCGCCCTGTTTCCTCTTATGCCAAATCATCCATTCGTTCTCTAGAAATAATTTTATTCTTTTAGCGCTGGAACAATGCTATTAGTTATATTAGTTTTTTGAATGGATGATGAGTGATGAAATTTGGATTGAGGACTATCAACTCCTTTAATATTATTCAATTTAAAATCAAGTTACACCCCAAATATTTTATTACATCCAACCTTTAATGATATCAAAACCATATTTGGCCCCACAACCTCAATCTGGAAATATTTTTCATACAATAACACCGTTAGGTGAAAAGCATGGATGATTTCCTAGCTTGAAATGATCTTTTTGAGTATTCCTTGTGCTTTCCAAAATCATCCATTATGGTGAGGTGTAGCTTTTTTATGAAGTTCCATACTCTATGATTTTAGGTTGTTGGATTGAATTGGATGTTGTATTAGACTTCAATTATTAGTGAAACAATTTTGGCTTCAATAAAAATGATGGCACATTTGGATCATCATGTCAGGTTACCTGAACGTTGGGATAGTTCCAACATAATTAATACTTATTTCAAACATCATGTGTTCATGGGGTTGTGGTTGTGTAGTCAGTGTTTGGGGAATGATTGTGACCTATCCAATTATACAAATCCAAATATAGGCATGACATAGGTTTAGTTTCCTTACATCAGGCTTCATCGCAGTGGTTTGAACTTCAACAAGAGGCATAGGTTCGATGAAATCTTCAAGAATGGGTTCTTCGGTTCAGCAGCATGCAAGCACTGGTGGAGCTTCGACGGTGCCACTCAGTTGAGGTCACCATGGATTTTGTGGCTAGGGTCATTTTTAAGTCCCTTGTTTTCCATGTATAGTCGGTAGGTGGAAGTGGCCATGAGGGAGGATCATGTTATCTTTTTCTCCAACACGTGGTTGCTCATGGTCAGTTGGCATGGTAGGTTATTGTTTGGATGCACAATTAGTATAGAATAAAGGCAATGTAGGTTGCAGGATATATCTTCATGGTTACTATAGTAACCGTGAGAGATAGTGGTCATGTGATTGGTTATGATTGCATGTGTGTTATCTTCTTTTACGGTCAGTTGGAACGGTAACTATACTAACTTTGGACCTTCAAGTAGTAAATTCACTACTTCAGTTAAATGATCATGCAATGAGTTTCCTTCATTTTATTTCCTTCCACACACATATGAAGAAAAAACTAACATAAACATTTCAAAAATAATTAAAAAAGAAAAACAAAAAATTAAATGCAGTTTCCCTACATTAATTAAATATTAACAAAGATATAATTAACAATAATAAAATATTAAATTAATTAAACACTAACACTTCAAATTTTAATTTTTTAAAACAATAAAATTAAAAATTAAGACTGAAAATTATTAATTTAAATAACAAACAACAATCCAAATAACTAAAATAATTTACAAAAAGATATTTTGACATAAAATTTATAATTTTAATATTTTAACAAAAACTAATAGAAATTTAAAATTATTCAACTAAAAAAATTATTTTTACAACAAAAACACCATTAATTACAATAAATTATGAACAACAAAGTATGAAATTAAATCCTCATTAGATGGAATTTGTTAGGATTCAATTTTTCTCCAAAATGGAATGGGTTGGAGATGGAATTATAAGAGTCAATTTTACAAAGTTCAAACATACTAAAAATATTAAAAGTTCATAAATAAAAATGAAAAAATATTATTAATATAAATTACAAACATATTGAAAATATTAAAACATAGTAATTTTTTTTTATAAATCTTAAAAAATGATTAAATTCAAAAAAAAATTAAAAATTATTTAATATAAAAAATGAAAATAGAATATTTAATTAAATTATATTAAAAATTAATAAATAAAATTATTTAAATTACAAAAACACTTGCAATTTTTAATTCATAACATTAATTACAAGAATTACAAGCACAAAAAATGAAAATAATGAATAAGTAAATAATAATATTATTTCTAATTATTTATGTAATCAATATACTGATTTTATATAGAAATATAATTAATTATTAGCCTTTATAATTTTTAATAATTATTAAAATATTATTTTTGAATTAAACGTACCTGTAACACCTTTAGATTTTGTGAAATATATTTTTTGAAATAAATTTTATCATTTTGATATTTTTCATTACACACAAAACAAAGTTTACCTTGGATTATAGGGAACACTGAGTTTATCTTGTGGTAAATGCAACATCATGTTTAAACAAAACATTACATACTATTAAAATAATATAATTTAATATGATAGTTACTAACTAGCTGTTGGAATGGTGGGTATGAATAAGATTAACTAAATGATGAAATAATATGGTCTACAAATGTATAAAAAATTAAAAATATTTAGAGAGAAATTAATTAGAAATTAAAATAAAAATAATTAAAATTAAATGAAATCTTTTTCTGAAAAACTATTTTTTGCACACAAACGCGTTTCACCCCAATAGATTAAAAAAATCACTTTTGGTGAATTATTTTAATCAAATGTATATATTATATATTCAATAAAATTTTTGACATTAATATTACATTTTTTCTAGATAATAGATAATATTAAATCCGATTTTATGCTAAAAATATTTATTTTTCTAAAAAATGTTTTGTCACCTTTTGTGCACTTATTTAAAAATTAATTTTTTCCACATTTAGAAAATTTATTTTACAAAATATACTTAATTTTTTAAATATAAATGTCAAAATTAGATTAGTATGAATATAGAACCCCTTCTACATAAAATATTATGAATTTATTTATACTCATGATATTTTAAGTTTCATTTAATTTTATTCTCTCATGGGGCTTATGATTCAATGTTCCCTATTTGGTAAGGGTTTTATGATTAAATCTCATCATTTATCTTAGTTATTTATGTTTATATATATGATAATGAAATCATATGATCCCTCTATCAATAAACTCATGAATTTTATTCCTCTTTAGTAATGTCATCAGAATATACGTTTTCCCCTCTTTTTCCTTTGTCTATGTATTCAAGAGTTTTATTTTTTTTAAGAAAATCCATATTTTTTTTCTCTCCTTAGTTGAAAATATTTTTTATTCCATACCCATTTTTTCTAAAACTACTTTCAAAAATGTTTTAACATTCTCCAAAGGATTTATTAGAGATGTTTTTACCCATGTTTGACTTTTTACAAAATGATTTAAAACGAATATTCATCATATTTTCCAAAAAAGATCCATTTGGATTTTACTGAAAATGTGAAAGAATATTGTTTTAACGTGTATGTCATTTATCACCATTATGACCACTCAGTGTTTTGAAGATTATATTAAAAGGTTCAAATTCTATTTTCGAAGAAAAGGATTTTGAAAAATATTTTAATAATTTGTAGTTTTATTAAGTTATTTTCAATATGGAAAGGATATTTTCCTCAAGATTTGTTTGAAATTAATTTCAATGATTCCTTTATATGTTTCCAAGGTTATTTTAAAAGAAAACTATTTTGATTTTTTTTTATTTTTTAAAAAGTGTTTTCAAGGGGGAAAGGCTATTTTCTTCAATAAATGTTCCAAGTGATATTTTAAATTCCGTTTGCATTTATAATAACATCCTTTGATGCTACTTATGGTTTACTCGGGATAAGACTGAATAATAAAATACTTATTATTTTTTCAGATAGTTAATGTTTATGTTGATGAAATTTTTATGAAACTCATTTAATTTTCCAGGGTTATGATATGGTGAATTGATGAAATGTTTATGAAATCCATTTTCTTTAGAAGAGTTATGTTTTGATGATATGATGAATGTTTTATGATATTTTGGAACACATAAGTATGATTTTCATTATGAGACGGGTATGACCTATATCTGCGACAAATGCAATGGGTAAAGCTTTATATCTCAGAGATAACAATAATAAACAAGTCGATGGGCTTGATAAACAATGGGAAAGAAGTGTGTCTTGATCCCCATTGGGAAACAAGTTATAAGTTTTGATCCACTATGTTGATGGTATTGGTAGTTAACCTTGACATATAAAATGGTTTTCTATATTTATGATGGTGCCACACTTTTATGACCTAATTTTATGTTTCATGATTAAGTTATGATGATTTCTCACTTTTATTTGCCTACTTTTTTAAAATGATAAAGTTGTATGCAATGACACATGTTTGTGATCTATAATAGGTTGGGTATGAACATTGTAAGTTATGTTCATGTTCAAATACCCTCATTCATATCTTATGCTTTCATATTTTCACAGAATGATATCTCAAATGTTTACCCTTACTGGGCACCCGAGTTCACCCTTTCTTATGCTTCCTTCCCCAGGTAATGAAGAAAGGTTTAGGTAGGGTATGTCTAATATGAGTACTATGTGAGAAGATCTATGTGGGATATGTTGTAGATCTTTCACGAAATAAGAAGATTGTGTTTCTAGTTTCAAAAGATGTTAAACTATTATGGTCCTCATACATGTGTTTATGAAATGTATTGAATATTCATCTAAAAAGTTGGGAAATTTTTGTTCGAAAATCCCTGGACTTTATAGTACCAATATTTAAAAAAGAATAAATAATTTTGAAAACTTAATATATTAAAATAATTAAATGAATACTAGAAGTGAATATTTATTAAAAATGAATAAATAACAAAAAATACTAAAAATGGAGATATAGTAAAAATGAATAAATGATATTAAATCAATAAAGAAACATATAAGTACACACATACATACAGATAGACATATATGTACAAATACATACACATACATATACAAATTCACATATAGACATACACAAACAAACACACATACAAATTGACATACAGATACACATACACATGCACATAAAAATGCACATACACATACACATACACATACACATCCACTTCCACATCCACATCCACATCCACATACACATACACATCCACATCCACATACACATACACATCCACATCCACATACACATCCACATACACATACACATACACATCCACATGCACATCCACATGCACATCCACATGCACATGAACTTGCACATGCACATGCACATACACATACACATACACATCCACATCCACATAGACATGCACATACACATACAAAAACACATACACATACACATCCACATACACATCCACATCCACATCCACATACACATACACAAACACATACACATACACATACACATACACCTACACATACCCATACACATACAAATACACATACACATACACATAGACATACACATACACATTCACATACACATACACATACACATCCACATCCACATACACATACACATACACATACACATACACATACACATACACATACACATACACATACACATACACATACACATACACATACACATACACATACCTATACACATACACATACCCATACCCATACACATAGAAATTTACATACACATACACATATGCATACACATACACGTACACATACACATACACATACACATACACATACACATACACATACACATACACATACACATACACATACACATACACATACACCTACACATACACATACACATACACATACACAAACACATACACATGCACATATACATCTATACATACCCATACACATACATACACACACACACACACACACACACACATATCCATAAACATCCATATGTACACAAACACGTATATACCTACACGTACACATACACTTATGCATATACACATACACACACACATGAATTTTCATATACATATGCATACACACACATATGTATAGTTACATACACTTGCATGCACATACATACACATCTATACATATGATTATAAACATACACATAATATATAAACATATACATACACATACACATATAAAAACATATGAACATATATGTACACCTACATACACATACACATACACATATATACATAAAAATAAACATAATCTTTAATATACATACAAATTCTCATACACCTACACATGCACAAATACAAACATATACACATACACATACACATAGACATACACAAACACATACACATACATAGACACATACACATACACATACACATACACAAACACACATACACATACACATAAACATAAAAATACACACACACATATGCATAAACATACATATGTACATAGAAATATTCATATAGGTATGTTGGTATCAAAACAAATTTTTATTGCACACTTTTCACCTGACCCATGATACTATCCTCACTTAGACAATACATGTTCAATTTGCGAATAGATGTGTCCCCATGTTGATAGAAGAAGCATATTGGATTTCCATGTGTCACAAGACTAATCACACCCTAAGGGAGGAGGTTGTGGATACAAAAATAGATGATAAAAAGGAATTAATCACTTAAAATAGATTTTGAGGGTCCTCTATGAACTTATTGAAAACAAAAAATTTCAAAGGGTGTAGTTCTCTATGTAGAATTTGATTTGACATGTCTTAGAGCCCAAACAGACATATAGTGTAAGAACCCGGGTTTTCAAAACGGGTCAAAATCCCAACCATGTTTGAATTTTTTTGACAGGTTTCTGAGGAAACTGGATTTAATGGGTTGTTTCTGGAAATTTCCAGACTACACGTCGTGTACTTTAAGTACACGCCGTGTATGTGTAGGCGAGTGACCGGCCGTGTGCTCGCCAAGTACATGCTGTGTGATGACCGCGTAGTAGTTTTTTACTACACTGCGTGTAGTTTTGAACTCTCTGTGTAGACCCCCGACCGTGTGAGGCCATACATGGCGTGTAGGCCATTGGCCGGGTAAGAACTAGGGAAACACTGTGTTCCCTTTGGACACACCATGTAGTCTAGCCATGTATGAGGGATATACATGGCGTGTGGGTATACCGATGAGGAAGAGAAGAGGAACATAGTACATGCCGTGTACCCAGAGGTACACACCGTGTACTCATGTCGGCAGGTACGGAAAGTAAGTCGGCAGAATCTTTCTGTCTTATGAACAGTTAAATGAACCATACACGGCGTGTAGTCCCAAAGTGCACGCCGTGTACTTTCTTTTTTTCTCTTAAAATGGACAGTAGCCTTGTATTGAGGCAGAACCTCATATCCTCCACCCGGATACGCGAACGAGGCCGGCCGAACATCTCTTCCCCACCCGATCGTCCGTCCGAGACCCGATTCGAGCTCTGATTAGTGCGTTGGAACCCCCTCGGTAAGGCCTCGATTCCACTTTGGCCGTTTTGTTTGATTTTCATTATAGAACGATTTATAGCCCTTTGAGAAGTTTTGAATCTTTTGTAGATTTACCGTGTTTTAGACTGAATTAGCGGGTGTTATCGGAGGAGTATCATCATGCGAGTCTCAGGTAGGTGGTTCATACCTCATTTCATGTTTTTGTAGTTGTTTGGGTGACGCGGCCTTTGGCGTGTTTTCGGGTATTTTGAGCGGGACCCGTTTTGTAAAGACCCGTAAAATTCAAGGAAATTTTTTTCTTAATTCTATTTAGAATTTTACAAGAGCGCGGTTTCAGACGGCACCTGATTCCGAGGCCCGGAGTGCCCGTGTCACGACCCGCCCTCGGGGTCCGTGCCGTGACTACCCCAAGCCCGCCTTCCATAGGCCAGGGGCTGGCGACTAGCACCAAGGCGTAGATCCCAGCAAATTGGGAAGGCATTGCCTTTGAAAAGGTAAACACACACCACAGAGTAAACAAGCGGAAAGTAAACACTAAGCAAGCAGAGTACAACTGAAGTGCGGAAAAGTAAATGGGCCAGAATACAAACCCAAACTGAAAGTAAAGTACAACTCGAAAAGGGAAAAACAGCAACTGTAAAGTAAAGGCCGCTACTCCGTGCTGTCCACTGGAAAATCCCACCTGAAGGGTGGGTACAGATAGCTCCTCTGCTCCACGGGTCCCACCGTCCGCTCCGTGCTCGTCCCGCCCAGTGGTCCACCTCCGGGTACCGTCCCGCTCCGCAAACCTCAGCTAAGGTCAACGCTGTCCGTCGTCTGCAACCAACACAACGTAGTGCGGGCGAAGCCCGTGCAGGGGTGAGTATAAGCTACTCAGTAGGGTCCCCGAGACCCCTGAAGGTCTCTCAAAATCCACAAAGGATAAACCACGAAGCAAAGTACAATCACGAAGTAACAACCAACACTGCTTAGGTATATGCCCATACATATACCTAAGTCATCAATTCAAATACGCTCCAACCTCCGAGCCCAAGTATAACTCAGTCCACGCAGGAAAGTATACGTATTCCACAAAGGAAAGTAACAGGATTCAGCTCACACAGGTATACTTCTTCAGGGACGATAAAGATGATCACTGATCCATCTAAGTCGTCGGACCCACGAAGGATCGATAGGTAACTAACCCCCGCAAGACCCACACAGGATCGGGCTCACACAGAACCTGTAGGCGCTGGCTCACACAGAACCGCTGAGCGCAAGGACCCACACAGGATCGGGCTCACACAGAACCTGTAGCACTGATCCATGTAGGATCGCTGAGTGCTGTAGTCGTCGTCGTCGAATCCACACAGGATCTCTGTACTGTCGTCGTCGAATCCACACAGGATCTCTGTACTGTCGTCGTCGCAGTCACAGTAGCAGTCGTAGCAGTAGAACAGTCGCAGCCAGCACTAGGGTTCCCGCACACAGCAAGCTCGTACGGAGGGTCCGCTCCACGAGCCGAGAGGCTGATACATCAACTGTCACGAAGACCGAAGTTGATGTATCCAAAAGTTCCGTATCGTCAACAGGAACTCAACGCAACAGACGGCGCGTCAATCGGACGCCCGGTCTGAGAGTTATTGGCATTTTCGTCTCCGGGGCCCGGTTAGTTTTTAAGGCAAAACCAACCCGACCGTACTCCACCTGCGTCCAAACCTCGGGCGGAGTATGCCAAAAGATCCGTCTCACTAAGAGGAACACTACGCGACTGACGGCACGTCAATCGGACGTCCGTAGCTCAAGATATGAGCGTTTTCGCTCCGAAGGCCCGGTTGGTTTCGTGAATGAACCAACCCGGCCGAACTCAAAGTAACCCGAAACCTTGAGTGCGATATACCGAAATGATCGTCTCGATCCAAGGATCGCGTTGCCGCAGACGGTTCGTCATTCGGAGGTCCGAGGCTCAAGTTATGAGCCAAAAACCTAATCTGGTCCGAAACGGGGGGTCCGGGTTCGGGCCGACCCGGCCCGACCCCCCCCCTCTGGACGGCGCGGCGGCCGGTGGCGGCGGACGGCGGCGGCGGACGGCGGCGGACGGCGGCGGCGGCTGGCCGCGTGGCGGCGGCGGCGGCTGGCCGCGTGGCGGCGGCGGCGGGCCGCGTGGCGGCGGCGGCGGCGGGCCGCGGCGGCGGCGCTGGGCGCCGCACGTGATTGGCACGCGGGGCATAGCCCCGCGTTTTTCTTCAAGCGGCACGGCTCAAGGCCGTGCCTTTGACAAAAACGGCCCCCGCAAATGGGGGCCGGCTTGATAAAACCGGGGGGCTGTTGCCCCCCCCTCTTTAAATGAACCGCCCCCCTCTTTAAGAGGGGGGTTTGAAGAGCCGGCCGGGGGTTTAAACCCCCGGTTTTTATGATATCCGGCCGGCCCGCTGGCCGGCCGGTTTTTACTAACGGGACCGGGAAATTCCGGTCCCGCCCTTGATTTCCGACGCCGGCGGCACGGCCGCCGGTCTTTCCTTCCGCCGCGGCCCGGAACCGGCCGCGGTCTCCTCGTCTCACCGCGGCCCGGAACCGGCCGCGGTGTTCGTCGTCCGGCGCGGTGCGACGGCACCGCGCCCCTTTCTCCGTGCCAAGAATCCTCCCAACGCGGCGCGACGGCGTCGCGTTCTTGAAATCTCTCCTCGGCGAAGCGCGACGGCGTTGCGGAAAATATCTGAACGTTCATCCGCGTGGTGCGACGGCACCACGTTACTTGTTTCCTCCAGCATGAACAACATGAACGATGGAGGGGGATTCGGCCGTGTTCGTGCGGTCCGGTCCCCCTCACGTTAAAGAAATAAAAACGGAACTTAAATAAAATAAGTCACACGTTAAGTCACGCTAAAATCCACGATTCAAGAAAGGAATAAAAATAATCAATAAAGATCATCCCCTACCTCTGGTTTCAAGAACGAAGATCGTCAACGACCCGCGGAAGACGCGTCGCGGTGGTCGGCGTCACGGAAGAAGGACGTCGATGTCGTGAAGCGAGGATTCGAAGTTCTTTGACGACGATTTCGTCGCGGGAAAAGATGACGCGGAAGAAGACGTCGTCGGTGTCGCGGGTATGGCGTCGCGAAAGACGATTCCCGAGTACGTGGCGTTCTTCGTCGATGTTCGAAGGTTCTTCGCGTTCTTCAAGGAGGAAAAAGAAGTTCTTCAAAGTGTAGAACTCTTCCTCTCTCAAATCTCCACACAACACAGCAACCCCCAAAATAAAATAAGCTACCCTTATTTTATTTTCACTTTGCCCACCTTTCAAAAATTCAAAAGTTGAATTTATTACATTAATTAAAATCTTGAGTTGTCAAGAAATTAAATGGAAAGATAAGTTGGCAAGTTTTAATGTAGGGGAGAGTCACAAATTAAAGAGGGGGTTTAGAGGGGTTAGGGAATTTGAAAAGGTGGGGGGTTCGTGTGGGCCCCACCTCCCTCATAACCACACATGGGAAGTTGGGTGGTTGCGGGCCCCACCAACAACTTCCCATGAGAGAGTCTAACCACCTAGAATAAAATAAAATTCACACACAATTTTATTTTACTTATCTTTTAATCCCCAAAACTAACTTTCAACCCGCAACATACGCAACTCCCGAAAGGGTCTCTTTAAGCGAATATCGGCACTGCGAGTTCATCGGTGCCCTCGGATTTCAATTCCGAGCACCGGATCAAAAGTTAGGAATTCCCGCTCGTTCGTTCACTGAACGTACCCGAGCCAAACTTCGGAAATTAATTCCGGGCACTCCGGGCCTCGGAATCAGGTGCCGTCTGAAACCGCGCTCTTGTAAAAAAAACCAAAGAAAATTAAGAAAAAAAATTTCCCTTGAATTTTACGGTCTTTACAATACTCCCACCTCAGGGCTTTACGTCCCCGTAAAGATACAACAAAAACTAGGGGAACAAATGAGGGTACTGAGCACGCATCTGAGCCTCCCGCTCCCAAGTGCTCTCCTGGAGATTCCCGTGCTGCCATCTGATGCGCACAAGAGGAATCGATCGCCCACGTAGGACCCGCTCCTGTCGATCCTCTATCTCCACCGGGACCTCCGTAAAAGTCGCCCCATCGTCAACGTCAAGCTCCCCATGGTCAATGATGTGCGTCGGGTCGTGCACGTATCTTCTCAGCTGGGATACGTGAAAGACGTCGTGCACCCGGTGCAACTGAGGTGGTAGAGCCAGGCGATAAGCCACCTCGCCAATCCTGCTGAGAATCTGGAAAGGTCCGATGAAGCGCGGAGATAACTTTCCGCCTCGGCCAAATCTCCGAATACCACGTCGAGGTGAGACCCGCAAGAAGACGTGGTCGCCATCCTCGAACTCCAGTGGCCTCCGCCTTCTGTCAGCGTATGACTTCTGCCGGCTCTGAGCTGTCCTCATCCGCTCCTGGATGACCTGGACCTTCTCTGTCGTGGCCTGGACCATCTCCGGTCCCACCAGTGCTGATTCCCCAGGGTCTGTCCAGCACAAAGGAGATCTACATGGTCGGCCGTACAACGCCTCGTACGGTGCCATCCCGATGGTGGAGTGGTAGCTGTTGTTGTATGCGAACTCCACCAAGGGTAGGTGGTCCTCCCAGCTACGACCAAAGTCGAGGACACATGCGCGGAGCATGTCCTCGAGAGTCTGAATGGTCCTCTCCGTCTGACCATCCGTCTGAGGGTGAAAAGCTGTGCTAAGACGTAGATGCGTCCCGAACGCCTCCTGTAACCCCTTCCAAAGCCGGGAAGTAAAGCGGGCATCACGATCGGAAACGATAGATGATGGCACGCCGTGGAGCCGCACAATCTCCTGAACGTAGAGACGTCCCAAGCTCTCCACCGAGCCCTGCTCTCTGATGGGTAAGAAGTGTGCCGACTTGGTGAGTCGGTCAACAATCACCCAGATGGAGTCGTGACCTCTGGAAGTGCGTGGAAGTCCAGTCACGAAGTCCATAGATATGCCGTCCCACTTCCACTCCGGAACCTCCAAGGGCTGTACCAAGCCTGCTGGTACCTGATGCTCTGCCTTCACCTGCTGACAGGTAAGGCATCGAGAAACGAACTCTGCTACAGCCTTCTTCATGCCCGGCCACCAATGCTGTCGTCTGAGGTCCTGGTACATCTTCGCCACTCCAGGATGTACCGCTAAAGGTGAAGTGTGAAACTCCCTCAACACTTCCTCTCGCAAAGCGACTGGTACCATGGTACGTCCTCTGAAAAGGATGTCGTGCTCTGCTCCAAGGGAGAAACCATCAGGTGTCTGTCCCGAGGATATCTGTGCACGCCGTGTCTCACAGTCAGCGTCCCCATGCTGTGCCTCCCTGACTCGCTGCAGTAGTGGAGGAGTGACTGTGAGAGACTGAAGAAAGACTGCTCCATCTCTATCCACGAAGGATATCTGCAAAGAGGCCAGCTGCTCCGTCGCCTCCTCAAGTAGCTGAATGCCCGTCCTCCTACTGAGGGCATCGGCTACTACGTTCCCCTTCCCTGGAGTATAGACTATCTCAAAGTCATAGTCCTGGAGGAACTCGAGCCATCGTCGCTGTCTCAGGTTCAGGTCCTTCTGCGAGAAGATATACCTGAGACTCTGATGATCGGAAAAGACTGTAAAGCGCTCGCCCATCAGATAGTGTCGCCATGTCTTCAGAGCGAAGACCACTGCTGCTAACTCCAGGTCATGGGTAGCGTAGTTCTGCTCATGCGGCCTCAACTGTCGTGATCCATAGGCGATCACTGCCCGCTCCTGCATCAGAACACATCCGAGTCCGGTCCCTGATGCATCGCAGTAGACCACGTACCCTACTCCCTCCTCAGGCAACCTCAAGATAGGTGCGCTAGTCAATCTCTGCCTCAGCTCCTGGAAGCTCTGCTGACATCTGTCTGACCACACGAAGGGTTTTCCCTTCTTCGTCAACGCTGTGAGTGATGCCGCAACTCTGGAGAAGTTCGGCACAAATCTCCGATAGTATCCAGCTAGTCCCAAGAAACTCCGAACCTCAGTCACGCTCCTGGGTGGCTCCCATGCTAACACAGCCTCAATCTTCGCGGGATCCACTGCAACTCCCGCCTCAGAGATAACGTGTCCCAAAAAGTGGACCTCACGTATCCAGAACTGGCACTTCGAGAGCTTACCATAAAGCTGGTGCTCTCGGAGTGTGTCAAGAACAACTCGCAAGTGATAGGCGTGCTCCTCCTCTGTCGTAGAGTAAATCAGAATGTCGTCGATGAAGACCACGACAAACCGATCGAGGTATGGCTGAAAGATCCTGTTCATGAGAGCCATGAACACTGCTGGAGCATTGGTTACACCGAAAGGCATAACCAAGAACTCATAGTGGCCATACCGACATCTGAAGGCCGTCTTCTGCACATCCTCGTCTCTGACTCTGAGCTGATGATAGCCTGACCTGAGGTCTATCTTCGAGAACCACCGTGCTCCCTTGAGCTGATCAAAGAGGTCATCAATCCTCGGTAGCGGATACTTGTTCCTCACTGTCACCTGGTTCAGGCGACGATAGTCAACACAAAGTCGCAAGCTTCCGTCCGCCTTCTTGGCGAACAATATCGGGGAAGCCCAGGGTGAAACACTGGGTCGGATGAATCCCTTGCCCTGCAAGTCCTCCAACTGTACCCGTAGCTCTCGAAGCTCGGCGGGGGCCATCCGATATGCTGGAGTGGATATCGGGGCTGTCCCGGGGTACAAGTCAATATAAAAGTCTACCTCTCTGCGAGGAGGTAGCCCTGGAACATCGTCGGGAAAAACGTCCGCAAACTGATCCACCACTGCAGGAAAACCAGGACTCCGCACGTCAACTGCTCCAAGGATAAGGCTAGCCAACTGATGAGTAATGGGCTGTCCTCTCCTCCGCGGAAGTCCATCCTGTGCTGCTAAGGCTCCCTTCTCGCCGGTGAAGGTGAACCTGCTCCCGTCGGTGCGTACACATCGCACCTTGCGCCTAAAACAGTCAATCTGTGCATGGACCGTGGACAGCCAATCCATGCCCAAGATGACGTCGTAAGGCCTCGACGCTGCTACAAGAAGATCCCAGCCGAAGCTCTCGCCTCCTAGAGTAAGCTCACACTGCCGGCACCAGTGCGTGATCGTCGAGTCTGCTCCCGTAGGAGTCTCTAGCCGTAAGGATCGAGCCAACGGCTCTGTCGGAATCTCCGAGCTCCGAACAAGGGCAGCGGCTATGAAAGAATGACTCGCTCCTGTGTCTATAAGAACTGCAGCAAGGGTGGAATAGACACAGATAGTACCTCGAATCATCTCGGGTGCGCCGTGGTCGTAGGCCTCTGCTGCCTGGAGCTGTGCCTGTCGCTGCCCGCCAGCTCCCTGTGGTCGGGGTGGACCTCCTGGTGGTGGTGGTGGTAAAGCCTCAAAGCGTCGGCCACCACCAGCTGCTCGTCCAGCTCCTCTGCCTCGTCCGCCTCCTCCCTGCGGACCGCCACGGTCGACCCTCTGCCTCTGCCTCGGTGGTCCATCTACTGACTGCTGCTCCTCGGCACGGCGGGTCGGGCAGTCACGAGCCATGTGGCCCTGCCCGCCGCACGAGTAGCACTGCCTGCCTCTCGGAAGACTGGCTCCGCGCTGTGTGCCCCGCACTGCTGAGCCAGTGCCCTGAGATCGTCGGCCTGAAGGTCTGGTCTGCCTGGACCCCTGAGTCATCCGTCGACTGCCTGCTGCAGATGACTCTGCCACGTGCCGCCCTGCGGTGGGTCGCTGTGCTGGTGTAGACTCAGCAAGGAAGCTCTCGATCAGAAGAGCCCGCTCCAGTACTCCTGTCTGAGTCGGTATGCTGAGGGAGATCAGCGATGCCCTGATCTCGTGTCTCAAACCCTGCTCGAAGGTCCGGGCCCGGAAGAATGGATCCCGTACCATGTCGGTCGAGTAGCGCGAGAGATCGGTAAACCTCGCCGAGTACTGGGCGACCGTCATGCTGCCCTGCCGCAGCTGTAGAAGCTCCTGGATGCGCACCGCTCGAAGGGTGGCCGGGACGAACTCAGAGCGGAAGAGGCTCTCGAAGTCCGTCCAGAGTAGAGATGCCTCGTCGTGCACCTGGAGCATCAAGCTCCACCATCGTCCTGCTGCTGCGTGTAGTAGGCTCGCAGCGAGGATCACCATGAGGTCTGCTGGTGTCCTCACTAGCCTAAACACTCGAACCACTGCCTCCAGCCAGTCCTCTGCTGCCTGGGGATCCGTCTCCCCGCGAAACCTGGGCGGTCGCTGTCGCTGAAACTCATGCAGTGCGCTGAGGCGACGTGCATCGTCAGCGGCTGCTGCTGGAAGCATCGGGGGCTCGGCGGGTAAAGCTACCGCCGGTGCCACTACTGGAAAAGGGCCCTGCACCGAAGCCTCGTCGCTCGGTGGGCTGTCGTCTCGCTCGACCATCGGAACCCTAGCTGGCTGCCGTCGTGGGGGCATCCTGAAAAGAAAACAGGTGCGCCACGGTCAGAACAGTATACCTGGTGAGCTGATATATAAGTAATCACAAAGAAAACTTTGAAACACACACGCAATCAATGTTTTCGTGCATTAAGTCGGAAATCAGAAGTCAGGGTCCTGGTGTATGGATACGTCGGCCGCCGCACCAACACTGGACTCCCTGGACTGATAACCACACTCAATACGCTAAACATTATTGCTTCACATAGAAAAGATCAGAGTTCGCGGTAGAACCGAACTCCTCTGATACCAATTTGTCACGACCCGCCCTCGGGGTCCGTGCCGTGACTACCCCAAGCCCGCCTTCCATAGGCCAGGGGCTGGCGACTAGCACCAAGGCGTAGATCCCAGCAAATTGGGAAGGCATTGCCTTTGAAAAGGTAAACACACACCACAGAGTAAACAAGCGGAAAGTAAACACTAAGCAAGCAGAGTACAACTGAAGTGCGGAAAAGTAAATGGGCCAGAATACAAACCCAAACTGAAAGTAAAGTACAACTCGAAAAGGGAAAAACAGCAACTGTAAAGTAAAGGCCGCTACTCCGTGCTGTCCACTGGAAAATCCCACCTGAAGGGTGGGTACAGATAGCTCCTCTGCTCCACGGGTCCCACCGTCCGCTCCGTGCTCGTCCCGCCCAGTGGTCCACCTCCGGGTACCGTCCCGCTCCGCAAACCTCAGCTAAGGTCAACGCTGTCCGTCGTCTGCAACCAACACAACGTAGTGCGGGCGAAGCCCGTGCAGGGGTGAGTATAAGCTACTCAGTAGGGTCCCCGAGACCCCTGAAGGTCTCTCAAAATCCACAAAGGATAAACCACGAAGCAAAGTACAATCACGAAGTAACAACCAACACTGCTTAGGTATATGCCCATACATATACCTAAGTCATCAATTCAAATACGCTCCAACCTCCGAGCCCAAGTATAACTCAGTCCACGCAGGAAAGTATACGTATTCCACAAAGGAAAGTAACAGGATTCAGCTCACACAGGTATACTTCTTCAGGGACGATAAAGATGATCACTGATCCATCTAAGTCGTCGGACCCACGAAGGATCGATAGGTAACTAACCCCCGCAAGACCCACACAGGATCGGGCTCACACAGAACCTGTAGGCGCTGGCTCACACAGAACCGCTGAGCGCAAGGACCCACACAGGATCGGGCTCACACAGAACCTGTAGCACTGATCCATGTAGGATCGCTGAGTGCTGTAGTCGTCGTCGTCGAATCCACACAGGATCTCTGTACTGTCGTCGTCGAATCCACACAGGATCTCTGTACTGTCGTCGTCGCAGTCACAGTAGCAGTCGTAGCAGTAGAACAGTCGCAGCCAGCACTAGGGTTCCCGCACACAGCAAGCTCGTACGGAGGGTCCGCTCCACGAGCCGAGAGGCTGATACATCAACTGTCACGAAGACCGAAGTTGATGTATCCAAAAGTTCCGTATCGTCAACAGGAACTCAACGCAACAGACGGCGCGTCAATCGGACGCCCGGTCTGAGAGTTATTGGCATTTTCGTCTCCGGGGCCCGGTTAGTTTTTAAGGCAAAACCAACCCGACCGTACTCCACCTGCGTCCAAACCTCGGGCGGAGTATGCCAAAAGATCCGTCTCACTAAGAGGAACACTACGCGACTGACGGCACGTCAATCGGACGTCCGTAGCTCAAGATATGAGCGTTTTCGCTCCGAAGGCCCGGTTGGTTTCGTGAATGAACCAACCCGGCCGAACTCAAAGTAACCCGAAACCTTGAGTGCGATATACCGAAATGATCGTCTCGATCCAAGGATCGCGTTTCCGCAGACGGTTCGTCATTCGGAGGTCCGAGGCTCAAGTTATGAGCCAAAAACCTAATCTGGTCCGAAACGGGGGGTCCGGGTTCGGGCCGACCCGGCCCGACCCCCCCCCTCTGGACGGCGCGGCGGCCGGTGGCGGCGGACGGCGGCGGCGGACGGCGGCGGACGGCGGCGGCGGCTGGCCGCGTGGCGGCGGCGGCGGCTGGCCGCGTGGCGGCGGCGGCGGGCCGCGTGGCGGCGGCGGCGGCGGGCCGCGGCGGCGGCGCTGGGCGCCGCACGTGATTGGCACGCGGGGCATAGCCCCGCGTTTTTCTTCAAGCGGCACGGCTCAAGGCCGTGCCTTTGACAAAAACGGCCCCCGCAAATGGGGGCCGGCTTGATAAAACCGGGGGGCTGTTGCCCCCCCCTCTTTAAATGAACCGCCCCCCTCTTTAAGAGGGGGGTTTGAAGAGCCGGCCGGGGGTTTAAACCCCCGGTTTTTATGATATCCGGCCGGCCCGCTGGCCGGCCGGTTTTTACTAACGGGACCGGGAAATTCCGGTCCCGCCCTTGATTTCCGACGCCGGCGGCACGGCCGCCGGTCTTTCCTTCCGCCGCGGCCCGGAACCGGCCGCGGTCTCCTCGTCTCACCGCGGCCCGGAACCGGCCGCGGTGTTCGTCGTCCGGCGCGGTGCGACGGCACCGCGCCCCTTTCTCCGTGCCAAGAATCCTCCCAACGCGGCGCGACGGCGTCGCGTTCTTGAAATCTCTCCTCGGCGAAGCGCGACGGCGTTGCGGAAAATATCTGAACGTTCATCCGCGTGGTGCGACGGCACCACGTTACTTGTTTCCTCCAGCATGAACAACATGAACGATGGAGGGGGATTCGGCCGTGTTCGTGCGGTCCGGTCCCCCTCACGTTAAAGAAATAAAAACGGAACTTAAATAAAATAAGTCACACGTTAAGTCACGCTAAAATCCACGATTCAAGAAAGGAATAAAAATAATCAATAAAGATCATCCCCTACCTCTGGTTTCAAGAACGAAGATCGTCAACGACCCGCGGAAGACGCGTCGCGGTGGTCGGCGTCACGGAAGAAGGACGTCGATGTCGTGAAGCGAGGATTCGAAGTTCTTTGACGACGATTTCGTCGCGGGAAAAGATGACGCGGAAGAAGACGTCGTCGGTGTCGCGGGTATGGCGTCGCGAAAGACGATTCCCGAGTACGTGGCGTTCTTCGTCGATGTTCGAAGGTTCTTCGCGTTCTTCAAGGAGGAAAAAGAAGTTCTTCAAAGTGTAGAACTCTTCCTCTCTCAAATCTCCACACAACACAGCAACCCCCAAAATAAAATAAGCTACCCTTATTTTATTTTCACTTTGCCCACCTTTCAAAAATTCAAAAGTTGAATTTATTACATTAATTAAAATCTTGAGTTGTCAAGAAATTAAATGGAAAGATAAGTTGGCAAGTTTTAATGTAGGGGAGAGTCACAAATTAAAGAGGGGGTTTAGAGGGGTTAGGGAATTTGAAAAGGTGGGGGGTTCGTGTGGGCCCCACCTCCCTCATAACCACACATGGGAAGTTGGGTGGTTGCGGGCCCCACCAACAACTTCCCATGAGAGAGTCTAACCACCTAGAATAAAATAAAATTCACACACAATTTTATTTTACTTATCTTTTAATCCCCAAAACTAACTTTCAACCCGCAACATACGCAACTCCCGAAAGGGTCTCTTTAAGCGAATATCGGCACTGCGAGTTCATCGGTGCCCTCGGATTTCAATTCCGAGCACCGGATCAAAAGTTAGGAATTCCCGCTCGTTCGTTCACTGAACGTACCCGAGCCAAACTTCGGAAATTAATTCCGGGCACTCCGGGCCTCGGAATCAGGTGCCGTCTGAAACCGCGCTCTTGTAAAAAAAACCAAAGAAAATTAAGAAAAAAAATTTCCCTTGAATTTTACGGTCTTTACAGCCCGGAATCAATTTCCGAAGTTTGGCTCGGGTACGTTCAGTGAACGAACGAGCGGGAATTTCTAACTTTTTATCCGGTGCTCGGAATTGAAATCCGAGGGCACCGATGAACTCGCAGCGCCGATATTCGCTTAAAGAGACCTTTTCGGGAGTTGCGTTTGTTTCGGGTTGAGAGTTAGTTTTTGGGAGATTAGAATAAGTTAAATAAAAATTGTGTTTACATATTTTTATTTAAACTTATTAGTTAACTTCTCTCAAAGGAAGTTAGGGGTGGGACCCACACCCACTTAACCTCCCTTGAGAGGATTAAGTGTGGTGGGGCCCACACGAACCCCTAACTTTACATCTTCCCTCAAACTCCCTTTCGAGTTGTACTTTACTTTCAGTTTGGGTTTGTATACTGGCCCATTTACTTTTCCGCACTTTCAGTTGTACTCTGCTTTTGCTTTGTGTTTACTTTCCGCTTGCTTACTCTGAGGTGTTTGTTTACTTTACCAAGGAAATGCCTTCCCTTTTTACCGGGATATACACCTTGGTGCTAGTCGCCAGCCCCTGGCCTATGGAAGGCGGGATTGGGGTAGTCACGGCACGGACCCCGAGGGCGGGTCGTGACAAATTGGTATCAGAGGAGTTCGGTTCTACCGCAAACTCTGATCTTTTCTATGTGAAGCAATAATGTTTAGCGTATTGAGTGTGGTTATCAGTCCAGGGAGTCCAGTGTTGGTGCGGCGGCCGACGTATCCGTACACCAGGACCCTGACTTCTGATTTCCGACTTAATGCACGAAAACATTGATTGCGTGTGTGTTTCAAAGTTTTCTTTGTGATTACTTTATATCAGCTCACCAGGTATAATGTTCTGACCGTGGCGCACCTGTTCCCTTTTCAGGATGGCCCCACGACAGCAGCCAGCTAGGGTTCCGAGAGTCGAACGTGACGACAGCCCACCGAGCGACGAGGCTTCGGTGCAGGGCCCTTTGTCAGCAGTGGCACCGGCGGTAGTTCTACCCGCCGAGCCCCCGTTGCTTCCAGCACCAGTCGCTGACGATGCACGTCGCCTCAGCGCACTGCATGAGTTTCAACGCCAGCGACCGCCCAGGTTTCGTGGGGAGATGGATCCCCAGGCAGTAGAGGACTGGCTGGAGGCAGTAGTACGAGTGTTTAGGATAGTGAGGACACCAGCAGACCTCATGGTGATCCTCGCTGCGAGCCTACTACACGCAGCAGCAGGACGATGGTGGAGCCTGATGCTCCAGGTACACGATGAAGCATCTCTTCTTTGGACGGACTTTGAGAGCCTCTTCCGCTCGGAGTTCGTCCCAGCCACCCTTCGTGCAGTGCGTATCCAGGAGCTTCTACAGCTGCGGTAGGGCAGCATGACGGTCGCACAGTACTCGGCGAGATTTACTGATCTCTCGCGCTACTCGACCGACATGGTACGTGACCCATTCTTCCGGGCCCAGACCTTCGAGCAGGGTTTGAGACACGAGATCAGGGCATCGCTGATCTCCCTCAGTATACCGACTCAGACAAGAGTACTGGAGTGGGCCCTTCTGATCGAGAGTTTCCTTGCTGAGTCTACACCAGCACAGCGACCCACCACAGGGCGGCACGTGGCAGAGTCATCTGCAGCAGATAGCCGACAGATGACTCAGGGTTCCAGGCAGACCAGACCTACCAGTGGCCGACTGCACGACTCAGGCTCAGTTGTGCGGGGAAGCCGGGGTGGAGTCAGAGCCAGGCGTGCCGAGAGTGGGCAGTGTTACTCCTGTGGCGGGATTTGTCACATGGCTCGTGACTGTCCGACCCGCCATGCTGATGATCAACAGTTAATTGAAGAACCTCCCAGGCAGAGGCAAAGGTTCGACCGTGGCGGTCCACAGGGAGGAGGCGGATGAGGCAGAGGAGCTGGACGAGCAGCCGGTGGTGGGCGATGCTTTGAGGCTCTTCCACCACCACCACCAGGAGGTCCACCCCGACCACAGGGAGTAGGTGAACATGCGAGAGCTCAGCTTCAGGCAGCCGAGGCCTTCGATCATGGAGCTCTGGGAGCCGATGGACAGGAGCAGAACTAGTGGATACGTCCTTTTTACTTCTGGTTCCTTGTTGATTTTGTGTAGCGTATTGTATTATGAGCTGCAATAATAAAAGACGCATACCTTCGTGATATTTTCGTTCCTGTCCTCTTTCGTGATGTTACTAAGAGGTTCCAGTTTTGGCTGTTGACTTGACCCTCACTTGTGAGACATCTACTGGAGGAGACCAGTTACCACACACTGATGCCGACAGTGTGACTCAACCCTTGGAGGCGAGAGTAACGGTTGGATCTCTTAGTAGTAGCGTCGAGGCCTTACGACGTCATCCTTGGTATGGGTTGGTATCATCCATGTTAGGATTGACTGTTTTAGGCAAAGAATGTGGTTCATCCAGGGGATGGGACCGAATTTCTCTTATCGGCAAAGAAGAAATCTTGCAGCTCTGGTGGGACCGGAGATGGTCCAGGCCACGACAGAGAAGGTCCAGGTCATCCAGGAGAGGATGAGTACAGCTCAGAGCCGGTAGAAGTCATACGCTGACAGGAGGCGGAGGCCACTGGAGTTCGAGGATGGCGACCACGTCTTCTTGTGGGTCTCACCTCGACGTGGTATTCGGAGATTTGGCCGAGGCGGCAAGTTATCTCCGCGCTTCATCGGACCCTTCTAGGTTCTCAGCAGGATTGGTGAGGTGGCTTATCGCCTGGCTCTACCACCTCAGTTGCACCGGGTGCACGACATCTTCCATGTGTCTCAGCTGAGGAGATACGTGCACGACCCGACACACATCATTGACCATGGGGAGCTTGACGTTGACGATGGGGCGACTTTTACGGAAGTCCCGGTGGAGGTAGAGGATCGACAGGAGCGGGTCCTGCGTGGGCGATCGATTCCTCTTGTGCGCATTAGATGGCAGCACGGAAATCTCCAGGAGAGCACATGGGAGCGGGAGGCTCAGATGCGTGCTCAGTTCCCTCTTTTGTTTCCCTAGTTTTTGATGTATCTTTACGGGGACGTAAAGCCCTGAGGTGGGAGTAATGTAAAGACCCGTAAAAATCAAGGAAATTTTTTTCTTAATTCTATTTAGAATTTTACAAGAGCGCGGTTTCAGACGGCACCTGATTCCGAGGCCCGGAGTGCCCGGAATCAATTTCCGAAGTTTGGCTCGGGTACGTTCAGTGAACGAACGAGCGGGAATTTCTAACTTTTGATCCGGTGCTCGGAATTGAAATCCGAGGGCACCGATGAACTCGCAGCGCCGATATTCGCTTAAAGAGACCTTTTCGGGAGTTGCGTTTGTTTCGGGTTGAGAGTTAGTTTTTGGGAGATTATAATAAGTTAAATAAAAATTGTGTTTACATATTTTTATTTAAACTTATTAGTTAACTTCTCTCAAAGGAAGTTAGGGGTGGGACCCACACCCACTTAACCTCCCTTGAGAGGATTAAGTGTGGTGGGGCCCACACGAACCCCTAACTTTACATCTTCCCTCAAACTCCCTTAACCCCTCTTTAATTAACATGACAACTTGTTAATTAATGTGGAGTTATCTCTTTTTGAATTTCAAACCTTTGAAATTCTTGTGTTATGTTTTTGATTAAATTAAGCTCTTCTCTCTTTTTGTTGGGTTAGAACTCTTAGCCAACTTGAGAGCTTTTGAGAGCTTCTTCTTCTTCTTCAAGCTCTGACGAAGAACACGAAGAACGCTCAAACTCCGACGAAGAACGCCGCCTCTTTTCTTCGCCTTCTGTGTCAACGAGAGGGAACACCGCTTCTTCCTCGGACAACCTTCGTCGGCGTACAAGGATTCGCCAACGACGTATCTCTTCGGGCGTATCTCTTCGTCAACGGATTTGACGAACGACGACCGCGATGCCCGACCTACGCGACGTCGTCATCTGCGGAACGTAGTCAAATCTTCGAACCTTATACCAAGGTAGGGGTTGTTGATTTATTGATTATTTATTCCATTCTTGATCGAGGATTTAGCATGTCTAAACGTGTGGCAAATGGATATTCTTTAGTTGTGTTATTATTTAACGTGAGGGGGCCGGACCGCATGAACACGGCCGAACCCCCTCCATCATTCATGTTGATTTATCTTGCGGGTGGAAGCAAGGTGGCGTGGTGCCGTCGCACCACGCGGATAATTGTATGTTTATCTTGCGCGGCGCCGTCGCGCGCGCGCCATGGAAGAATCTTCAAGAACGCGACGCCGCCGCGCCGCATCAAGGGAAATCGGAGGCGCGGCGGAGGGGCGCGGTGTCGTCGCACCGTGCCAGACGACGAACACCGCGGCCGGTTCCGGGCCGCGGCGGGATGAGAATACCGACGGCCGGGCCGCCGGTGTTGGAAGCCGAAGAGGGGACCGGATTTTTCCGGTCCCATTGGAGAAAACCGGCCGGCCAGCTGGCCGGCCGGATGGCCAAATCCGGGGGAAAATTAATCCCCCGGCCAACAATTAAAACCCCCCTCATAAAGAGGGGGGCGGTTCCAAGAAAGGGGGGGGGGGCAGCAGCCCCCCGGTTTATTTCCAAACCGGCGCCCACGTGGGGGCCGTTTTTCGGCAAAGGGAGCGGCTTAGCCGCGCCGCCGCCTCCAAGAAAGCGGGGGCTTTGCCCCCCGCGCCGCCTCCGTGCGGCATCAGGCCGCCGCGACCCCCACGCCGCCGCGCCACCACCGGGCCGCCGCGCCACCACCGGGCCGCCGCGCCACCGCCGGGCAGCCGCGCCACCGCCGGGCCGCCGCGCCACCGCCGGACCGCCACGCCACAGCCGCGCCGCCGCGCCGCCGGCCTGCCGGGCCGACCCAGGGGGGGTCGGGCCGGGTCGGCCCGGACCCGGACCCCCCCGTTTCGAACCAGTATTGGTCTTTTGGCCATAACTTGAGCCTCAGACCTCCGATTGACGAACCGTCTGCGGCAACGCAATCCTTGGATCGAGACGGTCGTTTCGTTATATCGCACTCAAAGTTTCAGATTACTTGAGTTCGGCCGGGTTGGTTCGTTCACGAAACCAACCGGGCCTTCGGAGCAGAAACGCTCATATCTAGAGCTACGGACGTCCGATTGACGTGCCGTCAGCCGTGTTGTGTTCCTCTTACTGAGACGGATCTTTTGGCATACTCCGCCCGAGGTTTGGACGCAGGTGGAGTACGGTCGGGTTGGTTTTGCCTAAAAAACCAACCGGGCCCCGGGGACGAAAATGCCAATAACTCTCAGACCGGGCGTCCGATCGACGCGCCGTCTGTTGCGTTGAGTTCCTGTTGACGGTACGGAACTTTTGGATACATCAACTCTGGACTTCGTGACAGTTGATGTATCAGCCTCTCGGCTCGTGGAACGGACCCTCTGAACGAGCTTGCTGTGTGCGGGAACCCTAGTGCTGGCTGCGACTGTTACTGCGACTACTACTGCTACTGTGACTGCGACGACGACAGTACAGAGATCCTGTGTGGATTCGACGACGACGACTACAGCACTCAGCGATCCTACGTGGAACAGTGCTACCGAACCTGTGTGAGCTGAATCTTCTGTTTACCTTGGGCGGTGGAGCGCTTGGTTGTAGCAGCATATCCTTGGCAGTGGAGCGCTCGGTTGTAGCGGCAGACCTGCGATACTGGAGACGAGCGTACAGAGTACGGAGACCGTGAAACCGGCTGAGACCTGAAGACTGCTTGACCGACTCAACTTGGAGTGAGTCGACTAGCCCAGTGGACGGAGCGCCCGGTATTCGGCGGCAGACCCACGGCGGACGGAGCGCCTGGTAGTTGGCAGCAGACCCGCGGTACTCGACTGGAGGAGTACCTCTGTAGGCTATCTGGGTGAGCGCCCGGTATTTGGCAGCAGACCCTCAGCGGACGGAGCGCCCGGTAGTTGGCAGCAGACCCGCGGTACTCGACAGGAGGAGTACTTCAGCAGTCTTAGGTTAGTGAGCAGTACCTCGGAGTCGTGACAGGACCACTGTACACTTCAGAGATGGGGCTCTTCAACAGTTACAGTTTCGTTAATGAAAATCTTGGTTTGAGCTAAATCCTGTTGTTTTCCTGTGTGGATTGTGTTGTGCTATCCTGTGCGGATTACGTTTTGCTTCCCTGTGTGGAATACGTTTACTTTCCTGTGTGGACTGAGTTGTACTTGGGCTCGGAGGTTGGAGCGTATTTGAAATTGATGACTTAGGTATATGTATGGGCATATACCTAAGCAGTGTCGGTTATTACTTCGTGATTGTTCCTTTCTTTGTGGTTTATCCTTTGTGGATTTTGAGAGACCTTCAGGGGTCTCGGGTCCCTACTGAGTAGCTTATACTCACCCCTGCACGGGCTTTGCCCGCACTACGTTGTGTTGGTTGCAGACGACGGACAACGTTGACCTTAGCTGAGGCTTGCAGAGCGGGACGGTACCCGGAGGTGGACCACTGGACGAGACGTGCTCGGAGAGGACGGCGGGACCCGTGGAGCAGTGGAGCTATCTGTACCCACCCTTCAGGTGGGATTTCCAGTGGATAGCTCGGTGTAGCGGCTTTTACTTTCCAGTTGCTGTTTTCCCTTTCGAGTTGTACTTTACTTTCAGTTTGGGTTTGTATACTGGCCCATTTACTTTTCCACACTTTCAGTTGTACTCTGCTTTTGCTTTGTGTTTACTTTCCGCTTGCTTACTCTGAGGTGTTTGTTTACTTTACAAAGGCAATGCCTTCCCTTTTTACCGGGATATACGCCTTGGTGCTAGTCGCCAGCCCCTGGCCTATGGAAGGAGGTCTTGGGGTAGTCACGGCACGGACCCCGAGGGCGGGTCGTGACATGTTTTATCTACTTTTTCATACATTAATGATTATGGTACCTCTGGGATGCTTTTGGGTATGCTCGGTTACCAGTTTGCATGAGCAAGGCCAGGTGAGGGGCCGTTGCTTATTGGGGCATTTTGGCTGGGGAATTCCAAAATGGTTTTAATTGAAATTTGATTGTTATAAACTAATTAGTTTAATTTGTTAAAGCCTGTTATAAATTATGGAGGCATTTAAGACCTCAGTGCTGGTATGGGACAACACCTTGCATAGTGTAATTCAACTGTTAGTTTGTTTTTCCTGGTTGTGTTTTCTGTTTTCATATGTCACATATGCAATTGCTGAAATGCATCTACTGGACCCTTTTTGGGTTGTGTTGGGCTTGGACCGGTTACGCTTGAGTGATAATGATCATAGGTTGGGCTTTGCCCGGGATACTTTGGGTGGTTTTGACCACGGGATTGGGCGTCATGGACGTCGGCATGTGGCAGTACGACTGTCTGGTTGGGCAAGGCCCGGGTTACTAGGGTGGCGATGCCATCGGACTTGAGAGACATGGTCGCAGGGACACGAGGTGTCAATTGTGTTGGTGGCTAGGACTATTTTGGGTGATTACCGCTCACCAGGACTTTGAGTAGTGTGCACACAGAGATACTTCATGATGAGGTGGTTTTGACAACTCGTGTGGGTATAGGCCCCCGTAGTTACAGTTAGGTATTTTGGTTGGGGGTGGTTGCTGTAGAAAGACACGGGGGAGGTGAGGAGCTTTCAGGGAATGGGCGTGCCTTTGGGATGTCGGTACGTGAGACACGAGGTGTCAGGAGGCACATGGTGCCGG
The DNA here is from genome assembly GCA_963277665.1 of Viscum album. Lineage (NCBI taxonomy): Eukaryota > Viridiplantae > Streptophyta > Magnoliopsida > Santalales > Viscaceae > Viscum > Viscum album. The sequence goes on along the minus strand of OY728163.1, from coordinate 1,690,033,449 downwards.
GTTACTATTTTTGGGCGTGCCTTCGGGACGTCGGTACTTGAGACACGAGGTGTCAGGAGGCACATGGTGCCGGGTTACTATTTTGGGAGTTCCTTCAGGACGTCGGTACATGAGACACGAGGTGTTAGGAGGCACCTGGTGCCAGGTTACTATTTTTGGGCGTGCCTTTGGGACGTCAGTACTTGAGACACGAGGTATCAGGTGGAACATGGTGCCGGGTTACACGACAGAGATTCCGGCGCTGGTTGAAGCAGGTGATGCTCCATGGTGGCTACTGAGAACCAGTGGATTTTGTATTTATTTTTGCATTGTACTGTTTACTACTTTCCTTGTAAATGCATGACTGCTTAAACACATATATTTGGTATGCACCACTGGGTGGTATCCTACTGAGATTTGTCTGACACCCTGCATGGGCCCTTCGGGATGTGTGTAGACTTTATAGATTTACATGCAGGAAAGAGGTCAGCTTTAGGAGATGAGCTGCATTAGTTGTTGCATGGAGATGGTATGGACCATGAGGTCATGTCTAGCTGTGTTTACTTTGTTTTGTTTACTTTCTGTATTGGCATGCTTATTGTAGATACTGTTAGTTATCCATTGGCGCCCTCTTTATATTCAGTTGTGTATGACCTGCTTTGGATAAATGTTTTACTATTCAGTAGTAGTTACATGTTATCAGCATGTTGTTGTTTTTATTTCTGCTACTGTTGTTTCATTTACTGCTTCTTCTGTTCATCTATATTGACTATGCTTCCACTTTGCGGGTCTGGTTCGAGTCTGCTGAGTCATTCATTCCACTGCATCTTTACTGTTATACTTGGACCAGTACCCATATTAAGATCCTCCGAGATGGTATAGCCTCCCCACTATACCTAACAGACCCCCGCTTCTAGTCGGCAGCCTTTGGCGTTTGGGGAGGTGCACCTAAGGTAGTAACACCCGACCCGTTCAGCACTGTTCGGGTGGCTGGTCGGGTCCCAAACATTACAAAGTGGTATCAGAGGAGTTTTTGATAGGGATTTAGTAGCAGCGTTTTACTAGCTACTAATGAGTTTTAGGCTTCTCATTTCTTTCTGCTGGTTTTACTATTTGGGATATGGTAGACTGGAGATAAGTTGTTGTAACTGGAATTGGGTGTCTAGCTTGTGCTTGGGTGCCTACAGCCCCAGGTACGAGGGATGGACCTAGCTGTCGTGGGTGGGAATTGGTGTTTGCTTTTTCCCCGATTACAGTTGATATGATTTCCACCTTGGTGGCTCACTTGATGTGTAATGTTGTTGATTTTGATATGTGACCCTTGAACCAGTATGGTAAGGGAGAATTGGACGTTGGCCCGGTATGGTAAGGCTAGTTGTTGGATTTTGATGGGCACATTTTTAGGGTATTTCAATTTCATAATTCCACGTAAGCTTTGTGAAGTGATTATTCCATGTGAATGAAATATCAAATTCCATGCTTTATATGCTTTAAAATGTGAATTGGTGAAATTCATGATAGAACTGCTAGTTGTGAAAATGTGTATGCCATGCTTTATATTTTGTAGAATTTCATGCTGTAGGATATTTGGGTCTGACTCTTATGAGAGCAAGCATCTACTATGATTGAGGTAGTGAAACTGTCAGGATTAGGCGACACGGTCGTCGGTTTGAGGCAACGTGAGTTGTTGGGACGGGCATAGCCCGAGGTACTTGTGATACTTGGCTCTGTTGAGGGCGAGTAAGGAGGTCGTGAGGCCAGGATGCCGTGGGGCATGGGTTGCGGTGAGGGGGAGTAAGGGTAGTTGTTGTGCACTGCCTTTTACTACTTTCCTTATCTACGTATAATATATTGTTATATATATATATGTGTGTTGTCTGACCATTTATGGTATTCGGCAGGTTACTCCTTCACGGCTCGATGGAGACTCAGGCAGGAGATGATACAGTACCGCATGATCAGGGTCAAAATTCCGTACAGGATGAGCATGAGCCGCAGGTACAGGCTCAGGGACAGGAACAGGTTCAGGATCCAGTGCAGGTAGGACAGCAGCCAGGTTTGGCATCGTTCAGGTCGTGGCTCGACGAGCAGCTCTGAGCTAGCCTGGTACGTGTCTTGAAGGGCCTTGATGGAGGTGCACAGAGTATAGATCCTTCTATGGAATATCTGGCGTGGGAGTTCCAGTCGCAGTACTCGCCGCTTTTTCAGGGTGAGGGTGGTCCGCAGGAGGCTGGGAACTGGAAGAGAGTATGTATATGATTTTCGAGCTGCTCGAGATGCCTCCAGGGCGGAGGGTCAATCTGGCGACTTACATGCTGAGAGGACCGGCGAAGCGTTGGTGGGACGTACAGGTTCTAGCTCGTAGACACGAGGGACTGGCATGGAAGGACTTCGAGGGAAGGTTCTTTGAGAAATTCTTCCCAGAGAAACTGAGGGCAGAGAGAGATCAGGAGTTCTTGAGTCTTCAGTAGGGGGACATGTCCATCATGGACTACGTAGCTACTTTCACAGAGCTGTCTTGCTTTGCACCTGGTATGGTGAGAAACGACGCAGCTAGGGTGAGGTGCTTCGAGGATGGCTTACGGCACACCATTTGGGTATAGGTGAACATATTCAGGATGGGTTCTTTCTCCAAAGTGGTGAATCAGGCAGTCATAGCCAAGGGCAACTAAATGGATAAATCTCACTTGGGCAGGACAGAAGCTTCGGGTAATGGTTCAGACAGCAGGAAGCATGGATATGATGAGTCTCCGCAGGGCAGTCAGGCCAGGGATTCAGCTAGACCACCACATGGGAGTTCTTCAGTGATTTGCTTCAAGTGTGGACAACCGAGACATGTTCGGTCACAATGCGATTGGCCTTCGAAGGAGTGCCGAGCATGTGGACAGTACATGCATCTGGAGAGGTTTTGCAGGCAACCTTCTCAGATAGCTGGTAGGTAGGGACTAGGACAGACTGTGGTGTCTGGAGTTGGTTCAGGTTCGGTACCAGAGAGGGTAGTCGAGGTTCATCTGTGCCCGGAGGTTGTGACAGATACGGTGGGACACAGCTGAGGGGTCAGTGGCCGGTGACTGGAGCAGCATCAGGAGGTCAGGTGTCAGGCAGTCATGTTTCAGGCTAGGTGCACGTCATGGAGCTGCCAGAGGCTGAGCTGGCCGGTGAGCCGGTGATAGTTAGAGGTACACAGCGGTGTGACTGTGATCTCCATGTTTCCTTTTTGGCATGACCTGTAGAGGTATGTCTATTTTGAGTACAAGAGGTGCACATGATCTTTCTGGACTAACTAGATGCTAGTTAGTAGGTTGGCACCAAATCGGGTGCATGATATATATATGTGTGTATGAGGTGTCGTGGGCATCAGGGCATCGTGGATGCGGGTTACATGACGTGTCGTGGGCATCGGGGCATCGTGGATGTGAGTTACTTGAGGTGCTAGGCACCAGGACCTCGTGGAGCTGGACAACGATATGGTGCGGGTTATGTTGGGTGTCGGTAGCGATATAGGATCACCAACGAGGTGCAGGGGTGATGATGCGTCATGGGAGGATTTTGCATCCAGAAAACAGGTTAGTGAACCCTGTTTGCTTTAAATTTTGTGGGTTGAGACCGAGTAGGCAATTCCTAAGGTGGGGATCCCCTTGAGAAATTTATCCAGAACCTTGGGACCGGGGTAGTGTAGATTGTTTAACTAGTATGGGCATGTTCGGTGCCATCTTCAGGTTTCATTTGGTAGCTTGGGGATGAGCTACGTTAAGGTGGGGAGTTTGTAAGAACTCGGGTTTTTAGAACGGGTCAAAATCCCGACCCTGTTTGAATTTTTTTGACAGGTTTATGAGGAAACTGGATTTAATGGGAAGTTTCTGGAAATTTCCAGACTACACGCCATGTAATTTAAGTACACTCCATGTATGTGTAGGCGAGTGACCGGCCGTGTGCTCGCCTAGTACATGTCGTGTGATGACCGTGTAGTTTTGAACACGCCGTGTAGACCCCCGACTGTGTGAGGCCATACATGGCGTGTAGGCCGTTGGCCGGGTAAGAACCAGGGACATGTCATGTTCCCTTTGGACATGCCGAGTAGTCTAGCCATGTGTGAGGGATATACATGGTGTGTGGGTATTCCGGCGAGGAAGAGAAGAGGAACCCAGTACACGCCGTGTACCCAGAGGTACACGCCGTGTACTCATGTCTGCAGGTACAGAAATTAAGTCGGAGGAATATTTCCGTCTTATGAATAGTTAAATGAACCATACACGGTGTGTAGTCCCAAAGTACACGCCGTGTACTTTATTTTTTTCGCTTAAAATGGGCAGTAGCCTCGTATTGAGGCAGAACCTCATATCCTCCGCCCAGATACGCGAACCAGGTCGGCCGAACCTCTCTTCCCCTCCCGATCGTCCGTTCGAGACCCAATTCAAGATATGATTAGTGGATTGGAACCCCCTTGGTAAGGCCTCGATTCCACTTTGGCCATTTTGTATGATTTTCGTTATAAAACGAGTTATAGCCCTTTGAGCGGTTTTTAATATTTTGTAGATTTACCGCATTTTAGACCGAATTGGAAGGTGTTACCGGAGGAGTAGCATCATGCGAGTCTCAGGTAGGTGGTGCATACCTCATTTTGTGTTTTCGTAGTTGTTTGGGTGACGCGGCCTTCGACGCGTTTTCGGGTATTTTGAGTGGGACCCATTTTATCTGCTTTTTCATACTTTAATGCTTATGGGACCTCTGGGATGCTTTTGGATATGCCCAGTTACCTATTTGCGTGATCAGGGCTGGGTGAGGGGTCGTTGCTCATCAGGGCATTTTGGCCAGGGAATGCCAAAATGGTTTTAATTCAAATATGTTTGTTATAAACTGATTAGTTTTATTTGTTAAAGCATGTTATAAATTGTGGAGGCATTTAAGACCTCAGTTCTGGTATGAGACAACACCTTGCATAGTGCAATTCAACTGTTCGTTTGTTTTTCCTGGTTTTGTTTTCTGTTTACATATGTTACATATGAAATTGCTGAATTGCATCTGCTGGACCCTTTTTGGGTTGTGTTGGGCTTGGCCTGGTTACGCTTGAGTGATGCTGATCACAGGTTGGGGCTTTGCCCGTGATACTTTGGGTGGTTTTGACCATGGGATTGGGCGTCATGGACGTCAGCTTGAGGCAGTACGACTGTGTGGTTGGGCATGACCTGGGTTACTAGGGTGGGTATGCCATCGGACTTGAGCGGCATGGTCGTAGGGACATGAGGTGTTAGATGTGTTGGTGGATTAGGACTATTTTGGGTGATTACCGCACACCGGGACTTTGAGTAGTGTGCACACAGAGATAATTCTTGGTGAGGTGGTTTTGACCACTCGTGCGGGTAGAGGCCCCCATAGTTGCGGTTAGGTATTTTGGTTGGGGGTGCTTGCAGTAGAGAGCCACGGGGGAGGTGAGGAGCCTTCGGGGAATGGGCGTTCTTTTGGGACATTGGTACATGAGACACGAGGTGTCAGGAGGCACATGGTGACGAGTTACTATTTGTGGGCGTGCCATCGGGACGTCGGTACTTGAGACACGAGGTGTCAGGAGGAACATGGTGTCGGGTTACTATTTTGGGCGTTCCTTCGGGATATCAGTACGTGAGACACGAGGTGTCAGGAGGCACATGGTGTTGGGTTAATATTTTTGGGCATGCCTTCAGGATGTCAGTACTTGAGATACGAGGTGTCAGGTGGCACATGGTGACGGGTTACATGACATAGATTCCGGCGTTGGCCAAAGCAGGTGATGCTCCATGGTGGATGTTGAGCACCAGTGGAGTTTGTATTTATTTTTTCATTTTACTGTTTACTGCTTTCCTTGTAAATGCTTGACTACTTAAACACATATATTTGGTACGCACCGCTGGGTGGTATCCTATTGAGATTTGTCACACACCCTGCAGGGGCCCTTCGAGACGTGTGTAGACTTTATGGATTTACGCGAAGGAAAGAGGTCAGCTTCCAGAGCTGAGCTACGTTAGTTGTTTCATTGAGATGGTATGGACCTTGAGGTCATGCCTGTCTAGGTTTACTTTGTTTTGTTTACTTTCTGTATTGGCATGCTTATTGTAGCTACTGTTGGTTAGACATTGGCGCCCTGTTTATATTCTATTTTGTATGACCTACTTTGGATGCAAGTTTTACTATTCAGTAGTAGTTAGATGTTATCAGCTTGCTGTTGTGTTTATTTCCGCTGCTGTTGTTTCATTTACTGCTTCCACTTTTCATCTATATTGATTATGCTTCCGCTCTAGGGGTCTAGTTCGAGTCTGCTGAATCTTTATTTCCACTGCATCTTTACTGTTATACTTGGACCAGTACCCTTATTAAGATCCTCCGAGAGGGTATAACCTCCCCACTATACCTAACAGACCCTCGCTGCTAGTCGGCAACCTTTGGCGTTTGGGGAGGTGCGCCTAAGGTAGTAACACCCGACCCGTTCGGCACTGTTCGGGTGGCTGGCCGAGTCCGGGACGTTACATATTGATTAAAAATTATTGTCACCAAAAGATCAACTTATACAGCTAGTGTGAATCACTAATGTTGAAATCTAGTGCTGACAACTATCACAGACATGTAATGTAGAGTATCCAATGTAGATTAGTTTTCACAGAACACATGTGCGGAGGACTTGGGAAGATGATTTGCATGAATTTTATCCTCTACCAGAGGACCCAAATATTCCTATAAATAGACCCCTTGGGATCCTCCTTTAGAGAGGTTAGAAGATTTAGAGATAGCTCGATGATTTACTTTTCCATGTCTCTCTCCCAAGTTCCTAAGACCCTTAGGTAGGTTATCATGATTTAAAATTAATGGAAATAATTCAAAAGGAATGGTAATTATGTTCCCAAATGTATACAACGTCAATGACCTATGTGGAGAACCAATTCCAGCCTGTGTGAAGCACTTTCATGGAACACCTTTATGGAGCACCTATATAGAGCACATGCCTAGCCCAACTGCATGAAGCACCTACCTGGATCTCATACATAAAGAACCTATGTGGTGCACCTGTTCAAAAGAATTTTCATGGAGGATGTGCACCAAGAACCTAAACGGAGGACGTACATAGAGGACCAACATAGAGGATCTGCATATAGGACTTGCATATAGAACATATGTAGAGAATCTAGCCCTCCAAATTGGGATAAGAACCTACACTAGACCTCCCATTTTGACTAAGCACATCCTATTTCCCTCATACTTGAGATAGGCTCCTTTTTTAGCCCTCACTTTGGATAAGAGTCTCCGCTAACCCTCCGAATTGGGCTAAGAACTTGTGTTAGCCCTCTAAATTGGGTTATGCACCTTTGATAGCCCTCACATGGGCTAAGGACATGTGATAAACCTCTAACATGGTCTAATATCTTTTTCTAGGCCTAACTTGGGCTAAGAACTGTCACTTTCCCTCAACAGATTTATGTACTTTCTATAGACATCTAAATTAGGATAAACACCATTTTAGCCCCCACATAGGCTAAGAACATGCACTAGACCTAAAAATTGGGATAATATCATTCACTAGACCTCTTATTACAGATAATATCATTTTTATCTCCCACTTGGTATAATCACCTTCACTAGGACTCACATGGGAGAAACACCAATACTAGCCCTCTAGCATAGGCTGAGCATCTTTTATAGGCACCACTCGAGTTTAGAATTATAACCATCCCTCACATGGGATAATAATCTCCACCATACATCCAACTTGGGATAATTTCATTTATTATCCCTCACATGGGATAAACTCATTTTCTATCCATCACTTGGGATATAATCCTTTTCCATCCATTGCTTGGGATTAACCTTCACAATCCCTCACATGGGCTTCGAATCCCTAGTAGACCTCACTGAGGCTAAGAACCTATGATATCCCATCAACATGGCTTAATCTTCTTTGAAATCCATCACTTAAGAGAAGAACCTCTAATATCCCTCTAATATAAAAAAAGATCCTTCACTAGCCCTCACTTGGGTTAAGCATCTTTGATAGCCCATAACGCGTGTGATATCCCTAAAACTTATTCTAATTACCGTTTCAAGCACAAACTTGTACTAAACACCTTTATTATCCCTCACATGGGATAAGAACTCATGTTATCCCTCTAACATGGGATAAGATCCTTTTTTGTCCCTAACTTGTTCTAAGAACCTTTGATATCTCTAATTTTTGATAACCACCTTTTCTATCCCTCACTTGGTATATGCACTGACATTATCCCTCTAAATTAGGGTAATAATCTTTGTTATCACTTAATTTGGATAAACACCAATATTAGGACTCCAAAATGCGATAAGAACATTTTCTAGACCTCACTTGAGATAAGAACCTTTTCTATCCCTCACTTGATATAAGAACCAACGTTATCCATACAACTTGGTTTTCAAACCTTTTATAGCCATCACATGGGATATATACCTAAGTTATCTCCCCAACAAGGGCTGATAACCTTTTCTACCCCTCACTTTGGCTAAGTATCTATGCTAGAACTCTAATTTAAACTAAGAATCTTTTCTAGCCCTCACTTGGGATAAGCACCCAGGATATCCCTCCAACATGGGCTAAGAACCTTTTATATCCCTCACTTGAGATAAGCACTTATTCTAGCCCTATAACTTAGGATAGAAAAAATTTTCTATCGCTCACTTTGAAAAATTAGTTGTGCTAGCCATCTAACATGGTATAAGATAATTTTGTAGCCCTAACTTGGAAAAATAACCTTTTCTATCACTCACTTGGAAAAATCACTTGTGATTTCCCTCCAACATGGTTTTAGAAGCTTTTCATGTCCTCAAATTGGATAAGGACTTGCGATATCCCTCTAAATTAGGATAAGAACCTGTGATATCCCTTTAACATGGTCTAGGAACCTTTTTTAACCCTCATATGGCCTAATCAGTAAAACTTGCTTTATAATTTACTCTAAGATCTATTGTTATCTGTAACTTTGTAACTATATCTATCTTTGTATAATCACCGTAGCTAGCTCTCAATTGTGCTAAGAACCTGCACTATCCCTATAAAAAAGGTCAATCAACTTTTCTAGCCCTTGCATGAGATAACCTCCTACACTATCCCTCTATCATGGGACAAGAACCATCTCCAGCTCTCCAACTTCAGATAATATTTTTTTCTAGCCTTCACATGGGATATGAACCTCCACTAGCCCTCCAACATGGGATATGCTCCTTCACTAGCCCCCACTTGGTCTAAGAATCTCTACTAGACTTCACTTGGGATAACCACCTATGTTATACCTCCAAAATGGGATAAGAACCATTTCTATACCTATGGTATCCTTCCATGTTAGGATAAGAACCATTTCTAGTCCTCACATGGGATAATAACCTTCATTATACCTAATTTAGGATAAGTAAAAATTCACTTAGGCCTCATACATGGGCATTGAATCATGCCATATACACTTATAGATGATATACCCCTATAAGAATAATCCACTTAATAATTGAAATCCCCAATATTATCAATATACCTTCCTCATTATGTCATCAAAAAATGGGAGGGGAATTTAATAAAAACCTATAAACTCTCTTAGTTATAAGCCCCAACCAAACCTTTAGAACTCCATAATTCGAGATACTCCTAATGGTTCTAGAAACATGGGAATCCTATTAGCTATAATATCCCAAAAAAATTCATATATATATTAGTCTACATACTCATCATGGTTCCAGAAACATGGGAATATTCATAGGTGTAATCCACAATAAACCCATGAAATCTATATGAGTTGAGACACTCTTCACGTTTCCAAAATCATGGGCATCCTCTTAGGTGTAAGCCCCTTCCAAACCTTAAAATATACCTAAGTTGAGATACTCCACATGGTTCCAAAACATGGGAATCCAGCTACGTGTAATCCATAACCAAGACTTAAAACCTTTATGAGTTGAAATACTCCACATGGTTCCATATACATGGGAATCCTCCTAGGTGTAAGCCCTAACAAAACCTTCATATCTCCATGAGCTGAGATATTTTTCATGGATCTATAAACATGGGAATCTTCCTAGGTGAAAGCCCCGACCAAGAATTCAATTAACCATGATTCTGTATCCTTTTCATGATTCTAGAAACATTGGAATCCTCCTAGGTGAATTCCCTAACCAAAACATTAAATCTCATGGTATGCACTCATGTGATGTAAATGATATTCTATTGTATCTTTTTTCTCACACCATGAATGAAAAATGTGGGATTAGATATATATGATGATCATCTAATCAACATGATGAATTTTTCTTCATCATAGGACTCTTTTATTTTGGTGTAATCCCCAACCATTTCATTGAACTATGTGGGATATGATTTATATCCTTAATAGGATACCTAGAATGCCTTTTTGAGGTTTCAAACCAATTTCATTTCCCCTTTACCATTTTATCAAACTATGTTGGTTTTTGATTCTTATTTTCATAGGATATGTAGGATGCATCTTTGAAATTTAATCACAACTCCAAGAAACCATCCACCCCTGAATGATAATATGTTCTACAGATCTCAACAATCCAACTTTAAAAAAAATAATAATTAAATTAATTAGATAATGATGGGGAACCTCTAGAGGTTTATGGTAGACACATGGTCATAATCAGATCACTGACACAAGGGTAACCAATTCCAAAGTAGGATTTTTGAAGGATTCAAGAATATGTCTTAAATTTATAAGAGTGTCTTGGAGTATAAAATAATTACCCCCAAAAGAGTGTGATGAGACTGACCTCTTATCCTCTTTGCTAATGCATTTTCTAATATGTCACTAAAAAAGTCTCAGTGACTTCCAACCTTTTGGATGAAGGTATACATTAACTCAAAAATGAGTGTGGATATAAAAACTATTGGAGTTTCCTTCAGAAAAAATGGTCAACCTAATGTGAATCCTTTAACAGTGTAAAGAATCTCACATATGAAAACAGAAAATTCTTATATCCTTTAAATGTGAAGATGATCGATGAACCATGCACTCTTTTATATCAGGATGCACTGATGAGTGTCTTATTTGTGTTTCAATTCCATGGACATTCAAGATTTCATGCAATAAAATGGAATCACCAAAAGTGAAAATGAATTAAAAACTCATTGGTCTAGTTGGTAATACTCACTATACATCTCAAGACACTACACACAACTAGCATGCATTTTATACAATTCCCATGATTACAATGAAGACAATGAATTTGTGGCCTTGATATACACTATCATCAATGAAGATCCTCCAGTATCATGTGGTTAATTCCTTGGCTCAGTGGTATCATTTAAATGAAATTATCTAAATACTATTAAAATCTCATGAATGTCCCCATTGGCCAAATCTCCATAGAGATTTTTATCAATAATGGGTTGCGATGAAGCAAGTGGAACTTATCTCCACATCCAACTATTTTGGGATCCAATCCTTAGAGTGAAACATCCCATACTTTCTATATTTTAGTAATGTTGAGGATGAAATCAACCACATTATGGAGGTCACCTAGAAATGTGCACTGACTAGCCACATTATTCCTTGTTTTTTTCATAAATGTAGACATTTATCTCTTCAACAACACCCTGATCTAAATAATATCATCATCTAGTGACAATTTTTGAAAATCAACTACAATTGCAACCCCTGTGGGCCTTATAATGTTCTCACCTACCTGACATCTTCATCATAGGATGAAGAATGAAATGGGTCAAGTATACCATATATGTGGTATGATAATAACCATCTAGGCTACCCGTAAGGGTCTTAAAGTACTGAAAATAAAAAATAATCATCACTTAAAGAAATATATTGTAAATCCAGTGCCCCATGTTTCTACAACCAACTAATTTGGATATTTATCCTCGAAGCATAATAGTCACCACCTTCAGTATCAGATGAAGTTGGATCAAATATCCAACTACATCTCCCTTTCAGTTTTGGGGATAATAAGAAGGGATCCTATCATCCCATATGATGAATTCTAACCCACTGTTACTCATAAATAATCTGTTGAAGCTAATACCAAACACATTTCTATATCTAACACCCATACATGAGTAACATAGAAGACACATTAGACATAGAAGGATTTGGATAATTCTGAGTGGGATTATATCCTTGCTCCCACTGGTGATGTCTACCAGCATATTCTAGAAATAAAAAAGTGAGTAGGATCATATCCCTTCTCACTTAGAAAAATTTAATGGGAATATTACTATAGTAGTCCTGGGGAGGCTAATATCCTTATCCCCATTCATGAAGTCTATCGGTATATTCTGATGGAATAAGGGAGAAAAAATTTGGAACATATCTCCACTTCAATCAAAGATACATGTTAGTTTATTGTAGAGATATAAAATGTATATGCTTATATCCCTACACAAAATTTGATAAAATTTTATTACATCTTAGAAATTGATGATGAAATCCACTGGCATATCCCAACATTGGTACAAATACAGGGACAAGTGCATATTTCTTTCCCTATAGCTAGGGTAGCTCAATAGTATGATAATTATAAACAAGTTGTTTCTCTGGATCAGGTGCACATTATAGCTATTGTCTATGATGATTATTGATATATTCTGATAAAGGATTAGATGTCAGACTAGGATCATATTCTTGTTCTAATCGGGGATCACCCAGTGAGAGAAAAACATTCTTCGAGATAAGGGAACATGCCTATCAAAAAACTCTAATAACATATTCAAAAGGCACATGATCATGTTCATATCCCTGTTATGGTCAAGGATCACTAAGCGATAAGATCACATGCCTCATGAAATTCTCAAATTCTTGTCAAAGAAGACTAAAAACATAATACAAAAGCCTAGGATTAGGTTCATATCCCTGTTTTAGATGTGTATCACAAATTTAGAATGGAACATGCCTCATGATTGGCTCATATTCCCACCAGTGAATCTTCCTGACATATTCTAGTAGATAACAGAAGCCAATTGAATATTCATAAATCCACTAATGAACATCTAAACCAGTGTCCTTATGAGGTAATATATGAGGAGGCTTATATCCCTTATCCCATTTCAGAGGTCTGTCAGTATATTTTGGTGGGGAATACATATATGGTATGAGATCATATTCATGTTTAACTAGGGTTCACCATGTGAGAGCAACACATGCCTTGAGGAAGCTCTATATCCTTTCAACAAAAAACCAGTTACATATTCTAATGGCTTATGATTGGGATCATACTCCCATTCTGACTGAGGCTCACCAAGTGATAATGGAACATTCCTTGAGATAGGCTCATATTCCAATCAATAATGAAGAATCTCATTGGAATATTCCATCAAATTTTCATCAGTGAACTCATACTCTCACCACACCAGAAGATTATAAACAAGGTTTGACAATAATTACATAGTAGGCTCATATCCCTTCACAATTATAGAAGGTAGGTTATCATATTCTGGCCACGATGAAAAATGAGGTTCATATCCTTAATATGTTCAATTCCAGTGTCCTTGAGGTTGTTTGTGACACATTATTGACACCCCAAGGGCCCATTAACTATTTTACAGAAGTATAAGATGATCATTACCATGATATTCATCCTCCTTGTAGTGTGGATATGGATCATAGGCACTAAACTCCTGACATCCTCCAAGGTCAATATCCCCATGGAAATATCTACCACAGATAATGAAATTCTCTCCTTTCCCAAACACATATGAATATGGAGGTTTTCAAAACATAGACACCTTTATATAGAGAGGTTCTAGAAATAATGATTCAACTGTATATGTTTTCCCATCAACTCATAGAAGCACTCCACTATAGTTAGTATTGATCCTAAGAAACAAATTCTATGCTCAGATCAGATATAGGTGTGTATGTTTTATGAATCGAAAAATGACATTGACATATAGAGGGAGTTATCCAAAAATAATCTACACATCTTGTTCTGGCCTATTTCCACTTCTAACTGCGAGATCACAAAGTATTTAGAGAAGTATTTCATGCCTTATCTATGAAAAAATATGTGGGAAACTCATCAGTGATTGAAGACTAGAATCCTATCTTATCTAGGAAACTATGGTCGCATACAAACCATTAAGATACTCTATTGTCAGCTAGACCTAGATGCTATCTCAATAACCTAATATTCCAAACTAGAAAAGCACAGTAAAAATATGCACCATACTTGAAACCAATGCATTACATCTCTTTAGAAATTGATATCTGATTCCACATCATGTATCTGTATTTGAGGATGGAGAAAATATGGAGTGTTACACTTTTTACACCATTGAAATGATAGAAACTCTCAGATATGGTGTCTTGTAATGGCGTAGCCTCAAGTTAGATAAGAGGAATGGGTAATGCTAGATCTAGTTGGTCACTACGATGAAATAATCCTTAAAAAATACCAATAAATCACAAATAGAGGAAGAGGATAGAAAAACATTCCTTGAACTGGGACCCTTTATACAACATAAATTCATTCAAAATATGGAAGTTGAGGTTACAATCAACCTAGTGGCATCCTATTGAAATTTAATCCTATTATGGGCTTCAATTTCACCCAAATCCTACATGAGCACAACTGCACCACATTAAAAAGGCTGCAGTAGAGACTTCTATAGATTCCATCTAGGATTGAATCCATCCTATCAGATTGAAGGAGTATTTACCACCACCTCCACCCCTCAGATATACAATTACTAAGGGGATTTAGGATAAGTTAGCAGTGGATGAAAATAAACCCCATACCACTAGGTTGGGGGAATTTATATCTCAATAACCATAACTAGGCTCGTCATCCCTCTATATGGTTCGGGGGAAATCAACGATGATTCTAGATTAATCATAACTTACTAGGTTGGTGGAATATATATCTGAATTCCCACCCTATAAATCATCAAATCCTCAACTGGAAGCCTCAAATCCTCAAAAAATAGGTTCAATCCATACCAATTGTGGCCCTAGATAACCCCCATCCCACATGATTGGGGGAATTTCCCACATCATCATAAACATAGATAGAATCAATCTTCTCTAGATTGGAAGGTAAAAATTGATGGTTGGATTCATAACTGTTCATTTCACTACAAGACAAACCTCTACTATTTGGTACCTATTTAGAAATCATGATCATAAACTTCCTCAAGTTCATTACTCATAGTCGAAGATAGAAGGATCATATGAAAAAATCAATAAAATCCTATCAGGATTGAAAGAAAAAATGACCCTGTATGGATAAGTTTTTAAGAAACAACCCTAATATAGGCAGTGTAGTATCATCCTGTTGCATTGAAAGTAAAGGGAAAAAACCACATCCTAATATAACTATATAGATTTCTTCCCTTTCAAAATAATAGATATAGTGGATCATGATTTATATGTATAGGTATTCAACACGAAAAACATACTCTAAGGGGAAGGTGATTTGGATGCACCAACTGAGGATAAATGCACACAGAACCAATGAAGGCTCCAAAATCTGCACCTCTGAATATCAATTTTTCACCTCTCTAGTAGGAACCTACCAAAGATAATGTTAAAGGTGTGTATACATAATAATCACTACCCAAAAGAGTATAAATTTCTTCCATTTAATATTTTTTTTATAATATGAGAATGAGATACCGACTCTCATAAAAATCAATGAGGAGATACATAGGGGAAATATTCCCACTAGGTATCATCTTTAGAATGAGGAAAATATTATGCCTCATATAAGATCGATCCACTAAAAAAAGAGGTATCTAAGCATTAGAATGGATTGGGATCTAGGCATCCAGTCTATATAAATGAGGAAGACAAAAATGATTATGAATTTCCTCCATTATGGTGACAACCTCTCCCTCACCAAGGTAATCACTCAGTCTATGCATGGGTTAAGAATCAGTGGGAGAAAAAACAATACCGCCTCAAAAAGCCTCACCTACTCCTTATAGATGAGAGGAATATCAAAAAGCAGTAAATCTATAATCTTTCAAGGCCATTAAGTCCCTAGATACTCGAATGGAAGCCATGGAGGGGTGACACACACCTGTGTGGTCTGAGAATAATCCATATCCCAAATGTGTGGATGATACCTTGCCTCCTCTCAATTTATGAAATCCTACCTTCTCTACCTTTGACATCATGGGAGATCCTGAAAAGAATCTCACTCACTTAGTATCCTAATGTGGGTAGATGATGGTCCCTCATGAACAAAAGGAGGTAATAAATCTGAGGTGTTTTGTGTGGAATATAGTTGGGCTAGCCTATTTTTGGTATGATAGCCTTCTAGATGGATCTCTTGCTGGATGGGAAGAACTTCATCATCAATTATTTTATCATTTCTCTCTGCACTAAGGAAAATGACAATCATCGACCTAACAAAATGCATGAAAAGAAAAAATGAGACGGTGTTTGACCCCATAGACAGATGGAAAGGTTTTACCTATTCAAAATTCATCTCTATATTGTAGAAACATGTACTGTAAATCAATGAGTAAAATATCTTTGATGAGTTTTAGAAACCAATGATCCCAATGATGTATCCATGTGGGATCCATGAGTTTTTTAAAATTTCCAAATTATTGGAAGATTATATTCATTTATCCCAAGTTAAATCTAGGATCATGGATTCATCATAAGGGAAAAGTCTTGACAATGTGGAAGCTACTCCTATTACCCTCAAACTGATAGCAGTGACCATTTAATAAGCTAAGAAGGTCCCAAATTGACCAATGGATCTTGCTGAGTGGAAACCACTACAAAATCACCCTTTGATAGAAGAATAGAGAAAACAAGGCCACCTGAGATTTGAGGAAAAAATGAATAAAGGATAGTAATTTAAAAACGAAAATGTCCGCGATTATTTCTTAGAATCCATGGATAATACCCCACTCAAGCTACCATTACCTAGGAATCCTAATGAGGTCAACATTAGTGACCATCTTAACTACTTCCCTTTCAATAGATGGCTAGATTATAATATCATGGACTGCTTAATCTTTAAAGAAATCCTTCAAGGCATGATTGATTCTGGTAAGGTGGTGTTAGATAAATCATCAGAGTAGGTGGCCTCCATAACCGCTGCCTATCCAAAAGAAGAAAGTGATTTGAAGAATGTTCCATATAGGTATGGAAAGAAGTTCAACAACTAGATGAATCAAAAAATAGTTGACTGAGATCATGCCACACTAATATCATAGCTTCATTAACCCATAATATATCCACCACTCAAGAAGGTGAAATCATATATGTCTCCTAAAGGTGGAAGAAACCATCAGATGTATGAAGAGATAGAAGAGAAAGAGTCACATACTACTCTAATGAATGATTTGGTTCTTGAATATTTCGTCCATGTAACATTATAAACATGGGAACCGCCCCACAAAATAAAACACTCATTATATAAATAGAACAATTTCAGTTATGTCAATGTGATACACTTGGAAGTCCCCTTCTCTGATGATGAATATGCCTCCATGTATGAGTTCCCACACCAAACGAGGGAATATAAGGTTTCTTGCACTTGAACTGAGGATATAGAAGACAATACATGCATGGTCAAGCCCAATATTTTAGTAACATACCCATAGAAGATTTATATACAGCTGATACCCAAGGGAAAGCACTCTAGAAAGCCCAAAATAAACACGGAGGTGTCTCAAAACCCTCCAGTGATCATCTGCACCCAGTTGTCTTGCAAGACCACCTAGAAGGGGTTCAATTACCTGATCAAACCAGGAAATGGGGAAGGTTAATATGACCCACTCTACTGAAAAAAATGCTCCCTCAACCTCTTCATAAGAACTCAATCCTTTACCTCAAATGCCTTAGTTTTTGAGCCACATATCAAGGAACAACCCCACCCTGGGAATTGCTAATCTCTAGCACAAAAGTATGAAATTATAAAATAGTTGATTGGTGTCCCATATAAGCTCTCAATCATTGATGTGCCCCGTATTTTAAATGAAATCATAGTGGAACTCCTTGAACCCCTCTAGATTCAACATGAATATGAGATAGAAGTCACTGCAGCTGAGGTCTATCAACTGGAGACATGTTTTTAGAATTAATTGTCTCCATCTCATTTATAAAACAAAATCATAAAGAGGTAATCTAGGGGAACATCATACCCCTATATATTTTGGATAGACTTGATAATGATGATATCTAAATGGATATTATTAAAAATGGTTTTGGGATTAATCTCACCTCAATTCGGACCGTCCATCTTTTGGGATAGAGTGAAATGGATTTGTCTCACACAAAGAAAACCATTCAAGGGTATGATAAGTGTGAGAAAAGACCTGTTGGGAAAATAAAACTCAAATCTCAGTTTGAGGATCTCACATCTCACACCGATTTTAAGGTTATCTAGAGAGAAACCATATACAATGTCATTATTGGAAGACAATGGAACCACAACCAAATGGCGGTGCCTTCAACATTCAATCATTGTTAAGAATACCCCATCGATGGAAAAGTTAGAATACTACATGGTGATAGTACCCCCTTTGAGAATTGTGATGCCAAATATGTTGATTTAGGTTTTTATAAAAGGGTAGGAAAACAAATAATGGTGGATAATGATATATAGGTTACACCCCCAATATCCTGGGGATCACCCTTGAAAATTCATGAAGTATACTTGACATCGACTATGTTCTCCCCAAAAATCAATTTGAGGTAATATATCGGGCCCCAGTGACCTAAACCCCATCAATCATTAGTGATAATAAAAAATACAAATAGCTCCAACATCTATCTACAACAACTCTGGTAGTAGGGTATGATAATGTCTCATATCATGGCCTCAAACAACCCAATAGTGATAGAGATACCCCCAGATTTCCAACCTCCTGTAAAAATGAATCCATAGACTCGTAGGTTAATGAAATGTAGGATAAACTTAGAAACTCTCCACCTACATTTGTGTAAGGTCTCTCCACCAATATTAATGAGATCAAGTAGGTAAACTTGGTAATAATAGACTCCCCACGACCTACACTGAGTAGTGCAACCATGATCCTCTAAGAGGAATATATTCAAATAGTTTTTTAGAGAAACAATGATATTTTTTCTCCTGGAACTATAAAGAAATGGTTGTATTAAATATAGATGTGGCTACACACCATATTGTACTACCTGATGACAATTGAGGCTTCATGTAGGCATCTAGAAGGATTCAACCCTCTCATATTACAAATGTAAAGGTTAAAGTTGAAAAATTAATCAAATCCAACTTTGTTTGAGAAGTGAAATAACCATGATGGATATCCAATATCATCCCCATAAAGAAAAATAATGGGTAAATTAGGGTCTATACAGATTTAAAACAACCTAATTGAAATTTCCCAAACTACGAATTCCAATTTTAAATAAAAAACTTATTGATTGATGAAACTACTAGAATCTAAGCCATTTCCTTTATGGATGAGTACTATGGGTATAATTAGATAAAGATGGACCCTAAAGAGGAAGAGTCCACTAAATTCATAGCACATCAGAGGATATTTTTCTATAATTTCATGACCTTTGACATAAAGAATTATGGTGATACATATCAATGCACCATAAATCATATCTTTAATCCATTCCTGGGAAGGATTAATGACTGTTATGATGAAGACTTGGTTTTCAAATCTTGATAGTGATGTGATCACTTCCACAATCTTAAAATAGTCTTAAAAAGGCTGTTTAAGCACATTCTAAAGATGAATCCACTGAAATGTTATTTTGGGGAACATCAGGGAAGTTACTTAAGTTTATGGTATGCCACCACGACATCGAGATCAACCCAAAGAAGACTAGTTTTATTATAGGAATTTCACCCCATAGAAATATGAAATAACTAAGGGGAATCCAAGGTATCCTTGTATACATTAGATATTTCATAGCCTACTTAGCTAGAGAATATCTCCATTTCACCAGGAGAATGAATAAGGGAATTACCTACAAATGGGATAAGAAATTTCAATAATCCTTTGTAAGTATCAAGAAGTATCTATTTCACCCACCGATTCTGATGACACCATTTGAGGGAAAGAATATCATATTATATATGGTCGACAATGCTCACTTGGTGGCCATCACTCATAGAAGAACGAATTGGGGAGTGACAATAGTATCAATTACCTAATCATAAGAATGCTTGGTATTGAGACCTGATACATAGATGTTGAGAATAACTACCTTGTACTCATCTTTGCAATGAAAAAGATGAGGCATTAATTTTAGTACCACGAAGTCCATCTTTCCTCTAATATTGATCCACTCAAGTACATACTTGGTTAACCCATGCGAACTGGGCATCTAGCATGATGGGGTCTCATTATTCCACAATATGAAATCCACTTCATGTCATTAATGTTAGTAAAATGGAAAGACCTAGCTGATTTACTCAATGAACATTCTTCCCTGGAAAGAACACCAGTAGACCCAAAAATCTCATATGAGGAGGTTTTCTACACTCATGACCCTCCTTGAATATGGGAGATGTATTTTTATAGAGCCACCTTGAGAATTATGAGAAAAATGATGGGAAATTTGAATTTTAATAGGTTTGGATTAGGAACTGTATTTGTATCTCTGAACAAAGAAATTTTATCCTACCCTTTCTCAATATCTAAAGGCTATAAAAAATGAGGCGAGATACAAATCCCTCATTTCTAGCTTAGAATTGTCCCTAAAACTACAAATATCCTACCTAAATTTCAAATGGGATTCATAACTACCGATATTGAAGATAAATAGGGAATATTCCATCAAAAAGGAAGAATTAACCCCTCTCACTAGATATGTTAGGAGACTAATGGAAGAATTATATTTTGATCCCACATTGCATCATGTTTCTTGAAAAAAGAATGATCACACCGATACATTGGATAATGAAACCACAGTCTTGGCCAACCCTGATCAGGAGGAAGCAATCTTACATACCATGCATTGAAGAATGGACCCATTTGTAACAACCTGAACATTTATGAATAAAATTTGCATTATTTTAATTAAATGTATTGTGGATATATAAAATACATCCACTCCTTTTGTTTTATCCAATTGGATTTATATTAACACTAAATATTCTTAGCTTTTATAATATAGTCATTGAAAAATGATCATAATTCTTATATAAATATTAGGTTTTATCAAATAATTTTGACATAGAAAATAGAAGTGATGGCCTTAACCAGTTGGATCATACCCTATGAATCATATTTCTAAAAGCTTCCAAGTGATATAGAATTTTTGGGCTTTTCCATAGACCAAACCCAATCAAAGATCCAACAACTTAATCATGAGAGAAACCATTTATGATAGAATTTCAAGCTCATAGAGATCACGACACAAACCATGTTCACCAAATGGCCCCAAGAAAGCCCCACCATCACACACCTTACTCAAAGAGTATATGATGGTGTAATAAATGGATATATAAAAAGACCCTAGAATTATAATTTTGTCCATTATTTTTTCTATTGCATAAAAATATACTTTTATTAAATTATTGTCACTTTTTAAATGATTTTTAAATCACAAATATTATTTTTGGTTAATATTCCAATTTTGTTAAGAAAAATATTTTGATGAATTAATGAATTTTCTAATTAAATAATATTTTAAAAAATATTATGATTAAATTAATTTTACTAAATATAATTGATCGTATAGTTTTTATGAAGTCAAATGTAATTTTTGTTAAGGTTTCAAAAATTGTTTTTTGTCAAAACCCGTCAATTTTCAATAAATGAAAATTTTTATTTTAAAATTGAAAATTAACATATTTAGAAAAATATTTATATAAAATGAGTATTATTTTTGAAATTTGGATGTCATGTTTATCAAATGGTTAATTTTTCATAATTTTCTGAGTGTTGAATTTTTGGGTAAAATATTAAATATCATATAAATATATAATATATTTTATGACATATTAATGACCCAATAGTGATGTAATAAAATAATATAAAAGGTATATTTAGAAGAATATATATTTCTACTTTAAAATAATATAATTTGAGCTTTATTTTATTTATTTTATAAATCCATAGTGAATCCTCCAAGTCATATAAAATATTTCAAGATTTTAAAATCATTTCCATAAAAGTGTGACTCACCTCCATATAATAATGGAAAATATTTTAATATATTAGGCCCTTAGCCTTATTAAATAATTTATTACACTCCCCTTTTATATAAACCATTCAAAACATCCATGGGACAGTTTTTTATTTTGAATATTTTAATGTGTAGTGTCTAAAACCAAAATAATAATGATTTCTCCCACCTTCTTAATTTAAACCCACCAAGCTCCAATTAACTTGACTAAATATCTTCGATGCTCAACCACCCTCTTAATATTACTTCATAGATTCCTCCCAAGTTTCCCCCAAGCCCCTAAGAATACTTCCCAAGCCTTTGGGATCACACATCTAAGTAAGGGATCTTCTTCTCTCATTTTCCTTTAAGCATCTCCTTTATGTCATGACTTTTTATTTTTTTTCATGATTTGGGAAATTGTATTCCATAATTAATTACTATAAATTTTATTTATAAATTATGGGATATTCCTTTCACTCCCATTAATCTCACCTATAAACCTTTAAACCCACCCGTTACTATGCCTAAATTTCGTAAGGGATTTCTATATTCTCATTTCTATTCAGGTATTTTATTTTATATTAGGCATATAGATTCTATTTAACATGTCAAGATATTATTTTCCGTGGTCCCGTTACATTAAATCCCATGTATACATTATGGGATAACTCTTTCTCTCTCATCAACCCAATTTATGAATTTCCATATGATGTCGTTATGCTGCCAAAATCGCACCGTGATTTTCTATGACAAAATCATCACATAGTAAATACCATACCCATTACTATATCAAGGGTATTCAACATTATTCACAAATACTTATAATATTGTGAATTATATTTATTGATTCCATATTCTGGTATCATGTAATATTTGATTATGTTTAATTAATCCATGTTATATGATCTATGTGGCACACTAAAGAGTGATATTGAAATGATTATGAAGGGTGCACCCTGGTAGAGATCCAATGAATTGGGTAATGTTTAGTATCATGATACATCATTTTGGGATAGATTTTTACCTGATTCCTTTATATTAATTTCTCCACCCTGTTGGGACAGTGGTATACCTGATTCATTTATGTTAATGATGTGGTGTTTTACGTTTTTTTTCACATTTCTAGGTTATGATTATCATGCTATATCATGACTTTATGTTCATGTTTCTCTTATGATCCATTGATATTTCTAATACCTAACATGTATTGATTATTCATGTTATTCCTTTTTCACTCCCTTACTGGTATTTTTAGCTCACACATTTCTTATGTATGAATTCATTTTATCCCATGTAATGATAAGTATGAAATAATGTTGTGGTCATGTAAAAGAAGTTTTTATTTCAGGTTTTATGTTGTCATGTAATGTTTCTAAACCTCCATTACACTAGACCTCTTGATCATTTGAGTTTTATAAAGTAAATTTTTATGTAATGAATCATGTTTAAATATGAAATAAAGAGTATGATTGTTATATCAATGATTTTCATCTGTGATACGAAATAAATCAATCAGGTAAAGATTAACCTAGATTGTGATGAACCGGTATCCACCCCTAGATGGATGGAGTACAAAATCAGTTATCTCTAAAATAGGACTCTCCTCACAGACTGATGCACAAGGGAACTTGTTAAGTGTCATGAAACAAAAATTATCTTGAGGGATGTCCCAAATGAGAAATAATCTCTCTAAAAGTGAGGATTTGATGAAATCCTCGTCAGATGCGTAGAAGAAAGAGAGATTCATTTTATCATGAATGATATCCAAGTAGGCTCCTACAGTGCTCATTAGTCTGGGACCGAGCTCTCCCATTAAATCTAGAGGCTGGGTTATTATTGGAAAACCATGATACATGAATTTTTCGATTTACCTAGTAAATTTCATGCACACAAGATCCATGAAAACTTTCATCCATCAACCCCTAGAGTTTCTACATAAAACAAAATATTCCTGACCATTTTCTATTTGGGGAATGGATGTTATGGAACCATATCCCCTAGTCATAGCTAATTAGTTCATGTCCATCCTAATTTCTTCTGAATTCTTCTCCAAATGGGATGAGGAAATACACATAAAAGAATTAGGGATAAAAATATCATCAAATTAGTAATGTACCATATAATTAATATGTCTGGAGAACCTTACACAATATTTATAGACAAAGAAAACAAATTTTGTTATATGGAATTGAACAAACTATACAAGGTGTACAACATCGAGTCCAATCACTCATCCCAATATCATGAAGAGGAAAATGAAAAAATAGATTAATTCGACAAGACATTGTCAAACATACTATAGAATATGGTGAATAAAGACAAGAAGTCCTAGCTGGGTAAACTCCTCTATGCTTTATGGGTCTATCGGACCACTGCATGTACTTCTACACAAGAAACTCTATATTCCATTGCGTATGTGACTGAGATAGTATTTATTATATAATTCCTATTTCCCCCCACTTCAAATAGAAATTTGTTGAAAACTATTGAATGATGAACAATCACAAAAGAAACTGGATGAGATAGAATGTATTGATGATAATAGGTTTTGTACATTACTCCACATTGAAGTCCATTAGAATCAGATTGCATGGGTGTTCAATAAAATGGTCCACCTCCATTAATTACTTCAAGGAGAATTGGTTTTGGCTCTTAGAACCCCAATAATATATGGTAAGAATCCTACAAAGATGGAACCCAAATTAGAAGGGCCTTATATCATACATAAGTTCTATCAGAATGGAAGATAATCATTGGACATGATTGATGGGGAATGTGTCACTCCCCCCACCAATGTGTGGTTTCTCAAGAAATAATTTTCATAACCATCATCAAGCGTCATGTCCTGGAAGAAAGACATTAAACTACATAGTGTCTCATGTCCTAACCACATGCTCTTAAATTATACAATGTCATCTTTGTTGTATGAAGTTATACTAAACAAAGCCATGCTAATCACATATTTTAAAACTGCATAGGCATGTACTGACCACATGACACTAAACTATATTGATAACATCCTCACCATGTGTTGCTAAACTACACCGATCCATCAATGCTTCATCTTCCTTCATATAGAATGAACTAAGTCCTAACATCAAGACTTTAAACTGCAAAACATCTCACATATTAACCACATTATGTTAAATGATTCTGAACATGTCCTTAACATACAATATTAAACTGTATAAAATATTCCCTCACTGCATGATGTCAAACTACATGGGAAATATCATCTTTTTAATGAATCGATTTACATGATCTAGATCTATTAAAAAGATGGATGAAATTCCCTACCCCAATGTAAGAGTCATCTCCACATAGGGAGTATCTCGTTCTAAGAACTACATGAATCTTGATTCCTACCATCACATGATACATATTGATGCCCTAACATCTTTTTTTTGTGCTCAGCTATATTGTTACTTCCCTTTCACATCGAGTGACCTTTTACCTCACTACAAGTTGATATAATTCATGGATGATGTCTTCTCACATGATACTAAACTGTATAGTTACCAATAACTAAATGTTCACTAATTCATACCATCACATGATATGTTGTCACACCCAAACCTTCATTATCGGGTCCACCCACATCATTCACCCTCTTTCAAATTGAGTCACCCACATCCTTACCAAAAAACATTAAAATTCATGGATGATGTCCTTTCGACACAACATTAAACTACATGTTTTTATAGAACTATATATGAATTTATTCTCATTTTAATGAGATATGTAGGGATTCCACGATACTATATTTTGGTCTAACCACCACATGATAAAAATTTCCCCATCATATTCTTATTCACCTCTGTAAGGTGAGAGGAACCCTTGACATTCCTAGTTTCTCACATTGATCATAGTTCACATGTGCTTAGGAATTTAATTAAGGGATTCCCTACACGAACAAGGAATAATGGCTCATGACAGGTTCATCATGGTTCTCAATTGAAGAATTTAAAAGTAATACCAGGAGTCCTCTCCACGCAATGTTGAACTACAAGGTTGATGTCCCTTGCATGACATAAAAGTTCACAATCATGTAGAACTTTCCAGAGAGGACCAATATTGTTTGAGATTTGTCTCCTACCACACCTCCATTCAAGAACTACATATTATTATATTCTTGACATAATAAGATATGTAGTGATGCCTGAATTATCAACCCTAGGTCCAGTCACAATAAATAAGCATAAAAATACCCCCTCCTTGCATATAAGTTAGACTTGCATAGGAATCCTAGTTCCTAAAGAACTACATGTGACTTGATTCCTATTATCATAGGAGACATTGTGATTCCCATATTTCCATCTTAGGTTCCAGCCAAAATACCCATTTTCTTGTCTAGAAGTTTTGTGTCCTTTATTCATGATATTAAACTGTCATCATAGGATACATCGTGATGGATGGATCTCAAATCCCATGCTGAGCTACAATAATCAACATAAACATTTCAAAACACTATGTAGGGGTTAGAAATGCATAGAGAATATCCCATTCACGAAATATATTTGGATTGATTCCTATCATTATAGGATATATAGTAAATCCTGAATCTCTAACCCTGGGCCTAGATACAACAAAAAAACAATAAAACCCAACTACATAGGGGATGATCCATTCAAGATCATTTATCCTATATATGAGTTAGATCTACGTTAGGATTTCTTGTGCTTGTAGTATATCTTACATAATTTTTCACATTGGTTCCCATGTTTTTACACGTGACATTAAATTGAAAGTAAAATGTCTATACCATATGAAATTGAACTACATAGAATAAATTACATCTTTACAGCATGGTGTTAAACGGTAAAAAAAATTTCTAACCACATGACATTAAATAATTCAGAAGTAAGTACATTCATACTACATGATGTTAAACCATGCAGAACAACATCCACTATCATGATTTATCAAAGGACAACAAGATCCTTACCCTGGCCAACCAGAGTATGAAGTGATTCCACCATCTTTTAAGAACCTCAATTAATACATCACACACTACTACATAACATGCATTTAACAGTGCTGGTATTTATCATCCCTAGAAAAAATCCCTGATAAATGGAATCATTGTTAGTGCTAAAAAATCACAAAAAAATTTAACCCTTTATCAGAGCATTGTTTTTAACGCTAATAAAGGGCATCATTTATTAGTGTTTTATTTTTTATTATTGATAAAGGTTATCATTTATCAGCGCTTTATTTTTAGAACTAATAAAGGGTACCCTTTTTGAGTGCTATATTTTTAGTGCTCATAAAATAATCCTTTATCAATGCATTTGGCACTGATAAATGTGTGAACAAATAAAATGAAAATCATTATGTAAATAAAAAATTAGTTTATTAAAAATAATATTACAAATTTTATTAATTAAAGAATTATTGATAAAAACGAATAAATTTATTATAATATATATAAATTATAAATACTAATAAATACTATGTATCAAATATAATGATAAATGTAAAATAAAAAATAAACAAATTAAAATTAAAAATATGTAAATTGAGAAAAAATATTAAAAAATTTATTTATTTGATGATTATTAATAATGTTAATAAATATTACATATTAAATATATATATATAAATATGATTTTTATAATAAAACTTTTTATTTATGCTTTACATTAAATAGTAATGAATTTAGTGAATAATGTTTTATAATTAAAAATTAATATGAATGAAAAATACAGACAAATTATATTGAGTAATGGACATAATTGAAGCTCATTTTATTTCTCAGTTTATAACATAGATCAAACTTATTATATTGACTTCACATATACATATTATATAAATATGCACACAAAAAAATATTTTTTTAGAAGTTAATAAATTTATATTAATTATTTTATATATATTAATTTACTATGTTTTAATATTTTCAATATGTTTTCATCTTTATTTTAATATATATCCATTTTTTAATGATTTATATTAATCATACTTATCCATGTTGTCAATATATTATACTCATTTTTAATATCCCTGATCATAAGACTAAATATTCATTAATAATGCTAAAAATAAATTTGTAAAAAAATATTTATAAATAAAAATATTTATAAATTTATATTTATTGTTTTTATACATTTATTATTACAAATAAATAAATATTATTTGTTTAAAAAGTAATTATATAATTATAAATAATTAATTATAAAATTATAATGAATTTTTTTAAATAATGAATATATTTACTATGTTATATATTTAATTATATAAATATATATAATGATATGAATATCATTTTTTTTAAAAGTAGTTATATAATTAAAAATAAATAATTATATATTCAAATAATTATGAAATTAATATTTTATAAAAACTATTATTATAAGTATTATAATTATGTATAATAATTATACATTTTTTAAAAAGTATTATTTTTCTAAAAAATCATTGTAAGTATTTATCAGCACTTTGTTAGCGCTGATAAACATTAGGATTTATGATCACTAAAAAAGCGCTGATAAAATATATACTTATCAGCTCTTATAAAGAGATGATAAATCTCTATCATTATCAGTGTTAAATAAAGTGTTGATAAGGATTCATTTTATCTGTTCTTGTTAACTTAGCATAGATAAAAGGTATATTTATCATCTCTTTTTTTGAAGCACTGATAAAAGTGTCACGATCTATTTTAAAAACCCTATCCATCATGAACCAGTTCGTGATATCTAGCAGTATTTGTGGGATTGACCTTCTACCGGTACTCCATTTTGTCGAATCCCATCTCAAATCTTCACCAGAACGAAGGGTCGAACTATTCAAAGGCTCGAATCGATGTCTCGAGCGATTTAAGGGTTTAAGGTAACCATAGCTCAATAGAAATATTTTTTTTTGATATCTCTAATTTCCATCAGTTATCCACCAAACCTTATCATCCCACATCTATGATTCCCAACAAGTCTAGTTTCACTATCCTATAATAAAACAATAAAAAATTCATTGTTTTAAAGATATATTGAAGTATCGCCTTCCTCGATATCATGCAGGTCTTCTTGAGACAATATTGGTACTGTGCGACTTAGAATATGTCAGACCCAGTGTTGGATCATGTTGTTGTGAGGTATAATAGGCTCCCAATACCTATATTCCATGAAATATACCTTTTTAAATCATCACCTTTAGAAAAAGTAATCATTATAGCAGTCAGTGTTGTCATTGGTTTTTAATATTACAATGAAAATCACTTTGATGTTGAAATATCTAACATCATTGGGGTCATATATTATGTCATGCATCAATTGTTATTGACAGGGCTGAGTGAGGAGGAACTGTAATATAGGATTACCCCCTTATATTTGAAAGGTAATCTAGTATTTGTTTCCAAAAAATGGATGATGAAATATCTGACACATGGGAACAACTATATAATTATTTTTTCATGAATTTTTTCCTTGGACAATGAGAAATGAAATACAGTGTAAAATTAATGAATTTATTTAGGATTACTATGAACTATTTTTTAATCTTTTGGTTAGATTTATGGGTCACTTATTAAGTGTTATAATCAAATGATTTTGATGAATCTTTAAAATCAGATGAAAAAACATTATATATATCTTTTATTTTTTTATCTTATTTATTTTAATAAATCTTGAAAAAATATAATTTTTTCATTTTTTATTTTGTAAATATTTTAATTTGAATTAATAAAATATGACACAAATTCTATAAAAATAAGGATCAAAGGCGTTTAAGGTCCAATAATCCTTAGACTATATGACATAGGAAAAAATGATTTTTAGATAAAATTTAATTGATATTTTGATTTTGGGTTTTGAAATATAGTAAAAAATAAACAATTTGGATGAGTCATTTTCTAGGGAAATCATCAACATCATGGTGTTTTAAGAAAAAAAATAATGTTTCATTACATGGTGTAGAAGAAGAGTATATTATTGAAATAATTTATTGTTCTCAATTTTTTTGACTGCTCAAACTTTTTCTAAATTTGATATTTTCTATGAAAAGTAACTTATTTAATGAAATTTTTTTATATTATATAAATTTTAAACAATATTTTAAATCATAAATAATAAATATTATATCACTAGATGTAACTAATTTTTATAAAATAAAACATTAACATTGATTTATGTAAATTTAATAAATATGTTTTTATAGAATCTATTTTGTTGAAATAAACATTATTTTTCATTGATAAAATCATTACAACTTTATAATCCCACATCTAGGAAAATTTATTAGTTTGTATTTATTAATTTAATGACATGCTATGTTCACTGTGGATTCTCAATTCTGTTGAATTTTATAGTTTACTAACATAAACATAAATCAATTTTCTATGTCCTTCTAGTGGTAATATGATGCCCAATAGATGTGATCATCTCAATAACATGACACAAAAAATTCATTATAATAAATTACCATGAACTTTTATGTTAAGAGATTTAAAAAATTAGGACAAAAAATTAACTAAAAAACTCGTGTATTTTTAATTTAATAGACATTTTTTCGAACAATATATGCCACAACATGATCAATAATAAGCGTTTATTGTTATTATTTGGATCAAGATCGTTATGCCACATTGTTCTTATTAAGAACATGCTCTTCATGCATAGATTTTATTTAATTATCATCCTTTTCATCCTATCCTAATTATTTAGGCTTTACGTGGGAAAAATTAGGTTTTTTGTAGAGACTTACGACTTAGGGTTTTCACCAAAACTTTCAAATAACGAATGATATATTATTCATTGATTTTATCCTTGATTGTATTTCTTACAGTTTATAAAAATATATCCATATTTGAATTGTTATCCCACTCATTAATACTTCTTAAAAATAACATCATTTATTTCATCACACAACTAATAAACACTATGTATGTTTTACTTTAATAAATCTAAAAATAGATCATTCTTTAACATTTCATTTTGTTTGTACCCTTTAAAATATCTTATTACCATCCTTGTAATTCTCAAAAATGGGTTTCATTCACATTTTATAATGAATATATTTTTTGTATTTATTTATTTATAGTACAAAATGGATATTTTCTGAACCCAATAGGATATCATTACATTCTCTCTAATGATTCAAATATTTATTCCAATGCATCTTATTTTCTATTTATCCTCCCCACTCGTTGATTGATAGTTTGGAAAGATCTATTTGTGTTTTTTATAATAATTATCTATTTATCATTAGTATATCCATGTGGTAAACAATGTTTACACAATAAAATTATTTTCAATATAAATATTATATTGTTTCATATTTATGTTTAATTTATTTCATTTCAGTTTTACTCATTTAATAATTATTGTCTTATACAAGTGGATTCATTTGTTCTAGTTGGGGTGTTTTTTTAGAAGATTCTCATTCTCATGAGGTATTGAACTTTGAGACTAAAACTGAGAGAACAAAAACAATGAAATACGTCAAGAATGTATACGAACATCAGGAAAAGGTGAATTCCTTCTACTTATTTAATTAATTTTGTCATCATTTTATCTACTATTTATAAGTTAATTTATATATCATTTTAATGTAATAATTATTATTTTTAAATATCATTTGGGAATTTATATTTTACTTACACCTATATAAAAAACCCATAAAAAATAAAATGATTCAATCTACCAATGTAACCATGTTTTCTACATCCATTACCTTTATTTATTGAGCTTCCAACATTGCATATTGATTTGATTTTGTTAGCAGAAAAACCATTCTTATATCGGAAAACCAAGAGATTAGAGGAATATCATGTTCCCATTTTGGTGACTCATTGTTTTATAATGCGTGCATGAGCTTATTATTCTCTTCTGATTTTCCACAAAGAAAAAAATATGATAAGAACCTCAAGTAAATTACTATATTGGTAGTTCAAAATAGGAAGACAATGGAAATGTGGTTATATTAGGGTTTTTTTAGACTTTTAGATGTGTAAGAATAAACTTTACCTCAATCTGACACATGGTGCGATAGGTACCACTCCAAGTGAATTTTATTTAAAATTGACATGAATTTTAGTAAAAAGGAAAAAAGACATAATCAAAAAATGAGAAAACATATACCAAATATTTTGACACATTAGGGAAACGATCCATAAGTAATTTTGGACATGTCCGAATTATCCACACCTCAATCTGATGCATTGTGTGATCACTATGACATAATATGTATGTTATCTGTTTAAAATCGATAGTTTAGTTCAAAAAATGTCACTCATTGGAAACTAAGAAAACATGCTTGTATTTTTTTAATAATTTATGACATCAATTCATGACTTATTTTTATCATGTATGAATTGATCTCACATCAAACTAATACATTATTTGATTAGTATAGGTCAAAGTGCATGTTTCCAGTTTAAAATCACATTTTAGTAAAAAACAGTGATGTACTCAAAACTGATAAAACATATTCATATTATTTTTATAATTTAAGAAAATTATCCATAATTAATATGAGGTGTGTAGGAATTATACTCACCTCAATCTGACACACAGTGTGACCAGTATGACTCCAAGTTTATCGTTTTATCTAAAAATGAAATCAATTTTATTAAAAAGGAAAACTAACTTACTCAAAACCATTAATCTTCATTAATATTAATTTGATAATTTAGTACAATGATACATAAGTCATTTGGGAAGTGTATTAATTATCCTTACCTCAATATGACGCAAGATGTATATGATATGGTCCCAAGTGAGTCTTTTTATTTAAAATTGATATCAGTTTTAATAAAAAGAAAAACTGACCTACTCAAAACCAAGAAAATACATTCGTATTTTTTTATATTTTCATTAAATTATAAATAAGTAATTTTTTTCTTGTATGAATCAACCTCCCCTCAATCCAATACACGATGTAACCAGTATAACTCAATGTGTCTATTATCAATTTAAAATCTACTGTTTAGTTCAAAAAATGTCACTCGCTAAAACTGATAAATCACACTCATATTTTCTTGATAATTTATGAGATTTATTAATTTTTAATTTTTGACATGTATGGATTAGTCTCACATTAAACTAATACATGATGTTTTTTATGACTCAAAGAGCGTGTTTCTAGTTTAAAATGAAATTTTAGTAAAAAAGACAAGTGTCATACACAAAATAGAGTAAAAACATTAAGATTGTTTTGATACGTTATGAAAATGACCCATAAGACATTTTGGGTCTATAAGAATTATCTTCATCTCAGTCCGATGCACCGTGTGATTGGTATGACTACAAGTGCATCTTTTTATTTTAAATTGAAATAAATTTTTGTAAAAATGACAAATGACCTACTCAAAATGAAAAAAACACATGAATACTATATTGATACTTTAGGTAAATGATCCACATATCATTTATGAC
Source organism: Viscum album (assembly GCA_963277665.1). NCBI lineage: Eukaryota > Viridiplantae > Streptophyta > Magnoliopsida > Santalales > Viscaceae > Viscum > Viscum album. The sequence goes on along the minus strand of OY728163.1, from coordinate 1,690,000,022 downwards.
ATGTAAGAAATAGCCATGCCTAAATTGTATACACAAGATTCTCAGTATGACATAATGTGTTTGTTATCAGGTTAAAATCGACAGTTTAGTTCAAAACATGCCACTAATTGAAAATCCAGGAAACAAACATAGATTTTACAATAATTTAAGACATTGATTGATATGTCATACATGTTGTGTAAGAATTAGTCTCATAATAAACTGATACACAATTTTATCTTTATGTGTCAATGTGTGTGTTTCCAGTTTAAAATGAAATTTTAGTAAAAATTTCACATGATGTACTCCAAAATATGTAAATGCATTTGAATTGATTTTATATTTTATAAAAATGATCCAAAATCCATTTGTGAGATCAAAGAATGATCCATACCTCAATCCGTCACATAGTGTTACTGATATGACTCCAACTACATATTTTTATTTAAAATTATTGACAATTTTAGTAAAAAGGAAATATCGCCTACTCATAACCAAGAATACAAATTAATATTGTTTTAATACATCATGAAAATGATTCATAAGTCATTTGTGATGAGTAGGAATCAGTCTAATCTCAATATGATACATGATGTTTCCGGTATGGATCAATGTGTCTGTTATCAGTTTAAAATAAATACTTTTGTTTTGAAAGTGTCACTCACTGAAAACTGGGAAAATGTGCTCAGATTGTCTTCATAATTTTGGATGATTATTCATAAGAATTTTTGTAATTTAGGAACTAGTATAATGTCAAACCACAACATTATGTGACATGTCATGAACCTACCCGGGTTGGTTCATGGCAAAATGGTATCAGAGGAGGCCATTTTTGTTTGGGGTGTCTGGTAGATGGAGATTAGGTCTGTCGGGACTCAATAGGTTGGTACGGGAAGGACGCCATGAACCCTCGCCCGTTCTGCACCTCGAGTCGCCAGGGATAGTCTGGAAATTGAGTCTTTTTTTTGTTCTGGTTAGTTTTGGATTGAGGGATGACATAGAGGTAAACTGATGTTACATCGTGATCTCACGTAGAGTAGTGACCCATGCGGAGTCCGGGTACACGGTTGGAATTCCTCCAAGTTGTTGATGCTTACATGGGGCATGGCCCACTACCATGTCACCAGGTTAAGTGTGACCACTAGTCCCTCACTTCGGTGGTTTGATGTATGTTGAGTGTCATTTTCATTCTGGTTGGTTCAAGTGCGTTTTTGGAAATGAAAAAGGGTTTTTGAAAATGGGGCTGATTTGATTTAAATGAAATTAAATTTAAGAAATGAGTTTTGAAACTAAAATATTTTGGTTTGGGAAAACTGGTGTTTGCTTTGAAATTGGTCGAGAATGGTTTGTGGTGAAATCTCAGGTACTTCTTATGAATGTTTGCACATGTGAGAGGATGCGTGGAAAGTGCATGTTGGTGCGTATGAATGAAAGTGGATGAGGAAATGTACAACAGTTCATGAGATTACCTGGGTGTGTTTGAAATTAAAGGCTTGACCTTGTTTTCTAAACTGGATTTTAAAGAGGAAAATGGTTTTGAGAAGTGATTTTGGTTTGAAAATTAGATTTGGTATTTGGAGAGTGGTCTTGAAAGAAAGTGGTTTTGAAAAAAAGGGGTGGTTTTAGAATTTAAAATGGAACGAGAATTTTGGACAGGGTATTTTGGGTTATGTTTGTGGTTGTTTGGTTTTTCTTGAGCTAGTTGTTTCTGGATTAGGGTGCTTCATTGATGATGCTTCGATTGATATCAGTTTCGGCTTGGTGTTATATATGTTGTTGTTCAGAATAGCCGCCCAGAAAGGTCCCCCGAGTTTTGATGAGTCATGCCCAGTTTTTGGTCCTTCTCAGACGTTGTCTGTCCTTTATGGTGATGGGAGTCTGTTAGAGACAGTGGAGTGACTTGAAGAGGTCGAGCACGTCTTCAGGCTATTGGGAACTCCCAAAAACTGTTCCAGGGAATGCTGTCTAGGGTTTGTTCAAAGGTCCAGCTCTGGACGAGTATGAGTTGTTCACCCCGCCATTACTGCAAGTTGGGATGATGTGGTATGTCTTCAAAGCCGTCTTCATTCAATGGTTTATAGTTATGGAGGCGAAGACGAAGAAAATGGAATATCTCATGCGTGTTCAACATGGCTAGCAGATGGTGAAAGCGTATGTTGACCCTTTCAAGGATCTTGCTTATCTATTTATGGGGGTAGTGTCGCAGGACTGGATGAAGACTTCCCCCTTCATCAGGGTTCTTCGTCCAAGTGTCAAGGAGTGAGTCCTCCCTTTTTGGGAGCACCACTTTTGAGAAGTTGGTGTATGAGTTATTCTTAGTTGAGTTGGTATCCGGAGCGCAAATGGTTGGCAATCCACCATATTCGATTGCTCTTGAAGGTCCCCCATCTGACGAGCAAAGTGTGTCAGGTAAATTTGTTTCTAAAGAGTTCCTTGCAGTGGCTCTAACTTCCAGTTCGTCCGACCATCTAAAGGTGTACTCTCAGTATGGATGTTTAGGTCATACGAGCCACCATGTCACACCCCTCTAAAGATGTGCCATCATTGCAGGTTTCTAGGTCATCTAGAGAAGTTTTGCAGGAAGCGTCGTCTGAGGGAGACACTGTGACCAGAATATTCCAGTGCCTGACTGTGAGGTAGGAGATGCTTCAACCATCAGAGCCCTAGCCACAGGTCTTGGGGTGAAGCTTGTGCGCAGTCAAGAGTTTCCAAGGGTGCGAAGACTAAGTTTGGGTTTTTGTGTTCCATGTTGCCAACAAAACATTTAGAGTCCTTCCATTCTCTTTCTTCCACTGTTAAGGTTTTGGCGTTGTTGTAGGTCCGTTGTTTCGTCATGATGTTGGGACAGAAGTGTTCGTTGTAATCCAAACACTCTGGTTTGTCTGAATTAGGATTCTCTGAATCGTACGTTTTTCTTTAAAAGTGTGTTTGAACCTTTTATGGGTTGATCTAAATCTGACTGTTTTAATTTGGACGTGTAAGTGCCAATGGAAGGATCGACGTTTGTGGTAATGCTCGAGTTTACATCTTGGGTTAAGTTATGTTCGGAGGTTTTTCTCTAGTGTTTGGGATTTCTTTGGTCTGAGTTGAGAGTTCCAAGTTGGGAGTTCCCGTGTCACCCCCCTTCCCGAGATGGTATGTTTGGGTGTTGAATTTCCACACTAGTTGATTTCTTGTGGTGGGGAGAACCCTCTCGTGTTCTCCCATTATCTTGTGTTGGGGTTTCATCCGGTTTTAATTAGGAATGTATTCTTGTTTTGTCTACCGTTCGACTGGGTGAATTTCTGGGGACAGAAAGTGTCTGTAGTGGGGGGAATTGTCACAACCGCCGTTTATATTTATTTTATTTTTATTATTTCTTGGTTTTGGGTGTCTGCTCCATGGTCTGGGCTGTGCCCCAGATTAAAATATTTTTTTCGTTTGATGCTTTTTCTGGGTTTCGGACCCGTGCGCGGCTGCCGCGCGGTTGGCGGTCGCTGTGCAGTTGGCCCGGGTGTCAGGCAAGTGCTCTCCTTTATTTTTTATAATTTTTGTTATTATTATTATTATTCTAGTATACTATTATTATTATTGTTTTATTTATATTATTATTATTATTTTTTCAGATATTAATATTATTATTACCTTATTATAACGAAATAAAAAAAAATATATCTTGCCTAACCCTAACCTAAATCCCTCGGCCTCCCTCTTCCCTGTTCCTGCGTGCCACACCCAGACCCCCATTCCTATTTTCCCTTCCCCGTTTTTTTTCACAGCACCCCCTGCCTCCCATATTCTCCCCGCATCGCGACCCCCCGCTGCGCCCAGCTCCCCTGCCGCCTCCTTGTGTGACCTTCGGCCTTGCCACGCTCGCCCCTTGCGAGACCCCCCTTCGTGCCTCCAGCCGCGCCACCTCCCCAGTCCGGCGGTGCCCCGTCGCAACCCCCTAACACCCGCAGTCCCTTACCGTCCCTCCCTTGCCGCTACCGTGTTGCCCAGCCGGCCTCCCGTTTCACCTCCACCAGTCACGACCTCTCTCGAGCGCGATTTGGCCCTCGCTGCTCATGCTCGCCGCCCCATGCATCCCACCTACCTCATCCGGCCACCCCCTTCTTCTGGCGGCACCCTGTCCGGCCTCCCCTCCGCCCTCTTCCGCTCACTGCACCATCCCAGCATCCGCCCCGCTCCCCGAGTTTTCACATCCTCACCAGCACCAGCAGACCCCGCACCCCCTTGAGATCCGCCGCCTCCCCTCCCCATTCCCTGCAACCTGCCGACTTCTCCCCCTACTGGGGAACAACTTGCCGGCGTTCCCCCCCCCCTCCGGCATAACATCTATCCTCTTTTGCACTCTTGTTAAATTATTGATCTTGTTGGGCGTTTCAGCTTAGGATCTCATTTCATTGGATTAAGGTTGAGGTTCCGCTGGTAAGGTTTATCTGATTAATCTTGTTGCTTGTTTAATTTATTTATTTAATTTATTAATTAGTCTTGATGCGTGCAGTTCATTTGTGTTTGCAATTTAAAATGCCTTTTCTCTACTGGGTCTGTGAACTTTTTGTGTTTACTAAATTTTTGCAGTTAGTCTATTAGCTTGTATAGGAAAAGTGGATTGAGTTGTTGTGGTGCGAAGGGTGTTTTTTTATTTTGAAATGGTTGGTGTGTTTCTATTAATGTGTTTTTTTGGGAATGGTTGGTGTGTTTTGGTGTTGTTTTGGTGCAACGTTTTCAAAATGGGTTTAGGGTGCATTTGGATGGTGCGAACTATGTTTTCAAGGGTAATAAGAAGTGTATTTGTTAAAAAGTTGTTTTTCAATGAGTAACAAAACTTTTTGGATGTTTCGACTTTGGTTTTCAACTATGTAGAAATTTATTAGATTGTATTAGTTATGTGAATTATATCTTGAAAGGGTTATGATGGGCGGTTGATTTTTAAGAACCATGTTTACATGGAATGGGGCATGTTGTTAATATAAAATCCTCTTTGCATCACATGGTGGGGTTTCATTGTGCAGTCCCTAGTTCTGTTATTTAATATTGTATTCTATGTTGGGAAGTTTGATTATTTATTTTGGGTGTGTAAAGCTGTGAGTTTCTCTCTGGAGTTGTTTTATAAATTTTAAAGTGCTTTATCAAATAGTTCAAGTGGTGCGAGTTGTGTTTTGAAGGCTTGTTGAGGTGGTGTTTGCGTTTTTTGTTTGTTTGGATTATTTTAAGTCTGTGTTTATGTATTTTAGTTATCTTTTCCATTGCAGCGCATTGTCAAGGTTTTTCCACGCTCATGCGATCGCCAGCTAGCGCGTGCGCTTGTGCGCCTGTGCGAGGCACGTTACGTCGTTGTGTTTGGGCTGCGAGCTGAGGTAGGTCCCCCATTGCACTCAAATTTAAATTTAGAATTTATTAATTGCTCGATGTTTTGTTAATTTTAATGAATGATAAATAATATTAGATAATAAAATTTTAAATGATTATTTAGTGTGAAAAGAGCCATTTATTTTATATCGAACTCTTTGAACATTTTCTTGACGGGAGGATACCCAGTTTTGAAAAAATTCTCATTTGGTCTTTAAACGTAATTCACAGAATTTCAAACGTACTTGTAGTTTTAAAGATAAATGATTTCTTTTGAACAAGTAATTTGGGTTTTCTCGAGAAATGAAGTTTTGATTTAAAATTGGTGAAGGCCCGTTTGGCACTTTAATAAAATAGATTATTTTTGGAAAACCCACTCAGGGGTGATCTTTGGTGTGCATTGATTGCGTGAGCTATATGTGATGTTAGTTCTTTGTGACTGCTTGATTTACATTGTGGATGCACCACTCTTTTATTATATGTGTTGACATGGGATCCTGGCATAGTGAGTGAATCTTCTAAGAATGATTGATGCACTAGTTTAGACAACGCACTGGCTAGTGGCCCCATAGCAGGGTAATACTGAGTTATTGCTGCTATGGGGATTGGGTCCCTCGGTTAGGCCATGCAGGGCTATACCGGGTAGTAGTATGGGTGTTATAACGTCATCGAGTTAGGGAATGCCTTCAGGATGAGTCAGATGTATAGTATGTTCTGGATTATTCACGATTTACTAGGTTCGACCCATGTTTATTTTAGTGTTTACTTGTGTGTGGCAGACGATTGAGAGTTCAAGTTAGGTTGTTGAACCATGTGTGCCACTTTTACCATTTCCCTTAGTGTGTGTTGTGTGTGATTCTCCTTTTGAATAACAACTAAATTTTGGATTTCTAAATTGTTCGCAAAATGTTTTACAAATGCAATACACCTATTTTTTTCAACATTAAACTTGTTCTAAATTAAAAAGGGTAAGGGAATGTTACTTTTTTTAGAAATGAAAGTGTGTGGAAACCATATTTTATAAAATTTAGTTCAAACCTGGAATTGATAAATTCTTTATTTATTGGTATGTGCATTGGGAATAGAATTAGTTGGGCCTACCTACTGAGTTTTAATACTCACACCTATAGTGCTTTCTTGTTTTTAGTTCTGTTATAGGTTCCAGATTCAGTTGTTTTCCTTGAGAAATATTGGTTTTGGTATTGAAGAGTGACCCATGGGGTCACCTGGAGTTTGGATCGTGGTCAGGTTAGTAGTGTTGTTGGTTACTCTTTCTTTATTCGTTTTTGTTCTATTTTATTTTCCACTGTTTAGTTTATTTTCCTTTGGGACAAATCATTCTCACTTGTTTATATTTGATGCACGACACTAGTTGCCAGCCCGTGGGGATCGAGAATACCCCTTGGGCCATGTCGCGGGTCGGCTCGGGTGACCGGTTCAGGGTCGACCCAGGTTGGTTCGTGACATGACATGTATGAGTCAAAGTGTGGATTTCCATTTTAAAATGACATTTTAGTAAAAAAGGCAAGTGATGTACTCAAAACCAAGAAAACAAATTTTTATGGTTTTGATACTTTAGTAAAATGATCCATAATAAATTTTCAATGGGTAAGAATTATCCTCACCTCAATTTGACGCATTGTGTGACTGGTATGACACCATGTGCGTTTTTTTAATATATAAGAATTATTTTTTTTCAAAAAGTAAAACACATCGCCAAAACTGAGCTAACTAGAATATATTGTTTTATATTCATTTAAATTATATATTCATACTTGATTTTTATAATTTTGTGGTCTTTTTGGTGTTGTGATGTGCTGTTACAACACACTAGACCTGTGTTGTTGTGTTCTGTAATAAGAAACTACAATATTCCCCATTATCAGTTCTTATAAAACAACTGATAAAGGGATCAATTATCAGGACCTCAAAAAGTATGGATAAAGGATACCTTTATTAATGCTTATAAAGGTGCTGATTAAAGACTCAGTCTTCTAATCTTTCTCAAGTAGTTGATACTTTTCTAGCACTGATAAAGGAAATTTTTTGGGTTGTTAAAGGCCGATTTTGACGTTATGAAACTTCATGTCTCAAACACCTCAAGTTGATGTAGACCTTTATTAGCCCTTGGAATGAAAAAGGTATACCTCCTCTTGACCATACAATTGATGCATAATGTATCAGACATGAAACTTGAGAAATTGTGGCTCATTAAAAAGGGATTTATAATCCTTATGAGTCTAAAATCATCATGGTGTAACTCATCACCTGAGGGTGTTCTAGGCCATCCCCAGTATTATTGCTCCATATAATTACTCAGGACTAGAGATCCTTAAGCCCTGATTTACAACATCTTTATCTCCCACTCAGAAGGATGTTGGAGTGCTCTTGAACCTGGGTATCCAAATTAGGTTATTCTGCAACATCCCCCATAATATGTCAATGTGTAACATGACCTTAAATTTCCTACACTTTGGACAAAGATGTATGATCTTAAAGTCTATCCAATAATGTTCCAAATCACAATACCATAAACTTCTATCAAAATAGACACAAAACTTTTCATTTTGAAAACCCATGAAGGGCGACTTGATTAAAAGTCAAGTCGTCACCCTCTAAACTATTCATCTCCAGAGCTTAGGAAGAAATTAGGGCACAAATAAATATGGAATAAATCTCATAGGGCCTACACAATAGCCCTATTAAAATCCAATATATGCTTGCTAGACCCCCTGGTTTCAGGAAAAGTTATAGTAATGATTTTTCACATCTTTTCACCCTGATATGTTTATTAGGTGGTGACACAACTTTTAGTGTACTCAAACCCTTCTTGGATATTAAAATGTTCAAAATTCATACTTCATGATTCGAGCACCTTAGATCCACGTAATCCTTCTATAGCCCTTGGAAAAGGATACCTGGCTTCAAGGACCCTTTTTCTAACTATGCATATATGCCTATGTCTCTTACATATGTGCCTATGGTCATCAACCAAATGTATCACTCTGCAAAATAGATTTTTGATCCTTATATATAATAGTCCTAGCCTTTTACATGTATTATTAGATCATTTAAGCATAATTCAAAATCAAATTAAAATCCAATGATCATAATGTGTAGTTTATTGAAAGATTAGGCAAATAATTAAACATCAAAAAACCAAAATAAAAAAAATATTTTATTTAATATTTATAATGAGTTCTTAACTCCATTTGATCCCTTATATCTACATATGATAACCTGGGGAATACAAGAACCCATGGATGATCTAAAAAATCCTAGTAAGGGAATAATAATAAGAATAAAACATAACACATGTGTAAAAAACCAGAAATCTATGAATGGAAATTTCTCTTCTTATCGTTATTCAATATAACATGAATCACATAAAATTAGTTAGATAATACAAAAAACAATTTCTAAATTAAGAATGAATGTAATAAAAGGTATATCTAGATGTTAAGGAACATATACCTATGGGATAGTAAAATGAACCTCAGAATATTAATGTGACCCTTAGGAATAGTAATATGACCAAAAAATAGGAAATTCACCTCTGAAAGTATAAATAATTTTTTTAAATATTATAAATTAAAATATGATATATTTATATCTTGATATGAGTATCTAAATGTTTTAAAAATAATAAATAATGATGTGGTCAAAGACCATACTAACACTATTGAGGTTGAAGACCTCTCAGGTTTTGTAGATGTTGTTCATATTGCACTAGGTGACACCACTGATTTCCCTAACCCGGTTGAAGACAAGGAGGAGCCTGGTGAATCTTTCAAAACCCATCAATATATACATGAAAAATCATGTCACACTGAAGAAGAATTTATACATTCGAGTGCTAAAAGAGGAAAAAACCATTGGTGGACCCGGATGGTTTCATAACTGTAACGACCTGAAATTTTGAATAAATGTTGTTTCCTAATTTTGTGTGTTATTTTATTTTTTTATACTCAACAAAAAATGTTTCATTTGATAACATGAGTATAATTAAAATGATACCGTTGGGTTTTTGACTGTTATATGACCATTGGTCAATATGACCACTAGAAACTAAATGTTTTGATTGTTGTCTCTAAATACAAGAAATCATGGTTAATTAATATAGAAAGAAGATTCGATGGCCTCACCCAGTAGTCTTGGACCGATCGAAGCCCATCTAACAGAACTTGGGGAGGAGGTAGCCCCACTGGGCTTTGCTCTAGACCAAACCCAAGTCGAACTTCATCGTGTGAAGCTAGAACGGAATCGCCTTCGCGACAAGTTCAAACTGATAGAAATTACTACTCGTGCGATGTTGGCCGAGCCTCCCTCTAATTCTCACAACTTAGCACACCTTACACTTAGGTCCTATGCTGGTGTGACAAGGGGCTATGTAAGGAGACCGTAACTGCCATGTGTAATCCTTTTTTTTAAATAAAAATTGGGATTTCTTCTTATGATGATGTTTATGACTTTTCAAATGTCCGGATAAATATATTATGCATATTTTTGTTGAATTTTAGAGAAATGATATTTTAAAAAATGTTTATGTAAACCTTAAATAATTAAAAATGTGTAATGATTTTCAAACAAATGGTCCTCTATAATTATGTTCAGTACGAAATTTAGAGTCTAATAAGATCAACATAATTTTTCATGAATAGTAAATTATGAATAGTGATTTTATGCTTAGGATTAGTAATGTGACCAAATGGATTAGTAATCTCATTTAAAGAAAGTATTAATATAATCTAGGCACCTTGATTAAGTAATGCAATTCAATAAAATGGTTACATAACGGTTTCATAAATTATTATTCAAGTATTAGTTTTTTCGGGTAAATATTGTTTTTCAATTAAAAATTAAATTTAAAATATTTTTAAAAATATTTTTATAAAATGGATTTCATTTTTGAACTCAGAGCATCGATATTATGTTAAGGTAATTTTTGGGGAATTTTCTGAAAAAAATGAATATTCGGTGAATAGTGTATTTATTTAAAAAATATATTAAAAATAATTAAAAAATTATTTTCATAAAATGGAGTTCATTTTTGAAATCAGAGCATTGATATTTGGTTAAGGTGAAATTTTGGCATTTTTCTGAGAAAGTTGAATTTTCAGTGAATAGTAAAAATACCGTTTTAGGGTTTCGGTATGTTTAATGACATCATAACTGTGTCATGATGATTTCATGAGATATTTTATGGGTTGTCCAAACAAAGGGGATGAATTATTTTATGGGGGCCCATGTGGCCTAACTCCATGGGAAATACCATGGGAGATCCCATGCTTTTGAGAAAACCACTTGTGAGGTGTCCCTTGGCCATTAATGCCTTGTCCCCTCACTTTACTAATAAATACCAAGCCATCCTCTCATCCATTTCGACTCCCAACTCTCCCCCAACGATGTTATGGTCTCATTACCTCCCAAGGAGTCCTACCATGGTTCCCCCAAGCCCTTAAGGTCCCAACCTTTGAGTTTTAAGAGTTACGTTTTAAGGTAAGGGATCCGACCTCTCTCTCTTTCTTTTCAAGTAATCTCTTTCATGTCATTTCTTTTATGCTCCATGTTATTATGTTGGAGGATGTTATTTTATATTAATATTACTTCCCTTTTTATGTTCATATGATGAGAGACCCCATCTTTCTCTCATCAATTTGTTTTAATAATATTTAAGTGGCGCCGTTAGGCTGGCAAATTTGTAAGGGATTCGTTCACCTTTCTCATTTTTCAAAGTTCTACTTTAATGTCAAGTCTTTCAAGTTCCTTTTTATTATTTTCAGGTTTGATCTCTTTATATATAATACTTATTATTTATTTTGATATGATGAGAGACCCTATTTGATCTCGTCAATTCATTTTTGTTTAAGTTTAAGTGGCGCCGTTAGTTTGCCAAATTTTTTAGGGGATTCTTTCACCCTTCTCGTTTTCAAGATCTATATTCATGTCAATTATTTAAAGTTCCTTTTTATTATTTTGGGGTATGATCTCTATATCTATCATAATGAACTCTTATTTTCATATGATGAGAGAACCTATTTGATCTTGTCAATTCATTTTTGGTGGAAGTTTAAGTGACGCCGTTAGGCTGCCGAATTTTTAAGGGGTTCTTTCACCCTTCTCATTTTCAAGATCTATTTTAATGTCAATTCTTTCAAGTTACTTTTTATTATGTTGGGGTATGATATCTATATCTATAATACTGATATTTTATTATAATTTTATGAGAGAACCCATTTCATCTCTTCAATTCAGTATTTTTATGTTTTAAGTGGCGCCGTTAGGCTGCTGAATTTTTAAGTGGTTCTTTCACCTTTCTCCTTTTTCAAAGTTCTAATTCCATATCAAGACTTGAAAGTTATCATTTATTATGTTGGGGTATTATATCTATATCTATCATATTGATATTTTATGTTCATATGATTAGAGAACCTATTTTATCTCATCAATTCATTTTTTGTTGAAGTTTATGTGACGTTGTTAGGCTGCTAAATTTTTAAGTGGTTCTTTCAACTTTCTCCTTTTTCAAAGTTCTAATTACATGTCATGTCTTGCAAGTTCCTTTTTATTATGTTGGGGAATGATCTCTATATATATCATACTGATATTTTATGTTCATATGATGAGAGACCCTATTTGATCTCATCAATTCATTTTTGGTTGAACTTTATGTGACATTGTTAGGCTGCCGAATTTTCATAAGAGAAATATTATTTTTGTCTTCCTTTCATGTTCTTCATTTCATATGGTATAATTTTAAATTTCATTACCATGTTCTTAAATCCTTTATATTCTGCCCCTCTACTATTTTATGGGTCATTTATGAATGTTTGAATCATGTCCCCTCTCTTTTTAAGGTTTTCTAAAACCCTGTAACATAGCCGTTATGCTGCAGAATTTTCGTCTGAAAATGTCTCTCTCTTTTTCTAAAGTTCTTCTATTTCATTAAGTGAATACTCAAAGATCTCTCTTCTATATGGGTATTCACATATATACCTAAATGTTCTATTTTAAATTCTGTTATTTACATACATGAAACCATTTTTCCCTTTCCATGGGTTTAATGTGACATAAAGATCATGTCTTTAAAGATGTTTTTAAAACGTTATGATTATGAAATGAAACCCATTTCTTTTATGCTATATGGGTTGTTTATGAAATGATTTATGATGATATATGTGGCTCATATGATAATAAATACATTTCAAGGGTGCGCCCAGATTGCGCTCCAATTCATTGGATAAAGACTTAATCTCTAGAGATGACCTTTTAGACTGATACCTTGGTGAATAACCATGGTAATTTTTAATGAAACCTTGGGGATGGACCTTGGTGAAACGAAATGATTATCAATAATATATTTTTTAGCCACATATTCAAGTTATGAAAAACGTTATTTTTATTATGATATGCCTCATGATTTCTTTCTCATGCCTTAAAGTTCTTTTTCATGACATTGTTGATGTATCTCAAGTTCAAATGTTAAATGTTTCCCTTTGTTTCCCTTACTGGGCATTCTGCTCACCCTTTCTTTTGATGTATGTCCCCAGGTTATGAGATGCAGTAATGAACCTAGGATGAACATGAGGATAATCTTTTCAAGTTTTTAAGAAAAATGTTTTATGTTTTCATGTTTTAAGTTCCTGGTTTCCAAGACACTAAACCTTAAAGATCCTCGGTTTTGTAAAATGTAATGAAAGTTTATGTGATAAAAAGGTGGGATGCTATAGTTGGTATCAAAGGATGGTTTAGTTATTTGTGGAAATTAGGATATGAAACAATTTAGGAAGAACCCTATAGATAAGTTTAAATATAGGAAACCTCCCTGGTATTTTTGTGAGTATTGAGTAAGGGGTTGCCAAGAAAATACATCCTTGTCTGGATACGAGCAGGTGGAGGTGGCTCTGGCACAGATGTACATAGGGGTAAAACCCAAAAACACCGCTTTGAGTTAGAATCGAATAGGAACGGGTACACGACAACGAGCCTTGCTGCACCATTGGTTACGACACTCCCGGGGGATATGCTTTGGTAAATTCATAAGCTTGGTATGAACCATTATTAAAGGAACAAAGATAAAATAAAATAAAGATTCACATAAGAATATATGATCATGGATAACCTTGTTTGAAACCTAGGGGATCACAAGTTAGGGTATACTTTTTTTCTACAAGTTATCCTTATATGCTTTAAGTTACTTTTTATGATTATTGGCTAAGTATTTGAGCCCCAAATTATACTTTCTCTTTTTAGTTAATGGTGGGAAATGGAAGAACATGTCCCAACAACCAATGTGATAGAAAATGCGATGATTGCCGTATTAATATGACAGAGATGATTAGGGGATTAAAAGATGATTATTATTTTGGAAGACATTCACTATTTTGCGAACCCTATTTGATCGAGGTAAATATATTACTACGGTATTTTCTTTAAGGAGTAAAGGTTGACTTATATTTTGAAGAATAGATAAATTTAAGGTGAACTTATGGTTTTATAGGTTACTTATGGAAATGATTGACCTATCATGGGGAAAATATGTTTAGGTTAGTTACTTTTGTTATAAGATGTTAGGAGTGGTTGATGTTGTTTGGAGATGAATGATAAATTTTATCTTGGAATACTATGTTATCAAGTCCTTCTTGTATTTGTGTTTCAATCTTAGTTTGGGTTATTTTGAAAAATTTTAAGGACAGTTATTTACAGAATAGTCTATGATGAACTCTGGGTAGTACCGTGGAACTTTGAAGATTTAAAAGTAGTTTCCCTTCCTATGGGATTCTTTATTTTTGAAGAGTTATTTTATCTTACCCTTTCTGTTTTTTGGAATAATGGTTAAAGATAGAAGAAATTGATAGTTAATCTTTTGTGGATTACGTGACTCTCAAGAAGATGATTCTTGTGTTTTGATGAGACCAAGTGTTTTTGAATGCTCATCGTTTGGAGAAAAGATTAGTTTTGGTAGAAACTTATTAAAGGATAAAACTCTACATGAAGGTAGTTATATTTCCTTATGTTTTTGTTCTATGTAGTAAATGAATTCCTCAAAATTATGAAAATGAGAGTAAAACAAAAATGTTTTCGGTTTACGTTTCCAACTAGGTAATCAAAGACCGTTTACACACATCATAAGTTTGTGATTTTCTCGTGGTTAACTTTATCCTAATCATGTTTTCTATCACTCTCCCTCAGAACTTGACCCTTTTTTTTCCTCCATGTCCGTGTTTTCTTACATGGAATCCTAGTGTCGGTTAACTCGGGTGACCTTTGTAATTCCCTTTCATTCTTTTAAAGTAATAGTTTTACTGACTCCTTTTCTGATGTGGGACTTTCAATGAAATTTCAAAACCCAATTTTAAAAATTGAGAGGACGCAATTTATTAAGGGGGGAAGATTGTAACGACCTGAAATTTTGAATAAATCTTGTTTCCTAATTTTGTGTGTTATTTTGTTTTTTTATACTCAACAAAAACGTTTCATTTGATAACATGAGTATAATTAAAATGAGACCATTGGGTTTTTGACTGTTATATGACCATTGGTCACTATGACCGCTAGAAACTAAACATTTTGATTATTTTCACTAAATACAAGTAATCTTGGTTAATTAATATAGAAAAAAGATTCGATGGCCTCACCCAGTAGTATTGGACCGATCGAAGCCCATCTAACAGAACTTGGGAAGGAGGTAGCACCACTGGGCTTTGCTCTGGACCAAACCCAATCCAAACTTCATTGTGTGAAGCTATAACGGAATCACCTTCGCGAGAAGTTCAAACTGATAGAAATTACTACTCATGCGATGTTGGCCGAGCCTCTCTCAGATTCTCTCACCTTAGCACTCCTTACACTTAGGTCCTATACTGGTGTGATAAGGGGCTATGTAAGGAGACCGTAACTGCCTTGTGTAATCTTTTGTTTTAAATAAAAATTTGGATTTCTTCTTATGATGATGTTTATGACTTTTCAAATGTCCGGATAAATATAGTATGCATATTTTTGTTGAATTTTAGAGAAAGAATATTTTAAAAGATTTTTATGTAAACCTTAAATGATTAAAAATGTGTAATGAATTTCAAGAAATGGTCTTCTACAATTATGTTCAGTATGAAATTTATAGTCTAATAAGATCAACTTAGTTTTTGATGAATAGTAAATTATGAATAGTGATTTTATGCTTAGGATTAGTAATGTGACCAAATGGATTAGTAATCTCACATAAAGAAAGTATTAATATAATCTAGGCACCTTTATTAAGTAATGTGATTTAATAAAATGGTTAAATAACGGCTTCATAAATTATTATTCAAGTATTAGTTTTTTCATATGAATAGTGTTTTTTAATTAAAAATTAAAATAAAAATATTTATAAAAATATTTTTATAAAATAAATTTCATTTTTGAACTCAGAGCATCAATATTATGTTAAGGTAATTTTTGGGGATTTTTCTGAAAAAAAATGAATTTTCGGTGAATAGTGTATTTATTTAACAAATAAATTAAAAATATTTAGAAAAGTATTTCTATAAAATAGAGTTCATTTTTGAAATCAGAGCATTGATATTTGGTTAAGGTGAAATTTTGGGATTTTTCTGAGAAAGTTGAATTTTCAGTGAATACTAAAAATACCGTTTTAGGGTTTCGGTATGTTTAATGACATCATAACTGTGTCATGATGATTTCATGAGATATTTTATGGGTTGGAAGACCAAACATGATGAGTTATTGTATGGGGGGACCATGTGGCCTAACTCTATGGGAAATACCATGGGAGAGCCCATGCTTTTGAGAAAACCACTTGTGAGGTGTCCTTTGGCCATTAATGCCTTGTCCACTCACTTTCCCTATAAATACCAAGACATTCTCTCATGCATTTCGACTCCCCACTCTCCCCCAACGATGTTCTCATCTCATTAACTCCCAAGGAGTCCTCCCAAGGTTCCCTCAAGCCCTAGAGGTCCCAACCTTTGAGTTTTAAGAGTTACATTTTAAGGTAAGGGATCTGACCTCTCTCTTTCTTTTCAAGTAATCTCTTTCATGTAATTTATTTTATGCTCCATGTTCTTATGTTGGAGGATGTTCTTTTATATTTATATTAATGCCCTTTTTATGTTCATATGATGAGATACCTCCTCTTTCTCTCATCAATTAGTTTTAATAATATTTAAGTGGCGCCGTTAGGCTGCCGAATTTTTAAGGGATTCGTTCACCTTTCTCATTTTTCAAAGTTTTACTTTCATCTCAAGTCTTTCAAGTTCCTTTTTATTATGTTGGGGTATTATCTCTATATCTATCATACTTATCATTTATGTTGATATGATGAGAGACCCTATTTGATCTCATCAATTCATTTTTGTTGAAGTTTAAGTGGCGCCGTTAGGCTGCCGAATTTTTAAGGGGATTCTTTCACCCTTATCGTTTTCAATATCTATTTTCATGTCAATTCTTTCAAGTTACTTTTTATTATGTTGGGGTATGATTTTTATATCTATCATACTAAACTTTTATATTCATATTATTAGATACCCTATTTGATCTTGTCAATTCATTTTTTGTTGAAGTTTAAGTGACGCCGTTAGGCTGCCGAATTTTTAAGGGGTTCTTTCACCCTTCTCATTTTCAAGATCTATTTTCATGTCAATTCTTTAAAGTTACTTTTTATTATTTTTTGGTATGATCTCTATATCTATCATAATGATATTTTATGATCATTTTATGAGAGACCCCATTTGATCTCTTCAATTTTGTATTTTGAAGTATTAAGTGGCGATGTTTGGCTGCCGAATTTTTAAGTGGTTCTTTCACCTTTCTCCTTTTTCAAAGTTCTAATTCCATGTCAAGTCTTTCATGTTACCTTTTATTATGTTGGGGTATGCCCTATATATCTATCATAATGATATTTTATGTTCATATGATGAGAGACCCTATTTGATCTCATCAATTCATTTTTGGTTGAAGTTTATGTGACGCCGTTAGGCTGCCGAATTTTTAAGTGGTTCTTTCACCTTTCTCCGTTTTCAAAGTTCTAATTAAATGTCAAGTCTTGAAAGTTTCTTTTTATTATGTTTGGGTATGATATCTATATCTATAATACTGATATTTTATGTTCATATGATGAGAGACCCTATTTGATCTCATCAATTCATTTTTTGTTGAAGTTTATGTGACGCTGTTAGGCTGTCGAATTTTCATAAGAGAAATATTATTTTTGTCTTCCTTTCATGTTCTTCATTTCATATGGTATATTTTTAAATTTCATTAACATGTTATTAAATACCTTATATTCTTCCCCTCTTCTGTTTTATGGGCCATTTATGAATGTTTGACCCATGTCCCCTCTCTTTTCAATGTTTTCTAAATCCCTGTAACATAGCCGTTATGCTGCATAATTTTCATCTCAAAATGTCCCTCTCTTTTTCTAAAGTTATTTTATTTTATTAAGTGAATACTCAAAGCTCTATATTATATATGGGTATCCACATATATACAAAAATGTTATATTTTAAATTCTGGGATTTACATACATGAAACCGGCTTTCCCTTTCCGTGGGTTTAAAGTGACATAAAGAGCATGTCTTTAAAGAAGTTTTTAAAACGTTATTATTATGAAATGAAACCCATTTCTTTTATGCTATATGGGTTGTTAAAGAAATTATTTATGATGATATATGTGGATCACATGATAATAAAGACATGTCAAGGGTGCGCCCAGATAGCGCTCCAATGCATTGGGTAAAGACTTAATCTCTAGAGATGACCTTTTAGACAGATACCTTGGTGAATAACCTTGGTAATTTTTAATGACACCTTGGGGATGGACCTTGGTGAAAATAATTACTGTCAATATTAAATGTTTTAGCAACATCTTCAAGTTATTATAAACATTATTTTTATTATGATATGCCTCATTATTTCTTTCTCATGCCTTAAAGTTCTTTTTTCATGACATTGTTAATGTATCTCAAGTTCACATGTTAAATGTTACCCTTTGTTTCCCTTACTGGGCCTTCTACTCACCCTTTCTTTTACTTTATGTCCCCAGGTTATGAGATGTAGTAATGAACCTAGGATGAACATGAGGAGAAGCCTTTCAAGTGTTTAGGAAGAATTTTTTATGTTTTCATGTTTTAAGTTCCTGGTTTCTGAGACACTAAACCTTAAAGATCCTTGATTTTGTAAAATGTAGTGAAAGTTTAAGTGATAAAAAGGCGGGATGATATAAAAAACACTCTTTATAAGAAGACAAGGAAGAGGAAGGATTATTATAAAATAGAGCGAACCATTGTCACTATATACATGGGGAGATGCACTGAGAAAATGAAACCTCCTCCACAGGTTCATGTTATCAAGGATCCCCCCCACTGATTGATGAAAAAAACCTGGATGATCCTCATCATCTAAAAAATCATTACAAGATTATCAAGAAGGGCCTTAAGGAAGAGATTTACCCTTGGGTTGAATAGCATGACACTATGACCTTCCAAAGACATCAAAAGGGGTAGATAACTTCTCATGAATATTTGAAAATTAGAGAGCCCATGCTTTCTAAAATTGTATTGGGATTTGAACGGGATCCCAACTTTGACTACCTCCATCTTTCTTGGGAATAGATTATGTTTGAAAAATGAAATACATGTATATGGAGTTGATTTTGATGTTCAAATTTGGATAACCCCTTTTTTTCTAAGTCTATAATGGTTGCTGGTCCTGGTGTTGAGGAGTTTGGTTGCTTCATGGTGTTTTTTGGATCACTATTCCAGGAGGGGGTTAATGATGATAGGATATTTTTTGTTATAATATTACTTTCCCAACATGTCATGCTATCTTTCATGAGATTTCCTTCTAAAAGTTGCTAATATCATGAAATAAAATACAATAGCAGTAGTGTGTGATGTGCAACCATAATCTATCTCACTAATGGATGTTCTCATGTGACTCTCAGATTAAAGTGAAGCTATTTGGATTTTATGCTTGGTTGGGAAGCTATTGTTTCAAAGAGTGGATGCTATGCTGATTCCAACAATTGCTGCATGCTTGAGACATCACTAAGAAATCAAGTTGCTCCATGATCACTTTTCTGGAGATTATGAGGGTTAACGTCCTTTATGATGCTCTAAAGAGAAGGTACAATGGTATTAAGAGGGGTTAGCGATTAGGCCTTCCTCAAAAGAGTAAGAATACAGGTGGAAAGAAGCTACAAGGTTACATGATGGAAAATGATTTCGGTCTCGCTTCACACAAGGGGAGGGTTACATCATCAAATCCTGCTTTTGGACGCTGGAATGGGGAACCAACAGTGGTTGCTAATTGGATATCTTCAGTTAGGGGCATTTCACTGACGTGCGAATGATATAATTTTTGTTTTTCCCTTTAATTTCTAGATGGTGTAAGCTCATTACACCTCATGTGTACACTATTAATCATTTTTCTTTAATAAAATTTTGGGGATATGGGTTGGGTGACTATCTTATGTCTCGTATCATTTCGGTATAATTAATTTTTCAAAGTGTTATAAAATCAGTTATAGTTTAAAATATTTTATTTTTCAAATAATTGATGATTTCATTTAAAAAAATAAATTTAGAAAATTTAGAAAATTATATCAATAAAATCGATTCCAATTTTAAATTCTAAACATCGAAAAATGGTATTGGTGATTTTTTGGGGTTTTTTCTGAAATAGTTTCATTTTTCGTGAGTATTGAAATACAATAATTTACGATATATATATATATATTATAAGCTAAAGGAACTATTAATTGATTCATGAATGATGTAATAACAATAATCTAGAACAACCCATAATTATTTAATGTGTTTAGTAATAATGCTCAAACTATACATATTTTGTAGCCAAAATAATAGTCTAATGATAAAAATAATCAAAAAACAACCCTCTCCACCACTATAAATACCACCTCTCCTCATACCTTCCAAAATGTGAAAATATTCTAATTTTTGACAAGTCCTCATACCAATACTCCCCTATATTCATGACACTTTTTTATCAACAAAATATCAAATCCAATCCTCTTAAGGAGGATCTCAAGGAGGTTAATTCAAGATGTAAAATCCTCTTTCATTTCTTTTATTTTCCTCTCAATTTATTTTCTTTTATTTCCTTACCTCACATACCCCATACAAAGTGACCTGATAACTCTAGTATATTTTATATATATTAATTTTATTATTTAAATGGAAAATCCACTTTCATATATATTCTCTATTTTTATTTATTTTAATGATGAAAACACCATCCGAGAGGTGACGATTTACCATCGTCATGGATGGCATGTCTTCATTTTTAAATTATGATACCAGGGCAAGTTATAAAACTATTATTATGGTTAAAAAATATATTATTATACATATTATAACTTAATTATTGTTCTAAAACCAGTATATAGACACAATATTAGTTAATAAGACAATACTATTTCGTGACTATCGAAAAACCACAAAAATAATCTAAACGATTATCATTAAAGTTCTATAAAATGAATCATCAAAATATCTGAAAAAAATAAGACCATTTAACCTTATATATTTTCATTAATAACAAATAATTTCAATTCTATATAATTATTTCAATTTTACATGATCTTCGATATACGTGTAAAAGTAATCTGATTATAAAAACCAAGGAAATGAACACTCCCTAACGATGAAATTGAATCTCATAACTCATAAAAAAGGCCATAAATGAACATAATAAAATTATAAAAAATAAAATATATGTTCAATAGGTTCTAAATTAATTTATTAATGAATCTAATTTCCTTATCTAGGATAGTAAGTGTAAGTTCAGAACAATTTCTGTCATAAGGTAAGGGTTTCTTCCTGAACCTCCATTTTCATTAGTGTTATGACTTCTCCCTCTTTAAACCAATGTAATTATTCATTATTTACATATATTTATTATAAATTATATTTAAATGTTCTAGATTCATGTTTCCCATCAATTTAATCTTTCTTTTATGGGAAAATATATGTTTCACAAGGTTCCATTCTCAATTCATTCTGATACGCAAGCCCAATTAAAGGGAACATCTCAATTTTTACCCATTTTAAAGTATTATCCATAATATAGAATAAGACACAATTATTTTAAAAAAATTAATAATTTTTTCATGAAATTATATATATTTTCATTTCTAGTTTTATACAAACAATTTTGAAAAATTAAAAATCTTTTACCAAAAGAACTATTCTTTACGAAGTAAAAAAGCCTATTTCTCTCAAGAATTCCTCAATGATTCTATTAGAGTATTTTTGTATATTTCAACACATATTTTGAATAATATGATTTATTAAAATTGATATCTTATTATTATAATCTAATATATTTTATTAAATGGTTTATTATTAGAGTTACCGTGGATGTGCTATCATAATAAAATTCAACACACTATTGAGAATGGTTGGTGATTATGTTTACAGATTAGGGGAAGTTATTTATATTTCACATGTATATGTTGTTAATGTTTAAACCCATTCAAATTAGTAATTAATTGGACATAATATTTTATAGTTGGGGCCTACTATATCCCCTCGATGCATCACTAGGTCTTATGAGAGAAAAAAAATGGATTTGGATGAGTCCTTAACAACATAATTTGATATAGATTGGTTGAGGACTCGACACTATGTTTTATATGTCTGAAATTATTAATTCCATTATTATGATATTATTAATTGATAAATCATGTGATTATTTGACTTGTATAATATCTATGGTTATGTTTCATGTGATTATTTATGTGGAATTATTTATTAATCTTTTATCCTTCTATATTATGCTCACAATTATGTTTTATTAGAATGTGTTTTAGCTATTAACCTTTCATTATTGTTTATGTTTAGGATAACTTCCGCTATATTTTTTAACCTTTCTGATCATATGAGATCATACCTTTATTATATTTTATTTTCCCTGTGGATATTAATTTGTATATTATGAATGAATTGACGAGATAATCTTGGAGTTATGGATGTTACCAACGAAGTTGTTATATTGTTTTTCCTTTTAATTTGTAATGTAAACTTATATTTTTATCTGGTTTTTAAAAACTACTAAAATATTAGATATTTTGTGATGAGAAAACTTTTTCATAGTAACAATGCAATAAAATAAGGAACCGACTCCATACTAGGGGGTTGGGTTATTTACATTTGGTATCCAAGGAAATTTAGTAGAAACACTAGAAATAATATTTAGAAAGGAAAAAGAACTCTAAGTTATAATTTGATGATAATCATAGAATAACATCCTATAATTTTTATAAGGTATAGATTATGTGGGTGTTCTTAGAGATACATCCCGGTATTGATACTACAAGGGGATGTGGTTCTTACCCAAATGTACCTAGGGGTAACAACTCTAACAAGGTGTCCTGGAATTGACTCGAGGTAACTTGGTACATGAAAAAAGGCCTTACTGTGCACCTGGTTTGACACTCTTGAAGGATATTCATAGGATAATTCAATTTTTTTTACAAACCATTATAAAGGATTTAAAAGTAATTGTGCCCCCAAATAAATATTTTTTATGATTTTGAGATTAGATCTGCATTAATTTCCAATCTATGTTGAGTTTTTTGATAGTTCTAAATTATGAATTATGATCCATAACCTAATTTAGTGTATTTTATTATTTATAAATGGTGCCTTGTGTAAGTAATAGAAACCATATCAATACTTGTACCCCATGTAGATATTTTTCTCCTATGAAAGATAATTTTTTTAAACTAGAGTTGTGATTAGTGATGAGAAAATTATAACTATTATGGGATTGCTAACTGGAGTTATGAATAATTACCTTACTCGTATGAAGAATCATGAGTCACAATGTGGAAAAAAAATGTTATACCACTTCATTATACAACAACCTCCATCATTTAATGAGACCAAAAACCCATTTGTACCTGAGAGGTGGATAATGTTTTTAGTGAAGACATTTCTCACTTTGGGAAGAAAAGAAAGAGAGAAAGTTATCATGGAAATTTATCTTATTTTGGGAGATGTTGATTTGTGATGGTCATTAGTTCAAAACACAAAGAAGGGGGAATAAATTTCAAATATGTAATAGAAATATTTAATGTAAATTTTCATTGAAAAATATTTTCCTTTCGAATAATGAGTGGATATGGAGATACAATTCTTGAGTTTGAGAAAGGAAGTGGATGGAAATGTTTCCAAGTTTGAAGACAACATTACAAGGTTATCAATTCATGCATCATACTACATACATAATCTAAGGAGTAATATCTATTGATTATTTAATGGGATAAAACCCTTACTCATAAGGGTACTGATCACCTAATCTTTCTCATTCTATAAAGACATAGTTTCATGCACTATCAAGATAAAGAAATAATTCTATATGTCTTATGACTTTAAGGGAAAACAAGATAATAAGAGGGTGTTGGTGGAAATAATGGATAATGGAAATATTAAAAATGTAAATTTTCAACATGTGATATTTGTGGAAGGAAACACCCTAGTGTCTACTTAAAAGGAAAGAGTCTGTTATAAGTGGGAAGAAAAAATACCACCAAAACCATGATTGCAAGGGAAAGAATGAATCAACCAATTTTCAATGACAAAATTTTAGAGATATGGGGAACTATGATGGTGAGTTTCTTATGTGTCAAAAAAAATTCACTAGAAAAGGCCAAGGGATCAGGGATAAGCTTATGCAATCACAACTACAGAGGTTGAATTTCCTAATGATGTGGTTGTAAGTACATTAATCATTTCCTAAAACTTTACCAATGATTTATTTGATTCTAGATCATCAAATAATTTTATATATTCATATCTTTACAATAAAATTTTACATTTAAATTTTCATTTAATAAAGGAGTTATTATTCAAAAGTCCAAAGGGGGTATCATTGAAATAAATATATGTCAGTCTGTCCCATTTAAGACACCTAAATATGATTTATGTGAAAAAATTATCATCATACCAGTGGCTGATTTTTATATAATCTGTATTATTAGATCACGTTCGAAATATACTATGAAAATATATTGTAAGAATAAGGAAGATAAATTTTTTGAGTAAGTTTTGTAATCCATTATCTTTAGAGAAAAAAATCATCATCTGGTTCTTATCCTGATCCATCCCCAATAGCCTTACTGAATGAAATTATTGGGGAGGAAGAGAAAACATCATTTATGGATGTGGAATGAAATATTAAAATTTAATATCTACCTATTATATAAGAATACATTGATGTATTTATAGAGGATTTACCTAGACATCCTCTAAAGAGGGAAATTGAGTTTCCTATAGATTTAATCTATAGTGAAAGGAAAATAACAAATAATCCTTATATAATGGACGATGTGGAATTAGTGAAGCTGAAGAAACAACTAGAGGAGTTTAGTAATAAATGATTTATTCAATCCAGTGTTTATCCATGGGGATCCCCAGTTCTCTTTGTCAATAAAGAAGATGGATCCATAAGGATGTGCATTGACTATAGAGAAATAAATTCTATTACAAGAAAGAACAAGTATTTGCTACCTCATATTAATGATTTGTTTGTTCAACATCATGGAGCTCAATATTTTTCGAAGACTGAACTTAATTATGGATATCATCAATTACATGTAAAGAAGGGATATATTCCAATGATAGCATTTCAAACATGGGATAGACATTATGAGTTTAAAGTAATTCCATTTAGACCGACTAATTCACCCTCTATTTCCATGGACATAATGAATATAGTTTTCAAGGAATATCATGATGACTTTATTATGATATTTATTGATGTTATCTTAGTATAATATAAAAGATATGATGTTCATGAGAACTACATGTAGATTTTTTAGAGACACTTATAAGTAAATCGTTATATGGTAAGTTGAACAAGTGTGAATTTTGGCTTCAATTAGATTCCATTCTTGGATATATTGGATCTAAAGATGGAATTTCAGTTGATCATATGAAGAAAATGGCAGTTCAAGAATGGACTACAAAAATAAATATAATTTAGTAACGTAGTTTCATTGGTTTAGTAGGATAATATCATAATTTCATTCAAAATTTTGCTTGATTAGCTAACTCGTTAACCAAGACTAAATATAGAGGGGATAAGTTTGTATGGAAAAAGAATGTGAGGAATGTTAGGAATAATTTAAGAGGATATTAGTGAATGATCTAATCTTGAATCTACTATCGAGAAATGGTGGATTTTTGGTTCATAGTGATTCATCAAAGAAAGGACTTAGTTGTTTCCTTATGTATAATGACAGAGTTGTTGACAATGAATTAAGACAGTTACAAAATCATTAACAAAACTATCAAAATCATGATATTGAGTTAGCATCCATAATATTTTCTATGAAGATAAGG
The DNA here is from genome assembly GCA_963277665.1 of Viscum album. Taxonomy (NCBI): domain Eukaryota; kingdom Viridiplantae; phylum Streptophyta; class Magnoliopsida; order Santalales; family Viscaceae; genus Viscum; species Viscum album. The sequence continues at coordinate 1,689,974,343 of OY728163.1, read as the reverse complement.
AGACAATATCCCTATGGTGAAATATGTGAGACATATAACGATTTCAAGAGAATGAAAATCTCCTCTCATAGAAATAACTCAACATGAGGCAAAGGCGATGACTCGAGCTACTCCATGATTATTATTTTTTAATACATTATCACCAAGGGAAGGAAAATAAGGAAGCTGATGCATTGATTAGGAAGAATAGTGGAGTTCTAACCAAAATGAGGATTAAAATGGATCTTATGTTCATGGATATAGTAAAGATGGATATGAGAATTATCACAGAAGGTGGAACAACATTACGTTTTCAATTGGATTCCCAACCACGTTTATTGGAAAGTATGAAATGTTCTCATCCTTATGATGATATTATTCCATGGAAAAGTTAATTAGTTTTTAGGGAAAATCCCTCAAGGTAACATTGAATCATTTTTGCGTTAGTTGTTTTTTTTAATAAAGAAGGATTCCAGGACGAAATATTGAGTTCCAGATATATTGTTGACAACCTATGTTGACAAAGAACCATGCCAAAGTAATGGATGATCTAGAGGTGGTACAAAAATAAAAGATACAAGATGGCCCAGTTTTCTATTGTTTTTCAAATTTTTGTGCCTCAAAATCAGAAAATGGAGAAATGCGTTTTTGGAAAAGAAAGTTGCATGCAAGATTGAAGGTTGTTTATAAACATGCATTCAAGGAATATTTCAGGATCAAAGTGTCAAATTATGGAAAATGAATTATGTGTGTAAAATATTTAGAAATGTGTGTGAAATATGAGGTTTCATGAAAGAAACTTGTGTGCCTAATGCGACTAAAAATTGGGTTTTGCACACATAGAGGGGATCTTGGAAGACGCGTCAAATATTCCACACATGGGTCATTGATTCCTATAAATAAAATGTAACCCCCCTTATTCAAAGAAGCTCAAGAGATAGAGGAATTTTGGGCTCTGAATACCATAAATATTTTAAGAAATGGGTGTTTCAGAAAAGATTTTGATTTTCATGCAAGCTAAAAAAGTTACGCATAAGATTTGAGTTCTGTAGAAGATTAAAGTTACATGCAAGGGGTGTTTCATGAAAAAAGTGGAATCTTACATGAAATAATTTTAAATTTATGTGCAAGATGTAGAAAGGGTTGCAGAAAATATTTGGTATTTCCTAGTACATCAGTTGTAAAGTTGTATTCACTGGTGGATAAAAGTGAGACATCAATAGAGCATCTACATATAGTAGAGGATGCATTCATTATAAACAATAAAGGCACCTACAAGTCTATAAATTATTAGTGGATATTTTGGAGAAGTTTTGAGAACACTTCAGTTGAGAGAGCATTGAGCTTTCAAATTGTGATTTGTTGTATTCGATCTATGGGCATTATCCCCCCATAATATTTTTGTTTTAATCTGTCATACCCTGATTCACCCCCTATCGTAGGGTATTGGACCTAGTGGACCTAACAACTGTGAAAGATGGGAAGTTGATATAGTTTTTTTTATTATAATGTAATTTTAAAATTCGGGAAGAGTCTTTGTGTTCCCGTTATATCTGAGCTTTAAAGGGAGTTATTGTATAATGCCCATAGATCGAATTTCTCTACTCACATTGGTGGCACTATGATTTATATAAATTTGAAGGAACTTTTATGGGGGGATAATATAAAGTGAGGAATTGTTGATTATGTATCAATATGTTTAGTCTATAAATAGGTGAAGGATTAAAGACAATATCCTAGGTGATTCATACAACCTCTATCAATTCATTTGTTGGAATGGGATGATATTACTATGAATTTTGTCACTGGATTTCCAACAACTCCAAGAAAAAATGACACAATATGTGTAATTGTTGACTGACTTACCAAATCTTCACATTTCATTACTATATAGAGGATTTTACCTTGGATCACCTAGTAAGAATCTATATTAATGATGTTTTAAAACTACATGAAGAACCAATTTCAATAGTGTCTCATCACAATCCATGATTTACATCTACATTCTAGAAAATTTATTAGAAATATTTGGATATTAAACTTCATTTGAGTACTTCTTATCACCCATAAAGTGATGGGTAGCCAGAAAGGACAATCCAAACATTAGAAAACATATTGAGATCATTCTCATAATACTTTCAAGGTATGTGGGACCAGTATTTTCCTTTGGTATAATATTCCTACAACAATATTTTCCATTCAAGTATTTAAATGCCACCATATTAAGAATTGCATCGAAAGAGATGTTGTACACCAACTTATTGTGATGAATTTGGTGAAAGGAAGAATGTAGGCCTAGAGATTGTGGAGGAAGCAATGATATAGGTAATGTTTATTCAAACACATATCAATGTAGAACAAAGTTGGAAAAAATATTTATGTTGATAACTAGAGAAAATATTCTGAGTTTCACCTGGGAGATCATGTTTCTATAAAAGTATATCCATGTAAGGGTATCATAAGTTTTAGTATGAAAGGTAAACTAAACCACAGGTACATTGGACCTTTTCAAATTCAGGATAGAATTGGAGATATGGATTTTTGTTTTGAAATTCCACCTATCATTTCCAAAGATCAAAATTTGTTCCACACCTCTTTGTTGAGGAAGTACATGTCGAACCCAATGCCTGTTCTCACTAATGAAGAAATGGAATTGGAACCTAATTTATCTTACTATGAAGAGAAAATCTAGATTATGGACACTAAAGAATAGGTGTTGAGGAATATGATGTCTTAGTTGGTAATGTTACTTTGAAAAAATCATAAAATTGAAGAGGTGACATGGGAACTAGAAGAAATTATGATGAAGATCTACCGAAATATTTTTATAAGGTGACATTTTGGAAATTTTGAGGATGAAATTTTTGTAGGAGGGAAGAATATAACAACCCAGAATTATATCAATGAAAATTTTCTTTCTTATTGTTATTTCATATAGTATGAATCACATAAAATCACTTAGAGAATATATTACAATCATTATAAAAGAATAATGAATTAACTAATATATATTTCTAGAAGTTAAGGAACCTATACCAATGGAATAGTAACATGAGCTTTAAAATAGTAATGTAACCATTAAGAATATAAATATGAATAAGAAAATATTATATTCACCTATAAAAGAATAAATATAATTTGGTCATCTTTTATATGAAAATATGATATATTTATATCTTGATATAAGTGACTAAATGTTTTGATAATAAAAAATAAAGTGTTTTTATTTTTATAAGTCGTAAATATTTAATTAAAATTTTATAATTAATATAATTATTTAAAAGAAATTTATTTCCAAATAATATATTCATAAATTAATAATTTTTTATCTTATGATTATAAGATAATTTAATGAGACCTTAATTAATTATTTATAGTGTTATAAAACCAGTTATAGTTTTAAAATTGGTATTTTTCAAATAAATGATGCTTTTATTTAAAAATAAAATATACCATATTTAGAAAATTATTTTAAATAAATTGAGTCAATTTTTTTATTCTAAACATTCAAAAATGATTACGGAATTTTGTTGGTATTTTTCTGAAATAGTTGTATTTTTGACGAATTGTGAAATACAGAAATTTATGGTATATATACAATATAAGATAAATACACTATTACATGATTAATTAATGATATAATCACCATAATATATAAATTACCTTATTTATATAATTTAATTATTTATAATTCTCAAACTATTCATAGTCTTGAGCTAAAATAAAAAACTAATGATTAAAATAATCAAAAAACAACCCTCTCCTCCACTATAAATACCACCCTCACCACCTCCTCTCCTCAAACCTTCCAAGATTTTATCCTTGTCTAATTTCAATCCAAAACACTTACCAAGACCCTCCCCCACATATTGAAGCCTTTGGTCTCATCAAAATATCAAAAACAATCCCTTTAAGGTGGTTGCCAAGGATGATAATTCAAGTTGTAAAAATCCCCTTTCTTTTCTTTTCTTTTCCTCTAAATTTATTTTAATTTCTTATCCTTCAATCATATTACCTATAAAAAGTGATACGATAACTATAATATATTTTATATACTATAATTATATTTTTTCAATTGAAAATCTACCATCAATTATCTTCTCCTTTTCCTTTTATTTTAATGATGAAAACATCGTCCGAGAGGTGCCGATTTACCACCATCTTGGACGACGTGCTTCCATTTTTCAATTACGCCATCAAGGATGATTATAAAAATATAATTATGGTTAAAACATATTTATTATACATATTATAATATATATAGTTTTATGTAACTAGTATATATAAATGATATTAATTAATAATTAAAATACAATTTGTGACGGTAAAAAAACCACCAAAATAATCTAAACGATTATAATTAAAGTGTTATCTAGTGAATAATACTCATATATAGAAAAAAAACTAATATATAATACCATTTCATCACATGGATGTTCATTAATAGCATATAATTTCAATTTTGGAAAATTATTTCCATTTTACAGGATCTTCCACATATATGTAAATGTAAACTGATAATTAAAACCAAGGAAAAGAACACTCCCAAACGAAAAAATTGAATCTCATATCTCATCAAAAATGACACAAATGAATTTAATAATATTATTCTTAATCAAATATATATTTATTAGAATATGAATTAATTTATTAATGAATATAATTTCATTATCTAGGATAAAAAGTGGGAGTACATAACACTTTTAGACATAAGGTGAGGGTTTCTTCCCAAACCTCCATTTTCATTTGGTTTATGATTTTTCTATATTTAAAATTTTTTTATTAATCATTATTTTTATATAATTCTTCTTAATTTTGTGTACATGTACAAAAACAATGTATCTATATCATTTTACCCTTCTTTAATGGGAAAGTAAATGTTTTAATAGGTTCCCTTCTCAATTCATTCTGATACGCTAGTCCAATTAGAGGGAACTTCATGATTTCTTACGCATTTTCAAGTAACATGCATAAACTATAATAATATACCATTATTTTTAAAAAATCTGCAATTTTTTCATGAAAAAATATATTTTTTTCATTTCTATTTTAATTCAAAAAAAAAATATGACAAATACAAATGATTTTTCCAAAAGAACTCTTCTTGGAAAAGTAAGAAAAGGGTATTTCTCTCAAGAATTCCTTGATGTTTTTATTAGAGTATTTTAATCTATTTCAACACCTATTTTTAATATTACTCTTTATTAATATTGATATATTATTATTATCATATACCATATTTTATTAAATGGTTTATGATTTGATTGACTGTGGATGTGCTATCTTGATATCTTTCATCATACGACTCAGAATGGTTAGTGATTATGTTTAAAGATTGGGGAAAGTTATTTACATTTCTTATGTATTTGTTTTTTATGTTTAGCCTGATTAATATGATAAATTATTTGGAATTATTAAGTGATGGTTAGGGCCCAATATATCCCCTCGATTCATTAGTAGGTCTCATGAGGCAAAATATAAATGAATTTGGTAGAGGCCTTAACATTTATTTTCAGATGTCTTTGTCAAGGCCTCGATGATATGTTTTATATTTATAGAATTATTCATTAAATAATTATGATATTAGTAATTTATAAATCATGTTATTATTTGTCTAGTAGAATATCCTTGGTTAAGTTTCATGTCATTATTTATATTGAATTATTTATTTATCTTTTATTCCTTCCATATTATGCTCAAGAATATATTTTGTTGGAATGTGATTTTTTTATTCAACATGCCTTGTTTTTTGTGATTATGATAACTTATGATATAATTTTTTTCCTTACTGAGAATCTGATATCACCCCATACTTAGGCTTTATCTTTCTCCGGTATGCAATGATATATATTATGAATGACTGGTAGAGATAATCTAGAAGTTTTGGATGTTACAAATAAAGTTGTTATGTTGTTTTTCCTTTAATGTTTTAATGGAAACTTATATTTTTGTCCAGTTTTCTAAAACTAAAAAACTCTTCAGTCTTTTGGGATGTAAACACTTGTTCATATTACCAATTTAATAAAATAAGGCACTGACTATGTGCTACTAGGGCTGGGGTTTTTATAATATGTCTCTGAAGGTATAACATGATGACATAAAGGCATGGAAAATGAATAAAAATAAGTAATAATAACATGTATAAAATGGAAATATATAATCAAGACATAATAAGAATTTGGAAACCACATATAACATGACATAAGCTTGAGTCAAGGTTGACATCTAAAACTATATCACATGGTGGAAAAAGTCCCTGAAAGGAATTAGGTTCAGTCCCTTTCCCAACATGACATCTCATGAGACTAAAAATTATCTAATGAATTGGAAATATATCTAAGAACATACAACATAAAATTTTTATTAATATGTGTGCCAAGTGAATAATCATACATATAGAATCAAACATAAACCAAAAGATTACCCATGGAAAGAATTGGGTATCATAATCACGTAAAAAAGGCACAACAAATGGAAATATCATAAATGTGTCAATGAAATAATTTATTTCAATCATACATAGACATTAATAAGGGAATTTAGGCGTATATCATGATAAGTGATGTCAAATTTAAGTGAAAACATATAGAAAGAGTTTCTAAGAAGCTTTTGAAATAAACAATTTTAGTGTGGTTTAAGAAATATATTAGAGAATCCTTAAAGATGAAAAAGTATAATTATTTGTATAAACCCATAAATTAATGAAGAAAGTTTTCATGATGGAATTATTGTTTGTATAAAAATAATTGTGGCTTAAAATAGATTATTAATAGTACTTGAAAATGGGTAAGAATTTAAGAACTTCCCTTTAATCGGGCTTGCTTATTGAGAATAATTAAGAAAGGACCATTTTTAAACTTGTATTTACACATAAAATAATTGTTATCTAATATGGATACATGATTTTGGAACATATAAACATAATTAATAATAATTACATAAAATTAAATAATAATATAATTGGGGTAAAGAGAGAGAAAGAGAAACCTAACGGAAAAAATGGAGGTTCGGGTAGAATCCCTTATCCTGTGATTGAATGTGTATTTGATATAAATGTATTGGGTAAACAAATTAAAAACATTAATTAATTAATTAATAACATTTTATAATTTTTTTTATTTCTTATAATTTTATTAGGCTCATTTATAGCCTTTTTAACGTGTTATGAGATTCAATTCCATAATTCAAGAGTGTTTATTTTCTTTGGTTTTTATGATTATTTTACTTGTATACATGTATGAAAAATCATGTAAATGCGAATGGTTTTCCAGAACTAAAGTTATATTTTATTATGGAACATACATAAAATTAAATTTTTATATAATTAAATAGGTATTTTGGGGTGAGGATGAATCATTAGATAAGATCTTAAGGATAACTGTGTAGATTATTTTGGTATTCTTTATCATAATGAACTAATTTTGTTTATCAATTAATATCATATATATATTAGGGTTATATAACATTAAATTTGATATAATAAATATATTATGATCTATTTTTACCATAAAAATGGTTTTATTAGCAGTCTTGAAAGTGTTAATGGAAATTAAAAACTCTTCTTCCTTGAATGTGATAAATTAAGACATCACGAATAATGTTTTAATTTGTAGAATAAGAGGGGGAGGGGAAAGAAATTATGTTTGATTATTCCATAATAAAAATAAAAATCATGTATAAGTAAGTTACCAGAGTTATCATACCATTTTTATGATGAGAGGTGAGGATATAATAATAAAATAAAATTGCTTGAAAAGAAATTAAAAGAAAATAAAGAGGATTTTACATCTTGAATCCTTCTTCTTGATAACCTCATTATAGGGATTGGTTTTGGTATTTTATTGAGAAAAAAGGATCTTGTATGTGGGTGATGGTATTGAGATTATATTTAGACAAAATTTCATTAGGATAAAATCAAGTGAGGTGTGGGGAGAAGAGGCGGTATTTATAGTGGAGGAGAGGGGTGTGTTCTTTTTATTTTATTCGTTAGGTTATTATTTTAGATAAAGACTATTAATATTTTGGGAATTATCACTAAATATATTAAAATAATGCAGTATAGTTTTATATTATGGGCTTACATCATCCGTACATAATTTATGAATCAATAATTCACATATTTACCCTTTATCATTAATTATCATATTTTAGTATTACCCAAAAATTCAAATATTTTAGAAAAATAAAAATAATAATCCTAACCATTTTTTGATGTTTATAATTAAAAACTGAACTCTATTTTATTGAAATAATTTTCTCTAAATGAGAATTTTAATTTTTAATTAAAATAATCATTTACTTTAAAAAATTAAAATTAAAACTGATTTTTTAACACATTGAAATTTTAATTAAGGCTTCATAAAAATATTTTATAATCATAAGATAACAAAATATTAATTTACGGATAATTTTCATGGAAATAAATTAGCTTTTAAAACATTATATTAATTTTAAAATTGAAAATTAATACTTATGTTTTATAAAAATATCAACACATAATTAATAATTTCTAAAAAATTTATTTAATTATACAATGATATAATTATATCATATTTTCATTTATAATTTGGATAAATTTTATTTATACCATTATAAGTGAGGTTACTATACTATTTTTTGGTTTACTATTCATAAGGGTCATATTACTCATCCAAATGTCACGTTACTATTTCATTGGAATAGGTTTTTTAACTTATTAAAACACCTATTATATCATTCAGTTTTCTTTTAATTTTTTATTGTGTTATTAATGTGATTTTATGTTATTTTGAAACAATTATAATGAAGTAATTTCCATTGATAAAGATTTTTGTTTGTTACATTGTTCCCCCTTATGAAAGTTTTCCCTCAAAATTTTGTTTTATGTTCTATCTAGAAAATAGGTATGAGTATTTATTATTCATTTAATCTTTAGATTCCAATGTTTCCTATTTGTAATTATTGTTTCACCATAGTATATTTATTAGGTGAGTAGTCTGGTTGCGTAGATCTTCATCTCTATAATCCAAGACCTTCACTGGAAGCTTCTCAAATGAGTGATCATTTTACCACTGTACAACCACTAAATTAAGTACATGTGATGGATATAGTATGTACTTCTTAAATAGGGATACATGGAATACATCATGTACTTAAGACATGGTAGGTGAAAGTGTTAGTCGATAGGCCATAACTTTTAAACTATCAAGAATATTCAATGAGGTGATGTACCTGGGACTTAGCTTTCTTTTCTTCAAAATCTCAGGATTATATTCCCTAGAGATATGTGGAGGAATACCATTTCATCAAAATTAAACTCATGGTATCATCGATGATTGACTGGATAACTCTTTTGTAAACTTTGGACTATCTTTATATGTGACATAATGGTTTTTACCCTCTCTACAATTTATTTGAACATTTGAAGTCTTAGTAGATTATATTGACTAACTTCATCCCAGCATGTTGATGTTCAAAAAAATTTCCCATAAAGGGATTCATATAGATCCATTTGGATTCTTGAGTAAAATAATCATTTTAGGATAATTGGACTATTGGAAGTTGTTTTGTCACATCCTCCTTTTAAGTCCATAGATCCTGCTATCAACATGTCTTCTTGTTTTTTAATAGTCCATTCTGATTGGACCTTATTTTGTGGATGATATTCCATATTGAATCTCAACTCAATGTTTAGAGCATGTTAGAGACTTTTCTAGAACATGGGGGGGATTTTGGATGTCGATCAAATACAATAGACAATGGTACTCCATACAACCTGATCACTTCTCTAATGTATATCCCTATAAGTTGATCTAGTGATAAGTCCTCCCAAATTATGATAAAGTGTTATATATTTTTATGATGATCCAAAAGAACCCATATAATTTTTTTTCCTCTGGATGTCTTTGAAAGTCCTCTGAAAAATTCTAGGGTGATGTTTCCCCACTTCCATGTTGGTATGGGTAAACATTGCATCATTACTTTATAATTTTTCCTTTCATCCTTAAATTAATGACATAATAAGTATGTTGATATATATCCAGTGATATCATTTTTCATATTTTCCATCAAAAAAATCTCATGGAGATCTCAATACATCTTTGTGCTCCCTAGGTCAATAGAGAAGGTTGAGCTATGTGTACCATTCAGAATATCCTTCTTTATCATTGGATTGTATAGGACCCATATTCTTGACCCAATTTTCATGACTTCTTCCTCAACCATTTTTGACATTTAGAAGATCCTTCTTTATCATTGGATTGTATAGTACCCATATTCTTGACCCAATTTTCATGAATTCTTCCTCAACCATTTGTGAAATTGAGGATTTCACATTTCTTATAGCTTCTACATTTTTCTAAATTTCTACACCATTTATTTTAGTATCCTTTATTTTCTCTATGAGGGATGGTCGAGAAATAATTTTAGAAAGTATTGATGATCTTACTTCATTAACAATTCCCATGTCCGTCCATTAAATGTATAATAAGATTGGATCCCTCTCAATTCTCATCATTGATAAAGATGAATGATCCTTTCTACATAGAGAATCCACCACTTTATTAGCCATACCAAGATGGTATTAGATTGATCAGTCATAATCCTTGATGAGATCTAACCATCTTCACTAACTCATATTAAGCTCCTTCTGTGTGAAAATATATTTGAGACTCTTATAATCAATATATATTTCACAATTATCCCCATAGAGATAATTCTTCCATGTTTTCAATGAAAATTCCACAACTTCCAACTCTAGTTCATGCGTGGGATTATTTTTCTCATGAATGATCAACTACCTTAATGCGTAGGCCATGACTCTATCGTTCTTCATCAATACACATCTTGATCCATTCTTTAAAGCATCACAGTACACCACAAAGAGTTTCCCACTTGTTGGTAGTATGAGCACTAGTGTAGTGATAAGCCTCTTTTTCAAATATTTAAAAGCAATATTCATATTCAATGGTCTAAATATACTTCACTCAATTCCATGTCAACTTGGTTATTGGGTTTGAAAATCATGGGAAATTCTTCAAAAATTGTCATTAATACCCAGCTCAAACAAGAAGCTATGGATATCTATTATAGATGTTGTCCTGAGGCACTCATTTATTTTATTTACTTATAAAGGTCCATATATATACCTTTTATAGTGATGAAATCCCCCAAGAATGATACTTCTTCTATACAAAAATCACATTTTTTGTAATTTTTATATAGTTTATCCCTTTGTAATGTTTTTTGCACTATATTCAAGTACTTCTCATGTTCCTACTTACTCTTCGATTATATCATAATATCATTAATAATTACTACCAAAATTTGTTCAAGGTAATATCTATGGACTCTATTCGGTATTTCCATGACAATTTCTAGAGAATTTGATAGCCTCAGGGGTATCACTATGAACACATAGTGTCCATATCTCATTTGAAAGGTAGTCTTTGGAATATATTCCTTCCTACCATTTAATTTTGGATATCCCATCAAAATTTCAAAAATTGAGATATAACTGTCCCCATGTAGTTGATTAAACAAGTCATATATCCATAGAAGGGGATACATGTTCTTTATCATGATTTTGTTGAGCTCGTGATAATGAATTGAAGTGGTGCATTGATCCATCTTGATTCATGTTGAAGAGGACGAGAGCACCCCATGATGAAGCAATCAAACATTTGAAACCCCATTCTATATTCATTTATAACGACCTATTTAGTTCTTCTAGATTAATGATGGCCATTATATAAGGTTAATTTGATATAGTTAGTGATCCAGAAATAAGTTCAATTGATTACTCAACCTCTCGATCAGGAGGAAGACCTAGAATTTCTTCATGGAATACATTAGTGTAATCCCTTGTGAGAGGAATGTATTAGATAATTATTCTCCCATTTATATTAAGAATTTGATCAAGATATACTTTCTCATAAGGAAATAATATCCATAGTTGAGATGATAATTCAGAAGGATATTAGTATTCATCCTTACACTTGTATAGAATTAGAGGATGCTTTGGGATGTGAAGAGTGATCTTCCTTTCCCAATAGTTGATGTTTTCTTTATTAAAATATATCCAATACATGCCCAATATAGAATAAAACTCTACCAAATTGAGTATGAAAATATTTTCTAGGTGGTTCAGTCGGCAAACAATATTTGAGGTAGAGTTATAAAAATTAGATGCAATAATTTCCTCATTTTCTATTTTCACAGATAACTCAGCCTCTAAATTTTGAGGTAGTATTTAAATAATATTACTAATCTTTAAATATATGAATAAATGAATAGAAACCAAATATAATTGTCAATACTCTATTCTTGAATGAATAAATAGAGTACATATCACCACATTATTGTCAGGCTCCACCTTAGAAAAACTGACCAAATATGCCCTTCCTTGTTGCCTTGGAGGTTGTTGTTGTTGATTTCCTCCAACAACCCTTGGCTTAGGTTAATGACTCACCTAATTACCATGATCCTTGTAGTTGAAACACTACACTATAGTTCACACATGGGATGTTGGTTCTTCTTTCCATCATGGTAAATATCTGTTTATGCACCCATATTAAACTATATTTTCCTCTTTTTGTCAATGGGACCATGAGACCACTGAGAGTCATTGATCTTCATTTTAATCCTAACGACACAATGGAAAATCTCATCATAATTTTTGAAGTATCTAATCACCAATTATTTTCATAAAATCATCTTTAGACTGCTAATATGTGTTCTACCTTTCTTTTGGTGGTCATTAAATTACTGGAGGTTTATCTTGGAATCCTTGTGATGTTTTCCTCATACACCCTGATAGTCTCATATTTTTTTTTTATTTAGTAGGAGGAATTCCCTTTCCATCTTGAGATAGAGGTTTTAGGAAAAATATTTACTAAAAATATATTTTATTGTATTCCTCCCAATCCATGGAATAAATTTACGCTTTGGAATTTTTGTTCTTGACCAGTGTCCACTACTGAATAGCTTCCCCATCAAAATGATAGACTACCAGAACATCTTTCTATTATTCTAATCACTAGAGGACAGAGAATATATTCTCAATAGAGTTAATCCACTGTTCAAGAGGAGGGGTTCAAAATATACAATAAACCAGGGAGGCGTTTTCCGTATGAAGGATTCAATGGGAAATTTATCTTTATTAGGATAAGATGGGAATTATACACGATTCAAGTTATTATTCATAACTTGAGCCAGCTGATCAGGTATTATCAAAGTGTTTTGAGTACCTTTTCCCATTATATTTGGCATATCATTAGGGAAATTGTCGAATTGTCTATCACATTGATTGTTGTCGAAGGGTATTCTATCTCTATCCATTTTATAATGAAAATAAAGTTAAATTTGGGGGATTGAATACTTAGATAACAAGAATATAAATAAGAAACAATGATAATAGATGTATAAAATTCTAAATTAAAATTATATCATAACTTTTCATTTCCTATATTTCAATCTAGGTTATCCATGGTGATATAATTACCCCTAGGGTTCTTACTAAAGTACACTAGTCTTAATCTCCAAAAATAACTTGATCATTCTATGATACCAACTATAACATGCCATGACTTTTACACATATTATTACATGATTTAAAGCCCAATTAAACATGAAATTACAAGCCAATGATTGTAAAGTATAGTTTATTTGAATATTAGGTAGATAATTATTTGTCATAAAAATATAAAAAAATTATTTAACCTTAATTAGGAGCACTTAACTCTATTTGGGACCTTAAATTGGCATAGGATAACCTAGATAATACATGAAAAAAATGGATGAGCTAAAAAACATAGTAATGGAATAATCACAGGAATAAAACATAACACATGTCTTAGAAGGCATAATGTGATGAAATAAAGGTGTTGAAAATGAATAAACATAATGAATAACAACATGTATAACATGGAAACATATAACCATGACATCATTGGAATTTGTAAAAAACATATAACATGCCATAAATAATATTCAAGGAAAACTTCTGAGACTTTATCACATCATGGGAAAAGACCCATAAAGGATTCATGTTCACTCCCTATCCCAATATGTGGTCTCATGATACTAAAAAATACCCAATGAATGGGGGTAATATCTAGGCATACCTATCCTAACATGTCCATGAATATTTTTTCTAAATAAATAATCATACATAAGGAATTAAATATAAACACAATGGTCACCCAATAAAGGAATTCGGTATCATAATCATGTCAAAAGGCATAAAAATGGAATATCATAAAAGTGTCCATAAAAGAATGGATTAAAATAACTAATGGACATTGTTAATTGAATATTTAAATATTTCATGAAGATTTATGTAAAGCTTGTGTGAAAACATGTAAAAATATTGTTTAAGAAAGTTTAGAAATAAAACATTTTAGTGCTGTTTAAGGAAAATATTGATGATTACTTAAAGCGGAAGGAATAATTTTTTCTATAAAACCATAAATGAATCAAGATATTTTATCAAGATAAAATGATTAATTTTATAAAAACAATGGTGGATTAATATATATTATGTATTATACTTGAAAATAGGTAAGAAGTCGGGAAGTTCCATTTAGTTGAGCTTGCGTCTTATGAAGAATTAATAAGGGGACCTTTATAAAACATGTATTTACCCATAAAATAAGGATGATATTATTGGGATACATGATTATGGAACATATAAAAATAATTTATAATAATTAAATAAAAACAAATAAGAAATAACTTGGGGTAAATATATAGAAAGAGTAACTTGAAGGGAAAATGGAGGTTCTGGTAGAATCCCTTACCTTATGTCCAAAAGTGAACTTGAAATTAATGTCATGGATAATAAAATTATATAAATAATTTAATTAATTTAAAAAAATTTATACATGTATTTTATTTATTATAATATAATTATGTTTATTTATGGCATTTTTTATGGGTTATGAGATTCAATTTCATCATTCGAGAACGTTGGTTTCCTTGGTTTTCATGATCGGTTTACTTGTATACATGTACAAAAATGATGTAAAATGATAATTGTTGTATATAATTGATGTTATATTTTATTAGTGAAAATACATAAAATTAAATGGTTATATAATTCATTTGGTAATTTAGGATGAGGTTGAATCATTAAATAAAACATGAATGATAACCGTTTAGATTATTTTGGATTTTTGTTTCGATCATCACGAACTAGATTTATTTTATTAATTAATATCATGTATATATTATGGTTATATAACATTAAATAGACTATAATACATATATTTTAATCTTTTTTAACTGTAAATTTTTTTTTATGGCCAGTCTTGAAGGAGGAAATGGAAATTGAAAACTCAACATCCTTGAATGTGATAAATTAACACATCATAGACAATGTTTTTATTTTTAGAAAAAATTGGGGAGTGAAAATAAATGATGATGCATTATTAAATTAGAATAAAAAATTAATGTATATTTAAGGTACAGGAGTTATCATACCACTGGTATTAGGGGATATGAGTAGAGAATAATAAAAGAAAAGAACATGAAAATAAATTAAAAGAAAGAAAGAGGATTTTACCTCTTGATTACTTCTTTTTGAGAACCTACTTAGGGGGATTGGTTTTGGTGTTTTGTTGAGACAAAAGCCTCTTGGATATAAGATAGGGTATTGGAAAGATATTTCAAAAGAGTTGTTACTAGTCCCAAATCTTGAGAGGTGTGAGGAGAAGAGGTTGTGAGGGGTGATATTTATAGTGGATGATAGGGGAATTTCCTCATTATTTTATTCCTTTGATTATTATTATGGATCAAGACTATAAATACTTTTAGAATTATAATTAAATATATTAAAATAATTTTGTATTGTTTTAGATTATTGGCATACATTATCCATACATCATCAATGTCTCAATAATTCTTGTATTTAGCTTTTATCGTAAATTATCGTATTTTTCTATTCACAAAAAATTAAAGTATTTTATAAAAATCCCAAAAAATAACTCTAATTTTTTTGACATGTATAATTCAAAAATGAACTCTATTTTATGAAAATAATTTTCTAAATTTGATAAATTTATTTTTTAATTAAAATCATCATTTACATGGAAAATACCAATTTTAAAATTATAACAAATTTTGTAACACTTTGAAAACTTAATTAAGGTCTCATAAAATTATATTATAATCATAAGATAAAACTATATTGATTTAATAATGATTTTTATGGACATAAATATTATTTTAATAAAAATTATTAATTATAAAATTTAAAATAAACACTTATGTTTTATAAGAATATAAACTCGTAATTATTAATTTTTAAAACATTTATTTACTTATATTATAATATAATAATATCACATTTTCATTTATAAAATTGATTAATATTATTTTTACCATCATAGGTGAGGTTATTATTCCATTATCCTATTTATTATTCCTAAGGGTCACATTATTATTCCAAAGGTTAGGTTTCTATTTAATTAGTATAGGTTCCTTAACTTCATGAAATACCTTTTATTTCATTAATTCTTCATTTATAAAGTTTGTATTGTGTTTTTAATGTGATTTTTTGTGATCTTTTGTGATTTTGAAATAATTATAATAAGTTAATTTCCATTGGTAAAAAATTATGGTCGTTACATTGTGATTCTGGATGCCACCATGATAGAACTCCTAACCTCAATGTGTTTTGGTCTATTCTTAGTATGAATGTACCATATCATCCTCCTCACCTGAGCACTTAGGGCCATGATTTACAATCTTGTAACAGAAAATCCAAGAATATTTGACATCCACGACATTATGTCACTATTTTCTGTACCCTTTCTCAAATTAGGAATGCGGAAATTCATTCTGGAACAATTCATGACCCACACCTCGTGATTAAAAACCATTGGGATTAAGACATGAACTTCACAATTAAGAGATGAACTATCCTATAGTGTTAGAACCCTTCTTGGATATGTTTTCTCTATACCCAACCTCACCATTTTTATATTTTAGTTATCATGAAACTTTTATGGACCATATAAAGGGTTGGATATCAAATTTTATCAATAATGATATCAACTTATAAGGGATTCAACCTACCAATCATAGACATCTCTTCATTGTAAGAAATGAGCTCAAATCATTGGGGGCCTTGGTGACATTTTTGAAAAACCAGGCACCTCAGGTTGTTATAGATCATCCATGGAATGTATAAACCATTCCATATTTGTTGACTCAAAATTTTGGGTTATTAATTATATCACCCATATTCCAACTATCCAGTTGGACCGAACATCCCTAGTATTTTGTCCTTGGCCAATATTACCCCAAAAATCATCCATAACCCCTGGTAAAGAGGGGGGAAAATCTATATGGAAATCTTACCGATTCATAAGGTCTTTGAACTACCCACCATAGGCATCTCCTCAATACTAGAAAGGAGCTCTAATCCTCATGATCCATGACAACACAATGACATAACTCAAAATACTAGTGGGTTTTGAGTCATTTCAGTAATGACTAAACCATATTCAATGATCATAAATTAATTCCTGGAAGTATGTCTTTAGACTTCAATAAATCTTAAATTCTATGATAAAAGACCCCAAACTATAGTGATAGAAGGTCTGAGCTAAAAGACCCTCAAGTACAACACAACAATAATTTTGTCTTCAAGACTGGAAAATATTGTAAGGACCACAATATGGAAATGGGAAAAAATTCAAGTTATGATCACCATGCCTTTCATAGTTAGAAATAGATACATAAATATCCCTCTGAGAAATATTTTTTACCCAATTTTCCTTTTCTGAAGCTTGTAATCTCAAGATAACTGGAACATATTCAACAATGAGGAACCTCGTGATTGGTGGGGATTCATGAGAACTTCTCAAAAATAATCTATTATGATTTAAATATTCAAATAAATATATATTCAGGTTTACTTGATATTATGAAAAGGATGGGTATCATTGGTGTTTATTATTACATTGGATCTGTAAATTTCATTCACATCACGAATGAAAGAAAATATGGAAAACAACATTTAAGGTTCATAAACTTCACTCATTGATAGCATGAAATAATAGGAATCATCACATTTCAGAGTCTATCCAAGATTATCATCAAAATAATAATGCATTTTAAAAATAAAATTGCAATAATATTCGATCATATGAGCTTAAAAACATGGAAAGATTCTGGTGAGAAGTGTCAATTGAACATTGAAGTGTCACTCTCCCTTCCTCTTCTTCTTCTACCCTAGGACGAACAGTCTCGACCAAAGTAGTCATCTCTTCAAATCCTTCACGATTTTCTTCCGATTAGGATGATGATGCTGAGATTTAATATCTCAAGTGAGCTATGATTTATTTATATCATCATATCTTCATAGACGAGGAATCCATATGACCTTGCAAAACAAATATAAAATCATGACTCGACTATAATTCCTCCAAGGCCTTTTGATATGATCATTAAGGGGATCCTTGTCTATAAGATCATGGAGGCCCCTCTCATTAGTGAAAAAATAATTCAAAGCCACGATAATATGTCTCATGATTTTTTATAGTGTTTAAAGATCTTATCCATCCACCCCAAGTCATCAAATATCTGATGAAGGAATTCCTCTTGGTCATGAAACATTTCTATAAGAGTCTTAGTAATAAAGGTGTGAATCTACTGTGAGATCATCTTATGTCATGTTTGATCTTCCTTTCCTGCTAAGGAAGTATGATAGGAAGTCCCATATATTCTTCCCTTAATAAATTAATAACTCATTGCTTGTGGTGGAGGGATACTTTCATCAAAAGATTCTATCAAGCTATCAAGATATTTTTCACAAGGATAGGGGAGCTTCCTCAATATATTTCCCAAGTGATAAATCAACTCCATCATTGTTACTGAAAAGGGGCCAGTGAGGAAAATAATCTTTCCACATCAATAACTAGTCAACTTAGCACACCACCTAGATTGGTTTTTTCCAAATCTAGGGAATAATATAAAGAAAGAAAGGTAGGAGCATCAGTAGATGGAAGAGTGATCTCAATATTAGTGTCTTCGCACACCGACATCATCTAAAACTAAAGGATGATATGGGGTTGTCCCTCTCCCCACATTCTTGCTGAAGGAACATGAGTGTCATTAGTAAGACCAAAACAATAAAGAGGTAAAAAATTTGAAAGTGGATATTCCTCAATTTGTGATCCCATCTGCTCTATCGGGCTCATCTAAAGTGACCCAACAATATGATGACAATAATCATCCACACTCACTAAAATAGCAATGTGACAGGCCATCACTACCTCTTCCTCCCTCTTCGAAGGCTTGTGAGAAATATGATGAGATCCCGAAGCCATTTTCAATAAAATAAGAAGTATATGTCATATGATTGAAAATCCCATTAAAGAAAATTAATGAGTTCCAAAGACATCATGTTCATCAGATGAATTAGTAGATAATCACCTTCTCATAATGGATTCAAAAATTTCATAGTTCACGAAGATCTCATAGACCACATAAACCTATAGAAGATCACAAAATCCTTTAAAACCTCATAGTAATTATGAACATGTGAACTTAACATGGTCAAACAAGCCATACAGTAGTCGAAAAGGATCACAAGATCAAGATAGAAGATCCTGAAAAACCTTGAGTGGAATCTATGAAACCCTATTGATGAAGTTCAAGAAATTATTAAAATTCAGTTTGTGTTTGATTCAGACAAAAACCTAGGAAAAATAGATCTTTTGAAGCTGCTCTTATAGGATGGTATCCAGAATAGATCTAACGATCAGTTATTAAAGAAGGTTCTTGAAAAAGGATTATGTGATGGTGGAATTGTGGAAGAGATATGATAATTAGGGAATCATGTGAATGAAACCCTCTCTGCTCTCCCATTTATAAGGAATTATGTAGAATACCATATATCACTTGGCAGAACAAGAATCACCCAAATTCACAGATGGGTGATTGTGCCAAATCCTTTGGAGAGCATTTACTTTCCTTAGAAATGATCACGTATCCCCAAAGAAATCACTCTAGGGGGTATCTTTTGACGCCTTACAAATAAAAATCAAAAAAATCAAATTCAAGAAATAAATGAATATGGGTATTAATTTTTTTAAAAATAAAAGGAAGAAAAGGTGTCTAGAACTCATGGATCACATGATCCTCCAAGAAAAACATGATCACAAAACCATAAGAAGGTCACACGAAAGAGCCATGCACAGTGCATAAACTATTATGGATCCCATAAATCTCCATTGAAAAGTCCTTATTCTATTGCGAAGGTCTCCTAGAAAACCATTGATCATGTTGTTGATACTGAAAAAGAACCCCTAGGTTACGTGAATTATCAGGAGGTAGAAGCCTAAAAAGGCATCCAAAAGTCCTTGGAAAATAGGGAGAAAATATCCAAAAGGTGTGATCCTATTGAAATTTTAAAACTCATGTGATGAACCCATGCAGCTCATGAGACACTGGGGAATCCCATAGATAAATTTCCACATCAATGTGTGAGAGCCCGCTAGCATTTCACCCCCACCACATGAAGGAATTCAGACATATCCAGGTGGTCTCTCACTCACTCTTTGGATCCAATAACTATAAGAATGGATTGGCTATGATAATTATCATGAATTAAAAAAAGACCATTTTTGGTCACGCAATGCATCACCAATGGGGAGAATGATTTTTCTTGACAACAATCATGAAAATTCAGAAGACCCAAGAACTTTGTAAAAGAAATAATACAATAAATAAGGTAAAATGTGGGATCCTCTTGTGGTTTTAAACATAATATGATGCACCCCATATAGTTCAGGAGACAATACAATCCCTTGGTGACATGTACACCTCACCATGCGAGAACCTGCTGGTATTGCACCCTGGCCACATGAAGGATTCATACATGTCTAGGCTTCCTTGCAATCCCCCTCTAACTCTAAAGACAAATAGAAGTGTTTGTATATAAAATACCGTGCATCACCACACGACCCTTTTTTGGCCATGTGATGCAACACTAGTGGGAAGAGTGATTTTATTTGAAAACAATCATGAAATCTATCTCGATCCCCAATACTTTAACAATTAAAATAAGGAAACAAAATAGAAAATGTGGTAGCCTCTAACAGTCATAATCTTTGTATGACATGGTCATGCGCTCTTTGTAACCTTGCAAAATACCTTATGTATGATAGACTAATATCATGAAAGCCAATAATAAATACATCCTTGTCTCACAAAAGGTCCCATAAATTATCCCAAGATTGTGTGAATTCCTTTTAATAGGTACCATGATCTCATGAATGCCCTTGGAAATATCATCATACCAATGTGAAATTCCCCTGTCATGCCCACATGATTAGGAAAAACCTCAGTAATTGACTATAATCCAATAATTAGAGCATTGATGGGATGATCTAGTGGTCACTAGAAATCATGAAATTTCCCAAGAATGAATACGTAGGATATAATGAAACACATGACATCAATTACCTCTACCAAATCCAGAAGGATATCAAGACATCCTCTAAAAAACTATCCAGATCTTGCAACATCCTTCATACATGTCATCCAGCTTCTGCGATAAAACCTTTACAAGGAAATAAATACATGTAACACCCTCATAAAATGTCACATTGACTCTCATGAGGGCCTCTAAGTGTGTCAGACCTCTTTCATGATGACACTAGGGAAAATTAGCTTGATAGTGTGATGCCCTACAAGCATGTTAGCAGAGATCATGCTATGGATAATAAGAGAAGTCCTGAGGTCATGACTGAACTATAATAATTGTGACTCCTTCTATAACCAAGATATGTTGGACACCTCCCCAAGGCTCAATATCAACACCTACTACCCAGGTTCCCAAATATATATGTCATTTATTTTCGACATTAAACTCCTCAGGCATAATGATCTACATTGGTTTTGAATCCTTTTATAAAAAAGGATATGTTGGATGCCTCATAATTTCTCAATCCCATCCTCATAATATTAACTATCTCCATAGGTAACAGAAAACATCATAGTGTATGGTTATACAAATTCAATATAAAAGCAGCTACCCACCAAAGGGAGATGGATAAAGAAGATCAGATATATATATAAGGATTCATAAAAAATATCCCCTTCTCATTTCATATAAAGAGACATAACATATGATCATTTTTTTATGGTAACTATCCTTGCATTGGGTTTAGGAAGATAATATTGACCATATAATAATTCTATAATAGTGTCCTAATGTAAGAAAAAATTCTGACTAAATTTTTTTGGATGAGGCCAACCTTCCATCTTTTTGACTAATGTGATATCTTGAGCATCATTGGGTTCGAAACCATAAAGGCCCTCCTACCTTTGGAAAGTAGGCTCATACCTAGATATGGAAGTGGGAGATGTTTGGAGATTCCACTAGGCATAAAAAATGTAGGGCTGAGTTGATTGATTTTACAAAGACAATGAACCCATAATAAAATCAACACATTGGGTAAGGCCATCAATGTCTTCATGGAAAAAATGGAGAATGATATGATAAATCATTTAACTATAGAATCTCATTTGTAAGATAAAAAGGATAGACTACCCAGTTCTCATAGCTCCAATGATGTTCTTGTATCATGAGTGCTTCCTTATCCCCAAAACCCATGATAAAGAACTAAATATTCATCATTCTCACCATATTAAATTAAATAATGAATTCATCATCCTCACTCTATGATGTTAAATTTTGAGTTCATCATCCTCACTATATGATGTTGAACAATTTGATCATCATCCTCAACATATGAATTTAAACTATGTTTTCATCATCCTAACTCTACGATGTTAAACTATATGCTCATCATCCTATCCATATAATGTAAAATTTTATTCTCATCATCCTCACCATATGATATTTAACTGCACATTTATCATCCTCACCATGTGAAGTTAAAATTCATGTTTATCTTACTCACTATATAATGTTAAATCGTGTGTTTATCATCCTTATTGTATGATACTAAACAATATTTTTTTTCATACTCACCTTATAAAGTTAAACTGAATGTTAATCATCCTAATCTTATGATATTAAACTGTATGTTCATCATCCTCACCAGACGACATTAAGATGCATGTCCAACATCCTCATCACAATATGTTAACCAACAAGGTAAATGTCATTACTGTGTAATGTAAAATTGAATTTTGTTGTGGAAATCACCTGAGAGACCTCCACTAATGGTTTTAGTCTCCAACCACACCATATTTTCAAACTGTGTTTCAGTGAGCTTGGTTACACTAGCATTGGATCCACCTGGGTCCCTCCATTCACATCGGGTTTGTTTTTTTCCTTTAACAACAATCTCATATCCCTGTGGTTAATGTTATACGACATAAAATATTAGCACCCGATAGTATTAGATGCAGGACACTAAATGGAAGCACCTCTAATGGTGTTGGTTGAAATAACATAAAAGGAATAACCACTGGTAAAAACTACGTGACCTTAAACTATAAAAAATATATGTCCTGATGGTTGGACATTAAACTATGTGGAAAATGTAATGCCCCGACCCCAGTTACCCAGAGTCGGTGCATTATTACGTAACATTGGAAAGATCACAAAGATCAAGTCTCGAAAGACCGATTAGTTTAGTAGACTTGGAAAGACTAGATACATTCATAAATGTTACATTACATCATAAGTTGAAAAACTACAATAACATAGTCTCCATATTCCACACTCATATCCCCTTCAGACTATCCCTGTAGGTCAGTCATAAAATATTTCTTCACATCTGGGGAAAAATAAAACATAGAAAGGGGGGAGCTCAGATGCTCAGT
This sequence comes from Viscum album, assembly GCA_963277665.1. Lineage (NCBI taxonomy): Eukaryota > Viridiplantae > Streptophyta > Magnoliopsida > Santalales > Viscaceae > Viscum > Viscum album. The sequence goes on along the minus strand of OY728163.1, from coordinate 1,689,950,577 downwards.
GAGGATAAAAATATAGCGGAAGCTTTCATAAATACACATAAACATTTAAGGCAATGTATAAATGATACAAAAGCCTTTTAAACTTGAAATTCATCATAATATGGAAAAAATAAAATGAAATAATGTCATTTACTTTTTCACATGGATATTCTACTAGTCGAATAATCACATGCAATATCAATAACAACTTTCATAATGATGGAATGTATAATTCCAAACTATCATAACCACATAGCCAAGGCCTCGTGCCAGGACTACAAATAAGATTTTGTCAGGGCCTCATGCCAAGACACTAGTTTGTCTCATGAGACCTACTGATGCATCAAGGAGTTATAGTGGGCTCCACCCATCCCTTATTAAGTCTAATGCATTCCTCATATGAACAATTTTAAACCTATCATAAACCATAACATAATCATATCACATAAAACATGCATAAAGGAAACATAACATTTCCACATTTCAATCACAAGATATCAATACAACACATTGATATAAGAAAACATTATCACAACGATTTTCAATACAAAAATAAAAGAAAATTAAAACTTGGTATTTATTTTTCATTTAAAAAAAGTTATGGCTTGTAGAGGAAGCCGAAACTCAAATAATGGTCACGACGGTGGAGAAGTCGTTTTCACCGCATACGTATGAAAAGAAAAATATTCCTTTTTTTGATTTAGTAAAACGCCTCGTATAAAAAGAATCCTTTTGAATAAACATAAAATTCAAAGGGTTTTATACACCGTATAAAAGAAATTTTTGTATAAAACAAAATATGCCTCAATGAATGGAGATTGAGACGAAGTCGCATACAAAGATAATTTTTTAAATAAAATATATCTATTATGTGTATTCACTATAAGTACACATAATGAAAGTACAAATACAAGATATTACATAAAAATATCATGACATAATTTGAAAGTAGGAGATTAACCCAAAGAACGAAAATTGGGTAAAGAAGTTCCCTTAGCTCATGTCCGACTTGACTCGATCGTTATTTAACCTCTTGAATAATAAACTAGAGTTAATTTCTACTTTCTTAAAAACCTTTTTCAAGTTCATTATTCCTTTTATATCACTTATTACCATGTTATGATTATTATGTAATTATTTAAGTTAATAATGGTCATTTTGTCGATATTTGGTACTTGAGTCAAAAATAAACTTCTTATAATTACAAGTTGTTCATGTGGTAAAATATCCATTATATCGAGAATTATATTCATGATGTAGATATCATATATATCATATATATCCAGTATATAAATTCATTCATAATATTACGTAACATTTAGAGGCACTAGTACAAAAACCATTTTTTACGTCACCATTTTTCACATCTGTTTTTTAGAACCGACGTGAAAATATCTAAAAATCGATTTTTCACGCCGGTTATTATATAACCGACATTAAAATACATTTTCGTTGATTTTTCACATCGGTTATATAAGAACCGACGTTAAAAATCCATTTTATCTGATTTTTCACGTCAGTTATTATATAACCGACCTGAAAAAGTCACGAAAATATATTTTCCACGTTAGTTATTAAATAACAGACGTGAAAAATCCTTTTCCAGGAAAATATATTAAAATTTTCACTTATTTTTCACATCGGTTATTAAATAACCGACGTGAAAAATCTATTTTCGTGACTTTTTCACGTCGGTTATTTAATTACTGATTTGAATAATGTTTACAAAAATGTAGTTCATTTTTCTAGCTTTAATTTGACAGGTCACGGAGCTCAAACAGAGTTACGGATTAAAAGTTATGGCCTTTAGATGTTGATCATCTCTAAACGATGTCTTAAGAATGTCTAACTTCTAAAGGCCATAACTTTTAATCCGTAACTCCGTTTGAGCTCCGTGACCTGTCAAATTAAAGCTTGGAAAATGAAGTAAATTTTTCTAAACTTTTTTCACGTCGGTTATTAGATAACCGACGTGAAAAATCTTTTTCCAAGAAATTATATTAAAATTTTCACCTATTTTTCACGTCGGTTATTAAATAACCGACGTGAAAAAACTATTTTCGTGACTTTTTCACGTCAGTTATTTAATAAAAAACGTGAAAAATGTTTACAAAAATGTATTTAATTTCTAAAGATTTAATTTGACAGGTCATGGAGCTCAAACTGAGTTACGGAATAAAAGTTATGGCCTTCAGAAGTTGATCATCTCTAAACGATGTCTTAAGGATGTCCAACTTCTAAAGGCCATAACTTTTAATCCGTAACTCTGTTTGAGCTCCGTGACCTGTCAGATTAAATCTTGTAAAATGAATTACATTTTTGTAAACTTTTTTCAAATTGGTTATTGAATAACCAACGTGAAAAATACCTTTTAATGTTGGTTATTAAATAACCGACGTGAAAAAGTCATGAAAATCGATTTTTCACGTCGGTTATTTAATAACCGACGTGAAAGAGTGATGAAGAATGATTTTTCACATCAGTTTTATACTAACCGACGTGACAAATAAGTGAAAATTTTAATATCTTTTCACGTCGGTTATCATAAAACCGACGTGAATGATATTTTTAATATCCCGCGAACGCGAAATTTCAATTTTTTTATATCGCGACATCGAAATTTTGAATTGCCGCCTAAAATTTTTAATACTGAGTTTTCTCATAGAATCTAAATTATATGTTTCCATTATACACCCATACTAATTTGAAGATCATTTATTTCAACCATTATCGTTCCCCCAAATCGACTCTTTTTCTCTCGAACGTGAATCAATTATTTCTTCCTTCCGCGATCTCGTCAAGGTATATTTAATCATACATCCATGATTTATGGTTTTTATGATTTTTTTTCTTAATTGATATACCATTTTATGATAATTTCATTAAACCATCATTGTTACACCGAATCAGCTTGTTTTATCTTCAACTTGAATCAACAATTTCCTATTTCCGGGACCTCGTCAAGGTATTTGAAATTATTTTCCCCTGATTTATATTTTATATGAGTAGTTTTCTTAATTGATATAACATTTAACGATTGTTAATTTATTATAATGATGGATGATTATTTATATCATGATAAAAATTCAAATACCCCTACGGATTCAAAAATTCTTTCTAATATGAAGTTACGGTTGGCTCATTCAATCTTTCCTTGAAAAAAATATCAAACTTCTGATGGTCATAACTTTTGATCCGTAAATCCGTTTGAGCTCTATGACCTGTCAAATGAAAGCTTAGAAAATTTTCTACAATATAGTAAACATTTTTTAAGTCGTTAATTTAATAACCAACGTTAAAAATAACTTTTAACTTCTGTTATTAAATAACCAACGTAAAAAATGACTTATAATGTCGGTTTTTTCAAAAACCGACGTAAAAAATGGCTTCTTATCAACATTTTCAAGAATGTATTTAACGTCGGTTTTTTAAAATCCGACGTTAAAAACTATATTACCCCATTTTTTACGTCCGTTATTAAATAAACGACGTATAAAATCATAATTTTAACATCGCTTACAATAACATCACTTAAAACCTGACATTAAAAATAAAAAAACCAACGTAAAAAAAGGTTTTTGTATTAGTGAGGTAAGAAATGAAATGCACCATTCATGGAGACGGTAAGTCGTACATACGCATTAATGCTACATTCATTTATATTTTTTATTTAATGGAATGAAATCATAATGATATAAAGGTGTATTATAATTCTAGTATAATATCATATATAATATCATTACTCCATCCTTTATACACCCACATATGACGTTAACGATTTAAATCACTTTGAGGGGGCGGTAGTCCGTACTTCCTAAAATGAAATTATCGCATTTAACCAAAATGGAAATCATAAAGGTATGACATAAATGAGAAATCCAAAAGCATAATGAAAACATAAAGATAATATATATATCATATATGAAAGTAATTTCATTATAATGACCACCATGAGAGGGGTTAAAATAGGATTGAACAATCATCGTTTCGTGAGGCAGTAATTTTCCACCCACAGAAATAGTATGTTCTTTATCCATTAAACGAAGGTATGTGTAAGTGTAAATAAAATCCTTCTCATGAAAACATCCTATTATATTATAGATATTGGTGTTCTTACAAAAGAAAGAAATAAAAAGAGTTTAAGGGGTTGGAGAAGCAAAATAAAACAAAAGAACATAAGAGAAGGCATTACCTTAAAATCGCGTAACTCTTTTTTAATTGAGCCAAAAGCTTCCTTGGGAAGAATTCTTCCCAAAGTGAGGATTCTAGGAGTAAGAGAGGGAAGTTGAGAGAGTATTTGGGTAGAGGTTGGCCGAGCCAAATGGCTTTGATCGTGTGAATAAGGTGGTAGAGGTGGGGGCCTTTTATAAGAGGAGAGGAGGGGCACTCTTGGAGATTCATAAAATGTTACATTATTATGAAATGATTATCGGATTTCAAAGGTCCGAAAATTATATATTTCAAAGATAAGGTGATAAGGGTTCTAAATCTACTCATACAATAGGTTTTTGACAAGTTTACGTCCTAGATTTTACATTATGTTTTCACTTTATTTAAATCGTTAATTAATGAGGTAATCGCTGTATCATCATGGTGTGATAAATAAATTTATTTATTTAATGTCTAAAAATTATAAAAAAATTACCATGATGTAGTAAATATATTTATATTTCCAATGAATATTTATAGTAGAAATGTTAACTTATATAACCCCATGTAATAATTGTTTTAGTAAAACAACACATGTTTGTGATAATTTTATTCGTACTTTAAATTAAAAGTTATTAATGTCATTTTCTTACCCAAGTTGCTCCATGGGGTCCCCAAGTTTACCCATGGATTGTCTTGGTCAGAAATGACTCATCCAATAAGGGTAGGAAAAGTGTCAAGATATCTTCATTTTTTTTATAATATCATTTTTACCTTAAATTTTATTAATTACCTTTAATCGCGATTAATAAAACATAAAAATTACAATTCACCAAAAAAGTATTTTAATCCCATTGAACTAAATTTTACATTCTAATGACAACCATGTATGTCGGATTTTTGGAAATCAAATCATAGAAGTGGTAAAATTTCATTTAAACGAAAAATTAGTTTTTTAACTACCACTTAGTGGTTTCACTATTCATCAAAAATTGAAGTTTTTCAGAAAAATACCGAAAATTCACCCTAAGCTATAATTGATATTCTGAATTCAAAAATGATGTCTATTTTACAATATTCAAACATATAAGTTCCATTAATTAATTTTATAATTATTTCTCGCAATCAAAACAAATAGCGTGTTTTTAAGAAACAATATCAATCAAAATATTGACAATTATTTATTTCCAATTTCAAAGTGAAATTAATTATAATGACCACCATTGGATAAATTGGTAAAATTATATTCTAATTATACTTTAAAACCACTAAATAGTATAATTTATCACTATTAATTATTTTGATTAAAAGGTTGTTTTTAATTAAAATTTAGTAATTTTCATTATTCATCAAAATATAAAAGTTATCCGAAAAGTTCCAAAATTTCACCCTAGGCTAAATTCGATATTCTGAATCCAAAAATGAAGTCCATTTTGAAGGATAAAATTTATAAAATTTCAAAAAGTAGGTATTACTATTCATAATGGCTACTTTGATTGGTCGTGGTGAGTGTTAGAACTCGAAGTTGCATACAACACACGCTACTGTATTATTCAAAGAGAAGCGTACCATGGAAGCTTGGGGTGTTACATTCTCCCCTCCTTCAAATAATTTCGTCCTCAAAATTTCATATAATATCATTTTATAAAAAGACTCGGGTGATTGTTCACCATAAGTTCCTCAGTTTCCCACATTGCCTCCTCCATTTTATGGTTTCTCCATAGAACTTTTACCAGACGAGTCGTCTGGTTTCTCAGCACTTGTTCTCTTGTATCAAGAATCCTGATGGGCTCTTCGCAATAAGATAGACTGGGTTCCAGTTCTAATTCCTCATAGGTGAGTACATGCGTTTGTCCTTGCATGTATTTTCTCAACAGTGATACGTGGAATACATCGTGAACTTTGGGGAGACTTGGCAGCATTTCCAAACGGTAAGCTATAGCCCCAATTCGTTTTAGAATTTCTAAGGGTCCAATGTACCTGGGACTCAATTTACCCTTCTTACCGAAATGTATAACTCCCTTCCATGGAGATACCTTCAAGAAAACATGATCTCCTACCTGAAATTCCAAATCATTCCTTCAGTTGTCAGCATAGATCTTCTGCCTACTTTGAGCTGCTTTGATGCGGTTTTGGATTACCTTCACCTTTTCCATTGTTTCCTCCACCAGTTCTAGGCCTAGAAGTTTTCTTTCACCAACATCATCCCAACGGGTTGGTGTGCGACATCTCTTTTCGTATAACGCTTAATATGTTGCCATCTGAATACTTGAATGGAAGCTATTGTTATAGGAAAATTCTACCAAAGGTGAATATTGATCCCACATACCCTGAAAGTCAAGTAAGAATGATCTCAACATGTCTTCTAAGGTTTGAATAGTTCGTTCTGATTGTCCATCTATTTGAGGGTGGTAATTAGTGCTCAAATGAAGTTCAGTATCTAAGGCCTTCTAAAGACTTTTCCATAATCTTGATGTAAAATGGGGATCATGATCCGAGACAATCGATAGGGTACTCCCTGAAGTCTCACAACTACATTAATATATAGTCTTTCTAGACATTCAAGTGGTAGATATTCTCTTATAGCAAGAAAATGTGTTGACTTCATGAGACGATCAACAATGACCCACATTGCGTCATTCCATCTAGGAGTCTTTGGTAGTCCCATGACAAAATCCATCGTAATATTATCCCATTTACACTCAGGTATGGGAACATGTTGCAATAATCCACCAGGTAGTTTCCTTCCAGCTTTCACATGCTGAAAAATCATACATCCTGACACAAAATCAGCAATCTCCCTCTTTATTTTTTCCCACCAAAAATGTCCCTTTAAATCTCTATACATTTTGGTGCTCCCAGGATTTATAGAGAAATTGGAACTATGAGAATCATCGAACAATTCCCTCTTTAAATAAGGTATATTGGGAACACAAAGTCTCCTCCCACATTTCAAAATTCCATCTTCATACACAAAGTCACTCAATCTCCCATCATTCACTGCTTTAATATTCGTTTTCAACTCTACATCATCGGCCTGAGAACACTTTATCCTTTCTAGAAAATATGGTTTGGAAACCATTTGAAAAGGTTTTGATGTTTCACCAACCATGGTGATTCCCATATCCATCTTTACTAGATCCATGAAAATAGGATCCCATTCCACTCTCATCATGTTCCAAACTCCATGATCTTTTCTACTCAAATCATCTTCAACATTATTTTCCTTCCCCGGGTGGTAGTGTATCATGCAATCATAATCTTTGAGTAGTTCAAGCCATCACCTTTGCCTCATGTGGAGTTCTTTTTGTGAGAAAATATATTTCAATCTCTTGTGATCGGTATATATCTCAAATTTTTCACCATAGAGATAATTTCTCCATACCTTCAAGGAAAATATTACAGTAGCTAACTCAAGATCATGAGTAGGATAGTTCTGATCATGAATTTTTAGCTGTCGTGATGCATAGGCAATAACCCTATAATTCTGCATAAGGACACAACCAAGTTCTTTTATTGATGCATCACTATAAATAACGAACCCATCATTCCCCGATGGTAGAGTCAATATATGAGAATTGACTAATCTTCTCTTCAGTTATTCAAAACATTATTCACACTCTTTTTTCCGGACAAATTTAACCCCTTTACGTGTGAGCTTCATTAATGGGTTAGCCAATCGGGAAAAATTCTGGACAAAACGTTGATAATAACCTGCCAAACCAATAAAACTTCATACCTTTGTTATACTTGTCGGTGCTGGACATTCATGGATTTCCTTGGTCTCAGAAGGATCAACGGGAATTCCATCCTTAGAGACAATATGGCCATGAAAATAAATCTCCTGAAGCCAGAATTCAAACTTGCTAAACATTCCATATAATTCATGCCTTCTAAGAGTCTTAAAGATAATGCACAAGTGATTTTCATGATCTTAGTAGCTTTTGGAGTATACCAAGATATCATCAATAAATAGCACCACAAAATCATTAAGATATTCCCTGAAAAATCTATTCATTAGATCCATAAATACAGAGGGTGCATTAGTCAATCCAAAAGGCATTACTGTAAACTCGTAATGCTCGTACCTTGTTCAAAATGCTATCTTTGGAATGTCTTCCTTCTTTACACACAACTGATGGTATCCAGATCGAAGGTCAATCTTTGAAAAGTATTGAGCTCCATGCAGTTGGTCAAATAAATCATCAATGCGAGGTAGGGGATACTTGTTCTTTATTGTTATAGCATTGATCTCCTTGTAGTCAATGCACAACCTCATAGATCCATCTTTCTTCTTAACAAAAAGGACAGGGGCTCCCCATGGAGAAAAACTGGGGATAATAATTCCCTTAATAATCAATTCCTTTAGTTGTTTCTTTAGTTCAACTAATTACATGGTGTCCATTCTATAATGGGTCTTCGATATAGGCTTTGATCCAGGAATTAAATCAATAGAAAACTCAACTTCTCCTTCTGGAGGATATCCCGATAAATCATCCGGAAACACATCTACATTTTCCTTCACAGTATGTGCATCCTCTATTTTAACATTTCTTTCCTCTCCCTCAGTCATTTCATTCTCTTCCTACCCAATAATTGAATTTAGTTGAGCTACTGGGGGTGGATCTAAATAAGAATTAGGTGGTGACGATTCTGCTCTAAAGATAAGGTGTTCCTTATCATCATCATAAAAAAATCGTAACCTCCTTCTTTTTACAATAAATCTTTGCATCATATTCTGAAAGCCAATCCATACTGAGGATTATATCAAACTCAATCATAGGTATGACAATGAGATCAGCAGATAAAGAACATTTATGTGCTCTAATGGGGGCTGATTCACAAAACATTGTTGCAATGATACTTCCCTTAGGAATTTTTACTGACAATTCTCTTGCTAAATAAAATTGGAAATATATAATTTTCTTAGAAAACCGGGAATATATGAAACAATTTGATGATCCAGAACCAAATAATTCATTTTCTAAACTTGAGGAAACCATTAAATTACCCACCACCACGTCTTTCGGAGCTTCAACCTCAGCAGTAGTGATAGCATAAGCTTGGCCTTGATCCCTTGGCCTCTTCTGAGATAATATCCCCTGACGCTTAGGAAATTCTTTTGCATAATGTCCCATATATCTACAATTATAGCATTCCACATTGACAGAAACTCTCATTCCCTTGCAATCATGAGATTAGTGGCCTTTTTCGCCAAAATTGTAATAGACTCCCATTCCCTTCAATCAAGTACTAGGGTGTTTCTTCCAACATTTACTACAGGATTGATATTCAACTTTTCCCTTATTCCCCTAATTTCCATTTCCATATTAATCAGAAGATCTCTTATTCTCTTGCTTGGCTTTAAAGTCATAAGACTTAGATAATTCCTTTTCCATCTTCATAGCACATGAGACAATATCTTCGTATGACGAGAAGGTTTGTGAGACTAATGCTCGACGGAGAAATGGTTTCAACCCAACAAAGAAACGATCAATCTTACTTCTTGGGTTACGTATATAATCTGGGGGATGCCTCACTAACCATGTAAATATAGCCAAATATTTTGCGACATTCTCATCCTCCTTCTGCCTCAGACTCAGAAATTGGATTTCCATATCTGCTCGATGGTCATGTGGAAAGTATTTTTCTAAGAAAATTTCCTTAAACTCCCTCCATTCCATACTTGATACTTCTTCATCTTCCTTTTTGTTTTGAATCAGAGACCACCATTGATCGGCATCTCTAGTGAGGCGGTAAACTGCCATGACAACCTTCTCCCTTTCGCTACTCCCCTAGGCGTGGAATATTTTCTCTAAGAAGCTTATCCATTGCTCACCTACTAATGGATTTGTACCCACATTAAATGTTGGTGTTTTTTGCCTCATGAAGCGGTCTAACATTGATCCTCCACATTGAGGATCAAGGTGCTCCATACGAGTAAGGTTATTATTCATAACCTGAGTGAGTTGTCCCAGTATGGTGATAAGTTGATCAACACCCGTTGTATCTCCAGCTCCATAATAATTATCTTGATCAGGAGTGAAATCCCTCCATGGAGTGTGTTCATTGACACGGTTTACATTACTTCCACTAGGAGCCATTTCTAAACAATGACATAAACTAGATCAGTTTATGAATCAAAATACATAATTCCATACTTGTAAAACACTTAACATAAATTGAACTATTTATGGATATAATCCATAATCATAAAAATGTTTTCTTTGAGGAAGTATATACTCATAAACCCTTCATAATGGTTTGTAATGAAAATGATAATTATACTATGCATATCCCCCGGGAGTGTCGTAACCAAGAGTGCAGCAAGGCCCGTTGTCATGCACCAGTTCCCGTTAGAGTCTAGCTCAGAGCGGTGTTTTTGGGTTTTGCTCCTAGGTACATCTATGCCAGAGCCACCTCTACCTGCTTGTATCCAGACAGGGATGTATTGCTTGAAAAACTCACAAAATCACTATAATACCAAAATTCTAGAAAGTTCTTCTATACTAATCCTCAAAGTCTATCTTTTGGCTGTGTGTTCTAACTAAAGTTTATCTATATCTAGCTTCCAAGGTTATTACTAAACTTACTCTAATACCAACTATAACACCCCGACCCCAGTTACCCAGAGTCGATGCATTATTACGTAAAATTGGTATGATCACAAAGATCAAGTCTCTAAAGACTGATTAGTTTAGTAGCCTTGGAAACACTAGATACATTAAAAAATGTTACATTACATCATAAAGTAAAAAACTACAATAACAAAGTCTCCATAGTCCACACTCATATCCCATTCATACTATCCCTGCAGGTCATTCATAAAATATTTCTTCACATCCTGGGAAAAATAAAACATAGAAATGGGTGAGCACAGATGCTCAGTAAGGACAACAATATAGCGGAAGCATTCATAAATACACATAAACATTTAAGGAAATGTATATCTGAAACAAAAGCCTTTTAAACATGAAGTTCAGCATAATATGGAAAAAATAAAATGAAATAATGCCATTTACTTATTCACATGGATATTCTACTAGTCGAATAATCACATGCAATATCAATAATGACTTTCATAATGATGAAATGCATATTGCCAGACTATCATAACCACATAGCCAAGGCCTCGTGCCAAGAATACAAATAAGATTTTGTCAAGGCCTCATGCCAAGACGCTATTTTGTCTCATGAGACCTACCAATGCATCTTGGAGCTATAGCGGGCTCCACCTGTCACTTATTAAGTTTAATGCATTCCTCATATGAACAGGTTTAAACATATCATAAACCATAACAGAATCATATCACATAAAACATTCATAAAGGAAACATAACATTTCCACATTTCAATCACAGGATATCAATACACCACATTGATATAATAAAACATTATCAAAACCATTATCAATACCAAAATAAAAGAAAATTAAAACTGGGTATTTATTTTTCATTTAAAAAAGTTATGTCTTGTAGAGGAAGTCGAAACTCAAATAATGGTAATGGTGGCCGAGAAGTCTTTGTCGCCGCATACGTATGACAACAAAAACATTCCATTTTGTCATTTAGTAAAAAGCCTCATAAAAAAATATTCCTTTTGAATAAAAATAAAATTCAAAGGGGTTTATACACCGTATAAAAGAAATTTGTGTATAAAACAAAATATGCCTCAATGAATGCAGATTGAGACAAATTCCCTTACAAAGATAATTTTTTAAATAAAATAGATCTATTATCTGTATTCAATATAAGTACACATAAATAAATTACAAATACAAGATAGTACATAATAATATCATGACATAATTTGAAAGTAAGATATTAACCCAAAGAATAGAAATTGGGTTAAGAAGTTCCCTTACCTCATGTCCAACTTGACTCAATCGTTCTTTAACCTCCTGAATAATAAACTAGAGTTAATTACTACTAGCTTAAGAAACTTTTTCATGTTCATTATTCCTTTTATATCACTTATTACCATGTTATGAATATTATGTAATTATTTATGTTAATAATGGTCTTTTTGTCGATCTTTGGTACTTGAGTAAAAAATAAACATATTATAATTACTAGTTTTTCATGTGGTAAAATATCCATTATATCCAGAATTATATTCATGATGTAGATATCATATATATCATATATATCCAGTATATACATTCATTCATAATTTTACATGACATTTATAGGTAAGAAATGAAATTCACCGTTCATGGAGACGGTAAGTCGTCCGTACGCATGAACGCTACTTTCATTTATATTTCATATTTAATGGAATGAAATCATAATTATATAAAGGTGTATTATAATTCCAGTATAATATGATATATAATATCATTTAATCCATCCTTTATATGTCCCACATATGGCGTTAACGATTCAAATCACTTTGAGGGGGTGGTAGTCTGCACTTCCTAAAATGAAATTATCGCGTTTACCCAAAATGGAAATCATAAAGGTATGCCATAAATGAGAAATAATTAAGAATAAGTAAAACATAAACATAATATATATATCATATATGAAAATAGTGTAACCCTAATGGCCACCATGAGAAGTGTTAAAAAAATATTGAATAATCATCGTTTCGTGAGGCAGTAATTCACCACCCACAGAAACAGTATGTTCTTTAACCATTAGACAAAGGTATGTGTAAGTGTAAATAAAATCCATCTCATGAAAAAATCCTAGTATATTTTAGATACTGGTGTTGTTACAAAATAAAGTAATAAAAAGAGTTTAAGGGGATGGAGAAGCAAAATAAAACAAAAGAACATAAGAGAAGACATTACCTTAAAATCGGGTATCTCTTTTTGATTTGAGCAAAAGGCTTCCTTGGGAAGACTTCTGCCCAAAGTGGGGCTTCTAGGAGTAATATAGGGAAGTTAAAAGAGTATTTGGGAAGAGTTTGGCCAAGCCAAATGGCTTTGATGGTGTGAATAAGGTGGTAGATGTTGGGGCCTTTTATAAGAGGAGAGGAGGGTCACTCTTGGAATGTCATGAAATGTTACTTTATTATGAAATTATTTTCGGATTTCAAAGTTACCAAAATTATATTTTTCGAAGATAAGGTGATAAGGGTTATAAATATACTCATTAAATAGGTTTTTTGACAAGTTTAAGTCTTAGATTTTACATTATCTTTTCATTTTATTTAAATCGTTAATTAATGAGGTAATCGCTGCATCATCATGGTGTGATAAATAAATTTATTTATTTAAGGTCTAAAAATTATAAAATTTTTACCATGATGTATTAAATCTTTTTATATTTCCAATTAATATTTATAGTCAAAAATTTAACTTATATAACCCCATGTAATAATTGTTCTAGTAAAACAACACATGTTTGTGACAATTTTATTTTTTACTTTAAATCAAAATTTATTAATGTCCTTTTCTTAGCCAACTGGCTCCATGGGGTCCCCAAGGTGATACATGGATTTTCTTGGTCAGCCATGACTCATCCAATAAGTTAATTACAAGTGTTAATATATTTTCATATTTTTATAATATCATTTTTACCTTAAATTTCACTAATTACCTTTAATCGCGATTAATAAAACTTAAAAGTTACTATTAACCAAAAAATTATTTTAATCCCATTGAACCACATTTTACTTCCTAATGACAACCATGTATGTCAGATTTTTGAAAATCATATCATAGATGCAGTAAATTTTCATTTAAACGAAAAATCATTTTTTTAACTACCACTTAGTGGTTTCACTATTCATCTAAAATTGAAGTTGTTCAGAAAAATACCGAAAATTCACCCTAAGATATAATTGATATTCTGTATTAAAAAATGATGTCTATTTTACAAAATTTTAGACATATAAGTTTCCTTAATTAATTTTATAATTAATTTCCGCTGTCAAAACAAATAGCGTGTTTTTAAGAAACAATATCAATCAAAATATTGACAATTATTTATGTCCAATTTCAAAGTGAAAATAATTTTCATGACCACCATTGGATAAATTGGTAAAATTATATTCTAATTATACATTAAAACCACTCAATAGTATAATTTATCACTATTAATTAATTTGATTAAAAAAGTTTTATTAAATTAAAATTTAGTAATTTTCACTATTCATCCAAATATTAAAGTTATCCAAAAAGTTCCCAAATTTCATCCTAGGATAAATTCGATATTCTAAATCCAAAAAAGAAGTCCATTTTGAAAGATAAAATTTATAAAATTTCAAAAAGTAAGTATTAATATTCATAATAGCTACTTTGATTGGTTGTGGTGTGTGTTAGAACACGAAGTTGCGTACAACACACGCTACTGTATTATTCAAAGAGAAGCATACCGTGGAAGCCTGGGGTGTTACCGACAACATTCAGATTACTTGATGTTAAACTATATAAAATTTTTCCTAGGTATATGATGTTAAACTATATAGAAATTTGTGTATCCCTCGTGCCCCATTACCTAAATGAGAGTCATATCTATGAAAAGTTACTTGTTATACGGTCCCTATATATAAATCAATAGTATAGTTGAATACTACTTTTCTAAATAAACCCAAATCTTCTATATTAGGAACTATCTATGGATCTTCACTTTGTTCCAATACCATAACAGTTGAAATATAAAAATTCCTCTCCACTATGTATGACCTTGATCTATATTGGGAAACATTTAATTTTTTAGGGCTTAAAAGGTTATGATAGTAAATGTTGATAATAATGTAAGAGTCTATGCAAACATAGACTAGAATTTCATCATTTCCTTTCATATGAGTTAAGTAATAATAAGGAATATTTAAATAGAACTATGTATGGATTGATTCTCATACCATGGGATACATAATGAAGACAAAATCTTATATTTCAGTCCTATCCATAAATTTCATCACATTAAACCTTACCCCTCCATGAGATCCAAATCTCTGTAGATATTCGTGATTTCATTAAAATGAAATTCCATCACTTCTTCATTATCATAAACTGTCATTCAGTTCAAATGATTTTTCAACTTTTCTCTTGATTCTCATGCTAACCATGACTCATTTGAATTTAGAGGTCCTATAGAGTCTCTATAACTATTGTGATTGAGATGTATGTTATATTAAAAGATGGTGAACATATTCCATGTTTCGTGATTTTAAATTTCCTAGTTCTATTCTTTATAGTGAGAATATAAACTACATATCACCCGTGCCCATATCATATGAGATTAAAATAAATGTTCACTATCCCCACCACATGACATTAATCTACGTGGTAATATTCCATCTTGTTTGACTATAAACATCTTAGGGTGGGATATTTACTATAGCACGTTTCCTAATTATATGAGCGACTGATATGTTTATATGTCTTTGAAACACAACCCATTTGTGCATTAGAGTACTGATTCCAAACAACCTACATCTGATCTGGATATGCGAAAGGGATTCAGTCACATATTATCTATTTATAGCTATGTTTCCAAAATAAAACTCCACTTTCCATACATATGAGTTTGATCTTTGTGGGATACCTCTTAATTCAAATAACTATGTGTAAATTGATTCTCATTCCAATAAGAAATGCAGTGACACTAGGATTTCCTATCCTTGGCCCAATTGTAAACTTCTGGTCGAAGCTTTGTGATGTTAAATACCCAAAATATTATTCCAATATGTGTGACCTTAAACCTCAAAAACATTTGGTTGAATATATATGACCTTAAATTTTATCCCTTCATGGTCCTAGTTTTTAGAACATAAACTAGAAATCAAAATAATTTGAAGTTGTATCCCTTTTCCATGGTGATATAATCTTTCAGTTGTTTGAACCCTTCTGGAATGTTCCTATTCTCCATGAACCCACTTCACATATGTAATGTATAAATTAACCATTTCCTTGAGCCATCCTATAGGAATCCCCCAACCATGAGTCTATTAATCCAATTGGTTCTTTATTTCATATAAAATTTGGGTATAGGGATTGACTGATTCAAAGGGACCCTCCTAGGAAATGATGGTGAATAGTAAAGTTTTCCATTAAGCCTATGAAGTAACCCCTAGTATGGGTTTTGGTCTTAAAGGAAAAGTACACCATAATCCCATGCACTATCCATTGAATGATTGAAGAATTAATTTTCTACTATTACTAAGGGTTATTCGTGTCCCACTAGTCTATAGTTCCAAATGATTTTGACTTTCAAAGGTTTTGATTAACATAATCCAAATCCAAACTATTTGATACGATTCAAGAACCCTGAATTTTGCACATTCATGCATCACTACTAATTTCAAAGAAAGATTATGACATTATAATCTTTTTCCCCTTCCAATCTTGGTGTTTCTTTCCATTATAGGTCCTGAAGCATTAAGTTGAAATTATTCTTCATACACACACCCAATGTGGGTCCATGAATGAGGGTATTAAACTGAATGCCTCCATTTTCTTTGAGATATTATATATTAGAATTGGGACCCTCTCTTCACATAAGTTTTTTCTTTTCCATTACCATATAGTCTCTCTTGGATCATGGTCAAAATTATTTGACCTAAGATATCAGCTTCATTAGTTTCGCTCGCAAGACATTAAACTGCCAATTGAAAGAGACTTATTACCATCTTGATGGAAAACCCAACACTCTAAAAAATCAGATTCTCTTCTCACTAAGCCTCTCCCTCAAAAATATAGAAAAGAAAAGGTAGATCTAAAATAATAAGGTAAAAAATCATATGGACTTCCATTCTAAACTAGAAAAAATAGAGTTATAATCACTAGTTATATTTAACTATGAAACAACTAAAGAACATATCTATTCCACAAGAACAATATGAGGTCACCAAGTCCCTTTATGACTTAAACTATACAAAATATAGTCTAACATATTTGAACATAAACTAGGTAAAGTGGCCTTTCCCATGTGCCCTGAAATGTTGGCATGAGATTCATATCTATGATATATCCCCATGAATACAAGGGTCATTACCCATGATTCCATGGTAAAGTGATGATATCCACTCTCCTATGTATGATCTGGAACTTGATAGAATATTTCATCATAGACTTATTCATCAATGAAATATATGTGGCTTGATTCCTATTCTAATGGGGTATGTAGTGACATCCATATCTCTTATCTTGGATCCATCCATCAATAAAATTTCATTACACTCCCCCTTTTACATACTAGAATATGGAGCATTCTCGATTTTGGATATTTGAACCTTGAGTTGAGATTACTCTTCATGGAAACTCATACACTTCAAGTAAGTAGTTCCTCTTAGAAACTCAAATGCCATGAGTCAGTACCTTCTAGTTATATCAAAAAAGCATTGATTTTGGATACTCAATTTAGTAATAAGACTCCCAGTAGTTATATAACATCAAATCCAACCATATATTTTGGTAATGTATAAAATTTCACTACATTTACCTTATTATTATATTTTTTAATCCGAACGAATCTGATTCTAATGGGGGCATTCATTTTATTGTATTCAAAAAAATAATGCCACAAACTTTTTCACATGACCCGTGATACAATCCTCAGTTAGAAAATACATGAATAGGTTGAGAATAAATGTGTTCCCATGTCGATTAAAGAAAAATATTGTATTTCCATGTGTCTCATGACTACTCACTCCCCAAGAGAGTATGTTTTGGACTTCAAAAATTGATAATAAAAATGCATGAATGATATAAAACGTATTTTTATAATCTTTTAGGAAATTATTGACATTTAAATATTTACAATGGTGTGTCTTTCTTCATAGGTTTCAATCTGATATGTAGGAAATCCCAAACTGACATTTAGATCAAAAGTTATGGTTAGTGTATGTTCAACTTACACAACTAGCATAGATAGTCTATACAAAGCAGCTTGCTTGTATTATCCATGATAGAGAACCTATGTGTAACACCTATATGGATATCCTATTTGGAGTCCGTAAGTAGAGCACCTGAATGGATTACCTGCACTGAGCATGTAACACCCTGAGTTTTTTTTGAACTTTTTTCTGAATAAATTAGTTTTCATTGATGTCTTACATTACACTAAGTCAAAAATTCCTTACAGATGACACTGATTTTTCTTTTGATACACACAACATGAACATGGATTGAACTACATGCAACACTGACTTGGTGTGCATTACACACAACCCTGAGTTTCTACGAAACATCATTTTATTTTTATAATTATTTAAAATGATATAATTATAACCTATATATTAAACTTAGTAAAAGTAATAGTAATAAATAATTTTAAAATATTATTTAAAATAATTTTATTTAAATTATAACATAATATTAATGAAAAATATAATTTTAAGTAATTTATTTATATGTTTAAAAATTATATTTTCTCAAATAAACCCCTTTTCATGTCTTTCTGGGAAAAACAAAAAAAACTGATTTTATACACTTTTATAAATTGAATTTTATAAAATAAACTTTATTTAGAATTAATAATGTTGAAATTATCTGAATGTGATTTTTTTGGGATTTTTCTGAGAAAATTAATTTTTAGATGAATTGTAAGAAATACTGAATTTTAACTCAAAACTACTTTTTTGAATAATTTATTTATATAGTTAAATTTTTTATGTTGGGTTTTAAAGTCAAATTAGATTAATTATATGACTATTAATCCAATTTAGGTCATTTTCTTCTTTTTTATATTGAATTTAGATAAAAAATATTAATTAACATTTGAACATTCTCACTTTAAAAACAGTTTCCTCACCATGTCTACAGAATTAGCGTTAAAATTAATTTTCCCTCTTCTATGAATTGAATTTTGAAAAGGGAACATACATGGTTGTAATAAGAATTATATTTATAGTCTAATAGGATCAAATTAATTTTTGGATTTTATGAATATTAACTTTATCCATTTTTAATTTCCACAGTTAAGGGAAAATTGGGTAATTAAAGGTAAGACTAATATTATAAATATTATAAAATTACCCTAACACTTGTAAAAACATCATTTAATGATTATGTTTCTACCAAGAGAATAACTGTGTTTACATTATACCCTTTTAAAGCCAATTTTATGAGAGTAATAAATTTATTATATTTTATTTAAAGAGAAGTTAAAAATGTCATACTCTTATTTTTAATAACTATATCACTTTTAATATAGAGTTATACAGATGATAAATTTGACTTTAAAGAAATATAAATTTATTATCTTCAACATGGTAATTTATTTTTAATTTTTATAAAATAAGCAATTATCATTTTGTCTTACACAATGATGATGCAATAATTTTTTAATTAATAGAAATATAAAATAAATGTTATTAAAAGTTATAAATAAATATAATTTGATATAATTAATTTAATAATTTTTTTATAGATTCATTTGAATGATAATTGATGATTTAATTGTTTTTTTTAATATATCAAGCTGTTATGATATTATTCAATATTCAAATAATAAATAGTGAAAAAATTGTTATTAATGATATTTTAAAATAATTAATATTTTATTAAAAGATATAAAATTCCTAAAAATATAAAATTTAGAAAAATTATTAGGATAATTTTTCAAATTTATTAAATGATCCATTTATGTTTAATTTGGTATTTTATTGTAACTATAATAACCCTTAAAGTGTAAAAATTCATGTTATCATAGTAAGAGTTAAAGAGGTTAAATAAGTGTTGAAGCTAAAAAATAATGATTAAAAAATATTCAAAACATATCTACCTATAATTGGTTGAGATTATTTTCCACCATAAAAATATCATATTCAAAATAAATAACTTTGGAGCCTTTTTTAATAGAAAAATAATTTATATTAATTTAATATTTTAAGAGTTTCCAAAGTGTCCCTCACCTCAATTATAAAGGGTTGCCTACTCCCTAACATCCTCACACCACATTAAGCATTATAGCTTATACAAAATCTATAAAAATATGCTCCAAACTTCTCTCCTCTATTATTTTAATCCTCCCTTTGAGAAAAAATCCATCCAAGGAAGCCCTTTGAGGCAATCCAAAAGGAGTTACCCAAAGAAGAGGTAACATCCTTCCTCAAGCTCATTTATTCTATTTTCTTTCTCCAGCACCTCAGTTATTTTAATTCAATGAAAAAAAACGGCCTCAGTATCCCCAATATACTGAGATGTTTTTATGTTAAGGGTTTTACCTTAACCTACACACAATTCCATTTAATGGGTAACAAACTTACTGTTCTTGTGTACGGAAAACTACTGCCTCATGAAAAGATGTTGTTCGTTTTACCTTTACCCCATCTTATAGATGAGAATTATTATAGACACTCTATTTTTATATGATATATATAAGATTTATGTTTTATTTATAATTATGTATTCATTATATAAATTCTGCCTTTAAGCTTTCTATTTTGGGTAAATTCGATAACTTTGTTTGTGGGAGTATGGACTACGACCTCCTCAAAGCGATATGATTTGTTCACATGTAACATGGAATGTATTAAGGTTGATTTTAGTAAAATTATATGTTATATATTACATAATAATTATAATTTAATGATATTAAATACATATATAAATATATTTCATTTACTTTAATTACTTTATTTTTTCAATGCATCGTGAAAATAAAAACAATATTCATGTGTATATACGGGCTACCATCTCTAGGAACGGTGTTTTCCATTTCACACACACACACGCACATATATTAAATATATTATTGTAAATGTTTATATACTAAATAAATATGATATATAAGTCCTGTTTTACATACTGGAAATAAGTAAATCATGATTCAACTAAGAGAACCAGGAATGAAAAGTCAAAACATATACGATAAACAAAGTGTTTATTACATGAAACGTTACTTTAACAAAGAATTTGTTAATAAAAGGGTAATAGATGGTCATAAAAAATTCTATGGCATTATATATTTTAATATTTTTATTTAATAAATGTAGAATAAAAATTTACTAATTAAACATGAGGCATGTATGTGTGCAAAAAAAGTCAAGACACAAGGTAAGGGAATTTCATCTCACATTTTTATTTCCATGAGATACATACATTGTTTACCACCCATTTATTTTGTGTGTTGTATACACTAACATTGAATGTATTCTAGGATTTTTATAATGAAATTTATATCTATTTAAATTTCTATTTTATGGTATTTCTTTCGAATGATTTATGATTCAAAATTTACGAAATTGGTAATGCGATTTTATCTCAATTTTACATCTTTGAGATACATGTTTCATTATGAACCTATGTACTTTTACAAGGTGTATATGCTTCAAATTGACATGTTATATCATGAATAAACTTCTTTTGTAGGATATTTTGGGCTCTATGTAATTTGATTTTTTTACATGGGGTGTATGATTCAATGTTACCAAGTGGTAAGACTATATCAAAACAACATCCTCATTTATTGATATTATTTATGATTATTCATTCATTAATGAAAAATTATGATCTATATATCAGGAATACTAATGAATTTTATTCTACTATGGTTATTCCGGATTTCTTTCTGTATCGGTACCCTTTTTTCCACACATTGGTACTTGAGGAAATTATGAAAATATTTTTATGAAAATTCAATCTCGTTAATATTTTCATTCGAAAATCAGTTTTCTTCAAAAAAACCATATTAAAAAAATGAAATATTATTCTAATATCATTTTCAAGAAAAAACGTTTTTAAATTTTTTAAATTTTTTAAATATTTCTTAATATTTTTTCAAATCTATTTTCAAAGAAAAAAGATTCCAAAATGTGTTATGTTTTAAAAAGAATTTTTTTCAAAGAAGAAAGAATATTTTCCTATAGAAATGTTTTTAAAATATATTTTAAAATTATTTCCCATTTCAGATGATATCTGTTGTTGTTACTCGTTCCTTATTGAGAATATGATCCAAGGTTACATTCAATTTCATTTTATAAATGGTTTATGTTTTGATGGTATAACATTCATGAAACCCAGTTCTTTTTCATGGGTTATATGTTTATGAAATTTTGTTCTATTTCAGGGGTTATATGTAAATGAAACCCACTATTTTTCCTAGGTGATACTTCGAATAAATTATTACGAAACCTGTCTCTTTTCCAAAGTTTATGATAATATTACATTTTTATGATATCTATTTCATTTCTTGGGTTATGTTGTGAATAATTTTTATGAACTCATGGCATACATATGTATGATTTCATTATTATATGTGTATGACCTATGTATCCTTCCAATGCATTATATAATATTTATATCTCATGAAATAGACGTAAAGGACCTTGTCCACTAGGATTGTCTTGGGAGTAAAACTTTACTACTAAGATGGTTATGGGAGTGAACCATGACTACTGAGGTTATTATAGGAGTGAACCATGACTATAAAGATGTTCTGGGGAGTTAACTAATACTACAAAAATTTCCATGTCAGCAATTCCTTGACAATAATGGAAATCATTTTTATATTCTAATGTGTCTGCCATAAATTCCATGTCTTATTCCTATGTTTTGATTTCACAGATTATGTTCATTATTTCCATATGATTCATGTCTTATGAACCTCCAATATTTATTCCATGATTCCTATTAATGATAATTGATACATAGGGTATTATCTTTTATTATTATTATCATGTTCACATATACGTATGCTCATTATTATGTTTACATGTCTCCATTTTTTACCCTTATAGATAATTTAAGCTTTCCCATTTTTATGTTTCCCTTCCACCATATTATGAAGATATGTGTTATGTTTTATGTGACTAATAAGTATTCTAGTTTATAAGAACCTAGAGGGAGATAATGTATATCACTTATGAAATAGTGTTTGTGTTTCCATGTTTCCAAATGAGCTAAACTAATATGATCTTTGGTTGTGTGTTTGTGTCATGTATTAATTATCCCAAAAAAATGACATAATATAAATGTATGTTAAGACTGAGTCATTATAGTTGGTATTATAGAATTTTTTTAGTTAACCTTTGCAATATGGAATGAGACACCCTTAGCAAGAACCATAAGGTTATGTATAAGGATAAGGAAAATTATAGTAAAATGTCCTAGAATCTTGGTAAAGGATAAAACTAGTGGTCTCCTATAAATAAATCCATGTCTAGATGCTAAAAGTGGATGTGGAACTCTCACGTATTTAACTAGGGGTAAACAATTTTACAAGGTACATTAGTTCGGACTCGGTGTAACCTAGTACACAACAATGAGCCTTACTCCACACCTAGTTTGACACTCCTGGGGGATATGCTTTGGGAATTCCAAAAAACATCACAAATCATCAGGAATGATTTAAATATAAGTGTGTACGAATAAAATATTTTAAACATAAGGTGTCATATATTAAATAAGGTATCATAATTTAAACACTATATAAGTGTCTTTTCAGGATTATGTGATTCCTCGTTATGATAACTATTTATTACTTGGTGTTTTTGGTTTCAGTCAATAGATGGAACCAAAATGAACCATGTTAATGAGTAATTCAATGGAAAATGAAATGATTGTCATCTTGAATAACCAAATTTTATGGGATATATAATGAGAAAACATATCATTGTACTCACACAAGCTATGAATCATGTTATACTTCCAAATTAGAAGAGAATATAAAAAATTTATGTTTAGTCCTTAATGAGGAAACATCCACTATATTTTAGTGGGTTTCATGATCTATTTGTTTCTTAACAATGGATCAGTACCTCTAAAAATATATTTTCTTTCCTTCGGTGTTCATAATATGAAAAAATCATTTTGGTTGTTTATCGTTTGGAAGGGGAAGTCGATCAATGGTGAACCCTTATTAAGAACATGATTGAATAAGAATAAATTGAATCTATCGAATGGGATTATTTTTAAGGGAAAATTTTCAGTATGTAATTCCCTCATATTCCAAGAACAAATATAGAAAAGGAGTTCATTGAGCAAGAAAAAAAATTATGATGAATCTATTGGTACCTATGAAGAAATTTTTAAAAGACATATGAGGTACACTTTCGGCGTTATCATCCAACCTGAAAGTAAAATTGATAAGTTCTTCAATAGATTCAATTCAAGTCTCATAAGGGTGTTATCCATCTTAGATTTTAGTGGCTACGAAGATATTGTGCATTTCTCAATCAAGGTTGAAATGGATTTTGGAGTTACGTATCAATCTCATGGTTTTGACGAGAAGAGGAAGATAGAGTTCAAATGAAAATCTAAAAGCCATGGAGAAAAGAATATGAGATTTCTTTATGCTCTATGTGTGGGAAAATGAAAAGAATATATTGTATTAATGGGTCTAATAAAGTTTTAAGTGCAGAAAGGAATGTCATCAGGCATTTGATTACCTAAGTGATAGGAAGAGGTTAGTTGAAAATGTGAATGGAGAGAAATATGCATAGAATAAACCTCCCACGCTTCGGTGCAATAAGCGTAAGGATAATGGGAATTTTTCTAACCAATTACCAAACCTAATGGTTGGTGATGATTATCAACATTATCAACCTCTTATGCTTAGGGATAAAGGTAAATCTCATGCGATCGCTATTGGCGATGTGGAGTATGAAAATGAAATTGTGGAATGATTGTGTATTTATGTAATAGAATTCAAGAATAATGTTTTAAGTTCTTTTATGGTATTATGAAATAATAAAACATATATTTATTGGTCCACTATATTATTTTAATAAGGATTTAAGAGAATATGTTGAGTGGAACTGGTACCCATGAAAAGTGATTGGGTTGATAAGGTGATATTTTTAGAAAACACCAGATTATGAGAAGGATAAACCTTAATATGAGAATGATGATAAGATAATGATATTTGGATATAGATATTTTAGATATGAATAAGTAAATTGGTTGGATCTTATTTCCTTGTAACTAATTGAGGATTCATTGAAAAGTGTTTTATGGTATCATGGATGAATATTAAAACATTTTGGACTTAAGGAAAATATCCAATAAACACAGGAATAAGGAAACAATAATGTTTTCCTTATGTATTTAAGGTAATTAAAGTTATTACCATGATATGTTTGGAATGTGAAAACAATGATCTACCCTATTATGTATGGTTGATAAATGTTAAGCTAATTTAGAAAATTTCATTCTAAAATTTTGGATTTTCAGCTTTTAGAAGGCTTGTATGGTTATTAATGGAAAGTCTAAGTTAAACTTCAGGTGTTGTTTTCTATATTGAAGTATTATCTCACGATAGTTTGATTTATACATTTTTGATAATTTTTTCTAACCTTTTTGTTGTGATAAATATATATGAAATGACATATCATTCTATTTATGGATCTCATGATCCTTTAAAACTTCCGGAATGATAAATTCAACTTTATGGCATTCAATAAGATATAAAGTGTATTTTCATAAAGTAAAAATAAAGGGTGATATTGTCATGAAATCAAGTAAGTATTTCTTCACATAAAAATTATTCAACTATTGGGAAAATACTTTGAAACCAAAAATGTTATCTGTGTACCTTATTTTTTGATGAATCAAATGGTCCCTTAGATCATCACATATTTAAGATTTTTTTTATCTTTTTTTAGTTGTGTTCTCTACCACTCTCCATCATAACAAGATAGTTATATTTCTCTTCTAGGTCTTTGTTTTCACTTCCCACCTATGTTATCCTATGTGGAATCATAGTCATTAGTTATTTTGAGTAACCGTTTTGTTTATAACTTTATTTTCTAAAAATAAGCTTTTGTATTAGTTTTTTTTTCATATTTCTATTAAATGATCTTTAAATATTTAAACCATTGATAACCTGAAAATTTAGAGGGAAAAATTCTTTTTAAAGGTGTTAAAATTTAACACCAAGTGTTTTTATTAACCCTTTTTTCGAATAAAAATGTTTTAATTGATGTATTGAATCGCATTAAGTCAAATGTTTCTTACACACAAAACTATCATGTCTTGCACTACACGCAACACTGACTTGTCTTGTGGTACACGCAACACCAAATTTTCAGGCTTTACATGCAACACTGAGTTTCTACAAAACATCATTTTATTGTTATAATTATTTAGATAAGATCATTATAAGCTAGTTATTAAAGTTAGTAATATAAAAAATAAACAATTTAAAAATATTATTTATAATGTATGTTTATAAATAAAACATAATAATAATAAAAAAAATATTTCTTGGTAAAGTCTTTATATGTTTTAAAATACTATTTTAACAAAGGAACTACTTTCAATGCACTTCTATGAAAAAAATAAAATAAATTTTAGAAACTTATAGAAATTTAATTTGATAAAATAAATCGCTTTTTTAATTCATAATGACTTAATTATCTTAAGATTAATCTTTGTTATTTTCTGATAAAGTTCATTTTTAGATCAATAGTGAAAACACAAAATTTTAATTCAAAACATATTTTCATCAAATTTATTTATATAGCTAAATCTATTAATCAAATTTAGGTTATTGTAATATTTTTATATTGAATTTATATATAAAAGAATAATTAAATTTTTAACATTCCCACATTAAAATACACTTTTTTCGCTATGTCTATGGGATTCGATTTAAAAATAAATTTACTCTTATATGAATTGAATTTCAAAAAATTGACATGCAAGGTTATAATCAGTATTATATTTAAATTCTAATATGATCAAATTAATTTTTGGACCTTATAAATAGTAAATTGAGTAATTTTTGATTACCACGATTAAAGGTAAATCAGGAAATTAAAAGTAAAAATAATATAATAAATATTACAAAATTTCCCCAAAATGTGTAAAAAATCAATTCAATGAGTGGGGTTCTACCAAATATATCCATGTTTTGAGATTATAATCATTTTATGCCACATATATTAGATTAATACATTAATTATATTTTATTCAAGGAAAAGTAAAAAAAAATGACATACTGATATTTTTAATAAATATATCATTTCTAATTTAAGGTTATATAAAATATAAATTCAAATATAAATATTAATTTTAATGATAAAATTATGTTCCTCATCATGGAAATTTAATTTTAATTTTTAAGAAATAAATAGTTACCATTATGGCTTACATAATGATGACGTATTAATTGTTTAATTAATGGAAATAAAAAATAAATGTTATTGAAATATTAAACAAATATAGAATTTTCTATATTTAATGTCATCAATTAATTTTATAGATGAATTTTATATCTTAGTGATGAGTTAAAGGTGTTTTTTTAATATATCATGTTTTTATGATATTGTTAAAAAGTCAAATATCGAAGTGTCAAAATTGACATTAATGATAATTTTTTAAATGATATAATATTTATTAAAATATAAATTTCGGACAAAATAATGATATAATTTTTAAAATGACATGAATTATCCATTTATAGTTCATTTTTAATTTTATAGTAATTATATTATCCCTTAAAGAGTAAAAACACATGTTATCATGGTATAAGTTAAAGAGGTTAAATAAGGGTTAAAACTAAAAGATAAGGATTAAAAATTGTCAAAACATATTTAATTTTTATTGGATGAGAGATATTAGACCCAGAATGATCTTATTTTATAAATAACTAACTTTTTGGCCTTATTAATTGAAAATTAATTTATATAAATTTAATATTTTAAGAGTTTACTAAAGTGCCACTCACCTCAATTTTAAAAGGCCACCTCCTCCTTCACTTCCTCACACCACATTGAGCCTTATAGATCATATGAAACCTATCAAAATAAGTTCCCAAATTCCATAAATTACTGATTTAATTATTTATTTATACATAAATACATCCAATGAATTTTTGTTATGCAAACTAGA
Organism: Viscum album; assembly: GCA_963277665.1. Lineage (NCBI taxonomy): Eukaryota > Viridiplantae > Streptophyta > Magnoliopsida > Santalales > Viscaceae > Viscum > Viscum album. The sequence goes on along the minus strand of OY728163.1, from coordinate 1,689,922,721 downwards.
AGGAGTTACCCAAAGAATAGGTAACATCCTTCATCAAGATCCTTTCTTTTATTTTCTTTCTCCACCACCTCAATTATTATTATCACATTAAAAAATTATAGCCTTAGTATCCTTAATATACTTATATGTTGTTATTTTAATGGTTCTAACTTCACTTAAACATACTTCCGTCTAATGGGTAACAAATTTACCATTCTTATGTATGATGAACTTCCACCTCAAGAAATGATGTTGCTCATTTTACCTTTACCGCCTCTTATGTTTAAGAATTATTAAGTAAAATTTGTTTTAATAATATATATATATATATATGATACTTATGATTTATTGATACGTATTTATTTATTATATAAATCCTACCTTCATGATTTCTATTTGTGTAAATATGATAAGTTAATTTGTGGAAGTGTAGACTACTACATCCTCAAAGCGATGTGATTCATTCACACTTTAAGTAGAATGTATTATGAACGAGTTTAGTAAAATTATATGATATATATTACATTATAATCCTAGTTTAATGATATTCTATACATATATATATATATTTCATTTACTTACATTCTTTCAATACACTATGAAAATGGAAACAACGTTCATGCGTACGCACGACATATTGTCTCGATGAATAATGTATTATATTTCATATATATATATATATATTATTTATATACTGAATATATATGATATATAAGTCATTTATCATATTATGGAAATAAGTAAAGAATGGTTTATGTAAGATGATCAAGAATTAAAAGTCAAAACACGTATGATATGAAAAGTGGTTGTTACCCAAAATGATGCATTAACAAGTATTTGTTAATAAATGGGTAATATAGGGTCGTAATAATAACCTATATGGTATTATATATATGAATATGGTTCTTTGATAAATTTATAATAAAGCTATACTAATTATACATGAGGATTGTAAGTGAACGAAAAAAGTCAAGACACAAGATAAGGAGATTTCATCTCACTTTTTATTTCTTTGAGATACATACCTTTTTCACAACTCATTTATTATTTATGGTGTATATAATTCACATTAATGTATTATATTATTCTTATAATTAAATTTATGGGTATTTACATATCCATATGATGATATTTCTTTCATGGGTTTTATTATTCAAAAGATTCCAAATCTGAAATGTAATTTTGTCTCAATTTTACTTCTTCGAGACACATGTTTTGTTATACATGTATGTTCTTTTACAAGGTGTATATGATCCAAATTGAAATTTAATATCTTAAATCTCCTTATTTTTAATGATTTTTTAGGGTTCATGTAATTTTATTTTCTTACATGGTGAGGTTGATTCAAAGTTACCATGTGGTAATATTTTACTGAAATAATATCATCTTCTATAGATATTGTTTATGATTATACTTTAATTGAGAAAATATTATGATCTATATATGAAAAATACTCATTAATTTTATTCTCCTATAGTTATTTATGATGAATTAATGTATTAGTACATTTTTTCAACTCTTTGGTACTTTATGTAATTAATAAAGTGTTTTTGAGAAAATTTGTTTACATTTCTAATTTCGATTGAAAAAATTTTTTATTCAAAAAACAATGGTATAATTTTTTTTAAAATTATTATTTTATGATCATTTTTAGGGAATATGGTTTTTAAAAATGTTTTCTTATTTATAATGATTCCATTTTTTGAGAAATATTATTTCAAAGTAAGAGGTTTTTAAAAATGTTTTCTATTTTAAAAAATTTTTTTCCAAGAAGAAGTAATATTTTCCTCAATTTTTTTTAAAAAGATCATTAAAAATAATTTCATAACAAATTTGACATTCTTTGGTGTTACTCATGCCATATTGGGAATATTATCAGAGTTTCCATTCAATTTGTTTCTATGAATGCTTTGTTTTTTGATGGCATAACATTTATGAAACCCATTTCTATTTCAAAGATTATATGTTTATGAAATCCATTTCTCTTTTATGGGTTATATATCTATGATATTTCATTATTTTAATATCTTATTCTTCTATGAAATGATTGTGAAAATTTTATTTTTTCCATAGGTTCAGATAAGATTACATGTTAATGATACCCATTTCGATTCATGGTCTACTTTATGAATAATGATTATGATATCTTTTAACTTGTATGTTTGATATAATTATGAGATAGGAAGAACCTATATCTATTTCCAATTCATTGGTTAAATATTTATGTCTCATGAGAAAGACATAAGTGTCATTTTCCAATTAGATGGTCTAGTAAGTGAACCTTGACAACAAAGATTGTTATCGGATTGAACCATGACTACAAAGATGGTTATGGAAGTGAAACATGGATACCATAATGGAATGGGGAGTAACTCTGTACAAATAAGATGAATTTGGTAGTGATTCCTATAAAAAGAGGGAAATAATTTTTAAATGCTTATGTGTCTACCAAAAATTCCTTTTCTTATTCCTATGCTATGATTTCATGGATTATGTTCATTATTTCCTTATGATTAATATATTATTATATTTCAATATTTATGCCATGATTCCTATGTATTATTATTTATTTATAGGGTATTATATTCTATTTTAATGATCATGTTATCATACCCTTATTTTCATGATTATGTTTTCATGTATCCATTGTTTACCCTTACTAAGTATCATAGATCACCCATTTTTATGTTTTCCTTTCCCCATGATATCTAGATATGTATTATTTTTTATTTTAAGAAGGGTTCTAGTCAAGAATCACAAAGTGGGAGATAATGTAGATCACTTATACACCTGTTTTTATGCATCTATGTTTCCAAAGGAACTCTAATAGTGCAGTCTTTGGGAATGTGTCTGTGTAATGTATGAAATGTTCTTAAATAATGATATAATATTAATGTTTTTTATGGCTGGTCATAATATAGAACATGTGTAGAGGATCTACACAAATTACATCATTCATTCAGGGACCAAGACATTCCTATAAATAGACCCCTTGGGCTCCACATTTGGAGAGGTTTGAATATATAGAGAAAAATTGAAGCTCTACTCTCCCAAGTCTCTCATCCAAATCCTCAAGACCCTCATGTATATTATCATGATTTTTAATTTCATGGAATCAAATAAAATCTGTAATTGAGCTCTCCAAGTTTTATAACATCAATGACCTATATGGAAAACCACTTACAACCGAAGTGGAACACTTACATAGCGAAACTACATAGAGGACCTACGGGGATGACTTTCTTAGAAAATCTATATGAAGGACCTTTACAAAAGGCCATTATGGAGTACCTATATGGATCAAATGTGTTATGGATCTTCATGGAGCACCTGTGCGGTGTACTGGCATGGAGGAAAAACATAGACAACCTGCGTGAATAACCTACACAGAGCACCTAGGTGGATCACTTATGAAGGTAATATATCCCTCTAACTTATTCTAAAAAACTCCTCCAGGACTCCCAGATTTTTTAATCACCTTCTATAGACCTCCCACATGGGATAAGATTCTTTTATAGCCCCCACATATGCTAAGCATCTCCATTATCCATATAACAAGGGATAAGAAACTATTCTAGATCTCCAACATGGGATAACCACCTTTTCTAGTTCCCAATTGGGCTATGAACCTATGATATCCCTCTAACATGGGGAAATCTCCTTTACTATCCCTAGATTTGAATAATCACCTTCACTATCCCTCACATTTGGTAAGTGCCCATGTTAGACATATATCTTAAGATATGCACCATTTCTTGCACTAACATAGGATAAAAACCTACACTAGCCCTCTAACTTGGTCTAAGAAACGTTTCTAGTCCTCATACTTGGGATAAGATCCTTTATTATCCATCAATTGGGATTATCACCTTTATAATCATTGATTTAGTAAGATCACCTATGTTATTCCTCTAACTTAGGCTAAGAACCTTTTCTAGTGCTCACTTGGGCTGATCACCTCTGCTAACCCTATAACATGGGACAATCTCCCTCACTACCCCTCCCAATTTGGATAATATCCATTGTTATACCTAACATGGACTAAGCATCTTCAATATCCCTCACTTGGGCTAAGAACCTCCACTAAACCTCTAACTTGGGATAAGATCACTCACCGACCCTCCCATGTGATAAGCTATTTTTCTATCCCTCACTTGGGATAAACATCTCTCATAGTCTCCACTTAGTATAAGAACCTTTTCTATCCCTAAAACTTGGTAAAATCTTTTTCACTAGCCCTCACATAGTCTAAGAACATCCACTTTGCCTCCAACTTAGGCTAATCTCCTTAGCTATCACTCTCTTGGGATAAGAATCTCTTCTAGACCTCACATGGGATGAGCACTTTCATTAGCTGTCTAACATGGGATAAACACAATTTATATCCCTAACATAGGATAAGAACATTTTTTATCCCTCACCTGAGATAAGCAACTGATCTTTCACTATAACTTGGTATAAGCTTCTTTTTTTATCCCTAAATTTGGCTAATCACCATTGAATGTTCTAACTTGGGCTATGAACCTTCATTAGCCATCACGTAGGATAAGAACCATTTCTATCCCTCAAACTAAGTTTAAGTATCTCTAATATACCTCACTTGGTAAAAAAATCTACTATAGCACTCTAACATGGGATAAGAACCTTTTATATCCTTCACATGTCATAAGAACCTATTATATCCCTAAAATATTGGATAATTGCATTTGGTGGACCTCTCTTGGGGTGAGAACCTATAATATCTTTTCAACATGGGATGAGAACATTTTCCACCCCTTATTCGGGTAAGTAACCTGTACTAGCCCTTGAAATTTGGATAAGAACCATTTATATCCCCCACTTAGTCTAAGCACCAATTCTATCCCTCCAACATGGGCTAAGAACCTTTTCCAGCACTCACATTGGATAAAAAACTATGATAGACCTCAATCATGGGATAAGCATATTTTATAGTTCTCACTTATTCTAAGCACTTTTACTATACATAACTTGGGGTAATATTCTTTTATAGCCTTAAGCTAGGCGAAAAACCTTTGTTGTGCTTCACTTGGATTATGAACTTATTCCTTCCTTCCAACCTAGGCTAAGTGCCTTTTCCTTCCCTCACTAGGGATACACATCTCCAATATCTCTTTAACATGGCCCATGAACTTATTCTAGTTCTCAAACATACGATGTGTACCTTTTATATCCCTCACATGTGCTAAGCACCTTCTCCTCCCCTTTAACTTGGGATAATATCTTTTTCTAGCCCTAACATGGGATAATCACCTTTTCAAGCCCCACCATGGTCTAAGAGATTTTCTTATCCCTCACTTGGGTTGAGAACCTAGTCTATCTCTATAAATTGTGTTAACAAACTTATCTACCCCTCACATATGATAATAACCTATGATATCCATCTAACTTGGGATAAAAACTTATGTTATCCCTCTAACTTGGGATAAAATTCTTAATTAACCATAAGTTGGTCTAAAACCTCTGCATACCCTACATCATGGGATAATCCACTTTTCTATCCCTTAATTGTGTTAATAATATCTTTTATCTATTAAATGGTATAATAATATATGTTAAACCTCCAACTAGGTCTAATCACTATTGATATTCTTAACTTGGGATAATCACCTTTGTTATCTGTAACATGGGAAAAGATCCTTTGCTAGACTAAACATGGGCTAAAAACCTCTGTTATACCTCTAACTTAGGATAATCACCATTTATAGGCCTTAAATTGGAAAAAAAAACCAATTTTATCCCTCCAACATGGGCTAATCTCCATGGTTATCCCTCCTACTTGGGCTAAGCTCCTTTGTTATCCCTCACTTAGGAAAAAATCATTAGTAACCCTTACTAATTATAAGAGCTTCTTCTACCCTTAAACATCATATATGAAACTTAACTTTCCACCACAAGGGAAAAACAACTCTACTAACATAATTAATCGGGCTAAACACCATTATTGGCCCTCACTTGGGGTAATCTCCTACTTGATACCTCTAACATGGACTAAGAACCTTTTTTATTCCTCACTTGTGAAAATCTCCTTTTCTATCCCTCAATCATTGGTTAAGATTCTTATATATCATGATCTTGAGATAAAAACCTATGATAGACCTATAATATGGGATAAACCTCTTTGATAGACCTCACTTCAGATAATCATCTCTGCTAGTCCTCACATGGGAAATGCACTTTCCCTAGTCCTCCAACTTGTTTTAAACACCTTTTCTAGTCCTAAAATAAGCTAAGAATCTATGATATCCCCCCTTAATGGGATAATAAAAATTTCTAGACCTTACATGGGCTAAGCACCGGCGCTATCCATCACCTGGGCTAAGTACAAAGTCACCTAGGGCTCGTAACTGGGCTTCCAATCATGCCATATACACATAGAGTTGAGTTAGTCCTCTAAATATAGGCCTCATAGCATGTGTAAGAGCCAATATTAACAATATTATTTCCACATCATGTATTCAACAAATGGGTGGAAATAATTTAATAAAAAAACATGGTAATCTTGCATGGTGTAAGTCCCAAAAAACCTTCAAATATCCATGAGTCAAGAAACTTATGATGGTTCTATAAACATGTTAATCCTCCTATGTGTAAGCCCCATCCAAACCATACAATATCCATGATTAGAGATACTTATCATAGATTTATAAAAATGGGTATTCTCCTAGGTGTAATCCCCAACCAAACCTTCAAATATCCTTGAGTTGAGATACTCCACATTGTTCTAAAACATGGACATCCTCCTAAGCATGATCTGCATCCAAGCCTTCAAATATTCATGAGTCAAGATACTACCCATGATTCCATAAAAATATGGACACCCTCCTATATGTAATACCAAACCGAAAAATCAAATCTCCATATGTCTAGATACTCTTTATGGTTCTAGAAACATGGGAATCATCCTAGGGGTAAGCCCCAATGAAACCTTCAAATGTCCATGAGTCAAGATACCTCTTAGGGATCAAAATTCATGGGAATTGACCTAGGAGTAATCCCTAACAAATAATTCAATTAAAAATTAATTTATATCCTTATCATGGTTCCAGAAACATGGGGATACTCCTTGGTGTAAGCTGAAACCAATCCTTTAAATCACATGGTATGATCTCGTGTGAGTTGATTGATCTTCGGTTGTCTCTTTTTTCTCGCACTGAGCATGAATCATGTGGGATTAAAGATCTATGATGATAATACAATCAACATGATGAAAGAATCTTTATTTTGGGCCTCTCTTATTGAGTTGTAAGATACAATAATTTCATCAAAATACATATGATCTGATTCTGATCCTTAGCAGGATATGTAGGATGCCTTTTGGAGGTCTGAAATGAATGTCATTTTCATTTTTCCCATTTCAATAACCTATGTATGTTTTTATTTATATTTGTATAGGATACGAAGGATTCATTTTGGGGTTTAATCCTAACTCAAAAATTCCAACCACCCATGTATGGAAATAAACTCCAGAGAGCGCAACTATCTGGCTTTACACTAAAGTATCATAAAATTAATAAGGGAATTATGGGGAAACTATAGTGGATTACGATAAACACATGGTCCCGATAAGATCACTGTAAAATGGGTAACCAATCCTACACTGGTATTTTTGAAGGATTCATGAATATGTCTTAAATATATAAGAGATTCACAATTTAGGAAATAATTCTCCCCAAAAGTGTGTAATGCGACCGAGCTCTCATCTTATTGACCAACACATTTTCTAAGATTTCACTGGAAAAGTCTCGGTGCCTGACTACCTTTGGAAAGAAGGTCTTTATTAACTCAGAAATGATTGCAGGCCTAAAATTAATCAGAGTTTTAATTTAAAACAACATACAAATATATGTACATACAATACACATACATACACATAACCATACACATACATATACATACAGACAAACACACACAAACACACACATATATACATATATACATACACATACACATATATGAATACTTACACATAAATAAAATTACAATAATGTATATGCACCTATAAATACAACACACAAACACATAAACACACACACAACACAACATATTGATACACAAACGACACAAATATACACGTGAACATAGAGACACATAGATATATCCACATATATATACATTCAAAGACATGTATGTGTATTTTAAATTACGTAATATAAACACGTATATATATATTCAATTAATAATCACACATTAAAATAAATATATTCATGTATATATTATAAAATTGATTAAATAAATTATATATATATATACCATATTTATATTAATTATATACAGATTTTTTATAATTAATGTATCTCACATACTATTAAAAAAAATTATTGAGTTATATAAATTTAATAATTATATATATATATAATTATGAAAATAAGACTCATTTTTTATTAAAATTTATAAAATTTATATTTATATATTATATTATATTTACATTTAAATACATTTTGATATACTTTTTTTAAATACATATACATATATATATATATTACAATTTTTATTGATCCCTTTATCAATGCTAAATGAAATGGACTAATAGAGGGATGAATTTTTTCAGCGTTATAAAAATGTACTCATAACAGGTACCTTTTTATCATCATTGATAAAAGTTACCCTTACCAGTGATTTTGGACAGCACTGTTAAATGCCTTCCTAATCCACAATTTACGTTCACTGTTGATATATTTCAATGATAAATATAATGCAATTTGTAGTTGTGTTGTGATCAAATCCATCACAAGAAGATACCACTATCCACTCCTAGATGGAATAACACACATGTAGAGATCATAAAGGGTATACCAAAAGACATCAATAAAAATGAAATCACATATAGAGCTTGGTATCTCCATCAAACCCGGGTTATGATTGGAAATGATGATTCAACATCCTTAAATATTTATTTGATGATAATCCTTCACAAATACCACACCATTGAATCTACCAAATCTCCACCAAAATTGATATCTAATTAAATGGATTGGATTTTTTGATGTCAAGAAGAAAAAAACAAGTTAAGAACCATGATTCCTCCTATGTCACCTCAAAACATCTTCCTAAAACCAAAGGGTTTTCCCCTATCTTCATTCACACATAGTGATCTCTAACCCAACAAAATGAGAGTTCCACAGGTGATTATTAAAGATAAAGGGTAGGTATAAGCAAGCATAAAAAATGTCAGTAATAATATATGAGGGCACGCAATTAATTACATATAGATGACTATGATCAAAATAGAAATCACATAACCATTTTTGGGGTAGCTCATAGAGGAACATCATGACACAATATTGATGGAATATATAACATAAATATTGGCCAAAACTATGGGACAAACAAACACAACAAAGAAACACAAATTCTACAAACAAGTGTCATCCGATCAAAGAGATCTATAGCAACAATCAAATCCATAAATCACTTATAATAAAAACAAAATTAGGATAACACATATATCCTAGGGAGAATTAAAATATATAAAATATAGAAAATACCACAAATAACAGGGCATGCAATCCATACACATAAATAAGATAAGGTTTTCAAGAAAAAAAGGAATTGGAAACTATAACATATATCAATTCGATAGTAAAAAAAATAAAGTGATGTATACATAACGAATATCCACTATTTTGTAAAAATTATCATTTTACAAATGACATTCTCAAAACCTATAGAATTAAATAGGGACTATATTCATTAAACTATGAAAATGTTTATAATTTTCAAGGGCATGACTTTAAAAAACTATTAAATGTATTTTCCACATTGTGAATATTCATGAAACACACCTTCCCATATTCAATAAATTCCACAAAAAAATGAATCCTATTGTCTTTATGATTTAACATACCATGAAAAACATAATTCTTAGATAAATAAAGAGAATATTAACCATACCATTGTATAATTACACTAACAATAGATACATATAACTCAATAAATAATATTTTTAACCCAATAACATATTTAATCGATTAACATAAAGAAATATATTTAGTTTCAATGGTTGAAAATGAATCTACCACTAATATATTACACTTCTAAGAACCAATTCCCCCACAAGAATGAGAAACAAAATCAGTTATATATTTTTGGGTGACTATATTGGAAGAATATTTATAATTAATGTTGTAGTTTGTGTTCTGGGTCTAACTATTTTCTCTCTAGATTATATGTACAATCAAATATTTTAATATAAACAAAATTCCTTCTTATATATTCTTCATTCTTCTACATGAATTTAATGTAATAATGCTATAGAGTTTCTTTCACATTAATAAGGTCATATTAGTTCACCACTATGGTGAGAATTATGAAATATCATGATAATATTCTTAAATGTAGTTCTACCATTGTATTGAATTCTATGATGAGATTCATTTTATAACATCCCACCATATGATACAGCCTCACATGGCCAAATCAAGTTTGTAACTGGACCTCAAGCACACCTAGCCATATGACAGAGGCTTATGACTAGTAGTGGTGGTGTGAAGAATATAGTGGGGAGACTATAAACTCAGGTACAGAGTTAAAATATAGTGGAAATGGATAATTAAAATAAATATCAAATTAATCTAAATACTATAAATTGTTCGATATACAACTGAATAGTAAAGGGGAAACCATATAAATCAAATAATTAATAATGTAATGTTAGGAAGAAATGTATCTAAATGTCAAACTAAAATTAATACAAATAAAATACTATGCTGACACAAAAAAACTCAGAAGGCCTTGGTCCTGAACCCCATGTTAGTCTCATATCCAAGCTCCAACCCATCCCATAATACAAAATAAACTACATTTTACCTTTCCATTATCCAAACATGCATCCATTTAATCTTCTCGGGATACCAAATTGAGGCATGAATAAGATGTAAATAAAACCCAGTAGGTTGACACCACCATGTCTAAACAAAACCATTCTGATACGTAAGTTCGTGAAATAAAGTGATAAATTGGTATATTAATTAATCAATTAATTTAATACAACCATAAACGTACTTTGAAACCATGTTGGAATATATCTGAGCAAAATCATGCAAACCATATCCTCAAAACCATGGAATAATCACATAATTGTGAAAATCCTTCTGTATAATAATTTTAGAATATTGGTCCATGCCCTCAATATAATAATTTTAGAATTTGTTCCATCCCTCTATAAAAATTTCAGTTTCCAGTCCAAACCCTCTATATAGGAATTTTAACAATATAGTCCAATCACTTTTTATAATAATTCTAGTGTAATTAATAACAAAAATTATCATATCATGAATATCACAAAATCATATGATTATCCACAATTGATAATTGTTCCAATTACCATTTGTCTTTCAATTAAAAATTCCTTAAATAATCATGAAATGCTTTATCCAAAGTTAATTTATCATAAGAAATCACTTGAGGTCTCATGTCATGATAAAACATACATTAAACCATTGTCTAATTGATTATTATTCAAGGGTTGGCTCACCCTACAGGTAGCCACAAGCCAGGCCGCAACACCGTTGAATCCAAAAGGATCCTAAGAATAATCTGACCCATAATTTATCATCACCCATTATTTAATTAATTAATGAAAAATTATATCGATGAAATCACCCATCATTGAACATAATTAAATAATTGAAATATACCATAGGATTTGGTATTAGACCACTTACCTTTAACAGATAATCAATGAAATGCTTTCAACAGGTGACGAAAACAAAGGATGAAGGAAGTGATGATAACAAGAAGAATCTAGAACACAAAAGATCAATATAATAACCCAAAAAAGATGTGGTTATGTGATCCATATCTATAAAATATAGAAACAAAAAATAGTGGAAAACCATTATGAAACAACTAACTAAGGATCAGATGCTTGATCGGGATGTTCGGAAGTGTTGAAATCACTCCAAAATCATCTACAGTATCCTAGGGATCGATAAAGGAGAGAAGCATGTGATTAATAAAGAAATAACATGTTCATTGAGGCTTTAAAACAAGAGAACCTAATAATTACCCAACATGTAATACTTTCAAGTCCTTTACTTAAAAAATTATGAGTTATGATGAAAAATGAATCACCTCAGGTTAAAATAACCTTGATCAAGCATTAAATGATGTGAACCGTTTTCACATCATGTATTCATTTCATGTCATCAAATCGTTTCATGGAATCTATATAGTGAAAATTATAAATCATGTAACATACACATGGTGTGTAAACTCCCTATAGATACCTTTAATCCACATTTCATTATAAGAGCTTGAATAACCTAAGAAGCCTTAAAAACTCATGGAAATCACTCTGAATTCCATTTTTAACATGTTTATGCATGGAAATAATTTATTAAAAGAAAAATACATCCCCAAACTTTAGGTTATTTTCCCAAGAAATTCTATTCATCCCCAAAAAGGGACCCAACCATCATGATTTAAGAATAAGGAAATCCCAGTGAAAGAGGTTCAAAGAAAAACTCCAAGAGGGAGGTACCTAGAAATGATGGGATATAACAAAATCCCCATTATATAATATATAATACCCAAGCATCACTGTAGGGATTTAAAAAATAATTCATGCCACTATGATCATATATTAAATTCCATGTCACATCTCTCCTCTTGGAAATGCTTTAAGCCGCCAGTTCACTCAAATAAGAGGTACATTTCTAACATGGAGATAATTTCCATTATGGTTTATAATCCATGTCAGATGATCTTCGATGGATGAATCTACCCCATGATCAGAGTCTTCAATGAATACCACATGACTAGAGTTAGAATAATATATCTAAAGTTGAAATACATTAAACTTGTCATGCATGACACTATAGCATTGTGGAAGGGAAAATTGGTATCCACTAGACAGACCCTATCCACTATCTCAAATGGCCTAACAAACCTAGGTACTATATTTCTATTTTTCGTGATAAGGAATTTCCCCAACATGGGAAGAACCTGAGGGAAAACTTGGTGACCAACCTCAAACTCCATAGGTCGTATCTAATGGTTAGTCTAATACTTCTGCCTACTTTGTGCTGTCTCCAACCACTTCCTGATCAACTAAACATTCTCAAATATCTGATGTATGAGACTAGGTCCAACAAGTTCTGAGTCACCTACCTCTATCCAATAAAGAGGTTAATTGAAAGGACTTCTATACAAATCCTCAAAAGTTATCTTTTGGACCGATTCCAAGATGCTACTATTATAAGAAAACTCAATGAGTACTAAATACTTCTCCCATGAACCACCAAAATCCAAAATGAATGATGTAAAAATACCTCCTTTTTCTGAATAGCCCACTCATATTAACATTTAGTATGAGGATGTTTGGACATAATCAGAAGGGACGATGATCCTAGAGCCTTCTGAAGACCCTACTAGAACTGAGACATGAAATGAGGATCTCTATAAAAATGATACTCCTCAGAAAATAGTGCAGTTTAACTATCTTCATTTAAAGACTACCAATATCATCAATGGAGAATGTTTTTATAATATGAAATAATTGGGATACCTTCATCATTTGATCCTTAATCACCTATAACATGTCATTATTGTAAGGTTTCCTAGGTAATAATATCACAAAATTCATAGTGACATCATCCCATTCCCACTCTAGAATGAGAATAGCCAGCAACAACCCAATAGGCCTCTGATGCTTGACATTAACATTCTGACAGGTGAAAAATATCACCATAAATCCCACTACCACCTTCTTCATTTTCGAACACCATTACTATCTATAGAGATCATGAGCCATCTTTTTAAAACCTGAATGTACATCCCACCTAGAAGCATTAAATCCTCACATTATCTCCTCACACATGACTGTAGGAACCAATACTCAGTCAGGGAAAAGAATTTAATTTCCACATTCAAGCCACCATGTCAATGGTGTCTCCCTTCCCTATATGATACCCCTCAAGGCTAATCCCTCTAGATTAGATAACTACTCTGTCTTGATCAATTCCAAAAGAATGAATGTAATAGAAGTTTAAGTGAGATTTAATTTCCCCTAAGACTCCTATACATCATTATACATGTTTACAAAGAGTTCCATCATCCTCCACTTGTCTCAAGGCCCCACACTACATTTGTTCGTGTCTTGTAGCTTAAGGAATCAGTAATGACATTGCCCTTAACTAGTGTATAAGAAAACTAGAAGTCAAAAAAATAGATACTTGACTCACTTCCTTTACTAAAGGTTCATGTCTAATTGAGAAAATATATAGATGATAATCTTGTGATCCATGTACACCAAAAACCTCTCACCCAAGACATAGTGTCTCTAGCAGCTCAATACATATACTAATTTATCAAAATCTATATGATGATTTGGATAATTTCTCTCATGCAATCTCAGTTGTCTAGATGCTTAAGATCCTGAAATACCCAATAATAAAAATCTGACAAAAAACATAACTCCTTTCTTTGTTATCTAATATTTAGGGAATTCTAGACCAGAAAATTCCTTGTTAAAACACTGATAATAACCCTCTAAACCCAAAAAACTAAAAATATCAGAGACATTATTAGGATACTCCCAAGATACAATGGCTGAAACTTTCTATGGGTCCACTATAAATCTATCTTTTGAGATGACATAGCCTAAAAAATGTACTTTTTCAATATAGAAACTATATTCCGTCAGCTTGGCATAAAACATATGCTCTCTTAATGATCTCATGATGATGTCAATATACTAGGAATGATATTATACTAACTGTGAGAATAGTAATATGTCATTGAACGAACCACCACAAAATGATCCAAAAAAGTATAAATAGTTGGTTCATCAAGGCCATGAATACTTTTGATGTTTTCGTCAAACCAAAAGACATCAGTACAAACTCATACAAGACATACATGCTCTTAAAAGCTGTCAGATGTATGGCTGATGGTATTACTGTATACTGGTGATAAGCTAATCTCAAATTGATATTGGATAAGATCATATAACCACTCAACTAGTAAAAGATATCATCAATGCAAAGAATGAGATAGCAGTTATTGTCTACTATCTGGTTTAATCTTTGATAATACAGATATAAGTATAGAGTCCCATCATTCTTCTTGTAGAAAAGATTTATATAACCCAAAGAAGATGTACTTGGCTATATGAATGCTTTATCTTATAGTTCTTCAAACTAAAATTTCATCTCCCGATGCTTTTCTAGTTCCATACTATATGGAGGGATAAAAAAATTTCTCCAAGAACCAACTCAATCATGAACTCAATTTCCCAATCAAGTTGTAATCCATTGAACAAATTTGTAAAAACAAAATAAAAATGGTCTATCATTGGAGGAAAAATATTATAGTATATTCCACCATCATCTAGAGAAAATCCTACTATCTAAGCAGTGATACATTTCAACCTACACTAAATTGGTCTTGCATGACAAGCTTTAGGATCCCACTCATCCTAGTGAAAATAACTACCCCCGTTTAGAGATAAAAAGTTATCTCTCCACCAATAACATTCGATATGGGCATGGTATGGAACTAAGAAATACATAACAAGAATAAAATCAAAACCTATAATTTCCAGAACAAATAGTTCCTAAAATAAATGTTAACCACCAGTTTATAGAGAACACACAATACATCATTGGATATTCACAAACCATGATATCAAAGGAGTATTTTTAGCACCCCATGATTTTATAGTATGTCCCATTTTACAATTTAACTTCTTTGATCGGTTACATTACACAGAACATCGATCATAAACAAGTGATTAAATGTTATTATTGTGACCTAGCCATTAGAATAGAGGGAATAAAAGTGATTATTTAAATTAGGAAAATATAGTTTATACATGTTTATGAAATGAATTCATTGGTTACCAATGAATTAGAAATAAAAATAAAAATCAATTTAACATAAAGGATATGTTTTTATAAAAAATTATATTTATGACCACAACTAAATTTTATCTCAAATTAATCTCTATAATTGAAATATCTAAATTAAATCTATATATAACATATTCAATAAAATATTTTTAAATTCAATATATAAGTTTGACATGCAAAAGATACAAATAAATCCAATTTAAAAATAAAAAGATATATTTTCTAAAAGAAAGTTTAATATTCTTTTAATGGAGAACTTGTTTTAAAACTAAATTTTGACACTTTTATAAATTCTATTTAACAAAATAAAATTCTTTTTAAAAATAATCAGGTCAAAATAATCTTGAGGTGAAATTCTAGTATTTTTATGAAAATATTTATTTTCCAGTGAATAGTGAAAAATCTTGATTTTTATAAAACCATCATTTCATTACATTAATAATATATTTATGATTTGAATAGTAACATCACCTAGGAATGTATAAATAAAATTTTTATATCTTATAAATAAAAATATTATATATTTATATATTAGAATAATTATATAACTTTTATAAAACGGATAAATTAAATTTTGATATTTTGTGAAACATAAATGTTTATTTAATATTTTATAATAAAAACAAAGGGTTAAAAGAATATTTATTACTATAAAATAAATTAATAAATTAATATATTATTTTATAATGATTATAAAATAATTCTATGAGTTCTTAATTAATTTTTCAAAATTTCAAAAAATCTTTTTTAATTTTAAAATCGGTATTTTTCGAGTAAATGATGATTTTAATTAGAAATTAAATTTACCAAATTTAGAAATATATTTTCATAAAATGGAGCCTATTTTTTAATTTGAAACATCATAAAATGGCTAGGGTGATTTTTTGGGATTTTTCTAAAATAGTATATTTTTTGTGAATAGTGAAATACGGTAATTTACGGCATTTAACATTTTAGAAAAATACATGAATTATTGAGTAATAGACAATGAATGGATGAGGTAAGAACCCATTGGTTTGAACCCATACACACTAATTACTGTGTTTAGTCACATGAACCAACACTATTCGTCGTCTTGGGCAAAAATAATAAGCAAATGAATTAAATAATCAAAAAACACATCTCGCATCCACTATAAATACCACCCCTAATCCTCAAACCGCAATAGCCTTAATGATTTATTTTAATCTACTCATTTTCTCTCCCAGACCTCCCATATGTTATGGTATTTTCGGCCTCACCAAAATATCATTTCAATGTCCCTTAAAGAGGTTCTCAAGGATGGGACACTCAAGTGGTAAAACATTCTCCCACTCTCTCTCTCTTTCAATTTTTTTTCTTTTCATATCCTTCCCTCAACTTCCCTATCCAAAGTGAAATTATAACTCCAATATCTTTTATATATTATAATTTCATTATTTTAATGGTATATAAACCATTAATTCTCTTCTCTTTTGTATTTTTTTTCTAAAAATGAAAACATCATCCGTGAGGTGCAGATTTACCACCTTCATTGACAACGAGTTTTCATTTTAAAATTCTACCTTCAAGGCTGGTCATAAAACAATTACATGTTGAAAATATATTATAATATTTGTATTAAAACATATTTAATATTATTGAACTGGTATATATACATAATATTCAGAAATAAGAGAAAACTTGTTTGAGATGATCAAAAAACACCAAAATAAACTAAATGGTTATCATTAACGGTTTATCTGACGAATCATCCTCATATCAGGAAATAAAATTATATATGATACCATTTAATCATATTTATGTTAATTTATAACATATAACTTCTATTCTATATAAATATTTTCATTTTACAAGATCTTTCATACATTTATATAATTGAAACAATCAAGAAAACTAAGGAAACAAACACTCCCGAATAATGAAATTGAATCTTATAACTCATCAAAAAATCCATAAATGAACTTCATAAAATTATAATAAATCAAAAACAGTTTTAATTGGTTTTTAATTAAATTATTAATTGTTTTAATTTCATTATCTCGGACATTAATTGCAAGTAAAGAACACTTTCAGACAAAAGGTGAGAGTTTTTCTCATCACATATTTATTACTATGAGATATTACTTATTTACTACTATTTAATCAATGCAGTGAATGTATAATTCCCATTTATGTATCATATCATGAATCTATAAATATTCATGGTATTAAATTTCATATCTTATTATCATTAATTTTATCGGTCTTATGGTTCAATGTTTCCAAATTGGTAAGAGATTTTCCCTGAACCTCCATTTTTCATTCGGCTTATGATATCTCTCTCCTTACCCTAATGTAATAATTATTTATTACTTTGTATATAAATCTAATATATTCTATTTATATGTTCCGAACTCATTTATCCAAATAATTGCATCCTTATTTTATGGTAAATACATGATTTTATAACGTTCCTTAATTAATTCTTTCCTATAAACCATCATGATTAAAGGGAACTTCCCATTTTCATACACATTATCAAGTGGAATCCATAATCTATTTTAATACACCATTGTTTTTATAAAATCACTCATTTTATCATGAAAAAACTGTCTTTTTTCATATCAATTTTTATAAAAAAAATTATGAATTTGTCTGTTTTTAAGACTCTTTAGTATCTTCCCTTAAATCGCACTAAAACATCTTATTTCTAAAGTTTCTTAAATTATATTTTAATATGTTTTCACTTCATTTTGAAAAACTTTATGCCTTAAATAAAATTTCATTTCCATTTCCTTTTATTTTTTTGCATATACATGTTACAATTTGATTTTATGAAAAATAAAAATGATTTTCTAAAATAATTATTCTTTCCAGAGTAAAAAAGGGTATATCTATCGAAAATTCCTTAATGATTTTATTAAAGTATTTTCATCTATTTCAACCCCATATGTTAAATATTATACATAATTGTGATTTATATTTTATGGTATCATATACCATATTTTATTTAATTTTTTATGATTAGTTTAAATATGGATGTTCTATCTTGATACCATTCACCATATTACTCAAAATGAATAGTAATTATGTTTATTGATTGAGGGAAGTTATTTACATTTCATATGTATATGTTTTTTATGTTTCACGACATTCATATGAGGAACTAATTATACTTAGTATCTGATGGGTAGGGCCCACTCTATCCCCTTGATCTATCATTAGGTCTCATGAGTCAATCTGGATATGGAATTCTCCAAGGCCTTGACCATTTATTTTCAGATTTGGAAGTGACTAAGGCCTTAACAATTTATTTTTAGATTTATTGGTTGAGGCCTCAATGATATGTTCTAGATGTGCAACATTATACATTCCATCATTATGAGATTAGTAATTTATAATCCTTTTGAATATTCAACTAGTATTATATCCATGGTTATGTTTCAATCACATATGATTATTTATATAGAATTATTTAACCTGGTTTTATTTCTACCATATTATACTCAATATTATTTTTTAATTTCATATTTTTCTAGTTATTCACCTTGTATTATTGTTTATTTTTATGTATGTTGGCTTTTGTTTTATTTCGTACCCTTACTGAGAATTTGAGCTCTCCCCTTTCTTGTGTCTTATTTTTCCCCAGGATGTGAATATGTATACTATGAATAAATTTTAGGGTTAATCTAGGAGTTTATTGGTGTTTATAATGTAGTTACTATATTTTTCTACTTTTATGTTTTAATGTAACAATTATGTTTGTAAATGTTTTTCCGAATCTATTAAACTATTAAATTATTTGGTATGTGAACAGATGTTCATAATACCAATGTAATAAAGTAAGGCATTGGCTTTGGGCTACTCAGGTTAGGGTATTTATAGTTGGTGTTAGAGTAGGTTTAGATGAAACCTTTGAAAATATATTTAGAACACATATATTAGAGAACATAACACTAAGATGGAATTTGAGGGAAAGTATAGAAGAACATTCTTGAATTTTGGTAAGGTAGGGATTATGTTGTTATTCATATAAATGAATCCCTATTTAGATAGTACAAGTGGACATGGTTCCAGCACATATGTTTCAAGATGTAAAAACTCTGACAAGGTGCAATGGGCCTGACTTGGCATAACCTGGTACATGAAAATGGTCCTTACTGGACACCTTTTTTTAAACTCATAGGGTATATGCTTCAGATAATTCATATTTCCATTACAAACCATTTTTAACGATTTAAAAGAAAATATATTCCCAAAGAATCTATGTTTATGATTATGAAATTATCTTGGCATAAATTCTCAATTTATGTTAAGTATTTTTCTATTTATAGATTATAAATTATGATTCATAACCTAATTTAGTATATTCTATTCTTTATAAATGACACCTCGTAAAAGGAATAGTTACCTCACCAATGCACATGATCTAAAGTGTAAGAATTGTCAAACCTCATAAGGTCTTATTGAAATTTTTGAAGGGAAAAAAGTCCACAAAACATTCTCATCATATGAGGATATAGTATCATGTTCTATAAAGATAGTTAAATAATTCTCCATGTTTTATGACTTCTAAATGATGAATGAAAATGAGAGGATAATAGAGAAAATGATGTATAAAGGTAATACGGGAAAGAATTATATTCCCACATGTGATAATTTTGGAATGAAGCACCTCAGTACTTACTTGAAGGGAATGAAAGTTTTCAAAAACTGTGTAGAGAAGGTCTACCAGGATCATGATTGCAACAGAAATGAAGAATCTATCCAATTATTTAACTATAAGAAGATGGGGAACTATAAAAATAAATGTCTCAAGAATAAAATGAATATACCCTAAAATATGATAATAGATCAGGGCTAAGCTTATGATACTACCACAATTGAATAAGATTGATTATTATTCCTGTGTTTGGATTCAATAATTATTTTATTTGATTATTTTATCAATAATATTTTGGTTATAAGAATCATGATATATATAGAGATTGTGTTGTAGTACTTTTTCTTTAAGGAATCTGAAGCATGTGATTATTATCACCAATAATAAATATAAGTGATTCTGTTGTACATCAATATTATTGAAAACACATTGTTGGTCAGAGTGGATACTCAATATGGGGGTGAATTGAGTTCCAATTTAAAAATTTATGATATAAAGATTTCTATTAAAATCCGCCAATTTAAATACTAAGTTAAACTGTAGTGAATTTGTAAAACTGTAAAGGTTCAATTAGGTTCTCAAAAGATTGATTAGGTATTAGTTAATTTAATCAAAAGATTAAATAATCTTTTAAATCAGACCTACTAATTTACAATAGTTACAAAAACTTTCTAGATTAACTATCAAAGTAACTTTAAAACAATTTTATATTTCAAAGTAATTAGCAGCGGAATATTCAAAACAAATAATTTTAACAAAAGTAAAATGCATAGCAATTTAAAACAAGAGTTTCAGTCTCAAGACGAGACATAGTCCTCTCAAACAGCTTATGTAAACTTGATCCACACCCTGGATCTGGGTTTTACAATAGTTCTCAGACTGTCCAGGTCCTCTGACCTCTACCACAATTCTTCATGCGAAAACAAAAACAACAGAATACAGGTTTTCCAGGTCTAACCTGACCCCTACCACTATCCACAGAGGGATAAAAGAGAGTTATTGAAGTTTTGTGTGAGGATTTAAAAATCCTTCATTTTAGCACATGAGTCAGTGTGTGTATGGAATATATAGAGTACACACACTTCAAAAAAGTAAATAAAAGAATAATGAGATAGATTTGATTTGATTTTAGAATTCTCTAGTGATTTGAAGTGCAGCTCTAGACTCTTTTTGATTAATTGAAAATTCTTCTGCATGCTTCTCTGGTTTTAGTATGAAAATAGAGTGTCTTATACTTCCATGACTTTTAGGTTCAGTTTGATTAGCTTGAGTGCATAAAGACACCATTGTAGTTCTTCACTCCTTGACTAAGGTTCAACTTGTGTTCTCTTTTTGTATGAATGGCCTCGTGTATGTCCAGTGTTCTTCAATTAAGCAGGGTATATGGATGTCTCCACTCTATTGTATATCTTCCTCACTCCAGCTCAATCTTCCTTATATTCCTCAAGATCTTGCAAAGGGAATGATTACTTTATGGCAGGTATGAGGTGCGGTTTTCTGACATCCAAACTACCATCATTAATTAATAGAATTTTCATTAAATTAACCAAATATGACAGTTAGTATAATTTAAATAAAGCATAAAAGTTCAAGAAGCAGAATGCTTGTAACAGTCGACTTGTATCGGTAGCTCTTTCTCTCTATAACGGTATCTCTTTGTACTGGTCTCTTTATGTAGCGGTAGGTCTCTATGTAGCGGTGAGATCCTATCGGTAGCTCTTTGTTCTTGTACCATTACATCCTTGTATCGGTAGACTTGAGTAGGTGTGACTTCCTAATACCAGTGGACTTCATAACAATAGAATAATGTAGTTGTAGCTGTCACTCTGTATTGATAGCATTCTTTCTTACCGGAATAATTACTCTAACGGTAGATCTGGTGTAGCGGTAGCTCTTTGTGTACTGGTGACCTTTCTGTAATGTTAGACTTGCATACGGGTAGACTTATACATACCGGTAGGTCTTTGTGTACCAGTGTCTAAGTGTCTATTTATTCATTCTTTTATTTACTTTCTGAACAGTGTGTGTACTCTGTATATTCCATACACACACTATCTCCTGTGCTAAACTGAAGGATTTCTAAATCCTCACACAAAACTTCTATAACTCTCTTGTATCCCACTGTGGATTTTGGTAGATGTCGAGTAGGACCTAGACAGCCTATATGTTATTGTTTTTGTTTTCCCATGAAGAACTATGGTAGAGGTCAGAGGACCTAGAAAGTCTTAGCACTATTTTAAAACCTAGATCTAGAGTGTGGATCAAGTTTATATAAACGTTTAGAGAGGACTAAGTCACAACTTGATACTGAACCCCTTATTTTATATTGTTGTGCATTTTACTTTTTTTAAAATTATTTGTTTTGAATATTTTTCTTCTAATTACATTGAAATATAAAATTGTGTTAAAGTTACATTGATAGTTAATCTAGAAAGTGTTTGTAACTATTATAAATCAGTAGTTTAGTTTCAAAATCTAATATAATATTCTGATTAATTTAACTGAGACCTAATAAATATTTTGAAAACCAAATTGAACCTTTCATGTTTTTCAAATTAACTACAATTTAACTTAGTATTTAAATTGGGGGATTTTAATAGAAATGTTTTTAATATAAAATTTAAAATGGAACTCAATTCACCCCCTCTTGAGTATTCACTCTGACCAACATTTGGTTTCAGAGGCTCGTTTATTAGAAAAGGATTTCCAAATAATCTGTTTTTCAACTTTGATTTTAGTTGTATCCTAAAGATCTTAAATTTCTGTTAGTTCTAAATTTTATCTCTTTAAATATATTTACTAAAATATAATTATGGATAATGGACTAGAAGCTACTGCTACCAACAGACCACCTTTCTTTAATGGTGTTAATTATGCCCAATGGAAACTGAAAATGAAAATTCATTTAGAAAGTATGGGATTTGACATCTGGACTGCTATAGACACTCAGTATAAGATTCCAGAAACTGAAAAAAATACTTGGGTTGAACCTACTAAAACAGATTACAAAAAGAAATGAATTCTCTGTACTGTGCTTTAGGAGATGAATAATTTAATCGAATATCTTCTTGTAAAACTGCTTATGAAATTTTAGATACATTGGCTATTTCCCACGAGGGAACAACTAATGTTAAACAAATGAGATCGAATACCTACACTATTAAGTATGATAAATTTAAAATGAAACCTGATGAACATATTTCTGACATGAATCTCAGGTTCAATGAAATTTTAAATATGATTAGCTCACTTGGAAAAGTTGTTCCCCCAAAAGAAAAAATTATGAGAATACTAAGATGTCTATTAGAAAATGGAGAGACACATCAGTTTCAATAAGAGATTCATGTGACATAAGTTCACTACCTATTAAGGAATTTATTGTTAAGTTAATGATGTATGAATAAGAACTTAAAGTAAATAAGGAAGAAGATGATGAACCAAGGAAGAAGTTAGTAGCCTTCAAGACATCTTCTTCAAAGTGTATGGACAAAGAGAAAATTGAAACTACAAGTGATAGTTAGAGCTGTGATGAGAGTACATCTGACAGTGATGTAGAGATAGCTCAAATATCTAGAAGATTCAAGAGATTCTACAGGAAGAAGAAATTCTTTAGAAAATAAAAATATGAAAAAATATGACAACAAAGGTCATTGGAAGAAGGATTGGGAAAAGTCTTATAAGATTGATGAAATTTTCTGCTATGAATGAAAAAGGAAAGGAAATTTAAAAGAAGACTATCTAAAGATAAAATTCAAAAATAAATATGACTATAAGGAAAATAAGTACAAGAAATCAATCAAAGACACTTGGAGTGCTTCAAAAGATATTTCAAGTGATTCTGATTCTAATAAGGATGAAAAATCTCAAAAAGATAACATGTGTTTTATGAAAAACACATCTGAGGTAACATTGGATACTCCTGTTTTAAATTCATATTATTCTAGAGTTTATTCAGATTCTGAATCTGAAAATATGTCTAGTGATGAATTATTTGAATATTGAAATATTCTAGAAGAAACCTGTAATGAATTGAAGGACAAGTATAAGACCCTGAAGAAACAACATACATTGACCAGCTCTATTAAATATTCACATGATATAGAAAAGGAAAATAATGCTCAATTACTTAAGGAAAATACTGATTTGAAATTGTCTAATCATAAATTGAGGAAGAAATTAGAGAAATTCAGAAATGGAAAAGATACACTTACACACATGTTAGGTAAACAAGTGGCACCAAAATATACCATGGGAATAGGCTATCATCCTGGACAGAGATAGATTACTAAAACTAGATTTATTCCTAAATCTGGATAGAATGATGCTAGTTCAGGTTCTGGAAGTTCATATGATTCAACTAGTTATTCACATAGTTATAGATCAAATAATGTTTATCTTTAAAAATATATTGATTCTATAAATTATATGATACCCATAAGACAAATCTGGTTACCTAAATCATTGCTTACTAACCTGTCTGGAACCAAGATAATCTGGGTACCAAAATCCTTTTCTATCTAAAACTATTTTATAGGAAACCTACATAAAAAGTTCCCATATAAAGACTTGGTATTTGGACAGTGGATGTTCAAGGCACATAAAAGGAGACTTTTCATTTTTTAAAATCATAGTCAATGTTGATGGAGGATATTTAACCTTTAGTGATAACTCAAAAGGAAAGATCATCATCCAAGTCCCGATTGGTAACACTGATTCATTTTTAATTTCTAAAGAATTATTTTTTTGATGTAGTAAAATATAATTTGTTACGTATTTTTTAGTTTTGTGATGATGGTTTCAATGTTAAATTTTAAAATGATTCTTGTAATGATTTTAATTCTAAAAATATTTTAGTGTTTTTTTCTTTGATAAATTAAAATGTTTATGAAGTTGATTTGAATTCTTTAGCTAAAAAAACATTACATTATTAAATAATTTTCATAAAGCGTCTTGGATGTGGCACATAATATTTGGACATTACAACATTCATTCCCATATGAATCTGACTAAGAAAAATTTATTTAGAGACCTACCTCAACTAAAATTCCCATCAGACAAAGTTTGTAATCCCTGTCAAAAGGGAAATCAATAAAAAGTTTCTTTTAAATCAAAGAAAGAAGTTTCAACTTATCAACCTCTCGAGTTGGTTCACATGAATTTATTTGGACCTTCAAAAGTTTCTAGTTTAAATGGTAAGCACTATGTCTATGTCCTAGTATATTACTTTTCTAGATATACTTGGGTATACTTTCTTGCTCACAAAAGTGAAGCCTGTTCCAATTTTATTAAGTACTCCAACTCTGTAGAGAACCTTAGGGGACTTAAAATTAAGACCCTGAGAAGTGATCTTGGCCGTGAGTTTGAAAATCATGAATTTGAATCTTACTTCTCAATCAGTGGATATAGTCACAACTTTTATACCCCTAGAAAACCTCAAAAGAATGGTGTAGTTGAAAGATGGAATATAACCCTTCAAGAAATTGCAATAACTATGCTCAATGATATAACCTACCTGTTTACTTCTAGGCTGAAGCTGTGAATATAGCTTGTTATATTATAAATAGAGTCCTGATTAGACCTATTCTCAAAAATACCCCTTATGAACTGTGGAATAATAGGAATCCTAAAGTTAGTTACTTCATAGTTTTTGGTTACAAAGTCATTATTATTAATACAAAGTATAATCTTGACAAGTTTTCTTCTAAAAGTGAGGAGGGAATCTTTCAAGGTTACTCTATAACCAGTGGGTCTTATAGAGTCTTTAACAAAATAACCAAATGTCTGGAAGAATCTATTCACATCAAATTTGATGAAACTGGTCCATATGAACCTAAGTCTTCTCTCTAAAATCATGAAGAAGTTCTATCTATTCTGGACCTTAATGAAAAAAATAGTGAACCTATTGTAAAGACAACCAGTTCTGGAAGTATTCCAGAATCTGTTTCGGATGAACCCGAACACAGAGAAGAACTGAAAATTTCTAGTCCTACCTTTACTAGATCAATTAGGATTCTAAAGAATCATCCTTTAGATGTTTTTGTTGGTAATATTGATAGAGGGGCACAGACTAGAGATTCTCTAAGAAATTAGGTTGAACATCAAACCTTTATTTCATAGCTCGAACATATAAATATCAATGATAAAATCAATGATGAATTTTTGGTATGGTTATGCAAGAAGAACTAAATCAATTTGAAAGAAACAAAGTCTGGGAATTAGTTGACATACCTAAGGACACTTTGACCATAGGCACTAAATGGGGTTTTAGAAACAAAGTTGATGAATGAGGAAATATCATTAGAAACAAATCAAGGATAGTTTTACAAGGATATAGTCAAGAGGAAGTAATAGACTATGAGGAAACCATTTCATCTGTAGCTATATTAGCAGCCATTAGGATTCTACTTGCCTATGCTACTCATCTAAATTTCATATTATATCAAATGGATGTTAAAAGTTCTTTTATAAATGGTTTTATAATTGAAGATGTTTTTGTTGAAAAACCACCTGTATTTACTAATCCTCATTTTCCAAATCAAAATTTTAAAATTTCTAAAGCTTTATATGGTTTAAAGAAAACTCCATGATCTTGGTATGATAGACATAGCAATTTTCTTATTTCTAAAGTTTTTTCTAAAGGTATTTCTAATCCAACTCTCTTTATCAAAATAATTCTTGAAGATGTTTTAATAGTACAAATCTATATGGATGATATTATTTTTGGATCTTCTAAAAATTCTTTATGTACTGATTTTTCAAAAATTATGCAAAATAAATTTGAAATGAGTTTGATGGGAGAACTCAAATATTTTCTTGGTTTTTAAATTTTTCAAAATAAAGATGGTATTATTTTAAATAAAAGTAAGTATAAAAAATATCTTATAAAACATTTTGGTTTGGATAATAATAAGGGATGTTAAACACCCATGTGTACCACCTGTAAGTTGGATATTGATGAATCTGGGAAACCACCTGATCAAAAAAATTACAGAGGTATGATTCAAAGTCTACATTACCTTACTGCTAGTCGACCTGGAATTATATTTAGTGTGTGTATTTGTGAAAGATTTCAAGCTAATCCTAAAGAATCCCATTTGCTTGCTGTTAAATGAATTTTCAAATATCTTAAACATACTGCAAATTTTGGATTGTTTTATCCAAAAGGACAATCGTTTGATTAAATAAGTTATTCAGATGCTAACATTTCTGGTTGCAAGTTAGATAGAAAAAGCACATATAGAACATGTCATTTATTGGGAAAATCCTTAGTATCTTGGTGTAGTAAGAAATAGAACTCATTTTCATTTTCTACTACTGAAGAAGAGTATATAGATGCTAGTAGTTGTGCACAAATTCTATGAATGAAACAAACTTTGTTGGACTATGGATATGATTTTAAACATGTTTCAATAAATTGTGACAACACTAGTGCTATTAATATTTCAAAGAACCATGTATCTCACTGCAGAACTAAACACATTGATGTTAGGAACCATTTTCTAAGAGATCATTATCAAAAGGGTAATATAACTCTTGATTTTATAAGCACTGATCATCTACTAGCAAATATTTTCACAAAGCCTTTAAATTCAGAGAGGTTAAGTTACATTAGACATGAGTTAGGAATGATAAACCATTTTGAATACCTCACAATTATATAACCCAATGTTAGGAATAAGTCACCATTAGAAAACCTCACCGTTAAGAATACCTCCCCATTAGAAAACCTCACCGTTAAGAATACCTCACCCTCAAATAACCTCACTGTTAGGAATACCTCACTGTTACCATTCTCACTAGTAGGGATTACTGTTAAAATTTTCATCGGTATAACATATCATGTTGTTTTATTTTTATTTTTGTTTAATGAAAAAGAATTTTAGTGTTTTGTTTTTTTATTCCTAAATGATATAAAATCAAGTCTAAACCTTACTCAATCCACCGCGAACTCTACCTGTTTGGATTCTTACCATCTTGTAATCCCAAACCTTCAGACTTGTAGTGATCTTTAAGTCTTTTAGGTGTTGAAATGGCTCGTGTGAAGATACCAATGCTCAGTGAAGGAGATGCACCAAGTACTAAGAGGAAAAAAGTTGATTCAGGAACCAGTGGTAGTGGCACTGTTAAGGAAAGAAGAGAGCCTGTGAATACACATCTGACCAAGAGGGAGATAGTGATTGAAAAAGATCTCTGTGTTGAATGGGTTTTATCTAGAAAATTGTTAATCTTGATGATATTGGAGAAGCACGCCTGGTTTGAGTTTTTTTCGAATAACAATGGAACACACTTCCCTGTTTTGGTGAATGAATTTTATGTGCATATTCATTGTGAGATGTCAGAAGATAAGAATAGGATGATTTTGTTTTTGAATGGTAAAGTGATATCTTTCACATCTAGTGAATGGGATGAAAACCTTAGAGTACCTCGTGAAGGAGAGTATGGATTTTCGTCTAAGTCCACACCTGCATCCAATGATCATTTTGGATATGAAGCTTCACTACTTGAGCTAACTAGAAATGGAACTCCAAGGAAAGTGATTGTAGTAGAGATGGAAGGTGAGAATAGATTGTTGTTCATGTTTATCCAAAATGTGATTAATCCCATGGGAGGGGATTTTTCCACCCTAAAGTTTCAAGACATATACCTGATGTATCTTTTGAGGCATGGAGTGAAGTTCAACCTATGAATAATGTTGATGATTCAAATAGAGGACATGACCAGACCAAAATCCAAGACCAATGCTTTGTTTTTTGTAAAGTTGATATCTGTCATGATAAAGGAAAAGAAAGTGGCTGAGTCTCAGGATGAGACAGTGGTGGTGAAAGATAATTTTTTCATTACTAGAACAGTATGCAAGTTTATTAAAGTGAACAGGAATCAATGGAAGAAGCAGTGGGTGAGTGATGAAGGAAAGGTATATGAAAAATACAGTCATATGGACCATCTTTCGGGGCCAAAGGATGAGAGGGATCCAGGTTTAAGACATGATGAGGCCATCCCATCCTATAGTGATTTTGATTAATATGAGACCTCTACTGAAGAAGGAGGGGATCCTGATCTTCCTCCCATCCCTACACATAATTTTATTTCTTATAGGAAAGCTAGTCCTCTAGCTTCTTTTCCCAGAAGGGAACCTGTTTTGGTTTAGGATGATGAGGAATCATCAGAAGATGAGAAAGACCAACTTGTGTCTGATCACGAGGAGACTACTCCTGGCACCCCTTCTAATGATTATGTTGAAGAGGAAGAAATACTTGTTGATGAATGATCTGTATCCGAGAGCACATATAAGAGCTCAGCTCTTAGTTTGAGTCCAGAGATTGGATTTTCTATTATTCCTATAGAGGCTGATCTAGTTGAGTCAGAAAGCCTTATACCTAAACCTGTTGATCATCCTATTGCCGAGATAGATATGGTTGTTTATGATTTTGATGAGGAAGACCAGCCAGATAATTCTATTGAGGAGGAACCTCGAGTTGTGGGGGTATCCCTCCAGGATTTTTTCAGTTTCAGTAGCTCTTGGGATTGAGGACTGGGTAGAAGAGCCATGTTTTGTAGTGCATGGATTGGATTACCCTGATTCTGAAAATGAGGCATCTTTTAGTAGACCAAAAGTTAACTATAATATTATTTTTGATTTCTTACCTGAGGATGTGGTAAGAAAAGCTGATATGGATCAGTTGAAGTATGATAATAAGGCCTCATTTGTGGAAGAGGTAATAAGAAAGGAAACCTAATTGATATATTCCATTCAATCTATTATGAATGACTCTATGGCTAGTATTGTTTCTGAAAGAGAACCTGCATTTGTGAATGAATATATAGTTAAAAGGCTAATCTTGAATCCATAATTAATTTGTTGAGTGAGAAATGGACTACATCTATTACAGAATTAAAGAGATATTTTATTTAATAACTGAGAAAAATGAAAAAATCAGTGGAACTCTCCATTGGATGTATTGTGTCCACCACTGTAGAGGAGATGTTTAATGAAGCCAAGACCAACCATAATCAAATTTCAAGCTTGGAAGAGAATGTTGAATCTCTAAAGTAATCAATTGTCTCTATGGAGTCTTATATGAGCTCTAGATCTCAAGTAGACAAAGACATAGCCTTTATGAAGAGTTTAGTTGGCCAGATGGTATCAGTTTTTGAGGGATTTATGACTTTAGTGGAAAAACATGTCAACACCCAGGACTCTCTTGTGAAAAATCTCATAAGTGGGGTGACTAAATCTTTTAAGGAAACAATTTCCTTTATTATTGCACCTCAGACTTCTACCAGGCCCTCTTTGGATATTGATCAGATTCAAGCTATGCTGAGAGAAGAGATTGGACAGTCTTCTACCAGTGGCTTGGTAACTTCTAGTGATTTGACCCAAGTGGTGACTACCACTAGGGATATCGGTAAATTTTTTAGAATTTTATGAGAGAGGCTACTGCTTCTCAAAAGGAATTCAAAGGAAAAGTTGATATATATTTCCAATGTATATACACTAAGCATCAGTTGAACAATCATTTCAAGCATCTATTAGAAAACCTGAAACTACCTCCAGTCACTCAAGCCTTCAAAGAACAAGTTAGCAAGCTCAGGGAGTTGATTACAGCTCTAGACAAGTTTATGGAGAAAGAGGATGAATTCATTTCTACTATGGAAATATGAGGAGGGATCATTATGGACTTTAAGAATATGTTAATGCCATTTTTTATGTAGACAGTAATCCTATCATTGCACCTCTAGACCTTCCTACCTCTGCTCAGTCTACCTCCATTCCTCATATGACTCCAGTCCATGAAATCTGGATCCTCACTCCAATGATCACATAGAGAGCTACCCACTATAGGCCAGGAATAGTCTTTATTTCTCAACCTCCAATAGTGCTTTCTGGAATTTCCAAGCCTTCTACTGAAGCTACATAGCCTAAGTCTACCTCAAATCCTAAAGGAAAAATCTAATGTGGGCATTTAAGAATTGGATTGAGTGGGTCTAGATGTGTTTGATATGAATCTTATTTATTTATTGTAATCATTTTGTATCTTGTACTCTTGATTCATTACTATATATCAGTTTTTGGAATTTATTTCTCCGTGTTTTACTTTTCTTTTATACTTCCTTTATTTATGGTTTTAATGTTCCCTATTTTCTCTGATACATTGTTTTCACCCTTTATTTTCTAATCACAAAGGGGGCGAAATACTCACTGAGAAAAGATAAATTAACAAAGGGGGAGATATCTTTAATAAGAAGGAAAAATCATTGCATTTATTTTATCTCTGCTATATTTGATTATCTCTGATACATTTACGGATGATTATCTATGATATATTTGAAAATGTGTTGACACACACTGAGAAATCATATCTATTGTATTTTAAGTCTGATACATTTTTTATTACAATGTCATAATTTGTGATTATCAAAAAGGGTGAGATTGTTGGACTCACCTATTTTGATAAATCCCAATTATGATTAATTATGTTTTGATAATCCCAAATGATGTTTATGATTTAAAGAATTCATTATTATAGTTAATTTTTAAGTTATTTAAACATCAAAATATAAATACTTTAAAATATGTCCAAATGATAAATCTTTTGTGATATATTTAAGTCATTAGGTTAATTAAATGTGTATTTGATTCACTGTATTCTAACTTAACTCATTCTGTGGAAGGAATGAATAAATAGACACTTAGTCACCAGTACACACAGAGATACAGGTATGTATAAGTCTACCGGTATGAATTTCTATGATTACAGAAAGGTCACCGGTACACATAGAGCTACCATTACACACAGAGCTACTATTATGTATAAGTATACCGGTATGCAAGTCTACCATTACAGAAAGGTCACCAGTACACAAATAGCTACTGTTACACCAGAGCTACCATTAGAGTAAGTTTGTCGGTAAGAAAGAATTCTATCAATACAGAGTGATAGCTAAAACTATATAAGTATACTGTTATAAAGTCCACGGTTATAAGGAAGTCACTGCTACTCAAGTCTACCGATACAAGGAGCTACCGGTACAAGAACAAAGAGCTACTGATAGGATCTCACCGCTACACAGAGACCTACCACTATATAAAGCGACCGGTACATGGAGCTACCATTACATAGACAAAAATCTACCGATACAAGTCGACCATTACAAGCATTCTGATGCTTGAAATTTTATGATTTATTTAAATTATAATAACGGTCATATTTGGTTAATTTAATGCAAATGATATTAATTAATGATAGTTTTTGGGTTCTCAAGGAATCGTACCTTGTACGTGCCATAAATTAATCATTCCCTTTACTAAATCTCAAGGAATATATGGAAGATCAAGCTGTAGTGAGGAAGATATACAATAGAGAGGCGACATCCATACACCCCGCTTACATGAAGAACACTGTACATACACGAGGCCATTTATACAAGGAGAGAACACATGCTGAACCTTAGTGAAGGAGTGAAGAACTACAACGGTCTCTTCATGCACTCAAGCTGATCAAACTGAACCTGAAAGTCAAATAAGCAGATGACACTCTATTTTCAGACTAAAACCAGAGAAGGACACAGAAGCATTTCTGATTAATCAAAAGGAGTCCAGAGCTGAACTTCAAATCACTAGACCATTCTAAACTCATATCTACTCTCTCTCAGTTATTCTTTTATTTACTTTTTGAGCAGTGTGTGTACTCTATATATTACATACACACACTGAATCCTGTGATAAACTGAAGGATTTCTAAATCCTCACACAAAACATCTATAACTATCTTGTATCCCACTGTGGGTAGTGGTAGAGGTGAAGTAAGACCTAGACAACCTGTATGCTGTTGTTTTTGTTTTCCCACAAATAATTGTGGTAGAGGACAGAGGACCTGGACTGTCTGAGCACTATTGCAAAAACCAGATCCAGGGTGTGGATCAAGTTTATATAAATTTTTTGAGAGGAATAAGTCTCATCTTGAGACTGAACCTCTTGTTTTAAATTTCTATTCATTTTAATTTTGTTAAAATTATTTCTTTTGAATATTCCACTGATAATTAATTTCAAATATAAAATTGTTTTAAAGTTACCTTGATAGTTAATCTAGCAAGTGTTTATAACTATTGTAAATTAGTAGGTTAGTTTCAAAAGATTATTTAATCTTATAATTAAATTATATGAGACCTAATAAATCTTTTGGGAACCTAATTGAACCTTTACAGTTTTAGAAATTCACTACAATTTAACATAGTATTTAAATTGGGGGATTTTAGTAGAAATATATTCAACAGAAATTTTTAAATTGGAACTCAATTCAAATTTCTATTTAGTATCCACTCTGACCAACACACATAAATTAAGAAATATTACACAAAATATTTGTTGATATTGAGATAATAATAACTATATGTGTATGGGATTGTATTGGTGACCATGAATATGGTTTTTGAACTGATTGTTTATATTATACTAGAATTATTAGATTCTTGGAATTAAGGAATATATTCAAAAAACTGAGATTTTAATTTTGGAAGAATTCATATTTTAAAGATATTAAAATATTTGATATGTGACAATAAGAGATAGATCAGGTTGTTTTGTGGAAAATACGATGTTAAGTAACCTTTCTTTTAAATCCTTGGGGTTTGAATTTGGAAAGAAATTTTTTGGAAGGTTCCTATGGTCAAATACTTATGGAATAGATTAAGGATATTATTGATTAAGATTAAATTATGATTTATCATATTGGATAACATATTATAACCTTTTTGGTTTCAGTAAAACATTAATGGCCAATGGAATGGCTTATGGATCGTATAAAAAATCAACTTGAATATCAATCTTTTGGTTTAAGAAATGAAGGAGAGATAGATTAAACCACAACCAAAGGTTGAGATTATGAAAATGGAAGAAATCAAGTAATATTATTTTCTATAGTGCATCCCTATATAGTAAAAGAGTCCTCCAACACTAGGAAAACGATTTTGCAACAAAAACATCATATGTTTACTTTACTTTTTATAAATCAATATTCATTTAACCAATCATGGACTT
Organism: Viscum album; assembly: GCA_963277665.1. Taxonomy (NCBI): domain Eukaryota; kingdom Viridiplantae; phylum Streptophyta; class Magnoliopsida; order Santalales; family Viscaceae; genus Viscum; species Viscum album. The sequence goes on along the minus strand of OY728163.1, from coordinate 1,689,888,208 downwards.
ATGGATTTGTGATGGTTAAATTTATAAAGACCATGTTCTCTATCATTATCCAACAGAGCATTGTTGTTAGATTTTATTCCATGTCATTATTTTCAATTTTCATTAATGTTATCCTATTTCTGGATCATAGTTTTCTGGTGACCTTCACATTTCTCTTCACCTATTTCTAAGAGGATGTTTTATAAGTTTTTTTTATGATGTGATATTTCCAAAAAAGAATTTTCAAACCATTAAATTTGGAATTAAAATTTCAAATTACGAAGATAAAATTTATTCAAGGAGGGCATAATGTAACACCCCAAGATTTTATGGTATGTATCTTTTCTAAAATTTTACTTTTTCAATAGATTATGTTACAAAGAACACCACGATTAAGAAAGGACTACATATTATTACTATGACCTAACCATTGGAATGGAGGTAATATAAGTGATTGATTAAATTATTAATATATAGTTTACACATGTTTATAAAATGAATTCATTAGTCACCAATTAATTATAAATTAAAATGAAATCCAATTGGACATAAAGGATGTGTTTCTATAAAAAAATATTTATGACCAAAATGGTATTTTATATTAAATTAATCACTATTATTGAAAGATATTAATGAATTTTTTATATTATATATTCAATCAAATATTTTTAAATTCAATAAATAAGTTTTATAGGAATGTGATAAAAATAATTCAAGTTTTATGTATAAGAATATATATTTTCTAAAAGGAAATTTTAAAGCCTTTTAATAGAACCCATGTTATAAAAAAATTGAATCATTTATAAATTATATTGAAAAAAATAAACCTCATTTTTAAAATCATACTGTCAAAATTATCTTAGGGTGATATTTTTTTTATTTTTCTGAAAATATTTATTTTCAAGTGAATAGGGAAAAATCTTGATTTTTTGAAATCTATCTTTTTCATTAAGTTAGTAGCATATATTTTATTTGAATAGTAAACTCAGATATTAAATCATAAATAAAATTTTGGTATCTTATAAATTAAAATATGATATATTTATATCTTTGAATAAAAAAATAATTTTTTTAAAAATGATAAATTATGTGTCGATATTTTCGGGAAACAAAAAGGTTTTTTACAATTTTATAATTAAAATAATTATTTAAAAGAATATTTATTTTCATAATATAGATTCATAAATTAATATATATTTTTCCATTTGATTATATGATAATTTTATGAGACCTCAATTATTTTTTTAAAATGTCACCAAATTAGTTATATTTTTAAAATCCAAATTTTTTGAATAAATGAATATTTTAATTAAAAATTTAATTTCACATATTTATAAAATATTTTTTGTTAAATAGAGTTACTTTTTTAAATATAATGATAAAAAAATGGTGAGGGTTATGTTTTATGACTTTTCTATAATAGATGAATTTTTGGTGAATAGTGATATACAGTAATTTACCGTATTTAAAATTTTAGCCAAATATATGAATTATTGAGTCATGGATGATGTATGTATGAGGTAATAAAAAATATTTTGAATTAAAAATGAAATATTTATTGTATTTAGTCATAGTAACCAAAACCATTCAAAGTCCTGATCCAAAATAATAAACAAATGAATTAAATAATCAAACAACACCCCTCTTCTCCACTATAAATACCACCCCTCACCACCCCTTCTACTCATACCTCCAAATCCATTGATATTTATTTTATTATGAAAATTTCTTCTCCTAAACATCTCCCCCATGTTTTTGTATTTCTGGTCTCACCAAAAGACCATTTTCCAGCCCCTTAATGAGGGTCTCAAGGAGGTGATACTCAAGAGGTAAAACCTTCTCTCCCTCCCTTTCAATTTATTTTATTTTCTTATACTTTCCTCACCTCTCATATAAAAAGTGACATGATAAATCCAGTTTATTTTTTATGATTTAATTTTATTATGTTAATGGTATATCAACCATCAATTATCTTTTCATCCCATTTTTATTCAAAAAAAAACAACACTGTCCTTGACGTACTGATTTACCACCATCATGGATGATGAGTATTTGTTTTTCAATTTCACCATCAATGATGGTAATAAAAAAAATTATATGGTTTAAAAATATTAAAATATGTGTATTAGAAGTTATTTAATGTTATGTAACTAGAATATACAAATAATTAAAATTCATTGAACAAAACTAGTTCATGATGACTGACAAACGCCAAAATAATCTAAATGGTTATCATTAACATTTTTTCTAATGAATCATCCCCATATCATGAAAAATAATTATATATGAGACCATTTAATCTTATTTAATTTTATTAATAACATATAATTACAATTCTAAATAACTATTTCCATTATACATGATCTTTTGTACATGTATATAACTGAACCAATTCTGAAAACCAGGGAAACGAACACTCCTAAATGACAAAATTGAATCTTATAACTCATAAAAAAGGTCATAAATGAAATTAATAGAATTATAACAAATAAATACACTCTTAATATGTTCTTAATTAATTTATAAATGAATATAACTTCATTATAGAGACATTAGGTGCATGTGAATAACACTTTTATAAATAAGGTAAGGGGTTTTCTCATCTCACATTAATTTTTATGAGATATGGCTTATTCACTACTATTTATTTTTTAGTGTATGTATATAGAATATTTATGTATCATATCATGAATATATTTATCTTAATAGTATTTAATTTCTTAATTGATGATCATTAATTTTATGGGGCATATGGTTCAACTGTTTTTAAAGTGGTAAGCGACTATCCCTGAACCACCATTTTTCATTTGGGTTAGCATTTCTCTCTCTTTAACCCAATTTAATTATTATTTATTTTTATATAATTATTATAAATTATTTTTATATGTTAAATCATGTATCTAGATCATTTAATCCTTATTTTATGGGAAGTACATGATTTTATAAGGCTCTCATCTCAATTCTTACTGATCTGCAAGCCCAATTAAAAGGAACTTCCATGTTTTTTACCCATTTTCAAGTTGACTCCATAATCTATTTTCATCTACCATTATTTTTATAAAATAAATATTCTTATGAAGAAAAAAAATATTTTTTTTATTTCTATTTTTTTGCAAAGATTATGTATAACCCCCCAAATATTTTATGGTATATTTCTTTTAAATACTTTACATTCATTATATTGCCTATATTGCATGAGGAACTAAGTATATGTGAAAAAATCTTGGTTATTTATAGGGTAAATTTATAACCAATCTATTAATCTTAAAATTTCCACTTCTGTGTTTTGAATTTCGAAAAACAGACACACAGAGTTGTGATTATGGTAATATTTGGAGTCTAGTAGAATCAAGTTAATTTTTGGTGAATAGTAACATACCCTTATGAATAGTAACATATCTTTATGAATAGTAACCTACCATTCTGAATATTAATATGACCCTTATGAATGGAAACCTTACCCATGAATGTGTAAATAAAATTTAGGAACTTTAAAAATAAAGATGAATATTTCAAGCGTTGGTATTTTTTGATTTTAATTAAAAATTAAATTTATAATATTTAAAAACTATTTTTGAAAAATTGAGTTCATTTTTAGATTCTACACATTGAAAAATGGTTGGGTTAATTTTTGGGATTTATCTGAAATACTTGAATTTTTGGTGAATAGTAAAATGAGATAATTTGTGATTAATGCTAAATACTTGATTTATTGAGTCGTGGATGATGTCCTGTTGAGGTAAGAACACTTATTTAGAACTCACATGCACTTATTAATATTTTTTATCAATGAATCATCACTATTTCTTGTCTTAGGGAAAAATAATGAACTAATGATTAAAATATTAAAAAAACCCTCCTCCCCTACACTATATAAACCACACCTCATCCCCTCTTCCTCCGACACCATTCAAGCTTTGATCCTTACCTATGTTTTGATAAATACACTTTCCAAGCCCTCCCCCTAGATCCATGACCTTCTGGTCTCACCAATAATAAAAAAAAGGCCTTATGAAGATTCTCAAGGAGGAGTACTCAAGAGGTGAACCTCTCTTCCATTTTCATTCAGCTTATTTTAAAAGTTACATTCTTTTATTGCACTATCCTCACCTAACCTAATCCAATTTATATGATAATTATAGTAAATTACATGAAATAGAATTTTATTATGATAATGTAATATTTTATCATCTTCTCTCTTTTCCCCCCACCTTTTATACTATAAATGAAAACACCGTCTGAGATGTGCTAATTTATCACATTCAAGGATGAAGGCTTTTCAATTTGTATTAATATATTCAAAAATAGTCATGAAAAATATTAATGGTTGAACCAGATCCTAATATATTTATTTTATAATATTAAATGTTCTGTAATACATACACACTCATAATATAAAATAATAATACAAAACAAGTTCATTATGTAAAAAACCGCCAAGTTAATCCAATCATTTTTCATTAATTATTATATAATGATTCATCCTCATCGTATATAACCAAAATCATTACAATATAATTTATATTTTTTGAATTCCAAAAATAATATATATTAACTATTCTGGTTGTTTACCCACTTTTCAAATGAACTTCCATTCATGAATACAAGTAAACTGATCCTGAAAACCAAGGAATAAAATCTTTCCAAAACAGAAAAATTGAACCTCTTAAACCCATAAAAAATGAAATGAATGAACCTAATAAGGTTATAATAAATAAATTAAATTTATATGAGGTTAGGTAATTGTTAATTAATTAAGGTAAATTTGATTATTCAGGTTATTAAGATCAATTGGGAACACATACAGACATATGGTTAGGGGTTTCTCATATCACTTTTATATCCGTGCAATTTCCATTGTTCAACACTTATTTATTGTGTGTGGTGTATGTTTACATACATTTCATATATAATATCATGATATTATTTATATTCATGGTATTCAATGATTCACTTGAGGATTATTAACTCGATTGATTACAATGTTGTGAGGTACTTTGTTTCGGTTTCCATTTCATTCTGATTTACATGGTATTGTAAACCTAATAATTCTTATGTGGTGTACCTACTTCCCCTTTGAGATCATTTTTCACTTGAAATTAAAAATATATTATTTATCCATATTCTGGTTTCATCTATATAATTATTATCTTAATCCATATACAATTTTACGTATGTTTTTTATTTGGAATGTAGTTTTAACTTTGGAAATATTGATTAATTTGTATCCTCAAATCTAAAATGTTATTAAAAAGTAATATTGTACTTGTATTAAATCTTTGTATAATTAATTATTTGGACTTTTAGTTATGGGTGAGGCCCTCTATATCCCCTCGATGCATCAACAAGTATCATGAGACAAATTAGTTGTCGACAAACCCTTTGAGTTTGTTTCCAAAAATCATACAGGTATCTACCCACAAACTTAAACCGTTTTGACAATATAATGGAATAATTTTTCAAATACATGATTTCAAATTAATAAGACTTATCTTTATTCATTTTTAGTTATTAATATCCATGGGTATTTCACTATTACAAAATCTTTGGATGCAATTTCATTCTCAATTTATTAATGGTGTGTTTTTTTTTATTTTTTTCACTATGTCATATTGACTATACCAATTTAATTATGATTAATTTTTTTTATTCATGATTTCTATATTTTTAACCCTTATAGATCCTTTTAGAACACCCCTTTCATTATTTTACCTTCAAATGGATATGAAGAGAATATAATTTATTGATTTTTTATAGATGTGGTTTATTAGTTTTTGTTGTGTATTGTATTTGTTTACATTTCACAATGTAATATGAGTTACATGTATGTATCAAGTCTCTTAAATACTACTAAACTAATAATTATTTCATGATTTTATTCCATGTAATAATTCTAGTGTTATAAGTAATTCATCAGGTCGTGTATTTTGGGGTTGGCATGTTACAGTTTGTATTAGAGAAAGTTTAGTAGAATCCTTGGAAAATATATTTATAAAAAATAGTTTAGAGGATATAATCATAAGTTAGCCATTGAATATAATCATAAAATAACAACTTGAAATTTTTGTAAACTATCGATTATGTAGGTATTCATAAAAAATAAATCCATTTCTGGATTACAAAAGTGGATATCATTCTTGCACAAATGTATCAAGAAGTAACAACTATAAAAAGGTTTTTCAGGCTTGACCCAAGGTGTCCTGTACACAAAAATAGGACTTACATCACACCTTGTTTGACACTCCCATGGGATATACATAGGATAATTAACATTTTCTTTAAAAAGAATTATGAAGGATTTGAAAGTAAATATAAATAATTTTTATGATTATGAGATCAGTCGTGCATTAATTTTCAGAATGTCATAAGTGTTTTCCAGTTAGAAATTATGAATAATGATGGAACTTAGTGGATGCCATTATTTAGTGATGGATCCTAATGGAATACATAGTGACGCCAAAACCTTATATTTTGGTCCTATCCATAGATATCATCACTTTCAACCTTACACATCCTTGAGATCCAAATACTTAGAGATATTTGTGCTTTAATTAAAATGAAATTCCATCACTTGTTCACTATCATAAACTCTCATACAGTTCAAATGATTTTTCAACATGTCTCTTGATTCTCATGCTACCCATGACTCATTTGTGTTTAGAGGTCCTATAGAGTCTCTCTAACTATTGGGATTGAGATGAATGTTCTATTAAAAGATGTAGAACATATTCATGTTTCATGATTTTAAATTTCCTAATTCTAGTATTTCTAGTGAGAATACAAACTACATATCACCAATGTCCATATCGTATGAGATTAAAATAAATGTTCACTATCCCCACCACATGACATTAATCTATGAGGTAATATTCCATCTTGTATGACTATAAACTTATCAGGCTAGGATATTTAATATAGACCGTTTCTTCATTATATGAATGATTGATATGTTTATAAGTCTTTGAAACAAATACCATATATTCATTAGAGTACTAATTCCAAACCACCAACATATGATCTAGATATGTGTAAGAGATTCGATCACATATTATCTATTTTATAGCTACGTTCCCAAAATAAAACTCCACTTTCCCTGCATATGAGTTTGATCTTTGTGGGATACCTCTTCATTCAAATAACCATGTGTAACTTGATTCTCAATCTACTGTAAAACATAGTGACACTAGGATTTCGTATCTTTGGCTCAGTTGTAAACTTCTGGTCGAATTTTTGTGTTAAATACCTACAATATTTAGTCCAATATGTGTACCGTAAACCTTAAAAACATTTGGTTGAATATATATGACCTTAAATTTTATCCCTTCATGGTCCCAGTTTCCTGAACTTAAACTAGAAATCAAAATAATTTGAGGTTGTATCCCTTTTCCATGGTGATAAAATGTTTTTGTTATTTGAACCCTTATTGAATATTCCTATTCTCCATGAACCCACATCACATATCTAATGTATAAATTAACCATTTCATTGAGTCATCATCTTTGAATCCCCCAACCGTGAGTCTATGAATCCAATCAGTTCTTTATTTCATGTAAAATTTGGGTATAGGTATTGATTTATTCAAAGGGACCCTGCTAGGAAATGATGATGAATAGTAAATTTTTCCCTTGAGCCTATGAAGTAACCCATAGTGGAGGTTTTGGTCCTAAAGGAAAAGTACACCATAATCCCATGAACCAACCATTGAATGATTGAAGAAATAGTTTTCCACTATTACTAAGGGTTATTTGTTTCCCACTAGAATCTAGTTCCAAATGATTTTTACATTCAAAGGTTATGATTTACATAATCCCAAACCAAACTATTTTATAATATTAAATAACTTTCAATTTTGCACATTCATGAATCATTAACACTTTCAATGAATGATTACGACATTATAATCTTGTTCCCCTTCCAATCTCGGTGTTTTTATCCTTTAGAGGTCCTGAAGTCTTAAGTTGAAATTATTCTTCATAAACACACCCAATGTGGGTTAAGATTAATGGTATTAAACTTAATTCCACCATTTTCTCTGAGATATTCTATATTGGAATTCGGACCCTCTCTTCAAATAAGGTTTCTCCTTTCCCTTACCATATAGTCTGCCTCAGTTTGTGGTCAAAATTATTTGACCTAAAACATAAGCTTCATTAGTTTTTCTTGCAAGACCTTATAATACCAATTGAAAGATGCTTATTAATTTCTAGGTTAAAAACCCAACCCTATGAGAAATTAGAGTCTCTTATCACTAAGCCTCTCCCTCAACAACTTAGCAATGAAAAGGTAGGGCTAAAATAAAAAGGTAAAAACTCATAGTGAATTCCATTCAAAACTAGAAAAAATCGAGTTATAATCACTATGTATATTTAACTTGGAAATAGTTAATGAACATATATATTCCCCAAGAACAATAGGAGGTCACCAAGTCCCATCATGACTTAAACAATTCAAAATATGGTCTATAATATTTGAACTAGAACTTGTTAAAGTGGCCTTTCCCATGTGGCCTGAAATTTTAGCATGAGATTCATATCTATGCAATATCCCCATAAATATAAGGGTCATTACTCATGAATACATGGTTAAGTGATGATATCCACTCTCCTTTGTATGATATTGAACTTCATAAGAGATTTCATCATAGACTTCTTCATCAATGAAATATATGTGGCCGGATTCCTATTCCAACGGGGTATGTAGTGACATCCAGATCTCTTATCTAGGATCCAACCATCAATAAATATTCATTACACTCAATTTTTTACATACTAGAATATTCAATTTTCTCAATTTTGGATATTTGAACCCTGAGTTAAGATTACTCTTCATGGAAACTCATACAACTCAAGTAAGCAGTTCCTCTTAGAATCTCAAATGCCATGAGCTAATATTCTCTTCCTAGTTACATCTAAAAGCATTGATTTTGGATACTAAATTTAGTAATAATACTCCCAGTAGTTATATAACATCAAATCCAACCATATGATTTGGGAATTTGTAAAATTTCTCTACATTTACCTTAGAATCAGATTTTTTTAATCCAAACAAATCTGATTCTAATGGGGGAGTTCAATTTATTGGAATAAAAAATACAATTCCACACACTTTTTCACATGACCCATGATACAATCCATGCTTATAAAATACATGAACATGTTGAGAATAAATGTGTTCCCATGTTGATAAAAGAAAAATATTGGATTTCCATGTGTCTCAAGACTACTCACTCCCCAAGGGAATACGCTGTGGACTTCAAAAATTGATAATAAAAATGTATTAATGATATAAAATGTATTTTTATAGTATGTTTGGAAATAATTGAAATTTAAAATTTTAAAATGGGGTATCTTTATTCCTAGGCTTCAATTTGACAGGTTTGAGATCCCAAACTAACATATAGATCAAAAGCTATGGTTAGTGGATGTTCAAATAACACAACTAGCACAAACAGTCTATAAAAAGTAGCTTCCTTGTATCATCCATGATAGAGAACCTATGTGTAACACCTATATGGATAAACTCATTAGAGGTCGTAAGCAGAGCACTTGCATGGATCACCTGCATTGAGCATGTAACACCCCGTGTTTTTATGAACCTTTTTTTTGAATAAATTATTTTTCAGTAATGTATTTCATTACACTAATTCAAACATTCATTACCCATGACACCAATTTTTCTTGTGATACACACAACACTAACATGGATTGAACTACTTGCAAGACCGACTTGGTGTGTGTTACACATAACCCTGAGTTTTTACGAAACATCATTTTATTTTCATAATTATTTAAAATGATATAATTATAACCTATATATTAAACATAGTAATATGAATAGTAATAAATAGTTTTAAAATATTATTTATAATAGTTTTATATAAAATAAATCTTAATATTAAAGAAAAATATAATTTTTAGAAATTTATTTATATGTTTAAAAATATTATTTTCTCAAATAAACCCCTTTTTCATGTCTTTCTGTGAAAAAAATAAAACTGATTTTATACACATTTATTAATTTAATTTTATAAAATAAAATTAACCTCAAAATTAATAATGTTGAAATTATCTGAATGTGTTTTTTTGGGATTTTTATGAGAATCTTTATTTTTAGATGAATTGTGAGAAATACTGAATTTTAATTCAAAACTGTTTTTTTCAATAATATATTTATATAGTTAAATTTTATTTTAAGTTGGTTTTTAAAGTCAAATTCGATTAATTATACAACTATTAATCCAATTTATGTCATTCTGATCATTTTTATATTGAAATTAGATATAAAATATTAATGAACATTTGAACATTGTCACTTTAAAAATCAGCTTCCTCACCATGTCCACGAGATTAGCGTTAAACATAATTTTGTTTATTCTATGAATTGAATTTTTAAAAAGGAACATACATGGTTGTAATAAGGATGATATTTATAGTATAATAGGATCAAAATAGTTTTTGGATATTATGAATAGTAACTTTATCAATTTTTAATTGCAACAGTTTAGGGAAAATCGCTTAGTTAAAAGTAAGCATAATATTATAAATATTATAAAATTGCCCAAAATCTTGTAAAAAGAATTAATTTCATGATTAAGTTTCTACCAAAAGAATCATTGGGTTGATATTATATCCGTTTAAATCCAATTGTATGAGTAAGACATTTATTATATATTATTTAAAGAGAAGGTAAAAATGTCATACTCTTATTTTTAACAACTATATAATTTTTAATATAGAGCTATATAGAATATAAATTTGACTTTAAAGAAATATAAAATCATTATCTTCAACATGGTAATTTATTTTTAATTTTTAGAAAATAAATAATTATCATTATGCTTTACACAATGATGATGCAATAATTTTTTAATTAATAGATACATAAAATAAATGTTATTATATGTTTTAAAAAATATAATTTGATATAATTAATTTCATAATTTTTTTATAGATTCATTTTAATGGCTACTGATGATTTAATGTTTTTTTAATATATTAAGCTATTATGATATTTTTCAAAATTTAAATAATAAATAGTGACAAAATTTACATTAATTATATTTTGAAATAATTAATATTTTATTAAATGTTATAAAAATCCAGAAAATATAAAATTTAGCCAAATTGTTGGGATAATTTTAAAATTTTCATAAATGATCCATTTATGGTTAATTTGGTATTTTATTGTAACTATATTAACCCTTAAAGTGTAAAAATGCATGTTATCGTGGTAAGAGTTAAAGAGTTTAAATAAGTCTTAAAGCTAAAAGATAAAGATTAAAAAATAGTCAAAACATATTTAATTTTAATTGGATCAGAGTATTTTACCCCATAAAAAATATCATATTCTAAATAAATAACTTTGGATCATTTTTTAATAGAAAATTAATTTATATTAATTTAATATTTTATAAGCTTCCCAAGTGTTCCTCACCTCAATTATAAAAGGTTACATCCTCCCTCACTTCTTCACACCACATTGAGGATTATAGCTCATCCAACATCTAAAAAAATATACTCCAAAATTCTCTCCTCTATTATTTGAAGCCTCTTTTTCTAAAAAAATCCATCCAAGGATGCCCTTTGATGCAATCCAAAAAGAGTTACCCAAAGAAAAGGTAACATCCTTCCTCAAGCTCATTTCTTTTATTTTCTTTATCCACCACCTCAATTCTTCTTATTCAATGAAAACATAATATCCTCAGTATCTTCAATATACTGCAATGTTTTTATATTAATGTTTATACCTTAACTTACACACAATTTCATCTAGTGGGTAACAAATTTACTGTTCTTCTGTATGGAAAAGTACCGCCACACGAAAGGATGTTCTTCGTTTTACATTTACAACATCTTATAGATGATAATTATGATAGACAACCTATTTTTATATGATATTTATGATATTTATGTTTTATTTATAACTATTTATTTATTATATAAATATTATATTTAATCTTTCTATTTTGTGTAAATATGATAACTTTGTTTGTGGGAATGTGGACTTCGACCTCCTCAAAGAGATATGGTTTGTTCACATGTTACATAGATTGTATTAAGGATGATTTTAGTAAACTTAAATGATATATATAACATAATAATTCTAATTTAATGATTTTAAATACATATATACATATATTTCATTTACTTTATTCCTTTCAATACACCATGAAAATAAAAACAATATTCATGCGTATATACGGCCTACCGTCTCGAGGAAATGTGTTTTCCATTTCACATACACACACACACACACATATATATATATATAATAGATTATTATAAATGTTTATATACTAAATAAATATTATATATAATTCCTATTTTACATTCTTGAAATAAGTATATCATGATTCATGTAAGAGGATCATGAATGAAAAGTTAAAACTTATACGATAAACAAATTGTTTATTACCTAAAACGTTACTTTAACATGGAAATTGTTTATAATAGGGTAATATATGGTCATAATAAAAAATTATATGGTATTATAACATTTAATATGGTTATTATATAAATGTATAATAAAAATATACTTATTAAACATGATGCTTGTATGTGTACAACAAAAGTCAATACACAAGGTAAGGGAATTTCATCTCACATTTTTATTTCCTTGAGATACATACATTATTCACCCCCCATTTCTTTTGTGTGGTGTATACACTACCCCAGAATGTATTATAGGATTGTTATACTTAAATTTATATCTATTTACATATTTATTTTATAGTCTTTCTTTTGGGAGTTTTTTGATTCAAAAGTTAACAAATTAGTAAAGTAATTTTGTCTCAATTTTCCTTCTTTGAGAAACATGTTTTGTTATGAACCTATGTACTTTTACAAGGTGTATATGCTCCAAATTGACATGTTATATCATGAATAAACTTTTTTTTCGTGATATTTTGGGCTCTATATAACATGATTTTCTTACATGGGGTGTATTATTCAATGTTACCAAGTGGTAAGAGTTTATCAAAACGATATCATCATTTATTGATATTGTTTATGATTATGCTTTCATTGATGAAAAATTATGATCCATATATCAGGAATACTAATTAATTTTATTCTACTATAGTTATTCATGATTTGTTTATATATCAGTACCATTTTTTCCACTGATTGGTACTTGAGGAAATTAATAAAATATTTTCATGAAAATTCAATCTCGTTTATATTTTCATTAGAAAATAAGTTTTCTTCAAAACAAATATTTTCAAAAAAATGAAATATTATTTTTATATCATTTTCTAGAAAAAACGTTTTTAATTTTGTTACATTTTTTAAATATTCCTTTATATGTTTTCAAATCTATTTTCAAAGGAAAAAGTTTTAGAAATGTGTTATGTTTTAAAAATAATTTTTTCAAAGAAGAAAGCATATTCTCTTATAGAAATGTTTTTAAAAAATCTTTTAAAATTATTTCCCATTTGAGATGATATTTATTGGTGTTACTCATTCCTTATTAAGAATATTATCCAAGGTTCCATTGAATTGAATTTTATAAATGGTTTATGTTCTGATGGTATAACATTTATGAAACTCATTTCTCTTTAATGGGTTATATGTTTATAAAATAAGTTTCTATTTCATGGGTTATATGTATATGAATCCCACTTCTTTTCACAGGTTATTTTTCTATTAAATGATTATGAAACTTGTCTATTTTCCAAAGTTTAGGATAATATTACATGTTTATGATATCTTTTTCATTTCTTGGGTTATGTCATGAATAATGTTTACGAACATAGGGAACACATGTGTATGATTTCATTATGAGATGGGTAGGACCTATATATCCTTACAATGAATTAGGTAAATATTTATATCTTATGAAATACTCATAAAGGACCTTGTCAACCAGGATTGTCTTGGGAGTGAAACTTGACTACTTAGATGGTTATGGGAGTGAACTATGACTACCAAGGTTGTTATGGGAGTGAATCATGACTATAAATATGGTATTAGGGTGAACTAATACTACTAAAATGTCCTTGTTAGCAATTCTTTGACTACTATGGAAATCATTTTTATATTCTAATGTGTCTGCCACAAATTCCATTCCTTTTTCCTATGTTATGATTTCACAGATTATGTTCATTATTTCCTTATGATTCATGTTTTATGAGCCACGAATCTATATTATATGATTCCTATTTATGATCATTGATATGTAGGGTATGATCTTATATTTTTATTATATTGTTCACATATACTTATTCTCATTATTATGTTTACATGTATACATTTTTTGCCCTTATAGAGAATTTAAGCTCACCCTTTTTATGTTTCCCTTCCCCCATATTATAAACATATGTGTCATTTTTGATGTGACTAAGAAGTGTTCTAGTTGAAACGAACCTAGAGGGAGATAATGCATATAACTAATGTACTAGTGTTCGTGTTTCCATGTTTCTAAAGGAACTAAACTAATATGATACTTTTTTGTGTGTCTGTGTAATGTATGAATTATTCCCAAAAAATGATGTAATGTAAATTTATGTTAAGACTAAGACTTTATAGTTGGTATCGAAGCATAGTTTTAGTTATCCTTTTCAATCTGGAATGAGAGACCCTTAGTAAAAATCATAAGGTTATGTATAATGATAAGGAAAATTGTACTAAAATGTCCTAGAATCTTGGTAAAGATAAAACTAGTGGTTTACTATATATACATCCATGTATCAGTACTAAAAGTGGATGTGGAACTCTCACATATGTAACTAGGGGTAACAAATTTGACAAGGTACACTGGGCCTGACTCGGCGTAACCTGGTACATGATAATGAGCCTTACGTTACACCTAGTTTGACACTCCTGGGGGATATGCTTTGGGAATTCCAAAAATCATCACAAACCATCAGGAATAATTGAAATTGATGTGTGTACAAATAACATAGCTTAAACATAAGGTGTCATATATTAAAGAAGGTATCATAATTTAAACACCATATAAGTGTCTTTTCATGATTATGTGATTCCTCATTATGATAATTATTTCTTACTTGATGTTTTTTGTTTCAGTCAATGGATGAAACCCAATTGAACCTTGTTAATGATGAATTAAATGGAAAATGCAATGATTTCCCTCATGAATAACCAAATGTTATTGGATATGGAATGAAAAAACATATCGGTGTACTCACACAAGCTATGTATCGTGATATACTTCTAAATTAGAAGAGAATAGAAACAATTTATGCTGTGTCCTTAATGAGGAAACATCCACTGTATTTTAGTGGGTTTTATAATCTAATTGTTTCTTGACAATGGATCAGAACCACAAAAAATATAGTTTCGTTCCATTAGTGTTTTGAACATGAAAAATTCATTTTGGTTGTTTATCATTTGGAAGGCAAAGTCGATCAACGGTGAATCCTTATTAAGAACATGAGGGAATAAGAATAAATTAAATCTATTGAATGGGAATACTTTTAAGAGTAATTTTTCAGTATGTAATTCCCTCGTATTCCAATAAAGAATATAGACAAGGAGTTCTTTGAGCTTGAAAAAAATGATGAATTTATTGGTAATTATGAGGAAAATTTTAAAAGACTTGTGAGGTACACTTTTGGCATTATCATCCAACCTAAAAGTAAAGTTGATAGGTTCTTCACTGGATTCAATTAAAGTCTCAAAAAGGTGTTAACCATAATATATTTTTGTATTTATTAAGAGATTGTGCATTTCTCAATCAAGGTGGAAATGGAGATTGGAGTTACGTATCAATATCATGGTTTTGAAGTGAAGAGGAAGATAGAGTTCAAAGGAAAATCTAAAAATCATAGAGAAAAGAATATGAGATTTAATTTATGCTCTATGTGTGGGACAAAGCATAAAGTATATTGTATTAATGGGTGTAATAATGTTTTAAGTACAGAAAGAAACTTCATCAGGCATTTAATTACCTAAGTGATAAGAAGAGGTTAGCTAACAATGTGAATGGAGAGAAATATGCATAGAATAAACCTCTCCCAATTCAGTTCTATAAGTGTAAGGATAATGGGAATTTTTCTAACCACTTACCAAACCCAAGGTATGGTGATGATGATCAACATTAGAAACCTCTTATGCTAAGAGAAAAAAGGAAATCTCATGCGATCACTATTGTCGATGTGGAGTACAAAAATTAAAATGTGGAATGATTGTGTATTTAAGTAATGGAATTAAAGAATAATTTTATAAGTGATTTTATGGTATTATGAATAATAAGACATCTATGTATTTGTCCACTATAATTTTTTCATAATGATTTATATGTTGAATGGAACTGGTAACCATGAAATGTGATTGGTGTGATAAATTGATATTTTTAGAAAACACAAGATTATGATATGGATAAACTTTAATATGAGAATGATGTTGAGATAATGATATTTGGATAAAGATATTTTGGATATGGATAAGTAAATTGGTTGGTGCTGATTTCCTTGGAACTTATTCAGGATTCATTGAAAAGTGTTTTATGGTATCATGGATGAATTTTAAAACTTTATGGACTTAAGGAATATATCCAATAAACATAGGAATAAGGAAACAAGAATGTTTTCAATAAGTATGTAAGGTAATTCAAGTTATTACCATGATATGTTTGGAATGTGACAACAAAGAGCAACCCAATGATTGAAGGGAGATAAATGTTTTTCTAATTGAGCTAATTGCATTCTAAATTTTTGGATTTTCATATTTTAGAAGGCTTCTATGGTTATTTATGAAAAGATTATATTATAATTTAGGTGTTTTTTTCTATATTTAAGTATTATCTCACGATTTGTAGATTTATTCATATTTGATTATTTTTTCTAAAATTTTTGTTGTGATAAATATATATGAAATGACATGTCATTCTATTTATGGATCAAATGATCATTTAACACTTTAGGAATGATAAATTCTACTTCATTGCATGGAATAATAGATAAAGTATAAATTGATAAAGTAAAAAATGGATGTTAAAGTTTTCATGAAATCAGGTAAGTATTTATTCTCAAAAAAATTATTCAACTATAGGGGAAATATTTTGAAACAAAAAATTTTATCTGATTACCTTCTTTTTTGATAAATGAAATGGTCCCTTATATCATCACATATTTAAAAGAATTTAACTTTCTTTTGTTCATGTTCTCTACCACTCTCCATCATAACAGGATAGTAATATTTCACTTTCATTTCTTTGTTTTCCCTTCCCACCTATGTTATTTTATGTGGAATCAGACTCATTAGTTATTTTGAGTAACTGTTTTGTTTCTAACTTTTTTTTCTAAATTTTTTTTTTGTATTAGTTTTTTTAATTTGGGTTTCTATTAAATGATCTTTAAATATTTAAACCATTGATAACCTGACAAATTCTGAGGGAAAATTCATTTTAAAGGGGGTAGAATATAACACCTAGTGTTTTTATGAACCTTTATTCCAAATAAATTAGTTTTCATTGATGTATTGAATTGCACTAAGTCAAATTTTCCTTACACACAAAACTAACTTGTCTTTCACTACATGCAAAACTGAATTGTCTTGTGCTACACGCAACACCAAATTTTCAGGCTTTACATGCAACACTGAGTTTCAACAAAACATCATTTTATTGTTATAATTATTTAGATACGATAATTAAAACCTAGTTTTTAATGTTAGTAATATAAAAAAATAAACAATTTCAATATATTATTTATAATGGTTTTTTATAAATAAAACATATTAATAATGAAGAAAGATATTTCTTCAGAAAGTCATTATATGTTTTAAAATACCATTTTAACAATTGAACTTATTTTAATTTCCTTCTATGAAAAAAATAAAATTAATTTTAGACACTTATAGAAATTTAATTTGAAAAAATAAACTTCATTTTTTAATTCATAATTTTTTAATTATCTTAAGGTTAATCTTTGGTATTTTTTTCTGATAAACTTCACTTTTAGATCAATAGTGAAGACACATAATTTTAATTCAAAACTAATTTTCATGAAATTTATTTATATAGTTACATATATTAATCAAATTTAGGTCATTTTAATATTTTTATATTGAATTTATATATAAAATAATAATGAACTTTTGAACATTCTCACTTTAAAAATCTATTTTTTTACTATGTCTATGGGATTAGCTTTAAAATTAAATTTACTCTTCTATGAATTGAATTTCTAAAAATGGACATGCAAGGTTGTAATCAGTATGATATTTTAAATCTAATAGAATCAAATTAATTTTTGGACCTTATGAATAGTACAATGAGTAATTTCTAATTACCATGGTTAAAGGTAAATTAAGAAATTAAAAGTAAAAATAATATAATAAATATTATAAAATTGCCCCAAAATGTGTAAAAATTTTATTCAGTGCATTGTTTTCTACCAAAATCATTCATTTTTTGAGATTATAACCATTTTAAGCCACATAGATTAGATTAACCCATTTATTATATTTTATTTAAAGAAAAGTAAAAAAATGCCATACTGAAATTTTTTATAACTATATCATTTCAAATTTTGGGTTTTATAAAATATAAATTCAACTATAAATATTATTTTGAAAAATAAAATTATTTTCCTCATCATGGAAATTTATTTTTAATTCTTAGGAAATAAATATTTACAATTATGGCTTATATAACAATGATGTATTAATTGTTTAATTAATGGAAATATAAAATAAATGTTATCAAAATATTAAAAAATATATAATTTTATATACTTAATATGATCCATTAATTTTATTGATGAATGTTATATCTTATTGATGAGTTAAAGGTGTTTTTTAATATATCATGTTTTTATGATATTGTTAAAAAGTTTAATATTGAAGTGTAAAAGTTGACATTAATGATATTTTATTAAATGATATAATATTCAATAAAATTTATATTTGGGAAAAAATATTGAAATAATGTTTAAAATGATATAAATTATCCATTTGTAGTTCATTTGGAATATTATAGTAACTATATTATCCCTTAAAGAGTAAAACACATTTTATCATGGTATAAGTTAAAGAGGTTAAATAAGCGTTAAAGCTAAAAGATACGGATTAAAAAATTATCAAAACATATTTAATATTTATTAGATGAGAGAAATTAGACCCAAAATGATCTTATTTTGTAACATCCCAAGTAAGTAATGAATAATAGATATTTTTATCTATGTCTATTAATGAATTAGATAGTGTTTTAGAGGCGTAAAATGAAAATAAATCCAATCTTAAGCATGAGAATACACTAATATTCTTAAAAGATTGTTTTACGGCCTTTTGATGGAAAACCATTTTTAAATCTATATTTTGACAATTTTATAAGCTATGTTTGTCAAAATAAACTTATTATTTATGATTGGGACATCAAAATTTACTTTTTGTGAATTTTTGGTATTTTTCCGATAAAGTTCATTTTTAATGAATAGTGAAAAATGCTGCATTTTATGTCAAAACTACTTTTTAATATAATTTATTTATATTATTAGATTATCTTTTGAATTGGTTTTAAAGTTAAATTAGAATATATGTTTACCATTTAATCCAATAGTGGTCATTGGAATCAATTTCACATTGAAATTGGACTTAAACTGGTGTTAATCTTTTGATACTTATTGTTTCATAAAAACACGCTATTTGTCATGACAGCGGGAATTAATTATTAAATTAATTAATGTAAATTATATGATTTGAATTTTGTAAAATAGACATCATTTTTGAATTCAGAATATCAAATATAGCTTAGGGTGAAGTTTTGGTATCTTTTTGAAAAACTTCAATTTTTGATGAATAGTGAAACCACTAAGTGGTATTTAAAGAAACTGATTTTTCGTTTAAATGAAATTTTACCACCTCTGTGATTTGATTATCAAATATCCAACATACATGGTTTTCATTAAGAAGTAAAATGTGGTTCAATGAGATTAAAATAATTTTTTTGGTGAATACTAGCTTTTATGTTTTTAACCGCGATTAGTGGTAATTAGTGTAGTTTAAGGTAAAAATAATGTTTTAATAGAATGAGATGAGCTTGACACATGTCCTACCCTCATTTTATGTGTCACGACCGACCCAGACAATCCATGGGTAAACTTGGGGACCCCATGGAGCCACTTTGGTTGGGAAATGACATAAATAACTTTTTATTTAATGAAAAAGTAAAAATGACACAAACATAATATGTTTTACGAAATCAATTTTTAAATAGGGTTATACAAGTCAGATTTTTGACTATAAATATTCATTGGAAATCTAAAAAGATTTAATACATCATAGTATTTTTTTTGTAATTTTTATACTTTATATAAATTAAATTATTTATGACATCATGATGATGCAACGATTACCTCATTAATAAAGGATTTAAATAAAATGAGAAGATAATGTAAAATCTATGACCTAAAAATGTCCAAAACCTATTGGGTGGGTATATTTGGAACCCTTATCACCTTATACTAGAATTATATCAATGTGGGACCTTTTAAATCCGAAAATCATTTTCAAATAAAGTAATATTTCTTTACTTTCCAAGAGTGCCCCTCCTCTCCTCTTATAAAAGGCCCCCACCTCTACCTCCTTAACCACACTCCCAAAGCCTTTGGATCAGCCAAGACCTGCCCATTTTGTCTCTCCACATCCCTCTATTACTCCTTGAAGCCTCACTTTAGGTAGAAGTCTTCCCCAGGAAGCCTTTGAGCTCAAACCAAAGGGAGTTACCCAATTTTAAGGTAATGTCTTCACTTGTGTCCTTCTATTTTATTTTTCTTCTCCAACCCCCTAAACTAATTTTATTTATTTCTTTTGTAACAACTCCAGTATCTCCAATATACTAGGATGTTGTTATAATAAGTATTCAATCTACACTTACACACACCTACATCTAATGATTAAAGAACATATTGTTTCCGTGGATAGTGAATTTATGCCTCCCGAAACGATGATTGTTCAACATTACTTTAACACCTTAAAAGGTGGCCATTAAGATGTCACTATACTTATATATGATATATAATTTGTTTAGGTTTTCCTTAAGCTTCTGTATTTTTCATTTTGGTCATACCTTTATGGTTTCCATTATGGGTAAACGCGATATCTTCATTTAAGGAAGTGCGCACTACCGCGCCCTCAAAGTGATTTGATTTCGTTAATGCCATATGTGGGACATATAAAGGATTTAATTAATGTATTATATATGATATTATACTGGAATTATAATATATCTTTATATAATTATGATTCCATTCCATAAAAAATACGAAATACAAATGAAAGTAGCGTTCATGCGTACGTACGGCTTACCGTCTCCATGAACGGTGCATTTCATTTCATACCTCTAAATGATTATGTAATATTATAAATGGACGTATATGCTGGATATATATGATATATATGATATATACATCATGATTATAATTCTGGATATAATGGATACATGAACAACTTGTAATTATAAAGGGTTTATTTTGACTCAAGTACCAATGATTGTTAAAACGACCGTTATTAACTTAAATAATTACATAGTGTTCATAACATGGAAATAAGTGATATAAAAGGAATAATGAACTTGAAAAAGGTTCTTAAGAAATTATAAATTAACTCAATTTATTATTCAAGACATTAAAGAACGATCATGTCAAGTCGGACCCGAGGTATGGGACTTCGTCTCAATCTCCTTTCATTGAGGCATATTTTATTTTATACACAACTTTCTTTTTTACGGTGTATAAACCCATTTGACTTTTACGTTTATCCAGAAGGAATCTTTTTATACGAAGCATTTTACAAAACGACAAAAGGGAATGTTTTTGTCGTATGTATGCGGCGACAACGACTTCTCCGCCGCCGTGACCATTATTTGGGTTTCGGTTTCCTCTACAAGCCATACCTTCTTTTTAAAAGAAAAATAAATACCATGTTTTACTTTTCTTCTATTTTGGTATTGAAAATGGTTTTCGTAATGTTTTTATTACATCAATGTGTTGTATTGATATCTCGGGATTGAAATGGGGAAATGTTATGTTTCCTTAATGCATGTTTTATGTGATACGATTATGTTGAGGTTATTGGGCATTATAATGAAGATGGGTGGTTCCGTGATAAACTAAGGGCGAGTGAGCCCGATATAGCTCTCCAATGCATTGGGTAACGCGAAGGAGTGAAATGTTAAGGTTTCTCCGAAGAGATTTAGGTAATATACTGTGATGGGTATTCAAAATGTATCCAAGAGGGTTACTCCCTACGTAAGAATGTTATGAATGCCTCAAGTTACCTTTATGTCTTATGATTTCTATGATTTATTCATGATTTTTTTAGGTGTGTTAAAGTGCTTATGTTTTATGGGTAAAGTATGATCTCATTCTTATGTATATATGTACCCATGTTTCCTTTCCATATTTTTATATCCCTTACAGAGCATTTTATTCTCATCCCATGTTTTTTTGAAATGTTTTTCCCAGGTCAAGAGAAAGGTACATGATATGATGATAGTGTTAAGGAAGTGTCAAGAAAGAATCCATGTTTTATTTTAAATATGTTTCCATTGATTGGAATGAAAAAAACTATCTTTATGTAACCACTTTGTTTATATGTTTAATGTAATGAAAGTTTTATGATCTAATTCTCTAAAACTCTAAACCCAAAAAGATCCTCAATGTGTAATCTTGTAATAACTCAAGATTAAGTAATGTTTAAGGCTGGGGCCTTATAGTTGGTATCAGAGGTCGGTTTAGATAACTTTAGGAGTTAGAATTATATTAAATGATTATCCAAAAATATTTTTTTATGGTCAAATTGAAGTGATATAGTATTTGAAGATTACTATGTTGCTTCATCTAAGACATGTTTGTTCAGAATGGTTTTCCACAGAGGAAACAGGGAAGCAGTGCTAGGAAGGCATGCAGAAGGAAATAACCTTCCGAATCAGCATCCTGAGATGGTCGGAATTGGAACTGAATAGTTTGTTGCAGTAATGGCGCAGTTTACTCAAGCGATAAATGGTGGTGGTATCCATGCACGAGATCAGCCAGATCAACCGCAGAGGAACATGTCAGTGGTGAAACATTTCATGAGGAAACATCCCCCATAATTCAGAGGATTATTTGACCCTGTGCTAGCTGAAGGGTGGATTAAAGAACTGGAGAATATTTTCAATGGCATGGGGTGTTCAGACAATAAAAAGGTTAGTCTTGCTATTTACCGTTTGGAGGGTGAAGCAGATCAGTGGTGGTCGATGGTTAAAAATATCAGGGATGCTGATGAGATTGATGCTCTCGACTAGGATGAATTCAAAGGTATGTTTCTTGAAAAGTATTTTCCTAATGCTGTTCAACATAGGATGGAAAAGCAATTTTTGGAATTGAGGCAAGATGAAGACTCAGTGGCTGCCTATGAAGAAAGGTTCACTCGATTGGCAAGGTATGCTCCAAATTTTATCCGAGACCTTGATAGTAAAATCAATCATTTTTACTCAGGATTAAAGCCAAAATATCGAAGGGCATTAGCTTCTCGTGAGTTTAAAAGTTATGAAATGCTTTTTCGATGTGCTGAGAAGGTGGAAATGGAGTTTACTATTGACTTATTTCCTGATGCTAAGCCAATTTCAAAACCCCCTTATCGAATGGCTCAAATTGAACTTTTAGAGTTGAAGGAGCAATTGCAAGATTTATTAGAGAAAGGTTTCATTCGACCTAGCACATCACCATGGGGTGATCCTGTTTTATTTGTTAAAAATAAAGATGGTTCAATGAGACTTTTTATTGATTATAGGGCCTTGAATAATATCACTGTTAAGAACAAATATCCTTTGCCTCATATCGATGATTTGTTTGATCAGCTCCAGGGAGCTTAGTATTTTTCAAAGATTGACCTGAGATCGGGTTACCATCTGCTGAAGGTAAAGGAATCAAATGTTTCGAAGACTGCGTTTCGTACAAGATATGGCCATTATGAATTTGTAGTAATGCCTTTTGGGCTAACCAATGCACCTACTGTATTCATTGACTTAATGAATATAATTTTCCCTGAGTTCTTGGATAAGTTTGTGGTGGTTTTCATTGATGATATTTTGGTGTTTTCTAAAAGTAAATAGGAGCATGAATGACATTTAATGGTTATATTTCAAAACATAAAAGAAAAGAAACTGTATGGAAAATTCAGCAATTATGATTTTTGGTTGCAAAAAATTTCTTTCCTTGGTCACATTTTTTCTAAGGATGGGATAACCGTTGATCCTGCAAAAACAAAAGTTGTGGAAGAATGGCCAAGACCCCCAAATGTAACCGAGATTCATAGCTTCCTTGTTTTGGAAGGCTATTACTGAAGGTTTGATAGAAATTTTTCATGATTATCTAGTCCAATGACTAAGCTAACTCAGAAGGGTGTTAAGTTTATCTGGACAAAAGAATGTGATGATTGTTTTCAGGAATTGAAAACAAGATTGGTGAATGATCCAGTTTTGGAACTACCTTCCAGGAATGGTGAGTTTTTTATATACTGTGATGCTTCATTGAAAGGACTTGGTTGTGTCCTAATGCAGAATGATCAGGTAATTGCTTATGCTTCATGTCAGTTGAAAACTCATGAGGTAAATTACCCTACACATGATTTGGAATTAGCTGATGTTGTTTTCGCTTTAAAAATTTGGAGGCATCATTTGTATGGAGTAAAGTGTGAAATATATACTGATCACAAAATTTTAAAGTATATATTAACTCAAAAAGAGTTAAATATGAGACAGAGGAGATGGCTGGAATTAATCAAGGATTATGATTGTACAATTCATTACCATCCGGGAAAAGCAAATAAAGTGGCTGATACTTTGAGTTGAAAAAGTAATGATTCATTAATAATGTTGCGTTTGGAACGTGATCCTTTGGTTAAGGATTTGATGAACTTTGGCATAGAAGTTGTTGGTGTAGGAAGTTCTTCTGTTTTGTTTCAGGTATCAGTGAGATCATCTCTATCAGATAGAATCAAGCAAGCACAGAAGCAAGACAGTGAGTTATAGAAAAAGGTAGAGCTGGTTCAGAAAAGTAAGTTGCCTAAATTCAACATTGATAATGATTGTGTTTTGAGATTTGGGAAGAGATTGTGTGTGCCTTGTGATTCACAGTTGAAGAGAGAGTTGTTATGTGAATCTCATAGTTCTCTGTTTTCAGTTCATCCAGGCAGTACTAAGATGTACAAAGATCTTCGGGTGTATTACTGGTGGGATGGAATGAAAAGAGATATTGCTGATTTTACTGTGAATTGTTTGACTTGTTAGCAGGTTAAAGAAGAAAGGCAGTTACCGAAAGGGATGCTTCAGCCTCTACCAGTTCCAGAGTGGAAATGGTAGAATATATCCATGGACTTTGTTGTGGGATTACTGAAGACACCTCGAGGTAATAATGCAATCTGGGTTATTGTTGATCGCTTGACCAAGTCTTCTCATTTCCTTGCTATACAAGATACTTTTCCCTGGATCAACTTTCCCGTTTGTATATTAAAGAGATAGTCAGGTTGCATGGAGTTCCTCTCTCCATTGTATCCGATCATGATCCCAGGTTTACTTCTAACTTTTGTAAAGTCCTTCAGAAGTCGTTGGGTAATGAATTAAATTTTAGTACATCATTTCATCCTCAATCAGATGGGCAGTTAGAACAAAAAATTCAGACCTTGGAGGATATGCTACGAACTTGTTCGATGGATTATCCGGGAAGTTGGGACCAACATCTTTCTTTGGTTGAATTTTCATATAATAACAGTTTTCATTCCAGTATACAGATGGCACCATTTCAAGCATTATATGGGAAGCGGTGTCGAACTCCAGATTTCTGGGATGAAGTGGGTGAAAGGAAATTAATGGAACCATATTTGGTAAAAGAGTTGGCAGAAAAAGTTCAGCTGATACAGAAACACATGAGAACAGCTCAGAGCAGGCATAAGAGTTATGCGGATAACCGGAGGAAGGATCTCTCTTTTGAGGTAGGTGATCATGTTTTTTCTTGAAGTCTCACCATGGAAAAGTGTGATGCGATTTGGTAAGAAAGGAAAGCTGAGTCCAAGGTTCCTTGGACCATATGAAATTTTGGAGAGAGTTGGATCAGTTGCTTACCGAGTGGCTTTACCTCCGATTTTATCTCAGGTACACAATGTTTTTCACGTTTCGATGTTCAGAAAGTATATGCCAAATCCATCTCAGGTTTTGAGTCCAGAGGTAGTTCAGCTGGAAGAGAACCTATATTTTGAGGAACAACCAGTCCAGATTCTTGACCACAGGGAGCAAGTGTTATAGAATAAGGTGATTTATTAGGTAAAGGTTTTGTGTAAAAACCACCTGATGGAAGAGGCAACATGGGAATCTGAAAATGCAATGAGGGATAAGTACCCCCATTTATTTGATAAGTAAATAAATCACGGGGAAACAATTTTCTGAAGGGGGGAAGGATGTAACATCCCAAGTAAGTAATGAATAATATATATTTTTATCTATGTCTATTAATGAATTAGATAGTGTTTTAGAGGCTTAAAATGAAAATAAATCCAATCTTAAGCATGGAATACACTAATATTCTTAAAAGATTGTTTTACTGCCTTTTGATGGAAAACCCTTTTTAAATATATATTTTGACAATTTTATAAGCTATGTTTGTCAAAATAAACTTATTATTTATGATTGGGACATCAAAATTTACTTTTTGTGAATTTTTGGTATTTTTCCGATAAAGTTCATTTTTTAATTAATAGTGAAAAATAATGCATTTTACATCAAAACTGCTTTTTAATCTAATTTATTTATATGATTATATTATCTATTGAATTGGTTTTAAAGTTAAATTATAATATATTTTTACCATTTAATCCAATAGTGGTCATTGGAATCAACTTCACATTGAAATTGGACTTAAACTACTGTCAATCTTTTGATACTTATTGTTTCATAAAAACACGCTATTTGTCATGACTATGGGAATTAATTATTAAATTAATTAATGTAACTTATATGATTTGAATTTTGTAAAATAGACATCATTTTTGAATTCATAATATCAAATATATCTTAGGGTGATGTTTTGGTATCTTTCGGAAAAACTTCAATTTTTGATGAATAGTGAAACCTATAAGTGGTAGTTAAAGAAACTGATTTTTCGTTTAAATGAATTTTTACCACCTCTTTGATTTGATTTTCAAAAATCCGACATACATGGTTGTCATTAAGAATTAAAATGTTGTTCAATGAGATTAAAATAATTTTTTGGTGAATAGTAACTTTTATGTTTTTAATCGCGATTAGTGGTAATTAGTGTAGTTTAAGGTAAAAATAATGTTTTAATAGTATGAGATGAGCTTGACACATGTCCTACCCTCATTGGATGTGTCATGGCCGACCAAGACAATCCATGGGTCAACTTAGGGACCCCATGGAGCCACTTTGGTTGGGAAATGACATAAATAACTTTTTATTTAATGAAAAAGTAAAAATGACACAAACATAATATGTTTTACGAAAAAAATTTTTAAATAGGGTTATACAAGTCATATTTTTGACTATAAATATTAATTGGAAAGATAAAAATATTTCATACATCATAGTAGTTTTTTTATAATTTTTAGACTTTAAATAAATTAAATTATTTATGACATCATGATGATGCGATTACCCCATTAATAAAGGATTTAAATAAAATGAGAAGATAATGTAAAATATATGACCTACACATGTAAAAAACCTATTGGGTGGGTATAGTTCGAACCCTTATCACTTTATCCTCGAATTATATCAATGTGGGACCTTTTAAATCTGAAACTCATTTTCAAATAAAGTAATATTTCTTTACTTTCCAAGAGTTCCCCTCCTCTCCTCTTATAAAAGGCCCCCACCTATACCTCCTTAACTACACTCCCAAAGCCTTTGGCTCGGCCAACCCCTACCCATTTTGTCTCTACACATCCCTCTATTACTCCTTGAATCCTCACTTTGGGCAGAAGTCTTCCCAAGGATGCCTTTTATCTCAAACCAAAGAGAGTTACCCAATTTTAAGGTAATGTCTTCACTTGTGTCCTTTTGTTATATTTTGCTTCTCCATCCCCCTAAACTCTTTTTATTTATTTCTTTTGTAACAAATCCAGTATCTTCAATATACTAGGATGTTTTCATAAGAAGGATTCAAGCTACACTTACACACACCTACATCTAACTATTAAAGAACATAGTGTTTCTGTGGATGGTGAATTTATGCCTCCCGAAACGATGATTGTTCAACATTCCTTTAACACCTTCAAAGGTGGCCATTAAATGTTACTATATTTATATATGATATATAATATATTCATGTTTTCCTTAAGCTTATATATTTATAATTTTGGGCATATCCTTATGGTTTCCATTATTGGTAAACGCGATATATTCATTTAAGGAAGTGCGGACTACCGCCCCCTCAAAGTGATTTGATTTCGTTAATGCCATATGTGGGATGTATAAAGGATTTAATTAATGGTATTATATATGATATTATACTAGAATTATAATATATCTTTATATAATTATGATTCCATTCCATAAATAATAAAAAATAGAAATGAAAGTATCGTTCATGCGTACGTACGGCCTACCGTCTCCATGAACGGTGCATTTCATTTCTTACCACTAAATGATTATGTAATATTATAAATTCACGTATATACTGGATATATATGATATATATGATATATACATCATGATTATAATTCTGGATATAATGGATACATGAACAACTTGTAATTATAAAGGGTTTATTTTGACTCAAGTACCAATGATCGTTAAAACGACCGTTATTAACATAAATAATTACATAGTGTTCGTGACATGGAAATAAGTGATATAAAAGGAATAATTAACTTAAAAAAGGTTCTTAAGAAAGTATAAATTAACTCATGTTTATTATTCAGGACATTAAAGAACGATCGAGTCATGTCGGACCCGAGGTATGGGACTTCGTCTCAATCTCCTTTCATTGAGGCATATTTTATTTTATACACAACTTTATTTTATACGGTGTATAAAACCCTTTGACTTTTAGGTTTATCCAAAAGGAATCTTTTTATATGAATCATTTTACAAAAGGAAAAAAGGGAATGTTTTTATCGTACGTATGCGGCGACAACGACTTCTCCGCCGTTGTGACCATTATTTGGGTTTCAGCTTCCTCTACAAGCCATACCTTCTTTTTAAAAGAAAAATAAATACCATGTTTTACTTGTCTTTTATTTTGGTATTGAAAATGGTTTTCATAATGTTTTTATTACATCAATGTGTTGTATTGATATCTCGTGATTGAAATGGGGAAATGTTATGTTTCCTTTATGCATGTTTTATGTGATACGATTATGTTTAGGTTCTTGGGCATTATTATGAAGACGGGTGGTTCCGTGATAAAATAAGGGCGGGTGAGCCCGATATAGCTCTCCAATGCATCGGGTAACACGAAGGAGTGAAACGTTAAGGTTTCTCCGAAGAGATTTAAGGAATATACTGTGATGGGTATTCCAAACGTAACCAAGAGTGTTACTCCCTACGTAAGAATGTTATGAATGCCTCAAGTTACCTTTATGTCTTATGATTTCTATGATTTATTCATGATTTTTTGAGGTGTGTTAAAGTGCTTATGTTTTATGGGTAAAGTATGATCTCATTCTTATGTATATATGTACCCATGTTTCCTTTCCATATTTTTATATCCCTTACTGAGCTTTTTATGCTCATCCCAAGTTTTTTGAAATGTTTTTCTCAGGACAAGGGAAAGGTACATGATATGATGATAGTGTCAAGGAAGTGTCAAGAAAGAATCCATGTTTTATTTTAAATATGTTTCCATTGATGGGAATGAATAATACTATCTTTATGTAACCACTTTTTTTATATGTGGAATGTAATGCAAGTTTTATGATCTAATTCTCTAAAACTCTAAACCCGAAAAGATCCTTAATGTGTAATCTTATAATAACTCAAGATTAAGTAAGGTTTAAGTCTGGGGCCTTATATATTTTCTAAATAATTTACTTTTTGGCCTTTTTAATTGAAAATTAATTTAAGTAAATTTAATATTTTAAGAGTTTAATAAAGTGCCACTCACCTCAATTTTAAAAGGCCACCTCCTCCCTCACTTCCTCATACCACATTTGACCTTATAGATCATCCAAAACCTGTCAAAATAAGTTCCCAAATTACTTAATTACTGATTTAAGTCTTTATTTATACATAAATACATCCAAGTAATCATTTTTGTGAAACCCAGAATGAGTTACCCAAAGAATAGGTAAAATCCTTCTTCACGCTCCTTTCTTTTATTTTCTTTTTCCACCACCTCAATTATTCTTATTAAATTAAAACATAATAGAATTAGTATCCTTAATATACATAGATGTTGTTATATTAATGGTTCTAACTTCACTTAAACATACTTCCATCTAACAGGTAACTAATTTACCATTCTTGTGAATGATGAACTACCGCCACTTGGAATGATGTTATTCATTTAACCTTTACCACCTCTTATGGTTGGTAATTGTCAAGTAAACATTTTTTTAATAATATATATATATGATATTTATTATTTATTTATACTTATTTATTTATTATATAAATCCTACCTTCATGCTTCCATTTGTGTAAATATGATAACATAAGTTGTGGAAGTGTGGACTACAACATCCTCAAAGCGATGTGATTCGTTCACACTTTACATAGAATCTATTATGAATGAGTTTAGAAAAATTATATGATAGATATTACATAATATTTATAATTTAATGATATTATATACATATGTACATATATTTCATTTACTTACTTTCATTCAATACTCTATGAAAATGGAAACACCATTCATACATACGTACGAAATATCGTCTCTATGAACAGTGTATTCTATTTCATATATATATAAATATTATAATGACATATATAATGAATATATATGATATATAAGTCATTTTACATATTCTGGAAATAAGTAAATAGTGGTTTATGTAAGATGATCATGAATGAAAAGTAAAAACACGTATGATAAGAAAAGTGGTTGTTACCCAAAATGGTACTTTAACATGGAATTATTATTAAATGCGTAATATAAGGTCATAATAAAAACTTGTATTTTATTAAATATATAAATATTTTTCTTTGATAAATATATAATAAACCTATACTAATTATACTTGAGGATTTTATGTGTACTGTGAAAGTCAAGACACAAGGTAATGGAATTTCATCTAACTTTTTATTTCATTGAGATACATACCATTTTAATGACTCATTTATTATTTATGGTGTATATAATTCCCATTAATGTATTATATGATTTTTATAATTAAATTTATGGGTATTTAAATATCCATATGATGATCTTTCTTTCATGGGTTTTATGATTCAAAAGATTCCAAATCTGTAATGTAATTTTGTCTCAAATTTCTTTCATTGAGACACATGTTTTGTTATGCATGTATGTTCTTTTACAAGGTGTATATGATCCCAATTGAATTTTAATATCATGAATCTCCTCATTTTTCATGATATTTTAGCATTCATGTGATTTTATTTTCTTATATGGTGAGTATGATTCAATGTTACCAAGTGGTAAGCTTTTACAGAAATAATATCATCTTCGATCGAGATTGGTTATGATTACGCTTTCATTGAGGAAATATTATGATCTATATCTCAAGAATACTCATGAATTTTATTCTACTATAGTTATTTATGATGAATTCATGTATTGGTACCATTTTTCCCACTCTTCGGTACTTTATGTAATTAAGAAGATATTTTTATGAAAATTTGATCACCTTTCTATTTTTTGTTTGAAAATATTTTTTATTCATAAAAAAACATATTAATTTTTTTTAAATTTTTATTTTATGATATTTTTCAAGGAATATGGTTTTTAAATTTTTTTATTGTTTATAAAGATTCCATTTATTTTAAAATAATTTTTCAAAGTAAAATGTTTTCAAAATATTCGTATGTTTTAAAAATAATTTTTCAATGAAGAAAGGATATTTTCATCAAGAAATGTTTTTCAAATATCCTTAAAATTATTTTCCTATAAAATTTGACATCCTTTGGTGTTACTCATGCCATATTTCGAATATGATTAGAGGTTCTATTCAATTTGTTTCTATGAATTTTTTATTTTTTTGATGGCATAACATTCATGAAACCCATTTTTCTTTCATGGATTATTTGTTTATGAAATCCATTTGTTTTTCATGGGTTATATATATATGAAACATTATTATTTTCATATCTTATTCTTTGATGAAATGATTATGAAACTTGTCTCGTTTCCATATGTTCAGATAAGATTACATGGTTATGATACCCATTTCATTTCATGGGTTACGTTATGAATAATTATTTTGATATCTTGCAACATGTATGTTAGATATAATTATGAGATGGGAAGGACCTATATCTCCTTCTAATTCATTGGTTAATGATTTATATCTCATGATAAAGACATAAAATTTATTTTCCACTAAGATGGTCTAGTACATGAACCTTCACTACAAATATGGTTACGGGAGTAAACCAATATAACGCCCCGACCCCAGCTACCCAGAGCCGGTGCGTTACTTCGTAACATTGGCATGATCACAAAAGATCAAGTCTCGAAAGACCGATTAGTTTAGTAGCCTTGGAAACAGTAGATACATTCGTAAACGTTACATTACATCATAAAGTAAAAAACTACAATAACAAAGTCTCAATAGTCCACTCTCATATCCCTTTCTGACTACCCCTGCAGGTCACTCATAAATTACTCCTTCACATCCTGGAAAATATTAAAACATTTAAAGGGGTGAGCTCAGATGCTCAGTAAGGATAACAATAATGCGGAAGCTTTCATAAATAAACATAAAAATTTAAGGCAATGTATTACTAAACAAAAGCCTTTTAAACTTGAACATCAACATAATATGGCAAAAGTAAAATGAGATAATTCCATTCACTTCCTCACATGGATATTCTACTAGTAGAATAATCACATGCAATATGAATAACCACTTTCATAATGAGGGAATGTATAATTCCAGACATTCTGAAACATTTTGTCAAGGCCTCGGCCAAGACATCTAAAATGATTAAGGCCTCGGCCAAAACCATAAATCAAATTGGGAAAGGGCCTCGGCCAATTCCACGTCTAGTTGTCTCATTAGACCTACCGATGCATCGAGGAGCTATAGCGAGCTCCAACCGTCATTTATTAAGTCCAATACATTCCTCATATGAATAGGTTTAAACATATCATAAACCATAACATAATTGTATCACATAAAACATGCATAAAGGAAACATAACATTTCCACATTTCAACCACAAGATATAAATACAACACATTGATATAATAAAAACTCTTTAAAAACCATTTTCAATACCAAAATAAAATAAAGTTAAAACTTTTTATTTATTTTTCATCAAAAAAAATGATGGCTTGTAGAGGAAGCCGAAACTCAAATAATGGTCACGGCGGCGGACAAGTCGTTGTCGCCGCATATGTATGGAAAGAAAAACATTCCCTTTTTGTCGTTTAGTAAAACGCTTCGTATAAAAATATTCCTTTTGAATAAACGTAAAAGTCAAAGGGGTTTATACACTGTATAAAAGAAATTTGTGTATAAAACAAAATATGCCTCAATGAATGGATATTGAGACGAAGTCCCTTAAAAAGATCATTTTTAAATAAAATATATCTATTATGTGTATTCACTATATTTACACATAAAGAAAGTATAAATACAATATACGACATAATAATATCATGACATAATTTGAAAGTAGGAGATTAACCCAAAGAATGGATGTTGGGTTATGAAATTCCCTTACCTCGTGTCTGACTTGACTCAACCATTCTTTAACCTCCTGAATAATAAACTAGAGTTAATATATACCTTATTAAGAACAATTTTTAATTTCATTATCCTTTTTATATCACGTATTACAATGTTATGAACATTATGTAATTATTTAGGTTAATAACGGTCGTTTTGTCGATCTTTGGTACTTGAGTCAACAATAAACTTCTTATAATTACAAGTTGTTTATGTGGTAGAATATCCATTATCTCCAGAATTATATTCATGATTTAGATGTCATATATATCTTATATATCCAGTATATACATTCATTTATAATATTACGTGACATTTATAGGTAAGAAATGAAATGCACCGTTCATGGAGACGGTAAGCCGTACGTACGCATGAATGCTACTTTCATTTCAATTTCATATTTAATGGAACAAAATCATAATGATATAAATGTATAATATAATTCCAGTATAATATAGTGTATAATACCATTTACTCCATCCTTTATACATCCCACATATGGCATTAACGATTCAATCACTTTGAGGGGGCGGTAGTCCGCACTTCCTAAAATGAAATTATCGCGTTTTACCCATAATGGAAATCATAAAGTATTCCATAAATGAGAAATACGGAAGCATAAGTAAAACATAAAAATATTATATATCATATATAAATATAGTGACATCTTAATGGCCACCTTTTAAGGTGTTATATGAGTGTTGAACAATCATCGTTTCGTGAGGCATAAATTCGCCATCCACGGAAACCGTATGTTCTTTAACCATTAGATGTAGGTGTGTGTAAGTGTAGCTCTAATACTTCTTATAACAACATCTTAGTATATTGAGGATACTGGTGTTGTTACAAAAGAAATGAATAAAAAGAGCTTTGGGGGTTGGAGAAGAAAAATTAAACAAAACAACATTAGAGAAGACATTACCTCAAAATCGGGTAACTCTTTCTGATTGGAGCCAAAGGCTTCCTTGAGAAGAGTTCTGCCCAATGTGAGGCTTCTAGGAGTAATAGGGGGAAGTTGGGAGAGTATTTGGGCAGAGTTTGGCTGAGCCAAATGGCTTGATGGTGTGAATAAGGTGGGAGAGGTGGGGGCCTTTTATAAGTGGAGAGGAGGGGCTCTTTTGGAAAGATTGAAATGTTACATTATTACACAATTCCTTCCGGATTCTAAAGGTCCCACACTTATATAATTCGTGTCTAATATGATAAGGGTTCTAAATCTACCCATAAAATAGTCTTTGGACAAGTGTAAGCCTTGGATTTTACATTATCTTTTCATTTTATTAAAATCGTTAAATAATGAGGTCATCGCTGCATCATAATTATGTCATAAATAATTTAATTTATTTAATGTATAAAAATTATAAAAAAATACTATGATGTAGGATATCTTTTTAGATTTCTAATGAATATTTATAGTCAAAATTTGGACTTGTGTAACCCCACTTAAAAACTGTTTTAGTAAAACAACTCATGTTTGTGTCAATTTAATTTTAACATTAAATAAATATATATTAATGTCATTTTCCAACTAAAGTGGCTCCATGGGGTCCCCAAGTTGACCCATGGGTTCTCTTGGTCGGCCATGACTCATCCAATAGGAGTAGGACAAGTTTCATGCTCATCTCATATTATTAAAACATTATTTGTACCTTAAACTACACTAACTACCTCTAATCGCGATTAAGAACTTAAAAGTTACTATTCACCAAAAATTTATTTTAATATCATTGAACCACATTTTACTTCTTAATGAAAACCATGTATGTCGGATTTTTGAAAATCAAATCACAGAAGTGGTAATATTTCATTTAAACGAAAAATCAGTTATTTAACTACCACTTAGGGGTTTCACTATTCATCAAAAAATTGAAGTTTTTTCAGAACAATGCCAAAATTTCACCCTAAGCTATAATTGATATTCCGAATTCAAAAATGTTGTCCATTTTACAAAATTACAAACATATAAGTTGAATTAATTAATTTTATAATTAATTCCCGCTGTCACAACAAATAGCGTGTTTTTAAGAAACAATTTATATCAAAAGATTGGCAATTGTTTATGTCCAATTTCAATGTTAAATTAGTTCTAATGACCACCATTGGATAAAATGGTAAAAATATATTTTAATTATACTTTAAAACAACTAAATAGTATAATTTATCACTATAAATTATTTTGATTAAAAAAGTTGTTTTTAAGTAATTTTCTTTATTCATAAAAAATCAGAAGTTCTCAGAAAAATACCAAAAATTCAACATAGGCTAATTTCGATATTACGAATACAAAAATGAAGTCCATTTTAAAATATAAAATTTCTATAATTTTAAAAAGTGGTTATTACTATTCATAACAGCTACTTTGATTAGTCGCGGTGTTTTAGAACTCGAAGTTGCGTACAATGCAAGCTATTGCATTATTGAATGAGAAGTGTATCATGGAAGCTCGCGGTGTTACATTCTCCCCTCCTTCAATAAATTGCGTCCTCGCAATTTGAAATATTTCTTTGAAAATAAAAGGTTGAAAATAGAAAATACCTTTGTGGAGAGCCCACATCGGAAATAAGGTTAATAAAAATATAACTTTAAAAGATAGAAAGATAAGTACAAATGTCACCCGAGATAGCCCATACTAGGATTCTATGAAAATATGGATACAGAGGAGAAACAAACCATCAAGGTCTGATGGAGAGTTGTAGAAAACAAGATTAGGAGAAAGTTTAACTACAAGAAAATCACAAACTTTTGATTGGTTAAACGATCATTGGTTCCCCAGTAGGAAAAGTTAACCGACAACATTTTTGTTTTAAGTTACCTTTTATAAAGTTGAGGAATTTATTTAAGAGATTTACTAAGAACGTAAGGGAATATACATACTTGTTATGTATACTTTCATTCGTTAATAAATTTTTACCACAAACCCATCTTTCACTCTAAAAGGTAATACAACTCAAAAATATTCTATTTATCCTAATTGTATAAGGTTCCAAATATTAACACATACCATTTAGATTAGTAAAACTATTTTGTAATAACCAGGGACTTCCTGTAGGCTAGTGGTAGGAAATAAAGGCATGTCGCACTATGATTGTAGGTTCGATTCCTGCAGCTTTGTCCGACGCGACGGGTTATGCCCCACCCTGCAGGTGGTCCTTTTCCTAAAACTATAGTATTATAATATTCCAAAAATAATCTTCAGAAATGTTTTAACCTTAAACAATACTATCCAAAGATCAAATTAATCTACTCCAACCATTATAGTTATCCAAAATACCTCTGTCCAGACTTTCTCTAAAAGGTATCTTAATTCCAAAATCAATTTATCAGATTCCCCAAACAAAGTAAAGTTTCTCTTATTGTCACATACTAAAAATATAATTACCTTCATCATATTAAAACCTTACTGAAATCAACAAGTACTGCAGTACAATCCTTATATATATCACATTATTCTTATAACCAGAATATAATCCTTGAGTCCAAAAGCACCAATACATTAATTATTCCGCTTCAACTGTAGTCACAGCATAAGATTGGCCTTGATCACTTGGCCTTTTCTGAGGTATGTTTCCTTGACGCTTAGGACATTCATTTGCATAATGCCCCATTTCCCTACAATTGTAGCATTCAACTTTGACAGCCTCATTCTTTCCCTTGAAATCACGAGCCTGGTGACCCTTTTCTCCACATTTATAACAAACTCCCATTCCTTTTAGGCACGTACTAGGGTGATTCTTCCCACAATTATCACATAATGGAAAATCCTTCTTTCCCTTTTTCCATTTATCTGTCTCTTGTTCCCCCGTTCTCTTCTTCTCTTGCTTTACTTTGTTGTCATAAGACTTAGAGAATTCCTTTTCCGTCTTGATAGAACAGGAGACAATATCTTCGTATGATGAGAAGGATTGTGATACTAAAGCTCGATGGAGAAATGGTTTTAACCCATCAAAGAAACGATCAATATTACTCCTTGGGTTATGTATATAATCGGCAGCATGCCTCGCTAACCTTGTAAAGTTGGCCTCATACTTTGCGACATTCTCATCCTCCTTCTGCCTCAGACTCAAAAATTGCCTTTCCATATCTGCTTGATGGTCACGAGGAAAGTATTTTTCTAAGAAAAGCTCTTTGAACTCCCTCCATTCCATATTCGATACGTCATCATCTTCCTTTGTGTTTTGAATCAGCGACCACCACTGATCGGCATCTCCAGTGAGGCGGTAAACTGCCATGACAACCTTCTCCCTTTCACTACTCCCCAAGGCATGACATATTTTCTCTAAGGAATTTATCCATTGCTCAGCTACTATAGGATTTGTACTCCCATTGAAGGTTGGTGGTTGTTGCCTCATGAAACGGTCTAGCATTGATCCTCCACGTTGCGGATCAGGGTGCTCCATACGAGTAAGGTTATTATTCATAACCAGAGTGAGTTGTCCCAGTATGGTAATAAGCTGATCAGCACCAATTGTATCTCCAAATCCACAATAATTATCTTGAGCAGGAGGGAAATCCCTACACGGAGTTCATGCATTGATACGGTTTCCATTCCTTCCACTAGGCGCCATTTCTAAACAATGGCATAAACTAGATTAGTTTATGAATCAAAATACATAATTCCATACTTGTAAAATACTTAACATAAATTGAACTATTTATGGATATAATCCATAATCATAAAAAGGTTTTATTTTAGGAAGTATATACTCATAACCGTTCATAGTGGTTTGTAAAGAAAATGAGAATTATCCTAAGTATATCCCCCGGGAGTGTCGTAACCAAGAGTGCAGCAAGGCCCGTTGTCGTGCACCAGTTCCCGTTCGAGTCTAGCTCAAAGAAGTGTTTTCAGGTTTTACCCCTAGGCACATCTGTGACGGAGCCGCCTCTACCTGCTCGTATCCAGACAGGGATGTATTGCTCGGAAAACTCACAAAATCTCTACAGTAACAAAATTCTAGGAAGTTCTTCTATACAAATCCTCAAAGTCCATCTTAGGTCTACGTGCTCTAATCAGAGTTTGTCTAAATCTAGCTTCCAAGGTTAGTACTAAACTGCCTCTGATACCAACTGTAACGCCCCGAACCCAGCTACCCAGAGCCGGTGCGTTACTTCGTAACATTGGCATGATCACAAAAGATCAAGTCTCGAAAGACTGATTAGTTTAGTAGCCTTGGAAACACTAGATACATTCGTAAACGTTACATTACATCATAAAGTAAAAAACTACAATAACAAAGTCTCCATAGTCCACTCTCATATCCCTTTCTGACTACCCCTGCAGGTCACTCATAAATTACTCCTTCACATCCTGGAAAATATTAAAACATTGAAAGGGGTGAGCTCAGATGCTCAGTAAGGATAACAATAATGCGGAAGCTTTCATAAATAAACATAAAAATTTAAGGCAATGTATAACTAAACAAAAGCCTTTTAAACTTGAACATCAACATAATATGGCAAAAGTAAAATGAGATAATGCCATTCACTTCCTCACATGGATATTCTACTAGTTGAATAATCACATGCAATATGAATAACCACTTTCATAATGAGGGAATGTATAATGCCAGACATTCTGAAACATTTTGTCAAGGCCTCGGCCAAGACATCTAAAATGATTAAGGCCTCGGCCAAAACCATAAATCATATTGGGAAAGGGCCTCAGCCAATTCCACGTCTAGTTGTCTCATGAGACCTACCGATGCATCGAGGAGCTATAGAGGGCTCCACCCGTCACTTATTAAGTCCAATACATTCCTCATATGAATAGGTTTAAACATATCATAAACCATAACATAATTGTATCACATAAAACATGCATAAAGGAAACATAACATTTCCACATTTCAATCACAAGATATCAATACAACACATTTATATAATAAAAACGCTTTAAAAACCATTTTCAATACCAAAATAAAAGAAAGTTAAAACATTGTATTTATTTTTCATAAAAAAAATGATGGCTTGTAGAGGAAGCCGAAACTAAAATAATGGTCACGGCGGCGGAGAAGTCGTTGTCGCCACATATGTATGGAAAGAAAAACATTCCCTTTTTGTCGTTTAGTAAAACTCTTCGTATAAAAATATTCTTTTTGAATAAACGTAAAAGTCAAAGGGGTTTATACACTGTATAAAAGAAATTTGTGTATAAAACAAAATATGCCTCAATGAATGGATATTGAGACGAAGTCCCTTAAAAAGATCATTTTTAAATAAAATATATCTATTATGTGTATTCACTATATTTACACATAAGGAAAGTATAAATACAATATACGACATAATAATATCATGACATAATTTGAAAGTAGGAGATTAACCTAAAGAATGGATGTTGGGTTATGAAATTCCCTTACCTCGTGTCTGACTTGACTCAACCGTTATTTAACCTCCTGAATAATAAACTAGAGTTAATATATACCTTATTAAGAACAATTTTTAATTTCATTATCCTTTTTATATCACGTAATACAATGTTATGAACATTATGTAATTATTTAGGTTAATAACGGTCGTTTTGTCGATCTTTGGTACTTGAGTCAACAATAAACTTCTTATAATTACAAGTTGTTTATGTGGTAGAATATACATTATATCTAGAATTATATTCATGATTTAGATGTCATATATATCTTATATATCCAGTATATACATTCATTTATAATATTACGTAACATTTATAGGTAAGAAATGAAATGCACCGTTCATGGAGACGGTAAGCCGTACGTACGCATGAACGCTACTTTCATTTCAATTTCATATTTAATGGAATGAAATAATAATGATATAAATGTATAATATAATTCCAGTATAATATATTGTATAATACCATTTACTCCATCCTTTATACATCCCACATATGGCATT
Source organism: Viscum album (assembly GCA_963277665.1). Taxonomy (NCBI): domain Eukaryota; kingdom Viridiplantae; phylum Streptophyta; class Magnoliopsida; order Santalales; family Viscaceae; genus Viscum; species Viscum album. The sequence goes on along the minus strand of OY728163.1, from coordinate 1,689,847,547 downwards.
AACGATTCAATCACTTTGAGGGGGCGGTAGTCCGCACTTCCTAAAATAAAATTATCGCGTTTTACCCATAATGGAAATCATAAAGTATGCCATAAATGAGAAATACAGAAGCATAAGTAAAACATAAACATATTATATATCATATATAAATATAGTGACATCTTAATGGCCACCTTTGAAGGTGTTATATGAGTGTTGAACAATCATCGTTTCGTGAGGCAGAAATTCGCCATCCACAGAAACCGTATGTTCTTTAACCATTAGATGTAGGTGTGTGTAAGTGTAGCTCTAATACTTATTATAACAACATCCTAGTATATTGAGGATACTGGTGTTGTTACAAAAGAAATGAATAAAAAGATTTTAGGGGGTTGGAGAAGAAAAATGAAACAAAACAACATTAAAGAAGACATCACCTCAAAATCGGGTAACTCTTTTTGATTTGAGCCAAAGGCTTCCTTGAGAAGAGTTCTGCCCAAAGTGAGGCTTCTAGGAGTAATAGGGGGAAGTTGGGAGAGTATTTGGGCAGAGTTTGGCCGAGCCAAATGGCTTGATGGTGTGAATAAGGTGGGAGAGGTGGGGGCCTTTTATAAGTGGAGAGGAGGGGCTCTTTTGGAAAGACTGAAATGTTACATTATTACACAATTCTTTTCGGATTCTAAAGGTCCCACACTTATATAATTCGTGGATAAGGTGATAAGGGTTCGAAATCTACCCATCCAATAGTCTTTGGACAAGTGTAAGCCTTGGATTTCACATTATCTTTTCATTTTATTAAAATCGTTAAATAATGAGGTCATCGCTGCATCATAATTATGTCATAAATAATTTAATTTATTTAATGTATAAAAATTATAAAAAAAATATTATGATGTAGGAAATCTTTTTAGATTTCTAATGAATATTTATAGTCAAAATTTGGACTTGTGTAACCCCACTTAAAAACTGTTTTAGTAAAACAACTCATGTTTGTGTCAATTTAATTTTAACATTAAATAAATATATATTAATGTCATTTTCCAACTAAATTGGCTCCATGGGGTCCCCAAGTTGACCAATGGGTTGTCTGGGTCGGCCATGACTCATCCAATAGGAGTAGGACAAGTGTCATGCTCATCTCATATTATTAAAACATTATTTGTACCTTAAACTACACTAATTACCTCTAATCGCGATTAAGAACTTAAAAGTTACTATTCACCGAAAATTTATTTTAATATCATTGAACCACATTTTACTTCTTAATGAAAACCATGTATGTCGGATTTTTTAAAATCAAATCACAGAAGTGGTAGTATTTCATTTAAACGAAAAATCAGTTATTTAACTACCACATAGGGGTTTCACTATTCATCAAAAATTGAAGTTTTTCAGAACAGTGCCAAAATTTCACCCTAAGCTATAATTGATATTCTGAATTAAAAAATGATTTCTATTTTACAAAATTCCAAAAATATAAGTTGAATTAATTAATTTTATAATTAATTCCCACTGTCACAACAAATAGCGTGTTTTTAAGAAACAATTTATATCAAAAGATTGGCAATTGTTTATGTCCTATTTCAATGTTAAATTAGTTCTAATGACCACCATTGGATAAAATGGTAAAAATATATTCTAATTATACTTTAAAACCACTAAATAGTATAATTTATCACTATAAATTATTTTTATTAAAAAAGTTGTTTTTAAGTAATTTTCACTATTCATAAAAATTAGAAGTTCTCAGAAAAATACCAAAAATTCAACATAGGCTAATTTCAATATTACGAATACAAAAATGAAGTCCATTTTGAAATATAAAATTTCTATAATTTTAAAAAGTGGTTATTACTATTCATAACGGCTACTTTGATTAGTCGCGGTATTTTAGAACTCGAAGTTGCGTACAATGCAAGCTATTCCATTATTGAATGAGAAGTGTATCATGGAAGCTCGGGGTGTTACAACCAAGAATACAAAGATGGTTATGGGAGTGAAACATGGATACCATGGTGGAATAGTGAGTAAATCCATACAACCAAGATGAATTTGGTAGTGATTCCTGGTCAAATAGGGAAATAATTTGTAAATGATTATGTGTCTACCAAAAATCCCTTTTCTTATTCCTATGTTATGATTTCATGGATTATGTTCATTATTTTATTATGATTCATGTATTAATATGTTCCAATATTTATGCAATGATTCCTATTTATGATCATTTATACATAGGGTATGATATTATATTTTCATGATCATGTTATCATACCATTATTCTCATGATTATGTTTTCATGTATCCATTTTTTACCCATACTAAGTTTTATATCTCGCCCATTTTTATGTTTTCCTTCCCCCATGATATGAAGATATGTATTATTTTATATGTCAATAAGGGTTATATTCAAGAATCACAAAGCTAGAGATAATGTAGATCAATTATATACTAGTTTTTATGCATCTATGATTCCAAAGGAACTCTAATAGTGCAGTCTTTAGGAATGTGTCTATGTAATGTATGAAATGATCTAAAAAAAGACATAATTTTAATATAATTTAATACTGGTCAGTATATAGGACATGTGTGGAGGATCTACACCAATTCCATCATTCATCCAGGGATAAAGCCTTTCCTATAAATAAACCCCTTTGGCTCCTCCTTTGGAGAGGTTTGAATATATAGAGTGAGATTGAAGCTCTACTCTCCCAAGTATCACATCCAAGTCCTAAAGACCCTCAATTATATTATCACAATTATTTATTTTATGTATTCAATAAAAATGATTGGTAATTGAGTTCTCGAGGTTTTTGAACATCAATGAGCTATATGGAAAACCACTTAAAACCGACGTGGAACACCTATGTGGCGAAAATACCTAGAGGACCTTTGGGGAGGACTTTCTTAAAGAATCCATATGAAGGACTTGCAAAAAAGACCTGTATGGAGTACCTATGCGGAGCACATGTGTTTTGGATCTTCATAGAGCACTTTTGCAGAGTACTTGTGTGGAGGAAAAACATAGAGGACCTGAGTGGATAACCTACACAATGCACCTATATGGATCACTTATGAAGGTAATATATCCCTCTAACTTATTATAAAAACCTCTTCCAGGAATCCAAAATTTTTCAATCACCTCATATAGCCCTCCCACTAGGGATAAGATTCTTTTCTATCCCTCACGTAGGCTAAGCATCTTCATTATCCTTCTAACAAGGGATATGTAACTATTCTAGTTCTCCAACTTAGTCTGACAACCTTTTCTAGCCCCCAATTGGGCTATGAACCTATTATAGCCCTCTAAAATGGTATAATCTCCTTTACTATCCCTATCTTTGGATAATCACCTTCACTAGCCCACAATTTTAGTAAGCACCCATGTTAGACATCTAACTTAAGCTATGGAACTTTTCTAGCACTATCATGGGATAAACACCTACACTAGCCCTCTAACATGGTCTAAATTTTTTTTTAGCCCTAATACTTGAGATAAGATCCTTTATTATCCCTTAATTGGGATTATCACCTTTGTAATCCCTGATTTGGAAAGATCACCTATGTTATCCATCTAACTTAGGCTAAGCACCTTTTCTAGTGCTCACTTGGGCTATGCACCTATGCTCGCCCTATAAAATGGGATAATCTCCCCCACTACCCCTCCAAATTTGGATAATATCTCTTGTTATCCCTAAATTGGTCTAATAATCTTTAATATCCCTCACTTGGGCTAAGAACCTCCATCAAACCTGTAACTTGGGATAAGATCATTCACTGACCCTCACATGGGATACACCATTTTTCTATCCCTCACTTGGGATAAACATCTCTAACAGTCCCACTTAAGATAAGCACCTTCTCTATCACTCAAAAATTGGAAAATCTTATTCAATAGCCCTCCCATGGTCTAAGAACCTCCACTTTTCCTCCAACTTAGTCTAAGAATCTTAGCTATCACTCTCTTGGGGTAAGAATCACTTATAGGTCTCACGTGGGATGAGTACTTGCATTATCCCTCCAACATGGGATAAGCACCATTTATATACCTAACATAGTATAAAAACCTTTGTTATCCCTCCCTTGAGATAAGAAACTGATCTTTCCCCAAAACTTGGTCTAAGCTCCATTTTTATCCCTAACATGGGCTAAACACCATTGGTAGTTCTAACTTGGGCTATGAAACTTCATAAGCCCTCACTTAGGATAAGAAACTTCTCTATCCCTACAACTAAGTTTAAGTATCTATAATATACCTCACTTGGTTAAAACATCCACTCTAGCCCTCTAGCATGGGATAAGCACCTTTTATATCCTTCGTATGTTTTAAGAACCTATTCTATCCCTACAATATTGTATAATTTCATTTGGTGGCCCTCCTTGGGTTGAGAACCTATAATATCCTTCCAACATGGGCTAATAACATTTTCTAGCCCTCATTTGGGTTAGTAACCTGTTATAGCCCTTGAAACTTGGCTATGAACCATTGATATCCCCCACTTGGTCCAAGCACAAATTATATCCCTCCAACACGGGATAAGAACCTCTTATAGAACTCACATTGGATAAGGAACTGTGCTAGACCTCAATCATGGGATAAGCATATTTTGTAGTTCTCACTTGGGATAAGCTCTTGTACTATACCTAACATGGGATAATATTCTTTTTTTCCATAATCTAGGATAAAAACCTTTGTTGTCCTTCACTTGGACTGAGAACATGTTCCATCCTTCAAACCTGGGCTAAGTGTCTTTTCCTTGCCTAACTAGGGATAAACATCTCCAATATCTCCCTAACTTGGCCCAAGTACCTATTCTAGCTCTCAAACTTGTGATTTCAACCTTTTATATCTGTCACATTGTCTAAGCACCTTCTCCACCCCTTTAACATGGGATAAACTCTTTTTCTAGACCAAACATGGGATAATCACCTTTTCAAGACGCAACTTGGTCTAAGAGAGTTTCTTATCCCTTACATGGGTTAAGAACCTATGTTATCCCTATAAATTGTGTTAATAAACTTTTCTACCCATCACCTATGATAAGAACCTATGATATCCCTCTAACTTGGGATAAGAACTTATGCTAGCCCTTTAACTTGGGATAAAATTCTTCATTACCCTCAATTGGTCTAAGAAAATCCGCTTGCCCTAAATCATGGGATAATCTCCTTTTATAGCCTTAAATTGGGTTATGAATATCTTTTATCCAATACATGGTATAAGAACCAATGGTAACCCTCCAACTTGGGCTAATCACCTTTGATATCCCTAACTTGGGATAACCCCCTTTTTATCTGTATTAGGGGAAAAGCTACTTCTCTAGACTAAAAATGGGCCAAGAACCTCTTTTATACCTCTAAATTAGGATAAGCACATTTTATAGGCCTTAAATAGTAAAAAACCTATATTAGCCCTCCAACTTGGGATAATATCCATTGTTAGCCCTCCTACTTGGGATAAGCTACTTTTTTAGCCCTCACTTGGGCGAAGAATCTTCAGTAACCATTACTTTGTCTAAGAGCCTCTTCTACCCTTCAACATGGGGTATGAAACTTCACTTTCCACCACAAGGGAAAACCAACTCTACTAACCCAATTAATCGGGCAAAGCACCATTATTGGACCTCACGTGGGGTAATCTCCATCTTGATCCCTCTAACATGGACTAAGAACCATTTTTAGCCCTCACTTGTGATAAGATCATTCACTGCCCCTCTATATTAGGTTAATATTCTTATATAGCATGAAAATGGGATAAGAACCCATGATATCCCACTAATATGGGCTAAACCTCTTTGATAGACCTCACTTGGGATAATCATATCTGCTAGTACTCGCATTGGAAATGCACTTTCCATAGTCCTTCAACTTGTTCTAAACACATTTTCTAGTCATCAAATAAGCAAATAACCAATGATAGTCCTCCATAATGGGATAATAACCATTTCATGACCTTACATGGGTTATGCACCTGTGCTATACATCACATGGGCTAAGTACAAAGTCACCCAGTCCTTATAACCGGGAATCAAATCATGCCATATACACATAGAGTTGAGTTAATCCTCTAAATATAGGCCTCCTAACATTCATAATACCCAATATTAACAATATTCCTTCCTAATCATGTAATAAACAAATGGGTGGGGATAATTTAATAAAAAACGTGGTAATTCTGCAAGGTGTAAGCCCCCAAAAAACCTTCAAATCTCTATGAGTCAAGATACTTCCCATGGTTCTATAAACATGTTAATCCTCCTTGGTGTAAACCCCAACCAAACCTTAAAATATCCATGATTAGAGATACTCATCATAGTTTTAGAAAATGGGTATCCTACTAGGTGTAATCCCCAACCAATCCTTCAAATATCCATGAGTTGAGATACTCCTCATTGTTCAAAAACATTGGCATCCTCCTAGGAATGATCTACATCCAAACATTCAAATATTCACGAGTCAAGAAACTACCCATGTTTCTAGAAAAAATAGGCACCATTATATGTGTAATACCAAACCAAAACACCAAATGTCCATGAGTATAGATACTCCATATGGTTCTAGAAACATGGGAATCATACTAGGTGTAAGCCCCAATGAAACCTTCAAATGTCCATGAGTATAGATACTCCTTATGGATCCAAATTCATGGTAATTGACCTAGGTGTAATCCCTAAAAAATAATTAAATTAACTATTAGTTGATATTTGTATCATGGTTCCATAAATATGGGAATCCTCCTAGGTGTAAGCTGAAACCAATCCTTTAAATCACATGGTACGGTCTCATGTGAGGTGATTGATCTTTTATTGTCTCTTTTTTCTCACACTGAGCATGACTCATGTGGGATTAGAGATATGTTATGATCATCCAATAAACAAGATGAGGGAAACATTATTGTGGGACACTTTTATTGAGATGTAAGATAATATAATTTCATCAAAATACATGGGATCTTATTCCTATCCTTAGTAGGATACGTAGGATGCCTCTTTCAGGTCTGAAACAAATGTTATTTTCACTTTTCCCATTTCAACAAACTATGTGTGTTTGTACTCGTATTTTTATAGGATACAAAGGATTAATTTTGTGGTTTAATCTCGAATCAAAAATTTCAACTGCCCCCTTGATGGAAATAAACTCTACAGAGCGTAATTATCCGGCTTTACACCAATATATCAAAAGATTAATAAGGGGGTGATGGGGAAACTCTAGATGTTTACATTAGACACATGGTCCCGATCAAATCATTTTAAAATGGTTAACCAATCCTACACTAGTATTTGTGAAGGATTAATGAATATGTATTAAATATTTAAGAGATTCAAAATTTAGGAAATAATTCTCCTGAAAAGGGTGTTATGCGACCGAGCTCCCATCTTATTGACCGACAAATTATCTAGGATTTCACTGGAAAAGTCCCAGTTCCTGACTGCCTTTGGAAGGAAGGTCTGTATTAACTTAGAAATGAATGTGGGCCGGAAATTCGTCATAGTTTTAATTGAAAACAACATACAAATATATATACATACAAATACACATACATACACATAAACATACTCATACATACGCACACACACACACACAGACACAAACACACACATATATTCATATATATTTAGACATACACATATATGTACACTTACACATACATACAATTAAAATCTTGTATATGCACCTATAAATACAACACACAAACACATAAACACACACACACACACAACATAACACAACATATGCATACACAAACAACACAAAAATACATGTGAACATACAAACACATAGATATATCCACATACATATACATTCAAATACATGTATGTGTATTTTAAATCACATAATATAAATAAATATATATAAATTCAATTACGAATTACACATTTAAATAAATATATTCATGTATATATTATATAGTTGATTAAATAAATTATATATATATATATATATCATATTTATATTAATTATATACACATTTTTTATAATTAATGTATATCACATACTATTAAACATTTTTATTGATTAATATAAATTTGATAATTATATATATATAATTATGAAAATAAGACTCATTTTTATTAAAATTTATAAAAATAATATTTATATATTATATTATATTTACATTTAAAAACTTTTTGAAATAAGTTTTTAATAAAAAAATATATATAAATATTTATATATAAATATTTATATATAAATTAAAATTTTTATGGATCCCATTATCAATGATAAATGAAAATGCCTAATAATTTGATGAATTTTATCAGTTTTTGAAAAATGTACTAATAACAGCTTCCTTTTTATCAACACCGATAAAAGTTACCCTTACCAATGATTTCGGATAACACTGATAAATGCCCCCCACCCCTAATCCACAATTTACGTTCACTGTTGATAAATGTTAACACTGAATATCATGAATTTTGTAGTTGTGTGGTGATCAACTTCATCATAATAAGTTATCACTTTCCACTCCGAGATGGAATCACACATGTAGAGATCATAAAGGGTATACCAAAAGACATCAATAAAAAATGAAATCACATATAGAGCTATGAATCTCCATCAAACCGAGGTTATGATTGGAAATGATGACTCAACATCCTTCAAGATTTATTTGATGATAATCCTTCACCAATACCACACCATTATCTCCATTGAATCTCTACCAAAACTGATATCCAATTAAATGGATTGGATTTCTAGATATTAGAATGAAACAAACAAGTTAAGAACCATGATTCCTTCTCTCTCTCCCCAAAACATCATCCTAAAACCAAAGGGGTTTCCTTTATCTTCATTAACACATAGTGAACTCTAACCCGACAAAATGAGAGTTCCATAGGTGATTATTGAAGATAAAGGGTAGGCATAAGCATGCATAAAAAATGTCAGAATTAATATGTTAGAGCACACAATGAATTACATATAGACGACTATGGTCAAAATAGACATCACATAACCATTTTGGGCATAGCTCATAGAGGAACATGATGACACGAAATTGGTGGAATATAGAACATAAAAATTGTCCAAAACTATGGGACAAACAAACACACAAATGAAAAACAAATTCTACACACAAGATTCATCCAATCAAGGGGATCTATAGCCACGATAAAATACATAAATCACTTATAATAAAAACAAAATTGGGATAACACATATATCATAGGGAGAATTAAAATCTACAAATTACAAAAAATAACACACATAAGGGCATGCAATCCATGCACATAAACAAGAATGGTTTTGTAGAAAAAAAAGGAATTAGAAACTATAACATATATCAATTCGATTATAAAAAAATATAAATTGATGTATACATAAAAAATATCCACAATTCTATTAAAAATGTCATTTTACAAATGATGTTATCACATCCTACAGAATTAAATAGGAACTATATTCATTAAACTAATTAAATGTTAAAAAAATTCAAGGGCATGACTTTAAAAACTATTAAATATATTTTTCATAGTGTGTATCTTCATGATGCACACCTTCCAAAATTCAATAAATTCCACAAAAAAGTGAATCCTAATGACTTTATGATTTAATATACCATTAAAAACATAATTCATAGATAAATGAAGAGAATATTAACCATCCCAATGTATAATTACACTAAAAATAGATAAATATAACTCAATAAATAATCCTTTTAACCCAATAACATCTTTAATGGATTAAGTAAAAGAAATATATTTAGTTTCTATGGTGGAAAATGAATCTACTGCTAATATATTACACTTCTAAGAACCAAGTCCCCCACAAGAATGAAAAAAAAATCAGTAATAGATTTTTCGGTGTCTATATTGGAAGCATAATTGTTATTAATGTTGTAGTTGGTGTTCGGTATCCAACTATTATCACTTTATATTATATATAAATTCAAATATTTTAATATAAACAAAATTCATTCTTACATATTGTTCATTCTTCTACATAAATTTAATGTAATAATTCCCTAGAGTTTCTTTCACATTAATAAGGTCATAGTAGTTCCCCACTATGGTGAGAATCATGAAATAGCAATATAATATTTTTAAATGTAGTTCTACCATTGTATCGAATTCAATGATGAGATTCATTTTAAAACATCCCACAATATAATAGAGCCTCACATGGCCAAATATAGTTGGTAACTAGGCCTCAAGCACACCTATCCAGATGATAGAGGCTTCTGACTAATAGTGGTGGTGTGAAGAATATAGTGGGGAGACTGTAACCTCTGGTATAGAGTTAAAATATAGTGTAAATGAATAATAAAAATAAATATCAAAGCAATGTAAATAGTATATATTGTTCGATATACAACTGAAAGTTAAAGGGAAACCCATATAAATCAAATAATTAATAATGTAATGTCATGAAGAAAGCTATCTAAATATCAAACAGAAATTAATACAAATAAAATAATATGCTGACACAAAAAAACTCAAAAGACCTTGGTCCTGAACACCATGTTAGTCTCGTCTCCAGGCTCCAAACCATCCAATAATCAACAATAAACTACAATACACCTTTCCATTTTCCAAACATGCATCCATTTAATCTTCTTAGGATAAAAAATTGATGCCTAAATAGGGTGTGAATAAAACTCATTAGGTCAACACCACCATGTCTAAACAAAACCATTATGATAAATATATTCATGAAATAAAGTGGTAAATAGGTATATTAATTGATCAATTAATATACTACAACCAGAAACCTACTTTTAAAACATGTTAGAATATATCTGAGCATGTATCACAATCATTCCAACCACAACCTCAAAACCAAGGAATAATCACATAATTGTCAAAAGCCATATGAATAATAATTTTAGCATATTGGTTCATGCCCTTAATATATGAATTTTAGAATCTATTCCAATCCCTATATAAGAATTTCAGTGGCCATTCCAAAACCTCTATAATGGAATTCAAACAACCTAGTCCAATCTCTTTTTATATGAATTTCAGTTTAATTCATAACACAAATTATCATAGCATGAATATCACTAAATCATATCATTATCCACAATTAATAATTGTTACAATTAATATTTTTCTTTCAATTACCAATTCATTAAATAATCCTGAAAGTCATTATCCAATGTGAATATATCAAAAGAAATCACTTGAGGTCTCACGTCATGATGAAACATTCTTTAAACCATTTTCAAATTGATTATTATTCAAGGGTTGGCTCACCCTATAGGTAGCCACAAGCCCTGTCACAAAATCGTTAAATCCAAAAGGATGCAAATAATAATCCAACACATAATTTATCATCACCCATTATTCAATTAATTAATGCAAAAATTATTTTTATGAAATCAACCATAATTGTAGAAAATTATATAATTGAAACATACTATAGGATTTGGTATTAGACCACTTAACTTTAACTGACAATCAATGCAATGCTTTCAATAGGTGAAGAAAACAAAGGGGGAAGGAAGTGATGACCACAAGAATAAACTAGATCACAAAATATCAATGTAATGATCCAAAACAACTATGGTGAAGAGATCCATCTCTATAATATATAGAAACAATGAATAGTGGAAAACCATTATGAAGCTACTAACCATGGATCAGTTGCTTGATTGGGATGTTCGAATGGGTTGAAATCACTCTAAAATCAGCTAGAGTATCCTAGGGATTGATAGAAGAGAGAATCATGTAATGAATAAAGAAATAACATGTTCATTGAGGCTTTAAGACCAGAGAACCTAGGAAACACACTACATGTAATACTTTAAAGTATTTTACATCAAAAATTTTGAGTTATGATGAAAAATTAATCACCTCAGGTTAAAATAACCTTGATCAAACATTAAATGATGTGAACCATTTTCACATCATGTATTCATTTCATGTCCTGAATACATTTCATGGAATATGTATAAAAACAATTATATGTCATGTAACATACACATGGTGTGTAAATTCCCAATAGCCACCTTTAATCCATGTTTTTTTAGGAGCTTGAATAACCTATGAAGCTTTCTGAACTCATGGGAAACACTAGGATTCCACATTTTAACATGTTTATGAATGGAAATAATTAATTAAAAGAAAAATACATCCCCAATCATTAGGTTGTTTTCCCCAGAAATTCTATCCATCCCCAAAAGGGACCCGACCATCATGATTTAAGAAGAAGGAAAACCCAATGAAATAGGTTCAAAGAAAAACTCAAAGAGGGTGGTACCTAGAAATAATGAGATATAACAACATCCCCATCATATAATAGATAATCCTCAAGCATCACAGTGGGTACTTAAAAAATAATTCATGCCACTATGATCACATATTAAATCTCATGTCACATCTCTCCACTTGAAAATGATTAAGCTGCTAGTTCACTCAAACTAGAGGTATATTCCTTACATTGAGATAATTTCCACTATGGTTCATAATCCATATCAGATGCTCTTCAAAGGATGAATCTACCCCAAGATCAAAGTCCTCAATGAATACCACATGACTAGAGATAGAATAATATATCTAAAGTTCCAATACATTAAACATATCATGCATGACACTATAGCATTGTGGAAGGGAAAATCGGTATCCACTAGACATACCTTATCCACTATCTCAAATGGACTAACAAACCTAGGTACTAGATTTACCTATTTCTTGATAATGAATTTCCCCAACATGGAAAACAGCTAAGGGAAAACTTGGTGACCAAACTCAAACTCTATAGGTCGTATCTGATGGCCAGTCTAATACTTCTTCCTACATTGTGTTGTCTCCAACCACTTCCTGATCAACTAAACTTTCTCAAATATCTCATATATGAGAATAGGTCCAACAAGTTCTGACTCACCTGCCTCTATTCAATAGAGAGGTGAATAGAATGGACTTCTATTCAAATCATAAAAATGTGTCTTTTGGACCGATTCTAATAAGCTATTATTGTAAGAAAACTCGGTGATTAATAAATACTTCTCCCATGAACTACCGAAATCCAAAATGAATGTTATAAAAATCCCTCTATGTTCTGAATATTCCACTCATATTGACCATTAGTATGAGTATGCTTGGCCATAATCATAAGGACCGATGATCCTAGAGCCTTCTGAAGACCCTACGATAACTGAGACATGGAATGAGGATCTCTATAAAAAATGATACTCCTCAGAAAATAGTGCATTTGAACTATCTTTAATTAAAGACCACCAAAATCATCAATGGAGAACGTATCTATGATATGAAATAAATGGTATACCTTCATCATTTGATCCATAATCACCTATAAAAAATCATTCTTGTAAGTTTTCCTAGGTAATCCTATCACAAAATTCATAGTGACATCATCTCATTCCCACAATGGAATGAGAATAGTTAGCAACAACCCAATAGGAATCTGATGCATTAAATTAACTTTCTGACTGGTAAATCATCTCACCATAAATCCCACTACGTCCTTCTTCATTTTTGGACACCATTACTATCTATAGAGATCATGATACATCCTTTTCAAACCTGAATGTACCACCCATCTAGAAGCATTAAATCCTCACATTATCTCTTCACGCATGAGCGTAAGAACCAATACTCATCCATGGAAAAGAATTTAAATTCCACTTCCAAGACACAATATCAATAGTGGATCCCTTCCATATAAGATACCCCTCAGAGCTAAGACCTCTAGATTAGACAACTACTCTACGTTGATCATTTTCTTAAGAATGAATGTACTATAAGTTGAAGTGAGATTTACTTTCTCCTGAGACTCCTATACATCACTATACATGTATACAAAGAGTTACATCATCCTCCAATTGTCTCAAAACCACACACTACCTTTATTTGTGTATTCTAGATCGAGTAATCAGAAATGAAATTTCACTTAACCAGTGTATAAGAAAACTAGAACTCAAAAGAAAATAGATACTTTACCCACGTCCTTTACTAAAGGTTCATGTCTCATTGAGAAAATATATACATGAGGATATTGTGATCCATGTATACCAAAAAACTCTCACCCAAGACATAGTGTCTCCAGCAGCTAATGACATATACTACTTTATCTACATCCATATGATGAGTAGGATAATTCCTCTCATGATGTCTCAGTTGTCTAGACCCTTAAGAAACCACTCGATCAACTTATATGATAACTGCCCTAAGTCTAACTATGGACATGTCATTGTACATGGTATATGACATAGAAAGCATAGGTAAAGTGATTATAGGTGCTAAGGTCATCCTAAACTTTAGATCCTAAAAATACATCTAATAAGAATCTGACAAAAAACTTAACTCTTTTCTTAGTCATCTAAGATTTTGGGGCTTCTAGACATGAAAATTACTTGTTAAAACACTGATAATAACCCTCTAAGCCTAGAAAACTAAAAACATCATAGACATTATTATGCTACTCCCAACATACAATGGTTGAAACTTTATATGGGTCAATTATCAATCTATCTTTTGAGATTACATAGCTTAAAAAGTGTAATTTTTCAATCGAGAAAATACATTTCATTAGATTGGCATAAAACAGATGCTCTCTTAATGATCTCATGACGATGTCAATATATTAGGAATGATAGTATACTAACTAAGAGAACAGTAATATGTCATTGAAAAAAGCACCACAAAATGATCAAAAAAAGTATAAATATTTGGTTCATAAAATCCATGAATACTTATGATGTTTTCATCAAACCAAAAGACATCACTAAAAACTCATACAAGAAAAACCTGCTCCTAAGAGCAGTCAGATGTATGACTGATGGTATCACCGTATACTGGTGATAACCTAATCTCAAATTGATGTTGGATAAGATTATAACACCACTCAACTAGTCAAAGATATCATCAATGAAAATAAAGGGATACCAATTGTTGTATGCTATCTGATTCAATCTTTGATAATCCAAACTTAAGTATAGAGACCAATCATCCTTCTTGGAGAAAAGTACTATATAACCCAAAGGAGATGTATTTGGACATATGAATCCTTTATCTTCTAGATCTTCAAAATAATATTTCATCTCCTGATGCTATTCTAGTTATATACTATATGGAGGGATAAAAGACATATCTCTAAGAACCAACTCAATCATGAATTCAATTTCTCACATAAGTGGTAATCCATTTAATAGTTTCTAAAAACACTATAAAAATGGTCTACCGTTGGAGGAAAATTAATATTTTGTATTCTACCATCATCAAGAGAAAAACCTACTATCTAAGCAGTGATACATTTCAACCTACACTGAATTGGTCTTGCGTGACAACTTTAAGATCCCACTCATCCTAGTGAAAATAACTACATCCTTCTAGAGATAAAAACTTATCTCTCCACCGATAACATTTGATATGGGCCTAGTATAGAACTAAGAAATACATAACAAGAATAAAATCAAAACCTTTACTTTCCTGAACAAATGGTTCTTAAAAGAAATGTTAACCTCCATTTTTTAGAGAACACACCTTGCAACATTTGATATTCACTAACCATGCTCTCAAATGTGTACTCTTAACACCCCATGATTTTATAGTATGTCCCTTTTTCAAAATTTTACTTCTTTGATAGGTTACATTACATGGAACATAGATTTTAAACAAGTGATTAAATATTATTATTGTGACCTTTCCATTAGAATAGAGGGAATAAAAGTGATTATGTAAATTATGAAAATATAGTTGATACATGTGTATAAAATGAATTCACTAGTTACCAATAAATTAGAAATAAAATAAAAAACAATTGAACATAAGGGATATGTTTTTATAAAAAGTAATTTTTATGACCGCAACTAAATTTTATCTCAAATTAATTACTTTAATTGAAATTCCAAAATTAAATCAATATATTACATATTCAATAAAATAAATTTAAATTAAACTATAAGTTTGATATGTAAAAGATTCAAATAAATCCAATTTATCTATAAAAATATATATTTTCTAAAATAAAATTTTATATTTTTTTAATAGAGTGCATTTTTTAAAACCAAATTCTGACACTTTTATAAATTCTATTTAACAAAATTAAATTCAATTTGAAAATCATAATTTCAAAATTATCTTCAGGTGAGATTCTAGTATTTTTATGAAAATATTTATTTTTCAGTGAATAGTAAAAAATCATGATTTTTATAAAACCATCATTTCATTATATTAATAGTCTATTTAGGATTTGTATAATAAAATTACCTTTTAAAGTATAAATAATTTTTTGATATCTTAAAAATAAAAATATTATATATTTCTATATTGGAATAAGTATATAACTGTTATAAAAATGATAAATTAAATTTTAATATTTTTGTGAAACATAAATGATTATTTAATATTTTATAACTAAAAAAATTATTTAAAAGAATATTTATTTTTATAAAATACATTTATAAATTAATATATTATTTTCTAATGATTATAAAATAATTTTATGTGTTCTTAATTAATTTTTCAAAAATTCACAAAAATCATTTTTAATTGTAAAATAGGTATTTTTTGAGTAAATGATGAATTTAATTAAAAATTAAATTTATCAAATTTAGAAATTTATTTTCATAAAATGGAACCTATTTTTTAATTTAAAACATCATAAAATGTTTAGGGTATATTTTTGGGATTTTTCTAAAATAGTATATTTTTTTGTGAATAGTGAAATACGGTAATTTACGATATTTAACATTTTAGAAAAATACATGAATTATTGGGTCATATATGATGTATAGATGAGGTTAGAACCCATTGGTTCAAACCCATACACACTATTTACTGTACTTAGTCACAAGAACCAACACTATTTATATTCTTGATCCAAAATCATAAAAAAATCAATTAAATAATTAAAAAACACATCTCGCATCCACTATAAATACCACCCCTAATCCTCAAACCTCCCAAGCCTTAAAGATTTATTTTAATCTAATAATTTCTTCTACCAAACCTCCCCTATGTTCTGGTATTTTTCTCCTCACCAAAATATCATCTCAATGTCCCTTAAGGAGGTTCTCAAGGATGGGACACTCAAGTGGTAAAACCTTCGCCCTATCTCTTTATTTCAATTTCTTTTGTTTTCATATCCTTCCCTAAAATTCCATATCCAAAGTGATATTATAACTCCAGTATATTTTATATTTTATAATTTAATTATTTTAGTGGTAAATCAACCATCAATTCTCTTCTCTTCCCTATTTTTTTCTAAAAATTAAAACATCATCCGTGAGGTGCATATTTACAACATTCATTGACAACAAGTTTTCATTTTAAAATTATACCTTCAAGGATGGTCATAAAAAAATTACATGTATAAAATCTATTATAATATGTGTATTAAAACATATTTAATATTATTGAACTGTTATATATAAATAATATTAATTAATAAGAGAAAACTAGTATGAGATGATCAAAAAACACCAAAATAATCTAAATGGTTATCATTAACGGTTTATCTAATGAATCTTCCTCATATTAGGAAACAAAATAATATATGATACCTTTTAATATTATCTAAGTTAATTTATAACATATAACTTAGATTTTGGATAACTATTTCCATTTTTTAAGATCTTTTGTAAATGTATATAATTCAACCAATCATGAAAACAATGGTAACTAACACTCCTGAACGACAAAATCGAATATTATACCTAATCAAAAAGGCCATAAATGAACTTAATAAAATTATAATTAATCAAAAATAGTTTCAATATGTTTTTAATTAAATTTTTAATTAATATAATTTCATTATCTAGGACATTCAGTGCAAGTACAGAACACTTTTGAACATAATGTGAGAGTTTTTTCTCATCACACATTTATTTTTATGAGATATTCCTTATTCACTAATATTTATTAAATTTATTGTATGTATAATTCCCATTTATGAATCATATAATTAATCTCTTTATATTCATGTTGTTAAATTTCTTTTCTTATGATCATTAATTTAATGGGTCTTATGGTTCAATGATTCCAAAGTGGTAAGAGATTTTCCCTGAACCTTCATTTCTCATTCAGGTTGTGATTTCTCTTTCCTTACACCAATATAAATCATAATTATTATTATTTATATACATCTTATATATTCAATTTATATGTTCCGAAATCATTTATCCAAATAATTTCATCCTTATTTTATCGAAAATCCATGATTTTATAAGGTTCCCTTATCAATTCTTTCCTATAATCCAACCCAATTAAAGGGAACATCCCATTTTCTTACACATTATTAAGTGTAATACATAATATATTTTAATCCACCATTTTTTTATAAAATAACTCATTTTATAATTAAAAAACTATATTTTTTCATTTCAATTTTTTTTAATTTTTTTTTACAAATTTGTCAGTTTTAAATACTCTATAGTATGTTCCCTTAAAAAACACTAAAGCAGCTCATTTCTAAAGTTTCATAAATTCAATTTTTACATGTTTTCACTTAATTTGGAAATAAATTATTCCTCAAATATAATTTCATTACCCTTTCCTTTTATTTTTTGTATATACATGTTACAATATGATTTTATGAAAAATAAAAATGATTTACCTGAATAATTATTCTTTCCAATGTAAAAAAGGGTATATTTATCATGAATTCCTTAATGATTTTTTTAAAGTATTCTCATCTATTTCAACCACATATATTGAATATTTTACATAATTGGGATTTATATTTTATGATATCATCTTCAATGTTTTATTAAATTTTTTATGATTAGTTTAAATGTGGATGTGCTATCTTGATACCATTCACCATATTACTTAGAATGATTAGTAATTGTGTTTATTGATTGTGGGAAGGTATTTATATTTTATTGTATATGTTATTTATGTTTCATGGAATTCATATGGGGAACTAATTAGACTTAGTATGTGATGGGCAGGGCCCACTCTATCCCCTTGATCCATCGTTAGGTCTCATGAGTCAATCCAGATATAGACATGGCAAAGGCCTTTCCCATTTATGTTTGGTTTTGGATTTGAATAAGGTTTTAACAATTTATTTTTAGGTTTATTGGTTAAGGCCTCAATGATATTTTTTATATGTGAAGAATTATACATTCCATTATTAGGAGATTTGTAATTTACAATTTTTGTGAATATTCAACTAGTATAATATCCATTGTTAAGTTTCAATCTCATATGATTATTTATAAAGACTTATTTAATCAGATTTTATTCCTACTATATTATGCTCAATATTATGTTTTATTGTATATTTTTTAGTTATTCACTTTGTCTTATTATTTAATTTTATTTATGTTAGCTTCTTCTTTATTTCATACCCTTACTGAGTATTTGAGCTCACCCCTTTCTTTTGTCTTATTTTTCCCTAGGATGTGAAGATGTATATTATGAATGAATTTTAGGGTCAATCTAGTAGTTTATTGTTGTTAATAATGGAGTTATTATATTTTTTTCCTTTTATGTTTTAATGTAACAATTATGTTCTTAAATTATTTTACAAATCTATTAAACTATTAAAATCTTTGGTATGTGAACTCATGTGCATAGTACCAAGTGGGCATGGTTCCAGCAAATATGTTCCTAGGGGTAATAACACTGACAAGGTGCAAAGGGCCTGACTTGGCATAACCTGGTACATGAAAATGGTCCTTACTACAGACATTTTTTTAAAATCATAGGGGATATGCTTTGGATAATTCATATTTCTATTAGAAACCATTTTTAGGATATAAAAGTAAATATATCCCCAAAGAATCTATGTTTATGATTATGATATTATCTATACATAAATTATCAATTTATGTTAATTATGTTTCTATTTAGAGATTATGAATTATGATTCATAGCCTAATTTAGTATATTCTATTATTTATAAATGACACCTCATAGAAGTAATGGGAACCTGACCAATGCACATGATCTAAAGTGTAAGAATGGTCAAACCTTTTATGATCTTATTGATATTTTTGAAGGGAAAAAAGTCCCCCAAACATTCTCATCATATGAGGATATAGTATCATCTTCTATAAATATTGAGAAATAATTCTCAATGGTTTATGACTTCAAAAGGATGCAAGAGAAGGAGAGGATAACAGTCAAAAAAAAATTATAAAGGGAATACAGGAAAGAATTATTTTTCCTCATGTGATAATTGTGGATGGAAGCACCTCAGTACTTGCTTGAAGGGAATGAGAGTTTTATACAACTATGTAGAGAAGGTCCACCAGGCTCAATATTTCAATGGAAATGAATAATCCAACCAATTATTTAACTATAAGAATATGGGGCACTACAAAAATAAATGTCTCAAGAATAAAATGAATCTACCCTAAAAGATGATAATAGATCATGGCCAAACTTATGCTACTACCACAAATTAATAAGAATGATTATTATCCATGTGTTTGGATTCAATAATTATTTTATTTGAGTATTTTATCAATAATATTTTAATTATAAGAATAATGAGATATATAAGGATTGTATTGTAGACCATATTATTTAAGGAATTTGAGGCATGTGATTATTTTCACCACTAATAAATATATGTGATTCTATTGTACATCAATCTTCTTGAAAACACATTAATTGTGAAATATTACACAAAATATTTTCTTGATGTTGAGATAATAATAAATATATGTGTATGGGTTTGTATTGGTGGCCATGAAGGTGGTTAGTGATCTGATGGTTTATGTCATACTGAAATTATTAGATTCTTGGAATTTAGGAATATATTTAAGAAACTGAGATTTTATTTTTAGAAGAATTAAAATTTTAAAGGTATTAAAATATTTGATATGTGATAATAAGAGATAGATCATGTTGTTTTGTAGAAAATATGATGTTAAGTAACCTTTATTCTAAATACTTGGTCTTTGAATTTGGAAAGACATTTTTTGGAAGGTTTTTAAGGTCAACTACTTAGCGAATGAATTATGGATATTATTGATTATGATTAAAGTATGATTTATCATATTGGATAACATGTTATAACCTTTTTGGTTTTATTAAAAACTTAAAGGCCAACAGAATGGATTATGGATCGTATAAAAAAATTCATCTTGAATATCAATCTTTTACTTTAAGAAATGAAACAGAGATAGATAGAACCACAACCAAAGGTTGAGATTATGACATGGAAAGTAATCAAGTAATTTTATTTTCTATACTGCTTCCCAATATAGTATAATAATTCTCCAACACTAGGAAAATGATTTTGGAACAAAAACTTCATATGTTTACTTTACTTTCTATAAATTAATAGTCATTTAACTAATCACAGACTTATAGATTTGTGATGGTTAAAATTATAATGACCATGTTCTCTACCACTATCCATCATAGAATTTTTTTTAGATTTTATTCCATGTATGTATTTTCACTTTTCATTAATGTTATCCGATTTCAGAATCATAGTGTTGTGGTGACCTTCACATTTCTCTTCACCTCTTTATAAGAAAAGGTTTTATAAACCTTTTTTATGATGTGATATTTCCTCAAAATAATTATAAAGTATAGAACTTTAATTTGGAATTAAAATTTCAAATTACGAGGATAATAATTATTAAAGTATTAGATAATGTAACACCCCAAGATTTTATGGTATGTCTCTTTTTTAAAATTTTACTTTTTCAATAGATTATGTTACAAAGAACACCAAGATTAGAAAAAGACTAAATATTTTTATTGTGACCTATCCATTAGAATAGTGGTAATAAAAGGGATTAATTAAGTTATTAATATATATTTTACACATGTTTATAAAATGAATTCATTAGTTACCAATTAATTAGAAATGAAAATGAAATCCAATTGGACATAAAGGACGTGTTTATATAAAAATATATATTTATGACCCCAATGGTATTTAATATTAAATTAATCACTTTTATTGAAAGATATTAATGAATTTTTTATATTATAAATTCAATCAAATATTTTTAAATTTAATAAATAAGTTTTATAGACATGTGATAAAAATAAATCAAGTTTTAAGCATAAGAAGATATTTTTTCTAAAATGAAATTTAAAGGCTTTTAATGGAACTCATGTTTTAAAACTAAATTTTGAAAATTTTATAAATTCTATTGAACTAAATAAACTTCAATTTTAAAATACAAATGTCAAAATTATCTTAGGGTGGTATTTTTTTATTTTTCTGAAAATATTTAGTTTTTAGTCAATAGTGAAAAATCTTGATTTTTTGAAATCTGTCACTTTCATTAAATTAGTATAATATTTATGATTTGAATATTAAACATAGATATTAAATTATAGATAAGTTTTTGTTATCTTATAAATTAATATATGATATACTTATATCTTGGAATAAGTAAATAATTGTTTTAAAAATGATAAATTATGTGTCGATTTTTTCGGGAAACATAAATGTTTATTTAAAATTTTATAATCACTATACTTACTTAAAATAATATTTATTTTAATAATATAGATTCATAAATGAATATTTTTTTTCCTTTTTATTATAAGATAATTTTATGAGACCTCAATTAATCTTTTAAAATGTCACAAAATCAGTTATAATTTTAAA
Organism: Viscum album; assembly: GCA_963277665.1. Taxonomy (NCBI): domain Eukaryota; kingdom Viridiplantae; phylum Streptophyta; class Magnoliopsida; order Santalales; family Viscaceae; genus Viscum; species Viscum album. The sequence goes on along the minus strand of OY728163.1, from coordinate 1,689,825,080 downwards.
ATCAATTTTTTTTATAAGTGGATATTTTAATTTAAAATGAAATTTAAAATATTTATAAAATAATTTTCATGAAATTTAGTTCATTTTACAATTATACACATCAAAAAAATATTAGGTTTATTTTTAGTATTTTTCTAAAATGGTTGAATTTTTGGTGAATAGTGAAATATGGTAATTTATGGCATTTAAAATTTTAGCCAAATACATGAATTATTGAGTCAGAGATGATGTATGGATGAGGTAAGAACACATTTGTTTAATTAAAAATGTACTAGTTATTGTATTTAGTCAGAAGAACCAAAACTATTCATAGTCTGGATCCAAAATAATAAACAAATGAATTAAATAATCAAACAACACCCCTCTCCTCCACTATAAATACCACCCCTCACCACCTCTCGTACCGTACCTCCAAATCCATTAATCTTGGTTATATTATGAAAATTTATTCCCCTAAACCTCTACCCCATGTTTTAGTATTTTTGGTCTCACCAAAAGACCATTTCCTAGCCCCTTAAGGAGGTTCTCAAGGAGGTGACACTCAAGAGGTAAAACCTTCTCTCCCTCCCTTTCAATTTATTTTATTTTCATATACTTACCACACCTCTCCTATCTAAAGTGAAATGAAAATTAGATTTTATTTATTATAATTTAATTTTATTATTCTAATGTTATATAAACCATCATTAATATTTTCTTCCCATTTGTATTCAAAAAAACCACAACGTCTTTGAGGTGAAAATTTACCGCCTTGTGGATGATGAGTTTTTGTTTTTCAATTACACCTTCAAGGGGGTGATAAAACAAATTATATGGTATAAAAAGATTAAAATACGTGTATTATAAATTATTTAATGTTATATAACTAGAATATATAGATAATTAAAATTCATAGAACAAAACTAATTCATGATGATGGAAAAACGCCAAAATAATAAAAATGGTTATCGTTAACATTCTATCTAATGAATCATCCCAATATCTTGAAAAAAAATTATATATTAGGCCATTAAATATTATTTAATTTCATTAATAAAATATAATTTAAATTCTAAATAACTATTTCCATTATACACGATCTTTTGTACGCGTATATAAGTAAACCAATCATGAAAACCAAGGAAACGAACACTCTTAAATGAAAAAATTGATTCTTATAACTCATAAAAAAGGACATAAATGAAATTAGTAGAATTATAAAAAATAAATACACGATTAATAATTTCTGAATTAAACTATAAATGAATCAAACTTCATTATACAATCATTAGGTTCATCTGCATAACACTTTTGGACATAAGGTAAAGGGTTTTCTCATCTCACTTTTATTTATGTGAGGTATGCCTTATTCACTAATATTTATTTTTGGTCTATGTATATAGACTATTTATATATCATATCATTAATATCTTTATATTAATTTTATTAAAAATCTTATATGATGATCATTAATTTTATGTGGCATATGGTTCTACTGTTTGTTAAGTGGTAAGCGATTATCCCCGAACTATCAATTTTTTGGTTTTGAATTTACATCTCTTTAACACAATTTAATTATTATTTATTTGTATATAATTATTATACAATATTTTTATATGTTAGATAATTTATCTTAATCATTTCATCCGTATTTTATGGGAAATTCATGATTTTATAAGGCTCTCTTCTCAATTCTTACCGATAAGCAAACACAATTAAAAGGAACTTCCATGTTTTTTACCCATTTTCAAGTTCACTAATTAATCTATTTTCATAGACCATTATTTTTATAAAATAAATATTCTTATCATTAAAAAATATATTTTTTTCATTTCTAGTTTTATGAAAAATTTATGTATAACACCCCAAAAATTTTATGGTATATTTCTTTTAATTACTTTATATTCATTAGATAGACTATATTGCATGAGGAACTAAGTCTATGTCAACAAATCTTGGTTATTTATAGGATAAATTCATAACCAATCCACTAATCTTAAAATTTCCACTTCTGTGTTTTGAATTTCGAAAAACGAACATACACAGTTGTGATCAGGGTAATATTTGGAGTTTGATAAGAACAAGTTTATATTTGGTTAATAGTAACTTACCCTTATGAATAATAACATATCTTTATGAATAGTAACCTACCCTTATGAATACTAATATGACCCTTATGAATGGAAACCTTACCCATAAATGTGTAAATAAAATATAGACACATTAAAAATAAAGATGAATATTTTATGCATTGGTATTTTTTTATTAAATTATGATTTTAATTAAAAATTAAATTTATAATATTTAGAAAATTATTTTTGAGAAATGGAGTTAATTTTTTGATTCTACACATTGAAAAATGGTTGGGGTTAATTTTTGGGATTTTTCTGAAGTACTTGAATATTTCGTGAATAATAAAATACGATAATTTATGATAAATGCTAAATACTTGATTTATTGAGTCATGGATGATGTCCTATTGAGGTATGAACACTTGTTTAGAACTCACATGCCCTTATTAATATTTTTGGTCAAATAATCGTCACTATTTCTTGTATTAGCGAAAAATAATCAACTAATGATTAAAATATTAAGAAATCCCTCCACCCCTCCACTATATAAACCACCCCTCATCCCCTCTTCCTCCCACATCATTCAAGCTTTTAACCTTACCTAAGTTCTTCCAAATACACTTCCCAAGCCCTCCCTTTAGATCCAAGACCTTATGGTCTCACCAAAAGTCAAAAAACAAAGGCCTTATGTAGATTCTCATGGAAGAGTACTCAAGAGGTGAACCTCTCTTCTATTTTCTATCAACTTCTTTTAAAAGTTACATTCTTTTATTACACCATCCTCACCTAAACTAATCCAATTTATATTATAATTCTAGTAAATTAAATTAAATAAAATTATATTATTCTAATGTAATATTTAATCATCTTTACTTATTTCCCCCACCTCTTATATTATAAATTAAAACACCGCCTAATATGTGCTAATTTATCACATTCAAGGATGAAGGGTTTTCAATTTCTATTAATATATTAAAGACTAGTCATGATAAAATATTAATGGTTGAACGAGATCATAATATATTTATTTTATCTTATAAAATTTTCTGTAATCTATACACACTCATAATATAAAATAATAATACAAAACAAGATCATTATGTACAAAACCTCCCAGTTAATCCAAGCATTTTTCATTAACTATTATTCAATGATTCTTCCTCATCGTATATAAAAAAACATTATAAGATAATTTATATTTTTTAATTCAAAAAATAATATATATTAACTATTCTGGTTATTTAACAACTTTTCAAATGAATTTCCATTCATGAATACAAATAAACTGATCATGAAAACCAAGGAAGAAAATGCTTCCAAAACCATAAAATTGAACATATTAAACCCATAAAAAAGGGATTTAATGAACATAATAAGGTTATAATAAATAAATTAAATGTATATGGGGTTAGGTAATTATAAATTGATAAAGGTAAATTTGATTATTCAGGTTATTAAGATCAATCGAGAACACATACATGCATATGGTAAGGGGTTTCTCGTCTCATTTTTATATCCGTGAGATTTCTATTGTTCACCACTTATTTTTTGTATGTGTTGTATTTTTAATTCCATTTCATATATAATATCATGATATTATTTATATTCATGGTATTAAGTGATTCAATTGAGGATTATTAACTCAATTTATTACAATATTGTAAGGTACATTGTTTTGGTTTCCATTTCATTGTGATTTACTTGGTATTGTGCACCTAATAATTCTCATGTGGTGTACCTACATACCCTTTGAGATCATTTTTACTTGAAATTGAAAATATATTATTTATCCATATTTTGGTTTCATTGATATGATTATTATCTTAAGCCATATACCCTTTTACATATGTTGTTTATTTGGAATGTTGTTTTAACATTGGAAATATTGATGAATCTGTAACCTCAACTCTATAATGTTATTAAAAACTAATATTTTACATGTATTAAATCTATGTATAATGAATTATTTGGAATTTTATTTATGGGTGAGGCCCTATATAGCCCCTCTATGCATTGATAAGTCTCATGAGACAAATCATATGTCGACAAACCCTTTGAGTATGTTTCCAAAAATCATACGGGTATCTACCCACAAACATAAACCATTTTGACAATATAATGGTATCATTTTTCATATAGATGATGTCCAATTAATAGGAATTTTCTTTATTCATTTTAAGTTATTACTATCCATGGGGTTTTCACTATAACCAAATCTTGGGATGCAATTTCATTATCAATTTATTAATGGCGTGTGTTCTTTATTCATTCACCATGCCATATTGACTATTCAAATTTAATTATGATTAAATTATTTTTATTCATGATATCCCTATTTTTAACCCTTACAGAGCATTTGAGATCACCCCTTTCATTTTTTTACCTTCAACAGGTTCTGAAGAGAAGAAAATTTATTGATTTCTTGTAGATGTGGTTTATTAGTTTTTGTTATGTATTTTATTTTTTTACCTTTCCCAATATAATATGAGTTAGAAGTATGTATCATGTTTCTTATAGACTACTAAACTAATCAGTCCTTCATGATTTTATTCCTTGTAATCATTCTAGTGTAATAAGTAATTCACCGGCTCTAGTAATTTGGGGTTGGCGTGTTACAGTTGGTGTTAGAGGAAGTTTAGTAGCAACATTTGAAACTAGATTTACGGAAAATAGTTTAGAGGAAATAAACATAAGTTATACATTAAAGATAATCATAGAATAACATCTTGAAATTTGGGTAAACTAGGGATTATGTGGGTATTCCTAGAAAATACATCTTTTTATGGATTACACAAGTGGACGTTATTCTCTCACTAATGTACCAAGGAGTAACAACTATAAAAAGTAGTTTCGGGATTGACCTAGGGTATCCTTGTACACGAAAATAGGCCTTACAGCACACCGTGTTTGACACTCCCAAGGGATATGATTAGGATAATTCACATTTTCTTTACAAAGAATTATGAAGGATTTGAAAGTAAATATAAATGATGTTTATGATTATGAGATTAGTTGTGGAAAAATTTCCAGATTGTCATAAGTGTTTTCTAGTTATAAATTATGAACAATAACCTATTTTAGTGGATTCATTTATTTAGTGATGGATCCTAATGGAATACATAGTGACGGAAAAATCATATATTTCAGTCCTTTCCGCTAATATCATCACTTTTAACCTTACCCCTCCATGAGATCCAAATCCTTATAGATATTAGTTATTTCATTAATATGAAATTCCATCACTTGTTCACTATCATTAACTCTCATATAGTTCAAATGATTTTTCAACATGTCTCTTGATTCTCATGCTAACCATGACTCATTTGAGTTTAGAGGTCCTATAGAGTCTCTCTATCTACTGATATTGAGATACATGTTCTTTTAAATTATGGGGAACATATTCCATGTTTCGTGATTCTAAATTTCCAAGTTCCAGTCTTTATAGTGAGAATATACAGTACATATCACCCATGTCCATATCGTATGAGTTTAAAATAAATGTTCACTATCCCCACCACATGACATTAATCTACGAGGTAATATTCCATCTTGTATGACTATAAACTTCTCAGGGTAGGATATTTACTATAGCAAATTTCATCATTATATGAGCGATTGATAAGTTTATAAGTTTTTGACACACAAACCATCTGTGCTTTAGAGTACTAATTCCGAAACACCTACATATGATCCGGATATGCGCAAGAGATTCTTTCATATATTATCTATTTTATTGCTATGTTCCCAAAATAAAATTCCACTTTCCCTGCATATGATTTTGATCTTTATGGGATACCTCTTAATTCAAATAACTATGTGTAACTTGATTCTCATTCCAATAAGAAACATAGTGACACTAGGATTTCCTATCCTTGGCTCAGTTGTAAACCTCTGGTTGAAGCTTTGTGATGTTAAATACCCACAATATTTAGTCCAATATGTGTGACAGTAAACCTCAAAAACATTTGGCTGAATATATATGACCATAAATTTTATCCCTTCATGGTCCTAGTTTCCGGAACTTAAACTAGAAATAAAAATAATTTGAGGTTGTATCCCTTTTCCATGGTGATATAATGATTTGGTAGTTTGAACCCTTATTGAATATTCCTATTCTCCATGAACCCAATTTACATATATAATGTATAAATTAACAATTTATTTAATTCATCATCTTGGAATCCCCCAACCATGAGTCTATTAATCCAATTGGTTCTTTATTTCATGTAAAATTTTGGTATAGGGATTAATTGATTCAAAGGGACCCTGCAAGGAAATGATGGTGAATAGTAAAGATTTCCCTTGAGCCTATGACATAACCCCTAGTGGAGATTTTGATCCTAAAGGAAAAGTAAACCATAATCCCATGCACCATCCATTGAATGATTGAAATATTAGTTTTCTACTATTACTAAGGGTTATTCGTGTCCCACTAGTCTCTAGTTTGAAATTATTTTGACTTTAATAGGTTATTATTTACATAATCCCAAACCAAACAATTTGATAAGATTCAAGAACCCTCAATTTTTCACATTCATGCATCATTACCACTTTCAAATAAAGATTATGACATTATAATCTTGTTCCCCTTATAATCTTGGTGTTTCTCTCCTTTAGAGATCTTGTAGTCTTATGTTGAAATTATTATTCATACACACACCCAATGACGGTCCAAGATTCATGGTCTTAAACTAAATTCTTCCATTTTCTATGAGATATTATATACTGGAATTGGGATCCTCTCTTCACATAAGGTTTCTCCTTTCCCTTACCATATAGTCTGCCTCAGTTCATGGTCAAAATTATTTGACCTAAAACATCATCTTCATTATTTTCACTCGCAAGACCTTACACTTCCAATTGAAAGAGTCATATTACTTTCTAGGTTGAAAAACCAACCCTTTGAAAAATTATATTCACTTCTCACTAAGCCTCTCCCTCAACAACTTAGCAAAGAAAATATAGGGATAAAATAAAAAGGTAAAAAACTCATTGGGACTTCCAATCAACACTAGAAAAAATCGAGTTATAATCACTAGGTATATTTAACTAGGAAATAGTTAAAGCACATATCTAGTCAGAAAGAACAATATGAGGTCAACAAGTCCCTTCATGACTTAAACTATACAAAATATGTTCTATCCTATTTGAACATAAAATGGTTAAAGTGGCCTTTCCCATGTGGCCTGAATTTTTTGCATGAGATTCATATCTATGAAATATCCCCATGAATACAAGGGTCTTTACCCATGATACCATGGTAATGTGATGATATCCACTCTCCTATGTTTGATCTATAACTTTATAGGATATTTCATCATATAATTTTTCATCAATGAAATATATGTGGCTTAATTGTTTTTCCAACGGGGTATGTAGTGACATCCAAGTCTCTTATCTAGGATCAATCCATCAATAAAAATTCATTACACTCCCTTTTTAACACACTAAGATATGGAACTTCCTCGATTTTCGATATTTGAACCTTGAGTTGAGATTACTCTTCATGGAAACTCATGCACCTCAAGTAAGCAGTTCCTCTTAGAAACTCAAATGCCATGAGTCAGCATTCTCTTCCTAGTTACATAAAAAAGCATTTATTTTGGATACTCAATTTATTAATAACACTCCCAGTAGTTATATAACTTCAAATCCAACCATATGATATGGGAATGTGTAAATGTTCTCTACATTTACTTTAGAATCATATTTTTTTTAATCCAAACGAATCTAATTCTAATGGGGGTGTTCATTTTATTGGAAGTAAACAAATAATGCCACACACTTTTTCACATGACCCATGATATGATCCTTTCTTAGAAAATAAATGAACAGGTTGAGAAGAAATGAGTTCCCATGTTGATTAAAGAAAAATATTGGATTTCCATGTGTCTGAAGACTACTCACTTTCCAAGGGAGTATGTTGTGGACTTCAAAAATTGATAAAAAAAATATGTATTAATGATATAAAACGTTTTTTTAGAATTTTTTAGGAAATTATTGATATATAAAAATTTAAAATGGTGTATATTTCCTCATAGAAGTCAATTTGACAAGTCGTAGAGGCCAAACTGACATACAGATCAAAACATATGGTTATTTGATGCTAAACTTACACAACTAGAACAAACAGTCTATGGAAAGCATCTTTCTTGTATCATCCATGATGGAGAACCTATGTGTAACACCTATATTGTAACACCCGAGAATTTTATGAGAAATATTTTTATTTTTATAAATCATAAAAGGAATCTTTCACTACACACAACACTAGTTTGTCTTGATTTACACGCAATCGCGACCTTCCTCGATAGCTTGCGTCGTACGCAATACCGAGTTTCACTAAACAATGATATGCTATTAAAATATTATTAAAACTATGCATTATGAATAGTAATAACCACTTTTTGAAATTTTATAAATTTTATTTTTCAAAATGGACTTCATTTTTTGGATTCGGAATATGGAAATTATCCTTGGGTGAAATTTTGGTATTTTTCTGAAAACTTTCAATTTTTGATAAATAGTGAAACCACTAAGTGGTAGTTAAAAAAACTGAATTTTTCATAAAACTTAATTTTACCGCTTCTGTGAGTGGAATTTAAAAAATCTGAGGGACACGGTTGATTTCATTAAGTAAAATGTGGTTCAATGAGATGAAAATAATTTTTGGTGAATAATAACTTTTTACTTTTATTTACCATGGTTAAAAGTAAATAGGTTAATTAAGGGTAAAAATGATATTATTATTACCCTAACACATGTCCTAATTCTATTGGATAATTGTAATTCGACCAAAAACAAACTTAGGAATAAAATATGACCATTTAGGCCCACTTGGATTAGATTAGGACATTTATTATTAATTTATTTAAAGATGGGTTAAAATAGTTAAAATCAAAGTTTAATAAGTAAATAATTTTTAATATAAGGTTATAAATAATATAAATTCAACTATAAATATTAAATAGAAAGATAAAAATATTTCCTACATAATGGTATTTCATTTTTAATTTTTAGACATTAAATAATTTTATTTATTTATGACACAAAGATGATGCAGTAATTATCTTATTAATGAAATATTGACATAAGTGATGTTATAAGTACCAAAATAAATGTAATTTGAGACTTTTTATGAATTACACTAATTTTATAGGTTAATATGACATGTTACTATTGATGTAATTAACTGTTTTAGAACTAATCATTCTGTTATGATTTTCACAAAAATCAATTACTAAATAGTGTCAAAATTGACATAAAATAGTTTTTAAAACAAATATTATATTATTAATTGTTATTTTATTTCTAAAAATATAAGGTTCGGCAAAATGACTTATATAAGGTTAAATATATTAATAATAAACAACTTGGGGTTCGTTTGGCTACTTATTGTATGTTTATTAACCTTATAGTATAACAACATAAGAAGACACGGTAAAAGTAAAATTATTTAACTTAATGTTAAATCTAAATGATAAGGTCAAAATAGGAACCTAAACTTGTATAAATTCTATTTTATGAGATTATTTCGACCCATCCCCACATTAGATTCTAAATAAATCAATTTGGAGCTATTTAAAACAGAACTTGACTTTATAATAAAATAATATGTTTAGTTTTTCCAAAGGAGCCCCTCTCCTCCCTTATAAAAGGGAACCTCCTCCCCCTCTTCCTCACACCACTTTGAGCATTCAATCTTGGCCAACCCCTGCCAATTTCTCCTCTCCACTTCCCTAGATACATCCTAGAGGTCCTGGTATTCTTCAAAGACCAATTTTAGTGCCCTAAAAGGAAGTCTCAAAGAAGCACTTCAAAGAAAAGGTAATGTCCGTTACCGATTCTTTCATCTTTATTTCTTCTTCCACTTCTTCTTCTTTAGTTGTTTCATTATGAAGTAATAACATCAGTATAACTCATATACTGATATGTTATTATAAGTATGAAACAACCCTATTTCACCATCTATCCATCCTACGGAAAATGAAATCACCGCGCGTGCGTACGTACGAAATACCATCTCCACGTCGTGGTGTAATCTATTTTCCACCACCACCTTACTTGGATGGGTATAATGGTGTAAATAATGACTATATATGATTATTGTAAAGTGATATTGATTCTGAAATAGTATACATACATTCAAATACATTTCCATGATCATGGGAATGATATCATCGCTCGTGCGTACGTACGAAATACCGTCTCCACGATGTGATGCGACTCGTTCTACATGATCTTCATTGCATAATGATTATATAAATGAATTGAATGAATTAATATGATATATATTACACTAATAAAATTCTGGAAATGAGGTATCTATAAACTAAAGAGAAGAATAAGAATTTATTCGACAAAACACGCATAAGAACAAATAGTAATAAAAAACCGAATAACAAGTTGTAATGAAATATTACTAATAGGAAGATAAGAATATGACCATATGTGATATCATAACAATGAGTATGATTCTGGAAAAAGTCAATAAGATTATTTAAATCATTATACAGGAGGTTTGGACACGTACAAAGAATATCAGACCTAAGGTAAGGGAAATATCACAATCTCATTTTTATCCGAGATTGATTATACTTCGGTATTTACTGGGGTGTATTTTATCATAAACATCCATGTTTCCTCAATATGTAATATTATTTCATTACACCTAAAATTTTTTAAATCCAATTTTACCCTTCGGTGAGTTTTTAGTAAAAGATATGAAATTAATCTTTTGTCATTTTTCGTACGAGGTACTTTTTGACTTTTCCAACAAAAGGATGAGAAGAATGTTTTTTTAACTTATACGACATGAATGGATTTTTTAAAAATTATTTCCAAGAAGATTACTTTACAAGTTTTCATGTTTATTTTTAATCAACTTCTTTTAGTTTAAAATTGTATGACATGTTAAGAAAGGAAAAATGTTTTTGAAGTAGAAAAGATATTTTCCTCAAGAATGGAGTTCAAGAGTTTTATCAAAATTATTTTCCATCTAAGATAATATAGGGTTCTGTTTCTATCCCTATTATTACATGGATTTGATTATGTTATGATGGAAATATTTTTATGAATTCCTTTATCCTATATGAATTGTTTTATGATGTCATGATGTTTAAGATTCCCATTTTTATTACATGGGTTATGCTATGATGTATGGTTTATGATTTTGTGGCACACATAAGAATGGTATCATTATGAGATGGGTGGGACCTATATCTACCTCCAATGCATTGGGTAAAGATTTTATATCTCATGAGATAGACATGGCTAGAACGGAAGGTTAAACCGGTTTAGTGAAAGAAGACTGAAATGAGGAGTGAACTCAGTTCAGAAATGGACTTTATCCCCTAAGATAGTCTTGGCAATGAGTATTGACTAATAATAAATGATTCTCTATGATTATGTGTGTATGCCACGAAGATTCATGTTTTAAGTTATGATTATTGGGATCACATTTCACTACTATGATTTATCCCATGTTATGAAATTATGATTTCTTTTGCAGGTTATGATTTCCAAAAGTTATGTTCTTATGTATATGATGTGATTGATATTTCTTTTGTTTACCCTTACTGAGAATTTGAGCTCACCCTTTTGTATGTTTTCTTTCCCTAGGTCAGGAAGAAGGTTATTATGTAAGATATTTCAAAAGGGACTATAGATATGATGAAATAAATGGGAGACAGTGTAGACGCTTTATGAACCAGTTGTTTATGTTTCCTAGTTTCTAAAGACACTATACCTAAACGGTCCTTTCCTGGTTTTGTTAGATGTTGTAATATGTGTGCTTCAATTCTGAAGTAATAACAATGTATGTAAAGTATGGGTCGCTACAGTTGGTATCAGAGGAAAGGTATAGTCAACCTTTGGAAACTAGGATGTGAAAGCCTTAGTAAGAATCCTAAGGATAAGTCTAAGAATAGAACACAATCTTAGTGTTTTAGAAATGGCCATGAATAACCTAGGATAAGACCTTAAGTGTGAAATTGTATTCTTGATTATGTGGTGTTCCTATTATAATTAGTGTTTCTCACACTATTCTTCTTGGTTTTAGTCAATGGATGGAACGCGAAGGAACCGTGTTAATGCGGAATGCGACGGGAAATGCAATGATTGTCCCCCTGAGCAACCAAACGTTATGGGAGCTGGAATGAAAAATCTTGTAGCCATGCTCACACAACTTTCTCAAGCTATGAATCATGCAAGACTTCCAAACGAGCAATGGAAAGAGCAACATTCTGTTGAATCCTTCATGAGACAGCGTCCACCTTCATTCAGTGGGTCTACTGATCCATTAGTTGCTGAATAATGGATTAGTACTACTGAAATGATATTTTTAGTTCATCAATGTTCTGAACATGATAAAGTCATCTTAGCATTGTATCATTTGGAAGGTGATGCTGATCAATGGTGGAATCTTATTAAGAATACGAGGAAAAGGGATGAAATTGAGTCCATGGAATGGGACGAGTTCAAGAACTTATTTTTCAATAAGTACTTTCCTCATATTCTCCGAACAAATATGGAGAAAGAGTTTCTTGAACTGAAGCAAAAGGATGATGAATCTGTTGGTACCTATGAAGCAAATTTTACAAGACTTGCAAGGTACACTTCTGGTATTATTATCCAACCTGAGAGTAAGATCGATCGATTCTTTAGTGGCATAAAACCAAGTCTTCAAAGGGCGTTAGCCATAAGGGACTTCAATAGCTATGAGGAAATCGTTCGATGTGCTCTCAAAGTCGAGATGGAGATTGGAGTAACCCATTAGTCATATGGGTTTGATAAGAAGAGGAAAATGGAATTCAAAGGAAAATCTAAAGAGCACACTGAAAAGAAGATGAGCTTTCCCTTATGCTCAAAGTGTGGAAAGAACCATGGAGGGAGTTGTCTTAAAGGGACAAGTAAATGTTTCAAATGTGTAAAGGAAGTTCATAGGGCATTTGAATGCCGCAATGATGGGAAGAAGATGTCTAATGATGCAAACAAATGAAGGGATACACAGAATGAACCTACTACACTTCAATGTTTCAAGTGCAAGGAGATGGGGCATTATGCCAATCAATGCCCAAATACAAGGGTTGATGATGATGGTCGAAATTAACAAACTCTTAAGGCTAAAGACAAAAGAAATTCACATGCAATTTATATCAGCGATGTGGAGTACAATAACGATGTGGTGAAAGGTACACTTACCATCCACTCTAAAGTAGAAAATGTTTTATTTGATTCTGGATCCAGCCACTCTATTATTTCTGAAGAATTTTCTATGGATATCACCGTATTACCTCAACAATTAGATGTTGAGTTAGCTGTGACAACCCCTAATGGCACAATAGTCGCAGAAAAAGTTTATAATTCTTCTCTGATCGAAGTTTGTGGGAAAGTGCTTCCTGCAAATCTTGTGATCCTTCAAATAGTGTAATTTGATGTGATTCTTGGCATGTATTTGCTTTCTTTATATGGATCTCATATCAATTGCCAAATAAGGGAAGTCACATTTCATATTCCAGATCAATCTATGATCGTCTATCAATGTAAGGATGAACATAACCTTCCAATCGAAATTTCTTCCATCTTATGGGTCTTGATTCCACTAAATGAAGGTTATTTATCTCAAATGGTTGGTGAGAAACTCACGATTAAGAATATGCCCATTGTACGGGAGTTTGATGATGTCTTTCTGGAGGAATTACCGGGTCTTCCACAAAATCGTGAAGTTGAGTTTTCAATAGAACTCATACCGGGTGCTTTGCCTATTTTAAAGACACCTTATAGAATGGCCCCAATTGAGTGCAGGAATTGAAGAAGAAACTCCAAGAGAATCTTGATAAGGGGTTCATATGCCCTAGTGCGTCACCTTTGGGAGCACCAGTTTTGTTTTTTAAGAAGAAAGATGGATCAATGAGACTCTGCATTGATTATCGATAACTTCACAAGATCACTATCAAGAACAACTATCCTCTCCCGCGCATTGATGACCCATTTGACCAACTACGCGGAGCTCAATACTTTTCCAAGATTGATCTTCATTCAGGGTATCATCAATTAAGTGTCAAAAGGGAGGATATACCAAAGACATCTTTCCGTACAAGGTATGGACACTATGAATTTATAGTGATGCCATTTGGTCTTACTAATGCCCCTGCTATCTTCATGGATCTGATGAATTGAGTCTTTAGAGACTATCTTGATCAGTTTGTGGTAGTCTCTATAGACGATATTCTTGTCTATTTAAAGAGAAAGGAAGAACATGAAGATCAATTGAGAATTATATTGAAGACCCTGAGAAAGGAGAAGCTTTATGCCAAATTTACCAAGTGTGAATTTTGGCTTCAAAAAGTCTCATTTTTGGGTCACATAATCTCAAAAGAGGGGATATCTGTGGATCCAGCAAAAACAGAGGTTATCGAAAGATGATCGAGACCAACAATAGTAACTGAGATCCGAAGTTTTCTTGGTTTGGCTGGATAGTATCGACATTTTGTGAAAGATTTTTCACGATTATCTAATCCACACACCAAGTTGACTCAGAAAGGAGTTACGTTTGTTTGGACGGAGTAATGTGAAGAGAATTTCAAGGAGTTGAAAAGAAGGTTATCCAGTGCATCTGTGCTCACACAGCCTTGTAGTGGAGAAAGGTTTGTGATCTACAGTGATGCATCCAAGAAGGGATTGGGGTGTGTTCTTATGCAAAATGATATGGTGATAGCTTATGTCTCACGACAATTGAAAATACATGAGAAAAATTACCCAACTCATGATTTGTAGTTAGTTGCGGTAATCTTTGAATTAAAGATTTGGAGCCATTATCTTTATGGAGAAAGGTGTGACATTTATACTGATCATAAAAGTTTAAAGTATAGTTTCACACAAAAGGAGCTGAATATGCACCAAAGAAGATGGTTGGAGCTGATTAAGGATTATGACTGCTCAATCCATTACCACCCTGGGAAAGCAAACAAGGTGGCAGATGCATTAAGTCGACAAGACCATGCCAGTTTATCCATGATGAGGATCAAAAAAGATCCAGTATTTATGGATTTACAAATGATGGATCATGGAATTTTAATGAAAGGGGAAAAATTGTATCTTTCTCAAATGGGTGTTCAACCATCTATACATTTGAAGATTAAAGAGGCACATAAAAAAGATGTTGAGTTACAAAAGAAGGTGAGAAATGTTCCTGAATTCAACCTTGATTGTGATGGGATAATAAAGTTCAGGAATCGAGTTTGTGTTCCTCCCATCCTCGAATTAAAGAAGGAGCTGCTAGATGAGGCTCATAGTTCTTCATTCCCCATTCATCCTGGAAGCACGAAGATGTATAGGGACCTGAAAGAGTACTTCTGGTGGGATGGCATGAAAAGAGATGTTGCTGAATATGTCTCTCGATGCTTGGTTTGTCTGCAAGTTAAAGCTGAGAGACAGAAGTCTAAGGGGATGTTACAACCATTACCCATACCCGAATGGAAATGGGAAAACATCACTATGGACTTTGTCACCAGACTTCCTAAAACATCCAAAGGCAATAATGCTATCTGGGTTATAGTTGATCATCTTACAAAGTATGCACACTTCATCGCTATTAGAGAGGATTTCTCTCTGGATCGGCTTTCCAGGATATATGTGAAGGAAGTGGTAAGATTGCATGGAGTACCACTTTCTATTATATCTGATCGGGATCCTAGGTTTACCTAAAAGTTCTGGAGAAGTCTTGAGAATACTCTAGATACAGAGTTGAGTTTCAGCACTGCTTATCATCCTCAGACAGACGGTCAGTCTAAGAGGACGATTCAAACACTAGAAGATATGTTGAGATCTTGCTCTATGGATTTCAAATGTGGTTAGGATCAACACCTACCTTTGGTTGAATTTTCTTATCATAATATCTTTCACTCCAGTATTCATATGGCTCCTTATGAAGCTCTCTATGGAAAGAAATGCAGGACTCCAACTTGCTGGGATGAAGTTGGGGAAAGAAATCTATTAGGACCCGATCTCGTTGATGAAATGGCAGAAAAGGTCAGATCTATTCAACAACACATAAGAGCAGCTCAGAGTCGACAAAAAAGTTATGCCAACAACCAAAGAAAAGACCTTGAGTTTGAAGTGGCTGATAAAGTGCTCTTACGAATATCTCCCTGGAAGAGGGTCATGAGATTTGGAAAGAAGGGGAAGTTGATCCCTAGATATATCGGTCCATTTGAAATATTGGATCGTATTGGGAAGGTAGCTTACTGATTGGCGCTTCCATCGAATCTCTCTCAAGTTCATGATGTGTTCCATGTATCTCTCCTGAGTAAGTACATACCTGATCCTTCACATGTACTCAGCTCAGAAGTTGTACCGCTGGAGCAAGATCTTTCTTATGAAGAACAGCAGATAGAGATTCTGGATCATAGCGAAAAAGTCCTACAAAACAAGACCACTCGATTGGTGAAAGTTTTATGGAAGAACCACTTATTAGAAGAAGATTCATGGGATCTTAAGGATATGATGATGGAGAGGTATCTTCATCTGTTAGTTACAGAGTGACGAATTTCGAGGGCGAAATTCATTTTAAGGGGGGTAGAATGTAACACCTGAGACTTTTATGAGAAATATTTTTGTTTTTATAAATCATAAAAGGAATCTTTCACTACACACAACACTAGCTTGGCTTGCTTTACAAGCAATCACGACCTTCCTCGATAGCTTGCATCGTATGCAATACCGAGTTTCACTAAACAATGATATGCTATTAAAATATTATTAAAACTAGCCATTATGAATAGTAATAACCACTTTTTGAAATTTTATAAATTTTATTTTTCAAAATGGACTTCAGTTTTGGATTTGGAATATCGAAATTAGCCTAGGGTGAAATTTTGGTATTTTTCTGAATACTTTCAATTTTTGATGAATAGTGAAACCACTAAGTGGGAGTTAAAAAAAATGAATTTTTCATAAAACGTAATTTTACCGCTTCTGTGAGTGTAATTTCTAAAATCTGAGAGACACTGTTGATATCAGTAAGTAAAATTTGGTTCAGTGAGATGAAAATAATTTTTGGTGAATAGTAGCTTTTTACTTTTATTTACCACAGTTAAAAGTAAATAGGGTAATTAAGGGTAAAAATGATATTACTATTACCCTAACACATGTCCTAATTCTATTGGATAAGTTTAATTCCACCAAAAACAAACTTAGGAATAAAATATGATCATTTAGGCCCACATGGATTAGATTAGGACATTTATTATTAATTTATTTAAAGAAGGGTTAAAATAGTTAAAATCAAAGTTTAATAGGTAAAGAATTATTTATATAAGGTTATACATAAGATCAATTCGACTAAAAATATTCCTTATAAATATAAAAAGATTTTCTACATACTGGTATTTTATTTGTAAATTTTAGACATTAAATAGTTTAATTTATTTATGACACAAAGAAGATGAAGTAATTATCTTATTAATGAAATATTGACCTAATTGATGTTATAAATAACCAAATAAATGTAATTTGAGACTTTTTATGAATTCCACTAATTTTATAGGTTAATATGACATTTTATTATTGATTTAATTAACTTTTTTCGAAGTAATCATTCTGTTATGATTTTAAAAAAAAACAATTACTAAATTGTGTCAAAATTGACTTAAAACAGTTTTTTAAACAAATATTATATTATTAATTGTTATTTTATTCATAAAAATCTAAGGTTCGGCCAAATGACTTAGATAAGGTTATATATATTAATAATAAACAATTTGGGGTTCGTTTTTCTGCTTATAGTAAGTTTATTAACCTTATAGTATAAGAACAAAAGAAGACACATTAAAAGTAAAATTCTTTGACTTAATGTTAAATCTAAATGATAAGGTTAAAATAGGAACCTAAACTTGTCTAAATTATATTAGATGAGAGGATATCGACCCATCCCCACCTTATCTTTTAAATAAATCAATTTGGAGCTATTTAAAACCGAACTTTACTTTATAATAAAATAATATTTTTAGTTTTTACAAAGGAGCTCCTCTCCTCCCTTATAAAAAGGCACCTCCTCCCCCTCTTCCTCACACAACATTGAGCCTTCAAGCTCAGCCAACCCCTGCCACATTCTCCTCTCCACTTCCCTATAGACATCCTAGAGGTCCTGGTATTCTTCAAAGTCCAATTTTAGTGCCCTAAAAGGAGGTCTCAAAGAAGCACTTCAAAGAAGAGGTAATGTCCGTTACCGATTCTTTCATCTTTATTTCTTCTTCAACTTCTTCTTCATTAGTTGTTTCATTATGAAGTAATAACATCAGTATAACTCATATACTTATATGTTATTATAAGTATGAAACAACCCTATTTCACCATCTATCCATCCTACGGAAAATGAAATCACCGCGCGTGCGTACGTACGGAATACCGTCTCCACGCCGTGGTGTAATCTATTTTCCACCACCACGTTACTTGGATGGGTATAATGGTGTAAATAAGGACTATATATGATTATTTTAAATTGATATTGATTCTGAAATAGTATACATACACTCCAATACAATTCCATGATCATGGGAATGATATCATCGCTCGTGCGTACATACGGAATACCGTCTCCACGATGTGATGCGACTCGTTCTACATGATCTTCATTGCATAATGATTATATAAATGAATTTAATGAAATAATATGATATATATTACACTAATAACATTCTGGAAATGGGGTATCTATAACCTATAGATAAGAATTAGAATTTATTCGACAAAACACGCATAAGAACAAAAAGTAATAAACACCCGAATAACAAGTTGTAATGAAATATTACTAATAAGAAGCTAAGAATATGACCATATGTGATATCATAACAATGAGTGTGATTCTGTAATAAGTCAATAACATTATTCAAATCATTATACAGGAGGTTCGGACACGTACAAAGCATATCGGACCTAAGGTAAGGGAAATATCACAATCTCATTTTTATCCGAGATTATTTATACTTCGGTATTTACTGGGGTGTATTTTATCATCCACATCCATGTTTCCTCGATATGTAATATTATTTCCTTCCACCTACAATTTTTTAAATCCAATTTTACCCTTCGGTGAGTTTTTAGTAAAAGATATGAAAGGAATCTTTTGTCGTTTTTCATACGAGGTACTTTTTGACTTTTCCGAAAAAAGGATGAGAAGAATGTTTTTTAACTTATACGGCATGAATGGATTTTTAAAAAATTATTTCCAAGAAGCTTCCTTTACAAGTTTTCAAGTTTATTTTTAATCAACTTCTTTTAGTTTAAAATTGTATGACATGTTAAGAAAGGAAAAATGTTTTTGAAGTAGAAAGGATATTTTCCTCAAGAATGCAGTTCAAGAGTTTTATCAAAATTATGTTCCATCTTAGATAATATAGGGTTCTGTTTCTATCCCTATTATTATATGGATTTGATTATGTTTTGATGTAAATATTTTTCTGAATTCCTTTATCCTATATGAATTGTTTTATGATGTCATGATGTTTAAGATTCCCAATTTTATTACATGGGTTATGCTATGATGTATGGTTTATGATTTTGTGGAACACATAAGAATGGTATCATTATGAGATGGGTGGGACCTATATCTCCCTCCAATGCATTGGGTAAAGATTATATATCTCATGAGATAGACATGGCTGGAATGGCAGGTTAAACAGGTTTAGTGAAATAGGACTGAAATGAGGAGTGAACTCGGTTCAGAAATGGACTTTGTCCACTAAGATAGTCTTGGAAATGAGTCTTGACTAAAAATAAATGATTCTCTATGATTATGTCTATATGTCACAAAGTTTCATGTTTTATGTTATGATTATTGGGATTACATTTCACTTCTATGATTTATCCCATGATATAAAATATTGATTTCTTTTGCAGGTTAAGATTTCCAAAAGTTATGTTCTTGTGTATATGATGTGATTGATATTTTTTTTGTTTACCCTTACTGAGCATTTGAGCTCACCCTTTTATATGTTTTATTTCCACAGGTTAGGAAGAAGGTTATTAAGTGAGATATGTCAAAAGGGACTATAGATATGATGAAATAAATGGAAGATAGTGTAGACACTTTATGAACCAGTTGTTTATGTTTCCCAGTTTCTAAAGACACTATACCTATACGGTCCTTTCCTAGTTTTGTTATATATTGTAATAAGTGTGCTTCAATTCTGAAGTAATAACAATGTATGTAAAGTATGAGTCGCTACATATATGGATAACCTTTTTTCTGAATAAATTAGTTTTCATTGATGTCTTACAATACACTAAGTCAAACATTCCTTACACATGAAACTGATTTTTCATGTGATACACACAACACTAACATGGATTAAACTATATGCAACTCCAACTTGGTGTGCATTACACACAACCCTGAGTTTCTACGAAACATCATTTTATTTTCATAATTATTTAAAATGATATAATTATAATCCATATAATAAACATAGTAATATGAATATTAATAAATACTTTTAAAAAGTTATTTATAAATGATTTATATAAAATAAATAATAATATTAACAAAAAAAAATTAGTAATGTATTTATATGTTTAAAATATTATTTTCTCAAATATACCCGTTTTTCATGTCTTTCTATGAATAAAAATAAAAGTAATTTTATACACTTTTGTAAATTGAATTTTATAAAATAAATGTAACTTTATAATTAATAATGTTGAAATTATCTAAATGTGTTTTTTTGGGATTTTTCTGAGAAACATCATTTTTAGATGATTAGTGAGAAATACTGAATTTTAATTCAAAATTTTTTTTTGAATAATTTATTTATATAGTTAAATTTAATTTTATGTTGGATTTTAAAGCCAAATTAGATAAATTATACAACTATTAATCCAATTTAAGTCATTGTGATCCTTTTTATATTGAATTTAGATATAAAATATTAATGATCATTTGAACATTCTCACTTTAAAAATCAGCTTCTTCACTATGTCTACAGGATTAGCGTTAAACTAAATTTTTCCTCTTATATGAATTGAATTTTAAAAAATGAACATTCATGGTTGTAATAATAATGATATTTATAGTCTAATAGGATTAAATTAATTTTTAGATATTATGAATAGTAACTTTATCAATTTTTAATTGCCACAATTAAGGGAAAATCATGTAATTAAATGTAAGCATAATATTATAAATATTATAATATTACACTAAAACATGTAAAAAAATTAATTTATTGATTATGTTTCTACCAAAAGAATCATTGCATTTACATTATATCCTTTTAAATCCAATTAAATGAGAGTAAGACATTTATTATATTTTATTTAAATAAAAGTTAAAAATGTCATGCTTCTATTTTTAATAACAATATCAATTTTAATATAGTGTTATAAAGAAGATAAATTTGACCTTAAAGAAATATAAAATTATTATCTTCAACATGGTAATTTATTTTTTATTTTTATAAAATAAATAATTATCATTACGGATTACACAATGATGATGCAATAATTTTTTAATTAATAGAAATGTAAAATAAATGTTATTAAAAGTCTTAAATAAATATAATTTGATATAAATAATTTCATAATTTTTTTATATATTCATTTGAATATTTATTGATGATTTAAAGGTGTTTTTTAATATATCAAGTTGTTATGATATTTTTCAAAATTCCAATAATACATAGTGACAAAATTGACATTAATGATATTTTAAAATAATTAATATTTTATTAAATAATATAAAGTTCCTAAAAATATAAAATTTATCCATATTATAGGGATAATTTTTAAATTTTTTTCTAAATGATATATTTATGGTTAATTTGGTAGTTTATTGTAACTATATTAACCTTTAATGTGTAAAAATGCATGTTATCATGGTAAGAGTTAAAGAGGTTAAATAAGTATTAAAGGTAAAAGATAAAATTAAAAAATGTCAAAACATATCAAATTTTAATTGGATAAGAGTATTTTCCCCCATAAAAATATCATATTATAAACAAATAAGATTGGAGACTTTTTTAATTTAAAATTAATTTATATTAATTTAATATTTTAAGAGTTTTGAAAGTGTCCCTCACCTAAATTATAAAAGGTTACCTACTCCCTCACTTCCGCGCACCACATTGAGAATTATAGCTAATCAAAAATCTATATAGATATGCTCCAAACATCTCCCCTTTATTATTTGAAGCCTCTCTTTGGGAAAAAAATTATCCAAGGAATCCCTTTGATGTAATCCCAAAGGAGTTACCCAAAGAAGAGGTAACATCCTTCCTCAAGCTCATATCATTTATTTTCTTTCTCCACCACCTCAATTCTTATTATTCAATTCAAACATAATAGTTTCAGTATCCTCAATATACTAAGATGTTTTTATGTAATGTTTTCTACCATAAATTACACACAATTCCATCTAATGGGTAAAAACGTACTGTTCTTGTGTACGGCAAACTACCGCCTCACGAAAGGATGTTGTTCATTTTAACTTTACCCTATCTTATAGATGAGAACTATGATAGACAATATATTTTTATATGATATATATTATACTTATGTTTTAATTATAATTATTTATTTATTATATAAATCCTACCTTTAACCTTTCTATTTTGTGTAAATATGATAACTTTGTTTGTGGGAGTGTGGACTAAGTCCTCCTTAAAGAGATATAATTTGTTCACATGTTACATGGAATGTATTAAGGATGAGTTTAGTAAAATTATATGATATATATAACATAATTATTCTAATTTAATGATATTAAATACATATATACATAAATTTCATTTACTTTATTTCTTTCAATACACCACAAAAATCAAAACAATATTCATGCTTATATACGACCTACCGCCTCGAGGAACGGTGTTTTCCATTTCACACACACACATACATATATAATAGATTATTATAAATTTTTATATACTAAATAAATATGATATTTTAAGTCTTGTTTTACATTCTTGAAATAACTAAATCTTGATCCAAGTAAGATAACCTGGAATGAAAAGTCAAAACATATACGATAATCAAAGTGTTTATTACTTGAAACGTTAGTTTAACATCAAAATTGTTAATAAAAGGGTAATAGATGTTAATAAGAGAAAATAATATGGTATTATAAATTTTAATATGGTTATTTTATAAATGTATAATAAAAATATACTTATTAAACATGAGGCTTGTATGTGTACAAAAAAAGTCAAGACACAAGGTAAGGGAATTTCATCTCACGTTTTTATTTCCATGAGATACATACGTTATTCACCAAAAATTTATTTTGTGTGGTATATACACTACCCCTGAATGTATTCTAGAATTTTAATACTTAAATTTATATCTATTTACATATCTATTTTATAGTCTTTATTTCAGGAGTTTTATGATTCAAAAGTTATCAAATTGGTAAAGTAATTTTGTCTAAATTTTCATTCTTTGAGAAACATGTTTGTTATACACCAATGTACTTTTACAAAGGGGTATATGATCCAAATTGACATGTTATATCATGAATAAACTTCTTTTTCATGATATTTTAGGCTCTATGTAATTTTATTTTCTTACATGGGGGGTATGATTTAATGTTACTAAGTGGTAAGAGTTTATCAAAATGATCTCATCATTTATTGATATTGTTTATGATTATGCTTTCATTGATGAAAAAGTATGATAAATATATCTGAAATACTAATGAATTTTATTTTACTATGGTCATTAATGATTTCTTTCTGTATCAGTACACTTTTTCCACTCATTGGTACATGAAGAAATTAAGATTTTTTTTATGAAAATTCAATCTTGTTTATATGTTTTGTTCGAAAATCAATTTTCTTAAAAAAAAATTTCAAAAAAATGAAATATTATTTTAAAATCATTTTCAAGAAAAACATTTTTTAATTTTTTACGTTATTAAATATTACTTTATATGTTTTTAAATCTATTTTCAAAGGAAAAAGGTTTAAAATGTGTAATTCTTTAAAAATAATTTTTTTCAAAGAAGAAATCATATTTTCCTCTAGAAATGTTTTTAAAATATCTTTTAAAATTATTTCCCATTTGATATTATATCTGTTGGTGTTACTCATTCATTATTAGGAATATGATCCATGGTTCTATTGAATTTCATTTTATAAATGGTTTATGTTTTTATGGTATAACATTTATGAAACCCATTTATCTTTCATGGGTTATATGTTTATGAAATACATTTCTATTTCATGGGTTATATGTATATGAAACCCACTTTTATTCATAGGTGATACTTTGATTAAATTATTATAAATCCTATCTCTTTTCCACATTTTACAGAAATATTACATGTTTATGATATCTATTTCATTTCTTGGGTTTTGTTATGAATAATGTTTATGAACTCATGGCACACATTTTTTTGATTTAATTATGAGATGAGTAGGACCTATATATCCATCCAATGCATTAGGTAAAGATTTATATCTCATGAAATAAACATAAAGGACCTTGTCCACTATGATTGTCTTGAGAGTGAAACATGACTACTTAGATGTTTATGGGCGTGAACCATGACTACCAAGGTTGTTATGGGAGTGAACCATGACTATAAAGATGGTATGGGGAGTTAACTAATAATACTAAAATGTCCTTGTCAGAAATTCCTTGATTATTATGGAAATCATTTTTATATTCTAATGTGTCTGCCACAAATTCGATGTTTTATTCCTATGTTATGATTTCACAGATTATGTTTATTATTTCCTTATGATTCATGTTTTATGAGCCACCAGTCTTTATTCCATGATTCCTATTTATGATCATTCATACATAGGGTATGATATTCTCTTTTTATTATCATGTTCACATATACATATTATCATTATTATTTTTACATGTCTCTATTTTATACCCTTACGGAGAATTTAATCTCACCCATTTTTATGTTTCCCCTCCCCAATATTATAAAGATATGCGTTATGTTTGATGTGACTAAGAAGTGTACTAGTTGAGAAGAACCTATAGGGAGAAGATGTACGTCACTTATGCACTAGTGTTTGTGTTTCCTTGTTTCCAAAGAAACTATAATAATATTATCTTTGGCTGTGTGTTTGTGTAATGTATGAATTATTCCAAAAAAATGACGTAATGTAAATTTATGTTAATACTGGGTCATTAATGTTGGTATCAGATCATTTTTTAGTCGACATTTGAAATCTTGAATGAGAAACCCTTAGCAAAAACCATAAGGTTATGTACAAGGATAAGGAAAATTATTGGAAAATTTCCTAGAATCATGGTAAATGATAAAACTAGTGGTTTCCTATAAATACATCCCTATCTGGATACTAAAAAGGGATTTGGAACTCTCACATATGTAACTAGTGGTAAAAAATTTGACAAGGTACTTTGGGCCTAACTCGGTGTAACCAGGTACACGACAATGAGCCTTACTGCACACCAAGTTTGACACTCATAGGAGATATGCTTTGGGAATTCAAAAAATCATCACAAACCACCAGGAAAGTTATAAATAGAACTTTTTATGAATAAAACCATTTAAACATAAGGTGTTATATATTAAGATGGTATCATAATTTAAACACCATATAAGTGTCTTTTCATGATTATGTTATTCCTTATTATGATAACAGTTTCTTACTCGATGTTTTTGGTTTCAGTCAAGGGATGGAACCCAAATGAACCATGTTAATGATGGATTCAATGAAAAATCTAATTATTGTCCTCCTGAATAACTAAATTTTGTGGGATATTGAATTAAAAAAAATATCATTTTACTCACACATGCTATGAATCGTTCTATACTTCCAAATTAGATGAGAAAAGAAAATAATTTATGTTGAGTCCTTCATGAGGAAACATACACAGAATTTTAGTGGGTTTTAGGATCTACTTGTTTCTTAATAATGGATCAGTACCACTAAAAATATAGTTTCTTTCCTTTAGTGTTTAGAACATGAAAAATCTATTTTGGTTGTTTATCATTTGGAATGTGAAGTCGATCAATGGTGAACCCTTATTCAGAATATGAGGGAATAAGAATAAATTGAATATATCGATTGGGAAGAGTTTTAAGGGAAATTTTTAGTATGCAATTCCCTCGTATTCCAATAACGAAGATAGAAAATGATTTCCTTGATCATGGAAAAAAATATGATGAATACATTGGTACCTATGAGGAAAATTTTAAAAGACTTGTCAGGTACATTTTTGGCATTATCATCCAACCATAAAGTAAAGCTGATAGGTTCTTCAGTGGATACAATTCAAGTCTCAGAAGGATGTTATCCATCATAGATTTTAGTATCTATGAAGGTATTTTTCATTTCTCAATCAAGGTTGAAATGGAGATTGGAGTTACGTATCACTCTCATGGTTTTCATAAGAAGAGGAAGATATAGTTCAAAAGAAAATATAAAACCATATAGAAAAGAATATGAGATTTAATTTATGGTCTTTTTGTGGGAATAATCATGGAGTATATTGTATTAATGGGTCTAATAAAATTTTAAGTGCAGAAAAGAATGACATCAGAAATTTGATTACATAAGTGACAGGAATAGGTTAGCTAACAATGTAAATGGAGAGAAAAATCCATAGAATAAACCTCCCCTGATTCAGTGCTATAAGTGTAATGATAATGGGAATTTTTCTAACCACTTACTAAACCCAAGGGCTGGTTATGATGATCAACATTAGAAACTTCTTATGCTAAGGGAAAATGGAAAATGCATGCGATCACTATTGGTGATGTGGAGTATGAAAATGAAATTGTGGAATGATTGTGTATTTATGTAATAGAATTCAAGAATATTTTTTTGAGTTATTTTATGGTATTATGAAATAATAAAACATCTCTTTATTGGTCTATTTTAATTTTTTCATAAGGATTTAAGAGAATATGTTGAATTGAACTGGTAACCATGAAAAGTTATTGTGGTGATAAGGTGATATTTTTAGAAAACAAAATATTATGAGAAGGATAAACCTAAATATGAGAATGATGTTGAGATAATGATATTTGGATAATGATATGTTGCATATGGATAAGTATATTGGTTGGTGCTGATTTTCTTGGAACTGATTAAGGATTCATTGAAAAGTGTTTTATGGTATCATGGATGAATTTTATAACTTTTTGGACATAAAAAATATATACAATAAACATAGGAACAAATAAATAGGAGTTTTTCAATATTAATTTAAGTTAATTCAAGTTATTACCATGATATGTTTGGAATGTGACAACAAAGAGCTACCCTATGATGTATGGGTGATAAATGGTATGCTAATTTAGAAAATTTCATTCTAAAATTTTGGATTTTCATCTTTAAGAAGGCTTGTATCATTAATTATGAAAATGTTTAAGTTAAACATCAGGTGTTGTTTATCTATATATAATTGTTATGTCACCATATGTATATTTATACATATTTGATAATTATTTCTAAACTTTTTGTAGTGATAAATATATATAAAATTACATGTCATTCAATTTATGGATCTCATGATCTTTTAACACTTCAGGAATGATAAATTCAACTTCATTGAATGGAATAATATATAAATTGAAAATTATTAAAGTAAAAATAAAGGGTGAAGTTGTCATGAAATCAAGTAAGTATTTCTTCTCATAAAAATTATTCAACTACAGGGAAAGCATTTTGAAACCAAAAATGTTATCTGAGTATCTTCTTTTTCTATGAATCAAATAGTCCCTTAGATAATCACATATTTAAGAATTTTTTATTTTTAACTTTCTTTTGTTCATGTTTTCTACCACTCTCCATCATAACATGATAGTTATATTTCTCTTCCATGTCTTTGTTTTCACTTCCCACCTATGTTCTCCTATATGGAATCGTAGTCATTAGTTATTTTGAGTAACCGTTTTTTTCTAACTTTCTTTTCTAAAAATAAGTTTTTGTATTAGTTTTATATGTGGGTTTCTATTAAATGATCCTTAAATAATTAAACCATTAATAACATGATGAATTTTGAAGGAAAAATTCATTTTAAGGGGGTAGAATATAACACCAAGTTTTTTTATGAACCCTTTTTACGAATAAGTTAGTTTTCATTGATGTATTTAAGTTCACTAAGTCAAATGTTCCTTACACACAAAACTAACTTGTCTTAAACTACACGCAACACCGACTTGTCTTGTGCTACACGCAACACCAACTTTATAGGAATTACATGCAACACCGACTTGTCTTGTGCTACACGCAACACCAACTTTATAGGAATTACATGAAACACCGAGTTTCTATAAAACATATTTTTATTGTTATAATTTTTTAGATAAGATAATTATACCCTAGTTGTTAAAGATAGTAATATAAAAAGAAATAATCAATTTCAAAATATTATTTATAATGGTTTTTTATAAATAAAACATAATAATAATAAAAAAATATTTCTTGGGAAATTCTTTATATGTTTAAAAATGCAATTTTAACAAATGAACTACTTTTAGTGTCCTTCAATGAAAAAAAATTAATTTTAGACACTTATAGAAATTTAATTTGATAAAAAACATCATTTTTTAATTCATAATGTCTTAATTATCTTAAGGATACTATTTTTTTCTTTTCTGATAAACTTCATTTTTAGATCAATAGTGAAAACACAAAATTTTAATTCAAAACTGATTTTCATCAAATTTATTTATATAGTTACATTTATTAATCAAATTTTGTACATTGTAATATTTTTATATTGAATTTATATATAAAATCATAATGAACTTGTGAACATTCTCACTTTAAAAATCCACTTTTTTGCTATGTCTATGTGATTAGATTTTAAATTAAATTTAATCTACTATGAATTGAATTTACAAAAATAGACATTCGATGTTGTAATCAGTATGATATTTAAAATCTAATAGGATCAAATTAATTTTTGGGCCTTATGAATAGTAAATTGAGTAATTTCTAATTACCACGGTTAAAGGTCAATTAGGAAATTAAAAGTAAAAATAATATAATAAATATTATAAAATTTCCCTAAAATGTGTAAAAATGTCATTCAATGAGTGGTTTTATACCAAAAATCATCCATGTTTTGAGATTTTAACCATTTTAAGACACATGGATTAGATTAATAAATTTATTATATTTTATTTAAGGAAAAGTAAAAAATGACATACTGATATTTTTAATAACTATATCAATTTTAATTTAGGGTCTTATAAAATATAAATTCAACTATAATATTTATTTTAAATATAAAATTATTTTTCTCATCATGGAAATTTATTTTTAATTTTTAGGAAATAAATAGTTACCATTATGGCTTACATAATGATGATGTATTAATTGTTTAATTAATGGAAATTTAAAATAAATGTAATTAAAATATTAAAACAATTATATATTTAATATCATCCATTAATTTTATAGATTAATTTTATATCTTCTTGATGAGTTAAAGGTGTTTTTACTATATATCAGGATTTTATGATATTGTTAAAAAGTCAAATATTGAGGTGTCAAAATTGACATTAATGATATTTTATTAAATGATTTAATATTCCTTAAAATAAAAAATTTGTGACAAAATATTGATATAATGTTTAAAATGACATAACATATCCATTTATAGTTCATTTTTAATTTTATAGTAACTATATTATCCCTTAAAGAGTAAAAACACATGTTATCATGGAACAAGTTAAAGAGGTTAAATAAGGGTTAATGCTAAAAGATAAGGATTAAAAATTTATCAAAACATATTTAATTTTTATTGGATGAGAGAAATTCGACCTAGAGTGATCCTATTTTCTAATAAACTAACTTTTTGTCCTTTAGGTTGAAAATTAATTTATATAAATTTAATATTTTATGAGTTTCCTAAAGTCCCACTCACATCAATTTTAAAAGGCAACCTCTTACCTCACATTCTCACACCACATTGAGCCATATAGATCATCAAAAAAATGTCAAAATATATTCCCAAATTCCATAACTTACTGATTTAAGTCATTATTTATACATAAATACATCCAAGGAATCCTTTTTGAGAAAACCAGAATGAGTTACCCAAATAATAGGTAACATCCTTCTTCAAGCTCTTTTATTTTATTTTCTTTCTCCACCACCTCAACTATTCTTATTACATTAAAAAAATAATAGCCTTAGTATACTTAATATACTTAGATTTTGTTATATTAGTGGTTTTAACTTCACTTAAAAATACTTCCATCTAATAGGTAACTAATTTACCATTCTTGGGTATGATGAACTACCGCCTGAAGAAACGATGTTGCTCATTTTAACTTTACCACCCCTTATGGTTGGTAATTATTATGTAAACATTGTTTTAATAATATATATATGATATTTATTATTTATTTATACATATTTATTTATTTTACAAATCCTACCTTCATGCTTTCCATTTTTTTAAGTATGATAACATCATTTGTGGAAGTGTGGACTACAACATCCTCAAAGCAATGTGATTCTTTCACACTTTACATAGAATGTATTAATACTGAGATTAGTAAAATTATATGATATATATTACATTATAATTCTATTTTAATGATATTATATACATATTTACATATATTTCATTTACTTACTTTCTTTCAATACTCTATGAAAATGGAAACAACCTTCATGCGTATATACGACATATCATCTCCACGAACAATGTATTCTTTTTCATATATATATATATATTATAATTATTTATATACTGAATATATATAAAATATAAGTCATTTTTTATATTCTGGAAATAAGTAAATAATGACTTATGTAAGATGATCAAGAATGAAAAGTGAAAACACGTATGATAAGAAAAGTGGTTGTTACCCAAAATGATACTTCAACATGGAATTGTTAATAAATCAGTAATATAAGGTCATAATAAAACCCTATATTGTATTATATATATGAATATGTTTCTTTGATAAATTTATAAGAAATCTAAACTAATTATACATTAGGATTGTATGTGTACAGCGAAAGTCAAGACACCAGGTAAGGGAATTTCATCTCAATTTTTATTTCTTTGAGATACAGACCTTATTCACGACTCATTTATTTTTTATGGTGTATATAATACCCATTAATTTATTATATGATTCTTATAGTTAAATTTTTGGGTATTTACATATGCATATGATGATATTTCTTTCATGGGTTTTATGATTCAAAAGATTCCAAATCTGTATGGTAATTTTGTCTCAATTTTCCTTCTTTGAGACACATGTTTTGTTATGCATGTATATTCTTTTACAAGGTGTATATGCGCCCAATTTAAATGTAATATCATGGATCTCCTTATTTTTCAAGATATTTTAGGGTTAATGTAATTTTATTTTCTTACATGTTGAGTATGATTCAAATTTACCAAGTGGTATGATTTTACAGAAATAATATCATCTTTTGCCGAGATTGTTTATGATTATGCTTTCACTGAAGAAATATTATGTTATATATCTCAAGAATAATCATGAATTTTATTCTCTTATATTTATATATGATGAAGTCATGTATTGGTACCATTTTTTCAACTCTTCGGTACTTTATGTAATTAAAAAAATGTATTTAAGAAAATTTGATCCCATTTCTATTTTCGGTCGAAAATATGTTTTATTCAAAAAACAACGTATTAATTTTTTTTAAATTTTTATTTTATAATACATTTCAAGGAATATGGTTTTTAAAAATGCTTTATTGCTTATAAAGATTCCATTTTTGAAAAATATTTTTTCAATGTAAAAGGTTTTCAAAAATGTTTAATGTTTTAAAAAGATTTTTTCAAAGAAGAAAGGATATTTTCCTCAAGAAATGTTTTTAAAAGATCCTCAAAAAAATTTCCTATCAAATTTGACATACTTTGGTGTTACTCATGCCATATTGTGAATATGAACAGTGGTTGTATTCAATTTCTTTCTATGAATTCTTTATTTTCTAATGTAATAACATTCATGAAACCCATTTCTCTGTCATGGATTATATGATTATGAAATCCATTTCTCTTTCATGGGTTATATATATATATATGAAACTTTATTATTTTCATATATTATTCATTTATAAAATGATTGTGAAACTTGTATCATTTTCATATGTTCAAATAAGATTACATGTTTATGATACCCATTTCATTTCATGTGTTACGTTATGAATAATGATTATGATATCTTGTAACATGTATGTTTGATATAATTATGATATGGGAGGATCCTATATATCCTTACAATTCATTGGTTAGTGATTTATATGTCATGAGAAAGGCATAAAGGTCATTTTCCACTAAGATGATCTAGTAGGTGAACCTTGACTACAAAAATGGTTATGGTAGTGAACCATAACTACCAATATGGTTATGGGAGTGAAAGAGGATACCATGATGGCATGGGGAGTAAATCCGTACAACTAAGATGACATTGGTAGTTATTCCTAGACAAAGAGGGAAATAATTTTTAAATGATTATGTGTCTACTCGAAATTCCTTTTCTTATTCCTATGTTATGATTTCATGGATTATGTTCATTATTTCCTTATGATTCATGTATTATTATATGGAAATATGTATACCATGATTCCTATGTATGATCATTCATACATAGGGTATGATATTCTATTTTCATGATCATGTTATCATACCTTTTTTCTCATGATTATGTTTTCATGTATCCATTATTTACCCTTACTAAGTATCATAGCTCACAAATTTTTATGTTTCCCTTCCCCCATAATATGAAGATATGTATTATGTTTTATGTTTAGAAGGGTTATAGTCAAGAATCACAAAGTGGTAGATAATGTAGATAACTTATGTACCAGTTTTTATGCATCTATTTTTTCAAAGGAACTCAAATAGTGAAGTCTTTGGGCATGTGTCTATGTAATGAATGAAATGTTCTGAAAAAAATGACATAATTTTAACGTACTTTAAGACTGGTCATTATATAGCACATGTATGGAGGATCTACCCAAATTCCACCATTTATCCAGGGACCAGGACTTTCTTATAAATAGACTCCTTGGGATCCTCATTTGGAGAGGTTTGAATATATAGAGAGAGATTGAAGCTCTACTCTCCCAAGTCTCTCATCCAAGTCCTAAAGACACTCATGTATATGTTGTACCTCTCGTACCCCTCGTGGTTTAATTTTCATGATCACAATCACTCTATTATTTATCTAATCTTGTTTTAAGTGTTTTTTGGTAGGCAAAAGGTTGCCAAGGAATTGGGCCAAGAAAGCTAAAGCCATGAAACCAAAGTGGACTGATTTTAGTTCACCGGCCAATCGGTGGATGACCACCGGCCAACCGATGGAGCCTGGACAGAAGGCATCCCCTCTGTCCAGACCACCGGCCAACCAGTGTCCCACCACCGGCCAGCCGGTGGAACCCAGACAGGCCGGACAGCTACTGTCTCAGCACCGGCCAACCGGTGGCCCACTCACCGGCCAGCCGGTGGTGCCTGAGCAGAATCCCTCTCCTTTTTCCAAAGCACCGGCCAACCGGTGTCCAAGCACCGGTCAGCCGGTAGATCCAGTCAAACTAGCCATTGGGCTTTGACCAGACTTGCCCACTTGACCCCCAATGGCTCCGAAGGCCTCTCCAATGGCTCCGAAGACTCCCAAAGGCCATTTGAGGGTTCCCCATCTATAAATAAAGGACTAGGAAGCCCCAGAAACACAAGTAAGCCCACAGAAGCCCACAGGAACATTTTTCAACCATTTGGCGAACCTCCGGCAGATTACTTCAAGGAACCCCATTTGCTCCAACTCATTTCCACATCCAAGGAGCACCATCAAAGAAGCTTGGGAGCGCTCTTCATCAACTCCAATCAATCCATTGGCGCCCAAGACTTCTCCACATTACGGTTTTTATTGTTTTATCATTTTGAGCATCAACTTGGGTTTGTGCCTACAAACCCCTGTTTCTCTCATCCTCTCTTTGTTTGGGTTTTCACACCACCTTCAAGGTGTGAAGAGGTTAGTCAAGCCTTCCCTTTAAAAGGCTTGAGTCATAGGTGAGCTAGCCTTCACCTGTAAGAAGGATAGTGGGTTCTTGCTCAACCATTAAAAGCAAGTGGGTTCTTGCTCAACCATTAAAAACAAGTTGTAATAGGTTCTAGACTACCTTAAAGTCTAGTGGGTTTCTTGATAAAACCATTAAAAAGCAAAAGGTAGTAAATCTCTCAACGGTTGAGTTGGGAGCGGAGACGTAGGCTTTGGTTTAAGCCGAACTCCGTTATCAAGTTTTGTGTCTTGCCTCTTTTATTTCCGCTGCACTTTTTACTTTGATTTTAAATTGTTAATTATTTTTTAAAAGAAAATTCACCCCCCCTCTTGCCATCACTCTCCGCCCAACAATTGGTATCAGAGGAAAATTTGAGTAATACCTTCCCCGGTTTCAAATTCAAGATCCTTTGTGATGGCTTCAACTTCTTTTACCCCCGAAGGCTATTCTTTGGGTCGTGCTCCATTCTTTGATGGAACCGACTATACTTATTGGAAAACCCGCATGACCACTTTTCTTAGAAGTATAGGTTATCCTATTTATAAAATTGTCATGCATGGTTATTCTTTTTCTTCTCCCGAGGAATCCAAATGGACTCAAGCCGATATTAAAAATTTCGAGCTTGATGGAAAAGCCAAGAACGCTCTTCATTGCGGCCTTGATCGTAATGAATTGAATTGAGTTTCCACTTGCTCCTCTTCTTATGAAATCTGGAAACTTTTGGAAGTTACCCATGAGGGGACCAACAAAGTTAAGGATACTCGATTGGATATGTACCGTCAAGATTTTCAGTCTTTTACCATGCATCCATCTGAAAATATAACTGAAATTTTTACACATTTTACTGACGTTTGCAATGGAATAAAGTCCCTTGGTGATGATGTGTCTGCAGAAATGATGGTCAAGAAGATCCTTTGGATCTTACCAAGCACATGGGCACCGAAAGTCACGGCAATCCAAGAAGCAAAAGATGTCAAGAACATGCCGGTCGAAGAGCTCATCGGATCCCTCATGACCTACGAGATCACCATGAGGACGCAAGCTGAAAAGGATGGAAATCTCATCAAAACTCCAAAGAACATCACCTTCAAAGTTCAAAAAGAAGAAAGCTCCTCCTCCTCATCGTCTTCCTCTTCAAACGGCGATTCAGAAATGGAGAATCTTGCCCGCAAAATGCACAAATTCATGAAGAAGCACAAGAAGAAGAAATCCCGCAAGGCTGAACCCAACGAAACATACAAGCCCGAGGTAACTTGTTACGGGTGTGGCAAGAAAGGCCATTACAAGACTGATTTTCCTCTCAACAAGAAAAAGTCCAAGCAAAAGGAAAAGAAGAAGGCATTCAAGGCCGCATGGAGTGATAGCTCCACATCCTCCTCCTCCTCCTCCTCAAGTGACAACGGTAAAAAATGCCTAATGGAATTTCATGAGGTATCCTCTTCCGAATCCTCTTCCTCTAGTTCTTCAAATTCTCTTAATCATTTATCGTACAAGGATCTCCAACATGCTAGAGATCAATTGGAGGAAGGTTTTCATGAACTTTCTTCCAAATTTATTGCTTTAAAAAAGAATTTCAAAAAACTTTCTTCCGAAAAGGAACAACTTCTCAAAGAGAAGGAAGAGTTGTCCCTCAAGATCCAAAACCTTCCCGATATTGATTCGATGGAATCAACAATCAAGGATTTAAGGGAATCCCTAGCTAAATTCACCAAAGGTGAACATAACCTTTCGAAGCTCCTTGGTTCCCAATGCATATCTAGAACCACCCAAGGGCTTGGCTATTCCAAGCAAGCTTCCTCTTCCCATGCTCCAACTATTTTTGTAAGGGGGAGCTCCCAATATAAATTTTTCAACTATTGTAAAAAACCCGGGCACTTAATTTATGAGTGCAATTGCAAAAATGCCCGGTATGGAATGCCCAAAACTATTTTCTTTAACGATGAATTTCATAGGAGAAGACCCGCCACTAGACAAGTTTGGATTGAAAAATCCCTTTTAGCAAGTCTCTCTGGGCCAAAATTTGTCTCGGTTTTAAAAACCTCTCCCCGGTGATTTGTTGTTTTTATTTAGGGGGAGTTAGCCTTTTTGCTTTATTTTCAAAACTTTCAAATTCAAAACATTCATTTCAAAACTTTCAATTCAAAACTTTCAAATTCAAAACATTAAAATTCAAAACTTTCAAATTCAAAACTTTCAAATTCAGAACTTTCAATTCAAAACATTCAATTCAAAACTTTCAATTCAAAATTTTCAATTCAAATCTCAAAAATTTCAATTGGTTTAAAATCTCTATCATGTTTTTCAATCCTTTCCCTCAATCAAGTTTTATGCCCCGTGCTATTTTGATAATCACAAAGGGGGAGAAATTCTTGGTTGATTGGGGGAGAAATCTTTCTCTCATGCTTTGCTTTACTTTTCAATTTATCCTTTAAAGCATGCCTTTCATTACAGTCTTTTACACTGTTTGTTTTGGTGATTGTGATCATCAAAATAGGGGGAGATTGTTGTACCTCTCGTACCCCTCGTGGTTTAATTTTCATGATCACAATCACTCTCTTATTTATCTAATCTTGTTTTAAGTGTTTTTTGGTAGGCAAAAGGTTGCCAAGGAATTGGGCCAAGAAAGCTAAAGCCATGAAACCAAAGTGGACTGATTTCAGTTCACCGGCCAACCGGTGGATGACCACCGGCCAGCCGATGGAGCCTGGACAGAAGGCATCCCCTCTGTCCAGACCACCGGCCAACCGGTGTCCCACCACCGGCCAGCCGGTGGAACCCAGACAGGCCGGACAGCTACTGTCTCAGCACCGACCAACCGGTGGCCCACTCACCGGACAGCCGGTGGTGCCTGAGCAGAATCCCTCTCCCTTTTCCAAAGCACCGGCCAACCGGTGTCCAAGCACCGGTCAGCCGATAGAGCCAGTCAAACTAGCCGTTGGGCTTTGACCAGACTTGCCCACTTGACCCCCAACGGCTCCGAAGGCCTCTCCAACGGCTCCGAAGACTCCCAAAGGCCATTTGAGGGTTCCCCCTCTATAAATAAAGGACTAGGAAGCCCCGGAAACACAGTAAGCCCACGGAAGCCCACGGGAACATTTTTCAACCATTTGGCGAACCTCCGGTGGATTCCTTCAAGGAACCCCATTTGCTCCAACACATTTCCACATCCAAGGAGCACCATCAAAGAAGCTTGGGAGCGCTCTTCATCAACTCCAATCAATGCATTGGTGCCCAAGACTTCTCCACATTACGGTTTTTATTGTTTTATCATTTTGAGCATCAACTTGGGTTTGTGCCTACAAACCCCTCTTTCTCTCATCCTCTCTTTGTTTGGGTTTTCACACCACCTTCAAGGTGTGAAGAGGTTAGTCAAGCCTTCCCTTTAAAAGGCTTGAGTCATAGGTGAGCTAGCCTTCACCTGTAAGAAGGCTAGTGGGTTCTTGCTCAACCATTAAAAGCAAGTGGGTTCTTGCTCAACCATTAAAAGCAAGCTGTAATAGGTTCTAGACTACCTTAAAGTCTAGTGGGTTTCTTGCTAAAACCATTAAAAAGCAAGCGGTAGTAAATCTCTCAACGGTTGAGTTGGGAGCGGAGACGTAGGCTTTGGTTTAAGCCGAACTCCGTTATCAAGTTTTGTGTCTTGCCTCTTTTATTTCCGCTGCACTTTTTACTTTGATTTTAAATTGTTAATTATTTTTTAAAAGGCAATTCACCCCCCCTCTTGCCATTACTCTCCGCCCAACAATTGGTATCAAAGGAAAATTTGAGTAATACCTTCACCAGTTTCAAATTCAAGATCCTTTGTGATGGCTTCAACTTCTTTCGCCCCCGAAGGCTATTCTTTGGGTCGTGCTCCATTCTTTGATGGAACCAACTATACTTATTGGAAAACCCGCATGACCACTTTTCTTAGAAGTATAGGTTATCCTATTTATAAAATTGTCATGCATGGTTATTCTCTTTCTTCTCCCGATGAATCCAAATGGACTCAAGCCGATATTAAAAATTTCGATCTTGATGGCAAAGCCATGAACGCTCTTCATTGCGGCCTTGATCGTAATGAATTCAATCGAGTTTCCACTTGCTCCTATTCTTATGAAATCTGGAAACTTTTGGAAGTTACCCATGAGGGGACCAACAAAGTTAAGGATACTCGATTGGATATGTACCGTCAAGATTTTGAGTCTTTTACCATGCATCCATATGAAAATATAACTGAAATGTTTACACGTTTTACTGACGTTTGCAATGGAAGAAAGTCCCTTGGTGATGATGTGTCTGTAGAAATGATGGTCAAGAAGATCCTTTGGATCTTACCAAGCACATGGGCACCGAAAGTCACGGCAATCCAAGAAGCAAAAGATGCCAAGAACATGCCGGTCGAAGAGCTCATCGGATCCCTCATGACATACGAGATCACCATGAGGAGGCAAGCTGAAAAGGAAGGCAATCTCATCAAAACTCCAAAGAACATCGCCTTCAAAGTTCAAAAAGAAGAAAACTCCTCCTCCTCATCGTCTTCCTCTTGAAGCGGCGATTCAGAAATGGAGAATCTTGCTCGCAAAATGCACAAATTCATGAAGAAGCACAAGAAGAAGAAATCCCGCAAGGCTCAACCCAACGAAACATCCGAGCCCGAGGTAACTTATTACGGGTGTGGCAAGAAAGGCCATTACAAGCCCGATTGTCCTCTCAACAAGAAAAAGTCCAAGTAAAAGGAAAAGAAGAAGGCATTCAAGGCCGCATGGAGTGATAGATCCACATCCTCCTCCTCCTCCTCCTCAAGTGACAACGGTAAAAAATGCCTAATGGCATTTCATGAGGTATCCTCTTCCGACTCCTCTTCCTCTAGTTCTTCAAATTCTCTTAATAATTTATCGTACGAGGATCTCCAACATGCTAGAGATCAATTGGAGGAAGGTTTTCACGAACTTTCTTCCAAATTTATTGCTTTAAAAAATAATTTCAAAAAACTTTCTTCCGAAAAGGAACAACTTCTCAAAGAGAAGGAAGAGTTGTCCCTCAAGATCCAAAACCTTCCCGATGTTGATTCTATGGAATCAACAATCAAGGATTTAAGGGAATCCCTAGCTAAATTCACCGAAGGTGAACATAACCTTTCAAAGCTCCTTGGTTCCCAATGCATATCTAGAACCACCCAAGGGCTTGGCTATTCCCAGCAGGCTTCCTCTTCCCATGCTCCAACTATTTTTGTAAGGGGGAGCTCCCAATATAAATTTTGCAACTATTGTAAAAAACCCGGGCACTTAATTTATGAGTGCAATTGCAAAAATGCCCGGTATGGAATGCCCAAAACTATTTTCTTTAATGATGAATTTCATAGGAGAAGACCTGGCACTAGACAAGTTTGGATTGAAAAATCCCTTTTAGCAAGTCTCTCCGGGCCAAAATTTGTCTCGGTTTTAAAAACCTCTCCCCGGTGATTTGTTGTTTTTATTTAGGGGGAGTTAGCCTTTTTTCTTTATTTTCAAAACTTTCAAATTCAAAACTTTCATTTCAAAACTTTCAATTCAAAACTTTCAAATTCAAAACTTTCAAATTCAAAACTTTCAAATTCAATACTTTCAAATTCAAAACTTTCAATTCAAAACTTTAAATTCAAAACTTTCAATTCAAAATTTTCAATTCAAATATCAAAAATTTCAATTGGTTTAAAATCTCTATCTTGTTTTTCAATCCTTTCCCTCAATCAAGTTTTATGCCCCGTGCTATTTTGATAATCACAAAGGGGGAAAATTTCTTGGTTGATTGGGGGAGAAATCTTTCTCTCAGGCTTTGCTTTACTTTTCAATTTATCCTTTAAAGCATTCCTTTCATTACAGTCTTTTACATTGTTTGTTTTGGTGATTGTGATCATCAAAATAGGGGGAGATTGTTGTACCTCTCGTACCCCTCGTGGTTTAATTTTCATGATCACAATCACTCTCTTATTTATCTAATCTTGTTTTAAGTGTTTTTTGGTAGGCAAAAGGTTGACAAGGAATTGGGCCAAGAAAGCTAAAGCCATGAAACCAAAGTGGACTGATTTCAGTTCACCGGCCAACCGGTGGATGACCACCGGCCAGCCGATGGAGCCTGGACAGAAGGCATCCCCTCTGTCCAGACCACCGTCCAACCGGTGTCCCACCACCGGCCAGCCGGTGGAACCCAGACAGGCCGGACAGCTATTGTCTCAGCACCGGCCAACCGTTGGCCCACTCACCGGCCAGCCGGTGGTGCCTGAGCATAATCCCTCTCCCTTTTCCAAAGCACCGGCCAACCGGTGTCCAAGCACCGGTCAGCCGGTAGAGCCAGTCAAACTAGCCGTTGGGCTTTGACCAGACTTGCCCACTTGACCCCCAACGGCTCCGAAGGCCTCTCCAACGGCTCCGAAGACTCCCAAAGGCCATTTGAGGGTTCCCCCTCTATAAATAAAGGACTAGGAAGCCCCGGAAACCCAAGTAAGACCACGGAAGCCCACATGAACATTTTTCAACCATTTGGCGAACCTCCGGCGGATTCCTTCAAGGAACCCCATTTGCTCCAACTCATTTCCACATCCAAGGAGCACCATCAAAGAAGCTTGGGAGCGCTCTTCATCAACTCCAATCAATCCATTGGCGCCCAAGACTTCTCCACATTACGGTTTTTATTGTTTTATCATTTTGAGCATCAACTTGGGTTTGTGCCTACAAACCCCTCTTTCTCTCATCCTCTCTTTGTTTGGGTTTTCACACCACCTTCAAGGTGTGATGAGGTTAGTCAAGCCTTCCCTTTAAAAGGCTTGAGTCATAGGTGAGCTAGCCTTCACCTGTAAGAAGGCTAGTGGGTTCTTGCTCAACCATTAAAAGCAAGTGGGTTCTTGCTCAACCATTAAAAGCAAGCTGTAATAGGTTCTAGACTACCTTAAAGTCTAGTGGGTTTCTTGCTAAAACCATTAAAAAGCAAGCGGTAGTAAATCTCTCAACGGTTGAGTTGGGAGCGGAGACGTAGGCTTTGGTTTAAGCCGAACTCCGTTATCAAGTTTTGTGTCTTGCCTCTTTTATTTCTGCTGCACTTTTTACTTTGATTTTAAATTGTTAATTATTTTTTAAAAGGCAATTCACCCCCCCCCCCCTCTTGCCATCACTCTCCGCCCAACAGTATATCATCATGATTTTTAATTTGATGGAATCAAAAAATGATTGGTAATTGAGTTCTCGATGTTTTAGAACATCAATAACCTATATTGAAAACTACTTACAACCGATGTGGAACACTTACATGGAGAAACTACATAGAGGACCTTTGGGGATGACTTTATTGGAGAATCTATATGAAGTTCTTGAATAGAATACCAATATGGAGTACCTATGTGGAGCACATGTGTTATGGATCTTTATGGAGCACCTGTGCGTATTACTGGCATGGAGGAAAATATAGAGGACCTGCGCGAATAACATACTTAGAGCACCAATGTGGATCCCTTATGAAGGTAATATATCCCTCTAACTGATTCTAAAAACCTTATCTAGGACTCCCACTTTTTTCAATCACCTCCTATAGCCCTCCCACTTGAGATAAGCGTATT
Source organism: Viscum album (assembly GCA_963277665.1). Taxonomy (NCBI): domain Eukaryota; kingdom Viridiplantae; phylum Streptophyta; class Magnoliopsida; order Santalales; family Viscaceae; genus Viscum; species Viscum album. The sequence continues at coordinate 1,689,783,474 of OY728163.1, read as the reverse complement.
TTCTAGCCCTCACTTATGCTAAGAATCTCCATTACCGCTTTAACAAGGGATAAGAAACTATTCTAGCTCTCCAACTTGGTCTGACCAAATTTTCTAGTCCCTAATTGGGATATGAACCTATGATACCCCTCTAACTTGGGATAATCTCTTTTATCATCCCTATCTTTGGAAAATCACCTTCACTAGCCCTCATTTTTTGTAAGCACCCATGTTTGGCATCTAACTTAATCTATTCACATTTTCTTGTACTAACATGGTATAAGCACCTACATGAGCTCTCTAACTTGGTCTAAGAAACTTTTCTAGTCCTCATACTTGGGATAAGATCCTTTATTTTACCTTAATTGGGATTATCACCTTTATAATCGTTGATTAGGGAAGACCACCTATTTTATCCCTTTAACATAGGCTAAGAACCTTTTCTAGTGCTCACTTGGGCTAAGAACCTATGTTAGCCCTATAACATGGGATAATCTCCCTCACTACCCCTACCAATTTGGATAATATCCCTTGTTATCACTAACTTGGTCTAAGCATCTTCAATATCCTTCACTTGGGATAATAACCTCCATTAGACCTCTATCTTGGGATAAGATCATTCACTGACTCTCCCATTAGATAAGTTATTTTCCTATCCCTCACTTGGGATAAAAATCTCTCACAGTCCCCACTTATGATAAGAACCTTTTCTATCCCTAAAACATGGGAAAAGATTCTTCACTAGCCCTCACATGGTCTAAGAACCTCCACTTTTCATCTAACATAGTCTAAGATCATTAGCTATCACTATCTTGGGATAAGAATCTCTTCTAGACCTCACGTGGGATGAGAACTTGCATTAGCAATCCAACATGGGATAAGCACTATTTATATTCCTAATATTGTATAAGAATATTTGTTATCTCTCACTTGAGATAAGCAACTGGTCATTCCCTATAACTTGGTCTAAGCTCCTTTGTTATCCCTAAATTGGGCTAAGCACTATTGCAAGTTCTAACTTGGGCTATAAAACTTCATTAGACCTCACTTAGGATAGGAACCTTCTCTATCCTTCCAACTGTGTTTAAGTATCTCTAATATACCTCACTTGGTCAAAACATCTACTCTAGCCCTCTAACATGGGATAATCACCTTTTATAGAATTCACATGTTATAAGAACCTATTTTATCTCTAGAACATTGGTTAATTGCATTTGGTGGCCCTCCCTTAGGGTGAGAACCATAATAGCCTTAAGACATGGGATGAGATCATTTTCTAGCCCTCATTTGGGTTAGTAACCTGTGCTATCCCTTGAAATTTGGATAAGAACCATTGATATCCCCCACTTAGTCTAAGCACCAATTATATCCGTCCAACATGGGCTAAGAACATTTTCCAACACTCACATTAGATAAGAAAATGTTCTAGAACTCAATCATGGGATAGGCATATTTTATAGTTCTCACTTGGGCTAAGAACTTGTTATATAACTCACTTGGGAAAATATTCTTAACTATCCCTAAGCTAGGATAAAAACCTTAGTTGTCCTTCACATGGACTAAGAACTTGTTCCATCCTTCCAACCTGGGATAAGTGACTTTTTCTTCCTTTACATGAGATAAACATATCCAATATCTCTCTAACATGGCCCACACACCTATTCTAGCTCTCAATCATGTGATGTGATACTTGTATATCCCTCACATGGGCTAAGCACCTTCTCCTCCCCTTTAACTTGGGATAAACTCTTGTTCTATCACTAACATGGGATAATCACCTTTTCAAGCCCCAACATGATATAAAAGACTTTCTTATCCCTCACTTGGGTTAAGAACCTTTACTATCCCTATAAATTGTGTTAGTAATATTTTCTACCCATCACTTATGATAAGAACCTATGATATCCCTCTAACTTGGGATAAGAACTTATGCTAGCCCTCTAACTTGGAATAAAATTCTTCATTAGCCCTCAGTTGGTCCAAGAACCTCCGCTGTCTCTACATCATGGGATAATACCCTTTTCTAGCCCTAAATTGGGTTAAGAATATCTTTTATCCATTACATGGTATAAGATCCTATGCTAACCCTCCATCTTGGGTTAATCACATTTGATATCCCTAACTTGGGATAATCACCTTTGTTATCTGTAACTTGGGAAAAGATCCTTCGCTAGACTAATCATGGCATAAGAACCTCTGAAATACCTCTAACTTATGATAAGCACCTTTTATAGGCCTTAAATAGGAAAAACACTTATGTTAGCCCTCTAATATGGGATAATCTCTATTTCGAGCCCTTATACATGGTCTAAGCTCCATTGTTATCCCTCAATTGGGCAAAGAATCTTTAGAAACCATTACTTTGTATAAGAGCATCTTCTACCCTTCAACATGGGATATGAAACTTCACTTGCCACCACAAGGTAAAAAATCTCTACTAACCCAATTAATCTGTCTAAATACAATTATTGGCCCTTACGTGGGGTAATCTCCTTCTCAATCCCTCTAAAATGGACTAAGAACATTTTTTATGCCTCACTTGTGATACGCTCATTCACTATCCCTCTAGCCTAGGTTAACATTATTATATATCCTGAACATGGGATAAGAACCTATGATATCCCTCTATTATGGGCTAAACCTCTTTGATAGACCTCACTTGGGATAATCATCTCTGCTAGTCCTCACATGGGCAATGCACTTTCCATTGTCCTAAAACTTGTTATAAAAACCTTTTCTAGTCATCAAATAATTTAAGAACCTATGATAGCCCTCCATAATAGGATAACAACCATTTGTAAACCTTACATGGGAAAAGAAATGATGTTATCCATCACTTGGGCTAAGTAAAAAAGTCACCTAGGGCTCATAACTGGGCATCGAATCATACCATATACACATAGAGATGAGTTGCTCCTCTAAATGTAGACCTCCTGACATGCGTAAGACCAAATATTAACAATATTACTTCCTCATCATGTAATCAACAAATGGGTGGGGATAATTTAATAAAAAACATGGTAATACTGCAAGGTGTAAGCCCCAAAAAACCATCAAATATCCATGCGCAAAGATACTTCTCATGGTTCTATAAACATGTTAATCCACCAAGGTGTAATCCCCAACCAAACCTTAAAATATCCACGATTATAGATACTCATCATTGTTTTATAAAAATGGGTATCCTCCTAGGTGTAATACCCAACCAATCCTTCAAATATCCCTGAGTTCATATACTCCTCATTGTTCTAAAACATGGGCATCCTCCTTAGCATGATCTACATCCAAACCTTCAAATATTCATGAGTCAAGATACTACCCATGTTTCTATAAAAAAAATGGGCACCCTATTATGTGTAATAACAAACTAAAACACCAAAAATCTATTAGTATAGATACTCCTTATGGTTCTAGTAACATGGGAATCATCCCAGGTGTAAGCCCCAATGAAACCTTAAAATTTCCATGAGTCAAGATACACTTTATGGATAAAAATTCATGGGAATTGACCTAGGTGTAATCCCTAACCAAGAATTAAATTAACCTATAGTTGATATAATTATCATGGTTTCATAAACATGAGAATCCTCCAAGGTGTAAGCTGAAACCAATCCTTTAAATCACAAGGTACGGTCTCATGTGAGGTGATTGATCTTCTGTTGTCACTATTTTTCTCACACTGAGAATGACTCATGTGGGATTAGAGATCTATGACAATCATCCAATCAACATGATGAAAGAACCTTTATTGTGGGCCTCTCTTATTTAGTTTTAAGATACAATAATTTCATCAAAATACATGGGATATGATTCTTATCCATACCAGGATATATAGGATGCCTCTTTGAGGTCTGAAACGATTGTCATTTTCACTTTTCTCATCTCAAAAAACTATGTGTGTTTTTATTAATATTTTTATAGGATACAATGGATGAATTTTGGGGTTTAATCCTAAATCAAAAATTCCAACCACCCCCTGGATGGAAAGAATCTCCGGAGATCACAACTGTCTGGCATTACACCAAAGTATCATAAAATTAATAAGGGAATGATGGGGAAACTCTAGAGGTTTATGTTAGACACATGGTCCCAATCAGATCATTGTAAAACGTGTAACCAATCCTACACTCATAATTGGGAAGGATTCATGAATATGTATTAAATATATAAGAGATTCACAATGTAGGAAATAATTCCCCCTAAAAGGCTGTTATGCGACCGAGCAGCAGTCTTATTGAACAACACATTTTCTAAGATTTCACTAGAAGAGTCCGAGTGCCAGACTGCCTTTGGAAAGAAGGACTATATTAACTCAGAAATGATTTTGGGCATGAAATTCGTTAGAGTTTTAATTGAAAACAATATAAAAATTATATACATATAAAAACACATACATACACATAAATATACACATACATGTACATACACACACACACACAAACACACGCATATATACATATATACATAGGCATACACCTATATATAAACTTACACATACATACAATTAAATCATGTATATGCACCTATATATACAACACACAAACACATAAATGCACACACACATGTAGAGATCATAAAGGGTATACCAAAAGACATCAATAAAAAATTAAATAACATATAGAGCTAGATGTCTCTATCAAACCCATGTTATGATTGGAAATGATGATTTGACATCCTTCAAGATTTTTTTGATGATAATCCTTCACCAATACCACACCATTGTAACCACTGAATCTCCACAAAAATTGATATCCAATTAAATGTATTGGATTTCTAGATGTCGGGAATAAAAAAAGTTAAGAACCATGATTCCTCCTATCACTCCTCAAAACATCATCCTAAAACCAAAGGGGTTTCTCTTATATTCTTCCACAAATAGTGATCTTTAACCAGACAAAATCAGAGTTCCATAGGTGATTATTTAAGATAAAGGGTAGGAATAAGCATGCATCAAAAAAATGTCAGAAATAATATGTGAGGGCACACGATGAATTACATATAGACGACTATGGTCAAAATAGACAACAAATAACCATTTTGGGGATAGCTCATAGAGGCACACGATGACACGATATTGGTGGAATATAGAACATAAATATTGGCCAAAACTATAGGATAGACAAACACATCAAAGAAACACAAATTCTACACACAAGTGTCATTCAATCAAAGAGATCTATAGCCACAAACAAATCCATAAATCACTTATAAGAAAAACAAAATCGGGGTAACACAAATATCATAGGTAGAATTAAAATATATAAAATACATAAAATACCACACATAATAGGGCATGTAATCCATAAAAAAAAAATAAAGGTTTGCATAAAAAAATGAATTGGAAACTATAACAGATATCAATTCGATTATAAAAAAATATAAAGTGATGTATGCATAAAAAATATCCACTATTCTGTTAAAATTATCATTTTACAAATAATGTTCTCACAACCTATAGAATTAAATAGGAACTATATTCATTAAACTAAGAAAATGTTTAAAATTTTCTAGGGTATGACTTTATAAAACTATTAAATGTATTTTCTAAGGAGTGTATCTTCCTGAAACAAACCTTCCCATATTCAATAAATTCCACAAAAAGTGAATCCTAATGTCTTTATCATTTAATATACCATGGAAAACATAATTCTTTGATAAATGAAGAGAATATTAACCATCCCAATGTACAATTACTCTAACAAGAAATAAATATAACTCAATAAATAATTATTTTAAACCAATAACATCTTTAATGGATTATGTTAAAGAAATATATTTAGTTTCTATGGTAGAAAATGAATCTACCGCTAATATATTATACTTCTAAGAACTAAGTACCCACCAAGAATGAAAAAAAATCAATAATATATTTTTCGATATCTATATTGGAAGAATAATTATAATTAATGTTGTAGTTGGTGTTCTGGATCAAACTATTTTCACTCTAGATTATATGTGCACTCAAATATTTTATTATAAATATAACTATTTCTCACATATTGTTCATTCTTCTACATGAATTTAATGTAATAATGACCTAGATATTCTTTCACATTAATAAGGTCATAGTAGTTCTCCACTATAGTGAGAATCATGAAATAGCATGATAATATTCTTAAATGTAGTTCTACTGTTGTATTGAATTCTATGATGAGATTCATTTTATAACATCCCACAATCTGATACAGCCTCACATGGCCAAATAATGTTGGTAACTGGACCTCAAGCACACCTATCCATATGATAGAGGCTTATAACTAGTAGTGGTGGGGTGAAGAATATAGTGGAGAGACTTTAACCTATGGTATAAAGATAAAATATAGTGGAAATGAATAATAAAAATAAATATCAAATTAATGTAAATTGTATAAATTTTTTGATATACAACTGAAAGGTAAAGGGAGAACCATATAAATCAAATAATTAATAATGTATTGTTAGGAAGAAATGTATATAAATTTCAAACTGAAATTAATATAAATAAAATACTATGCTGACACAAAAAACTCAAAAGAACATGGTCTTAAACCCCATGTTAGTCTCATCTCCAAGCTCCAACCCATCCAACAATAAAAAATAAACAACAATGTACATTTCCATTGTCCAAAAATGCATCCATTTAATCTTCTCAGGAAACAAAATTGAGGCCTGAATTGGGTGTGAATAAAACTTAGTAGGTTGACACCACCATGTCTATACAAAACCATTCTGATAAATAAGTTCATAAAATAAAGTGATAAATAGGTATATTAATTGATCAATTAATATAATACAACCACAAAACTACTTTGAAACCATGTTGGAATATATTTGAGCATGTAGCACAATCATTCCAACCATAACCTCAAAACCATGTAATAATCACATAATTGTGAAAAGCCCTCTGTATAATAATTTTAGCATATCGGTCCATGCCCTCAATATAAGAATTTTAGAATCTGTTTGAATCCCTCTATAAGAATTTCAGTGTCCAGTCCAATCCCTCTATACAATAATTCAAACAACCTAGTCCAAGATATTTTTATAAGAATTTTTGTATAATTTATAATACAAATTATCATAGCATGAATATCACAAAATCATATCATTATCCAAAATTTATAATTATTCCAATTTCCATTTGTCTATCAATTACCAATTCATTAAATAATCATGAAAGACATTATCCAAAGTGAATCTATCATAATAAATCCCTTGAGGTCTCACATGATGATAAAAAATACTTAAAACCATTGTCTAATTAATTATTATTCAAGGGTTAGTCACACTATATGAAGACACAAGCCAGGTCTCAACACCATTGAATCCAAAAGGATCCAAAGAATAATCCTACACATAATTTATCATCAGCCATTATTCAATTAAATAATGCCCAAATTATATCGATAAAATTACAAATCATTGAACATAATTAAATAATTGGAACATACCATAGGATTTGGTATTAGACCACTTACCTTTAACTGACAATCAATACAATGCTTTCAACAGGTGACAAAAACAAAGGATGATGGAATTGATGACAACAAGAAAAACCCAGATCACAGAAGATCAATATAATCACCCAAAACAACTATGGTGAAGAGATCCATCTCTATAATATATAGAAATAAAAAATAGGGGAAACCCATTATCAAACAACTAACAGAGGATCATATGCTTGATCGGGATGTTTGGAAGGGTTGAAATCATTCTGAAATCATCTATTGTATCCTAGGGATCGATATAGAATAGAATCATGTGATTAATAAAGAAATAACATGTTCATTGAGGCTTTAAAACAAAATAACCTAAGAAATACACTAAATGTAATACTTTCATGTACTTTACTTCAAAAATTATGATTTATGATGACAATGAATCACCTCATGTTAAAATAACCATGATCAAACATTAAAGGATTTGAACCGTTTTCACATCATGTATTCATTTCATTTCATGAAACAGTTTCATGGAATCTTTATAGCAACAATTATATGTCATGTAACATACACATGGTGTGTAAAATCCCTATAGACACATTTAATCCATGTTTCTTTATAAGCACTTGAATAACCTATGAAGCCATAAAAACTCATGGGAGACACTAGGAAGCCCATTTTTAACATGTTTATGAATGGAAATAATTAATTAAAAAAATAATTCAACAAAATTTAGATTATTTTCCCCAGAAATTCTATCCATCCCCAAAAAGCGACCCGACCATCACGATTTTAGAAGAAGGAAACCCCAATGAAAGAGGTTCAAAGAAAAACTCAAAGAGGGAGGTACCTAGAAATGATGGGATATAAAAACATCCCCATCATATAATAGATAAAACCCAATCATCACTATGAGGACTTAAAAAATAATTCACGCCACTATGATCACATATTAAATCCCATGTCACATCTCTCCTATTGAAAATTCTTATGCCGCCAGTTCACTCAAACTAGAGGTACATTACTTACATGGAGATAATTTCCACTATGGTTCATAATCCATGTCAGATGCTCTTCAAAGGATAAATCTACAACAAGATCAAAGTCCTCAATGAATAACACAGGAATAGAATTATAATAATATATATGAAGTTTCAATACATTCAACTTGTCATGCATGGCACTATAGCATTTTGGAAGGGCCAATAGTTATCCACTAGATATTCCCTATCCACTATCCCAAATGGCCTAACAAATCTAAGTACAAGAATTCCATATTTCATGATAATGAATTTTCCCAACATTGGAAACACCTGAAGGAAAACTTGGTGACTAAAATCAAACTCCATATGTCATATTTGATGGTCATTATACTATTTCTATCTACTTTGTGATGTCTCCAACCACTTCCTAATCAACTAAACATTCTCAAATATCTCATGTATGAGACTAAGTCGAACATGTTTTGACTCACCTGCCTCTATCCAATGATGTGGTGAAAAGAATGGACTTCTATACAAATTCTCAAAAGGTGTCTTTTGGATTGATTCCAAGAAGCTATTATTATAAGAAAACTCAATGAGTACTAAATACTTCTCTCATGAACCACCAAAATCCAAAATAAAAGTTGTAAAATGACCTCCATGATATGAATATTCCACTCAAATTGACCATTAATATGAGGATGTTTGGATATAATCAGAAGGGTCGATGATCCTAGAGCCTTCTAAAGTCCCTACCAGAACTGAGACATGGAATAAGGACCTCTATCAAATATGACACTCCTCATAAAATAGTGCAGTTAAACTGTCTTCATTTAAATACTACCAATATCATCAATGGATAACATGTCTATGATATAAAATAACTAGTATACCTTCATCATTTGATCAGTAATCACCTATACAAAATATTTCTTATAAGGTGTCCTAGGTAATCCTATCACAAAATTCACAGTGACATCATCTCATTACCACTATGGAATTATAATAGCCAGAAACAACCCAATTTTCCTCTGATGCTTGACTTTAACTTTCTAACTTGTGAACCGTCTCACCATAAATCCCACTACCTCCGTCTTCATTTTTGGACACCATTTCTATATATAGAGATCATGATACATATTTTTCAAACCAGAATATACCACCCATCTAGAAGCATTAAATCCTCACATTATCTCTTCATGCATGACTGTAGGAACCAATACTTAGTCCTGGAAAGGAATTTAATTTCCACTTCTATGCCACCATATCAATGGTGTCTCCCTTCCATATAAGATACCACTCATAGCTAAGCCCTCTAGATTAGATAACTAATATGTCTTTATCAATTCCAAAAGAATGAATATAATTTAAGTTGAAGTGAGATTTACTTGCCCCTGAGACTCATATACATCATTATACATTTTTACAAATAGTTTCATCATCCTCTGCGTGTCTCAATACCCCACACTACCTCTGTTCGTGTCTTCTAGGTCATTGAATCAGTAATGACATTCCCCTTAACTAGTTTATAAGAAAACTATAATTAAAAAGAAAATATATACTTGGCCAACATCCTTTACTAAAGGTTCAAGTCCCATTGAGAAAATTTATACATGAGTATCTTGTGATCCATGTACACCAAAAACCTCTCACCCAAGACACAGAGTGAAACACCCCGAGATTTTATGAAAAGTATTCTTTTTAATTTTATTAATGTCTTATGTTGTACGCTACACCAAAAGGAGCTTGCACAACACGCATCCTTTACTTTCTTTGTATTACATGCAATCACGACCTTCCTCGATAGCGTGTGTAGTACGCAATAACGAGTTTCACTAAACAACAATATGCTATTAAAATATTATTAAAACTAGATGTTATGAATAGTAATAACCACTTTTTGAAATTTTTTAAATTTTATTTTTCAAAATGGACTTCATTTTTGGATTCAGAATATCGAAATTAGCTTAGGGTGAAATTTTGGAAATTTTCGGATAACTTTCATATTATGATGAATAGTGAAAATTACTAAATTTTAATTAAAAACAACTTTTTTAATCAAAATAATTAATAGTGATAAATTATTAATTTGAGTGGTTTTAAAGTATATTTAGAATATATTTTTAAAATTTAATACAATTTTGGTCATTGGATGTAATTTCACATTTAAACCAGACATAAACAAGTGTCAATCTTTTGATAGTTATTATCTCTTAAGAACACGCAATTTGTTTTGACAACGGCAATTAATTTTTTAAATTAATTAATGCAACTGATATTTTTTGAATTTGGTAAAATAGACATAATTTTTCAGTTCATAATATCAAATATAGCTGAAGCCTAATTTTTGGTATTTTTCTGGAAACTTTCATTTTTTGATGAATAGTGAAACCACTAAGTGGTAGTTAAAAAAATGAATTTTTCATAAAACATAATTTTACCGCTTCTGTGAATGGAATTTCAAAAATCTGAGAGACAAAGTTGATGCCAGTAAGTAAAATGTGGTTCAATGAGATGAAAATAATTTTTGGTGAATAGTAACTTTTTACTTTTTTTTACCACGGTTAAAAGTAATTAGGGTAATTAAGGGTAAAAATGATATTATTATTACCCTAAAACATGTACTAATTATATTGGATAAGTGTAATTCGACCAAAAACAGCCTTAGGAATTAAATATGACCATTTAGGCCAACTTTTATTAGATTAGGACATTTATTATTAATTTATTTAAAGAAGGGTTAAAATAGTTAAAATCAAAGTTTAATATGTATATCATTTTTAATATAGGGTTATACATAAGAAAAATTAGACTATAAATATTAATTAGAAATATAAATATATTTCCTACATAATAATATTTTATTTTTAATTTTTAGACTTTAAATAATGTAATTTATTTATGACACAAATATGATGGAGTAATTATCATATTAATGAAATATTGACATAATTGATGTTATAAATACAAAAATAAATATAATTTGAGACTATTTATAAATTCCACTAATTTTATAGGTTAATATGACATGTTAGTATTGATTTAATTAACTTTTTTCGAACTAATCATTTTGTTATGATTTTCAAAAAAATCAATTACTAAATAGTGTCAAAATTGACATAAAATAGTTTTTAAAACACATATTATATTAGTAATTGTTATTTTATTCCTAAAAATCTAAGGTTCTGCCAAATGACTTAGATAATGTCATATATATTAATAATAAACAACTTGGGGTTTGTTTGGATGCTTATAGTATGTTTATTAACCTTATAGTATAAGAACACAAGAAGACACGGTAAAAGTAAAATTATTTTACATAATGTTAAATCTAAATGATAAGGTTAAAATAGGAACCTAAACTTGTCTAAATTATATTGGATGAGAGTATTGCGACCCATACCCACCTTAGATTTGAAATAAATAAATTTGGAGCTATTTAAAACCGAATTTGACTTTATAATAAAATAATAGTTTTTGTTATTCCAAAGGTGCCCCTCTCCTCCCTTATAAAAGGGCACCTCCTCCCTCTCTTCCTCACACCACATTGAGCCTTCAAGATCGGCCAACCCATGACAAATTCTCTTCTCCACTTCCCTAGAAACATCCTAGAGGTCCTGGTATTCTTCAAATACCAATTTTAGTGCCCTAAGAGGAAGACTCAAAGAGGCGCTTCAAAGAAGAGGTAATGTCCGTTACCGATTCTTTCATCTTTATTTCTTCTTCCACTTCTTCTTCTTAGGTTGTTTCATTATGAAGTAATAACATCAGTATAACTTATATAATGATATGTTATTATAATTATGAACCAACTTTATTTCACCATCTATCCATCCTACGGAAAAAGAAATCACCGCGCGTGCGTACGTACGGAATACCGTCTCCACGCCGTGGTGTAATCTATTTTCCACCACCACCTTACTTGGATGGGTATAATGGTGTAAATAATAACAATATATGATTATTGTAAAGTGATATTGATTCTGAAATAGTATACATACACTCCAATACAATTCCATGATCATGAGAACGATATCATCGCTCGTGCGTACGTACGGACTACCGTCTCCACGACGCGATGAGATTCATTCTCCACGTTAACCATTCATTAATGATTATAAAGTATATATAATAAGTAATAATGAAATATATGACATAATAATGATTCTGGATTTATGTGTATATATATGTATGTCATCTACTTAATTCCATTCAACTCAATAAGGAAAAGAAAACAACGTTCATGCGTACGTACGGTCTACAGTCTCCATGAACGGTGTATTTCTTTCCATTTACTGATCTATTATATATATATATATATTATGAATATATATTATATATAAATAATGTTTTATATTCTGGAATTAAGTAATCATTAGAACAATTACAAGTCAAAACACGTACGACAAATGAAATGATTTTACCCAAAACACTCTTTAACATGGAATTTACAAAAGAACGGGTAATATAAAGCCATAAGTGAACCATATATGATATCATAACAATGATTATGATTATGGAATAAGTCTATGACATTATTTAAATCATTATACAGAAGGTTCAGACACATACAAAGCAAATCGGACCTAAGGTAAGGGAAATATCACAATTTCATTTTTATCCGAGATTGTTTTTACTTTGGTATTTACTGGGGTGTATTTTATCATCCACATCCATGATTCCTCAATATGTAAGACTGTTTGCCTCCACCTACAATTTTTTAAAACCAATTTTACCCTTCGGTGAGTTTTTAGTAAAAGATATAAAAAGAATCTTTTGTCGTTTTTTGTATGAGGTACTTTTTGACTTTTCCGACAAAAGTACGGGAAGAATGTTTTTTTAACTTATACGACATGAACGGATTTTTAAAACATCATTTCCAAGAAGATTACTTTACAAGTTTTCAAGTTTATTTGTAATCAAATTATTTTTGTATGACATGTTAAGAAAGGGAAAAAAAATTTGAAGTAGAAAGGATATTTTGCTCAATAATGGAGTTCAAGTGTTTTATCAAAATTATTTTCCATCTAAGATAATATAGGGTTCTGTTTCTATCCTTATTATTACATGGATTTTATTATTTTGTGATGGAAATATTTTTATGAATTCCTTTATCTTATATGAATTGTTTTATGATGTCATGTTGTTTAAGAATCCCATTATTATTACATGGGTTATGCAATGATGTATGATTTAAGATTTTGTGGCACACATAAGAATGGTATCATTATGAGATGGTTGGGACCTATATCTCCCTCCAATGCATTGGGTAAATATTTTATATCTCATGAGATAGACATGGCTGGAATGGTAGGTTATACCAGTTCAGTGAAACAGGACTGAAACGAGGAGTGAAATCGGTTCAAAAATGGACTTTGTCCACTAAGATAGTCTTGGCAATGAGTCTTCACTAATAAGAAATGATTCTCTATGATTATGTGTGTATGCCACAAATTTTCATGTTTTAGGTTATGAGTATTGGGATTACATTTCACTACTATGATTTATCCCATGTTATGAAATTATGATCTCTTTTGCAGGTTAAGATTTCCAAAAGTTATGTTCTTATGAATATGATGTGATTGATATTTCTTTTGTTTACCCTTACTGAGCATTTGAGCTCACCCTTTTATGTTTTCTTTTCCCCAGGATATAAAGAAAGGTTTTAGGTAAAAAAAGGAATATCTTTATGGGAGATGTTGAAGATCTTTCACCACGATTAGAATATTATATTCCAAGTTTCCAAAGACACTAAACTATTACGGTCCTTATGTGTGTGTTTTTGTTATGTATTAAGTATTCCGAAAAAGTAATGTAATTTCCATGTACGTCAAGCTTTGGGTCTCTAAAGTTGGTATAAAAGGAAAGGTTTAGTCAACCTTTGGAAATTAGAATGCGAGAATGTTAGTGAGATCCCTAGAGATATTTCTAAGGTATATCTAGGGATGTCCCTAAGGATAAGTATACGTATAGGATATAGTCCTAGAACTATGGTAACGATATTAGATTAAACCAAAGATGTTAGATATTGATGTTACTCCCCCTTTATTATGATTTTTTCCTCTCACACTATTCTTTTTGGGTTTTAGAAAATGGCTGGAAACAAGATGATTCATGATAATGGAAGATGTGATGGACAATGGAATGATATTCTTCATGAGCAACCAAATGAAATGGGATTTGGAAGTCCAAACATCATTATTATGCCGAATCAGCAATCTCATAATATGATCAATAATGTAAAATTTGGTAAGTTTCCTGACTCGGCTAATAAGAGAAAGATGGAGTTTCATGATGATCATATAGGAAAGAAAGTTCAATTTCCCCTATGTAAATCATGTGGGAAGAGGCATCAAGGAGAATGTTTCAAAGGAACTGGAAGATGCTTTGGGTGTGGAAAAGAAGGACACAAAGCCAGTAAGTGCAAAGGAAAAGGTTTAGTTAACACCAAGGATGAGGATAATGGTATTGCTACGACATCAACAATGGTTAAATGTTTTAAATGTGGAATGTACGGGCATTATGCAAACTGATGCCCTAAGGGAAAGTCTCATGAAGAGAATCAGTATGGTCGTATGGGTAGTATTTATGTTGATGATGATGAAGAGACTACAAATAATATTTGAGATGAAAGAATTGTTGAAGCTCAGTCAATGGTTTAAGAATGTAGTGGAATGATTACATGTTTATCATGTGTAATGTTGTATAAGTAATCTCATGGTACTATGGAATAAAAAGACATTTAAGGATTGTTACACTGTTGTCTTTCCTTGTGTTTTGAAAGTGTATGATTAATGGTACCAGTATCCATGAAAGGTTTTTCATATATTTTTGGAATGTAGATGATATGCGCATAATGAGGGGATAAGGAGAAAATTAAATGTTTGATAGTATTCATGAGCTCATGATTGATATAAGGAGAAGGTTATATCATGGTTTGAGTATATAGAATTTTTGGATTTTGGTATGTGGAAAGAGTTAACTTTTGACAACATTCATGTTTTCATTAAGGTTTATTGGGTATTCATTTTTTCAAGAGAATGAATGATTAAGGTATTCACATGATTGGAATGTGACCAACAAGATATATGGGGGATAAATGATGGTATTCACATGCTTGGTTGATGACATTTCATGTAATCGTTTTCTTTATACTATGAGCTTTGACTGATGTATTTTAGATAAGCCTAAAGATTGGAATGGATTATGTTGGACATAATTTAGTATTGTTTAAGGATAAAACATTTTTTTATTATTTATGGGATGTTATAGTAATGTAGTTTTAGAAAAAGGACAAACTGCAGGATGGGAGACAACCCATCGCGTCGGACAAGGCTGTGGGAATCGAACCCACAACCGAAGTGCGAATGGCCTTTATCACCTACCACTGGCCTACAAAAAGTCCATGTTTAGTAGAAACTAGTTTTATTATATTAAGCAGCATGATATATGAAGTATAAGTCTATTTTAGGAACCATATATGATTAATCTCACTATAGATGGACTTATGTATTTTTGATAACTTTTATAACCTTTTGTTTGAGATAGATGGAATGACCCATCATTCTATCACATGATCTTCTAACACATCACAAATAACAAATTCAACTTCATTTCATTAAGGGGTGAAGTGGAAATTCTTCAATTAATGAACAATAGTGAGATTGTACCAAAATCATGTAAGTATTTCTTTTAATTCATCAACTTTAGGGAAATGATCTTGAAAACCAAAAATGTTGTCCTAGTGCCCTTATATCCGATGAATCAGATGGTACCTTAGATCATCACAAATCTATGGATTTGTGATTTCTACCTTTTCCATAGCCATGTTCTCTATAACTCTCCATTAGAACATGATGGTTAGGTTTCTCTTCTATATACATATTTTCACCTATGTGGAAACCTAGTGATTAGTTTATTTTTGTAACCGTTACGTTTCATACTTTTTTTTTAAAGATTGGTTTTGGTATTCCTTTTTAGGATGTGGGTTTCTATTAAAGAAACTTTTGATTAGTAAACCATTTATAACCCCGATGAATTTTGAGGGCGAAATTCAATTTAAGGGGGGTAGAATGAAACACCCTGAGATTTTATGATAAGTATTCTTTTTAATTTTATTAATGTCTTGTGTTGTACACTACACAAAAAGGAGCTTGCACAACATGCGTCCTTGACATACTTTGTATTACATGCAATCACGACCTTCCTCGATAGCGTGTGTAGTACGCAATAACGAGTTTCACTAAACAACAATATGCTATTAACATATTATTAAAACTAGCCATTATGAATAGTAATAACCACTTTTTGAAATTTTTTAAATTTTATTTTTCAAAATGGACTTCATTTTTGGATTCAGAATATCAAAATTAGCTTAGGGTGAAATTTTGGTAATTTTCGGATAACTTTCATATTATGGTGAATAGTGAAAATTACTAAATTTTAATTAAAAACAAATTTTTTAATCAAAATCATTAATAGTGATAAATTATTAATTTGAGTGGTTTTAAAGTATATTTAGAAAATATTTTTACAATTTAATACAATTTTTGTCATTGGATGTAATTTCACATTTAAACCAGACATAAACAAGTGTCAATCTTTTGATAGTTATTATCTCTTAAAAACACGCTATTTGTTTTGACAACGGTAATTAATTTTTTAAATTAATTAATGCAACTGATATGTTTTGAATTTGGTAAAATAGAAATCATTTTTCAGTTCATAATATCGAATATATCTTAGGCCTAATTTTTGGTATTTTTCTGAAAACTTTCATTTTTTGATGAATAGTGAAACCACTAAGTGGAAGTTAAAAAAATGAATTTTTCATAAAACATAATTTTACCGCTTCTATGAATGGAATTTCAAAAATCCGAGACACACGGTTGATGTCAGTAAGTAAAATGTGGTTCAATGAGATGAAAATAATTTTTGGTGAATAGCAACTTTTTACTTTTTTTTACCACGGTTAAAAGTAAATAGGGTAATTAAGTGTAAAAATGATATTATTATTACCCTAAAACATGTCCTAATTATATTTTATAAGTTTAATTCAACCAAAAACAACCTTAGGAATAAAATATGACCATTTAGGCCCACTTGGATTAGATTATGACATTTATTATTAATTTATTTAATGAAGGGTTAAAATAGTTAAAATCAAAGGTTAATAAGTATATCATTTTTAATATAGGGTTAAACATAAGATAAATTAGACTATAAATATTCATTATAAAGATAAAAAGATTTCCTACATAATGATATTTTATTTTTAATTTTTATACTTTAAATAATTTAATTTATTTACGACACAAAGATGATGCAGTAATTATCTTATTAATGAAATATTGACATAATTGTTGTTATAAATACCCAAATAAATATAATTTGAGACTATTTGTAAATTAAACTAATTTTCCAGGTTAATATGGCATGTTAGTATTGATTTAATTGACTTTTATTGAACTAATAATTCTTTTATGATTTTCACAAAAATTAATTACTAAATAGTGTCAAAATTGACATAAAATAGTTTTTAAAACAAATATTATATTAGTAATTGTTATTTTATTTCTAAAAATATAAGGTTCAAATAAATGAATTAGATAAGGTTGTATATATTAATAATAAACAACTTGGGGTTCGTTTTGCTGCTTATAGTATGTTTATTAACCTTATAGTATAAGAACACAATAAGACATGGTAAAAGTAAAATTATTTTACTTAATGTTAAATCTAAATGATAAGGTTACAATAGGAACCTAAACTTGTAAAAATTATATTGGATGAGAGGATTTTGAACCATCCCCACAATAGCCTCAAAATAAATCAATTTGGAGCTATTTAAAACCGAATTTGAATTTATAATAAAATAATAGTTTTAGTTATTCCAAAGGTGCCCCTCTCCTCCCTTATAAAAGGGCACCTCCTCCCTCTCTCCCTCACACCACATTGAGCCTTAAAGCTCGGCCAACCCATACCCAACTCTCTTCTCCACTTCCCTAGAAACATCCTAGAGGTCATGGGATTCTTCAAAGAACAATTTTAGTGCCCTAAGAGGAATACTCAAAGAGGCGCTTGAAAGAAGAGGTAATGTCCGTTACCGATTCTTTCATCTTTATTTCTTCTTCCACTTCTTCTTCTTAGGTTGTTTCATTATGAAGTAATAACATTAGTATCAATTATATACTGATATGTTATTATAATTATTAAACAACCTTATTTCATCATCTATCCATCCTACGGAAAATGAAATCACCGCGCGTGCGTACGTACGGAATACCGTCTCCACGCCGTGGTGTAATCTATTTTCCACCACCACCTTACTTGGATGGGTATAATGGTGTAAATAATAACTATATATGATTATTATAAAGTGATATTGATTCTCAAATAGTATACATACACTCCAATACAATTTCACGATCATGAGAACGATATCATCACTCGTGCGTACGTACGGACTACCGTCTCCACGACGCGATGAGATTCATTCTCCACGTTAACGATTCATGAATGATTATAAAGTATATATAATAAGTAATAATGAAATATATGACATAATAATTATTCTGGATTTATGTGTATATATATGTATGTCATCTACTTAATTCCATTCAACTCAATAAAGAAAAGAAAACAGCGTTCATGCGTACGTACGGTCTACTATCTCCATGAACAGTGTATTTCATTCCATTTACTGATCTATTATATATATATATATATATATATATAATGAATATATATTATATATAAATCATGTTTTATATTCTGTAATTAAGTAATCATGATCTATGTAATCATAAGAATAATTACAAGTCAAAACACAGACGACAAATGAAACGATTTTAACCAAAACACTCTTTAACACAGAATTTACAAAAGAACGGGTAATATAAAGCCATAAGTGAACCATATATGATATCATAACAATGAGTATGACTCTGTAATAAGTCAACGACATTATTTAAATCATTATACAGGAGGTTCGGACACATACGAATCAAATCAGACCTATGGTAAGGGAAATATCACAATCTCATTTTTATTCGAGATTTTTTTACTTTGGTATTTACTGGGGTGTATTTTATCATCCACATCCATGATTCCTCAATATGTAAGATTGTTTCCCTCCACCTACAATTTTTTAAATCCAATTTTACCCTTCGCTGAGTTTTTAGTAAATGATATAAAAGGAATTTTTTGTCATTTTTCATACGAGGTACTTTTTGACTTTTTCGACAAAAGTACGGGAAGAATGTTTTTTAAACTTATACGGAATGAAAGGATTTTTAAAACACCATTTCCAAGATTCTTCCTTTACAAGTTTTCAAGTTTATTTTTAATCAACATCTTTTTGTATGACATGTTAAGAAAGGAAAAATGTTTTTGAAGTAGAAAGGTTATTTTCCTCAAGAATGGAGTTCATGTGTTTTATCAAAATTATTTTCCATCTAAGATAATATAGGGTTATGTTTCTATCCTTATTATTACATGGATTTGATTATGTTGTGATGGAAATATTTTTATGAATTCCTTTATCTTATATGAATTTTTTTATGATGTCATGTCTATTTAAGAATCCCATTATTAGTACATGGGTTATGCAATGATGTATGATTTAAGATTTTGTGGCACACATAATAATGGTATCATTATGAGATGGGTGGGACCTATATCTCCCTTCAATGCATTGGGTAAATATTTTATATCTCATGAGATAGACATGGCTGGAACGGTAGGTTATACCGGTTCAGTGAAACAAGATTGAAACGAGGAGTGAACTAGGTTCAGAAATGGACTTTGTCCACTAAGATAGTCTTGGCAATAAGTCTTGACTAATAAGAAATGATTCTCTATGATTATGTGTGTATTCCTCAACGTTTCATGTTTTATGTTATGAGTATTGGGATTACATTTCACTACTATGATTTATCCCATGTTATGAAATTATGATCTCTTTTGCAGGTTAAGATTTCCAAAAGTTATGTTCTTATGAATATGATGTGATTGATATTTCTTTTGTTTACCCTTACTGAGCATTTGAGCTCACCCTTTTATTTTTTCTTTTCCCCAGGATATAAAGAAAGTTTTTAGGTAAAAAAAAGGAAGATCTTTATGGGAGATGTTGAAGATCTTTCACAACGATTAGAAGATTATATTCCGAGTTTCCAAAGACACTAAACTATTACGGTCCTTGTGTGTGTGTTTTTGTTATGTATTAAGTATTCCGCAAAAGTAATGTAATTTCCATGTACGTCAAGCTTCAGGTCTCTACATAGAGTCTCTAGAAACTCAGGACATATAAAACTTTATCTAAATCCATATGATGAGTTGGACAATTCCTCTCATTCAGTTTCATTTGTCTAGACCCTTAAGAAACCACTCCATCAACTGGTATGAGAACTACCCTGAGTCTAACTATGAATGCATCATTTTACATGGTATATGACATAGAAAGCATAGGTAAAGTGATTATAGGTGCTGAGGTCATCCTAACCTTTAGATCCTGAAAATCCCTCTAATAATAATCTGATAAAAAACTTAACTCTTTTCTTGGTCATCTAAGATTTCGTGGCTTCTAGACAAGAAAATTCTTTGTTAAAACACTGATAATAACCCTCTAAGCCTAGAAAACTAAAAACATCACATACATTATTAGGATACTCCCAAGATACAATGGCTGCAACATTCTATGGGTCCACTATCAATATATCTTTTGAGATGACATAGCCTAAAAAGTGTACTTTTTCAATCTAGAAACTACATTTCGTTAGCTTAGTATTAAACAGATGCTCTCTTAATTTTCGCATGATGATGTCAATATATTAGGAATGATAGTATACTAAAAACGAGAACAATAATATTTCATTGAAAAAACCACAACAAAATGATCCAAAAAAGTATAAATATTTGGTTCATCAAGGCCATGAATACATATGATGTTTTTGTCAAACTAAAAGACATCACTACAAACTCATACAAGACATACATGCTCCTAAAATCAGTTAGATGTATGACTGATGGTATTACCATATACAGGTGATGACCTAATCTCAAATTGATCTTGGATAAGATCATAGCATCACTCAACTAGTCAAAGATATCATCAATGCAAAGAAAGGGATACCCGTTATTGTTTGCTATCTGGTTCAAACTTTGATAATCAAAACATGAGTATAGAGTCCCATCATCATTCTTGGAGAAAAGAACTATATAACCCAAAAGAGATGTACTTGCCCATATGAATCTTTTATCTTCTAGATCTTCAAACTAAAATTTCATCTCTTGATGCTTTTATAGTTCCCTACTGTATAGAGGGATAAAAAATTTCTCCAAGAACCAACTCAATCATGAAATAAATTTCCCACTCATGTGGTAATCCATTGAAAAAATTTATAAAAACACCATAAAAATGGTCTACTATTGGAGGAAAAGTACTATGGTGTATTCTACTATCATCTAGAGAAAAACCTACTAACTATGTAGTGATACATTTAAACCTAAACTGAATTGGTCTTTAATGACAAGCTTTAAGATCCCATTGCTCCTAGTGAAAATAACTACTTCCTTATAGAGATAAAAAGTTAACTATCCACTGATAACATTCGATGTGGGCCTAGTATAGAACTAATAAATACATAACAAGAATACAATCAAAACTTTTAATTTCCAGAACAAATAGTTCCTCATAGAAATATTAACCACCAGTTTCTAGAGAACACACCATGCAACATTTGATATTCACTTACCACGCTCTAAAAGGTGTATTTTTAACACCCCATCATTTTATAGTATGTCCCTTCATTAAAATATTACTTCTTTGATTGGTTACATTACACATAACATAGATCTTAAACAAGTGATTAAATATTATTATTGTGATGTAGCCATTAGAATGGAGGGAATAAAAGTGATTTTTTAAATTATATAAATATAGTTTATACATGTTTATAAAATGAATTCATTGGTTACCAATGAATTAGAAATAAAAATAAAAAATAATTGAACTTAAAAGATATATTTTTATAAAAAATTATATTTATGACCACAACTAAATTATATCTCAAATTATTCACTATAATTGAAATATCTAAATTATATCTATATATTATATATTCAATAAAATATTTTTAAATTAAATCTATAATTTTGATATACAAAAGATACAAATAAATAAAATTTAATAATAAAGAGAAATATTTTCTAAAAGAAAATTTTATATCCTTTTAATGGAGCACATGTTTTAAAACTAAATTCTAACACTTTTATAAATTCTATTTAACAAAATAAATTGATTTTGAAAATCATAATATCAAAATTATCTTAAGGTGAAATTCTAGAATTTTTATGAAAATATTTATTTTCCAGTGAATAGTGGAAAATCCTGATTTTTATAAAACCATCATTTCATTATTTTAATAGTCTATTTATGATTTGAATAGAAACATCACCTATGAAAGTATAAATAAATTTTTTATATCTTATAAATAAAAATATTATATATTTATATGTTGGAACAAGTATTAAACTATTATGAAAATGATAAATTAAGTTTTGGTATTTTTGTGAAACATAAATATTTATTTAATATTTTATAATAAAAACAATGATTTAAAAGAATATTTTTTTATAAAATACATTTATAAAGTAATGAATTATTTTCTAATGATTATAAAATAATTTTATGAGTTCTTAATTAATTATTCAAAATTTCACAAATCAGTTTTAATTTTAAAATCAATATTTTTCGAGTAAATGATGATTTTAATTAAAAATTAAATTTATCAAATTGATACATTTATTTTCAAAAATGGAACCTATTTGTTAATTTAAAGCATCCTAAAATTGTTAGGGTGATTTTTTGGGAATTTTCTAAAATAGAATATTTTTGTGAATAGTGAAATACGGTAATTTACGATATTTAATATTTTTGAAAAATACATGAATTATTGAGTCATAAATGATGTATGGGTGAGGTAAGAACCCATTGTTTCGAACCCATATGCACAATTTATTGTATTTAGTCACAAGAACAAACACTATTCATAGTCTTGAGCTAAAATAATAAACAAATGAATTAAATAATCAAAAAACACATCTCGCATCCACTATAAATACCACCCATATTCCTCAAACCTCCAAATCCTTAAAGATTTATTTTAATCTGCTAATTTACTCTCTCAAACCTCCCCTATGTTCTAGTCTTTTTGGCCTCACCAAAATATCATTTCAAAGTCCCTTAAGTAGGTTTTCAAGGATGGGACACTCAAGTGGTAAAACCTTCTTCCTCTCTCTCTATTCATTTCTTTTCTTTTCATATCCATCCCTCACCTTCCCAATCCAAAGTGAAATTATAACTCAAGTATCTTTTATATATTATAATTTAATTATTTTAATGGTTTATCAACTATGGATTCTCTTCACTTCCCTAATTTGTTTATAAAAATGAAAACATCGTATGTGAGGTGCGGATTTACCACCTTCATTGACAACGAGTCTTCATTTCAAAATTATGCCTTCAATGTTGGTCATAAAATAGTTACATGTTTAAAATAGATTACAATATGTGTATTAAAACATATTTAATATTATTGAACTATTATATATACATAATATTAATTAATAAGAGAAAACTAGTTTGAGATGACCCAAAAACACCAAAATAATCTAAATGGTTATCATTAATGGTTTATCTAATGAATCATCCTCATATTAGGATAGAAAATTATATATGATACCATTTAATATTAGGTATGTTAATTTATAACATATTACTTCAATTCTGGATAACTATTTCCATTTTACAAGATCATTCATACATGTATATAATTGAACCAATCATGAAAACCAAGGAAACAAACACTTCCAAACAACGAAATTGAATATTATAACACATCAAAAGTGCAATAAATGAACTTAATAAAATTATAATAAATAAAAAAAAGTTTTAATAGGTTTTGAAGTAAATTAGTTATTAATCTAATTTCATTATCTAGGACATTAAGTTCAAGTACAGAACACTTCCAGGCATAAGGTGGGAGTTTTTCTCATCATGCATTTATGTCTATGAGATATTCCTTATTCACTACTATTTATTAAATGCAGTGTATGTATACTTACCATTTATTTATAATATCATTAATCTATTTATATTCATGGTTTTAAATTTCATCTCTTATGATCATTAATTTATGGGTCTTGTGGTTCAATGTTTCCAAAGTGGTAAGAAAGTTTCCCTGAAACTCCATTTTTCATTTGGGTTATGATTTATCTCTCCTTACCCCAATGTAATTATTATTTATTATTTTGTATATACATCTTATAGATTCTATTTATATGTTCCAAAATCATTTATCCAAATCATTTCATCCTTATTTTTTTTGTAAATACATTGTTTTATAATGTTCCATTATCAATTGTTTCGTATAAGCCAGCCTGATTAAAGGGAACTTCCCATTTTCATACACATTATCAAGTGGAATCCATAATCTATTTTAATCCACCATTGTTTTTATAAAATCAATCATTTTATCATGAAAAAAATATCTTTTTCAGTTTCATTTTTATAAAAAAAATTATGACTTTTTCTGTTTTATAGACTCTTTAGTATTTTCCCTTAAACAGTACTAAAGCGGCTCATTTCTAAACTTTATTAAATACTTTTTTTACATTTTTTGACTTCAGTTGGTAATAATTTATGCCTCAAAAATAATTTCATTACTCTTTTCTTTTATTTTTTTGGATATACATGTTATAATATGATTTTCTGAAGAAAAAAAAAACGATTTTTCCAAATAATTATTCGTTACAAAGTAAAAAAAGGATTGTCTTTCAAGAATATCTTAATGATTTTATTAAAGTATTTTCATCTATTTGAACCCCATATGTTGAATATTATACAGAATTGGGATATATATTTTATGATAACATCTACCATATTTTATTAAATTTTTTATGATTAGTTAAAATGTGAATGAGATATCTTGATACCATTCACCATATTACTCAGAATGATTAGTAATTATGTTTATTGATTGGGGGACGTTATTTAAATTTCATATGTATATGTTTTTTATGTTTCACAGAATTTATATGAAGAACTAATTAGACTTATTAAGTGATGGGTAGGGCCCACTCTATCCCCTTGATGCATCATTTGGTCTCATGAGTCAATCCAGATAAGGACTTGGCCAAGTCCTTGCCCATTTATTTTCGGATTTAGATTTGACTGAGGCATTAAACATTTATTTTTAAATGTATTGGTTGAGGCTTTAATGATATGTTTTAGATGTGCAATATTATACATTCCATCATTGTGATATTAGTGATTTATAATCCTTGTGGATATTCAACTAATATAATATCCATGGTTAAGTTTCAATCTCATATGATTATTTATATAGAATTATTTAATCAGAATTTATTACTACCATATTATGCTCTTGATTATGTTCTAATTTCATATGTTTTTAGTTATTCACTTTGTCTTATTTTCTATTTTTTTATGTTAGTTTCTGCTTTATTTCTTACCCTTACTGAGCATTTGAGCTCACCCCCTTCTTGTATCTTCTTTTTCCCCAGGATTTGAAGATGTATATTATGAATAAATTTGAAGGTTAATCTAGGAGATTACTATTTTTTATAATGGAGTTACTATATTTTTTTACTTTTATGTTTTATTTTAATAATTATGTTTTTAAATTTTTTTCAGAGCTATTAAACTATTAAATTATTTGGCATGTGAACTCACGTACATAGTACCAATGTAATAAAGTAAGGCACTAGCTTTGGGATACTCGATTTAGGGTATTTAGCGTTGGTATTAGAGTAATTTTAGATGAAACCTTAGAAAATAGATTTAGAACACATAGATTAGGGAACATAACCCTAAGATGGACTTTGAGGGAAAGTATAGAAGAAAATTCTAGAATTTAGGTATGGTAGGGATTATGTGTTTATTCATATACATGCATATCTATTATATAGTACAAGTGGACATGGTTCCAGCACATATGTCCCTAGGAGTAACAACTCTAACAAGGTGCAATGGGCCTGACTTAGCATAACTTGGTACATGACAATGGTCCTTACTACACACCTTTTTTGAAACTCGTAGGGGATATGCTTTGGATAATTCATATTTCTATTACAAAACATTTTTAAGGATTTCAAAGTAAATATATCCCCAAAGAATCAATGTTTATGATTATGAAATTATCTATGCATAAATTCTTAATTTATGTTAAGTATTTTTCTATTTAGAGATTATAAATTATTACTCATAACATAATTTAGTATAATCTATTATTTATAAATGACACCTCATAGAAGGAATGGGATCCTCATCAATGCACATGATCTAAAGTGTAATATTGTCATGCCCGGACTTCATTGAGGTACAACTTTAATTTTAAATTTTTATTTCGTGAATTAATTTCATGTTTATTTAAATTGAATGGTTGTAGCATGAGCTAAACCTGATGTGGTTTTCCCATGGTGGCAACGATGTGTGAGTGCGAGCTATACATTGCTCGGTGAACGGGCAGGGGATGGGCGAGGCCGTGCAACTTTTCCATTTTAACGTGCGGTGCCCATTGTGCGGACGTTTCAAATACAGGATGATTAACTCCAGTTTTCTTATTATTATTATTATTATTATTATTATTATTATTATTATGTTATTATCATTACTATAAATATTATTATTATTAAAGCCTTTTATCTTTATTTTATTTAGTACCTTTATTTATTGAATTTGGTTGTTTTCTTTGTTTTTTAATTAATCCCCCCATACAAACCCTATCTGCCACACTATTTATTTATTTTTCTTTATTTCTTTTTTCCCTCCTCTTTATTTCTCCCCACACATCGCCTCCCTTCTCTTCCTTTCCCCCTTATCTCCCTCCCTCATCTTCCTCCATCTCTTCTCTTCCTCCCGTGGCCTCCCCCTTCCCCTCTTATCTTCCCTGCTCGGCCACCACTCCCTCCTCTTTCTCCCTTATCCTCCCCTCCTTCTTATTCTCCTTCTTCTTTTCCTTCTCTCCCTCCCTTCTATTTTATTCCCCCCATCTTCCCCTCTCCCCCTTCTCTTCCTCTCCTCCTCACTAGGCCCCTCCGCCCTTCCCCTCTTCCAACCAGACCGAATAGAAGCGCCCCTGCCTCCACTCACTGGACAGCAGCTCCGCAACCCCTCCACTCGCCGGACAGTCGCTGTATCCCCCTCCGCCTGCTGCTCCTCCGGTCTAGCAACACCTCTCCTCCTCCCTTCCCAGACCGACCAGTCGGCGCCCCTGTTTCCTCTTGCCAAATAGCTGCCTTCGCACTCTGCTCGCGCTGCCGGACCGCCTCCTGCACCCTGCTCATGCTGCTGGACCACCATCCCACACACCGCTCGCGCTCTCCAGACAACCGATGTTCCACCCCTCGTCGCTTTCCCAACGTTCCACAATAATGGTTTGTTTTTAATTTTATTTAATCATTTTGATTGGTTTAATTTATATTTAAGTTATTTAATTATTAATTCATTTGTTTAAGTGTTAGTAAATTAATTTATTGCTATTAAATTTGTTAATAATTTTATTTATTTGAATTGGTTAAATTGATAATTAATTTATTTAATATTCATCACATTTGGTAAATTGTTAATTAATTTAATTTATTTTGTTAATAATATTATTTAATTGAAATTTTTGAATTGTTAATTAATTTATTTAGTTAGTTTTGGAGTGTATACTTATTAATCAACTTATTTAATTGTTATTGGATTTGTTTAAAGGTTAATTAAATTACTGATATTTTCTGGGTTGGCACCATGGTGACTTGGTCTACTGTTTTAGGACATTTCTTTATGGCTCCATATGGTGCGACCGTTTCACAACGGGAGTTTTGTGCCGTGTCGCTTTTCATACCTATTTGAGGTAAGTGGTTTCGCATGCATAGGGAATTTGATCGATTAGTCTATTGTTTGATTAATTTAATATGTCTTTTATTTAAACGCTGGTGTGGGTTGTCTGTTTTACTGGTAGAGTGTGGTGTTCTACTTTTATTAGTGGCTTGTTTAGATTGTTGGGTTTATACTATGTTTTGCCTTGGTTTTTGAACAAATGTGGCAGTTAAAATTTGATCCTTATTACAGTCTTAGTGTGCATCTAAGTGGGTTTTTCACTGTTGATTGTGTTTTTTAAAATTCCTAAACCAATTTTTCAAATTTTTGATAAACATTAGATTTGGTTCTCAAAATTCTGTAGTAATTGCATGTGGTAGGTTCTATGTTGTGTTTTGAGTCTTAACCATGATGTGTAGGGTAAAATTTGAATATTTAGCACAAAAGGGGAAGCCTGGGTACTAGGTGGGTGGACTTGACTAGCATTCTAGTGATACGGGAGTGGCCTCAGCCCAGTTTCACTTAGCGGGATTGACACTTACAACACAAACTAAACCCTGGATGATGACTAGAGACCACTATGGTAGGAGGTGTTTACCTACCAGTGGCTCATGTTTGGGAATGTATGATATGGTTCACCGAGACGTGAGGTTCTAGGGCCCCACACAGCTTTAGTACTTTAGGGCCTCTCCCACTTTTGTTGCTCTTGTACGATTATATACTCATCACTGGTTGGTTTTTGGTGACTTTTGTGGTTTCAAAAGGTAATAATGTTTCATTTTCTTTCAGTACCAAAAACCACTTTTTCCTATTTTAAAGTTGTATTTCTTTCTTTAAAAATTGTTTCCATCAAAATGTTAGTGCATTTATTTACGTTCTCTAAAGTTTTAACCTACAAAATGCTTTGGTCATCTAACCCTTTTTATGCGGAATCTTTTCCCTTGTGCCAACCTATTGAGCAATTTCTCACACCCTACATACACCCTTGGGTGTAAGTAGATCTGGTTATGTCTAATGTAGGGAAATTCCAAGGTTTTGAGCACGGTGGTCTAAGTTGTTAATTGGATCAACTAATTTGTCATTGGTGGCGGAGGCCTGACTGTGATATTCTTCCATCAGGTGAGAGTTGCTGGTTTGGTTTTTGGTCACTTTTTTTGGGAGTAAGTTGGGGTTGAGTTGTAATTTCTCTTTTTGTTGAGACATGTTCATGCTGTTTTTAAAACATGTGATTGTAATGTTGATTTTGGAATTCAGTTTACTTATGGTTTGTTTTTGGTTGTAATACGGGTAAATCCTTCCAAAAAATTCTAAATTGATACCCGGGCACTTGTGCCGGCCCGTGGGGATCGGGAACACCCTTCGGGCCTTGACGCGGGCTGGATCGGGCATCGAGTTGATGGCGACCCGATTTGGTTCGTGAAAAAATGGTATCAGATCCAAGTTTAGCTCTTGGTTTATGTTATTTGGGATGGGTTTGGTTATATAGAAGTTTGGACTGTCGGGGCTCGGAATTCATGTTGCGAGTAGGGTGCCTGGCCAGCATGCCTCGTGATAGATACTGAGTCACCATGGGATGTCAGGATGCTTGTCTGACTTCTTTTTTAGGTGGGACGTACAGGTTGCAGACTGTATGTGGACACCAGACAGGAAATAGAGTTTTGACATGAAGTCATTTTTTCATGTTTGGTTTACTGATGATTATTTATCTTGCTGAAAAAATTTGGTTCCTCTTGATATATGTGATATTGATGGTATTCCTTTATGATTGTTTCCCTTTACAGTAAGACACCTCCCCGGAGAGCTCCCATGCACCCACGGGAGGAAGTCGGAGAGAGTTCTCCCGTGCCACTTGATCAGAGATTGGCATAGATTGTGGTCTGAGCCGTTTAGGCTTTGGTACAAGGAGAGAATCCTGCCCCCACCCCTTTTCTATCTAGAGGGGAAGAATATGGCTCCTAGAAGGATAGAGCTCAGGAGTTTTTGAAGAACAAACCTCCTTCATTACGAGGTAGTTCAGGACCACAGGAGGTAGACGAATGGCTTGAAAAGATAGAACGCATGTTCGAATTCCTCGACACGCCCGGGGATGTCATGGTGAAGTGTGCCTCATTCCAGCTAGAGGGTTCTAGTCACAAATGGTGGGAATCAGTGGTCCAGGATGGGAAACATGAGCACATGAGTTTGAAAGATTTCAAGGTTATCATCAATGAGCAATATTGTCCAGAGTTCCTAGCCTATTCTAGATCTCGGGAGTTCATGGATATTTTACAAGGGAATCAGACAGTGATGGAATATGTGAACCGCTTTGCTGAGCTAGTGCGGTACGCACCTAAGATAGTTTTGAGTGAATTCTTGAAAGCTCGGAAGTTTGAGAAGGGCCTTCGACCAGAAATCCACTCTCAAGTTTTCTTATTCAAGATGAAGACTTATGCCGAGGTGGTCGATCGTGATTGCATGTCCAAGATTTACCAGAGAGGAATGTCGGGTTTTTTTGTATCAGTGTCAGGTTTTGGTAGTGGAAGTTCCTCCAAAAAGAAGAGGAAGCATGGTGAGAAGTGGAAGAAGAGTGGTGGTGGCTCAGGCCATCCCTCCAGGCAGACATGATTTGGGGATTCTGATGCGAGGCCCATTATGTGCCATCAGTGAAAAAAGGCAGGGCACATCCGACCTGTGTGTCCACATCCTCCCAGACCATGCTATGGGTGTGGAGTCATGGGGCACCTACATAGTTTCTGCAGGACTGTACTCCCTTAACAGAGTGGGACTGAATCTATAGATTCTAGGGGTGTATTAGTGCAGTCAGAGCCGGCCAGGTCACCGGGATCTCAGTTCGGTGGTCGTGGTGACAGGAATGGATCATCTTCTGGGCAGAGCCAGATTTGGGAGGAGCTGCAGGCGAGCAATCATTCTCAGGCAGGTACCAGGAAACTACATGTTGTGGATCATGCACCAGCGGGATCTGATGCAGGGCCTTCAATTATTCCAAGTACCATTCTGGTTGTATCTTCTATAGCTGTAGTTTTATTTGATTCTGGTGCTTCAGTTTCTTTCATATCTGCTGGCCTAGTGAATCTGTTGAACCTACCAACCGAGCTGTTATTGTTTGCTATGGAGTTGGAAACACCATTGGTGGAAAAGAGGGAGCAAGGCCTTAGGTGCCCATCGTTCACACTCTCTATGTCGGGAGTCGAGATGGAATGGGATTTATTGGTCCTTTACATGGACCTATTTGATCTGATACTTGGTATGGACTAGCTAGTGCGCTTTCAGGCACACATTGATTGCTATCGGTGCCGAGTCAGTATTATGGCACTAGAGGGGACTCCCCAGTTATTTCACGGAGAATGGGATCCTCGTTTGAGACACGCAGGACCTCCATTCCCTGAGTTGGGAAATTTTTCTTATTAGTTATCATCGCTCACACTAGAGGATGAGGGTTGTGTTCCTCATGGCGGGTTACCTCGTGTAGTGGATGAATTACCGGAGGTCTTCCCATATGATTTTTCAGGCTTACCCCCAGAGAAGTACATAGAGTTCTCGATTGAGTTGGTGGCGGGAACACAACCTATATCTCTTCCCTCATATCGCATGGCCCCCACCGAATTGAGGGAATTAAAGATACAGCTGGACAATTTGGAATCCAAAGGATTCATTCGCCCGAGCATCTCTCCTTGGGCCGCCTGAGTTCTATTCACGAAGAAGGCATATGGATCCCTACAATTGTGCATTGATTACCGGAAATTGAATAAGGTGACCATCAAGAATAAATACCCTTTTCCCCGGATTAACAATTTGTTCGACCAATTGAAGGGGGAAAAGTTTTTCTCCAAGATCGATTTGTGTTTAGGATACCACTAGCTCAGGGTGTGAGAAGAAGATATCCTGAAGATGGATTTTCGAAGCATGTATGGACACTTTTAGTAGTTTTTCATGCCTTTCGGATTGACGAATGATCCTGCAGTTTTTATAGAGCTCATGAATAGGGTGTTCCACCAATATCTTGACTCATTTGTCGTGGTATTTCTGGATGACATCCTGGTTTATTCGGGATATGATGAGGAGCATGAGCATCACCTGCGCATTGTTTTGGGCAATTTGCAGGATCACCACATGTATCCCAAACTCTCGAATTGCACATTCTAGATTAGGGAAGTGAAGATTTTGGGGCATTTCGTCTTCGAAAAAGGGGTTTCAGTGGATCCTGAGAAGATCAGGGTAATTAAGTCCTGGGAGAAGCCAAGAAATGTGTTTGAGATCAGGAGTTTTCTGGGCTTGTCTGGTTATTATAGGCACTTTGTCCAGGACTTCTCGCAGTTTGCCTCCCCCATGACTACACTCACCCATAAAGGGGTGAAGTTTTAGTAGAGCCCTCAGTGTTAGGCATCCTTTGTGGAGTTGAAGTGGTGGTTGAACACCACACTTGTGTTGATCTTACCAGAGTCGGTAAGGGATATGTGGTTTATTGTGATGCTTCAGGTATGGTCCTTGGATGTGTGCTCATGTACGATGACCATGTTGTGGCTTCTAGTTCTCGCCAGCTCCGGCCGCATGAGAAGAATTATCCGACTCACGACTT
The DNA here is from genome assembly GCA_963277665.1 of Viscum album. NCBI lineage: Eukaryota > Viridiplantae > Streptophyta > Magnoliopsida > Santalales > Viscaceae > Viscum > Viscum album. Next base: position 1,689,750,627 of record OY728163.1, on the reverse strand, counting down.
AGATTTGGCAACGGTGATGCATTCCTTGAAGATGTGGCATCGCTATCTCTTTGGGGAGAAGTTTGTGGTCTATTTTGACCTTTAGAGCATGGCCTACATTTTCTCTCAGAAGGATCTCAATTTGAGGCAGCGCCGCTGGGTTAGGTATCTACAGGGTTTTGATTTTGACATTTTCTATACCCCTGGAAAGGGTAATGTGGTAGACGACGCCTTGAGCAAGAAAGTACCCATGCAGGAATTGAGGTAGTCCAGCGTTGAGTGGAATTTGTTGGGGCTTTTCACCCAGATTCACCTGGATAGTAGGGAGCATAGTGGAGGTACCTTCTTAGCTAGAATTCAGTTGACTCCTGCTCTTCTAGAGTTGATTCAGCGGGAGCAGCTCAGAGATGAGTTGTGTCAGCGATCTATGCTATTTCTTCATGGTGGGGAGACTCCTTCAGATTGTTCCTTGTCTTCCTAGAGGGTCTTGTGCTTCATGGGCCGTGCTGTGGTGTTGTTGTCTCTGCGGAAGGTGGTGATGCAGGATATCCTCCAATCTCAGTGGGTCGTCCATCCTAGTACCACCAAGATGTCATACGATGTTTGTTGTCAGTTATGGTGTCCAGGTATGAGACGGGACATAGCCAACTTTGTATCGAGGTGCTACACTTGTCAGCAGGTGAAAGCAGAGCATCAGAGGCCATCTGGGTTACTTCAACCACTGCCCATTCCTACCTGGAAGTGGGACGATATCACCATGGACTTCATCATTGTCTTGCCTCGGACACCTCAGGGGAGGAATGTTATTTGGTTAGTGATTGATCGCTTGACCAAGTCAGCTCACTTTATCCCGATCAGAGATACAGCGAAGGTAGATGAGCTGGGCCACTTTAATGTTCAGAAGGTGGTCAGACTTCATGGTGTGCTGTCAGCAGTTGTTTCTGACCGAGACCCCTGCATTACCTCCTGATTTCGGGGAGGCCTCCATAAGGCTTTGTGGTTTCAAATTAATATGAGTATGGCATACCAACCTCAGACGGATGGCCAAACGGAGTGAGCGAATCAGATTCTGGAATACATGCTCCATGCCTGTGTGTTAGATTTCAGAGGTTTGTGGGATAGCCATTTGGGATTGGTTGAGTTTTCTTATAATAACAGTTACCAATATTCCATCAGAATGGCACCCTTTGAGGTGCTCTATGGCCAGCCTTGTCGGTCTCCTTTGTGTTTGGATGAGGTAGGTGAGACCTCACTCTTAGGACCGAGTCTTGTTCAGGAGACGTCTGAGAAGGTCAAGCTTATTAAGTAGCAGTTGTTGATAGCTCAGATTCGTCACAAGTCTTATGCTGACCAGAGGCAACAAGATCTTTAGTTTTTAGTGGGGGAAAAAGTGTTCTTGAAAGTGGCCCCTCGCATGGGTCACCGTCGTTTGGGGAAGCAAGGGAAGCTGACACTAAGGTATGTCAGACCTTTTGATATTCTTGAGAGGATTGGCAAGGTGGCATACAGGTTAGCTTTGCCCTCACAATTGACATTGATTCACCGCGTATTTCATGTCTCCCAACTAAAGAAGTACAACCCTGATCTGTCACATGTGCTGAATTGGGAGGAGCTGGAGATAGAGTCTGACTTATCTGTGTTTGAGCGACCAGTGTGGATAGTGGATTCTCAAGAGAAGGTGTTGTGTGGAAATTCCATTCCTTTGGTTCGTATTCTGTGGCAACATGGAAGTGACGAGGATGAGACTTGGGAGTGCAGGTCTTGGGTTGAGTAGGAGTATTCATTTAAATTCTCCGATCAGGATTCAAATTGAGTTTCCGAGGGAGAAATGTTTTCATGGTGGGGAGAAGTGTCACGCCCGGACTTCGTTGAGATACAACTTTAATTTTAAATTTTTATTTCATGAATTAATTTCCTGTTTATTTAAATTTCTTGGTTTTAGAATGGGATAAACCTGATCCGGGTTGCCCGTTGTGGCAACGATGTGTGTGCGCGAGCCTTACACCGCTCGACACACGAGCAGGGCACGAACGAGGTCGTGCGGCTTTGCCATTTTAACGTACGGTGCCCATTGCACGGACGTTTCAAATACCAGATGATTAACTTCAGTTTATTATTATTAGTATTATTATTATTATTTTATTATCATTTTTATTAATTTTATTATTATTAAATCCTTTTATCTTTATTTTATTTAGTTCCTTTATTTATTGAATTTGGTTGTTTCTTTTTTTATTTTTTTTATTAATCCCCTCCATACAAACCGTAGCCGCCACCCTTTTTCTTTTTTTTCTTTTTTCCCTCCTCTTTTATTCTACCCACGCATCCCCACCTTTTTCTTCCTTTATCCCTTCTCTCTCTCCCTCCTCTTCCTCCCTCTCTTCTCTTCCTCCCGCAGCCTCCCCCTTCCCCTCTTTTCTTGCCTGCTCAGACACCCCTCCCCCCTCTTTCTCCCTTCTTCTCCTTCCTCCTGCGCGCCATCCCTTCTCCTCCTCTCATTCTTCTTCCACTTCATCATTTCCTTCTCTCACTACCTTCTTTTCACTTCCCCCACCCCATCTTCCTCTCTTTATCTTCCCTTCCTCTCCTCCTCAATCAACCCCTCCGCCCCTTCCCCTCTTCCAGCCAGACCAACCAGCAGTGCCCCTGCCTTCGCTCGCCGGACAGCAGCTCCACAACCCCTCCGCTCACTGGACAGCCACTGCAGCCCACTCCGCCTATGGATCCTTCTGTCCGGCCACACCTCTCCTCCTCCCTTCCCGGACCGACCAGTCGGCTCCCCTATTTCCTCTTGCCAGACAGTAGCCTCCGCACCCCGCTCGTGCTGCCGGACCGCCTCCCGCACCCCGCTCATGCTGCCGAACCGCTATCCCACACACCGCTCGCGCTCGCCGGAAAACTATCATGCCGCCCCTAGTCGCTTTCCCGACGTTCTACAATAAGGTATTTTTTTTAATTTTATTTATTCATTTTGATTGGTTTAATTGATATTTAAGTTATTTAATTATTAATGCATCTATTTAAGTGTTAATAAATTAATTTATTTCTATTAAATTTGATAATCATTTTATTTATTTGAATTGGTTAAATTGATAATTAATTTATTTAATGTTCATTACATTTGGTAAATTGTTAATTAATTTAATTTATTCTGTTAATCATCTTATTTAATTGAAATTGTTGAATTGTTAATTAATTTATTTAGTTAGTTTTAGACTGTATAATTATTAATCAACTTATTTAATTGTTATTGGATTAGTTTAATGGTTAATTAAATTACTGATGTTTTCTAGGTTGTCACTATGGTGACTTGGTCTACTGTTTTATGACCTTTTTGACAGCTCCATACGGTGCGACCATTTCACAACGGGAGTTTTGTGCCTTGTCTCTTTTCGTACCTATTTGAGGTAGGTGGTTTCGCATGCTTAGGGCATTTGATCAATTAGTCTGCTGGTTTGATTAATTTTATATGTCTTTTATTCAAATGTTGTTATGGGTTGTCGGTTTGACTGGTAGAGCGTGGTGTTTTACTTTTATTAGTGGCTTGTTTAGATTTTTGGGTTTATACTGTGTTGTGATTTGGTTTTTGAACAAATGTGGCAGTTAAAATTTGATCCTTGTTACAGTCTTAGTGTAAGTCCGAGTGGGTTTTGCACTGTTAATTGTTTTTTTTATAAAAATCCTAAACCAATTTTTCAAATGTTTGATAAAATTTAGTTTCAGTTCTCGAAATTCCATAGTGCTTGCATGTGGTTAGGTTCTATGTTGTGTTTTTTGTCTTGACCTTAATGAGTAGGGTGATCTTTGAATATTGAGCACAAAAGGGGAATCCTGGGTACTAGGTGGGCGGACTAGACTAGCATGATAGTGATACGGGACTGGCCTCGGCCCAGTTTCACTTAGAAGGATTGACGCTTACAACACTAACTAAACCCTGGATGATGACTGGAGACCACTATGGTAGGAGGTGTTTCCCTACCAGTGGCTCGTGCATGGGAATGTATGATATGGTTCACCGAGACGTGAGGTTCTAGGTCCCCACACAACTTTATTACTTTAGGGCCTCTCCCACTTTTGTTTCTCTTGTGTGATTATATACTCATCACTGGTTGGTTTTTGGTGACCTCAGTGGTTTCAAAAGGTAATAATGTTTCATTTTCTTTCAGTACCAAAAACCACTTTTTCCTATTTTAAAACTTTCTTTCTTTCTTTTAAAACTGTTTCCATCAAAATGTTAGCGCATTTATTTACGTTCTCTAATGTTTTTACCAGCAAACTACTTTGGTCATCTAACCCTTTTTATATGGAATCTTTTCCCTGGTTCCAACCTATTGAGCGATTGCTCACACACTAATTACACCCTTAAGTGTAAGTAGATCTGGTTATGTCTGATGCAGAGAAATTCCATGGTTTTGGGCACGGTGGTCCGAGTTTTTAGTTGGATCAACTGATTTGGCGCTGGTGGCGGAGGCCTGACAGTGATATTCTTCCATTAGGTGATAGTTGCTGGTTTGGTTTTTGGTCACTTTTTTTGGGAGTTAGTTGGGGTTGAGTTATAGTTTCTCTTTTTGTTGAGACTCATTCATGCTGTTTTTAAAAATTATGATTGTAATGTTGATTTCGTAATTCAGTTTACTTATCGTTTGTTTCTGGTTGTTTTACAGGTTAATCGTTCCCAAAAATTCTAAATTGATACCCAGGAACTTGTGCTAGCCCGTGGGGATTGGGAACGCCCTTCGGACCTTATCGTGGGCAGGGTCGGGCGTCGAGTTGATGGCGAACCGATTCGGTTCGTGACAAAGAATGGTCAAAACTTTTAAGGTCTTATTGAAATTTTGAATGGAAAAATTCCCTTAAGCATTCTCATCATATGAGGATATAGTATCATATTCTATAGAGATAGTAAAATAATTCTCCATGTTTTATGACATCAAAAGGATGAAATATAAGGAGAGGATAATAGAGAAAAGATTGTATAAAGGGAATACATGAAAGAATTATTTTCCCACATGTGATAATTGTGGAAGGAAGAACCTCAGTACTTTCCTGAAGGGAATGAGATTTTTATACAAATGTTTAGAGAAGGTCCATCAGGCTCAAGATTGTAATGTATATGAAGAATCCATCCAATTATTTTACTATAAGAATATGTGGCACTACAAAAATCAATGTCTTAAGAATAAAATAAATCTACCCTGAAAGATGATAATAGATCATGGCCAAGATTATGCTACTATGAAAAACGAATAATAATAATTATTATACATTTTTTTGGATTCAATAATTATTTTATTTGAGTATTTTATCAATAATAATTTGGTTATAAAAATCATGATATATATAAGGATTATACTGTAGTAATTTTTCTTTAATGAATTCGAAGCATGTGTTATTAGCACCAGTAATAAATAGAAGTGATTCTACTGTACGTTAATCTTATAGAAAACACATGACTTGTGAAACATTACACAAAATATTTTCTGGATGTTGAGATAATAATAAATATATGTGTATGGGTTTGTATTGGGGACCATGAAAGTGGTTAGTGATCTGATGGTTTATGTTATACAAGAATTATTAGATACTTTGAATGAAGGAATATATTAAACAAAATCAGATTTTATTTTTGGAAGAATTCATATTTTAATTGTATTAAAATATTTGATATGGGATAATAAGAGATAGATCATGTTGTTTTGTGGAAAATATGATATAAAGTAACCTTTCTTCTAAATCCTTGGACATTGAATTTGGAAAGACATTTTTTAGAAGGTTCTTAAGGTCAACTACTTGTGGAATGGATTAAGGATATTATTGATTAAGATTAAAGTATGATTAATAATATGGGATAACATGTTCTAACCTTTTTGGTTTTAGTAAAAAATTAACGGCCAAAGAAATGGATTATGGATCGTATACAAATTTTCAACTTGAATATCAATCATTTGGTTTAAGAAATGAAGAAGAGATAGATTGAACCACAACCAAAGGTTGATATTTTGACATGGAAAGGAATGAAGTAATTTTATTTTCTATAGTGCTTATATATATAGTAAAAGAATCCTCCAACACTATGAAAATGATTTTGGAACAAAAACATCATACGTTTACTATACTTTCTATAAATCAATAGTCATTTAAGCAATAACGGACATATAGATTTGTGATGGTTAAAATTATAATGGCCTTGTTCTCTATCACTATGCATCAGAGCATTATTGTTAGATTTTATTCTATTTCCGTATTTTCACTTTTCATTAATGTTATCCTATTTTAGAATCATAGTTTTTGGTGACCTTCACATTTCTCTTCACCTCTTTCTAAGAGGAATTTTTATAAACCTTTTTGATGATGTGATGTTTCCATAAAATAATTATCAAGTATAAACCTTTAATTTTTGAAATAAAATTTCAAAATACCAGGATATAATTTATTTAAGGAGGGGATAATGTAACACCTCAAGATTTTATAGTATGTCTCTTTTTAAAAATTTTGCTTTTCAATAGATTATGATACAAAGAACACCAAGATTAAAAAAATGACTAAATTTAATTATTTTGACCTAGACATTGGAATGTTGGTAATAAAAGGGATTAATTAAATTATTAATATTTAGTTTACACATTTTTATAAAATGAATTCATTAGTTACCTATTAATTAGAAATGAAAATTAAATCTAATTGGACATAAAAGATGTGTTTCGGTAAAAAAAATATTTATGACCACAATGGTATATTATATTAACTTAGTCATTGTTATTGAATGATATTAATGAATTTTTTATATTATATATTCAATAAAATATTTTTAAATTCAAAAAATAATTTTTATAGGCATGTGATAAAAATAAATCAAATTTTAAGCATAAGAAGATATATTTTCTAAAAGAAAATTTTAAATCCTTTTAATGGAACTTATGTTTTAAAACTAAATTTTGAAACTTTTATAAATTCCATTGATCAAAATATACTTTATTTTTAAAATCATAATGTCTAAATTATCTTAGGGTGATATTGATTTATTTTTTAAAAAATATTTATTTTCTAGTGAATAGTTAAAAATCATGATTTTTTGAAATCTATCATTTTTATTAAATTAGTAGCATATTTATGATTTGAATAGTAAAATCAGATATTAAATTATAAATAAAATTTTGGTATCTTATAAATTAAAATATGATATATTTATATCTTGGAATAAGTAAATAATTGTTTTAACAATGATAAAATATATTTCGATGTTTTCAGGAAACATAAAGGTTTATTTACAATTTTATAATAAAAATAATTTTTTAAAAGAATATTTACTTTTATAATATATATTCATTAATTAATATATTTTTTCCTTTTGATTATAAGATAATTTTATGAGACCTTAATTAATATTTTAAAATGTCAAAATATTAGTTATAATTTTAAAATCAATTTTGTTTAATAAATGAATATTTTAATTAAAAATTAAATTTCACATATTTATAAAATAATTTTTATGAAATGAAGTTAATTTTATAATTCTACACATCAAAAAAAATTTAGGGTTAATTTTTAGTATTTTTCTAAAATAGTTGAATTTTTTGGTGAATAGTGAAATACGGTAATTTACGACATTTAAAATTTTAGCCAAAAACATGAATTATTGAGTCATGGATGATGTATGGATGAAGTAAGAACATATTTTTTTGAATTAAAAATGAACTATTTATTTTATTTAGTCATAAGAAACAATACTTTTCATAGTCCTGATCCAAAATAATAAACAAATGATTTAAATAATCAAACAACACCCCTCTCCTCCACTATAAATACCTCCCTGCACCACTCCTTCTACTCGTACCTCCAAATCCATGAATCCTGATTATATTATGGAAATTTATTCTCCTAAACCTCTACCCCATGTTTTGGTATTTCTAGTCACACCAAAAGACAATTTCTTGGCCCCTTAAGGAGGTTCTCAAGGAGGTGACACTCAAGAGGTAAAACTTTCTCTCCCTCCCTTTCAATTTATTTTATTTTCTCATACATCCCTAAAATCTCTTATACAAAGTGACATGATAACTATAGTTTTTTTGATAATTTAATTTTATTATTTTAATGGTATATCAACCATCAATTATCTTTTCTTCCTATTTTTATTCAAAAAACAAAACAACGTCCTTGAGGTGTCGATTTACCGCCTTTATGGATGATGAGTTTTTGTTTTTCAATTCCCCCTTCAACACTGGTAATAAAAAAAATTATATGGTTTAAAAAGATCAAAATATGTGTATTAGAAATTATTTAATGTTATGTAACTAGAATATACAGATAATTAAAATTCATGGAACAAAACAAGTTCATGATGACTAAAAAATGCCAAAATAATCTAAATGGTTATCATTAACATTTTATCTAATGAATCATCCCCATATCTTGAAAAAAATTATATATGAGACCATTTAATATTATTCAATTTCATTAATAACATATAATTTCAATTCTAAATAACTATTTCCATTATACGTGATCTTTTGTACATGTATATAAGTGAACCAATCCTGAAAACCAATGAAACGAACAATCTTGAATGAAAAAAAATTGAAACATATAACTATTAAAAAAGTACATAAATGTAATTAATAGAATTATTATAAATAAATACACTCTTAATATGTTATGAATTAAATTATAAATGTGTCTAAATTCATTATACAAACATTTGGTGCATGTGCATAACACTTTTGGCCATAATGTAAGGGGTTTTCTCATCTCACATTTATTTTTGTAAGGTATTACTTATTCACTACTATTTATTTTTTTTGTATATGTATATATACTAGTAATATATCCTATCATTAATATCATTATCTTCATTGTATTAAATCTCTTATTTCAGGATCATTAATTTTATGAGGCATATGGTTCGTCTGTTTGTAAAGTTGTAAGCGATTATCCCCAAACCACCATTTTTCATTCGGGTTAGAAATTCTCTCTCTTTAACCCAATTTAATTATTAATTATTTTTATATATTTATTATACATTATTTTTATATGTTAAATCATGTATCTAGATCATTTCATCCTTATTTTATGGAAAATATATGATTTTATAAGGCCCACTTTTCAATTCTTACCGATAAGAAATCCCAATTAGAAGGAACTTCCATGTTTTTTACCCTTTTTTCAAGTTCACTGCATAATCTATTTTCATCCACCATTATTTTTATAAAATAAAAAATTTTATCATGAAAAAATATATTTTTTTCATTTCTAGTTTTATGCAAAAATTATGTATAACACCCCAAATATTTTATGGTATATTTCTCTTAAATTATTTATATTCATTAGATAACCTATATTTCTTGAGGAACTAAGTCCATGTAAAAAAAATCTTGGTAATTTATAGGATAACTTCATTACCAAGCCATTAATATTAAAATTTCCACTTATGTGTTTTGAATTTCAAAAAACATACATACACAATTTCAATTAGAGTAATATTAGGAGTCTCATAGAATCAAGTTAATTTTTTGTGAATAGTTTCTTTCACTTACGAATAGTAAAATATTTTTTTTTGAATAGTAACCTACCCTTATTAATATTAATATTACCCTTATGAATGGTAACCTTACCTATTAATGAGTAAATAAAATTTAGATACTTTAAAAATAAAGATGAATATTTTTAAGCATTGGTATTTTTGGATTAAATTATGATTTTAATTAAAAATTAAATTTCTAATATTTAGAAAATTATTTTTGACAAATGGAGTTCAATTTTGGATTCTACACATTGAAAAATGGTTGGGGTTAGTTTTTGGGTTTTTTTTGAAATACTTGAATTTTTGGTTAATAGTAATTTACGATAATTTATAATAAATGCTAAATACTTGATTTACTGAGTCATGGATGATGTTGTATTGATTTAAGAAAACTACTTTAGAACTCACATTCACTTATTAATATTTTTGGTCAAATAATCATCACTACTTCTTATCTTAGGAAAAAATAATGAACCAATGATTAAAATATTAAGAAAACCCCCCTCCCCTGCACTATATAAACCACCCCTGATCCCCTCTTCCTCCCACATCATTAAATCTTTGATGCTTACCTATGTTCTTCCAAATACACTTCCCAAGCCCTCACCCTAGATCCAAGACCTTCGGGTCTCACTAAAAGTCAAAACACAAAGGCCTTATAAAGATTCTCAAAGAGGAGTACTCAAGAGGTGAACCTCTCTTCCATTTTATTTTAACCTATTATAAAAGTTACATTTTATTATTGCACTATCCTCACCTACCCTAATCCAATTTATATGATAATTTTATTAAATCACCTGAAATTGAATTTTATTATGCTCATGTAATATTTCATCATCTTCTCTCTTTTCCCCCACCTCTTATACTATAAATTAAAACACCATCTGAGATGTGCTAATTTATCACATTCATGGATGAAGGGTATTCAATTTCAATTACTATATTTTGAAGACTAGCCATGATAAAATATTAATGGTTGAACCAAATCATAAAATATTTATTTTATCTTATTAAATGTTATGTAATCCATACACACTCATGATATAAAATAATAATTCAAAACAAGTTCATTATTCACAAAACCACTATGTTAATCTAAACATTTTTCATTAACTATTATCTAATGATTCATCCTCATAGTATATAACCAAAATCATTAAAAGATCATTTATATTTTTTAATGCCGAAAATAATATATATTAACTATTCTGGTTGTTTAACAACTTTTCCAACGAAATTCCATTCATGAATAAAAGTAAACTGATCATGAAAACCAAATAAGAAAATGCTTCCAAAACCATAAAATTGAACCTCTTAAACCCATCAAAAATAAAATGAATGAACCTACGAAGGTTAAAATAAATAAAGTAAATTTATAGGAGGTTAGGTAATTAATAATTCATTAAATTAAATGTTTTTATTTAGGTCATTAAGATCAATCAAAAACACATAAAGATATATGGTATGGGGTTTCTCATCTCATTTTTATATCCATGAGATTTACATTGTTAACCACTTATTTATTGTATGTGGTGTATGATTACTTCCATTTCATATATAATATCACGATATTCATTATATTCATGGTATTCAGTAATTCAATTTATTATTATTAACTCGATTGATTACAACGTTGTAAGGTACTTTGTTTCGGTTTCCATTTCATTGTGATTTACTTGGTATTGTGCACCTAATAATTATTATGTGGTGTAACTAATTCCCCTTTGAGATAATTTATCACTTGAAATTGAAAAAATATTATTTATCCATATTCTGGATTCATCTATATGATTATTATCTTAATCCATATACCATTTTACATATGTTGTTTATTTAGAATGTTACTTTAAATTTGGAATATTGATGAATCTGTATCCTCAAGTCTATACTGTTATTAAAAAGGAATATTTTACTTGTATTAAATCTATTTATAATGAATGATTTGGAATTTTAGTTATTGGCGAGGCCCTCTATATCCCCTTGATGCATCGACAAGTCTCACGAGATAAATCAGTTGTCAACAAACCCTTTGAGTTTGTTTCCAAAAATCATACGGGTATCTACCCACAAAATTAAACCGTTTTGACAATATAATGGTATCATTTTTTATATACATGATGTCCAATTAATAAGAATTATCTTTATTCATTTTTATTTATTACGATCCATGGGGTTTTCATTATGACAAAATCTATGGATGCAGTTTCATTCTTAATTTTTTAATGGCGTGTGTTTTTTATTTTTTTCACCATGTCATATTGACTATGCCAATTTAATTATGATTCAATTATTATGTATTCATGATTTCCATATTTTTAACCCTTACAAAGCATTTTATCTCACCCATTTTATTTTTTACCTTCTACAAGTTATGAAGAGAAGATAATTTATTGATTTCTTGTAGATGTAGTTTATTAGTTTTTGTTATGTATTGTATTTTTTTTACCTTTCCCAATGTAATATGAGTTACATGTATGTATCAAGTTTCTTAAATACTACTAAAATAATCGGTCCTTCAGGATTTTATTCCTTGTAATCATTCTAGTGTAATAAGTAATTCACCAACTCTTGTATTTTGGGTTTTGAGTGTTACAGTTGGAGTTAGAGAAAGTTTAGTAGAAACCTTGGAAACTAGATTTAGAAAAAATAGATTATAGGATATAAACATAAGTTAGACATTGAAGATAATCATACAAGAACATATTTAAATTTTTGTAAACTAGGAATTATGTGGGTATTCCTAGAAAATACATCTATTTCTAGATTACACAAGTGGACGTCGTTATCACACAAATGTACCATGGAGAAACAACTATAAAAACGAGTTTCAGGCTTGAACCAGGGTATCCAAGTACATGAAAACCAGCCTTACAACACACATTGTTTGACACTCCCAAGGGATATGCTTAGGATAATTCACATATTATTTACAAATCATTGTGAAGGATTTAAAATTAAATACAAAAAAATCTTTATGATTATGAAATTAGTTGTGCAATAATTTTCAGATTGTCATAAGTTTTTTCCAGTTAGAAATTATGAATAGTGACCTAATTTAGTGGATGCCATTATTTAGTGATGGATCCTAATGGAATAAGTGGAATCAATACCCATGGACAATTTATGGATTTTTCCACTGAGAAAGTCAACCTAGACAGTGTTGGAGCGGATTAGATAATGACAATATTGGGAAAACATACTCAGGATGTGTCGAATAAATATGCTAAAACTGTATCAGATCCTTTTCTGCAGTAAAATTACCTATATTTTAATGGGACTACCAATCTAGTGGTGTCTGAGTAGTGAATCATGTCCCATGAAAAAATATTTATATCATTAAGATGCAAAGAAAATTAAAAGGTATTATTGGTAATATATTACCTCAAGGGTGATTCTAATAAATGGTGCTCCATGATCCAGAATACCACAGAGGAAAAAGAAATATAGGATATGTAATGGAGGACTTTTAAGTAAATATTCTTTGGAAAATATTTCCCTCGTGAATAGTGAAATGAATAAATAGTAAATTCCCTAGATTAATGTAAAGTGAAGAAGAATGTGTTAAAGAGTATGAGTCTACCTTCACAGGATTGTCTAGGTATGTTATATATTACATATGTGATTCAGAAGAGAAGATTAATCATTTCATTAAAAGTCATAATCCAAGTCTTTGAAGGGTATTAGATTCTCAAACATTTTCATCATATAATGAAGTCGTATTAAGTGAAATCAAAATAAATAATGAATTTGATAGATCAAAATTTTTTAAGCGAAATCAAGATAAGAAGGTACATTCTAATAACCATGGAAATGTTGAAGCACCAATGGAGAAGAAGGGAATGAAGCAATTTACATTAGACGATAACTGTGGAAAGAATCATCCTGGGAAATTCTTGAAGCTCATGGGAGTTTACTAAGAGTGGAGAAAAGGGTCATCGAGCTAGTGAATTCATGGGGAAGAGTCAAGTTAATGATTTTTAGTGCTATAATTATAGAGATATGGGACACTTTTCAAATGAATTTCCTAAGCTCCAAGGAAACATACCTCAGAAAAATCCACGAGAGCATAGAATGATTATGCAATTACAATAGTGGAAGTTGATGTTCCTAATGATGTGGTGAAAGGTACTTTAATTATTTATACAAAATTATCCAATGCTTCATTTGATTCTAGATCATCGTATTCAATTATATCTTCCTAGTTTTTCAAGAAAATTAGACATGTCAAATTTGATTTAATAAAGGAGTTGTGTGTCAAAACTTCTAGGGGATCTATCGTTGCAACAAATATGTGTCAATCAGTCCCCCTCATGACACATAAATTTGATTTGGTTTCTAACCTTATCATTATACTAATGATTGAATTTTATATAATTATCAGTATGAATTGGAATTCAAATTATGATGTGAGGATCTATTGTACAAAGAAGGAAGTTACAGTTTTTGAGAATGGTGTAGAATCCCTTATCTTTATATTAGAAACATCACCATATGATTCTTATATAGATGAAACCCTAGTAGCTCTACTGAATGTAATCATAGAGATGAAGAGAACATAATATATATGGGTGAGGAAAGAAATCTTCAAATTAAATCTATACCTGTTATGTAGATATACATTGATGTATTTTTAGAGGATTTTCCTAGACATCCTCTAGAGTGGGAAGTTGAGTTCTCAATTTATTTAATTCCTGATTCAAGTCCTATATCAAATACTCCATATATAATGGACGTTGTGAAATTAGTGGATATAAATAAACAATTAGTGGAATTGAGTGAAAAAAGGATTTATTAGGCCTAGTGTTTCTCCATTGGGATCTCATGTCTTCTTTGTCAATAAGAAAGACGGCTCCATGAGACTATAAATTTATTACAGGGAAATGAATGATATTAAAATAAAGAAAAAGTAACCTCTTCCACGAATTGATGATTTATATGATTAACTTGATGGAGCCCAATATTTTTTGAAGATTGACCTTCAATATAGATTTTATCATATATGAGTGAGGAAGGAAGATACTCCAAAGAAAGAATTACAAACCAGGTATGGGTATTAAGAGTTTATAGTAATGCCTTTTGGACTGACTAATGCACCCTCAATTTTCATGGATATAATGAATATGGGTTTTCAGGGAATATCTTGATGTCATTGTTGTGGAATTTATCAATGATATCCTATTATACTCAAAAATCTACAATGACCATGAGAATAACTTACGGATTGTTCTAAAAACTCTTCGAATAAAAGAATTATATTGGAATCTTAGGAAGTGTGAATTTTTTATTCAATCTATTTATTTTCATGGAAATATTATCTCTAATGATGGAATCTTAGTTGATCCTATGAAGACAAAGGAGATCCAGAAATTCCCTACAACAATGAACATAAAAAAGGTACATATTTTCATTGGTTTGGAAATTTGGAATCAATGTTTCGTTCAGAATTTTTCCAGATTGGATAACTCTCTAACCAAGCTCACATGTAAAGGGGTTATGTTTATTGAAATAGAATAATGTAAAAATTCTTTGAATAATTAAAAAGAATATTGGTCAGCACTCCAATTTGTACTCTTATATCTAGAATTGATGGATTTTTATATACAGTGATTCATCAAAGAATGGGATGGGTTCTGTCCTTTTAAAAAATGATTATGTTTTTCCTTATGCATGAAGGCAGTTGAAGACTCATGAGAAAAATTACCCAACTCATGATCTTGAGTTACAATTTATAATATTTACTCTGATAATTTGGAGACCTTATCTCTACTATGAAATATGTGTGATATATATGGATCACAAGAGTTTGAAATACATTTTTACATAGAAATAACTCATCATGAGGAAAATGATATGGATTGAGTTACTCAAATTTTATGATTTTTCAATACCCTACCACCCAAGAAAGGAAAATAAGGTGACTGATGCATTGAGAAGGAATAATCATGGACTTCTAACCCAATTAAGGATTGAGAGAGATACTATATTCATGGATCTACTAAAGATGGATATGGGAATTGTTTAGGAAGGAGAAACATCATTCCTCTTTAAAATGATTTTTAAAACATATTTTCTAGTGAGGATAAAAGCACTCAATATGATAATGATGATCTAAAAAAGAAAATTAAAGCTATTAAGGATGGAATATTGGTATAATTCATGTATGAGGATCGTTTTTTGAAATTTGGGAAGAGGTTATTCATTCCATCAGTACCTGAGCTAAAAAAGAGAACTATAAGATGATTATCATAGTTTAAATTTCTATATACACCCTGGTAGCACTAAGATGTATAGTGATTTGACGGAATATTTTTGGTGGGATAACATGAAGTGAGAGTTTTTTTACAATGTGGAAAGGTGTCTAGTTTGAAAACAAGTGAAGGCTAAGAGATAACATCCTAATAGGTTCATGAAACCATTACCTATTCCTATGTGGAATTGGGATTAATTTACAATGGATTTTGTCACAAGACTACCAATGACACCTAGAAGGAATGATGTAATATGGTTAATTGTTGATCATATCACAAAATCAAAAACATTACTTGCTTTAACAGAAGATTTACAACTTGAGTACATGAAAATAATTTACATTAACGATGTTGTAAGAATTCATGGTGCACCTCTATCGACTTTGTCTGATAAAAATCCCTAATTTACATCAAAATTCTGGAAAACTCCATAGAAGGCTTTGGATACTGAGATTCATATGAGTATTTTTTATCACCTCCAAACTGATAAACAGTCTTAAAGGACTATTCAAAAACTGGATGACATGTTGAGATCATGCTCTCTTGACTTTCAAGGTATGTGGGATCACTACTTTCCTTTGGTGTAATTTTCCAAAAATAATAGTTTCTATTATAGAATTCACATAATGCCATATGAAGAATTATATGGTAAGATGTGATGAACTCTATCATGTTGGGATGAATTTGGAAAGAGGAAACATATAGGTCCAAAACATTTCAAAGAGAAAACTGTAAAGGTAAAGAAAATTCATCCCCATATTAAAACAACACAATGTTGGAAAACTAGTTAAACTGAAAACCAGAGAAAGGATTTAGAATTTAAAGTAGAATATAATGTCTATCTAAAATTATCTACGTGGAAGGGTGTCTTAAGGTTCGGTAATAAATGGAAATTTTTCCCTAGGTACATCAGACCATTCAAAATTTGGGAATGAATTAGAGCTATAGCTGACCATTTAGCAACACCCCCAAGTCTCTCTAAAGTATATAATGTGTTCCATGTGTCATTGTTAAATAAATACATGTGAGACCCAATTCATGTACTCAAATATGAAGATATAGAGCCTAAGCATAATTTTTTATACTCTGATGAGCCTAATGAGATTCTTGTCCCAAGGGATCAGGTATTGAGACATCAGACAAATCGACTAGAAAAGGTACTTCGGAGAAACCGAAAAATAGAGGAAGCAATGTGGGAACCTTAGGATGTTATGAAGAAGAACCACCCACCTCTTTTTAGGGATAAATATACATGAAAAATTTCAAGGATGAAATTTCTAGAGGAGGTAAGAATATAACACCCCAAACATTTTATTGTATGTTTTTTTTAAATACATTTTATTCATTAGATAGCCTATATTGCATGAAGCATTGTCTCTCTGTGAAACAACACTTGTTTATTTATAGGATAAATTCATAACCTATACATTAAACATAAATTTTCCACTTCTATGTTTTGAATTTCAAAAAACTGACATACACGATTACGATCATGGTCATATTTTGAGCCGGATAGAATCAAGTTAATTTTTAGTGAATAGTAGTATACACTTGTGAATAGTAAAATAACCCTTGTTAATAGTATCCTACACTTATAAATATTAATACAACTCTTATGAATGGTAACATTACCCAAGAAAGTGTAAATATAATTTAGGAACCATAAAAATAAAGATGAATATTTTAAGTGTCGGTATTTTTTATTGAATGATGAATTTAATTAAAAATTAAATTTATCATATTTAGAAAACTATTTTTGAAAAATGGAGTTTATTTTTGGATTCTACATTTCAAAAAATGTTTTGGGGTAATTCTTGGTATTTTTCTGAAATACTTTAATTTTTTGTGAATAGTAAAATATGATAAATTATGATAAATGCTAAATACATAATTTATTAAGTCATGGATGATGTAATGTTGAGGCAATAACACTTGGTTCCAAATAACATGCACTAATTAATATTTTTGGTCATTTAATCATCAATATTTCTTTTCTTATGGAAAAATAATAAACTAATGATTAAAATATTAAGAAAACCCTTCTCCTTTCAACTATATAAACCACCCTCACCCCCTCTTCCTCCCACACCACAAAATCTTTGAGCCATACCTTTGTTCTACCAAATACACATCTGAAGTCCTCCCCCTATGTCTGAGTCCTTCTGGTCTCACCAAAAGGACAAAAAAATCTTTAAGGAGATTCTCAAGGAGAAGTACTCAAGAGGTGAACCTCTCTTCCTTTTTCTTTCAACTTCTTTTACGAGTTCCATTTTTTTTTTGATATATCATCACCGCCCCTCATACAAATTCTATGATAATTATAGTAACTTATATTAACTATAATTTTATTATTCTAATGGAATATTTCTCCATCATCTCACTTTTCCCCCTCCTCTTATATAACGCCCCGACCCTAGTTACCGAAAGTCGGTGCATTATTACATAACATTGGAATGACCACAAAGATCATGTCTCGAAAGACCGATTAGTTTAGTAGCCTTGGAAACACTAGATACATTCAAAAATGTTACATTACATCATAAATTGAAAAAATAAAATAACATAGTCTCTATAGTCCACACTCATATCCCCTTTAGACAATCCCTTCAGGTCAGTCATAAAATATTTCTTCACATCCTGGGAAAAATAAAACATAGAAAGGGGTGAGCTCAGATGTTAAGTAAGGATAAAAATATAGAAGAAGCTTTCATAAATACAAAAAAACATTTATGGAAATGTATAACTAAAACAAAAAGCCTTTTAAACTTGAACTTCAACATAATAAGGAAAAAATAAAATGAAACAATGCCATTTACTTATTCACATGGATATTCTACTAGTCGAATAATCACATGCAATATCAATAACCACCTTCATAATGATGGAATTCATAATGCTAGACTATCATAACCACATAGACAAGACCTCATGATAAGACTACAAATAAGATTTTGTCAAGGCCTCATTCCAAGACACTAGTTTGTCTCATGAGACCTACCGATGCATCGAGGAGCTATAGCGGGCTCCACTCGTCACTTATTAAGTCCAATGCATTCCTCATATGAACAGGTTTAAACATATCATAAACCATAACATAATTATATCACATAGAACATGCATAAAGGAAACATAACATTTCCACATTTCAATCACAAGATATCAATACCCCACATTGATATAATAAAATATTATCAAAACAATTTTCAATAAAAAAACTAAAACTTGGTATTTATTTTTCATTTAAAAAATGTTATGGCTTGTATAGGAATTCGAAACTCAAATAAGGGTCACAGCGGTAGAGAAGTCATTGTCACCGTATACATACGACAAGAAAAGCATTCCATTTTGCCTTTTAGTAAAATTCCACGTATAAAAAGATTCATTTTGAATAAATGTAAAATTCAAAGGGGTTTATACACTGTATAAAAGAAATTTGTGTATAAAACAAAATATGCCTCAATGAATAGAGATTGAGACGAAGTACCTTACAAAGATAATTTTTTAAATAAAATTGATCTATTATGTGTATTCACTATAAGTACACATAATGAAAGTAAATATATAATATAGTATATAAAAATATCATGACATAATTTGAAAGTAGGAGATTAACCCAAAGAATGAAAATTGGGTTAAGAAGATCCCTTATCTCATCTCCGACTTGACTTGGTCGTTCTTTAACCTCATGAATAATAAACTAGAGTTAATTTCTACTTGCTTAAGAACCTTTTTCAAGTTCATTATTCCTTTTATATCACTTATTTCCATGTTATGAATATTATGTAATTATTTAAGTTAATAACGGTCGTTTTGTCGATCTTTGGTACTTGAGTGAAAAATAAACTTCTTATAATTACAAGTTGTTCATGTGGTAAAATATCCATTATATACATAATTATATTCATGATGTAGATATCATATATATCATATATATCCAGTATATACATTCATTCATAATATTACGTAACATTTAGAGGTAAGAAATGAAATGCACCTTTCATGGAGATGGTAAGCCGTACGTACGCATGAACGCTACTTTCATTTATATTTCGTATTTAATGGAATGAAATCATAATGATAAAAAGGTGTATTATAATTCCAGTATAATATAATATATAATATAATTTACTCCATCCTTCATACATCCCACATTTGGCGTTAACGATTCAAATCACTTTGAGGGGGTGGTAGTCCGCACTTCCTAAAATGAAATTATCGTGTTTACCCAAAATGGAAATCATAAAGGTATGCCATAAATGAGAAATAAAGAAGCATAAAAAAATCATAAACATAATATATATATCATATATTAAAATATTTTCATCATAATGGCCACCATGAGAGGCGTTAAAAGAAGATTGAACAATCATTGTTTCGTGAGGCAGTAATTCGCCACCCACAGAAACAGTATGTTCTTTAACCATTATATGAAGGTATGTGTAAGTGTAAATAAAATTTTTCTCATGAAAACATCCCAGTATATTTTAGATACTGGTGTTGTTACAAAATAATGGAATAAAAAGAGTTTAAGGGGTTGGAGAAGCAAAATAAAATGAAAGAACATAAGAGAAGACATTACCTTAAAATCGGGTAACTCTTTTTGATTTGAGCCAAAGGCTTACTTGAAAAGACATCTTCCCAAATTGAGGCTTATAAGAGTAAGAGAGGGATGTTGAGATATTATTTGGGCAGAGTATGGCCGATCCAAATGGATTTGATGGTGTGAATAAGGTGGTAGAGGTGGGGGCCTTTTATAATAAGAGAGGAGGGGCACTCTTGGAAAGTCAGGAAATGTTACATTATTATGAAATGATTTTCGGATTTCAAAGGTCCCAAAATTATATATTTAGAAGATAAGGTGATAAGGGTTCTAAATATACTCATAAAATAGGTTTTTGAAAAGTTTAAGTCTTAGATTTTACATTATCTATTCATTTTATTTAAATCGTTAATTAATGTGGTAATTGATGCATCATCATGGTGTGATAAAAAAATTATTTATTTAATGTATAAATATTATAAAAAAATTACCATGATGTAGTAAATATTTTTAGATTTCCAATTTATATTTATAGTCAAAAGTTTAACTTATATAACCCCATGTAATAATTGTTTTATTAAAAAAACACATGTTTGTGACAATTTTATTTTTTCTTTAAATAAAAAGTTATTAATGTAATTTTCTTGCCGAAGTGGCTCCATGAGGTCCCCAAGTTGACCCATGGATTTTCTTGGTCGGCCATGAATCATACAATAAGGGTAGGAAAGTTTCAAGATATTTTCATATTTTTATAATATCATTTTAACCTTAAATTTCACTAATTACCTTTAATCACGATTAATAAAACTTAAAAGTTACTATTCACCAAAAAAATTATTTTAATCCCATTGAACCACATTTTACTTTCTAATTACAAACATGTATGTCAGATTTTTGAAAATAAAATCACAAAAGCAGTAAAATTTCATTTAAATGAAAAATCAGTTTTTTAACTACCACTTAGTGGTTTCACTATTCATCAAAAATTGATGTTTTTCAGAAAAATACCAAAAATTCACCTTAAGCTATAATTGATATTCTAAATAAAAAAATTATTTATATTTTAAAAAATTCCAAACATATAAATTTCATTAATTAATTTTATAATTATTCCCTGTTGACCAAACAAATAGCGTCTTTTTAAGAAACAGTATCAATCAAAATATTGACAATAATTTATGTCCAATTTCAAAGTGAAATAAATTCTAATGACCACCATTGGATAAAATGGTAAAATTATATTCTAATAATACTTTAAACCACTCAATATATTAGTTTATCACTATTAATTATTTTTATTAAAAATTTTGTTTTTAATTAAAATTTAGTAATTTTCACTATTCATCAAAATATAAAAGTTATCTAAAAAGTTCCAAAATTTCACCCTAGGATAAATTTGATATTCCGAATCCAAAAATGAATTCCATTTTGAAAGATAAAATTTACTAAATTTCAAAAAGTAGGTATTACTATTCATAACGGCTACTTTGATTGGTTGTGGTGTGTGTTAGAACTCGAAGTTGCGTACAACACACGCTACTGTATTATTTAAAGAGAAGTGTATCGTGGAAGCTTGGGGTGTTACATTATCCCCTCCTTCAAATAATTTAGTCCTCAAAATATCATATAATATCAATGTATAGAAAGGCTCGGATGATTCTTCATCATAAGTTCCTCGGGTTCCCACGTTGCCTCCTGCATCTTATGGTTTCTCCATAGAACTTTTACCGGATGAGTCGTCCGGTTTCTCAGCACTTGTTCTCTTGTATCAAAAATCCTGACAGGCTCTTCACAATAAGACAGATCAGGTTCCTATTCTAATTCCTCATAGTTGATTACATGTGTTGGGTAAGGCATGTATTTTCTCAATAGTGATATGTGGAATACATCGTGAACTTTTGAGAGACTTGGCGGCATTGCCAAACGGTAAGCTACAACCCGAATTCGTTCTAGAATTTCGAAGGGTCCAATGTACATGGGACTCAATTTACCCTTCTTAAAGAAACATATAACTCCCTTCCATGGAGATACCTTCAAGAAAACATGATCTCCTACCTGAAATTCCAAATATTTCCATCGGTTGTCAGCATAGCTCTTCTGCCTACTTTGAGCTGCTTTGATGCAGTTTTGGATTACCTTCACATTTTCCATCGTTTCCTCCACCAGTTCTGGGCCTACAAGTTTTCCTTCACCAACGTCATCCCAACAGGTTGGTGTGCGACATCTCTTTCCATATAACTCTTCATATGGTGCAATCTTAACACTTGAATGGAAGCTATTGTTATAGGAAAATTCTACCAGAGGTAAATATTGACCCCACATACCTTGAAAGTCAAGTGAGAATGATCTCAACATGTTTTCGAAGGTTTGAATAGTTCGTTCTGATTGTCCATCTATTTGAGGGTGGTAAGCAGTGCTCAAAATAAGTTCAGTATCCAAGGCCTTCTGAATACTTTTCCAGAATCTTAATGTAAAATGGGGATCACGATCTGAGACAATCGACAAGGGTACTCCATGAAGTCTCACAACTTCATTAATATATAGTCTTGCTAGATGTTCAAGTGGTAGATCTACCCTTATTGCAAAAAAATGTGAAGACTTCATGAGACGATCAATAATGACCCATATTGTGTCATTCCTTCTAGGAGTCTTTGGTAGTCCCGTGAAAAAATCCATCGTAATATTATCCCATTTCCACTCAGGTATGGGAAGAGGTTGCAATACTCCACCAGATAGTTTCCTTCCAGCTTTCACTTGTGGAAAAACCATACATCATGACAAAAAAATAGCAATCTCCCTCTTCATGTTGTCCCACCAAAAATGTCCTTTTAAATCTCTATACATTTTGGTGCTCCCAGGGTGTATAGAGAAATTGGAACTATGAGAATCAACCAACAATTCCCTCTTTAAATCAGATATATCGGGAACACAAAGTCTCCTCCCAAATTTCAAAATTCCATCTTCATACACAAAGTCACTCAATCGCCCATCATTCACAGCTTTAATCATCTTTTTCAACTCCTCATCATCATCTTGAGAACACTTTAACCTTTCTAGTAAAGATGGTTTGGAAACCATTTGAATTTTTTTTGATGTTTCTCCCTCCATGGTGATTCCCATATCCATCTTTACTAGATCCATGAAATTTATATCCCTTTCCACTCTCATCATGTTCCAAACTCCATGATATTTTCTAATCAAAGCATCTGCAACCTTATTTTCCTTCCTCGGGTGGTACTGTATCGTGAAATCATAATCCCTGAGTAGTTCAAGCCATCGCATTTGCCTCATGTTGAGTTCTTTTTGTGAGAAAATATATTTCAAACTCTTGTGATCAGTATATATCTCACATTTTTCACTATAGAGATAATGTCTCCATATCTTCAAGGAAAATATTATAGAAGTTAACTTGAGATCATGAGTAGGATAGTTCTACTCATGAATTTTTAGCTGTCGTGATGCATAGGCAATAACCCTATCATTCTGCATAAGGACACAACCATGTACTTCCATTGATGCATCACTATAAATAACGAACCCATCATTCCCCGATGGTAGAGTCAATATAGGAGCATTGACTAATATTCTCTTCAGTTCTTCAAAACATTCTTCACACTCTTTTGTCCAGAGAAATTTAACCCCTTTGCGTGTGAGCTTCGTTAATGGGTTAGCCAATCAGGCAAAATTCTGGACAAAACGTCGATAATAACCTGCCAAACCAATAAAACTGCGTACCTCAGTTATACTCATCGGTGCTGGCCATTCTTGGATTTCCTTGGTCGTAGAAGGATCAATGGAAATTCCATCCTTAGAGACAATATGCACAAGAAAAGAAATCTCATGAAGCGAGAATTCACACTTTCTAAACTTCCCATATAATTCATGCCTTCTAAGAGTCTTCAAGATAATGCGGAATTGATTTTCATGATTTTCGTAGCTTTTGGAGTATACCAAGATATCATCAACAAATACCACCCCAAAATCATCAAGATATTCCTTGAAAACTATATTCATTAGATCCATCAATACATAGGGTGAATTAGTCAATCCAAAAGGCATTACTGTAAACTCGTAATGTACGTACCTTGTTCAAAATGTTGTCTTCAGAATGTCTGCCTTCTTCACACACAACTGATGGTATCCAGATTGAAGGTCAATCTTTGAAAAGTATTGAGATCCATGCAGTTGGACAAATAAATCATCAATGTGAGGTAGGGGATACTTGTTCTTTATTATTATAGAATTGATCTCCTTGTAGGCAACTTACAACCTCATAGATCTATCTTTCTTCTTAACAAAAAGGACAGGGGCTCCCCATGGAGAAACACTAGGGAGAATAAATTCCTTATTACTCAATTCCTCTAGTTGTCTCTTTAGTTCAACTAATTCCATGGTGTCCATTATATAAGGGGTCTTCGATATAGGCCTTGATCCAGGAATTAAATCAATAGAAAACTCAACTTCTCGTTCTGGAGGATGTCGATGTAAATCTTTTGGAAACACATCCATATATTCTTTCACAATAGGTACATCCTCTATTTGAACATTTCATTCCTCTCCCTTAGTCATTTCATTCTCTTCCTTCCCAATAATTGAATTTAGTTGAGCTACTGGGGGTGGATCTAAATAAGAATTAGGTAGTGAAGATTCTGCTCTAAAGATAAGGTGTTCCTTATCATCATCATCAAAAATCGTAACCTCCTTCTTCTTACAATAAATCTTTGAATCATTGTCAGAAATCCAATCCATACCAAGGATTATATCAAACTCAATCATAGGTATGACAATGAGATCAGCGGATAAAGAACATTTACGTGCTCTAATGGGGACTGATTCACAAAACTTTGTTGCAATGATACTTCCCTTGGGAGTTTTGACTGACAATTCTCTTGCTAAATCAAATTGAAAATATCTAATTTCATAGAAAACTGGGAAGATATTAAACAATTCGATGATCCAGAATCAAATAATGCATTTTCTAAACATGAAAAAACCATTAAATTACCTGCCACCACGTCTTTTAGAGCTTTAACCTCAACTATAGTGATAGCATAAGCTTGGCCTTGATCCCTTGGCCTCTTCTGAGGTAAGTTCACCTGACGCTTAGGAAATTCATTTGCATAATGTCCCATATCTCTACAATTATAGCACTCCACATTGATAGCAACTCTCTTTCCCTTGATATCATGATCTTGGTGGCCTTTTTCACCACACTTGTAAAAGACTCTCATTCCCTTCAAGAAAGTGTCGGGGTGTTTCTTCCCACATATACTACAGGACTGATATTCAACTTTTCTCTTCTTCCCCTTATTTCCATTTCCTGATTGATCAGAATATATCTTATTCTCTTGCTTTGCTTTAAAGTAATAAGACTTAGAGAATTCCTTTTCTGTCTTGATAGCACACGAGACAATATCTTCATACGACGAGAAGGTTTGTGAGACTAATGCTCGATGGAGAAACGGTTTTAACCCATCAAAGAAATGATCAATCTTACTTCTTGGGTTACGTATATAATTTGTTGCATGCCTTTCTAACCTTGTAAAGTTAGCCTCATACTTTGCGACATTCTCATCCTCCTTCTGCCTTAGACTAAGAAATTGCCTTTCTATATCTACTCGATGGTCGTTTGGAAAGTATTTTTCTAAGAAAATTTCCTTAAACTCCATCCATTCCATACTTGATACTTCTTCATCTTCCTTTGTGTTTTGAATCAGCGACCACTATTGATTGGCATCTCCAGTGAGGCAGTAAACTGCCATGACAACCTTCTCCCTTTCACTACTCCCCAAGGCGTGGAATATTTTATCTAAGTATTTTATCCATTGCTCACCTACTAATGGATTTGTACCCCCATTAAATGTTGGTGTTTATTGCCTCGTGAAGCGGTCTAACATTGATCCTCCACTTTGCAGATTAGGGTGCTCTATACGAGTAAGGTTATTATTCATAAACTAAGTGAGTTGTCCTAGTATGGTGATAAGTTGATCAGCACCAGTTATATCTCTAGATCCAAAATAATTATCTTGAGCAGGAGGGAAATCCCTACATGGAGTGCGTGAATTGATACAGTTTCCATTCCTCCCACTAGGTTCCATTTCTAAATAATGGCATAAAAAGATTAGTTTATGAATCAAAATACATAATTCCATACCTGTAAAACACTTATCATAAATTCAACTATAATTATAAAAAAAAATTCTTTCAGGAAGTATATACTCATAAACCCTTCATAATGGATTGTAATGAAAATGAGAATTATCCTAAGCATATCCCCCGGGAGTGTCGTAATCAAGAGTGCAGCAAGGCCCGTTGTCGTGCACCAGTTCTCGTTCGAGTCTAGCTCAAACTAGTGTTTTCGGGTTTTACCCCTAGGTACATCTGTGCCAGATCCACCTCTACCTTATCGTATCCCGATAGGGATGTATTGCTTGGAAAACTCACAAAATCTCTATAATACAAAAATTCTAGGAAGTTTTTCTATACTAATCCTCAAATTTTATCTTTGGTCTATGTGCTCTAACCAGAGTTTATCTAAATCTAGCTTCCAAGGTTAGTACTTAACTACTTCTGATACCAACTATAATGCCCCGACCCCAGTTACATAGAGTTGGTGCATTATTACGTAAAATTTTCATGATCACAAAGATCAAGTCTCGAAAGTCCGATTATTTTAGTAGCCTTGGAAACACTAGATACATTCATAAATGTTACATTACATCATAAAGTGAAAAACTAAAACAACATAGTCTCCATAGTTCACACTCATATCCCCTTCACACTATCCCTATAAGTCAGTCATAAAATATTTCTTCACGTCATGGGAAAAATAAAATATAGAAAGGGGTGAGCTCAGATGCTCAGTAAGGATAACAATATAGCGGAAGCTTTCATAAATACAGACAAACATTTAAGGAAATGTATAACTGAAACAAAAGCCATTTAAACATTAAAATTATCATAATATGGTAAAAATAAAATGAAATAATTCCATTTACTTATACACATGGATATTCTACTAGTCGAATAATCACATGCAATATCAATAACCACTTTCATAATGATGGAATGCATAATTCCAGACTATCATAACCACATAGCCAAGGCCTCATGCAAATACTAAAAATAAGATTTTGTCAAGGCCTCGTGCCAAGACACTAGTTTTTCTCATGAGACCTACCGATGCATCTAGGGGCTATAGCGGGCTCAACTCGTCACTTAATAAGTCCAATGCATTCCTCATATGAACGGGTTTAAACATATCATAAACCATAACATAATTATATCACATAAAACATGCATAAAGGAAACATAACATTTCCACATTTCAATCACAAGATATCAATACAACACATTTATATAATAAAAAATTATCAAAACCATTTTCAATAAAATAAAATTAAAACTTGGTATTTATTTTTCATTTAAAAAAAGTTATGGCTTGTAGAGGAAGCCGAAACTCAAATAATGGTCACGACAGTGGACAAGTCATTGTTTCCGCGTACGTACGACAATAAAAACATTCCTTTTTGTCATTTAGTAAAATGCCTCATATAAGAAGATTCCTTTTGAATAAACGTAAAAGTCAAAGTGGTTTATACACCGTATAAAAGAAATGTGTGTATAAAACAACATATGCCTCAATGAATGGAGATTGAGGCGAAGTCCCTTACAAAGATAGTTTTTTAAATAAAATAGATCTATTATGTGTATTCAATATAATTACACATAAATAAAGTACAAATAAAAGATAGTGCATAATAATATCATGACATAATTTGAAAGTAGGAGATTAACCCAAAGAACAGAAATTGAGATAAGAAGTTCTCTTACCTTGTGTCCAACTTGACTCAATCATTCTTTAACCTCTGGAATAATAAACTAGAGTTAATTTATACATTCTTAAGAATATTTTTCAAGTTTATTATTCCTTTTATATCACTTATTACCATGTTATGAATATTATGCAATTTTTTAAGTTAATAACGGTCGTTTTGTCGATCTTTGGTACTTGAGTCAAAAATAAACTTCTTATAATTACAAGTTGTTCATGTGGTAAAATATCCTTTATATCCAGAATTATATTCATGATGTAGATATCATATATATCATATATATATAGTATATACATTCATTCATAATATTACATAACATTTAGAGGTAAGAAGTGAAATGCACTGTTCATGGAGATGGTAAGCCGTACGTACGCATGAACTCTACTTTCATTTATATTTCATATTTAATAGAATGAAATCATTATGATATAAAGGTGTGTTATAATTCCAGTATAATATCATATATAATATAATTTACTCCATCCTTTATACATCCCACATATGGAGTTAACGATTCAAATCACTTAGAGGGGGCGGTAGTCCGCACTTCCTAAAATGAAATTATCGTGTTTACCCAAAATGGAAATCATAAATGTATGCCATAAATGAGAAATACAGAAGAATAAATAAAACATAAACATAATATAAATATCATATATGAAAATAGTGTCATAATAATGGCCACCATGAGAGGCGTTAAAAAATATTGAACAATCATCATTTCATGAGGCAGTAATTCGCCACACACAGAAACAATATGTTCTTTAACATTAGATGAAGGTATTTGTAAGTGTAAATAAAATCATTCTCATGAAAAAATACTATCATATTTTAGATTCTGGTTTTGTTACAAAAGAAATTAATAAAAAGAGTTTATGGGGTTGGAGAAGCAAAATATAACAAAAGAACATAAGAGAAGACATTACATTAAAATCGTGTAACTCTTTTTGATTTGAGCCAAAGGCATACTTAGGAAGACTTCTGCCCAAAGTGAGGAATCTAGGATTAGGAGAGGGAATTTTAGAGAGTATTTGGGCAGAGGTTGGCCGAGCCAAATGGCTTTGATGTTCTGAATAAGGTGGTAGAGGTGGGGGCCTTTTATAAGAAGAGAGGAGGGGAACTCTTGGAAAGTCATGAAATGATACATTATTATGAAATGATTTTCAGATTTAAAAGGTCCGACAGTTATATATTTCGAATATAGGGTGACAAGGGTTTGAAATATACTCATCTAATAGTTTTTTGACAAGTTTAATCTTATATTTTACATTATCATTTCATTTTATTTAAATCGTTAATTAATGAGGTAATCACTGCATCGTCATGGTGTGATAAATAAATTTATTAATTTAATGTCTGAAAATTATAATAAAATTACCATGATGTATTAAATATATTTATCTTTCCAATTAATATTTATTGTCGAAATGTTAACTTATATAACCCCATGTAATAATTGTTTTTGTAAACAACACATGTTTGTGACAATTTTATTTTTACTTTAAATAAAAAGTTATTAATGTCATTTTCTTACCCATGTGGCTCCATGGGGTCCCGAAGTTGACCCATGGATTTTCTTGGTCGGCCATGACTCATCCAATAAGGGTAGGACAAGTGTCAAGATATTTTCATTTTTTTATAATATCATTTTTACCTTAAATTTCACCAATTACCTTTAATCGTGGTTAATAAAACTTAAAAGTTATTATTCACAAAAAAATTATTTTAATCCCATTGAAACACATTTTACTTCCTAATTACAACCATGTATGTTGGATTTTTGAAAATAAAATCATAGAAGTGGAAAAATTTCATTTAAACAAAAAATCAGTTTTTTAACTACCACTTAGTGGTTTCACTATTCATCAAAAATTGAAGTTTTTCATAAAAATACCGAAAATTCAACCTAAGATATAATTGATATTCTGAATTCAAAAATGATGTCTATTTTAACAAATTCCAAACATATAAGTTTCATTAATTAATTTTATAATTAATTCCCGCTGTTAAAACAAATAGCGTGTTTTTAGGAAACAATATCAATCAAAATATTGAGAATTGTTTATGTCCAGTTTCAAAGTGAAATTAATTCTAATGACCACCATTGGATAAAATGGTAAAATTATATTCTAATTATACTTTAAAACCACTCAATAGTATAATTTATCACTATTAATTGTTTTTATTAAAAAAGTTGTTTTTAATTAAAATTTAGTAATTTTCACTATTCATCAAAATATAAAAGTTATCCCAAAAGTTCCAAAATTTCACCCTAGGATTTATTCGATATTTCAATTGCAAAAATGAAGTCCATATTGAAAGATAAAATTTATAAAATTTCAAAAATTAGGTATTACTATTCATAAATGCTACTTTAATTGGTAGTGGTGTGTGTTAGAACTCGAAGTTGCGTACAACACATGCTATTCTATTATTCAAAGAGAAGAGTACCATGGAAGCTTGGGGTGTTACATCTTATACCATAAATGAAACACCATCTGAGATGTTAATTTCTCACATTTAAGGATGATGAGTATTCAATTTCAATTACTATCTTCAAGACATATCATGAAAACTTTTTAATCGTTCATCCAGATCATAATATATTTATTTTATCTTGTTAAATGTTCTGTAATCCTTACACACTCATAATATAAAATAATTATTCAAAACAAATTTATTGTGCACAAAACCACCAAGTAAATCAAAGCGTTTATCATTAACATGTGTCTAATGAGCCATCCTCATAGTATATAACAAAAATCATTATAAGATAATTTATATCTCTATATTGTCACAAATAATATATATTAAAAATTATGCATGTTTTTCAACATTTCAAGTGAACTCGCATTCATGAATACAAGTAAACTGATCATGAAAACTAAGAAAGAAAATGCTTCCAAAAAAATAAAATTAATCCTCTTAAACACATCAAAAAAGGTAATTAATGAACCAAATAAGGTTATAATAAATAAATTAAATGTATATTTTTTTAGTTAATTATTAAATAATGAATGAAAATTTTATTATTCAGGTCATTAAGATCTATCAAGAACACCTTCAGGTATAAGGTAAGGGGTTTCTCATCTCACTGTTATTTTCCGGAAATTTCCATTGTTTTTCACTTATTTATTGTATATGGTGTATGTTTACATCCATTTGATATATACTATCATGATTCTATTTATATTCATGGTATTTTGTGATTCACTTGATTATTGTTATCTTTATTGATTACAATGTTGTAATGGGACATTGTTTTTGGTTTCCATTTCATTGTGATTTACATGGTATTGTGCATCTAATCATTCTTATGTGGTGTATCAACTGCCCAAATGAGATCATTTTTCATTTGAAATTGTACATATAATATATATCCATATTCTAGTTTCATTGATATGGTTATATTATTAAGCTGTATACCCTTTTACATACGGTGTTTATTTGGAATGTTGTTTTAACTACGGAAATATTAATGAATTTGTATCCTCTAATATATACAGATATTGAAAAGGAATATTGTAATTTTATTAAATATATATATAAATAATGACTTAGACTTATCGTGATGGGTGGGGAATACTATATCCTCTCGATTCATCGACAGGTCTCAGGAGACAATTCAGTTTGCAACAAATCCTTCAAGTTGGTTTCTGGAAATCAAACAGGTATCTACCCACTGACTTAAACCATTTCAACAATACAATGGTATCATGTGCCTGATACATGACACCTAATTAATAAGAATTTTCTTTATTTATTTTTAGTGATTACTATCCATATTGTTTTCACTATGAAAAAATCTATAGACGTTGTTTAATTCTTAATTTATCAATGGCGTGTATTTTTCATTTATTCACCATGTGATATTGACTATAACAATTTGATTAGGATATAATTATTATACATTTATTCTTCAAAAATTTATAATTCCTATATATCATTTTATCTCACCCCTTTAATTTTTTTTACCTTCAACAGGTTATGAAGATGAGACCATTTATTGAGTTCTTGTGGATTCGTTTTATTAGTTTTTGTTATGTATTGTATTCTGTTACCTTTCCCAATATAATATGAGTTATATGTTTTTATCTAGTGTCTTAAACATTAATAAACTGATCATTCCTTCTATATTTCACTCCTTGTAATCATTCCAGTTTAATAAGTAATGCAACGACACCAGGCTTTTGGGATCAGGGCATTACATTATGCCTTTGTCTATTTTAATGACTCTTTAGTGATTTCCCTTAAACCGCAGTAAAGCAGATCATTTCTAAAGTTTATTAAATTCTCATTTTTATTTTATTTCCCCTCAGTGGGAAATCATTTATTCCTAAAAAATAATTTCATTTTACCACCTTCTTTTTCGGGATCTACATTTTATAATATAATTTTACTAAAAATAAAAATGATTTTCAAAAAGAATTATTCTTTCCAAATTAAAAAGGGTATTTCTATAAAATATTCCTTGATTATTTTATTAGATTAGTTTAATCTATTTCGAAACCCTCTATTGAGTATTATGATTAATTGGGATTTATATTTTATGATATCATCTACTTTTTTTAATGGTATATGATTAATTTGACTGTGGATGTGTTATCTTGATTCCATTCACAATATTACTCAGAATGGTGAGAAATTATATTTATTGATTGAGGAATGTTTTTTAAATTTTATATGTATAAGTTTTTTATGTTTCAACCCATTTATATGAGTAATGCATTGGACTTTGTAGGTGATGGGTGAGGTCTTCTACTGCCCCTCGATGCATTTGTAGGTCTTATGAGACAAACTGAATATAGAATTGGCCAAGTTCTTGCCCATTTATTTTCAGATATGAATTTGGCTAAGGCCTTAACCATTTGATTTCATATTTCTTGGTCGAGTCCTCAATGGTATGTTTCAGATGTCCAAAATTACACATTCGATCATTATGATATTAGTAATTTGTAATCCATGTGATTATTGGACTAGTATGATATCCATTATTAAGTTTCATTATCATATGATTATTTATATAACATTATTTAATCATATTTTATTCTTGACATATTATTCTCAAGATTATTTTTAAATGCTGCGTGTTTTTATTTATTCACCTTATCTTATTGTTTATGTTTATTTATTTTATCTTTCTCTAAATTTAATACCCTTAATGCAAATCTAATCTAAAACCTTTCTTATGTATTATTTTTTCCCAGGATGTGAAGATGTATATTATGAATGACTTGTAGGGTAAATCTAAGAGTTTGTGGGTGTTTCCAATGGAGTTTCTATGTTGTTTTTCTTTTTAAATTTTAATTTTAAAATTATTTTTGTATATGGTTTTCCAAAACTAATAAACTATTTTATCCTTTGGGATGAAAATGCTTGTTCATAGTACTAATGTAATAATGTAAGGAACTGAATCTAAGATATTCGGGTTAAGGTATTGACATTATTTATAGTCTATAAACCATCCATTATTTCCTCAACCAAGACCAAACCATTTGAAAAAATTATCCTATATCAAATAAAATAAATGTAAGGGTGGATGATACAAGAATTTTACCTTTGACAGTAAAAGGTCATGCATCCAATCTAATCAAAGTAGACTACATATCACCCAACTAACTTTTTATTTTTATCTGGGCTCTAGTATGACTCCTCTGGTCTATTCTATCTTATGGGAACTACTACTCTGGTACTGGGGTAACACATCCCTTGCCTCAACTTGAAAATCCCATAGAACTCAACCTATCAGTCTATTGAGTGGTTGAGGATTCCTTCCTAGAATCTAGTACCTTTCCATATCCACTTCCATGGCTCTACTATTGAATGTCCCTACAAAACCACTATAGGTGACCCATCCTATCAAAAGTATGATACTCCAAATAGAGGTATAAAAAATAAGTCCCCTTGTAGAGAATCTTTACACACAGATATCATTGAAATGAAGCATGATATTGAGATTCCTTCACACTACCCTGACTGATCTACCAAATATTTACATAGTGATAATTTTCATAACAATGCTTCTTTCCACAATAAAAAGATCTCCCATATCATCTTTCTCAAACAACCTAACTACTGATCTAGGACTCCCTTAGTTTCCCTTCCACGATTAGTGTCTAATTCATCACATTATAAAATATACTTTACCAAAATACTTTCACCTATGAACTGATCTCATAGAAAATATAATTATAAAAAAATTTCCCTACAGATCACATTCACTTCTAATGATGGAACAAATCACTAAACATTGGTGAAACGTCGAGTGTTTTCCATCATTCACATTCCCTCATATATTAGGTGCATGAATTCTTGATCCTTATCATCCCTCAACATTTCTAGATAGATGTGTCTCAAGAAATTTTCCTTGAGTCCCTTTAAGGATAACTCCTTTTACTTCCTAGATTTCCCGAAAATTCCCCACCAATGCTTTTAATCTCCATAAAAAAATTTATGCAGGAAGCTTCACCCTACTATGAGAGGGTCTCTCGTGGTGCTTGAAGATCATTTTGACTAACTCAATCTTGAGCTAGTATGCCTAGAGTCTTTTATCCATAGTGAACGTAGGTGGATGCTATAGATGAAGCTCTATCTTCAACTCAGACATCGAAGGCATAATGTAAATATTGTCCCTTTACATGAATCACATGACCCTTAGGAAGCTGTCATAATGTTGAAAATCCATATGATATTTAGGATCTATATGAAGCGCCAGCTTAGCCATGTTAGGAGTGTACTGATTTCCACTCTCCAAAAGATCAATTCGAATATGAAGTGGATGTATTTTCTTTGTAAAACCAACACACTCCTTAGAACACTAGATAAAAACAAGTTCAACCAAACACATGACTTCAATAGAGATCCACTTCATCATGGTTTGTCTAAACATGAATTACAGGTGTTTTAACATGACATAACCATTCATTTATTCCCTTTTTCATTAGATATAATAGGTGTATCATTTCATAGTTCCTATAGTAAAATATATCACATGATATAAATATGTACCTGTCATTAAAAATGCATGTCAATAAATATCCCAATGTTATTATCATGGTTTATGAATGAAAATATTTAACTATAACCATCCATTATTATAAATATCCCTAAACAATATCATCAAACAACATGTTATTCACTCAAGGTCAACTAACATCAAACTCTAATAAGCAAACATCATGAAAAAAAATCACATCCATTTACACTATGATTTTTCCATAGACATGGGTTACTACTCCCCAAAAAAATATCATTATCAAGTCCTGATACATCCTATTAACCTTTCTACATTCCCAAATATAAAATAAATAAGAGAGGAAAAACTAATCCTATAATACCAGTTTGTAACAGCCCCCAATATGACACTCTATTATATGGCCAAATTAGGTTGGTTATGGGACCTTAAGTGAATCTACCCACAAGACATATGAAAATGACTAGTAGAGAGGGTGTGGATAATATAGTGGAGAGAATATACTCCCTGGTATAGAGTTAACATATATAATAAATGAACAATAAAAATAAATACCACAGTAACAGAAAATAGTATAAATAGTGTAACATAAAATTGAAAGGTAAAGGGATAACCAAGTAAATAAAATAATAAACAACTTAATTTATAGCTTAAATGTATCAAAATGTTAAAGTGAAAGTAACATAGATAAAAGAATATGATAAAAAATCAAAGGACACAAGTCTTAAACCCCATGTTTTTCCCATATCCAATCTCCAACACATTCAGAAAGCATGAATGAACTCTAAGGTGACTTTCTCTTTTCCAAACCTGCATCCATGTAATGTTCTCTGGTAATAAATGGTTACTTAAATAGGGAGTTAGTAAAAAAAAATTGGCTAACACCATAGTGTCTAAACAAAAATAGTGTGATAAATAAGAACATGAAATAAATTGATAAACAATTATATTAATTAATCAATTATTACACTACAACCATCAACCTACTTCATCACCATGACATAATATCTCTAAGTATATAGTAAACCATGTTACCAATAACTAAAAAACCATTGAATAATCACGCAACTCATCAAAGACCTCTATATTATCATTTCAGCATAACGGGCCAATCCCTCTATATATGAATTTAAGAATCCGAACCAATCCCTTTATATATCATTTCACTATCTAGGACAAGTCCTATATATAATCATTTTATGATCTTATAATAATCCCTCTATATAAAAATTTCATCATACTAGAAAAATCCCTCTATATAACCATTTCAGCATCAGTGACAACACAAATCATCACGATAAGAATATCAAAAAAGTAAATCATTAGCCACAATAGGGAATTATTTCAATTACTATTTTATTTCAATTTTTAATTAATTTAATAATATTTTAAGACCTTATACAAGGTGAATCAATTATAATAAATCACATGAGGTCTCAATTCATGTTAAAACATACATTAAACCATTAACCAGTTCATTTTTATTCAAGGGTTGGCTCGCCCTACTGGTAGCCACAAGCTAGGGTGCAACACCATTGAGTCCAAAGGGATCCAATGAATAATAAAACACATTATTTATCATTTACAATTATATAATTAATTAATTTTCATGTTATGTCAAAAAAATCACACAATATCATACATTCTTAAATAATAAAAATAGACCATGGGGTTTGGCTTTAGACCAACTACCATTAATCAGTGATCAAAACAACGATATAAAAAGGTGAATCCAATAAGGGATGACATCGATGATGATAATAAGAATGACCCATATCACAAAATATAAAAATAATCACCCAAAACAATTATGTTCAATATATTCCACTACTATAACAGATATGAACATATGATAGGTGAAAACCATTGTAAAATCACTAACCAAGGATTTGATGCTTGATCAAGATGTTCAGTTGGGGTAAAAGCACTCCAAAATCTCCTAGAGTCTCTTAGGTCTTGAGAGAGTAGAGCTACACTTGATGAAGGATGAAATAATATGTTCATCATGGCTGTAAACCCATTGAGCTTGAGAAATACATAGTGTTTAATAATTTTACATCATGTATTTCTCAAATTATGTATTATTCTAGAAAATGCCTCAGCGCGGGTTAAAATAAACCCGATCAAACATAAATGACATGAACCGATTCATGGTATGTATTCATTTCATGTCATGAACCCATTAGACATCAACATCAGGGAGACAGTTACATGTCATGTAATATATACATGACATGTAAATTTCCAACAGATAACATTAAACTCAACTTCTATAGAAGTGCACAGACCACCTCTAAAGCCTACCAAACTCACAGGGAACCCTAGTAAGTTCCTTTATAACACATTTATACCAATACTCCATTAATTAAAAAAACATACATTCCGAAACTTTAGGTTATTTTTCCCATCATATTCTATCCATCCATAAAAATGGACTCAATCACCAAGATTTAACAAGAATGGAAACCCAATTAAAGAGGTTCAAATAAAAACTCAAAGTGATTTATACCTAGAAAAATATGGGATCTTACACATAGAATAGTGGCTCTTAGTTTTGAGTTCTCATTAGTAAATAGGACTTATTCTCATGAATTTTATAATCAGAAATATTTAAGGCATGAGATTACGAGAATATACATGCCTATAGAAATTTTTCAGGTTTATGTGTCATTGGAAATTCTTATCTATGAGTGTGTATAAGGGTCTTTATAATTTAGGATTATTATTAATGGTTTTCAAGACATATGTACATTGATGTAATGAAGCAAATAAAGATAATATACATTAATGGGAATTAAAATATGTTCGATACATCCTGAATGAAATGTTATTAATTAATAAGTTTGATATGGACTTTTCCCTACCATATTTATAGAAGTTGACATATAGAACCTTTGATTGAAATGTAACTCTCACTTTAAATTCTATTGCTATAGTTTATGGATGGGTTTATAACATATAATCAAAAAAGGTTTATTAAGAAAAAAGTTTGATGACATGTGTATATAACCTTCTTGATGACATACTATGATAAATAGATTATATTACCTAGTAATAATTTATATGTGG
This sequence comes from Viscum album, assembly GCA_963277665.1. Classification (NCBI taxonomy): domain Eukaryota; kingdom Viridiplantae; phylum Streptophyta; class Magnoliopsida; order Santalales; family Viscaceae; genus Viscum; species Viscum album. Next base: position 1,689,712,466 of record OY728163.1, on the reverse strand, counting down.
TTTCTAACATTATGAAATTAACTTACTTCTATTGGGTTACTTGACCTATTTCTAGAAATCAATCTAAAAACATTAAGTAAGCCTTCCTAATGCCAATGATAAATAAGCCTAGATGGAAATAAACTAAGTGCCTTAATTGATCTCAATTAAATTCTCTTTTAATTTAATTAATGGAATAAATATTATTCTTATGGAAATTAATAATTTTAATCTTGATTTACTAATAGAAAATATTCAAAAAGTAATAAATAAATGTTTATTCACCAAAAAGATTAATTAAATATTTAAATGTTTAATAACTATTTATTCACAAGACCGTGAATATAATATTTATTTTATTTTTAGAAATTTTAATAAATATTTATTCACAAGACTATGAATAAAATATTTATTAATTAATAAATATTTGATTAAATTTTTTTTTTGGAATTCGTTAAGTGAGGAGGAGGATGAGTAGACCAATATTGTGTCTAATGATAAATATTAATTTACAAGATGATAAAATAATATCTAACATTATTATAATTTTCATAATCCATAAAATAATAATAATAATATAGGATGCAATGAATTTAGATAAGTTTTATCATATTATTTAATGGTCATTTTGTAATTAAATAATATTATAACATTAAACCAAACTCTATAAATATATTGTTATTTCTATTGTATAATGTTAATCAACAATTGAGAATCATTTTTTGTGAAAGAAATCTCTCTCAATTCCTCCTTCACCTATTCTTTCATGAATGAGAATAAATAGAGATATTCCTTCAGTCTTAAAGGAACATGTAGTGATCATGATGAATAATGAGAGATGATTGATCTATCGAACTAGAACCCAGTAATCAATCAATGTTGTTCAAAGATTAAACAACCCTTTGTGGATCACCATTGGAGGGGCTCTACATTGGGTCCTTGCTATGTAATGATGGTATTTAAGAATGGTTTTATATTATTTGTACCATCGTAGAATAAATATCCTAATAAAAGGTAATCAATATTTAGATCTATTTAATTTTATTATAAATTTATAATGAAAAAATATCCTCTCTGACTTCCGAGATATTTTGTGCCAATATTCGATGGAAAAATTTTATTAGTCGTGATGTTTACATACTTCACAATTGGAGAATAATCCATCTAATTTGAAATATCTATAATATTTATTCACCCGCATGCCACTTATACTACATATGTAACCTTCATATTGTATTGGAGGGGTCACTTTAAAATTTATAATTATTTATTTGATTATTGATAAAATATTTGAAATTGAGGTTAGTTTTCATTTATAGATTATTCCTTATTTTTTATGAATTTTATTTAACATTATTTCAACATTTTAATATTCATCATTCAATATTCACATTTTATTGAGGCCCAAAAACAAATGAAGAACGATTGAAGAATCCATTGGGAGGTTCCAAATTTCTAGATTGTAGATTAGGTTACATATCATGTAACCAGAGTATATACCATGTATCGATGGTCACTACAACTGGATATGTCATAAGATACATGACGTTCCAAGAAGTAATTTCACATGGTGCATTTATTGTACATTAAATTTTGAATGGGCTAGTCTGGCACACTATTCTTAAAACTAGATGGCGTGTAGTTATCATAAATGATGGGTAGTCAACATGGTTTAGCAGTGATATTAATGATAACCATGTGGTAAAATGCACATACTATATGGCATGAGATAGACATGCTATAATGTCAATGAAATATATTACAGGTATCTGGCCTACACATCATGTAAATCATTAATCCCCACATATGAATAACACATAAAGTCAATGAATGGGTTATGTAGACATATAGAATGTAGATCACATGAAGTATATCTCATTATTACAAATCATAGAGTTTGGATGAGATACACGCTGAGGTCCAAGCATTTATCCAGGACACATGGGAACTGAACCACATGACATGTATCCCAATAGGACATGCCATGTAATCTGGATGAGATATGCATCGAATCCCTATGAATTTATCCCGAATACATGATAATCAAGGATAATGATGTGTATCTCATTAGTTCATGCCATGTATTCTCACATTATAAAATAGAATTAAATTAAATTCAAATAATTAATTTTACCATTAAATTTTAATTTCATTTTTTAACCAGATGTGTTTGTGTAGAGACCCAAAGCTTGATGTACATGGATATTAAATTACTTTAGTGGAATACTTAATACATAAAAATAACATACACACAAGGATCGTAATAGTTTAGTGTCTTTGGAAACTTGGAACGTAATCTTCTAATCGTGGTGAAAGATCTTCAACATCTCCCATAAAGATCTTCCCCTTTTATTTCTTACCTAAAACCTTTCTTTATATCCCGGGGAAAAGAAAACATAAAAAGGGTGAGCTAAAATGCTCAGTAAAGGTAAGCATGGATAAAATAAAACATACCATATACATTTTAACTTAAAAACATGAACATAATGTTTAAATATCAAAATATTGAGCAATGACATAAAACATGGAAGTACGTAAGGCATAGATCATAAAGAAACATTAAGAATGATAAAATAGCATGGGAATAAAACATGTAATTCTGGGAACCATTAAGCACATGATATTATTTCCATAGTAGCCAAGGCATTGCTACCAAGACCATCTTAGTGGACAAAGTCCCTTTCTGAATCGAGTTTACTCCTCGTTCCAGTCCTATATTACTGAACCGGTTTAACTTGCCGTTCCAGCCATATCTATCTCATGAGATATAAAATCTTAACCCAATGCATTGGAGGGAGATATAGGTCTTACCCATCTCATAATGAAATCATTCTTACTTGTTCCACAATATAAACATAAATCATTCATCATAACACAAAGAATAAAAATGGGTTTCAAAAACATCATCCCATCATAACATAATCCATATAAAACAAATGGATATAATATCATCATAAGAAAAGTGAAACCATCTAAATCATAGCGTCATTATACTTGAAACATACACATATGAAATAATGTCATCTTAGATGGAAAATGGTTTTGATAAAACACTTGAAATGAATTCTTGAGGAAAATATCCTTTCTTCTTCAAAAATCATTTTCTTTTCACAAAATGTCATCCAATTTTAAATGAAATGGATTTTGTTGAAAATAGTCATGAAATATTTTGGAGGAATCTTCATGAAAAAAAGGCTTTATAAAACCGTAAAAATCCGTTTGTTCCGTATAAGTTAAAAAAAACATTCTTCTCGTACTTTTGCCGAAAAAGTAAAAAAGTACCTCGTAAAATAAGGATTCCATACATACCCTGTAGTAAAAGTCAAAAAATGGGTAAAAATGACTTTAAACAAACATGAAAAAAAATTTATAAAACATGAACTTGGATTATAGAAATAACCCCAGTAAATACTTACGAATAAGCAATCTCAGATATAAATGAGATTTGCAAAATTATCCCTTACCTTTGGTCCGATTTGCTTTGTAAGTGTCCGAACCTCCGGTATAATTATTTAAATAATGTCATTGACTTATTCCAGAATCATACTCATTGTTATGATATCATATATGGTTCACTTATGACTTTATTTGACCCATTGTTTTGTGAATTCCATGTTAAAGAGCGTTTTGGGTAAAATCGTTTCATTTGTCATCCGTGTTTTGACTTGTAATTATTCATATGATTACTTAGATCATGATTACTTAATTCCAGAATATAAAACATTATTTATATATAATATATATTTAGAATATACATATATATAATAGATAAGTAAATGGAAAGAAATACACCGTTCATGGAGATGGTAGGTCGTACGTACGCATGAACGTTGTTTTCGATTCCTTATTGAGTTAAATGGAATTAAGTAGATGACATACACATAAATACAGTATCATTATTATGTAATATATTTCATGATTACTTATTATATATACTTTATAATCATTCATGAATGGTTAACGTGGAGAATGAATGTCATCACGTCGTGGAGACGGTAGTTCGTACGTACGCACGAGCGATGATATCGTTCTCATGATCGTGGAATTGTATTGGAGTGTATGTATACTATTTACGAATCAATATCACTTAACAATAATAATATATAGTTATTATTTACACCATTATACCCATCCAAGTAAGGTGGTGGTGGAAAATAGATTACACCATGGCGTGGAGACGGTATTCCGTACGTACCCACACATGGTGATTTCGTTTTCCGTAGGATGGATAGATGGTGAAATAGGGTTGTTTCATACTTATAATAACATATCAGTATATGAGTGATACTGATGTTATTACTTCATAATGAAACAACCTAATAAGAATAAGTGGAAGAAGAAATAAAGTTGAATGAATCGGTAACGGACATTACCTCTTCTTTGAAGCGCCTCTTTGAGATCTCCTTTTAGGGCACTAAAATTGGTCTTTGAGGAAGACCAGAACCTCTAGGATGTTTCTAGGGAAGTGTAGAAGAGAATTTGGCAGGGTTTGTCCGAGATTGAAGGCTCAATGTGGTGTGAGGAAGAGAGGGATGAGGTGCCCTTTTATAAGGGAGGAGAGGGGCACCTTTGGAATAACAAAAAATATTATTTTATTATAAAGCCAAATTCGGTTTTAAATATCTCCAAATTGATTTATTTAAAAGCTAAGGTGGGGATGGGTCGAAATAATTTCATCTAATAGAATTTAGAAAAGTTTAGGTTCCAATATTAACCTTATCATTTATATTTAACTTTAAGTTAGATAATTTAACTTTTACCGTGTCTTTTTGTGTTCTTACACTATAAGGTTAATAAATTTACTATAACAAGCCAAACGAATCCAAAGTTGTTTATTATTAATATATATAACCTTATCTGAGTAATTTTTCTGAAACTTAGATTTTTAGGAATAAAATAACAATTAATAATATAATATTTGTTTTAAAAACTATTTTATGTCAATTTTGACACTATTTAGTAATTGATTTTTGTAAAAATCATAAAAGAATGATTAGTTCTAAATAAGTTAATTAAATAAATACTAACATATCATATTAACCTATAAAATTAGTTGAATTAATAAAAAGTCTCAAATTACATTTATTTGTGTATTTATAACATCGATTATGTCAATATTTCATTAATAAGATAATTACTAAATCATCATTGTGTCGTAAATAAATTAAAGTATTTAAAGTCTAAAAATTACAAATAAAATATCATTATGTAGGAAATATATTTAGATTTCTAATGAATATTTATAGTCGAATTTATCTTATGCATAACCCTATATTAAAAATGATTTACTTATTAAACTTTGATTTTAACTATTTTAACCCTTCTTTAAATAAATTAATAATAAACGTCCTAATCTAATCCAAGTGGGCCTAAATGGTCATATTTTATTCCTAAGGTTGTTTTTGGTCGAATTACACTTATCCAATAGAATTAGGACATGTATTAGGGTAATAATAATATCATTTTTACCCTTAATTACTCTATTTACTTTTAACCGTGGTAAAAAAAATTAAAAAGTTACTATTCACCAAAAATTATATTCATCTCATTGAACCACATTTTAATTACTGACATCAACCGTGTCTCTCAGATTTTTGAAATTTCACTCACAAAAGCGGTAAAATTAATTTTTATGAAAAATTCATTTTTTTAACTACCACTTAGTGGTTTCACTATTCATCAAAAAAAAATGAAAGTTTCCAGCAAAATACCAAAAATTAGGCATAAGATATATTTGATATTATGAACTGAAAAATGATGTCTATTTTACCAAATTCAAAACATATTAGTTTCCTTACTTAATTTAAAAATTAATTCCCGTCTTCAAAACAAATAGCGTGTTCTTAAAAGATAATAACTATCAAAAGATTGACACTTGTTTATGTCTGGTTTAAATGTAAAATTACATCCAATGACCAATATTGTATTAAATTGTAAAAATATATTCTAAATATACTTTAAAACCACTCAAATTAATAATTTATCACTATTAATTATTTCGATTAAAAAGGTTGTTTTTTATTAAAATTTATTAATTTTCACTATTTATCAGAAAATGAATGTTATCCGAAAAGTACCAAAATTTAACCCTAATCTAATTTTGATATTCCGAATCCAAAAATGAAGTCCATTTTTAAAAATAGAATTTAGAAAATTTCAAAAAGTGGTTATTACTATTCATAATGGCTAGTTTTAATAATATTTTATTAGCATATTGTTGTTTAGTGAAACTCGTTATTGCGTACTACACACGCTATCGAGGAAGGTCGTGATTGCGTGTAATGCAAGGAAAGTCAAGGACGCGTGTTGTGAAAGCTCTATTTGGTGCAGTGTACAACACAAGAAATTAATGAAATTAAAAAGAATATTTGTCATAAAATCTCGGGGTGTTACATTCTACCCCCCTTAAAATGAATTTCACCCTCGAAATTCGTCGGGGTTATAAATGGTTTACTCCTCGAAAGTTTCTTTAATAGAAACCCACATCGTAAAAAGGAATACCAAAACCAATCTTTAAAAACAAAAGTATGAAACGTAATGGTTACCTAAATAAACTAATCACTGGGTTTCCACATAGATGAAAATATAGATATGGAAGAGAAATCTAACCCTCATGTTCTGATGGAAAGTGATAGAGAACATGGCTATGGAAAAGCTAGAAATCACAAATCCATAGATTTGTGATGATCTAAGGTACCATCTGATTCATCAGATATAATGGAACTAGGACAACATGTAGAGACCCGAAGCCTGACGTACATGAACATTACATTACTTTTGCGGAATACTTAGTACAAAACAAAAAATACACACACAAGGATCGTAATAGTTTAGTGTCTTTGGAAACTCGGAATATAATCTTCTAATTCCTGGTGAAGGATCTTCAACATCTCCCATAAAGATCTTTTTTTTATACCTAAAACCTTTCTTTATATCCTGGGGAAAAGAAAACATAAAAGGGTGAGCTCAAATGCTCAGTAAGGGTAAACAAAAGAAATATCAATCACATCATATAAATAAGCACATAACTTATGGAAATCTTATCCTGCAAAAGAGATCATAATTTCATAACATGGGATAAATCATGGCAATGAAATGTAATCACAATAATCATAACTTAAAACATGAAACTTTGTGGCATTCACACATAATCATAGAGGATCATTTCCTGTTAGTCAAGACTCATTTCCAAGACTATCTTAGTGGACAAAGTCCCTTTCTGAATCGAGTAACCCTCGTTTCAGTCCTGTTTCACTGAACCGGTATAACCTACCATTCCAGCCATGTCTATCTCATGAGATATAAAATCTTTACCCAATGCATTGGAGGGAGATATAGGTCCCACCCATCTCATAATGATACCATTCTTATGTGTGCCACAAAATCATAAATCATACATCATTGCATAACCCATGTAATAAAAATGGGATTCTTAAACAACATGACATCATAAAACCATTCATATAAGATAAAGGAATTAATAAACATAATTCCATCACAACATAGTCAAATCAATGTAAAAATATGGATAGAAACAGAACCCTTTAATATCTTAGATGGAAAATAATTTTGATAAAACACTTGAATTGAATTCTTGAGGAAAATATCCTTTCTTCTTCAAAATCAATTTATTTTCACAAAACATCATGCAATTTTAAAAGAAAGAGATTTTATTGAAAATAGTCATGAAATATTTTTGAGGAAGGTTCATGAAAATAATGCTTTATAAAACCGTAAAAATCCGTTCGTTCCGTATAAGTTAAAAAAAAATTCTTCTCGTACTTTTGTCGGAAAGTCAAAAAGTACCTCGTATGAAAAAAACGAAAAAAGATTCCTTTCATATCCTTTACTAAAAACTCTTCGAAGGGTAAAATTATATTTAAACAATTTTAGGTGGATGGAAATAATATTACATATTGAGGAAACATGGATGTGGATGATAAAATACACCCCAGTAAATACTTACGAATAAACAATCTCGGATAAAAATGAGATTGTGATATTTCCCTTACCTTAAGTCTGATTTGCTTCGTAAGTGTCCGAACATCCTCTTCTTTGAAACGCCTCTATGAATCCTCCACTTAGGGAACTAAGATTGGTCTTTGAAGAAGACCAAGACCTCTAGGATTATTCTAGGGAAGTGGAGAAGGGATTTTGGCAGGGGTTGGCCGAGCTTGAGTGCTCAAATTGGTGTGAGGAGGAGGGGGTGGAGGTGTCCTTTTATAAGGGAGGAGAGGGGCACCTTAGGAACATCTCAAAATATTATTTTATATTAAAGTAAAAATTGGTTTATAATGGTTCCAAAGGGTCTTATTTCGAAGCTAAAGTGGGGATGGGTCGAAATCCTATCAACCAATAGGATTTAAACAAGTTGAGGTTATTATTTTAACCTTATCAATTAGATTTAACTCTAAGTTAAATAATTTAACTTTTACCGTGTCTTTTTGTTTTCTTAGAATATATGGTTAATACACTTACTATAACATGCCAAATGAACCCCAAATTATTTATTATTAATTTATATATCCTTATCTAAGTCATTTGGCCGAACAATAGATTTTTAGGAATAAAATAACAATTAATAATATAATATTTGATTTAAAAACTATTTTGTGTCAATTTTGACACTATTTGGTATATGATTTTTGTGAAAGTCATAACAGAATCATATGTTCGAACCAAGTTGATTAAATCAACACTAATATATCATAGTAACCTAGAAAATTAGTGGAATTCATAAAAAGTCTCAAATTACTTTTATTTTGGTGTTTATAACATCAATTATGTCAATATTTCATTAATAAGATAATTACTGCATCATCATTGTGTCATAAATAAATTAAATTATTTAATGTCTAAAAATTACAAATAAAATACCATTATGTAGGAAATCGTTTTAGATTTCTAATGAATACTTATAGTCGAATTTATCTTATGTATGACCCCATATTAAATTTTTTTTAGTAAATAATCTTTGATTTTAACTCTTTTAACCCTTCTTTAAATAAATTAATAATAAATGTCCTAATCTAATCCAAGTGGGCCTAAATGGTCATATTTTATTCCTAAGTTTGTTTTTGGTCGAATTACACTTATCCAATAGAATTAGGACATGTGTTCGGGTAATAATAATATCATCTTTACCCTTAATTACCCTATTTACTTTTTACCGTGGTAAAAAAAAATAAAACGTTACTATTCACCAAAAATTATTTTCATCTCATTGAACCACATTTTAGTCCTTGATATTAACCGTGTCTCTCGGATTTTAGAAATTCCACTCACAGAAGCGGTAAAATTAAGTTTTATGAACAATTCAGTTTTTTTAACTACCACTTAGTGGTTTCACTATTCATCGAAAATTGAAAGTTTTCAGAAAAATACCAAATATTAGGCCTAAGCTATATTTGATATTATGAACTCAAAAATGATGTCTATTTTACCAAATTCAAAACATATTAGTTGCATTAACTAATTTGAAAATTAATTCTCGTTGTCAAAACAAATAGCGTGTTTTTAAGAGATAATAACTATCAAAAGATTGACAGTAGTTTATAACTGGTTTAAATGTGAAATTACATCCAATGACCAAAATTGTATTAAATTGTAAAAATATATTCTAAATATACTTTAAAACCACTCAAATTAATAATTTATCACTATTAATTATTTCTATTAAAAAAGTTGTTTTTAATTAAAATTTAGTAATTTTCACTATTCATCAGAATATGAAAGTTATCCGAAAAGTACCAAAATTTCACCGTAAGCTAATTTCGATATTCCGAATCCAAAAATAATGTCCATTTTGAAAAATAAAATTTACAAAATTTCAAAAATTGGTTATTACTATTCATAACGGCTAGTTTTAATAATATTTTAATAGCATATCGTTGTTTAACGAAACTTGGTGTTGCGTACAACACACGCTATCATGGAAGGTCGCGATTGCATGTAATTCAAGCCAGGTCAGAGATGTGTGTTATGAAAGCTCCTTTTGTTGTAGCGTATAACACAAGACATTAATGAAATTAAAAAGAATATTTTTCATAAAATCTCGGGGTGTTACATTCTACCCCCCTTAAAATGAATTTCGCCCTCGAAATTCGTCGGGGTTATAAATGGTTTACTATTCGAAATTTTCTTTGATCGAAACCCACATCGTAAAAAGGAATAGAAAAACATGGCTTTAAAAACTAAAGTATGAAATGTAACGATTACCCAAATAAACTAATCACTGGGTTTCCACATAGGTGAAAATATGGATATGGAAAAGAAAAAAAAATCTAATCATCATGTTCTGATGGAGAGTGGTAGAGAACATGGCTATGGAAAAGCCAACAATCACAAATCCATAAATTTGTGATGATCTAAGGTACCATCTGATTAATCAGATATAAGAGCACTAGGATGACATTTTTGGTTTTCAAGATCGTTTCCCTAAAGTTGATGAAATTGGAATTAGAAGAAATAATTTCGTGATTTCGGTATAGTCTCACCGTTGGTCATTCTTTAGACAATTTCCACTTCATCTCTTAAAGAAATGAAGTTGAATTTGTCATTCATGATGTGTTAGCAGATCATGTAATATAATGATGGGTCATTCTATCTATCTCAAACAAAAGGTTTGAAAAGTTATAAGTTCATCTTATGGTTAGATTAATCGTATATGGTTCCAAAAATGAACTTATACTTCATATATCATACCGCTTAATAAAATAAAACTAGTTTCTACTAAACAGGGACTTCCTGTAGGCCAGTGGTAGGCGATAAAGGCCATTCGCATTTCGGTTGTGGGTTCGATTCCCACAGCCTTGTCCGACGCGATGGGTTGTCGCCCGTCCTGCAGGTTGTCCTTTTTCTAAAACTATATTACTATAACATCCCATCAATAATATCGAGAAAAAAAACTTCTATCCTTAAACAATACTAACTTATGTCCAACATAATCCATTCCAATATTTAGGCTTACCCATAATACTGCAGTCCACTCTCATAATATAGTGAAAACAATTACCAGAGATTTAATACCATCGTTGATCCCCATATATCATAAGATATGTCTTGTTGGTCACATTCTAAACATTCAAAGTCCTTAATCATGTATTCTCTTGAATACCCATTGAACCTTAGTGAAAACATGAATGCAGTTAAACGTTAACACTTTCAACATACCAAAATCCTCAAAATTCTTTATAATCAAACCATGATATCACTTAGTCCTTATATCAATCATGAGCTCATGAATACTGTTAAACATTTCATTTTCTCGTTTCCCTTCATTATGCGCATATCATCTAATTTCCAAAAATATCTCAAGCACTTTTAATACCACATTAGACCAACACATAAATATTCCAATACTTTATGATACAACATTATTTTGGAATCCCATTACATAAACACTTAATCATTCCACCACATCGTTGTCATATTCAACATCGCCAATAGTGATCACATGTGACTTCCCTTTGTCCTTTTCCTTAAATGGTTGCTCATTTTGATCATCACTAACCCTTGGATTAGGGCATTTATTAGCATAATGCCCCATTTCCTTGCACTTGAAGCATTGAAGTGTTGGTGGTGCGTTCTCTGCAGGGTTTGCTTTATTCACATCATTAGAATCCCTTTTTCCATTACTTCGACACTCAGCTGCTCGATGACCTTCTTTTCCACACTTAAAACATTTTCTAGTCCCTTTAAGACAATCTCCACCATGCTTCTTTCCACACTTTGTGCATAAGGAAACATTCATCTTCTTTTCACCATTATTTTGAGATTTCTCCTTGAACTCCATCTTTCGTTTCTTGTCAAAACCATGAGATGGATATGTAACACCAACTTCCATTTCTACCTTGATAGCACAATGCACAATTTCTTCATAGCTACTGAAGTATCTTATAGCTAATTCCCTTCGAAGACTTGGTTTTAAGACACTGAAAAATCGATCAACTTTACGTTCAGGTTGGATGATAATGCCAGATGTGTACCTTGCAAGTCTTGTAAAATTCGCTTCGTATATACCAACAGATTCATCATCCTTCTGCCTCAGCTCAAGAAACTCCTTTTCCATCTTTGTTCAAAGAATACGAGGGAAGTACTTACTGAAAAACAAGTTCTTGAACACGTCCCATTCCATGGACTCAATTTCATCTCTTGGCCTCGTATTCATGATAAGATTCCACCATTGATCAGCTTCACCTTCCAAACGATATACTGCTAAGATGACTTTATCATGTTCAGAACATTGAAGAACTGAAAATATCTTTTCAGTGGTACTGATCCATTGTTCAGCAACAAGTGGATCGGAAGACCCACTAAAAGAAGGTGGATGTTGCCTCATGTAGGACTCAATAGAATATTGTTCCCTTCTCTGATCATTTGGAAGTCCAGAATGATTCATAGCTTGTGTATGTATAGCAATAAGATTTTTCACTCCATCTCCCATAACATTTGCTTGTTCAGGAGGACAATCATTGCTTTGTCCATTGCATTGATCAACACGGTTCCTTCGGGTTTCAGCCATCGTCTAAAACCCAAAAAGAATAGTGTGAGAGGCAAAAATCATGCTAAGGAAAACAACATTATAAAGGGGGAGTATCCTCAATATCGAACTTATTAGGTTAAATTCTAAGATCGTTACCATAGTTATAGGACTGTATCCTATACGTATACTTATCCTTAGGGACATCCCTAGACAAACCTTATAAATATCTCTAAGGATCTCACTAAAGTTCTCGCATCCTAGTTTCCAAATGTTGACTAAACCTTTCCTCTGATACCAACTGTAGAGACCCTAAGCCTGACGTACATGAACATTACATTACTTTTGTGGAATACTTAGTACATAACAAAAAATACACACACAAGGATCGTAATAGTTTAGTGTCTTTGGAAACTCGGAATATAATCTTCTAATTCCTGGTGAAGGATCTTCAACATCTCCCATAAAGATCCTTTTTTATACCTAAAACCTTTCTTTATATCCTGGGGAAAAGAAAACATAAAAGGGTGAGCTCAAATGCTCAATAAGGGTAAACAAAAGAAATACCAATCACATCATATACATAAGCACATAACTTTTGGAAATCTTATCCTGCAAAAGAGATCATAATTTCATAACATGGGATAAATCATGGCAATGAAATGTAATCACAATAATCATAACTTAAAACATGAAACTTTGTGGCATTCACACATAATCATAGAGAATCATTTCTTGTTAGTCAAGACTCATTGCCAAGACTATTTTAGTGGACAAAGTCCCTTTCTGAATCGAGTAACCCTCATTTCAGTCCTGTTTCACTGAACCGGTATAACCTACCATTCCAGCCATGTCTATCTCATGAGATATAAAATCTTTACCCAATGCATTGGAGGGAGATATAGGTCCCAACCATCTCATAATGATACCATTCTTATGTGTGCCACAAAATCATAAATCATACATCATTGCATAACCCATGTAATAAAAATGGGATTCTTAAACAACATGACATCATAAAACCATTCATATAAGATAAAGGAATTCATAAACATAATTCCATCACAACATAGTCAAATCAATGTAAAAATATGGATAGAAACAGAACCCTTTATTATCTTAGATGGAAAATAATTTTGATAAAACACTTGAATTGAATTCTTGAGGAAAATATCCTTTCTTCTTCAAAATCAATTTATTTTCACAAAACATCATGCAATTTTAAAAGAAAGAGATTTTATTGAAAATAGTCATGAAATATTTTGGAGGAAGGTTCATGAAAATAAGGCTTTATAAAACCGTAAAAATCCGTTTGTGCCGTATAAGTTAAAAAAAAATTCTTCTCGTACTTTTGTCGGAAAGTCAAAAAGTACCTCGTATGAAAAAAACGAAAAAAGATTCCTTTCATATCCTTTACTAAAAACTCACCGAAGGGTAAAATTGTATTTAAACAATTTTAGGTGGATGGAAATAATATTACATATTGAGGAAACATGGATGTGGATGATAAAATACACCCCAGTAAATACTTACGAATAAACAATCTCGAATAAAAATGAGATTGTGATATTTCCCTTACCTTAAGTCTGATTTGCTTCGTAAGTGTCCGAACATCCTCTTCTTTGAAACGCCTCTTTGAATCCTCCAATTAGGGAACTAAGATTGGTCTTTGAAGAAGACCAGGACCTCTAGGATTATTCTAGGGAAGTGGAGAAGGGATTTTGGCAGGGGTTGGCCGAGCTTGAGTGCTCAAATTGGTGTGAGGAGGAGGGGGAGGAGGTGTCCTTTTATAAGGGAGGAGAGGGGCACCTTAGGAATATCTCAAAATATTATTTTATATTAAAGTAAAAATCGGTTTATAATGGTTCCAAAGGGTCTTATCTCGAAGCTAAAGTGGGGATGGGTCGAAATCCTATCAACCAATAGGATTTAGACAAGTTGAGGTTATTATTTTAACCTTATCAATTAGATTTAACTCTATGTTAAATAATTTAACTTTTACCGTGTCTTTTTGTTTTCTTAGAATATATGGTTAATACACTTATTATAACATGCCAAACGAACCCCAAATTATTTATTATTAATTTATATATCCTTATCTAAGTCATTTGGCCGAACCTTAGATTTTTAGGAATAAAATAACAATTAATAATATAATATTTGATTTAAAAACTATTTTGTGTCAATTTTGACACTATTTGATATATGATTTTTGTGAAAGTCATAACAGAATCATATGTTCGAACCAAGTTGATTAAATCAACACTAATATATCATAGTAACCTAGAAAATTAGTGTAATTCATAAAAAGTCTCAAATTACTTTAATTTTGGTGTTTATAACATCAATTATGTCAATATTTCATTAATAAGATAATTACTGCATCATCATTGTGTCATAAATAAATTAAATTATTTAATGTCTAAAAATTACAAATAAAATACCATTATGTAGGAAATCGTTTTATATTTCTAATGAATATTTATAGTCGAATTTATCTTATGTATAAACCCATATTAAATTTTTTTAGTAAATAAACTTTGATTTTAACTCTTTTAACCCTTCTCTAAATAAATTAATAATAAATGTCCTAATCTAATCCAAGTGGGCCTAAATGGTCATATTTTATTCCTAAGTTTGTTTTTGGTCGAAGTACACTTATCCAATAGAATTAGGACATGTGTTAAGGTAATAATAATATCATCTTTACCCTTAATTACCCTATTTACTTTTTACCGTGGAAAAAAAAATAAAAAGTTACTATTCACCAAAATTATTTTCATCTCATTGAACCAAATTTTAGTCCTTGATATTAACCGTGTCTCTCGGATTTTTGAAATTCCACTCACAGAAGCAGTAAAATTAAGTTTTATGAACAATTCAGTTTTTTTAACTACCACTTAGTGGTTTCACTATTCATCGAAAA
This sequence comes from Viscum album, assembly GCA_963277665.1. NCBI lineage: Eukaryota > Viridiplantae > Streptophyta > Magnoliopsida > Santalales > Viscaceae > Viscum > Viscum album. The sequence goes on along the minus strand of OY728163.1, from coordinate 1,689,697,080 downwards.
TTGAAAGTTTTCAGAAAAATACCAAAAATTAGGCCTAAGCTATATTTGATATTATGAACTCAAAAATGATGTCTATTTTACCAAATTCAAAACATATCAGTTGCATTAACTAATTTAAAAATTAATTCTCGTTGTCAAAACAAATAGCGTGTTTTTAAGAGATAATAACTATCAAAAGATTGACACTAGTTTATAACTCGTTTAAATGTGAAATTATATCCAATGACCAAAATTGTATTAAATTGTAAAAATATATTCTAAATATACTTTAAAACCACTCAAATTAATAATTTATCACTATTAATTATTTCTATTAAAAAATTTGTTTTTAATTAAAATTTAGTAATTTTCACTATTTATCAGAATATGAAAGTTATCCGAAAAGTACCAAAATTTCACCGTAAGCTAATTTCGATATTCCAAATCCAAAAATGAAGTCCATTTTGAAAAATTAAATTTACAAAATTTCAAAAATTGGTTATTACTATTCATAACGGCTAGTTTTAATAATATTTAAATAACATATCGTTGTTTAGCGAAACTTGGTGTTGCGTACAACACACACTATCGTGGAAGGTCGCGATTGCGTGTAATTCAAGCCAGGTCAGAGATGTGTGTTATGAAAGCTCCTTTTGTTGTAGCGTATAACACAAGATATTAATGAAATTATAAAGAATATTTTTCATAAAATCTCGAGGTGTTACATTCTACCCCCCTTAAAATGAATTTCGCCCTCGAAATTCGTCGGGGTTATAAATGGTTTACTATTCGAAATTTTCTTTGATAGAAACCCACATCGTAAAAATTAATAGAAAAACATGGCTTTAAAAACTAAAGTATGAAATTTAACGATTACCCAAATAAACTAATCACTGGGTTTCCACATAGGTGAAAATATGGATATGGAAAAGAAAAAAAAAATCTAACCATCATGTTCTGATGGAGAGTGGTAGAGAACATGGCTATGGAAAAGCCAACAATCACAAATCCATAAATTTGTGACGATCTAAGGTACCATATGATTAATCAGATATAAGAGCACTAGGACGACATTTTTGGTTTTCAAGATCGTTTCCCTAAAGTTGATGAAATTGGAATTAGAAGAAATACTTTCGTGATTTCGGTATAGTCTCACCGTTGGTCGTTCTTTGGACAATTTCCACTTCATCTATTAAAGAAATGAAGTTGAATTTGTCATTCGTGATGTGTTAGCAGATCATGTAATAGAATGATGGGTCATTCTATCTGTCTCAAACAAAAGGTTTGAAAAGTTATAAGTTCATCTTATGGTTAGATTAATCGTATATGGTTCCAAAAATGAACTTATACTTCATATATCATACCGCTTAATAAAATAAAACTAGTTTCTACTAAACAGGGACTTCCTGTAGGCCAGTGGTAGGCGATAAAGGCCAGTCGCATTTCGGTTGTGGGTTGGATTCCCACAGCCTTGTCCGACGCGATGGGCTGTCGCCCATCCTGCAGGTTGTCCTTTTTCTAAAACTATATTACTATAACATCCCATCAATAATATCGAGAGAAAAAACTTCTATCCTTAAACAATACTAACTTATGCCCAACATAATCCATTCCAATATTTAGGCTTACCCATAATACTGCAGTCCACTCTCATAATATAGTGAAAACAATTACCAGAGATTTAATACCATCGTTGATCCCCATATATCATAAGATATGTCTTGTTGGCCACATTCTAAACATTCAAAGTCCTTAATCATGTATTCTCTTGAATACCCATTGAACCTTAGTGAAAACATGAATGCAGTTAAACGTTAACACTTTCAACATACCAAAATCCAAAAATTCTTTATAATCAAACCATGATATCACTTAGTCTTTATATCAATCATGAGCTCAGGAATACTGTTAAACATTTCATTTTCTCGTTTCCCTTCATTATGCGCATATCATCTAATTTCCAAAAATATCTCAAGCACTTTGAATACCACATTAGACCAACACATAAATATTCAAATACTTTATGATACAACATTATTTTGGAATCCCATTACATAAACACTTAATCATTCCACCACATCTTTGTCATATTCAACATCGCCAATAGTGATCACATGTGACTTCCCATTGTCCTTTGCCTTAAATGGTTGCTCATGTTGATCATCACTAACCCTTGGATTAGGGCATTTATTAGTATAATGCCCCATTTCCTTTCACTTGAAGCATTGAAGTGTTGGTGGTGAGTTCTCTGCAGTGTTTTCTTTATTCACATCATTAGAATCCCTTTTTCCATTACTTCGACACTCAGCTGCTCGATGACCTTCTTTTCCACACTTAAAAAATTTTCTAGTCCCTTTAAGACAATCTCCACCATGCTTCTTTCCACACTTTGTGCATAAGGAAACATTCATCTTCTTTTCACCATTATTTTGAGATTTCTCCTTGAACTCCATCTTTCGTTTCTTGTCAAAACCATGAGATGGATATGTAACACCAACTTCCATTTCTACCATGATAGCACAACGCACAATTTCTTCATAGCTACTGAAGTCTCTTATAGCTAATTCCCTTCGAAGACTTGGTTTTAAGCCACTGAAAAATCAATCAACTTTACTTTCAGGTTGGATGATAATGCCAGATGTGTACCTTGCAAGTCTTCTAAAATTTGCTTCGTATATACCAACAGATTCATCATCCTTCTGCCTCATCTCAAGAAACTCCTTTTCCATCTTTGTTCGAAGAATACGAGGGAAGTACTTACTGAAAAACAAGTTCTTGAACTCGTCCCATTCCATGGACTCAATTTCATCTCTTGGCCTCGTATTCATGATAAGATTCCACCATTGATCAGCTTCACCTTCCAAACGATATACTGCTAAGAGGACTTTATCATGTTCAGAACATTGAAGAACTGAAAATATCTATTCAGTGGTACTGATCCATTGTTCAGCAACAAGTGGATCGGAAGACCCACTAAAAGAAGGTGGACGTTGCCTCATGTAGGACTCAATAGAATATTGTTCCCTTCTCTGATCATTTGGAAGTCCAGAATGATTCATAGCTTGTGTATGTATAGCAATACGATTTTTCACTCCATCTCCCATAACATTTGCTTGTTCAGGAGTACAATCATTGCTTTGTCCATTGCATTGATCAACACGGTTCCTTCGGGTTCCAGCCATCGTCTAAAACCCAAAAAGAATAGTGTGAGAGGAAAAAATCATGCTAAGGAAAACAACATTATAAAGGCGGAGTATCCTCAATATCTAACTTCTTAGGTTAAATTCTAAGATCTTTACCGTAGTTATAGGACTGTATCCTATACGTATACTTATCCTTAGGGACATCCCTAGACAAACCTTATAAATATCTCTAAGGATCTCACTAAAGTTCTCGCATCCTAGTTTCCAAAGGTTGACTAAACCTTTCCTCTGATACCAACTGTAGAGACCAGAAGCCTGACGTACATGAACATTACATTACTTTTGCGGAATACTTAGTACATAACAAAAAATACACACACAAGGATCGTAATAGTTTAGTGTCTTTGGAAACTCGGAATATAATCTTCTAATTTCTGGTGAAGGATCTTCAACATCTCCCATAAAGATCTTTTTTTTATACCTAAAACCTTTCTTTATATCCTGGGGAAAAGAAAACATAAAAGGGTGAGCTCAAATGCTCAGTAAGGGTAAACAAAAGAAATATCAATCACATCATATACATAAGCACATAACTTTTGGAAATCTTATCCTGCAAAAGAGATCATAATTTCATAACATGGGATAAATCCTGGCAATGAAATGTAATCACAATAATCATAACTTAAAACATGAAACTTTGTGGCATTCACACATAATCATAGAGAATCATTTCTTGTTAGTCAAGACTCATTTCCAAGACTATCTTAGTGGACAAAGTCCCTTTCTGAATCGAGTAACCCTCGTTTCAGTCCTGTTTCACTGAACCGGTATAACCTACCATTCCAGCCATGTCTATCTCATGAGATATAAAATCTTTACCCAATGCATTGGAGGGAGATATAGGTCCCACCCATCTCATAATGATACCATTCTTATGTGTGCCACAAAATCATAAATCATACATCATTGCATAACCCATGTAATAAAAATGGGATTCTTAAACAACATGACATCATAAAACCATTCATATAAGATAAAGGAATTCATAAACATAATTCCATCACAACATAGTCAAATCAATGTAAAAATATGGATAGAAACAGAACCCTTTATTATCTTAGATGGAAAATAATTTTGATAAAACACTTGAATTGAATTCTTGAGGAAAATATCCTTTCTTCTTCAAAATCAATTTATTTTCACAAAACATCATGCAATTTTAAAAGAAAGAGATTTTATTGAAAATAGTCATGAAATATTTTGGAGGAAGGTTCATGAAAATAAGGCTTTATAAAATCGTAAAAATCCGTTCGTGCCGTATAAGTTAAAAAAAAATTCTTCTCGTACTTTTGTCGGAAAGTCAAAAAGTACCTCGTATGAAAAAAACGAAAAAAGATTCCTTTCATATCCTTTACTAAAAACTCACCGAGGGGTAAAATTGTATTTAAAAAATTTTAGGTGGTTGGAAATAATATTACATATTGAGGAAACATGGATGTGGATGATAAAATACACCCCAGTAAATAATTACGAATAAACAATCTCGGATAAAAATGAGATTGTGATATTTCCCTTACCTTAAGTCTGATTTGCTTCGTAAGTGTCCGAACATCCTCTTCTTTGAAACGCCTCTTTGAATCCTCCACTTAGGGAACTAAGATTGGTCTTTGAAGAAGACCAGGACCTCTAGGATTATTCTAGGGAAGTGGAGAAGGGATTTTGGCAGGGGTTGGCCGAGCTTGAGTGCTCAAATTGGTGTGAGGAGGAGGGGGAGGAGGTGTCCTTTTATAAGGGAGGAGAGAGGCACCTTAGGAATATCTCAAAATATTATTTTATATTAAAGTAAAAATCGGTTTATAATGGTTCCAAAGGGTCTTATTTCGAAGCTAATGTGGGGATGGGCCGAAATCCTATCATCCAATAGGATTTAGACAAGTTGAGGTTATTATTTTAACCTTATCAATTAGATTTAACTCTAAGTTAAATAATTTATCTTTTACCGTGTCTTTTTTTTTCTTAGAATATATGGTTAATACACTTACTATAACATGCCAAAAGAACCCCAAATTATTTATTATTAATTTATATATCCTTATCTAAGTCATTTGGCCGAACCTTAGATTTTTAGGAATAAAATAACAATTAATAATATAATATTTGATTTAAAAACTATTTTGTGTCAATTTTGACACTATTTGATATATGATTTTTGTGAAAGTCATAACAGAATCATATGATCGAAACAAGTTGATTAAATCAACACTAATATATCATAGTAACCTAGAAAATTAGTGGAATTCATAAAAAGTCTCAAATTACTTTTATTTTGGTGTTTATAACATCAATTATGTCAATATTTCATTAATAAGATAATTACTGCATCATCATTGTGTCATAAATAAATTAAATTATTTAATGTCTAAAAATTACAAATAAAATACCATTATTTAGAAATCTTTTTAGCTTTCTAATGAATATTTATAGTCGAATTTATCTTATGTATAACCCCATATTAAAAATGTTTTAGTAAATAAACTTTGATTTTAACTCTTTTAACCCTTCTTTAAATAAATTAATAATAAATGTCCTAATCTAATCCAAGTGGGCCTAAATGGTCATATTTTATTCCTAAGTTTGTTTTTGGTCGAATTAAACTTATCCAATAGAATTAGGACATGTGTTAGGGTAATAATAATATCATCTTTACCCTTAATTACCCTATTTACTTTTTACCGTGGTAAAAAAAAAATAAAAAGTTACTATTCACCAAAAATTATTTTCATCTCATTGAACCACATTTTAGTCCTTGATATTAACCGTGTCTCTCGGATTTTAGAAATTCCACTCACAGAAGCGGTAAAATTAAGTTTTATGAACAATTCAGTTTTTTTAACTACCACTTAGTGGTTTCACTATTCATCGAAAATTGAAAGTTTTCAGAAAAATACCAAAAATTAGGCCTAAGCTATATTTGATATTATGAACTCAAAAATGATGTCTATTTTACCAAATTCAAAACATATCAGTTGCATTAACTAATTTAAAAATTAATTCTCGTTGTCAAAAAAATAGCGTGTTTTTAAGAGATAATAACTATCAAAAGATTGACAGTAGTTTATAACTGGTTTAAATGTGAAATTACATCCAATGACCAAAATTGTATTAAATTGTAAAAATATATTCTAAATATACTTTAAAACCACTCAAATTAATAATTTATCACTATTAATTATTTCTATTAAAAAAGTTATTTTTAATTAAAATTTAGTAATTTTCACTATTCATCAGAATATGAAAGTTATCCGAAAAGTACCAAAATTTCACCGTAAGCTAATTTCGATATTCCGAATCCAAAAATGAAGTCCATTTTGAAAAATAAAATTTACAAAATTTCAAAAATTGGTTATTACTATTCATAATGGCTAGTTTTAATAATATTTTAATAGCATATCGTTGTTTAGCGAAACTTGGTGTTGCGTACAACACACACTATCGTGGAAGGTCGTGATTGCGTGTAATTCAAGCTAGTCCAGAGATGTGTGTTATGAAATCTCCTTTTAGTGTAGCGTATAACACAAGACATTAATGAAATTAAAAAGAATATTTTTCATAAAATCTCGGGGTGTTACACAACATTTTTGTTTTTCAAGATCATTTCCTTAAAGTTGATGAATTAAAAGAAATACTTACATGATTTTGGTACAATCTCACTGTTGTTCATTAATTGAAAAATTTCCACTTCATCCCTTAATGAAATGAAGTTGAATTTGTTATTCGTGATGTGTTAGTTGATCATGTGATAGAATGATGAGTCATTCCATCTGTCTCAAACAAAAGGTTATAAAAGTTAACAAAAATACATAAGTCCATCTATAGTGAGATTAATCATATATGGTTCCTAAAATGGACTTATACTTATTATATCATACTGCTTAATAAAATAAAACTAGTTTCTACTAAACAGGGACTTCTTGTAGGCTAGTGGTAGGCGAAAAAGGCCAGTCGCATTTTGGTTGTGGGTTCGATTCCCACAGCCTTGTCCGACGCGATGGGTTGTTGCCCGTCCTGCAGTTTGTCCTTTTTCTAAAACTACATTACTATAACATCCCATGAATAATATCAAAAAAAATTCTATCTTTAAACAATACTAACTTATGTCCAACATAATCCATTCCAATCTTTAGGCTTATCTAAAATACTTCGGTCCAAGCTCATAGTATAAAGAAAACGATTACTTGAAATGTCATCAACCAAGCATGTGAATACCATCATTTATCCCCTATATATCTTGTTGGTCACATTCCAATCATGTGAATACCTTAATCATTTATTCTCTTGAAAAATGAATACCCATTAAACCTTAGTGAAAACATGAATGCTGTCAAAAGTTAACTCTTTCGACATACCAAAATCCAAAAATTCTATATAATCAAACCATGATATAACCTTCTCCTTATATCAGTCATTAGCTCATGAATACTATAAAATATTTAATTTTCTCCTTATCCCTTTATTATGCTCATATCATCTACATTCCAAAAATATCTGAATAACCTTTCATGGATACTGGTACCATTAATCATACACTTTCAAAACTCAAGGAAAGACAACAGTGTAACAATCCTTAGATGTCTCTTTATTCCATAGTACCATGAGATTACTTATAAAACATTACACATGATAAACACGTAATCATTCCACTACATTCTTAAACCATTGACTGAGCTTCAACAATTCTTTCATCTCACATATCATTTGTAGTCTCTTCATCATCATCAACATAAATACTACCCATACGACCATACTGATTCTCTTCATGAGACTTTCCCTTAGGGCATTGGTTTGCATAATGCTCGTACATTCCACATTTAAAACATTTAACCATTGTTGATGTCGTAGCAATACCATTATCCTCATCCCTGGTGTTAACTGAACCTTTTCCTTTGCACTTACTGGCTTTGTGTCTTTCTTTTCCACACCCAAAGCATCTTCCAGTTCCTTTGAAACATTATCCTTGATGCCTCTTCCCACATGATTTACATAGGGGAAATTGAACTTTCTTTCCTCTGTGATCATCATGAAACTCCATCTTTCTCTTATTAGCCGAGTTAGGAAACATACCAAATTTTACTTTATTGATCATATTATGAGATTGCTGATTCATCATAATAATGATTTTTGGACTTCCAAATCCCATTTCATTTGGTTGATCATGAAGAATATCATTCCATTATTCATCATATCCTCCATTATCGTGAATCATCTTGTTTCCAGCCATTTTCTAAAAAACAAAATGAATAGTGTGAGAGGCAAAAATCATAATAAAGGGGGAGTAACTTCAATATCTAACATCTTTGGTTTAATATAATATCGTTACCATAGTTCTAAGAATATATCCTATACATATACTTATCCTTAGGGACATCCCTATACATACCTTATAAATATATCTAGGGATCTCACTAATGTTTTCACATCCTAGTTTCCAAAGGTTGACTAAACTTTTCCTCTAATACCAACTGTAGATACCCAAATCTTGATGTACATGGATATTACATTACTTTAGCGGAATACTTAATACATAACAATAACATACACACAAGGATCGTAATAGTTTAGTTTCTTTGGAAACTTGTAATGTAATCTTTAAATCGTGGCCCATAAAGATCTTCCCCTTTTTTTCTTATCTAAAACCTTTCTTTATATCCTGGGGAAAAAACATAAAAAGGGTGAGCTCAAATGCTCAGTAAGGGTAATAATGGATAAAATAAACATACCATATACATTTGAACTTAAAAACATGTACATAATGTTTAAACATCAAAAGCTAGAGCAATGACATAAAACATGGAAGTACGTAAGGAATAGATCATAAAGAAACATTAAGAATGAGAAAATAGCATGGGAATAAAAAAAGTAATTGTGCCAACCATTTAGCACATGATATGATTTCCATTGTAGCGAAGGCATTGCTGTCAAGACCATCTTAGTGGACAAAGTCCCTTTCTGAATCGAGTTCACTCCCAGTTCCAGTCCTGTATTACTGAACCGGTTTAACTTGCCGTTCTAGCCATGTCTATCTCATGAGATATAAAATCTTTACCCAATTCATTGGATGGAGATATAGGTCCCACCCATCTCATAATTAAATCATTATTACTTGTGCCACAATATAAACATAAATCATTCATCATAACCCAAAGAATAAAAATGGGTTTCATAAACATCATCCCATCATAACATAATCCATATAAAACAAATGGATATTGTTTCATCATAAGAAAAGTGAAACCATATAAATCATAGATTCATTATACTTGAAACATACACATATAAAATAATGTCATCTTAGATGGAAAATGGTTTTGATAAAACACTTGAAATGAATTCTTGAGGAAAATATCCTTTCTTCTTCAAAATCATTTTCATTTCAAAAAATGTCATCCAATTTTAAAAGAAAATGATTTTTTGAAAATATTCATGAAATATTTTGGAGGAATCTTCATGAAAATAACGCTTTATAAAACAGTAAAAATCTGTTTGTTCCGTATAAGTTAAAAAAAACATTCTTCTCGTACTTTTGCCGGAAAAGTCAAAAAGTACCTCGTAAAAGAAAGATTCCATACATACCATGTAGTAAAAGTCAAAAAATGGGTAAAAATGACTTTAAAAAAACATGAAAACGTTTTTATAAAACATGAACATGGATGATAGAAATAACCCCAATAAATACTTACGAATAAGTAATCTCAGATAAAAATGAGATTTCCAAAATTATCCCTTACCTTAGGTCCGATTTGCTTCATAAGTGTCCGAACCTCCTGTATAATGATTTAAATAATGTCATTGACTTATTCCAGAATCATACTCATTGTTATGATATCATATATGGTTCACTTATGAATTTATTTTACTCGTTCTTTTGTAAATTCCATGTTAAAGAGCGTTTTGGGTAAAATCGTTTCCTTTGTCGTCCATGTTTTGACTTGTAATTATTCATATGATTACTTAGATCATGATTACTTAATTCCAGAATATAAAACATGATTTATATATAATATATATTCAGAATATACATATAAATAATAGATCAGTAAATGGAAAGAAATACACCGTTCATGGAGACGGTAGGCCGTGCGTACGAATTAACGCTGTTTTCGTTTTCTTATTGAGTTGAATGGAATTAAGTAGATGACATACACATAAATCCAGTATCATTATTATTTCATATATTTCATGATTACTTATTATATGTACTTTATAATCATTCATGAATGGTTAACGTGGAGAATGAATTGCATCACGTCGTGGAGACGGTAGTCCGTACGTACGCACGAGCGATGATATCGTTCTCATGATCGTGGATTTGTATTGGAGTGTATGTATACTATTTCAGAATCAATATCACTTTAAAATAATCATATATAGTTATTATGTACACCATTATACCCATCCAAGTAAGGTGGTGGTGGAAAATAGATTACACCACGGCGTGGAGACAGTATTCCGTACGTACGCAAGCGTGGTGATTTCATTTTCCATAGGATGGATAGAAGGTGAAATAGGGTTGTTTCATACTTATAATAAATTATCAGTAAATGAGTGATACTGATTTTATTACTTCATAATGAAACAACCTAAGAAGAAGAAGTGGAAGAAGAAATAAACTTGAAAGAATCGGTAACGAAGATTACCTCTTCTTTGAAGCACCTCTTTGAGATCTCCTTTTAGGGCACTAAAATTGGTCTTTGAGGAAGACCATAACCTCTAGGATGTTGCTAGGGAAGTGGAGAATAGAATTTGGCAGGGGTTGTCGAAGCTTGAAGGGTCAATGTGGTGTGGGGAAGAGAGGGAGGAGGTTCCCTTTTATAAGGGAGGAGAGGGGCACCTTTAGAATAACTAAAAATATTATTTTATTAAAAAGCCAAATTCGGTTTTAAATATCTCCAAATTGATTTATTTCGAATAAAAGGTGGGGATGGGTCGAAAGCTTCTCATACAATAGAATTTAGACAAGTTTAGGTTCCTATTTTAACCTTATCATTTATATTTAACTTTAAGTTAGATAATTTTACTTTTACCGTGTCTTTTTGTGATCTTACACTATAAGGTTAATAAACATACTATAACAAGACAAACGAACCCCAAGTTGTTTGTTATTAATATATATATCATTATCTAAGTAATTTTGCCGAACCTTAGATTTTTAGGAATAAAATAACAATTAATAATACAATATTTGTTTTAAAAACTATTTTATGTCAATTTTGACACTATTTAGTAATTGATTTTTGTAAAACTTATAACAGAATGATTAGTTCGAAAAAAGTTAATTAAATCAATAATAACATATCATATTAACCTATAAAATTAGTGGAATTCATAAAAAGTCTGAAATTACATTTATTTGGGTATTTATAACATCCATTATGTCAATATTTCATTAATAAGATAATTACTGAATGATCATTGTGTTATAAATAAATTAATGTATTTAAAGTCTAAAAATTACAAATAAAATATCTTTATGTAGGAAATCGTTTTATCTTTCTAATGAATATTTATAGTCGAATTTATCTTATGCATAACCCTATATTAAAAATGATTTACTTATTAAACTTTGATTTTAGCTATTTTAACCCTTCTTTAAATAAATTAATAATAAATTACTAATCTAATCCAAGTGGGCCTAAATGGTCATATTTTATTCATAAGGTTTTTTGGTCGAATTAAACTTATCCAATAGAATTAGGACACGTGTTAGTGTAATAATAATATCATTTTACCCTTAATTACTCTATTTACTTTTAACCATGGTAAAAAAAAGTAAAAAGTTACTATTCAACAAAAATTATTTTCATCTCATTGAACCATATTTTACTTACTGACATCAACTGTGTCTCTCAGATTTTTGAAATTCCACTCACAGAAGCGGTAAAATTATGTTTTATGAAAAATTCATTTTTTTAACTACCACTTAGTGGTTTCACTATTCATCAAAAAAAATGAAAGTTTCTAGAAAAATACCAAAAATTAGTCCTAAGCTATATTTGATATTATAAACTGAAAAATGATGTCTATTTTACCAAATTCAAAACATATCAGTTTCATTACTTAATTTAAAAATTAATTTCCGTCGTCAAAACAAATAGCATGTTCTTAAGATATAACAACTATCAAAAGATTGACACTTGTTTATGTCTGGTTTAAATGTGAAATTACATCCAATGACCAAAATTGTATTAAATTGTAAAAATATATTCTAAATATACTTTAAAACCACTCAAATTAATAATTTATCACTATTAATTATTTCGATTAAAACGGTTGTTTTCAATTAAAATTTAGTAATTTTCACTATTCATCAGAAAATGAAAGTTATCTTAAAAGTACCAAAATTTCACCCTAAGATAATTTCGATATTCTGAATCCAAAAATGAAGTCCATTTTGAAAAATAGAATTTACAAAATTTCAAAAAGTGGTTATTACTATTCATAACGGCTAGTTTTAATAATATTTTAATAGCATATTGTTGTTTAGTGAAACTCGTTATTACGTACTACACACGCTATCGAGGAAGGTCGCAATTGCGTGTAATGAAAGGCAATTCAAAGATGTGTGTTGTGCAAGCTCCATTTGGTGTAGCGTATAACACAAGACATTAATGAAATTAAAAAGAATATTTTTCATAAAATCTCGGGGTGTTACAGTTTGACTATGTAATAATTTTTTTGTAGAATTTATAAATTCTTAGTTAATTATTTTAATTATATTTAATTATTGGTCATGTATCTTATTTAACCTATACTATTTTATGATGGGTATCTCCATGAGAATTTAGATATTCATTATGATAATTGAAATTTTTTATTTAATTAGTTAATATAGATGAGTTTATCTTAATAATAGAGAATGAATTAAATTGAAAACTAGACATTGTACTTTTGCATATTCATTGAATTTGTATGACCAATCATGAGGTTTGAACAAACCTATGTATGAGTTGGTGTTATTTAATTTAATTTTATTGCCTAATTTTTCAATTATTTTTTAATAAATTTAATATTATGGCTGAAGTCTCCTCCCTCTTTCATTTATTATATAAGACCAACATAACTAATCCTTTGGGTACCCAATAATTTGTGGCAGTTATAAACATATGTAATCAAAGGATTATCCCAAGAAATATAGAGGCAGTTCAAGAAAGAACCAATATGAGACAAACTTAAGAGATACACAAGTGGAAATGGTGTGATATTGCAACTTGTGACATGACCGATACAAAAAGTTTTCCCCTTTGGTCATAAGATGATTTATTGTCTTCTCAATAAATTAAAAATAAGATATGATCATGATACGGTCATTTATGTATGTATTTATTTTTGTTGTATGCATGATTTATTTTATGGATGTAAGACCATGATCACATAAATAAATGGACTAATATGAAAAGATGGAATTTAAATAATTGAGTTATGCATGAATGTTTTATCAAAACATGGTTAATCACTTAAGTAAAATCCACTAAATATTAACAATAAATTAAAAGGATAAGATAATAAAACTTTTACAAAAAATAAAACAAATCAATCAAGTTAATATTAATTCATTAAGCCTTATCTTACTTGATTAGGGATAAAAGCATATAACGTTGTGTTTGAACAACCATTACAAGGATGATTACTTCTATCAGCATGTTCATATAAATGTTTTAGGATGGATTAACAAATTTTCATCAAGAGAAGTATCCCTCACTTGAATTTTTTTAACATAGATACATGTGTTGTGGAAATTTCAGTATGGGTTTCTAGATTGGGGGGTCCACTCAATGTATCAAGGAGCTGAAAGACCCCAGTTTGAAAATACCTTCATAACTTAATACCTTCATGTAATTGACCGAGCCCTCACTTGGGTTATTATAAAAGAATTTTGGATCCTTGGAACAAGAATTTTTTGAGTTATGGGACATTCTCATTTCAATGGTGAGGGGTTTTCAGACCTGAAAAAACTATGGGATACATAAGAAAACTATTATTTTTATTATTCCACACATAATTTGTAATAATGAACACTGATAATAATATAAAATTTTAACATTAATTAATAAATGTTATTTTAATCAACCACCTTATCCCAACCATCAATTTTGGAGAAAGTCTATATCTTTATATGTAATAACATTAAGGAATGATTCAAACAAATATGGTTAGTTTTTTCCCATGACAAATAATATTATGTCCTAGAATCTTATGTTCCATATCTACCTACTAAGGGGGAAAGTGATGAGAAGTTTTCTATATATGATAATTATATGAGAAACATGGTCTAAATTCAGTTTTTAATGCTTTCAACCATGTCTAATAAACTCATAAAGTAAGATTAAGACATGAATACTTAAATAATTCTTCAGTATCTCCATGGTATTTATCATAAGGGAGATAGACATGAATGTTTTGAGATGTCCAATGAAATATTTCTCTGTAATTTTGGATAAGGTTCACCATATAGCCAAACATAGTAAATATCATTAGCTACATTAAACACCTAAAGGTTACAGGGCTTAAATTAAATTAAAAAATGGGAACTAATCTTATTCCTTGATCACATTATTGGAGATTCTCTATCATTATTGTTAATTTCAATATGAAAAACATATATAAGTATCTTTCAGACCTTCTCACACATTTTTGTGAAGTCAATATGGATATGAAGTGTTAAAATCCTTTTATCCTAATAGTGAACAATAGGAAAGGACATGTAAAGTGCTCAAAATCTAAAGCTTCTTCACAACACCCTTCCAAAAGAAGAAGGATCAAGGGAAAAATAGTCGAACTTGATGTTAACAGTTTCTTATGTGTCCAAAATGGCCACCTGAAGAAACATTGCAGGAAATAAATGATTAAAGGAGAATCTTTAGGTTTTTTTTATCAACTGAAATTTATCTATATTTAAAAATATGGAATTATATATAATATGTGGTGATTATATATGTATTCAAATACATTAACCATGTATATCCTATAATATTTCTTTAAGTGAGTCAGATCTACAAGAATCCAATGAATCCGAACATGGTACTATGTCTATCATTGAATACCAACTCATATCACCAATGAGAATTGTCTTGATTTTAAAATTTTATTATCATGTGTCATATTTTAATATAAACATTAATTTTTTATCCTGAATTGACAATGATAGTATAATTTTTAAATTTGAGAATAAATGTTTCTTATTTTATAAAGATAACATTTTTATGTTAATGCACTTTTAAATAATGGTCTTCATGTGTTATATTACACAAAACAAGTAATGTAAATAGATAAAAAAATTAACATGAAATATACCACACTCATACTATGGATTGACGAGATGGGTTATGTAAAAAAAATAATTTGACTCAAATATACCAAGGAGAATATTTTGGATTATTAGAACTAATAACAATTGGTTTTTGGAACACATGTTTACTAGAAAAAATGACTAAAGAACCATTTTCTGAAAAAGTGGAAATGTCCATCGATCATCTTGAATTAGTTCATACCGATGTGTGTGGACCATTTACAGTCGAAGAAAAGGGCAGGTAACCATATTTCATAACATCTGTTGATTATTTTAGTAGATATTTATAATTTTACTTAATGAGTTATAAGTTATAATATTTTGATAAATTCAATGAATACAAAAATAAGGTGGAGAACCATCTTGGTAAATAGATTAACAGACCATACTCAGAATTTAGTGAAAAATATTTTAATCAAATATTCATTCATTAATTATAGGAGTTTGGTATTCTACCCTAAATCAGACCCCTTTATATACCATGGTGTAATCAAGTAACAAAAAGTAGTAACTACACCTTATTATACATGGTGAGATAAATGATGAGTCATGTGAGTCTTCCATTATCCTATTTGGGATACACATTATAGATATCAACACAAATACTAGTATAGGTTCCAAAAAATGTGGGAGAAAATATTCTATACCAATTATGGAGTGGAAAAAACCCCATTTTCTAATCCCAACTTTTTTGTGTATGTGAAACATTATTAAGGACTCTTTAGAAAAATGACATGAACCTCTAGATACAAACTGAACCCTCATAGTGTATCAAAATGAAACTATATGATATTGCTAATATAACCCATAAGAAAAAGATAATTGTAGAACAAAATGCCATATTACTTAAGATAGATAAAATATATAAAAGAGACAGTAGTATCGAGATAGTCATTGATGAAGTTTGGGCTCATGGTACAAAAGTGTTGGCACATGAACGTATTCTAGAAATCCCCATGGAAGAAGAATATCAAAAAACAAAAGTACTATGTAGGAGTATAAAATAGGTTTTAGAGGATAAAAGATATGGCTTAATACTCATCGAGGATGGTTACTCATCATTATTTGATCATAATTATCATGTAACTTATATGGAATTAGTAAGTGTTATAGATTTCAAAATGGTAAGAATATATAAATTATGAAATGGATTCCATTTGCCAAACCCAAGTATAGATTTTGGTAGATCCTCTAGTGGATATAAATCATGTTGTTTGTAAATCTATATTATAGATGAAACTTGACATGGATGGAACATTTGGTACTTATATGGAAAGAATAGTTGAAAAAGGTTTCAAACAACATCAAGGAATATACTATAATGAAATCTTTTCAATAGTTTGAATGATGAAATCAATTAGAATTATAATTTACATAGTGGAATTCCATGATTATGAGATTTTAAAAATGGAGGTTAAAATAAACATATGTAATGGGAACCTTTTGTAAGAATTCAATATCACATAACCTAAAGAGTTTGTGGCTATAATGGATCCTAAAAATTTATAAAAATTATAAAGATCAATTTATGGATTAATGTAATCATATACATCATGGAACATTCAGTTTGATGAAGCTATAACAAAATTTGGTTTCATAGATAAAAAATGTGATCCTTTTTTCTATAAATAGTTTAGTGTGAGTGCGTTCATTTTCATAATGGTTTATGTTAATGAAATCCTACTTATTAGAAACAAAATACTACTTTTATATCTCGTTAAGGCTAGATTAAACAAATGGTTCTTCATATAGGACATAGGTGAAGAAGCATATTTTCTGGGGATCATTATCCTTAATGATAGATCCAATAGGCTTCTTAGACTAAGTTTTATTACATATATTGACAAGGTATCAAAGATATTTCGTATGGAACAATATGAGAAGGTATTTTTCCAGAGTCACATATAATCAATAATTTTATGAAAATGTGTCCTAAAAACATGAGGAAGACAAATGATCGGAAGGACTATATTTGCATTGCTAATTGTTTCAGTCATGTATGTTATTCTATATACTACTATGGAAGTCCCATATACCTTAAGTGTCATAGGAAGATGTCAGGAAAACCAAGGTGACCACCATTAGATAGAAGTCAAGACTATCCTTATGTATCGAAGGGTAATTTAGTATATGTTCCAATTATTTGATGGAGATGAGTAACTATTCATTTGAGTATTCGTAGATGATAGTTTAAAAATTGATTAAGATGATCTAAAATCACAATTAGGATACATATTTACTCTTAGTGGAGGTATTGTGAGAAGGAGGAGCTTAATGAAAGGATTATTCATAGATTCCCCAATAGAGTATGAGTATATTATAGCTTCTAAGGAAATTAAAGAAGTGGTTTGGATATGAAAATTTATCCAAGAGCTTAACTGGATCCTATAAGAAAGGATATAAGCATGCTTTGTTATGATAATACTATAGTAGTATATCTTAAAATTTAGTGAGGGTCACGTCATCAAACAAAAAACATTAATTAGAAGTATAATCTCTTGAGAAAATTTTCTTAAATATGTAACATCACAGTGAGTATAATTTTCATGGAAGACAACAATAAGGACCCTTTGATTAAATCTTTAACTCAGAAAAAACATGATCATCATGTGAGGTATGGCAGGATGAATTTTATTTTCAGTTATCTCTAGTGTAAGAGGGTTTCCTTTGGAGATTATTTTATAGATCTAAATATTTTTTACATTGGATTATATATGTTTTCAAAGATTCTAATATTAATAAAACTACTTATTACATATTTTTAATTTCCCTTCAATACATTAATGTAATGACATCTAAGAGTATCTATTATGTTGATGAGGTCATAGAGTTCCCCATTATGGTTATAACCTTGAAATTTTATAATGATGGTATTAAATATATTTATATGGTTGGATAAAATTATGTGATGTGATACATATAATGTTTACTATTATTTGTGAGTACCCATAAGAAAATGATACTTCTTCTCATGAATTTTTCTCACTGTAATCTCTAATACAGAAGATTATGAGAAAAAACCAACCTATAAAAATTCAGCATGTTTATTTGTCATTAGATATTCCTATCTAATTGAATATATATTGGTCCTTGTAATTTTTTATTATTATTAACACTTTTCATGAATCTTGTACTTTGATGCCCTAACATAAATTGTGATGACATGTGTTCACAAGATGTAAGGTGTGTTGGGTATTTCAAAAATGTCATGTTATTAATTAATAAGTCAGTGAAGTATGTTTCCAATCCTTTTTTATGAAAGTAGACATATCGAACTGTTAATTAAAATGGAACCATCAAATTAAATTCAATTTCTATTGTGTAACTACAATTTTATTTTAGATCGTCAAAGAAATATGTATCAAGCAGATAGGTTGATGACATGTTTTTGCAACTATCTTTATTAAATATTGTGACAAATGGATTAAATTGCATCGAAATCATTCATGTATGGTATTCATTTTTTTTATATTAACAATTTTATCTTGTGTTCCTTGACCCATTTATAAAGATTAATCTTGGAATTTAGGCAAGCTTGCTTATTGGTATTGGTAAATAAGATTTAAAGGTCACACACTAAGTGTTTCTATTTATCACAATAAAATTTTATTTGAATTTAATTATTAAGATAAATATAATTCCCAAGAATGATGATTAATTTTATTCAGGATTTACTGATTGAAAATATATCTAAGCTATTAAATATTTTTTTATTCGTTAATAAATAATATATTTAATTACAGAAATATTTAATAAATATTTATTCACTAGACTGTGTAAATACTATTTATTTTATTTATCAAATATTTAATAAATATTTATTCACCAAAATTTGAATATAATATTTATTTATTAATAAATATTTTTTAAAATATTTATTTGGGTATTTGATAAATACCTAAGAGGAGGATCATACCAATATTGTTTCTGAAGATGAATATTAATATAAAAGATGGTAAAATAACATTTATCCTTGCGTCAGTTAGTGCATGCTAGATAATAATAATATTATTTTTATTATATAGAAGGGGTAATATATGGAGTATTAAATTATTTATAGGCTATTGTAAAATTAAATAATATTCTAACCTTATCCCTAACTCTATAAATAGATAGTTTTATCTATTGGGCATGGTTAATTAACAATTGAAAATCAATGTGTACAACATACTTCTCTATTAATTCCTTATTCTCTCATCATATCAGGAATGATAAAAATAATAAGTATTCAATTCATTTCTTAAGGAACATGAATAGATCAACATGAACAGTGTAAGATGATCTATCCACCACTCTAACACCCAAAAATCAATCAGTGTTGTTTAGAGATTAAAGGACCACATGTAGATCATCACTAGAGGGGATCTAATTTGGGTCCTCCTTATGTAATTCCAATAACATTAAAATGGTTTCATATGATCAATACCAACATTAATGAAAGATCCTATGATGGGATAATCTCTATTTATATATATTTAAATTGATTATAAATTGTATATGAAAAAATATCCTCCCTTTTTTTTGGGTAATTCTATGTCAATATTAAATAGAAAATTTTCATTGTACATGAATTTTTTGTCTTAAAAAATTGTAAAATGGTCAATATAATATAAAAACCATAAGGTTTATTCACCCACAAGGCATTTCAGTTGCATCTAGAACCTCTAATTAACAAACCCATCAATATTATTAGAATAAATACCTTTTTTATATTGAATGCATAAATTAGAAGATATTAAATTATATATGAGGATTCGTTTTAGATCATTAAAGTGTTTCTTAAAAGGGTTTCCCATAAAAATTCTTAAATTAAACATGATAAAAGAAATATCTAGTCTAGAATAGACCATCAAATACATGAGAATTTACACAATTATAGCATAAAAATCTTATTCTTTAAATTTATCATAGTTTCATTAACACAGGATCTATTAAGATACATCTTGAAGTACCGTCCCATGGTTATTAAAAATGGTTTAGTATTATTAAACATTTACCTTTTCATAAATTTATTAATATAATAATTTGGTGATAGATATATGATTATTTCATCTCTATTCATAATTATTTCCCTTTCTAGATTTTTTCTCCATTTTCTATGAATTTTATTTAATAAATAGAATTGATGATTACCTTTATGTGATTAATTTATCTCATATTTTTATAGGTAACTATCTTTTCACCAACATACAAAAGTATATAGACAATTTCAATTTCAATATGATTAAAATAAAAACATGCATCATATTTACACCTACTTAACCATTTTTAGTTATAAAGGAATCAAAAAATTTATACCATTGTCTTGAAAATTTCTTGAGACCATATATAAACTTCTGTGAAATAAAAATTAGACTAGTTTTGAAATATTATGAAAATACATTAGAATGATTCATATAAATTCTTTGATCTAGTTTACCATGAAAAAAATAAATATTTAATATCTAAAAATCTAATCTGAAAATAATTCTTAACATTAAAATCATGTTGAATTAAAATAGATGAATTCTTAATAATAGGGAAAAATAACTATAGTATCTCACATTGAATTGAAGGAATCCATTATAAACTAACCTGGACTTGTATATAATTTATAACTCCTTGGAGTTATCCTCATTTATTTTAAATATCCATTTGTAACCAATTATTCTCCCATTTTCACGTTCTGTTACCATATTCTAGATATTATTATTATTAAGAGAATTCATTTCATTTTTCATGGTTTATAGACACTGCCAAAAATCATTATAGTTCAATTCATGTATAACATTATTTGGTTTATCACCTCCTATATATTTGGAAATATTAAAAACATACACAACCATAATAATATGGACAAACCAATAAAGTGGTCTAATGGTCCTCTAAACTCTATCGATATGCAATTGATAATCTCTAAGATCATCACCTCTCTCATACTATGATTTAAAACAACAATCAAACATTTATTAACTATGGGTATGTGGGAGATGATCTACGGAGAAAATATCAGGTTTGGGATGATCCCAGGACTCTGAAATAATCTCTACACCAAATGGTTTGGTTGTACAAGCATCAGTATACTCAATAGTATTACCATTAGATAGACTAGAATCAAAGAAAACAAAATCACAATATATGATGAATTTATGATATCTAGGTTTATATATCCAATAATTTTATCCTTTAACACCTTCTAGATAATCATGAAGTATACACTTCAAATCACTAGGTTATAGATAATCATTGTTACTGTGTACATAGGTTGTGGATCCATACACTATGGTGTAGAAGGATAGGTGGGTTTCTTATCTGTAGTTCTTTAGGTGTTTTAAAATTATTATTCAAGGATGGGTAATAGTTAATAAATTTAAACTTTGGGGTGGTATCCTTAACCCAAAGGACCCAAGTAGACTAGAGTGTGACAATGTGCATCTCACCCTCTCTGATAGGGTATAATTCATATGTTCTGCTAATTCATTCTGTCATGGAGATTCTATAATATTTTAGTATCAAAAGATAGCTTTAGAGATAAAAATCATAACAAGATTATTAGATAGATTTTATAAAACATTATCATTTTTAAGAGCCTTCAGTTTCATACATTCTACATTCTCAATACTAGATTTTGAATTATCAAAGAAATAAAAGGAATCATATTAATGTTTTATAATGTAAATCTATAACATCCAGGAGTAATCATTAAAAATTTTAATAATTTAATAGCATCCATCATTTGAAAAAATATTAGAGGGACCCTAGAGACCATAATGGAAGCTCCCAAGAGGGTTTCTAGCCTTGTAGAATGATTTACTAAAACTCACTCATCTAGAATTACCATATAGAGAATCCTCATAGAATGAAAAACAACTATAAGTCACATTATTCAATATCTGTTGCTTCCTCCATCCATTATGGAATTTTTCACTCATGTTCCCAAGTCTCCTATATCATAGGGTAGTGTTATCTAATGCTAATACATAATAAACATTGAGTTTCTTCATGTGAGTCTAATCATATAATACATATAAGCCATTCATAAGAGATATGTTCATAATAGTGAGAGATCCACATGCAATTGTAAGACTACTTGAACAAGAAAAAATGGAAATAGGGCTTGTAATTAGTTTGGGTATCATTATAATATTTTATTTCATCTTAACCATCTCATAATGAAATTATAGAGAAATAAAACGTATCCACAAGATATTAAAACTATTATTGTTTCTCAAATTCACATCTCCCAATTCAATCTCCATTAGATTAATCAAGTACTATCTTTTAGGAAACATTTTAAAAGGATCCTCTTGAGTCTAGGATCCATTCCTAATAGAATTCATGATCATAAAAGTTAAACACATTGATAATTTTGAAATCCTATTTAACTAACAACAAATGATTTATAAATAACATGACCTTAATAACTCAGATCCGGTGTCAAATTTGTTACATTTTCACTAGATACAAGTGTTTGCATCCCAATAGACTAAATATTTTAGTAGTCATCGTAAACTATACAAATACTTGTTTCCCATAATATATTTCAATACATAGAATGAAAATATATTTTATTTCTTTAAAATATCATTATTCCCTCTAGTACATCTTTATATATCATTCATAGTGCACTTCTTGGATTCTTGGGAAAGTAAACAAAATAAGGGTGAGCTTAAATGCTTAGTAATGGTTTTGTATAATGAAATCTCTCACGAGTAAATAATGAATGATTAATTGGAAATAATCAATATGGAAAGGTAAATATATTAACACAAATTACATTTAATCTATACTCTGAATATCATGATTAGATATTGAATAATCAATATGGAGAGGAAAATAACTGAAAGAACATTCCATTTAATTATTAAACTAATAATGAAATGCATATAGAGAAAATATCATTAAAAAATATCATGGATAATAAAAAAAAATTCTTAATGAATGAAATTCTCAATTATTGTTTGGAATGATCTCTAAAATCATGATACCTCTTCTGTTAGGACCATTCATAAGACAGTTTAAAACTGATGGGTAGGTATACACCAGAAACTCATTTAGTTATGGCTAGCTGACTAATTCATCTCATGATACCAATGATACATCAAGGGACTATCTATAACTAGGATCCACATGTTTCTTCATATCAAACACATTCTCCATTTATTGAATGATCAATTTAATTCATAAAAAAATACAACCTATCAAAAAACATTTGTATCGAGTAAGTAATAAAAATTAACAAAACTTTTACCATTCAATCATACAAAATTCAAAGTAAAATATCATATGTATAATTGATATATGTTTTAAGTAATAAGAATATACATGATAGATAATATGAATAATTACTGTCAAATTTATTATCATTTATTATAAGAAAGTAAATATTTCAATGGAAAGTTGATGATTATGAAAATCAGTCAAGAAAGTGAATGTCAATACATTACATGGTCAAACTAAAAAAAACATATAAACAAAGAATGAGGATTTTATCGTTACAGTATATCTATATTGTATTATATGTAAAATAAATTGTTTTTGTCATTGATGGATATAAATTCCATAAAATTTTTAGTAAAAAAGTTCTACGAAAAATACCATATTAAATTTGAAAATATTTTTTTAAAACAAAAAGTTAAAAAAAATATTTCTAAAATCCATTTTTGTTGAAAATAAATATTGAAACTTACAAAGTAATCTTCAAAATATTGAGTGGACATGATGGTGTGAAATTCTGTACATGTCGTAAAAACATTCCTTTTACACTATTGTAAAACGTTTAAAAAGTTCATCATTTGGAAAACAAAAAGAAGATTGATTTTAATACATTTTCTAAAAAGCAATAAATTGGTAAAAAATTTTCAATAAATAATTTGAATAATTTAAAAAAAAATTAAATTGATTTTTATAAAAAATGGATTTGAAATAAAAAACCATTTTCCACTGAAATGAAATATAAGGTTGTCTTTTATTAAAACCATTTTCTCCATCATTATAAGTACCAAAGAGATAAAAAATTGTAATGGTACTAGATAACTTTATGAATAACCTAAAAGGAATAAAATTAAATTTGTTTAATTTCTAATTATCAAATAATTTCCATTAATGAAAATTCAAGCATATATAATCTCAATTAAAATAAGATTAGGATAAAAACCCTATCAAGGATCAGAACATTGTAAGGAGAATTAATAAACGAGTCAATTATGTATATAAAATAAAAATACACATATATGTTATTTAAATAAAACATAATATTATCAAAATTAATTAAACACATAATCTCATAATATTAAAGACAAGGAATAAGTAACATGACATAGTGAAAAGAACTTGAGTTATGATGTTCTTTAAACCTTGTAAATTTTAAGCCCAATCCACATAGTTGAAAAAATTCAAATTGATAATTAAAGTACCATTAATAATGAATTATTCAATATGTTATATAAAAAACGAAAAATATATACATAACATAAATGAAATTAAGTGTTTAACATTATAATATGCCTCGGTGAAGGGAAATTGAGACTGAGGCCCTTACCTCATGCTTCCTTTTGGTTGAATGCGATTTAACCTAATTTATAATAGTTTTAAAAATGTTATTAATTTATAATAGAACCATATTAATCTTTATAATATTTTATATGATCATATTATAACATTTACCACCCATTAATTAATAATATTTCATTATTTTCATTGTTTTAGGTGTTAATTTCCTTATTTTCTCATGCATGTTTTGTCATGAATGTTATGGTTATTTTTTAAAGGACATCAAACAATCTTAAAAATAGTTATATTACTATTTAAAATAAAATGTTTAATTATTAGATAAATGTTTAGAATCATTCATGAAGGTTGGGTATAGAAAATGAATCGCATCGATTGGTGGAGACAAAAGGCCATATATGTGCACGAGTGATGATATCATTCCATTAATGTGTGAAAGGGTAAGGGAGTGAGTGATATATTATTTTAAAATAATCAAAATTATTTCACAAATATCAAATATTTTTAATAAATTTATCTTTATTACTTTCCATGTAATGTGCAAGTGAAAATCTAATCACACTACTTTGCAAAGCGATAGTCCATCGCACACACGAGATCGTTTTTAAAATGGCATGGAAAGTAAGTAGATATATCTAAAATTAAAATAAAATATCTATAATAATTTAATAAATATAATATAAATATCTTAAATTCATAATTATATCCATCCTTGAATGTTGGTGATGGAGAACGAATTACATAAGTTCGTGAGGCGGTAGTCTGTCGTACGCATGATCACCGATTTCGTTTCCCATTTGATGGAAGAGGAGATTTATATAGTTAATTAACATAAATTAATAACATATAAGTATGTGTAATATAATTATTTTATTATATAATCATTTTTTAATAATATTTTAATGATCTGAAAGAAGAAAAAAATAAAATTACTTGTTTAAGAATGTTACTGTTTCTTCAGAAAGCTTCTTTAGATTTTCCCAAAAATTCTCCCTATGTTGGATTTCTAACCTAAAAAAAGAATCTACGATTTTTGTTAAGAATTAAGTAAGGTATTTTTTTTATTTTATAAACCAAATATATTTGGAATTGTGAATATGGGAGTATAAAGGGTGGAATTTTATTTATGGGGGAGAGGGTACACATGTAATTTTGGAAAAGATAACATGATACACAAGTATCTATCATTAAAAAATACACTAAAATGGGTCATTATCGAAACATAGATATTATTGTACTATTAATTTCCATAAAATGGGATTTTGAGAAGTTTTGTTTCATTTTTATCCATATATTATTATTTTAATTTCCCAGTAAACCCATTTTTACATTAACCGCAGTAATTAACTTTAACTCTTTTCACTATTCATTATAGTAAAAATTAAATTTAACATTATTAGATAATATAAATTATAAATATTCAAAATATTTATTTCCTTTTTAAAAATTAATTTCATATAATTTTCAGAATTAATTTTAAAATTAAACTCACAGACGCTTTGAAAAAATGGTTTTTCCAAAGAAAAACATTCCAAACATTAAAATATTTTTATAATAGAATTCAATATGAAATTGATTCCAATGACCTAAATTAGTTAAATTTGAATATAATATTTCTAATATTACATAAATAAAAATTTAAAATATAATTTAACCTTTTAAATTATTTAAACAATAATTTAGTTTTCATTAAAAAATACTACTTTTCATTATTCATCAAAAAATTAATTTTTTTTGAAAATTATCAAAAAATCACCGAAGGATAATTTTGACACGTAAATTTAAAAAATTAAATTTAATTATTTTTAAAAAAAAATTCTTAAAATTGGTAAAACATAATTATAAACTATGTGTGAAAAGCGCGATGAAACTGCCTTTTAGAAAAATACAGTTTTCAGAAAATAACTTTTTTCATTTGGATATTTTTTATTTAAATTTCTAGTAAATTGACAAAAAAATTTATTTAATATATTCGTAAACCATATAATTTTCATAATTTATTTTTTACTATTCATACCGTCCAACTTAAAATCTATGTTATAATGGACATGTTTAAATAATATAATTTTAATAGAGTGTCGCTTTTTGTTTGAACCCTATATTGCTTGCATCGTAAGTTATTGTAAAGATTGAATTTATATAAAAATATATATATTATTTTATGGTGCTGTTATATTATATTATAATATTGGTGTTTCATGTCATATAAAAAATTGGACATGTTGTTTCTCTCTTAGAATTTCAGGGTGCTACATTTTCCACACATTTAATAAATTATGTCCTAACAATTTGAACAAGCACTTATAAATAAAAGGTTTGAAATTTGAAAAATAATTTTTTGAAAACCCAAATAATAAAAAGGGTTTATAAATAATCCTCTAAAAACAGGGAAATAAAAATATTAAAATTCATCTGGAATAACTCATGATAAGGTTTCAATGTAAGAGAACATAGTTGGGAAGTGAAGATATAGAACATGAAAAAAAACTTAATACCCAAATAATTATTGAAGATGGTAGAGGTCATTGATCACAAGAATGTTAATGATCACAAAATACATAACAACCCTAAAACCATAAATTCTTGATGAGTTAAATGGCCATTTATCGATTTGATAAGAAGTTAATATGATAAATTTTTTATTTTAGGATCTTTTTCATAATTTTTAAGAATTATTTTACTATATAAAAATATAATTAAATGTACTTGATATATTTATATTTTATAATCATAATTTCATCCTTTTTTGTTATTCAATAAATATCAAATTCATCTCTTACTCTAAGAAATGAATATCCCAATTTTTTCTCAAAGAATAAAAATGAACTTTTTAAAAATCATAATATCTATAAAATAGTGACGAGTCCTTTGGTTGATTCCAAAATATTTTTTATAACCAATATATTTAAGACATGTTCTTCAATACAGTATATTAATCTCTAAACCTGAACAGTAACACCAACGGTTGATCATTAATATTTATTCACCAAATCATTTATGTGAAAACAATTAAATATTAACTAGAACATCATGTAGGCCAGTGGTAGGTGATAAAAACATATCCCCCTTTAGTTGTGGGTTCAATCCCAATGTTCTTCACTAGATGAAATTAGTTTTCACCCTCCATTCCGGTTTTAGTTTTTCAAAAAATATATTAATATAATTCTTATAACATTCCCAAATTGTGATGACCCATAATTTCCTCAACATCAATGATAAGATAAAACATAATGGTTAACAAAACCTTTAATCTTAAGTCCAAAAAAATTAAATGAATTAGTCATAAAATAAACCTTTTATATGATGAATAATAAGTTATAATCATATAATTTTATTCCAAAAATATTCTTAATCATGTTTTATTCCAACTACAATTTTTTTTAATGGGTGATTATTATATTTAAGTTATTATCAATATAAAATAATAAACCCATGATGGTATCCATAACTATTAAGTTAATAAAGACATCTATGATTATAAAATTTAATACAATCCTTATAGGTTAAATGATTCTTGTAACCAAAATACCATTGAAAAAATACTTCTAAAATTTAATTCTCGAATCCCAATACAGAAATACATCAACTATATTATTTCAACATAAGTCTTTCCTTGGTCTAGGGGTTAACCTCTAGAATAAGGAATTGATCCATATAATTTATAGGTTCCCCATATTTAAGACAATGAATAACAAATAGATCTATATGATGATATTGACTTCCATCTATCTTACTCTTAATTTTTCCTTGGCTATTCACTATTTTATGACCTTCTTTTCCACACATAAAATTTTCTCACATTCCTTTGATATAATTTCAATGGTTTATCATTCCATATTTCTAATATGAAAAAAATTGTTCCTTTTCCCCCCATAGTTTCAATAACTTGAGATTTTTTGGAACTCTATCCTTATATTATTTGGTGAGTCCAAGAGTTGGTTAAGGTACAGGTTTTTAATCATGTTTTGAGAAATATTATTACTAATAATCAAAATATACATCACACTAGTCATCATCCCCTTTATTTTATCATAGTCTCATTATTTTCATTCATATTAAATGTTAACATGATTAATTTTGGTTCTATCCAATGATTTAATCCGAAATACATAGTCTAAGAAACAACAATCGTAGTGGAAAAACCATGTAATAATTTATGGGATGTCTAAATGGTGGCACATTATTTTCAGAATCAAACACCTTAGGATTAACCTATGTCATTTACATTCACTATAAATTCAAATCCTTTATAATCATTTTTAAAGAAAATGTGAATTTTCCAAATCATATACCATGAGAGTGTCAAAATAGGTTAACAATAAAGACGATTTTCATGTACCAAGTAATGTTTAAGTCAAGATCGATGTACCTTTTTTAGAGTCATTACCCCTAAGTGCAATGTTTCTAGAACCATTTCCCCATTTTGTATCTAGATAGAAATGTATTTCCATGAAAACCTACATAATATCTACCATACCAAAACAATAGGATGTTCTTCTATACTTATACTAAATGTCTATCATAGGTTTATGTTCCCTAATCTATGTTTTACTATATCAAGTAACCATGTTTTATACTAAAATTTATCTAGTACTAACTATAAACACTCTAACCCTGGTAACCCAGAGCCAGTGTCTGCTTTATTACATTAACACTATATACAATAAATCACATCTCAAAGGACCGAATAGTTTATTAGTCTTTGTAAACTAGATAAATACATTATTTCTATAATATAATTTTATACAAAAATATTAAAACATACGCTTTTCAATAACATTATTATTCCCTATATCATATCATTCATTGCTCACTTTCTGGGTTCTGAGGAAATGACAAAAATTAGGGTGCCCTAAAATGCTTAGTAAGTGTTACATAGAGTGGAAGCTATCATGACTAAATAGAACATGATCGATAAGTCATAATCAATATGGGGAGGTAAATATCTGGAAAAAAATACATTTAATCAAAAACTTGAGTATCATGATTAAATAATGCACAATCAATACGTTATGGTAAATAACTGAAAACAAGTGACATTTAATAAATAAACTGAGAATAAAATGCATCCTGAGATAATATCATTGTAAAAATATCATGGATAATAATAAATTAATTCTTAAATAAGGGAATTATTAATTATAGTATTTCATGATATTATACATCATTATACCTCTACTCTCAAGACCTTTCACAAGAAATTTCAAAGTTGATGTGTAGGTATACACCAGAAACCCATTTAACTAAGGGTTCCTAACTGATTCATCTCATGAAACTACCAATACATCAATGAGCTATATATAACTAGGTCCCAACTATATCTAAATTATAATTAATTACTTATATATAAAATGAACAATTTAATTAATTAACATTATTCCTTATCAACAAATTTCCATATAGAGTACGGAATAAAGATTCACAACAATTTCCCCAATAATTCATATTACTTTATAAGTAAAATATTGTATATATAAATGAAAAATATTTATGTAATAACAATAACCATGATATATAATATGTATATTGATGGGAAAATCTAATTCCCAATGATTATAAGAAAGTAAATATTTCAAGGGAAAGATAACGATTATAAAAATTTATCAAGAGGGATAATGTGAATAATTTCCTTATCCAAATGATAGTAAACTATATAGATAAAGAATAATTATGGTATCATTACATCATATCTGTTGTAGAGTATATGTAAAATATAATTTTTATGTCTTTGATGAATAAAAATTCCATAAAAATATCATTAAAAACATTATTGAAGAAAATTCCCATTCCACTTTGAAAATATTTTTTTAAAATTAAAGTTCATAAAATATATTAAAAATAATTTTATTTTAAAATATCATTTAAAACATATAATTTAATATTTAAAACATTTTTTGGTCATGATGGTTGTAAATTCATTACATGCTTTCAAAAAACACGCCTTTCACACTATTGTAAATAGGTTAAAACTACATCGTTTAAAAAATTGAAAAGAATTTTGCTTTGAATTTTTTTTATAAAAAATAAAAAAATGGTAAAAATTTCTTTAATAAATAGATTTTATAATGTTAAAAATATTTTTTAGAACATTTTTAGAAAACATGGATTTGAAATAAAATGCATTTTGGACCAAAAAGAGAAATAATGTTTCCTTTTATTAGAAATGTTTTCTCAATAATTTAAAATACCCAAGGGAATAAAAATGGTAATATTAATTCAAAACATCAATAATAACTAGAAGAGAATAAAATTAAATCATTTAATTATAAAATGATCAAATAATTTCCTTCAATGGAAACTGAAGCATTACCAATCTTGATTAAAATGATATTGTAGAATAAACCATTACAAAGATCATTACATTGAATGGAGAATTAATCAATGATTCGATTATGTTTATAACATATAAATATACTTATTTATATTAAATAAAATAAAATATAATAAAAATCAATTAGACACATAATCTTATCATATAAAAAAAATTAAGAAGTAATATAACCCAATGAAAATAAATTGAGTTATGAAATTCATTATTATTAGGTAACATTTATGTGAAATACCCTTAGATGAAACAATTATAATTAAAACTTAAAATAACATGGATTATGAATTATTAATTATATTACATTAAAAATGGGCACTATATACACCATAGAAAATAAATTAGGTGCATAACACTAAAATATTCCTTACTGAAGGGAAATTTAAACGAAGTCCCTTATACCATTATTACTTTTAGTTGATCCGGATTTATAATTTTGTATAATGGTTTTAAGATTATTATTAATTTATACCAGAACCATATTCATATTTATAATATTTTATATTATCCTATTATAACATTTTACCACCCATTTATATTAGTATTTCATTTTTTTCATTGTTTCAGGTGTTAATTACATTGTTTTCTCATGCATGTTTTGTCATGAATGTTACTATTATTTTTAATATTATATATATCCACTATATCTTGATTTTTATTAATTTTATAAATATAATTTTTACTCATTATATACAAATTTATAATCATTTTTTAATATTTTACATGGAAAATGAATCACATCGCTTATTGAGGATGGTAGACCATATATATACATGAGTGACGATATCATTGAATTAAATAGTGAATGAGTAATGAATTGGGTGATATATTAAATTTAAATAATAATTATAATTTAATATATATCACATATATTTATTAAATTTATCCTCATTACTTTACATATAAAGAGTAAATGAAAAAAGAATCACATCGCTTAGTGAGGTGGTGGTCCTCCATAGACACATGCGATTTAATCATGTTTAAATGACATGGTAAGTATAAATATGTGATATTATAATTAAAAAATAATATTAATATCATAAATATAATATAAATATGTTAAATCCATCATTATATCCACCTTGATATTTGGTTATAGAAAACAAATTACATCGGTTTTCGTGGCAGTAGTCCACCATATGCACGATTGTCATTTTATTTCCCATTTGATGGAAGTGGAGATAAATTTAGGTCATGAAATTTAGATAAATACATCATATTATATGTTATATACTAGGGATATTATATAATAATAGTTAATGATTTGTTTTGGATTGGGAAGAAGAAGAAAAATAAAAACTCCCGTTTAAGAACGTTACCTCTTCTTTAAACCAATTCAATAGGTTTTCACCAAAAAAAAACTTTTGATGAATTTATTATCTAAAAATGGCCTATAGAATTTGGTGAGGGAATTATAAATATATATTTTAAAGTAATATTATGAACCAAATGTTTTCTAAGTGTGATGAGGGGAGGGGAGGGGTGGCCTTTTATAAATGGGGGAGAGGACATACATGAAATTTAAAAAATATATAAAGTGATTCCCAAGTTTTTATCATTACAAAAGACTCAAAATAAAATATTATAGACCCTTATACGTGATAAGATCAAAAAGTTCCACAAAATGGGTTGGGAATAAGTTTATTTCTTTTTAACCCTTATCTTTTTAGTTGATCCCCCAGTAAACCCATTTTTACCTTAAGTGCGATAATTGATTTGTATTATTTTTAGTATTCATTATGATAAAAACTTAAGTTGAAACTATTAGATAATATAAATTTTGTTTATTCAAAATATGAAATCAATTATTACAAATTTAATTCACATATTTGGAATAATTCAATTTAAAATTAAACCCAATGACGCATTGAATAAATAAATTTTTTCCAAATAAAAACTATCAGAAGATAAAAATATGATTTTATAAGAATTCAATATGAAATTTATTCCAATGACATAAATTAGTTAAATTGTAATATAATTAAACTAATTAAACTTCAAAACTATTTTAATATATAATTTTACATTTGAAATAATTTAAATGAAAAGGTAATTTTCTATAAATATCAATATTCTTCAATATTCTTAAAAATCATCTTATTACAAAATTCTAAAAAAATCACCCAAGGATAGTTTTAACATGTAGATCTTAAAAATGTTGTTTATTTTTTAAAATTATTTTTCTATAAGTGGTAAATTTTAATTTTAAAATATTAGTGTAAAGCATCTTGAAATCACATTCTAGGAAAATAATGTTTTCCAAGAAAAATGTTTCTCTTTCAAATGATTTTTGTTTAAATTTATAATTAATTAATAATAATTTTTTATTATATATATTTTTAAAACATATAATTTTTATAATTTAGTAATCCATATCTATACCTACATACATAACATATAGGTTGTAATGGTTATTTTTAAATATTTTCTTTAATAAAGTACAATGTTTTTTTTTAAAAAATCGGTGTTTCATACATCGCAAAATATCAAAGATATTGAATTTATTTTAAACAAACATATCATAATGTCTCAGGGTGTTACATTTTCTTATCATATTGTTGTTGTTTGTCATATAATCCATGGAATATGAAGTTCTTATGTTCAAATCAAAGGTTGTTACATGATAACTACTAATGTTTTCTTTATAATTTTTCTTCTTGGTAGGATAGTTCCCCATTTTGTTCCTAGGTTGATTACATTAGAAAAACTTAAGCATGTTTTTCTTTTATTTAGATCTATGTTTATTAGACTAAATGATCTCTATTTAAAAACTATTATGATCACTCCTACCTCTATTGTTCAACCCCTTGACCACACTCTTAATAGCCCCTTTTTTATGAAGTTGTTTCACTGATAAAGAAAATTTAACATCATTGAGAGTGATATAATCCCTACCATAAAATATATAGTACTTAACATAATTTAATTGTTCATTAAATTAAGTTCAAAATATTATGGTCTATCATTATCCCATATTTCAACATAAATATGTGAAATATCATGATAGAGTTAATTAAAATCATCAAGATAACCCTTGAATTCATTTAAAGGATTCATCTAAATAGTGTAAAATTTCATTTTATTATAAAATATATCCACTAAATATTTATTCGTGTATAGGTTTTCTAATTTAGATTAGATAACCATAACAATAAGCTCAAAATAAAATTATCAAAGAAAATTATCACTCAAGGAAATTAAAATTAGACTATGAGCCTTCCATAGAATATCATTAGAGACATCAATATATGTAATGGTGGATTTTTGATCAGGGAGCGTGATGGTAACCTTATTTTCAAAACTATATATATTATCTATAAGTTCAATATTGTCTAGGATAGAGTTCATCCAAATTCATCATAGATTAATATAATTTTCTCCATCACAATTAACTCTATTATATTTCATAGATAACATATTTAAAAATTAGTATGATATAGTACCATTTTTTATGATAATTATTATTTTGGATGTCCTCATGACTCAACCATGATATACAGATTCATTTACAATGGATTACAAAATGTCTGGATAAGTTATTTTAATAATTTTTTAAAATTAATTAGTTATTTGAATTTAAATAGGTGACCATTATAATGTAATAGAGAAGGATATTAGTAATGAATACCATGGTGTGGAATGATGTGTGTTGAACTTAAATTTATAGTGAGAACACCACCACCAAAATGTCTTTATTACTAAATCAAAAAAGTATAAAATACAGACTAAAAAATATTTACTTGAAAAATAATCAAAGGAGGCTGACCTTACTAAAACTAGTCTCAATGATGAACTCTTTCATGAGACAATAGTGTCTCCCAATTTTTCATAGACCCAATTAGACACATAATATAAATACTAAAACACCCAATATCAAGAACTAAAATAAAATTGCTTAAAGATCCAGGTTTCTACATTAAAACCTAGTTGTAATTGAAAATGATGTGTCATCATAAGAAAATATTTATGTGATTCTCAAACCACTCCAATGCCACATTTTCATTACCATTGAATCTCCAATGGAATTGATTTTTTGATATGGTGATTGTCATGCAATAGATCATGGAGAAAAAACAGTTATGAAACCTCAATTCCATATATCTATCCTCAAATCGAAAATAAAAAATAGAGGGTTTTACCTTTTCTCATATCACATTTGATGAAATAAAAAAATACAAAATGGGGGTTTTACCAATGAATTCAGAAAAAGAAGCGAAAAAAATCAAGAATCTAGGAAAAAATATCAAGAATAGTAGGTGAGGGTTCACAATCCATTACACAAATATAACAATGATCAAACCAACCATTCATATATCCACTTTGTGGATATCTCTCAAGGGTACACAATGGCACACGAATATCTAAAAATAGAACATACAGATCATAAAAAACTATGATAAAAAAACACATTAAAGAAAAAAAATCTATGCATAAGAGGAATCTAATCAGATTGATTTATGACCTCAAATAAAAATTCAAATTAACTTTAACAAAAATAATATCTTGTCAAAAAGTAAATTACAGAGAGAATTAAAGTCCACAAAATACTACAAATATAACATGAAATTATGAATGCATTCTATGCATGTGAACATGAAAAGTGATACAAAATAATATGAAACTAGAATATAAATCAAATTGATTGAATGAAAATAACATAAATTTCCATAGGTATCATAGTTAACTCCATATATATGTACATTTATATATTTAACTAAGTATGGTTTGTGGGATTTCTAATCTTGTTTTTTTATTATTAAATAATATTCATATTATTTCCACTTAATTTATTATTATTTAGGAATCCTAAAAATCTTCCATAAGTGTGTAAAAATGACCCATTCCATGCCATTTCAACTTGTTAACGACTCAATCCAAACCCCACCCAAGACTTGAACCAATTATTTAGACCCTATTAATCTTGTTGTATGAGATCACATGCCTAATATAATCATTCGATACATATTTCATTTTAAAAATATTTATCTATATATTTTACAAAAATTATAAATAAAATATTAGTTTCAAAATTTTTAAAAATAATCAGATATTTTTGGATATTATATATGTATAATAGGTGTGATTGGTTAGTTCATATAGAGCGTTTTAAGATAGGTGATATAGATTTAAGCCTCCCTTAATATAGATTTGTCCATATTTTTTGGGTTCTCCCCATGTTAGGGGTCGAGGTCATGCTAAAATACCATATTTTGAGTTGAGCGATTTGACGGGATTTCACTATTTACATTGTTTTGTGATGGTTGAATTTAATTTAAATATAATTTATTATAGTGTAGTGGAAACTTAGATTAATGACTAACCAAATGGTATATGTGCTACTATAATGCCATCAAGGCTCGAATTAAAGAATTATCCTTCTATTGTTGGTAAATTGATGAATATGATCATGAATCTTCCACTACTGGTTATCAGAAATTGATATATTTTATTACAAATATCATTGTAAGTTATAGTTCATTATTATGTGAATAAAAGAGTTAGTAGTCATGGATTCCTTCATAAGAAACAATACTCTCTGTTTCATAGGAATATGCCAATTTTTTAGTGATCTTGAGAAGTTTAGAATGAATTTCTGTCTTCCAAATCACATGCCATCAATTAGTAACACATCACTACCCAACCTATCCATATACATCATATATTGGTATGATCGAGTGTATATAGGGAATTAATTTACAACCAATGAAATATATATATATATATATAAAATACCCAAATAATACAACTACACTCACAGAGTATAACTTTCACTATCAATTCAAAACAATCAATAAAAGAATATAAAAATTCTTGATAAATTGAAACTAAATCACTACAATGTTCTTCCCCAATATATTAATCATTGATAAATAATTTTTCCCTCCATGTGAATGACCACTTCCATGGTAATCTATGAAATTATAAGTAACTATAAAATACAGATGAAATAAAAATAAACTAAACTTCCTAAATGAATATGGATAGTCTTAATTTATATGATCCACATTCTTCCTAGATCTTTCCATGGGTCATTAAAATTCCCTTCACTATTTATATAGATTTTTCATAGTAATTTCTTGAATGTATGATTGAAGTTTCCACTCTGATGATATGAATATATTTTATCTCTCTTATGGATCATTTGATACCAATCCTCATTTCATGATTTAGTTATTCAGGATGAATATAATTTTCCTTAGGTCCCCAAATGTTCTATATGTGTTCTATGTAATGAAAATGGTGCGGGTCTCATAATGGTAATTGTGCAGGTTCCTATAGGTCCCTGGGAACACCTACAAATCACTAGGGGTGGCATAAATGTTGTGGGTTTATAACTAAATGGTTGTATATAGATTATCATCAAGATGTTGTAAATAAAATTGAAAAAAATAAACTGAATATTTTATATAACTCTTAAGAAATTTGTCTCTTAGTGCTAAAAATAAAGGCCTGTCACCACTGAGGTACCTGTTCTATATAATTTCTAAACCAAAACAAATACATATATTATATTAGAATTTAAACATATCAAACCAAAGTCAAAATCATCTAAAAATATAAAAAATGGAAGAAACTAAATAAATCCCATAAATAAGTGATGTTTTTCAACCAAAGTAGGGCCTAAAGTTCTACAAATGGATGTCTCATGTGTGGGGATGCATCATAAACACCGTAAAATAGCCTAAATGTACCCATTCTATGAATCCATCATTGAAAAAAATTATCCCTTTGGGACCCATACTCCAAGAATCTAATGACCTTTGATATCACTTTTAAAATAAGAATATAAATTTAAAAAATGTATTTGTCTGAACTCGAAATGTAGCACATAATAAAACATGTCCACAAAAGTGTTTATATATGGTGTGAGTATACACATACTCACTAAGGAACCACCAACATGACTCAAATCAGTAATGAATGTATATGTATATGCACAAACATGTATACTCATTTACATTAATATAATAACATAATTTTATAAATAGATATAAAACAAAAATTACATTGATAACAAAAAATTATTTAAATAATACTTAAATACCCTTAATAAGTAACTTCATATACTGGGAGGGTCCATACATGCACTACCATCATTGTTTCAACACCCAAAATCTGAGATGATTCCACAATACCATCAAAAGAAGGTGGAAGTGAGCATATATATATTAATCAAGGGCCCAAAGAACTATATTATTGAAATTGAAAGGTGTATAAAAGAGTTAGGACAAGCTATATTCCACTCTCATGGGAAGTGGGAGGTTTATACTCATTCATTTTTTAATAACCCATCCTATGAAAACTGCTTACTTAAAAAATTGATAATAAATCTAAATGTGATATAAAACCAGTTATGCATATCGACATGATTGATACGATAGAATATAGATATGATTGAAATTTATTACTCTTATTTTAAGGCTCGAATGTGAAAATAATTTTTTATAAAAGTTTTTAGACTATCAGATGGAGAAACTCTGGGCATTTAATTCTTGATAGTTTGGATAGGTTGGGGGATCAGTTACGACAAAGGATTAGGATGCCAGGAAAATGGGTAACCAAAATTTATGAAATCTAGATTATCGGATGATGAGTATTAATGAGACATCCAGGTGATTTCATTATGTAGTGAATTTTTACCATACCATCCAATGATACAATCAGACAGTATAGCTAGAAGGTGTATTAGTAGTTTCCCAAAGTCCCTCGGGTATGAGGAAATTTTGGTTTATAGAAAATTAAAATTTAATTAGAGTTATCCTATTAAAGAATTAAAATATATCACTATTAACTAGGTAAATAAGATGAGGTGGGGAAAGTTATTCATCAAACATAGGGATAAAATTTGGGCATCTAATCAACTTGACTTCATCTCAAAATGAATGGATAGAAACAACCACTGGAAACACTGGTTGGATCCTGCTACAATTATTATGGTGGATATAGTTTTATAATAATACTCTTAATTAATTATTATCAACCTCTATTTACTCTAATAAAATGAGTTTTATCATTCCCTTAATTAGTTAGGGTTCATTTTTTGACATGTAAATCTTTTGTTGTTCTTCTCCTCGCTTTCTTTATTCAATTGTATTCTAGTTTTCATATGTGTATGAAAATAATAGGTTGTATCTCATGGCACAGTTATTTGGGCATGGAGTTTATTTCATGTTTTGTATATCATACTATGGTATCAATACTAATATTTTTCTTCAACCTTAGATGTTTTTGTAGATATTTTCTAGTGGGTTTACCATAAAATAGTTGTGTTCCCAACAACTGGGATTAGAGATTCAGTTGAAGCATTTATGATGCTCATACCCTGGTGAAGGTGTTTTAGAGATTATTTTAGTAGTAATATTCTACCATTTTCCTTGTAGAATAATATTGGTAATATGTTCCTAATATCTCCTTTTTTTTAAAATAATATAGTGATTATTTGTAATTTTTGAAATAATGGAATTGGAAGAGGAACTATTATAAGAGTATTAGTTTAATGACATAAATCACGGGTGTTAATGAATTAAAATGGAGGATTTTATATTGTAGAAGGAAATTTATATTCTATTAAATGGTACCGATTGAAAAATGAAGAAGAATTAATTATGTGAGTGAATATACAAGAAATTATGGGTATTGATATAGTCTTTATTATCTTTGAATATGGTTTTTAATTTTCAAGAAGTGAAGACTACATCAAAACTTATAAATAAGAAAACTGAAATGAATGAGGATCCTATAATGATGAACAAAGTGTTCATGATATAGAAACTATTGGACCTAAGTAATGAAAAATTAATGTATTCTTCTGGTCATATTAATTAATTCAACATGATAAGAATACATTTGGAGTTAGTTATGGTGAATACCAGAGATCCAAAATGAGCACTACTACTACTCTCATTTCTCTTTTAATCTTTGGATGTGATTGTTACCGTAGTGAGTAACTCTAATTGAAATAATGACATATTGTTTTTATATGTCCATGAAATAATATTGAATGAGTAGCTTCATTTGAATGATATATAAGAATATTTATATAATTCCTATAGTGAGGAAGGAATAGGATGACCCACATTATAAAAGGGTCACAGGAAAGGTAATGGAAAGAAAATATGAAGTACAAGTATCTTAGTGGAAGGTGGTCCTATGTTTTAATATTGTAGGAAGAAATTTTTCCTTTTGAAATATTTTAAGATCGTAGTGTGAACTCTAAAAAATATAAATCCATATGTGGATTTGTGAATCCTGTATGAGAATATAAGAGTGGTTTACTCCTAAGTTCTACTAGTTCACTTGAGTCTTAGGGGATAGACTATAGATATTTCCTTTCATTGAATTCCCATGATAGGAACTATGAAAGAACATATTTCCATGTGGTTTAGTAGGGTAAATAAAAAGTAAAATAATCTCTTGATATAGTTTTCATGGGATACATTTTCACCTGAATGAGGAGTGGAAGCTTTCTGGATTTACATAGAGTAATACACATCCCAAGATTGAGGAAAAATTTAAATTATATTGGAAAAATTGAAGACATGGTTTTTTACAGCGTTCATGGATGGATCAAAGAATATTTCCTGAAACTCCTTGGTTTTAGGATGAATAGTAAAGGACATGACATTGTACCACATGTAAGTATGAAAAGTTATGATTCATGCTCTAAAAATAACATCCATGAATTTTTGGAATGTCCATCTAGTTCACCATAGTGAGAAAGGGATAACTTACTCTATTATAAGGGAAATTTAAAGTATATAAGCATAGAGTATATAAGGTGTTTATTCTTGGGATGTAACAAATGGTGTCTTTTCAAATAGAAGGTTAAATTCTAAATAACTCGATATTATAGTTGGTGCATACAAATAATGGAGAACAACACAAGTTCTCTCTCATGAAGCACCACTTTAGTACACAATTTTCATCAATGATGTAACATAAAAATAATTGTTTTTCATTATAAAACACAAGTATGAGGTATTCATAAAATTTTTCAAGTGTATATCTATAGTGTAAAATAAGACTTGATGAAATGTATAGTGATTACTATTTAATAATTAAATGGAGTATGAAAGTGGATAATTTTGAATTTTCATTTGGTAGAAAGGTAAATGTTATAAAATACCATACTATGTACTCAGAAACATTACCATTTTATAGAGAAGATAAAAGGGATACTAGTAAATAAATTAAAAAGTATGATATTTCATGTGGTATTACCCCATAATTTTTAGTCATAAGTGTTGAATTTCATGACCTAATTGATCAATTGAAACCTTCTAATTAATTATAAAAAATGTATTATAAATCTATTGTTCCTAATTCATGGTTGACTTTACCTATATCAAAGTATTTTGGGCACTCATGTATGTCTAAGTTGATGATAATGAAAGATATATGGTTATGGATAATTTTCAAGCATTTTACTTTGTGGGATATGGTGATGAAGAGTTTTGTATTTTAACTTTGGGATAGTAAATATTGGTAGTTAATCAGAATTAATATATGATCTTCAATGATGACATTATACGAAAGGATAAAAATTTAATAGATAATTATGATGAGATAAAAGGATTATCAAAGTCTAAAGTTCAAATAATTGACACCCAAATAATATATATGTTTTGGAGAATTTATTGATCATTCCGGAAAAAATACATACTAAACTATCCAATGAATTTTTCATAAGTTAGTTAAATTCAAATGATGTTTACAAGGACAGAAGTAAGAGAGATCACAAGGATCTATAAATATTGGAAATATATCTAATAGGTAAATTTAAACAAGTTATATTAATAGAAGTAGAACAACCAAAGAGGGAGTTATGAAGATCTAACAAATAAACTTTACATATAAAAAGATATATAAGTGAACTTTACTTATTTCTTATAATTAATGATGGAGTTAGAAATAATTAAAGTGGATATAAGTTTTAAAGACTAGAGTAAATGGTTGTTGTCCATTAGGGATGATACGGATTCCCACTACATTTTTGGGACATAAAAGATGACTGAGAGACCTTCTTGAAAGATATAATTTCAAAATAAATGAGTGTATTGGATGAAGGAATAATAGGATGGTAGATGGAGGTAAGAGTTTAGGAGAATCCAAAAGAGGTTTAAAAAAATTAAAAGTTTGTATTTCTCAAATATATTTTCACCATTGGATAAATATATTACTATTCTAGTAGTGTTGTGTTTGGTTGTAGTGAAATCACTTCATTTAGAGTAGTTGGATGTGAATATATCATTCCATCATGGGTTTTATATTAAAAATATTTATATAGAGAACTGGTTTTTTTCAAGGAGTAGCAGAACCAATATCATCTATATATGTTCAAAAAGATCCTTTATGGTTCTAAATAGGTCATAAGGATTTCAAATCTTTATTTCAACTACTTCATGAAAGAGTGAATGTTTTTTAGGGAAATGATGAAAATTTTTATCACTGGAAGGTGTTAAATGATGAGAGTTTCATCACATTTCTTCTCAACATTGATGATATTTTTATTTCATGTATAATAACATAATGAATCATTTCATTGAAGGATGAATTGTTTATAAGCTTTTAGATAAAGGATCTTAGTCTGGTAAAATATATTTTGGGAATGAGTTTTGTGAGATACTTAAGTTCTATTACTTTGTACCTGATCCATTAATATTTTATCTAGAAGGTGGTGGAGTTCTTTGTAATGGGTGAGTAAAATCCAATGACCCCACCATTTGATGGGAACTTGAAGCTAAAAATAAATAAGGAACCAATAACATAAGCTGAGTGTGAGTACTTGGTGAATATTTAATACTCATCAACTGTTAGAATTTTGATGTATTCCATCATTTTTACCCATCCAGATAGTTCATAATCATTATGAGTTTTCAGTAGATACTTTTCAAATATCTGAATAAAATAATAGGAGGATACAAATTGGATTTATAGGTATATAAATTGTCTCACAAGAATGGTACTTCACTTTATAATAGATGTTTCGTTACATTGTTTTTCTTACTCTGATTTTTGTTGTGATAGAGACACTTTGAAAATTTTGATTGATTGTGTGTTTACATTTTGTGGAATGAAAATTAGTTGATAGTAAAAACTTTAAATATTCATTGCAATCTATGAAAAGGTATCATATTAAATCACACTAACCAAATTTGGAATGTAGTTAGTTCAACTAAAAGGGTTTTTCAATGATGTTAGATGAAAGAAAGATTATGGGGTACTCTTTTGTTATTGAAAAGTGAAATTTAACAATATAAAAAATGGATTCTTTATTTAAGGATGAATCATAGTTTTGTTAAATAATCACATTATATATAATTTATTGGATGATAGAGTATAGGATCTCTAATGGATATACAAGAATCAAAGCCCAGAATAAATGTTAACCAAGGATGTTTTCTATGATGTTGTAATACCCTTAGAATGGAAATTCATAAAATATTAAATGTTACTACCCACGTAAATAAGGTGAAAATTTCTTTTCAGGAACCATCCTAATTAAAACTTCATAGTTAATAATTTTTGGCTTGGAGTTGTATTTATGATTGGTGACCTCCTAGGATGTTTCCTAGCATGTGTTTGTGTGAGAGGAAAAAACACACTAAAAGAACATGTGTTGATATTTGGGGATAGTCATTAGTCAAAAAAGTGTTCCTTATGAGTAATAAGCTATGGTGTCTTAAGAACAAAACTATAATATTACATGAGATATGTGTGGTCAGATAACTAGGTTCATGACCCATTGAAGAATGGGTCATGAAAAATGGTATCGAAGATAATTTCCAAACTAAAGTGCCTTGTAACTACCTAGTTTTGATATTTGGGGTCTATAATGAAAGATTTTTTTTAAAGGTGGGAGAGTGTAATAATGTTATAAAAGTGGGAATTAAATGACTAAATTTTACTACCCATGTCAACAAGGTTCTAATTTATTTTAAGGAGCATTCCTATTTAAAACTCCATATTTAATCATGATTCTCCTGGAGTAGTAGTTAAGATGGGTGACATCCTGGGATTCTTCCACAGTGTGTGTGAGTGAGGAAAAATCACATTAAAAGAACATATGTTAACATTTGTGTATAATAATTATCCATATAATTTAATTCGGTGGGTAATAACCTATACTATAACGACAAGGTAAATAAGGTATCATAAGAGACCCATGGGGTTATATAATAACATTTATGGAATATGGAAGTTCCGGTCATGATATATTTTATAAGGCATTGTTTTGTCTCGGTAGGGTAAGTATAACTGAAAATCATAGTAGGGGAACCATACCAGATTTAATTGATTATTTAAAAATGGAATTGGGTTTAATTATTTTAATAAATTAATTCATATTGAATCGATGAAAATAATTATCAAGTGGGATATTATTAGGTTTGGATGTGAAAAT
Organism: Viscum album; assembly: GCA_963277665.1. Taxonomy (NCBI): domain Eukaryota; kingdom Viridiplantae; phylum Streptophyta; class Magnoliopsida; order Santalales; family Viscaceae; genus Viscum; species Viscum album. The sequence continues at coordinate 1,689,652,399 of OY728163.1, read as the reverse complement.
AATTTTTTTAGAATGTTTTAGTCTACAAAACAAAGAAACTCTTATAATTTAATTTTGAATTATTTGGATGGGATGGTGGAGTAGTATTGAACAATTTTTAGGATACCTTGAAGATGGGTAACTTAATGTTTTATAGACTAGATGGTCATACAATGCATATCTAATGATACATACATGAAATTCCATCAAACATTGTGTTCATATGGTACCATTAGAATATCAAACATTATGTTTAGATGGTTCCATTAGAATATATAAAGAGTTAATAAAAAAGGAATATTTTTAGTTACCATTGATTAATTATCTTAGAAGAAATTTGGATTTGTAGAAAAGGATAATTTCATTAGATATATATTTCAAAATAATCAATAGATAACTTTTTCAAATGGTTAAGGAAGATGCGGTGGTAGAGGTCCTTGGTTAAATAAATTACTCATCCATCGATATCATCTCAGGTGGACTTCATCCCATAATGATCAGATATCCTCAACCACTAGAAACACTATATGGATCCTATTATAAGTATTATGATGGATCACTTGTTATTAAAACACTTTTTAGAGGTTATAATCAATTTTTATGTACTTGAATAAAAATATTTTTCTATCCCACCAATGGATTAGGATGTGATATTAAAATGAGTAAAACTTCTAGTTTTCTTACCTTAATTTTTATCTTTCATTGTCTCTGTAATGTATTTTTTCATTCATCTAGGTGGTTGTACATTTTTTATTAATTATTTATGTGTGGTGCATCTTATATGTTATAAATTCTTTAGAATGTGCTCACTGTTGACACTTTTTTTCCACCTCATAAGTTTTAGTGGATATTTTTAGTGGGTCAATAAAAAAATATCCAAGTTCCCTTCAATTATCAAACGAAATACAAGATAATTCTAAACCACACATATTCATGTCATAAAACACAAATAATTTAGGAATTCTAAACTAGTGAATCCAAACATGTATAAAATATTCAAGTTAAACATGGAATAATTTATGAATCGAAATTAACCTCAAGGTATTCTAATGAAAAAAACCAATAATATGTTAAAGAGTGGGAATTCTATAAGGTTTAATAACCAATATCTAAATAATTCATAAAACATATTATGGGTTGACATAGTTGGAATTATTAATAAACCCAGTAAGAGATCGATCATGAAATATTTTATAGACAATTCATACTTGTAGTGACTCAAATAAGGAATATAACGAGATACAACAATTTCATTTGAAATGATATTTTAAAATTCAATAACATTTAAAAATATGTTCTAAATTTTAAGAAATCAATTTTGGACAAATTAAATTTTATTGAAAAGATTTTATAATTGAGGAAAATTGTACACATGAAAATTTTATTATATAAATATAATAACACTTATTTTTCATTGAAATCGGTAAATTATTTTAAAATGGAGAGGGTTTGAATGTTTTAATGGAATGTTGGTTCACTAAATCCAACATACAAGTTAAATAATTCAAATAAACTAATAAAAACCTAATAATTTAGGAAAATAAAAATGTATTTATTTTTCGTAAAACATTATGTTTTATTTTGGAAATAACATTTTTTAGGTAACCAAATATTTATAAGATACATATCATTTACTCCCACCTAGATAACCCATTTTTACCCCTCCTTTGATGAAACTCTTAATTGAGGTTAAGGTTGGATCACTGACTAATAAATCATTTAGGATATAGTGGTAAGAAATGAACTCTTTATAAAACACGTAAATAAAAGAAAGGGTAATCCTAGGAGACATTTATCATACTTTTACATCTATAATGTTCAAAGGAACACCTCTTCCATAAGAGTTCATGTAAATAGACATAGGAATAATTGCACCATTTATTTTTTTTCATCCACTTAGAATTCTATACCATTTATTTACATGGATTCATATAAAGAAATCGTGGGATTATCTAATATGATAATTAAATGTTTCTAATTTTTGGATAAAATAGAAAAAAAGTGATAAACAATTCTAGAAAACTTTATATAATAATCCCAATATAGGATTCGATGAAGGAAATTTAGGATTATCCAAGTTAAGATATGGTAATTTACCACAACTCATATTTGAAAATATATGACATGTTATATGAAAATAAAATTGAATGATGTTTATTATTAATATATGAAATAAAAATTTATATTCTATCGTACACTTTTAAAAAAATAGGCACAAGCATGTCCCATGCATAGCTTGAGAATTTTTCAAGGAATTAAGTACCACCTACCGAAATTGATTGTTTTATTTAACATCCATCAAACTCTAAAGTTCACTATAATTCTACCAAATAACCTATATAATCTATATAATAAGTCTCTATAAATAAATAATCTAAAATAAATAACCACTATAATAAATGAACCATTAAACCTTAAAAAATATCTAATTGTACAACATCAAAAAATAACCTAAAGGATGAAAAAACCGCATCCCCTCAAGTAAATCTAACTCAACATCAACCAATTATATAATGAAATCATGAAATATATAGAATAAACCACATATCAATCAATTCATATTGAATATATATATATATATATATATATATATATATAACATGTTAATTATATATTTATGTAAGATAAGTGAAACCCCTTTGCTTAGATGTGATTGCACCATTCCAGGGTGAAATAAAAAATCAAAATCCCTCACCAAGATACACAAAATAAAAAAAATGGAAGAGATTGGAAGTAGATAAGAGAAATGTAAATTTACCATGGAATATATATTAAGAAACTTCATTAAATACACCAAGGATTATATATAAATATGGTCAGATGAAGTGTTCTAATAGCCCTAGGATTTTCTTTCATTGGTGCAGGAAAATAAAAGGTTGGAGGAACCCTCAATGGGAGATAATAGGAAGAAAACACAATGTAAAAATGCCATATTTTAATGAAAAACCTAACAAATTTATATTGGTTACATTCTATACAGACATTGGGTTCCTTATATGAACCAAATAATAACCCCCTCAATACTTGGGATAACCTGGTATCTGGTACTCTACTACTAGGTACCTAGTGCCACATGTTGTTTTAAATTATAGATGATGACACCATTAAAGGGTTCCTTAACCATTGTAACTCCTTCCAGACCCCACAACATTTTTAAAACACATAACATACAATAATATATCCTTTAATTACCATATTAAATCTAATAGTTAAAATTACACTATATATGGAACCAAAAAAATTAAAACTCACCCTCATTTTCATAACCTGAATAACAAAATTTACCTAAATCAGTCTATAAAATATTACAATAGACCATAAATAAATATTATTTTTTTATAAATAGTTAGTTTTTCATTTTGGGAAATATTTAGTTTAATTTTTTTAATATTAATGTATCTAAGTAGTAATGTTTTATTGATAGTTTAGGGTAAATTGTGGTATTTATTTTAGGAAAATTATGGAGAGTTTGGAATTTTGGGTTTTAAATGGAGTTTTTATTTTATTTTTTGGAATAATTAATGGAATTAAATGTTTTTGGAATATATGTTGTGTGTTTTTAATTATTTCTTAGAGTTTTAAAGGAGTCACTATAATAACAACCCAGTCCCCAAAAACCCAGATCCAGTAGTTCAATTAAATTGTTAGTAAAAAATACAAGAGACACTAAGTGATACAATAAATTAGTACTCTATGTAGACTAGATATGTTATTTTTCATATTACACTTGATAATATAAAGTGCATCATAAAAAACTTCATGATAAAATTATTATATATTCTATCATATCATTGAAAATTATACATATTTCACTTCTAGGTTTCCTATGAAAGGAAAAAAAGAAATAGGGTGTGCTTAGATTCTATGTATAGAGTAGAATACAATGGAATCTATCATATAATAATCATGAAATAAATAGTGTGGTAGAAATAAATGATAAAAATCATGTTGCAATCATACCAAACTGAGAGAAATATATATCCATAATAATAAATAAAAATATGGATAACAATTGTTGATATCATACTGATAGAATGCATAATTCCAGTCAATATAAACAAATAATTTTGACCTTATTCCAATAAATCATGCATAAAAGGGAAATTAATATTCTAGTGCCCTAGATAGTTTGTTTCATGATAACTAACAATGCATCTAGGGGATATGTATATCGGGCCCCACCCATTACTAATTAAGTCTAGTTCATTAATCATATGAGCTAACATAATACTTTACAACATTCCTTAAGTATTTTTTAGTGAATTATTGAAAAGAAAATAGTGGATATCTATATAATGGAAATATATAAAACAATATTTCCCCATTCAATCAAATTATATGTCTATCTAAGAGAATATCTTGAAAATCAACATACAAACTATGAAGACTTCTCCATGTAATATGAAGTATCCCATTCAAGGAAATAAATACAAGGTGATGGATAGGGTAATTTTAATATGTTGGATTATAAATAGGATATAGTAATTTTGTTTTATATTTTTTAATGTTTGGGATTTATTCCTTATAGTTCGTAAAGATTATGTGAATTATCTAAGGTATAACCAAAGGGAGTGTCATATTAGGCATATTGTATTAAGCTCACTCATCATGAACTGAGTAAAGATTGAGTTGATATTAAAAATATTTTCATTTTTGTGATTACACCTAGGTGAATCTATATCATATCACTATCCAATATTTAGTATCCATATTGGGATGTAATTTCAAGGAAACCCACATTCAATTTACTGTAAAAAATATATGACTTTTAGGAATTTTGATGGCTTAGGTAACATCTTAATCAATACCCCTTTAAGTATATAATTGAAAATAGAAAATTAAATACCATGAATAATAATGGAATAATTATATAAAATATAAAAGTGTTAGTAATTTAACAATACAATATAAAACATGGTTTATAACAAAATCATGTCTCAAGTAATTTAAATTTTAAACAAAGAATCCTTACAGTTATTTCTAATCAGTTGAATGTGAATTAACATGTACTATAAAAATAAACAACAATTTAAATAAAGAATTTCATAACCTTATTGATAAATATAAAATTTTTAAAAATATGTTTATAATTTTTCTCTATGTTTATATTATTATGTTATTGTCTATTTCTAATATCGGGTGTGAGTAATCTTAATCACTTTGAAATAGTTTTGTAATAGATGTATTTTTATTATTTACTATTCCAGATTTAATCATTAAAAGATCATTAAAGGTAATGGAATTATTATTACAAATTATTTATAATGTTATAATTTCATTCTATTTTAGTTTTGGTTACAACCATAAAATATTAAATAAATAATGAGAATTTTTTTTTATTTTTAACAAAAAGATTTTGGTATCATAACTGATGAGTTTATTATTAGTTTTGATAGTAAAGAACAAAAATAAAGTCATTATTTACTTATTTATATAATATATTAACAGAAATTAAATTCTCATAGTCTTCCATGATAAATATTTATATCATTTGTCATGTGGTTGGTTAAAACTGGACCAAATAAGAACATGCCATAATTAATGGATGATTACGAAGAGATTTAGTTATAAGATCATTATAATAAAATAATAATGAGTTTATTCATTATATTTTAGTGTGATATATAATATTATTAAGTAATTATAAGACTAATAAAACTGAGACAATGTAATTACTTATTATGAAAAAAAATCATTTTTTCTCTTAGAATGTTCTTTTAGACGATTTAATTCACTACGACTGTTTATTGCACAATTTTTTAATAGGTTATCAAATTTTCATTTCCAAAAACATAATAATTTAATAAAGATAATATGTATTCCATAAGTCCATTATAATTACCATACATTAAATCCAATGATGAAAATAAAAATGAAAATCAATTGTTCCGTGGTTGTAGATTCCAAATATACACATGGTTGATTATTTCATTTTCCATAGATTTTGATAATTTTATAATATGTTTTATATTTTAAGAATCTAAAATATGTTATAAATATAATATTTATTTATTAAATGTATCATTAATACAATATTTTTAAGGAGTATAAGGAAAATAAAACATGTCACTTTGTGGAGGCGTTAGTCCCCACACACACATGAATACTGTTTTCTATAGGAAAAGGGGAATGGTGGGAAATAGTTATTACCTCATAATAATAAAATTAAGTATAAAAAACTTTTTAATTATATATTAATGAGAAAAATATATTTGTAAATGTAATATTGAAAACAAAATAAACTAGGTAAAATTAGTTCTCACATTAAAGACTTGGGCTTTCCCTTAGAGTACTCCTGGAAAATGATGGTCTTGGTATAATATCTAGTTGCCAGAAACCTAATAGGGTTAAATAAAACTCTATTGTTTGGTATCATGGAATATTTTCAAGAGTAAACCTAAATTGTTCGTGGTATTTAAATGGTGGATAGAGGTGCCTTTAATAAGTGGTGAGAATGACATTTTTGTGAATATTTTAACTTAATATAATGAGAGAACATATTTCAGATGAAAATTGGATGAAAAAAGAGATAGTAATTGGGTGGGGTTGATGAGTTAAGGTACATAATAATTCAAAAAATAAATTATAAATTTGTTTTAACATGTTCTTATCTCTTTACCCCAAGATTTTTTACTTTTACCATTTTCAATTTTAACACTGTAACTAGTTTTTTTCCTAAGTAAATCATTTTTATTCCTAATAATAAAATGGAAATTATTAAATAATTTTTATAAAATAATTCCAAATATTAAACCCATTTCATTATTTAAAATAACCATATGTAAAAAAAATCATGTTTAATAGTGTATGGAACACATAAAAACCTATTTTTAGAAAATATGTTTTTTATGCATAAAATTTATATGTAGTGTAAAATTATAAATGTATTTTATTTTTAGTATATAAATAGATTTATTATAAAAATAATAATTTTATTTTAAAAAAATAAAAAAATAATTTTTACCAAAATAATATTTAATATTAGAAATGAGAAAAACAATTTTTTATTGGAAAATATTACTTATTCCCTTAAAAGGTTAATCATAGTTTTTCTAAATACAACATAGTATTTTTAAAATTAATATTTTTAAATAAAAAATACATATTTTACCAATTAAAAAGTTTTATAAACTTCTAGTTCTTAAATATAAATTTTATAGTACTTTTTAAATATTAAATTTTCCACCATTCATTTAAAAATCAATTATTTTAGAAAAATACCCCAAAAATTAACCCTAATTTTTTTGATATTATCAATAAAAATATGAAATAATTTTATAAAATATAAATTTTATAATTTATAATTTTTTATATTATGTGTAATCATGAATAAAGGATATTAAGAGTGTGAATTATTCAATAGTTTAAGGATGTAGAGTTTACCAGCTATAGTGAGGTATCATGTATTAAATTCTCCTCGTAAATAATTTCATCCTAAAAATTTGATAAATGTAATATAATAAGAAATAACTGGTATTCCTTCTATATAGCTTCATCAGGGTCCCATGTTTCCTCCTCTAGTTTGTGATTTCTATATTGGAATTCTACTATCTGAGTTGTCTGATTCCACAACAATTGATCTCTAGTGTCAAAAATCTATATAGGATCTTCATTATAAGTCAAGTAAGATAATAACTAAATTCCCTAATATGATATTATATGAAATGGATCTGACATTTATTTCATCAATAATAAATTATGGAAGACATCATGAAATTTAGAAAGGTTCTATAGAATAACCAATATATAGGATAAAATTCTAATTATTTATTGAATTTCACAAGGCCTAATTTAATAGGGGATTAACTTCCCATTTTTAAAAAATCTTAAAAATACATTCTATGGTGAATCTATCAAGAGTACATAATCTCCCACATGAAATTATATGTCATTCTATTGATTATAAATATAGCAATTTTGTCATATTTGAACAACATTAATATGATCCTATATAGTCTAAACATTCACTATTGTCCCCTCTACATATTATGGGAATACTAACTTCCTTTCTCAATATTCTTCCTAACAAGTTAGAGTATGACATATTATCCCATAAAATTATTTTTATGGTACTATATGAATTCTATAATATAAAATTTTATTTTATAATAATTATACTAGAGCTATATATTGATCACATGATCCATAGAAGTCAAGAGAACATGATGTGAGTATGTCTTCAATTTTCTAGATAGTCCCTTCAGATTGCCTGCTAGTTTTTCATGATATGTGGTACTTAAATGTACCTCAGCGTTGAGATAATTTTGAATACTCTTCCTAAATTTCAATGTTAATTAAGGAAAATTAATGGATACAATTGATAGAGGTTACCTATGAAGTATCATGATTTTATTGATATATATCCAGACAAGGAATTCAAGGGGTTTTTCTTCCCTTACATATAAAAAATGTGAAAAAATGTTAAGGGGGTCTATGATGAAACATATAACATCATTCATCCTTTTACTTTTTCTAATTATAGTGAAAATTTCCAATGTAATATTTTACCTCTTCCATATACTTATATACCTAGGTTTCATGAAACTCTTAAGATGTTGTTTTTTAGCCTTCAACTTATAGAATACTCAACATTTTGAAACATAATCCACAAATTTCTACATCATACCATCCCACTAATTCTTTTTATTAAATACTTATATATCTTTGTGCCACTAATGTGTGTAGGGAAATTTGAGATATGTTCTTCATCCAACAGTTCCCTCTTTTGTTTAGGTATGGATGGAATATATAACCTCATTCCAAACTTATACATGCTTTATTTAAAGATGAAGAATGTAAATATCACATCATTCTCTATTTTAATCCTCATTTATAAATCAATATCATATTGTGGGTTCATTTATACCTTTTCAAGTAAATATTATTTAATAATTACTTATAAGATGAATGATGGATCAACATGATTCTAAATTATCATATCTATATTTATTAGATTTATGAGTATCTGATCCATATTAATCCTCATCGTGGTTAGAACTCCATTTTCCCTCAAACTCAATGCATCATCCACCTTATTCCCCTTTTGTAGTGTGATAGTTTATATATCAACCCATCATAGTCCTTGAAAATCATTAACCAAGTTCTTTTCCTTATATTTAGATTTTTTTGAGATGGAATATACTTTATTATTTTTTAGGTCATATAAATGTCACATTTTTCTCCATAGTGTTAGAGCATCCATGTATTCAAGGAAAATATTATTTATTTCAACCCAACTTCATGAGATAGATATTTCTAGTCAAGGATATCCAATTACCTTGATGCATAAACAACCACTTTATTGTTATGTGCATAGAGAAAATTTTGTCATTTCTTAAATGCATCACTGTTTATTAGAAAAAATTCCTTCCCTGATGGTAAAGTTAATTTTGGTTAATTAATAAATCTCTTCTTTATATATTAAAAAAAATTATATTCTTCGGACCACATGAATTGAACCCCATTAATTACAAACTAAGATAATGTGTTGTCCAATTAGATTATTTTTGAGAAAACTACAAATAGTGAACTAAAAAGCTATAGAATCTACATATCATGGTTTTATTCATTAGTGTGGACCATTTTTAGACTTCCTTTTTTATGGATCAATCAATATTTTATCCTTGGGAATAATATATCCATGGAAAGAATCTTCATGGAGCCAAAATTCACCCATACTGAATTTCCTATATAATTTCTTTTCTCTATGGGTGTCATGAATTATTCATATATGGTACTCATACTCAATATAACTCTTGGATTATATCAATATATATTCAATTAATACCAATAACAAGTTATCAATATAATCCTATAGTAATCCATTCATTATATTTATAAAGACATAAGTATCATTAATCAATCTAAAGGATATTGCCATAAATTCATACTCTCTATTTCTCATATGAAATGTCATCTTCATTATATCCTCATTATTTACCCTTAGTTAATGATAACTATAATGAATATTGATCTCGGAAAAATATTTATCTCTTTGAAGTTGGTAAAATAAATCACAATTATTTGGTAAAGGATACTTGTTATTTATAGCGATGAAATTGATCTCCCTATAATTGATGCACAATATCATAGACCCATCCTTCTTTTTCATGAATAAAATAGAGACTCCCTATAGTGAAACACTAGTCTGTATAAATCCTTTATAACACAACAATTCTAATTGTTTATTTAAATCTACCAACCCCACCAGTTCCATTTTATATGGTTTTATAGATTTTTTTCTTGCATTAAGAATGATTTCTGTATGAAACCCATCTTTACGAACAAGTAGATGGCCAGGTAATTCCTATATAAACATATCAATGTTTTTTGAAGAATTTATAAATCCTATATTCTTATTATGTACTTATCATCCATATATAGTGTTTTATTTTCCAATTCTCCCATAATTTCATTACGGTAAGATACTAGAGGTGGGTCTAGAAAGGACTCAGGAGGTGCTGTTTTTCCACTAATAATAACAGATTCTATATCCCCTTTATAAAAAGTAATATCTTTATGTCTATAATAAATTCATGAATTATAAATTAGGAGAAAATACATACCAATGATTATATCAAAAATCAACCATAGGTATAACAGTAAAATTTTCCACCAGTGAATAGCTCTGTATCATAATAGAGATTTCACGGTAAATCTTTATTTCAATAAGAATAACTTTGAGTGTCTTAACCAAAACTAATTTCTTATATTATTAAGGGATGATTCAATGTTATTATAAATTATACAATATATAAAGGAGTTAATATATCTAGAATCTAATCATGAAATCACTGACATATATTTTATGATAACTATACCTCATGTCACCCAATTTAGTACTTAACCACCAATTATAGTGATCACATAAACTCAAACATTCTCTATAAACTATTTTTGATTTAAATTAATATGAATATATGGGAATTAGTTTTTATAGTTCCCCAAATAAATATAATTTATTTATTTAACATAAAAAATATTTCCCTTTTCTTTTTATTTAGGATCTTGATATATTTTTTCTCCACACTTGAATAAATTCTCATTACCTTTATGAAATATTTGAGTGTCTCTTTCAATAGTAATTACATGTAGTAAATTATAATCTTCATTTCTTTCCATTTTATATACTTATCATTCTATGGTTCTCATCAAACCCCTTCTTCTCCAGATTACCTTTAAATAAATAAGTTATGCAGAAATACTTCTCCATCTTAACGGAACTTGAGACTATAACCTTATATAAATAAAATTTCTGAGAGACTAACTCCAATAAAATACTTGGATTTATACCATTTGTGAAACAATTAATATTTTTTTCTAGTATACATTCATATTCTACAACATTTCTAAAATGCTCATAAAGTTATCCTCATAATCAGAAACATTTTCTTCCTTCTATCTGAGATTAAAGAATTTCTTTTATATATTATTTATTTTACAATAAATAAATATTTTTTCATAGAATTTATCATAAAATTTTCTCCATTCTATTATATATATATATATATATATATATATATTTCATATATAGTATTCTGAATTTTTGACCCCCATTCATCCACATCTCTCATCGGACTATATATCGCCATGATGACATTTTCTCTTTCACTACTTACCAAATTGAGATATATATTTTTAGGTACTTTATCTATTTCCCAGATACTAATAGATTATTATTTCCATTAAAAGGTGTAGTTTGTTGTCATAAAAAGTGTTCCAACATAGTTTCACAACATTTTGTATCATTAAGATTCTCTATGTGGGAGATTTTATTTTTCATAACCTATGCCAACTGCCCAAGTATGGTTATGATCTAATAATCTCCATATCTTACCTCATTGACTTACTCATGGGGAACATCCCTACATTGACTATGTTTGTTAATATAATTTGCATTACTTTCATTATCCTTTATCTATAAACAATTCCATGCACATAATTAGAACATGATATAGAAGTGTAAGATATAAGTACTATTTTGTTTATAGGAAAAAATTCATTAAATTAATAATGAAATTCAATAATAATTGTGATATCTAACTAGTTTTTTATAAATCTAATTCATAAGACTTCTAATAAATTCATATGATACAAACTATAATAACCTAGTCTTCAAAAACATATATCTGGTAGTTATATTATATTAATGATATAAAATAAAAGAGTTAATTAAGTATGTACCATCTTAATAGTCATGTCAGGATAAATACATACATATTTTTCATTTTACACATGATAAAATAATGTATAACATAACAACTACATGAGAACATTATTATCTCTTCTCTAAGATCCTTGAAAATTGCATAGAGTTTATGTCATGAACCAAATCTGGTCACCACCAATACGGACCCAAATCCATCCCATTACATGGCCTAAAGGGTGTTACCTATTCCCATGGGCTCGCACATGTTCCTAGGTATCAATAAATTTGGTTTGGGAATGATTTACCCAAGTTTGAAAGCATAAAACATTAGAAACAATCAATAATACGAATATGAAATTTTCATGCCAAACATGACTTGAAAAAAACAAGATCAAAATACATGGTTTAAAATAAAGTGCAAGATGTCAATACATACATAAAAATAGCATCAAATCATCCACAAAGACTCCACATGACAAGGGGTCATCACCCCCTAGCCGTCCCCACAACATCTCACCATAGTAGGGGATTAACAACCTGAACCGCCTTCATCCGAGGCTTTTCCATTATGCATGTCAGACATAATCAAGTATACTTACACCCAATGGGTATAATTAGTGTCTGAGCCTAAGCCCAATTAGATACCACCCAATGATTCCTATGAGTATATAATATAAGGGGAAAAAGCACGTAGTTTTAATATGTAAGGTAAATGACGATAAATTCCAATAAATGCAACATTAAATTGTAAAAAAAATCTAAAAAAATCTTTCAAAAAGTTATCAAATTTAAATAAAACATATTATCTACTACAATGTAATTATAAACACACCCTAAGACAATTATAAATACCACAAATCCAATGAGCACCAAAACCAGGAACACCCCTTTGTGCTCAAACAATTTCAGCATGCTTCATACTTCTCTTTTCATATAAAAACACTACTAATGATCTCATACAAATAATATAGTAGCTATCCACACTTTATACAACTTAAGACACACAATAAAACATTTTGATTTTCAGTAAAACAACTTCTCAAAACCCCGCATTATTTTTCACCTAAAACTCCTTGAATTACCCACATTGGACACTATTTTTACACTTATGAGTCACCAAAATAAAAATATAATCCCAATATCTTTTCAATGAAACAAACAAATCAGTTTTTGGGAATCCCCATACGAACTAACAAGTGATATCTCTGCAAAACCTCCATTTTCACACAAACATGGCACTTAAGGTTCATATGCTTCACAAATACCATTAAACCAAATTTTTTTAGTAGAAACTAAATGAGATAAACATTAAAATCAATATTTTTATCCCTAATAAATTTCAATAAAATCAACTATGTCTCTATAGGGAAACCCCAAATGAACCAATAAAATATTTCTATGAAAAAACCCCAATTTAACATAAAAAATACACTTAAACATAATTTTCATTAAAAATACCACTAAAACCAATTTTCCCACAAATAATCAAATGAAATAAACCTGAAAATAATATAAAATAGGAAGCTAAGTCATAAGGATTTCATACATAATGGAATCGCCAACCATAATAATGAAAAGCCTGAATTTTTGTGTGAAAATCAAATCAAACCACTACCGCACCACAAGGGAGAAAGATCAAGCCTAAATCCAAAAGAATAGAAAAAAAATTAAGAAATAAAGCCTAAGTTCTAAACCATAGCTTTTGGAAATTGGAAACCTCATGTATAAGGGATGAAACCCTATGAAAATTGAATGAAACGCTAAGGAAATTAAAAGAAGAATAAAGGACACCCACTTACTTGAGAGATCTTGAAGAAATATCCCCAAATATTTTAGTATATGAATTTAAAAACAGCCAAAAATTAAAATTGAGGTTCTAATAAGTAATATAAAATCAATTGAGAACATAACTGGAGAAAATAAAGTATAAATTGAGGGAGTTATGGAGGATTCAAATTACCATTTTAAATCTGGACGAATTGTGAAAGCATAAGATATTTCAACCTAATCCATGAATCAAATGAGATCAAAATAGGGAGAGAAGATAATGGGGGTGCGCCTAGGTTAATTGGTCTTAGGTGAGAGGTGAAATCACTAAAAAATAATTAAAATTGAATATGATATTAAATAAAAAATTATTTTTTTAACTGGAAATGGACTTCCGGGCTAACCTAATTCCTTAAACAGAAAGTCAAATACTCTATAATGGATTATTAAAGGGTCCAAATTGATATGGTGTTGTTAATATGTTAGGGTAGTACAATTAGTAATTGGAATTGAAGAAAATTTTAAAAAATTAAGGAATTATAAAAGAAACAAAATTTATTTTTAAATATGGAAATGGGCACACGGTTTGGCCAACATTTTGAAAAACCACCACTTCCACAAAAAGGCATGGGAAACCCCCAAATAAAATAATGAATGAAAATTAAATGAAAAATACCTTTAAAATATGTCATGTTTGTGAAAATAATCCCCACTATGAAAAAATTTCAACCCGGAAAGTCATCCAGAATCTTGATCAGAAAACAGGAACAGGTACTCTTTCTCAACCCATGACTTTTGCTCCCATGTTTCATGTGTATCATTCCAATACTACCAAAGAACCTAGACCAGTGGAATAGACTTTCCCCAAAAATCCATTTTTTTGAATTCCACTATTCAAAATGGCAGCTCAAAAATAAATAAATCAGGCTTTATATCCATCTCCGCCCAATTCAATATCTAGGATGGATCCAGGTTGTATTTATTCAACTAGGAGACATAGAAGACATCGTGGATAGATTTCAATTGAGAAGGTAAGGCCAACATATACTCCAAATTTCCAATATTCTCAGTGATCTCAAAAGGTTCGACATACCGTGGTGTCAGCTTCCGTTGCTTTCCCAATCGGCGATGGCCAAAACGAGGGACCACTTTCAAGAGTATCCTATCGCCCAAAAAAAACTCTAAATCATGATGCATTTGGTCAGAATAAAATTTATGACGACTCTAAGCTGTCAACAAGCGATGCCTAATCAAATTGACCATCTCAAACATTTCCTACACAAGACTCGGCCCTAACAATGAGGTCTCACCTACCACAACCCAACATAGGGGGAATGACAAGGAAAACCATAGAGCACCTAAAAAGAAGCCATTAAAATAGTGTATTGGTAACTGTTATTATATTAAAACTCATCCAATAGAAAATATCTATCCCAGGAACCGCCAAAGTCTACAACACATTCATGGAGCAAATCCTCTAAAATATGATTCACCCGCTCTGTTTGACCATCTGTTTGGGGATGGTACGGAATGCTCATATTAATCTAAGACCTGAAGGCCTTACCAAAACCAAATAATGAATTTGGGGTCTCTATTTGAGTCAACTACTGATGGATCACCTTGGAGTCTCACCACCTCTTGAAGATACAAAAATACCAGCTCATCCTCTTTAGTTGTATCTCTGATTGGAATAAAGTGGGATGATTTAGTCAGATAGTCAATCACTACCCAAATGGAATTTTTACCCTGAGATGTATGATGTAATCCAACAATTAAGTCCAAAAAAACCTCATCCCACTTCTAGGTAGGAATGGGTAATGACTTGAGTAAACAAGAGGGCCTTTGATGCTCTCCTCTCACCTACTTTCATATGTAGAATCTTTCCATGAAGTTAGCGATGTCTCGTCTCATACAAGTCCACTAAAACTGTCTTCCCAAATCGTAATACATCTTGGTGGCACCCAGATGGACATCCCACTATGACTGGTGGCTATCCTCCATCACCACCTTTTGCAGAGATAACAGAACTACTGAACGACACATAAAGCACAATATTCCCTTGGAAGATGACAACCAATCAGAGGATGTCTCCCCACCATGAAGAAACTTCTTTGACCACTGACAAAGATCATCAATAGGCTTCTCCCACTGAATTAACTCCACCAAAGAAGGATTCAACTAAAAGCTCGCCAATAATGCACCCCCATTTTGCTCCTTGGTCCCCACATTCATTTAAGAAAAGAGTTCCATCATATTCCACTCATCGTTGGACTTCCTCAAAGCCAACACTGGAACCCTTCTTCTCAAGGATTTGTCCACCACATTACCCATGCCTGGGGTACAGACAATGTCAAATTCCAACATGTGCAAGTACTCGATCCAATAATGCTACCTCAAGTTGTGGTCATTTTGTGAGAAGATATAGGCCAAGATTTTGTGATAATAGTACACTACAAAATTATCCCCAAAGAGGCAGTGATGACATGTTTTCAAATCATGCATTACCACTGCCAACTCTAAGTCATTGTCAGGTAATTCATTTCATGTGGTTGGAGTTGGAGAGATTCATACGCCACCACATGATCTACCTAAATAAGCATGCACCCATGACCCATACATGAAGCATCTTAATAAACCACATAACCCTTCCCGGCCTCAGGAAAAATTAGAACGGAGCTGGTAGTCAACCACTACTTCATCTCCTCAAAAAATGTCTAACATTCTGGGCCCCATACAAATTTCACCCATTTCTGGGTGAGCGCAATCATCGATGAAGTAAGCTGAGAGAAATCTCTAACAAACAACATGTAATATCCATCCAGGCCGAGGAAACATCTAATCTCAAACACATTCTATGGATGATCCCAAGAAATAACTATACTGATCTTATTAGGGTCCACCAAAACCCCCTACTCTGAGGTCACATGCCCCAGAAATTTCATCTCCCTGATCTTGAAAGTGCACTTTGACAACTTTTCATAGAAGTGATGATCCCTCAATGTGCCCAAGATGATCCTCAAGTGATGTTTTTATTCCTTCCCAGATCAATAGTATACAATAATGTCATCCACGAACACCACAATGAAAGAATCGAGATACTGGTGGAACACCATGTTCATGAGTTCCATAAAGACTACTAGATCCTTGGTCAATATGAAGGGCATGGCCAAATACTCAAAGTGGTCTTACCTACTTCAGAAGGTTGTCTTCGGGATATCTGCCTCTTTCACCCTGAGTTGATGGTATCCCAAATGCAAGTCTATTTATGAGAACCAATTTTTCCCATTCAACTGATCATGTAAATCATATATTATAAGTAAAGGTTATTTTTTCTTAATTGTTACCTTATTCAGCATCCGGTAGTCAATGCACAACCGAAGGGATCCGTCAACATTTTTTGCAAACAATATAGGAGCGGTCTAAGGAGAGACGCTCAGGTGAATGAATCATTTGGATTATAAGTCATCTAGTAGAATATTTAATTTCGTCAGCTCAGTGGGGTCCATACGATATGAGGGAAGAGAAATCAGTTGTGTTCCCGATGCCTGGTCAATTGAGAACTCCACATCCCGCTCTAGGGGTAAACCTGAAAAAATCATCTTAGAATACCTCTGGAAACTCATTGACTACATGAGGTAGTGAAAATTAAAGGTAAAATACATATTCCTCTGGTGCGAGTGATGATAACTGAAGGATAAGACTTCCCAACTCTGGGACTGGAGGTCCTGCATGACCCGACTGAAGATCTCACTCTCTACAAAAAACCTGACGAATCCCATCAGGTGATGTGAAACTCACTCACTGCCTATAGCAATCGATGTGTTCCTAGAAGTTTACTATCTAATACATGACAATTATCATGTCAAAAAATCCATATATAATACCAAGATGTACTACTCCATCTCAATCCCTGACATGGAGATCGCACATGACGAGAAACTAAGACCCTGCTCCTTCTTCTTTCCTAGCAGTGTCACAAACTCCATCGCAAAATACAACAACACAGTTGTAAATTTTAAAATGTCCACAAAATAGGAACAAATGAAATAAAAAAGGCTCCCTTATCTAAAATTTTAGCAGCTATAGAAGATGCGATGAGAATGGTACCTTGAACTGTCGACGGTCCCGCCTCTGACCGAACTGGTGCCTACTCCACAGCATGGAGATGTCCAGTTTCTTCCTGATGATGACCGCTAGTATTTGGATGTTCCTTAAACAAATTCTACCTAGAATATGGCCCAAACCTAACACCACGAACATCAAATTAATATCCCCCATCCTTGACAGCTTGGACTGTGCTGGAACTTCTCTTAAATCCACTGACCTTTCCCCACTCTGATGTGGGTGTGCCACCCCGTAAAAGTGTTGCAAGTTACCCATACCTCCACATTGGTAATAAGTCTTCAGAGGAATTGGGAATGATGGTCGTATGTTCCCCGGTCTCCCACACTGGTGGCACATGACCGATATCGCATTGGAATTCATAGGTGAAAACTTCCTGGAAGAGTGTCCTAAACAACCACATCCCTTCTTCACATGTTCCTCCCGCTTCCTTTTCTTTTCTAAAGAGATACCACTTTCCAATACTGATATGTTCTCAGAGAAAACATCAAATCCTTTACAGTCAATCTCCACCATTCACATCTAGTCAATGAATGCAGCATGGGTCCTCATCTTGAACAAGAAAACCTAGCAGTATATATCGGATTGTAAGTCTTTATCAAACCTCTGGCCCTTCTCCAGCATATTAGAGACGATTTCAGGACCATACCGAACCAACTATGAAAAAATATTGGCATAATAAATCATATATAGATCCCCCTAAACAAGATCCATGAACTCTTGGGACCTAGAATATGCCAAGCCTTTGGTAGTACTGTTCATTAATGATATCCTTGAAATCTCCCCAGCTCATCTTCTCATTCTTCCTAATTTGAAGTATTGATTCCCACCACCTATTTTTGTAGCCCTTTAATAGAAAGGATCTACAATTCACTCTAATATCCTCGAGTGTATCAAATAACTCGTGGATGCACTCGATATTCTCAAGCCATTCCTCTGCTTCGCGGGGTTCTATGCTGCCTCGAAAAATAGAAGGCTTGTATTTTATAAACTCAAGTTCTTTATCTTTTCTAGGACCCATATATTAGGCCCTAATAGGAATATGAATAAGAGTAGGTCCCTATCTCGGAGCATGGACAGTTGGACCAGAGCCTCGACTAGACACTGATCAATCGGTGTGGGAGAACTCTCTCCAGCTACCTCTCATGGGCGCATGAGATCTTTTTAAGGAGGCAAGTTGCTACAAAATGAAATAGTAACAAAAAATATTCAAAACCACAATTCTGAAAATTCTAATAAAATACATAAAGTAAAAAAATCTAAACACATCATAGTAACAAAACAAAAAACTAATCCACCAGAACCTGATGTCCACGTATGGTCTACTGCCTACACGTCTCACCTAGAAGTGAAGTCGAATAAACAATTCCAATGTCCCATAGTGACTCGAGGTCTTCCAAGAGAGTTGTGGGCCAAGAAACATACTCACAACCAATAATCCAAGTCCTAATAATCCAAGCTCCTATCTAGCCGGAATCATCCCAAAATAATAATGTAACTGAAAAATATAAACAGCCTTTGATACCATTTTGTCACAAACCAAATCTGGTAGCCACTAATAGCGACACAAATACTCACCCATGACAAGTAATTAAGGGCATTCTCTATCCCTATTGGCTGGTACAAGTACCCGGGTATCAATAAATATGGTTTGGGAACGATTTACCCAAGTATGAAACCAAAAAAATTAAAAACAATCAATAATACAAATCTGAAAATTTCTTTCCAAACAAGCCTTAAAAAAAACCATATCTGAATAAATGGTTTTAAATAATGTACAAATGGTAAAAACATAATTAAAAATAGTATAAAATCAGCAACAAATACTGCACACGACAAGGGGTCATCACCCCTGATTCGTCTCCACAACACTACGCCATAAGAGGGGAATAACAACCCGAACCGCCTTCACCCGAGGCTTTGCCTTTTCCTGTGTTAGACAAAATCAAATCTACATAAACCCAATGAAAGTAACAAGGGTGTGAGACAAATCCTAATAAGATATGTCCCAAATATTTCAAAGAGTAAGCAATACAAGTTGAAAAATCACGCAGTTTTAACATGTAAGGAAAAATGACGATAAATTCCAAGAAATGAAACTTTCAATTGTAAATAGTTTTCTAAATAAAACTTTCATAATGTTAAAACATTTAAATAATACATGGTATCTATTATAATTTTTATCCAAACACACCCTAATACAATATTAAATACCACAAATCCAATGAGCACCAAAACTAGCTACACCCCATTTGTGCTCAAACAATTTCAGTATGCTACATACATCTCATTCCATATAAAAATGCTACTACTGATCACATAAAAATAATATAGTATCTATAAATACTTTATACTACTTAATACACACAACAAAACTTTTTGATTTTCAATAAAAACAACTTCTCAAAATCCCACATTTTTTTCCACATAAAACTACTTGAAATACCCACTTTTCACACTATGTGTACCCTTATAAGTCACCAAAATAGAAATGGTAGACCAATACCTTATCAATGAAACCAAAAAAACAGTTTTAGGGAAGCACAATATGAACCAAGAAGTTATATTTTTTTGAAACCTCCATTTTCACACAGACATGGCACTTAATGCTTATATGATTCACAAACACCATTAAAAGAAATTTTCACAACAGAAACCAAATTAGATATGCATTCAAAACAGGATTTTAATCCCTAATAAATTTCAATAAAATCAACCTAGTAGATATATGGAATCCCCAGATGAACCAATAAAATATTTCTATAATAACCCTCTAATTTAACATAACGATTAAAGTTATATTTAATTTTCATTACAAATAATACTAAAATCAAATTTCACAAAAATAATAAAATGAAATAAACAATAAAATATCATGAAAACAATAAGCTATGTCACAAGGATTTCATACACGGTGGAATCACCTACCACAATATTGAAAACCCTTGAATCTTTGTGCGAAAATCAAATCACACCACCATTTCACCACAAGGGACTTAGATCAAGCCTGAAATCAAAGGAGTAGACCAAGAAATCTCAAATCAAACCCTACATTCAAAATCCTAGTTTCTAGACATTAGGAACTTCAAGGATAAAGGATGAAACCCTAATAAAATTTAATGAAATGCTAAAAAAATGATAGAAGAATGAAGGAGACCCACTTACTTGAGGGATCTTGAATAAATCACACCAAATATACTATTATATGAATTTTCAAATAAAAAAAATGCAATTGAGGTTCGAATAATGACTAGAAGGTCAATTAAGAACTGATACGGGGGAAAAGAGTAAAAATTGAGGGTGTTATGAAGGAATCAAATTACCTTTTTAAATCTGGACGAATTGTGAAATCTTATGATGTTTCAGCCTAATCCACAAACCGAATTAGCTCTAAATAGGGGTTAGAAGACAATGGGATCACTCTTAGGTTCATTGGGCTTTATTGAGAGGTGAAATATCCAAAAAAATCATTAAAATTGAAAAAACTATTAAATAAAAAATAATTTAAAAAATTCAGAAATCAGATTTTGAGTTGGCCCAATTCCTCAAATAAAAACTTGAATCCTACATTATTGTGGATTTCTAAAAGGTAAAAATTCATATGGTGGTGTTAATAGATCAGGGGAGGCCATGTAGGAATTGGAATGGATGAAACATGTTAAAAAATGAAAGAGTTATAAATGAAATGATATTTATTTTTTAATCAAGAAATGGGCTCACAGTTTGGACCAAATTTTGAAAACCCACCATTTCCACCAAAATGCATGGAAACCCCCAAGAAAAAAGAACAAATGGAAATTAAATGGAAAATTACTTTCAAATAAGACATGTATGTGACAGTTCTCTAATATGTTTCCTTGGGAATGGAAAAAAATAAGGGGGTATTAGATGCTCAGTAGGGAGCATCACACAAAGGAATCTTTCAAAACATAAACATGACATAAATAGTATAGTTGAAATAATTTCATAATCAAATGAAACTGAGGGAATAATATAACCATGAAAATAAATAAAATCATTGATAATAATTATGTATCTTATGCTGATGGAATTCATAGTCCCAAACAATATAAACATACCTTCAAGGCCTTGTTCTAAGAAATTATATACAAAGTGATAAGGCATATTCCAATACACTAACATTTTTTCTCATGAGACCTACCAATTCATTGAGGGGATTTCAATATTCATCCCCACCCATCACTAATTAAGTCAAATACATTCATTATATGAGTTAAAACACATTTCATAACAATATCCAAGGAACTTATTATTTAATCATGGAAAATGGAACATTAGATTTTCATATGTTGGAAATATGGAAAAAAATGCATCCCCATTTAAATGAATTTTGGGTCTATCTAGGAGAATATCCCAAAAATCAACATGTAAATTATGGGTTATTCTCAATGTAATTGGAAGTAACCTTTATAATGAAATAATGATAGGGTATTAGAGAGGGTATTTTCAATATGTTGAGTTATCAATATAAGATAGTAATTGAGTTTATTAGTTTTAGATGGAATGCGACCAATTAAATGGTAGCAAAATCCTTCATTACAGTTTGTAAAGATTTTTTGAATTATCCAAGGCATATCTCTTGGGAGAATCTTAGTTGGTGTGTAGTCTTAAACCTACTCATTATGAACTGAGTGAAGATTGAGTTTATAATCAAGCAACATTTTTTAGGGTTGTTACCCCATGGAAAATATGTGTCATATTTGAATCCACATTCTAGTATCTAGAGAGGGATTCAATTTCCTCAGAAACCACACACGCATTACTTTCCAAACATTAATATTTTTGGGCATTATGACAGCTTAAGTAAAATCACAACCAAAATACATTGAAGGATATAATTTATAATTAAATATTAAATACCATATATCATGATATAGTCATGATATAATTTATCAATGTTGCAGTAATTTTACAATATAATAAAAAATATGTTGTACAACATAATTATGTCTGAAGGAATTGAAATTGGAGTAAAAGAATACTTAGTTTTATTCCAACGAAACTAAATCATCTCTAACCGCCTGTATAAAAAAATTAATTCCATAATCACATATTTAATAACCTTATTTATAATTTTAACCCTTTTTAAACATGATTTATAATAATTATATATATGTATATTGGTTATTTATTATCTATTTTAAATACTGGGTGTGAGTAATCATGATTATTTTGAAC
This sequence comes from Viscum album, assembly GCA_963277665.1. NCBI lineage: Eukaryota > Viridiplantae > Streptophyta > Magnoliopsida > Santalales > Viscaceae > Viscum > Viscum album. The sequence goes on along the minus strand of OY728163.1, from coordinate 1,689,629,184 downwards.
TAGTTTTATAATAGTGTTGTTGTTATTCTTTCTTATTCTAAATTTCATCATTACAAAACCATAAAAGGTATTGAAACTTGTGGATTGTATTTTTATTAATTTTTTAGTTTCATTCTATGGGAGTTTTGGTTATGATCCTTCCTGATGAAATTGGCAATGTACATGCTTTAATGATTTTTGACAAACATACATTGATATCATAACTGTGGATTATAATATTAATGTTACAATTCCAAAAGTAAATTAAAATAAATAAATATTTATTTATATTATATATTACCAGAATATAAATTTTTATAGTCATCCGTGATATAAATTTATATCAATGTTTAAGTAGGTGGTTAAACTAACCCAAACAAGAACATACCATAATTAATGGATAATTATAGAGTGATTTATTTTTAAAATAATTAGACTATATAAAAAATGAACTTATTTAGTATTTATTAGTTATTTATGTCATAATTTTAATTATTTATAAGAAAAATATAACCTAGAATAATTTAATACATAGTAGGAAGAAATCATTTTTCACACATAGATTGATCTTTTGGAAAGTTGAATTTACCACACTAGTTTATTACTCAAATTTTTAATAGGTAGTCAAATTTTAATTTCCATAACCTTAATAATTTCATAAAATCATATTTATCTATTAAATACATTCTCATAACCATCCATATTAGGAAGTGATGAAAAGAAAAATAGAGATCTGTTGTTTCATATAGGTGGTGGTCCGTATGCATCTAATGTTTATGATTTTGTTTTTCATTGAACAATAGAAATATATAATATTTTTTTATCATTTAATAATAAAAAATATGTTATAAATATCATATTTATTTACTAAATTATTCATTATGATCATCCATTTAAGGTGGTTAAATAAATCAAAACATGAGGCTTTGTGGAGTCGGTTGTCTACACACACACAAATATTGACTTTATTTTTCTTTAATGGAAAATGGGAAATGTTATTGATAGTTAATAACATAGACTAGTAAAAGTAAGTATACATAAAATAATTACATAGGAATTATAAAATTACTTTTTTAAAAGTAATATTGAAATGAAAAGAAATTAATGGAAATTATTACAATCATTGAGGACATAGGATTTCCCTTAGATAACACCTGAGAAAGGGATGTCTTAGGCTAATAATTTGTGAAATAAAGATTAATAGGGTATAAGAGGACACTGTAGGGAGGAAATATTATATTATTTAAATAGTAAACTATATTTTTTAGTGTTAATGATGTGGTGGTGAGATTCCCCTTTTATACGCGGTGAGAATGACATTTTTGTTAATATTTCAACTTTATATAAAGATAGGAAATGTTTCACATATCATATAGCTCAAAAAATGGACAATAATTGAGTTTTGGATGAAATAAGTTTAGTTATATCTCAATAAAATCAATTATAAATATGTTTTAAACACGTTTCACGCACTTTACCATAAGATTTATTACTTACCATTTTTTTGTTTTGTCGAGGTAAATATTTTTTACGTAAGAAGATAATTTTTATGCCTAAAATTAAAAAAAACATATTAAGTTATTTGGACCTAATAATTCAAAATATTAAATAAATTTAGTCACATAAAATTTCCTTAAGTAAAAAAATTAATTTTAACATTTGAACATGTAATGCGTAAAAACCCATTTTTAGGAAAAGTGTATTTTTAAGCTTAAATTTTATGTGTAGAGTAAAAGTATCAATGTGTTTTATTTTCATTATAAAAATTTATTTATTAAAATTAAAATAAAATTTGGGTGGATTTAAAAGTACCCAAAGACCTAATTTTACAGAAATAATATTTATTTATAATCAAAGATGAAAAACTATTTTTATTGAAAAATATTATTTACTCCCTTGAAATCATAATCATAGTTTCTATAAATTTAAAATAATATTTTTAAAATTTAATGTTTTATATATTAAAAACATATTTTATAAATATAAAGTTTTTATATACCCTTCTAGATATTGTTTTTAAAATTTACAGTTTTGGTAAAAATAATATTTTTCACTGTTAATCTAAAAATAAATTATTCCAGATAAATCTAAACAATTACCCATAAGAAAAATTTGGTGCAATAAATAGAAATATGAAATTGTTTTAAAAAATATAAATCCTAAAGTTTTATAAATTTTCCATTTTAGTACAGTCATAAATAAATAATCATTAGAGTGATTATTTTTCAATGTTGGTTTGACTACCATTTAAAGGTGGAACCACCTTCAATTTAGAACATAGGGTGGAATTGGGTACATAGTGGGAGGAAATTAGGTATCCAGGAAGAGATGGGGTTAGTTTATGAGTTCCAATGACTACCTGATGACCCTCTAGCTTGTACATGATATCCCCTTGACATATTCCCCATGAAAAGAATTCATTTTTAGTCCCATCCTTTTAGCTTATTTTAAGGATTTATTTGACCTTAATTTTTATATCCCCAATGAGAACATCTACTAGGGATCCTATAAGTATTCACCTTTCCATTTTTATTTCTGTTTATCCAACTTGGATCCAATGTAATTTTTTCAATCCAATCCTATGGTAAACCATCTATTCAATTATTATTCCCCAATCTTCTCATACCTCCATATTTCTATATTTTGGTGAGGAATTTGATTTGTGATTTCACTATGATATAGTTAAATTACTTATAAACATAGTTATTTCTCTTCTCTTTTCTAAATGGATCAATAATGAGTTTTTTGCCTTTTCAATTTGAAGAGGCTATGATTTGATTTATTTTATGGATTTTATAAATCTTTATTGAAATTTGTTGATGTTGAGATGTATTTACTTGATAATTAAGGTTGTTATTTTATTTAGGTTATTTTTTGAGTGGTCAGCATAGGTATTATTTAGTTTTTAAGTTTAATTGATTATAATGGATATTTATTTTGGGTTTTTTGTATATAGAGTCTTACTAAATGGATGTTAGGTGATATTTAGTAGGTGTGGAGTGTGATTTAGAGATTAATGGATATTAAATACCACCATTAATTAATTAAGGGGTTCTAAACTACATGGTGAATTTCAAGATTATGACATGGACTCAAATTTCACTTAATTTTCAATGTTTATAATAAAGACTAATTATTAATTCTATAGGTTAAAATGACTATATTTCAATTATATTTTTATATGAAATTACATATAATTTCAAATATGATATGTGTCAAATTATATTATGTTAATTTGGTTATGTTAATGCCTTTATTGAATAATCCGAACTCGTCTTCACTAAATGAAACATTTTGATTACTCTATTATGTCTTTAAGTATGTTTTATCACTTTGTTCCTATAGTTGTATAAACATTGAAACTTTTTATAATAACATAAGCTTATGTGAATCCTTATTTATATAAATCTTATATTATAAATGGTATATTTTTCTAAGAGGTTCAAAATAATTAAATTCTGTCGTTATTGTTTTGTCAACCAACTTATCCTCTTTTAGAAGATGCATGTTCCTAATAAATAAAGATGAAGTAACTTGATCAATTTATAAATTACATTACAATTGGAGGTTCTTGACATGATTTCTAAAGAGATCATTTCGTACTATCATTCCCCAAATGAATTATATGTCAATCATCCAAACTTATACTTGATTAAGAGTGGAATTGGTAGTGAGTTGATAGATGGACTAGGAGGGTGGGAGAAAATGATATATTTCTTATACAAATTTTTTTCCTTAATATATGTGTTCTTTAAGATAAAACAAATTTTTCTACATGTAATAAATATATATTCATTGTTCTTAAGGGACATTTTTTGAACTATTTTATTAAAATTCATTAAATTATATGTTGGATTTACAAAAAAAACCTTTCTTTAAAATTATAAACCATTTTAATTTTCATGTAAGGTGGTGATTTTAATATAAATTTATTCGGATTTAATTTATAAAATATAGTTTTAATGTGTATGGTTTTTTCGGTTATAAAAAATTTTACCTAAAAAATTATTTTTTCCTAAATTGAATTTCAAAAAGGAACAAATAAATTAAAAGGATCTTAAATTTTATATAAATATTTAAAATTCATATTTCACATCTCAATTTATACATTATTTTTGTTTTTTCAAGAGTTCATTGGACATTAAGAATTTTATAATTAATATCTTACATGGTTGATCAAAAATTACTACTTACACTACTACAAAATTAGGGTTTAACAGTGCTGGTATTTATCAACACTATAAAAGGCATTGAAAAATGGAATCTTTATCAGCGCTAAAGATAATATAGATAAATTTAACGCTTTATCAACACTATATTTTTAGTGCTTATAAAGGTTTTCTTTATCAGTACTTTTTTATAATTTATAAAGACCTACCTTTATAATCATTAAAAATGTGTTGATAAATTTTTTCTAATCTAATTAAAAAACCTAACCTTTTGTAAACCCATCATGAAATCAGAATATTTTTTGTGGAAGCCACCCATTGCTGGTAATTCTCTTTGTTGAATCAAATCTCAAATCACACAACCCTAGTCGAATCACACTAACCCATGGCCTCCAGTTTCTAGGACATCTTCTAACATCCAGTATTTGGTTATAGTTATAGTTTGTGAAGAAAACATAAAGATCTTGGTCCAATGGTATTGGATATAATTCATCCTAGAAATGTAGTCATGTATTTTCCTTTGTAGGTTCTAATTTCCTTTCCATATTGGGCAGTTCAAGATCTGAATCTGAGGATTTCTAGTTTTTCTTTATAGGTTCTAATTTTCATACTTTATTTGTGCTCTGGTTATTTATAGAGGTATTTATTTTATTTATGATTAATTAATTATTTGATTACTATTTTGGATATCATATTTTGGCCTTTTTAAAATAGTATGTTGAATCAATTTTCTTTTTTGTCTACATGTATACCCCAAATTGCTCCACAAGCTTGATTTTTTCACTATTTTGAAAACATAGTGAATCGCATATGGTCCACAGATAAACAAATTAAATAGATATTTATGAAACTGTATAAATAGTGGAGGTTTTAGATATAAAAACCTTAAACTAATGATAAAATTGACTTAGAAAACAAATTCTCAGTATGGTGATGGTGTGAAGCAGTAACTAAAGGTGATTTTATGAAATTCTTGTAAGGGAATTTATTTATTTTAATTCTGTTTTAATATTCTGGTGTAGGTTTTTTACTTAAAAAAATTATTTTGTCTGAATTGTGTTGTTTGATTTTAAGAGAAATATTAGTAAGGGTGATACCATATTTATTTAGGTTCAATGGAACTCTATTTTCAAAATTAGTATGGGGTTGTATTTATTTTACTATGTTGTTATATTCTTTTATAAAGGTTACATATATTTCTCATCATTGTGTTGTTTTATTTATTTATGCCAACTTCTTTATGGACCTCCATAAAATCTCAAGGATGGGTCAATTCATATTAGATTGCCTCCCTATAATCCTTAGTTTTCTACATCATTTGTTCTAAAAAATAGAATGGAAGTTATCAAATTCTATATATTAGAAATTATTATTAGTTATTCATCATTTTAGGTCTATATATAAATTTAATTAATATCAATATAATTTATACTTAAATAACCAATAAAATATTGTAAACTGATGTTACATAAAAAATAATAAAATTAGGTAACTATATATATATATATATTGAAATAATTAAACTTCCAAGAAAATTCAACAAATATATTTTAGACACAATTACCTATAATAATAATTAATTATAATCAATGTAATTTAAAAGTTATTATTAATAGAATTTTTTTAGTCTCATTAGAAAAAATAGTATTATATATATATCGAATAATATATTTTAAATTTAAATAAATTTAAATATGATAAAAAATATACATATATATATAATTATATTCAAATTGTGTTACTAATATAATATATATATATAACACACATATATATAATATTAATGTAGATTCACATTATTTATTTATGTATCGAATGATGAGTGACCTCTATTTTGTCGTTTTTGACGGTGGAATGTCTGAACCCCATTCAGGTTTATTGCCTATCAAGGTAAGTGTATACAAATTACACACCTCCATTGAACCCTCTTATAAATCTTATAAAACATTATATTTTTTAAATAAAATATCACCTATTAAGAATCCATGTTTTATCAGAAAAAAAAATTATAAAAAATCCTCAACCATTTATTTTGTAAATGTTTTATTCAGACCCTTGTGGATAAATTTATGTATAAAAATGATAGTTATTCATCATTAAATTTTCATCCACATTAAATAAAATAAACTAATATCTATAACATACAGTCATCAGCTGAAATTACAATATATTAACCCAAGACCCCTGGGTTGTGTGACACTTTAGTTATGTATTTTGATTTTTCCATCTCCACCCTCTCCATTTCTTTCCCAACCTTTACTCTATTGTTTCTCTGGTTATGTAGATATTTTCACTTTATGGAGTTGGTGGAATTGGATTCTTTGAGTTAATAACTAGTTTCAATGGTCTAATACTCACAAATGAGAAGCATTTCCAATTTTAGAGAACAAAATAAAGTATAATTTTCTTCCTCATCAACTTCATCTCTCAAATAGTTATTATTGCATTTTGTTTACTTTAGACTCATCCCACATCTCTTTTATATTTTTTATAATACTTTATGCATTAGTAATACTATGGATGATTACTGCTTAGAGTATTTCAAGAAACATAGGTTTATGTCCACATGAGATGGATGATGTCTGTCAAACAATAAAATGAAATGATAATTGTTTAGGACTAGAGTTGATGAGGATGAAAAGTTTCTATAACTTTCACCTTTGAATGAATTCAAAGGATACCACTGACCATTGTAGAGATATTCTCCTCATCCTCCTCACTCATTGATTTATTGTTTTCTGAGATCTATATTCATTTTTTATCATTATTCTTTCTTTACCTTCAACAAACCCCTATGGTCAAAAATATTTTCATAGTAAAGTCATTATCCATAGAACTAATCTATTATATCATATTTTTTTAATTTATTTCATTTCAATATTATTCATTTAATAATGGTTTCTTTTACAAATAGATTCTTTTATTTGAGCCTATGATTGAGATAATGACAATAAGGAAATGTTTCATGAATGCATACAACCATCATAAAAAGGTGAATTCCAACTACTTATTTAATTAATTATGGAATCATTTTATCTACTATTTGTATGTTATTTTCCTTATTATTTTTTTCTAATACTTATTTATTTTTTTCACAGATCTTATGGGAAGTCATATTTCTTCATTCAACTATATACAACAAATCAAAAAAGAGATAAAATGATTCATTCTTCTAATGTTTCCACGCATTCTATTTTTGAGGATTTTTCTGTTGAACTTCCAATAATGCATATTTAGTTGATTTTCGTAGCCAAAAAAGATTTCACTTTTTTGAAAGCCTATTCTCTTCTGAATTTCAACAATGAGAAATGTTTTCCTTCTAAGAACACTGAGTCACTATGTAGTGTTGGAATTTAGACATATAAAGGCAAAGGGAGAATGGTAACATTGGAAGTTAGGATTTTTTTGAGACTTTGGGACATATAAGAATAATCCACACCTCTATCTGTCACATGGTGGGATAATTATGACTCTAACTAATTTACTTTTAAAATTGAAATTAATTTTAAAAAAAAAAGTACAACTAACATACTCAAATTTGAGAAAAAATATTCTAATTGTTTTGATACTTTAGGAAAGCAATTCTTAAGTTATTTGAGTCTTGTAGGAATCAGTCACACCATAATTCAATGGGCAGTGTGACCACTCTAACTTAATGTGTCCGTTATCAATTTAAAATATATAGTTTAGTTCAAAAAAGGCCAATCACTAAAAAAAATAAAAAACTCTTGGATTTTATTGATAATTTAGGAAATAAATTCATATATCCTTTGTGATGTGTAGAAATATGTCTCACATCAAACTAATACATGACATAATATGTATAGGAAAAAGTGTGTGTTTCTAGTTTAAAATGGAATTTTACTAAAAAAAACATGTGAAGCACTCAAAACTGATAAAACACATTTAGATTACTTTTATACTTTAGTAAAATGATCCATAATTCATTTAATACATGTAAGAAACAATTTTGCCTTAATCTGATGCATGGTGCGACCGATATGACTCCAAGTGTGTCTTTATTTAAAAATGACATCAATTTTAATAAAAAGGACAATTAACCTACTCAAAATCAAGAACAAAACCACTTATATTGTTTTTATACATTATTTAAACAATCCATAAGTAATTTTTAATGTGTAGGAATTAGATTCACCTCAATCTGACACATGGTGTGCTTGGTATGACTCAATGTGTCTATTATCTATCTAAAATCTTCAATTTAGTTAAAAAAATGGAACTCATTGAAAACTAAGAAAACTTTCTAGTTTTTTATTGATAATTTAGTACATTTATTCATCAGTTATTTTTAATGTGTATGAATTTGACTAACATCAAACTGATACAAGATTTTAGTGGTATAAGTTTGAGTGCGTCTTTCCAGTTTAAAATAACATTTTATTAAAAAAAGTGATGTACTCAAAATTGAGTAAACAAATTTGGATTTTTTTTATACTTAATAAAAATTATCCTCTTTTCATTTGGAACATTTAAGAAATATATGACCCTCAATCCAATGCAAAGTGTGACAAATATTACTCAAATTACATCTTTTTATTTAAAATAGACATAAATTTTATTAAAAAGGATAACTCACCTACTAAAAACTGAGAAAAAGCATTCGGATTGTTTTGATAATTTAGGAAAATGATCCAAAAATCATTTGTGATGTGTTTTAATTTTACTCAACTCAATATTATATAAGATATGTCTAGTATGAATCAATGTGTTTGTTATCAGTTTAAAATCAACATTTTAGTTCAAATAATGTCACTCACTAAAAATAGATAAAACACATTTGGATAATTATTATAATTTAGGACAATGATTCATAAGTAATTTTTGATGTATAGGAATCAGTATCATGTCAAACTAACACACAATATGAATAGTTTGATTAAAATTGTTTGTTTACAATTTAAAATGACATTTTAGTTTAAAAGACAAGAAAAATACTCAAATCCAAGTAAATACATTCAGATAGTTTTGATACTTTAGGAAAATAGTCCATAAGTTATTTGAGATGTGTAAGAATCATATGCACCTCAATTTGATGAATGGTGTGACCGGTATGACTCCAAGTTCATTTTTAACATATATAAGTATCATTTTAGTTTAAAATATGGATTACATTTCCAAAACCGAGAAAATGATCATGGATTGTTTATCTTTACATATATTATGTATTCATAAATTATGTTTCACATTTCATGATGTTTTTGGTGTTGTGGTGTGTTGTTACAACACATTGCACTGGTGGGGTAGTGTGCTGTAGAAACACACTGCAATATACCCCTTTATAAGAACTTATATAATTGCTGATAAAGGACCCCTTTATCAGTGCTTTTTGAGAACTGATAAAATAAATGGGCTTTCAATATCTCTCTAGTATTCAGTGTGTCACACCCATTTTTTTTCTTTTCATGTCATGGTTTTGATCTAGTTCATTGAAAATCACAACCATTTTCTAGGGTTTTTTGTGAGATTAATTATTATTTTTGAACTACCAAATATGTCTAATAACCTTAATTTTATTTCCCCATTTATTGTTTAGGTGCTTTTGGAGAAAGGGTGATTACTTCATGATTTGGGCCAACCGTGAGCCCATTTCCAGTTTTAAAAACCAAATTTGTTTCTTCTATAACTCCTTATTTTCAAACTTTTGCACCCATTAAACTTCATAAATTTCCTCCACTGATATATTGAAACCACCATATCCTTTTTGACCCCTTAATAATTCATAATCATGGTGAATTTGGGTAATTTATTTAGGTAATGGGCCAACCCATGGGCCCATTTACAGTTTTGAAAATATTAATTGTTTCTTTTATATATTTGTGATTTTTTAATATTTTTCAGTGATGCCACATCCCATTAGAATCCCAAATACCTATACTCACCCCCATTATCTATTCTAACTCTTTTTAGCTCATTTTCATCTAATATTATAGCGAATGTTCTCAGGTTTCCTGAAACCCTCCTGAATTGAGAATGTAAATTGTTTCATCCACAAATCATTAAATTCATACTCTTTTTCCAACAAATATTCTTTCCCATGTTCTTTTAGACCATATGAGACTCTCTAAGATGTTCTAAGACATTACCGTTTCTATATGGGTTCATATACAATGGAATACGAAGATTTTTTCTAGGTCGCAAGGTGAGATTTCTTCTCCTTTCTCCTCCCTTTTCCTCCCCCTTTTATAATTTATTGGTTTTATATTCTCTCCTAGTAATTTTAGACCTATGGTTCTGTTATCCCATGATTTTTTATTGGGTTTTCATTCGTTTTGGGCTATTCATCATAGGTTTAGGGTTTATAACCCCTCACATGGTGATATTGGGTGTCTGTTTCCATTATGCCAAAGATTTGAGGTAGGATATCCCTTGAACATGCCATAGTTATTTAATTTTCATAATTTTATTATTGTTTTAATCTGATATATATGTTTAGTATTATTTTTCCACCTTTGGATAGTTTTCTTAGTGGAAAAATTGTTTTTAAATCCTTGTTTTGTGAAAGGTAGTATTATTTTTTCATAAAAGTGCACAGCAAGTTTTTGTTTAAATGTCCCACTAACTTTTGAAACTATTTTGTGAGGTTTAGAACCTATTTTATGGTATTTTTAATATATTTCAGTATCTTTTATAAAATATGGCATTTAATTGGTGTTTTATTCCTTATTAAGTTCTTAAAATAAATTGTTTTGTATAAAAGGGCATGTCATGTGTTCGGTAAATTGCTTGGTTGGATTTTATGTGTTAATATTAATTTAAAGATCATTTGTTTGGATTTATAAATTAATTGGAAGAATTAAAAATAGTATTTTTAGGTCCTTATATTTTATTCCAATTTGTATTTGGTTTTACAAACAAATGGGTTTTGGTTTAAAACATGTTTTGGCCCGAGTTGTTGGAAAATTGTCCATTTCACATCCTTATTAAAATATTTGTGTTTGGAATATTTTACATGAGAGTTTTAAGGGATTTATAAATGTTTTTTATTCTGTAAATCATATTTATACACCTCCTTAATAAAATTGAAATGCATACCTTGGTCAAATTCTCGTTTTGAGAAAGTCTTAAAGGCATGTTTGGTATTTTTTTGTACAAATAGTTTTCATCTATATTTCATGTTCTCTATTTTGGGGAAATTTTGTGGTCCAACAAAGTGATTTATTAATTGGTTTTGTGGATTAATTTTTTTTTAATGTTATAGATGATTTTCTGGCCTTAAAAGAGCATTTTTAATGGATTTTATGTGCAAGTACCCATTATACTCCTTGAAATTGTTTAACAAAACTTTTTAGGGGTTTACTAATGCATAAAAAACTGTGAAGCATGTTTGTTGGAGGTTTGTGTGTTTATGGTTTAGTAATGTAATTTGGATGTAAAAAGTGTATTTGATAATATTTTTAACTTGATTGAGCACTAAAGGGAATACCGAGTATCTAGGTGGGAAGACCTGTTCTAGTATGCTAGTGATATCATGGGGTTTGGCCCCTGTTTCATAAAGAATGTTTAAAAATGACAACATTAACTAAAATATGATGATTATGATGTTGGGGGACCACTAGGTTATGGGTATTCTCACTACTAGTGGCTCGTGTGGATGAGAATGGATATTTATTATGGTTACTTTCATCGAGATACAATGTAGCTAGGGATCACAACTAACTAGTGCCTGTGTTCCTGGGACTTCTGCTCATCGGCTATTTTGTACTCACCATCAGAAAACGGTATTTTTTGTTGTTAAATTCAGTAGTGTGTTTGATTTATTCTAATTTTTAAATTCTTTAAAGCAGACATCTTGAAAATTATTTCCATTCTGAAGTTGCACCTCTTTGAAAATTGTTACTACCATTCTTGTTTATAAAACATGGATGTTTTTATGTGGTAATTTTTTTATATAGTATGGGACCTTATTTGTAAAACATACCTTTATATCTTGTATTCAAAACATGAAAATTTTTTATTTTATTTTAAAGGATTTGCATTGGTAATAGAATATTGGGCTAACCAACTGAGTTATAATACTCACACCTATAGTCTTCTCCTATTTTTAGCCCTTGTGCAGGTTTCAGCTTGAGTTTGATCACCTTGGGTGACGTGTGATCATTATATTGGAGAGTGGCCAGTAGGGTCACATGGAGTTAGTTTTTTATTAGTTTTGGTCAATTGAGTTGTTGGTTTAGCTGTACTTTCAGTTTCTTGTACAAATAATGCTCATCTCAGTTTTTATATAAATGTAGTTTGGGCTGTCCAGTTCTTTCCACTGTTTGTTTTATTTTTTATATATGGGAAAAATCATTCCCTTGTGTACTCTATTTATTACATTGGTTCTTTTTTCCATCCTAGGAGCTTCAGGAATGCCTCTCGGGACTTGTCGCGGGCTGTCCCTTATGACCGGTTCAGGGTTGACACAGGCAGGTTCTTGGAAAAATGGTATCAAAGGAGGTCGGCTTCTAGCAGACCTTTTTTTATAGTTCCCTTGTTATTTGGTGGGTGTCAAGGTAGATGTATTAGGAATTTTGGGACTTGAGGGGTATGTTAGGATGATCTTTGCGAACTCTTGCACGTTCTAATCCTCTAGTTTCCACAGGATGTCCAGTTTTATTAGTTTCCTTTGTTCTTTGTGATTGTTTATTGATGGGATATTACAATGGGAGTCTGGATAATGGCCTCCATGAGCTCTCAGGTCTTGGAAATACTTTTGGAATTTGGTAATGGTCCTAATAAGTCTCTATGTGTTGGTATTTTTTTGACAAATGGCCACCTACCATATGGTCAAGTCACCCACCGACACTAGTTTCCTTATGTGGGTTTCATGGACATTTCTTGAATTCTGATTTTTTTTAAATACTTATTTGAGAATTATGGAAATTGGTTTTAAAAGAAGTATTAGATTTTGAAAAGGGGAAAAGGGTTTTCAAAAATTAAATATAAGAATAGTTTTGAAAGGTTGTATATTTTAACAAATGTTTGGGATGAAGTGGAAATGATTTAACAGGATTGGATTTTCCCTAATCTAAACATTTGGTTTGTTGAAATAAAATGTTTAGAAATTGTGAATCATTTTAAAGTAATTCTGAAAATTTGATTTAAATGGGGTTTTTTGTCCTGTTGAAAAGTGTTTGAATATGATGAATTGCTTTTTGAAATTTGGTTTTGAGCAGATTGTGTTTTTCTAGAAAGGGGTTTTGGCCTTTGTGGTTGTCGGATTATGAAAATAGACCTTGCTAAAAAAAATTAAAAAAAGTGAAAGGGATATTTGGAATAGAATTGTTTTTTTGAAGTTGATTAAATGAAATGGATTATTTTTTTAATAAAATGTTTCTTCATGAAGTTTGGCTTGTATTGTGAAATCTGAAAATGGTTTTTTATTTGGTGGTTAATGTGCCTTTAGAAGGTACATGATTATTTTTGTAATGATGATTTTTTTTTTGCATTTAGTGTTTTCAGGGGTTCTTACATGAATGTTTTTGTGGATATATGGATGAATGGCTGGTATGGAATGGTATTTGAGTGCCCAGGGTGGCACATAAATGTTCATGCAAGTGAGATTTAATGAAACACCATTACTGAGTGTGGAATTCCACCAAGATAGTTTATTTGTTTTTCAAAAGTGTTTCATGCCGAAAAAATGTGGTGTTTTTTATGAACTGGTGGTTATGTGGATGGTTTATCCAATGTCTTAAAGGTGTTGTATATTCAGTATGCTTCCTTATCATCTATAATTCATACTCTAGTTTCATCTTGAGATGGGATCTTGTTGGTGGCTCGGTTTTGGGGTAATGTTCAGTGGGTTTCTAATGATGTGTGTGGGATGTTGTGATGTGGCCAAAAATGTTTCTCCATTTTCATGATTTCTAATTGATCAACCTAAATATTAGTTTCAAATGTTAAATACACCTTTTATAATGATACCTCATCCTGTTTGTTGAAATAGAGAGTTCTTTGGGGCTCGATTTAAAGTGTCTTCCCTTAATGGTGATTATATCAGTTGTAGTAGTTGTTCTCAGTGATGTTTAGTGGGTGTTTTTGTGTGTCGTTTTCATTCTTCTCCTCATTCAGAGTGAGAGAAATAGTGTAGTGTATCTATATGTTCTTTTTTGGATAAAAATGTGTTGTTGGGGAAGAGAGTTTCATGGTGTCTCTTGATCTATTGTTTATTCCTAGGATTGTTATGTGTTACTATTTTGAACTAAGGAATGAAGTACAAGTTGGGTATTGTCAAAGCATGGACATGAGTTAAGATATGCTTCATCCATCAGAGCTCCAGCCATAGGTTTCGGAGTGAAGCTAGTGCATAGTCAAGAGTCCTAGGATTGTGGGTTGTATTTCTAAGATAATACCTTTACCATTTCTTTGAGGTAGTTACTTTATTTCTATTTTAGTTTCAATTTCCCAATGATTGGGTCTCCTTCCCTCCCCTCCCTAATTGGTGGAGGTTTGGATCCATGCAGAGAGTGTTGGCCAAGTTCTTGCCACCTCCATTCTAGAATGGGTAGATTAAATGTTCATGTTGTGTTCCTATAAATATGGGTTGGTAGGTTGTTTCATGAGAGTTTTGGTGGGCTTGTGTGAGTGAGACAAGATTCTATATCATGTTGAATTATTGTTTTTTCATTGTAAGTTGGGTTCTAATGGTGGGGAGACCCACCACGGGTCTCGTTGATTTTTTCTCCTAAGAATTCTTCTAGTGCTAGTTGTTTCTTAATGGGGGGAATCCATCCCGTAATCCACTGGAATCTTTGGATTTTGTGAGTTCTCTTTGGTTTGGGTGATTTTTGGGATCATTGGTCGAACGCCCAACAATCGGGTTCTTGGATTGGTTGTAGAGGTAGTGACTCGATCTTTCGGTTGATTCTCGGGAAGTGGTTGAGAGTTGGTGTTTTGGTTGAGGTAAGAGGATTAAGTTCCAATAATGGTTTATAGTGTGTCACCGGACTAAAAAGATGGACCATATTGATAAATAATCCTTATGTGTTAATCAATCAGTTGGAATGTGTTATGTCTTTCCGGGGGTGGAATGCTTCAATGGTGGGGATAATTGCCACACCCATTTTTTTTCTTTTCATGTCATGGTTTTGATCCAGTTCATTGAAAATCCCGATCCATTTCTTTGGTGTTTCATGACATTTATTTTTTGTTTTTAACTACCATATATTTCTAATCACCCTAATTTGGTTTCCCCATTTTTTATTTAGGAGTTTTTTGAGAAAGTGTGGTTACTTCGTGATTTGGGCCAACCGTAAGCCCATTTATAGTTTTAAAAAACAAAATTTTATCTTTTATAACTCCTTTTTTATAAATTTTCACAAATTAAACTTCATAAATTTTCTCCACTGATATATTCAAACCACCATATCCTTTTGGACCCATTAAGAATTCATAATCATGGCGAATTTGGGTTACTTATTTATGTAATGGAAAAGCCCATGGGTCTATTTCATGTTTTAAAAATAATATTTGTTTCTTTTATATCTTTTCATTTTTTAATATTTTTTGGTGATTTCACATCCCATTAAAATACCAAATACCTATCTGCACCCCCATTATCGATGTTCCCTCTTTGGATCTCATTTTCATTGCATATTTGGGTGAAAGTTCTCAGGTTTCCTCAAAACGTCCAGAATTGAGAAGGTAAATTGTTTCATCCACAAATCATTAAATTCATACTATTTTTCCCACAAATATCCTTCCCCTGGTACTTCCAGACCATATGTTCCTCTACAAAAAGTTCCAATACATTCCCTTTTTTAAGGTGGCATATTTAATGGGAAAAAAAGAGTTTTTCTAGGTGGCAAGGTGAGATTCCTTCTCCTTTATCCTCCCTCTTCCTCCTCCTTTCATTATTTCTTGGCTTTGTATTCTCCCCTAGCCATGTTAAACCTAGGGATATATTATCCCATGATTTTTTATTGGGGTTTCATTCATTTGGGGATGGTTATCATAGTTTTAGTGTTTGTAAACACTCATATTGTGATATTGGGTGTCTGTTTCCATTACGCCAAGGATTTGAGGTAGGATATCCCTTGAACATACCTTTATCATTTATGTTTCATAATTTTCTTATTTATTTAATCTAATATATATGCTTATTATTATTTTTCAGCCTTTGGATGCTTTTCTTTGTGTGCAAAATGGTTGTCTAAGCCTTGTTTTTTGAAAGGTAGAATTGTTTTGTCATAAAAGTGCACACAAAGTGTTTGTTTAAATGTTCCACCATCTTTTGAAACTATTTTGTGAGGTTTATAAACTAGGTTATAGTATTTTGAGTATGATGCAGTATATTTTATAATATATGGCATGAAATTGGTGTTCTATTCCTTTTCATGTGCTTAAAATAATTTTTTTTTTGTTTAAAAGGGCATGTCATGAGTTCGGAAAATTGCCCAGCTGGATTTTATGTGTTAAGTTTGGTTTAAAAATTATTTTTTTGGATTTATAAATGTATTGGAAGAATTAAAAATGGTTTTTTTCTATCCTTCTATTGATTTCAAATTTTTTTTTGGTTTTACAAACAAATGTGTTTTGGTTTACAATATGTTTTCGCCCAAGTTGTTAGAAAATGGCATGTTTCACATCCTTATGAAAATGGTTGTGTTTTGAATATGTAACCTAAGTGTTTTAAGGGATTTATGAATGTTTTTAGCTGATATAAATGGTGTGTATACACCTCCTTAATAAAATTGAAATGCATACCTCAGTCAAATGCTAGTTTTGTGAAAATATTAAAGGCATGTTTCACATTTTTTGTACAAATGGTTTCCATCTGTATATCATTTTCTATATTTTGGGGACATTTTATGGTCCATGAATGTGATTTATAAATTGGTTTTGGGGCTACCAAATATTTTTTGTTATGTTATTGATGGTTTTATGGCCTTAAAAGATCATTTTTGAATGGATTTTATGTTCAAGGCCTCCTTATACTCCTTGAAATTGTTTTAAGAAACTTTTTGTGGTTTATTGATTTGTGAAAAGAATGCGAAGAATGTTTGCATAATGTTTGTGTGTTTATGGTTTGTTAATGTAATTTTTTTTGTGAAAAGTGTATTTGATAATATTTTTAACATGATTGAGAACTAAAGGGAATCCCGAGTATCTTGGTGGGCGAACGTGTACTAGTATGCTTGTGATCCCATGGGGTTTGGCCCCTGTTTCACTTAGCAAGTTTGACGATGAAAACACTAACTAAACTATGATGATGATGATGTTGGGGGAAAACTAGGTTATGGGTATTCTCCCTACTAGTGGCTTGTGTGCACGAGAACAGATATTTATTATGGTTATTTTCCCCGAGATATGAGGTACAAGGGGCTCACAACAAACTAGTTCCTAGAGATGTTCCCATGACTTGTGATTGTTGTCTATTTGGTACTAATTGTCAGTATACGGTGTGTTTGGATGGTAAATTCAGTAGTGTGTGTGATTTATTAAAAAGTGTAAATTATTAAAACCATCCGTCTTTAAAAATATTTTCATTTTGAAGTTGCACCCCTTTAAAAATTGTTACTAACATTCCTGTTTATAAAACATGCAAGTTTTTGTCTGGAAATATTTTTTTATATAGCGTAGGACCTCATTTGGAAAAAATGCTTTTATATCTTGTATTTAAAACTTGAAATTGGTGTTTCTGTTATTTTAAATGATTTTAATTGGTAATAGAATATCGAGAAAACCTATTGAGTTTTAATACTCACACCTATAGTCTTCTCCTGTTTTTAGCCCTTGTGTAGGTTTCAACTTTAGTTCGATCTTCTTGGGTGATGTGTGATCATTATGTTGGAGAGTGAATAGTAGGGTCACATGGATTTAGTTTTTTTATCAATTTTGGTTAATTGGGTTGTTGGTTTTTTTGCAATTTCATTTTCTTGTACAAGTAATGTTCAGTTCAGTTTTTATATAAATGTATTTTGGGTTGTCCATTTCATTCCGATGTTTGTTTGATTGTCAATATATGGGAGAAATTGTTCCCTTTCGTAATCTATTGATTCCCTTGGTGCTTTTTTCCATCCTAGGAGGATCAGGAATGCCTCTCGAGACTTGTCGTGGGCTGGCCCTTGTGACCAGTTCAGGGTCGACTCAGGCAGCATCGTGACACAGTGCTTCAATAGTGCTAATAAAGGATTTTTATTGCACTATTAAATTCCTATTTTGTAGTAGTGTTATGACACCCATAATATTATTTATTCTTTTTTTGGTTATAGATTAATGAAACATAGAGAATTCATACTCTTTCACTTATTCTTATATGTATTTGTCATTAGAACTTATCAAAGGAAATTCGATTTAAAAAATTGTTCCATTTTTAGATTGATTGTTATTTACTAGGTCGGATTTCCTCTTATATCCTTCTAGAATTAATTCTGTTTTATGACGTGTTAATATGTAGTTTAGAATTATTCTATATTTGGTACAATTGTAGTGAAAAAAATTTAAAACCTGTCAATGTTCAATAATATTGATCAAGTGGGTATTCAAGGGTAATATTTATAACACATTTCAATTTTTATAAATTACATAGTAAGTTATATCTCATGATAGTATTTATTAATCCCAAATTGAATATAAACCACCACTACCAATATGATAAAATGATATCTAATCCTAACTCTTATATAAACATTCCCCTTTCTACATGATGGGTCTTTTGGCCTCAACTTATTATATGTAGTAATTCTCAAAACCTTATTATGAGGATGGTGTTATGAAATCAAATTATATTTTAGGTGTCTCATTGAATCAAGTAGTATAATTATGGACCCTCATATTATAGGGAGATATTTATTATAACCATTTAATTATTTATTCATTACATATATGTTATCTGTGTCATGTAAATTTGATGATTATTTTTAAAAATATTTTATAAAATTTATGTAAATTATTAGAGTTGTTTATATATACACTTATATATTCACTTCTAAGTTGTGGCACATTGGTGCTGGCTATAATGACCCCAGTATTTAGGGTAGATAATTTGGGTTTAATTTCAATACAACCATGACTATTTTTCATGTTTGAGATTGTAGGGGTGTTGTTCTAGGTTTGGAGTCATGATTCAAGAAGTCATTCTAGGACTAGGGTAAAATTCTACACTATGAATAAGACCATACTACAATATAAGGGACTTGGGGTGTGATGAGGGTTGGGTTAGATTAAATTCTCATTGTGGGTCAATAGTCGCACCAAAAAGAAGAGGGGATACATCCTGACTAGTGCTGTATAAGAATAAAATGTTGTAATTAGAGTGGACCATGAAATGAAAATGGGCATTGAGGTATGTTTGGTGGTTGTGTGAGATTAAAAATTATTTTCATAAGATTAATCTCAGAGGCTAGTTGTGTATTATAACACAATTGGGTCTATTTCATTGTGAAGGGTATCGAGTAGTGGTGTGTTGTGATGATGTATGGACACTACACCATGAATGATGGATTAGAGGAGGTGTTTTCACCATAAAGGGAATGGTTATGAGGTGAAATGACCTTGGGTGGAGGATTTATATTTCAGGATGGTTTTAGAGTAGTGCATTGTGTCATGAGCTGAATGTCCATGTTATTATTGACCGTTTTTAATGATTTTTTAGTTTTAATTATATAGTTTATTTATTTAATTAAAAATGGGGATGGTTTTATATTCCTCCAAGTAGTAGAGAATATCACCATTAGATCTCCCTCTCTCAATTATTCTACTCACAAGGATGTTTTTCCTGGTTTTTTCCATTCTTCACTCTATTTTTTATAGTGATTCACCATGGTAAAGTCTCAGAATACTTTTTCAATGAATTCTTATTATTTTTTGTTGTAGTTATTTTTAAATAAAATATCAATTTAGTCTTATCCTATGGTTTTTTGATTTATTTTGATCTATTTTAAATCATTCTATGATATTTTACATTCAATCTATTGTATATAACAGATAGGTTGTTATTTTTCATATATATATATATATATCTGTTTATAAGTATTATAATATTAAGGTGTAGGTATTTTGGTGTGTGTGGGTGGGAATAAAACCACTAATGGTTTCTATTTTTTGTTGATCAGTTTATGATTATAAATCATTTTATTTTTTCAGTTCATTAAAAAATTCAATTAGTTTGTTAAATTAAATTGGAGTTTTATAAGGTTTCTTACAAATTAGAAGCATCGAAAGTAAATAATCTGAAATAAGAAAACCATCATAAGTAGGAACACTGATAAATGAAAGAAATAAAAATATATATGACTATTGGGTGGGTGTAGTTTAAATAAATAATATTATCTAGAATATCCAAATAAAATAGTTGATTTTTTGAACTAATATTTAGAGAAATAGTCAGGTGTTGATATTGAGAATACATTGAAAACAATTTCCCTGAGGATATTTTATAATAACTTTGGAATTTGTGTAATTATTATATGTGATTTCATTAGAAGAATATTTATATGTTCACCAAATAACATTTTTTCATTACAAAAAAACAAGATTATAATTTAAAAAGATTGAAAATTCCAGAAAGGAATGCATGGATTCATTGGGGATCATCTTCATCCAATGAATACCATGAAATTTATAAATATTTTTATGGATGAAACATTTGTATAATATCATAAGAATAAGAGTAATCTGGATAGGCCATATATACAATCCATATGGAGTATGAGTGAGAATGCATCATCAGAAGATGCAATGGAATTTCATGTTATAATATTACACTAGAATACGATGAACCACTCACACCAATATAGATTAAAGATACTCATAATATACAATTTAATTAATCAAGATAAAATATTATCCCATGATATTAACATACCCTATTTCTATTAAAAGAAAAAAATTGGAACACTACATATTTCATAGCATATAAACAGATGAAATAGATAATAATGTGTTTTTCTTCATCAAGTGGTGTACTGACCTTAGTGAGATCCATTAAATAATCAGAATAAGGGAATCCATGATCCAGTATCTAAATAAAAAGTTAGAATAACTAAATGTTGTGAGTTTAGTAAGTCTAATAAAGATGAGAAAAATTATTTTGAGGAGAACCTATTGATGTAGCAAAAGGGTGTTGTTTCAGAGTACAATAGTTTACACAAGTGAGGATACTGAATGTTGATAAAAATTTTTAAGCCCCCTAAAAAATTAAAAACCTAAAAGGAGATTAAATTTTTTAAAGGTTTATATGCAATAAGTATATAGGCTTATTAAAGATGAGTGTGAGTATAATTCAATTAAATTATTTTTCAATGGAAAATTTAGGTTGTGAACTCTATCATATTAATAACATAAGTTTTTATATAAAAAATATCATGAGTAAAAATTTATATAATGGTGAGTTAGTTTTTTAGATGATGAAGCTGAAAAATGGAATTTTGGAAGAATAATACAAGAAGAATAAGTTTCATTTGATTAATTCCATAAAATTACATTAAAGAATACTAGAAGAAAAAACAATAGTTATATAGATTTGAGATCACTGGATGTCATCATCATTGACTGATTTGAGAAGTTGATGATGTTTTATGTTTAACTATTATAATTAGTTCACCTAAAATAGATCATACCTAATGGTCATATGAAAACAGAGGCTACATGGAAGTTGAAGATAACTATAGTACTAGTTTATGTTTTCTATTATGAAATTAGAAGATGATATCAATCATTCATGCAATGAAAGTTATAATAGGTTTGAAACCAATTATGGGATATTAAATATGTTATATTTATACACGAAAAAGATTTAATTTTAGAAACTTGGAACATGGATTTTTAAATCCCTAGAAGAAGAAATAATAGTTTGAGTGTCATATAATTTTGATTATTATAGTCAATGATCAATACTCATGAATAGAAATTCTTGATTCTATCCAAGTTTTATGGAAATTTTTAAAAGTGACATGATATTTTATTTTTAAATATTTTAGTTAACTATATGATTTTAAAACATTTATTAAAGAAATTTAAATTAAAGGTTCAGAGATATTAAAATCACTAAATTTATTCAGTTCAGTTGATTCTATAAAAAAGTATTGATCTCAATCAGATAATGTGGCTATTGAGAAGAATAAATATTTATAGAGGACGTTTTAGACCATGTATTTAAAGAATGAATTTTTTGAGTTGAATTTTTTGAGAAGATCACAATATCAAGAATTGAAGAAAGGCCAGAATACTTAAAGATTAGGTTCTATGGAAGAAAGTGAGATCTCAAGATTTAATATTAGTATAATTATAAAAATTTTGGTGTGTAGGTACTCAAATAAAATGAGAAGTAATATTTGAAGTTCTTTTAATGATTGTGGAGACGTTATGTACAGACAAGAGATAGAATCTTATAAATTTTGGAGACATAGTGTGTGGAAGAAAAATAGTGGGTTAAGGATAATAACGTACCAAAAAACATATTATTTATAATCATACTAATAGTGGAAAATCTATTACATGAAAAGAGTCAAAAATATAAGGATTAGGTTATCACATTTTGGTAAAACCTTGTAAAAAACAATTTGTGTTATTTAATTTAGATTATCTATATAACATTGTGGAAATATAGTGGGGGAAATTTTTAATTATATATATATATACTAAATAATGATATAGTTTTGATCAACCTAAAGAAAGAAATAAATTTAATTGGAACATCATTTATAAAAGTTGGACACCCTTGATTCACCCACCTCTCAGGGTGACTACAAAAATCCATAGGACTCTCAATTGGTATTAAATAATATGTTTGCTATGATTTTATGTATTAGTTTTTCTCATAGGTTTTTATCTTTTCTATATGAAGTGAATATTTTATGAATATTTAGATATAATTTCTTTATAACATATTAATATTAGAATTTTGAAAGTTCATAAAATTATTCTTGAGATGAAGTCAACAGAAGATATTCTAGTTAGTGGAAGTGTTGAAGTATTAGCCAAAACTATGAATAATTAAAGGAAAAAGGAATCTTAAAATTAATGGAATCATTTTTTTATAAATTTTCTGAATAAAGATCCATTAATACCAAATGTGTATACATTTGTTAAAAATTATTTTAAATTTGATAACATTAGCAATCTAGAAGAAAAAATTCTGATATGTTAATACATAATAAAATCACACATATGGAATATTAATCCAATGAAATAGAATATAAATTTACTAGGATCTTCCATAATTAAAAAAATATCATATATCTCATGTATTATAAGGACAGATAAGTGTTACTTTTTAGTGAAATTTTTTTTATAGTTGAATAAAAATTGTATAATTTTTTTAGAAATATCATAATTTAATTGTTTTGTTAAAATTATTCATAGAATTATAATAAATTATATATGTTAGGAACTCTTTGATGGAGATCAATTACTTCATAATAAAAAATGTTGATAATTTTTTACAATAATAAAGTAAGATGTTTGAAAAAAAAGTTTAAAAAGGTAAAGAGTGAATGTAAATAGAAATTAAAGTTCTATGATAATTATAGAAAACATTTAAATTTAATATGTCTTCAGTTTTAACTAATGTTTAGAAACATGGGACATACTCAAGTAGAATTATCACATGAGGCTGAGAAAGTATCTATCGCTGAAAATTCTAACAGGAGTTCTATTTTTGAAAAACTTCCATAGTGAATTTGAAGTATATTGAGTTAATTGAATATTTTTCTTTTCTATAGGCCTATTAAATAGGTAAAATGAAATTCTGATTAATATTAATGCACCAATTTATTTATGTTGAATAGTATATGTTTTAATTCTAGACAAATATGGGTAAAGAAGCATGAGAATAAACTCATGACATTCCTAAAGTTATAAGAAAGAAGAAAAATAGGAAGATCCACTCAAGGTGTTTAGAATAGAGATATTAAGAATCAATAATCATATTATACATCCACTATCTAGAATAAAGAACAAGGGATGGTATAATATTTTGTCCGATAATATTGGTTTTGTTGAAAGTTCATACACTAGGCCATGAATTTGTGGTATAATTTATTAGTTTTAAAAAAAATTTGTAGACCAATATTTAGGTGGATATAAAAATAAGATAATATAATTCGGGATATTTATATCCAAACAACATAGTAAAAAAAATATATTGATAACCAACAAATTTATTTATATAGGAAATTTTTTTGAAAGTTGAAAAATAATTTCCCATAATTATGATGACTGATGTTTTTCAAATACATAAGTTAATTCAACTACTACTAATGAAAGGATTCCAAAAATTCTGAAGCTAAATGGAAAAAATATGGACAATAATACCAACTTTTGGTCTAAATTAAAGTAATAAGAGAATAAGAATAAATCCAAGAAGAATATAAAAGAATATTTCATAATAAATAATTGATGATTTTTTCGTATAAGGATTTTTCTCATCAAGAATATATATATGTGTAAATATTAAAGTTATAGAAAGAAATATATATTGATAGAGTAAAACAATTAGTGAATAAAGAAAATAAATTTTATTGGTTGAAGGAATATCTAAATAAGACACTAAAGTTATCCAAGAGTTACCACAAAATGGTGACATAATAGAAGAAAAGAATATTTTTGGTAGATATATGGATATTGAATACACTTCTACATGATAGGAATACTCAAACATGGGAAACTATTAAATAAAAGTAAATTGACATCAGAATACACCATCATTTATATTAAGATGTAATGTGATTAGAAATAAATATTTTAACATATTCTAAAATATTTTATGGTTGTATGGCCATAAAAATTAGAGTATTCAAGGAAATTGGAATCATAAGAAAATATTAAAAGTAAATTTACCTTCTTAGTGGATTTTAAGAAGAAAACCCCACACAAATAAAAAAATTTGAGTGAATAAAATAATCCCATACATCCCAAAGATGTTTGGAAGATGAAAAAAATGTGATTTCATGGAGAAAAATATAGTTTTAATTAAGAGAGATTTAGTTTTGTTATGATTTATTATCCTATTTTCTATAAATAATTATTAATGAAATATCCGCCTTATTCCTTGAAAAGTTTCAATTAGGTTTCTTTAAAAAATTTAATTGTATGTGATTATATCGAATGAGGTTTTCCACAAAAAAGGAATATGGGGGTTCCAAATACATTATGTAGTTAAAATGAAGAGATGTATTCTAGATAACAAAAGTTTATGAAAATATATTCTAAAGTTTAGATAAAGTGCACATTTAAGAATGTGAAGAAAATATGTTTTTTATGATGTTGATGAAATTAAAGATATAGAAAATATGAAGAGATAAATAATTCATCATCTTGATGTATGTTGATATCATTCATTACTCATTATTAATATATATTGAATGAAAAAAAATTGAAAGTTTTAAATTTTTTAGGACAAAGTGAAAAAAATTTATAATAAGGGAGAAGACATTTACATTATTCTTGATTTATTTAATTTATTTGTTGATATGGATGCATAAAAGTAAGTTGAATACAAACATGATGAACTTACCCCTAAAATAATACTTTATAAACATTGGAATCAATTGGTTGTTTATAAATATCTAATTATTGAGTAAATCATACTTGTTTTCTACACTAAATATGGTTCATGTAGAGTTATAGTTGGGTTATTTGTGTCTTATTACATTAATAAAATTTATATTATCCTTCCCTTAATAGATTCGATGTTTACATTCAATTCATCTGAAGAAATGGGGAGAAGAAGAATTTTTTTAAATAATTTTCCTTACTCACCCCAAGATTTCAATAAGGAGGATTAGAATTTTGATCATTAATTATGAGATAAAATGTATCCCCTACATAGAATACTATGAAATTATTAGTAATATGGGTGAGAAAAAACTCATTAACATTTAGGATAATTTGGTATTAAAAAAAATAAATTTTGTAAATTATTTACCTATAAAATAATGATTATTATGTATTATAATTTATGTTAATAGATTAGTAAAATTCAACAATTATAATGAAGAAAATTTTAATTTCCTATGGGTGTTTCCAATTAGATGATTCATAAGTACATACTCTCAAAGAAGAATACCATTTTAAGTAGGATCAATGGTATACAAAGGAAATAGGAATATATTTTTTTGAAGGATATATGATAAATTCATGGAAATAATATTATCTAAATGTTTCCACATAAATCAATTTATTGTTTGAATATATATTTAGTGTAAATGTTAGGTGTTTTTATAGTGAATACACTAAAAGATTCATCCATGAGAATATGTTTTAATAAAATTGGAATTTTCATTCTAAATATTTTTTATATCACCAAAAGAAGAATTTTATGTTCACTAAATTATGTATTTTATTTCACTTACAGAATATTACTATCATAAAAGTTAGAAAATTATTGAAAGGCGTGCATGGATTCATAGAGCACCATTTTCGTTGAATGAAGACCTTTAAATTTACATTATTTTATGTGGATGTGAAAGGTGTATTATAATAGATAAAGAATATTGTGATTTATAGGCTTCATATACATATGATCGAAATTATAAACTTGAATCCATCCTAATAATATGTAGTGTAAGATGATGTTACAACAATACACTAGAATATGTGGCAGAACATGCACTAAACTAGTTCAGGATGCCCATATGATATAAGATGATGAATCTCGATGCCATGTGAGACCATTATATCTACTCACATTATGTCCCATAAAAAATATTTAAATAAATACATGTTGAAAATTGTGTCAAAAGATAGAATGCATAAAAAAGATGTGCTGCTTCTTCTATGTATTGACTAACCTTATAAAGATACATTATATGATATGAATAAGGAATTTTTTGATCGAGATGTTAAAAAAGGAGTTTTAACAACTATAGTTCATGATATTATGAAGTGTAATAAATATCACAATAATTATTTTAAGAATAACCTACTGATTCCATAGAAGGGTATTGGGTCATTGTATGATAGTGAACACATGTAAGGTTTCCAGATGTTTGGAAGATATGTAAATTCATCAAATGAAGTAGAAACAATAGAGGATAACAAATATTGAAATGTGGATGGGTAAGTATTATACATTCTTATAGAATATGAGTGTGAGTATGGTATAATCATATTATTTTTATTGGAAAATTGAGATTGTACAATGTGTCGTGTGCATAAAGAGGGTTTCTTTATGAAACAGAGTGTGAGTGAAAATGTGTAACTTGGTGAGTTTAGTTTTTTTTATAATGATCCTGATAAGAATATCTAGAGGAATGATACTAGAAGAAGAATATACATATATGTTATGGAATGCAGCTATAGTAAAGACCACCAAAAAGAAATAAATGTTTTTACTAGTTTGAGATTACCGAAAGTTATAATCATTAGAAGAGTTAAAAAAATTATGAAGTTTAATGATGTATGATGACAATTTGTTTACATTAAGAAGTTATTACATAATAGATACAAGAAAAATAGAGGTTTTGTAGAAGGAATAGATAGAAATACTATAAATTGATATTTTATGTCAAGGCATTATAAAAAGATGTGAACACTTCGTGAACCATAAGTTGTAAAATATTCAAAATCCTCTATGGGATAGGTCATATGAGATGTTTATAAATTTTGAATCATGAATATTAGAAACCCATAATATGGAGGCTGAAATCTCTAAAAGAAAAATGAATAAATTTAGTGAAATCCAATGGTGAATCCATGTTTTAGGAAGATTAACCGGGTAAAGAATATGATGTGTGAATGAAAACTGAGTTGTTATGATTTGAATGAATCTGAGAGTATTTAGAATAATTATCAGGTAATAAATATGAGGTATTTATATATCCACATGTTTTGTGATATGGTGCTTTCATACAATCATTGAGTTTGATCACAAGTGAAACTGAGGTTCAAATCGCTCACGTACAAGAATGTTATGTCCAGTAGAATTAAGCAGAGTGAAATTCATGGTAATAATCATTCATCAAGAAATGAAAATTTTAGAGAAAAGGTGTTGGAAAAAAATCCCTCAATGTGTCTTCTCGGTATGTTTTGGGTGTGATTGTGTTTGTTAAAAAATACATATGATACTGAATGAGTTTGGTTGGTGTTTGCTGAAAATAGATTTTTAAGGTAGCGTAGTTTCCCAGAGTTTGCCAAATTTTTGGGCAAAAAAAATAAGGAATTTATGTTTGGAAATATATGGTTCTCTTCATAGGACATAATGGTGTGAGGAAAATTGAATTAAATCAGTAATGGAAGAGAAATGTGGAGCCCGTGACATGGATCATGTAGCATATCTGGGAAGGGTTCGCAGTCGTGTGCCAGGAAGCTGGAACAGTACGCGGGAGCTATTCGCAAAATTGAAAATGGATTGTGGAAATAGTTTTCGGTGAATTGTGTGTGTTATATGGAATTCATGATGGTTTACAGGATGGAAGATGGGTATGTCACTATATAGGAGAAAAGGTAGTATGCGAACTGTTGTGAAGAAATGGTTCTGGAAATTGGTGAGGTTTGTGGTAGGAGGATCAATATACAATGGAGGCTATACTGAATCAAAGATTTAGTAAATCTTATATTATCATATTTTTCATATATCTCTACCTATATAAGGATTTCTAATACAACATATTAGAATCGAGAGAAAATACCATTAGAGAACATCTCTTTGCTCTGGGAATTCGGTGAAGTCCAAAAGTGATTTGCGGGAAGCGATGCTGCAAAGGCTGAAGAAGTTTGTAGAACAGTTTTACGAAAGTGTTTTTGTGGGAACTCATAGTTCATAGAGTAAGAAAAATATATATACTAATAATTTGTTACATAGAGAGGGAGATTCGGTTTTTAGAAGTGAAGGTAATTTGTGAACAGAGAACAGTTCGCAGACAGAGGGTGGTTTGCATAGGAGGTTCACAGAGTTAGTACACGCAGGCGATGCACGATATAAAATGAAGAGGAGTCCATGGATTAATGGTGATTTGTTGAAGAGTCATTGATATGTATAGGTCGTGTTCCATGTACCATACCTAGTACATAGTATGAGGGAGGAACATGTGGTTTGCAGAACACTCAATGAATCTTGAAAGAGCTTCAAGTCAGTTTGTAAAAGAATGTTTTGTTACCTAACAGTACACAGAAAGCCAGATTTCAGCTATAGTTGAAAAAGGGACTTCAATAGGGAATATACCTATAGTTGAGGATGTGGTATTCATACAAATGAATGGACCTACACATCCATAAACCATGTTTGATGTACAAGTCTGTAAACTGTTAGTGGATTCCTTTTGAAGATCAGTGGGCATCGAAAGAGGAAGCCGGTGACCATTTACAACAGTAGTGAGTTGGAGAAATATGCATAGGGAGTGACCCTTGATAATGTATTGGGAGAATCCTAAACCTTGTAAAGACAGTGATCCTATACATAGAAGATTTAGCGCGAACATTATACTCATTATTGGTAGTGAGCCTTAGCGAATTTGGTACATCGGCACACTGTCTTTGTATGCTCTTTGGACGTAGCATAGTGAGGGTGAAAAAATTAAAAATTGTTTTGTTTTTTGCATGATTTAAATTATATTCACACTTTCCAATTATAATGAGATATAAGAGAGTTTTGTTTAATGAAAAAACAAGATCCTAAGGGGAATGAATTTTAATCTACCATACCCTAATTCACCCCCCCCTCTTAGGGTATTCGACCTAGTGGACCAAACAATTGGTTTCAGAGCGAGGTTGAAATTGAGTGGTTCTCTCTTAGAAAAATAAATAGAGGTGGTCAATCATAATGGAATTTAGATCTTTGATGGATATAATTTTCAACTATGGAAAAATCGGATGCAATACTACTTCTGATCCTTAGTAATGGATGCTTTCACCGCAACTATGCATGGAATATCAATTGACATAAATATTGGTGCTTTATTAGAAGCTAAAAGAAATGAATTTTATTATGATGGTAAATGGATCAATTATTTAGGGGTATCCCTAGAAAATAAAATTTATATTAAGGTGATATCTTATAAAATGTCACATGCTATGTGGGAAAAAATTGACAATTTATGATGGTGACATAAAAGTCTGGGAAGCAAAGATGCAGGTTCTGTGGAAAGTCTGAGAAGCCAATAAAATTATCTGCAGTCCACCAAATATTCTACCTATGATTCTTCTAAACTTTCATCTTATTTTTAAATAAGATTCTTTTTTTGAATAACATCAACTTAGTATTTCTCCTACCTTTATCATTTTATGAATACATATTTTGGAAAATTACATCGTTGTATTCATTGTCATCCAAAAACTTCATAAGACAGTTTACTACAAAATTCTGAATCATTCTACATCAAAAGAATGAAAATTGAAGTTTACCTTTGAAGTTCCCTTTTCCCCTTTCTTGATTTGAGAGAAATGACATGAAATCATCCAAATTTGTATGAAGATTAGTTACAAGATTCAAAGAACCCGAGGCAAAATTAGTGGTGTATCACTGCCACATAGGAGTGTACCTCACATAAGATACTGTTGTTGTGGTAAGATGGGAAACTCTCAAAATTTATGATCCATAGAAAAGAGGTTCCAAAGGGAACAAGAAAAATATAGGTTGTAATACATAGCTCAGAATTCCAAGTCATCATTTGATGGTATTTTTTAAAGTGTAAAGGACTCGGACATATGGATAGATATTTCACATCAACAATGTAGTGGAATGTATTGAGGCATACTAAATTTGTTCATAAGAAGAATCCAAATGTATCATCAAGAGAGCTGAAAATTCAAAATTGATTTGTAGCTCTGCAATTTGAAGATTTTCTGTCATATACTAAGAAATATCAAACTTATCATTCTATGTTTGGTATGAATCCATATACTTGGGTTAAAAAGAAAAGGGCTTAGTCAGATGTGGTTGTAGAAATTGTGTTCAAGGAATTAGATCACACTGGGATATGGATCATTGACAGTAGACGCACTTCCCATATGATGGTAAATAAGGATATATTTTCTATAATTAAGTATGATAAATAAGGTATCATGAGATTCAGTAACAATAAGGGATAGGAAATTATAGGTACTAGAAAAGCCAATTTTGGAGGAAAAGACAAGAGACAAGAAAATGACTTTGTTGTTGAAGGGCTTAGTCACAAATTTCTTAGTGTTAGTTAATTGTGTGACTCTGGGCATGCCACAAATTTTTCAAAGAAATTATGTATCATCAGGGAAAAGGATGATTTTTTTATTGAAAATAAAGATTACAAAATAAAATCACAACCTTATTAGTGGAGAAAAAAGATATGTGCTTTCTGTCCATGGATGAAGAAAACAAGTTATGGCATAAGTGTCTTGGACACATAATCCAAATGTACTTGGAAGATTGGGTGAAATATAATGTTGCTCGAAATATCCCTAGATTATCACATGATCATAATCATATGTTTGATATCTTCCTACAATGGAACATCAATCAAAAGACATATAAACTAAAGGATAGAAAGTAAACAATATTTCTTGAGTTGGTGCATATTGATGTGTGTGGGCCAATTTCATCAAGGTATATTGATGGGAGGTGATATTATGTTTTCTTCATTGATGATTATAGAAGAGTGGCATGGGTTTCAATAATTATCCAAAAATATAAAGTGTTCAATTTCACTACAAGATTTTTATGGGAATATGAAAAGATGGTTGGTCAGAAAATATGGATGATTCTAATAGATAATGGAACAGAGTTCACAAATAGAAAGTTGAAAGATTATCATGAGAAACATGGGATAAGGCACAAAGTTTTAGTGGTATGAACTCCAGAGTAGAATGAAGTAGTTGAGAGAAGAAATTGGATTGTAAACAACGTGGAAAGAATAATGCTCATTAAGAAAGACCTTCTTAGGAAATTTTGGAAAGAAGCAGTGATGGAAGCTGTCTACAATTAAAATATGGCTTTAATTTGTGTGAAAGAGGAGAATACATAATACGAGTTATGGTATGGAAAACTTCTTTCATTGAAGTAAATTCAATTCTTTAGAATTAAATGTATAATTCTCAATAAGGAGAAACACGTGAAGTTTGAATATTGTTGGGATGAAGGGATATTTATTGGATACTAAATTAAAACAATCATAAAAATTCTTCAATAAGGGTCTAGGAAATATGTTGAAAGTAAGGATGTGACTATATTAGATAATTAATAGAATCTTCAGAAAATACATGATCAGACTCAGGAGGATAAGGGTGGAGAGATGAGCAGATCATGAGATGCTTCTTCTCTAGAGGGTGATTCACAAGAAGACTCAGATGATAAGAATAAATTGGTGTCTGCCTACAGGCCAGTGAGAATAGATGAAATTGATAGGAAAAACATAATTTGGGATTAGAAAGCACTAGTGAGGACAAGTATATTATAGACATTACAACAATAATCATACTTATAATAGGTGGAACCTAAATATTTTGATGAAGTAGTTGGATATGAGAGCTGGGTTCATGCTATGAATGAAGAGATTAACCAAATTGAAAAGAATCAAACAAGGGAGATTGTTTCAAGACTAGTATAAAAGAATTTCATAGGGATGAAATGGGAATTTCTCAACAAAAGGGATGAATATTGTGTTTTTATTTGAAACAAATCATGCCTTGTGTGCAAAGGGTACTCCTAGATAGAGCGTATAGATGTCGATGAAACATTTTCACATGTTAAAATGCTATATATAATCATATTATTCTTGTTCATATAAGTGAAAATAAAATTCAAGGTTTTCCCAATGAACATCAAGATAGAATTTATGAATATACTACTAGAATAATAAATTTAAATTAAGAAACTAGATGGTTTTCTAATCCATGAAAATGAGAACATAGTTTGTTGGATGAATAAGTATTTATATGGTTTAAAGCAAGCACCAAGATCATGGTATTAAAGCCTTGATCAGTTTTTTAAGATGCTCGATTTCAAATGTGGTTGATTTGATTGTTATCTAGATTTTAATAATGGAAGTTGTCAATGGATGATGGGGATGGTTTATGTCAATGGAATAATCCTTGGTGGATAATATGATTCACAATGTATACAATTTTATAAATTCAGGATAAGCTAGTTTGAAATGTCGATGATTATTGAGATGATGTTTTCCCATGACTTATAGCTGACGCATGGAAATAATGACACTTTTATTTATTAATCTAAATATTCCAAAGAGGTTTTGGGAAGTTTTGGAATAGGTAATTAAAAAGATATGAAGACTCTGGTTGCGGCCCGGTTGAAACTATCACGAGATAATGAAGGTAAGGTATTTAATACCACAGAATAGAGGAAAATCATTGAAATTTTGTTGTACCTGATATTGACAAGTCCTGATATTGTATTTTATTTATACCAAGAAGAAATATATCAAATAAATCCCAAAGAGAGCCATAAGATTTTATTGAAAGGAATATTTCAATTTATCAAGGGAACCATGGATGTTGGTTTAATATATAATGACAAATGTCTTCCATTGTTATTGGGATATATAGATGCAGATTGGACCAAATTATCAGATGATAGGAAATCAACATCTAGAGGTGATTTTTATCTTTTAGGATTGTATATTTTTGGGTTGAGAAAGAAACAATATTTTATTTCATTGAGCACTATAGAAGATGGATATATTGTGGCTACTCAATATTTCACACAGCTATTGCAGATGAAGCAACATCTTGAGGATATGGGAGTTTCAGGGTAATCTTCAATCATAATTCATTGTAAAAATTAAAGTGTTATAAATCATAGAAAAAATTCATTCCATCACTCAGGGACAAAACACATTGAAATTAAATATCATTTTATCAAAGATAATGTGGAGTAAGGTAATGTGAAGTTGGAGTATGTGCCAACAGAACAATAAGTTGTAGATATTCTTATGAAGGCTTTACCCAAAAAAGCATTTGAGAGACATCAACTAACTCTGGTAGTCTAGTTGAATCCCCAAACATGAAAAAGTGTTTATGTAGGACCCCCTATCCCAGAGATATGGTGTGTTTTTTCCCTAATGTAATGATATGTGTTCTTTACCTGGATGCAAACAACCTTAAAGTTCCCTTCTAGTTCGTTGACAATGGAGAGAAAGTGTAGCTATTCTAGGGGGAGAAGTGAAATGGGGAAAAGTTTTTAGGTGGAAAAGTGAGATAGGGGAGTTGAAGTTGAGCTAAAATTGTTTGGAAGAGCTATAACATAAAAGGAGTATTAAATATGAAGATTCTAGAAGTGATTAATCAAATATATCATATCATGAAAACTATGGTTTTTGATGAAACAGGTGATTGGTTTCAAGAGATGGTGTCAGTAATGAAGTGATTAATTTATGAAATTTTCATTTTATTCTTGTTTCACATGAAAATAATGGATTATATGGGCTTAGAGTTTGATTTGAGTAAATCTTTTATTTCTATCTTAATCTCAATAATCAAAATCCAATTTAAGAAGGAAGGATCTTTAATAAGTTATCAAAATGTGAATAATTATTATGGGAAGAGTTGTCAAAAAACCCAAAGGGGGTATTATTGGGGAAAAATCCCTAAATGGGTCCTCTCAGAATGTTTTGGGTGTGGTTTTTTTATTGACAAATTCATATGACCATGAATTATTATGATTTGTGTTTTTAGAATACAGGTTTTTAAGGTTGCCCAGTTTCCCAGTGTTTGCCAAATATTTGGGCTTCAAAATAAGGAATTTGTGTTTGTAAATGTATACTTTCATTCATAGGATTGAACGTAGTGAAGAAAAGAGAATGAAATTGGAAAATGAAGAGAAATGTGGAGTCAGGGACATGGACCACATAACATGTCCAGGAAGGGTTTGTGGTCATGTATCAGTCAGCATGAATCGTACATGGGAGTAGTTTATAGAATAAAAATGGTGTGTGGTGACCTTTTTTGGCCAAGTGATTACAGTATGTCGAAGGCATGACGCTTCAAAAAATGGCAGAAGCTGATGGTTCCACATAAGAAAAAAAATTATTACATAGACCACCAAGGAAAAATCGTTCGCAGAATGTGTTTGGTTCGTGGTAGGAGGATCAATATGTGGTGGACGCTATACAGAATCAAAGATTTCGTAAATATTATATTATCATATTTTTCAGATATATTTTCCTATATAAGTAGTTATAATCCCACTAATTAGAAGAGAGAGGGAATTTCATTAGAGAACATGTCTTTAGTCTATAAATTCAGTGATGTTCGAAAGTGGATTGCAGGAAGTGATTCTGAAAAGGCTAAACATTTTGTGGAACAATTCATGAAAGAGTATTAGTAGGAAATTGTAGTTCTCAAAGGAATAAAAATCTGAAAAAGTAGAATGTGGTACATAGAGGTGGAGCTCCTATATGTGGAAGAAAAGGAATTCTATGAACAGAAAACGGTTCATGGATAGAGGGTGGTTCACAGAAGAGGTTCGCGGAGTCCATAGGTAGAAGAAGTACATGATATTGATGGAAGATGAGTATGTGGATGAAGGGTGGTTCACATAAGTGGTATGCATAAGAGTTGTCCCACATACCATACCCAATACACAGTACTGGGGAGTAACATTTGGTTCACATAACACTCAAGGAATCTTGAAAAAGATTCAAGTCAGTTTGTGAAAGTCTTTTCTGTTACCTTGCAGTACACAAAAAGGTGGATTACATCTATGGGTGAAATAGGTACATCAATAGAGCATATACCTATATATGAGGATGTGAAAATCATAAAAATGAAGGGAACTACACGTCCATATAAAATTTTCGACCTAAAAGTCTATAAACTGTGAGTGGATTCCTTTTCAAGAGTAGGGGCATAGGATGAAAAAGATGGTGAACCTTTCCACTAGCAGTGATCCAGAGAAAGGGGCTTAGTGAGTGACCCTTGGGAATGCAATTAAAGGATCCTAAACCTTGTAAAAAAAAGTGATCTTGGGCATAAAAGATCTAGTCTGAACATTATACTCATTATTGGCAGTGAACCTTAGTGAATTTGGTATATCAGCACACCATCATTGTATACTTCTTAGGCACAGCCCAGTAAGGGTGAACCAAGTGAAAATTGTTGTGTTTCATGCATATATTAAATTATATTCACACTTTGCAATTTGAATGATAGATAAGAGGGTTTTTTTAATTATGAATCAAGATCCGAAGGGGAAGAAATTTTAATCTGTCATACCATGATTCACCCCCCGCCCTCAGGTTATTCGATCTAGTGGACCTAACAACAAGAAAGTGTCTTACAAATATAATAGATAATTAAAAAAAAGATTTTTTCATACATTCAGATGAATATGAGTGGTGCAGAGGTAGAGTCTATCATCTGAAAATGATTTAGGATAATTTTCATATATAAAATTAGTGCTATTTAAGTAAGTGAACCTAAAATAAATTGAGTATAAATGTATTAATGTAAAGTAAAAAATTAATTATTATTATATTTAACTACAAATAAAATGTTCAAAATTCATGAAAGGAATATCTTGATTCTATCTATTTTTTAATAAGAATTTTGAACGATAGTTTATTTTTGATTTTGTGGATATTTGAGTTTACTCATAGATTTTAGAACATTTAAAATAAATCCTTGGATTTTAGTGATTTTATAATCACTAAATTTATGAGGTTTTATTGTGTCTATAAAAATGTATAACCCCATTTAGAGAAATTACATGATGAGGAGAATAAATATTTGAGAGATGATGTTTTTGAAAAGGGAATTCATTGAATATTTAGTCAAGTTAAAATTTTGGAGAAAACCAATACATAAAATTCCAAAGAAATGTGAGAACACTAGAACATCACGTTTTGAAGAAGCGAATTAGATATCTTGAATTATGTTTCCCAAAATAAGAATAAGTTTGGGGTGAAATTACTCCATTATAATAAGAATGTTCATTCAAATACTTATTCAATATTATAGAAACACTAGAAGGAACTATTATATTCTGAATTTGAGAGAATTAGTGTGTAGAGAACAAACATGGGGTTAATATAAATATCTTCCCACACGCCTTTTAATCTATAATAAAATTATTAGTGGAAAATATATGACATGATTGGAGTCAACATGATAAAGAGTAGGTTCTTACAATGAGAGAAAACCTTGTAAAAATACCAATGTGTTATTAAACATAATTTATCGTTATAAAATTAGGTAAAAGTGATGATGGTGATTTATAAGGATATATATATTATAACTGATGAAATAGGAAAACTTAACATGATGGAATAATGAAATATATGTTGAACTTAATTGGTAAAAGTTTTTCATCCCTAATTCACCCCCTCTTAGGGTGACTCCACAAACCCCTGGGACTCACAACGTTGTTTGTGTCATATGCCAAGGGTTATTTTCATAATGGTAGCAGTGTTCATAAACTATGAATGTGTCTTTATAACACTTGATAGATTCATCAATTTCATGTAAATTCAACATACGATGTAAATTTTTGATACTTATGATGTTTTTTGATGTGTTTCCTTGGGAATATAATGGGTGTAAATCATATGGCTTTGAGTTGATGTGGTTCTCTCAAAATTATTTTTGTGATATCTCATTAAATGATTTTTAGGATATATTTTTTCATTAGGTTTTTATTATTGGATGATATTGATGCAAGTCACAATTGGGATGATAATATCAGGGTTATCTGGACACAATGTAGGTCCCACACAGTGGTTATGACAATTGATTTTTTGAATGTATCCTATATAGTTGAATTAATTAAGATATGTGGTGATAACCATATATTTAGAGAAGGGAGACCACATAGGTATGGTCACATGATGAGGATGGTTTACTGAGATCTATCAATGGGAGATAGTTCTCATCCTAATTGGGCTTTATTAGGCTATTGAGATGGCAGTTGAAATAGATAATGGTTTTCAATATGACTTGTGGCATAGAATGTGGATGTGCCTATATCGAATCAATGATAACACCCAAGATCATTTTCTAGCTCACATTAAATCATGTTCCAAAATTTAGAATAGAATTATTTGGTAGGCCTAGGGTGGTTTTAGTGTTATAGAATATGGGTGTGTCATCCCACTTCGACAAAAGATGAAATAGGTAAAGTCTTCACAATGGCTCAATAATCATGGATTTAGAAGGTATGTTGATTTATTTTTTTTATTTTACATCACATAAACCCATATACATATGTTTATTATCTTGGAACAGCATTAGTGGGGTCCTAATGAGTTCAAAATCACACCTTGAACATATCCTTTAGGAAATTTGTGAATATATGGTTCATGATTTAGCAAGGTTAAAGGGGCCAATGTAAAAATCTTATTGTATAGAAAAATATGATGCAAATGTAGAATGGAAATTGTTTTTGGAGTGGGACTAGGTGGATACTTAGTGACAATTTGGGTTTAATATTATTCTTTCTTGGATTTTTTTTATATAATTAGACTATTATAGATTATTTTGTCTCTTAGATAACTTATATGAAATCATATATGTTTATTTATATTACCATGTATATGATATCTATTTTTTAATTGAAAATTTATTATTATGATTCAACCATTGTTATGTGGTTATTTATATTTGTTCACTGGGTTTAGAGTTTCTCCATTACATGTCCTTCTACTCCCATTATTTGTAAATTACCTCTAAAATATAGGAAATTACACCATACGTAATGGATCTCTGGATCAAGTATTGTCAGAGTGATCTAGATTATAGATTTTACATAATGGTATTAGTGTGGGTTATTATAAAATATTACAAGTGGGTTTATATTTATTTTTTGGGTTATGGTAGATGGAGTTTAAAAATTCTTGGGAGACATTTGATAAATGTCATGTTATTTTTAGGATGGTATAAGTATAGATTGAAGTCCAATTTTCTATGGGAACTGGGATATATGTTTTCTTTTGCATGATTACTAGTGTGTTATTTTAAATTGTTGAATATCATATTTTTATATTATTATATTTTGGTCTCTAAAACTTGGGTTCGATATTCAAGTAGTGGTACTCATGCATAATTATATATATATAAGGATCCTGGGACATTTGTGTGGATATTTTTTATTGATTCTCATATCTTAGAAATGATTTTGTAGGTTAAATTTTTATCATTAATCTATATGGTGTTTCCTATACAAGTTTCACATTTCATACTACTCTACAAAACCAAGGTGTCATACTTTGTGTTGTTGGGCATGTTGATCCAACATGTGTGTGGTGTGTGTGGTACCTAACATTGTCATGGGTAGGTGGTGATTTGAGGTATTATGATACGGTATTTGGAAGATAGTAGGAATGTTTATGGGATAGGTTGTTTCATTTCCTATTATAACATTCCCTATTTTATGATATCTATATTGTTATATATAAATTAAACAGTTTATTTTGTTTTTAATGAGATTTTACAATGATTTACTTCATTGGAGCATTCTGAGGGGAGGTATATTATGCCACCAAGACAATAATTATATGGGTACCCTATGATACAATATTAACATGATGCATAGGGGGAGGTTATGAGGTATAAAATCCAGCCAAAATGGCTAAAGGATTAGGGGTAGTGGATGGATTGGTTTCTCATGGAATGTCTAGTAAAAATTATATAAAACAATGAATTGGGAGCTAATCATGATGATCTATCCTTAGTATATTTTATGAGGGAGTCCCAATAAAAATATGCTTCCTTATTTTAGGGATAGAGAGGACCCTATGTAATGTAATATTGGATTGACTTAGTCTAGACTATATTTGAATAGATCGATATGGCACTAAGGTGGATTGTGAAGCTAGAAATATTCATGATTAGGGGAATTGAGAAGTGCTGGTGAGATATAGTGGTATTAAAAGTTAGGAACATGGGGATTAACTTGAAGGATATTGAAGATTTGTTCTTTAAGAAATTTTTACCTAAGACATTGAGGTTAGACCAATACCATGACAATATACACTTAATGCTGGGGGAGGACTCACCAAGGTATTATGCTTCTCAATTTACATAATTATTGTGTTTTTTCACCAATATTGGTGGGTGATGAGATTTTTAACGTGAAATAAATCAAGGATAGTATTTGGCATGGTATTAGGTAATATATGAATATTTTCAAGCTAACATCATCTTATAAGGTAGTGAACCTTGAAATAACCACTAATTGGAACTTGACATATGATAGTGGGACTAGCCACAAAGTGGTATCATGTGATGCTTTTATAGATGAAATGGAAGTTGTAAGTGAATACATGAGGATACCAAATAGATAAATTAGATAAAAGGATCAATGTTTTCATCACAGAGTGGGTCATTAGTGTGGTGTTATCATTACGGAAAGATAGGTCATGTCTGGGCCCAATTTGATTTTTCACTTAAAGATTTTTAGGAATGTGGATAGATGGGGAACCTATAGTGGTTATATGTAATGGTCTCCAAATTAGTAAGAGTGTAATGATTGGATCAGACGAAGGCATATAAGGTAAGACCAAGAGATATATCAGGATTTTATAGACATTATTCATTTCATACAAATGTCATGGTAGTGGAAACGATTCCCAATAGTGTGGGTAGTGGATGATTTGGAATGTGAATACATAGGGAGGTCAGTCAACTATGATTTGAGGCTTGTTATAATTACACATGATTGAGTTAATTTATTTTTGATATGGTTTTAGATCTATTGAAAATTGTAGGTATAATGTGTGAATGTT
This sequence comes from Viscum album, assembly GCA_963277665.1. Lineage (NCBI taxonomy): Eukaryota > Viridiplantae > Streptophyta > Magnoliopsida > Santalales > Viscaceae > Viscum > Viscum album. The sequence goes on along the minus strand of OY728163.1, from coordinate 1,689,588,443 downwards.
AGTTTTTTATTATATATGATGGATATGGGTTAAAGATTTTCATTATGTGTAATTAGAGGGACCAAGTGATGGTTGAGGTATGGGAATCAAGTATGATGTATAGAAATGGTGTGTTGATGGATCGTGGTTATGTATGTTGACTAGTATAAGTGTAATTCATGATGATGGTGGGGTCATATACCATTAGTGTTATAGGTAGTTTGGTTGTGATGTGATGGGGGTAGATGACTCTTATAGTGGGGAGTTCCCAAGGTTATAATAAGGATATCTATGATTGTTGGTAATGGTGATTGGAAGTGTATTTAGGTGTTAGACATTTTCTCAGAATTTTAGAAGTGTAATAAGAGGGATTCCCATGTTTAAGTCAGATTTTAGTTAGTTTCATAGAATGATCCATATTTTTAATGATATTTCATATAATGGATGGGTTTTAAGTATTTTTAGATGAGGTAATTTGGCTTTACTTTTAACTAAGATATGTAGGTTTTACACTGTTTAATGTTTTTTTGGTTTTTGTGTAGGATACAAGTTATGTTTTGGGAATTCAACCCAGTATTAGAAATGAAATTATTTAGTATCTGGAAGAAAAAACTCTAATGAAGAGGAATTTTGGCATGTGGAGGGAAGCATCAGATTATATTTTTAGTGTGCATCACCGGTCACATCACAATATAGAGGGGTTGCATCATTACTAGTGCAAAATAAGAATAATTTTTTGGGAAATACAAGGAACATATTTCATATAAGGGACTTTCGGCATGGTTGGTGGTTTATTGAGATTAAAAAACTACTATCATAATATTAATCATGATGGTTAGTTGTGAATCGCACTATAAAATGGGTCTGTTTCATCATGAGGGTGTGGATCTGGGGAGTGTTGTGTCATTGTTAGGGTGATTTATTATGAAGAGTGGCTAAGGGGTGGTTATTTTGATATGAAGGGTAGGGTCACATCGTGGAATTACATAGGGAATAAGAAACATGTTATAGGTTGAAATTGGAATAAAGATTTTTTCCATCATCCAAAGGGTCCACGTCTGGATGAACCATGTTTCTATGTTTTTTATTTTTAATTAATGATTTTATTTATTTAAAAAATTGGGGGTTGGTTTCATTTTATACGCAGGAACATGAAATCCCTCCTTGAATTTTCCCCCCATGATTTCTTCTCCTATAAAACATATTTTTCTTTGTTTTCATTTTTTATCCTTCTTTCAGAAATAGTCACAACAGTTAAGGCTTGATTCCCACTATCTCATGTTTCTATTTTTGTATGATTTATAATGAGTTTGACTAAAATATATATTTTAGATCTTTTATATTAGCTTCTATATTTCTTTCAATAATATTGAAATTAGATAAAAATATTTCAAGTGAATGATCATATGTATACTAGGTAGGTGGAACGCATATTTTTATTGTGTATTCATTGGTTTATACATGATATGGTATTTAGGTGTAAGTAGGGTCATGTGTGTGACTGAGAATAGAACTAGTCATAGATTTTTCTATTTAATATTACAAGTTATATTTATGTGAGGGTATTAATGGGGTTTGGACCTGGATGTGTATGATTAATTTATGATCTATTTTGTTTATGCGAGGTAAGTCACCATGTAATGGAAAATATTTGAATTTATGATTTTTTTCATGATGTGGTTCCTTAAGAATGTGATGGGTTTAACCCATGTGAATTTGGGGTGATAAAGTCTAACATCCCAATATTTTAATAAATATATTTTTTTCAAATTAATTTATATTCATTTATATCTTTTGTTACACACAATTCAAAATTTATCTTGAGTTATACACAACAACAATTTTATCTTTCATTGCATGTAACATTGAGTTTCTTCATTAACTTATTCTAAAAAAATTCCAAGTCTTATAGGATGAAGAGAATTAATAATATTATCTAAAGTATGAATTTATTTTTTACAAATGCTTATATATTTAATCCTTTGGTGACCAATTAATTAGAAATGAAAAATAAAAACCAATTGAATATAATGGATGTGTTTTTATGAAAAACTACTTTTATGAGAAGAATGGAATTTTATATTAATAAATTAAATTAATCACTATTATTTAAATATAATAACAAAATTTATGTGTTATGTATTCAATGATTTTTTTAAATCCATATCCTATGTTTTATAGTCTTGATATAAGAATAAATCGAATTATAAGGGTAAAATTTTGTATTATTCTAAAAGCTAGTTTTTCTGTCACTTAATGGAACAATTGTTTAAAAAATAAATTTTGACACTTTTATAATTTTTACTGAAAGATAATAATTTTTTAAATAATAATATCAAATTTTACTTTGGCTGAATGTTTTTTGAATTGTTTTGAAAAGTTTCATTTTTAGATAAATAGTCAAAAATACTGAATTTTAATTGAAAACTTTTTTTTTATAATTTATTTATATAGTTAAATTATATTTTAAATTTGTTTTAATGTATAATTATTATAATTATACATCAATAAATCCAAATTAGTTAATTTTAATCAATTTCACAATGATATTATATATATAATCTTTTCAAACTTTTGGAGTTTTCTCCTTAAGACTGTGTTGTCTCGTCCTGTCTATGAGATTAATTTTAAATTAATTTCTTCTCATTTTGTGATTTTAATTTGAGAAAATAGATTAAATAATTTTTATAATCATAATATATAATTTATATGACGTTCAAGTTAGTTTTTTACAAAAAAAATTAGTGAAAGTAGTTAAAATTAATTACAATGATTAAAGTAAAAATAAGATTACTTAGTGATTAATCATTCATATTATAGAGCCAAATGACCTATAAAATTGTCTAAAAAGCATTTTATGACAATATTTCTGACATATTACATATTTTATTGAAAACAGTTCATCATCTTAGGCACTTGATGTAAGGGAGATCTCCCAATAGTGTTTACTTTTTTGTATTTACAAGAATGTCACTCCTCCTCCACTATAAAAGGGAACTCATCCCCTCACTTATTCACACCAATCAAGCCTTTTTGTATCATAAAAAACCTACCAAAATTAATTAAAAGCCTCACTAATATAATACTATAATAATTAATTTGGGTATAAATAAAACTAAGGAAGTCCTTTGGTGAAAACCAAAATGAGTTACCCAAAGAATAGGTAATGATCTTCAATAGGCACTTTTTTTAAATTTCTTTCTAATCCCATTAATTTATTTTTATATCATGAGTATATAATAATATAATTATCTAAAATATAATTATTTTGCTTATGTTAATTTTTTTACCTACAACTTCATACACTTCCATCAAATGGGATAGACAATGATCGTTCGTGTGTACAGCAGAATACTACCTCACAAACCGATGTCGCTCGTTCTTCCATTAACACCTTTTATGGTTTGGAATAATGACGGATTTAACATTTAAATTTTATATATATGATATTTATAATTTATTTATTCATCTTTAATTATTATATAACACATAATTTCATGCTTTCCATTTTGTTGGAATACGATAACACCATTTGTGGACATATGGACTACCACCTCATCAAGGTGATGTGAATCGTTCATGTTTTACATAGAATATATTTTGAATGAGTTAATAATAATATTTAATATAGATTAAATATATATTATATTAATTACATAATTATTTTTCAAAAAATATTATATGTCACTTTATTTCATACCTTTTCACACACTAAAAAAGTGATAATGTCGTTTGTGGATGTGTGGACTACCACCTCCTCAAAGATATGTGATTATCCTTTTTTCACAACCATATAATAAGGATTATATATATTAGTATGTATAATTAAATAATATTTTATTTATGATATTTTGGTAATTTTGGAAAGATAAATTTTACTTACCTTCTTTCTATAATGATCACTCAAAATATGAACATTACTCAAGCATACGTACGACCTACCGTCTCGTTGATTTTTGAATTGGTTCATTTTTTATAACAAAATTTCATGATTGGTTTTAGTAGAATAATTTATGTATAAATATTATGATTATTTCATGATTAATATTCTAATGATTTTTAAACAATGACCTCATTGACCATAGTCAAGAAACCAGAGTCAGCTTGGACGCATAAGCGGAATATGGTCAAAGCATCCAACTTAAAACTAATTAATTATGTAATTATGTATAAATTGTTTATAAATTAGATAAATGAAATAATTAACTTTTAAAAGGTTCTCAATAAAGTTAATAATTAGTATAAGATTATTATTCATGAAGATAGAGGACAATCATGACAAATTAGACTCAAGGTATGGGGTTTCATCTAAAAATACATTCCATTGAGACTTATTTTTTGTTATGAATGACATTACTTTTTGTGGTTTTTATACTCCCCAATGATATTTTAAATCATTAATTTTATTTATTTAATCATATTAAATGTTTCAATTGATTTTATTCTTTCACAGATCTCATGATTCTAAAGTTACTCAAGTAATAAGATTTTTTCTCATCTCAATTTTATTTTTGTGAGATAAATTACATATTCAACACGTAATTATATTTTGTAGTGTAAATATTTCCCATAAATGTATTGTGTGATTATTATACATGAATTTTTTTTAGATTTACATATCCATTTTATGATCCTTTTTAGTTTACGGTATCAAAGTTACCAAAGTGGTAATGGATTTTTGTAACATTTTGCCTTCTTTGAGAAATTTGTTAGGTTTTAAACCTATGTTATTTTATAAGGTGTATATAGTGATCCTTTTAAGTGTTATATCATAAATTTAATTATTTTCATGATATTATAATTTTCATTTAATATTATTCCATTCGTTGGTATTTTGATTCCAATTTTTCAAAGTGGTATGTGACACTTTGAATGTTTAAAGATTATTTTCCTTAAGAATATTTTTAATTATCATTTAATGGTATTTCCATTAATCATCTTCAGAAACACATGTTGTTAATTATCTTAAACCAGGTATATTTTTTATTGGTACCATCCTCTTTCTTTTCTGGATAGATTAATTTTTTTTTCAAAGAGATTTTTATAGATCCCATTTCATTTCCACGAGTTAATCATGTTTCAAAGAGATATTTGTGGAACCCTTTTCTTTTCCATGGGTTAATCATGTTTCAAATATATTATTGTAGAGCCCATTTATATTCCATGAGATAAACATATTTCAAATATATTTTTATTGAATCCATTTCTTTTTCATGGGTTAATCATGTTTTAAAGATATTTTTATAGAACCCATTTCTTTTACATGGGTTAATAAAGTTATAAGAGGAATAATGGTTGTTACCATTAGTTTTTGATGAAATTAATGCTTTTATGTGATATGATTTCATAGTTTACAGGGAAATTTTATGGGTGGTTACATTATACACCAATTATAGGTGGTTCCATGATAAACCAATGATGGGTGGTTCTGGGATAAATTAAGGATGGGTGGGTATGTGATAACCCTATAATGTATTGGGTATGGAAGTCAACCATATTATTATTTCATTTTTAAGAGTGATTGTAAGAGTTAAATTAAAATGATGAACAAAGTTACATTCATGTTTTATTTATGATTACTATGGGTTTATAATGTTTCTAATGATTGAGATTGATATCACATGGATCATGATTATTCATTGGAGGACTCATACCTTTTCTTTAATTTCATATTTTATGATACATATATTGATGGGTATGAGTTACATTATAATTTTCTCATTCACTTTGTTTATGTCATCATAAACTTATGAAATTTTATTATCATTGATGATATTAAATTATTAATTATTATTTTTACCATTACCGATCATTTGATCATTCCCTTCTTATGTTTCCATTTCCACAGGTTATAAATAATGAGGTTGGACTATTTATGTCTATAGAGGATTTAAAAAGGATGATTTTGATGACCTAATGTGAAATAAGAAAAGCTTGGTATAATGGGAGATGATGTTTACTTTATGAACTAGTTGTTTATGAGTCCAAGTTTATATGAGTTATTTATGTGAGAGTTGGTATTGATTCTATAAAACATTAAGCCTAAAAGGTCCTCGAGGTTGTAAGTGATCCAAGTTTTACTATTGAGGTTGTAAGGTTTAGATGAAAAATTTGGGTCATAATTATCAGCATAAAAGCCGGAAATTCATGGTTATGGATTTTATCACTGGATCTGGGAGTGTGAGTTCTATGCTATTATATATGGTTTATTAGAATAATTGATTATGATATCCCATTACCCAGTGGTTTTTATTTGGTTCTTCACCATGTTCTGGTAATTAGTTGATAGTGATGCTCCTCATCAAGGGATTGAATTTGTTAGGGTCATGTTCACATTATATAGAGACCATGTGGTGGTATTGATCATTGGATTCATAGTGGTATACTCTACAGTTAAAAAAATAATGTTTTATAGTGTTAACTATCTATTAAAAGGTTTAATAGACCATATGTATTTACATGAGATATATATGGTAATTGATATAATATGATAAGAGAATGTGCCCATATTTCTTTGGCTTTATACGGCTAATGAGTCGGTGGTTGTAATGGAGAATATTTTTCCATGTGACTTATGGCATGATATATGGATATAACATCTTCTAATAAATGATAATGTGTCACAACATTTTTTAGGTGACATTTGGGAATCTACCATGGTGTGGTAAGGGTATTGGTTGGAAGGTCAAGTGCATTTCTAGTGTAACAGACTTTGGGTGTGTCATCCCACTCCTACATTAGCCAAAGTAGGTGAAATTTACATCATGGATTAATGAGAATGGATGGAGTGGGTTATGTTGATTTCCTTGTTTTTTATAAATCTTAACATACACTCATATAAATATGGGTATTAAATAGGGAAACCATTGGTGGGGGAATACTAGGTCCATACCCTCACCCAACACAAGCCTTCCAGGACTCATGAAAAAATTTATAATTCATGATACATGAAGGGGAAATAAATAAACATATAGAGATTTGTGTTTGGTGGATCTTTAATTCATGGTTATGTTGGTGATGGTTTCTAGAGATCAACCGGGGGATCTTTGGTTCTCAGTTGAGGTTTTTATGGCATTTCATAGACATTTCTGTATATGTTCAGCCTATGCGTGACTCTGCTATCACTTTTATGAATCACATGAAATATTATATATTTTTTATAATAATATATGTACGATATGTCCCATTGCATATAACTTTTATTATTAATCTTCCTCTTTTCTTATTATATATTCCCTGAGGATATTGTCTCCCCACTATCACATTGTAGACCCCCACTATCAGTCAGTAACACTGGCATAAAGGGTGGAACACTAGAGGCCAGTGGGCCTCTATCATGGGTTTTATTTATGAAATCCTGGTAGGGTATTCTATAGTTCCCTATTGATTATGTTTATGAAGTTATCCTTCATGTACACTATTATAGACATGCATTTTTCATGCTGTATATTTGGTTTAGATAGGTGATTTGTTTAAATATGAATATTTTTATCCCCATTAATTTGGGTATTTATAAGATCTTGGAGTTTGGTGAATGGATGGATTGCTTTTTATGTAATGATTCTATCATAGAGTAGGTGTATTGGGGCTTCCATGGGGTATTCAGGATGCATCCTCACATGTGGGAATACCTTTTTAGTTCTTTAGGGCTTATTTGGTTGATATAATTCACATATATAAGGGATTTATTTAGTTTATTTATTTTTTAGTCTTTTATATGACTTATAATTTCTTATAATATACATGCCTGATCATATAGTATAATAATTTTTTTAGTATATAAATTATGGAGAACAAGAACCTTGGTGGTGAGTGTCTTTATTTTTGGATGAAACCAACCACTTCCCCAACGTCATGCTGAATCTTTAGTGAAGTTTATCATATTTGATTTGAAAAATATTAAGGGAATTTTATCTATCACCTTTATTCATAATCCATCAATATTTATTCCAACCTTTGGCCCTTCCAAGGTGCACATGAGGTCTTTTGGTGGCCTATATTACACTATTATGGGACCTGGGTCACTAATATTACATTCCATGTTGTTGCTCTAATATCCAATGGAATAAAATGAAATGTTTTCCAAATTTCCATATTTATATATTATTTGTTCAATCCAATATTTTTTTCTAGTTCACACAATCTCATTTTTTCTATATTTTTTTTTTCTTATTGTGGATTTTATATAATTTCTAATATTTGATCCCTCATTATTTATTGGCTCTGGCATAGCCTATGTTATCCCAAGATATATAATTTGGTGGGAAATATTTTCTAAGTGTGATGATATGTAGGATACATTGGTGTATAAATAGATCATGATTTTTGGTATTGTATTACATTGTAGAGTGAAAGTGTCCATAAAGAGTAGTGCGAGCCACATTGGTTTGGATATTTCCTCAACACGTGATATGGATTATGTTAGATTTTGAATGTATTCTTATTTTCCTGATTTTTTGGATTATTCAAAGTATATTATCATAATGATAAGATTTTTTACATGTAGTTTGTAATGCGCATTGGATCTCGACCATATGTTATGTGAGGAATGTAGATCACACTAGAGCACATGAGATAATGTTGTCAAAGATGAAAACTTATGTATTTTTCACTTATTGTGTTGAAGTTATCATGGTCCTAATAATTTTACACAAAATCTATTGAAGAGAGGACATATCATTGTGATGTATAATAAGGGAATATATTGGAGTTACAATTTAATTTTATGATTAGATGGAGGGATCCATTGTCATTGGTGTATTATCAAGTTGCAACATGAGACACCATTTCCCTTTATATGTATTACTAGGTATGGAAAAGAGATTGTTTTCATCAAATGATGAATTCTATATTATAAATTCAAGAATATCATGGAATAGGATATAGTATTTTGGGAACATGTGCATGAATATGTTTTCCTCTTGGTATACTCATGGGACTTGATTTGGTTAACATTGGCTGGGAATAATATCTCTAATGATCAGTTCAAATTCGAAATCCTAGAGAAGTTCAATATCCTCATCATAATTCCATTTATTATCATGATTCTCCCACTTATTAAAAAAATAAAAGGATTATATATAATTTTATATTCGTTTTATTTCTAAAACATGTTTAATTTACAATGCTCACAAATCAATTAATTAAAGAAAATATTACTATGTCCCATGAAATGAGGTGAAATCCTGCAAACATTATATAATGAATATTCATAACATATGTGAAGGAATAAAATAAATTTATTATTAACAAAATATAACAAATTATTTTCATGAATAAGTTCCCCCACACATAAATTTTTACTTTCCCTTATGTAATCACGTATAATAGACGTAATAAAGTTTCAACTATGTCTCAAGTTCCATACATAAGAAAAAGATTATATATAAAAATTGGTCAATTAAATAAAAAAATAAATACTAAAAACCATCATATATACCTCCTTCACTGGCTCCTCATCCACTGTCTAATTTGAATCTTCCTTGATACTTCCTATATGAAATCTATATACAATATCCACCCCTTATTTATTTGATTTTATAATTCCAAAAATCCATTCACCCCCTTTTAATGATAAAATACTTATTAAGTTTTTCCCATGCATTTTTCTAAATAACACATATTAAATGACTATAGATAATCTAAAACTCATTAATTCCCAATAATAAAAATCCCCTAGGGTGGTTTTTTTATAATTGATGCATGGAGGTATGGTTTGAACAACCAACTCTCTAATTGTATATTTATTAGTAGTGGGTCTTCCATACACACACACACACACACAATATTTCATGTTATCATAGAAATATTTCCAAATCTATTTCCATATGTTCATTTTAATATAGTTTATAAAATATATCTATATGTTAATTATGGTGGCTCCCTCAGCTTTTACTTTTTTTATCAGAAAAGTTTCTAAAAGTATTGAGTTCAAATATATAGTAACTATATATAAAAATTTGAAGAACCATAAACCATTTTAGTTAATATTTATTTTCTCAATTATAAATAAAAGATTCCATTTTTCTAAAGTAAAACTACAGTAATTCATATATTTTTTCTCTATTTATATTTAAAATTTTAAAATCATAAAAAATTAAAGAATTTCAAACCTAAAAATGTTTTCTATATCCAAACATATTTTATACAATGTATTTACTACTTTATAATAAGTTACAAGCACATTTTATATATTATTATATCAAAAATATTTTAACTAAGTGAATGATAGGGATGATATGGTGGTTTAATTAATATAATGATAGGAGAAGTTTAATCTCATCTAGGGGATCATCTAGAAAGTTCTCTTAATACTTATTTACTCTCTTACAATTCAATGTGAAGGGCTTATTTGGTCATCCTCTACTAAGTTCAATTTCATAAAAATTTTAAATTTTATTAACTAAAAAGTACATTTCTATCTTGAATGAATATTTTATGGAAATAATTTTATTTTAGATGTATAAAGAAGAATTTATTCTCATAAAAAAAGTTTCACTTCTCTATTAGACTTCCATATATAAAATTTCATTATATTAGGGAATTTTGTCATTATAAAATGATTCCTATATATTTATTCCTAATCCTATATATACAGATTCCTTGGATATACTACTTATTTTAAATTTATGCTCATATTCTTGACTACTCAGTATAATTTCTACTCTAATTCCATAGAGATATGAAAAATCCCCCCTTAAACCATCATAAATTGAATCATCCCCATCGGTGTCTTATAAGATAATATATAATCCCTTTAAGTGTTTTATAATATTTTGATCAAATATTATCTATTATTGCTGATATTTTCCTAAAAAATCCCATTAAATTCTCTATTGGTTTACCTCAATCAACCCATTTTGTTGGGGTTGTTACAGTTTTGATGTTATATGGTTCACTCTATATTTCTTCATCAATTATTAAATGATCATATGAAGGAAGTGTAATCCCATATCATTGATTATTTCCTTTTGTTTCCCAAATTTATATAATAGGTTAGTTTTAACAAATGAATAAACAATAGATGAATCATCTTTCATAGTATCTTTAGATTCTACCTACTTGGAAACATCATCAATAACAATAAGTACGTAAAAAATATATAGAATACATGTTAAATGTTACTTTAAAGTAAATACCCAATATAGAAATGATTTAAAAAAATTTCTAGGGTTTAGAGGAATTTATTACCTTTTTTAGATATATCTAATAAAATAAAATTTAAAGTATTTCTTATATAATTCATAGAAATCTATAAAAGAGTTGTCCAATAAAACATGGATTATAATACTTTTTATGTGGTTATTTGGGATCCAAAGTGTCCTCTACTAGATAGGGTGAAAAAAATTAAGTAAAAAGGGAAATTAAATCTCAGATAGACATCTTCTAATTATTTTCTCACTATAGGTTATATAAAGGTGTACAAAATACTCTACATAAAACATTTATTCTTTCTTAAGTCATATTATTTGTTTTGAATTAAGGTGTGAAGGGATTCAGGATTTAACATTATTTTTAACCATATCAGCATAATATATCACATCACCATAATTTAGAAAGAGTTACATAGATATAATTTAATCATTTTTGTGTTCTTGTATTTAAATTAATACCTTAACAAAGTGGGGTAATCAATATGTGTGGTTTTATAATTGATCTTCAGTACATCTATTATAATTAATATTAATATTAAACTCATATATTAATAATATTCATCTCCTTAGACTTGTATTATCTTCTACTATTTTATTTGATACTAGAGAGTATCATTATTTGAGAATAAAATTACAATAGTTTATAAAGAATATGATTTAAATTTTTATATGGTATAAATTATATAAATAAACTCTTTTTTAGTGTAAGTTTAGTTTCTTTAAGAAAATTTTACTGTCATTAAAACATAAGTTATCACATCAAATTTCCCAATATCTCTTCATTCAAATATTTTTCCTATTGTATAGTTTAAAGCATCACATAGAAGTTCAAAAGGGTATTCCCAAATTGATGGTTGCATCACCAGTAGTGAATTCATATTTCTCTCAATCTCTTAAAATCCATACCTATAATAATTATAAAAAATATATTCAATATTTTTTTCATGAAAATTAAGACGTTTTATGGTTATTTTACTAAAATACACAATGAATATATTCTAAAATCCTATATATCCCAAAAATTATTTAACATGTTTAACAAAAGTGGGGTAAGGGAAATTCGGGATTCTTTATATATTTTATTTTTCAAATTTTATTAAATTAATTAAAATCATATCTCCCAGAATAATTCATTATTAAAAAATGAAATTAAAATTTTCAAAATTGAGTAAAAGATTTTTTACAATGCATTTTTTCTAGAATTTTATAACTTTGATAAAAATTAATCAAATGAATTTTGATAAATAGTGATTTCATTAAACAACCATTCAAGATGGTCATCAAAAAAATAAAAAAATATTACTAACATATATCACGTTAATTTACATGTTGTATTATATAGTCTGAATGGTACCCTCTTATAGAAATGGTTCCATAATGATAGGTTAATGTTATTTTCTCCTCATTTATAGCGTAAATTGGTAAATGAAAGTATCCTGAAAATCCATCCATAATACAGTAATGGGTTTTACCCTAAAGTTAATCTAAAATTTATCAATGAAGTGTATTAAAAAATTGACTTTCCTAGTGATTTGGTTTAGTTTTCTCATTCTAATAAACACTATCAAATTATTTAGTACTATTATAGGGATGATTAAATTATTTTCATTCTTAACTTTTTTTAGTCCAATTTTTCTAGGTGTTTGGTGAATGTGACATACCTAATGTGAGGAAAAAATAGGGCATATAATTTCTACTAATAATATTCTCTCAATTTTCTTTTTTACTACCTCCATAATAGTTGGGATCAACATTATTTGTTATTTTATTATATACTTAGCATCATTTCCAAGAAATATTTTCTATATATAATTTCTAGTCTCTATTTATGTTATATTATCTAGACTATTGATTTAATATTCACTCTAAAATGATTAATTATTTTTAGTTCTTGTTTATTGGAAAATTTATTATTAATTATCACTAGAAACTTATCTTTACCATTAATGTACACATATATCAATTCTAGTTGAAATAGACTAAATTAATATTTGGGTGGATGGTTTAGAGATAGAAATTGATTGGGCTCACATTCCTCATCCTTTTCTAGTTTTAATACAAAGGGAATAATATTTGTTTCATCATTCAAGAATACATAATAAAATTTATTATGTAATTTAAAAGTCACATCACCCTTGAATTGTTATGTAGTGGTTATAGGTTTCTCGAAGATATTTTTCAAAAGTATTTAAAATATCAATTTACTACCTATATAAAAAATTTCATTCAATAAATCAGGTATCTCATAAGAACATTGTTCCTTAGAATATGAGAGTGTGAAAAGTAATTTCTCTTGTGGAAAAAATTCTTGGAAATGAAAATATTGGTTTGAACTAAGTTTTATCCAAACATCATCATGAGAGTAACGTCATGAACATTGCTGATAGTTTAAACAGTCATAGAAAATTGTCCTTCCTAAGATGATTCTTGATTTTGAAAGTTATTCATATTCCTCCATGTTGAGAACATATATGTTTTCTATAAATATCAGGTTATTTAATCTCACTAACACATCATAACGTACTCTTATTGGGAACGCATTAGATCAGTGGGATAATAGGAATACACTCTTGTGAGCTTGAGTTATCTAATATTAAAGGAGAAACATATAATAATGCATAACATTAAATTAATATACTAAATAACATAATGAATATATGAATGATATCTATCTAATGGTGTAAGGAATAGGGAAGGTCCCTAGATCAAGGAATCTATTAGGTAAATGGGATGTTATCAATGAAAACACATTCCATCCTACCCCATGTATTTCATTATCTTAAAGTTTAGTTTTTTGGTTCATAGATTATAATATTTGAGATTTTGTTAAAGAGATTCCAAGGGATGTATTTTTACTTAAATATTCATGGATTTGTCGAGAATTTATGTTTGAATTTCCACATTTTAATTTACATGGATAGAGTCATCATTGATTGAAAACATTGTAGGGTTTATTCCTTATCTTTTGATGGATTCTTAGAGTGATTTCCTTATTCCTTTATTTTATTTTAAAAATTAAATCAAATTTTTCATTAGTTTCTTAGGCTATTCCAACTTGGGTGTTGATCCGAGATGAATTTATTTTCTACTCCTAGATTTTCCAAATGTCACATTGAATTTTGGATATTATTATTTTTTATATATCAATTTTCCATGTTTCTTAGTCATCATTTCAACTAGACTTCATAGTTTTATTTTTTAATTCATTCCCTTTACATTTAAATTCATTAATATTTGGGAATTGTAGGTTATGAGAATGTTTTTAGGAACTAAAATAAGGTCGATCAATGAGTTTTCTCTTTTATAATGATGTTTCTTTATAGGTCTGTCGGTATTGTTTCCTGAAATTCTATTAGAATCATGGAGGATTAAAAAACTATTATTCAAAAGGTACGTTAGCTTGGGCTTATTTATTTATAAATATACACTATAATTTAGATTTATATATTTATCCTTGATATAATTATTATAAAGGTTTTATTTTAAAGGAATCAATATATATTTTAATATTAGTCATGTCAACACGCTGATCAATGAAAAGATTGGATAAAGAGTAAATGTCGTATACCTTAATATGACTTGGTTTGTTGTTAAAATATTTAATATCCATTTTCTTAATAAATTTGTAAGAAATTATAGATTAAATAAAAATATAAGTGATTAAGAATTTCTTACCTCATGGGACCCCCTAATAGTAGTGCCTATTTTTTAAAATCTCAATGAGTTCTATGAAAAAGTTTAAACTAACCCTTTTTCATCCATTACAGACTTTTCAATTAGTAGTACTTTAGATGTTACATGCATTATGTTTTTCACCATCTAATATGCCATGGTATAAAAATACATGGAGTGATATTATATATGGTATGATGTAAACATTATGAAATGTAATTCTTGAATCATTTCCATTATTTTTAAAATGTCTCTTATATAGATTTTATGAGGGAAAATGTTTCCATTATTAAAGAGTTTATCCAAAATGTTGGTAATAATATTAGAAGTAAATTATTATAAATCTCACAGTAACATGTTATTTCTCCTGAAAGTAGGATGTCTAGACACCCTTTATATAATCCTTCCAATGATAAGGGTGATTATATCCACATAACTTGTTCATTATATATAACACTTGGATTCATTGTATAAGATACTATAGTGAACTCTTTGATGTGATTGTTGGGATCCTAAACTAATCAAACATGGAACTTTGTAAAATGTTTTATTATTTTTGTTTTTTATTCAAAAATTGATTAAAAATCATGTAATATAATTTGGTGGTTTTGATTAAAAATATTGGTTGAATAAAAGTATCTCAAACTTTAGTCAATATTTTCAACAATTATTTTAGGTTTATAGTGTAAATTTTTAGTTTCACTTGAGTCTATAAGAGAATTGTAATAATATTTTTTTTCAAGTTATCAAAGATTATTTATTTCTTATCTCTATATATCAATTTCCTCCCAATATTAGGATTAATATTGAACATGTGGCCAGTATAAGATATGTTCATGAAAAATATTTATAGTGGGTTGTTAATAAATTGAAACCACCACTTTAGAAATGGATCTATGTGATTAGACAGGATTATAATATTCACAATATTATTATGTGATCAAATAAAATTTAAATAAATGTTAATGTAGTGTAGTGGTAAATAAATCGCCTCCATATAAGGTTAAAAAATTTACATTTCCATATTGTTGAGTGTTAATATATGGGTGGGTGTTTGTGTTTGAATTTTTTACGATTCATAGATAGAAAAATGAAATTATTAATAAAATTTGGGTTAGTGATTGAACCAAGTGTTGTAGTTCCACTATAATTCCATCACAATATTAAATGAAGAAATATTCAACTATTATTTTTCAATAGAAGACCATATTCATTATTCTCCCACATTTTCTTGTAATAAATTTGAGCTCTAGTATTATAAATATAAATTTAATGAGTAACTCCATATTCTTTGAATGGATGTGTTATTAGTAATATTTCAATCCATTTAATATAAGGACTAATCTTAGTTTCTTGATCATATAAAAATCTTGAGATGGTGATCCAGATCAACTGAGAAAAAGTTCCTTTCTTCCCATTTATATTCCAACAATCACCAATATGTCACCACAAAATTACACTTGTTCCATAATATAAAAGGATGGTCATGTCACGGTAGTGAATAAATTTATATCCAAATAATAGAAAAATATATGAAATTATTAATTAATATGATCACACATACTAAGAATAATTAATAAAGATAAAATATTATAAATGAGATATGAAATAGATGAATTAAAACTTGATAATTATAAAGATATCCCTTTTTATATTAACTATTGATGAGGGGTTTTTCCCTCTATGTGAAAGATCAGAACCAGGGACATTGATTAAATTTTAAGTAACTATGAAAAACAATAGAACTATTAATGAACCAAACTCCCTAAATGATTATGGATATTCTTAATGTATAAACTCCTCATATATACCGGATCTTTCCACAAGTCATTATGATACTACATATTAGCTATATTTGGAATGTACCATTCGTCCTTCAATACAAAATCAAAGGCCACACTCTCAAGATCTTTATAAATTTTATCTATCTCATAGATCATGTAAAGTATACACTTATTTCTATATTTTTTTAGATAGGATCAACAAAATATTCTTTTGGTCCCCAAAAGTGTTTCATGTGTTCTATGTGTAATATTTAATATCTGATTTCTTTCAATACCATAATTTCTTCCTTTTTCATAAAAATTCATTGTTAGGATTTTGTTAATAGTTTTTCTAGGATCATAAAGACTCTTCTAATGTAGATTTAGTAACTTGTTGCATATTTGCATCAGTTTTTAAATTTTAATCACTAAGAGCCCATTGGCTCTGGTATAACATGAGTTGGACACTAACATAACAGTGGATAGAAAATATAATCAAGATTTATTTTATCTTGGATATGTTAGAGTACTAACTGATCATGTATTGTGTCTTAATATTAAATTAGAGGAAAATAACATCCTCTAAGTGTGATGTTGGCCACATTGGCTTGGGTATGGCCATAACATATGAAGCAGGTTTCACTGAATTTTTAAGGTAGACTCATTTTATAGAGTTTTTCTATTTTTCCAAGTAGAAGATAATTATGTGGGGATAATTATATCATGTTTGTATTGTTCATTGGGTCTAGACCATAAATTAAAAATGGAACATAGGTCATATTGATGTTTGTGATACAACTTTGGTGAAAGAAACATGTTAGTTGTTTTATTTATATTATGTTGAAGTTTGTGTTACCCTGATATGTTGATGAAAATTTTATTTAAGAGGTGAAATACTATCAATATAGAAGATATGAGGTTATATTGGAGTTCCAATATATTTTTAAGATATGATTCTAGGAATAGTTTTCTCTGAGGTATATTAGTGTTGTAACATGATTTAATATTTCCCCTTTGTTGGTATTGTTAGTCATAGAATCAATACTTTATTCATCAAGAAGAAGATCCTTATGCCATAATTCATTGATCTATTGATGTAAGGAATAGTCTCAAGGGAATAACTTAAAGACTATATTTTCCACTTGACATAATATTGGGTCCTAACATGGCCATTATTGACTCAAAAACAAATCTTACACTAATTAGTTTAAATTTAGCATTCTCTAATAGATCAAAATATTAATTATTATTCTATTTATTCCCATGATTAAACCTCTTATTTAACCTTAAAAAGTAAAATTAGTATGTATAATGGACCATTTGATTAATTCCCAAAATTTTACAGATCAAAAATGGTTATAAATGGGCCAATTGAAGCAATTTTTATCAAATTCCTTGAAATGAGGTTCTATCTAAAAAACATCAAATAATTATTATTAATAACATAAGTGAGGGATTAAAAAAAGTTTATTGGGAATAATATATAATTAATATTTATCATGATTCACTAATCTTATTACTAGTCATGATTTCATTCCATATTTTCACCTCTATATTGACATCACCTATTCATTGGATAATTTTAGGTAAAATGATAGTGAATTATCTAATTAAACTCACATAGAGTTATATTTCTATAATGGTATGTAATTGAATGTGTTATTACTTAATTACATTCATTTGTTGATTATCCACTATTATCATTCAAAAATATTATGTGATGAAAATGAATCAATAAATATATTTCCCCAAACTAATACCATAATTCAAAATATAAATTATTAAAAATAACTTATCCACAAAAAATAAATCGACCGATGGATATTAGGTGGTCACTAAAACAAGTATTAAAAATTTTATAATGATGGTCACTAATTTTAAAAAAACCCTACTTTTCGTGAATCCTCCCTCTAATCCCTCACTCTCCTTCACTACTTTCTCCTCAGCCCTAGATTAACTACTAACCAGGCTCTGCCACACCACATAATAATACCCCTCGTTCCCTTCTCCATAAACCCCACTATCAACATCTCCATTCATTATCAATGTAACCAATTGATATCCTAACTCTCCCACCCATTCCCCTCCTTTATTTACAAATAATTATCACTATTGAACTATTTTCCTAAAAATTAAAATACGTAGTTTTGAACATAATATCATTGTTTTTAATTTATGTCATATGGTCATACCATTATAAATATGCACTAAATAAAAAACCATGATGTGGTGGTTTAATCCTAGTTGTGGTTTGTGATAGTATAGACCACAACATAGTGAGGGTCACTATACTGTGGTTTAGTGCATGAAGGTGTATACATTATGTGACAACATGTTATTCTAAAACAATAGGTCATAATTTTTGATATGATCACCATCTGATGATGATTTTACTACTATAAAATTGCGGTAAATGTTCTGACTTTTATCAATGATAAAATAAAAAATTGGTAAAATTTGATATTTATTAATTATTGTTTTAGCATCCATAAAAATATATATATTAATAAGTGATAATCTTATCATAGATAAAGAATTTATCCCCTAAAATAATAAATTTAAAAATATACTTGTAAAATACAGACACATGCACCCACAAATAATTATAGTGTCTTATGGTTTCATCGTGAGTGATGATCCTTCATATACCTCATAATGGTATATTTTATATATTTATATATATATTTTTAAGTGTTTTTATATATATATATATATATCAATTATTTAATATATGGTATAATATATAATCAACCTTAATATATACATTTATATTGATTTTAAATTCAAAATGAATAAGTAAATAATATATACTTATTTGTATACATTTTTTCCCATTATGATCGTATATGAGATATTATAATTAAGAAATGAATCTTTTTCTTAAATGATACTTTGATATAAATTTTAGGAATCATTATAATCTATGATTTTATTTATATTATTATTAATAATAAAATTTATATATATAATTCATAATTAATATTTTTTAATAAGTTGGGGTTGAGACCTCTTTTATTAGAAAAACCAAATCCACTATTAAATAGGGTTGAGAGGTAATCCAAACATGGTATAGAATAAAAAAGGCCCATAGTGCAGACTGGGAGTCCCTAAGGCCCAAATAACAAATAAGCATGGCCCAAATCCCCAATGGATATCATTAAAAGTCATAAATCCCGACGACTAATGAAAAATAATAAATCTAATAATTCACTAAAAATTTGTATCATCATTCATCAACCTTCACTACATCCACCATTGGAAACAAAAATGCTAAAAAACCGGATCTAGTCATGCTACCCCATGCTAGAAACACTAGAAGAGCCACCATTAATGACCAACAGTTCATGATCCTCGATCCATCACCTGAACATCAAATGATGTTTCCTTATCTACAAACACCACCCCAATAGAATGCTCGAATGATGCCAGGAAAACACTGATTATCCAATGATCAACCACCCGATCTCGAAACCATTACCACATTAAGGAAATTGAGACCATCTCACAAACCCCAAACCTGATCAGGTGAGCCTTGATCTGAAGTGAAATCTTGGGATGAAGTGTCCCAACCTATTTTCACTTGATCTCTAATCCAGCATCACTTGAAGAACATAAGGATGATTATAAACCAACCCATTATCATCAAATTGTACTGATGAATCCTTGATCTTAATCTAGATATGATGAAGAGGTTGAATTTCACACCAAAAAACACCACCCCTAAGAGATATAATCATCAAAATGATTAAAACACCACCCCAAGTTTGAGGAACTGATAAAAACTCAGAGGGAGGAGGAGGCATAAACTAAATACAGGGCATGTGATGATTCCAATAAGTAATAATGTAAAGGAGAATACAATGAATATTTTAATGATGAAGAAACAAAGTCAAGTGAGAGGGTTTCATTGACATTAAAGGGAGAATCCCTGGGAGGATAAAGAGTGTGCTCTAGAGAGTACCTAATAATTAAAATGGGTCAAATTTAATTAATTTTTTAATAGGATAAGAATCAATCCACCATTATTTAACATAAAAAAGAATCCCTCTTTTAAAACTAGGTAAAGAGGGAACCCATTATAATCACAGAGGAATATTTCCTCAAAGAAACAAGAATCAACGGTATAAATGGTCCCAAGATCCCAATATAAATAAAATTTTAAGTTAAGGAGTATAAAATATCACATTACCCCCAGGACAGATAATGAAATAGTGAAATCAATTTAGGAAGATGCATCACCACACCCCCAATCAAGAAGTTTCCCCATGTTGGATCAACACAATGTGGAAGCAAACCACTCTGACCCACCAAAATATAGTGGAAGGGAAAGATGATAATTGAAAACACACCTATCTCTATTTTGAGTTTCCCACCAAATAGAACTTGTGTAGAACTCACTGCAATATCATCTTGATGAAACACAAAAAAAAAAGCACAATCCAAAATCAAAGACAGCTCAACTATCCACCCAACCAGATGAGGAAAGATGACTAAATGATGGATGTCACCACACCCATCTCGCTTTCGAGGTTGTCTACCTAGCAGTACCATCAAAAAGCAACACCGGTATCCAAACATAAGAAGACAAGATCCAATCATCATAGAGGAATTTGAAACTCAATCAAACCAACAGTCATGAGAACAGAATTCCGGAGATCCTAAAATCATCAATACAGCTCATCAAATATGGATAAAGAAACTGATTTATTTCTTCTTGAAATCAATCATGGACTAGAAGCCACTTATGTTTATATCCTGCATCAGTCATCCACTTGAACCCCACTGTCGTCCATCAAGCTCTTCATGACAAGCCTCACACAAGATCCAATCATCGCCCAAACATTTATATAAAAAGTAATATTTTTAAGTAAAATTACTAATATTTAATTATAATTAATAATTATTTACATTATATTTATATAATTAATAGTATTTTTATGTTTTAAATATATTAAAAATACTTAAATAGTCTAAATATATACAATTTTAATTTAATATATTTATTGTTATTATTTTTACATAAATATATTTTAATACAAGCCCACATACACACATATATGTATATATGAATGAATATATATAAATAAGGAAAGAATATTTCTATAATTTTAATATAAATGTATAAATAAATAAAACTAATCAATGAACTATTGATCTCATTAGGATGATTGGTCCTTATTCCTTTTCACATCTCGAGTGTCAAGTTTGAAACCTACTAGTCTCCCAAGACACTTTTTTACATATATTTTGGATTTATTAGCACTAATATAAGAAAGGATAAAGATATAACTTTATCAACATTGAGAAAATCATTGTTAAAAGTTTCACTTATAATCGCTAACCTTTTTAAGGATTGTAAGGGATCTGTTTATTAGTTCTTTATAGATAATACTAACAAAGGAATTTCCCTAATTTAAATAAACTATATCCATCATTCCTCTCCATATTATTCATTAATATTTTATAGTACCCAAACCCTATAAATATATGTGTGTGTGTGTGTGTGTGTCTGTGTGTGTAATATTTTGGATGAATTGGCTTAAAAAATTGTAGGCAAGTAATTTTTTTCATCTTATCCTGAATGCCTTTTTTTTGGAAAATACCTTTTTAAAATAGGGTTGCAATGGAATCCTTACATGACCCATATTCCTATAGGCACAATGCCCAGTACATGGCCTGAAGGCCCAAAGACCCAACTACACAGGATATGACCCTCTCCAGCATATGTTCCGTTGATGGCTCCAAGATTTCCACCATGCATGGATGATCACCAAGAATTTCCCTATGTATAGATGCATGATGATTAGTATTGATTGAATTTTCCATACCCTCTCATTCTTTCAATCCAGTTATCTCTTCTCAGTGGCTACTACTTTCTCTGATTCATCTTCTTGGGCCTTCTCCCATGTGGTTAGAACTGACTGCTTCATGGCCCAAAGCCCCTGTTGCACGAAAGGGATTGGACAAAAGCCATGTTGTGGCATGGTGGACCTATGGCTTAAAGGCCTAGGTGATCCCAAAGTCCATATGGACCGAAGATCCAAATATATGAACCATAGGTTTGTATTAGATAAATATTTTCATAGTTGAAGTTACTACTACAGTTCCCAATAGAGTAATCCCTATAATATCTAGAAAATTCACCCTCGACGGGATTTGATCCTAGGGTTTATGTAAGATTATGGGGTGTGTTAAACATTGGGATACCACCCCAACTACAAATACATATAATTTAAAACTTAGTTTTAAGGATTTTTTATTGATCATATATTTATTTTTATGTTATTTCTGATTATTCATTTTAATTTAGACACACATACACCAAAATCAAAATTTTCACTTATATAGGAATAATATATATTTTTTTATATACATATTCATATATGTATATGTATATATGTTATTGTGTATATATATATATATATATTTATTTATGTGTGTGTGTGTTTAATCTGTTTGTGCATATGTGTGTTTCCTTATATAGGTGTTTATATATTTACACACCCACACCCACAATTATATATTTATAAACATATGTTTATTTTATTTTTTTATTTTTTTATATACTATATGAAATTATATTTTTTCAATATATATATATATACATATATATATATATATTAATTTTGTTATATATATATATAAATGTATTATAGAATATATATATTTTATATATATTATTTTCAATAATTTATATATATATATATATGTACATTGTATGTATTATTTTGTATAATTTTTATAAATATGTATTATAACTTATATATATTCTTTAAATCAATACTTTATATTTTAAATTTTATATTTTACATGCATACAGTCTTATATTATCATAATTATGTATTTACACAGAAATTATTAATTTTTTAATATGATTATGTATATATATTCTATAAAATTAGGTATATATATAGAAATATTAGTGTATATATATATATAGTAATGTATTTTGAAATTTATACTGTAAGTATTTTTTTGTGTAATTTTTATATATATATGTATATGTATCTGTATTATAATTTATAAACACGCTCTTTAAATTTATACTTCATATAATTTATGTATCTAAAAATGATACATTATATAAATTACATTTGTGTATCTATTTTATAGTTAAATATGAATAATATTGCAAAACAAAGATGAATATTAATATAAAATTGATGAACGTCAATCAAATAAAAAATATTTTGAATATGCTGCCAAAGTGTTCATAAAGCATTCAACATAGCATGGAACTAATCCTTCTCAAATTAATTGTCTATATTTATATTGATGTTATTTTAGAAGAATATTCTCGATGTGTTGAAGGACACTTGATTAGTCACATAATAAATTAAATTTATAAATGATGAACTAAGCATGGGTAAGAACAAAACAAAACTACTGATTGGGATTATAGTACATTTTAAAGAATGTGTGAATTAAATATAGTTGTATATGATGATTTACAACATATTAAAAAATGAAAACAATAATTAAAGATGAAATTTGTAGTTTTACAATATTGTTTGTGAAGTTAAAGAACATTTAATAGAGACAAAAAATTTCTAGTTGTACTATGTATAGAACATTTTAAACCATACTGAAACTATATAATTTCAAATCTAAAAATAGATGGAATGAATCCATCATTATAGAAATACTTTCTGTCTTGAATTATATGAAACCAAGAAATAATAAGAATCTTCTTCAAACATATGATGCTATATAAAAGATATGTTTAATGGGTATGACCCATGAAATGATACATGACTATATAAATTATTATACATTGATTTTCAAGGATAATGAATCACATAAATAAATTTCTTAAGTTCGATGAAGCTTAGTATATGGAAGATGAATTAAAATCTTCAAAAATTGTTTGGTACTTTATAATCATTCCATGGCTTAGAAAACTATATGAAAATGAGGATATATAAATTCAATTGACATGAAATGTAGATAAAATAATTCAAGATGAGAAATGTAATCACCCAGTAAATGCTGCTCAATGGAAGAAAATCGATCATGAGTATCATGAACTAAGAAATGAGTCAAGAAACTTCTATAATTTGTTAAGTATAGATGGAAAGAATCATTTTAGTGTATAATGAAACATTCATAGAACCCGAAATTCTTGAGGGGGTTTTTATATATTTTTCAGAAAAAATATTACAAAAGGTTATAGGTTTTTAATTTTTTTAAAAGAAGGGATTTAAAGAGAAGAAGACCTTAGTTCCTTTTGACATTCCAAAAAGTATTTAATGTCATTAAAGCTCTCAATTCCTCTGGTCCTGGTTAAGGGTCATCCAATACCTTTAGGTTGTATTTTTTTAAAAAATATTTTCTTATTTTATTTTTCTTTGTTTACATATGTATATATTAGAAAATATTTTACAAAATTTAACTTTTATTATACTCAGCACAACTTCTATTAATTTAAAGTGAAAATATATTTAAAACCCTCACTCATGGATCCCTTTTATAAGTGATGGTGCCCTGGAAATCCTTATTGATTTTCAATATGGGGTTCAATTTCCCTCTTTCCTACATAGGCCTAATAATATAATATAATTAATAACATATTATTAAAATTTAGTAATTAAGTAACAATAAATATTCATTACTCATAACTATTATTAATAACAATTAAATAATAATTTAATATTAAATATTACTATTAAATATTAATAATTATTAGTTAAAAATAATTAGAAAGAAAATAATACTAATTACTAATTACTAATATTAATTAAAAATAAATATTAATAACTAATTAATAATAACTACTAAATAATATTAACTACTAATTAATATTAAATACTAATTAATATTAATTATTACTTAGTAGTAATCGATAATTAATTTTATTTCAAAATAAATATTTAAATTATTATTTAGTTAAAATTTAATGATAATAATATTAATGATTTAATTACAAATTATTAATCACTTTTTTATATTCAAATTATTTAATAAATATTATTAATTATTATTTAAAAAAATTAATAAAACATTAATATTTTTATTTAGTTATTAAATATTAATAATTTAATTATTTAGTATTAATAAATTATTTAGTTACTAATATTTCAAAAAAAATTAATAATTATTACTAAACAATTAGTATCAAATATTTAATATATTTTTATGTTTCTAATTATTTATAATAATTATTTTATAACTACTAATTAATTAATAAATATTAAATATTAATAAAATAAATAAAAATCTATTAATTAATAATAATAATAATTAATGAATTTTAATAAATTAATATCTCCTAAATAATAATAATTTTATTTATTTACGAGTAATTATTTCATAATAATTAATTATATTTAATAATTAATTAGTTTTTTTAGTTAATCAGTAATATTATTAACTAGTAATTAACATTGAGTAGTAATTAATTTTATTATTTATTAGTTGATTCTTATTTTATTATTAAATTAATAATTATTATTATTTATGATTCATAATTAATTGATACTAATAAATTAATATTAGTAATTATTTAAAAATAATAATAATTAAATAGAAGTTATTTATTTATAGTAATAAATAATTAGTATTATATAATTGTAAATTTATTATTAATTAATAATTATTAATATTTAATTTTCATTATAAATATTTAGTTATTATTTTGTTATTATTAATTTTATTTTCAAAAATTACTTAGTAACTAAGAGTTATTGTTACTTATTTATTAATTTTTAATAATGGTAACTAAAATATATATATTTTTATTCTAGTTAATGAAAGAGTATTTTGAATCCCACATTTGAAATCCATAAGGATTTCTTGGGAAAACTCTTATATAAACAGTAGCCATGAGTGAATATTTTTGAAAAAAAATTAGATAATTTAATTGAAGAAAAACATTGAATATAATAATAGCTAAATTATAATGAGAGTTTTTACACACAAACACACAAATGTAAACAAAACAAAAAAACAGAAAAAAATATACAAATTCAAAAACTAAAAAAATTATTTCAATTCAAGTCGAAGGCATTAGAGACTCCAATGCCTTTATCCCTAAAAAAGATCTGAAGGCATTGAGTGATGCAATGCATTTTGATGATGTTTTTATTATCAAAAGGTGTTGAGGGCTTCAATACCTTTAAACCCTACTTTTATAAAGGATTCCAAACCTATATCCTTTGATAATAATTTTTTCCTAAAATCCTATAAAAAAAGGTTCCCCATTTGTGAAAAAGCTATGCAATAAATAATCTTTAAAAATCTAATAATATAGTGTTTTTTAGGCTTTGTAAATTTTTACTCAGGTTACATAAATATTGATCCCAGCCAATAACATTAGACGGGAAGTCATAAGAATGTATGGAAACTTTTTTACTAATAAGCGTTGAATTATTTGAAAATTTAAATGTAATTTTCATTGCTTTTTGTAAATCTTTTTTTGAAAAACATTTGAAAAATTGTTTTAAAATGAAAATAATATTCTTAAAATTTATATATTGGAATTTATTATATTTCAAAAAAATTATTGACGTCGTGGATGTAGAAAACATATATGTGATAATGTAACTAGAACATTACTAAATTCAATAGGGGAAAAATATAGTATTAATGACATATTAGATATGATTGATATATGGATATGGGAATAATTTGTTCCAATGAAGGGTGGAAGATAGAATTATTTCCTCCAATGGGTCGCACTCTCTCTAGAAAAGAGAGATTTCGGTTTTACATCTTCCTAAATAGTGTAAAAATTCATTTAGGGTATTCAATAAATATCAATAATATCATGTTGATGAATGAATTGAAGTTAAAATGCCCCAAATTACACAATTTTATGGTTTTTATGAAATATTTAATATCATTTGATATATATTAAATTTTTCCTAAAAATTTACAACACATACTAACTAAGATTTTATTATTTTCAATAGAATATTGAAAATGTAATATGGAAAAATATTCAAACTATTGAAAAGTAAATTACTATCATATTATGTGAATTGTATATTTTCATCCCCCTACAACTCTGTAATATAATTTTTTGTTTGATGGATGTCTTGGGGAGAGAGTAATACACCTACACGTGATATTTAATTCACACAAGTGGTGAACATATTAGAATTTAATTTATCCCAAACTATAATTGCAACAATGGCGTAGTATAGTGGTAGTACAGGGTCGAACCCATAAGGAATGAATGGAATATAGGGAACTAGTGACTTCTAACCCTTTCTGTAAGAGTCTCCAAGAGTTGATTTGGGTTTGGGAATCAATTAGAACTATTTTTGATTGGTTTAAGATTCATGAAGGAAATTGGGATCTCAGTCAATTTCAGGGTTTTAGGTAAAAAGAATAATCTTGGACTTAACTTGGGATTATCCTAGTGTAAGGACACGGCCTTAAACCTTATATAATCTTGAGTTAAATGAATAATTCACATTGAGTATCTTTTCAGGTTTAGAGTTTTAGAGAATTAGGCCATAATTATTACATAAGAACTTGAATATTACAAGTAGACACTACTACTCAATATCCATTTTTTCATAAAATAAAAAGTCATAAAAAGAAACATGTTTAGTTCCATGTTTTAGATAGCATTATTTTTCCTTGATCTCGTCCATGACCCTATTCATCTTTATGTCCTGTGGAAAACTTTTCAAAAAAAACATGGGATGAGCATAGAAATCTCATTAAGGGTTATATAATAAATAAAGGAAACATTAACCCGTCAATAAATACAAATCAATGAAACCAATACTTTTCATTCATAACATACCTTACGAAATCATAAGATTTATGAATAACACACAAAAATCATAAATCACAAAGGTAACTTATGGAATTCATAAGTTACTTACATTGTAGCTATCACAGCTACATAGGGCATCACATTTAGAATACTCATCACAATATATTCCCTAAATCTCTTAGGAGAAACATTCACGTTTACCTCCATCAAGTTACCCAATGCATTAGAGAGCTATCTCAGGCTCACCCGCCCTAGGTTTATCACTGAACCACTCGTATACGTAAAATATGCCCAATAACCATAACATAACACATAAAACAAGCATAAAGAAAAGATAACATTTACACATTCCAATCACAATATATCATATCAAGATATTGAAATAAACAATGCTTTATCAAACCATTTTCATAACCATTTAAAACATTTAATAAATAGATTTTTGAATCATAGTGTCCCATACCACTTTGAATATTTTAAAGCAATTAACATTTTAAAACATTAATGTCCATATAAATAAATCCCAAAACCATTTTGAAGACATGGACATTGATGATAAATATTTAGAAGAATAAATATTTAAAACATTTAAAACAATATTTTAGTTAAAGAGTATTTAAAAAATGAGAGACGCTTGAATACAAATAATTGATTAATAACATTTAATCATAAATTTATAATATTATGATAGTAAAAGGATTCATGATATAATATGTCAAAGGATAGTATATACACCATGTAAGAGTTAATTGGTGCATCAAAATAATTAAGTCTTAATGGAATTTAAATTGAGACGCAATCCCTTATAAAGATGGTATCCTTAGATTAAGGATAAATCAATAACATAATTTATGTGTCAAAACTATAAATACACCCAATATAATTGGATATTATGTTTAAAACAATCAGAGGTCATTCACACATATTTATAGAATGACATAATCAACAAGTAGAATTTTTACCCAATGAATTGAAATTGGGTTAAGAAGTCCCTTTACAAAAATTCGACAGCTTAATTGTGTCACATTAAAATTCAGAAAATGATTTATGAGATAAAAAGGGTATCTCATCACATGGAAATAAAATTTACATCAATAAGTAAATATAATAACATATCCCAACATAAGAATATGTAAATTAAAAGATATAACAAAAAGAAGTCTTTTAAAAAGAGGAGGGTGAAAGGTTCCCTTACCGATTTAGTACTTTTGAAACATACACCACATGAAAGAAGGATCTTAAAATGAAGATGTAATTACCCATAAATTAAATTTTATTACACAGGAAATACATTCATTTAAATTACATACACCACATGCAATAAATAAGTGGTGAACAATGGAAATCTCACAGAATTGAAAGTGAGATAAGAAATCCCTTATGAAAATTTGGCAACCTAACGACGCCACTTAAAAATTATTAAAATGAATTGATGAGAGTAATAGGGGGTATCTCATTGTGTGAAAATAAATATTATAGTATGGTGAATATAAAATGACATCCTCCAACATAATAACATGGATCATATAAGAAATGACATAAAAGAAAGTACTTGAAAAGAAAGAGAGAGGTCGGATCCCTTACCTTGTGTCCGACTTGACTCGATCATTCTTTAATCTCATGAATAATAAACTAAAGTTAATTTACACTTGCTTAAGAAGATTTTTCAAGTTTATTATTCCTTTTATATCAATTATCACCATGTTATAAACATTATGCAATCAATTAAGTTAAAAACGTTCATTTTGTTGAAATTTGGTACTTGAGTAAAAATGAACAACTTATATTTACAAGTTGTCCATGTGGCCAACGGTTTATTATGTCCAGAATGATATTCATGATTTTAATATCATATATATCTAATATATACATGTTTTTATAATATTACATAACATTTAAAGTTAATAAATGAAATGCACCATTCATGGAGACGGTAAGTCGTACGTACGCATGAACGCTACTTTCATTTTTATTTATTATTTTAATGGAAATAAAACATAATGATACATAGGTATATTATAATTCCCATATAATATCATATTTAATATCATTAAAAATATCCTTTATACATCTCACATAAGGCATTAACGAGTCACATCACTTTAAGGGGGCGGTAGTCCGCACTTCCTCAAATGAGATTATTGTATTTACCCGCTATGAAAAACATAAATTCTTGATATAATTTGGAAGTACAGTAGTATAATGAAATAATAAACATAATATATATAATATATAAATACATTGTCATCATAATAGTCACCATGAGAGGTTTTGAGATGTGATTGAACAATCATCATTTCGTGAGGCGTTAGTTTTCCATCCAGAGAAACATTATGTTCTTCATCCATTAGATGGATGTGTGTGTAAGTGTAGTTTTAATCCTTATTGTAACAACATCCTAGTATATTTAGGATACTTGTTTTTTTACAAAAGAAAAAAATAAAAAAAAATTAGGAGTTGGAGAAGTAAAATAAAAGAAAACAATTTAAGAGACACTGTTACATTTAATTTGGGTAAATCCATTTGGTTTGAACCAAATGACTTCTTGAAGTGCCTTATGCCTAAGGTAAGGCTTCTAAGAGGAGTAGAGGTATGTTGATAGCTTAATTGGGAAGAGGTTGGATGAGCCAAATGGATTTATAGGTGTGAGGAATTGGATAGAAGTGGTCTCCTTTAATAAGGGGGAGGAGTGTCTCTTTAGGAAAGTGTGAAACTGTTATTTTATTATATAATGATATTTGGTTTCTAATGGTCCAAAATTAATTATATTTGAATATAAGATGACTCATTGTTGAAATAAAATCATCCAATCATAATTGGACATGTTTTGGATAATATATTAATCATTTTAATCTTATTTATTTTAATCATTTATTCATGAGGTAAATACTACATCATTATTGTATCCATAATTTAATTTATTAAATATATAAAAATTATAAAAAAATACAATCATGTAGGAAATATTATTATATTTCCAATGAATATTTATAGACAAAAAGATAATTTATATAACCCCTTCTAAAAATTAATTTACTAAAAGATATTTTCTTTTTTCATATTTTCCTTTACTTTAAGTTAATTAATCTAAATTGTCATTATCACTCCCATGTGGATCAAAGGGGTCCCAAAATCAACCCAAAGATTACCATGGTCGTTAATGAATCAACCAATAAGGTTTTGAAAAGTGTTAAAGTAATTGTTAATTATTATAATATTACCCAAAAAGTCATATCCAAGCACGATTGGACCCCCAAATTTATTAATAAAAGAAAATTGCAGAGACAGAAAAGAGAGAGTGAGAGCGAGATTACATGTCAGAATAGTCATAGTCCCCACATTCATACCTGGTCAGATCTGTAGCATTAGCTGATTCCCATTCTGATTGTGGCTCATATTGTTTGAGCATCTTGATATATTACTTCTTGCATTCCAATTGCACTATGGATAACTTCTCCTTAGACTTCTTGGAACTTGACCGAGTGGTCACTATTGTCAGAACTGCATAGTAATCTTTCCTTGGTTTCCATACAACTGGGGTAGTCATGAAACCCTCACTGTCAGAGATTCTTTTCTTTTGCCTCAAACAATGCCACTGTATGAGACTCTATTCATGTCCTTATCACTTTCCTTACCCTCATCATGAGTGTCCCCCCACTTGGCGTGGATGGGCTCCCCATTTCCCAGAGTGTGGGCATCGTCCCTTTCCGTTCCTACATCAGAGATGTTCCTCCGTTCAGTAGAAGAAATAAGTTACTTCTGGAAATTCAGCTGTGTATTGTCATTCTCCATCAAATCAGGCATATGACTCAGACTCTCAGAGGTAATAACCTCCTAAGCTATGGAAGGGCCACTGTGAGATCTTGTCGGAGTAGCATCAATAATCAACTCTTTTCCATTCCTAGGAGTCAGCACCTCATGTGGGGTTGACATCATAGGAGGGTCATTATCTTTGATGACATTCTTTGGTGAGGATGAATCCTTCAAGTTATCCTTATGTCAGCAAAGATTGGAGGGGTGTCCTCACATCCCACACTCCTTACAAGTGATCTTTTTATGACACAACTCCAAAGAGTGCCCCACAACCATGCATTTAGAGTAGAATAGAGGTTTGTTTTCATATTCAACATTAATAAAAATTTGATCAGAGTGAATAGAAAGTGTTACTGTGTCAATGAGAGTGGAGTTGAGATCAACTTCCACCAGCATTCTAGCAAAGTGCCCATACTTGACATCTGTTGTTTCCTTATCAAGACGGATGGGTGTTCCAATTGTCGTTCCAATATCATGCTGCATCTCTAGATTCCAAAGAACCCAATTCATACCATGAAGGCGCACCCATACGGTGATATTCTTTTAACCTTGAATTACCCTATTTATCTTTAACCGCGGTAAATAAAAGTCAAAAGTTACTATTCACAAAAAATTATTTCCATCTTAATGAACCAAATTTTACTTCTTGATGACAACCATGTATGTTGGATTTTTGAAATTCAATTCACATAAGTGGTAATATTTCATTTAAATGGAATATTCATTTTTTTTAACTACCACTGCGTGGTTTCACTATTCATCAAAAATTGAAGTTTTCAGAAAAATACCAAAAAATCAACCTAAGAATTATTTGATATTCAGAATTATAAATGGATGTCTATATTTTCAAATTCAAAACATATAAGTGGCATTAATTAATTTAAAAATTTATTCTTATTGTTAAAACAAATTGCGTGTTTTTTAAGAAATAATAACTATCAAAAGAATGATACTTGTTTATGTCCAATTTTAAAGTGAAATTAATTCCAATGACCAAAATTGGATTAAATGGTAAAAATATATTCTAATTACACTTTAAAACCAATTTAAAATATAATCTAACCATATAAATAAATTATATTAAAAATAGTTTTGAATTAAAATACAATATTTACACTATTCATAAAAATGATCTTTTTCGGAAATATTCCAAAAATTTACACAAATAAATTTTTATGTCCCCATTATAAATAAGGATTTTATTTTATAATATATAATGTATTAAAGGGACCAAAAATATATTTAAATAGGTTTTTCCATTAAAAGGCGATAAATCAGCCTTTTAATGTAAATTATGCTTAAAATTAGATTCATTCACATTTTAAGCCTCTAATTTTTTTTGGATAAATGTAAATACATTTAACAAACATGTATAATCATATTGTATTTATATTTCTTCATTTCTTCCAATACAACAGGTAGGAGTCGACTACCATTTAAAATAATAATATTATATTATTAGTGTGTAACGTAAGATTTCAAAGAAACATGTTGCGTATCGGGTACGCTATCGAACATAGCAACACTTTTAAAGTAAAATTAATATTTAATTCAAAAATATTAATAAATATTAAATATTTATTATTCTTTATTTACCTGGGATGTTACATCCTTCCCCCCTTTTGAGAATTAAGTCTTCGTAATTTTAAAAAAGGGCTCGGAATCTTCACTGAAAGTCCCACATCGGAAAAACAGTCAGTAAAACTATCACTTTAAAAGAAAGAAAGAGAAGAAAAAAGGACACCCAAGTTAAACCATATTAATATTACATGAAAACATGGATATGGAGGAGAAGACAAAGGGTCAAGTTCTAATGGAGAGTGTTAAAAAACATGTTTAGGAGAAAGTTAACCACCAGAAAATCACAAAATTATGATGGGTTAAACAGTCTTTGATTCCCCAGTAGGAAAAGTTAATGGGAAAGGTTTTTGTTTGTAGTTACATTTCATTGATGAATTTATTTATGATCTTAACGAAAAACATAAGGAGAAATACTAACTTTTCATGTAGACATTCATCCTTTACAATATTTCTAACACAAAATCATATTTTCTCCAAACAATGAATAGTCATGAAGACTTTTTTTTCACAATAAGAGTGCTATAATCAACTTAGATAGAATCACATAATCCAAAAAAGATGACCTATATATTTCCAATGTCTTTAGATATTAACTAAAACCAAAACATTTAGTATAAGATCAGATAATCACCAAAAGGATAATCCTTTATAAAAATAAATTCTACTCTTAATCTCCAAAATTCAACAAAAACAACACAAAGTTCAAGAAAGACCATTCAATAAAAAATTGTCCCTAAAATTCTTTAAAAGTAATCCAAACTATGATTGTAACCCAAATATCACAAGGATTTAATTACATAGACTTCCAAGATACATCTTAACATTTATCTCCAAGTAACACCAGTTACTCATAAAATCTCATATTAAAAAGTAATTAACCTAATCACATATTCTCCATGATAGGTTTATCATTTTCATAAATAAATAAAATCATCATGTGTCTATAATAAAAACATAGATTCTTCCAAACTAAATTTTCACCCATTATTCCAGAATTGAAATCCCAAAGTATTCTATCTTCTTTAGTCATATAGTGTTTCCTCAAAAGAGAGAACATCTTCCAAAATAACCTTTATCACTTAATCACTAAATAATTTTTCTATACAATGTATATACATTTGATAAAACATAAGTTCAAAAACAACTTATTCTTATTCTATAAAATCATTTTACTAAAATAATAAGTCATACTAACCAGGGAATTCAAGTAGGCTAGTGGTAGGTGATGCTCCCTTGTCTCCCTTTGGTTGTGGGTTAGATTCGTGTATCCTTACCAGATACGACGGGTTGTCACCCATCCTACAGGTTGTCCTTTTTATAAAACTCAAAGATAACCCTAACATGTTTTAACCTCAATGGTTTCCTTATACTTCTCATTTTCATCATTATGATCTCAAAATCTTAATTCTTGAAGTCTTATTTCACCACCATATGAAAAAATAAAACAATCCCCAAAATGAAGAACATCATACCTTGATCATGGTGTCCATTTGGTCTCATTGTCATCCTATTCACGTAGGTATAAGGTCCATGCATTGTAAAAATGATTTAGAGATCCTTCAAAATCATTTGTTTCCTCCATCCAAATACACATTGCACAACATGGTTCATATGGGTGTTCACAGGAAAATAGTTTTGGAAAATAATCAAGTATGACATATAATTTCAAAATATCTGATAAAATTTTATTTCTATAAAATAGTCAAACCAAATTTGAGTTGAAACTTTCAATTCACGATCCTTTTATAATACCATAAGTATGTGCTGAGAAACTCTATTTTAAAACCAAATATAAATAGGTTTCACAAGGGTCTCCTTCTTGAGCACCTTTTTTAAAATCATAATATTCTTCAAAATCTTTTGATAAGGTAAAATATTTGAAAATTCCTTGATAATATTTACCTTTCATGAAAATATGAGAATATTGTGAAAATTGGTTTTTTCTAAATACAACCCATGATCCACGATGATAACGAGGTATATTGGAGGTGTTTGATTCTCAAACCACTCCTTTCAAGTGAGTTGTATGCTAGAAAAAGTTTCACAATCATCCGAACATGACTTTTCAATAATTATTGCAAGCATGTCATCGGGAAGAGATAGAAAGGTCATTTGAGATCCTCCTCCTTCCATTTGTACCTGAATTTCCTTGATCTGAAAAAGTTATAAAACAAGTATTTAACTTAAAAAATAGACAAAGTAACTAACTATATGTCTAATGAAAACTCTTAATCCCAAAAGTTATCTAAACATACCTTTGATACCAACTGTAAGGATCCAGCCATAAACATTACATAATCTTGAATTAAATGAATAATTCGCATTGAGTATCTTTTCAGTTTCAGAGTTTTAGAGAATACGGCCATAACTATTACATTAGAACTTGAATATTACAAGTAGACACTACTACTCAATATCCATTTTTTCATAAAATAAAAAATCTTAAAAAGAAACATGTCTAGTTCCATGTTTTAGATAGCATGACTTTTACTTGATCTCGTCCATGACCCTATTAATCTTTAATTCATGTGGAAAACATTTCAAAAAAACTTTGGATGAGCATAAAAATCTCAGTAAGGGTTATAAAATAAAGAAAGGAAACATTAACCCATTAATAAATACAAATCAATGAAACCAAAACTTTTCATTCATAACATTCCTTATGAAATCATAAGATTTCTGAATAACACACAGAAATCATAAATAATAACGGTAATTTATGGCATTCATAACATACTTACATTGTAGCTATCACATCTACATAGGGAGTCACATTTGGAATACCCATCACAATATATTCCCTAAATCTCTTAGGATAAACATTCACATTTACCTCTGTCACATTACCCAATGCATTGGAGAGCTATCTCGGGCTCACCCACCCTAGGTTTATCATGGAACCACCCGTATATGTAATAAATGCCCAATAACCATAACATAACATATAAAACAAGCATAAAGTAAAGATAACATTTCCACATTCCAGTCACAATATATCATATCAAGATATTGAAATAAACAGTGCTTTATTTAACCATTTTCATAACCATTTAAAACATTTAGTAAATAGATTTTTGAATCAATGTGTCCCATACCACTTTGAAGATTTTAAAGAAATTAACATTTTAAAGAATTAATGTCCATATAAATAAATCCCAAAATCATTTTGAAAACATGGACATTGATGATAAATATTTATAAGAATAAATCCTTAAAACATTTAAAATGATATTTTAGTTAAAGAGTTTTTAACAAATGAGAGACGCTTGAATACAAATAATTGAGGAATAAAATTTAATCATAAATTTATAATATCATGAGAATAAACATATTCATGATATAATATATCAAAGGACAGTATATACATCATATAAGAGTGAATTGGTGCATAAAAATAATGAAGTCTCAATGGAATGTAAACTGAGATGCAATCCCTTACAAAGACGATATCCTTAGATTAAGGATAAATCAATGACATAATTTATTTGTGAAAAATATAAATACACCCAATATAACTGGATATTAAGTGTAAAATAATAATATGTCATTAAAACATATTTATAGCATGACATAATCAACAAGTAGAAGTTTAACCCAAAGAATTGAAATTGGGTTAAGAAGTCCCTTTACAAAAATTTGACAGCCTAACAGCGTCACTTTAAAATTCAGAAAATGATTTTATGAGATAAAAAGGGTATCTCATCACATGGACATAAAATTTACATCAATAAAGATATATAATAACATATCCCAACAAAATTAGATTTAAATTAAAATACATAACAAAAAGAAGTCTTTTAAAAAGAGGAGGGTGAAAGGTTCCCTTACTGATTTGGTAACTTTCGAAACATACACCACATGAAAGAAGGATCATAAAATTAAGATGTAATTACCCATAAATTAAATTTTATTACACAGGGAATACATTCATGGTCATTACATACACCACATGAAATAAATAATTGGCGAACAATGGAAATCTCACAGAATTGAAAGTGAGATAAGAAATCCCTTACGAAAATTTGGCAACCTAACGGCGCCACTAAAAAATTCATAAAATGAATTTATGAGAGTAATAGGGGGTATCTCATCATGTGATAATAAAAATTACAGAATGGTGAATATAAAATAACATCCTCCAACATTAGAACATGGAGCATAGAAGAAATGACATAAAAGAGAGTACTTGAAAAGAAAGAGAGAGGTCGGATCCCTTACCTCAATTCTGACTTAACTCGATCATTATTTAATCTCATGAATAATAAAATAAAGTTAATTTATACTTGTTTAGGAACCTTTTATAGTTTATTAATCCTTTAATATCACTTATTACCATGTTATAAACATTATGCAATCATTTAAGTTAATAATGTTCATTTTGTTGATATTTGGTACTTGAGTAAAAATGAACAACTTACATATACAAGTTGTCCATGTGGTCAAAGGTTCATTATATACTGAATTATATTAATGATTTTGATATCATATATATCATATATATCCATTATATACATTTTTCTTATAATAGTACATAACATTTAGAGGTAAGAAATGAAATGCATCGTTCATGGCGACGGTAAGACGTACGTACGCATTAACGCTACTTTCATTTATATTTCTTATTTTAATGGAAATAAAACATAATGATACATAGGTATGTTATAATTCCAGTATAATATCATATATAATATCAATAACACTATCTTTTATACATCCCACATAATGCATTAATGAGTAACATCACTTTAAGGGGGCGGTAGTCCGCACTTCCTCAAAAGAGATTATCGTATTTACCCACTATGGAAACCATAAATGCTTGATATAATTGGGAATTACAGAAGAATAATAAAATAATAAGCATAATATATATCATATATAAATATAGTTCCATCATAATGGCCACCATGAGAGGTGGTAAGATGTAATTGAACAATCATCGTTTCATGAGGCGTTAGTTTTCCATCCACAGAAACATTATGTTCTTCATCCATTAGATGGAGGTGTGTGTAAGTATAATTAAAATCCTTATTATAACAACATATTAGTATATTGAGGATACTAATATCATAAAAAAATAAACAATAAAAAGATTTTAGGGTTGGAGAAGTAAAATAAAAGAAAACAATTTAAGAGAAACTGTTACCTTTAATTAGGGTAACTCCCTTTGGTTTGAACCAAAGGACTTCTTGAAGTGCATTCCTCCAAAGGTAAGGCTTCTAAGAGAAGGAGAGGGATGTTGAGAGCTTAATTTGGCAGAGTTTGGACGAGCCAAATGGCTTTAGAGGTGCGAGGAATTGGTTAGAAGTGGTCTCCTTTTATAAGGGGGAGGAGGGGCTCTTTAAGAATGTGTGAAACTATTATTTTATTATATAATGATATTCAGTTATAATGGTCAAAAAATCATTATATTATAATATAATATGACTCATGGTCAATGTAAAATCATCCAATTATAATTGGACATTTTTTCGATAATATGTTAATCATTATAATCTTATTTATTTAAATCATTTATTAATGAGATAAATACTGCATCATTATTATGTCATTGATAATTTAATTTATTAGATGTATAAAAATTATAAAAAAATAAATTCATGTAGTAAATCTTTTTATATTTCCAATGAATATTTATAGACAAAAAGATAATTTATATAACCCCTTCTAAAAATTAATTTACTAAATGATATTTTCTTTTGTCATATTTTCCTTTACATTAAGTTTATTAATCTAAATTGTCATTATCACTCCCAAGTGGATCAAAGGGGTCCCAAAATAGACCCAAATATGCCCATGGTCGTTAATGACAAAACCAATGAGGTTTTCAAATGTGTTAATTTAATTTTCAATTATTATAATATTCTTTTAACCTTGAATTATCCTATTTATCTTTAACCGCGATAAATAAAAGTCAAAAGTTACTATTCACCAAAAATTATTTTCATCTTAATGAACCACATTTTATTTCTTGATGACAACCATGTATGTCGGATTTTTGAAATTCAATTCACAGAAGTGGTAAAATTTCATTTAAATGAAAAATTTTGTTTTTTTAACTACCACTTATTGGTTTCACTATTCATCAAAAATTGAAGTTTTTCAGAAAAATACCAAAAATTCAGCCTAAGAATTATTTGATATTACAAATTACAAATTGATGTATATTTTTTAAAATTCAAAACATAGAAGTGGCATTAATTAATTTAAAAATTAATTCCCTTTGTTAAAACAAATTGCATGTTTTTTAAGAAATAATAACTATCAAAAGAATGATACTTGTTTATGTCCAATTTTAAAGTAAAATTAATTTCAATGACCAAAATTGGATTAAATGGTAAAAATATATTATAATTACACTTTAAAACCAATTGAAAAGATAGTCTAATCATATAAATAAATTATATTAGAACATAGTTTTGAATTTAAATACAATATTTACACTATTCATAAAAAATGAACTTTTTCAGAAAAATTACAAAACTTTACAAAAAGTAAATTTTTATGTCCCCATTCAAAAGAATGATTTTATTTGGTCATATATAATGTATTAAAATGAAAAAACTATATTTAAAGAGGGTTCTCCATTAAAAGGTGATAAATCGGCCTTTTAATGTAAATTATGCTTAAAATTAGATTCATTGACATTTTAAGCCTCTAATTATTTTTGGATAAATGTAAATACATTTAACAAACATGTATAATCATATTTTATTTATTTTTGTTCATTCTTGTAAATAAAACGGTTAGGAGTTGACTACCATTTAAAATAATAATATTATATTATTAGTGTGTAACGTAAGATTTCAAAGAAACTCATTGTTGCATATCGGGTACGCTATCGAACATAGAAACCATTTTAAAGTAAAATTAATATTTAATTCAAAAATATTAATAAATATAAAATATTTCTTATTCTTTATTTACCTAGGATGTTACACCTTGGACTTAGGCTATGAAGTGGTGCATAAATCACTAATTGATTACTGTCAAACAAACTATTTATATAAAATATGAAACTATTTTTTGGTCCATATATATCTAAAAACCTAGATAAATTAAACCTAGATTATATGGTAGAATTTGACCCCGGATAATTCTCATAACCTTCTCTACTCTAATCTGGTTAGGTTTATTCATTTAAAATTCTCACAGTTAGGGTTGCATAAAATAATTGAATAAACTGTTATGGTTTAAAGTGATGACTAGCTTTAGGGTTACCAAATTTTTGTTTAGAGAATCATTACCCTTAGAACAATCCTTACTCTCAACCATTACCCTGATTGATTTAGCCACTCAGGATGGAATTAATCAAAAATAGATAAATAATGTATGCATCCTCAATAGATTAATAAAATAGTTGAAATCATATAGATTATAATTAAGGGATTAATAATGAAGTCGTTCGTAATAATAAAAATGACAAATCAATAAAACAATTACTTGGAATAGTAAACAAGTAATAATGTGGGGTATATCTTCTATCAAATGAGAATAATAATAGAAAATGAATGTTAACAATAAAAATGCTAAAAAAGGAAAAAAACAATTGGAAAATGATGAACGACACTTGGATTCAATTAAAAAAAGGAATTGTTTAAAATTATTTTAGAATATAAATAAATAGAGAAAAATGAGAGATAATGAGAAGAAATACACTTCCCTAAAATATATTTTGGGATGTCTGTGTTCTATACATAAGTAGCTAGGAATTTATATGACGTGTAACCTTGTTATGTTGTGTAATCTTCATCTAATGTTTTCTTCACATATTTTGGATCTAGAGCCTTTCACAACCATAAAATTTGGAATTTGGAGATACAAATAATTTCATGACATGTATCAGGGACTCATGAAATTTTTCATCTCACAATATTAACATTAAGTGGGAATCAACCTTCTAATCTTGCACGATGTGTATTGGAGTTTAACATCATGTAATTTTTTTAACCTCTAAGTTATTCATGGCTTTTGTTATTCTCTTCAGACATGATTTTAATGATGCATAAATGTCATGTATGTCTTTCAAAATGTGTCAAGTCTAGATTTATCCATTTTTATATCTATTATTTTAGAAACATGGATAACTATTCACTAAAAAATCAACACAAAACTAGTAAATTGTTGAATAAAATATTTATAATATTTAATTAAATGAACCCAATATGTATATAAAAACTCCCATACTCATCAATAATTTATTTTCCCTAAGAAAAAAGAATATTAAAAAGGAAAAAAATCAAAATAGGTAACATTCATTGTAACCAAGAAAATAAAACTAAGTGTTACGAGAAAAAGTTAGTCCTTCTGAATAAATCATGTAGAGAAAATCAGTAATTACACATAGTTCAGATATTTATCTAGATTCTTCATCTTTTTTATTACAATTTTATAAATATTTATTAAATTAGATAATCATTTTAAATTTATCTCATGATGAATTTTCTCTCATTACTCAAGGAAAAAATATGTAACTTGAGTTATGCACATGCCATGAATACATGTTCCTAATCGTAGTCCTCCATTGATTCTATTATATTCACTTATTAAATAAAAATTCAAAATAAATCATGATGTATTTAGTTAAAAGGATTTAAATTAATCATAGGATGAGGTTTGGGGGGAAGAAAGTAAAGATCCAGCTCAAAAGGTGGGTAAAATATAAAGTATAATTCATGTTAAACATGAGGAGTGTAATGAAGTGACTTATCCAAGATCAAATGAAGTCCAAGCTCCAAACAAATCAATGAGGATCCATTAATATATCAAGTAAGTATATAAATATACCATATTCCTTTAATTTTATTTTATTCATTATTCATTTCCCAAAAGTCTTATTCATGATAGATCTCACATCTATCCTCTAACTACATATGATCCCTGAGAGGATTCATCAGTCTAAATAAAGTGATTTTTTAAATTCTTAATACACAACCCATTTTTTTAATTTATTTCATTATAATATTTTCAATGGAAAAAATTAAGGCATATAAAATTCAAAAATTAATCGTGGATCACATAATATATGTCTAGTAAAAGTGTTATAGTACATCTCCTGAATAAATACATCCTATGTCATCAGTTGAAAATTTTTGCACACTTATTCAAAGGATAATCATTGATAATACCAAGAACAGGGTAGGAAAGGATACTCAACTTGATATAACTTCATCCTAATAAGGTTATACATAGTTACTATGGGATAAATAAGGAAATATGTAAGGTGGGTCTTAAGAAAAAATGTCTCACAATTGTATTAATCATATTAAAATTGTATTTTTTTATTCATAGCCTCAATAAGATATCAATTCATGTATTGATAGCTTTACGTTACCATGGTGTCTCTCAAGAAGTATGTTTAGAAAAGAATATGAAATCGTGGGTCTAAAAATCTTCTCATGAATGGGAGTATAAAAAAATAACAGGAAATAATTAATTGTATAAAATCAAGTAATAAGTTAATCTAGAATCAATTTCAAAAATTTTGATTTTGAATTAAATTACTAAACACAATAGTCATTCAAAAATATTAATAAGAGTAAAACATGGATTTCAAAAATTTCTAACATAAATTTGTCTTTTTTTTAAATGCATGTTATGAGTTTTTAGGTTTAAATATTATTTCAGTGAAAATTTCTCCTAGATATATAAAAACAAGAAATATTCTAAGCATATAAAAAAATATCAAGAAAGACTCCCCTACACTTAAAAACGAGACAATGTTCATACTATCCTGAAATTCATCATGGGAGAGATATCATAAATATAACATTGAAAAAGTGAATTGGAAACTTTGAAATTGAATTTAGGGAATTGATAAATCCATGTGATGAGTGAAACATGCACATTAATGACCATTGATGAGGAAGAAGTGATTGATATGGATAATGTAATATAGTAATGAAATGTAAATAATCCAAGAATTTTTAAAGGAAAAACTATATCTCATGTATATATATATAGAAATGATACATCATTTAATAATGGAATAAAAGTAGTAAAAAAGTGCCACCCCAAAGAATACAAAAATGGGGGAGGGGTATAAGGGAAATTACAACTTTGGTGTTGCCTCATTGTCCACTGCATTTAAAACACCTTCCCTAATAGTGCTTCTCTCAATCTGGATCACTATATCTATCTCCTTTATGGAAAGAGAAAAAGGATCATCAATGGCCTATGAAGGTGTCACGGTGCTGGAATCTATCTTGGTGGAAGGTAGGGATGAGGTTCCAATCCTGATGGAGGCCATGTGTTTGGAATCAGGGTCATGAACGACACCTTAGTATATGGGGGAAGGTCTGGGCCCATGCCTCATCGAGCCTGCTCTTCCAAATACTCCAGCAGGGTAGTTGGGTCTGTCAGCTTAGAAGGCAGATCGGTCTAGGTGGGGGCTAGTTCATGAAATTTGGAGGATGAAGGGACTACTTCTTCTAGGGGTTGTATAACACCCCAAGATTTTGTGAATTTTTTTCAAATTAATTTAATCATTTTTATATTTTTCATTTCAAGAAACATGGAAAATGTAACATCTTGTTACTATTTTAGGTATTAATAAATAATTTTTTGTTGTATTTTTAATATCTTATGTGGGAAAAATAATTTATTAGAAAACTTTTAATGAATGTGTTAAAGTCCATAAAAGTCTGTTAACATCTTGTAATGTTCAACAAAATATTTCTGGATATCGACTTTGAGTTAGTGTGATATTATGAGGCTTGAAAAGACTTGGTGAAGACTGAATAAAATATTAAATATAATATATTAATCGCACCCTTTTTATTTAACATAATTGAATAACTCCAAAATGGTGAAT
Source organism: Viscum album (assembly GCA_963277665.1). Taxonomy (NCBI): domain Eukaryota; kingdom Viridiplantae; phylum Streptophyta; class Magnoliopsida; order Santalales; family Viscaceae; genus Viscum; species Viscum album. The sequence continues at coordinate 1,689,543,944 of OY728163.1, read as the reverse complement.
CATATGAGAAATATAAGACTTCTTTTATGTTCGGAGTATGGCTTTTCCCTATGAGGGGTATAACAATCAAAGGTGGTAGAAATTTAGATTCCTCGCTCATGAGATAAAGTTATTAAATAATATTTAATATATTATTTATTAAAAATAATTAAATATATCCAAAATGGAGCACTGTATGGGAAATCGGACACCACTTATGGATCCGGAATGAAAGGTTTACCCTAGAAAGGGTATAACATTTTAAGCGTTGAGCTTTTGGAATCCTCGCTCGCAAAAATAAAACTTTCTATTTTAATTCGTTATTTATTACCATTTTCAAATAATAAATCATTAATATCTATCAAACAGTTTATCATTGGAGAAATATGAGGCCACCATTCAGTTTGGAATAGAGGGTTTCCCTCTCCAGAGTGTAACTTCTATACTTAGTAGATGTTTGATTTTATTTAATATTTATGTCAAATAATTGATTTATTAATTTAAAAAAGTAGCTAAATCAATTTTACTTTTCATCTTTAGAAAACTGTGCTGGAACTCTATTTCTAACACTAAACGTTTTCAAAACATTTTATTTCCTCTTATTTTAACCATTTCAATCACCAGAACACTTATAGGATGAATTAAAACCCTTCATCTTCATGATTTAGTTGAAAGAGTCTATTAAATTAGGGTATTATTTTTTGGGTGAATGTGGGGTTTTGAAAGCTATTTTTTGGGTTTTAATTATCTGAATACTTTTAGCTTTGGTGTTGGATGATTTTTTTGAGTCAATATGACCTCGATTATCCTCTAAAGGTGATCGGTAAAGGTCTAATGATATTTTGTGGTGGGAAATCGGTCTTCCTTTTCCTCTTTGAAACATCGACCCCTTTTATGCTTCAGTCCGCTCTGTGCACCACCTTAGAATGAGGTTTGTTTTAATTAATTTATTAATTAATATTATTTTATTATTATTATACCAATATTTTAAATTAAATATCTCATACGTTGTCGATTGAAATGTCACACTATTGGTGTCATTGGACTTGTATTGACAAGAAAAACTTAAATAATATTTTTGTTTTGAAGGCAACAACGTATTATTTAATCACTTTTTCCACATTTTAATTGCTTCTTTTTAAATAAATTTATCAAAAGATAATTATTAAGAATTATCAAATGAAAATTGAAACAACTTATCAAATAATAATTTTAATGAAATTATCTGAGATAATTCTAAAACAGTTTTATATAAGGATGATCACTTTTTTATGGATATATAATTTATAAAATTGTCATAGAGTAATTGATTTGAATTTTCAAATGACAATGACACTTTTTATCAAAAATAATTATCAAAAAAAATAATTAATGGTTAATTGTTTGAAATTATCACATGATAATTATTTGGATTTTCAAAAGAAAAGGAATAATCAATATATATATATATCAAAATACACACTTTGGATAATTTATTAAAATTATAAAATGTTATTTATTTTTATTATAAAAAATATATATATATAATTATATATATATAATTATATATATATATTTGAGAATTAAATTGGATGTAAAGAATAACTTTATTAAATATAAAATTATCAACTTGTAATTGCATGAAATATTGATGTATAATTTCAAACACATGTTCTAGTAGAAAATGATATTCTAGATATTATCTAGGAGAGAGACTATGTTATCCCATATAATATTACTTGTTAAATAAAATATATGTTTTGGTTCTATGAACCCTTGATGAACTTTGACCATTTATGTGTCGATACGTATGATAATAAGGCTATGAGGAGGTGTATTGAATCCCATTGGGTGGTTTATCCTTTCCACTGACATCGATGACCTTGAGTAAGGTGGTTTTATCATGATTATCCAAATTGATTAAAATTGAATTTATTGATTTATTTCGATATTTGATTTAAATTATATCTCTTAAACTCATTACCAATTGATGTAATAAAATCCAATTACAGTGAATTGGGAAATTTGAAATGGTTTTGGCATGATATTTGGAAAATCGCCAATTCCATTAAATTGGGGTGTGTTATAGAAATTTGTTAATTTAAATTGTATAATTTAAGTCTTTTATTTGATGGAAATAATTTCAATTAAATTTATTAATTTAATTGTTGAAATTAATTGTGAAATGATGTAATTAGTAATGAATATATTTCAAACTAGTGAAATTGAATTAATATATTTTGATAAAAACCCAATGGGTTTACCTTGTTTAAGAGGAATTTTTTTATTAAAACTCATTTTTATTTTAAATGGAAAATTTCTATAGAAATGGAATAATGAGAATTAATTGTATTTTGAGAAGTCTTAAAATAAAGTTTCCATCATTGATTGTGTAATAGACTATGAAATCCTTAGGTAATGGGTGAGTTATTTGGACAGACTCTATACTATTACAACATTCTAAAACATACATGCAGCAGGTTACATTCCTTAAGAAATGGTTAAAAGTTCTCTCTAACTAGTGTCCAGAGGAATTATGTATACACATGTTGTCGTGATCACTTAGAGAGTGTGGAGTCCTATAGCCAAAAATATTATCGTACCTATTTGGTAGATGACCTTGTTTCCTGCTTGTTATTTATATTTGAGATATAAATGTATGTCAATGATTTTGAACTGATTTACATGCCTATTGAATTTACATAAACTCTTTTATGTAACTTTTTTATTTAAGACATAAATATTCCATAATTTATAAAGCCTTTTCTTAAAGTATATCTTTATAATTTGAATTTTATAGCATGATTTGTTTAATTTTTCATTAAAATGTCAATCTAGTTTTATTTTAAAAATTGAACAATTTACTTTGGTTAATCAATTGTTTCAATCTATTATAGAATTTATTTTGAGACCCTACTAGGATTTTTACCTCACACCCTACTTGTTCCTTTGGGTGTTTTTATATTATCTTCTTCTAGGTTCGAGCAAAGGTAAAGGATCACTAGGATGTGGATCTAGCTACTGAACCATGGTCTTCGTGATTTGTGTCCTTAGAGACATGGGTTGTGTTTTCCCTATTTTAGTACTTGGGTTGTAGTAATTTGGACTTATTTGTGATTTATTGTATTCTGGTACATTACTCCTAGTGTAGTTTTCTTTTGATATGCATATTGTGTTTCTTCTACTAAATTTTCATTGTTAGTGGAAAAATCATTCCCACTTGCATGTCATATGATATCAGGTGCTAGTCTCCAACCTGTGGGGATCATGAATTCCCATTATTCTATGTCAGGGCTCGCTCGTTTATCAGGTTACCAGAGTACCAAGGATGGTTTGTGAAAAAATGGTAACATATGGAGGTTGAGATTTTGTCTTGAAGTCAATATGAATTTGTGAAATCTTGTCGGGACTTAAGAGGTAGTTGCAATTAAGTGTCTGGACAACTCTCGCCACAATGAACCTTAAGTCTCCAGGGGGTTAGAGAAAGATGTCTTATAGATTATTTCTAGTATTTTCCCTATTCTGATTTGGATAAAGTGAAATCCAAATCATTTTTGTTCTTTACGCCGAGATTAATTTACCTCTTTTCTTTGTCTGAGCAATACCAAATGTATTCAATGTTATTTACTGATGTTGTGTAACATCATGCCTCCAAGAATATTTGTATATCATATGCAAGAGAAGAATTCTGATAAACTACATCAGGTGAATCCTCCAATGGATCCAAATCTAGTTGAAGTGATCATGCGCACTGTCCAGGCTCTGGGATAGACACCACCTCCAGTCCCCGTTCCAACTCCTGCTATAGACCCTCAAAGGTATGCTATTCAAAATTGTTATTAATATTTTCTTTAAAAAAGACACATGTTTTCAAAGACTCCACTAATACTCAACATGATAAGGAATGGTTGGGTAAGATAGAATGTTTTTTTGAATTCTTAGGTAAAACGTTGTGATCAAAGTGAAGGGTACCGCCATCTTACTAGAGGAACTGAGTGAAAGATGGTGGGACACAATGGTGATGGTGAAGAAATACAAAGGTTTAATGTGGAAGGACTTTAAGGTTATATTCAATGACTAGTTATATCCAGATTAAATGTTGTTGGACAAGGCTAAGGAGTTTTCCAGGATTGAGAAGGCCAACATAACTGTGACCGAGTATTCAAATCGAATTACATAATTAGTGTAGTTTTCACCTGATATTGTATCTAATGAAATAATGGAGGATTTATGATTAGAGTTAGGACTTATTTTGGATATCTATTATCAATTATTCTTGTGGAATCTGACCACTTATACAGATACACTAGATAAGGCGATGATGGTTGAGATAGACCTGGTGAGAAATACAAGGTTGACGAGTGTTCTTTTTTCCCTTAGTGGTAGCATGAGTTCCATTAAATTAAAGAGGAAGCACGATGACTCTCATAGTGTCTCTCAATATCAGGTTCATTTTTGACCTCCTATAGTGCCAAGATGAAGCACTTTAGTATGCTACCAGTGTGGCCAACCGGGACATTCAAGGAGGTTTTGTACTGAGGAAACTGAGATTTTTTTTCCTGTGGATGTTTAGGGAACTTTCAAAAGATTTTCCACAAATTTCCACTCTGTATAGTGGCATGAGATCATTAGAACCTATAGATTTTATAGGTAAATCAAATGATTCACATACAAAAGGGTTCTAGCCACAAGTATCCAAAACTAAGCTTCTTCCTGTATTGGATGATTCTCTAAAGGAAACTGAAATGGGCCTAGTGACTATGAGAGGTACCATTACTATAACATCATCATTAGTGAATGATCTTTTTTATACTGGTGCATATCACTTGTTTATTTCAACTTGTATCATTAATCTACTTAATCTTCCTTATGAAGAAACTATATGTGAAATGGATATTACTACACCACTTGGTATGAAAAGAGAGAAGGGTCTCCAAAGTCCCACTTATGTCTTCTCTTTATCAGATATCGATCTTTTTTGGAGTATTTTGATTCTCAAAAAGAAACCTTTTGACATCATATTCAAGATGGACTGGATCATTTCCAATAAATACCATATTGATTGTTATCTTCGACGGGTCTACATTACTACACCCAGTGGTGTGCCTCTAGTATTTAAAAGAGAATGAGACCCAAGGTCGAGCATGGATAGAATTTATTATCCAAATTTGGGTAATGTGATGTTCATGTCTCCTTTTGATCTAGAGTGAGAATCTTTGAGCGGTGATCTCCCTCCAGTCGTCTTCAATTTTTTCTCTGTGTGTTTCTTTCTAACATAAATGGTTTTCCACCTGTATGGGAGGTTGAGTTATATATTATTATTGATACTAAACTAGTTTTAATTATCTCTTACCACATAGGACCGGTGGAGTTAAAGTAGTTGAAGTCCTAGTTTGATGATCTTTAAGAGAATTTCTTTATATGCTCGAGTGTGACACCTTGGGAGACGTTGGTTCTCTTCACTAAGATATATGATGATTCTATTCCCTTGTGTGTTGATTACAAATAGCTTTATCCTGTGACAACATAGATCCAGTTTAATTCTTATTCTGATCATCGTCATTGGTCTTTAGAAATATCATTTGTTGACCATGTTTTCTAGAAGGTTTCACCCTGGTTGGGTCATCAATGGCTTGGGATGTAACATAATATTGCTCCTCATTTTGTGGGAACATTCAAGGTTGTTGATCAGGTGGAGAAATTTTTTTACCATTTAGCACTACTTCCATGTTGATACATAACATGTTCAATATATTGCAGATGTAAAAGTATCTCCCTGGTTTATCTCACATTTTGAGCTGGAGTGATCTTCAGATTAACCTAATTTATCTGTGACTGAATGGCCAGGCATGGTTGTTGATTCTAAGAACAAGTATCTTACTTGGAGGTCGATAACTCTAGTCTGTGTTATATGGAAGCATGTTTCTAATTTTCAGGATACGTAGGAGAGGTAGGCACTGATGATAGATTAGTGGCCTCATCTTTTTGATGTAGAAGCTTCTTCATAGGCTTTTTGGGGACAGAAAGTTCTTATAATGGGGATGTTGTAACATCCGATTACTTTTTCATGTATTCCTAAACCCTCTAGTGTTAAATTTTCAATATATTTGGCAGGAAAAGATGATTTTTGGTGAAATTTTAATGAAAGTGTTATATACCTTAAATTCTAGTTAACGTATTGGAATATTCAATCAAATATTTTTGCAGTTGGAATTTGAGTTAGTGTGATATTCTGTGGTTGACAAAGTCTTGGTAAAGACTAAATAAAAATATTAAATATAATATTTTAAGCACACACTTTTTATTAAATATAATTGAATAACTCCCATGTTGTGCATTGTATGAGAAATCTAAGACCCCTGTTATATACGATATATGATGTTTACCCTAGCATGGGTATAATATTCGAATGCGCCAGACATTTGGATGCATCGATCATGAGATAAAGTTATTAAATAATATTTAATATATATTATTTATGATAAATAATTAAATATCTCTCAAACAGTGAATTGTATGGGAAATATGATACCACCTAAGGATTTGGATGAGTGTTTACCCTAGATAGGGTATAACATTTGTAAGCATCAAGTGTTTTTACGCCTCACTTGAAAAAATAACCCTTTCTATATTAATTAATTATTTATTAAAATTTTTAAATAATAAATCATTAATATCTATAAAATGGTTCATCATTTGAGAAATTTGAGACCACCTTTGAGTCTTGAATGGGGGTTTTACCCTTGTTAGAGTGTAACTTCTATTCTTAGAGGAAGTTTGATTTTATTTAATATTTATGTCAAACAATTGATTTATTAATTAAAAAAGAGGATGTTAAATTGATTTAACTGTTCATATTTCTTAACACGTGATAGAACTCCATTTTTAATGGGGAATGTTTTCTAACCCATTGGTTTACACTCATTTTAACCATTTCAATCACCTCACACTAATAGGATTATTTAAAACCCTTCGTCATCAATATTTATTTGAAACATTGTATTAAATTAGGGTATTAATTATTGGGTGAATGTGGGATTTCTGAGGCTGCATTTTTTGGGTTTTAAATATATAAATCCTTTTAGATTTGGTGTTGGATGATTTCTTTGAGTCCAGATGACCCCGAATCTCCTCTAAAAGTGATTGGTGATGGTCCAATGATCTTTCATGGTGGGCGACTGGTCTTCATTTTCCTCTTTGGCTCTTAGACCACATCCATACTTAATTCCACTATGTGCTCCACGTTTGAATGGGCTTTTTAATTAATTAATTTAATAATTTTTTAGATATTATTTTAATCTTATAGATTCAATATCCTCTGTGTTATTTATCTAAATTACACATTGTTGGTGTCATTAGACTCATCTCAAAAAGAAGAACCCAAATCGTATTTTTGGTTTTGAATGCAGTAATGTATTATTCAATCTTCTTTTCCACATTTTAAATTTTTCTTTTTAAATAAATTTATCAAAAGATAATTTTTAATAATTATTGAATGATAATTGAAAAAAAATTATCAAATAATAATTTTAATTAAATTATTACGGATAATTCTTAAATATTTTTTTAATGGCTAACCTCTTTATTTTATTGTGATATAATTTATAAAATTTCCATAAAATAATTGGTTTGAATTATGAAAAGAAAGTGACAGGTTTTAACCAAAACAATTATCAAAAAAATATTTTATGGATAGTTGTTTAAAATTATGAAACGATAATTATTTGGATTATCAAAAGATAATGAATTATCAATATATATATATATATATATATATATATTAATAAACACACTTAGGATAATTTATTAAAATTATCTAATTTTATTTATTTTTATTATCAAAAGATATATTTATATATATTTTTATATATATATTTTTCATAATTACTTTGGAAGTAAAGAATAATTTTATTAAATATAAAATTGTCAATGTGTAATTGCATGAAATATTGAATTATAATCTCAAAATCATGTGCTAAGATAAAAGGATAATCCAGATATTATTCATGAGAGAAAAAATATTATTTCCTGTGATATTCCATGTGAAATAAAATATATTTTTTTGTTCAAGGAACCCTTGATGAACGTCGACCATTGATGTATCAATTCTTACTATAATAAATCCATGAGGAGGTGTATTGAACCACGCATGATGGTTTATCCTTTTCGCTGACATCGATGACATTAAGGTAGCTGGATTCGCCCTGAATATCCAAATTGATAAAACATAAATTGATTGATTTATTTCAATATTTTATTTAAATTCTGTTTCTTAAACTCACTTTCAATTGATGTAATAAAATTTGATTCCAGTGAATTGGGAAATTTGAAATTGTTTTGGGATGATATTTGTAAAATCACCAATTCTATTAAATTGGGGTGTGCTTATGGAAATTTGTTTATTTAAATTGTTTTATTTAAATTGTGGATTTGATTGAAATGATTTCAATTAAATTGTGTAATTTAATTGTGGAAATTAAATGTGAAATGATGTAATTGGTATTTAATGGATTTCAAACTGGTTAAATTAGAGTAATTTTTTTTATTAAAACCCATTTGTTTTATCCTGTTAAATAGGCATGTTTTTTTTATTAAAACAGTTTATGGTTTTAAATGGAAAATTTGAATTGAAATTAAATAATGGGACTTAATTTTATTATAAGAATTTTTAAAATAAATTTTCCATCATTGATTATGTAATAGCACATTCAAGCCTTAGGAAGTTGGTGAGTTATTTGGACATACTCTATGCTATTACAATGTTCTAAAACATTCATGCAGCTGGTCACATCCCTTAGGCGATAGTGATGAGTTCTCTATGACAAATTTTCAAAGGACGTATGTTTACACATATTTCCATGATCACTCAATGAGTGTGGAGTCCTATTATTGGAAATACTATTGTACCTATTTGGAATATGCCTATGTTTCTCATTTGTTATTTATGTTTGAGATATATGTGTATTCCGATGATTTTTATTTGATTTACATGGCTCATGAATTTACATAAACTATTTTTTCTAACTGTTTAATTTACGAATTTTTTTAGAAATATTCCATCATTTGTAAAGCCTTTTAATAAGTATTTTTCCATCATTTAAACTGTATATCATGATTTTTTTAAATTATACTTTAAAATTTTAAACCTGGTTTATTTTAAAAATTGAAATCATTCATTTGGTTAATCAATTGTTGGCATATATTATGGATTCCATGGTGATACATTACTGGGTTTTTTAGTTCACACCCTACACGTGCCTTTGAGTGTTTTTAGATTGTCTTCTTGCATTTTTTATCAAAGGGAAAGATTCACTTAGAGGTGGATCAGACTACTGAACCACGGACTCAGTGAGTTGTGTCTTAGGGACATGGGTTATGTTTTCTTTATGTTGGTACTTGCGTTGTAATACTTTGGGATTTTTTATGCCTTATTGTATTCTAATACTTTAATCCTAGTATATTTTTATTTTTAATATGCATACTATGTTAGTTATTCAACTTCTGTATTTTTAGTGGGAAAATCATTCCCACTTGCATGTTGTATGATTCTAGGTGCTAGTCACCAACCCATGGGGATCCAGAACGTCCTTCGAGCAATGTCAGGGTTGTCTCAGTTATCGGGTTATCAGGGTACCTGGGATGGTTCGTGACATAAGATAGTTATTTTATATATATATTAAATCACCATGTTGGATTATGTTATAGGAAATTCCTATTAAATAATGCACTACATGCAATATAATGGATATCTTTCTCTATATAGTAATTAAGGTAATATTACGTTTCATGCAACACTGACTTTACTCAATGGCTTGCATAACACACAAGACCGAGTGTTACTGAACAATAATATATTATATAATAATATATAACCCAGTCGTTAAATTAGATTTTATGAAAATTATTAACTAATTTATTTTAATATATGTTTTTTAAAAAATATAAAATGAATTAATAAGTTACCAATTATTTCTAAATGAATATAAGAACCAATTTAATATAAGAGTATTTTTATAGAAAACTATTATTATGATCACAAAGTAGTTTTAATCCTAATAAATTAATTTAATTAAAATTAGTAAGTATTTTTAATGTAATATATTTGTTCTATATCAAAGTAAATATTTTTCATATTCATCCTATTTATTTTATAAGAATAAGATAAGAATAAAACCAATTTACCTCATAAAACTCAATATTTATATTAAAGTAATTTTACCGCATTTTAATGGAGAATCTTTTTTAAATATAACATTTGGAAATTTTATAAATATTATATGTCAAAATAAACATCATACTTAAAAACTCATAATAAACATTAGCTTAATTTGAATTTTTGATATTTTTCTGTGCAATTTTATTTTTTTAACGAATAGTAAAAAATACTGTATTTCAGTTCAAAACTGCTTTTTCATATAATTTATTTGTATAGTTAAATTAAATTTTAAATTAGTTTAAATTTTTAATTAGGTAATATTTTATCAATTAATCTAATATATTACATTATAAGCAATTTCACATTGAAATTGGATATAAAAACTTAGCAAACATTTGCTTATTTTTACTTTTAAAACCCACATTGTCCTGACCTAAAAATGATATTTTTATTTTTCAATCACTTTTAAGGGAAAAATTGAGAACCCATTAAAGTAAAAAATACAAACCATAAATAAAGATACAAAATATATGAACCATTATTGTCCAATTTAAACCAATTTGAAAACTTATCCTTAAAAAATTTCCATTATAGATTATTTTCCACTCAAGTAAGGTCATCTTTGATATGATATTAGAACAAATAAGCCATATTTTTCCATTTTTGAATCAACTCGTAATTTTTAAGTTTCTTGAATTGAAACATCTTACCATAATAAGTTCCTTCTCATTGATCCACTCTGTCTTCTCTTCATTTGTTTCCACAAGAAGTAGTTACTCAACCATCTCATCAGCATCCTCTAGCGAGGAATTGATCAAAAGTGAGTCCTCCATCATTTCCTCCTTAGAGTGGAAAACCATATCCCATAGTTTGATACAATTTTTAATCAGTATAATTTATAATTTATAATAAGGTCAAATTATTCTTTGGCCAAAAATATTAGTGAAATTATTTAAAATTAATTACAATGATTAAGGATAAATTAAGCTTAATAAGGGACTAAAGTATAACCTAAAGGCCCAAAACGACATATAAAGTTGTCCTAAATCAATTTTATGGGCATATTTCTCCCCTTTCATCCCTTTTATCTACATTGGAAAATTATTGGATCCACTTTCAATAAAAAAATCATGGGTGGGGTTTCTTTTTTCTAAAATATTATAAGAGCGTCACTCCTCCTCCATTACAAAAGGACTCCTCTCATCCCACTCCCTCACATCTCTCAATAAGATTATGTTTGGAAAAACTATACAAAAATAGATTCCAAACAACCCTCAATTCGTCCTTTAATAATTCTTTGGTCATTAAGACTTCCAAGGAAGCCCTTCGGTCCAAACTAAAAGGAGTTACCCGATTAAGAGGTAACACCCTCCCTCAAACTCCTTTCATTTATTTTATTTCCTCACTCCATAAAATCTTCTTATTCCATTATTGTATAAAAACACCAATATACTCAATATAATATTATTTTTTTTGATAATTATTATACCTACACTTAAACACACTTTCATCTAATGGGTAAAAACATATTATTTATGTGTACATCGTACTAACTCCTCACAAAACGATGATTGTTCATTTTTACATTACCATATCTAATGGTAGAAATTATGATGGAAAATATGTTTATAAATGTTTTATATAATATTTTTTATGCCTTTAAGCTTCTTTAATTCCTTTTCAACACATATCTTTATACTTACCATTTTGTGTTAATATGATAATTTCATTTGAGGAATTGTGAACTACCGCCCCCTCAAAGCATTGTGATTCATACATACACTACATAGAATGTATTAAGAATACGTTTAGTGAGTATATATGATTTATAAGATATAATAAATCTACTATAATAATGATATATGTCTGTGTGTATGTGGGTTTTTTATTTAACTTTCTTTATTTGAACACGATAGTTAAACAGAAATAGTGTTCATGCGTACGTACGACATATCATATCCATGTATGGTGTATTCTATTTCATACATCTATATACTATCGATTTTTATAATACAAACTTACTGAATATAAATTATATTTAAATCATGGTTTAAATTTTGGAAATCACGATATAAATATAAGGACCCAAGATATAACAAATTAAGACACATAAAAAAAGTTGATATTACCCAAAGTGAATCCCTAACATTGAATTGTTAAAAATAAGGTAATATAAATATATAATAAAACTATGTATGGTATTAGAAGTAATAATATTGGTTTGTGATATATTTATAATAAATGTATAATTATTATACAGGTTTTTTGAATGAGTACAAAGAGAGTCAAGACACAAGGTAAGAAAATGTCAAATCACTCCTTATTTCCATGAGATACATGCCTTGTTTATAACTACCATATTTCTTATTACAATTTAAACATTATTTGTTACACAAATTATTCACTTGATAAAACATGGAAGATTGAGAGGTCCAGTGAATTTAGGTCTTATGAACATTACATAACGACTTAAAACATGAAACACAAGATATTTATTGAAAACATCATTTACATGACCACTACATTCCCTCGTACATAGCACTGCATGGGATAACTTGAGGAGATGCATAAGAAAAAGGTGAGCTATAAAGTCTAGTAATGGAGTAAACAAGGCATCACGTGAAGAATACAATACATGTTAGGCAATAATCATATCAAAAGAGCATAAAGGAAACATGAACATAAATTCATGATAAATCATGATTATCACAACATAGAAATGAGGCAACAACACTTAACATGGTATTGGCCTGAGCCAAGGCTCATTGCACATGGAGCATGACTAAAACCTCATTACACTTGTATTAGGATGAGTAAAACCTCATTTCATTTTAATTAACATGATTAAATCCTCATTTCACTTGAATTAGCATGAGTAAAACCTCATTTCACTTCACGTATCATGATACGAATCTTTACCCAATTCAATGGAGTGCTATCAGGGAACACCCTTCTTAAACATTTTATTTCATGCCTAAGTGTTCCAACAGATCATATAACATAGATTCATTAAACATCATAATTTATTACATGGTAAAGGAACATGAAATTTATACATGAAAATATTCCATCAATAAGTAAATTTTCATAAAGGTGAATACCCTTGATAGGGAAATGGGCATGGTATTCACTAAACAATGATTTTGTCTTAGAAAATGGTGGTGCAATATCGGCAGCATAACGGCATGAAATTAGACTTCATAAAAGGGTTGATGAGAGAGAAAAGGGTGTCTTATAATATGTACATAAAATATAATGTAAGGAGATCATATAAATAAATGACCCAACATTGATAATTGAATTTGGATTCATAATACAACATAATTGCGTGAATGTAAATGAAGAGGGAGGAATTCCTTACGGGGTTTTGGCATGGTAATGGGTGTACATGGGAGGAATTAATGAGAGATAAAAGGGTTCTATCATCATTAAACCATAAATAGGGTAGTATGATGGAGGTTTGAAATCATACCCCAACATTTATAATTGAAAATAAAACGGTATAACAACATTAAGAAACATGGATAAAATGAGAAAGGAAGGAATCCCTTATATGAAAGTGTGATCCCAAAGGCATGGGAGAGGATTGAGAGATGCTTCTTGGGATCTTAATGTTCTTTGGGAGGATTATAGAGAGAGTAGGACTGAGTTTTTGATGAACTCCAAAGGCTTTCAGTGAAGAGGAAATGGGAGCTTGGGAGGGTTTATATAGGAAAGGAGAGGGAATTATTTATTATTTAGGTTTGGGACATTACACATTAAACTACACAAAACCACAAATCATACCATTATTTTTTAAAATTTGGAGAGTAAAAAAATATTTTATAAGACTAATGGCCTAACATCTTAAAATATTAGGCTTACTTTTATGGATTTGAGTCATACTCTCGAGGAAATCATTTTAAAAAGATAAAATGTTTTATAAGTCATGGAGGGTCCACTAAGACTTTTTAAAATAAATAAAATAAACCTAAAATCACATTATTTTAATGGTAAAACATATATTGGCCTGAAATAATGTTTATAGTATTTTATTACGTAACTATTAGATCATTATGATGTCATAAAACAGATATATTTTTAAATGGTACTTAATTTTTACCCAAAAGTTCTAATGTCTTAGAAAATTATGAAAAATTAACCGTTGGATAATTTCAATGTTCTGATTCCCAAAATAATATTTATTTTATCCAAATAATTTTCTAAATATTTCAGTTTTCACTTTTAAAATAAAAACCGACATTTATCCAAAATTCATGGGTTTTGACAAAAATAGCATTCAAAACATTAATTAAAATTAAAATTGTATTCCTAAATATTATACGATCATTTATACTTAATAAAAATTAATTTAATAATAATAATATTTTTAAAAATTATTATTTAATTCAAAAATCCATTAATTTATCAAAATAGATTCCTAAGTTGAATATTAACTGAAAAATATTTTTTTTGCTTTAAAAAATATTTATAAAGTAACAATAATAAAATGAATGTATATTCCTTATTATATAAAAAAATAATGAACATAATCATAGTTCTAAGATCTTGTTACATAACCCCTTATAACACCTGCATGGGATGGAAGGGTTAGGTGTGTGATGGTAACAGACTCTTGGGGTGGCTCGGATAACATCACTCGAGAGGTAATCACTATCAAATTCCACTTCTCCCATAGGAGATTTCGTTCGAGCTTAATGTTTTAAAGCTCATTTTGATCTTGGTCAAGAGTGAATCCAAATGATGACACCTTCTTTCCATGCTCCGACAAATGGGATTCATATGGGGAAAGTCTACTGAATGAGGTCATCACTTCCATTGTTTGAATAAATTGGATTTTTTAAAGCCATATATTTATACTAATCATGTGATCACTGTTCAAGGTCTATATTATCAATGGTCACAATTCTTAATAGTATTTTAAAAAACCAAAATCATAAAACCCAAGAATTTCATATGTTATGTAACCATTTCACATAATAATACATTTAATTAGATGAAGAGGAATTTCCATTATTAAAATTTTGGGTCATTATAATCTTCCCCCCTTATTAAATTTCTCCCTTGAAATTTTGTTTTACATTCTAAGCGACAAATAGGTATGGCTACTTTTCCTTCATTGCCTCCTCCAGTTCCCATGTTGCCTCTCCATAATTATGGCTTCTCCGTTGTACCATAACAAGGTGGGTAGTCTTGTTACGTAGAACATTATCTCTATAATACAAGATCTTCACTAGCTTCTCCTAAGAAGAAATCTCATCCTCTAACTATACTACCTCTTAAGAGAGTACATGTGAAGGGTATGGTATATACTTCTTTAAGAGGTATACATGAAATACATCATGTACTTTGGCCATGGTAGGTGGATGTGCTAGTCGATGGGCCACAGCCCCGAAAGAATCAAAAATATTGAAGGGGGAGATGTACCTAGGACATAAATTTTCTTTATTTCCAAACCTCGTGACCTTATTCCATGGAGATACTCTTAGAAATAACATGTCACCAACTTGGAACACAAGGTCTCATCGAAGGTAATCTGCATAACTCTTTTGTCGAATTTGGGCTGCCCTGATATGCTGCTGAATGGTTTTCACATTCTCCACTATTTCTTTGATCATTTTAGGTCCTAGAAGCTTATTCTTACCAAATTCATCCCAACACCCAAGTGTTTTTCACCTTTTCCCATAAAGTGCTTCATATGGTTCTAATATCATGCTCATGTAGAAAATATTATTGTAGGAGAATTAAACTAGTTTAAGATGCAGGTCCCATCCTCCTTTGAAGTCCATAGAACCTGATATTAATATATCTTTGAGTGTTTGAATAGTTTGATCATATTGTCCATCAGTTTGAGGATGTTAAGTTGTACTGAAGTTTAGTTTAGTGCTAAGAGCATGTTGTAGAATTTTCTAGAACATCTAGGTGAATCTAGGATCATGATCATAAAAAACGATAGTGGTAATCCATACAGTCTTACCACTTCTTTGATGTAAATCTATGCATGTTTATCCAATGAGATTCCCTCTCGAATCGTGAAAAAGTGAGCTATTTTACTAAGATGATCCACAAGGACTCATATATCATTGTTTCCTATGGATGTCCTTGGAAGTCTTGTGAGAAAGTATATGGTAATGTTTTCCCACTTCCATGTTGGTATGGGTAGTGGTTGAATCATCCAATTAGACTTTTTCTTCTCATCCTTCACTTGTTGACATACCAAGCACATTGATGTATATTCATCAATCTCCCTTTTCATATTTTCCCACCAAAAGTTTTCTCGGAGATCTTGATACATCTTTGTACTCCGTAAGTGAATAGAGAATGTTGAGCTATGTGCGTCATTCCAAAGATCCATATTTATATATGGATCAGATGGTACATATAATCGTGAACCAAATCTCACAAATCCATCCTTGTCAACCAGGAACTCTGAGGATTTCCTATTTCTGATAGCTTCCACCTTTTTTAGAATTTCCACATCCATTCGTTGAGTATCCATTACTTTCTTTATGAGGGATTGTTGAGTAATAATTTCAGAAAATATTAATGATGTTCCTCCCTTAATGGTTCCCATTTTCATCCTCTACAAGTCTAAGAAGATTAGATCCTTTTCAAATCTCATAATTGATAAAGATGTAGGATCCTTTCTTCTTAGAGAATTTTCCACCTTGTTTGCCTTACCGGGATGGTAGTGGATTGAGAATCATAATTTTTTATGAGTTTAATCCATCTTCATTGGAATATATTAATCTCTTTTTGTGTGAATATATATTTGAGGCTCTTGTGATCAGTATATATCTCACACTTCTCCCCATAGAGATAATACTGCCATATTTTCAACTTCAAAGATCATAGCCGCCAACTCCAGATCATGTATGGGATAGTTCTTCTTCTGGGTTTTTAGCTACCTTGAGGCGTAGGCTATCAATTTATCATTCTGCATCAACTAAAAACCTAGACCCTTCTTCAAAGCATCACTAAATACCTCAAAAAGTTATCCACTTGTGGGTAAAGTGAGCATAGGTGTACTGATAAGCCTCCTTTTTAACTCCTTGAATCTCTCTTCAAATTCATCACTCTAAGAAAACATCAATCCCTTCCAAGTTATCTTGGTAAAAGGGTTGGACAATCATGAGAATTTTCTCACAAATCTGCGATAATATCCAGTTAACCCTAAGAATCTATAAATATTCATTACTGATGTTGGCCTTGTCTATCCCTCTATTTTAGTTGTCTTAGAGGGATCCATGGATATCACATTTCTTGTGATGATATGAACCAATAATGAGACCTCCTTCAACCATAACTCACACTTTCTAAACTTTTCATATATATTCTCCTTTCACAAGGTCTCTAGTACAGTTCTTAGATTCTCCTCATGATCCTCCTTGGATTTGGAATATATTAGAATATCATCTATAAATACTACCACAAATTTGTCAAGGTAATCTCTAAAGACTCTATTCATCATGTCTATAATGATTGATAGAGAATTAGGGAGTCTGAAATGCATAACTATGAATTCATAGTGCCAGTATCTTGTACGAAAAGAAGTCTTGGGGATATCTTCCTTCTTCACCCTTACTTCATAATATCCCAACCACAAATCTACCTTGGGGAAGTATTGTGTTCCACACAACTAATCGAACAATTTAGCAATTCATGGAATATCACACTTGTTCTTTTTCGTGATGTTGTTAATCTCATGATAAGTGATGCAAAGGCACATTGACCCATCCTTCTTCTTGATGAAGAGGACTATGCACCCCATGGTTAATCACTTGGGCGTATAAACCCTTTATCCAGATACTCATGTAGCTGTTTTTTATCTCCTCAAGGTCCACAATATTTATTCTATATGGAGTCTTAGATATTGTCAACGCCTCAAGTATAAGGTCAGTTGAGAATTCAACATATCTTCTAGGAGGAAAACCAGACAATTCCTCGAGAAACACTTCAAATAATTCCTTCACAATAGGCATGTCTTCAATGATGGTTACCTCTTTAGACTCAATCATCTGAGTTAGATACACATGCTCATAGGTTATTAATATCCACTCTTGAGATGATGGTGATAAATAATATTCATCTTTCTCCTTGCACTTGTATATAATAGGGGTCAATTATTTATATGGAGATTGATTTCCCTCTCATTGAAATTTATGTTGGCTCTATATAAGGAAAGACAATCCATGCCAATAATTGCATCAAATTCCACCAGAGGGAGTA
This sequence comes from Viscum album, assembly GCA_963277665.1. NCBI lineage: Eukaryota > Viridiplantae > Streptophyta > Magnoliopsida > Santalales > Viscaceae > Viscum > Viscum album. The sequence goes on along the minus strand of OY728163.1, from coordinate 1,689,525,601 downwards.
TTATGAGGTTTTTCAGGGTGTTCAATCCACCGATTATAATATAGGAGGAGTTATATTCATGGGATGCAATGATTGCCCCATTTTCCATTCTCACTGGCATATTTACTTCTATGATTTTTTGTGGTGTTGGGATTGTTCTACTAAAATATTGGGATACAAAAGAATGCGTTGAACGAGAATCAAAAAGTGAATTCTCTATTCTTGAATGAATAACTAGAATACTTGTCACCAATTCATTGTCGGGGTTCAATTCAGCGGTTGTGATTGAAAATGATCACCCTTGCTGCCTTGGAGGTTGTAGGTTTCCTCCAAGAACCCTTGGATTAGGGTACTGATTTTCAAGGTGCCCTGGTTCTTTGCAGTTGAAGAAATGAACAACGTGTTGAGGTTTGAACAAAGCATTACTATCCTCTATTGCAGTTGTGGGTTTCTCTTGTCAGCTATTAATTGCTAGGAGACCTTCCCTTCTACATCTAAAGCATTTCTTCATCCCCATCAAGAAATTTCTGGGGTGCTTCTTTCCACACCTTTGGAATGTGGGGTGTTGGATTATCATAACACCATTGGATTTATCCATCATACTATCATAATTTAATTCCACCTTACTCTTCTTATCCCCATGATACCCCTTAGATTATATTATCTCAATTTCAACCTTGAGGGGACATCAAAAAATTCCCTCACAACTGTCGCAGTCACATATTGCTGGGGCTTTCAGCAGGATAGCTTTCTGCCCACCAAATAAGCGGTCAACAATAAATTCAGTCGTAACGACAAAGATAGAGGAATATCATGCATGCCTTGTGAAGTTTTCCTTATACGCTCTAACAGATTCAACTTATTTTTTCTTGAGGTCAAGAAAGCCCATTTCCATCTTTAGTTGGAGGGTGCATAGAAAATATTTATTGAAAAACATCTTTTGGAAATCCTTCCATTCCAATGACCTGATATCCTCCTCTGGCTTCGTATTTTAGATCAATTTCCACCATTTATCAGATTCACCCTCCATACGATAAGTATTCAGAAGAACCTTATCTTGTTCAAAACATTAAAGGATGGAGAAGAAATTTTCAATGGAGTTGATCCATTGTTCTGCGATTGAGGGATTTGATGATCCATTAAAATTAGGAGGCCTTTGTATCATAAAGCTCTCGATAGTGACTTGTTCTTTCATATGGGGGGTTGAACGTTCATCTTGACCCATGTTTCTATTCAAATCTTGAGTTAAATGAGAGAGTATCCTGAAAAAGTTCATGATTCCTGCTCCCATAGGATTGGGCATCTCAATAGAACAGTCATCACATTGATCTTCACATCGGTTGTTACCTTGAGTCCTCCTATTACCAGCCATTGGTTAGAATAAAAGTAATGTTAGGGGTAACACATAAAAGGTAATACAAGGAAAAAACTGATGACTTATAAATAACTTTTATTTCCTTAACTTATTAATCTATAGGCCTCAATATATGCTTTCCATGATCTACATCCCAATATATATTCTTAGAGGAATTGTTTCCCCTTAATAATTGTTCATACTAAGATTTTGAATTTACCAAATCATATCCCTTAGTAGAGTCGTAACCAAGAGTGTAGCAAGGCCCCTTATCATGTACCAGGATACCCTAGGTCAAGATCGAATCTCTTTGTCATAGTTTTCACTTCTAGGTACATCTATTCCAGAGCCGCCTTTACCTGCTCGTATCCAGACAGGGATGCATCTTCTTGAGAAACCACATACTTAATACTCACAAAAATTTAGGGTTGTTTTTATAATACTTATTCTTATCTATACGGATTTACTAGTGTTTTATAATCCTAATCTCAAAAAAAAAACTAAACCTACCATATGATACCAACTATAACCACCTTTATTTTTATTACAGACTTGAACATGATTTATTACATAAACTATTCACTTGATACAACAAGGAAGATCAAGAGGTCTAGTATTTCTCGGGCTTAAAAACATTACATAATGACATAAAACATGAAACACAACATCTTTATTGAAAAATTTCTTTACATGACCACTACATTCCCTCGTACATAGTATTGCATGGGATAACATGAGGACATGCATAAGGGAAGGGTGAGCTATAAAGCCCAGTAAGAGAGTAAACAAGGAATAACATGAAAAATACAATACATTTTAGTAAATAATCATATCAACGAAGCATAAAAGAAACATGAACATAAAGGCATGATAAAGAATGATTATCACAAAATGTAAATGTGGAAGCAACACGTAACATGGTATTAACAAGATCCAAGGCTCATTACATATGGAGCATGAGTAAACACTCATTGCACTTGAATTATCATGAGTAAACTCTCATTACACTTGAATTAGCATGATAAAATCCTCATTTCACTTGAATTATCATGATTAAATCCTCATTGCATTTGAAGTATCATGGTACTAATCTTTACCCAATGCATTGGAGCACTATCAGGTTGCACTCATCCTAAACATTTCATTTCATGCATAAGTGTCCCACAAGATCATACAAAATAGACTCATTAAAAATTATAATTTATTCCGAGGAAAATTAATATTGAATTAATACATGAAAATATTCCATCAATAAGTAAATTTGAATAAATTTTAATACCCTTGATATAGAAATGGGCATGGTATTCACCACATATTGATTTTGGATTGGAAAATGGTTGTGTAATTTCAGCAGCATAACAGTGTGACATAAGACTTCATAAAAATGTTTATGAGCGATAAAATAGTGTATCATAATATGTACATGAAATGGTCAGTAAGGGGGTCATATAATTACATGTCCTAACATTGGAAATGGAATTTCCACTCATAATACAAAATAATTGCTTGAATGTAAATGAGGATGGAGAAATTCCTTAAGGAATTTAAACATGGTTATGGGTGTACATGAGAGGAATTAATGAAAGTGAAAAGGGGTCTCTCATCATTCGAACATAAAGAAGGACGTATGGGGGAGGATTAAAATCATACCCCAATATTTATAATTTAAAATAAATGGGAATAAAAATATTAAGAAACTTGGATAAAATGAGAAATAAAGGAATCCCTTATTTAGAAATATGATCCCAAAGGCTTGGCAGAGGCTTGAGAGAGGTTTCTTGGGATCTTTGGGTGACTTGGGAGGATTATAAAGATAGGAGGGAAGAGTTTTGACGAACTCTAAAGGATTTTAGTGAGTAGCAAGATGGAACTTGGATGGGTTTAAATTGGAAAGGATATGGAATTCTTTATTATTTATATTTGGGACACCACACATTAAACAAATCCAAACCACAAACTAACCCATGGTTTTTGCCCATGAGTTTTGTAAAATAGGAGAGGGAAAAACTATTTTATGAGTAAAATGGCGAAAATTCTTAAAATATTAGTTTTTCTTATGTAGAGGTGAGTCATACTCTAAAGGAAATCATTTTAAAAATATTAAAAGATATACAAGTCTTGGAGGATCCACTAAGAATTTGTAAAATAAATTAAATAAACCTAAAATCACATTATTTTAATGGTAAAACATATATTGTTAGAACACTATATTTATAGTATTTTATTACATCACTATTGGGTCATTATGATGTCATAAAACACGTTATATATTTAAACAGTATTTAATTTTTACCCAAAAGTTCAACTGTCTTAGAAAATTATGAAAAATTCACTGTTGGATAATATCGATGTCCTGATTCCTAAAATAATATTAATTTTATCCAAATAATTTTATAAATATGTGAATTTTCACTTTTTAAATAAAAACATACATTTATCGAAAATTCATGGGTTTTGAGAAAAACAGCATACAAACCTTAATAAAAATAACAATTGTATTCATAAAAATTATATGATGATTTGTACTTAATAAAAATTTAAAAAAAATATTATTTTATTAAAATATTATTTAATTCAAAAATAAATTAATTTATCAAAATAGATTCCCTAGATGAATATTAACTAAAAAAATACTATTTCTGCTTTAAAAACACATTACAAGGTAACAATAATAAAATGAATATATAATATTTACTATATACAAAAATAATGCATATAATAATAATGCTAAGGTATTGTTATATAACCCTTTATAACACCCACATAGGACCGAAGGTAAGGTGTGCGATGGTGAAAGACTCTTGGGGTGGCTTGGATAACATGGCTCGAGTGGTAATTTCTATCAACTTCCACTTCTCCCATTGGCAGTTTTTTTCGTGCTTAACGTGTTGAAGATCATCTTAGTCATGGTCAATAATGTATCCCAATGACTCCACCTCCTTTCTGTGCTCCAAAAGATTGGCTTTGTTTGGGGAAAGTCTACTTGATGAGGCCATCGCTTCCTTTGTCTGAGTAAATTGGATATGTTAAAGCGATATACTTATACTAATGGTGTGATCACTATTCAATGGCTATATTAGAAACAGTCACAATTATTAATGGTATTTTAAAAATTAAAAATCATAAAATGAAATAATTGAATATGTTATATAACCATTTCACATAATAATACATTTAATTAGATCAAGAGGAATTTCCATTATTAAAATTTTGGGTCGTTACATTATTCACCACTCACGTATTTTATTTGATGTATATACATAAAATTAATGTATTATATGCTTTTTATACTTAAATATATGGGTAGTTACAAAAAGGTTTTGTCATATTTCTATCACGGGGTTTATGTTTCAAATGTAACCAAATTTTTAATGTCATTTTTATCTCAATTTTCCTTCATTGAGGCACATGCCATGTTATGAACCTTTTTTTAATATGAGGTGAATATGCGGAATTTTACATTTTATATCCTGAATCTCATTACATTAATGATGTTTTAAGTGTCATTTAATTTCATTTTATTACATGGATATTATGGTTAAAAGTTACCAAGTTATAAGAGTTTATTGAAATATTCTTATTGTTTTTTAAGATTTTTTATGATTATGCTTTCTTTGATGAAATATTTTGATCAATATATAAAGAAAACTCATGAATTTTATTATCCTATTTTTATTCAAGATATATTCATGTATTGGTACCATTTTTATACTCTTTGGTTCATAATATAGTGAAGAAATTATTTTTAATAAAGTCCGAATTCACCTGTCTCTTTGATCGGAAATTTCTGTTAATTAAAAATCATGTCTTATAAAAGGTTTCAAAAAATATTATATTATTCTAATATGAACATTAAAATAAATTTTTACCCATATTTTATGTTTTAAAAAAGGGTTTTAATAATTCTCTTCTTGTCGTTTTCTGGTCAAGGCACCATTATGAACTTTTTACGGGATAAAATGAATGTTTGATGTGTTTTGATTTATTCTCCATCATGAATGAAATTACCTTGAAGGTTTATTTACAAGATTAAAATGTTTTTTTATTATAAAAAATAAAATTTTCTCCTAATAATCTATAAATTCATTATTTTAAATTATTTTCATAGAAAATATTTTCAAAACATTTTCAAGATATAAAAAATTTTCCAAAAAGAATGGTTTTCAAAATATTTTGAAGATTATTTTATATTTTTTCAAGTGAAATGGTTGTAAAAATGTTTTCAAGATTTATTTATAAGTTTATTTCCCAACAAAAAGAATTTTAAAAGTATTTATGTTTTTAGATATCCCTTTTCAAAGAAGAAATGATATTTTCATCAAGATCTATTTTTGAAAGACATTTTAACATTATTTTACACCTAATATGACATCTATTGATGTTACTCATGACTTTCATGGAAATTATATAAATGTTCCATTTATATTCTTTATATTAATGGTTTATGATTTATTTCATGGTCTTTATGATACTCATTTTTCTTTCACGGGTTATATGTTTATGAAATCAGTTTTTCTTCGATAGTGTTTTCTTTTGATTTAATGACTATGAAACTTATATTTTTATCCATAGGTTATGAAATGATTACATGTGTATAATACCCATTTAATTTCATGTTTTATGATATTATTATTTATTATATTGTGGAACATGTATGTATGATTTCATTTTGAGATGGGTGGGACCAATATCTCCCTCTAATGCATCGGGTAAAGATTTATATCTCATGAAATAGACAAGGATGGAATGAGGAGTGAACTTGGTTTAGTATTAAAGGGATGGAATGAGGAGTGAACTTAGTTCAGTAGTATAAGTCTAGAATGGGGAGTGAACCCAGTTCAATAAAGAACTTTTTCCACTAATATGGTCTTGGAAGCGATGCCTTTTCTATAATGGAAATAATATTATATGCTTATGTGTTTTCCACAATTCTATGTTTTATTCCAATGTTATGCTTTCAGGGGTTATTTTTTTATTTAATTATGATACATACCTTATCAAATGTCATGATTTATTCCCTGATACATTTTTATGATCTTTGATATGAAGGGTATGATCTTTAAATGTTTTGATCACATTCCCATGCCCTATGATCATGTTTATTCTTACATGTCTCCCTTATTTACTCTTACTTGGAATCTGATCTCACCCCTTTTAATGTTTAGTTCCTCATGTTTTGAAGATATGTATTATGTTTTATGTGTCTAAGATGGGTGTTATTCATGATGAACCTAGTGTGAGATAATGTATCTCTCTTACGTAACAATGTTTATGATTCCATATTTCCAAATGAACAAGACTACTACGGTCATTGGCTGTCTATTTGTATTATGTTTGAAGTATTTTGAAAATGTGATGTAATGTCTCCAGAAGTCAATAACGGGTTTTTTTAGTTGGAATTATAGTGAAATTTTAGTTAACCTTTGGAAACTAGTATGATAAAACTTTATTGAGGTCCCTAAGTATATTTCTAAGGATTTGTCTAGGGATGTATCTAAGGATAAGTATAAGGATGAGTTAACATTTGAGAACATGTCCTATAATTTTGGTAAAGGATAGAGTGATTGGATTCATATAAATAAATACAATTATGGATAATACAAGTGTATGTGGATCTGGCATAGATGTATCTAGGAGTAACAACTCTGAAAATATGTTTCAGACTTGACTCGGTGCAATCTAGTGAATGATAATGGGCCTTTCTACACACCTGGTTTGAAACTCTTAGGGGATATGCTTTGGGAATTAACAAACTCTTCAAAAACAATCATGATGTATTTAAATATGATTCAGTTGTTAATAACCTAGAATAAACATGATGAGTCTTATTTTAAGTAAGGTGTCAAAATTTAGACATCATATAATTTGTTTTCATGATTATGTGATAATCATTTCTTACTCAATTATTCCTGGTTTTAGTCAATGGATGGAAGTATAAGGTACTATATTAATGATGAATATGATGGAAAATATGTTGATGATCATTCAAATGGGATGATCACTAGAGTGAAGGATATTGTTTTCATGCCTAATCAGTTTTTAAGGAACATTATAGACAACATATACCTTAACCAGCATTTGGACTCAACATGGAAGAGAAGTAAAGAGTTTTTAGAGAATTTAGGTAATAAAGACCATGGAGGAAACAAGATTAAGTTTCCTTTGTTCTAATAATTTGGAAATAATCACCTGATTGAATGCCTTGGAATAATAAGAAGATTTTTTGATTGTGCAAAAGAAGGCCACAAATGAAGTGACTTCTAGGAAAAAATGAAGAGTTTGGTTAATGAAATGGAGAAGAATATTATCCACATTAGGTATTCATTGAAGGTTAAGTGGTTTAAGTGTGGAATAAATTGTCATTATGAAACTCAATATCCCAATAGGAAATCTAATGAAGATAATTAGTAAGGTGGTGTGTGTAATGGTTATATTGTGGAAGATGTCAAGACTACATATGAAATGTTAAAGGAAAGAGGTATTGTATAATAGGATGAGGTATCCTTGTTAATGAAATAAGGATGAAGTGGAATAATAAAAGTATTTATCTATTTTAATTTAAGAATTATTTTATATGAAAGGTAAAATATATAAATATTATCATGTTTGTGTTTTGTTTTCTAATGATTTCCAAGAATATGTTGAATGGATTCGATGGAATAGAAAAGTGATTTAATGGAAATGTGTTTTCCATGAAAAACACATGATTAAGGGAAAGATAACCATTAATATGTTCCTTATGATATGATAATTTTGGTTGGATAAAGATATGTTGTATTTAAGTAAATTGGATGGTACTAAGGACTTGTTGACATGTTGTTTATGCTATCATGGATGATGTTTACAAATTCTAGGATTTATGTAATATATTCAGCAATCTATGGAATAAGGAATCATGGATTTTTTCTAGAAGTACTTATGGTAATTCCGGTCATTACCATGCTTCTATATAATATTTGATGAGGGTATTAACATATTGGAATGTGAAAACCAAGAGATATACTGTGATATATGTGGGATCAATGTTAAGATGATTTTGTGACTTTAATTCTAATGTTTTGTATTTTCATCATTCATAAGGGTTATAAGGTTAACCATTTATGGGATTTTTAAGTTAAACATAAATTGAAGTTCGTGAGATTAAATTTTTATCTCACAACATGATTATCTATGGATATTGGATAACATTCTCTAATAATTTTGTGTTGATGGAATATTAAGAGAGATGGGATGACTTATAATGGATCTCTTGAACTGTTAGTGCTTCAGGAATGAAAATTTAAACTTCCTTTTTAGAGAAAGAGGTTAATTGGATCAATTAAAAATAAAGTGGGTTGTTTTCATGAAATTAGGAAAGTATATATTTTCATGAAAATAATTCAGCATTAGAAAAACAATATATAAATAAAATTGTATCACAGTACCTTTGTTTCTGAGGGATTAAATGGTCCTTTAGGTCATTGAAGATTTATGGATTTATGATTGTTAACATTCTACTTACCATATTATCTATCACTCTACATCATAAATTGATGATATGATTTCTCTTCCATGTCCTTGTTTTAACTTCCCACCTATGTTCTCCTATGTGGGAGGCTAGTTATGAGTTACCTTGGGTAATCATTATGGTTCTAGCCTTCTTTTTTTAATGGAAATTTTAGTATTAATTTTTACAATGTGTGTTTCTATGAATGGAACTATCAAGTATTAAACCTTTGATAACCCAAATTAATTTTGATGAAGTATTTAATTTTAAGGGGTGTAAAATATAACACACTGAGATTTTGTGAATTTTTTTCAAATTAATTTAATCTTTTGGATATTTTTCATTTCATACAACACTAAAAATAGTTATTTTATATATTTTAAAGCACCAAGTAGGATTGTGTTATATGAAATGAAAAGTTAATAATACACTATATGAAATATAATGGTGATTTTCCTCTATACAGAACACTGAAGTATGCCTACATTTCACGCAAGCCTATCTTTCCATGATGGCTTGCATAACATGCAAGACCCAGTGTTACAATAAAAATATATTATATAATAATATATAACACAACCATTAAATTATATTTTATAAATATTATTTAATTAAATTATTTAAATATATGGTATTCAAAAAATATGAAATGAATTAATGAGTTAAAAATTATTTCAAAATGAATAAAAGAAACAATTGAATATAAAAGAGTTTTTTAATAGAAAACTATTATTATGCACACAAAGTTTTTTTATTCCTAATAAATTAAATTAATTATAATTAATAAGTAATTTTAATGTAATATATTTTTAAAATATCCAATTAAATATTTTTTATATTCATATAATATATTTTATAATAAAAAGATAATAATAAAACCTATTTAACTCATAAAACCCAATATTTTTATTAAAGAAATTTTACAGCCTTTTAATGGAAAACCTAAATTATATATAAATTTTTGAAATTTTATAAATATTATATCTCAAAATAAACTTTATATTTTAAATATATTAATAAAAATTATGATATAGTAAATTTTTCATTTTTTTGAATATTTATTTTTTAATGAATATTGAAAAATATTTTATTTTAGGTCAAAAAAAATTAATATAATTTATTTATTTGGTTAAATTGTATTTTAAATTGATTTAAAATTTTAATTAGATAATATTTTTATAAATTAATCTAATGTAGGACATTAGAACTGATTTCACATTGAAATTGGATATAAAAACATAGCAAAATGTCGATCATTTTTTCTTTAAAAACACGCATTGTCGACCAGACTATGAGATTAAATTTAAATTACTTTTTCCTGATTTTTTATTTTAATTTGTAATTAATTCCATTTTTTTAATCATCATAATTTATAATGTTTAATATGTTCAACTTATTTTTTTACCAAAAAAAATTTGTGAATGTAATTAAATTATTTACAATGATTATGGTTAAATTAAGCTTAATATGGGACTAAACCATAACCTTAAGGCCCAAAAAGAACTATAAAAATGTCCTAAAACCATTTTATGTCCATATTTATACCCTTTAATCCATTTTTTCTACATTGAACAATTATTGGATCCACTTTCAATAAAACATGTGGGTGGGGTTTCCTTTTTCAAAAATATTACAAGAGTGTCACTCCTCCATTATAAAAGGCCTCTTATCCTCCCACTTACTAACACATCTCAATCCACTTAAGTTCATCCAAAATTTACCCAAATATCTCACCAAAATCCCAAAATCCCTCCTTGAAGACTCTTATGGTTAGGAATCCTTCCAAGGAAGCCCTTTGATCCAAACCAAAAGGAGTTACTCGATAAAGAGGTAACACACCCCCCCCCCAACTCTTTTCTTTTATTTTCATTCTCCACTGCTTTAAATATTATTATCCCATGATTGTATAACAAAAATATTATCTTAAAAATACTTTTAGTTGGTTATTATAAGGACTATACCTACAGTTACACACACTTCCATATAATGGGTAATGAACATGTTATTTAAGAATACAGCAGACTATCGCCTCACTAAATAATGATTATTCATTTTTACTTCACCGCCTCTCATGATGGAAATTATGATGGAAATTGTTTATATATATTTTATATATAATATTTATTATGTATTTAATCTTATTTATTTATTTTACAACACATATCTTTATACTTTCCATTTTGTGTTAATATGATAATTCTGTTTGAGGAAATGTGAACTTCCGCTACCTGAAAGTGATGTTATTCATACATAAACTAAATGGAATGTATTAATGATGTATTTAGTGAATATATATTATAAAATAATTCTTATTTCATAATGATATGTATTTTACTTTATTTTTTAAACACTATAATTAAATAAAAATAGCATTCATGTGAACATACTGCCAACTGTCTCCACTAACGATGTATTCCATTTAATAATTATATATTATGTGGATTATTATAATACACGTATACTCAATATAAATTATATTTAAATCATGGTTTAAATTTTTTAAATCATGATATAAATATGAGGACCAGTGATTTAAAAAATTAAGAGACATGAGAAAAACAAAGCAGATATTACCCAAAGTGATTTCTCAACATAGAATTGTTAACAAGAGGGTAATATAAAGCCCTAATAAAACCATGTATGGTATTAAAAGTAAGACTATGGTTATGTGATATTTTTATACTAAATTTATATTTATTATACAAGAGTATTGAATGAGTAGGGCATGGGTCAAGACACTGGGTAAGATAATTTCATCTCACTCCTTATTTTTATGAGATACATGCCTTATTCACCTCTCACTTCTTTTGTGTAGTATATATACATCAAACTTATGTATTTTTTGCCTCTTATACATAAATATATAGTTAATTACATGTCACACTCAGAAATCTCACTACAGTATTATTTTTTGTTTTTGTTTTTGTTTTATCTCATAATTTTTTTATCTGACTTTAAATTTGTCTTGTTGAGATGTGGGTTGGGTCCCAACATGAGTTTTTTCATTTTTTTGGATGAATGGGAATCTTTGAATTATCAGCATCCAGTGTACGGGTAGAGAATGGTCAAAGCCATCTAGCTTCGTCGAATCACCGTACGGCATGCCCAGTTCATGAGTAATTAATTAATTAATGAGTTGATTAGTAAATTAAGCATGAAATAAAATAAGGAAAATGAAAGAAAATCAATAATTGTGTAATAATAATAATGAAATTTTTTCCACTGTTATTATTATTATTATTATTATTTTAAGTAGGTCGTGTTGTTTTGTCTTATTTTTTTAATATCAATAGTTTTATCATTATTATTATTATTGCTTAAGTTAATATTTTAATTTGGTTGATATTATTAAAGTGTTTTAATAAATAAAAAATTACTAATATTATTATTATTATTATTGTAAGTTAAAATTTTATTCTTAGGTTTTATATTATTTTTATTTTCCATTTATTTTTTTATTTTATCTCATCTTTTATTTTTCCTTTTGGTTTCTTTTTATTTTCTTTTATTTTTTTATTTTTTCTCTCTCCCTCACTCACCCTCTACCTTCCCCGTCTCGCAGGCATCCTCCTCCCCTAACCCTAAGTGATGCACCCCCCCCCCCCCCCCCCCGCACTCATCCTTCTCGTCGGACTGGTGCATCTCCCGCTCTTCCCTCTGGATGAATCGACCGACTACCATCAATCTGCATCGCCAATCTTCCTCACACCAAACCCACATCACCCATGCTCCCTCGCACCACTCAAACCTACACTTCCCCTTCCTTCCAGCATGATTTTCTGACGCAGCACACCTCCAACAACCCCCTTCCTGTCCCATTGGCCATCTTCACAATTTTCGTAGGTGTGTTTTGCTCATATTGATCATTCTTCTAATTGGTAGATTTGCATTATGGGTTTCATATTTTGTTTAGTCTGTTTTTTAGCATAAAGGACTCAATACCTTGTTTTTAGGGTTTTCTTTAGATACCTTTCAGTGCATTTGATATGTGGCGGATGTTTTACACCAATTTTGTGAGGTTTCCTACACCGAGGTCGGTGATTTCATGTATAATTCTTATTAGAAGAAATTAGGTGTGTATTTATTTAATTTTATAAATTGATTAATTGTTTTGTGTGCTATGAATTTGGTTTTTGTTGAGATATAATGTGGATTTGATTTGGTAGTAGCATGTTTATGTTGTGTGTGTGTAATTTTATGTGGGAATCCAAGTTGATTTGTTATTGTTATTTTATAGATTGTGAAATTAGTTTATTAATTGGTGTAAGTGGGGTAGTTTTTATTCATGATGTGGAATTGGGTGTGCATGGTCATAAAGGAAGGTTGGTCTGGTTTTGTGTGTTATGTTTTGTTGATTTTTTTTTAAAATTTGTTTAAGAAAAGTTAATATGTTTTATTAAAAACTTATTAACGATGCAAAAAAAATGTATTAATTGAGTTGTGTAAATGTTTTGGCAGGTGCGCTATTTTAAAAAGGAAATATGTGTGTGAAAGTGTTGGTATTGGGTAAATGTAGTGACTTAATTATTTTTTTATTTAGATATGATCTTTGATATGAGCTTGGAACCTATTGAGTACAAATGGGAAGCTAGGGTACTAGGTGGACGGACTAGGACTAGTGTGCTAGTGGCATGGAAGTTGCCTCGTCCCGGTTTCAATTAGCTGGATTAATGACTAAAATACGAACTAAACTATTGGATATTGATTGGATACCACTAGGTTCTGGGCATGTTTTTTACTAGTGGCTCATGCATGAGAACACCTGTTATTGTGGTCCCTACACCACTTTTCACCAAGACACGATGTTCTAGGGCCCCACTTCTCGCTAGAAACTTTAGAGACACTCCCATATTTTTTGATCCTTCACATTTTGATCACTTTTGTAACATGGGGTAACTTTAGGGTTATGGTGAAATCAAGTGTTCATGTGTGCTTTTAATTTATGTTGTTTACTTTAATGTCATTAGCCTTAAAAACTGTTTCATTTAAAATTGTTTAAATATTTATTTATATTCATCTATGAAACTTACAACTATTTTTACCATTTATTTTTTATTTGTGGAATCTTTTATTGGTGGAATCATATGGATCATTTTCTCATACCCTAATTACACCCCCGGGTGTAAGAAGATTTGGTTATATTTTATATAGGTAAGGGTCTAGATTCTGGGGTTGTTGGTTCAGGTTGTTAGCAGACTTTTTGGCATGGAATTGTGGATATGGCTTGAAGGTGGTGTCCTCTCACAAGGTGGAGGTTTTTGAGTTCGTTTTTGGTTACCCTACCAAGTGGTAATTATTTATTAGGATTAAATTTAAATATGAAACTCAATTTCTAGTTTTCGGTTAAAGGCTTTTTTAGTTGTGACTTCTAATTTGGGTTTGGATTATTTTTTGTTGATTTTTTATTTATTTATTCTATTAAATTGTTTGAAAGTTCTATCTTGATAACCAGGCACTTGTGCCAGCCCATGGGGATCGTTAATGCCCTTAGGGCCTTGTTACGGGCTGGGTTGAGCATTGGTTAGATGGTGACCCGGTTTGGTTTGTGAAAAAATGGTATTAGATCCATGTTTTTTCTATTTGGGTTATTTTATTTGGGATTACTCTAGTTAAACAGGAACTAGGACTGTTGGGACTCAGAGTTCTAGTTACAAGTAGGGTGTTTGGCCATCTCACCTCATGACAGACCTTGAGTCACCATGGGATGTCAGAATTCTTGTTTGAATCCTCCTCCAAATGGGACGTATAGGCTACCAACTATGCATGGGAATCAGGTAGGGGAGAAGTGGTTTAGACATGATGTTTCTTATGCATTTTTTGTTTACTTATGCTTATTTTCCTTTTTGAAATTTTATTTTTCATTAGACATTTTGTATTAATTATGTTCTCTTTGGGAGAGTTTCTTCTTTCAATGGAATGCCTCCCCGGAGAGCTTATATGCACCCATGGAAGGAAGCTTGAGGGAGTTCCCCCTCACTACTTGATCAGAGGTTGGTGGAAGTTGTAGTCTGGGCTGTTCAGGCTCTAGGAAAAGAAGCAGATCATTCTCCTTCTCCCATGCTAATTAGTGAAGATTAATCTGGTCCAAAAAATGACAAATACCAATAATTTATTAGGAACAAACCCCCTTCATTTTGAGGTATCACGAAGCCTCAACAAGCTAAAGAATTTATTGAGAAGATAGATCACATGTTCTAATTCTTGGACACTCATGAATAGGTCAAAGTGAAATGTGCTTCGTTCCTGCTAGAAGATCCCAGTCAAAGGTGGGGGGACTCAGTGGTCCAAGATGGGAAGTATGAGCATATGAGCGGGATGGACTTCAAGGAGGTCTTCAATGACCAATATTTCCCTAATGTCTTGGTGTATTCGTGTTCCTGGGAGTTCAAGGAACATGTTCATGGGGGACTAATCAGTGATGGAGTATGCCAACCGCTTTTCCTAACTAGTTCGGTATGCACCTAAAATAGACTATAATGAATAGATTAAGGATTAGAGGTTTGATAAGGGTTTGAGACCATTGATCTACTCTTAGGTATTTCTATTCAAGCCGAATACATATGCTGAGGTGGTTGATTTAGATTGTATATTGGACATTGACCGCAAGGGCGGATCTAGTTCCTTTAGAGATATGTTAGGGTTTAGAAGTGTCAGATCATCCAAAAAAGAGTAAGTGTGGTGAGAAAGGGAACAAGAGTGGTGGAAGCTAAATCCACCCTCCCAGATAGACTAAATTTGGGGTTTCTAGTGAAGGGTCAGTGGTGTTCCATTTGTGCGGGAAGGCATGAGACATCTAACCTACATGTACCTCCCCTGCCAATCCATGTTATCGATATGGAGTTATGGTGGACATGTAGTGCTTTTTCAAGGTGACGTGCCCTTACCATAGTGGGACTAGATCTGTGGCCTCCAAGGGAGTATCAATTTAGTTGGAGCCCACCAAAACTACGGGATCTCAGTTGTTTGGTTGTGGTGCTAGGACGAGATCGTCTTCTGGGAAGATCAAGATCAGGGAAGATCCATAGGCCATCGGTCATTATCAGGTAGGGACTAAGCATTTTCTTGTTGTGGATCAAGGAACATTGGAATCTGATGCAGGACCTTTGATCGTTTGAGGTATTATTCTAATTGCATGTTCTATAGATATAGTTTTATTTGATACTGGTGTTTTGGTTTCCTTTATTTTTTCCCGTCTTTTTATTCTGTTGAACCTACCAACTGAATTGTTGTCTTTTTTCATGGAGTTGGTAACACCATTGGAGGGAAAGAGGGAGAAAGTACTTAGGTTCCCATTGTGTGTGCTTTCTATGTAATGAGTAGAGATGGAGTGGGATTTCATGGTCCTGGATATGGAACGGTTAGATGTGATCCATGGCATGGGCTGGCTAGTGTGCTTCCAAGAGCAAATTGATCGCTATCGGTGACATGTTAGTTTTGTGGAACATGATGGGAGCCCTCCAGCATTTCTTGGGGAATGAGATTCTCAGTTAGTTCATGTGGGACTCTACTTCCAGAGTTGTGAAATCATTCTTACCAGTTATCATCGCATGTTCTAGAAGACAATGGTGGCGCTCCTCAGGGTGTATTACCTTCTGTAGTTGATGAGTTTCTAGAGGTATTTCTAGATTATTTTTTGGGATTTTCCCCATAGTGGGATGTGAACTTCTTGATTTAGTTGGTTCAGGAAACAGAGCCCATATCTCTTCCCTCATATCGCATGTCCCCCATTGAGTTGAGGAAATTAAAGATACAGTTGGATGATTTGGAATCCAAAGGGTTCATTCACCCAAGAATCTCTCCTTGGGCCACCCCAATTTTATTCATGAAGAAGGACAATGGATCTATTCAGTTGTGTGTTTATTATTGGAAGTCGAATAAAGTAACCATAAAAAATACCATTTTTTCCAGATTGACTACTTGTTCGACCAGATGAAGGGGGAAAAGTGGTTCTCCAAAATAGACTTGCGTTTAGGTTACCACCAACTCAGGGTGAGAGGAACAGACATTCCGATGACAGGTTCTTGAAGAAGGAATGCCCACTTTTAGTATCTGGTCATGCCTTTCAGATTAAAAAAAATTCTCTGACAGCTTTTATGGCACTCATGAATAGGGTTTTCCACTAGTATCTCGACTCCTTTATCGTGGTATTTGTGGATGACATCCTGGCTTATTCTGGATTAGAGGAAGAGAATGAGCATCATTTTTGGATTTTGTTGGGCACCATACGAGATCATTTCCATTATACAAGGCTTTCTAAGTGCACTTTCTAGATTAGAGAGTTAATTTTTCTAGGACACATCATCTCGGAACATGGGGTTTTAGTGGATCCTGAGAAGATCAGTGTAGTCGTGGCATGGGAACATCCGAGGAATGTATTCAAGATCAAGAGTTTTCTTGGCCTGGTAGATTATTACAGAAGTTTTGTTTGGGATTTATCACTGATTTATTCCTTTATAACCACAGTCACCTGGAAGGGGGTGAAGTTTTAATGGTTCCTAGAGTGCCAGGAATCCTTTGAGGAGTTGAAAAGGTGACTAACTAAAGAACCTGTGTGGATCATTCCATATTCTAGGAAGGGATATGTGGTTTATTGAAATTCTTTAGGTATGGGACTCGGGTGTGTACTCATGAAGGATGAACATGTGGTGTCTTATGGTTCACACCAACTCTGACCGCATTAGAAGAACTACCCGACTCATGACCTAGTGTCGGCATCAGTAATACACACCCTGAAGACTTGGCGTCATTACCTCTTTGGAGAAATTTTTTCTGAACATAAGAGCCTAGCCAACATCTTTTCACAAAAATATATTAATATGAGGTAGTTTTGGGCACTTAATTCAATATCTACTGGTGTCACACATTAATTCAAAATATGTGTCCTTGTTTGGTGAAATGATTATGTAAGTAGCCACTAGGATGTTCTTCAAAATTTTGAATGCTCGATGACACTCATCATTGAATTCAATGGAATTATCTTTTGATAATATGTGTATCAAAGTGTTGGACACTTTAACAAAATATTTCATAAATTAGTGGTAGAATCCTTCATGACCCTGAAATATCCTTATTCCATTTACAGTTGAGGGATCAAGAAAGTATTTGATCACATTGATATGTACTGGATCACCATCAACTCCATTCCAGGATATTTTGTGTCTAATGACAATGCCTCCTTTTACCATAAAGTTGCTTTTCTCTCATTTAAAAACTAGGCACTTTTCTTCACAGCATTGTCAGACTAAATATATATTTCTTAAGCATACTTCAAAAGAACTTACATATTCTAAAAAACCATCCATAAATATTTCCAATAATTCCTCTACCATATCATGGAATATATGTGTCATAAACCTTTATAAGGTCTTTTGTGCATTACACATATGAAATGAAATGCGTATATAGGTGAAGGTATCAAATGGACATGTGAATTTAATTTTGGAGACGTCAGTTGGGTCAACTTTTATTTGCTTGTATTTTGAATATCCATCTAGGAAATAGTAGAAATCATGACCTTCTATTCTATCTAGCATTTAATTCATGAAATTCAAGGGGAAATGATCTTTTTTGGTTTCGGCATTTAGGTTTCTATATTCCACACATACTCCATATCTAGTTATGGATTCAGTTGAGATCACTTCATCTTCATCATTATTTACAAATATGCGGCTTCCTTTATTTGGAATGACTAGTAGTGGGCTCACCCACTCACTATCAGAGATTGAAAAAAATATTCCATTGTCTAGGATCTTTAGTAGTTATTTCTTAACTACCTCCTTCATCGGTGGGGTGATTCACCTTAGATAATTTTTTTAGGTTTCAAACCTTCTTACAATAAAATATTGTGAATTCATATTGTGGGGATGGTACCTTTTATATCATACACCCCCTAGGAGATTGATTTCTAATGTCGTTTTGGGACTAAAAGGAACATATTCTCTTATCAATATGTCAGTTGTGAGTTGATGATAACTAGTAGTGCATTTTTCATCTCTAGTAATGAGTACTTGAGTGTGATTAGAAAAGGATTCACCTCTAGTGTTGGTGGCTAGATGAAATGAGGTATTGATGGAGGGATAGTATCCATTTCTAGATGTTTTGTCTATTTCACTTCCTCATAGTCATAATCCTCATTTTGTATAGGATACAATGCATCAATATCGTCTTTGATGGTCATGTAGTCATTCCTATCATTAATGAGAAATATAACATAACAATAAAAAGAAAAACATGTTTATTAAGAATCATTCAAAAGGTTAAACAAAACATGTTTGTTACCTATTCTGAGAATAATTCTCCATTGATTCATATAAATCGGTGCCTTCCTAGTGGATAAGAATGGTCAACCTAGGATAATCAGAATGTATCCTTCTTCATCTATGTCCAAAATGAGGAATTCCACTAGAAAAGTGATTTTTATGATTTTGAATAGAACATCCTTGAGAATCCCTCAAGGATACTTTTCTGATCGATCAACAAATTGAAGTTCCACTCTAGTCGGTTTAAGTTCATTGAGTCCCATTTTTCATAATACACTCATTTTAATGGTTTAATGATGGATCCTAAGTCATATATGTCTCCTTCGAAGTTGCATTCCCCTATGGTGAAAGGGATTGAGAAAATTTTATGATCTCTCATATCTGGTGGATGCTTCTGATGAACCACATGAAGACATTATTCATTTAGGTAAATGACTCATAATTAATCTATCTTTTTATTATTGGAGAGTAGTTTCTTTATGAATTTTTCGTAGGAAGGTTTTTTTGAAATGACTTAATCAAATGGGATGTTGATATGTAGTTGTTTGAACATTTTAAAAAAAATTATATTTCCCTTCAATTTTTATTTGACTCAGTCTTTCTAGAAATGGGAGAGATGATTATAAAGCTGATCGGGATTTGGAAATGTCCACTTTATATTGATCTTTTTTAGAAACTTTTTATAAGGTGATGATTGTAGTGTTTTATCCTGATCAGTTACATTTTCAATATCATTGTCATCATCTTTACTGACTATTGCATGTTTATTAGGTTTATAAGTCTTCTTTCTTTCTCCTCCATGGGGATTCTTAAACTAAAATACTTTTACACTCTATAGCACCACTTCCTTGGACAATTACTTCAGGTATGTCTTAGTATTACCAGTAAGATTACCTGGTAATCAACTCTACAAGGTATTTGATATTTCACCCATTTTGTGTTTGGTGTTTTGAAAGGCCATCCATTGATTTTTCTTTCTTTTCTCTTCAGCGGTCATTATCTAAATCAATTTTTTAATGAAGGTGGTGAGAAAATATTCCATATTTTTTTGGAGGTGTTTGATTGGAAATGGTGCTCTTCATCGAGAGGGTTTAAATCATTACTAATCCTAGGAGGAAAAGGTTGTTGGGGTACTTGTTTTGGTGGTTAAAGAAAAGGATTCATAGGTGGGTATCCAAGTGGTCCTTGGTTCCTGGGTGGTGTTTAACCACTTATTTATTTATTTTACCCTTGATTACATTGTGGTGGTTGTTGAGTCGGCCTCTATTAATGATACTATTATGGTTGCTGGTATTTTTGATTGTGTTGATTATAATTAATGTAATTACAATCATGGATTTTATAGTTATATTCTTCTTCCCTGTAGTATTGGAATAGGGGTGGGCCTCCACACATCTTATAAGATTGAATTTCAATCACAGGTGTAGGTGGGGGTGGTGGTGAAGTAGGTAGCTAAAAGGATTCTAGTTTCTCAGTAAGGGCCTCTATGTGGTAATCTAGACAGGTGTTTCCTTCAAATTAGGGGATTCATTGTTAAAGTAGTCTATGATCTCTCTTCAATAGTCTTGAATTGTGTGATACCTCATCTATAAGTGCTCGACCTACTTCTTGTGTTTTAAGAATTAGACCACTATCAGCAGAAAAATCCACCACTATGCAAGAAGCTAGTTGGAGAACTTTGTAGAAGGTTTACAGCTGAATCCAGACATCAATTCCATGATATGGGAATGCTCAAGTAAGTTCCTTGAACAAAAACAAAGCCTCTTTTCATGACTCTTCATCTATATGGGAATATTTTTTTAATGTCATTCATGGGTTTTCAAGTTCATATAGGTGGTAAGTACTTATCTTGTAACTTCATGGATAATTCATCCTATGTCATGAATGACTTGTGATCATGGATTTTTATCTAATCATTGGCCCAGTACCACATGGATAATGTGAAGATTCGCAATCTGATTGGATCATAGGACACTTCCTAGTTGTAAAAGGTATCACAGACTTCTTAAAATTTAGAGATATGACCATGAGGATCTTCACTCTATAATCCATTGAACTAACTCATGTTCTGGATTATGTTGATGAGTCCAAGATTGATTACAAATGTATGAACCTAGATAAGAGGGTGCACAATGATGGGTGTGACACCATTGATAGAAGGAAATATGTAATCCATGGTGGTATGCTCCAATTATAAGGTTTGATCTCAACGCACTGAAAGTGGCACATGTTGCATGTTGGGAAGGTTGGTGGCCACCATATTACTAGAGTCTATCATACATGGATGGCAGTGGGTAGATATATATGTTTAAATCGTAGGAACAATGTAAGAAATTATTGACCAAAGTGATCTCTAAATGAGTTAGGAGGACCTGACAAATGAACTATATCTAAAATGAAGAAGGGTGTATTGGAATCTATAAGAAATAAGAAAATATTAAAATAGAAAATAGGGATGAGTGAGGTAATCCTAGGTTCATGTCGAACGTTCTAGTCCCTAAGAAAAAAAACTATTCCCTAGCAATGATGCAAAAATTTATGTGCCTGCACACATTATTTTATTCACCCAGGAGATGATCAGATTGTAATTTATTTTATCTCAATCTATACTTACTACAATGGCATAATAGAGTGGTAGTGCAGGGTTGAACTGATGGGGAAAGACAGGAAGATAGGAAAATGGTGACTTTGAACCCTTTATCTAAGATTCCCAACAAGTTCATTTGTGTTTTGGATTCAATAAGATCAATTTGATATTGGTTTAATATTCATTAAGGATACTTGTATTAGGGTCAATTTTAGGGCATTAGGTAAATATGATAATCTTGGACCTAACATGATATAGTCATTGGGCTTAGGCCACAAAGCGGTGTATAGATCACTAACAGATTATGGTCAAACCAACTAGATCTATCCAAGATGTAACTATTCCTTGGTCTAGATATAGATAACAACCTAGATGTATTAATCATATCTTTTATGGCAGAAAGTATCATATGATAATGTCCATATCCTACTCAACACCAACCAAGTCATTTTTTTCATTTAAACTTCCCTTGGTCAGGGTTTTCCAAAATAATTGATTAAACACTTATTTATTTACCATATTACTTTCCTTAGGGTTACAAAATTTTAGTTTACATAATCAGTAATTTCAGAACAACCCTTAATCACGACATTTACCCTAAGTGTTTTAGCTATTCATTATGGTATTAATAAAAATAAAATAAATAATTGCATAAATACTCAAAATATTTATAAAATAGTTGAAATAAGAAATTTTTAAATTGAGGGATTAATAGTAAAGATTTTTTAAATCAAAAAATATATATATAAATAAATCACTTGGAAGAGTAAACAAGGAATAACATTGTTCGTATATGCAGTCAAACAAGAATGGATGTAGGAAAAAATTACAAAATGATAAATATAGATGAAAAAGGAAAGGACCAATTGAAAAATGATAAACAACACTCAGGTTCAAGTAATGCATCAAAATGGATTATTTATACTTTTATTGGAATGGAATGAAAGGAAGAAAAACAAGATATAATAATAATAAATCTGCTACCTAGAAGTATATGTCGGGATATCCATGTTATGTTTATAAATATGTATATAAAAATTCATCTTATTAGAGAGATAAAAATATTTGGTCCTTTATATTTCATATTCATGTCCCCCATTTAAAATTATATGTATATTTTAAAATATTATTCCAAAGATCAATGCCACCGTAAAAGTTGTGTTTTGGAGCATTATACTATTGAAGAAGCCATTGAATTGTTTTACAATTTACTCATATAAGTGGATTACATTGGACTCTCAAAATCCCATCACAATGGGGAACTCATGGGTGGAGTTTCTAAAAGATATGTTTTTAAAATTACTATTTTAGATTGGGAGTAGGACCCTCTTTATGTTTTATATATCAATAAATATGTTGTACCAAATTTTTTAACTCATAAAAACATTCTCATGAATTTGAATCCTTAAAACGTTGAAAGATGGAAATCAAATACACCTAATCAATAGTTTATACGGTCATTTTGAGACCATATTTTTTATGAAATTATTCATAAATCTGAATTCAATTTCTTAAAGGCTTTGACTGTTGTCCACAGGACCAAGTATAGTTGTATTATCTTATAACGTTTACATAATTTATAGTAATACAATATATAAAAAGGAACATAATGAACATAGTATGATCCAAAATACTGGAGTTACTCTTATGGAATATGTAATTCATGTTTTTGGTAACAAGGAATGAAATACAATTTACAAGAATAATTTATACATCTGAATCATAGAAAAATATTGGATTCAGATCATACAACATTCATGGTGCCAATTTTTAAATGAAAATATGACGATAAAAAAGATTTTGTTAACATCGATGAATTGATATTTTTGAAAGTCTATTTTTGTAAGGGTAAAAGGATTGAACCTTAATAATGGAATCCTAGATAGTACAATTATTTCATGTAGTGGAACCTACAAACAAAAATTGGTAAATTATTCTATTACTAACTAAAACAACAGTATGATCTAATGAAAATGCATTGAGGGTGATTCTTTCAATAGTACATAAAAGTCATTTTATAGTGGTATTAATGTATATTATGATTTATATATCATATAGGGAATACAATATGATTTCCATATAATTATTTTTTCAATTATAAGTTTATATATTTTCAATTATTTTCTTAACTATTCATTTATATAATATAATTTTTAGGTACCGATGTTACCAATATTGACAAATGAAATAAAAGTGATTTCAAAAATGAGTAACAATTATTTTTTGAGAAATAAACTGAAGGTAAACAACATACTTAAGGTTAGTAATAAACTAGATATGAGAAACCTAAAAAATGATATCAAAATTAAAAATTAAAGGAGAAACACTACATGATAGAGTTTGTAAATGTTATTAAGGTGATAAGTAGTGTTCATGGATTTTAGGTTAGATAAAATGAATGTGGACAACTTACTGACCCAAAAAAGAACATTTTTATTAGTTATATTAGGGTCAACAGTCGAATACAAATTCCAATATATATATAGGTATCTAACATAATGTTGTTCTTATATCAAAGGTAACAATTTTGAAAGATATTTGTGTAAAATTATAATATAATTTATATATTTTACTAAAATATAAAATAATTAAATACTACTTTTATTATAATTATCTCTTATAGTGTAAATTTATATAAATTATAAATTTTATAGAAAAATAAAATAATGAAATATTATTTTTATAAGTTATATAAAATGGAAATCCACCTATGAGAAATGTCCATTTAGAGTACACAGTATAGGATTTCATAGTGTTTTATGTTTAATTTTGGAGACACAAAAATCATAGAACATAGCATATTCATTTCTAGGAAAAACCTTTTTGGGATTCTGGAGGATTAAGTCATTTTGATATATATAAAAAACATATTTTGAGCTCTGTATTTATGTGAGTAGATTTAAAGTGGTGAGTTTTTTTAGTAATGAAGACAATATGGGTATCTTTAAGAAGAAGTTCAAAAACAAAATGGGGATATTGTGGCTGTTGGAAGGTTCTATAAGAGTTTTTTGGGGATAAAATAAATGATAAGTAAGAAAATAAAAAGTAAGGGAACATCTATAATTTCTTAAAAGACAATATTTGAGGAGAAAAACTCAATGGGGATTGTGGGACATTCATTTGTATCGAAAATGAAATGGCAATATGGATTGAGTTATTGTAACTAATATAAAAAATATTTTCAATATTCTAAATAGTGTAAATATTATTTTAGTTTACCTATATACAAAAAGAAGAGTACAATGAGATAAATTTTTTTAGACTTTAAAATCATGGAGCCCATGTGTACTTAAGAACTATGAATAAACTCTCAAATAAAAAAAATATTAGGGATCCAATACTGATCTAAAGATGAAGATTATTTGGTATCAAAGGGGAATGAAAAATAATATTTCATCCATCATTTTGAGAGAAGTTTAAGAGATTGGAAGTGGTGAGAATTAGAAGGAATAGATAAAAAGATACTAGACCATTGGGCATGTTTCTTATTAGTTGCTGTCATATATTTTTGTGATTGAGAAGTGTTAAATCTGTGTAAAAAGTATTAATTAATGATCTATAAATTTGGGATGAACATGAATCAATATGCATGCCCTATTGTTGAAGAACCAATGGCTACCAAAACCTTATGTTGAGAATAATTAGATCAGTATTATTGATTTATAAGAATATTTTATATAATTTATGATCTACTTCCAAGAAAGAGAATAAAAGAAAAACTTGAATGTAATTATGGGATGCTTTTGGACCTCTGATACTCAAGGTATATGGGGTGACTATAGTGAAAATCTATGAATTTGGTGTGATTTAGAGGTTATTGATGTCCTGTGAGACACAAGAGTTTGTAGTATAAAGTGAGACTCTGTGTTTGTTTGAGAATCCCCATTATAATAACTTATTCTTATATTTATCTAGAGAAATATATTACTGGTATGAATAAAAAAACTATATAAAGAAGTATTTAATTCTGTATGAGACTTGTAAATACCACATGATATCTTTCTTTTATTTATTTTCATTTTATGTGGTGTGATTGATCATTTAAAAAAAGATCCAATATTGTTAACAAGTAATATATGTTAATAACCATAGGGGGTTATGTTTTAAATAGGAATTGGTAATTGTCAAAAATTTATTAACATCTAATTCACCCATAGGTGTTTGTACTGGTGTATTTGGGTTTTATTTTCCATGGTATTCTATCTAAAATTAATGATGTTCTTATTTGAGATGTTTAAGGAATTTCCTTATATGGAATAGAATTTTTTTCACCTCTTTTTATGATGATTTGTAGGTATTATACATGAATTTGAGAAATGAGAAGAATAAAGGGTCCAACAATCCATGAAAAGTATAATAGAAAAAGGATAAGACACCATTATCTAAAACTAATCATAATTTTGAGAATTTTACATTTAAAAATATTGAATATTGTTTCTACAATTATGTAGCTGAAGATGTGTGGAAGTTCGGATTGAATCTTCAAAATATCTCTACCTTCATGTTATAGATTATCTATAGAATGTCCCTATTGTGGTAGTGAATAGTATATTCAAATCTTTGAGGGAATTATTGATGAAAATTCATGGATAGAGTTTAAAGTTGATTCCATGAAATAAGTATTGTCTAAGAAGATGAGTTCTTACAACACTATTACAAATATTTTGAAATTCAATGAAGAAATATATATACAGTGAAAGGAATGATTATTTATCATTGATTATGAAATTAAAAGGGTTGATTTTCAAAAAGAGGTGTTTGAAAATGTTGTCTGTGAAGTGTACCAAGCATTAGAAAGGTTGAAAAAAGTATATATGAATGTAAGATATGTATAGTTAGAAGTGAAATAAAAGATGGTAAATGAACTGGATAGATTAATATAATTGACAAGAAAAATTCACGAGGATCAAATTCAGAAGATGAATATGGATTTTTGGAGTATATTTAGAATAGTTGGGAATGACAAGTATACTATCAAAATTGAATTTCTTGAGTTAGAAGTGAAACTGAAAATTATGGAAGTGGAAAAACCTACAACTACCAACATCTTGAGATGAAGAGTACTACCACTCAAGTTTTATAGATTTTTAACCATTTAAAGGGGCTCATTCTGGTGTAAAATATAACTTGATGTCATTTTAGAATAATTAAACTTCATTTAATACAAAAAAAATATTCTCCCACAAGTCTAAAACAAATATTTAATAAATCTATTTTTAAAAACATTATAGGAAAAATAAAAAATATTGTTCAAATAATGAAGAAAAAATGTAGATAAACCCACCAATAAGTCAAGGGTGGAGGTGTGAAATTCCATGAAATGTTTACCCTAAAATATAGTACAAGAATATATTGTTTAAACCCAAAAATATGAATCATATAAACTTTGATAGACTACATGGAAAAGAAAAATATTTTTCCCTATTATAATATTTTAGTGTTTATGGAGGATTAGGGATAATTCTAGTGATTAATTACACAATATGTCTCTATGTAGTTACTATAAAATCCCTATATAGGGGTTATTTTAAGATATAAACAAACATATGAGAAGGATACAATCATCATAAAGGAAGTGAAATATATCTATCAAAAATAAATATGAATCACTTACAAATTTCATTGGTTTTTATTAGATAAGTGGTCACCACTTTATTGATTGATGATATGAACCTTATAGACATCATTCTTATATTGGATAAAAAAAGAATACTAAAAAAATGTGAAGTAGTTAAAGAAAAAAATTGTTTATTCCTTAGAATATAAATATATGAAGAAATATTCCAAGTCATCTATATCCAATAAGATAGTAAAAAGTAAATAATGAGAAGGAGATCAAACCCATAGGTAAATGATTATTTTACTTTGGCTAATGGGGCTACATCATGGAAAATTACAATATAGACAAGAATATTAATTCTAAAGGAAGAATATTGGAATCAATAAAGTAAATAATTAAATAGTTATATTCTATAATTGGATTAGTGGTTAGAAATACATTTTAATAGGTATAGAATCTTCCCAATAAGGTAAAGAAAAATATTAAAGAATATGTATGAGGAAGGTGTCATCATGCTGGATATAAGGATACTAATCTCCAGACTATTTTTCTTAGATAGATGAAGAATAATGAAAAAAACACACATGAATTATAATTTCAAGAATGTTGATGTAAAAAAGGGTTTAACACACTAAAATAATATTTACTATGCTAAAAAAGAATGTTCTACTATAGAGTTAGACTAGTTGGAAAATGGCCAAGAGAATAAATGGGGTATAAAAGAATAAACATTCCCTAATTTCTCAAGTTGAAAAGGAAAATTCAGCTTATACTAAAGCTAAAAAGGTATGAGATCCATGATAACCATGTTGGAAAAATTTCAGAAAGTGAAATATTAAACAAATACAAATAGGTATAGATATTTTTTACCTTCAAGAAAAGAATATTCTAGGTTTATAAAGCTATATTAGCCATGTTTTTCTTGTTGAAAAGTCATTGGATGATACAATATTTTCCTAAGTCAAATGTATTTGTATTATATTGATTTTAATTTTAGGTGATGAATTATATAGAGTATTCCATGAGGGGGATCATTAAAAATATGTGAAGACTCCAGATAATTAATGTTTTCTATAGAATCTATAAATCCAAAAATTCCTCAAAAAACCTATAGGATGAGGTATGGTTTTCATTCATCTATCATTAATTTAACTCAAATTTATTATGTTCATCAAGGATAAGTTATTATCTAACTAAATTTGGATAAATATCTTGAAATTTATTATTTTTGATGAGTTTTTTCAAGTGATTTTACGTTCTTGAATCTTTTTGAAAATATATTTGAATATTCATAGGGTAGTTAATGGTTGAGTTTTTTCTGCATTAAAGTTAGTAAATAGAACTATTTTTTCTAAATTAACCACGCATTTTTTTTACAAAGGGTTCACCAATGTAAACTAAGATTTGGTTGGTTTAAAGAATTTTTATATGTGAAATGTGGTTATATCCTTCTCTTGTGGATTTACTAGAGAACTTAGGAAGTGTATTGAATAAAATAGAGATAAGTTTACATTATTAAAATTAGAATAGTTTTTAATGATAATAAATCCCTATCAGCAACCATAATATAAAAAAATAGTGGATAAGAACCATTATTACACTTAAAATTTATTTTAAAAAATGGGGAGTAGAAATATTTTCCTGGTAAATAAACTTTATATTGAAAATATATAAAAAATGCAGATTGAAGTTCCCTTTATGTTATGGATGTATTCTTTTTAAATAAGAAAGTGAGTTTATATAGAATCTGGGTGATTGATTGAGTATCCACGCAATACAGATGGTGTTACAATCATAAATTGAAATGTTTTAAGGTGAATCTTTCCTTGAATGTCTTGTAGGAAAAATTCATATAGAAACCCATATAAATAAAATGATTGTTGAACTAGACCTCATGTGAAAGAAAATTTATAAGGTGTGTGAAATATATTTCTATATTAGTTCTATAATAAGTGAAGTGAAGATGATTTGTAGAAGCCATAATTTTGTTATACATGTATTGAATGATGAAATTAGGGTTAAATGAAACCTAGATGAAGTTTTATATAGGATGAAATGAGATTGGTGTTATGTAGTGAAGTGATCCACATTAAAGAACTTAAATAGGATTAATTATTCATAATGTGTTATTGGTAATTGATATAAGGAGTTTAATAATTCCTTTTTAAATTACCAATGGTTATTTTATATTTTTATAATGTTTTTAGAATGGATGTATATGATTTAAAGAAGTTATGGAGTTTACTGTTGAAATATAGCTAAATATAGCTCTAGGGTATTGGTAAAATAAGACCTCTATTAAGTTAAGATAATAATTTTAATGGAAACACAAAGTTAAATCTATGTTTATAAAGGATATATGGGGGTTATTTTAACCTTGGTAAATGTTCAATGGTTTCATCAAAGGACATATAAGGGTAGGTTGGAACTTATGAGAGCACATCATAAGTAAAATTTTCATACTGGTAAATTGACCCCTATGTAAAGGTTTCTTATACTAAAAATTAATTGTGTAAATGTACTTATAGAGCTCTTAGACTTATAAAAATGTAATTTTTTCTATATAAAGGTTAGTACTATCTTTGTGAGGGAAAATTAGAAATACTAAAGAACTTTAAAATTGTTATTGAGATGAGTATTGGTGTCATATGACCCAAAAATGTGTGTTCCAAGGTCATTGTATGTGTTAACTACAATAATTTAGGTGTCGTTTTATACTTAGTGAACATTGAGAAAGGATAAAGTCTAAAATTTGAGTATTCTATATTTATAATTTTTAGGAATAATTAAATTCAGGCATTTTAGGATATGATATTAAATGAAATAAAATATCATAATAACAAATAATGATTATGACTCAAGTAATTGAGTTATAAGTTCTAATAAAGGATGAATTTATATAATAATATGTTTTTACTGAAGAAATAGAGACCATGCCACATGAGCTGATAAATGAAGGTGAAAAATTTATAATGTATTTTCTATGGCCATTTTTCTAAGAGTTTTAGAAAATAAATCCACCTATTAGAAATATATATTTGGACTATTCTATAGATTAAATAATTGTGTTTTGAATTCATGGATATAGACGAAAATGGAATTGAACATGATATAGTCATTTTTAGGTGATCGTTTTGAGATATTGGAGGTTAAACCTAGTGTGATCTAGTCCACCAGAAATATATTGAGCTACTGAGTTGTGTGAGCACATTGAAAGTTGTGACTTATTTAATGAGAAATATGATATGGGTATCTTGATAAGAATTTGGGAGATAAATAGAGATATAAGATATCTAGAAAGTTCTATAATAGATTTTATTGGCTCAGAGAGATGAGAAATGGGAAAAAAATTATGGGAAACCTTGTAATTTCCTAGCAGAGAATGGTTAAGGAGGAAACAATAAGTGAGGATTTTGGGATAATCATATATATAAAAATGGTGAGGATAAAATGTAATGTGATCAAGGAACAAATTTCAAAAGGATATTTTATATCCCAAATATAAGAAATATTATCTCAAGTGACCTATATATGAAAATTAAAATAAGGTTAGAGAAAATTTATAAGAGACTTTAGAAACTAGGAACCTATGTATACTGAATAACTAGGAATAAACTCTTAATGAATAATAGGAATACATAGGATCTAATACTACAATGAGTATGAAGATTTTATATTATCTAATATTAAGGAAGAAGAAATGTCTTGACATCATTTTGAGTTCCATTTGGGATAAATAAAGTAAGGACAAAAAGAATAATGAAGAGATGAGGGGAGATCAACCTCAAATGTTTGTTTCTTTTCAGTTGGGATCATAAAATTCAGTTATTGAGATGTGATAAATAAAGGTGATCCACATCTATTGAAGATATGAAAATTTGAACAACATAGGAATCATTTTTCATACAATATTTTTGAATAACCAGTTGCAGTCAAAGACCATATTTTCATAAGATGTAGATCAATATTGATGATATAGAATCATATTGTGTATATCTATTGATTTACTTCTAATATGAATATTGAAAAGAACATTTTAATATACATGTTGGGAAGCTGGGAAATTTTTGTGAATCAAGGTTTGAAGGGAGAAAAATATGAACCTTTTAACTTAGTATGAAGTTGAGGTTGTGGAAGACTTGAGAGACACAAGCATTTTTAGAACATATTGAGACTCTGTATTGGTTTGAGAAGATACATTTTAATCACATGGACTTATAGTGATTATGGATAATTAATGATTAGGGTGAATAACTATCCATGTAAAGGATTATTTTCTTCCTAATGAACCTTATAAATTCTTCATTATATATTTATTTTCATTATTAAATAGGAATTTGTAACTGGTAAAAATTAGTCTACACCTAATTCAAACCCATATCTTAGGGTTCCTTAATGAACCTAAGGGGAATTTCATCCCCTATAAACATGACCACCCAATGTATGAAAACACCCATGTCTTCTTATTGAAACAGTTGTTGAGGACCTAATTTTCATCAAGTAACACAAAACATATGATAGTAGAACACATCATACTTGAGTAACACAAAACATATGAGTGAGAACCTAACTCTATTAGTAATATGGATGTATTTTTTCTTACTAAAAAACATAAAACTAATAAGTAGGTATACATCATCCTCGGTGAAGCCTTAGATTTCCATGCATGAACCCCTTCCTTGGCCCTTTGGAGATAAATTATAAAACTATCTATATCACATAAAAAATGATCTTATATTACCAAATATACCATATATCCATGATATACATGTAAAAAAATATTTAAGGTTATTCATAATCCAAAAACCATCATATAATCACATAGTGGCAGAAGGATGTGTGTCACCCACACTCTCTATAATGCACTGCCCATATTTAATCGGGATGACCTGAACTTGTGTAACCAAATAAAAATATCAGCTAGACCCACTATGGTCCATGAATTAACATTTGAGATGGATAACCAAGGCTTTTTTTGTAGGACCACATGTCATGTCATGTTTGTTTAGCCTGGGAGGATAGGCCTGCAAGCCATCCATCCAGCAGGTTAGGTCGGCCTACCCTGTGGGTCAAACCTATTGATCATCCAACACCATGGTGGATATATTTTCACTAATATTGAACCTTTTATGACATTATTCCATGGATATATTCCTAAACTATGATAATATGGCTACTTCACCCATTGCACTCACCGCAGCCTCACAACACAACTTCATCAAGACATAGTAACTAGATGTCTGCAAACTACTATGCCTTCCATAACCCCACGCTAACGTTGATAGTGTCATAGAGGCCTTATACATTGCCTTTATTGGTCACAATCATGTGGATGACCATATTCATATTACAACTCCATCACGTGTTGGTCTCCCCTTTTATTCACAAATGTCACTGATTTTCCAACAATCAAATAAAAATGGATAGAATAAAATCACTAACCTTTTGTTTCATCATGTTAGAGGTTTAAATATAGGTATGGGTAATTGTTATTTGTATCTCTATCAAGAACAAACAATCGTTGAGAAAAAGTCTAGGATATTAAAATCTCAAACCATAAGATTTCATAGTACATAGATTGGGAAATCAAGATCATATATTAACATTCTATTTCATAGTTCCAAAACTATGAATGAGGTTTATCATAATAAAATCTTTCATGAATCGTGAATAATGAAGAAAAAAATAAAAAAAAATTGAGTGTTGCCTCATTGTATAAAAACAATTTATTTTGGTTCGTTATCAACTACATGGTTCCATTCATTGACACCAAACAATCTGATCAACGATGTCATTGTGGATCTGGTCCTGATCCTTCAATCTATTTTGGAATCTTCAATTATCAGACCCCTTTCTTCTATCTCTTGGGTTAATGTGAATAAATTGTGTGGTAACCCTAGATAGAATCCATATTAAGGATTTTATAGGTAAATTTTTTTGTTCACCCTTCCCAAACAAATAAGAATATAAATTTTACTAAATAAATGACAATTGCAACAACCCATCCCCAGGGAACCAGTTAAAAATAAAAATTACATAATCCCTAGGATGAAACCCCTATTATAGAAAAATATAAAAACATCATTCAAGCCATAATGTTTTAAAAAATATATATAATCCACTCATCCCAATATGCACAAGCTTCTTAAAATAATTTATATTTATATATATATTTTTTGAGACTCCATAGTGCTCAAAACTCTAAATTAACTTAGCTACCAACCATAAAAAAATTCTCAGAATATTATAAAGGATTAAAATTTAATTTAAAAGGTGTCTAATATATCACCATCTATTCCCATGAGATAAATATTTTTTTAATTAACAAAAAATAGAAATCCCCTAAAATTCATCATTCTTGAAAAATTATGAAGACTCAACCCAAAGGGAAAAAAATAAAGTGAAATGTTATTGAAACAATGATAATGTTTTCCTATAACGTATAAGATATTTGATAGTCTTGAAATAATTTTATTCTATTTATCCAAATTTCACTATAGATCCTAATATTATTCATTTGGGATTGTCCACTAATAGATTAAACACGTCCAAGACACTAACTACAACTCATAACATGTGGTGGATTGTTTTTATACCTTAAAATTTAAATTTATGGTTCTTTATATGTCAAAATTCATTTAATATTTTAATAATAATTTTAGAAAATAAAATTTTTAAAAACAAAATCGATATATACCATTAGACACATATATGAATTTAAAGAGTTATGGAAAAATGAATAAATATATATGATGTATTGACAAATAAAATTTTCAAAATTCATACCATTATATTGTAGAGTTTTAGTTTTTTTCTAGACTAGGAGACATGTAAAGATAAAACAATCACTATAGTGTTTCTTATATTATCATCAATCCTTGGAAGCTTCTAATCGATTGTAGTTTAATAAGTCGTGATTTGATAGATGAAATTATTTGAGGCCACATTCGAAATTATTATTAGGTTATTATCACAATTATCAATTATTGATTTATATTTTGGGAAATAATATAATTTTAATATTGGTGGTAAAATATTTCTAACAACCTTGGATACATGTACAATAAAAAATTGAAAGAAACGAAGTACATTTACTAAAAATGATTATTATGAATTTAAGTAGTTATCTCATAATTTTAATTTTTTTGAAACATAAAAATAATGTATGAGAAAAATTTACTCATACAACATTTAATTATCAAGTGAAATAAAAAGATAATTTTAATTCTATTGATGACTTATAAAAACTAAATATAAATCATTTTATATTAAAAATGATAATAAGAAGTATCATGTGACAATTTTTCATTGAAACTATGGAAAAATATATTTTCCTTCAAATATTGAAAAATATGAATGTGTTTGATAGATATTAAAGTAAAATTTTAAAATTGGTTGTCTTAGAACATCACAAGTTACATAAATTTAATATCCATGACTCTTATATTTTTATGGGGAAATTACTGCATGTGTAAAATTATAAATTATACCTGATAAAATATAAATATTTATAATAGAGTTATTGATATTATTCTTATGTCTTTGTGATAAATATTTAAACCCCATTTAGATTAATGTTTTTTAAATAATTTCAAAAGAACCTTTTCATTTATAGATGATATTTCCCATATCATTTTTTATTGTAGTGATAATTTGAGTTTGTATTTAACCGAGGAAGTTAATGTTGGAGGGATCATGCATTATCAATGGATGTATTCTTTATATTGGTATCATCATCATTATTTTCAATAATTTCAAAATAAAAATTTTCCAAATCATTATAGACATGGTTAAATAATATTTGTTTCATTCTTTTATTAGGTATCTAAGAGATTTGATATCATATGTGAGAAAAAAATATCAACTGATATGCTATGTTTCTAAAGTATATAATTTTGAAGAGTGTATGACCATTTATTTGAGGTTTTTGGATAATATCGAGACACAATCCAATCATGTAAGTCATGTTGATTATAATGAAAATTAGTTGTAAACCTATAGTAAATCAAAAAAGTTAGCAATGTTAGGTCATAAAGTTTTTAGATGTAATAGCTCGGACCTCTCCGGCCCTTTCCTCTGTCAAAAAGAAGGTCAAGAAGTTTTCTAGAGGGAAAGATGGACTTTTCCCACACTTTCCAGAATTTTGAAACTACACGCTGTGTAGTTTGAGTACACATCGTGTACTCCCTTTCCGGGTATACCCTGTGTTGCAAGTCGTGTCCTTGCTGTGTGGAATAAATGAGTACACGCCGTGTAGTCCCTCCCCGCGTACGCGCTACCAGTCAACGGTTGTGTGCCATGTTGGAGCTGTTTCCTTGCCGTGTGCAATAAATGAGTACACGCCGTGTGACCAGTTCTACACGCCGTGTAGTCCCTCCCCGCGTACGTGTTACCAGTCAATGGCCGTGTGCCGTGTTGGAGATGTGTCCTTGCCATGTGGAATAAATGAGTACATGCTGTGTGTACAAACTACACACCGTGTAGTCCTTCCCCACGTATGTGTTACCCTCAAACCGTGTGTTGACCAGTCAACAGCCGCGGAGCCGTGTTGGAAGCCGCGTGGAGATCGTGTGAAAGAACTGAGTACATGTCGTGTACCATAAAGTACACATCGTGAAATTTTGATTTTCATGCCTATAAAAGGAGGGTCCCCTATTCCTTTCCAACACACACCTCTCCTCCCCTCTCCTATGAGCAGAGCTCTCTTAAGAGACTCGAAGGCTCTTCCTTCCATAACCTCTTCGTCCGAGCTCCGATTTACGATCTGTTAGCGGCCACGGGATCATAACGACGAGACAGAGCTTCCGAGCTTGGATCCATTGTCTTTCCTTTGGCCTTTCCTTTCTGACCTCCACCTGAGGAGGTTTTTTCGGGACCCGACAAAAGTGACGGACGCCGACGAACATCTTCTAAGGTTGATCTGGGGGAGCGTTGCGATCAGGAACCTGTTGAGGTAGGGATCATACCTTCGTCTCTCTAAATTGTGCATCATGCAGGGTGGGTATCCTCTTGTTTTTATGAGGAACATTTGAACCTTTAAATAAATATAATAACTAGTTAAAGAACGGGGATGGTAAGTTGTGATTGTTGTTACTTTATATCCTGTGATATTATGTTGTGAATTGAATGAGATTCTGCCTACAGAAAATAACGGTCGTTGGGGGCCTTTGCTTACGTAATTAAATGTTGCCCTCCCCTTTAGGATTTTCTTATGGATGGAACTTTGTGGAATGTGTAAATTGGTTAATCACGTAATGTTGGATGTTAAAATCTGGAACCCTTGTGTGATCACCCCGGTTAAACAAAATGGAATAATGAACATGTGGGTGTTGGCTTGGTTACGTGGCATGTGATGGGGGTGTATTGTGGGTTTTTGTGGATAGGGTGGGCAGTGGGGCTACGATAAATGGTATTAAAGGGATGATGATGTGGGGTTCAGTGTGGTCGTGGTTATGGTGGTTGGAAACGGGGCTGCAGCAATGGGTTTGAATGTGAACGGGCTATGGGTTGTGATTATTAAATAAAAAGTGGAAGAGTTAATGAATGGTGGGTCGTGGTAATGGAACGGGTTTGATAATCAATGGGGTTGGTTGGTTAATAAGAGGACTTGGTTGGGTTGCTTGTGTTTTCCTAACTTGATTTGTGGATGTCAGGGATATGTTTTACGAACGATCGATGTGGTTGGTTGTGGATAGTTTCCCAGTAGTTAAGGAACAAATAAACTAAATCCTGCTGAAACGTGAAAACCTAAACGGGGTTGGGGTTGTTTGTTGTATGCATGCTTCTTAGTAGCAGTGCAAAGGAATGTGCTCAGTTTCTCTGTTTAGAAGACATAGGTTGGGATGTGTGTTTGGTATATATGTATATATCTGTATCTTTTATGTTTTATCTCACCCCACCCATGTTGAGCACTTAGTGCCGAACACTCCCATTTCATGGGAGAGGGTGTTTTTCCCTTAGTTACTAGATCCTTCCTGCACCTTCTCCCCTAGGCTGTGATGGCTTGAGGTGACCTTAGACCTAAGACTCTTCAGGTAGGTTTCGATTGGGGTGGTTTTAGCCCAAGACTCTTTGGGAAGATTCTACTGTTTCCCAAGAATCTTTGGGATGAGGCCCAGGTGTGTGCGGGCGGGATATGTGGTTGTGAGTCCCAGGTGTGTGCGGGCGGGATAGGTGGTAGTGAGGCCCAGGTGTGTGCGGGTGGGGAGAGTGTGGCAGCGTCAGGACGTTCGCCGTTAGGAAGACCAGCTAACAAAAGGGAAATGGTGTGGGGTACCCAATACTCTTGTTTCTTATATACTACTACCTGTTGTGCTTGTGTTTTGGTGAGTGTGGCTGGTGAGGTTGGGTGGATAGAATTCTTTGCTAGGTTTCTTTTGTTTTTCTCATGGGACATTAGGATTTCTCCCCACTTGTGCACGAGAGCTTTAGGTTTCCCTATTGAGTGTACTTGTATGTTCACACTACGTTTACTTTAAGGTTTATAGGAGGACTACCAGGGTCGTGCGGGACCCTACTAGTCAGACAGTTGGAGTTGTTGTTGTTGTTGTACCTTTTTTTCTTTTGGTATTATACTTTGAGCTTTCTTGTACTTGTACCTTGTTATAAAATTATTTAAACATGCATGTGGGCTTGGTTTGGGTTTATTTATATACACTAGTTCTTTTCCTTTTGGTGGTTGACTTGTCCTATTTCCCGATCCTAAGTAATAAAAAAAGGGTAATGCCTCCCATATTTGTGAAAACTCATACCCTTGGGGCTAGTTGCCACCCCGGGGCCTACTGGAGGCAGGACTCGGGGGTCATTATCTCCCTTTCACCATTGCCGTCTCAGGAGGGTCATCTTTGGTGGGAGGGGGTCATGATAGAATGGTATCAGAGGTGATGGTTGAGAGATAGGATGGATCCTAGAGTTAGGCATAGTGAGGATTGCATGGGATGGTAGGGAAACAGTGTTAGTTAATCTTGGTGCGTGACATAGGCCAGGGAAGACCGACTAGGACACAGGATTTTAGGGCCCCCCGTGATCTGATGCAAGGACTCTGAGCCTACCGAACGACCAAGTGTGACTACATTGATTGTAGGGTAAAGACCCTAGGGAAGGTACATGCATCATCATGATTGTGTTTTACTTGATTTGGGTGTTCTGGGAAAGAAATTGAAATAAAATGATAAAACGAAACCATGAGTTTTTCCTTACTACTTGGGCTTAGGCGATCCTTGTTTACCATACAGCTATGGCACCTGGACGTCGTCCCCAGGTGGCTCAGACAGCCGAGGACCATCAGATTCAGGCGGTCGATCAGTTGAGGATTGATCGAGAGGAGGAAGATAGCCAGTGGCAGAAGACTCTCCATTATTTCCAGCAGCAGACCCTCAAGAAGTACGAGGGTAGTACTTCGGATACAGAGACGAAGGGGTGTCTTGTGGAGCTAGGGATCTCTTTTACCTTGGTCCGTGCTCCGAGGGAGTACTGGGTTCCCCTAGAAGTCAGTCAGCTGAGAGGTGTGGCGCGACAGTGGTGGACGCTCTACCTCGGAGAGAGGATAGAGGTAGAGGTTCCATGGGCTGACTTTGAGAAGGAATTCTGAGATGAATTCCTTTATTCCATGATCAAGGCAGAGAAGCGAAAGGATTTACTCTCCCTTCAGCAGGGGAGTATGTCGGTACGAGAGCTGGGGATCAAGTTCAAGGATCTCCTGCACTTTTCTCTGGATCTCTTTCCGGATGAGGAGTCTCGGGCGAGACGTTTGGAGGAGGCGCTTCGTCCTTCACTCTAGTATTCTGTCACCCCCTTCACCATTCTGACGTACTTGGCAGTACAGAATAAGGCAGAGGTTCTAGAGAGGATGCACTCGCTGGGAGGTACACCCCGAGAGGGGATCCAACCAGGTTCGTCAAAGGGGAAATCAGTCAGCAGTAGGTCTCCTGCGACGGGACCTTCCAGGTTTAGGCCAGTGGGGAGTAGGCCCCAACAGTTCCAGTTCAGATCTTCAGGTCCTCATCCTTTTTATAACGAGCCCTAGATCGAAGTGTTTTTCTTGTGGAGGTTTTGGGCACGTTCAGAGTCGGTGCCCGACCCAAGCTCAGTACGGTGGAGGTGGGCAGGTTCAGTGCCCACCTCAGCAGCACCAGTTGCCAGCGAGGCCCTTCCAGCAGTAGTAGGACCATGCTCCTATGAGGGCAGACTTTTCAGGAGGAGGTCGACCTTAGGGTGCTCCTTAGGGACCTCGACCAGGGTGTGGTCAGGGAGGTGGACGACATTAGAGAGGTAGAGGAGCTGGGCGTGGACAGTTGCACGCAGTAGAGTTGACCGCTCCAGCAGGACCAGAGGTGGTGTGAGGTACGATTTGTTTGTTCAACACTCTTGTTTTTGCTTTGTTCAATTCAGGAGCCTCGTACTCCCTTATTGCACCTGGTCTAGCCCATGCTTTGGGACTAGACGTAGAGATACTTTCTGTACCACTGGTTCTGAGTACACCAGTTGGAGGCCAGACCAACATATCATGTGTTTGTTGAGGATGTGGACTAATGTTGGGACCACATCGATCGAGTGGGGACCTTCTTCTGTTACAGATGAAGCCATACGATGTCATCCTAGGCATCGACTGGTTGTTTTCTGTTAGTGTTGTTATCGACTGCTTCTGGAGAAGAGTCATGTTCTCTGACGTGGATGGGCAGCGCATATCTTTTGCTAGCGAGAGGAGCTATCTGGCAGGAAGTCGGCATGTGGAGCCTCTCCTTTCCTTGTTAGGCAGGTTATCAGTGGTTCCAGCTGATACAGAGATGATGGATGTCCCGGAAGTTGTTGGGAAGTTCCTCGATGTTTATCCTGAGGAGGCTTTGACTCTACCCCCCCCCCCCCACGACGTGACGTTGAGTTCGGGATAGACTTAAAACCTGGTGCATGTCTGATTTCGATGGCCCTTATCGGATGGCACCTTCAGAGTTGCGGGAGTTACGGATTCAGATTGACGATCTGATGGAGAAGTGTTTTGTTCGACCCAGCGTGTCGCCATGGGGTGCTCCAGTTTTGTTCGTGAAGAAGTCAGATGGTGGTCTCAGGCTATGTATATACTACCAATGGTTGAACCTGGTAACGGTCAAGAACCGCTACCCCCTTCCAAGGATAGTTGATCTCTTCGACAAGCTGAGGGGAGTAGGTTGGTTCTCTAAGATTGATCTGCGATTGGGATATCATCAGCTGAGGGTAAAGGACAGTGACATCTCGAAGATGGCTTTCAGGTGTAGGTATGGGCACTTCGAGTTTGTAGTGATTCCGTTTGGAGTTACGAATGCACCATCTGTGTTCATGGGGCTTATAAACTTTTTCTTCCGAGAGTTTCTAGACTGGTTCGTCATTGTGTTTATCGATGACATCCTAATCTACTCAAGGTCAGAGGAGGAGCACCTTGAGCATCTCAGGGCAGTCCTGGAAGTCCTTTGACACCACTAGCTTTATGGGAAATTGTCTAAGTGTAAGTTCTTGACGCAAGAAGTACACTTCCTTGGGCACGTGGTGTCTCGGCATGGAGTATCGGTGGACCCGTCGAAGGTGGAGGCAGTTGTTTCTTGGGCAGCACCCAAGAGCGTGGCAGAAGATTGTAGTTTCCTAGGGTTGGCAGGTTACTATCGGAGGTTTGTTTCGGACTTCTCTCGAGTTTATGCTCCTTTGAAATCTTTGACGAGGAAGAACCATGTCTTCATATAGAGCGAGCAGTGCCAGAAAGCTTTTGACTACCTGAAGGAGAAGTTGATCAGTGCTCCCGTACTCAGGTTTCCAGAGGAAGGGTTGTTGTATGAGGTATTTTGTGATGCTTCTGGCCTTGGTCTTGGGTGCGTGCTGATACAGAAAAAGGGAGTGATTTGTTATGGGTCTAGGTAGTTGCGCCCTCACGAGCTTAACTATGTCACCCATGACCTGGAGCTTGCAGCAGTAGTGTTTTCACTGAAGTTGTGGAGACATTACCTCTTTGGGGAGCTCTTTGTGGTCTTATCAGATCATAAGATCCTACGTTATATCCTCTCCCAGCGTGACCTGAACTTACGGCAGCGGAGATGGGTCGAGTTTCTCCATGACTATGAGTTTGAGATCTCTTATACTGAAGGTAAGGGAAACGTTGTGGCTGATTCCCTATGTAGGAAGTCACATCAGGAATTAGTTTGGGAATCCGCTGATGCTTGGAAGGCGATGGGAGAGTTGGCTGCCTTACACTTGGATGCAAGGGTAGAAGGTGTTAGAGGCTGTTTGTTTTAGATGACAGTGCAGTACTCCTTGTTGCAGTTGGTGGAAGAGTCTCAGTGGGGGGACTCCGAGGCGGAAGTGATGCGGGATCGTGTTGATCAGGGGAATGCTCCAGAAGGATGGTCAGAGGACAGCCGACATCGGATGCTTTTCCATGGAAGGTTGTTTGTTCCAGAGGTGATGCATGAGGGAGTTCTCCGTGAGTTCCATAGCTCAGCCTTGGCAGTACATCCAGGAGTTTCAAAAATTTACTGAGGTCTGAGGGATCAGTTTTGGTGGCCCGGGGTGAAACGGGCAGTGGCAGAGTTTTTGGCTAAATTCCTAGTGTGTCAGCAAATTAAGGTTGAATACTGTGTTCCTGGTGGTTTGTTGCATCCTTTAGATGTCCCCGAGTGGAAGTGGGATTACATCTCAATGGACTTTGTCACAGGACTACCCAGAGCTCAGGGTGGTTATGATGCTATCTGGTTGGTGGTGGATTGACTGAAAAAATCGTCTCACTTCATAGCAATTAAGGAGTCAGGCCCGGTGAGTACCTTAGCACAGAGGTACGTAGACGAGGTGGTACGTTTGCATGGAGTCCCAAAGACTATCGTCTCAGATCGGGATACTCGGTTTACCTCACGAGTCTTTAGGGGGTTACAGCATGATTTTGGCACCCAGCTACGCCTTAGCACTGCTTTCCACCCCCAGACCAATGGGCAGACAGAGTGGACTATCTAGACGTTGGAGGACATGCTGCGAGCATGCGTTCTGGGTTTCGGAGGATCATGGGTACGACACTATCCTTTAGTAGAGTTTGTATACAACAAAATCTTCCACTCTACTATTGGCATGGCCCCATTTTAGGCTTTGTATGGAAGGCCATGTCGTTCACCCATTTGTTGGGCAGAGGTTGGTGAGACAGATGCTCTTGGGCCAGAGGTAGTGCAGAGCACTACAGAGAAAGTCCAGCTTGTACGTGAGAGGATGAAAGCGGCTCAGGACTGACAGAAGTCTTATGATGATCGTCGGAGGAGGCCCTTGGAGTTCAAGGTGGGAGAACATGTGTTATTGAAGGTTTCCCCTCGACGGGGACAGCTGAGGTTTGGGAAAGGAAGCAAGCTCTCACCTAGGTTCATCAGACCTTTTGAGGTGCTGAGGCAAGTCAGCGAGGTGGCATATCAGGTTTCCCCGTCAGTTCAGTTGGAGAAGGTTCATGACGTCTTCCACATCTCCCAGCTTTGTCGGTACTTACACGACGACTTCCATGTTATCGACTGAGGAGAGTTAGATATGGTAGATGACGCGACCTTCGAGGAACGACCAGTCAGAATCGAAGATCGTAAAGATAATGTGCTCCGTGGATGAACCATTCCCTTGGTTCGTGTGTTGTGGAGGCATGGCAGCCTCGAGGAGAGCACTTGGGAGCGGGAGACCCAGATGCACGCTCAGTACTCGGAGTTATTTTGACTTGTGTTTTTCCTTTGTTCTTTTGAGCTCTGTGTTGATGTTGTGCTCTGTACCTTTGATATATGGAATGTTTGTCTTGTCAGTTGTGAGACCTTTTGTTTCTTTGTTCCCTGGTATTGTGTAACATGTCCAGATGTGTGGGAAAGGAAAAAACCTGACCCTTAATCGAGACGCAATAATGCGGATGTGATTAAACCCGTGCGGGCGAGTTAGTTCCGCCTAAAGAGGATAATATCTCGACATAGGTGAAGGAATTTCCCAAACCCACGTGTTCGGGTAGTGTGTTGATTGTGTGGTGTTGGGGTTAATGCGAGTTGAAAAAACCTAATGTATGAAAGTGGGAAGACCCAATTTTTAATCGAGACGCATTAATAAGGATGTGATTAAACCCATGCAGGAAAGTCAGTGCCACCTAAAGTGGATAATATCTCAACATAGGAGAAGGAATTCCTAACACATATTATTAGGGTTGTTGGTTGGGTTCCTGTTATAATGAGAACCCTAAGAGGTATCTTGTTGGGTTCCTCTAGGTTGGTTTTTGAATTCTCAAGGACGAGAATGTTTTAAGAGGTATCTGATGTAATGTCTTGGACCTCTCCGGCCCTTTACTTTGTCAAAAAGAAGGTCAGGAAGTGTTCTAGAGGGTAAGATGTACTTTTCCCACACTTTCCAGAATTTTGAAACTACACGCCATGTAGTTTGAGTACACGTCGTGTACTCCCTTTCTGGGTATACCCCATGTTGCAAGCTGTGTCCTTGCTGTGTGGAATAAATGAGTACATGCCGTGTGACCAGTTCTACACGTCGTGTAGTCCCTCCCTGCATACGCGTTACCAGTAAATGGTCGTGTTCCATGTTGGGGTTGTGTCCTTCCCGTGTGCAATAAATGAGTACACGCCGTGTGACCAGTTCTACACACCGTGTAGTCCCTCCCCACGTACGCGTTACCAGTCAACGGTCATGTGCCATGTTGGAGCCATTTCCATGCCGTGTGCAATAAATGAGTACACGTTGTGTGTCCAAACTACATGCCGTGTAGTCCTTCCCCGCGTATGTGTTACCCTCAAACCGTGTGTTGACCAGTCAACGGGCGTGGAGCCGTGTTGGAAGCCGCATGGAGACCGTGTGAAAGAACCGAGTACACACCGTGTACCATAAAGTACACACCGTGTACTTTTTATTTTCACACCTATAAAAGGAGGGGTCCCCTCCTCCTTTTCAACACACACCTCTCCTCCCCTCTCCTCTGAGCAGATCTCTCTTAAGAGACTCGAAGGCTCTTCCTTCCATAACTTCTTCGTCTGATCTCTGATTTACGATCCGTCAGCGGCCACAGGATCGTAACGACGAGACGGAGCTTCAGAGCTTGATCTGTTGTCTTTCCTTCGGCCTTTCCTTTCCGACCTCCACCAGAGGATGTTTTTCTGGGACCCGACAGAAGTGACGGACGCCGACAGACATCTTCTAAGGTTGATCCGGGGGAGCGTTGCGATCAGGAACCTGTTGAGGTAGGGATCTTACCTTCATCTCTCTAAATTGTGCATCATGCGGGGTGGGTATCCTCTTGTTTTCATGAGGAACAGTTGAACCTTTAAATAAAGATAATAACTGGTTAA
Organism: Viscum album; assembly: GCA_963277665.1. Lineage (NCBI taxonomy): Eukaryota > Viridiplantae > Streptophyta > Magnoliopsida > Santalales > Viscaceae > Viscum > Viscum album. The sequence continues at coordinate 1,689,481,064 of OY728163.1, read as the reverse complement.
AGAATGGGGATGGGAAGTTGTGATTTCTGTTACTTTATATCATGTGATATTATGTTGTGAATTGAATGAGCTTCTGCCTATGGAAAATCACGGTCGTTGGGGGCCTTTTCTTACGCAATTAAATGTTTCCCTCTACTTCTGTATTTTCTTATGGATGGAACTTTGTGGAATGTGGAAATTGGTTAATCACATAAAGATGGCTGTTAAAATATGGAACCCTTGTGTGATCACCCCGATTAAACAAAATGGAATAATGAATATATAGTTGTTGGCTTGGTTACGTGGCATGTGATGGGGGTGTTTTGTGGGTTTTTTGTTGATAGGGTGGGCAGCGGGGCTGCGATAAATGGTATTAAAGGGATGATGATGTGCGGGTTTGGTGTGGTCATGGTTATGTTGGTTGGCAGCGGGGCAGCAGGGATGGGTTTGAATGTGAACGGGCTATGGGTTGTGATTATTAAATAAAAAGTGGAAGAGTTAATGAATGGTGGGTCATAGTAATGGAACGGGTTTAATAATCAATGGGGTTTGTTGGTTAATAAGAGGACTTGGTTGTGGTGATTTTGTTTTCCTAACTTGTTTTTTGGATGGCAGGGATATGTTTTACGAACGATCGATGTGGTTGGTTGTGGATAGTTGCCCAGTAGTTAAGGAACAAATAAACTAAATCCTGCTGAAACATGAAAACCTAAATGGGGTTGGGGTTGTTTGTTGTATGCATGCTTCATAGTAGCAGTGCCGAGGCACGTGCTCAGTTTCTCTGTTTAGAATCCATAGTTTGGGCTGTGTGTTTGGTATATATATACATATCTGTATCTTTTGTGTTTTATCGCACCCCACCCATGTTGATCACTTAGTGTCGAACACTCCCATTTCATGGGAGAGGGTCTTTTTCCCTTAGTTATTGGCTCCTTCTGGCTCCTTCTCCCCTAGGTTGTGATGGCTTGAGGCGACCTTACACCTAAGACTATTCGGGTAGGTTTAGATTGGGTTCGTTTAAGCCCAAGACTCTTTGGGCATGTTCTACTGTTTCCCAAGAATCTTCGGGATGAGGCCCAGGTGTGTGCAGGCGGGATACGTGGTTGTGAGGCCTAGATGTGTGCGGGCGGGATACGTGGTTGTGAGGCCCAGGTGTGTGCGGGCGGGATACGTGGTAGTGAGGCTCAGGTGTGTACGGGCAGGATACCTGGTTGTGAGGCCCAGGTGTGTGCGGGCGGGATACGTGGTAGTGAGACCCAGGTGTGTGCGGGCGGGGAGAGTGTGGCAGCGTCAGGACGTTCGCTGTTAGGAAGAGCAGCTAACAAAAGGGAAATGGTGAGGGGTACCCAATACTCTTGTTTCTTATATACTACTACCTGTTGTGCTTGTGTTTTTTGTGAGTGTGGCTGGTGAGGTTGGGCGGATAGAATTCCTTACTAGGTTTCTTCTGTTGATCTCACGGGACATTAGGATGTCTCCCCACTTGTGCACAAGAGCTTTGGGTTTCCCTACTGAGTATACTAGTATGATCACCCTACGTTTACTTTCAGGTTTCTAGGAGGACTACCAGGGTCGTGCGGGACCCTACTAGTCGGACAGTTGGAGTTGTTACTGTTGATGTACCTTGTTTTCTTTTGGTATTATACTTTAAGCTTTCTTTTACTTTTACGTTGTTATAAAATTATTTAAACATGCATGTGGGCTTGGTTTGGGATTATTTATATACACATGTTCTTTTCCTTTTGGTGGTTGATTTCTCCTATTTCCCAATCCTAAATAATAATAAAAAGGGTAATGCCTCCCATATTTGTGAAAACTCATACCATTGGTGCTAGTCGCCACCCCGGGGCCTACTGGAGGCAGGACTCGGGGGTCATTATCTCCCTTTCACCATTGCCATCTCAGGAGGGGAATCTTTGGTGGGAGGGGGTCGTGACATTAGAATATCCCAGTCACAACCATAGATATAGATTTCCTAAAATACAAATATATGTGCTACTCGATAATGATATTTATAATTTATTCATTAATGAACTAATGATTAAAAAAATATAAATATTTATTCTGAAAATAAAAATTATAAAAATATAATAAAATCCTTTAAAAAATATTTTCCATCACGGTTTTAACTTCATGCACTACTAAAAAATAGGCCTTCAAAAGTGCTAACATTTATCATCTCTTTATTTTAGCAAAAATAAAGGTCCAAAATAAAGTGAAATAATTAAAAAAATAAAAATAAAAAAAATTAACAATTTCATTAATTAGATAATTATTATTAAAAATAAATAAATTGATTATACATATATATTTTTTAAAAAGATTAATAAATAGTATATATTAAATATATATATATATATATATATAATGAATAAAATGAAATAAATAAAGAAACAAAATTTTAAAATGAGTAATTAAGAAAAATATTAAACATCTTCTTAATTAAATAATTATTGAAAAAAATAAATAAATTTAATATATATATATATATTATGAATATTAATAAATAGTATATATATAATATAGATATATAAAATGAGTAAATTTTAATAATTAAACAAAATAATTAAAAATGAATAAATTGAAAAATTATTTAATAATTTATTGATGAAACAATTTTTAATAAAAATTTATAAGTATAAAAAATATATATATTATTTATAAATAGTAATAAATAATATATATTAAATATAAATATAAGGAAAATGAAAAATTGTAATACTTAAAAACATATTAATGTCTTATTCATTTTTAAGGTTGTTTGATTTTTCAATTTAACATATATCAAACTTCATGTGTTACATTGATTTATCCGACATATATATTTGTAATTAATGAATTTTTATACACAACACACACACGAAGATATTTAATCAATTAATGAAATCTTATATAGAAACACATACACCTAATATTTATGTAATTTATTCAAATTTTGGAATATTTTTAAATTTCATTATAACATGACACATTAAATATATTATGTTTTTAATAGATCAATTTTATTTATTTATTTTTTATACTATTACAATTAGGGTATTATTTATTCATTTTTAATTTTTTTAATTATTTATTTTTCATTTCATTTTTGAATTTGATCATTTTCTATTATTTATTTATATTTATTTAATTATTATGTTTTAGTATTTTAAATATGTATTTATCTTTACTTCAATATATATATCTATATGTATATATTATTTTTTAAGTAAGTACTTTTATAATTAAAAATAAATGATTATGTATATTTAAATAATTTAAAAATTATAATACATTTATTAAAATAATTATGAATATAAATCAATTATCAAAAATAAAAAAGAACTTTTAATATAAATATTTATCTTCACAAAAATTTTAGTGCTAAAAAAGATCTCATTTATCTCTGCTTTTTTTGAGTTGATAATGATTGAAAATTTTCAGCGCTAAAAAAGAACTAATAAAATCCCTTTTATCAATGCCTATGAATTTAGTGTTGATTAAAGGGATCTTTACCAGTTCTTTTTTTAAAATGCTATTAACAGTGTCCTTGTCTATTTAAAAGAACCCTAACCATGATTGAGTCACTCATGATTCTTATGCTATTGCAGAAATCCCCTACTAATGGTGTGACTCCTCTACATTCCCTCAAATAAATCAAAGATAGAATCTAATGTATGTTATTTTCTAAATTTCCTCTCATATTTTTTTTGGGTTTCATGGTTAGCATTTTTATGTTGTTCTTAGCCATGACGAACCCTACATCTCATCTCGTCACCACTGAAATACAACAAGTGGTTTTATTTTATCTTTTTCCTCTATAGACAATGGTTTAGAATAAATTAAAAGATGTTTTCATATGTAAAGGTCCTTCAATATTTGTGTATGTTCCTATATGAATAAATAAAATAGATTGTTCACCAAACACCACTTCTTTGGGTTGAAAACATAATACCTAATTTTATGAAACCATGGAGAAAACTATCAAATACAAAAATCTAAAAAAGATCTTATTTTTTCCTACTCTCTCTACAGTATCCCATGTGGATACTACTCACTCTCATGTAACCAGAAAATTTCTAGAAACATTATTTCCTTTTCTCATTTCATTACCCTCTATGTTCTTATAATATATTCCACAACATAAAATTATTCTTCATTTTATTCACATGATTATACTTCAACGGTTCAAAAGAAACTCTTAAAAATTACAATAATGGAAATTGTGTCTCCATTATGGTTGGATAATACTAAATCCTCCTTCTAGTAATGCAATGCTCTCAATAAAATCCTCAATCAATAGAAATCATATAACAAGAGTGGAAAAATTTAAGAATCAATTAGAAAAAAATTATTAGCCTTTGTGGATAAGGACATTCAATAAGAATTATATAATGTTCAGTATAAGTCAGATGAAGATGAAACTCTATGGATGGAACACCATAAGTCCATAGAGAAAACCATCCAAATAGTTGAACTATAAGATAAAGTAAATTAAAGTCCCCATCTACCTACAACCTCTTCCATTATTTATTATTCTAAACTAATTCCAACAGCTGCAACAACTATATATAAGAAATTAAAATTATTCCCCTAGCCATTATTAAACAAACCATCACCTATAAAACCCTTCCACCACATTAATATCATCATTTATCTATGTGAAACATCTCTCAATCATGAAATCATTAAATATATCATTCCACTATCCAGATGCCTAATTCAATCCATTGAGATTCCACTTCAATGTTTACAATAAGTCCATGTTCTGATTTTCCTAAAAACCATCTGGTTGATTCATGAAGATTTTGGGAATAGAAGAAGCTTGTGGATGGCATGAACAAATTTACTTTTTAGTAATAATTCATGATTAGTAATTTTTTCATATTATTAAAAATTCATGTACAATGAAAATCGTATATTACTTTACTAATTAAAAATATGAGAACTAGAAGAGGGGGATCATAAAATATGTTTTATAATTAATTTATCAGTATATATAGAATTACCTCAACATGTAATTACACTTTTTAATGATATGGTTAACTAGATTTCATCATACTATTTTTGTGTTGTTGGATCCAAGTGCATAATCCCTATAGGGATCCACATGGGAACCATAATCTCTAAATATCATGGGAACCACAATCTCTCTCTCTCTCTCTCTCACTTACTTATACATAAACAATACAATATTATCCATGAATAAAAGTCTAAAATTTCATGCATATTTCAGGAAAATTGTTACTATCTAAAACAAATATTTAATACTTCAATACTGAATTACAACTAACCTTCTGTACCTTTATTTAATCCATCCTTAGGTAATTTATTTACTTCTATATTTTGATGATGGATTGAACTCCCTATTTGAAACTAGCCTTACTCTAATCATTTTGGTTCCAAATTTCCTTGATGACATACATCCCACCCATATTGTATTCAATAATATCCATCAAAGTTGTTTCCATGGCTTTGAATACTTCATCTCCCAACTCATTCATCTTTTCATCCCCATTATTTACTACTTCCTCAGAACACAAAAAATGGAAACTAAAAATTAATCAAAACATAATGAAGGAATTTTTTGGTTTATTTATATTCATTTTCTTATACAACAAACTCATTTATTTTTTACAACACATCATAAAAAATACATTCATTTTGAGTGTGGTCACATTGGATCCTATTAGAAATCCACAGTTAAGCATACTTGGATGGGAATACAACAATGATGAGTGACCACCTGAAAATACTCATGTTTAACATTTTTTTTAAAACAAAAGTCACCAAATATACCATTTGATTATCTTCCCCTTCAACCAAGATAAATTTAAAAGGGTATCAATATTAATCTTTAAGGTATTTATTCCACAATGAGCAGAGCTCTCTATCCCTATTTTTGGCTTCATCTTCAGGATAATTTCTCTTAGAAGCTTGGATACATAGCCTATTTTCAAGATCTCCCATCCACCTTGCACCAATACCACCACAAGTTTTTATCTCCTCTAATCCCTGCCCAAAAAAGAAACATTTCAGAGGAAGAGGAAAATAATATATGTTTGTGAGTGGAAGTAAATGACTACAAGTGAAATTCATGTGGATTTGAATGCTTATTTTCTTATTTTTGAAATGTAATATGTTAAAATACATAATTAAAATTATATTTTGGTTATTTTTGAACCTCATTGGAAACATGAATTCCATATCCCAAATAGTTACTATTTAATTTTGTTTCTTGAGACTCATCCCCCATCTCTTCTATGTTTTTTGAACTACTCTGAGAATTAGTCCTCCGAAATAGTCAATAGTTTATGTGGTGAATTTTGGTTAGAGTAGTTCCAAAAATATAGGTGAATGTCCACAAATGATTGGGGATGGGTATCAAGCAATAAAATGCAATAATAACTGTTCAGGAGCTATGTTATCAAGAAACATTGGAACCACAATGATTGGAGGAATGATATATTGGAAGAGGGCGTCCAATACATCATCAAGAGATGGAAGTAAATCAAGTGTTTGAGTTAAATAAACATAGTAGAGGATATTTTTACTACAATATTGAAGTGTTATATCTCTATAAAAGATAGTAACAATTTACATACAAGATACATGAAAATGTGGACTTTTATGCGTGTAGTTTATTGTACTATTGTTATTCAAGACAAATTAAATGTTTGAATACTCATGTAGACAATGTCTTCTAAACATGATAATGTTACCAATCCCAAGAAAGAACAAATGGTTATTGATGAAACTATATCATTATTAGAGGATCAATAATATTTTTATGAAAAAATAAGAACAACATAGTGCAATAGTGTTGTATAAAATTATCAAGGCAAGAAGTCATGGTGTATAATTTTAGATTTCTTGAAATCAATGCAGAGAAACTATTAGCCCCAAAATTCAATGTTTATTAGTTATCTTTGGGTCACAATGTGTATGAATGTGACGATTGATATTGTTTCATGGTGATGTGTCTAACATTTGACAAAGAAAATCCTTTGGAATGATATAATGGTAATGTTATGATATACTTTCTATATTTTACTAAAAATTTATATAATGAAACATTGATTTAATTTTTATTATTATATATTGTGTTCATTTATTTTAGAATATTTCCATAATAAATTTTTCTTAATGGCCACTAGAAAATACCATAGGGGCTTCTGGACTCTTATTATGATGTTGCATCTTAGGGATAATAAAGGGAAAGTAAATCTCCACCCACCAATTAGTTATTCACACTTTATAAAGAAACAGGGGAAAATTTCATTAATCCTCATAATGAGAAATCAATTCATGTGTATTATATTTGACAATATATTATTTTAAATTATTCATTTTATCTAAATTGATTCAAAATTTCTAATTTATGAAATTAAAAAATAGTTCTAAAAATAAAGAGTGAGTATCAAACCCAACATACCCCTGTCACAATGAAAGGATGTGGTACGATTCATTAGAGAAGAAATTGGTATGTATTTTAAAAAAAAAATTAATTATGTGATATGAAACAACATATGTTTCTTTGTTTATATTTAGATTGATGAATCAAAATCTGAATCCACTTCCATCCCACATCATGTGTTGTGGAAGGAGGCTTGTGTAAATAAAGAGGGTAAATTATTTGATGAAAACACAAAAACAATATTGGAATCATGTGTATGTATGACATAATTTTAATTCATTATGATTTATAGTAACATTACATAAAAATATCTATTTATGTTCATATTTTTTATATGTTTTAGACATAAGAACCAGAAATGACCATACTAGAAGAAAAGTTTCTTCCAATAGCTTTAAAGTTGTCACGAATCAAATCAGATCGCCATCCCATCGACTCCCAACCCAGTATGCGATAAGGCCCGAGGGGCGTTCCCGATCCACATGGGCTGGCACAAGTGCCCAGGTATCAAAATAATGCTTTGGTAATGATTTAACCAATGACTAAAAACAAGCCCAGAACAACAAACAAAAAATGATATGCCAAACTAAAAATCTCAACCAAACAGGACCTTACCACAAACCATGATTTTAGTTACAAGTTCAACACCAAACCCAATAAAACTGCAAAACATGGTGCCCAAAAACAAACTCAAAAACCACGCCTGGATGGAGGACTCCACCCTGTCACTATCTCCACAATTCCACACCAAGGTTTTAACTAACAACCTTAACCACCATCTCCAAAAGCCTTACCCTTAACTGCATTAGACAAAACCAAATCTACTTACACCCAAGGGTGTAAGTAGGGTGTGAGCTAATGCTCAATAGGATGTCACCAATACGAGATTCTACATTTAAAGATTAGCTGACAAAAAAATTGAGAGTTTAATTTAGTGATACAAATAAAAGCTTAAATAATTTTAAATAAAACAATTTGAGGAATGACAACTTTAAGGGAAACAGTTTAGAAAGAAAAACAACACTTTTATTTTTATTACACCACAAAGTTTACACCATTTACTATTGTCAAGTGATATTTAATCCAAGAGAACCAAAGTGGGAGAGTCCATATCGGTACTAGCACTGAAAGGGACCATAAAACATTGTCTCGGTGAACCAAGGAATAAGAACCACAATAACAAACGCTCTCATGCACGAGCCACTAGTAGGGAAACACATACATAACCTATTGGTCCCCAAACGTCACCCATAGTTTTTTTAGTGTTGTAATCATCAAACCAGCTGAGTGAAACTAGGCCGAGGCTACTTTTGTATCACTAGCGCACTAGTCCTAGTCTGCCCACCTAATACCCAAGCTTACCATTTTGTGCTCAATTAAGTCAACATACCACATTTCTTGACAAAGTTACATGTGAAAAAACATAGTGTGTTATCTACGTGTTGCACCACACTTCCCATACAAAATGATTTCTCAAGACATTACGAACACTAGTAATTTTTTTCAAAACTCAACCTACATCATCCACAGTCAAATAACAAGTTGGACAATTTTTTTAAAGGTCATAGCTAAAATAATCAACACTAGGAAAAATCCATTTATCTATTTAAAATATATATATATATATAAGATTCATGACTCAAGGATTCCAACAACACCACAACAGAACCTATTTACAACAAAACACACACTGACACACATCAAAAACACAACTGCAACTCCTGCACATTTTAACAAAATAACTACACCAATTTGACAGATAGTCATATTTCATAAATATGTACTATCAAAACAAAATTTCAGCAAATTCCAAATAAAAATGACAATGGCCATTGGAAAATAATATATAAATTTGTTAAATTAATTAAACAAGAAACTCAATAAATCAATCAATCTTTAAACATGGAATCACCTATCGGTGTATCGCCACTTCGCAAAAATTGGTGCGCAAAGACCACAGCATGCCAACGCGGTCCAAACAAACCCCAAATACACCCTAAAAATAAAGAAATAAAATAATCACATTAAAAATGAACCATGTGGACCAAAAAATCCAACTGCAATCTTACACTAAAATAGAAGAAGATCACCCGCAAATGAGACGATCGCCACAAAGGTTCAGCCGAGACGAGGGAGCCACTACGAAGTTGCGCCACACTGGAAACTCATCCAAAATGGAGCGATGACTAGTTCAGACATCGCTCAAGCGGAGAGGGGGCATGTGGATCAGTGCGAGGTAGCAAGGAAAGGTGTCATGGCACACCGCGGTTGCTGGACAAGAGAGGGGACGGTGTTGCTGGGTGTGAGGCAGTAAGGCGGGGCGAAGACGGTCGGGTTCGAGGCAGCAAGAAGGGGAGGTCGCGGTCGGGTGTGAGGCAGCAAGAAGGGGAGGAAAGGCAGCAGTAAGGGGGTAAGGTCATGTTCTAGTTCAAGGCAACAAGGATGGGAGAAAAGGAACGGCACCTAGGGTTCAAGGCTGCGTGAACAAGTAAGCGAGCTACAGTGCCGCGCGAGGGAGAGAGTGTGTGGGAGGGAAAAGAAAAAAATAAAGAGGAAAAGAAAAGGGAAAAAGATATGAAATGAACAAACAAAATAAAATAAATAGGGGATGAAAAACCTAAAAATATAAATAAACTAGCCTAAAAAATGTTTAAACTAATATAAAATAATAATAAAAATATAATAGAAACATTAATAATAAAAGTTAATAAGGTTAGAATTTTAATTTTAACCAAATTAAAATATCAAATAAAATAGTGTTAATAATAATAATAATAAAAATAATAATTACAACAATATTTATAATTTTATACAATTTAATTTTTTTCTATAAGTCTAGTTAACCCTCCACGCACCGGGCAGGCTGCGCATGAAACTGGTGAAGCCACACGGCTTCGCTCGTTCCCTACCTGCGCGTGGATAGAAGTCAAGATGACGCTCAATTATCAGCACAAAAACAAAAAACTCACATCATATCAGCCCACATTTCACCCAAAAAATTATTAAAAGGAAACTAAACTTATGAGATAAAAACTAAAATTAAAAACATATAGTAACTTGAAGTCCGAGTGTGACAATTCTCCCCACCATGAAAACTTTATACCCTCGAAAATTCAATTCGAAGCCTGATTAGAGAATAAAAATCGGTACTCATGTTCAAAGCGTTAGCCACCACATTACCCTTTCCCAGGGTATAGACAATGTCAAATTCAAACCCTTGGAAGTACTCGACCCAGCGGCGCTGCCTCAGATTGAGATCATTTTGAGAGAAGATGTAGGCTAGGGTCTTATGGTCATAATAGACCACAAATATTTCCCCAAAGAGGTAGTGACGCCAAGTCGTCTGGGCGTGCATCACTATTTCCAACTCTAAGTCGTCAATTAGATAATTCTTCTCATGCAGCCAGAGTTGGCGATAACCATAGGACACCACATAATTATCCAGCATGAGCGCACACCCAAGGACTATACATGAACCATCACAGTAAATCACATAGCCCTTCTTAGACTCTAGTAAGATCAACACAGGTGTGATGGTCAACTGTCGCTTCAAATCCTCAAAGGATGCTTGGCACTGAGGGCTATATTCAAACTTCACCCCTTTTCGGGTGAGTGCAGTCATGGAGGAGGCAAGCCGTGAGAAATACCTAACAAAGAACCTATAATAACCTACCAGGCCATGAAAACTCTTGATCTCAAACACATTTCTCAGTTATTCCAAAGACATAACTGCACTGATCTTCTCAGGATCCACTGAAACCCCTTGTTCTAAGATGACATTCCCCATAAACGTCACTTCCTGGATCCAAAAGGTGGACTTAAAAAGTTTTTCATACAAGAGTTGATCCTGAAAAGTGGTCAAAACAATATGTAGGTGATGCTCATGCTCCTCCTCAGATCCAAAAGAAACTAAACTGTCATCAAAAAACACCACGACAGAGGAGTTGAGTATTAGTGGAACACCCTATTGATGGGTTCCATGAAAACCGCCGAAGTATTTGTCAATTTGAAAGGCATGAATAGATACGCAAAGTGAACATACCTGCTTTGGAAATCCATCTTTGGAATGTCTGCTTCTCTCACCCTGAGTTGCTGGTAACCCGATCACAAGTTAAATTTTGGAGAACCACTTTTCCCCATTCAACTGGTCGAAAAAATCATCAATCTGAGGTAAAGGGTACTTATTCTCGATGGTTACCTTATTCAATTTCTATTAATTGATGCACGACCGGAGGGTTCCATCAGCCTTCTTCATGAATAACATTGTGGCAGCCCATGGAGAGATGCTCAGACAAATAAATCCTTTGGATTCCAAATCGTCCAGTTGTATCTTTAATTCCCACAATTTGGTGGGGGCCATGCAATATGAGGGAAGAGATATAGGATTTCTTCCCAGTTCCAACTCAATCGAGAAATCCACGTCCCGCTCTGGGGGTAATCCTGAAAAATCATCTTGGAAGACCTCTGGGAACTCATACACTACATGAGGTAACCCACCCTTAGAAACACCACCATCGTCCTCAAGTTCAAGCAATGATAACTGATAAGAAACACTCCCCAACTCAGGGAGTGGAGGTCCCGCACGACCCAACCGAGGATCCCATTCTCTATGAAATAATTGAGGACTCCCATCTGGTTTCATAAAACTGACCCATCACCGATAACAGTCAATATGCACTTGGAAGCACACCAGCCAGTCCATGTCGAGGATCACATCAAACAGGTCCATATCAAAAACCAAGAAATCCCACTCCATCTAGACTCCTGACCCAAAGAGTGTGCACGAAGGACACCTAAAGACCTACTCATTTTTCTTACCTAGCGGTGTTACTAACTCCATTACAAGAGATAAAAGCTTGGTTTTGAGGCTCAACAAGTTCACAAGAAGGGCAGATATAAAAGAAACTGAACCACCAGTATCAAATAAAAATCCATCTATACAAGATACAATCATAATGGTACCTCGAATAGTCGAAGGTCCTGCATCAGATCCTATAGGTTCCTGATCCATAGCATGGAGATGTATAGCCCCTACCTGATAATGATCGCTCGCCTGTGGATCTTCCTTGACCTGGCTCTACCTAGAGGATGATCCTGTCCTGTTTCCATAACCACCAAACCGATATCCCACAGTCCTGGTTGGCTCTGACTGAATTGGTACTCCCCTAAAAGACACAAACCCTACCCTACTCTGATAAGGGCATGTCACTCTGCAAAATCACTGCACGTGCCCCAGAATTCCACAACAAAAGCAAGGACCGGGTGGAGTGGGACACGTAGGTTGGATGTGTCATTCCTTCCCACATTGATGGAACACAACCTACCTCGTATCAAAAGCAATAGATGAGGTATTCCTGAAAGGATGGCCTGATCTTCCACTCGCCTTATTCTCATGATCATCACGCTTTCTCTTCTTATCGAATGAAATGTCACTGCCAAACCCTAACACTGGTCCAGAAAACCCTGACTTTCCTCTCTGGTCAACCTCGACCATGAAAGAACGATTGACCACCTCAGCATAAGTTCCCAACTTGAATAAGAAATCCTGAGAGTATATTTCTGGTCGAACACCCTTCTCAAACTTCTGAGTATTCAAATATTCGCTTGAAACAATCTTAGGTGTGTCCCGCACTAGCTCAGCAAAGTGGTTTGCATACTCCATCATTGTCTTTTCCCATTGTGAGAGATCTATTAACTCTTAGGATCTAGCGTAGTCTAGGAACTCGGGATAGTATTTCTCGTTGAAGATAGATTTGAAATCCTCCCAACTCATCTCCTCATGGTTCCCAGCCAGAATCACTGATTCCCACCACTTGTGACTGGAACCCTCTTGCTAGAATGTGGCGCACTTCACCCTGACTTCCTCTGGCATGTCAAGGAACTTGAACATGCGCTCTATCTTTTCAAGCCATTCCTCTACCTCTTGAGTTTTTGAACTACCTCAGAATGAAGGAGGTTTATTCTTCAAAAACTTCTTATCATTATCCTTCTTAGAGCTAGACCCATCTCCACTAGCTGGAATAGGGGTGGGGGCAGGGGTCCCCCTTGTCCTAAAGCCTAAACAGCTCAGACCACGGCCTCTACCAATCTCTGATCAAGCGATAAAGGAGAACTCTCTCTGGCTTCCTTCTGTGGGTGCGTGTAAGCTCTCCGGGGAGGCATCTTGTTGCAAAGAGCAACAGTCATAAAATAACATCATCAATATATCATATCTAAAGAAAAATAAAATTTCTAGCAAATTAAATAATCATAAGTAAACTAAACGTGTAAAAGTAACATCATGTCTAAAATCTTCTTCTTTGCCCGATATCCACCCATAGTCTACAGCCTGCACATCCCACCTGGAAGAGAAGTGAAGCTAGCATCCCGATGCCCCATAGCGACTTAGAGTCTATCACGAGGTGTGTTATCCAGGCACCCTACTCGCAACTAGAATTATGAGCCCCAACATTCCTAACTATTATCTAACCAGACTCATCCCAAATAAAATAACTCAGACAAAAAAACCTCCTCTGATACCTTTTTTCGCGAAAAAAACAGGATCACCATCCCATCAATGCCTAACCTGGTCCGCGACAAGTCACGAGGGGCATTCCTGATCCCCACGGGATGGAACAAGTGTCGGGGTATCAAAATAAGGCTTTGGGAATGATTTACCTGATTACGAAAAACATTCCCAAAACAACAAATAAAAAAAGATATGACAAACTGAAAATATCAAACAAACGGGACCTTACCACAAACCAGGATTTTACTTACATGTTCAACACCACACCCAAACATCTACAAAATATGGTGGCCAGAAACCAACTCAAAAACCACCCCTTGCTGGAGGAAACCACCCTCTCACTATCTCCACAATGACACGCCAAGGTTTTAGTTAACAACCTGAACCAGCATATCGAAAAGCCTTACCCTTACCAGCATCAGAAAAAACCAAATCTACTTACACCCAAGGGTTTAAGTAGGGTGTGAGCTAACACTCAATATGATGTCATCAATAATAGATTCCACATGTAAAGATTAGCTGACAAAACAATTGCAATTTTAATCTAGGAATAAAAATAAAATCTTAAACAATTTTAAATAAAAAAAATTGACGAATGACCACTTTAATGGAAACAATTTAGAAAGAAAAACAACACTTTTATTTTTATTACACCACAAAGGTTACACCATGTACTGTTGTCAAGTGAGATGTAATCCAAGAGCACCAAAGTGGGAGAGACCCTATAGGTACTAGCACTGAAAGGGACCCTAGAACATTGTGTCTTGGTGAACTAAGGAATAATAACCACAATAACATATGCACTCGTGCATGAGCCACTAGTAGGGAAACACATCCATAACCTATTAGTCCTCAAACATCACCCATAGTTTTCTTAGTGTTGTAATTGTCAAACCAAATGAGTGAAACCAGGCTGAGGCCACTTCTGTATCACTAACGCACTAGTCCTAGTCTGCCCACCTAATACCCAGGCTTCCCATTTTGTGCTCAATTAAGTCAACATGCCACATTTCATGACAATGTTACATGTGCAAAACACATAGTGCATTATATACATGTTGTGCAACACTTCCCATATAAAATGAATTCTTAAGACATTGCGAACACCAATAATTTTGTTCAAATCTCTCCCTACATCATCCACACAGTCAAATAACAAGTTGCACCATTTTTTTTAAGGTCAGCTAAAATAATCAGAACTAGGAAAAATCCATTTAGCAGTTTAAAATATATATATATATATAAGATGCATGACTCAAGGAGTACAACAACACCACAACAAAACTTGTTAACAACAAAACGCACACCGACACACATCAAAAACACATCTGCAACTTTTTCACATTTTAACAAAATAACTACACCAATTTGACAGACACTCATATTTCATAAATATGTACTATCAAAACAAAAGTGCAGAAAATTCCAAATAAAACTGACTACACCCATTGGAAACTAATAGATAAATATGATAAATTAATTAAACAATCAAATCAATAAATCAATCATTATTTAAAAATGGAATCACCTACAGGTGTATCGCAGCTTTGCAAACATTGGTGCGCAAAGACCATTGCACACCAACACAGTCCAAAAAACCCAAATAAACCCTAAAAACAAGAAAACTAAATAATGGCATCAAGAATGAACCACTTGGAACACAAAATAAAGCACCAATCTTACACCAAATAGAATAATATAACCAGAAAATGAGATGGTTGCCGCAATGGTTCAGCCGAGAAGAAGGGGCCACTGCGGAGCTGCGCCGCACTGGAAACTCATCCGAAATAGAGGGCTGACTGGTACAGATATTGCTCAAGTGGATAGGGGACATGTGTCTCAGTTCGACGTAGCATGACAACATGTCGCAGTTACTGGAAAAGAGGGGGGACGGCACTACTGGGTGTGAGGTAGCAAGGTGGGGAGAAGATAGTCTGGTGCGAGGCAGCAAGAAGGGGAGGTCGTGGCCATGTGTGAGGCAGTAAGAAGGGGAGGAAAGGAAGCGGTTATGGGGTAAGGTCTTGCTCGGGTGCAAGGCAACAAGGATGGGAGAAAAGGGGCAGCTCCTAGGATCCAAGGCTGCAAGAACAGGGAAGAGAGCTACAGCACCGCGCGAAGGACAGAGTGTGAGGAAGAGAAAAGAAAAAAACTAAAGAAGAAAACAAAAGGAAAAAATATAGGAAAAGAAGATATAAAATAAAAAAATAGTGGAAGAAAAACCTTAAAAATTAAACTAGCCTAAAAAATGGTTAAACTATTCTAAAATAATAATAATTATATAACAGAAACATTAATAATAAAAGATAATAAGTTTAGAATTTTAATTTTAACTAAATTAAAATATTAAATACAATAGTGTTAATAATAATAATCATAACAATAATAATGATAATAATAATAATAATAACAATAATATTTATAAATATAAAAAAATTATTTTTTTATTAGGCTAGTTAACTCTCCATGCACCGGGCAATCTGCGCGTGAAAATGGCGAAGCCACACGGCTTCACCTGTGCCCTGCCCGTGCATGGAGCGAAGTTAAGCTAATGCTAAATTATCAGCACAAAAAAATATCATCAAATTGGACCTCATTTCACCCAAACAATTATTATAAGTAAAATAAACTTATGAGATAAAAGCTAAAATTAAAAACATATTGTAACTTGAAGTCCGGGTGTGACAGAACTGGCCTAAACAATATGGTCATGTTAGAGGATTATGTTTTAGAGTCTCTCCTCAAACATATTTCAGGAATATAAAACCAAATGAAGATACATATAATATTTTTATATGATTGAAAACACAAATAGACTCACTAATATTATTTTGCATCCCAGTTTGGCAGACCAGTGTATAAGAAATGATCAAAGTGAACCTATAGTGGAGGAATGATCTGCCCATAAACCAAATGATCCAACTAGATTTGAGGCTATTAATTCCCCAAACCTCATACCTTTCCTAGGGTAATTAATATTTTCATTACCCTTTCTCCTAAATGTGAATCAAACAACTTCCCATAACATTATATTACTAAAAATCTATAGGGTACAGTTTTATTTGATTTATATATGTCAACACCCACACATCGTTGTGTTGTGATGGGTACAATTTATAAAATCTCGAAAGACCAGCTAAACCATCATGACCTCCCCAAATATCGCATGGGATTTGGGATTGAGGTATATTTATAGGTTACTGCTCAGTTTCATGTTCTAGTTGATGGTCTGGATATTATAACAATCACTAATTATATTGAAGCTTTCATAGCATAACCGTCTAAACTTATAAAGATGCATGAGTTATGTCTTTAACAATTTTTTCATATAAAAATCTTGTAACAGTTGATTATAAAAGGTCTTAATTGAGGAATGATATTATATGTGGATAAAGTAGGTGAGAAAGAGGAGGTCAAATCAAGAAAATCTAGTGAATCAACCAATAAAACTAAATGACCCTCCGAGAGTAACTTCTCCCTTAAAGTTCCATAGAAACATTTATTATCATTAAAACTTTATACAGGGACCACATTTAAAGATAAAACTATTTCTTACCATGAATATAAAGAAGAAATATATGGTGATTTCATGAAATATGGAATTGGTCTTGAGACTCTAAGTGAGATTCTCAAGCATCAATAGTTGGGTGTCTCAATTGTGAATACAGACATAGGGCACATTTTTATAATATATTTTTTAAATAGTGAGCTAATATTTTAATTAAAGTTAATAACTATTCATATTTTGTACCAGAGTTTATATCAAAACTATATAAAGGGATGACCATGTGAAGAATGATTTAGATTCATTAATCCCCATATCATTTCTATAGTAGAACTTTGGATAAGAAAACAATTGAGAATAAAAAAGATGAATTACTCGAAGTGTTTAATAAAAATTTATTAGAAGATTGAATATTTATGGTTCCTAAAATGAACCAGTAAAAATGCACAATCTATTCACCTAAAATATATTTTTTATTTTTTCATTACTTAATTGTTTTTGTTTGTTATGGTGCACTAGATGCTGATTGCAATCAATCTGGACACCCTAAAAATTTATTTTTTGGATCCAATTCATGGAAATACAACCAACCGACCACAAATGATGTGTATTGTGAATATTTAATACACTTCAATCAAAATTTTAAAGATAAAATTAAAATTATATGTTTAGTTTTTGTTTTAACAAAAAAATTGTTATGATAGGGTGGTCACTAAATATAGGCTAGATCATGGAATGAAGTCAATGTATGAAGGGATAAAGCATATGAATTACTATAAATGGGAACAATTTAAGTTATATATTGAAATATTTAACTATAAGAAAAATTCAAAAGAATTTTCTAATTTTGGTCTATGTTTCTATAGTGTCTGAAATAAGATAATTACATCAATTGTGGATATTATGTTTTTAAATTTATAAAAGACATCATAAATCATGAAAATACCAGAATCACCCAATAGGTAATTTTCAAAGGTAATTAAAATATAATTAAATATATTTCATAATCATTTTTATTATATTTTTCTTCAGTACTATCAAAATTTATGACAATCTAGATAATCAAAAGAAGAATTATATTTGTTTAGAGATGAGTAGGAAACATACTTTTTGTCAGAATATATGCAGAAAAAAAATTAGGTGATTAACTACAATTTTTGTGATATAGTTTTATTTATGACCTTTGAAATATATTTGGGGTGTGAAGAATTAGTGTCATAATGATTATATATTATTTTTTTATCTCTTTCTTAGGTAGAATTATAACAGAGAAAATATGTTTGTCTAAAAATAATGGCCTGCAAACAATAAAGTAGTTGTGAAATCGTAAAAGTGAAGGCATAGCTGGAGTCGGAGGTAGAGGTGAATTCAGAGGTATATTCGATGATGGAGACCGACAAGGATGTGGATTTAGAGGCAAAGACTGAGGCAAAGTCTGAGGTGGAGGAGGATACGAAGTCCTGGCTTTCAAACAATAAATTTTTTTGGCAATGAAGTAAAATGAGGATCATACAATGATTGTTTTTTAGAACAACTGTTAAAAATTTAAAACAAAAATTGTCACTGAAGATAAGGGAAATATTTCATATGTTTATGGTGGCTTATTAAAATATTTTTTTCAATACTTGTTTAAATGATTTTATAAATGGTATTAATCCACCTATAAGATCATTCTATGTTGGAAGCTTCAATTTCTCCACTAGTGTTATTGAAGTAACATCTTTACAACTCCCAATCATCAAATAGGTGTATAATCCAACTTAAATGTTTGAATAAATATGTATTTAATAGACCAACAAATTCATCAGGTGTATAGAAGAACTATTAGAGGAAAACCAATATTTATATATCATGGTCATCAAGGAGGACTTATGTCAATGTGTCCATTATCAGTTTCAAATTAACATTTTAATGAAAAAAAGTGTCACTCATTGAAAAACAAGAAAACATGCTTGGATTTTCGGGATAATTTGGGAAAATGATTCATAATTCATTTATGATATGTATGAATTAGTATCATGTCAAAATCACTCATTATATGACCTTTATGGATCAAAGTACATGTTTCTAGTTTAACATGACTTTTTTGTAAAAAACATAAGTGGTATACCCAAAACTAATGAAAAGCATTATGATTGTTTTAATATTTTAGGAAAAAATCCATAAGTAATTTGGGATGTGTAGGAATTAGTCACACCTCAATCTGATGCACAGTGTGACCGGTATGACTCTAAGTGTGAATTTTTTTTTCAAAATTGATTTTAAATTTACTGAAAAAAAAAACAATTTACTTACTCAAAACTAAGAAAACACATTCATATTATTTTGGTACTTTAGGAAAATGATAAATAAGCAATTTTCGACATGTAGGAATCATCTGCATCTCAATCTGACTCACAGTGTGACTAGTATGATAGAAAGTGTTTGTTATCTATTTAAAATTGACATTTTAATACAAAAAAGTGTCACTCATTAAGAACCAAGAAACCATGATCTTATTTTTCTGAAAATTTGGTACAATAATTCATAATTAAATTTTCATGTGTATCAATCAGTCTCCTTTCAAACCCACGCATGATGTAACCTTTTTGACTCAAATTGTATGTTTCTAGTTTAAAATTATTTTTTATTAATAACATAAGAGGCATCATTAAAACTAAGGAAAGGTGTTTTTATTGTTTTGATACTTTATTAAAATTATCCATAAGTCATTTGAGATGTTTATAAATCAAATGCACTACAATTCGATTCATGGTGTAACCAGTATGAATCAAAGTGTGCGTTTTTATTCAAAATTAACATTAATTTTAGTGAAAAAAACAAATGACATACTCAAAACTAGGAAAATGCATTCATATTGTTTTGGTACTTTAAAAAAATTATCCATAAGTCATTTTTGATGTGTAAGAATCAATGATACCTTAATGTGATGCATGATGTGACTGGTATGAATTAAAGGGTCAGTTATTAGTTAAAAATTGACATTTTAATTTTAAAAAAGTGCCCCTCACTGAAAATGGAGCAAACACACTCATATTTTCTTGATAATTTGGTAAAAAGATTCATAATTAATTTTTTATATGTATAAATTAGTCTCATATAAAACCTCCACACGATGACATATGTATGACTCAAAGAGCGTGTTTCCAATTTAAAATGACATTTTAGTAAAAAAAAATTAGTTGTGTAGTAAAAATAGGGGAGAAACATTATAATTATTTTAATACTTTAGGAAAATAAACTATAAGAAATTTGGGAAAATTTTTAATCAACCTAACAATAATTTGGTATATGGTGTGACCAGTATGACTCCAAGTGCATCTTTTTATTCAAAACTGAAAATAATTATTGTAAAATAACAACTAACATACTCAAATCCAAGAAAATGAATTCAGATTATTTTGGTAATTTAATAGATAAAATAGTGATTTATTTATAAAATTTATAGAGTTAGGATAATGTATAATGTTCATTAATAATATTTAATTAAATTAAAAGGGATAGTAATTTGTTGTGTTATTAAAATTAAAGTGGGTATACATTTATAATGTCATAAATAATGATTCATCGTAATTTATCCATGTTAACATATCATAGTTGTTCAACAATTGTGAGTGTGAATAATTCAATCTATATATTTTTTATTCATAATATAAAATGTTATATTATGTTGATGATGGATTAGATGAAAAATAGATTATTATTATTAATGTGAAACTAAGAGATATGTATGATATGGGTGATAAATTTAAATAATTATTTTGGGATATTCACCCCCTTGAATAATAATATATTGATATAGCTATCTATGATGATGTTGAAATATCCAGTCATATAAGATAGGGTAAAAAGGTCTTCACACCTTTTGGGATGGATGTGCGGGGTAAGAAATCTTGTCCAAAACCATAAGATTATGATTAATAGTTGGAATATTTTTTATTTAATAGGTAAATCTATGGATTTGTTAGATACTATGATAAAAAGATATATTAGAGTATTATTTTTACAAGAGTCTAAATGGGTGGGAGAAAAGGGAAAATAATTAGGTATCTCCAATTTTAAAATTTGATACTCGAGTAAAACTAAGACTAAAAATGGAGTTGGTATTATGGTGGATTAAGCCTTAAGAGATAAAGTGGTTTATGTTGTAATGTTAGTGGATAAAATCATATATGTTAAGATATTTGTAAAAAATGAGACTTTTGACTTCATTAGTGTTTATGAACCAAAATTAAGGCTTGATGTTCAACATAAGTCAACTTTTTTAGGTTAATTTAAGATGTTAAATTTTGTGTTTTTCACAACATGATAATATTTTTATAAATAGTTTCCTAAATGTTTATATAAGAAAGGATTGTAAAGATCATTTAGACTACATTGGACTTTTTTTCAAGTATTAAAGGACTAAGAATATTTTATCTTATACTTTTACAACCATTATTATTTTGTGGAAGAAAATAAACTCTTTAAAAAATGATAGGAACATATTATTACATATAAAATGAAGTCTCAATATCATAAATTGATTATTTCAAGGTAAAGAGGTTAGATACATCATTTATTATTGATTTTAAGGTTATAAATGGTGAATGATTAACTATCCAACATCATTTTTAGTTTTAGACCTATAAGTTAAGATTTATAAGATAAATTACAAACAATTAAAGAATCCTGGAATTAAATGGTCATTTAATAAGAATAACCATATAATGTAAATTAATAAAATAATTTTGAAAAAAGTGGATTTAGAAGTTTAATGAACTGCTAAATGTATGTGGGATGACGTAACGTCCCGACCTACGTACCACATACTGGTGCCCCGAGTCAGTCGGTTACAAGACCTCAATTGTGCCTCCCCATAAGTTAGAGGCTACCAACTAGTAGTGAGGGTCTAATATAAAACATGGGGGGACTATAACCTCTTTATCAAAGTAATACGATGGAAAAAATAGAAAAACATTAACCAAATGGTAATAACCAATAACTAGAATCATATTATAATAAATAGCTGACTATTATAACATGATAAACCAAAATAAGAAACAATATCTAGACAATAGTAGTAAATATATAATTCCATTGTATGTGTCAAGTTTCAAATGAAAACCAAAAAAATAAAGACACTAACAACTCCATTTGGGTCCCAACATCATGTTCAGTTCCCTCATTCATGATCCATCCCAAATCTTCCATCTAACATATGACTCTTTCAATTATCCTATCCTACAAACATGGAGTCTATTCAGGTATTGATCAGGCTGTTTGAGTAAGGAATGAGTTTAACTCATTAGAACACCACCAAAGGTGTATAAAACAATATCTAGTCTATAACAGTGTTTGAATTTGTATAATGAACAAAGTAGAATATGGTAAACAGTTATCACATTTTATTATTCTTTAATTAACAACATAATTATCTAGGTTCACGATGACACAAGATCCACTAATACATGATTCATACCATGTCAGAGTCTGAAACATGTCACATAGGGAAAATAAAAACTCATTATAATAATGGGATTTAATTTATCATTCAATTTTCATAATTATGGCCACATGGAACCATAATCCAATGATAATATTTTGGGCCTAGAATTCCACAGTTAGGATCTCATGGATATTTTAAGCATCAATTGGTGTCCCATAACCCATTTTTTCATCGATTGCACTTGGTATTTTGAAGCATCAGTCTGTGTCCCATACTAATTTATCAATCAATCACTTGTAGAATTTTAATTCATCAGTCCATATCACATAATCATTTATCACATGCATGCATTTTGGTCTATAAAATCATCTCTAGAACCCCATGGGTATTTAAAGCATCAACATGTATCCCGCAACCCATTCATCAAGCAATCACATGTTTTAAATATATCACATTTAACAAGGTTAATCATCATTAACCACCTCATCAAAATTTCACATCATGGAATACCATTTCAATTATCAAAACAGTAAGAATTAATCACTTTAATTCACATGGAATAATATGAAAATATAAATATTAAACCCTTTATAAACCTTTAATCATATAATTCATTATCATTTCAAGGAAAATTCAAACATCCCTTAATTATTATTAATCAATCAATTCAACATTCTATTAATCAATAAATTCCAAAATCCCATCGATTGATGAATTAAAAAATCCCATTAGTTAAAATTTTGATTACCCCACTAATCATAAAATTAAATGTCCCATTATTAAACAAATTCATAAACACAATTACGAAATTAAAATTTCCGAAGTTCAACTCATATAATATTTACATGGAAATTCAATTAATCAATTTCATGATTCCATTAATTAATCAATCAATTAATTAATTTAATTCAATATTAAATTTCCAAACATACTAATTTAAATTCCATAATGAATACATGAAATTGGAATTCAAGACTGTTGGAATTGAAATTTAGACCACCAACCTATATATCATCGATGGATGCTCGCCAATCGAAATACTCAAATTGATGCAGAATGTTCCATTGCACAATGAAGAATGATATCTAGTATTAATATCAAGATCCAATATCAAATGGAATATATCCATGAAAATATGGATCTAAACTATAACTAATATGAAAAATAGTCCCTTCAAACATGATATAAATATGGGAGATAGAGAAGACAATTTGGGATGAGAATCTTTTACTAGTATAGGTGTATATTTTTTAATCTGGTCTTTGATTTTTCAAGAACAGAGTTTGAAATCCCTTCGAATCATCAAGATTCCTCAAAAATGAAAAAAAAACCTTTATGGTTAAATTGGGATGATATTGGGTGATGTTCTAGGGGATCAAGAATTTTAAAACTAATTTTTAGTGGATTAAAACCCATGCACACGGTTTACTATGTAGGGTGCATAGTTTTTTAAAATGTATGTTCTAACCATGCACCTCTCTTGTGGGAGTGAACAATTACTCCAGAGAGAGAGAACAATTTTAAAAACAATGTTCCAACCTTTGAATCCCTCTCTTCTTGGTGTGACATGGTTTTTTGGGGTAGGGTGTATGATTTTGGAAAATTGTGTGCCAACCATGCATTGCCCAAAAACCCTCCAAAAACTTCCAAATTTCACCCAAATTCACCCATGGAAAACCCCAAAAAAGATATATTCAAAAGAAGAAAAACAATTACCTGAAAATGATCTTGGAAAATATTTTAAAAAAATTTAGGATCTTATAATCTCCCCACCTTATAATAGATTATCTTTAAGTTGCACTCCCAAGCATATCTAGGATTATTAGTCAAGAAGGTTAGGGCACTGAGTTCTCTTATATGCTTATCTTTTCCATGTTTCCTCCTGAAAACACCCATGATTCCACAATATAAGAACTATCACCATAGGATTTTCCCAAAACACATTCTCACTACAATCCATAACACGTATCGGATGATCCTTAAAGGACTCTTCGGTATCAAGCTCAACATCATACACATTGATCACATGACAAGGGTCAGGGTGATACAACTAAAGTTGTGACATGTGGAAAACATGATGCATAATATTATACCTATTTGGAAGATCTAATCGGTATTCCACTGGCTTAATTCTCTCCAAAATATGAAAAGGAACAATAAACCTGGGTTCCCACTTTCCCTGCCTTCTTATCCTATATGGACCCAATTTAGGCAACGCCATTTAGAACACACGATCACCCAATCTAAACTCAACGGGTTACTTATTTCTATGAAGATACAATTTATAGGTAATTTAAGCCATAACCATACACTTTTGAATTAGTTAAACCTACTCTATCATCTCCTACATGAGACATGGTCCCAACAACTCTTACTCTCCTACCTCCATCCATCATAGTGGTAATCTGCATGACCTACCATAAAGTGACTTATATGGTTCCATAGGTATAGTTTCCACATAACTATTTTTATAGGAAAACTCAACAAGCACCAAGTGCTTCTCCCAAGACCCACCAAATTCCAGAACACATTCTCATAGAAAATCCTTTACAACCTTTATAGTATGTTCCAACTACCCATCTATCTGTCGGTGGAAATCCATACTATGAAAACCCTATGTGCGAATTCCTTTTTTCAATATTTTCCTAAAGTGAGAAGTGAAATGAAAGTCATAATCTAAAACTATACTCTGTGACACCTTGTTCAGATAGACTATCTACCAAATGTATATGTCTTCTAACTGATCTACTAAAAAAGTCTCCCATATTAGCAATAAATGTGCTACTTTTATCAATCGATCCTCAATCACCCAAAGAGCGTCATTCTTCTGAGGTGTTCTTAGGAGAACCATGATGAAATCCTTGGTACCATCATCCCATTTACATTCTGGAATGGGAATAAACCACTTTGTCATTTCTGTTCAACTTTCACCTATTGACATGTGTATCATCATGTCACAAATCCTACAATCACATTATTCATTTCCAACCAACAATACTATCATCATAACTCACGATATATTTTTGGTAAAACCTAAATGTACATCTCATATCGTGGCATGAAATTCACACATCATCTTCTCACACACACAAGTAGGCACAACTACACATACCCAGACATAGATGATCTAATCTTCATCTATATTACAATATGAAGGTGACTCCCCACCTTCAAAGCTTTCCCTTATAGCCAAACATTACGAATCCCGATACCGCATTTCATTGAACAAGATCAAAATTGTAGACTCTTTTGATACTTATAAGGGATTCATCTACTTATGTCCATATTAAACCATGAAATTCATCTCTACTAGAAAATTCATTATCTTCAGCTCATAAATGGATTCCTAAACTGCATGTGTTAGAGTTTTCCTATTCAAATCATCAGAAACACTATTTCCAATACTGGGTATATATTCTAGTACAAAATCAAAGGACTTCATATACTCAACCAACCTCCACTACTTTAGATTCAAATATCATTAAAAAAAGATATACTTTATGATCTTATGATTTGTATAAAGAGTATGCCTTTCAACCAATAGATAATGCTTCCAGAACTTTAAGGAAAACAAAATGTAGGTAATTCAAGATCATGCATAGAAAAATTCTATTCATGGGGACACAACTATAGAAACCAATTTTACACGACTAAATATCCCTACATCATAAATGATCCAATCCCGATCATAGAAGAATTATAAAACACTGTATACTCCTCCCAAGGATTAGTTAGGATCAATATTGAAGTAGTTTTCAAATGATTCTTCAACTCCTGCAAATAATTCCCACATTATCTATACCATTCAAGCTTTTCCCCTTATTTTTCAAGCCTGAAAGAGTTTATGTCAATAAGGAAAAGTACTGGATGAACCTTGAATAATATACCACTAATCCCAAAAAGCTACGAATATTGAAAATAACCTTGAGATAATCATAAGAAACAATTTCCCGCACCTAATTTGGGGCCACTGACACACCTTCTTCATGATGATGTGACCCAATAAGTGTACCTATCAATCAGGAATTGGAAATTAGATATATTTGTGTGTAACCAATTATCCCTCAGTGAACTCAAGATGATTTCAAGATGTTGTGTATGATTGTCATTAGTCATGGAGTAAAAAAAGATGTAATCCAAAAACCATAGTGAAAATTGATCTAGGTAAGGCTGATGGATTTTGTATATCAAGGCCATAAACATTTACCGAGTACTCATAAACCTGAACGACATCACAACGAACTCATAAATTACATAACTTCTTTTGAAAGCAGTCTGAAGTATGTCAAAAGGTTCAACTCTCAACTTATGATACCCTAATCTCATGTAGATCGTAGAGAACATACAAGATCCCCATAAATTATCAAACAGATCATCGATACATGGAAGAGGATACTAGTTTGTCACTATCATCAAATATAACTTTTGGTAATAGATACATATGTAAAAACTTCCATCAGCCTTTCTTGTAAAAAAAACTCAAGAAACCTAATGCGACGTACTCAGATAGATAAACCCCTTATCCATCAACTCTTCCAGTTGAGTCTTGAGCTATTGATGTTTTTTTAGTGACATTATACGAGGTGGAATATAATCCAAATAAACTCTAAAAACGAGCTCAATAATAATGTCCACATCCCTCTCAAGTGGTATCACTGAGAAGACCTTAGGAAGCACATCTTGGAACAGGTTTACTATGGGTGGAAATACATCCTATTTCATACCCCTTTTCATCTAGAAATAGACTTGAAACATTGGTAGTGATCTCCCCCAGTTACGGATGAATAGGACATGCCCATCCCACTTTGATATCCCATTCTACATGGTGAACATAATTGTCACCCTTAAGAGATGTAATGGTCACTATCGTGTGGTAACAATCTATGTGGGATCAGTATAATAATAAACAGTCCACAACAAATATTATGTCATATCCTGAAATATCTAGTATATAGAGATCCTGTATAAAATGATACTCCCCAACCTCAAGAGAACACCCCTTTCGCAAATAGATGTATCTTGATCGTTCTCCCTACAATGTAACAATCATCAAAACCCCACTCACTAACTCTACTACTAGACTCATCCAATTCAAAAGTTTTGCAGATATAAAATAATGAGAGTCACCATAATAAATTAAGGCACTAGAAATCATAAAATCTATAATAATAGTACCTTTAACTGTCAATGGTCTAGACTCGTTATCTATAAGTGTAGGATTAAATACATGAAACTGTATTTCCCATATTCCCTATGATGCAGTTTGAGTCCCCTATAAGACACCACTCTACTGATATAGCTTCTCTTTCCCAGAAGAACCTCATCCACTACCTCAACCACCACATCCTATATAACTCCAACATTTAGACTGGTATGGTGTAAAAGATCCCCTTCCCATTACATTATTTTTTTTAGCTTCTCCATAACAAGTCACCTATTTTTGGTTCCTACAGAACCAGTATTGATGTCCCATCTTTCTATAATCTCAACACTATACTAGTGGTTGTGGAAAATCACTACAAAATTGACCCAACCTACCACATTGGTGATAGGTTACTCTGGAAAGGTCATGTGTGAGTGGCCCTTCCCCCTAGAAAATGTTCTTACAATCACTCAGGCTGACATTATCATAGTGACACTTCATACCCTCAAAAGTTGTACCTTTTTATCATCTAGCAGAAACAACCTATCCTACATTAGAAGCCTCTTTATGGTTACCCTCAAAAATGAAATCTCAATTCACCACTTCATAAAAAAATCAACTGAAAGATATTCACCAAGGACATAATCACATATTTATGCCCATCCTGAAACTATTTTTATGCGATAGACTCATCTCCTACAAATAATATAGAAAATAAATGCATATTTATAAAGAATTCTTCATAGTCCATCATGGATATACTCCCCTGGTTCATCCTCATGAACTCTTCTCCACTCTCTCTCTCGGACTCATTCCATAACTTATATTCCTTCAGTGTACCCTCTATGGTAAATTTTGGAGGGTGCTGCAATTGAAAATACCATGTTAGATAAGTCATACATTTCACAACCTTCCCTGGGTCTCTTTATATAAACTGTATAAAGTGAGTAAAAATTATCACAGGACATCCCTCCATCTCCCTCACCCAGCACTATCAGTGCCTTGGGTTCCACTATTAGATATTCATTTATAGCTATGTCCTCCTACCATCCTATAAAAATGTGTTTTCATGGAGGCATATGTATAAAACTACAAAACACACATCTCAGGACACATTACACAACATTAACACATTTAAAAAAGGTATTCACACAAATCCATATCAATTAACCCCTCATATCCTACCACATCATAAAAAAAAGGCGTTGTCACCTCCATCCACCATCCAATATATAGGTCATTGTTAATAAAGGGTAAACATATTCTCAAATTATAGTTTCTCATTAAACACCATTTTCTACAATTTTTTCCAATTTATGCCTTTTATGTTCACATTAGGCACTATTTTAATTCCAATTACACAAGTAATGGAAAACATTTCTAATTCAACAACTTATCCAAAACATTCTTCTTTGTGTGTGCCTAAAAATGTTCCTTGTCCCAATAATTGTTGAGTACCTAAAATGATGCATGTATACTAAATTATCATGCCATACCGGGAAATAAGTCAAACATTAGAAAAGCTCAGAAATAATAATCACATCACGCAAAAAGTGTTTCACTTGAGGTTAAATAACATCCAACTGTAATAATAAACATCAATAACAACAATCCCACCATGGGTACTTGCGTTTCCCCCCATATATGGGTTATGTAGTCCCATGAATGAGCTCATGACAAAGGCCTAAATATTCATAGTCTCCTATCTACCTTTCCCAAAATATTAAGAAAAATGAAAATAAAAGAAAACTAACTATGATACCACTTTGTAACCTCCCCGCCTAGATGCCACATACTAGTGCCCCAAGATGGTCAGTTATATGACCTTAAGCATGCCTCACTATATACCAGAAGCTACTGACTTGTAGCGAGGGTATAATATAAAACGTGGGGAGTCTATACCCTATTTATCAAGGTAATTCAATATAGAAAATAGAACAACAATAACCAAATGATAATAGCCAATAACCAAAATCACACAATAACCAATAACATAATAGTACCACATGGTCAACCCAAAAAAAAATACTTAGATTAAATCCATAAATATGACATGTCATGGTACATGTTAACTGTCAAATGTAAATCCCAAAAATAGATACATTAACAACTCCAAGAGGAACCTGAAACCATTTTCGGTTCCCTCGTCTATGCTTTATCCCAAATCATCCATTTAACATAGGGCTCTTTACCTTATACTATCCTATAAAAAATAATTCTATTGGAGTACTGATCAGGAAATCCAAGTAGAGTATGAGTAAAACCCAGTAGTCCACCAATAGTGGTGTCTAAAATAATATCAAGCCTATAACAATGTATACAGCTATATAAAGAACAAAGTACAATAAGGAAAATAGTTGTCACATTTCATTACTCATTATTTGACCACATTATTACATGGGTTCAAAATGAAACCTAATCCACCAATACCAAATTCTTCTCATGTCAGACTCTAAACCATTTAACATAGAGAAAATAACAATTCATTATAATCATGGTATTTCATTTATAATTCAATTTAAATATCACAATTATAGTAACTTGGAACTATAGTCTCATGCCAATATTTTTGGTCTAGAATGCCATGGTTAGGACCCCATGGGTATTTGAAGAATTATCTAGTATCCCACAAAAAATTTATCAATCAATAACATATGGTATTTTGAAGAATCAATCCATGTCCCTCACTCATTTATCAATCAATAACATATAGGTTTTTGAAGCATCTGCATGTGTCTCACACTCATTTATCACATGCATGTATTTGGGTCTATAATTCCATGTTTAGAACCCCATAGTTTTTTGAAGCATCATTCTATGTCCCACAACCCATTTATAAAACAATCACACATATCACATTGAATAAGGATAATCATCATTAGCCCCCCACTTCAATATTTCACATCATGTAATGCCATTTCAATTATCAAATCAGTCAAGACTAATCACTTCAATTCATATGGAATAATATAAACAAATAAATATTAAACCATTTATCATCCTTTAATCATATAATTAATTATCCTTTAACGGTTAATCTAAACATCCATTAATTATCATTAATAAATAAATTCAATATTCTATTAATCAATCAATATCACAATCCCATAAATTGTCTAATTACACAATCCCATTAATTGAACAATTCCATTACTCTACTAATTAATCAATTCAATGTTCCATTATTCACCAATTTCGTAAAAACAATAACAAAATTAAATTTTCCCAAGTTCAAATCATTTAATATTAATATGGAAATCGAACTAATCAATTCCATTATTTTATTAATTAATTAATTGATTAATTAATTAATTAATTAATTAATTAAAATTAAATTACCAAATGTTCCAATTGAAATTCCACAAGATATGTAAACAATTTATTTTAAATAATATGGTAATTAAAATTTCTACCACCAATATCAATATCATTGATGTATCCTCGCCCATGGAAATCACCAAATTGAAGTAGAATGTTCAATTACATAACAAAAAAATGATCTATATCCAAAACATATATCCAAGATAAAACATATTAGATCCAGGAAAACATAGATCTAAACAATCACTAATGGATGAAATCATCCCTTCTAAAGATGAGAGAAATATGGGATAGAGAGATAGAGGAATCCAACTGGGATGAGAATCTCTTACTGGGAGAGCTGCATATTCTTCAATATGGTCTTTGATTTGTCAAGAATAGAGTTTTAAATCCCTTTTAATATTTCTTAAAGCCTATAAAATTGATATAAAATCTATAGGGGGAGTTGGGTTGAATTCGGGGGAAAGACGGGTGTTCAATAATTTTAAAACTAATTTTTGGAGGATTAATTTCCACATGCATGGTTTCCTCGGTAGGGAAGCATAGTTTTCAAAATCATGTACTCTAACCATGTTCATCTCCAAAGGAGGTTTACAATTACACCTAATAGGATGAAATATTTGATAAACCATGTACCAACCATGCAATTCCTCTCTTTTTGGGGTTGTACGATGTGCTGGGGAGGGTGCACGGTTTAGGAAAATTGTGATCCATTCGTGCATTACCCCAAAACCTTCAAAAAACATACAAATTTCAATAAAATTCACCCAAACTAAAACCAAAACAAGATATAATCAAAATAAGAAAAAAGAGTACCTTAAAAGTTTCTCAGTACATCTCCATAAAAAGGTCAAGATCTTAACGATGAGGTGGATAAAAGTGTTCACAATATAGGTACTTTTATTATGATATTAAAAAAAGTGTTTTATATAAAAATAAAAAACAATCATAGTTTTTGAAAGGTAATTTATAAATATATGTTAAATTGAAAAAATTGTGTCTTAAATCTTTCATCCTTTTTAGTAAAGAATATACATGGGCTCGATATCATGTTTGTCATATAGAGGAAACAAAATTTGCTAGTGAGGATAAATAGTTATATTTTAGAAAAATATTCAATTAATTAATTACTAATAAGGTTAAAAACAATATATATCGTTTATCTAGTGTTATATAGAATAAATCCTAAGATTTAGATCATGTTTGGTGTATAAAATATGAATAAGGATGCACCCATTTTAAAGTTGTAAAAATTGAGAAAATTTTGGGATGCTACTATAATAATCTCTTTAATAGAGAGAAGATGTGTGTGTTACAGTTACATAATATAAGTATTAGAATATAGTGTAACAAAATGAGATTTTATGATTTATTTATCTTCAAATAAGTTGTATATATTCAATAGATTTTTTTATAAGCAAAACTGAGATTAAATGAACCATGATATACTATTGAAATATTATTATTAAATGTGATATTTATTTCGGAACCATTAGATTTGAGGGTAAGCAGTTGAAAAATTATATTATAAAAAATTATTTTTTACAAACATAGAAAATAAATTTAGTGTTTATCAATTATGAAAATTAAAAAATAAAATCATTTAATGTATAATGATATTCTTTTCTAAAAAAACTATTTTTATGTGGGTAATGTTTTTTGTCTTAATAAATTAAATTAATCATTATTGATGAATTATTTTTATGAATTGTTTATAAAATATATTCAATAAAATATTTTAACAGTCATCTAATGGTTTTTACATGCAAATTAATTTAATTAAATTCAATTCTATTCATAAAAATCAATTTTATATAAGCTATTTTCATTGCGTTTTACATGTTTATTTTAAAAATAATTATTTCCAAATTTGGAAATTTAATTTGATAAAACATTTATCATATTGTAAATAATAATTTATAAATTTTTAATTGAGGTAACCTTTGTTTTTGGGTGTAATGAATAGTAACAATGGTAAACAAGTTCACATTGATTAATGTTAAAAAAGGTTAACTTGGGTGGTTAAACTAGAAGATAAGATTTAAAATATAACATAAGAATTCTAAATTATATTGGTTAAATTTATTTAGAACTCAAATTATTTAATCTTCAAAAAAAAATTTACTTGGTTCCACATTATATTGCATATGTATTTATAATAATTTAATGTTCCTAATATTTACAAAAGTGTCTCCCCCATCACTTATAAAAGGGAACATACTCTCTTCAATTATTCACACACATTAAGACATATATAATAAAAAATAACTACAAAAATACCTTTTTATCTTTATTAACCATGTATTATAGTTTCTATTATTCCCCAAATACTAACTATTGAAGGATTAAGGTTGACTCTAAAGGAGGTTTCCCAAAGAAAATCAAATTATCTTTATAGATCTATTTCATGTTTATTCCTTCAATAACTACCAATTAATATTTTATAAACTTATTAAAAAGATTAAATTAGTATCATTACTGCAATTAAATTTTGTTTTCTTAATAGGAAAACAATATTATACCTACTTTAAATAATATGAGAAATGATAACTTTGTTTATGAATACATGTGGATAACTACCTCCATAAAGCGATGTGGATCATGTTTCATGTTCACCATACATGGAAATCCATACAGATGGGTATAAAGAATATATATAATATCTTTGATATTAATTTTATTATATGATGATATATTATTGTTTTTCTTTCTTTTATTCATTTCATTGTAAAATGAAAACATTACTCACTCGTATGGACATACTACCATCTATAGTAAGTGATGTTATTCATTTTTCATCACCAGCTTATATGAATGGTTATATAACTATATATAATGAATAAATATTATAGTTATAAAATGATTAATATTCACTATATTATGAATCCATAAACAAGGTGTAAGGTTTTGAACTAGCAAACCAATGCATGCATGGAAAGCATACCAATTTTTACCTGAATATCAATGTTGATGAGGAATTGTTAATAAATGGGCACTCAAAAATTATAAAGGAATGATATAATTTAAGATAAGTATAAACATTGTAATTTTATATATTTATAATAGATATGAATTTATTATAAAGGATCCTATGTGAGCATATGAAGAAATTTTGGACTTAAGGTAAAGGTTTATGTTATAATCTCATTTCTTTTTCGGATTATCTATGTCAAATTTATCATTGAGGGAAATCATATAGATATTTTCATTTAAAACCCATATATTTTCATATGCTATATTAATTATAAAAATTTTCATTAAATAGTACCATTTATCTCTCTTTATTACTTAAAATTATTGATAAAATGTTTTTAGAAAAATCATACATTATTCCCTCTCTAATTGATGAACTTTTTCTCCGATGTCCATGTTCTTTGAAATGTTTTTAAGTATTTTATTTTATATAATAAAATGATGATTTAAAGTAATTTTCAACTATATTTAACTTTATTTTTAGTTTTTATAAGGAATATTTTTTCTTTTTCTAAATGAGGTACTTTTTATACTTTTTAACAAAAACGTGAAATGAATCTTTATTTTAACCTTTACCGAATGAATGGATTATCCTAGTATTTAAATGAGTGGTTTTTTGAATATTCATTTAAAAAATTCCATAGATATTTTTGAATAAATTATTTTTCTCAATATTAGGGTGATTTTTATTATTTATGGATACCGAACGAAAAAAATACATGATTTTCAAATAAAGGATGAAATGTTCTTTTAAATGTATTTTTCATCCATGTCAGCATCCATTTAAATTTTTTATTCTTAACTAAGGATATAATCTAATTATACCATCAATTTTATTTCTATATATGGATTATTATTTTGTGATGTTGAATTCATGATGAAACCCACTTCATTTCCATTAGTTATGATATGATTAAATATTGAATGTTTTTATGATCTTGTGGCACACGTACATATGGTTTTCATTATTTGGTGGGTGAATTTGTTATAACAATTAAATTTATTATGTAATTATTTATTTATCATGAGATAATATGGACTAGGATTGGGAGTGAACCCAGTTCAGTAAGGGACTTTATCCACTGTGATTGTCTTGGGAGTGATCCTTGACTATGGAAGTAATGGAATGGGGATTGATCCCAAAACACTATGGGACTCTTTCAACTATAATAGTCTTGGTATTAATACATAACTAATCAAATGATTTTATATACTTATTATAGTCTCACAATCCCTATGAAATTTTCTTATGCTTATGATATGCCCTTAGGGGTCATGAATTAATAATAATTTATCCTCAATCTTATAAATCATTTCTTCTGAAAGGCTAAAGATAGTTTCCATGAATAATGATTTATGATCTATGAATGATTGGTTATTAAATTATTAAGTTATTATCATGCTCTCATACCCTTATTCTTATCTTATTCATGCATATAATCATCAGTTTATACATCCCATATTTACCCTTACTGGGAATATGAGCACACCCTTTCTTATGTTTCCATTTTCCTCAGGTTATGATGAATGGTTTTAAGTAATAAATATATAATAAATTTACTATGTGATAAAAATATTATAGGATGTGTTGAATATATTTCATGAAATATGTTGATTATTTATCTAGTCTTAAAATAGACTAGTCTTTTATGGTTCTAAGGAATTTATAATTGTAAAATCTATATATTCATATAAAATTATGCAATATTTATGTATTTTTTCCATAGGTAAACTTGGTTGGTGTTATAAAAGTGTTGAGTTATTCTTGTATATTAGGATATATATAATATTAGAAGAAAAAAGTTTCATTAGTTGATAATAAGTTTCCAAAAGTTAGGCCATTCTAGGAATTATTCTCATTATTATATTATTTCTCACTATGATTATTATATATTTATTCTTAAACAATGTTTTTTTGTTTTAATCAATGGATGGAACCAAGAGTAATCATGATAACTATGAATGTGGTGGAAAATGACATGATTTTACTCATGAGAAACAAAATGAACTAGAGGATTGATTGAAAAATATTATTGTTAAACTCACAAAACACTCTCAATCCATTAATTATTTCAAAATAAAAAATCCTTAATGGAGGGACCAATGCATTATGTAGTATTTCATGAGACAACAAGGACCCTCTTTTAATGGGTCCTCTGGTTTACTAGATATTGAAAAATGGATCAGTTCATTTAAAATATATTTTCCATTCTCCTGTTCTTAGAGCATGAAATTTTTTCCCGAGCATATATCATTTGGAAGAAGAATTATATCAACGGTAGACTCTTATTAAGTATACAAGGAAAGAGAATGAAATTGATTCCATAGAATGAGATGAGTTTAAAATGGTATTTTCTTAGTAAGTAATTTACACAAAATATTTTTATGAAAATGGAACGGGAATTCTTGGTGTTTAAGATAAAGGAAGTTAAATCAATTGGTTACTATAAGGAGAATTTTACAAGACTTTTCAAGCATGATTCTTGTTTTATCATGGAACCTGAAGAAAAATTAATCTGTTCTTCAATGGCCTATAAACATGTCACTAAAAGGAACTAGAAATAAGGTACATTAATAGTTATGAATAAATCATTTTATGTTTTCTTAAGGTATAAATGAATAGTGGCAATTCCCATCATTATCATGGATTTTATAATAAGGGAAACATAGAGTTTTGAGAAAATTACAACAATAAAACCAATGGTATAAAGAAAATAAATCTTTCTTTATGCTAGAGGTTTGGAAAAATAAATGGGGAAAATTGTATTAAGGGAAAGATTAAATTTTTTATGTGTAGAAAAGAAGACTATTGATAAAGTGAATCATAAAGATATGTAAAGATTCAAGATAATGAAATGAATGTAGAGAGAGATCAACTGAATGCAACACTCAAAACCTAATACTACAACTACAAGGATTATGTAAATAATGTTAACCAGTGCCCAAATCTAAGGGTTAAGGATGAATGTTGAAATCAATAACCTATTAAGAAAAAACAATAAAGAGAAATATCATGAATTCACAACCATCAAAGTTTTTCATGAGAATGGTGTAGGGAAAGTTATTTGTATAATATACGCTAGAACTAAAAATGTATTATTTTCTTTTAGTTATACCTACTCTTTGATATCTGATGAAATTTATAAAGGTATCATATCGCTATCGCAATTATTAAATATTGAATTATCCTTAAGAACTCTTAATAAAATAATGATCCCATATCAAGTATTTTTATCATCTCATATTGAAGTTTGTGGTAATTTACATCATATAAATCTTATAATTCTCCATCTAGTATAATTTGATGTGATTTTTGTAATGTAGTCTCTCTCTCTCTCTATAGAGCCCATATCAATTTATAAGAAATGGAATTCATTTTTGATATAACAAATTAGCCAATGAATTTTGTTTAGTGTGATAATTAATATGAACTTTAAAAAGAAAATACTTCAATTTTGTGGGACTTATTTTTTATTTATGAGGGGAATTTATCTCAAATGGTTTGGGAGAAACTCAAAATTGAATAGATTCCTATTGTGTGTGAATATTCTAATGTAGTTCCTAAATATTTTCCCAGTCTACCCCCAATCCATGATTCCATGTTTTCATTATAACTCATACATGGTTCAAGTCCTATTTCAAAGAATCTTTATATAATTTCTATGATTGAGTTTCATGAATTAATGAAGAAACTATTAAAGAATATTAATAATGGATTAATTCATCCTAGTGTGTTGAAATGAGGTGAAATTTTTCTTTTTGTAAACAATAATGGTGTTTTGATGCATCTTTACATTCATTATCAATAACTACACATGATTACTATCAGGAGTAAGTATATTATACCCCATATTGATGATTTTTTTAATCAATGGAGAGGAGATAAATACTTTTCAATTATATACCTCTGATATAGAAGTCATTTTTTGAGGAAAAAATTGAGGTCATATCCAAGAAAACCTCCATATGAGTTACAGGCACTATAAATTTATATATATTCCTTTTGGACTTACTAATGTTCCTATTTTCCTCATGGATATAATAAATAATGCTTTTATAGATTACCAGGATTGGTTTGTGGTAGTTTCTATAGATGACATTATTATATATTCCATGTGCAAGGAAAGGAGTGGATATAATTTTAGGAATTTTTTTAAGACCTTGATGAAGGAAAAAACGAAATCTAAATTTATTAAAAGTTAATTCTCTCTATAGAAATTATCATTCATAGTTCATGTAATCATTATCAATGGGATATTAGTGAATATTTTAAATATGTAAGTAATAGAACATTGGTTCAAACCAACTATGGTGATTGAAATTGTATATTTTCATTAGTTTACTAGATTCTATCAATTATTTTTGAAAAATTTATCATTACTATAAAATCTTATAACCATGTTTAGGATGTAGTCTCCCAAGTTCCTTTGCAAAGATGAAGGTGAAGAAAATTTCAAGGAATAGAAGAGAAAGTTGGTTAATGTAACTATGCTCCCACTAACCTAAAGTAAATAATTATTATTGATATATAATGATGCATTATGGAATGGATTGGTATGTGTTCTTATAATGAATCCGATGGTAGTAGCCTATGAAAAATTCTAATTGAAGTTTCATAAGAAAAATTACTTTACACATGATTTAGAATTGTAAGTACTTATCCTTGATTTTAATATATGTATGAATTATTTATATAGTGAAATGAATGAACTATATAAATATAATAAAATATAAAATTACATATTTGCATATAAATATTTGAATACGCACCAATGGAGACGGTTGTAACTGATTAAATATTATGACTACTTGATACTCTACTATCCTTGGAAGGTGAACAAGGTGTCTGATCTTCTAAGTTGAAAGAACCATGTCAGTTTATCCATGATGAGGAATAAAATAGATCTGATAATAATAAATTTAAATTAAATTGATTTAGCATCTAAAAATTATAAAATAAGAACATTTTATTTGATAGTATATGTGACATGCAACACTGAGCTTAAATAACCTGCAAAATATATTACTTTAAATTTAATCTCTTCGATAGCTTACAGAACATGAAACCCTATGTCAAAGTGAATGTAATATAGAATACCTAGTTGCTAAATTAGAGGGTATTAATAGTAATAAATAAATTATAAAAATTATTTTTATCTATTGATTACAAATAAAATAAGTGTCCTTTAAATGAAAAAGAAAAGTTTTATGAAAATTTTTATTTTCTATAAAAGACGGTTTAATCAGGCTTTGTGAAAAAAAATTCAAATTATTTTTTACCACATATAGAAAATTTATTTGATAAAATTAAATTAATTTTTTAACTCATAACACCAAAATTAGACTAGGGTGAAGTTTTTTATTGTTCTGAAGTGTTTAAGTTTTTTACAAATAGTGAAAAATATTGATTTTTATTAGAAAATCGCCTTTTCATTTAATGATTTATAATTTTAAAGTATCTTTTTAATTGGTTTTAATTTAAAATTATTTCAATTTTACATCAATTATTCCAATTTATTTAATTTGAATCATTTTAATATTTAATTTATATATAATAACTTTATAAACATTAGAACATTTTCTCTTTTAAAAACCTGATTTTTCATCGTGTCTGTGAGAATAATTTTAAATTAACATTTTTCCACATTTGTGAATTTAATTTGGAAAAATTTATTATATATTTGGAATTAGAATAATTTATATTTTATAAAAGTTAAACTTAATTTTTTCTAAAATGAATAGTGAATATAGTAAAAAATAATTACCATGGTTAAGTTAAAAATGTATTTACTAGGGGTTAAAATAAGAAGATATGGGTTAAACTTTACTGAAAAACTTGTCCAACACCCATTTAATGGATATAATTAGACTTTATATATTATATTTTTTATAGTGGACCATTTTGGAATCTTTTAGCATGAAAAAATTGTCGGTATGATTGACTCTTAAAAAAATACAAGTGTGCCACTCACCTCACTTATTAAAAGCCACCAACTATAATCTCTTATTCAAAACTTCAATCCCATATGGTTTAGAAAATACCTTTCCAAATCAATTCCAAAATCTATTCCTATAATAATATAATCCTTTATTTATATAAATATAACTTATGAAGGATTTTGGTGAAACCCTAATGATGGTACCTGAAGAAGAGGTAATGTTATTCAATGAGCGCCTTTATTTGTTTTCTTCCTCCACCCCA
This sequence comes from Viscum album, assembly GCA_963277665.1. Lineage (NCBI taxonomy): Eukaryota > Viridiplantae > Streptophyta > Magnoliopsida > Santalales > Viscaceae > Viscum > Viscum album. The sequence goes on along the minus strand of OY728163.1, from coordinate 1,689,440,612 downwards.
TTAAATTTTTATTAAAACATTTTGATATAATAACCTCAGAATATTAAATATACTTATATATTTTTAGGTTAAGTTAATGAACTAAAATAACCTTAACATTCATCAAATGGGTTATGAAATCATCGTTCATGTGTACAATGGACTACCACCTTTCGAACCAATGTAATTCTTTTTTCCATTACCACCTCTCATGATTGGGTATTATGATGGATATAAAGGATATATATGATATTTATTACATTATTATACCTATTTATTTATCATATCATATATACCTTTTTTACTTACCATTTAATAGGATATATAATAACATGGGTCATGTTTATGACAGACTACCGCCTCGCAAAGTGATGTGATTCATCTTTCACTAACGCTTTACACGGAATTTAATAAGGATAAAGTTAATTAATATATGTGATATAAATAAAATAACTATTATATTAATAATATATTTATCATTACAAATATATAATATATATTTTTATTTTTTAAACTAAAAAATTATTACATCTTCAGGTACATGTGGACTACAGCCTTCACAAAGCAATGTGACTCTCTTTTTATCACCACATAACATGGATGATATATATAAGTATTTTTAAAGAAATAATATGTTATATATGATATTATTATCATTATGTAAAGATAAAATATTACTCACACCCTTTCTATAATGATCATTGAAAAATGGAAATGTTGCTCATGCGTATGTACGACGTACCATCTCAATGATTATAACAAAGTCCATTTTTCATAACCATATTCCATGATTGGATTTAAAAATAATTATTATATAAATATAATAATTAATTTATGATTATTATTCTTCATATGATATAACTATATAATATTCATAGTAATTGGGTCTTTTATAACAAAACACGCATAAAAAACAAGGTAATTAACACCTGAAACGATAAAATAATGAAATATTATTAATCAAAGGGTGATAAGATGTTATAAAAGGATAATATATGATAATATAAATATTAATATAGTTATTTAATAATTTTATAACATTGTTAAAACCACTATTTATGATGTTAAATAATTTTCAACCAAATGGAAGTGTGAGGTAAGAGATTCCATCTCAATTTCATCGAGGCATATTGTAATGTTATACACCTAATTTATTTTATATGGTGTTTATAATGAAATTTTGAAATCGTATATCATTATTAATAAAATATTCCTGGAATTTTAGGTTTCAATTTTAATTATTTCTACCAAGGTGATTTTACTTGAATATTACTAAGTGGAAAATAATTTCATAACTCAATTTATTTTCATTAGGTTATATTACATCTTCAATATTGTTGATATTCTAAGATTATGAGAATAATTAAATTTTATTATATTATGTTGTATTTACACTTGTTTTAGGTGGATTTATAGTTGACACACACAATCCATTAATTTATTAATTCTCGCTTCAATGTTATAATCATTGTAAAAATTTATTTTACAACCTCATTCTAATCAATATTATTTATTCTAAAATTTATTTTGAAGGAAATTATGTGAAACTTGTTGAAATAAACTTATTTAATTTAATTTTTATTCATTTATTAACGATATTTTCAAGTAATGTTCCATTTTTCTACCCTTTGGTACATAAAGTAAATGTGAAAATATTTTTAAGAATATCCATCTTTATGTCTCTCTTCTATCAGGAATATGTTTTCTTTCTAAACTATGTTTTATAAACAATGTAAAAATTAATTTAACATTTTCAAAATGATATTTTATGGAAAAATTTATCAATTTTATCTTTTTAAAGAAAATTCAAAGTAATATTCTTTTATTTTTCTAAACAAGGCACTTTTTTATCCTTTTTACAGTGCAAAAAGGAATGTTCTTTATAACTAGTATAACATGTGCAGAATTATTAGATAACATGATCATAATTAATTTATATATTTCATTATGAGTTTACAAGGTCATTTTTAAAGAATATTTTTTATCAATATTCTATAAATTCTTAGTTTTTTAAATTGAATTTCAAAAAAAAACACATTTCAAAATGTTTTATGTTTTCAAAACTAGTTTTCCAAATGAAAGGAAATTTTCCTCAAGAATGTTTTTAAAGATGTTTTTTATGGTAGTTCTATTCACCATTGATAATTCCACTTCATTTTACATATAATACACTGGGGGTATGTTTTATTGATAACATCCTTATTCTTCCTCCATATGGTTTATGATTATTTTGACCAAGGACAATATTGACATTCATGTCCTTGATTAATTATTATAGTAAATAACTTTCCCTTGAAATGTTCACTATCCTATGATCATTGGACATTAAATTTCCCCTAAACATCCATATTAATTATCTTGGATATTTTTATTTTTCAAACATTATATAATTTCTAGATATGGTGTTCTACATTGAAATTCATTGATTTATTTGTGGGTATACTGATAAATCTATATTCTTTACTCAATAAAAATATTTGATGATAAGGAACTTTTTTTATAAATTCAATCAATTACTAGATATATGGGGATTTATATGGGAATGGAAGACAGAGGTGGGACCTATTTATAGATAACCCATCAAATCGTTAGTCTCATGGGATGAATATGTTGGCTAGATGTAGTTAAATTATAATCTACCCATTATTTTTAATCTATCATGAGGATAGATCATGATAGTATAGGTATCATATATCTAAGAAACATGACATCCAATTATTAAGAATTGCCTTAATTAATAATTTATTTACTATTATCCATGATATTATCTTAATTATATTATCTCTATATGCATTTTATTCTATTTTTATTGATTAAATGGAATGTGTTTTCAGTTATTTACTTTGAAATATTGGTTACTCCTTATCCAGTTATGGTAGTAATTTTATTGATTAAATGGAATGTGATTTTAGTTATTTAACTTGACATATTTATTATGATAGTAAAATTATTTAAATGTAATGTGTGTTCAGTTATTTACCTTTACATGTTGATTATGCTTATTTATTCATGCTATATTTAACTCTACTTAAACCTTACTAAGAATTTGAGTTACCCCTTATTTTGTTTCCTTTCCCAGAAATCCATAATGCGTACTATAAAAGACGTAAAAGAATATTCAAGAGGGAATAATGATATTCTTAAAAAAATTGTAATTTGTGTATTCAAATGTAATATGGAAATTAAGTATGTATGTTTTTTTACCAAGACTACTAAACTATTCTGTTCTTTGGGATATGATTCCTTTTATATTATGCAGATAAATTATATAAGGCACCAGATTTGGGACACTGGGGTTAGGGATTCTAAATCTGGTATCAGAATATGTTTAGTATAATCCTTAGTAACTTTAATTAGAAAATCATGTATTTTGGAATATAACCCTATGATAGACTTTGAGGATAAGCATAGAAAAACATCATAATTTTTTGTTAAGGTATATATTATGTGTTTTTTCCTAGAAAACATGTAACTCCTCGAGCTTCCACGATACACTTCTCTTTCAATAATGCAATAGCTTCCATTGTACGCAAGTTTGAGATTCTAACACACCGCGACCAATCAAAGTATTAGTTATGAATAGTAATACCCAATTTTTTAAATTATATAAATTTTATATTTCAAAATGGGCTTCATTTTTGTATTCTTAATATTGAAATTATCATAAGATTAATTTTTTGTAATTTTCTGAGAACTCCCAATTTTCTATGAATAGAGAAAATACTTAAAAACAAATTTTTTAATCAAGATAATTTATAGTGGTAAATTATACTATTGAGTTGTTTTAAAGTATAATTAGAATATATTTTTACCATTTTATCCAATGGTGGTCATTATAATTAATTTCACTTTGAAATTGGACTTAAACAGTTGTCAATATTTTGATTGATATTCTTTCTTAAAAACACGCTATTTGCTGTGACAGCAGGAATTAAAAATAAAATAAATTAATGCAACTTATATGTTTTGAATTTTGTAAAATATACATCATTTTTGAATTCAGAATATGAATTATTTCTTAGGGTGAAATTTTGGCATTGTTCTAAAAAACTTCAATTTTTGATGAATAGTGAAACCACTAAATGGTAGTTTAAAAAACTAATTTTTTGTTTTAATGAAACATTACCAATTCTGTGATTTGATTTTCAAAAATCTGACATACATGGTTTTCATTAGGAAGTAAAATTTGGTTCAATGGGATTAAAATAATTTTTTGGTGAATAGTAACATTTAAGTTTAATTAATCGCAATTAAAGGTAATTAGTTAAATTTAACGTAAAAATGATATTATAAAAATATGAAAATACCCTTACACTTGTCCTAACCTTATTGGATGAGTCATGGCCGACCAATACAATCCATGGGTCAACTTGGGGACCCCATGGAGCCACTTGGGTAAGAAAATGACAATAATGACTTTTTATTTAAAGTAAAAATAAAATTGTCACAAACATGTGTTGTTTTACTAAAACAATTATTACATGGGGTTATATAAGTTAACGTTTAAACTATAAATACTCATTGGAAAGATAAAAATATTTCCTACATCATGATATTTTTTTATAATTTTTAGACATTAAATAAATTAAATATTTTATGACACAATGATGATGCAGCGATTACCTCATTAATTAACGATTTAAATATAATGAAAAGATAATGTAAAATCTAAGACTTACACTTGTAAAAAACCTATTAGATGGGTAGATTTAGAACCCTTATCACCTTATCCTCGAAATATATAATTTTGGGACCTCTAAAATCCGAGAAGCATTTCATAATAATGTAATATTTTATTACTTTCCAAGAGTGCCCCTCCTCTCCTCTTATAAAAGGCCCCCACCTCTACCACCTTATTCACACCATCAAAGCCATTTGGCTCGGCCAACCTCTTCCCAAATACTCTCCCAACTTCCCTATATTACTCCTAGAAGACTCAATTTGGGAATAAGTATTCCCAAGGAAGCCTTTGGCTCAAATCAAAAAGAGTTAACCAATTTTAATGTAATGTCTTCTTTTATGTTATTTTGTTTTATTTTACTTTTCCAAACCCCTAGACTCTTTTTATTCCTTTCTTTTGTAACAACACCAGTATATTCAATATACTAGGATGTTGTTCTGAGAAGGATTTTATTTACACTTACACACACCTTCGTCTAATGGTTAAAGAACATATTGTTTCTGTGGGTGGTGAAATACTGCCTCACGAAACGATGATTATTCAATATTCTTTTGACACCTCTAATGGTGGCCATTTTTATGACACTATTTTCATATATGATATATATATATATTATTTGAATGTTTCTCTTATTCTTCTTTATTCTTCATTTATCGCATACCTTTATGACTTCCATTATGGGTAGACGCGATAATTTCATTTTAGGAAGTGCGGACTACCGCCCCCTCAAAGTGATTTGAATCGTAAATGCCATATGTGGGATGTATGAAGGATAGAGTAAATGATATTATATATGATATTATACTGGAATTATAATATACCTTTATATAATTATTATTTCATTCCATTAAATATGAAATTGAAATGAAAGTAGCGTTCATGCGTATGTACGGCTTACCGTCTCCATGAACGGTGCATTTCATTTCTTACCTCTAAATGTTACGTAATATTTTGAATGAATGTTTATACTGGATATATAGGATATATATGATATCTAAATCATGAATATAATTTTGGATATAATGGATATTTCACCACATTAAAAACTTGTAGTTATAAGAAGTTTATTTTTGACTCAAGTACCAAAGATCAACAAAATGACCGTTATTAACATAAATAATTAAATAATGTTTATAACATGGTAATAAGTGATATAAAAGAAATAATTAACTTAAAAAAAGTTTCTTAATAAATTATAAAACAAATCTAGTTTATTATTCAGGAGATTAAATAACGATCGAGTCAAGTCGGACACAAGGTAAGGGAACTTCTTAACCCGATTTTTGTTCTTTGGGTTAATCTCCTACTTTCAAATTATGTTATGATATTATTATGTACTATCTTGTATTTGTACTTTATTTATGTGTAATTATAGTGGATACACATAATAGATCTATTTTATTTAAAAAAATTATCTTCGTAAGGGACTTCGTCTCAATCTCCATTCATTGAGGCATATTTTGTTTTATACACAAATTTCTTTTATACAGTGTATAAACTCCTTTGACTTTTACGTTTATTCAAAATGAATCTTTTTATATGAAGTGTTTTACTAGCGATAAAAAGAAATGTTTTTCTTGTCGTACGTATGCGGCGACAATGACTTCTCCGCCGCCGTGACCATTATTTGAGATTTGGCTTCCTCTACAAGCCATAACTTTTTTTTAAATGAAAAATAAATACCAAGTTTTAATTTTCTTTTATTTTGGTATTGAAAATGGTTTTGATAATGTTTTATTATATCAATGTGTTGTATTGATATCTTTTGATTGAAATGTGGAAATGTTATGTTTCCTTTCTGCATGTTTTATGTGATATGTTATGGTTTATGATATGTTTAAACATGTTCATATGAGGAATGCATTGGACTTAATAAGTGACGGGTGGAGCCCTCTATAGCTTCTCGATACATCGGCAGGTCTCATGAGACAAACTAGTGTCTTGGCACGAGGCCTTGACAAAATCTTATTTGTAGTCTTGGCACGAGGCCTTGGCTACATGGTTATTATAGTCTGGCATTATGCATTCCATCATTATGAAAGTGGTTATTGATATTGTATGTGATTATTTGACCAGTAAAATATCCATGTGAATAAGTAAATGGAATTATCTCATTTTAATTTTGCCATATTATGTTTAAGTTCATGTTTAAGAGGATTATTTGTTAGTTATACATTGCCTTAAATGCTTATGTTTATTTATTAAAGCTTCCGCTATATTGTTATCCTTACTGGGCATCTGAGATCACCCCTTTCAATGTTTTATTTTTCCCAAGATGTGAAAAAATAATTTATGACTGACCTACAGGGATAGTTTGAAGGGGATAGATGTGTGGACTAGGGAGACTATGTTATTGTGATTTTTCACTTTATGATGTAATGTAACATTTATGAATGTATCTAGTGTTTCCAAGGCTACTAAACTAATCGGTCATTCGAGACTTGATCTTTTTTTATCATGCCAATGTTACGAAATAATGCACTGTCTCTGGGTAACAAGGGTCGGGGCATTACAGTTGGTATGAGAGGCAGTTTAGTACTAACCTTAGAAGCTAGATTTAGATAAAATCTGATTAGAGCACATATCCCTAAGATAGACTTTGAGGATTAGCATAGAAGAACTTCCTAGAATTTTGGTATTATAGAGATTTTATGAGTTTTCCGAGCAATACATCCCTATCTGGATACGAGTAGGTAGAGGGGGCTCTGACACAAATGTACCTAGGGGTAAACCCCGAAAACACCGCTTTGAGCTAGACTCGAACGGGAACTGGTGCATGACAACGGGCCTTGCTGGACTCTTGGTTACAACACTCCTGGGAGATACGCTTAGGATAATTCTTATTTTCTTTACCAACCATTAGGAAGGGTTTATGAGTATATACTTATCAAAGAAAACATTTTTATGATTATGGATTGTATCCATAAACTGTCAAATTTATGTTAAGTGTTTTACAAGTATGTAATTATGTATTTTTATTCATAATCTAATCTAGTTTATGCCATTGTTTAGAAATGGCGCCTAGTGGGAGGAATGGAAACTGTATTAATGCACACACTCCATGTACGGATTTCCCTCCTGATCAAGATAATTATAATGGATTTGGTGATACAACTGGTGCTGACCAGCTTATCACCATACTTGGACAACTCACTTAGATTATGAATAATAACCTTACACGTATGGAGCACCCTGATCCGCAACGTGGAGGATCAATGTTAGACCGCTTCATGAGGAAACAACCACCAACATTTAATGGGGGTACAAAATCATTAGTAGGTGAGCAATGGATAAACTCCTTAGAGAAAATATTCCATGTCTTAGGGAGTAGTGAAAGGGATAAGATTGTCATGGAAGTTTACCAGCTCACTTGAGATTCCGATCAATGGTGGTTACTGATTCAAAACACAAAAGAAGATGAAGAAGTATCAGGTATGGAATGGAGGGAGTTTAAGGAAATTTTCTTAGAAAAATACTTTCCACGTGACCATCGAGAAGATATGGAAAGGCAATTTCTGAGTCTGAGACAAAAGGAGGATGAGAATGTCGCAAAGTATGAGGCCAACTTTACAAGGTTAGCGAGACATGCTGCAGATTATATACATAACCCAATAAGTAAGATTGATCATTTCTATGATGGGTTAAAACCATTATCCGTCGAGAATTAGTATCACAATCTTTCTCAACATACGAAGATATAGTCTTGTGTGATATCAAGACAGAAAAGAAATTCTCTAAGTCTTATGACAACAAAGTAAAGCAAGAGAAGAAGAGAACGGTGGAACAAGAGACAGATAAAGGGAAAAGGGAAAGAAGGATTTACTATTATGCGATAATTGTGGGAAGAATTACCCCGGTACTTGCCTAAAAGGACTGGGAGTTTGTTATAAATGTGGGGAAAAGGTCACCAGGCTCGTGATTGCAAGGTAAAGAAAGAGGTTATCAATGTTCAATGCTACAATTGTAAGGAAATGGGGCATTATGCAAATGAATGTCCTAAGCGTCAGGGAAACATACCTTAGAAAAGGCCAAGGTATCAAGGCCAATCTTATGTTGTTACTACAGTTGAAGTGGAATAATTAATGTATTGGTGCTTTTGGACTCAATGATTATATTTTGGTTATAAGAATAATGTGAAATATATATAAGGATTGTACTGCAGTACTTGTTGTTTTCATTAAGGTTTTAATATGATGAAGGTAATCATATTTTTAGTATGTGACAATAAGAGAAACTTTACTTTGTTTGGGGATCCTGATGTTACAATTGATTTTGGAATTTAGAGACCTTTTAGAGAAAGTCTGGACAGAGGTATTTTGGATAACTATAAAGGTTGGAATGGATTAAGTTTAACTTCAAATAGTATTCTTTAAGGGTAAAAAATTTCTGAAGATTATTTTTGTAATATTATAGTACTATATTTTTATGAAAAAGATAGCCTGCAGGTTGGGGGATAACCCGTCGCGTCGGACAAAGCTGTAGGAATCGAACCCACAACCATAGTGTGACGGGCCTTTATTACCTACCACTAACCTACTGGAAGTCCCAGGTTATTACAAATAGTTTTATTAATCTAAATGGTATGTGGTAATATTTGGAACCTTATACAATTAGGATAAAAATAATATTTTTGAGTTCTATTACCATTTGGAGTGAAAGATAGGTTTGTGGTAAAAATTCATTAAAGAGTGAAAGTCTACATGACAAGTAAGTATATTTCCTTACGTTCTTAGTAAATCTCCTAAATAAATTCCTCAACTTTATGAAAGGTAACTTAAAAAAAACGTTGTTGGTTAAATTTTCCAACTGGGGAATCAATGATCATTTAACCAATCACAAGTTTGTGATTTTCTTGTAGTTAACTTTCTCCTAACTTGATTTTCTAGAACTCTCCATCAGACCTTGATGGTTGTTTCTCCTCCATATCCATATTTTCATTGAATCCTAGTATGGGCTATCTCGGGTGACCTTTGTACTTCTCTTTCTTTTTTTATAGTTATATTTTTATTAACCTTATTTCTGATGTGGGTTTTCCACAAAGGTATTTTCTTTTTTCAAACTTTTATTTTCAAATTGCGAGGACGAAATTTATTAAAGGAGGGGAGAATGTAACACCCCTAGCTTCCACGATACGCTTCTCTTTCAATAATTCAATAGCTTGCATTACACGCAAGTTTGAGATTCTAACACACCACCACCAATAAATGTAGCAGTTATGAATAGTAATACCCAATTTTTGAAATTATATAAATTTTATATTTCAAAATGGACTTCATTTTTGTATTCTTAGTATCGAAATTATCCTAAGTTGAATTTTTTGTAATTTTCTGAGAACTTCCAATTTTCTATGAATAGAGAAAATACTTAAAAACTAATTTTTTAATAAAAATAATTTATAGTGATAAATTATACTATTGCGTTGTTTTAAAGTATAATTAGAATATATTTTTAACATTTTATCCAATGGTGGTCATTAGAATTAATTTCACTTTGAAATTGGACTTAAACAATTGTCAATCTTTTGATTGATATTCTTTCTTAAAAACACGCTATTTGTTGTGACAGCGGGAATTAATTATAAAATTAATTAATTCAACTTATAAGTATGTAATTTTATAAAATATACATCATTTTTGAATTCGGAATATCAATTATTGCTTAGGGTGAAATTTTGGCATTGTTCGGAAAAATTTCTATTTTTGATTAATAGTGAAACCACCAAGTGGTAGTTAAAAAAACTAATTTTTCGTTTAAATGAAACATTATCAATTCTGTGATTTGATTTTCAAAAATATGTCATACATGGTTGTCATTAGGAAGTAAAATGTGGTTCAATGGGATTAAAATAATTTTTTGGTGAATAATAACTTTTAAGTTTAATTAATCGCGATTAAAGGTAATTACTGAAATTTAACGTAAAAATGATATTATAAAACTATTAAAATACTCTTACACTTTTCCTACCCTTATTGGATGAGTCATGGACGATCAATACAATCCATGGGTCAACTTGGGGACCCCATGGAGCCACTTGGGTAAGAAAATGACAATAATAACTTTTTATTTAAAGTAAAAATAAAATTGTCACAAACATGTGTTGTTTTACTAAAACAATTATTAAATGGGGTTATATAAGTTAAAGCTTAGACTATAAATACTAATTGTAAATATAAAAGGATTTAATACATCATGATATATTTTTTTATAATTTTTAGACGTTAAATTAATTAAATTTTTTATGACATAATGATGATGCAGCGATTACCTCATTAATTAACGATTTAAATAAAATGAAAAGATAATGTAAAATCTAAGACTTAAACTTGTAAAAAAACCTATTGGATGGGTATATTTCTGACCCTTATCACCTTAGCCTCTAAATATATAATTTTGGGACCTCTAAAATCCAAAAATCATTTCATAATAATGTAATATTTCATTACTTTCCAAGAGTGCCCCTCCTCTCCTCTTATAAAAGGCCCCCACCTCTACCACCTTATTCACACCATCAAAGCCATTTGGCTCGGCCAAAATCTGCCCAAATACTCTCCCAACATCCCTATATTACTCCTAGAAGCCTCACTTTGGGCAGAAGTCTTCCGAAGGAAGCCTTTGGCTCAAATCAAAAAGAGTTACCCGATTTTAAGGTAATGTCTTCTCTTTTGTTATTTTGTTTTATTTTGCTTCTCCAACCCACTAAACTCTTTTTATTCCGTTATTTTGTAACAAAAATAGTATATTAAATATAGTAGTATGTTGTTTTGATATGGATTTTATTTTCACTTACACACACCTTCGTCTAATGGTTAAAGAACATACTGTTTCTGTGGGTGGCGAAATACTGCCTCACGAAATGATGATTGTTTAATATTTTTTAACAACTCTAATGGTGTCCATTTTTATGAAACTATTTTCATATATTATATATATATTATGTTAATGTTTTCCTTATGCTTCTTTATTTTTCATTTATGGCATACCTTTCTGATTTCCATTATGGGTAATCGCGATAATTTAATTTTAGGAAGTGCGGACTACCGCCCCCTCAAAGTGATTTGAATCATTAATGCCATGTGTGGGAATTATGAAGGATAGAGTAAATGATATTATATATGATATTATACTGTAATTATAATATACCTTTATATCATTATGATTTAATTCCATTAAATACGAAATAGAATTGAAAGTAGCGTTCATGCATACATACGGCTTACCATCTCCATGAACGGTGCATTTCATTTCTTACCTCTAAATGTTACGTAATATTATGAATGAATGTGTATATTGGATATATATTATATATATGATATCTACATCATGAATATAATTCTGTATATAATGGATATTTCACCACATGAACAACTTGTAATTATAAGAAGTTTATTTTTGAGTCAAGTACCAAAGATCGACAAAATGACCGTTATTAACATAAATAATTATATAATGTTTATAACACGGTAATAAGTGATATAAAAGAAATAATTAACTTGAAAAAGGTTCTTAATAAAGTATAAATTAACTCTAGTTTATTATTCAGGAGATTAATGAACGATTGAGTCAAGTCGGACACGAGGTAAGGGAACTTCTTAACCCGATTTCCGTTCTTTGGGTTAATCTCTTACTTTCAGATTATGTCATGATATTATTATGTACTATCTTGTATTTGTACTTTATTTATGTGTACTTATAGTGAATACACATAATAGATCTATTTTATTTAAAAAAATGATCTTGGTAAGGGACTTCGTCTCAATCTCCATTCATGAATGCATATTTTGTTTTATACACAAATTTCTTTTATACGGTGTATAAACCCATTTGAATTTTACATTTATCAAAATAGAATATTTTTATATGAAGTGTTTTACTAAAAGTCAAAAAGAATTGTTTTTCTTGTCGTACGTATGCGGCGAAAATGACTTCTCCGCCGCCGTGACCATTATTTGAGCTTCGGCTTCCTCTACAAGCCATAACTTTTTTTAAATGAAAAATAAATACCAAGTATTATTTTTCTTTTATTTTGGTATTGAAAATGGTTTTGATAATGTTTTATTATATCAATGTGTTTTATTGATATCTTTTGATTGAAATGTGGAAATGTTATGTTTCCTTTATGCATGTTTTATGTGATACGATTATGTTATGGTTTATGATATGTTTAAACATGTTCATATGAGAAATGCATTGTACTTAATAAGTGACGGGTGGAGCCCACAATAGCTCATCAATGCATCGGTAGGTCTCATGAGACAAACTAGTGTCTTTTCACAACGCCTTGACAATGTCTTATTTGTATTCTTGGCACGAGGCCTTGGCTACGTGGTTATGATAGTCTGGCATTATGAATTCCATCATTATGAAAGTGGTTATTGATATTGCATGTGATTATTCGACCAGTAGAATATCCATGTGAATAAGTAAATGGAATTATCTCATTTTACTTTTTCCATATTATTTTTAATATCAAGTTTAAAAGGATTTTGTTTTAGTTATACATTGCCTTAAATGCTTATGTTTATTTATTAAAGTTTCCGCTATATTGTTATCCTTTCTGAGCATCTGAGCTCACCCCTTTCAATGTTTTATTTTTTCCAGGATGTGAATAAATATTTTATGACTGACCTACAGGGATAGTTTGAAGGGTATATAAGTGTGGACTATGGAGACTATTTTATTGTGATTTTTCTCTTTATGATGTAATGTAACATTTATTAATGTATCTAGTGTTTCCAAGGCTACTAAACTAATCGGTCATTCGAGACATGATCTTTTTTGATCATGAAAATGTTACGCAATAATGAACTGACTCTGGGTAACTGGGGTCAGGTAATTACAAAACACGTCTCAATCTAGATACTAAAAGTGATTTTGGATCTGGAACAAAGGTTTTTAGGGTTAATAACTCTATAAAGGGTGAATTGGGCTTGAACCAATCATCACCAGGTGCATGAAAATTGTCCCTATGAACACCTATTTTACACTCCCTAGGGATATGCTTTGGATAATTCATATTTCTTTTACAAACCATTATGAGGGATTTGAATAGATGATGACAAAAAATGTCCTAGGTTAAACCAAATGTGTCTTATATGGAAAATAATGTGTCTTAAAGGAACTTTAAACTGTAATATGTGTGGAAAATAATTACATGAATTAAATAATTAATATGAAAGAATAAAGAGTATGATGGAAGGAAATGAATCTCATCTTAAGGATCCATTTATAGTTCCATGTCTTAAAAGGGGATAACCTAGGCATTACTTGAGTCAATTCCCTCTTCTAAAGTTTTACCCATAAACTGAGTAAGGAACTATGTCGAAATAAAATGTATAAAGTATTTATGTATTGTGATTCAAGAATAAAATTTTCCAAGTATTTTACCAATTTTATTTTGGTTATAATAATCATGAAAATATAAGGATTGTGTTAAATTTAAGAATCATATATCTATTAATTAACTTAAGAGTTATGGATAATGGAACATCCTTGGCCCGAAATCCACTAAATCAGTGCTCTGAGCTGAGTAACCACATGACCTCAAGCACAAATCCCCATACACCAAAGGTTGTCTGTAACGACCCACACTTTACATACATTTTTAATACTTCAAAATTGAATCACACTTATTACAACATATGACAAAACCACAAAGGACCGTATAGGTATAGTGTCTTTAGAAACTGGGAAACATAAACAACTGGTTCATAAATCTTCTACAGTGTCTCCCATTTATTTCATCACATCTAGGGTCCCTTTTAGCATATTCTACTTAATATCCATCTTCCTGGCCTGGGGAAAAGAAAACATAAAAGGGTGATCTCAAATGCTCAGCAAGGGCAAATAAAGGAAACAAAAATCATATCATATCTTTTTGAAAATTAAAACCTGCAAAAGAGATCATAATATCTTAACATGGAATAAATCATAGAAGTGAAAATGAGATCCCCATAATCATAACATAAAACTTGAATCTTTGTGTCATGCACACATAATCATGGAAAATCATTTCTTGTTAGTCATGACTCATTGCCAAGACTATCTTAGTGGACAAAGTCCCTTTCTGAACCGAGTTCACTCCTCGTTTCAGTCCTGTATCACTGAACCGAAATAACCTTCCGTTCCAGCCATGTCTATCTCATGAGATATAAAATCATTACCCAATGCATTGGAGGGAGATATAGGCCCCACCCATCTTATAATGAATCCTTTCTTATGTGTGCCACAAAATCATAAAACATACATCATCGCATAACACATATAACAAAAATGGGATTCTTGAAACATCATGACATCATAAATCAATTCATATATGATAAAGGAATTCATAAACATAATTCCATCACAACATAGTCAAACCAATGTAAAAATATGGATAGAAATAGAACCCTTTATTATCTTAGATGGAAAATAATTTTGATAAAACACTTGAATTGAATTCTTGAGGAAAATATCCTTTCTTCTTCAAAAACATTTTTCCTTTCATAACATGTCATACAACTTTAAAATAAAAGAAGTTGATTAAAAATAAACTTGAAAACTTGTAATGGAAGCTTCTTTGAAGTAATGTTTTAAAAATACATTCATGCCGTATAAGTAAAAAAAACATTCTTCGTACTTTTGTCGGAACAGTCAAAAAGTACCTCGTACGGAAAAACGACAAAAGATTCCTTTCATATTCTTTACTAAAAACTCACCTAAGGGTAAAATTGGATTTAAAATATTTCAAGTGGATGGAAACAATATTACATATTGAGGGAACATGGATGTGGATGATAAAATACACCCCAGTAAATACTTACGAATAAACAATCTCGGATAAAAATGAGATTGTGATATTTCCCTCACCTTAGGTCCGATTTGCTTTGTTCGTGTCCAAAGCTCCTGTATAATGGTTTAAATAATGTTATTGACTTATTCCAGAATCATACATATTGATATGAGATCATATATGGTCATATTATTAGCTTCTTGTTAGTAATATTTCATTGTTACTTGTTACTCGGGTCTTTATAACTTTTTGTTCTTATGCGTGTTTTGTCGAATAAATTCTTATTCTTATCTTTAGGTTATAGATAATTAATTTCCAGAATGGTATCAGTGTAGTATATACCATATTAATTCATTCAATTCATTTATATAATCATTATGAAATGAAGATCATGTAGAACGAGTCGCATCACATCGTGGAGACGGTATTCCGTACGTACGCACGAGTGATGATATCGTTCCTATGATCGTGGAATTGTGTTGGAGTATATATATATATTATTTCAATATCAATATTACTTAATAATAATCATATATAGTTACTGATTACACCATTATACCCATCCTTGTAAGGTGATGGTGGAAAATAGATTACACCACGGCGTGGAGACGGTATTCCGTACGTACGCACGCGCGGTGATTTCATTTTTCCGTAGGATGGATAGAAGGTGAATTAGGGTTGTTTCATATTTATAATAACATATCAGTATGTAAGTAATACTGATGTTATTACTTTATCATTAAACAACTAAAGAAGAAGAAGTTTAAGAAGAAAGAAATTGAAAAGATCGGTAATGGATATTACCTCTTCTTTGGAACGCCTTTTTGAATCCTCCACTTAAGGAACTAAGATTGGTCTTTGGAGAAGACCAGGACCTCTAGGATTATTCTAGGGAAGTGGAGAAGGGAAAATGGCAGGGGTTGGCCAAGCTTGAGTGCTCAAATTGGTGTGAGGAGGAGGGGGAGGAGGTGCCCTTTTATAAGGGAGGAGAGGGGCACCTTAGGAATATCTCAAAATATTATTTTATATTAAAGTCAAAATCGGTTTATAATGGTTCCAAAGGGTCTTATTTCGAATCTAAAGTGGGGATGGGTCGAAATAATATCATCCAATAGGATTTAGACAAGTTTAGGGTATTATTTTAACCTTATCAATTAGATTTAACTCTAAGTTAATTAATTTAACTTTTACCGTGTCTTTTTGTTTTCTTTCACTATATGGTTAATACACTTACTATAACATGCCAAACGAACCCCAAATTGTTTATTATTAATATATATATCCTTATCTAAGTCATTTGGCCGAACCTTAGATTTTTAGGAATAAAATAACAATTAATAATATAATATTTGATTTAAAAAACTATTTTGTGTCAATTTTGACACTATTTGATATATGATTTTTGTGAAAGTCATAACAGAATTATATGTTCGAACCAAGTTGATTAAATCAATACTAATATATCATAGTAACCTAGAAAATTAGTGGAATTCATAAAAAGTCTCAAATTACATTTATTTTGGTATTTATATTATCAATTTTGTCAATATTTCATTAATAAGATAATTACTGCATCATCTTTGTGTCATAAATAAATTAAATTATTTGATGTCTAAAAATTACAAATAAAATACCATCATGTAGGAAAGCTTTTTAGCTTTCTAATGAATATTTACAATCGAATTTATCTTATGTATAACCCTATATTAAAAATGATTTACTTATTAAACTTTGATTTTAACTATTTTAACCCTTCTTTAAATAAATTAATAATAAATGTCCTAATCTAATCCAAGTGGGCCTAAATGGTCATATTTTATTCCTAAGTTTGTTTTTGGTCGAATTACACTTGTCCAATAGAATTAGGACATGTGTTAGGGTAATATTAATATCATATTTACCCTTAGTTACCCTATTTACTATTAACCGCGGTAAAAATAGTAAAAAGTTACTATTCACCAAAAAAATTATTTTCATCTCATTGAACCACATTTTAGTCCTTGATATTAACCGTGTCTCTCGGATTTTTGAAATTCCATTCACAGAAGCGGTAAAATTATGTTTTATGCAAAATTCAGTTTTTAACCTACCACTTAGTGGTTTCACTATTCATCAAAAATTGAAAGTTTTCAGAAAAATACCAAAATTTCACCCTAGGCTAATTTCGATATTCTGAGTCCAAAAATGAAGTCCATTTTGAAAAATAAAATTTATAAAATTTCAAAAAGTGGTTATTACTATTCATAACGGCTAGTTTTAATAGCATATTGTTGTTTAGTAAAACTCGGTATTGCGTACGACGCAAGCTATCGAGGAAGGTCGCGATTGCGTGTAAAGCAAGCCAAGCAAGTGTTGTGTAGAAAAAGATTCCTTTGATGATTTATATAACATAAAAGTCTCGGGTGTTACATTCTACCCCCCTTAAAAAGAATTTCGCCCTCGAAATTCGTCACTTTGCAACAAACAAATGAGGATACTTCTCCCTCATCATATCCTCAAGCTCCCATGTAGCTTCTTCAAGTTGGTGGTTTCTCCATAAAACTTTCACCAAGCGAGTGGTCTTGTTTCGTAGGACTTTTTCGCTACGATCCAGAATCTCTATCGGCTATTCTTCATAAGAAAGATCTTGCTCCAGCGGTACAACTTCTGAGCTGAGTACATGTGAAGGATCTGGTATGTACTTTCTCAGGAGAGATACATGGAACACATCGTGAACTTGAGAGAGATTCGGTGGAAGCGCCAATCGGTAAGCTACCTTCCCAACACGATCTAGTATTTCAAAAGGACCGATATATCTAGGGCTCAACTTCCCCTTCTTTCAAAATCTCATAACCCTCTTCCAGGGAGATATTCGTAAGAACACTTTATCACCCACTTCAAACTCTAGGTCTTTTCTTCGGTTGTCGGCATAACTTTTCTGTCGACTCTGAGCTGCTCTTATGTGTTGTTGAATAGATCTGACCTTTTCTGCCATTTCATCAACGAAATCAGGTCCTAATAGCTTTCTTTCCCCAACTTCATCCCAGCAAGTTGGAGTCCTGCATTTCTTTCCATATAGAGCTTCATAAGGAGCCATCTGAATACTGGAGTGAAAGCTATTATTATAAGAAAATTCCACCAAAGGTAGGTGTTGATCCCAACCTCCTTTGAAATCCATAGAGCAAGCTCTCAACATATCTTCTAGGGTTTGAATTGTTCTCTCAGACTGACCGTCTGTCTGGGGATGATAAGCAGTGCTGAAACTCAACTCTGTATCCAGAGTATGCTGAAGACTTCGCCAGAACTTCGAGGTAAATCTCGGATCTCGATCA
Organism: Viscum album; assembly: GCA_963277665.1. Taxonomy (NCBI): domain Eukaryota; kingdom Viridiplantae; phylum Streptophyta; class Magnoliopsida; order Santalales; family Viscaceae; genus Viscum; species Viscum album. The sequence continues at coordinate 1,689,421,870 of OY728163.1, read as the reverse complement.
GATATAATAGAAAGTGGTACTCCATGCAATCTTACCACTTCCTTTACATATATCCTGGCAAGCTGATCTAGAGAGAAATCCTCTCTAATAGCAATGAAGTGTGCAGACTTTGTAAGACGATCAACTATGACCCAGATAGCATTATTGCCTTTGGATGTTTTAGGAAGTCCTGTGACAAAGTCCATAGTGATGTTTTCCCATTTCCATTCGGGTATGGGTAATGGTTGTAACATCCCCTTAGACTTCTGTCTCTCAGCTTTAACTTGTTGACAAACCAAGCATCGAGAGACATATTCAGCAACATCTCTTTTCATGCCATCCCACCAGAAGTACTCTTTCAGGTCCCTATACATCTTCGTGCTTCCAGGATGAATAGAGAATGAAGAACTATGAGCCTCATCCAGCAGCTCTTTCTTTAATTCGAGGATGGGAGGAACACAAACCCGATTCCTGAACTTTATTATCCCATCACAATCAAGGTTGAATTCAGGAACATTTCTCACCTTCTTTTGTAACTCGACATCTTCTTTCTGTGCCTCTTTAATCTTCACATGTATAGATGGTTGAACATTCATTTGAGAAAGATAAGATTTTTCCCCTTCCATTATAATTCCAAGATCCATCCTTTGTAAATCCATAAATATTGGATCTTTTGTGATCCTCATCATGGATAAACTAGCATGGTCTTGTCGACTTAATGCATCTGCCACCTTGTTTGCTTTCCCAGGGTGGTAATGGATCGAGCAGTCATAATCCTTAATCAGCTCCAACCATCTTCTTTGGCGCATATTCAGCTCCTTTTGTGTGAAAATATACTTTAAACTTTTATGATCAGTATAAATATCACACCTTTCACCATAAAGGTAATGCCTCCAAATCTTTAACGCAAAGATTACCGCAGCCATCTCCAAATCATGTGTTGGGTAATTTTGCTCATGGATTTTCAACTGTCGTGAGGCATAAGCTATCACCATATCATTTTGCATAAGAACACACCCCAATCCCTTCTTGCATGCATCACTGTAGATCACAAACCTTTCTCCACTACAAGGCAGTGTGAGCACAGGTGCACTGGATAACCTTCTTTTCAACTCCTTGAAATTCTCTTCACATTCCTCTGTCCAGACAAACTTAACTCCTTTCCGAGTCAACTTGGTGAGTGGATTAGATAATCATGAAAAATCTTTTACAAAACGTCGATAATAACCATCCAAACCAAGAAAACTTCGGATCTCTGTTACTGTTGTTGGTCTTGACCATCTTTCGATAACCACTGTTTTTGCTGGATCCACAGATATCCCCTCTTTTGAGATTATATGACCCAAAAATGCAACTTTTTGAAGCCAAAATTCACACTTGGTAAATTTGGCATAAAGCTTCTCTTTTCTCAGGGTCTTTAATATAATTCTCAAGTGATCTTCATGCTCTTCCTTGCTCTTTGAATAGACAAGAATATCATCTATAAATACTACCACAAATTGATCAAGATAGTCTCTAAAGACTCTATTCATTAGATCCATGAAGATAGCAGGGGCATTAGTAAGACCAAATGGCATCACTATAAATTCATAGTGTCCATACCTTGTACGGAAAGCCGTCTTTGGTATATCCTCCCTTTTGACCCTTAATTGATGATACCCTGAACGAAGATCAATCTTGGAAAAGTATTGAGCTCCGCGTAGTTGGTCAAATAAGTCATCAATGCGTGGGAGAGGATATTTGTTCTTGATAGTGATCTTGTTAAGTTCTCTATAATCAATGCAGAGTCTCATTGATCCATCTTTCTTCTTAACAAATAGAACAGGTGCTCCCCAAGGTGACGCACTAGGGCGTATGAATCCCTTATCAAGATTCTCTTGGAGTTGCTTCTTCAATTCCTGCAACTCAATTGGGGCCATTCTATAAGGTGTCTTTGAAATAGGCAAAGCACCCGGTACGAGTTCTATTGAAAACTCAACTTCACGATTTGGTGGAAGACCCGGTAATTCCTCCGGAAAGACATCATCAAACTCTCGTACAATGGGCATATTCTTAATCGTGAGTTTCTCACCAACTATTTGAGATAAATAACCTTCATTTAGTGGAATCAATACCCATAAGATGGAAGAAATTTCCACTGGAAGGTTATGTTCATCCTTGCATTGATAGACGATCGTAGGTTGATCTGGAATATGAAATGTGACTTCCCTTCTTTGGCAATTGATATGAGCTCCATGTAGAAAAAGCCAATCCATGCCAAGAATCACATCAAATTCCACTAAAGGAAGGATCACAAGATTTGCAGGAAGCACTTTCCCACAAACTTCGATCGGAGAAGAATTATAAACTTCTGATGCGATTGATGTGCCATTAGGTGTTGTCACAGCTAACTCAACATCTAATTGTTGAGGTAATACGGTGATACCCTTAGAAAATTTTTCAGAAATAAAAGAGTGGGTGGATCCAGAATCAAATAAAACATTTTCTACTTTAGAGTGGATGGTAAGTGTACCTTTCACCACATCATTATCGTACTCCACATCACTGATAGAAATTGCATGTGACTTTCCTTTTTCTTTAGCCTTAAGAGTTTGTTGACGTCGACCATCATCATCAACCCTTGGATTTGGGCATTGATTGGCATAATGCCCCATCTCCTTGCACTTAAAACATTGAAGTGTAGCAGGTTCATTCTGTGTATCCCTTCCTTTGTTTGCATCAATAGACATCTTCTTCCCATTATCACGGCATTCAAATGCCCGATGACCTTCCTTTCCACATTTAAAACATTTACTTGTCCCTTTAAGACAACTCCCTCCATGTTTCTTTCCACACTTTGAGCATAAGGGAAAGTTCATCTTCTTTTCCGTGTGCTCTTTAGATTTTTCTTTGAATTCCATCTTCCTCTTCTTATCAAACCCATGTGACTGATGGGTTACTCCAATCTCCATCTCGACTTTGAGAGCACATCGAACGATTTCCTCGTAGCTATTGAAGTCCCTTATGGCTAACGCCCTTCGAAGACTTGGTTTTAAGCCACTAAAGAATCGATCGATCTTACTCTCAGGTTGGATAATAATACCAGAAGCGTACCTTGCAAGTCTGGTAAAATTTGCTTCATAGGTACCAACAGATTCATCATCCCTTTGCTTCAGTTCAAGGAACTCTTTCTCCATCTTTGTTCGGAGAATACGAGGGAAGTACTTATTGAAAAATAAGTTCTTGAACTCGTCCCATTCCATAGACTCAATTTCATCCCTTTGCCTTGTATTCTTAACAAGATTCCACCATTGATCAGCATCTCCTTCCAAACGATACACTGCTAGGATGACTTTATCATGCTCAGAACATTGAAGAACTGAAAATATCTTTTCAGTAGTACTAATCCATTGTTCAGCAACTAATGGATCAGTAGACCCGCTGAAAGATGGTGGACGCTGCCTCATGAAGGATTCAACAGAATGTTGCTCCCTCCTTTGTTCGTTTGGAAATCCTGCATGATTCATAGCTTGAGAAAGTTGTGTGAGCATGGCTACAAGATTTTGCATTCCAGCTCCCATATCGTTTGTTTGCTCAGGGGGACAATCATTGCATTGCCCATCGCATTCCGCATTAACACGGTTCCTTCGGGTTCCAGCCATTGACTAAAACCAAGAAGAATAGTGTGAGCAACACTAATTATAATAGGAAACCACATAATTCAAGAATAAAATTTTCATGCTTATGGTCTTATCCTAGGTTATTCATGGCCATTTCTAAGATTGTGTTCTATGCTTAGACTTATCCTTAGGGTTCTTACTAAGGCTTTCACATCCTAGTTTCCAAAGGTTGACTATACCTTTCCTCTGATACCAACTATAGCGGTCTAGAATTACTTCCAGTGGACTACAATTGATACCTATCAGGGCACTCCATGGGCGGCTACACCCCCTGGGCGGGACACACCACCATCCCCAGTGGCAGCCATTTCCTCATGAAGCCCTTGGGCGGAGAGCCATGCTTCGTCCAACGCTCACATGTGAGAGTTCCCAAGGATCGGATACATTCCTACCTCCTTTGCCTCTGATACCAACTATAACGACCCACACTTTACATACATTGTTAATACTTCAAAATTGAATCACACTTATTACAACATATGACAAAACCACAAAGGACCGTATAGGTATAGTGTCTTTAGAAACTGGGAAACATAAACAACTGGTTCATAAATCTTCTACAGTGTCTCCCATTTATTTCATCACATCTAGGGTCCCTTTTAGCATATTCTACTTAATATCCATCTTCCTGGCCTGGGGAAAAGAAAACATAAAAGGGTGAGCTCAAATGCTCAGCAAGGGCAAATAAAGGAAATAAAAATCATATCATATCTTTTTGAAAATTAAAACCTGCAAAAGAGATCATAATATCTTAACATGGAATAAATCATAGAAGTGAAAATGAGATCCCCATAATCATAACATAAAACTTGAATCTTTGTGGCATGCACACATAATCATGGAAAATCATTTCTTGTTAGTCATGACTCATTGCCAAGACTATCTTAGTGGACAAAGTCCCTTTCTGAACTGAGTTCACTCCTCGTTTCAGTCCTGTATCACTGAACCGAAATAACCTTACGTTCCAGCCATGTCTATCTCAGGAGATATAAAATCATTACCCAATGCATTGGAGGGAGATATAGGTCCCACCCATCTTATAATGAATCCTTTCTTATGTGTGCCACAAAATCATAAAACATACATCATCGCATAACACATATAACAAAAATGGGATTCTTGAAACATCATGACATCATAAATCAATTCATATATGATAAAGGAATTCATAAACATAATTCCATCACAACATAGTCAAACCAATGTAAAAATATGGATAGAAACAGAACCCTTTATTATCTTAGATGGAAAATAATTTTGATAAAACACTTGAATTGAATTCTTGAGGGAAATATCCTTTCTTCTTCAAAAACATTTTTCCTTTCATAACATGTCATACAACTTTAAAATAAAAGAAGTTGATTAAAAATAAACTTGAAAACTTGTAAAGGAAGCTTCTTTGAGGTAATGTTTTAAAAATCCATTCATGCCGTATAAGTAAAAAAACATTCTTCTTACTTTTGTCGGAACAGTCAAAAAGTACCTTGTACGGAAAAACGACAAAAGATTCCTTTCATATTCTTTACTAAAAACTCACCTAAGGGTAAAATTGGATTTAAACTATTTCAAGTGGATGGAAACAATATTACATATTGAGGGAACATGGATGTGGATGATAAAATACACCCCAGTAAATACTTACGAATAAACAATCTCGGATAAAAATGAGATTGTGATATTTCCCTTACCTTAGGTCCGATTTGCTTTGTTCGTGTCCGAAGCTCCTGTATAATGGTTTAAATAATGTTATTGACTTATTCCAGAATCATACATATTGATATGAGATCATATATGGTCATATTATTAGCTTCTTGTTAGTAATATTTCATTGTTACTTGTTACTCGGGTCTTTATAACTTTTTGTTCTTATGCGTGTTTTGTCGAATAAATTCTTATTCTTATCTTTAGGTTATAGATAATTCATTTCCAGAATGGTATCAGTGTAGTATATACCATATTCATTCATTCAATTCATTTATATAATCATTATGAAATGAAGATCATGTAGAACGAGTCGCATCACATCGTGGAGACGGTATTCCGTACGTACGCACGAGTGATGATATCGTTCCTATGATCGTGGAATTGTGTTGGAGTATATATATATATTATTTCAATATCAATATTACTTAATAATAATCATATATAGTTACTGATTACACCATTATACCCATCCTTGTAAGGTGATGGTGGAAAATAGATTACACCACGGCGTGGAGACGGTATTCCGTACGTACGCACGCGCGATGATTTCATTTTTCCGTAGGATGGATAGAGGGTGAATTAGGGTTGTTTAATATTTATAATAACATATCAGTATGTAAGTAATACTGATGTTATTACTTTATCATGAAACAACTAAAGAAGAAGAAGTTGAAGAAGAAAGAAATTGAAAAGATCGGTAATGGATATTACCTCTTCTTTGGAACGCCTTTTTGAATCCTCCACTTAAGGAACTAAGATTGGTCTTTGGAGAAGACCAGGACCTCTAGGATTATTCTAGGGAAGTGGAGAAGGGAAAATGGCAGGGGTTGGCCGAGCTTGAGTGCTCAAATTGGTGTGAGGAGGAGGGGGAGGAGGTGCCCTTTTATAAGGGAGGAGAGGGGCACCTTAGGAATATCTCAAAATATTATTTTATATTAAAGTCAAAATCGGTTTATAATGGTTCCAAAGGGTCTTATTTCGAAGCTAAAGTGGGGATGGGTCGAAATCCTATCAACCAATAGGATTTAGACAAGTTTAGGGTATTATTTTAACCTTATCAATTAGATTTAACTCTAAGTTAATTAATTTAACTTTTACCGTGTCTTTTTGTTTTCTTTCACTATATGGTTAATACACTTACTATAACATGCCAAACGAACCCCAAATTGTTTATTATTAATATATATATCCTTATCTAAGTCATTTGTCCGAACCTTAGATTTTTAGGAATAAAATAACAATTAATAATATAATATTTGATTTAAAAAACTATTTTGTGTCAATTTTGACACTATTTGATATATGATTTTTGTGAAAGTCATAACAGAATTATATGTTCGAACCAAGTTGATTAAATCAATACTAATATATCATAGTAACCTAGAAAATTAGTGGAATTCATAAAAAGTCTCAAATTACATTTATTTTGGTATTTATATTATCAATTTTGTCAATATTTCATTAATAAGATAATTACTGCATCATCTTTGTGTCATAAATAAATTAAATTATTTGATGTCTAAAAATTACAAATAAAATACCATCATGTAGGAAATCTTTTTAGATTTCTAATGAATATTTACAATCGAATTTATCTTATGTATAACCCTATATTAAAAATGATTTACTTATTAAACTTTGATTTTAACTATTTTAACCCTTCTTTAAATAAATTAATAATAAATGTCCTAATCTAATCCAAGTGGGCCTAAATGGTCATATTTTATTCCTAAGTTTGTTTTTGGTCGAATTACACTTGTCCAATAGAATTAGGACATGTTTTAGGGTAATATTAATATCATATTTACCCTTAGTTACCCTATTTACTATTAACCGCGGTAAAAATAGTAAAAAGTTACTATTCACCAAAAAAATTATTTTCATCTCATTGAACCACATTTTAGTCCTTGATATTAACCGTGTCTCTCGGATTTTTGAAATTCCATTCACAGAAGCGGTAAAATTAAGTTTTATGCAAAATTCAGTTTTTAACCTACCACTTAGTGGTTTCACTATTCATCAAAAATTGAAAGTTTTCAGAAAAATACCAAAATTTCACCCTAGGCTAATTTCGATATTCTGAGTCCAAAAATGAAGTCCATTTTGAAAAATAAAATTTATAAAATTTCAAAAAGTGGTTATTACTATTCATAACGGCTAGTTTTAATAGCATATTGTTGTTTAGTGAAACTCGGTATTGCGTACGACGCAAGCTATCGAGGAAGGTCGCGATTGCGTGTAAAGCAAGCCAAGCAAGTGTTGTGTAGAAAAATATTCCTTTGATGATTTATATAACATAAAAGTCTCGGGTGTTACATTGTCGACTAGCTACGAGGGTCAAATTAGTCTTGTAAGGGGACTATAACCTATTTAATAGAGTAAGACACAACAATTCAAAACATAAATATATAAAATAATAAAAAAAAAACTAAAGACCATGAATAAAAAACCATTTCCCAAAATTTGATGCAAACCACAACTAAACAGTAAATATGACATGTCATGCAATAAAATACTAAGTGCGAAGAAGAACCTAAAATAATCACTAATGAAAACATCCCCAAAATGGTTCCTAACTCCAAGCTCGGATCCTCCTCCATGAATGTCCCAAACCCGACTCAATTCCCTAGCATTGGGCTCTTTCCCTTAACTGAACCTACAACCATGAAATCCACTCAAGTACCCAATAGCAGCATGAGCAGGGGGTGAGTACAACTCAATAGGCCACCACCAATAGTTTCTACAAAATATCCAGTCTAAAAATATTGTTCAGGAAAGTGTCAAGTAAATGAAAATGTAAATCAAAATCTAACTCTAGTTCCACTAGCTAACAATGTTCACTTTAACCATCTTAATTACTAAATTTATTTCATTACATATTCCATGGGTTAGGTTTTTACATCATTTACACAATGAACTAAGCCTAAAACCATAATTTAGAAGGGTATAAGAAGTGTTACCTATCTCACTAGGGATAAAAATTTCATATAAATACGTCACATTTACCTTGGAGCCTCAGTCTATGTAATCTCATCAAATGTAACCATTATGGGCATAGAGCATCAATCTAACTCGCTAACTCATTCATCACTGGGTGGCTTTAGAACATCAGTCCAACCCGACTTGTGGGGGGAGACTTATTCCTTTATCCCACCCCCAAGCCATATAAAAATGCTAATTCATTCATTTACCAAATTTTACTTATCACAATCCAAGTACAATCAATAACTATAACATTCATATTTCACTTCAACACATGAATCATCCTTATTCATTAAACCATTTACATATTATCATTCACTTAGCATAGTCCATTTAACCTATTCTTTTTTCCCATGCCTTAACCCATTAATAAAAATAAAAAATTTCCATACATTATCCCATTCATCATATTCAACAATTCATATGAATTATTCCATTAATATATTACCATTATAAGTTCATAAGCCATTTTTTCACATTAATAATAATTTATTTAATAATTTTTTCATATTATGAAAAACAGTCCCCTTTTCTATTATCAAGGTCTATACATACTAACAAAATCCCATTTTTTCTCAAATAAACATATAAATATGTTCACTATGGGATCTACTTAACTTCAAGTCAAAAATATGCTTAACATTACAATTTCCATGTTCAGGAATGTCTGCACATCCCATGGGTGGCCCTAAATCATTCATGTCATCTTCAACACATCCCTTGCGGATTTTGAGGGGATCAAATCTTCATTTTGACAACCAATTATAAAGTAATAATAAAGTCATAGAAATCACTACAAGTGAAAGGAAAATGCACCAACATGAAACCAAAAATAAACATCAATTCTATAGGATATAACTTGTAGATCACCTACCAAAAATTTGAATAAAATTGCACTCTTAATCTTAGCCTTATATCTGAATTTAAACTCCCCTTGAATTCTTAACCAATGTTCGACTAAAAAATAAGGGTTTAGGGCTTCAGATAGAGAATAATGAAACCAAAACCCTAATCTATAAAATATAATTAATATGTAGATTATACTTACCCATAGCTTCGATCCACAACCAACGACACTCCAAACATGCAAGAATTGATGTAGAACCACCCTTGGGAAGATTTGGAGCTTTAAGTTCATCACTAGGGATGGAGATCGGGGAAAGGGGAGGCAAAATAGGGCGGAACTTATAAATACTAAGATAAAAAAATTATAAAATTTTTATCTTTTATAGGGGTGCACAATTTACCCACATAGTTTTCCAAATGATGCACAAACCATGTGCAAGACACTATCTAATGGGAGTGAAGTCTCATGGTTACCTGGAAAGCACAACACAGTTTTTCAAACAAGACACAACCATGTGGAATGCCACTATCCAAGGCCGCATGGTTTTTCTCTCCCCCTTGCATGATTTAGCTAAATGTGAACCTCCTCCCATGGATATAATGGCATGGGCACATGGTTTACACTAACCGTGCAACAACAATGAAAAAATGCACATAATTTACATTTTCCAATTTTTTTAGTGACCTGAACCTCCGAAACACCCCCAAGTTTCCTCATACACCCGATGAACATTTAATTAACTAGTTTTAAGAGATTCAAACCAAGATTTAAGAAAGGAATTACCTTCATGAAAAATTCTATCTTACAACCTCTCCACCTTATAAAAGCTCATATTCAATCCACTATTCACGAGCACCACTTATCTTCCAAGGTAAAAAGATCATGCCACTAAGCCTGCACATTTGACTCCCTTTCCTAAGTTGGTACTTTAAAGTTACAATTATTCTATAAAACTCAGACCAAAATAATTATCTTCCCTCACAAGACATTCACACTATGATCCACAATTCGAACTGGATGCTCCTCAAATGATGAATTCAACTTAAGCTCTACATATTCAATGTCAAACACATAAGATGAGTCAGGGTGATAGTGTCGAATCTATGACACATGAAAAATATAAGGTATACCACTATAGCTATGTGGAAGATCTAGTTGGTATGTCACTCATCTGATCCTCTCCAAAATCTCAAATAGCCCCACATACCTAGGAATTAACATACCTTATCTCTAAATATGAGGGTGACCCAACCCTGGTGACACTAGATGGAACATACGATCACCAACCATAAACTTTGGAGGTCTAAGAATCTTATATACATATAAATTATACCTACTTTGAGCTGATTCCATGAGTTTTTGAATCAATTAAACCTTTTCTGACATATCGTGTATGAGACTCAATCCCAACAACTTAGATTCTCTAGCTTCTATTCAACGCAACATGGATCTACATGGTCTACTATAAAGTGCTCAAATTTTAACATCTGAATTGTATCATGGTAACTATTATTTTATAAAAATTCAATAAGTGAAAAATTATTCTCCCATGATCCACCCAAATCCAGGATGCAATCCCTCAACATGTCCTATGGTACCTGAATATTATGCTCTGACTGCATGTCCATATTTGTGTGGAATGTCGAACTTAGGAACACCTGGGTCCCATGAGCCTTATAAAAATCCTACAAGAAATGTGATGTGAAAATTAGATCACAATCTAAAAACTATAGTCTGTAGTACTCCATGAAACTATACTATCTTCCGAATGTAAAAATTACCCATTAGATCCACATATAAGGTGTCTTGAATAGAAAATAAATGAGTAACCTTAGTCAAACAACTAAAAACTACCCATATTACATCATTATTTCGTGGATTCCTCATAAGTCCTACTACAAAATCCATTATTACATCATCCCATTTCCATTTCAGAGTGGGAAATGTATGAAACAAACAACCAGGGAATTGATGCTTAGCCTTCACCTGCTGATAGGTAAGGAATAATGCCACAAAACCTATAACTCGTTTCTTTATTCATGGCCACCAATACTACCTTCAATGATATGATAGATCTTAGTCAAACAAGGATGCACATTTCACTTTGATGGATGAAACTCATGCATTAAATCTTTTCGCATACATTCTAGAACAATAACATGGTCACAAACATACATGTTTCCATCATTCCCAATAGTCCATCTAGAAGTTGAATCCCCACCATTAATGCTTCCCTTCATAGCCTAACACGACAAATCCTCAAGATGGATCTCCTTGACCTGGACCAAAAGCACAAACTCAAATTTTATGGATGCAAGGATCATCTTCCCTTGACCATAATATACCTATAGTTGCATCTCAACAAACAATGACATCATCATCCACTCAGAACTAGATTCCTGAACTATATGATTTCAGTTTTTCTGAATCAAGGTATCAACAACACTCTTTCCCTTGACCAGTGTGTAAACTAGCTCAAAATAAAATGATTTCATGTACTTAATCAATATTCACTTCTGAAGATTCAAATCACTCTAAGATAAAATGTACTTAAAATTTTTATCTTTGGTATAAATCATAAACCACTCTCCTAACAAGTAATTCCACCAACATTTCAAGTCATAAGCCACTATGTTTAGTCCAAGATCATGGGTAGGATAATTACATTCATGAGGCCTCAAATATCATGAATCATATGAAAAAACATGATCATCCTACACCAACACTGCTACCAGGCCAACACCAGATGCCTCACAAAACAATATATACTTCTTACCAAGATCGGGTAGAAATAGGATAGGTGTGGTAGTCAACTGCTTCTTTAACTCTTGAAAATCATTGTCACATTCTTCTAAAAATTCAAACCTAATCTCTTTCTTGTTCAATCCTAAAATTTATGCTTCCAAATAGGAAAATTATTTAATAATCCTTCTATAGTAGCCCGCTAAACCTAGAAAACATCAGACTTTAGAAACATTCTCGGCCTGCTCCTAATACACAATTGCATGTACTTTCTTCGGTTCAACCAACACACCTTCCTCAAAAATGATATGGCCAATGAAATTCAGTGTATCAATCTATAAGTGACACTTGGATACATTGGTATAGAGACTATGCTCTCTTAGTGTACTTAGTAAGATGTCAAGATATTGGGCATGATCATCATGAGTCTTTGAGTACACCAAGATTTCATCAAAAAAATGAGTAGAAACTAATCTAGGTACATGTGGAAGATTTTAAAAAAAACATGCATAAACACTATAGGATCATTAGTCAACACGAATGACATCACAAAAAACTCATAAAACCCATACCTACTCCTAAAGGCAATCTGTGGTATATCTGAAGATCTCACCTTCAGTTTGTGATATCCTAATCTCATATCAATCTTAGAAAACACTGAAGCACTTATTATCTAGTCAAAAATATAATCTATTCAAGGAATATGATGTCTATTCTTAAATTTCATGAGATCAAACTTTCTATAATTAACACACAATCACAAGGACCCATCATCCTTCTTGGAAAACAACATGGGAGATCCCCAAGGTGATGTACTAGAATAAATAAACCATTTATTCTCCAATTCCTCCAATTGATTATTAAGCACTTGGATTATTTTTGGAGTCATTATATATAACATAATGGAAACTGGTTCTACCCCAAAAAAAATCTATAACGAACTCAACATCTCTCTATAGTGGAAACTTCGAGATTCCCTCAGGAAACACATCCTGAAATTGAACCACCATAAGCAGAAAAAAATAGGTTATAATCTCCCATCATCAAGAATAATACAATCCACTTGGGCTATAAGTTCACCCATATGCTAAACTACAGGTCATGCACGACTATCTATGACATCCCATTCATCATGATGTGCATACATGTCTCCTTCAAGAGAGAACAACCCTTACATTGCCTAATGTTCTCTGACTGCACCCCTAATGTTGTATCAATTGATATAACCCCACACATTCATTCCACCGCTAGGCCCAATATAACTACAAACTGAGAAGATATAAAATAATGTGAATCACCTATATCAAATAATGAACTAAAAAAAGTGGATGCTACAGGGATCGCACCTAGAACCATCAATATCCCATCCTTACCACCCACAGGTGTAGATTTAAATGCATGAATCTAACCTGCCACTATAACCTAGGATTTGTTCGGAGTTCCCAGTGCCACACTTCCTTACTGATAGGGGTGATCTTGCCTTAGAGTACCATGTCTTCCACCTATGCTAGTATGGTTAGTCAAGATTGAACTACCTTCCTGATATGGGGTAACTGCCCCCCTTCCTATACTATACACTCATCATGATCCTACATTATTTCCTAATTGTCCTGCATTCTAAAAACCACCAAACATGCACCAATATACTAAACACTCGACACTCAACTGGTGGTTGGGAACACTAACTATTCATGTGCCCCAGCTTACCACACTGATAGCAATAAAGGCGATCAATAACCTAAGATATTGGTTCCTTCTTCTGCATTCCCTTTCCACCACATCCCTTGTGAAAACTCTCAAATTGGTTCTTCTTACTATCGTAAGTCTCACCATTGGTTTACCCCACTAGAACTGTATTTCTACTTCTAAAAGCCTCCTTAAGGTTTCCTTTTAATATAAGTGCTTGATCCTCCACTTTAATGACCCTCATCAAGCGAAAAATAGTCACCTAAAACTTGATATCATACCTGAGTGTATTATGGAAATGTCTCACCATTGCTGCCTCATCCCCCACCAAAGATGGAACAAAATGTTGTAAGTTGGTGAAATGGCTATCATATTCAATTACAATTATAAACCCCTAGGTTAAACACATAAACTCCACACCATTTTACTACCTCAAAGTTTCACGATAGAAATCTTCTAGAAACATATCCTGAAAGTCTTTCCAAACCATACTATAATCTTGCTGGGTCTAAACCGAAACATCCCACCAACACTTCACCTGGCCTCGGAGCATGAATGTTTCTAACTTCACTCATTTCTCTGTAGGATTCTCTACGTGATCAAGGATTGTATGAAAAGACTCTATTTCGAATTATATAGCCTTGAGTCCACCCTCTATAGAAAACATTAGAGGGAATTTTAGCTGAAACTACCTTGTCATCTCAAAAATACTTGGCACGTCCTTCCCTGGGTCCCTTTCAATCATCTACATGAAATGAGTGAAGTTCACACGAAACTTTTCTTCTCCTCTATTACCCCAAATCAAAATGTTTTCTAACTCCACAAATGAATAATCATTCTCAGTGACATCCTATTATCTCTAAAATGGAACATGTCATCACTATGGTGTTTTCTCAAAATGCCAAGAACACAACTCAAAACATAGAACACAAGGCTTTCACAGTTTATGAAAAAGAAGGATTTCCACTGGCCATAAGCAACTCATCTTTCTAACACTTTCCCAATAGATACCATCCCACATGAAACACCACCCTCATCTATCCCTACTACGGGTCACGGTCAATAAGGGTAATCCAAATTACTTAGTCATAAGTTTTTTTTAAACCCTCTTTAAATCAGTTCCTCTTATGAACATTTCTCATTACATAACTTGTTATGACTATCATTTTAACTCATTTTCACCTTTTGTGAAACAAAATTCGTTAACCCAACTTTTACATTTTTTATTTAACAACTTTCATCACTATTATTATACTCATTTTTTTCAAATTTTTATGTGGAAGTCATTCTACTCTTTATTCCACACACACCCATACCATGTGTGTGCCTATCATGATGCATTCCACCTATGTCTTTAGGTGCCTATAATGATGCATGAATGCACCAACTAATTTCATTCTGGCCAGGAGAAAAATATTATAAAATGGTTACATCACACAATAAGTAAATCACCTAATGGTGAAATATCATTCAACTATAACAGCACACATCAAGAACAACAATTCCCACCCTGGGCAGTTGGTTTCTTTCTCATACATGAGTTCGCTACTCTCATGCATGTGATCATTTCTAAGCCCCGATAGATCCTAATATCCTATCTACCAGAACAAATAATATTTCCATGTTAAAGACCCATATGATGCCAAATTGTAATGTCCTTGGCCTGGAATACACTAAACTAGTGCTCTGTGCTGATTCACCACATGACCTCAAGGGTGTGTCCCCTTATGCCATAGGTTGAAGACTAGAAATTAGGGTGTAATTAGACTCATGGGGAGACTATACTCTCTTTACCAGAGTAATCCACAATAGTTCACAACATAAATAGTATAACCAATAAACAATAACCAAAGACCATGCATAATCAACCATTTCCCAAAACTGAATATAAACCACAACCAAACAGTAAATATTCCATGTCATGTAATACAATATTAAGTGTGAAGAAGAAATGAAAATAAGGACTAATGAAAAAATCCCCAAAATGTAACCCGAATCTAACCCCAAATCATTTTTCTGCATGTCTCAAGCCCGATCCAATTCCCCAACACTAGGCCCTTTCCCTTATCCAAACCTACAACCATGAAATCTTCCCAGGTACCCAATGGCATCCCAATCAGGGTGTGAATACAACATAGTAGTCCACCACCATTGGTTTATATAAAATATCCAATCTAAACAAATACATCATGAAAGTTTCATTTAAATAAAATGGTAAATAAAAAAATCTAACTTGGGTGAAACTAGATAACAATGATCACTTTAAACATCTTAATTAAAAAATTAATTCCATTACATGTTATATGGGTTAGGATTTTATATCTCTTACACAATGGACTAACCCATAAACTGTCATGCATAAGGGTATAAGTCAAGTTCCCTATCTTAGTAGGGATAGACATTTCATAATAATAAATCAAATTTTCATGGACCCTCGGTCTAGTAATCTCATTGGATACAACCATTAGGGTTATAGATATATACTTGAATACCTAACCCGTGCATTCTTGGGTGGTTAGTGCATCAGTCCAACCCGACCCATGGGAGGAGCCTCAGTCCTTTATCCCACCACCAATCCATGTTCATATTCTTATTCATTAATTTACCACATATAACTTATCACAACCCAATCACAATTAATAATCATAACATTCACATTTCACATTTCACTTCAACACATAAATCATCTTTATTCTTTAACCCATTTACTCATTCTCGTTCACATAGAATGATCCGTTTAACCCATTCCCCTTTCGGATGTCCTAACCCATTGAGAAAAATCAACAATTTCCAAACATTTTCACATTCTTCATATTCCAAAAATCATGTTTATTACTCCATTAACACATTCCCATTATATGTTCATGGTAAATTATTCACATTCAAAATAGTCTATTTAATCCTTTTTTACATTATTCCAAAATTCCCTTATGTCATTATCATGGTCAATATATAATACCAAAACCCATTTTTTATCTCAAACAAACATATTAACATGTTCACAATAGGATCTACTTAATTTCATGTCAAAACTATTCTTAACATTACAGGTTTTGTGGTTGGTAATGTCGGTACACCCCATGGGTGGCCTTAAATCAGTGACTTCATCCACAATGCTTCCCACAAGGATTGTGAGGGGTTCAAATATTAATTTATACAAAAATTTATAAATTATTATTAAAGGACTCAAAATAATAATAATTGAATGGTAAACGTTCCAACATGAAACCACAAATCTACATCAACACCATGATATATAATTTATATACTACATACCTCAAATCCAAAGACAACTGCATGCCTAATCACAGTCATTGATCCATATTTAAATGCCCCTTAAAGACCCAAGTTAAGATCTATTGAAAAATAATTGTTTTAGGGCCTTGTATGGAGAAGATAGAAAACAAAATCACTAATCTAGAAAAGAGAAGCAGGAGGGATATTTGAATTACATAGAGCATCGATCTGAAACCCGTAGTGCTCGAAATGGCCTTTAATTGAGGGAGAACCACCCTAGGGAATATTTAGAGATTTTATTTCATCACTATGGTTGGAGGTAGGAGAAAGGGGGGGAAAGCCTAAAAAACTTAAAAATCACAGGATGGAAAAACATAATTTTTTAACTTTTAAAGGGGAACATGGTTTACCTGCACGGTTTTTCAAATCGTGCACAAGCCAATTTCCATGGGGAGTGAGTTCTCACAGTTACCTGGTATGATCTTCACATTTTTTAACCATGCACCAACCATGTGGAATGCCAATATCCAAGGTCATGTGGTTTAGCCCCCCCCTTGCACAGTTTACCTACTGTGCACCACCTCCTCTTAACTAGCATGGTTTGGGTGCATAGTTTACACTAACTGTTCAATAAACATGAAACATTCACAGAATGTCCATTTTCCATTTTTTTAGTGTTTCAAACCCCCAAAACACCCCCAACTTACCTCATACACATGTTGAACATTTAATAAATGAGTTATAATGGATTTAAAACAATATTTTTGAAATTTATTACCTCCACAAAAACCATGATCTTACTGATTCCATCATGGAATTATCAGTCTAAGATTGACCATAAGTTTAAAGTCTTAAACACCCCTTTTTAGGTTTTAGGTTTTGGGATTATACTAAGATTAATGATATTTTTCAAGAAATTTATGTTAATAAAACCCATTATATTAGTATATGTTTTATTAAAAATGTTATTTGAGGAATAATTCCTTTTAATTTTATAAACATAAGTTTAAAGTTATTAAAAACATTTAGGGTCAATTTGATCATTAATGACATTGTAATAATAGTTAAATAATATTATTAATATTTTGTGGAAAATTTTATTTTGAAAACTTTATTAAAAAGTCTATTTATTAATTCATTTTATTTCAAGGATGTCCATCATATTTTTTTTAATTTTATAAGAATTATATTAATGTAGTTTAAGAAAAAGGATAACCCACATGCTGGTTGAAAACCAATCATGTTGGGAAAGGACATGGGTATTGATCCCAAGATCAAAGAAAGACAAGGTTTTATCACCTACCACTAGCATACATGACTTCATGGTTAACATGTCATTTGTTAAACGATTTGAAAAATAAATATTAATGATAAACCAGTGGTGCTACTTTTATTTCTTATAGATTAATTTATTATATTAGATAACTTTTTCTAACCATATTGGTTTTGAAAAATACTTGCATATATAAGAAAAGACTTTTCACTATTTTATGGATCTTACGATCAATTAAAGGGTAAATTTTACTGCTACTGGCATAAAACATTATTTTTTAATTTTCATTTCATGGAGTAAGGGATGAATTGGAAATTGATCAAAGCACAACTAAAGGATGAAATTAGTCTTATTAAATATAAACATATCATGCATGTATTTTTACTTATATTCTTAGATCATAAATGCAACAACCTGATATTTTTATGAGATATATATATATATATATTTAATTTCTTTTATATTGTACGCTACACTAAGATAAGCTTGTGCTATACATAACACTGACTTAGCTTGCGGTATACGCAACACTAGGCTTGGCCTGTGTTGAATACAATTTCAAGTTATTTTGACTGAATTAATTTCACACAAGACTGATATTAAGTTAAAAACTAAATATTATGAGGTTACCTTATATCCTAGCCATTATAATAGTGGCTATGAATAGTATTAACTTCCATATGAAAAACCATTTAAATGAAAATAAGTGAGTTTATAAACTAATAAAATCACTCTTGAAAAATTTTATTAACGTAATATATCTATAATATGGTCAATATATTATTTAAAATCCATATTATATTTTTTCTAAACATCATATAAGAACAAATTCAATTTTTTTGATAAAAGAATTATTTTTCAGAAAATGCAGTTTTTTTCACTTTTTGAAAGCACAACCATTTCAAATCTATATTTTGACACTTTTATATATTAGATTTAACAAAATATACTTATTATTTGGAAGAGGTATATAAAAATTTATTTTCGATTCTTTTTTGATATTTTTTGACAAGTTTTAAGTTTTGATGAATAGTAAAAATATAATCAATTTTAATTGAAAACAATTTTTTCCATCAAAATATTTTATTTGGATAAATTATATTATTTAATTACTTTAAATTAAAAATAGAATATATTTTTATCAGTTAATATAATTTTGGTCATTGTTTTTAATTTTACAAAGAATTTTGATGTAAAAAACATTTCAATCTTTTATAATGTTTTAAATTTCAGAAACTCATTTTTCATTCTAAAAATGGGATTAAATTTAAATTAATTACTGACATTTACGTGTTTTTAATATTAAAAATGGATTCAATGTTTTTAATCAGTTGTTCCAAATTATTCAAATATCATTCTTTTATTTTTGGCCATTATAAATAGTAACTTCAGTAATTTTTATTAATACGGTAAAAAGGTAAATTTTGTAATTAAAGGTAAATATAATATTATAAAATTACATTAAATGTTGTCCTAATGTGATTGAATTATTGAATTCAGACCTAAAAATATCTTTGGTCGAAATGATACTATTTTAAAGCCACAAAGATTTGATTAGGAAAATTAATATATTTTATTTAAAAAAAGTTAAAAATACCTTACTCAAATTTTAATAACTTTGTCATTTTTAAAATAAGTTTATACAGAAGATAAATTTGACTATAAATAATCATTTGAAAGATAATTTTTTTATTTATCATGATAATATATTTTCAATTTTTAGAAAATAAATAATTACCTTAAATTCTTATAGATTGATGATACAGAAATGATTTAATTGACGGAAAATCAATAAAATATTTTTTAGTGAAATAATAAAAACCATTAAATAACCAGAACACATAAAAAATATTATGGGTGGAGTATATATTGACCATAATCACACAAGGGTAAATTTATTAACCATTTGAAGCCATATGTAAATGATTATGACACTTATGATATTTTATTTTTTAAGTGATGTTAAAGTTGTCACATTCAAGTTTTAATACATATAACATTTTTAAGGTAGGATTTTCCATGACTCATATTAGACTATAAGTATTTGTGTGAAATATAAAGGATTTATCTTTATCATTGTATTTTTTTAAAAATTTTACTCAGCAAATAAGTATATTAAATTATTACACATAACTAAGTAGTAATTATTTTATTAATGGAAATATCAAATTATTTTTATTAAAAATACTAAAATAAATATAATTTGGGGTAATTAATATATCAAACAAATTTTTTAGATTACCCTGACCGCTTAGAGACATAATAAAATATTTTTTTCGAGGTTAAAATTTTATGTTGGTATTTTAAAAAAATCCTCTGAATTAATAGTATCAAAATGACACTGTGGATATTTTGTCAAAATAATGTTTTATTAAATTATTTAAAAATCATAAAATATATTCAAAAATATAAAATAAATTTTTTTTACTCTTAAATTTTCTGTCTTTTTCATTTTTGGTCTAATTGACATCAGATTACTAATAAATAGACAATTTTAATATTGAACAGTTTGTTACCTTAGTTAAAATTAAAAAAGAGAATAATTAATGGTAAAACAAAACGATATGGTTTAAAATGAAATAAAATGATATCTAAAATTAATGTTTTGATGATATTACAACCTTATATAATCTA
This sequence comes from Viscum album, assembly GCA_963277665.1. Lineage (NCBI taxonomy): Eukaryota > Viridiplantae > Streptophyta > Magnoliopsida > Santalales > Viscaceae > Viscum > Viscum album. Next base: position 1,689,401,127 of record OY728163.1, on the reverse strand, counting down.
TTATTATGAATAAGAATATTTGGGATGTTTTTTGATGTGATTTGAGTATATTATAAATTAATATTTTTGCGGTTTCCAAAACTGACCCTCGCCTCAATTATAAAAGGGCACCTCCACTCTCACCTATTCACTTCACTTTGAGCCCTCAATATCATCCATACTCTACTCATTCCACTTCTCAACTTCAATAATTACATCCTATAGGTTTTTTTCTTCTCAAAATATTAAGTCTAGTACTTTAATAGGAGATCTAGAGGGAACACGTCAAAGAAGAGGTAATCTCCTCTACCGATTCTTTCAAACTTCATTCTTATTCTAATTACTCTTCATGAGTTTTTTAAATTATAAAGTAATAAATATAGTGTCACATATATAATTATATTTAATTTTAATTATGTAACAACCATATTCCACCTTTTATACATCCTATAAAAATGAAATCACTAGGCGTGCATACGTACAGCCTACCGTCTTCACACCGTGGTGTAATCTGTTTTTCACTACCACTTTACATGGATGGGTAAAATGATGTAAATAATAACCATATATTATTATTATAAAATTATATGGATTTTGGAACAAAATATATAACATCCACTTTTATATAATTTCACAATTATAGGAATGATATCGTCGCTCGTGCATACGTACAATCAACCATCTCCATGATGCGATGTGATTCATTATACATGATATACATTAAATCATGATTATATAAATGTATTTAAATAAAATATATGATATATATTATATTAATATCATTTTGGAAATGATATAAATAAAATAATTGAAGAATAACTTGTATTTATATGAAAAACATGCAGCAAATGACACCCGAAAGAAGAGTAATAATTAAATATCATTAAACGGATGACAATATGATCATATATGATATCATAGAAATAAATATGTTTCTATAATACATTAATAACATTATTTAATCCATTGTACAAGATATTCAAATACATACATAGGAAATTATTCTTAAGGTAAGGGATTATTTTGTCTCACTTTTATTTTCTGTGGGACATATTCCTTATACACAACCTATTTCTTTTCAGTAGTGTTTATTATACCCATGAATTTTTTCATGATTCTTATTATGAAGGTTATTATATGAATATAATTTTCTTTATTTTATGTGGTATATGGTTCAACTGGTTATAAATTGGTTGGGGATAATTTTGTAATATAATTATTATCGGAGATTGTTTATACATAAGTATTTTCTGGGGTATATTTATCGTTTACATCCATGTTTCCAAAATATATATTTCAAATTGTTTTTTCTATACTTATAAAAAAATTTAAAGTCAATTTTACCCATTGGTGAATTTTTATAAAATGGTATGAAAGAAATATTTTTTCATTTTCATTACGAGGTACTTTTTGACTTTCTGATAAAAGTATGAGAAATGTTTTTTCTTTTAACTTATACTACATAAACAGATTCTTAAATTTTCAAAACACCTTACTTCCATGAATATTCCTTTACAATATTTCAAGATTATTTTCAAAGAAGTTATTTTATTTTAAAATTTTAGGGTTTTTTGATAAAATAAAATTCTTTCAAGAAGAAAGGATATTTTCACCAAGAATTAATTTCAAGTGTTTTAGCAAAATTATTTTCTATCTAAGATGAAATTATTTAATAAGGATAGGTTTCAATTTTACTGTCACTATTTTTCCTATAGTTTTAATTTTTTATTATATTTATGAAATCAATTTTTTTTCCTATATTATGTTTTGATGGAATGATGTTTAAGAAACCCATTAAATTAATTGGGTTATGTTATGTTGAATGATTTATGTTCTTGTGGTACACATATGTTTTGTTTTCATTATGTGATGGGTGGGACCTATATCTTCCTCCAATTCATTGGGTGAAAATTTATATCTAATGATATATACAAGGTTGTAATGGTAAGTAAATCTTGTTCAGTAATATAGGGATGGAACGATAAGTAAATATTGTTCAGTAATAATGGGATGGAACAAAGAGTGAACTTGGTTCAGAAAAATACTTTTTCCACTATGATGGTCTTAGAAATGAGCCTTGGATAATATGTAAATGATTTAATATGTTTATGTGTTTTCTAATAAACCATGTTTTATTCCAATGATATTTTCTCATAGATCATGTTACTTTATTTTTTATGCCTTATGAACTACTAATATTTATTCATGTCTCAAGATTATGATATATGTTGATCATTATATGATTTTAAAAGGTTTTTTTCATGTTATACATTCTTGTGTTCATGTTTTGTTTGATATTTTCCTTTTTTACCCTTAATGAGTATCTTATTTCACCCTTTTCATATGTTTTCTTTTCCTTGGGATACAAATAAATTTTTTAGATAAGAAAACTAAAGGGATAGATCTTTATAAGAGACGTTTAAGATCATTAACCAAATTAGAAGAATGTATTCCACATTTCAACATCAACTAAACTAATATGGTCTTTGGGGTTATTTTGTGTAATGTATTACATATTCCACAAAATTAATATAATGTCCATGTACGTCAATCTTGGGTCTCTACAGTTGGTATCAGAACGAAGGTTTAGTTATGCTTTGGTAACTAGGATGCGAAAATATTAGTGAGATCTATAAAGAAATTTATAAGGATGTGTCTAGGGATATTCTTAAGGATATGTATAACTATGAGATACAATCTTATAATTTTGGTAACAATCATGAATAACTTAGGTTTAAACCTAAGATACCAATGACTAAAATATTATCAGTAATTTACCTTACTTATTTTTTTAATCTCTGATACGTATTTCTCACACTTTACTTTCTCATATTATTTAATAGCCATAACTAGATAAAAATAGTTAACCTTGAATGTTTCAGTTGTTTAAAGTATGTGACTTATAGAAACTAATTTACTAAGTGTAAATTTCATAAATAAAATCATGATGGTGGTATGAGTATTGGTTATACTACTGAGGATAAAGTGATTGTAAATGACATGTGAAAGGTATGTGATGTTATATAATTATTGTTTACTTTAAACCTAATAATCTTAGTAAGATTAAGGTTGTTTAACCTTAAGACACGATTCATATTTTATAAAATAGTATGATTATAGATCATGAGTAATGGTTTATGAATAAAGTTGGATTATTAAGGTGTATATGTTTCAGAATTCAAAATTTATGTTATATTAATAATGAAATATATAAGTTTTTTTATTATAATTTTTCATTAAGGATTGGAAATCATGTGTTTAATTGTTCTAAGGACCTAGAAAATTTATTTAAGGGTAAGTTGATATACTTGGAGAAAACATAATTAAGGGAAAAATAACCCTTAATATATCCCTTATATTAAGATAATGATGTTTATATAAATATATGTTGGATTTGAATAAGTAAATTGGATGATGCTATTTCCTTGGGAACTAATTATAGATTTATTGTTAAGATTTTTACGATATCATAGATGAAGTATACTACTTTTTGGGACTTGAGGAATTTATCCAATAAGTTTTTAAATAAGGAAACATGAATATTTTTAATAAAGATGTATGATAATTCAGGTTATTACCATGAATCAAGAGAATAAATGAATAATGTGATAAAATTTTTAGAATGTGACCAAGAAAAGATACCTTATGATATATAGTGGATAAATGTTAAGCAGAGTTAGTGTACTACTTTCTAAAGTTTTGGATTTTCAGTTTTTGGAAAGATTTTAAGGTTATCCATTTATAGATAGTTTAAGTTAAACTCTGGATGAAGTTTTCATTATCTCATTACAGGTGGACTTTAACATATTCGATAACTTGTGCTAACATTTTTTGAGATAATGACAGATGGAATGATGTATCATTCTATTTATGAATTGCATGAACTACTAACGCTTCAAGATTGAAAAATACAACTTCATTTTATTTAATAATAACTATAGGAGAAATTGTTCAAGGCACGACCAATAGTGAAATTATATAGAAAAAAAGTATATCATCTCATGAAAATTATTCAACATTAGGAAATAGGGATCGTGATATAAAAGGGTGTATTATTATCATAATTTGTTATGATATCAATGACCTCTTTCACTATTCTTTAGTTTATGGTTTTTTGATTTTTAACCTTCACTGGATCACTAGCTTTCTTGTGATCAGTGATATTTATAAATATCTATGATTATTTATTATTTTCCTACATGCCTAATCTTTACCTATGTTTTCTTATGTAGATACATACTAATTATTTACTTTGTGTAACTGTTATTTTCCCACTATTCATTTTTAAAATAATGTTTTAGTACTTGTTTTTATGATTTTAGTTTCTGTGAAATAAACTTTCATATATTAAATTCTTTAACAACTGAGACAAATTTAGAGGGAAAATTTCACTTTAAGGGGGTAGAATGTAACATCCTCAGATTTTTATGAGATATATTTTTTTTTAATTTCTTTGATGTCGTATGCTACACCAAGATAAACTTGCACTATATGCAACACCAACTTAGCTTTTGGTATACCCACAAATATTCTAGGATTGTGTTACACACAATTTCAAGTTCTTTTGATATAATTTATTTCACGCATAATTGATATTAAGTGAACAACTAAATACTATTATATTGCCATATAACCTAGTAATTATAATGGCATATATGAACAAAATTAACTTTCTTTAGAAAAACTATTTAAATTAATGTATGTGTGTCCATAAAATAATAAAATAACTTTTGATGAATTTTATTAATGTAATTTATATTTAATATAATCAATATAATTTTTAAAATTCATCTTATAAGTTTTTAGACATGATATATGAACAAATTCAATTTTTCAAATAAAAGATGTATTTTTCAAAAAATGTAGTTTTTTTGCCTTTTAATGGTGAACCCATTTTAAATCTAGTCTTTAAAACTTTTATATATTCAATTTTACAACATAAACTTCTTCTTTAGAAGCGATATATAAAACTTTACCTTATATTATTTTTTGATATTTTTCTGATGGGTTCTATATTTTGATGAATAGTAAAAATATGCTAAATTTTAATTGAAAACAAATTATTTCATAAAATTTTTTTTTTGTGGATAAATTATATTATTGAATGGTTTTGAAGAAAAAATATAATATATTTTTACCATTTCATATAATTTTAATCATTAGCATTAATTTTAATATGAATTTTGATGTAAACATTTCAATCTTTTGTACTGTTTTAAAATTTAAAACCTTTTTTTCATTCTGATAATGGGATAAATTTTAAATTAATTACTGAAAATTTTTCATTTTTAATTTTTTAAAAATATATTCCATATTTGTAATCAGTAGTTCCAAGTTATTTAAATATCATTCTTTTATTTTTGGGCACTATAAGTAGTAACTTCAGTAATTTTTGTTAACAAGGTAAAGGGTTAAATCAGGTAATTAAGGGTAAATATAATATTATAAAATTACCATAACACTTATACTAATATGATTGGATGATTTATTTTTGACCTAAACCATCATTGGGTCTAAATTATACCATTTGGAAACCACTTGGAGGAGACTATGACATTTAATTTATTTTATTTAAATAAATGTTAAATATTTCTTCCTCAAATTTTAATAACTTCACAATTTTTAAAATAATGCTATAATAAGATGAATTCAACTATAAATACTCATTTGAAATAAAAAATGTTTTTATTTATCAATATAATTTATTTTCAATTTTTAAAAATAAATAATTACCTTAAAGGCATATACATTGATGATGTGGAAATTATTTAATTGATGGAAAATCAATAAAATAATTTTTATTAAAATGAAAATAACCATTAAAAGGTACCAAAATTGAAAAAAACTTATTATTCGAGTATATATGAACCATAATAATCCAAGGGCCTATTAATTGACCATTTGGATCCATGTGGAAAAAATTATGACAGTTATAATATTTTATTTAGAGTGATGTTAAAGTTGTCACATTAAAGTTTTAATAGATATAAAATTTTTAATGTAGGATTTTACTGGAGATATATTAAACTATAAGTATTTTTATTAATTATAGAGGATTTATATTGATCATTGTATTTTTTTTTTAATTTTTACTCAACTTATAATTATATTAAATAATTACAAAAAACTGATGCAGTAATTATTTCATTAATGAAAATATCAAATTAATGTTTCTAAAAATACAAAAATAAATATAATTTTGATAATTAATATATCCAAAAAAAATTCTAAATGACCGTGACTCCTTATAGATAAAATAAGATATTTTTTTCAAGCTTAAAATCTTATCATGTTATTTTTAAAAAAACCAATAAATAAATAGTGTTAAAATGACATTATTTCTATTTTTTTCAAAATGATGTTTTATTAAATTCTTTAAAAATCATAAATTATTTTAAATATTATAAAATAATTTTATATTACTCTAAAATGTTCAATATTGTTCATTTATGGTCTAATTGACATAAAATAAGTAAAAATTACACTATTTTAATATTAAACAACTTGTTACCTTAGTTAAAATTAAAAAGAGAATAAATAATGGTAAAACAAAATAATAAGGTTTAAAATGAAATAAAAACATGTCTAAAATTTTTTTTCATGATATTACAAACTTATATCATATAATTTTGTAAATAAGATCATTTATTTGGTTTTTTGAAGTTTTTTAATTTTTTTATATATTAATATCTTTGGATTTTTCAAAAGTGCGTGTCAGTTTAATTATAAAAGGGAACCTCCTCCCTCACCGATTTCACTTCACTCTTAGCCTTTTAGATTAGAATTACCCTAACCATTTACCTTATAAACTTCCCTAGTTACATTATATAGGTTATCGTCTTCTCAAAATACATACTCTAGTACCTTTAATAGGAGGTCTTGAGGGAGCATGTCGAATAAGAGGTAATCTCTTCTACAGATTCTTTCAAACTTATTTCCTCTTCTAATTCATCTGTATGAGTTGTTCAAATTATAAATTAATAACTCTAGTATAACTTATACACTGATATATTATTATAATTATGTAAAAACCACATTTCACCATTTATCCATCCTTTGAAAAACAAAATCACGACGCCAACAAACGTACGACTTATTGTCTCCACGCCGTGGTGTAATCTGTTCTTCACTAACTCTTTACATGGATAGTTATAATGATTGAAATAATAATTATATGTGATTATTATAATATTATATAGATTCTGAAACAAAATATATACCATCCACTTCTATATCATTTCACAATTACGGGAATGAGATCATCGCTCGTTCATACGTATGACCTACTGTCTCCCCAATGCGATGTGATTCATTTTACATGATATACATTAAATAAGGATTATATAAATCTATTGAAAGGAAATAAATGTGATATATATTATATTAATATCATTATTGAAATTATATAAATAAAACCCATGAATAATAATTAGGATTTTTATGTAAAAATATGCAACAAATAACGCCCAAAAGAATAGTGATAATGAATGGAATATTTATTAAATGGTATGAAAGTAATATTTTTTCATTTTCATTATGTGGTAATTTTTGAATTTCAAAAAAAGTATGAGAATAATGTTTTCTTTAAAATTATATGGCATGGATAGATTCTTACATTTTTATAACTCCTTACTTCTACAAAGCTTCCCTTACAAGATTTCAAGTTTATTTTCAAAGAAATTCATTTCTTTTAAAAGTGCATGGAATTTTGAGAAAAAAATCTATTTTTAAAAAAAGAAAGGATATTTTCCTTAGGAATTAATTTCAATCATTTTATCAAAAAAATCCATCTAAGATGACATTCTTTAATAAGGATGTTTTTCAAGTATATTATCCATATTATTCCTATGGTTTTATTATGTTTATGTTATTTATGAAATCCATTTGTTTATCCTAGATTATGTTATGATGGAATGGTGTTTAAGAAACCAATTTTATATAATGGGTTATGTTATGTGGAATTATTTATGTTCTTTTGGTACACATATATATGGTTTTTATTATGTGATAGGTGGGACCTATATCTCCCTCTAATGCATTGGTTAAAAATTTATATCTCATGAGATAGAAAATACTGAAACATCTAATAAATCCAATTTACTAATATAGGGATGGAATAGTAAGTAAATATGGCTCAGTAATACATGGCTCAAACGAAGAGTGAGCTCGGTTCAGTAATGTAATTTTTTCACTATGATGGTCTTAGCAAAGAGACTCGGATAATACGGAAATGATTTTCTAGGCTTATTTGTTTTCAAAAAATCCATGTTTTATTCAAATGCTATTTTCTCATCGCTCATGTTCCTTTATGTTTTATGCCTTATTAACTACTAATAATTATTTCATGTCTCAATATTATGATATCTGTTGAACATGGTTTGATTTTATAAATTTATTTTCATGTTATTATATTCTTATGTTCATGTTTTGTTTGATATCATCCATGTTTACCCTTACTGATAATCTAAGCTCACCCTTTTCATATGTTTTATTTCCCTTAGAATATAAAGAAAGGTTTTACGTAGGATAAATAATATTGAATATATTTATTGGAGATATTGAATATATTTCACCAAATTATATGAATGTGTTCCAAGTTTCCAAAGGCACTAAACTAATATGGTCTTTAGTCGTTTGTTTGTGTAATGTAATATGTATTCTGCAAAAGTAATGTAATGTCCATATATGTCAAGATTGAGTCTTTACAAAAATATAATTCTATAAATTTTGGAAAAAATATCTTTAAATAAAATATAATAATATTACCCTCAAATATGATGATATCTGTGACCTTTTCACACATATTTGACTTATTGTTTTGAGGTCCTGAACTTTTCATTGATCATTCACTTTTTTCTGATCAATGACCACTATATTTCAATATAATTATTGAGGTCTTTATTCAATTTACACATCTTCAATTTACACCAATGTCATCCTACATAAAAACCTAGTTATGTATTATTAAATATGACCTTTTTACTTTCTATTCTCTCTTATTAAGTGGGTATTTTATTCTCCCTTTTACGATGTAGGTTTTCAACTACGGTTTTTCCAAATGTCAAACCTTTGATTAAAAATATAAATTTTGAATTGTGAGGATGAGATTTATTTAAGGTTGGGAAAATATAACAACCAAAAAATGTAAAATAAGAAAATTTTATTTGATCTCTTGTGTTACATGAAACATTTAACTTAAACAACCCATGAAATATATTCATTTAAATTTCATTACTTCGATAGTATGTGAAACATGTAGTCTCGATTCAAAGTGAACCATAGAAAATTATACCTAGAAACTAAATTGGGGGGTATGAATATTAATAAATAAATTATTAAAACATGATTATCTATTTATTATAAATAAAATAATTATTATTTAAAAGAAAAATAATTGTTTATGAAAAACTATATTTTTTCTAAAGGAGGGTATAGTTGCACTTTGCACACAAAATTTAAAATTAATTTTTACCAATAATAGAAAAATTTATTTGTTAAAATGAAATTAATTTTTTAAATAATAATAAAAAAATTATATTAGGGTGAATTTTTGGGTTTTTTTCTAGAATGTCTAATTTTAATAAATAGTGAAAAATACTGAATTTTAATTGAAAACTACCTTTTAGTTTAAATATTTTATATTATTTAATTTTGTTTTAAATTAGTTTAAAAGTAAAATTAGTTCAAATATATATCAATTATGACAATTTAGTTCATTATAATCATTTTAATATTGAATTTAGATATGAATTTTTTTTAATCTTTTGAACTTTTTCTGTTTAAAAACCCACTTTCTCGTTGCGTTTATGGGGCTAATTTTAGATTAAAAATATCAACTTCTGTGAATTTAATTTGGAAACATGGATTACATAATTATAATCAGAATGATTTATAATGTCTAATATGTTCAACATAAGTTTTCTCAAAATTAATAGGGAGAACAGTAAAATTTAATAATCACAGTTAAGGTAAAAATTGATTTACCTAGGGATAAACTAAGAAGATAAGGGTTACAATTGCCTACCAACATTTAAAAAATATATTTTATATCCAAATTCAGACATTATATATTATATGTTTTATAATGACCCATTTTGGAAGCTTTTTTCATGATTAAAATGTTAGTATGATTGATTCTTTTCAAAAAAACGTATAAGTGGGCCACTAATATCACTTATAAAGGACACCCCTATCCTCTATTATTCACACCTTAAAAACGTTTTTTTAGATAAAAATTAACCAAATAACTTCCCTAATTACATACTCTAATCCTCTAATCCTTATTGTTGGTATAAATATAACCTTTGAAGGCTTTTGTTTCGGACTTAAGGAGGATACCTGAAGAAGAGGCTACGTTCTTCAATGAGAGTCTTTATTTTATTTCGTCATCCACGTCCTTAAAACATTTTTAAAACATGATGATATAATAAAAAAATTATCATACATATAATTATATTTTTTTTATGTTATTATAATTACCTGAAACCACCTACAAATCCATCAAATGGGTTATGAAATCATCATTCGTGTGTACGGAGGACTACCCCCTAACGAACCAATGTCATTTGTTTTCCCCATTACCACCTCCCATGGTTTGGTATTCTTATGGATATAAATTATATATATTATGTTTATAAAATAAATATACCCTTATATTCATTATATAATATTTAAATTTTTTACTTTACATGTCATAGGAGATATGATAATGTTGCATGTGTGTACGACAAATTACCATCTCACAAAGAGATGTGATTTGTCTTTCACTAAAAATTTATATGAAAAGTCATAAGGATAAAATTAATTAATATATGTGATATAAATGAAATAATTTATATATTAATTACATATTTATCTTTATGAAAATATATTTTATCATTTTCGTTTTTACATTAAAAAATGATAACATTATTCGTATACGTGCGGACGACCACCTTCATGAAGTGATGTGACTCTCTTTTCATAACCACACCACATGGATTATATATATAAGTATATTTAAAGAAATAATAGGTATATATGATATTATTATCATTATGTAAAGATAAAATATCACTCACACCATTTTTATAATGATTATTGAAAAATGGAAATGTTAATTATGCGTAGACACAACCTACTGTCTCTATGATTGTAACATAGTCAATTTTCCATAACTATATTTAATAATTGGTTTTAAAAGTAACATTGGTGTACAAATATTATAATTATGTCATTATTAATATTATAGATATTATATTACTATATAATATTTTCAAGAAATGGACCTTTCATGATGAAACATGCATGAGAAAACCATGTAATTAACACCTGAAACAATGAAAATAATGAATGGTTATAAACAAAAAGGTGAAAATATATTATAAAGGTATCTTATATGATATTAAAAATACTAATGTGATTTTTTAATAAGTTTTCAACATGTTTAAAACCATTATACATTATGTTAAACCTTGTTCAACCAAAATAAAGTGTGATGTACGAGACTTCATCTCAATTTTATTTCATTGAGGAATATTGTAATGTTATGCATCTAATTTCTTTTATATGGTGTATATAATACAGATTTGAAATTTTATATCATGATTCATCAATAATTAATTGTATTTTTATTTTTAATTTGAATTATTTCAGCCAAGGGTATTTGAATTTAAAATTACAAAGTGGTAAATAATTTCATAACTTAATTTCTTTTCATTGGGTTATATAGCTTCTTTTTTTCATTGATATTATATGATTATGTGTATAATAAATTTTGATTATCTTATGTTTTATTTACTCTTTTTTATATTTATTTTCATTTGATACACATAATTAATTCACTGATTAATTCTCACTTCAATATTATGATCATTGGAAGGGTTTATTTTAAAATATCATTCTAATCGAGACTATTTATTCTTGAATTTATATTAAAGGAAGTTATTTGATCATTGTATAAATAAACCAATTTAATTTTATTTTACTCTATTTATTAATGTGATTTTCAATTAATCATAATGTTTTCCAATCCTTGTTACTAAAAATAAATCATAAATTTTTTTTATAAAATCCGACTTCATTTCTCTTTTTGATCAAGAATCTGTTTTATTTTAAAATAAAGTTTTCTAAAAAAAATTCTAGAATGTTTTTAAACTTTTCAAAAAAATTTATAAAATATATTTTTACACATTGTTTTCTTTGAAAAATGTTTTCAAAGGAATATTTTTATCCTTTAAAAATAAGAAACTTTTCTTACCATTTTACTATATAAAACGAATGTTCTTTTTATCTTTAACTACATGTACACAATTACCCACCGACATGAAAATAATTTTTTTAATCTTCCTTTTTGATTTTATAGGTATATTTTTAAAGAAACGTTTTTCCCCAATATTCGGGATATTAGTGATTTTTAAAATTTATTTTCAAAGAAAAGGATTTTAAAAATGTTTTCTGTTTTAAAAAGTGATTTTCAAAATGAAAATCTTATTTTCTTCACGAATTTTTTTAATGTTATTTTTATGATATTTCTTTTCATCAATGACAAAAAACCTTCATTTTACATATACTACAATAGGTATATTTTATATTGATACCATCCTTACTCTCCCTTAGGATGGTTTATGATTATTTTTATCAAGGGTATTATTAAAATTTAATTGATTCATTTTTATAGTTAATAAAATTCCCTTGAAATGTTTACATTCCTATGATCATTGAACATTAAATTTTACATAAATATCTATATTAATTATCATGGATATATTTATTTTTTAAAATTTATATCATTTTTATATATGGTGTTCTATATTGAAAGTCGTTTTTTTGTCAAAGAAAATATTGATAAATGTGTATTCTTTACTTAATATGGATATTTGATGATAAGACACATTGTTTATGAATAAATATATTATTTTATATATGAGGAGTGATTTGGATATGCAAGACATGGGTGGGTCCTCATTATAGATAGTCAATTGATGCATCAATAGTCTTATTAGACAAATCAGGTGGTTAAACCTAGTTAAATAGGTTTCTATAAATCAGTTTTAAACTTATTAAGGATAGATCTTATCAGTAGAGGTATCATTTTCCTGGAAAACATAGAAAACAATAATTAATAATTGTATTCATTAAGAATGTATTTATCATTATCCAGGAGATTTTCACTATGATATTTTCTCTGGATTCATTTTATTCATTGTTTATTGATTAAATGGAATTAGTTTTCAGTTATTTACATTTCCATATTCATAATTCATTTTTTATTTTATTTCAGAAGCCGAGTGGTAACTTATATTCTAGTGGGAGAAGAAAACAAATAACCCCATTACAAATTTCAAAATTTAAAACCATCTACAAAACTTGATGAATGATATTCAAGGATATTCTATTGGGAATAATGATATTATCAATAGAAATGATGTTGTATTTTGTGTATTCAGATTTACTATAGGAATCATATATGTATCTAGTTTAGCAATAATGTTAAACTCTTCAGTACTTTGAGATGACATTTTTTGTCTTATTCTAATGTATTAAAGCAAAAACTATCTTTGAGATACTAGGGCCGGTTTCACTACAATTGTCCTTGAAATCTTAAAGAAATGATAATGATCCAATATTTCCCAAATAAATTTTCCACCATCCATTCAAGTGAATATTAAAGTGTAATAAAAGGAAGATGCAGAGTTTCAAAAGAAGGTAATTAATTTTCATGATTTTAGTCATAGTAGTGATAGAATAATAAAAATTACAAATAGAGTATGTTTTTGGTCAATATGATAATTGAATATGGATTTATTAGTTAAATCTTATAGTTCATCATTATTTATTCATATTAGAAGAAAAAAAGATATATAGATATCTTAAAGAGAATATATGATGGAATAAAATGAGTAGATAGATTAAATAGTATGTATCTCAGTGCTTGGTATCTCAATGACCGTAGTCATGAAGCACATGTTTTCTCTGTCGAGTTTATTTTTAGGTGACGCATCTGAATCACTTGAACTATCTTCTGAAGCACTCCATGTTTCTTTCATGGAATTTTTGTGTCTTCTACCATTATCTTCGTATTTTTTTGTACTTATACTCTGGATAGTAAGATTTTATGTGACCTTTCCTTTTTCATTCATATAATACAACTTCCTTTGGATCTTCATATTTTTATTCCAATTTCCTCTGTTAACATATTTTCCTTTATAGTTTGGTTTTATGGAAAAAAATATTTCTGTAAAACTTCTTAGACCTTCTAGCTAAATGATCCATTTTCTGATCACAATCAAAATAAGATTCACTATCACATAAATCTGTATCTTGTACCTTATCTTTTTCATTTTCCTTCTATTGGTTAGGGAAAGTAGTCTTGAAATCTACTGGCTTCCTCTTATGCTCCTCATACTCCTCAAATATTAACTTTAGTTCTTATTTATAAATTGTATGCTTACAAGTCAGCTCTTTGATTGATAATTTACTAATATTACATGATTCTCTAATTATCACTGAAGTGCCTCTCTATCTTTTAGGTAGACATCCCAATAATCTCATTATCTAGTCCATGTTAAATATCTGCTTTCCCAGTGAGCTCAGGGTATTGCAAATATCATTAAACCTAAAGTACATATCATAAATGGTCTCATCATGTTTCATTTTAAAATTATCATATTCATTTAATATGTATTAAGCCTCATTTATTTAGCATTTTATGTTCTCCCATGGGAAACATATAGAGTGTCCCAAATCTCAAAAGTATTTTTACAAAAAGAAATACTATTAAATTATTTATCACCAATAGAATAGTACATGGAATTTATAGCATTATAATTACTATTGTATGATAATTTTTTGCATCATCCCATGTGTTTTAAGCTGTATCAACTATTACATGTTCATCTTCTATAGTAGACTGAATATCAAAACCCATGCACTCTATGTACATTTTCATATTTATTTTCCATTGGGAATAATTTGTACCATTAATGAATGGAGGTTTGTTGGTAGGATCACTTTCTTTATGTTTGTCTATATTAGAGAACTAAATTTATAACTAACATAAATTTAAGATATTTAATGTATAAAAAATCATAGTTAAAAAATATTTGAAAATTTTCACTAAAAATATAGAAAATCATCTGATACCAAATGTTGGTCGTATTGAGTATCTCAATAGGGGATGAATTGAGTTCCCAAAAAAAATTATTGTTAAAAATGTATTATTTTAAAATCCACCAAATGTTTAAATACGGGAAAGTTTATCAAAATAAGTAGTATTATATATATATATATTAATATTTCTAAATATTTCTCTAAAGATTTATTAGCCCTTAGATGAATAATATATAACATTATTTAATCCTTTGAAATCAATTTACTTGATCAAAATAAAATATGAACATGAATTAATATAAACTACCAAAGTATAAATTTTGTTTACAGGTAAAAACATTTTTTTATTTTAAAGTGAAAATAAAGTAAAATGGAATTAAAACACACTTTGAAAATATTGAATACCAGATGTTCTGTCTCAAGCCTAGGCTTATTCCTCTCAACTTAGTGATCACCCACCACCAAGCAGTTTATATAAAATAAACTAGATGATCAACAACCTGGATTCTGTTTATACAATAGTTTACAACTATCCAAGTCACACATGACCTCTTCCACAGTTATTCATAATAGTAATAAAGAGATATGTCACACATTGACCTCTACCACTCTTATCTATGGTAGAAAATAAATAAAATTATATGAGAAGATATTTAGTATCTTTCGGTTTAGTTCAAGAAACAGTGTGCATGTGGTAAAGCAGAGTAAGCACACACACTATAAAAAATTAGTAAAACTAAATAGAATTGAACAATATAAGAGTATGGAGATTAGAAATTCTTAGTATATTGAAATACATCATGTGATTCTTCATTTGTATCAAAAATGAATCTTGAGTCATGTTATTTTGAAATATTTAAGAAAAAAGAGTGTCACAACTCTTTTTTTACTAGAGGAAAGCAGTGGATGTGATGAGCTTTGGATTCCCTAGTGGAGTGCTCATAGTAGGTGAGGTCTTCATGTTTTAAATCAGGTTTAGCTATTTAGATCTCGAATATTCATTGAATCACAAGCTATTTATTTCTATATCATTTCACTGTTTTGTTCCCTATATCACCCAATGTATATATTTTATGAGGGAGTGTGCTCTAATTTTATCAGCAGCAGGAACATTCAAATCATATGCTTCTTCATACTACGTGTTTTGACATTATTTTTAGCCACATAATCATTCTAGAATTGTGTCTTCCTAGTGGTGTTTAGACCAATGGTGTCTTATACTATTTCAATTCTTTAGTCCAGTGGTATGATAATCTGACAGTGTGATATCCTGGTGGTATCTCAGACTTAGATATTTTTATTCTAGCAGTGTGTCATCATAACGACCCAAACATTTATCAATGAAATGTTTCCCTTAATGTAGTAATGTCATAATCATATAAAATCGAATTAGGAAACACAATGACATATCATGCTTAACTGAACTAGTATGTGACCTTTAAACATAAATTTTCCACTTTTGTGGTTTGAATTTAGAAAATCTGACATACACAGTTGCGATCAGTAAGATGGTTTGAGTTCCATACGGAAAACATAATTTTTGGTGAATTGTAACCTACTATTATGAATAGAAAACTACATTTAAGAAAAGTAATATAAACCTTATGAATGGTAAATTGAACAAAATAATAGCAACCTCACCCATGAATATATAAATAAAATTTATGAATCTTGTTAGTGACAATATGACCGTAGTAAAAGTATTGGTATTTTTGTATGTCATTAATAAATTATTATAAATAAATAATTGAATTAAAAGAAAATTTATTTTCCTAAAATGTGTTCATAAATTAACAATTTTATGTCTTCTTATTTTAAGTTAATTTTATAAGACGTTATGTAATTTTTAAAAGTATTATAAAACCAGTTTTAATTTTAAAATTCGTATTTTTCAAGTAAATTATGATTTTTATTAAAAATTAAATTAATCATATTTAGAAAATTATTTTCATAAAATTGATTTCATTTTTGGATTTTACATATTGATTAATGGTTAGGGTGAATTTTTTATATTTTTTTGAAATACTAGATTTTTTTATGAATAGTGAAATACTATAATTTACAAAATAAGCTAAATGAGTTAATTATAGAGTCATGGATGATGTTCTAATGATGTAGTCCCAATTAGTTCGAACTCACATTCTCAATTTACTATATTTATTCATGGAATAATCACTATTTCTTGTTTTTGTAGAAATAATAAATTAATGAATATAGTATTGTGAAAACCCCTCTCCCCTCCACTTTTAATACCACCCCTCACACCCTAATTTCTTTACTACTCTCAAACTATATGTCTGGTCCAAATTCTCCCCTTATCCATACCCAAATAAATCATTGATACTGAAGTTTCCCTCTCCTTAAAATTACTCCCTTATTCGGTAACCCTATAATCGACCTACTTCCCCCATCACTCACCTACCTGTTCCCATTATTATCACCCACTAACAACCTACTAAAAACAAGATTACCCATTCAAGTGGTCCATTTTCCAGGGTTTTCCCCATAAAACAGTAAAACAAACATCTTCTATAAATCCCCAAATAGGGAAACAATTTCCCTATCTAAGGATTTTTTTAGGTGGCCAATGTGTAGAAGGGTGGGTGTTGTCTAAATAGTTCCTTTCTTATAATTATTTTCATGAAAGTAATGTCCTAGAGAGTGCCTTATTAAGAAATTTTATGAAGAAGGTTTTGTTCGAGATAGTTCATTCTTCATCATTTTAAGACCCTGTTTGGGACAACACCTTCCATAAAATACTTATAAGGTGTTGTCCAGGACAATTCCTACCCTTCTATTTTTTTTTAAATATTTTTGTTTATATTTATTTTTTTGTTTGTATATATAATAAAAAAATATAAAATATAAAAACAAAGAGTATTTAATTACTTTACTATTTGACATTACTTTAAATAAAGTACTATGAAATCATTACATAAAATCCCACCCAACAACCCCTTTTATATGGGTATGGTACTCGACATCTTTTCCAGGTATTCGATGTGGGATTTAGACACCACTTTTCAACCATTTAATGAATAACATGTAATTTATAATAACACATTAATGCTAATAATTTATCAATCATAACTGGTTTTTAATAAATAGTTACTATTTAATAATTTAATAAAGAGTAACTAATAAAATCATAGTAATGATTTATAATGATTTCATTAATACTGTTAAATTAATAATTAGTAATAAAAATATTTTTAATATGATGTGATTAGTAATCTAATTAATAAAAAATATAATTATTAATAATTTATAATAGTTACAAATAGTTGGGGAGGGGGAATTACAAATACAAAATAAATTTTAATATAATATTTAAAAATATAATTAGTAATTTAAATATTTTGATATTTTATGATAATTATTAATAATTAATAATCTAATTATTATGAATCATTATTAAGAAATAAATTTTTTCATCATGTAAATTATTTTTGTTTATTATATTTATGAATAATAATAAAAATAATAAAAATAGTCCATATAAATAATATAATTTAAACAAAATAACATTAATAATATTATTAAATATACATAATATGAAAATAATAATAAAATTATTATTATTATTATATATAAAAAATATTTTTTTATTTATTAAAATAATTAATATTATCTTTTTATTATAAAATTATTTATATTATTATTATTATTAAATTCTATTATTAAATAATAATTATGCACACAAATTCATTTCAACTTAATGATTATTTATAATTAATTATATTATTAATTATATTATAATTAATAATTATTATTTAAATAAATAATTTTATTATATATTACACTTATAAAAACTATTTATTTATTTATTTTTAATGTATTAAAAATATTAATGTTATGATTATTATAAATCAATATTAATAATTATATTTTCTATATTAACATTTGTACTTATAAAATATTTTTTCAAAAAAAATGTATTGTGTAAATTAATATTTTTTAATTTTTTGAAATCCCTTTTATTTTTATTTAATTTTTATTTGTATGGTAAACATTTTAAATTTCATGTATATTTAATTTATACTATATTTTACATGAATAATTTTTTTGAACTGTAACTCTTATGTTTTTAATCAAAAAAGTTTGTGTCATGTAAATTAATTTTGGTTTTTTATATTTATTAAATTTTATTGTGTTTTAAATTTTTTTATATGTTTAATCTATGTTTTAAGTTTCATTTAGATTTTACTTATAGTTTATATTTTATAGGCTTCCAAAGTAACCTATATGAAATGTAAAAATGTTTCAAGTAGGTGAATTTGAAAGATATAAATTATAAAGTATATATATAATATAAATTATATTTGAATCATTGTTTAAACATATACAAAATAATTGAAAATAAAAAAAATCATAAATGAATTTGATTAAAAATAATTTCAATGACACAAAATATTGTTGTTTCAAAACATATCATTTGTAGTTATAAATTATTTTTTCAATCAAACATTTTTTTTGTAAATTAAAATTTTTTATTTATTATTTTTTTGGAATTCCTTTTATTTTTAATTGATTTTTTTTCACATTAAATGATTTAAATTTCATATAGATTTTATTTTTAGTATATTTTATGTATATAAATTTTTTGAAGTGTAAATTTTATGTTTTTATTCAATAATTTTTGTGTCATGTAAATTATATTTTGTTTTTTATATTTATAAATCTTTTTTATTAATATATTTTCTATATGTTTAATCTATGTTTTTAGTTTCATTTAGATTTCACTTATAGTTTATATTTTATAGGCTTATAAATCCACCTACATGAAATGTAATAATGTTTTATATATGTGAAATTGAAATTCTATAAATTATAAAGTATAAAAAAATATAAATTAATGATGAAACATTCACTGAATAGATAAAATCCATTTGAAAATAAAAATAATTTTGTAAAAAATGTTAATGAAAATTAATTTCAATGGAAAAAAATATTTCCACTTCAAAATATTTATATGCATAAAATATAGTATAAATAAAATCTATTAAAAATTTTAAACATTGAAGGTGAAAATAAAAATTTATTGAAAATAAAAGAAATATCAAAAAATAATAAACATAATTTTCTAATTTATATAAAAAATAATTTAATAAAAAAATAAATTATATTTTAAAATGTTATTATTTAAATTAATAATATTTTGTGCCATTAAAATTAGTTTTCATAAACGTTTTTTGTGAAATTATTTTTATTTTCAATTTTTTTATTTGTTTAATAAATTTTTGAAATTTCATTTATATTGTATATATACATTATAATTTATAGTCTTTCAGAGTCACCTATAGGGGTGTCCATGGGTCGGGTTGGGTCGGGTTGAGGGCTATTTTGGACCCGGCCCAAGCAAAATAGGTCTGGTCAGGTTGGTTCGGGTTAGAGATGTTTTTGGATTCAAACCCGACCTGACCCAACCCGTCTCAAATCGGGTTGGGTCGAGTCGGGTTGATCGGGTTAAGGAAAAAAATTGTTTGATATTTTTTTATGATCCCAACCCGCAGGTTGATTGGGTTACGACAAAAAAAAATTGTTCAATTCTTTTTTTGGTTATCTCATTGTGGGTTGATTGGGTTACATATTCCTCTGCTTCATCTTCTTTGCCACACTAGGGAACGCCCGTATCCTCCACCCTGTAATAAATCTACCCAAAAAAATGTCAATCAGCAACTCGATGGTGTGATGTGATTAGCTTGCCTGCAAGTAGTTATCAAGGTTTGGGTAGGTTCAAGGTGAGGCCAAGAGGGTGATGAGAATGGGATAGTGCCTGACACCAATAGATTTGGCACTGTACACTGTCGCGATGGAGATGGAGGTGGTGGTAGAGGTAGGGGTACATGCATGTACAACGCAGTGGATACACTGGACTGGTGAGGGCGAGTGAGATGTTCAATGATCGTTTTCTTAGTCGACCCTCCACCATCGGATCTTTAAATCATTAAAATTGTTCTATCTTCCTTTGGTTTTTTGATTTTTCTTTAGTTTTCATAGCAAAATCAAATGAAATCTAGTTATCTTCATGTTTTTGTTTGTTGATCGGGCATTGTTTTTCTGCTGATTTCATATGTCTCGATTCATTTGAATTTATTTTATGTTTGTCTTAGAAATTTCATGGAAGATTCAATCATCTATTCGATTAATAAAGTATTCATATAATGTTGGGTGATGAAATGGAATCAATGGATGGCATGGAAAAGGAGAAAGACAACGGTGTGGGGCGAGGGTGAGGTGGAATTAGATTGAGGGGCAGGGGGAGAGGACGAAGTCCGAAGAGGCGTCTCACAGTAGTCGGGTTGGTTGGGTCAGGTTGGGTCAATTTTTTCCAAACCCATGACCCGACCCAACCCGACATGATATCACCCAATCCAACCCAACTCGTGGTATAAATTTTTTAACCCGACCCGACCCGATTGGGTCGCGTTGGGTTGGTCGGGTTGGGTCGGGTCTGGACACCCCTAGTCACCTACTTGAAACATTATTACATATAATATATGTAACTTTGTAAGTCTATAAAATATTAAATATTAGTACAATCTAAATTAAACATTAAACATAGACTAATAATATAAAAATAGTTGAAAAGGGGAATTTAAAAAATGTAACAAACTAAAGTTAATTTACATGATGCAAACTTTATTGGTTAAAAAAATAAAATTTAAACTTTAAAAAATTTATGTGCATAAAATATAGTATAAATGACATCTATATGAAATTTAAAACATTTACCCTACAAATAAAAAATAAATTAAAATAAAAGGAATTTGAGAAAAATAATAAAAATAAAAAAATTTACACAAAACATTGTTTGCTGTAAAAATAATTAAAAAGTAAAAAATGTTAATATAGAAAATATGATTATTATTATTAATCTATAATAATCATTATAGTAATATAATTAACATATTAACAACAAATAAATAAATATATTTTATATTTTTCAATTACAATATAATTCTTTATGTATTTGGTAATAATTAATAATAATGTAATTATTAATGTAACCGATTATAAATAATCCTTAAGTTGAAATGAATTTATGCACGTAATTAACATTTAATAATAATAAAATATAATAATATTATTAATATAATTTATTTGACAATAAAAATAAATTATTAATTATTTTAATAAATAAACAACAAATATTTTTTATATTTAATAAAAATAATAAAATACTATTATTTTTGTGTTTCAAATATTTAATAATAATAATAATTTTACTATTATATTTATATTATTTTATTTATATAAATCATCATTATTATTATAATTATTATACGTAAATATAATAAATAAATAAATTACACGACAGAAAACTTTATTTCATAATAATAATTCATAATAATTAGATTATTATTTATTACTAATTATTTTGAAATATCAAATTATTTTTATTATTAATTATGTTTTTTATATTTGATGTTATAAATTATTCAATATTTGTAATTCCTCTTCCTGAACTATTTATACCTATTAGAAATTATTAATAATTGCATTATTTTGTTAATTACATTATTGATCGTATCATTTTAAAAAATATATATTATTAATTATAACTTTATAACCATTATTGACATTATTATAAATCATTACTGTTATTTTATTACTTACAATTTATTAAATTATTAAAAAAATTGTTTATTAAAAAACTATTTTGATTAAATAATTATTAAAATTCATGTTTTATTATAAATAATTTATTATACATTAAATGATGAAAAAATTTATTTCTAAATCCTACATCGGGAATCTAAAAAATATGTCGAGTACTGGAACCTTATAAAAGGAGAGGTTGGATGGGATTTTATGCAATAATTTTTGAATAATTTTTTCTAAAGTAATTCCCAATATTAAAATAATTAAATATTGTTTAGTTTGATATTTTATTATTTTGTATGGAATATATATATATATAAATAGAACAAAAAAATAAAAAAAATTAAAAATAGAAGTGTGGTTGTTGTTCTGGATAGTCCCTTTTGTATAAGTATTCTAGAGAAGGAATAAATTTGAACATCACCTTCTTAAGGAAAATGATGAAGAAGGTGGTGTCTCAAAGAAAACCTTCATCATAAAATTTCTTAGGTAGATTATCTCTAGGAAAGATCCTTCTTCAGAATAATTATAAAGAAGTTGTTATTCCAAAAAACTCCCACCCTTCTACCCCTGGACACTTAAAAACAGGCCTAGATCATGAAATAGTTTCTTTGTTTTGGTATTTTTAAAAAAATTGGTTATATGGGAGAATTTTCCCAACTTTCTCCCACCCATGTTAACCACCTTCTCACCCACTATAAAAAATTATTTTATTTTTATTAATATAACTATGATTTTTAATGATTTTGATATTACAATTCACTATATTGTACAACTGCTAGAGATCCCTAGTTTTCATTTTATTTGGTTAGTGTGTTCTTTGAAAGTCATTTAAGATTATAGTTCCAATTTTCTCAATGATTTTAATTTTAAATTATGTAGTATTTTTTATCTTTATATATTTAAATTTTGGATTCTTGTTTTAAGTTTCATGTAATTTGGTCTAGCATTGTAGTGTTTCCAATTTCGATCTGGATCATGAAAACACTATGTCGTGAATTAGTTTTCTAAAACATGATCAAATTTATTAAATGTTTAAAAGTCTATATGTTAATATTATGTTTTTATTTTAAATATTTAATTTATCTACAAGATTTATTAAGTTTTTAATACTTTATAACTTATTGTAGTTTTTTTATAATGTAGTGTTTTATTTCAAAATTTTCATTATATTCTAAGAAATTATGTTAAATTTTAAATTCAATTAGCTACATCCTACTTTCTTTCTTTGATATTTTGTTAGTTAATTATTAAGTAATCTTAATATTTATTTTTATAATAAATTTATTTAAATATTTTATCCTAGTTTTTATGTTTTGGATATTTATAATTTCATTGTTTAATATTGATAATTTTTTTTTCATAACTAATTTTATAAGAATACGGTTAAGATCTAGAAAAAAGGGAAAATTATAAGTTTACACATATATCACATACATTGTATGATCTAAATAGGTAAATTTAGATAATGATTTATTGTCATTTATATTCAAACTATGACACTAATACATAAGTATACCCACTGGAATTGTTCTTTTTTCAGAATTTATCTTCTCATCATTACAATACCTATCATATTTTTTAATTTCTCTATTAAATTTACAATTTAATGGAATATATTATATGTGTTAAAAAAATTACATTTATTTTTATTCCTTATAATTTATATCTTGATTTCATTAAAAACAAATGGAATAACCATTGTTTTAAATTATTGTAATTCCAAGTGACATCAATTATATATATTGTTAATAAAGACCTTTAAAATCAGAGGTCTTAGTATATAGTATAATATAAATATTTTTTTTATATTTTTAATCTAGAAAGTCTTAAGTGTTAAAAAAATTATATCATGATGTAATTCATTTATGTATTTATTTTATTTAATTTCTTTTATTGCCAATCATGTGGGAATCTTAGTCCTAGAATACATAATATTGATACATGGTTGATTTTAAAATATAAAATGAATTTTTTCCAAGGTACGTCCTCTTATATTTTATAAAACATCATATATATTTAAATAGTGCTTTGTCACACAATTTGATTAATTTAAATATCATGTTATGGCCATTCAATTTTATAAATTTTCTATGGTATAGTAATATTTTTATTTTTGATTTATTGATTTTATGCATATATATATATATTGTTGTAAATCATTAATCCGTAAAAATATTTATTAAGTCATATTTATTTATAATCTAATATATTATTTGATTTTTTTAATAAATTTTATGTAAATAAATGTGTCCAAACACATTGTAACATATATATATATTTTTGTGATTTCAGTATGTTTTATTTTTATAATACATGGTTCAAATTATATAAAGTATTATTTAAAAGTTTTTGAGGTAAAACATATAGTTATTAGTAGTTTATTATTTTTTATTTATATAATGCATATTTTATTTATATTTATTCTAGTTTAATTTGTTATATTATAATTTCAATTTAACAGAACATATGCTTTATTTATTTTTCAATTGTTCTTTGGGAATATATTTTTAATATTATAAAAATATGTATTTTCAGTAAATTCTAGTTTGTGACTTATATATAATGATCTAACTTGTGTTATATTTATTCAAGGTGGGAAATATTTTTTGTTATAGTTATTCATTTAACATATGTTCAATTTTCTTATGTATTATTATCTATGTTATTTTATAGTTTTTTAGCTATTATTTATTTTAATTATTTTATTAAAGTTATTATAGATATTCCTTATTGATTTAACCTGGATTTTTATCACCAAGCCTCTAAGGGGGTCCTATAGAAGTCCCCAGGCTATACAATAACTTAGGATTCTACCACCAAAATGTAAAAGTGTTGTGTATAGTGACATACTTTTTATACCCTACATAAGTCCCCTATAAAAGTATTTCCTACATATTTCACTTCTCTTCTAATAAAAATTTTGATTGAGAGAGAGAGATTTATACTTCTAAATGTCTGAATTATCATTGTTCTTCTCATTTTTGTTTTTGTTGTTGTTGGTTTTCTTATGTAATATGTTTTCTAGGTTTTCTTGTAATTTTGACATTTTTAGTTCCTTTAATTAAAGTTTAATATAACATATGTTCTATGTACTATGTTTTATTCATGTTATTATAATATTTCTTAGTTTTTTTATGTGAAATTATTTTATTTGATAATTTTTATTAATAATGAAGATTTATTTATTTTATTTTTAATTCTGACTCATGTATATGTTCATTTATTTTAAAATCTTGATGAAAATACTTTAGGGTATACGATATGATAAATTATTTAAATATTTTGTTTTCATTTATGTAGGTTGGATGGTTGATAATTTTTTAATAATTATAATCATATATATTGTTATTTTTTTGAAATGAAATATTTTATTAAGTAAAAGAATTAAATTATATACTTTTGGAAGATGAGATAGTCTTATATGTCTATAAATATATATAATCCTTTTATTTATAGTTATAAAATATTTATTAAAGCTGAAAATAGTGAATATTCTAATAGTATGATTTTGATGGATAAGAAACCTAGTGTTAAATTTGTGGAAATATCTATTTCATTAAGTTTTTTATGGATAATTTATTTCTTATTGAATAGTTTTATGAAAGTATTTTATAATTACTAGAATTAATTTAACCTAAAGAACATATTTAAAAAATAAAATCATCTAGTTTATCACCATTTGTGAGACCACCAGATGATTATTTTTTCTATTTGATCTTAGTGTTCTATATTATTAATGGATATTATTTGTATCCAGAACATATTTATTTTAGTTAATAATAATTACATTAATTATTTGATTATTTTAAATACATTGGTTTAATTATTGCTAAGGGTTCATGTTTAAAGCTTCTTGCATTTTTTATGTTGATATTGGTCAACCTACATTTTTTTACTTGTGAATGTTAAGTGAGCTAATATATATTCAAAATGAACATTATTTTTTGGCCTAGTTTCATGTAGATATGATAAAGTTTATATTTTTCATGGCTTATGAATTGTTTCGATGAATTAGGAGAATATTTAGTGAATTTTTTTTTCAATGACCTCTGGAATATGATAACATGACCTTATATTCATCATTTTTTTCAATTAGAAGTTTGTTAGGTTTTATATGTAATTTTTTCTATTTAATTGCACGAGGAATGTTTTTCGAGATGAATGTTGACTATTGTACATAAATCTTTTAAAAAATACATTTAGGTTTTATTTTTTAAAATAAAGGATATTATTGTGGTTTTCTTGTGGCGATCATTGATGGGTATTTCTATACCGATCAACCAAGATCCATAAAAACAGTCACAATGTGATTGATAATACTTTTTCCTGACTACCAAAATTGGTCACTAAAACACAATTTTATACTAATGATCACCTCTCTTAGTTATTTCTCTAACAAGATAGTACTTTTAAAGAATGCATTTGGTCCATTGGTACGATCATTTTTTATTAGCCTATATGGTTACCCCATTTTTTAACAGTAGAGCTCTATTATGTTTAATATACTATAAAATTCCCATTCATTAATAATGAACACCTTGATCTCTAATCATCTTCCTTTATAGATTTTTCTGAATCATTGTGATCAACCATCATAGTAGAATTAACTATAATGGTTTTCTTAGAACTCTTATAGATAATTGTTCCAAAATTATGGTTAAACACATATCTATGTTGAGATATAGAATTCAATTTATCTATTTAGACACTAGAATTGTGGAAATCCAATATAATGTATTCAAACTCACATCCAAATTCGAATAATACATATTTTTCCCTTATATTTTTTGGGGTGACTATAATGAATAAGCTCGGTCCACTATCTGGATTGGTTCCCAAACCAGCTCTCCAGAAACCCAATTAGTATCCCCGACCCCCCTAGGATGATGGAAAGCGTCAAGGGTATCAACATAAAACCTTGGGACATGTATACCCTCAATAATACAAATATAAACATCCAAACATGGCATAATAATAAACAGAAAATGAAAAAATACAAAGGACATATCATTTAAAAAAACATGTAATACCTGATTTATAAAACTAAAATGTAAGATTAAAAAGAGAGTAGAAGAACAAATAGGATAAAACCAAAACGTGAGACAACTGGGCTAATTAAACTGATGGTCCAATCACCATATCCATGTGACTAACAATCACTACCATGATCCCAACAACCATCCCATTCCCAATAAAGACAACACTAGATCCAAACCAAGAGCTTAGACCTAAAGATACCAACAAAATACATGAAGAATACATTACCACCACTATGAGTATGGAGGGTTTGATCTAAGGCTAGTAGGATAAATACATGAGTCTAATTCATTCCTTTCATAAAAGAAACCAAAACTTATAGTTTTAAATAAATTTAAACAAATTGGTTTTCATTTTCCTTTACAAGATATAAGAGGAAACAATATATCGATCATTCACTTTCTAAAATCTTACTATTTGTAAATAATTTCATAAGAGATAGTACCAAAATAAATCCAATTAAAAATATTATTATCAATCATTAAAATACAACCCTTTTTAGAATAAACCCACACATGGTTTAAAACATTTAAAAATCATGTCAACTGAGAAATTCACTTGAAAACCATTTCCCCATTTTTTTATTCCAATGTTTTTACATGCCCAACACAATGATAAGAATGAAAACAAGGGAAAATATAATAAAACAACACCATAGAAGGATAAACATAATTTCAATAAACATATAAAACAAAAATATTCAACATTAAGATTAAAACACAAGAGTATTAACACATCCAGTAAATCCATCCAATAATAATCATCTCACATGATAATAAATAATGAAAATTCATAACATATGATACATAAAATGATGAAATAATTTAAGTAATAACGGGATAGTAAAATACATGAAAAATAGACCTACTACTGATAGGTTAATAGTTATACATCTATCAATTGAATCACTTTAACTGGTCTCCGTAGTGACACTACACTATTTAGTTATTACGTAAAACTAGGGATGACTATCCAATTCATAAATCTCAACTACCCTAGTAATGTACCTCTATTTCCCACTAAGTAACCTCAGTTTCTTCATATAATAATAAAATGTGGAGGGCCATGAACAAACAAATGTCATCACATGATAATAAAAAATCACTACATTCTATCACCATAATCAAGTCCTTCCCACCTCACATACTTCCCTAAAAAAGATCCCAACTCCATAATCACATCATGAATAACATAATAAAGAATCCATAAAATTCAAAAGAATAAACACAATCTAAAACAAAAAAGTTCTTAAAAAGGGTACAATCAATAATCAAACAATCATCACTTGATAAAGTTTTTACTATGTCATTATCTTATCAAATACATAAAGTAAATTTTAAAATCACTTTTTAAAACAATTTATAATACAAAAAAATCCAAAAAACTAATTATAATCAACAATAAAAACCAAAAAACCCAAGGGAAACCTTTTTTTATAAAAAAACCCACCCTATAGAACATGGAAAACCCTTTAAACAAAAAAAAGGGAATCCGACTTTGAAAACCCCATTTGGATTAAAACCTAATGAAAATGTGTGTTTCAAAATAAAAAACATTAATAGAATTTTAAAAAACATGTATAATGCATAAAATACTATTTTAAATTAATGTACCATTTACATAAGAAATTCAAAACTAATAAACCACATGAAAACTAAGACAATTTATAGAAAGATTTCATAAATCAAACATAGATAACCTATATCATAATTATCTAGATTTAAAATGAATTTATAAATCTAAGAAATACAAGAAATTATAAAAAAGGAATTAAAATGGAAAAACCAGCCTTATGTTTTGGGATCATGTCACCTTTGATGAAATCCACTAGTTATGGTCTCAAAGGAGGGTTCACAGACCCAAGATATAAACACCTCAATTTTTAAAAACCCTAGTTGTTTAAATCATCCAAGAATAGAATGTAGTGTTATAGAAGAAGGGGAAAATTGGAGGAATCCCATGAATAAGAGGAAGTGAACCCTAACCTTTAAAACTGGTTGAAGAATCACCCAAAAAACACCTTGAATCCCCCCCCAGTAGATATTTTTATAGGGATAAAAGTTTATAGAAGACACCTTGGTTTTGGGAAAATAAATGGGGAATCCAAGAGAGTAAACCCAAATTAAAAATGACCCAAAAGAAAATAATAACCCTCCTCAAGTGGGATTATGGGTTTACCTACATTTTTAAACAAACCTTATGGTAACTATATAGATATTTAATCCTAAGAGCTTCAAAGGTTTTACACTAAGGTTTCATAGTTTAACCATGCACCTTAACCATGAGACTTAGAAAAGGTCCTCATAATTTTACCTTTTCATCCCAAAAATCCCCTATGTTGAGGGGATAAATTATCCATAAAATACACACACATAATAGTGAAACTAGTGGTGTCAAAAACTCCTCCCCCCCCCCATTCTACATTCCATCCATAGAAAGAACTGAGTCAATAAGGAAGAAAAAGAAAAGAAAAGGCAACATGATAGATACATAACAATTCATATTTTTAAACCAAATCTAATAATTTTTTGATTTTTTTCAATGATAAACCCCATTATTTTCAATGTCTTATTAAAAAATTGTATTTTGAAATTAAATTAATGAAAATTGATTGAAAAAGATAAATAAAGTTGATTTTGTATTTGAGTCCTTTTTATGAAATATTTATGAATCTTGGTTTTGGTTTAAATTTTTCCTGCATCTTTTCTGATAATTTTTCTAAACAATTGGGCCAAGACCTATGTAGGCCCTCAAACTAGCCAGAAAGCCTCATAGATAGTCCTAGTGAGTCCCGGTTGGCCAAAAATGGCACAAGGAAGGCCCCCATGGGCTGGCTTGGGCATGGGGGATCAAATCCCAAGCCATAGAAGGTTGTGGATGGTGAACCACGTGGCGAGTAGGGGTGGGCCAAATCCTACATGGGAAACATGTATCACAGACCATAGGTGTGTTTTTGAGTGTCATGTGGGAGCACATCCCTGTAGTAGGCATCTAACCAGGGCCTCCCGCATCGATCTTTAAAAAGGAACATAATTTCCTGTCACATTTTTTGTCTGACAGCAGCCCCTTAATGGCTCTACCATACTCCTCTCACTCTACCACATAATTTCACCCATGTTACTCAGTCCACCACTCCACCTTTGATCTACTACCCACCATACCACAGCTTACTCACTGGATTCTTCTATTTCTTCCCCCACCTAAAACACAATCATCCACAAAATCTATTTAAAGTATCTCTCTGACCAATTAAAAGGATGTAGGGAAAGAGGAGCTTCCACCACCACACCAGGAATCACTATTGCCACACCAGGCCTTACCTTTATCACTCCTTGATCACCACTTCCACCTAGAATCATGCCACCTCTACTCACCAAATCCTATTTCTACACGTTCCACATGGATTTTCCACATCCTTATCCATGCACCAAAGGCTCCCCCGTGTGAAACTCGGTCCACACACATGCTTTAAACACCTTCCATCTATAGGTGTTTCATATATCACAACCGCAGAAGGTGTGATTTTAAAAGGATGATCCCCAGTTCTTAGGGAATCCATAAAGACTGAGAGCCACTCTTGATTTCTTATAAAAGGAGGTGAATCCCTCTATTTAAAATTAGAGGATTTGACACGCACAACCGAGGTGGTATTCCATTAAAAGGCTTTCTTCTCTACATTTATTTATTTTGTTTTTTTTTAATTGCAATTTTAATTATATTTTATTTAATAAAATTAGTTCATGCATTTTTCTTTAACAAGATTCATCACCCATCCATTTCACAATTATTCTTTTTACTTTTATTTTATATATTTTTAAAATTCATAATATAATTAATATTATAATAAGAATTATTATTATTATTATTATTATTTTGACATTATTATTTATATTTTATTTCAATTATGGATTTTATTAATTTATTCCTCCATGTCTCTCTTATTATTTTATTTTATTCTCTCTCTCTCTCATTCTATTTCGTTTATTTTATTCTCTTCATTCTCTCATCCACAATTATTCTTTTCATTTTTATTACCATTTTTCTTCTTTCTATTTTATTTAATTTCTCTTCTTCTTCTATTCCATATTTCAACCAAGTTATATCATACTTCTAATAATGGGAGGTTTACCCTGAGGCTTTTCCCAGATGAGGTCAAGGTGTTCTTCAATTTTTATTAATGTTTATTATACATCTATGGTATATTTTATTGGCATGCATGGGTGGGGTGAATGTCCCCAATATAGTGACTACCACAATGACATGAAACTAAGTCAATTTCTATTATTTTTTTAATATATTTTTCTTCTATTCATTGGTTAGTTCTTCACATGATATATTTGAGCTAATCAATGGATGAAATGAAATCAATAGAGTTGTGTCCAAGAAGATGGAACCTCCTAGACCAAGGTGGGTCATCAACCTTGATTAAAAGAGGAATGTGGAATTGAGAATTCATTAGAATTAAAAGATATCTAAATTTATAAATAAAAAAACAATAATTAAAACATAATATTTCATGTTTGGATTATCAAACTAAAAAAAATAGAATGATTATTGAACCCAAAACTAACCCAAAACCAAGTTATTTCTTCATTAAATCGTTAAGTTTAGAATTGAATATAATTTATAATTTTTATTCACCATGTCATTTAAATATTTTATTAATAATTTAAAAACCCAAAAGATTCATCATTGTTTTCATAATTTAATTAAAAACAACAAAAAAATATTTTAGGTGATATAGAATAAAGAAGGTGACCAAAACTGAGAAGCTCCTCAAGTGATACAACCATGGTCAACCTCTGTGACGCATTAGAAAAATAATTTTCTTCTTCCACGCCCCACAATAAGCGTTCATAAAAACTACCACTGATTTCAGGGTCTTAATCATTAGTTTTATTTACTTTTTTAATTCTCACATTTTAGATATATTTTATTGATTTTTAAAATATAAAAACTAAAAAAAATCCATAATGTTTTCAAATTAAAATATTTTAAATTCATGAAAAAACTTCTCTTAAGTGAAAAATCATAATTTCAAAATTATTAATAGGTTTCTCTCCTACAAAAGCTCAATGAACTCTTTAACCTAGACAATATTATAATAAATGGGAATAAAGCCATAATTTCATTTCAGGAACTGGTAGATATGGTTGATAAAGTCCAAATTCATTATCAAAACCTGATGACTAATAAAGAAGTTCCATCTGAGCTTCCCAATTTTAATAAATACATCAATGATATCAAGGACCAAATTGAAGATTATCCATATCCAAACCATCTAAAGTTACAAATCAAAAAATATCACGATTAGCTAAAGCGAATTCATGATGAGTAAAACTTTCCTGCTGAGTTAACTGTGGGAGATCAACAAGACCGGGATAACTTTTGGAATGAGTATAAGGTAAAACTTGACCACCCTGGTCCTTACCAAGTAGAAGCGATAGTGCCATTACATGTATCTCCATCCATGGCAGATGGAG
Source organism: Viscum album (assembly GCA_963277665.1). Taxonomy (NCBI): domain Eukaryota; kingdom Viridiplantae; phylum Streptophyta; class Magnoliopsida; order Santalales; family Viscaceae; genus Viscum; species Viscum album. Next base: position 1,689,367,930 of record OY728163.1, on the reverse strand, counting down.
AATCCACCCCAATAGTGGAATTTGAATTAAAGAAGGAGGATCCTGACTACCTTCCTATATCCATTCACATCTAACTCTAAGAGGTACACACCACTGAGGCTGTGATTGAACCTGAACCAACTCTTGTAGTTGATCCTTACATTGATTATATATCTTATAATTTTATTGATACTAAATTTTTATTCACTCCCTACTATTTTGTTAATATATATTTATACAATATTTTCTATTCTATAGTGAAATATGAAGAGATTGGACCATAACCTATTGAAGAATACGTGGATTTTCCTAATTTCAATTAACATGCATTTGAGGAATCTAATGGGAAAATACAATGTACTAATATAGAGGAAATTAAAAAAGAGTCTAATCATATTGAAATGGAGAAATTACTTATTTAAAATAAAATTAAAATTTTATTTAAGTAAAAATACCTCTTTTTCCCACTTTAAATATTCAATTCATGTAGCCCCAATTAAGCCAACATTAGAAATGAAATAGGAGGTTACACAAGTAGAAACCAAGAAAGAGGATAATTCATACTTCACCCTAACCTCTCCATGAAATTTGTACCTAATTGTTAAGGGGGGATCTGGTATAATATATCCATGGATCATTTCTTACCAAGAAGGATGAATCATAAGTTGGTAAAATTCATATGTGGTGGTTCAATTCAAAGAAGATTCATCCATCATCAGACTTTGGATAATAGTTGACTCTACCCTTTGGAGGTAGTACAAACTTAGGGACCACTTGGGGGGATCATACCATGTCTTATAACTTCTTACTATATTTCTAGGAATTTAGATTTCATTTTCATATTTTTAAGAAGTATAGCATGCATCCCACTCACTCTTATATTTTTGAGCCTTAATGACATGATCCTTATAATTAATTGAGTAAATATATTTTATAGGTTTAGGATGAAATAATTCAACCCCAATTAGTGTAGAAAAATAACTAATCTTCATCAGAAAGGGAGTTCACTTTTTTATGTTTATCTTTTAAAATCCATAAATTTTTTCCAACAATATTTTTTTCTTTAAAGATGAAATTTTATGTCAATACTTAAATTATTATTTACTTGACTTATCAAGGAGACATGAGTTTCTTAGGAATAATATGATTTCATGTTTTATATTTCAATTTTAATGATATTTAAAAAGTAAAATAGAAAAATTAGATGATTATAGTGAATCATTGATATTAAAATGAGGACTCGTGATTTGAGGGAATTAGTTGATTTATGTAGATGAAATCTCCCAACCATTTTCCATGATTTGAAATTATTAAATTCATGTGAATTAATTAGTTATTATTAATCATTCCTTGATTTATTTTCCATTATCATATGTCTATTCCTGAGAGTATTTTTAGACCAAGTATTTATTATTTATTCTTGATCATATTTCTTAAGTAATCCTAGGACAGGTCACCTACTATAACTTGAATTTGAACTTTTAAAAGTAATGAATATGAAAAAAACATATTTTAAATGAATTAGGCATGTTTTTAAAACACCTTATACTAAAAATTATACCTTTACATCAATCCTTGTTTAGCCCATTGAAACCATTAATGACCTTTTTAGGAATGATCCACATTTTAATCCATTCTTACCCTCTTCTTAGTATTTTGATGATATTTTATGGTTTCAGTGTGGGGGTGAATGGAATCATGGTCTATGAGATGAAATAAATTATGATGGAAATTTATGTGGTGGTTAGAATTATATGTGTTGAGAAATGTTTTTTGATTCATAAATTGAACTTTTTATTATTTTTTCCCTCTTGAAAAAAAGATAAAATTAAAAAAATAACCAAAAATGAAAAAAAGAATGTGTTTTGATTTAAGAAAATAAAAAATAATCATTACTAGAACAATTATATTTATCAAATGTAGTTAGGTGGTGGATGTGAGTTTTTTTATAAGTATAACATTTGAAAAATAAAAAAAGAATAAAATTATAAAAGTACTGAAATTTTTCAAAAGGGTACCAAAATCATTCATTATTGTTTACTTTGATCAGGAACTTACTTTGGTTTTTGGTGGAAATGGGAGTTTCTAATTTTAATGGGAGAATTTGATTGGACTTTAATTTTTGATATCATGCATTATCTTTAAGAGGTAAACCTCCTCCTTGAGGCTTAATTTTTAAAACATAAATTCCCATCAACCTTAAACCTCAGAGTCGTTTGAATATTTAATGAGAGTACACGTGATTTAATTTATGTTTTTTCTTTACAAAGTTGAGAAAATAGTTCCTTTATAATCCTATATATAAGGAGGATGTTATCATGATATGATAATAACTCCAGTTGAATTTTATCATGAGTGATGAGATAAAAGATTAAAAATAGAGTAGACCATGATTTGGAATTTTTAATAATAATAAATTGAGTAACGTAAATGAAATAGAAGAGAAGTTCCACTATTTTTGATATGGGGAAAATTAAAATGTTTGAATTGATTATTTCATTGAAATTTGAGAAATTAAATTGATCTTTTATGTGAAATTTATAAAATATAATTTGAAATTTAAATTATTTTTATTTAATTACTTTGATATTTGAATATAGATAACTATGGTGACCTATGATCTTCCATGTTGAGATTTTATGCTTTAGTAAAAACATGGTTTAAGTGTGGGGGTATTTGAAAAACATAAATTTTATGCATAATTTAAACAGAATGTAATGATTTTTTTGATGATTTTCAATGAAAAAACCCATGTTTTTTAATGTTTTATTAGAAAGTCACAATTTGAAATATAAGAAATGAAAATTGGTTGAAAAGGATAAAAGAAAGTTGATTTTATATTTTAATCTTATTTATGAAATATTTATGAATATTGGTTGTGCTTTGAATTTTTTCAATCTATTTTTTAAGACATTGTCTAAAAAATGTGACAAACCCCAGGCTAGTCCTCAACCCAACCAAAAATCCACATATCCAATCCTATAGAGGCCCAACTAACCAACCATAGCATAGAGAGGCCCGTACATGCCAACATGGGAAAAAGGGATCAAATCATGTGATATAATGGGCCCAAGTTGGTGAACCCTATAGAGAGTAGGGGTGGGATGAAGCCCTCATGGGCCATATGTTTCATAGCCCATAGGTGTGTGTGAAAGTGTCATGCTGGAGCCTGTCCATACTGCAGGTGTCTAACTAGGGCTTCCCACATTGATCTTTAAAAATAAACATGATTTTCTATCCCATTTTGATGTGGGAAAAATGCTCCACTACAGCTCTTCCATGCTCCAATGTGCTCCTTTATGCTCTCCTCACTCTGCTAGCTGACATCACCTAAGCTGCTTACTCTAAAACTTTGCCTTCAATCTATTACCCACTTGATCATCATTGTCTCTTAGGAATCCTCCATTTCTTCCCCACCTAATGCCTCAACATCCATTAAATCTATTATAAGGCTCCCTTTGTCTACTTCAAAGGCTGGAGAGAAGGAGGACTCACTAATTCCACAGTAGGAATCATCACTTCCACACCAGGCCTCACCATTACTACTTCTCGAGAAATGCTTCTTCTTGGCATCATTCCATTATTGCTTGCCAACTCCTACCACCACACCTTCTGCGTGGATTTTCAATTCCCTAAGCCATGCACCAAAGACTCACCCACATGGAACTTAGTCCACATGCATACTTTAAACACCCTCCATCTATGGGTGTTTGATATATCACACCCACAATGGGTGTGATTTATAAAGTATGATCCTTGGTTATTAGGGGAGCCATAAAGGCTGATACACCCTCCTCACTTTCTATAAAAGGAGTTGAAGCCCTCCATACCAAAGGATAGGATTCAACACCCATAGTTGAGGAGTGATTCTACAAAAGGATAACTGCTTTTCATTTCTTTTCTTGATTTTATTTTATTTTTGTTTTAGTTTTATTTTGAATTGTAATTTTAATTCTATTTTATTAAATAATAGTAGTTCATTATTTTTTCTTCAACAAGTGTCATTTCCCAACCATTTCACAATTTTTATTCTTCTTTTTAATTTTTTATTCTTCTTCTTATTATTGTTATTATTATAATTTTTACATTCTTATTTATATTTATTTCCTTTATTTATTATATTATTTTATTCCTCCCTCTCCCTCTATTTCTTTTATTTTATTCTCTCTCCATCTCTCTCATCCCAATTATTTTTATTTTATACTCTTCTTTATCTCATCTTACATTCTTATTTTCATTTTTATTCTCATTATTCTTCTTTCTATTTTATTTATTTCTATTTTTATTCTCTTCCATATTTCCACCAAGTGATCTCTAACTCTTGATAATGGGAGGTGGACCCTGAGGATGGGTCTAGGGGAAGTCCAAGTGTTCTTGAATTTTTATTAAAGTGTATTTGACATTTGTGGTAGATTTTAGTGGCATTCATGGGTTAGGTTAATTTCACTAATGTATTAACTTCTCCCCAATTATATAAAACTCAATAAAAATATATTGTTTCTTTAATATATTTCCCCTCTAATCATTGGTTAGTTATTCAAATGATGTATTTCAGCTAATTAATGGATGAAATGACATTGATAGAGCTGGCTCCTAAAAGGTGGCACCTCCTAGACTAATTTGTGTCACCAACTGTGATTAAAGGAGGAGGTTGAGTTTAGATTTCTTAGGAATTCAAATATTTCAAAATTTATAAATAAAACAATAGTAATTAAAACATGATATTTCATGTTTGTATTATCAAACTAATATCTAAAAAATAAAGGATAATAATTATTGAACACAAAACCAAACCCAAAACCACGTTATTTCTTCCTTAACTAATTTTGTTTAAAATTTCATGTTAGTTAGAATTTATATTCTACATATAATTTAAATATTTTATAAATAAATTAATAATCAAAAAATAATTATCATTTTATTCATAAAATAATAAAAAAAATAAAAAAAATAATTATTTTAGGTGAAATAGAATAAGAAAGTGAACAAAATTGAGAATCTCTTTAAGTTAGATGAACCTGGTCATACACTGTGTTGGATGAGGAAAATAATTTTCATTTTCCATGCCCCGTGATAGGTGTCAGTCACCAAAACCCACCCCCCATGAATACAGGTGTGTTTGATGATGAACCACTAGATCAGTCCCCATGAAGAACTCATGATCAATGAAAATTTCTCTAAACTGGTCCACTAAATCCACAAGGCTACTAAATTTCTACAAGAAAAACCCAACCACTCTCCTTGGTACAAGAATCAAAAAAATAACGGGACCCCAATCATGTGTCCTCATACTATTAATAAGTATCCTTAATGGTGTTACAAAACAATACACTTTGATCAAAGATATCCACTATGGGGATTCATCGCTAATTTTGTTTCAAAGAACACATAAAAACATATCCCAACTTCCTTAAAGGAAAAAAACCTCATGAAACACAACACCATCAATGTCAATCCATCAAAAATATTAACACTCACCTTCATAAGAAATAAACTCAAGGAATTACACAATGAGAAATAGTATGGATCGTGACCATGGTCGTCGTACTGTAAGGGTAAACTTGGACCTCATCTCAAAACATCATCTCATGAAGAACCCCACAAAACTAGAACTATCGAGTGCTCAAAGGTCTGGAGGAAACATTTTTCTTAATTACCTATATACTAGCCAAAATTTATCTTATGCCAACGTCAATAAGATTCAGACCTTAAAATATTTTATGCCACAAGTAAACACTAGAGGTGACAAAATAAGAAAACTGAAACAATGAGCCATGCAACCAATCTCAAAACCCAAGGCATCACACAAGCCAGAATATAAGTACACAAACCATACCAATTAAAAATTCAAAACACACACATGAATTTAAAAAAATTCTAAATAAAAAAACATTAAAATAAAATTTTCAAGCCTTAAAAAACTTTTATAAAATACTAATAAAGGACAATTTCCTAAAAATGACCTAACATACCAAAAATATTTTTCCCCCCTTAAAAAATTTTGATAAAAAAATTCAAACGGAAACACATTTATTTTCAAAAACTTAACTCTAAATAATTTACACAATACAATATAAATGTAAATTAATGCACCAATAACCCATTCTATTTTGGAAAACACCAAAAGTGACACATTTCAATTATTGACATCCCACTTGAAACCATTCTTTCAAAACCAAGTTCTTGAAATATATTTTAAAAAACACCTTCCAAATAAGTTTTTAGAAACCCAAAGAAAACAAATTTCAAAAAACCAATGAAATTTAATTTAAAACCCTCAATAGGCCATAAACACCCCATTAAAATTTCACAACATGACCCAATTGGTGTTAATTTTTTTTTAAATATCACAATATTTTAAAAATTATTTTTCAACAATTGAAAAATAACTTGGAACCTAAAATCACAAATTAAATCACCAATTAAAAACATTTGTAATATGAAAACATAACCTCCCATTTTATTTTAGAACCTAAATGATGTCAAAACCCATTTAAAGTGACACTTCCAATTTTACGTAAACTTTTAACGCTTAGTACTTATTTTTCTTTTAATTACCACTTGAAATTACAAGTTAACCCTATCTTTAAAGAAAAATAAATTCACCTTGAAAAAAATTAAAAAAACCCACCCAATATGCAAGGGCTAAACTCTAATGTTTGGGCATTTTAAAACTTTCAGGCACTCAAGGAATTCCATATAGCCTATACCTAGTTTAATGATGACCTATATTGGAGGACATCACTAAATAATAGAGAATAACATAAAAAATCTTTAATATATCCTTGTAATACACCTGATGTTTTGGTGACATCAATAACAAAGATGGATAAATCCCAAAAAAGGAAGGAAACCAACAAAGGGGAAATTATATGAACAATAACCTCCTTTCCCTCAAGAATTTTAAGGGAGGAACTTAGAATAAAACTCAAGACATGATCCTAGCTTCCCACACTTCTCAAACAAATCAAGCAGCCCCATAACCAATGGAACCAAACAATACACCATTTCAAAACATTCCCTTCAAGATCAACTCTTTTCTTAGAAGTCATTTAAACCAAGGTTTAGCCTCCTTCTCTTTCAAAATAATCACATGAATTTTCAAAAAAATGGAAATCTAAAACTCATTTAAAAAACAATATCAAAACTCCTCTTTGAAATAAACCATCTCAAGTAAAAAACTTTCACAATACTATTCTTAAAGAATATATTTTAAGACTTAATGTGATTAAAAATCCATTTTTTGGAAAAAAAATGAATATTCACTCAAAACATTTTACTTTTTTTATTTAAAAATAAAACACACATGGTTTTAAAACCACCAAAAAATAGTTTTCAAAAATGAAACATCACAGTTCCACAAAAAAAATCACTGGTTATGGAAAAGTAAGAGCATCTTTCATATCAAAAAACATCTAACCACATCATTTTCTATAAAAATCCTAGTCAAAACTACGCTATAGGTTAAAATTACAATTCTATAATCCATTATTTTAAATACATGAGACAAGGGGTGAAATGAATAATTCAATAGTATAATTTACATTGGGTATATTTTGTCTTCATGGGTTGGTTAATCATTTTCCATCTATGAAAAATGAAATATAATTGATGTAAATCATTTCCACACCGGCCTCGTATGGTTTACCAGACCATCTGTTCCAACTGTGAAACCCTAGTCAGTTCACCATTTTTACCTTCAAAACTCAAAATGAACCCCTAAAATAACTGTTTCAATCAATATCAATCCGAAAAATATTCTCAACAAATTTAAAATACATCAAAATATCCAAATCCAAAAATCAAGATCCAAAATCAAGCCTGATACAACCATGGAAACACAAGTTTAGTGTGATGAAGAGATTTTCAAACCCTTACCCACACTATCTATAACATACCAAGTATGTAATGAATAATAGATATTCTTATATATTTATATTTATGAATTAGATAGTGTTTTAGAGGCTTAAAATGAGAATAAATCCAATCTTAAGCATGGAATACGCTAATATTCTTAAAAGATTGTTTTACTTCCTTTTGATGGCAAACCATTATTAAATCAAAATTTTGAGAATTTTATAAGCTCTATTTTTTAAAATAAAATTATTATTTATGATTGGGAAATTGAAATTTACATTGGATAATTTTTGGTATTTTTCTGACAATGTTCATTTTTTTAATGAATAGTGAATAATACTGCATTTTACATCAAAACTGCTTTTTCATCTAATTTAATTATATGGTTAGATTATCTTTTTAATTGGTTTTAAAGTGTAAATATAATATAGTTTTACTATTTAATCCAATGGTGGTCATTGGGATTAATTTCACTTTGGAATTGGGCATAAACAAGTGCCAAACTTTTCATAGATATTGTTTCAAAAAAACCCGCAATTTGTTTTGACAACGAGAATTATTTTTAAATTAATTATTTCAATTTATATGTTTGGAATTTGGTAAAATGGATTCCATATTTGGAATCAGAAGGTAAAAATTATGTAATTAAGACACTTGTTTTTGGAGATTATGAATAGTGACGACGGTAATTATCTTTAATTATCTTGATTAATGAGTAATCGGGTAGTTAAGGATAATAAAATAATATCATAATAACAAAAAATGACACCAACATGTGTCCTAATTCTACTGGTTGTCTCATGGACGACCATGGGATGCCTTGTGCCAAACTTGGGGACCCCATGGAATCACTTTTGTGTGATAATGACTTTTTATCTTTTTATTTTTAAAGAAAGTAAATATAACAAAGAATGTATCACCTGAGTAAAACATTTTTAATTTTGTCTACATAAATGATATTTTAGACTATAAATATTAATTGAAAATATAAAAATATTTCCTACATCATAATATTTTTTTCATAATTTTTAGACATTAAATAAATTAAATTATTTATGACATCATGATGATGCAAAGATTACCTCATTATTTAACGATTTAAATAAAATAACAAGATAATATAAAATCTAAGACCTACACTTGTCAAAGACCTATTGGATGAGTATATTTCGAACCCTTATCACCTTATCCTCTAAATACATCAATGTGGGACCTTTAAAATCTGAAAAGCATATGAAAATAAAGTAACATTTTATACCTTTCCAAGAGTGCCCCTCCTCTCCTCTTATAAAAGGCCCCCACCTCTACCTTTTTACCCACATCTCTCAAGCCTTTGGATCGGACAAACCCTACTCATTTTGTCTCTCCACATCCCTCTATTACTCCTAGAAGCCTCTATTTGAGCCGAAGTCTTTCCAAGGATGCCTTTGATCTCAAATCAAAAAGAGTTACTCGTTTTAAAGGTAGTGTTTTCTCTTGTGTTCTTATGTTTTATTTTGCTTCTCCAACCCCCATAAACTATTTTTTATTCATTTATTTTGTAAAAAATCCATTATATTTAATATAATAGGATTTTGTTATAAGAATTATTCGAGATACACTTACACACACCTACATCTAATGGTTAAAGAACATACTGTTTCTGTGGATGGTGAATTTCTGCCTCACGAAACGATGATTGTTCAACACTCATATAACACCTTCAAAGGTGGCCATTAAGATGTCACTATATTTATATATGATATATAATATGTTTATGTTTTACTTCAGCTTATTTATTTTTAATTTATTTCATACATTTATGGTTTTCATTATGGGTAAATGTGATATCTTTATTTTAGGAAGTGCGGACTACCGCCCCCTCAAAGTGATTTGATTCGTTAATACCATATGTGGTACGTATAAAGGATAGATTTAATGATATTATATATGATACCATACTGGAATTAAAATACTATTATGTATCATTATTTTTTAATTCCATTAAATATGAAATAGAAATGGATGTAGCGTTCATGCGTACGTACGACTTACCATCTCCATGAACGGTGCATTTCATTTCTTATCCCCAAATGTAATGTACTATTATAATTAAATATATATAATGGATATATATGATGTATGTTACATCTAAATGATGAATATAATTATTTAATTAAAATATACATATCTCTTATTTAGTTTTAATTCCATTAATATGACATAGAAATGAAAGTAGCGTTCATGCATACGCACGGCTTACCGTATCCATGAATGGTGCATTTCATTTCTTACCTCGAAATGATTATGTAATATTATAAATGAATGTATATACTGGATATATATTATATATATGGCATCTACATTGTAACACCCGAGACTTTTATGTTATATAAATCATCAAAGGAATCTTTTTCTACACAACACTTGCTTGGCTTGCTTTACACGCAATCGCGACCTTCCTCGATAGCTTGCGTCGTACGCAATACCGAGTTTCACTAAACAACAATATGCTATTAAAACTAGCCGTTATGAATAGTAATAACCACTTTTTGAAATTTTATAAATTTTATTTTTCAAAATGGACTTCATTTTTGGACTCAGAATATCGAAATTAGCCTAGGGTGAAATTTTGGTATTTTTCTGAAAACTTTCAATTTTTGATGAATAGTGAAACCACTAAGTGGTAGGTTAAAAACTGAATTTTGCATAAAACTTAATTTTACCGCTTCTGTGAATGGAATTTCAAAAATCCGAGAGACACGGTTAATATCAAGGACTAAAATGTGGTTCAATGAGATGAAAATAATTTTTTTGGTGAATAGTAACTTTTTACTATTTTTACCGCGGTTAATAGTAAATAGGGTAACTAAGGGTAAATATGATATTAATATTACCCTAACACATGTCCTAATTCTATTGGACAAGTGTAATTCGACCAAAAACAAACTTAGGAATAAAATATGACCATTTAGGCCCACTTGGATTAGATTAGGACATTTATTATTAATTTATTTAAAGAAGGGTTAAAATAGTTAAAATCAAAGTTTAATAAGTAAATCATTTTTAATATAGGGTTATACATAAGATAAATTCGATTGTAAATATTCATTAGAAAGCTAAAAAGATTTCCTACATGATGGTATTTTATTTTTAATTTTTAGACATCAAATAATTTAATTTATTTATGACACAAAGATGATGCAGTAATTATCTTATTAATGAAATATTGACAAAATTGATAATATAAATACCAAAATAAATGTAATTTGAGACTTTTTATGACTTCCACTAATTTTCTAGGTTACTATGATATATTAGTATTGATTTAATCAACTTGGTTCGAACATATAATTCTGTTATTACTTTCACAAAAATCATATATCAAATAGTGTCAAAATTGACACAAAATAGTTTTTAAATCAAATATTATATTATTAATTGTTATTTTATTCCTAAAAATCTAAGGTTCGGCCAAATGACTTAGATAAGGATATATATATTAATAATAAACAATTTGGGGTTCGTTTGGCATGTTATAGTAAGTGTATTAACCATATAGTGAAAGAAAACAAAAAGACACGGTAAAAGTTAAATTAATTAACTTAGAGTTAAATCTAATTGATAAGGTTAAAATAACACCCTAAACTTGTCTAAATCCTATTGGTTTATAGGATTTCGACCCATCCCCACTTTAGCTTCGAAATAAGACCCTTTGGAACCATTATAAACCGATTTTGACTTTAATATAAAATAATATTTTGAGATATTCCTAAGGTGCCCCTCTCCTCCCTTATAAAAGGGCACCTCCTCCCCCTCCTCACACCAATTTGAGCACTCAAGCTCGGCCAACCCCTGCCATTTTCCCTTCTCCACTTCCCTAGAATAATCCTAGAGTTCCTGGTCTTCTCCAAAGACCAATCTTAGTTCCTTAAGTGGAGGATTCAAAAAGGCGTTCCAAAGAAGAGGTAATATCCATTACCGATCTTTTCAATTTCTTTCTTCTTCAACTTCTTCTTCTTTAGTTGTTTCATGATAAAGTAATAACATCAGTATTACTTACATACTGATATGTTATTATAAATATGAAACAACCCTAATTCACCTTCTATCCATCCTACGGAAAAATGAAATCACCGCGCGTGCGTACGTACGGAATACCGTCTCCACGCCGTGGTGTAATCTATTTTCCACCATCACCTTACAAGGATGGGTATAATGGTGTAATCAGTAACTATATATGATTATTATTAAGTAATATTGATATTGAAATAATATATATATATATACTCCAACACAATTCCACGATCATAGGAACGATATCATCACTCGTGCGTACGTACGGAATACCGTCTCCACGATGTGGTGCGACTCGTTCTACATGATCTTCATTTCATAATGATTATATAAATGAATTTAATGAATGAATATGGTATATAATACACTGATACCATTCTGTAAATGAATTATCTATAACCTAAAGATAAGAATAAGAATTTATTTGACAAAACACGCATAAGAACAAAAAGTTATAAAGACCCGAGTAACAAGTAACAATGAAATATTACTAACAAGAAGCTAATAATATGACCATATATGATCTAATATCAATATGTATGATTCTGGAATAAGTCAATAACATTATTTAAACCATTATACAGGAGCTTCGGACACGAACAAAGCAAATCGGACCTAAGGTAAGGGAAATATCACAATCTCATTTTTATCCGAGATTGTTTATTCGTAAGTATTTACTGGGGTGTATTTTATCATCCACATCCATGTTCCCTCAATATGTAATATTGTTTCCATCCACTTGAAATAGTTTAAATCCAATTTTACCCTTAGGTGAGTTTTTAGTAAAGAATATGAAAGGAATCTTTTGTCGTTTTTCCGTACGAGGTACTTTTTGACTGTTCCGACAAAAGTACGAAGAATGTTTTTTTTACTTATACGGCATGAATGGATTTTTAAAACATTACTTCAAAGAAGCTTCCTTTACAAGTTTTCAAGTTTATTTTTAATCAACTTCTTTTATTTTAAAGTTGTATGACATGTTATGAAAGGAAAAATGTTTTTGAAGAAGAAAGGATATTTTCCTCAAGAATTCAATTCAAGTGTTTTATCAAAATTATTTTCCATCTAAGATAATAAAGGGTTCTGTTTCTATCCATATTTTTACATTGGTTTGAATATGTTGTGATGGAATTATGTTTATGAATTCCTTTATCATTTATGAATTGATTTATGATGTCATGATGTTTCAAGAATTCCATTTTTGTTATATGTGTTATGCGATGATGTATGTTTTATGATTATGTGGCACACATAAGAAAGGATTCATTATAAGATGGGTGGGACCTATATCTCCCTCCAATGCATTGGGTAATGATTTTATATCTCATGAGATAGACATGGCTGGAACGGAAGGTTATTTCGGTTCAGTGATACAGGACTGAAACGAGGAGTGAACTCGGTTCAGAAAGGGACTTTGTCCACTAAGATAGTCTTGGTAATGAGTCATGACTAACAAGAAATGATTTTACATGATTATGTGTGCATGACACAAAGATTCAAGTTTTATGTTATGATTATGGGGATCTCATTTTCACTTCTATGATTTATTCCATGTTAAGATATTATGATCTCTTTTGCAGGTTTTAATTTTCAAAAAGATATGATATGATTTTTATTTCCTTTATTTTCCCTTGCTGAGCATTTGAGCTCACCCTTTTATGTTTTCTTTTCCCCAGGCCAGGAAGATGGATATTAAGTAGAATATGCTAAAAGGGACCCTAGATGTGATGAAATAAATGGGAGACACTGTAGAAGATTTATGAACCAGTTGTTTATGTTTCCCAGTTTCTAAAGACACTATACCTATACGGTCCTTTGTGGTTTTGTCATATGTTGTAATAAGTGTGATTCAATTTTGAAGTATTAACAATGTATGTAAAGTGTGGGTCGTTACAGTTGGTATCAAAGGAAAGGTATAGTCAACCTTTGGAAACTAGGATGTGAAAGCCTTAGTAAGAACCCTAAGGATAAGTCTAAGCATAGAACACAATCTTAGAAATGTCCATGAATAACCTAGGATAAGACCATAAGCATGAAAATTTTATTCTTGAATTATCTGGTTTCCTATTATAATTAGTGTTGCTCACACTATTCTTCTTGGTTTTAGTCAATGGCTGGAACCCGAAGGAACCGTGTTAATGCGGAATGCGATGGGCAATGCAATGATTGTCCCCCTGAGCAAACAAACGATATGGGAGCTGGAATGAAAAATCTTGTAGCCATGCTCACACAACTTTCTCAAGCTATGAATCATGCAGGATTTCCAAACGAACAAAGGAGGGAGAAACATTCTGTTGAATCCTTCATGAGGCAGCGTCCACCATCTTTCAGCGGGTCTACTGATCCATTAGTTGCTGAACAATGGATTAGTACTACTGAAAAGATATTTTCAATTCTTCAATGTTCTGAGCATGATAAAGTCATCCTAGCAGTGTATCGTTTGGAAGGAGATGCTGATCAATGGTGGAATCTTGTTAAGAATACAAGGCAAAGGGATGAAATTGAGTCTATGGAATGGGACGAGTTCAAGAACTTATTTTTCAATAAGTACTTCCCTCGTATTCTCCGAACAAAGATGGGGAAAGAGTTCCTTGAACTGAAGCAAAGGGATGATGAATCTGTTGGTACCTATGAAGCAAATTTTACCAGACTTGCAAGGTACGCTTCTGGTATTATTATCCAACCTGAGAGTAAGATCGATCGATTCTTTAGTGGCTTAAAACCAAGTCTTCGAAGGGCGTTAGCCATAAGGGACTTCAATAGCTACGAGGAAATCGTTCGATGTGCTCTCAAAGTCGAGATGGAGATTGGAGTAACCCATCAGTCACATGGGTTTGATAAGAAGAGGAAGATGGAATTCAAAGAAAAATCTAAAGAGCACACGGAAAAGAAGATGAACTTTCCCTTATGCTCAAAGTGTGGAAAGAAACATGGAGGGAGTTGTCTTAAAGGGACAAGTAAATGTTTTAAATGTGGAAAGGAAGTTCATCGGGCATTTGAATGCCGTGATAATGGGAAGAAGATGTCTAATGATGCAAACAAAGGAAGGGATACACAGAATGAACCTGCTACACTTCAATGTTTCAAGTGCAAGGAGATGGGGCATTATGCCAATCAATGCCCAAATCCAAGGGTTGATGATGATGGTCGACGTCAACAAACTCTTAAGGCTAAAGAAAAAGGAAAGTCACATGCAATTTCTATCAGCGATGTGGAGTACGATAATGATGTGGTGAAAGGTACACTTACCATCCACTCTAAAGTAGAAAATGTTTTATTTGATTCTGGATCCACCCACTCTTTTATTTCTGAAAAAATTTCTAAGGGTATCACCGTATTACCTCAACAATTAGATGTTGAGTTAGCTGTGACAACACCTAATGGCACATCAATCTCATCAGAAGTTTATAATTCTTCTCCGATCGAAGATTGTGGGAAAGTGCTTCCTGCAAATCTTGTGATCCTTCCTTTAGTGGAATTTGATGTGATTCTTGGCATGGATTGGCTTTCTCTACATGGAGCTCATATCAATTTCCAAAGAAGGGAAGTCACATTTCATATTCCAGATCAACCTACGATCGTCTATCAATGCAAGGATGAACATAACCTTCCAGTGGAAATTTCTTCCATCTTATGGGTATTGATTCCACTAAATGAAGGTTATTTATCTCAAATAGTTGGTGAGAAACTCACGATTAAGAATATGCCCATTGTATGGGAGTTTGATGATGTCTTTCCGGAGTAATTACCGGGTCTTCCACCAAATCGTGAAGTTGAGTTTTCAATAGAACTCGTACCGGGTGCTTTGCCTATTTCAAAGACACCTTATAGAATGGCCCCAATTGAGTTGCAGGAATTGAAGAAGCAACTCCAAGAGAATCTTGATAAGGGATTCATACGCCCTAGTGCGTCACCTTGGGGAGCACCTATTCTATTTGTTAAGAAGAAAGATGGATCAATGAGACTCTGCATTGATTATAGAGAACTTAACAAGATCACTATCAAGAACAAATATCCTCTCCCACGCATTGATGACTTATTTGACCAACTACGCGGAGCTCAATACTTTTCCAAGATTGATCTTCGTTCAGGGTATCATCAATTAAGGGTCAAAAGGGAGGATATACCAAAGACGGCTTTCCGTACAAGGTATGGACACTATGAATTTATAGTGATGCCATTTGGTCTTACTAATGCCCCTGCTATCTTCATGGATCTAATGAATAGAGTCTTTAGAGACTATCTTGATCAATTTTTGGTAGTCTTTATAGACGATATTCTTGTCTATTCAAAGAGCAAGGAAGAGCATGAAGATCACTTGAGAATTATATTGAAGACCCTGAGAAAAGATAAGCTTTATGCCAAATTTACCAAGTGTGAATTTTGGCTTCAAAAAGTTGCATTTTTGGGTCATATAATCTCAAAATAGGGGATATCTGTGGATCCAGCAAAAACAGAGGTTATCGAAAGATGGTCAAGACCAACAACAGTAACTGAGATCCGAAGTTTTCTTGGTTTGGCTGGTTATTATCGACATTTTGTAAAAGATTTTTCACGATTATCTAATCCACTCACCAAGTTGACTCGGAAAGGAGTTAAGTTTGTCTGGACAGAGGAATGTGAAGAGAATTTCAAGGAGTTGAAAAGAAGGTTATCCAGTGCACCTGTGCTCACACTGCCTTGTAGTGGAGAAAGGTTTGTGATCTATAGTGATGCATCCAAGAAGGGATTGGGGTGTGTTCTTATGCAAAATGATATGGTGATAGCTTATGCCTCACGACAGTTGAAAATCCATGAGCCAAATTACCCAACACATGATTTGGAGTTGGCTGCGGTAATCTTTGCATTAAAGATTTGGAGGCATTACCTTTATGGTGAAAGGTGTGATATTTATACTGATCATAAAAGTTTAAAGTATATTTTCACACAAAAGGAGCTGAATATGCGCCAAAGAAGATGGTTGGAGCTGATTAAGGATTATGACTGCTCAATCCATTACCACCCTGGGAAAGCAAACAAGGTGGCAGATGCATTAAGTCGACAAGACCATGCTAGTTTATCCATGATGAGGATCACAAAAGATCCAATATTTATGGATTTACAAAGGATGGATCTTGGAATTATAATGGAAGGGGAAAAATCTTATCTTTCTCAAATGAATGTTCAACCATCTATACATGTGAAGATTAAAGAGGCACAGAAAGAAGATGTCGAGTTACAAAAGAAGGTGAGAAATGTTCCTGAATTCAACCTTGATTGTGATGGGATAATAAAGTTCAGGAATCGGGTTTGTGTTCCTCCCATACCCGAATTAAAGAAAGAGCTGCTGGATGAGGCTCATAGTTCTTCATTCTCTATTCATCCTGGAAGCACGAAGATGTATAGGGACCTGAAAGAGTACTTCTGGTGGGATGGTATGAAAAGAGATGTTGCTGAATATGTCTCTCGATGCTTGGTTTGTCAACAAGTTAAAGCTGAGAGACAGAAGTCTAAGGGGATGTTACAACCATTACCCATACCCGAATGGAAATGGGAAAACATCACTATGGACTTTGTCACAGGACTTCCTAAAACATCCAAAGGCAATAATGCTATCTGGGTCACAGTTGATCGTCTTACAAAGTCTGCACACTTCATTGCTATTAGAGAGGATTTCTCTCTAGATCAGCTTGCCAGGATATATGTAAAGGAAGTGGTAAGATTGCATGGAGTACCACTTTCTATTATATCTGATCGAGATCCGAGATTTACCTCGAAGTTCTGGCGAAGTCTTCAGCATACTCTGGATACAGAGTTGAGTTTCAGCACTACTTATCATCCCCAGACAGACGGTCAGTCTGAGAGAACAATTCAAACCCTAGAAGATATGTTGAGAGCTTGCTCTATGGATTTCAAAGGAGGTTGGGATCAACACCTACCTTTGGTGGAATTTTCTTATAATAATAGCTTTCACTCCAGTATTCAGATGGCTCCTTATGAAGCTCTATATGGAAAGAAATGCAGGACTCCAACTTGCTGGGATGAAGTTGGGGAAAGAAAGCTATTAGGACCTGATCTCGTTGATGAAATGGCAGAAAAGGTCAGATCTATTCAACAACACATAAGAGCAGCTCAGAGTCGACAGAAAAGTTATACCGACAACCGAAGAAAAGACCTAGAGTTTGAAGTGGGTGATAAAGTGTTCTTACGAATATCTCCCTGGAAGAGGGTTATGAGATTTGGAAAGAAGGGGAAGTTGAGCCCTAGATATATCGGTCCTTTTGAAATACTGGATCGTGTTGGGAAGGTAGCTTACCGATTGGCGCTTCCACCGAATCTCTCTCAAGTTCACGATGTGTTCCATGTATCTCTCCTGAGAAAGTACATACCAGATCCTTCACATGTACTCAGCTCAGAAGTTGTACCGCTGGAGCAAGATCTTTCTTATGAAGAACAGCCGATAGAGATTCTGGATCGTAGTGAAAAAGTCCTACGAAACAAGACCACTCGCTTGGTGAAAGTTTTATGGAGAAACCACCAACTTGAAGAAGCTACATGGGAGCTTGAGGATATGATGAGGGAGAAGTATCCTCATTTGTTTGTTGCAAAGTGACGAATTTCGAGGGCGAAATTCTTTTTAAGGGGGGTAGAATGTAACACCCGAGACTTTTATGTTATATAAATCATCAAAGGAATCTTTTTCTACACAACACTTGCTTGGCTTGCTTTACACGCAATCGCGACCTTCCTCGATAGCTTGCGTCGTACGCAATACCGAGTTTCACTAAACAACAATATGCTATTAAAACTAGCCGTTATGAATAGTAATAACCACTTTTTGAAATTTTATAAATTTTATTTTTCAAAATGGACTTCATTTTTGGACTCAGAATATCGAAATTAGCCTAGGGTGAAATTTTGGTATTTTTCTGAAAACTTTCAATTTTTGATGAATAGTGAAACCACTAAGTGGTAGGTTAAAAACTGAATTTTGCATAAAACTTAATTTTACCGCTTCTGTGAATGGAATTTCAAAAATCCGAGAGACACGGTTAATATCAAGGACTAAAATGTGGTTCAATGAGATGAAAATAATTTTTTTGGTGAATAGTAACTTTTTACTATTTTTACCGCGGTTAATAGTAAATAGGGTAACTAAGGGTAAATATGATATTAATATTACCCTAACACATGTCCTAATTCTATTGGACAAGTGTAATTCGACCAAAAACAAACTTAGGAATAACATATGACCATTTAGGCCCACTTGGATTAGATTAGGACATTTATTATTAATTTATTTAAAGAAGGGTTAAAATAGTTAAAATCAAAGTTTAATAAGTAAATCATTTTTAATATAGGGTTATACATAAGATAAATTCGATTGTAAATATTCATTAGAAAGATAAAAATATTTCCTACATGATGGTATTTTATTTGTAATTTTTAGACATCAAATAATTTAATTTATTTATGACACAAAGATGATGCAGTAATTATCTTATTAATGAAATATTGACAAAATTGATAATATAAATACCAAAATAAATGTAATTTGAGACTTTTTATTAATTCCACTAATTTTCTAGGTTACTATGATATATTAGTATTGATTTAATCAACTTGGTTCGAACATATAATTCTGTTATGACTTTCACAAAAATCATATATCAAATAGTGTCAAAATTGACACAAAATAGTTTTTAAATCAAATATTATATTATTAATTGTTATTTTATTCCTAAAAATCTAAGGTTCGGCCAAATGACTTAGATAAGGATATATATATTAATAATAAACAATTTGGGGTTCGTTTGGCATGTTATAGTAAGTGTATTAACCATATAGTGAAAGAAAACAAAAAGACACGGTAAAAGTTAAATTAATTAACTTAGAGTTAAATCTAATTGATAAGGATAAAATAATACCCTAAACTTGTCTAAATCCTATTGTTTGATAGGATTTCGACCCATCCCCACTTTAGCTTCGAAATAAGACCCTTTGGAACCATTATAAACCGATTTTGACTTTAATATAAAATAATATTTTGAGATATTCCTAAGGTGCCCCTCTCCTCCCTTATAAAAGGGCACCTCCTCCCCCTCCTCCTCACACCAATTTGAGCACTCAAGCTCGGCCAACCCCTGCCATTTTCCCTTATCCACTTCCCTAGAATAATCCTAGAGGTCCTGGTCTTCTCCAAAGACCAATATTAGTTCCTTAAGTGGAGGATTCAAAAAGGCGTTCCAAAGAAGAGGTAATATCCATTACCGATCTTTTCAATTTCTTTCTTCTTCAACTTCTTCTTCTTTAGTTGTTTCATGATAAAGTAATAACATCAGTATTACTTACATACTGATATGTTATTATAAATATGAAACAACCCTAATTCACCTTCTATCCATCCTACGGAAAAATGAAATCACCGCGCGTGCGTACGTACGGAATATCGTCTCCACGCCGTGGTGTAATCTATTTTCCACCATCACCTTACAAGGATGGGTATAATGGTGTAATCAGTAACTATATATGATTATTATTAAGTAATATTGATATTGAAATAATATATATATATACTCCAACACAATTCCACGATCATAGGAACGATATCATCACTCGTGCGTACGTACGGAATACCGTCTCCACGATGTGATGCGACTCGTTCTACATGATCTTCATTTCATAATGATTATATAAATGAATTGAATGAATGAATATGGTATATACTACACTGATACCATTCTGGAAATGAATTATCTATAACCTAAAGATAAGAATAAGAATTTATTCGACAAAACACGCATAAGAACAAAAAGTTATAAAGACCCGAGTAACAAGTAACAATGAAATATTACTAACAAGAAGCTAATAATATGACCATATATGATCTCATATCAATATGTATGATTCTGGAATAAGTCAATAACATTATTTAAACCATTATACAGGAGCTTCGGACACGAACAAAGCAAATCGGACCTAAGGTAAGGGAAATATCACAATCTCATTTTTATCCGAGATTGTTTATTCGTAAGTATTTACTGGGGTGTATTTTATCATCCACATCCATGTTCCCTCAATATGTAATATTGTTTCCATCCACTTGAAATAGTTTAAATCCAATTTTACCCTTAGGTGAGTTTTTAGTAAAGAATATGAAAGGAATCTTTTGTCGTTTTTCCGTACGAGGTACTTTTTGACTGTTCCGACAAAAGTACGAAGAATGTTTTTTTACTTATACGGCATGAATGGATTTTTAAAACATTACTTCAAAGAAGCTTCCTTTACAAGTTTTCAAGTTTATTTTTAATCAAATTCTTTTATTTTAAAGTTGTATGACTTGTTATGAAAGGAAAAATGTTTTTGAAGAAGAAAGGATATTTTCCTCAAGAATTCAATTCAAGTGTTTTATCAAAATTATTTTCCATCTAAGATAATAAAGGGTTCTGTTTCTATCCATATTTTTACATTGGTTTTACTATGTTGTGATGGAATTATGTTTATGAATTCCTTTATCATATATGAATTGATTTATGATGTCATGATGTTTCAAGAATCCCATTTTTGTTATATGTGTTATGCGATGATGTATGTTTTATGATTATGTGGCACACATAAGAAAGGATTCATTATAAGATGGGTGGGACCTATATCTCCCTCCAATTCATTGGGTAATGATTTTATATCTCATGAGATAGACATGGCTGGAACGGAAGGTTATTTCGGTTCAGTGATACAGGACTGAAACGAGGAGTGAACTCGGTTCAGAAAGGGACTTTGTCCACTAAGATAGTCTTGGCAATGAGTCATGACTAACAAGAAATGATTTTCCATGATTATGTGTGCATGCCAAAAAGATTCAAGTTTTATGTTATGATTATGGGGATCTCATTTTCACTTCTATGATTTATTCCATGTTAAGATATTATGATCTCTTTTGCAGGTTTTAATTTTCAAAAAGATATGATATGATTTTTATTTCCTTTATTTGCCCTTGCTGAGCATTTGAGCTCACCCTTTTATGTTTTCTTTTCCCCAGTCCAGGAAGATGGATATTAAGTAGAATATGCTAAAAGGGACCCTAGATGTGATGAAATAAATGGGAGACACTGTAGAAGATTTATGAACCAGTTGTTTATGTTTCCCAGTTTCTAAAGACACTATACCTATACGGTCCTTTGTGGTTTTGTCATATGTTGTAATAAGTGTGATTCAATTTTTAAGTATTAACAATGTATGTAAAGTGTGGGTCGTTACATACATCATTACTATCATTCTTGAGATAATGGATATTTGACTACGTGAACAACTTGTAAATATAAGAAGTTCACTTTTGACTCAAGTACCAAATATCGAAAAAACGACCGTTATTAACTTAAATAATTACATAGTGTTCATGACATGGTAATAAGTGATATAAAAGGAATAATGAACATGAAAAAGTTTCTCAGGCAAGTAGAAATTAACTCAAGTTTATTATTCAGGAGGTTAAAGAACGATCGAGTCAAGTCGGACCCGAGGTAAGGGAACTTGTTAACCCAATTTCCGTTCTTTGGGTTAATCTCCTACTTTCAAATTATGTCAGGATATTATTATGTTCTATATTGTATTTTTACTTCCTTTTTTTGTACTTATATTGAATACACATAATTGGTCTATTTTATTTAAAAAATGATCTTTGTAAGGGACTTCGTCTCAATCTCCTTTCATTGAGGCATATTTTGTTTTATACACAACTTTCTTTTATACGGTGTATAAACCCCTTTGAAATTTATGATTATTCAAAAGGAATATTTTTATACGAAGAGTTTACTAAACGAAAAAAGGGAATGTTTTTTTTTGTCGTACTTATGCGGCGACAATGAATTCTCCTCCGCCGTGACCATTATTTGAGTTTCGGCTTCCACTACAAGCCATAACTTTTTTTGATGAAAAATAAATACCATGTTTTACTTTTATTTTATTTTGGTATTGAAAATGGTTTTCATAATGTTTTTATATCAATGGGTTGTATTGATATCTTGTGAATGAAAGGTGAAAATGTTATGTTTCCTTTATGCATGTTTTATGTGATACGATTATGCTATGGTTCTTGGGAATTGTTATGAAGACAGGTTATTCCGTGATAAACTAAGGGAGGGTGAGATTGATATAGCTCTCCAATGCATTGGGTAATGTGAAGTAGTTAAAAATTAAGATTTCTCTGAAGAGATTTAGGGAATATATTGTGATGGGTATTGCAAACGTAACCAAGAGGGTTACTCCCTACGTAAGAATGTTATGAATGCCTCAAGCTACCTTTATGTCTTATGATTTCAATGATTTATTCATGATTTTATGTGGTATGTTAAAGTGCTTATGTTTTATTAGTGAAGTATGATTTCATTCATTCTTATGTATACATGTACTCATGTTTCCTTTCCATATTTTCATATCCCTTACTGAACTTTTTATGCTCATCCCAAGTTTTTGAAATGATTTTCACATGTCAAGGGAAAGGTACATGATGTGATGATAGTGTCAAGGATGTGTCAAGAAAGAATCCATGTTTTATATTAAATATGTTTTCATTTATGGGAAAAATGAATACTATCTTTTATGTAACCTCTTTGTTTAAATGTGGAATGTAAAGCAAGTTTTATGATCTAATTATCTAAGACTCTAAACCTAAAAAGATCTTCAATGTGTAATCTTGTAATAACTCAAGATTAAGTAAGGTTTGAGGCTGGGGCCTTATAGTTGGTATCAATGGTCGGTTTAGATAACTTTAGGAGTTTGAATTCTATTAAATGATTATCCAAAAATATTTTTTTTATGGTAAAATTGAAATGATATAGAATTTGGAGATTACCATGTTGCTTCTCTTAAGATATTTTTGTGTTAAGAACGGTTTTTTATGGAAGAAACAGAACAGATTTTCTGTTAAGGAATACAGAGGGAAATGACCTTTCAAATCAGTATCCTGAGATGGTCAAAATCAGAACTAAACAGTTTTTTGCAATGATGGCTCAGTTGACTCAGGTGAAAAATGTTGGTTGTTTTTATTGATGATATTTTGGTGTTTTCTAAAAGTAAATAGGAGCATGAAAGTCATTTAAGGGTTATCTTGAAAACCTTAAATGAAAAGAAATTGTATGGAAAATTCATCAAGTGTGAGTTTTGGTTACAACAAATTTCTTTCCTTGGTCCCATTGTTTCAAAAAATGGCATAACTATTGAACCTGCTAAAACAAAAGTTGTTGAAGAATGGCCAAGACCCACAAATGTAACCGAGATCCGTAGTTTTCTTTCTTTGGTGAGTTACTACAGAAGGTTTGTTGAAAAAATTTCACGGTTATCTAGTCTAATGACTATGCTAACTTTGAATGGTGTTAAGTTTATCTGAAAAAAAGAATGTGATGATTGTTTTCAAGAGTTGAAAAGAAGATTGGGGAATACTCCAGTTTTGGAACTTATTCCCAGGAATGGAGAGTTTGTTATCTACAGTGATTCTTAATTGAAAGGAATTGTTTGTGTCCTAATGCAGAATGATCAGGTAATTGCTTTTTCTTCACGTCATTTGAAAACTCATGAGGTAAATTACCCTACACATGATTTGGAATTAGCTGATGTTGTTTTTGCTTTAAAAATTTGGAGGCATCATTTGTATGGAGTAAAGTGTGAAATATATACCGATCAAAAAAGTTTAAAGTATATATTCACTCAGAAAGAATTTAACATGAGATAGAGGATATGGCTATAATTAATCAAGGATGATGATTGTACAATTCATTGCCATCCGGGAAAAGAAAATATAGTGGCTGATGCTTTGAGTCGAAAAAGTAATCCCTCATTAACCATGCTACATTTTGAATGAGATCCTTTGGTTATTGATTTGATGAACATTGTCATAAAAGTTGTTGGTGTAGGAAGTTCTTCTATTTTGTTCCAGGTATCAGTGAGATCATCTCTATCAGAAAGAATCAAGCAAGCACAGAAGCAAGACAGTGAGTTGTAGAAAAAGGTAGATCTGGTTCAGAAGGGTAAGTTTCCTGAATTCAACATTGATAATGATTGTGTTTTGAGATTTGGGAAGAGATTGTGTGTGCCTTGTGATTCACATTTGAAGAGATATTTGTTATAAGAAACTCATAGTTCTCCATTTTCAGTTCATCCTGGAAGTACTAAGATGTATAGAGATCTTCAGGAGTATTACTGGTGGGACGGAATGAAAAGAGATATTGTTGATTTTACTGTGAAGTGTTTGACATGTCAATAGGTTAAAGCAGAGTGGCAGTAACCAAAAGGGATGCTTCAGCCTTTACCAGTGCCAGAGTGGAAATGGGAAAATATATCCATGGACTTCGTTGTGGGATTGCCGAAGACAACTCGAGGTAATAATGTAATCAGGGTTATTGTTGATCGCTTGACTAAATTTGCTCATTTCCTTGATATACAAGATACTTTTTCCCTAGATCAACTTTCTCGATTGTATCTTAAAGAGATAGTCAGGTTGCATGTAGTTCCCCTATCCATTGTATCTAATCGTGATCCCAGGTTTACTTCTAACTTTTGGAAAGGCCTTCAGAAGTCGTTGGGTACTAAAATAAATTATAGTACAGCTTTTCATCCTCAATCAGATGGGCAGTCAGAGTGAACAATATAGACTTTGGAGGATATGATACATGCTTGTTCGATGGATTATCAGGGAAGTTGTGACCAACATCTTTCTTTGGTTGAGTTTTCTTATAATAACAGTTTTCATTCCAGTATACAGATGGCACCGTTTGAAGCATTATATGGGAAGCAGTGTCGAACTCCAGATTTCTTGGATGATGTGGGTGAAAGGAAGATGATGGGACCAGAATTGGTAGAAGAGATGGCAGAAAAAGTTTAGTTGATTTAGAAACACATGAGAACAGCTCAGAGCAGACAGAAAAGTTATGCAGACAACAGGAGGAATGATCTATCTTTCGAGGTAGGTGATCATGTTTTTCTCAATGGTTCACTGTGGAAAATTGTGATGCGATTTGGTAAGAAAGGAAAGCTTAGTCCAAGATTCATTGGACCATATGAAATTCTAGAGAGAGTTGGATCAGTTTCATACTGAGTGGCTTTACCTCCGATTTTATCTCAGGTACACAATTTTTTTCATGTTTCAATGTTAAGGAAGTACATGCCAGATCCATCTCATGTTTTGAGTCCAGAGGTAGTTCAGCTAGAAGAGAATATATCTTCTGAGGAACAACCGGTCCAGATTATGGACCACAGGGAGAAATTGTTTCGGAATAAGGTGATTCATCGGGTAAAGGTTTTGTGGAAAAACCACATGATTGAATAGGCAACATAGGAATCTGAAAATGCAATGAGGGATAAATACCCCCACTAATTCGATAAGTAAATTAATTGAGGGGGAATAATTTTCTAAATGGGGGAAGGATGTAACATACCAAGTAAGTAATGAATAATATATATTCTTATCTATGTCTATTTATTAATTAGATAGTGTTTTAGAGGCTTAAAAGGAGAATAAAGCCAATCTTAAGCATGAAATACACTAATATTCTTAAAAGATTGTTTTACTGCCTTTTGATGGCAAACCATTATTAAATAAAACTTTTGACAATTTTATAATCTCTATTTGTAAAAATAAACTTATTTTTTATGATTGGGACATTTAAATTTACATTGGATAATTGTTTGGTATTTTTCTGACAATGTTCATTTTTTTAATGAATAGTGAAAAATACTGCATTTTACATCAAAACTGATTTTTCATCTAATTTAATTATATGGGTAGATTATCTTTTTAATTGGTTTTAAAGTGTAAATAGAATATATTTTTACCATTTAATCCAATGGTGGTCATTGGGATTAATTTCACTTTGGAATTGGTCATAAACAAGTGCCAAACTTTTCATAGATATTGTTTCAAAAAAACCTGATATTTGTTTTGACAACGGGAATTATTTTTAAATTAATTATTGCAATTTATATGTTTGGAATTTGGTAAAATTTATTCCATATTTGGAATCATATGTTCCAAATTATGTAATTAAGACTCTTGTTTTTTGACATTATGAATAGTAACGACGGTAATTATCTTTAATTATCTTGATTAATGAGTAATCGGGTAGTTAAGGATAATAAAATAATATCATAATAACAAAAATGACACCAAAATGTGTCCTAATGCTACTGGTAGTCTCATGGAAACCATGGGATGCCTTGTTCCAAACTTGGGGACCCCATGGAATCACTTTTGTGTGATAATGACTTTTTATCTTTTTATTTTTAAAGAAAGTAAATATAACAAAGAATGTATAACCTGAGTAAAACATTTTTAATTTTGTCTACATAAATTATATTTTAGACTATAAATATTCAATGGAAAGATAAAAATATTTCATACATCATAATATTTTTTTCATAATTTTTAGAAATTAAATAAATTAAATTATTTATGACATCATGATGATGCAGCGATTACCTCATTATTTAACGATTTAAATAAAATAAAAAGATAATGTAAAATCTAAGACCTACACTTGTCAAAGACATATTTTATGAGTATATTTCGAACCCTTATAACCTTATCCTCTAAATACATCAATGTGGTACCTTTAAAATCTGAAAATCATTTGAAAATAAAGTAACATTTTATACCTTTCCAAGAGTGCCCCTCCTCTCCTCTTATAAAAGGCCCCCACCTCTACCTCCTTACCCACACCTCTCAAGCCTTTGGCCCGGAAAACCCCTGCTCATTTTGTCTTTCCAAATCCATCTATTACTCCTAGAATCCTCTTTTTGGGAATAAGTGTTTCCAAGGAAGCCTTTGAGCTCAAATCAAAAAGAGTTACCCGTTTTAAAGGTAGTGTTTTCTCTTGTGTTATTATGTTTTATTTTTCTTCTCTAACCCCCCTAAACTCTTTTTTATTCATTTATTTTGTAACAAATACAGTATATTTAATATACTAGGATGTTTTTATAATAATTATTCGAGCTACACTTACACACACCTACATCTAATGGTTAAAAAACATACTGTTTCTGTGGATGGTGAATTTCTGCCTCACGAAACAATGATTTTTCAACACCCATATAACAACTTAAAAGGTGGCCATTAAGATGTCACTATATTAATATATGATATTTAATACGTTTATTTTTTACTTAAGCTTCAGTAATTTTCATTTATGGCATACCTTTATGGTTTCCATTATGGGTAAACGCGATATCCTCATTTTAGGAAGTGCGGACTATCACCCCCTCAACGTGATTTGATTCGTTAATACCATATGTGGTATGTATAAAGGATAGATTTAATGATATTATATATGATAAAATACTGGAATTAAAATAATATTATGTATAATTATGTTTTAATTCCATTAAATATGAAATAGAAATGGAAGTAGCGTTCATGCGTACGTACGGCTTACTGTCTCCATGAATGGTTCATTTCATTTCTTATCCCCAAATGTAATGTACTATTATAAGTACATATATATAATGGATATATATGATCTATGTTACATCTAAATGATGAATATAATTCTAGAATTAAAATATACATATCACTTATTTAGTTTTAATTCCATTAATATGACATAGAAATGAATGTAGCGTTCATGCGTACGTATGGATTACTGTCTCCATGAACGGTGCATTTCATTTATTACCTCTAAATGATTATGTAATATTATAAATGCATTTATATACTGGATATATATGATATATATGGCATCTACATCATGAATATAAGTCTTGAGATAATGGATATTTGACTACGTGAACAACTTGTAAATATAAGAGGTTCACTTTTGACTCAAGTACCAAATATCGACAAAACGACAGTTATTAACTTAAATAATTACATAGTGTTCATGACATGGAAATAAGTGATATAAAAGGAATAATGAACTTGAAAATGGTTCTCAAGCAAGTAGAAATTAACTCACATTTTTTATTCAGGAGGTTAAAGAACGATTGAGTCAAGTCGGACCCGAGGTAAGGGAACTTCTTAACCCAATTTCCGTTCTTTGGGTTAATCTCCTACTTTCAAATTATGTCATGATATTATTATGTTATATCTTGTATTTTTACTTCATTTTTGTGTAATTATAGTAAATACACATAATTGGTCTATTTTATTTAAAAAATGATCTTTATAAGAGACTTCGTCTCAATCTCCTTTCATTGAGGCATATTTTGTTTTATACACAACTTTATTTTATACGGTGTATAAACCCCTTTTACTTTTACGATTATTAAAAAGGAATCTTTTTATATGAAGCGTTTATTAAACAACAAAAGGGATTTTTTTTGTCATACGTATGCGGCGACAACGACTTCTCCGCTGTCGTGACCATTATTTGAGTTTCAGCTTCCTCTACAAGCCATAACTTTTTTTGAATGAAAAATAAATATCATGGTTTACTTTTCTTTTATTTTGGTATTGAAAATGGTTTTCATAATTTTTTTATATCAATGTGTTGTATTTATATCTTGTGATTGAAAGGTAGAAATTTTATGTTTCCTTTACGCATGTTTTATGTGATACGATTATGTTATGGTTCTTGGGCATTGTTATGAAGTTGGGTGGTTCTGTGATAAACTAAGGGAGGGTGAGCCTGATATAGCTCTCTAATGCATTGGGTAATGCGAAGGAGTTAAACGTTAAGGTTTCTCCGAATAGATTTAGGGAATATACTATGATGGGTATTCCAAACGTAACCAAGAGGGTTACTCCCTACGTAAGAATGTTATGAATGCCTCAAGTTACCTTTATATCTTATGATTTCTATGATTTATTCATTATTTGATGAGGTATGTTAAAGTGCTTATATTTTATGAGTGAAGTATGATTTCATTGATTCTTATGTATACATGTACTCATGTTTCCTTTCCATATTTTCATATCCCTTACTGATATTTTTATGCTCATCCCAAGTTTTTGAAATGATTTTCACAGGTCAAGGGAAAGGTACATGATGTGATGATAGTGTCAAGGAAGTGTCAAGAAATAATCCATGTTTTATATTAAATATGTTTCCATTTATGGGAAAAATGAATACTATCTTTTATGTAACCTCTTTTTTTAAATCTGGACTGTAATTCAAGTTTTATGATCTAATTCTCTAAAACTCTAAACCTGAAAAGATACTCAATGTGTAATCTTGTAATAACTCCAGATTAAGTAAGGTTTGAGGCTGGGGCCTTATATTATCCACCTAAGTTCCACAAACAATCCTACACTCCAGACTATATAATCATAAAAAAATAAAAATTTGTATTCCTATGATACCATTTTTTAATGAATCGGCCTAGGACACTACTCGAATCAGTGACCAAAATAGCTCACCACATACATGAGGATTACCCCTGATCCCCTAAGGATGATGAAAATCCTTAAGGGTATAAACATAACTATTGGGTATGGTTTCACCCTCAAGAAACCAAAAATAAACAACCAATCATGGAATAATAATAAAAATATAAATATAAATTCCAAAGCACATCTCATATAAAAAAAATTAAATACATGGTTAATAAAAGTAAAATAGAATCTAAAATATAAAAAATGAAATAACAAAGAATGAAAATCTAAAAATTGAGCCAACAGTTTCTATGGAACTCAATGTCTGATTACTATATCTATGTGACTCCCACAGTATCACCATGATCCAAACAACCATCTACTTCCCAAGGAAGATGACAACAAATCCAACCATAGAGACAAGACCTAAAGGAACATTCAAAAGACATAAAGACTAAAAACCCACTAACATGAGTATGTATGGTCTGTGATGAAGCTAATAGGATACCACCATGAGTATAATTTATTCCTTCTATAAAAGAAACCAAAACTTCTAGTTTGAAAGTAATGTAAACAAATAGTTTTTTATTTTACATTACATGATATAAGAGGAAATAAAACATAGATCATGAAATTTCTCAATGCACAGAATTTTCAAATCATTCCACTATATTCTAGAAAAAACATGTTAATTAAAAATATAATAATTTCTCATTAAAAAACCACATTTTTTAAATAAACCCATACATGAATTAAAAATTTTCAAAAGCATGACAATCAAGAAAGTAACTTATAAACTATTTTTTTCTTAAAAATATTTTACACTTCTAATAAAATGGTGTGCAAGGAAAAAAGATAAAGTATAATAAAAACCCACTATATAAGATCAAAAATAATTTCAATAAATGGATTGAACAAAACTAGTCAATATTATGACTAAAAAACAAGAGCATCAACACATATAGTAATTCCATCCGACAATAATCATCTCACATGCCAATATATAATGAAAAGTTATAACATAAGATTCATATAATGAGGAAACACTATAAGGGATAATTATACATTTCAATACACATGAAGTGGACCTAATATCGATAGGATACCATTCAAACATCCATCTACCAGATCACTCTAACTCGTCTCCTTAGTGATAACCCATTTTCTAGGTATTATGTACACCTAAGGGAGTAAATTTAACATATACTAGTAGTGTCCCACTAATTCCCACTTAGTAACCTCATTTTCCTCATGGAATTATGAAATGAAGTGGTAAAAATAATCATATGACAATAACAAATCCCCATAGGCTAACACCACAATCACATCCTTCCCATCTCATATACTTCTCTTAAGAAGAGACACATTCCATAAGCATAACATGAATTACATTTACAAAGAATCCCTCAAATGGATAAACATAAACTTCATCAACAAAAATAGTGGGATGAAAAAGGGCATAATAAATAATCAACCAATCATCACTTCAAGAAGTAACAACCAAGTCTTCATATTATCACTTGTAACATATTAATTTAGAAATATTTTTAAAAAAAAAATTGGAATCCAAAAAAAATTCAAAGAACCCATGATCATGAACCATCCCAATCAAACAACCCAAGGGAGACATCATTTCACTTTATAAAACCAAAACAACTTTTGAAACATATAAACACATTTAAACACATAAAGGGAATACAATTTTTAAAGCCCAATTTGGATTAAAACCCAATGAACACATATTTTTTTCAATAAAACCCATTATAGGAATATTATAAAACATGTATAATTTATAAAATGCAGTTTTACATTAAATTCCCATTTAAACTTGAAATTCCAACTAATAAGCCTCGGGAAAATTAATAGAAGTTATTGAAAACATTTATAAATCAACCATAGATAACCTATATCATAATTATCTACTTTGGAAAAGAATTTATAATGTGAAGAACTCATGAACCCATTAAATAAAAGGAAATAAATTAGAAACACCTACCTCATGTGGTGAAATAATGTCACCTTTGATGAATCCCACTAGTTTAGGTCTCAAAGGAAGTCTCACAACACCTAGAAAAAAATGTCTCAATTACTGGAAAACCATACGTATAGAAATTAGAAAAATACAGCCACTATGATTATAAGATAATGTTAAAATGGAATGAAACCTAATAATAAGAGGAAGGTAACCATATCCTTTCAAACATTGTGAGGAATCACTAGGAAACCATATTGAATTAATATTTTTAGAGATTTCAGGAGGGAGATAACTCTATTGAAGTTCCCAAGGATTGGGTAAAATGAATGGGAAATCCAATAGAGAAACCCCAAATAAGAAGGAACCAAAAGGTGAAAAACACCCCTCTTTTAATGGGTTTCATGGTTTACCTATGCAGTTAAACAAACCATGAAGTTACTTTATATATCAAAACTATCAAGAGTTTCACATGTTGTACATTGAGGCAACATAATTAGTTTAACATTTCAACTAAATAGTTTGAACTATAAAAAATCCTCGAACATTCAAAATTTTATCCTAAAAAAACTCTAAATCGATGTGATAAACCATCCATCAAATACCCACACATAAAAGTGGAACTAGGGGTGTCACCAACTCCCTACCATTCCAATTTATACCTCTAAAAAATCTAGAGTAAATAAGGAATTAAAATTAAAAATACACTAACCACCCTCAAAAAAAGAAATGTAAGTTAGGATTTGAAACACTAGAGAGGTCCCTAGGTAGAAACTCCCAAGAAAAAATGATTCCCCAAAACCAAAACATTAAATCCACTAGGTTACTGAATACCTCTAAGAAACAAAACAACCACACTCACTGGTACAAGACCCAAAAAAACAAAATGGATACTAGGAATTCATCTCCCAGCCTTTTAGGAATCTCTTAAATTGTGTAACAAAAGATATAACCTTTAAGTAAGACCTACACTATGTCAAAGAGTCTTTAATAAAGTTTTAAATAACTCTTAAAAAAAATCCTCACTTTCTCAATAAGAAATAACTTCATGAAAATATACACCATAAGGTCAAGAATTCATCAATATTGACACACACCTCCTCATGGGATAACCATAAGTCATTCAAAAATTAGAAATTACTTGGGATCATGACCCGAGTCAATGTATACTAGGGGTAAACTAGTACCTCAACTTGGAACATTGTCTCATGAAAAAAACCTCAAAACTAGTAGAATAATGTTATCAAAGGCCTGAAGGAAACATTACTCTTAATTACCCACACAATGAAAAAAAGTTCAATTACTCCCAAATAAACTTAACTATCCCTAAAAAAGGACATAATATAAGAAAATTCCCAGGGATCCAAAACAAATACAACTTAATGAATGATTCATGCACCCAATATCAAAACCAAAGTTGTTACACAAGAAAAAAAATAAAAATATAAACCACAATAATTTAAAATATAAAACATGCAAAATAATTTCCAAAAAGCACTCTCATTAGGATTAAATAAACACAGACTTTAAAATCACCTTTCGAGGCCTTAAACCCTTTAGTAAAACACTTAAAGAGAATAATTTATTAAAATAAATTTAACCAACCTAAACATATTTTGGCCTCATTCAAAAAAAATTCCCTAAAATAAGGGAAAGGTAAACACATTCATTTTTGAAAACCACTTTCTAAATATTTTCCACAATCCAATTTGAAAGTGAATTAAAACACCACTCACCCATTCCATTTTGGAAAAAAAATTCCACATTGCAGTGGTTGAATTACCACTTCAAACCATTATTTTAAAACCAATATCTTTAAATACATTTTGAATTCCAAATGTGTTTTCATAAACCCAAAGTATAAAAATTTCCAAAACCAAATAATTTTTCGTTAAAACTATCAATGGTATTTAAACACCCTATGAAAATTTCACAACATGACCCAGTTAGGGTTGAAATATTTTAAAATATCATACACTTTTTAAAATTATTTCCAATAATTTCTAAATCACTTAGAACCTTTAATAACCCTTTTATCGCCCAAGAAAAACATTTGGATGTTGAAATATACACCTCCCATTTCATTTCACAACCCAAATGTGGTCATAACTGATTTAATGTTCCATATCCAATTTTAAATCTACTTTCAAAACTTATCACTACTTTTCATTTCACATCCCACATGAAATGAAAATTTAAAAACATCATAAAGGGAAAATAAATTTAGGTAGAACAAATTTAAAAATAAAACAATCCAAAATTCAAAGGATAAACTCCAATATTTTGGGATTTTAAAACTCCTAGGAACTGAAGGTATGATATAACACCCATCCCTAGTTCAATGATAACATGGGATAGAGGAAATCACTTAATAATAAAGAATACCCCAAAACTCCTCATGTAGTTATATAAAAATCACTAAACTATGGGCGGCATAAAGAATAGAGAAGGTCAAATCCGCAAAAGGGGAGGAAAATTTAATGGAGAAATCCTAGGAATAATACTCTCTCTTCCATCAATACTTTTTTGGGATGAACTTAGGAACCAATAAGATTCATGATTATAACCACTGACACTCCTCAAAAAAATTTGTAGTCACATAACCATGGTAACTATACATGAAAAAATTTCATAACATTATTTTCAAGCTCAACTCACTTCTTAAAATTCACTTAAACCAAGGATCAACCCATTTCTCTTTCAAAATCACCACATAAAATTTCATAAAAATGGAAAGCTCACACTCCTTTACAAAATAATTCCAAAACTTCACTTTAAAATAACCAACTCAAGGAAAAAAAATTATCAAACAAATTATTTAAACAACCACATTAAGACATAAAATCATTCTCAATATTCAAATTTTTTAACTCAAATAATTTTTCAAAAAAACATTTTACTTATCTCAGTTTCAAAATAAAACACACATTGCTTTCTAACCACCAAAAAACGATTTTCAAAGATGAACCATCTTAGTTCCACAATAAATATATACCTCTGTGAAAAATGAAGCACACCATTAAAATCAAATAATATCCAACTGCATCAATTTCAATAAAAAAAACCCCAGTCAAAGATCCCCTATAGTATAACATTCCAATTTCATTATCCATTAGTATCAATCCAGTATATAAGGGGTAAAAAATAATTCCATAGAAGGATATTCACTATTCAAGGTTTTTTCACATGTGTTGTAAAAAATTGTTCCAACTGTGAAACATGAATTGTCGTGGTTGAAAATCCATGACACATGAGCACCACACAGTTTACTAGAGTATGTTTTCTAATCTTGAAATCTAGGTATGTTCACCATTTTTCATTTAAAAAATCAAACCAATAAATGAAATTATTGATACACTAATTAAGGCTCAAAATAATCCTGACATGACATTAAATATACATTAAAATAACCAAAATCTGAACTCAAGGCTATGAATCAATCCCAATACACCCATGGAAACTCAATATTTTGTGTGATAAAAATATGGCCAATCCCTTACCCAAACTCTCCACTAAATTCTTAATGCCATTCCCAACTCTAGAATTCCTAGACACATCCATATAACAAAGTGTATTCCTCATTTATAATATTATAATGAAATGTCCTAGGATTCAATCCAAACTGATGCCCGACATGGATTTCCACATACAAAATTAGTTTCCCAGATACCCCTTGGATGAAAAAATCATGAAGAGTATTAAAATAACAGCTATGTATGGTTTCACCTACAAGAAACCAAAAATAAACACCTCAATGGAATAATGATAAAGAGTTAATGAAAATTTCCAAAATACATCTCATATAAAAATATTTAATACGTGGATTATAAAACTACAATAGAAGCTGAAAGAAAATATAACAGAATACCAAAGAGGACCAAACAAATACTCAATCTAACTAGTTCAATGAAACTGAAGGCCTGATCACCATCTCTATCTAACTCACAAATCACCACCATCATCCCAACAACCATCCACTTCCCAAGGGATATTAAACCAGATCTAACATGACATCCCAGACCTAAATAAAAATACAAAAGGAATAATGACTACATACCCACCAACGTGAGTATGTAGGGTGTGATAAGAAGCTAGAAGGATACTTCCATGAGTAGTCTGAATGGCCCTAAGGCCTTCATTTTTATTGATATTTGATAACCCCCATTTCAAATAATGAGGGGGAACCCTTAAAAGGCCCGTAGGCTAAGAGATTATAAGGCCTGTAGGCTTAGAAGATCACCTGACCTGAAGGTCTTAGGGAATTCAACTAGAATATCTACAAGAAACTGCCCCTCCCCAGTATTTGTGTCATGATAGTAGCTCTCCACATTTTCATGGTCGTTTGGCTAGGCTTCCTGTGCAATCACAGGCTGGTACTGATGGCATAGCCATACCCTCTCATTCTAACAATCCATTTGGTTCTGCTCGGGTGAGTGCACCTGCTCTGAATCCTCTTCTGGGGCTTCTCCTTTTTGTAGTGTGTCTGGGGAAACTGCATATAGCCCGAAGGCCTTGAGGTGGCCCTAGGTCCTTAAAGGTGGCCTGAAATCCCTACTGACCCGAAGGCTTGGGTGGCCCGAAATCCTTAAGGACTCCAAGCCCAAACCGGTACAGTGTACAGTCCTGCTACAGTACCGCACAGTGTACAGTACTGCTACAGTCCTTCTACAGTACTGCTACAGTAACCTGGAAATATGCCTCTACCTAGTTTTGAACCTAGGTCTTGTGTATGTAATTAAGGATACCTCACCAACTGGGCTGAGGCTCATGTTCCTTCCATGAGTAAATTTTGTTCCTTTATATAATAAATAAATATTGCTACTTTGAACATATTGTAAACAAATAGGTTTTCATTTCCATTTACATGATGAAAGAGGGAAGAAAACATAAATAACACACTTTATCAAAGCATACCATTTGAAAATAATTCTATAAAAGATTCATCCAAAACCATGAAAATTCAAAATACAATCATTTATCTTTATAACAACTCACCTTTTAAGATAAACCCTCACATGTTTAAAAGTTTTCAAAAACAATTTCAACCAAGGATGTCACTTGAAATGCATTTCCCCCTTTTCCATTAAAATCATTTACACACCCAAAAAAGGTAATCAAAGAAATAGGTGAAATTATAATAAAACTCCACCATAGTTGGTCAAAAATAATGACAATAAATGTATTGGACAAAAATTTTCAACATCAAGAATAAAACACAATAGGACCAATACATATAGTAAGTCCATGAAAAAATAATCATATCACATGCCAATAATTAATGAAAAGTTATAACATATGATACATAAAATAAGGAAACACCATAGGGACTAATGGGATAATTCACTATATGTGAAGTGGACCTACTACTGATAGGTTAATAGTCACACATCCATCAACTGAATCACTCTAACTAGTCTCCTCGGTGGCACCCCACTAGTCAGGTATTATGTATAATTAGAGGACACTATCAAATTCATAAATCTAAAATAGCTATAAATTTCCCACTAATTACCACTTATTAAACTTATTTTTCTAATGTAATTATAAACAAGGGTTCAAAATGAACAAAAAATGTCATCACATGACAAAAAAATCCCCATGGGCTAACAACACAATCATGTCCTTCCCACCTTACATACTTCTATTAAAAAGAGTCCCAATACCAAAGTACATCATGAATCACATAACAAAGAATACATCTCATGGATAATCATAAAAATAATTAACAATATAAGGGGATCAACAAGGGAACAACAAATAATCAACCAAAACCCACTTTATAAAGTTCCAAGTAGGCATTTTTCTTATCACATATATCATATAAATATGGAAATAACTTTTTAAAACAATTCATAATCAAAACACAATTCCAAATAAATCATGATCATAAACTATAAAAATAAAAAAAATAAAGGTGAAATTCATTTCACTTTATAAAACACCACCACCATTTGAAACATAGAAACCACTTTAAACACAAATGGAAAGCCCACTATGAAAACCCCAATTGTCTTAAAACCTAGAGATCAAGTGTTTTTCTCAATAAAAACCATTGTTATATTTTTATCAAACATGTAGAATTCATAAAATAACAATATCACCAATGTCACATTTAAACATTAAATTAAATCTAGTAAGCCACATTAAAACCAAGATAAGTTATAGAAAACATTCATAAATCAAACCTATATAACTTATATCACAAAAAACTAGTTTGAAAATGAATTTTGAAAGAAAATAAATCATGAAACTCTTAAATAAAAGTAAATGAAATTGAAACACCTAACTCCTATTGTGGAATCATGTCACCTTCAATGAAATCCACATGTTTAGATCTCAAAGGAGGGATCACAACCCCTAGAAATAAATACCTCAATTTTTAAATAACCTTAGATATAAAAATCGGTCGAACATGGACAATAGAGTTAGAGTACAAGGGAAAATGGAAGGAAACCTAAGAATAAGTGTAGGGTAACCTTATCATTTCAAATTGGTTGAATAATCACCAAGGAACCACCTTGAATCCAAATTGGAGGATTTTTGGAGTGGAAAGGAACTCCAAGTAAGTATCCTAGGTCAGGGGAAATGAATGGGGAATCTAAGGGAGGAAAACCCAATTAAGAAGATCTGAGAGAAAAAATATACCCTTATTTAAATGAGTTTTTAGGTTTAACCACATGATTAAACAAACAATGAGAAACTATTCCAATCACTATGGCCAAGAGCTGCACGAGATGTACACATAGGCTACATGGTTAGTTTAACCATGTACCTTAACAATTTAACCTAGAAAACGTCCAAAAACTATCAATTTTTCATCCCAAAACACCTCTAACTCAAGAATCTAAACTATCCATCAAATACCCACAAATAAAAGTTACATTAGGGGTGTCACAATAATGCTAAAAATGTTGAAGAAGAAGGTTTCATGAAGATGTATCTAAAAATAATTTTAACATCATGAATCACCACCTCCAGTTATATTGATATTATATTGAATTCTTTGGTTCATCAACTAGTTATAGTTAATTCTTCTTAACTAATGAGGTTATCAAGTCAATATCTCACTCATCCCATATCCCACTCCATTTTCACTACACTCTCTATTCATTTTTAAATATTTTTTCTCTTCTCCCAAACAAGTCATAATAGTCATTTAGCCTTCTTAGATAAAACATTTGATAATCCATGCTAGGTTCCATCAAACCATCATGTGATTAATAAAACAAGGAAAATATAAAAGAGTTTTTATTGATTTATGAAATGTTTATAAATGATCAGATGAAATTTTAGTATTGAAACTCCATATTAAGAAATTTATTTAATCCTTTTCAAAAAGAGTTTTACTGGATTTGATCAAGGTTTATCTAAAATATAATATATAATATTTAGTTTATTTAAAATATTTAAATAAAATATGCAACATTTATATAATAAAAATAGATTTTATATATATTATATATTTATAATGTGATGGAGTCCATATTAAATTATATGTAAATTAAAAATATAAAAGTGTTCAAATTGAACTAAATATGAAAAGTTCATGTTTATTTATTTATTGGTTATCCATAATTATTGTTTAATTATATATTTTATAGTTAATTATTTATGAAATTCTCATAAATGTTCATCTCATGTCCAAGTTTATTAACTCTTTTTCAATTTGGTTTCATACTAGTAACATTCACAAATATAATTTTTTATATTATGAATGGATAAACCATTAGTTTAAAGTGTTAAAACAATTCTAATAAACATTAAACTATTCATATCTGGAGTTAAAAACCTATATGATAGATGAGTTAGTTATATTAAACCATGAATACAGTTTGTTTTTTAGGTTATGAAATTAAATTTGAAGGTTGGATATGAGTTATAAATATTAGAAATCAGAAGAATATTAGAAATAGGGCCATTCTTGAGATTAGATCCATTGGTAATGAGACTTTAGGCTAGACTGATCACATGACTTAGGGATTATATGCTTTCAAGAAATGTGGAGGTTAGGTACCTATCACATAATGGTTTACCTTATGGTGATTTTTATTTCCTATGATTCTAATACTTTACATTAAATGTCTCAATTCACGTTGATAAAGTTATATATTTGTATATGTGTAAATATAATTAACTTTTATTTTTGGGTAACTATAAAAATCATGAGTTGTATAAATATATATACATTAATATGTTTTAAAAATAATTTTTTAAAAGGAATTGGATAAAAAAATAATCTTTTATAAGCATGCACACATAAATGGAATATATGAGATGAGATAGTGAAATGTTATTACACCCCCTTAAAAAATATTAAGTGTTATATTCCTTCCAATGTAAACACTTATGAAGGATATGATCATAAGAATGGACAGGCTCTACAAAAGTAGGGTTTCCAAAATTAATATTATGTAGGGAAATCTAGATACTAGCAATTCTAATAATTAGTTTTCTATTCACAGTATGAGTTTGGATTAAACCAATTTTGGAAACCCAAAAAGTTAGGGCACTAGTGTAGTGGAGAGTATTTTATTCTTATGATTGATTTGGGTAATAGTTTTTTCAATCAAACATTGACAAGTGATATGTGATATAATTTCCATGATTTTCTATATAAAAATTTAAATAACATGAAAAAATAACAAAATTTTATTCATTACATAGTGAAATATAGATCTTGTCCCACTAATTGATAAGATGAAATTTAAAAGGTACCTTCATTTTAAAAGAATAAAATTTAATAAAATTTCTTATTAAATAACTTTAAAATGTCATTTTCATTTGAAAAAAAATTATATTGTAGGTAAAATAAAATATCCATCATTATTAAAATTTTAGTTTGAGATCCATTTTCAAAATGATATTTTTTAGAGAATAAAATTATTAAATTTTTATAAAAACATAATTAAAGATATTTAACCAAAAGGGATATTCTATATTATATATCTTTACCTTTTTTAATAACCAATTATATATGTATTGAAATAATAAAATATAGAATATTAACAAAACTGTAGGAAATAATCATTTGATTTTTTGAAAGTAATTATTTATATAGAAGATGAGAGAATGAAATCTAGTCACTACTCATGTATTCAATATGATTGGGTATGTTAATAACATAGAGAGGCCACAGACTCCTTTATATCTTGATCCATATATAAAATTAATTATGAAACTATCATTAGAAAGTTTCTAAAATTTTGAATGAGTTCAATAGAAAAATTCCTAATCTCATCACACTATTGATAATAGATGAAAATGGTATGAGATTTAAAGGCTTTGGTATTGTGTTGAAAATATAGATAGGTAAAATTTTAATATAAAATAAGAAGATTGGATGGTCTGATTAACATCCTAGTTCATTAAAACCTAATGGTCATGTTAGAAAGGATATGAAATGTTTCTATTATGGGGAGTTGGTATATTAGATATAGTCATTCTTAGAATAATTGAATGGAATAAATAAAGACAATGAATATTGAACAAAATTTATTAATGTTATATAAATATTATTGTTTATTTTGATGGGAATATGATACTAAATTTAAATTTTATAATTTTAATAAATATAAAATAGTTAAAAATTAAGGAAGGGATTAACAATACATACATTGCATTCAACTAATAGCGGAAAATGAATACCTTATTATGTAATATATCTATAAATGGATGTATTTTTTCTTATTCTTTTCTTTTGTATAATAATAAGAGATATTTTAAAAAAATATTTGTTATAAAAAATATTAGGTTATGATTTTGATACACAAGTTTTGTGATTTTATATTATTCTATAAAATTTGGAAAAATAAGTAATCAATTGAAGGATTCGTATTAAATATTAATTTTTTTGTCAAAGTTATTTTAAAAAATATAAGTGATATGATCCTCCCAACCATTAGAGGAATATTTTAAAGAAAAATATATATTTTTTAGAATATTTCGCTAATTATATTGAATACCATATAAGATATAAATATTAATAATTTACTTTTTAAATTGTTACAAAAAACAGAAGAAAAGTTATTTCCTAAAATAAATGATTTTGTGCCTTAAAAATTTATTTTCTAGAAAAATATTTTCTATATGGCTAGTGGGAATATGTTTTGAAATAAATATATTTAAGGAATAACACATAAATCATTATATCTGTCTAATTCAAAGTGAGTGCCAGTTTATATCCTAAAATAGTTTAGCGTGTGTTGGTAAATAATGATCCTATTATTAATATTTAGATTTAAAATTGATTATAAAATAATATCAATAGTTTGAAAGTAAAAGTTCTATGATAATGAACGTGAACATAGAAAGTGTTCTTAGTATAAATAAAAAGATATTAACATCATAAAATTGGATATTACAAAGTAAACAAGCTTCGGCATTATGTTGAATGACTTGAAAATAAGGATCCTAAATCCTAATATCACCATTACTTAAACATGAATTCTTTATATATGTTTTTCGATGATAATTTTTTGGTAAATAAATCTCAATGAATAATCAGTATGAGTTTGAAAATTTTAAAAGGCAAAGTCCCATAATTTTTTTTATACCTATACATTACCACGCGTGTTCTACTTCACACCTGTGCATAGCCTACCTCAACATGTGTTTATATTTCATCATTTTTTAACACACTCACCCTCAATTAAACATGTACCCTCTCCATATAAAGGATCCATATTCCCCTAAAGTCACACCCTAGTTTTTGAGTGGTTAGAAGAGATTACCCAGAAGCCTCGGTCTCATTTTCCTATAAAAGAATCACTAACCTCCAATTTTGGATTCCATATTCCACTAAGAGCAACAATAATTACATGCTAAACTCCTAAGTACATTCTTACATGTCCAAAAACTCCAAAATATCCCTCTAGTAACTTATTGAGTCAAACCTTTTTAACCCTAAAAACCTTTATGAAAAACTACATCGCCTAAAACTTTACCTAGGCTAAGGTAAAGGAACTGTTTTTAATAAATGTCTTAAGAAATGATTGTGACACCTTAAAATTCAAAAACATCCCCTAATTTGAGCAAAAACAAGCCCTCTAGTTCCCACTAGTGAACACCATTCACCCAACCTAACCATTTGGATCCATTAACACCCTTTAATGGTGACCTAATAGAGTGCCTATGATTTCTCTTTCAATGAACCCACACACTACCTATAAATAGCCCTCTATGGCACCTCACTCAAACAAGTAATCTACCAAATCTATGTTTCACCTTTTCCCCCTTATGGATTTTTTGACCTCATTTTCATTATTTTAACTTCACTAACCTATCAAAAAGAAAAATATTTCAAAATTGAACCTTAGATACATGTTATAAAAAATTAGTTCATTTTACACATTCATGAAAAACTTCCTTTTATGTATTCTACTAATAATGGGAGTCTTTTATCCTATATAAATTATTCTCTTAGCTATCCTTCCTAGCCATAAGTTTTTAGAGAA
This sequence comes from Viscum album, assembly GCA_963277665.1. Classification (NCBI taxonomy): domain Eukaryota; kingdom Viridiplantae; phylum Streptophyta; class Magnoliopsida; order Santalales; family Viscaceae; genus Viscum; species Viscum album. The sequence goes on along the minus strand of OY728163.1, from coordinate 1,689,324,336 downwards.
TATTCAACAATGTCCATTGATAATGAGGTCCCTATTTCTAAGAGACACGGGTGGTATCTCTTCTAGATTAGAGTTCTTATCTTTTCTATTATGAACTAGACTCATTTATCTCAAGAATTCTGTCAACTTCCATGAGTCCAATAGATGATACAATAGTGTAAATATAAAACCATCTTACTATACCCCCCCACTCTACTCATACTTTATTATTAAACTAGAAAATATATAGTTGTGTATAAGTCTTACACCAATCTACAACTAGGAACTTATTACAAGTGGTAACAAATTGACCCAGGGTACCCTCACAAACTAGCACCTAACCTGATATACCATTTACCCAAAGGGTGTTCCTGATCCCCATGGGCTTGAGACTAGCACTTAGGCATCAAAAAACCCAAATGGAATGAGTTTTTCCAACTTGGTGTAGAATACATGGTGTGTATATATATAGTAGAATGAAATAGCATAAAAATAACTAGAAAAAAGATATGAAATAATTTATGTAAAATAGAAAAATCTATACAACTTAAAGTAGGTAAACCAAACTTCATGGTATAAGGCCAAGAAAAAATGACAACCAAATAAAAAATAGCTAATTTATTTGATAAGTGGGAAACATCCCACCATCTCACCACCAGATACACATACCTAACTGATAGAAACCATGGCTCATCACTATGGAAAATTTCCTTTCCCTATATCAAAATACATAACAAGTTCTACCCACTGATGAATGTGTGTGTAGGGTTTGAGATAAATAGGCCCACTATAATCTCACATAGGTGTTAAAAATCCTATCTCTGTAAAAAGAATCCAAGTATTCTCATTTAAAATAAAACATTGAATGATAAGCAATAAAATAGTTGTATATAAAAAAAATTTAAATATTTCACTTTTTCCACAATTACAAAACATTAGAGGTAAAAAAATTCCAAAGTATAGTTTCCATAATAAAATATAAATAGTATAAAGCCAATAATAATGGTAAAATATCCAAGTATCACAACAGGTCTGGCTACCAGAATACCAGACTACTTATACCATAATTAGTGACTAGAACACACTCAAACCCTAAAACAAAAGTTCTTGGGAGCTGAGTAATAACACATGAGTTAACCCCCCGAAGATTCCAATATCAAGTCCCTAGAACAATAGGCATATGTAGTAGAGGAACAACCCATTATTGAGCCCCATAATAACATAGGGGATGATGGACCCAATCTATGCCTCCCACAAAAGTACTTAAGTCTTCCCATGTGATCTATTTCATTAATCATTTAAAAGGGTTCCACATTTTAGAAACAATTTCATAACCCTTTATTAACCCAAAATATACTTTGAAAAAACCAATTTATATTACCAAAAACCAAGGGAAAACCCATATTTTATAAAAATCCATTTGGGGATGAAAATAAATCATGGAAATTTATTTTTAATTAATTATATAATATTATATAAATATATTTCATCCAATATAGGCTAGATATGGAACCACCTACCTCAAACATGTGTCACACCCGCCTACAATGTTATTAACCAATACTGGAAGAAACTTAATGAAAATAATGATGACCCTAGAATTTATTCCCACAGCTTAGAATCACATTAAAAAATATATAGGAGTGGAAAATCACAACATACCTCAAAGAACACGTAGCCAGAACACTTCAACCAATAAAGAACCAACCCCTAGAAGAAGACCACAAAACATTTCTAAAAAGGATCATAAAAATTTTCACATGTAACATCCTATATTTTTATGTTATGTTATTTTTATGTTTATGTTTTTTATTTTTGGGTTTTGAGGACTTCATATTCATTTTTGAAGTTTTCTATAGGGGTATGTGTATAGTGCTTCCTGTAAGATGAATTTAAACCATAATTTTTTGTCTTACGATGTAAATGTGTCACTGGGAACAATCCATGAAAATGGTTAATGGCATAAGAATCATGAATGTTGTAAAATATTTTTTATGTTGTAAATTTATTTTATTCCTTATTAAATTTTCTTAGACCATATAATCATCGACTAAGATTTTAAATGATAGGAGACATGTTTTTTGACATAAAGGATTCATGGGGTTTTTATATATTAATACCCTAGTTTAGGACATAATCCCTTCAACCCAATAGGTTTTTATTTTCCTCTTAAGTGACTTTTCTCCCATTCGATGTGCATTTTTAGTCTCTCGAACCCTAGAAAATTATGGGTTCATTTTGGGTGATATATTATCCTTTTAAATCACATATTTTAGAGCTTTATCTTCAGGGTGGTTTCACTACATCTCTTCGAGTAAGTGACCTTTCTGCTTCATCATTTCAATTTGTTTCAAGAGCATTGTTGCACTATATTTTTGATTCCTTTGATCTTATGGTTATGTTCTTCTTGATACCCTATAGATCTATTGTGACATATTATTGCTAGTTAAAATAATTTATTTATTTCAGTGTAGATGGTTCATGTTATATGAGGTATGTTTTGCTCTACCCTCTCTTCCATATGTTTGGTTTGTAGAATTTGATTCTAAGATATGGGAATGAATTCTATACCTCTTTTATTCATTTCATTCCTTCCTTTTTTTAGTGGATCGTATTATGAGCATGTGTGATACGAGTTTAAGGTTGGTGGTTCCATCTCTAGAATATGTTGGATTAATCTAGAATTATATGGTTTTATAAATAATTTTATAAATAAATTGGCTTGGTTTATTGATTTGTGTGTGTTAAAACAGATTTTTGAGAAAATGTGGTTTTACACTATTTTGATAAATTAAAAGGAATTTTCAAATCTTTTTGAAATGAATTTATGAAATTGTTTTCAAATCATGGTTTTGATATAATGAATTGGAAAATGTAGCACATGATAAGCATTAGGTACTTAGGTGGAAGTTATAGTAATAGTGATCATCCATTGATACTGTTGAGGGGTTCCCTCATGGGTTGTTTCTTTTCTCCGTAGGCCATGTGTCTTAGGGACTTGTTAAAATTATTTAGTGGTTCACTTTTTTTGGTGTTACCATACTCCATAGATTTGATGAATATGTCTAGGGATGTAATAAACATGATTTTTTGTTTTTGGGTAACTGTTTTCTTGATTGAATGAACTTAAGTGATCTATAGGATGACTAACTCGTTCTGGTTTTTTGTAATGTTTGTTCTTTGATTACATGCTTTGATATATGTGATATTCCTTAAAGCTATTTTACCTTGATTATTTTACACTATGGAAAAATGGGAATGTTTTTCCATGTTTCCGGTATAAAACTATTTAGCTAATTAATCATTCCTTGTTTTATTTGAAGTTAAACACATTCGGATTGGTATACATAAACTTGTTATGGAACACATGGGTGTGATCCTACTAAGCCTATTTAAATCACACCCTACACACCACTTCGGTAGTGTATATACCTTTTTATATCTTTTGATGTAGGGAAATACAAGGTTCCATAATGATGTAATGAGTTTTTAGTTATCTATTCTTGGTTATCTAGTGGTGAGATAGTGGGATATTGTGCACTTATCACATGGAGTATCTATTTCAAATTTTGGGTTATTTCCTAGGTTGTTGGAATCATAACTTGGAGTTGTGTAGCTACTTTAATTTGTATCACTTCTCCAATTTTGTTTTAGATATAGAATATATATCCATCTAGTTATTCTTATATTGTTTCTTTCTAATGTGTATGTAGATTATATGTTTTATTCTTTAGAATGTGTGAAATTGTTCCCTCTAGTTATTAAGGATTCCCTGGTGCTGGTCACTAGCCCGTGAGGATTGAGAATTCCCTTCAGTTATGTTATAGATTGTGTTGGGTTCTAGTGTGGGAGGGAATCCAAATAAAGTTTGTGATATTTAAACATGGTCGATGAATCCAAAATGTAGTGCCAAATCACTATGGTGTCAAATGAAAATGAAGAAGAAGAAAGACTGCTTACCATGGATAAGTGATGAAACCACCACATAGATCAAATGCCAAAAGAAATGATCTAGATGGAGATGAGACACATGAAACCACCTCAAATAAGACCTAGGGTTTGAGAGGGGGTAGCCTTCTTAATAAAGAATCATCAGACCTGCAGCTTGATAAAAACCTATTGGGCCAAAGTATTTACGACATAAATTGGAGACTTATGGTGTAAAATCCCAATAATGTATTTATACTTAATTTTTTTCCTCAAATTAAATAATCCTAATTGATGATTTTATATTGGAAAATTGGTTCCTACAGCTTAAAAAATTACTTCATAAAAATGATTTCATGGATTTTAATATTAATATTCCATAAAAAATATTACATCCGACATACAAAAACGGACTTTCACCCTAAGCTAGGGATTATGGTGTAAAAGTGTCCCTTGCATAGTTTGCACCCCACGATCTATAGAAACTTTAAAAGACAAATACTAAGCCCTATGAACCTAAACATACACTCACAAACATCAAAACAAAATACCTTAAAATCCATGAAGTTACAATCTCCCCACCATAAGAATTTCCATCATTGGAAAGTCATGTGGAAGAATGGTTCTCCAGAAATATTTGAGTTCATTGATCCCTCCCCAAAGATTCATGCTACCATGTCTCTTGATAATTTGATCCTTATTACAAAAACACTCTGAACAATAAGAGATAATTCCCATGAAAGACATTCACATTAGAAAAACAACAACTATTGGATACTCTACAACTAAAATGTCTATCTCCAACCCAATCTCTTCCTAACTAACCACACGAGAGTGATTAGGATGGTACTTTCTGAGATGAGATATGTGGAAAAATCATCAATACCTATTAATTGAACTAACAACACTAAAAAATACATGACTTATAAAAACCACTCAAAGACATAAAATAGTCTACATATATCAAATACAACTTTCTCTATTTCCAAGATGATGGTGACCCAAATGTGGAGAAACTTTCAAGAAGACTCAATCACCAAAGGAAAACTACAAAGGATGATGCCGATGATTTACAAAAAAAATTATGCTAACTATTAACTATAATTAGGTTCCAAAATATATTCTAAATCCTAACCAACATATCATGAATGTGATTTGGTCCCACGAGATAGGGCTCAACCACCTCTTACAAACAGAGAAGTTATCCACAGTGGTGACTATTCAAATCCTTAAAGGGATTTATTATGATCGATGACTGATAACTTGTATTATACAAAAACTAGACCAGTCCTAGATAGATATATCATAATCCATCTAAATCCAATAGGTAGGCACAGATCATATACTCTAGGATCTGAATAGTATGCTCTGTCTGACCATCCATCTTTAGATAGTGAGATATAATCAATCGATCCAGTATTCCAAATCCCTCCTAGTGACTCTTCCATATCGAGAAGTTGAAACTAGGATAACTCTTTGAAACAATGGTATAGGGAACACCATATAACCTCACAATATATTACACATATAGATTACCATACATTCAACCATAGTGGTGTCTCTAATCAGATTAAAATGGGATGATTTTATCAACTAATAAATCACCCCCAGATAGTATTCTTCCTTCAGGGAGTCTATGGTAATACAAAAACAATTTCCACGGAAACTTCATCTCATTTCCATATTGGAATCATAAGATTCTTGAGAAAACCTAAATTTTTAAGGTTCCCTTCCTCTATCTTCTCAAAAGTGTATCAGTGAGACACATAATCTGCAATGTCATGCCTTATACCTATCCCCTAAAAATGTTTTCCCATGTCATAATACCTCTTCATAGTACTCAAATGAATGACCCATGAATAATTATGAAATTAAAAAAAATTGAAATCCTCACAGATGAGATGAAGACCACCAAATTACTGATGTAGAGAATACCATGGAAGGGAGATACAAATTAGAAATGGTCTCCCTATAATAAATTTTTTATCTGGTTTCTATGAAATAATCATCCTACTTCCGAATCTAAAGAATATACATAATGAGAGGTGATGGTAGGTAAAACAATGCTTAAAACCATACCTAAACCATCCTATTAAGAACCCATATTCAACTGATTATAGATCCCCATTATTTTTTCACTCTTCTTTTGATTACAAGACATCTATCAATGGTACATTCATGTTGATAGGTTTTTTGATTGCATTACCCTTCCATGAGGTGTAGTTGATATCAAAATAAAATGTTTGATGGTATTCTACCCACTGTCTCTATATATGATTCATTTCCTTCTGATAAGTGATATAACACATGCACTTATGGTCAGAAATGAATATGAATATCTCCCAAAAATATAGTTCCAGCAACATTTAAGAGCGTTTATAACCACAGAAAGCTCAAAATCATGTGTTTTATAGTTCTTCTCTACTTTTTTTAGTTTACGAGAACCATTAGCCACCACATGATCATCATGTATAAGAATGCAATGCAAACTAGCACTATAAGCATTGTAGTACACAAAATACCCCTTATTATTCTTTGGTAAGATCAAAATCGGTGTATATGTTAGAATTCATTTTATCTTATTAAATAAAGTCTGAAACATTTCATCCCATATGAATTTTACCCCATTTTGGGTAAGATTACTCAAAGATGATACCAAATTAGGAAAATCTCTAATAAACTCTCAATAGTATCCAACATGACCAATGAATCTCTGTATCTAAAATGCATTCTATGGATCCTATAGATTTCTAAAACTAGTTTCATATGGAGTTCATGCTAACACTTATACCTTGAATAAACTCAAATATCAATTTTGAAAAAAATCAAAAAAAATCATTATACTGATGGAATGTTTGATTGATCGGAGCCATAAAAACTATAGGAGTTTTAGTCTAACCAAATGGTATCATAATATGTATATAAAAACCATAGCTATTCATAAATTAAAACTTTGAAATATAAGACTCCCAAACCCTTATCTAATGATAACCTGACCAAGTATCGAACTTCAAAAGACACTTTTCCACTTTAACTAGTTAAAAAACCATCTAAACGCGGAAAAGGATACTTAATCTCAACTATTATTGGATTCAACTTCTGATAGTATACACACAATAAAAGTGGAAGATCATCCTTATTAAAAAATAACATTGGGTAATCCCACAAAGAAACTCTTCGGAGAAAAAAAATATCTCTATTAGATCATCCAATTGGATATTTAGATCTTTAAGATCCACTGGTGTCATATGATAGGTGAATATTGATATTGGATAAGTACCAAGAACCAAATAAATTGTAAAGTACACATCCCTCTCTAAAGGAAGACATGAGAAGTCATCAAGGAAAACATATAAAAAAGTAGTTAACAACCAAATGATGTTCTACAAGAGAAGAAACTACACCAGGATCAACCATAACAGTAGAAAAAAAACTCCTGAACTTTGGGTAGGACGTTCCTGTATGACTAGACCCCACATCCCACTCTCTCTAAAACACTTGATATATCTTATCAACAAAAAATAATTATGAAATTCCAATTATAATAACCAACTATTTCATGATGAGAAATAATTAAAACCATCCTGATGATAACATAAAATAGGAATCATTTTAGAGCAAGTAAATCCTAGAATAAGTTTCATCAGCTATCAAAAGAGAACAAGACTGACATTGAAACCCTTACTCTTTCTTTATTCCAAGATGTGTTACTAACTCCATGAAAAAATATATATGATATCTATTATTGGTTCTAAAGAATCAACAAAATGGGAAGATGTAAATGAGTGGGAGGAACCAATATAAAATAAAGATGTTTCTACAGAGGATATGAAAAAATAGTACCTATCACTATCGTTATACTTGCGTTAACCTCCGCCAGAAACTCATCAACTGTGTGAAGGTGATTCACTCTCGATTAATTTATCTAGATCCATAAGGACTTTTACAATTATTAATGTATTATAATTTCCATTTAATTTGATGATACATGACCATAAAAATTCATAGAAAAGTTCTAAATGATTTTTTGTTGATGGATGTAGCATCCACAACTATTTCACCTCTTTTTTAGGGCTACAAATGAACATCAGATGTTCCCAAATTTTCCATAATCAAAAAAAGTCATAGTAATAATACTAGATATAAATAAAGGTTTAAAGGAGGACCACTACTGAGAACCACCTCCACCACTCTTGTGATTCATATGATACTTACTCTTCTTTCCCTATATGTCACCGAAGCTGCCACTATGAGGAATAGAAGGGATGATATAGTCTATATATATTTCTATATCCATCTCTTTTATCATTTACCTATCTTTCATATCAGTATAGGTAAAAATTTACATTATAAATAGTTATGATCAAATATCAATTTTTAAAACATAAAGGTACTTCTACGAATTCAATTGATCAATATTTAAAACCTTTGGAGAAAAATGAATCATATTTGAAAACTGATTTGTTTTCTTCAACAATGAGTGCTCCCTACAACAATTAGAGGACCTACATATACTCTTCCATCATTAGAGTCTCTAGAAAAATCTTTTGGATGAGAAGTTTCTTTAAACCCTTCTAATAAAAGTCCTTATGTCTATCCTCTTGTAGCATAGAATCCTACAATTGCTTGTTGGGACCCTCAAACCTAAACACTTCACACTTCACTTTGATCATATTAGGTGTACCTACTAAGTCAATGATCTTATTGATATTTTTTGGATATTCCTCTTCCTATAGGGGTTTATTCATACCTTTAAATAAAGAAGGATTCTCATGTAAGAAATATCAAGATCGATCCATATCTCCTCCAACTCTTAGTTGTTCCTCAATAATAATGTTATAGAATTGTTTTACATTTTGGTAAATAAAATAAACTACTCATATGATAGCCTCTAGAAGATTATGATCTAGACGCTGGTTCCCTTAAGGTGCATCTATAACATCCTGCTATAGAACCCAAGGAAGATGTATCAGTGGAATATATATGCTCACCAAAAACTGACTAAATGATCATACAATAGAATAATCTCTGTGAAAACTGGAAAAACATAAGTAAAAATTGAGATTAAGATCAAAAAATCAATATAAGAGACACAATTTCCAACATCCCATGGTAACTTGAGTGTCGTTATGGTAAGTGATGGGCAGAAACTCCCCACAACCTATCTCTGATGTTCCAATAATCCTATCTCTCATGTAAAAAATTCCCATTATTGAGAATTACCATACTATAATACCAATTTATAATAAACCAACCAAATAAACATTCAAAAAAATATCACCTGACCTGATCTACCGCATACCTAAATGGTGTTCCTGATCCCAACGGGCTGGCAACTAGAATTTAGATGTCAACAACAACTAGAGGGAATGATTTCTCCAAACCTGGTGTAGATGAAATGAAATATATATATATATATATATTATAAACAAATAATAGAAGAATAAACTAAAACAAATATATTCCATAACTAAAAGAAAATATGAAAAGTGTTATAACTCAAAATAGTTAAAAAAACTCCAACATACAGGTTTAAAAACAATGGATAAAAAAACATTCTACTCCATGTGATATGTAGGAAACATCCCACCATCTCACCTCCATCTACCCATACCCAACTGATAAAAACCGCACTTCCTCATTACGGTGCTTTTCCTTTCTCTGCATCAAAAGGAATAACTAGGTATACACACCACTAAAGTAGTGTGCCAGTTGTGAGATAAACAGGCTCAGTAGTATCCTACCTAGGTGTTCTGTAAAGATCTAGGATTTTATACATAAATATAACATCTTTTTATATGAATATTCAATATATTTCATAAATATATTCTTGAGGACAGTAATAGTTTGTTATTTTTGGAGAGTAAAAAATCTTTTTATTTTGTAGAAAAAAATTCAACATATCCAAAAAAATATATTCTCACTTAGTGCCCCTATTAAGAATACTCTACCTAAACATTTCTTCATAACATGGGGAAGGAAATATATGAAAGAGTGAGCTCAGATGTTCTGTAATGGTAAATATAAGAGATATGAAACTATAATCATATGAAAGAATAAGGTAATAATAAGTTTATATAATCATGAACATAGCATACAAAGTTTATACCCAACCTTTAATAGATCAAAAACATGCTCCATGGCATAGAACTTTATCATTTTAGAAAACATATCCCAGAAGAGTGAAAAATAATCATAAATCAGTCATGAACCATAAAATTGTGTCATTAAAGTGTGGAACCATCATAAATATATAAAACCATGAAATATTTGATGGTTTTATACCATGAACATCAACATAATATATTATAATGTATCAACTATTTCTTATTATGGATCTGGATACACCAGTTTCCCATAGTGGATCAGGATTCACCTATTTTATATAGTGGATCATGCCCATCAACTTGTTTCCCATTTGTATCCCAAGAGATATAAATATTTACCCAATAAGTTAGAGGGAGGTATAGGTCCAGAAAATCTCATAATAAAAACCATACTTATGTGTTCCAAAATATCCTAAAACATTCATCATATCATTGTGTCACAACATGTGTAACGAAAATAGGTTTTATAAACATTTCATAAATTCAATATAGCATAACCCATGAAAAATAAATGGGCTTCATAAACATTTCATCAATATAAATATTGAACATATAGAGAAATAATAAAGATGGTATCATTAAATATTATCCCTTGTAAATCATAAGTAGAATGAAGGGATTTATTCTTAGATATAAAATGATTTTGAAATATACCATTCAATATTTCTTGATAAAATTATCCTTTAAACTTTAAAAAATAATTTTTAAAACATAAAATATTTTCACAATAATTTTATTTTAAAATATCCTTTGAAACTTAAAAAGGAAGATTAAAAAATATTTTAAAACATTTCTTGTGGAAAATACCCTATCAATTTTAAAATCACTAAAAATTAATAAAATATTTTGTAAATATTTTTCATTGAAAACAAACATTGAAACATATAAAGGAATCTTTAAAAAATGAGTTATTCCTGATGACATTAAACATTGTCCATTCCATTAAAGTTAAAATAAAGATTCCTTCCATATTTTTAGTAAAAGTAAAACATGGCTTATTTGGAAAATAAAATAAAGAAAAAATTGAATTTTTTTATAAAACTTAATACATGGGTACAAATTTATTTAATAAATCCTTTGGATAATGAAAACCTTTTTTGAAAAAAAATTTAAAACATTTTTATAAAATGAGGATATAGAAGAAATATGTTTTTTTGATCAAAGATAGAAATAAAAGGGATTTTTTCTTAACAGAATTCTTTTGACCAATTTAGTAAATAAAGAGAGTAAAATTAATGGAAATAATGCATTGTCATGACATAACTAGATGATAGGAAAATTATTTAGTTTCTTGAGAGATATATCATAATATTTCATTATCTAAAGTATAATCATAAACAATCTCGATAAGTTATGATATTGTAATGTCAAACCTTTACAACTTTGGTATCTTTTAAATTGTAAAACCCATTAAATAATAACATCTAATAGACTTGTCCCACTTTGATTATCTTTTTTTCCATATATTATTATATGTACTTGTCCCTTTTAAAATTTGGTTTGTTTTTTATTAGCATTTTTTTATGTTGATTGTTATGGGTTCTCTCTTACCCCAATTGTCAAAAGTGGTTCTCTTTGTTTCTTTTCAATAAAGGGAGGCTATAACTACATCATTTTTTTTAAAACATCAATTAAACTTTTAATGTCATGAAAATAAGGATATTAATTATCCAAAATTCCAAAGGGAAATAATTTACACCTCATAGAAGAATATAAGTTCATAACATAACTTATGTCCTAATGATAGAAATTTGAGACAAAAATTCATTATAACTTTGGTAAATATTGAACCATAAAAACAATGAAAGGGAAATCTTAAAATAGATTTGTAAATTCCAATAATTATATGTATAAAAATCATAATCTACATTCTTGTGTAGTTTATACTCCACATAAAATAAATTTTTGGTGAATATATTATGTGACTCTGAGAAGTAAAATGTGAGATGAAAATCCCTTACCTTAATTATTGACTTCCTTCATTCATGTTCAAAATAAATGTATAATATATAGACTATTATTATATAGATATTATATTACCACAATTATATATATATTTATATATATATATATATATATATCTTACCATATATTATTTACCCATTACATTTTATTACCCATTTATTAACAATTTCTTATTAAAATCATGGTTCAGGTAACAACTGCTTTGTTTCTCTTGTATATTTTTATTTGATACATTTATCCCAATTAAAATTATCATAGTTACATAATCTCCATAATTTTAACCATGATATAAATATCATAGATATTTAGTGTATATGTATTTATAGTAATCCATAGAATTTGGAGTTAGAAAATAAAATACATTATTCATGGAGACAGTAGGTCGTACATGTGCATAAATATTGTTTCCATTTTCCTGATGAATGAAAAAAAGAAAGGAAACTAATAATTATTTCTCAATAATCATTATTATTTGTTTTATATCACAGATATTTATTAAATTTATCATGTATTACCTTCCATGTAAAACATAAACTAAAACTGAATAACATCGCTTCGCGAGGTGGTAGTCCGCCTATACACGATCGACGTTATCATATCAACCATAAAATTAAAATTAAAACTTTATATATGATTATATATTTAAAGAATTATATTTATAGTATGAATATAATATTATACAATATATCCATCATCATACCCAACTGTGAGAGGTTTTTATGGAAAACATGTCACATCGACTTGCGAGGTGGTAGTCTGTCGTACACACTAACTACCTTATTTTTTCCCATTTGAGAGAAGATGATATGGATATAGGTCATTCACATAGTATACAACATAACATAATATAAAATATACTTATTTTATTATATTATCGTTTTTTAATAATTTATTATGTAGGTGGAGGAATAAATAAAAAATGGTTGTTGAAGAATGTTACATCTTTTCTAGGTAACTTCCTTGATTTTTCACCAAAATTCTTCCTAGGCTGGTTTTATGACCAAAATAAGTATTGTATTATGAGATTTTGTAATTAAGGAAGGTATTTGGGTTATTATTTTCTGATGAAAGTGGTTTTCTATGTGTGAATAGAAGACGAGCGAAGGTAGCCTTTTATAATTAAGGTGAGTGATACACTTGTATTTCTCAAAAAGAAAAAGTTGTAGCGACATTTTTCACATGAAAAAAGGATAAAAAATAGTTTATTATAAAAATTTATAGGCTATGAGGCCAAAATATATCCATCTAATAGATTTTGGATATGTTTTTAGGTCCTTTTACTCCTTATCTTTTTAGTTTGATCCCACAAGGAAACCCATTTTCACCTTAACAGTAGTAATTAATTTTTACTTCTTTTACTATTAATAATGGAAAAAAATTATGTTAAAATTATTAGATAATATAAAATTTTATTATTCTAAATATGGAATCTATTTTTTCAAATTAAATTCACATATGTAAAAAATTTAATATTAAATTAATCCCACAAATGTGATGAAAAGTAATTTTTTCAAAGAAAAAAGTTTCAAACATTTAAAAGGTTAGTACATTAAAATTAAATATTAAATTGATTAAAATTACAGAAAATGGATTAATAGTTAATTAATTGAACTAATTTTATTTTTGAAACCATATTAAAATAATTTTTATGTTTTATAATTATTTAAAAGAAATAAAAAATCTTAATTAAAACCTATATTTGTTTACTATTTATCTTTAAATTTATCATCTAAACAATTCTCAAAAATTCACTATAAGAATTTTTTGACATTATAATATCAAAAATTGAGATTATTTTATCCAATAAATTTTATAAAATTGTAAAATAATTAATTTTAAAATAAGTTCACAAGAGGTAAAAAAAACTATTTTTAGAAAAATACAGTTTTTAAGTGAAAAATGGATCTATTCTAATACCTTATCAAGAAAGCACATAATATAAATGTTAAATATTTTATTTAATATATTGATATATATATATATATATCATTAAAATCATTCACCAAAATTTATTTTTTTAACATATTGAAGTAAAATACATTTGGGTGCATTAAAATAGTTTTTCAAAAAAACATTTCCTTTATTTTCAAATAGTTTTTATATTTATTTTTAATTAATTGGTTACCAAATATTTTTTTTATAAATGTGTAAACCATATATTTTATTAATTAAGAAGATATTTTTCATACCCTCTATTCTAACTTTTAGTTCATAATTATTATAATAATATTTTAATTGTATTTTGTGTTTTTTTAAACTTGGTGTTGCATGTAACATAAGCTAAATTTGGTGATACATGTAATGAAAAATATAAAAAAGATTAACTTTATTTAAAAAAATATATTTCACAAAATATTAGGGTTTTACATTATACCCCCATTAAATTGAATTTATCCCTCAAAATTAATCACTTTGATACCAACAACTGAGGATAATTATACCTCATTACATTCTCATGTTCCCACATAGCTTCCTCGAGTATGTGGTTTTACCACAAAACAATGACCCAATGAGTGGTATTTCTTCCTAGAAATTTTTTTGTATGATCTATAATCTCCATTGGTTATTCCTTATAAGAAATATCATGCTTCATTGATATGTCCTATGAGTTATGTATGTGTGATTAATCAAGTAATAACTTCCGTAGGAGAGATACATGGAACACATCATGAACTAGATAAAGGTTTTGTAGAAGTACCAAGAGATAAGTTTTAGTCCCTATACGATCAATAAATTCGAAAATACTGATATACTTAGGGCGTATTATGGTATTCTTTTTGCCATAAATAAATTAATTAAACCACCTTCTAACCAACTTCAAATTCTAGACAACATTGATGATTATCCACATAAACTTTATATCAACATTGTTTTCCTCTAACATGTTGTTGAATGTCTCTAACTATCTCTTCCATTTCATCAGATCTCTAAGGTTCCAATTTCTTTCTTTCTACAACTCCATACTAGTATATATGTTGTCTACACTTATTTCCATACAGGTCTTCATAAAGATCCATCTGAATGATCGATTGAAATTTATTTTTATAAGAAAACTAAACTATAGGAAGGTGTTGATCTGGAGCACCTTTGAAATCCATAGAATAATATCTTAGCATATAATCTATGGTTTGAATTGTTCTCTAAAACTATCCATCTATTTAGGGATGATTCATAGTGATGAAACTTAGATCCATATCTAGGGATTACTGAATACTTCTCTATAAATTTATGGTAATCCTTAGATCCCAATCAGATATAATAGAATATTTTACTCCATTAACATTAAAAATTCCTTAACTTATATCTAGGAAATCTTATCAAAATAGAAATATTATATAATAGAAATGATTTCTGCTAACTATGTAAGGTGATCGACTAAAACCCATTTAGTTTTATACCCTTTAAAAGTTTTTGGAATCCCAAAAACAAAATCTAGGGTTATGTTTTCCCATTTCCATTATTTTATATATAATGGTTGTAGAATCCCTTTAAACATTTTTCCCTCAGCCTTAAATTTCTGAAATACCAATTATAGTGTTACGTACTCAGAAATATATATCTTCACTTTTCCCAATGAATGTAATCTTTTATGTAGTAAAGTGGTAGGTGTTATACCATTACATCTTTCTTTTGTTGGTTCCATCCCCACAACCTTTCTAGATATGATAATTTTTCACCCAATATGTGGTTTATCTTTTCCCAAGATTATATTAATATAATTTCAGAATCATCCCCAAACTGTAATAACTCATAATTTCCTCAACAACAAATATTAGATAAACCCTAAAGTTTACCGATACCTTTAATATTATGTCAACAAAGTTTAAATACATTCCTCCTAAAATAACTTCTTTACTAAAACATATACAAAACGAAAGGGTTTTATTTCAACAAATATATCTTAAAATATCATTAATCTTGATAAAATTTTATCACATAAAACATCAAAATGGGGGTTAATGACTTTGAAATTATCATCAAAATTAAATTCATAAACCTGTGATGGTATCCATAAATACCATGTTAATACTACATTGATAAATATATACATCCAAAAGATAATTCATTATTTATTCCTTAAATAATATCTTATTTTATACAAAGATATTTTTATTAGAATCTTGGGTTTATCCTTATACTGATATAGTTTAAAATGTGAACTCATTATTCTAGAATCCATGTAGAGGGGGATAATAAAGGATCAAAATCACTTGAAATTTCACTAAAGGATGAAAAATAACATATTTATAGTGAACATTAATATAAAATCAAACATGTAATTACCAACTATGAATGGGAGGATAATTTTGTGCTAGTTATCATACTTCATCTATTTTTATTACATAAGATTTCCTTTTTTCATTTGTATTTAGTGGTTGTTGTAGATTATCATCCACATTAGCCCTTGGATTGGGTAATTGATTCACGTAATGACTAAACTCTATACACTTGATGCACTGGAGTGTGGGTGATGCATTCAATTGAGATTTCTATCTTTTGTATCATTAGATAACTATTTCTCATCACTTTGTCAATCATCCACTCAATGAAATTCCTTTTCACACTTAAATCATTTAGTAGCCCCATTAATACTATTTAATCAATGTTTCTTTCCCCATTTTTAGAATAACTAAAAGATCATTTTATTTTCTCCATGATTTTTTGATTTTCCCTTGAATTCCATCATTCTTTTCTTATCAAAACCATGTGATTATTAGAGCCCTCCAATATCCATTTTTACCTTGATAGTATGAAAAATTATTTCTCTATAGCTATCAAATTACCATAGGTCTAACACCATTAAGAGACTTGGTTTTAACCCACAAAATATTTGATCAATCTTGATTTTAGGTTGGATGATAATACCAGAAGAATATCTCACAAGTCTTGTAAAATTTTCCTTATTAGTAACAATAGATTCATCATCCATTTATATTAGATCATGTAACTACTTTTTCATTTTTATATGAATAATATAATGGAAGTAATTATTGAATAATAATATCTTAAACTCATCTAACTCCATAGATTCAATTTCATATTATTATCTTGTATTTTGGATAAGTGTTCAATATTTATCTAATTTTCCTTCAAACAAATATAAATCCAAAAGTAAATTTTACCATACAAACACAGGATAATAAAAAATAAATATTTTGTGGTAATGATCTATTTTTCATAAATTTGTGGATTAAATAAATCTATAAAAGAATGTGTATTTTTTCCCACGAAGGACTCAATATAATGTTGTTTTCTCCTTTTCTCATTTTGATGTTCTTCATGATTCATAGCTTGAGAAATTTGTGCGATTATAACAATAAGATATTTTTTTCTTGGTCCCGTGTTGTTTGGATGTTCAAGAGTATAATAATTTCATTTACCATTACACTTAGTATTAACATAGTTCCATCAGGTTCCAACCACTGACTAAAACTAAAAAACATAGTATAAGAAATAATAATCATAGTGGGGAACCACATAAACAAGAAAAATATCTTATAGGATTTCGAAATCATGACACATTATTTTTTATATCTGATACCTTAGGTCTAACCTATTTCACTCTTTTTCATTATTCAAATCAATCATGACGGTTCATATAGAGTTTGTGAATTTACAAATTATATCCCTGGGTAGTGTGAAACCAAGTGTGTAAGAAGAACCTTTTTTTTTGCACTAGATGATAATCAATTCTATCTCAATATTCCTTTTTTGATGTTATTACCCCCTAGGTACCTCTATGATAGAGCCAAATCCACTTTTAGTATCTAGACATGGATGTATTTCTATGAATACTGTATAATCTCTTTCTTAACAAAACTTTAGGATGTTATCCTATACTTAAAATTATCCTTAAAGTTTTCACAAATGTTTTTCTAATCATAATCTCAAAATATTGACTAAAACATTTCTCTAAAACCAACTGTAAGGGACTAGGATTTTATACATAAATATCACATAATTTTATATTAATATTAAAAAAATCATAAACACACACCCAAGGATTGTAATAGTTTAGTGTCTTTGGATACTAGAAACATAATCATCTTATTTCATGAAATATATTTAATATCTCGCATAAATATATTGTCATATAGTACAACTATAAGGAATACCCTACCTAAACCTTTTTTTATAACCTAAGGAAGGAAGAAGAAGAAAGGTTGAGCTTACATGTACATTAAGGGTAAACATAGATCATAATAAAGCATAAGATAAACATAAGTTTATGAGATCATGAATATAACTTATAAAGTTCATACCTAACTTATCATAGATCATAAACATTAATCATGGCTTAAAACTTTATCATTTCCAAAAACATGGCCTATAATTTTGATAAATCATCATAAATAAATCATGAAATATAATATCATGTCATAAAATTATGGTTTAAAACCTCTAAATTCTCAAATAAGAACATTATATTTGATAACTATTTAGGGAAGTGTGCAATGGGGGCGAAATTCATGGATGTTATGGGATAATGATGGGTGGGCCTTAGTGTTGAGGCATACACTATTGGATGAGGAAACTACTATAGAGAATGAAGGATCATCGATGGAGGGTCCACTAAGACTTTTTAAAATAAATAAAATAAACCTAAAATTACATTATTTTAATGGTAAAACATATATTGGCCTAAAATAATGTTTATAGTATTTTATTACGTAACTATTAGATCATTATGATGTCATAAAACAGATATATATTTAAACGGTACTTAATTTTTACCCAAAAGTTCTAATGTCTTAGAAAATTATGAAAAATTAACCGTTGGATAATTTCAATGTTCTGATTCCCAAAATAATATTTATTTTATCCAAATAATTTTCTAAATATGTCAATTTTCACTTTTAAAATAAAAACCGACATTTATCCAAAATTCATGGGTTTTGACAAAAATAGCATTCAAAACATTAATTAAAATGAAAATTTTATTCCTAAATATTATACGATCATTTATACTTAATAAAAATTAATTTAATAATAATAATATTTTTAAAAATTATTATTTAATTCAAAAATCTATTAATTTATCAAAATAGATTCCTAAGTTGAATATTAACTAAAAAATACTTTTTTTGCTTTAAAAAATATTTATAAAGTAACAATAATAAAATTAATGTATATTCCTTATTATATAAAAAAATAATGAACATAATCATAGTTCTAAGATCTTGTTACATAACCCCTTATAACACCTGCATAGGATGGAAGGGTAAGGTGTGTGATGGTAACAGACTCTTGGGGTGGCTCGGATAACATCACTCGGGAGGTAATCACTATCAAATTCCACTTCTACCATAGGTGATTTCGTTCGAGCTTAATGTTTTAAAGCTCATTTTGATCTTGGTCAAGAGTGAAGCCAAATTATGACACCTTCTTTCCATGCTCCAACAAATGAGATTCATATGGGGAAAGTCTACTGAATGAGGTCTTCACTTCCTTTGTTTGAGTAAATTGGATTTTTTTAAAGCCATATATTTATACTAATCATGTGATCACTGTTCAAGGGATATATTATCAATGGTCACAATTCTTAATAGTATTTTAAAAAACCAAAATCATAAAACCCAAGAATTTCATATGTTATGTAACCATTTCACATAATAATACATTTAATTAGATCAAGAGGAATTTCTATTATTAAAATTTTGGGTCATTATAATATTCCCCCCTTATTAAATTTCTCCCTTGAAATTTTGTTTTAAATTCTAAGCGACAAATAGGTATGGATACTTTTCCTTCATTGCCTCCTCCAGTTCCCATATTGCCTCTCCATAATTATGGCTTCTCCATTGTACCATAACAAGGTGGGTAGTCTTGTTACGTAGAACATTATCTCTATAATACAAGATCTTCACTAGATTCTCCTCATAAGAAAGCTCATCCTCTAACTATACTACCTCTTAAGAGAGTACATGTGAAGGGTATGGTATATACTTCTTTAAGAGGGATACATGAAATGCATCATGTACTTTGGCCATGGTAGGTGGAAGTGCTAGTCGATGGGCCACAGCCCCGAAAGAATCAAAAATATTGAAGGGGGAGATGTACCTAGGACATAAATTTTCTTTATTTCCAAACCTTGTGACCTTATTTCATGGAGATACTCTTAGAAATAACATGTCACCAACTTGGAACACAAGGTCTCATCGAAGGTAATCTGCATAACTCTTTTTTTCGAATTTGGGATGCCCTGATATGCTGCTGAATGGTTTTCACATTCTCCACTATTTCTTTTATCATTTCAGGTCCTAGAAGCTTATTCTCACCAAATTAATCCCAACACCCCAGTGTTTTTCACCTTTTCCCATAAAGGGCTTCATATGGTTCTAATATCATGCTCAAGTAGAAACTGTTACTATAGGAGAATTAAACTAGTTGAAAATGCAGGTCCCATCCTCCTTTGAAGTCCATAGAACATGATATTAATATATATTTGAGTGTTTGAATAGTTTGATCATATTTTCCATCGGTTTGAGGATGTTAAGAAGTAATGAAGTTTAGTTTAGTGCTAAGAGCATGTTGTAGAATTTTCTAGAACATCGAGGTGAATCTAGGATCATGATCATAAAAAAAGATAGTGGTAATCCATACAGTCTTAGCACTTCTTTGATGTAAATCTATGCATGCTGATCCAATGAGATTCCCTCTCGAATCGTGAAAAAGTGAGCTATTTTACTAAGATGATCCACAAGGACTCATATATCATTGTTTCCTATGGATTTCCTTGGATGTCTTGTGAGAAAGTATATGGTAATGTTTTCCCACTTCCATGTTTGTATGGGTAGTGGTTGCATCATCCAATTAGACTTTTTCTTCTCAGCCTTCACTTGCTGACATACCAGGCACATTTATGTATATTCATCAATCTCCCTTTTCATATTTTCCCACCAAAGTTTTCTCGGAGATCTAGATACATCTTGGTACTCCCTAAGTGAATAGAGAAGGTTGAGCTATGTGCGTCATTCCAAATATCCATATTTATATATGGATTAGATGGTACATATAATCGTGAACCAAATCTCACAACTCCATCCTTGTCAACCAGGAACTCTGAGGATTTCCTATTTCTGACAGCTTCCACCTTTTTTAGAATTTCCACATCCATTCGTTGAGTATCCTTTACTTTCTTTGTGAGGGATTGTTGAGTAATAATTTCAGAGAGTATTAATGATGTTCCTCCCTTAATGGTTCCCATGTTCATCCTCTAAAAGTCTAAGAAGATTAGATCCTTTTCAAATCTCATAATTGATAAAGATGTAGGATCCTTTCTACTTAGAGAATTTTCCACCTTGTTTGCCTTACCAGGATGGTAGTGGATTGAGAATCATAATTTTTTATGATTTCAATCCATCTTCATTGGAATATATTAATCTCTTTTTGTGTGAATATATATTTGAGGCTCTTGTGATCAGTATATATCTCACACTTCTCCCCATATAGATAATACTGCCATATTTTCAACTTCAAAGATCATAGCCGCCAACTCCAGATCATATATGGGATAGTTTTTCTTCTGGGTTTTTAGCTACCTTGAGGCGTAGACTATCAATTTATCATTCTGCATCAACTAAAACCCTAGACCCTTCTTCAGGGCATCACTAAATACCTCAAAAAGTTATCCACTTGTGGGTAATGTGAGCGCGGGTGTAGTGATAAGCCTCCTTTTTAACTCCTTGAATCTCTCTTCAAATTCATCACTCTAAGAAAACATCAATCCCTTCCAAGTTATCTTGGTAAAAGGGTTGGATAATCATGAGAATTTTCTCACAAATCTGCGATAATATCTAGCTAACCCTAAGAATCTATAGATATTCATTACCGATGTTGGCCTTGTCTATCCCTCTATTTTAGTTGTCTTAGAGGGATCCATGGATATCACATTTCTTGTGATGATATGACCCAAGAATGAGACCTCCTTCAACCATAACTCACACTTTATAAACTTTTCATATATATTCTCCTTTCACAAGGTCTCTAGTACAGTTCTTAGATTCTCCTCATGATCCTCCTTGGATTTGGAGTATATTAGAATATCATCTATAAATACTACCACAAATTTGTCAAGGTAATATCTAAAGACTTTATTCATAATGTCTATAATGATTGATAGAGAATTAGGGAGTCTGAAATGCATTACTATGAATTCATAGTGCCAGTATCTTGTACGAAAAGCAGTCTTGGGGATATCTTCCTTCTTCACCCTTACTTCATAATATCCCAACCACAAATCTACCTTGGGGAAGTATTGTGCTCCACGCAACTGATCGAACAATTCAGAAATTCATGGAATAGCACACTTGTTCTTTTTTGTGATTTTGTTAAGCTCATGATAATTGATGCAAAGGCACATTGACCCATCCTTCTTCTTGATGAAGAGGACTATGCACCCCATGGTTAATCACTGGGGCGTATAAACCCTTTATCCAGATTCTCATGTAGCTGTTTTTTATCTCCTCAAGGTCCAAAATATTCATTCTATATGGAGTCTTAGATATTGTCAACGCCTCAAGTATAAGGTCAGTTGAGAATTCAACATATCTTCTAGGAGGAAAACCCGACAATTCCTCGAGAAACACTTCAAATAATTCCCTCACAATAGGCATGTCTTCAATGATGGTTACCTCTTTAGACACAATCATCTGAGTTAGATACACATGCTTATAGGTTATTAATATCCACTCTTGATATTATGGTGATAAATAATATTCATCTTTCTCCTTGCACTTGTATATAATAGGGGTCAATTCTTTATATGGAGAGTAATTTCCCTCTCATTGAAATTTATGTTGGCTCTATATAAGGAAAGACAATCCATGCCAATAATTGCATCAAATTCCACCAGAGGGAGTATTATCAGGTTTTTCAGGGTGTTCAATCCACCGATTATGATAGAGGAGGAGTTATATTCATGGGATGCAATGATTTCCACATTTTCCGTACTCACTGGAATCTTTACTTCTATGATTTTTTGTGGTGTTGGGATTGTTCTACTAAAATTTTGGGATACAAAAGAATGAATTGAACCAGAATCAAAAACTGCATTCGCTATTCTTGAATGAATAACTAGAATACTTGTCACCAATTCATTGTCGGGGTTCACTTCAGCGGTTGTGATTGAAAATGATCACCCTTGCTGCCTTGGAGGTTCTAGGTTTCCTCCAAGAATCCTTGGATTAGGGTACTGATTTGCAAGGTGCCCTGGTTATTTGCAGTTGAAGAAATGAACAATGTGTTGAGGTTTGAACAAAGCATTACTATCCTCTATTGTAGTTGTGGGTTTCTCTTGTCAGCTATTAATGGCTAGGAGCCCTTCTCTTCCACACCTAAATCATTTCTTCATCCCCATCAAGAAATTTCTGGGGTGCTTCTTTCCACACCTTTGGAAAGTGGGGTGTTGGATTATCATAACACCGTTGGATTTATCCATCATACTATCATAATTTAATTCCACCTTACTCTTCTTATCCCCATGATACCCCTTAGATTATATTATCTCAATTTCAACCTTGAGGGGACATCAGAAAATTTCCTCACATCTTTCATAGTCACAGATTGCTGGGGATTTCGGCAGGCTATCTTTCTGCCCACCAAATAAGCGGTCAACCATAAATTCAGCGGTAACGACAAAGATAGAGGAATATCATGCATGCCTTGTGAAGTTTTCCTTATACCCTCTAACGGATTCAACTTATTTTTTCTTGAGGTCAAGAAAGTCCATTTCCATCTTTAGTTGGAGGGTGCATAGAAAATATTTATTGAAAAACATCTTTTGGAAATCCTTCCATTCCAATGCCCTGATATCCTCCTCCGGCTTCATATTTTAGATCAATGTCCACCATTTATCAGATTCACCCTCCATACGATAAGTATTCAGAAGAACCTTATCTTTTTCAAAATATTAAAGTATGGAGAAGAAATTTTCAATGGAGTTGATCCATTGTTCTGCGATTGAGGGATTTGATGATCCATCAAAATTAGGAGGCCTTTGTATCATAAAGCTCTCGATAGTGACTTGTTCTTTCATATGGGTGGGTTGAACGTTCATATTGACCCATGTTTCTACTCAAATCTTGAGTTAAATGAGAGTGTATCCTGAAAAAGTTCATGATTCCAGCTCCCATAGGATTGGGCATCTCAATAGAACAGTCATCACATTGATCTTCACATCGGTTGTTACCTTGAGTCCTCCTATTACCAGCCATTGGTTAGAATAAAAGTAATGTTAGGGGTAACACATAAAAGGTAATACAAGGAAAAAATTGATGACTTATAAATAACTTTTATTTCCTTAACTTATGAATCTATAGGCCTCAATATATGCTTTCCATGATCTACATCCCAATATATATTCTTAGAGGAATTTTTCCCCCTTAACAATTGTTCATACTAATCTTTTGAATTTACCAAATCATATCCCTTAGTAGAGTCGTAACCAAGAGTGCAGCAAGGCCCATTGTCATGTACCAGGATACCCTAGGTCAAGATCGAATCTCTTTGTCATAGTTTTCACTTCTAGGTACATCTATGCCAGAGCCGCCTTTACCTGCTCTTATCTAGACAAGGATGTATCTTCTTGATAAACCACATACTTAATACTCACAAAAATTTAGGGTTGTTTTTATAATACTTATTCTTATCTCTAAGGATTTACTAGTGTTTTATAATCCTAATCTCAAAAAAAACTAAACCTACCATATGATACCAACTATAACAACCTTTCTTTTTATTACAGACTTGAACATGATTTATTACATAAACTATTCACTTGATACAACAAGGAATATCAAGAGGTCTAGTATTTCTCAGGCTTAAAAACATTACATAATGACATAAAACATGAAACACAACATCTTTATTGAAAAATTTCTTTACATAACCACTACATTCCCTCGTACATAGTATTGCATGGGATAACATGAGGACATGCATAAGGAAAGGGTGAGATATAAAGCCCAGTAAGAGAGTAAACAAGGAATAACATGAAAAATACAATACATGTTAGTAAATAATCATATCAACGAAGAATAAAAGAAACATGAACATAAAGCCATGATAAAGAATGATTATCACAAAATGTAAATGTGGAAGCAACACTTAACATGGTATTAACAAGATCCAAGGCTCATTACATATGGAGCATGAGTAAACACTCATTGCACTTAAATTATCATGAGTAAACTCTCATTACACTTGAATTAGCATGAGAAAATCCTCATTTCACTTGAATTATCGTGATTAAATCCTCATTGCACTTGAAGTATCATGGTACTAATCTTTACCCAATGCATTGGAGCGCTATCAGGTTTCACTCATCCTAAACATTTCATTTCATGCATAAGTGTCCCACAAGATCATACAATATAGATTCATTAAAAATTATAATTTATTCCGAGGAAAATTAATGTTGAATTAATACATGAAACTATTCCATCAATAAGTAAATTTGAATAAATTTTAATACCCTTGATATAGAAATGGGCATGGTATTCACCACATATTGATTTTGGATTGGAAAATGGTTGTGTAATTTCAGCAGCATAACAGTGTGACATAAGACTTCATAAAAATGTTTATGAGTGATAAAATAGTGTATCATCGTATGTACATGAAATGGTCAGTAAGGGGTTCATATACATACATGTCTTAACATTGGAAATGGAATTTCCACTCATAATACAAAATAATTGCTTGAATGTAAATGAGGATGGAGAAGTTCCTTAAGGAATTTCAACATGGTTATGGGTGTACATGAGAGGAATTAATGAAAGTGAAAAGGGGTCTCTCATCATTTGAACATAAAGAAGGAAATATGGGGGAGGATTAAAATCATACCCCAATATTTATAATTTAAAATAAAAGGGCATAAAAATATTAAGAAACTTGGATAAAATGAGAAATAAAGGAATCCCTTATTTAGAAATATGATCCCAAAGGCTTGGAAGAGGCTTGAGAGAGGTTTATTGGGATATTTGGGTGACTTGGGAGGATTATAGAGATAGGAGGGAAGAGGTTTGATGAACTCTAAAGGATTTTAGTGAGTAGCAAGATCGAACTTGGATGGGTTTAAATTGGAAAGGAGAGGGAATTCATTATTATTTATATTTGGGACACCACACATTAAACAAATCAAAACCACAAACTAACCCATGGTTTCTGCCCATGATTTTTGTAAAAGAGGAGAGGGAAAAACTATTTTATGAGTAAAATGGCGAAAATTCTTAAAATATTAGTTTTTCTTATGTATAGGTGAGTCACACTCTAAAAGAAATAATTTTAAAAATATTAAAAGATATACAAGTCTTGGAGGATCCACTAAGACATTGTAAAATAAATTAAATAAACCTAAAATCACATTATTTTAATGGTAAAACATATATTGTTAGAACACTATATTTATAGTATTTTATTACATCACTATTGGGTCATTATGATGTCATAAAACACGTTATATATTTAAACAGTATTTAATTTTTACCCAAAAGTTCAACTATCTTAGAAAATTATGAAAAATTCACTATTGGATAATATCGATGTCCTGATTCCTAAAATAATATTAATTTTACCCAAATAATTTTATAAATATGTGAATTTTCACTTTTTAAATAAAAACTGACATTTATCGAAAATTCATGGGTTTTGAGAAAAACAGCATACAAACCTTAATAAAAATAACAATTGTATTCATAAAAATTATATGAAGATTTGTACTTAATGAAAATTAAATAAACAATAATATTATTTTATTAAAATATTATTTAATTCAAAAATACATTAATTTATCAAAATTGATTCCTTAGATGAATATTAACTAAAAGAATACTATTTCTACTTTAAAAACCCATTACAAAGTAACAATAATAAAATGAATATATAATATTTACTATATACAAAAATAATTCATATAATAATAATGCTAAGGTATTGTTATATAACCCTTTATAACACCCACATAGGACCAAAGGTAAGGTGTGCGATGGTGAAAGACTCTTGGGGTGGCTGGGATAACATCGCTTGAGTGGTAATTTCTATCAACTTCCACTTCTCCCATTGGCAGTTTTGTTCGTGCTTAACGTGTTGAAGATCATATTAGGCTTGGTCAATAATGTATCCCAATGACTCCACCTCCTTTCTGTGCTCCAAAAAATGGGCTTCGTATGGGGAAAGTCTACTTGATGAGGCCATCGCTTCCTTTGTCTGAGTAAATTGGATATGTTAAAGTGATATACTTATACTAATCATGTGATCACTATTCAATGGATATATTAGCAACGGTCACAATTATTAATGGTATTTTAAAAATTAAAAATCATAAAATGAAATAATTGAATATGTTATATAACCATTTCACATAATAATACATTTAATTAGATCAAGAGGAATTTCCATTATTAAAATTTTGGGTTGTTACATTATTCACCACTCAATTATTTTATTTGATGTATATACATAAAATTAATGTATTATATTCCTTTTATACTTAAATATATGGGTAGTTACAAAAAGTTTTTGTTATATTTCTATCACGGGGTTTATGTTTCAAATGTAACCAAATTTTTTATGTCATTTTTATCTCAATTTTCCTTCATTGAGGAACATGCCATGTTATGAACCTTTTTTTAATATGAGGTGAATATGCGGAATTTTACATTTTATATCCTAAATCTCATCACATTAATGATGTTTTAAGTGTCATTTAATTTCATTTTATTACATGGATATTATGGTTAAAAGTTACCAAGTTATAAGAGTTTTTTTAAATAATCTTATTGTTTTTTAAGATTGCTTATGATTATGCTTTCTTTGATGAAATATTTTGATCAATATATCATGAAAACTCATGAATTTTATTATCCTATTTTTATTCAAGATATATACAGGTATTGGTACCATTTTTATACTCTTTGGTTCAAAATATAGTTAAGAAATTATTTTTAATAAAGTCCGACATCACCTATCTCTTTGATCTGAAATTTGTGTTAATTAAAAATCATGTCTTATAAAAGGTTTCAAAAAAATATTATATTATTCTCATATGAACATTAAAATAAATTTTTACCCATATTTTATGTTTTAAAAAAGGGTTTTAATAATGCTCTTCTTGTCGTTTTCTGGTCAAGGCACCATTCTGAACTTTTTACGGGGTAAAAGGAATGTTTGATGTGTTTTGATTTATTCGCCATCATGAATGAAATTACCTTGAAGGTTCATTTACAAGATTAAAATGTTTTTTTATTATAAAAAATAAACTTTTCTCCTAATAATCTATAAATTCATTATTTTAAATTATTTTCATAGAAAATATTTTCAAAACATTTTCAAGATATAAAAAATGTTTCCAAAAAGGATGGTTTTCAAAATATTTTGAAGATTATTTTATTTTTTTTCAAGTGAAATGGTTGTAAAAATGTTTTCAAGATTTATTTATAAGTTTATTTCCCTACAAAAAGGATTCTAAAAGTTTTTATGTTGTTAGATATCCCTTTTCAAAGAAGAAAGGATATTCTCATCAAGAACTATTTTTGAAAGACATTTTAACATTATTTTAAACCTAATATGACATCTATTGATGTTACTCATGACTTTCATGGAAATTATATAAAGGTTCCATTAATATTCTTTATATTAATGGTTTATGATTTATTTCATGGTCTTTATGAAACTCATTTTGCTTTCACGGGTTATATGTTTATGAAATCAGTTTTTCTTATATAGTGTTTTCTTTTGATTTAATGACTATGAAACTTATATTTTTATCCATAGGTTATGAAATGATTACATGTGTATAATACTCATTTAATTTCATGTTTTATGATATTATTATTTATTATATTGTGGAACATGTATGTATGATTTCATTTTGAGATGGGTGGGACCAATATCTCCCTCTAATGCATTGGTTAAAGATTTATATCTCATGAAATAGACAAGGATGGAATGAGGAGTGAACTTGGTTTAGTATTACAGGGATGGAATGAGGAGTGAACTCAGTTCAGTTGTATAAGGCTAGAATGGGGAGTGAACCCAGTTCAATAAAGAAATTTTTCCACAATATGGTCTTGGAAGCGATGCCTTTTCTACAATGGAAATAATATTATATGCTTATGTGTTTTCCACAATTCTATGTTTTATTCCAATGTTATGCTTTCAGGGGTTATTTTTTTATTTACTTATGATACATACCTTATCAAATGTCATTATTTATTCACTGATACATTTTTATGATCTTTGATATGAAGGGTATGATATTTAAATGTTTTGATCACATTCTGATGCCCTATGATCATGTTTATTCTTACATGTCTCCCATATTTACTCTTACTTGGCATCTGATCTCACCCCTTTTAATGTTTAGTTCCTCATGTTTTGAAGATATGTATTATGTTTTATGTGTCTAAGATGGGTGTTATTCATGATGAACCTAGTGTGAGATAATGTATCTCTCTTACGTAACAGTGTTTATGATTCCATATTTCCAAATGAACAAGACTACTACGGTCATTGGCTGTCTGTTTGTATTATGTTTGAAGTATTTTAAAAATGTGATGTAATGTCTCCAAAAGTCAATAACGGGTTTTTTTAGTTGGAATTAAAGTGAAATTTTAGTTAACCTTTGGAAACTAGGATGATAAAACTTTATTGAGGTCCCTAAGTATATTTCTAAGGATATGTCTAGGGATGTATCTAAGGATAAGTATAAGGATGAGTTAACATTTAAGAACATGTCCTAGAATTTTGGTAAAGGATAGAGTGATTGGATTCATATAAATAAATACATTTATGGATAATACAAGTGTATGTGGATCTGGAATAGATGTATCTAGAGTAACAACTCTGAAAATATGTTTCAGACTTGACTCGGTGTAATCTTGTGAACGATAATGGGCCTTTCTACACACCTGGTTTGAAACTCTTAGGGGATATGCTTTGGGAATTCACAAACTCTTCAAAAACAATCATGATGTATTTAAATATGATTCAGTTGTTAATAACCTAGGATAAACATGATGAGTCTTATTTTATGTAAGGTGTAAAAATTTAGACATCATATAATTTGTTTTCATGATTATGTGATAATCATTTCTTACTCAATTATTCCTGGTTTTAGTCAATGGATGGAAGTATAAGGTACTATATTAATGATGAATATGATGGAAAATATGTTGATGATCATTCAAATGGGATGATCACTAGAGTGAAGGATATTGTTTTCATGCCTAATCAGTTTTCAAGGAACATTATAGACAACATATACCTTAACCAGCATTTGGACTCACCATGGAAGAGAAGGAAAGAGTTTTCAGAGAATTTAGGTAATAAAGACCATGGAGGAAACAAGATTAAGTTTCCTTTGTTCCAAGAATTTGGAAATAATCACCTGAGTGAATGCCTTGGAATAATAAGAAGATTTTTTGATTGTGCAAAAGAAGGCCACAAATGAAGTGACTTCTAGGGAAAAATGAAGAGTTTGGTTAATGAAATGGAGAAGAATATTATCCACATTAGGTATTCATTGAAGTTTAAGTGTTTTAAGTGTGGAATAAATTTTCATTATGAAACTCAATATCCCAATAGGAAATCTAATGAAGATAATTAGTAAGGTGGTGTGTGTAATGGTTATATTGTGGAAGATGACAAGACTACATATGAAATGTTAAAGGAAAGAGGTATTGTATAATAGGATGAGGTGTCCTTGTTAATGAAATAAGGATGAAGTGGAATAATAAAAGTTTTTATGTATTTTAATTTAAGAATTATTTTATATGAAAGGTAAAATATATAAATATTATCATGTTTGTGTTTTGTTTTCTAATGATTTATAAGAATATGTTGAATGGATTCTATGGAATAGAAAAGTGATTTAATGGAAATGTTTTTTCCATGAAAAACACATGATTAAGGGAAAGATAACCATTAATATGTTCCTTATGTTATGATAATTTTGGTTGGATAAAGATATGTTGTATTTAAGTAAATTGGACAGTACTAAGGACTTGTTGACATGTTGTTTATGCTATCATGGATGATGTTTACAAATTTTAGGATTTATGTAATATACTCAGCAATCTATGGAATAAGGAATCATGGATTTTTTCTAGAAGTACTTATGGTAATTCCGGTCATTACCATGCTTCTATATAATATTTGATGAGGGTATTAACATATTGGAATGTGAAAACCAAGAGATATATTGTGATATATGTGGGATAAATGTTAAGCTGGTTTTGTGACTTTAATTCTAATGTTTTTTATTTTCATCATTCATAAGGGTTATAAGGTTAACCATTTATGTGATTTTTAAGTTAAACATAAATTGAAGTTCGTGAGATGAAATTTTTCTCTCACAACATGATTATCTATGGATATTGGACAACATTCTCTAATAATTTTGTGTTGATGGAAACTTAAGAGAGATGGGATGACTTATAATGGATCTCTTGATCTGTTAGTGCTTCAAGAATGAAAATTTAAACTTCTTTTTTGGAGAAAGAGGTTAATTGGATCAATTAAAAATAAAGTGGGTTGTTTTCATGAAATTAGGAAAGTATATATTTTCATGAAAATAATTCAGCATTAGGAAAACAATATATAAATAAAATTTTATCACAGTACCTTTGTTTCTGAGGGATTAAATGGTCCTTTAGGTCATTGAAGATTTATGGATTTATGATTGTTAACATTCTACTAACCATATTATCTATCACTCTACATCATAAATTGATGGTATGATTTCTATTCCATGTCCTTGTTTTAACATCCCACCTATGTTCTCCTATGTGGGAGGCTAGTTATGAGTTACCTTGGGTAATCATTATGGTTCTAGCTTTCTTTTTTTAAGGGAAATTTTAGTATTAATTTTTACAATGTGTGTTTTTATGAATGGAACTATCAAGTATTAAACCATTGATAACCTAAATTAATTTTGATGGATTATTTCATTTTAAGGGGTGTAAAATATAACACACTGAGATTTTGTGAATTTTTTTTCAAATTAATTTAATCTTTTGGATATTTTTCATTTCATGCAACACTAAAAATAGATATTTTATATATATTAAAGCACCAAGTAGGATTGTGTTATATGAAATGAAAAGTTAATAATACACTATATGAAATATAATAGGGATTTTCCTCTATACAGAACACAGAAGTATGCCTACATTTCACGCAAGACTATCTCTCCTTGATGGATTGCATAACATGCAAGACCGAGTGTTACAAAAAAATAATATATTATATAATAATATATAACACATCCATTAAATTATATTTTATGAATATTATTTACTAAATTATTTAAATATATGGTTTTCAAAAAATATGAAATGAATTAATGAGTTAAAAATTATTTCAAAATAAATAAAAGAACCAATTGAATATAAAAGAGTTTTTTAATAGAAAACTGTTATTATGCACACAAAGTTTTTTTATTCCTAATAAATTAAATTAATTATAATTACTAAGTAATTATAATTTAATATATTTTTAAAATATCCAATTAAATATTTTTTATATTCATATAATATATTTTATAATAAAAAGATAATAATAAAACCTATTTAACTCATAAAACCCAATATTTTTATTAAAGAAATTTTACAGCCTTTTA
The DNA here is from genome assembly GCA_963277665.1 of Viscum album. NCBI lineage: Eukaryota > Viridiplantae > Streptophyta > Magnoliopsida > Santalales > Viscaceae > Viscum > Viscum album. The sequence continues at coordinate 1,689,291,738 of OY728163.1, read as the reverse complement.
ATGGAAAACCTACATTATATATAAATTTTTGAAATTTTATAAATATTATATCTCAAAATAAACTTCATATTTTAAATATAATAATAAAAATTATGATATAGTAAATTTTTCATTTTTTTGAATTTTTATTTTTTAATGAATATTGAAAAATATTTTATTTTAGTTCAAAAAAAATTTAATATAATTTATTTATTTGGTTAAATTGTATTTTAAATTGATTTAAAATTTTAATTAGATAATATTTTTATAAATTAATCTAATGTAGGACATTAGAACTGATTTCACATTGAAATTGGATATAAAAACATAGCAAAATGTCGATCATTTTTTCTTTAAAAACATGCATTGTCGACCAGACTATGAGATTAAATTTAAATTACTTTTTCCTTATTTTGTATTAATTAATTCCATTTTTTTAATCATAATAATTTATAATGTTTAATATGTTCAACTTATTTTTTTACCAAAAATATTTGTGAAAGTAATTAAATTATTTACAATGATTAAGGTTAAATTAAGCTTAATATGGGACTAAACCATAACCTTAAGGCCCAAAAAGAACTATAAACATGTCCTAAAACCATTTTATGTCCATATTTATACCCTTTCATCCATTTTTTCTACATTGAACAATTATTGGATCCACTTTCAATAAAACATGTGGGTGGGGTTTCCTTTTTCAAAAATATTACAAGAGTGTCACTCCTCCATTATAAAAGGCCTCTTATCCTCCCACTTACTAACACATCTCAATCCACTTAAGTTCATCCAAAATTTACCCAAATATCTCACCAAAATCCCAAAATTCCTCCTTTAAGACTCTTATGGTCCGGAATCCTTCCAAGGAAGCCCTTTGATCCAAACCAAAAGGAGTTACTCGATAAAGAGGTAACACCCCCCGCCCCCAACTCTTTTCTTTTATTTTCTTTCTCCGCTGCTTCAAATATTATTATCCCATGATTGTATAACAAAAATATTATCTTAAAAATACTTTTAGTTTGTTATTATAAGGATTATACCTACAGTTACACACACTTCCATATAATGGGTAATGAACATGTTATTTAAGTATACAGCAGACTATCGCCTCACTAAATGATGATTATTCATTTTTACTTCACCGCCTCTCATGATTTAAATTATGATGGAAATTGTTTATATATATTTTATATATAATATTTATTATGTATTTAATCTTATTTATTTATTTTACAACACATATCTTTATACATTCCATTTTGTGTTAATATGATAATTCTGTTTGGGGAAATGTGAACTTCCACTCCCTCAAAGTGATGTTATTCATACATAAACTAAATGGAATGTATTAATGATGTATTTAGTGAATATATATTATAAAATAATTCTTATTTCATAATGATATGTATTTTACTTTATTTTTTTAAACACTATAATTAAATAAAAATAGCATTCATGTGAACATATGGCCTACTGTCTCCACAAACGGTGTATTCCATTTAATAATTATATATTATTTGGATTATTATAATACACGTATACTCAATATAAATTATATTTAAATCATGGTTTAAATTTTTTAAATCATGATATAAATATGAGGACCAGTGATTTAAAAAATTAAGAGACATGAGAAAAACAAAGCAGATATTACCCAAAGTGATTTCTCAACATAGAATTGTTAACAAGAGGGTAATATAAAGCCCTAATAAAACCATGTATGGTATTAAAAGTAAGACTACGGTTATGTGATATTTTTATACTAAATTTATATTTATTATACAAGAGTATTGAACGAGTAGGGCAAGGGTCAAGACACTGGGTCAGATAATTTCAATTCACTCCTTATTTTTATGAGATACATGCCTTATTCACCTCTCACTTCTTTTGTGTAGTATATATACATCAAATTTATTTATTTTTTGCCTCTTATACTTAAATATATAGTTATTTACATGTCACACTTATAAATCTCAGTAAATTATGATTTTTTGTTTTTGTTTTTGTTTTATCTCATATTTTTTATCTAACTTTAAATTTGTCTTGTTCAGATGTGGGTTGGGTCCCAACATGAGTTTTTTCAATTTTTGGATGAATGGGAATCTTTGAATTATCAGCATCCAGTGTACGGGTAGAGAATGGTCAAAGCCATCTAGCTTCGTCGAATCATCATACGGCATGCCCAGTGCATGAGTAATTAATTAATTAATGAGTTGATTAGTAAATTAAGCATGAAATAAAATAAGGAAAATGAAAGAAAATCAATAATTTTGTAATAATAATAATGAAATTTTTTCGACTGTTATTATTATTATTATTATTATTTTAAGTAGGTCGTCTTGTTTTGTCTTATTTTTTTAATATCAATAGTGATATCATTATTATTATTATTGCTTAAGTTAATATTTTAATTTGGTTGATATTATTAAAGTGTTTTAATAAATAAAAAATTACTAATATTAATATTATTATTATTGTAAGTTAAATTTTTCTTCTTAGGTTTTATATTATTTTTATTTTCCATTTATTTTTTTATTTTATATCATCTTTTCTTTTTCCTTTTGGTTTCTTTTTATTTTATTTTATTTTTTTTATTTTTTTCTCTCCCTCACTCACCCTCTACCTTCCCCGTCTCGCAGGCATCCTCCTCCCCTAACCCTAAGTGATGCACCCCCCCCCCTACACTCATCCTTCTCGTCGGACTGGTGCATCTCCCACTCTTCCCTCTGGATGCATAGACCGACTACCATCAATCTGCATCTCCAATCTACCTCACACCAAACCTACATCACCCATGCTCCCTCGCACCACTCAAACCTGCACTGCCCCTTCCTTCCAACATGATTTTCTGACGCAGCACACCTCCAACGACCCCCTTCCTATCCCATTGTCCATCTGCACAATTTTCGTAGGTGTGTTTTGCTCGTATTGATCATTCTTCTAATTGGTAGATTTGCATTAGGGGTTTCATATTTTGTTTAGTCTATTTTTTAGCATAATGGACTCAATACCTTGTTTTTAGGGTTTTCTTTAGATACCTTTCAGTTCATTTGATGTGTGGTGGATGTTTCACACCAATTTTGTGAGTTTTCCTACACCGAGGTCAGTGATTTCATGTATAATTTATATTTGAAGAAATTAGGTGTGTATTTATTTAATTTTATAAATTGATTAATGGTTTTTCGTGCTATGAATTTGGTTTTTGTTGAGATATAATGTGGATTTGATTTGGTAGTAGCATGTTTATGTTGTGTGTGTGTAATTTTATGTGGGAATCCAAGTTGATTTGTTATTGTTATTTTATAGATTGTGAAATTAGTTTATTAATTGGTGTAAGTGGGGTAGTTTTTATTCATGATGTGGAATTGGGTGTGCATGGTCATAAAGGAAGGTTGGGCTGGTTTTGTGTGTTATGTTTTGTTGATTTTTTTTGAAATTTGCTTAAGAAAATTTAATATGTTTTATTAAAAACTTATTAACGATTCAAAAAAATGTATTAATTGAGTTGTGTAAAGGTTTTGGCAGGTGCGCTATTTTAAAAAGGAAATATGTGTGTGAAAGTGGTGATATTGGGTAAATGTAGTGATTTAATTAATTTTTTATTTAGATATGATCTGTGATATGAGCTTGGAACCTATTGAGTACAAATGGGAAGCTAGGGTACTAGGTGGACGGACTAGGACTAGTGTGCTAGTGGCATGGAAGTTGCCTTGTCCCGGTTTCAATTAGCTGGATTAATGACTAAAACACTAACTAAACTATTGGATATTTATTGGATACCACTAGGTTCTGGGCATGTTTTTTACTAGTTGCTCATGCATGAGAACACCTGTTATTGTGGTCCCTACACCACTTTTCACCAAGACACGATGTTCTAGGGCCCCACTTCTTGCTATAAACATTAGAGACACTCCCATATTTTTTGATCCTTCACATTTTTATCACTTTTGGAACATGGTGTAACTTTAGGGTTATGGTGAAATCAAGTGTTCATGTGTGCTTTTAATTTATGTTGTCTATTTTATGTCATTAGCCTTAAAAACTGTTTCATTTAAAATTGTTTAAATATTTATTTATATTCATCTGTGAAACTTACAACTATTTTTACCATTTATTTTTTATTTGTGGAATCTTTTATTGGTGGAATCATATGGATCATTTTCTCATACCCTAATTACACCCTCGGGTGTAAGAAGATTTGGTTATATTTGATATAGGTAAGGGTCTAGATTCTGGGGTTGTTGGTTCAGGTTGTTAGCAGACTTTTTGGCATGGAATTGTGGATATGGCTTGAAGGTGGTGTCCTCTCACTAGGTGGAGGTTTTTGAGTTCGTTTTTGGTTACCCTACCAAGTAGTAATTCTTTATTGGGATTCAGTTTAAATATGAAACTCAATTTCTAGTTTTCGTTTAAATGATTTTTTAGTTGTGACTTCTAATTTGGGTTTGGTTTTTTTTTTGTTGATTTTTTATTTATTTATTCTATTAAATTGTTTGAATGTTCTATCTTGATACCCATGCACTTGTGCTAGCCCATGGGGATCGGTAATGCCCTTAGGGCCTTGTTACGGGCTGGGTTCAGCATTGGTTAGATGGTGACCCAGTTTGGTTTGTGAAAAAATGGTATTAGATCCATGTTTTTTCTATTTGGGTTATTTTATTTGGGATTACTCTAGTTAAACAGGAACTAGGACTGTTGGGACTCAGAGTTCTAGTTACGTGTAGGGTGTTTGGCCATCTCACCTCATGACAGACCTTGAGTCACCATGGGATGTCAGAATTCTTGTTTGAATCCTCCTCCACATGGGACGTATAGGCTACAAACTATGTATGGGAATTAGGTAGGGGAGAAGTGGTTTAGACATGATGTTTCTTATGCATTTTTTGTTTACTTATGATTATTTTCCTTTTTGAAATTTTATTTTTCATTAGACATTGTGTATTAATTATGTTCTCTTTGGGAGAGTTTCTTCTTTCAATGGAATGTCTCCCTGGAGAGCTTATACGCACCCATGGAAGGAAGCTTGAGGGATTTCCCCCTCACTACTTGATCAGAGGTTTGTGGAAGTTGTAGTCTGGGCTGTTCAGGCTCTAGGAAAAGAAGCGGATCATTATCCTTCTCCCGCACTAATTAGTGAAGATTAATCTGGTCCAAAAAATGAAAAATACCAATAATTTATTAGGAACAAACCCCCTTCATTTTGAGGTAGCACGAAGCCTCAACAAGCTAAAGAATGTATTGAGAAGATAGAGCACATGTTCTAATTCTTGGACACTCATGAATAGGTCAAAGTGAAATGTGCTTCGTTCCTGCTAGAAGATCCTAGTCAAAGGTGGGGGGACTCAGTGGTCCAAGATGGGAAGTATGAGCATATGAGCTGGATGGACTTCAAGAAGGTATTCAATGACCAATATTTCCCTAATGTCTTGGTGTATTCTAGTTCCTGGGAGTTCAAGGAACTTGTTCATGGGGGACCAATCAGTGATGGAGTATGCCAACCGCTTTTCCTAACTAGTTCGGTATGCACCTAAAATAGACTATAATGAATAGATTAAGGATTAGAGGTTTGATAAGGGTTTGAGACCATTGATCTACTCTTAGGTATTTCTATTCAAGCCGAATACTTATGCTGAGGTGGTTGATTGAGATTGTAGATTGGACATTGACCGCAAGGGCGGATCTAGTTCCTTTAGAGATATTTTAGGGTTTAGAAGTGTCACATCATCCAAAAAAGATTAAGTGTGGTGAGAAAGGGAACAAGAGTGGTGGATGCTCAATCCACCCTCCCAGACAGACTAAATTTGGGGTTTCTAGTGAAGGGTCAGTGGTGTTCCATTTGTGCGGGAAGGCATGAGACATCTAACCTACATGTACCTCCCCTCCCAAGCCGTGTTATCGATGTGGAGTTATGGGGGACATGCAGTGCTTTTTCAAGGTGACGTGCCCTTACCATAGTGGGACTAGATCTATGGCCTCCAGGGGAGTATCAATTCAGTTGGAGCCCACCAAAACTGCGGGATCTCAGTTTTTTGGTTGTGGTGCTAGGACGAGATCGTCTTCTGGGAAGATCCAGATCAGGGAAGATCCATAGGCCATCGGTCATTATCAGGTAAGGACTAAGCATTTTCTTGTTGTGGATCCAGCACCAGTGGAATCTGATGTAGGACCTTTGACCATTTGAGGTATTATTCTAATTGCATATTCTATAGATATAGTTTTATTTGATACTGGTGTTTTGGTTTCCTTTATTTTTTCCTGTCTTTTTATTCTGTTGAACCTACCAACTGAACTGTTGTCTTTTTTCATGGAGTTGGTAACACCATTGGGGGAAAGAGGGAGAAAGGACTTAGGTTCTCATTGTGTGTGATTTCTATGTAAGGAGTAGAGAAGTAGTGGGATTTCATGGTCCTGGATATGGAACGGTTAGATGTGATCCCTGGCATGGGCTGGCCGGTGCGCTTCCAAGAGCAAATTGATCACTATCAGTGACATGTTAGTTTTGTGGAACATGATGGGAGCCCTCAGGTATTTCTTGGGGAATGAGATTCTCAGTTAGTTCATGTGGGACCTCTACTTCCAGAGTTGTGAAATCATTCTTACCAGTTATCATCGCGTGTTCTAGAAGACAATGGTGGCGCTCCTCAGGGTGTATTACCTCCCGTAGTGGATGAGTTTCTAGAGGTATTTCTAGATGATTTTTTGGGATTGTCCCCAGAGTGGGATGTGGACTTCTTGATTTAGTTGGTTCAGGAAACAGAGCCCATATCTCTTCCCTCATATCGCATGTCCCCCATCGAGTTGAGGAAATTAAAGATACAGTTGGAAGATTTGGAATCCAAAGGGTTCATTCACCCAAGCATCTCTCCTTGGGCCACCCCAATTTTATTCGTGAAGAAGGCCAATGGATCTATTCAGTTGTGTGTTGATTATTGGAAGTCGAATAAAGTAACCATAAAAAAATACCATTTTTTCCAGATTGACTACTTGTTCAACCAGATGAAGGGGGAAAAGTGGTTCTCCAAAATAGACTTGCATTTAGGTTACCACCAACTCAGGGTGAGAGGAACAGACATTCCGATGACAGGTTCTTGAAGAAGGAATGTCCACTTTTAGTATCTAGTCATGCCTTTAAGATTAAAAAATGCTCTGACAGCTTTTATGGAACTCATGAATAGGGTTTTCCACTAGTATCTCGACTCCTTTATCGTGGTATTTGTGGATGACATCTTGGCTTATTCTGGATCAGAGGAAGAGAATGCGCATCATTTTTGGATTTTTTTGGGCACCATACGAGATCATTTCCATTATACAAGGCTTTCTAAGTGCACTTTCTAGATTAGAGAGTTAATTTTTCTAGGACACATCATCTCGGAACATGGGGTTTTAGTGGATCCTGAGAAGATCAGTGTAGTCATGGCATGGGAACATCCGAGGAATGTATTCAAGATCAAGAGTTTTCTTGGCCTGGTAGGTTGTTACAGAAGTTTTATTTGGGATTTATCATTGATTTATTCCTTTATAACCACACTCACCTAGAAGGGGGTGAAGTTTTAATGGTTCCTAGAGTGCCAGGAATCCTTTAAGGAGTTGAAAAGGTGACTAACTAATGAACCTGTGTGGATCATTCCATATTCTAGGAAGGGATATGTGGTTTATTGAAATTCTTTAGGTATGGGACTCGGGTGTGTACTCATGAAGGATGATCATGTGGTGTCTTATGGTTCACACCAACTTTAACTGCATTAGAAGAACTACCCGACTCATGACCTAGTGTCGGCATCAGTAATACACACCCTGAAGACTTGGCGGCATTACCTCTTTGGAGAAATTTTTTCTGAACATAAGAGCCTAGCCTATATCTTTTCACAAAAATATATTAATATGAGGTAGTTTTGGACACTTAATTCAATATCTACTGGTGTCACACATTAATTCAAAATATGTGTCCTTGTTTGGTGAAATGATTTTGTAAGTAGCCACCAGGATGTTCTTCAAAATATTGAATGCTCTATGACACTCATCATTGAATTCAATGGAAGTATCTTTTGATAATATGTGTATCAAAGTGTTGGAAACTTTCAGAAAATATTTCATAAATTAGTGGTAGAATCCTTCATGACCCTGAAATATCCTTATTCCATTTACAGTTGAGGGATCAAGAAAGTATTTGATCACATTGATATGTACTAGATCAACATCAATTCCATTCTAGGATATTTTGTGTCTAAGGACAATGCCTCTATTTACCATAAAGTTTCTTTTCCCCCATTTAAAAACTAGGCACTTTTCTTCACAACATTGTCAGACTAAATATATATTTCTTAAGCATACTTCAAAAGATCTTCCATATTCTAAAAAACCATCCATAAATATTTCCAATAATTCCTCTACCATATCATGGAATATATGTGTCGTAAACCTTTATAAGGTCTTTCGTGCATTACACATATGAAATGAAATGCGTATATAGGTGAAGGTATCAAATAGACATGTGAATTTAATTTTGTAGATGTCAGTTGGGTCAACTTTTATTTGCTTGTATTTTGAATATCCATCTACGAAATAGTAGAAATCATGACCTTCTATTCTATCTAGCATTTAATTCATGAAATTCAAGGGGAAATGATCTTTTTTGGTTTCGGCATTTAGGTTTCTATATTCCACACATACTCCATATCTAGTTATGGATTTAGTTGAGATCACTTCATCTTCATCATTATTTACAAATATGAGGCTTCCTTTCTTTGGAATGACTAGTAGTGGGCTCACCCACTCACTATCAGATATTGAAAAAAATATTCCATTGTCTAGGATCTTTAGTAGATATTTCTTAACTACCTCCTTCATCGGTGGGGTGATTCACCTCTAGATAATTGGTTTAGGTTTCAAACCTTCTTACAATAAAATATTGTGAATTCATATTGTGGGGATGGTACCTTCTATATCATACACCCCCTAGGAGATTGATTTCTAATGTTGTTTTGGGACTAAAAGGAACATATTCTCTTATCAATATGTCAGTTGTGAGTTGATGATAACTAGTAGTGCATTTTTCATCTCTAGTAATGAGTACTTGAGTGTGATTAGAAAAGGATTCACCTCTAGTGTTGGTGGCTAGATGAAATGAGGTATTGATGGAGGGATAGTATCCATTTCTAGATGTTTTATCTAGTTCACTTCCTCATAGTCATAATCCTCATTTTTTATAGGATACAATGCATCAATATCATCTTTGATGGTCATGTAGTCATTCCTATCATTAATGAGAAATATAACATAACAATAAAAAGAAAAACATGTTTATTAAGAATCTTTCAAAAGGTTAAACAAAACATATTTGTTACCTATTCTGAGAATAATTCTCCATTGATTCATATAAATAGGTTCCTTCCTAGTGGATAAGAATGGTCAACCTAGGATAATCAGAATGTATCCTTCTTCTTCTATGTCCAAAATGAGGAATTCCACTAGAAAAGAGATTTTTATGATTTTGAATAGAACACCCTTGAGAATCCCTCAAGGATACTTTACTGATCGATCAACAAATTGAAGTTCCACTCTAGTCGGTTTAAGTTCATTGAGTACCATTTTTCATAATACACTCATTTTAATGGTTTAATGATGGATCCTAAGTCATATATGTCTCTTTAGAAGTTGCATTCCCCTATGGTGAAAGGGATTGAGAAAATTTTATGATCTCTCATATCTGGTGGATTCTTCTGATGAACCACATGAAGACATTATTCATTTACGTAAATGACTCATAATTAATCTATCTTCATATTATTGGAGAGTAGTTTCTTTATGAATTTTTCGTAGGAAGGTTTTTTTGAAATGACTTAATCAAATGGGATGTTGATATGTAGTTGTTTGAACATTTTAAAAAAAATTATATTTCCATTCAATTTTTATTTGACTCATTCTTTCTAGAAATGGGAGAGATGATTTTAAAGATGATGGGGATTTGGAAAATGTCCACTTTATATTGATCTTTTTTAGAAACAGTTTATAAGGTGATGATTCTAGAGTTTTATCCTGATCAGTTACATTTTCAATATCATTGTCATCATCTTTACTGACTATTGCATGTTTATTAGGTTTATATGTCTTATTTCTTTCTCCTCCATGGGGATTATTAAAATAAAATACTTGTACACTCTATAGCACCACTTCCTTGGACAATTACTTCAGGTATGTCTTAGTATTACCAGTAAGATTACCTGGTAATCAACTCTACAAGGTATTTGATATTTGACCCATTTTGTGTTTGGTGTTTTGAAAGGCCATCCATTGATTTTTCTTTCTTTTCTCTTAAGCGGTCATTCTCTAAATCAATTTTTTAATGAAGGTGGTGATAAAATATTCCATATTTAGTTGGAGGGGTTTGACTGGAAATGGTGCTCTTCATCGAGAGGGTTGAAATCATTACTAATCCTAGGAGGAAAATGTTGTTAGGGTAATTGTTTTGGTGGTTAAGGAAAAGGATTCATAGGTGGGTATCCAAGTGGTCCTTGGTTCCTGGGTGGTGTTTAACCACTTATTTATTTATTTTACCCTTGATTACATTATGGTGGTTGTTGAGTCAGCCTCTATTGATGATACTATTATCGTTGCTGGTATTTTTGATTGTGTTGATTATAATTAATGTAATTACAATCATGGATTTTAGAGTTATATTCTTCTTCCGTGTAGTATTGGAATAGGGGTGGGCCTCCACACATCTTATAAGATTGAATTTCTATCACAGGTGTAGGTGGGGGTGGTGGTGCAGTAGGTAGCTAAAAGGATTCTAGTTTCTCAGTAAGGGCCTCTATGTGGTAAGCTAGATAGGTGTTTCCTTCAACTTAGGGGATTCATTGTTAAAGTAGTCTATGATCTCTCTTCAATAGTCTTGAATTGTGTAATACCTCATCTATAAGTGCTCGACCTACTTCTTGTGTTTTCAGAATTAGACCACCATCAGCAGAAAAATCCACCACTATGCAAGAAGCTAGTTGGAGAACTTTGTAGAAGGTTTACAGCTGAATCCACACATCAATTCCATGATATGGGAACGTTCAAGTAAGTTCCTTGAACAAAAACAAAGCCTCTTTGCATGACTCTTCATCTATATGGGAATATTTTTTTAATTTCATTCATGGGTTTTCAAGTTCATATAGGTGGTAAGTACTTATCTTGTAACTTCTTGGATAATTCATCCTATGTCATGAATGACTTGTGATCATGGATTTTTATCTAATCATTGGCCCAGTACCACATGGATAATGTGAAGATTCGCAATCTGATTGGATCATAGGACACTTCCTAGTTGTAAAAGGTATCACAGACTTCTTAAAAGTTAGATATATGACCATGAGGATCTTCACTCTATAATCCATTGAACTAACCCATGTTCTAGATTATGTTAATGAGTCCAAGATTGATTACAAATGTATGAAACTAGATAAGAGGGTGCACAATTATGGGTGTGACACCATTGATAGAAGTAAATATGTAATCCATGGTGGTATGCTCCAATTATAAGGTTTGATCTCAACACACTGAAAGTGGCACATGTTGCATGTTGGGAAGGTTGGGGGCCACCATATTACTGGAGTCTTTCATACATGGATGGCAGTGGGTAGATATATAGGTTTAAATCTTAGGAACAATGTAAGAAATTATTGACGAACGTGATCTTTAAATGAGTTAGGGGGACCTGACAAATGAACTATATCTAAAATGAATAAGGGTGTATTGGAATCTATAGGAAATAAGAAAATATTAAAATATAAAATAGGGATGAGTGAGGTAATCCTAGGTTCATGTCGAACGTTCTAGTGCCTAAGAAAAACAAAAACTATTCCCTAGCAATGATGCCAAAAATTTATGTGCCTGCACACATTATTTTATTCACCCAAGAGATGATCATATTGTAATTTATTTTATCTCAATCTATACTTACTACAATGGCATAATAGAGTGGTAGTGCAGGGTTGAACTGATGGGGAAAGACTAGAAGATAGGAAAATGGTGACTTTGAACCCTTTATCTAAGATTGCCAACAAGTTCATTTGTGTTTTGGATTCAATTAGATCTATTTGATATTGGTTTAATATTCATTAAGGATACTTGTATTAGGGTCAATTTTAGGGCATTAGGTAAATATGATAATCTTGGACCTAACATGATATAGTCATTGGGCTTAGGCCACAAAGCGGTGTATAGATCACTAACAGATTACGGTCAAACCAACTAGATCTATCCAAGATGTAACTATTCCTTGTTCTAGATATAGATAACAACCTAGATGTATTAATCATATCTTTTATGGTATAAAGTATCATATGATAATGGCCATATCCTACTCAACACCAACCAAGTCATTTTTTTCATTTAAACTTCCCTTGGTCAGGGTTTTCCAAAATAATTGATTAAACACTTATTTATTTACCATATTACTTTCCTTAGGGTTACAAAATTTTAGTTTACATAATCATTAATTTCAGAACAACCCTTAATCACGACCTTTACCCTAAGTGTTTTAGCTATTCATTATGGTATTAATAAAAATAAAATAAATAATTGCATAAATACTCAAAATATTTATAAAATAGTTGAAATAAAAAATTTTTAAATTGAGGGGTTAATAATAAAGATTTTTTAAATCAAAAAATATATATATAAATAAATCACTTGGAAGAGTAAACAAGGAATAACATTGTTCGTATATGCAGTCAAACAAGAATGGATATAGGAAAAAATTAAAAAATGATAAATATAGATGAAAAAGGAAAGGACCAATTGAAAAATGATAAACAACACTCAGGTTCAATTAAAGCATCAAAATGGATTATTTATACTTTTGTTGGAATGGAATGAAAGGAAGAAAAACAAGATATAACAATAATAAATCTGCTACCTAGATTTATATGTCTGGATATCCATGTTATGTATATAAATATGTATATAAAAATTCATCTTATTAGAGAGATACAAATATTTGGTCCCTTATATTTCATATTCATGTCCCCCATTTAAAATTATATGAATATTTTAAAATATTATTCCAAAGATCAATGCCACCCTAAAATTTGTGTTTTGGAGCATTATACTATTGAAGAATCCATCGAATTTTTTTACAATTTACTCATATAAGTGGATTACATTGGACTCTCAAAATCCCATCACAATAGGGAACTCATGGGTGGAGTTTCTAAAAGATATGTTTTTAAAATTACCATTTTAGATTTGGATTAGGACCCCCTTTTATGTTTTATATATCAACAAATATGTTGTACCAAATGTTTTAACTCATAAAAACATTCTCATGAATTTGAATCCTTAAAACGTTGAAAGATGGAAATCAAATACACCTAATAAATAGTTTATACGGTTATTTTGAGACCATATTTTTATGAAATTATTCATAAATCTGAATTCAATTTCTTAAAGGCTTTGATGGTTGTCCACAGGACCAAGTATAGTTGTATTATCTTATAACGTTTACATAATTTACAGTAATATAATATATAAAAAGGAACATAATGAACATAGTATGATCCAAAATACTGGAGTGACTCTTATGGCATATGTAATTCATGTTTTTGGTAACAAGGAAAGAAATACAATTTACAAGAATAATTTATACATCTGAATCATAGAAAAATATTGGATTCAGATCATACATCATTCATGGTGCCAATTTTTAAATGAAAATATGACGATAAAAAAGATTTTGTTAACATCGATGAATTGATATTTTTGAAAGTCTATTTTTGTAAGGGTAAAAGGATTGACCCTTAAAAATGGAATCCTAGATAGTTCAATTATTTCATGTATTGGAACCTGCAAACAAAAATTGGTAAATTATTCTATTAGTAACTAAAACAACAGTATGATCTAATGAAAATGCATTGAGGGTGATTCTTTCAATAGTACATAAAAGTCATTTTATAGTGGTACTAATGTATAACATGATTTATATATCATATAGGGAATACAATATGATTTCCATATAATTATTTTTTCAATTATAAGTTTATATATTTTCAATTATTTTTTTAACTATTCATTTATATAATATAATTTTTAGGTACCGATGTTACCTATATTGACAAATGAAATAAAAGTGATTTCAAAAATGAGTAAAAATTATTTTGTGAGAAATAAGCTGAAGGTAAGGAACATACTTAAGGTTAGTAATAAACTAGATATGAGAAACCTAAAAAATGATTTCAAAATTAAAAATGAAAGCAGAAACACTACATGATAAAGTTTGTAAAAGTTATTAAGGTGGGAAGTAGTGTTCATGGATTTTAGGTTAGATAAAATGAATGTGGACAACTTGCTGACCCAAAAAAGAACATTTTTATTAGTTATATTAGGGTCAACAGTCGAATACAAATGCCAATATATATATAGGTATCTAACATAATGTTGTTCTTATATCAAAGGTAACAATTTTGAAAGATATTTGTGTAAAATTATAATATAATTTATATATTTTACTAAAATATAAAATAATTAAATACTACTTTTATTATAATTATCTCTTACAGTGTAAATTTATATAAATTATAAATTTTACAGAAAAATAAAATAATGAAATGTTATTTTTATAAGTTATTTAAAATGGAAATCCACCTATGAGAAATGTCCATTTAGAGTACACAGTATAGGATTTCATAGTGTTTTATGTTTAATTTTGGAGACACAAAAATCATAGAACATAGCATATTCATTTCTAGGAAAAACCTTTTTGGGATTATGGAGGTTTAAGTCATTGTGATATACACAAAAAACATATTTTGAGCTGTGTATTTATGTGAGTAGATTTAAAGTGGTGATTTTTTTTAGTAATAAAGACAATATGGGTATCTTTAAGAAGAAGTTCAAAAACAAAATGGAGATATTGAGGCTGTTGGAAGGTTCTATAAGAGTTTTTTGGGGATAAAAGAAATGATAAGTAAGAAAATAAAAAGTAAGGGAACATCTATAATTTCTTAAAAGACAATATTTGAGGAGAAAAACTTAATGAGGATTGTGGGACATTCATTTGTATCGAAAATGAAATGTCAATATGGATTGAGTTATTGTAACTAATATAAAAAATATTTTCAATATTCTAAATAGTGTAAATATTATTTTAGGTTACCAATATACAAAAAGAAGAGTACAATGAGATAATTGTTGTTTTAGACTTTAAAATCTGGGAGCCCATGTGTACTTAAGAACTATGAATAAACTCTCAAATAAAAAAAATATTAGGGATCCAATACTGAGCTAAAGATGAAGATTATTTGGTATCAAAGGGGAATGAAAAATAAGATTTCATCCATCATTTTGAGAGAAGTTTAAGAGAGTGGAAGTGGTGAGAATTAGAAGGAAGAGATAAAAAGAGACTAGACCATTGGGCATGTTTCTTATTAGTTGTTGTCATATATTTTAGTGATTGAGAAGTGTTAAATCTGTGTAAGAAGTATTAATTAATGATATATAAATTTGAGATGAACATGAATCAATATGCATGCCCTATTGTTGAAGAACCAATGGCTACCAAAACCTTATGTTGAGAATACTTAGATCAGTATTATTGATTTATAAGAATATTGTATATAATTTATGATCTACTTCTAAGAAAGAGAATAAAAGAAAAACTTGAATGTAATTATGGGATGCTTTGGGACCTCTGATACTCAAGGTATATGGGGTGACTATAGTGAAAATCTATGAATTTGGTGTGATTTAGAGGTTGTCGATGTCCTGTGAGACACAAGAGTTTGTAGTATAAAGTGAGACTCTATGTTTGTTTGAGAATCCCCATTATAATAACTTATTCTTATATTTATCTAGAGGAATATATTACTGGTATGAATAAAAAACTATATAAAGAAGTATTTAATTCTGTATGAGATTTATAAATACCACATGATATCTTTCTTTTATTTATTTTCATTTTATGTGGTGTGATTGATCATTTAAAAAAAGATCAAATTTTGTTAACAAGTAATATATGTTAATAACCACAGGGGGTTATGTTTTAAATAGGAATTGGTAATTGTCAAAAATTTATTGACATCTAATTCACCCATAGGTGTTTGTACTGGTGTATTTGGGTTTTATTTTCCATGGTATTCTATCTAAATTTAATGATGTTCTTATTTGAGATGTTTAGAGAATTTCCTTATATGGAATAGAATTTTTTCACCTCTTTTTATGATGATTTGTAGGTATTATACATGAATTTGAGAAATTAGAAGAATAAAGGGTCCAACAATCCATGAAAAGTATAATAGAAAAAGGATAAGACACCATTATCTAAAACTAATCATAATTTTGAGAATTTTACATATAAAACTATTGAATATTGTTTCTACAATTATGTAGATGAAGATGTGTGGAAGGTCGGATTGAATCTTCAAAATATCTCTACATTCATGTTATAGATTATCTATAGAATGTCCCTATTGTGGTAGTGAACAGTATATTCAAATCTTTAAGGGAATTATTGATGAAAATTCATGGATAGAGTTTAAAGTTGATTCCATGAAATAAGTATTGTATAGGAAGATGAGTTCTTACAACACTATTACAAATATTTTGAAATTCAATGAAGAAATATCCATACAGTGAAAGGAAAGATTATTTATCATTGATTATGAAATTAAAAGGGTTGATTTTCAGAAAGAGGTGTTTGAAAATGTTGTCTGTGAAGTGTACCAAGCATTAGAAAGGTTGAAAAAATTATATATGAATGTAAGATTTGTATAGTTAGAAGTGAAATAAAAGAAGGTAAAATAACTGGATAGATCAATATAATTGACAAGAAAAATTCACGAGGATCAAATTCAGAAGATGAATATGGATTTTTGGAGTATCTTTAGAATATTTGGGAATGATAAGTATACTATCAAAATTGAATTTCTTGAGTTAGAAGTGAAACTGAAAATTATGGAAGTGAAAAAACCTACAACTACCAACATCTTGAGATGAAGAGTAATACCACTCAAGTTTTATAGATTTTTAACCATTTAAAGGGGCTCATTCTGGTGGAAAATATAACCTGATGTCATTTTAGAATAATTAAACTTCATTTAATACAAAAAAAATATTCTCCCACAAGTCTAAAACAAATATTTAATAAATCTATTTTTAAAAACATTATAGGAAAAATAAAAAATATTTTTCAAATAATGAAGAAAAAATGTAGATAAACCCACCAATAAGTCAAGGGTGGAGGTGTGAAATTCCATGAAATGTTTACCCTAAAATATAGAACAAGAATATATTGTTTAAACCCAAAAATATAAATCATATAAACTTTGATAGACTACATGGAAAAGAAAAATATTTTTCCCTATTATAATATTTTAGTGTTTTTGGAGGATTAGGGATAATTCTAGTGATTAATTACACAATATGTCTCTATGTAGTTACTATAAAATCCCTATATAGGGGTTATTTTAAGATAGAAACAAACATATGAGAAGGATACAATCATCATAAAGGAAGTGAAATATATCTATCAAAAATAAATATGAATCACTTACAAATTTCAATGGTTTTTATTAGATAAGTGGTCACCACTTTATTGATTGATTATATAAACCTTATAGACATCATTCTCATATTGGATAAAAAAAGAATACTAAAAAAATGTGAAGTAGTTAAAGAAACAAAGTGTTTATTCCTTAGAATATAAATATATGAATAAATATTCCTGGTCATCTATATCCAATAAGATAGTAAACAATAAATAATGAGAAGGAGATCAAACCCATAGCTAAATGATTATTTTACTTTGGCTAATGGCGCCACATCATGGAAAATTACAATATAGACAAGAATATTAATTCTAAAGGGAGAATATTGGAATCAATAAAGTAAATAATTAAAGAGTTATATTCTATAATTGGATTAGTGCTTAGAAATACATTTTAATAGGTATATAATCTTCCTAATAAGGTAAAGAAAAATATTAAAGAATATGTGTGAGGAAGGTGTCATCATGCTGGATATAAGGATACTAATCTCCTGAATATTTTTCTTAGATAGATGAAGAATAATGAAAGAACACACATGAATTATAATTTCAAGAATTTTGATGTAAAAAAGGGTTTAACACACTAAAATAATATTTACTATCCTAAAAAAGAATGTTCTACTATAGAGTTAGACTAGTTGGAAAACGGCCAAGAGAATAAATGGGGTATAAAAGAATAAACATTCCCTAATTTCTCAAGTTGAAAAAGAAAATTCAGCTTATACTAAAGCTAAAAAGGTATGAGATCCATGATAACCCTGTTGGAAAAATTTCGGAAAGTGAAATATTAAACAAATACAAATAGGTATAGACATTTTTTACCTTCAAGAAAAGAATATTATAGGTTTATAAAGCTATATTAGCCATGTTTTTCTTGTTGAAAAGTCATTGGATGATCCAATATTTTCCTAAGTAAAATGTATTTGTATTATATTGATTTTAATTTTAGGTGATGAATTATATAGAGTATTCCATGAGGGGGATCATTAAAAATATGTGAAGATTCCAGATAATTAATGTTTTCTATAGAATCTATAAATCCAAAAATTCCTCAAAAAACCTATAGGATGAGGTATGGTTTTCATTCATCTATCATTAATTTAACTCAAATTTATTATGTTCAACAAGGATAAGTTATTATCTAACTAAATTTGGATAAATATCTTGAAATTTTTTATTTTTGATGAGTTTTTTCAAGTGATTTTACGTTCTTGAATATTTTTGAAAATATATTTGAATATTTATAGGGTAGTGAATGGTTAAGTTTTTGCTACATTAAAGTTAGTAAATAGAACTATTTTTTCTACATTAACCACTCATTCTTTTTACAAAGGGTTCACCAATGTAAACTAAGATTTGGTTGGTTTAAAGAATTTTTATATGTGAAATGTGGTTATATCCTTCTCTTGTGGATTTACTAGAGAACTTAGGAAGTGTATTGAATAAAATAGAGAGAAGTTTACATTATTAAAATTAGAATAGTTTTTAATGATAATAAATCCCTATCAGCAACCATAATATAAAAAAAATAGTGGATAAGAACCATTATCACACTTAAAATTTATTTTAAAAAAAGGGGAGTAGAACTATTTTCCTGGTAAATAAACTTTATATTGAAAATATATAAAAAATGCAGATTGAAGTTCCCTTTATGTTATGGATGTATTCTTTTTAAATAAGAAAGTGATTTTATATAGAATCTGGTGATTGATTGAGTATCCACGCAATACAGATGGTGTTACAATCATAAATTGAAATGTTTGAAGGTGCATCTTTCCTTGAATGTCTTGTAGGAAAAATTCATATAGAAATCCATATAAAAAAAATGATTGTTGAGCTAGACCTCATGTGAAAGAAAATTTATAAGGTGTGTGAAATATATTTCTATATTAGTTCTATAATAAGTGAAGTGAAGATGATTTGTAGAAGCCATAATTTTGTTATACATGTATTGAATTATGAAATTAGGGTTAAATGAAACCTAGATGAAGTTTTATATAGGATGAAATGAGATTGGTGTTATGTAGTGAAGTGATCCACATTAAAGAACTTAAATAGGATTAATTATTCATAATGTGTTATTGGTAATTGATATAAGGAGTTTAATAATTCCTTTTTAAATTACCTATGGTTATTTTATATTTTTATAATGGTTTTAGAATGGATGTATATTATTTAAAGAAGTTATGGAGTTTACTGTTGAAATATAGCTAAATCTAGCTCTAGGGTATTTCTAAAATAGGACCTCTATTAAGTTAAGATAATAATTTTAATGGAAACACAAAGTTAAATCTATGTTTATAAAGGATATATGGGGGTTATTTTAACCTTGGTAAATGTTCAATGGTTTCATCAAAGGACATATAAGGGTAGGTTGGAACTTATGAGAGCACAGCATAAGTAAAATTTTCATACTGGTAAATTGACCCATATGTAAAGGTATCTTATACTAAAAATTAATTGTGTAAATGTACTTATAGAGCTCTTAGACTTATAAAAATGTAATTTTTTCTATATAAAGGTTAGTACTATCTTTGTGAGGGAAAATTAGAAATACTAAAGAACTATAAAATTGTCATTGAGATGAGAATTGGTGTCATATGACCCAAAAATGTGTGTTCCAAGGTCGTTGTATGTGTTAACTACAATAATTTAGGTGTTGTTTTAAACTTAGTGAACATTGAGAAAGGATACAGTCTACAATTTGAGTATTCTATATTTATAATTTTTAAGAATAATTAAATTCAGGCATTCTAGGATATGATATTAAATGAAATAAAATATCAGAATAACAAATAATGATTATGACTCAAGTAATTGAGTTATAAGTTCTAATAATGGATGAATTTATATAATAATATGTTCCTTACTGATGAAATAGAGACCATGCCACATGAGCTGATAAATGAAGGTGAAAAAATTATAATGTATTTTCTATGGACATTTTTCTAAGAGTTTTAGAAAATAAATCCACCTATTAGAAATATATAGTTGGACTATTCTGTAGATTAAATAATTGTGTTTTGAATTCAAGGATATAGGCGAAAATGGAATTGAACATGATATAGTCATTTTTAGGTGATCGTTTTGAGATATTAGAGGTTAAACCTAGTGTGATCTAGTCCACCAAAAATATATTGAGCTATTGAGTTGTGTGAGCACATTGAAAGTTGTGACTTATTTAATGAGAAATATGATATGGTTATCTTGATAAGAATTTGGGAGATAAATAGAGATATAAGATATCTAGAAAGTTCTATAATAGATTTTGTTGGCTCAGAGAGATGAGAAATGGGGAAAAAAATTATGGGAAACCTTGTAATTTCCTAGCAGAGAATGGTTAAGGAGGCAAAAATAAGTGAGGATTATGGGATAATCATATATATATAAATGGTGAGGATAAAATGTAATGTGATCAAGGAACAAATTTCAAAAGGATATTTTATATCCCAAATATAAGAAATATTATCTCAAGTGACCTATATATGAAAATTAAAATAAGGTTAGAGAAAATTTATAAGAGACTTTAGAAACTAGGAACCTATGTATACTGAATAACTAGGAATAAACTCTTAATGAATAATAGGAATACATAGGATCTAATACTACAATGAGTATGAAGATTTTATATTATCTAATATTAAGGAAGAAGAAATGTCTTGCCATCATTTTTGTAACGCCCCGACCCCAGCTACCCAGAGTCGGTGCATTACTTCGTAACATTGGCATGATCACAAGAAAGATCAAATCTCGAAAGACCGATTGGTTTAGTGGCCTTGGAAACACTAGATATATTCATAAGTTTTACATTACATCATAAAATGAAAAACTACTACAACAACATAATGTTTCCACAATCCACACTATAAACCCCTCATAAAATCCCAGCAGGTCATTCATAACTTACTTCTTCACATCCTGGGAAAAATAAAACATAGAAAAGGGGTGAGCTCAAATGCCCAGTAAGGATAACAATATAGCGGAAACATTCATAAATAAGAATAAACATTTAAGGCAATGTATAACTAAAACAAAATCCTTTTAAACATGAACATTTAACATGGTATGGCATAAATAAAATGAAATAATGCCATTTACTTATTCACATGGATATTCTACTAATCGAATAATCACATGCAAAAATCAATAACCACTTTCATAATGTTGGAATGCATAATGCCAGACTATCATAACCACATAGCCAAGGCCTCGTGCCAAGACTACAAATAAGATTTTGTCAAGGCCTTGTGCCAAGACACTAGTTTGTCTCATGAGACCTACCGATGCATTGAGGAGCTATAGCGGGCTCCACCCGTCACTTATTAAGTCCAATGCATTCCCATATGAAAAGGTTTAAACATAACATAAACATTCGTATTAAAACTAGCATACGAAATGTCAATAATTTCACCATAAACTATGAATGGTATAAAAATAGCACATCCATAGTCAAACATATCACAAAACCATCAATACAATATAGAAGTTTTGTATCATAATAAATCAACTTCAAATAATCTTAAAATCCATCAAAGGATGTTGACGTAGATGAAATCAAAATTCTTTTTAAAGAAATATCTCCTTTTATTTTGAAATCATTTAAGATCCATATAAAATAGAACATTTTCTTTGAAAATATTCTAATAAGCTTGTAAGGAAAGCTTTGAAGATTTTATAATGGCATAAAATAACCGCACCCGCCGTATAAGTTAAAAAAAACATTCTTACCTCAATTCTGTCGAAAAGGTTAAAAAGGACCTTGTTTTGAAAACGACGAAAAGATTCCTTTATAAACCTCTTATAAAAAGTCAAACAAGGGTATAAATGACTTTAACCCATATTCTTGTAAATAGTAAAAATGTTTTGAAATACATTTTTAAGAAACATGGATGTGGATGATAAAGATATCCCAGTAGATTATTACGTATAAACAACCTCGGATAATGAAGAGATTGTGAAATAACGCTTACCAATTTGGTAACTTATGAAACATACAACCCATGAAAGAGGTATCATACAATGAATTTGTAAATACACATAAATTAAAGTGTATTACACAAAGAATATAATTATGGGCAGTACATACACCACACAAAAGGTGATGGTGGCAATATGGCATGAATCTCACGGGAATAAGGAGTGAGATGAAAACCCCTTACCTTGTACTTTTCCTTGGTTGGGGTAGGTTAACCTCCTGTATAATGGTGAAATAATTGTTATTAAATTATACAAGAATCATATATATTAACATGATATCATATATGATCTTTTAACATTGATTTGTTAATAATATCTTAGAATTATCGTTGTTTCGGGTGTTAACTTACTCATTTTCTTTTATATGTTTTGTTACATAAGTCATGTTTGTTGTATCTTATTCATATCCAGAATGATATCAAGTCCTTAAACATCATTTTTAAATCATTAAATGATAATTATACTTGAATGGATACGATGGAGAATGAATCTCATCGCGTTCGTGGAGACGGTAGTCCGTACGTACGCACGAACGCTACTTCCATTTAATTTTTATTTTAAAAGAATCGAATCCAAATGATACATAGGTATATTAATATTCCAGTATAATATAATATTTTATATATGTTACTTAAGTTCATTAACACCATCCTTTATACGTTCCATGTGTGGTATGAACGAGTCATATCATTTTAAGGGGGCGGTAGTCCGCACTTCCTCAAATGAAATTATCGTATGTATATACAACATGAAACGAATAATGGTATGAAATAAAATGGAATTACAGAAGCTTATATATAAAATATATATCATTAATATCATATTTAATTACAGTTCCATCATAATGGCCACCATGAGAGGCGGTAAGATGTATTTGAACAATCATCGTTTCGTGAGGCGTTAATTTGCCATCCACAGAAACATTATGTTCATCATCCATTAGATGGAGTTGTGTGTATGTGTAGTTTGAATCCTTATTATAACAACATCCTAGTATATTGAGGATACTGGTGTTGTTACAAAAGAAAGGAAATAAAAAGACTTTGGGGGTTGGAGAAGCAAAATAAATGAAAATAATTTAAGAGAAATCGTTACCTTTAATTTAGGTAACTCACTTTGGTTGGAACCAAAGGACTTCTTGAAATGCTTTCTGCCTAAAGGGAAGCTTCAAGGAGGAGGAGAGGGATGTGGGGATCTTAGTTGGGCAGAGTTTGGACGAGCCAAGTGGCTTGAGAGGTGTGAGGAATGAGTAGAAGTGGTCTCCTTTTATAAGGGAGAGGAGGGGCTCTTTAGGAAAGAGTGAAAGTATTACTTTATAATATAATTATATTCGGTTTATAATGGTCCAAAAATCATTGAGGTCTAAGATAAGATGACTCATATTCTAAATAACATCAACCAATAAGAATTGGACAGGTTTTAGATAATATTTTAATCATTATAATCTTATTTGTTTAAATGATTTATTAATGAGGTAAACATTACATCATTATTGTGTCATTAATAATTTAACTTATTTGATGTCTAAAAATTATATATAAAATATCCTCATGTAGGAAATCTTTTTAGATTTCTAATGAATATTTATAATCGAAAATCCAACATGTATAACCCTATGTAAAAATTGTTCTTCTAAAAGATGTAAGCTTATGCCATTTTTATTTTTATTTTAACTTTATTAATATAATGTGTCATTATCACTTACAAGTGGATCCATGGGGTCCCAAAATAGACCCAAAGATGCCTATGGTCGACCATGTATCAACCAATAGGGTTAAGACACGTTTTAGGGTAATTTAGTATTATTATAATATTATTTTTTTAACCCTTATTTACCGGATTTACCCTTAACCATGGTAAATAAAATATTTACCACAGTAATTATTCAAAATGTCTAAAAATAAAAGTTACCTATTTACACAATTTGAACATCCTGATTCCAAATATGGAATCCATTTTCCTAAATTCAAAACACAGAAGTGGCAGAAATTAATTTAAAATTAATTCCGGCTGTCAAAACAAAAAGCGTGTTTTTAAGAGGTAATAACTATCAAAAGATTGACACTTGTTTATGTTCGGTTTAATTGTAAAATTATGTCCAATGACCAACATTATATTAAATGGTAAAAATATATTCTAAATATACTTTAAAACCACTCAAATTCACAATTTATCACTATTAATTATTTTGATTAAAAAAGTTGTTTTTAATTAAAATTTAGTAATTTTCACTATTCATCAAAATATGAAAGTTATCCGAAATGTACCAAAATTTCACCTTAGGCTAAATTCGATATTCTGAATCCAAAAATGAAGTCCATTTTTAAATATAAAATATATATAATTTCAAAATTTAGGTATTACTATTCATAACGGCTAGTTTGATCGGTTGTGGTGTGTGTTAAAACTCGACGTTGCGTACAACACACGCTACTGTTTTATTCAAAGGAAAGCGTACCGTGGAAGCTTGGGATGTTTCATTTTAAATTTTTTTGATGTCTCCATTTAGTCAAAAAGTTTAAAATATTGTATTTAAAAAGGTTTCACTATTAGAAGTTGATAAAAGTGAAATACTGAAAATGAATCTGTTCTTGCATTATGACTAAGAAACTCATAATAGGGATTATAAAATTATAAGGATTATATAAAGTTCAAAATGTAGTTAATACTATTCATGACCTCTTTTAATGGTGTGATTGAACTTGGTGTTGCGTGTAGTGAAAGTTATTGAATTATTTTGAAGAAATAAAACACTATAAAATCTTGGGGTGTTACATTCTCCCCTCCTTCAATAAATTGCGTCCTCGCAATTTGAAATTGTTCTTCGAAAATTAAAGGTTGAAAATAGAAAATATCTTTGTGGGAAAACCCACATCGAAAATTGGGTTACTAAAATTTAATCTTAATATGTGGAAAAGTGAAATGAAAGGATCACCACCAAATTATGATCTTTATTAGGAGAATATTGGTGGAAATTAGAGACATATAATTGGAGGAAAAACGTAAATATTTATAGGTAGTGATTGAGGTCATCAGTCACAAACAAGTATAAAATTGAGGTCCTTAAATTCATCAATCTATGATGATTTGAAATACCATCGGTTCAACAAAACATAGGGTATTAGGATAACACATTTTTGACGTTTCAAAATATCTTAGTTGAAATCCCACATCGAAAAATGAATTAATGAGGCCTCTATTTAAAATAAAGAGTCGAAAGTATGAAGATTACCGAAAATAACACATACTAGGGTTCCATGTAGGAAAATATGGATATGGAAGAAAAATCTAACCATCAATTATCTGATGGAGAGTGGTAGAGAACATGGCTATGAAAAGGCCAACAATCCCAAAGCCATAAATTAGTGATGATTTAAGGTACCATCTAGGAAAACATTTTTGTTCTAATTTGCTTTTCTTAATATTGAGGAATTTTTTTATGAGATTGGATAAGATCATATGGAGATATACTTACTTTATAATAAGAGTTTTATCCATTAATAAATTTCTACCACAAACTCATCTTTCACTCTAAGAGATAATATAATGTAAAAAAAATTCTATTTACACTATTCGTATAGGGTTCCAAAATAAACGAATTTATAATTCATCTAAAAGATCTTTTAATAAAAACTAAATTATTTAATCCAAGACATCTCGTGGGCCAGTGGTAGGTGATACACCCTTGTCGCCCTTCGGTTGCGGGTTCAAGTCTCGCAGCCTTGCCGGACGCGACGGGTTGCCGCCCGACCTCCGGGTTGTCCTTTTATGGTAATCCAAAATAATCCAAACTAGAACTATCCAAAATACTTCTATCCAAACTCACAGTCCAACATTTATAAGGAAGGTAAACATAATATAGATCCTTTTTACCCCGTAAAAGCATATGAATACCTTCATCATGTATTCTTTTAAAACACTGAAACATCCTAAATTACCATAATACTTACTGGTTACATTCATGCTCCCTTATTCCATATAGAATGCTGGATATACTTCATCAATCCAAAAATGTTTTAAACCCCAATAATGATGGAATATACAAATCATTAATCAGCTTCAAGGTAGTCAAGAATATCCAATATAATTTATCCAAATCAATCATGTATTATTCTAAAATCACTACCACGGTATCAGAACCATATTATGGTTTATCTTTCTCTCAACCATATATTTTTTAAAAATTTATCCTGCTATTGAGTCACATTTCTTTGTTCCACACAATCTCAAGTCCTTAATGAAATAGTACTGCAGTACAATCCTTATATACTCCATAATTATTATAACAAGTACATTGTTGATACAACACTCAATTGACATAATCAACATAAGAACTCTAATCATTCCTCTTCATCTGTGGTAGTATCATAACTTGATTATTATCCAATAGCATCATTTGCGGCATAGTCTGATGACTAGGACATAGGTTCGCGTAGTGTCCAAACTCCTTTCAAATGAAGCATTGTACATTTGAAACCATTTTCTTACCCTTGCAGTCACGTACTTTGTGCCCTTTTCCTCCACACTTATAACAAACTCCCATTCCTTTCAGGCAAGTTCCAGGGTGTTTCTTTCCACAGTTACCACATATGGGAAAATTCTTCTTTTCCCTCTTCCCTTTATCTATCTTTCTCTCTTCCATCCTTTTCTTCTCTTGCTTCCCTTCAAAGCCATAGGACTCAGTAAACTCTTTACTTATCTTATCAAAACATGATATTATTTCTTCATATGATGATAATACATGGGAGACTATTTCTCTTATAAATTCTAGCTTAAGACCATGAAAGATATGATCCTTCCTTCTCTTTGGATCATGTGCATTTCTGGAGTTCTCATTCCTTCTACTGGGCGCCATTTCTAAACAATGGCATACACTAGATCAGTTTATGAATCAAAATACATAATCCCATACTTATAAAACACTTAACATAAATTGAACTATTTATGGATATAATCCATAATCATAAAAATTTCTCCTTTGAGGATGTATATACTCATAAACCCTTCATAATGATTTGTAAAGAAAATGAGAGTTATCCTAAGCATATCCCCTGGGAGTGTCGTAACCAAGAGTGCAGCAAGGCCCGTTGTCGTGCACCAGTTCCCGTTCGAGTCTAGCTCAAAGCGGTGTTTTCGGGTTTTACCCCTAGGTACATCTGTGCCAGAGCCGCCTCTACCTGCTCGTATCCAGACAGGGATGTATTGCTCGGAAAACTCACAAAATCTCTACAATACCAAAATTCTAGGAAGTTCTTCTATACTAATCCTCAAAGTTCATCTTAGTTCTACGTGCTCTAATCAGAGTTTATCTAAATCTAGCTTCCAAGGTTTGTACTAAACTTCCTCTGATACCAACTGTAACGCCCCGACCCCAGCTACCCAGAGTCGGTGCATTACTTCGTAACATTGGCATGATCACAAGAAAGATCAAATCTCGAAAGACCGATTGGTTTAGTGGCCTTGGAAACACTAGATATATTCATAAGTTTTACATTACATCATAAAATGAAAAACTACTACAACAACATAATGTTTCCACAATCCACACTATTAACCCCTCATAAAATCCCTGCAGGTCATTCATAACTTACTTCTTCACATCCTGGGAAAAATAAAACATAGAAAAGGGGTGAGCTCAAATGCCCAGTAAGGATAACAATATAGCGGAAACTTTCATAAATAAGAATAAACATTTAAGGCAATGTATAACTAAAACAAAAGCCTTTTAAACATGAACATTAAACATGGTATGGCATAAATAAAATGAAATAATGCCATTTACTTATTCACATGGATATTCTACTAATCGAATAATCACATGCAAAAATCAATAACCACTTTCATAATGTTGGAATGCATAATGTCAGACTATCATAACCACATAGCCAAGGCCTCGTGCCAAGACTACAAATAAGATTTTGTCAAGGCCTTGTGCCAAGACACTAGTTTGTCTCATGAGACCTACCGATGCATCGAGGAGCTATAGCGGGCTCCACCCGTCACTTATTAAGTCCAATGCATTCCCATATGAAAAGGTTTAAACATAACATAAACATTCGTATTAAAACTAGCATACGAAATGTCAATAATTTCACCATAAACTATGAATGGTATAAAAATAGCACATCCATAGTCAAACATATCACAAAACCTTCAATACAATATAGAAGTTTTGTATCATAATAAATCAACTTCAAATAATCTTAAAATCCATCAAAGGATGTTGACGTAGATGAAATCAAAATTCTTTTTAAAGAAATATCTCCTTTTATTTTGAAATCATTTAAGATCCATATAAAATAAAACATTTTCTTTCAAAATATTCTAATAAGCTTGTAAGGAAAGCTTTGAAGATTTTATAACGGCGTAAAATAACCGCACCCGCCGTATAAGTTAAAAAAAACATTCTTACCTCAATTCTGTCAAAAAGGTTAAAAAGGACCTTGTTTTGAAAACGACGAAAAGATTCCTTTATAAACCTCTTATAAAAAGTCAAACAAGGGTATAAATGACTTTAACCCATATTCTTGTAAATAGTAAAAATGTTTTGAAATACATTTTTAAGAAACATGGATGTGGATGATAAAGATATCCCAGTAGATTATTACGTATAAACAACCTCGGATAATGAAGAGATTGTGAAATAACCCTTACCAATTTGGTAACTTATGAAACATACAACCCATGAAAGAGGTATCATACAATGAATTTGTAAATACACATAAATTAAAGTGTATTACACAAAGAATATAATTATGGGCAGTACATACACCACACAAAAGGTGATGGTGGCAATATGGCTTGAATCTCACGGGAATAAGGAGTGAGATGAAAACCCCTTACCTTGTACTTTTCCTTGGTTGGGGTAGTTTAACCTCCTGTATAATGGTGAAATAATTGTTATTAAATTATACAAGAATCATATATATTAATATGATATCATATATGATCTTTTAACATTGATTTGTTAATAATATCTTAGAATTATCGTTGTTTCGGGTGTTAACTTACTCATTTTCTTTTATATGTTTTGTTACATAAGTCATGTTTGTTGTATCTTATTCATATCCAGAATGATATAAAGTCCTTAAACATCATTTTTAAATCATTAAATGATAATTATACTTGAATGGATACGATGGAGAATGAATCTCATCGCGTTCGTGGAGACGGTAGTCCGTACGTACGCACGAACGCTACTTCCATTTAATTTTAATTTTAAAAGAATCAAATCCAAATTATACATAGGTATATTACTATTACAGTATATAATATAATATTTTATATATGTTACTTAAGTTCATTAACACCATCCTTTATACGTTCCATGTGTGGTATGAACGAGTCATATCATTTTAAGGGGGCGGTAGTCCGCACTTCCTCAAATGAAATTATCGTATGTATATACAACATGAAAAGAATAATGGTATGAAATAAAATAGAATTACCGAAGCTTATATATACAATATATATCATTAATATCATATTTAATTACAGTGCCATCATAATGGCCACCATGAGAGGCGGTAAGATGTATTTGAACAATCATCGTTTCGTGAGGCGTTAATTTGCCATCCACAGAAACATTATGTTCATCATCCATTAGATGGAGTTGTGTGTATGTGTAGTTTGAATCCTTCTTATAACAACATCCTAGTATATTGGGAATAATGGTGTTGTTACAAAAGAAAGGAAATAAAAAGAGTTTGGGGGTTGGAGAAGCAAAATAAATGAAAATAATTTAAGAGAAATCGTTACCTTTAATTTAGGTAACTCACTTTGGTTGGAACCAAAAGACTTCTTGAAATGCTTTATGCCTAAGGGGAAGCTTCAAGGAGGAGGAGAGGGATGTGGGGAGCTTAGTTGGGCAGAGTTTGGACGATCCAAGTGGCTTGAGAGGTGTGAGGAATGAGTAGAAGTGGTCTCCTTTTATAAGGGAGAGGAGGGGCTCTTTAGGAAAGAGTGAAAGTATTACTTTATAATATAATTATATTCGGTTTATAATGGTCCAAAAATCATTGAGGTCGAAGATAAGATGACTCATATTCTAAATAACATCAACCAATAATAATTGGACAGGTTTTAGATAATATTTTAATCATTATAATCTTATTTATTTAAATGATTTATTAATGAGGTAAACATTACATCATTATTGTGTCATTAATAATTTAACTTATTTGATGTCTAAAAATTATAAATAAAATATAATCATGTAGTAAATCTTTTTAGCTTTCTAATTAATATTTATAATCGAAAATCCAACATGTATAACCCTATGTAAAAATTGTTCTTCTAAAAGATGTAAGCTTATGCCATTTTTATTTTTATTTTAACTTTATTAATATAATGTGTCATTATCACTTACAAGTGGATCCATGGGGTCCCAAAATAGACCCAAAGTTGCCCATGGTCGACCATGTATCAACCAATAGGGTTAAGACACGTTTTAGGGTAATTTAGTATTATTATAATATTATTTTTGTAACCCTAATTTACCGGATTTACCCTTAACCATGGTAAATAAAATATTTACCACAGTAATTATTCAAAATGTCTAAAAATAAAAGTTACCTATTTACACAATTTGAACATCCTGATTCCAAATATGGAATCCATTTTCCTAAATTCAAAACACAGAAGTGGCAGAAATTAATTTAAAATTAATTCCCGCTGTCAAAACAAAAAGCGTGTTTTTAAGAGGTAATAACTATCAAAAGATTGACACTTGTTTATGTTCGGTTTAATTGTAAAATTATGTCCAATGACCAAAATTATATTAAATGGTAAAAATATATTCTAAATATACTTTAAAACCACTCAAATTCACAATTTATCACTATTAATTATTTTGATTAAAAAAGTTGTTTTTAATTAAAATTTAGTAATTTTCACTATTCATCAAAATATGAAAGTTATCCGAAATGTACCAAAATTTCACCTTAGGCTAAATTCGATATTCTGAATCCAAAAATGAAGTCCATTTTCAAATATAAAATATATATAATTTCAAAATTTAGGTATTACTATTCATAACGGCTAGTTTGATCGGTTGTGGTGTGTGTTAAAACTCGACGTTGCGTACAACACACGCTACTGTTTTATTCAAAAGAAAGCGTACCGTGGAAGCTTGGGATGTTTCATTTTAAATTTTTTGATGTCTCCATTTAGTCAAAAAGTTTAAAATATTGTATTTAAAAAAGATTCATTATTAGAAGTTGATAAAAGTGAAATACTGAAAATGAATCTGTTCTTGCATTATGACTAAGAAACTCATAATAGGGATTCTAAAATTATAAGGATTATATAAAGTTCAAAATGTAGTTAATACTATTCATTACCTCTTTTAATGGTGTGATTGAACTTGGTGTTGCGTGTAGTGAAAGTTATTGAATTATTTTGAAGAAATAACACACTATAAAATCTTGGGGTGTTACAATTTTGAGTTCCATTTGGGATAAATAAAGTAAGGACAAAAAGAATAATGAAGAGATGAGGTGAGATCAACCTCAAATGTTTGTTTCTTTTCAGTTGGGATCATAAAATTTAGTTATTGAGATGTGATAAATAAAGGTGATCCACATCTATTGAAGATATGAAAATCTGAACAACATAGGAACCATTTTTTATACAATATTTTTGAATAACCAGTTGCAGTCAAAGACCATATTTTCAGAAGATGTAGATCAATATTGATGATATAGAATCATATTGTGTATATCTATTGATTTACTTCTAATATGAATATTGAAAAGAACATTTGAATATACATTTTGGGAAGCTGGGAAATTTTTGTGAATCAAGGTTTGAAGGGAGAAAAATATGAACCTTTTAACTTAGTATGAAGTTGAGGTTGTGGAAGACTTGAGAGACACAAGAATTTTTAGAACATATTGAGACTCTGTATTGGTGTGAGAAGAGACATTGTAATCACATGGACTTATAGTGATTATGGATAATTAATGATTAGGGTGAATAACCAACCATGTAAAGGATTATTTTCTTCCTAATGAACCTTATAAATTCTTCATTATGTATTTATTTTCATTATTAAATAGTAATTTGTAACTGGTAAAAATTAGTCTACACCTAATTCAAACCCATATATTAGGGGTCCTTAATGAACCTAAGGGTAATTTCATCCCCTATAAACATGACCACCCAATGTATGAAAACACCCATGTCTTCTTATTGAAATAGTAGTTGAGGACCTACTTTTCATCAAGTAACACAAAACATATGATAGTAGAACACATCATACTTGAGTAACACAAAACATATGAGTGAGAACCTAACTCTATTAGTAATATGGATGTATTTTTTCTTACTAAGAAACAGAAAACTAATAAGTAGGTATACATTATCCTCGGTGAAGCCTTAGATTGCCATGCATGAACCCCTTCATTGGCCCTTTGGAGATAAATTATAAAACTATCTATATCACATAAAAAATGATCTTATATTACCAAATATACCATATATCCATGATATACATGTAAAAAAATATGTAAGGTTATTCATTATCCAAAAACCATCATACAATCACATAGTGGCAGAAGGATGTGTGTCACCCACACTCTCTATAATGCACTGCCCATATTTAATTGGGATGACCTGAACTTGTGTAACCGA
This sequence comes from Viscum album, assembly GCA_963277665.1. Lineage (NCBI taxonomy): Eukaryota > Viridiplantae > Streptophyta > Magnoliopsida > Santalales > Viscaceae > Viscum > Viscum album. Next base: position 1,689,258,626 of record OY728163.1, on the reverse strand, counting down.
ACAAAACTATCATCTAGACCCACTATGGTCCATGGAGTAACATTTGAGATGGATAACCAAGGATTTTTTTGGTAGGACCACATGTCAGGTCATGTTTGTTTAGCCTGGGAGGATAGGCCTGCAAGCCATCCATCCAGCAGGTTATGTCGGCCTAGCCTGTGGGTCAAACCTATTGATCATCCAACACCATGGTGGATATATTTTCACTAATATTGAACCTTTTATGACATTATTCCATGGATCTATTCCTAAACTATGATAAGATGGCTACTTCACCCATTACACTCACCACAGCCTCACGACACAACTTCATCAAGACATAGTAACTAGATGTCTGCAAACTACTATGCCTTCCATAACCCCACGCTAACGTTGATAGTGTCATAGAGGCCTTATGCATTGCCTTTATTGGTCACAATCATGTGGATGACCATATTCATATTACAACTCCATCACGTGTTGGTCTCCCCTTTTATTCACAAATGTCACTGATTTTCCAACAATCAAATAAAAATGGATAGAATAAAATCACTAACCTTTTGTTTCATCATGTTAGAGGTTTAAATATAGGTATGGGTAATTGTTATTTGTATCTCTATCAAGAAAAAACAATCGTTGAGAAAAATTCTAGGATATAAAAATCTCAAACCATAATATTTCATAGTACATAGATTGGGAAATCAAGATCATATATTAACATTCTATTTCATAGTTCCAAAACTATGAATGAGGTTTATCATAATAAAATATTTCATGAATCGTGAATAATGAAGAAAAAATAAAAAAAAATTGAGTGTTGCCTCATTGTATAACAACAATTTATTTTGGTTCATTATCAACTACATGGTTCCATTCATTGACACCAAACAATCTGATCAACGATGTCATTGTGGATCTGGTCCTGATCCTTCAATCCATTTTGGAATCTTCAATTATCAGACCCATTTCTCCTATCTCTTTGGTTAATGTGAATAAATTGTGTGGTAACCCTAGATAGAATCCATATTAAGGATTTTATAGGTAAAATTTTTTGTTCACCCTTCCCAAACAAATAAGAATATAAATATTACTAAATAAATGACACTTGCAACAACCCATCCCCAGGGAACCAGTTAAAAATAAAAATTACATAATCCCTAGGATGAAACCCCTATTCTAGAAAAAAATAAAAACATCATTCAAGCCATAATTTTTTAAAAAATATATATAATCCACTCATCCCAATATGCACAAGCTTCTTAAAATAATTTATATTTTTATATATATTTTTTAAGACTCCATAGTGCTCAAAACTCTAAATTAACTTAGCTACCAACCATAAAAAAATTCTCAGAATATTATAAAGGATTAAAATTGAATATAAAAGGTGTCTAATATATCACCATCTATTCCCATGAGATAAATATTTTTTTAATTAACAAAAAATAGAAATCCCTTAAAATTCATCATTCTTGAAAAATTATGAAGACTCAACCCAAGGGTAAAAAATAAAGTTAAATGTTATTGAAACAATGACAATGTTTTACTATAACGTATAATATATTTGATAGTCTTGAAATAATTTTATTCTATTTATCCAAATTTCACTATAGATCCTAATATTATTCATTTGGGATTGTCCACTGATAGATTAAACATGTCCAGGACACTAACTACAACTCATAACATGTGGTGGATTGTTTTTATACCTTAAAATTTAAATCTATGGTTCTTTATATGTCAAAATTCATTTAATATTTTAATAATAATTTTAGAAAATAAAATTTTTAAAAACAAAATCGATATATACCATTAGACACATATATGAATTTAAAGAGTTATGGAAAAATGAATAAATATATATGATGTATTGACAAATAAAATGTTCAAAATTCATACCATAATATTTTAGAGTATTAGTTTTTTTCTAGACTAGGAGACTTGTATAGATAAAACAATCACTATAGTGTTTCTTATATTATCATCAATCCTTGGAAGCTTCTAATCGATTGTAGTTTAATAAGTCGTGATTTGATAGATGAAATTATTTGAGGCCACATTCGAAATTATTATTAGGTTATTATCACAATTATCAATTATTGATTTATATTTTGGGAAATAATATAATTTTAATATTGGTGGTAAAATATTTCTAACAACCTTGGATACATGTACAATAAAAAATTGAAAGAAACGAAGTACATTTACTAAAAATGATTATTATGAATTTATGTATTTATCTCATAATTTTAATTTTTTTGAAACTTAAAAATAATGTATGAGAAAAATTTACTCATACAACATTTAATTATCAAGTGAAATAAAAAGATAATTTTAATTCTATTGATGACTTATAAAAACTAAATATAAATCATTTTATATTGAAAATTATAATATGAAGTATCATGTGAAAATTTTTCATTGAAACTATGGAAAAATATTTTATCCTTCAAATATTGAAAAATATGAATGTGTTTGATAGATATTAAAGTAAAATTTTAAAATTGGTTGTCTTAAAACATCACAAGTAACATAAAATTAATATCCATGACTCTTATATTTTTATGGGGAAATTACTGCATGTGTAAATTTATAAATTATACCTGATAAAATATAAATATTTATAATAGAGTTATTGAAATTATTCATATTTCTTTGTGATAAATATTTAAACCCCATTTAGATTAATGTTTTTTAAATAATTTCAAAAGAACCTTTTCATTTATAGATGATATTTCCCCTATCATTTTTTATTGTAGTGATAATTTGAGTTTGTATTTAACCAAGAATGTTAATGTTGGAGGGATCATGCATTATCAATGGATGTATCCTTTATATTGGTATCATCATCATTATTTTCAATAATTGCAAAATAAAAATTTTCCAAATCATTATAGACATGGTTAAATAATATTTGTTTCATTATTTTATTAGGTATCTAAGAGATTTGATATCATATGTGAGAAAAAAATATCAACTGGTATGCTATGTTTCTAAAGTATATAATTTTGAAGAGTGTATGACCATTTATTTGAGGTTTTTGGATTATATCGAGACACAATCCAATCATGTAATCATGTTGATTATAATGAAAATTAGTTGTAAACCTATAGTAAATCTAAAAAGTTAGCAATGTTAGGTCATAAAGTTTTTAGATGTAATGTCCCGGACCTCTCCGGCCCTTTCCTCTATCAAAAAGAAGGTCAAGAAGTGTTCTAGAGGGTAAGATGGACTTTTCCCACACTTTCCAGAATTTTGAAACTACATGCCTTGTAGTTTGAGTACACATTGTGTACTCCCTTTCCGGGTATACCCTGTGTTGCAAGCCATGTCCTTGTTGTGTGGAATAAATGAGTACACGCCGTGTATTCCCTCCCCACGTACGCACTACCAGTCAACAGTTGTGTGCCATGTTGGAGTTGTGTCCTTGCCGTGTGCAATAAATGAGTACACGTCGTGTGACCAGTTCTACACGCCATGTAGTCCCTCCCCGCATACGTGTTACCAGTCAACGGTCATGTGCCGTGTTGGAGTTGTGTCCTTGCCATGTGCAATAAATGAGTACATGTCGTGTGTCCAAACTACACGTCGTGTAGTCCTTCCCCGCATATGTGTTACCCTCAAACCGTGTGTTGACCAGTCAACGGTCGCGGAGCTGTGTTGGAAGCCGCGTGGAGATCCTGTGAAAGAACCGAGTACATGCCGTGTACCATAAAGTACACATCGTGTAATTTTGATTTTCATGCCTATAAAAGGAGGGGTCCCCTCCTCCTTTTCAACACACACCTCTCCTCCCCTCTCCTATGAGCAGAGCTCTCTTAAGAGACTCGAAGGCTCTTCCTTCCATAACCTCTTCGTCCGAGCTCCGATTTACGATTCGTCAACAGCCACGGGATCGTAACGACGAGGCGGAGCTTCCGATCTTGGATTTGTTGTCTTTCCTTCGGCCTTTCTTTTCTGACCTCCACCTGAGGAGGTTTTTTCAGGACCTGAAAAAAGTGACGGACGCCAACGGACATCTTCTAAGGTTGATCCGAGGGAGCGTTGCGATCAGGAACTTGTTGAGGTAGGGATCTTACCTTCGTCTCTCTAAATTGTGCATCATGCAGGGTGGGTATCCTCTTGTTTTCATGAGGAACATTTGAACCTTTAAATAAATATAATAACTGGTTAAAGAACGGGGATGGGAAGTTGTGATTGTTGTTACTTTATATCCTGTGATATTATGTTGTGAATTGAATGAGCTTCTGACTATATGAAATCACGGTCGTTGGGGGCCTTTGCTTACACAATTAAATGTTGCCCTCTCCTTTAGGATGTTCTTATGGATGGAACTTTGTGGAATGTGGAAATTGGTTAATCACATAATTTTGGATGTTAAAATCTATAAACCTTGTGTGATCGCCCCGGTTAAACAAAATGGAATAATGAACATGTGGGTGTTGGCTTGGTTATGTGGCATGTGATGGGGGTGTATTGTGGGTTTTTGTGGATAGGGTGGGCAGCGGGGCTGTGATAAATGGTATTAAAGGGATGATGATGTGGGGTTCAGTGTGGTCGTGGTTATGGTGGTTGGCAGCGGGGCTGCAGCGATGGGTTTGAATGTGAACGGGCTATGGGTTGTGATTATTAAATAAAAAGTGGAAGAGTTAATGAATGGTGGGTCATGGTAATGGAATGGGTTTGATATCAATGGGGTTGGTTGGTTAATAAGAGGACTTGGTTTTGTTTCTTGTGTTTTCCTAACTTGATTTATGGATGTCAGGGATATGTTTTACGAACGATCGATGTGGTTGGTTGTGGATAGTTGCCCCGTAGTTAAGGAACAAATAAACTAAATCCTGCTGAAACGTGAAAACCTAAATGGGATTGGGGTTGTTTGTTGTATCATGCTTCTTAGTAGCAGTGCTAAGGAACGTGCTCAGTTTCTCTGTTTAGAAGACATAGTTTGGGTTGTGTGTTTGATATATATGTATATATCTGTATCTTTTGTGTTTTATCGCACTCCACCCATGTTGAGCACTTAGTGCCGAACACTCCCATTTCATGGGAGAGGGTGTTTTTCCCTTAGTTAATAGCTCCTTCCTACTCCTTCTCCCCTAGGCTGTGATGGCTTGAGGCGACCTTACACCTAAGACTCTTCAGGTAGGTTTCGATTGGGGTGGTTTTATCCCAAGACTCTTCGGGCAGGTTCTACTGTTTCCCAAGAATCTTTGGGATGAGGCCCAGGTGTGTGCGGGCGGGATGCGTGGTAGTGAGGCCCAGGTGTGTGCGGGCGAGGAGAGTGTGGCAGCGTCAGGACGTTCGCCGTTAGGAAGACCAGCTAACAAAAGGGAAATGGTGCGGGGTACCCAATACTCTTGTTTCTTATATACTACTACATGTTGTGCTTGTGTTTTTGGTGAGTGTGGCTGGTGATGTTGGGTGGATAGAATTCCTTTCTAGGTTTCTTTTGTTGTTCTCACGGGACATTAGGATTTCTCCCCACTTGTGCACGAGAGCTTTAGGTTTCCCTGTTGATTATACTTGTATGCTCACACTACGTTTACTTTCAGGTTTATAGGAGGACTACCAGGGTCGTGCAGGACCCTACTAGTCAGACAGTTGGAGTTGTTGTTGTTATTGTACCTTCTTTTCTTTTGGTATTATACTTTGAGATTTCTTGTACTTGTACCTTGTTATAAAATTATTTAAACATGCATGTGGGCTTGGTTTGGGTTTATTTATATACACTAGTTCTTTTCCTTTTGGTGGTTGACTTGTCCTATTTCCCGATCCTAAATAATAAAAAAAGGGTAATGCCTCCCATATTTGTGAAAACTCATACCGTTGGTGCTAGTCGCCACCCCGGGGCCTACTGGAGGTAGGACTAGGGGGTCATTATCTCCCTTTCACCATTACCAGCTCAGGAGGGGCATATTTGGTGGGAGGGGGTCGTGATAGAATGGTATCAGAGGTGATGGTTGAGAGATAGGATGGAGTCTGGAGTTAGGCACAGTGAGGATTGCATGGGATGGTAGGGCAATAGTGTTAGTTAATCTTGGTGCGTGACATAGGTCAGGGAAGACCGGCTAGGACACAGGATTTTAGGGCCCCCCGTGATCTGATGCAAGGACTCTGAGCCTACCGAACGACCAAGTGTGACTACATTGATTGTAGGGTAGAGACCCTAGGGAAGGTACATGCATCAGCATGATTGTGTTTTACTTGATTTGGGTGTTCTAGGAAAGAAATTTAAATAAAATGATAAAATGAAACCATGAGTTTTTCCTTACTACTTGGGCTTAGGCGATCCTTGTTTACCATACAGCTATGGCACCTGGACGTCATCCCCAGGTGGCTCAGACGGCCGAGGCCCAGCAGATTCAGGCGGTCGATCAGTTGAGGATTGATCGAGAGGAGGAAGATAGCCAGTGGTATAAGACTCTCCATTCTTTCCAGCGGCAGACCCTCAAGAAGTACGAGGGTAGTACTTCGGATACGGAGACGAAGGGGTGGCTTGAGGAGCTAGGGATCTCTTTTACCTTGGTCCGTGCTCCAAGGGAGTACTGGGTTCCCCTAGCAGTCAGTCAGCTGAGAGGTGTGGCGCGACAGTGGTGGACACTCTACCTCGGAGAGAGGATAGAGGTAGAGGTTCCATGGGCTGACTTTAAGAAGGAATTCTGAGAGGAATTCCTTTCTTCCATGATCAAGGCGGAGAAGCGAAAGGATTTACTCTCCCTTCAGCAGGAGAGTATGTCAGTACGAGAGCTGGGGATCAAGTTCAAGGATCTCCTGCTCTTTTCTCTGGATCTCTTTCCGGATGAGGAGTCTCGGGCGAGACGTTTGGAGGAGCCTCTTCGTCCTTCGCTCCAGTTTGCTGTCACACCTTTCACCATTCCGACGTACTTCGCAGTACAGAAGAAGGCAGAGGTTCTAGAGAGGATGCACTCACTGGGAGGTACACCCCGAGAGGGGATCCAACCAGGTTTGTCTAAGGGGAAGTCAGTCAGTAGTAGGTCTCCTGCGACGGGACCTTTCAGGTTCAGGCCAGTGGGGAGCAGGCCCCATCAGTTCCAGTTCAGATCTTCAGGTCCTCGTCCTTTTTTTCACGAGCTCTAGACTGAAGTGTTTTTCTTGTGGAGGTTTCGGGCACGTTCAGAGTCGGTGCCCGACCCAAGCTCAGTACGGTGGAGGTGGGCAGGTTCAGTGCCCACCTCAGCAGCACCAGTTGCCAGCAAGGCCCTTCCAGCAGTAGTAGGACCATGCTCCTCCGAGGGCAGACTTTACAGGAGGAAGTTGACCTCAGGGTGCTCCTTAGGGACCTCGACCAGGGCGTGGTCAGAGAGGTGGACGACATTAGAGAGGCAGAGGAGCTGGGCGTGGACAGTTGCACGCAGCAGAGTTGACCGCTCCAGCAGGACCAGAGGTGGTGTGAGGTACGATTTGTTTGTTCAACACTCTTGTTTTTGCTTTGTTCAATTCAGTAGCCTCGTACTCCCTTGTTGCACCTGGTCTAGCCCATGCTTTGGGACTAGACGTAGAGAGACTTTCTGTACCACTGGTTCTGAGTACACCATTTGTAGGCCAGACCAGCGTATCTTGTGTTTTTCGAGGATGTGGACTAATGTTGGGACCACATAGATCTAGTGGGGACCTTCTCCTGTTACAGATGAAGCCATACGATGTCATCCTAGGCATCGACTGGTTGTTTTCTGTTAGTGTCGTTATCGACTGCTTCTGGAGAAAAGTCATGTTCTCTGATGTGGATGGGCAGCGCATATCTTTTGTTGGCGAGAGGAGCTATCTGGCGGGAAGTCGGCGTGTGGAGCCTCTCCTTTCCTTGTTAGGTGGGTTATCAGTGGTTCCAACTGATACAGAGATGATGGATGTCCCGGAAGTTGTTGGGAAGTTCCTCGATGTTTATCCTGAGGAGGTTATGACTCTACCCCCCCCCCCTGACGTGACGTTGAGTTCGGGATAGACTTAAAAACTGGTGCCTGTCCGATTTCGATGGCCCCTTATCGGATGGCACCTTCAGAGTTGAGGGAGTTGCGGATTCAGATTGACGATCTGATGGAGAAGGGTTTTGTTCGACCCAGCATGTCTCCATGGGGTGCTCCAGTTTTGTTCGTGAAGAAGTCAGATGGTGGTCTCAGGCTATGTATATACTACCAAAGGTTGAACCTGGTAACGGTCAAGAACCGCTACCCCCTTCCAAGGATAGATGATCTCTTCGACAAGCTGAGGGGAGTAGGTTGGTTCTCTAATATTGATCTGCGATTGGGATAACATCAGCTGAGGGTAAAGGACAGTGACATCTCGAAGATGGATTTCAGGTGTAGGTATGGGCACATAGAGTTTGTAGTGATGCCATTTGGAGTTACGAATGCACCAGCTGTGTTCATGGGACTTATAAACTTTGTCTTCTGAGAGTTTCTAGATTAGTTCGTCGTTGTGTTTATCGATGACATCCTGATCTACTCTAGGTCAGAGGAGGAGCACCTTGAGCATCTCAGGGCATTCCTGGAAGTCCTTTGACACCACTAGCTTTATGGGAAATTGTCGAAGTATAAGTTCTTGATGCAAGAAGTACACTTCCTTGGGCACGTGGTGTCTCAGCATGGAGTATCGGTGGACCCGTCGAAGGTGGAGGAAGTTGTTTCTTGGGCAGCACCCAAGAGCATGGCAGAAGTTTGTAGTTTCCTAGGGTTAGCAGGTTACTATCGGAGGTTTGTTTCGGACTTCTCTCGAGTTTCTGCTCCTTTGAAATCTTTGACGAGGAAGAACCAGGTCTTCCTATGGAGCGAGCAGTGCCAGAAAGCTTTTGACTACCTGAAGAAGAAGTTGGTCAGTGCTCCCGTACTCATGTTTCCAGAGGAAGGGTTGTTGTATGAGATATTTTGTGATGCCTCTGGCCTTGGTCTGGGGTGCGTGATGATGTAGAAAAAGGGAGTGATTTGTTATGGGTCTAGGCAGTTGCGCCCTCACGAGCGTAACTATGTCACCCATGACCTGGAGCTTGCAGCAGTAGTGTTTGCACTAAAGTTGTGGAGACATTACCTCTTTGGGGAGCTCTTTGTGGTCTTCTCAGATCATAAGAGACTACGTCATATCTTCTCCCAGCGTGACCTGAACTTACGGTAGCGGAGATGGGTCGAGTTTCTCCATGACTATGATTTTGAGATCTCTTACACTGAAGGTAAGGGAAACGTTTTGGCTGAAGCCCTAAGTAGGAAGTCACATCAGGAATTAGTTCGGGAATCCGCTGATGCTTGGAAGGCGATGGGAGAGTTGGCTGCCTTAAACTTGGATGCAAGGGTAGAAGGTGTTAGAGGCTGTTTGTTTTAGATGAAGGTGCAGTCCTCCTTGTTGTAGTAGGTGGAAGAGTCTCAGTGGGGGGACTCCGAGGCGGAAGTGATGTGGGATCGTGTCGATCAGGGGAATGCTCCAGAAGGATGGTCAGAGGACAGTCGACATCGGATGCTTTTCCATGGAAGGTTGTTTGTTCTGGAGGCGATGCGTGAGGGAGTTCTCCGTGAGTTCCATAGCTCAGCCTTGGCGGTACATCCAGGAGTTTCAAAAATGTACTGAGGTCTGAGGGGTCAGTTTTGGTGGCCCGGGGTGAAACGGGAAGTGGTGGAGTTTCTGGCTAAATGCCTAGTGTGTCAGCAAATTAAGGCTGAATACCGTGTTCCCGGTGGTTTCTTGCATCCTTTAGATGTCCCCGAGTGGAAGTGGGATGACATCTCAATGGACTTTGTCACAGGACTACCCAGATCTCAGGGTGGTTATGATGCTATCTGGGTGGTGGTGGATCGACTGAAATAATCGTCTCACTTCTTAGCAATTAAGGAGTCACGCCCGGTGAGTACCTTAGTACAGAGGTATGTAGATGAGGTGGTACGTTTGCATGGAGTCCCAAAGAATATCGTCTCAGATCGGGATACTCGATTTACCTCACGAGTCTGTAGGGGGTTACAGCATGATTTTGGCACCCAGCTACGCCTTAGCACTGCTTTCCACCCCCAGACCAATGGGCAGATGGAGCGGACTATCCAGACGTTGGAGGACATGCTGCGAGCATGCGTTCTGGGTTTCAGAGGATCATGGGTACGACACTAGCCTTTAGTAGAGTTTGTATACAACAATAGCTTCCACTCTACTATTGGCATGGAACCATTTTAGGCTTTGTATGGAAGGCCATGTCGTTCACCCATTTTCTAGGCAGAGGTTGGTGAGACAGGTGCTCTTGGGCCAGAGGTAGTGCAGAGTACTACAGAGAAAGTCCAGCTTGTACGTGAGAGGATGAAAGTGGCTCAGGACCAACAGAAGTCTTATGCTGATCGTCGGAGGAGGCCCTTGGAGTTCGAGGTGGGAGAACATGTGTTATTGAAGGTTTCCCCTCGACGGGGGCAGCGGAGATTTGGGAAAGGGAGCAAGCTCTCACCTAGGTTCATCGGACCTTTTGAGGTGCTGAGGCGAGTCAGCGAGGTGGCATATCAGCTGGCCCCGCCACCTCAGTTGCAGAAGGTTCATGACGTCTTCCACATCTCCCAGCATTTTCGGTACTTACACGACGACTTCCATGTTATCGACTGAGGAGAGTAAGATATGGGAGATGACGCGACCTTTGAGGAATGACAAGTCAGAATCGAAGATCGTAAAGAGAATGTGCTCCGTGGATGAACCATTCCCTTGGTTCGTGTGTTGTGGAGGCATGGCGGCCTCGAGGAGAGCACTTGGGAGCGGGAGACCCAGATGCACGCTCAGTACTCGGAGTTGTTTTGACTTGTGTTTTTCTTTGTTCTTCTGAGCTTTGTGTTGATGTTGTGCTCTGTACCTTTGATATATGGAATGTTTGGCTTGTCAGTTGTGAGACCTTTTGTTTCTTTGTTCCCTGGTAATGTGTAACATGTCCGGATGTGTGGGAAAGGGAAAAACCTGAACCTTAATCGAGACACAATAATGCGGATGCGATTGAACCTGTGTGGGAGATTCAGTTCCGCCTAAAGAGAATAATACCTCGACATGGGTGAAGGAATTTCCCAAACCCACGTGTTTGGGTAGTGTGTTGTTTGTGTGGTGTTGGGGTTAGTGCGAGTTGAAAAAACCTAATGTATGAAAGTGGGAAGACCCAATTTTTAATCGAGACGCATTAATAAGGATGCGATTAAACCCATGCAGGCAAGTCAGTGCCACCTAAAGCGGATAATATCTCGACATAGGAGAAGGGATTCCTAACACATATTATTAGGGTTGTTGGTTGGGTTCCTGTTATAACGAGAACCCTAAGAGGTATCTTGTTGGGTTCCTCTAGGTTGGTTTTTGAATTCTCGGGGATGAGAATGCTTTAAGAGGTATCTGATGTAATGGCCCGGACCTATCCGGCCCTTTCCTTTGTCAAAAAGAAGGTCAAGAAGTGTTCTAGAGGGTAAGATGGACTTTTCCCACACTTTCCAGAATTTTGAAACTACACGCCGTGTACTCCCTTTCTGGGTATACCCCGTGTTGCAAGCCGTGTCCTTGCTGTGTGGAATAAATGAGTAAATGTCGTGTGACCAGTTCTACACGCCGTGTAGTCCCTCCCTGCTTACGCATTACCAGTCAACGGTCGTGTGCCGTGTTGGAGCTGTGTCCTTACCGTGTGCAATAAATGAGTACACACCGTGTGACCAGTTCTACACACTGTGTAGTCCCTCCCCACGTACGCGTTACCAGTCAACGGTCGTGTGCCATGTTGTAGCCATGTCCATGCCGTGTGCAATAAATGAGTACATGTTGTGTGTCCAAACTATACGCTGTGTCGTCCTTCCCCGCGTATGTGTTACCCTCAAACCGTGTGTTGACCAGTCAACGGGCGCGGAGCCGTGTTGGAGGCCACGTGGAGACTGTGTGAAAGAACCGAGTACACACTGTGTACCATAAAGTACACACCGTGTACATTTTATTTTCACACCTATAAAAGGAGGGGTCCCCTCCTCCTTTTCAACACACACCTCTCCTCACCTATCCTCTGAGTAGAGCTCTCTTAAGAGACTCGAAGGCTCTTCCTTCCATAACTTCTTCGTCTGATCTCCGATTTACGATCCGTCAGCGGCCACAGGATCGTAACAACGAGACGGAGCTTCAGAGATTGGATCTGTTGTCTTTCCTTCGGCCTTTCCTTTCCGACCTCCACCTGAGGAGGTTTTTCCGGGACCCGACAGAAGTGACGGACGCCGACAGACGTCTTCTAAGGTTGATCCGGGGGAGCGTTGCGATCAGGAACCTGTTGATGTAGGGATCTTACCTTCATCTCTCTAAATTGTGCATCATGCGGGGTGGGTATCCTCTTGTTTTCATGAGGAACAGTTGAACCTTTAAATAAAGATAATAACTGGTTAAAGAATAGGGATGGGAAGTTGTGATTTCTATTACTTTATATCATGTGATATTATGTTGTGAATTGAATGAGCTTATGCCTATGGAAAATCATGGTCGTTGGGGGCCTTTGCTTACGTAATTAAATGTTTCCCTCTATTTCTGGATTTTCTTATGGATGGAACTTTGTGGAATGTGGAAATTGGTTAATCACATAAAGATGGCTGTTAAAATCTGGAACCCTTGTGTGATCACCCCGATTAAACAAAATGGAATAATGAATATATAGGTGTTGGCTTGGTTACGTGGCATGTGATGGGGGTGTTTTGTGGGTTTTTGTTGATAGGGTGGGCAGCGGGGCTGCGATAAATGGTATTAAAGGGATGATGATGTGCGGGTTCGGTGTGGTCGTGGTTATGGTAGTTGGCAGCGGGGCTGCAGGGATGGGTTTGAATGTGAACGGGCTATGGGTTGTGATTAGTAAATAAAAAGTGGAAGAGTTAATGGATGGTGGGTCATAGTAATGGAACGGGTTTAATAATCAATGGGGTTTGTTGGTTAATAAGAGGACTTGGTTGTGGTGCTTGTGTTTTCCTAACTTGTTTTTTGGATGGCAGGGATATGTTTTACGAACGATCGATGTGGTTGGTTGTGGATAGTTGCCTAGTAGTTAAGGAACAAATAAACTAAATCCTGCTGAAACATGAAAACCTAAATGGGGTTGGGGTAGTTTGTTGTATGCATGCTTCACAGTAGCAGTGCCGAGGCACGTGCTCAGTTTCTCTATTTAGAAGCCACAGTTTGGGATGTGTGTTTGGTATATATATACATATCTGTATCTTTTGTGTTTTATCGCACCTCACCCATGTTGAGCACTTAGTGCCGAACACTCCCATTTCATGGGAGAGGGTGTTTTTTCCTTAGTTATTGGCTCCTTCCTGCTCCTTCTCCCCTAGGCTGTGATGGATTGAGGTGACCTTACACCTAAGACTCTTCGGGTAGGTTTAGATTGGGGTGGTCTTAGCCCAAGACTCTTCGGGAAGGTTCTACTGTTTCCCAAGAATCTTCGGGATGAGACCCAGGTGTGTGCAGGCGGGATACGTGGTTGTGAGGCCCAGGTGTGTGCGGGTGGGATACGTGGTTGTGAGGCCCAGGTGTGTGCGGGCGGGATACGTGGTAGTGAGGCTCAGGTGTGTGCGGGAAGGATACATGGTTGTGAGGCCCAGGTGTGTGCGGGCGGGATACGTGGTAGTGAGACCCAGGTGTGTGCGGGCAGGGAGAGTGTGGCAGCGTCAGGACGTTCGTTGTTAGGAAGAGCAGCTAACAAAAGGGAAATGGTGTGGGGTACCCAATACTCTTGTTTCTTATATACTACTACCTGTTGTGCTTGTGTTTTTGGTGAGTGTGGCTGGTGAGGTTGGGTGGATAGAATTCCTTACTAGGTTTCTTCTGTTGTTCTCACGGGACATTAGGATGTCTCCCCACTTGTGCATGAGAGCTTTAGGTTTCCCTACTGAGTATACTTGTATGCTCAACCTACGTTTACTTTCAGGTTTCTAGGAGGACTACCAGGGTCGTGCGGGACCCTACTAGTCGGACAGTTGGAGTTGTGTCTATTGATGTACCTTGTTTTCTTTTGGTATTATACTTTGAGCTTTCATTTACTTGTACGTTGTTATAAAATTATTTAAACCTGCATGTGGGCTTGGTTTGGGTTTATTTATATACACAGGTTCTTTTCCTTTTGGTGGTTGATTTGTCCTATTTCCCAATCCTAAATAATAATAAAAAGGGTAATGCCTCCCATATTTGTGAAAACTCATACCCTTGGTGCTAGTCGCCACCCCAGGGCCTATTGGAGGCAAGACTCGGGGGGTCATTATCTCCCTTTCACCATTGCCATCTCAGGAGGGGCATATTTGGTGGGAGGGGGTCGTGACATTAGAATATCCCAATCACAACCATAGATATAGATTTCATAAAAATACAAATATATGTGCTACTCGATAATGATATTTATAATTTATTCATTAATGAACTAATGATTAAAAAAATATAAATATTTATTATGAAAATAAAAATTATAAAAATATAATAACATCCTTTAAAAAATATTTTCCATCACGGTTTTAACGTCATGCACTACTAAAAAATAGGCCTTCAAAAGTGCTAACATTTATCATCTCTTTATTTTAGCAAAAATAAAGGTCCAAAATAAAGTAAAATAATTAAAAAAATAAAAATAAAAAAAATTAACAATTTCATTAATTAGATAATTATTATTAAAAATAAATAAATTGATTATACAAATATATTTTTTTAAAAAATTAATAAATAGTATATATTAAATATATATATATAATGAATAAAATGAAATAATTAACGAAACAAAATTTTAAAATGAGTAATTAAGAAAAATATTAAACATCTTCTTAATTAAATAATTATTGAAAAAAATAAATAAATTTAATATACATATATATATATATATTATGAATATTAATAAATAGTATATATATAATATAGATATATAAAATGAGTAAATTTTAATAATTAAACAAAATAATTAAAAATGAATAAATTGCAAAATTATTTAATAATTTATTGATGAAACAATTTTTAATAAAAATTTATAAGTATAATATATATATATATTATTTATAAATAGTAATAAATAATATATATTAAATATAAATATAAAGAAAATGAAAAATTGTAATACTTAAAAACATATTAATGTCTTATTCATTTTTAATGTTGTTTGATTTTTCAATTTAACATATATCAAACTTCATGTGTTACATTGATTTCTCAGACATATATATTTTTAATTAATGAATTTTTATATACAACACACACACGAATATATTTAATCAATTAATGAAATCTTATATAGTAACACATACACCTAATATTTATGTAATTTATTCAAATTTTAGTATATTTTTAAATTTCATTATAACATGACACATTAAATATATTATGTTTTTAATAGATCAATTTTATTTATTTATTTTTTATACTATTACAATTAGGGTATTATTTATTCATTTTTAATATTTTTTATTTTTTATTTTTTATTTCATTTTTGAATTTGATCATTTTCTATCATTTATTTATATTTATTTAATTATTATGTTTTAGTATTTTAAATATGTATTTATCTTTACTTAAATATATATATCCATATGTATATATTATTTTTTAAGTAAGTACTTATATAACTAAAAATAAATGATTATGTATATTTAAATAATTTAAAAATTATAATACATTTATTAAAATCATTATGAATATAAATCAATTATCAACAATAAAAAAGAACTTTTAATATAAATATTTATCTTCACAAAAATTTTAGTGCTAAAAAAGATCTCATTTATCTCTGCATTTTTTGAGTTGATAATGATTGAAAATTTTCAGCTCTAAAAAAGAACTAATAAATATCCCTTTTATCAATGCCTATTAATTTAGTGTTGATTAAAGGGATCTTTACCAGCTCTTTTTTTAAAATTCTATTAACAGTGTTTCTGTCTATTTAAAAGAACCCTAACCATGATTGAGTCACTCGTGATTCTCATGCTATTGCAGAAATCCCCTACTAATGGTGTGACTCCTCTACATTCCCTCTGATAAATCAAAGATAGAATCCAATGTATATTATTTTCTAAATTTCCTCTAATATTTTTTTTTGGGTTTCATGGTTAGCATTTTTATGTTGTTCTTAGCCATGACGAACCCTACATCTCATCTCCTCACCACTGAAATACAACAAGTGGTTTTATTTTATCTTTTTCCTCCATAGACAATGGTTTAGAATAAATTAAAAGATGTTTTCATATGTTAAGGTCCTTCAATATATGTGTATGTTCCTATATGAATAAATAAAATAGATTGTTCACCAAACGCCACTTCTTTGGGTTGAAAACATAATAACTAATTTTCTGAAACCATGGAGAAAACTATCAAATAAAAAAATCTAAAAAAGATCTTATTTTTTCCTACTCGCTCTACAGTATCCCATGTGGATACTACTCAGTCTCATGTAACCAGAAAATATCTAGAAACATTATTTCCTTTTCTCATTTCATTACCCTCTATGTTCTTATAATATATTCCACAACATAAAATTATTCTTCATTTTATTCACATGATTATACTTCAACGGTTCAAAAGAAACTCTTAAAAATTACAAGAATGGAAATTGTGTCTCCATTGTGGTTTGATAATACTAAATACTCATTCTAGTAATGCAATGCTCTCAATAAAATCCACAATCAATAGAAATCATATAACAAGAGTGGAAAAATTTAAGAATCAATTAGAAAAAATTTATTAGCCTTAGTGGATAAGGACATTCAATAAGAATTATATAATGTTCAGTATAAGTCAGATGAAGATGAAACCCTATGGATGGAACACCATAAGTCCATAGAGAAAACCATCCAAATAGTTGAACTATAAGATAAAGTAAATTAAAGTCCCCATCTACCTACAACCTCTTCCATTATTTATTATTCTAAACTAATTCCAACAGCCGCAACAACTGTATATAAGAAATTAAAATTCTTCCCCTAGCCATTATTAAACAAACCATCACCTATAAAACCCTTCCACCACATTAATATCATCATTTATCTATTTGAAACATCTCTCAATCATGAGATCATTAAATATATCATTCCACTATCCAGATGCCTAATTCAATCCATAGAGATTCCACTTCAACGTTTACAATAAGTCCATGTTCCGATTTTCCTCAAAACCATCTGGTTGATTCATGCAGATTTTGGGAACAGCAGAAGCTTGTGGATGGCATGAACAAATTTACTTTTTAGTAATAATTAATGATTAGTAATTTTTTCATATTATTAAAAATTCACGTACAATGAAAATCCTATATTACTTTACTAAATAAAAATATGAGAACTAGAAGAGGGGCATCATAAAATATGTTTTATAATTAATTTATCAGTATATATAGAATTACCTCAACATGTAATTACACTTTTTAATGATATGGTTAACTAGATTTCATCATACTATTTTTGTGTTGTTGTATCCAAGTGCATAATCCCTATAGGGATCCACATGGGAACCATAATCTCTAAACATCATGGGAACCGCAATCTCTCTCTCTCTCTCTCTCTCTTACCTATACATAAACAATACAATATTATCCATGAATAAAAATCTAAAATTTCAAGCATATTTCAGGAAAATTGTTACTATCTAAAACAAAGATTTAATACTTCAATACTGAATTACAACTAACCTTCTGTACCTTTATTTAATCCATCCTTATGTAATTTATTTCCTTCTGTATTTTGATGATGGATTGAACTCTCTATTTCAAACTAGCCTTCCTCCAATCATTTTGGTTCCAAATTTCCTTGATGACATACGTCCCACTCATATTGTATTCAATAATATCCATCAAAGTTGTTTCCATGGCTTTGAATACTTCATCTCCCAACTCATTCATCCTTTCATCCCCATTATTTACTACTTCCTCAGAACACAAAAAATGGAAACTAAAAATTAATCAAAACATAATGAAGGAATTTTTTGGTTTATTTATATTCATTTTCTTATACAACACACTCATTTAATTTTTACAACACATCATAAAAAAATACTTTCATTTTGATTGTGGTCACATTGGATCCTATTAGAAATCCACAGTTAAGCATACTTGGATGGTAATACAACAATGATGAGTTACCACCTGAAAATACTCATGTTTAACATTTTTTTTAAAACAAAACTCACCAAATATACCATTTGATTATCTTCCCCTTCAACCAAGATAAATTTAAAAGGGTATCAATATTAATCTTTAAGGTATTTCTCCCACAATGAGCAGAGCTCTCTATCCCTATTTTTGGCTTCATCTTCAGGATAATTTCTCTTAGAAGCTTGGATACATAGCCGATTTTCAAGATCTCCCATCCACCTTGCACCAATACCACCACAAGTTTTTATCTCCTCTAATCCCGGCCAAAAAAAGAAACATTTCAGAGGAAGAAGAAAATAATATATGTTTTTCAGTGGAAGTAAATGACTACAAGTGAAATTCATGTGGATTTGAATGCTTATTTTCTTATTTTTGAAATGTAATATGTTAAATTCCATAATTAAAATTATATTTTGGTTATTTTTGAACCTCATTGGAAACATGAATTCCATATCCCAAATAGTTACTATTTAATTTTGTTTCTTGAGACTCATCCCCCATCTCTTCTACGTTTTTTGGACTACTCTGAGAATTAGTCCTCCGAAATAGTCAATAGTTTATGTGGTGAATTTTGGTTAGAGTAGTTAAAAAAATATAGGTGAATGTCCACAAAAGATTGGGGATGGGTATCAAGCAAAAAAAATGCAATAATAACTGTTCAAGAGCTATGTCATCAAGAAACATTGGAACCACAATGATTGGAGGAATGATATATTGGAAGAGGGCGTCCAATACATCATCAAGAGATGGAAGTAAATCAAGTGTTTGAGTTAAATAAACATAGTAGAGGATAGTTTTACTACAATATTGAAGTATTATATCTCTATTAAAGATATTAACAATTTCCATACAAGATGCATGAAAATGTGGACTTTTATGTGTGTCGTTTATTGTACTATTGTTATTCAAGACAAATTAAATGTTTGATTACTCATGTAGACAATGTCTTCTAAACATGATAATGTTACCAATCCCAAGAAAGAACAAATGGTTGTTGATGAAACTATATAATTATTAGAGGATCAATAATATGTTTATGAAAAAATAAGAACAACATAGTGCAATAGTGTTGTATAAAATTATCAAGGCAAGAAGTCATGGTATATAATTTTAGATTTCTTGGAATCAATGCAGAGAAACTATTGGACCCAAAATTCAATGTTTATTAGTTATCTTTGGGTCACAATGAGTATGAATGTGACGATTGATATTGTTTCATGGTGATGTGTCTAACATTTGACAATGAAAATCCTTTGGAATGATATAATGGTAATGTTATGATATACTATCTATATTTTACTAAAAATTTATATAATGAAACATTGATTTAATTTTCATTATTATATATTGTGTTCATTTATTTTAGAATATTTCCATAATAAATTTTTCTTAATGGCCACTAGAAAATACCATAGGGGCTTCTGGACTCTTATTATGATGTTGCATCTTAGGGATAATAGAGGGAAAGTAAATCTCCACCCACCAATTAGTTATTCACACTTTATAAAGAAACATGGGAAAATTTCATTAATCCTCATAATGAGAAATCAATTCATGTGTATTATATTTGATAATATATTATTTTAAATTATGCATTTTATCTAAATTGATTCAAAATTTCTAATTTATGAAATTGAAAAATAGTGCTAAAAATAAAGAGTGAGTATCAAACCCAACATACCCCTATCACAATGAAAGGATGTGGTGCGCTTCATTAGAGAAGAAATTGGTATGTATTTTAAATCAAAAATAAATTTTTAATTATGTGATATGAAACAACATTTGTTTCGTTGTTTATATTTAGATTGATGAATCAAAATATGAATCCACTTCCATCCCACATCATGTGTTGTAGAAGGAGGCTTGTGTAAATAAGGAGGGTAAATTATTTGATGAAAACACAAAAACAGAATGGGAATCATGTGTATGTATGACATAATTTTAATTCGTTATGATTTATAGTAACATTACATAAAAATATCTATTTATGTTCATATTTTTTATATGTTTTAGACATAAGAACCAGAAATTACCATACTAGAAGAAAAGTTTCTTCCAATAGCTTTAAAGTTGTCACGAATCAAATCGGATCGCCATCCCATCGACACCCAACCCAGTCTGCGACAAGGCACGAGGGGCGTTCCCGATCCACATGGGCTGGCACAAGTGCCCAGGTATAAAAATAATGCTTTGGGAATGATTTAACCAATGACTAAAAACATGCCCAGAACAACAAACAAAAAATGATATGCCAAACTAAAAATCTCAACCAAACAGGACCTTACCACAAACCATGATTTTAGTTACTAGTTCAACACCAAACCCAAAAAACTGCAAAACATGGTGGCCCAAAACAAACTCAAAAACCACCCTTGGCTGGAGGACTCCACCCTGTCACCATCTCCACAATTCCACACCAAGGTTTCAACTAACAACCTTAACCACCATCTCTAAAAGCCTTACCCTTAACTGCATTAGACAAAACCAAATCTACTTACACCCAAGGGTGTAAGTAGGGTGTGAGATAATGCTCAATAGGATGTCACCAATACGAGATTCTACATGTAAAGATTACCTGACAAAAAAATTGAGAGTTTAATTTAGTAATAAAAATAAAAGCTTAAACAATTTTAAATAAAACAATTTGAGGAATGACAACTTTAAGGGAAACAGTTTAGAAAGAAAAACAACACTTTTATTTTTATTACACCACAAAGTTTACACCATTTACTATTGTAAAGTGATATTTAATCCAAGATAACCAAAGTGGGAGAGGCCATATAGGTACTAGCACTGAAAGGGACCCTAGAACATTGTCTCGGTGAACCAAGGAATAAGAACCACAATAACAAACGCTCTCATTCACGAGCCACTAGTAGGGAAACACATGCATAACCTATTGGTACCCAAACGTCACCCATAGTTTTTTTAGTGTTGTAATCATCAAACCAGCTAAGTGAAACTAGGCCGAGGCTACTTTTGTATCACTAGCGCACTAGTCCTAGTCTGCCCACCTAATACCCAAGCTTACCAATTTGTGCTCAATTAAGTCAACAAACCACATTTCTTGACAAAGGTCCATGTGAAAAACACATAGTGTGTTATCTACGTGTTGCACCACACTTCCCATACAAAATGAATTCTTAAGACATTACGAACACTAGTAATTTTGTTCAAAACTCAACCTACATCATCCACAGTCAAATAACAAGTTGGACAATTTTTTTTAAAGGTCATAGCTAAAATAATCAACACTAGGAAAAATCCATTTATCTATTTAAAATATATATATATATATATATATAAGATGCATGACTCAAGGATTCCAACAACACCACAACAGAACCAATTTATAACAAAACACACACTGACACACATCAAAAACACAACTGCAACTCCTGCACATTTTAACAAAATAACTACACCAATTTGACAGACACTCATATTTCATTAATATGTACTATCAAAACAAAATTTCAGCAAATTCAAAATAAAAATGACAATGGCCATTGTAAAATAATAGATAAATTTGTTAAATTAATTAAACAAGCAACTCAATAAATCAATCAATATTTAAACATGGAATCACATATCGGTGTATCGCAACTTCGTAAAAATTGGTGCGTAAAGACCACAACAGGCCAACGCGGTCCAAACAAACCCCAAATACACCCTAAAAATAAAGAAATAAAATAATCACATTAAAAATGAACCATGTGGACCAAAAAATCCAGCTGAAATCTTACACTAAAATAGAAGAAGATCACCAGCAAATGAGACGATCGCCACAAAGGTTCAGCCGAGATGAGGGAGCCACTGCGGAGCTGCGCCACACTGGAAACTCATCCAAAATGGATCGATGACTAGTTCAGACATCGCTCAAGCGGAGAGGGGGCTTGTGGATTAGTGCGAGGTAGCAAGGAAAGGTGTCATGGCACACCGCGGTTGCTGGACAAGAGAGGGGACGGCGCTGCTGGGTGTGAGGCAGTAAGGCGGGGCGAAGACAGTCGGGTTCGAGGCAGCAAGAAGGGGAGGTCGTGGTCGGGTGTGAGGCAGCAAGAAGGGGAGGAAAGGCAGCAGTAAGGGGGTAAGGTCATGTTCTAGTTCAAGGCAACAAGGATGGGAGAAAAGGAACGGCACCTAGGGTTCAAGGATGCGTGAACAGGTAAGTGAGCTATAGTGCCGCGTGAGGGAGAGAGTGTGTGGGAGAGAAAAGAAAAAAATAAAGAGGAAAAGAAAAGGGAAAAAGATATGAAATGAAGAAACAAAATAAAATAAATAGGGGATGAAAAACCTAAAAATATAAATAAACTAGCCTAAAAAATGTTTAAACTAATCTAAAATAATAATAAAAATATAACAGAAACATTAAGAATAAAAGTTAATAAGGTTAGAATTTTAATTTTAACCAAATTAAAATATCAAATAAAATAGTGATAATAATAATAATCATAATAATAATTATGATAATAATAATAATAATAATAATAATAATTACAACAATATTTATAATTTTATAAAATTTAATTTTTTCTATAAGGCTAGTTAACCCTCCACGTACCGGGCAGGCTGCGCATGAAACTAGTGACGCTACACGGCTTCGCTTGTTCCCTACCTGCGCGTGGATAGAAGTCAAGCTGACGCTCAATTATCAGCGCAAAAACAAAAAACTCACATCAGCTCGGCCCACATTTCACCCAAAAAATTATTAAAATGAAAATAAACTTATGAGATAAAAACTAAAATTAAAAACATATAGTAACTTGAAGTCCGAGTGTGACAATTCTCCCC
The DNA here is from genome assembly GCA_963277665.1 of Viscum album. Taxonomy (NCBI): domain Eukaryota; kingdom Viridiplantae; phylum Streptophyta; class Magnoliopsida; order Santalales; family Viscaceae; genus Viscum; species Viscum album. The sequence goes on along the minus strand of OY728163.1, from coordinate 1,689,235,777 downwards.
ACCATGAAAACTTTATACCATCGAAAATTCAATTCGAATCCTGATTAGAGAATAAAAATGGGTACTCATGTTCAAAGCATTAGCCACCACATTACCCTTTCCCAGGGTATAGACAATGTCAAATTCAAACCCTTGCAAGTACTCGACCCAGCGGCGCTGCCTCATATTGAGATCATTTTGAGAGAAGATGTAGGGTAGGCTCTTATAGTCATAATAGACCACAAATATTTCACCAAAGAGGTAGTGACGCCAAGTCTTCTGGGCGTGCATCACTATTTCCAACTCTAAGTCGTCAATTAGATAATTCTTCTCATGCAGCCAGAGTTGGCGATAACCATAGGACACCACATGATTATCCAGCATGAGCGCACACCCAAGGACTATACATGAAGCATCACAATAAATCACATAGCCCTTCCAAGACTCTAGTAAGATCAACACGGGTGTGATGGTCAACTGTCGCTTCAAATCCTCAAAGGATGCTTGGCACTGAGGGCTACATTCAAACTTCACCCCTTTTCGGGTGAGTGCAGTCATGGAGGAGGCAAGCCGTGAGAAATACCTAACAAAGAACCTATAATAACCTACCAGGCCAAGAAAACTCTTGATCTCAAACACATTTCTCAGTTATTCCAAAGACATAACTACACTGATCTTCTCAGGATCCACTGAAACCCCTTGTTCTAAGATGACATTCCCCAGAAACGTCACTTCCTAGATCCAAAAGGTGGACTTAAAAAGTTTTTCATACAATAGGTGATCCTGAAAAGTGGTCGAAACAATCTGTAGGTGATGCTCATGATCCTCCTCAGATCCAAAAGAAACTAAACTATCATCAACAAACACCACGACAGAGGAGTTGAGTATTAGTGGAACACCCTATTGATGGGTTCCATGAAAACCGCCGAAGTATTTGTCAATTTTAAAGGCATGAATAGATACGCAAAGTGACCATACCTGCTTCGGAAATCCATCTTTGGAATGTCTTCTTCTCTCACCCTGAGTTGGTGGTAACCCGACCACAAGTCAAATTTTGGAGAACCACTTTTCCCCCTTCAACTGGTCGAAAAAATCATCGATCTGAGGTAAAGGGTACTTATTCTCGATGGTTACCTTATTCAATTTCTAGTAATTGATGCACGAACGGAGGGTTCCATCAGCCTTCTTCATGAATAACATTGTGGCAGCCCATGGAGAGATGCTCAGACAAATAAATCCTTTGGATTCCAAATCGTCCAGTTGTATCTTTAATTCCCACAATTTGGTGGGGGGCATGCGATATGAGGGAAGAGATATAGTATTTCTTCCCAGTTCCAACTCAATCGAGAAATCCACGTCCCTCTCTGGGGGTAAACCTGAAAAATCATCTTGGAAGACCTCTGGGAACTCATACACTACATGAGGTAACCCACCCTGAGAAACACCACCATCGTCCTCAAGTGCAAGCGATGATAACTGATAAGAAACACTCCCCAACTCAGGGAGTGGAGGTCCCGCACGACCCAACCGAGGATCCCATTCTCTATGAAATAATTGAGGACTCCCATCTGGTTTCATAAAACTGACCCATCACCGATAACAATCAATATGCACTTAGAATCACACCAGCCAGTCCATGTCGAGGATCACATCAAACAGGTCCATATCAAAAACCAAGAAATCCCACTCCATCTAGACTCCTGACACAAAGAGTGTGCACGAAGGACACCTAAAAACCTACTCATTTTTCTTACCTAGCGGTGTTACTAACTCCATTGCAAGAGATAAAAGCTTGGTTTTAAGGCTCAACATGTTCACAAGAAGGGCAGATATAAAAGAAACTGAACCACCAGTATCAAATAAAAATCCAGCTATACAAGATACAATCATAATGGTACCTTGAATAGTCGAAGGTCCTGCATCAGATCCTATAGGTTCCTGATCCATAGCATGGAGATGTATAGACCCTACCTGATAATGATCGCTCGCCTGTGGATCTGCCTTGACCTGGCTCTGCCCAGAGGATGATCCTGTCCTATTTCCATAAACACCAAACCGAGATCCCACAGTCCTGGTCGGCTCTGACTGAATTGGTACTCCCCTAAAAGACACAAACCCTGCCCCACTCTGATAAGGGTGTGTCACTCTGCAAAATCACTGCACATGCCCCAGAATTCCTCAACAAAAGCAAGGACCGGGTGGAGTGGGACACGTAGGTTGGATGTGTCATTCCTTCCCACATTGATGGAACACAACCGACCTCGTATTAGAAGCAATAGATGAGGTCTTCCTGAAAGGATGGCCTGATATGCCACTCGCCTTCTTCTCATGATCATCACGCTTTCTCTTCTTATCGAATGAAATGTCACTGCCAAACCCTAACATTGATCCAGAAAACCCTGAATTTCCTCTCTGGTCAACCTCGACCATGAAAGAACGATTGACCACCTCAGCATAAGTTCCCAACTTGAATAAGAAATCCTGAGAGTAGATTTATGGTCGAACACCCTTCTCAAACTTCTGAGCATTCAAATATTCACTTGAAACAATCTTAGGTGTGTGCCGCACTAGCTTAGCAATGTGGTTTGCATACTCCATCATTGTCTTGTACCATTGTGAGAGATCTATTAACTCTCAGGATCTAGCGTTGTCTAGGAACTCGGGATAGTATTTCTCGTTGAAGATAGATTTGAAATCCTCCCAACTCATCTCCTCATGATTCCCATCCCGAATCACTGATTCCCACCACTTGTGACTGGAACCCTCTTGCTGGAATGTGGCGCACTTCACCCTGACTTCCTCTGGCATGTCAAGGAACTTTAACATACGCTCTATCTTTTCAAGTCATTCCTCTACCTCTTGAGTTTTTGAACTACCTCAGAATGAAGGAGGTTTATTCTTAAAAAACTTCTTATCATTATCCTTCTTAGAGCCAGACCCATCTCCACTAGCTGGAATAGGGGTGGGGGCAGGAGTCGCCCCTTGTCCTAAAGCCTGAACAGCTCAGACCACAGCCTCTACCAATCTCTGATCAAGCGATAAAGGAGAACTCTCTCTGGCTTCCTTCTGTGGGTGCGTGTAAGCTCTCCGGGGAGGGATCTTGTTGCAAAGAGCAACAGTCATAAAATAACATCATCACTATATCATATCTAAAGAAAAATAAAATTTCTAGAAAATTAAATAATCATAAGTAAACTAAACATGTAAAAGTAACATCATGTCTAAAATCTTCTTCATTTCCCGATATCCACCCACAGTCTATAGCCTACACATCCCACCTGGAAGAAAAGTGAAGATAGCATCCCGATGCCCCATGGCAACTTAGAGTCTTTCACGAGGTGTGTTATCCAGGCACCCTACATGCAACTAGAATTATGAGCCCCGACATTCCTAACTATTATCTAACCAGACTCATCCCAAATAAAATAACTCAGACAAAAAAACCTCCCCTGATACCATTTTTTCGCGAAAAAAATAGGATCACCATCCCATCAATGCCTGACCTAGTCCGCGACAAGTCACGAGGGGCATTCCTGATCCCCACGGGATGGAACAAGTGTCGGGGTATCAAAATAAGGCTTCGGGAATGATTTACCTGATTACGAAAAACATTCCCAAAACAACAAATAAAAAAAGATATGACAAACTAAAAATATCAAACAAACGGGACCTTACCACAAACCAGGATTTTACTTACATGTTCAACACCACACCCAAACAACTACAAAATATGGTGGCCAGAAACCAACTCAAAAACCACCCCTTGATGGAGGAAACCACCCTCTCACTATCTCCACAATGCCACACCAAGGTTTCAGTTAACAACTTGAACCAGCATATCGAAAAGCCTTACCCTTACTAGCATCAGACAAAACAAAATCTACTTACACCCAAGGGTGTAATTAGGGTGTGAGATAACACTCAATAGGATGTCATCAATAATAGATTCCACATGTAAAGATTAGCTGACAAAACAATTGCAATTTTAATCCAGGAATAAAAATAAAATCTTAAACAATTTTAAATAAAAAAATTTGACGAATGACAACTTTAATGGAAACAATTTAGAAAGAAAAACAACACTTTTATTTTTATTACACCACAAAGGTTACACCATGTACTGTTGTCAAGTGAGATGTAATCCAAGAGCACCAAAGTGGGAGATACCCTATAGGTACTAGCACTGAAAGGGACCCTAGAACATTGTGTCTCGGTGAACCAAGGAATAATAACCACAATAACATATGCACTCGTGCATGAGCCACTAGTAGGGAAACACATCCATAACCTATTGGTCCTCAAACATCACCCATAGTTTTTTTAGTGTTGTAATTGTCAAACCAAATGAGTGAAACCAGGCTGAGGCCACTTCTGTATCACTAATGCACTAGTCCTAGTCTGCCCACCTAATACCCACGCTTCCCATTTTGTGCTCAATTAAGTCAACATGCCACATTGCATGACAATGTTACATGTGCAAAACACATAGTGCATTATATACATGTTGTTCCACACTTCCCATATAAAATGCATTCTTAAGACATTACGAACACCAATAATTTTGTTCAAAACTCTCCCCTACATCATCCACACAGTCAAATAACAAGTTGCACCATTTTTTTAAAGGTCAGCTAAAATAATCATAACTAGGAAAAATCCATTTAGCAGTTTAAAATATATATATATATATATATAAGATGCATGACTCAAGGAGTCCAACAACACCAAAACAAAACTTGTTAACAAAAAAACGCACACCGACACACATCAAAAACACATCTGCAACTTTTGCACATTTTAACAAAATAACTACACCAATTTGACAGACACTCATATTTCATAAATATGTACTATCAAAACAAAAGTGCAGAAAATTCCAAATAAAACTGACTACACCCATTGGAAACTAATAGATAAATATGATAAATTAATTAAACAATCAAATCAATAAATCAATCAATATTTAAAAATGGAATCACCTAGAGGTGTATCACAGCTTTGCAAAAATTGGTGCGCAAAGACCATTGCACGCCAACACAGTCCAAAAAAACCCCAAAAAAACCCTAAAAACAAGGAAACAAAATAATGGCATCAAGAATGAACCACTTGGAACACAAAATCAAGCACCAATCTTACACCAAATAGAAGAATATCACCAGAAAATGAGATGGCTGCCGCAATGGTTCAGCCGAGAAGAAGGGGCCACTGTGGAGTTGCGCCGCACTGGAAACTCATCCGAAATAGAGGGCTAACTGGTACGGATATTTCTCAAGTGGATAGGGGACATGTGTCTCGGTGCGACGTAGCATGACAACATGTCGTGGTTACTGGAAAAGAGGGGGGACGGCGCTGCTGGGTGTGAGGTAGCAAGGTGGGGAGAAGACAGTCGGGTGTGAGGCAGCAAGAAGGGGAGGTCGCGGCCATGTGTGAGGCAGTAAGAAGGGGAGGAAAGGAAGCGGTTATAGGGTAAGGTCTTGGTTGGGTGCAAGGCAACAAGGATGGGAGAAAAGGGGCGGCTCCTAGGATCCAAGGCTGCAAGAACAGGGAAGCGAGCTATAGCGCCGCGTGAAGGATAGAGTGTGAGGAATAGAAAAGAAAAAAACTAAAGATGAAAACAAAAGGGAAAAAGATAGGAAAAGAAGATATAAAATAAAAAAATAGTGGAAGAAAAACCTTAAAAATTAAACTAGCCAAAAAAATGGTTAAACTATTCTAAAATAATAATAATAATATAACAGAAACATTAATAATAAAAGATAATAAGTTTAGAATTTTAATTTTAACTAAATTAAAATATTAAATACAATAGTGTTAATAATAATAATCATAATAATAATAATGATAATAATAATAATAATAATAATAATGACAATAATATTTATAAATATAAAAAAATTATTTTTTTTATTAGGCTAGTTAACTCTCCACGCACCGGGCAAGCTGCGCGTGAAAATGGCGAAGCCACACGGCTTCGCCTGTGCCCTGCCCGTGCATGGAGCGATGTTAACCTAACGCTCAATTATCAGCACAAAAAAAATATCATCAGATTGGACCTCATTTCACCCAAACAATTATTATAATTAAAATAACCTTATGAGATAAAAGCTAAAATTAAAAACATATTGTAACTTGAAGTCCGGGTGTGACAGAATTGGCCTAAACAATATGGTCACATTAGAGGATTATGTTTTAGAGTCTCTCCTCAAACATATTTCATGAATATAAAACCAAATGAAGATACATATATAATTTTGATATGATTGAAAACACAAATAGACTCACTTATATTATTTTGCAGCCTATTTTGGCAGACCAGTGTATAAGAAATGATCAAAGTGAACCTATAGTGGAGGAATGATCTGCCCATAAACCAAATGATCCAACTAGATTTGAGGCTATTAATTCCCCAAACCTCATACCTTTCCCAGGGTAATTAATATTTTCATTACCCTTTCTCCTAAATGTGAATCGAACAACTTCCTATAACATTATATTACTAAAAATCTATAGGGTACAGTTTTATGTGATTTATATATGTCAACACCCACACATCGTTGTGTTGTGATGGGTACAATTTATAATATCTCGAAAGACCAGCTAAACCATCATGACCTCCCAAAATATCACATGGGATTTGGGATTGAGGTATATTTATAGGTTACTGCTCAGTTTCATGTTCTAGTTAATGGTATGGATATTATAACAATCACTAATGATATTGAAGCTTTCATAGCATAACCGTCTAAACTTATAAAGATGCATGAGTTATGTCTTTAACAATTTTTTCATATAAAAATCTTGTAACAGTTGATTATAAATGTTCTTAATTGAGGCATGATATTATATGTGGATAAAGTTGGTGAGAAAGAGGAGTTCAAATCAAGAAAATCTAGTGAATCAACCAATAAAACTAAATGATCCTCCGAGAGTAACTTCTCCCTTAATGTTCCATAGAAACATTTATTATCATTAAAACTTTATACAGGGACAACATTTAAAGATAAAACTATTTCTTACCATGAATATAAAGAAGAAATATATGGTGATTCCTTGAAATATGGAATTGGTCTTGAGACTCTAAGTGAGATTCTCAAGCATCAATAGTTGGGTGTCTCAATTGTGAATACAGACATAGGGTACATTTTTATAATATATTTGTCTAAATAGTGAGCTAATATTTTAATTAAAGTTAATAACTATTCATATTTTGTACCAGAGTTTATATCAAAACTATATAAAGGGATGACCATGTGAAGCATGATTTAGATTCATTAATCCCCGTATCATTTCTATAGTAGAACTTACTTTGGATAAGAAAACAATTGAGAATAAAAAAGATGAATTACTCGAAGTTTTTAATAAAAATTTATTAGACGATTGAATCTTTATGGTTCCTAAAATGAAACAGTAAAATTTCACAATCTATTCACCTAAAATATATTTTTAATTTTTTCATTACTTAATTGTTTTTGTTTGTTATGGTGCACTAGATGCTGATTGCAATCAATCTGGACACCCTAAAAATTTATTTTTTGGATCCAATTCATGGAAATAAAAACAACCGACCACACATGATGTGTATTGTGAATATTTAATACACTTCAATCAAAATTTTAAATATAAAATTCAAATTATATGTTTAGTTTTTGTTTTAACAAAAAAAAATTTATGATAGGGCGGTCACTAAATATAGGCTAGATCATGGAATGAAGTCGATGTATGAAGGGATAAAGCATATGAATTACTATAAATGGGAACAATTTAAGTTATATATTGAAATATTTAACTATAAGAAAAATTCAAAAGAATTTTCTAATTTTGGTCTATGTTTTTATAGTGTCTGAAATAAGATAATTACATCGATTGTGGATATTATGTTTTCAAATTTAAGAAAGACATCATAAATCATGAAAATACCAGAATCACCCAATAGGTAATTTTAAAAGGTAATTAAAATTTAATTAAATATATTTCATGATCATTTTTATTATATTTTTCTTCAGTACTATCAAAATTTATGACAACCTAGATAATCAAAAGAAGAATTATATTTGTTTAGAGATGAGTAGGAAACATAATTTTTGTCAGAATATATGCTAAAAAGAATTTAGGTGATTAACTACAATTTTTGTGATATAGTATTATTTATGACCTTTGAAATATATTTGGGGTGTGAAGAATTAGTGTCATAATGATTATATATTAGTTTTTATCTCTTTCTTAGGTAGAATTATAACGGAGAAAATAAGTTTGTTTAAAAATACTAGCCTGCAAACAATAAAATAGTTGTGAAATCGTAAAGGTGTAGGCAGAGCTGGAGTCGGAGGTAGTGGTGAATTCAGAGGTATATTCGATGATGGAGACCGACAAGGATGAGGATTTGGAGGCAAAGACTGAGGCAAAGTCTGAGGTGGAGGAGGATACAAAGTCCTGGCTTTCAAACAATAAAATTGTTTGTCAATGAAGTAAAATGAGGATCATACAATGATTGTTTTTTAGAACAACTGTTAAAAATTTAAAACAAAAATTGTCACTGAAGATAAGGGAAATATTTCATATGTTTATGGTGGCTTATTAAAATATTTTTTTCAATACTTGTTTAAATGATTTTATAAATGGTATTAATCCACCTATAAGATCATTCTATGTTGGAAGCTTCAATTTCTCCACTAGTGTTATTGAAGTAACATCTTTACAACTCCCAATCATCAAATAGGTGTATAATCCAACTTAAATGTTTGAATAAATATGTGTTTAATAGACCAACAAATTCATCAGGTGTATAAAAGAACTATTGGAGGAAAACCAATATTTATATATCATGGTCATCAAGGAGGACTTATGTCAAAGTGTCCATTATCAGTTTCAAATTAACATTTTAATGAAAAAAAGTGTCACTCATTGAAAAACAAGAAAACATGCTTGGATTTTCAGGATAATTTAGGAAAATGATTCATAATTCATTTATGATATGTATGAATTAGTATCATGTCAAAATCACTCATTATATGACCTTTATGGATCAAAGTACATGTTTCTAGTTTGACATGACATTTTTGTAAAAAACATAAGTGGTATACCCAAAACTAATGAAAAACATTCTGATTGTTTTAATATTTTATGAAAAAATCCATAAGTAATTTGGAATGTGTAGGAATTAGTCAAACCTCAATCTGATGCACAGTGTGACCGGTATGACTCCAAGTGTGATTTTTTTTTCAAAATTGATTTTAAATTTACTGAAAAAAACAATTTACTTACTCAAAACTAAGAAAACACATTCATATTATTTTGGTACTTTAGGAAAATGATAAATAAGCAATTTTTGACATGTAGGAATCATCTGCATCTCAATCTGACTCACAGTGTGACTAGTATGACAGAAAGTGTTCGTTATCTATTTAAAATTGACATTTTAATTCAAAAAAGTGTCACTCATTAAGAACCAAGAAACCATGATCTTATTTTTGTGATATTCTGGTACAATAATTCAGAATTAAATTTTGATGTGTATCAATTAGTCTCATTTCAAACCCACGCATGATGTAACCTTTATGACTCAAATTGTATGTTTCTAGCTTAAAATTATTTTTTAGTAATAACACAAGAGGCATCATTAAAACTAAGGAAAGGTGTTTTTATTGTTTTGATACTTTATTAAAATTATCCATAAGTCATTTGAGATGTTTATAAATCAAATGCACCAAAATTCGATTCATGGTGTGACCAGTATGAATCAAAGTGTGCGTTTTTATTCAAAATTAACATTAATTTTTGTGAAAAAAACAGATGACATACTCAAAACTAGGAAAATGCATTCATATTGTTTTGGTACTTTAATAAAATTATCCATAAGTCATTTTTGATGTGTAAGAATCAATGATACCATAATGTGATGCATGATGTGACTGCTATGAATTAAAGGGTCAGTTATTAGTTAAAAATTGACATTTTAATTTTAAAAAAGTGCTCCTCACTGAAAATGGAGCAACCAAACTCATATTTTCTTGATAATTTGTTAAAAAGATTCATAATTAATTTTTTATATGTATAAATTAGTCTCATATAAAACCTCCACACGATGACATTTCTATGACTCAAAGAGCGTGTTTCCAATTTAAAATGACATTTTACTAAAAAACATAAGTTGTGTAGTAAAAATAGGGGAGAAACATTATAATTATTTTGATACATTAGGAAAATAAACTATAAGAAATTTGGGAAAATTTTTAATCAACCTAACCATAATTTGGCATATGGTGTGACCAGTATGACTCCAAGTGCATCTTTTTATTCAAAACTGAAAATAATTATTGTAAAATAACAACTAACATACTCAAAAGCAAGAAAATGAATTCAGATTATTTTGGTAATTTAATAGATAAAATAGTGATTTATTTATAAAATTTAAAGAGTTAGGATAATGTATAATGTTCATTAATAATATTGAATTAGATTAACAGGGATAGTAATTTGTTGTGTTATTAAAATTAAAGTGGGTATACATTTATAATGTCATAAATAATGATTCATCATAATTTATCCATGTTAACATATCATAGTTGATCAACAATTGTGAGTGTGAATAATTCAATCTATATATTTTTTATTCATAATATAAAATGTTATATTATGTTGATGATGGATTAGATGAAAAATGGATTATTATTATTAATGTGAAACTAAGAGATATGTATGATATGGGTGATAAATTTAAATAATTATTTTGGGATATTCACCCCCTTGAATAATAATATATTGATATAGCTATCTATGATGATGTTGAAATATCCAGTCATATAAGATAGGGTAAAAAGGTCTTCACACCTTTTGGGATGGATGTGCGGGGTAAGAAATCTAGTCCAAACCCAGAAGATTATGATTAATAGTTGGAATATTTTTTATTTAATAGGTAAATCTATGGATTTGTCAGATACTATGATTAAAAGATATATTAGAGTATTATTTTTACAAGAGACTAAATGGGTGGGAGAAAAGGGAAAATAATTAGGTATCTCCAATTTTAAAATTTGATACTCGAGTAAAACTAAGACTAAAAATGGAGTTGGTATTATGGTGGATTAATCCTTAAGAGATAAGGTGGTTTATGTTGTAATGTTAGTGGATAAAATCATATATGTTAAGATATTTGTAAAAAATGAGACTTTTGACTTCATTAGTGTTTATGAACCAAAATTAAGGCTTGATGTTCAACATAAGTCAACATTTTTAGGTTAATTTAAGATGTTAAATTTTGTGTTTTTTACAACATGATAATATTTTTATAAATAGTTTCCTAAATGTTTATATAAGAAAGGATTGTAAAGATCATTTAGACTACATTGGACTTTTTTTTGAAGTATTAAAGGACTAAGAATTTTTTATCTTATAATTTTACAACCATTATTATTTTGTGAAAGAAAATAAACTCTTTAAAAAATGATAGGAACATATTATTACATATAAAATGAAGTCTCAATATCATAAATTGATTATTTCAAGGTAAAGAGGTTAGATACATCATTTATTATTGATTTTAAGGTTATAAATGGTGAAAGTTTAACTATCCAACATCATTTTTAGTTTTAGACCTATAAGTTAAGATTTATAAGATAAATTACAAACAATTAAAGATTCCTGGAATTAAATGGTCATTCATTAAGAATAACCTTATAATGTAAATTAATAAAATAATTTTGAAAAAAGTGGATTTAGAAGTTTAATGAACTGCTAAATGTATGTGGGATGACGTAATGTCCCGACCTACGTACCACATACTGGTGCCCCGAGTCAGTCGGTTACAAGACCTCAATCGTGCCTCCCCCTAAGTTAGAGGCTACCAACTAGTAGTGAGGGTCTAATATAAAACATGGGGGGACTATAACCTCTTTATCAAAGTAATACGATGGAAAAAATAGAAAAACATTAACGAAATGGTAATAACCAATAACTAGAATCATACTATAATAAATAGCTGACTATTATAACATGATAAAACAAAATAAGAAACAATATCTAGACAATAGTAGTAAATATATCATTCTATTGTATGTGTCAAGTTTCAAATGAAAACCAAAAAAATAAAGACACTAATAACTCCATTTGGGTCCCAACATCATGTTCAGTTCCCTCATTCATGATCCATCCCAAATCTTCCATCTAACATATAACTCTTTCCATTATCCTATCCTACAAACATGGAGTCTATTCAGGTATTGATCAGGCTGTTTGAGTACGGAATGAGTTTAACTCATTAGAACACCACCAAAGGTGTATAAAACAATATCTAGTCTATAACAGTGTTTGAATTTGTATAAGGAACAAAGTAGAATATGGTAAACAGTTATCACATTTTATTATTCTTTAATTAACCACATAATCATCTAGGTTCACAATGACACAAGATCCACTAATACATGATTCATACCATGTTAGAGTCTGAAACATGTCACATAGGGAAAATAAAAACTCATTATAATAATGGGATTTAATTTATCATTCAATTTTCATAATTATGGCCACATGGAACCATAATCCAATGATAACATTTTGGGCCCATAATTCCACAGTTAGGATCTCATTGATATTTTAAGCATCAATTAGTGTCCCATAACCCATTTTTTCATTGATTGCACTTGGTATTTTGAAGCATCAGTCTTTGTCCCACACTAATTTATCAATCAATCACTTGTAGAATTTTAATTCATCAGTCCATATCCCATACTCATTTATCACATGCATGCATTTTGGTCTAGAAAATCTTCTCTAGCACCCCATGGGTATTTAAAGCATCAACATGTATCCCGCAATCCATTCATCAAGCAATCACATGTTTCAAATATATCACATTTAACAAGTTTAATCATCATTAACCACCTCATCAAAATTTCACATCGTGGAATACCATTTCAATTATCAAAATAGTAAGTATTCATCACTTTAATTCACATGGAATAATATGAAAATATAAATATTAAACCCTTTATGAACCTTTAATCATATAATTCATTATCATTTCAAGTAAAATTCAAACATCCCTTAATTATTATTAATCAATCAATTCAACATTCTATTAATCAATAAATTCCAAAATCCCATCGATTGATGAATTAAAAAATCCCATTAGTTAAAATATTGATTACCCCACTAATCATAAAATTAAATGTCCCATTATTAAACAAATTCATAAACACAATTACGAAATTCAAATTTCCCAAGTTCAACTCATTTAATATTTACATGGAAATTCAATTAATCAATTTCATGATTCCTTTAATTAATCAATCAATCAATTAATTTAATTCAATATTAAATTTCCAAACATACTAATTTAAATTCCATAATGAATACATGAAATTGGAATTCAAGACTATTGGAATTGAAATTTAGGCCACCAACCTATATATCATCGATGGATGCTTGCCAATCGAAATACTCAAATTGAAGCAGAATGTTCCATTGCACAATGAAGAATGATATCTAGTCTGAATATCAAGATCCAATATCAAATGGAATATATCCAGGAAAATATGGATCTAAACCATAACTAATATAGAAAATAGTCCCTTCAAACATGATATAAATATGGGAGATAGAGAAAACAATTCGGGATGAGAATCTTTTACTAGTATAGGTGTATATTTTTTAATCTGGTCTTTGATTTTTCAAGAACAGAGTTTGAAATCCCTTCGAATTCATCAAGATTCCTCAAAAATGAAAAAAACCCTTTATGGTTAAATTGGGATAATATTGGGTGATGTTCTTGGGGATCAAGAATTTTAAAACTAATTTTTAGTGGATTAAAACCCATGCACATGGTTTACTATGTAGGGTGCATAGATTTTTAAAATGTGTGTTCTAACCATGCACCTCTCTTGTGGGAGTGAACAATTACTCCAGAGAGAGAGAACAATTTTAAAAACAATGTTCCAACCTTTGAATCCCTCTCTTCTTGGTGTTTCATGGTTTTTTGGGGTAGGGTGTATGATTTTGGAAAATTGTGTGCCAACCATGCATTGCCCAAAAACCCTCCAAAAACTTCCAAATTTCACCCAAATTCACCCATGGAAAAACCCAAAAAAGATATATTCAAAACAAGAAAAACAATTACCTGAAAATGATTTTGGAAAATCTTTTAAAAAATTTTAGGATCTTATAATCTCCCCACCTTATAATAGATTATCTTTATGTTTCACTCCCAAGCATATCTAGGATTATTAGTCAAGAAGGTTAGGGCACTGAGTTCTCTTATATGCTTATCTTTTCCATGTTTCCTCCTGAAAACACCCATGATTCCACAATATAAGAACTATCACCATATGATTTTCCCAAAACACTTTCTCACTACAATCCATAACACGTATCGGATGATCCTCAAAGGACTCTTCGATATCAAGCTCAACATCATACACATCGATCACATGACAAGGGTCAGGGTGATACAACTAAAGTTGTGACACGTGGAAAACATGATGCATAATATTATACCTATTTGGAAGATATAATCGGCATGCCACTGGCTTAATTATCTCCAAAATATCAAAAGGAACAATAAACCTGGGTTCCCACTTTCCCTGCCTTCTGATCCTATATGGACCCAATTTACGCAACGCCATTTGGAACACATGATCACCCACTCTAAACTCAACGAGTTACTGATTTCTATGAAGATACAACTTCTATGTAATTTGAGCCATAACCATACACTTTTGAATTAGTTAAACCTACTCTAACATCTCCTACATGATACATGGTCCCAACAACTCTTACTCTCCTACCTCCATCCATCATAGTGGTAATCTGCATGACCTACCATAAAGTGACTTATATGGTTCCATAGGTATAGTTTCCACATAACTATTTTATAGGAAAACTCAACAAGCACCAAGTGCTTCTCCCAAGACCCACCAAATTCTAGAACACATTCTAATATAAAATATTTTACAACATTTATAGTATGTTCCAACTACCCATCTATCTGTGGGTGGAAATCCATACTATGAAAACCCTATGTGGGAATTCCTTTTTTCAATATTTTCCTAAAGTGAGAAGTGAAATGCAAGTCATAATCTAAAACTATACTCTGTGACACCTTGTGCAGATGGACTATCTACCAAATGTATATGTCTTCTAAGTAATCTACTAAAAAAGTCTCCCATATTAGCAATAAATGTGCTACTTTTATCAATCGATCCTCAATCACCCAAAGAGAGTCATTCTTCTGAGGTGTTCCTAGGAGAACCATGATGAAATCCATGGTACCATTATCCCATTTACATTATGGAATGGGAATAAACCACTTTTTCATTTCTTTTCAACTTTCACCTATTGACATGTGTATCATCATGTCACAAATCCTACAATCACATTTTTCATTTCCAACCAACAATATTATCATCATAACTCGCGATATATTTTTGGTAAAACCTAGATGTACATCTCACATCGTGGCATGAAATTCACACATCATCTTCTCACACACACAAGTAGGCACAACTACACATACCCAGACATAGATGATCTAATCTTCATCTATATTACAATATGAAGGTGACTCCCCACCTTCAAAGCTTTCCCTTATAGCCAAACATTACGAATCCTGATACCGAATTTCATTGAACCAGATCAAAATTGTAGACTCTTTTGATACTTATAAGGGATTAATCTACTTATGTCCATATTAAACCATGAAATTCATCTCAACTAGAAAATTCATTATCTTTCACTCATAAATGGATTCCTAAACTGCATGTGTTAGAGTTTTCCTATTCAAATCATCAGCAACACTATTTCCAATACAGGGTATATATTTTAGTACAAAATCAAAGGACTTCATATACTCAACCAACCTCCACTACTTTAGATTCAAATATCATTAAAAAAAGATATACTTTATGATCTTATGATTTGTATAAAGAGTATTCCTTTCAACCAATAGATAATGCTTCAAGAACTTTAAGGAAAACAAAATGTAGGTAATTCAAGATCACGCATAGAAAAATTCTATTCATGGGGACACAACTATAGAAACCAATTTTCCACGACTAAATATCCCTACATCATAAATTATCCAATCCCGATCATAGAAGAATTATAAAACACTGTATACTCCTTCCAAGGATTAGTTAGGATCAATATTGAAGTAGTTTTCAAATGATTCTTCAACTCCTGCAAATAATTCCCACATTATCTATACCATTCAAGCTTTTTCCCCTTATTGTTCAAGCCTGAAAGAGTTTATGTCAAGCATGAAAAGTACTGGATGAACCTTGAATAATAGAAAACTAATCCCAAAAAGCTACGAATATTTAAAATAACCTTGGGATACTCATAAGAAACAATTTCCCGCACCTAATTTGGGGCCACTGACACACCTTCCTCATGATGATGTGACACAAGAAGTGTACGTGTCAATCAAGAATTGGAAATTAGATATATTTGTGTGAAACCAATTATCCCTCAGTGAACTCAAGATGGTTTAAAGATGTTGTGTATGATTTTCATGAGTCATGGAGTAAAAAAAGATGTAATCCAAAAACCCTAGTGAAAATTGATCTAGGTAAGGCTGATGGATTTTGTATATCAAGGCCATAAACATTTACCGAGTACTCATAAACCTGAACGACATCACAACAGACTCATAAATTACATAACTTATTTTCAAAGCAGTCTGAAGTATGTCAAAAGGTTCAACTCTCAACTTATGATACCCTAATCTCATTTAGATCATAGAGAACATACAAGATCCCCATAAATTATCAAACAGATCATCGATACATGGAAGAGGATACTAGTTTGTCACTATCATCAAATATAACTTTTGGTAATAGATACATATGTAAAAACTTCCATCAGCCTTTCTTGTAAAAAAAACTCAAGAAACCTAATGTGACGTACTGAGATAGATAAACCCCTTATAAATCAACTCTTCCAGTTGAGTCTTGAGCTATTGATGTTTTTTTAGTGACATTATACGAGGTGGAATATAATCCAAATAAACTCTAAAAACAATCTCAATAATAATGTCCACATTTCTCTCAAGTGGTATCACTGAGAAGACCTTAGGAAGCACATATTGGAACAGGTTTACTATGGGTGGAAATACATCCTATTTCATACCCCCTGTCATCTAGAAATAGACTTGAAACTTTGGTAGTGATCTCCCCCAGTTACGGATGAATAGGCCATGAACATCCCACTTTGATATCCCATTCTCCATAGTGAACATAATTGTCACCCTTAAGAGATGTAATGGTCACTCTCTTGTGGTAACAATCTATGTGCGATCAGTATAATAATAAACAGTCCATAACAAATATTATGTCATATCCTGAAATATCTAGTATATAGAGATCCTGTATAAAATGATACTCCCCAACCTCAAGAGAACACCCCTTTCGCAAATAGATGTATCTTGATCGTTCTCCCTACAATGTAACAATCATCAAAACCCCACTCACTAACTCTACTACTAGACTCATCCCATTCAAAAGTTTTGCAGATATAAAATAATGAGAGTCACCATAATAAATTAAGGCACTAGAAATCATCAAATCTATAATAATAGTACCTTTAACTATCAATGGTCTAGACTCGTTATCTGTAAGTGTAGGATTAAATACATTCAACTGTATTTCCCATATTCCCTATGATGCAGTTTGAGTCCCCTATAATGCACCACTCTGCTGATATAGCTTCTCTTTCCCAGAAGCACCTCATCCACTACCTCAACCACCACATCATATATAACTCCAACATTTAGACTGGTATGGTGTAAAATATCCCCTTCCCATTACATTATTTTTTTTAGCTGCTCCATAACAAGTCACCTATTTTTGGTTCCTACAGAACCAGTATTGATGTCCCATCTTTCTATAATCTCAACACTATACTATTGGTTGTGGAAAATCACTACAAAATTGACCCAACCTACCACATTGGTGATAGGTTACTCAGGAAAGGTCATGTGTGAGTGGCCCTTCACCATAGAAAATGTTCTTACAATCACTCAGGATAACATTCTCATAGTGACACTTTATACCCTCAAAAGTTGTAGCTTTTTATCATCTAGCAGAAACCACCTATCCTACATTAGAAGCCTCTTTATGGTTACCCTCAAAAATGAAATCTCAATTCACCACTTCATAAAAAAAATCAACTGAAAGATATTCACCAAGGACATAATCACATATTTATGCCCATCCTGAAACTATTTTTATGCGATAGACTCATCTTCTGCAAATAATATAGAAAATAAATGCATATTTATAAAGAATTCTTCATAGTCCATCATGGATATACTCCCCTGGTTCATCCTCATGAACTCTTCTCCACTCTCTCTCCCAGACTCATTCCATAACTTATATTCCTTAGGTCCACCCTCTATGGTAAATTTTGGAGGGTGCTGCAATTGAAAATACCATGTTAGATAAGTCATACGTTTCACAACCTTCCCTGGGTCTCTTTATATAAACTGTATAAAGTGAGTAAAAATTATCAGAGGACATCCCTCCATCTCCCTCACCCAGCACTATCAGTGCCTTGGGTTCCACTATTAGATATTCATTTATAGCTATGTCCTCCCATCATCCTGTAAAAATGTGTTTTCATGGAGGCATATGTATAAAACTACAAAACACACATCTTAGGACACATTACACAACATTAACACATTTAAAAAAGGTATTCACACAAATCCATATCAATTAACCCCTCATATCCCACCACATCGTAAAAAAAGGCGTTGTCACCTCCATCCACCATCCAATATCTAGGTCATTGTTAATAAAGGGTAAACATATTCTCAAATTATAGTTTCTCATTAAACACCATTTTCTACAATTTTTTCCAATTTATGCCTTTTATGTTCACATTAGGCACTATTTTAATTTCAATTACACAAGTAATGGAAAACATTTCTAATTCAACAACTTATCCAAAACATTCTTCTTTGTGTGTGCCTAAAAATGTTCTTTATCCCAATAATTGTTGAGTACCTAAAATGATGCATGTATACTAAATTATCATGCCATACCAGGAAATAAGTCAAATATTAGAAAAGCTCAGAAATAATAATCACATCACGCAAAAAGTGCTTCACTTGAGGTTAAATAACATCCAACTGTAATAATAAACATCAATAACAACAATCCCACCATGGGTACTTGCGTTTCCCCCCATATATGGGTTTTGTAGTCCCATGAATGAGCACATGACAAAGGCCTAAATATTCATAGTCTCCTATCTACCTTTCCCAAAATATTAAGAAAAATGAAAATAAAAGAAAACTAACTATGATACCACTTTGTAACCTCCTGGCCTAGATTCCACATACTGGTGCCCCAAGATGGTCAGTTATATGACCTTAAGCATGCCTCACTATATACCAGAAGCTACTGACTTGTAGCGAGGGTATAATATAAAACTTCGGGAGTCTATACCCTATTTATCAAGGTAATTCAATATAGAAAATAGAACAACAATAACCAAATGATAATAACCAATAACCAAAATCATACAATAACCAATAACATAATAGTATCACATGGTAAACCCAAAAAAGAAAAAAAATACTTATATTAAATCCATAAATATGACATGTCATGGTACATGTTAACTGTCAAATGTAAAACCCAAAAATAGATACATTAACAACTCCATGAAGTTCCTGAAACCATTTTTGGTTCCCTCGTCTATGCTTTATCCCAAATCATCCATCTAACATAGGGCTCTTTACCTTATACTATCCTATAAAAAATAAGTCTATTAGAGTACTGATCAGGAAATCCAAGTAGAGTATGAGTAAAACCCAGTAGTCCACCAATAGTGGTGTCTAAAATAATATCAAGTCTATAACAATGTATATAGCTATATAAAGAACAAAGTACAATATGGAAAATAGTTGTCACATTTCATTACTCTTTATTTGACCACATTATTACATGGGTTCAAAATGAAACCTAATCCAACAATACCAAATTCTTCTCATGTCAGACTCTAAACCATATAACATAGGGAAAATAACAATTCATTATAATCATGGTATTTCATTTATAATTAAATTTAAATTTCACAATTATGGTAACTTGGAACTATAGTCTCATGCCAATATTTTTGCTCTAGAATTCCATGGTTAGGACCCCATGGGTATTTGAAGCATTATCTAGTATCCCACAACACATTTATCAATCAATAACATATGGTATTTTGAAGAATTAATCCATGTCCCTCACTCATTTATCAATCAATAACATATAGTTTTTTGAAGCATCAGCCTGTGTCTCACACTCATTTATCACATGCATGTATTTGGGTCTATAATTCCATGTTTAGAACCCCATAGTTTTTTGAAGCATCATTCTATGTCCCACAACCCATTTATAAAACAATCACACATATCACATTGAACAAGGATAATCATCATTAGCCCCCCACTTCAATATTTCACATCATGTAATGCCATTTCAATTATCAAATCAGTCAAGACTAATCACTTCAATTCATATGGAATAATATAAACAAATAAATATTAAACCATTTATCATCCTTTAATCATATAATTCATTAACCTTTAAAGGTTAATCTAAACATCCATTAATTATCATTAATCAATAAATTCAATATTCTATTAATCAATCAATATCAAAATCCCATAAATTGTCTAATTACACAATCCCATAAATTGAACAATCCAATTACTCTACTAATTAATCAATTCAATGTTCCCTTATTCACCAATTTCGTAAAAACAATAACAAAATTAAATTTTCCCAAGTTCAAATCATTTAATATTAATATGGAAATACAATTAATCAATTCCATTATTCTATTAATTAATTAATTGATTAATTAATTAATTAATTAATTAATTAAAATTCAATTAACAAATGTTCCAATTGAAATTCCACAACACATATACCCAATTTATTTTAAATAATATGGTAATTAAAATTTCTACCACCAACATCAATATCATTGATGTATCCTCACCAATGGAAATCGCCAAATTGAAGTAGAATGTTCAATTGCATAACAAAAAAAGTGATCTATATCCAAAACATATATCCAAGATAAAACATATTATATCCATGAAAACAAAGATCTAAACAATCAATAATGGATGAAATCATCCCTTCTAAAGATGAGAGAAATATGGGATAGAGAGATAGAGGAATCCAACTGGGATGAGAATCTCTTACTGGGAGAGGTGCATATTCTTCAATATGGTCTTTGATTTGTCAAGAATGGAGTTTTAAATCCCTTTTAATATTTCTTAAAGCCTATAAAATTGATATAAAATCTATAGGGGGAGTTGGGTTGAATTTGGGGGAAAGACGGGTGTTCAATAATTTTAAAACTAATTTTTGGAGTATTAAGTTCCACACGCATGGTTTCCTCGGTAGGGAAGCATAGTTTTCAAAATCATGTACTCTAACCATGTTCCTCTCAAAAGGCGGTTTACAATTACACCTAATAGGATGAAATATTTGATAAACCATGTACCAACCATGCAATTCCTCTCTTTTTGGGGTTGTACGATATGCTAGGGAGGGTGCACGGTTTAGGAAAATCGTGATCCATTCTTGCATTACCCCAAAACCCTCAAAAAACATAAAAATTTCAATAAAATTCACCCAAACTAAAACTAAAACAAGATATAATCAAAATAAGGAAAAAAGAGTACCTTAAAAGTTTCTCATTACATCTCCATAAAAAGGTCAGGATCTTAACAATGAGGTGGATAAAAGTGTTCACAATATAGGTACTTTTATTATGAGATTAAAAAAAAGTGTTTTATATAAAAATAAAAACAATCCTAGTTTTTGAAAGGTAATTTATAAATATATGTCAAATTGAAAAAATAGTGTCTTAAATCTTTCATCCTTTTTAGTAAAGAATATACATGGGCTCGATATCATGTTTTTCATAGAGAGGATACAAATTTTTCTAGTGAGGATAAATAGTTATATTTTAGAAACATATTCCATTAATTAATTACTAATAAGGTTAAAAACAATATATATAGTTTATCTAGTGTTATATAGAATAAATCCTAAGATTTAGATCATGTTTGGTGTATAAAATATGAATAAGGATGCACCCTTTTTAAAAGTTGTGAAAATTAAGAAAATTTTGGGATGCTACTGTAATAATCTCTTTAATAGAGAGAAGATGTGTGTGTTATAATTACATAATATAAGTATTAGAATATAGTGTAACATAATGAGGTGTTATGATTTATTTATCTTCAAATAAGTTGTATATATTCGATAGATTTCTTTATAAGCAACACTGAGCTTAAATGAACCACGATATACTATTGAAATATTATTATTAAATGTGATATTTATTTCGGAACCATTAGATTTGAGGGTAAGCAGTTGAAAAATTATATTATAAAAAATTATTGTTTACAAACGTAGAAAATAAATTTAGTGTTTATCAATTATGAAAATTAAAAAATAAAATCATTTAATGTATAATGATATTCGTTTCTGAAAAAACTATTTTTATGTGGGTAATGTTTTTTGTCTTAATAAATTATATTAATCATTATTGATGAATGATTTTTATGAATTTTTTATAAAATATATTCAATAAAATATTTTAACAGTTGTCTAATGGGTTTTACTTGGAAATTAATTTAATTAAATTCAATTCTATGCATAAAAATCAATTTTATAGAAGCTATTTTCATTGCGTTTTACATGTTTATTTTAAAAATAATTATTTCCAAATTTGGAAATTTAATTTGATAAAACATTTATCATATTGTAAATAATAATTTATAAATTTTTAATTGAGGTAACCTTTTTTTGGTGTAATGAATAGTAACAATGGTAAACAAGTTCACATTGATTAATGTTAAAAAAGGTTAACTTGGGTGGTTAAACTAGAAGATAAGATTTAAAATATAACATAATCATTCTAAATTATATTGGTTAAATTTATTTAGAACTCAAATTATTTAATCTATAAAATTTTGTTTACTTGGTTCCACATTATATTGCATATGTATTTATAATAATTTAATGTTCCTAATATTTACAAGAGTGTCTCCCCCATCACTTATAAAAGGGAACATACTCTCTTAAATTATTCACACACATTAAGACATATATAATAAAAAATAACTACAAAAATACCTTTTTATCTTTATTAACCATGTATTATAGTTTCTATTATTCTACAAATACTAACTATTGAAGGATTAAGGTTGACTCTAAAGGAGGTTTACCAAAGAAAATCAAATTATCTTTATAGATCTATTTCATGTTTATTCCTTCAATAACTACCAATTAATATTTTATAAACTTATTAAAAAGATTAAATTAGTATCATTACTGTAATTAAATTTTGTTTGCTTAATAGGAAAACAATATTATACCTACTTTAAATAATATGAGAAATGATAACTTTGTTTATGAATACATGTGGATAACTACCTCCATAAAGCGATGTGGATCATGTTTCATGTTCACCATACATGGAAATCTATACATATGGGTATAAAGAATATATATAATATCTATGATATTAATTTTATTATATGATGATATATTATTGTTTTTATTTCTTTTATTCATTTCATTGTAAAATGAAAACATTACTCACTCGTATGGACATTCTACCATCTATAGTAAGTGATGTTATTCATTTTTCATCACCAACTTATATGAATGGTTATATAACTATATATAATGAATAAATATTATAGTTATAAAATGATTAATATTCACTATATTATGAATCCATAAACAAGGTGTAAGGTTTGGAACTATCAAACCAATGCATGCATGGAAAGCATACCAATTTTTACCTGAATATCAATGCTGATGAGGAATTGTTAATAAATGGGTACTCAAAAATTATAAAGGAATGATATAATTTAAGATAAGTATAAATATTGTAATTTTATATATTTATAATAGATATGAATTTATTATAAAGGATCATATGTGAGCATATGAAGAAATTTTGGACTTAAGGTAATCGTTTATGTTATAATCTCATTTCTTTTTCGGATTATCTATGTCAAATTTATCATTGAGGGAAATCATATAGATATTTTCATTTAAACCCCATATATTTTCATATGCTATATTAATTATTAAAATTTTTATTAAATAGTACCATTTACCTCTCTTTATTACTTAAAATTATTGATAAAATGTTTTTAGAAAAATCATACCTTATTCCCTCTCTAATTGATGAACTTTTTCTCCGATGTCCATGTTCTTTGAAATGTTTTTAAGTATTTTATTTTATATAATAAAATGATGATTTAAAGTAATTTTCAACTATATTTAACTTTATTTTTAGTTTTTATAAGGAATATTTTTTCTTTTTCTGAATGAGGTACTTTTTATACTTTTTAACAAAAACATGAAATAAATATTTATTTTAACCTTTACCGAATGAATGGATTATCCTAGTATTTAAATGAGTGGTTTTTTTGAATATTCATTTAAACAATTACATAGATATTTTTGAATAAATTATTTTTCTAAATATTAGGGTGATTTTTATTATTTATGGATACCGAATGAAAAAAAATACATGATTTTCATATAAAGGATGAAATGTTCTTTTAAAGGTATTTTTCATCCATGTCAGCATACATTTAAATTTTTTATTCTTAACTAAGGATATAATCTAATTATACCATCAATTTTATTTCTATATATGGATTATTATTTTGTGATGTTGAATTCCTGATGAAACCCACTTCTATTCCATTGGTTATGATATGATTAAATATTGAATGTTTTTATGATATTGTGGCACACGTACATATGGTTTTAATTATTTGGTGGGTGAATTTGTTATAACCATTACATTTATTATGTAATTATTTATTTATCATGAGATAATATGGACTAGGATTGGGAGTGAACCCAGTTCAGTAAGGGACTTTATCCACTATGATTGTCTTGGGAGTGATCCTTGACTATGGAAGTAATGGAATGGGGATTGATCCCAAAACACTATGGGACTCTTTTAACTATAATAGTCTTGGTATTAATACATAACTAATCAAATGATTTTATATACTTATGATAGTATCACAATCCCTATGAAATTTTCTTATGCTTATGATATGCCCTTAGGGGTCATGAATTAATAATAATTTATCCTCAATCTTATAAATCATTTCTTCTAAAAGGCTAAAGATAGTTTCCATGAATAATGATTTATGACCTATGAATGATTGGTTATTAAATTATTAAGTTATTATCATTCTCTCATACCCTTATTCTTATCTTATTCATGCATATAATCATCAGTTTATACATCCCATATTTACCCTTACTGGGAATATGAGCACACCCTTTCTTATGTTTCCATTTTCCCTAGGTTATGATGAATGGTTTTAAGTAATAAATATATAATAAATTTACTATGTGATAAAAATATTATAGGATGTGTTTAATATATTTCATGAAATATGTTGATTATTTATATAGTCTTAAAATAGACTAATCCATTATGGTTCTAGGTAATTTATAATTGTAAAATCTATTTAATATTCATATAAAATGATGCAATATTTATGTATTTTTTGCATAGGTAAACATGGTTGGTGTTATAAAAGGGTTGAGTTATTCTTGTAGATTAGGATATATATAATATTATAAGAAAAAAAATTCATTAGTTGATAATAAGTTGCCAAAAGTTAGGTTATTTTAGGAATTATTCTCATTATTATATTATTTCTCACTATGATTATTATATATTTATTCTTAAACAATGTTTTTTTGTTTTAATCAATGGATGGAACCAAGAGTAATCATGATAACTATGAATGTGGTGGAAAATGAAATAATTTTCCTCATGAGAAACAAAATGAACTAGAGGATTGATTGAAAAATATTATTTTTAAACTCACAAAACACTCTCAATCCATTAATTATTTCAAAATTAAAAATCCTTAATGGAGGGACCAATTCATTATGTAGTATTTCATGAGACAACAAGGACCATCTTTTAATGGGTCCTCTAGTTTACTATATATTGAAAAATGGATCAGTTCATTGAAAATATATTTTCCATTCTCCAGTTCTTAGAGCATGAAAATTTTTTCCCGAGCATATATCATTTGGAAGAAGAATTATATCAATGGTAGACTCTTATTAAGTATACAAGGAAAGAGAATGAAATTGATTCCATAGAATGAGATGAGTTTAAAATGGTATTTTCTTAGTAAGTAATTTACACAAAATATTTTTATGAAAATGGAATGGGAATTCTTGGTGTTTAAGATAAAGGAAGATAAATCAATTGGTTACTATAAGGAGAATTTTACAAGACTTTTCAAGCATGATTCTTGTTTTATCATGGAACCTGAAGAAAAATTAATATGTTCTTCAATGGCCTAAAAACATGTCACTAAAAGGAACTAGAAATAAGGTACATTAATAGCTATGAATAGATCATTTTATGTTCTCTTAAGGTATAAATGAAGAGTGGAGATTCCCATCATTCTCATGGATTTGATAATAAGAGAAACATAGAGTTTTGAGAAAATTACAACAATAAAACCAATGGTATAAAGAAAATAAATCTTTCTTTATGCTAGAGGTTTGGAAAAATAAATGGGGAAAATTGTATTAAGGGAAAGATTAAATTTTTTATGTGTAGAAAAGAAGAATATTGATAAATTGAATCATAAAGATATGTAATGATTCAATATAATGAAATTAATGTAGAGAGAGATCAACTGAATGCAACACTCAGAACCTAATACTACAATTACAAGGATTATGTAAATAATTTTAACCAGTGCCCAAATCTAAGGGTTAAGGATGAATGTTGAAATCAATAACCTATTAAGAAAAAACAATAAAGAGAAATATCATGAATTAACAACCATCAAAGTTTTTCATGAGAATGGTGTAGGGAAAGGTATTTGTATAATATATGCTAGAACTAAAAATGTATTATTTTCTTTTGGTTATACCTACTCTTTTATATCTGATGAAATTTATAAAGGTATCATATCGCTATCTCAATTATTAAATATTGAATTATCCTTAAGAACTCTCAATAAAATAATGATCCCATATCAAGTATTTTTATCATCTCATATTGAAGTTTGTGGTAATTTACATCATATAAATCTTATAATTCTACATCTAGTATAATTTGATGTGATTTTGGTAATGTACTCTCTCTCTCTCTATAGAGCCCGTATAAATTTATAAGAAATGGAATTCATTTTTGATATAACAAATTAGCCAATGATTTTTGTTTAGTGTGATAATGAATATGAACTTTAAAAAGAAAATACTTCAATTTTGTGGGACTTATTTTTTATTTATGAGGGGAATTTATCTCAAATGGTTTGGTAGAAACTCAAAATTGAATAGATTCCTATTGTGTGTGAATATTCTAATGTAGTTCCTAAATATTTTCCCAGTCTACCCCCAATCCATGATTCCATGTATACATTATAACTCATACATGGTTCAAGTCATATTTCAAAGAATATTTATATAATTTCTATGATTGAGTTTCATGAATTAATGAAGAAACTATTAAAGAATATTAATAATGGATTAATTCATCCTAGTGTGTTGAAATGGGGTGAAATTTTTCTTTTTGTAAACAATAATGGTTTTTTGATGCATCATTACATTCATTATCAATAACTACACATGATTACTATCAGGAGTAAGTATATTATACCCCATATTGATGATTTTTTTAATCAATGGAGAGGAGATAAATACTTTTCAATTATATACCTCTGATATGGATGTCATCATTTGAGCAAAAAATTGAGGTCATATCCAAGAAAAACTCCATATGAGTTACAGGCACTATAAATTTATATATATTCCTTTTGGACTTACTAATGTTCCTATTTTCCTCATGGATATAATAAATAATGCTTTTATAGATTACCATGATCAGTTTGTGGTAGTTTCTATAGATGACATTATTATATATTCCATGTGCAAGGAAAGGAGTGGAGATAATTTGAGGAATTTTTTTAAGACCTTGATGAAGGAAAAAACGAAATCTAAATTTATTAAAAGTTAATTATCTCTATAGAAATTATCATTCATAGTTCATGTAATCATTATCAATGGGATATTAGTGAATATTTTAAAGATGGAAGTAATAGAACATTGGTTCAAACCAACTATGGTGATTGAAATTGTATATTTTCATTAGTTTACTAGATTCTATCAATTATTTTTGAAAATTTTATCATGACTATAAAATCTTATAACCATGTTTTGGATGTAGTGTGCCAAGTTCCTTTGCAAAGATGAAGGTGAAGAAAATTTCAAGGAATAGAAGAGAAAGTTGGTTAATGTAACTATGCTCCCACTAACCTAAAGTAAATAAGGATTATTGATATATAATGATGCATTAAGGAATGGATTGGTATGTGTTCTTATAAAGAATCTGATGGTAGTAGCCTATGCCAAATTCTAATTGAAGTTTCATAAGAAAAATTACTTTACACATGATTTAGAATTGTAAGTACTAATCCTTGATTTTAATATATGTATGAATTATTTATATAGTGAAATGAATGAACTATATAAATATAATAAAATCTAAAATTACATATTCGCATATAAATATTTGAATATGCACCAATGGAGATGGTTGTAACTGATTAAATATTATGACTACTCAATACTCTACTATCCTTGGAAGGTGAACAAGGTGTCTGGTCTTCTAAGTTGAAAGAACCATGTCAGTTTATCCATGATGAGGAATAAAATAGATCCAATAATAATAAATTTAAATTAAATTTATTTATCATCTAAAAATTATAAAATGAGAACATTTTATTTGATAGTATATGTGACATGCAACACTGAGCTTAAATAACCTGCAAAATATATTACTTTAAATTTAATCTCTTCGATAGCTTACAGAACATGAAACCCTATGTCAAAGTGAATGTAATATAGAATACCTAGTAGATAAATTGGAGGGTATTAATAGTAATAAATAAATTATAAAAATTATTATTATCAATTGATTAAAAATAAAATAAGTGTCCTTTAAATGAAAAAGAAAAGTTTTATGAAAATTTTTATTTTTTTTAAAAGACGGTTTAGTCAGGCTTTGTGAAAAAAAAATTCAAATTATTTTTTACCACTTATAGAAAATTTATTTGATAAAATTAAATTAATTTTTTAACTCATAACACCAAAATTAGACTAGGGTAAAGTTTTTTATTATTCTGAAGTGTTTAATTTTTTTTACAAATAGTGAAAAATATTGATTTTTATTAGAAAACCGCCTTTTCATTTAATGATTTATAATGTTAAAGTATCTTTTTAATTGGTTTAAATTTAAAATTATCTAAATTTTAAATCAATTATTCCAATTTATTTAATTTGAATCATTCTAATATTTAATTTATATATAATAACTTTATAAACATTAGAACATTTTCTCTTTTAAAACCCTGCTTTTTCATCGTGTCTGTGAGAATAATTTTAAATTAACATTTTTCCACATTTGTGAATTTAATTTGGAAAAATTTATTATATATTTGGAATTAGAATAATTTATATTTTATAAAAGTTAAACTTAATTTTTTCCAAAATGAATAGTGAATATAGTAAAAAATAATTACCATGGTTAAGTTAAAAATGTATTTACTAGGGGTTAAAAAAAGAAGATAGGGGTTAAAATTTACTAAAAAACTTGTCCAACACCCATTTAATGGATATAATTAGAATTTATATATTATATTTTTTATAGTGGACCATTTTGGAATCTTTTAGCATGAAAAAATTGTGGGTATGATTGACTCTTAAAAAAATACAAGTGTGCCACTCACCTCACTTATTAAAAGCCACCAACAATAATCTCTTATTCAAAACTTCAATCCCATATGGTTTAGAAAATAGCTTTCCAAATCAATTCCAAAATCTATTCCTATCATAATATAATACTTTATTTATATAAATCTAACTTATGATGGATTTTGGTGAAACCCTAATGATGGTACCTGAAGAAGAGGTAATGTTATTCAATGAGCGCCTTTATTTGTTTTCTTCCTCCACCCAATTAAATTTTTATTAAAACATTTTGATATAATAACATCAGTATATTAAATATACTTATATATTTTTAGGTTAAGTTAATGAACTAAAATAACCTTAACATTCATCAAATGGGTTATGAAATCATCGTTCATGTGTACAATGGACTACCACCTTTCGAAGCAATGTCATACTTTTTTCCATTACCACCTCTCATGATTGGGTATTATGATGGATATAAAGGATATATATGATATTTATAACATTATTATACCTATTTATTTATCATATCATATATACCTTTTTTACTTACCATTTAATAGGATATATAATAACATGGGTCATGTTTACGACAGACTACCGCCTCGCAAAGTGATGTGATTCGTCTTTCACTAACGCTTTACACGAAATTTAATAATTATAAAGTTAATTAATATATATGATATAAATAAAATAACTATTATATTAATAATATATTTATCATTACAAATATATAATATATATTTTTATTTTTTAAACTAAAAAATTATTACATCTTCAGGTACATGTGGACTACAGCCTTCACAAAGCAATGTGACTCTATTTTTATCACCACATAACATGGATGATATATATAAGTAGTTTTAAAGAAATAATTTGTTATATATGATATTATTATCATTATGTAAAGATAAAATATTACTCACACCCTTTCTATAATGATCATTGAAAAATGGAAATGTTTCTCATGTGTATGTACGATGTACCATCTCAATGATTATAACATAGTCCATTTTTCATAACCATATTCCATGATTGGATTTAAAAATAATTCTTATATAAATATAATAATTAATTTATGATTATTATTCTTCATATGATATAACTATATAATATTCATAGGAATTGGGTCTTTTATAACAAAACATGCATAAAAAACAAGGTAATTAACACCGGAAACGATAAAATAATGAAATATTATTAATCAAAGGGTGATAAGATGTTATAAAAGGATAATATATGATAATATAAATATTAATATAGTTAATTAATAATTTTATAACATTGTTAAAACCACTATTTATGAGGTTAAATAATTTTCAACCAAATGGAAGTGTGAGGTAAGAGATTCCATCTCAATTTCATCGAGGCATATTGTAATGTTATACACCTAATTTATTTTATATGGTGTATATAATGAAATTTTGAAATATTATATCATTATTAATAAAAATTTCATGGAATTTTAGGTTTCAATTTTAATTATTTCTACCAAGGTGATTTTACTTGAATATTACTAAGTGGAAAATAATTTCATAACTCAATTTATTTTCATTAGGTTATATTACATCTTCAATATTGTTGATATTCTAAGATTATGAGAATAATTAATTTTTATTATATTATGTTGTATTTACACTTTTTTTAGGTGGATTTATAGTTTACACACACAATCCATTAATTTATTAATTCTCGCTTCAATGTTATAACGATTGTAAAAATTTATTTTACAACCTCATTCTAATCAAGATTATTTATTCTAAAATTAATTTTGAAGGAAATTATGTGAAACTTGTTTAAATAAACTTATTTAATTTAATTATTATTCATTTATTAACGATATTTTCAAGTAATGTTCCATTTTTCTACCCTTTGGTACATAAAGTAATTGTGAAAATATTTTTAAGAATATCCAACTTTATGTCTCTCTTCTATCAGGAATATTTTTTCTTTCTAAACTATGTTTTATAAACAATGAAAAAATTAATTTAACATTTTAAAAATGATATTTTAGAGAAAAATTTATCAATTTTATCTTTTTAAAGAAAATGAAAAGTAATATTCTTTTATTTTTCTAAACAAGGCACTTTTTTATCCTTTTTATAGTGCAAAAGGAATGTTCTTTATAACTAGTATAACATGTGCAGAATTATTAGATAACATGATCATAATTAATTTATATATTACATTATGAGTTTACAAGGTCATTTTTAAAGAATATGTTTTATCAATATTCTATAAATTCTTAGTTTTTTAAATTGAATTTCAAAAAAAAAACACATTTCAAAATGTTTTATGTTTTCAAAACTAGTTTTCAAAATGAAAGGAAATTTTCCTCAAGAATGTTTTTCAAGATGTTTTTTATGGTAGTTCTGTTCACCATTGATAATACCACTTCATTTTACATATAATACACTGGGGGTATGTTTTATTGATACCATCCTTATTCTTCCTCCATATGGTTTATGATTATTTTGACCAAGGACAATATTGACATTCATGTCCTTGATTAATTATTATAGTAAATAACTTTCCCTTGAAATGTTCACTATCCTATGATCATTGGACATTAAATTTCCCCTAAACATCCATATTAATTATCTTGGATATTTTTATTTTTCAAACATTATATAATTTCAATATATCGTATTCTACATTGAAATTCATTGATTTATTTGTGGGTATACTGATAAATCCATATTCTTTACTCAATAAAAATATTTGATGATAAGGAACTTTTTTTATAAATTCAATCAATTACTTGATATATGGGGATTTATTTGGGAATGGAAGACATAGGTGGGACCTATTTATAGATAACCCATCAAATCGTTAGTCTCATGGGATGAATATGTTGGCTAGACTTAGTTAAATTATAATCTACCCATTATTTTTAATCTATCATGAGGATAGATCATGATAGTATAGGTATCATATATCTAAGAAACATGATATACAATTATTAAGAATTTCCTTAATTAATAATTTATTTACTATTATCCATGATATTATCTTAATTATATTATCTCTATATGCATTTTATTCTATTTTTATTGATTAAATGGAATGTGTTTTCAGTTATTTACTTTGAAATATTTGTTATTCCTTATCCAGTTATGGTAGTAATTTTATTGATTAAATGGAATGTGATTTTAGTTATTTAACTTGACATATTGATTATGATAGTAAAATTATTTAAATGTAATGTGTGTTCAGTTATTTACCTTTACATGTTGATTATGCTTATTTATTCATGCTATATTTAACTCTACTTTACCCTTACTAAGAATTTGAGTTAACCCTTATTTTTTTTCATTTCCCAGAAATCCATAATGCGTACTATAAAAGACGTAAAAGAATATTCAAGAGGGAATAATGATATTCTTAAAAAAATTGTAATTTGTGTATTCAAATGTAATATGGAAATTATGTATGTATGTTTTTTTACCAAGACTACTAAACTATTCTGTTCTTTGGGATATTATTCCTTTTATATTATGCAAATAAATTATAGAAGGCACCAGATTTGGGATACTGGGTTTAGGGATTCTAAATCTGGTATCAGAATATGTTTAGTATAATCCTTAGTAACTTTAATTAGAAAATCATGTATTACGGAATATAACCCTATGATAGACTTTTAGGATAAGCATAGAAAAACATCATAATTTTTTGTTAAGGTATAGATTATGTGTTTTTTCCTAGAAAACATGTAACTCCTCGAGCTTCCACGATACACTTCTCTTTCAATAA
Source organism: Viscum album (assembly GCA_963277665.1). Classification (NCBI taxonomy): domain Eukaryota; kingdom Viridiplantae; phylum Streptophyta; class Magnoliopsida; order Santalales; family Viscaceae; genus Viscum; species Viscum album. The sequence continues at coordinate 1,689,202,265 of OY728163.1, read as the reverse complement.
TGCAATAGCTTGCATTGTACGCAAGTTCGAGATTCTAACACACTGCGACCAATCAAAGCAGCAGTTATGAATAGTAATACCCAATTTTTGAAATTATATAAATTTTATATTTCAAAATGGACTTCATTTTTGTATTCGTAATATTGAAATTAGCATAAGTTGAATTTTTTGTAATTTTCTGAGAACTTCCAATTTTCTATGAATAGATAAAATAATTAAAAACAAATTTTTTAATCAAAATAATTTATAGTGGTAAATTATACTATTGAGTTGTTTTAAAGTATAATTAGAATATATTTTTACCATTTTATCCAATGGTGGTCATTAGAATTAATTTCACTTTGAAATTGGACTTAAACAGTTGTCAATCTTTTGATTGATATTCATTCTTAAAAACACGCTATTTGCTGTGACAGCAGGAATTAAAAATAAAATTAATTAATGCAACTTTTATGTTTGGAATTTTTTAAAATATACATCATTTTTGAATTTGGAATAAGAATTATTTCTTAGGGTGAAATTTTGGCACTGTTCTGAAAAAATTCAATTTTTGATGAATAGTGAAACCACTAAGTGGTAGTTAAAAAAAACTAATTTTTTGTTTAAATGAAACATTACCAATTCTGTGATTTGATTTTCAAAAATCTGACATACATGGTTGTCATTAGGAAGTAAAATTTGGTTCAATGAGATTAAAATAATTTTTTTGTGAATAGTAACTTTTAAGTTTAATTAATCGCGATTAAAGGTAATTAGTTAAATTTAACGTAAAAATGATATTATAAAAATATGAAAATACCCTTACACTTGTCCTAAACTTATTGGATGAGTCATGGCCGACCAATAAAATCCATGGGTCAACTTGGGGACCCCATGGAGCCACTTGGGTAAGAAAATGACAATAATGACTTTTTATTTAAAGTAAAAATAAAATTGTCACAAACATGTGTTGTTTTACTAAAACAATTATTAAATGGGGTTATATAAGTTAAAGTTTCAACTATAAATACTAATTGGAAAGATAAAAATATTTTCTAAATCATGATATTTTTTTATAATTTTTAGACATTAAATAAATTAAATTTTTTATGACACAATGATGATGCAGCGATTACCTCATTAATTAACGATTTAAATATAATGAAAAGATAATGTGAAATCTAAGACTTACACTTGTAAAAAACCTATTATATGGGTATATTTAGAACCCTTATCACCCTATCCTCGAAATATATAATTTTGGGACCTCTAAAATCCGAGAAGCATTTCATAATAATGTAATATTTTATTACTTTCCAAGAGTGCCCCTCCTCTCCTCTTATAAAAGGCCCCCACCTCTACCACCTTATTCACACCATCAAAGCCATTTGGCTCGGCCAACCTCTTCCCAAATACTCTCCCAACTTCCCTATATTACTCCTAGAAGCCTCAATTTGGGAAGAAGTCTTCCCAAGGAAGCCTTTGGCTCAAATCAAAAATAGTTAACCAATTTTAATGTAATGTCTTCTTTTATGTTATTTTGTTTTATTTTGCTTTTCCAACCCCCTAGACTCTTTTTATTCCTTTATCTTGTAACAACACCAGTATATTAAATATAATAGGATGTTTTTCTGAGAAGTATTTTATTTACACTTACACACACCTTCGTCTAATGGTTAAAGAACATACTGTTTCTGTGGGTGGCGAAATACTGCCTCACGAAAAGATGATTATTCAATATTCTTTTGACACCTCTAATGGTGGCCATTTTTATGACACTATTTTCATATATGATATATATATTATGTTAATTTTTCTCTTATGCTTCTGTATTTTTCATTTATGGCATACCTTTATGACTTCCATTATGGGTAGACGCGATAATTTCATTTTAGGAAGTGCGGACTACCGCCCACTCAAAGTGATTTGAATCGTTGATGCTATATGTGGGATGTATGAAGGATAGAGTAAATGATATTATATATGATATTATACTGGAATTATAATATACCTTTATATAATTATGATTTCATTCCATTAAATACGAAATTGAAATGAAAGTAGCATTCATGCGTACGTACGGCTTACCGTCTCCATGAACGGTGCATTTCATTTCTTACCTCTAAATGTTACGTAATATTATGAATGAATGTTTATACTGGATATATATGATATATATGATATCTAAATCATGAATATAATTTGGGATATAATGGATATTTCACCACATGAACAACTTGTAATTATAAGAAGTTTATTTTTGACTCAAGTACCAAAGATCGACAAAATGACCGTTATTAACATAAATAATTAAATAATGTTTATAACATGGTAATAAGTGATATAAAAGAAATAATTAACTTGAAAAAGGTTCTTAATAAAGTATAAATCAACTCTAGTTTATTATTCAGGAGATTAAATAACGATCGAGTCAAGTCAGACACAAGGTAAGGGGACTTCTTAACCCGATTTCTGTTCATTGGGTTAATCTCCTACTTTAAAATTATGTTATGATATTATTATGTACTATCTTGTATTGGTACTTTATTTATGTGTAATTATAGTGGATACACATAATAGATCTATTTTATTTAGAAAAATGATCTTGGTAAGGGACTTCGTCTCAATCTCCATTCATTGAGGCATATTTTGTTTTATACACAAATTTCTTTTATACAGTGTATAAACCCCTTTGACTTTTACGTTTATTCAAAAGGAATATTTTTATATGAAGTGTTTTACTAGCGATAAAAAGAAATGTTTTTCTTGTCGTATGTATGTGGCAACAATGACTTCTCCGCCACCGTGACCATTATTTGATATTTGGATTCCTCTACAAGCCATACCTTTTTTTTAAAAGAAAAATAAATACCAAGTTTTAATTTTCTTTTATTTTGGTATTGAAAATGGTTTTGATAATGTTTTATTATATCAATGTGTTGTATTGATATCTTGTGATTGAAATGTGGAAATGTTATGTTTCTTTTCTGCATGTTTTATGTGATATGTTATGGTTTATGATATGTTTAAACATGTTCATATGAGGAATGCATTGGACTTAATAAGTGACAGGTGGAGCCCTCTATAGCTCCTCGATGCATCGGCAGGTCTCATGAGACAAACTAGTGTCTTGGCACGAGGCCTTGACAAAATCTTATTTGTAGTCCTGGCACGAGGCCTTGGCTACATGGTTATTATAGTCTGGCATTATGCATTCCATCATTATGAAAGTGGTTATTGATATTGCATGTGATTATTCGACCAGTAGAATATTCTTGTGAATAAGTAAATGGAATTATCTCATTTTAATTTTGCCATAGTATGTTTAAGTTTATGTTTAAAAGGATTATTTTTTAGTTATACATTGCCTTAAGTGATTTTGTTTATTTATTAAAGCTTCCGCTATATTGTTATCCTTACTGGGCATCTGAGATCACCCCTTTCAATGTTTTATTTTTCCCAAGATGTGAAATAATAATTTGTGACTGACCTACAGGGATAGTTTGAAGGGGATAGAAGTGTGGACTAGGGAGACTATGTTATTGTGATTTTTTACTTTATGATGTAATGTAACATTTATGAATGTATCTAGTGTTTCCAAGGATACTAAACTAATCGGTCATTCGAGACTTATCTTTTTTTATCATTCCAATGTTACGAAATAATGCACTGACTCTGGGTAACTAGGGTCGGGGCATTACAGTTGGTATCAGAGGCAGTTTAGTACTAACCTTGGAAGTTAGATTTAGATAAAATCTGATTAGAGCACATATCCCTAAGATAGACTTTGGGTATTAGCATAGAAGAACTTCCTAGAATTTTGGTATTATAGAGATTTTATGAGTTTTCCGAGCAATACATCCCTGTCTGGATACGAGCAGGTAAAGGCGGCTCTGACACAAATGTACCTAGGGGTAAAACCCGAAAACACCACTTTGAGCTAGACTCGAATGGGAACTGGTGCATGATAACGGGCCTTGCTGGACTCTTGGTTACAACACTCCTGGGGGATACGCTTAGGATAATTCTTATTTTCTTTACCAACCATTACAAAGGGTTTATGAGTATATACTTCTCAATGAAAACATTTTTATGATTATGGATTGTATCCATAAACTGTCAAATTTATGTTAAGTGTTTTACAAGTATGTAATTATGTATTTTGATTCATAATCTAATCTAGTTTATGCCATTGTTTAGAAATAGAGCCTAGTGGGAGGAATGGAAACTGTATTAATGCACACACTCCATGTAGGGATTTCCCTCTTGCTCAAGATAATTATAATGGATTTGGTGATACAACTGGTGCTGATCAGCTTATCACCATACTTGGACAACTCACTTAGGTTATGAATAATAACCTTACTCGTATGGAGAACCTTGATCCGCAACGTGGAGGATCAATGTTAGACCGCTTCATGAGGAAACAACCACCAACATTTAATGGGGGTACAAATCCATTAGTAGCTGAGCAATGGATAAACTCCTTAGAGAAAATATTCCATGTCTTGGGGAGTAGCGAAAGGGAGAAGATTTTCATGGCAGTTTACCAGCTCACTAGAGATGCCGATCAATGGTGGTCGCTGATTCAAAACACAAAAGAAGATGAAGAAGTATCAAGTATGGAATGGAGGGAGTTTAAGGAAATTTTCTTAGAAAAATACATTCCATGTGACCATCGAGTAGATATGGAAAGGCAATTTCTGAGTCTGAGACAAAAGGAGGATGAGAATGTCGCAAAGTATGAGGCCAACTTTACAAGGTTAGCGAGACATGCTGCAGATTATATACATAACCCAAGAAGTAAGATTGATCGTTTCTTTGATGGGTTAAAACCATTTATCCATCGAGCATTAGTATCACAATCTTTCTGAACATACGAAGATATTGTCTCGTGTGCTATCAAGACAGAAAAGAAATTCTCTAAGTCTTATGACAACAAAGTAAAGCAAGAGAAGAAGAGAACTGTGGAATAAGAGACAGATAAAGGGAAAAGGGAAAGAAGGATTTTCTATTATGCGATAATTGTGGGAATAATTACCTCGGTACTTGCCTAAAAGGAATGGGAGTTTGTTATAAATGTGGGGAAAAAGGTCACCAGGCTCGTGATTTCAAGGTAAAGAAAGAGGCTATCAATGTTGAATGCTACAATTGTAGGGAAATGGGGCATTATGCAAATAAATGTCCTAAGCGTCAGGGAAACTTACCTTAGAAAAGGCCAAGGGATCAAGGCCAATCTTATGTTGTTACTACAGTTGAAGTGTAATAATTAATGTATTGGTGCTTTTGGACTCAAGGATTATATTTTGGTTATAATAATAATGTGAAATATATATAAGGATTATACTGCAGTACTTGTTGTTTTCATTAAGGTTTTAATATGATGAAGGTAATCATATTTTTAGTATGTGAGAATAAGAGAAACTTTACTTTGTTTGGGGAACCTGATGTTACAATTGATTTCGGAATTTAGAGACCTTTTAGAGAAAGTTTGGACAGAGGTATTTTGGATAACTATAAAGGTTGGAATGGATTAAGTTTAACTTCAAATAGTATTCTTTAAGGGTAAAAATTTTCTGAAGATTATTTTTGTAATATTATAATACTATAGTTTTAGGAAAAGGACAACCTGCAAGTTGGGGGATAACTCGTCGCGTCGGACAAAGCAGTAGGAATCGAACCCACAACCATAGTGCGACGGGCCTTTATTACCTACCACTAACCTACAGGAAGTCCCAGGTTATTACAAATAGTTTTATTAATCTAAATGGTATGTGGTAATATTTGGAACCTTATACAATTAGGATAAAAATAATATTTTTGAGTTCTATTACCATTTAGAGTGAAAGATAGGTTTGTGGTAAAAATTCATTAAAGAATGAAAGTCTACATGACAAGTAAGTATATTTCATTACGTTCTTAGTAAATCTCCTAAATAAATTCCTCAACTTTATGAAAGGTAACTTAAAAAAAACGTTGTTGGTTAAATTTTCCAACTGGGGAATCAATGATCGTTTAACCAATCACAAGTTTGTGATTTTCTTGTAGTTAACTTTCTCCTAACTCGGTTTTCTACAACTCTCCATCAGACCTTGATGGTTTTTTCTCCTCCATATCCATATTTTCATTGAATCCTAGTATGGGCTATCTCAGGTGACCTTTGTACTTCTCTTTCTTTATTTTAAAGTTATATTTTTATTAACCTTATTTCCGATGTGGGTTTTACACAAAGGTATTTTCTATTTTCAACCTTTTATTTTCAAATTGCGAGGACGCAATTTATTAAAGTAGGGGAGAATGTAACACCCTGAGCTTCCACGATACGCTTCTCTTTCAATAATGTAATAGCTTTCATTGTACGCAAGTTCGAGATTCTAACACACCACCACCAATCAAAGTAGCAGTTATGAATAGTAATACCCAATTTTTGAAATTATATAAATTTTATATTTCAAAATGGATTTCATTTTTGTATTCTTAATATCGAAATTATCCTAAGTTGAATTTTTTGTAATTTTCTGAGAACTTCCAATTTTCTATGAATAGAGAAAATACTTAAAAACAACTTTTTTAATCAAAATAATTTATAGTGATAAATTATAATATTGAGTTGTTTTAAAGTATAATTAGAATATATTTTTACCATTTTATCCAATGGTGGTCATTAGAATTAATTTCACTTTGAAATTGGACTTAAACAATTGTCAATCTTTTGATTGATATTCTTTCTTAAAAACACGCTATTTGTTGTGACATCGGGAATTAATTATAAAATTAATTAATTCAACTTATAAGTATGTAATTTTATAAAATATACATCATTTTTGAATTCGGAATATCAATTATTTCTTAGGGTGAAATTTTGGCATTTTTCGGAAAAATTTCAATTTTTGATTAATAGTGAAACCACTAAGTGATAGTTAAAAAAACTAATTTTTCATTTAAATGAAACATTATCAATTCTGGGATTTGATTTTCAAAAATATTACATACATGGTTGTCATTAGGAAGTAAAATGTGGTTCAATGGGATTAAAATAATTTTTAGGTGAATAGTAACTTTTAAGTTTAATTAATCGCGATTAAAGGTAATTACTGAAATTTAACGTAAAAATGATATTATAAAAATATTAAAATACTCTTACACTTGTCCTACCCTTATTGGATGAGTCATGGAAGATCCAGACAATCCAGGGGTCAACTTGGGGACCCCATGGAGCCACTTGGGTAAGAAAATGACAATAATAACTTTTTATTTAAAGTAAAAATAAAATTGTCACAAACATGTGTTGTTTTACTAAAACAATTATTAAATGGGGTTATATAAGTTAAAGATTCGACTATAAATACTCATTGTAAATATAAAAGGATTTAATACATCATGATATTTTTTTTATAATTTTTATATATTAAATAAATTAAATTTTTTATGACACAATGATGATGCAGCGATTACCTCATTAATTAACGATTTAAATAAAATGAAAAGATAATGTAAAATCTAAGACGTAAACTTGTAAAAAACCTATTGGATGGGTATATTTCTGACCCTTATCACCTTATCTTCTAAATATATAATTTTGGGACCTCTAAAATATGAAAAGCATTTCATAATAATGTAATATTTCATTACTTTCCAAGAGTGCCACTCCTCTCCTCTTATAAAAGGACCCCACCTCTACCACCTTATTCACACCATCAAAGCCATTTGGCTCGGCCAAAATATGCCCAAATACTCTCCCAACTTCCCTATATTACTCCTAGAAGCCTCACTTTGGGCATAAGTCTTCTGAAAGAAGCCTTTGGCTCAAATCAAAAAGAGTTACCCGATTTTAAGGTAATGTCTTCCCTTTTGTTATTTTGTTTTATTTTGCTTCTCCAACCCCCTAAAATCTTTTTATTCCTTTATTTTGTAACAAAAATAGTATATTAAATATAGTAGTATGTTTTTTTATAAGTATTTTATTTACACTTACACACACCTTCGTCTAATGGTTAAAGAACATACTGTTTCTGTGGGTGGCGAAATACTGCCTCACGAAATAATGATTGTTTAATATTTTTTAACAACTCTAATGGTGGCCATTTTTATGAAACTATTTTCATATATTATATATATATTATGTTAATGTTTTCCTTATGCTTCTTTATTTTTCATTTATGGAATACCTTTCTGATTTCCATTATGGGTAAACGCGATAATTTAATTTTAGGAAGTGTAGACTACCGCCCCGTCAAAGTGATTTGAATCGTTAATGCCATATGTGGGAATTATGAAGGATAGAGTAAATGATATTATATATGATATTATACTGTAATTATAATATACCTTTATATCATTATGATTTAATTCCATTAAATACGAAATAGAAATGAAAGTAGCGTTCATGCATACGTACGGCTTACCGTCTCCATGAACGGTGCATTTCATTTCTTACCTCTAAATGTTACGTAATATTATGAATGAATGTGTATATTGGATATATATGATATATATGATATCTAAATCATGAATATAATTCTGTATATAATGGATATTTTACCACATGAACAACTTGTAATTATAAGAAGTTTATTTTTGACTCAAGTACCAAAGATCGACAAAATGACCGTTATTAACATAAATAATTATATAATGTTTATAACATGGTAATAAGTGATATAAAAAAATAATTAACTAGAAAAAGGTTCTTAATAAAGTATAAATTAACTCTAGTTTATTATTCATGAGATTAAAGAACGATTGAGTCAAGTCGTACATGGGGTAAGGGAACTTCTTAACCCGATTTCCGTTCTTTGGGTTAATCTCCTACTTTCAAATTATGTCATGATATTATTATGTACTATCTTGTATTTGTACTTTCTTTATGTGTACTTATAGTGAATACACATAATAGATATATTTTATTTAAAAAAATGATCTTGGTAAGGGACTTCGTCTCAATCTCCATTCATTGAGGCATATTTTGTTTTATACAAAAATTTCTTTTATACGGTGTATAAACCCCTTTGAATTTTACGTTTATCAAAACAGAATATTTTTATATGAAGTGTTTTACTAAAATACAAACAGAATTGTTTTTCTTGTTGTACGTATGCGGTGAAAACGACTTCTCCGCCGCCGTGACCATTATTTGAGTTTCGGCTTCCTCTACAAGCCATAACTTTTTCTAACTGAAAAATAAATACCAAGTATTATTTTTATTTTATTTTGGTATTGAAAATGGTTTTGATAATATTTTATTATATCAATGTGTTGTATTGATATCTTGTGATTGAAATGTGGAAATGTTATGTTTCCTTTATGCATGTTTTATGTGATTCGATTATGTTATGGTTTATGATATGTTTAAACATGTTCATATGAGGAATGCATTGTACTTAATAAGTGACAAGTGGAGCCCACTATAGCTCCTCAATGCATCGGTAGGTCTCATGAGACAAACTAGTGTCTTGGCAAGAGGCCTTGACAAAATATTATTTGTATTCTTGGCACGAGGCCTTGTCTACGTGGTTATGACAGTCTGGCATTGTGCATTTCATCACTAAGAAAGTGGTTATTGATATTGCATGTGATTATTCGACCAGTAGAATATCCATGTGAATAAGTAAATGGAATTATCTCATTTTACTTTTTCCATATTATATTTAAGTTCAAGTTTAAAAGGATTTTGTTTTAGTTATAAATTGCCTTAAATGCTTATGTTTATTTATTAAAGCTTCCGCTATATTGTTATCCTTTCTGAGCATCTAAGCTCACCCCTTTCAATGTTTTATTTTTTCCAGGATGTGAAGAAATATTTTATGACTGACCTACAGGGATAGTTTGAAGGGTATATAAGTATGGACTATGGAGACTATGTTATTGTGATTTTTCACTTTATGATGTAATGTAACATTTATGAATGTATCTAGTGTTTCCAAGGCTACTAAACTAATCGGTCATTCGAGACTTGATCTTTTTTGATCATGCCAATGTTACGCAATAATGAACCGACTCTGGGTAACTAGGGTCAGGGAATTACAAAACACATCTCTATCTAGATACTAAAAGTGATTTTGGATCTGGAACAAAGGTTTTTAGGGTTAATAACTCTATAAAGGGTGAATTGGGCTTGAACCAATCATCACCGGGTGCATGAAAATTGTCCCTATGCACACCTATTTTTACACTCCCTAGGGATATGCTTTGGATAATTCATATTTCTTTTACAAACCATTATGAGGGATTTGAATATATGATGACAAAAAATTTCCTAGGTTAAACCAAATGTGTCTTATATGGAAAATAATGTGTCTTAAAGGAACTTTAAACTGTAATATGTGTGGAAAATAATTACATGAATTAAATAATTACCATGAAAGAATAAAGAGTATGATGGAAGGAAATGAATCTCATCTTAAGGATCCATTTATAGTTCCATGTCTTAAAAGGGGATAACCTAGGCATTATCTGATTCAATTCCCTCTTCTAAAGGTTTACCCATAAACTGAGTAAGGAACTATGTCAAAATAAAATGTATAAAGTATTTATGTATTGTGATTCAAGAATAAAATTTTTCAAGTATTTTACCAATTTTATTTTGGTTATAATAATCATGAAAATATAAGGATTGTGTTAAATTTAAGAATCATATATCTATTAATTAACTTAAGAGTTATGGATAATGCAACATCCTTGGCCCGAAATCCACTAAATCAGTGCTCCGAGCTGAGTAACCACATGACCTCAAGCACATATCCACATACACCAAAGGTTGTCGACTAGCTACGAGGGTCAAATTAGTCTTGTGAGGGGACTATAACCTATTTAATAGAGTAAGACACAACAATTCAAAACATAAATAGATAAAATAATAAAGAATAAATAAAGACCGTGAATAAAAAACCATTTCCCAAAATTTGATGCAAACCACAACTAAACAGTAAATATGACATGTCTTACAATAAAATACTAAGTGCGAAGAAGAACCCAAAATAATCACTAATGAAAACATCCCCAAAATGGTTCCTAACTCCAAGCTCGGATCCTCCTCCAGGAATGTCCCAAACCCGACTCAATTCCCTAGCATTGGGCTCTTTCCCTTAACTGAACCTACAACCATGAAATCCACTCAAGTACCCAATAGCAGCATGAGCAGGGGGTGAGTACAACTCAATAGGCCACCACCAATACTTTCTACAAAATATCCAGTCTAAAAATATTGTTCAAGAAAGTGTCAAGTAAATGAAAAGGTAAATCAAAATCTAACTCTAGTTCCACTAGCTAACAATGTCCACTTTAACCATCTTAATTACTAAATTTATTTCATTACATATTCCATGGGTTAGGTTTTTACATCATTTACACAATGAACTAAGCCTAAAACCATAATTTAAAAGAGTATAAGTAGTGTTCCCTATCTCACTAGGGATACAAATTTCATATAAATACGTCACATTTACCTTGGAGCCTCAGTCTATGTAATCTCATCAAATGTAACCATTATGGGCATAGAGCATCAATCTAACTCGCTAACTCATTCATCACTGGGTGGGTTTAGAACATCAGTCCAACCCGACTTGTGGGGGGAGACTTATTCCTTTATCCCACCACCAAGCCATATAAAAATGCTAATTCATTCATTTACCAAATTTTACTTATCACAATCCAAGCACAATCAATAACTATAACATTCATATTTCACTCCAACACATGAATCATCCTTATTCATTAAACCATTTACATATTATCATTCACTTAGCATAGTCCATTTAACCTATTCCCTTTTCCCATGCCATAACCCATTAATAAAAATAAAAAATTTCCATACATTATCTCATTCATCATATTCAACAATTCATATGAATTATTCCATTAATATATTACCACTATAAGTTCATAAGCCATTTTTCACATTAATAATAATTTATTTAATAATTTTTTCATATTATGAAAAATAGTCCCCTTTTCTATTATCAAGGTCTATAAATACTAACAAAATCCCTTTTTTTCTCAAATAAACATATAAATATGTTCACTATGGGATCTACTTAACTTCAAGTCAAAAATATGCTTAACATTACAATTTCCATGTTCAGGAATGTCTGCACATCCCATGGGTGGCCCTAAATCATTCATGTCATCTTCAACACATCCCTTGCGGATTTTGAGGGGATCAAATCTTCATTTTGACAACCAATTATAAAGTAATACTAAAGTCATAGAAATCACTACAAGTGAAAGGAAAATGCACCAACATGAAACCAAAAATAAACATCAATTCTATGGGATATAACTTGTAGATCACCTACCACAAATTTGAATAAAACTGCACTCTTAATCTTAGCCTTATATCTGAATTTAAACTCCCCTTGAATTCTTAACCAATGTTCCACTAAAAAATAAGGGTTTTAGGGCTTCAGATAGAGAATAATTAAACCAAAACCCTATTCTATAAAATATAATTAATATGGAGATTATACTTACCCATAGCTTCGATCCACAACCAACGACACTCCAAACATGCAAGAATTGATGTAGAACCACCCTTGGGAAGATTTGGAGCTTTAAGTTCATCACTAGGGCTGGAGATCGGGGAAAGGGGGGGTAAAATAAGGAGGAACTTATAAATACTAAGATAAAAAATTATAAATTTTTTAACTTTTATAGGGGTGCACAATTTACCCACATAGTTTTCCAAATAATGCACAAACCATGTGCAAGACACTATCTAATGGGAGTTAAGTCGCATGGTTACCTGGAAAGCACAACACAGTTTTTCAAACAAGACACAACCATGTGGAATGCCATTATCCAAGGCCGCATGGTTTTTCTCTCCCCCTTGCATGATTTAGCTAAATGTGAACCTCCTCCCATGGATATAATGGCTTGGTCACATGGTTTACACTAACCATGCAACAACAATGAAAAAATGAACATAATTTACATTTTCCAATTTTTTTAGTGTCCTGAACCTCCGAAAAACCCCCCAGGTTTCCTCATACACCCGATGAACATTTAATTAACTAGTTTTAAGAGATTCAAACCAAGATTTAAGCAAGGAATTACCTTCATGAAAAATTCGATCTTACAACCTCTCCACCTTATAAAAGCTCATATTCAATCCACTATTCACGAATACCACTTATCTTCCAAGGTAAAAAGATCATGCCACTAAGCCTGCACATTTGAATCCCTTTCCTAAGTTGGTACTTTAACGTTACAATTATTCTATAAAACTCAGACCAAAATATTTATCTTCCCTCACAAGACATTCACACTATGATCCACAATTCGAACCGGATGCTCCTCAAATGATGAATTCAACTTAAGCTCTACATATTCAATGTCAAACACATAAGACGAGTCAGGGTGATAGTGTCGAATCTATGACACATGAAAAATATAAGGTATACCACTATACCTATGTGGAAGATCTAGTTGGTATGTCACTCATCTGATCCTCTCCAAAATCTCAAATAGCCCCACATACCTAGGAATTAACATACCTTATCTCTAAATCTGAGGGTGACCCAACCTTGGTGACACTAGATGGAACATAAGATCACCAACCATAAACTTTGGAGGTCTAAGAATCTTATATACATATAAATTATACCTACTTTGAGCTGATTCCATGATTTTTTGAATCAATTAAACCTTTTCTGACATATCGTGTATGAGACTCAATACCAACAACTTAGATTCTATAGCTTCTATTCAACACAACATGGATCTACATGGTCTACCATAAAGTGCTCAAATTTTAACATCTGAATTGTAGCCTGGTAACTATTATTTTATAAAAATTCAATAAGTGAAAAATTATTCTCCCATGATCCACCCAAATCCAAGATACAATCCCTCAACATGTCCTATGGTACCTGAATATTATGCTCTGACTGCATGTCCATATTTGTGTGGAATGTCGAACTTAGGAACACCTGGGTCCCATGAGCCTTATACAAATCCTACAAGAAATGTGATGTGAAAATTAGATCACAATCTAAAACTATAGTCTGCAGTACTCCATGAAACTATATTATCTTCCGAATGTAAAAATTACCCATCAGATCCACATATAAGGTGTCTTGAATAGAAAATAAATGAGTAACCATAGTCAAACGACTAAAAAATACCCATATTATATCATTATTTCATGGATTCCTCATAAGTCCTACTACAAAATACATTATTACATTATCCCATTTCCATTTCAGAGTGGGAAATTTATGAAACAAACCACCAGGGAATTGATTCTTAGCCTTCACCTGCTGATAGGTAAGGAATAATGCCACAAAACCTATAACCCCTTTCTTTATTCTTGGCCACCAATACTACCTACAATGATATGATAGATCTTAGTCAAACAAGGATGCACATTTCACTTTGATGGATGAAACTCAGGCATTAAATCTTTTCGCATACATTCTAGAACAACAACATGGTCACAAACATACATGTTTACATCATTCCCAATAGTCCATCTAGATGTCGAATCCCCACCATTAATGCTTCCCTTCATAGCCAAACACGACAGATCCTCAAGATGGCTCTCCTTGACCTGGACCAAAAGCACAAACACAAATTTTATGGATGCAAGGATCATCTTCCCTTAACCATAATATACCTATAGATGCATCTCAACAAACAACGACATCATCATCCACTCAGAACAAGATTCCTGAATGATATGATTTCAGGTTTTCTGAATCAAGGTATCTACAACACTCTTTCCCTTGACTAGTGTGTAAACTAGCTCAAAATAAAATTATTTCATGTACTTAATCGATATTCACTTCTGAAGATTCAAATCACTCTAAGATAAAATGTACTTAAAACTTTTATCTTTGGTATAAATCATAAACCACTCTCCTAACAAGTAATTCCACCAACATTTCAAGTCATAAGCCACTATGTCTAGTACAAGATCATGGGTAGGATAATTACATTCATGAGGCCTCAAATATCATGAATCATATGAAAAAACTTGATCATCCTACATCAACACTGCTACCAGGCCAACACCAGACGCCTCAAAAAACAATATATACTTCTTACCTAGATCGAGTAGAAATAGGATAGGTGTGGTAGTCAACTACTTCTTTAACTCTTGAAAATCATTGTCACATTCTTCTAAAAATTCAAACCTAATCCCTTTCTTGATCAATCCTAAAATTTATGCTTCCAAATAGGAAAATTATTTAATAATACTTCTGTAGTATCCTGCTAAACCTAGAAAGCATCAGACTTTAGAAACATTCTCGACCTGCTCCTAATACACAATTTCATGTACTTTCTTCGGTTCAACCAACACACCTTCCTCAAAAATGATATGTC
This sequence comes from Viscum album, assembly GCA_963277665.1. Classification (NCBI taxonomy): domain Eukaryota; kingdom Viridiplantae; phylum Streptophyta; class Magnoliopsida; order Santalales; family Viscaceae; genus Viscum; species Viscum album. The sequence continues at coordinate 1,689,186,965 of OY728163.1, read as the reverse complement.
CAAAGAAATTCAATGTATCAATATATAAGTGACACTTGGATACATTGTTATAGAGACTATGCTCTCTTAGTGTACTTAGTAAGATGTCAAGATATTGGGCATGATCATCATGAGTCTTTGAGTACACCAAGATTTCATCAAAAAATGAGTAGAAACTAATCTAGGTATAGGTGGAATATTTTTAAAAAAATATCCATAAACACTATAGGATCATTAGTCAATGCGAATGACATCACAAAAAACTCATAAAACCCATACCTACTCCTAAAGGCAATCTGTGGTATATCTGAAGATCTCACCTTCAGTTTGTGATATCCCGATCTCATATCAATCTTAGAAAACACTGAAGCACTTATTATCTAGTCAAACATATAATCTATTCAAGGAATATGATGTCTATTCTTAAATTTCATGAGATCAAACTTTCTATAATTGACACACAATCACAAGGACCCATCATCCTTCTTGGAAAACAGCACGGGAGATCCCCAAGGTGATGTACTAGAATAAATAAACGATTTATTCTCCAATTCCTCCAATTGATTATTAAGCAGTTGGAGTTGTTTTGGTGTCATTCTATATAACATAATGGAAACTGGTTCTACCCCAAAAAAAATCTATAACGAACTCAACATCTCTCTCTAGTGGAAACTTCGAGAGTCCCTCAGGAAACACATCCTGAAATTGAACCACTATAAGAAGAAAAAAAAATAGGTTATAATCTCCCATCATCAAGAATAATACAATCCACTTGGGCTATAAGTTTACCCATATGCTAAACTACAGGTCATGCACGACTATCTATGACGTCCCATTCACCATGATGTACATACATGTCTCCTTCAAGAGAGCACAACCCTTACATTGCCTAATGTTATCTGACTGCACCCCTAATGTTGTATCAATTGACATAACCCCACACATTCATTCCACCGCTAGGCCCAATATAACTACAAACTGAGAAGATATAAAATAATGTGAATCACCTATATCAAATAATGAACTAAAAAAAGTGGAAGCTATAGGGATCACACCTAGAAACATCAATATCCCATCCTTACCACCCACAGGTGTAGATTTAAATGCATGAATCTAACCTGCCACTATAACCTAGGATTTCTTCTGAGTTCCCAGTGCCACACTTACCTACTAATAGGGGTGATCTTGCCTTAGAGTACCATGTCTTCCACCTATGCTAGTATGGTTAGTCAAGCTTGAACTACCTTCCTAATATGGGGTAACTGCCCCCCTTCCTATACTATACACTCATCATGATCCTACATTATTTCCTAATTGTCCTGCATTCTGAAAAACCACGAAACATGCACCAATATACTAAACACTCGACACTCAACTAGTGGTTGGGAACACTAACTATTCATGTGCCCTAGCCTACCACACTGATAGAAATAAACGCAATCAATAACCTAGGATATTGGTTCCTTCTTCTGCATTCCCTTTCCACCACATCCCTTGTGAAAACTCTCAAATTGGTTCTTCTTACTATCGTAAGTCTCACCATTGGTTTACCCTACTAGAACTGTATTTCTACTTCTAAAAGCCTCCTTAAGGTTTCCTTTTAATATAAGTGCTTGATCCTCCACTTTAATGACCCTCATCAAGCGAAAAATAGTCACCTAAAACTTGATATCATACCTGAGTGTATTTTGGAAATGTCTCACCATTGCTGCCTCATCCCCCACCAAAGATGGAACAAAATGTTGTAAGCTGGTGAAATGGCTAGCATATTCAATTACCATTATAAACCCCTAGGTTAAACTCATAAACTCTACACCATTTTCCTACCTCAATGTTTCACGATTGAAATTTTCTAGAAACATATCCTGAAAGTCTTTCCAAACTATACTATAATCTTGCTGGGTCTAAACCTAAACATCCCACCAACACTTCACCTGGCCTCGGAGCATTAATGTTTCTAACTTCACTCATTTATCTATAGGATTCTCTACGTGGTCAAGGATTGTATGAAAAAACTCTATCCCGAATTATATAGCCTTGAGTCCAGCCTCTATATAAAACATTAGAGGGAATTTTAGCTGAAACTATCTTTTCATCTCAAAAATACTTGGCACATCCTACCATGGGTCCCTTTCAATCATCTACATGAAATGAGTGAAGTTTACACGAAACTTCTCTTCTCCTCTATTACCCCAAATCACAATGTTTTCTAACTCAACAAATGAATAATCATTCTTAGTGACATCCTCTTATCTCTAAAATGGAACATGTCATCACTATGGTGTTTTCTCAAAATGCCAAGAACAAAACTCAAAACATTGAACACAAGGCTTTCACAGTTTATGAAAAATAAGGATTTCCACTGTCCATAACCAACTCATCTTTCTAACACTGTCCCAATAGATACCATCCCACATGAAACACCACCCTCATCCATCCCTACTACGGGTCACGGTCAATATGGGTAAACCAAATTACTTAGTCATAAGTATTTTTTAAACCCTCTTTAAATCAGTTCCTCTTAGGAACATTTCCCATTACATAACTTGTTATGACTATCCTTATAAGGCCTCAGCCTTAAACCTTACTTAATCTTGAGTTATTACAGGATTAAACATTGAGGAACTTTTCAGGTTTAGAGTTTTAGAGAATTAGATCATGAAACTTGCATTACCTTCCACATTTAAACAAAGTGGTTACATAAAAGACAGTATTCATTCTTCCCATCAACGGAAACATATTTAAAATAAAACATGGATTCTTTCTTGACACATCCTTGACACTATCATCACATCATGTACCCCTCCCTTGACCTGTGAAAAACATTTCAAAAACTTGGGATGAGCATAAAAATCTCAGTAAGGGATATAAAAATATGGAAAGGAAACATGAGTACATGTATACATAAGAATGAAATCATACTTTACCCATAAAACATTGGCATATCAAATCATGAATAAATCATAGAAATCATAAGACATAAAAGGTAACATGAGGCATTCATAACATTCTTACGTAGGGAGTAACCCTCTTGGTTACGTTTTGGAATACCCATCACAGTATATTCCCTAAATCTCTTCGGAGAAACCTTAACGTTTCACTCCTTCGCGTTACCCGATGCATTGGAGAGCTATATCGGGCTCACCCGCCCTTAGTTTATCACGGAACCACCCGTTTTCATAACAATGCCCAAGAACCATAACATAAATGTGTCACATAAAACATGCATAAAGGAAACATAACATTTCCACATTTCAATCTCAATATAACATTTTAGTATATTGAAATAATAAATTCATTCAAAAAAACCATTTCCAAAACCATTTAAAACATTTAATAAAGAGATTTTTGAATCAAAGTGTCCCATACCACCTTGAAGCTTAAAATTTTAAACCATTAATATCCATATAAATAAATCCTTAAAACCATTTTTAAAACATGGATATTAATAAGAACAAATAATTAAAACATTTAAAACGATATTTTGGTTAAAGGGGTTTTACCAAAATTAGAGACACTTGAATACAATAATTGAGGAATAAAAATTAGTCAGAACTTTATAATATCATGAGAATAAATGGATTCATGATATAATACTCCAAAGGACAGTATATACACCATATAAGAGTGAATTGGTGCATAACAACAATGAACCCTCAATAGAAAAGTCAAATGTGATGAAATACCTTATAAAGAAGGTATCCTTAAATTAAGGAAAAATCAATCTCAAAAATATGTGTGACAAATATAAATACACCCAATATAAGTGGACATTAAGTGTAAAACAATAAAAGGTAATTCACACATATTCAATGGATGACATATTCAATGACTACATGTTGAACCCAAAGAAATCGAAATTGGGTTAAAAAGTTCCCTTGACAGCCTAACGGCATCACATCAAAATGAGCTGATGAGAGATAAAAAGAGTATCTCATCACTTGGACATAAAATTTACATCAATAAGGATATATGAGAACATATCCCAACATAACAATATGTAAATTAAAAGACCCAACAAAATAAGTCTTTTAAAAAAGAGGAGGGTGAAAGGTTCCCTTACCGACTTGGGTATCTTTCAAAACATACACCCCATGAAAGAAGGACAATAGATCATTGATGTAAATAATCATAAACGAAAGTATATTACACAAAGAGTAGAATAATGGGAAGTACATACACCACTCAATGGAATTTGTGGCAAATGTAGCATAAATCTCATGGGAATAAAAGTGAGATGAAAAATCCCTTACGAAAACTCGGCAGCCTAACGGCGCCACATAAAACTTCCGAATATGGATTGATGAGATCAAATAGGGTATCTCATCACATTACATTAAAATTTACAGAAAGAGGAATATAAAATAACATCCCCCAACATTACAAAGAGGAGCTTAAAATAAGTGACATAAAGGAGAGTACTTAAAAAGAAAGAGAGACGTTAGATCTCTTACGAAAGTTCGGCGGCCTAACGGCGCCACTCAAAACTTCCAAAATGGATTGATGAGAGAGAATAGGGTCTCTCATCACATGAAAATAAAAAATACAGTAGTATTAATATAAAATAACATCCCAATCATAAGAAATATGAGCTTAAAAGAAATGACATAAAAGAGTGTACTTAAAAAAGAAAGAGAGTTGTAGGATCCCTTACCTCGGGTCTGACTTGACTCGATCATTCTTTAATATCCTGAATAATAAACTTGAGTTAATTTATACTTCCTTAAGAACCTTTTTCAAGTTCATTATTCCTTTTATATCACTTATTACCATGTCATAAACATTATGTAATCATTTAAGTTAATAATATTTGTTTTGCCGATATTTGGTTCTTAAGTCGAAAGTGGACTTCTTACAATTACATGTTGTTCGTGTGGCCAAATGTTTATTATATCCAGAATTGTATTCATGATGTAGATATCATATATGTCATATATATCCTGTACATGAATGCATTTATAACATTACATAATCATTTAGAGGTAAGAAATGAAATGCACCGTTCATGGAGACGGTAAGCCGTACGTACGCATGAACGCTACTTTCATTTCTATTTTGTATTTTTTAGAATGGAATAATAATGATATAAAGGTATATTATAATTCCAGTATAATATCATATATAATATCATAGTTCCATCCTTTATACGTCCCACATATGGTATTTAACGAATCAAATCACTTTGAGGGGGCGGTAGTCTGCACTTCCTTAAATGAAGATATCACGTTTACCCATAATGGAAACCATAATGGTATGCCCAAAATGAAAAAAACAGAAACTTAAGGAAAACATAAACATATTTTATATCATATATAAAAATAGTTACATCATAATGGCCACCTTTGAAGGTGTTAAATGAGTATTGAACAATCATCGTTTCGGGAGGCAGAATTTCGCCATCCACGGAAACCGTATGTTCTGTAACCATTTGATGTAGTTGTGTGAAAGTGTAGCTCGAATAAATCTTATAACAACATCATAGTATATTGAATATACTGGTGTTGTTACAAAAGAAATAAATAAAAATAGTTTAGGGGGTTGGAGAAGCAAAATAAAATAAATGAACATGAGAGAATGAATTACCTTAAAAAGTGTAACTCCTTTTGATTTGAGCCTAAAGGATTCCTTTGAAAGGATTCTGCCCAAAGGTAATCTTCTAGGATGAGTAGAGGGATGTGGAGAGAGTAAATGGGCAGGGGTTGGCCGAGCCAAAGGCTTGAGGAGTGTGTGAAATGAGGTAGAGGTGGGGGCCTTTTATAAGAGGAGAGGAGGGGCACTTTTGGAAAGTAAGAAATATTACTTTATTTGAAAAACAAATTCGGTTTCAAAAGGTCCCACATTGATATAATTAGTGGATAAGGTGTTAAGGGATCGAAATCCACCCATCCAATAAGTTTTGGACATGTGTAGTTCATAGATTTTACATTATCTTTCCATTTTATTTAAATCGTTAAATAATGAGGTCATCGCTGCATCATCATGATGTCATAAATAATTTAATTTATTTAGTGTCTAAAAATTATAAAAAAATACTATAATGTAGGAAATATTTTTAGCTTTCCAATGACTATTTATAATCAAAAATATGATCTTTATAACCCCATGTAAAAATTGTTTTCGTAAAACATATGATGTTTGTGTCATTTTTACTTTTACATTAAATAAAAACTTATTTATGTCATTTCCCACCCAAAGTAGCTCCATGGGGTCCTCAAGTTGACCCATGGCTTTTCTTGGTCGGCCATGACACAACCAATGAGGGTAGGACATGTTTCAAGCTCATATTATTTTATTAAAGCATTATTTTTACCTTAAACTACACTAATTACCACTAATCGCAATTAAAAACTTAATAAGTTACTATTCACCAAAAAATTATTTTTATTCCATTGAACCACATTTTACTTCTTAATGACAACCATGTATGTCGGATTTTTGAAATTCAAAACACAAATATGGCAAAATTTCATTTAAACGGAAAAATCATTTTTTATAAGTACCACTTAGTGGTTTCACTATTCATCAAAAATTGAAGTTTTTCAGAAAAAACCCAAAAATTCACCATAAGCTATATTTGATATTCCGAATTCAAAAATGAAGTCTATTTTAAAAAATTAAAAACATATAAGTCAGATTAATTAATTTAATAATTAATTCCCGCAGTCAGAGCAAATAGCGTGTTTTTATGAAACAATAAGTATCAAAAGATTGACACTGGTTTAAGTCTCATTTCAAAGTGAAATTAATTCCAACGACCAATATTGGATATAATGGTAAAAATATATTCTAATTTCACTTTAAAACCAATTCAAAAGATAATCTAATCATATAAATAAATTAGATTAAAAAGCGGTTTTGAATTAAAATAGAACATTTTACACTATTCATTAAAAAAATGAACTTTATCAGAAAGATACCAAAAATTTACACAAAGTAAATTATGATGTCCCGATTCTTAATAAGAGTTTTATTTGGTCCAAAATAATGTTTAAGAGTGAACAAAACTATATTTAATGATGGTTCAACATCAAAAGGTGATAAGTGAACCTTTAGTGAAAACTAGGGCATATACGCCTAAAATTGAATTCTTTCCGTATTTTAAGACTTTATCCTTTATTGGATAAATGTAAAAACATTTAAAAACATATATAATCATATTTTAGTTATTTCTATCCATTCCCGCCATTACAATGGCTATATGTTAACTACCATTTAAAATAATATTATTTTATTATTAGAGTGCAACGTAAGATTCCCAAGAAACTCGTTGTTGCGTATTGGGTACGCCATCGAGCATAACATCCCCTTTAAAGTAATATTAATGTTTTATTCACAAATATGGATAAATATGAAAATTTCATATTCTTTATTTACCTGGGGTGTTACATCCTTCCCCCCTTTTGGGAATTGCGTCCTCGCAATTTTTAAAATTGAGCTTGGAAACATCCTTGAACGTCCTACATCGGAACAAGAGTCGGTAAAACAATCACTTTAAAAATAAAGGAAGATAAGTACAGAGGTCACCCAAGTTAACCCATGCTAGGATTCCATGTAGAAAAACATGGACATGGAAGAAAAAGAAAAGGTTCATGTTCTTGAGGGAGAGTGATAGTAAACATGTCTAGGAGAAGGTTAACAATGAGAAAATCACAAACTTGTGATGGGTTAAACGGTATTTGATTCCCCATTAGGAAAAGTTAATAGACAACATTTTTGTTTTAAGTTACTTTTTATTGAGGAATTTATTCATAAGGAAACATAATCACTTATCATGTTGACTTTCTACTTTTACTAGATTCCTTAATCAAACTCATATTTTTTCCAAAAGACGAGTATTTAGGGAGACTTGTTCGCATTAAGAGTACTATAATCAACTTCTAGAGAATCACCTAATCCACAAAAGAGAACTATATACATCCCATTTATTTAGGCTTTAACCAAAACAAAAACCAAAAAGGTTAGTACAAGGTCAGATAATCTAGAAAAGGATAACCCTTTAAAAAGAAAATCTATGCTTAATCTCCAAAATTTGCCCAACAAAACCCAAAGTTCGACGAGGACCATCCGATAAACAATTTGTCCATAAAATTATTCAAAGTAAACCAATATAATATTGAAACCCAAATATTTGAAGGATTTAGTCACATAGTCTTCCAAGTTAAATTGTAACATTTATCTCCAAACAACATTAGTTGCTCCTAAAGTCTCTTATTGAAAAGTAATTAACCTAATCACATATCCTCCATGATAGGTTAATCATTTTCATAAATAACTCAAAATCTACTTACTATTAATTCATAAATTCATATAACTAAAAATAATCGGTCAAACTAACCAGGGACTTCACGTAGTCCAGTGGTAGGCGATAAATACCAGTCGCACTTTGGTTGTGGGTTCGATTCCCGCAGCTTTGTCCGACGCGACGGGTTGTCACACGGTCTGCGTGTTGTCCTTTTTCCAAAACTATATAATTCTTAAAACATTCCCCAAAATGAGATAAAATCTTCAATAATAATCATAAAATATTTTAACCTCAAGTTTATCTCATTCTTTTCATTTTCTATCATATCATAGAGTAACCCATAATTACCTAAAAATTAAGGATCATATAAACTCTAATGGTTACCTTTATAATTATTACATGAACTTCCATATCGATTGTCGTACATGATGAATTATAGAACATACGAAGGTTCAAGGGGTTGATCATGACTCCTTGATTTTTGGTTTAGAACAACCACGAGTTTCCTCATTGAATACCCCATTTAATCCAGTCTCTTAATCAGAGAACCACCACAGTTTCCTTCAAACCCATTGTCACTTTGGTGCCTGCTAGATCCATCCATTTACTAAAACCAAAAAAAGTCAGTGTGAGTATATCAACATAACCATCATGTACTAATGAGGAAGATAAACACTAAGATATACTTACTCATTCACTTTATCTAAAACTAGGACTCTTTCTGAAATCCTAACCATTATGGTAATGTCACTTATGCTTAAAGAATACCCTAACCTCTAAATTTATCTAAACCGACCTTTGATACCAACTATAAGGCCTCAGCCATAAACCTTACTTAATCTTGAGTTATTACAGGATTAAACATTGAGGATCTTTTCAGGTTTAGAGTTTTAGAGAATTAGATCATGAAACTTGCATTACCTTCCACATTTAAACAAAGTGGTTACATAAAAGACAATATTCATTCTTCCCATCAACGGAAACATATTTAAAATAAAACATGGATTCTTTCTTGACACATCCTTGACACTATCATCACATCATGTACCCTTCCCTTGACCTGTGAAAAACATTTCAAAAACTTGGGATGAGCACTAAAAGCTCAGTAAGGGATATAAAAATATGTAAAGGAAACATGAGTACATGTATACATAAGAATGAAATCATACTTTACCCATAAAACATTGGCATATCAAATCATGAATAAATCATAGAAATAATAAGACATAAAAGGTAAATTGAGGCATTCATAACATTCTTACGTAGGGAGTAACCCTCTTGGTTACGTTTTGGAATACCCATCACATTATATTCCCTAAATCTCTTCGGAGAAACCTTAACGTTTCACTCCTTCGCGTTACCCAATGCATTGGAGAGCTATATCGGGCTCACCCGCCCTTAGTTTATCACGGAACCACCCGTTTTCATAACAATGCCCAAGAACCATAACATAAATGTGTCACATAAAACATGCATAAAGGAAACATAACATTTCCACATTTCAATCTCAATATAACATTTTAGTATATTGAAATAATGAATCCATTCAAAAAGAAACCATTTCCAAAACCATTTAAAACATTTAATAAAGAGATTTTTGAATCAAAGTGTCCCATACCACCTTGAAGCTTAAAATTTTAAACCATTAATATCCATATAAATAAATCCTTCAAACCATTTTGAAAACATGGATATTAATAAGAAAAAATAATTAAAACATTTAAAACGATATTTTGGTTAAAGGGGTTTTACCAAAATTAGAGACACTTGAATACAATAATTGAGGAATAACATTTAGTCAGAACTTTATAATATCATGAGAATAAATGGATTCATGATATAATACTCCAAAGGACAGTATATACACCATATAAGAGTGAATTGGTGCATAACAACAATGAACCCTCAATAGAAAAGTCAAATGTGATGAAATACCTTATAAAGAAGGTATCCTTAAATTAAGGACAAATCAATCTCAAAAATATATGTGACAAATATAAATACACCCAATATAAGTGGACATTAAGTGTACAACAATAAAAGGTCATTCACACATATTCAATGGATGACATATTCAATGACTACATGTTGAACCCAAAGAAATCGAAATTGGGTTAAAAAGTTCCCTTGACAGCCTAACGGCATCACATCAAAATGAGTTGATGAGAGATAAAAAGAGTATCTCATCACTTGGACATAAAATTTACATCAATAAGGATATATGAGAACATATCCCAACATAACAATATGTAAATTAAAAGACCCAACAAAAGAAGTCTTTTAAAAAAGAGGAGGGTGAAAGGTTCCCTTACCGACTTGGGTATCTTTCAAAACATACACCCCATGAAAGACGGACAATATATCATTGATGTAAATAATCATAAACGAAAGTATATTACACAAAGAGTAGAATAATGGGCAGTACATACACCACTCAATGGAATTTGTGGCAAATGTAGCATAAATCTCACGGGAATAAAAGTGAGATGAAAAATCCCTTACGAAAACTCGGCAGCCTAACGGCGCCACATAAAACTTCTGAATATGGATTGATGAGATCAAATAGGGTATCTCATCACATTACAATAAAATTTACAGAAAGAGGAATATAAAAGAACATCACCCAACATTACAAAGAGGAGCCTAAAATAAGTGACATAATGGAGAGTACTTAAAAAGAAAGAGAGACGTTAGATCTCTTACGAAAGTTCGGCAGCCTAACGGCGCCACTCAAAACTTCCAAAATGGATTGATGAGAGAGAATAGGGTCTCTCATCACATGAAAATAAAAATTACAGTAGGAGTAATATAAAAGAACATCCCAATCATAATAAATATGAGCTTAAAAGAAATGACATAAAAGAGTGTACTTAAAAAGAAAGAGAGTTGTAGGATCCCTTACCTCGGGTCTGACTTGACTCGATCATTCTTTAATCTCCTGAATAATAAACTTGAGTTAATTTATACTTCCTTAAGAACCTTTTTCAAGTTCATTATTCCTTTTATATCACTTATTACCATGTCATAAACATTATGTAATCATTTAAGTTAATAATATTTGTTTTTCCGATATTTGGTTCTTAAGTCGAAAGTGGACTTCTTACAATTACATGTTGTTCGTGTGGCAAAATGTTTATTATATCCAGAATTTTATTCATGATGTAGATATAATATATGTAATATATATCATTTACATGCATGCATTTATAACATTACATAATCATTTAGAGGTAAGAAATGAAATGCACCGTTCATGGAGACGGTAAGCTGTACGTACGCATGAACGCTACTTTCATTTCTATTTTTTATTTTTTAGAATGGAATAATAATGATATAAAGGTATATTATAATTCCAGTATAATATCATATATAATATCATAGTTCCATCCTTTATACGTCCCACATATGGTATTTAACGAATCAAATCACTTTGAGGGGGCGGTAGTCCGCACTTCCTTAAATGAAGATATCGCGTTTACCCATAATGGAAACCATAATGGTATGCCCAAAATGAAAAAAACAGAATCTTAAGGAACACATAAACATATTTTATATCATATATAAAAATAGTGACATCATAATGGCCACCTTTGAAGGTGTTAAATGAGTATTGAACAATCATCGTTTTGGGAGGCAGAATTTCGCCATCCACGGAAACCGTATGTTCTTTAACCATTTGATGTAGTTGTGTGAGAGTGTAGCTCGAATAAATCTTATAACAACATCCTAGTATATTGAAGATACTGGTGTTGTTACAAAAGAAATAAATAAAAAGAGTTTAGGGGGTTGGAAAAGCAAAATAAAACAAATGAACATGAGAGAATGAATTACCTTTAAAAGTGTAACTCCTTTTGATTTGAGCCTAAAGGATTCCTTTGAAAGGATTCTGCCCAAAGGAAATCTTCTAGGATGAGGAGAGGGATGTGTAGAGATTAAATGGGCAGGGTTTGGCCGAGCAAAAGGCTTGAGGAGTGTGTGAAATGAGGTAGAGGTGGGGGCCTTTTATAAGAGGAGAGGAGGGGCACTTTTGGAAAGTAAGAAATATTACTTTATTTGAAAAACAAATTCGGTTTCAAAAGGTCCCACATTGATATAATTAGTGGATAAGGTGTTAAGGGATCGAAATCCACCCATCCAATAAGTTTTGGACATGTGTAGTTCATAGATTTTACATTATCTTTCCATTTTATTTAAATCGTTAAATAATGAGGTCATCGCTGCATCATCATGATGTCATAAATAATTTAATTTATTTAGTGTCTAAAAATTATAAAAAAATACTATAATGTAGGAAATATTTTTAGCTTTCCAATGACTATTTATAATCAAAAATATGATCTTTATAACCCCATGTAAAAATTGTTTTCGTAAAACATATGATGTTTGTGTCATTTTTACTTTTACATTAAATAAAAACTTATTTATGTCATTTCCCAACCAAAGTAGCTCCATGGGGTTCTCAAGTTGACCCATGGCTTGTCTTGGTCGGCCATGACACAACCAATGAGTGTAGGAAATGTGTCAAGCTCATCTTATTTTATAAAAGCATTATTTTTACCTTAAACTACACTAATTACCACTAATCGCGATTAAAAACATAATAAGTTACTATTCACCAAAAAATTATTTTTATTCCATTGAACCACATTTTACTTCTTAATGACAACCATGTATGTAGGATTTTTGAAATTCAAAACACAAAGATGGCAAAATTTCATTTAAATGGAAAAATCAGTTTTTATAAGTACCACTTAGTGGTTTCACTATTCATCAAAAATTGAAGTTTTTTCAGAAAAAAACCCAAAAATTCACCATAAGCTATATTTGATATTCAAAATTCAAAAATTAAGTCTATTTTACAAAATTCAAAACATATAAGTCAGATTAATTAATTTAATAATTAATTCCCACTGTCAGAGCAAATAGCGTGTTTTTATGAAACAATAAGTATCAAAAGATTGACACTGGTTTAAGTCTCATTTCAAAGTGAAATTAATTCCAACGACCACTATTGGATTTAATGGTAAAAATATATTCTAATTTAACTTTAAAACCAATTCAAAAGATAATCTAATCATATAAATAAATTAGATTAAAAAGTGGTTTTGAATTAAAATACAACATTTTACACTATTCATTACAAAAATGAACTTTATCGGAAAGATACCAAAAATTTACACAAAGTAAATTTTGATGTCCGGATTCTTAATAAGAGTTTTATTTGGTCCAAAAGAATGTTTAAGAGTGAAAAAAACTATATTTAATGATGGTTCAACATCAAAAGGTGATAAGTGAATTTTTAGTGAAAACTAGGGCATATACGCCTAAAATTGAATTCTTTCCGTATTTTAAGCCTCTATCCTTTATTGGATAAATGTAAAAACATTTAAAAACATATATAATCATATATTAGTTATTTCTATCCATTCCCGCCATTACAACGGCTACATGTTAACTACCATTTAAAATAATATTATTTTATTATTAGAGTGCAACGTAAGATTCCCAAGAAACTCGTTGTTGCGTATTGGGTACGCCATCGAGCATAACATCCCCTTTAAAGTAATATTAATGTTTGATTCACAAATATGGATAAATATGAAAATGTCATATTATTTATTTACCTGGGGTGTTACAGTCCTTTTAACTCATTTTCACCTTTTGTGAGACAAAATTCGTTAACCCAACTTTTACATTTTTTATTTAACCACTTTCATCACCATTATTATACTCATTTTTTCAAATTTTTATGTGGAAGTCATTCTACTCTTTATGCCACAAACACCCATACCATGTGTGTGCCTATCATGATGCATTCCACCTATGTCTTTAGGTGCCTATAATGATGCATGAATGCACCAACTAATTCCATTCTGGCCATGAGAAAAATATTATAAAATGGTTACATCACACAATAAGTAAATCACCTAATGGTGAAATATCATTCAACTATAACAACACACATCAAGAACAACAATTCCCACCCTGGGCACTTGGTTTCTTTATCATACATGAGTTCTCTACTCTCATGCATGTGATCATTTCTAAGCCCCGATAGATCCTAATATCCTATCTACCAGAACAAATAATATTTCCATGTTAAAGACCCATGTGATGCCAAATTGTAATGTCCTTGTCCTGGAATCCACTAAACCAGTGCTCTGTGCTGATTCACCACATGACCTCAAGGGTGTGTCCCCTTATGCCATAGGTTGACGACTAGAAATTAGGGTGTAATTAGACTCATGGGGAGACTATACTCTCTTTACCAGAGTAATCCACAATCGTTCACAACATAAATAGTATAACCAATAAACAATAACCAAAGACCATGCATAATCAACCATTTCCCAAAACTGAATATAAACCACAACCAAACAGTAAATATTCCATGTCATGTAATACAATATTATGTGTGAAGAAGAAATGAAAATAAAGACTAATGAAAAAATCCCCAAAATGTAACCCGAATCTAACCCCGAATCATCTTTCTGCATGTCTCAAGCCCGATCCAATTCCCCAACACTAGGCCCTTTCCCTTATCCAAACCTACAACCATGAAATCTTCCCAGGTACCCAACGGCATCCCAATCAGGGTGTGAATACAACATAGTAGTCCACCACCATTGGTTTATATAAAATATCCAGTCTAAACAAATACTTCATGAAAGTTTCATTTAAATAAAATGGTAAATAAAAAAAGCTAACTTGGGTGACACTAGATAACAATGATCACTTTAAACATCTTAATTAAAAAATTAATTCCATTACATGTTATATGGGTTAGGATTTTATATCTTTTACACAATGGACTAAGCCATAAACTATCATGCATAGGGGTATAAGTCAAGTTCCCTATCTTAGTAGGGATAGACATTTCATAATAATAAATCAAATTTCCATGGACCCTCGGTCTAGTAATCTCATTGGATAAAACCATTAGGGTTATATATATCTACTTGAATCCCTAACCCGTGCATTCTTGGGTGGTTAGTGCATCAGTCCAACCCGACCCATGGGAGGAGCCTCAGTCCTTTATCCCACCACCAATCCATGTGCATATTCTTATTCATTCATTTACCACATATAACTTATCACAACCCAATCACAATTAATAATCATATCATTCACATTTCACATTTCACTTCAACACATAAATCATCTTTATTCCTTAACCCGTTTACTCATTCGCATTCACATAGAATGATCCGTTTAACCCATTCCCCTTTCGGATGTCCTAACCCATTGAGAAAAATCAACAACTTCCATACATTTTCACATTCCTCATATTCCAAAAATCATGTTTATTACTCCATTAACACATTCCCATTATATGTTCATGGTAAATTATTCACATTCATAATAGTCTATTTAATGCTTTTTTACATAATTCCCAAAATTCCCTTATGTCATTATCATGGTCAATATATAATACCAAAACCAATTTTTTATCTCAAACCAACATATTAACATGTTCACAATAGGATCTACTTAATTTCATGTCAAAACTATGCTTAACATTACAGGTTTTGTGGTTGGGAATGTCGGTACACCCCATGGGTGGCCTTAAATCAGTGGCTTCATCCACAATGCTTCCCACAAGGATTGTGAGGGGTTCAAATATTAATTTATACAAAAAATTTATAAATTATTATTAAAGGACTCAAAATAATAATAATTGAAAGGTAAACGTTCCAACATGAAACCACAAATCTACATCAACACTATGATATATAATTTATATACTACCTACCTCAAATCCAAAGACAACTGCATGCCTAATCACAGCCGTTGATCCATATTTAAATGCCCCTTAAAGACCCAAGTTAAGATCTATTGAAAAATAATTGTTTTAGGGCCTTGTATGGAGAAGATAGAAAACAAAATCACTAATCTAGAAAAGAGAAGCAGGAGGGATATTTGAATTACATAGAGCATCGATTTGAAACCCATAGTGCTCCAAATGGCCTTTAATTGAGGGAGAACCACCCTAGGGAATATTTAGAGATTTTATTTCATCACTGTGGTTGGAGGTAGGAGAAAGGGGAGGGAAAAGCCTAAAAAACTTAAAAATCATGGGATGGAAAAAACATAATTTTTTAACTTTTAAAGGGGAACATGGTATACCTGCACGGTTTTTCAAATCGTGCACAAGCTAATTTCCATGGGGAGTGAGTTCTCACAGTTACCTGGTATGATCTGCACATTTTTTAACCATGCACCAACCGTGTGGAATGCCAATATCCAAGGCCATGTGGTTTAGCCCCCCCCCCCCTGCATAGTTTACCTACTGTGCACCACCTCCTCTTAACTAGCATGGTTTGGGTGCATAGTTTACACTAACTGTTCAATAAACATGAAACATTCACAGAATGTCCATTTTCCATTTTTTTAGTGTTTCAAACCCCCAAAATACCCCCAACATACCTCATACACATGTTGAACATTTAATAAATGAGTTCTAATGGATTTAAAACAATATTTTAGAAATTTATTACCTCCACAAAAACCATGATCTTACTGATTCCATCATGGAATTATCAGTCTAAGATTGACCATAAGTTTAAAGTCTTAAACACCACTTTTTAGGTTTTATGTTTTGGGATTATACTAAGATTAATGATATTTTTCAAGAAATTTATGTTAATAAAACCCATTATATTAGTATATGTTTTATTAAAAATGTTATTTGAGGAATAATTCCTTTTAATTTTATAGACATAAGTTTAAAGTTATTAAAAACATTTAGGGTCAATTTGATCATTAATGACATTGTAATAATAGTTAAATAATATTATTAATCTTTTATGGAAAAGTTTATTTTGAAAACTTTATTAAAAAGTCTATTTATTAATTCATTTTATTTCAAGGATGTCCATCATATTTTTTTTAATTTTATAAGAATTATATTAATGTAGTTTTAGAAAAAGGATAACCTACATGCTGGTTGAAAACCAATCATGTTGGGAAAGGACATGGGTATTGATCCCAGGATCAAATAAAGACAAGGTTTTATCACCTACCACTAGCATACATGACTTCAGTGTTAACATGTCATTTGTTAAACGATTTGAAAAATAAATATTAATGATAAACCAGTGGTTCTACTTTTATTTCTTATAGATTAATTTATTATATTAGATAACTTTTTCTAACCATATTGGTTTTGTAAAATAGTTGCATATATATGAAAAGACTTTTCACTATTTTATGGATCTTACGATCAATTAAAAGTAAATTTTACTACTACTGGCATAAAACTTTATTTTTGAATTTTCATTTCATGGAGTAAGGGATGAATTGGAAATTGATCAAAGCACAACTAAAGGATGAAATTAGTCTTATTAAATATAAACATATCATGCATGTATTTTTACTTATATTCTTATATCATAAATGAAACAACATGATATTTTTATAAGATATATATATATATTTATTTAATTTCCTTTATAGTGTATGCTACACTAAGATAAGCTTGTGCTATATATAACACCGACTTAGCTTGCGGTATACGCAACACTAGGCTTGGCCTGTGTGGAATACAATTTCAAGTTATTTTGATTGAATTAATTTCACACAAGACTGATATTAAGTTAAAAACTAAATATTATGATGTTACCTTATATCCTAGCCATTATAATAGTGGCTATGAATAGTATTAACTTCCTTATGAAAACCCATTTAAATGAAAATAAGTGAGTTTATAAACTAATAAAATCACTCTTGAAAAATTTTATTAACATAATATATCTATAATATTGTAAATATATTATTTAAAATCCATATTATATTTTTTCTAAACATCATATAAGAACAAATTCAATTTTTTTGATAAAAGAATTATTTTTCAGAAAATGCAGTTTTTTTCACTTTTTGAAAGCACAACCATTTCAAATCTATATTTTGACACTTTTATATATTAGATTTAACAAAATATACTTATTATTTGGAAGAGGTATATAAAAATTTATTTTCGATTCTTTTTTGATATTTTTTGACAAGTTTTAAGTTTTGATGAATAGTAAAAATATAATCAATTTTAATTGAAAACAATGTTTTCCATCGAAATATTTTATTTGGATAAATTATATTATTTAATTGATTTCAATTAAAAATAGAATATATTTTTATCAGTTAATATAATTTTGGTCATTGTTTTTAATTTTACCAAGAATTTTGATGTAAAAAACATTTCAATCTTTTATAATGTTTTAAATTTCAAAAACTCATTTTTTATTCCGACAATGGGATTAAATTTAAATTAATTACTGACATTTACGTGTTTTTAATATTAAAAATGGATTCCATGTTTTTAATCTGTTGTTTCAAATTATTCAAATATCATTCTTTTATTTTTGTGTATTATAAATAGTAACTTCAGTAATTTTTATTAATACGGTAAAAAGGTAAATTGTGTAATTAAAGGTAAATATAATATTATAAAATTACATTAAAAGTTGTCCTAATATGATTAGATTATTGAATTCAGACCTAAAAATTTCTTGGGTCGAAATGATACTATTTTAAAGCCACAAATATGTGATTAGGAAAATTAATATATTTTATTTAAAAAAAGTTAAAAATACCTTACTCAAATTTTAATAACTTTGTCATTTTTAAAATAAGGTTATACAGAAGATAAATTTGACTATAAATAATCATTTGAAAGATAATTTTTTTATTTATCATGATAATATATTTTCAATTTTTAGAAAATAAATAATTACCTTAAATTATTATAGATTGATGATGCAGAAATGATTTAATTGACGGAAAATCAATAAAATATTTTTTAGTGAAATAATAAAAACCATTAAATAACCAGAACACATAAAAAATATTATGGGTGGAGTATATATTGACCATAATCACACAAGGGTAAATTTATTAACCATTTGAATCCACATGTAAATGATTATGACACTTATAATATTTTATTTTTTAAGTGATGTTAAAGTTGTCACATTCAAGTTTTAATACATATAACATTTTTAAGGTAGGATTTTCCATGACTCATATTCGACTATAAGTATTTGTGTGAAATATAAAGGATTTATCTTTATCATTGTATTTTTTTAAAATTTTTACTCAGCAAATAAGTATATTAAATTATTACACATAACTAAGTAGTAATTATTTTATTAATGGAAATATCAAATTATTTTTATTAAAAATACTAAAATAAATATAATTTGGGGTAATTAATATCTCAAATAAATTTTTTAGATTAACCTGACCCCTTAAAGACATAATAAAATATTTTTTTCGAGGTTAAAATTTTATGTTGGTATTTTAAAAAAATCCTCTGAATTAATAGTATCAAAATGACACTGGATATTTTGTCAAAATAATGTTTTATTAAATTATTTAAAAATCATAAAATATATTCAAAAATATAAAATAAATATTTTTTACTCTTAAATTTTCAGTATTTTTCATTTATGGTCTAATTGACATCAAATTACTAAGAAATAGAACATTTTAATATTGAATAGTTTGTTACCTTAGTTAAAATTAAAAAAGAGAATAATTAATGGTAAAACAAAACGATAAGGTTTAAAATGAAATAAAAAGATATCTAAAATTAATGTTTTGATGATATTACAACCTTATATAATCTAGTATTATAAATAAGAATATTTGGGATGTTTTTTGATGTGATTTGAGTATATTATAAATTAATATTTTTGCGGTTTCCAAAACTGACCCTCGCCTCAATTATAAAAGGGCACCTCCACTCTCACCTCTTCACTTCACTTTGAGCCCTCAATATCATCCATATTCTGCTCATTCCACTTCTCAACTTCCATAATTACATCCTATAGGTTTTTTTCTTCTCAAAATATTAAGTCTAGTACCTTTAATAGGAGATCTAGAGGGAACACGTCAAAGAAGAGGTAATCTCCTATACCGATTCTTTCAAACTTATTTCTTATTATAATTACTCTTCATGAGTTTTTTAAATTATAAAGTAATAAATATAATGTCACATATATAATTATATTTAATTTTAATTATGTAACAACCATATTCCACCTTCTATACATCCTATAAAAATGAAATCACTAGGCGTGCATACGTACAGCCTACCGTCTTCACACCGTGGTGTAATCTGTTTTTCACTACCACTTTACATGGATGGGTACAATGATGGAAATAATAACCATATATTATTATTATAAAATTATATGGATTTTGGAACAAAATATATAACATCCACTTTTATATAATTTCACAATTATAGGAATGATATCATCGCACGTGCATACGTACAATCAACCATCTCCATGATGCGATGTGATTCATTATACATGATATACATTAAATCATGATTATATATATGTATTTAAATAAAATATATGATATATATTATATTAATATCATTTTGGAAATGATATAAATAAAATTATTGAAGAATAACTTGTATTTATATGAAAAACATGCAGCAAATGACACCCGAAAGAAGAGTAATAATTAAATATCATTAAACGGATGACAATATGATCATATATGATATCATAGAAATAAATATGTTTCTATAATACATTAATAACATTATTTAATCCATTGTACAAGATATTCAAATACATACAAAGGATATTATTCCTAAGTTAAGGGATTATTTTGTCTCACTTTTATTTTCTGTGGGACATATGCCTTATACACAACCTATTTCTTTTCAGTAGTGTTTATTATACCCATGAATGTTTTCATGATTCTTATTATGAAGGTTATTATATGAATATAAATTTCTTTATTTTATGTGGTATACGGTTCAACTGGTTATAAATTGGTTGGGGATAATTTTGTAATATAATTATTATCTGAGATTGTTTATACATAAGTATTTTCTGGGGTATATTTATCGTTTACATCCATGTTTCCAAAATATATATTTCAAATTGTTTTTTCTATACTTATAAAAAAATTTAAAGTCAATTTTTCCCATTGGTGAATTTTTATAAAATGGTATGAAAGAAATATTTTTTCATTTTCATTACGAGGTACTTTTTGACTTTCTGATAAAAGTATGAGAAATTTTTTTTCTTTTAACTTATACTACATAAACAGATTCTTAAATTTTCAAAACACCTTACTTCCATGAATATTCCTTTACAATATTTCAAGTTTATTTTCAATGAAGTTATTTTCTTTTAAAATTTTAGGGTGTTTTGATAAAAGAAAATTCTTTCAAGAAGAAAGGATATTTTCACCAAGAATTAATTTCAAGTGTTTTAGCAAAATTATTTTCCATCTAAGATGAAATTATTTAATAAGGATAGGTTTCAATTTTGCTGCCACTATTATTACTATAGTTTTATTTTTTTATTATATTTATGAAATCAATTTTTTCCTATATTATGTTTTGATGGAATGATGTTTAAGAAACCCATTAAATTAATTGGGTTATGTTATATTGAATGAGTTATGTTCTTGTGGTACACATATGTTTTGTTTTCATTATGTGATGGGTGGGACCTATATCTTCCTCCAATTCATTGGGTAAAAATTTATATCTAATGATATATACAAGGTTTTAATGGTAAATAAATCTTGTTCAGTAATATAGGGATGGAACAATAAGTAAATATTGTTCAGTAATAATGGGATGGAATAAAGAGTGAACTTGGTTCAGTAAAATAATTTTTCAACTATGATGGTCTTAGAAATGAGCCTTGGATAATATATAAATTATTTAATATGTTTATGTGTTTTCTAATCATCCATGTTTTATTCCAATGATATTTTCTCATAGATCATGTTACTTTATTTTTTATGCCTTATGAACTACTAATATTTATTCATGTCTCAGGATTATGATATATGTTGACCATTATATGATTTTAAAAGGTTTTTTTTCATGTTATACATTCTTATGTTCATGTTTTGTTTGATATTTGCCCTTTTTACCCTTAATGAGTATCTTATTTCACCCTTTTCATATGTTTTCTTTTCCTTGGTATACAAATAAATTTTTTAGATAAGAAAACTAAAGGGATAGATCTTTATAAGATATGTTTAAGATCATTAACCAAATTAGAAGAATGTATTCCACATTTCAACATCAACTAAACTAATATGGTCTTTGGGGTTATTTTTTGTAATGTATTACATATTCCACAAAATTAATATAATGTCCATGTATGTCAATCTTGGGTCTCTACAGTTGGTATCAGAACTAAGGTTTATTTATGCTTTGGTAACTAGGATGCGAAAATATTAGTGAGATCTATAGAGAAATTTATAAGGATATGTCTAGGGATATTCCTACGGATATGTATAGCTGTGAGATAAAATCTTATAATTTTGGTAACAATCATGAATAACTTAGGTTTAAACCTAAGATACCAATGACTAAAATATTATCAGTAATTTACCTTACTTATTTTTTTAATCTCTGATACGTATTTCTCACACTTTACTTTCTCATATTATTTAATAGCCATAAATAGATAAAAATAGTTAACCTTGAATGTTTCAGTTGTTTAAAGTATGTGACTTATAGAAACTAATTTACTAAGTGTAAATTTCATAAATAAAATCATGAAGGTGGTATGAGTATTGGTTATACTACTGAGGATAAAGTGATTGTAAATGACATGTGAAAGGTATGTGATGTTATATAATTATTGTTTACTTTAAACCTAATAATAATAGTAAGATTAAGGTTCTGTAACCTTAAGACATGATTCATATTTTAGAAAATAGTATGATTATAGATCATGAGTAATGGTTTATGAATAAAGTTGGATTATTAAGGTGTATATGTTTCAGAATTCAAAAATTATGTTATATTAATAATGAAATATATAAGTTTTTTTATTATAATTTTTCATTAAGGATTGGAAATCATGTGTTTAATTGTTCTAAGGACCTAGAAAACTTATTCAAGGGTAAGTTGATATACTTGGAGAAAACATAATTAAGGGAAAGATAACCTTTAATATATCCCTTATATTAAGATAATGATGTTTATATAAATATATGTTGGATTTGAATAAGTAAATTGGATGATGCTATTTCCTTGGGAACTAATTATAGATTTATTGTCAAGATTGTTACGATATCATAGATGAAGTATACTACTTTTTGGGACTTGAGGAATTTATCCAATAAGTTTTTAAATAAGGAAAAATGAATATTTTTAATAAAGATGTATGATAATTAAGGTTATTACCATGAATCAAGAGAATAAATGAATAATGTGATAAAATTTTTAGAATGTTATCAAGAAAAGATACCTTATGATATATAGTGGATAAATGTTAAGCTGAGTTAGTGTACTACTTTGTAATGTTTTGGATTTTCAGTTTTTGGAAATATTTTAAGGTTATCCATTTATGGATAGTTTAAGTTAAACTCTGGATGAAGTTTTCATTATCTCAATACAGGTGGACTTTAACATATTCGATAACTTGTGCTAACCTTTTTTTGAGATAATGACAGATGGAATGATGTATCATTATATTTATTAATTGCATGAACTACTAACGCTTTAAGATTGAAAAATACAACTTCATTTTATTTAATAAGAACTATAGGAGAAATTGTTCAAGGCACGACCAATAGTGAGATTGTATAGAAAAAAATTATATCATCTCATGAAAATTATTCAACATTAGGAAATAGGGATCGTGATATAAAAGGGTGTATTATTATCATAATTTGTTATGATATCAATGACCTCTTTCATTATTCTTTAGTTTATGGTTTTTTGATTGTTAACCTTCACTAGATCACTAACTTTCTTGTGATCAGTGATATTTATAAATATCTATGATTATTTATTATTTTCCTACATGCCTAATATTTACCTATGTTTTCTTATGTAGATACATACTAATTATTTACTTTGTGTAACTGTTATTTTCCTGCTATTCATTTTTAAAAGAATGTTTTAGTACTTGTTTTTATGATTTTAGTTTCTGTGAAATAAACTTTCATATATTAAATTATTTAACAACTGAGACAAATTTAGAGGGAAAATTTCACTTTAAGTGGGTAGAATGTAACATCCTCAGATTTTCATGAGATATATTTTTTTTAATTTCTTTGATGTTGTATGCTACACCAAGGTAAACTTTCACTATATGCAACACCAACTTAGCTTTTGGTATACCCACAAATATTCTAGGATTGTGTTACACACAATTTCAAGTTCTTTTGATATAATTTATTTCACGCATAATTGATATTAAGTAAACAACTAAATACTATTATATTGCCATATAACCTAGTAATTATAATGGCATATATGAACAAAATTAACTTTCTTTAGAAAAACTATTTAAATTAATGTATGTGTGTCCATAAAATAATAAAATAACTTTTGATGAATTTTATTAATGTAATGTATATTTTATATAATCAATATAATTTTTAAAATTCATCTTATAAGTTTTTAGACATGATATAAGAACAAATTCAATTTTTCAAATAAAAGAAGTATTTTTTAAAAAATGTAGTTTTTTTCACCTTTTAATGGTGAACCCATTTTAAATCTAGTCTTTAAAACTTTTATATATTCAATTTTACAACATTAACTTCTTCTTTATAACGATATATAAAACTTTACCTTATATTATTTTTTGATATTTTTCTGATGGGTTCTATATTTTGATGAATAGTAAAAATATGCTAAATTTTAATTGAAAACAAATTATTTCATAAAAATGTTTTTTGTGGATAAATTATATTATTGAATGGTTTTAAAGAAAAAATATAATATATTTTTATCATTTCATATAATTTTAATCATTAGCATTAATTTTAAGATGAATTTTGATGTAAACATTTCAATCTTTTACACTGTTTTAAAATTTAAAACCTTTTTTTCATTCTAATAATGGGATAAATTTTAAATTAATTACTGACAATTTTTCATTTTTAATTTTTTAAAAATAGATTCCATATTTGTAATCAGTAGTTCCAAGTTATTTAAATATCATTCTTTTATTTTTGGGCACTATGAGTAGTAACTTCAGTAATTTTTGTTAACAAGGTAAAGGGTTAAATCAGGTAATTAAGGGTAAATATAATATTATAAAATTACCTTAACACTTATACTAATATGATTGGATGATTTATTTTTGACCTAAACCATCCTTGGGTCTAAATTATACCATTTTGAAACCACTTGGAGGAGACTATGACATTTAATTTATTTTATTTAAATAAATGTTAAATATTTCTTCCTCAAATTTTAATAACTTCCTAATTTTTAAAATAATCTTATAATAAGATAAATTCAACTATAAATACTTATTTGAAATAAAAAATGTTTTTATTTATCAATATAATTTATTTTTAATTTTTAAAAATAAATAATTACCTTAAAGGCATATACATTGATGATGTGGAAATTATTTAATTGATGGAAAATCAATAAAATAATTTTTATTAAAATGAAAATAACCATTAAAAGATACCAAAATTGAAAAAAACTTATTATTCGAGTATATATGAACCATAATAATCCAAGGGCCTATTAATTGACCGTTTGGATCCATGTGGAAAAAATTATGACAGTTATAATAATTTATTTAGAGTGATGTTAAAGTTGTCACATTAAAGTTTTAATAGATATAAAATTTTTAATGTAGGATTTTACTGGAGATATATTAAACTATAAGTATCCATATGAATTATAGAGGATTTATATTGATCATTGTATTTTATTTTTAATTTTTACTCAACTTATAATTATATTAAATAATTACAAAAAACTGATGCAGTAATTATTTCATTAATGAAAATATCAAATTAATGTTTCTAAAAAAACTAAAATAAATATAATTTTGATAATTAATATATCCAACAAATTTTCTTAATGACCGTGACTCCTTATAGATAAAATAAGATATTTTGTTCAAGCTTAAAATCTTATCATGTTATTTTAAAAAATACCAATAAATAAATAGTGTTAAAATGACACTATTTCTATTTTTTTTCAAAATGATGTTTTATTAAATTATTTAAAAATCATAAATTATTTTAAAGATTATAAAATAATTTTAGTTTACTCTAAAATGTTCAATATTGTTCATTTATGGTCTAATTGACATCAAATAAGTAAAAATTACACTATTTTAATATTAAACAACTTTTTACCTTAGTTAAAATTAAAAAGAGAATAAATAATGGTAAAACATAATAATAAGGTTTCAAATGAAATAAAAACATGTCTAAAATTTTTTTTTATGATATTACAACTTTATATCATATAATTTTGTAAATAAGATCATTTATTTGGTTTTTTGAAGTGTTTTAATTTTTTTATATATTAATATCTTTGGATTTTTCAAAAGTGAGTGTCAGTTTAATTATAAAAGGCAACCTCCTCCCTCACCTATTTAACTTCACTCTTAGCCTTTTAGATTAGCATTACCCTAACTATTTACCTTATCAACTTCCCTAGTTACATTATATAGGTTATGGTCTTCTCAAAATACATACTCTAGTACCTTTAATAGGAGGTCTAGAGGGAGCACGTCGAATAAGAGGTAATCTCTTCTACAGATTCATTCAAACTTATTTCCTCTTCTAATTCATCTTCATGAGTTGTTTAAATTATAAATTAATAACTCTAGTATAACTTATACACTGATATATTATTATAATTATGTAAAAACCACATTTCACCATTTATCCATCCATTGAAAAACAAAATCACCACGCCTACATACGTACGACTTATTGTCTCCACGCCGTAGTGTAATCTGTTCTTAACTAACTCTTTACTTGGATGGTTATAATGATTGAAATAATAATTATATGTGACTATTATAATAATTTATAGATTCTGAAACAAAATATATACCATCCACTTCTATATCATTTCACAATTATGGGAATGAGATCATCGCTCGTTCATACGTACGACCTACTGTCTCCCCGATGCGATGTGATTCATTTTACATGATATACATTAAATAAGGATTATATAAATGTATTGAAAGAAAATAAATGTGATATATATTATATTAATATCATTATTGAAATTATATAAATAAAACCCATGAATAATAATTAGGATTTTTACGTAAAAATATGCAACAAATAACGCCCAAAAGAATAGTGATAATGAATGGAATATTTATAAAATGGTATGAAAGTAATATTTTGTCATTTTCATTATGAGGTAATTTTTGAATTTCAAAAAAAGTATGAGAATAATGTTTTCTTTAAAATTATATGGCATGGAAAGATTCTTACATTTTTATAACTCCTTACTTCTATAAAGCTTCCCTTACAAGATTTCAAGTTTATTTTCAAAGAAATTCATTTCTTTTAAAAGTGCAAGGAATTTTGAGAAGAAAATCTATTTTTAAAAAAAGAAAGGATATTTTCCTTAGGAATTAATTTAAATCATTTTATCAAACAAATCCATCTAAGATGACATTCTTTAATAAGGATGTTTTTCAAGTATACTATCCATATTATTCCTATGGTTTTATTATGTTTATGTTATTTATGAAATCCATTTGTTTATCATAGATTATGTTATGATGGAATGGTGTTTAAGAAACCAATTTTATATCATGGGTTATGTTATGTGGAATTATTTATGTTCTTTTGGTACACATATATATGGTTTTCATTATGTGATAGGTGGGACCTATATCTCCCTCTAATGCATTGGTTAAAAATTTACATCTCATGAGATAGAAAAGACTGAAACATCTAATAAATCCAGTTTAGTAATATAGGGATGGGATAGTAAGTAAATATGGCTCAGTAATACATGGCTCAAATGAAGAGTGAGCTCGGTTCAGTAATGTAATTTTTCCACTATGATGGTCTTAGCAAAGAGACTTGGATAATACAGAAATGATTTTCTAGGTTTATTTGTTTTCCACAAATCCATGTTTTATTCCAATGCTATTTTCTCATCGCTCATGTTCCTTTATGTTTTATGCCTTATTAACTACTAATAATTATTTCATGTCTCAATATTATGATATCTGTTGAACATGGTTTGATTTTATAAATTTATTTTCATGTTATTATATTCTTATGTTCATGTTTTGTTTGATATCTTCCATGTTTACCCTTACTGATAATCTAAGCTCACCCTTTTCATATGTTTTATTTTCCCTAGAATATAAAGAAAGTTTTTACGTAGGATAAATAATATTGAATATATTTATTGGAGATATTGAATATATTTCACCAAATTATATGAATGTGTTCCAAGTTTCCAAAGGCACTAAACTAATATGGTCTGTAGTCGTTTGTTTGTGTAATGTAATATGTATTCTGCAAAAGAAATGTAATGTCCATATATGTCAAGATTGAGTCTTTACAAAAATATAATTCTATAAATTTTGGAAAAAATATCTTTAAATAAAATATAATAATATTACCCTCAAATATGATGATATCAGTGACCTTTTCACACATATTTGACTTATTGTTTTGAGATCCTTAACTTTTCATTGATCATTCACTTTTTTCTGATCAATGACCACTATATTTCAATATAATTATTAAGGTCTTTATTCAATTTCCACATCTTCAATTTACACCATTGTAATCCTATATAAAAACCTAGTTATGTATTATTAAATATGACCTTTTTACTTTCTATTCTCTCTTATTAAGTGGGTATTTTATTCTCCCTTTTACGATGTAGGTTTTTCAACTACAGTTTTTCCAAATGTCAAACCTTTGATTAAAAATATCAATTTTGAATTGTGAGGATGAGATTTATTTAAGGTTGGGAAAATATAGAAACCAAAAAATTCAAAATAAGAAAATTTTATTTGATCTCTTGTGTTACATGCAACATTTAACTTAAACAACCCATGAAATATATTCATTTAAATTTCATTACTTCGATAGTATGTGAAACATGTAGTCTCGATTCAAAGTGAACCATAGAAAATTATACCTAGAAACTAAATTGGGGGGTATGAATATTAATAAATAAATTATTAAAACATGGTTATCTATTTATTATAAATAAAATAATTATTATTTAAAAGAAAAATAATTGTTTATGAAAAACTGTATTTTTTCTAAAGGAGGGTATAATTGCGCTTTGCACACAAAATTTAAAATTATTTTTTTATCAATAATAGAAAAATTTATTTGTTAAAATGAAATTAATTTTTTAAATAATAATAAAAAAATTATATTAGGGTGAATTTTTGGGTTTTTTTCTAGAATGTCTAATTTTAATAAATAGTGAAAAATACTGAATTTTAATTGAAAACTACCTTTTAGTTTAAATATTTTATGTTATTTAATTTTGTTTCAAATTAGTTTAAAAGTAAAATTAGTTCAAATTTATATCAATTATGACAATTTAGTTCATTATAATCATTTTAATATTGAATTTAGATATGAATTTGTTTTAATCTTTTGAACTTTTTCTGTTTAAAAACCCACTTTCGTGTTGCGTTTATGGGGCTAATTTTAGATTAAAAATATCAAATTCTGTGAATTTAATTTGGAAACATGGATTCCATAATTATAATCAGAAGGATTTATAATGTCTAATAAGTTCAACATAAGTTTTCTCAAAATTAATAGGGAGAACAGTAAAATTTAAGAATCACAGTTAAGGTAAAAATTGATTTACCTAGGGATAAACTAAGAAGATAAGGGTTGCAATTGCCTACCAACATTTAAAAAATATATTTTATATCCAAATTCAGACTTTATATATTATATGTTTTATAATGACCCATTTTGGAAGCTTTTTCATGATTAAAATGTTAGTATGATTGATTCTTTTCAAAAAACGTATAAGTGGGCCACTAATATCACTTATAAAGGACACCCTTATCCTCTCTTATTCACACCTTAAAAACGTTTTTTAGATAAAAATTAACCATATAACTTCCCTAATTACATACTCTAATCCTATAATCCTTATTTTTGGTATAAATATAACCTATGAAGGCTTTTGGTTCGGACTTAAGGAGGATACCTGAAGAAGAGGCTACGTTCTTCAATGAGAGTCTTTATTTTATTTCGTCATCCATGTCCTTAAAACATTTTTAAAACATGATGATATAATAAAAAAATTATCATACATATAATTATATTTTTTTATGTTATTATAATTACCTAAAACCACCTACACATCCATCAAATGGGTTATGAAATCATCATTCGTGTGTACGGAGGACTACCCCCTAGCGAACCAATGTCATTTGTTTTCCCCATTACCACCTCCCATGGTTTTGTATTCTTATGGATATAAAGTATATATATTATGTTTATAAAATAAATATACCCTTATATTATTTATATAATATTTAAATTTTTTACTTTCCATTTCATATGAGATATGATAATGTTGCATGTGTGTACGACAAATTACCGTCTCACGAAGAGATGTGATTTGTCTTTCACTAACAATTTATATGAATAGTCATAAGGATAAAATTAATTAATATATGTGATATAAATGAAATAATTTATATATTAATTACATATTTATCTTTGTGAAAATATATTTTATCATTTTTGTTTTTACATTGAAAAATGATAACATTGTTCGTATACGTGCGGACGACCACCTTCATGAAGTGATGTGACTCTCTTTTCATAACCACACCACATGGATTATATATATATAAGTATATTTAAAGAAATATTAGGTTATATATGATATTATTATCATTATGTAAAGATAAAATATCACTCACACCATTTTTATAATGATTATTGAAAAATGGAAATGTTAATTATGCGTAGACACAGCCTACTATCTCTATGATTGTAACATAGTCAATTTTCCATAACCATATTTAATAATTGGTTTTAAAATTAACATTGGTGTACAAATATTATAATTATGTCATTATTAATATTATAGATATTATATTACTATATAATATTTTCAAGAAATGGACCTTTCATGATGAAACATGCATGAGAAAACCAAGTAATTAACACCTGAAACAATGAAAATAATGAATGATTATAAACAAAAAGGTGAAAATATATTATAAAGGTATCTTATATGATATTAAAAATATTAATGTGGGTTTTTAATAAGTTTTTAACATGTTTAAAACCATTATACATTATGTTAAACCTTGTTCAACCAAAATAAAGTGTGATGTACGAGACTTCATCTTAATTTTATTTCATTAAGGAATATTTTAATGTTATTCATCTAATTTCTTTTATATGGTGTATATAAAACAGATTTGAAATTTTATATCATGATTCATCAATAATTAATTGTATTTTTATTTTTAATTTGAATTATTTCAACCAAGGGTATTTGAATTTAAAATTACCAAGTGGTAAATAATTTTATAACTCAATTTATTTTCATTGGGTTATATAACTTCTTTTTTTCATTGATATTATATGATTATGTGTATAATAAATTTTGATTATCTTATGTTTTATTTACTCTTTTTTATATTTATTTTCATTTGATACACATAATTATTTCACTGATTAATTCTCACTTCAATATTATGATCATTGGAAGGGTTTATTTCAAAATATCATTCTAATCGAGACTATTTATTCTTGAATCTATATTAAAGGAAGTTATTTGATCATTGTATAAATAAACCAATTTAATTTTATTTTAATCTATTTATTAATGTGATTTTCAATTAATCATAATGTTTTCCAATCCTTGTTACTAAAAATAAATCATAAATTTTTTTTAATAAAATCCTACTTCATTTCTCTTTTTGATCAAGAATATGTTTTATTTTAAATTAAAGTTTTCTAAAAAAAAATCGAAAATGTTTTTAAACTTTTCAAAAAAATTTATAAAATATATTTTTACACATTTTTTTATTTTAAAAATGTTTTCAAAGCAATATTTTTATCCTTTTCTAAATAAGAAACTTTTCTAACTTTTTTACTATATAAAACGAATGTTCTTTTTATCTTTAACGACATGTACATAATTACCCACCGACATGAAAATAATTTTTTTAATATTACTTTTTGATTTTATAGGTATATTTTTAAAGAAATTTTTTCCCCAATATTCAGGATATTAGTGATTTTTAAAATTTATTTTCAAAGAAAGGGATTTTAAAAATGTTTTATGTTTTAAAAAGTGATTTTCAAAATGAAAATCATATTTTCTTCAAGAATTTTTTAATGTTATTTTTATGATATTTCTTTTCATCAATGACAAAAAACCTTCATTTTACATATACTACAATAGGTATATTTTATATTGATACCCTCCTTACTCTCCCTTAGGATGGTTTATGATTATTTTTATCAAGGGTAGTATTAAAATTTAATTGATTCAATTTTATAGTTAATAAAATTCCCTTGAAATGTTTACATTCCTATGATCATTGAACATTAAATTTTACCTAAATATCTATATTAATTATCATGGATATATTTATTTTTTAAAATTTATATCATTTTTATATACGGTGTTCTATATTGAAAGTCGTTTTTTTGTCAAGGAAAATATTGATAAATGTGTATTCTTTACTTAATATGGATATTTGATTATAAGACACATTGTTTATGAATAAATATATTATTTTATATATGAGGAGTGATTTGGATATGCAAGACATGGGTGGGTCCTCATTATAGATAGTCAATTGATGCATCAATAGTCTTATTAGACAAATCAGGTGGTTAACCCTAGTTAAATAGGTTTCTATAAATCAGTTTTAAACTTATTAAGGATAGATCATATCAGTAGAGGTATCATTTTCCTAGAAAACATGGAAAACATTAATTAAGAATTGTATTCATTAAGAATGTATTTATCATTATCCAGGATATTTTCACTATGATATTATCTCTGGATTCATTTTATTCATTTTTTATTGATTAAATGGAATGAGTTTTCAGTTATTTACATTTCCATATTCATAATTCATTTTTTATTTGATTTCAAAAGCCGAGTGGTAACTTATATTCTAGTGGGAGAAGAAAACAAATAACCCCATTACAAATTTCAAAATTTAAAACCATCTACAAAACTTGATGAATGATATTCAAGGATATTCTATTGGGAATAATGATATTATCAATAGAAATGATGTTGTAATTTGGGTATTCAGATTTACTATAGGAATCATGTATGTATATAGTCTAGAAATAATGTTAAACTCTTCAGTACTTTGAGATGACATTTTTTGTCTTATTCAAATGTATTAATGCAAAAAATATCTCTGAGATACTAGGGCCGGTTTCACTACAATTGTCCTTGAAATATTAAAGAAATGATAATGATCCAATATTTCCCAAATAA
This sequence comes from Viscum album, assembly GCA_963277665.1. NCBI lineage: Eukaryota > Viridiplantae > Streptophyta > Magnoliopsida > Santalales > Viscaceae > Viscum > Viscum album. The sequence continues at coordinate 1,689,153,522 of OY728163.1, read as the reverse complement.
ATTTTCCACCATCCATTCAAGTGAATATTAAAGTGTAATAAAAGGAAGATGCAGAGTTTCAAAAGAAGGTAATTAATTTTCATGATTTTAGTCATAGTATTGATAGAATAATAAGGATTACAAATAGAGTATGTTTTTGGTCAATATGATAATTGAATATGGATTTATTAGATAAATCTTATAGTTCATCATTATTTATTCATATTAGAAGAAAAAAAAGATATATAGATATCTTAAAGGGAATATATGATGGAATAAAATGAGTAGATAGATTAAACAGTATGTATCTCAGTGCTTGGTATCTCAATGACCATAGTCATGAAGCACATGTTTTCTCTGTCCAGTTTATTTTTAGGTGACGCATCTGAATCACTTGAACTATCTTCTGAAGCAGTCCATGTTTCTTTCATGGAATTTTTGTGTCTTATACCATTATCTTCGTATTTTTTTGTACTTATACTCTAGATAGTTAGATTTTATGTGACCTTTCCTTTTTCATTCATATAATACAACTTCCTTTGGATCTTCATATTTTTATTCCAATTTCCTCTATTAACATATTTTCCTTTATAGTTTGGTTTTATGGAAAAAAATATTTCTGTAAAACTTCTTAGACCTTCTAGATAAATGATCCATTTCCTGATCACAATCAAAATAAGATTCACTATCACTTAAATCTGTATCTTGTACCTTCTCTTTTTCATTTTCCTCCTGTTGGTTAGGGAAAGTAGTCTTGAAATCTACTGGCTTCCTCTTATGCTCCTTATACTCCTCAAATATTAACTTTAGTTCTTATTTATAAATTTTATGCGTACAAGTCATCTCTTTGATTGATAATTTACTAATATTACATGATTCTCTAATTATCACTGAAGTGCCTCTCTATCTTTTAGGTAGACATCCCAACAATCTCATTATCTAGTTCATGTAAAATATATGCTTTCCCAGTGAGCTCAGGGTATTGCTAATCTCATTAAACCTAAAGTACATATCATAAATGGTCTCATTAGGTTTCATTTTAAAATTATCATATTCATTTAATATGTATTAAGCCTCATTTATTTAGCATTTTATGTTCTCCCATGGGAAACATATAGAGTGTCCCAAATCTCAAAAGTATTTTTACAAAAAGAAATAAATTATTTATCACCAAGAGAATAGTACATGGAATTTATAGCATTATAATTACTATTGTATGATAATTTTTTGCATCATCCCATGTGTTTTTAGTTGTATCAACTATTACATATTCATCTTCTATAGTAGACTGAATATCAAAACTCATGCACTCTATGTACATTTTCATATTTATTTTCCATTGGGAATAATTTGTACCATTAATGAATGGAGGTTTGTTGGTAGGATCACTTTCTTTATGTTTGTCTATATTAAAGAACTAAATTTATAACTAACATAAATTTAAGATATTTAAAGTATAAAAAATCATAGTTAAAACATATTTGAAAATTTTCACTAAAAATATAGAAAATCATCTGATACCAAATGTTGGTCGTATTGAGTATCTCAATAGGGGATGAATTGAGTGCCCAATAAAAATTATTGTTAAAAATGGATTATTTTAAAATCCCCCAAATGTTTAAATACGGGAAAGTTTATCAAAATAAGTAGTATTATATATATATATATATATATTAATATTTCTAAATATTTCTCTAAAGATTTATTATCCCTTAGATGAATAATATATAACATTATTTAATCCTTTGAAATCAATTTACTTGATCAAAATAAAATATGAACATGAATTAATATAAACTACCAAAGTATAAATTTTGTTTACAGGTAAATACAATTTTTTTATTTTAAAGTGAAAATAAAGTAAAATGGAATTAAAACACACATCGAAAATATTGAATACCAGATGTTCTGTCTCAAGCCTAGGATTATTCCTCTCATCTTAGTGATCACCCACCACCAAGCAGTTTATATAAAATTAACTAGATGATCAACAGCCTAGATTCTGTTTATACAATAGTTTACAACTATCCAAGTCACACATGACCTCTTCCACAGTTATTCATAATAGTGATAAATAAATATGTCACACATTAACCTCTACCACTCTTATCTATGGTAGAAAATAAATAAAAGTATATGAGAAGATATTTAGTATCTTTCGGTTTAGTTCAGGAAACAGTGTGCATGTGGTAAAGCAGAGTAAGCACACACACTAAAAAAAGTAGTAAAACTAAATAGAATTGAACATTCTTGGAGTATAGATATTAGAAATTCTCAGTATATTGAAATACATCTTGTGATTCTTTATTTGTATCAAAAATGAATCTTGAGTCATGTTATTTTGAAATATTAAAGAAAAAAGAGTGTCACAACTCTTTTTTTACTAGAGGAAAGCAATGGATGTGATGAGCTTTGGATTCCCTAGTCGAGTGCTCATAGTAGGTGAGGTCTTCATGTTTTAAATCAGGTTTAGATATTTAGATCTCGAATATTCATTGAATCACAAGCTATTTCTATCTATATCATTTCATTGTTGTGTTCCCTATATCACCCAATGTATATATTTTATGAGGGAGTGTGCTCTAATTTTATCAACAGCAGGAACATACAAATCATATGCTTCTTCATACTACATGTTCTGACATTATTTTTAGCCACATAGTCATTCTAGAATTATGTCTTCCTAGTGGTGTTTAGACCAATGGTGTCTTATACTATTTCAATTCTTTATTCCAGTGGTATGATAATCTGACAGTGTGATATCCTGGTGGTATCTCAGACTTAGATATTTTTATTCTAGCAGTGTGTCATCATAACGACCCAAACATTTATCAATGAAATGTTTCCCTTAATGTAGTAATGTCATAATCATATAAAATCGAATTAGGAAACACAATGACATATCATGCTTAACTGAACTACTATGTGACCTTTAAACATAAATTTTCCACTTTTGTGGTTTGAATTTCGAAAATCAGACATACACAGTTGTGATTGGTAAGATGGTTGGAGTTCCATACGGAAAACATAATTTTTGGTGAATTGTAACCTACTATTATGAATAGAAACCTACCTTTAAGAAAAGTAATATAAACCTTATGAATGGTAAATTGAACAAAATAATAGCAACCTCACCCATGAATATATAAATAAAATTTATGAATCTTGTTAGTGATAATATGACCGTAGTAAAAGTATTGGTATTTTTGTATGTCATGAATAAATTATTATAATTAATTAATTAATTTAAAAGAAAATTTATTTTCCTAAAATGTGTTCATAAATTAACAATTTTATGTCTTCTTATTTTAAGTTAATTTTATAAGACGTTATATAATTTTTAAAAGTATTATAAAACCAGTTTTAATTTTAAAATTTGTATTTTTCAAGTAAATTATGATTTTAATTAAAAATTAAATTAATCATATTTAGAAAATTATTTTCATAAAATTGATTTCATTTTTGGATTTTACATATTGATTAATGGTTAGGGTGAATTTTATATATTTTTTCGAAATGCTAGATTTTTTTATGAATAGTGAAATACTATAATTTACAAAATAAGCTAAATGAGTTAATTATAGTGTCATGGATGATGTTATGATGATGTAGTCCCAATTAGTTCGAACTCACATTCTCAATTTACTATATTTATTCATAGAATAATCACTATTTCTTGTTTATGTAGAAATAATAAATTAATGAATATAGTATTGTGAAAACCCCTCTCCCCTCCACTATAAATACCACCCCTCACACCCTCATTTCTTCACTCCTCTCAAACTATATGTCTGGTCCAAATTCTACCCTAAATATATTTCTTATCCCCTCCCCCATGTCTATCAGCCCTTTTTCTAAAAAAAATACCAAAACCACTTCCCTGAAGAGGCTCTCAAAGAAGGTATATTCAAGAGGTAATTTCTCTCTCTTTTCTTTCAATTTCATTTAAAATTTCATTATTTTGGTCTATTATCCTAAACTTGTCTTATCAAAATATCATTATAACTCCGATATAATTTATATACTAGTTTTATATCATGTTAATAGAATATTATTCATTATACTCCAACCTCTCTCTCTCTCTCTCTTTATAAAAATGAAATTGCTGCCTGTGATGTATTAATTTTCCTACATCATGGGCGGTGCACTTCATTTTTCCTTAAAATCCTTCAAGGATGTTAATTAAACCATTAAATGGATGAAAAAATATTTTAATATTTATTTTTTAACCCCTTATATGTTCTAGAAATAACTTTTATTCATAATACTAATTAATAAAACAAAACATGTTCGTTGTGATCCAAAAACCACCCAAATTAACCTAAAACAATCATCATTAAATTTTTACTAATGATTAATCCACATGGTATGTAACATAATTCATTAAAAGATAATTTAAAATTATTTAATATCATTAATAATGTGTAATATCAGTTCTGGATGTTTATCCATGTTCTATACGAACTTCCATTCATGTGTACAAGTGAACCGTTCATGAAAACTACGAAAAAGAACACTCCCAAAAAATGGATTTAAACTCAATAACTCATAAAAAGGCCCATAAAATAACTTAATGAAACCATAATGAACCATATTATTATATAAAAGTTTCTGGAATTTCTAATTAATTAATATAATGTCATTATATAGGATAGTTAAGAAAGTATTTAGAAACAAGGTGAGGGGAAATTCTCAAACCCAACTCTCTTTCTTCAGGTTCTCTATCTTTCACTCCATTTTTAGTATGTTTATTCCTTAAAAATCATTTTTTCCTCATTATCTTAACTTTTCTGGAATATACTTGTTTTCCACTAAAGTTTATTTCAAACGCAATGTTTTCCAAAAGAACTCTTCTTTCAAAAACACACCTTTTACTTCTCACTCAAGGTTGATGGTTCTTGTATCAAGTATGTTATTCCCTATTTCTTCTGGGAACCCAAAATTTATGAATGTTTTTTATGAGATTAAATTAATTCCTTACAATGGGTTATTTATCTTCATGGTTGATATATGTTCTATGTGTCATGCAAGATAATGAAAATTTTATGATGTGACGGGTGCGCCCAGAATTATATAGTGCTCCAAAGCATTGGGTAATGTGAAGAAACTCATGATTAAAGTGAATTATTCATGACCATGATACTATATTTGTTAAAAACAATGTGTGTTATTTGAACACTAAGACATGATGTTTCATTTTTAGGAATTTCCACATTTCATGCCTTTACTTAATGATCCCTCTCACGATTATTTTGATGATGATGTTATGCTCACCCATTGTTATGTTGTTTCATGTTCTTAACTATCATTTTATTGTGATTTTACCTCACCTCTTTTTTTATGTATATACTCAGGTAAATACTTGTACTAAAGAGAATTATAGAGCCAATAATAATCTAGAGAATAAGGAATTAAATAAATGTTTATTCTTTATATTGTAGATGTTATGTATGTTCCATGTTTTCCCAAGACACCAAACCTTTGGATCCTCTTTGTGTAATGTTTTTATGTTGTTTATCATTAAAATGATGTAAAACTAAAGTAAGAAAAGAAGGGTTCCTATAGATGGTATTAGAGGAAAGGTTTAGTTAATTTGGTAATTAGGATTAGTAAACCCTAGAGAAAACTTCTAGTATGAGACTAACTATAGATAAGAACACAAGAAGCTTTTCTAAATATACAGATCCCATCAGATATAATTTTATTGTAAATTAAAAAAAATGAATAATTTATTTATTCATGACTCATTGACTTATGTGTTTTTCGAACATTTTCTATTTTAGAAAATGGTGGGAACCAGGAGAAAACAGGCCAACAAACCATGCGAGGGCCAATGCAATGATTTCTTCAATGAAATCCCATATACTTTGGTAGGTTGATTTAAAAACTTCATGGTTATACATACCCATATATATAAGTTTATGAACAATAACTTTAATAATTTTTAACTTCATCCTTCACCAAAGATGGAGAAACTGGCTATCGAGTTTTTTATGCAGCAACAATCACTGACATTTAGTTTATCTTCTGATCCATTAGTTTTGGAACAGTGGGTCAACTTCATAGAGAATATATTTTTTGTGCCTCACTATTCTGAGATAAAGAAAGTGATTCTATCCCATTATCATCTATATGGATAGGTTAATCAATGGTGGTCTTTGATTATAAACACCAAGTTGGCTGACGAAATTGAAGATATGGAGTAGAAAGACTTTAAGATCATGTTTCTTAAAAAGTATTTGCCAATAACTCTTCATACAAAGATGGAGAAATAATTCATAGAGCTCAAGAAAAATAAATGAGAATCTGTCACGGCATACGAAGTGAATTTCACAAGGATTTCATGGTCCAATTTGGTTTTTTTATCAACAATTATAGAAAAACTGATAGATTATTTAGTGGGTTAAAACCACACTTTCCAAAGTCTCTTTCAATTTGAGACTTTGAGAGTTATGAATAATTTGTCTGATGTGCTCTCAATGTAGAGATAGAGTTTTGAGAATGGTCCCATGGCTATATTGATAAGAAATGAATGGTGCAGTTTCAATCTAGAGGATATAATGATAAAGGAGGGAAGAAAACTAAACCACCCACATGTAAAAAATGTGGGGAAAAAAATCATGGTAATTGCCTCAAAGGGATAGAGAAATTTTTCAAGTGTGGTAGAGAAGGCCACCAAGCTCTTGAATGTCTAAAATACTTGAGAATGTAGTAGAATGAAGCAGAAGAAAGTAAATCACCACCCATGGTCCAATGATACAACTGTAGGGACCAAGGGAACTATGTAAGCCAGTGAACTAAACCTTGATCCCTTGAGGGTAATCAGTTTCAGGAGCCACCAAATCCAAAGGAACAAGGAAATGTTTATTCCATTACTACTACTACAGAAGCTGAGAAATAAAATGAAGTGGTACATGGTACACTTCCTATTCACTCAAGAATGGAAAAAGTATTATTTGATTATGGTTCTATGCATTCTTTTATATCTTTCAAGTTTGATAGAACTATAGAATTGAATCCCTAGAACCATAAAGTAGAGATGCCTTTGAAAACACCAAGTGTTGCAATCATTGCAACCCAAGTGTTAGACTCTTCTCCTGTTAGAATATGTCGTAATATTCTTTCAGTGAGTCTTGTAATAATTCCCTTGGTGTAATTATATGCTATAACAATAAGGGATTGACTCTCATTATATAGAACACATATCAATTATCAGGAAAATTAAATATATTTTCATATTCTGAACCATCCCATGATCCTCTACAAATGCAAGAAAGATAATGAATATCCTTTGAAAAATCCTTCAATAGTGTGGGTGTTGATTCTCTGTAAAGAGGCATACATCACTCAAATGGTTGAGTCAAAGGAAAGTGTCAACCTAATAGAAATTCCCATCATAAGGGAATATAGTGATGTATTTCCTAAATAGTTACCCAGACTTCCTTTGAATTATGAGGTCGAGTTCTAAATAGAACTCATACCTAGAGCTAATCCTATATCAAAGTGTCCCTATTGGATAGATCATATCAAACTGGGGGAGTTAAAGAAGTAGTTATAAGAAAATTTGGACAAAAGGGTTCATATTACCTTGTGCATCACCTTGGGGTGTGTCATTGATCTTTTTAAAGAATAAGGATGGATCAATGTTGTTGTGTATCGATTATAGGGAACTCAACAAGATCACCACAAATAAGAAGTATCCTCTTCCAAGGATATATGATTTTTTCAATTAGCTATGAGGAGTTCAATACTTCACACAATTGGATCTTCATTCTGGATATCATCATCTAAAGGTGAATAAGGAAGATATTTATAATACTACCTTCCATAAAATTTATGGGAACTATGAGTTTCTGGTGATTCCCATCAGACTAACTAATTCCCCTAAAATCCTCATGGATTTGATTAATAGAGTCTTTAAACATTACCTAAAAAATTTGTGGTAGTTTTTATTGATGATATTCTCATATACTCTATGAGAAATGAGGAACATGAATAACATCTAATACTTGTGTTGGATACATTAATAAAAGAGGAGTTATATGAAAAGTTCATAAAGTGTGAATTTTGGATGAAAGAAGTCACGATCTTGGGGCATGTGATCACAAGTGAAGGAATTTCTATGGACCCTTCTAAAACAAAGGCAAATGAGGAATGTCCCAGACCCTCTAGTGTCACATAAATATGTAGTTTTCTTGTATTATCTGGCTACTACCAACATTTTGTGATACATTTCTCACTATTTTCAAGCTCACTAACTAAGTTAACAAAGAAAGGGGTAAAGTAAGTCTGGATAGAAGAATGTGGGGAAACCTTCAAGGAGCTAAAGAGAAGGTTGATCACTGCACCTGTACTCACATTTCTGAAAAGTGGAGAAAGTTTTTTGATATAAAGTGAAACTTTGAAGAAAGGATTTGGTTGTTTACTCATGAAAAAATTATAATGTGATAACATACGCCTCACGACAATTGAAGAACCATGAGTATAACTACTCGACACATGATCTAGATCTAGCAGTTGTGATTTTTTCCTTAAAAATCAGGTAGCACTACCTCTATGGTGAGAAGTGTGACATATATACCGATCACAAGAGTCTAAAGTATATATTCACATAAAAGGAGCTCAAAATGCTTCAAAGGAGATGGTTAGAGCTAATCTAGGAATACGATTTCTCTATTCACTATCATCCTAGAAAGGCGAACAAGGTAGCTGGTTCCATAAGCAGAAAAGAACCTTCTACTCTATCCATGATATGGATTTAGAAAGACCCTATCTTCATTTATATGCAAAGGTTGGATTTTGAAATCATAATGGTAGGGAATACATCCTACCTTTCCCAAATGATTTCCCAACCATCAATCCAAGAGAAGATTAAGGAGGAACAAAGGGAATATTTGGAGTTACAAAAAAAGGTGAGTGTAGTAAAGGAAGGGAATATGCTAGAGTTCCATATCGACGATGATGGTGTGATTCGGTTTGGAATGCGTCTTTGTGTGCCTTCATCACCCAGGCCAAAGAAGGATCTATTGGACAATACACATAGCTCAACATTCTTTATCCATTCTGGTAGCACCAAGATGTACCAAGATCTATGTGAACACTTCTAGTGGGATAACATGAAGAAGTAGATTGTGGAATATATATCAAGGTGCTTGGTATGTCAGCAAGTTAAATCAATGAGACAGAATTACAAAGGGATGATGTAATAATTTCCTAAACCCATACAGAAATATAAGAATGTCAATATGGACTTTTCATGGGTCTCTCAAAGACGTACAGGGGAAATAATGTGATATGGGTTGGGGTTGACCGACTCACCAAGATTGCCCACATTATCTCTATTTGGTAAGATTTATTTCTTAAAAAACATCCAAAGATATATGTGAATGAATTGGTGAGATAACATGGAATTCCACTCTCGATTGCCTCAGATCATGATCTAAGGTTCACATCTAAATTATGGAAGAGTCTCCAACATGCTTTGAGTACTGAATAAAATTTCAGCATGACCTATCACACTGAAAATGATGGCCAATCTAAAAGCACAATTCAGATGCTTGAGGATATTCTAAGAGCCATATATTTAGAATTCAAAGGTAGATGTTATCAGCATCTCCCACTGGTTTATTTCTCATACAAAAATATCTTCCACTCGAGTATTCATATGTCTCCATATGAAGCTCTATATGGAAAGCAATGTATAACTCCAACCTGTTGGGATGGAGTTAGATAAGAAGATATATTTGAACCTGATCTTGTGCATAAGATGACATAAAATGTTCAAGTCATCCAGAAATATATCAACCCTTCTCAGAGTCTGTAAAAGAGCTACACTATCAACCATAGAAGGGACTTGGAGTTTGATGTTGGAGATAAATTCTTCCTTCGAATATTACCATGGAAGAGAGTCATGCAGTTTGGAAAGAAAGGGAAGCTAAGCCCAAAGTACATTGGCCCCTTTGAGATCATTAACCACATAAGAGACATGGACTGTCATCTTGCACTTCCATGGAATATGGCTCAAGTTTATGATGTGTTTCATATATCACTCCTGAACAAGTACATACCAGATCCCACACATGTACTGAACTCAGAGGTGGTATAAGTGGAAAATTATCACTCTTATAAGGAGCATAAAATAAAGATTTTGTATTAGAGAGATAAGGTTATATGCAACAATACAATCAATCTTATCAAAGTGTTTTTAAAGAACCATAAGTATGAAGAAGAAACTTGGGAACCATAGGATGCGATGAAGGAGAATTACCCTCACCTGTTTATGTAAAACGAAATTTTGAGGATAAATTTTAAAAATGGTGGAAGATTGTAACAACCCAAAATTTTATCAATGCAATTTATCCCTTCTTATAGTAATGTCATAATCATAAAAATCCCATCAAGAAAAATAATTCCAAATCATGCTTAAATGAACTACTATGGGATCTTTAAACATAAATTTTCCACTTCTGTGTTTTGAATTTTGCAAATCTGACATACACGGTTGCGCTCAGTAACATGTTTGGAGTCCGATAGGAAAAACTAATTTTTTTTGTGAATAATAACATAACCTTATGAATAGTAACCCAGCCTTATAAATAGTAATATGACCCTTATGAATGGAAAATTGACCAAAATAATAGTAACCTCACCCATGAATATATAAATAAATTTTAGGCATCTTATTAGTGATAATATGACCATAGTAAAAGTATTGGTATTTTCTTAAGCCATAAATAATTAATTATAATAAATTAATTAATTTAAAAGAAAATATATTTTCCTAAAATGTGTTGATAAATTAAAATTTTTATGTCTTATATTTTTAAGGTAATTTTATAAGACCTTATGTAATTTATAAAAGCATTATAAAATAAGTTTTAATTTTAAAATTTTAATTTCTCAAGTAAATTATGATTTTAATTAAAAATTAAATTAATCATATTTAGATAATTAATTTCATAAAATTGAGTTCACTTTGGTATTCTACATGTTGAAAATGTTTAGGGTGAATTTTTGAGATTTTTCTGAAATACTTGAATTTTTTATGAATAGTGAAATACTATAATTTACAAAATAAGATAAATACATTAATTATAGGGTCATGAATGATGTTCTGATGATTTAATCCCAATTGGTTCGAACTCAAATTCTCAATTTACTATATTTAGTCATGGAATCATCTCTATTTCTTGTCTTTTCGATAAATAATAAATTAATGATTATAGTATTGTGAAAACCCCTCTCTCCTCCACTATAAATACCATCCCTCACACCCTCCTTTCTTCACACCTCTCAAGATACAATACTTGTTCAAATTTTAACAAAATATTTCCCTAGCCCCTCCCCCATGTCCATTAGACCTTGTTTTGAAAAAAAATACCAAAACCTCTTCCCTAAATATGCTCTCAATGAAGATATATTCAAATTGTTTCACGTGATGTGTTAATTTACCTACATCATGGGCGATGCACTTCCATTTTCATTAAACTCATTCAAGGATGACAATGAAACCACTAAATGTTTGAAAAAAAAATTAATAATTATTTTTTAACACCTTTTATGTTCTGGAAGCAACTTTTATTTATAATACTAATTGATAAAACAAGACATGTTCATTGTGATCCAGAACCTGCCCAAATTAACCTAAAACAATCATCATTAAATTTTAACTAATGATTCGTCCATATTTTATATAATATAATTTATTAATATAAAATTTAAACTCCTATAATATCATTAATAAAATTTAATATCATCTTTTTATGTTTATACATGTTTTACATGAACTTCCATTCATGTGTACAAGTGAATCATTCATCAAAACTAAGAAAAAGAACACTCCTAAACAATGTATTTAAACTCTATTACTGATCCAAAGGAACATAAAAGAACTTAATGAAACCATAATGAACCATATTCATGTATATTTTTTTTTTAATTTGTAATAAATTAATATAATTTCATTATATAGGACAGTGAATAATGCATTTGGAAACAATGTAAGGGGAAATTCTCAGACTCAACTTTCTTTCTTCGAGTTCTCCCTCTTTCACACCATTTTCGGCATGGTTACTCCTTAAAAATAATATTTTCATCATTATATTACCTTTTATAGGATATAGATGTTTTCCACTAGAGTTTATGATAAATAAAATGTTTTCCACAAGAACCCTTCCCTCAAAAACACTCATTTTACTTCTCACTCAAGGTTAATGGTTCTTGTATCAAGAATGTTATTCCCTCATTATTTTGGGAACCCAAAGTTTATGAATGTATTATTATGATATGGAACCCATTACTTTCCCTAGTTTATTTATGTTCATTATTTATATATGTTCTATATGGCATGCATGATAATGAAAATGTTATGATGTGACGGGTGCATCCGGAATTATACAGCCCTCTAATGCATTGGGTAATGTAAATAACCTCATGAGTAATATTAAGTATGTATGAACATGATGCTATATGTATTCACTACTATGTGTGTTAGTTGATCACTAAGACATGATATTTTATTTTTAGGCATGTTGACACTCCTTTCCGTCACAGAGTCTGATGATTGAAAAAGGGAAATACCTTAGTCCAAAGTGATTCATCCTTTGAAGAAACATCAAAAATTGACAAAGGCATAAAGAAGGATTTCTTCCCACTTGGGTCGTGCATGTTTCATCATGGTCGCGCAAGTATACTTGTGCGCTGCATAGTGGTCGCACAGGTGACTTGCGCGACCTCTTTGTTTTTTGCCTAAGGTCTTCAGCAGCCTATAAATACCCTCAGTGGGCCCCCCATTTGAGGACCGAAAAATTCCAAAAGTCAAATTTACGCTATGGTCGCCCTAGTCTCTGATCAAAGCCTTCCTAACACTTTTAAGGTAATTTCGTACCTAGAATGGAAGATCTAAATGGAGGAAAAAGGCCTAAGTGTTGAAACTCATCAACACTTGTGCACCTAAGTGGCCAGCCCTTAAGGGAAATGGCCACACTTGCGCGCCGCCTTATCCATTCAACAAAACTTGCACGCCACTATTTTGGAAGACTTTAGGGATAATACTAAGGGATTGAGCCAAGTATCCCCCAAGTATTACCCTAAGGGTTTACCATCACGCAAGTACCCATGTGTCATTCAAGTATACTTGCGTGACCAGGAATTGTGTGCCCATGCAAGACTTACACGCCCTTCTTTTTTTGGTTTCCCCTCTTGCCTATTCACCTCTCTTATTCAATACACCTCTCTTATTCAAGATTTTTTCTTCAAGACCCTCTTTGAAGCCATTTTTTGGCATGTTTCCTTGATTGGATTCCTTATCTGAAAGTAATTCTATGGAACATCTCTCAAAACAAAGTGATTTACATATATTTATGTCACTAAGGATAGAGATTTCATTCATTAAACCTAATTCTTTAATGATGAGAGGATCTTTAACTTGGGCCTTCTTTTCAAAAGTAAGCCCTAGTCATAATTTTCCTTAACTCGGGCCTCCTTCTCAGGAGTAAGTACCAATCTCAAAATCCAAAATATGGGCATCCTCTTTAGGAGTAATCCCCAAGTCCCCTAACCTGGGCCTCCTTTTCAGGAGTAAGTCGCAGTCCAAGTTCCTTAATTTGGGCATCCTCCATAAGAGTAAGCCCCAAGTTCCCAAATATGGGCATCCTCTTTGGGATTAAGGACCCATCTTCAAATTGTAAATTCCCTTAACCTGGGCATCTTCCTTAGGATTAATCCCCAGTCATAATTTCTCTTAACCAGTCTTAACTTCTTTTGATTTTGGATTCCTTCTTAGGAATAAAACCCAATCACAAGTCCCCTTCTAATTTGGGAATCCTCCTCAAAAGTAAGCCCCAAGTTAGAGTATCCAAATCTCTATAAATCACATATACCTTTGTGGAACTTGTTCCCAGGATTCTTCTCTAAAGTAAGTCCTGATCTTTATCTATGTGGGCAATCATACATACATAAGCCCCATATCATTCCTGGTGACCACATCTTTCGTGGCACAAATTGTCAGGTTTACTGATACCTCTTGTTTCTCACATCGATCATGACTCATGTGAGCTTAGAGTATAAAAGTATCCATGATACATATATTTGGGTCTTTAATCATATGTAAGCCCCACAATTTGCAACCGAACTATGTGGACTGTGATCTCTACATTAAAAGTAGAGAATGTAGGAATCTTTTCTGAGGTTCAATCCCATCACCCATTAATTCTCATTTGTCCCATATGACGTTAAACTATATCTTAATTCCTGAACTACATGGGTTATGATTCCTTTTCTAACAAAGATATGTAGGTATCACATCTGTGGGTATGATCCCAACTCTGAAATACTTCATGTCCTTCTGAACGACAATAAACTTCAAGTGCCCCACTGAGTGGCTTTAAAACTAGTATGGTTATCATAATGACAAATATATCTTTATATAATGTGTTGAAGGATACCATTGACTAAGAATATATAACAAATAAAGATGATTCTTTATTGATGAAGAACCTCAAATACATATAAAATATTCTCTAAATCTGATACATATTAATCATTGATTGTCAGATCATAAGGAAAGGTCTTTTTTCATACTTGGTAGTGTAATAAGAATTCATGAACATAACTTAAATCTATAAAGAGAGTCCAAGAGTAGACAATAATTCCCCCCAAAAAGGTGTGATGAGTCCGACCTCCCATACCCTAGACCAATGCAAATTCTTAAGCCTCATTGGTCCACAACTAATGAGCACCTACCCTTGGAAAGTATGTCCAAAAGGATATAGAATCATTGGATGTTTCTGGTTCTACGAAAAAACCCATTAGAAACCGATTGGAATTTTTGAACCTTAAGAAAACAAGGTCATCACCAATTCCATAGGAAACAAAAAATGGTGAACCCAACGTGAATCCTTAACCAACTTAAAATAATGTTTTACTTATTTGTTAGGCCCCTATTTAAACTCAATGAGAGGGCCAACAAAAAAATCAATGACATATGTGCTCATCCAAAAGATGTAGTGGTAAAAATTATCTTTATTACATCTGTTATATCAAATAAGAACTCTTTTCCAAGATCTTCTGCATTATAGAAATGGCTTCTCTTAAGTTCACACCTGTGAATGCCTCTACTGTGAAAACCTCTGTTGTGAATGCATTTGTTGTTACTCCTGCTGGATAGTCGCCCGCTCTAAGGACGACATCACCTACTCTGCATCTTCAATGCTGGGTATAAAATGATTTGGTTAAGGAATAGCATCATAACGGTACTATTCTGAATCTGGAGGCCGCTCGACAAGCCCTCCAAGTCAATAATTCACCCTGGTCATCCGGACAGTGATGACCAACAATCAAGAATAAGGCAGTTCCAACCACCGTCTCCAACTATTTTGGGTCATTATCCCCGAAACGCAATAACCATTCCCTCCCATATTCTGAGGAGGTGAATGAGAAGGTCACTCAAGACCTTAATACAAGGAAACATGTGTCCTTCCCGAGGGCTCCCACCAATAATCGCCACCAGACTCGTGCGATAGTGCACCCTCAACATGATGAGGGTGTCGTATCCATGCATTTGGCTTAGGTTCCTGGAACCTGAGTAGGAAATATGAACCACCAGAGGCAATGACCAGTCGACAGTGAGCATGTTCTTATCTATGCCATTTCCGAAGAAGTCCACCATCCTAACTTGGTGGAAGGCAACGAGCGGGCACACACAGCCGTCCATTTTAATTCCGCTGTCCAGGAGACTCGTCTAGCAGCAGTACGCAATTCCAGCTAGGAAATTCCTAAGGAGTACTATATACAGGAACATACACCTGTTTATAAATCATTAGCTAGTCAGCAGGCTCTTCTGACTACATACGATGAAGACCACTAACCCAATGTGTTGATGACTGGTAAACAGGCATATACACTTACTTACACTCATCAATCCTTCCAGAAGCCTTGTCTATCAGTATTGAAGTAAGATCATCAACCATGTTCGGTGGAGTGAAATTAGTAGGCACATACACCTTCCAGTATTGATCAAGCCAACCAACATTCTCATTTGGTAGCACCCGGGGAAGTTAGTCGAAAATCTCTAGCGACAAACAGGAGGCAGATTCAATTCTCTGCCCCCACACATGAGTACTGTTAGAATTTACTGGAAGGAAAAGGAGGATAGGAGCAGGAACACACACCTACTCTAAGCATGGAATGGATGTACATTCTTGTTCCGGTAGCTGAAGTCACCAAGCATATTCTGTAAATGGTGAAAGAGCAGAAGCAAATCCCTGCTCATGTTCTGGATGCTTGCTAGGATATTAAAACAGCTTTAGCAGCATCATTGGGAAATAAATACAAATATATCCATACCAGTGGAGTGACACATCAATAGTTCACTCTGGAATAGAAACACACCTCTATTCCAGTCCAATAGGGTTGTGGGGCATACTCCCCCATATCATACGGACAACCAAGTTGAGCATATACACCTTACTTGAGTGGAGATAATCAGCCTAACCTGATAATTTCTTCTGAGTAGGTACATACGCCCGCCCATAATAAACACTTTCGTCAACAAGTGGTTCTTAAAGTGAGTAAGAAGGCATCTAAGAAGAAGACCCGCCCAGTACAGTCAATAAATCAAGAGCCAATCTGTAATAAGTCCTTGCTCGATGCTGGAATTCTTGAAGCCCTCAGATAATTATCTGTTGGAATTCAAGATTCTACTCTCTCATTTCCCAATAGTGGTAACATTAATTCCATAGGTCTGCATCAGATACTTCCTCATGAAGGCTAGCTTCATGATAGTTTGGTCGATCTTGAAGTTTCATCTTTAGATGAGAGCCACAAGAACCCTCTGTGTGGTCGGAAGACCAAGGAGAAAAATGTTTCATCTTTTGATATAACCCACCATGGTGGTCCTCCCCATGATGATAAATTTAGCTGCTAAATTCCTCTCCATAGTAGTAATTCGCATTGCCTGGAAAATACTCCAATGGACAATGTAGTGAAGAGAAAGCCCTCTTATCTTGAGGCACTTTCAAATGTGAAGCCACTCATGTCTGATGCTTTACCAATAGCAGGTGAAATACTTTCTCAATCAGAAGATAACCCGGTGTGTAGGTCATTCTACGAACCACCCTTGAGTCATGCATCTTATAGTTTGATAAGTGAATTCTCTACCATTCTTGCTGAATCCGATGAAGCAACAAGGAAGCGGCAGCTCTGGTCTAATCAGGTAGAAGAATATTCATCAAATGATAAGGAGGAAATATTGAATATGAGAAAACAATTGGAAAAGGTGAAGTTCCAGTTATGTTTTGTCCTTTGGATGACTCTCAGTATGAAATTCCAGAGATGTTGGCGGAAGATGAAATTCATGAAATTTGTCTCAATATATAGAAAACTATTTGTCAGTAGAAAAAGAAAATATTATCTTATGATGGATATGAAAATCATGTCAACATAATAAAAGGGTTACAATGCCAAATTTATTTGGCCTCTCTCTTAGTTTCTCGATATTCGAAAGCTGAAAAGCATCAGAGAGCCCTTCAGCATTCATGCCTTGGCGCATTAAGAAGATTTAGCAAGTTAATTTCCAATGCCCCATCTAGTATTCATATCAAGGGATGGGGTGTTCATGAAGCACTGCATTTCACTGTACTCTCTAGTAAACAAAGACCCCCAAAAATGGTCTCATGCAATGTTATTGCCAATGGTCGGTCACATCCAATTGGCTTTGTTTGTAATCAAAGGCTCGCTCAAGAACATGCTTCAACTAGTTATTCTCAAAATCAAGCATACAGAGAACAAGTTGTTGAATTAATCCTACATCAAGTGAACGAGAATATTGAATAGGCTTCTCATTTGGACCATGCACATCAACAAGTGATAGAAGTGTCATAAATCATCCAACGGTCTTTTGAGCCGGGTGATAAGAGTGGATGTAGGTTGATGCATCCAGCCCATTTCTGGAGTGAAGTCTGCAAGATCAGGAGAGATTTCAATAAATTCTCAGATATAGGAACTCAAGAACCACCCCAGCTTT
The DNA here is from genome assembly GCA_963277665.1 of Viscum album. Classification (NCBI taxonomy): domain Eukaryota; kingdom Viridiplantae; phylum Streptophyta; class Magnoliopsida; order Santalales; family Viscaceae; genus Viscum; species Viscum album. The sequence continues at coordinate 1,689,135,521 of OY728163.1, read as the reverse complement.
CCAGACTGGGGACTCTTTTAACCTAACCCTCAGAATCATAAAATAGGATTCGGGGAGTAGAGCAGGAATAGCAGGAACAACCCCAGTCCACCGCACTAGGGACTTTTTCAAATCTTCAATCTCTCCCTCAGAGAAATTCAGTCTTCCCTCGATTAGGGAAGAATCCACAAGAGGAACGAAGATCCAAATAATCAGGATATTCTCTCCAAATTACGGTTCGTCAAGAAGTTCATGAGGGATCGAATCAACAAAAGGCAATGTCTCAACAAAGACATGGAATAAGACAATATCGCAGAAATTCCAATAGAAGAGATGCAATGCATTATGCATCAATTAATGTCATCAATGACGTTATTTCTAATTCCTCGGATGAGGCTCACTTAGAGGGATCAGATGAAGAGGTTCCTGATCAAGAAGTTGTACACACAGACACAAATGAAGAAGGTGTGCGTACATGAAACCAAAGGCTTACCCAGAATCTGGGTATTCCTTCAAATAACCAACTTCCCCCTCTCCGAAAGGTGTCCAACAAAGGTAAATGGAAGAATCAGGTTACATGAACTTCCTCTATAGAATTCCAATCACTCTCACTAGAGAAAAGATTCGCACAACAAGAAGAAGAGATGAAGGAATTAAGGAGGTTGAATATAGAACTACCTCAAAGTAGTCTTCCTCCTAAGAGTGTTGGAGTCAGTCAGCCAAGGGAATTTTTTGCAGCTATTGAGAAGGATCAAGAGTATCCTAATTTACCAGTACACTCTCATAGGTCTAATCTTATGGTTTATATGCAACAAGAACCAGCAATACTACCATCAGTGGCAGTCCGGGTCACCACTCCTGTCCAAACTCCAGTTCTTGCACCTGCATAGGTCCAAGCCCAACTGGATGTTTCTCAAACATTAATTACTACCATTGAGTCATTAACATCTCTATTGGAAGCTATGGAAGGAAATCATGCACTGGTTCAACCAGAAATAAGAGATTACCCGAAATGGGTTGATGCAATTCCTCCCCCATCAAATTTTTCAAGTACCACATTCCCAATATTTAATGGTTCGGGAGACCCAGAGAAACACTTAACACATTTTGTTCCTCATTGCGATCCTATGATGGTAACCCCTCAGCATCAAGAAGCAATTAAGCTCAGGTGTTTTGTACAATCATTACAAGGGCCTACTTTTGTCTGGTATACAAGCTTGCAATCCCGATCAATTACCGGGTGGGAGGATATCCGTCAACAATTCCTTCTTAAATTCAGTTCAACTTTTCCAAAGACAACCGTTTATGATCTTACGAATTGTAAGAAAAGGGAGAATGAAAGGGTTTCAGATTTCATTGCTCGCTGGAAGGGATTAACATATTCCCTGAGCTTAGCACTCCCTCGAGAATAGTTGTTTCTAATTTGTGTGGAAAATCTGCGTGATGAATTACGCACGCCGTTGATCCCTGTGAAATACACAGGAGGGTTTCGAGACCTTACTTCAATCGCTCAGCAAATTAAATACTCTCTTATAAAGACTAAGGAAAAATCTCGTGTAATTCCATCATCTTCAGGAAAAAGAATGGGTAAAGCAGAGACTGCTACAGTCATGCTTAAACAAGCACCTGTACCTGCTTCCACTTCAAGACCTTCATCTTTTTGAAAGGCTCCACCTCCTGAGCATCAACAATAGAGGTCGTTTCGTCAAGATGATCAAAGAGATAAAAGACGGAAACAATTTGAGGATATGAAAAGAAAAGTTAATCTTTCTGAAATGAAAAAGTTCCTGGTTACTTCATTTCAGCTTTGGAAAATAATTTGGTTCAATTGCCAAGGCCCAAAAGGATGAACAATGAAGGAGATGAAGACCGTCCCAACTATTAACCATTTAATCAGATGTTGGGGCATCCCATTCAGGAGTGTTTTTTCTTCAAATACCTACTTCAAAAGATGGTGGACTCAGGACAAGTCAAACATAAAGGTTCTTCAGCTCAGGTAGCATGTGTTACTGCTACAAATCCAGAGGAAGAAGATGAGTGGCAGGAAGTCAAAAACAAAAGTGCGCAGAAATATGATGATTGGATAGTCAGGAAAATGATCAACCAAACTCATGCCATTTTGTGAACAAAATTAAAGAAACCAATTGTGTCTTATGGTATGAATGCCACAACAAAACCATCTTCAGCAGAGGGAAAATCCTCAAAGAAATGGCATAGTTCAAATAAAGAGGAACAATCATAAGAAGATGAGATCGTGTTAAATCCCAAGTTGTCTTTGACTCTGGAAGATTTTATACCATCTACTTCAAAGCCATGGGCACCGCCCTGCCAAACAGCACAACCTAAACGGGCTAATCAAGAAGATTCTTCATGAGATGAACAGTTGATATTTGGTTCTGTTAATATGATTCATTTAATAGATCCTTATGCCAGTCTCAGTTTCGATTTTGATGAGCCTGAGTTCCCTGTATCAAACAGAATAATTAGAGGGAGTTCCAGAGGTCTGGGATACATAGGAAGACGTATATATCCTAGAAGCCACTATTCCAATTCTACCCCTTCCAGAACTGTGTATATAGTAGAAACTTGTGGCAGAGCCCTTCAGTGGGCTCAACAAGAACAAGAAAATTCTTCCACTCAAAGCAGATTCAGTCCTGGTACAGTTATTCTGGAGGATCGGTTAGAGTTTCCACCTTCTTCCTATCAGAAAGTAAATAGACCTATTCGGTCTAATATTCCAAATCTCAGAGTATTTCCAACTCCTACCCCAATACAATATGCATCTACTTCCAAAGCATCAACTTCTAAGGCACCTGTGAAACCACATGTTCCTGTTGGAAAACACAGACCTTTGGATCAAAAATATGTTTTCTTGAAACATTTGGCCCAATTACCGGCCAAGTTATCAATTTTGGATTCCTTGAATCTATCCAAGGATCTTCAGGAGGCACTCATTGAGGCTTTGTCAAGTCCTCAGGAGTTCGAAACTGAAATTGATGTAGCTGAAGTCTACCATGTAGAGAATAATACTACAGAATTCCATGTAGTGATATCATTCACAGATGAAGATGAATATGATGTCATTCATGGACATATTAGACCTTTGTACTTATCTGGAAAGGTCAATGGTGTAGACATTTGAATATCTTTCATTGATAATGGTTCAAAAGTCAACCTCATCCTCATTCGTACACTTTGTCGATTGGGCCTCACAGAATCTGATTTATCTCCTTCTACATTGATGTTACCAGGATATAATAAAAATTAACAAGAACCACTAGGCGATATTACAATCAGAACTCAGTTTGGATACCTTGTATCCAATTCAGATTTCATGGTTGTTGATCATGATACAGCCTTCAATGTTCTTCTTGGAATACCTTGGCTACATCAATATGCAGTTATCCCTTCATCATACCATCAATTCATAAAATATTGTTTTGATGGTGAAATTGGGACATTTTATGGTGATAAGGCCCCCTTCAAAACATGTGAATCTCAATACATTGAGGCGGAATTCTATCACATGAAGCGTAAGGAGAAATCCACAACAAGGGAGGTTACAAAGGTTAATGTTCCATATGGTTTGGAAAAGATTCCAGTAAACCCATTCACACATGTGAGTACATATTATGTGTTGCATATCAGTCAAATTGATAGGATAGATCCAAATCCAAATACTCTTATAGAAACTTCCATAATGTCAATCACAGCAATCAAAATAGACAACATGGGAGAAAGTGGTGATTCACCAAGTGATGATGAAAGCTCAAATGGAGATGTCTTCATTTCATCCTTTGAAATCTAGTAAGTCCATACTTTTCCAACCAAGCTAGAAGAAGTTATAGAAATGTCAGAGGTGAAAAATGATGTTGATTCTCAATCCATCATCTCCTCTTTATTACCCAAGGAAGACCCTTCATCATCAATAGGGTTAGAAATGAAAGCCTATTCTTCAAGATGTTCAAATTTTGACATCTCTCCTAATCATGGAAATTCTACTTCATCATCTACTATTCATGTAGAAGAAGAAGAGATAACACATGTTGAAGAAGAAGAGTAAGATCTTAGAGATTCTCCTCCATCATTTAAAGAGGGTATCTCTACCACTGTGGATGAACTCAGAGAAATAAATATGGGTACAAAAGAAGATTCATGCCCCACTTTAATTAGTGTAGCCATGACTCTTGAAATTCAAGAAATGTATATTTCATTTTTAAAGTAAAATCGAGATATATTTTCTTGGAACTACATTGAGATGGCAGGCCTTGATCCTGATGTTGCTACTCATCATTTGGGTTTCCCATAAGAACGTCGAGGATTTAAGAAAGACGCAAGAAGAACACCCCCAACTTATGCTTCCAAAATTGAAGCGGAAGTGGATAAGCTTATCAAAGCTAACTTCATCAGAGAAGTTCAATATCCCAAATGGTTGGCTAATATTGTCCCTATGAAAAATAAGAATGGACAAATTAGATTTTGCATTGATTTCAGAGATCTTAATCGACATTGTCCTAAGGATGATTTTCCAGTTCCGATTACAGAACTCTTGATTGATGCAACAGCTGGCTATGAATCAATTTCCTTCATGGATGGATACTAGGGATATAATCAAATCTGAATGGCTCCATAAGATGAGGAATCTACAGATTTCAGAGCCCCTCAGGGTGTGTTTTTCTATCGGGTAATGCCCTTTGGTCTGAAGAATGAAGGCGTAACATATCAGCTTGACATGCATCGTATCTTCAAACCATTTTTAGGGAAGTTTGTTGAATGTTATGTAGACGATTTGGTGGTTAAATCCAGGAAATGTTCTAATCGGTTGGATGATTTGGAAATCATATTCCACAAACTCCGGAAATATAATTTGAAGATGAACCCCTTAAAATGTTCTTTTGGGGTAACCTCAAGAAAATTTCTCGGCTTTATTGTATGTCATTGTGGTATCGAAGTAGATCCTGAGAAGACAAAGTCAATCCTTGGTATGTCACCTCCTCGAAATTTGAAATAATTGAGAGGACTTCAAGGACACTTAGCCTATATTTGGCATTTCATCACCAATTTGGTAGGCAAAAGTTTACCCTTCACCAAATTGGAGAAGATGGGAGTCACATACTAGTGGACGGAAGAATGTCAAGAAGCATTCAATGTTCTCAAGAAATGTCTCTTGAGTCCACCAGTATTAATTCCACCTATTGAAGGAATTCCACTTATCCGCTATGTGACAGCCTTAGAGCGATCATTGGGTGCATTCCTTTCCCAAAATAATGATGTTGGGAATAAAAACAGCCTTTACTATCTCAGTAGGACTATGCTTGAAGCAGAAACCTGATATTCAAGTATTGAGAAGTACTGCCTAGAATTAATATTTGTAGTTCATAAGTTGAGACACTACTTGAAACATCATGAGGTCCAATTGGTATCTCGAAATAACCTGCCCAAATTCATCCTTAGTCGTCCAATGATTACAGGACGTCTGGCAAGGTGGGAATTTATTTTGCAGCAATTTGATATTCAGTATGTGTCTCAAAAGGCAATAAATGGCCAAGCTCTGGCTGATCTCCTTGCTGAATATCCTTCAGTAGAAGATACATCTTCAGATATTGAACTTCCTGGTGAAGAAGTCTTTTCTATTCAAGATAGTCTTCAAACATGGGAAATGTACTTTGATGGTGCTTTTATAAGTCCAACAGGGAAGAAAATGGAAGATCCTAAATTCAACAAAGTTTTGTTAGGAATTGTGATTATTTCCTCGGAAAAGGTATTGCTACCTTATTCTTTCTCATTGTTGGGAGGCGGTACAAATAATGAAGCAGAATATCAAGATCTCATCGTAGGATTGGCATTGGCGCTTCAAGCACAAGTGAATCACTTAAAGGTGAAAGGTGATTCAGACCTGTTAATCAAACAAGTCAATGGGGATTATGCAGTCAGAAAAGAAGAACTAATCCCTTTGTATGATTATGTCAGATAGTTAATGGAGGAATTTCCTATAGAACCGACATTTTCTTATGTCCCGATATCACAAAATTCACAAGCTGATGCACTGGCTAATATTTCCACGGCTCTGGAAGATTCAAATCGGGATGAGACAATCATCAGTATTGCCCACCGTTATACAATTTCACCTTATGTTCAAATCAGAATAGAGGAAATCAATGAAATTAGTCCCATCTTGGAACCATATGGTCATACTATAGGATGGATGACACCTAGTAGAGAATACCTTCAAAATGGAACACTTCCACCTGATAGAGCTGGGAAAGAACAAGTCTGGAGACATGTGGTCAATTTTACTCTTTATGATATCCCGGATCACCTTGATAAAATTCAATACAAAATAGGTTTTGATGGAGTTCTCTTCATATGCATCAATGGTGAAGAGAAAATGGTTGTCATTAAAGAAGTTCATGCAGGAGTATGTGGTGCCCACTAGTCTGGACATAGACTATCTGATAAAATTCGAAGGCTTGGATACTTTTAACCTTCAATGATACAAGACTTTGTTGATTTCACAAAGAAGTGCCATTCTTTCCAAGTACATGTCAACTTCATTCATCAACCCCCAGATTTGCTTCATATAGCTAAATACTCATGGCCATTTGCCACATGGGGAATGGATGTGGTAAGACCTTACCCTTTAGCTATAGCCAAGAAGTTTAAGTATATTCTTACTGCTACTGACTACTTTTCCAAATGGGTAGAGGCAATACCTCTCAAGGAAGTTAGTTCTAAAAGCATTGTTAGCTTCATCAAGTCTAACATCATTACCATATTTGGTGTCCCTCATACCATATTGACAGACAATGGCACCAACTTTTGTTCATCCGAGGTGAGGAAGTTGTATCAAGAATAAAACATCAAATCCAATCATTCATCTCGGTATCATACAACGGCCAATGGCTAGATAGAATCCTTCAACAAGACTCTTTCAAATATACTGCAAAAGATGGTGGATAAAGATAAGAAATCATGGCCTGATAAACTCTTTCATGCTTTATGGGATTATCGGACCACCACCTGCACTACAACGTGGTCAACTCCATATTCATTGGTATATGGAACAGAAGCAGTCTTTCCCATTTAGGTTCAATTACCCTCACTCAGGGTAGCCATTTTTGATCAGTCATCTATGGATGAACAATCTCAAAAGCGATTGGATGAATTGGAACGATTAGATGAGAAAAGATTGTGCACCTTGTACCACTTGGAAGTCTATCAGAATCGAATAGCACGAGCTTTCAAAAAAAAGTTCATCTTCGTTCATTCATTCAGGGGGAATTGGTATTGGTTCTTATAACTCCAATGATACGAGGAAAGAAACCACCCAAGCTTGAGCCAAATTGGGAAGGACCTTATTCAATATATAAAGTCTACTCCAGTGGAGCTTATTCTTTAATATCAATGGATGGAGAACTCATCACTACTCCAACCAATGCTAGATTCCTGAAGAAGTATTTTGTATAATACAAATACATCTAACGGTCCATGTATATAACCTTAAACTATTTGTATCCATATCGTCCAACATGACGTTAAACTGTGTTTTCCTTGCAACAAGATTTCAAACTGCATAGCCCCTTACGTCCAGTAAGACGTTAAACTGCACCATCCATGGTCCATGTATATGACCTTAAACTATTTTCACTTACGTCCAACATGACGTTAAACTGTGATGTCCTAGCTACATGACGCTAAACTGTACAGAAGTCCCTTACGTCCAGCAAGACGTTAAACTGTATAATTGAGGGTCCATGAATATGACCTTAAACTACTACTCATTCATCCAACATGACATTAAACTATGAAAAAGTCCCTAATACATCCAACAAGACATTAAACTATGTCCTTTTTTGTCTTTACTACATGACATTAAACCACACAGTCCCCCTTTCATCCAACAGGATGTTAAACTATATTGTCCCCATCATCTAAGCTACAAGACGCTAAACTGTACAACACCCTTATTTTCCAACATGATGCAAAACTGTGTTCACGTCCAACATGACGTCAAACTATGTCCCTTAATACTTCCTACATGACATTAAACTGTATTTTGTCCCTGATACATGACACTAAACTGTGCAGCACCAATATTCTTCACTGCAAGACTTTAAACTGCATAGTCCCTTCATATGTCCTACATGACATTAAATTGTGCATCATTAAGGTTGTTGCTACCTCTTGTTTCTCAAATCAAGTATGACTCACATGAGCTTAGAGTAAAATTAAACCATAACACCCTCTCTAGGCCGCTAACCATGTGTAAGTCCCCACACCATTTTTTTTAGGTTGTTGTCCTCAAGAACAACTTGATCACCAATTCATTCTTTAATTGAACTATGGGGACTTTGATCCTTGCCTTCTAGGCTAGGTACGTAGGAAACCTCCTGAGGTTCAATCCCAAAAACAATCTCTTCACATCGGTTCACCTCCATCCCATATTATGTTGATCTGTGAAGCAACCCCAGAACCAATACTTTTTACATTAGATCACCATTGTCCTTGCTATATGACGTTAAACTGTACAACACTTTTGTCATGTACGATAATAAACTACAACATTCTTTGACACCCTCACCTGAGAGGGAATCGTTATTTACATTGATCTCCAATTATGTTATATTCCAAAGACTATGTGCATACATGGAAATGCCAAAACCTTTTATCTTGGTTTAAACCATCGTTGCACTAAAGTCCCCTTTCACCCTTCACTTGTACAAATAAAATTTGTACAGAGGGTATTTCAAGAACTACGTGCGGCTTGATTCCCATTTTTATGGGATACGTAGGAATGTTTGAGCATCCCTCGAATCCAACCACAAATCTTTGGTCCTAACCCTAAATTTCACTTCTAGTCCCTTGGATGAAAAGTCCCCCTTGGTCCGAGCTCTATGACCTTAAAATAATATTTCCTACACTCTCGTCCCACGTGACATTAAACTATATTTCAAGAACTACATTTGGCTTGATTACCATCTTTATGGGATACGTAGTGAAGTCCAACACCTTAATCCAGGAACCAGCCACAACATGATTATGGTTAGCATTAGTATGTGTATTTCCTTTATGCATTGGGAAATAATCATTTTTCATGTGTCATACTCCTAACCATAAATACATCCAGATCTCCATAACCCTTTTCTTGACTTTGGGTCAGAAAATGTCCAATTTCTGAGAGTTTTTTTCGTGACTATACAGCATGTGCCCTTAGGCAGCCTTGCATAAAAAATCTACATAACGGACTTGTTAGCCAAAAGATACTATTATTTGACTATGCAGTAAATGCCCTTAGGTGGCCCTGCATAATTCAACCCCCTAATGGGTTTGTTAAATAATGGTAACTTCATTCTTGGGAAGAAAACCTCTTTTGTCCTTAGTTGTCTTAACGACAATATGTTGGGATCCACAAAAAAAGTAGTCATCCTTAACATATTTGTCTCATGTTCTTTTTCATGATCTGAAAGTATTGAAGTCTATGGTTTATATTTCTCTTCCCTACGTTCGGGTTAGACCTTAGTAGGAGTAACATTCATCCAGTTCTTAGATGATCTTGTTTGGAAATATCTTCTCTATATTCAAGTACCTCTCTCCATACATCAAACTCTATGCTTTGGAAAATTTGAATCTCCATAAACTTCCACTGGCTTTTTAAGAGTAGAAAAGTAAATTTCTGAGAGTTCTTTTTCTTGACTATGCAGCACGTGCCCTTATCCAGCCTTGTATAAGTAGTCTACATAATAGACCTATCAGCCAAAAGATGTTATTATTTGACTATGCATCTAATGCCCTTAAGCGGCCCTACATAATTCAACCCCCTAACGGGTTTGTTAAGTAATGGTAACTTCATTCTTGGGAACTACTTATTCTAATTCCTTTTATCCATTTTTCATGTCATCCCTCAGATTCAAAATTTCATAAGTCATAGTTTACATATTTTCCCTCGTACTTGAGTGTGGTAATATGTTTTTAGATAAATTTTCAAGGAATTGAGTCAATTTTAATCCATTCGGTCAAAGCTATTTCAACCTTAAACATTAGCCTTTTTATGTTCGACATGCATGACTTTAAACTACCCATAAAATACAAGGGTACTCTAAACAAAAGTCAAGTTACAGCTCACTAAACATACATTTCTTATGATTTAGGTAATATTGAGCAATTAAAGATTCAAAGTTTATAGGGTTTTTTATAATAATCCTAGAAAAAAACAAACTATTCTTACTAGGCCCATTGGCTTAGGTAAAAATTTAAAGCAGGTAGCAAAAGAATTCATGAACAAATGATTGAAGATGAAAGTGTTTTTCATTGATGCACAAATGTTATAAGGACATCCACAGACTGGAGTCTCTTCTCTTTTTAGGAATTACAAGAGCCTTTCAACATAACTCTTAATTTCATTTACGGCATCTCGAGTTTCATCAGCAGCCACCCGGAATTCATTCATTAAACTGGATATAATATGGGATGCAATGATATCAACTCTTCCTGGAACAATTGTACGAGAATGTTCTTGAGTGCGGTTTGAGAAAATTTTCTGCTGATCAAATAGTGACTCTGTTTCCATCCAAGGGACTTGGAACATGGATACATGGATTTGAGAATGGAGCATTAGAATTAAAGAGCCATTCAGAGAGATTACTCTTTTTAGATATTGTTTCTAATGTCATGATAATCTTCTCTCCATCAACTGCCAACAGAAAATATATCAGCCCATGGTTTTCCATTTTTCATATCTATAAGGAAAAGGCATGAATAAAAAATTTGAAAGTTCACACCACTATTTCAGCTCTTAATGCAGAGCATAACCGAAATAGAGGGATAGTAGTGTGGCTGCATCACGGGCATATAGTTCTTCGGCTCTGGAACGTTGACTCCTTGCAGATGACCATGACCATATAAAGGCTGATAAATGATCTGTGGGAAAATGACATTATATTTCTTCAAGTATTTGGCCAAATATGGGAGAGTGTTGTCATAGATATCATAATAATCATGGCCTACAATGTTCAGCATATCATCAATCCACTTTCTCTCTAGTTCATCAGCATTTCTGATTCTCCTGGGAGCCATTTAATCTGCCAAAGGTCGAATAATTAACTTTTAAGTAAGTTGATTTTTTATAAAATTGTGAAGAAGAGTGAAAAAATGGCTAAGGAATTAAGGCGCGCATGTCTAATTTTGGCACGCAAGTATAGTTGTGTCGCGCAATTTTTTGGCGCGCAAGTATCACCACGTAGGTCAAAATACCTCTACAGAAGCGCGACACAAAGAAACAGTAGAAAACAAGTAACTTACACGACTGAGGAAACTTGCGTGGTAAGAGCTCAAAACTTTTTAAAGTCGGGTGCTTTGCGTGAGAATTAATCCATATTTATAGGCAAGGACGCAACCCTGCGCGCCGATGCCAGTGCGCCGAAGCCTGCACGATGCCATCTGCGTGCTCAACACTTGCGCGATGCCATTTGCGCGCTCAACACTTTCACATCGCAGTTCCTTGGTTTTCTCCTTTTTCCATAGAGTCACATCCTCCTTATTTCGGATCCAACTCTGTGGGGGGTCTTTTGTTGATTCTCCTTTCCGTCACAGAGTCTAACGACTAAAAAAGGCAAATACCTTAGTCCAAAGTGATTAATCCTTCGAAGAAACATCAAAAATTTACAAAGACATGAAGAAGGATTTCTTCCCACTTGGGTCGCGCAACTTTCATCATGGTCGCGAAAGTATACTTGTGTGCCACATAGTGGTCACGCAGGTGACTTGTGCGCCCTCATTGTTTTTCTCCCAAGGTGTTCAGCAGCCTATAAATACCCCCGGTGGGCCCCCCATTTGAGGACGGAAAAATTACAAAAGTCAAATTTAATCTCTGGTCACCCTAGTCTCTGCTCAAAGCCTTTTGAACACTTTTAAGGTAATTTCTTACATAGAATGGAATATCTAAAGAGAGGAAACAAGGCCTAAGTGTTGAAACTCATCAACACTTGCGTGCCTAAGTGGCCAACCCTTAAGGGAAATGGCCACACTTGTACACCGCCTTATCCTTTCAAAAACACTTGTGCTCCACTATTTTGGAAGCCTTTAGGGATAATACTAAGGGCTTGAGCCAAGTCTCACCCAAGTATTACCCTAAGGGTTGACCGTCATGCAAGTACCCATGTTTTGTGCAAGTATACTTGCACAACCAGGACTTGCGCGCCCACGCAGGACTTGTGCGCCTCTCTCTTTTTGGGTTCCCCTCCTACCTATTCACCTCTCTTATTCAATCCACCTCTCCTATTAAAGATTTAGCTTTCAATAAACTCTTTGATGCCATTTTATGGCATGTTTCCTTGATTGGATTCCTTATCTGAAAGGAATTCTGTGGAACATCTCTCAAAACCTAGTGATTCACATATCTTTATGTCACTAAGGTTAGATATTTCATTCATTCAACCTCATACTTTAAAGATGAGAGGATCTTTAACCTGGGACTTCTTTTCCGAAGTAATCCCCAGTCATAATTTTTCTTAACTTGGGCCTCCTTCTTAGGAGTAAGTCCCAATCTCGAAATCCCAAATATGGGCATCCTCCTTAGAAGTAAGCCACAAGTCCCCTAACCTGGGCCTCCTTTTCATGAGTAAGCCCCAGTCATCAAGTTCCCTTAATTTTGGGCCTCCTTCTCAGGAGTAAGTCCCACTCATAATTCATTAACCTGGGCCTCCTTTTCAAGAGTAAGTCCCAATCCAAGTTCCTCAATCTGGGCATCCTTATTAGGAGTAAGCCCCAATTTACCAAATATGGGCATCCTCATCATGAGTAATCCCCAGTCTTCAAATTCCAAATTCCCTTAACCTAGGAATCTTCTATTAGAGTAAGCCCCAGTCATAATTTCTCTTAACCAGTGTTAACTTCTTTTGATTTGGGCTTCCATCTCAGGAATAAAACCCAATCACAAGTCCCCTCCTAATTTGGGCATCCTCCTCAAGAGTAAGCCCCAAGTTAGAGTATCCAAATCTCCATAAAGCACATATACCTTTATGGACCTTGTTCCCAAGCTTCTTCTCTAAAGTAAGTCATGATCTTTATCTATTATGGCAATCATACATACATAAGCCCCATATCATTCCTTGTGACCACATCTTTCATGGCACAAATTTTCAGGTTTACTGATACCTCTTGTTTCTCACATCGATCATGACTCACGTGAGCTTAGAGTGTAAAAGTAACCATGACACATCTCTTTGGGCCATTAATCATAAATAAGCCCCAAAATTCCCAACCAAACTACATGGAATTTGATCTCTACCTTAAAAATAGAGTACATAGGAATCCTTTCTGAGGTTCAAGCCCATAACCCATTAATTATCATCTGTCCCATATGACGTTAAACTATATCTTAATTCCTGAACTACGTGGGTTCTGATTCCTTTTCTAACAAGGATACGTAGGTAGCCCATCTGCGGGTACGATCCCAACTCTGAAATACTTCATGTCCTTCTGAACGATAATAAACATCAAGTGCCCCGTTGAGTGGCTTTAAAACTAGTATGGTTATCATAATGACCAAGATATCTTTATATAATGTGTTGAAGGATATCATTGACAAAGAATATCTAACAAATACAGATGATTCTCTATCGATGAAGAACCTAAAATACACATAAAAGATTCTCTAAATCTCATCAATATTAATCATGGATTTTCAGATCTTAAGGAAAGCTCATTTTTAATACTTGGTAGTGTAATAAGGATTCACGAACATAACATAAATCTATAAAGAGAGTCCTGGAGTAGACAATAATTCCCCCCAAAAAGGTGTAATGAGTCCGACCTCCCATACTCTCAACCAATGAAAATTCTTAAGCCTCATTGGTCCATAACTAATGAGCACCTACCTTTGGAAAGTAGGTCCAAATGGATATAGAATCATTGGATGTTTCCAGTTCTACGTACAATCCTGCTAGAAAATGATTAGAATGTTTGAACCTTAAACAAACGAGGTCATCCCCAATTCCAGAGGAAACAATGCATTTCCACAATCCCTACCTTTACCTAATGATCTCTCTCATGATTTCTATGATTATGATGTTATGCTCACCCCATGTTATATTATTTCTTATTCTTAACTATCCTTTTACTGAGAATTTATCTCACCCCTTTTTTGATGTATATCCATAGGTGAATACTTGTACTAATTAGCAGTCAACATAAAATAATAATATAGAGAAGAAGGAATTAAATAAATGTTTATTCTTTATGTTGTAAATTTTATATATAGTCCTAGTTTTTTCAAGACACTTAACATTTGGATCCTCTTTATGTAATGTTTTTTTTTTTTGTTTATCCTTGAAATGATTTAGAACTAATGTAATAAAAGAAGGGTCACTATAGTCATGGACAACATTGTTTCCCTCAATGGTGTCTCATACTTTTATAGATTTATCACCTGTTCTCAGAATACATATTTCTTACAGGAAAACATGAGATTCATTAGTATTATTAGAATCATGATTTTTTATCATTAAAACTAGTAGGTCAATAGGGAATAATGAAAATTGGGTTATAATCAACCATATTATAAAATATGACTATTTTATTGATATTAAAGAAGATTTCACTCTTGATCAGATTTTTTAGATATACATGAAGGATAAGGTATGGTTGCAAGGAGCAAAACTCTCAATCATATCAGATCAAGATTAGAGGTTTACCTCAATGTTCTGTAGAAGAATTAAACATTATTTTAATAAAAAGTTAAGATTTACCACTTTATAACATCTTCTGATAGATGTTCAGTTTGAGATCACCATTAAAATCCTAGAATATATACTGATATCTTTATTTGTGGATTTCAAAAGAGTTTGCGATCAATACCTTCCTTAGGTTGGATTTCATTCAACAATAACTTTCAATCAAGAATTCAAATGTCTCCTTAAAATCATTCAATGGAAATAATTGTAGGAAACCAATGTGCTAATATGAAGTTATTAAATTAAATCTATTAGTATTTGAGCATGATAGGAAAATTTCTGAGTAGGTTAGAGTCATTTAAAAACACATTAGTGTAGCTCATAGTCGACAAAAAAATTATTCTAACAATATTTAGTGAGTTCAATAGTTCAAAATTGATGACAAAGTATTCCTATGGATATCTCCATAGAAGAAGTCATGATATTTATAAAGAAGTTTAGATTATTACTTAGATATATTTCTCTCTTTGAAATTATGTATAATATCATGATGGTAATTTATCTATTGGTGCATCCTCTGAACCACTCCCATGTTCCTGATGTGTTCCATATATCTCTGTTTAGAAGGTAAATACCAGATCCTTCTTATTTTTTTAGAACTCATAGGTTATATTATTAGATCATGATATTTCCTATAAATAAAAGACACTATAAATCATGGATTTTAGGTACAATGTTCCATGGAATAGGAATACAAAAATAGTTAAGGTTATCTATATGAATCAAACATTTGAAGAAACTGTGTGGGAACTGTAGGATTTGATGATGTATAATTATCCCCAGTTTTTCGAATCAAAGTGAAAAAAATAAAGGGTAAAATTCATATAGGGGGTATAATGTAACACAATGATATTTTGTGATATATTTTAATTTAAAAAAGTTTGATGTCTTTAATATCTTTCCTTACACACACCACCATGTTTAAATGAACCATGTTATACTATTGAATTATTATTATTAAATGTGATTGTTATCTCCTATCTATTGTCTTGTTGGGTATAAATATGACTAACAAAAATATGAAAATTATTTTTTAAACATTTAGAAAATAAATTGATTGGTTATTAGTTGGTTAAATTAAAAAAAAATTTGAATATATATAGATACGTTTTTCAGGTAGTGACCTGACCCAGAATCTTGGAGCTGATGTCTTCTATCAATTACATTGGCATGATTACAAGGAATCAATCCATGATTGACTGATTAGTTTTGTACCCTTGGTAAACCAGATCCATAAATGAGTCTTGTATTACAAATAACTACACTAATTACCACATATTTCTTTCTGCTTTCTAAAATATAAATAAACAACTTTGAGGGAAACTCTAATCCATCTGGTAAATACATGCATATATTTCATAGTACGCTTATTGGATACCTGGGGAAAATAAACATAATAAGCTTCAAATAAAATTCTCAGTAAGGGTACGTAAATCAGAAGAAATAATGAATCAATAAAAAAATTAACATGGAAAGATAAATAACTGATAACACATTACATTAAAATAACTAGATAATGCAAAATAAACATGGAAAGTTAAGAAACTAAAACACATGTCATCTAAATAACTAAAAAATGTATCCATAGATATTTAAATGAAAAATATCCTATATGAATAATAATTGAATCCTAAAAATGAAATACATTCATAGATATTCCAAAAAAAATCTTGGATGAAAAATAACATAATATAAATGTGGGAAATGTTTTTTATTAGATTCCATGTCTTCCATGTACATGGTACCTTTTTCATCAAGACATTTCACAAGACAGTTGACAATATGTTGGGTAAAACACATCTAAGGTGGCTATCCAAATGAATCATCTCATGATACTAACTATGCATCAAGGGGATATCTATAACTAGGCCCCACCTATGGCGTACTTGTTAAAAACATTCCTCATATATCGAATAATCAATTTAACTATGTGCATTATCAAATATTTGTATGGAGTAAAAGATATGTATTTCTCAATATTTAACCAAATAATCAAATAATTGTCAAATTATACACTATAAATAAAATGGTATATGATTTAGGAAATAGTAACACTACAAAAAAATGATCAATGTAGAATGAGTTATTTTTTACAATATAAGGGGTTATAACCCCCTCTAAAGACATTAGAAACAGTTGTTCGGAACCACCGCTAATGTGCCTCCCCACTGCTAGTAGAGGCAATTGTGAGTAAGCACTGGTAAATTCATCATGAATTTAGCAGTGATTACATTAGAAGGGGTTTAAAGCCCCAATGATGTTCCCGAAAATTACCACATTAGAGGTGGTTATAACAAAAACCGCCCTTAATCAAGGAATTAAGGGGCGGTTTGAACCACCCCTAATGGGGATCACATTAGAGGCATTAGGGGTGGTTTTCACACAATCTCCCCTAACCCCATGACACCAATAGGGGTACCACACCACCCCAAACACCCATGTTGACCCCACCTGACACCCCACCCTATTGACACCCCCGACACACACCCCGCTTACCCCCACCCAGCCCTGTTGACACCCCCAACACACACCCCGCGTGCCCCCACCCAGCCCCTGTTGACACCCGCGACACACACCTCGTGTGCCCCGACCCCACCCTTATTGACACCCCCAACACACACCCCGCACACTCTGACACACACCCCCACCCCAGGTGACACCCAACGACACACACTCGCACCCCCGACACACACCATGTGCGACCACACCCTTGTCCGCTATGCCACCCCCAAACCACCCTATTAACACCCCTAACACACACCCCGCACACCCCCACCCCACCCCTATTAACACCCCTGAAACACACCTTTCCCGCCCTGACACACAACCCCACCCCTGTTGACACCCCATGACACACACCCCCACCCCCAACACACCCCTTGTACGCCCCACCCTTGTCCACCACACCACCCACAAACCACCCTATTAACACCCCTAACACACACCCCGAACGCCCCCACCCCACCCCTGTAGACACCCTCGACACACACCTCATGCTCCCCGACACACACCCCCACCCCTCTTGACACCCCATGACACACACCCCCACCCCCAACACACCACCCGCACGCCCCCACCCCTTGAAACCCACCCCTGTTGACACCCCTGACACAAACCCTGTGCACCCCGACACACACCCCCACCCCTGTTGACACCCCATGACACACACCCCCACCCCCACACACACCTCGCGCACCCCCACCCTTTTCTGTCATGCCACCCTCAAACCCCCATGTTGACACAACCCGACCCCCCCCCCCCCACCCCCACACCCCCTATTGACACCACCTGGGCACCCCCATGACACCCCCACCCTATTGACACACCCCACCCCAATTGAAACCCCCGACACACACCCCGCGTGCCCCCGCACCTTGGAACCCACCCCTGTTGACACCCCCCGACACACACCTCGCGGTTGTTAGGAGCCACTGCTAATGTTCCCACCTACTTCTAATAGAGGCGATTGTGAGTAAGCTCTGGTAAATTCAAAGTGAATTTAGCAGCAGTTATATTAGAGGGGGTTTAAACCCCCTCTAATGTTACCCATAAATTATCACATTAGAGGCCCTTATAATAGAAACTTCCCCAAATCTTGGAATTTAGGGGCGGTTTGAACCGCCCCTAATGATGATCGCATTAGAGGCGTTAGGGGTGGTTTTTTCACAACCGCCCCTAATCCAATGACACCTATAGGGGTGCCACGCCACCCACAAACCTCCTGTTGACACCACCTGACTCCCCAAGCTATTGAAAGCCTTGACACACACCCCGCACACCCCCAACCCCACCCCTGTGGACACCCCCGACACACACCCCGCGTGCCCCCACCCTACCCCTGTTGACACCCCCGACACACACCACGTGCACCCCGAGACACACCCCCACTCCTGCTCACACCCCACTACACACACACACACCCCAGACACACACCCCACATGCCCCCACCCTTGTCTACCACACCACCCCCAAACCACCCTATTGACACCCCCAACACACACCCCAGGCCCCCCACCCCACCCCTTTTGAAACTCCCAACACACACCTCACACGCCCTGACACACACACCCACCCCTGTTGAAACTTCCCCAAATCTTGGAATTTAGGGGCGGTTTGAACCGCCCCTAATGATGATCGCATTAGAGGCGTTAGGGGTGGTTTTTTCACAACCGCCCCTAATCCAATGACACCTATAGGGGTGCCACGCCACCCCCAAACCTCCTGTTGACACCACCTGACTCCCCAAGCTGTTGAAAGCCTTGACACACACCCCGCACACCCCCACCCCACCCCTGTGGACACCCCCGACACACACCCCGCGTGCCCCCACCCTACCCCTGTTGACACCCCCGACACACACCACGTGCACCCCGAGACACACCCCCACTCCTGCTCACACCCCACTACACACACACACACCCCAGACACACACCCCACATGCCCCCACCCTTGTCTACCACACCACCCCCAAACCACCCTATTGACACCCCCAACACACACCCCAGGCCCCCCACCCCACCCCTTTTGAAACTCCCAACACACACCTCACACGCCCTGACACACACACCCACCCCTGTTGAAACCCCATGACACACACCCCCACCCCCGATACACCTCTCGTGCACCCCCACCGTTGTCCGCCACGCCACCCCCAAACCACCCTATTGACACCCTCAAGACACACCCCCACCCCACCCCTGTTGACACTCCTGACACACACCTCGCACCCCCCGACACACACCTACACCCATGTTGACACCCCCCGACACACACCCCCACCCACGACACACCCCCCGTGTGCCCACACCCCTTGAAACCCACCCCTATTGACACCCCTGACACACACCTCGTGCGCCCCGACACACACCCCCACCCCTGTTGACATCCCATGACACACACTCCCCCCCAACACCCCCCCCCCCCCGTGCACCCCCATTATTTTCTGCCACACCACCCCCAAACCCCTCTGTTTACAACACCCAACCCCCCCCCCCCCCCACACACACACACACACACACCGCATGACAGCCCCTGTTGACACCACCCACACATTCACACACCCACATATATGTTAAAAAATTTGAATTTATATGATATTTATTTTAGAAAACAAATAAAAATTTAGATAGAGTTTAAAACCCCCTCCAATCAAAGGGATTTTCAGCGGTTCATAACCCACATCAAATTTCATTAATTAGAGGGGATTAATAACCCCCTCTAATGTCATCAATTAGAGGGGGTTCACAACCCACTCTAATTTCATCAATTAGAGGGGGTTCAAAACCCCCTCTAATGTCATGAATTATAGGGCGCTCAAAAACCCCTCTAATCTCATGAATTAGAGGTGGTTAAAATCCCCCTCTAATGTCATCAATTAGAGGGGGTTCAAAACACCCTCTAATTTCTTAAATTAGAAGGGGTTAAAAACCTCTTCTAATCTAAGGTATAAATAGCATTTCATGCCCTCCAATACCTTAAATTAGAGGGGGTTATTAACCCACACTATTTCCATTAAAAATCAATTATATATATGTATATATGTATATATATATCTAAATTAATTTCATATATATATCTCCTCTAAAATCCAACAGAATATATAATTCCACTAATTATTAAATCTACAGTGGTTTTGATATTACTGGATCTAAAATCAAACAAAATATTAAAAAACAATGTTAAAAAATTTAGAGGGGGTTATGAACCCTCTATAAATGTTATGATTTTCATAATCCCTCTCTAAATTTTAGGGAAAATGAATTTAGAGGGGGTTCATAACCCCCTCTAAATTCGATGATTAGAGGGGGTTGTGAAGAACCCCCTCTAATGTTATAGAAAATAAATTTAGAGGGGCCTGTGAAGAACCCCCTCTAAATAACCCCACATTGATGTACTATTTTTTTGTAGTGTAATATCCATGATAAATGAAATAGATAATGAAGGGGAAATTCAATGTATAATTATCATAGGAGATTGAATATTTCAAGGGGAAAATAAATCAAGGAAGTTAATGTAAATACTATACTTGTCCAAATAAATCATAAACTATACATAGGAAGACTAATGATGGTATTAATACAACATAACCCAAGTGGAGTAAAATAAAGTGTTATTGTTTTTTATGAATAAAAATATTAAAAAATATCTTTTAAAAATATTTTTGGGGAAAATATCCTTTTCTTTTAAAAAATTATTTAAAAATACATTTATTTTTAAAATCCCTTTTTAAAAATATTTTCATTAAAAATAAAACTTTTAAACTTTATATGTAAGGTTCAGAGAAATAATTAATAGATAAATCTGTACATGTCGTATGAGGTAAAAAATAAACATTCCTTTTGTAATGTAAAAATGGTTAGAAAAATGCCTTATTTGGAAAGAGAAAAGAAGATTTATTTGAAACAAATTGTAAAATAAAAAGGGTAAAAATATTCTTTAAAAATCATTTAAAAAAGTTTTTAAAACATTTTAATGAAACATGGTTTTTAGAAGAAAACAAGTTCTCCGACTAAAGAGAGAAAGGCAATGGGGTTTTCCTAAAACAAATTAAGACACTTTAAATACCAAAGAGTGGAAAAATGGTAAAAATACTTGAAAAAGGTCAGGAATAACTAGAGGATATAAAATTTCAGTTTTTTTAAATGGTCATAATTTTTCCTTGAATGGAAATACCATTGAAAGATCATTAAAGTTGTTGTTGAGGAAAATAATCTTTAAAAATTCCAAAATTTTCCATACCAATTTGAAACATTTTAAAACATAAACCTCATGAAGGAATAATATTAAATTAATGTTTAAGATACCATTAATATAAAAGGATTAATTATATAATATAAAAAAAGGGTCTGTAGATACACCACACAAAATATTTAAGTGGTGTACATGACATTTATCTCATAGATTTAAAAGGTTTATATGAGAATCACTTACATTGTGTTTCCTTTTTGGGTTAACATCCTTTAAATTTATGTATAATAAAATTATATTAATTTTATACTTTATTGATAACTATTTTCATGATTATAATTAATTTTATTTCACTTATTACTATGTCTTATAGAACTACTTAAACAATTATGTTTACATCAGGTGTTTTGACCAAATTCGATTTATTTGTCAAAAACAACTATGGTATGTATAATATGGTAAAAGGAGTCCGCATATAACTTCTACAAAATAATAATAATGACATAATTATCATATTTATACATAAATTATACTTTTAAAATCAATCATTAAATATGGTTATGAAAAATGAACCAACGTTACAATCATGAAGATGGTAGGTCATATGTACGCATGAGTAATGTTCTCATTTTTCAATGATCATTATAGAAAGAAGGTAAGTAGAATTATATCTTTCTAGAATGATAATAATATCATTAACACCATATTATTTACTCATATATACTTATATATAAAATTATCATGTTTTAAAAGGAATCACATCATGTCGAGGAGGCGTTAGTCCACACGTTAGTGACTGACATTATCACTTTTTAGTATGTGAAAGGATAATAAAAAAGTGATATATATATATATATAGAATGGTAATTATGTAATTAATATAATATATATGTTTTGTATGTATTATATTTTCAATTATAATCATCCTTTATTTATTACAGGATCGTGTGAAAGAATCACATCGCTTTGAGGGGGTGGTAATCCACACTTCCTCTAACGATGTTATCATATTAACACAAAATGGAAAGTATAATGTTATGTGTTGTAAAGGAATTAAATAAGAATAAATAAATAATATATATAATATATGATATATATATATATATAAATGGTTTTTACATCATAATGTTCAACCATGAAATTTGGAAATGAAAAAATGAGCAATCATCGTTTCGTGAGGTAGTATTTCACCATACACAAAAATAATATGTTTGTTACCCATTAGATGGAGGTATGTGTAAGTTTAGGTATAAATATTAACATAAAAAATAATATTTTTTTTATAATACTATTATTTTTATGTAATCATAGAATAATAAGAGTATAGTTGTTGAATAATGTAAATGAAACTAAAAAATATAAGAGATGACCTTACCTCTTAATCGGGTAACTTTTTTGGTTTGAACCAAAAGCTTCCTGGGATTGATTTCTTCCCAAGGGGAGGCCTCTAGGATAAAGGGAGGGATGTTGGAAGACTAATTGGGATGATTTTGGATGATCTAATATGTCTTGAGAGGTGTGAGGAAGGGGGATAGGTGGTGGACTTTTATAGGGAAGGAAAATGACTCACTTGGAATTTTTTGAAAAAAGTTAGGTGTACACATGTTCTTACCTAAAAAAAGTCATACCAAACCAAAATAACTAAATAATGGATCTTTAATGGAGGAATTATGTATATTAAATTGGTTTCAGAAAAGTTTTTAGGTCATTCATACCCTTAAATATAAGGTTTAGTCCATTTTAATCCTAATTATACCTTAATAACTATAATTACTTTTAATCGCTTTCACTAATAATTTTGGTCAAAAATTAAGATGATTTTAATAAACTCAAAATATCATCCTAAATTAAATTGTGTATGTCCATTTTTTGAAATTAAAAATATAGAATCATAAAAATTAAGATTAATTCTAATCCTACATACATGTGGTTTTACCTGTTTTAGTAGAAAAATGATCAAAAGATTGTTGAGTATTTATATTCAATTTCAATGTGAAATTGATTATAGTAATCTAAATTTTATTAATAGATTTATTATTTATCTAATTTTACTTTATAAAAAAATTAAAATATAATTTAACAATAATAATTATTTAAACGAAAAGGTAGTTTTTAACTAAAATGTAGTATTTTTCACAATTCATCAAAAATGATGTTTCTTAGAAAAATACCAAAAATTCATCTTAGGATAATTTTTACATTATGAATTCAATAATGAAGTTTATTTTATCAAATTAAATTTATAAGAGTATAAAATTAATATTTAAAATTGGTTCGCGATTAAAAGCCAATAAAATTTCCTTTATAAAAATATTGGTTTTTATATGTGAAATAGGGTTTTTATTATCTTATTCATATCAAACCTAATGTATAAATATAAAAAATATTTTATTGATTATATAACATATCTGTTTCATTAAAATCATTCACTAATTGTAATTAGTTATGTTTATTAAGGTAAAAATCTTTTGGAAGCATAAAAATAATAATATTTATTTTTATATCCAACTAGTTATTATTTTCATTTCACATTAATTATTAATAAATGAATTAATTTTATATTGGTGTAAACCATAATTTTTATAATTTAGTTATTACTATTCACAAAAACTAATTTAGCAGCTAGTTTATATCAAATTTTATTAAATAATAATATTTTAATAATACATTGTTATTTGGTAAAACTCATTCTTTCATTCAACATAAGCTATCAAGGATGGTATCTATTGAATGTAACAAAAGTTATTGAGGAAGATCACTCTTGCGTGTAACACAAGCTATCGAGAAAGTTCGCCCTTACATGTAACGCGAGCAAACTCGGTGTTGTGTGTATTACAAGAAATATCATGTGTTGAATATATTTAAAATAATAAATATATAGAGGAGTCTTGGGATGTTATATTCCCTTACATTTTTTTTGTTTCACTTCATACACGCTATTGAATAAAAAGTTTTATTTCAGAATTTCAGGGTGTTACATTTATCAAGAACTATTTTTATGCATGCAAAAGCATTTTATCATAATCAATTAAATTAATCATTATTTATGAATTATTTTTAATTGAATTTATTATATAATATATTCAATAAAATATTTTCATATTAATCTATTGGTTTTTACAAGGCAAGTAATTGGATTAAAATCAGTATTGTGCTTGAAAATACATTTTTCTAAAAATTATTTTTGATGCATTTTGCATGCTTATTTTAAACCTAATTTTAATCAAATTTAGAAACATAATTTTATAAAGTGGTTTTAATATTTAAAATCATAATTTCTTATTTTTTTAATGAGGTCATTTTCATTTTTCTCATAAAGAATAATAACAACGATAAAAAAAATTAACCTCAATTAAGGATAAAAAGGGTTTACAAGGGGGTTAAACAAAATGATAATGTTTAAAATATCATGTAAACATGTCTAAATTTTCATTTTTATATATATTTATACCTTAATATATCATATATTCTAAACATATTCCGCTTGGTTCCATTTTCACTTGAATTGGACTTTATTATATTTTTAATGTTTATAATATTTACAAGAGTGCCACCCACCACACTTAAAAAAGGGAACCTCCTCTCTTCAATTATTCACATACATTGTTCCATATATATCAAAAAATACCAACCCAAATAAATTTATAACATAATTATGCACATTATATAGATTTTTCTCTTCACCAAATACTAACCTTTTAATGCTTAATGTGTATGCTATAAGAGGATTCCCAAAGAAGAGGTAATTGTATTTACCGATCTATTTAGAGTTTCTTTCTTCCTTAACCTCCTATAAATATTTTATAACCATGTTTAAATCATTAAATTAATATAATTAATATAAAAAATGTTTCTATATTAATGTAATATCCATTTTCTACCTCATTTCCATCCTATGACTAATGATAACTTTTTCCGTCTGTATGTATTGACTACCACCACCATGAAAAGGATGTGATTTTTTATCATGTATGCCATAAATATATGGTAATATAGATGTTTTAAGGAATATATATGATATTTATGATATTATTATGATTATTTCAAGATATATTGTTATTTACTTTTATTTATTTACATTTTTTTGGAAAATGAAAACATTACTCATGCGTATGTACGCACAACTATATCCATGAAGTTTCGTTATTCATTTTTCATCATCACCTTATATAAATGGTTATTAAAGTGTATATAATTAATAAATATGATAATTATAACATGAAAAGTATTATAAATAAAATGAAACCATGACCAATTTGGAATATTTACAACTTTCAAACCAAAACATGCATTGAAAAGAGACTAGTTTTCACCTAAATGGTGATTTTAATGAAGAATTGTTAATAAATGGGTAATTATAAATTATAGGAGAATGATAAAAAATAATATAAGTGTGAATATGGTTCCATAATATATTTTTATTAAATATAAATTTATTATATATGATCTTAATAGATAATATGAAGAAAATCAAGGAATAAGGTAAGGTTTTATGTTACTGTTTCATTTTTTAGGAATTATCTATGCTAAATTTTCATTGAGGGAAATTAAATATATGTTATCATTTAAATAAAATATATGTTATTATCCTCAGTTTATTCCATGAATTTTCAACTAATAATATTTTTTTCTTCTCTTTGGCACTTAAAATGATGGAGAAAATGTTTTTTAAAAACTAACTGTATTTCATCATTAATCAACATAATTTTCTTTCCGTTTGATTGTTCATTAAAAAATATCTAAGAATTTTTTTCGGTGATCAAATTATTATTCAAATTAATTTTAAAAAATATTTTAATTTATTTTAAATATTTTTATATGAAAGTTCTTATTATTTTCCAAAAAATGTACTTTTAGACGTTTTTTCAAAAGTGTGGAAGGAATATATATTTTATCATTTACCAAGTTAATGATTTTTCCTACCATAAAGTCTATTGTTTAATTTAAAGAAAAAATTACAAGTTTCTTTGTTTATTTTCTAGTAAAATAATTTTTTAAATATTCTATTCATTTTTTTAATGATTCTAAGTAGAAAACCTATTTTCCTTGATTTTCATAGAAAGGTTCAAATATTCTTTAGAAGTTAATTTTCAACCATATAAATATCCTTTAATGTTTCTTATACTTTACTAGGGATATGATCTAACAATCCCATCCATGTTCTTTAACAAAATGGATTATGATTATGTGATGTGGAAATATTTATAAAACCTATTTTTTCCTTGGGGTTTTCTATGGTGAAATGGAGAATTTTTTTATAATCTTGTGGAACACATATGGATAGTTTTCATTATTTGAAGGGTGTGTTCATTATATACCTCAAATGAATTGGGTAATAATTAATATATAAAGAAATAATATGTACTGGAATGGGGATTGAACATATTTTAGTAAGAGAATCTGTCCACTATGATAATTGTGGGAATGTAAATTAATTAAGGTAATGATGGAGTTGTGAGTGAACCCAATCTAGTATTAGACTCTATCCAATATGATAGTCTAGGTAGTAATTATTGAATAATGAAATTATTTTCTATGGATATGATTGTGCCAAAATACTAATTACATGTTCTTATGATTATGATATTCTCTCATGGATTATGAATGACTAATGATGATACATAACTCTTATGATTTATGTGTTTTAAAATTCTATTACTTTTTTCTATGAATTATGGTTTATAAACTATTACTAATTGGGTATGAAATTTTTAAGTTATGATCATTATTTTATAACCTTATTCATATATCATGCTTGTATATGATCACCAATTTGTACCTCCCATGTTTACCCTTACTGTTAATTTTATCTCACCCCTTTTTATCATTCTATTTTCCATAGGTTATGATTAGAGGTTTTAAGAAAGAAAATCATAAGAAGGGTAATATGAGAGAAAACTTTTATGGTAGATATTAAAGATATTTCAGGAAATATGTTGATCATATATCCATTTTTCAAAGACACCAACCCATTAGATTTTTTTTGCATGTATTATTGTGAAATGTCAATACCAAAAAAAGATAAATTAGTGACATTTAAAAATTTCACTAATTCATTTAACTTCATTTCTCAAAAACATCCTTAAATGAGGTGTCTCTAATTTAAATACATTTATAAACATCATTAATTTTGGTCTGTTTATAAACATAGTTAATTAGAGACATTTATAACCATCTCCAAATTAATTATGTTTATAAACATCACAAATTTGAAACACCTTGTTTACAGACATTTTTGAAAAAAAAAACGGTAAATCAAACCTCAATTACAAATGTTTCTAAAAAACAACGGTAAGAAATGTTTATAAACATCATCAAATTACAAGAATTTATAAACATCGCTAATTAAAGACACCTTATTTAACAATTTTTTTAGAAACATCGCTAAACCACACCTCATTTATCGATGTTCCTAAAAACTAATGGTAATTTTTATATATTCACATTTTTTTACACGTGGTTTTTTTAATAAAAAATATCCCACCCACATAAATAACTTCTACTCCCTACCCTCTATGAGATCAACCTCTCTTGTACACCCTCTCTTGTACCAACCCACATTGCTCACATATACACCCTACCTTGTGCTCGATCAAGCCCCTCCTGTATGCCCTTTACCATACCCACCCACATTGCTCTTCATAATACCTCTCACTTATTCACCTTTCCCTGTGCTCGAGCAGGCCCCTATCATATTCCCTCTTCTATACCCACCCACACCGCTCACTTGTACACCCTACCATGCATCCAAGCAGGCCTCGCCCATACGCCCTCTCCCATACCCATTACACCAGAAACAAACATCCCACCCCAATGGTAATCTGAAAAACCAACTTTCCCCTAAACATGAACCCTGAACCTCCAACGACACACAAAAATCCATAACCAACTCACCTACTGATTTTTTCAATATATAATTATATTATGTTTTATTTATATATATAAAAATATATTACATCATTTTAAAAGTTAAAATATTATATATATATATATATATTTGAATATATATATATATATATATTTGAATATATATATATATATATATACCTAAATTTATATGTGTTTGTGTGTGTTTATATTTTTATATTTGATGTTTATATCTATAATTGTGTATAGTGACATACTTTTTATACCCTACATAAGTCCCCTATAAAAGTATTTACTGCATATTTCACTTCTCTTCTAATAAAAATTTTGATTGAGAGAGAGAGATTTATACTTCTAAATGTCTGAATTATCATTGTTCTTCTCATTTTTGTTTTTGTTGTTGTTGGTTTTCTTATGTAATATGTTTTCTAGGTTTTCTTGTAATTTTGACATTTTTAGTTTCTTCAATTAAAGTTTAATATAACATATGTTCTATGTACTATGTTTTATTAATGTTATTATAATATTTCTTAGTTGTTTTATGTGAAATTATTTTATTTGATAATTTTTATTAATAATAAAGATTTATTTATTTTATTTTTAATTCTGACTCATGTATGTGTTCATTTATTTTAAAATCTTGATGAAATTACTTTAGGGTATACGATATGATAAATTATTTAAATATTTTGTTTTCATTTATGTAGGTTGGATGGTTGATAGTTTTTTAATAATTATATTCATATATATTGTGATTTTTTTGAAATGAAATATTTTATTAAGTAAAAGAATTAAATTATGTACTTTTGGAAGATGAGATAGTCTTATATGTCTATAAATATATATAATCCTTTTATTTATTGTTAAAAAATATTTATTAAAGCTGAAAATAGTGAATATTCTAATAATATGATTTTGATGGATAAGAAACCTAGTGTTAAATTTGTAGAAATATCCATTTCATTAAGTTTTTTATGGAGAATTTATTTCTTATTGAATATTTTTATGAAAATATTTTATAATTACTAGAATTAATTTAACCTAAATTACATATTTAAAAAATAAAATCATCTAGTTTATCACCATTTGTGAGACCACCAGATGATTATTTTTTCTATTTAATCTTAGTGTTCAATATTATTAATGGATATTATTTGTATCCAGAACATGTTTATTTTATTTAATAATATTTACATTAATTATTTGATTATTTTAAATACATTGGTTTAATTATTGCTAAGGGTTCATGTTTAAAGCTTCTTGCATTTTTTATGTTGATATTGGTCAACCTACATTTTTTTTACTTGTGAATGTTGAGTGAGCTAATATATATTCAAAATGAACATTATTTTTTGGTCTAGTTTCATGTAGATATGATAAAGTTTATATTTTTCAGGGCTTATGAAGTGTTTCGATGAATTAGGAGAATATTTAGTGAATTGTTTTTTCAATGACCTCTAGAATATGATAACATGACCTGATATTCATCAGTTTTTTCAATTAGAAGTTTGTTAGGTTTTATATGTAATTTTTTCTATTTAATTGCACGAGGAATTTTTTTCGAGATGAATGTTTACTAGTGTACATAAATCTTTTAAAAAATATATTTAGGTTTTATTTTTTAAAATAAAGGATATTATTGTGGTTTTCTTGTGGCGATCACTGATGGGTATTTTAATACCCATCAACCAAGATCCATAAAAACAGTCACAATGTGATTGATAATACTTTTTCATGACTACCAAAATTGGTCACTGAAACACAATTTTATACTAATGATCACCTCTCTTAGTTATTTCTCTAACAAGATAGTACTTTTAAAGAATGCATTTGGTCCATTGGTGCGATCATTTTTTATTAGCCTATATGGTTACCCCATTTTTTAACAGTAGTGCTCTATTAGGTTTAATATACTAGAAAATTCCCATTCATTAATAATGAACACCTTGATCTCTAATCATCTTCCTTTATAGATTTTTCTGAATCATTGTGATCAACCATCATAGTAGAATTAACTATAATGGTTTTCTTAGAACTCTTATAGCTAATTGTTCCAAAATTATGGTTAAACACATATCTATGTTGAGATATAGAATTCAATTTATCTATTTAGAAACTAGAATTGTGGAAATCCCATATAATGTATTCAAACTCACATCCAAATTCGAATAATACATATTTTTCCCTTATATTTTTTTGGGGTGACTATAATGAATAAGCTCGGTCCACTATCTGGATTAGTTCCCAAACCAGCTCTCCAGAAACCCAATTAGTATCCCCAACCCCCCTAGGATGATGGAAAGCGTCAAGGGTATCAATATAAAACCTTGGGACATGTATACCCTCAATAATACAAATATAAACATCCAAACATGGCATAATAATAAACAGAAAATGAAAAATTACAGAGGACATATCATTTAAAAAAACATGTAATACCTGATTTATAAAACTAAAATGTAAGATAAAAAAGAGAGTAGAAGAACAAATAGGATAAAACCAAAACTTGAGACAACTGGGCTGATGAAACTGATGGTCCAATCACCATATCCATGTGACTAACAATCACTACCATGATCCCAACAACCATCCCATTCCCAAGAAAGACAACACTAGATCCAAACCAAGAGCTTAGACCTAAAGATACCAACAAAATACATGAAGAATACATTCCCACCACTATGAGTATGGAGGGTTTGATCTAAGGCTAGTAGGATACATACATGAGTCCAATTCATTCCTTTCATAAAAGAAACCAAAACTTATAGTTTTAAATAAATTTAAACAAATTGGTTTTCATTTTCCTTTACAAGATATAAGAGGAAACAATATATCGATCATTCAATTTCTAAAATCTTACTATTTGTAAATAATTTCATAAGATATAGTACCAAAATAAATCCAATTAAAAATATTATTATCAATCATTAAAATACAACACTTTTTAGAATAAACCCACACATGGTTTAAAACATTTAAAAATCATGTCAACTGAGAAATTCACTTGAAAACCATTTCCCCATTTTTTTATTCCAATGTTTTTACATGCCCAACACAATGATAATAATGAAAACAAGGGAAAATATAATAAAACAACATCATAGAAGGATAAACATAATTTCAATAAGCATATAGAACAACAATATTCAACATTAAGATTAAAACACAAGAGTATTAACACATCAAGTAAATCCATCCAATAATAATCATCTCACATGATAATAAATAATGAAAATGCATAACATTTGATACATAAAATGATGAAATAATTTAAGTAATAACGGGATAGTAAAATACATGAAAAATAGACCTACTACTGATAGGTTAATAGTTATACATCTATCAATTGAATCACTTTAACTGGTCTCCGTAATGACACTGCACTATTTAGTTATTACGTAAAACTAGGGAAGACTATCCAATACATAAATCTCAACTACCCTAATAATGTCCCTCTATTTCCCACTAAGTAAGCTCAGTTTCTTCATATAATAATAAAATGTGGAGGGCCATGAACAAACAAATGTCATCACATGATAATAAAAAATCACTACATTCTAACACCATAATCAAGTCCTTCCCACCTCACATAATTCCCTAAAAAAGATCCCAACTCATAATCACATCATGAATAACATAATAAAGAATCCATCAAATTCATAAGAATAAACACAATCTAAAACAAAAAGGTTTTTAAAAAGGGAACAATCAATAATCAAACAATCATCACTTGATAAAGTTCTTACTATGTCATTATCTTATCAAATATATAAAGAAAATTTGAAAATCACTTTTTAAAACAATTGATAATACACAAAAATCTAAAAAACTAATTATAATCAACAATAACAACCAAAAACCCAAGGGAAACCATTTTTTATAAAAAAACCCACCCTATGAAACATGGAAAACCCTTTAAACAAAAAAAAGGGAATCCCACTTTGAAAACCCCATTTGGCTTAAAACCTAATGAAAATGTGTTTTTCAAAATAAAAAACATTAATGGAATTTTAAAAAACATGTATAATGCATAAAATACCATTTTAAATTAATGTACCATTTACATAAGAAATTCAGAACTAAAAAACCACATGAAAACTAAGACAATTTATAGAAAGATTTCATAAATCAAACATCGATAACCTATATCATAATTATCTAGATTTAAAATGAATTTATAAATCTAAGAAATCCTAGAAATTATAAAAAAGTAATTAAAATGGAAAAAACAGCCTTATGTTTTGGGATCATGTCACCTTTTATGAAATCCACTAGTTATGGTCTCAAAGGAGGGTTCACAGACCCAAGAAATAAACACCTCAATTTTTAAAAACCCTAGTTGTTTAAATCGTCCAAGAATAGAATGTAGTGTTATAGAAGAAGGGGAAAATTGAAGGAAACCCATGAATAAGAGGAAGTGAACCCTAACTTTTAAAACTGGTTGAAGAATCATCCAAAAAACACCTTGAATCCCCCCCCCCCAGTAGAGATTTTTATAGGGATAAAAGTTTATAGAAGACACCTTGGTTTGGGGAAAATAAATGGGGAATCCAAGAGAGTAAACCCAAATTAAAAATGACCCAAAAGAAAAAAATAACTCTCCTCAAGTGGGATTATAGGTTTACCTACATTTTTAAACAAACCTTATGGTAACTATATAGATATTTAATCCTAAGAGCTTCAAAGGTTTTACACTAAGGTTGCATAGTTTAACCATGCACCTTAACCATGAGACTTAGAAAAAGTCCCCATAATTTTACCTTTTCATCCCAAAAATCCCCTAAGTTGAGGGGATAAACTATCCATAAAATACCCACACATAATAGTGAAACTAGTGGTGTCAAAAACTCCTCCCCCCCCCCCATTATACATTCCATCCATAGAAAGAACTGAGTTAATAAGGAAGAAAAAGAAAAGAAAAGGCAACATGATAGATACATAACAATTCATATTTTTAAACCAAATCTATTGTTTTTTTGATTTATTTCAATGATAAACCCCATTATTTTCAATGTATTATTAAAAAATTGTATTTTGAAATTAAATTAATGAAAATTGATTGAAAAGGATAAATAAAGTTGATTTTGTATTTGAGTCCTTTTTATGAAATATTTATGAATCTTGGTTTTTGTTTTAATTTTTCCTGCATCTTTTCTGATAATTTTTCTAAACAATTGGGCCAAGACCTATGTAGGACCTCAACCTAGCCAGAAAGCCTCATAGATAGGCCTAGAGAGTCCCGGTTGGTCAAAAATGGCACAGGGAAGGCCCCCATGGGCTGACTTGGGCATGGGGGATCAAATCCCAAGCCATAGCAGGTTGTGGATGGTGAACCCCGTGGCGAGTAGGGGTGGGCCAAAGCCTACATGGGACACATGTATCACAGACCATAGGTGTGTTTTTGAGTGTCATGTGGGAGCACATCCCTATAGTAGGCATCTAACCAGGGCCTCCCGCATCGATCTTTAAAAAGGAACATAATTTCCTGTCACATTTTTTTGTCTGACAGCAGCTCCTTAATGGCTCAACCACACTCCTCTCACTCTACCACATAATTTCACCCATGTTACTCAGTCCACCACTCCACCTTTGATCTACTACCCACCATACCACAGCTTACTCACTGGATTCTTCTATTTCTTCCCCCACCTAAAACACAATCATCTACGAAATCTATTTAAAGTATCTCTCTGACCAATTAAAAGGATGTAGGGAAAGAGGAGCTTCCACTACCACACCAGGCATCACCATTGCCACACCAGGCCTTACCTTTATCACTCCTTGATCACCACTTCCACCTAGAATCATGCCACCTCTACTCACCAAATCCTATTTCTACACATTCCACATGGATTTTCCACATCCTTATCCATGCACCGAAGGCTCCCCCGTGTGAAACTTGGTCCACACACATGCTTTAAACACCTTCCATCTACAGGTGTTTCATATATCACAACCGCAGAAGTAGTGATTTTAAAAGGATGATCCCCAGTTCTTAGGGAATCCATAAAGACTGAGAGCCACTCTTGATTTCTTATAAAAGGAGGTGAATCCCTCTATTTCAAATTAGAGGATTTGACACGCACAACCGAGGTGGTATTCCATCAAAGGCTTTCTTCTCTAAATTTATTTATTTTGTTTTTTTTTTGAATTGTAATTTTAATTATATTTTATTTAATAAAATTAGTTTATGCATTTTTCTTTAACAAGATTCATCACCCATAAATTTCACAATCATTCTTTTTACTTTTATTTTATATATTTTTATAATTATTAATATAATTAATATTATAATAAGAATTATTATTATTATTATTATTTTGACATTATTATTTATATTTTATTTCAATTATGTATTTTCTTAATTTATTACTCCATGTCTCTCTTATTATTTTATTTTATTCTCTCTCTCTCTCCCATTATATTTCTTTTATTTTATTCTCTTCATTCTCTCATCCACAATTATTCTTTTCATTTTTATTCCCATTTTTCTTCTTTCTATTTTACATAATTTTCTTCTTCTTCTATTCCATATTTCAACCAAGTTATATCATACTTCTAATAATGGTAGGTTTACCCTAAGGCTTTTCCCAGATGAGGTCAAGGTGTTCTTCAATTTTTATTAATGTTTATTATACATCTATGGTAGATTTTATTGGCATGCATGGGTGGGGTGAATGTCCCCAATGTAGTGACTACCACAGTGACATGAAACTAAGTCAATTTCTATTATATTTTTCATATATTTTTCTTCTATTCATTGGTTAGTTCTTCACATGATAGATTTGAGCTAATCAATGGATTAAATGAAATCAATAGAGTTGTGTCCAAGAAGATGGAACCTCCTAGACCAAGGTGGGTCATCAACCTTGATTAAAAGAGGAATGTGGAATTGAGAATTCTTTGGAATTAAAAGATATCTAAATTTATAAATAAAAAAACAATAATTCCAACATGATATTTCATGTTTGGATTATCAAACTAAAAAAACAAATAAATTAGAATGATTATTGAACCCAAAACTAACCCAAAACCAAGTTATTTATTCATTAAATCGTTAAGTTTAGAATTGAATATAATTTCTAATTTTTATTCCCCATGTCATTTAAATATTTTATTAATAATTTAAAAACCCAAAAGATTCATCATTGTTTTCATAAAATAATTAAAAACAACAAAAAAATTTTAGGTGATATAGAATAAAGAAGGTGACCAAAACTGAGAAGCTCCTCAAGTGATACAACCATGGTCAACCTCTGTGATGCATTAGAAAAATAATTTTCTTATTCCACGCCCCACAATAAGAGTTCATCAAAACTACCACTAATTTCAGGGTTTTAATCATTAGTTTTCTTTACTTTTTTAATTCTCACATTTTAGATAGATTTTATTTATTTTTAAAATATAAAAACTAAAAAAATCCATGTTGTTTTCAAATTAAAATATTTTAAATTCATGAAACAATTTCTCTTAAGTGAAAAATCATAATTTCAAAATTATTAATAGGTTTATCTCCTAAAAAAGCTCAATTAACTCTTTAACCTAGACAATATTATAATAAATGGGAATAAAGCCATAATTTCATTTCAGGAACTGGTAGATATGGTTGATAAAGTCCAAATTCATTATCAAAACCTGATGACTAATAAAGAAGTTCCATCTGAGCTTCCCAATTTTAATAAATACATCAAAGATATCAAGGACCAAATTGAGGATTATCCATATCCAAACCATCTAAAGTTCCAAATCAAAAAATATCATGATTAGCTAAAGCGGATTCATGATGAGTAAAACTTTCCTGCTGAGTTAACTGTAGGAGATCAATAAGACCAGGATAACTTTTTGAATGAGTATAAGGTACAACTTGATCACCCTGGTCCTTACCAAGTAGAAGCGATAGTGCCATTACATGTCTCTCCATCCATGGCAGATGGAGAATCCACCCCAATAGTGGAATTTGAATTAAAGAAGGAGGATCATGACTACCTTCCTATATCTATTCACATCTAACTCTAAGAGGTACACACCACTGAGGTTGTGATTGAACCTGAACCAACTCTTGTAGTTGATCCTTACATTGAATATATATCTTATAATTGTATTGATACTAAATTTTTCTTCACTCCCTACTATTTTGTTAATATATATTTATACAATCTTTTCTATTCCATAGTGAAATATGAAGATATTGGACCATAACCTATTGAAGAATACATGGAGTTTACTAATTTCAATTAACATGAATTTGTGGAATACAATGGGAAAATACAATGTACTAATATAGAGGAAATTAAAAAAGAGTCTAATCATATTTAAATGGAGAAATTACTTATTTAAATTAAAATTAAAATTTTATTTAAGTAAAAATACCTCTTTTTTCCACTTTAAATATTCAATTCATGTAGACCCTATTAAGCCAACATTAGAAATGAAAGAGGAGGTTACACAAGTAGAAACCAAGAAAGAGGATAATTCATACTTCACCCTAACCTCTCCATGAAATTTGTACCTAATTGTTAAGGGGGGATCTGGTATAATATATCCATGGATCATTTCTTACCAAGAAGGATGAATCATAAGTTGGGAAAATCCATATTCGGTGGTTCAATTCAAAGAAGATTCATCCATCATCAGACTTTGGATAATAGTTAACTCTACCCTTTGGAGGCAGTACAAACTTAGGGACCACTTGGGGGATCATACCATGTCTTATAACTTCTTACTATATTTCTAGGAATTTAGATTTCATTTTCATATTTTTAAGAAGTCTAGCATGCATCCCACTCACTCTTATATTTTTGAGCTTTAATGACACGATCCTTATAATTAATTGAGTAAATATATTTTATAGGTTTAGGATGAAAGAATTCAACCCCAATTAGTGAATAAAAATAACTAATCTTTATCCTAAAGGGAGTTCACTTTTTTATGTTTATCTTTTAAAATCCATAAATTTTTTTCCAACAATATTTTTTTCTTTAAAGATGAAATTTTATGTCAATACTTAAATTATTATTTACTTGACTTATCAAGGAGACATGAGTTTCTTTGGAATAATATGATTTCATGTTTTATATTTCAATTTTAATGATATTTAAAAAGTAAAATAGAAAAATTAGATGATTATCGTGAATCATTGATATTAAAATGAGGACTCATGATTTGAGGGAATTAGTTGATTTATGTAAATGAAATTTCCCAACCATTTTCCATGATTTGAAATTATTCAATTCATGTGAATTAATTAGTTATTATTAATCATTCCTTGATTTATTTTCCATTATCATATGTCTATTCCTGAGATTATTTTTAGACCAAGTATTTATTATTTATTCTTGATCATATTTCTTAAGTAATCCTAGGACAGGTCACCTACTATAACTTGAATTTGAACTTTTAAAAGTAATGAATATGAAAAAAACATATTTTAAATGAATTAGGCATGTTTTTAAAACACCTTATACTAAAAATTATACCATTACATCAATCCTTGTTTAGCCCATTGAAACCATTAATGAACTTTTTAGGAATGATCCACATTTTAATCCATTCTTACCCTCTTCTTAGTATTTTGATGATATTTTATGGTTTTAGTGTGGGGGTGAATGGAATCATGGTCTATGGGATGAAATAAATTATGATGGAAATATATATGGTGGTTAGAATTATATGTGTTGAGAAATGTTTTTTGATTCATAAATTGAACTTTTTATAATTTTTTCCCTCTTGAAAAAAAGATAAAATTAAAAAAATAACCAAAAATGAAAAAAAGAATGTGTTTTGATTTAGTAAAATAAAAAAAAATTATTACTAGAACAATTATTTTTATCAAATGTAGTTAGGTGGTGGATGTGAGTTTTTTTTATAAGTATAACTTTTGAAAAATAAAAAAAAGAATAAAATTATAAAAGTACTGAAATTTTTAAAAAGGGTACCAAAATCATTCATTATTGTTTACTTTGATCAGGAACTTACTTTGGGTTTTGGTGGAAATGGGAGTTATTAATTTTAAGGGGACAATTCGATTGAACTTTAATTTTTGATATCATGCATTATCTTTAAGAGATAAACCTCCTCCTTGAGGCTTAATTTTTAAAACATCAATTCCCATCAACCTTAAACCTCAGAGTCGTTTGAATATTTAATGAAAGTACACGTGATTTAATTTATGTTTTTTCTTTACAAAGTTGAGAAAATAGTTCCTTTATAATCCTATAGATAAGGAGCATGTTCTCATGATATGAGAATAACTCCAGTTGAATTTTATCATGAGTGATGAGATAAAAGATTAAAAATAGAGTAGACCATGATTTGGAATTTTTAATAATAATAAATTGAGTAATGTAAATGAAATAGAATAGAAGTTCCACTATTTTTGATATGGGGAAAAGTAAAATGTTTGAATTGATTATTTCATTGAAAATTGAGAAATTAAATTGATATTTTATGTGAAATTTATAAAATATTATTTGAAATTTAAATTATTTTTATTTAATTACTTTGATATTTGAATATAGATAACTATGGTGACCTATGATCTTCCATGTTGAGATTTTATGCTTTAGTAAAAACATGGTTTAAGTGTGGGGGTATTTGAAAAACATAAATTTTATACATAATTTAAACAGAATCTAATGATTTTTTTGATGATTTTCAATGATAAAACCCATGTTTTTTAATGTTTTATTAGAAAGTCACAATTTGAAATATAAGAAATGAAAATTGGTTAAAAAGGATAAAATAAAGTTGATTTTATATTTTAATCTTATTTATGAAATATTTATGAATATTGGTTGTGCTTTGAATTTTTTCAATCTATTTTTTAAGACATTGTCTAAAAAATGTGCCAAACCCCAGGCTAGTCCTCAACCCAACCAAAAATCCTCATATCCAATCATATAGAGGCCCAACTAACCAACCTTAGCATAGAGAGGCTCGTACAGGCCAACATGGGAACAAGGGATCAAATCATGTGATACAATGGGCCCATGTTGGTGAACCCTATAGAGAGTAGGGGTGGGATGAAGCCCGCATGTGCCATATGTTTCATAGCCCATAGGTGTGTGTGAAAGTGTCATGCTAGAGCCTGACCATACTGCAGGTGTCTAACTAGGGCTTCCCACATTGATCTTTAAAAATAAACATGATTTTCTATCCCATTTTGATGTGGGAAAAATGCTCCACTACAGCTCTTCCATGATCCAATGTGCTCCTCTATGCTCTCCTCACTCTGCTAGCTGACATCGCCTAAGC
Source organism: Viscum album (assembly GCA_963277665.1). Lineage (NCBI taxonomy): Eukaryota > Viridiplantae > Streptophyta > Magnoliopsida > Santalales > Viscaceae > Viscum > Viscum album. The sequence continues at coordinate 1,689,096,006 of OY728163.1, read as the reverse complement.
GGCTTACTCTGCAACTTTTCCTTCAATCTATTACCCACTTGATCATCATTGTCTCTTAGGAATCCTCCATTTCTTCCCCACCTAATGCCTCAACATCCATTAAATCCATTCTAAGGCTCCCTTTGTCTACTTAAAAGGCTGGAGGGAAGGAGGACTCACTACTTCCACAGTAGGAATCATCACTTCCACACTAGGCCTCACCATTACTACTTCTCGAGAAATGCTTCTTCATGGCATCATTCCATTATTGCTTGCCAACTCCTACCACCACACCTTTTGCGTGGATTTTCAATTCCCTAAGCCATGCACCAAAGACTCACCCACATGGAACTTAGTCCACATGCATACTTTAAACACCCTCCATCTGTGGGTGTTTGATATATCACACCCACAATGGGTGTGATTTATAAAGTATGATCCTTGGTTATTAGGGGAGCCATAAAGGCTGAGACACCCTCCTCGCTTTCTATAAAAGGAGTTGAAGCCCTCCATGACAAAGGATAGGATTCAACACCCATAGTTGAGGAGTGATTCTACCAAAGGATAACTGCTTTTCATTTATTTTCTTGATTTTATTTTATTTTTGTTTTAGTTTTATTTTGAATTGTAATTTTAATTCTATTTTATTAAATAACAGTAGTTCATTATTGTTTCTTCAACAAGTGTCATTTCCCAACCATTTCACAATTTTTATTCTTCTTTTTAATTTTTTATTATTCTTCTTATTATTGTTATTATTATAATTTTTACATTCTTATTTATATTTATTTACTTTATTTATTATATTATTTTATTCCTTCCTCTCCCTATATTTCTTTTATTTTATTCTCTCTCCCTCTCTCTCATCCCAATTATTTTTATTTTATTATCTTCTTTATCTCATCTTCTATTCTTATTTTCATTTTTATTCTCAATGTTCTTCTTTCTATTTTATTTATTTCTATTTTTATTCTCTTCCATAATTCCACCAAGTGATCTCTAACTCTTGATAATGGGAGGTGGACCCTGAGGATGGGTCTAGGGGAAGTCCAAGTGTTCTTGAATTTTTATTAAAGTGTATTTGACATTTGTGGTAGATTTTAGTGGAATTCATGGGTTAGGTTAATTTCACTGATGTATTAACTTCCCCCCAATTATATAAAACTCAATAAAAATCTATTGTTTCTTTAATATATTTCCCCTCTCATCATTGGTTAGTTATTCAAATGATGTATTTCAGCTAATTAATGGATGAAATGACATTGATAGAGTTGGGTCCTAAAAGGTGGAACCTCCTAGACTAAGTTATGTCACCAACTGTGATTAAAGGAGGAGGTTGAGTTTAGATTTCTTAGGAATTCAAATATTTCAAAATTTATAAATAAAACAATAGTAATTAAAACATGATATTTCATGTTTGTATTACCAAACTAAAATCTAACAAATAAAGGATAATAATTATTGAACACAAAACCAAACCCAAAACCAAGTTATTTCTTCCTTAACTAATTTTGTTTAAAATTTCATGTTAGTTAGAATTTATATTCTACAATTAATTTAAATATTTTATAAATAAATTAATAATCACAAAATAATTATCATTTTATTCATAAAATAATAACAAAAATAACAAAAATAATTATTTTAGGTGAAATAGAATAAGAAAGTGAACAAAATTGAGAATCTCTTTAAGTTAGATGAACCTGGTCATACACTATGTTGGATGAGGAAAATAATTTTCATTTTCCATGCCCCGTGATAGGTGTCAGTCACCAAAACGCACCCCCCTTGAATACAGGTTTGTTTGATGATGAACCACTACAGCAGTCCCCATGAAGAACTCATGATCAATGAAAATTTCTCTAAACTGATCCACTAAATCCACAAGGCTACTAAATTTCTCCAAGAAAAACCCAACCACTCTCCTTGGTACAAGAATCAAAAAAAATAACGGGACCCAAATCATGTGTCCTCATACTATTAATAAGTATCCTTAATGGTGTTACAAAACAATACACTTTGATCAAAGATATCCACTATGGGGATTCATCTCTAATTTTGTTTCAAAGAACACATAAAAACAAATCCCCACTTCCTTAAAGAAAAAAAACCTCATGAAACACAACACCAACAATGTCAATCCATCAAAAATATTAACACTCACATCCATAAGAAATAAACTCAAGGAATTACCCAATGAGAAATAGTATGGATCGTGACTATGGTCGTCGTACTGTAAGGGTAAACTTGGACCTCAACTCAGAACATCATCTCATGAAGAACCCCACAAAACTAGAACTATCGAGTGCTCAAAGGCCTGGAGGAAACATTTTTCTTAATTACCTATATACTAGCCAAAATTTATCTTATGCCAATGTCAATAAGATTCAGACCATAAAATATTTCATGCCACAAGTAAACACTAGAGGTGACAAAATAAGAAAACTGAAACAATGATCCATGCAACTAATCTCAAAACCCAAGGCATCACACAAGCCAGAATATAAGTACACAAACCATACCAATTAAAAATTCAAAACACACACATGAATTTAAAAAAATTCTAAATAAAAAAACATTAAAATAAAATTTTCAAGCCTTAAAAAACTTTTATAAAATACTAATAAAAGACAATTTCCTAAAAATGACCTAACATACCAAAAATATTTTTTCCCCCCTTAAAAAATTTTGATAAAAAAATTCAAACAGAAACACATTTATTTTCAAAAACTTAACTCTAAATAATTTCCACAATACAATATAAATGTAAATTAATGCACCAATAACCCATTCTATTTTGGAAAACACCAAAAGTGACACATTTCAATTATTGACATCCCACTTGAAACCATTCTTTCAAAACCAAGTTCTTGAAATATATTTTAAAAAACACCTTCCAAATAAGTTTTTAGAAACCCAAAGAAAACAAATTTCAAAAACCAATGAAATTTAATTTAAAACCATCAATAGGCCATAAACACCCCATTAAAATTTCACAACATGACCCAATTGGTGTTATTTTTTTTAAAATATCACAATATTTTAAAAATTATTTTTCAACAATTGAAAAATAACTTGGAACCTAAAATCACAAATTAAATCACCAATTAAAAACATTTGTAAGATGAAAACATAACCTCCCATTTTATTTCAGAACCTAAATGAGGTCAAAACCCATTTAAAGTGACACTTCAAATTTTAAGTAATATTTTAACGCTTAGTACTTATTTTTCTTTTAATTACCACTTGAAATTACAGGTTAACCCTATCTTTAAAGAAAAATAAATTCACCTTGAAAAAAATTAAAAAAAACAACCCAATATGCAAGGGCTAAACTCTAATGTTTGGGCATTTTAAAACTTTCAGGCACTCAAGGAATTCCATATAGCCCATACCTAGTTTAATGATGACCTATATTGGAGGGAATCACTAAATAATAGAGAATAACATAAAAAATCCTTAATATATCCTTGTAATCCACCTGATGTTTGGGTGACATCAATAACAAAGATGGATAAATCCCAAAAAGGGAAAGAAACCAACAAAGGGGAAATTATATGAACAATAACCTCCTTTCCCTCAAGAATTTTAAGGGAGGAAATTAGAATAAAACTCAAGACATGATCCTAGCTTCCCACACTTCTCAAACAAATCAAGTAGCCCCATAACCAAGGGAACCAAACAATACACCATTTCAAAACATTCCCTTCAAGATCAACTCTTTTCTTAGAAGTCATTTAAACCAAGGTTTAGCCTCATTCTCTTTCAAAATAATCACTTGAATTTTCAAAAAAATGGAAATCTAAAACACATTTAAAAAACAATATCAAAACTCCTCTTTTAAATAAACCATCTCAATTAAAAAACTTTCACAATACTATTCTTAAAGCATACATTTTAAGACTTAATGTGATCCAAAAATGAATTTTGACCCAAAACATTTTACTTTTTTATTTAAAAATAAAACACACATGGTTTTCAAACCACCAAAAAATAGTTTTCAAAAATGAAACATCACAGTTCCACAAAACAAAGCACTGGTGGTGGAAAAGTAAGAGCATCATTCATATCAAAAAACATCCAACCACATCATTTTCCATAAAAACCCTAGTCAAAACTACGCTATAGGTTAAAATTACAATTCTATAATTCATTATTTTAAATACATGAGACAAGGGGTGAAATGAATAATTCAATAGTATAATTTACATTGGGTATATTTTGTCTTCATGGGTTGGTTAATCATGTTCCATCTATGCAAAATGAAATATAATTGATGTAAATCATTTCCACGTTGGCCTCGTATGGTTTACCAAACCATCTGTTCCAACTGTTAAACCCTAGTTAGTTCACCATTTTTACCTCCAAAACTCAAAATGAACCCCTAAAATAACTGTTTCAATCAATATCAATCAGAAAAATATTCTCAACAAATTTAAAATACATCAAAATATCCAAATCCAAAAATCAAGATCCAAAATCAAGCCTGATACAACCATGGAAACACAAGTTTAGTGTGATGAAGAGATTTTCAAACCCTTACCCACACTATCTGTAACATACCAAGTAAGTAATGAATAATAGATATTCTTATATATTTCTATTTATGAATTAGATATTTTTTTAGAGGCTTAAAATGAGAATAAATCCAATCTTAAGCATGGAATACACTAATATTCTTAAAAGATTGTTTTACTTGCTTTTGATGGCAAACCATTATTAAATCAAACTTTTGACAACTTTATAAACTCTATTTTTCAAAATAAACTTATTATTTATGATTGGGAAATTGAAATTTACATTGGATAATTTTTGGTATTTTTCTGACAATGTTCATTTTTTTAATGAATAGTGAAAAATACTGCATTTTACATGAAAACTGTTTTTAATCTAATTTAATTATATGGTTAGATTATATTTTTAATTGGTTTTAAAGTGTAAATAGAATAAATTTTTACCATTTAATCCAATGGTGGTCATTGGGATTAATTTCACTTTGGAATTGGGCATAAACAAGTGCCAATCTTTTCATAGATATTGTTTCAAAAAAACCCGCTATTTGTTTTGAGAACGGGAATTATTTTTAAATTAATTATTTCAATTTAAATGTTTGGAATTTGGTAAAATTGATTCCATATTTGGAATCAGAAGGTAAAACTTATGAAATTCAGACTCTTGTTTTTGGAGATTATGAATAGTAACGACGGTAATTATCTTTAATTATCTTGATTAATGAGTAATCGGGTAGTTAAGGATAATAAAAAAATATCATAATAACAAAAAATGACACCAACATGTGTCCTAATTCTACTGGTTGTCTCATGGACGACCATGGGATGCCTTGTGCCAAACTTGGGGACCCCATGGAATCACTTTTGTGTGATAATGACTTTTTATCTTTTTATTTTTAAAGAAAGTAAATATAACAAAGAATGTATCACCTGAGTAAAACATTTTTAATTTTGTCTACATAAATGATATTTTGGACTATAAATATTAATTGGAAAGATAAAAATATTTCCTACATCATAATATTTTTTTCATAATTTTTAGACATTAAATAAAATAAATTATTTATGACATCATGATGATGCAACAATTACCTCATTATTTAACGATTTAAATAAAATAACAAGATAATATAAAATCTAAGACCTACACTTGTCAAAGACCTATTGGATGAGTATATTTCGAACCCTTATCACCTTATACTATAAATACTCCAATTTGGGACCTTTAAAATCCGAAAATCATTTGAAAATAAAGTAACATTTTATACCTTTCCAAGAGTGCCCCTCCTCTCCTCTTATAAAAGGCCCCCACCTCTACCTTTTTACCCACATCTCTCAAGCCTTTGGCTCGGACAAACCCTACTCATTTTGTCTCTCCACATCCCTCTATTACTCTTAGAAGACTCTATTTGGGCAGAAGTCTTTCCAAGGATGCCTTTGATCTCAAATCAAAAAGAGTTACCCGTTTTAAAGGTAGTGTTTTCTCTTGTGTTCTTATGTTTTATTTTGCTTCTCCAACCCCCCTAAACTATTTTTTATTCATTTCTTTTGTAAAAACTCCATTATCTTTAATATAATATTATTTTTTTTATAAGAAGTATTCGAGATACACTTACACACACCTACATTTAATGGTTAAAGAACATACTGTTTCTGTGGATGGTGAATTTCTGCCTCACGAAACGATGATTGTTCAACACTCATATAACACCTTCAAAGGTGGCCATTAAGATGTCACTATATTTATATATGATATATAATATGTTTATGTTTTACTTAAGCTTATTTATTTTTAATTTATTGCATACCTTTATGGTTTCCATTATGGGTAAATGCGATATCTTCATTTTAGGAAGTGCGGACTACCGCCCCCTCAAAGTGATTTGATTCATTAATACCATATGTGGTACGTATAAAGGATAGATTTAATGATATTATATATGATACCATACTGGAATTAAAATACTATTATGTATCATTATTTTTTAATTCCATTAAATATGAAATAGAAATGGAAGTAGCGTTCATGCGTACGTACGGCTTACCGTCTCCATGAACGGTGCATTTCATTTCTTATCCCCAAATGTAATGTACTATTATAAGTAAATATATATAATGGATATATATGATGTATGTTACATCTAAATGATGAATATAATTCTGTAATTAAAATATACATATCTCTTATTTAGTTTTAATTCCATTAATATGACATAGAAATGAAAGTAGCGTTCATGCGTACGCACGGCTTACCGTCTCCATGAACCGTGCATTTCATTTCTTACCTCTAAATGATTATGTAATATTATAAATGCATGTATATACTGGATATATATGATATATATGGCATCTACATCATGAATATCATTCATGAGATAATGGATATTTGACTACGTGAACAACTTGTAAATATAAGAAGTTCACTTTTGACTCAAGTACCAAATATCGAAAATACGACCATTATTAACTTAAATAATTACATAGTGTTCATGACATGGTAATAAGTGATATAAAAGAAATAATGAACTTGAAAAAGTTTCTCAAGCAAGTAGAAATTAACTCAAGTTTATTATTCAGGAGGTTAAAGAATGATCGAGTCAAGTCGGACCCGAGGTAAGGGAACTTCTTAACCCAATTTCCGTTCTTTGGGTTAATCTCCTACTTTCAAATTATGTCAGGATATTATTATGTTCTATATTGTATTTTTACTTCCTTTTTGTGTACTTATATTGAATACACATAATTGGTCTATTTTATTTAAAAAATGATCTTTGTAAGGGACTTCGTCTCGATCTCCTTTCATTGAGGCATATTTTGTTTTATACACAACTTTCATGTATACGGTGTATAAACCCCTTTGAATTTTATGAGTATTCAAAAGAAATATTTTTATACGAAGCGTTTACTAAACGACAAAAGGGAATGTTTTTTTTTGTACTTATGCGGCGACAATGACTTCTCCGCCGCCGTGACCATTATTTGAGTTCCGGCTTCCTCTACAAGCCATAAATTTTTTTTGATGAAAAATAAATACCATGTTTTACTTTTATTTTATTTTGGTATTGAAAATGGTTTTCATAATTTTTTTATATCAATGGGTTGTATTGATATCCTGTGATTGAAAGGTGGGAATGTTATGTTTCCTTTATGCATGTTTTATGTGATACGATTATGCTATGGTTCTTGGGCATTGTTATGAAGACGGGTTATTCCGTGATAAACTAAGGGATGGTGAGCTTGATATAGCTCTCCAATGCATTGGGTAATGCGAAGTAGTTAAAAATTAAGATTTCTCTGAAGAGATTTAGGGAATATACTATGATGGGTATTCCAAACGTAACCAAGAGGGTTACTCCCTATGTAAGAATGTTATGAATGCCTCAAGTTACCTTTATGTCTTATGATTTCTATGATTTATTCATGATTTTATGAGGTATGTTAAAGTGCTTATGTTTTATTAGTGAAGTATGATTTCATTGATTCTTATGTATACATGTACTCATCTTTCCTTTCCATATTTTCATATCCCTTACTGAACTTTTTATGCTCATCCCAAGTTTTTGAAATGATTTTCACATGTCAAGGGAATGGTACATGATGTGATTATAGTGTCAAGGAAGTGTCAAGAAAGAATCCATGTTTTATATTAAATATGTTTCCATTGATGGGAAAAATGAATACTATCTTTTATGTAACCTCTTTGTTTAAATGTGGAATGTAAAGCAAGTTTTATGATCTAATTATCTAAGACTCTAAACCTGAAAAGATCCTCAATGTGTAATCTTGTAATAACTCAAGATTAAGTAAGGTTTAAGTCTGGGGCCTTATATTTAGTATCAAAGGTCGGTTTAGATAACATTAGGAGTTAGAATTCTATTAAATGATTATCCAAAAATATTTTTTTTATGGTCAAATTGAAATGATATAGAATTTGGAGATTACCATATTGATTCTCCTAAGATATTTTTGGGTTAAGAATGGTTTTTTATGGAAGAAACAGAACAGATTTTCCGTTAAGGCATACAGAGGGAAATGACCTTTCAAATCAGTATCCTGAGATGGTCAAAATCAGAACTAAACAGTTTTTTGCAGTGATGGATCAGTTGACTCAGGTGAAAAATGTTGGTTGTTTTTATTGATGATATTTTGGTGTTTTCTAAAAGTAAATAGGAGCATGAAAGTCATTTAAGGGTTATCTTGAAAACCTTAAACGAAAAGAAATTGTATAGAAAATTCAGCAAGTGTGAGTTTTGGTTACAACAAATTTCTTTCCTTGGTCCCATTGTTTCAAAAAATGGCATAACTATTGAACCTGCTAAAACAAAAGTTGTTGAAGAATGGACAAGACCCACAAATGTAACCGAGATCCGTAGTTTTCTTGCTTTGGCGAGTTACTGTAGAAGGTTTTTTCAAAAAATTTCACGGTTATCTAGTCTAATGACTGTGCTAACTTTGAATGGTATTAAGTTTATCTGGAAAAATGAATGTGATGATTGTTTTCAAGAGTTGAAAAGAAGATTGGGGAATTCCCCAGTTTTGGAACTTCTTTCCAGGAATGGAGAGTTTGTTATCTACAGTGATGCTTAATTGAAAGGAATTGTTTGTGTCCTATTGCAGAATGATCAGGTAATTGCTTTTTCTTCACGTTATTTGAAAACTCATGAGGTAAATTACCCTACAAATTATTTGGAATTAGCTGCTGTTGTTTTTTGCTTTAAAAATTTGGAGGCATCATTTATATGGAGTAAAGTGTGAAATATATACCGATCAAAAAAGTTTAAAGTATATATTCACTCAGAAAGAATTGAACATGAGACAGAGAATATGGCTAGAATTAATCAAGGATTATGATTGATTACCATCCGGGAAAAGAAAATAAAGTGGTTGATGCTTTGAGTCGAAAAAGTAATCCTTCATTAACCATGCTACGTTTTGAATGATATCCTTTGGTTATTGATTTGATGAACTTTGTCATAAAAGTTGTTGGTGTAGGAAGTTCTTCTTTTTTGTTCCAGGTATCAGTGAGATCATCTCTATCAGAAAGAATCAAGCAAGCACAGAAGCAAGGCAGTGAGTTGCAGAAAAAGGTAGAGCTGGTTCAGAAGGGTAAGTTTCCTGAATTCAACATTGATAATGATTGTGTTTTTAGATTTAGGAAGAGATTGTGTGTGCCTTGTGATTCACATTTGAAGAGATATTTGTTATAAGAAACTCATAGTTCTCCATTTTCAGTTCATCCTGGAAGTACTAAGATGTATAGAGATCTTCGGGAGTATTACTGGTGGGATGGAATGAAAAGAGATATTGTTGATTTTACTGTGAAGTGTTTGACATGTCAATAGGTTAAAGCAGAGTGGAAGTTACCAAAAGGGATGCTTCAGCCTTTACCAGTGCCAGAGTGGAAATGGGAAAATATATCCATGGACTTCGTTGTGGGATTTCCGAAGACAACTCGAGGTAATAATGCAATCAAGGTTATTGTTGATTGCTTGACTAAATTTGATCATTTCCTTGCTATACAAGATACTTTTTCCCTAGATAAACTTTATCGATTGTATCTTAAAGAGATAGTCAGGTTTCATGTAGTTCCCCTATCCATTGTATCTAATCGTGATCCCAGGTTTACTTCTAACTTTTGGAAAGGCCTTCAGAAGTCGTTGGGTACTAAAATAAATTATAGTACAGCTTTTCATCCTCAATCAGATGGGAAGTCAGAACGAACAATCTAGAATTTGGAGGATATGATACATGCTTGTTCGATGGATTATTAGGGAAGTTGGGACCAACATATTTCTTTGGTTGAGTTTTCCTATAATAACAGTTTTCATTCTAGTATACAGATGGCACCGTTTGAAGCATTATATGGGAAGCGGTGTCGAACTCCAGATTTCTGGGATGATGTGGGTGAAAGGAAGATGATGGGACCAGAATTGGTAGAAGAGATAGTAGAAAAAGTTCAGTTGATTCAGAAACACATGAGAACAGCTTAGAGCAGACAGAAAAGTTATGCAGACAACAGGAGGAATGATCTATCTTTCGAGGTAGGTGATCATGTTTTTCTCAAAGTTTCACTGTGGAAAAGTGTGATGCGATTTGGTAAGAAAGGAAAGCTTAGTCCAAGATTCATTAGACCAAATGAAATTCTGGAGAGAGTTGGATCAGTTTCATACTGAGTGGCTTAACCTCCGAGTTTATCTCAGGTACATAATGTTTTTCATGTTTCAATGTTAAGGAAGTACATGCCAGATCCATCCCATGTTTTGAGTCCAGAGGTAGTTCAGCTGGAAGAGAATATATCTTCTGAGGAACAACCGCTCCAAATTATGGACCATAGGGAGAAATTTTTTTGGAATAAAGTGATTCATCAGGTAAAGGTTTTGTGGAAAAACCACATGATTGAATAGGCAACATAGGAATCTGAAAATGCAATGAGGGATAAATACCCCCACTTATTCGATAAGTAAATTAATTGCGGGGGCACAATTTTCTAAATGGGGGAAGGATGTAACATACCAAGTAAGTAATGAATAATATATATTCTTATCTATGTCTATTTATGAATTATATAGTTTTTTATAGGCTTAAAAGAAGAATAAATCCAATCTTAAGAATGGAATACACTAATATTCTTAAAAGATTGTTTTACTGCCTTTTGATGGAAAACCATTATTAAATAAAACTTTTGACAATTTTATAATCTCTATTTGTAAAAATAGACTTATTTTTTATGATTGGGACATTGAAATTTACATTGGATAATTTTTTGGTATTTTTCTGACAATGTCCATTTTTTTAATGAATAGTGAAAAATACTGCATTTTACATCAAAACTGATTTTTCATCTAATTTAATTATATGGATAGATTATCTTTTTAATTGGTTTTAAAGTGTAAATAGAATATATTTTTACCATTTAATCCAATGGTGGTCATTGGTATTAATCTCACTTTGGAATTGGTCATAAACAAGTGCCAAACGTTTCATAGATATTGTTTCAAAAAAACCCGATATTTGTTTTGAAAACGGGAATTATTTTTAAATTAATTATTGCAATTTATATGTTTTGAATTTGGTAAAATTTATTCCATATTTGGAATCATATGTTCCAAATTATGTAATTAAGACTCTTGTTTTTTGACATTATGAATAGTAACGACGGTAATTATCTTTAATTATCTTGATTAATGAGTAATCGGGTAGTTAAGGATAATAAAATAATATCATAATAACAAAAAATGACACCAAAATGTGTCCTAATGCTACTGGTTGTCTCATGGGAACCATGGGATGCCTTGTACCAAACTTGGGGACCCCATGGAATCACTTTTGTGTGATAATGACTTTTTATCTTTTTATTTTTAAAGAAAGTAAATATAACAAAGAATGTATAACCTGAGTAAAACATTTTTAATTTTGTATAAATAAATGATATTTTGGACTATAAATATTCAATGGAAAGCTAAAAATATTTCATACATCATAATAATTTTTCATAATTTTTAGAAATTAAATAAATTAAATTATTTATGACATCATGATGATGCAGCGATTACCTCATTATTTAACGATTTAAATAAAATAAAAAGATAATATAAAATCTAAGACCTACACTTGTCAAAGACATATTTTATGAGTATATTTCGAACCCTTATAACCTTATCCTAAAAATACATCAATGTGGGACCTTTAAAATCTGAGACTCATTTGAAAATAAAGTAACATTTTATACCTTTCCAAGAGTGCCCCTCCTCTCCTCTTATAAAAGGCCCCCACCTCTACCTCTTTACCCACACCTCTCAAGCCTTTCGCTCAGACAACCCCTGCTCATTTTGTCTCTCCACATACCTCTATTACTCCTAGAAGCCTCTATTTGGGAATAAGTCTTTCCAAGGAAGCCTTTGAGCTCAAATCAAAAAGAGTTACTCGTTTTAAAGGTAGTGTTTTCTCTTGTGTTATTATGTTTTATTTTGCTTCTCTAACCCCCCTAAACTCTTTTTTATTCATTTATTTTGTAAAAAATACAGTATATTTAATATAATAGGATGATTTTATAATAATTATTCGAGCTACACTTACACACACCTAAATCTAATGGTTAAATAACATACTGTTTCTGTGGATGGTGAATTTCTGCCTCACGAAACGATGATTGTTCAACACTCATATAACACCTTAAAAGGTGGCCATTAAGATGTCACTATATTAATATATGATATATAATATGTTTATTTTTTACTTAAGCTTCGGTAATTTTCATTTATGGCATACCTTTATGGTTTCCATTATGGGTAAACGTGATATCCTCATTTTAGGAAGTGCGGACTATCACCCCCTCAACGTGATTTGATTCGTTAATACCATATGTGGTACGTATAAAGGATAGATTTAATGATATTATATATGATAAAATACTGGAATTAAAATACTATTATGTATCATTATGTTTTAATTCCATTAAATATGAAATAGAAATGGAAGTAGCGATCATGCGTACGTACGGCTTACCGTCTCCATGAATGGTGCATTTCATTTCTTATCCCCAAATGTAATGTACTATTATAAGTACATATATATAATGGATATATATGATCTATGTTACATATAAATGATGAATATAATCCTGGAATTAAAATATACATATCTCTTATTTAGTTTTAATTCCATTAATATGACATAGAAATGAAAGTAGCGTTCATGCGTACGTATGGCTTACCGTCTTCATGAATGGTGCATTTCATTTATTACCTCTAAATGATTATGTAATATTATAAATGCATTTATATACTGGATATATATGATATATATGGAATCTACATCATGAATATAATTCTTGAGATAATGGATATTTGACTACGTGAACAACTTGTAAATATAAGAAGTTCACTTTTGACTCAAGTACCAAATATCGACAAAATGACAGTTATTAACTTAAATAATTACATAGTGTTCATGACATGTAAATAAGTGATATGAAAGGAATAATGAACTTCAAAATGGTTCTCAAGCAAGTATAAATTAACTCAAGTTTTTTATTCAGGAGGTTAAAGAACGATCAAGTCAAGTCGGACCCGAGGTAAGGGAACTTCTTAACCCAATTTCCGTTCTTTGGGTTAATCTCCTACTTTCAAATTATGTCATGATATTATTATGTTCTATCTTGTATTTGTACTTCATTTTTGTGTACTTATAGTAAATACACATAATTGGTCTATTTTATTTAAAAAATGATCTTTATAAGAGACTTCGTCTCAATCTCCTTTCATTGAGGCATATTTTGTTTTATACACAACTTTATTTTATACGGTGTATAAACCCCTTTTACTTTTACGATTATTAAAAAGGAATATTTTCATATGAAGCGTTTACTAAACAACAAAAGAGAATGTTTTTTTTTGTCGTACTTATGCGGCGACAACGACTTCTCCGCTGCCGTGACCATTATTTGAGTTTCAGCTTCCTCTACAAGCCATAACTTTTTTTGAATGAAAAATAAATATCATGGTTTGCTTTTCTTTTATTTTGGTATTGAAAATGGTTTTCATAATGTTTTTATATCAATGTGTTGTATTGATATCTTGTGATTAAAAGATATAAATTTTATGTTTCCTTTATGCATGTTTTATGTGATACGATTATGTTATGGTTCTTGGGCATTGTTATGAAGTTGGGTGGTTCCGTGATAAACTAAGGGAGGGTGATCCTGATATAGCTCTCTAATGCATTGGGTAACGCGAAGGAGTTAAACGTTAAGGTTTCTCCAAAGAGATTTAGGGAATATACTATGATGGGTATTCCAAACGTAACCAAGAGGGTTACTCCCTACGTAAGAATGTTATGAATGCCTCAAGTTACCTTTATGTCTTATGATTTCTATGATTTATTCATGATTTGATGAGGTATGTTAAAGTGATTATATTTTATGAGTGAAGTATGATTTCATTGATTCTTATGTATACATGTACTCATGTTTCCTTTCCATATTTTCATATCCCTTACTGAGATTTTTATGCTCATCCCAAGTTTTTGAAATGATTTTCACAGGTCAAGGGAAAGGTACATGATGTGATAATAGTGTCAAGGAAGTGTCAAGAAAGAATCCATGTTTTATATTAAATATGTTTCCATTTATGGGAAAAATGAATACTATCTATTATGTAACCTCTTTTTTTAAATGTGGAATGTAATGCAAGTTTTATGATCTAATTCTCTAAAACTCTAAACCTGAAAAGATCCTCAATGTGTAATCTTGTAATAACTTCAGATTAAGTAAGGTTTGAGGCTGGGGCCTTATATTATCCACCTAAGTTCCACAAACAATCCTACACTCCAGACTATATAAGCATAAAAAAATAAAAATTGGTATTCCTATGATACCATTTTTTAATGAATCGGCCTAGGACACTACTCGAATCAGTGACCAAAATAGCTCACCACATACATGAGGATTACCCCTGATCCCCTAAGGATGATTAAAATCCTTAAGGGTATAAACATAACTATTGGGGATGGTTTCACCCTCAAGAAACCAAAAATAAACAACCCAACATGGAATAATAATAAAAATATAAATATAAATTCCAAAGCACATCTCATATAAATAAAAATTAAATACATGGTTTATAAAAGTAAAATTGAATCTAAAATATAAAAAATGAAATAACAAAGAACGAAAAGGTAAAACTTGAGCCAATGGTTTCTATGGAACTCAATGTCTGATTACTATATCTATGTGACTCCCACATTATCACCATGATCCAAACAACCATCTACTTCCCAAGGAAGATGACAACGAATCCAACCATAGAGACAAGACCTAAAGGAACGTTCACAAGACATAAAGACTAAAAACCCACCAACATGATTATGTATGGTCTGTGATGAAGCTAATAGGATACCACCATGAGTACAATTTATTCCTTCTATAAAAGAAACCAAAACTTCTAGTTTGAAAGTAATGTAAACAAATAGTTTTTTATTTTACATTACATGATATAAGAGGAAATAAAACATAGATCATGAAATTTCTCAATGCACAGAATTTTCAAATCATTCCACTATATTCTAGAAAAAACATGTTAATTAAAAATATAATAATTTCTCATTAAAAAACCACATTTTTTAAATAAACCCATACATGAATTAAAAAATTTTAAAAGCATGATAATCAAGAAAGTAACTTATAAACTATTTTTTTCTTAAAAATATTTTACACTTCAAATAAAATGGTGTGCAAGGAAAAAAGAGAAACTATAATAAAAACCCACTATATAAGATCACAAATAATTTCAATAAATGGATGGAATAAAACTAGTCAATATGATGACTAAAAAACAAGAGCATCAACACATATAGTAATTCCATCCAACAATAATCATCTCACATGCCAATATATAATGAAAAGTTATAACATACGATTCATATAATGAGGAAACACTGTAAGGGAAAATTAGGCATTTCAAGACACATGAAGTGGACCTACTATCGATAGGTTACCATTCAAACATCCATCTACCAGATCACTCTAACTCGTCTCCTTAGTGATAACCCATTTTCTAGGTATTATGTACACCTAAGGGAGTAAATTTAACTTATACTAGTAGTGTCCCACTAATTCCCACTTAGTAACCTCATTTTCCTCATGGAATTATAAAATGAAGTGGTAAAAATAATCATATGACAATAACAAATCCCCACAGGCTAACACCACAATCACATACTTCCCATCTCATATACTTCTCTTAAGAAGAGCCACATTCCATAAGCATAACATGAATTACATTTACAAAGAATCCATCAAATGGATAAACATAAACTTCATCAACAAAAATAGTGGGATGAAAAAGGGCACAATAAATAATCAACCAATCGTCACTTCTAGAAGTAACAACCAAGTCTTCATATTATCACATGTAACATATTAATTTAGAAATATTTTAAAAAAAATTTGGAATCCAAAAAAAATTGAAAGAACCCATGATCATGAACCATCCCAATCAAATAACCCAAGGGAGACATCATTTCACTTTATAAAACCAAAACAACTTTTGAAACATATAAACACTTTTAAACACATAAAGGGAATACAATTTTGAAAGCCCAATTTGGATTAAAACCCAATGAACACATATGTTTTTCAATAAAACCCATTATATGAATATTATAAAACAGGTATAATTTATAAAATGCAGTTTTACATTAAATTCCCATTTAAACTTGAAATTCCAACTAATAAGCCTCGTGAAAATTAATAGAAGCTATTGAAAACATTTATAAATCAACCCTAGATAACCTATATCATAATTATCTACTTTGTAAAAGAATTTATAATGTGAAGAACTCATGAACCCATTAAATAAAAGGAAATAAATTAGAAACACCTACCTCATGTGGTGAAATCATGTCACCTTTGATGAATCCCACTAGTTTAGGACTCAAAGGAAGTCTCACAACACCTAGAAATAAATGTCTCAATTACTGGAAAACCATACGTATAGAAATTAGAAAAATATGTCCACTATGATTATAAGAGAATGTTAAAATGGAATGAAAGCTAAGAATAAGAGGATGGTAACCATATCCTTTCAAACCTTGTGAGGAATCACTAAGAAACCATATTGAATTAATCTTTTTAGAGATTTCGGGAGGGAGATAACTCTATAGAAGTTTCCAAGGTTAGGGTAAAATGAATGGGAAATCAAATAGAGAAACCCCAAATAAGAAGGAACCAAAAGGTGAAAAACACCCCTCTTTTAATGGGTTTCATGGTTTACCTATGAATTTAAACAAACCATGAAGTTACTTTATAGATCGAAACTATCAAGAGTTTCACATGTTGTACATTGAGGCAACATAATTAGTTTAACATTTCAACTTAATAGTTTAACTATAAAAAATCCTCGAACATTCAAAATTTCATCCTAAAAAACCTCTAAATCGAGGGGATAAACCATCCATCAAATACCCACACATAAAAGTGGAACTAGGGGTGTCACCAACTCCCTACCATTCCAATTTATACCTCTAAAAATCTAGAGTAAATAAGGAATTAAAATTAAAAATCCACTAACCACCCTCAAAAAAAGAAATGTTAGTTAGGATTTGAAACACTAGAGAGGTCCCTAGGCAGAAACTCCCAAGAAAAAATGATTCCCCAAAACCAAAACATTAAATCCACTAGGTTACTGAATACCTCTAAGAAACAAAACAACCACACTCACTGGTACAAGACCCAAAAAAACAAAATGGATAGTAGTAATGCATCTCCCAGCCTTTTAGGAATCTCTTAAATTGTGTAACAAAAGAGATAACCTTTAAGTAAGACCTACACTATGTCAAAGAGTCTTTAATAAAGTTTTAAATAACTCTTAAAAACAAATCCTCACTTTCTCATTGAAAAATAACTTCATGAAAATATACACCATAAGGTCAAGAATTCATCAATATTGACACACACCTCCTCGTGGGATAACCATAAGTCATTCAAAAATTATAAATTACTTGGGATCATGACCCGAGTCAATGTATCCTAGGGGTAAACTAGTACCTCAACTTAGAACATTGTCTCATGAAAAAAACCTCAAAACTAGTAGATTAATGTTATCAAAGTCCTGAAGTAAACATTACTCTTAATTACCCACACAATGAAAAAATGTTCAATTACTCCCAAATAAACTTAACTATCCCTAAAAAAGGACATAATATAAGAAAATTCCCAGGGATCCAAAAAAATACAACTTAATGAATGATTCATGTACCCAATATCAAAACCAAAGTTGTCACACAAGAAAAAAATAAAAATATACACCAAAATAATTTAAAATATAAAACATGCAAAATAATTTCAAAAAATCACTCTCATTAGGATTAAATAAACACAGACTTTAAAATCACCTTTCGAGACCTTAAACCCTTTAGTAAAACACTTAAAGAGAATAATTTATTAAAAAAAATTTAACCAACCTAAACATATTTTGGCCTCATTCAAAAAAATTTCCCTAAAATAATGGAAAGGTAAACACATTCATTTTTGAAAACCACTTTATAAATCTTTTCCACAATCCAATTTGAAAGTGAATTAAAACACCACTCACCCATTCCATTTTGGAAAACAAAAAAATTCCACATTGCAGTGGTTGAATTACCACTTCAAACCATTCTTTTAAAACCAATATCTTTAAATACATTTTTGAATTCCAAATGTGTTTTCATAAACCCAAAGTATAAAAATTTCCAAAACCAAATAATTTTTTTTTAAACTATCAATGGTATTTAAACACCCTATGAAAATTTCACAACATGAACCAGTTAGGGTTGAAATATTTTAAAATATCATACACTTTTTAAAATTATTTCCAATAATTTCTAAATCACTTAGAACCTTTAATAGCCCTTTTTTCTCCCAAGAAAAACATTTGGATGTTGAAATATACACCTCCCATTTCATTTCACAACCCAAATGTTGTCATAACTGATTTAATGTTCCATATCCAATTTTAAATCAACTTTCAAAACTTATCACTACTTTTCATTTCACATCCCACATGAAATGAAAATTTAAAAACATCATAAAGGAAAAATAAATTTAGGTATAACACATTTAAAAATAAAACAATCCAAAATTCAAAGGATAAACTCCAATATTTTGGGATTTTAAAACTCCCAGGAACTGAAGGTATGATATAACACCCATCCCTGGTTCAATGATAACATGGGCTAGAGGAAATCACTTAATAATAAATAATACCCCAAAAATCCTCATGTAATTATATAAAAATCACTAAACTATGGGCGACATAAAGAATAGAGAAGGTCAAATCCCCAAAAGGGGAGGAAAATTTAATGGAGAAATCCTAGGAATAATACTCTCTCTTCTATCAATACTTTTTTGTGATGAACTTAGGAACCAATAAGATACATGATTATAACCACTGACACTCCTCAAAAAAATGTGTAGTCACATAACCATGGGAACTATACATGAAAAAATTTCATAACATTATTTTCAAGCTCAACTCACTTCTTAAAATTCACTTAAACCAAGGATCAACCCATTTCTCTTTCAAAATCACCACATAAAATTTCATAAAAATGGAAAGCTCACACACCTTTACAAAATAATTCCAAAACTTCTCTTTGAAATAAACCAACTCAAGGAAAAAAAATTATTAAACAAATTATTTAAATAACCACATTAAGACATAAAATAATTCTCAATATTCAAATTTTTTAACTCAAATAATTTTTCAAAAAAACATTTTACTTAGCTCAGTTTCAAAATAAAACACACATTGTTTTCCAACCACCACAAAACAATTTTAAAATATGAACCATCTTAGTTCCACAATAAATATATACCTCGGTGAAAAATGAAGCACACCATTAAAATCAAATAATATCCAACTGCATCAATTTCAATAAAAAAAACCCCAGTCAAAGATCCCCTATAGTATAACATTCCAATTTCATTATCCATTAGAATCAATCCAGTATATAAGGGGTAAAAAATAATTCCATAGGAGGATATTCACTATTCAAGGTTTTTTCACATGTGTTGTAAAAAATTGCACCAACTGTGAAACATGAATTTTTGTGGTTGTAAATCCATGACACATGAGCACCACACAGTTTACTAGAGTATGTTTTCTAATCATGAAATCTAGGTATGTTCACCATTTTTCATTTAAAAAATCAAACCAATAAATGAAATTATTGATACACTAATTAAGGCTCAAAATAATCCTCACATGACATTAAATATACATTAAAATAACCAAAATCTGAACTCAAGGCTATGAATCAATCCCAATACACCCATGGAAACTCAATATTTTGTGTGATAAAAATATAGCCAATACCTTACCCAAACTCTCCACTAAATTCTTAATTCCATTCCCAACTCTAGAATTCCTAGACACATCCATATAACAAAGTGTATTCCTCATTTATAATATTATAATGAAATGTCCTAGGATTCAATCCAAACTGATGCCCGACTTTTCTTTCCACATACAAAATTAGTTTCCCAGATACCCCTTGGATGAAAAAATCATGAAGAGTATTAAAATAACAGCTATGTATGGTTTCACCTAAAAGAAACCAAAAATAAACACCTCAATGGAATAATGATAAAGAGTTAATGAAAATTTCCAAAATACATCTCATATAAAAATATTTAATACGTGGATTATAAAACTACAATAGAAGCTAAAAGAAAATATAACAGAATACCAAAGAGGACCAAACAAATACGCAATCCAACTAGTTCAATGAAACTAAAGGCATGGTCACCATCTCCGTCTAACTCACAAATCACCACCATCATCCCAACGACCATCCACTTCCCAAGGTATATTAAACCAGATCTAACATGACATCCCAGACCTAAATAAAAATACAAAAGGAATAATGACTATATACCCACCAACGTGAGTATGTAGGGTGTGAGAAGAAGCTAGAAGGATACTTCCATGAGTAGTCTGAATGGCCCTAAGGACTTCATTTTTATTGATATTTGATAACCCCCATTTCAAAGAATGAGGGGGAACACTTACAAGGCCCGTAGGCTTAGAGATTATAAGGCCTGTAGGCTTAGAAGATTACCTGACCTGAAGGTCTTAGGGAATTCAACTAGAATATCTACAAGGAACTGCCCCTCCCCAGTATATGTGTCATGATAGTATCTCTCCACATTTTCATGGTCATTTGGCTAGGCTTCCTGTGCAATCACAGGCTGGTACTGATGGCATAGCCATACCCTCTCATTCTAACAATCCATTTGGTTCTACTCGGGTGAGTGCACCTGCTCTGAATCCTCTTCTAGGGTAGCTCCTTTTTGTAGTGTGTCTGGGGAAACTGCATATGGGCCGAAGGCCTTGAGGTGGCCCTAGGGCCTTAAAGTTGGCCCGAAATCCCTACTAACCCGAAGGCTTGGGTGGCCCGAAATCCTTAAGGACTCCAAGCCCAAACCGGTACAGTGTACAGTCCTGCTACAGTACCGCACAGTGTACAGTACTGCTACAGTCCTACTACAGTACTGCTACAGTAACCTGGAAATATACCTCTACCTGGTTTTGAACCTAGGTCTTGTGGATGTAATTAAGGATACCTCACCAACTGGGCTGAGGCTCATGTTCCTTACATGAGTAAATTTTGTTCCTTTATATAAGAAATAAATATTGCTACTTTGAACATATTGTAAAAAAATAGGTTTTCATTTCCATTTACACGATGTAAGAGGGAGGAAAACATAAATAACACACTTTATCAAAGCACACCATTTGAAAATAATTCTATAAAAGATTCATCCAAAACCATGAAAATTCAAAATACAATCATTTCTATTTATAACATCTCACCTTTTAAGATAAACCCACACATGTTTAAAAGTTTTCAAAAACAATGTCAACCAAGGATGTCACTTGAAAAGCATTTCCCCCTTTTCCATTAAAATCATTTACACATCCAAAAAAGGTAATCAAAGAAATAGGTGAAATTATAATAAAACTCCACCATAGTTAGTCAAAAATAATGACAATAAATGTATTGGACAAAATTTTTCAACATCAAGACTAAAACACAATAGGATCAATACATCTAGTAAGTCCATGAAAAAATAATCATATAACATGCCAATAATTAATGAAAAGTTATAACATATAATACATAACATAAGGAAACACCATAGGGACTAATGGGATAATTCACTATATGTGAAGTGGACCTACTACTGATAGGTTAACAGTCACACATCCATCAACTGAATCACTCTAACTAGTCTCCTCGGTGGCACCCCACTAGTTAGGTATTATGTATAATTAGAGGACACTATCAAATTCATAAATCTAAAATAGCTATAAATTTCCCACTTATTAAACTTATTTTTCTAATGGAATTATAAACAAGGGTTCAAAATGAACAAAAAATTTCATCACATGACAAAAAAATCCCCATGGGCTAACAACACAATCATGTCCTTCCCACCTTACATACTTTTATTAAAAAGAGTCCCAATACCAAAGTACATCATGAATCACATAACAAAGAATACAACTCATGGATAATCATAAAAAATAATTAACAATATAAGGGGATCAACAAGGGAACAACAAATAATCAACCAAAACCCACTTTATAAAGTTCCAACTAGGCATTTTTCTTATCACATATATCATATAAATATGAAAATAACTTTTTAAAACAATTCATAATGAAAACACAATTCCAAATAAATCATGATCATAAACTATAAAAATAAAAAAGTAAAGGTGAAATTCATTTCACTTTATAAAACACCACCACCATTTGAAACATAGAAACCACTTTAAACACAAATGGAAAGCCCACTATGAAAACCCCATTTGTCTTAAAACCTAGAGATCAAGTGTTTTTCTCAATAAAAACCATTGTAATATTTTTATCAAACATGTAGAATTCATAAAATAACAATATCACCAATGTCCCATTTAAACATTAAATTACATCTAGTAAGCCACATTAAAACCAAGAAAAGTTATAGAAAATATTCATAAATCAAACCTATATAACATATATCACAAAAAACTAGTTTGAAAATGAATTTTGAAAGAAAATAAATCATGAAACTCTTAAATAAAAGTAAATGAAATGGAAACACCTAACTCATATTGTAAAATCATGTCACCTTCAATGAAATCCACATGTTTAGATCTCAAAGGAGGGATTACAACCCCTAGAAATAAATACCTCAATTTTTAAATAACCTTAGCTATAATAATCGGTCGAACATGGACAATAGAGTTAGAGTACAAGGGAAAATGGAAGGAAACCTAGGAATAAGTGGAGGGTAACCTTATCCTTTCAAATTGGTTGAATAATCACCAAGGAACCACCTTGAATCCAAATTGGAGGATTTTTGGAGTGGAAAGGAACTACAAGTAAGTATCCTATGTCAAGGGAAATGAATGGGGAATCCAAGGGAGGAAAACCCAATTAAGAATATCCGAGAGAAAAAATATACCCCTATTTAAGTGAGTTTTCAGGTTTAACCACACGATTAAACAAACAATGAGAAACTATTCCAATCACTATGGCCAAGAGCTGCACGAGATGTACACATAGGCTACATGGTTAGTTTAACCATGTAACTTAACTATTTAACCTAGAAAATGTCCAAAAACTATCAATTTTTCATCCCAAAACACCTCTAACTCAAGAATATAAACTATCCATCAAATACCCACAAATAAAAGTTACATTAGGGGTGTCACAATAATGCTAAAAATGTTGAAGAAGAAGGTTTCATGAAGATGTATCTAAAAATAATTTTAACATCATGAATCACCACCTCTAGTTATATTGATATTATATTGAATTCTTTGGTTCATCCACTAGTTATAGTTAATTCTTCTTAACTAATGAGGTTATCAAGTCAATATCTCACTCATCCCATATTCCACTCCATTTTCACTACACTCTCTATTCATTTTTAAATATTTTTTTCTCTTCTCCCAAACAAGTCATAATAGTCATTTAGCCTTCTTAGATAAAACATTTGATAATCCATGCTAGGTTACATCAAACCATCATGTGATTAATAAAACAAGGAAAATATAAAAGAGTTTTTATTGATTTATGAAATGTTTATAAATGATCAGATGAAATTTTAGTATTGAAACTCCATATTAAGAAATTTATTTAATCCTTTTCAAAATGAGTTATGGTGGATTTGATCAAGGTTTATCTAAAATATAATATATAATATTCAGTTTATTTAAAATATTTAAATAAAATATGCAACATTTATATAATAAAAAAATATTTTATATATATTATATATTTATAATATGATGGAGTCCATATTAAATTATATGTAAATTAAAAATATAAAAGTGTTAAAATTGAAATAAATATGAAAAGTTCATGTTAATTTATTTATTGGTTATCCATAATTATTGTTTAATTATATATTTTATAGTTAATTATTAATGAAATTCTCAAAAAATTTCATCTCATGTCCAAATTTATTAACTCTTTTTCAATTTGGTTTCATACTAGTAACATTCACAAATATAATTTTTTATATTATGAATGGATGAAACCATTAGTTTAAAGTGTTAAAACAATTCTAATAAACATTAAACTATTCATATCTGGAGTTAAAAACCTATATGATAGATGAGTTAGTTATATTAAACCATGAATACAGTTTGTTTTTTAGGTTATAAAATTAAATTTGAAGGTTGGATATGAGTTATAAATATTAGACATCAGAATAATATTAGAAATAGGGCCATTCTTGAGATTAGATCCATTGGTAATGAGACTTTAGGCTAGACTAATCACATGAATTAGGGATTATATGCTTTCAAGAAATGTGGAGGTTAGGCACCTATCACATAATGGTTTACCTTACGGTGATTCCTATGATTCTAATACTTTACATTAAATGTCTCAATTCACCTTGATAAAGTTATATATTTGTATATGTGTAAATATAATTAACTTTTATTTTTGGGTAACTATAAAAGTCATGAGTTGTATAAATATTTATACATTAATATGTTTTAAAAATAATTTTTTAAAAGGAATTGGATAAAAAATAAGCTTTTATAAGCATGCACACATAAATGGAATATATGAGATGAGATAGTGAAATGTTATTACATCCCCTTAAAAAATATTAAGTGTTATATTCCTTCCAATGTAAACACTTATGAAGGATATGATCATAAGAATGGGCAGGCTCTACAAAATTAGTGTTTCCAAAGTTAATATTATGTAGGGAAATCTAGATACTAGCAATGCTAATAATTAGTTTTCTATTCACAGTATGAGTTTGGATTAAACCAATTTTGGAAACCCAAAAATTTAGGGCACTAGTGTAGTGGAGAGTATTTTATTCTTATGATTGATTTGGGTAATATTTTTTTCAATCAAACATTGACAAGTGATATGTGATATAATTTCCATGATTTTCTATATAAAAATTTAAATAATATGACAAAATAACAAAATTATATTCATTACATAGTGAAATATAGATCTTGTCCCACTAATTGATAAGATGAAATTTAAAAGGTACCTTCATTTTAAAAGAAGAAAATTTAATAAAATTTCTTATTAAATAAATTTAAAATGTCATTTTCATTTGAAAAAAAATTATATTATAGGTAAAATAAAATATCCATCATTATTAAAATTTTAGTTTGAGATCCATTTTCAAAATGATATTTTTTATAGAATAAAATTATTAAATTTTTATAAAAACATAATTAAAGATATTTAACCAAAAGGGATATTCTATAATATAGATCATTCCCTTTTTTAATAACCAAATATATATGTATTTAAATAAGAAAATATATAATATTAACAAAATTGTAGGAAATAATCATTTGATTTTTTGAAAGGAATTATTTATATAGAAGATGAGAGAATGAAATCTAGTAACTACTCATGTATTCAATATGATTGGGTATGTTAATAACATAGAGAGGCCACAGACTCCTTTATATCTTGATCCATATATAAAATTAATTATGAAACTATCATTATAAAGTTTCTAAAAATTTGAATGAGTTCAATAAAAAAATTACTAATCTCATCACACTATTGATAATAGATGAAAATGGTATGAGATTTAAAGGCTTTGGTATTGTGTTGAAAATATAGATAGGTAAAATTTTAATATAAAATAAGAAGATTGGATGGTCCAATTAGCATCCTAGTTCATTAAAACCTAATGGTCATGTTAGAAAGGATATGAAATGTTTCTATTATGGGGAGTTGGTATATTAGATATAGTCTTTCTTAGAATAATTGAATGGAATAAATAAAGACAATGAATATTGAACAAAATTTATTAATTTTATATAAATATTATTGTTTATTTTTATTGGAATATGATACTAAATTTACATTTTATAATTTTAATAAATATAAAATAGTTAAAAATTAAGGAAGGGATTAACAATCCATACATTGCATTCAACTAATAGCGGAAAATGAATACCTTATTATGAAATATATCTATAAATGGATGTATTTTTTCTTATTATTTTCTTTTGTATAATAATAAGAGATATTTTAAAAAAAGTATTTGTTATAAAAAATATTAGGTTATGATTTTGATACATAGGTTTTGTAATTTTATATTATTCTATAAAATTTGGAAAAATAAGTAATCAATTGAAGGATTCGTATTAAATATTAATTTTTTTGTCAAAGTTATTTTAAAAAATATAAGTGATATGATCCTCCCAACCATTAGAGGAATATTTTAAATAAAAATATATATTTTTTAGAATATTTCGCTAATTATATTTAATAACATATGAGATATAAATATTAATAATTTACTTTTTAAATTGTTACAAAAAACAGAGGAAATGTTATTTCCTAAAATAAATGATTTTGTGCCTTAGAAATATATTTTCTAGAAAAATATTTTCTATATGGCTAGTGGGAATATGTTTTGAAATAAATATATTTAAGGAATAACACATAAATCATTATATCTGTCTAATTCAAAGTGAGTGCCAGTTTATATCCTAAAATAGTTTAGCGTGTGTTGGTAAATAATGATCTTATTATAAATATTTAGATTTAAAATTGATTATAAAATAATATCAATAGTTTTAAAGTAAAAGTTCTATGATAATGAACGTGAACATAGAAAGTGTTCATAGTATAAATAAAAAGATATTAACATCATAAAATTGGATATTACAAAGTAAAAAAGCTTCGGTATTATGTTGAATGACTTGAAAATAAGGATCCTAAATCCTAATATCACCATTACTTAAACATGAATTCTTTATATATGTTTTTTGATGATAATTTTTTGGTAAATAAATCTCAATGAATAATCAGTATGAGTTTGAAAATTTTAAAAGGCAAAGTCCCATAAATTTTTTTATACCTATACATTACCACACGTGTTCTACTTCACACCTGTGCATAGCCTACCTCAACATGTGTTTATATTTCATCATTTTTTAACACACTCACCCTTAATTAAACATGTACCCTCTCCATATAAAATATCCATATTCCCCTAAAGTCACACCCTGGTTTTTGAGTGGTTACAAGAGATTACCCAGAAGCCTTAGTCTCATTTTCCTATAAAAGAATCACTAACCTCCAATTTTGGATTCCATATTCCACTAAGAGAAACAATAATTACATGCTAAACTCCTAAGTACATTCTTACATGTCCAAAAAATCCAAAATATCCCTCTAGTAACTTATTGAGTCAAACCTTTTTGTCCCTAAAAACATTTATGAAAAACTACATCGCCTAAAACTTTACCTAGGATAAGGTAAAGGAACTTTCTTTAATAAATGTCTTAAGAAATGATTGTGACACCTTAAAATTCAAAAACATCCCCTAATTTGAGCAAAAAAAAGCCCTCTAGTTCCCACTAGTGAACACCATTCACCCAACCTAACCATTTGGATCCATTAACACCCTTTAATGGTGACCTAATAGAGTGCCTATGATTTCTCTTT
Source organism: Viscum album (assembly GCA_963277665.1). Classification (NCBI taxonomy): domain Eukaryota; kingdom Viridiplantae; phylum Streptophyta; class Magnoliopsida; order Santalales; family Viscaceae; genus Viscum; species Viscum album. Next base: position 1,689,068,029 of record OY728163.1, on the reverse strand, counting down.
CAATGAACCCACACACTACCTATAAATAGCCCACTATGACACCTCACTCAAACAAGTAATCTACCTAATCTATGTTTCACCTTTTCCCCCTTATGGATTTTTTGACCTCAATTTCATCCTTTTAACTTCACTAACCTATCAAAAAGAAAAATATATCAAAATTGAACCTTAGATACATGTTATAAAAAATTAGTTCATTTTACACATTCATGCAAAACTTCCTTTTATGTATTCTACTAATAATGGGAGTCTTTTATCCTATATAAATTATTCTCTTAGTTATCCTTCCTAGCCATAAGTTTTTAGAGAATATTCAACAATGTCCATTGATAATGAGGTCCCTATTTCTAAGAGACACTAGTGGTATCTCTTCTAGATTAGAGTTCTTATCTTTTCTATTATGAACTAGACTCATTTCTCTCAAGAATTCTGTCAACTTCCATGAGTCCAATAGATGATACAATAGTGTAAATATAAAACCATCTTACTGTACCCCCCCCCCCCTCTACTCCTACTTTATTATTAAACTAGAAAATATATAGTTGTGTATAATTCTTACACCAATCTACAACAAGGAACGTATTACAAGTGGTAACAAATTGACCCAGGATACCCTCACAAACTAGCACCTAACCTGATATACCATTTATCCAAAGGGTGTTCCTGATCCCCATGGGCTTGAGACTAGCACTTAGGCATCAAAAAAACCAAATGGAATGAGTTTTTCCAACTTGGTGTAGAATACATGGTGTATATATATATTAGAATGAAATAGCATAAAAATAACTAGAAAAAAGATATGATATAATTTAAGGAAAATAGCAAAATCTATACAACTTAAAGTAGTTAAACCAAACTTCATGGTATAAGGCTAAGAAAAAATGACAACCAAATAAAAATAGCTAATTTATTTGATAAGTGGGAAACATCCCACCATCTCACCACCAGATACACATACCTAACTGATAGAAACCATGACTCATCACTATGGAAAATTTCCTTTCCCTATATCAAAATACATAACTAGTTCTACACACTGATGAAGGTGTGTGTAGGGTTTGAGATAAATAGGCCCACTATGATCTCACATAGGTGTTAAAAATCCTATCTCTGTAAAAAGAATCCAAGTATTCTAATTTAAAATAAAACATTGAATGATAAGAAATAAAATAGTTGTATATAAAAATAATTTTAAATATTTCACTTTTTCCACAATTACAAAACATTAGAGGTAAAAAAATTCCAAAGTATAGTTTCCATAATAAAATATAAATAGTATAAAGCCAATAATAATGGTAAAAAATCCAAGGATCACAACATGTCTGGATACCAGAATACCAGACTACTTATACCATAATTAGTGACTAGAACACACTCAAAACCTAAAACAAAAGTTCTTGGGAGATGAGTAATAACACATGAGTTAACCCCCCAAAGATTCCAATATCAAGTCCCTAGAACAATAGGCATATGGAGCAGAGGAACAACCCATTATTGAACCCCATAATAACATAGTGGATGATGGACCCAATATATGCCTCCCACAAAAGTACTTAAGTCTTCCCATGTGATCTATTTCATTAATCATTTAAAAGGGTTCCACATTTTAGAAACAATTTCATAACCCTTTATTAACCAAAAATATACTTTGAAAAAACCAATTTATATTTCCAAAAACCAAGGGAAAACCCATATTTTATAAAAAACCATTTGGGGATGAAAATAAATCATGGAAATTCATTTTTAATTAATTATATAATATTAGATAAATATATTTCATCCAATATAGGCTAGATATGGAACCACCTACCTCAAACATGGGTCACACCTGCCTACAATGTTATTAACCAATACTGGAAGAAACTTAATGAAAATAATGATGACCCTAGAATTTATTCCCACATCTTAGAATCACATTAAAAAATATATAGGAGTGGAAAATCACAACATACCTCAAAGAACACGTAGCCACAACACTTCAACCAATAAAGAACCAACCCCTAGAAGAAGATCACAAAACATTTCTAAAAAGGATCATAAAAATTTTCACATGTAACATCCTATATTTTTATGTTATGTTATTTTTATGTTTATGTTTTTTATTTTTGGGTTTTGAGGACTTCACATTCATTTTTCAAGTTTTTTACAGGGGTATGTGTATAGTGCTTCCTGTAAGATGAATTTAAACCATAATTTTTTGTCTTACAATGTAAATGTGTCACTGGGAACAATCCATGAAAATGGTTAATGGCATAAGAATCATGAATGTTGTAAAATATTTTTTATGGTGTAAATTTATTTTATTCTCTATTAGATTTTTTTACACCATATAATCATCGACTAAGATTTTAAATTATAGGAGACATGTTTTTTTACATAAAGGATTCATGGGGTTTTTATATATTAATACCCTAGTTTAGGACATAATCCCTTCAACCCAATAGGTTTTGTTTCCTCTTAAGTGACTTTTCTCCCATTCGATGTGCATTTTTAGTCTCTCGAACCCTAGAAAATTATGGGTTCATTTTGGGTGATATATTATCCTTTTAAATCACATATTTTAGAGCTTTATCTTCATAGTGGTTTCACTACATCTCTACGAGTAAGTGACCTTTCTGCTTCATCATTTCAATTTGTTTCAAGAGCATTGTTGCACTATATTTTTGATTCCTTTGATCTTATGGTTATGTTCTTCTTGATACCCTATAGATCTATTGTGACATATTATTTATAGTTAAAATAATTTATTGATTTTAGTGTAGAGGGTTCATGTTATATGAGGTATGTTTTGATCTACCCTCTCTTCCATATGTTTGGTTTGTAGAATTTGATTCTAAGATATGGGAATGAATTCTATGCCTCTTTTATTCATTTCATTCCTTCCTTTTTTTAGTGGATCGTATTATAAGCATGTGTGATACGAGTTTAAGGTAGGTGGTTCCATCTCTAGAATATGTTGGATTAATCTAGAATGATATGGTTTTATAAATAATTTTATAAATAAATTGGCTTGGTTTATTGATTTGTGTGTGTTAAAACAGATTTTTGAGAAAATGTGGTTTTACACTATTTTGATAAATTAAAAGGAATTTTCAAATCGTTTTGAAATGAATTTATGAAATTGTTTTCAAATCATGGTTTTGATATAATGAATTGGAAAATGTATCACATGAGAAGCATTAGGTACTTAGGTGTAAGTTATAGTAATAGTGATCATCCATTGATACTGTTGAGGGGTTCCCTCATGGGTTGTTTCTTTTCTCCGTAGGCCATGTGTCTTAGGGACTTGTTAAAATTATTTAGTGGTTCACTTTTTTGGGTGTTCCCATACTCCATAGATTTGATGAATATGTCTAGGGATGTAATAAACATGATTTTTTGTTTTTGGGTAACTATTTTCTTGATTGAATGAACTTAATTGATCTATAGGATGACTAACCCGTGCTGGTTTTTTTGTAATGTTTGTTCTTTGATTACATGCTTTGATATATGTGATATTCCTTAAAGCTATTTTACCTTGATTATTTTACACTATGGAAAAAGGGGAATGTTTTTCCATGTTTCAGTTATAAAACTATTTAGCTAATTAATCATTCCTTGTTTTATTTGAAGTTAAACACGTTCGGATTGGTATACATAAACTTGTTATGGAACACATGGGTGTGATCCTACTAAGCCTATTTATATAACACCCTACACACCACTTCGGTAGTGTATATACCTTTTTATATCTTTTGATGTAGGGAAATACAAGGTTCCATAATGATGTAATGAGTTTTTAGTTATCTATTGTTGGTTATCTAGTGGTGAGATAGTGGGATATTGTGCACTTATCACATGGAGTATCTATTTAAAATTTTGGGTTATTTCCTAGGTTGTTGGAATCATAACTTGGAGTTGTGTAGCTACTTTAATTTGTATCACTTCTCCAATTTTGTTTTAGATATAGAATATATATCCATCTAGTTATTATTATATTGTTTTTTTCTAATGTGTATGTAGATTCTATGTTTTATTCTTTAGAATGTGTGAAATTGTTCCCTCTAGTTATTAAGGATGCCATGGTGCTAGTCACTAGACCGTGAGGATTGATAATTCCCTTCAGTTATGTCATAGATTGGGTTGGGTTCTAGTGTGGGAGGGAATCCAAAGAAAGTTTGTGACAATTAAACATGGTCGATGAATCCAAAATGTAGTGCCAAATCACTATGGTGTCAAATGAAAATGAAGAAGAAGAAAGACTGCTTACCATGGAGAAGTGATGAAACCACCACATAGATCAAATGCCAAAAGAAATGATCTAGATGGAGATGAGACACATAAAACCACCTCAAATAAGACCTAGGGTTTGAGAGGGGGTAGCCTTCTTAATAAAGAAACATCAGACCTGCAGCTTGATAAAAACCTATTGGGCCAAAGTATTTATGACATAAATAGGAGACTTATGGTGTAAAATCCCAATAATGTATTTATACTTAATTTTTTTCCTCAAATTAAATAATCCTGATTGATGATTTTATATTGGAAAAGTGGTTCCTACAGCTTAAAAAATTACTTCACAAAAATGATTTCATGGATTTTAATATTAATATTCCATAAAAAATATTACCTCCGACATACAAAAACGGACTTTCACCCTAAGCTAGGGATTATGGTGTAAAAGTGTCCCTCGTGTAGTTTGCACCCCATGATCTATAGAAACTTTAAAAGACAAATACTAAGCCCTATGAACCTGAAAATACACTCACAAACATCAAAACAAAATACCTTAAAATCCATGAAGTTGCAATCTCCCCACCATAAGAATTTCCATCATTGGAAAGTCATGTGGAAGAATGGTTCTCCAGAAATATTTGAGTTCATTGATCCCTCCCCAAAGATTCATGCTACCATGTCTCTAGATAATTTGATCCATATTACAAAAACACTCTGAACAATAAGAGATAATTCCCATGAAAGATATTCACATGAGAAAAAACAACAACTATTGGATACTCTACAACTAAAATGTCTATCTCCAACTCAATCTCTTCCTAACTAACCACACGAGAGTGATTAGGATGGTACTTTCTGAGATGAGATATGTGGAAAAAATCATCAATACCTATTAATTGAACTAACAACACAAAAAATACATGACTTATAAAAACCACTCAAAGACATAAAATAGTCTACATATATCAAATACAACTTTCTCTATTTCCAAGATGATGGTGACCCAAATGTGGAGAAACTTTCAAGAAGACTCAATCACCAAAGGAAAGCTACAAAGGATGATGCCGATGATTTACAAAAAAAATTATGCTAACTATTAACTATAATTAGGTTCCAAAATATATTCTAAATCCTAACCAACATATCATGAATGTGATTTGGTCCCATAAGATAGGGCCCAACCACCACTTACAAACAGAGAAGTTATCCACAAAGGTGACTATTCAAATCCTTAAAGGGATTTATTATGATCGATGACTGATAACTCGTATTATACACAAACTAGACCAGTCTTAGATAGATATATCATAATCCATATAAATCCAATAGGTAGGCACAGATCATATCCTCTAGGATCTGAATAGTATGCTCTGTCTGACCATCCATCTTTAAATAGTGAGATATAATCAATCGATCCAGTATTCCAAATCCATCCTAGTGACTCTTCCATATCGAGAAGTTGAAACTACGATAACTCTTTGAAACAATGGTATAGGGAACACCATGTAACCTCACAATATATTACACATATAGATTACCATACATTCAACCATAGTGGTGTCTCTAATCAGATTAAAATGGGATGATTTTATCAACTAATAAATCACCCCCAGATAGTATTCTTCCCTCAGGGAGTCTATGGTAATACAAAAACAATTTCCAAGGAAACTTCATCTCATTTCCATATTGGAATCATAAGATTCTTGAGAAAACCTAAATTTTTTAGGTTCCCTTCCTCTATCTTCTCGAAAGTGTATCAGTGAGACACATAATCTGCAATGTCATGCCTTATACCTAGCCCCTAAAAATGTTTTCCCATGTCATAATACCTCTTCATAGTACTCAAATGAATGACCCTTGAATAATTATGAAATTAAAAAAAATTGAATTCCTCACAGATGATATTAAGACCACCAAATCACTGATGTAGAGAATACCATGGAAGGGAGATACAAATTAGAAATGGTCTCCCTATAATAAATTTTTTATCTGGTTTCTATGAAATAATCATCCTACTTCCGAATCTAAAGAATATACATAATGAGAGGTGATGGTAGGTAAAAAAATGCTTAAAACCATACCTAAACCATCCTATTAAGAACCCAGATTCAACTGATTATAGATCCCCATTATTTTTTCACTCTTCTTTTGATTACAAGACATCTATCAATGGCACATTCATGTTGATATGTTTTTTGTTTGCATTACCATTCCTTGAGGTGTAGTTGATATCAAAATAAAATGTTTGATGGTATTCTACCCACTGTCTCTATATATGATTCATTTCCTTCTGATAAGTGATATAACACATGTACTTATGGTCAGAAAAGGCTATGAATATCTCCCAAAAATATAGTTCCAGCAACATTTAAGAGCATTTATAACCACAGAAAGCTCAAAATCATGTGTTTTATAGTTCTTCTCTACTTTTTTTAGTTTACGAGAACCTTTAGCCACCACATGATCATCATGTATAAGAATGCAATGCAAACTAGCACTATAAGAATTGTAGTACACAAAATACCCCTTATTATTCTTTGGTAAGATTAAAATCGGTGTATATGTTATAATTCATTTTATATTATTAAATAAAGTCTGAAACATTGCATCCCATATGAATTTTACCCCATTTTGGGTAAGATTACTCAAAGATGATACCAATTTAGGAAAATCTCTAATAAACTCTCAATAGTATCCAACATGACCAATGAATCTATGTATCTAAAATACATTTTATGGATCCTATAGATTTCTAAAACTAGTTTCATATGGAGTTCATGCTAACACTTATACCTTGAATAAACTCAAATATCAATTTTGAAAAAAATCAAAAAAAAAATCATTATACTGATGGAATGTTTGATTAATCGGAGCTATAAAAACTACAGGAGTTTTAGTCTAACCAAATGGTATCATAATATATTTATAAAAACCATAGCTATTCATAAATTAAAACATTGAAATATAAGACTCCCAAACCCTTATCTAATGATAACCTGACCAAGTATCGAACTTCAAAAGACACTTTTCCCCTTTAAATAGTTAAAAAATCATCTAAACACGGATAAAGATACTTAATCTCAACTATTACTGGATTCAACTTCTGATAGTATACACACAATAAAAGTGGAAGATCATCCTTATTAAAAAATAACATTGGGTAATCCCACAAAGAAACTCTTCAGAGAAAAAAACTATCTCCATTAGATCATCCAATTGGATATTTAGATCTTTAAGATCCACTGGTGTCATATGATAGGTGAATATTGATATTGGATAAGTACCAAGAACCAAATAAATTGTAAAGTACACATCCCTCTCTAAAGGAAGACCTGAGAAGTCATCAAGGAAAACATAAAAAAAGTAGTGAACAACCAAATGATGTTCTACAAGAGAAGAAACTACACCAGGATCAACCATAACAGTAGAAAAAAAACAACTAAACTTTGGGTAGGACGTTCCTGCATGAATAGACCCCACATCCCACTCTCTCTAAAACACTTGATATCTCTTATCAACAAAAAATAAATATGAAATTCCAATGATAATAACCAACTATTGCATGATTAGAAATAATTAAAACCATCCTGATGATAACATAAAATAGGAATCATTTTAGAACAAGTAAATCCTAGAATAATTTTCATCAGCTATCAAAAGAGAACAAGAATGGCATTAAAACACTTACTCTTTCCTCATTCCAAGATGTGTCACTAACTCCATGAAAAAATATATATGATATCTATTATAGGTTCTAAAGAATCAACAAAATGGGAAGATGTAAATGAGTGGGAGGAACCAATATAAAATAAAGATGTTTCTACAGAGGATATGAACAAATAGTACCTATCACTATCGTTATACTTGCGTTAACCTCCGCCAGAAACTCATCAACTGTGTGAAGGTGATTCACCCTCGAGTAATTTATCTAGATCCATAAGGACTTTTACAATTATTAATGTATTATAATTTCCATTGAATTTGATGATACATGACCATAAAAATTCATAGAAAAGTTCTAAATGATTTTTTGTTGATGGACGTAGCATACACAACTATTTCACCACTTTTTTAGGGCTAGAAATGAACATCAGATGTTCCTAAATTTTCCATACTCAAAAAAAGTCATAGGAATAATACTAGATATAAATAAAGGTTTAAAGGAGGACCACTACTGAGAACCACCTCCACCACTCTTGTGATTCATATGATACTTACTCCTCTTTCCCTGTATGTCACCAAAGCTGCCACTATGAGGAATAGAAGGGATGATATAGTCTATCTATATTTCTATATCCATCTCTTTTATCATTTACCTATCTTTCATATCAGTATAGGTAAAAATTTACATTATAAATAGTTAGGATCAAATATCAATTTTTAAAACATAAAGGTAATTCTAAGAATTCAATTGATCAATATTTAAAACCTTTGGAGAAAAATCAATCATATATGCAAACTGATTTGTTTTCTTCGACAATGAGTGCTCCCTATAATAATTAGAGGACCTCCATATACTTTTCCATCATTAGAGTCTCTAGAAAAATCTTTTGGATGAGAAGTTTCTTTAAACCCTTCTAATAAAAGTCTTTATGTCTATCCTCTTATAGCATAGAATCCTACAATTGCTTGTTGGGACCCTCAAACCTAAACACTTCACACTTCACTTTGATCATATTAGGTGTACCTACTAAGTCAATGATCTTATTGATATTTTTTGGATAGTCCTCTTCCTATAGGGGTTTATTCATACCTTTAAATAAAGAAGGATTCTCATGTAAGAAATATCAAGATCGATCCATATCTCCTCCAACTCTTAGTTGTTCCTCAATAATAATGTTATAGAATTGTTTTACATTTTGGTAAATAAAATAAACTACTCATATGATAGCCTCTATAAGATTATGATCTAGAGGCTGGTTCTCTTAAGGTGCATCTATAACATCCTGCTATAGAACCCAAGGAAGATGTATCAGTGGAATATATATGCTCACCAAAAACTGACTAAATGATCATATAATAGAATAATCTCTATGAAAACTGGAAAACCATAAGTAAAAATTGAGATTAAGATCAAAAAATCAATATAAGAGACACAATTTCCAACATCCCATGGTAACTTGAGTGTCGTTATGGTAAGTGATGGGCAGAAACTCCCCACAACCTATCTCTAGTGTTCCAATAATCCTATCTCTCATGTAAAAAATTCCCATGATTGAGAATTACCATACTATAATACCAATTTATAATAAACCAACCAAATAAACATTCAAAAAAATATCACCTGACCTGATCTACCGCATACCTAAATGGTGTTCCTGATCCCAACGGGCTGGCAACTAGAATTTAGATGTCAACAACAACTAGAGGGAATAATTTCTCCAAACCTGGTGTAGATGAAATGAAATATATATATATATATATTATAAATAAATAATAGAAGAATAAACTAAAACAAATATATTCCATAACTAAAATAAAATATGAAAAGTGTTATAACTCAAAACAGTTAAAAAAACTCCAACATACAGGTTTAAAACAATGGATAAAAAAACATTCTACTCCATGTGATATGTAGGAAACATCCCACCATCTCACCTTCATCTACCCATACCCAACTGATAAAAACCTCACTGCCTCATTACGGTGCCTTTCCTTTCTCTGCATCAAAAGGAATAACTAGGTTTACACACTACTAAAGTAGTGTGCTAGTTGTGAGATAAACAGGCTCAGTAGTATCCTACCTAGGTGTTCTGTAAAGATCTAGGATTTTATACATAAATATAACATATTTTTATAGGAATATTCAATATATTTCATAAATAAATTCTTGAGGACAGTAATAGTTTGTTATTTTTGGAGAGTAAAAAATCTTTTTATTTTGTGGAAAATATTCAACATATCCAAAAAATATATTCTCACTTAGTTCCCCTATTTAGAATACTCTACCTAAACATTTCTTCATAACATGGGGAAGGAAATATATGAAATAGTGAGCTCAGATGTTCTGTAATGGTAAATATAAGAGATATGAAACTATAATCATATGAAAGAATAAGGTAATAATAAGTTTATATGATCATGAACATAGCATACAAAATTTATACCCAACCTTTAATAGATCAAAAACATGCGCCATGGCATAGAACTTTATCATTTTAGAAAACATATCCCATAAGAGTGAAAAATAATCATAAATCAGTCATGAACCATTAAATTGTGTCATTAAGGTGTGGAACCATCATAAATATATAAAACCATGCAATATTTGATGGTTATATACCATGAACATCAACATAATATATTATAATGTATCACTTATTTCTTATTATGGATCTGGATACACCGGTTTCCCATAGTGGATCAAGATTCACCTGTTTTACATAGTGGATCATGCCCATCGACTTGTTTCCCATTTTTATCCCAAGAGATATAAATATTTACCCAATAAGTTAAAGGGAGGTATAGGTCCAGAAAATCTCATAATGAAAACCATACTTATGTGTTCCAAAATATCCTAAAACATTCATCATATCATTGTGTCACAACATGTGTAACGAAAATAGGTTTTATAAACATTTCATAAATTCGATATAGCATAACCCATGAAAAATAAATGGGCTTCATAAACATTTCATCAATATAAATATTGAACATATAGATGAATAATAAAGATGGTATCATTAAATATTATCCCTAGTAAATCATAAGTAGCATGAAGGGATTTAATCTTAGATAGAAAATGATTTTGAAATATACCATTCAATATTTCTTGATAAAATTATCCTTTACACTTTAAAAAATACTTTTTAAAACATAAAATATTTTCACAATAATTTTATTTTAAAATATCCTTGGAAACATAGAAAGGAAGATTAAAAAATATTTTAAAACATTTCTTGTGGAAAATACCCTATCAATTTTAAAATCACTAAAAATTAATAAAATAATTTGTAAATCTTTTTCATTGAAAACAAACATTGAAACATATAAAGGAATCTTTAATAAAACGAGTTATTCATGATGACATTAAACATTGTACATTCCATTCAAGTTAAAATAAAGATTCCTTCCACATTTTTAGTAAAAGGAAAACATGACTTATTTGGAAAATAAAATAAAGAAAAAATTGAATTTTTTTATAAAACTTAATACATGGGTAAAAATTTATTTAATAAATCCTTTGGATAATGAAAACATTTTTTGAAAAAAAATTTAAAACATTTTTATAAAATGAGGATATATAAGAAATATGTTTTTTTGATCAAAGATAGAAATAAAAGGGATTTTTTCTTAACAGAATTCTTTTGACCACTTTAGTAAATAAAGAGAGTAAAATTAATGGAAATAATGCATTATCATGACATAACTAGATGATAGGAAAATTATTTAGTTTCTTGAGAGATATATCATAATATTTCATTATCTAAAGTATAATCATAAACAATCTCGATAGGTTATGATATTGTAATGTCAAACCTTTACAACTTTGGTATCTTTTAAATTGTAAAACCCATTAAATAATAACATCTAATAGACTTGTCCCACTTTTATTATCTTGTTTTCCATATATTATTATATGTACTTGTCCCTTTTAAAATTTTGTTTGTTTTTTATTAGCATTTTTTCATGTTGATTGTTATGGGTTCTCTCTTACCCCAATTGTCAAAAGTGGTTCTCTTTGTTTCTTTTCAAAAAAAGGGAGGCTATAACTATATCATTTTTTTAAAAACATCAATTAAACTTTTAATGTCATAAAAATAAGGATATTAATTATCCAAAATTCCAAAGGGAAATCATTTACACCTCATAGAAGAATATAAGTTCATAACATAACTTATGTCCTAATGATGGAAATTTGAGACAAAAATTCATTATAACTTTGGTAAATATTGAACCATAAAAACCATGAAAGGGAAATCTTAAAATAGATTTGTAAATTCCAATAATTTTAAGTATAAAAATCATAATCTACATTCTTGTGTAGTTTATACTCCACATAAAATAAATTTGTGGTGAATATATTATGTGACTCAGAGAAGTAAAATGTGAGATGAAAATCCCTTACCTTAAGTATCGACTTCCTTCATTCATGTTCAAAATAAATGTATAATATATAGACTATTATTATATAGATATTATATTACCATAATTATATATATATTTATATATATATATATATATCTTACCATATATTATTTACCTATTACATTTTATTGCCCATTTATTAACAATTTCTTATTAAAATCATGGTTCGGGTAACAACTGCTTTGTTTCTCTTGTATATTTTTATTTGATACTTTTATCCCAATTAAAATTATCATAGTTACATAATCTCCATAATTTTAACCATGATATAAATATCATACATATTTAGTGTATATGTATTTATAGTAATCCATAGAATTTGGAGTTAGAAAATAAAATACATTATTCATGGAGACGGTAGGTCGTACATGTGCATAAATATTGTTTCCATTTTCCTGATGAATGAAAAAAAGAAAGGAAACTAATAATTATTTCTCAATAATCATTATTATTTGTTTTATATCATAGATATTTATTAAATTTATCACGTATTACCTTCCATGTAAAACATAAACTAAAACTGAATAACATCGCTTCGCGAGGTGGTTGTCCGCCTATACACGATCGACGTTATCATATCAACCATAAAATGAAAATTAAAACTTTATATATGATTATATATTTAAAGAATTATATTTATAGTATGAATATAATATTATACAATATATCCATCATCATACCCAACCGTGATAGGTTTTTATGGAAGACATGTCACATCGACTTGCGAGGCGGTAGTGTGTCGTACACACTAACTACCTTATTTTTCCCCATTTGAGAGAAGAGGATATGGATATAGGTCATTCACATAGTATAAAACATAACATAATATAAAATATACTTATTTTATTATATTATCGTTTTTTAATAATTTATTATGTAGGTGGAGGAATAAATAAAAAATGCTCATTGAAGAATGTTACATCTTTTCCAGGTAACTTCCTTGATTTTTCACCAAAATCCTTCCTAGATTGGTTTTATGACCAAAATAAGTATTGTATTATGAGATTTTGTAATTAAGGAAGGTATTTGGGTTATTATTTTCTGATGAAAATGGTTTTCTATGTGTGAATAGAAGACGAGCGAAGGTATCCTTTTATAATTGAGGTGAGTGATACACTTGTATTTCTCAAAAAGACAAAGTTGTAGCCACATTTTTCACATGAAAAAAGGATAAAAAATAGTTTATTATAGAAATTTATAGGCTATGAGGCCAAAATATATCCATCTAATGGTTTTTGGATATGTTTTTAGGTCATTTTACTCCTTATCTTTTTAGTTTGATCCCACAAGGAAACCCATTTTCACCTTAACCGTAGTAATTAATTTTTACTTCTTTTACTATTAATAATGGAAAAAATTATGTTAAAATTATCAGATAATATAAACTTTTATTATTCTAAATATGGAATCTATTTTTTCAAATTAAATTCACATATGTAAAAAATTTAATATTAAATTAATCCCACAAATGCGATGAAAAATAATTTTTTCAAAGAAAAAAGTTTCAAACATTTAAAAGGTTAGTACATTAAAATTCAATATTAAATTGATTAAAATTACATAAAATGGATTAATAGTTAATTAATTGAACTAATTTTATTTTTGAAACCATAATAAATAATTTTTATGTTTTATAATTATTTAAAAGAAATGAAAAATCTTAATTAAAACCTATATTTTTTTACTATTTATCTTTAAATTTATCATTTAAACAATTCTCAAAAATTCACTATATGAATTTTTTGACATTATAATTTCAAAAATTGAGTTTATTTTATCAAATAAATTTTATAAAATTGTAAAATAATTAATTTTAAAATAAGTTCACAAGAGGTAAAAAAACTATTTTTAGAAAAATACAGTTTTTAAGTGAAAAATGGATCTATTCTGATCCCTTATCAAGAAATCACATAATATAAATGTTAAACATTTTATTTAATATATTGATATATATATATATATCATTAAAATCATTCACCAAAATTTATTTTTTTAACATATTGAAGTAAAATACATTTGGGTTCATTAAAATAATTTTTCAAAAAAACATTTCCTTTATTTTCAAATAGTTTTTATATTTATCTTTAATTAATTGGTTACCAAATATTTTTTTTATAAATGTGTAAACCATATATTTTATTAATTAAGAAGATATTTTTCATACCCTCTATTATAACTTTTAGTTCATAATTATTATAATAATATTTTAATTGTATTTTGTGTTTTTTTAAACTTGGTGTTGCATGTAACATAAGCTAAATTTGGTGATACATGTAATGAAAAATATAAAAAAGATTAACTTTATTTAAAAAATTATATTTCACAAAATATTAGGGTTTTACATTATACCCCCATTAAATTGAATTTATCCCTCAAAATTAATCACTTTGATATCAACAACTGAGGATAATTATACCTCATTACATTCTCATGTTCCCACATAGCTTCCTCGAGTATGTGGTTTTACCACAAAACAATGACCCAATGAGTGGTATTTCTTCCTAGAAATTTTTTTGTATGATCTATAATCTCCATTGGTTATTCCTTATAATAAATATCATGCTTCATTGATATGTCCTATGAGTTATGTATGTGTGATTAATCAAGTAATAACTTCCGTAGGAGAGATACATGGAACACATCGTGAACTAGATAAAGGTTTTGTAGAAGTACCAAGAGATAAGTTTTAGTCCCTATACGATCAATAAATTCCAAAATAATGATATACCTAGGGCGTATTATGGTATTCTTTTTTCCATAAATAAATTCATTAAACCACCTTCTAACCAACTTCAAATTCTAGACAACATTGATGATTATCCACAGAACATTTCTATCAACATTTTGTTCCTATAACATGTTGTTGAATGTCTCTAACTATCTCTTCCATTTCATCAGATCTCTAAGGTTCCAATTTCTTTCTTTCTACAACTCCATACTAGTATATATGTTTTATACACTTCTTTCCATAAAGGTCTTCATAAAGATCCATCTGAATGATCGATTGAAATTTATTTTTATAAGAAAACTAAAATATAGGAAGGTGTTGATCCGGAACACCTTTGAAATCCATAGAATAATATCTTAGCATATACTCTATGGTTTGAATTGTTCTCTTAAACTATCCATCTATTTAGGGATGATTCATAGTGATAAAACTTAGATCCATATCTAGGGATTACTGAATACTTCTCTATAAATTTGAGGTAATCCTTAGATCCCAATCAGATATAATAGAATATTTTACTCCATTAACATTAAAAATTCTTTAACTTATATCTAGGAAATCTTATCAAAATAGAAATATTATATAATAGAAATGATTTGTGCTAACTATGTAAGGTGATCGACTAAAACCCATTTAGTTTTATACCCTTTAAAAGTTTTTGGAATCCCAACAACAAAATCTAGGGTCATGTTTTCCCATTTCCATTATTTTATATATAATGGTTGTAGAATACCTTTAAACATTTTTCCCTCATCCTTAAATTTCTGAAATACCAATTATAGTGTTATGTACTCAGAAATATATATCTTCACTTTTCCCAATGAATGTAATATTTTATGTAGTAAAGTGGTAGGTGTTATACCATTACATCTTTATTTTGTTGGTTCTATCCCCACAACCTTTCTAGATATGATAATTTTTCACCCAATATGTGGTTTATCTTTTCCCAAGATTATATAAATATAATTTCAGAATCATCCCCAAACTGTAATAACTCATAATTTCCTCAACAACAAATATTAGATAAACCCTAAAGGTTACCGATACCTTTAATATTATGTCAACAAAGTTTAAATACATTCTTCCTAAAATAACTTCTTTACTAAAACATATACAAAACGAAAGGGTTTTATTTCAATAAATATATCTTAAAATATCATTAATCTTGATAAAATTCTATCACATAAAACCTCAAAATGGGGGTTAATGACTTTGAAATTATGATCAACATTAAATTCATAAACCTGTGATGGTATCCATAAGTACCATGTTAATACTACATTGATAAATATATACTTCCAAAAGATAATTCATGATTTATTCCTTAAATAATATCTTATTTTATACAAAGATATTTTGATTAGAATTTTGGGTTTATCCTTATACTGATATAGTTTAAAATGTGAACTCGTTATTCTAGAATCCATGTAGAGGGAGATAATAAAGGATCAAAATCACTTGAAATTTCACTAAAGGATGAAAAATAATATATTTATAGTGAACATTAATATAAAATCAAACATGTAATTACCAACTATGAATGGGAGGATAATTGTGTGCTAGCTATCATACTTCGTCTATTTTTATTACATAAGATTTCCTTTTTTCAATTGTATTTAGTGGTTGTTGTAGATTATCATCCACATTTGCCCTTGGATTGGGTAATTGATTCATGTAATGACTAAACTCCATACACTTGATGCACTGGAGTGTGGGTGATGCATTCAATGGAGATTTCTATCTTTTGTATCATTAGATAACTATTTCTCATCACTTTGTCAATCATCCACTCAATGAAATTCCTTTTCACACTTAAATCATTTAGTAGCCCCATTAATACTATTTAATCAATGTTTCCTTCTCCATTTTTAGAATAACTAAAAGATCATTTTATTTTCTCCGTGATTTTTTGATTTTCCCTTGAATTCCGTTATTCTTTTCTTATCAGAACCATGTGATTGTTAGATCCCTCCAATATCCATTTTTACCTTGATAGTATGAAAAATTATTTCTCTATAGCTATCAAATTACCATAGTTCTAACACCCTTTAGAGACTTGGTTTTAACCCACAAAATATTTGATCAATATTGATTTTAGGTTGGATGATAATACCATAAGCATATCTCACAAGTCTTGTAAAATTTTCCTTATTAGTAACAATAGATTCATCATCCATTTATATTAGATCATGTAATTACTTTTCCATTTTTATATGAATAATATAATGGAAGTAATTATTGAATAATAATATCTTAAACTCATCTAACTCCATAGATTCAATTTCATATTATTATCTTGTATTTTGGATAAGTGTTCAATATTTATCTAATTTTCCTTCAAACAAATATAAATACAAAAGTAAATTTTTATCATACAAACACAGGATAATAAAAAATAAATTTTTTGTGGTAATGATCTATTTTTCATAAATCTGTGGATTAAATAAATCTATAAAAGAATGTGGATTTTTTCCCACGAAGGACTCAATATAATGTTGTTTTCTCCTTTTTCTCATTTTGATGTTCTTCATGATTCATATCTTGAGAAATTTGTGCGATTATAACAGTAAAATATTTTTTTCTTGGTCCCGTGTTGTTTGGATGCTCAAGAGTATAATAATTTCATTTACCATTACACTTAGTATTAACATAGTTCCTTCAGGTTCCAACCACTGACTAAAACTAAAAAACATAGTATAAGAAATAATAATCATAGTGGGGAACCACATAAACAAGAAAAATATCTTATAGGATTTCTAAATCATGACACATTATTTTTTATATCTGATACCTTAGGTATAACCTATTTCACTCTTTTTCATTATTCAAATCCTTCATGACGGTTCATATAGAGTTTGTGAATTTACAAATTATATCCGTGGGTATTGTGAAACCAAGTGTGTAAGAAGAACCTTTTTTGTGCACTAGATGATAATCAATTCTATCTCAATATTCCTTTTTTGATGTTATTACCCCCTAGGTACCTCTATGCTAGAGCCAAATCCACTTGTAGTATCTAGACATGGATGTATTTCTATGAATACTGTATAATCACTTTCTTAACAAAACTTTAGGATGTTATCCTATACTTAAAATTATCCTTAAAGTTTTCACAAATGTTTTTCTAATCATAATCTCAAAATATTGACTAAAACATTTCTCTAAAACCAACTGTAAGGGACTAGGATTTTATACATAAATATCACATAATTTTATATTAATATTAAAAAAATCATAAACACACACCCAAGGATTGTAATAGTTTAGTGTCTTTGGATACTAGAAACATAATCATCTTATTTCATGAAATATCTTTAATATATCGCATAAATATATTCTCGTATAGTACAACTATAAGGAATACCCTACCTAAACCTTTTTTTATAACCTAAGGATGGAAGAAAAAGAAAGGTTGAGATTACATGTACATTAAGGGTAAACATAGATCATAATAAAGCATAAGATAAACATAAGTTTATGAGATCATGAATATAACTTATAAAGTTCATACCTAACTTATCATAGATCATAAACATTAATCATGGCTTAAAACTTTATCATTTCCAAAAACATGGCCTATAATTTTGATAAATCATCATAAATAAATCATGAAATATAATATCATGTCATAAAATTATGGTTTAAAACCTCTAAATTCTCAAATAAGAACATTGTATTTGATAACTATTTAGGGAAGTGTGCAATGGGGTCGAAGTGAATGGATGTTATGGGATAATGAAGGGTGGGCCTTAGTATTGAAGCATACACTATTGGATGAGGAAACTAATATAGAGAATGAAGGATCATCGATGGTATTGGTGTATATTTACATAGATTTAGGAGGACCGCATACAATACGGTTGAAGATACTGGATGAGGTGACTACTTTTGAATGATGCACTATCAGTGGTGACAACACTTCGAACCAAGGAAACAGCTCTAGGTGAGGCTGATGGTAGGAAAATATGATAAATAGTTATGTTTATTGATTATATAGTGAGACATGATGGGTATATTATAATAGACTTGATATGCACATGGTGTATTTAACATACACGGGTCTAGGTCATTAGGCCTCTTGTGATGGTTTTAACACCCAATAAGCCTCCATTGGCCATGTAATAAGATCCATCTTCCAAAAATAATAAAAGGGTGTGTTTTTTTAAAAATAATAAGGGTAAATTACTCCAAAACATTAAAAAATTATGTTATGAATGTTATGGTTGTCTATTGATTAAAAATAAAATAAGAATCATTTAAATGAAATTGAAATGTTTTTTGAAAAATATTATTTTTTCTAAAAGGCATATTAGTCATGCATTGTGCACATAATTTAAATTTCATTTTCACAACTTTTAGAATATTTAATTGATAAATTAAACTTATTTTATGAAAAAAAATATATTACGTTTATCTTAGGGTTAATTTTTAGTATTTTTATGAAAAAAAATTATTTTTTATGAATATTGAAAATACTGAATTTTAATTGAAAACTACTTGTTCGTTTGAGTTATTTATAAAGATAAATTATATTTTAAATTTGTTTTAAAGTAAAATTTGTTCATTTATATTTTTATTAATAAAATTTATTTCATTATAATAAATTTCATGATAAATGTTGACATAAAAACTTTTTAAACTTTTGAACATTTTCTATTTGAAAACCTGCTTTCTTATCGTGTCCGTGGGATTGACTTTAAATTAAAATTTTATACATAAATTAATTGAATTTTGTAAAATGGATTTTATATTTAGAATAATCATAATTTATATGTTATAATAAGTTCAAATTAATTTTTAACCAAGATTAATAGTGAATACAATAAAAATTAATTACCATGGTTAAGGTAAAAATGGGTTTACCTGGGGGTTAAACTAAAAGGATAAGGTTTAAAATGATATAAAAACTTTTATAAAATATACTTTCTAGAACTATTTTGATATTATAATTTATAATGATCATGAATACTTTTTTGGACCCTTTTTTAATGTGCAAAAGATGGGTAGACCTTTTTATTTTTAAAATTTATAAGTGTGGCACTCACCTCACTTATAAAAGGCCACCCTTTATCCTCAATTTGTCACACTATAAAACCATTTTGGTTCATTCAATACCTACAAAAATAGCTTAAAATTTTCCATAATTGCATAATATAATGATTATTTTTTACATAAAAACAACCTATTATGGATTTTGGTGAAAACCTAAGGAGGCTACCCAAAGAATAGGTAATGTTCTTCAATGAGGGCTTTTATTTTATTTCTTACACCAACTACTTAAATTTTTATTAAAAGATTATTATAAAATAAAATAATTATCTTAAAAATACTGATATTTTTTAATGTTAAGATAATTACCTACAACCATTCCCACTTCCATCAAATGGGTTACAAAATAATCATTTGTGTATAAGACTTACTCCCGAGCCAACAGATGTCATTTGTTTTTCCATTACCACATCTCACGGTTGCTTATGATGATGGATATGAATCATATATATGATATATATAAAATAATTATATATATATACAAATATATTTATTATACCATATATAACTTTTTTACTTTCTACTCTATCAGGGATATGATAATGTCGCTCGTGTGTACGACGGACCACCGCCTCACGAAGCGATGTGGTTTTCCTTTCACTAATAGTTTACATGGAATGTGAAATAGATAAAATTAATTACTATATATGATATAAATCACATTATTATTATATTAATAAAATATTTATAATTTTTAAAATGTAATATATCCTTTTATTTATTACCTTTTTCACCCATTGAAAGATGATAACCCTATTTTTGTACATGTGGACTACCGCATTCATGAAGCAATGTGAATCACTTTTCATCACCACAATACATGGATTATATATATAAGTAAAATAAAACAAATAATATTGTATAAATAATATTACTTATCATCTTTCTATAATGATCATTTAAAAATGGAAATGTTACTCATGCATACGTATGACCTACCATCTCTATGATTTTAACATAATTTATTTTTGATAACCATATTTCATGATTACTTTTAAAAACTATAATTTATGTACATATATTATAATTATTTCATGATTATTATTCTAGGTATGTTTAAATAATGATCTTTTTGAACATATTTAACCTACCAAAGTTCAGTTTTGATACATAAGCCAAATTTCATCGAAACATCCGACATAAAATTAATTAACTAAGTAATCATATATAACATGATAATAAGTGAAATAAAAGGAATAATAAAATTAATAAATTATCTTATGAAATAAAATAATTAATATAAGTTTATTATTCAGGAATATATGGAATGTATGTGATGATTTTTTCTCAAGGAAATTTCTTGTCTAACTTTTACTTCGATGAGACATACGCCATATTCAAAACTTATTTCTATTGTGTGATGTATAAATTTAACTTTTTGTATGTTATATCATGAATTATTTTATATTAATGGTATTTAATCTTTCATTTAAAGTTTTTTTTCATGGTAATTATGATACAAAAGTTACCAAAGTCATAAGGGTTTAGTTCACAATCTCATCATTATTCGAGATTGTTTTTGTTTAAGTATCTCATGGGGGCATTATTTGACATTTATATAATCAAATAAATATATTTTCATATCATATGGTTATTAATGAACTTTTTTTAAGTAAAAGTACCATTTTTATACTCTTTTGTACTTAAAATGATTAAGAAAATGCTTTTATGAAAATACAACATTATTTTTTTCTTCTATCAGAAATCCTTTTTCATCAAAACCCATGTTTTATAAAAATGTTTCTAAAAATGTTTTTAACCTTTTAAAAATTATTTTGTAATTTTTTTTACACTTTTTTACTTTTAAAACATTTATGAGATTAATATTCATTTTTTTCAAAATAATGCCTATATGGATTTTATCAAAAATGCGAAAGGAATATTTATTTTAACATGTATGGAAGGAGAGAAATTTTATGTCATCATGACCACTCAATTTTTATAAACTTATTTTTCAAGATTTTAAGGTTATTTTCAAGTAAAATTATTTTAAAATTTTTTTATGAACTTTTTATTTTAGAAGGTTCTTTTCCAAATGAAAAGGGTGTTTTCCTCAAACATGTTTTAAGGGTCTTTTATAGAATTTATATTCATAATTTACATGAAACCTTAATTATAATTATGATCCATTGGGAAATTTTATATTGATACCATCCTTATTATTTATTTGGATGTTTTATTATCAATTTGAATGGGGATTTACTTATTTTATACCATTTATTTCACTATGGATGGTTTATGATTATGATTATTTATAGTGTTAATTATTAACATTTTGTATTCTAGTTCTTTCAATATAATTTTTTATGTTTATTATGGTTCACCACTTTTATATTAGGAATCCATTTAACTAAGTGTATGATGGGGGCCTGTTATATCCCCTCGATGCATCGATTGGTCTAATGATTCAAAGTAGACACCATATCCAGGCTATTGGGGTTGGGTCTCTATATGTAGAACCATAATAAATATATAAAACCATTTGATATGTCATAGTTAACTACCATGATCAAAAAAAAATAGTGGATCTATAATTATCGACCTTTTCCCATTAGGATCAGGATGCACCTATTTCCCATAGTGGATTAGGAATCACATATTTCCCATAGAGGATCAAACCCATCAACTTGTTCCCCATTATTATCTAATGATATATAAATATTTACCCAATGTATTAGATACAGATATATCTACCACCCATATTATAATGAAAACCATACTTATTTTTGCCACAATATCAAAAAATATTCACCGTATCATCACATTGTAACCTATATAAATAAAATTTGTTTCGTAAACATTTAATCAATTCACCGTATCATAACCCATGAAAAATAAATGTTTTTCCTATAGTTTTCATCAATAAAAACATTAAATATCTATATAATTAATAAGTATTGAGTCATTAAATCTTATCCCTAGTAAAGCATAAGTAATAGTAAGGTATGTTTTCTTATATGTAAAATGATTTTAAAATATCACTTGAAACCTTTCTCGAAGAAATTATCCTTTCTAATTTTAAAAAACTTTTTAAAACATAAAAAAATTTCAAAATCCTTGTCTTTAAAAATAACCTTTGAAACTTATAATGAAATATTTACAAATAATTTAAAACATTCTTTAAGGAAAATATCCTTTCCATTTTGAAAATCAATGAACTCTCAAAAAATATTTTGGAAATCATTTTATTTAAAAAAATATTTTAAAATTATAAATAAATATTTAAAATAATGAGTTTCCTATGATGGTTGGAAATAATATTCATTTCATACACATTAAAAAAATATTCCTTTTTCATTTTTTATAAAAGCCAAAGGAGCCTTGTTTGGAAAACAACATGAAGATTCATTTTTTTTAAACAAATAAAAAATTTAAACATGGGTAGAAATTTATTTATTAATTCCTTTGGATAATTTTAAAATATTTTTTTTGAAAACATATTTACAAAAAATGGATATGGAAAAAAAGGTTTTTTCAACCAAAGAGATAAATAAAGTCAATTTTTATTAAAAACATTCGTCTAAACTCTTCAATATAAAAAGAGAGTAAAATGAATAGAAAAAATGTATTCCAATGAAATAACCAAAATATAAGAAAATTAATGAGTTTATTGAGAGATATATCACAATATTTTATCATTGAAATCATAATCATAAACAATCAAGATAAACAATAAGATTATAATATCAAATATTTACCACTTTGGTATCTTTCGAATCATATTACCCCTTAAATAATGAAATATAATAAAACTTTTAATATCATGAAAATAAGGAAATTAATGATAAAATAACTTCAAAAGTTTAGTATATACACATCATATAAAAATATTAGTTCATAACAGAACTTACGTCTAAAGGAATGAAATTTGAGAAAAAAAACATTTACTGCTTTTGTAAATTTTGAGCCCTAAGCCCCAAAAAAGAGAGATCCTAAAATGGTTATGTAAATCCAAGTAATTTTTAAGAGAATATATATATAATAAATTTATGGGAATTATATAAATCACATGAAATAAATTGGTAGTGAATATGGAATGTGTATCATATAAGTAAATTATGATATGGAAATCCCTTACATTAAGTCTTATCTTACTTCATACATGTTCAAAACTCCTATATAATAAATATAATTTTATTATACATATATCACAGATACATAATTATATATATAATACCATATATTATTTACTCATGACCTTTTATAACCTATTTATTAATAATTATTTGGTAAAATCACATTTTGGGTAATAACTGCTTTGTTTTTGCATACGGTTTGATTTCTTATTTCTGGTATTCTTATATTCATCAGGGTTAAATAATCTCCATAATTTTAAAAATGATATAAATATCATATATATGTAGTATATTTTTATTTATAGTAATCCATAAAAGTTAGATATAGAAAATGAAATACATTATTCCAAGACATGGTAGGTCATATGTATGTATGAACACTATTTCCATTTTATAGATGGGTTAAACGAACGAATGTAAAATAATAAATATTTCCAATTAATAAATATTTTATATTTTATATCACATATATTCATTAAATTTATTCCTTATTACCTTCCATGTAAAACAAAAATGAAGGAGTTATAATGCTTTGTAAGGTAGTAGTCCGGCGTACACACGATCGACATTATCATATCCCCCGCTGAATAGAAATTAAAATTTTAAATATGATAATATATCTAAAGAAGTATATATATGTTAAAAATATCATATATATATATATATTATACATCATCATACCCAACCGTGAGAGGTGTCGATTGGAAACGTGTCGCATCGGCCGTAGTAAACCCATTTTCACCATAACTATGGTAATTAATTTTAACATATGTTACTATTAAAAATATTCAGTAATTAAGTTATAATTATTAGATAATATAAATTATAATTATATCAAATATTTAATCCAATTTTCTAAATTATGTTTACATAAGTGGGAAATTTTAATTTTAAAAGAATCCTGTAGATGTGATGAAAAAGTGGGTTTCTAAAGAGAAATGTTTCAAAATTTTAAAATGTATTTACATCATAATTATATATAAAATTGATTAAAATTAAAAAAATTGAATTAATATATATATATATATAATTGAACTAAATTTACAGTTAAAACCATATTAAAATAATTTTTCTATTTTTAAATGCTTGAAAACAATTGAAAATTTTCAAGAATAACAAGTACTTTATTACTATTCAAAGAAATATTTATCTTTTTAGAAATTTCTAAAAATTTCAATCCAAGATAATTTCAAAATTATGATTTAAAAAATTAACCTTATTTTTTCATATAAATTTTCTAAAATTTGAGAAGATTAATTTTAAAATAACTGTGTAAAAGGTAGAAAAATATATTTATTAAGTGAAAAAGTCGATTTATTCTTATTTATTATCTAGAAATCAAAAAAGATGAATGTTAAAAAAAATTGAATATATATATATATATTATTAAATTCATTCACCAAAATTTATTTATTTAATTTATTGAATTAAAACGTATTTGTGTGTATCAAAATAGTGTTTCAAAAAAAATTCCTTTGTTTTAAAATAGTTTTTATTTTCATTTCTAATTAATTTGTCACCAAATAATTTATTTTGTATACTTGTGTAAACCACATATTTTCGTAATTTAGTAAATATTATACATACCCTCCATTCAATTGGTCATGTGATACAGGTCATAATAATATTTTAAAAGTATGTTGCCCTTTATTTATACTCAATGTTGCATGTAATGCAAGATAAACTCGGTGTTATGTGAAACAAAGAATTTTGGAAAGGATAAATTTATTTGAAAAAATATATTTCATAGAATCTTATAGTGTTACATGTTTCATATCATGTCTCTGTAAAAATAATACCAATATTATCATTTAAAAGAAAACATGGTATGAGAAGATATAAAATAGTTTTATATCAAAATAATGGTAGATATTTCCCTTTTTACACAATTCAAAAACAATCTACGTAAAAACAATTCTAAATTAATGTTTCCATACTCAAATCCAAATAGTATATATCCAATAAAAATGGTAAACCATCCAAATATCATAATAGGTTAGGCTACAAGACTACTCATACCACAATCAATAACTAGTACATACTCAATACCCTAAAACAATAGGCCAAGGAGTAGAGGAACACCCCATGAGTGAACCACTTGGTGATGTTAATATCATGTCCCTAAAACAATGAGCATGGAGAGTAATTGGACACCCCATGAGTGAACCCCATGAAAATATAGTGGATGTTGACCCTAATCTAGGAATCCCACCTAAGTGTGAAAGGCTTCCCATGTGTTTTATTTTAAAAATAATTTCAATGGGTAACACATATCACAAATAATTTCAAAACCCTTTATTTCACCAAAAAACCTTGAAAAAACTATTTTACTTTACCCATAACTGGGGGAAACATAATTTATCAAAATCCATTTAAATATTTAAATCAATCATTCCAATTAATTTATATGTCAATTTATAAAAAAAGAGAAATAAAGATCATAAAATATAGTCTAGATATGGAACTATCTGCCTCAATATCATGCCACACATGATTGTAGCAGAATCCAATAACACTAGAAGGAATGAAAAGACAATAATAGAGACCCTAAAATTTCATTCCATATCTTAGAATCAAATTCCACAAAAAAAATTATTATGGGGAGTGTATATCACAAGACAACTCAAAGAACAGGCACTCACCACACCAAAACCAATAAAGGACTAGCTATGAGAATAATATCCCACAATAGATCTTGAAATGATCAAATAAGATATCAATAAATGGTTAAAAAATATATAAAAAACAACACCACGCCACTATTTTGACCAATGTAAATGAAGAAGTAAAAATCCCACTTACCTAAGAGAAGTGAAATAACCACCATTGAGATCAAATGCTAAAAACAATAGTATATAAGTATAATATACACTTGAAATCACCTTGAAGGATACCTAGGGTTCAATAGAGGAGTATCCTATTGAATAAAGAAACATCAAACATATATCACTATAAAAACCTATTTGGTTGAATGATTTTCAATATGAATAGGATAATTATGATGTAAACTCCTCATAATGTGTTTATAATTAAATAAATATCACCTCAGATTAAATATTATTGATCGATGGTTTTATGGAATAAATGTTGGTTTTATGGTGTAAAATAAAATTATGGTTTAAAAATGATTTTATATCATACAATATTACTTTTCCTTAAAACGACTTATGGTCAGTTCCCAATGATGGAATTACACCGTAAGCTTGGACATATGATGTAAAAGTGTCTATAAATCATTTTACACCCCAGGATCTGAAAATATTCCAAATATATCTTCTAATCCCTCTAATACTAAAATCACACTCTTGAACATCAAAATATATTACCTTTAAATCCAATATGTTACACTAGTAGTTTACTCTACAAAACTTAAAACCAATTGAAAAATTCATAGTATTATATCCTTAAATTACAAGACAATGTAGTCCTGGATACATGAACTTTAAAACCACCTAATTTTACTAGATGTATGAACTTAAAAGGAACATAATTCTCCCATTTATATGATAATAAAAGTCACATCATCAACCATGGATACATGACCATAGAAGGTTCTATTATGGTCCATATCATATTAACAAAAAATTTAACGGGTGTTGTGTTATACAACACTGAATTATATTTATTTTTATACCTCGCATTAGGATACATAAGAAGACCCACTCATAGGACCAATCCCAATTTCCCAACACTTAATACCTTCCAAAATCATGAAAAATCCATGAATCTTAACTATAAAATTTTATACTATAGCATAATAAATCAATGAGGGATGATAGAGAACCTCTCATATAGTGTTCTTACAAATGAAATATTTCACCCAATCACATTGATAGTAAGGGTAACTAGAAATGTTACTAGGGGGATTTCATGAAAATGTCTTAAATATAAAATATAGTATGGAAATAGGAAATAAGATCCTTTTATTGTTTGTATTGACTTCCCATAATTTTTATTTTGATATGTAAGTACTGAGAAAACAAATCCAAAAAGGTTTATAATGAATGTGTTGGAAAAAATTGGCAAACTAGGAATAAAATACATTACATGTGAAAAATATTCAATAAACATGAATTATCTCTTATGATACTTCATTAATAGGTTTTCTTACTTGTGTTTTATCCCTTATTATCCAATCATATTCATCAATCAACGTATTAGAAGGCATCAGGATCATCGACCAGGTTATAGGAAAACACATGATAACCTAGGTCACAATGAACCACCAATCATTATTACCCTAGATATATGTTGAAGCTACAATAATTACCTCATCTTCAAACCCTTAATGAAATTTTGTATCCTTTAAACACCTTAAATACCAAGTTTTTAACTCCATGGTGTGAGACTGCCTCTATAATAGAATCATAACTACTCTAAAGAGAGATAAATACAACTTATAGGAGCTAAATAAATGATGGGTATCACATCAATGACAGACCTACAGGGGGATGGAGACCTTAATACTCAATTAAATCTACTTTGGGTGTCTCTTCTAGATAAATACAATGTTCACCTTTAATATTTATAAAATGTAATAGAGGAAATTCCTTAAATTTTAGAAACTACCTTGGAGCTACCTAGGAGGGATTCAATAAATTATAGTCATTTTAAACAACTTAAAATACCCATATAATAAGTAACTATTAAGGAAGATGTGCTAGAATAGATAATCCTAACAAGGTAAGCTAGAGGAAGACCCTTCCAAGGGAAACCAACCACCAAAATTCAAGAGTAGGTTCACCTCCCAACAACTATTTTAATCCTTGTAACATATCACCATATCTTTATTTTTTTCCTAAGGATAATTCTAGTTTACCATCAACAAGAAGCCTCAATCATTTTCAAGGTGTGAACTGGTGCCTACTTTAACAAAACACTCACTTATAATTGATAATAATATCCTTTTTGGAGGTCCATCCTATATAGATATAAAATTTAACTCTAGAGGTCCTCAATCGAGCACCTTCCAAGGGAGACTTTCCTACAATAACATGAATATCAAATAGGGATGTCCTGATCATGATCAAGATCAAATAAAATACTCTTAAGGTCCTCCCTAGAGAACTCTTTGCATATTTTATCCCTATAAAATAATATTTATCTAAAGTGAAGTCCCTCCCCATAATGGAAATCAATAAACTATAAATCATGGAATCTCTCCCCAAAGGTATCAAATGACCATTCAAAATAGAGGACCTCACAATAATGGTGGAAAAAATTAAACCATTTTTTCCATCCTAATCATACTCAAGTTGAAATTCCTCACATTAAAATAAAAAAAATAAGTGATGATAAGAAGTCTTACCTGTGGTAGAAAACAATAATATTTCAACCATATAGGTTTGCACATGGTATCTAATGAAAACGTCCTTCCTATACTGAAAATCAATAAATCATTAAACATTAAGGTCCTTGTGGTGATCAATCACCCAACAAGCACGAGAATATTCACTGTAGTGATAATGAAAAGGACTCTGGAAGTCTTCCCTAGAGTATCTGATATAAGGAAACTCTTTATTCCATGATCATTCAAATGATTTTCTCCAAAAAATAGGTGTTTGGAAAAAGAAATATGGCAACACCAAGAACTACTCCCTTAACTATTAGTGAATCATCCTAACTAATTAATGTGTTGAGACAAATATTATCATTAGTACCTATACCAAATATTTTAAATATATATATTAATGAAGATTTCCAAAATAACATCACTTCAATCAATAGTGTAATAGAAATATGACCTTTATAGTCAAAATAACTATAGAAAAAAAAATTTGAAGATGAAGAATGTTTTAGAATAATGTAGAAGGATTTGTCTTAAAATAATATTATCCATGTTCTGGACCATATCCACATCCCATTATGATATTCCTAAAAACCTCATAAAGGGTTTTATACCCTACCTTAATTATAATTTTGGGATGATGTTAACCCATCTCAAATACAAACATATACATTATAAAAGGTATAGTGATAATCTGAAGGATATGGATAATAAATGACCCCAAGTTGATCTAAAAACCCTCATAGTAGCCTTAAACCTAAGTGGGTGAAAGAAATATGAGCATCTCTAGTAGACCTACTTAAACGTACTTAAGATGAATTTTTAGATTATCAAGGAGGTTTGTACCCTCATTAAAATCATAGATTGGGGGTAAATTTAGATTATTAAATTCTATTGAACACACTAGTAAACAAGGTCATTGTGATAGGTATTTTACAATTTCATTACCTCAAGTCATGATTTAGATCTAATATTTGTCTATGGTAGTTGGTTAATCCAACAAAACCCTATTGTTCATAGAAAATTGGAAAGATGTAGTTGATGGGAATGAGAAATTTATTCTATTTTTCATCAAGATACTATAAAAGTTAAATAGGTGATGAAATTTAGGTGAAAATTTTTTATGAGGCTAGAACAATTCCCAATAGTGGATGATTCTTGGTAAAAAAATACATTTTATCCATCATACACTAGATTTCATAATTGAATAGAAAATAGGTATTCATCCTCAACTAAAAAAATTATTATGAATCCCTAACCCATGGGTCTAGGGTTAATTTTACCCATAAGATAATCCTTAGCATCATTAAGAAAATAGGGATATACACAAATTGATGATGCATCTCCTTTAAAAAGATTAGTCTTCTCAAATCTAGGGGTAACACAATATATAATCCCATAATCTGTGATATTAAATTTTTTTCAATCAAATCCTATATAAGGACTATGTTTATTGGATGTTATGGGATATTCTATTAGAATCACTTTTCATTAGAAGATTTATATTTAATCTAAATTGAAGCACTCAATGGGGAAATTAGAACCTCTATAATAATGAAAAACTATGTTATTATTCAATAAAAAGTATTATAACATATTTATTAAAGTTAGTTCTAATTTCATTGAGAATTCATACTTCTCTAATATAGTTAATGAATTTATCCTTGATATATTGGATTTCTTAATTTTTTTCATTATCAACCATTCTACTATTACAAATCATGTTACTGATGATGAATAGAAAAAGGAAGAAAAATTCATATAGAACATTGTTCATATGAATGAATATGAATAATGGGTATGTACCATATATCAAATTCATGCCCAAAATTAATGATCTACAACAAATATTTCATTTCCATCCACTATGTTAGATAGATTTAATGATAAAGGGAAGTACATGGCAACATCCATAGCTGACCTGCCACCCAAAGGTGTTGAGATCCATTATAAAACAATAGAGTTCCCAATATAAGGGAAAAATCTAAAAGCTTGGGAAAATTAATGTCAATATAATTTGAAGAAATCTATCTATTAAATGTAATTCTCTGCCTGATATCATAATATCTCTTCCAATTTATTCTATTTAATAAGAGGAGGTTTCTAGAACCGTAATAGAATAATCTATCCTTTTAGAGGATTAAGAACTATATCAATCAATATATTTAATTACCACATTTTTTTATTATCAATAATTTCCATTGATAGGATAACACCAACCACTAATTCATGTAATTATTCTGATTTAGCCTATAAAATTCACCATCCACTGATTTAGATAAGATAATATTATAGATTTAGGGTAATTTTCCTAGTTTATAATTTAGTATAGGTATTTAAATGAAAATAAAAATACTCAATGTCTATGCTAATCTAATGTAAGCTATGGAAGTCTAGTGTGTACTTGTGAAATAATAAAGGAATCCATATCACATGTGGGTAGATTTGATTCTCTCTCCAATAAACATTGGTAACCCGATCTTCTTATCATATAATAGAACAATATATCCATGATAAAATCTTATGAAATTTTAATCTCATTGCATACTAATATTAAGAATTCCAAAGCACTAAGAATTAAAAAATCATATATGTTTTGGGAAACTTTTAAAAGGATATGCTTTATCTAGTATAACAATCTGGGATTTAGATTTGTTACCATTTGGGAAGATATGAAATAAAAATTCATCCACTAATTTATCACAAATGTGAGGAAAATGATCATTTCTGACCTTTATAAATAAAAATTACATTAAAATGAGGGATTCTTATACTAAATTTATATATCTAATGTTTCGAACAACTCTTTAGACATACAACTCCTGAGAAACAGTTTAAAGATATCTATAAGAAGAATAATTAGGATGAGTTTAAAAAAATCTAATTAAATAAAATTATCCTAGTATATATAAAATGTTTTCATAAATACACAATGATTATAATATTCAATCTAGAACACCATAACCAAATCACATGAATTGTTATAATCATAGGAAAGGAAATATAGAAAATAAAAAACCAATTTTTTTACTCAAAAACCATAACTATTACTAGATCCAACACCTAAAATTATCTAATTTAGAATGGTTCCTCATCCTATAAATAAAATAATCCCCACATCCTATTGAAAACGTGTAAGATATTATCAAATAGTAGAGTCACTAAAACCTTTGAAATAGAAAGAGTATGGTCTATTAAATTAGGAATGATCATGTTTTGGGATATTTCATCTCAATTTTGGAGAATAATTTGGTCACATTACCAAAGGTTTGTAAGCCTAACATTGTTGGATAAAATTATTAAATTTATTATTTCCCAAACCATTAGAAGTTAGGGTATACCATATAGGATTCATTTATCTATAAAGATATGCTCAAATAAATGGATGATGAAAAGATGGTAAACTTAGACAATCCCATGATTCTTGTGACCTATGTATGCATTGATCCACTAGATTAAGGAGAAACTTGTTTTGAAATCCTAGAAAAAACTATATCGAGGTTTATGACTAGATTACTTTGAAGTCATTAGACCATGAACATGTAATCATCAAGGAATAATTGAATCAATTATGATTGAAACCAGTTCTCTATATAATACCTTCATTCACATAAAATGCTTAAAACCCTTATAGAACTCAATAAAAATAAACATATATTGAGTGTGGGAATTTTTTTTAACTCCCATAGGTACCTAAAAAAGTCAAATCCCTTATGAAATTCGTTCCCCCATCACTAGAGGGATGGTAACCATCCTACCAAAAGGAATTTTCCTTTGGTGAAGATTCCCAATATATATCCATTAAAATATTTCATATTTATGACTCTAGCATTGAAAAATATTATCTTATGAAATTATGTTCCATGAAAATAGTAGGGGATGAGTTTTTAGAGAAATAGGAAGATATTCTAGATAAATACCATTTAGTCTAGGTTCACTCCCTACTAAAATCATAAATGTTGAAGAAAAAATGATAAAATAACTCTAATAAGACAAATAATATTATTATTTTGATCCTTCATCCTATATAAATCATTATAATCCTACTATATTGGTGAATCATTTGACTAGAAAACTATTATATTTTAAAACATGAAACATGGAAAAATTAGTTCAAATTGACATGTAAACAATAAAAATGAATCTTAATGTTTACCTAGGAATAAAAGAATCATTATCATATATACCTTATCCATTCAGGCCTTGAACTCAAGAATAATCACTGGACATAAGTAATCAACCTATGTCTTTGAAATATGATAAATTTTTATATCTATCCATTTTATTTGAAACAAATTGATTCTAGATTCAAGCTATCTTTTTCCACAAATCACTTTTTGAGGTATTACCAAATACTCAAGTGTCTGAGATTGAAGTATTCGACATGAAAAAAATGAGGGGGATTCTAATCCAACTATATGTCATATGGTTATTTTTATAATGTATTTATATCATTAAACTAGAATATGAAGACCCATTATACCTCTATATGTCTTCGAAAACTTAATGACATCATCATTCATTGATATCTATTATACAATGGCTTTGGAATCAACCTTATTCTAACCCAAACCCTCAATTATTTAGAATGAAGGATAATGATATAATACCTTATGATTTTATGATTTATGGATATGATAAATGTGAGAAAAAAAATTTATCATATAAAATACCTAATTTTAAGAACCTATGTTTAATTATGAGTTTGGGATAGTCTGTTAGGGAAACAAGTTCAATGCATTATTGGGATTCTGCCTTCATATTCATGTCGTAGTTATATATTCTTACCAAAAAATTCAAAATTATTCTTCAAAATGAAATGTTGAGGAAGTTTATCGTGATAATCCCACTTTTGAATCTTTCTAGTGTCGATACATTGATGCAGGATACTAAAAATTGGAGGGAAAACAACCACTAATTAATGATATAAAAAGAGTCTCCACTCCTAATCACCTAGAAGCTTCTATGATTAACCCATATAATGGTATGATTGAAATTTTCTTACTCCCTTTCAACCATGTTTATATAAGGATGATATATTTTTAGTTTCACAATATTTTACCAACCAAATAAATGATTCCCATACCACATTCTTATCTTATGATGGGTAAGAAAATATGTCTAATGATTTGTCTCCATAAGTAGAAGAAAAGGTTTCCATGTGACCCAATTGCAATAAAATTTACCCTAGGAATTATTACAAAAATATATGTTTAATATATATCCATTAAATTAATCATAGAAATTTCAATTAGGTATAAATTAACTATTATAAGGGAACATAGGGATTAGGTTCCTTTTCCTCTATTCACATGTTTTTTACAAAAAATAACAAACTTTTGGCCACTATGGATAAGTTTTATTCTCATTAGGACCATAATATATCAAAAAATCTCCTAAAAACATTAAAGAAGAAATAATCCTCATTCTTGATTACATTGAAGAAGAATAGCTCAGTTATTCCCCACCAGCTTCTGAGGAGGGTGTTTTATCCACTGTTTATAATCATAAAAAATTGAATATGGGACCTAAGAAGGACCCATTTCCCGCCCCAAATTAACCAAAACATGACCCTAGAGGAGTAGTAAAAGTATGTCACCATTAATAAGAAATATTATTATATATTTTCATAGAGTTACATTGATATACTAGGTTCGAACCCATGAATCATTTTCCATAAAGTAGGAATGACAATCAATCACCATGGTTATAAAAAAATGAATAAATAATAAACCTATATAATGATGATAAGGTGGAATAAAAGGTTAATAAATTAATAAAGTAATTCTTATTTCAATATTCCTTATACCCTTAATATCTAGCTAATATTTCCCTCATTAAGAATAAAAATGGGAAAATTAGAGTTTTTATTGACATTAGTGATTTAATACATAATTTCCCAAAAGATAACTCCCCCATTATAATTATATAGCTATTGATTTTTGTAAAAAATAGTTTTCAGGTATTATCTTTATGGATGGGTAATATGTGTATAAAAAATATATATTCCCCTTAAAGATGAAGAGTTTAAAGCCTTATGAGAACCTTAATGATTATATTACAAAAAAATGACACCTTTTTGGATAAAAATCATATAAACCTATAAAATGGAGGTACAAAATTTTTTGAACCACTCCTCATTAATAACGTGATTTTTTTTAGATTATTTTTTTCAATGTGTGATGAAATCAGGATAGTTGGTCGAATTTTTTTTAACTTTAAATTTAAATCACATAGCCTATAGATAAATCCATTAAAATATTACTTTTGTGTAACATTATGAATACTTATCTTCTTCATAGTATTTCAACACATTTTCAATATTTTCCATGATAAAACTACAAACAAAACTTGAAATTTACCCTCCCTAAAATCTCAAAAAGTTGAGAAAACGTATAGTATAGCTCACCTACATTATGAACTTCTTTGAAAACATCCTATGAAAATATTTTAACATCATGGAATAAATTTAGAAATGATTATCCTATCATTCAGATGATTATATTAAAAAAAATTATGTTATTAATAAATATTAAATTTAATATCTAGTTTTGATTCCATACATGGAAGGAAACCCTCTTATCCTCTATATGGAATCTATGTTATCATTTTATTACACACTAATTTACAATAAAAATTAAATGGGAAAGGAAAATCTAATTTACATTCATTATAAAAAAATAGATTCTAAGAGATGATGTAAATATCTTTAATAAATTAATCTATCCAATATTCACCATAAAATCCATTTTATCTACCACATAGATCCAATCAAATATATCCTTGGTCATGTGATTTTTAATGGAATTTTACCAAGATAGGTTGTCATTATTTAACAATTATACATAATTTTTTTATAAAGGTTTGTTAAAGGATAATCATTGTGGGATTTCATAGTATCTCACCCCTCCCTAGAGGAGTCACATGTGATTAAATAACTCCTTAGTAAAGATGTTTTATCCATTCATGAGGTTTCTTAAACATTGTAAACATACTTTGATGGTGCTTCTAAAAGTCCCACTAGAAAAAAAGATTGAGGATTCAAAACTTAACTGATTCTTCCATGGTATTTCATTTATTTCTTGAGTAAAAGTATACTTTCCTTAATCTTTCCTACTTTTAGTGGGGTGAACTAAAAATTATTTGGAATACCAAGCCATAATTATAGATTTCGGAGCATTCCTTATAGATGTTAGTTATTCAATTGAATGTAAATGGTAACTCAAATATAGTGATGAAATAGATCAATTAATATTATTCTATAACGAAAAAGGAATTATTAGTATTTCTTGACTAAACATGGGAATTTATGGCTCAATTTCTCTTACTTATAATACCATATAATATTTTTGGTTTTCAAAATGCATGACGTTTCATTGGATAATCTTGTTACAACACTCATATATATAAATTAGGAGTAGATGATTATCCATATTATGTGTAATTGAGTGGCCTTACCATTTATCAGTAAATATATAGAAGAAAAAAATTAAATCAATATCACTTGGTCTCAAGTAAAATCCTTGTCCTTATCAACTAGTGTAAAAGATAATATGATACCACCAATAGTATTATACCTATTAAATGGGTTTATTCTACAAGAGTGAGTTGGGAGAGAGAAGGTTTATTGATGAGTAGTGAATTTAATTCTCAAATATGGTCCAAATATATATTAATTTCTTTATAAATGAATCTTTAATGGGAATGTTTCTCAAATACATTGAAGTAGGAAATACCATTTCCATCATGAAAGAAGTTCATGATGGTATAGATGGTTCACACTAGAGAAGAACAAAAATCTCTCATCAAATCAAGAGACTTGGATACTTTTGTCTATCTATGATGCATTACAGTGTGAAGTTTACAAGGAAATGTCAATCATATCAAGTGGATACCAATTTTAATCATTATCCCTTATAATTTCTTTATTTTATGAAATTATACTATCTATTTTTCATATGAGTAATCAATATCAGGGGTATTTACACTCCAGAAACCATTAGGAAGATCAAATTATACTTCAATTCCACTAAATTATTTTCTAAATGGGTTGATGTTTTTCCCTTAACAGAGGTTAGAAAGAATAATAACTTTTTTTTTAAATATAATATTAGTAAAATCATTGAATTTCCATGAAATAATTTCATTAATAATGGTAAAAACAATAATTCAAATAATTTTAATATGTCATATATAAAGAAAAACATTTTATACAATTATGAATCTCACTATCATGCAATTAAAAAAATAAGTGGAAGCTTTTAATGGGACATTATCAATCATATTGTATATAAATATTGACAAAGATTTCAAATCATGGACTAAATAACTCTATAATGGATTATGGGCCTACCACACATCCATACATACCCTTATAAAAGAGACCCAATATTTTCTAGGGTATGGGAAAAAGGTAGTATTTCCCATTTAATTATAGTTTCTTTTACTCAAAATAACAATTTGTGACCAACATATAAATGATGAATGATCAATTTTTTTTTGTAAATGTGGGAATAATATAATGATAAAAGGTTGAAATCATTATTCAACTATAAAGTTCATCTGAATTGGATACCATAGACATTTAATAAGAGGGTTCACCTTTCCTCATTCTTATAAGGATAATTGGTGCTGGATTTTAGTTTACTCATGATACATATTAAGAAACCCCTAAAATTTTAAAACAAATGGGAAGGGACATAAATTATACACAAGTTTTATTTAAAAAACTATACTCCCAAATTATAATGTGTTGAGAGTGTCTTAAACCACACACAAATTCAATCAATCTCAAAAGGCACTTTTCATAGCTTTACACTAGATTTATAAAGTCCTTATAATATGACTCTCAATTTCACGTTATGGGGTCTTTATTACATGAACCTAAACTACATGACATAAGGTCTTTACCACATTAAAGTACACTATAATTTGTATGGTACACCTGATAATATGTTTTACTACTCAGAGAGGTCCATTATATATGAACTTATTATTGGAAATACACTAAAATGGAGTATCATTTTTTCTGATGTACTGTATATTGTATTTAGCAACATGGATGTGATTTATTTAAAAACCTATGATATAATTGTATTTTAAATTATTATAAGATGTGATATTGTGTCTATATTTTATTTTATGATTTGTATATGATACATTTTTTATGGGATGTGAGTGCATGCATTTTTCAAATCTTCTTAGGGTGGATTTTTTATGTTTAATAGTAAGATGGTTCAATTATGGCATCTCATTTGTTTATGGTGTCCAAAACGCTTATTCATCAATGGGATTACATTATGAGTATTATACATTGGCTACAACATGATGGTATCGGGGACTCCATCCACCTAATTTAATATATATTATCAAATTCAACCTATAAAACTGATATGATCACTCTACTAGTGAAAAATGGATTGTCTACAAACATAGTTAAAACATTGTAACTCTCTTCCTTTCCACACTTATCTATCAGATAAGGAATAACTCCCTTTTGGTGAATCTTAGTTTTCTAGATTCAATTCTAGATCTAAGGCTACTGTACCACTTATAGATGAAGAAGGCATTGTTCTATTTCATAGGTGATCCTCTTCAAGTGTATATTGAAGAGTAAAGGATGGATAACTCCTAACTCCATGTAATCTACTATCATTTTTTACTTTATTTAATATATTATTTCATCTATTGAATATGGATTGAGAACATATAGGTTTAATTCTATTTCCAATGACCATAAGATAATCTCCCTAACCACATCAATGGTATTATATCCTTGTTTTTTAGTGGATCAACATGTGATTCTATTAGTTTTTTCGAGAACTTATTATGACAAATAATTTCAAGAAATATAAAAAAATAAGATATGAATAAATTATTATCTTTTCATTTTTTGTAGAATACTATATCGAAATATCGTAAGGTATTATTTTTATGAACCTAAACTAAATATGCTCTCAAAATTGTACCTGAATTAAGCTATGATGTACCCAAATGGAGTTCCCAATCCTCATAGGCTATCATCTAACACTTTGGAAACAAGAAAAAATAGAGGGAATGATTTTACCCAACTTGAGGTAGAAAAACTGACATATATATACATTTATAGAAGGAAGCATTGGAAGAAAACATAAATACATACATATCATAATATAAAGAGAAAAACTGATTGAAAATAACTAATATGGTATCAAAAAAATCTATAAGATAAAAGTACAACTTATAAGGACAAAAAATATAAAAATATACACCAAATGTATCCTTATGATAGCATGAACAAACCCCAACCATCTCACCATCCATGTACCTAAACCAAGCTGACAAAACAAACCTCACTGCCTCACTGTGGTGCCTTTCCTTTCCCTACACCGATAGACATAAGGAGGTCTATTCACTAGAAAAGGGGAAAATTGAGTGAGAGATAATAGGGTCAGTGAGGTCCCACCTAGGTGATACATAATGTTCTCTATACAATAATCCAATCATGCTCAACTTTAAATAAAAACAAGGCATGATATATAGTTTAATAGTTTTTATCAAAATTATAGTATAACAATTTAATTTAACCTTTTTCTAAATGTCCTCATAAAGCAGGTAAATTAGTTTCAAAGTATTTCATATACATATATCCAAGTAGATATATCAAATAAAAAATAATTCATCACATAAAATATCAAATAAATGTAAGTAAAACATAAAAAATGAAAGCCAAAGTATAGGTAACATCACACCAAGGATCACACTAGTTCATGATAACAAGGAAAATTATACCTAACATAGAAAATCTTGCACACTTCAAGCCTATAAACATATTCATTGAGTCTATAGAGTACTGGAACACCCCATAAAGTGAACCCTCCAATAAGACCAACAAGTTAATAGAACAATAGGCCTAGGGAGTCGAGGAAAGCCCCATGAGAAAACCCACTAACAATGGACAAGGCCTATTGTTACACCTTCCACCTAAGTAACAAAGGCTTCCAATGTGGTTAATTTTTCAAACCATTTCATAAAACGATTTTATCATACCATTTCATCATATCATACTTTGAAAACCATTTCATACAACAATTTCACAATGCTTTTAAAAACAATTTTCATTTACCAAAACCATCTTTCATTAAAAACCCATTTGTACACACAAATAAAATCACTCAATCATAAAATTTAATTTAATAAAAAAATTATAAAAAAATAGAATAATGAAATTCATAGACATAGTCTAGATATGGAACCTCCTACCTGAAAATTGAGGCCCCACACACTCACAACGAGATCTACAAATATAAAAAATAAATCAATGAAAATAGAGGCCCTATAATCAATCTAAAAATCTAAAATTTGATTCAATTTAAATAAAGGGTCAGTGGAGAAGAGTAAAAAACACAAACCTCATGAATTTACACTCACCACACCATAACCAATAATGTATTTTACTTTGTAATAAGATCACACAACAAATGTCGAGAAGATTCTAGAGAAATGAAAAAAAAAAGATCAATGAATATGATAATGTAATGAATTGACACTACTAAAATCAAATGAAATGAAGAAGTAGAAGGAAATACTCACCCAAAGAGATATCATGAAAAAAATTGATGATAAAATTCCAAAAAAATCAATCGGTAAGGATTAGAGGATCCCAAAATCACTGGAGAATAGCTCTAGGTTAAGAAAAAAGAGGTTGTGCATTGAATGAATAAACATATCACTCATATGGTTCCTTAAAATCCTTGTCTGTGACATTTACATAGTGTCTAATCCCTTTACACATCATGTAATATATGGGGATCACATAGTTCAAAAATCAATCATATTTTCATTAAAACCTGATTTTTATCATTACATAGCATGTAATCTTTACACATCATGTATTCCTTCATAGTATATACTCAATTCATGATATGATCGTAGAGAACATTAGACATCATTTACTCCTTAAAAAGTTTGTAAATTTCTTACAAATAGTGAAAATAGTAGATTCTTACACAAAAACCCACACCACCTATTGCATTCTATGAACTTGGGGACAACCCCAATAAACCATTATACATTTATACTTGGACTCCATTAATTCAAAAAAAAACTACGTCCCTGATTCTTTTTTCATTTTCCTTAATAAATGTTTTCAATCCTCAAAAGTCCCAAGATGCACCCAATATATGAGGAAAACAAGGAAAGATAAGTGAATTACCTAAAATTGGGTAATAGGATGTCAAAAACTCATTGTCATAATACTTTCCATCCCTGGTAATCCATGTGGAAAAATGAAGTCTTGTAAATCGGTGAGTCCAATAATCCCTCTTCAATGACTCACACTCCTAAGTCTCATGAGAATTTAATCCATGTCATCATATCACTATGACCAATTAAATCAACTTCCCATACAACACTTTTACTTAAGAGTCGATGATCTCTAATAGATGCTCCACAATAGAAAAATATGGCTCTATCTTAATCTCTTCCCAACTCTGTACATGAGAGAGATCAAGATAGTATTCTATAAGTTGAGATATGTGGAAAAAATTATGAATTTCTATCAACTGAACTAGAAATTTCAACTTTTAAGAAACCTTCCCAAGCCACTTAGTGACATAAAATAATCCAACATATCTCATAGACAACTTTACTTGTATTATAGGATGATGTTGACCCAACCGAGGAGGGAATTTCTTGGAAACCTAGTCACTTACAAAAATAAAAAGGATGATGTTGTTGATATGGATAATATTTCTATCAAGTTTGAGATATAAATAGATTCAAATATATATTTTGAATCCTCATTAATGTCTCCTAAACTAAACTCTTTCCAACCAAAGAATATTCACCCACCTCTCCCCAACAAATAAGTGACCTTCATGGGAAAATATACAAAGCCTCAAAAGGATCCATTCTTATCGAAGAATAATAACTATTATAAGAAAACTAAACCATTACTATATGGTTATCCCAAGATCTACCAAAATCTAAGACACAAGCATGAATAATGTCCTATAAAATATGAATAGCATGCTCTGTTTGACCATCAGTATGTGGATGGTAATTTGTACTCAAACTGACTTGAGTCCCCATCACATCCTAGAGAATCTTCTATAATATATAAGTAAATATGTTATCTATATAAAAAATAATGGAATAAATAATAACATGTAACCTCATAATTTCTTGCACATACATCTTACCTATATCTTTAACCTTTGGGATGTCCCTAATCAAAATTAAATGAGCTGACTTTTTTAGCTGGTCAATCACCACCCAGATAGAATTAATTTCTCATGGTTTCTATGGTAATTCAACTAGAAAGTCTACGGATAGATCATCCCATTTTTAAACCTTCACAAAAATAGGTTGAAGAGAACCATAATTTTTTATATGCTCTACCTTTGTGAGTTGGAAAGTGTAATAGTGGGACACATAATCAACAATGTCACGCTTCATACCTGACCACCAGAATCGCCATATCATGTCATAATGGATCATCATAGTGCTCAAATGAATGGTCTATAAATAACTATGAAAATAAAAAATAATTTATCACCTCATATATTCTGGGATGAGAAACCTATCCCCAAAACTAATAATACCATAGGAAGAGGGAGACCGACCAGACACACTCTCCCCACCATATAGGGTTTCTTGAATTCCTATGAACTCTTCATCCTATTGATGGACCTATAGAATAGACTCAAGGAGAGATGTTGATAATGAACAACATCCAAAATCACTCTTGACACATCCTCCTAAGAATCTATATGCAACTGATCAAAGAAACCCATATGTTTTTACTCTTCCTTCGATCCCAAAATAGTCGGTGATGACACATTTCTGCTAAGAGCGTCTGTAATGACATTATACTTCCCCAGGGTGTAGCTGATATTGTAGTTAAACATTTGAATTTATTACACCCAGTGGCCCTATCTATGATTCTATTTGTTTTAATAGAAGATATATCTTAAACTCTTAAGGTTATAAAATGTTTTGATCCTCTCTTAAAAATATATCTCCACCAACACTTGAGTGTATGTATAACTATGGAAAGCTATAGATCGTGATTGGGGTAATTATTATCACGCGGTCGAAGATAATGAATTTTTTAAGATACCACATAATCATTATTCATGATAGCATAACCCAAACCAGTGCCAGAGTCATCAAAGTAAACTGTATACCCCTTACTGTGCTCAAGTAAGATCAAAATAGGAGCTAATGTCATAGGTCATTTTACCTCTTCAAAAGAAGACCGACACTTTACATCCCATATGAATTTTACCCCTTTCCTGGTAATATCAATCAAATGTGATAACAAATTTGAAAAATACTTGAAGAAAAATCGATAATATCTATAAAAACCAAGGATGATATGAATCTCAAATACATTCTATGATTCTTCCCAAGACAAAATAGCTTTACCTTCTTAGGATCAACTAATATTCCATGCTATTAAATATCACTCCCTAACAAAATAACTTCCTGGATCCAAAAATTCTATTTCAAAATCTTTCCATAAAAATTATAACTCCTAAAGATTTTTATAACCGAACACAAATTATGATCTTGTTCATGCTTGGATCCCTAATAAACCAATATATCATCCATGAATAGTACTAAAAAAGTGTTGAGATGCAGATGAAATATCCAATTCAAAAAATTCAAAAAAAAAAGGAAAGTTAGTTAGACCAAATAAAGTCACAAGATATTTTAAATGTCCATACCTTCTCCTAAAATTCATATTTAGTATATAAGACTCCTGAAATCTAAACTGATGATAACCTGACTGAAGATCGATCTTCAAAAACCACTTTTCCCTCTTTAACTGATCAAACAAATCATCCACATGAAGA
Organism: Viscum album; assembly: GCA_963277665.1. Classification (NCBI taxonomy): domain Eukaryota; kingdom Viridiplantae; phylum Streptophyta; class Magnoliopsida; order Santalales; family Viscaceae; genus Viscum; species Viscum album. Next base: position 1,689,023,746 of record OY728163.1, on the reverse strand, counting down.
AAATGATACTTTTTCTTAACTGTTACCTAGTTCAAAATTTGATAGTCCATACATAATCAAAGTGACCCATATACTTTCATGGAAAAGAGAACTGGGGCTTTCCATGATAAAATACTAGGGTGAAAAAAACCTGCCTCCATTAGGTCATCCAACTAAATCTTGATCTCTTTCAACTCTGCTGGGGACATATGATAGAAAGGTATCAAAATTGAATATGTACCGGGAACCAGGTCAATCATAAACTTCACTTCCCTCTATAGATGAATCATAGAGAAATTGTTTGGGAAAATCTCTAGAAATCACAAACTATGAAAGAAATATCAACAAAATAAGAAATATCATTGGGATCAACTGTTGTAGTAGAAAAAAACTCATAATCTCTAGGAAGGAAGGTTCTTCATGACCATACCATGTATCCCACTCTCCCAGAAACACATGTGATCTCCCATAAACTGTAAGAAATGATACATGATGATGTTAATAATGAAACTCAGCATGATGAGCAACAATCCAATGCATCTCGATGATGACATCAAATAGATCCAGATCAAGAATGAGAAAATCCTAGACTAGCTCCACATCAGCTGTTGATAAAGCACAATAAGGACACCAAGACCTATGATCTTTCTTCTTTCCAAGAGGTGTAACCAAAATCCATAATAAAATACATGAGATCTATTAAAAGGTTAATCATATCAACAAAAATATCGGATATAAATGAGTTTGAATCACTAGTATAAATATAAATCAATTTCTAATAAGGATTCAATAAATATGGTACCTCTCAATATCATTGGACCAGTATTTTCCTCTATATGAAAATAATCTATTTCATGAAGGTGATTCATTCATGGGGCCTATGGCTGGAGCCCTATAGTATTTAAAGCATCTAACTGTGCCATAGTAGCTTTTGGAGATGATGATCCCTTACCACATCATTGTGTATATATAGCTTGAAAAAAATGATAAAGATGATAATATCATCCACAATTGTTGCACATATTTAAAGGTTAAGGGAAAGAACATTGTGTGTGTCTGAACCTTCCACATTGAGAGAAATTTGGAGATACATCACTACCTACAACTGGAGGTTCTGAAGAGGCCTGCTATTGAGAATCACCACCACCAATCCTATGATGATATTACCACTTCCACTTATTCCCTAGTGCACTACAGAAGTCACCACTAGGTGGAAGAGAATGGGAAAAATATTTATCCTTTCCTACCATATTAATCTATTCCATTATATCCTTATCTATTATCTTCTCATAGGTTGAAAGACTCAACATAAATACCCATGGTCTGATATCCATCCACAAAACTTGTAGGTACGTCTGACCTTCCATCTTTTCATTCTTTACAATCTCTGGTGAAAAAAAAGCATCTTTTATAACTGATTAGTGTATGCTGACATCGAATACTCTACCTACTACAAACAAAGGAACTCCAAATAATTCACCATCATCAGTGAATCTGGACCAAAATAATAGAATAAGGGAGTCTTGAAACCCTTATAATCAAATGCCACATGTATATCCACATGTACTATAGAATCCCACCATCACTTTCTAGGAACCTCATGTATAAAAGTTGTGTACTTCACCTTGATACTCTTAGGTATATCTAGGAATCTGAAGATATGATCAACACTTGCAAGCCAATATTTCACCTCTTGGGGTTCATTAATACCTTTGAAAAATAGTGGATTCTCATGAAAGAACATACATGATCGGCCTTTCTCTCCTATAGATCCGGGATGTACCTCATTGAATGCATTCTAAACTTACGGTACATTCTGTTCTATGACATGAACTACCTGCAGAATAGACTCAATGAAATTATGATCCATGGGAGAATTCCCTTAAGGAGTTTCAACTACACCCTCATGAGGAACTCCCAAAATATGTATCAAAGGAATACTGTTGCACACTAAAATAAAGGAAATATTCAGAAAATGAAATAATCTCATATAAAACCAGAAAACCATTAGAAAACATAAAGATTAACATCAAGAACTCATGATAGGAGACTCAAATCCCAACATCCCATGGTAAATTGGGTCCCATCACAGAAATAGCTAGTTATACACTCACCACAATATAACTCCAAAGTTATGAAAATCCTATATTCTGTCTAACAAACATCCCAAGATAAACACTCTTGAGGATAGAACACCTTTGATACAAAACTGTGATAAACCCAAATAGAATACCCTCCTGAACTGGTACCGTACTTGAGCCATCATGTATCTGAAGGGTGTTCCCAGTCCCCATGGGTTGGCATCTATCTCCCAAAAAAAAGAAAAAATAGATATAATGATTTATTCAAACATTAAGCATACATATTAACATATATATACACATACATAAAGAAACATCATAAGAAAACATGAATACATAAATATCATAATAGACAGAGATCAACAGAAGAGAAAAAATTGAAAGGGTAGGAATAAAACTCTAAGAGACAGGTCCAATTGATAAGATGAAAAATCTAAACAACTACTCTAACATTCTCTATATGATAGTGTGGATAATCCCCCTCCATCTCACTATCCATCTACCCAAACCAAACTGATATAAAACCTCACCATGTCACTTCGGTGCCTTGTATTTCCCTACATTGAAAGACCTAACAAGGTATACACACTGCTGAAGGGGTGCACGGGTTCTGATATTACAACCCTAGTAGGGTCCCACCTAGGTGTTACATAAAAAGTATCTATACAATAATCCAAGAATGATCAACCTTAAATAAAAACAAGTCTTGATATATAGTTTAAATTTTTTTATCAAAAGCAAGGAAAAACAATTTAATTTCCTATTTTTCTACATTTCTAAATATAGAAGGTGAATCAGTTTCAAATAATTTCATATGCATTTATCAAAGAAGATATATCAAATCAAACCAAATCATGCATCACTTATCATATCATATCAATGGTAGTATAACCATAATAGTACAAGCCAAATCATAGGTAACATCAGGCCAAGGATTACACTAGGTTGCGATGGATAGGAAACTCTTACCTAAAAAATAAAATCTTGTGATCATCAAGCCTCTAAAAACATGAATCGATTCTATATATTATAGAAACACTGCATAAAGTGAACCCCCCGTAGGTTTAACAAGTCCCTATAAAAACATGCCTAGATAGCAGAGGAAATCCCCATGAGAAAACCCCTGGACCATGGATGAGGCCTATTAATACACCTTTCACCTAAGTAACCATGAATTACTAGGTGATCTATTTTCCAATCCATTTTATCAAACAATTTTATCATACTATTTCATCGTATCATTATTTGGAAACCATTTTGTAAAACCATTTAATAATTCTTTAAAACCCCTTTTCATTTACCAAAACTAGGGGAACCCATATTTTATCAAAAAACCATTTCCACACACACAAATAAAATCACTCAATCATTCCATTTCATTTAATAAAAAAATTTATCAAAAACTTATGCAATTTAGTTCACCAACATAGTCTAGAGATGGAACCACCTACCTCAAAACTCAGGTCGCACACGCTTGTAATAGGATCCACCAATAGGAAGAACACAAAAATAATAATGGGGCCACTAGAATCAATATACACGTATCATAATTTATTAAATTTAAGAGAATGTTAAGTGAAGAATAGGAAACGACACATACCTCAAGAATTCACACTCACCACACCCCAACAAAAAAAGGATTTCCCTACGAAACAAGATTTCACTACAAATATATAGAAGAATCAAGAGAAATACCAACATAGATCAATGAATCTGATAACACAACACAATGATGCTACCATTATTAAAGGAAATGAATAATCAAAAAAGTATTACTCACCTGGAGAGATATCACACACAACCCTGGTGATCAAATACCTAATGAATTGATCCAAAATGGTTGGAGTTTTCTAAAATCACTGGAGGAGTGATCTTAGTTGAGATCAAGGATACCACATGTTGAATGAATAAAAATATCACTCATATGGTGGCCTAAAATCCCCATCCAAAACATCTACATGTTTTTATATCCCTTTAAATGTTTTATAATCCATGGGGATCACGTACGGAAAAAAATCATCACATTTTTATTAAAACCCTTCTTTTTGACATTACACGATGTGGAATATTTAGATGGAATTTAATCCTTAATGCAGTGTACTTAGATCATGATAAGAGCCTATGTAACATTAAACATCATTTACTCCTTTCACAATTTGTAAGTTCCTTATAGATAGTGAAAACATCATATTCTTACACAAAAACCCCAACTACCTCAGGCATTATCTAAACACCAGGAGAACCTCGCTAATCCATTAAATGTTTATACTCAAACTCTATTAATTCAAACAATCATACATACCTAAACTTTAGGTCATTTTCTTCTACAAAATTTCTTCATCCTCAAAATCCTAAGATGCACTCAATCAAATAGGTAAACAAGGAAAGAGAAGGGAATAACCTGGAATCAGGTAACAAGATGTTATAATGATATACAAGAAATCCATATATTTGTATTCTAGAATAGGATATAATATGAGATATCATAAAGTATGTTGTAGTCCTCATTTTTTGGAAAATAAAGCATCATAACATATTTCTAATATAAGTTATATCATAAAATATGATAGGAGCATTATGATATCCCTTTTTATAAGAGGCGATGGTAGTCAAAGCATAAGATTGGGATTTGTATCATAGAATAAAATTAATTCATACCATTTATCTCTTATATGAATCATAATTTACAACGGATAATTACAATTATTAATCATAAAATATGATATATGTAATAAAATGGTAAAATATTATATTTTTTGATATTTTTTCTTATGGTTTATGTAATTTTTATAAATTATAAGTGTTAGGAATTATAAAATGAGGTTTTCATGCCTAAATTATAAATGAAATGTTTATATTGGTATCTAATGTTTTGGAGAATAAATATCGTGTTTATTTATTTATTTTAAATAATTGTTTTTATAAAATATTGATAAAATATGAATATTCTTAGCTCAATTTATGTCATAAATTTCTTGTAATAAAATATTATTCCTTTGATTGTATATTTGGAAAACTTTCATAGGAATTTCTTTTTAATTTACCTTGTATATTATATATAATTAATGCTATAAGCATAAATATAGTTTTCAAATATAGTTTGTGTATATTAGGTTTTAGAGTTATCATGATTTGAATTTTCCCACCATTAAAGTATCCTTCAGTTGAGGAACTTTAGGTCATACTTCCCACTTTGCTATATTATTATTCCATGTTTTAGAAACCTGAGGTTAATCCATCTAGGGATCTATGGTTACTCAGTTAGAGATTGTCGGTCTCATATAATTATAATACTTTACTTAAAGACTTCATATACTTTATGAATGAGATGAATTTTGATATATATGAATATATTTGACTTTTATTTTGGGTGAGTAACACAAAATTTTGGGTTTTGTAAAGAGTTACTCATTATTTTAGTATAAAAACCCTATTTTGGTGGTCGGAATAGGGATTCAAATATAAATTATTATAATCATACATAAACAATGGAATAAAAAATATTTTTATAAATATTTCATGAGACTAAATAGATATTGATTGAATATGCATGTGATTTATATTTAATATATGGTAATTTTCAATGAAACCACCTTAAAATACTATGTGTGAAATTTATTATAAATCATAACATGTTAAGACCATGATAGTTTAGTATTTTTGAGCCTAAAAATTAGGTTCCTATAGACAAAATTATGCATGGAACAGAATTTACAAGGTGACTCTAACCATTAGGTTCCTTGTTCTTGGTATTTTCTTTGGGTTACACTTATATGGGAAACCCTAAACATTAGGATACTATTGGAATAGACTTGGGGGAATCCATAAGATATATTAGGATAAAATGTTATCCATTAAACTACCTATTAATCATATATTATATGATTAAAAATATTTGTCTACCATATATATTCATGGATTATTTATATGATACCAGATGTTAGTCATGATGAAATATGTGTCTTGGATCAATAAAAGGATATGATATTTGGGGTCACCATTTTAGTGGGATTACTTTTATTGAAAGTTACTCATGAAAATATATAAAACATAATACTCACCCCTAGATATGTGTTTGTAATAGATTATGGATTATTACATGATAATCATTTTATATCAACCATAAGTATAACTTATAAAATAGTACTAGATTTGTATCTATGGTTTCAAATTAATCTCAATAAAAAAACTAATCATATGAATGATAATGTAATATAGATCAATTTATCAAAGTATAGCTCATAGATATTTGATTCTAGGATCTCATCCCACATTTGTGTTGACAAATATAGACTCATAGATATGAGTGAATTGAAAATGGGTGAAGTATATTTTAATGTTGGTAATGGAACAAGTGCCTCCACATTAAATGTTTCCATTTATGATTTGACTTTAACATGCTAATTATCTATATAATTGAATAAATTTTATTGTTTTCACACCATTAATTAAAACCTGATTTCAATATCCAATTTAGAAAAAAGTTTTAATTTTCATTCATTATCAAGAAAAAGAGTTGTTTGTATATAATAACAAAATGTCTTATATCATTGGGATTATAAAAACTATTTTATACAATATAAATATGTACAATCATCCATCCAATTTAAAATCTTATTATTAGTAGTAGTGAAATGAGAACACATAGTTCAAGGAGGCCTAAATTGATGGATCTAAAGGGAATCCCCTATAAAAATGTTATTATAATATGGGAATATGGAACATAAGAATAATAAATATTGGAGAGTATCATAATGATCAACTTTGGATGTTATATGATATGTTTCATTCTTCTAAGTGTGATATATCTACACATAATTATCAAAAAATTGTTTTGCATTTATTATAGTGTATACAATAGAATAATTGATCGGTTTGGATCCTTTCATAAAGTTAACAAGTATTATAGAGTTAAATTCAAAAAAGAAAGGATATATATTAAAATAAATTTATAGTAGAAACCCACTAAGCATATCTCACACTTCAGTTATAAGAATATTACCCTCTATATAAATAGAACTAAAGGCCTTCACAATAGATCCCCACCCATTGAAAATAATACTCCCACCATGTATGAGAACTTTGTTTAAAGCTCCATAAATGTTGAGATTTAAACCTACATTGGGTAGGTCTAATTTTACTTAATAACCATGAATGTTACCAAAATATCTATTTTATGAAAGAAAATTGAATTAATGATGATTCAATTAGTGGAGGATGAATATTACATGTGTATAATGTTCTAATTTCAATTATTAGAGATAATAATTTTGTTATTAACTAATTCCATCTCTCTATAATGATATTATATCTTACTTTATTTTGATCCTCACATAAGAATCATTACCCATAAATTAATTTTATAGAATGATCATGGCCTTCACCGGATGATAAATCAACCTTGTGAAACTACATTTTTAAAAATTGATCTATAGACCAAAGAAAAATAAAGATATCTAAGAAATTTATAATTAAACTACAGAAAATACATTCTCATTCCATTTCCAAAAATAGGTGTTCCTTAGTATATATTTTAGAGATGTGACAAAAAAATTATATGAATAGGGTTGATTCTAATACCACCTACCTTTTGTACTATCATCTTGGACATATAAATGAGAAACACATCCAAATACTCCATAGAGAAGGATTTTAAAACTTATTAAATTATAAATACTTTGATATAAATGAATCTTTTTTATTATAAAACAATGACCAAATCACAATCTAGTGTAAAAGGTGAAAGGGTTAGTAGACTATTAGGTCTCATACATAGTGATGTATGTAGAATAATGAGTACATATATAAGTGAAAATTTTCAATACTTTTTTACTTTTATTAATGAAATTAGTTGGTATGGTTATGTGTTTTTGATGAGACACAAGTATAAAACATTTTAAAAGTTCTAAAAAATTATAATGAAGTACAAAACCAATTGGGAAACTATTATGATTCTATGATCAGATCAGGGTCATGAATATTGATCCAGTAATTCACTAATCATCTGAGATGTTTTAGAAGTATTACACTAATCACTCCTCCTAGAATACCATTATGTAATGATATTTTTGAGAGGAGTAATCTCACACTATTGGTTGTGGTTTTATTAATGATGAGTCATTGTGACCTTCCAAATTAATTTTAGGGTTATACCCAAGAGGTTTTTTCATTCCTAATTAACCACATTCAATCTAAAGACATCATAAAGAGACCATATGAGAGCTTGTGCATGCATGATAAAGCCTAGCTCAACAACCATGAAAAGGTGGAGAGATGATTTCACGATGAAGATGTTGGGGAGGAGCAATTCCAAGTAGTTATTTAGGGTTGTATATAATGTTTGAACCATACAGGCAATGAATTCCTCTAAGGCCTACGTGCCATGTAATACTTATGCCTATGGGGCTTATAAGGGTTTCACCTCACCCCTTGAAAGGTGGATTATCAAAAAAATAAAGGCCTTTGGGCCATTGGAGGAGGAGGACCATATGAGAGAATTCATGAGAAACATTCCATGATGGATTTAATGAGTATTTGTGGCTTTTCAGAAAATGTATAACATTTTTATTCTAATAAAATCATCCATAAATTAAAGATATTATTATTTATCAGTTATCCAAAAGAGACCATATGATATTACTTTTTATAATCCCACTGAACCCAAAGTGTTACTAGATAAGCGTGATGTTTTCCTTGATAAGGATCATATAATTTAATGAGTTATGAGGAGGAAAGTTAAAGTTAGATAAGTTCAAGAACAATAAATAGGTTGTTTCAATGAGAGGAAAGTTGAGCCAGTTCCACAATGATTTGTTGAAAAAGAACACAATCATGTAACTTAAGAACCATGAATTTCTAGTAGGATTCATTAGATGTTAGACTGAATTGGATTTATTAAAGAAAATAATGATGAATTAATGTTTATAAAATATAAAAGTAAACTCTAACTGAAGGACATTGTGAGTTATGATTCTATGAATTGGTATAAATCCATGGAATTGGAAATGGACTCCATGTACACTAACTATTTATGGATCTTAGTGGATGCTTCTAAAGGGGTGATAGAGCTTTAAAATGAAAATAATATAGTCATTTATTAGGCCAAATAGACTTGGTATCACCAATATACAAAACCCATCCTTTTTAAATACCATATCATACAAGATATCATTGATAAGTTTTATGTTAGAATCTATTGGGTGACTATATAAAATAATGTAACATATCCATTAACGAAACTATAAGCACTATAGAAGGATGAGTATAATGTTGGTTCTCTTGGTATATAGTAAATAATATATTGATGTAATTTTTGAATAATTTATCATGGTTTTATAAAAATATTAAATCTTCATTTATCATTCATTCATGTGTGATGTAATTTACTTTACGTGAATAGTGGAATGATAATATACCCTCAAAATATGACATAGAGTTATCTCTAATCAAGGATTATCAAAGATTATTTTTCGATATGATGATATGATAATATTAAAATTATTATTTTACTCATTATATAATAACTAGTTACTTATTATTTTTAATGAACTAGAAAAATATATTCCACGTAATGGCTTGCAGTGATCGATATACTTAAGAGTGTATTCTTATTATGAATCATTTTTTACTTGAGGTTAGTGAGATGCATAGTGTGAGAAACTTCATACATAAATACCTTTCTTATTAAATAATTGAATATAAACTAATCAGGGGTGGTGTGGTATGTTGTAACTCCTTGATATTTTATAATGTAATTCTCTATAAATAAATTTGATTTCTTCGATAGCTTGTGAAAGATGCATACCCAATTCTAAATGAATGGTAATATAGGATACCATTATAACATATCCATTAACTTGGTAGAGTGTATGGGAATAACCAAATTTTAAAAATTAGGTATAATGAGTATAGATAAAGTTTTTATATAAATAATAAATTTAAAGTAAAGTCTTTATATTCCTCAAAAAAATTCTTTTTCTTAAAAACTAGTATTTATTTCTTTTTGTGAGAAAATAATATAATATATTTCCACTTTTAAAGAATTTACTTAAAAAATTAAATTTTATTTACAAAATATTAAGTTAAAAAATGTCATATAATAAATTTTTGAACATTTTTTGAAAGGATTAAGTTTTTGATTAGTAGTGAAAAATAATGATTTTATTGAAAAAGTTATGTTTTTTTCAAGTATTTAAAAAGTTAAATATTATTTTAAAATTATTTTAAACTAAAATTAGTTATATTTTATTAATTTGAATCCAAATAAGTTTATTGGAATACATTTTATGGTCAAATTTGGTATAAAAACATTTTTATAATAAAAAATCATTTTTCTGAAAAACAATTTTTCGTTGTGTTTCATGTTTTTTTTCTAAAATTAATTTCTAGAATTTAAATAAATTTAATATTGGAAAATGGATACCATATTTTAAATTATAAGGTCTAAATTTTATAAATATGACCCTTTTATTATTGGTTTCTAAGAATAATATTCATAGTATATTTTTATTACCAGAGTAAAGCAAAAATGTGTTAATCAGGGTTAAAAAAATATGATAAAGTTTCAAAATTAACCCAAATATTGTATTTATCCTATTACATGAGTTTATTTTTGTGATTTTAATTAATTAATTGAAAATATACCTACTTGTTTCTATTACATGAGTTTATTTTAGTGATTTTAATTAATTTTTTGAATATATATCCACTTGTTTCTGTATTTTTTTAATTATTACCTTTATATTAGTTTAAGAAAATAATAAATACAAAATTTCACTATATTGACTTCAATATTGTTAAATTTTTATTATAAGGATAAAGAATTAGATATGTTCATTTATTAATGTTTATTTTAAATATGAAGTAATTTTTTACCATAGTTATTTATTTCTAATTTTTAGTAGTTGAATAATTATTTTAAATGTTTATGAAACTCCAACACAATATTTATTCAATTAATAGAAGAATAAAATAAATGATATTAAAAAATTAAAATTAGATGAATTTAGATGAATTATTATCGTCCATGATTTTTTGAATAAATATAATAGGGTAGAGATGATTGAAATTATTATATAGAAATTCCATATTTTTCATGGTGTCTTTATGGTAAAATTAAATTAATAGTTCCAAAATTGACATTAGCAATATATTATTAAATGATTTAAAATTCATTAAAATCTAATATTTAGAAAAATTAATGGAATATGGTTGAAAATATTAACCATGGTCCACTTATGAATCACTTTTCCATTTATGGTCCCATTCTTAACCCTTTAATATTGAAAAACATTTGTCGTCATTAAGGTTCAAATTTGTTAACCAAGCGGTTAATCAAAATGAAAAGGTTTAAAATGACCCCAAGACCTATATAAATTTAATTTTATGATTTTATTTATACCTTATCATCATTTTATCTAAATTAATGTCTATTTTAAATCATTTGGGTTGACAATAACTTCATTATATTTTAATCTTTTATGAATTTCCATGTGTGTCATCTCCATCCCTTATAAAAGGAAACCCCTCATTTATATTCTTTGAACCACATTAAACCTTATATATTGACAACAACATTACTAATTACCTTTTAAAAATCCTTACCCTAGTTATATAGGTTTCTATTTTCTCTAAATACCAACCCTAGGACCCTTAAGAGGAGATTTAAAGAAGCCCTGCTAAAGAAGAAGTAATCATTCTACCCGACATATTTCAATTTATTTCTTCTTATAGATAATATAATTATATGTTATTCATCATGTAATAACAATTATAATTTCATAAGTAAACTAACGTGTTATTATTATTATGAAACCCCTTTTATTCACTCTCTTTTCCATCAAATGTTAAGTGAAATTATCACTCGTACGTATGTACAACTTACCGTCTCCACATAGCGATAAAATTCAATTTCCATCACTATAGTTCATGGGTGGTTATTATGATTGGTTTAAAGTTTTTATATGATATTTATAAAAATATTTTTGATTATTTAATTATAATATAATATCTACCTTCTTACCTTCCAAATCATTGGAAAATTATAACGCCGATCATGCATACGTGTGGACTAGCACATCTACAAAACAATGTGATTTTTTTTGCATACCCACTTTACATGGATGGTAATAAGGATAAATTTAATTTATATAAATTATATATATTATATAATATTGATTATTTTACAATGAATTTTTATTTACCTTCTTTTTTGCATCCATTGAAAAATAGAAACAACTTTCATGTGTACGTAAGGCCTGCTGTCTCTATAAACAAGTTAATTCATTTATTTATATATACACTTTATGAATGAATATATATATATATATATAATGAATATATATTATATTTATATCATTATTAAAATTATGTATGTAATCAAAAAATAATCAAAGTATAAGGACCAAAACTATCAAACCGTAACTCATGAAAAACGAAACAATTAACACCCGGAAACAACGACGTTAATAAGGAATTGTTTATAAATTGGAATTAAAATATTAAAATTGTATCTTATATGATATAATAAACTTTTACAATATTATTATATATATTTATTTATTATAAATTCAAATTTATTACATTATTGTTTGGAGCACTTTCTATGCAAGTCGAATATGAGGTAAGGGGTTAAGTTACAATCTCATTGTTTTTTGAGATTGTTTATGAGTAAGATTTTAATAATGAAATTTCAAGATATATCTATAAACAATATAATTTATTTTATTTTATTTATTTTATTTTTTAGATTACATTTTATCCATTCATCTTCCACTATTTAATTACTCAAGAGACCGAATGAACTTTTTAAGGAAAAATTGACTTCATTTCTCTCTTTAGTCTAGAACCTTTTTTCTTCCATATATAGTTTTTATAAAAATGTTTTTAAGAATGTTTTTACTATTATAATCTGGTTTTCTAAATTCATTTTTAAATATTTTTTAATTTTTAAAAAATTGTTTAAAATAAATCTTATTTCATTTTATAAATGATATTCTTTTGATTATTTACCAAAAATGTGAAAGAAATCACAGTTTTTACATACATGAAATGAATGGAATTTTAAACCATTATGATGAATTAATATTTTCAATTTTACTTTAAAAATATGCATGATTATTTTAAAATAAATTTATTTCCATAATATTATGTAATTTTTTTAAAATTTTAAATAAGTGATTTAAAAATAAAAGGGTATTTTTCCTCAATAAAAATTCAACTAATTTTTTAAAGGAAATTCTCATCCATGATAGAATCCATTAATATTACTTATTATTTAATGTTTATATGATCTTATGATTCCATCTTTATTCTTTATCTGGCTGGTTTTAGGTTATGAGAGTGAAATATCAATAAAATTTGTTTTCTTTTCCATGGGATATGTTATGATGAATGTTTTATGATCTTATTATTTTCATATGAATGGATTTAGTATTATTTGATTAGTGGGATAGAAATTATATATCTATATAATGTATTTGGTAAATATTAATGTTTATGAGATGAATGGGTACATGGGAGGTTATCCCATTCCCAAAGAAAGAGGGTACATGGGAGGTTATCCCAAGCCTAAAGCAAGTACGTGGTAGGTTATCTAAAGACTAACATGTGATGAATTTCTTGTTGGGTATCCTTGAAATATGATTTATATTATTATAATTACTTCATATTTTATGCCACTCTTTTATGAGAATATATTATGTCAATGATATTCTTTCATGGATCATGTTCTTTGATTACTTTATGATTTATTTCTTATGAACTACCAATATTTATACCATGACACATGATTATGATCTATAAATTGGTGTGTATTTTTTTAAGTGGTTAAAAAATGTTATCATACCCTTTATGGTTATTATAATTGATATGTATCATGTTTAACATTACTAAGAATCTTAGATAACACTTTATTATGTTTTCTTTCTCTCGGTTATAAAGAAAGATTTTAACTATGAAATATAAAATAAGGGATCCAGATATGAAGAAATTTTATGGGAGATAAAGTACAAGTTTTATGTAAAAAATTATGTTTCCAAGTTTCCAAATACACTAGAACTATATTATTCTATTGTGGATTTTAATATAATGTAATTAATATTCATCTAATAATATGTAATATTTGTATATGAAAAGTATGGGTCGCTACAATTGGTATCATAAAATGGTTTAGTAACTTTTAGAAATTCGGATGATAAAACATTAGTGAGAACCAATAATAACCCAGGATTTCATACATTGAAATTATATATTTTTATATAAATATTTAATACATTTCTTAAATACTTACCCAAGGACTATAATGGTTTAGTGTATTTGGGGACTAGGTACACAATCATTTTATTTAATGAAAGATCTTCAACACCTACCATAATGATCTTCTATTTTTTGGAATCTTTATAAACATACCCTATGTAATTCCTTTCCTTATAACCTGGGGAAATGAAACATAAGAAAGGTTGAGTGTATATTATTAGTATGGGTAAATATAGGGGATATCATTCTATAATCATATTAAAGTATAAGATAAGTATAATGGTATGATTCATTAACATAACTTACAATATTTATACCCAACCTATCCTATATCATAAACATGAGTCATGGAATAAAGAATTTTCATTCCAAAATACATAATTCATAAGGCTATGAAATAATCATAATTCATGAACCATAATCTCATTTCATAAAGTTGTTTCACCGACATAGGTATAGAAACCATTTCATTGGTCTAGGTTAACTACCAAGATCATAAAATATAGTGGATCAGGGCTCATCACATGTTTCCCATTGTGGATTAATCCCATTAACCTATTTCCAATTGTGGATAAATCCTATTGGCCATTTTCCAATTGTGGATCAAACACGTTGACTCATTTCCCATTTTTACCTCATGGGATATAATGAATTACACAATGCATTGAAGGGAGATATAGTTCTCACTATTAACGTAAGGAAAATAATATATATTTGTGATACAAGATCATAAAAAATTCATCATATCATAACTTATAAAAATAAATTGGATTCATAAAACATTTATCATATCAAAATCCATGAAAATAAATGGGTTTCATAAAGCATTTCATCATAGCATAACTCGTAGAAAAGAAATGAGTTTCATAAAAATATTATTATCATAAAAATAAACTATTTGGAGAAATAATAAATATGGTATCATTGGATTATATACCTATTAAATATTATGTAACATCAAAAAATGTCATATTAGAAAACATGGATATATAAGAATAATGTTTTTCAACTAAGGATAAAAAGAAAAGATGATTGTTCTTGAAAAAATTATCTTGGTATCTTTTATTCTTTAAGTGAGAAAAATGAAGGGAAATCATGTATCCTATAGAAATAATCATATGAGAATAAAATATATTATTTTATTTAGAGTTATATCATTATATTTCATCATTAAAAACTTAATAATAAATAATCATCATAAATAATAAGATTTTAACATAAAACATTTACCACTTTGGTATCTTCTAAATCGTAAGCCCCATTAAATATTTTCATCAAATTAAACTTTAAATATCATAAAAATAAGAATATTCATGAATGAAAATTAAAATGGTCTATATATACACCTCATAAAATAATATAGGTTTATAACACAACTTATGTCCCAAAGAAGGAAATTTTAGATAAAAATTCCTTACCTTAAGTATCAAATTACTTCATATATTTTTGAAACTCCTATATAAAAAATATAGGTTTATTATTAATATATTAAAGAACCATAATCTAATTTATATTACCATATATTATTTACTTATGACCTTTATTAACCTTTTATTCACAATTTCTTGTTAAAATCATGTTTCGGGTAATAACTGCTACATTTTTCATGTATGTTTTGGTTTAGAATCTATGATACTTCCATTTTGATCATGGTTACATAATATATATAATTATACACATTATATAATTATAATATATATTCATTATATATGTATTTAGAGTAATCCATTAATGTTAGAGATAGAAAATGAATTACAACATTCATGGAGACGGTAGGTCATACGTATGCATGAACGTTGTTTCCATTTTATTGAGATATTAAATGAAAGAAAGGTAAAATATATATTAACATTACATAAATATATTTATGTCATATATATTATATTTTTTCATTAAAATTATCCTTATAACCTTTCATTTAAAGCGTGAAAAAAATGCTTCACTTCGTGAGGCGGTAGTCCACCGTATGCACGAGCGATGTTATCGTATTCCCATAGAATGGAATGTAAGATGGTATATGTGATATTATAACTATATAAATATAATTATTTCATAAATATATAATAAATATTTTAAATTCATCATTATATCCAACCTTGATATGTGATTATGGAAAATGATCTACATCAGTTTGAGAGGTAGTAGTCCTCCATACGCACGATCGACGATTTAATTTTTCATTTGATAGAAGAGGATATAGATATAGGTAATTACATAAAAATAATATATAATTATATTAAATATAATTATGTTATTATATCATCATGGTTGAATAGTATTTTAAGGTGGTGGAAGAATAAATAAAACAAAAACACAAGTTTAAGAAATTACCTCTTCTTCGGAGAACCACTTTATGTTTATACATAAAGCTGTAAAAGGAGGGATTAATAATAAAAATAAGGCATATAAAAGATGTATAGAGAATTAGGGAATACATTTGGATAGAAATTTTCTGAAATTTATGGTTTTTTAAGAATGAAGAGGAGATGAGAGGGGGTATCCTTTTATAAGTGGGGGAGAGGACACACATGGAATATTTGAAAGGAATAAAGTGTAACAATGTTTCTCACACTCCAAAAGGCTCAAAATGGGTCTTTAAAAAACATTATAGGTTATAAGGTCTAAATTTGGACATAAAATGTGTTTTAAACAAGTTTATATGTCATTTTACCCCTTATCTTTTTGGTTTAACCCTTGGTAGACCCATTTTAACCTTAACTACAGTAATTAATTTTTACTATTTTTACTATTTATTTTGACCAAAAATTAAGTTGAAATTTTTACATAATTAAAATTATTTTTATCCAAAATATTTAATCCATTTTTATAAATTAAATTCATAGTAGTGGAAAATTTTAATTTAAAATCAAACCCGCAAACATGATGAAAACGCAGTCTTCCAAAGCGAAAATTTTCATAAGTAGAAAAAAAAATTAATAATAGAATTAAATGGTAAATTGATAAAAGTAACATATATTGGATTAATAAATATATAATTTAACTTATTTTAATTTTAAAATATATTTAAAATTAAATTTAACCATATAAATTCTTTAAAAAATATAGTTTACAATAAAAACTTTTATTTTTTACTATTTATTGAAAAAATAATCTTTTCAGAAAAATACAAAAAATTAACCCTAAGATAATTTTGACATATCGATTCTAAAAATTATGTTCATTTTTTAAAATAAAATTTATAATTTTTTAGAAAATTAATTTTATTATTTGTTAGCAAGAAGCAATAAAGATCATTTTTTGAGAAAATTCTATTTTCAAAGCATATAAATAATTTTAAAAAAATAAGTAATTTTTTATCAATATGATTTATTTATATAAAAAAAGTATATTTAATTTTTAAATGTGGTAATTCCTATTCATTACACTAAGTTTAACATTTAGGTAGTAATAGTTATGTTTAAATAATAATATTAATAGTTTTTCATAGTTTGTTAAAACTCAATATTGCGTATAACACAAGATATAAAAGAAATTATATTTATTCAAAACAAATATAGCAAAAAATATCAATGTGTTACATTATATCCACATTAAAATAAAATTTTCCCTTGTAAATACATTAATTTTTTACAAACGATTAAGGATACTTCTGCCTCATTACATCCTCAGGTTCCCACGTAGGTTCCTCGAGATTGTGGTTTCACCACAAAATTTTGAGTAGGTGAGTGGTCTTATTTCTGAGAAATTTTTATATATGATTAAAAATATCAAATTATTATTCCTCATAATAAATATAATGCTACAATGGTATGACCAATGAGTTCAGTACATGTTATGGATAAGGTATTTACTTCTTTAGGAGAGATACATGGAACACATCTTGAACCTGAGTGAGGTTAGTTGGAAGCAAAAAATGATAAGCTACAATCCCAATATAATCAAGAATTTAAAAATGACTAATATACATAGGTATTAGTTTTCCCTTATTTAAAAATATCAATACCTTCTTTCATGAATAAATTCTTAAAATCCATCATCACTAAATTCAAATTTCCTATCATGTTAGTAATTATCAGCATAATTTTTCTTCCAAATCTGTTCTTCCATTATGTGTTGCTGAAAGGATCAAACAATATTTTCCTTTTCATCATCCAGATATGGTCCTAATAGAATTATTTCTCTAACAACATCTCAGTACATTAGATTTCTAAACTTCATTCCTTAATGGGCTTCATATGGAGACATCTAAATGCTTAATTAAAAGCTATTTTCATAAGAAAACACAACTAGAGGAATGTATTGATCCCATCCACCTTTGAAATCCATTGAAAAAAATCATAGAATATCCTCTATGGTTTAATTTTTCTCGGAGACTAACCATCTGTATAAGGATGATACATAGTGGTGAAACTTAGCTTGGTATCTAGGGTACACTGAATAGTTCACCAAAACTTCAAGGTAAACCTTATATCCATGTCAAATGTAGTAGAGAGATGTACTCCATGCAACCTTACCACTTTCTTAATATATATCCGGAAATGATTATACAAATATAAATAATCTATGATAGAGATAATGTGTTCTGACTTCATAAGGTGATTGATTATAACCCATGTATCATTATTCCCTTTAGAATTTTTGTGGATTCTGAGGATAAAACCCATAGTGATGTTTTCCCATTTCCATTCTGGTATGGATAATGGTTCTTATATCACCTTAAATTTTTGTCTCTATACATTAACTTGATGATATTCTAGGCACAGAGATACATACTTAGAAATATATCACTTCATGTTTTCTCACCTAAAATATTCTTCCATATAGGTTATTGGTTAGTGATAACCCTTGTATCCCTTTGATTGTGGGTTTAATCCCCACAATTTTACCATATGTGACATGTTTTCACTCGACATGTGGGTTATTTTTAAAAAACAATATTAATATAATTCTTATAATGTCTATTATTACCTAAAAATAAAATATAATATAAACCCTAAGGGTTACCAATACCATTAATATCATGTTCACAAAATATAATGGAATTCCTCCTCAAATATTTTTTTTAGTAGAATATATACAAAACCAAAGGGTTGAATGCTTATAAATGTCTCCCAAAATATCCATAATCTTGATAAACTCTCACCACATAAAACATCATAAGGGGTTTCTATGAATTTGAAATTATGATAAATTTTAAAATCATAAATTCAAGATGGTATCCATAACTCTTTTTTTAATCTTACATGGAGACATATATGCTTCAAAATGACAATTCAGCCTGTATTCCTTAAATAAGATCATATATAATACAAAAACATTTCAATTGGAATCTCGGTTTCATTCTTGAACTAATAAAATATCAAATGTGGTTTAATTATTCTATAATATATATAGAGGTAGATAATAAATGCTTATAATCATATTAGGTTCCACTAGAGTATGAACAATAAGATATTTAGAGGTCTCCTTTATTAAAAAAATCATGAAATTCAAAACTAAGGAGTGGAGGATATTTGTGCCCTAATTATCAAAATATAATTCATCTATTGTGATTTCATAACCTTTACCTTTTTTATTTTTCTTCATAGTTTGTTGCGGACTTTTATCCTCAATAGCCCTTGTATTGGGTAATTTATTCATGTAATTCCCATACTCTATGCACTTGAATAACTAAAGTGTGGGTTCGACATTCTGTGGAGCTTTCACTATATTTTAATTATTATCTAACTTCTACCCATAACTTATATATTCATCCAATTGATGAAATTCCTTTCCATAATTAAAACATTTAGTAGTCCCATTAAGAAAATTTCTTCCATGTTTCCTTCTACACATTGATCATCAAGGAAATCTCATCTTCTTTTCTCTGTGGTTTTTATAGTTTCCCTTGAATTCCATATTTCTTTTCTTATCAAAACCATATGATTTATGGGTAACTCTAATCTCCATTTCTACCTTGATATCACATTAAAAAATTTATTCATATCTCTTGAAGTATCTTAAAGCTAATTCCCTTGGTATACTTTGTTTTATGCCACTAAAGAATAGATCAACATTATATTCATGTTAGATAATAATATAAGAAGCATACCTCAAAAGTCTTGAAAAATTCTTCTCATAGGTACCAAAAACATTTGTATCCTTTTTCTTTAACTCAAGGAATTCCTTCTACATTTTCATGTGAATAATTAAAAAATATATTTATTAAAAAATATATTCTTAAAATCATCCCATTCCATGGATTCAATTTCATCTTATTGACTTGTATTCTTGATAAGATTCCACAATCGATCAACTTCTTCTTCCAAATGATAAATGACTAAAATAGATTTTTCATGATCCAAACAGTGGAGAATGGAACAAATATTTTTAGTGGTACTAATCCATTAATCATAAACTAGTGGATTATTATAACCACTAATATTATGTAGATGTTTCTTCATTAAAGACTCAACAAAATGTTGTTCCCTTCATTTCTCATTTGAAAGTTCTGAATGATTCACAGATTGGGAAAGTTTTGTGAGAAAAAAAACAATGTTTTTCATTCTAGTTCCCATAATAGTTGGTTTCTTAGGAGGATAATCACATAATTTTCTATCACACTCAATATTAACATAGTCCCTTTAGGTTTAATCCATTGAAAGAACCAAAAAACATAGTGTAAGGAATAATAATCATAATCATGAATAATCATTTATAGGATTTCTAAATCTAGAAAAATTATTTCCAATATATAACACATTAGGTTTAATATAGGTCATTAATGATCATAACCAATTCAAATACTTTATGATGGTTCATAAAGAGTTTTTGGATTTTCAAAACAAATCTATAAGGCCCCAGCCTTAAACCTTACTTAATCTTGAGTTATTACAAGATTACACATTGAGGATCTTTTCGGGTTTAGAGTTTTAGAGAATTAGATCATAAAACTTGCATTAAATTTCACATATAAACAAAGTGGTTACATAAAGATAGTATTCTTCATTCCCATCAATGGAAACACATTTAAAATAAAACATGGATTAATTCTTGACACATCCTTGACTCTATCATCTTATCATGTACCTTTCCCTTGACCTGTGAAAAACATTTCAAAAACTTGGGATGAGAATAAAAACTCAGTATGGGTTATAAAAAAAACATGGAAAGGAAACATGAGTTCATATACACATAAGAATGAAATCATACTTTACCCATAAAACATTGGCACTTTAACATACCTCATAAAATCATGAATAAATCATAGAAATCATAAGACATAAAGGTAACTTGAGGCATTCATAACATTCTTACGTAGGGAGTAACCCTCTTGGTTACGTTTGGAATACCCATCACAGTATATTCCCTAAAATCTCTTCAGAGAAACCTTAAAGTTTCACTCCTTTGCGTTACCCAATGCATTGGAGAGCTATAACGGGCTCACCCGCCCTTAGTTTATCACGGAACCACTCATCTTCATAATAATGCCCAAGAACCATAACATAATCATATCACATAAAACATGCATAAAGGAAACATAAAATTTCCACATTTCAATCACGAGATATCAATACAACACATTGATATAAAAACATTATGAAAACCATTTTCAATACTAAAAGAAAAGAAAAGTAAAACATGGTATTTATTTTTCTTTTAAAAAAAGGTATGGCTTGTAGAGGAAGCCGCAACTCAAATAACGGTCACGACGGCGGAGAAGTCGTTGTCGCCTCATACGTACGACAAAAACATTCCCCTTTTGTCGTTTAGTAAACGCTTCGTATAAAAAAAAGATTCCTTTTGAATAAACGTAAAAGTCAAAGGGGTTTGTACACCGTATAAAAGAAAGTTGTGTATAAAACAAAATATGCCTCAATGAAAGGGGATTGAGACGAAGTCCCATACCTCGTATCCGACTTGACCCGACCGTTCTTTAATCTCCTGAATAATAAACTTGAGTTAATCTCTACTTTCTTATGAATCTTTTTCAAGTTCATTATTCCTTTTATACCATGTTATGAACATCATGTAATCAGTTAAGTTAATAATGTTCATTTTGTCGGTATTTGGTTCTTAAGTCAAAAATAGACTTCTTACACTTACATGTTGTTAATTTGGTCAAAGGTTCATTATATCCAGAATGGTATTCATGATGTAGATATCATATATGTCATATATATCCAGTACATGCATGCATTTATAATATTACATCACATTTATAGGTAAGAAATGAAATGCACCGTTCATGGAGACGGTAAGCCGTACGTACGCATGAACGCTACTTCCATTTCTATTTCATACTTTCTGGAATGGAATCATAATGATATAAGAGTATATTATAATTCCAGTATAATAACATATATAACATCATTAACTTTATCCTTTACACATCCCACATATGGTATTAACGAATCAAATCACTTTTAGGGGGCGGTAGTCCGCACTTCCTAAAATGAAGATATCGTGTTTACCCATAATGGAAACCATAAAGGTATGCAAAAAATGAAAAAAAACAGAAGCTTAAGGAAAACATAAACATATTATATATTATATATAAAAATAGTGACATCATAATGGCCCCTTTTGAAGGTGTTAAATGAGTATTGAACAATCATCGTTTCGGGAGGCAGAATTTCGCCATCCACGGAAACCGTATGTTCTTTAAACATTTGATGTAGTTGTGTGAGAGTGTAGCTCAAATAAATCTTATAACAACATCCTTGTATATTTAATATACTGGTGTTGTTACAAAATAAGTAAATAAAAAGAGTTTAGGGGGTTGGAGAAGCAAAATAAACCAAATGAACATGAGAGAATGAATTACCTTTAAAAGTGTAACTCCTTTTGATTTGAGCCTAAAGGCTTCCTTTGAAAGGATTCTGCCCAAAGGGAATCCTCTAGGATGAGGAGAGGGATGTGGAGAGAGTAAATGGGCAGGGGTTGGCCGAGCCAAAGGCTTGTGGAGTGTGTGAAATGAGGTAGAGGTGGGGGCCTTTTATAAGAGGATAGGAGGGGCACTTTTGGAAAGTAAAGAAATATTACTTTATTTGAAAATGTGTTTCGGTTTCAAAAGGTCCCACATTGATATAATTCGTGGTTAAGGTGATAAGGGTTCGAAATCCACTCATCCAATTGGTTTTGGACATGTGTAGTTCATAGATTTTACATTATCTTTCCATTTTATTTAAATCGTCAAATAATGATGTCATCGCTGCATCATTATTATGTCATAAATAATTTAATTTATTTAATGTCTAAAAATCATAAAAAAATACTATGATGTAGGAAATATTTTTATCTTTCCAATGACTATTTATAATCAAAAATCTGATCTTTATAACCCCATGTAAAAATTGTTTTCGTAAAACATCTCTTGTTTGTGTCATTTTTACTTTAACATTTAATAAAAAGTTATTTATGTCATTTCCAAACCAAAGTGTCTCCATGGGGTCCCCAAGTTGACCCATGGCTTGTCTTGGTCGTCCATGACACAACCAATAAGGTTGGGACATGTGTCTAGTTCATTTCCTATTATTAAAGCATTATTTATACCTTAAACTACCCTAATTACCACTAATCACGATTAAAAACTTAATAAGTTACTATTCACCAAAAAATTATTTTAATCTCATTGAACCACATTTTACTTCTTAATGACAACCATGTATGTCGGATTTTCAAAATTCAATACACATTAGTGGTAAACTTTCATTTAACTAAAAAATCAGTTTGCTTGATTACCACTTAGTGGTTTCACTATTCATCAAAAATTAAAGTTTTTCAGAAAATTACCAAAAATTCACCCTAAGCTATATTTGATATTCTGAATTCAAAAATGAAGTCTATTTTACAAAATTCCAATCATATAAGTCACATTAATTAATTTAATAATTAATTCCCGCTGCCAGAGCAAATAGCGTGTTTTTACAAAACAATAAGTATCAAAAGATTGACACCAGTTTAAGTCTAATTTAAAGTGAAATTGATTCCAATGACCACCATTGGATAAAATGGTAAAAATATATTCTAATTTCACTTCAAAACCAATTCAAAACATAATCTAATCATATAAATAAATTAGATTAGAAAGCAGTTTTGATGTAAAATGCAGTATTTTTCACTATTCATTAAAAAATGAACATTGTCAGAAAAATACCAAAAATTCACACAAGGTAAATTTTGATGTCCCAATCATAAAGGATAAGTTTATTTTGACAAACATAGTTTATAAAATTGTCAAAATATATATTCAAAAATGGTTTGTCATCAAAAGGCACTAAAATAATCTTTTAAGAATATTAGTGTCTTCCATGCATAAGATTGTATTTATTTTCATTTTAAGCCTCTATAACACTATCTTAATCATTAATAGACATAGATAAAAATATCTATTATTAATTACTTACTTGGGATGTTACATCCTTCCCCCCTTTAGAAAATTGCGTCCCCACAATTTATTTACTTATCGAATAAATGGGGGTACTTATCCCTCATTGCATTTTCAGATTCTCATGTTGCCTCTTCAATCATGTGGTTTTTCCACAAAACCTTTACCTGCTTAATCACCTTATTCCGTAACACTTGCTCCCTGTGGTCAAGAATCTGGACCGGTTGTTCCTCATAAGATAGGTTCTCTTCCAGCTGAACTACCTCTGGACTCAAAACATGAGATGGATCTGGCATATACTTTCTCAACATTGAAACGTGAAAAACATTGTGTACCTGAGATAAACTCGGAGGTAAAGCCACTCGGTATGCAACTGATCCAACTCTCTCCAGAATTTCGTATGGTCCAACAAACCTTGGACTCAACTTTCCTTTCTTACCAAATCTCATCACGCTTTTCCAAGGATAAACCTTGAGAAAAACATGATCACCTACCTCGAAAGAAAGATCCTTCCTCCGGTTATCCGCATAACTCTTCTGCCTGCTCTGAGCTGTTCTCATGTGTTTCTGAATCAGCTGAACTTTTTCTGCCATCTCTTCTACCAATTATGGTCCCATCAACTTTCTTTCACCCACTTCAACCCAGAAAGCTGGAGTTCGACACCGCTTCCCATATAATGCCTGAAATGGTTCCATCTGTATACTGGAATGAAAACTGTTATTATATGAAAACTCAACCAAAGAAAGATGTTGGTCCCAACTTCCCTGATAATCCATAGAACAAGCTCGTAGCATATCCTCCAATGTCTGAATTGTTCGTTCTGACTGCCCATCTGATTGAGGATGAAAAGTTGTACTAAAATTTAATTCAGTACCCAACGACTTCTGAAGGCCTTTCCAAAAGTTAGAAGTAAACCTGGGATCACGATCCGATACAATGGAGAGAGTAACTCCATGTAACCTGACTATCTCTTTAAGATACAAACGGGAAAGTTGATCAAGAGAGAAAGTATCTCGTATAGCAAGGAAATGAGCAGATTTGGTCAAGCGATCAACAATAACCCAGATTGCATTATTACCTCGAGATGTCTTCGGTAATCCAACAACAAAGTCCATGGATATATTCTCCCATTTCCACTCTGGCACTGGTAAAGGCTGAAGCATCCCTTTCGGTAACTGTCACTCGGCTTTAACCTGCTGACAAGTCAAACACTTCATAGTAAAATTAGCAATATCTCTTTTCATTTCATCCCACCAGAAATACTCCCGCAGATCTCTATACATCTTAGTACTGCCCGGATGAACTGAAAACGGAGAACTATGAGCTTCACATAACAACTCTCTCTTCAACTGTGATTCACAAGGCACACACAATCTCTTCCCAAATCTCAAAACGCAATCATTATCATTGTTGAATTCAGGCAACTTACCTTTCTGAACCAGCTCTACCTTTTTCTACAACTCACTGTCTTGCTTCTGTGCTTGCTTGATTCTATCTGATAGAGAAGATCTCACTGATACCTGAAACAAAACAGAAGGACTTCCTGCACCAACAACTTCTATGCCAAATTTCATCAAATCGTTAACCAAAGGATCACGTTCCAAACGCAACATTGTTAATGAAGCATTACTTTTTCGACTCAAAGCATCAGCCACTTTATTTGCTTTTCCCGGATGGTAATGAATTGTACAATCATAATCCTTGATTAATTCCAGCCATCTCCTTTGTCTCATGTTTAACTCTTTCTGAGTGAATATATACTTTAAACTTTTGTGATCGGTATATATTTCACACTTTACTCCATACAAATGATGCCTCCAAATTTTTAAAGCAAAAACAACAGCAGCTAATTCCAAATCATGTGTAGGGTAATTTACCTCATGAGTTTTCAACTGTCGTGAAGCATAAGCAATTACCTGATCATTCTGCATTAGGACGCAACCAAGTCCTTTCAATGAAGCATCACTGTATATAACAAACTCACCATTCCTGGAAGGTAGTGCCAAAACTGGAGCATTCACCAATCGTCTTTTCAATTCCTGAAAACAATCATCACATTATTTTGTCCAGATAAACTTAACACCCTTCCGAGTTAGCTTAGTCATTGGACTAGATAACCGTGAAAAATTTCTAACAAACCTACGGTAATAGCCCACCAAACCAAGGAAGCTACGAATCTCGGTTACATTTGTGGGTCTTGGCTATTCTTCCACAACTTTTGTTTTTGCAGGATCAACAGTTATTCCATCTTTAGAAACAATGTGACCAAGGAAAGAAATTTGTTGCAACCAAAACTCACACTTGCTGAATTTCCCATACAATTTCTTTTCTTTTAAGGTTTGCAAGATAACCCTTAAATGTTTTTCATGCTCCTCTTTACTTTTAGAAAACACCAAAATATCATCAATGAAAACCACCACAAACTTATCCAAGAACTCATGGAAAATTCTATTCATTAAGTCCATGAATACAGCAGGTGCATTGGTTAGCCCAAAAGACATTACTACAAATTCATAATGGCCATATCTCATACGGAACGCGGTCTTCGGAATATCTGCCTCCTTTACCTTCAGCTGATGGTACCCCGATCTCAAGTCAATCTTTGAAAAAAACTGAGCTCCCTGGAGCTGATCAAACAAATCATCGATATGAGGCAAAGGATATTTGTTCTTAACAGTGATATTATTCAAGGCTCTATAATCAATGCAAAGTCTCATAGAACCATCTTTCTTTTTAACAAATAAAACAGGAGCACCCCATGGTGATGTGCTAGGTCTAATGAAACCTTTCTCTAATAAATCTTGCAATTGCTCCTTCAACTCTAAAATTTCAATTTGTACCATTCGATAAGGGGGTTTTGAAATTGGCTTAGCATCAGGAACTAAGTCAACAGTAAACTCAACTTCCCGATCTGGTATTATTCCAGGAAACTCATCAGGAAAAAAATCAGGATACTCATTTACCACTGGCACATCATTAATCTGAACAGTTCCTTTATTTTCAACGACGTGTGAAAGGTAACATTCATTTCCATCTTTTACAAGTTTCTCGGCCTCTTGATATGTTATCAAAAGTAAGGGTTCATTCTTGTAAACAAACTGAAAGTGTTTCTGAAAAGAAACTTCTTTAGCTCTACAGTCAATCTTAGCATGGTAAATAGAGAGCCAATCCATACCCAGGATAACATCAAACTCTACTAGAGGTAGAACAATAAGGTTTGTAAGTAGGTTCTTTCCACAGATAAGGATAGGAAGATTCTTATAAATTCTTTTTGCCTCGACATTTCCCCCAGGTGTTTTTACCAAAAGTTCAGGAGTCATTTCTTGAGATGGTATTCCCATTTTACTAGAAAAGGTTTCAGAGATGGAAGAATGTGTAGACCCCGAATCAAACAACACACTGGCATAATCTGAAAAAACAAACAAAGTACCTGATACGACTTCATTTGATGGACCGACATCTTCTGAAGTAGTTGCAAAGGATTTCACCACCCCTTTCTGCTTGTAGTCTAACTGCTTCCCATCACTCAAGCTCCTTGTCGGACACTCATTTGCATAGTGACCCATCTCATTGCACTTATAACATTTCACTAACTGTAAGTCAAATTTGTTCTTACCTTCACCTTGATCCTTTTCAGTGCAATCACGAGCCTTATGTCCCATCTTACCACATCGGTAGCACTTCCCAGAATTCAGAAGACATTCCCCAGCATGCCTTTTGCCACATTTATCACAAACTGGAAACTTAGTTCTCTTACCATCAGACTTTTTTGAATAATTCTTACCTTTCTCCTGCCACCTCGGTCTCTTCTTCTCCTGGTTGTTATAGAACACTTGGTCATCGGCAAACTCCATTTCCACCTTTTCAGCACATCGAACAAGCTTTTCATAACTTTTAAACTCATGAGAAGCTAATGCCCTTCGATATTTTGGATTTAATCCTGAGTAAAAACGATTGATTTTACTATCAAGGTCCCGGATAAAATTTGGAGCATACCTTGCCAATCGAGTGAACCTTTCTTCATAGGCAGCCACTGAGTCTTCCTCTTGCCTCAATTCCAAGAATTTCTTTTCCATACTAAGTCGAACAGCCTTAGGAAAATACTTCTCAAGAAACATACCTTTGAATTCATCCCAGTCAAGAGCATCAATCTCATCGGCATCCCTGATATTTTTAACCATAGACCACCACTGATCTGCTTCACCCTCCGAACGGTAAATAGCAAGAATAACCTTTTGATTGTCTGAACACCCCATGACATCAAAAATCTTCTCCAGTGCTTTAATCCACCCTTCAGCTAGCACAGCGTCAGATGATCCTCTGAATGATGGTGGATGTTGCCTCATGAAATGTTCCACCACTGACATGTTCCTCTACGGTTGTTCTGGCTGATCTCGTGCATGGATACCACCGCCATTTATCGCTTGAGTCAACTGCGCCATTACTGCAACAAACTGTTCAGTTCCAATTCCGACCATTTCTGGATGCTGATTCGGAAGGTTATTTCCTTCTGTATGCCTTCCTAGCACTGCTTCCCTGTTTCCTCTACGGAAAACCATTCTGAACAAACATGTCTTAGATGAAGCAACATGGTAATCTTTAAATGCTATATCATTTCGAAAAAAAAAATATTTTTGGATAATCATTTAATAGAATTCTAACTCCTAAAGTTATCTAAACCGACCTCTGATACCAACTATAAGGCCCCAGCCTTAAACCTTACTTAATCTTGAGTTATTACAAGATTACACATTGAGGATCTTTTCGGGTTTAGAGTTTTAGAGAATTAGATCATAAAACTTGCATTACATTCCACATATAAACAAAGTGGTTACATAAAGATAGTATTCTTCATTCCCATCAATGGAAACACATTTAAAATAAAACATGGATTAATTCTTGACACATCCTTGACTCTATCATCTTATCATGTACCTTTCCCTTGACCTGTGAAAAACATTTCAAAAACTTGGGATGAGAATAAAAACTCAGTATGGGTTATAAAAAAAACATGGAAAGGAAACATGAGTTCATATACACATAAGAATGAAATCATACTTTACCCATAAAACATTGGCACTTTAACATACCTCATAAAATCATGAATAAATCATAGAAATCATAAGACATAAAGGTAACTTGAGGCATTCATAACATTTTTACGTAGGGAGTAACCCTCTTGGTTACGTTTGGAATACCCATCACAGTATATTACCTAAAATATCTTCGGAGAAACCTTAACGTTTCACTCCTTCGCGTTACCCAATGCATTGGAGAGCTATAACGGGCTCACCCGCCCGTAGTTTATCACGGAACCACCCGTCTTCATAATAATGCCCAAGAACCATAACATAATCATATCACATAAAACATGCATAAAGGAAACATAAAATTTCCACATTTCAATCACGAGATATCAATACAACACATTGATATAAAAACATTATGAAAACCATTTTCAATACTAAAAGAAAAGAAAAGTAAAACATGGTATTTATTTTTCTTTTAAAAAAAGGTATGGCTTGTAGAGGAAGCCGCAACTCAAATAACGGTCACGACGGCGGAGAAGTCGTTGTCGTCGCATACGTACGACAAAAACATTCCCCTTTTGTCGTTTAGTAAACGCTTCGTATAAAAAAAAGATTCCTTTTGAATAAACGTAAAAGTCAAAGGGGTTTGTACAAAGTATAAAAGAAAGTTGTGTATAAAACAAAATATGCCTCAATGAAAGGGGATTGAGACGAAGTCCCATACCTCGTATCCGACTTGACCCGACCGTTCTTTAATCTCCTGAATAATAAACTTGAGTTAATCTCTACTTTCTTATGAATCTTTTTCAAGTTCATTATTCCTTTTATACCATGTTATGAACATCATGTAATCAGTTAAGTTAATAATGTTCATTTTGTCGGTATTTGGTTCTTAAGTCAAAAATAGACTTCTTACACTTACATGTTGTTAATTTGGTCAAAGGTTCATTATATCCAGAATGGTATTCATGATGTAGATATCATATATGTCATATATATCCAGTACATGCATGCATTTATAATATTACATCACATTTATAGGTAAGAAATGAAATGCACCGTTCATGGAGACGGTAAGCCGTACGTACGCATGAACGCTACTTCCATTTCTATTTCATATTTTCTGGAATGGAATCATAATGATATAAGAGTATATTATAATTCCAGTATAATAAAATATATAACATCATTAACTTTATCCTTTACACATCTCACATATGGTATTAACGAATCAAATCACTTTTAGGGGGCGGTAGTCCGCACTTCCTAAAATGAAGATATCGTGTTTACCCATAATGGAAACCATAAAGGTATGCAAAAAATGAAAAAAACAGAAGCTTAAGGAAAACATAAACATATTATATATTATATATAAAAATAGTGACATCATAATGGCCCCTTTTGAAGGTGTTAAATGAGTATTGAACAATCATCGTTTCGGGAGGCAGAATTTCGCCATCCACGGAAACCGTATGTTCTTTAAACATTTGATGTAGTTGTGTGAGAGTGTAGCTCAAATAAATCTTATAACAACATCCTTGTATATTTAATATACTGGTGTTGTTACAAAATAAGTAAATAAAAAGAGTTTAGGGGGTTGGAGAAGCAAAATAAACCAAATGAACATGAGAGAATGAATTACCTTTAAAAGTGTAACTCCTTTTGATTTGAGCCTAAAGGCTTCCTTTGAAAGGATTCTGCCCAAAGGGAATCCTCTAGGATGAGGAGAGGGATGTGGAGAGAGTAAATGGGCAGGGGTTGGCCGAGCCAAAGGCTTGTGGAGTGTGTGAAATGAGGTAGAGGTGGGGGCCTTTTATAAGAGGATAGGAGGGGCACTTTTGGAAAGTAAAGAAATATTACTTTATTTGAAAATGTGTTTCGGTTTCAAAAGGTCCCAAATTGATATAATTCGTGGATAAGGTGATAAGGGTTCGAAATCCACTCATCCAATTGGTTTTGGACATGTGTAGTTCATAGATTTTACATTATCTTTCCATTTTATTTAAATCGTCAAATAATGATGTCATCGCTGCATCATTATTATGTCATAAATAATTTAATTTATTTAATGTCTAAAAATCATAAAAAAATACTATGATGTAGGAAATATTTTTATCTTTCCAATGACTATTTATAATCAAAAATATGATCTTTATAACCCCATGTAAAAATTGTTTTCGTAAAACATCTCTTGTTTGTGTCATTTTTACTTTAACATTTAATAAAAAGTTATTTATGTCATTTCCAAACCAAAGTGTCTTCATGGGGTCCCCGAGTTGACCCATGGCTTGTCTTGGTCTTCCATGACACAACCAATAAGGTTGGGACATGTGTCTAGGTCATTTCCTATTATTAAAGCATTATTTATACCTTAAACTACCCTAATTACCACTAATCGCGATTAAAAACTTAATAAGTTACTATTCACCAAAAAATTATTTTAATCTCATTGAACCACATTTTACTTCTTAATGACAACCATGTATGTCGGATTTTCAAAATTCAATACACATTAGTGGTAAACTTTCATTTAACTGAAAAATCAGTTTGCTTGATTACCACTTAGTGGTTTCACTATTCATCAAAAATTAAAGTTTTTCAGAAAATTACCAAAAATTCACCCTAAGATATATTTGATATTCCGAATTCAAAAATGAAGTCTATTTTACAAAATTACAATCATATAAGTCACATTAATTAATTTAATAATTAATTCCCGCTGCCAGAGCAAATAGCGTGTTTTTACAAAACAATAAGTATCAAAAGATTGACACCAGTTTAAGTCTAATTTAAAGTGAAATTGATTCCAATGACCACCATTGGATAAAATGGTAAAAATATATTCTAATTTCACTTCAAAACCAATTCAAAACATAATCTAATCATATAAATAAATTAGATTAGAAAGCAGTTTTGATGTAAAATGCAGTATTTTTCACTATTCATTAAAAAATGAACATTGTCAGAAAAATACCAAAAATTCACACAAGGTAAATTTTGATGTCCCAATCATAAAGGATAAGTTTATTTTGACAAACATAGTTTATAAAATTGTCAAAATATATATTCAAAAATGGTTTGTCATCAAAAGGCACTAAAATAATCTTTTAAGAATATTAGTGTCTTCCATGCATAAGATTGTATTTATTTTCATTTTAAGCCTCTATAACACTATCTTAATCATTAGTATACATAGATAAAAATATCTATTATTCATTACTTACTTGGGATGTTACATCCTTCCCCCCTTTAGAAAATTGCGT
The DNA here is from genome assembly GCA_963277665.1 of Viscum album. Taxonomy (NCBI): domain Eukaryota; kingdom Viridiplantae; phylum Streptophyta; class Magnoliopsida; order Santalales; family Viscaceae; genus Viscum; species Viscum album. Next base: position 1,688,990,808 of record OY728163.1, on the reverse strand, counting down.
CCCCGCAATTTATTTACTTATCGAATAAATGGGGGTACTTATCCCTCATTGCATTTTCAGATTCTCATGTTGCCTCTTCAATCATGTGGTTTTTCCACAAAACCTTTACCTGCTTAATCACCTTATTCCGTAACACTTGCTCCCTGTGGTCAAGAATCTGGACCGGTTGTTCCTCATAAGATAGGTTCTCTTCCAGCTGAACTACCTCTGGACTCAAAACATGAGATGGATCTGGCATATACTTTCTCAACATTGAAACGTGAAAAACATTGTGTACCTGAGATAAACTCGGAGGTAAAGCCACTCGGTATGCAACTGATCCAACTCTCTCCAGAATTTCGTATGGTCCAACAAACCTTGGACTCAACTTTCCTTTCTTACCAAATCTCATCACGCTTTTCCAAGGATAAACCTTGAGAAAAACATGATCACCTACCTCGAAAGATAGATCCTTCCTCCGGTTATCCGCATAACTCTTCTGCCTGCTCTGAGCTGGTCTCATGTGTTTCTGAATCAGCTGAACTTTTTCTGCCATCTCTTCTACCAATTCTGGTCCCATCAACTTTCTTTCACCCACTTCATCCCAGAAAGCTGGAGTTCGACACCGCTTCCCATATAATGCCTGAAATGGTTCCATCTGTATACTGGAATGAAAACTGTTATTATATGAAAACTCAACCAAAGAAAGATGTTGGTCCCAACTTCCCTGATAATCCATAGAACAAGCTCGTAGCATATCCTCCAATGTCTGAATTGTTCGTTCTGACTGCCCATCTGATTGAGGATGAAAAGTTGTACTAAAATTTAATTCAGTACCCAACGACTTCTGAAGGCCTTTCCAAAAGTTAGAAGTAAACCTGGGATCACGATCCGATACAATGGAGAGAGTAACTCCATGTAACCTGACTATCTCTTTAAGATACAAACGGGAAAGTTGATCAAGAGAGAAAGTATCTCGTATAGCAAGGAAATGAGCAGATTTGGTCAAGCGATCAACAATAACCCAGATTGCATTATTACCTCGAGATGTCTTCGGTAATCCAACAACAAAGTCCATGGATATATTCTCCCATTTCCACTCTGGCACTGGTAAAGGCTGAAGCATCCCTTTCGGTAACTGTCACTCGGCTTTAACCTGCTGACAAGTCAAACACTTCACAGTAAAATTAGCAATATCTCTTTTCATTCCATCCCACCAGAAATACTCCCGCAGATCTCTATACATCTTAGTACTGCCCGGATGAACTGAAAACGGAGAACTATGAGCTTCACATAACAACTCTCTCTTCAACTGTGATTCACAAGGCACACACAATCTCTTCCCAAATCTCAAAACGCAATCATTATCATTGTTGAATTCAGGCAACTTACCTTTCTGAACCAGCTCTACCTTTTTCTACAACTCACTGTCTTGCTTCTGTGCTTGCTTGATTCTATCTGATAGAGAAGATCTCACTGATACCTGAAACAAAACAGAAGGACTTCCTGCACCAACAACTTCTATTCCAAATTTCATCAAATCGTTAACCAAAGGATCACGTTCCAAACGCAACATTGTTAATGAAGCATTACTTTTTCGACTCAAAGCATCAGCCGCTTTATTTGCTTTTCCCGGATGGTAATGAATTGTACAATCATAATCCTTGATTAATTCCAGCCATCTCCTTTGTCTCATGTTTAACTCTTTCTGAGTGAATATATACTTTAAACTTTTGTGATCGGTATATATTTCACACTTTACTCCATACAAATGATGCCTCCAAATTTTTAAAGCAAAAACAATAGCAGCTAATTCCAAATCATGTGTAGGGTAATTTACCTCATGAGTTTTCAACTGTCGTGAAGCATAAGCAATTACCTGATCATTCTGCATTAGGACGCAACCAAGTCCTTTCAATGAAGCATCACTGTATATAACAAACTCACCATTCCTGGAAGGTAGTGCCAAAACTGGAGCATTCACCAATCGTCTTTTCAATTCCTGAAAACAATCATCACATTATTTTGTCCAGATAAACTTAACACCCTTCCGAGTTAGCTTAGTCATTGGACTAGATAACCGTGAAAAATTTCTAACAAACCTTCGGTAATAGCCCACCAAACCAAGGAAGCTACGAATCTCGGTTACATTTGTGGGTCTTGGCCATTCTTCCACAACTTTTGTTTTTGCATGATCAACAGTTATTCCATCTTTAGAAACAATGTGACCAAGGAAAGAAATTTTTTGCAACCAAAACTCACACTTGCTGAATTTCCCATACAATTTCTTTTCTTTTAAGGTTTGCAAGATAACCCTTAAATGTTTTTCATGCTCCTCTTTACTTTTAGAAAACACCAAAATATCATCAATGAAAACCACCACAAACTTATCCAAGAACTCATGGAAAATTCTATTCATTAAGTCCATGAATACAGCAGGTGCATTGGTTAGCCCAAAAGACATTACTACAAATTCATAATGGCCATATCTCGTACGGAACGCGGTCTTCGGAATATCTGCCTCCTTTACCTTCAGCTGATGGTACCCCGATCTCAAGTCAATCTTTGAAAAAAACTGAGCTCCCTGGAGCTGATCAAACAAATCATCGATATGAGGCAAAGGATATTTGTTCTTAACAGTGATATTATTCAAGGCTCTATAATCAATGCAAAGTCTCATAGAACCATCTTTCTTTTTAACAAATAAAACAGGAGCACCCCATGGTGATGTGCTAGGTCTAATGAAACCTTTCTCTAATAAATCTTGCAATTGCTCCTTCAACTCTAAAATTTCAATTTGTACCATTCGATAAGGGGGTTTTGAAATTGGCTTAGCATCAGGAACTAAGTCAACAGTAAACTCAACTTCCCGATCTGGTATTATTCCAGGAAACTCATCAGGAAAAACATCAGGATACTCATTTACCACTGGCACATCATTAATCTGAACAGTTCCTTTATTTTCAACGACGTGTGAAAGGTAACATTCATTTCCATCTTTTACAAGTTTCTCGGCCTCTTGATATGTTATCAAAAGTAAGGGTTCATTCTTGTAAACAAACTGAAAGTGTTTCTGAAAAGAAACTTCTTTAGCTCTACAGTCAATCTTAGCATGGTAAATAGAGAGCCAATCCATACCCAGGATAACATCAAACTCTACTAGAGGTAGAACAATAAGGTTTGTAAGTAGGTTCTTTCCACAGATAAGGATAGGAAGATTCTTATAAATTCTTTTTGCCTCGACATTTCCCCCAGGTGTTTTTACCAAAAGTTCAGGAGTCATTTCTTGAGATGGTATTCCCATTTTACTAGAAAAGGTTTCAGAGATGGAAGAATGTGTAGACCCCGAATCAAACAACACACTGGCATAATCTGAAAAAATAAACAAAGTACCTGATACGACTTCATTTGATGGACCGACATCTTCTGAAGTAGTTGCAAAGGATTTCACCACCCCTTTCTGCTTGTAGTCTAACTGCTTCCCATCACTCAAACTCCTTGTCGGACACTCGTTTGCATAGTGACCCATCTCATTGCACTTATAACATTTCACTAACTGTAATTCAAATTTGTTCTTACCTTCACCTTGATCCTTTTCAGTGCAATCACGAGCCTTATGTCCCATCTTACCACATCGGTAGCACTTCCCAGAATTCAGAAGACATTCCCCAGCATGCCTTTTGCCACATTTATCACAAACTGGAAACTTAGTTCTCTTACCATCAGACTTTTTTGAAGAATTCTTACCTTTCTCCTGCCACCTCGGTCTCTTCTTCTCCTGGTTGTTATAGAACACTTGGTCATCGGCAAACTCCATTTCCACCTTCTCAGCACATCGAACAAGCTTTTCATAACTTTTAAACTCACGAGAAGCTAATGCCCTTCGATATTTTGGATTTAATCCTGAGTAAAAACGATTGATTTTACTATCAAGGTCCCGGATAAAATTTGGAGCATACCTTGCCAATCGAGTGAACCTTTCTTCATAGGCAGCCACTGAGTCTTCCTCTTGCCTCAATTCCAAGAATTGCTTTTCCATACTAAGTCGAACAGCCTTAGGAAAATACTTCTCAAGAAACATACCTTTGAATTCATCCCAGTCAAGAGCATCAATCTCATCGGCATCCCTGATATTTTTAACCATAGACCACCACTGATCTGCTTCACCCTCCGAACGGTAAATAGCAAGAATAACCTTTTGATTGTCTGAACACCCCATGACATCAAAAATCTTCTCCAGTGCTTTAATCCACCCTTCAGCTAGCACAGGGTCAGATGATCCTCTGAATGATGGTGGATGTTGCCTCATGAAATGTTCCACCACTGACATGTTCCTCTGCGGTTGTTCTGGCTGATCTCGTGCATGGATATCGCCGCCATTTATCGCTTGAGTCAACTGCGCCATTACTGCAACAAACTGTTCAGTTCCAATTCCGACCATTTCTGGATGCTGATTCGGAAGGTTATTTCCTTCTGTATTCCTTCCTAGCACTGCTTCCCTGTTTCCTCTACGGAAAACCATTCTGAACAAACATGACTTAGATGAAGCAACATGGTAATCTTTAAATGCTATATCATTTCGAAAAAAAAATATTTTTGGATAATCATTTAATAGAATTCTAACTCCTAAAGTTATCTAAACCGACCTCTGATACCAACTATAAGGCCCCAGCCTTAAACCTTACTTAATCTTGAGTTATTACAAGATTACACATTGAGGATCTTTTCGGGTTTATAGTTTTAGAGAATGAGATCATAAAACTTGCATTACATTCCACATATAAACAAAGTGGTTACATAAAGATAGTATTCTTCATTCCCATCAATGGAAACACATTTAAAATAAAACATGGATTAATTCTTGACACATCCTTGACTCTATAATCTTATCATGTACCTTTCCCTTGACCTGTGAAAAACATTTCAAAAACTTGGGATGAGCATAAAAACTCAGTATGGGTTATAAAAAAAACATGGAAAGGAAACATGAGTTCATATACACATAATAATGAAATCATACTTTACCCATAAAACATTGGCACTTTAACATACCTCATAAAATCATGAATAAATCATAGAAATCATAAGACATAAAGGTAACTTGAGGCATTCATAACATTCTTACGTAGGGAGTAACCCTCTTGGTTACGTTTGGAATACCCATCACAGTATATTACCTAAAATATCTTCGGAGAAACCTTAACGTTTCACTCCTTCGCGTTACCCAATGCATTGGAGAGCTATAACGGGCTCACCCGCCCGTAGTTTATCACGGAACCACCCGTCTTCATAATAATGCCCAAGAACCATAACATAATCATATCACATAAAACATGCATAAAGGAAACATAAAATTTCCACATTTCAATCACGAGATATCAATACAACACATTGATATAAAAACATTATGAAAACCATTTTTAATACTAAAAGAAAAGAAAAGTAAAACATGGTATTTATTTTTCTTTTAAAAAAAGGTATGGCTTGTAGAGGAAGCCGCAACTCAAATAACGGTCACGACGGCGGAGAAGTCGTTGTCGCCGCATACGTACGACAAAAACATTCCCCTTTTGTCGTTTAGTAAACGCTTCGTATAAAAAAAATATTCCTTTTGAATAAATGTAAAATTCAAAGGGGTTTATACACCGTATAAAAGAAAGTTGTGTATAAAACAAAATATGCCTCAATGAAAGGGGATTGAGACGAAGTCCCATACCTCGTATCCGACTTGACCCGACCGTTCTTTAATCTCCTGAATAATAAAATTGAGTTAATCTCTACTTTATTATGAATCTTTTTCAAGTTCATTATTCCTTTTATACCATGTTATGAACATCATGTAATCAGTTAAGTTAATAATGTTCATTTTGTCGGTATTTGGTTCTTAAGTCAAAAATAGACTTCTTACACTTACATGTTGTTAATTTGGTCAAAGGTTCATTATATCCAGAATGTTATTCATGATGTAGATATCATATATGTCATATATATCCAGTACATACATGCATTTATAATATTACATCACATTTATAGGTAAGAAATGAAATGCACCGTTCATGGAGACGGTAAGCCGTACGTACGCATGAACGCTACTTCCATTTCTATTTCATATTTTCTGGAATGGAATCATAATGATATAAGATTATATTATAATTCCAGTATAATAACATATATAACATCATTAACTTTATCCTTTACACATCCCACATATGGTATTAACGAATCAAATCACTTTTAGGGGGCGGTAGTCCGCACTTCCTAAAATGAAGATATCGTGTTTACCCATAATGGAAACCATAAAGGTATGCCAAAAATGAAAAAAACAGAAGCTTAAGGAAAACATAAACATATTATATATCATATATAAAAATAGTGACATCATAATGGGCCCTTTTGAAGGTGTTAAATGAGTATTGAACAATCATCGTTTCGGGAGGCAGAATTTCGCCATCCACGGAAACCGTATGTTCTTTAAACATTTGATGTAGTTGTGTGAGAGTGTAGCTCAAATAAATCTTATAACAACATCCTTGTATATTGAATATACTGGTGTTGTTACAAAATAAGTAAATAAAAAGAGTTTAGGGGGTTGTAGAAGCAAAATAAAACAAATGAACATGAGAGAATAAATTACCTTTAAAAGTGTAACTCCTTTTGATTTGAGCCTAAAGGCTTCCTTTGAAAGGATTCTGCCCAAAGTTAATCCTCTAGGATGAGGAGAGGGATGTGGAGAGAGTAAATGGGCCGTGGTTTCCCGAGCCAAAGGCTTGTGGAGTGTGTGAAATGAGGTAGAGGTGGGGGCCTTTTATAAGAGGAGAGGAGGGGCACTTTTGGAAAGTAAAGAAATATTACTTTATTTGAAAATGTGTTTCGGTTTCAAAAGGTCCCACATTGCTATAATTCGTGGATAATGTGATAAGGGTTCGAAATCCACTCATCCAATTGGTTTTGGACATGTGTAGTTCATAGATTTTACATTATCTTTCCATTTTATTTAAATCGTCAAATAATGATGTCATCGCTGCATCATTATTATGTCATAAATAATTTAATTTATTTAATGTCTAAAAATCATAAAAAAAAATACTATGATGTAGGAAATCTTTCTATCTTTCCAATTACTATTTATAATCAAAAATCTAATCTTTATAACCCCATGTAAAAATTGTTTTCGTAAAACATCTCTTGTTTGTGTCATTTTTACTTTAACATTTAATAAAAAGTTATTTATGTCATTTCCAAACCAAAGTGTCTCCATGGGGTCCCCAAGTTGACCCATGGCTTGTCTTGGTCGGCCATGACACAACCAATAAGGTTGGGACATGTGTCTAGGTCATTTCCTATTATTAAAGCATTATTTATACCTTAAACTACCCTAATTACCACTAATCGCGATTAAAAACTTAATAAGTTACTATTCACCAAAAAATTATTTTAATCTCATTGAACCACATTTTACTTCTTAATGACAACCATGTATGTCGGATTTTCAAAATTCAATACACATTAGTGGTAAACTTTCATTTAACTGAAAAATCAGTTTGCTTGATTACCACTTAGTGGTTTCACTATTCATCAAAAATTGAAGTTTTTCAGAAAATTACCAAAAATTCACCCTAAGCTATATTTGATATTCCGAATTCAAAAATTAAGTCTATTTTACAAAATTTCAATCATATAAGTCACATTAATTAATTTAATAATTAATTCCCGCTGCCAGAGCAAATAGCGTGTTTTTACAAAACAATAAGTATCAAAAGATTGACACCAGTTTAAGTCTAATTTAAAGTGAAATTGATTCCAATGACCACCATTGGATAAAATGGTAAAAATATATTCTAATTTCACTTCAAAACCAATTCAAAACATAATCTAATCATATAAATAAATTATATTAAAAAGCAGTTTTGATGTAAAATGCAGTATTTTTCACTATTCATTAAAAAATGAACATTGTCAGAAAAATACCAAAAATTCACACAAGGTAAATTTTGATGTCCCAATCATAAAGGATAAGTTTATTTTGACAAACATGGTTTATAAAATTGTCAAAATATAGATTCAAAAATGGTTTGTCATCAAAAGGCACTAAAACAATCTTTTAAGAATATTAGTGTATTCCATGCATAAGATTGTATTTATTTTCATTTTAAGCCTCTATAACACTATCTTAATCATTAATAGACATAGATAAAAATATCTATTATTCATTACTTACTTGGGATGTTACAAAATCCTCCAAGAGTGTCAAACTAGGTGGGCGGTAAGGCTTGTTGTCATGTAAAATGTAATGCACAAGTCAATCACACACACCTTTTTTGGAGTTATTACCCCTAGGTAAATCTATTCCAGAACCATGCCCACTTGTAGTATCTATATTGGGATTTAATTTCTTAGAAAACAGACACTATATCCTTCACCAATATTCCAGGATATTTTACATTACTTTTAATTATCCTTAGACATTTCCTTAGACCTATCCTTAGGGATTTCACCAAGGTTTTCTCATCATTGTTTCCAAAGGTTTACAAAAACTTTTCTTTGATAGAAACTATAATAAACAAGTATTTCATACATAGATATTTTATTCTAATAGATCAACATTCAATAATTTTCAAATATACATGCGCAATGACTATAATGGTTTAGTGTATTTAGAGACTAGGTAAAAAATATACTTATTTAAGGAATGATCTTCAACATCTCCCATAAGGATCTTACCTTTTTTTACTATTCATAAACATACCCTACATGAAACCTTTATTCATTACCTATAGAAAGGAAGCATAAGATAGGGTGATCTCATATGCTCAGTAAGGGTAAATGTAAAGAACCTTCCTGAGTTGACCTGATACATCACATAATCTGTCTCACCACAAGACCTCAAGAATGACTCCTCGTAAGCCATAGGCTATTGATAAGAAGTGAGGATCTAAAAGATATTGTGTGGAGACTATAATCTCTGTTCAGTGTGCATAAATAGTGAAAAATAACTAAAATTATACATAGGGATCACATCAGAGTACACAAAATAAATAACTGAAACAAAATCATTCTAAAATAAATGGAATACAGCATACAATCATGTAGACTCTAAAATTATGAAATTCATACAATAGTTGGTTTCTCACTATCCCTACCACATATAAAAAATAAACAAAATGATATTAAATTCAAGAGGATCTATTGATACATCAAGAAAACCCACATACCCAATCTCCATGATGATCAAGTTGCCCCATCCTTATTCTGAGACTCCTCATGTGTAGTTCTTGTCAATCCAGCAATATTGAGCCTTGTTCCTAACCACTATACAACATGTGATATAACCTGAAGGAAAAAATACAGTCTTCATATACACTAAAATTCACATACATGGGGTGGGAAATAAATCACAATAGGCCACCCCAATGGTGAACCTATAAGTTTACAATAATAATAAGTGCATGAACATGTGATATGACCATCCTAACTAAAAGATTATAGGAACTGATATAAAATAACCAACTATATAAGTGGGGTGAATATGCAACAAATTATCCAACCATTGTGTTCTAATAAGACAGTTGTGGTAAATATTCCCTGCTCTTTCCTATGATTTAGGATTTACCACACGTGGCTCACCTAGCCACACAACAACCAGTGCATCCACCAAATTTACATAGGAGATCTAAGATGTTTAGATTCCAAATGAATGAATACTAGACCCCAGTCATAACAATAGGAATTCACATGAACGACCCACATATAATGGGCACTTGGACTCCAATGACACAGTATGAACTGGTGACAGGAGAATCTAGGTCAACACAACTAGAAAACCTATTAGTCCCAAAGGTCCTATAGAATGAATCATGCACAAAATATGTACCTAAAAAAATGTATTATGGTCTTCATAAGATCTATGATCACAAAACATCCATATCCTTGGGAGATAAAAAAAATCCATGGTATAAAAAACCCACTCCAAGGGTACCTTGAAACCATAGAAGTACGAAGCCACACTAGTCAGGGATAACACTTACCTAAATGGGGGTTTCACTCATCAAAATCATAAATTAAGTACCTAATATTATATGAACACAACCATCCAGTGGATGATATAACCAAATAAAAACTTAGGGCCAAAGCTTGATCCAATATATCATAAGCTTCTCCACCTCAAACCACATTCTTGGGTAGAAACTGCATCAAACATCACAGCTAGAGGCCAAACAAATGTGGGATGATCCAACCTCAAACCCACCGTCCAAACAGATGAACTAAAAGTACCAATCCAATCTCATCCAATAATAACTAGCCTCTCATGGACCCTTGGATCACATCATCCTAACAAAACCATCAATATGGGCTCTCCATAAGTTGACTCAGGGTCAAACCAAACTAGGGGCTCTCACAATCCTAGAGGCTACAAAATAAAGAAACATCTACCATGGGATTCCACTAGTACACCCAAGAAATCAAAATAATACCACAGAAATAGCCTCAACTAGATCAAACCTCATAGTAAGAGAAAGAAACCATTTGTGGGATCCTCTTGCTCATCCAAAATCATGGGACACACCCAGTGCTTAAACATCCCAAACATCACTCAGTGGCCTTCAACTGGTCTCCAATCAATAATGCAACCAAAGGGGGTTACAAAAGAATAATCTTTTCAACAAGGGAATTTGAATCTATCATCATGAACACCTCAAAAGTAGTAGACCCTCCACAAGGGTTCCTTAGCACAAGTCAAAACAAAACATGCTATACAAGCATTCTCAATTGCAGATTATGACAGCCAATAATCACATGATCAGAAACTACGCCACAAGGTAATGCTCAAGAGTCCCTCAGAATCATCTTATAAGATAAAAAAACCTACCATAACTTCCATCCCACGACATCAACCAACTCCAAAATGCTCCAATATCACTGGTCTCCAAACACAGTAGTTAAACCTTCATTTCTCTAACATCAAGAAACGGATTATAACACATAGGGAAAAAAGATCTCATCATATATTCTACTCGATCCTGACTACTATAATCTTTCCAATGAACCTCAAATATATCACCATGACACACTCAGTCTAGAATGATCACTAATATCACAACCCTCACTCAAGACTTAAATCTTATAACCTAAACCCCCATGAGAATTCTGAAACCAAACCACAAAGAAAACTTAATACTAAGCAATAATAGTTCAAAAAACAATAAAAAACGTCTCTATACACCAAAATGATACCACCTTCACAATATACCTGTAAATAAACTCATAATGGACTTTATAAGACTAATTCTAACAACAAGGTGAAAAAATAGGCAAAATTACCTAAGGAAAAGTACATGGTGTGAACTTGGGGTACAAAAAAGTCTACTCAAAAGTCTAATTAGAATACTTAGAAGTCTAATTAATATTTGTTATCCCTTTTAATTAGTATTGGTATTGACTTTAATTAGAGATCCCTGGTATTTCTAAATAAATTTCATAGTGCTACAAATAGTGATGTAACGTTTTCAACATAAAAATTTAATCATGACAATTCTTTTCAACTATAGTAGATCTATTTTCAGATTATAACATTGTTTTTCTAAGGTATTTTAGGATATTTTATTTTCCTTCATCATTTTTTGGTATAGAGAGTGTTTAGTTTCCACTCTAGGGTTTTTAAATAGATAATTAGTCTCTTTAATTATACAGGAGGCATCAACACTGTAGGGTGTAAAAATTATTTCTCTAGGTTATCATATGTACTTTGTAAATACTCATCCCACTAGTATTTCATGTTGGTATTTTAAAACTTATTCAAGTCACTGTATTTAACTCACTTAAATTTCATGCTCTAGTAGTTCACTTTAGCCTTATCAAAGTAGCAATGGATGCAATCTTCAACATATGGATGTGTTTACTAGTATATGGAAAGCTACGGATGGGTTGAGAAGACTATTATTCAGGTGATAAGAGTAGTTAACTAGATATAGTAGTTAAGTCAGTGATATATACTATAAAATGGTGAATTCAATAGATGGATGGTCATGATTCTCAGAGGTTGATGCAACTAGTTTTACCAGTTTGAATCTCTATAAATGATATGTGGGTACAACTACAGTAATATAATATCAAGCATATACCTTGTACATAAGTTAAACAAATTAAATAAGTGAAATTACTAGCTCATTTTATAAAGTTATACCTACCCCTATTCTGGTGATATAAGAGTTTGTAGTGTTCTCCCATGGGCATAGGACAAAATTATTTACCGTATAATCTTGTGTGTCTATTTAATCTTCCTATTGATCTTATTTTTCTTAAATTTTTTATTTTTAATTAGAGTGTGTGGGAGATAAGTATTTAAAGTGGTTATTAGGGTGTAGCAATATAACCTAATTTTTTATCCAATAAAGAAAGGGGTGGACTAGTATTTGGGATTCCACAACACCTAACTACCAATGGAAATGTTTTTTTGATGAACTTGGGTTCAAGAATCATGTGGTTGTGTTGATTTTTTAACCTTTATTCCCATTAACTATTATTAGATCTTGGTTATACACACTCAGAAACTATTGTAACATCCTCGTTTGCCTCATTATTATATTTATTTTAGTTAGGATTATTTTTATCAAGAGATATAATAGTGGAAGAATGAAATGTTCGAATTAGTCATTTTAACAGAACAAACTATGGATTCTAGAAGATGTAGATAGAGGAATATATCTTATAAAATGATATTAAACTTTTATTTGGTGGAGAGAAATTTTTTAAGATAGATAAAGGATTATGGAAAAATATAGATAATAATAAAACTTGTATTTCAATATAAAAAAGAATACTACTACAACTAAGCTTATGGAAACTCTATCTAACATATATGAGAAACAAAAAAAATAAAAAATTTATTGATTATACAAATTATTAAAATGAGGTTTTTATAATGGAGTTTAGCATAAAATCATGTGAACAACTTTAATATGATTCAGAGCTATCTTGAAGTAGTGAATGTTACTTTCACAAATGATGTGTAAGAAATTCTGTTACTATAAACACTACGGGAATCTTGGGATGGCATGGTTACTATGGTAGGTAATTCCTATATAAATAATGATATAATATTTAAAGAATATTTGAATTTTATTCTCATTAAAGAGATAAGGATAATATAATTCCAACTACATTTCAGTAATAGTCTTAGTACAAATAGAGGGGGACACTCATCATAAAGAAATAATCATTAAAAACTGAAATAAAATACTAGGGAGAAGAGTGGTGTAAATTAAAATGATCCAGGGCTTAACTAATGGAATTTTTATAAGTGAGGATATCTATATAGGAATTATAGAATTCTCAAAGAAGGAACCAAAAGGATAGCTTCCAGAATATTAAATACAATTAGTTTAACAAAAGGAGGTGGAAATCTAATGATCGCTATTCATATTTTGGTGGACTCATTTGTGACTGACTCTAGTGCATCCTTCCACTCAAGGGTAGATGATAGGTGCATGATGAGTTACGCATTAAGAATATTTAGGAATGATCATGTGGTGGATGATGAAGCTTTGGATATTATCAAAATGGGAGATGTAATGATATAATTTCATAATGGGAGCTATCTTTGGTTAAAGGAAGTGGTACAAAAACCAAGTCTCTTAAATAATCTTATTTTAGTGGGATAGTTATATAATTAAGTCTATGGTATAAACATTTCCCATATTTTATAGAATGTGACTCAAGGAACCATGGTTATGGAAAGATGATTAAAGGATGGTACACTTTGCCAAATCAAAAAATTTGATGGAAGTGAAATGACTAAAATTTTATCCTCTGAAAATCTAAAGGTCTACAATTGTATACATAATTTCCTTAGTGATAACTACTTAAAGGTTCAAGTTGACAAGGGAATTTTTAAGTTATATCACACAACTATCAGGAGTTATGAAACATTTGTACTAAAATCTTTCATTCAATTTGAATGGCTAGAAGTTCATAGCCTGGAAGATGGATCTAGTTCATATATATTTCTTGTGACCTTCCTCAGTTAAATCTCAGGGAGTATCCATTTATTTTGTCACATTCATCAATGAAACCACATGGAAAGTATGGGTTTATTTTCTTAAAAATAAATCTGATTTTTTTAGTATTTTTATACAGTGGAAAGCAATGGTAGAGTTGTAAAGTGGAAAAAACTGATATGCCTCATATTTAAAAATGGTGGATAATACAATGGTAAGAATTTTTAGGAAAAAAAAAGACAATAAGGGGATCATTATTGAGAGAATATTTCTAAGAACCCCACAAATAATGGAGTATAAGAGAGGATGAATCATACATTGACTAAGAAGAAAATATGAATGTGTGTGCACTCTAGGATGCCTAGGTATATTTGGGGGAAGAAACTAATACAGCAGTATACTTGGTCAAACAATTCCTAGAATTTATAATGGGATTTTTTTTTACCAGAACATATATGGTTCGATAATTTACCAAAATTATCTCCACTCAAAATATTTGGTCTCATTTATTATTATCTTTTCGATGCAAAAGATAGAGATAAGTTAGAGGAAAAGTCCAAAGAAAATTTTTTTAGGCTATATAAATAAAGAATTTTTCTATATATTATAGATTAATGATCAAATAAATTTAATTATAAGTCAAGATATAATCTTAAATGAGAATATTCTGTAGAAATACAAGAACTTTTCTAAATATAGAATTGATAGAAAGTTCTCAACTAATAAAGCATAGGTTTATAGGAAATAAAATCACAAAAATTTCTAAAATATTTGTGATATAAGATATAAATATAAATTCACCAAAAAATTTACAAATGATAGATATGCTAGAAATATCAAGGTTTACTAAAGATTGAGGAAAATTACCAGTAGTTGAGAAATCAGAATTAAGAGGTATAAAAGTTTGGGAATTAGAAATTAAAATATCAGAGAGAGTAGATACTTATCTAAGACTATTATCTAGATTTATATAACCTTTCCAATGATACTGGATTGACAAAAACTTATTACTTTTAACAAATATTAAATAACCCAAATTTTGATAAGTAGTAGGAACTCTCAGTGACTCAAGCAGTGGGAGTCATCCATAAAGGAAGAAATTAATTCTTTAAAGATCAATAGAAATTTGGATATGAATAAATTAGAAGAAAGAAAATAATCACTATAGAACAAATGGATCTATATTTTTAAATAATAATATTTCAAAATAAAAAAAAATACAAGGTATGGTTGGTGGTGAAAAGACCTAAATAGAAGGAAGGTATTGATTTCTCAAAAATATTTTCATCAGTAGTTAAGAATACTACCATCTAGATAGTGTTGATAATAGTTTCTTACGATGATCTACAATTGTATTAGATGGATGTGAAGGCCATTTTCCTTTATAGGGATTTAGAAGAGTATATATATATATATAATAGAAAAATATTTTTGAAGATCAATGAAAGGAGGGACTTATTTTTAAATTGAACCAAAGTCTTTATAGATTGAAATAGAAACCTTGATAATGGAATTAGAAGTTTAATGATTTTATAGTTAAATATGATTTCATAAGGATAAAATATGATCATTTATATTATTAGAAGTCGTGTAATGATTTTATTTATGTATTAATTATACTCTATGTGGATGACATGTTATTGGAAAGTCTAGAAAATCAATGTATTTATGAATTAAATGGAAAGTTGTATGGAAGATTTGAAATGAAGTATATTGGATCTCCATGAAAATCTTGGGAATGAGAATATAAATGTATCAAAAATAAATTACTATGTTTTTATCCTAGAAATAATACATATGGAAGATCATTGAGAAATTTTCGATGACCATATGTAAATATATCAGAACTCCTCTAACCGGAAAACATAAGTTATCTAAAGAATACACAAATTTAATGGAATATGTGATTCGGTTAATGATGATAGTATAATATGCTTCTATTTTTGAAAGAATGATATATACATATATATATAATTATTTTTATAGAGTCTAAATTTTCCTTTGTATTGGGATTAGTACATCAATTTATGTATCATCTAATGAAGGAGAACTAGGAAGATGAGAAGTGGATCGTTTGTTAATTTAATGGATCAGTAGAGAGAATATTTTTTATGTGAATATGATCTTATACATGGTTTTTTTAATGGTTATTTTTCTAGTGATTCCAACACTTATAAATGAAAAATGGGTCTTTTATTTACATTTGGTAGATCAGATATTATAATGATGTCCCATATATATATGTTGGTTACTTTGTCAGAAAAAAAAGTATAATATGTATCAGTTATAGAATATGGAAAGTGGTTGATCTAGTTAAATTGGTTACCAAAGGATCTCAAAAAATAATTAAAAAGAGGAATGTTATTCTATGATAGTTAGAGTGCTATCCAAATTTCCATGAATCTAGTATTTCATAAAAGAATGAAACCCATTAACATGAATTTCTATTTCATTCATAATATGATGTAAGAAAAGGTGATAAATCTATATAATATTATAGGGAATAAAAATTTTGTTTATATCTTCAAAAATATATTATTTTAAGAGATCCAAAGGAAACATTATACCTTGGTATCACTTGGCTGAATGGGGGGTGGAAGGAGAACACTAAATGATTTATGTGGGAGTAGGGAGAGATTTTACTAAGTGTTTAAGGAAGCTAGATGGATTCCTTGAATAACTATTTAAGGGGATATTTTCTGGGTTATAAATCTTCTTCCAGTTATAGAATTTAACTCAATGTGAGTTTGTATTTGGTAATTCAATTTAGCCTTATCATAGTAGTGGTAGAGGAAATATTAAGAATATGGATGTATTAACTAGTACATAGTGAACTACTAATTAGTTGACAATATTGGTATTTGGGCATGGTGAAGAGTCAACCAGCTATAATATTTAAGTTCGTGATGGATAATATATAATTTTGAAATCAATGGATGGTTTACCATATTTCTCATAGGTCAGTGTAACTAGTTGTATTAGTTGTGAATCTCTATAAATTAGAGGTGGGACTAGCTATTTTGACAAAGTATCAAGCTGGTACATTGTACTTGACATACAATTTTTTTTAATTTTAATCACTAAATCCTTACCTATAGTGATTCATACCCTTTTAATTTTAGTTATATAAAACTTTTCACTATTCTCCAATGAACATAGGATGAAAGTCTGAAGCATGTAATCTTGTATGTCAATTTAATTTTCCTATTACTCTTCCTATTATTTAATTTTTTATTTTATAATGGTGTATATGATAGATATATCTTTAAAGTAGTGATTATGGCATGGTAAGACTTCCTAATTTTGGTTCTCTAAGGAAGAAGGTGAGGACCGATAGTTGTAATTCTATAATTCTTAGCTACCGATGGATATGATTTTCTAGTAAAGTTAGGTTCAACCATAAATTGATTGTATTGGTTTATTCATCCTTTATTATCAACATTACATTCCCTTATTCATAAAATCCATGAAGGTCAGACTCATTCTAGTGATACTTATGATGAAATTTCTGATGTAAATAAGGTTCCCGTAAATTACACCCAACTCTCAAAGATTTTAAGGAGTGGGAATGTCAAGGATCACTCTAAACTTTTTAAAAATGTATTCAATACCTTCATGAATGTACATAAATCCAATAATTTCTAAAAATTTACCATGAATGTATATTTTAGTGGGTTTATATTTAGGTGTACACAATCTCAAGTTTGTAAAAGTGATAAAAATTCTGATGTGATTTGACAAATGGATCTTCCATATAGAATTCCATTGTTTTCCATAGAAGTGGATTGAAAAAATTATGAATTACACATTATTAGGTGGATCAAATATTCTTTAATCTAAAGGGTATCACCTGATAGAAATATACTCCTTGGGGGGACCTAAATGTTTTAGTTTCCTCGTCCTCAAGGTCCACTTATAATTGACTATATCTAGAGTAGCCATCCATAAAGTAAAGGGATTGTAAACCTGTCTTCGCATCGATCAAAAATTATATAATCAAGGTTAGAAAGTCATTAAACATTGGAAATTGAGGTCCTAAACTTCAAAATAAACCAAGATATTACCATTATTATTTTATGTGGGGACGATGTTATCCATACAATCGGGGCACAGGACCTTCTAAATAAATTTTTTTGTGGTCTATTTTTTCACTTATGCCTCCACCATAGTGTTATATTATATATGAATAATTATTTTACCTTATTTTTAACCATTGTGGTTTATTGGGAACCATATATGATGAACTACCACTCGGGGACTCATCATAGAGTTTTAGTGTAGTTCCATGTTAATAAATCTAAATGTTCCTTAAGTAACATGATGTAATAAAAATTTTCATCAATATTTTTTGTGTATTAATTACCATGGTTCTTCAGTATACTTTAGTACCAAGATTCACTAGTTTGATCCTAACACTGATTATAGAGATTCTTTCTTCAAAAGTGGTAAAATTGTTATCCAAATACTCTTCATTAATATTGATGGATATTGAGGGATTTCCAACTTCCTTAATACTATATGGTTTTATAGTTACATCATATTATTCATTGGAAGTATTATTATCAAGGATGGACTAAGGGTATTTTAGCTCAGTATATATTATATGGATTGTCATGGTGTTTCATAGACCATGTGTCCTTTATTTATTATGTTCTTTTATAAAATAATTTTTTCACATAGTTGAATGAGTTTCAATCAAACCTATATTATTATAGAAAAAAACTAACCCAGTGTCAACACACATTTCCCATATAATGTAAAAATTTAGTTATCCTAAAAATTTATGTTGTTCAAAATTCATATTTGGTTACCCATTATAGGAGAATAATTTTGTAAATGGGTATTTCCCCTTAGATGGAAGAACAATATGGTTCCTCAATTCTAAATTTGTTTCTTTGATGAAATAAATGGGAAATATAAATCTTTCATTCACATCATTTTATGGATTATAAGGGGTGAATTTAACTCCATATAGGTCTATTTCATGTTTCTTTATCTCAGCTTTATTTTTATTTCCCTATATTTTATAATACCTAACATCAATGTAGTGAGTTTCACATGAGACAAATTGGCCTTTTTCATAACACTGAATTATTAAATCAAATAGGGTTAAATTAAATTCTTATAATCTAAGGTATTAGAAGGTACATTGTAGAATGATATTAATACTGAAACTATTTTTCACTAAGACTTAAGAAATTTATATTTCATATAAATATCTTTATAAATAATGGGTCTTAATGTTCCCTTGTAAGATTTATCCTTGTTATTTTTCCATGGAAACGATTATCACATTACACTCTGTGAACTCATTCTCATAATGAAATGCATATTTGGAAACCAACTCAATATAAAAATCTTCTAAATTGATCAATTATTTTATAAGGGATTCTATAATTTCTTTTAATAGGTGAGGAGAATCTAATATTGATATATATTCTAGAACTATGGAAATATTATTTAGCACATAGTATTTCTGGGTAAAAATATTAGGCCTTCTTCCATACACCGAGTCTTGGGATTAACGAATATAGTATTGAGGGTACCATGATAATGAAACCCCTGGAGTATAAAGGGGATGGTTACTTTATTTCATGAGGGATAGAGGAACAAGGTCTCATAGAACTCCCTAGATAACTAGGTTATGGTGTTCTAGCTAACTTATCCAACAACCATATCTAATAATGTAGAATATTGGAGGGTCTTGGGTTAGATCATTGTGAATATAAATTTTGTTAAATTTTCATCCTATTAATTCTAGTAGCATGATGGTGTTGTTTGGGATAACTATATGATTCTTAGTCAGTCCTCAGGCATGTCTTCCACTATCTGAGTGGATTTTTTCAAGAATTACTAGGGAACTCTTATTCATAAAACTCCTCTTCATCAGTATATTGGTATATTCTTCAAATGAAATTAATGGAGAAAAATTGAACGAATTTTTCAAATGATGGTTTTTTATAATGATCACTTTTTATCTTCATAATTTTGGGCATATGAATTACATAAGAGTTTGGACAAGGTTGGGGACACACGGGGGTTCCTTTTCCTACACCCTTAGTACATCAGTATCAATTATACAAAATATAAGAAGTATATATAATAGATGACCCTACTATAGTTGTTATAGATGGAATTTGGGTCATAGATGGATAATTCATTCATGTCATGATGATGATTTGGTCATGGTTGAAAAACTTTTTGGGTAATCTATTGATTAATATTTTGTACACTTTTATTAATCACTTACATCCATTATCTTTATTCTTCAAGAAAGATGGAATATACTGGAGTCTTATTCCTTGAGTTTTTTAAATATTATTTTCCTTCATAAACCATAATCTAAATAAAATCCTTAAATAATAAGTAACCTTCAATAGTTTTTTCCAAAATCTAATAATATGGGTTATAGTTGGGGTGGTTTTTGAATCCTACCTCCTTGATCATCCTAATTTTTGGAAGTGTGATTAATTTATTCTCTAGGTAAGAAATTAAGTATCTTAAAACCTTTTAACCTCAAAAGGAGTATATATATTTTTCTCTTAGATTCATATTTATAGTGTCTCTTATCCCCATAAAAATATTATGTATTTTCTCTCTACATTGGTATTTCTACATGATTGGTATCATATCTAATATATCTTGTATATTCTCTAAAATGATTTCAAAAATATACTCTTAGGGAAGTTTTATATCCCTGGAATACATCAAACCCCTATATCATATGATCAAGTCTAAAATATATCATTTTCCCACTATATTAAATTATAGAGGTTATGGATGATAATCTTTACCAATGACAAGTTGAACTGACATAAGAACTATCAATGTTGGTCTTACCAAATGATGATTTTCCAAAATATAAAGCTATTATACCAAACAAATATGGGGTCTTCTTAATGTTTGTAAGAATAATATAAGTTTTTTTACCTCCTTTGGTTTAATGGTTACCATTATTATACCACACAAATAAAAAAAGTGACTAAGATGCTACCCTAATTCACATGCGACATTGAAGGATGAAAATTTATGGTTGTTAAAATTTAAAAAAAAAGGTTCTATTAAATGTAACTATTTGGGATATGGATCTCTTTATAGTCATGTTGAGGAAGATATTTCTTCAATTAAATCCAATTAATTAGTAATATCATTGAGTATTTATCTTTCGACACTTCTCATTGCATTAGGGTGTACCTTGTATGTCTTTCTAGAACTAGATTCTATTTGTAGTTCAAATAGGGTAACTCTTGGTACTCTAATAGGGAAGTAGAAAACTGAATAGTATTCCATTATCTAAGAAATATCAGGTAGGGGTCACTTTCTTGTTGGGTGGTTCCTTGTTACCTATGTGGATCGACTGGTTTAAGTTGGTATTTGACTCAAATTTCATCTTTATTATAATTTTTCCCTCTCAATAGCTCTATTTTGAGTAATTTAAATTTTTTCATTTTCTCAACTTAACTGTAAGAGATCTTATTTAGCTAAAATTTGTTAAACAACTTTAGGTTATGGGTTAGTTAAGTATGTGAAAACTCTTATCCCTTTATCATTATTAATTTTATATAGAGTGGGTAATAAGGGAAACTCAGGATGGGTTCCCAAATCTTGGATATACCTTTGATGTTGGATACTCACACCTTCTTTCATCACTTAAGTGTGAGTAATATTTTTAATTGAAGGATAATATCCACCAATATTATTACCAATAGTATACTAAAAGGAATCTTCTATCTCAACTATAATGACATTCATAAATATATACCTCAAAATAAATAATTTGTAATTTTAACTATGAAGTATGGTGATTCATCAAATGTATCATTATGGTCAACTATTATGACCAACTGACTAGAGAGGCATACGGACTTATGACCCTTGCAATGTTATCCCTAGTAATGTGAGTATAATCTTCATGATGAACTATAAGATTCCACCTTCCATGTGATACTAAGGTAATCTTCTCTGAATTTCACAAAAAAATACAAGTAAGGGAAATTGGATGGTTTTCTATCAATGGGGGATCCCTTGACGTTATTAATATCTATTTATATAGAGACGGTATACCATGACTGAATTCACCAATAAATTGGATGGTGGTGTGATTGATGGTGGTTGGTATAAAAATTCCATTGGCCTTATGAGTTAGAGTTTTCCCTAAGATGTTTTGGTTTCAACTATGGTTACAACATTCTTTGATTTTTAATTTTCAATTATGATAAGTGAAAGATACATTTTTCTTTCTATAAGTTAATACATCATATCCAATGTCGACTAAGAGGAAATTTTTATAGAAGGTATGTTTTTTAATGGGGTTTCCCTTTTGGTATTTGGACCCTTTATTTCATGGATATATTCATGGTTGAGCCTATTTATTTCTTTATATCACCAATAACGTCTCTTATAAGTCTTAGATAAAGGATAGTGTCATTGAGTTGATTGATTTCCAGTTCACCTCAAGTTCAATATGCCACTAAAAGTGATAATATTTCACATATCCTATAATGATTTTTCGAAGTAATAAGTTAAAAATAGTCTCTCAGGAACTTCTTGTTAGAGTCCAATATGGTTAAAGTGTATGGGATTATATCTTTCCCATCCTCTAATGCTTACATGTGGTATTTCCACTTTAATAATTTAGTGAACATTGTTAAATCTATCTACATAGGAATATTGGTGGTGCTTGTGTTTCCTATAGGACTTAAGGTTTACTAATACTAGAAGAGAAGTGAGGTAAACCTTCCTACATTATTCATTGAATATCTTAAGATATTAAACATTTATAGAATATGGTATATGTTGTAAGATAAATCAATTGATAATCACCAATAGATTTTAGTGGATGTATGACTTGTACGCCACTTGATATATTTAAGAATAACATATTGATGGGTGAAGGGATAAATATACATAACTAGTGTCTTATCTTCAAACAAGTCTATCTATATATCATATGGATTATATTTATCTTCAATATGAAATTTATTTAGTTATTCTAACCATAGAGGCCATATTTTGTTCAATCTATCTTATGGGGATGAACTTCTCTAGGTGTCTTTGGCTTTTCCAATTGTTAATAATTCCATATATATAATGGATGATAATTGTTGCATTAGTGTAAATATGGGTTGTGATAGAACATCACCAAGTGAAGATAGAATATATAATATATTTAACCCTTACCTCTATGGGATCTCTTCGTAAGAGTTATCTTCTCTATAATCAAGATATTCATCAATTAGTCAATTATTCATGATATCAGCTAAGAATTTAATTCTTTAGGGACAAAGTGGGTTGGAGTGGTAGTAAAAATCATCACACCAAAAAAAAATATTTTTAAAAAACTTTATTATGGTGTATATATTCTCATATATATTGAGAACTCCTATATAATAGTAAATTATATGTAAAGTTGCAATGGTTTTCCTGTTCTAGGAATCCTTCTCATAAACATTGGTATAACCTCTATGTCGATCATTTTAATTAATTTTATAGGGATTTACTCTATGATTTTTGGATATTTCTTCATGGGGAGGATCTCAGTGGTAGTTAATCTTATTCAAGGGAGATTCAATCAATAGGGTCACTAGAGAATGCTATAAAGGATGTTTAGGCCTTCTAGAAAACAGATCAATAAAATATCTCTAGATTATTTTCTAAAAGGGGGGGAAACTAGGGATGTTTGGATTATAGTAAGAGGTTCATACTCCCTCTAAGAAATAGGATTTTTTCCCATAATAAGACCTTATCCTATATTATTAAACTATAATTTTCATGAAAATATTTCCCTCAATAACTAAAGGGGTGGATATGGTTATGTGGTGATAGATATAGTTGTGATGATTGGGATACCACCTAGGACACTCTCGAGTAGTTTAGTGTATGTAAGTATCATCCTAATCATTCTCCTTTAGATATGGAAAGAATAAATTGTCATGTTTGGGACAGAGACTCCCAAAAACAGTTAGATATAATAGTTGTGTCCACTTTCCCCTATTGATTCTCTAACATTGGATCGGATTATGTGGACTCATCCCTTCAAGGTTCTCCTATGTTACTAAGAATGCCAGGATCATTTAATCCTAATGGTATTCATACTCTAGTGCATTGCCCATATCACAATAAACATACTGGGTCAGGAATAACAAGAATTGGTTTCCAAAAGCTGAGGTTTATGATACAGTTATGGATGAATATATATAAATAATGATGATATAGTGATTTTAGGTCACATAGGCGCTAGTAACCATTGGATTTACATCATTCCTATGGGGATTTTGAATATCATATCATCTATTAGTGGAAAACAATTATAATCAAAGATTCATAATAAACCCCATCATTATAGTATAATAAGTTAACATAATTTATTAATAAATATATATTATAGGTAAAGTATTTCACTCTAGGTTCAATATTTCTTTATTTATAATATTTTTATCCACAATTTTCCTTTATTGGCCCATTTCTTTGGGAAAGGGAATGAGGTTATGGTCATATTAGGTTGTGTATATCAAAATTGAAATAATAGGAAGTCATGTCATCCCATAAAGGATCCTATATTCTAGTTATAGACTCTTTAATAGATTTATTTAATATCCATGAAATACTTTTGTGTAATAAAACCATTTTATTTTACATTTCATCCTACCTTAGTGGGGTGAAAATTTATTTTAAAAGGTATTTATTGGCTCTAAAGAATTTAAAAGGGTATCAAATTAAATGTTATCATCCTATGATCAATCCATGAGATATCCCATGAATATTTAAAAAAGATGTGTGTATGATATTATGATAGAATTTGAAATCCATATAAGAATTAAATATAGAGTTTAAAACTATCTAAGAAATCATAGAGATAATTATTCCATAGTTTAAATCCAAATTGGAAGTTATGAAATGAATTGATGTGCTTTATTATCTCATTAATGGGTCTTATATATTTGGACCATCACTAGATATTAGATAGGTTATGTTAAATTTTAAGTATCTATAATAATAATTAAGTTTTTTTAGATATTAATGTATTTTAGGGTGATAAATTAAGTTATGGTAAAGTTTAATGTCCTCTAGGAAGTCTTAATATTATGTTACAGTTTAATGTTCTCCATAAAATCTTAAGGTTGAACTAGATTTAAAGGCCCTCTAAGTATAATTAATATTACACTAGAGTTTTGTGTCATCTAGAAATACTTGAGGGTTACATTGGGATTTAAGGTACCCTGCTAAGAATTAAGGGTATTTTTGTCTTTCGATCCCTCTATGAAGACATAAGGGTTACACTAGAATTTATTTATATCCAAGAAGGTGAATTGGGTTAATTTGGGATTTATAGTGTCTTGGGAAGTGTTAAGGGTCATTTTGGAGTTTAGTTCCATCCAGGAAGAGAAATCTTTTTACTATAACATTTATCTTCCCCCAAGAAGACTTATGGGTATGTTGTAGTTTAAGGACCTTTAGGAAGACTTAAGTTCACACTAGAGTTTTGGGGAATCCATGAGGTTATGTTGGGATTTAAGGTCCCCTAAGAATATATAAGGGATATTAGATTTTAATTTCCTTAAATAATACTTAATTTTACTTTAGATTTTTATACCATCCAAGAATTTGAATTTTTTAAATGGAGGAAAAAAGTTCCACTATGTTAAGATTGGGCCCATATAAGGCTTCCTTTATATCCCTTATGTGGAATAAAAATCCACATAGTTCATTTTCATGGTTTAAATGCATATGAAAATGATTGACACTAATCCTTATGAGTATCATAAATTATAAACTAGAGATAATGAAAAATAGAGTTTAATGTCATATTAGTAGGCCATGTTATATCTTTTAAAGTCATCTGATGAGGACCAATGCCTTTAAAGGTCATGTATATTGGACCAATGTCTTGAAATTTAGGTTAATATTTCTAAGATCATTATTATACAATATAAGGTTATATAAATAATATAAATTTCCTACATTTTAATGTTATAAAATAATGAGATCTATAAAAAATGTTCCTATTGGTGGAAAGAGTGTGGAACTCATTCTAGATCAACTTTAATAGTATTCATAAATAGATTAATTAGGTGAAGGTATTATATTACACCAAATAGAATCCCAAGAGATTTCAAATTGTTAAAAAAACTCAATGAAGGTGTGGGGGATTACACCAAGGATTTTGTTATTTATAAATATCTCTTCCTATATAATATTAATAGTAAAATGAATATTAGACCTATGGGAGATAGGAACCAATAGATGAAAAAAAATTATGTCGAGTGAGGTATCTAGTTTAATGAATAGGATGAAAGCATTCTTAGTTACCTGAAGAGTTAAATGTATGAAAATATAGTGTTTTATATCTAGGAATTATATATAAACTTCCTATAGAACATTGGATCTTAAGCAGGATGCATTAGTTGATAACGTGTAGGATGAGAAATCATAGAATGTGAGTGATGATAATGTAATATGAATTTGGGATTTCAAGGCCTATAGATGAACATCGGAGAGGTCAACTTCTAAAAGGAACCATGTAATGCTCCTTACATTATAAGTGATGTATAAGGGTAGGAATGATCCCATGGATGGAAAACGACCCTTTACAAGAGGTTATTACATGAATGTGAGTAATTTTCAAAGTATTCCATAGGTGTTGGGACATACACACATGCATCCCTTTATTATCACCATTTAGGTATTTATCCAACATTGAAGGTGGAAAATTTGAGTTTATGTCAGGGTTTTTGTGATTCACAAGACCTGTACACATGTATATAAATCATATTAGGGTTTCCTCTAGTTAGAGAAAATATACAAGTATATGTGTTGCATAAGTTTCTCAATCCTTGGATCTTTATATTTAATCATGTGTAAGTATGAAATTTTTACTTATAAATAGGGAAAATAAGTTAAATTAATAATTTATAAACCTACACAAGTAACATGTATAGAAGTATCCTTCATTTTTGGATGAGATATATATTGATGGGAAATGGGTTTCAAAATTTATTTTTTCTTAAGGGGTTTCATATATATCCATGCATGTAAGATTATATTTTTTCTAATTTAGAGAATTTATCCATTTTTTAAGTGGAAAATAATCTAAATTGAGGTATTTGTAGGTTATTAATAGGTTAACTCTCCATATATGAATAGTTCCATATATTAGAGCATAAATTTTATATATGGGGGAATCAAGTGTTCAGGCATGAAATTAATCAACATGCATAAATCAATTGGGTTTCTATACACATGAAAATACAGAGGGACTTATGATTTATATATTTATGTGAAACTTCCAAACCAGGGTGTGAAATTTTATCATGTTGAGTGAATTTTTTGGTTCCCTGAGATATGAGTACAAAATAGACTCACACCTGGTGACTTCCACGATACCTCAGGATATGGGAATAGAATTATCTCATGTGAGTAAAATTATGTGGGGCCTTAGGATACGGTTATGAAAGTATTTTTCACATATATAAAATTTTTATATTATATTATTAATCAAATTCAACTCTAAAACCTAATTTCATTACATATTTATCCTTGAATTTTATTATTGTATTCTTTAATTCCAACAATAAAAAATATATAATTTTATTCCAAAAATTCTCTATATACTCTAAAATATTTCCTTTTTTTCTTCCAATTTAACTATTATTATTTCATTAATTCATTAAATTATAATTATAATATTTTATACACGTATCAAATTGATAATATAAATTTTTCACAATATTCTTTTAAATATTCATAGCATATTTTGAATAGAAATTGACATATCCATATTTTTACTTTGTATTTTGATGTTGTACATGTTAACTCATTTATTTTTAATTAATATTAAATTTAACACCATGATATTTTATAATATAATTCTATCTGAATAAATTTTATTTTCTTTTATATCTTTTCTTACAATCAACACCACGTTTAAACAAATTGTGTTATAATATTGAAATATTATTAACAATTATCACGAATTCATTGAAATATTAGGTATTAATTGGATTAACCAAAATTTGAAATATATATAAAGATAAATATCAATAAAAAATTATTAATTAATTCTTAATAAATGAGTACTCATTTTTTAAAAGTCCTTTTATTCTTCAAAAATACTTTTTCTTCAAATATGGTTTTTATTGATTTTTGTGAGAAAATATTATAATTAATTTATGGAACGTTTAATAAAATTATTTTATAAAAATGATATAATTTTTTAATTCATCGTATAGAAATTATCTTAAGTTTAATTTTTTGGGAGTTTCCAAAAAATATTGATTTTCTAGTGAATGGTGAAATTTATTGATTTTTATTGAAAATTTGTATTTTTTTTCAAGCATTTACAAAAATAAAATTTGTTTTAAAATGGTTATAAAGTAAAATTAGATATATTATATTATTAATAATTCAATTAATTTCATTTGAATAAATTTTAAGGTTATATTTGGTATAAAAATATATTTATACTTAAAAGGGAATTTTTCTGAAAACTATTTCTTCATTATGTTTTTCAATTTTCTCATAAATTAATTTCTACCACTATTAGAAATTGAATCATAAAAAATATATTCTATATTTTTAATCATGATTTCCAAATTTTAAAGACAAGTATTTTCCATGTAATTTTTTTTAATTATATAGAATTATTACGAGTCTACAAAATTTGACGGCGCGTGATTTCGAGGCCCGGTGTGCCTGGAATGAAATTCTGAACTTTTTTTAAGATACCTTTAGTAAACGTGTAGATGGAATTTTATATCTTTTGAACTGGTGCTTGGATTAAAAATCAGAGGGTACTGTTGAATCTACAGTGTTGGGATTCGCTTATGGAAGGCTTCACTTCGACCACAGTAGGATGGGAGAAAAAGATAGATTTTGGACTTTTAAAAGAATAATAAAATAACAAAGTTATTTTATTTCTCTTTTTCTTTTCATCCAACGGACAAGCGGTGGTGGTGGGACCAATGACACATCAATCCATTAAACGGATTGACTCCCCATTATTCTTGTAACTACACCATTGGAATTAAGAAGGTTCCTTAATTAAATGAACCCCATTAATTCCACGTGTGTTACTCACCCTCCCCCTCTCCTATTTATATGAAGCTTGGGGAGGGGTGTTGGCATGGATTCACCAAGCGATGAAACTCTGGAAAAGTACTATGATTCCAATAATTTGGAGGACCGGACTGGTTCTGGGGAGCGATGATGAGTGCCACCGAATCACGAACTGAAGAATGGTGATTGAGTGGCGTTATTGGAGGCTTGTTGTGTTAATGAAGAACATAGAATCTTCCTCAAATTTAGATGTTCTCCAATTATCCTTAAGTAGGGATTTATCTTCTTTTAATTTCAAGAGTTTGTTGAATCCTATTCTTACCTCATGTTATCAAACTAACACGGAGGGCGTGGCCCAAATGAACAAGGCTCAGACCCTCCGCTACTTTGTTGATCTATGTGTTCTTTAAGGACTTTTTACTTGGGTTGGGAAGAACCCAAAACGTAGGGTCAAGTAGTGAAGAGGGTGTCCTGGGGAGGGTGTTGGTACCTTTGGACGGAAAAATGGGCCACCGGAGCTCACCTAGTGACTCGTAGAAGACTGTCGGTGCGGCACTGGCATGACAGCACCAGTGATCGGCGCCAACGGGTGACAGTGGAAGCCAGCAACGGCCAGCCGTGGAAGAGAAGGCAGCGCACTGTCACGAGCTACCGGCATATAAGGTTGTGTTCATAACTACATCGGATATTGGCGGCTGGCACCGGCCGGCCGTGGGCAAAGGTAGAGCCGCGCACCGTCGCGTGCCACTGGAGATGGTCGCGACACGAAGTCGCGGAGGTGGAGTAGGGACCCTCCCCTGTGGTTCCTACGACAACCATGTGGACTCCACTTCACCCCCACCCCCCCCCCCCCACCTCTCTTTCTAGGAAGGACCCTAGCCAGTAAGATGCACCACCCCGCGGACCGTGCCCCTCCGTGGGCCAGGCTACGCGAGCCCAGAGGGCATCACCCTCAGCAGTTCGGGCTGCACAAGTCCATCAGGATGTGCACCTCTGTGGGTCGGGCCACACCCTCCATGGGTCGGGCCACACCCCACTCTTGTGATCCAGACCCTTGGCCAGCCCATCTGGGCCAGACCCAGACTAGGTTGGGATGGGTCATTCTAATTGGGTCAGACCGCACCCAGACCCAACCAAGCCCAGTTTTTCTTAAAAAGACATAACTTGAAATGAAGATGTTCATTTGATGAACCGTCTACAATTATGGGATCCCCGGAGTGAGATGGTCCTTTTGATATACTCCACTTGAGTTTTGGAGAAAGTTGGAGTATGGTTGGGTTGGATCGAACCTGAATCCAACTAGGACCTTATCATTAAAATGTCAATAACTCATAGATTGAGCATTCAATTGACACGCCGTATATCGCATTGGAACCCTTACGACATGGTGGTCCATTGGGTTAATCCTTTTTAGAGATTAGTGGTGGTTGAGGTATGACCGATATCTTGAAGGTCATATTCTATGGAACTCAAGCACACTGGGTGCGAGGAATCTTGTGGTTGGATTAATCATGAAGAAAGAATATTGATCATTTATGGGTCACCATCTATCAATCCTGTGTGGGTTAGTTTTTAGTGATCCTGTGTGGGTTAGAATCTATCGATCATGTGTGGGTCAGTGCTTAGAAATCCTATGTGGGTCAGAATCTTTCGATCTTGTGTGGGTCAACAATAGATCCACTCGACAGAGTAAGATGATCTAGTGATACATCTAATCATCTATAATTCTGTACTTAAGTTATAACTAGTGTGATTTGTGCCTTTTAACTTCATGGTTTTACCTTTGTGGTACGTTTACCTTTGTTTTGTTACCTTCGTGGTGTTACCTTTGTGATACTTATACCTTCATGGTGTTACCTTCATGGTGTTACCTTTGTGGTACTCTTACCTCATGGATTGGTTGTGAAAATGGATTAAAAGTTAGAGCCTTCAGTTTCCTCATGTTTGAGACAAGTATATTTTGATAACTTAGGTATATGTATGGAAATATACCTAAGTAGATTTTATGACAGCTTCGTGCTTTTTGATTGAGGTCTTGTTTTGTGGTTTTTCTTCTGGAAGTCTGGGAGAACATTAGGGGTCTCAGGGTCCCTATTGAGAATTGTTATACTCACCCCTGCACAGGCTATGACCACACATTTTTTTGTCTTGTGCAGACGATAGACAGTATTGATTGAGGCTTAGGGATCCAGGACTGAACGGTGTTTAGAGGTGGACCATTTGATGTGGCGTGATGCAGTGACAACTCATCGTGAGTTGTACCTACCCTTCAGGTAGGATCCTCAATGGACATTCTAGGAGTTGTATTCCATTTTAGTTGTACTTTTACTTTCTAGTTGATCTTATGTTATGGACCCTTTAATTTCAGTACACTTTTTACTACAGTAGTTTACTTCATGGTTTCTCCTTGTTGTGTTCTTGGATTGTGTGTTTTTATAGGTTTAAAGGAAATTCCTTACCAATATAAGGATACATCTTTCTGGTTCTATTCATCATCCCCTAGCCTATGGAAGGTGGGCTTGTGGTAGTCATGGCATGGGCCCCGGGGGATGATTCATGACAAAGTGGTATTAGAGGAGTCGGTTCTACTGAGGAACTAGGACTTTGATCATTTCAATGTGGAAATAGTGTTATGTGTTATGAGTGTGGATTTCAGTTTGGGGAATCCAGTGTTGGTGCAGTGGCCTACGTATCCATACACCAGGACCCTAAATTCTGATTTCTGACTCAGTGCACAAAAACACTGATTGAATTTTTTTTTTTTGAAAATTTTTTCTTATGATTTCATGAGTCAGCTCACCAGGTATAACTTATTGACCATGGTGCACCTGTTTTATTTTAGGGTGTCACCACATAGACAGACAGCCAGGATTTATGAGAGAGTATGTGATGATAGCCAACTGAGTGACGAGGCTTCGTTGAAGGGCCCTCTTATGGTGATAGTACCCTAGGGTGGTGCACCAATAGCACCACCACCCATTGAGTAGTAGATTCCACCAGCCCCACCAATAGTGGGTGCACGCTGACTGAGCGTATTGCATGATTCTCAGTGATAGAGACCTCTAAGGTTCCAAGGCGAGATGAATCCGTATGCAGATGAGGACTGGATGGAGGCTGTAGCTAGAGTTTTTCACTTAGTTAGGACACTAGCTGATCTGATGGTGATCATATCTGTCGGTCTCTTCTAGGGAGAAGTTGGGAGATGGTAGAGTCTGACACTACAGATACACGATGAGGAGACCCTCACCTGGGCAGACTTTGAGGTCCATTTTAGGGTAGTGTTCACCCCAGTGACTTTACGCTCAATGCGTATACTGGAGTTGCTGCCCTTACAGCAGGGTAGTATGATTGTGGCCTAGTACTCAGCAAGGTTCACTGATCTCTCCTGCTACTCCTCCGATATGGTAATAGACCCTTTATTCAGGGCCCAAACCTTTGAGTAGGGTCTTTGACGGGAGATCAAAGCATCGATGATATCACTCAACATTTTAATGTAGGATGGGGTGCTAGAGTGAGCACTTTTGGTGGAGAGATTCCAAGCTGAGCAGGCACCAACAGTGAGAGCCACCATTGGATATCGAGTAGCAGAGTCATCCATAGCGGGCAGTAGATAGATGACTTAGGGGCCCAAGTGGGCCAGACCTTCTGGTGGGTGACCTCAGGATACAGGTTTGGTGGTGCGGGGCACACAGGACAGAGGAGGATAGAGGAGTAGCAGGTGGTGCTACTCATGCAGCGGGCTGGGTCACATGGCTCGTGACTGCCCAACCCGCCATATGGACGACCAGCAGATGGTCGAGGGACCATCGAGGCAGAGGCATAGATTCGATCGAGGAGTTCCATAGGCAACAAACAGATGTGCAAAAGGATTTGACCATGTAGCAGGCAGTGGGTGGCGATTCGAGGTTCTACAACCACCACCTCCAGGTGGTCCACCCCAACCATAGGGAGAGGGAGGACAGGGACAAGATCTGCTCCATGAAGCTTAGGCCTACAGCCACAGAACTCTGAAAATAATTAGAGCTATGATCTATGTCTAATCCACCCTAGTTGTAGTACTTATAGACATAGGTGTCAGTCACTATTTTATTTCCATGGCCCTCGTTCAGAGATCGAAGATTCCGGTGGATCCATTGGCTCGATCCTTACAATTAGAGACTCCTATAGGATAATATTCGACGATTATACACTAGTGATGGAAGTGTGAACTTACTCAAGGAGGCGAGAGCTTCGGCTGGGATCTTCTAGTAGCATCTTTGAGGCCTTATGATGTCATCTTGGGAATGGATTAGTTATCCACATTCCATACTCATATTGACTGTATTAGGCGCAAAGTGCGGTGTGTCCATGAGGATGGGCCCAGGTTTTCCTTCACCAGCAATAGGGGAACCTTTTAAGCATAGGATAGACATTCCCAGAGGAGGTTGCATCCAATCACACATCAATTGGATATCCTTACACTAGTAATAGTTAATATTGAGAGTCTGATCTATCCTGTAGTGGTGGACCAGTATGCTGATGTCTTTCCTAATGATGTTCTAGGACTACCTCCATGCAGAGAGGTAGACTTCTACATCAACCTGTACCCCAATATGACACTGATATCTACACCAGCATATCATATGCCTCCCGCAGATCATCATGAGTTATGGGTACAACTGGAGGACTTGTAGAGGACGGGGTTCATAAGGCCTAGTGTGTTCCATGGGCAGCCTTGATTTTTTTTCACCAAGAAGGCAGATGGGATTTTGAGACTCTATGTAGACTATTGGCGCCTAAACTAGGTGACTATGAAGAACAAGTATCTACTTCTGAGTATTGATGATCTTTTTGATCAGTTGAAGGGAGATCAATGGTTTTAAAAGATAGACCTCAGATCAGGCTATCATCAACTCAAGGTACGAGATGATGATGTGCAGAATATAGCATTTATATGTTGGTATGGCCACTATGAGTTCTTGTTTATTCCATTTGGCATGAGCAATGCCCTTTTAGTGTTCATGGGACTCATGAACAGGATCTTATAGCCATACCTCAGTCGCTTTATAGTGGTATTCATTGATGAAATCTTGATATACTCAACGACGGAATAGGAGCATGCCTATCATCTGTAGATAGTTCTAGATACACTCTGATAGCACCATCTTTATGGTAATCTTTCGAAGTGATAGTTCTGGATATGTGAGGTCCACTTTCAGGGACATGTTATCTCATAGGATGGAGTTGCAGTGGATCTGGAGAAGATAGAGGATGTGCTTACTTGGGAGCCACTCAGGATTGTGACTGAGGTGCGGAGCTTCCTAGGGTTAGATGGGTACTACTGGAGATTCATACCTGACTTTTCCAGAGTGGTAACACCCTTATCAGTGTTGATGAAGAAAGGACATCCCTTTGTATGGATGGGGAGATTCCAGAAAAGTTTTCAGGAGCTAAGGCAGAGACTAACGAGTTCCCCCATCTTGATGCTACCAGAAGAAGGCGTTGGGTATGTAGTCTACTGTGATACATCAGGGACCTGACTCAGATGTGTCCTGATGCTGGAGTGAGCAGAGATTGCTTATAGTTCACGGTCACTGAGACAAAATGAGCAGAACTATGCCACCAATGACCTGGATTTGGCAGAAATGGTCTTCGCCTTGAAAATGTGGTGACACTACTTGATGGGTGAGCATTTTATAGTCTGCTTTGATCATAAGAGTCTCAGGTATATCTTCTCACAGAAGGAACTGAACCTGAGATAGAGGAAATGGCTAGAGTTCTTCCAGGACTATGACTTTGAGATAGTCTACAATTATGGAAAAGGGAATATAGTGGCAGATGCACTCAATAGGAAGTCTGGTTTACAGCTACTGAGTGAGGTGATAGAGCAGTTAGCCATGTTGTAGATATCCTTTGTGGATAGAGATGTAGTAGCTTACCTCCAGTCTATGACTGTCACTCCCCCACTTCTTCAGTGAGTTCGGGAGGCACTGCTTAGGTACATTGACTGTGAGGCTCAATGTGCTCAGATATCCTCAGGACAGGCACCTGATAGATTTTCTGAAGGTGGGGAGTACGTCATCCTATTCAGAGGATGCACCATGGTCCTGGTGGTTCTATAGGAGGAGTTGTTGAGGGAGTTCCATACATCCCCTCTAGCGTTACATCCTGGTGTGTCAAAGATGTAAAAGGACCTCTGGCATTAGCACTGGTAGCCATGGATGAAGAAAGCAGTGGCATATTTTATTTCACGATGAATCACTTGTTAGAAAGTGAAGACCGGGCATTAGGTTCCTGCAGGATTAGCACAGCCACTAGAGGTACCAGAGTGGAAGTTGGATGGTATCTCCATGCACTTTTTGACAGGGCTACCATGGATGTCTAGGGGACATGATTCCATCTGGGTGATCATTGACTGGCTCACCAAGTCAACCCACTTTCTACCCATTCGATAGTAGGGATCAGTAGAGGGATTGGGATGCCACTATGTATAGAACATGGTACGACTTCATGGGGTGACATAGACGATCATATATGACTGTGATGCACATTTTACATCCCGGTTGTGGAAGGGATTATAGGAGGCATTCGGGACTCAACTAATATTGAGCGCCACCTTTCATCCACAAACGGATGGTCAGACGGAGCAGACCATTCAGACAGTGGAGGACATGCTTCGTGCTTGTGTACTAGATTTTGGTCATAGTTGGGAGGATCAATTTCCATTGTTGGAGTTCTCATACAACAACAACTATCACTCCACCATCGGTATGGAACCATTTTAGGCCATGTATGGTCGACCATGCAGATCACCTCTATGATATACAGACCCAGGGGAGTCACCACTTATGGGTCCAGAGTTGGTACGGGCTACCACTGAGAAGGTGCAGGTCATCCAGGTTTAGATGAAGACTACACAGAGTAGAAAAAATTCTTATGCTAACAGGATACAGAGACCTTTGGAGTTCGAGGATGGAGACCATGTCTTCCTATGGGTCTCACATCGATGAGTTTTGTGGAGATTTGGCTGGGGCGGCAAGTTATCTCTGAGGTTCATCAGACCTTTTTAGGTTCTTAGTAGAGTTGGAGAGGTGGCGTATTTCCTGGATCTTCCCCCCACAGATGCACCGAGTGAATGACGTTTTCCACGTGTTGTAGCTGAGGAGGTACGTGCATGATCCATTGCATGTCATCGATTGGGGCGAGCTGGACATCGATGATGGAGCAACATTTACGGAGGTTCCATTGGAGATTGAGGATTAACAGGAGAAGGTCCTTCATGGAGGATCAATACATCTGGTGTGCGTTCACTGGCAGCATAGGAACCTCCAGAAGAGCACATGGGAGAGGGAGGCTCATATTCATGCCCAGTACC
Organism: Viscum album; assembly: GCA_963277665.1. Taxonomy (NCBI): domain Eukaryota; kingdom Viridiplantae; phylum Streptophyta; class Magnoliopsida; order Santalales; family Viscaceae; genus Viscum; species Viscum album. Next base: position 1,688,954,427 of record OY728163.1, on the reverse strand, counting down.
CCCATTTTTTTCCTTAGTCTATGTAGTGGCTTTTGGGGATGAAAATCCCTATAGTGGGAAGAATGTAAAGACCCAGATTTTCATGTAATTTTGTTTAATTATATGGAATTATTATGAGTCTGTGAAAATTGACAACAGATGATTTTGAGGCCTGGTGTGCCTAGAATGAAACTCTGAACTTTTTTTATGGTATGTTCAGTAAATGCACGGGTGGCGTTTTCTATCTTTTGAACAGGTGCTCAGATTAAAAATATGAGGGCTCTGTTGAATCCTCAGTGTCGGGATTCACCTAAGGATGGCTTCACTTTGACCGTAGTAGATTGGGAGAAAAATATAGATTTTTGAAATTTAAAATAATTATAAAATAACAAATTTATTTTATTTCTCTTTTTATTTTCCTCCAACGGACAAGAGGAAGTGGTGGGACCAACAACACGTCAATCCATTAAATGGCTTGACTCACGATTATTCTTGTAACTGTACCATTGGAATTAGGAAGGTTACATAATTAAATGAACCCCATTAATTTCATGTGCGTTACTCACCCTCCCCTCTTCTATTTATATGGACCTTGGAGAGGGGTGTTGGCATAGCTTCACCAAGCGATGAGGCTCTGGAAAAGTTCCATGATGTAAATCACTTGGAGGATGGGACCGGTTTTGGTGAGCAGTGAAGAGCGCCACTGAATCACGAATTGAAGAATGACGATCAAGCAGCATCATTGGAGGCTTATTACGGGAACAATGAACACCGACTCTTCCTCAAATGTGGTTGTTCTCTAACGATCCTGAAATATGAATTTATCTTGCTTCAATTTCAAGAGTTCATTGAATCCTATTCTTCCCTCATGTAATCAAGCTAACGTGGAGGGTGTGGGCCAAACAAACAAGGCCTGGACCCTTTTCTACTTTTTTGATCTATGCGTTCATCACAGAAGTTTTACTTGGGTTAGATGGAACCCAGAATGGAGGGTTAAGCAGTGAAGAGGGCATCTCAGGGAGGCCATTGGTACCTTTGGATGGAAAATGGGCCATCATATCTCACCTGATGACCTACGGAAGACCGCTGGCGCGACACTGGTACGGCAGCACCAGCGACTAGTGCGGACATGTGACGGCGGTGAATGACAATGGTCATCCATGAAAGAGATGGAGGTTCACCATCGCACTTCATCGGTGGAGAAGGTCATGGCCATAGTCCTGATGGACAGTGGCAGTTGGCACCAGCCGACCGTGGGCGGAGGTGGAGTAGTGTGCTGTCGCTTTCCACTGGAAATGTCCACGGCCTGAAGCTATGGCGGTGGAGGAGGGACCCAGTATTGTGGATAGTGTGGAGACTAGACTTCACCACGTGGTACCACCGCTTCACCCCCCCCCATGCCAGCTAGGGAGGTCCCCAGCCAGCGGGTCACGCCCCCCGCAGGCTGGGCCACGCAAGCCCAGTGGACTGCGCCACTCCGCCAGCAGGGTCGCACCCTCTACGAGACGAGTCATGCGAGTCTAGTAGGCCACACCCCTCCGTGGACCGGGCCACACCTTTCGCGGGCTGGGCCGTGTGAGCCTAGAAGCCCCCCCCCTGCTGGTCAGGTCGCGCCCCCTACGGGTCAGGCCGGACCGCGGCCTAATAGGCCGAGCCCGCCGCGGCCTAGTTTCGCCAGGCTAGAACCAGGCCAGGTTGGGCTGGTTCAGTCCGACCGGGTCAGACCAAACCCGGACCCAACCAGGCCCAGTTTTTCTTCAAGGGCCATAACATGAAATCCAGATGTATGTTTGACGAACCGCCTATGGTGTTGGGATCCCCAGAGCGAGAAGATCCTATTAATATACTAAACTTGAGTTTTGGAGGAATTTGGAGTATAGATAGGTTGGATCAAACTAGATTCCAATGGGGCCCTCAACATTAAAATTCCAATAACTCATAGACCAGGCTTCAAATTGACGTGATGTCTATCAGGTTGGAACCCTTACGACATGGTTGTAATTTGGGTTTCTCTTTTTTGTATCTTAGTGGTGGTTGAGGTATGGCCGATATCTCTAAGGGCAGATTCTACGGAACTCGAGCTCACCGGGTGTGAGGAATCTTGTGGTTGGTTGTATCGTAATGAAAGAATATCGATCTTGTGTGGGTCAAAATCTGTTGATCATGTGTGGGTAAACTCTTAGAGATCCTATGTGGGTTAGTATCTCTTGATCCTATGTCGTTCAGTGCCTAGCAATCTTGTGTGGGTCAGCATTTATCGATCCTGTGTGGGTCAGAAGAAGAGCCTCTCAACAGAGTAAGATGATCTAGTGATACATCTAATAATTTGTACTTATGTACTTAAGTTATACCTGGTGTGATTTGTGTCTTTTACATTTTTGGTGTTACCTTTGAGGTAATTATACCTTTGTGGTGTTACCTTCATGGTGTTACCTTTTTTGTACTTCTACCTTCGTGTTGTTACCTTCATGGTGTTACCTTTGTGGTATTATTCCCTCATGGTTCAGTTGTACAAATGGATTATAAGTTGGAGCCTTATGTTTCCTCATTTTTGAGATGAGTATATATTGATATCTTAGGTATATGTATGGGAATATACCTAAGTAGAGTTGATAACAGCTTTTTGCTTTTTGATTGAGGTCTTGCTTTGTGGTTTTTCCTTTGTGGAACTCTAGGAGACCTTTGGGGGTCTGAGGGTCCCTACTTAGTATTGTTATATTCACCCCTACATGGTCTGAACCTGCACCTTTTTTTGTCTAGTGCAGAAGATGAATAGTGTTGATCGATGATGAGGGAGCCTGGATTGGATGGTGCTCAGAGGTGGACTATTTGATGTGACGTAACGCAGTGGCTACTAATCGTGAGTTGTACCAACCCTTCGGGTAGGATCCTCGGTGGACGTTCCATGAGCTATTTTCCATTTCAGTTATACTTGTACTTTTCAGTTGGGATTGTACTTCAGCCCCTTTACATTCAGTACACATTTTACTACAACAGTTTACTTCATGGTTGCTTCTTTTAGTATTCTTGGATTGTTTGTTTGTACATGTTTAAAGGCAATTTCTTCCTGTTACAGGGACATGCATTTCTGGTGCTAGTCTTTATCCCTTGGCCTATGGAAGGCGGGTTTGGGGTAGTCAGGGCATAGGCCCCGAGGGATGGGTCATGACACAAATTTTTTAAATCATTCCCTTTTAGTTTTTCTCAGTATGAATAGTAACCATAGTAAATTTTTGTTTCCACAGTAAAGGTAAATTGGTTTAATTAAGGTTAAAAATAATGTGACAATGATTCAATTTCATTCAAAAAATTGATTTTATTTCATTGTATGAGTCTATTTCAATAATAAAAATTAAAAATTCTAAAATATGGCCTTTTTTATTTAACTTATATTTTGAACTTTATAATATTCAAGTAAAAGTTAGAATCTAAAATGTCACATTTTTATTTTAATATTTGTAATATTTTTTTACAAGGATAAAACAACTTATGTTTGATTATAAAATGTTATTTGAAATATTAATTAATTTTTTTAATCATTGTAATTTATTTTAAAATTTTAGTGATGAAATAATTACCTTAAATGTTTATGTAACACTTACACAGTGCTTGTCTAAGCTGTATAAAAACAACTAAATGACTTTAAAAACTCTAAATTAATTTTTTTTTAGTTTTTATAGTGGTATATTAATTTTATAAAAATATATAAAATATTAGGAATATTTTAAATTTTTATATTTTAATTACTTTTCTATCATGTTATATTCGAATTCAAATTAAATGAATAGTTCTAAAATGACATTATTGATATTTTATAATAAATAATATTTTATTAAATTATTTAAAATTAATAAAAATCCTATAATCTACCAATTTAATGTTATATAGTTGAAAATATCATCCATGTTCAATTTATGAGTCACTTTTTCTTTTATGGAAACATTCTTAACCCTTAAAGAGTAAAAAACTTTGATATTACAATAATTTTTAAAAGGGTTAACGGGGGTTAAAACTAAGAGATAAGGGTATAAACATAACCAAAACTTGTTAAAATATTGTTTTATGAGATTATTTATAATCATACTCATATTATATTATAATGTAATCAATTTGGATCCATTTTTTCATGAAAAATAAAAATATTAATTTAATAATTTAAGTAATTCCAATAGTGGCCCTCTCCTCACTTATAAAATGGAACCTACTCTCCTTCAATATTATTAATGTTTGAGACTTATATATCTAAAAATAACTACCCTAATATCATCATATATTCCTTCACTACATACTAGATCTCTTTTTATTTCCAAAATACCATCCTTTCAAGGATTAAGGTGCAATCCAGACAAGGTTTCTCAATGAATATGTATAACTCTTAACCGAGTGTTTTCAATTTTATTTATTATTACACCAACTATAAATCTATAGTATACATTATAAAATAATTAATTAATTATATTAAAAATGATTAATTTTTATTCTGATGATTTAACAACCATTATACACCTTCTTCTCATCTATTGAAAAACAATAACATCGCTAGTGTGTATGAGTGGACTACAACCTCCACAAATAAATTTGTCCATTTTTCATTTTTTATTTACATAAATGGAAATAACGATAGAATAAATTAATATATATTATATATATGATATAATAATTATTCTGTAACATTAATTATTATTTAACTTACTTTCATTTCATCCATCAAAAAGTGAAAATAGAATTCATGCGAACGTACGGCTTGTCATCTCCATGAACGATGTAATTCATTTATCTACCTATACCTTTTATGAATGAATCTAAATATATATGTAATTAATATATATTATATTTAAATATAATGATTAAAATTCTATATATGATGTAAAAATGATCAAATTATAAGGATAGAGACTGTCAAACTAAAACATGCATGAATAATGAAGCAGTTGTCACCTTGAAAAGTGATTTTATTGAAAAATTATTAATAAAAGAGTGCCCCATGAATATGGATATAGTGGAAGGGGGTTTGGGGTTTGGGGCAGTGGTGGTGAGGTTAAGTCCCTAAACCAGTTCATTTTATTGTATGCATTGTAAATAGAAAAGTTTATTAATTATCAAGTGGTAAGATGTTATAAGTAAATAATATATGGTATAATATACTTGATTAAAGTTATATAATACATATATAATAAATCAATATTTATTATATAGGAGTTATAAATGTGTATGGAGAAATAAGATTCTTGAGGTAAGGTATTTACGTTTCAATCCCATTTTAATCAATATTCTTTATGCTTGAATTTTTGTTGATGAAATTATATAATTCTTATCTGATAAATCCATTTCATTTTTCTTATACTATACTATATTTTTTACTTTATTATGAAAAATGGATTAGAAATTTTTTTTATGAAAATTCATGTCACGGACCATCCCCTAGGGCTGGTTCTGTGACTACCCCAAGCCTGCCTTCTATAGGCCAGGGGTTGGCGACTAGCACCAGGAAGGAATATCCCTTAAAAGGGAAGGAATTGCCTAAAAACCTGTACACACATAGATAGGGCACATTGTGCACAAGTATAACACAATGGAAGAATAAATGTACCACCACAACTAGAAACATCAACTGAGTGTAAAAGTAAGTACTGAAAGTAAAAGGGTCTAGAATACAAGCCCAACTAAAATGGAAGTATATGTAAAAGGAAAAACATCTCTTAAGGTCACCCACTAAGGATCCTACCTAAATGGTAGGTACAGCTTGTCATTGCGGCTCTCCAGGTCAACTGGTCACCTCCGTACACCGTCAAGTCATGGATCCTCGATTCTCAGTCAAAGATGCCCGTCATCTCCACAAGACACAACGAGGTGCAGGAAAAGCCCTTGTAGGGGTGATTATAACAATACTCAGTTGGGACACTGAGACCCCTGAAAGTCTCTCAGAATTCCAAAAAGGAATAACCACAAAGTATGATCTCAATTACAAAGCACAAATCAAAAGATAGCTCACATCAGGTATAACTTAAGCATATAAGTACAGATGATTATTCGTAAAGCTAGATCATCTTATTCTGTCAATAGGATCTATTACTGACTCACATAATATCGGTATGTATTGACCCATATGGGATCTGACCCACATAGGATCGATAGGCACTGAACCACATGGGATCATTGAGCACTGACCCACATAGGATTTTTATGAACTAACCCACATAGGATTGCTGAGCGCTGACCCACATAGGATATGACCCACATAGGATCATTAGGTACTAACCCACACAGTATCACCCTTCATTCTCCATGTAACAACCAGCCACTGGATTCTCGCTCTTACAATGTTTGATTCTAGAAGGATCTGATCCTCAATCCATCGGTCATATTTCAACCATCACAAAGTCCCATTAAGAATAAACCTGATTAACCACCATGTCATAAGGGTTCCAATACAATAGACGGAACGTTAATCGGACGCCTGGACTGAAAGTTATAGGCATTTTAGTGTCGAGGGCCCGATTGGATTCTGGTTTGATCCAACCTGGTCTTACTAAAACATTCTCAAAAACTCAAATGGAGTATCTCAAAAATATTGTCTTATCCTAAGGGTTCTAGCGCCATAGACTATTTTTCAAATGGATGTCTGGTTTAGGAGATATTCCCATTTAAGCAAAACTGGGACGTAAGTGGGTCTGGGTCCGACCTGACCCGGTCGAACCGACCTGACCTGGCCTGCTGGGCCAAGCCCGAAGAGGCTGGGCTCAGCCCAGTTTAGTGGGGGACATTTTGGCCCACTGGGTTGCAGGCTTGACCCACTGGCTATGGGCTAGGCCCATTAGGCCGCGGGTTTGTCCCAGTTGGGTGCGACCCACTGGGCTGCAAAACTGCCCGACTCGCCGGCTAGCGCGGGGGTCTGCTCCCCTCCCAAACATCTCAGTTGTTTAGGTCCTTCAATCAACGGCACTAGTTGGTGATTCTCCACCTGTTCGCCATAAAACCTTCGGGCGTCGTCATCCCTTCGTGGCTAACGGGAGTCGGTTGCTGCCTCCTATGGTCTTCGGTGCCACCGCACCGACAGAGCTTCTGCGGGCCACCAGTGAAGCTCATATGGTCCAATTTTCTTCTCGTCTATGCCTACGGCCCTCCTAGTATGGCGCCTACACTACACGCCCCTTAGTTTCACCTTACCACCATATTTTTCAGTTGCCCGCGAAGAACACAACCAATACTGAGATCAGAAGAGGGTTCGGGCCTTGTTCGTTTAGCCCACGCCCTCTGCGTTAGCATTATAACATGGGAAGAAATTCAAGAATTAATAGGTATTAGTTAAACAATGAAACTTCCTACCTCGAATACGTTTTTATATGGTATAGATGAGAAAGAGAATTATGCGTTCAAAGTATGTTAGTTTTCATTTGTTGATCTCCAGATTGAATCCTTAAAAGCATCGAAGCTCTGTTCTATGATGGTGGAAGATGTCTCCAACACTTTGGCAATAATTCTCCAGTGGGTTCCCAAAACCCATGCTAACCACTTATTTAAATAAAATAAATGGAATGTTAAATGTTTCATAATTAATTTATTTCATTAATGAGTTTAATTAATGAACCCATTAATCTCCCGATGGTGCGGTTACACAACCAAGTGTAATCATCCATTAAATGATCTGAGAGCCCAGTGGTCCTGCCACTATTTCTCATTGGTTACAAAGAAAGAAATAAAATACCTCATGGATTTATTTTATTATTTTTTTGTAAAGTCCAAAAATTTACTTTTTTGTTCGACCCTTTCCGGTCAAAGTTAAGCTTGGCCTAAGAGAATATCAATGCTGCGAATTCAACGGTGTCCTTATATTTTTAATTCGAGCACCGTTTCAAAAGATATAAATCACCACTTGCATGTTTACTAAACGTACCTTAAAAAAAGTTCAAAATTCCATTTCGGGCTCTCCGAGTCTTGGAATCAAGTGTCTTTAATTTTTGCAGACTCGTAATAATACCAAATAAAAATATTATTTGGAAGTTCCTGGTCTTTATAATCTCCCCACCTTAGGTTTTTATGTCTCCAAAATCCACAATAAAACTAGGGAGATAAATGTGGGTACTGAGCATGTATTTGAGCCTCCCGCTCCCATGTTCTCTCTTGGAGGTTCTTGTGCTACCACCGAAGACGCGCCAGAGGAATTAACTACCCACGAAGGACCTACTCCTGTCGATCCTCTATCTCCACCAGGAAATCTATGAATTTCACCCCATCAACAATGTCTAGCTCTCCCCAATCGATAATGTGTGATGGATCATGCACGTACCTCCTCACCTACGACACATGGAAAACATTATTCTCCTGGTGCATCTGTGGGGGAAGATCTAGACGGTACACCACCTCACCCACTATGTTGATAATTTAGAAAGGTTCAATGAACCTTGTAAATAGCTTACTGCCCCTGCCAAATCTCTGCAATTCTCGTCAAGGTGAGACCCATAGGAAGACATGGTCTCCCTCCTCAAACATCAAGGGTATCCGTCTCCTATTGACATAAGACTTCTTCCGGTTTTGTGCAATCTTCATCCACTCCTGGATGATTTTCACCTTCTCAGTGGTAGCTCATACCAACACTATACCCATAAGTACTGACTCCCCTGGGTCTGTCCAGCATAGAGGTGATCTGCATGGTCGCTCATACAAGGACTCGAACGGGGCCATGCCGATGGTGGAGTGATAACTGTTGTTGTATGAAAACTCCACCAGTGGTATGTGGTCCTCACAACTGTGGTCCAAATCAATGATGAAAGCACAAAGCATGTCCTTGAGTGTCTGTATGGTCCACTCCATCTAACCATATGTCTAAGGATGAAAGGCGGTGCTCAAACGTAGCTGTGTTCTGAATACCTTCGGTAATCCCTTCAAAAACCAGGATGTAAAACAAGCCTCATGATCTGAGATGATCGTCAATGGCACCCCATGAAGCTGCATAATCTCTTATACATAGAGTTTTCCCAATCCCTCTACTGACCCCTACTCTCGGATGGGTAGGAATTGGGCCGACTTGGTGAGTCGATCAAAAATCACCCAAATGAAATCGTGTCCCCTGGACCTATGTGGTAGTCCTGTCATGAAGTCTATTGAGATAAAATACCACTTCCATTAGGACACCTCAAGTGGATGTGCTAAGACTACTGAAACCTGATGCTCGGCCTTCACTTTCTGAAAACTGAGGCATTATGAAATGAACTCTGCGACTTCTTTCTTCATCCCTGGACACCAATATTGATGCGGGAGGTCCTGTTACATCTTCACCACTCCAGGACGTACCGCCAAAGTGGATGTGTGGAACTCCCTCAATACCTACACTTATAGCATCATTGGTACCATGGTGCATCCTATAAAAAGGATGACGTGCTCCCCACCTTCAGAAAATACTTCAGGAGCTTGTCCTGAGGATATCTGAACACATTGGGTCTCACAGTCTGCATCCCTAAGTTGTGCCTCCCAAACTCGCTGAAGGAGTGGGGGAGTGACATTAATAGACTAGAGGTAAGCTGCTCCATCACTATCCATGAAGGATATCTGTAACATATCTAACTACTATGTCACCTCATTTAGAAACTTTAGACCAGACCTCCTACTGAGTGCGTCTGCTACTATGTTCCACTTTCTAGGAGTGTAGACTATCTCAAAGTCATAGTCCTAGCACTAATAGAAATTAAAGCTATAGTCACGGACCTATATCCATGGTTTTATTGGTCTGTGGCTATATCTTTATAATTTCCATGGTTTAATTTAATAACCGTGGCTATACCGTGTGTTTTTCTATTTGGTATCGGGGTCCCCCGATTCGCTACTCTCACGCTCCTCCCAACTTCTTCTCCTCCCAACTTATTCTCCTACCGACGGGTTCTCCTCCCTAACCTTTCCTGACCGTAGAGCCCTCCTCCCCAGCCTCGCCTGACCATGGTTCCCTTCTCCTGTGACGAATTCTCCTCCCCGATATTTTCTCCTCACCGTAGCCCCCTCCTCCCCAATGAATTCTCCTTCCTGACCTCTCCTCCTCGTCCTCTCCTCACTGTGGCACCCTCCTCTCCGAAGAACTCTCTCACTACGGAACCATCTTCCTGATGACCTCTCTCATAGTGAACCCTCCTCTATGGAGACCTCTCTCACCATGGAACCCTCCTCTTAGACAACCTGTCACCGCGGTGCCCTCCTCCTGGCTTCCAATCAACACAGGTATTTTATACTATATTATTTCATCAATGTTATGATTTTAAGGTTGTACTGTGATTTGAATTTCATGTGATGGTTATTTAGATCTCCCTTCCTCTTGTATTTATAGAAGACATGGGTAGATTATGAGTAGAAATTGAAGGCATATTGATGTGATGATGTTGAACGTATAAGGGAACCATACACAATGATGGTGATATAAGAATTATTGATAATAAAATATATGGGATAAGAGTCCTAGGATGTTTTATGACGTTTAATGTACTTATTCAATAATTTTTTGGATTTATAATAGGTTCAATTAGGTTTGAAGATGTTTGGAGAAGGAAAAGTCACGTCTTGGAATCATTTATTGTGTTTTTATTATTAAATTACTATATCAATAGGATATGAATCATCAAAATGCTTTTTCTACTATATATGTATGAGTAAATCATAATTCTAGGAGAAACATGGGATTCATATTTTATAAAGGGGAAATATAAAATAATGCCATGTTTCTATAGTTATATGTATAAATAATGTCGCAGTGTTAGGAATAGAATAAAGATTGTGTTAGAACTCAATGAATATTTACATGAAATAATGGAATGACTAGAGATTTTAATAAAATAATAAAACCATTTCATTGGGTATGGTGAAGCACATGATGGGTGAAATATGTATTAAAACATAGAGAAGATGAGTAACACATCATATTAGAAGATTTTTTAGGATTATGTGATCTATATACAAAGAGGAGTGACCCAAAACTTGAGTTTTAAAGGCTGTTATGAACTGCATATAAGACTGAATGAAATGGGAAATCAAAGAATCCCCACACCATGTATGAAGCAGTTTTGAGTGTTTTATTTTTTGGAGTTCAACAATAAACATGTAGATAAGTAGGGAGAAATCTATTTTTTACTTTTTCATTGAATATTTTTATTATTCCATGATCAGTCTTAATATAATATCAAAATAGACATTTGATATAGAGGCTACACTATAGAATATTGAAAAATATTGGTTCACCCAAAATTGACTAGTTTTAACTTTGTAAATATTTAGAAGTTTTCACCTAAACTTCACCAACCTAAATGGAGTTCATTGGTGAAGATCTATACAAAGACAATCCAATGGATAAAATTGAATAATTGGATGTTAAACATATTTAATTTCTTTAATTTTAATGGGAAATTAAAATCTCTTTACTTAAAAATAGAGGGAGAAGGCTACAATAAATAGAGGAGAAATTATCCTGATAGTATAGATGAAATATAAGAAAGGAATATAGAGTTACAATAAGTATGGAGGAATAATAAGTAAGGTGATCATCAACATGGGATTTATTGAATATTTTAATTAAAGAGATTTATTATTTACTGAATATAATTTTATTAAATATTAGATTTGTGGAGATAAAGTTTTTTGAATAAAATAAGGGAAGAAACTGAAGATAAAAACCAAGGTTCTACTGATCACATCTAGTTGATTGGTTGAAGAATATATAATACAACAAGAGAAATTCTAATTTGGAAATATCTTTATCTATATTTTTATTCTATTTGAAGTTTTTATAAAGACAACTGATTAAACTCTTCCCATAAATATTTGTTTAAATATAGCAGTGTGCAGGGGGTGTGGGGTGTAGGGGAGGGGGGAAGAGGGTGTGGGGGTGCAGGGGGTGCAGGGGGAGGGGTGCAGGGTGTAGGGGGTGTAGGGGGTGTCCAGGGGGCAGTGTTCAGGGAGGGGTGTAGGGGGTGTAGGGGGAGGGGGTTTTCCAGGAGGGGGGTGGGAGGTGGGGGGGCAGGGGAGCAGGGGGTGTGGGGGTGCAGGGGGTCAGAGGGTGTGGGGGGCCAGGGGGAAGGGGTGTTCAGGAGGGGGGTGTCTGGGGGGCCAGTGTGTAGGGAGGGGGAAGGGGTGCAAGGGTAGGGGTTGTCCAAGAGGTGGTGGGAAGGGATAAGGGGGTGTGGGGGTGCATGGGGGGAAAGGGTGTGGGGTCCAGGGGGGAGGGGTTTCCCGGAGGGGGGGTGTCTGGGGGGTAGTGCGTAGGGAGGGGGGGCAGAGGTTGCAAGGGGAGGGGGTTGTCCAAGAGGTGGGGGTAGGGAGCAGGGGGTGTGGGGTGTGGGGGTGCAGGTGGGCAGAGGGTGTGGGGGTCCGGGGGGGATGGGTGTCCGGAAGGGGGGGTGTATGGAGGGTAGTGTGCAGGGAGGGGCAGGGGTGCAAGGGGAGGGGGCTATCCAGGAGGTGGGGGTAGGGAGTATAGGGTGTGTGGTGCTGGGGGCAGAGGGTGTGGGGGTCCAGGGGGAGGGGTTTCCAGGAGGGGGGTGTCTGGGGGGGCAGTGTGTAGGGGGTAGGGGGTGCAAGGGGAGGGGGTTGTCCAGGAGGTGGGGGCAGGAAGCAGGGGTGTGGGGGTGCAAGGGGGTAGAGGGTGTGGGGTTCTAGGGGGAGGGGTGTCCAGGAGGGTTCAGTGTACAGGGAGGGGGGCAGGGGGTGTAAGGGGAGGGGGTTTTCCAAGAGGTGGGGGGCAGGTAGTAGGGGGTGTGGGGGTGCAGGGGGGTAGAGGGTGTGAGGGTCCAGGGGGAGGGGTGTCTGGGAGGGGAGTGTTCAGGGGGGATGGTTGCAGGGATGGGGCAGGGGGTGCAAGGGTAGGGGACTATCCAGGAGGTGGGGGAGGCTGGGGGAGCAGTGTGCAGGGGGGTTGCGAGGGGGGAAAGGGGTGTCGAGGTGTAGGGGGAGGGGGCTGTCCAGGGGGGTCGGGGGGGCTTTCTAGGGGGGTCCAAGAGGTAGGGGGAGGGGTGTCCAGGATGGGGTTGTCCCATCAGAGAGTTCTATAAAAAACATAATAGGTCATTGTTCAAACATCTAGTTTTTAATGTGGGTGTTGGAAGTACACAAAAATAATCTTATGTGGTCATAGAAAGGTGTGACTATTCATGATTTTTTATAATTTGAAAGATTTATGAATTTCATTAACCATAATATTTGTTATGATTTTTTTTATTGACATGTTATTGATGGTTAATTATTATCTTATGAAACAATACATATAATTTTAAGTCATTTTCTTGATTATTTATTTAATGTATGTTTATATGCCTTAGAATGGATAGATACTGGATATACAAAGTTGATCAGATAACTGACGAATTTCAGAAGGAGTTATGATATTTCTTGGACTTTTCATTCACTAATGGTTCAGATGGTGGATTGATTCTATGCCTGTGTTTTGATTGTGTTGGAAGATCATGGTTAACTCGTGAGGAAGTGAGTTACCATATCACTAAACAAGGTTTCCAAAAAAATTATCATGTGTGGTTTCACAATGGATAAAAAGTGAAAGTGGTGAATGACATCAATTCAGCAGAAAGTATTGGTATGAAAAATATGATTTCTGATCGGTTTCCTTTTGTTTCTGAAGCCAACTCCTCTTGTAGACCAGTGCAAGAGAAAATGAATACCAGAACACAGTTTTTGTCTATTAATCTGGATGATAACGATGAGAGTGTTGGAAATCTGATGGAATATGCAAATAGCCCATTATATCAGTCATGTGAAAAAATGAGTAAACTTGATTTTTTAATGTGATTATATCATTGAAAAATAAAGTATGGATTTAGTAATATTATGGTTGAATATATCCTTACATCTATTAAGGATTTACTGCCTGATGATGCATGTATTCTATAAAATGATTACATGGCATCAAAGTTGGTTGACAAATTTGGATTTTCATATATTAAGATTCATTCATGCCCCAAAGATTTTTGTCTGTTCTGGAAGGAAAATTCAGAGTTGATTCAATGAAAACAGTGTGGCACATCAAGGTGGAAGACTAATAAATACAGAATGCAATCTCGCATACCATAGAAAGTGATGTGGCACTTACCTTTAATTCTCAGGATTCAAAAACTTTTTATGTCAAAACAAATCGAAAAGAATATGAGATGGCATGAAGATGAAATAAATAAAGATAATGATGAAATAGTTCATCCTGCATACGGGTTGGCTTGGAAGAAATTTTATAGGTTACATCTTGGTTTTGTAGCTGTCCCACGAAATGTTAGATTGGGATTATCCTGTGATGGTTTCAGCCCATTTCGCCAAATGAATACTACACACAGTACTTTGCCTATTTTCATTCAAATTTATTACTTTCCTTCATGAATTTTTATGAAGAATTCATCTACTATCATGAGTATATTGATATCTGGACCCAGTGATCCTGAAAATGATATTGATATATACTTACAGCCATTAATAGAGGAGTTAAAGGAGCTTTGTATTATTGATGCACAAGCATACGATGCATTTAGGAAGGATTACTTTATGTTTCATGTAGCTTTATTATGGACGATAAATGATTTCCCTACCTACGGAATAATTTCTGGTTGGATTACTAAAGGGAAATTATCTTTCCCTATTTGTATGAAAAATACATGTTTCTGAAGATTAAAGTTTCGATGAACTTTCAGTTTCATATGGCATTGGTGATTTCTACCGATGGATCATCCACACAAGAAAAATCAAAGATAGTTTGATAATTCCATTGAGACAAATGAGATACCTCAACGAATTTCAGGGAATGATATTGTTATAGAACTTGATGATTTGAATTGGGTTCTTGGAAAAATTCAATCAAATATCAGAAAGAGAAAACATGTTAATTCGAATTCCAATAGCAATTGGAGAAATAAAATCATATTCTTTGATTTTCCGTATTGGTCATCAAATTTATTGAGTCATTATTTGGATGTATTTCATATTGAGAAAAAAAATTGTGAGATGTTACTTGCTATGATTTTAAATGTCAAAGGAAAAACAAAAGATGATTTGCGGTCTCGTCGTGATTTGATGGATTGGGGTATAAGATAAAAACATCATCCTGAGTTTATTGGTCAAAATAAGTGGAAAATCCCTATTGCCTGTTATTCGATGATAAATGTGGAGAAGAAACAATTTCCTCAGGTCTTGGAATGTTTGAAGGTTCCATATGGTTATTTAAGTAATATTTCAAAAAGGGTGAATACACAAGATGTGAAACTAAAATCTCTTAAAACCCATGATTAACATGTCTTATTACATGAGTTTATTCCTATTTCTATTTGGAATTTACTTTCACATAAAGTTAGAGTTGATATGATTAAGTTATGTCATTTTTATCGAGACCTTTGTGACAAAAGACTGAGCAGAATTGTTGTTTATAAATTGCAGAGTGATGCACTGATTATTCTTTGCGACTTGGAAACAAAATTCCACCGTAATTTTTCACATGTATGTTACATATAACTGTGCATCTTCCAATAAAAGTTCTTTTTGGTGGTCCTATTTCAAGTTGGTGGATGTATCCTACAGAAATAATGATGTTTAAATTGAAATATTATATGAGAAATAAATATCACCTTGAAGGATCTATTGTGAAATGTTATTTAGCACAACAATGCATGAATTTCTGTTCATCATACTTGGGTAACATCACTACGAGGTCTAATAGAATAATTATAACTAAATATGAGCAATATGATCCCATTTAGCCTGTATTTCCTTCACTACCCCAAACATGGGGGGATATATGGATCGTACTCATTGTGTACTTTAAGCAGGGGAGAGTGGGAAATGGCTCATCATAAAGTATTATTCAACTATGGTGTGCTTGATGATTATATCAAGTAAACTAATAAATATGAATTTTTTCATTATGTTATTTCTTCATATCTTCTGACTTTTTTAAGATTTCATAATTTTAGAGAACATTTATAAATTATAAAAAAGATACATCGCTCTCTATCTATTAAGAGGAAGGAACTGTTTCACAGAAAAGAATTTGCTTCTTGGTTAAAGTCAAAGGTAATAGATTTTTTTCTTCTCATAACATAATTGCATGTCTCTGTTTAATATTCAATTTGGTATCATTTAGGTTTTAACTCTACCAATTAATGAAGTATTAGATTAAGTAAGATCATTTCCCTTTGGTCCAAATGATTTGGTACATGATTGTAAAGAAATGGTTGTCCATGGATTTAAATTTGTTATAAATAGTTGTTCAAAAAATGGCAACACAGCATGACGGTGTCACAATAAGATCCACAACAGATTGTTATGTGAGTACATTAGATAGACAACCTCGGTCATAAAATATATCATATTATGGTGTTGTTGAAATAATCATTTTATTAGATTACTATGCACATGGTTGTGTCACAATGATGAAATGTAAGTGGTTTGATTCAATGACACAACAAGGAATTCATATTGATAACTGTGGATTTAGAGTGATTGATATAAATTTCCAGCTTCACACTGATGAACTTTATATTCTTGTGTCATAGTCTAGATAGGTTTTTTATGTAACTGACCCATTACAACAACAATTTGGTGTTATTTTTGATGTCATTCCTAGACATATTTTGAAAAAGTCATGGATGAAAATGATGTTTTTGATGAAACTGTCGGTATTTATTCAAATATTGCATTTGATGACATAGATTACTCAATTTATAGAACATATTTTGAACCAAAAATTGTCATAGAGCACACATAACGTTGACACATATGTAAGTATTTACCTGACATTATCATAATATTGTATGTGTTTTTTTAAACTTCCATACATGATATCAAATTAACTTGTATATTTTATACCATTTTTGAATATAAAACTATTTATAGTCTGACCAATTTATGTTTAAGCACATCTATAGTAATTCTTGAACATAGAAAAGTCTTGATATTTTATCAATATAAATATCACATTGAAAATGCATCTCATTGTTTTATGATACAATTGTATTATTTAAAATTTTTCATTATTTCTTTTTATTTGAGAATATTATTTTAAATTTCCAGATCAAAATGTCTGAATATGATGATATTAGAAGAAATAAAAGAACAAAAAAATGAACAATATATGTCTCATCTGGCCAACATTGTAAGTACAATTTATGTTTGAATATTATGGTCTTTCATATTATTTATCTTGTTATCATTCGTTTTATTTTATCATCTATGTTATTTTAGGCTACTTCATCAAGGAGATGATTGCATTATACTACCGAGGTGGATATTATGGAGGGGGGTATTGATTCTACAGTTCAACCAACTACTATGTCGCTTGAGTCACCAGAAGGTCATCTTACCATTATGCCACCTCCATATTATCCATACCCACCTTTTCCATATACCTTTCTGCCCGCACCCACATCAGATGGTAGTTCTCAGACTCCCATCCCTCTTATTTTCCATTCCCACCATCCACTGTACATGGCACTGCGCCCCCATATATCCCACTTCCATATCCATATCCATATCCACCCTCATCTCTACAAGGTTATCCATCTACTATACAGATTACTATTTTAGACATCCCACCTTCCACAGAGGCTACTCCCCCTCTAGATGTTGCAATTCAGGGGTAAGCAGATCCTCCATCTACTAGTATGTGTTTAAACATTACTGTTAGTGATTAATGATAAATTAATATATATTATTATCCTTTATTACTTTTTTCATGATTATCTCCGGCCACCACCAGACGACGAGGCCGCACAAAAATGTGAGAGGTTTGGAATCGACACATGAAAATCATGGTTGAATACAATGAGGACAGAGCTATAATTAAAAAAATGGTATGGAATGTAAAAGGTTTATGGGAACAGTTTCTAGACACAAAAATATCATTCTAGTTCAACCAATAATTTGGAGGGAAGTTGGAGAACAAATAAAGGACAATGTCTGGGCAGAGATCTGGGTATGTAATGTTAATCACCTTTTATATATATTAATTTATAATATTTTCTTAACAAATATTTTGTTCATTGTAGCTCCGATATAATTTTCCATATGGACAAAATTCCAAGGATGCAAGGTTAATGGATTTAGGTGAAATGTGGCAAGCGTAAAAGTATGACTTATATCTTGGTTGGAAAAAGAGAGTTGACACGGAGCTTGATGAATTATTGGTGATTCATGATTGCCCAATACCACAATACAAAGAGATGATCACCTATTGGAAGAGTCCATAATTTAAGGTATTTTTTAAATCTATATATATATTCATTTATTTATTTAAAAATGAGTTTTATTTATGTTAATAAAATTATATAATTATTTTTTTATTAGAAAAATCAGACAAAAATAAAAAAATAAGAGTGGAATGAAACATTTTTATACTCATGAACACACTTCACTCCCAGATCTTGAGCAAACACAGGTAATTTAATATTTGAAATATTTATCTTTGTTTAGTGTAATTTTTTTTACTTCCAAATTTGATTTATTTCTTTGTTTTTTCCAGAAAAAAACATTAAATATCTAGGGTCGTGTTCCTCACTCTACTTTGTTTTGTGCAATCAGAAAAAAGAAAGATGGTACTGTGCCAAATACTGACACCGAGAAGGAGATTGTAAGTATATTCCAATTTATTTTATTTTGACTGAATTTAATTCCTTATATTATTTTATCATTTTAATTTATGTTTTATATCAATCAACATAATTCTTTGGAGACATTGGCAGAAAAAGAACCTCACAATTTGGGCTTGAATGATCATCTACATAAGGTATTATGAGATGAGCATCAGGTCAGAGTGTGTTGTTGAACTGGGAAGAAGATCGTACCATCTCGATATTGTTCTACTGACAATGTTTCTTCAAGTACCGGTTCTAGTTTGGTCACAGTGGAACAGATGAATTCCACAATCAAATTAGCATCTCAAAAATCAAAAAAGGTGATATTTGAAAATATAATGAAAGTTATGTCTGCCATTTCTTATATACCTTCACCAGAAGAAGATGTAGTGGTTGACGCATGTTTGATGTCGATAAGTTCTACTAATGTAGATTCTTCTGCCGAAGCCAGAGCTGGAGCTGGAGCTGGAGCTGTAGTCGGAGGTGGTCCCAGTGTTGGTGTTGGTACCGATGCTGATGTCAATGATGATTTTGGTGGCGTGAGAGGTGCTGATGGTTTTTTTGTAAGAGTTGTGGATGAGTATTATCATGAATCTAAATATAATTATATTAGGACTCACTATTGATGTGAATTTTATTTTTGAATTGTTAATATCTGTAATTTTATTATGCAGTGAGGTTAGATTATTGTAATACTGAATTGTATTGTGGTGTTTCTAACTGTTTCTACATATATTAAATTATTCTATTATGAGATATGTTTGTTTATGTAGTAGTTAAGTTTTATTATTATTATATTGAATTGTATCCTCCTCTGATGTGACCATCGTACCTCCTCGATGATGCTGCTCTGAGGTAGACCCTCTATCTCCTCTGGCACACCTCCGATAGTATGTAGTCCAATTTTCCATTTTTTTCTTGAGGTGACCCCTATATTAGTTTCACTGATCATATTGTGAGTTTTATGACTTGTATTAGTGTGTAGGATAGGGATGCATTCTATGTAGAGAACCCACAAGAAAACATAGTTGATACAATTCATTTACTCCCATGACTTGTAATCAGGATTTATGTGAATATAAAATTCAGGAGGTAATGGTTATTTTATACCATTTTTTTCAAGACATTAGTAACAATTTTTTGTTTTTTTATTGTTGTTTCATGGAAATAATGTGATAAATTCTTTTTTTGGGTTCTAAATACTCAATTCCATTACAAGGGGCAGGGGGTGGGGGGCAGGGGGCAGGGGGTGTGCAAGTGGGCAGGGGTTGTGCAGGTTGTGGGGGGTAGGGGGTGTGCAGGGGGGTTGGGGTGTGTAGGGGGGTTCAAGGGGGTAGGGTTTGTACAAGGAGGGGGGCAGGTGGGTGTGTAGGGGGTGTGCAAGGGGGAAGGGGGAAGTGAGAGGGGGTGTTCTCCAGGGGGTGGGAGGGGGTGTGCAAGGGGGCAGTGGGGGTGGGGGTGTGCAAGGGGGTAGGGGATGTGCAGGAACCATTGGTATTGAAAGTTATTTCACATATGTTAATATTGTAAGTGCATTATAATAATTCTCATTGTTTCCTTCCCTTCTGTCAGACTTCATTCTCACATGCATGCACTTGCATCTATTTGTGTTTTTAACTTTTTTTGGTTCTATATGGCCAGGTTTTAGCTGAATAAATGATTGGGGTGAGAGAGGCTAGTAAATTTTCACAAATTTTCAAGGTTTAAAATCAATTATGTTTCCATTTGTTTATGCTTATTGAATTTGAAACTTGTATACTGAATACTTTTAGTCATTTTTGCAC
The DNA here is from genome assembly GCA_963277665.1 of Viscum album. NCBI lineage: Eukaryota > Viridiplantae > Streptophyta > Magnoliopsida > Santalales > Viscaceae > Viscum > Viscum album. The sequence goes on along the minus strand of OY728163.1, from coordinate 1,688,934,074 downwards.
CTGTTATTTTTAGGTATTTAAGGATGCCTATAAGTCAAAATTAAGCATCATAATCCCTAATGACATTGAGAGGTAATTATAATAAATTTCAACACAATACTACTTTTGTTCCTTTTGTTCAATAACCAATGTGGTGTTCATTTTAGTACAGGATTTCAGAGTACATTTCCATTGGACCTCGTTTTTACAATATTATTTCTCAAACACTGATGGTCCTTTTGAAATGGCTTCCTCCCCAGGAATTATTCTCATCCCTTTTATTAGTATAAATCATTATGAATATATATTTATAAGGTTTTATTTGTCTCAATGTCTTCACAAGAACTGAATTTCTTGTGTGTATGTTTTCTCATGATAGGCTGTGTATGTGGATAGGGATGCATGTTATGCAGAGAACCAGCAACAAAACATAGCAAGGCAGAGGGCAGGGGTAGGGAGAAGGGAGGAGGTCTATAGGGTAAAGGGAAGGGGGAAGGGGGTAGGGGAGGGGGAGGTCTTCAAGGCAGGGGGCAGGGGGAGGGTGGAGGGGGTAGGGGATAGGGGGTAGGGGGAGGTCTGCAGGGCAGGGGGCAAGGGAAGGGGTAGGGGGTAGGGGGTAGGGGGCAGGGGCAAGGGGTGGTCTATAGGGGGTCTTCAGGGCAGGGGGAGGGGGTGCAAGGGGGTGGGGCAGTGGGGCAGTGGGGCAAGGGGGTGAGTCAGGGGGTGTAGGTGCAGGCTGGGGGTGAAGGGGGGTTGGTGGAGGCTAGGGGTCTAGTTTGGGGGGGGGGGTTGGTGTAGGCTAGAGGGGTAGTACAGGGGGGTTGTTGCGGGCTAGGGGCTGGTTTGGGGGGAGGGGGTGTTGGGGGTGCTAGTGAAGGCTAGGGGTGGTGTAAGGGGGGTTAGGGGATGATTTTGGGGGAGGGGACTGGTTTGGGGGGGTGAAGGGGGGCTGGTGTAGGCTAAGGGCTGGTGGTGCGGGGGGTGTAGGGGGATGCAGGGGGGCTGGTGCAGGCTAGGGGTTGGTATGGGGTAGTGTGCAGGGTGAGGGGGTGTGCAGTGGGGAGGGGGGTGTTCACCCTGGATTTTCCTACCATTTACAAACCCATGTTGTTCATTTAAAATCCAATGAGGTAGAAGCTGGGACAGATGCGTGTTAACCTCACTAGCCAAAATAGCATTTTATATTTAATTTAATGATTTAATTAATTTAAAAAAATGGGCATAAGAACATCAGGGCGTGACCCCTGGCTAATGACATGACTCTCCTTCTAAACACATCACGGTGTGACCCCCTGGCCCACAATGTATTTCTAAAGGAGATAGATAACCTATATCCAATTTTTATACGATAAAAATGGGTGATCATATTTAATTATTTATGGAATCATAAAGGCATATAAATCATATCATGTATGCGATAAATGTATATATCATATCAAATGATTATGGGATATAGAAAGGGTTAAGAAAATGTGATTTTTAGACCACTTCCATCACAATCATAAAGCATGATTGGGGTAGTCATAAAGTAGGCATATAATGAGATTTCATACCATTTCATTCTTCGTCCAATTAAATCATAATCTATGGTTATCTTAAGTTAAAAATAGTTATTGCAAGGATTTTTGTGTCATTGGATTTGAAAATTTTAGTAATCTTGGATCTTCCACATTGTTTTCAGGGCAGGGGGAGGGTGGAGGGGGCAGGGGGCAGGGGGCAGGGGTTAGGGGTAGAGGGTAGGGGACAGGGGGTAGGGGGTAGGGGGGAGGGCGGAGGGGGCAGGGGGTAGGGGAGGGGGTGGGTGGAGGGGGCAGAGGGAAGGGTGGAGGGGGAAGGGGGGCAGGGGCAGGGGGCAGGGGGCCGGGGGAAGGGTGGAGGGGGAAGAGGAAGTGGGAAGGGGTAGGGGGAGGGTGGAGGGGGTAGGGGTAGAGGGAAGGGGTCAGGGGGCATGGGGAGGTCTGCAGAGAAGGGGGCATGGGAGAGGTCTGCATGGCTAGGGGGAGGGTGGAGGGGGTAGGGGGCAGAGGGAAGGGGTCAGGGGGCAGGGGGAGGTCTGTAGAGTAGGGGGCAGGGGAGAGGTCTGCAAGGCTGGGGGAGGGGGGAGGGGTTGGGTGGAGGGTGGAGGGGCAGGTTGGAGTGGGGAGGTCTTCAGGGTAGGGGTGGTCTTCAGGGGGGTCTACAGGGCAGGGGGAGGGGGTGCAAGGGGGGTGGGGTAGTGGGGTAGTGGAGTAGTGGGGCAAGGGGGTGGGGTAGGGGGTGTAGTTAGTCTCTATAGGTTTCTTTAATATTAGATAAGGTTGAATAATAATTACATAGCTAGATTGAATATGATATTTTAAATTACATTAGATATATACAAATACACCACATTTCATCAAGACTCTGTAAATAGATATTGCTTTATTCTACATTTAGGTAAACTCTGAACAATAAAAAACCACTTTTGTGATTCTTATTTTACTAAAAATAACATGATTTCATGTTTTAAATGTAATAACAACTTCCAAGAGAGCATATTGATCACGAAAATCACATCACATGTTACGGTAGCTTGAAACATTCAATGTTCCTAATTATTTTTGTTATACAGTAACTTTAATTTATTTCCAGATTTATGTTTCTGCTGTACTATATGGTTGTTGATGTATCAACCAAGTCTTTTTCTGCTAGGTAAGGATAATAGTTTGGATCATTCATACATGAATGTCTCAACTCTCTATCCCTACAGCAGCCTTATCGATAATGAAAATATTATAATACCATATAGTAGCATACAACTGACAATTGACAAGACCATTCCCTAAAACCAAACCTCCTCATAGCTTTGGAAATCTATCTAGGAAAAAGAGGGGTCTGTCCAGGGGGGTGGTGGTCTGCCCAGGAAGGAAGGGGGTCTATCCAGGAGGGGTGGGGGTTGTCCAAGAGGGGGGTCTGTCTAAGGGGGTGTACAAGAGGGGGGTGAAAGGTGGTTCTGCAGGTGGGGGAGGGGGGTTCAAGGGGGTATGCAAGAATAAGGGGGGTCTATCTAGGGTGTGTGGGGGGGGTCTGTTCAGGAAGGAGGGGGTCTGTCCAGGAGGGAGGGGTGGGGGGTCTGTAGCGGGGCTGTGCAGGGGGGGGGGGGGGGGTCCGCCGGGAGGAGGGGGTAAGGGGGTTGGGGGAAAGGGGTGCAAGGGGGTCCATCAGGGGGGTGTTCGGTAGGGTTGGTGCAAGGGGGGTCCAGTAGGGGGGCAAGGGGTGTTAAAGGGATGTGTAGGGGGATTTTGTCCAGGGGGTCCAGTAGGGAGGATGATATTCAGGGGGTCCAGTAGGGGGGCATCTATCTAGGGGTGTCTAGCAGGGGGGGGCTGCTATCCAGGGGGTCTAGCAGGGGGGGGGGGCTGTCCAGGGTGGTCGAGCAGGGGGGGCTACTGTCTAGGGGGTCCAGTAAAGGAGGGGCTACTGTTCAGGGGGGGCTGTTGTCTAGGGGGTCTAGAGGGGGGTGTCTAGGGGGGTTGTGGCTGATGTCTAGGGGGGTCCAGTAGGGGGTGGGGGACTGCTATCCAGGGGGGTCAAGCAGAGGGGAAAGGGGTGTGCAAGGGGGTGTGTAAGGGGGTGCAAGGATGTGTGTGCAAGGGGTGAAAGGGATGTGGGGGGCTGATGTCCAGGGGTGCAAGGGGGGAAAGGGTGTGCAAGGGATGTGTAAGGGGGGCTGCTATCCATGGGGGTCCAGCAGTGGGGGCTGCTATTCAGGGGGGTCCAGTAGGGGTGGCTTCTGTCTAGGGGGGTCCTGTAGGGGGGTTGCTATATAGGGGGGTCTAGCAGGGGAGGGATTCTGTCCAAGGGGGTCCATCAGGGGGGGATACTATCCAGGGGGGATGTTGTCGAGGGGGGTTCAGTAGGGGTGGGGGTTGTTGTTCAAGGGGGTCCAGTAGGGGGAAAGGGGTGTTCAAGGGGGTTGTGCAAGGGGGTGTGTAAGGGGGGTGAAAGGGGGGTGTGCAAGGAGTGCAGGGGATGTGTGCAGAGGGGGGCTGGTTTTTTTATGAAATGGGAAGGGTTTTATCCATGGTTTCAAATTGTGGCTAAAACCTTATTGCCACGGTTCATTGACCTGTGGCTAGTATTGGCGTGGCAATAGGGCCAAACGTATATCTACAGTTCAAACTGTGGCTATAGGTTTGGCCCTATAGCCAGGCCAATACTAACCATGGTTTTTTGGGCTTATAGACATGGTTCCAAAACGTTGCTATAGCCTAATTTTCTAGTAGTGTGGAGGAACTCCAGCCATCATCATTGTATTGTGTTTAGGTCCTTATGTGAGAATATATAGCTGAGACTCTTGTGATCGGAGTAAATAGTAAATTGTTCACCCATCAAGTAGTGCTTCCATATATTCAGTGAAAAGACAACTGCTGCTCACTCCAGGTCATGGGTCGCGTAAATCTACTCATGTTTCCTCATCTACCATGATCTGTAGGAAATCACCACTTGCTCCTGCATCAGGAGACCCCCTATTCTGGTCCCTGATGCGTCACAGTATACTACGTACCCAATGCCCTCTTCTGGTAGCCTCAATATGAGAGGCACTCGTCTGTCTCTGCCTCAGCTCCTAGAAACTCTACCGGCACCTCTTTGTCCACAAGAAAGGCAATCCCTTCTTTATCAAATTAAAAAATGGTGTTTATACCCTAGAAAAGTCAAGCACAAATATCTGATAGAACCTATCCAACCCCAAAAAACTATGCACCTCTGTCACACTCCTAGGTGGCTCCCAAGCAAGAACTACCTCTATCTTTGTTGAATCCACTACAACTTCATCATATCAGATAACATGCCCTGGTAAGTGGACTTCCTGTATCTAGAATAGGCACTTTTATAGCTTTCCAAAAATCTAGTGCTCTCAGATTGTATCAAGAACTATCTGCAGATACATGGTGTGCTCATCCTCTATCGCAGGGTATACCAGGATATCGTCAATGAAGAGTACCATGAAGCAATCGAGGTAAGGATGGAAGGCCCTATTAATGAGTCCCATAAACACTGTTGGAGTGTTGCTCATTCCTAAAGTCATCACCAAGAACTTGTAATGGACATAACAAAATATGAAGGATGTCTTCGGTATGTCTTCATCCCATACCCAGAGCTGATGATATCCTGATTTGAGGTCTATCTTTGAAAACCACCGTGTTCCCTTCATCTGGTCAAAGAGGTCATCAATCCTAAATAGAGGATACTTTTTCTTCTATCTCACTAGTTTCAGGTACTAATATTCCATGCAAATCCCCAAACTCCCATATGCATTCTTAGAGAACAAAATCGGGGCTACCCATGGAGAAACATTGGGCCTTACGAACCCCTTCCTCTAAAAGTCTTCCAACTGTACCCTCAACTCTTGAAGCTCTACAAGAGCCATCCTATATGCTGGTGTAGATATTGGTGTTTTACCAGGGTACAGTTTGATTTAAAAGTCTACCTATCTTTGAGGAGGTAGTCCCGGAACATCATCAGGGAAGACATCAACATACTAGTCCACCACAACAGGATAGCTCGGACTTCTCTCGTCAACTACTCCAAGGGTAAGTCTAGAAAACTAATGAGTGATTATATGCACCCTCCTCCAAGGAACTCCATCCTCTACTGCAAAGGTTTACTTCTCACCGATGAAGGAAAACCCGGTCCCATCCTCGCAGACACACCACACTTTTCACCTAAAACAATCAATCTGATCATGGACTATGGATAGCCTATCCATACCCAATATGATGTCATAAGGCCTTGATGATACTACTAGGAGATCCCACCTTAAGTTCTCACCTCCTAGAGTAATTTTACACTACCTTCACCAGTGTGTAATCATTTAATCCTCTCCCGTAGAAGTCTCTAAATATAGTGATCGAGTCAACAGCACCATCGGAATTTCCGAGCTCCGAACGAGTGTTGTGGCAATGAAAGAGTGACTAGAACTTGTTTCTATAAGAACTTAATCTAGGGAATAATGGACACAGATCATACCTCAAACCAACTCTGGAGCATCGTGGTTGTAGGCCTCTCCCTTATGAAGTTGATACTTCCCCTATCCACCTGCTACCTGTGGTCAGGGTAGACCACTTGGGGGGGTGGCGATAGAACCTCAAACCGTAGTCCACCGCTGAATACACGGCCTGCTCCTATGACATTTCCTCCACCCTGTGGATCTCCTCACTTGAACCTCGTCCACTGCCTCGGTGGTCCCTCGACCGTCTGCTGATCATCATTATGGTTGGTCGGGCAGTCGCGAGTGTTGGCGCCAAAATATTGCACGAAAGGGATGGACAAAAAAGAAGGCTGGCAGGCTGCCTCGCGAAGCACCGTCGCGAAGCACCGCCACGAAGCACCGTCGCGAAGCACCACCGCGAAGCACCACCACCCAGCACCGCCGGCAGCGTGGTCTGGAGATGCTCTAGAGGCGGTAATCCTCCGCGAACGCATTTGACGTTCACGAGCCTCCGCGAAGACCCAGAGGCGGTATCCTCCGCGAATGCATTTGACGTTCGCGAGCCGTCGCGATGCTCCAGAGGCGGTAATCCTCCGCGAACGCATTTGATGTTCACGAGCCGCCGGGAAGACCCAGAGGCGGTGTCCTCTGCGAACGCATTTGACGTTCACGAGCGCGCCGCGAAGCACCGGAGGCGGCGCGCGAGTTCTGCTTCGCGGCGCCCCTTCCCTATAAATACTGGACTCCCCCTGAGTCCCAAGGACGGACAATCCGACATTTCGGCTTCTCCTCTCCTAAATCGCGAAGAAATCTTTGCCCTGGGAATCATGATCTCCGCGAGGTATTTCTACTTCGCGAGACGCCTCTGCTTTGTCCCGTTTTGAGCCCCTCTTCTGAGAGGGATGCCCTTCACGAAGCTCAAGGGCATTCGCGAAGGAAGGGGATTCCCCAGGGAACTCGGGCAGCCGCGGAGCACTTATGCTTTGTGAAACACCAAACCCATACTAGTGATCCCTATGCTAAGGCAGGATCGCTACACATCGCGAAGCACACTGCTTCGCAGGACCCTGATTCGCGAGACACCCCTTCTTCGCGAGGCAGTGCTTCGTGAACACTGTTCCACTTCGCGAAGCACCTTCCCCCCACACCTATGCCCCATGCCAAGGCCAAGGCACTCCACTTCGCGAAGCACACTCCTTTTCTTAGCGATTCCTCTTCCCGTGCGACCCTCCAGGTTTGCACGATGTTATTTCAAAGTCCCATGGACAGCACCACCCGTGGAGTTGCTTTGCCTAATGCTTCTTCGCATAGGCACGCTAACGGTTATTGCTTCTTCTCATAGCCACGCTAATGTAGACCCTTAGATGGTTCGTTCCACAACCCCCCTTGACCATGGCCTTACTGGTACCTTCCCTTCCCCAAGGACCAGAGGGTACCGGTTATGTAAGTCCTAGGGGTGTGGAGTGAACCCACCTCGTCCGAGCTGTAGGACGTTAAACTGCCAAGCACCACATCCTCAACACATGACGTTAAACTGTGACCCCTGCGCTTTGCCGCACCCTGGGCCTCCATCCTAGAGTAAGTCCCATCACCATGGGCCGCCTAACGCGTAAGCCCCTCTTCGCTTCTCACGGACGCATCTTTCGCGACGTGATCGTCAGGTCCTTGCAACCTCTTGTTTCTCATACCGAGCATGACTCACGTGGGCTTAGAGTGAGCAATGACCCTGACCCCCACCCACAGCGAACTACGAGGACTTTGATCCATGCCAAGGCATGGTACGTAGGAAGCCTCCATGAGGTTCAAGCCCACCCGTCATCTATTCACGTCGGGTCCCATTCCCATCCAGCACGACATTAAACTGCATCCCGGTCCGACAACAAGCCGTTGTGACACATCCATTTGAACTACGGGGACTTTGATTCATGTCAAGTCATGGTACGTAGGAAGCCTTCACGAGGTTCAAGGCCACCACAAGTAAACCCCCGGGTCCACCTTTGTGTCGGTTCACCGACAAAGCCCCATATGAACTATGAGGTCTTTGATCCATGTCAAGGAATGGTACGTAGGAAGCCTTCATGAGGATCAAGTCCACCCACCATCCGGTCGTTCTGACCTCATTCACGTCGGTTCACCTCCATCCCGCATGACATTAAACTGCATTCCCCAATCCGAACTATGAGGACTTTGATCCATGTCAAGTCATGGTACGTAGGAGGCCTCCATGAGGTTCAAGCCCAACAATCATTGGCCCCCAAACCGTCTCCTAGTCGGTGTGCCAGGACCCCCATTTTCAAGCCCATCTCCCATCGGACCAAGGTCCCTCTTTTACGTCGGTTCACCGACACCCACTGCCCGTCGTTTATTCACATCGGTTCACCCCCATCCCACATGACGTTAAACTGTATTCCATCAATCCTGAAATACGAGGACTTTGATCCATGTCAAGGCATGGTACGTAGGAAACCTTCCCGAGGTTCAAGCCCACCACTAGTGGACCCACGGGTCTACTTTCACGTCGGTTCACCGATGAAATCCCTTGAACTATGAGGTATTTGATCCATGTCAAGGCATGGTACGTAGGAAGCCTTCCAGAGGTTCAAGCCCACCACTCGTCGGACCAATGTCCACCTTCACGTTGGCACGCTGACGATGCCCATCGTACCAAGGTCCACCTTTACGTTGGTTCGCTGACGACATTCATTGGGCCAAGGTCCACCTTCATGTCGGTTTACCGGCACCATCCTGAACTATGTGGACTTTGATTCCCTGCCACTGGGATACGTAGGAAGCCTCTTCAAGGCTCAAGCCCAACTTCATTGTCACCCCTACGATGGTCCCTCATCCCCCCTCCACTTCATTCATCCATCCATCACCCATCCCGATTCTCGCCCGGACCGTCATATCTCGGTGAGACCATGTCGGTATGCTCTTCTTCACAGTCGCCCATGGGCTGGCCTCGGTATCGGCATCCCTTCAAGAGAAATCCCTCAGTCCGATCTATTCTAGCTAATGCTCTGGTTGGGTTGATCCGTCTCCGCTGGACGTTAAACTCGCGGCATACCCTATGTTAAACACAGGAAGCTGAGGAAAACCTCAGATGTGTGTCTATGACATATAATTCCCCGTGCTCGATGTGGGATGCCTCGGGCTTCCACGCCCTCAAGAAGCCCTATGACCAGGGACAACAGACAGACATGCCAGGTTCCCCAGCATCCAGACACGCTACTGATGCCTCAACATGACTACTCCCCCGACTGAAGGTTGCTGCCCTGACCGGACCCTTTGGAATGTCCTGACAGAAGCAGTGTAATTAACCGGCATCCATGGAAACATGGAACTGGGAAGAGTTTCACGAACTACGTATGAAATCTATGAGGGAGACCCGGACTAGGTAATGAGCTCTGAGGAGGAATCCACGGAGGGAAGAACCGACATCCCATCATCCCGTTTCGATCAAGGAGCAGACGTACCTGAACAAGGAACGAATGTCGCCCGCCTTTGGAAAGCGGGAATGCGGGGCAACAAAGCTACACGTCCTCCTCCACGGACGGACGGATGCGCGCGCGCCCCGACGAAAGCGTCGGAAACAGAAATGGTGAACCCGATGTGAAATTCTTCTCCTCAATATGGATATTAGTAGCATTCGAGACACTAGTAGATTGATGTGTCACCGGATCCAGATATCCGGCGCCTGGTCCCGCCAAGCAAATGGCGGGCCTGTCGTGAAACTCACCGGAAGTCGGGGCAGTAGAACGTGGGGTACTCCATTCTGCAGCGTGTTGGCGTGGATCCTTCTTACAGACGTGGAGAATGGAAGGACGCTGGGGCACTGACTGTCAATCCTTTTCCTCTCAGTGTTGATGAGTTGATCCCTTCGTTTCTCAGGAACCAAGTTGCTGTTACAGAGACGCGATCACCGCTCTCTTGCCTATGCAGGGGTAGGGGAAACATCGCCACAGCCACCCCACATGGCACCGTTACCGCCACGATGGCTACCACATTGCGGAATATGGGGCGCCCACACCCCCTTTCCCCATCAGAGGTCATCCAGCGAAGGGTGATCAACAACCTCGTGCACAGGTACGAGGACGAAGGGGTCATCCCAACTAGGGATATGGCCCGCTTGGACCTGGAGGCCTCCAGGCCCCACCGTCAACGTCGCCCTAACAGGCCGTGCAGGGAGCCCCTGCTCCCCACCCCAACGTTCAACCGTTTCGGGAGCCTGTCCCCAGAACGCCTTAACGACTCCTCGCCTTACGCAGAAGAGGCGGGAACCGTCCGGCTCGGCCCGCTCAGGGTCCTGTCCCGAGGCCTCCAGGCGAGATCTCCCGTCCGGTCGCGTCAGCGTCGCCGTCCGGCTCCGTAGGAAGAGCAGGCAGGCCATGTCCCTGCACCGTCTGCACCAGCTCGCCTGACCCAACGTCAACGCTGGGCCTGGGCTGAGGACGCTCGCCTAGGCGCGTCGACGTCGACAGCTACAGTGGCCCGAGCCACCACCGACGTGCATTATGAAGCCCCCGCATACACTGAGAAGGGGCACTCCTTCACCCAACCGGGATCGAGACCCCAATCGCCCCGCGGGTAGGCTGGGTTGGCTCTCCGGGTTGCAGGCCCAAGTGGTGATCGCCGCGGACTAACCCGCGATGATGTCACCCCGTACAGAGGTCCTCCCCGTAGCAATACTCCACAGAGCACGGACCTTCCCTGCTCCGAAGTTCGTCATGGGGGCATGCCTCGTGCTACCCCCATCCTGAAGGAAGACCTGCCCCGCGGCAGTGACACTCGACGTGGAAACCTTTCCCGCGCCCACTCTACAGGGTATGGAGTCCACCCTCCTACCCCCGACCGCCGATTTGAAGGCACTGTCCATCCAGTCCTTCCCCAACGTGGGGGCCCTCCCTACATCCTCTCTGCAACCGGCCAAGGTCCTCCTCGCCCCAGCAACTCGAGGAGTGAAGGTCAGCCTCACTCCGCCCGCATTGACCATGGAGGTCCTCCCCATGCTCCTGCCAATTCCAACAGAGGCTCCGCCTACATAGGTGTTATTCATGGAGGTCCTCCCCATGTACCCTTCGACATTTCCCCCGGTGCCCCTTGCACCTCAGCTATCTCGAGCGGGGGCCCTCTCTGCCACGGTGCCAGTGCCATCCCGAGGCTGCCTGATAAGGATCAACCCTGTCCCGAAGAGCCACCCCGGGGCAGGAGAGCAGGTCATCTCCACCACAAGAAGAGTCCTGGGAAAGCCCGGGTGGAGATCAAACCTGCCCGCTTCTCTGACTCTGAAGCGGAGTGTGACTCAGCGATGGAATCTTCTCCCCGCTCCTCCGTATCAAGGTCTGGGGCAGGAACCAGACGTGTTAGCCACATCCTCCCGGAATATGAGATCCACCAGATTCTCGTATCTCTCCGCAGGTACATCCAGGAGGAGGAAATCTTGGGAGTTCCGCAGGTCTCGACCGTGCAATCATCGCCATCGTCACCAGAAGCGCCCTCTACCTCCACCAGAGATCACAGAGAGCTGTTTTGGGGGCCAGCGACGGTAGAATGACGACATGACTAGTCGCCGGCAGCTGCGATTCCTGTGCCGGAAGCTGTGGCTATCATCCCCTCGTACCATGACATCGTGGCCAGATCACCTCACTCTTCGGAGGACGGCCCGGAATTCGGCGACCAGTCAGCTCGTTCGCCGTATTCTCCACCGCCGAGTTTACTATCCCAGAGGTCCGCCTCGGTACCGCTACCAGTCCCTCAGCCGCTCCCGGTTGACGAGTGGGGCAATACAGGGCCAAACCCCGAGTTCGAGCCCAGGAGCTTCTGGAGTATTCTCGCAGCGGATTACTTCCCGGAGAAGTTCTGGCCGACGGCAGCGCTGAACTTTTGCATACTGGAGTCTCTTACCCCTGAAGAAGTGGGGTGATTTTGTCGAACCCTATGGGTGACACACTTCCGCCTCCGTTACGAATGGGTGGTGTACCCCAGAAGTCGAGAGAACTTCGAAGAAATCGGCGAGCAGTGCCGCCTGATCGATGTGGCCGCACTCCTTGTGGCCCAGCACCCTGAGTCGCCAGGCCACCAGAGCGCTCTTCAACGGAAATGCGTTCAGATTTTTAAAGCACTCCGCAGAATCGTCAGGGAAGCCACCCCCCATGTGCAAGTCCATGGTTGGGGATACTATGTCTCTCTCCTCTTCGACCCTATCCGACGGCAACCCGATTTGCTTTGCGACATCGAGGACATGCCCTCGAGAGGTGTCGCGGTCCACATGGCTGACATTGCGGACAAGGAAGATGAGCGTGAACTCCTTGATGGAGACTTACCCCCTGAGGGCATACCGCCACTGCTAGACCCATCAGGGAGAGTCACCCGCCAGCAGAGGAACCTGCTAGGCCTCCCCGTACCCACCGAGTCGCTGGTACTCGGTCGAAACACCGGCAAGGGTAAAGAGCACGTCGGAACTGTCAAGCACTCCAACCCGTCCGCCTCTATGCAGAAAACAGACAAAGATCCCGAGAAGGCCACGTTACGCCAACAGCTTGCTGAGCAGAAGAGGCTGGTTGACGAACTCTTGGCTGAGCGCGCCGCAGAGCGGCGACCCGACTATAGTGATCCCAGGCCGGGGCAGCAGGGGCATGAACAAGTTCCCCTGGGTGAAATGCCCCCGGGCAACCCTGATCATGCTACTGCCACAAACAGGGCAGAAGCCGGAACGTATGGCAAGAGGGCGCGATACGTCTCGCCAAACCCTCCCCAGCGACGGGGCAATCTGAAGAACCCGACCCAGGTTCCCCCAGTCGCCCCACAGGTCGTCCCACCAGTTGATCCACTAGCAGCCGAAGCAGTTTACCGTGTTGAAGAACCTGGCAATGCACTTGTGGTTAGGGATCTCCTTCAAGACAGGGACCCCCACCCGGATGATCTTATTGCGGCACTCACAGCCCGCCTTGAAGCGTTAGAAACGCGGCAGGTGGCGGTCCCACCGGATGGCAAGCCCTATCCCGCGTGGGTAGATGATATGCCCGCACCTCCGGGATTCGGGAACCCCACTTTCTCGCCCTTCAACGGGATAGGGGACCCGCCCCATCACTTGGATCATTTCTCTTCCAGGTGTGTCCCCATGCTGGGGACCCCGGCTCAGCAAGAAGCCGCCAAACTCCGATGTTTCGTACAGACATTGGAAGGTCCGGCATTTGTCTGGTACAGCCAGTTCCCTATCGGATTGGTGACCGGTTGGGAGGACCTCTGCCGACAGTTCCTGTACCAGTTCAGCTCCACCGCGTGGAAGACCAGCATTGCAGACCTCTTCAAGTGCAAGCAGAGGCCTGATGAGCGAGTTGCAGATTTCATCACCCGGTGGAAGGGACTTACATATTCTCTAGATATGCCACTGACTCGGGAGAAATTACAGACGATGTGTGTGGGGAACGTCAAGACAGAGTCGGTACCCTCCCTGATTACCCAGAACTATCCTGGAGGGTTCCGATATTTCTCAAATAAGGCTCAGCGCCTTGAGGAAGCCCTGCAATAGGCTAGTCAGGCACGTTTGTTGCCCCCTATGATCCCAGCCAGGAGGACCGTCAGGGCTGAACCCACCGCGGTGGCCCAAATAGAAGCCCTGAGGCAGCTGGAGTTACTTTCGGTGGCACCACCCCTGCAACCCCGCAGAGGTCCTCCACCTCAAGCACAGGCTCCTGCTCAGCAGCGACCGCCTCAGAACCGACAGGTTCCCCCGCGTAATGTGTCGCCACCACCTAGGCGAGACAATCAGGCGCCGCCTCCTCGGCAGGCCCCTCCGGCCCCTCGTCAGGGCCAGGCCCCCAGGGCCCCCTACCCGGAAAGAAGGCACCATAATTATTCATTCAACAAAAATCAGGTCCCTGGATATTTCTGAAGTGCTCTAGAGTAAGGGATCGTGCGCCTGCCCGAGTACAGAAGGCCGGTAGAGGCAAATCTCACTGATCACCCCAACTACTACCCTTATCATCGGATTCTGGGGCACACCCTCAAGCAATGCTATGTGTTTAAAGACAGACTTCAAGACCAGGTCAATAACAACATAGTCAAGTTGGGTCCGGCACCAACACAAGTGGCGGGTGTCTTTGCAGGATCAGAGATCGGCAGCGACAGCGAAGGCGAATGGCAGTAGGTCCCCAGCCGCGGATCCCGAAAATACGACGACTGGATGGCTCGAAAAACCGTCGTTTGTGCCCATGGTATCATCCGGGCGCGCCTGAAGCAGTCGGAACCTTCAGAAGAAGTATTTGGTGCCTCCGCATCGTCTTCACAGTCGACCTCTTCCCAAAAGGGTAAGCAGCGGCGACGCAAGAAGAAGCAGTGCGCACCACTAGTGTCATCGTCATCCCGCACTCTCGGTGACTTTATGCCCCCTGAAATGGGGATTCCTCCCAGAATCCGCCCAGCGGTGGATGACTCCTCGAGCGACATCCAGGGGTACGCTTCGGTTAACACCGTGGAGCTGGTAAAGCCCTATATGACCCCCGACGAGAGGGAACGCCAGGCAGACCTCCCCAACGTTCCCAGTCGACGTCAATGTCAGCGGAATCGCAACCGCGTCGGTCATCGAGGTGCGTCAGCGTGCACTTTTGTCCAAGTCGTGCATGCTACTGAGACCAGGCAGCAGGCTCAGCACAGATCTCAGCATGCGCAACCCCATATAACGCCCTCGACTCTACCTCCACCGTCGTTCGTGCTACTGGATCGGGGAGAGCTGCCTCGTTCGAATCACAGTCAGTCTCACTCAGCTACAGGCCAGCCTCCACTGTCCAATCCTGGTTCGACGACTACTATCCAGGCTTTGACTAGTAGGCAGCAGGATGTACCCAGTACTAGCTGATCCCCGGTTGAACTAGTAGGACCCGCTATGCCTCCAAGTGTCGAACGACCTCCTGTAAGCAGAGGTTCGCGTTTGGCACGAAAGTATGATGTCCTGAAGCACCTGGTCGGCATTCCGGCGAGGCTCTCCATCCTTGAGGCCCTTCGCCTATCATCCGAAATGCGTGAGGCACTTGTCGAGGCCCTAAGGAGCCCCCTCCAGTTTGAGACGGAGGTAGCAGCTGCAGAAGCCTTCCATGCCGAGACGATTGAAAACTCCGAGTGTCAGGCGGTTATCTCGTTCTCCGGTGAAGATGAGGACCCTCCTATACAGGGGCACATCCGCCCGCTGTACATCACTATCCACTTCAATGGCGTGGAAGTCCACCGCTGCCTCGTTGACACGGGTTCCGGAATCAATCTAATTCCGACCCGGACGTTGCGAAAGCTGGGTCTGTCTGAAGGTGATTTGACTCCCTCTGACCTCAGGATCCAGGGGTACGACAGGACCGAGCAAACCCCAGTCGGCATGATCCGCCTGAAGACTTAGTTCAGTGGCTTAATTTCCGGCACTGAGTTCATGGTCGTCTCTCAGGACACCGCCTACAACACGTTGATGGGTAGGCCATGGCTCCATCTGCATGCAGCGGTCCCGTCGTCGTATCACCATTGCCTCAAGTACTCGCTCAACGGTCGAGTAGGAGTTCTCCAAGGAGATGCATCCCCTTTCGCTTCTTGTGAGGCCCGCTATCTGGATGCGGGTTATTGCAAAATTAAGGATAAACAGATCCTAGTAAGTGAGGATGAACCCGCCCCGGTCACAAGTGATCCCTGGGCAAGCATGGATGACGCCTACATCCTCTCGATCCACCGGTTGGAGGCCACAACCCCCGACATGGGGCAATGTTTTGTTATTTCGAGTACGCAAGGAAGGCATGTTCCTGTGTCCAAGAGAAGACGGAAAATCACCTTGTACTCCTATATCAACCAGGCTCAGGTGATCCCGGAACCTCCTACCCCTGTACGGTACCAGAATGTCAAGCTTATGACAACTGCGGTGCGCCATACGTGTCTCTTCCGTCGGGCTGGAATTAACCGACTCAGGCCGACACGTCACCACTGCTTTGATATCATCAAACGGGGCCCCTTAGGCCGAAGGCCAGATGGGATAGGATCGACTGCCTTCATTGCTATGGTCTCAATGGCAAGTGAGTCTCCCAATGTGATGACCACTGCTGCCCGATCCGGCACCAGTCACCCCTCAGATTTTGATAGCCCTAATAGCCCAGAGGCATCTCCCATCGCAGGAAGTTCCCCCACGGGTGGGGAAGAAGACCTGGAGGAGGCTCCCCCCGCCTTTGAAGAAGGCGTCTCTACCACGGTCGATGAACTGGTATAGGTGAACCTTGGTAGCGAGGCAGATCTGAGACCCACATTGATCAGTGCAGCCATGTCCCTCGAGGAGCGGCAGCAGTACGTAGACTTCCTCAAAAAACACTGTGACGTGTTTGCCTGGAGTTACAACGAGATGCCAGGACTAGATCCCCAGGTATCCATTCACCGTCTGGGCCTCCCGAAAAAACACTGTGGGTTTAAGCAGCCCCCCAGGAAAATGTACCCTTCTCATGGTGCTATGGTTGAGGCCGAAGTTGATAAGCTAATCAAATCCAACTTCGTTAAGGAGGTCCAGTACCCCAAGTGGCTTTCCAAAATTGTGCCAGTCAGGAAGAAGAATGGGCAGATCAGAGTTTGCATCGACTTCCACGATCTTAATCGCCACTTCCCAAAGGATGACTTCCCACTCCCGGTGACAGAGTTATTGATTGACGCCATGGCCGGGTTCCAAGATCTCTCTTTTATGGATGGATATTCTGGGTACAACCAGATCCGAATGGCCCCTGAAGACGAGGAGTCCACTGCCTTCAGGGCTCCCCAAGGTACATTTTGCTACCAGGTTATGCCATTCGGTTTGAAAAATGCATGTGCCACTTATCAGAGGGTCATGCACCGCATATTCAAACCGATTCTTGGGACATTGGTGGAATTCTACGTGGATGACCTCGTAGTCAAATCATGTCAGCGCCAGGACCATCTCAAAGATCTCGAGAAAGTATTCGGTTTCCTCTATTCCCGTCACCTGAAGATGAACCCGCTGAAGTGTGCCTTCGGGGTTACCTCTGGGAAGTTTCTGGGATTTGTTGTCAGATACCGAGGTATCGAGATCGACCCAGAGAAGATCAATGCCATCAGCCAAATGCCTCCCCCGAGCAACATTCGGGAGCTTCGAGGCCTCCAAGGCCACTTAGCCTATATACGCCGATTCATCGCCAATTTGGCCGGAAAGTGTAAGCCCTTTTCCCAGCTCATGAAGAAGGGCGCCGCCTACGAATGGGATGAGGAGTGGCAGGCTGCCTTTGAGGAAATCAAGTAGTATCTTCTCCAACCTCCGGTCTTGATGCCACCCGTCTCTGGAAATCCTCTGGTCCTTTATGTGACCGCCCTGGAGAGATCCCTCGGTGCGTTGCTCGCCCAGAAGAATAACGAGGGTACTGAGAACAGTCTCTACTATCTCAGTCGCATGCTTCTCGATACGGAGGTCAGATACTCCCCTATCGAAAAGAGCAGCTTTGCGCTCTTATTCATCATGCAGAAGTTGCAACATTACCTGCAGCACCATGAGGTGCAATTGGTCTCCCGGGTAGACCCACTAAAGTACATCCTGAACCGCCCTATGCTGACTGGCCGGCTAGCACGGTGGGCAGTGATTCTCCAGCAGTTTGATATCAGGTTTGTACCTCAGAAGGCCATTAAGGGACAGGCGTTGGCATACTTTTTAGCTGCCCATCCAACCTTCGCGGACCAATCCCTGGACCTGGATTTCCCTGATGAGATGATCCTCTCAGTCGATCACGTTGTCCCGTGCTGGCAAATGCATTTCGATAGCGCCTCCCGGAGCCCCACCGGTAGGAGGCTCAACGATCCCAAGCTCAATAGAGTGGGCCTGGGTATTATCTTTATTACCCCGGCGTAGTCCGTCCTGCCATACTCGTTCCTGTTGTCAGAAGGTTGCACAAACAACGAGGCAGAGTACCAGTCTCTCATCACCGGCCTCGAATTGTCCCTTGAGATCCATGTGCCTTATCTGCATGTGAAGGGAGATTCTGAGCTGGTAATCAAACAGGTTAATGGTGACTACGTTGTCAGGAAGCCGGAGCTTGCACCGTTGATGGAGTACACCCTCCGCCTAATGGCCCAATTCTCTTCTCGGCCAGAGGTTACTCATGTCCCACGGTCGCAGAATGGCCAAGCAGATGCCCTGGCTGTCTTAGCCGCGTCGCTCGCAGAACCCGAGCAAGATGATTTGATCTTACATGTGGCACACCGGAGAGTCATTGCCCCCTTCACCCAAGAGGACAATGATGGCCTGTGGGTAAGTCATCTCACTGTCGGACCCTCTACGTCAGGGGTCCCGGGTTCGTCAGACATAGTGATTGAAGCCACTCCCGACTGGAGGGCAACTTTTGTCGAGTATCTCCAAAATGGTCACCTCCCAGACGACTGGGCCGAGCGCGAGCGAATCCAACGCCGCGCGCTGCAATTTACCCTCCAGAGTGGCCCCAGTCTTGAAAAGATCCTCTATAAGCGGAGTTTCGACAGCGTCCTCCTCCGTTGCATCCAAAGAGTAGAGATACCTCAAGTTATGCAAGAGGTTCACGTCGGTTCCTGTGGCGCCCATCAAGCTGGGTCGAAGCTGTCCCATCAGATCCGGAGGTTGGGGTACTTCTGGCCCTCTATGATCCACGACTGTATTGGGTATGCCAAGAGATGCCATGCGTGCCAAGTTCACGCCAGCTTCCTGCATCGGTCGTCGGTGCCCCTCCACCCCACCAAGTACTCTTAGCCATTTGCGGTATGGGGGCTTGATGTAGTGGGACCGTATCCACCAGAAACAGCCCGCCAGTGTAGGTTCATCCTGACTGATATGGATTTCTTCTCCAAGTGGGCAGAGGTAGTTCCGCTCAAAGAGGTCAAGGCCCGTTCCATCGTTGACTTTGTGAGCTCCAACATTATCCACCGGTTTGGGGTCCCTCACGCCGTCCTCACCGATAACAGCACCAACTTCCAAGCGGCTGAATTAAAAAAATTGTACGCCAAGTATGATATCCGGTCGAACCATACCTCCCGCTACTACGCGCAGGCAAATGGACAGATCGAGGCATTTAACAAAACCCTCTCTAACATTCTGCAGAAGATGGTTGGTCAGAACAAGAAAAGTTGGCCAGACAAGCTCCCCAATGCCCTCTGGGCTTACCGGACGACGACTCGCAACTCTACCCAGGTGACCCCATATTCCCTAGTGTATGGGGCTGAGGTCGTCCTACCCATTGAGATCCAGCTGTCGTCGCTACGCACTACGGTTTATGACCACCAGACATCAGATGAGGTAGCCGAGATCCATCTAGCTGAATTGGAAGCACTGGATGAGAACCAGCTTCGTACCCTGCACAATCTGGAAAGGCATCAGGATAAGATAGCGAGGGCCTTCAACAAGAAGGTTTGTCTCCACTCTTTTCTACAGGGCGACCTGGTACTGGCCCTTCAAGCGCCAATGATCCCTGGTAGGAAACCGCCCAAATTAGAACCCAAATGGGAAGGTCCTTATATCATCCATAAGGTTTACCCCAATGGAGCATACTCCTTGGTGACCACATATGGAGAGCGTATAACCCCTCCCACGAATGCCAAATTCCTCAAGCGATACTTTGCTTAGGGCAAAAGGGTTCTGCACGACCCTAAACTACAAGATGGTCCAACATGACCCTAAACTGTAAAGTCCTGCATGACCTTAAACTGCATCTTCGTCATGCAAGACGTTAAACTACAAGCTAGTCAGGTCTTCCTAACCGAGGCTCAGCCTTAGGCCCCTTGGCCTCCTTGGGGCCCTAGCCCCGTCTTCACCACGAGACGTTAAACCGCAAGCTGGTCAGGTCTCCCTGACAGCGGTCTGGCCCCAGGCCCCCTTGGTTTTTTCCCCGACTTACCCTCTTGTGGGATTGTATGGTATAGTATGGGATTACGTCCTCATTCACGTCGGATTACTTTTCGTACCTTACATATCCCCAAATGAGATGCTCCTCGTCCCGCATGACGTTAAACTTCATTTCAAGAAATACGTGTGGCTTGATTCCCATCTTCATGGGATACGTCGGAACGCTCGGACACCTCGTCTTGAGCCCAGCCCCAAGCTTTTCTCATCCACTATTCCCCCCGGGAATAGTTTCCTCGGAGGCTCTTTGTGTAGCGAGGGGAAGGCTTTCTTAGCTCCGCTCATACAACCCCGCTCGCACAAGGATTTTAAGGGTCACACCATGTGCCCACTCCCGTTCTTCTTTCCCCCCACGTCCTCATTGCATGATGCTAAACTGCATGGCCTTCAAGAACTACGTATGGCTTGATTCCCATCCTAATGGGATACGTAGGAATGCCCGGGCATTTTGTCCGTTGGCCCAGCCCAAAAGCCAAAATCTTCCCCTCGGGTCAAGGTAAGGCAAGGTGCACACTTTTGCCCCAACTCACATCGAGCAAGCCCCAACCCGGCTGTACATCCCGCCTGGAGATGTTTGCCTCTTTCATGGATGGATACAGCTATGCTCCACCCACTCTTTGAATGGGATTCCAACATTTTTTCACACCCAGAGGGATCCCCAAGAACGGCCTGGATACTATGCCCAAGGTCTCTCCTACCGATACGGGCCAATGCCCCCGGGGGTTTTCAAGCAACAAGCCGACACAAATCCCTCGTTGCGAATTTGGTCAGCGGTCGATGCTCATTTGTTGCTCCCATATCGGGTCACCATAGGAATGTTGTGTTTCGAACATGGTCAACAGTGTCCTGGATCTTCGGTTCCACCCCGAGATGTCCCAGACATCGAGTGCAGTGATTCATTATGCCCCATCCCGAGGTGACAAACTTCCCCCCGGGTGGTGCTAGCGATGGGGCCCACGTCCCCAATTCCCCTGGGGTGTACGGTGTGGTATAGGACTACCTCCTCATTCACGTTGGGATCATGTACCATGCCATACGCCCTCCCTTTATGAGGCCCAGCCTCAGGCCCCTTGGCCTTCTCAGGCCTCTTCGCCCAATCTCTTACCCGGGGTGTACGGTGTGGTGTAGGACTACGTCCTCAATCACGTCGGGATCATGTACCATATCGTACGCCCTCCCTTTACGAGGCCCAGCCTCAGGCCCCTCGGCCTCCTTGGGTCCCCGACCCTCGTCCTCATGTAAGACGTTAAACTGCAAGCCAGTCAGGCCTTCCTGACTGAGGCTCAGCCTCAGGCCCCTTGGCCTCCTCGGGTCCCCGACCCTCATCCTCATGTAAGACGTTAAACTGTAAGCCAGTCAGGCCTTCCTGACCGAGGCCCAGCCTTAGGCCCCTTTGGCCTCCTTGGGTCCCTGACCCTCGTCCTCATTGCAAGACGTTAAACTGCAAGCCAGTCAGGCCTTCCTGACCGAGGCTCAGCCTCAGGCCCCTTGGCCTCCTCGGGTCCCCGACCCTCATCCTCATGTAAGATGTTAAACTACAAGCAGGTCTGGCCTTCCTGACCAATGCCTAACCATCAGGCCCCTTGGCCCTTTTCGGGCCCCCGGCCCAGGTCCTCTCTTATAGGAGCGTATGGTGTGGCGTGAGATTATTTTCTCATTCACGTCGGTTTATTCGCCATACCGTACACCTCCCTCATTTGGAGGTATAGTACTCTCCCCTCGTCTAGTATGACATTAAACTACATCTATAGAACTATGTATGGCTTGATTCCCATCCTTATGGGATACGTAGGACCACCTGAACGTCTAGGATTCGGGTCCAGCCCCATCCCTCAGGAATCTTCGTCCCATCTTGGCCCCTTGGCCTACCCTTCCTCCATGAGAGGATTATATGGTGTGGTGTGGGATTATTTCCTCATTCGCATCAGTCTCGTAATGACCGCCATGTACCTCTCCCTACTGAGCTGTTTTGTCGACCCCTTCGCGGCAGTTCACCAATGTGCCTGGGAGTACTCTGGTTTATTACCTGGAATGCTAAGCTTTACTCGGACACGTCCGCACCCGCTTTCCAGGATTTGTGTATCCCTGCATCAGGGCTTTCATCATCCTTCACACCCGGAGGGACCCCCAAGAATGGCCTGGATACTACGCCCAAGGGCTCTCCTACCGTTACAGGCCAACGCCCTCGAGGGTTTCGGACAACAAGTCAATAAAATCCCGCGTTGTGAATATGGTCAGCGGTCGATACTCGTTTGTTTTTCCCACCTCAGGCTAACGTGATATGGACGCTGCGTTTCAACCATGGTTAACAGTGTTCCTCCATCGCCACGCCAACTCATTAAGCCCAAAATTTCGGGTGCACAATTCACACCCTTCATCACTTCACCGTGTCCAAGTAGAGTCTCGGAACCCTTGGTACTTTTCCTCCGTGCACATCTGCGCGTTGGGGAAACAATTCATGTCGAAGGTGTCCTTGGGGGCTCTCTACCAACTCCCGTTTGACTCGCCCCAAGTATTGCGATGAGGATACCCCCCCTTGTTTCCCACACCGAGTTTAGCTCACGTGGGCTTAGGGATCGGGTTGAAATCTGTGCTTACTCGGGAAGTTGTCACCATCCCTGGTCCGAGCTCTAAGACCATAAACTAAGATTCCCATCGAGAACTACGTTCATCTTGATTCCTATCTTGATAGGATACGTAGGAATGCCCAGACCCCTTGTCTTTGGGTCCAGCTTGAGTTCAGCAAATTCACCTCTCTGGTCCTGCCTTCAGGACCCCGATTACGGGACCGCGTGGCGTAGTGAGGAATTATGACCTCATTCACGTCGGGTTCGCAAGAGCTGCACCACGCGCACCCCCGTTCTGAGGGTTATCCCTTCTATTCCTCGTCCTGCATGATGTTAAAAGGCGTGCTTCCAGAACTACGTATGGCTTGATTCCCATCCTCATGGGGTACGTAGGAATGCCCGACCACTCTGCTTCGGGCCCAGCCTAATCCTCACTCTTGGTACCTCGACCTGAAAAGTTTCCTCTGAGGGTATGTGGTATGATTTGGACTCCAAGTCCTCATTCACGTCGGTTTCATATCTACAGCGCCACACGCCCCCTGGGATCTTTCCTTTTGCTCCACGTCCTATCGTATGGCGTTAAACTACAGGAGTCCATGTGTCCTCAGTGCATGACACTAAACTGCGGTTCTACCCTGAACAAGTTCAGGATGCCCCAAGATCTCACTGGGAAGTGACAGATCCCCCTCGCCAGAGAGGCCCTGTCCCAAAGAAGGAATGATCCATGACCAGACCGATGCGCCCATCTGGTGTACTCCCACCACGGTGGCGTAACTACCTAAGTGTTGGATTCTGTTTGGAAAAACCATCACTCCATATTCCACGCTTTGTGTGCCCCTTATTCAGACCCTCATCATCTTTCATGTCTGAAGGAACCCCCTAATGGCCTGGTCTCATGCCGCATCGGCTCACCTACCGTCCTGGGGTAACGTTCCGGAAGACGGGTCATGTCTGGAAGGACCCCCTAACAGTATGGATGTTTGACCCATGGTCCGCCAACTGTCCTGGGCCAACGTCCCGAAGGATTGATCAACAACATTTGTGATAGGGTCCCGTGTTTCGAACATGGTCAACGGTTGACCCTCATTTGTTGTCCCCATTACAGGCTAACACAGTAAGGGTACCGCTTCTCCTCCAAGGTAAATGGTTGTCCCTTATTGTCACGCCATCCCCACAGTGTTCTGGATTTTGGGTATCGTGATTCACACTTCCCATTTTCATCTGTTTGGACCGATTTCAGCACCCCTGGCGTTGCCCCGTTCGTGCGTAAGAGCACGCTGAAGAAACGGTAATTCGGCTATCCTGGAAGTTCTTCCTCGAATCAAGCCTCCCCCATCTTTCGGGAATCTGGACTGGCTTGGAGAATTGTCGTTGAACGTCCCGCAAACATTGTAGGGATGTAACAAGGCAATTCAAACAGTGGAAATCGTGCGCGTTACGACATTCAAAAAAAGAAAGGAAAAAATTGAAGCACGAAAGTACCAATAAAAGGGTTTTGGGTTTGTTACAATACCTGGGGGTTGACTCCCGCTATGGATGGGTTGACCCTATCAAAAGAGCGTTGCAGCTCCGCCACCCGTTGACTCACGGCATCCAAGGCTTGCTGCCGCTGAATCAGCTCCCGCTCCTCCTCAGTAGCGGCGTGGCGCAGTTCGTCAATCCTGGATTTGGCCCTATCTACGTCAGCTTGAACGGCAGCCATCTTTCCAGAGGTCTGCCTCATATGCTCTTCTGCCTCTACCAGCTGGGCCTTTAACCGTGAGACCAGCTCAGATTGTGCATCAAGAGAGGCTGAAAGCTCGTCTTCCCGGGTCTGTATCTGATGGACCTCGCCTTCAGCCTCCTGGAGCTTCTTGATGCTGGTCGCCTTCCTCCGCTGCCAGCCCACGCTGAGCCCATGATCATGCTCCTGGATCTTCTCATCCATAAGATGTCGGATGAGTGCGTGAGGACGTTGGGAATCCACTCCCCCAGCACACAGTTCGTGCAACCGTGAGTGGAGTCTATCCATTTCGACCAGCCATTGCGCTTGGGGGGTGTCCTTGATAAAGCGCGTGATCAGCTTCCATGACCGGCGGCGGACTATGCTGTTGTCTTCCTCGTCGGAGGTCGTTTCGTCCCAGTCCGCGCGATTGGCAGGCTCGTACGCGGGATACGCCCGCAAGAAATCCTCGGCGGGATCTACATCTGGTGTTGAATCTGGTACGACACCTAATGCCGAAGCAGGCGCGACAGGACTGGGACCGACCGGTTGATCCTCTTCCTCGGAGTCCACCTCAATGACTTCAGGTACGGCCCTGCTGATGGCCCCGCCAGTGATGGTGTGCGTCACAGCTTGAGGAGATGGGGGGACTATCGCCACCATCACCGGCATGCCCCTGGGAGGGGCGCCACCAGACATCCCGACCAGTCTTGCCGCAGAAGCCCACGCCAGTCGGAGAACTGCACGACAGAGAGGGACACAAACGTTAGTTGACATGGCCTACATGTGACAACGAGGAGACAGGTAGAGGAGACTTATGGAGATCGACCTCCTTGCGCTGCTCTTGAGCTGGTGCTGATGGGACCCTGAGACGAGGCCCTCCGTATACTGTTGGTAGGTCTGGAGATTCTGGAGGAGCCACCTCGGGCGCCCTGGTCCCACTAGACGCGGAACTGGACGCAGCCATAGGCGCGGGTTCTGAAGGTCCCGCATCATCACCCGCCAAGGAGCGAGAACGAGGCCTGCGAACAATTTCCTCCTGCATGGCTCAAACATTGGTGAGAAGTCCAAAGAACAGATCGTAAGGAGATAAGTTCAGAATGCTACCTCGAGAGCCTCCACGAAGTCGTCGGATTCTGAGCCTCAGTCTCCGAACTCGCCCTCCTCCAACGGGCTCCCTCCTCCAGCCTCATCCTCCTGAGAGGAGTCCTCGGATTCCTCCGGCAAGGGGAAGCGCTCCCTTAGATCGGCAGCCGATAACTATGGGGGGATCGTCTGATTCAATAGTACCCTCACCCGGTCTTTCATTGGGCGAGGGACACCACTAGAGTGGACGTAATCCTCTAGCTCGTCCAGGTACTATTCTGCCTCCGCCGGAGACGCCATGAATCCAGCCCGAACTGGGCCTATGCGCGGTAATTCCATCCCGAGGCGATTCAGGTGGGCCCATATCTCGGGTGGGCTGAGGAATTGCCGGTTGACATCCCAAATGTCCCAAGATTCCGAGAAGACGGCATCCTTTGCTATGTCAATGTGATATAGACGCTTCCCCGGAGCCTGACTGGATATCCTACGAAATCCCCTCGGTAGCCGCCCCTCCGGATGGCCCTGCTCTTCCGGAATCACCGGATCCACCGCTGCTACCACACCCTCAGCCAGTGCGAGTCTCGCCACCATGGCAGCCCCGCCACCGCGAGCGGCCCTAGCTACCCTCCGACCATGACCTCGAGATAGAGGAGGCCCACCATCGTCGACCCGGATAGTTGGTTGCTTCAGCATCTCCCCTGGGTAAGCAGCCTCCCAACTGATGGCGTACTCCTTCACCAATCCGAAAGCGGTGGTGGATGGAGGCAATGCAATCCGCATCTTCCCATCTTCCCATGTGAACATGAGCCGCAACTGCCTCATCACACACGGGTGCTCCTCGTGATTCACCTCCCAGTAGACCTGCGGGGTCAGCTGCTGGAGGCACCGGAACTGCCTCGCAAACCGGTGCGGGGTGTACGGTTCGCAGAGTGGCTCATGATCTATCTGTGCCACCAAAACTCCACCTCAAAAGGCCAGGAGGTAGGCCCGATGTTCTTCCATTACCCACCTTTCATCAGTAAGTATCCCCATCGGCAAGGGGAAGGGGTGGAAATTAAACTCGTCTGCCCTCCACACCCGATTCAGTATCATCAGAACGGCCAGTTTGAACGGGAATCTCCCGACCGCGTTCAGGATAGAGGGGAGAAAGTTCGATCCCGGCGGCGAAATGGGGTTTGGATACTCGTAAATCCACCTAATATGCGTTGTGATCCACCCATACAGGAGGTGGAAGGGCCCACATATCCTTGGCGGCTTCTTTCCCTCGCTAATATGCCGCAGCATTCTTTACAGTTTGGCGAGCATCAGAATCCCCAGATTGATCCGCTGCCCCATGGACAACATCGACGCCATGATAAACAAGCTGGGCCGCACCCCCATGCTTGTATCTCTCACCAGTAGGATCCAACCACATATGAGAGCTGCGATGAACGCCGCCAGCCTGACTATTGGATGTTGTTCAGTGCTGACACTGAAACCCCAAGTCTTCCATTGGTTGTCCTCCCAGACCTGCCAGTACGAGTGCCCCTTGCCCCGTTGAGCCGCTCTCGGACAAGTTCGAGGCCTCGGAGGGAACTCTCGATTCTCTGTGAAATTCAGGAAGCATTTGAACCATCTCCTAAAATGGACATCCCTTACTGCCTCCTTGTCCTCTCCAGGGACAAGTGCCATCAGCGCTGATCCCAGTCGCGACATTTGCTCCGTATCCTCCAACGTGCTGATGACGGGAAGGAATTCATCATACATGGCCCCCAAGATCGGAACCCCAGAAATATGGTGGACATCCCACAAGCTGATGCCCACCTCCCCGTGATGCAGGTGAAAAGTGTTGGTCCCAGACGACCATCTGCTCAGCAATTCCGGCATCAGTTGCTTGGGTTGGTAAATGTGGAATTGGGAGGCCCATGCCGCCTCATACAACCCCACTCTCCTCAGCTCGGCCCCAAACTCCTCGCATGAGGCGCCTACCTAGTAGGACCAGGCCCAGTCATCCGTAAAGTTTCCGCCCTGGCACAGGTCCCACTCATCAGACCATCCCTTCTTCGAATCTTGCAAAGCCGCCTTCAGCATGGTACGGTAGAGGGGAGGGGAAGTCTCCGGCTGCAGTGGCTTCCCGTCAATGTCGTTCACATGGTTGTAGAGATAGTCAGCGGTGACGGGTGTGAAGTTCTCTTGTGTGTGACCATCGGCCACCCTGAACCATTGGTGCTGGCATGGTATGCTCCTAAACCAACAAGCTGGTTCATCCCTACTCGCCTCAGGGATAAAGACGTCATCCCTCAGCCCGAAGCCGTACAATGGCAGTTTCTTGCATTGCGGATAATCCTTCTGACCCTCCGATAGTAGATCTTTCAGAGAAGTGTGGTCCGAGTGGCTTCGGACCATCTCCCCCAGGCCTGGACAATTGTCCATCTCATCCCGACGAGCAGCATCTGCAAGCACCCCCAATACAGCCTCTTGATGGGCCATTTTAACTATGGCCCTCGGAAAAGAATTTTTTCAGCTGGTTCGCGAAGCTCGACCGAGAAGATGAATCGCGAAGATGAATCGCGAAGCCGGATCGCAAAGATCGGTCGCGAGACCAAGCCGCGAAGTCTGGCCAAGGCCGACAAGCAGAGGTTCGCTTGGCGCGGACGCGGAGCCGGAGACCCGCGGTTCGCCGCGAAGCTCGATTCGTGGAGGGCGGTCGCGGAGTATGCGGACCTTCGCGAAGTCGAGAGCACAAAAAGACAAGGAAGGCACGTGAAGACAAAAGAGGTCGACCCCCCTATTTATAGGCGGCGACCCCGGAGCATCGCGGCGCGCCTCATCCACGGGGAGCATCGCGGAGCGCCCAGATCCGTGGCCCCAGTCAGCACCGCGGGACCCCTTCGCGTAGCGGCATCGCGAACCACCGACAATTTTTGGTGATTTTCCCTCAGACTTCGACCCTTCTCCCTCCGCGGCTCCAAGTCTGAGGGGGGAATTTGTTGGCGCCAAAATATTGCACAAAAGGGATGGATGAAAAAGAAGGCTGGCAGGCTGCCTCACGAAGCACCGTCGTGAAGCACCGCCGCGAAGCACCATCGTGAAGCACCGCTGCGAAGCACCGCCGCCCAGCACCGTGGGCAGCGCGGTCTCGCGATGATCCAGAGGCGGTAATCCTCCGCGAATGCATTTGACGTTTGCGAGCCGCCGCGAAGACCCAGAGGCGGTATCCTCTGCGAACGCATTTGACATTCACGATCCGCCGCGATGCTCCAGAGGCGGTAATCCTCTGAGAATGCATTTGACGTTCGCGAGCCGCCGCGAATACCCAAAGGCGGTGTCCTCCGCGAAAGCATTTGACGTTCGCGAGCGCGCCGCGAAGCACTAGAGGCGGCGCGCGAGTTCTGCTTCGCGGTGCCCCTTCCCTATAAATACTGGACTCCCCCTGAGTCCCAAGGACGGACAATCCGAACTTTCGGCTTCTCCTCTCCCGAATCGCGAAGCACTCTTTGCCCCAGGAATCATGAGCTCCGCGAGGTATTTCTACTTTGCAAGATGCCTCTTCTTTGTCCCGTTTTGAGCCCCTCTTCCGAGAGGGATGCCCTTCGCGAAGCTCAAGGGCATTCACGAAGGAAGGGGATTCCCCAGGGAACTCGGGCAGCCGCAGAGCACTTATTCTTTGAGAAACACCCAAACCATACTAGTGATCCCTATGCTAAGGCATGATCGCTACACATCACGAAGCACACTGCTTCGCAGGACCCTACTTCACGAGACACCCCTTCTTCGCAAGGCAGTGCTCCGTGAACACTGTTCCACTTCGTGAAGCACCTTCCCCCCACACCTATGCCCCATGCCAAGGCCAAGGCACTCCACTTCGCGAAGCACACTCCTTTGCTTAGCGATTCCTCTTCCCATGCGACCCTCCAGGTTTGCACGATGTGATTTCAAAGTCCCATGGACAGCACCACCCGTGGCGTTGCTTTGCCTAATTCTTCTTCGCATAGGCACGCTAATGGCTATTACTTCTTCGTATAGCCACGCTAACGTGGACCCTTCGATGGTTCGTTCCACAACCCCCCTTGACAATGGCCTTACTGGTACCTTCCCTTCCCCAAGGACCAGAGGGTACCGGTTATGTAAGTCCTAGGGGTGTGGAGTGAACCCACCTCGTCCGAGCTGCAGGACGTTAAACTGCCAAGCACCACGTCCTCAACACATGATGTTAAACTGTGACCCCTGCGCTTTTCCGCACCCTGGGCCTCCATCCTGGAGTAAGTCCCAGCACCATGGGCCGCCTAACGCGTAATCCCCTCTTCGCTTCTCACGGACGCATCCTTCGTGACGTGATCGTCAGGTCCTTGCAACCTCTTGTTTCTCATACCGAGAATGACTCACGTGGGCTTAGAGTGAGCACTGACCCTGACCCCCACCCACAGCGAACTACGAGGACTTTGATCCATGCCAAGGCATGGTACATAGGAAGCCTCTATGAGGTTCAAGACCACCCGTCATCTATTCACGTCAGATCCCATTCCCGTCCAGCACGACGTTAAACTGCATCCCGGTCCGATAGCAAGCCATTGTGACTCATCCATTTGAACTACAGGGACTTTGATCCATGTCAAGGCATGGTACGTAGGAAGCCTTCATGAGGTTCAAGGCCACCACAAGTAAACCCCCCGGGTCCACCTTTGTGTCGGTTCGCCGAAAAAGCCCCATATAAACTATGAGGTCTTTGATCCATGTCAAGGCATGGTATGTAGGAAGCCTTCCTGAGGATCAAGTCCACCCACCATCCGGTCGTTTCGACCTCATTCACGTCGGTTCACCGCCGTCCCGCATGACGTTAAACTGCATTCCCCAATCCAAACTACGAGGACTTTGATCCATGTCAAGGCATGATACGTAGGAGGCCTCCATGAGGTTCAAGCCCAACAATCATTGGCCCCCAAACCGTCTCCTAGTCGGTGTGCCAGGCCCCCCATTTTCAAGACCATCTCCCATCGGACCAAGGTCCCTCCTTTACGTCGTTTCACCGACACCCACCGCCCGTTGTTTATTCACGTCGGTTCACCCCCGTCCCGTATGACGATAAACTGTATTCCATCAATCCTGAACTACAAGGACTTTGATCCATGTCAAGGAATGGTACGTAGGAAACCTTCCCGAGGTTCAAGCCCACCACTAGTGGACCCACGGGTCTACTTTCACGTCGGTTCACCGATAAAATCCCTTGAACTACGAGGTCTTTGATCCATGTCAAGGCATGGTACGTAGGAAGCCTTCCAGAGGTTCAAGCCCACTACTCGTTGGACCAAGGTCCACCTTCACGTTGGCACAATGACAATGCCCATCGGACCAAGGTCCACCTTTACGTTGGTTCGCTGACGACATTCATCGGGCCAAGGTCCACCTTCATGTCAGTTTACCGGAACCATCCCGAACTACGTGGACTTTGATTCCCTGCCACTGGGATACGTAGGAATCCTCTTCAAGGCTCAAGCCCAACTTCATTGTCGCCCCTACGATGGTCCCTCATCCCCCATCCACTTCATTCATCCATCCATCACCCATACCGATTCTCGCCCAGACCGTCATATCTCGGTGAGACCATGTCGGTATGCTCTTCTTCACGGCCGCCCATGGGCTGGCCCCGGTATCGGCATCCCTTCAAGGGTAATCCCTCAGTCTGATCTATTCTAGCTAATGCTCTGGTTGGGTTGATCCGTCTCCGCTGGATGTTAAACTCGCGGCATACCCTGTGTTAAACACGGGAAGCTGAGGAAAACCTCAGATGTGTGTCTATGACATATAATTCCCCGCGCTCGATGTGGGATGCCTCGGGCTTCCACGCCCTCGAGAAGCCCTGTGACCAGGGACAACAGACAGACATGCCAGGTTCCCCAGCATCCAGACACGTTACTGATGCCTCAACGTGACTACTCCCCCGACTGAAGGTTGCTGCCCTGACCGGACCCTTTGGAATGTCCTGACAGAAGCAGTGTAATTAACCGGCGTCCATGGAAACATGGCACTGGGAAGAGTTTCACGAACTACTTATGAAATCTATGAGGGAGACCCGGACTAGGTAATGAGCTCCGAGGAGGAATCCACGGAGGGAAGAACCGACATCCCATCATCCCATTTCGATCAAGGAGCAGACGTACCTGAACAAGGAACGAATGTCGCCCACCTTTGGAAAGCGGGAATGTGGGGCAACAAAGCCGTGCATCCTCCTCCGTGGATGAACGGATGCGCGCGCGCCCTGGCGAAGGCATCAGAAACAGCAAGCCATGTGACTCGGTCTACCGCATGTGAAGCACAATATGCTCCTCTGCTGACCCCCTCTGTCTCGTGAGCTTCGCACCTCCGACCCTACATCCTGGGATCACCCTCTAGAAGGTATGGCCTGCTTGGACCTCTACGTCATTTGTCTACTAACCACTTCATATGAATCAGTTACCTATCGTCTGGTGGTGTCTCTCACTATCGGTGCTTGTTCATCTAAAAATCTCTCAATGAACCATGCTCGCTCAAGTACTCCAACCTGCATTGGGATATTGAGCAATATCATCGACGCTTTAATCTCCCATCAGAGACCGTGCTCAAAGGTCTGATTCCTAAAGAAAGGGTCTCGTACCATGTCGGTGGAGTAGTGAGAGATGTTAGTGAATATCACTAAAAACTAGGCAACTTTCAGGCTTCCTTACTGTAAGTGCAGCAGATCCTAAATACGCATAGATCATAGAGTCACTGGTATGAAATCCACCTTGAAAAGGGTCTCTAAGTCCAACTGGGAGAGTGTCGCATCCTTGTGTGTCTAGAGCGTCAGGCTCCACCATCTCCCTGCTATTCCCTGAAATAATCTAGAAGCTAGGATCACTATCTGGTCTGCTGGTGTCTCAACCAAGAAAAAAACCCATGCCGCAGCCTCCAACCAGTCCTCAACCACCTTCAGGTTTGTCTCACCTCGAAACCTCATAGGCCTTTATCTCTGGAACTCGTTAAATGCACTCAGTTAGCATGAATGGTCTTCTAGTGGGGCTAGTAGAAACTGTTTCCCAATAGATGGTGGTGCTGTTGGTACACCACTTGAAAGGGTTATCACCTTAAGAGGGCCTTGCATTGATGCTTCATTGCTTAGTGGGCTATCATCATGATCTCTCACTAGAATCTTGGTTGGTTGTCTATGCAGAGGCATCCTAAAAGAAACAAGTGTGCCACGGTTAATAAGTTATACCTGGTGAGCTAACTCAATGATATCAAAAATAAAACAACATTTTCAAAATACATGCAACTATTGTTTTCGTGTACCGAGTCCGAAATCAGAATTCAGGGTCCTAGTGTATAGATAGGTCAGCCTCTGCACCAACACTGTACTCCCTGAACTGAAACCTGAATCAAGACACAAAACACTATTTCTCCATTGAAAACATAGACTCTTAGTTCTTCTACAGAACCGACCCACTTTGATACCACTTTTTCACGACTCGTCCCCCGGGGCCCGTGTTGTGACTACCCCAAGCCCACATTCCATAGGCCAGGGCTTAGTGACTAGCACCAGAAAGGAATATCCCTAAAAAGGGATGGCGTTTCCTCAAAACTTGTACACACACAAAAAGGGAACAATGCACACAAATATAACACACTGGAAGAAGAAAGGTACAACCACAACTTAAAACCTAAACTAAGTGAAAAAGTAAGTACTGAAAGTAAAAAAGGGTCCATAATACAATCCCAATTAAAATGGAAGTACATGTAAAAGGAAAAAAAGCTCTTGAGGTCGCCCGCCAAGGATACTACCTGAAGGGTCAGTACAGATCATCACTACGGCTCTCCAGGCCAACTGTTCACCTTCATACACCATCATGTTCTGGCTCCCCAAGTCTCAGTCAAAGTTGTTCATCATCTTCACAAGACACAACGAGGTGCGGGAAAATCTCGTGCATGGGTGAGTATAACAAACTCAGTAGGGACCCTAATACCCCTAAAGGTCTCTAAGAATTCCACAAAAGAATAACCACAAAGCATGATATCAATCACAAATCACAAAGAAAAATACATCTCACACCAGGTATAACTTAATTATATAAGTACAGATGATTAGTCGTAAATCTAGATCATCTTATTTTTGTCAAGAGGCTCTGTTGTTAACCAACACAGGATCAGTATGTGCTGACCCACACAAGATCGATAAGTGATGAATAATATAGGATCATTGAGCACTAACCCACGCAAGATCAATATGTTCTAACCCACACAAGATTGCTAAGAACTGACCCACACAGGATCTAACCCACACATGATCGATAGGTACTAACCCACACAGGATCACCCTTCATTCTCCACATCAAATCCATCCACTAGATTCCCACACTTAGCACGCTTGATTCTAGGAGGATCCTCCCCTCAATCCATTGGTTGTATTCTAATCGGAATGAAGTCCCATGAAAAAGCAACCTGAAGAACCGCCATGTCATAAGGGTTCAAACTCAATAGACGGCGCATCAATCGGACGCCTGGTCTGAAAGTTATAGACATTTTAGTGTTCAGGGCCCGGTTGGATTCAAGTTTGATCCAACCTAGATGTACTCTAACTTTATCTAAAGCACAAGTGGAGAATCTAAAAAGTTCTGTCTTGTATTAAGGTTTCCAGATCTATATACGGTTCGTCAAACAGACGTCTGGTTTAGGAGATATTCCCATTTAAGATAAACTGGGCCGTAAGTGGGTTCGGGTCCGGTCTGACCCGGTAGGACCGACCCAAACCATCCCACTGGGCCTGGCCCAAAGGGGCTGGGCTCATCCCAGTTCGGTTGGGTCCAGTCTTGCCCACTAGGCTGCAGGCTTGGCCGGACCAAACCGGCTTGGTGCAGCCCGCCGGGCCGCAAAACCACTCAGCCCGCTGGTTAGCGTGGGGGTTTACTCCCCTCCCGAATGGTTCAGTCGTTCGAGTCCTTCAATCAGTGGAGCCATTTGGTGTCGCTCCACCTGGATGGTCCACGTGGACTGGTCATCTTCATACTCATAGGCATGGGCCCGCCTTTTGTCGCGGCCATCCTCCACGGCGCGCTACCGCAGTGCACCGCCCAACTTCAATGCCACTGGCAAAGGTTGGCCACCCCTTTCTGTCGTAGCACCTTTGGGTACCACTATCTCTTCACGACCGGTGGGATTGGGCCAACACGTCCTTCGTTTTCCAGCACCGCCGCACTGGTGGAGCTTTCACGGGCCACTGATGAAGCTCCGGTGGTTCTATTTTCTTCTTGTCTACACCTACGACCCTCTTTGGATGGTACCTATACTATACGACCCTCAGTTTCACCTTAACACCATATTTTTTTGTCTCCCACGAAGAAAACAACCAATACTGAGATCATTAGAGTGTCTGGGCCTTGTTCGTTTGGCCCGCACCCTCCGTGTTAGCATTATAACATAGGAGCAATTAAAGAATGAACAACACTTAGTTAAACAATGAAACCCCCTACCTCGAATATGTTGGTAAATGGTGTAGATGAGGAATACATGTATGTATTCAAAGAATTTTTGTTGGTGTTCATTGATATTCTAATTGAATCTTCAAATTTGTCGAAGCTCAGTTCTATAAGGGTGGAAGACGTCTCCAACACTTCATCAAGAATTCTATTATGGGTTCCCAAAACCCACGCCAACCTCTTATTTAAATAAAAGAAAAGGGGTTTAACTTGTCACACAATTAATGTGGTTCATTAATGAGTTTAATTAATGAACCCATTAATCTCCCGACGGTGTGGTCACACAACCAATTGTAACCGGCCATTAAATGATCTGACAACCCAGCAGTCCATCCACCGTCGCTCATCGGTTACAAAGAAAGAAATAAAATAACTCATGGAGTTATTTTATTATTTTTTTTCAAAGTCCCAAAATTAACTTTTTCATCCAACCCTTGTCGGTTGAAGTTAAGCTTCACCTAAGAAAATCTCGGCACTGCCAATTCAACGGTACCCTTGGATTTTTAATCTGAGCACCGGTTCAAAAGGTTGAAATCACCTCTCGCACATTTACTAAACATACCTTAAAAAAGTTCAAAATTTTGTTTTGGTCTCTCGGGGCCTTGGAATCACATATAGTTAATTTTTTCAGACTCATAATAATCCCAAATAATTTAAAAAATATATATGGAAATTTCAGTTCTTTGCAATCCAGCTTTATTCCTCCTATTTTGGTCAGAAAACATTTTTCTTCCATATCTTTGTTTTCTAAATGTTTTTAATTATGTTTTTTGGATATTCCCCAATGATTTCTTATATTAATTTTTATAGATTTTTGAATTTTTTTTAAAAAAAATAAAACCAATCTTCTTGTTTTTTATGAATGAGGTTGTTTTTACTTTTTACTAAAAAAATTGAAAGGGATATTTGTTTTAACATACTCAATGAAATTTCTCATTATCATGACCATTCAAAGCTTTGAAGATTTATTTAAAAGTTTCCATGTATATTTTAAAATAAAATTATTTCTATAATATTTTAGAAATTTTTAAATTTTAAATAATTGATTTCAAAATGGATAGGTCATTTTCCTCAAGAAATATCCAATTGATATTTTATAGAAATTTTTATATATGATAACAACCATTGATGTTAATTATAGGGATATCATCCAATGATATTATTATTATTATTTCTAGGGTTGGTTATGATTATAATGATGATATTTTTATGAAACCTATTTATTTTACATGGGTTATTATATGATGAAATTTTGAAATTTTTATGAAACTTGTATCATTTCCATAAGTTATATTATAATGATATGATGATATGATGAATGTTTTATAATATTATGGAACAAATATGTATGTTTTTTATTATGTGATTGGTGGTCTCAGAATTATATATCTCTTCAATGCATTGGGTAAATCCTTAAATCTCATGAGATGATTATGGGATGTGAGTTTATGTGCTTGATATACTATGGGAAATGGGTTGGGATGCTTAATAAACTATGTGAAATAGGTAGTGATTTGATATCCATTATGGGAAATTGGTTGTAATTCTAGATCCTTTATGATATGGGAAATAAGTATCGATTCCTGATTCACAGTGATTTTATGGTCTCAATAGTTTACCTTAACCTATGAAATGGTTTATATATCTATAATGGTTTCATACTCTTATGATTTGTTTTTAGGATTGTGATCTGAATTTATGGTTAATTACTGATTTATAATTATTCCTCACTCTTATGATTCTTTTTTTTAAATGATAAAATTTTATAATATGAATCATTTTTTTAATCTATGATAGATTGCATTTGAACTTTTTAATTTATGATAAGGATCTCATACCCTTATATTTATCTTATTCTTTTATATGATTAAATATTGATATCTCCCATTTTTATCCTTACTAAGCATCTAAGCTCACCCTTTCTTATATTTCATTTCCCTAGGTTATAGATAAAGGTTTTAAGTAGGGTATGTCAAGAAGGGTATAAAATGATAAGAATACTATGAGATATGATGAATAATGTTCCTAAATAA
Organism: Viscum album; assembly: GCA_963277665.1. Taxonomy (NCBI): domain Eukaryota; kingdom Viridiplantae; phylum Streptophyta; class Magnoliopsida; order Santalales; family Viscaceae; genus Viscum; species Viscum album. The sequence continues at coordinate 1,688,897,414 of OY728163.1, read as the reverse complement.
TATGTTTATATATCTAGTCACCAAAGACACTAAGACATTATGGTTATGGAATGGATAGTAATGGTATGTATTGAATATTCATATAAAAATATGTAATATTTATGTATGAAAAGCCTGGTCTGTTATAGTTGGTATCATAGTGCGGTTTAGTTAATATTTAGAGAGTATGGTTAGAAAGAATTACTAAAAACCCTGGATATATGTATAAGTATAGGATAAATGTTTTAATGTTTTGGTGAAGAACATGTATGAAATAGGTTAAACCTAATGTTCCATATATTGAGAAGAAGGTTTCATGATTTAAACATCCTTTGAATGGTATTTTGTGATTATATGATAGATTACTCTGATTATTATAACTTCATTATTACACATTTTTTTGGTTTTGGTCATTGGGTATAACTAGAAGACATCATGATAATAAAAAATGTGATAGAGAATTCAATGATTTTCACCTAAGAAATCAAATTCTATGGGATATGGAATGAAAAATCTTTTTCTATGATTACGCAACCTTATCAAGTCATGAATCATGATGAGCTTACAAGTGATCAAAGGAGGGAACAATGTACTATTAAGTATTTCATGAGGCAACATCAACCCTTTTTTAGTGGTTCTTATGATCCACTAGTGGATAGGTGATAAATCCAAACCATTGAGAAAATATTTTATGTTCTCTACTGTTGGAAACATGAAAAATTCATCCTCACCATTTATTGTATGGAACAAGAAGTAGATCAAATATGGAATCTTATTAAGAATATGAGGTTGGAATAAGAAATTGACTCCATTGAAAGTTTAAGTGGGTTTTTTCAATAAGAACATCCCTCATATTCTATATACATAAATGGGAAAAAAACTTCTTGATATCAAGTAGAAGGATGATGAATCCATTGGAAACTAAGAGGAAAATTTTAAAAGACTTTCAAGGTATGCTTATATTTTAATCATTATCCTTGAATAAAAAATTAATAGGTTCATTAGTGGATTAAAACCAAGTCTCAAAAAGGCATTAGCTATAAGAGTCTTTAATATATATGAAGAAATTGTTTGATGTGATCTCAAGGTATAAATGTAAATTGGATATTTCTATCATTCCCTTGGTTTTTATAAGAAAATTAATATGGATCCTAATAAAAACTCAAATAAATAACATCGTTGAAAGAAATTTCATCCATCTACATGACAGATATATGAGATGAAACATTAAATAAATTTTTTGAATGTAACTTTGAGGTACTTTAAATGTGGGAACATTTTCCATAAATCCTATGAATTTCAAAAGGTAATGAATAGGCTAGTTAATGTAATAGAGGAAAATAAGAGTCCAACTAATGTTCCACCCACACTTCAATGGTTAAAATATAAGGATTATGAGAATTAATCCAACCAATGGATGAATCTAAAGGTTTATGATGATGATTATAATCAAAAACCTATTAATATTAAGGAAGAAAGGAAAATACCATGAGATCATGATTGTCTAAGTGAGTTATGATAATGAAATGGTGAATGGTACACTTTTCATCTACTCTATAACAAATAATGTCTGATTTGAATCTCAATATACCCACTATTTTATAAATTAAAAATTTTCAAATGGTATACAATTACCCATTAAATGATTAGATATTGAGTTAGTGGTAAAAACTCTTAATGTTATGATGGTTTAATATTAAGACTATATTTCCTCTTCACTTTGAGTTTTTTGGAATGTTCTTCCTGAACTTATTTTTATTCTCCATTTAGTTTAGTTTGATGTAATTTTAGGCATGTATTGGATTTATATATATATATATATCATATATCAATTTTTGAGTAATATAATTAATGTTTCATATTATGAATAAACATGTTATAATTTATCATTATGAGTATTAATATGAACATTAAATGTAAATTAATTTTATATTATGGGTGTTAAATCCTATCTATAAAGGGTATTTATCTTAGATATTTTGGGAGAGACTCAAAATTAATAATATGCCTATTATTTGGAATTTTTTATGTCTTTATAGAAGAGTTTCCTAGTCTTACTTTGAATCAGGAAGTTGTGTTTTCAAAATAACTCATACCTAATGCTAAATCAATTTTAAATACTTCTTATAGAATGGCCCTATTTGAGTTGCAAGAATTAAAGAAGCAACACTATAAGAATCTTGATAATGGATTCATATTCCAGAGTGCATCGTAATGGGGTATGCATTTTATTTTTGTTAATAAGAAATATGGTTTAATGCATCTTTTCATTGATTAAAAGTAACTTAATAAGATTCTTATAAATAACAAGTATACTATACCCCATATTGATGATTTTATTGATCAATTAAAAAGATTTTAAATACTTTTCTAAGATTTTCCCTCATTCTTGATATCATAAATTGAGAGTTAATAAGGAGGATAAACCCAAGAATTAATTTTGAATGATTTATAGGCATTAATAATTTATTATAATGTCATTTAGACTTACTAATTCTCCTATTATCTTTATGTAATTAATGAATAAAGTCTTTATAGATTACCTTTATTGGTTTTTGATGGTATTTACATAATATATTATTCTATATTCAAATATAAAATAATATCTTGATGTTTATTTGAGAATTATTCTGAACACCCTGAGGAAGGAGAAATTGTATAAAAAATTACCAAGTTTGAATTTTATCTTTAGAAAGTTTCATTCTTGGGTCATATAATCTCATGTGGGGGTATATCAGTGGATCCTTAAAAGATAAAAGTCATTGATAAATGACCTACACTAATAATGGTAACTTAAATCCATAGTTTTATTAGGTTATATAGATACTACCAATGTACTGTGAAATATTTCTCATGATAATCTAATCACTCACCAAGTTGACTCATAAGGGGGTTAAGTTCTTGTGGACATAAGAATGTTAAGAGAATTTCAATGAGCTGGAGAGAAGGTTTGTCAACGCACCTATACTCAAAACAACCTATAGTATAGAATTGTCTATGATCTATAGTGATGCATCAAATAAGGGACTGGGATATATACACATGCATAATGATGTGATTATAGCTTATGCATCAAGAAGTTTAAAGGTTTATGAGAAAAATAACCCAACACATGATTTGAAGTTAGTTGTGGTATTTTTTTATTAAATATATAGAATAATTATCTTTACTATGATACCCTAATATTTTATGAATTTTTTTCAAATAAATTTAATTTCTTTGATAGCTTTCATTACACGCAACACTGAGTTTTATTAAACCATGATAAACTATTAATATTATTAAAATGTTATCGTTATTACTTGGATGTTAAACTTGGAAATGTGAGTAGGAAAAACCAAATTTTAAAAATTATGTATATATTTTTATATAAATAAATCATATTTATCTAAAAGTTTTTAATTTTTTGTAAAGTATTTATATTCTTTGAAAATAAATTTTCCTCAGCAAAATGATTTTTATTACTTTTTGTAAACAAATAATAAAATTAAATTTTGAAACTTTTAAAAATTTTATTTTAAAAAATGAACTTAATTTTTGAATCAATATATAAAAATTATCTTAGGGTGTTTTTTTATATTTTTCTGAAAAGATTAATTTTTTGATGAATAGTAAAAAATACTAGTTTTTATTGAAAAGTGTATTTTTTTTAAGAATTTATATGTTTAAATTCTATTCTAAAATGGTTTTAAAAGTAAAAATATTTCAATTATATATTTATTAATCCAATTTATATTATTTTAATATATTTTATATTTAATTTTTATATTAAAATTTTCTCTACTTATGAGAATTCTCTCTTTGGAAAATCGATTTTTTATCGTGTCTGCATGATTAATTTTAAATAAAATTTTGCCACTTCTATGAATTGAATTTGTAAAAATTGATTTTATATATTTAATCAGAATAATTTATATTTTATAATAAGTTAAACTTATTTTTTGGTCAAAATAAATAGTAAAAATTAATTACCACGGTTAAGGTTAAAATGGGTTTATCAGGGATTAAATATTCAAAGATAATGGGTAAAATAACCTAGAAACAATTCTAAAATCCATTTTATTTCCATATTTAGACCTTATAACCTATAAGTTTCTATAATTATCCATTTTTTATCCTTTTTACATGTGAAAAACATGGGTACACTTTATTCTTTTCAAAAATTCCATGCCCCCCCCCCACTTATAAAAGGCCACCCCCTCTCCTCTCCTCTTCACACTTAAAAAAACCATTTGGTTTAGAAAATGCTTGACCAAATATATTCCCTAATTACTCATACACCATATATAGTGCTTATTTTTATTATTAACCTCTTCTATTAAGGTTTTAGGTATAAACCTATAGAGGTTCTCTGAAGAAGTGGTAAAATTATTAAACTTATGTTTTGTTATATTTCTTATTACACCTACTTAAAATCCTCTTAATCCGTGATTATATAATAACATAAATATATTATATATACTGATATTTTATTATTTTAATGGAATTAATTACTTCCATATCCTCTTCCATAAAGTGGGAAATGAAACCATCAATCGTGTGTATGGAAAACTACTACATCGTGAATCGATGTAGTTTTTTTCGATCTCCAACTCTCATGGATGGATATAATGATATATTTAACACACACACACACATATATATATATATGATATTTATGACATAATTATACTTATATAATTATAATATCACATATACCTTCTTACTTTCCATTCCGTGTAAATATGATAATGTCGTACATGTGTACGGCAGACTACCGCCTCACGAAGTGATGTGATTTGTTCACGGTTTACATAGAAGGTGATAAGAATATGTTTAATTAAAATATGTTAAATATATGAAATAAAAATTATTATGTAAAGTTAATATATTATTTATGATTATTTCATTCCATATATTGATAAAATGGAAACAACGTTCAGGCGTAGTACGACCTATCGTCACTGTGAACAGTGTAATTTATTTTCTACCTCTAAATTTAACAGATTACTATAAATAATTATATAATTAATATATATTATATTATTATAATGGTTAAAATTATTTATATTATGTAACCAAGATCAAAATTAAGGTACCAAATAAACTAAACCAAAACATACATGAAAAACAAAGCAGTTATTATCCAAAACGCGATTTTAACAAGGAATTATTAATAAACAGGTAATAAAAGGTTATAATAAAATCATATATGGTATGATAAATATGATTATGGTTCTATAATATATTTATAATAAACCTATATTATTTATAAAGGAGGTTAAAATGTTTATGAAGGAAGTTGATTTATAAGGTAAGGGAATTTTGTCTCAAATTACCTTCTTTGGGACATAAGTTAGTTTATGAACCTATATTATTTTATGAGGTGTATATAATTCCCCTTTACCATTTTATAAAATTAATTTAATTACTTTAATGATTTTTAAAGTTTCATTTGATGTTATTATTTAATTATTCTTACGATTCAAAAGATACCAAAGTGGTAAAGGTTTTATGTTATAATCTCATTATTTATCAAGATTGTTTATGATTAAGTTTCCAATGAAAAACTATTTTGATATAACTATAAATAAACTATTTTATTTTACTATCATATGGTTATTTATGTAAAATAAATTTTTTTTACTTTCATTTTCTTCTCTTAAAAGATTAAATATACCAAAATAATAATTTTAAGGAAAAAAATTATTTCTATCTTCGATTGAAAGCCCTTTTTATTTCATTTCCATGTTTTCTAAATATGTTTTCAAAAATAATTTATAATTAAAAAAAATATTTATTTAAGTAATTAATAACAATTATTTACTATTTAAAAAGTGTTTTAAATGGAATCTTCATGTTTTTTTCTCACAAGGCATGTCCCGGTTTTACTGAAAATGTGAAAGGAATCATTTTTTAGCATGTACGGCATGAATAGAATTTCTCACCATCATGACCATTATTTTCTTTGAATATTCCTTTATAAATTTTCAAGATTATTTTCAACTAAAATTATTTCAAAAATATTTTATGAATTTCTATCTTTAAAACGGTGATTTATAAATAATGGTTATTTTCCTTAAGAAATATTCCTAGTGATTTTTATTTCAAAATAATTTTCCATCTAAGATGAAATACTTTGATGTTACTTAATATTTACTGGGGGTATGAACCAATAATACCATATTTAGTCTTTATATATATATATATATATATTTATTTTAATGATTACAATATTTTTATGAAACCAATTTCTTTTCCATGGGTTATTCTATGGTGAAATGTTTTATAAAGAACATTTCTTTTCATAGATTCTAATATAATGAATGTTTTATAAAGTCATTTTATTTTCATGGGATTTGATATGATAAATGTTTTATGATCTTATGGAACACATATGTATGAATTTCACTATGTGGTAGTTGGGACCTATATCTCTCTCTAATTCATTGAGTGAAGCTTTATATCTCATGCAATAAAATGGGAAATAAGTCAATGGGCCTAGTCTATGATAGGAAATAGGCCAATGGACTTGATCCACAATGGGAAACAAGTTGATGGGCTTAATACACAATGGGAATTAAGTGATGAGAGTTGATCCACTTTTTTATGGTATTGGAAGTTAATATTGACAAACAAAATGGTTTCTATACCTATGTTGGTGCCACGTATTTATGACGAGAGATTATCTTTCATGAATTGTAATGATTTGACTTATGAATAATGTGTTTTGGAATAATATTTTTTTATGAAGTGACTCATGATTATGATCTATGATAGGTTGGGTATGAAAATTTTAAGTTATGTTCATGATTTCAAACCATTATTTTTATCTTATTTTTTTATATAATCATAGAATTATATCCCCAATGTTAACTCTTAGTGAGCATCTAAGCTCATATTTTATTATGTTTCATTTCTCTAAGTTATGAAGAAATATTTTAAGTAGGGTATAGTTATGAAATGTACAAAAAGGTAAGATATTTATGTGAGATGTTTAAGATCTTTAATTAAATAAAAAGATTGTGTACCTAGTCTCCAAATACACTAAATCATTATGGTCCTTTTTTGTATATTTGTGAAATGTATTGAATATTCCTATCAAAAGATGTAATATCTATGTATGAAAGCCTGGGTTTTTATATTTACATAGAAAGGTGTGATATTTATACTAATAATAAAATATTTAATTATATGTTCACTTAGAAAGAGTTTAATATGTTCTAGATAATATGGTTGGAATTGATTAAATATTATTATTGTTAAATACATTACCAACCTAGGAAGGTTAATAATGTGGTATATTCTCTAAGTAAAAAATACCATGCTATTTTATCCATGATTATGATTGAATTAGATATAATACTTATGCATGTGAAGAATATGGAACTTGAAATCCTGAGGAAAGGGGGTGGATCCTACCTTTCTTAGATAGATTTTCAACCATCCATCCATGTGAGGATTAAAAAGGTGAAACAGGAATATGTAGAATTGAAAAGGAAAGTGAGGAGTTTTTCTGAGTTCCACCATGATTTTAATGAAATGTAAAGGTTTATGAACTAATTATGTGTCCCATAAATACCAGCCTTGAATAAGGAGTTGTTGGATAAAGCTCATAGTTTATCTTTCTCTATTCGTCCTAGAATTATGAAGATATATAGATATTTAAAATAGTATTTATGGTGAGAAAAATTAAAAAGGGATATTATAGAGTATGTATCTTGATGTTAGGTAAGTCAGTAGGTTAAGTATGAGATATATAAGTATAGGGAGATGTTATAACCATTACCCATACCGATATGGAAATGGAAAAATATTACCTTGGATTTTATAGTCTGAATCCCTAAAAAATCTAATTGACATAATATTATTTATGTTATAGTTAATCGCCTTAGGAATCCGACACACTTCATTTCCATCAGAGAATATTTCTCTCTTGATCATATTTTGGTTTTGTATATTAATTAATGGGTGATATTTTATGGATTACAACATTCTATTGTATCTTATTGTGATTTGAGGTTTACCTCAAAGTTCTGGAGAATTATTCATCAAGATTTGGATTCATAGTTGTATTTTTATACTATTTATCATCTTCATATAGTTAGATTGTTTGATAGAACCATTTTAACCTTAGAGGATATGTTGATATCTTATTCTCTGTATTTAAAAGTTTTTTGAGATTAAAACCTTCCTCTAGTCGAGTTTTCTTATAACAATAGCTTTCACTCAAGCATTCAGATGGATCCTTATGGAGCAATCTGTTGAAGTAAGTATAGAAATCCAATGTGCTTGGATGAAGTTGGGGTATGAAATATTTTGGACTTGATCTAGCTGAGGAGATGGTAGGAAAAGATAGATTCATTCTTTAGTATATAAGGGTGGCTCTAAGTTGATATAAAAGTTATGTTGATAATCATCAGTGATATTATGAGTTCAAAGTTAGTGAAAATGTATTCTTATGAATGTCTCATTGGAATAAAGTTTTGATATTTGGAAATAAGGGAAATTTTGGCACTAATTATATCATTCACTTTAAAATTCTTGATCATATTGGGATGGTAGATTATTATTTGGAACTTTCATCAAATCTCTCTCAATTTCATGATGTGTTTAATGTATCTCTATTGAGGAAGTACATACCTGATCCCTCATATATATTGAACTCATAGGTCATATTTACGGAGTATAATCTATTTTCTGAGGAATAACTAGGAGAGATTTTTTATTGTATATATAAATTAATATGAAATAATACAACTCACTTGGTCAAATTTTTGTGGTGAAACTATAAAATAGAAGGAGTTACTTTTTAACTTGAGGATGTAATGAAATAAAGATATCCTCAATTTCTTGTATCAAATTGATAGAATTTCAAGGGATAAATTCATTTTAAGGGATTATAATATAACATAAAAATATTTTATAATATATTTCTCTATTAATAAATTTTATTTATTTGATACCTTTCTTTACATGTAACACTGAGTTTAAACAAACCACATTATACTATTGAAATATTATTATTTAATGTGATAATTATCACCTAGTCATTGAATTAGAGGGTATAAAAAGGATTAAACACATTATGAAATATATATAAAGTTCCTACTCAATAAAAATGTGTTAATTAATGCTTAATAATTAAACATATAATTTTTAGTAAAGTCATTTATTTTTCAAAAATATTTTTTCTTCAAAAATGGATTTATTTATTTTTGTGAACGAATATTATAATTAATTTATGAAAGTTTTAGGATTTTTATTATATAAAAATGATATAATTGTTTAAATTATTATATCATAATTATCTTATGGTGATTTTTTGAGATTTTTCTAAAAATGTTGATTTTCTAGTGAATAGTGAAAAATACTAATTTTTATTAAAAATGTATTTTTCATTCAAGTATTTAAAAAATTAAATAATGTTTTAAAAATTATTTAAAATTAAAAATAGTTCTCTTATATGAATAATAATCTGAATATGTTTATTAGAATTATTTTTATGATAGAATTTGGTATAAAAAACATTTTTATACTTAAAACATAATTTTTCTCAATAACGTTTTTTGCATTTTGTGAGTTTCTCTTAAATTAATTTATGCCACTTATAGAAATTTAATATTAAAAAATGGATTATATATTTTGAATAATTTTTTATAAATTGGAAAATAGGTCCCTTTATTTTTTTCAAAATGAATAGTAACCATATTAAAGTTTTGTTACAGCGGTAAAGGTAAAATGGATTGATTAGGGTTAAAACTAATGTTATAGTGCTTAAAATGCATTAAAAAACTTTAAAATATTTCATTTTATGAGTATATTTCATCCATAATCATACCAAATTCAAATGTATGACATTTGTTTCATTTAAATTTGATTTTTACCATTAAAATATTAAAGTAAACGATAAAGTTAAAAATGTCACGTTCTCTATTTTAATATCTATAACATTTGGTGGAAGGGATAAAAACAACTTATGTTTAGTTATAAATAGTTTTTTTAAAATATTCATAAATTTTTTTGTCATGATTTTTTTTAAATTTTCATAGATGAAATAATTACCTTAAATGTGTACACAACAACGACACAATGCATGTACAAGCAACAGAAAAATAAAGTAAATGGTTTTAAGAACTCAAAAATTAAATTTGTTTAAGTGATTTATAAGGTTAAATGATTTTAAAAGATAAATATAACACATTTTGGATTTTTTAAAGATTTATATTCTAATTCCTTTATTTTTATGTGGTTTTCAAAGTAAACTTAAATAAAGAGTTCCAAAATGGAACAAATGATATTTTTAATAAATAATATTTTATTAAATGTTTTAAAATTAATAAAAATACTATATTCAAAAAATTGAATATTATATAGCTTAAAATATAAACTTTTTTTTCATTTATGACCTAATTTTAATTTTATGGCAACATTCTTAATGCTTAAAGAGTATAAAACTTTGATATTGTAGTAATTATCAAAAGGGTTAACGATGGGTTCAAACTAAGAAATAAGGGTAAAAAATAACCAAAATATGTTTAAATTTATTGGATGGGATTATTTAGACTCATAATAAAATTATATTATAATTTAATCTATTTTGATCCATTTTTTCATGAAAATTAATTTATATTAATTTAATACTTTAAGTAATTCTGAGAGTGACCCTCCCTTCACTTATAAAAGGAAACCTACTCTTATTCATTATTCACAATTCTTTAGACTTATATCTCATAAAATACCTACCCTAATATCATCATATGTTCCTTCAAAAAATCCTAAAGCTTCTCGTCTTTCCAAAATACCATCCTTTCAAGGCTTAATGTGTAACCCAAACAAGGTTTCTCATTGAAGAGGTATATCTCTTAACCGATCATTTTCAATTTTATTTCTTATTATACCTATAACATAACATTACATTTTCATGTACTTTTGATGTTTCTAAGTACCTATGTTTTAGAGTAGTGACTTGGGATAGTCAGGAGAACTTTAATTGATGTTTTGAGGAAAAATAGAAGTCGTACGGGAAGTGCATGGGTTGTTTAAACCGTGCGGCAAAACCGTGCTTAGTTGGTCTTGGAGGAAGTAGCTTCCACACAGGTGGTGCACAATTTATCTAACCATATGGCCAAACCATGCATGGAGTGTTTGCTGAGGCAGTGGCTAATTCACGGTTAGCACATGGTTTGTCTAACCGTGCGGGAAAACCATGCGACCACTTAAATGAGATCCTATAAAAGTGGATCTCACTCATTTTTGCCTATAAGTGCCTCATTTTTCCTCTTAAGAAGACCTAACTCAGGATTTTTCTTCTCCTAAGGTCAGATAAGGTTCTCCCATCATTCCAGAGGTGATCCAAAGGCTTCTCTTGGTTAATCGAAGCTGGATTCTTGAGGTATGTGATCGTTCTTCATTGTTCTTGATCGGTTTCTTAGATCTACTTAGATCTATTTCTCCTCTTCTCTATGTTTCTTAGATCTACACCTGTTATGGGTATATCTAAGTGAGTGGATGCAAAATATGATGATATTTGGTCTTGATCTTTCTTGGAGAGGAGATCTAAGGTAGGTTCTAGAATAAGAACCTGGTTTTCTTAAGCATTCTCGACCGTTGTGGTTTTGGTCAAAACCTTTGAGGTAGGTGGTTCTGTCCCGACTTGCAAAATTAATTATCCTTTTATTGCTTGATTTATTTCAATTGTTTATTTAAATTCAATTTCTCAAATTTTCTTTCAATTAAATTGATAAAAAAAATTGATTCTAGTGAATCAAGATATTTGAAATGGTTTTGTCATGGAAATTTGGAAAACCCCAATTCCATTGAATTGGGTGTGTTTATGGAAATTGAACGATTTAAATTGTTTAATTTAAATTGTGGATTTGATGGAAATGATTTCAATTAAAAATTTTGAATTTAATTGTGGAAATAAATTTTGTAATGAAGGAATTGGTTTTGAATGGATTTCAAACTGGTGAAAATGGCTTAAAATGATTTGATATAAAGCCATTGGTTTTATCTTGTGAAAAAGGCATGTTTTGAATAAAACATGTTTTGGTTTTAAATAGAATGAAATTGGCACTTTTGAAATGGAAGAATGGGATTCATCATATTTTTAAGCATTATTAAAATAGTTCTCCCATCATGTAAGAGCACATGCAAGCCTTAGGTAGTAAGTGAGTTATTTGGATACACTCTACGCTATGACAACATTCTAAAACATACTTGTGGTGGGTCACATCCCCAATGGGTTAGTGACGAGTCTCCTTTTGCTAGTGTCTTAGGGATGTGTGTATACACATTTTAATGAGTTCACATAGTGAGTTTAGAATCCAATAACTAGTTAATACTATCGTACCTTTTGGCAGATGACCATGTTGCTTGCTTGTTTATTTATATTTGCGATATAAATGTATGCCAATTCTTCTGAACTGCTTTACATGCCTACTGAATTTATATAAATGTTTTATTTAAGCCATTTTTTAAGAAATATTACATCATTGTAAAGCCTTGCTGAAAATATTTATTTCCCTCATTTGAAAATGTATAGCATGTTTTGTTAAAATATGCTTTTGAATTCCCAAACCTGTTTATTTAAAAATTGAAAGTTTTTCTTTAGATAATCTATATTTGGAATCTATTACAAAATCTTTGGTGATATCCTAATGGGCTTAGGCTCACACCCTACTTTTTCCTTCGGGTGTTTTTAGACTTTCTTCTTCCAGGTTCGAGCAAAGGGAAGGGATCTCTAGGAGGTGGATCCAGTTTTTGATCTTTGGTCTTGGTGAGTTGTGTCCTTACGGACCTTGGGGGCGTTTTCCCATTTTTTGTACATGGGTTGTAGTACTTTGTGCTTTTTATGACTCTTTGTATTCTGGTACATTACTCCCAGTGGAGTTTCTTTTTGTTATGCATACTGTCTTGTTTCTTTTCTTTCGAATTGTTGGTGGAAAAATCATTCCCACTTGCATGTTGTGTGATGCCAGAACCTAGTCGCCGACTAGTGTGGATCGGGAATGCCCTTCGGGCTATGTCAGGGCGGGCTCGATTATCGGGTTACCAGGGTACCCGACATGGTTTGTGACAAAGTGGTATTAGAGGGAGGATAATAATCTTACCTTGATGAATATATGAATTTGATTATTCTTGTCTAGACTTAAAAGGTAGTTGTGATTGAGTTCCTAGCCAGCTCTCACCACAATGAACCTTAAGTCACCAGGGTTGGTTAGGGAAATACAACTTGTGGATTAGTTCTTGTATTTTACCTGTTTTGATTTGGATAGATTGGAATCAAAATCTTGTTATCCATTTTATTAAGAATAGTTTTCCTTTTTACTTATTTGAGTGTTAATCTAATGTATTTTTATGTTGTGTAGAATCATGCCTCTGAGAATATGTGGGAATTAGATCCAAAAAGAGGCTGTTGTTGAATCTCAGCAAGCGAGTCCTATTGTGGATTCGAGTCTGGTTGAGGTGATTGTTCGCACTATCCAAGCTCTAGGACAGGCACCACCTCCAGTTCCTGTTCAAGCTCCAGCTATAGATCCTCATAGTGATATTCTCTGAAATCGTTCTCAAGAGTTCCTATGCCAGAAGCCACTAGTTTTCAAAGGCTCTACTGACCCTCAACATGCTGAGGAATGGTTGAGTAAGATTGAACGTATGTTTGGGTTCTTGGAGACACCTGATGTGATCAAGGTAAAGTGTTCCACCTTCGTGCTAGAGGGACCAAGTAGGAGATGGTGGGACATGATGGTGACGGCTGGGAAATATGAGGGTTTGTAGTTGAAATACTTTAGGTTTCTTTTTACTAACCAGTTTTATCCAGAAACAATGGTGTTGGGCAAGGATGTGGAGTTTTTCAAGCTTGAGAAGGCCAACAAAACCATGAAAGAGTACTCGAATTGTTTTTCTGAGTTGGTACAGTTTTCTCTAGATATTGTATCTAATGAGAAGATGAAGGCTCGAAGACTAGAGTTGGGACTTTGATCAGATATCTGTTCCCAGGTTTTCTTACTGAAGCTACCCACTTATACTGATGTGTTGGATAGGGTGATGATGGTTGAGATGGACCTGGTAGGAAAGTCAGGGTTGAAGGAAGTTCCTTTCCCTCTTAGTGGCAGTGTTGGTTCCTTTAATGGAAAACGGAAGTGTGATGTTTCTCATGGTAGTTCTTGACAACAGAGTCATTCCAAACCTCTAGTAGCACCAGGAGGGGATTCTATGACTTGATATCAGTGTGGAGAGCCAGGACATTCTAAGAGGGTTTGTATTGAGGCACCCAAGAATTGTAGCTCCTACGGACATTTAGGGCACTTACAGAGATTCTTACATCACTTCTCTACTCCACATAGTTGAATAGGATCATCAACACCTCCAAAAACTACGGGGTAATCAAATGCTTCACATACAAAAAGGTTCCAGCCACAGGCATCTGGAACGAAGATTCTTCATGAAGTGGAGGAGTCCCCAGAGGTAGTTGATACAGGTCCTAAAACTGTGAGAGGTACCATTACTATAGCATCATCTTTAGTGACCGCCCTTTTTGATACTGGTGCATCTCACTCTTTTATTTCAACCCATATTTTTAATCTACTTAATCTACCATTGGAACTTTTCTCTTCTGCGATGGATATTACAACACCCCTTGGTACAATGAGAGAGAATGGTCTTCGTAGTCCTTATTGTGTCTTCTCTCAATCAGATGTTGATCATGCTTGGAGTTTTTTGGTTCTTTACGTGAAATCTTTTGACGTCATATTTGGGATGGATTGGCTCATTTCCAATAAATCACAAATCAATTGTTATCTTCGACGGGTCTACCTTACTACACCCAGTGGTGTGCCTCTTGTTTTTCAAGGAGAATGGGACCCAAGGTAAAGTAGAGCTGGACCCTCTTATCCAAAGTTGGGTAAAGTTATATCAGTGTTTTCTTTCAATCTAGAGAGAGACTCAATGTGTGGTGATCTTCCTTCAGTCATCGCTGAGTTTCCCGACGTGTTTCCTCCTAAATTATCTGGTTTTCCACCAGTAAGGGAGTTTTATTTTTCTATTGACTTAACGCCTGGTACTCAACCGTTTTCTATTCCCTCTTACCGAATGGCTCCAGCAGAACTAAAAGAACTGAAGTCTCAGTTAGACGATCTTCTTGAGAAAGGTTTTATACGCCCGAGTGTGTCACCTTGGGCAGCACCAGTTCTCTTCGCCAAGAAGGATGATGGTTCTCTTCTCTTATGTGTTGATTATAGAAATCTTAATCGAGCTATGATAAAGAAAGAATATCCATTACCACGAATTGATGATTTGTTTGATTAATTGAAAGGGGAAAAGTGGTTTTCAAAAATTGATCTTCTATCTGGTTACCATCAGTTGAGGATAAAAGAATATGACATTCATAATACTACTTTTCGGAGTAGGTATGGCCATTATGAGTAACTTATTATGACCTTTAGAATAACAAATGCTCCTGTAGTTTTCATGGGTTTGATGAACAAGGTTTTTCATGAGTATCTAGATACTTTTTTGTTAGTCTTTTTTGATGACATTCTTTACTACTCCAAGTCTGAGGAGGATCATGTGCATCATCTGAGAACAGTTCTGAGTCTTCTAAGGAATCACCAACTTTATGCCAAACTTTCAAAGTGCGATTTCTGGATTCAGGAAGTAAATTTATTGGGACATGTCATGTCAGAATAAGGAATATCAGTTGATCCTGAGAAGGTGAAGGCTGTTATGACTTGGTAACAACCATGAAATGTTTTCGAGATTCGGAGCTTCTTGGGCTTAGCAGGATATTATCGCCAATTTGTTAAAGACTTCTCAAAGTTAGCTTCTCCAAT
Organism: Viscum album; assembly: GCA_963277665.1. Taxonomy (NCBI): domain Eukaryota; kingdom Viridiplantae; phylum Streptophyta; class Magnoliopsida; order Santalales; family Viscaceae; genus Viscum; species Viscum album. Next base: position 1,688,881,620 of record OY728163.1, on the reverse strand, counting down.
GAATGCTCTGACTTGAAAGGGAGTGAAGTTTTCCTGGAATGATAAATGTCAGAGTTTTTTTGTTGATCTAAAGCATCTTTTGACTATTGTGCCAGTGTTAACTCTTCCTGAGGCTGCGATAGGTTACGTGGGCTTCTGTGATGCATCGGGTTCAGGTTTGGGATGTGTCCTTATTCAAGATAATCATGTTTTTGCCTATGGATATCGTCAGATTAAGCCTCATGAGAAGAACTATCCTACCCATGACCTTGAACTTGCGACTGTAATGCACGCACTTAAGTGTTGGAGACATTACCTTTATAAGAGATTTTTACTGTGTATTCATACCAGAAGAGCGTGAGTTATATCTTCTCTCAAAAAGATTTGAATCTCCGCCAAAGGTGTTGGGTGGAGTACCTACAATCTTTCGACCTTTGACATTGCCTATACCCTAGGGAAAGGGAATGTAGATGTAGATAGGTTAAGCGGGAAACTTCCATCACAGGTTGTGAAAGAATATTTATAAGAGTGGAGTTTGATGGATCTTTTTGGTCAGTTTCATATTAGAGTTCAGTGGAAGGGTAATGAGGTTTCTTTATCCAGTTTCCAGTTAACATCTGCTCTTCTCGAGTTAATTACTTAGGAACAACAACTGGATGATGAATTCCATAGCATTAGGTACTCTCTTTATGGTGGGGAGAGGGTGTTTTGTGTTATTGAAACCATTATGTTGTATCGTTATCGGAAACGAAGGATGTGGTGGTGGATTTCCATAACTCTCAGTGGCCTGTACACCCAAGAACCACGAAGATGTTCTATGACATTCGGTGACAGTTCTGTTGGCCAGGTATGAGACGATACACTATTGAGTTTGTATCTCTTTGCTATACATGCCAGCAGGTGAAATCCGAGCACCAGAAAACTTCGGGTTTGCTTTAACCACTTCCAGTTCCAACATGGAAGTGAGATGAAATCTCTATGGACTTTTTGGTTGGGTTACCTCAAACCCAGAGGAAGAAGAAATCGATATGGGTTGTGATTGAAAAGCTGACCAGGTCATCTCACTTTATACTTATTCGAGATACTACCAAAGTTGAGGAGTTGGGAAATATCTATGTGAAATAAATTGTTCATTTTCACGGAGTTCCATCTACTATAGTCTCTGATAGGGATCCTCGGTTTACTTCTCGCTTTTGGAGAGGCCTTTAGGAGGTACTGGGATCTCAGGTTCATTTGAGCACAACCTACCATCCACAATCAGATGTCCAGACAGAGAGAACTATTCAGATCCTTGAATATATGCTCTATGTATGTGTTCTCGACTTTGGTGGGTTTTGGGATGATCATCTGGGGCTAGTTGATCTTTATTATAACAACAGTTATTAGTCTGTGATCAAAATGGATCCTTTTGAGGCATTGTATGGTCGTCCTTGTAAATCTCCTTTATGTTGGTCGGAGATTGGTGAAATTTCATTGGTAGGACTGAGTTTGGTCCAAGAGAAGACAGCAAAGATTCAGTTGATTCATTAGTGAATGTTGACAGCATAGAGTCGGTACAAGTCTTATGATTATCTTCATCGTAGACCTTTAGAGTTCTCAGTTGGTGACCAGGTGTTCTTGAAATTTTCACCCTGATTAGGTCATCGATGGCTTGGGAGGTAAGGGAAGCTTTCACCTCGTTTTGTGGGACCTTTCGAGGTTGTTTGTCATGTAGGGAAGGTTTCTTACCGTCTAGCACTACCACCACAACTGACATTGCTACATAACATGTTCTATGTATCACAGCTGCAAAAGTATCTCTCTGATCTATCTCATGTTTTGAGCTGGAGTGATCTTGAGATTGAACCAGATTTATCTGTGACTAAACGGCCAGTCAGGGTTGTTGATTCTGAGACCAAGGAACTTCATGGGAGAACGATACCTCTGGTCCATGTACTATGGCAGGATGGATCTGATTCTCATGAGAAGTGGGAAAGGGAGGCACTAATGAGGGATTAGTGGCCTCATCTTTTTGATGTGGAGGTTTCTTCATAGGCTTTCTGGGAACATAAAGAACTTATGGTGGGGAGGTTGTAACATCACGTTACGTTTTCAGGTACTTGTGATGTTTCTAAGTACCTCTGTTTTGGATTAGTTACTTGGTAAAGTCAGGAGAACTTTAATTGATGTTTTGAGGCAAAAGGGAAGTCGCATGGGCGGCGCACGGGTTGTTTAAACCGTGCGGCCAAACCGTGCGTAGTTGGTCTTGGAGGTAGTAGCTTCCGCATAGGCGGCACACGGTTTGTCTAACTGTTTGGCCAAACTGTGCATGGAGTGTCTTCCGAGGTAGTGGCTAACGCACGGTTAGTGCACGGTTTGTCTAACCATGTGGGTAAACTATGCGACCACTTAAATGAGATCCTATAAAAGGAGATCTCACTCGTTTTTGCCTCTAAGTGACTCGTTTTTCCTCCTATGAGGCCCTAACTCAGGATTTTTATTCTCCTAAGGTCAGAGAAGGTTCTCTCATCGTTTCAGAGGCGATCCAAAGGCTTATCTTGGTGAATCTAAGCTATATTCTTGAGGTATGTGATCGTTCTTCATCGTTCTTGATCGGTTTCTTAGATCTACTTAGATCTACTTCTCCTTTTCTATTAGTTTCTTAGATCTAAACCCGTTATGGGTAGATCTAAGTGTGTGGATGCCAAATATGATGAGATTTGGTCTTTATCTTCCTAGGATAAGAGATATAAGGTAGTTTCTTGAAGAAGCAACCCAGTTTTCATGAGTGTTCTAGACCGTTGTGGTTTTAGTCAAAACCTTTGAGGTAGGTGGTTCTGTCCCGACTTTCTAAATTGATTATCCTTGTATTGCTTGATTTATTTCAATTGTTGATTTAAATTCAATTTCTCAAATTTTCTTTCAATTAAATTGATAAAAACTCGATTCTAGTGAATCGAGATATTTGAAATGGTTTTGGAAAAGAAATTTGGAAAACCCCAATTCCATTGAATTGGGTGTGTTTATGGAAATTGGACGATTTAAATTGTTTAATTTAAATTGTGGATTTGATGGAAATGATTTCAATTAAATTGTTGAATTTAGTTGTGGAAATAAATTTTGTAATGATGGAATTGGTTTTTAATGGATTTCAAACTGGTGAAAATGGCTTAAAATGATTTGATAGAAATCCATTGGTTTTATCTTGTGAAAAAGGCATATTTTGAATAAAACCTATTTTGGTTTTAAATGGAATGAAATTGGAACTTTTGAAATGGATGAATGGGATTGATCGTATTTTTAAGCATTCTTAAAATAGTATGCCCATCATTTAAGAGCGCATGCACGCCTTAGGTAGTTAGTGAGTTATTTGGATACACACTACACTACGAAAACGTTCTAAAACATACTTGTGGTTGGTCACATCCCTGATGGGTTGGTGATGAGTCTCCTTTATCCATTGTCATAGGGAAGTGTGTATACACATTTTTCTGAGTTCACGTAGAGAGTTCGGAATCCAATAACTGGTTAATACTATCGTACCTTTTGGCAGATGGCCATGTTGCTCACTCGTTTATTTGTATTTGAGATATAAATTTATGTCAATTCTTTTGAACTGCTTTACATGCCTTTTGAATTTATATAAATGTTTTATTTAATCCATTGTTTAAGAAATATTCCATCATTGTAAAGCCTTGCTGAAAATATTTATTTCCCTCATTTGAAAATGTGTAGCATGTTTTGTTAAAATATGATTTTGAATTTCCAAACCTCTTTATTTGAAAATTGAAAGCTTTTCTTTGGATAATATATATTTGGAATCTGTTACAAAATCTTTGGTGGTATCTTACTGGGCTTAGGCTCACACCCCACTTTTTCCTTCGGGTGTTTGTAGAATTTCTTCTTCCAGGTTTGAGCAAAGGGAATAGATCTCTTAGTGGTGGATCCAGTTTTTGATCTTTGGTCTTGGTGAGTTGTGTCCTTAGGGACCTTGGGGCTGATTTCCCATTTTATATACATGGGTTGTAGTACTTTGTTCTTTTTATGCCTCTTTTTATTCTGGTACATTACTCCCAGTGGAGTTTCTTTTTGTTATGCATACTGTCTTGTTTCTTTTCTTCTATATTTTTGGTTTCAAAATCGTTCCCACTTGCATGTTGTGTGATGCCAAGTGCTAGTCGTTGACCCATGGGGATCAGGAACGCCCTTTGGCTATGTCAGGGCCAGCTAGGTTATTGGGTTACCAGGGTACTTGGGCTGGTTCATGACAAAGTGGTATCAGAGGGAGGTTAAGAATTTTTCCTTGATGACTGAATGCATTTGATTATTCTTGTTGGAAAATAGGAGGTAGTTGTGATTGAGTTTTAAGCCATCTCTCACCATAATTAACCTTAAGTCACCAGGGTTGGTTAGGGAAATACTAATTGTGGATTAGTTCTAGTATTTTCCCAGTTTTGATTTGGATAGATTAGAATCCAAATCTTGTTATCCCTTCTATTAAGAATAGTTTTCCTTGTTACTTAGTGTGATTGTTAATCTAATGTCTTTTTATGTTGTATAAAATCATGCCTCCAAGAATATGTGGGAATCAGATCCAAAAAGAGGCTCCTGTTGAATCTCAGCAAGCGAGTCCTATTGTGGATCCAAGTCTGGTTGAGGTGATTGTTCACACTGTCCAAGCTCTAGGACAGGCACCACCTCTAGTTCCAGTTCAATCTCTAGCTATAGATCCTTATAGTGATATTCTCTAAAATCGTTATCAAGAGTTCCAATGCCAGAAGCCACCAGTTTTCAAAGGCTCCACTGACCCTCAACAAGCTGAGGAATAGTTGAGTAAGATTGAATGTATATTTGGGTTCTTAGAGACACCTGATGTGATCAAGGTAAAGTGTGCCACCTTAATACTGGAGGGACCAAGTAGGGGATGGTGGGACACGATGGTGACGGCTGGGAAAAATGAGGGTTTGGAGTGGAAAGACTTTAGGTTTCTTTTCCCTAACTATTTCTATCAAGAATCAATGGTGTCGGCCAAGGCTATGGAGTTTTTCAAGCTTGAGCAGGCCAACAAAACTGTGACTGAGTACTCGAATCGCTTTTCTGAGTTGGTACAATTTTCTCCTGAGATTGTATCTAATGAGAATATGAAGGCTTGATGATTTGAGTTGGGACTTCGATCAGATATATGTTACCAGGTTTTCTTACTAAAGCTACCCACTTATGCTGATGTGTTGGATAGGGCGTTGATGGTTGAGATGGACATGGTAGGAAAGTCAGGGTTGAAGGAAGTTCATTTCCCTCCTAGTGGCATTTTTGGTTCCTTTAAAGGAAAATGGAAGCGTGATGTTTCTCATGTAAGTTCTCGACAACAGAGTAATTCCAAACCTCTGGTAGCACCAGGAGGGGATTCTATGACTTGCTATTACTATGGAGAGCTAGGACATTCTAAGAGGGTTTGCATTGTGGCACCCAAGAACTATAGCTCCTGCGGACATTTATGAAACTTACAGAGATTCTGACATCACTTCTCTACTCCATGTAGTGGAATAGGATCGTCATCACCTCCAAAAACTGTGGGGCAATCAAATGATTCACGTACAAAAGGGTTCCAACCACAGACATCTGGAACGAAGCATCTTCACACAGTGGAAGAGTCCCCAAAGGTAGTTGATACTGGTCCTGCAACTGTGAGAGGTACCATTACTATAGCTTCATCTTTAGTGACCACCCTTTTTGATACTGGTGCATCTCACTCTTTTATTTCAACCCATATTATTAATTAGCTTAATCTACCTATGGAGCTTTTATCTTGTGTGATGGATATTACTACATCCCTTGGTACAATGAGAGAGAAGGTTCTTTGTAGTCATGCTTGTGTCTTCTCTCTATCAGATGTTGATCATGCTTGGAGTTTTTTGGTTCTCGATATGAAATATTTTGAAGTCATATTTGGGATGGATTGGATCATTGCCAATAAATCACGGATCCATTGTTATCTTCGACAGGTCTACCTTACTACACCCAGTGGTGTACCTCTTATTTTTCAATGAGAATGGGACCCAAGTTCAAGTAGAGCTGGACCCTCTTATCTAGAGTTGGGGAAAGTTATATCAGTGTTTTCTTTTGATCTAGAGAGAGACTCAATGTGTGGTGATCTTCCTCCAGTCATCCCTTAGTTTCTCGATGATTTTCCTTCTAACTTCTCTGGTTTTCCACCAGTAAGGGAAGGTTGATTTTTCTATTGAATTAATGCCTGGTACTCAACCGGTTTTTATTCCCTCTTACCAAATGGCTCCAGCAGAACTAAAAGAACTAAAGTCTCAGTTATACGATCTTCTTGAGAAAGGTTTTATATGCTCGAGTGTGTCACCTTGGGCAGCACTAGTTCTCTTCGCCAAGAAGGATGATGGTTCTCTTCGCTTATGTGTTGATTATCAAAAGCTCAATCGAGTTACGATAAATAACAAATATCCATTACCATGAATTGATGATTTTTTTGAGTAATTGAAAGGGGAAAAGTGGTTTTCAAAAATTGATCTTCGATCTGGTTACCATCAGTTGAGGATAAAAGAATCTAACATTCATAAGACTACTTTTCAGAGTAGGTATGGCCATTATGAGTACCTTGTTATGCCCTTTGGCCTAACAAATGATCCTGCAGTTTTCATGGATTTGATGAACAAGGTTTTCCGTGAGTATCTATATACTTTTGTGTTAGTCTTTGTGGATGAAATTCTTGACTACTCCAAGTCTGAGGAGGATCATGTGCATCATCTGAGAACAGTTCTGAGTCTTCTAAAGAATCACCGACTTTATGCCAATCTTTCAAACTGCGATTTCTGGACTCAGGAAGTAAATTTCTTGGGACATGTCATGTCAAAACAAGGAATATCAGTTGATCCTAAGAAGGTTAAGGCTATTATTACTTGGTAACAACCATGAAATGTTTTCGAGATTTGGAGCTTTTTGGGCTTAATAGGATATTATCGCTGATTTGTTAAAGACTTCTCAAAGTTATCTTCTCCAATAAATGCTCTAACTCAAAAGGGAGTGAATTTTTCATGGAATGATAAATGTAAAAGTTCTTTTGTTGAGCTAAATCATATTTTGACTACTGTGTCGGTGTTAACTATTCCTAAGGCAGGGATAGGTTACATGGTCTTCTGTGATACATCGGATTCAGGTTTGGGATGTGTCCTTATTCAAGTTAATCATGTTGTTGCCTATGGATCTCATCAGCTTAAGCCTCATGAGAAGAACTATCATACCCATGACCTTGAACTTGCAGCTGTAATGTACGCACTTAAGTGTTGGAGACATTAACTTTATGAGAATGGTTTATTGTGTATTCAGACCACAAGATCTTGAGTTATATCTTCTCTCAAAAATATTTGAATCTCCGCCAAAGGCGTTGGGTGGAGTACCTGCAATCTTTCGACCTTTGACATTTCCTATACCCTAGGGAAAGGGAATGTAGTTGTAGATGCATTAAACAAGAAAATTCCATCATAGGTTGTGAAAGAATCTTCATAAGAGTGGAGTTTGATGTCTTTTTTTCCTCAGTTTCATATTGGAGTTCAGTGGAAGGGGAATGAGGTTTCTTTAGCCAGTGTCTAGTTGACATATGCTCTTCTAGAGTTAATTCTTCAAGAACAACAAATAGATGATGAATTGCATGGCATTAGGGACTCTCTTTATGGTGGGGAGACCAACACCCAGTGGTCGTTCTCTAAAGAGGGCGTTCTATGTTATTGAAACCATTAGGTTGTGCCGTTATCGTCAAGGAAGGATGTGGTGGTGGATTTCCATAACTCTCAGTGGAATGTACACCCATGAACCAAAAAGATGTTCTATGACATGCGGTGTCAGTTCTGGCGGCTAGGTATGATACGAGACATTTATGGGTTTTTATCTCGATGCTATACATGCCAGTAGGTGAAAGCTGAGCACTAGAAACCTTCAGGTTTGCTTCAACCACTTCCAGTCCCTACATGGAAGTGGGATGAAATATCTATGGACTTTGTGGTTGGGTTACCTCAAACCCAGAGGAAGAAGAATGCGATATGGTTTGTAACGACAGTCTGACCAGGTCGTCTCACTTTATACCTATTCGAGATACAACCAAAGTTGAGGAGTTGGGAAATGTCTATATGAAAGAAATTGTTTGTTTTCACGGAGTTCCGTCTACTATAGTCTCTGATATGGATCCTTGGTTTACTTATCACTTTTGGAGAGGCCTTCAGGAGGCACTAGGATATCAGGTTCGTTTGAGCACGGGCTACCATCCACAGTCAGATGGCCAGAAAGAGAGAGCTATTCAGATCCTTGAGGATATGCTTTGTGTATGTTTTCTCAACTTTGGTGGGTTTTGGGATGATCATCTGGGGATAGTTGAGTTTTGTTATAACAACAGTTATCATTCTGTGATCAAAATGGCTTCTTCTGAGGCATTGTATGGCCGTACTTGTAAATCTCCTTTATGTTGGTCGTAGATTGGTGAAAGTTCCTTGGTAGGACCAAGTTTGGTCTAAGAGATGACATCTAAGATTCAGTTGATTCATCAGTGAATGTTGATAGCACAGATTCGGTATAAGTCTTATATTGATCGTCATCGTAGACCTTTAGAGTTATCAGTTGGTGACCAGGTGTTCTTGAAAGATTCACCCCGATTAGGTCATCGACGGCTTGGGAGTCAAGGGAAGCTTGCTCCACATTTTGTGGGAGCTTTTGAGGTTGTTGGTCATGTAGGGAAGGTTTCTTACCATCTAGCTCTACCACCACAGCTGACTTCACTACATAATGTGTTCTATGTATCATAGCTGCAAAAGTATCTCTCTGATCTATCTCATGTTTTGAGCTGGAGTGATCTTGAGATTGAACCAGATTTATCTGTGACTGAACGGCCAGTCAGGGTTGTTGATTCTGAGACCAAGGTACTTCATGGGAGAAAGATACCTCTGGTCCATGTACTATGGCAGCATGGATCTGATTCTCATGAGAAGTGGGAAATGGAGGCACTAATGATAGAGTAGTGTCCTAATCTTTTTGAGGTGGAGGTTTCTTCATAGTCTTTCTGGGGACCGAAAGAACTTATGGTGGGGAGGTTGTAACATCACGTTACATTTTCAGGTACTTTTGATGTTTCTAATTACCTCTGTTTTGGAGTAGTGACTTGGGAGATTTGGGAGAACTTTAATTGATGTTTTTAGGCAAAAGGGAAGTCGCGCGGGTGGTGCATGGGTTACTTAAACTGTGTGGCCAAACCATGCATAGTTGGTCTTGGAGGCAGTAGCTTCCGCACGAGCGGTGCACGGTTTGTCAAACTGTGCGGCCAAACTGTGCATGGAGTGTCTTCCGTGGCAGTGGCTAATTCATGTTTAGCGCAAGGTTTGTCTAACCATGTGGTAAAACTGTTCAACCACTTAAATGAGATCCTAAAAAAGTGGATCTCATTTGTTTTTGCCTCTACGTGCCTCGTTTTTCCTCCTAAGAATCCCTAACTTAGTATTTGTCTTCTTTTAAGGTCAGACAAGGTTCTCCCATCATTCCAGAAGTGATCCAAAGGCTTCTCTTGGTGAATCTAAGCTATATTCTTGAGGTATGTGATCGTTCTTCATCGTTTTTGATCGGTTTCTTAGATCTACTTAGATCTACTTCTCCTCTTCTCTCAGATTCTTAGATCTACGCCCATTATGGGTATATCTAAGTGTGTGGATGCCAAATATGATGAGATTTGGTCTTTATATTTCTAGGAGAAGAGATCTAAGGTAGGTTCTTAAAGAATCAACCCGGTTTTCTTTAGCGTTCTAGACCGTTGTGGTTTTGGTCAAAACCTTTGAGGTAGGTGGTTTCATCCTGACTTACCAAATTGATTATCCTTGTATTGCTTGATTTATTTCAATTGTTGATTTAAGTTCAATTTCTCAAATTTTCTTTCAATTAAATTGATAAAAACTTGATTCCAGTGAATTGAGATATTTGAAATGGTTTTAGCATGGAAATTTGGAAAACCCCAATTCCATTGAATTGGGTGTGTTTATGGAAATTGGCCAATTTAAATTGTTTAATTTAAATTTTGGATTTGATGGAAATGATTTCAATTAAATTGTTGAATTTAATTTTGGAAATAAATTTTGTAATGATGGAATTAGTTTTGAATGGATTTTAAATTGGTGAAAATGGATTAAAATGATTTGATAGAAAGCCATTGGTTTTATCTTGTGAAAAAAGGCATGTTTTGAATAAAACCTGTTTTGGTTTTAAATGGAATGAAATTGGAACTTTTGAAATGGAATAATGGGATTGATCGTATTTTTAAGAATTCTTAAAATAGTTTTCCCATCATGTAAGAGAGCATTCAAGCCTTAGGTAGTTAGTGAGTTATTTGGATACACTCTACGCTACGATAACGTTATAAAACATACTTGTGGCGGGTCAAATCCCCGACGGGATGGTGACGAGTCTCCTTTGGCCAGTGTCATATGGACGTGTGTATACACATTTTGATGAGTTCACATAGAGAGTGCAGAATCCAATAACTAGTTAATACTATCGTAACTTTTGGCAGATGACTATGTTTCTCGCTCGTTTATTTATATTTGAGTTATAAATGTATGCCAATTCTTTTGAACTTCTTTACTTGCCTGCTGAATTTATATAAATTTTTTATTTAAGCCATTGTTTAAGAAATATTCCATCATTGTAAAGCCTTGCTGAAAATATTTATTTCCCTCATTTGAAAATGTATAGCATGATTTGTTAAAATATGCTTTTGAATTTCCAAACCTGTTTATTTTAAAATTGAAAGCTTTTATTTGGATAATCTATATTTGGCATCTGTTACAAAATCTTTGGTGGTATCCTACTGGGCATAGGCTCACACCCTACTTTTGCCTTCGGGTGTTTGTAGACTTTCTTCTTCCAGGTTTGAGAAAAGGGAATGGATCTCTTGGAGGTGGATCCAGTTTTTGATCTTTGGTCTTGGTGAGTTGTGTCCTTAGGGACCTTGGGGATGTTTTCCCATTTTTAGTACTTGGGTTTTAGTACTTTGGGATTTTTATGCCTCTTTATATTCTGGTACATTACTCCCAGTGGAGTTTATTTTTGTTATTCATATTGTCTTGTTTCTTTTCATAATGCATTGTTAGTTGAAAAAACGTTCCCACTTGCATGTTGTGTGATTCCAGGTGCTAGTCATCATCCTGTGGGGATTAGGAATGCCCTTCGGGCTATGTCAGGGTCGGCTCGGTTATCGGGTTACCAAGGTACCCGGGATGGTTCGTGACAATAGCTCCTATAAATCTATGGTATCCAATATAAAATATTTAATTAATTATATTAAATATAATTAATTGTTATTATTATTATGTAACAACCATTATCCACCTTCTCCTTATACGTTGTAAAATGGTAACATTGCTCATGTGTACGTGTGGACTACCACCTCCACGAAACGATGTGATTTTTTTTCATTCCTGATTTACATGGATGGTGATAATGATATAATTAATGAATATATATGATATATATTTTATAATAATTATTTTTGAAACTTGAATTATAATTTACCTTTACTTCATTTCATTCGTCAAAAAGTTAAAACAGCGTTCATGTGTACGTAAGACATACCGCCTCTATGAATAGTGTAATTAATTTTTATATATTTACCTTTTATGGAAGACTCTAAATATATATATTTAATGAATTTATATAATATTTATATCATGATTATAATTACTAATATTTTTAACCATGATTAAAGTACAAGAATCAGGACTGCTAAACCAAATCATGTATTAAAAACGAAGTAGTTATCAATTTGAATAGTGATTTTAATAACAAATTGTTAATAAACGGGAGATAAAATATTATAAGTTAATAATATATGCTATAATATATATGATTAAGGTTCTGTAATACATGTATAATAAATTTATATTTATTATATAGGAGGTTCAAACTTATATGGAGAAATACAATACTTGCAGTAAGGGGTTTATTTTTTAATCCCATTTTTATAGGGATTATTTATTCTTGAATTTACATTGAAAAAATTATATGATCCTGGTTTAATAAATACATTTCATTTTTCTTATCCTATGGTTATTTATATAATCATTTTGTTTTATTACCATCTTTCTCACTTTTTCTTCCATATCCATGTTTTTTAAATGTTTTTAATATTTTTTGGATATTATATAATGATTATTTAAATTCATTTTGACCCATGTTTGTGTTTTTACAAAAAGTCTTAAAAATAATATTCTTTTTATTTTATTAGTGAGACACTTTTTACTTTTTAACAAAAATGTAAAAGGATTATTTTTTTAATATGATTGACATTAATGGAAGTTATTGTTGTCATGACCACTCAGTGATTTGAATCTTACTTTACACTTTTACATAGTTATTTTCAAATAAAATATTTTCCATAATATTTTGGAAAATTTTAGATTTTAAATAAGTTATTTCAAAATAAAATGGGTATTTTACTCAAGAAACATTCAAGTGATATTTTTTATGAATTTTCATTTATAATAACATACGTTGATGTTAATTATGATTTACTGGAGATATGATCCAATGATACCATCCTTATTCTTTCTTTGTATGGTTATTATTATGAAGAGAATTTTTTTTAAACCCATTTAATTTCAATGGGTTATGCGATGATGAAATTATGAAATGTTTAGGAAACTTGTTTTATTTCCAAGGGTTATGTTATGATGATATGGTGAATTATTTATGATGTTGTGGAATATATATGTATGGTTTTTAGTATGTGACATGTGATCTTGGAATTATATATCCCTCTAATTCATTAGATATATCCATAAATCTCATGATATAATTATAATATTTTATTTGATATACCTGATCTACTATGGGAAACTGATAGGGATATCTGATCTGTGATGAGAAATATGTTGGGATGCCTAATCCACTATAGGAAATAGGTGGTCTTGCATTATCCATTAGGATATGGGAAACAAGTTTTAATGATTTATCCACTATTATTTGAAGCTCTCTTTAGTTAACCTTGACATATGAAGTGGTTTTTATACCTTTGATGGTTCCATACTCTTCAGAAATGTTTGTATGATTATTATCTAAGATCATGGTTCATGTTTCATTTATAATGATTCCTCACTCTTATAATTCATGTATTTTAAAATAATAAATTTTTATTCCATGAATCATGTCTATGATCTATGACAAATTGGTTTTGAACACAATAAGTTACGATCATGATCTCATACACTTATGCTTATCTTATGATTTCATATGATCATCGATGTATATCTCCCATGTTTAACCTTACTGATCATCTGATATCACTCTTTCTTATGTTTTATTTTCCCAAGTTATGAATAAAGGTTTTAAGTAGTGTATTTCAAGAAGGGTATAAAGTGATAAGAACATTATGAGAGATGATAAAGAAAATATATAAATAAGATGTTTTTGTATATAGTATCTAAAGTCACTAAACCTTTGAAATTGTTTCATGAATAATAATGTTATATATTGAATATTAATATAAAAATATATAATATGTATGTATGAAAATACTAGACTTCTATAGTTAGTATCAGAGTGAGGTTAAATGAATCTTTGGAGAGTATGGTTAGAAAAATAAAGTGAAAACCCAAGGGATGAGTATAGGTATAGGATAAAATTATAATGTGTTGGAAATGATCATGGATAACATAGTTTACACCTAAGCTTATATATAATGATATGAAGTTTTCTTGATTTATACATCCTTTGAATGATATTTCATGATTATATGATAGCTCACTTTCATTATTATAGCTTGTTGATTTTACTTTTATTTTTTGTTTTAGAAAATGGTTGGAACTAGAAGACATCATGTTGATAATGAATATGATGGAAAATGAAATGATTGTATACTTGAGAAACCAAATGTTGTGGGAGCTAGAATATAGAATCTCATTACTATGATCACAAAACTTTTCTAGGCTATGAATCATACAGAGCTTCCAAATGATCAAAGTAGGGAACAATTCACTATGGAGTATTTTATGAGGAAACATACACCTTCTTTTAGTGGGTCTCTTAATCTCCTAGCAGCTGAGCGATGAATTAGTACCATTGATAAAACATTTTCTATTCACTAGTGCTAGGAAAATGAAAAAGTTTTCCTTACCATTTATCATTTGAAAGGTGAAGTAGATCAATTATAGAATCTTATAAATAATATAAGGAGGAACAAATTTAATCCTTATAATGGGATGAGTTTAAGAGGATATTTTTTAGTAAGTACTTACCTATTATTTTACATACAAAAATGGAGAATAAATTCCTTGAGCTTTAGCAAAAGAATGATTAATTTTCAAAAACCATCTCGGATACCCTGGTACACTGATACCCAATCTGGCTCTGACATAACCCAAAGGGAATTCTCAATTCCCATGGGTTAGAGACTAGCACCTAGAATCATACGATATCAAAGAGGGAATAATTCTTTCCAAAAAATAGCAGAAGATAAATATACAAGTTAGCTTGCTTGACACTCCAAAGGGAGAAAGTGCCAGAAACCAGCAGGTAAAACGGTACTTGGATAGAAATATAAGCATCCCAAAGGAAGAAAAAATGAAAACTAGATAAAAGCCACCAAAAATATTATGTAAAAAGTTAAAAACATCTCCATTTTTCACCATCACCAACCCATGGTCTCAAGTATTAAGAACATCCACCACCTCCAAGTGGTGCTTTCCCTTTTCTTGGACTTGGAAAAAGTAAATCTACAAACTATAAAAGGAAAAGGTAATATGTCAGCTATAAAGTCCATTAGGGTCTCACTAACTGTTCCACAATCAATACCATAATAATTAAACCAAATATGATTCATTTTAATTAAATAAGGCATGGTATATCATTCATATATTTTAAACCAAAACATTCTTTCACATTAAAATAGATGGAAGATATATCAAAACTAGCTTAAAATAACATTTTATGTTAACACATATATTAACTGTTTGGTATGAATAAAATAGTTCAATTATCAAAGGCATGTATATCCAAGTCAAAAAATCATAGAACCATGTATAAAGGACCTATAATATGTTAATTTAGGTAATAGGATCCTCACACATCTCAATAATGATCTCGGATCAATATAGATGTGCATAGACAAATCAATCTACACCCAAAACAGGTAACCCTCCTGGTCAATTTACATCCCAAAAGGAGAACCCTTCTAGGAATTCATTCTGTAATTGTTTAGTTACAATTGTCATCGTTAATTCACTAATAATGTGTTAAGGTCCTAGTTTGATTATCCTAGTTACCACTGACTACCTAGGATAACATGTTCTTCAAACAATCAATCAATCAAACATTGTAAAAACAAACATTTCAAATCAATACAAATTACAATTGCCCATTTTTCAGTTTTTAACATGTCTTTTCTCATTTTAAAACCAAAAAAGTGGTTTTCATAAATTCATTCAATTTAAAATCATAATTATCTTTAAGAAATTTTTCTCAAGGTTCAATAATAAATCAATTGATCCAATAAATTTCAAAATCAATCCATAATTTTCCCAAAATTCATCACATGTTTCAATTCCATTAAAATTGTGGTATTTCACAATTTCCATTCCAATTGAAATCACACATCAAATCCTTTCAAATAAATTTATTTAAATAAAATTATTTAAATAAATTAAAAACCTATTTCAATTCAACCAATAAATTTAAGGTTTAAATCATAGGTAAAATCATCATAGAACTAGTTACTATTAAATAAGAGATCACAATTCATAATGCCCACAATGGAGAATGAAGGCAACAGAGATCGAGAAACACAAAATAAAATAAAGATACAACAAAACATAGTTTAGATAGATAAATAACATGATGATATATTAAAATATAATGAGGATAGAAAGAGATATTGGAATTAACCACATGAGAGGATATCCACTTACTCTTAGAAGATCGAACAAGATCAACGATGCTTCAATCAGCCAAGAAAAGGGGGTTGGGAAGAAAAAATCACCTCTTGGGAGCCTTGAAAGACCAAGGATTAAAGTTAGTGTAAAAATAGGGTGATGAGGGGTTAAACCATAGGGTTTAAATATGTTAATAAAATTTTCAATGAAATTAAAACCCACATGCATTGTTTTTTAGGTAGGTTCGTATGATTAGTAGTAATCATGCACCCTGACCATGCACCCCTACTAGTCGTTTATTTTGGTGCATGGTTTGGCCACATGGTTAAACTAACCATGTGTTATCCATTCATTCCACACTATCCACGGGGTTCATGGTTTGGAGGGGTGGCCTCATAGTTTAGAGAAATCATGTGACCTCTTCCAGTGGCTTTCAATAGGGCACACAGTTTTCTAGGCCAAACCACATTGTTTTCCCTGATAGTGTCCCAACCATGTACAGCCCAATAGGCTTACAAAATTTTAAAAATTATTTTATAACAACCATAAAATAGGACCCGACTTAAAAGAGATCAAAATAAGGACCAAGAAATACCTGAAATAAGGTAGATATATGATACAACCTCCCCACAATAAAAACTTTCTATCCCCTTAAATCCTATCAAGAAAGATCTATACCAAAGAGGTGAGGCCACTAATCTCTCACCAGTTCCTCATGCTCCTAAGTCTCATGTTAATAAGAACCATACTACCATAGCACATGGACCAAAGTTATTATCCTCCCACGAAGAACATTTTTCTCAAAATCAATAATCCTGACTGGATGCTCAGTCATTGATAAATCTGGCTCAACAAGAATATCCTCCCACTATAATACATGATAAGGGACAGAAAGATACTTATGAATATATGATACATGAAACACACTATGTATCAACATCACCTATGGTTTAAGTGCTAAATGTTAAGCCAATTTCCCCACCTATTAAAAACCCTCAAAAGGTCCCACAAACCCTTGTGCAAGATTCCCATATTTACCAAGTTATCGATGACCCAAATGTGGTTAAACTCTCAAAAAAACCTACTAATTAACTAAAAAAACCAGATGTCACCTATGAAAGTTAGCATAATATTTTTATCGGCTCTTCTCCATCATCATTATTAAGAGAATCAACTAAATATTTGTCATCATTTCTTTGACCAAACTCAGTATAACCAAAGAACTTTCACCAATCTCTGACTAACACAATGGAGATTTATAAGTCCAAATATACAAGGCCTCAAAAGGATCCATATAAATTATAGAATGGTAACTATTATTATAAGACAAATTAACTAGTCCCAAATAGACATCCCAAGATCCTCTAAAATCAAGAACACAAGTACATAACATGTCCTTAAGAATTTTTATTGATTTTTCTGTCTGGACATCTATCTAAGGATGATATTTCATGCTCAAACATACCTGAGATCTCAATTCCTCCTAGAGACCTCTCCTAGAGAGAGAAGTAAAATAGAGATCGTTATCATAGACTATAGTGGAATGGACACTATACAATCTGGTAATATCTTGCACATAGAGAAATCCTAAGTCCTCACCTTTGGTTGTATCTTGAATGGGTATAAAGTGAGCCAATTTAGTTAGTTGATCAATCAAAACCCATATCACATTATTATTTTGAGTGGTATGTGGAAACCCAACCATGAAGTCCATAGATATCTCATCCCACTTCTAATTCAACACTCTAAGTAGATAAAGAAAACCCAAAGGTTTATGGTGCTTAGCTTTGACCTCCTTAGAGGTATAATGATGATAAAAAAATTCAGAGATGTCTCGTCTCATACCTAGCCACCAGAATTATCACCATATATCATAGAACATCTTTGTGGTTCTAGGGTGCACTGCCCACCAGGTACTATGATAGTCCATGATCATAACCTTTCTTATAGGAAAAGGAAACACAAACCAATTCTGAAAACATAGTTTTTCCTATAATGAGAACATCCATTCACTGATAGTCTCCCAACCATAAATAGAGTCCCTAATGCTACATAATTCATCACCAATCTGTTATTCTCGACTAATAATCTTGGGAAGAGGGGAGGTCTGCTGAACACTTTCCAAGATAACTTCAGCCTCTTCCTACCAGATTCCCAAATGCAACAAAGCAAAAATATCCATCAATTTCCAATCTTTTGATGATTCTTTCACAACCTGGGTTGGAAGTTTTCTTATCAAGGCATCAGCAACAACATTCCCCTTTCCCGTGGTATAGGAAATGTTGAAACAAAAAGACTATGGGTACTCCACCCAATTACTCTATCGGAGGATCAAATATTTTTGAGATAATATATAACTCAAGATTTTATGGTCGTAATAAATAGTAAAACTTTCTCTAAAAAGGTAGTTCTTCAAACTCTTAAGTTCATACATCACAACTATGAGTTTGAGATAGTGATTTAGATAATTATTCTCGTGTGGTATAAGTTTTCTAGATCCATAGGCTACCACATGATCACCCTATATAATAATATATCCCAAACCCAAACATGATGTGTAATAGAAGACCACATATCCTAGCCCAGCCTCTTGAAGAGTCAATAATATCACAAAAGTTAAGATATGTTTCAACTTAATAAAAGAACTCTGAAATTTTTTATCCCAAATGAATATCACTTCCTTCAAAGTGAGAGAGGTCATTGGAGATGCATGATTTGAGAAATCTTTAAAACATTTTTAGTAATACCCCACCAAGACCAAGAATCTATATATCTCAAAAACATTAGATTGTTCTTCCCATATCATAACAGCTTTCAACTTCTCAAGATCAAATAAGATACCATGTTCCAACATCACATGTCCTAAGAATTTCACTTCCTAAATCCATAAATTACATTTTAAATGCTTCGTTTAAATTCTATGAAATCTCAAGATTTCTAATACTAATCTAAAATGATGCACATGATCCTCCTTAGTTTTAGAGTGAACCAAAAAAAATTCCACAAAGAATACTTTGAATGATTTGAGGTACTTGTGGAAAATCATGTTCATTAAAGCCATAAAAACTATAAGATCATTGGTTAGAAAAAATGGAAAGAAAATATACTCATAATGGACATACCTAATATTGAAGGAAGGCTTCTAAATTTCAGATTCATTAATTCTCATTTGGTGATAACTAGATCAAAGATCAATCTTCAAGAACCAATTTTACCCTTTTAACTAGTTAAACAGATCATTAATCCATGGTATCAGGTACTTTTTCTTTATGATAACTCAATTGAGTTTTTGGTAATCAATGCAGAGTAGACATGTTCCATTATTTTTTTTCAAAGATAATAAGAACCACCCAAGTTGACACCCTTGGGTGTGTGAATAATTTCTCTAACAAATCATCCACCTAAGTCTTTAACTCTTTCAAATATTTTTATTCCATATGGTGGGAAGTAATATAGACTGACTGGGTAATAGGTACTTAATCAATAGATAAATCTTCCTCTATTACCAATAGAAGACCAAAGAAATCAAAAAAGAACCATATCAAGAAACTCGATGATGACTGGAGGGATATCATCACTCAATGATTCTTACTCCAAGTAAAAAAGAAAAAACTAATATTACCCTACCCAACTCTTGAAAATACAGCCATCTCCACTCAACATCAGGTCCAATTCTCCCTAAAATTCATAGCACACCCCATTAGGTGTAGTAAAGAAAACCTGTAGAAGATAACAGTCATTTCAGACCTTATTAGCAATCTTTCAATCCATCATGAGGATAATGTCAAGAGGTTTCATGGCCAAGACCAAAAAATTCTAGGTAAGCTCAATCTATGATAAAGAGAAAACAAAACGTAGTCAATGAAGACCCTTCTCTCTTTTCACTCCAAGGGATGTGGTAATATCCATCAAATAAGAAAAATTCTCCATAATAAGATTTAATAGGTTCAAAATACAAGTCAATATAAATGAGTGATATACACTAGTATCAAATAAAGTAGTCACTAAAGATAAATCTATAGTGATGGTTCCTCTCATAGTTGTTGTACCTATATCAGATTCCTATGGATACTCTTCCACTATGTGAAGAATCTTTGTTCCATATGCCAATGTATAGAACCCCATAGATCTTAAAGAATTTGATTGCAACATAGTATTTTTTGGAGCTGATGAGATCATGCCACTGTGCGAAGTATAAAAGAAGTAGCAAGATTTTTTTAGATGTCCTAAGTGACCAGAGGAGATGAAAATATTTGGTTCCTGAGTAGAAACACATCTCATATTCCAAACCTTTCTACATTAAAATCAGGTCAATGGGCTTCTAACGGGAACTACAGGAGGTCTAGAAGATGTCTACTATCTATAACCACCATGAGACTCATTATGATTCATCTTTAATTTAAAGTAACTTATATAAATACCACTATTAGAATAAGTAACTCTCATAAACCATTAATTACCATCCAGTTCAAGCTCATCCATCAATTCCCAATGTATAACATCAATATAAGAAGCTAACTTTAGTAAGCAATCCTGAGATCAGATGTCATATCAAAGACCCATCTCAAATATTCATGCCTTTATCTTCTTATTATTCACCACCTCAATAGAAAACTCAAAATCTCATAAAATAATTATGCATACTATATCAAAGTTGTGTCACAATTCATCTTAAAGGTGTAAAATTTCACCTTAATAGCTTCAAAAATTTCCAATAACTCAAAAAGAGTCTCTATCTTTTACAACCAGTCTTTAACCTCTTGAGGATCATTAGAGCCTTGTAAATTATGTGGATTATATAGAAATAAATATTGATCATAATCATTAGATTCATCCCTTTGAGGTTCCACTAACCAAGCCTAAACTTGAAAAAATGTAGGTACTTGTTTGACATCTTTGAAATTTCACACCACTATCTCTAAAAGATTCTAGTTCACTATAGGATTTTCTTATTGTGGTTTACTAGTTGCTTCCTCATGTGGCCTATTCACATTTATTCTCGGATGTATGATTTTATAAACTTCAAAAAACTATAATAAATACATAATAAAGTATAAACATATCAATAACTTAGAGAATATATATAGGAATATCAATTCCATTAAGAAAAAAATTAAGATTTGGATTTCAACAAACTTAGATCAAAGGAAGGGATAGACTATAATAGAATCAAAACATTACTCAAATACACTTTTTCCAAACACCCATTGTGACTTAAGGATTATTATAGTAAGATATTACTTGTTACGCACTCAAAAATACCTCCTATGTCCCATCAAGGCATCTCAAACCACATACTAACATCAAGGAAATATGTTTCACTTGCACATTTAATTCCACTTTTTGATGAACCAGATCGGATACCCTAGTACACTGATACCCAAGCTGACTATAATATAGCCAGAAGGGAGTTCCCAATCCCTATGGGTTGGTTACTAGAACCTAGAATCATATGAGGTGAAACATGGATTGATTTTTTCCACATAATAGAAGAAGGTAAAAGATACAAGTCTGTAGTACTCGCAAGGGATAAATTACCAGAAAAAACAAGTAAAATAGTATCTGGATAAAAATATAAACATCCCAAAGGAAGAAATAATGAAAACTTGAAAAAAGTCTAAAAACTTCTATGTAACAAGTGGAAAATATATCCACTTTTCACCATAAACACTCCATGGTCCCAATGATCAAGAAATCCACCACCTCCAAGTGGTGATTTCCCTTTCCTTAAACTTTTCATAAGAAAATCTACAAATTCATGAAGGAAAAGGAAGAGTGTGAGATATAAATCCAATTAGGGTCTCGCCAAGTATTTTGAAATTAATTCTCTAATAATTAAACCAATTATGATTTATTTTTATTAAAAAATGAATGGTATATCAATCACATATTTTAAACCAAAACATAAACAATGTAAAAAAGTCTCATAGTAAGTTAGATTAGGTAATAGAATCCTCACACATCTCAATAATGATCACGGATCAAGATAGGTGTGCATTCAATCAATCTACAACCCCAATGGGGAACCCTCATGGGAAATCCACCCCTCAAAAGTGAAACCCATCCAAGAATTCAATCTGTAATTGTTTAGTTAGAGTTTTCACTGTCAACCCATTGCTAGGGAGTTAAGGTTCTAGTGTGCTTGTCTCAATTACCATTAACTACACAGGCTAACACATGTTTCAAAAAATCAATCAATAAAACATAGTAAAATAAAACATTTAAAATAAATATAAATTAAAATTCATCAGTTTTCAGTTTTCAAAATTACTTTCTCATTTTAAAAACAAAACATAGGTTTTAACCAAATCAAGCCATTTCAAATCATATTTCACTTTAATCTATTTTTATCAAGGTTCAGAAAAAATTGATCAAATAAATTTCAAAATCAAGACATTATTTTCTAAAAATACACCCCACATTTCAATTCCATTAAAATTGAGGTTTTCCATAATTTATATTCCATTTCAAATAAAACATAAAATCCTTTAAAATTAGGGTTTTAAAAGTAATTAAAAACATATTTCAATTAAATAAATAAATGTAAGGATTCAATCATAGGGAAAAGCATTAGGGAAACACTTTTTGTACTATTAATGTTGATCAAATATATCCCATGTACTTTAGGTTTTTATGATCTCAAATACCCTTCATAATTTACTGATTATCTTGTATTTTAAGTGTGTTCACCAGGTTTTATCTTATTATTATGTGTTTGGTAGTTAATTCCATGAAGTATAAAATCTTGATGCTTTTAGCTGAAATCTTCTTAAGTCTGTAAAAATGAATGTGTGGAATTTTTGGAAACATAGTGAAAATTGATATTTTGATAAATTGTTTATGTCAATCACCTAAATAAAGGAATCAGCTACACCAATCAGCTACCTCATGGAATTGCCTATGTGGAAATCACATACGTCAATCAGATCACCTATGTGAGAAATCGGCTATGTAGATCATTTTTCTATATAAAATTGTTGTATGAAGTATTAAGTTATGTGAGTTTTATATGTGTTGAAATCAGCTATGTCATTTCAATCAGCTACATTAGTTTCAGCTATATGAGTAAAAATCCTACGTAATTCAATTTGGCTACATAATGAAAAATCGGCTACGTGGATTAAAATATTTAATCAGTTACTTCATATTGTAAGCTGGTATTTATTATCATTGAAAAATGTGAGTGAGATTTTAATTATATTTTACAATCATTAAATAATTTATTACCCCTTTAAGGTAAAATTTATTATAATAATATCTAAGTACCAATATAGAAGACAAGTACGAGGATAGTTTATTTGTCTCTATTATTGAAAAGGTATTTCAAGGAAAAGGTTTTTTGAATGATCCTAATACTATAAATCTTGTGTTGTAAATTTAAATAATAATTAGTGCATGCATTTCCAAGGGTAGACATTTCTCATGAGAAGTATTATCAAGTGAGAATAAAGGTTTAAAAAGAAGAACCAAAGGCATAAGAAAATATAGATAACTTTTTCCCTAAACCTCTCTTAAATGATGCATTGTTTTCTGTGAAAATAAATAATAATAAGTATCATATAATAATCTATTCTTATTAGTGATTATTTATGAGTTACGAAGACTCTTCTTGAGCTGCTTATCCATCTGATAATCTCTCTTGAAGATATCTTATTTTCTATCAGTTTTATTTAAAACTTGTAAGATGAATCATATAGAAACTCTCTCTATTTATTATCTTTCATTATAAAGGTTCTCCATAAAATAACCCTTTAGGAATTTTTATTTCAAATAATTTATAAAGCCCGGTCAAAAGATCATGGGATTGTATCAAGTTTAAACTACTTGTACTCAGTTGCATAGTCCCTTGAAAAGGGACTAGCATTCCACGAAAAAAGGATTGTTCTAGTGAAAATCACCACACTCGTGGAGAAGAGTACTGGTGGAGTGGACTATGGTACTTCAATTCCCCAAACCACTATAAATATATATATTTCTATTTCTCTTCTTAATTATTTTATTTCTATTTCATGACTTGTTAAAGAACATATCATAATTTAGTCAAAAATTAAAAGGGGTGGTTTTTCTAAGTGAATAAAAAATCAAAGAACTCAATTGACCCCCCCCCTTTAGTCCTAGTATAGCTAGTCTCCAACAATAATTGGTATCATAGGTAGTGATTTTTGAGTTATCAACTATAAAAGGTTGAAATTTAAATATATTTTCAACAATGGCCACTATGGATGACAACAAATAATGGATGTTTATGTTCAGAGTGCCCAATTTCAATGGAGAGAATCGTGGATGTTTAAAAGAATGGATGATCATATATCTAAAGAACCTTTGTCTGAAGGTTTATCTCAAATACATGAAGCCTTATGAAATTTCAGCGACTCAACCATAGACTTGAGATATAGATAATAAAGCAAGTTATGATATGAATTAAAAATATTTGAATTCTATAATCTACAGATTAGGTCTAGATGAGTTCAATAGAGTTTATCAATGTCAAACATCCCATGAAATGTGGACTATAATTTTAATTTTTTATGAGGGAATAGATAACATGTGGGATCTCATATATAATACTTCCAAACTAAAGTATGAGACTTTTATAATTATGGATGGTGAAAGTATCACATAGTTGAATGGAAGACTTACAGAAATTGTAAATAATGTTTCTCTTTTAGGGGTACTTATTATTGAACCATAATTGGCTTTAAAACTTCTCAGAATACAACCACCAAGGAGGAGTGGTATTTCATCTACTATCATACAATAAAAAGAGGTCAGAAAATTCAAAATAAAAGATCTTATTAGTACTCTAATGATATATAAGTTGGATACGGAGGTTGAGGTTGGAGAACATAGGTTATTTAAGAAAGAGAACACTACTTTAAAAGTCACAACTACAAAGGATTATAAGAAGTGAAAATAAATTCAAATAGTTGAGTCATCTGATAAAAATTCTTCAAGTAGTTATAATTCAGATAGTGATCTTGCTCACTTTTCTAGAAATTTCAAGAAGTTATATGTAATTTCCTGGTTCCGGAAGCCACCTAGAGGCGCCCCATAACCGGTTGGTCACATGGCCTCAAGATAATTTCCCTAAATGCCAGAGGATGCCGAATAGCAGTGAGGGCCTTGGGTATGATAGTGGGGAAACTATTATCTCATTGGAAAAGTAACATAGTGGAAGAAAACAATAACAGTAGCAGAAACAATGACAAACCATACAAAAGTAAACAGCGGAAGATAAGAAATAATAAACTGGAGCACACATATATATATATGAATGATGCATGATACATATGTCTAGGAAAACATACAAACAAATCACAATGTTGGAATACAACAATACTAAACCAAATTACTAAAGAAAGCAAGTAAACAACTCCTCAGCATCGCAAGCCATAGCTTAGTCCTATGCTTTCTAGCTCCATAGAAATCAGGTACCTGAAGTAGAAGGGCACTAGACCTTATCTATACCTGCAACAATATAATCTATTTAGGACCAAAATCATTTCCCAAACAGGGTGTGAGACTAAATCTTAGTAGGAAACCACCACAAGATCTGTTCCTAACCGTCAGTGATTATATGGCAGGTAAAGTACAGAAGGTAGTAAACAAGGAAGTACTCAGCAGTAAACAATACATAGTTTCAAAGCATTCAAAACACCACATAACATTCAATAACTAATCAAAACATATAAACACAATAGGTAACCCTCTAGGAATTACCCACAGCCTATCCCCTCTGGTCTTACCTGGAAACACAAGCAAGCAGTTAAACACAAGGTAACCCTATGGGAAGTACTCACAACATATCCCCTATGGTCTTACTTAACAAGTACAAGAAACCCTCTAGGTAGTACACTAAGTCTAACCCCTCTTGTTCAGATTAAGAATAGACTCTCTAAGGAAGCACTCGTCGTCAATTCCTCCTATAGTCTCATATCGGTATCTAAAGGTTCTCTAGGAAAGCACTTACATCACATTCCCTTTGTGACCTACATTGAGGAACTACAAACACTCTGAGGAAGCACTCAACGTCAATTCCCTTTCTGGTCTCACATCGTAAGTAAAATAGACACTCTAGAGAATCCCTCAATGTTCATTCCCCCTATGGTCTATACACCAGGTTCTCACGGCCTTGTCTAAGTCAAGCAAGAGAAGCAGTTTGTATCGGCTAAGGTAAACCTCAAGAACTACTTGGCTAGCATTCTACAGCATAATAGCATAACAGAACAATAGTAACACCATCCTATAATACTAGGCATGAGAAAGTAAGCAGTAGCCTAATAGGAAAACTAGACCCAAAAATAAAAATAGGAAGAACATGTATGGGAAACGCAACCAAATCACAAAAATTCACCCTATTCACAATCAATTATTATATACTCAAGCATACAAGCATAGCAGGAAAACAATAGGGATAAAAAGGTAAACATGCAATACCCCGTTCATGGGTATTGGGAAAAATTGCACATATAACTCAAAGACTTCATACAGAAAGGCACAAACCACCTACCATGATGTTTGGAGATCGCTATATGTGAACCTCTAGGCTTGAATCACCTTATAACATTGAAGATATACAAAAAAATCTAAAACATTAAAAAGAGGATAACTAGAGAAGGAAGAGGAATCATGAAACGAGGGTCAAGAAGAAGAGAGATATTACCTAGGAGATCCCAATGCAATTAACGGCGGTCGAATCGGAGATCAAATAGAGGCTCGGGGTCTTAGAGAAGGATCGCAGTCGTACGGGTTCTCTCGAATGAACAAGACCTAGAAGAAGGGTGTTATGTCCATCATACGCGATCCTGGTGAGTTTAATGAAAAAAAAAGTACACAGTGTGTACTTTTGAAGTACACGACATGTACTTTCCATTTTCGTACCCCACACTAGGTGGCCTCCAGGTCACCCCCACATGGTCGTGTGCATGGCCGCTACACGGCCAGCACACGGCTACCCACGGTAATCAAGTACACAGCGTGCACTCAGAAAGTACACGGCGTGTACTTCGGAAATTTCCAAAAAAAAACCCTTTCTCTCAAAAAATGACCATAAGAAGGAAACATACCTAAAAATAAGGTCCGAGTTCTTAAAAACATCCCCCCTTAAATAAATTTGTCCCTGAATTTCCCTAGTAATGCGACGTAGAAGAATAAACCCTGAACAACTTCGGTCACCGTGCTCGTACATCAGCCTCCCTCTCCCAAGTATCGTCTTGTACCCACTCGTGCTTCCATAGCACTCGTACCAGAGAAACAGACCATCCACGGAGAACCTTTGTACTGCAATCAACAATCCATATAGGATGCTCCTCGAATGACACATCCACTTCGAGCTCAATCTCCTCAGGTTGAAAGACATGAGACAGGTCTAAAAAGTAATGTCGGAGCTGAGAAGGATCATGGAAATATCAATCCAAATTGTCTATATCTTCAATATAAAAAAAAGTTTGGAAAATAAATACTTCCTGAAAGTTAGTTGCAATAAGAAGAATAAGAAATCAATGAAGGCAACATGGAGTGATTCAAAGGATTCTAGTGATGATTTATCTTCAAAACAAAAAATTGAGAAATATAATCATAAATCCAACATGGGTATTATGGAATATATAGATGAGGTACATTCTTGCTATTTTCTAAGCATGAAACTAAATTAGAAAATAAAAATTGCTCATTTGAGGAATTGAATGAATATTATTCCATGTTATAAACTAATTATTAATATTTTAAAAAAATAAAACCCTTAAAATCCTATTAAGTGATTTTTAATGAAAAATATAACTTAACTGAATAAATTTTTATTTCAAAAACCAAACTAGACAAATCTACAACATCCAGTGTTGAACATGAAAATAAATTTGAAATTTTCCATAAAGAATTTCATGACTTTAAAGATGATTCTACTGTATTTAAAAAAGGTAAAATTATTGAAATCAAATTCTTGGAAACAAAAAAGCTCATAAAATAAATTTGGAATTGGAATTCAAGGTGAAAACTAATGTTTTACAAAAAAATATTTTGAACCTAGTTCCAAGAATAGAAATATTTCAAAAGTTACTTATTTTCATTTTAGTGAGCTATAATACTATAAAAATAAATATAGTTTGAGAAAATCATGACTTTGTAGAGTTAAAAAATATTTTTTTCATGGATTTTTTTTCAAAGTTTAGTGCAAAAATTTTTAGATAGAACAAATAGATTTGGGTTTCTAGATCCTTAATTTATAACCTTTCTGGACCCAAGAAAATATGGGTACTAAATAATTTTTTATTTAATGTTCATTTTTAGGTAAAAATATCTAGGAGAACTAATGAAAGATGTCATATGGATATTGTATTCTCAAGTAATATGAGTGGATATTTATCTAATGTTCAATCCTTATCAAATATAGGTAGAGCTCATGTCAATTTTAGTGAAAATTATAAATAAAAAATATGGAAGTTAGATTTATTGGAAATATGAACTCTATCCTTATTAAAAAAGTTCTATATGTGGAAGGTTTAAAGTATAATCTGATAAGTACCTATTTACTTTATGATAAAGTTAGTTTTTTTATTTTTCTAATAAGGATAGTTCTATTTTTAAATATAAAATTCTTAAATTTAAGGTACCAAGAACAGATAATGTCTATACTCTAAACATTAATTCTTTGAGTAAACAAAAGGTGAACGATTTAAATTTTGAAACAAATGAGACATGGATATTGAATAGAATATTGGTAATTGTAATGTTTATTCTTTGATAAATTTTTCCAAAAGTAATTTATTTTTAGATTTACTTCAAATTAAATTGAATAAAAAGAAGATATGTCATGCATTCCAATTAGGCAAGAAACACATGTCATATTTTAAATCAATTAAAGATGTTTCTACATATATATCTATGTAACTTATTCCTATGTATTTTTTTAGTTCATCTGGAGTTTCAATCCCAAGAGGAAAACATTTTTTATGTTTAAGTCGATGATTTCTCTATATTTACTTGGATTTTCTTTTTAATTGTTAAATGTGGTGTTTGTTCTATTTTTATAATTTTTTACAAACTGGTTTAAAAAAAAGAAATATGCCAAAATTATTTATTTAAGTAGCCATAGAGGAGAATTTTAAAACCATGAGTTTAATTCATATTATTCAAAACATAGTATCAAGTATATTCAAATAATAAAGTTCTAGTAATTTCTTACAAAGTCTTATTCCTCCTTTCAACAAAACCCTTCTATTGAGATGCCTATTGTTAAAAAAAATAGTATCAAGTATAACTTTTCTACCCCCAGGGCACCTCAATAGAACGGTTTTGTTGAAAGGAGGAATAAGACATTTTAAGAAATTACTAGAACTATGTTATGTGAATATAACATGCCTACTCATTTTTGGGATGAAGCTATGAATACAGAATTTTATGTCATAAATATAGTTCTAATTAGACCTATATTAAAGAAAACTATAGAGAACCTAGATTTACAAAACATAAAAATTACATAACATTTTTTAATATACTTAAACATTATACAAATAGACGCCCAAATACCATAGTTTTTATATTGACTTTGGAAACACGGAAACCTAAACACTAGTACATAAGTGAGCTATACCATCTCCCACAAGTTTCTTCATTACTAGAAACCTTCTTAGACATATCAAACATAGTGCATATCATCATAAACTTGGGGAAAGGAAACATAAAATGGGTGATCTCAAATTATCAGTAAGGTTAAACAAGGGAGACATGTAATCATAAACATGAGTATAAGGGTATGATAATGTTATCATGAAAATAGAATATCATACCCTGCATATCAAATATCATATACATGAATCATGGAAAAAATATTGGTAGTTTATAAGACATTAATAAAAAGGAAGTAAAGGACATAATCCATGAAGCATAACATAGGAGTAAGACATGGAATTTTGGCAACACATACACATATACTGATTTCCATAGTATCTCAGGCATCAATTCCAAGACCATCTTAGTGAATAAAGTCCTTTACTGAATCGGGTAACCCATGTTCCAACCCTGTATTACTGAATTGAGTGACCCTCATTCCAGCCCTACATTACTTAGCTAAGTAACCCTCATTCCAGACCTATATTTTAACCTATTAACCCTCATTCCATCTCTATTTTATCTCATGTGATATAAACATTTACCCAACGCATTGAAGGGAGATATAGTTCACATCAATCACATAATGAAATCATACATACATGTACCACAAGATCATAAATGAACATTTCATAACCCATGAAATGAAATGGGTATCATAAATATGTAAACATATCATAACTTATGGAAATATATAGGTTTCATAATCATTTCATCATAAACATAACCTGTGAAAAGAAGCAGGTTTTAAAAGAATATAAATTGTTAACATCATACCATAAAAACATAATCCATTTAAATAATTTATATGAATGGAAACATTGAATAATTTCCCCATAAAGTAATTATAAACACCAATGGATGTTTTATTATAATGGAAATAATTTTTAAATATCTTTTAAAAACACTTATTGAGGAAAATATCCTTTCTTCTTTAAAAAATAATTTTTATTACATAAAACCTTTTGAAAACCTTTTATTTGAAAATATATTTGAAAACTTATAAAGGTAACTTTTAAAACAATAAAAAAAATTTTAAAATCCATTTTTCCTTGAGAATTATCTTCAAGGATCTTTTGAAAACATTTTTGTAAACATGGTTTTTTTAATACAATAGATTTCCGAATAAAGATGGAGGTGGTCAGATTTTACTAAAAACATTATATTAAGTACCAAAAAGTGAAAATGGTACTAAAAAATGAGTATATCTTGAATAAACATAGGATAATAAAACTAATTAATATTATGAATTATGGATCATAATATTTCATCAATGGAAGGATAAACATAAACAATCTGAAAAAATGAGGAGATTGTCACAATAAACTCTTATAACATGGTTACCTGGGATCATACTCTCCATATAAGAAAATAAAATTGCATTAATATTAATATATCATGAAAATAAGTAGATTCATGATATAAAATTTAAAATTTAAGTATATAAACCTTAAAAATAGTTTAGTTACATAACAAAACATAAGTCTCAAAGAAGGCAAATTGAGACAAAAATGTTTTACTAATTTGGTAGCTTTTGAAAGTTAAACCCCATGAAAGAATAATCATAGAATTTATATTTGAATACCAATAAATTTAGGTATAATATACATATAATTAAATCATGGGTAGTATATACACCACAAAAAAGGAAAGAGTGGTGAACATAATAAGAATCTCATGGAAATTAAGTGTGAGAGGAAATTTACCTTACCTTGTGTCTTGACTCTCTTCGTACTCATACAATATTCATGTATAGTAAATATAAGTTTATTATAAATATTTTAAAGAATAATATTCTTATAAATAATACCTTATATGTTTTTATTATGACCTTATATTACCTTCTTGTTAACATTTCTATGTTAATTTTTCACTTCGGGTAATATTTGCTTTGTTCTTCACATGAGTCTTAATTTGTTATATTGTCTATCCTTATACTTATATCATGATTACATAATATATAAAATGATATAAATATAATTTATATCCAGTATAATTATATTATAATAATACATATCATAATTAAGTATGTAATGGAATACACCGTTCATAGAGACGGTAATCCGTACGTACGCATTAACGTTGTTTTCTATTTTATATTATTGTTTTAAAAGAAAGTATGTAAATGAAATATGTATATATTTTTATGTATATATATATATAATTATTAAATTATCATTAATATATTATATTTATCATATAATTTCATTAAACCCATCCTTAATACATTCTATGTGGTGTGTGAACAAATCACATCGCTTTGAGGGGGTGGTAGTCCACACATCTTCAAACGAGATTATCGTATTAACACCAAATGGAATGTAAAAATGTGTGTGCTGTAAAAGGAATAAATAAGATTAAATACATAATAAATATAATATATTAAATATATAAATATTTTTTCCATCATAATGGCTACCATGATTGGTGGTAAAGGAGAAATGAACAATCATCATTTCGTGAGACAGTAGTTCACCATACAAAGAAACTGTATCTTCAACATCCATTAGATAGAGGTGTGTTTAATTATAGTTCATAAACAATTCATAAAAACATCCTAGTATATTTAGGATACTTTTTTTTCACACAATAATGGAATAAATAGAGTGGAGTGTGGGGAAGGAAAATAAAGGAAAGGATATTGAAAGAAGACGTTACCTCTAAATCGGGTAACTCCTTTTGGTTTGTGGAAAAAGGTTTCCTTGAGAGGGTTTCTACCCAAACGGAGTCTTAAAAGTAAAAGGGAGTATTTTTTGGAGGATAATTAGGCAGATATAGTATTAACTTAATATTATTGAGAGGTGTGAGTAATGGGTAGAGGTGGTGGCCTTTTATCAAGAGGAAAAAGGACTCACATGTATTTTTTAGAAACAAATTAGGTGTGCACATGTTTTTACTGAAAAAAATATTAAAAAACTAATGAAACTCAATAATTCAAGGTTTATGGCCTAAATTTTGACATCTAATTGGTTTTGGACAAGTTTCTAGGTCATTTGGGCCCTTAATTTTAAGGTTTAGTTCCTAATTAAGCTTAATTTGGCCCAAATTGTTGTGATTAATTTTAATCACTTTTACTAATAATTTTGATCAAAAAATTAACATGGTATTATTAAAATCTAAAATTTATACTGAATAAAATGTTTTATGTCATAATTTTTGAAATTCCAATCATAGAAGAGGAAAAATTAAGATTACTACTAATCCTATAGATGGGGTGAAATAACAGGGTTTTAAAGTAAGAAAAAGTTTAAAAGTTTGTTAAGATTTATAATTCAGTTTCAAAGTGAAGTTGATACTAATGAATTTAATTGTATTATTAGATTTAATATTAATCTAATTTGACCTTAAAACATATTTATTATATCATTTATCATTAATAATTAATTATACAAAAAGAAAGTTTTTAACTAAAAAGCAGTATTTTCACTATTCATAAAAAATGAAGTTTCTGATAAAAATCCCAAAACTTCAACCTAATATAATTTCAAAATTATGATTTCAAAAATGAAATTTATTTTATCAAATTAAATTTCTAAATTTTTATAAAATTACTTTCATTATTAGAATAAGTTCATTCGAGAAAATAATGTTTTTAAACATAAAAAAAGACTACCAAACATCATGTCTTTTATTATCAATGTGTTTTATTTATATAAAAAAATTATAAAAAATATTTTAAAATAATTTATTACTATTAGTATTAATAATTTTAACCTCTAGGTTATAATTATCTTATTTAAATAATTAAAAAAATAAAAATTGATATTTCGTAGAAACCCAGTGTTGTGTGTATCGTACTCCAACTCAGTATTGTGTGCATCGTACATGGAGTCGGTGTTGTATAAAACATACACCAAGTAAGTTCCATGTGAAAGGAATATTTGGATAAGTTAATTTCAATATATAAACGAAAATTTAAATTTATTCAAAAAATGGGTCCATAAAAACTTGGGGTGTTACAAAAACACCCTATGAGATATGGAATAATATAAAGGAAAAATTAAGATACTTTAAGGTTTTTGAATGCAATTATTATATTATAAACATATATTATAATCTTTGTAAGTTTGATCCTAAATATAATGAAGGAATATTCTTAGTCTATTCTACTACTTTAAAATCATAGAGATTTTTTAATAAATGGTCAAAGATTTTTGAAGAAAAAATCATGTAAAATTTGATGAAAGTGATCCATTTTTTATAGAATAATTATAATTGATGAGTTAAGTGATTCTTTTAAAAACATGATACCTGAACCAATTTTTTATGTAAAAATTAATGAAGATTTGAAACGTGATTTTCAAGAATCAAATCCTAAAAGGTTGGATGCTAGTAAACCTAAAAATGTGCTTCATAAATAGTCTATAACCATTAAGAATTGTCCTTTAGAAATTGTATAAGAAGTTTAGATGAAGGTATTAGAACTAGAATGATTATAGTAAAACTTGTAGAGTTTTTTATCTTTTATCTTAGTTAAAAACTAAGTCTATAGAAGAATCCTTAGTAGATCAAAGTTGGGTTGTATCTATGAAAGAGGAATTAAACAAGTTAAAGAGGAAAAAAGTATTGTAATTAGTTTATGAAACCTCTACCTATCCTATTATAGGAAAAAAAATGGTTTTTTTATAAATAATCAAGATGATCATGGTGTGATAATTAAGAATAAGGATATATTAGTATCTAAAGGGTATAATCATAAAGAAGGTATATATTATGAGGATACCTTTTCCTTAGTATCTAGATTAGAATACATTAGGATTATTCTAGCTTATGTACCATATATGACTTTAGAATTATAATATATGGATGTAAAATCTAATTTTCTAAATATATTTCTAATGGAGTAAGTTTATGTTGAACTACCTCTTGGTTTTGAAAATCTCAATTTTTTCAAATTTAGTTTTTAAACTTAACAAATATCTTTATAGTCTTAAACAAGCACCTAGAACTTGGTATGGATTTTAAAGTTATTTTATTTTGTCAAATGGTTTTCTAGTAGGTAATTAAGATCCTACTTTATTTAAGAAAACTTTATCTTCAGATATTTTTTTAATACAAATATATATTTATGATGTAATTTTTGGTTCTACAAATAAAAAATTATGTAATGAAATTTCAAAAATCATGTAAAAAATTAAATGATCATGATGGGTGAGTTAAATTATTTTATTGGTTTTTAAATTTGTAAAAAACATTTAATAATGTTCTAAATCAAATAAAATATATACTAAACTTACTTAAAAAGGTTTATACATAAAATTGGTAAAGTACATATTACCCCTATGAGTTTTAATAAAATAGTTGACTTCAATGAAGTTGGGAAACCATTTAACAACAAGATTTCCAAAGTAATAATTAGGATTTTATTATATTTAACTACTAATAAACTATATATTATATTTACAGTATGTCTTTTTGATTGATCTAAATAAATACTAAAGAATCGTATTTAAAAGCTTCCAAATGGATTTAAAGATATTTAAAAGAAACAATTGTTATTTCATTTATTTTTCAAAACACTTTTGATTTTAGTTTAATATAATATGCAGATGTTGACTTTAGTGGTTTTATACTAGATAGGGAGAGTACTTAAGGAACCTTCCATTTCCTATGTAAATCCCTGGTATCTCGGTCTAGTAATAAGAAACACTCTATTTCATTATCAACTGCCAAAGCAGAATATATTGTTGTTGGTAGTTGTTTTCCACAAGGGTTATGGTTGAAACACACATTAATGGACTTTGTATTCATTTATAATCAAGTATCAATTAAATTTTATAACACTAGTGCTATCAACATTTCTAATGATTCAATAAATCATTCAATAACAAATAATGTATACTTAAGGAATTATTTCTTAATAGATCACACTCAAAAATGTGATATTTCTCTTGAATTTATATCTATATAGAATTAGTTAGTAGATATTTTCACTAAACACATTTCATGTGAGAATTTTGATATGATTAATATATAACTAGTTTTATTATTTTTTAAAATAAATTTAATGTGTCTTATTTATTCTAATTTAAATAAATTTATTCTCTTTATTTTTGTTAAATTTTAATATTATGAATTCTATTATAATATTTAGTTTAATGGAGTGTGAAAATTACTCTCATTTGTATTTTTTGTTTATTTTAATATTATAAAGTTAAAAATTATAAAAAAATTTCTTCTATTTAGTTTTTTTATTTATCATTTTAAAGTAACACTAAACCAAAACTGGGTATGTAATCAAATTGGGACTCGGGTATGTGACCTAATATAAGATTATCTTTCAACCCTTGTCCTTTCATATATGTAAACTCCCTTTTTCCATTTGATGAGATTACATCCTATTAAAATTTCTTGTAGTAAAGTCCATATATATGGAATGGATAGAGACAATCAAAATTCTATTTAATAAAGTACTTGAGTTTCATGGGTGGGAGTTTGTGTTTGATGAGAATAAGTCGGGTTTTCTTTTTGAGGAATAAATTATTGAGTTATTAATGAATTCTTAGTTTTAGTTTAATAAGACATAGGATGTAATATAATAAAATGTTAAAGGAAAGGTGGTGGTATTTTCTTATATTGAAATGGATTATATCTTTCATTATCCCCATGAGGGGATTTCTCTTTAAGTCAGATGCTTGTTGGGACAAGATCAGTAGGTCCAACAGAAGTGTTCAGGATTTTTTTAGCCTCTATTTTTTAAAAGAAACCTATGAAAGAGATTCCTACTAAATGGAAGTTTTTGTGTTAGTTTGTGTAGGCTGATATAGAATAAATAGAAGGAGATATAGATAAATTTTTTATTCAAGATATATATTTTATGTTCATCATGATAAATAATGTAAAGTTGAGTTTGTCGAGATACATGATGTGGTTCATGTATCATTATTGTGAATTAAAATAATTAAACTATAATCCTTATGGTAGATTAATTTATTTAGTTTTGAAGAAGAAAAAATCATATTTTAATGAGGGTAATGTGGTGAAATATCATAAAAGTAATACCCTCCCATCATTTCTCTTGAAGACGATTGGATATTTATGGGATTCTACTTCAAGTTCTTTGAAGTCAGTTGGTCAAGAAAGTGTGTCTTAGGGGGATTCAGATCAGATCTCACTACCTAGTAATGCTACACCTTTCAAGCAGGTTTTTTCTAGTGGAGTGAAGGATAAAATGTTTGTACAAACTAATCCTTTAGTTCCATTTATCAGTTCTATATTTGGTGAGACTACCCAAGTTTAGGAGGATGTGGCTACTTATAGCCAAGATTTTTGTGGAGTTGTTGAGTCTTATAAGGAAGATCATCATATCAAGATAGTTTTTGAGACAAATATTTCTTTTCTTGAAGATAGTCCAGTTGAGACTAGGCCTATGGGTGATGAAGTTCAGAGAAGACCATAGTTAGATGAAGTGTGAGAGGCAGATGATCCAATTATTCTTGGATCACCAGTTGATAAATGAGGGGGTGTTGATGTGGTTATGGAATATTTAAAGTGTTTACATATACCATTAGTACCATCATCACCTTTGACTACTCATGGATTAGCTCCTTACATAAGAAAAATCTAAAAAAACATAGAAAACAAAGTGGTTATTAATGAATTAATGGTGGAGATTGACAATCTGATAGTAGATTATTTTGATTTACAAGTAGAGATAGTCACATGAAAATATGAGATTAGAAAACATAAAGATTACTCTATATTCATGTCATAATTTAATAGGTTAGTTAGGATGGTGGATACCCAAAAATTGATAATCATTAGTATTTTAACAAATCCATATACGGAATAATCTATTTCTAATATAAGTTCTAAGGAACTTGAGGAAATGGAATCCTTGGTAAGAATTTTTAAGGATGTTTTACATACAAAGGATGAGTTTAGTGATCTTGGTACTTTAGTTACAACTTAGGAGGATATGTTTCATCATCCTCTATCAATGAAATTAGATTTATCTTAAGAATCTCTTTATGAGATTAAGTCCTTTAGAGCTAAAGTAAAAGTGACTCTATACACTTTGAAAAGTTTTGTTTTTAGTATATATGATTTTATAAATAAATTCCTACCCCTTACTAATACTCCCTTGGATTATATAGTTGTTTCATTTTTTTAGAATGGAATTAGTTAGATGATTTTAGAGTTAAGTTCTATTTCTTCTCATTTCTAGTGTCTCAAAGCTAGTTTATATTCTCCAGTGATGTTGGATGAGTTGAAAATGATCTTTTTGGTCAGTTTCATGATTCCTATAAAGTTATTAAAAATCTTAGAATTGGGTTAGATATGTGTATGAATGACCATGTTGTTAAAATTGAAAAGTTTCTTGGATATATGGTATAAGATAATTTGGTTGTTTCAAATCAATAAATAGATATAATTTCAATCTTCTTTGAACCTATCAATAAAATCACTAAAATTATTTCTAAGTGGATGAAGGAAATATTTTTAGCGATTGTGTATCTGTATTAAAAGAAAGAATAATGTTCATAATTAGAAGAATAATGGGAATTTACTATTCCAATTATAAAAAGGGAGTTAGTTGTTTACAAATTTCCAAGGACTTTTCCTTATGTGAAATCAGTTAGTCCTTTTTCTATGGTATCAATTTAATTTGAACCCAAGCCTATTTTTGGTGCTCAACTTTATGAATATTATATAAATAAAGTTAAGGAAGTTTTTTAGAGTTTTCTTGATCAATTAGAAAGCATAGATTGAAAGGTGAAATTAGTGAATGGTAAGATGATTGACTTACAGATTTCTATGAATTGAATTATGAAGAATATTATAATGTATATTCCTTCTAGTTTATCTACTATGGATGTTGCCCCTATGCTTCTCCTTTCTGTCTTTAGTGAGTCTAAAAGGTTCTATTTTGGGAAATTAGAACATATTAAGATGTTTATTAGGAATAGATTAGTATTATTATGTAAAATTCATAAGAAATAATATCTTATGATCCTTGATTTTTTCAATTCTGATGTAGTTCCTAGGATAAACATGTGTGTTGAATCCTTGTTTCAAATGAGAAGAAGATGGCCTCTTGGTCTTGATCCTACTACTAATTCTCAACAAACCAGACAAAGAATATAAGGTATTTATGATCCTTTAGCACCATAAATGTCAACTCTAACAACCTATAGAACTGATCCAGCCTTCAAAGTACCTCCACCCAAACCAGAATCTTAATTTGATGCCATTATAAAACATGGGTTCTCTGACTGATATTTTTTATTTGTGTTGAGTGCATGTATATTTTTAATTAAAAAATTAATGAAATACTTCATTATCTATTCATTTCTAATGTGTCTCTTAGTAATTGTTTTCATTTTATGTTTTATTCTCTTTATTTTATTTAATGAAACTCGGTCTTTCCATAATTCCATATTTAGTTTTTTCACTATAATTAAATATTTCATAACTCTAAAGTGATATATTAAACTATGTTTTCCTCTATTTACCTTCCTTTCTAATGAAATGAAAAGGGGGATCAGTTTCTACCATTAAAAAAGTAAATAAGTAACTAAATAAGGGGGGATAAAAATAGGGAAAACACTACATTTTAAATGATATATATCTTTTATATTTAATTTCAGTTAAACATTTTTAAAATTTCATGTTTGATTTCTACTAGAATATCAAACAGGTTTTGTGATCATCAAAAATGGGGATATTGTTTGACTACTAATGTTGATCCAACATATCCCATGTACCTTAGGTTTTGATGATCTCAAATATCCTTCATAATTTTATGATGATCTTTTTTTTAAGTGTGTTCATCATTCTTTATCATATTCTTATGTTTTCGGTGGTTAATTTCATTAAGTATGCATTTTATACATTTTTAGCTGAAATCTTCCTATGTCTAGAAAATTGGCTACATGAAATTTTTAGTTATGTGGTGAAAACAACTCCATAGAGAAATTAGCTACATAAATCACCTATATAAAGAAATCATATATGTCAATCAAAAACATCACAGAATCGCTTATGTTGATGAGATCGCCTATGTGAGAAATCGGCTACATAGATCATTCGGCTATGTAAAATGGTTGCGTGAAGTAATCAGTTATGTGAATCAACTACATAGTGAAATAAACTACATTGTTTCAATTGGATAAATCAATTTTTTCTATGTGATTAAAAATAATACATGATTCAATTTGGATATGTGAAGGAAAATTGGCTATGTGGATTCAAATATGTAATTGGTTACGTTGTACTGTCAGTTGATATTTATTACCTTTGAAGAACTCAAGTGAGATTTTAATGTTGTTGTATAATCTTAAAATGTTTTATTACCTATTTAAAATAAAATTTATAATAATAAGATCCAAGTACCAAGAAAAAAGTCAAGTATAAGGATATTTTATTTTTCTCTACTATTGTCAAGGTATTTCAAGGAAAAGGACATGTCATTGATCTTTGATTCTATGAATCATGTACTATTTGTTTAAATAATAAATAGTTCATGAATTTCTAGGTGTGTAATTTTTCATGAGATGTATTTTCAAGTGAGAAGAAATATCTAGTTCCCCAACCCAGATGTCACTTAAAAATGGTGCTCTGGGTTAGTTGACCACTGGGCCTTAATCACGCCTCCCCATATTCCAAAGGTTGTCGACTAACAGTGAGGGTCTAAGAGGTGATATTGGGGAGACTATACCCTCTAGTTGTGATAATAATAATGTTCCATATAAATATAATAATGTAAGAAGACCATAAATTAGTGGAACAAAAATAAATAGAATCATATATATGAAATAGTAGAATAATAAACAAGCCCAAGGCTAATACTATATGAAGAAAAAACATATCATATCAAGTCAAAAAAAATTGTATATAAAAATAGAGTTTCCTGGAGTTGACCATCAGTACATACATATATAAATAATGATAAAATAAAAAGGAAAACTCCATCTGATTTAAGAACCATCATGGTCTCTTTCCATCCATCACATGAAAAAGGTCTAACTTGACCACTAAGGTCCAGCTCTAGAGCCCAGTCCCTTACCTAATCGCAAAGATATAAAGTCTACACACATCTCGAAGGT
Organism: Viscum album; assembly: GCA_963277665.1. Classification (NCBI taxonomy): domain Eukaryota; kingdom Viridiplantae; phylum Streptophyta; class Magnoliopsida; order Santalales; family Viscaceae; genus Viscum; species Viscum album. The sequence continues at coordinate 1,688,841,092 of OY728163.1, read as the reverse complement.
CCCTTATAGGGTGTGAGAATAAATATCAATAGGCCACCACCAATGTGGGTATGTCTTAAATACATGATAATATAGGTGTATGATAAATATGATAGAAAGGAATTACATGCCCATTTAATAAAAAACCACTTCCCCTATGCTCAACAGCCATAGGGAAGTTCTCTACCTACTTCATCCATCACCATTATAAATATATGAATATGTGCCCCCCAGTAATATATATGGAATATAAAACATGTTTTCATATATATAAATATAGTGTTTAGGATTCATGCCTCATCACCTAAGGCATCCCATGACTGAATTCATCCTAGGTGAATCCTTGGGTTCCACCTAAAATATAACACTAGAACCTCATGCCCTCAATCAAGGATAGACATCCAAAAGTCACACCTAAAAAATAAGCACTTGTTCCCTCAGACCTCGGCTTAGAAATCCTTGTCAGCTCGAAGCCCGACATCCCAAGGCACAATAATGTCTATCCTCTAAATAATAACCATCTTCATCTCAACAGCTAACATCCTGAGGTATGGAAATATTTTTCCTACCAATTTCTTGGCCCTATGGACTCAATTATCATGGAAAGACTTATCCCCTAACCAATAGTCTCAACACCATAAAAATATGGTCCATCACCATCCATGTAGATTTATATGGTGATCAACCCCAAAGATAAATGATGGTCAACACAATCACCTAATACACATATTCTATGGGGGAATCCACCCACAAAATGTGGTCAACTCTAAATCATTTGAGTCTTATCTATGTGTGAATGACTCCAAAAAATCATCATCCAACAAATGGTGAGAATCAATCACCAAATAACCAAGACACATCATCTGGTACACCATTCCCCTATGACCATGTCACTCACTCTCAATGGTCAACACCACATCAAATAATATGGACTATGAACCATTATTTATGACATCATCACCTCAATCTGGCGACCATGTTTCCAACCCAGTGATCATCATCACCTCATATGTCTTAGCCCTCACCCAACTTGACAAAATTATTGCCTCGGTCTAGGTAATCAGCATCACCTCTATCCTTGGGCATGGCCATCACATTCCCATGGAACCCAGAAATTTAACATAAACAAATAGATTGATTTAAAACCCAACCAGCATATCCTTCCCAAGTGGTTCAAATCCCTTGACCAGGCTTAACCATTTGTAGTGAAGATTGAGCATTCCCAAAGGCATCTCATGAATTTAGTCATTTAAATTCAATCATTTAATTTGTTAGGGTATTCCTCGGTCAACCCACATGATATATAAAGAACAATCCCCAAAAACACTTGAAAAAACAAGGATAAATCTAGGCACCACCAACCTCATTATAGTAGGAATTAACTCATTTGATATCGGCCTCTAACTCGATCTAAATCGAAAGAAAATTACATTTTAGATGAACGCCCTAAAAATAAAAGAAAAATAGCTCGAAAAGATTTAGTATTACATGTGATGAGATAAACAGAGAAAATAAGGTGGAAAATTTAATGTTTTATCAAGAATAATTCATAGCCACCAATGGATCAACAATCAGAGTCTGGATCAAGGAGTTAGGACATATCCTAGGCGGGAGAGAAATGGGAGATCCCATGTTGTGTCCGCGGGTGAATGGAAGAAGGAGAAAAAAATATATAAAGGAGGTAGTGATAGTTTCATAATTTCATTCATTTTAATATTCCAAATATTTTAACCACATAGTTTGGCTAATCGTGTGGTGCTCATTACCTAAGCACCACAAAAGCATGGTTTAGGCACACAGTTTTCTAAAATGTGTGCAAACCATGCGAAATCCATCTATTAAAAACTAAAGATGCATCACATGGTAGTGTTCCCCATCCTACGTGGTTTTTAAAAAATATTTCTACTTATACTAGAGGGATTCACTGTTAATCTTGGGAGGCCGCACAGTTTTTCCAAATCATGCACCCCAGTCAGTTCTTTCCCAAAACTGAATTTTTGGGCCCTCATACACCAAAAACTCACCTGAAACCCTAAGGTACTTACTAGGCCTTAAAACCCATATAAAAACAAAAAATTGGGTCAAAAAACTCCCATAATTTCATTTAAAAGTCAATAATTCAAGTTTCCCCAGTCACCAAACATAAAAAATTCAAAAAGGTTGAGTATTTATGACCCACTCAAAAACTCGAGACCTTAATATATTCCCATTTTAACATATCTCATCTCTAATATATTAAGAATCACACATATATGGTACCAAACATACCCACCTCATTTAATTCACCTTACTCTACCCCGATCATTAATTCATGGGTCAAATACCCTTAATGCACTCCCCACCTTAGGAGTTACCTACTTAGTCAATTTCTGACCCAAAACAAAACACCTAATGGCCTGTCAACCATCCCCGGACTCAAAAGTCCTTCCATGATACATCATCATGTTTGCACCTCATCAGGTGCTCAAATGATGCTTGTGTCACATTTGACTCCCATCAAGTCCTGCATCTCATCATATGCCCATATATATATATTCCATACCCAGCAATCATCAAAACCTGCATGCCATGTAGTTCCAATAGATAATGTATCTAAATAGATTCCCAAATAATTTCACATCATATAAACATATGCATTCTCAAAAAAATCCTAGTGCCTATGCACCTCATATGGAACATGTGTCACAACGATTCCCATAAAAACACATTGATGGAAGGTATGTGGGAGGAATTATCAATTGTCCAGTGGTCAACTGTTGACATCGGGCAGTAGAGGGAATACAGATAGTGCAGCAGACATGGCTGTTGGCAGAAATCAGTAACAGGGGTGGACCGGGCATGTATGATGTAGTGAAGGATGGATCTCTATGTGAGGTGAGATGCCAAGGTGGATCATGGTGGGTGGATGCAGCAGTGACATGGTCTTCTTTAGGTGGTGGGTGGCCAGCATCATGTGTGGTGGGAATTGTGAGCGATCATCAGAAGGATTTCAAAAAAATGAATTGTTTTCTCCACAAGGTTAAGATTCAAGATGGGGATTAGATAATAACTCCTGCTTTGTAGGGCTGTCGGAGTGGATGAACGAGAGGGTATAGCATCTTCCATTTGGAATAGGCACTGTGCATGCATGGGGAATTGCTAGCTATGCAGGCTTGCAAGGTTGGGAGCTTGATCAAAAAATATATAATATGTTGGGATGGTATGTCTTGTGATTTCGGTTCTTTGGGTCTTCAATCCATGTATCAGACCTTGTTCCTTTGGGCCTACAGGCCACGTATGGTTCCATCTCAACCCAGTTAATAAGGGTATTATCCAAAAATAAAAATATCTAAAGGCATTCGGGCTATTTATAGTGTATATATATAAATACATATATATATATATATATATATATCATGCATCATAACTGATTACAACCTACTAACAAACACCTAGTTAGTGAAAAAACAATACATACACACTATGTTCATCAAAACTAGACAAATCTAAAAAAAATAAGACCCAGTCATGATTATCATTATGATATACCTCTAACTATAGTCAGATCCCTGACTTTCTCTACACCTGGAAGCTCTACTACATGAACCTGGCCTAGATCTTGACTACATAAAGCATGGCCTCCCTATGGAGTTGTACTAGCTACTGGACACTAACCCCACTATTGGGTACCTATATCTCTTCCATGACCTCTATGTGTAGCATAATCATTCCTACCATCTCCTAGTACCACTCTTGGTCTGACCTCATATCCCTAAGCCTACCTTGATTCTTGGATCTCATCTATCCAAGAAGGATTCATACAAAACCTCTCCATATGGACCATCTGGACACACACTTGACACTAATTAATAACCTAATTGCACTGGGTCCAAGTATTCCCTAGCTACCTATACTAGAAGCACACTACTGAAGACCCACTCCTCGGTGGTCTGCCTGAGTCTCTGGATAGACTGCCCTGGTGAGACTCCTCATGGTCCTGCTTCCTACTACCTGAAGCATCACCACTTGACTCACCTGACACTGTCACCCAGATCGAATATGACTAGTCTGTCAGGTTATCCTCGGCTATCAGTGCCTATTTGACCACATATAAAATGACATTAGCCTAAAGATATTGACTTGAACCTTTATGCCATGATGTAAGACATCCTAAAATCATCGCACCCTAGTGATGTCATCGCCCACCATGACAGTTTAAAATGAGATAGATATGTGAAATTGGAAGAATATTACATGGTATATATATCCCCCTACAGTAGAGTCATGAACTCACAATCCCTATCTACCCTCAGTGTCTCTAGAAATAAATGATCAAAGAACTTGGCCTCGAAGTCCTTTTAGTCTAGTCCCTCATATATGTCCACATATACAAGTACATCACAAAAACTCTTTTCTAGTCCCTTGAGCATGTACATCGCCAGCACCACCCTCCATCCTAGGGGTTTATCAAGTTAATCAAAAATATCCTAGACCAACTCGGTTTAATTATCTACTTCCTATGGTCCACCCTTACTACCCTCATCATAGTTAAGCATCACATATAATTCGGCCTCATGTCCCCTCACCTTCCAATAGTTGGGTCATGTGTCACATAAAATCTTACTTAGCTGATTATAATGCCACCAAAGTGGATATATAGGAAAACATTGTTTAGATTCTTTGTTGACACTTTAAACAAATAAACCCTGTCATCATCCCTTCCTACCTTCATCAGGGTTAGGACCATGTATCACATGCATATAGAATCACATATCATTACATACAGATCTCACTCGAACCACATTCCTAGTTTGCCTGATTAGAATTCCACCAAAATAGGATAAGTTTGAAAACACTATTTAACTTCTTTTTTAACACTTTAAATATCCCAACCCCTCTTAGCATAATGCAGGTTCTCAATGACAATCACAATAAAAACACATCATATATTCCTAAGTTCATATCATGATGAGTAATCAAACCTCCCTTTCCATAATTGACCATAGGGAAATCCATATAATAGATAAAAATCACACCCAATTGCACCACTCAAGGTGGAAATCAAATCAACTATCAAATACCAAAGAAAAAATTTCAATTTCCCACCCATGGAAACTTGATATGTCCCCCATGCATGGGGTTGCAGGCACCAAAAAATGATCTTTATGCCCAGTTCTGGCTATATCCTAGTCTCTGGTCTACTATAACTCAACTATTAATACCAAATAAAGAAAGAAAACTACCTTTGATACCATTTTTATCTATTAAAATGATGATCCTGAATCCTAGAGAATAAAAATCTTCTAATACCATTTATAGAACTTTGGCCTAGATTCCACTTAAAACAGTGTTATGGTATAGTTGACCACTGGGCCTTAGGCATGCCTCCTCATATACCACAGGCTGATGACAAACAGTGGTGATCTCAGAGTTGATAGTTGGGATATTATACCCTCTGTTGGTGATAATAATAATGGTCCATATAAATATAACAACAAAAGAAGTCCATAAACCAGTGGAAGTAACAAAAATAAGTGTAAGCATATGTATAAGAAAAAACATAACAATAAAAAATCTTGTGGATAATACCATATATAGACACATATTATATCATGTTATATAATTAGTAGATAATAAATATGGTCTTCTATGGACAACCATTAGTACATACATATATAAAGCATGTTGAAACAAAAAAAGGAAACTCTAACTGATGCAAGAAACACCATGGTCCCTTTCTATCAATCCTATGAAAAAGATCCAACTTGACCACTAAGATCTAGCTCTTGAGCTTACTCCCTTACCTGATCATAGAGACATAAACTCTACACACATCCCGAAGGGCCCATGTAGGGTGTGAGAATAAATCTCAATTTTCCACCACCAATGTGGGTATATCTTACATCCATGATAACAAAATTTTATGCTAAATATGATAAAAAAGGCATTATACACCCATTTAATATAAAACCTTCTTCCCTTATGATCAACAACCACAAGGAATATCTCTACCTACTTTGACCATCATTGGTATAAATATTTGAATATATGTCCCCAATTATATATATGGAATACTGCACATGTATACATATATATAACTATAGTGGTGAGGATCCATGGACCAGGTCCCAAGGAATCCCCTAATGAATGTCATCCTAGGTGAACCCTCAGGTTCCACCAAAAATATAACATCGGCACCTTGTGACCTCAATCAAGCATCGACATCCAAACGGTGCACCCAAACAATAAGTACCTGATCCTTTGGACCTCAGCTTAGAAACCCCTATCAACTCGAAGCCTGGCATCCCAAGGCTCAATAATATTTTTCCTCTAAATAATAATCATTGTATTATCAATATTATACATCTTTAGGTATAGTGATATCCTTCCTCCCAATTTCATAGACCAATAGCATCAATAATCATGGTGACCCTCATCACCCAACTGATGTTCTCAACACCATAAACTGATGGTCCAACACCATCCCCATGTCTTTATACAGTTAACAACCCCAAATACAGCTGATTTTCAACACCATCACCTATTCCACACAGTCTATGGTGACTTCTACCCACAACAAGTGTTCAACACTGCCTCATCTGAGTCCAATATGTGTAAACACAACTCAAACAGTGGCCGGACAAAAAACGGTGAGAGGAAATCACCAAAAAACCTAATCCACACCATTCATAACCTTTTACCCCTACAACTATGCTACTCAATCTCAATGTTAAACACAATCTCAAATAATACGAGTCATGCCCCAATCCTAATGACCTCATTACATAAATTTGGTGACTATTTCACAGACCTGATGATCATCATCACCTCATATGTATCGAGTCTCACCAAACCTGATGGACTCATCACCTCATTCCAAGTGATTTACATCACCTCTATCCTTGGGAATTTCCCATCACATTATTATGGAGGCCATAATTTTAACATAAACAAATTGATTAATTTCATACCCACATGGACTATCATGTACAAGCTTTCCAAAGTGCTCGACCAAGCTTAAAAATTTGTAGTGGATCTTGATCATTCCCATAGTCATATCATATCATGAATTTATTAATTTAAAGACAATCATTTAATTTTTTAGGGTCTTGTTTAGTCAATGCATGTGGTGTATAAATAACACTCCCCTAAAACACTCAAAAAATCAAGGAGAAAGCTAAAAACTACCTACCTCATACTAATGGGCACTCGATCGTCTAATATTATCCACTAACTCAATCCAAATCATAATAAAATGTAATTATAGATGAACACCCTAACAATAAGGCAAAAATTCTTTCATGGATTTATAATTCTTTGTGGAGAGATAAACCTATAAAAGAATTTAGCAGATTGAAGGTCTTATCGAGATGAATTTGTATCCATCAATAGATCAAAGATCGGTGTCCATATAAAATAGTTAGGCCATAGACTAGCTTGGAGAGAAGTGGGATATCCCCTTATATGCATGTGGGTGAATGGGAGAATAAGAAAATAAAATAGATTAAAAAAGGTAGGGTTGGTTTCATAGTTTCACCCATTTAAATGGGTTGCATGTTTTGGCCACATGGCTTGGATAACCGTGTAAAAAACATGTAAAATACCTATCTTAAAAACTATAGAGGCCTCACATAGATATGTTCCCCAACCTACATGATTTGAAAAACTATGTCCAATTCCACTATAGGGCTAAATAGTTAATTTTAGGATTCCTCATGGTTTGTAAAAACTATACACCCTAGTAAACTCTTTCCTTAAACTGATTTTTTAGGCCCTGACATGCCTGAAACTCACCTGAAACCCTGATGAACTTTATAGGCTTAAGAACCATATAAAAACAAGTCCTTGGGTAAAAAAAAACTCCCATAATTAGGTTTTGAATTCAAGGATTGAAGTTGGACCACTCACCAAACATGAAAATTTCAAAAAGTTTGATGATTTCTAACTCACTCAAAAACTCAGGATGTTACAAAAGATTTAAAAATTAGAACCAAAGTGCATAAGAAAATATAGAAAACTCTTTCTCTAAAACTCTTTGAAATGATGCTATGTTTTCTATTAAAATAATGAATAATAAGTCTCATCTCATCATTTGTGATTATTAATGATCCTTTCTAAGTTTAAAAGACTCTCCTTTAGTTTTTTATCCTTCAAATCATCTCTCTTGGATATATCATCTTTTATATCAATTTTACAATATATATTTAAGTATAAATCTATAAAAACTCTCTATATTTATTATCTTTCATTGTAAAGGTCCTTAGTAAAAAAAACTTTTAAGTTTATTGATTGAAAATACTTACTGGATTCTGGTTGAAATCTCATATGATTGTACCAAGTATCGACTAATTTTATTAAGTTATTCAGTCCTTTGAAAATGGACTATAAGTCCACAAAAAAAGGACTAGTCTAGTGAAAATTGTCACAATCATGAAGAAGAGTGGTGGTGGAGTGTACTAGAGACCTATATTCCTTGAAAAACTATAAATCTCAATGTTTATTTCTTTTCTTTGTGATTTTATTTCCACTATATTCCTTGTTAATGAACATATTATAAGTTAGTTATAAATTAAATAGGGTAGTTTTTCTAAGTGAATAAAAATTCAAAGAACTCAATTCACCCCCCCCCCTAAGTTTCAGTATGATCAGTCTTTGACAACAACACCTACCTTTAAACAAGAGATCATAAAGGACAACACCCACAACAGGGAACACCAGTGGGGAATGAAGGAATGAGATATCAAGAAACACAACCTAGAATCAAGAATCAAGAATCAAAAAATTAGAGTTTAGATCCATAAATAACATAATGTTCTATTAAAATCAAAGGAGGAGAGAAATAGATATCAAAAGAAACCACAAGAGAGATGATTTACTTACCTAGAGGAGATCAAACGAGATCAAAAATGCTTAAATCCACAAATAAAGGGGTTTTAGGATCCAAAATCACCTCTTGGAAGCCTTATAAGACCAAGGATCCATGTTAGGGTCAAAATATGGTGATTAGAGGATAAACAATAGGGTTTGGGGGTTTTAATAAAAATTTTGGGGGAATTAAATGCCACGAAACTTCTCAGGTACCCAAGTAACCTAATAAAAAATCCATCCCTGACATGTCCTAAAGGGTGTTCCTAATCCCCATGGGTTAGTGACTATAACTACGAATCATACAAAAATAAGGTGGGATTGAATTTTCCAAAAACAATATGGAATAAATAGAAACAATATAGTAAGAATATCAAAAGAAAGTCTACTGGGAGTAATGTAACAAAAGTAAAAAAGGCATAAAAAACCCAAGTACTACAACTAAGTACCAAAAAATAGGAAAAAATATCCAAGTCCCAACTTAGATGCAACTCACCAAGTCCCCGGTTCAACAGCTAGAACCACCACTAAGTGATCCCTTTCCCTTTCTCAAACCTGGAAGGAGATAATCTATAAACACCCGAAGGTAGATGTAGGTTTTGATCCAAATCCCAATAGTATTTCACTAAAAGGATTCATTGTCACGACCCGTCCTCGGGACCCGTGCCATGACTACCCCAAGACCGCCTTCCATAGGCCAGGGGCTGGCGACTAGCACCAAAGGCATAAATCCCGATAAAAAGGGAAAGGCATTTCCTTATAGAGTAAACAAACACCACAGAGTAAGCCAGCAGAAGTAAACACTAGGTAAAACTGGGTACAATAGTAAGTGCGGAAAGTAAATGGGCCAGAATACAAACCCAAACTGAAAGTAAGGTACAATTGGAAAGAAATTACAACAACTGAAAGTAAAGAAGCAACGTCAAGACGTCCACTGGAAGTCCCACCTGAAGGGTGGGTACAGATAGCCTCCTTATCTCCTTGGGTACAGCCGTCCGCTCCATGTACATCCCGCCCAGTGGTCCACCTCCAGGTACTGACCTGCTCCACAAGCCTCAGCCACGATCAGCGTTGTCCGTCATCTGCATCCAACACAACGTAGTGCGGGCATAGCCCGTGCAGGGGTGAGTATACGCTACTCAGTGGGGACCCAGAGACCCCCGAAGGTCTCCCGGAATCCACAAAGGATAATCCACAAAGGAAAGATACAATCACGAAGTAACATCCAACACTACTTAGGTATATTCCCATACATATACCTAAGTCTTCAATTCCAGTTCGGCTCCAACATCCGAGCCCAAGTTCGATCACGTCCACACAGGATAGTACAACTCATTCCACACAGGAAAGCACAACACAATCCACATAGGAAAGCAAGTCAATCATATCGAAGATAATGATTGAAAGTCAAGACTCAGCTCACACAGGTATACTTCTTCGTAAGATAATAGAGATGATCAGATGTAGCCACTAATTCATCTAAGCTGGGAGCCACATAGGATTCTAAACCAGCTAAGCTGTCAGACCCACATAGGATACAAACCAGCTACTCTGCCAGACCCACGTAGGATACAAGAACAGAGTCAAACACTGCCGGACCCACGTAGGATACAAGAACAGTAGTACTGTCGGACCCACGTAGGATACAAGAACAGTAGTCAATGCCATCGAACACATGAAGGATTTCAGTACGGTCTTCATCGCTGCTGAACCCACGGAGGATTTCAGTGCATTCGTCGTCACTGACGAACCCACAGAGGATTTCAGTGCAATCATCTTCGTCGTCGCAGTCGCAGCCAGCTCTAGGGTTCCCGCACACAGCATACTCATTTCCGGGAGGGTCCTCTCCACGAGCCATGGGGTCGATACATAAACTGACACGTAGTCTACAGTTGATGTATCCCAAAGTTCTGTCTCGACAAAGGGAACTCAACGCGACAGACGGCGCGTCAATCGGACGCCCGGTCTGAGAGTTATTGCCTTTTTCGTTCCAGGGGCCCGGTTGGTTTTTAAGTAAAAACCAACCTGATCGTACTCTATCTGCATCCAAACCTCAAGTGGAGTAAGCCAAAAGGTCCATCTCACTAAGAGGAATCCAACAAAGTTGATGGCACGTCAATCGGACGTCCGGAGCTCAAGTTATAAGTGTTTCCACTCCGAGGTCCCGGTTGGTTTCGTGTTTGAACCAACACGGACGTACCCAAAATTCTCTTAAAACTTGAGTTTAATATACCAAAAAGACTGTCTCGATCTAAGTATCGCATTGCAACTAAAGGTGCGTCGATCGGAGGCCCGTATCCCAAGATACTGGCATTTGAACGGAACTGTTTGAAGATAGGGGGTTTTGGGCCCGGACCGACCCGACCCAAGACCCCCTAGGTCAGCCCGAACCGGGTCGACCCGAACTAGGTCCGGGTCCATCCCATTAGGGAGCGGCCCGGTCCAGGGGGCGCAGGCATGGCCCGGTGTGGCCAGCTCGGCACTGGCCGAGCCGAGCAGAAAGGGGGGGCGACCACCCCCCTTGATTGAAACTACAACCCCACATGGGGCCACTCCTATGCTAGTCGGGGGTTACGATCCCCGGTCTTCCTTTCGAAAAGGTCGGCCCGGTCCGGCTGGCCGGTGCTGCCGCCACGGGACCCCGCGGTCCTGCCCCTCTGAGGTGCCAGTGGCCGGCGGCTCCGGCCACCCCGCCTTGCACTGTCGCGGCTTTGAGCCGCATCTTTGTCCAACCGGCGCGGCGCGACAGCGCCGCGCCCCTCCGCCGTGGCCCCGCTTCGGCCGCGGCATCTTCATGGTTATCCTGCGCAGCACGATGGCGTCACATATTTTTTCGGCCACAACGGCGCGTCACGACGGCGTCGCGCTTCTTCGCCCGTTCTTCTTTGTTTCTGCGTGGTGTCATTCCACCGCGCTACCTTTGTTCGTGCCGTGACAAACATATCATCAAAGGGGGATGAGGGTCGGCCGTGTTCATGCAGTTCGGCCCCCTCCCGTTAATCCAATATCAAGCGGCTAAGAAAATTGACGTTTGGACGGTCAAATAATATTCATGAACCAAAATCAAACCCCTACCTCGATGAAGTCGTCAAACGAGGTTTGTCGTGGGAAAGGGACGTCGCGGAAGACGGCATCGCGGAAGGAGGATCGCCGGCGTCACGGTACATAGTGTCGCGGTACACAGCGTCATGGATAAGAGGACCGTCGTCGTCACGGTACACGGCGTCACTTCGTCGATCTCCAAGGAATCAGCGTTATTCATCGTCCTTCGTCGGAGGTCGGCGTTCTTCGCGTTCTTCAAGGAGGAAGATGAAGATTCCAAGGCTTGAGCAATTCCTCTCCAACCTTCTCGCACGATGAAATAATCCTTAAATAAATAATACTTTCTCTTATTTAATTAACACACACAAGCCAACATTCAATTCAAAATTCAAAATGAATTCAAGAATTGATTACATTGAATAACTTAATTCGATTCATTAAAAAAGAGAGTTGACTTGGCATTTAAAAGGGGGTTGTGGGTGAGTTACAAAATTAAAATTCATGTGGGAAGTTAAAAGGAAAATAAAGGGGGTGGGGCTCGTGTGGGCCCCACCTCACTAATATCCTACCTAGTGGAGTTAGGATATTAGTGGGTCCCACTCCAACCACCATGCCTAGGTTATCACTACTTAGAATAAAAATAAAATTTGTAGCACAATATTTTATTTTATTCTTTAGTTAACCCATTTAATTAATAACCTCACCCGAGCCAACGCAACTCTAGAAAAGGGGTTCTTAAGAAATTACCAGTGTTGCGGTTTCATCGGTGTCCTCGGATTTCGATTCCAAGCACCGGTTCAAAAATTAGGAAAACCCGCTCGTTCGTTCACTAAACGTACCTAATCAAAACTTCGGAACATGATTCCGGGCACACCGGGCCTCAGAATCAGGTGTCGTCAGAAACTGCGTACTAGTAAAATCCCAAAGAAAATTTAAAAAAAAATTCCCTTGAAATTTACGGGTCTTTAAATTACTCCCACCTCAGGGATTTACGTCCCCATAAAGATACATCACAAACTAGGGGAACAAATGAGGGTACTGAGCATGCATCTAAGCCTCCCGCTCTCAAGTGCTCTCCTGGAGGTTCTCGTGCTACCATCTGATGTGCACTAGAGGAATCAACCACCCACATAGGACCCACTCCTGTCGATCCTCGATCTCTACCAAGACCTCTGCAAAGGTCTCCCCATCGTTAAGGTCTAGATCTCCATGGTCGATGATATGCGTCGGGTCTTGCAGATATCTCCTCAGCTGAGATGCGTGGAAGACATCGTGCACCCGGTGCAACTGAGGTGGTAGAGCCAGGCGGTAAGCCACCTCGCCTACCCTACTGAGGACCTGTAATGGTCCGATGAAGCATGGATATAACTTTCTGCCCTGGCTAAATCTTCGTAATCCACGTCGAGGTGAGACCTGCAAGAAAATGTAGTCACCATCCTGGAGCTCTAGTGGCCTCCGCCTCTTGTCAGCATTAGACTTCTGCCGGCTTTAAGATGTCCTCATCCACTCCTGGATGACCTGGACCTTCTCTTCCATGGCCTGGACAATCTCTGGTCCCATAAGTTCTGTCTCCCCAGGGTCTGTCCAGCACAGAGGTGATCTGAAAGGTCGGTCGTACAATGCCTCGTATGGTGCCATCCTGATGGTGGAGTGGTAGCTGTTGGTGTACACGAACTCCACCAAGGGTGGGTGGTCCTCCCAGCTATGACCAAAGTCAAGGATACATGCATGGAGAATGTCCTCGAGAGTCTGAATGGTCCTCTCCATTTGACCATCCATTTGTGGGTGAAAGGCAGTGCTCAGACGTAGTTGCGTTCCGAATGCCTCCTGCAACCCCTTCCAAATCCGAGAAGTAAAGCGAGAATCTCGATATCAGAGACGATAGATGATGGCACACCATGAAGCCATACAATCTCCCGAATGTAGAGACGTCCCAATCTCTCTATTGAGACCTACTCTCTGATGGGTAAGAAGTGAGCTGACTTGGTGAGTCGGACAACAATCACCCAAATGGAGTCGTGACCTCTAGAAGTACGTGGAATTCCAATCATGAAATCCATATATATCTCATCCCACTTCCACTCCGGGACCTCCAAGGGTTGTACCAAGCCTGCTGGTACCTGGTGCTCTGCCTTCACCTGCTGACAGGTGAGGCATCGAGAAACGAACTCAGCTACAGCCTTCTTCATACCCGGCCACCAGTGTTGTCGTCTGAGGTCCTGGTACATCTTCACCACTCCTGGATATACCGCTAAAGGGGAAGTGTGAAACTCCCTCAGCACCTCCTCCCGTAAAGCATCTGGTACCATGGTATGTCCTCTGAAAAGGACATCGTCCTCTCCTCCTATAGAGAATCCATCAGGTGCATGTCCTGAGGATATCTGTGCACATCACGTCTCACAGTCAACGTCCCCACACTGTGCCTCTCTGACCCACTGCAGTAGTGGAGGAGTGACTTTGAGTGACTGAAGAAAGGCTGCTCCATCTCTATCCACAAAGGATATCGGTAAAGCGGCTAGCTGCTCTGTCGCCTCCCTGAGTATCTGAATGCTCGTCCTCCTACTGAGAACATCGGCTACTACGTTTCCCTTTCCAGGAGTATAGACTATCTCAAAGTCATAGTCCTGGAGGAACAATAGCCATCGCCGCTCTCTCAGATTCAGGTCCTTCTGCGAGAAGATGTACCTGAGACTCTGGTGGTCAGAGTAGACTGTAAAGCACTTGCCCATCAGATAGTGTCGCCACATCTTCAGAGAGAAGACCACTACTGCTAACTCCAGGTCATGGGTAGCTTAGTTCTTCTCATGATTCCTCAACTGAAGTGATTAATAGGCGATCACTACCCATTCCTGCATCATTACACATCCGAGTCCGGTCCCTGATGCATCGCAGTAGACTACGTACCCTACTCCCTCCTCTGGTATCCTCAAGATAGGTGCGCTGGTCAATCTCTATCTCAGCTCCTGGAAGCTCTAATGAAATCTATCTGACCACACGAAGGGTTTCCCCTTCTTCGTCAAAGCTGAGAGTGGTGCCACAACTCTAGAGAAGTCTGGCACAAACCTCCGGTAGTACCCAGCTAGCCCCAAGAAACTCCGCACCTCCGTCACGCTCCTCGGTGGCTCCTAAGCTAGAACTGCCTCGATCTTCGCAGGATCCACCGCAACTCCCACCTCAGAGATGACATGTCCCAAGAAGTGGACCTCACATATCCAAAACTGAAACTTCGAGAGCTTTCCATAAATCTGGTGCTCTCAGAGTGTGTCAAGTACAACCGCAAGTGGTAGGTGTGCTCCTCCTCAGTGGTCGAGTATATCAATATGTCGTCAATGAAGTCCATGACAAATTGATCGAGGTATGGCTGAAGTATCCTGTTCATGAGACTCATGAACACTGGTCGAGCGTTGGTTATGCCGAAAGGCATAACCAAGAACTCATAGTGGCCATACAGACATCTGAAGGCCGTCTTCTGCACGACTCCATCTCGAACTCTGAGCTGATGATAGTCTGGTCTAAGGTCTATCTTTGAGAACCACCATGCTCCCTTGAGCTGATCGAAGAGTTCATCAATCCTCGGTAGTGGATACTTGTTCCTCACGGTCACCTAGTTCAGGCGACGATAATCGACACACAGTCGCAAGATCCCGTATGCCTTCTTGGAGAACGATATCGGGGAAGCCCAGGGTGAAACACTGGGTTGGATGAATCTCTTGCTCTGTAAGTCCTCTCATTGTACCCGTAGCTCTCGAAGCTTAGCGGGAGCCATCCGATATGCTGGAGTGGATATCGGGGATTTCCCGGGGTACAGGTCAATATAAAATTCTACCTCTCTGTGAGGAGGTAGTCCTGGAACGTCGTCGGGGAAAATGTCCGCATACTGATCCACCACTATAAGAAAACTCAGACTCCATACGTCAACTGCTCTTAGGATGAGGCTAGCCAATTGATGATTGATTGGATGTCCTCTCCTCTGCGTGAGTCCATCCTGCACTTCTAAGGTTCCCTTCTCTCTAGTGAAGGTAAACCTTCTCCCATCGGTGCGAACACATCGCACCTTGCGCCTAATACAGTCGATCTAAGCATGAACTGTAGATAACCATTCCATGCCCAAGATAACGTCGTAAGGCCTCGACGCCGCTACAAGAAGATCCCAGTTGAAGCTCTCACTCCTAGAGTAAGCTCACACTTCTAGAACCAGTGCGTAATTGTTGAGTCTGCTCCCGTAGGAGTCTCTAGCCGTAAGGATCGAGACAACGGCTCTGTTGGAATCTCCGAGCTCCGAACAAGGGCAACGGCAATAAAAGAATGACTCACTCCTGTGTCTATAAGAACTGCAGAAAGGGTGGAGTAGACACAGATAGTACCTCGAATCATCTCTGGCACGCTGTGGTCGTAGGCCTCCGCTGCCTGAAGTTGAGCCTGTCTCTGCCCACCAACTCCCTGCGGTCGGGGTGGACCTCCTGGTGGTGGTGGTGGTAAAGCCTCAAAGCGTCACCCACAACCTACTGCTCGGCCAGCTCCCCTGCCTAGTCCTCCTGCTCTCTGCAGACCGCCACGGTCGACCCTCTGCCTCTGCTTGGGTGTCCCCTCAACCATCTGATGCTCCTCTACACGGCGGGTCGGGCAGTCACGAGCCATGTGGCCCTGCCTGCCGCATGCATAGTGTTGTTTGCTCCTTGGAAGGTTGGCTCTGTGCCGGGTGCCCCACACCTCTAAGCCAGTGTCCTGAGGTCATCCGCCTGATGGTCTGGTCTGCCTGGACCCCTGTGACGTCCGTCGACTGCCTGTTGTAGATGACTTTGCTACATTCCGCCCTGCGGTAGGTCTCGCTTCTAATGTAGGCTCAGCAAGATAGCTCTCTATGAGAAGGGCTTTATCTAGTATTCATGCCTGTGTCGGAATGATGAGGGAGATAATTGATGCCCTGATCTCATTCCTCAATCCCTACTTGAAGGTCCAGGCCCAGAAGAATGGGTCTCATACCATGTTCGTCGAATAGCAAGAGAGATCGGTAAATCTCAACGAGTACTGGGCAACCGTCATGCTGCCCTGCCGCGGCTGTAGTAGCTCCTGGATGCGCACTGCACGGAGGGTGGCTAGGATGAACTCCGAGTGAAAGAGGCTCTCAAAGTCCATCGAGAGGAGTGATGCCTCGTCACGTACCTGGAGCATCAAGCTCCACCATCTGCCTGATTCCATGTGTAGGAGGCTCGCTGCAAGGATCACCATGAGGTCAGTTGGTGTCCCCACTAACCTGAAAACGCGAGCCACGGCATCCATCCAATCCTTGGCTACCTGAGGGTCTGTCTCCCCATGAAACCTGGATGGTCTCTGAAGCTGAAACTCGTGCAGTGCACTAAGGCGACGTGCACTCTTAGCGGCTGGGGCTGGTAGCATCGGTGGCTCGATAGGTAGAGGTACTGTCGGTGCCTCTACTGAAAAAGGGCCCTACACCAAGGCCTCGTCGCTCGGTGGGCTGTCATCTCGCACAAAGCTTGGAACCCTATCTGGCTGCCATCGTGGGGCCATCCTGAAAAGAAATATGTGTGCCACGGTCAAGACAGTATACCTGGTGAGCTGACACAAGTATTCACAAAGAAAACTTTTGAAACACACATGAAATCAATGTTTTCGTGCATTGAGTCGGAAATCAGAAGTTAGGGTCCTGGTGCATGGATACGTCGGCCGCCGCACCAACACTGGACTCCCTGGACTGATAACCACACTCAATACCCTTAACACTATTGCTTCACATAGAAGAAAGATCAGAGTCCTGAGTTTTGCGGTAGAACTGAACTCCTCTGATACCAATTTTTTGCGACCCGTCCTCGGGACCCGTGTCGTGACTACCCCAAGCCCGCCTTCCATAGGCCAGGGGCTGGCGACTAGCACCAAAGGCATAAATCCTGATAAGAAGGGGAAGGCATTGCCTTATAGAGTAAACAAACACCACAGAGTAAGCCAGCAGAAGTAAACACTAGGTAAAACTGGGTACAATAGTAAGTGCAAAAAGTAAATGGGACAAAATACAAACCCAAACTGAAAGTAAGGTACAAATGGAAAGAAAGTACATCAACTGAAAGTAAAGCAGCAAAGTCGAGCCATCCACTGGAAGTCCCACCTAAAGGGTGGGTACAGATAGCCTCCTCATCTCCTCGGGTCCAGCCGTCCGCTCCGTGTACGTCCCGCCTAGTGGTCCACCTCCAGGTACTGACCTGCTCCACAAGCCTCAGCCACGATCAGCACTGTCCGTCGTCTGCATCCAACACAACATAGTGCGGGCATAGCCCATGCAGGGGTGAGTATACGCTACTTAGTAGGGACCCCGAGACCCCCGAAGGTCTCCCAGAATCCACAAAGGAAAGATACAATCACAAAGTAACATCCAACACTACTTAGGTATATGCTCATACATATACCTAAGTCATCAATTCTAGTTCGGCTCCAACATCCGAGCCCAAGTTCAATCACGTCCACACAGGATAGTACAACCCATTCCACATAGGAAATCACAACACAATCCACATAGGAAAGAAATTCAATCATATCGAATATAATGATTGAAAGTCAAGACTCAGCTCACACAGGTATAATTCTTCGTAAGATAATAGAGATGATCAGATGTAGCCACTGATTCATCTAAGTTGTGACCCACGTAGGATACTAAACCAGCTAAGCTGTTGGACCCACATAGGATACAGACCAGCTACTCTGCCAGACCCACGTAGGATACAAGAACAGAGTCAAACATTGCCGGACCCACGTAGGATACAAGAACAGTAGTACTGTCGGACCCACGTAGGATACAAGAACAGTAGTCAATGCCATCGAACCCACGGAGGATTTCAGTACGATCTTCATCACTGAAGAACCCACGGAGGATTTCAGTGCAGTCATCGTCGCTGCCGAACCCACGGAGGATTTCAGTGCATTCATCTTCGTCGTCGCAGTCGCAATCAGCTCTAGTGTTCCCACACACAGCATGCTCCTTTCCAAGAGGGTCCGCTCCACGAGCCAAGGGGTCGATACATCAACTGACATGTAGTCTGGAGATGACGTATCCCAAAGTTCCTTCTTGTAAAAGGGAACTCAACGCGACAGACGGCGCGTCAATCGGACGCCCGGTCTGAGAGTTATTGGCTTTTTCGTTCTAGGGGCCCGGTTGGTTTTTAAGTCAAAACCAACCTGACCGTACTCTATCTGTATCCAAACCTTGATAGGAGTAACTCAAAAGGTCTTTCTCCCTAAGAGGAATCCAACAAAGTTGACGGCACGTCAATCGGATGTCTGGAGCTCCAGTTATAAGCATTTCTGCTTCGAGGGCCCGGTTGGTTTCGTGTTCGAACCAACCCGGCCATACCCAAAGTTCTCCGAAAACTTGAGTGTAATATAAGGAAATTACTGTCTCGATCCAATTTTTGCATCACAACTGATAGTGCGTCAATCGGAGGTCTGTAGCTCAAGATACGGGCGTTTGAACGGAATTGTTTGAAGATAGGGGGTTTTGGGCCCGGACCGACCCGGCCCAAGACCCCCTGGGTCGACCCGAACTGGGTCTGGGTTTGGCCCATTAGGGCGCAGCCCGGTCTGGTGGGCGTGGCCCGGCCCTGCCGGCCTGGCCTGTCCCGGTGCGGCTGGTTGGCCTGGCGCGGGCACGGCCCGGTGTGGCCAGCTCGGCGCTGGCCGAGCCGAGCAGAAAGGGGGGCGGCTGCCCCCCTTGATTGAAACTTTGGCCCCACATGGGGCTGCTCCTATGCCATCTGGGGGTTACAACCCCCGGTCTTCCTTTTGAAATGGTCGGCCTGGTCTGGCCGGCCGGTGTTGTCGTCGCGTGACCCCGAGGTCCCACCCCTCTGAGGTGCCGGCGGCCGGCGGCTCCAGCCGCCCCGCCTTGCACTGCCGCGGCTTTGAGTCGCTGGCTTGTCCGACCGACAAGGCACAACGGTGCTGCGCCCCTCCGCCGCGGCCCCGCTCCGGCCTCGGACTCTTCATGGTTCTCCGGCGCGGCACGACGGCGCCACAGCTTTGTTCGGCCTCAACGGCGTGGCGGACGGTGTCGCGCTTCTTCGCCAGTTCTTCTTTGTTTCCACACGGTGTCGTTGCACTTCGCTACCTTTGTTCGTGCCGCGACAAACATATCATCAAAGGGGGAGGAGGGTCAGCCGTGTTCATGTGGTTTGGCCCCCTCCCATTAATCCGATATCAAGCGGCTAAGAAAATTGACGTTTGAACGGTCAAAGAATATTCATGAACCAAAATCAAACCCCTACCTCGATGAAGTCGTTGAACAATGTTTGTCGCGGGAAAGGGACGTCGCGGAAGACGGCATCGCGGAAGAAGGATCATCAGCGTTGCGGTACACAGCGTCTCATTACACGGCGTCATGGAGAAGAGGGTCGTCGGCATCGCGGTACACAGCGTCGTGTCATCGATCTCCAAGGAATCAGCGTTATTCGTCGTCCTTCATCTGAGGTCGGTGTTCTTTGCGTTTTTCAAGGAGGAATATGAAGATTACAAGGCTTGAGCAATTCCTCTCCAACCTTCTCGCACAACGAAATAATCCTTAAATAAATAAGACTTTATCTTATTTATTTAACACACACAAGCCAACAATCAATTCAAAATTTAAAATGAATTCAAGAATTGTTTACATTGAATAACTTAATTCAATTCATTAAAAAAGAGAGTTGACTTGGAATTTAAAAGGGGGTTGCAGGTGAGTTACAAAATTAAAATGCACGTGGGAGGTTAAAAGTAAAATAAAGGGGGTGGGGATCGTGTGGGACCCACCTCACTAATATCCTACCTAGTGGAGTTAGGTTATTAGTGGGTCTCACTCTAACCACCATGCCTAGGTTATCACTACTTAGAATAAAAATAAAATTTGTAGCACAATATTTTATTTTATTCTTTAGTTAACCCATTTAATTAATAACCTCACCTGAGCCAACGCAACTCCGAAAAAGGGGTTCTTAAGCAATTACCGGCACTGCGGTTTCATCGGTGTCCTCGGATTTCGATTCTGAGCACCGGTTCAAAAGTTAGGAAAACTCGCTCATTCGTTCACTGAATGTACCTAAGCTAAACTTTGGAACATGATTCCGGGCACACCGGGCCTCGGAATCAGGTGCCGTCAGAAACTGCGTACTCGTAAAATCCCAAAAAAAAATTAGAAAAAAAAATTTCCCTTGAAATTTATGGGTCTTTACATTAATAATAAGATTCCAATATCCAATTAAGCAAGTAAATGCTTTCAATTTTAAAACAAAAAGGTTTTGCAATTCAAAATCATATTTACACAAATCATGATTTACATTTCAAAAAATAGAAATAATTTAGAAATTCATTCTTCACATTTCAAATGATGGAAATATATTTCAAATAATGAAATTTACCTTTAAATAATGGGGTTCTTTACACAAATGGAACTTTTCAAAAAAATGTATTAAATAAATAATTTTATATAAAACAGTTTATATAAATTCACAAGGCATGTAAAATAGTTTACAACAATGGAATATAAACATTTAAAATACAAAAAGAGAGAAAATTTTCACATTAAAAATAGGTACCATTGTTCTAGGCTATAGGGACTGGACACTGTGAAATGGAAAATATGTACATATTCTCCTTTGGTCCTAAGGCAAAGGGGACTCATCACCATCTCCTAAGGGGTGTGATATACTGATATGATGTTTTAGAATGTTTTAAGTCGTAAAGTGTCTCAAAAAATAACTCACTAACTACCTAATTCTTGCATGTGCTCTAGTACAAAACAACGATTTGAAATTTATTTCAATACGTCTTAAAATAAAATAAAATCCCATTCTCCGTTTAAATTATGCCAATTTTTACTTTAAAACCCATAATAGGTTTTTAATAAAAAGACATTCCTTTTCAAAAAGATGAAACCCTAAGGTTTCCCTCAAACCATTTTTAAGCCATTTTTTCAAAAATAAGGATTTGAAACTAGTTAATGCAGTTTCACAATCCATTTAACAATTAAATTCATCAATTTAATTTTTATACAATTCCATCAATTTCATCACAAACCCATAATTCAATGAAATTGGAGTTTTTCACAATATTCCATCAAAACCATTTTCCACAATTAAATTTAACAATTTAATTCAAAAACATTCCATCAAAACCATAATTTAAATTAAAAAAATTTCATCTCACATTTTCCACAAACACACCCCAATTCAATGGAATTTGAGGTTTTCCAATTTCATGTCAAAAACCCATTTTTCTTAAAAAAGACCCAATTCAATGGAATTGGGTTTTCACAACAAAACAATTGAAATCCATTTAATTCAAAACCAATAAATTTCAATTAATTTTAAAAAATAAATTTAGGGATTAATAAAAATTGGGCATCGTGTCGGAACAACCTACCTCAAAGTTGCTAGATCTCGAACTGTCAAAACCTAGTCGGGATTTTCTAAAGAAGAATGAAAATAATGGAATCCAGGGAAACAAGGATCAAAACTAGTTTTACAACCCCAAAACACAATGTATTAGATCCAATAACAAAACAAAGATCCACATAACCCTATAGATAAGAAGAGAGACCCTGGGAGAACAATAAAGAAAGGAAAAAACTAACCAAAAGATGATCAAATGTCATTCGTCTGGATTTGGATTGCTTTTGGGAGGGATATTAGGGGACAAGAATCCTTCTTGGGAGCTCCAAGTAAGGTATAAATCAGTTTGGGTCAAAGGATTTCCATTGGGGATTTAAAATATGGGTTTATAAATTTTTAATAAAAATTTAGATTAAGGAAAAACTTGTCTGCCTAGTTTCCTGGGAAGAGGCGCATAGTTTAGTCAAACCGTGCACAAGCCATGTGAATCCCACTATCTAATTTTTTCAAATCTCTATAGTAGGGTGAATGATTTTAAAAATCCTATGCCAACCATTCAATAGACCAAAAACTTCAAAAAAATCATAATTTCACCTAATTTAACCCAAAATGAAACCCAACCAAAGAAATACTAAAAGGGGGTTTAAGAATACTTGAAAATAGTAACAGGATGTTAAAACCTCCCCAACATAGAAACTTATTGTCCCCAAAAAGCCTATGAATAATCCTACATGTCAAAAAGATGAGGCCACTACTCTCTCATCAGCACCTCCATATCCCTCATATCATGAATATCAGAACCATGCTGCAATATCACTCGAAACAAATGTATCATCTTCCCATGAAGTACTATGGTTTCAGAATCAACTATACTAACTGGTCATTCAACTATGGATAAATCTGGTTCAACTTCATGATCATGCCAACACAAAACATGATATGGATCATATAAATACTTTCTCATCTATGATACATAGAACACGTTATGTATTTAAATCATCTGCGGTGGTAGTGTTAAATGGTAAGCAACTTTCCCTACCTGCTCAATAACCTCAAAAGGTCTCACAAAATGAGGAGAAAGTTTCCCTTTCCTCTCAATACATCAATGATCCAAATGATGTGTAACCTTAAATAACACCTAGTAACCAACTGATGATTCCAAAGGTCTATATTGAGGATCAGCATAAGACTTATATCGGCTCTATCCTTTTAACATTCTGTGATGAATCTAATGAATCTTTGATGTCATCTCTTTCACCAAACATGGTCCAACCGGGGAACTTTAACCAATCTCCAACTAACACAATAAAGATATACAAGGACAGCTATATAAAGCCTCAAAAGGATCCATCCTGATCATGGACTGGTAACTATTGTTATAAGAAAACTCAATCATCCCCAAAGGATCATACCATGTCTTACCAAAGAAGAGAACAAAATCATAGAGCATATTCTTGAGAATCTGTATAACTCTTTCTATCTATCCATCTGATTATGGATAGTATGTAATACTCAAATGAACATAAGATCCCAGTTCCTATTGAAGGTATCTCTAAAAGTGATAAATGAACTGAGGATCCCTATCATAGACTATAGAAGATGAAACTTAATGTAAATGAACAATATCTTTTACATAGATATTTCCCAACTCCTCAACTTTTGTTGTATCACGAATGGGTATAAAGTGTGCCTATTTCATCATCCTTTCAATCACAACCCATATCACATTCTTATTTCTCTAGGTATGAGGTAACCCAACCACAAAGTCCATAGATATTTCATCTCACTTCCAAGTAGGGATTGGAAGTGGATAAATAAAACCTAAATTTTTATAGTGCTCAACCTTAACCTATTGGCATGTATAACAATGAGAAACAAACTCAGCAATTCCCCATCTCATACCTAGTCATCAAAACTATCGTCTCATTTCATAGAACATCTTTTTGGGTCCTGGGTTCATAGCCTATTGGGAATTATGGAAATCCCCCGTCACATCTTTTTTTACCGAATATGGTACCAAAAAAAGATTTTGATAACACAGAATGGCCTCTTTAGAGAAATACCATTGGGAAACTATCTCCCCACTATATAAAGAGTCTTTAATTCCATGTAACTCATCATCAAGCTGCTGATCTTGAAGAATCAATTCGAGAGGAGTGGATGTCAATTGGACACTCACCAAGGAAACCTCCTCCCCTTTCTCCAAAACTCTAAAATGAAATTATGCAAAGAGATACATCAAATTCCACTCTTGTGAATATTAATTCACTACTTGGGTTGGAATTTTCCTACTCAAAGCATATGTGAAGACATTCCATTTCCTCTGGATATAGGTGATGTCAAATTATAAAGATTGTAGGTATTCCACCCAACACCTCTGAAATAGATTAAAATATTTTTTAGAGAAGATATAACTCAATATTTTGTGGTTTGAAAACACGGTAAACCTTTCCTTATAAAGGTAATTCCTATAACTCTTAAGAGTGTGCATCACAGTTTCATGTTCAAGGTCATGGGTTAGATAATTCTTCTCATGTGGCCTAAGCTGATGAGAGCCATAAGAAACAACATGATCACCTTTCATAATAATGTAGCCCAAGGCTAAAGATAATGCAACACAAAAGACCACATATCCTTTCCCGGCCTCTAAAAGATTCAACATCGACATAGTAGTCAAATAACATTTTATCTCAAAAAAAGAATTTTGAAATTTCTCATTCCAAGAAAAATTTACACCGTTCTGAGTTAGTGCAGTCATTATAGAATCCAACATTGAGAAGTATTTAATCAAACTAGTGGTAATGACCAGCTATACCCAAGAAGATTCATATCTAGAAGTCACTTTTTGGTTGTTCCCAAATCATAACAGCCTTCACCTTCTCAAATTTGACCAAAATACCATGTTCTGAAACCACGTGTCCCAATAATTTAACTTCTCATATCCAAAATTCACACTTAAAAAGATTGGCATAGAGTTGATGATTTCTCCGCAAACTCAGAACTATTATCTAATAATGCACATGATCCTCCTTGGACTTATAGTAAATGAGTATTTAATCCATAAAGGATACCACAAAGGTATTAGAATACTCATGTAAAATCCTATTCATTAATGCTATAAATACTAAAGGAGCATTGTTTAGACTAAATGGAATAACAAGGTAATCATAATGACAGTACCTACTCCAAAAGGCAGTTCTCTAAATGTCATATTCATTTATCCTCAACAGAAAGCAACTAGATAGAAGATCAATCTTCAAGAACTAATTTTCTCCTTTCAACTGGTCAAATAGATCATCAATCCATGGAAATAGATGCTTTTTCTTTACTATCACTCAATTGAGATTTTGATAATCAACACATACGAGAAGTGAACCATCATCTTTCTTAGAAAAGAGAATTAGTGCCTCCTAAGGTGACACTATTGGGTGTATAAAGCCTTTATTAAGAATATCATCCCAATGGGACTTCAAATCTTTCATTTCAGATGGTTCCACATGGTAATAGGTAATATATACTGGTTGAGTACCAGGCATTAATTCAATAGAAAACTTTACCTCCCTTACTAGTAGAAAACCAGAGAAGTCAGAAGGAGACACATCGGTAAACTCGATGATAACTAGTGGGAGATCACCACACAAAGATTCTCACTCCAAATAAAAAGAAAACATAGATATTACTTTCCCCATCATTGGATAATAAGGTCTATCTCTACTCTACCTTGGGTCTCATTCTCCTTAAAAGTCATGAGATACACCACTGAGTGTAGTAAAGGAGACCCATCGAAGATAACAATCAATCTAGGATTTATTGGAAATGAGACAATACATCCTGAAAATGATGTCAAGATGTTTCAGGTTGATAACCAGAAATCTATAAGAAAGCTCGACAT
Source organism: Viscum album (assembly GCA_963277665.1). NCBI lineage: Eukaryota > Viridiplantae > Streptophyta > Magnoliopsida > Santalales > Viscaceae > Viscum > Viscum album. Next base: position 1,688,814,968 of record OY728163.1, on the reverse strand, counting down.
CATATACAAAGTTGACACAAGTGGGACTACAGAGACCCTTCTCTTTCTTCATACCAATAGGAATAGTAATATGTATTACACAAGATAAAACCTCCATAGGAAGATTAAGTAGATTAAAAATAAATGTTAAAATAAATGAATGAAATTCACCGGTATCAAATAGAGAAATCAATAATGATGAAGTTATAGTAATGGTACCTCTCCCATGTTTTGGACTTGTATTCGCTTCCTATGGAGACTCTTCTACTGCATGAAGTAGCGTTTTCTGGATGCCTGTGGATAGAACTCTTTTATACGTGAATTATCTAATTACCTTGTAGTTTTAGGAGGAGATGATTATATTTTTCTACTACTTGGAGTGTAATAAATATGGTAGAATCACTTCAAGTGCCCCGAACATCTGCAGGAGCCACAGTTCTTAAGTGTCTCAGTGAAAACCCTATTTGAATGTCCTGTATTTCCACATAGGTAGAAATTCAAAGGACTTATTCCTATTACTATAAGAGTTTTAGAATTACCCTTCTATCAAGAATAGTCATGAGAATCATCATGCTTCCACTTTTACTTGAAGGAACTCACACTGCCATTGGGAGAGAAAGAAAATCCTGATAACCCTGACTTTCCAGCTAGGTCTATTTCAACCATAAGTTCTCAATCCATCACATCATCATAAGAAGTCAGTTTTCGTAAGAAAACCTAATAACAAATAAACTAATGAAGTCCCAAATTGAACCTTAAAGCCTTCATCTTATCATTTCATATAATCTCAATTGTGAAATGCATGAGCTTAGCAGAATGGTTTACATACTTTGTCACGGTCCTATAAACCTGATCACGTCTAAAAAACTCTATAGACTTGGCCAAAAGAATTGAATCTATATAGAACTGGTTTGTGAAAATACCTTTTAAGTCTTTCCACTCTAATCCTCCATTCTTATTCACCATTACCATTGTGTCCCACTATCTCTTGCTCGGTCCTTCTAGCACGAAGGTGGCACACTTCACTTTTATTTCATCGGGTGTTTCCAAGAACACAAAAAAAACACTCCATCATGTTCAACCATCCCTCATCCTCTTTAGGAACATTTAATCCTTTGAATGTTGTGTGATTCTAGAGAAGAAAATCTTGAGAAATAACTTTGAGAACATCCCTCTATGGTTACATAGTTAGAGTTTGAATGGGAACTGGATGTGGTGTATGTCCTAAAGCATGGACATTGTACATAATCAACTCTTATATATTTAGATTCACAATAGGATTCACTCACTGAGGCTCATTAGTATCTTCCTCCTGGATTCTATTTTAACATATTCTCATAGGCATGATTCTACAAAACATCAATAGATAACAAGGAAGACATCAGATTACACTCAAATAGTGCAATAAGGGAATTTAATCTTAATAGATAGAACAAACAAGATTTGTATTTCAACCTATCTAAATAAAAATAGTGAAAATATTATAAAAAATAAAAAATATGTCTTTCCCTAACCACCCATGGTGACTTAAGGTTCATTTCTATTGGATCTAGCAAGGCACTCAATCGCAAATACCTCCAAAGTCCCGATAAGATTTCACAATTTCATATTGACTTCAAGGTAAGATGAAAAACCTATACCTCTGATACCACTTTTTCATGAACCATCCTGGGTACCTTGGTAGCCCGATAATCAAGTCATCCCTGACATGGACTCAAGGGAATTTCTAATCTCAATAGGTCAGAGACTAGCACCTGGAAACATACACAAGGATGGTTGGAATGAATTTTCCACAAACAATATGGAAGAAATAGAAATAAGACAGTATAGATATCAAAAATAATCCATCAGGAGTAATGCACCAAAAGTAAAACAGTCATAAACAATCCTAAGTACTATAACCAAGTACCAAAAAATAGGAAAAACTGTCCAAGTCCTAATTTAAATGCAACTCGCCAATTCCATGCTTTAATAGCTAGAACCAACTCTAAGTGATCCCTTTCCCATGCTCAAACCTAGAATAAGATAATATATAAACACCTAAAGGAACAAATAGCATTTGATCCAAATCCTAGTAGGATTTCACCCATAGTTTCCATAACAAGATACCAATATCAAATTAACCAAGTAAATGCTTTTAATTTTAAAGAAATTAGGTTTAACATTTCAAAATCACATTTACAAAAATCATTCTTAACATTTCAAAAGGTGGAAATAATTTATAAATTAATTCTTCAAATTTAAAATGATGGAAATACATTTCAAATGATGGAATTTACCTTTAAGAAAATGGGTTCTTTACACAAATTTCACTTTTTAGAAAAATGGATTTAATAAACACTTTTATATAAAATAGTCTATATAAATTCACAAGGAATGTAAAACAATTTATAATAATGTAATATAAACATTTAAAATACAAACAAGTACGCAACATGGTCATATTCCAAATAGGTATGATAGTTCCAAGCTATAGGGACCTGACACTGTGAAATAGAAAATATTTACATGTATCCCATTGGGCCTAAGTCAAAGGGGACTCATCACTATCACTTAATGGATGTTTTGTGCTGATATGATGATTTATAACGTTGTAAGTCATAAAGTTCCACCCAAAATAACTCACTAACTACCTAAGGATTTCATATAATCTAGTAAATAAAAATTATGGGTAATTTATTTCAATACTGTTTAAAATACAATTAAATCCCATTCTCTATTTCAATTATGCCAATTTCACATTTAAAAACCATAACAGGTCTTTAATTGAAAACATGCATTTTCATAAAGATAAAACCCTAAGGTTTACCTCAAACCATTTTTAAGACATTTTTTCAAAAATGATAATTTGAAACCAATTCATACAATTTTACAATCCATATCACAATTAAATTAATCAATCTAATTTTTATACAATTCCTTCAATTTCATCACAAACCTTCAATGGAATTGGGGTTTTAATAATTTTTTATCAAAAACATTTTCTACAATTAAATTCAATAATTTAATCAAAATAATTTCCATCAAAACCATAATTTAAATTAAAAAATTTAAATCTCACAATTTCCACAAACACACCCCAGTTCAATGGAATTGGGGGTTTTCCTATTTCATGTCAAAAACCCATTTTTCATAAAAACCCCAATTCAATGTAATTGGGTTTTTTCAACAAAACAATTGAAATAAATTTAATTAAAAATGAAGAAATTGAATTTAATTCAAACAATTGAAATTAAAAAAAATCAATTTATGGATTAATAAAAATTGGGCATGTTAATGGAACCACCTACCTCAGAGTCGCTAGATCTTGAAGCATCAAACCCTAATTGGTATTTTCTAAGGAAGAATGACAATAATGGAATATAGGGAAACAAGGTTCAAACCTAGGTTTAAAAGCCCAAAAAATTGGGTATTAGATCCAAAAAATAAAACAAGGATCTATAGAACCCTAGAGAGAAGAAGAAAGGCCATGGGAGAATGAGAACGAGAGGAGAAAACTAACCAGAAGAGGATCAAACATCATTAATATGAATTTGGATTGATTCTGGGAGGGATCCAAGGGGCTAAGAATCATTCTTGGGAGCTACAAGGAAGGTACAAAATGATTTAGGTTGAAGGAGGTCTTTCGAGAACCTAAAAGAGGTGTTTGGGAAATTTTAATAAAAATTCAGATATAGAAAAAATCCATCTGCACAGTTTCCTTGGAAGGGGCACACAGTTTAGTCGAATTGTGCACAATCCATGCACCTATTTTATATGGGATACACAGTTTTCTCAAAAATGTTTTATGGTTTGTAAAACCATGCACAATCCATGTGAATCCCACTTTCTAGTTTTTCCAAATTATTATAATAGAGTGCATGGTTTGGAAAACTATTTTGCAGCCATGCACTAGCCCAAAAACATCTAAATATTTCATAATTTCACCCAATTTAACTCCAAATAAAACCCAACCAAATAAATACTAAAAAGGGGGTTTAGTAATACCTAAAAATAGTAATATGATATTACATTAGAACTTGTGAACATAATTTACTAGGTAGGGTCACATGGTTAGTAGTAACTGTGTGTCATAACTATGCATCGCTATTGGTCTTCTATTTGGGGAGCATGGTATTGATAGTTGGATGCATGTATTAGAAAAAATATGAAACCCCTTATAGTGTATTTCAATAAGGCATGCAATTTTATGGGAAAAAACATCATGGTTTTCCCTAACCATGCGCCAATCGTGTACAACACCATGGGCTTCCTAAATTTTTCAAATTCTCTTATAACAACACCAAAATAAGACCTAAATTAAAGAATATCAAAATAATCATCAAGGAATTCCTAAAATAAGGTAACAGGATGTTACATGAATCCATTGGAACCTATGAGGAAAATTTTTCAACACTTGGAAGGTATGTTTATGGTTTAATCATCATCCCTAAAAGAAAAATTGATCAATTATTTGGTGGATTAAAACCATGTCTCTGAATGGTGTTAGATATAAGATACTTTAGTATTAATGAATAAATTTTTTAATGTGCTCTCAAGGTATAATTAAAAATTATATATTTCCATCATTCCTATGGTTTTATAAGAAAATGAAGATGGAGCCTAATGAAAAATTGAATAAATCACATGGTAGAAAGAAACTCCAACCATCTACATGCCATAAATATGGGAAGAAACATCAAGAAAAAATTTCTTGAATAGAACTAGGAGGTGTTTTAAAATTGTAAAGGCTAGTCATAAATCCCATGAATTTCCAAAGGGGGTGAATAGTATGGTTAATGTAGTGGAGGAAAAGAAGATGTCAACTAGTGAACCACCCACACCCTAATACTTAAAATACAAGGTGTGTGAGAATTACACCAACCAATGAAAAAACTGATGGTTTATGATGATGATTAGCATCAAAAACCTCTTAAGCCCAAGTATAAAGTGAAATATCATGTGATCATGACTACTAAAGTGAGTTACGAGAATAATGCAGTGAAAGGTAACCTTATATTCCACTCTATAACATCTAATGTATTATTTGAATATAGATCTACCCACACTTTCATATCTAAGTAATTATAAAAGGTTATCAAATTACCATCTCAATAATTAGATATTGATTTAGTGTTGAAAACTCTTAATGGTATAATGGTCACATATCAAGTCTATAGTTCCTCTCTAATTGAATATTGTTTGAATATTATTTTTATAAATATTTTGATTCTCTATTTAGTTGAATTTTATGTGATTATAGGCATGGATTGAATTTCTTTATATAGAGACTATATTAATTTCTGAGGTAGGGAAGTCACATTTTATATTCTAAATGAATTAACCTATGATTTTTTGTCATTGTGAGGATGAATATGAACTTCCAATAGAAATTACTTCTATATTGTAGGTCTTAATTCCTATCCATACAGGGTATTTATCTCATATGGTTGGGGAAAACTCAACATTGAGTATGTGCTTATTTTATAGGAGTTTATTGATGTATTTACAAAAAAATTTCCTAGTTTTCTTATGAATTGTGAAGTTTATTTTTCAATATAAATCATACCTAGTGTTACACCTATTTTAAAGACTCCTTAAAGAATGACCCCAATTGAGTTTCATGAACTGAAGAAGAAACTATGGGATGATTTTGATAAGGTACTCATATGCCCTAGTGTGTCACCATGGGGTGCACATGTTCTTGTTTTTAAGAAGAAATATGGGGTAATGTGACTTTTCATTGATTATAAAGAACATAAAAAGATCGCTATCAAGAATAAGTATCATCTACCATATATCAATGATTTTTTATCAATTAAAAGGATATCAATACTTTTATAAGATTGACCTTTGTTTTGGATATCATCAATTGAGAGTTAAGAAGGAGGATATACCCAAAATAGACTTTTGTGAGAGGTATGGGCATTATTAATTTATATTAATTCCATTTCGACTTACTAATTCCCATGTTATAATCATGTATTTAATGAATAGAGTCTTCACAAATTACCTTTATTAGTTTTTTGTTGTCTTTATAGATGATATTATTATACATTGAAAGTGAAAATAGGTGCATGAATATTATTTGAGAATCATTCTAAAGACCCAGAGGAAGTATAATTTTTATGAATATTTTACTAAGGGTGAATTTTGGATTTAGAAATTTTCATTCTTGGGTCATATAATCTAATGTGAGGGTATATTGGTTGATCCTTCAAAGACAATATTTTTTGAGAAATGGCATAAACCAACCATGGTAATTGAAATTTTTAGTTTTATTAGGTTATATATATATTATTAATGTTTTTTAGCTATTTATCATGAATATATAATCCACTCACCAAGTTGACTCATAAGGGGGTTAAGTTTTTATAGAAATATGGATTTGAAGATAATTTCAAGGAGCTGAAGATAAGGTTGGTCATTACACAAGTACGTACACTAACCTTTAATAAAGAAGGGTTTGTGATCTATAGTGATGCATCAAAGAAGGTATTGGGATTTTTACTCATGTATAATGATATAGTTATAGATTATACCTCATGATAATTTGAGATTCATGAGTAAAATTACCCAACTCGTGATTTGGGGTTAGTTGTGGTAATTTTTTTATTAAATATATGGAGGCATTATATTTACAAAGAAAGGTGTGATATTTATACTAATCATAAAAGTTTAAAGTATATATTCACTCATAAATATTTTAGTATTCACTAAATAAGATGGTTATAATTAATTAAATATTATGATTATTTAATCCATTAACACCTTGGGAAGGTGAAAAAGGTGGTTGATTCTCTAATTCAGAAGGACTGTGCTAGTTTTTTCATGATGAGGATTGAAATAGATCCAATAATTTTGGATTTATAGAAGATATAACATGAAATACTAAGGAAATGTGAAATATCCTTTCTTTCTCAAATGAATGTTAAACTATCTATCCATGTGAGGATTAAAGAGGTGCAAAGGGAAGATGTGGAACTATAGATGAAAGTGAGGATTATTTCTAAGTTTGAATGGGATTTTGATTTAATGATAAGGATTAAGAACTAATTATGTGTCCCGAAAATACTTTAAATGAAGGAGTTTTTGTATAAAGATCATAGTTCATCATTCTCTATTCAACTTGTAAGTATTAATATGTATAAAGATATAAAAGAGTATTTCTGGTGGGACAACATGAAATGGGATATTAAAGAGTATGTATCTTGATGCCTGGTATGTTAGTAAGTTAATGATGTGATAAATAAGTCTAAGTGGTTGTTATAACCATTATCTATACCTAAATGGTAATGGGAAAACATTACCATGGATTTCAAATTCATACTTTCCAAAACATCTAAATGGAATAATACTATTTGGTTTTTAGTCAATCTCCTTAAAAATTAATCACACTTCATTTCCATCAGAGAAGATTCCTCTCTTTTTTATATTTATAATTTTTACATTAAGGAAGTAGTGATATTTCATGGAGTACCACATTATTGTATCTATTCTAGATCCAAGGTTTACCTCAATATTATAGAGAAGTATTCAAAAAGCTCTAGATTTAGAGTTGTGTTTCAATATTATCTATTATATTCAGATATATGTTTACTCTGATAGAATCATTATAACCATGAAGTATATGTTGAGATCTTGTTCTCTATACTTCAAAGGATGTTGATATCAACACCTTCCTCTGGTCAAGTTTTCTTACAATAATATATTTCACTCAAGCATTCCAATAGCTCCTTATGAACCATTTTATGGAAGGAAGTAAAGAAATACAATGTCTCAGGATGAAGTTAGAGAAATAAATCTATTGGGACATGAGATAGTTGTGGGTATGGAATAAAAATTTAAATTCATTTACCTATAATGCCCTGACCCCAGAATCCCAGAGTTTGTGTGTTATTTTAATACATTGGCTTGATTACAAGGAATCAAGTCCCAAAGGACTGATCAATTTAGCAGTCTTGGAAAATAGATTACATAAATGAACATTACATTGCACATTCACACACAACATAAAAAAATCCTTTGATAATTCCATTATTATTATAGATTAAACCTGTATATAAATCATAATACACTTCTTGTCATCCTGGGAAAATAAAACATAAGAAAGGGGTAAGCTCAAATGCTCAATAAGGGTAAATAATTAAGCAAAAGCTATAAACTTTTAAAGAAATATGTGTAATAAAAACATAATCTTGAACATGATATGTCAAAAATAAATCTAACATTACCATATAAACATTCACATGGATATTCTAATAGTCTAATAATCACATGTAATAACTAATTTCATAATGAGGGAATGCATAATGCCGGACATCATAACCACATAGTCAAGGCCTCATGCCAAGAATAAAAATAAATTTTTTTTCAAGGCCTTGTCCCAAGACACAAATTTTTCTCATGATACCTTCTGATGCATCAAGGAGCTAGAGTAGGCTTCACCCGTCACTTACTAAGTCCAATGCATTCCTCATATAAAAATGTTGAAAAATAATATAAACATTCATATTAAAACTATCATAAGAAATGTTAATAATTTAACCATAAACCATGAATGATATAAAAATAACACATCCACATTCAAACATATAATAAAACCTTTAATAAAATATGGAATTTTGTATCATAATAAATCAACTTCAAACAAGTGTAAAATCCATCAAATGATGTTGACATAGATGAAATCAAAACTATTTGAGAGAAATGTATCTTTTTTGTGAAATCATTTAAAATTCACACAATATAGAAAAGAATAAATTTAAAATACATTTTTGAATCAAAGTTTCCCATACCACTTTGAAACTTTTTAAAGTAATTAACATTTTAAAACATTCATGTCCATATAAAGAGATCCTTAAAACCATTTTGAAAACATGGATATTAATGAGAATGATTTAGAGGAATAAATATTTAAATCATTTAAATTGATTTTTTAGTCAAATATTACCTTAGAAATAATCCTTTTAAAAACTATTTTATGAAACATATACATGGATAATAAATATTTCCTAGTAAAAACTTACACATAAACAATCTTGAATAATAATGAGATTGAAGAATTAACCCATACCTTGTACTTTCCTTTAGTTGAGGGTACATTTAACCTCCTGTATAATGACCATAGTATGTTATGAAATTATAACAGAACCATATTAATATTTATGATATCATATATGATTCATTTATGACTTTATACTACCCATTTAATAACATTTTCCATGTTAAAGTAACATTTTAGGTAATAATCGCTTTCTTTATCGTATATGTTTTAACTTGTTATTCTTGATCATATCACTTAGATTAGGATTTACATACTTAAATAATATAAAAAATGATTTATATATCATATATATTCAGAATATAAATCTTTAAGGGTTTAGTTATATGATATTCCAAGAAACCAATATGTTTTTTTATGATTTCTATGGGTTTATAATGATTCCAATGATCGAGATTGATATCACATGGATCATGATTATTGATTCTAGTGAATCTTTCCTTTTCCATGTATTTATATTTTATAGTACAGGTATTGATGTGTATGAGTTATTTTATGATTGTCTCATGCACTTTTATTATTTCATAATACCCTTATGTGATATTATTCTCATTTATGACATTCAATTGTTAATTCTTATGTTTAACCATAATTCGAGTTCAAACGTTTTATATTTATTTTTTACCAGGTTTTAAGGAATTATGATGCATGATTTATGTCAATAAAGGATATTACAAGTATGATGTTGATGACTGAATGTGAAATAATAAAATCTGGGTATAACGGGAGATGATGTTCAACTTTATGAACTAGTTTTTTATGAGTCCAAGTTGATGTAAATTGTTTATGTAGGATTTTATCCTAATTATAAAAAACTATAAACCTAAAAATTACTCCAAAATTTAAGTGATACAAGTTTTCTATTTGATGTTGAAAGGTTTTTTTGAAAAAAAATTGGTCAAAATTATCAACATCATAACTGGAAATGTAAAGTTATGGATTTTAGCACTAGATTCAGGAGTGTGAGTCCTAGGCTATTATAGTTAGTATCAAAGGTGGGTTTAGATAACTTTGTAGATTGGTATGTTTTCATATAAGGTTATCTTAAGAGTTATGGATACTGTCATAGGACTATAATCTTAAGGATGATCATAAGTTCAAAGTTTTAAGACACCCCATTTGAGGTTTTTAAGTGGTATAAATTTTGATGTTATTAATGACGTTTTTCGAAACTTTTCTAGGTTGAGGTGTCTATAACCCCTATGATAAACATGATGTTTTCTAGGGAGGATTTATTTTTATATATTAATGAATAAAATGGGATAACCTAAATACTGGGTGACAACCCATCACATGTGGCTAGGTGGTGAGGCTTGAACCCATGACTGTAGGACGATAAGGGTTTCACGCACTAACACTAGCCTACACAATGTCCTTGTTAGCATAGAATTTTTTTTACAAGTGATGATTATGATTATTTCAGAAATATATGGGATTTTATTTGAGTGGTAATGGTTGATTTATCTTGGAGGAAATATATGATCAAATCCTTCTAATATTTGGGTGTCAATCTTAGTCAGGAAATATTTGAAGAATTTTAAGAATATTTATTTATAGAATAATTTAGTTTTAATTTTTGGTATTACTATTTAATTTTGAATATTATTGTATCATATGAAGGTTTACTCATTATAGGAATTATCATACTATGTGATAACCATTTTGGTTTTGGTTAATATCTAAAGACTGGTAGAATAGCTTGACTCTCCCTTTTATGGTTATGTGGTCATTAAAAGTTTATTTTTGTGATTTAGTAGTAAATAATTCATCTTGAATACTCATAATTTAGAGAAAAATATGATATTTTGGTGAAAATTGACTAAAGAAAGAAATTATACTCATCAAGTAACTATATTTCTTTTTTTCTATTGGTCTAAATGGTAAGATAATTCTTTAACTCTAGGAAAAGGATCTTGAAGCAAAAATTATTATCCTAGTACCTTTAATTCTAATGAACTGATGTTCTTTTCAATAATCACATTTATTTTTTCTGAGGCCCTTAACTTCCCATTAATCATTAAATTTTTTGTGATCAATGACCCCAATAACTCTCTATAATTATTTATGTTTTTCCTCTATTCCCACCTATGTTCTCCCTAGGTGGAATCCTAGTAATGTGTAACTTCTAGTGACCTTTATTTTTTCCACATTCCTTTTTTAATAGGATGTTTTATTAAATATTTGTTATGATGTGGTTTTCAATAAATTAATTCTAAAAAATGTTAATCCTATGATAACTAAGATGAATTTTGAGGGCAAAATTCATTTTAAGGGGGGTAGGATGTAACATCCTGAGATTTTATAAAATATATTCCTTTTAAGTTAATTTAAATTATTTAATAGATTGTGTTGCACACAATAAATAGTTTATCTTTTATCACACACAACACCAGGTTTACCATGCATTGCATACAACATTGAGTCCCATTGGTGACTTATGTTACACACAAGCCCGAGTCTTGCCAAGCAATAATATACTATTAATATTATTTATTTAACATAATAGTTATTACCTATTCATTGGAATGGTGAGAATGAATATGATTCTCTAAATTATAAATTAATTGTTTAAAAATATTTATAAAATTAATTCATTGGTTACCAATTAATTAGAAATAAAAATAAAGACCAATTGAATAAAAAGGATGTGTTTTTATGAAAAACTATTCTTATGAACATAATGGAATTTTATCTTAATAAATTAAATTAATCACTATTAGTGAAAGATATTAATGAAATATAAATGTTATATATTTAATTAAATGTTTCTAAATTCATCCAATAGGTTTGATAGGGTGAATAAAATAATAAATCCAATTTTAAGCATAAAAAGTTGTATATTTTTAAAATTCGGTTTTACCGCCTTTTAATTGTGAACCTACTTTAAATATGATTACTAGAAATTTTATAATTTTTACTTGAAGAAATAAAAAAAATTATAATCATAATATAAAAATTTAATTTGGGCTAATTTTTTTTATTTTTCAGAGAACCTTTATATTTTTTATGGATAGTGAATGACGCTGAATTTTAATTGAAAACTGCTTGTACGTCTAAATAATTATAGTGTTAAATTGTATTTTTAATTGGTTTTAATATATAATTATATAAATTTTATATAATTTAATCTAATTTAGGTAATTAAATTTATTTTCATAGTGATTTTAGATATAAAAACTTTGCAAACTTTTTATTATTTTCACTTTAAAACCCTGCTTTATTGTTCCGTCTATGGGATTAATTTTAAATTAATTTATTCTAATTATCTGATTAAAATTTGCAAAAATGGGTTCCATATTTGAAATAATCATAATTTATAATTTATAATAAGGTCAAATTAGTTTTTTTATAAAATTATTAGTGAAAGTAATAAAAATTAATTATAGTGATAAAGGTGAAAACAAGTTTACTTAGTGGTTAAACATTAATCTTAAAGGGGAAAATGACCTAGAAACTTTTACAAAATCCATTTACTAAATATTATTCGACCATATAACCTCATTTATCTATTTTTTGTCATTATGGGATGTACATGATGTAAGGGAGGCCTCTCAATAGTGTTTACCTTTTTATATTTATAAGAATGTCACTCCCCCTCCACTATAAAAAGGCACTCATCCCCATCACTTATTAACACCTATCAAGCTCATTTGGATCGTCCAAAACCTAAAAAAATAATCTTCAAAAATCCCTCCCATCATAGTCATAAATTTGGGTATAAATCAATCCAAGGAAGTCCTTTGGTGTAAACCAAAAAGAGTTACCTGAAAAAGAGGTAACACTCTTCAACGATCACTCTTGTTTTATTTCTTTCTCCACCCATTTAATTATTATTATTACATGATTATATAATAAAATTAGTGTCTTAAATATAATAATATGTTTGTATGTTAAGGTTTTTATTTAAAACTATACACACTTCCATAAAATGGGTAATGAATTTACCATTCGTGTGTACAAAGAACTACCGCCTCATGAAATGATGTCATTTTTTTCCTTTATCACCTCTCATGGTTGATAATTATGATGGATATAATATTTTTGTATGATATGTATTATATTTATGTCTTATTTATACTTATTTATTTTTTATATAACACATACCTTCATGCTTTTCATTTTGTGTAAATATGATAACATCGTTTGTGGACGTGTGGACTACAGCCTCCTCAAAGCATTGTGATATGTTCGCACATTTCATGGAATGTATTAAGGATGTGTTTAATTAAAAATATGTGAAATAAATAAAATATATATTATATTCATGACATAATTAAATTTCTATAAATATAATATATCATTTTATTTATTACCCTTTCACACACTAAAAAATTGATAACATCGTTCATGAATGTGTAGACTACTGCCTCCTAGACACGATGTGATTCCTTTTACATAAAAATAATTATATATATAAGTATATATGATTAAATATTATGGTTTTTATGATATAATGATCATTATTTAAAGATAAATTTCACTTTCCTTCTTTCCATAATGATCATTGAAAAAATGGGAATATTACTTATGTGTATGTACGGCCTACCGTCTCCATGATTCTAATATTGGTTCATTTTTCATAACCATAATTAGTTATTATTTTTAAAAGTATAATTTAAGTATAATTATGATAATTATGTCATAAATATTATGTATATGTTTTAAATAATGACCTCATTTACCATAGTCGGCCTATCAAAGTCAGTTTTGACACATAAGCTGAATATGGCCAAAACATATGACTTAAACATTATTGATTAAGTAATTGTATATACCTTGTTTATAAGTGAAAAAAAGTAATAATAAACTTTTAAAAGGTTATGAATCAATTAAATAATTAAAATAAGTTTAATATTCATTAATATATAATAAAAGCATGGCAAACCCGACTCAAGGTAAGGGGTTTCATCTCAATTAACATTCCATTAAGACTTATTTGTTATCATGAACCTAGTTAATTTTATATTGTGTATCTATTAACCTATGAATTTTTATATGATGATATTAAATTCTTCAATTTATTTCATTATTTCTTGAATCTCATGATTCAAAAGTAACTCAGGTAGTGATGGATTTCTTAACTCAATTTCCATTATTTGGGTTAAACTTCTATGTCATTGGTTATGTTATGCCAAGAATATGTGTGAAATGAACTTTCATTGTTTTATACTATATTTACACTTTTATTTTTTGGATTTACATTTTTCACAGATAATTACTTCATCTATTTATTCTCACTCTAATGATATGATCTTTGTAAGGGATTTCTTATCTTGATTTCCATTCATTGGGTTAAAATTCTCTTTCATTGGTTATGTTATGCCAAGAATATGAGGGAAATGACATCTGATTAAATTATTCTATATTTTCACTTTTATCATTTGGATTTACATTTTTCACACATAATTATTTCATTGATTTATTCTTAATCCAATGATATGATATTTTTAAGGGGATTTATAGTCTCACTTTTATTTTTACGAGTCTTATGCCATATTAACCACTTATTTTTGTTGTTTGGTGTATATAATACACATAAACGTATTTGAATATTCTTATCCTTAAATATTATAATGATATTATAAGTTTTATTTAATTTTATTCCATTCACGGGGTTAATTATTCAAATGTTTCAAATTGGTATGGGACTCTTTTGAATGTTTAAAGATTATTTTCCTCAATAATGTTTTAATGATCTTTTAATGGTATTTCCATTCATCAAAATAAAAAACCCTAATTATTAATTATCCTATACTAGGGATAATTTTTATTGATACCATCCTCATTCTTTTCTGGAGGAATTAAGATTGTTTCAAATAGATTATTTTGGAAACCTGTTTCTTTTCCATGGGTTAACCATGTTTCAATGAGATTTTTATGGACCCCATTTATTTTTTTTATGGTTTAATCATGTTTTAATGAGATTTTTTTGGAACCTATTTCTTCTCCATGATTTAACCATGTTTTAAATATATTTTTATGAAACACATTTCTTATCCATGGGTTAATCATGTTTTCAAAGATATTTTTTTGAAACTCATTTCTTTTCTATGGGTTAATCATGTTTTCAAAGAGATTATTTTGAAACTCATTTATTTTCCTTGGGTTAATCATGTTATAGAAAGAATAAATTTTGTTTCAATGAGTTTTTATTAATTCTATATGAATTTATTTCTTATAAAATATAAATGATGGTTGATCCCAGGTAGCACTGAGAGAGCCCATTATAGCTTATACGATGGGTGCACCCAGATAGCACTCCAATGTATTGGATAATGATTATTTTCTCTGGAAAATTATATTGGAAGTTTTCTGTATAGTTATTACAATTTTTAATGGTTCTATAAGAGTTCAATGATATTATTTTCCAAGATAATAATATGTTTTTATTATTCTTACTATGGGTTTATAATGTTTTCTAATGATTGATTTATATCTCATGGCTCATGATTATTGATTCCGATGACTCTTTCCTTTTCCACATTTTAATATTTTATAGTCTGGGTATTGATAGGTATGAGTTATTTTATGATTTGGTCATGCACTTTGATTATGTAATTGTACCCTTATGCACTCTTATGCTCGTTAATGACATTGAATTGTTAATTCTTATTTCTACCCTTATTAAACATCTGAGCTCACCCTTCTTATGTTTCAGTTTCCTTGGGTTTTAAATAATTATGTTGAATTATTTATGTATATAAATGATTTAACACGGATTATTTTTATTACCTAATTTTAAATAAGAAAATCTGGGTACAACGGGAGATGAAGTTTAACTTTATGAACCAGCTGTTTATGAGTTCAAGTTAATGTGAATTGTTCATGTATAAGTTTTTCCGAATTATCTAAAACTCTAAACCAAATAGTTCTTCCATAATGTAAGTGATCCAAGTTTTCTATTTGATTTTATAATATTTTTTTGAAAAAAAAAATGGGGTCACAGTTATCAACATCATAGCTGAAAATTTAAAGTTATGAATTTCAACATGTGATTTGGGAGTGCGATTCCTAGGATATTATATTATATGATCATTATCTAGAAAATACATTTAATTTTTCTTCATTTATAGTTATTTATAAATTTTTCATGATTTAGTAACTTTATTCCATCATTATTAATCAAAATGGTTCAAAAAATATTTTTACAAAAAGTCATCTTTATTCTTCTTATTTTGGTTGAAAACCCTTTTTCTTCCATGCCCATGTTTTGTAAATGTTTTTAAGAATGTTTTTGGATATTATATAATTATTTTTTAAATTCATTTTTACCCATGTTTTAATTTTTTAAAAATAATTTATAAATAATATTCTTATTATTTTCCAAACGATAAACTTTTGACATTTTATAAAAAAATATGAAAGGAATATTTTTTTAATGTACTCAACGTGAAAGAAATATTCCACCATCATGACTTCTAAAATATTTGAAGCTTAATTTATAAGCTTCCATGGTTCCATTCAAATAATATTTTTTCTATAATATTTTTAAAAAACCTATATTTTGAAGAATTAATTTCAAAATGAAAAGTTTATTTCCTCAAGAAATTTTCCCATGATATTTTATAGTAATTTTTGACTATAATAACATCCTTTGATTTCAATTATGATTTACTGGGGATATAATCCAATGATACCATTCTTATTCTTATTTATATGGTTATGATTATGCTGATGAGATTTTAATGAAACCCATTTATTTTCCATGGGTTATGCTATGATGAAATGATGAAATTTTTATGAAACCCACTTTCATTACATGGGTTATTTTATAATGATATGATTAATGTTTTATGTTGTTGTGGCACACATGTATATATTTTTAATTATGTGACATATGGTTCTAGAATTATATATCCCACAAATGCATTAGGTAAATCCTTAAATCTCATGAGATAATTATGGGATGTGAGTTTATATGCTCAGTCTACTATAATAAATAGGTAGGGATATCTTATCCACTATGGAAAATATATAGGAATTCATAATCTACTATAGGAAATAAGTGGTGATGCATTATCTATTATGATATGGGAAACAGGTATTGATGCCTGATCTACTATGATTTGATGGTCTTAGTAGTTAAACTTGACATATTAAATGGTTTATATGCCTGTGATTATGTCACACTCTTATGATGTGTTTTTATACTTATAATCTGAATTTGTGGTTCAGGATGATTTATAATTATTCCTCACTCTTATGATTCATGTATTTTTAAATGAAAAAACTTTATTCCATGTCTCATATTTATTATCTTTTCTAGATTGGGTATGAGATTTTTAATATATGATCATGATATCATACCCTTTATTTTATATTATGCTTTCATATGATCATCAATTGATATCTCCCATGTTTACCCATACTGAGTATCTGAGATCAACCTTTCTTATGTTTCTTTTCCCTAGGTTATGAAGAAAGGTTTTATGTATGGTATGTCAAGAAGGGTACAAAGTGATAATAATTTTATACGATATGATAAATAATGTATCTAAATAAGATATTTATGTATCTAGTCTCCAAAGATACAAAACATTTATAGTTATAGAATGTATCATAATGTTATGTATCAAATATTCATCTAAAAAGATGTAATATTTATATAAAAAAAGTATAGGATGATATAATCAACCTTATTCTTATTAAATTAAAATCCTTTTGAATCTTTAGAATTAGTTTCTATATGATTAATATGATCACCAAAGTTCTTGGATGTCTCATAAGTATTTTTACTAGCCTTTGAAATTTCACTAACTTCTTGAACATGTATTTTGAAATCAAAATTGAACCAGTTTAAATGTCCCTCAAAATCCAATACATTTGGTTTAAAATATTAAATATATTTTCCTTTCTATTTAATGTTCTATTAGCTTTATAAGGATTTATTTATACTTAATCAATGCAGTGGAAAAAATGTAAAATCCAAATACCCAAGACCATCCATTCTTAATAAATGAAACCATGTATATTCCTAAAATGAAGAAACTATATACCTTGAATCCATGATTCTTAAACTACTATATTATATATAAATTATTGATAAAAATACCTAAAATGAATCTAAAATACTCTCTCCTCCATGGTGTATCCATGGGTTATATAGAATCATCCATCGCATGGATAGGACCCTCCCCCAAACCAATATATACTAGTATCTCATGGAAGTTAAGGTGAGAGAAGGAAGAGATATTTTGGGATAATAAAAGGAGGATTTTATCAGCTGGATTGATCAACATTTCATGGTTATAACCTCCTTATATATACCTTAGGTATTCATATGAGTTTTCCATGAATTAACTTGTACGTTACATAACTTATGAGTTAATGCCTCAACCTTTCATGCATTAATCATATGAACACTCTAAACCTCCCATGTGTTTTATCCAACGAATCATTTCTATTTAGTGATGTCTAGGCATGGAAAAATCTTTAATGATATCAATTATCATTCATCTACCATGAAATCCTAGGATGTTAATGGATATCATACTATATGATTATACTCATAACACTCCTTATGATATTACCTAATCATACAATATTATTAGATAAGTAAGTGGTATAAAATCTATATTTCATTCATTATGATATAGCCAATCATCACCTAAAATATATAAATAACACATCATATCTTTATAGACCATATGGACTATTTCCTTCAATCTCCCACTTGAACTAAATCTTAATATACTTTATAACATTTTTATATTATATTGTATCCTTTAATATTACATGTGAAATCATATCAAAAACTTATCTTTGATAATTCCAAAAAAATTATAAATTTTTCATAAACTTCACCTTATATTAAATCATATAAAATATTTTGTGAATACTCATCCAAAACTCCTTTTGTATAAACTCTAAAACACTTTTAGAGTATCTCTATGAGTAAATACTCAATCCCCATTAATTAAACCAAAAAAGTGTGACTTTATGGGACTTTGTAGTGGTGATAATAAATATGTATTCTTAAGATCATAAATGTGAGCAATGAGAAGCCTCTTTTAAATCATTAGTGCTACTAAAAATAAAAATTTATCTGGAGTGATCTCCATCAAATAAATGTATCACTATAATATTGTCTAATGGATACATCATTTGTAAAAATGAATTTGTATATGATACCTTTGTCCAAGACATTGAGGGACCATGGGACATGAAGTATGTCAATCCCATATAACTGGCTCACACATTCTTGATTCTCTAAGTATAAATATACTAGGTCAATGAATACATCACATGTAATTCACTTTTATAGATGATCACAACACATTCCCCTAACCCAATAGATAAGAACATTATATATGCCACATAGGTATGTTCATACACTTACATGGTCTATCTCAATCAATGTCCTAGATTTCATACTTTTCATACACTAGGAAAAACTCCATCTTTGATATGCTTTAAATAATGGCATGATCATCAACATATCCAACTACAAAATGATTGGATAATCATCAAGTATTTCATAATAAAAGTATCAAAGTATAAAGGTTCTCATGTTAGGTATCTCTCCAACCTCAAATATTGAGGACTCCAAATACGAACCATGCACCCCTATTATCCTAAAGTCATATATCATTACACTATATATGGTATACTTCATGGGTAATATAAGGCACAAAACCCATTTTTTCCTCATGAACATATTATGTATCACAATTCAGGAATCATACTCATTATAAACTTAAAATTTTATAAAAACCTATAATAATCGACAAACATCAATTAAGGATAACTCAAAGTTGTACTTTGAGAGGTTAATTATCATTTAAATTCATAAAATATATATCTATATGAATATATATATATATATGGAAAATGTGAAAAAATGATAAGGTATATATTTAATTTAAATATGATATGACATATTTTATATTCTTAAACCCATTTAAGAATACTTGAAAAATCTATACAAAATCTCTTGTCTAATATATCACATATGATAGACTTCTAGATCATCTTTATGTTTGATTCACTTTTAGGGTTTTTTTAAACACATTAAATATCTCTGTGATTCTATCTAAATATCTATATAATAATCTAATAAAAATCCCTCCATTAAACTCTTTAGTGAGTAACAAATATAAAAAATAAAGTTTTAATAATGGTGATACATAAGAATAATATACCTAATACTCAACACATTCAATTAAGTATTAAAACTTGTTAGCTTCACAAAATAAAATATTATGATGTTAATAACTTTCATTGTATACTTAGAACTCTTTCCAAGAACATTATCAATATCATCCTTGTATCTTATTTCATCAAAAAATTTCCATGAAAATGATATTCACTTTTTACTTTGACTAGTATAATGTGGTATTTGTTAACTTTGAACTTCTCAAAGTCCAACCATAATCCCACTAGCATATTATAAAATATATTCTCTTTATAATATCATTATAAAATATAAAATTCCTTTTTGTTTAGGAAATAACTTGTGTTTCCTTTAGTGATAATATTTAACAAAAAAACTAGTATACCCATATCATATATGGTATTATTTTTAGTTGGATCATTGTTCTAAAAAATATATCTTCTTATTTTAAAATATTCCACTAATGGTGGTGGGATGAAATACCTCAAATTTTAATAAACATATAGATAAATTTTTTTATCTTGGATAAAACACTTTTAACATTATTTTCTTTTCTTTTATGTTGTAGAATCTGATGAATCATAAACAATGTGTATTGAATCTATCATATCATATTGTTCATAAAAATAATTTGTCAATAGAAAACTTCTATTATAATATAATATTAATGAGATAAAGATACACATACTTTACTTAGATCCATCTAATATTGATATATACTCTTTTTTATTCAAATTTATGAATTATAAACCCTTCACTTCATCATTTTAATACAAACTACAAGATATATCAAACCTTAACTTGATTTTGAATTCTTGTGTATTTACAAAACTCATAAAAAATACATATAGTATCTTATTCATTTTAAAATAAAAAAAATTGATTTATATAGCTTCAATACTTAATATGGACATTTCATGGAGTTTCCTAAACTCCTTTAGGTATCCTAAATTATTCCATCACATGGAATAAATGTCATTCCTTCTTAACACCACCTTTAGGTTTTAATGGAATTTAATGGATATTTGAAGAAACATTGTTGTACTTTCCAACTAAATTTTATTCTTTTAGTTTAAAATTTAACCTAATTTTATTTTCGATATAGCACCAAAACCAAGGCATCACATTCACTAGTTCATTTTTCCTTACTTTGATAAAATTGGATAAAAATTTCTTGAAATCATTCACATTTTCATAACATTTCCATAACATTTCCATTGATGATAATAGAATGAATTTCATACCTAGAACAATACTTAAGGAAACTTTGAGTGAAGTGTTTATACTACTTATAATCATTTTGATTCAAGTTTTGAACAACTTTAATTTATTTCTTGGGAATGGGTTACTCTAACACATAGAATTTTTTTTTCTTAAGAAAAATTATTAAGTATTATACCATTCTAATAATTTTATTACAATTATCCTCCCATTTCTATGGGGATTATTGTTGGGACCACTTTGTGTATAAGGTTATATTTTTTGTCAACAGTTTTCAATGAAGATCAAAATGAAGAAGAAGATGAATAAGAACTCTAAAGTTATTGAGAGTCGCAATCTAGATGATTGATGAACAGATTTTAAGTTCAAAGTACATGTATAAAATATGATACATTGTATGCAACAATGAAACCATGTCAGAGAGTGTTGAAGGGCTTAAAGTTATAATGTGATCATGCAACATCTCATTGTTCTAAGAGACCATGCGAGATCCTACCTGAAGAGACATGCATCATTGCATGAGGGGTCATGTGGTGATTTAAAGATTTAAGAATGATCATACAGAGCTGAAAAGATGATGTCAGTCATATTCAGTGTTTGCTAGAGTGACTGATGTTATAAGAAGACAGTGGAGTTATGAAGTTGTAGTAATTTCCCTGAAGAATCTGAAGATGATGAAACTGGTCGTTCAAAGAGTATATATCATAGTGGAAGGAGTTTGTGATGAAAGTTGTCGATCTTTAAAGAACCTATATGATAGTGAAGAAGAATGGGTGTTCTTACCGAAGCAAATATTTATGGTGGTGTCGTTTTCCAGTGTTTTCCAAATTTTAGAACCTCCAAATCGGGATTTTATTTTAGTCAATGGAAGGATTTCTGCATAGTAGTGAATAAGATATGGAATGGAGAAGGAAATTAGAAAAAGAAGAAAATAATGTACCTCGGAACATGGATCGTGTACCATGTTCCTGGAATGGTTCACGATTGTGTACCACACATCAAAAATAGTACGCAGAGTGGTGCGTAGAACCAAAAATGGTTCACAGTGATGATACATGGTGAAGGTGTGAGGTACACAGAATAATGCCGAAAACGGTTCTCAGGAAGGTACGTGGTGAAGGTGGAATGGTTAGCAGAACGATTCACGGTACTGAAAATGGTTTATCACGAAAGGTGTTTTGGTATGTGGAATGGATCGTCATTGGAGAAAGAGATGCAATACGCAGACAGGTAGACACATGGTACGCGGTGAATGTTCGCAGTTTGTAGAAGGGTCGTAGTATGTGGTGGAGGCTTACAGTATACGAATGGAGTTCAGTATTCCATGAATTTTGTACCACATTGAAAATTCAGATAAAACATATTAGATAAATTTGAGGAGTTATTTGCCTATATAAGGAGTGTTAATCCCTTCATTAAGAGGGATCAAATTTGATAATAAAATATCATCACTGTGGAAGAACTCGGCTAAGTCTGAAAGTGGTACGTATGAGAGATTATGCATAGGATGAAGTGGTATGAAAAATACAAAATGGTTCTCGAAATTGGAAGGAGTATTCTGTGGAAGAGTTTTTGCGTAAGAAAAAGTAGTATGTGGGAGATGAAATAATTTTCATAATTTAAAGAAGAAGTCCACTGTAGGAAATGTCAGTACAAAAAGGTGGTATGCATAGGTGTTACATAAAGGCAGTATGAAAAGGTGGTATATAAAGGTGGTACGCAGAGGTGGTACTCAAAGGTGATATGAAAAGGCGGTACTTGAAGGTGGTACGTGAAGGTGATACGTAGGCACAGTATTCGGAGCAGGTGCAGTATGGAGAGCAGGCACGGTGTGTAGAGTAGGCACGGTAGGTGGAGAAGGCGAAGTACACAGAGTAGGCATGGTACATGGGGAAAGCATAGTACGCAGAGTAGAGGTGGTACGTAGAACAGGCACGGTACGTAGAATAGGCACAGTATGTAGATCAGAGATAGTCAACAGAATCAGGGACATTTTGAAGAAACAAAAACATCATAAAGGAGAAAAATAAATATAAAAGATCATCAATTTGGTAATTTTATGCAAGTAGTGTCTCACGCTAAACAGAGACAAAGACTTTCATTCCAATCTGTTGAAGCAACCTTCAAGTTAATAAACTGAGTGAGACCTCTCCCAAGGTAGTGATCCAGGGGGAGTCAATAGAATTTATCTAAGGGAATCAGTGGGATATCCCTGAACCTTTGTAAATGCAGTGTGCCTAGGATAGAGTGACTATGCCTAAACCTTTTTAATCCATAGCTAGTGAAGATTAGTGTAATTTGGTACAACCAACAACCTATCGGCGTATGCTCTTGGATGTATCCCTTAGTGGTGAACCAAGTAAAAATTGATGTGCTATCCTTTTTTATGTGATTTTTTTAATTACTACTCATATCCATCATATAGGTTTAAACAAGTTCCTACCAATGTGGGAATAAGATCCAGTAAATAAGAGAAAAAGTTGACACCCTGATTCACCCCCCCCCCCCATCTCAAGGTGGTCCTTCAATTGGTATCAGAGTCAAAGGTTTACATATGTTGGATACTCTTTAGTAATTATATTTAGAAGAGGATTTGATTTTCTTTCCTAAAGTCAACAATGAAGTGCAGTCTTGATGAAGATTCAGTCATCTCTAAGAATAATTCTACATCCAGCAATACCATGACAAACGGGAAAAATAAAGATAAGAGACATTTGAAGAAGTAAATCCTGTCCAAATAAGATGCAGTGTCTATTCCTCCATGCCCTTCTAATAATGAAGAAATATTAGTCTTGGAAAGTAAAGAGCAGGTGGATCAGGTTTCTACCTGAGTAAAGAAAGACACTTCTATCTCATCTTCAAGTGATCATGAGAAATTAAGAACTTATCTACATGATATTTCTGAAGAAAGAGTTATTTTTTTTGTAGAATATTTCAATGTATATAGGTTGAAATCACCCTACTGGGAAGATAATATGATAATATGGAGGAAGTATTGGTAAAGAAAGTTTTAGAATTTTATAAGCTCCCCAGAAAGATTGAAACCTTTGAAGAAACAAAGAGTAAACATGATATCAACACATCAAAATGGCTCAAAGAAGTTGAAGAAGAAGAGAGAGTTATAAAGGATCTAGAATAAAATATCCATGCAATTAAAGTTGAGCTAAATAAGGGTACCAAAGTCAAGAGTTTATATTTGTAAGAAACATCCAATAAATTCAAGGAACTTGACTCTTTGTTACAAACCAAAGTCAAGTTGCATAAAGTTAAAGTTGAAAGAATGAAGAATTCCTATAAAGATAAGATAATTATGATTGAATATCAGAAAGTCTTCATCAATATGAAATATCTAGAACTAGAAACTAAATTTACCAATATTTAGAAGACACATATTGAGTCTTTAAAAAAGGAGTAAATAGTTGCTACTGGTACTCAGCGTCCACTGGAAGATTCTAAAGCCGAAATACCTTCAACATGTGACAAGAAGATCATGACATTTGTTGATGATCTATCTCAAGAAATAGTGTATGTTGATACAAAATGCTCACTGGAGGAACCTAAAGATGAAAGGTCTCCATCATGTGATAATAAGATCATGGCATCTTTTGATGATATACCACAAGCAGCGGAGAGGAATATGGTACCATCCAAACCATCTTGTACTCATGATTCTAAATATGTTCCCACAAGCAGTGCAAGATGAAAGAGAAATTCAAAACAAGTATGGATGAGGATGGGTGAGGAGTTACCTATCACCATATCTGGGGTGAATAGGAAGAAGGACGTGGAAGGTGGTTCTTCAAAAAGAGCACAACAAGTCAAGAAGAAGGCCTAGGAACATAATATAAAGAAATCAATATTTTTGGGTCAATGTTGGTGCTGCAACAGATTTGGTCAATATGCATTAAACTTTTGGTACAATCCTCATAATGTAAAAGCACAAAGGAATCCTACCTCAAGGGGAGAAATCTAGAGAAGAATAAGCAACATCTGTAGGTCTAGAAGCATCTATTTACCACAAACAGATTTTTAATGCTTGATAACATCTGTAATATATTCAATGGTAGTGGTCACAAGGTAGGTACATGACCATATCAACATGTATTCATCGTTGATAAGAAAAGAAGACATTTGAGGATGGATAAGTATGAAGTAGCTACCGTGGGAAGAAATAAGAAGAATATTTTGAACACAAATCTCCCCAAGAATATCTCATGTAGGGAAGCTGAGAAGACCCTGGATTTTGAATCCATGAAATTAAAGGGAAATTCATCCAAAAAAGAAACTAATAGGGATGACAGTCAGATGAACCTGTGTGGAAGATCCAAACCAGCTATAATATTTCCAAATGACATGTTGTTCATTTATCCATAAGATTTGAAAAGAATGAGGAAACTTGAAGATGAAAAGGACAAGCCTGGTGATAAAGGTAAAGGAAAAGTTTCACGTGATGAAGATAAAGTGCATGAGAGAGTGAAAACCAAAAGGAAAACATGTGTTAAAGAAGTTATGTGTGAGATATTTATAAAATCTAGTCACATTGAAAAAGGTTGTATAACCTTAATACCAGAGAAAAAAGCAGTCCTTAAAAGGAGTAAGAATATATCATTCATGATGACTGTTAAGAAGAACAATTCTCTACACAAATCAGAAGATAATTTTAAGAGATCCATGGAAAGTCAACACAGATCATAACATATGTTCATATATGAATGTATGAATACTGGAGTAAATGGAGGAACTTGTTATGAACATATTTTCATATGTTAAGAAAATTATCTCAACCATGAAACTCATACTGACAAATCAATGAGTAACTACCTTACTTTCTAAATCATTTATGTATTCTATTTGTGATGATAATACAGGGAATTGAAGGTGAAGCATTCTCTCAAGGGGATAACTTGAGAAGTAGTGAATGTTGTCAACTCTTGGTAGATAAGATGAATAAGTTTCCATCCTTAGAATATTATTCAATTGATATTCAATGATTAAAATGATCAAGGATCATCCTTGATGAAGATGATGAGTGTTTACCTTGAGGGGGATGAAAATAAAGCTACCAGAATTATTATTTCAATCAGTATCACCTTCAGTTGGTATTAAATTCAATTACTCTGGAAATTGATTTAAGAACATGTCATTGGAAAAGGTATGTCATTTTTAAATATCTTGTCCTTGGTTATTCAAAATGAATATCATTTTACAAAGGGGGGTAACTAAATTAATCAATGACATAAGAATAATGGAAGTGCCCCATGGCCACTTATCCTGCCAATAGAACTGGAATATTTTTGATTTATTTTGTTGAAGTGAGTACAGGAGTTTTAGGTTAATTATTCCCTATCACATTCAATTTATTTAGCCTGGAATGAAAGTGAAAAAACCTTGAAGACAAATTACATGAGTTATCGTCTCATGAGGTATCATGATTAGTGGATAATGGATATCTTTGTTGTCTAAATAAAATTTTCTAGTTTTCTACATCAATCATTGATCACATAGACTTAGAGTGAAATGATTGATGGCACATTTCTTATGTATGAAATGATACCCTTTTCACGTGAACTTTTTATTTATTGTCAATAAGGGGGAGAGAAGTGAAATGAAATTTTGGAGGAGAGAAAGAAGTAAGAGGAGAGAGAAGATTCTCATTTTGATATTGACTCATTCATTTGAGGGAAACTTTATGGTATTGGAAACAAAATAAAAAGGGATAGATTATTGGGACCACTTTGTGTATAAGGTTGTATTTTTTTCAATAGTTTTCAATGAAGATAAAAATGAAGAAGGAGATGAAGAAGAACTCCAAATTTATTGAGAGTCACAATCTAGACGATTGATGAACTGATCTTAAGTTCAAAGTACATGTATCAAATATGATACATTGTATACAAAAATGAAACCATATCAGAGAGTGTTCAAGGGATTCAAGTTATAATGTGATCATGAAACATATCACTATTCTAAGAGACCATACAAGAGCCTAACTGATGAGACATGCATCATTACATGAGGGGTCATGTGGTTATTTGAAGATTTAAGAACGATTATACAGAGCTGAGAAGATGATTCCAGTCATATTCAGTGTTTACTAGAGAGACTGATGTTGTTGGAAGATAGGGAAGTTGGAAAGTTACATTACTTTCCCTGAAGATTCTGAAGATGCTGAAACTGGTCATTCAAAGAGTATATATAATGATAGAAGGAGTTTGTGATGAAATCTATTGATCATTGAAGAGGCTAGATGACAGTAAAAAAACATGGGTGGTCTTTATGAAGCATATATTTATAGTGGTGACATTTTCCAGAGTTTTCCAAATTTTTGGACCTCAAAATTGGGATTTTATTTTTTGAAATGGAAGGATTTCTGTATAGGAGTGAATGAGATGTGAAATAGAGAATGAAATCGACAAAGGAAGAAAACTGCGTACCTCAGAACATGGATCGCGTACCATGTTCTGGGAATGGTTCGTGGACGCATACCTTGTAGTGAAAACAGTACATGGAGCGGTGTTCATAACTGAAAATGGTTCATAGAAACGGTACACAGTGAAGGTGTGTGGTATGCAAAATGTTGCTGAAAACGGTTCGCAGTGATGGAAGAACGGTTCGTAGAATGGGTTGCGGTACTGAAAATGGTTCTCTGCGAAAGGAGTTACGGTACGCAGAATGGATCATCCTCATATGAATGTACTATAGAATGTATTATTCATACATTGGAATACATGCTAATATCTTTTGTTATGGATTTCTCTAACACCCCAAAATTTTATAGTATTCCTCTTTTTAAATTTCACTTCTTCGATAGCTTACAGGCTTAACAAATGATTAATTATTATTATTTAATTAATATAGTTATCATCTAAATGTTTCAAATGGTGGGAATGATTGATATTAATTAAATTATGAAAATATATATTATACATTTTTATAAAATTAATTCATTGGTTACCAATTGAATTGAAATGAAAACCAATTGAACATAAATAATATATTTTTATAAAAAACCATTTGTATGCTCACAATGAAATTTTATATTAATAAATTAAATAATTACTATTAGTGAAATATATTAATGAAATTTATATATTATATATTCAATAAACTATTTTTACATTTATCTCAAATATTTTTAAAGGCATGAGATAAGAATAAATCTAATTTTACACATAAAAATGGTTATATTTTCCTGAACATAGTTTTACCACCTTTTAATAGAGAAATTATTTTAAATATAAATTTTGACAAAATTATAAATTATATATGAAAAAATAAACATTATTTTTTAAAGTGTAATATCAAAATTTACTTTGCCTAAATTTTTTTTTTTCTGGTAAGTTTCATTTTTTGATGAATAGTAATGTGACTATTGGAATAATAATGTGACTCTTTGCAATAGTAATATGAAAATTAGAATAATAACCTCACCTATGAAAGTATAAATAAAATTTAGGCATCTCATAAATTGAAATGTAGTATATTTATATCATGCAATGAGTAAATAAATATTTTAAAAAATGATAAATTAAGTGTTGGTATTTTTTGTGAAACATAAATATTTATTTACAATTTTATAATTAATATAATTTTTTCAAAGAAAATTAAATTTTAAAAAATATATTCATAGATTAATATTTTGTTGTTTTATGATTTTAATATAATTTTATGAGACATTAATTAATTTTTCAAAGTGTTATAAAATGAGTTACAATTCTAAAATCAATATTTTTCAAATAATTTTGAATAAAAATTAAATTTCTCATAATTAAAAATTATTTTAATAAAATGGAGTCCATTTTAAAATTATACACATCTAAAAATAGTTAGGTTTATTTTTTGGAATTTTTCTAAAATGGTTGAATTTTTTGTGAATAGTAAAATGCGGTAATTTACAGTATATATACATTAAAAGTAAAATACACTATTACTTGAGTCATGGATGATGTAAGAACCATTGGTTCAAACTTGAATCCACTAATTACTATAATTATTCACATGAATCAAAACTATTCATATTCTTGATCCAAAATAACAAACAAATGAATAAAATATTCAAAAAAACACCTCTCTCCCCCACTATAAATATCACCCCTCACCAAATCTTCTCCTCACACATATTAATCATTTAATATTGTCCAATTCCTGTCCAATAATCTCACCAAGTCTCTTTACCACATCTAGGATCAAGTTTTCTCACCAAAAGACCAAACCCTATCCCCTTAAGAAGGTTCTCAAGGAGAAAAAATTCAAGAGGTAAAATCCTCTTTTGTTTTCCTTTATTTTCTTTTCAATTTATTTTATTTTATAATCCTTATCTTACCTAATATATCAAAACATAAATAATAAATTAATTATATTATATTTACTATAATATTATTATGATAATGGGATATCCTTCATCAATTATTTTCTCTTCATCTTTTTATTCCAAAAATGAAAACATCGTATGTGAGGTGCTGATTTGCCACCTTCGTGGACAACGAGATTTTGTTTTTCAATTACACCTTCAAGTCTAGTAAT
The DNA here is from genome assembly GCA_963277665.1 of Viscum album. NCBI lineage: Eukaryota > Viridiplantae > Streptophyta > Magnoliopsida > Santalales > Viscaceae > Viscum > Viscum album. Next base: position 1,688,785,089 of record OY728163.1, on the reverse strand, counting down.
AAAACTATTTTTATGGTTAAAAACGACATTAATATATATAATACAAATTATTTAATGTTATGAAACCATTATATATACATAATATTAATTCATAAGACAAAACTAGTTCATTATGATCGGAAAAAAACCCAAAAATAATCTAAATGATTATCACTAATGTTTTATATAATGAGTCATCATCGTACCATATAACCGAATGAAATATATAACAATTTAATATTATTTAATTTCATTAATAACATATAATTTTAATTCTTGACAATTATTCTCATTTTACTTGATTTTCCATACATGTACACAAGTAAACCGATCATGGAAACTAAAGAAACGAACTCTCCTGAATGATAGAACTGAAACTTATAACTCATCAAAAATAAAATAAATTAACTTAATAAAATTATATTAAATAAAATAAAATTTTAATAGGTTATTAACTAATTTATGAATGAATCTAATTCCATTATCTATAATGTTAAGTACAAGTGCAGAACACTTTCAGACATAAGGTAATGGTTTTCTCATCTCACCTTTATTTCTGTGAGATATTCTTTATTCACCACTATTTCTTGTGAGTGGTGTATGTATAATTCCATTTTATGTATAATATCATGAGTATATTTATATTCATTTTATTAAAAGTATTAATTTATGATAATTAATTTCATGGAGTGTATGGTTCGATTGTTTGCAAAGTGATAAGGGTTTCTTCCCGAACCTCCATTTTTCATTTGGGTTGCGCTTTTTCTCTTTTCCCCAAATTAATTTTTCATTGTTTTTATATAATTCTTATAAATTATGTTTATATGTTCCAAAATCATATTTACAAATAATTTCATCCATCTTTTATGGTAAATACATGATTTTATAAGGTTCTCTTTTCAATTCTTCCTGTTAAGCAAGTCCGATTAAAGGGAACTTCCCAATTTATTACTCATTTTCAAGTACCATCCATAATATGTTTTAAGACACCATTATTTTTCTAAAATCACTATTTTTTCATGAAAAAATATATTTGTTAATTTCTAGTTTTTCACAAACAATTATTACTTTTTCTATTTTAAAGACTCTTTAGTATTTTCCCTTAAACTACACTAAAGCAGTTCATTTATAAAGTTTCTTAAATGCTCTTTTTACATGTTTTCACTTGATTTTTACATCATTTATTCCTCAAACATAGTTTCATTTTACTCATATTTTACTTTATGGGATATTCATGTTTACAATTTTATTTTATGATAAATACAATTGATTTTACAGAAGAATTATTCTTTCTAAAGTAAAAGGGTATAACTCTCAATAATTTATCAATGATTTTATTAGAGTATTTTCATCTATGATTATGATTCAAATATTTAAAAGTGGTACGAGACAATTTTATTTAAATATATATTTTTAAATTGATTATTCAACATTTGAGGAATACATTGGACTTAGTAAGTGATGGTAAAGGACCGTTATAGCCCCTCAATACATTGATAGGTCTCATGAGACAAACTAGACTACGTTTTGGACGAGACCTTACCGATTTATGTAGACTTCTTAGAAGAGGCCTTGATGGTATTTTTATGATGTCTATAATTATAAATTCCATCATTATGATGTTATTAATTGATAAATCATGTGATTATTCAACTAATATAATATTCATGGTTAAGATTCATGTGATTATTTATATGGAATTATTTATTTAAGTTTTATTTTTGATATATTATGTTCAAGATTATGTTTTATTGACATGTGTTTTACTTATTCAACTCTCCTTATTATGTATGTTTATGATAGCTTACGCTATATTTCTTACCCTTACTAATCATCTGAGCTCACCCGTTTCTTATGTTTTATTTTCCCTAGGATACGAAGATGTATATTATGAATGACTTATAGGGATAATATAGGATTTTATGGATGTTTCCAATGGAGTTGCAACGTTTTTTTTCTTTAAATTTGTAATGTAAAGCTTATATTTGTATCATTTGTTACAAAACTACTAAACTATTCACTCCTTTTAGATGAAAACACTTTTTCATAGTACTAATGTAATAAATTAAGGCATCAGATCCAGGCTACAGGGGTTGGGGTCTTTATAGTTGGTATTAGAGATAGTTTAGTAGACACTTTATAAACTAGGTTTAGTAAATCCTAGATTATAGAACATAACCCTAAGATATAATTTGAGGATAATAATAAGATAACATTCTATAATTTTGGTAAGGTAGATATTATGTGGGTCTTTCTACCAATACATCCTTGTCTGGATACTATAAGTGGATGTGGTTCTAGAACAGATGTACCTAGGGGTAACAACTCTAAAAAGTTTCATCATACCCAACTTGATGTAACCTGGTACATGATAACATGCCTTAATGCGCACCTGGTTTGATAATCTTGGGGTATATTCTTAGGATAATTCACATTTTCTTTAGAAACCATAATGAAGTATTTAAAAGTAACATGTCCCCAAAGAAATAATGTTTATGATTATGATATTAGTTTTGCATAAATTTCTAATTTATATTAAGTGTTTTTCTTGTTCAAAAATTATGAATTATTATTCATAACCTAATTTAGTTTATGTTATTGTTTATAAACGATGCCTAGTAGAAAGAAGGTCAACTTCACCAATGCACATGATCTGAAGAGTAAAAATGATAATGTCTTTTATGATCTTAAGACAATATTTTGAAGTCAAGTAGTCTCCCAAATATTCTTATCATATGAGGAAATAATATCATGTTCTAACAAGATAGAGAAAAAATTATCCAAGTATTATGGATTCAAAGGTAAGAAAGAGAAGAAGAGAACATCTAGGAAAAAGTTAGATAAATAGAAGAAGGGAAAGAAGTATTTTCCCACATGTAAAAATTGTGGAAGGAAACATCATGGTATATACTTAAGAGGAAAAGTAGTTTTGTTAAAGTGTAGAGAAAAGTGACACCATGGTCATAATTTCAAGAGAATAAAAAAAATCCAATATTAAATTATTCAACTGTAATAATATGGGGCACTATGCAAATGAATGTCCCAAGTCTCAAGGGAATATAGCTTAGAAGATGAAAAGGGATCATGGTCAAGCTTACGTTACTACCTAAGATGAAGAAGAATGATTAATATGCCTATATTTGGATTCAATAATTTTGTTATTTGTGTATTTTATCAATAATAATTTGGTTATAAGAATCATGAGATATATAAGGATTGTACTGTAGTACTTTTTCTTTAATAAATTGAAATCATGTGATGAATAGCACCAATAATCAAGAGAAGTGATTCTGTTGTATGTTGATATTATTGAAAACACATGGCTTGGGAAAGATAACTCTAAATATGTTATTTATATTGAGATAATATTAAATATATTTTTATGGGATAATATTGGTGATCATGAAGGTGGTTAATGATCTTATGTTTTATGTTATGCCGGAATTATTATATGTTTAGATTTAAGGACAACTTGAGATTTTACTCCTAGAATCATCAATGTTTCATAAAGGTTTAAAATAGATTAAGGTATTCATATATTTGGTAAGTGAAAATAAAATCTAAATTATTTGGGTAATATTATGTTAAGTTGATTTTGGAAATTTAGTGACCTTCCTTCTAAATTTTTTAGTTGTTGAATTTGGACAGACATGTTTTAGATGAGTATTAAGATTAAAAACTTATAGAATGGATCAAGTTAAAATTTTGAAATTATTTTTTTATTATAACATGAGATAACCTTCTTGGTTTAAGTAAATATTTAAAGTTGTAAGAAAATACTTAATGACCATATGATTCATTAAAAGTGCTTCAGGTGTGAAAAAGTCATATTGAACATTCAATTTTAGGTGTAAGGGATGAATTGAAAATAGATAAAAGCAAAAAAAATGGTTGATATTATGATTATGAAATGGAAATAAAGTAATTTTATTTTCTCAAGTTCTTATCTTAATATTAAAATAATCCCTCAACTCTATGAAAAATATTTCAGAACAAAAACATTATCCAATTACTTTTCTTTCTGAGAAATCAACGGTCTTTTAACTGATCACAAGATCTACAGTTTTGTGATGGTTAACATTCTAATGAACATTTTATATATCACTATCTATAAGAACATTATTGTTATATTTCTCTTCCATGTTCTTTTTATTTAATTTTACTAATTATTTCCTACCCGAAATCCTAGTTTTTTTGTGACCTTCACTTTTCTATTTCCCTCTTATTAAGAGGATCTAATATTAACCCTATTTCCAATAGGGGTTTCCCACAAAGGAATTTTGAAGTATCAAACTTTGATTTTCAAAGTACAATTTTAAATATCAAGGATTCAATTTATTGAAGGAGCGTATAATGTAACACCCCAAGATTTTATGGTATGACTATTTTTTAATTTAACTTCTTTGATAGCTTATAAGCTTAACAAATGATTAAATATTATTATTTAATTATAGTTATCTCCTTGATGTTGGTAATGGAGATAATGAATAAAATTAATTAAATTATGAAATTATATATTACACATTTTTATAAAATTAATTCATTAGTTAACAATTAAATTGAAATAAAAACCAATTGAACATAAAGAATGTATTTTTATAAAAACTATTTTCATGCCCACAATGAAATTTTATATTAATAAATTAAATTAATCACTATTATTGAAATATATTAATGAAATTTATATATTATATATTCAATAAAATATTTTTACATACATTTGAAATATTTTTAGAGACATAAAATAAGTATAAATCTAATTTTACACATAAAAAGGGCTATATTTTTCTAAATGCAGTTTTACTGTCTTTTAATGGTGAATTTGTTTTAAATATAAATTTTGAAAAATTTATAAATTATATTTTACAAAATAAAAATTAATTATGAAATTGTAATATCAAAATTTACTTTGGTTAAATTTTTGGTATTTTTCTAATAAGTTTCATTTTTGATAAATAGTAATGTGACTGTTGGAATAATAATGTAACTGTTGGGAATAGTAATGTGGCCATTAGAATAATAAACTCACCTATGAAAGTATAAATAAAATTTATTCATCTCATAAATTAAAATATAGTATATTTATATCATGGAATAAGTAAATAAATGTCTTAAAATGATAAATTATGTGTTGGTAATTTTGGGAAACATAAATGTTTATTTACAATTTTATAATTATTATAATGTTTTAAAAGAAAATTTAATTCTACAAAATACATTCATAAATTAATATTTTGTTTTCTTATGATTATAATATAATTTTATGAGGCCTTAATTAATTTTTCAAATTGTTATAAAATCGGTTATAATTTTAAAATTGGTATTTTTTGAATAAATGATGATTTTAATTAAAAATAAATTTCACATATTAAGAAAAATATTTTCAAAAAATTTATTTCTTTTTTTAATTTTAAATGTTGAAAAATGGTTAGGGTAAATTTTTTGTATTTTTCTAAAATAGTTGAATTTTTGTGAATAGTGAAATACGATAATTTACAGTATATAAACATTATAAGTAAAATACACTATTCCTTGAGTCATGGATGATTTAAGCACCATTGGTTTTAAATTATATGAACTAGTTACTATAATTAGTCATAATAATCAAAACAATTCATATTCTTGAGCCAAAATAACAAACAAATGAATAAAATATTCAAAAAACATCCTTCTCCTCGACTATAAATATCACCCCTCGCCACCTCTTCTCCTTAAACCTATTAAACCTTTAAGCTTGTCCAATTAATGCCTAATACTCTCCCAAAGTCTCTTACCTACATCCAGGATCCATTTTTCTCACCAAAATACCAAACCTAATCCATTTAAGGAGGTTCTCAAGGAGAAGAAATTCAAGAGGTAAAATCATCTTTCGTTTTCCTTTATTTTCTTTTCAATTTCTTTTATTTTATTATTTTTTGCTTAGATACTATTTCAAAACATGAATTATAACTATAGTGTATTATATATAATATAATAATATTATTATAATGTTATATCCTCCATAAATTCTTTTCTCTTCCCCTTTTTTCCAAAAATGAAAACATCATCCGAGGGGTGCCAATTTACCACCTTCATGGATGACGAGTTTTTGTTTTCCAATTATACCTTCACGGCTGGTCATAAAATCATATTTATGGTTAAAAAATACATTAATATATGTAATATAAATTATTTAATATTTTATAACCATTATATATATATATAATATTAATTCATAATACAAAACTAGTTTGTGATGATCGGAAAAAAATTCCAAAATGATCTAAATAATTATCACTAACATTTTATCTTATGATACATACTCATAACATATAAAAAAAATTAAATATATAACCATTTATTATTATTTATGTTTATTAATAACATATAATTTCAATTCTATACAACTATTCTCATTTTACATGATTTTCTATACATGTATACAAGTAAACCGATCATGGAAATCAAGGAAACAAACGCTCCCAAATGAAGGAATTGAATCTTATAACTCATAAAAAATACAATAAATGAACTTAAAGAAATTATGATAAATCAAATACATGTTAAATGGGTTCTGAAATAATTTATTAAATAATCTAATTTTATTATCCAGGACCTTGAGTACAAGTGCAAAATATTTTCGGAAATAAGGTTCATATCACCTTTATTTCTATGAGATATGCCTTTTTCAACACTATTTTTGTGTTTGGTGTATGTATACTGACCTTTGATGTATAATATCATGAATATTTTTATCTTCATGGTATTTAATGTCTTATTTTATTTTATTAATTTCATGGGGCATATGACTTGACTATTTGCAAAATGGTAAGGGTTTCTTCTTAAACCTCCATTTTTCATTCAGGTTTTGCTTTCTCTCTCTACCCCAAAGTAGTTCTTTATTATTTTTATATAATTATTTTAAATTCTATTTATATGTTCCAAACTCATGTATCCAGATTATTTTAACCTTCTTTTATAGGAAATACAATATTTTATAAGGTTCTCTTTTCAATTCTTCCCATTAAGAAAGCTCGGTTAAAGGGAAATTCCCAATTTCTTACCCATTTTCAAGTATCATCCATAAACTATTTTAAGACATGATTATTTTTTTAAAATCACTATTTTTATCATTAAAAACTATATTTTTTAGTTTCTGTTTTTATACAAATAATTATGACTTTTTTTATTTTAAAGACTCTTTAGTATTTTCCCTTAAAATGCACTAAAGCATCTCATTTATAAAGTTTCTTAAATGCTATTTTTACATTTTTTCACTTTATTTGGACATCATTTATGCATCAAAAATAATTTCATTGTCCTAATATTTTCTTTTATGGTATATTCATTTTTTAGAATATAATTTTATGACAAATACAAATGATTTTCCAAAAGAACTCTTCTTTCCAAAGTAAAATGATATTTATCTCAAGAATTTATCAATGATTTTATTAGAGTATTTTCATCTATGATTATGATTAAAATATTTCAATGTGCTATGGGATACTTTTATTTAAATATATCTTTTTAAATTTATTATTTGGCATATGAGGAAAGCATTTAACTTAGTAAGTGATGGGTGGGGCCTGCGATAGCCCCTTGATGCATCAGTAGGTCTCATGAGACAAACTATATTGAGTTTTGGCCGAGACCTTGACTGTTTTTGTATACTTCTTGTCCAAGGTATTTATGTTATTGTTATGATGTCTGACATTATTTATTCCCTCATTATGATATTAGTAATTGATAAATCATGTGATTATTCAACTAGTAGAATATCCATGGTTAAGTTTCATGTGATTATTTATATAGAATTATTTATTCAGCATTTATTCCTACCATATTATGCTCAAGATTATGTTTTATAGGAATGTGTTTAAATTATTCACTTTTCCTTATTATTTATGTTTATGATATATTCATCTATATTTCTTACCATTACTGAGCATCTGAGATCACCCATTTCTTATGTTTTATTTTCCCTAGGAAGTGAAGATATATATTACGAATGAATTACAAGGTTAACATTAGAATTTATGGATGTTCCCAATTGAATTTCTATGTTTCTTTTTTTCAAGTTGTAATGTAAAACATGTGTTTGTATTAGGATTTCAAAAACTACTAAACTATTTGGTCCTTTGGGATGTGAACACTTTTTTATAGTATAATGTAATAAAGTAATGCACCGACTCTGGAATACTAGGGTTGGGATATTTAAAATTTTAGTGTCTTATAATAAGATCGTATTCCATTTGTGTAGTTATCATATAATAACAGACATTATGGCATAATACATATGGATATTTTGAGTCATTGTATGTCAATCCTTGTTGATCTCTACTTTATTGGGTGTAAATGGGAGAAATTTCACTAATTATACCTAGTATTTTTAAGGAGACTCTATAAAAGATTTAGATGATTAAGAAGAAAATGGTTTTGGCCCAAATCCTTCAAAATTCTTAAAGTATCATCACGGTTTCCCTTTATCCTTTTCAGTGGGAGCTCATGTATTATTTAAAGTCTCTCTAAGTTTGGGGCATCATCAATTGGGTAATAAAGGAAAGTTTTCTCCTTATTATGTTAGAACTTTTGATATAATTTAATGAATTAGTTATGTTTCTTATCGATTTCTCTTACTACCATGATTTTTTTTATTCATATTTTCTTTCATGTATCTCAACTGAGAAAAAAGTAGGCCAATCCTAGTTATTTGATTTGATAGGGTCATATTGATCTTAAACTAGATGCTACATTTTTCATGAACTGAATCATATCTTGGACATAAAAGATAAATTATTGTATGAAAAACATATTACTTTGGTTAGGGTATTATGGTAATATAGTGAATTTTAAGATAAGATATGGAAATGTGAGAAATAGATGCTAGAGAAATGGTCAAAACTATTCTAAATCCCTACCAATATCTATCATTATGAGGAGGTAAATCCCAGTGGTGTAGAGAATGTAACACCCCCTATTTGAGGTATGTACCCTCCATTTTAAGTTATATTGGTTTGTTTGATTTGGTTCTAGAGTTTTTAAGGGTTCAGGTGTTATGGAAACTCCAGGAGAAATGAATCAAGGAAACGATTCACAAAAGAGTAAAAGGAGAAAATAGAAGAATAAGAAGAAGATATTGGACATAGATATATATGTGGTTTCGAAAGTTTTTCTTACATCCATGGAGAGGCATAAATATCACTATGAAATATGAGAGCACAATTACAAGGATATCTCTCATAGTTTCTAACAACATAGATCCCTTAGCTTGAAATAGGATAAAAAGGAGGAGGAAGCACTATTATACCAACCGTACAAAAATTCCTATATTCTATAGTGGATGGCGGCTAGAAGTTTTCATCATAATAGTTTCAAGGATGCACAAGTCTAAAGTTCTGTAGTGTATGGAGGATATAATTATACATCATTATAGTACTATTGACTCTAAAGTATGACCTGTTATATTGCCCTATCAGTTTCATTAAGTCAGCTATTCTATGGTGGTCAAAGTTTCTACAATTCCCCAAAATTTGGGTCAGGTGCCTTCGGCCCCTAAACCCTAGTATCAGGGGTGCATTTCCCCCTATAACCCTCAATAATCTCACCGCGGATCTTGACCTGTGGAGTTGCGGTCTAGTTCACAGTATGGGCCATAAATATTTGGCCCAAAATCATCCAAATAGGATCAGGATACACCAATCCAATAGTAAAGATATAGAAATATGAATTCTTGGTTATTTGGGAAGCACCATGCCACAGAATGCATAACCTTGCTGGTGTGGGTGACTCCACACTATATTGAAAGTAATTATTTTGTGGTGATGCAATAGAGGTGGCTCTACATTATAGTGTAAACAACTACATTGTGGTGTCCACACCATAGCCTCATTCCAAGTCAATGTGTCATGGTTCATTACTATAGAGTACTGATCAAAGAGGTTGTGCCTTAGTGAGTATCACCATGTCATGGTTCCATTCTGCATCAGTAACATTATGAACTTTCTAGTGCTGGTCTTTGAAGGAGTTATGGTATTAAAAGGGGAAACCTTTGATAATTAATGGGGGCTCATTAATTTTAATTACAATTGGTTTTCACTCATTTTTAGGCTCTTTAAATACCATTTTCCTCCCACTTATTGTAGTCATTCATTCTAAACTTCCTAAAGTATTGTATGACTTGTTCCTTGCCATGGTGAGCCACTCTACACCATGGTGGTCCATTCCTAGCACATTCTACACCATAGTACTTTGTCATGTTCCATGGTGGTCAATTTCCAATGTGTTTCATTCCATAGTAATATGTATTCTGTTGTTGTTGATTTTTCTACATTATGGTGGTTTATTTGCAATGCTTCCACACTATAGTAGACTACCTTGCACCATTGTTTCTTATGGAATACTGCCTTCTTCATTGGTTAAACTTTTCTAGAGGTGTGTGGCTTCTCTCTTTTATCCACTTGTTCTAGAACTTGAAGGATTAAATATCTAAATTAATTTATTTGGATTTAAAAGTAAAATTGTATTTTTTTTTTGGAAACCAACTTCCCTTGATAGTTTTTAAATCATGGATTTGAATAGATTTTGGAAAACCTATTTTGTTACATGTTTTAAATTTTAATATTTGAGATGATTTATACATGGTTTTTAATTTAATTATTTAAAAAAATTGATAATTTAAGAAATGAATTAGTTTGATAAATTGTCATACATTAGTATTGTGTGTTCATAATTGTATTATACATGGACTTTCCTTTATGGACTTGGTGTGAGGTTTCACACTGGAGGCACCTGGATAATGGTCACATAGTAATGAATTGATGATTAACCACTCATGAGTATGGGACTATCACCTGGAATGTATGTGTATATGAGTAAGAGTATTTGTTTTGGTTATTCCAAGTGGAATTAATGGATAATTTTTTTCTTTTTTTAATTTTAATTTTTTAAAATTGGTAAACTTATTTTATGTTTATCTATTTTGTTTTAAATTATATTTTTAACTATGAGATAACTTTTTATTTTCCTAGTCGTATGTGTGTAAATATTTCAGTTTATTTTCTACTAGGTATGATTACTCACCCCTTGTATATGCACTTTCATGTGTATGTAGATGTTGCTCTTTATGAAAATGGTAAAGGAAAGGTATCTTATTTCTCTAGTGGAGCATTATGATTCTATATTTTTAGGATAGTGGTTAGATCATGTAGTTCTATTATGGAGTGGTTGGAGTGATGCCAAATTGGTATTTCTATGTTGATATTTCATTTAGTTTGCTTTGGTTTTTTTTATTCTATCTTTTTCTGTTAATATGATATTGTTTTTTGGTGGTGTTTCATTTGATATGTATTGTTTATACTTCATGAATCATATAGTTTGGTTTGGTTGTTTTTATTTTATTTTTATAGGTAATGTTTTTAATGTAAAATCATCCCCCAACATTTTAGTAAGACCATGGAATTTATTTCTACCATTTAGTGTCTTGGAGACATCACTTAAGGTTAGTGGAACCTCATCTTTTTCCAATACAATTGTTATGGTCAGGATATTATAACCCTTATGAAATACCCCCTTTCTATGTAAAGTTAAACTAATTCACTACTATATGACTCACTCTTCCTATGTGAAGTTATTTCCTACAGTTCTACTTACCATTATTTAAACCCTAATTTCATAAAAGTAATGTTGATTTACCCTTACGTAGAGTATGGCCATGTGATGGTAGAGTTCGTGAGGGTATTTATGTTTATTTGTAAGGGTCTTCCCTTTTCTAGAGATCATGTCAGGATATATCTTTCACCAAGTTTAGTTGCATAGGGGTATTCTAATCCATCATGAAGGTCGTTTATGTTGTATAAAGGTAAACTTCGACTCACATAAGGGTTTTTTCATGAGGTTCATTGCATCAAGGTTATTTAAATCTTGTGTTAGGGTTGATATTCATGTAATGGTCACTACCTCATAGGTTTTTTCATGGAGTTTTTTGTGGTGAAGCTCATTTAGATTCGTGATTTTGGTGTGTCCATTTTGGTGTTGGTCATTTTGAGGTTTGGGCGTGGTGAGTTGGAAATGTGGTGCTTGGTGTTCCATAGTTAATGAAAGGGATTATATGGCCATTTTAGAATACATTTTTTATAGAGATGTCACTTGTGAAAATTTTCCTTAGCGAGTATACCTATGGGAAACAGGGAGACCAACACATTATAGAGCTAGTTGTGGGGGAATGATAGATCGATTAATGGTTAAGCATGTGATGGGAGGTAGAAATAGTGAGCTAGATTCCTCCATGGAATGGTTGTTGGAATGTTTGGTCAAAATAGCTAGGGTATTTTTCCAATGTTGTGGTGAAGGTCATGGTGGCATGGTAGGAATCCTAAATTCCTTACACCATATTGTGGTGCAAGGTGTGGTGATCTTCAAGGTGGTTTTAATGTTATTTTAAAACATGTGTTAGACTCAAAAGATATTTATAATTCAAACATAGGAAAATAGGATCTCTTTTGAATGAGTACTACCAATGGGATTTTTTACACCATTACACTGGGGTGGAGGTCTTTCAAGATTCCTTTATAAATAGGGTTTGGTTTCCTCTTGGTTTGGATTTTTACTTCTTCTCTCAAAACCTATATTCCCTTATTCCTCTCACCACACTCTCTCTATCTTCTTCAGAGTTTAAACACCTTGGATCATCGGATCAGAGTTTCTTGGATAAAATTACTCTCTCTTCTCCTCTTCTCCTCATTCTCCATGTTTTCTTTTATTCTATAAGATCTATGTAGAATTAATCCTCTATTTTTGGTTAATTTTTTAGTAAGTATTGATAGTGGATTTTTTTAGTCAAGTTTCAGTGATATTTCATTCATTTTTGGTGGTGTTTGATACTTTTTCATCCATTCTTTATCAAAGAACATTGAAAATATAATTTAAATAGTGGATTTTTTTATTATACTTTTTATATGAAAGTTTGAAATTATCATGCTTTGGTTTCTTTGGATGATAGTGTAATTAACCTCAATAAAGATAATCATAAAGGGAATAAAGAAAAATTGAAATATGGAATTTGGTTTTGTGTTCTCATGTGATTACACTATGTTGGTATTGCTTCTTGATTTTCTAGATAGTTTGTTATCTATTTTCTTTAATTATCATTGTCGTTAGCATGGTTTATATGCTTGAAATCAGATAAACAACATAAATTCAGAATGATATAATGATTAAATAAAGAGGAAAGTAGTTTTTTTATATAATAATTTTTATTGAAAATAAAAGGGTCAAAATATAAGAAAGAAAAGAGGCTATAAAATTTCAAGATCAAGGTGGGTGAAAAAAATAAAGACCCAATACATCAGCATGAATAAACCATTTTCATGATAAAGGAAGAATTTTATGTGATGAAAAGGTCTCTACATCACTAATCGATTGTCTATGAAGGGACAGAGAGTCTTCCAACATGTTTCATTCTCTCAAAGTATGTGTAATAGATGTTCCCCTTTTACAATGGAAGAACAAGCCCTCATTTGGTATCAGATCAACCAGTGAGAAATTTTTAGTTCCTTCAAAAAATTTATGATTACCACAAAATAAATTTTAATGCTCATAACTTCAAATTCCTATAATGACATAGGTTTAGGACAAGGATAAGAGCCTTCATCTCAGTGAGTATTGACATTCCATGGAGAAAGTGGGTCACAAAATTCAGGATGATAAAACCTTGATGGTCTCACACTATCCCTCCCTCAGCCATGGAATTGTAGCAAGTCGAACCATCCATATTATGTTTATACACATAATACGATAGCTTCTAATAGACTCACATTCTTCTATAGATACTCAAACTGTGTTTCCTCGTTAGAAATACTTTCATTCATAGATGGTGAAGAAAGCTATCTAGGATATCATTCATGATACCACACATTAGGTCCCTATACATATTTAGATAACAATAGAGGACACCATTGACTATTGGGTTAGAATCTCTATAAACCACTTCATTATATCTAGTAAAAAGAATCCATCATGATGTAGCAACAATACACAAACTCATTCTATTTGCAAGTTGATTTTTCTTTTCAAGGATCTAGGAATCCAGAAGTGACTCAAAGATTATAAATGGACATAAACATCTATGATATTTCTGAGGTATCTATATATCCCAATTTTCAACACGGTTTTTGTAAATATGTGATCAAAAAATTCCATCTTTGAGTGAATACATCACCTTCATTTTTAGAAAAGGTAAATTCCACTCCTTTTAATCATGACATCACATAGTAGTTCATTTCTTCTAACTCACCAAATGAGGAAGCTCATTTTTATGGGAATAATTTTTTTCCATATTTGATCCCCCCATCATATATTAGGTTTCGGACTCCTATCAAACAAGATAAAATAAGACAAATAGAAATTACCACTGGTTCCAAGTAGATAATCTTGTTGATCTCAAGTAGATGTCAATATAATTTCATTTGTGATTCATAATTGATCTTCATCAAGCACTGTATTTAGAATGGTTGGATAAACCATTGATACTCTAATAGTGATGTTTATAAATAATAACCCTAGGAAAATAATTACATTCCCACCCAATGATCCTTCTAGAATGAAATATTCACATTTCCTACCATCCACCTTACTTGATCAAAAATTGAAGGAAGGATAGAAATTGATTTGATCCAAATTTTAGAGGTTGATCCACCTTTATTCCTAGTTATCACCTCCCAAACATTGCCATGATTAGTATAGATGTACCTATCCCATAAGGAATACCATTCCAGATAATTCCATGCTAGTTTATCTTGAAGGTATTTCATGTTTTATTCTAAACCAAGAAGGTTGAGGCCTCCCTATTCAACTGGGTGGGTTAAGGTTCTCCATCCAACCCAATGGAACCATTTATTTCCACCACTCTCTCATATAAAGTATTACATAGTCTTATCTAATATTTGAAGATCCTCTTTGGGAACCACCACTAAAAAACACATAGATATTCATAGATGATAAAACACTTTTGATCAAGGTAATATTTCCACCGAAGGGTAAGAATTTATTCTTATAATTTTTAATTATATATACCACTTTGGACACAATTATATAAAAATGTTAAATCATTTGACAAAGTGGAATGAAATTGATTATATTTTTTCCTTTAATATGATTGAATATGAAATTGATACTTGAATCATGTTAATTGAGATTTAAAGGTGATGATAAATTTTTTATATTAATATTATTCCTATGAATTTATGTATAATGATTTAGTTAATTAAAATATGATAAGGAAATGGATTTTTGCTAATGATAATTGATTAGGGTTGAGTGGGCCCATTATTTTCTATAAAAGGCTTGAATTACTTGGTTATACATCCTTAGTTTCCCCTTAAATGTTTTCTTGAAAATATTTGTTTACATGAAAGTATGCTCTAGGATGATTGAACCTTGATGTGATTTGTTTTGAAACAATAATGGTTGGTGTATTTGGTTTTCAATGGGACAATATCTTAGGGATATAGTGGTGATTAATGTGATTGATGGAGTTATGGAATGTTTTTTGTGTAATGGTGTCAAGGATGAAACATATATGGTTAAATGAATTGAGAGATAGGTTTTTTTGTTGGTTAAATTTTTTTTGTTTTCTTTTGATGGATGGATTACCATATGGTTGAATATTGTGATTATCAATTTCTTACTACAGTTGGTCTTATTCACTAAGAGTTTATTCTCTTTTTGTTATCTTGTGATGAGTCCTAGAGTACTTGGAATTATGATATGATAAATGGGTTAATAATGAACTCATGGTATTGAGTGTTATTGATTGTATTAATGAAATATTATTTAATTGTTAATGAGAATCATTGGATGGTTGGAATGAATGCTTGATGATATTGGGAATAGAATATGGAAACTAAATGATGATTATAAAACTATGTTTACTTGTAATTAGATGGAATGATTAAATAGGAATTAATGATGGGCTAATAAATGATTAGTAATTGATAGTTTATTAAATGAAGGATAATAATTTTCTAAATTACTAAGTGAAGATAATTAAAGATGTTGTCTTTAATGATTTTATTGAATCTAGTTCCTAGACCTTAATAGAAAAAAATGGGTTTCATGTGAGAAGATAGTTGAAGTTTGAGTTTAAGGTTAGGTAGTTTCTTTTTGTGTGATCATGCATTATATTATTCTTATATTTTCTTATTTCATGTTCTTCACTGCCTGAGTTGGTAGGAAAAATGACACCCAAATGTTTTGTGGGGTGTTTTCCCCAATATTTGGGTAGTAGAGGGAATGGATAGTTGACTAATCCCTCTCCTATGATTTCCCTTTAATTGTGGTATACTATATGGGTATACCCATACTGTGACGGCTTAAGTTATAGGGTATATACTCACTCAGTCTACGATGGATCTTAGTTTACTATACATTTAAGTGTAGACTATAATGGACTAAGGTTATAGCACATATTTGTATTTATTCATTGTAATAACCCGGACTCCCTAAACCCAAATTCGGTAATTATATTACATTATCAGTATATAATACAAGATTTTATATGGGATCTAATATATTATTAGTCTTAAAATATTAGATACATATATATCTTACATTTGAAAACATAATATACAGCATAAACACGTTGAGAGGACATTATTATCCCTTCCATCATATCCCTAAAAAGTATACATAGTTCACCACTAGGTTTCCTGGTCAAAGGAAAAAAATAAGGGTGAGCTCAGATGATTAGTAAGAAGTAACATACAATCAAAGATATCATAACATAAACTTATGATATTAAAGGAATAAATAAACAACATAAAGTCATAATCAATTGAAACTAAGAGAATTTTATATCCATGAAAAATAATTAAAACATATATAATAATAATAATTAATCTCATACTAGTGGAATGTATAATTTAATATATAAAAACATATTTTTAAGGAATTATTCTAAGACACTATACTAATATGGGGAGAGGTATACACCAAAACGCAAGTTTTTTTGTCTCATTGGACCTATCGATGCATCAAGGGGATATATTATTTTGGGAACCACCTATCACCTAATTAAATCCAATTCATTCACCATAATATTCAAAAATACATTTCATACCATTACCTAAGGAACATATATCTAAATAAAAACATGGTAATCCATATAATGAAAAATATGGGAAATAAATACTTCCCTATTCAATAGAATAATGTTGGTGTCTAGGAGTACATTATATAATCAACTTATAAGTTGTGGGTATCATCAAAGTAAAAGGAAGTACCCTTATCATGGTAATATAATTGTGAGGGTACTTTAAATGTGTTGGTTTATCCATATAATATATCAATTAGGTTAAATTTTTTGCATTTTTATGAGACCAAGGCAATGTTAGGAAGAATCAATCATCATGGTTTTAAAGAGTGTTTGAATATTCCAAGGCTTATCCCCTAAGAGTGTCGAGAAATATATGTAGTCATAGACCCAATTATTGTGCATTAAGGTTATGGTTGAGTCAATTATCAACTAACCACTTTTAGGTTGATTACCACTAGGTGCATCTATTCAATAATAGTATACACTTACTAGTATCTAGATAGAGATTTTATTACTAGAAAAATCATACACTCTTTACTTTCCCAAAATTTTGGATTTGTGGGAATTATGACTGCTTAAGAAAAGGAATTAATGAGATGAAATATCATTTTAAATATATCAAATGGGTGATAATTCCATATAATTACAATCATGACGATATGATAATAAAGGTTTGTAATAATGGAAGGTGTGGAATGAGATCCCTTATGTTGGCATAATAATAGAATAGGAAAACAACTATAATGAGAGGGGATAAGTATTCTCTCATTAACAAAATATTAAATGGTAGATAATATAATTAAATTAAAATTAATAAAATATGTTTAAATGGTATAATAATAAAATAATTTCAATTAAAAAATAATGAAAAGGATTGGAAACCCTTACTTTACTAAGTAACTTCTTAAAGATTGGGAAGACTCATTAAAACCTTAAGAATTCATTGGGAGGGATTTAGAGAGGGAGAGAGAATGGAAATTCATAATCAATACCTTTAGGGTGGATTAGAATGAGATGATTAGTGGGAGTGATCTTCTTTTATAGGTGAAAATAGGGGATTTTCATGGAAACTAAAGTTAGGTAACAAGTAAAAATGGAATCACATGGGTATTAGGTGGGTTAAGTGAGTTAGGTGATAAAGGTGGAGAAACAGCATGTGATACTTTTAGGTATAAATTTAATACCTAAAAATTCTTTCTAGAAGTTGTAAGTGACCTATTAATTATTAAAATTTGAGATACTTCATTTACCCATTTTTACCCTTATTAATCTTGATTAAAAATTAACCACGGTAATCATTTTATTAAAAAAAATATAATATGACCCATATTTCAAAAAAAAATCATTATAAATATAAATTTAGACTCCATTTAATATAATTCAACTTCTAAATTTTATAAAATCAATTTTTTAAAACAAAACATAAGATATGGGAAAAAACATTTTTATAGAAAAATGTAATTTATACATTAAGGGTTTTTTATTATTATTTACTATTAATTATTAATTTAATGAGTGTTCATATATATTTTTATATGTTTAAATATCATATTATAATAATAACTTAAAATATATTAATCTAATTTATTTAGATTAAATTTATATAACTCTTTAAAAATTAATTCTTTGAAAACAATAATTTTACTTTTTCTATGGTAACTAATCTTTAGACACGGTAACTTATTTTCAATGGAAAAACATAAGATTAATATTATTAAATAATTTATAACTAGTAATTATAAATATAAATAAAATTTTATAAAACAATATTAACATATGTAGGAAGAATTAATTTTAACATTAGTGTGCATAAAATCCATTTTTTTAAAGTGTATTTCTAAGTATAAAAATTATGTTTAGGAAAAAATTAGAAATGATTTTTATTTTCATGACATAAATTTGTTTATTATAAAAATAAATAAATATTATGTGGCTTGTAAAGAAATAAAAAACTTAATTTTACTAAAATAATATTTAAATAAAAGAAAAGACCAAAAAAATCTTTTATTGGAAAATATTACTTAAATCCATAAAATGTTAAACATAGTTTTTATAGTTTAATAATAATATTTCAAAAATGTATATTTTTACTCCTTAAACATATATTCTAACATTTTAAAGGTTTTATAAACTTTTATTTCTTACTTATATAATGATAAAGTCATAAAAGTTGTTATTTTGGAAAAAAAAATTGTATTTTTAATTCTTCTCTTAAAAATCAACTATTTTAGAAAAATACTAAAATTTCATATTAATTTAATATATTTTTATTAAAATATAATTATAAAATTCATAAATTAAACTTTTAAATATAATCATGAATAAAGGATCTTTAGGGTGTGTATTGTGTGATAGTTTAGGATATAGTGTTTGTCTACTACAGTAGTGTCTCTAGTATTACATTATCCCCCTAAATAATATAACCCTTGAAATTGGGATATATATCTTCCATTGATCAAATATGGATATTACTTACTCATTACTTCCTTAGTATCCTATGTTTTATCTTCTAGTTTGTGGTTTATCTATAGGACATTCATTAATCAAGTTATCTAGTTATACAAAAAAAATCTATCTAGTGTCAAGAATTTGGATAAACTCTTCGTTATAAGAAAATTAATGTTCCAACTATATTTTCTCATATTTAGGGACATGTGTTTGATCTCACATGTATTTCCTTGGTAATAAAACATGGAATATGTTATATACTTTAGAAATGTTGGACGACATTGCCAATTGGTAAGCTGCAGTTTGAATTTTTTTCTAGTATTTAAAAAGGCCCAATGTGCCTAGGGATTAACTTTCCCTTTTACCAAATATTACAACTCACTTCCATGTGTAAAACTTCAAAAATACATGATACGCCACTTGAAATTCCAATACTTCCTTTCAATTATCAGTATAACTCTTTTTTCTACTCTGGGATGCTTTAATATGATCTTCAATATTTTGTAATTTAATATTCATATCCTCCATAAGATTTGGGAAAACTATCTTTATTTTTCCAACTTATTCCCAATATGTTGGAGTACGACCCCTCTTCTCATATAATGCTTCATATGGTTCTATATGGATTCTCAAATGGAAGCTATTATTTTATTAAAATTCCACTAAAGATAAATACTAATCCCACATACCTTGGAAGTCAAGAGAACATAATCTCAGCATGTCTTATAATGTCTGTATAGTACTTTTAAACTGCCCATCAGTTTGGGGATAATAAGTAAGGATTAAATGTATATTAGTGTGGAGATCCCTTTGAAGACTCTTCCAAATTTTTTATGTGAACTAAGGGTAATAATTAGATAAAATTGATACAGGTTACCCATAAAGCCTTATGATTTCATTAATATAGATTCAGGAAATAATCTTAAGAGGTAGATATTCTCTTATTACTAAGAACTGAGTAGAATTAGTTAGGAAATCAAAAATTACCCATGTAGCATCGTTATTCCTTGGAGTCTTTAGAGGTCCAATGACAAAGTCGATGGTGATATTTTCCCACTTCCGTTTAGGTATAGTAAAGTATTTCATAACTCTCTTAAGGTGGTTTCTTTCATCCTTTACCTATCAGCATACTAAGAATCTGAAAACAATCCATAATTTCCCATTTCATACCATCCCAACTGAAATTTTCTCTTAAATACCTATAAATATTTGTGCTACCATGGTGTAGATATAAATTTGAGTTATATACTTAATCTAGTAGTTCCCTTTTCAACTTTGGTATGGATGGAACACATAACCTCTTTCCAAACTTCAACTCTCTATCTCTATAGATGAAGTCTGACAATTTCCCATTATTTACTACTTTAATATTCCTTTGTAATTCCTCATCATACTACTAATAATTCTTTATCATTTACAGTAAATATGGTTTATCAATTTCTTAGAAAATGAATAATGGCACCCCTTACCTAAAACACCATATCTATCTTTACTAGATCTCTACATATAGGATCCTTATTAATACTCATCGTGGTTAGAATTTTATGGTCCCTTTTACTTAATTCATCAACCAAATTGTTTTACTTCCTATGGTGGTAGTGTATCAAGAAATCATAGTCATTGAGTAGTTCCAATTTTCTTCTTTACCTCATGTTGTGCTCTTTCTAAGAGTATATATACTTCAAACTCTTATGATTTGTATATATATTGCATCTTTCACCATAGAGGTAATGTCTCCATATTCTCAAATAAATGATTAATTTTTCCATATCAAGATCATGAGTCATATATTTATATTCATCTATTTTAATTTTACTTAATTCATAGAAAACCACCCTATCATTATATATAAGGACATAACCAAATCCTTTCTTCAATGCATCATTATATATTACAAATCCATTCTTATCTGATGGTAAAGTTAATACGGGTGCATAATCAGTATTCTATTTATCTCTTCAATACTTTCCCAACATTCCCTTAACCATTTGAATTTAAACCTATTAAAAGCTAACTTGGTTAACAGGTTGGCCAAACAAGTGAAATCCTGAACAAACCATGAATAGTAACATGTTAAACCTAAGAAACTTTGAATCTCGGTTATCTTTTTCAGTGTAGGTAATTATTTGACTACCATTATTTTTAAAGGATGAACAGATATTACATCCTTGGATACAATATATCAAAGAAAATAAACTTAATTAAGCCAAAATTCACACTTATTGTATTTCCCATATAATTCTTTTTTTTTTCAAGGGTCTCCAAAATTATTTGCAGATGACTCTCACACTCTTCATAATTCTTAGATTATATCAATAAATCATCAATGAATACCTCCTAAAAGTTATCAAGATAATAATTTAATACTCTATTCATTTTACACCCCAATATTTTATAGTATATTTCATTGTAAGTAAATTTAACCTCTTCAATAGCTTTTGATACATGCAACCCTAAGTCTAAATAAACCATAATTTAGTGTACCATTATAACCAAGTCATTAAATTGGAGGGTATGAATAGGAATAACTAAATAATTAAAATTATATGGTTTATACATGTATAAATAAATTCAATTGTAATCAATTTCTTGGGAATAAAAATAAAAATAATTTGAAAGTAAAGGAAATGTTTTTCCAAAGAAAAAAAATTGTCTTTATGTGCGCAATGTGATTTTATCTTAATAAATTAAATTAACTGCTAATGTAGAATTATTTTAATTAAATTTAAATAATATATATTTAATCAAATCCTTTATCATTTATATAATGCTTTTTCTAAGCATGAGATAAGAATAAATCCAGTTTTATTCTCTTCTAAAAGCGGTTTTGTCACATTTTATGTACTTATTTTAAAATTAATTTTTATTAATTTTAAAAACATTATTTGAAAAAACTAACTTAATATTTGAAACAATAATTTAAAAATTATCTTAGATATAATTTTTTATAATTTTTTGAAAATATTGATATTTTTATGAATAGTGAAAAATATTAATTTTAATTGAAAATTTCATTTCTGTTTAAAGAATTTACAAAGTTCCATTTTATTTTAAAATTGTTTTAAAAGTAAAATTAGTTTAATTATATTATTATTAAGCCAATTTATTTCATTGGAATCAATTTTATGTTAAATTTTTATATAAAAACTTTTTTTATTTGAGAAAATGTTTTCTTTGTAAAATCGCATTTCCATCGCACTTGCAAGTTTAATTTTAAATTAAATTCTAAAACTTCTATGAATTGAATTTGAAAAAAAAATATTATGTTTTTTGAATAATTATAATTAATATTAGGTAATAATACCAAATTAATTTTTTTTATAATGAATAGTAAAATAGTAAAAAATAATTACCACAGTTAAGGTTTAAACGGGTTTAACGGGGGATTAAACCAAATGATAAGGGTAAGTTTGCCAATTTAACTTGTATAAATCCTATTAGATATCCATATTTTTAACTTATAATTTAAAACATTGTAATATATGACCATTTGGAAGAATTTTTATTGGGAATAAATTTATCATTTTGTATTATTTTAGGAAATTTCCAAGGGAGTCCCCACCCCCACTTATAATAGGACACACCCTATCCTATTCTCTCCACACCTCAAAGGCCTTTTTTCATAAAATAATTGCCCAAATACCTTCCTTTAATCCATAACCGCTACCTAGAGTCCTTTTTTATCATAAAACCATCTTAGTAAGGATTTAGGTATAAACCTAAATAGGTTCTTTAAAGAGGAGGTATAGTACTTAACCATGCATCTTCATTTTATTTCTCCTTCTAACCCATTCAAATATTCTATAACCCTGATAAAATAATAACATGAGTATCTTAAATATACTAATATTTTATTATGTTAATTTCATAAACTATATAAATCCCCTCTTCTATCAAATGGTAAATGAAATCGTCGATCGTGTGTACGGCGGACTATCACCTCGCGAACTGATGTAATTCATTTTCTATCACCACCTCTCAAGAATGGATATAATGACGTATTTAAGGTATATATTTAATATTTATGAAATTATTATAATTATGAAATTATAATATCACATATACCTTCTTACCTTCTAATTTTTTGGAAAACAATAATGTCATCTGTGCATACGTGTGGATTACCGCCTCCACGAAACAATGTGATACGTTTTTCATTTTATTTTGATATGGATAGTAATAAGGATATATTTAATAAATATATATTATATATATTATATAATAATTATTATATAAATTTGAATTATTATTTACCATTATTTTTTTTTATCCATCAAAAAAATGGAAACAGAGTTCATGCGTACATACGGCATACTGTCTCCATGAATGATATAATTCGTTTTTCAATCTCTAAATTTTATGAATGACTCTAAATATATATATATATATTGAATATATATAATATTTAAATCATTATTAACATTATTTATATGATTTAACCATGATCAAAGTACAAGGACCAAAAATACTGAACTAAAACAAACATAAAAAACTAAGTAGTTATTACCTGGAATAGTGATTTTAAAAAATAATTGTTAATAAAATGGTGATAAAAGTATATAAGTGAATAATATAAGGTATAATATATATGAGTGTGATTATATACTGGATATATAAGAAATATCTATTTATTATATAGGAGGTTCAGGCACATACAAAGGAATTCGGACCTAAGGTAAGGGTTTATTTCACAATCTCATTATTATTTAGGATTGTTTATGTTAAATTCATATTTCTATATTAAACCTGATTTTTTTCTCCTATGTTTATTTATATAAATTAAAATTTTTCCTTCATTTTCTACTCTTTATTTACTCAAGATACTAAAACCATGTTTTTAAGAAAAAACAACTTTATTTTTCTACTCAGTTGGGGAATCTTTTCTTCCATATTCATACCTTCCTTAAAATGTTTATAAATATTTTTAATATTACATAATGATTTATTAAAGGAATTTCTACCCATGTTTTTACAAAATGGGTTAAAAATAATTTTCCTGTCATTTTCCAAATGAGGTACTTTTTGAATTTTTACCAAAAATGAGAAAGGAATCTTTGTTTTAACATACTCGGAATGAAAAAAATTTCCCACTGTCATGACTAGTAATTACTTTGAAGCTTCCATTACAAGTTTATGTGATTATTTTCAAATAAAATAATTTCCCTAATATTCTAGAAACTTTTAGTATTTAAAAGTTATTTTTAAATTGAAAATTGTATTTTATTCAAGAATATTTTAATGAAATTTTTATGGTATTTGTATTTATCAATGGAAACAAACATTTTTTACTTATACTTCGCTTGGGATATATTATAATGATACCATTATTATTATTCTTTTAGATGGTTTATGATAATTTTGACTAGGGATATACTATTTTATGGTAGGATATTCTCTTCCTCATAGGATGACATCATTTTTTCTCCATGGTTTATGCCTATAACTCTTATCAAGATCGTATAATTTTATGGTAGGATATTTTCTCCCTCTTGTGTAATAAATTTGGTCTATGGATACTTCTTGGGTACTTTAATGACATACTTAACTATGATGAAAAGATTGGTGCTGTTAGATTTTTAGCCTCATCTAAATAATTCAAATCTTGTGTTGATGACTGCAAGCAATTTGAGATAAATATGGTGGGTGAAAAGTATACTTGGTGTAGGATATTTCATCACAAATTGGTTGCTAAAAGGTTGTATAGAGCCTTCATTAATGGTGAATATTTGGATATCTGGGGTGATGTCTCTTGCTCTACCCTTTCCAAAATTAATTATGATCATCATATGGTTCTTCTAAATGTTACCCTTAGAAGTTATAAGCCTTCCTTCTCATTCTGATTCAATAATTCATGGTCTGAAAACTCTGAATATGTTAAAATCATTCAGGACACCTGGAATTCTATGAGCATTAGGGATGATTCTCTATCATGCATTCTAAAACTAATAATTTTGATGAAGATATTAAAGTAATGGGGAAATAATTTTTTTATCAATATTGATGAGAAGATTACCTCCCTCAACACATCCCTTCAATCTATTCAAGAGAGGAACATGTAGCTTGGTTTTTTCAATGACTCTATGCATTAAATTCAGATCTCTCATGAGCTATCCAAACTTCTAGAAATTAAAGAAAATTCCCAAAAATAAAACCTCAGGGTTAATTTACTTAAAGATGGTGATAGGAACACCAGGTTCTTCAATATTATTCAAAATTCAAGGAAAATTTATAGAACATTATCTCTTATAAAGGTTGGTGACAACTTCTTGGCTGACAGATAGGAAATATCTAGCTATGTTGTTGCTTATTATAGAAACCTTTTTAATGGATCTGGAACTAACACAAATTTGATGGAAGGAGTAATCCCCACTCTCTTGTAACTGATGGTGATAATGTGATACTCACCTCCCCACTCCCATCCCCTGAACTGTGAAATATAATATTCATTGTTTAATCTTAATTCATGGAGTGCTCTAAGTCCTGATGGATTTACCAATAATTTTTTTCAGGCCTTTCTAGATACTATTCAGGGTTATGTCTAAAAAATGATCCATTTTTTCTTCAAAGGACGCTCATTCACACAAGGTACAAATGATTAATTCATTGTTCTAATTCCAAAAGTGGATAATGCTAGTGAAATACATCAATACAGGCTGATTTCCTTGGTTAACACTATTTATAAAATCATTGGTAAAATCCTAACCTCTAAACATGAGAAAATTACAAACAAAATCATTTATTATAATCAATTTGGTTTAATTCAAGGGAGGACTATACAGGAATTTCTTATTACTACCTATGAATGTGTCAACCTTCTTAGTAAATCCACCATAGGGGGTTATATTTCCTTAAAGATTGACATCAAAATATCTTTTGGTGCTATGGGTTGGTGATTAATTTGCAAAGCATTGCCCAATTTTGGATTCAATGGTACTTTTGTTATATGGACCAGGACTCTCATTACCTCAGCACAAATTTCAATTCTCATAAATGGATCTCTCTAAGGTTATTTCTCTTGCTCAAGATGAGTAAAATAGGGGGACCCCATTTTAGAAATCATCTTTTCTATCGCTGAAAACTACTTAAGATGACTCATCTTTATTCTTGCAGACAATGGAAGTCTCAAGCCCATTATAGCCAATATAGGTATTCTTGTTCCTTATCATTTTTTGTATGCTAATGATATTATTATCTTTATCCAGGGTGACATTAAAAATGTTAAGCTTATCAAGAAAATATTTCAACACTATCTAATGGTCTCAGGCTATGAAATAAGTTGGTATAAATCTTATGTGTATTTTAGAAAGAACAACAATACAGGAAGGAAAAATTCCATCCCCCATGAACTATCCATCGAACAAGGTGTACTCCCTTTTACTTATCTTGGGGTTATAATGTTTTGGGTCAAGCCTCATCTCTCTCAATTTCAAGATATTATGAGTAAAATTACAAAGTAATTAGCTACTTGGAAAGGTAAGTCCCTCTCAATGGTTGAAAGAGTTTATCTTGTGAAGAATATCATTGTATCCAAGTTTTTTTATTATTTTATGTTTTATAAATGCTCAACAAACTTGCTGAGTAAAATCAACACTTAGATGAAAAAATTCATCTGTAGTGGGAATATTCATGAAAGAAGAATTGCTATAGTTTCTTAGAAAACCTATTTCAAACCTATTAACCTTGGAGGAATTGGCATAAAAAATCTTGAGAAATTTAACTGGGACCTTCAAGCTCATTTTATGTGGAGGCTAATTAATGATAATTCTAACTCCTTGGAATTTATCAGAGCTATATTATTGTAAAAACTTAAGGCTGGAAATTTCAATTACTTAGATTCCTCTGTTTGTCCTACACTCAAACAATCTTTCTCTTACATTTTTAATTAGGTGC
Organism: Viscum album; assembly: GCA_963277665.1. Classification (NCBI taxonomy): domain Eukaryota; kingdom Viridiplantae; phylum Streptophyta; class Magnoliopsida; order Santalales; family Viscaceae; genus Viscum; species Viscum album. The sequence continues at coordinate 1,688,757,704 of OY728163.1, read as the reverse complement.
CCTGGTTAGTGAATAAAAATTCCTATTTGAAGTTTTGTTCTAACAATTGGGTAGGTATTTCTCTCTCAAGATTGATAAATTATGATGCCTTTATGGTGAATCTAGATGCCACAGTCAAGGATCACCTTGAAGATACGAATGATCTTCCTAATGAAATAAAGAATGTCATAAATAACTACACTTTCATTAATCAGGATAATATTCTCATCCGAGAACCTGAAACCAATGGTATCCTTACGAAAAAGGCTTTCTATCACATCTTGATGGATGATTACCACCATGAATGGCTAAGAAATTTTCATAAAAATGGATTTTTCCATCTCGATTCATTCTTATATGGAGGGTTTCCCATGGAAAACAACTTGTTGACACTTATTTATAGGTTTTTGGCATCTCTCTATGTTCTAAATGTGAATTATTTCATCAACATAGAGAGGATATTAACCATATATTTCTGATTTGTGCCACCACCACTTCTCTTTGGAATTTTTTACTCTATGTCTTTGATGTCAAGCTCCCCTAGACTGACTCCATTCTAGTATGGCTAGAGGACTACAATAGTGTTTCTCTTTCAATGCAACTACTCTATCTTTTTCGGGTTTCCTATGCTGAAATGATTCATCTAATCTGGATAATTCTCAATGTTGTAAACCACAATAACAGAGCCTTTAAAATTCATGATTCTCATCTAAAAATTCTTACAATAGTCAAAGATACTAGTTCCATATAAATAAGTAATTATAGAAACTCAGTGCATGATCTGATGGTGATATGATAGCTTGGAATTAAAACACCTTTCCCACGTTAACAAGGCATGATTGAGGTTCTCTAGATATCTCCATTTACTGATTGGATTAAGTGTAATATGTATAGTGCTTCCAAAGGAAACCCAAGAACTACTGGTTATGGGGCAGTCTTCAGGGATTACAAAGCTGATCTTGTGGGTTGTCTCTTTGGATCTGATGGTATTGTTATAGCTTTGGAAGCAGAGATTCTTGTTATGATAAATTTAGTGACTATAGATAAGTAGAGAGGTTGGAACAAGGTATGGTTTTAATGAGACTCCATCACCCTATTTCAAGCAGTAAATAATGTACAAATTCATCTTTCATGGAAACTTACTGCTCAATGGATCAACTATATCGAGTCCCTCTCAACAATGAACTTTTTTATCACGGAATCTTTTCAAGAATCCAATTATCTTGCAGATGGTATGGAAAACAAAGGTGTTGACATGGAGGTTTGTGTTTTTTTTATAATCTTTTTATGGAGCTCATGCCCCTATTTCAAAGGGATTATTTTAAAATTCTATCTTTTTGACTTTTGTAAACCCTTCATTTCTTCTTAATTAAGAGGCTTTCCCCTGGGGTACGTACTCAACTTTTTAGTAAAAGTATTAACATTTTTCATGCTATTTTTTAAATATGAATGTTTACATTGATTATGTTTTACCTCTTTCATATATATAATGCATTGGAGTTAGTAAGTAACGGATAGGGCCTGCTATAGCCCCTCGATGTATCTAAAGGTCTCATGAAACAAACTAGTTTGGGTATTTGGATGAATCCTTAACTATTTATGTAATATGTCTTATAATGAGGAATTAACGATATGTTTATGATGTCTAGAATTATGTATTCCCTCATTATGAGATTATTTATTGATTTCCATGTGATTATTTGATTAGTTATGATATCCATGTATAAGTTTCAAGATCATGTGATTTTTTATATGGAATTATTTGATCATCATTTAGTCATGTCGTATTATTCTTCATGCTTAAGTTATTGATTAAATGGAATGTGTCTTCAGATATCTACCATGTCATATTTATTATGCCTTATTTATTTCAAGTAGATTCTATTGTACACATACCCTTACTGAGTATCTGATCTCGCCCCTTTCTTATGTTTCCTTTCCCCAAGAATCTAGGAAGTGTATTATGATTGATATGAAAGGATATGATAAAGGTAATAATGGTGTTCTCAAAGAAAATATTTTGATGTATTTTAAGTTTTCAATTGTAATGTGAGATTCAAGTATGTATCTAGTTTTCAAAGAGTACTAAACTATTCAACCCTTTGGGATGAGATTTATTATATCCTGTTCTAATGCAATAAAGTAACCATAAATTCTTGATACTAGGTCCAGGGTCTTTAAATTCATTATATCCATAAATAAAGGAGGTTTATTAGTTAATCCAAGGGGAATTACCATAAACTCATAATGTCCATACCATGTTATAAATTTCATCTTCAGTATATTATCTTCTTTCACCCTTAGATGATGATAACCGGAGTAAAGATTGATCTTTGAAAAGTATCAAGCTTCTTGAAGTTGATCAAATATGTCATGAACCAACTCAGATACCCTGTTACCCTAATACCTGAGCTGGCACTAACATGTCCTGAAGGGTGTTCTCAATCCCCACGGGTTGGCGACTAGCACTTGGCATCATACAAGATAAACCTGGTAATATTTTTTCCACATAAATAGAGGAAGAAATAGTTACAAGTCAGTATTCTCAAAAGTAAACTCCACAGGGAGAACTTTACCAAAATTCAAATAGGTAAAAAACCCAAAGTACAATCGAAAAGTACCATAAAACTGGGTAACTAACCCAAGTACCATCATTCATAGTATCCCAAAGCCCAAGGATAAATAGAAACAACCTCCTCCAAGTGGTTTTTTCCCCTTTCTTGAACCTAAAAGGAGGAAATCTACAAATTCCCAAAAGCACAAGTAGGGTGTGAGCTAAAACCCTTATAGGGTATCACCAAGGATTCCATAATAATATTTCACATTAATTAACAAAATAAAGCTTTCAATTTTAAATAAACAGGCTTGGAATTATAAAATCATATTTAAAAAAATCAAGCTTTACATTTCAATTGATGGAAAACATTTCTAAATAATGTATTGATAAAAATTTTATATAAAAAGTTTATATAAATTCACAAGGAATTTATAAAACAGTTTAAAAATGATGTCATATATATCAAAACATTAACAATGAGAAACATGGTTGTATTCTAAAAGGTAAGATAGATCTAGGTTATGGGATCCTCACACACTCGAATAGGTGATCACAGAAATATTTGTACACACATCCCCAAGACAGTGGTCAAAGAAGAATCATAACCATCCCATTGGGGATGTGACCTACTACATATGTTTTGTTAGAGTTGTAAAGCATCAAAAGAGTGTTGTCCCAAATAACTCACTAAATACCTATGATTTTTTTTCACCACTTTTTCAAAATCACGCATCCATTATTTTTGAGGATGTGATGATTGTTTCCCCGCATTCCCTCTTTCCAAAGGCTAGCAGCATTCATCACTTATTTAAGGACGTTTTCTCCTTGATCAAAATGGGATGATGGGATGTCGGTTCCTCCTTTTGTAGATTCCTCCTCAGGGATTGTCACCTAGTCTGGGCCTCCCTTATAGACTTAAGACAATGTTCATGAAACTCTTCCCAGTGTCGTGTCTTCATGGAAACTGGTTAATTACACTGCTTATGTCAGGACATTCCAAGGGGTCAATTCAGGGTAGCAACCTTCGGTCAGGGAAGTAGTCACATTGGACATTACTGGCATGTCTGGATGCTGGAACACTGATGTGTTTGGGTTTCTTCCCCTTATGATAGAGCTTCTTGAGGGCATAGAAGCTTGAGGCATCCCACTTCGAGTGTGAGGAATTATATTCCATAGGAATGTCTCTGAGGTTTTCCTCAGCTTCCCATGTTTAACACAGGGTATGATGTGAGTTTAACGTCTAGAAAAGGATCGGACTAATCGGTACACTAATAAAAGTGGATCATATGGGTGCATCCCCAAGAGGGAGCACCTAAGAGTCCTATTAGATAGGTGGATCACACCATCAAATGAAGATGGGTCTGAGGGTGCTTGGGTCCCTATAAAGGTGATGTGTTGATTGCGGCCTAGGTACTTCTAGGAGTAGTGAGGAGGTGAATGATATGATCTCACTGGGATGTGGTGGACCGGGTAAAAGTTGGGATGGATATGGATGGTTGAGAGAAGTGGATGGAGGATGAGATGGAACCGATGTGAGGATGATGGTGATGTTGGGATTGAGCCTTGAAGAGAGTTCTTACATATCCCTGTGGCAGGGAATCAAAGTCCACATAGTTTGGTGGGGTGATGGGACACATGAGGAGGTGGCTCATGAAAATGGATGCATGGATATGATCTTTAGGAAGTAGAACCTTAGGGGTATGGCATAACCTTCCCGAAATGCATAGGCTTGAGGGAGAGACCATGACGGGACATGAGTGAAGGGCTTGAACCATAGGGAGGCTTTCTATATATCCCTGTGGTAGGGAATCAAAGTCCACGTAGTTCAGGATGAAGGTACAGAATCAGGGGTGTTCACATAGGACAACGACCCAAAGATATAATGGGGATTACACATGGTTAGCATCTCGGGTTGATCTGATGCCCGGGGGGTGAACCAGAGATGTGGGTCCCAAAAAAGGGGACTACAATGGCTTACTGTTGATTGTGGGCTACAATGGATTATCGTTGGTTGAGGTTTCAACGGCTTACTGCTGGTTGGGGTTCCAACGGCTTACCGTGGGTTGGGGTTCCAATGGCTTACCACTAGTTGGGGGTTGAACCTTAGGGAGGATTCCTACATAACCTATCCAGGGGACAAGGATCAAAGCCCATGTAGTTCAACAGCATACAGTTTAATGTCATACGGGATGAAAGGGTGATGTATAGTTTAACGTCATGTAGGATGAGGGTGGACCGATGTGGAGTGGTCAGGACTGATGGGTGTTGGGATTGAACCTTAGGGAGGCTTCCTACGTACGTTTCCTAGGGGACAAGGATCAAATTCCATGTAGTTTGGAAGAGGTATATAGTTTAACATCATGTGGGATGAAGGTGAACTGATTTGAAGGGGTCGGGACAAGTGGGTGTTGGGATTGAACCTCAAGGATGCTTTTTACATACCCTATCTAGGAGACAAGGATCAAAGTCCATGTAGTTCGGGAGGGTTTAGGGATTACACGCTAAGGTTTCCTAAGAAGGATTCCATGTTCAATGCTTAATCTAATCCCATGTGAGTCATGCTTAGTGTGAGAAACAAGAGGTAGCAAAGACCTGACGACCACATCATGAATGGTGCGTACACAGGAAGTAGAGTGGGGCTTACACGTGGTTAGCGACCCAAAGGGGGGACATGGGCTTATGTGTGGTTAGCAGCCCAGGTAGATAGATATTGGGACTTACTCTAGTATGGAGGCCCAATGGAGACAAATCCCAAAGGGAGAGGTATAGGGTAACGAAGGTCCCTGTGCCTATATCTCCTATAGCCTTTGGCATGGAAGAATAGAGGAAGAGTAGGGATGCAACCTCCCACAAGAAAGTCTAGGGGCTTACACCAAGATGGTTTCCCTTCCACATGGATATATGTCACTCAAAAAAAGAGGATCTCGTTCCATGTGAGTAAGATCTCACTCCTGTGGAGACAATTGGGCATGGAGAATGTTTGAGGTGGGGAACCCCGTGTATAATGCACGGTGTAAGGCCACGGTTTAACGTCATGTGATTAGGACAATGGTTCTTGGTAGTTTAACATCCAGCATCTCAGACGAGGCAGGTTCACTCTACACCCCTAGGACTTACATGACTGATACCTACCCACCCTTGGGGAAGGGAATGCATCAACAATGCTATGATGAGGCGGTGTCGTGGAGTGATCCACTAAGGGGCCCATGTTAGTGTGTCTATGAAAATAAGCAATAGTCGTTAGCATGCCTATGTGAAGAATCATAAGGCTAAGAAATGAAACATGAATCACCACCCAAGGGACCTTGAAATCACTTCGTACGAACCTAGAGGGTCGTACGAGAGAAGGGTTTGTGAAGAAAATGGTTTCATAGGAAAGGAACTTGTGAAGCTCTGGTGCTCCACATAGGGGAGGGACTTCGCGAAGGGGTATTATTCATGAAGTTTAGTGGCCTAGCTTGTTCATAGGGTATAGGTTCATATAAAGTATGCTTCGTGAAGTAGAAAGGATGTCACAGAGTAGGACTTCATGAAGCAAGGGTACCGTGCAAAGCATAGAACTGTGAAGAAATGTGCTTTGAAAAGTAATGTTCTTTGTGAAGCATAGTTATCCTACCTTAGAATATGGTTCACATGTGCATGGAGGGTACTTCTCAGAGCATGAGTGCTTTGTGAAGACCTGAGTCCCCTTAGGGATATCCTTCCTTTGCAATGGCATGTGGGCTCTATGAAGGGCATCCCTACTTGAAGAGGGGTTGTATTTAAGCTAAGGTAAGGGTACTCTAAAATGATCAAGTACCATGAAGATCTCATTTTTTTTCAAGGTTTCACAGAACAGAAGGTGCTTCGTGATTTGATAGATGAGAAGGAAAAAGTTTAGGGTATTCGTTCTTTGCGTCTGAGGGAAGTCGAGTATTTATATGCGAGGGGCAGTGCGAAGTAGGGATAGCTCCATTCAAATCCACATGGATATCCACGATCAACCATGGATTGTGTCAATTTTTTCATAACCATAGAGTCTACTACCATCCCTCCTTGGTGTGGATCCCTCCTTGGTTCCCTCTGCGGCACTCGCGGAGGCTTCTGTCAAGTTCCAAGGGACCGTGGAGGTCGATCTGGTTCCCTTCATGGCGTGAATCTCCCGGTTAATTGCGTTATAACCATGGATCCTTCTAACTATTTTACTCCATGATGACCATAGAGGGGGCTTTAGGTTCTCACTGGCCACAATTCTGAGGGGCTCCGCGAGGTAGCCCCTTTAGAATTGGTTTCTTTTTTTCATCCTTTCCCTATGCACATATTTTGGCACCAAAAAATCCCCCCTTAGGCTTATATCTAAGGAGAAAACGAGGTTGGAAGGCTGAGGATAGATCGCCAAAATTTGTAGGTGAATTTAAAATAAACATCGCGAAGCAGGGCCACAATATAGAGCAGTTATGCGTAGGTTGGGGATGTCGTGAAGCTCGTCATGGATAGGCATGCTGCAAATCCAGGGGGGTCATTGCCAATAAATAGGGGAGGAGACCCCTATTTTTTCCTTTCTCATATTCACGTTCTTGGCTATTGTACTCTCGATTCACAAAGCTCCGTGCGCTCTGTGATTTCTCTTTGCGAATCGGGAATTTCTGCTTCACGGTGCACAATGAGTCCTTCGACTCTGCGAGTGTGCGCTCCACGTATTGTGTCTGCAAGGTCCATGGTAGGAATCCATGACCTGTTTCTGTGACTGAGATATGTGACCAACCTCTGGAAACGAGCTCCAAAAATGAGCTCCATGATCTAGAACAAAAAATCAAAACATTGAAGACTGAATGGAACAATAATAAGCTACGAGGGGGGTACTTGTGGATGTTGCCCGGAGGGCAGAGATGGCGGATAACCTAGGTATCAGAGAGTATGTACGAAGCCATTCAGACCATTATTCCTTAGTGGAGCTGATATTGGAGTTAGAAGAACTACCCTCTATGAAAGAGGTTTCCCCAATATAGATTTGGCCTAAGGGATGACATTTTCATTCCTAAATTGAGTAGCAATGAGCCAGCCTACTGGTTCAAGAGCATGCCATGCTAGAGCCAGTGGTTCAAGGTGGCTGACAGTCATACTTGGTAGGATCTCACACCCATCAATGTCAATTGCCTTTATAACCACGTAAACGATGTTGATGGGAAGGCATTGTAGCCAAAGGTATCCCCCCCACATTACCACACCATTATAAAGGTGTCCTTGGGGAACCCGGAGAAGGGGTGGACCGATGAGTGGGATTTGGGTCAGGGAGGAAACTTCACAGATGATTGGGCCTTGGCCTACTGGGTATGTTCCATGTGCGAGGATTTTGGAGTAGAGCTAAGGCGAGTGGGTCTATATGAGGCAGCCTGGGCTTCCCAATTACACATCTACGAGCCGAAGCAGTTGATGCCAGAGTTTCTAAGTAGGTGATATTTGAGGACCAAAAAATTTCATTTTCACCATGGGGAGGTTGGTATCAGCCTTTGGGACCTGCACAAAATTTCATGGGTCCCAATACTAGGGGCAATGTATGATGAGTTTCTCCCTGCTGTGAATACATGGGAAGACCTAGAACAGATGTCGCCACTAGAAAAGGCATTGATGGACCTGGTGTCAGGGGAGGAAAAGAAATCGGTGAGGGATGTCCACTTTTAGTGGTAGTTCAGTCAGTTCCAAAATTTCCCTGTAGATGGTAATTTTCCTGTGATGCCTCCAACCTGCCCAAAGTTGGTTCAGCACAGCAAGAAGCAATCCTACTAGAAACTCTTAGAGGATATCCAATGGAAGACCTAGGGGTTCAATATCAATACCAAATAGAAACCAGTAGTTAGGTTGGATACATTCATCTCGGCGCTTATCTGTGGATGGATTCTGCCAATAAGAGATACGAATATGGGTGTGTGGCCGAGCACGTTCATCATGGCATCCACGTTGGTGATAGGGGAGTGGGTCAACCTGGGAATTTCGATGCTCGCCAAGTTGTATAAAGTGTTGTGGCATATCAGCAAAGGGAAGAAGCCACACATATGCAGGATGTTCCATCTTCTATATGGGTGGATAGAGGCGTATATTAGGGGAGTCTACAAATACCCAATTCCCATCTCTTTTCCAGGTTCAGACTTCCAACCAACCATTCTAAATGTTGTGGGGAGTTTTCCGACCAAGTTGACCATGCCAATGGTGCTGAACTGGGTATGGAAGGTGGAATATTTCAACTTTCACCTGTTCCCATTACCAATAGGTGTGTTCACTGATGATGATCAGAGAATGGAGGAGCATTGGTCTTACCTCCTGGCCTTTCGGGGTGGAGTCCTAGTGCCGTAGGTTGACCGCGAGCCTCTCTATGAGTCATACACCCTACACCATTTCACGAGGTAGTTCTGGTGCATGCAAAGGCTCACCCTACAGGTCTAATTTGGAGTGATCCATGAGGATCAGTCATGTGTGATGAGACATATGTGGATCATGTTCACATGGGAGGATCAGAAGATGAAAAATGAGTTGCCTATTCCCACAACTGTCTATGGGTTGGTGAAGGAGTACGCCAAAAGTTGGTAGGTAGCCAACCTGGAGGAGATGTTGAAGTAGTAGACTGTTTGTGCCAGTGACAGGGTCCCCCCTCAACCTTGAGTTCAGGGCCGAAAGGCGGTGAGGACATCCCATGGTGGTGGGGTTATAGTGGTGGTGAGACCCACACCAATTGAGAGGTAGACAGCAACAGTGGACCTGACGGTCCTAGAGGAGTAGACTTATCCAGAGGGGAGGCCACCCAGGGGGTTCTATAGGATATCCACCCAGGCTCTGGGGAAGCGGTTTTTTCATATAGACATGACTGGGAATGCTATCTTCTCAGAGGCTTGGTAAATCTGGGATGTCAACAAACAATTCCTCAACCCTTCCCAGATGTGGCACCATCTAAACCATCTCAGGATGGATTTTCCAGGGATTGGTTCTGTCAGGGCTAGCTTTGCGGTATCCCAAATGGAGGGGGGGTAGTATATTTCCAATATTGAGGACTTTGTGCGCTCTCGGGGTGCTCCATGTCCCATGATGGATTGAGTGAAGGTGTTTCTTGATCGAACGGCCCCTCCTCAATTGTCGACCGCCAAATTGAGGGAGCGCTTCCCTTTATCGGAGGAATCAGAAGGGTCCTCCTAGGGGAAGAGTCCAATGGAGGGATCCCTCTGGAGGAGGGTGAGGTTGGAAATTAAGACCTGTATATGGAAGAGTTTGTAGAGGATCTTGAGAAAAAACCCTAAACCACTTTTTTTTATTCTTCATCCAGGACATTTAGGAAATTTCAACTAACATTTGACCTATACAGGAGGACCTCATATACAAAAACTTCTCCCGCTTAAAGTACATGCAGCTTCCGGAACTTCAAGATCTATGTCGATGTCTATGGAAACTATCATGCCCAGTAGGTCTACGACACCCATGGTGGTCCTCCCGGAGCCTTTTAACTTCCCCACTATATATGTAGAGCCACACCTTTGGGTCCCAATGGCAACAGCTCAGGGGAGAGACCAACTATTTTATCTCTATAATTTTTCTTAACAGAATTCATAACTATCATCCATTGATCATATTAAATAATTATTTTGTGCTTTTTTTTATGAACAGATCTTCAAATGGCATGGGATACCTTGTAAAGGATGATTGGAGCTCTTGGAGCCACCTTTCCCAGGGGAACACCAGTGGTCATGGAAGCAGACTCCCATACTGACCAAGCCACAGCACTCTCGATCACAAGTGGAACTGTTAGTATAATAGAACATGAAGTTATCAAAGTGGAGTCTAATGATGGGGATCAATTAGATGACATGGGTCCTGACCTACCCGATCATACACCGGATGCAGACCTTGCTGAAGAGTTCCTGGAGGCGTGACCCTGTGGACTGAGATGAGACAACTTCTGATAAAGAGGATATAAATATTGTCTACCACCGATCATGGATTCTAATCAAACACTTCATTGGGGAGACTCCTCAAGCGTAATAGATAGACCATATGGGGAGGCTTCGTTCCCAGCTGTGTGAACTATGTGCTAGAGGATATGATTCCTAGTGTCCTCATATGCTCATCCAAGACCTCATGGAGGAGAATATTCGAGAGCATGATCATAGACTTGGTGTGGGCTAGTAGTGAAGGAAATCGGTGAACATCAAGAGGCTCCAGGAAGCCGAAAGTGAGATTCGGCGGTTGTGGTCAAGGGCGGATGAGTACTCCACTTTCCTCGACACACAATTGGGGCTCGTATCGCGCTTAAAGGACCAACTAGAAGAGGCCAAATAATGAATGAAGTGAGCCTCTAAGGATATGGCTACCATCCAAACTGAAGAGGAGTGGGCCCAAATCGTGGTTGATGAACTATGCCCCATTGCCACCGAGGAAGAGCAGGAGATAAACAGGTGATAGCAGATCCTAGACACCATAAGACAGAGATTGGCGGAGCTCGAATGCTCTATCAAAGAGGTCAACCCATCCATGGGAAGGTCCAATACTTGGGTTCTGTAATGTATATAAACTCATAAACATAATTTCATACTTGGATAGTTTATGTTTATTGCGTGCATGGGTTCCATTAGTTGTCCTTGGTTTGCTAAATTTTAATCACATTCATGAAATATCCATCGATCAATCCCTAAGCTCATGTGGGTCATGATCGATGTGAGAAACAAGGGATGACCGCATCATTATTTCATCCGAATATGAGAGTAACAACCAAGATTCGGACAACTAGGGTCTAAAAAAATGACCCAGATTTCTGGAAAGAAAGATAAATTCCTGACTAGAGAATGAAGTTATCAGAACATCTAAATTGTCATTTTCCCAATGTGCTCTAGTGAATAGGTGGGGTAACACCAGGGACGTTCAAATCGATCCGAACATAGGTTAATGTAAAGCATAAATCACGATACCCAAAATTTAAAACACTGTGGGGATAGTATGACAATGAAGAGTAACTGTTGACCATGTTTGAAACACAGTATCCCTATTATGTTAGCCTAAAATGGGGATAACAAATGAGGGCCGACTGCTAACCATGTTTGAAACATGGGGCCTGACTCAAAATGTCATCCATTGGTCTTTCAGAACGTTAGACTAGGATAGTAGGCGATCCATAGGCTGAGCATCTGTACTGTTAGGGGGTTCTTTCAGGAATGAAAGAGGATGAGGATCCAAATAAATGGCACACAAATCATGGAGGGTGGAGTGATGGGTTGTTTGAATGGAGTCCAACACTCTTGAAATTATGCCACCATGGTGGAAACACATTAGGTGAGCACATCAGTCTAATCAGGGATCATACCTACTTCCATATAGGACCTCTCTGGTGAAGACCTAGAATGAATTACAGTTTTATGTCATACCAATGAAGATGATATACATGTATTTTAATGTCATACGATAAGGATAGTGCACATAGTTTTAAGGTCATACTATCTGGATCAAGGATAATAGTTTAAATTCATATTGCATGGACTGTAGGCTCTCAGTTTAAGGTCATAGAGACTGGTCTGTAATCGGGGTTGAGGGGCCATAAGGGTTAATGACTCTAGGGTTGGGCCTGAGGAGAAATGCCCAAACATCACTATGTGTCCCATAAGGATGAGAATCAAGCCAAATGTAGTTCTTAAGCATAGGGTGGTCAGAGGCTAATGATGGTAGGGGAAATACTCTCTAGTGAGGATGCTAATGCATCCCATAGTTATCATGGGGCATCCTGAACTTGTTCAGGGTAGAACTGCAGTTTAAAGTCATACGTTGAGGACATGGTTACCAAGAAAAGAACTGTGTTGTGTGGTACATAAACCGATGTGAATGAGGATAGTAGGAGTCCATATCACACCAAGTGTTCTTGATGGGATTATTTAGTCCATAGACCATAGGTGGCCTGACTTGGGGGCTAGACCTGAAGAGAATTGTTTGGGTGTTTCTACGTATCCCATGAGGATGGGAATCAAGTTGTACATAGTTCTGAGAGTACAGTTTAATATCATGTGGGACGAAAGGAATGTTTGGTTCATCTGAATCAGTACACATCCTACCAAAACCACTAATCCCGCATGATTCATGCTCGGTGTGGGAAAAAAGTAGTAGTGGTGGGACTTTCCTTAATGCATGGGGGTGTAAAACTAAGTATGTTTTAATTCCACTTGAACATAAGGGAGTGGAAAGATGTGAATCATGGAGCCCGATATCTGGATCATAATGATGGTGGTGTGACAAGAAAGGATAGTTGTTGACCATGTTAAAAACACATCATCCATTTCATGTTATCCTCACATGGGGACAGACAAATGAGGGTCAACCACTGACCGTGATCGAAACACAGGACCTGTCGCAAAATGTCGTCTAACATATTCTAGGGCGTTGGCCCAAGATGGTAGGTAAGACAATGTGGCATGAGACCAGACCATATAAGGGGTCCCTTTAGACATGGAAGAGTATGATTATCCAAATAAATGGATCATGAATTGTGGACACGAAACAAGGGAATGTCCATGTGAAAACTTTACACTTTGGGTTCTTTGCCACAACACATTCAAGTACACCAATAAGACATGTCAGATAGAGGAGGTCGAATCCCTTTCCAAGGACAAGGGTCTTGGGGTCGCATGCTTCTAACTTAAGTTCGTAGGGTGGACCATTAAGAGGGGACCTATTTTAATGTAATATGCATAGGGTGGCGAAGTATCCACACCTGATGCATAGTTCCCATAGGGAGATCTTAGTTTAGAGTCATGGAACCCAGACTATGTTGGGAAGAGACAAGGGATACACATGGTGTTATTGTTGAAAAACTTGTCGTGAATGAGAACCCCAGAGGTACTCTCCACACCACATGTTCCCAAAAGAGTTCAAGCCAAGGGGTCAAAAAATAGGGGAAGGATTTAATATTCATAGGGCTGGACCTGCAGACAGAATTTATGGGTGTTCCTACGTATCCCATGAGGATGGGAATCAATACACATGTAGTTCTGAATGTGTTGGTTGGATCTTAGTTTTAAGGTCTTAGAACTTGAACCATGTGTAAAGGAAGGAGGGAGACATGTGGTGTGGTAATTACAAAACTTGAATTGAATGAGGATAGTAGGAGTCCCTATCACACCATGTGCTTATCAGGGAGGTTTTAGGTTGAGTGACTCAAAATGGAAGTTAGGATGGGGCCGAGGAAAAGTGTGTGGGAATTTCTAAGTACCTCATGATGATGGAGATCAAGCTATATGTAGTTCTAGAAGTGGCATGGTATGGTACCAATTCCAGGGACAATACCATCATGCGGGTCTATCCCACGCACAAAAAGAAGCAGCATTTGATATATCTTGTTTGTCCTTTAGGATGGATGTGTGTGTGTTTTTTTTTTGTGAAGCAAAAAACCTAGGACAGAGGATCCAAGCGTCACTACAAGAAGCAATCCATATGTAGGCCTTGAAAAATGGTATGGTGTATGACCTATACCAAACATGATGTCCTCTCGAGTGAGGACATCATAATGTGGTGCTATTTTTCATCATGCATCTAGGACGATAATTTCATAGTTTAGGGTCATATGATAGGACCAACCCCTGCATTTTAATGTCTTACAGTAAAGTCATAATAGTTTAAATTCATGTGGGACTAGGCAGTATAGTTTAAAGTCATGTGGCTTAGACGCATATAGGAGAAATAAGATTTTAGGGGGGAATGTGCATGGCGTGATAAAGCATACCCGACGTGAATGAGGATGAGGTCCACACCACACCATGTGAAATTCCAGGGAAGAAAAATCAGACCGAGGGGGCAGAGAAGGTCATAGAATATGGGTTTGTACCCATGGATGAAGCGTCTAGGTGTTCTTACGTATCCCATGAGGATGGGAATCAAGTCGTACGTAGTTATGAAGGTACGGTTTAACGTCATGCAGGACAAGAGGAAAGAGAGACTAGCTCCTAAAAAGGGAGTATGTGGTGTAGTTATTGAAACCCCAATGTGAATGAGGACATGATCCTACACATACCCCACCACACAATCCTGTGAAATTTAGGGCCAAAAGGCCGAACAGAAGAGGTAATTAGTGGAACCTGAGGTAGACCCAACAACGAGATTCCTGAGCATTCCTATGTATCCCATGAGGATAGGAATAAATCTGTAAATAGTTTTCAAAGTTGAAATTTTTTACACCTTTTGGAAAAGACATAGAGAGATATTAGTTTAAGGTTTTAGAGCTCAGACCATAGAGAAGTGAGACTCTTCCAAATGGGCGCAAACCTCAACCAAATCCCTAAGCCCGCATGAGCTATGATCGATGTGGGAAACAAGGTTGGATAATGTATTTACAACACATGGAATACATGAAAAGGGAAAAATGGTGTGGATCCTCGAGTGATGCCTCACCGTGGCTTTGTCCTCCTAATGCGCAAACGCGCACTGAGGGATTGCACCAAGAGTGTCGAAATTCCACTTGGACATGATGGAGTGGAAAAGTATGTGAATCATGCAACCAATATTTAGGGCTTGATGGGGTGGCATGACGATGGAGGATAATTTTTGACCGTGTTCAAAACATAGCATCCATATCATGTGACCTGAAATGGGAACAAAAAATGAGTGTCGATCACTGACCATATTCGCAATGCGAGACTTGTATCAATTTTTCATTCAAAATTCTCAGGGACATTAGCCCAAGGTGGTAGGAGGGAACTGGGGCCCATAATCCATGTCATTTGGGGGACCTTTCGAAAGTTAAATATGATGAAAACCCAAATGAAGGGGAACATGAAGCATAAAAATGGGCGATAACATGTCTATGTAGAATCCAACACTCTAGGTCCTGAACCAGAGTGCTCCTAGGCACATTGGTAAATTTACAAATAGGGTTTAGGGGCCCAATTCAAGAGCATCCGACTCAAAAAGACAAGTGTAGAATATGGGAAGTAAGAGATCTCAGAAGGGTGAGGCACGTGGTGTGGCTGTTACAAACCCGACGTGAATGGGGACATGAAGTCCATACTACACCATATACCTCCTCCTGAGGAACTTAGGCTAGGGGCCAGAAAGATGAGGAGGTTTGTAAGAAACAGGTCTGGACTTGAAGACTAAATGTTTGTGTGGTCCTACGTATCCCATGAGGATGGGAATCAATCCACACATAGTTTTGGAAGATGTTGTGTAGTTTTACATCATGCGGCAAGGACGTGGGGTAAAGGAGGTATGTCTCAAGTGGATATGTGTGGCATGTAAAAAATATCCCGATGTGAATGAGGGAGTAAGCCCGTACCACACCGCACAATCCTAAATGAGAACTTGGTCCAGGGGGGTGAAAATTTTGAGGGACCTGAGATAGGAAGTCCCATACAATTTGAAGTTTAACGTCTTGTAGTGATGATGGTGAATGATCTTAGTTTAAGGTCATAGGGCTCGGACCATAGATATACGACCCTTTATGTGGGTATTGCCTTACCAAATATTCTAAGATTACATAAGCAATACTCGGTGTGGAAAACAAGGAATAGGATCAGGGTCTCCCCAATATATAAGGGTATAGAAATGAGGGAAGGAGATCAGGCAAGGTTGATTCTAACCAAATCAACACTCCTGCCTGAGGCAGATGGATTTTTGAAGGGATAGTAGGAAAAAATGGACCACTACACCCAATATTTGGGACATATGGGGGTGGTGATAAGGATGGGGGATGGATTTTTACTACATTCAAAACACAGCATCCGCATCGTGTGACTTGAAATGGGAATGACGAATGAGTGTCAATGGCTGACCATATTCTCAACATGGGACTTTTATCAATTTTTCATTCGAGATCGTCAAGGGCATTGGCCCAAGATGGTAGGATATCCCTAGGTCCTAGCATCCATGTCATTAATGGGTCCTTTTGGATGTGAAATATTATGAAGATAAAAATAAATGGGGTGTATGAATCATGAATATGCCTATGTAGTTTAATGTCATATAGGATGAGGAAAAAGATGGAGATCTCCAAGGAGAGAGATACATGGTGCGGTCATGATAAACTTGACGTGAATGAAGTCAAAATCATGCACCACACCATGTGTTTTTACCCAAGGGGAGATCTTGAAGTTTGGGGCTAGACCTATGGACTAAATGTCTGGGAGTTCCTATATATCCCATGAGGATAGGAATCAATCCATATATAGTTTTGAAAGGTCCATGATGTTTAACGTTGTGCACTGAGGATGTGGGAGGATAGAAGAACAAGGAGGGGAACATGGTGTGATCATCGTAACCTTGACATGAGTGGAGAAAAATAAGTATATGCTACACTATGTGGGATCCTCCAAAGAAACTACACCCAGGGGGTAGTCAAAGAGAAGAGTTTGGGGACTGGACTCTAAGACAAAGCGTCTGAGCATTCCTACTTATCACATGATGGTAGGAATCAATCTGTACGTAGTTCTTGACAGTGCAGTTTAACATCTTGTGGGATGATGAATATGAGGAGATCATAGTTTAAGTTCACAGATCTCAGACCATCTTGCAGTTTATTGTCATGTAGAACGAATGCAGGGAAGTTTTATGTCCTTCAACTCAGATGAATCACGTATTTTAACATAATAAAGTAAATACATCATAGTTTATGGTCATGTGGGACTGTTTAATCAGGAAAATTTTTTCTTGAGGAATTTGGCATTGGTGGGAGGAGTTATACGCTCTCTATCCATGGTAACTAGGGAGTACGTGCCATTGGGTTAAACCTTATGAATGATGTAAAGTCCTTCCCATTTGGGCTCTAGTTTGGGTGGTTTCCTACTGGGTATCATCATTATTCTTAGATCCAAAACCATGTCACCTTGTAAGAAATATCGGAGGTGAAATTTATTGTTGAAAGATTCGGCTATCTTGTTCTGATGCCTTTCTAGATTGTGCAGTGCACCAAGCTTGTTCTCATCGAGCGCTTCCAATTCAACCAGACGGACTTCAGCTACCTTATCTGGTGATTTCTAATCATAGATAGTTGTTTATAATTAAGGTAACTGGATATTGATGGGTAGGAAGGCCTCCATTCCGTACACCAGGGAGTATGGGTCACCTGGGTGGAATTACAATTCGTCATCCGATAATCCCATAGGATGTTGGGGAGTTTGTTCAGCCAAATTTTCTTGTTCTGACCAACCATCTTCTACAGAATGTTTGAGAGGGTTTTATTGAATGCCTCGATCTTCCCATTTTATTTCATGTGATAGCGGGAGGTATGGTTAAAATAGATGTTGTACTTGGCGTAAAACTTCTTTAGTTTGGCTACCTGGAAGTTGGTGCCGTTATCGGTGAGGATGGAATGAGGGACTCCGAATCAGTAGATGATGTTGGATCTCACAAATTAAATAATATAATGGGTCTTGACCTCCTTGAGATTAAGTGCCCCTGCCCACTTGAAAAAGAAATTTGTAGCGGTCAGGATGAACTTGCACTGGCGGGCTGTCACCGGTGGATATGGTCCCACAATATCAATTCCCCAGACCGCAAAGGGCCAAGAGTGTCTGGTAGTGTGGAGAGGCTTTGGTGGCCGATGCACAAAATTAGCATGGATTTGGCATGCATGGAACCTCTTGGAAAACTCAATACAGTCACAAATCATGGAGGGCCAAAAATACCCCAGTCTCCAAATATGGTGAGATAGTTTCGGCTCGGTCTGATGAGCCCTGTAGGAACCAGTATGAACCTCCTAGATGACCTGATAAATATCACCTTCTTGAATACAATGGAGGAGAACCCCATAAAACCCGTGTCTGTAGAGGATCTGATGAAGATCAAGACCACTCTAGAGGGTAAAATGTAATGCATGACGTCAGATTTTCTCGTGCTCGACTCGCTCTTCCAGGAGATTACCATTTTAGAGGTACTTAATAAAGGGGGCCCTCTGGTTAGGGGTCACTTCCAACACTGTGTCAGGGGGACCTGGGGATCCTGACATGGAGGCACCAGTAGTAAGATGGATTGCCTATAGGCTATCCTCATCGTCTAGATTGATGGGGGTGATGACTCTCTGGTGTGCCATATGGATAATCAAATCATCTTGATCAGGATCTATAAGAGATGTAGCTAGGCTGGCCAAGAGGTCAGCTCGGCCGTTTTGGGATTGAGGGACATAAGTAACTTTTGGTCGAGATGAGAACTAGGCCATCAAATGGAAAGTATGTTCCAACAATGGTATGAGATCTGGATTTCTGATGACATATTCATCTTTGATATGCTTTATGACTAGTTCGGAGTCCCCTTTCACATGTAAGTGGGAAAATCAATCTGAAGGGCCAGCTCGAGGCCAGTGATAAGAGACTGATACTCCACCTCATTGTTGGTATATACTTCTAAAAACAAGAATGAATATAGCAGAATGTTTTGTGCTATCGTGATGAAGATAATACCCAAGCCCACTTTGTTTAGTTTGGGGTCATTGAGTCTTCTTCTAGTAGGACTGTAGGAAGCACCATCAAAGTGAATTTTCCAACACAGAATGTCTTGGTCTACTAAGAGGATTGCCTCATCCAAAAAATCAAGGTCTAGAGACTGGTATGTGGGATATGGATGGGCAGAAAGGAAGACTGTCAATGTTTTTCCCTTAATAGCCTTCTGGGGGATGAACCTGATGTCAAACTACTGGAGGATCACTACCTACCGAGCTAAACGGCCTGTCAACATGGGGCGGTTTAGGATGTACTTCAGCAGATCCACTTAGGACACTAGATGTATCTCATGGTGCTGCAAGTAATGTTGTAATTTCTATATTGAAATATCAGTGCAAGGAATCTTTTCTCGATAGAGGAGTATCTGGTCTTTGTATTGAGGAGCATGCGGCTGAGATAGTATAGATTGTTCATTGTTCCCTCATTGTTCTTATGGGTGAGAAGGGCACTGAGAGATCTTTCTAGGGTGGTCACATAAAGGACTAACAACTTTCTGGAAATGGGTGGCATCAGGACTAGAGGTTATAATAGGTAATGCTTGAATTCTTCAAAAGCAGTCTGACATTCCTCATCCCACTAATAGACAGTGCCTTTCTTCATGAGCTGAGAGAAGGTCTTATGCTTTCCGGCCAAATTTGTGATGAATCGGTGTATGTAGGAAAAGTGTCATTGAAATCCCCACAACTCCCAAATGTTTCTCAGAGGAGAAATCTAGTTTATGGCCTTAATCTTCTCCAAATCGATCTCTATGCCTCTATATCTGACAAAGGAGCTGAGAAACTTTCCAGAGGTGACCCCAAAGGCACACTTCAATGGGTTCATATTTAGATGGTGAGAATGTAGGAATCTGAACACTTTCTCAAGGTCTTTGAGATGATTCTAGCACTGGTGATATTTGACCACAAGATCATCCATGTATAATTACACCAATGTCCTAAGGATCGGCTTAAATATGCTATGCATGGCATGTTGATAGGTGGCACCTGCATTCTTTAGACCGAAGGGCATTACCTGGTATAAAAAAGTACCTTGTGGTTCTCTGAAGGATATATAATCTTCTTCCTCAGGGGCCATTCAAATTTGGTTATACCCAGAATACCCATCCATAAAGGAGAGAGCCTGAAACCCAGTGGTGGTTTTAATCAACATTTCCTTCATAGGAAGGTGAAAATCATCCTTCGGACAGTGACGGTCGAGATCTTGAAAGTCGATGCAGACTCTAATCTATCCATTATTTTTCTTGATGGGCACAATTTTGGATAACCATTAAGGGTACTAGACCTCCTTGACGAAGTTGGATCTGATGAGATTATCAACCTCGGCCTCGACCATGGAACCATGAAAAGGGTGCATCTTTCTGAGAGGTCTTTTAAACCCGCAATGATTTATCATAAGACTAAGGCGGTGGATGGAAACCTGAGGATCTAGTCCCGACATCTCATTATAACTCTAGGAAAACACATCATGATGTTTCTTTATGAATTCCACGTACTATTGTTTCTCTTCGGTAGGCATAGTGGCACTGATCAATGTGGGTTTCAGATCTGTCTCATTACCGAGGTTCACTTGTACCAATTCATCAACCGTGGTGGAGACACCCTCTTCGGAAGTGGTAGGAATGTCCTCTAAATCCTCTTATTCAGTCATGGAGGAGGGATCCTTAGTGGGATGTGATTCCTCTAAATCAATAGATACCGATGGGAAGTTGGTGTTAGCCTGAGCGGCGGTGGACACTGCATCGGGGGGCTCCTATGCTGTCAAAACCATAGCAATGAATGATTTCGACCTAATCCCATCTGTTATTCATCCTAAGGGGCCACTCTTGATGATATCAAAGAAATAGTGTCAAGTCGGCTTTATAAGTTTAATCCTATCCCAAAAAAACAAGCAAGTATGACATATTATCATTTCCATGGGGCAGACATCCCAATACCTTATAGGAGTAGGGGGCTCTAGGATTACCCGAGGCTGATTTTTATAGGAATACGAGGTGATATTCTAGAATCCCCTAGAATTGGGAATGTTTTCCCCCTCATTCCATAAACAACAAATCATTTCCACATATTTGGGTTCGTAGCCTCCAATCGGTGGATCAAAAAAATGTAGGCATCATCCAGGTCTCTTCATGGGTCGGTCGCAAGAGTAGCATGTTCAACCTCATCAACCTAAATCTGCTTGTCCTTGCTCTTGTAATAGTCAGCATCCAAATAGTGAGCTTCATAAGAGGAAAATAGAGATGTTTCTCCTTGAAGTATGCTCACTAGACCATTATGGGAGTACTTAAGGAACTGGTGATATCATGAAGGGACCACCGCATGCAAGTGAAGCCATGGCCTACCCATCAATGCATTGTAGGCGGTGTCCTGGGAGACAACCATGAACTCAATGCTGGATACCAGACCAAAAAATTGGGTCTTCAGGAAGATATTTCCAATTTCTGTCTATTCCATCCTGTTATAACCTTGAATTTTCAGGTCGGAGGGACTCAGATCATCCTCAGACAACCCCATTTTTTGAAGTGTCTAGGTCAGGATTAGGTTGGTCCTAGAGCCTGTGTCAACAAGACAGCGACGAACCTCTAAACCATTGAAGTGTCCAATGATGTATAGTGGGTGGATGTGCCCCTATATGTTAGATCCTTCATCTTCTCCAAAGAAAGAGATAATTTTCTGACATCCAGCATGCTCAACTACCTCAGCATGGAAGGCTTCTGCAGCTGCTACCTCTGTCTCAAACTGGAGGGGACTCCTTAAAGCCTTGGCAAGGGATTCAGGCATATCCACTGATAGGTGGAGAGACTCAAGGATAGAGATCCTCGTAGGAATGTTTTAAATATTCTTAGGTATATCATACTTCTGTTCCAAGTGTGAAATTTTTCTTACAAGAGTTCATTCTGTGAAAGGGGGTATAACGGGTCCTTCCGGCTGAACTAGCAGCTGACTGGTGCTGAGAATGTCCCGCTGCTCGCTAGTTGAATCTCATGGAGTGACTATCAGATGTGGTCTAGATGACTAAATCTGATCCACAACGTGACATGTCTGATCATAGTATGATCTTTGTGGCTCTGCCTGATCAAGTAATACAAACGGCGATGAAGGTAGACCTGGTGTTACCAGATGAGAAGGATGTGTGTGTTGAGATCTACACTAGGCCTACTATCTGGTTTCAGTGGCATGTACAGCCTGGCTAGAAGTAATGACTGAGGCATTCTGACGACCCATATAACCACGGATCCATCGATACTGTCAATGTATGGGGACCTTGGGAGGATCCTTTGGGTACTCCCCGTCGTTAGGAATCATGTAGGGGTTTACCAGCTCCATCGTGTTAACCGGAGCTTTCCCTCACCTCTTCGTGCCTCCTACGCTATGGTAACTATAGAAGTCTGTTAGGTCCACTAGGCTAGATACCCTGAGAGGGGGGTGAATCTGGGTATGAAAGATTAAAATGACTGCCCCTTTTGATCTTGTTTTACTGTTAGACAAAACCCTTTTCTCTCTCTTTCCCGATGCAGAGTATGAACAACCCTTAAAGCATGCACAGGAAACATAAATTTTTACTTGGTTCAATATCATTAGGATATGTCCAAGGAGCATACACCTAAAGTGTGTTGATGTACCATTTCCACTATAAGTGCACTGTTGTTTACAAGTTTGGAGCAGACTCATTGTCCCTCCTAGTTTACAACCACTCACAATATGAAAGCTGACTTCTCTCTCAACTGAAGTGTGATCACTACTTCTTCAGAATATCAACTCACATTTTATAGACTTGTAGGTCTCTTCATTATCACTAATGAAATCTGCATCCTTACCTGTTGATAGATTCTCTGTTGATGTTCAACTTTCACCCCCAGATGAATCTCACTTTGCACTGGATGTACCGGGAAACCCCAATTTTTATGTGTGGACCTTACGGTACCTTGCACGTAATTCCCTTTCCTTGATCGAAATACAATTTTCACGCAACTCCTCTTTTACACGCAACCTCCAAATTTTATGCGTAGCCTTAAAACTTCCTTGTGCATAATTTTCCTGCCTTGCGTGAAATCCACTTTTCGAGCAACAACTCTTTTACGTGCAACACCTGACTTTACGCGCAAACTAAATGTTTACGTGCAACCTTCTTGAGAACTTCAATTTCATGCGCCACTGCTCAGGTATTTTCGAAGACTTCAACAACTAGAATGGGGTGGGGGGTCACTTCATATTTATATGCAAAATCGACCCCGCACGAAAAACCATCCTTGAGCACGTAATTCTCTTTAAGCGCGAAAAACAAATCTTCCGCGCAACACCGTTTTTCACACACTGCTCCAATATTTCGTGCACCTCATGCCTTTGCCAATTTTCTAGCTTTGGACCTCAAAACACCTCTTGCGCGAAAAACACCAATCCATTATTTTGCACATCATTTTTCTTTTTCGCACACCGGGTGGATATTTCGCACAAACCGCTAATTTTTCACACGCCACAATATTTTTCGTGCATCCTGCTAATTTTTCACACCGCACATTATTTTTCATGCACAGCTCTGAATTTGCGCACTCCTCCCTTTTCTAAAAATGAATCTCTCCATTTTCCGATTTTCAGGCCCAAAAATTTGGCAAACACTGGAAAACGGTGCCACCTTGTATCTGCTCTTGTTGTACCGCCTCCAGATCATTCATTCCTTTTTCGAGGTTCTTCAATCAATCATGGATTATTGATAGCATCCCTTGAAACCAAAACATCACCATTTAATTCCCCTTTGTCAACACACTCATACACCATGGTCTGCTTTGTCAACAAACAATACATGGAGGTCCACTTTGTCAACAAACACAATCACCTCAAAAATGATTCAATGATGCCTTGAGGGATTTTTTCCCAACAATCTCCCCCTTTGGGTTTGTTGAAAACTCTTCTCATAAAAATTCTCTACACTTGATAACTCATTAAATATCTTTCCAGATGATACCACCATTCGCCTCTTGCGATTCTGATAGCGTTCAAGGATTCACTTAACACGTACTCTAATCCCACATGATCAATGCTCGGCATGAGAAACAAGAGTAAATGAGAAGTTCATCAATGAAACACTTAATTTATGACACTAACTTTTGATACCAAACTGATACCAATTACTAAACTGATACCAATAATGGATCACTGGAAACCTTCTCTCACTATCACTCTTCTGCTTTTATCACGATTTGTAGCTATCGTGATATTTATTCTTTGATCGATCACTTCTATCATCGTCAGATTTAATAATCTCCCCCTTTATCATTTCTCCCCCTATCTCGATGCTCCACCTATCATCTTCTCTTCATAACATTCATGATTTTTCAAATAGCCACACATGTCTCCCCCTTGAACCATCAATTTTTTCTCCCCCTTTGTCAATAAACCCAAAGAGAACTCCTTTGCGGTTTGTAACAGGGTACAAACGTATATCAGTACATTAGGGAAAAACACACCATACATCAAGGAGAGGGGGTTCCACATCCACACTCTTTTAAGTGTGGGGAGTCGACTGAACTCCCAAAGCTAGTTGATGCCTTTCAAACACTTCCATGGGTAAGTCCTTTGTCAGAATGTCTATAACCTGTAGTTCTATAGTCACATACTCCAAATTCACAATTCCTTGCTCAACCTTCTCCTTGATAAAATGATACTTTATCTCAATGTGATTTTTCCTTGAGTGATGTATGGGATTTTTGATGAGATTTATAGCACTTGAGTTATCACACTAGATTCCAATTGGAGACTTCACTTCAATGCCCATATCATCAAGCTGCTACTTCATCCACAATAATTGTGTGCAAGATTGAGTGGCGGCAATATATTCAGCTTTTGTAGTGCTCAATGAAATGAAATATTGCTTCTTGCTTAGCCAAGAAACACACAAGCCACCAAGATAAAAGGAACCTCCTAACGTTGATTTCCTGTCATCTGCTGAACTGGACCAATCTGCATCAGTATATCCCAATAACTCTGTCTGAGATTTTCTATTATACATCTCGAACGAAGTCCATCGTTCCCTTGATATACCGAAGTATTATTTTTACTACAATCATGTGGCTTTCCTTGGGATTGATTTGATATCGTGCTACTTGGTAGGTGGCGAAAACAATATCAGGTCTTGTCACTGTCAGGTATAGTAAACTCCCAATAATCTGCCTATATTCTGTGATATTAACCGCCTTGCCATTATCATCTTTTGATAATTTCATCCGGGTAGCAACCGGAGTCTTCATCTCCTTGGAATTTTCCATTCCAAATATTTTTAAAACCTCCTTACCATATTTGGATTGAGAAATGAATGTTCCATTCCTTCCTTATGTCACCTGTAGACCAAGAAAAAATGTTAGTTCTCTAATCATTGACATTTCAAACTCACTTTTCATGAATTCGCAAAACTGTCTGCACTGAGCTTCATCTAATCCATCAAATATTATTTCATCAACATAAACCAAGACCATTATCATTTGATTACTGTTGTTGTTGAAATAGAGATTTTAATCAACTCCCCCACGCTGGAAACCAAGCTTCTTCAAGTACTGATCAAGCCTTGAGTACCATGCTCACGGTGCTTGTTTCAGCCCATACAACGCCTTCTTCAGTCTGCAAACCTTGTTCTCATCCTCATGAATGAGAAAACCATCTGGATTCTTAATATATACCTCTTCCTCCAAAACCCAGTTAAAAAATGAAGATTTGATGTCCATCTGGAAAACTTTGAACTTCTGTTGCACTGCAATGGCTAGAAATAATATGATTGTCTCTAGTCTCACAACCGGTGAAAATGTCTCATCAACATCTATTCCCTCTATCTGGGTATACCCCTTGCACATTAGTCGTTCTTTATTCCAAATCAATGTTCCATGTTTATTCATCTTGTTGTGATAGACTCATTTAGTCCCAATGACATTCTTATCTACTATCCCCGAAATAATCTCCCACCTCTGATTCTTCTCAATTTGATATAGCTCTTCATTCATTGCCTGAATCCAGTTTTCATCTTATGCTGCATTAGCGAAGCATTTCGGCTCAACCTGTGATAGTAAATATGTCTGCTGTAGTGATTTCATTCTTCTTGTCTGAAATGGAGATGATTGATCACCAATAATATTTTTCCTATCAATTTCAGCTCGATTACTTGTCTTTTGTGTAGATACTGATTTTACTTCCTCATGCTCATCATTAGTATCTTCTTCTGAATCAACATCATTCACATCTGCGCCCCCTGCATTGATTTCTTCCTCATCACTCTCATCAATAAAGTGTTCACTATTATGTTGAATGATCTCTGCATTCTCTACTATAGAGACATCATTGCTTTCAAATAATTTTCCCAGCCTTTTGTTAAAACATTTATATGCCTTAATTTTTCCTAAGTATCCAAGGAATATCCCTCCATCTCCTTGTGACTCATATTTCCTATGTTTTTCCTTGTTAAGGATAAATCACTTACTTCCAAATATTTTAAATTATTTCACCATTGGCTTCTTTCTATACCACATCTAGTATGGAGTCTTTCCTTCCTTCGGACACAACAGAGCCCTATTAGAAATATAGACCAATGTCAAAATTGCTTCCTTCCAGAATTTCTCTGGTAGGTCTTTTTCAATGAACATCATTCTGTCCATGTTATTCATGATATAATTTCTCCTTTCAACCACTCCATTCTGTTTGGGAGTTCTTACTGAGGAATCTTGATTTCTTATCCCATGTTTCTCGAGATAGCCTTCCACCTGACTGTTTGTGAATTTCGTACCATTATCAATATGAAGCTTCAAAATTTTCTGTCCAAGAATCCTTTCACACTCCCTTCTGTACTGTTTTAAGCAGCTGAACACATCCGACTTATGGGAAATAACAAATACCCATGCCATTCTGCTATAATCATCAATGAAAAGAACATAGTACCTCTTTCAGTCAATTTCTCTTGGTGTGATAGGACCACAAACATCAGCATGCACCAATTTGAGCACTATTCTTGACTTCTTTTCCTTTGCCTTATACGTCTTTCTGATTATCTTTCCTTTTTTTCATGCATTTCACGTGTGAGTATGATCACATGACATCTTAGGGAGGTCTCTTGCTGCATTGAAATTTACCAGATCTTCCAGGGATGGTTGGCATAGATGACCAAGTCATTTATGCCACAGCTTGTTTTCTTCTTCTCTGGACAGAAAACACATATCTTCTTCTCCACTTACCAGGTATATATTTCCCTTTGTTCTTTTTCCCTATAGAACTACTACCCCATATCTTCCTTTGACGATACAAATCTTCTTAGTAAACCTTATAGAATGTCCTGAGTCACATAGTTGACTGATGCTTAGTAAATTGTGACTGAGGCCTTCTAAAACTAAGATGTCTGCATGTCTCATCTATTTGCCCCCATATTTGGACTTTCATGAGCCAATAACCTTTAGTCCTTCATCATTTCCAAACTTTACAACTCCTTATTTGTCATATCTTATGCCTTTGACAAGATCCTTATTACCTGTCATGTGAGATGTGCAACCACTATCAAGGATCCACACACCAGAACGATCTGATGCTTTAAGGGAAATTTCTACCACCACTACCTTCTCATACTTTTTTTCTTGGTCCATATTTTTTATTTGACACTTGGCATGGATTGAGACTTCTGTTCTTTCTCAGAGTATGATGGACCAGCTTCATCTTGCAGAGCTACAAATCTGTTTTTCATTTTCAACTCACCTGTTGGTTCATTGATCTGCTGCTTGCGAACATTTTGATTTTCCTTTGGCACATTCCTCTGTATGGTCAAAGTACAATACCTATCCATGTGGTCAAATCCTCCTCACCAAAAACAGTGTCCTTCGAAATTTGTTCTGAAGAACCGTTCTCTATTTGGTTGTTATCTTTGTTCTTGTGCCCTTCGATATCTCTTGGCTATGAAACACACATATTGTGAATGTCCCATCTTTCCACAAAAATAACACCTGATATAAGGTGTATTCCTTTGTGGGACTTCTGCACTTCGAGTTTTCCCTAGGGATCTCTAAATATTCTGATTCTTCCTTGTTCCCAAATCAACCTTCAATCTCAAAGTGGGT
Organism: Viscum album; assembly: GCA_963277665.1. NCBI lineage: Eukaryota > Viridiplantae > Streptophyta > Magnoliopsida > Santalales > Viscaceae > Viscum > Viscum album. The sequence goes on along the minus strand of OY728163.1, from coordinate 1,688,729,665 downwards.
GTTTGTGGTCTGACCTCAATTCTTACAGCTTTTTCTTTTCGATCATGCCCCCCATCAGTCTTAGCATCTGAACATAGTTGATGATTCTTTTCTTCTAAACAAATAGTCTCCTCTTTCATTTTTTTCATCTTCAGAATGACCTGATTTCCCAAGAATGTGTTGGGAATCAAAGGTTTTTCCTGGTCTTTAAATTTTCTCTACAGACCGACAACTTCTTCTTAAAGCTCTTCGATACTCTTGATGTGATATTTCCTTGTGTTTTTTAAGCCATCGATCTCCCTTTTCTATTCTTCAATATTTATTTTATACTCACTAACTGATTCTGAGTTCTCTGGTGTTTATGACTTGAGTTTCTCAATTTCTTCCATCAACTCAGACTTATCTTCTTCCTGCTGCTGCATATAGAGTTTGGCGTCATGAACAAATTTGTTAGATTTCTTTGTTTCAGATCTCCAAACATCTATCTCCTCAAGAGCATCCTCTAATTCATCTTGCATATCTATTCTTCCTTCAACTTCTTCTTCTTCTTCATCACCTCTGGTTTCATTCTTCTCCTGAGAACTACTGATAAATGCCACCATAGCATTTTCTCCATGATCTTTATAGTTCTATATCTCTTCAACCTCCTCAGCCTCAAACTCGTCTGAATTGTATCATTCTTTTGAATGGAGATTTTTCTTCTTAAAGAAATTTCTCTTGAACTATTTCTTTCCTTTCCCATAGGCTGATGACTTCTTCTTGGGAATTTTGACTTCATCGACATCATCATCTTCTTGGAACTTTTTGGGGCACCTTGCAGCAAGATGTCCAACCTTTCCACATTGAAAACAAGCAAGTGGAAGTTTCCCTTTAAACTTTCCTTTTCCTCTTTGAAGATTTAAGGAGAGGAATGGAATCACCTCATCTGTCTCTTCTTCTTCCTGAGAGTCTTCAATGGTGAGCTTCTTCATGGCCTTGAATGCCACCTCTTTGGATTTCCCCTTTTTCACAGCCTCATTATCATCATTTCTCATTTCATATGCAACAAGGGTGTTGTGCAGGTTATCCAATGTCAGCTCTATTGGGTATTTATCTTCCAAAACCGAAACTTTCAGATTGAACTGAGGGGGAAGTTTCCTCAGGATGCGCTTCACAATCTTTATGTCTTCAATAATTTCTCCAAGACCTCACATGTCTTCCACTACAACATTTACCCTATCGAAAAATGCATCAACAGACTCATTCGGGTTCATTCTCAGATCTTCATACTTGTTCCACAACACTTGCAGCTTTGCATCTCTAACCTTTGTATCCCCTTCATATATATTTAATAGCTTTTCCCACATTTCATGTGACGTTTTTCATGACATCACCTTTGTATATATAGGATTGGATAGGGCTCCCCTTAAGGAATTAATTCCTTTGGCATCAGCATCCAACTCTCTACGCTCAGCTTATGATAAAACACCACTATTAATATCAGTTGTTATTCCATGCATTGCTACTATGAACACATCCATTCCTAATGATCGGAATTAGTGTTGCATCCAATTCTTCCATAGCTGGAAATTGTTTCCGTCGAAGATTGGAATACCTTTATGATTAGTGACCTCTATTTGAGAGAGGAATAATAATATTAAACCTTCCTCTGATACCAATTGTTAGGTCCACTAGGCTAGATACCCTGAGATAGGGGGGTGAATCAGGGTATGACAGATTAAAATGACTTCCCCTTTTGATCTTGTTTTGCTGTTAGACAAAACCCTCTTCTCTCTATTTCCCGATGAAAAGTATGAAAAAACCTTAAATATTTCACAGGACACATAAATTTTTACTTGGTTCACCCTCACTGGGCTACGTCCAAGGAGCATACACCAGCAGTGTGCCGATTTACCATTTCCACTATAAGCGCACTGCTGTTTACAAGTTCGGAGCGGACTCATTGTTCCTCCTGGTTTACAACCACTCACAATATGAAAGCTCACTTCTCTCTCAACTGAAGTGTGCTCACTACTTCTTCAGAAGATCCACTCACAGTTTATAGACCTGTAGGTCTCTTCATTATCACTAATTAAATCTACATCCTTACCTGTTGATAGATGCTCTGTTGATGTTCAACTTTCACCCGCAGATGAATCTCACTTTTCACCAGATATACTGGGAAACCCAAATTTTTACGCGCAGCCCTTATGGTACCTTGCATGTAATTCCCTTTCCTTGAGTGAAATACAATTTTCGTGAAACTCTTATTTTACGTGAAACCTTCATATTTTAAGTGCAGCCTCAAAACTACCATGCATGTAATTTTCCTACCTTGCGTGAAATCCACTTTTTGCCTAACAACTTTTTTACACGCAACACCTGACTTTACGTGAAAACTTAATGTTTACGTGCAGCCTCCTTATGAACTTCAATTTTGCGTGCCACTACTTGGGTATTCTCTAAGTCTTCAACAATCTGAATGAGGGGGGGTCACTTCATATTTATAGGTAAAATTGACCCCACACGAAAAACCCTCCTTGAGCGCGTAATTCTCTTTGAGCGTGAAAAAGAAATCTTCTATGCAACCCCATTTTTCGAACACTGCTCTAATATTTCATGCACCTCATGCCTTTGATAATTTTCGAGCTTCGAACCTCAAAATACTTCTTACGTGAAAAACACCAATACATTATTTCACGCATCATTTTTCTTTTTTGTCCACCGGGCAGATATTTCGTGCAACCCGCTAATTTTTCACACGCCACAATATTTTTCACACATCCCGCTAATTTTTCACACCACACATTATTTTTCACACACAGCTCTGAATTTTCGTGCTCCTCCCTTTGCTAAAAATGCATCTCTCTATTTTCCTATTTTTAGGCCCAAAAATTTGGCAAACACTAGAAAACAGTGCCACCTTGTATCTGCTCTTATTGTACCGCCTCCAGATCATTCATTCCTTTGTCGAGGTTCTTAAATCAATCATAGATTGTTGAAAGCATCCCTTGAACCCAAAAAATCACCATTTAATCCCCCTTTTTCAACACACTCATACACCATGGTCTGATTTGTCAACAAACAATACATGGAGGCCCACTTTGTCAACAAACAAAATCACCTCAAAAATGATTCAATGATGTCTTGAGGGATTTTTACCCAACAAAGTCCCTATTCCAAGATGCTTTGGAAATAACCGAGGACCTGAGCCTCATTGAATGAGTATGTCAAGTTCCTTCTATCTGGGAAGGGGCTCTAGAAGCTTGTCCCTACTGAGGGGCTGGAGGAGCCTGCCGAGGAGGTGGAACCTGGTTATCTCTCCTAGGTGGCGGTGGCGCATTATGTGGGGGTGCTTGTCGATTCTGAGGTGGGTGTTGGTGGGCCGGAGGCTATGCCTGAGGTGGCAGGCCTCTATGAGGCTATGGAGGTGGATCTACTGGTAATAACTCCAGTTGACTAGGGGCCTCTATTTGTGCTGTTGCGGTGGGTTCAGCCTTAGTGGTTCTTCTCGTAGGAACCATAGGAGGCGAAGGATGTGCCTTCTTGGTCTGCTGCAAGGCTTACTCTAAATGTTGGGCCTTATCAGAGAAATCCCAAAATCCCCTAGGGTAATTTTCTGTAATGAGAGAGGGGACCAGTTCGGTTTTTACATTCCCCACACACATTTTTAGCAACTGTTCCTAAGTCAGTGGCATGTTCAGGGATAGTTAAGTCCTTTCCACCAAGCGACGAAGTCCGCGACATGCTCATCAGGCCTCTACTTTCACTTGAAGAGGTCTAAAATACTCATCTTCTGGGTTATAGAGATGAACTGGTAAAGGAACTATCTATGGAGATCTTTCTAGCCAGTGACCGACCCAATGGATAGCTGGTTGTACCAGACAAACGTAGGCCCTTCCAATGTCTGTACGAAACACCATAGTTTGGTGGCCTCTTGCTACGCTAGAGTTCCCAGCATAGGTCCACACCTTGAGATGAAATGGTTAAAATACTGTAGCAGATCTCTTATCCCATTAAAGGGTAAAAAGGTAGGTTTTCTGAAACTCAGGGGTGCTGACATATCATCCACCCATTCCAGATATGGCATACCATTAGGTTGGATTTCCACCTGTTGAGTTTCTAAAGCCTCAAGACGGGAAATGAGTACTGTCATTGGATTATCTGGGTGTGGGTTCCTATCTTGATAAGGATTCCTAACCACCAATGCATTGGAAGGTTATTTAACATGATAAGAAGACCTAGCGGCTTGTGGAGTGGCTAGTGGGATGACCTGCGGAGTGGCTGGGGAACCTGAGATGGGTCCCGAAGATTATCTCACCACTCAGGTGGATTTTGGGAGACGTATCATTCCTTATTTCCATGAGCTCTGGCCTCTATCCTATCTATGTTGGTGGGATGGTTAGGGTCACCCGGAGGCAACTCGCCAAAGGGAGTTGTATCTTCCCCTGCTGCCCCGATCGATGATCACTATAGATTGGTTGTCTCTCCACATCACATTCTTCAAGGAGTTCATCGACCATATTCTTATGCTCTGTGATCTGTTGACATAACACGGTCTTTTCGGGATCATCTTTCATCTTCTAAACTGATCCAGACAGGTCAGAGGGTTTGACAGCCCCAAGATGCTCTTTTCCCTTATTGGGATTCTAGCTGATGACTAATGACTCAGTAGGAACAGGAAGACCTAGTATATTTCTCTGCTGGGGAGTAACCCTTCCCAATGGATCCAATAGGTGTGGTACTCCCCCAGAGGGTAAGTTCTTTTCAAGGAGATCTAGCCCATTCTCTCCCTATGATAGGTTGTCCATGTTAACCGCAACTCTACCTAGGGGCATATCCTCAATATTGCTTGGAAAGTCAGGTTGAATCCAGATAGAATTGAAATGAAGGGCAGCATATTTCTCCCAACCATGGACCTAAACATGGGGGGGAAGACTCCTTGATAATTCTATAGATCACTTTAAAGCTCTGAAGCATCGTTGCTGGAGGGTTCGATGGTGACCAGGCAACTCAGGGAACTGGGCTACAGGGATCGTAGCCAAGTCAACCATACAACATTAATGGTTAATGTCTTCAAATTGTTCTTAACTCTTAGGGTAATCCACTCACTAATAACGGAGACAAAAGTGTTTCACCCATAGGGTTTGGATAAAACACGCGACTTCCTCCTGGGTAATTGATTCTAGCGCACTGAAGTTCGCGGTTGCATTTGGCCAGAACATCGTAGGGAAATGATCTGCTATAAGGATGTCTCACAAGATTCTCATCTCAGACTCGGGGTCTAAACCTTTTTTTCCCCATTCGTCAACTGGGGGCGGCTGGGGAACCGGTACCGAGACCGAATCAGACTGCTAAGATGGTAGACTTGCCAGCGGGGAATATAGCGAGCGAGCTGATAAGCTGCCGCATCATGGGTTGTCTTGTAAATAATGCAATGACTGAGCCACCACATCTCAATAATACAGACTGAAAACCATAATTTCTAGCACAGTGGTTATGGTTTCTGATGGTGGTTTAGCCTACTATTCATAATCTACCGATCTCCAGAATAACTCTCCATGATATCTGGTTGAGGTAGAGAATGACCCTATTAACGATATCAATGCAAAGCGGGCTCGCGGCCCGCTGGCTTTGCGGGTATGGGGCAGATGTGGGGCGGGGCGGGCCTAAAATTTTTGACCGTTTAGAGTGTGGGCCAATGCAGGTTGAGCCCGTGTGGGTGTGGGCTTGTCCACGGGCCTGATTTAAAAATATATATATATATTATTTTTACAATATATATTTCTTTAACATTTTATTGTTTTTAATTAAAAAATCATGGTTAAACGGTGACATATGATTTCTCACCGTAATAGTCATATTAATTCACCATTTATTCACATGTGAATTTTAAATAGGCCTATATTTATTTTTTTAATATGATATTATATTATTTATATTGTAATTATTAACCATATTCACATGGTGTGTCAACCCATCTCTCGAAAAATGGAACTCATTGCCCCTGCGCAAGGTTTCAATTCTATAAGAGTTATTATAATCATAATATTTTTTAGGTTGATTTAATTTTGTTATTATTTAATTTTATTTTTTATTAAGAGAATTGGATAGAACCTAATGGAAACACTAATAGCTTCCTCTGAAACTGATCATTACCTAGAGAAACTTCATTCATTCCTAGGTTTAGTTGTTCTCATCACCACAAAACCAAAATTATCATTAATCGCCCATCACCGATCACTCACCTAATTTTTATCACAACAGTTTTCCACCACATCGGCGTTAACGCATTCCACCATTAACCCACAAAAAATAGTTCCATCACATCCTTTAAAACTCTAGTTATTGTTAATCCATACTTCTCCCCACAAATACCTTTAAGAATGATAAAAAATATAGTATTTAAATGATTATAAATAGTATTTTTTTTGTAAATGTGGTTAAGCCCTTGGGAAACCCGTGGGAAACCCGCGGGTTTATGTGGGGTGAGGCGGGCTTGAAATTTTTTGTTCGCATTATATGCGGGCTTTTGCGGACAAACCCGCACGGGCTCAAACCCGTGCGGGCTTGGCACGCCCCGCCCCAACCGGCCCGTTTCACATTACTAATTGACGATAGGGAGGATTTCATGGCCAGGCCCTAGAAAGAGGCCAGATCTTCCTCCTCCTGGATGTATCTGTGGATGGAGATAGGAATCCAATGGACCTCTGATCACATAGTGATTCACTATTCAAATCCACCCTTACACTGCTATTTTAAACTGGTTTTGTAATGAATATTCCAAATATAATAATAAATTTCACTTTATGTTTTAATTAATTAATTAATTTTAATCACTATTAAAATGGTCAATGTTACTTGTTTTTATTATTTCAATGTAGGAGGAGATTATTTGGAGGGCCCTTGATGAAGTGAAAGAAAAATGGGCCAAAATTGCATGGATCCATGAAGACCTGTCCATTGTAGTTCTTGTTTAGAAATTTCCACGCATCCAAATGGTCTCATATTTTGTTTTCTTGTCCAAAATTTAATGGGATACATTTAATATTAAGGAACTGAAGCCTCATTAGGCCTTTACAATGCCCATACAAACTGATTTTTCCAAGGAATCAAATCTGCACAAAGTCAGATGCGGTGTTCTGTATTTTATCAATATCTCGAGCTATATGTATCCAAAGGATTCAAAACTTTCAGTGGATACATTAAATAGGTGGGGATAAATTTTTTTTATTTTCTCCAAAGATAGATAATGCTGTCTGGAGGCTAAAACAAGTAGTACAAGTCGGTTGAAGAAATCTGTGTGCCTTAAACCACCTTCCCACTTTGCCTATAAATTGGCACCTTGGGCACCCCATTTTGGAGTTCGAACCAGAGGAAATGTATTGCCATTTTGGAGTCCCAAAGAGGTATTTTAATCATCCCAAGAAGTTCTGGAGGCTATAGGAAGTTCTACTTCAACATCTTCTTCTTCTTCCCCTCCTATGGGTTTCTAAACCCCTTGTGATCACCCGGGGAGGAACGTGATGTAAATCCCAAGCTTCATGTTTGTAATATTTGAATGATCTTTTTAATTCCAGGTTGTTGTGTTTTTTTTCATTATTCTCTATTCTTATATTTTTTTTGATTTATGTACCAGTATGTCATGCTCAACTCATATGATCATGTTTGGGGTTACCCATTCATGTGATATTTCACACATCATTCACCACTTTCTTTTCCGCCTTCCAATTGCGGTGTTTGTGTGTTCATATTGGTCAATTGAACTCACATAAGCTCTATCAAGGTCATGTTAATTTATGTCATGATATCACAATGAAATAACATACAAAACTAGACATCACATCGAGTTCTTCATGTTTTTCCTTGGTGAGTTTTGGTTATGATGTCGAACACAAATCACCCAATCATCAGCGGTGTTTGGTGAATCATTGTGTGTTTTCGACTGAACCCTAGGAGGTATCCTAGTATAAACTCAGTAAAATTATATTTCTAGGTGTTACAAACCGAGGATTAAAATATCATAACCCTATATCATGAAGCGATGAAGGATGAACATCATGAGAGCACCCCGGGTTGATCACACTTAATTAATCTTGTTCATTTCTACTTTGTTTTATTGCTTTCATTTTCTATTTTCATATTTAATAATAAAACCCCCAAGTTTTAAAAAACCTCATTCCAATTATAATTTCATAATCAAAACCCTCTTTTTAAATTAATGATCTAAAGGCTCCGTCGAGAGATGACCTAGGGTTGCTGTTATACTGCAGAAATTCTAGCCAAAATTAAACAACTAATTTGACGCGCTCGACAACGCGATAAAATTTGGGCACCATTTCTAGAGATCCAATATCATTTTTTTTTCTTTATTTCCTTTTCTTTATTTATTTTAGTTCTTAATTAGTACTCCTTTGAACACCCCACCCCCATTTTATTGTTTTTGTTTTGGGTTTTTGTCTTTATTTTTTGTTATTTTTGTGTGTTTTTTTCTCTCTCTCTCTCTTCTTCTTCTCCATCTCCCTCTCTATTATTTTTTATTATAACATTATATTATCTTTTCACCCTTATTATGTTATTTTATCCATATTCAAAAAAAACTTCACAACTTATTTGCATGACCCGATCAGAAAAAGAAAAACTACTTGAATTTGGCCCGGAAATTGAAAAGACACTTCACACACAAATCAAGGAATCTAGAGAAGTTCAATCAAGTAAAACTAAGGAACCCATTATGTAAACTCAAGTGTTTATAAGCCAATCAAAAATTGAACCCAATCTTATCCAAGAAAACATGGCTGCAAATAATAGAACCTTAAAAGAACTGACCACCCCGGATGTGGAGTACCAACCTACGTACATTCAATATCCCAAGGAAGCAGCCAACTTTGATCTGATATCAGGCCTCATCCACCTAATTCTAAAATTTCATGGTCTTCCTGGTGAGGACCCTCACAAACATCTCAAAGAGTTTCATATAGTTTTCTCCATCATAAAACCCCAAAATGTGTCTGAGGACCTAATTAAGTTTAGGGCCTTCCCTTTCTTCCTTGACGGTGTAGCCAAAGATTGGCTATATTATTTTCCTACCACGATTGGGGTCTGGAATGACCTTAAAAGACTCTTTTTAGATAATTTATTCCCTGCCTCCCGAACTGCATCAATTAGGAAAGACATATGTGGAATTAGGCAATCACAAGGAGAGACCCTTCATGAATATTGGGAGAGATTCAAAATACTTTGCTCAAGATGCCCCCACCACCAGATTAGTGAACAACTATTAATCCAATACTTCTATGAGGGACTTATCCCCGTGGATTGTGGAATGATTGATGTTGTAGTTGGTGGTGCCCTAGTTGATAAAACTCCTTCCGTTTATCGTTACTTAATAGCCAACATGGCTCAAAATGCACAACAATTTGGTACACGAGCAATTGCATCAACCCAAGGAGTTCACAAGGTAAGTTTTTCAGACCTAGAAAAAAAGGTAGATAATAAACTTTATGAGATGCATACCCTTTTAAGGCAATTATCTCAAGCACAAGGTAACTCACAATCTTTTTCTATTCTATTTCATTGTGGTATTTGTTCTGACAATACTCATTTTTATGACCAATGCCCACAACTTCAGGATTCATCCGAGTCTTGTGCAGTTGTGTTCCCAGGGAGTCCATTCCAATAAGCACCTCCCTTCAAGCAAGAGCCATTCAGGCCAAATCTAAACCTTGGGTGGCAAGCACAACCCCAGTACCAATAAGGAGGAAACTCAAGCTACCCCAAGTAGAATCGGTATCAACAAGGCCAAGGTATGAAACTTTCATATCCATCAACATCTCAAAACAATCCTCCTCCTCCAAAATCTGAACCAAGTCTCGAGGAAATGGTAAAGAAAATAGAAACCCAGAACCTTTAGTTTCAATAGAACACGCAATCAGCAATTCAATACCTCTGAAATCAAGTGGGGAAGTTGGAAAACACCATCGTTGAGCTTAAGATGCAAGGTTCTGGACAACTACCATCCCAACTCATTTCCAATCCTAAGTAAAAAGGTGATGTATGTGTAGTTACACTTCGTAGTGGTAAATAAGTCTCTCCTTCTATTGATCCTGTAAAACAGGTATGTCCCCCTCTTTAAAAATCTCTTTCCCAACCCTCAAAAATTTCAAGTAATGAAAAACAAGACAAAAAGGGTAATCGAGTTATCATTGATGATTAAAATTATCAATCTATTCCTCTTCCTTTCCCCCAAAGACTCTCTAAATCTAAGAAAAATTATGATAATGACATTGATAAATAAATAATGGATACATTTAAAAAGGTTCAAGTTAACATTTCTTTATTGGATGCAGTAAAACAAATCCCTCGATATGCCAAATTTATTAAAGAGCTTTGCACCCATAGAAGGAGACTGAAGGGGAATGAGAGAGTCAACTTGGGGTGGAATGTCTCGGCCTTGATTCAACCCATAATCCCAACCAAATGCAAGGATCCAGGCACATTCACAATACCGTGTACCAAAGGGGAGACTTTCTTTTCTGATTCTATGATAGATTTAGGTGCTTCCATTAATGTAATGTCTCACTCTGTGTATACTTCTTTGCAGGTTGGAGAGCTTCAACCAATAGTAATTGTCGTTCAACTTGCAAACCAGAGTACTACGCATCCAACATGAGTGATTGAGGTCTTCCTTGTAAGAGTGAAGAATCTCATCTTCCCCGCTGATTTCTACATTCGAGATGGAGGATACCCGAACCCAAGGACATTGTCTTCTCATACTTGGGAGTCCATTCTTCAAAACATCAAAGACAATCATCAACGTTCACAATGGTACGTTGTCCATGGAATTCGGAGGAGAAAAGGTCAGTTTTAACATCCTTGAGGCTATGAAACACCCCGTTGAAGAGCACTCCACTCTTGTTGTCTATTAGATGGAAGTGCTCTCAGACGATGCACACACACATAATTCTCTCCTCAACCCAAATTCTGATTGATTTTTCTTTTTTTCAGCCTTGGATGATTTGAGTTTTGATTCATGTTTTTAGTGTTGTGTGGGTTCTGAAAAGTTTAAATTTTGTGCTTTAATTGATGATTGTGTTCATTCTGAGGTACCCATGACCGTCGATGATTTTGAAAATCTCATTTCAATAGATTCTCTATCTTTAGAGAATAAAAATGATAAGATAGACAGTTTGATGGACCTCACTCCCCCTAAATCCCCTCCCTCAGTCCAAAAACCCCCAGTTTTGGAATTAAAATCACTTCCATATAATTTAAAATATGCCTATCTTGAGGGTATTGACCAATTGCCCATCATTATTGCCAATAACCTCTCTCAACAGTAGGAATCAAAACTTCTTGATCTTCTGAGAGAGTGTAAAAAGTAAATAGGATGGAAATTGGTTGATATTTACAGGATTATCCCATCTATTTGTATGCACCATATACTTTTGGATGATGAGGCTAAGCTTGTAATACAATCTCAATTCCAGTTGAATCCCACTCTCCTTGAAGTGGTAAAATTGGAAGTTAGTAAATTACTTGATGTGGGGATCATTTATCCTATATCTTATAGTAATTGGGTTCACCCAGTAAAAATTGTACCTAAAAAACAGGAATAACAGTTGTGTCAAATGAAAGGAATGAATTGGTTCCAACACATGTGAAAAACAGTTGGCGAGTCTATAATGACTACCATCGACTGAATCAATCCATGTAGAAGTACCACTTTCCTTTACCTTTTATTGACCAAATGTTAGAACTATTGGCTGGTAAGTCCCATTATTGTTTCCTTGAAGGGTATTAGGGTTATTTCCAAATCCATATAGCCCCAGAGGATCAAGAAAAGAAAACATTTACTTGTCCATTCAGCACATTTTCATACAGAAGGATGCCATTCGGTCTATGTAATGCTCCTGGTACTTTTCATTGATGTATGTTGAGTGTTTTTTCTGAGTACCTTGAGAGTTTTATGGAAGTCTTTATGGATGATTTCATAGTTTATGGTTCTTCTTTTGATGATTATTTGGAACACCTAGGATATTTCCTCCACCACTACATTGAAAAAGATCTTGTTTTAAATTATGAGAAATTCCATTTCATGGTTGAGCGAAGGATAGTTCTTGGGCATGTCATTTCAAATAAAGGAATTCAAGTTGATAAATCTAAAATTGAATTAATTTCATCCCTTACAAATCCAAAATGTGTTTGTGAGGTGCGATATTTCTTGGGTCATGCTAGTTTCTACCACCGATTCATTAAAGACTTTAGAAATATCACACTTCCATTATCCCGGTTATTACAAAAAGATTCTGATTTTGTATTTTATAAAAATTGTGAGGATGCATTCAATTAAATTAAAAGGATTCTCACATCACCTCCCATCATCCAACCACCAAGTTGTAATCTCCCCTTCGAACTTATGTGTGATGCCTCTAACTTTTCAGTTGGGGCAGTTTTATCACAAAGGGTTGAGAAGGCTCCTCATGTCATTGCATATGCCTCATGTACCCTTGACCCTGCCTAGTTAAACTACACAACCACTTAAAAATAACTATTTTCTATTGTGTTTTCCTTGGACAAATTTCATTAATATCTTCTTGGGTCAAAAGTGATTGTGTTTTCTGACCATGTTGCCCTTCGATTCCTCTTAAAGAAACCTAAAGCTAAACCCCACCTCATACGGTGGATGCTCCTCCTCCAAGAGTTTGACCTTGAGATTAGAGATAAGAGGGGAGTAGAAAATTTTGTAGCTAACCACATTGTAGGATTTCTCCACTACTGGACCACCATGCTGACTCATCCCTCCCTATTAGAGAATTCTTTCCTCATGAGAACCTTTGTGATGTTGTAGACCTTACCCCCTGGTATGCGGACATTGTGAATTTTATAGAAACATCTAGGGTACCCACTAATTTCATCACTTCATAAACCTATAGAATTAATCATGATTCTCAGTGGTACATTTGGGATGACCCATACTTGTGGAGAATTTGTAGTGACCAAGTAGTTTGCCGGTGTGTCCCTGACCATGAGTTCGCCTTTGTTTTTACCTTTTGCAACACCTTGTCCTGTGGGGCCACTTTGGCTCTCAACGTATAGCTTGAAAGGTTCTTGACTCAGGACTTTATTTTCCAACATTGTATAAGTATTCCCATAGATTTTTCAAGTCATGTAGTCGTTTTCAATTCACAGGGAATATCTCCAAGAGGAATGAAATGCCCCAACAACCCATGTTATTCTGTGAAAGTTTTGATGCATGGGGCATTGACTTCATAGGGAATTTTCCAAATTAATTTGGCTTTTTATACATTTTATTGGTTGTTTACTATGTATCTAAATGGGTGGAAGCAAAGGCCACTAGGACCGATGACTCTCGTGTGGTTGTTGATTTTGTGAGGTCTCAAATTTTTAGTAGGTTTCGTTTACCAAGATTCATCATTAGTGACCAGGGTTCATATTTTTGCAATTGCAACATGAAAATTTTTCTTCGTAAGTATGGGGTTGATCATAAATTCTCCACTTCATATCACTCCCAAACTAATGGACAAGAAGAAATCTCAAATCCGGAAGTTAAAAAATATTGTAAAAAATGTTACAACCCAATAGGAAAGATTGGAGTTTGTGCTTTGATGATGCAATTTGGGCATACTGTACAGCTTTTAAAACCCCAAATGGAATGTCACCATACAGGATTGTGTTTGGAAAGGCTTGTCACCTCCCAGTGGAGGTAGAACACTGTGCATATTGGGCTATTAAACAATGTAATATGAATCTTTCATATGCAGGTGATCATAGGAAGATGCAGATTCAAGAGTTGGAAGAAATTAGACATGATGCATATGAGAACTCCCAGGTCTATAAATAGAAAACAAAGGCTATACATGATAGCATAATTCATCAGTGGAAGTTCCATATTGGTGAGAAGGTCCTCATGTACAATTCTAGGCTAAAGCTCCACCCATGTAAGCTTTGTTCCCGATGGCTCGGGCCTTATATTATTACTAATGTTTACCCTTTTGGTGCAATACAGATTTTTCATGAGCAGAGTGGACAAAGTCTTACCGTCAATGGGAAGTGACTTTAACACTTCTATGAGGATTTTCCAAAGAATCTGGTAGAGTAATTCCACCTTCTAAATGAAAAATACCAGTAAAAAACACCAGGTTTTATCCTTCCTTCTCACATTCTTAATTATTTTAGTGAGGACACTGCACATTCTAAGTGTGGGGGGATGGGCGCATTCCTGGGTTAGTTAGGAATTTTTATTTTTTTCTCTTTATTTCTTCTTTTTTTTTGCCTTCTTTATAGTATTTTCATTTTTCCCCATCAAAAATTTCAAAGTTCCAAGATTCGGTGACCATAAGAGGGGAAAGTAAAAATACCATAACGAAGGTAAAAAAAAATAATATTTGTATGAAGTTAACATCCAGGAGTGATTTTTAGTGAATTGGTTTTCTATCAATGATATAAATGGTTGTATCACTATGAAACATTTGAGATGATTTATGCCCCTTGTGTGAGTAGTTTTTAGAAAAATTGTGTCACTAATATCTCCACACATTTTTTCACCAAACCACAAAGTGAGAATATTTCCTACTTACTAGAAGGTAAATATAAGTTAGGTTAATATTTTTTATCCTTAAATGATATTTACATATGTTCATTCCTTATCTGATCTGTTTCATTACTGTATCGGATTGACCTATGTGTGTGTACCTAATATCCGACTATTGCATGCCCTAAAAAAACAATTTTGTGTTGTGTCTTGGGCAGGTCAAAAACCAATCCTCCTCAACCTTTGATATTGTTATAACTATTACAATTAGTGTCGTGAGGAGATCAAAAAAAGTTTGAGAGATGAGTGTGATATTTGCTCCAAATGAAACTTCTGAAAAAAAAATGAGGGGGGTTATGAAATGTGCAACATATGGGGATATCTAGTTCAGGAGATTATGGTTTGAATTCCGATAATTCTTAAGTGAGTGGGTCTTGAAATGTGATTGCAAATGATGTAGGGCAGGTTCAGTAGACAAAATCTTTTAAGCTGAATAATGCTAAAATAACCTATATTTATTGGATAGAAGTGGAAATAATAGCATGGAATGGTTTTCACACACACACATGTAGAGTTAGTGGCATGGTTAACTCTTGGATTCCATTCTCAATTAGTTATCATGAATCTCTTTGAATTTCATTGTGATATGATTTATGAGACATCTTTTTCCATTTTCACTAGGAAGAACTTCTTTTTATGGTTTGTGCATTGATCACGTTACTTTAATTTATACATGAATCATTTTGTTTTTTTGTTTTTTGTTTTTTTTTATTTGTTTTTTTTTTGTCTTTTCATAGGAGTGAAAATTTTTAGGTGTGGGGGTGTGATCACACAACGAATCACTATTCAAATCCACTATTACTCTGCTATTTTAAACTGGTTTTGTAATAAATATTCCAAATATAATAATAAACTGCACTTTATGTTTTAATCAATGAATTAATGTTAATCACTATTAAAATGGGCAATTTTAATTGTTTTTATTATTTCAATGTAGTAGGAGATGATTTGGAGGGCCCTTGATGAAGTGGAAGAAAAATGGGCCAAAATTGCATGGATCCATGAAGAACTATCCACTATTTCCCCTGTTACAAAAATTTCGTGAATCCAAATGGTCTCATATTTTTTGAACTTGTCCAAAATTTAATGGGATATATTTCATATTAAGGAACCGAAGCCTCATTCGGCCTCTACAATGCTCATCCGAACTGATATGTCCAAGGAATCAACTCTGCACAAAGTCAAATGTGGTATTCTGTATTTTATCAATATATTGAGTTGTATGTATCCAAAAAATGCCAAACATTTAGTGGATACAGTCAATAGGTGGGGATACAACTTTTTTATTTTCTCCAAAGCGAAATAATGTTGTCTAAAGGCCGAAACAAGTAGTACAATTGGGTTGAAGAAATCTGTGTACCTTAAACCACCTTCCCACTTTGCCTATAAATTGGCACCTTGGGCACCCCATTTTGGAGTTCGAACCAGAGGCAAGGTTCTTCCATTTTGGAGTCCCAAATATTTATTTCCATCATCCTAAGAAGTTCTGTAGGCTATGGGAAGTTCTAATTCAACATCTTCTTCTTTTTCCCCTCCCATGGGTTTCTAAACCCCTTGTGATCACCCGGGGAGGAACGTGATGTAAATCCCAAGCTTCATGTTTGTAATATTTGAATGATATTTTTAATTCCAGGTTGTTGTTTTGTTTTTCATAATCCTATATTATTATTTTTTTTTATTTATGTACTGGTATTTCATGATCAACTCATATGATCTTGTTTGGGGGTACCCATTCATGTGATGTTTCACACACCGTTCACCACTTTCTTTTCTCCCTTCTAATTGCGGTGTTTCTGTGGTTCATATTGGTCAATTGAACTCACATAAGAATTTTCAAGTTCATGTACATTTATGTCATGATATCACAATGAAATAACATAAAAATCTGGACAGCACATTGAGTTCTTCGTGTGTTGCCTTGGTGAGTTTCAGTTATGATGTCGAACACAAAACACCCAATCATCGGCCGTGTCCGGTGAATCATTGTGTGTTTTCGACTGAACCCTAGGAGTTATCCTAGTATAAAATAAGTAACATTCTGATTATAGGTGTTACAAACCAGGGATTAAAAGATCATAACCCTATATCATGAAGCGATGAAGGATGAACATCATGAGAGTACCCCGGGTTGATCACACTTAATTAATCTTGTTCATTTCTACTTTGTTTTATCGCTTTCATTTTCTATTTTTATCTTTAATCATCAAACCCCCAAGTTTTAAAAAACCAAATTCCACTTCTAATTTCATAATCAAAACCCACTTTTTAAATTAATGATCTAAAGGCTCCATCAAGAGATGACCTAGGGTTGTTGCTATACTGCAGAAATTCTAGTCAAAATTAAACAACTAATTTGAAGTGCTCGACAATGCGATCAACCTCACATTTTTGAAGGATTATGTTGATATGAATCATTCCTGCCCCAGCCCTTGACACAAAGTATCTAGGTGAGGGTTCCATTTCTAAATCTCATTCCACCATAGAATATGAGAAGCAGACAGATTTAATCACGATCTAAAACATCCTGGTATTCTTTTTATAGCATCGGCGGCCCGCCCTCTTTCCCTGGTGTGGTTCTTCAAAATAGGGTAGATTTTATACTCAAGGAGGACCTTCAGCTGAACTAATGTTGGGATGTAGAGGACATCTACTTGGGTGAGATGGGGTGTGAGAATCACCTGGAAAAATATCAAAGGGAACATGGGGAGGACCTTCGTGTCTACTGGCTGATGCATGGAGGGAGTCTCCACGGAAAGTGCTGGAGTGAGTAGGACCTCTGCTAGAGCTGGTGGGAGCATGGGCAGGGCCTCCATGCTTGTTTCCTTTGGCAGTAATGGTATGAGGAAGGTCCTCGTATTGGTCAAGCTAAAAATAGGTGGGACCTCCGTGTTGGATGCCAATGAAACGAGGAAAACCTCTGATTATCTGATTACTAGGATGAGGAGGACCTTCGTTGGTTACTGTAAGGACATGGGGAAGACCCCCACACTAATGGTTGACCATATGGGTAGAATCTTCACATCGGTGACCTGTTATAGGAGGAACAACTTCATACCTGAGGTCACAGGTGCACAAGAGGCTTCAGCACTGGGTGCCAATGCGGCGGAGAGGACCTTCACTTGGATTGATGGTGGCATAGTGAGGACCACCATGTCAATCTTGGGAGTAGAGATGACCTGCGCTCTCATTGGTGGTGGTACGGGGAGGACCTCCGTACTGAATGTCATTGCCATGGGTCGTCCTATAACAGATTCCACCTATGTTGGCGACTAGGAGAGTAGACCCATCCTGCCCGTGGGGTGGTTGGGACCTTGATTCAGGTCAGGCGTATGAGTTACCCTACTCGGCATAAATAGGGGACTGATTGTATGTGTCAGCGGTGGCACGGGCTATGGTATCCAATGATTTTTACGCCCTTCTATGGGCGTCCTCTTCAGCCTGCGCCTGACGCTGGCTTCGGGTTAACCAGACTGGGGCCGGTGGATTAGGTGTATAAATCACCTGATACTCAACCGGTGGGGCCAGGTGGTGGTGTTTACATGGACTAGTGAGATCCCTCCATGGTGGTCCCCGAGATGGGACTACAGCTGGGCTGACCCAGACTTCCCTCAGCTCATTGGCATAGGGGAGGGAGTCATCAAGGCATTCCGGGGAGAGGCTCCCTAAAAGATTTTAGGTTGGAGTGGGGAGAAGTGTCTCTCTATGTGTCCCTTGGGGGCGGTGGTGATGATGAGTCACAGAATCCTCCAAGTCCTATTGGTCCATATCCTGGGTTGGGATAATCCCCTCTTCCTTGTATCATCGAACAAGGTCGTTAATCACCCTCCTCTAAATGACTTCATATGGGGAGATGGGGCGTGAGCACCTAGCATCTGTGGATGTGGAGGATTTTATGGAAGAGATGAGGCAATGAAGGATTTCCATATTGACGTTTCCCCCGCCCCTGCATCAGTGGGTGGGTGGTGATCGGTCTCTTTTCATAGCATCTTGGATCCTACAAAGCAGGGAGATCCAACCATTAGTGCTGAAATAAGGAAAGTGATGTCTATTTCCCCAGCTCCATTCCTTCTTCCATGATTGTTAAGAAGGATCCACACTGACAACATCGCAGACTAGGATTTCCAACATTCATCTACCCCAATCTTTAGTGAGTTTCACGTGAGGCCCACTATTTTCTTGGCGGGACCTAGGGCCAGATAACTGGATCTGGTGACATGCTAATCCACTGATGTCTTGAACGTTACTAATCTCTATATTGAGGAGAAGAATTTCACATCGGGTTCACCATTTCTGTTTTCAACACTTTCATTGGGGTGCACATCCATTCTTTTGGAGGATGCATTAATTGTTTCCCAGCATTCCCACTTTCCAAAGGCGGGCGATATCCATCACTTATTCAAGGATGTTTTCTCCTTGATCAAAATGAGATGATGGGATGTTGGTTCCTCCTTCCATGGATTCATCCTCAGGGCTCGTCACCTATTCCAAGTCTCCCTTATAGACTTAAGATGTTTTTTGTGAAACTCTTCCCAGTGTCATGCCTTCATGGACTCCAGTTAATTACACTACTTCTTTCAAGACATTCCAAGGGGTCAAGTCAGGGTGAAACCTTTGTTTTGGGGAGTAGTCACGTTGGACATTGCTGGCATGTCTAGACGCTGGAACAATGATGTGTCTGGGTTTTTTCCCCTTATGATAGGGCTTCTTGAGGGTGCGGAAACCTGAGGCATCCCACGTCAAGTGTGGAGAATTATATGTTATAGAAATGTCTCTGAGGTTTTCCTTAGTTTCCCATGTTTAACACAGGGTATGCCGCAAGTTTAACATCTAGAGAAGATAGATCGGACTGATCGGAACACTGATAAAAGTGGATCAGATGGGTGCGGCCCTAGGAGGAAGCACCTGAGAGTCCTATTAGATAGGCGGATCACAACGCCTAATGAAGACGGATCTGAGGGTTCTTGGGTCCCTATAAAGGAGAGACCAGGGTTTACTATTGGATGGGATTGAACCTTGGGGAGGTTTCCTATGTACCCTATCCCGAGGTACATGGATCAAAACCTATGTAGTTAGAAGGGATGATAAATCAGGGTGTTCTCAGAGGATAGTGACTCAAAGATGATATTAGGGGTGATGCGTTGATTGTGGCCCAGGTACTACTAGGAGTAGTGAGGAGGTGGATTATATGATCTCACTGGGATGTGGAGGCCCAGGTAAAAATCAGGATGGATAAGGATGGTTGTGATAAGTGGATGGAGGATGATATGGAACTGACATGAGGACTACGGTGATGTTGGGATTGATCCTCGAAGAGACTTCCTACATATCTATGTGGCAGGGAATCAAAGTCCACGTAGTTTGGAGTGGTGATGGGACACCTGAGGAGGTGTCCCATGAGAATGGATGCATTGATGGGATCCGGAGGAAGTAGAACCTTTGGGGTGGGGCATGACCTTCCCTAAATGCATAGGCTCGAGGGAGAGACCACGATGGGGTATGAGTGAAGGGATTGAACCTCAATGAGGATTCCTACGTATCCTCGTGGTAGGGAATCAAAGTTCACATAGTTCAGGATGAAGGTATAGAATCGGGGTGTACATATAGGACAACGACCCAATGATATACTAGGGCTTACATACAGTTAGCAGCCCAGGTTGATCTGAAGCTCGGGGGTGGACCAGAGATGTGGGTCCCAACAAAGGGGACTACAACAACTTACCATCGATTACGGACTAAAAAGTATTACTACTAGTTGAGGTTCAAATGGCTTACTGTTGGTTGGGGTTCCAACAGCTTACCGCTGGTTGGGGTTCCAACGGCTTACCACTAGTTGGGGGTTAAACCTTAGGGAGGATTCCTACGTACCCTGTCAAGGGGACAAGGATTAAATCCCATGTAGTTTAGTAGCATACAGTTTAACATCATTTGAGACGAAAGGGGGTGTATAGTTTAATGTCATGTAGGATGAGGGTGGACTGACGTGGACTGGTTAGGACCGATGGGTGTTGGGCTTGAACCTCAGGGAGGCTTCCTACGTTCCTTACCTAGGGGACAAGGATCAAATTCCACATAGTTCTGAAGAGGTATATAGTTTAATGTCATGCGGGATGAAGGTGAAACAATGTGAAGAGGTCGGGACAAGTAGGTGTTGGTCTTGAACCTCGTGAAGGCTTCCTACGTACTCTATCTAGGAGACAAGGATTAAATTCCACGTAGTTTGGTAGGGTTTGGGGCTTACATGCTAAGGTAGCCTAGGAAGAATCCCATGGTCAATTCTTTCTCTAAGCCCATATGAGTCATGCTCAGTGTGAGAAACAAGAGGCAACAAAGACCTGATGACCACATCACGAAAGGTGCATACACAGGAAGTGGAGCAGGGCTTACACATTCTTATTGGACCAAAGAAGAAACAAGGGCTTATATGTGGTTAAATGCCCAGGGAGATGAATATTGGGACATACTTCAGGATGGAGGCCTGATGGAAACAAATCCCAGAGGAAGAGGGAGAGGGTAATGAAGGTCTTGGTGCTCATCTCTCCTATATCCTTTGGCATGAAAGAAGATAGGAGGAGTAGGGATGCTATATCCTGCAAGAAAGTCTAGGGTCTTACACCAAGATGGTTTCACTTCCCCATAGATAGACACCGCTCCAACAAAGATGATCTCATACCATGTGAGGAATATATCACTCCCATGGAGACAAGTGGTCATGGAGAATGTCTGAGATGGGGAACCACATGTATAATGCACGGTATGAGGCCACATTTTAATGTCATGTGCTGAGGATGATGGTGCTTGTAAGTTTAACGTCCTGCAGCTTAGACGAGGTGGGTTCACTCCACACCCCTAGGACATACATGACTGATACCTACCCATCCTTGGGGAAGGGAAGGCATCAGAAATGCCATGATGAGGTTGTTTCATGGAGTGATCTACTAAGGGGCCCACGTTAGCATGGTTATGCAAAGAAGCAATAGTTTTTAGCGTGCCTATGCGAAGAAGCATAAGGGTAATAAATGCAACATGAAGCACCACCCAAGGGACCTTGAAATCACTTTGTATGAACTTGGAGGTTCATACGGGAGAAGGTTTTGTGAATCAAATGGGTTCACAGGAAAGGTCCTTGTGAAGCTCTGGTGCTCCACATAGGGGAGGGACTTCGTGAGGGGGTATGCTTCGCGAAGTGGAGTGGACTAGCTTGGGTATAGGGTATATGTGAATATAGAGGATGCTTAGCTAAGTAGAAAGGATTTCATGGGTGAAGCAAGGGTACCTTGAAAATCATAGCACTGTAAATCAATGTGCTTCGTGAAACAATGTTCTTCATGAAGCAAAGCGATCATGCCTTAGCATATGGTTCACATGTTCATAGAGGGTACTTTGCGAAGCATGAGTGCTTTGTGAATACCCAATTCCCCTTAGGGATATCCTTCTTTTGTTATGTCATGTGGGATCCGTGAAAGGCATCCCTTCTTGAAGAGGGGTTGTATTTGAGCTAAGGGAATGGTACTTCTCAATGCTCAGGTACCTTGAAGATCTCATTTTTTTCAAGGTTTCGCAGAGAATAAGGTGCTTCACGATTTAAGAGCTGAGAAGGTGAAAGGTCAGGGTATTCATCCTTTGGGTCTAAGGGAAGGTGGTTATTTATAGGTGAGGGGTGGTGTGATGTAGGGACAGCTCTGTGTGACGCCATGTGGCACTCCATGATCGGTTTTGGATTGCGTCAAGTTTTTTGTAACCTCGGAGTCGACTTTCATCCCCTCCTCGGCACGGATCCCTCCTTGGTTCCCTCTACGGCACTCGCGGAGGCTTCCATTAAGTTCCAAGGGATTGCAGAGGTCGATCTGGTTCCCTCCATGTGCGAAGCTCTTGGTCAATTGTGTTGTAACCATGGATCCTCTCACCTCTTTTACTCTGTGGAGACCGTAGAGGAGACTTTGGCTTCGTGTCGGCCATAGTGCTATGGGGCTCTATGAATTCCATAGTGCTCAGGGGCTCTGTGAGGAAGCCCCTTTAGAATTGGTTTCCTTATTGCATCCTTGCCCTCTGCACATATTTTGGAACCAATAGATTTCATGTGCTCTAATAACATTCAATAATGAGAAATTTATTTCAAAATTTTTTAAAATACAATTAACCCTTTTCTCATTTTGATATGCCAATTTCCATTTAAAACCCAAAATGGGTTTTAATCAAATCATACCTTTTTCAGGATAAAATTTGTGGGTTATTATCAAAACAATTTAAGCCATTTTTATCAAATATAAATTTGAAATAAATTTCACAAATCAATTTCATAATTAAATTTCCCAATTTAAATTCCACAATTTAATTTCACAAATTTCCATCAATTCCATAAAGACACCCCAATTAACTAGAATTGGGGGTTTTCCCCAATTTCATGCCATAGAAAATCCAAATCCCAATTTAAAAAAATAGTTTTCTCAATACAATTGAAAGAAATTTAATTTAAATAAATCAATTTAGGGTTAAATTAATTAGAAAATATTTAATGGAACCACCTACCATAGATCATGGAATCACAAAACCCAACACCTGCAACGGGAAACTCCAACAAAGAACATCAAAAAAAGATATGAGAATAAAACCTAGATTCAAGATCTAAAACAATGGGGATTAGATACTCTAATAACATGAATATCTAACAAACCTTATGGAGGAGAGAGGAAGAGAGTAGGAGAGAAGGAATGGGAGAAGAACTCTTATCGGGGAAGGATTGAATGACGATCGCCACACTTTGATTCACTTCATAAGGGGTTTGGAGGAGCTAAAATGGTTCTTTTAGAGATCCAATGACCTAGGAATACGTATAACCTTAATTTAGGGATGAGTGATGAAGTAAATAGGGGTTCAGAAATTTTTTAAGTTAATTTTCAGAATAATTAAAAGCCGCACACACGGTTTTCTGGAGGGGGCGCATAGTTTATCAAACTGTGCACCCTAATCATATGCCCCTTCTAGTGGGGTTTTATGGTTTCTCCTTGGTAACATGGTTTTTCAAACTATGCACCAACCATAAAAATCCTCACTACCTAGGTTTTCATGGTTTGAACTAGTAGGGTGCACGGTTTGGGAAAACTGTGTGTCAACTTCCAAATCCCAAGAACCCTTCAAAATTTCCAAAATTTTACCAGGAACACCCCTAAAAAAGACCCAACCAAAGTATGATCAAAATAAAGGTTTATGAGTACCTAAAAATACTAATAGGATGTTATGAACTTCCCACCATATAAACTTTATGTCCCTAGAAAGCTTATAAAGAAGCTTCCATATCAAGAAGATGAGGTCACTACTCTCTCAGTAGTGCCTCTCTCTCCCAAGTCTCATAAGTATCAGAATCATTCTACCATAGTACTTGAACCAAAGTTATCATCCTTCCACGAAGTACCTTGGTTTCAAAATCAACTATCCTGACTAGATGCTTAGTCTTGGATAAATCAGGCTTAATGTCAAGATCACTCTAGCTCAGAACATAAGATGGATCAGAAAGACACTTTCATAACTGAGATACATGGAATGTGTTATGTATCAATGTCATCTATGTAGGAACTGCTAAATTTTAAGACACTTTCCCCACCTTCTCAAGAGCCTCAAAAGGTCCCACAAAATGAGGATAAATATTCCCTTTCCTCTCAAGTAATCGATGACCCAACCCTGGTGAAACTTTCAAGAACACCTGATCACTAAATGAGAATTCCAATGATCTACAATGAAGATCAGAATAAGATTTATACTGGATTTATGTTATCAATATTCTATAATAAATAAACTAAATCTTTACTATCATCTCTTGAACCAAAATCGTTCCAACCAAGTAACTTTCACTAATCTCTGACCAACACAATGGATATTTACAAGGTCATTCATACAAGGCCTCAAAAAGATCCATTCTAATCACGGACTGGTAAATGTTATTATAATAAAAAACAACCATCCCTGAATGATTATCCCAAGCTTCACCAAATTTGAGGATGTAGGCACAAATCATATCCTCAGGAATTTGTATAGCTATTTCTGTTTTTCCATCCGACTACATATGGTATTCCATACTCAAACGAACCTGAGATACCAGTGCCTTCTAAAGGCCACTCCAAAAGAGAGAAGTAAACCAAAGATCTTTATCAAAGACTATAGCAGATGAAACTCCATGAAAATGAACAATATCTTTCATGTAGAGATTTCTAAACTCCTCGATTTTGGTTGTATCACGAATGGGTATAAAGTGAGCCGATCTGGTCAGCCTATCGATCACAACCCATATTTCATTCTTCTTCCTTTGGGTACATGGAAACCAAACCACAAAGTCTATATAGATCTCATCCCACTTACAAGTTGGAATTGGAAGTGGTTGAAGAAAACTCGAAGGTATCTTGTGCTCGGCCTTGACCTGTTGGCATGTATAACAACAAGAGACAAAATCAGAAATGCCTCATTTCATACATACCCATAAAAATCATCATCGAATTTCATAGAACATATTCATGGTTCTTGGATGCACATCTCACTAGGAATTATAGAAATCCCCCATAACCTATTTCCTTACTGGAAAAGGTACAATGTACCGGTTCTAGAAACATAGAATACCCTTTGTGGAGAACAGCCACTTAGTAATGGTCTCACCTCCATATAGAGAGTCTCTAATTCTACGGAACTCATCACAAAGTTGTTTTTCTTGAAAAATCAACTTGAGAAGAGTGGAAGTCATTTGAACACTAGCCAAGGAAGCCTCGACCCCTAATTTATGGACACCAATATGAAACTATGCAAAAATATCCATCAAGTTCCAATTTTTTGATGATTATTTCATAACCTAGATCATAATTTTTCTACTCAAAGCATTTGTGATGACATTCCCTTTTCCCAGGGTATAGGAGATGTCAAAGTCAAAAGATTTTACATATTCCACCCAACACATCTAGAGAATATTCAAATATTTTTTGAGAGAATATATAACTCAATCTCTTATAGTTATAATACATGATAAACCTTTCTCATAAAAGTTAATATTGTCAACTCTTAAGTTCACGCATGATAGTTGTAAGTTCAAGGTCATGGGTCGGGTAATTATTCTCATGTGGCCTAATCTTCCGAGATCCATAAGTAATGACATGATCACCCTACATAAGAATGCATCCCAAACCTAACCCTGATGCATCACAAAAGACCACATAGCCTTGCTTGGCCTCTAGAAAATTCAACACCAGCATAGTCATCAAAAGACGTTTCAGCTCAATAAAAGAACTCTAAAATTTCTTATCCCAAAAAAACTTTAATCCCTTCTGGGTTAGAGTAGTAATCAGAGAAGATAACTGGGATAAGTCCTTTACAAACTGGTGATAATACCCAGCTAAACCAAAGAAGCTCTGGATCTTGAAAAAAAATCATGGTTGTTCCCATGTCATAACATCTTTTACCTTCTCAAGATCAACTGATATACCATGTTCTGACACCACATGTCACAAGAACTTCACTTCCTGAATTCATAAATTACATTTCAATATCTTGGTATAAAGTCTGTGATTTCTCAACAATTCCAAAATTGTTCTCAAATGACGCAAATGATCCTCCTTGAACTTAGATTAAACCAGGATGTCATCCACAAAGACCACCATAAAATTATTAAGATACTCATGGAAAATACTATTTATTAAATCCATATAGACTAAAGGAGCATTGGTTAGACCTAATGGAATTATAAGGTACTCATAATGGTCATACCTACTCCTAAAGGTGGTTTTCTAAATGTCATATTCTTTTATTCTCAACTAATGATAACCAGATAGAAGATCAATCATTGAAAACCACTTCAACCCTTTCAACTATTCATACAAATCATCAATATGTGGAAATAGATACTTTTTCTTTACTGTAACTTTATTGATTTTATGGTAATAAACACAAAGGTAAAGTGACCCATCATCTTTCTTATCAAAGAGAACTGGCGCTGCCCAGGGTGACACACTCGGGTTTATAAAGCCTTTCTCTAACAGACCATCTAGCTAAGTCATAAAATCTTTCATTTCAGCTAGTTCCATATGGTAAGAAGTAATAGATATCAGCTGGGTACCCAGTACTAAGTCGATATAAAACTATACCTCCCTTACTGGTGGCAGACCAGATAAGTTGTAAGGAAAAACATTAGGAAACTTGAAAAAAATTGAAGTAAGATCACTGCTAAAAGATTCACACTCTAAATCAAAAGATAACACATATATTAATTTTACCAAATCTGGATAATAATTTTCATCTCTACTCAGCCTTGAGTCTCATTATCCTTGAAATATAAGGCACACCCAATTGGGTGTAGTAAAGGAGACCCGATGAAGATAACAATCAATCTAGGTTTTATTGGAAATGATCCAATCCATCCCAAATATTATGTCAAGAGATTTCATATCAGGAACCAGAAAATCCCAAGAAACCTCAGTATCCATTAACAAGAAAACATAAGTAGGGCTACAGAGACCCTGCTCCCTCTTCATTCATAGGGGCATAGTAATATTCAGCACATAAGATTAAAGCTCCATAGTAATATTTAGTATATTGAAAATACATGATAAAATGAATGAATGAGATGCACCAGTATCAAATGAATTAGTCACTAATGATGAATCTATAGTGATGGTACCTCTAATAGTCACTAGACCCGTATCTATTTCCTCTAGAACTCTTCCACTGTGTGAAGAAGATTCATTCTAGATTCTTGTGGTCGGAACCCCTTTTTTTATGAAACATCAAATTGCACTACAGTTTTAGTGGGTTCTAATTATCTCATGCCATTACATAGAGTAGAATAAACATGGAATAACTTCTACAAGTGATCTGAGCATCTGTAAGAACCACGTATCTTGGGTGCCTCAGTGAAAACCTGTTTCGATTGCCCAAGTTTTCCACACTGGTAACAAATCAAAAGGCCTATGCCAAACACTGTAGGAGTTATAGAAAAACCATGCTATCAAGAACCACCATGAGAATCATCATGCTTCCTATTCCTTTTATGGGAACTTATAGAACTTCCACTCAGAGAAAAAGGAACTCCTGTCAACCCTAACTTTCCAGCTAGGTCCATTTTAACCATCAATTCTCTATCCATCACATTAGAATAAGAAGGAATATCCAGTAAGAAAACTTGATAATGAATATAATATCGAAGTACCATCTTGAACCATAGATTATTCATCTGATCATTCTACATAATCTCTTTTTCAAACTGCACAAGCTCATCAAAGCGATTTGCATATTATGTTACGGTCTTATCATCCTGCTCAAGTTTGAAAAACTAAATATATTTATCCAACACCATAAACTCTAGATAGAACTGGTTAATTAAAATTGATTTAAATTCATTCCACTATAATCCCTTATGCTTCTTCATCTTCACCATCATTTCCTACCATCTCCTACTACATCCCTCTAGCTTGAAGGTGGCACATTTCACCTTGATTTCATCAGGTGTTTCCAATAACTCAAACATAAGATTGATATTTCTCAACCAATCCTAAAACAGTTGATGATCATTAGAGCCTTTGAATTCTAGTGGATTTTGGTGAAGGAACTCCTAATCATAAATACTGAAGTCATCCCTCAGAGGTTCCACAGTTGGATCCTGAACGGGAACGATTGCAGGTGTGTATCCCAAAGCTTGGACAGCACACACAATAACTTCAACCAGACTCTAGTCCACGGGAGGATTTTCTCACTGTGGTTCATCAACAACTTCCTCCTAGATTTTTCTAGCATGTATTATCATAGTCATGATGCTATACAACATCAATAGACAACATTGAAGACATCATATTAACACTCAAATAGAGAAATGGGGAAAACTAATCCCAATGGATAGGTAAACAAGATTTGGATCTCAATCTATCCAACTTAAAAGAAGGGAAAAGACTAGAACTAATCCTCAAGAATACTTTCACAAACCAACCTTGGTGACTTAAGGCTCATTGCAGTGAGAGATAGTTAGGCACTCAATCACAACTACCTCCTAAGTCCCGACAAGATTACTCAACTGTGTACTAACATCAAGGTAAGATTCTTAACTTGTACCTTTGATACAAATTTTTCATGAACCAACACGGATACCCTAGAACCTAGATACCTGAGTCAGCACTGGCATGGCCTGAAGGGTGTTCCTGATCCCCATGGGTTGGAGACTAGCACTTGGCATCATACAAGATAAAACTGGGAATAGTTTTTCCACAAAAAAATCATAAGAAATAGTTAAAAGTCATTATGATCAAAAGAAAACTCCATAGGGAGAACTATACCATAAGTAAAATAGGTAAACAAACCCAAATTAAAACCACAAAGTACCAAAAAATAGGGTAAAAAACCCAAGTCCCAATGGACACAACATCTCAAAGCCTAAGTATTAACAACAACAACCACCTCTAAGTGGTGTTTTCCCCTTGATCAAACTTAGCAAGAGGAAATATACTAACACCCTAAGGTACAGGTAGGGTGTGAGATAAAATACTAGTAGTATCTCATTAAGTATTCCACAATAATATGTCACGTTAATTAACCAAATAAATATTTCAATTTTAAACAAATATGCATGGAAATACAAAATCATATTTAAAAAAAATCATGTTTACATTTCAATTGATAGAAAACATTTATAAACAATATATTAATAAACATTTTATATAAAATAGTTTATATAAATTCACAAGGAATTTATAAAATAGTTTACAAATAATGGAATTTATATCAAAACATTAACAATGAGAAACATGGTCATCTACCAACAGGTATGATAGTTATAGGTTATAGGATTCTCACACACTTGAATAGGTGATCATGGAAATATGTGTACACACGTCCCTCATACACTGGTCAAAGAGAAATCATTACCATCCCATTGGGGATATGACATGTTTCATATGTTTTGTTAGAGTTGTAAAGTTTCAAAAGAGTGTTGTCCCGAATAACTCACTAACTAACTAGGATTACATGTTCTCTAACAACATTAAATAATGGGAAATTTATTTCAAAACTATTTAAAATATAATTAATCTATTTATCATCTCAATATATTAATTTCCATTTAAAAACCAAAATGGGTTTTTAATCAAATAATTCCTTTTTCCAAGATAAAACCAATGGGTTTTTATCAAAATAATTTAATCCATTTTTTCTCAAATACCAATTTTAAATCAATTTTGAAAATAAATTTCACAATTCAATTTCCCAATTTAAATTCCACAATTTAATTTCACAAATTTCCATCAATTCCACAAACATATCAAAATTAAATGGAATTGGGAGGTTTCCCCCAATTTTATGCCAAAGAAAATCCAAATACCAATTTACAAAAAATTAGGTTTTCACAATACAATTGAAATAAATTTAATTTAAATCGATAACTTTAGGGTTAAATCAATTGGAAAATATTAAATGGAACCACCTACCATAGATCATGGGATTACAAAACCCAACGCCCATAACAGGAAACTCCAATAAAGAATTCCAGTAAAGGATATCTGAGAATCAAACCTAGATTCATGATCTAAAACAATGGGGATTAGATCCTCCAATAACATAGAGATATAACAAAACCTAATTAAGAGAGAGGAATAGAGCGGGAGAGAATGAATGGTGGAAGAAATCTTACCAGGGAAGGATCAAATGATGATTGTTGTGCTTTGATTCGCCTAATAAGGGGTTTAGAGGAGAAAAAATGGGTCCTTGAGAGCTCTAATGACCTAGGAGTATATCTGACCCTGAGTTAGGTCTGAGTGAGGGAAGAAATAGGGTTTTGGGAATTTTTAAGTTAATTTTCAAAATAATTAAAAGTCATGTTCATGGTTTCCTAGAGGGGGAAATACGGTTTGTCAAACCATGCACCCCTACTGGTGGGGTTGCATGGTTTCTCCTTGGTGAGAACACGGTTTTTCAAACCATGTGCCAACTATGAAAACTCTCACTGTTTGGGTTTTCATGGATTTCACTAGAAAGGTGTACGGTTTGGGAAATTTGTGCGCCAATCATGCACAGCCCAAGAGCCCTTCAAAATTTCCAAAATTTTACCCAGAACACCCCTAAACGAGACCCAACCAAAGCATGATCAAAAAAGAAGTTTAGAAGTACCTAAAAACAGTAACAGGATGTTACAAAATAAGTCATAAATGTGTGGTAAAGGATATTTGTTCTTTATAATAGTTGAATTAATATCGTTATAATTAATGCAAAATTTCATAGACCAATCCTTCTTATTTATGAATAAAATAGGGGCTCTCCATAGTGAAACACTAGGGTGTATAAATCCCTTATCACTTAACTCTTACAATTGTTTCTTTAACTCCACAAACTCTATTAGTTCTATTCAATATAGAATTTTAGATATAGGTATTTCATTAGGATTGTGTTCAATGGAGAACTTAGATTCATGCTCTGGTTAATGACCATGTAATTGTTATGTAAAAACATTAATGAATTTTTGTACCATGAGAACATCCTCAATTATTAGGATATCTTCATTATCTATAGATCACACATGATATTCCTCTCTTCCTAGAATTTCATTAAGGAGAACTATTGGGGGAGTATCTAGACATTATTTAGATTATAAAGTCTCCCCTCTAAAGAAAAGAGGTTCCACATCACCTTCATGAATTGTAATCTCTTTCTATAGGAAATAAATTTTTTCATTATAATTTAAAATCCAATACATACTAAGGATCATATAAAATTTGACCATAGTTATTGTAGCATCCCTCCACTCCTCGTTTAATTAAAGAGTGATGGGGGAGATACTATACCTTAGGTGATGTCCCTAAGACACCAAAGGATGGTAGTAAATTTCAAGGGCCTTAAGAAAATTTGTGGGAAGATTTTTCCTTTGAAAGATAAAACATCAAAAGCACAAAAAAAATAACCAAACAAACATCTATATGATACATGAGTAAAAAATACAACTCAAAACATAACCAAAACAACAAACCATATTAGATTACAAGTGGAAACCCAAATAAATACTCAAGAGGACCAAAATTTCCACAAAACTCAAAACTCCAAAGTGACAACAACCAAAAACACCCCACCTGATCTAAGATCCAACTCCACATACCAATCCATATTGGAACATTATGTCCATACTCTATCCTATTTGATGGTGATACTTCATGAACACTATCCATACCATTCAAATAATACTTAACTATTTATGCCAACATCATGCCAAGTAAATTAAATAAAAAAATATATCTATTTTTAAATAATTTCAAAAAATAATTTATATGAATCAAACCAAATAAAAATTTAAAATTTCCATTTTAAAATTATAAACAGTGGGTTTTTCCAAAAAACAATCACTTTCCAAAATTTACAATCCACTACCAAAACAAGATTTCTATTAAGAATCAAGCAAATATTTCATAATTATTTCAAGAAAATAATTCAATTAAAAATAACTCTTCAAGTTATAAATCAAGTAGAGTTGAGAGAGAATACACCTACCTCTCAAATGTTGTTTAAAATAAAGAATGAGAAAACAAAACTTCAAGATTCGCACACAACCCATGTTCTATTCACTAGATTCAATAAGATATCATCAAAAAATAATTCATAACACATAGATATATCCATAATGGAATATATATATATAGTTCTAAGAGAGAGAGAGGAGAGGAGAACCTTGGATCTAAGAAGAACAAGGAAGAAAAATCACTCATTGATGAATCCAAGCCTCCGATGCACTTTTATTCGCCTAAGGATTTCTCTCGGGTCAAAGGGGGTCATATCTCACACCTTAGGAGAAAAAGGAATTTGAGTTATGGGAGGAATAGGGGAAAATGAGGGTTAAATTAGATAATTTAGATTAGATCCACTTTTTAAGGAGGTCTAATTACACACCGCATGGTTAGGTCGCACATTTTGGAAAACCATTCATCAACCATGCAGTGCTATTATCTTAAGGTCATACCTCACATGGTTGTCTTGCACGGTTAGACAACCCATATGTCAACCATTAATTTTCCTAAATTCCAAAATGAATAGTTTCTCCTAGGAATTCATAATGTTTTGACAAATTGTGTGCCAATTGTGCACCTATCCAGTGTCTAATTTCTTCCCTTTCACAGTTTGCTATAGATATTGCCTATAAGAGCCTATAAACCGCACACCCCTATAAGAGCCTATAAAACATTCCAAAACCCCTCATAACATCAAAAAACTTAACCAAAACATTATATAGACTTAAAATAAATAAATAAATAGTCATATTCTTGAAACCGGGGGTGATACGCTCTCCCCGCCATTGGCCTTTCTGTCCTTGGAAAGTAGAAAAATAAGGTTTGTCTAGAATAGTTCAGGCCATTTCTCCACCATTTCCTTCTCATGCTCTCATGTTTCTTCCTGAATATGACCATGTTTACATAAAACCCACACTATACTGATGCTTTTACCATGAAATATCTTCTCTTTCCTATCCAAAATTCATACCATCACATGAATCAATGTAGCATCTGGATCTAGGTCAATGTTGTCCCATAGATACACCAGTATATCATCAAAAAACCACCAAAAAGTAATATAGATATCTCAAAAAAATTATTCATCAATTTTATAAATATGGTTGGTTCATTTGTAAGAAAAAAAGGCATAATGACATGTTCATAATGTCTATATATTATTCTAAAGGCTATTTTTGGAATATCCTCCTTCCAAACTCACAATTGGTGATATCCCAAATGTAAGTTAATTTTTGAGAACCATTGGTATCTCCTCTATTTATTAAAAATATCATTAATTCATGGAATAAGATATGGATTATTTATTGTAACTTAGTTAAGCTTTTGATAATATGCACAAAGTCTAAGAGTTTTATCTGCCTTCTTCACACACAAAAATGGTGTTACCCATGGAGATATACTTAGTCGAATGAACCCTTTTTTCCAACTCTTACAAATGAACTTTAATTTCCCTCAATTATGTTGGTTTTATCTGATAAGAGGGAAGTGAAATTAGACTGGTCTTGAGTAGGAGATAAATTTTAAACTCTGCTTATCTTATGGGTGGAAACCCTGAGAAATTTTCAAGGAAAATTTCAGGAAAATGATCAAAAAAATTGGGAAATATCCATTCCTCATATAATATATAGATGCCAAGGTAAGCGCTGCCAACTGATAAGAGATGGTTTTAACCACCACTGCCAAAATTTATTCTTTACTAGCCTTTACACCTAAATCTCTTATGAAAATATTCTCGATTCCATCATTAGAAGTGAAACTAACCTTTTGGGCATAATAGTCGGTGTGGTCCTTGAACAATGTCAACCAATCCATACCCAAAATCAAGTCATATACATCCATATTAAGTTGAAATAAATACCAAAGAACCCTAGAACCATCAATAGTTATAGAAAAATATTTACACATAAAGGATTGATGCTCTATTTGGATAAGAGGAGTTTGTAGTTTCATAAAATAAGGCAACATCTCAATAGACAAACTCATATTATCAATAACAAAAAAATAAGTAAATGATTGGGGTGTTCTTGTATCAAACAAATCTTTCATAAGAGTTGAATTCAAACGAATCATACCACTCACCTTTTAAGGACTATATTGATCATCCACAATCATTTTCTAAACTCCATACAATTTTTTACTCATTGTACTTTTCTCTTTTTTACCTTGTTGAGATTACACTGGTTGAGGAGTCATGGTGTTTCTAGAATCAACTTGGATCTCTCTATACTAATGATAAGAATTATTCTAATACACTCATCCCATTGAATCATACGATGTCTGAGAAGCATGAGATGTGTATCTAGCATCCATCCTTAGAACACTTCAAAAATAGAACTGAAGATGTCTAATTTTAATACAATTATGACATGCTCTAGGTGGTGCTATAAAATCTCACTTGATGTAATCCAGTGAACCACACTAAAAACATATCGGCTCACTTTTGGGTTGAGGATGAAGATTTACTGATCTCATGGTATAATTATGAGGTGTCTCACCACTCATTAAGTAGGTGTACCTTTTCCACTTATTTCCAGTATTAGATATTCTGCCTATTCCTGTAGGAATAAACATGCTCCCTCCAACTATATTTTCTAAGATATCCCTTTCTTCTACAGTATCTCTATTGACCATCTCTATAAAATCCATTATACAAAGCACAAAAATCTTTGAGATAATAACTTGTCATAATTCTGACTCAAAAAATTCATATCATGCACTTGCAGAAACTTCTGGGGAAAAGCGGACTAAATTCATAAATTTATATGAATACTCTATCACTGATAGATTATCTTGCTTTAATTATTGTTCTAGCAATATAAAAGGTGTGAGGATAGAATTTCTTGTTAAAAAATTCTTCAAAATCCTCCAATGTCATGCCTTGTTCAAATTTAGCCTGAACTGGTAATTCCCACCATTGGCATGCCAAATCCTCCAGCATATACATTTCTAACTTTACATTCATCTATGTTGGTTT
Source organism: Viscum album (assembly GCA_963277665.1). Classification (NCBI taxonomy): domain Eukaryota; kingdom Viridiplantae; phylum Streptophyta; class Magnoliopsida; order Santalales; family Viscaceae; genus Viscum; species Viscum album. The sequence goes on along the minus strand of OY728163.1, from coordinate 1,688,694,618 downwards.
CCCAAGGAAATATAATATTTGATTCATCCTATTAAACCAAACTTCTACTTTTTCCAACTTAGAATCCCCCCAAAATATTGGTGAATTCTTCTTTTGGAACTGAACTGAATAGTACACTTGTTGCAGTTCATTATTCCTATTACCCTTATTCATGACCTGGAAAGCATGGAAATTGTTTTTTATCTATCTATTGGTTCACATGTGGTTCAGGTGTAACCACATTTTCAGCAGCCTCTTTCGGTTGGTTTCTATGACACCTACTCAATGTCATTCACTATAACCAGAAACAAACTACATTTAGTCTCACTCATTAGTAACTAAAGTCATAGTAATTTCAATTTACCACATAAACATATATTGCAACATATATTTCCATGATTCAACCATTTTCAAAATTTTAACCATTTTTGACAATACTACCACCATACTTTTCAAAACAACCATTTTCACTATTTTCAAAGATCAAAACTTTTTTTCCATTTCATAAATTGTTTTACTAAAAATGAACAATTCAGTACTATTGGGAAGTCTTACTATTAACACATGTCATGAAACTCTCATCAGATAAACCCATGACGATGAGGTGAAAACTAACCTAGAAGTTTCTAAAAAAAATCATGTACTCAAACTTCCTGGTAACTTAAACTTCAATATAAATAGGTTAGTTATGAATTTTATTCTATATATTTTAATTTTTGATGATCCTATCTCCTTAATAACATTCTAAGAGACATAATGATGTTATTTCCAACTCCAGGATCAAACAAAATTGACTTACCATGTTAAGGAACAAACAATGGTGATACCATTTATCCCAAAAATATAGATGGACCAAATGAAGCTGGGAATATTTTTCCCAAAATTGAAATATGGACCATCCAAAACAGATACCATTTGTCACAAAAAGATACTTAGAGCGACCAAGAATGATACCATTTGTAACATATCACCCCTCCTCATTGGCTTGAGGAGTGATTGGAGAGATATTAGACCTTAGGTGACATCTCCAAGGCACCAAATACTAGAAATAAATGTCAATGGCCTCAAGAATATTTGGGGGATGATTTTCCCTTTGAAATATAAAATATACAAACCACAAAAACAATAACCAAACAAACATTTATATGATGAATGAGTACAAAATACAACTCAAAACATAACCAAACCAAAAAACCATATTAGAGTATAAGAGGAAACCAAAAGACATACTCAAGAGGACCAAAAAAGCCAAAAAAACACAAAACTCCAAATTTACAATAACCAGTAACACCCCACCCACTCCAAGCTCCAAATCAACATGCCAAGTCATGGTATGAATAAGAATCACTAAAGAACTGAGATACCTTTCCTTTACCTATGTCTTGATAAATGACATCTTCAAATTCACAGCAGTGCCCAAGTCGGGGGTGAGCCTAAACTCATTAGTATTTCTCTAATGACTTCCCAACTCACACCACTAGGACAAAACTTGTTATCACATTTTTATAAAATAGTTTTAAGTAGTAAAAATAGTTAATATCAAATCTATAAACCAGTTTTCCAATGAAATCATCAAAAAATCTTTTAAATCACATCTCATTTGATTTGTAATATTATGTTCTATTCCCACACACACGACCACACACACACACTCAATATTGGTGTTACCATTGATGGTGTAACTTTACATCCATACTCCGTCCCATTTTATGGAGTTACTTCATGACCATTATCCATCTCATTCAAATCATGCCCAACCATTTATGCCAACATCATGCCAAGTTAGTTAAATTAAAATATTTATTTTTTTAAAGCATTTAAACAAATAATTTTCATGAATCAAACCAAACCAAAATTTTAGAATCACAATTTTAAAATTATAAACAATAGGGTTTTCTGAAAAACAATCAATTTCCACAATTTCCAAGATAATAACAAAACAAGATTTCCATAAATAATTACACAAATATTTCAAAATTATTTCAAGAAAATCATTCAATTAAAACTAATCTTTCAAGTTCTAAATCAAGTGGAGTTGAGAGAGAATCCACTTACCTCTCAAACATTGTCAAAAATGAATAATGGCACAATAAAACTTCATGATCCGAACAAAACCCACGTTCCATTCACTGGATACAACAAAATATCATCATAAAATCGTTCATAAAACATAGATCTATCCATAATGGGCTAGATATGTGGTTTTAAGAGAGAAAATAACCTTGGATATAAGAAGAATGAGGAAAAATGGGCACTTACTAATGAATCTGGGCCTCTAAAATACTTTTATTTGCATAAGGATCACTCTCGGATCAAAGGGGGTCTTTTCTCACACCTTAGGAGGAAAAGTAATTTGATTTATTTAAGGATTAGGGGAAAATTAGGGTTAAATGGGATGATTCAGATTAGATCCACTTTTTAAGGAGACCCTACTGTGCACCGCATAATTAGGCTGCATGATTTAGAAAACCATGTGCCAATTGTGTGGTGCTATTATCTTAAGGACATACCTCACACAGTTGGATCGCATGGTTGGAAAAATCATGCACCAACCATGAATTTCTCTCTATTTCAAGATGCATGGTTTTTCCAAACCGTGTTCCAACTATGTTTCTGCCCAGTGTCTATTGTCTTCCCTTATATAGTTTTCTGTAGATGTTGCACAATTTATACTAACCATGAACCTCTATAAAATCCTCCAAAACATTCCAAAATTACTTGGAACATCCTACAACTTAAAATGGACATTATATAGACTCAAAATACATGAATAAAGGTTCATCTACCTTAAACCGAGGATTATATAGGTATAATAACCAATTTTGTAAATAGGGCATGTCCATGCATTGTAATTGGAACTAACTGATATATCTTTGTTAAAATAATATTTTTATTGGGTGTCTTAATTGATAACTACCTTACTAGGGTGCTATGGAAATATTTGGTTTTTTTGGAAAACATAAAAGATATAAAAGAGTGTTAAGATCTAGAATCAAATAAAACATTATCTAACTTTGAGGATAAGATTAAAGTACCTTCCACCAAGTCATTAGGAATTTTGACTTCAATTGTGGTAATCATATAATCTTGGCCTTAATCCCTTGGCCTTTTCTGAGGTAAATTCCCTTGATGTTTGGATCATTGTTTTTTATAATGTCTCTTCTCCTTACAGTTAAATCATTGAGCATCAATAGATTTTACCTTAAGTTTTCATTCATGGGCTTGGTGGACTATTTTCTCTACACTTTTAACAAACTCATATTCCCTTATTATAAGCCCTAGGGTGTTTCTTCCCTTAGTTATCACATGTGGAAAAATATATCCTTCCTTTATTCTCCTTTTTCACACTATTATTACCATGATACTTAGCCAGTCTCTTATTCTCCATATTTCCCTTGAATACATATGTCCTAGAGAACTTCTTTTCTATATTAATGGTGCTTGATACTATATCCTCATATGATGAAAAGTTATGAGAGACTAGTGCCTTTCAAAGGCTCAAATTTAACCCATCAAAGAAATGATCAGTCTTAATTTCTAGTCTATATACATAGTCCATATTATGTCTATCTAACCTTGTAAAGTTAGTCTCATACTGAACAATATTTTACTCCTCCTTTTGTCTAAATTTGAGGAACTTACTTTTCATATTTGATCATGAGGAAAGTATTTTTCATAGAATATCTCATCAAAAGTTCCTCATTCCATGTGATTTATCTCATATTATTCTTTAGTGACTTGGATAAGAAATCAACATTGTTATGTATCTCCTTTAAGACTATAGACCACCATGATGACTTTTTCCTTTTCACCACTTCCCAAGGAAAGAAATATATTATCTAGGGACTTAATTCATTGTTCAGCTATCAATGGATTAGTAGTTTCACTGAATTCTAGAGGTTGTTATCACATGAAGCGGTCCAAAATAGTTTCATCATGTTGTGGATTGGCAAGGTGCTCTATATGGGTGAGATTATTTTTCATAACCTTGGTCAAATACCCTAATATGGTTATGGTTTGATTATCCACAACTCTAGTTTCATTGGCTTACTCAAGGGGGGAAATCCCTATATTGACTATGGGTGTTGATATAATTCACATTCCTCTCATTAGTCACTATCTCTATAAAATGGAAAACAAATAATCAGATCATGATATTTAATTATAAAATACAATTTATACTATGTTTTCTAGATTTTTTCCTAGAAATATTGAGTATTTTTTCATAATACTTGTGATATTTAACTAGTTTCCTCAAGATTCAATCCCCAAAGTTCCTACTAAACTTACTCTGATACCAATTGTAATAACCCACAGTCTAGGAACCCAGAGTTGGTAGTTATATTACATTATTGGTATAGAATACAAGAGTTTCTGAAGGATCCAATAGCTTAGTAATCTTGGAATACTATATACATACATATATTATATTTTAAAACATAAGATATAGCATGAACACATTATGAGAACATTATTATCACTTTTATCATATCCTTGAAAATTAAACATAGTTCGCCTCTAGGTTTCCTAGGGAAAGGAAAAAATAAGGGTGATTTTAGATTCTCAATATGGAGTAGTATATAATAGAAGTTGTCATAACATAAACTTATGATATGGTAGGAATAAATAAACAACATGAATCCATAATTAGCTAAAACTAAGGGAATTTTATATCCATAAAAAATAATGAAATCATGGATAATAATAAGAAATTAGAGTCTTGTCATAATGGTAAAGTTATCCCCATGATACTACATCAGCTTGGAATCAAATCCCGACAACCCCAAATTTCAAGGAATTTATGGCTGGTGTAGGGTGGCGGTCATGACCATGGGAGGTGGTCGATCCAGATGTTGGGGTCAGACTAATGGATGGATGTGGCTATCCACAAGAGCAGTGGCATCGAGGGAGGTGGATGAACCATGGAGACTGAGTTAGGCTGATGGACAGAGGTAGTGTTAGTTGGTCAAAAGAGAGTTAGACAAATGAGGCTTCGGGCTACTGGAGAATGTCAGTTGGGTTGTTGGGTGATGATATGGAACTGATAGGTGCAATACTAGTGGTGTATTATAAAGATTAGTCATTCTCCAAAGGTATGATCACACAATTCCTTTGGAAAATGATTGGGCCTATGGGTCTGGGCCTATGGTTCTGATGTATTCGAGCCCACTAGGCCTACAAAAAGGCCATGTAATGGGATCCCTCTACCCAAAATAATAATAGGGTGCCTTTTTTCAATAAAAAATGGGGGTTTTCCTCTACCTATTAAAAAATGGATAACAAATCATTGATTTCATACTGATGAAATTTATAATTTCATACATCAAAACATGTTTTCAAGGCCTTATTCTAATACACTATATTGATATGAGGATAGGTATACACCAAAACCCATGTTTTTTTGTCTCATGAGACTTGAAAATTCATCAAGGGGGTATATAATTTTGGACCCCACCCATCACCTGATTAATTCCAATTCATTCACTATAATAGTCAAAAATACATTTCATATCATTCCTTAAGGAACCTATGTATGAATAAAAACATGGTTATTCATATAATTAAAAATATATAAAATAGATACTTCTCATTAAAAATAATAATGTGTATGTCTATGATAACATCCCTTAATCAACTTAGTAGCTGCAGGGTTTCATCAAAGTAACTTGAAGTAGCCTTATCAAGGAAATATAGTGGCGAGGGTACTTTAAATGTGTTGAGTTATACATGGAAGATAATAATTAGGTTCGATGGATTTCATTGGTAGGATACCAAGGAAATGGTAGGAAAAATCATTCAGCATGGTTCATAAAGAGCATATTAATATTCCAAATCATATCCTCTGAGAGTGTCTATCCAATTATGCAGTTTTAGGCCCACTCATCATGCATCGGGATGATGGTTGAGTCAATGCCCAACCAATACTTTTCAGTATGTTACTCCCAGGTGCATATGTGTCATATCCATATTAATTTTCTAATATCTAGATAGGGATGTCATTTCTAGAAAAAAACCGTACACTCTTTACTTTCCCAAAATTTGTGATTTATGGGCATTATGACAGCTTAGGAAAAGACTTTAATGAGAGGAAATCTCATTGTACATATATCGAATGGGTGATAATTCCATAGAATTACAAGCATGATAAAATTACAATAAAGGTTTGTAATTGAAATAATTAAGTGGTGGAATGAGATCCCTTATGTTGGCATAATAATGGAATAGGAAAAAGTATATAATGAGAGGAGATAAGTAGTATCTCATTAACAAAATATCAAATGGGAGATAATACCATGAAATTAAAATCAATGAAATATGTGTGAATGGTATTATAATAAAATAATTTCAATTAAAAAGGAAAGAGGAGGATTGGAAACCCTTACCTTATTAAGTAACTTCTTAAAGATTGGGAGGACCCCTTAAAACCTTAAAAACTCCTTGGGTGGGACTTATAGAGGGAGATGGAAGTAAACTTTTTGATAAATTCATTTTTTTATATTGTAATGAGAAAATGGGTGAGAGTGAGATCCTTTTATAAGTGAAAAATGGGATTTTTCATGGAAACTAAAGTTAGGTAAGGGGTTAAGAATGGAATAACATGGGTGTTAGATGGGTTAGGTGAGTTGGGTGATTAAGGTGGATAAATGGTAGGTGGTACATGTGGGTATGACTTTCATACCTAAAAAATCTTTCTAGATAGTGTGAGTGGCCATTTAATTATTAAAAAATTGAGATACTTCATTTACCCATTTTTACCCTTAATAATCTTGATTAAAAATTAACCATGGTAATTATTTTATTACAAAAAATATAATATGAACCATCTTGTCAAATGTTGAAATTATAAATCTGAATTTGGAATCCGTTTAATCTAATTCATCTTATAAATGTGATAGAATCAACTTTTAAAATAAAACATAAGATATAGGGAAAACTTATTTTATAAAAAATTGTATTTTTATACATTAAGTGTTTTTTATTATTATTTCCTATTAATTTTTAATTTAATGAGAGTATATATATTTTTTATATTCTTAAAAATTATATTTGATCCATAATTTAAAATATATTAATCTAATTTATTTATTTGAAATTTATATAACTCTTGTAAAATTAATTCTTTGTAAACAACCATTTTACTATTTATGTGGTAATTAATCATTAATCTAATTAATTTTATTTCAATACCTAAAAATAATATTTACATTATTATATAATTTTTACCTATTTATTCTAAATATAAATTCCATTTTATCAAATAAAATTAATATGTGTATGAAAAAATAATTTTAAAATTAGCGCATGTAAAACCTGCTTAACATGGGTTTTATAAATTAAAAATAGTATTAAAAAGGCATATAGTTTTAATCCTTAAACACATATTTGGACATTTAAAAGGTTTTATAAACTTCTAGTTCTTTATTATATGATGAAAGTCCTAAAAGATATAGTTTTGGTAAAAAAAACTATATTTTTCACTATTCACTTAAAAGTAAACTATTTTGGAAAAATCCCAAAATTTCATCTTAAGATAATATATTTATGAAGAGTTCTAATATGAAGTTTATTTTGTTAAAATAAAATTCAAACATTCATAAATTCAACTTTTTAATATACTCATGAATAAATTCTCTTTAGAGTGTGCATTGTGTGATAGTTCTGGATATGGTGTTTACCAACTATATTAGGGTCTTGGGTATTACCGTCATGGTAATTAGGGCTTCCCATGGGTGTGCATACATGAGATATAGTGGCTTGAGGTATAATGTATGATAAATGTGCTATAGTGTCTTTAGGACTTCTACTTGGTTATGAGACATAATGGTGATTATGAGGATATGATGTTCTATATAGAATGCAGATCTTGATATAGTTGGTCAGGTTAGGGAAAGATAATTCATGGGAGGGATGAGCACATGATTTGGGTCATTGGGGTGTGAGAGTTACACACCAGTAGAGAAGTGGAAACGGTGTGCCTTCATCAATATGTGTGTGTGTGAGTGTGTGTGTGTGTGTGTCTATATGTATATGTATGTATGTATGTATGTTTTGATATTGATATTCTTATTTATATTGTGACACCTCAAGATTCCACGATACGTTTCCCTTTGAATAATGCAGTAGCTTGCGTTGTATGCAACTTGGAGTTTTAACACACCACAACCAATCAAACTAGCCATTATGAATAGTAATACCCACTTTTTGAAATTTTATAAATTTTATTTTTCAAAATGGACTTCATTTTTGTATTCGGAATATCAAAATTAGATTAGGGTGAATTTTTGGTATTTTTCTGAAAACTTTCAATTTTTGATGAATAGTGAAAAACATTGCATTATTGTTTAAAATTGACTTATTTTAAAATAATTAGTTATATTATTTTAATTTATTTTAGGTAAAAATAGATACATAATACCTATATATGTTCAATGTAATTCATTGGAGTCATTTTATAATAATTTTAGATATATAAAATTTTATTGAACTTTTTACCGTCTTTTACCCACCTTCTAGGAGCATTTGAAAATTTGCATAAAACTTAATTTTACCACTTCTGTGAGTTTAATTTCAAAAATACAAGAGACATGGTTAATATCATTAAGTAAAATGTGGTTCAATAAGATGAAACTAATTTTTTTGGTGAATAGTAACTTTTGACTTTTATTTACCACGGTTAAAAGTAAATAGGGTAATTAAAGGTAAAAATGATATTATAATTACCCTAAAACATGTCCTAATTCTATTGGATAAGTTTAATTCGACCAAACAAAACCTTAGGAATAAAATATGATCATTTTGTTCCACTTGGATTAGATTAGGACATTTATTATTATTTTATTTAAAGAAGAGTTAAAAGTCTTAAATTCAACGTTTAATAACTAAACCATTTTTAAAATGGGGTTATACATTAGTTAAATTCGACTATAAATATTAATTAGAAATCTAAAAATATTTCCTACATAATAATATCTTATTTATAATTTTTAGACATTAAATAATTTAATTTATTTATGACATAATGATGATGCAGTAATTACCTTATTAATAAAATATTAAAATAATTGATATTATAAATATCCAAATAAATGTAAATTGAGACTTCTGATGAATTCCACTAATTTTATAGGTTAATATGACATGTTATGGTTGATTAAATAATTTTTATTCGAAGTGATAAAGTTTTTATAACTTTCCAAAAATCAAATACTAAATAGTGTCAAAATTGACATAATTGAGTTTTTAAAACAAATACTACATTATTAATTGATATAATATTTCTAAAAATCTAAGTTTCAGAAAAAAGACTTATATAAGGTTATATATATTAATAATGAACCACTTGGGGTTCTCTTGGCAGTTTTTAGTAAGTTTATTAACCATATAATATAAAAATACAAAGAGACATGGTAAATGTAAAACTATTTAACTAAGAGTTAAATCTAAAAGATAAGGTTAATATGGTGACCTAAACCTATCTAAAACCTATTTGTTGAGAGGTTTTCGACCCATAACCACCTTATAATCAAGATAAATCATTTTGGAGCCATTAAAAATCGAAAATAATTTTATTATAAAATAATATTTCAAGCTTTTCCTAAAGTGACCCTCGCCTCTCTTATAAAAGGGTACTTCCCCTTCTCTTAATTTTACACCTCCAAAGCCATTTGTCTTGGCCAAAACCTACCCAAATATCCTCCTGACTTCCCTCACATAAATCTAGAGTCCTTAATTTGATCATAAAGCCAACCTAAGGAGCCCTTTTAATCAACTCAAAAGGAACACCCGAAGAAGAGGTAATAATTTCACCACCCTCTTTCAAGTTCTTTTCTTCTTCCACTTCCTCTTTATTTGTTGTTTCCATACCAAAATAATAAGTCTAGTACCTTATATATACTATTATATTATTATAAATATGGTAAAACCATATTAATTATTCTATCAATCCTATAAATGACAAAGTCACCATACGTGTATACGTACGGCTTACCGTCTCCACGTCGTGGTGTAGTTTGTTATTCAAACACTTCATTATTTTGATGGGTATAATAATGAGTATAACTGATGTAAATAATAAATATAACAATTTAATGATTCTTTATATATGATATACTATCCAATTACATACAATTTCACCATCAATATAACGATATTGTCGCTCGTGCGTACGTACGGACTAGCGTCTCCACGAATGCGATGAGATTCATTCCCCATCGTAATTATTCAAGAATAATTTTAATTTTATGATTAAAAATAATCTTTATGAACATAATATCATTATGTATATGAATAAAATACATCTTATTCATGACAAACATGTCTTGGGTAACCAATCATATAAAGTAAAACGAATTAGTTAACACCTGAAACGATGATACTACTGAAATATTATTAACAAAGAAATATTAGAGGATCGAATATGATATAATATTTATGTATATAGTTCTTGTATAATTTAATAAAAATGTTTTAAATATTATACCAGAGGTTAATATACCATATACTAAGGAAAATTACAAGGTAATGGTTAATTCTACAATCTCTTTACTTACCCGAGGTTGTTAATACGTAAGTATCTACTGAGACCTCTTTATCATCCACATCCGTGTTTTCTTAAAAATGTAATTCAAAACATTTTTACTATTTACTAGACTATGAGTTAAATTCATTTATACCCTTATTTAACCATGTATGTCTTGAAAGAAATCTTTCTGTCATTTTCCAAACAAGGTACTTTATGACCTTTCAATAAAATTAAGGTAAGAATGTCTTTTTTTAACTTATACAGCAGGTGCGGATATTTTCCAACGTTATAACATAGTCGAAGCTTATCATACAAGATTATAAGAATATTTTCAAAATAAATGTTTTATTTTATAATTATATTACTTTTAAATTATTTCAAAATAGAAAAATATATTCCTCTAAAGAAGTTTTGATTTCATCTATGTCAACATCCTTTGATGGATTTTAATCTTGTTTGAAGTTGATTTATTATGACACAAATCTTCCATATTGTATTGAAGGTTTTGTGATATGTTTGACTATGTATTTGTTATTTTTACACCATTTATGGTTTATGGATAAAGTATTGACATCTCGTATGCTAGTTTTAATGTGAATGTTTATGTTATGTTTAAACCTTTTCATATGAGGAATGAATTTGACTTAGTAAGTGATGGGTGGAGCCTGCTATAGCTCCTAGATGCATCAGTAGGTCTCATGAGACAAATTAGTTTCTTGGCACAAGGACTTGAAAAAATCTTATTTGTAGTCTTGGCACAAGTCCTTGACTATGTGGTTATGAAGTCTGGCATTATGCATTCCATCATTATGAAATTGGCTATTGATATTACATGTGATTATTAGACTAGTAGAATATCCATGTGAATAAGTAAATGGAATTATTTGATTTATCTTTTCTATATTATGATGAATTTTAAGTTTAAAAGTATTGTGATTTATTTTTATACATTGCCTTAAATGTTTATGCTTATTTAAGAAAGTTTCTGCTATATTGTTATCCTTGTTGAGCATCTGAGCTCACCCCTTTTTATGTTTTATTTTTCCTATGATGTGAATAATTATGTTATGACTGACCCATAGGGATAGTCTAAGGGGTGTGAATGCGGTCAATGGAGACAATTTTGTTGTTGTTTTTCATTTTATAATGTAATATAAAACTTATGAATGTATCTAGTACTTCCAAGGCTACTAAACTGATCGGTATTTCGGGATTTGATCATTTGTGATCATGCCAATTCTATGTAATAATGCACCAACTCTGGGTAACTAGGGTTGGGGCGTTACAATTGGTATCAGAGGAAGTTTAGTACAAACCATGGAAACAAGATTTAGAAAAACTCTGATTAGAGAACATTACCCTAAGATAGACTTTGAGGATTAGTATAGAAGAACTTCCTAGAATTTTGGTAATGTATATGTTTTGTGATTTTTTCAAGAAATACATCCTTATCTAGATACGAGCAGGTAAAGGAGGCTCTGGCATAGATGTACATAGGGGTAAAACCCAGAAACACCACTTTGAGCTAGACTCAAACGGGAATTGGTGCACGACAACGGGCCTTGTTGCACTCTTGGTTATGACACTCCTGAGGGATATGCTTAGGATAATTTACATTTTCTTTACAAACCATTATTAAGGATTTATGAGTATATACCTCCTCAAAGAAAACATTTTTATGATTATGGATTATATCCATAAAATGTTCAATTCATGTTAAGTGTTTTACAATTTTGGAATTATGTATTGTGATTTATAAACTAATCTATTGTATTCCATTGTTTAGAAATGGAACCTAGTGGAAGGAATGGAAACCGTATCAACACACGTAATCCATGTAGATATTTCCCTCCTACTCAAGATAATTATAGTTGAGCTGGTGATGCAACTGGTACTGATCAGTTTATCACCATACTGGGACAACTCACTCAGGTTATGAATAATAACCTTACCCGTATGAAGCACCCCAATCCATAATACAGAGGATCAATGTTAGACTACTTCATGAGGCAACAAACACCAACATTCAATGGGAGTACAAATCCATTAGTAGTTGAGCAATGGATAAATTCCTTAGAGAAAATATTTCATGCTTTGGGGAGTAGTGATAGGGAAAAGGTTTTCATGGCAGTTTATCGCCTCACGGGAGATGCAGATCAATGGTGGTCATTAATCCAAATCACAAAGGAAGATAAAGAAGTAACGAACATGGAATGGAGGGAGTTTAAAGATATTTTCTTAGAAAAATACTTTCCTCGTGACCATCGAGCGAATATGGAAAGATAATTTCTGAGTCTGAGGAAAAAGGAGGATGAGAATGTCACAAAGTATGAGGCTAACTTTACAAGGTTAACAAGGCATGTAGAAAATTATATATGTAACCCAAGAAGTAATATTGATCGATGCTATGATGGGTTAAAACCATTTCTCCATTGAGCATTAATCTCACAATCTTTATCATCTTATGAAGATATTGTCTCATGCGCTATCAAGATAGAAAAGGAATTCTATAAGTCTTGTGACTTTAAAAAAATCAAGAGAAAAAGAGATTTGTTGAACACTCTGGAAATGGAAATAAGGGGAATAAGGGAAAAGTTGAATATCCATCCTGCGGTAAATGTAGGAAGAAACACCTTGGTACTTGCCTGAAGGGAATGGGAGTTTGTTACAAGTGTGGTGAAAAAGGCCACCAAGATCATGATTGCAAAGGGAAGAAAGAGGTTGTCAATGTTGAATGCTATAATTTTAGAGAAAAGGGGCATTATGAAAACGAATGTCCTAATCGCCAAAGGAACTTACCTCAGAAAGGGACAAGGGAGCAAGCCCAAGCTTATGAAATCACTACTGCTGAGGTTGAAGCTCCGAAAGACATGGTGGCAGGTAATTTAATGGTTTCCTCAAGTTCAGCCAATGCTTTATTTGATTCTAGATCATTGAATTGTTTCATATCTTCCTAGTTTGCTAATAAAATTAGATATTTTCAATTTAACTTAACAAGGGAGTTGTCAGTCAAAACTCTTAAGGGAAGTATCATCGTAATAAAGTTTTGTGAATCAGTTCCCATTAGGGCATATAAATGTTCATTATCTGCTGATTTCATCATCATACCCATGATTAAATTTGATATAATCCTCAGAATGGATTGGACTTCGGACCATGATGCAAAAATTTACTGTAAGAATAAATAGGTTACAATTTTCAATGATGATAAAGAGTACCTTATCTTTAGATCAGAAACGTCACCACCTGATTCTTATCTAGATCCACCCCCAGTATCTCTACTAAATTCAATTATTTGGAAAGAAGAGAATGAAATAACTATGGGTGAGGAAAAGAATGTTCGAATAGTGGACGTACCTATTGTGCAAGAATATGTTGATGTGTTTTCATAGGATTTACCTAGACATCCTCCGGAATGAGAAATTGAGCTTTCCATTGATTTAATTCCTAGTTCAAGGCCCATATCAAAGACCCCTTATATAATGGCCACTGTGGAATTAGTGTAACTAAAGAAAAAACTAGAGGAATTGAGTAATAAGGGATTTATTCACCCTAGTGTTTCTCTATGGGGATCCCCTATCCTTTTTGTTAAGAAGAAAGATGGATCTATAAGGTTGTGCATTGACTATAGGGAGATTAATTCTATAACAATAAAAAATAAGTATCCCCTACCTCACATTGATGATTTATTTGATCAACTTTATGGAGCTCAATATTTTTCAAAGATTGACCTTTGATCTGGATACCATTAGTTATGCATGAAGAAGGAAGACATTCTGAAGACAACATTTCAAACTAGGTACAGGAATTACGAGTTTATAGTAATGCCTTTTGGATTGACTAATGCACCCTTTGTCTTTATGGATATAATGAATAGAGTTTTCAAGGAATATCTTGATGACTTTGTAGTGGTATTTATTGATGATATCTTGGCATACTCAAAAATCTATGAAGATCATGAAAATCACTTGCGCACTATTCTGAAAACCCTCAGAAGAAATGAATTGTATAAGAAGTTTAGCAAGTGTGAATTCTGGATTCAAGAGATTTATTTTCTTGGCCATATTGTCTCTAAGGATGGAATCTTTGTTGATCCTTCAAAGACCAAGAAAATCCAAGAATGGCCCGCACTGATGAGTATAACTGAGGTACCCAGTTTTATTGTTTTAGCAGGTTATTATTGACATTTCGTCCAAAAAATTTCTCGGTTGGCTAACCCATTAACCAAGCTCACATGTAAATGGGTTAAATTTGTTTGGAAAAAAAGTGTAAATAATTTTTTGAAGAACTAAAGAGAAGATTAGTCAATGATCCTATCTTGACTCTACCATTAGGGAATGATGGGTTTGTTATTTATAGTGATGCTTCAAAGAAAGGACTTGGTTGTGTCCTTATGTAGAATGATAGAGTTATTACCTATGCATCAAAACAGCTAAAAATTCATGAGAAAAACTATCTCACTCATGATCTTGAGTTAGCAGCTATAATCTTTTCTCTAAAGATATGGAGACACTATCTCTATTGTGAAAAATGTGAGATTTATACTGATCACAAAAGTTTTAAGTATATTTTCTCACAAAAAGAACTCAACATGAGGCAAAAACGATGGCTTTAACTACTCAAGGATTATGATTACACTATACACTACCACCCGGGGAAGGCAAATAAGGTGTCAGATGCTTTGATTAGAAAGTATAATAGAGTTTTGAACAAGATGAGAGTTGAAAGGGATCCTATTTTCATTGATCTAGTAAAGTTGGATATGGGAATAACCATGGAAGGTGAAACATCAATACTTTTTAAAATGTTTTCCAAACTATATTTACTAGAAAGGATAAAGAGTTCTCATATTGATGATGAGGAGTTTCAAAAGAAGATTAAAGGTGTGAATGATGGGAGATTGAGTGAATTCATATATGAAGATGGAATTTTAAAATTTGGTAAGAGAATTTGTGTTCCTAACATACCTGTGCTAAAAAGGGAATTGTTGGTTGATGCTCATAGCTCCAATTTCTCTATACACCCTGGGATAACCAAGATGTATAGAGATTTGAAGGAATGTTTTTGGTGGGACAACATGAAGAGGGAGATTTCTAATTTTGTGTCAAGATGTATGGTTTGTCAACAAGTGAAATCTGGAAGGCAACAGCCTGGAGGAGTCATGAAACCTCTTCTCATACCTGAGTGGAAATGGGATAATATTATGATGGACTTTGTCATGGGGCTACCAAATACTCCTAAAAGGAATGATGCAATATGGGTCATTGTTGATCATCTTACCAAGTCAGCACATTTTCTTTCTATAAGAGAAAATTTACCATTTGAACGTCTAGCAAGACTATATATTAATGAAGTTTTAAGACTTCATGGAGTACCCCTATCTATTGTTTCTGATCGTTATCCCCATTTTACATCAAAATTTTGGAAAAGTCTTCAGAAGGCCCTAGATACTGAACTTCATTTGAGCATTGCCTACCACCCTCAAACTGATGGACAAACAGAATGGACTATTCAAACCTTATAAGACATGTTGAGATCTTTCTCACTTGACTTTCAAGGTATGTGGGATCAATATTTACCTCTGGTAGAATTTTCCTATAATAATAGCTTCCATTCAAGTATTCAGATGGCACCATATGAAGCGTTATATAGAAAGAGATGTCACACACCAACTTGTTAGGATGATATTTGTGAAAGAAGACTCGTAGTCCCAGAACTTGTTGAGGAAACAATGGAAAAGGTGAAGATTATCCAAACCCACATCAAAGCAGCCCAAAGTAGGCAAAAGCGCTATGCCGATAACTGAATAAAGGATTTGGAATTTCAAGTAGGAGACCATGTTTTCTTAAAGGTATATCCATGGAAGGGTGTTATATGTTTCGATAAGAAGGGTAAATTGAGTCTTAGGTACATCGGACCTTTCAAAATTCTAGAATGAATTGGAGTTGTAACTTATCATTTGGAAATGCCTCTAAGTCTCTACAAAGTTCATGATGTGTTCCACGTATCACTGTTGAGAAAATACATGCCTAACTCAACGCATGTACTCACCTATGAAGAAATTGAACTAGAACCTGATCTGTCTTATTTAGAAGAGCCTGTAAAAATTCTTGATATTAGAGAATAAGTGCTAAGAAACCAGATGACTCATCTGGTAAAAGTTCTATGGAGAAACCATAAGATGGAAGAGGCAACATGGGAACTCGAGGAACTTATGATGAAGAACCACCCGAATCTTTTTATGCAGTAATATTCTAGAAATTTTGAGGATGAAATTATTTTAAAGATGAGATAATGTAACACTTCAAGCTTCCACGGTACGTTTCCATTTGAATAATGCAGTAGCTTATGTTGTATGTAACTTGGAGTTTTAACACACCACGGCCAATCAAACTAGCCATTATGAATAGTAATACCCACTTTTTGAAATTTTATAAATTTTATTTTTTAAAATGGACTTCATTTTTGTATTTGGATTATCAAAATTATCTTAGGGTGAATTTTCGGTATTTTTTCTGAAAACTTTCAATTTTTGATGAATAGTAAAAAACGCTGCGTTATTTTTTAAAACTGAATTTTTATTTAAATAATTATTTATTTTAATTTAATTTATTTTAGGTCAAAATAGATACATAATGACTATATATGTTCAATGTAATTCATTGGAGTCATTTTATAATAAGTTTAGATATATAAAATTTTATTGAACTTTTTACCGTCTTTTACCCACCTTCTATGAGCATTTGAAAATTTGCATAAAACTTAATTTTACCACTTCTATGAGTTGAATTTAAAAAATCTGAGAGACACGGTTAATATCAGTAAGTAAAATTTGGTTCAATAAGATGAAAATAATTTTTGGTGAATAGTAACTTTTGACTTCTATTTACCACGGTTAAAAGTAAATAGGGTAATTAAATGTAAAAATGATATTATATTTACCCTAAAACATGTCCTAATTATATTAAATAAGTTTAATTCGACCAAAAACAACCTTAGGAATAAAATATGATCCTTTTGGTCTACTTGGATTAGATTAGGACATTTATTATTATTTTATTTAAAGAAGAGTTAAAAGTGTTAAATTCAAATTTTAATAACTAAACCATTTTTAATATAGGGTTACACACAATATAAATTCGACTATAAATATTCATTAGAAATATAAAAATATTTCCTAAATAATGGTATTTTATTTATAATTTTTATACATTAAATAGTTTAATTTATTTATGACACAATGATGATGCAGTAATTACCTTATTAATGAAATATTAAAATAATTGATATTATAAATATCCAAATAAATGTAAATTGAAACTTTTGATGAATTAAACTAATTTTATAGGTTAATATAACATGTTAGGGTTTATTAAATAAATTTATTTGAAGTTATAAAGTTTTTATGGCTTTCAAAAAATCAAATACTAAATAGTGTCACAATTGACATAATTGAATTTTTAAAACAAATACTATATTATTAATTGATATAATATTCCTAAAAATATAAGGTTCAGCCAAAGGACTTAGATAATGTTATATATATTAATAATTAACCACTTGGGGTTTTCTTGGTAGTTTATAGTAATTTTATTAACCATATAATATAAAAATATAAAGAGACATGGTAAATGTGAAATTATTTAACTAAGAGTTAAATCTAAAAGATAAGGTTAATATGGTGACCTAAACCTATCTAAAACCTATTGGTTGAGATGTTTTCGACTCATTACCACCTTATCCTCGAAATAAATCATTTTAGATCCATTAGAAACCAAAAATTATTTTTTTACAAAATAATATTTTAAGCTTTTCCTAAAGTGACCCTCACCTCTCTTATAAAAGGGTACTTCCCCTTCTCTTAATTTTACACCTCCAAATCAATTTATCTCGACCAACCCATTCCCAAATATCCTCCCAACTTCCCTCACATTAACCTAGAGTCCTTAATTTGATCAAAAATCTAACCTAAGGATCCCTTTTGATCAACTCAAAAGGAAACACCCGAAGAAGAGGTAATAATTTCACCACCCTCTTTCAAGTTCTTTTCTTCTTCCACTTCCTCTTTCTTTGTTGTTTCCATACCAAAATAATAACTCTAGTACCTTCTACATACTGTGATGTTATTATAAATATGGTACAACCATATTCGTTATTCTATCCATCCTATAAATGACAAAGTCACCATATGTGCGTACGTACGGCTTACCGTATCCACGTCGTGGTGTAGTTTGTTATTCAAACACTTCATTATTTGGATGGGTATAATAAAGACTATAACTGATGTAAATAATAAATATAACATGTTAATGGTTCTATATATATGATCACTACTACAAATAGGGCTTATAATAGCACTAAAAACCGCCTTTAACAGTGCTAAAAAAGTGATGTTAATCTCGATGAAGATAAAGGGGGGGTCCCCTTTATCAGCACTAAAAAAAGAACTGATCAAGGTGGGCCTTTATCAGTGCTTTCTTAGTGCTGATAAAGGTAGTATTTATCAGTGCTATTTTCAGCACTGATAAATGGATAATATATCAGTGCTGAAAATAGCGCTGATAAATACTACCTTTATCAGCGCTATTTTGAGCGCTGATATATTATCCATTTATCAGTGCTTAATTAGCAATGATAAAGGCCAAATTGCATGTGCAAACCCAAAACCTGCATAGCACCTGCACACATATGATATCACCTACACACAACTGAAACAACACCCACACACAAAGCACAGAAGAATAAAAATGTTGTATACATATACTTGAAATCGTGAATACAAAACAACACGCTGCTATATACATTTCAAATAATGTTTAATTTGGTTACAATTACAATTATCCAAAAAATAGTTAAAAAAAATTGATTTTTTATCCTTTTTTCATCCATGATCTACTCTAAAAAATCATCGTCCATGGTATTAGTTTCTGAACAAAGCATTTGAACTCAAGAAAAATATTTCACCTATATAATAAAACAAATATTATGTTAGTAATACAATAATTAAATAAATTAAACATTAATATGAAAGAATACATTAATAAAATTTCAATTTTTACTTGTTACAACCTTTACATGTCCATATTTCCTTGGATAGCACCCCCTCCCTCCCCTGGATGGCACCCCCCTCCCTCCCCTTGCAGCCCTCCCTTTCCCTGGACATCCCCCTTCCCACCTCCTAGACATCCCCCCTCCTCTCCTGGATAGCCCCCCCTCCCCTAATGGACACCCCCTCCTTCCTAGACAACCCCCTCCCTCCCCTCCCTGAGATATCCCCCCTAGATATCCCCCTCTCTACCCCTGAACAGCCCCCCCCCCCCTCCCCTTACAACCCCCCTACATGTCCATATTTCCTTGGACGGCACCCCCCTCCCTCCCCTTGACGGCACCCCCCTCCCTCCCCTTAAAACCCTCCATTTCCCTATAAAGACCCCTTCCCACCTTCTGTATAGCCCCCCTCCTCTCCTAGACAACCCCCCCTCTTCTACTAGACACCCCCTCCTTCCTGTATAACCCCCTCCCTCCCCTCCCCTTGCAGCCCCCCTCCCTCCCACCACTCCACCTGCAACCCCCCCCCCCCCCTCCCTCCTCCTAGAAAACCCCCCTCCCTACCCTTGTAGCCCCCTTCCTTTCCCTGGACATCCCCCTCCCCCTTGGATAGCCCCTTCCCCTCCTGGAAACCCCCCACCCACCCTCCTGGACACCCCCCACCCACCCTCCCACCTGGACACCCCCTCCCTCCTAGACACCCCCTCCCTCCTAGTTCTTTAGTGTATACCCATTAATAACCTTATTTATCCAACTATATTTTCATCATCTATTTGATAATGGAATAAATATTAATCATACATCATCATTCAATAATATGAATTATAAAATCATATATATTTTGAAGAGATACAGTTCAACAAATCAAAGAAAAACACTAAAAAAATATATTGTAGGAATAGGAACGAAATTTAAAATAAATCTAATGTGAGAAAGGTAAATGATGCATATGTTGGGTATTTATGACATTAAATAAGATATATTGGGCCTCAAATTGAACTGGAATATAATTCTTGGGCCTTTACATGGGCTTGGAATTGGTTTGGTTGGTTGGAACTTTTGATGCCTCACTACGGACCCACTTCAGGATACTCTATAAGTGATCTACCCATTGTATATTATCAATATTGAATGGAATTGAATGGATATTTGTCTGGAAACCCCCTCCCTTTTGGACACACCCCCTCACTCCCCTCCTGGACACCCCACTCATGGACACCCCCTGGACACACCCCCTCCCTCCCCTCCTGGACACCCTCACACCTGGACACACCCTCCCTCTTAGACACACCCCCTCCTAGACACCCCTCCCCCCCACTCCTGGACACCCCCCACCCACATATAAGGGAAACTAAAATTAGAAAATTGAAAATCCAAGATATTGGTTCCCATCAAGCTTTTAAGATGCTCGTGAGTGAACTGAATGACTATGCATCGGTCGACTTCCACACTATCGACCAGTGTAATCCAATGAGTTATGCTTTACTGGAAAGACAAATCATTTCTAAAACCATTCTTCATAACCTAAGGATATAAAACATAATAAATGGTGATCATATATGCTCAATAAGTGTAAACAAGGGAGATATCAATGATCATATATGGATAACATTAGTAGGAATTCACCTTCATCCTATTTGTGTACAATCTTCCATCAGGTATGTTGCCCATTCATTTCTAAACACATCTATATCATCTTATGAATATGAGTTTTTGTAACAGTCATGGTAGTACTGAAAAAATATAAATACACAAAGGATTAATAAATATTTTAAATGAAATCATAATTATTTTTGAAAATACCTCGTCAGGGATGCTAGTTTGTTGATGAAATACGATCTCTTTTATAAATTTACAAACATAATAAACACAGTATTTTTCGTTTGTTTGTTTTGGACACTGCAGAAACATCGACAACAATAAGTAATTATTTTTTATATGTGTTTGGATATTTCAATGTTATTATACATACCAGGATACTTTTCCAGTTTTAGATCTTGTGGGTGTTCTTATCCTTAGGCCCTGGATTCATTCCATGCATTAGACGATATTGATGCACCGCCCTATCATAACAGAATCCTCATTAAAATATAACATAAATTATATAACTAGATGTTTAGTTTTAAAATTTTGGATCTAGTGTATTACAAATTAACAAAATTCATCATGTGTGGTCGGTTTGTTGGATATTCATACATTGAATCCAGAAAATAAATCTTTGGAGTATCCAAATTGACTGCAATCAACATCCAATGCTGCCTAAAAATACAAAAAGAAATAAGTAAAGAAAGAAATTAAAATATAGTTGATATGATTAAATTTTAGAGTTTTACCCCTGCATCATTGGTATTAAAAAGATTTTGTCATCCGTAATTTTTTTCAAACGATTTGAGCAGGGATGAAATTATTACAGCCTCTTTATCAGAATCTATTTCATCTTTTGAAGAGGTGGTGTGAGGACTAACGAGTCCAATTTTTTGTTCATGGGGAAATCCCTTAAAAAAATTCTTATATACACCTGTGAAAAATATAAAATGTACTTAGTTATAATTATCAGATTATATCAGCTTTTGTAAAATCAAATCATGAAAACATACCTCATATATACATTTATAACTGAGGTGCCTATCCATTCATACTTGAGGATTTCATTTACATTTTCAACACTAATGAAATCTAATGTTTCCTCTCCGTATATATTTTTTCCAAAATAAACTACGTGATCATTGCCATCTATCAACTTTTTATCCACATGAGCCTGCAATGATATTAACTGTGGATATAGAACGGGCGGGGTGAAGGTGCTCTCAGTTGACCATTTCAATCGGTTGGTTAATCCTTGCGATAGTTTTGAGCTGATATTTCATTTCACCCCCTTCTCTTTGTCATTATATAATAACATTCATTGGTTTAGACCTTTTTTCATTAAATGTTAAAGGTCCAACTTGAAAAATAAATTGGAAATGGATACCTCCTTGTCGACATGTTTTTTTACAAGAATTGTCGGCCATGCGATGAATGTTCCAATATCTTGTTTAACCGTATTAATGTCATCATCATCATTTGGAACAGGTATCTTGGCACTCGGCTCATTAGCTACGTTAATTGACACTCTGAGATGATCTGTTGGAAGTTGCATGTTGTGTAGCATGTCATTATGAATATTGAACACCATATCCCTCGCTACAAGGTGATAGGTGGGAGTTGATAGATATAAATCACAGTCATTTTCACCCTGTAGAATATTAGTACAGGAAAGGTATATGTGTCTATGTGAATCAAATTTCACAGAAAAATTTATTAAAACATTGATTACCTCAGCTAAGTCAGGTTTTTTAGGGGAATGGCTCACCTCAAACCTGGTGGGGGTGGGGCAGGATCGTCACACACGGGTTTTTGTTGATTTGTTTCTTCTCTTTGCCTATCCCCCATCAATTTTGCTATCATCTCTCTCTGGTATTGTAATTCTTCTTGAAAATAGCTAATTTTTCTTGCAGCTTTTCCATTTTTCATTTTGATCCTTTGCTTGTTTTTGTTTTTGAAAATATGTTCGAGGTGTCACCCCAAAACCCACACCTCTGATGCGGCCATATTGTTCTGGCTGATTCAAGGCTGCTGAAAGTATGTCTACATCTGGTGCGGTTGTTATTTATTCCTGTGACTATTTCAGATAGAAAATATAGAAAAATAAGTAGTCATTGTAATGTAATAGCGATTTAAATCAAATCAAATTTATATTATGTCATACTTATACATGTTTCCCACACTTTTTGTGTGTTTTCATCTATCAGTATCCCCTCTATATTTACACGTTCCTCCTTCCATAGCACATGGTGTGGTATGGATATGGCTTTCGATTTAGATTCATTAATATGTATATAAACAGAGAAACATGGTTATGGTGTTGTTTTATGTCACATACAAGTAGTACGGTATATTTAGAAGACGTACCAATTTTTTCTCAAGTGAAGTGTACCCCATCCTTACTTTACGGTAAGGGTACGCTGGTTCTGTTGTGCATTTTTTATTTTTAGCACTCAGTTGTTGTTTCATAAATAAAAAAAATTCAATCAAAGTGTTGAATACAAGCAACGTCAAACAACATATTACCCCACACAATGTACCTGAAAATTCTGCTCCCCATGACGGTTTATAAACGCATCCCATGCTCCTTGGGATATCAAGTGTGAATAAAGAGAAGGTGGGTGTGGCTTGATTTTCCCTTCAGCATCTTTAAGATGATATTTCATTAAAATTTTGTGGAAACCTCTATGAATCCTTCCTGCAACTCTTAATACATATTCCTTGTGCAATTCATCTACTATAAATGCACTCTGCAATGGATGATGAAGAGTAAGTCAATGTTTTGATATTTTATTTTAATAAATTAAAAAAATGATATCATAATATTACCGTAATCTCTTCCCACATTAGTGTCTTCATCCCGATGACAACATGATGCCATGACTGTACATCAATCGGCACGCATTTCCGAGTGACAATTCTAATGTAGCTACTAAAGATGGCTCTGTGGGGATTAACATGTTGGCCTCACTTATTCCATCCCACATTAAATTTGATGCCTTTCGCTTTTGCCTTAAGTATTTTGGCTAACACTATCATAATACGGCACTCTTGTTTTTTTTGAGCTTTCAGGGTTTCATTTCCTACCATTTCCTCAGAAGTATCATCAATATGTTCCTCTGGAGTGCTAGTATTGGCACTGGGACTAGCAGCAACAGGTTGAGAAACCTATTGTACCTCAGCACTGGGAATAACAACAACAGGTTGAGAAAATTGTTGTTGCTCTGCACTGGGACCACCAGTAGCTGGTTGAGAAACCTATTGTTTCTATGCACTAGGACCACCAGCAGCTAGTTGAGAGACCTTTTGTGCCTTGGGATTAGGTGCATCAGCAGTTACAGAAGTCATTATCTGTAGAATTGGTTTAACATTTAATTTAGATTACATAAAAGTAGCAGCGGACATATAATAACATAACATAACACAATGTATATTACAATAAACAAATAACATGATTATTGTACTCTTTTTTTTTCTTTAAATGCTGAAGAGATTTGACTCCTCTATCGACTATGTAAATCCCTTCATTGTGGTATCCTATGACATACAAAATGATGTCTACATTGGGACCACTGTGAAATTATTGTGAAATCCCTATAAAATGGTCATCCTCCATTGAACTTTCATCTAACCCTTCAGTTGTTTTGGTCGATAACAGAACAATTCACCAATTTCAGTTTGCGGGGTCTGGAACATAAAATACTTGTACTACCTATGATTCCATTATAAATGGTTCTTCTTTCTCCCCTTCCTTATTGAAATCAACTTTCATGAATCCTAATTCATCTATTTTACCAACACTCCTGTTATCAACCCACGTGCATTGAAAAATAGGCACTTGGAATTTTTTATAATACAACTCCCATATTCATTTGATGATTCCAAAGTATGACATATTTGCATAAATTGGATTTTTGTCCTTGGCATATGAAACATGCATCGCCTCATCCACAAGTGTAACCCCACTATTCTGCATGGTACTGTCTTCATCATGTTCATTAGTATAGAATGTATAACCATTAACTGCATAATCATTGTAAGATAATACATACACACTTTCTCCTCCGGCTATCCATCGAAGTCATTCTGAAATTGAGTCTGGATTTTCATCTAATTGCTTAAAAATATGGTCCCGAAACCATCCTATAAATTGTCGATTATGTGTATCTGATATCCATTTTTCAGCCCTAGATGGATTCAAACGCCTAAGAATTTCTTTGTGGGTTTGAACATATGGGTCAACGTCGAAAATGTTATACAAAACGTAAAGGTGAGCCTGATCCTAATCTATAATATTGATTGTGACAACCTCTCTTCTAGAAATTCCTTCACCCTCAAGCTACTCAGTGTGAAGAGATTTCGGTAGGCCAAATTTTTCCACACCAGATAGGTATTCAGTAAAAATTCAACGGCTTCCCCAATAATATATTACTCCGCAATACAACCCTCTGTCCGACTTTGATCTTTGACATACCCTTTCAAAATCTTCATATACCGTTCAATGGGGTACATCCATCTATAATGTATAGGACCACATAGTCGAATCTCTCTCACCAAATGAACCATCATATCAAAAAATATCGGCGGGAAGAACATTTCCAATTCACATAATATGATGGAAATTTCTCTTTACATAGTTGGAAATTTCACCGGGTCTATAACTTTTCTGCATATAACTTTGAAGAAGAAATAGAGCTTTGTTAATGTATGGCAGACATTCTTGGGCAAAATGCAACGTAAAGATATAGGAATTAGATCTTGAATAAAAACATGGAAGTCATGTGATTTTAGACCCTTTAATTTTAAATCGCTCATTGACACGATGTTCTTGATATTTGATGAATACCCCTCTAGAATCTTTACGTCATTCAAGAAGTTTCAAAACTGATATCTCTCCTACCTGGAAAGAGTGTAAGCAGCAGGAGGAAGAAATGTTCATTTTTCACCCTTCACTGGTGCCAACTCTTCTCATATTCCCATCTCAACCATGTCCAATCTAGCCTTAATTTCATCCTTTTTTTTTGTCAGGTGCATTTAGAAACGTGTTGATGACACTATCACATACATTTTTTCAACATACATAACATCAAGAAAATGTCTGACATACAGAAAATTCCAGTATGGTAATTCAAAAAAAACTGATTTCTTTTTCCAACCAGTTTTTGTAAGGTTTTTTTAAAATGGTTTACCAAAAGTAGTGTCCAAATCTTTTAATTTCTCAAAAAATTGATCACCTGTTAGTGGAGACGGTGTTGTACGTTCTTCTGAACTTCCATCGAATGATGTCGTCCAAGATTGGTACTTATGTCGTTGGGGTAGAAATCTGCGATGTCCCAGAAACACAGTTTTCAATGAATGTTTCAACCTAATTGAATGTGTACCTTGTTCGAAAACGGGACACCCTTGAGTTCCTTTAATGTTATGTCCTGAAAAATTTCCATAAGCAAAAAAGCCATTTATCATCTCGTACAACATGGATTTCAAAGTGAAATCTTCATTTTTTTAAGCATCATACAACGTAACACCTAAATCTCACAATATTTTCAAATCCTCGATTAATGCGGCCAAATAAACATCAATATAACTACCTGGTTGTTTTGGTCCTAATATAAGCATAGATAACATGATTTATTTTCATTTCATGCATAAGCACAGTGGTAAGTTATAATTTACCAACATAACTGGTCATATACTGTGACTACTGCTTTGAAAACCAAAAGGATTCACCCCATCTGTAGATAACGCCAGATGAAGGTTTCTCATCTCGTTTTCAAATTCAGGATACTCGTGATCAATTATCTTCCACTGAGGAGAGTTTGTCAGGTGATGTAATTTCCCATCTTTAATTCTTGTATCTGCATGCCATGTCAATTGTCATGCAGTCTCTTCACTTCCATATAGGAGCCTAAACCTTGGAATGATTGGAAAGTACCATACAAATTTTGTAGGACTAGAATCATTTTTCTTGTATCAAGAAGCACCACACTTTGGGCATTCTTTAAGTGATTTGTGGTCCTTGCGAAACAATATACAGTCATTCGGGCAGGCGTGTATTCTTTCAGAGATCATACCCATCAATCATAGCATTTGTTTGGCATCGTATGTTTGGCTTGGAAGTTCATTATCTTCTGGGAGCACGTCATTCAAGAGATCAAGTAGTTCCGTAAAACTGGCGTCACTCCACCCATTTCCTGATTTCAAATTATACAGCTTCAGTACGGCTGACAATGTTGTATATTTAGTGCAACCAGCATACAATGGCATCTTTTGACAACTCTTTAACTTGTCAAACAATTTTGGGAAATCACAAAGTTCATCTTCAATTGTCCTTTTCATTTCCTCAATATGATCTTCATCATCATTCACATCTGTAATCACACCCTCCATACGATCGTCTTCATTGTTCATGCTTGTAATCATATCAGATGATCCATAAAATGTCGTGTTATCCGAGCCACTACCTACATTCATTTTTTCCCCGTGTTTATTCCAACATGTATAACTTCGATCTATTCTGTGATAGATTAGGTGTTCTTCCAACTCCTCTGGACTAATTTGTCTTGAATAACAACAGCGTAAACATGGACAAAGGATTTGAGAAGGGTCACATTCATGATCTTCTGCAAACTTGATAAACTCTTTCACGCCATCTTCATACTCTTTTGTCAACCGATTGGCATTCATCTATTCTTTATTCATATTCATCGTCTTTATGGGTTCGATCTCGAACTTGCCTAATATTATGTTTTAATTAATCAAGTAGAATTGTTTGGGTTTTATAAAAAAATCATGGTACAAATTCCTCTACAATGAAATAGAGGAACCTAACCCAAAACATGTGAAAGTACTTGAACTCTATCTATATATGGGGGATTGTGCCCTGTCTTTTTTATATCTCCATGGAGTACCTAAAAAATATGCATGGAGGACACTTCACTGAAACATGGTGGAGTACCATACTCCATATTTTCTCCAAACATCTCACTTGTCACTTGTCAACTCTCAAGCAGAGTGAAGATAATTAAAATATCCAAACCACATCATGTGAAATTTCCAATGAATGAGGGAATCATACTATTGTGATCTACATGAGAAGATATTTATAATGGGCTACTCATACATGAAATACTATCATCTAAGTGAAAAATAAATAATAATAATAATGAAAATAACATAGCACACAATTTGTTCAATGGATACACAATGTGTAGGGTTCTCAGTCAAGGATGATTGTATACTACCATTTCTAAACTCATGTGAAATCCATATACATGGTGTGTCCAGTAGGGTGAACATCGTGTATGGATAAGATACCTGATTTAATTTGACATATATCAAATTAATTCCAAGTTAGTCTTACAAAGACTGCATGATGCCTTTGAAAATACATGACATATAGAACAACTTGAGCTAAAGGCGTGTACTTTAGATACATACTAAGTCACCTCACCAGCTATGCATCACATTTTTGTGGAATACACAGTGTGTAGTCTTTACATGACCACTAGGGGTGTATATTCTATACACATAAAGTTTCTATGGTATTTATACATGGTGTGAGTGAAGTAAAACACATATAATATGGTTCTACCATTATTTCATGGCATGTACATGGTTTCTTGTTGAAGTATATGTCTTGGAGATACATTGTGTGTGACCTAGGTTCACATGACATGTAACATTTAAAATGAAACTTATTCCAAGTTTGACTCAGAAGATGAGTCATGTGGTGTAAATTTTGGAGATAAATGTTGTGTGGCATTAAAATCTATATGAAATCCATGTATGGTGAATCATGTTCCATTTAACAAGACTACATACCATGTATTTTAAAAATATATAGAATCTGAAAAACATCATCTTCACACCATAAAGTGTCTCATAGAGTCCTCTAGAAGTGGTTTTCTAGGATTCAATGGAATTGCACTAGTAACAAAGTTGTGGTTCCATTGAAATGGGTAAAGTTTGGATTGATATTCAATGGTGGAAGAACTAAAACATGGAAAACAAATGGCATATCAATCATTCCAACAACCGCAACACCATACAAAAACACAATCATGCTCACAATCGCAACACCATACAAACCAAACAATCACAATTTTAGATTTTATAAAGAATCCCTTATTAAATTTTGTTTGTTAATTTAGGGGTTATCACAGAAGTTTTATCATCCTGGGGCATTCATTCATAAGTCAAGTATACGTAAATTACCAATTTTTATATTCAAATGTTCAATAAGAACCAACCAACATGCAATTCATTTAGTGCGCAAACAAGGGAAACCAACGGCCACAATTTTCAGCGGGGCATTTAGCCCGTACATTTCACATTATAACCATCAATATCAAACAGTAATAACATGTGAACAAGAGGAAACCAATGAGTAATAGGAGAAAACTCACCGTGAAGGTGTCGTTAAGAACATGGCAGAGGTGCGTTCGTGGCAGAGGAGAGGCGCACAATAGAGGAGATTTCCAACTGAAAAGAAAACATAAAATAGGGGAAACCCATGAGAATAAAATAATCTAAAACCGAGTACACCATTTACCACATCCCACAAACCCCAAGAAACCACAAAAACTGAAATCAACCTACACCATGGTTAAACACACCTTAAGATAACAAGAAATTATAGAACCCACCTTCGATAGAACGAGTTCAATAGACTTTTTAAAATATAAAAGATGAACATACAATGGGTAATCCCTGACCAATAGGCCCTCCTTACTAGGTATAATCTCCAAGTTTTAGATAGTATATACCAAATGAGTAAGCCCTGATCAATCCTCTGTTATCACGCCTTTCATGACACATACATCCTAATCACATGACTTTAAACTTCATAGTACAATCTTTTCAAACAACCTTAAACTATTTCCCTTAAACTCTGTGGACTTTGAGTCCTATTTTGATAGGATATGTAATATTCCATATTGAGTTATAAACCTATCTTCATATTTCATACCCATCCTCATGAATCCACCTTCCTCGTGAGATCATCCACATACTTCCCTTGACTAACTTATGAATGTGTGAGACATTAGGTGTTTCTAGTTATATGAATAAACCCATTGCAAATTGTCTGAAAAAGAATCATAACCTGACACAAATATTGTGTTACCATACTCAGTCCTCCTCACAACCAAGAATCAGGCTATGTTGTTTTGATTTGAAACAAAAATGATGAAACTAACATGAAATTATTCAATAACTAAATAAATTAGGTTCCCCACATGTCAGGACATTTTATTTGCATGTCACATACAAAAAAATAGTGAACCCAATTTGAATTATTCAATGATAATATAATGGTGTTCTTAGGATGTCAGGATATTTTGTTTCATGTTTTCCATGAAAACAAAAATTTTTAATATAACATGAATCCTTTACTTGTTAAAATGATTAATCGAATATACTTATTTGTAATAATTCACTAATCAGTATTCTTTTTTTGGTAGTTTTTGTATATAGGTACCCCTTATGAGCTCCATTCAATCGAAAGTGAAGGTCTCTTCATTCACTAGATGTTACCATGCCTCAATTTCTACCAAATCTACGACCCCTATGATCCAAAGAAATACATCACCTATTCAGAGACCTCAAAACTAGGTGGATGACATGATGGTAAGGGGGTACCACTAACACAGTATCGTCCCAACTCTTGAAGTTTCATATGAGGGTCTTCACGTGTTAAAGCCTCACAACCCACCCCATTATAAGGAAACTATAATAAAGCAAGTGTCACCTACCACCACCATTAATTAATTCAAAATTATATCCCTAGATAATGATAATCATTATATTCCTTATCTTAGGAAGGTGGATCAAAAAGTCATCCATGACCTCAACTTAGTTCAAGGGTCACCCAGTAGGGCTCCTAACAATCGCCACTATCGCCAACATCATGTGACCACTAACCCTTAAAAGCCTGTTGAGGGAACTACAATGCAGACCCCTTACCTAATCTATTAGATCCAAGAATCCATGAGGTATCTCTAGGAATTAAGATCTATTGATCATAGGGAGAAGGTTCATATCCCCACTTACCCATAATAAGTTTTCCAACACAACACATGGTATCTAGTGAGTAGGATCATATCTCTATGCAAACTCAATAATCCTACCTGTACATCTTGACAAAAATTAGGGGGAACGCACATATTTCCACACCCATGTATAAATTCCACCAGTTTCTTATAGAAGTGAATGAGGGGGAAGAGCAGGTATATATCCCCACTCCTACAAACAAACAGGCTCATAATCCTATTTAAATTATAGAATCCCATCAATACCACTTGGAGGAAATATAAAAACAACCCTATATCTCCACCCATGTCTTAAATATTTGTCAACATATATTGGAAGCATTAGTAGAAAGTGGTAATCGAAATATCTCAAATATCACATAGGGGTAAGCCCATGTTCATGCTTTTATAAATTCTGAGCAAGGTAACATTATATCCCAATTCCCATATGATACCAGGCCTATATCCTCACACCCCTTCAAGAGGAATGTTAGCATATCCCAACAAAAACATAGGATTGGATTCATATTCTCACATATGTCTTGAAGGAGAACTAGTATATCCTAATTGAATATTTTAATTAATCACACATTCTTTATCCCCTCTAACCTAAAGAAGGATGATGACATAACTCAACAACTACTAAAAGGTAGGAACATAATCCATTTTGGTTTGAAGGGATCCATTACCAATTTTTAGTAAAACATAAGGTACAAGCCCATATTCATATCCCTTGCTAAGAATCCCATCAGTTAGCTATATAAATGGCATGTGATTCATCCAAGAACACTCACATTAGGTAGGGTCACCAATATTCCCCAAGGATAGCACCTAAAGGAAGGCCTCTCTAATGGAATATAATAACCCAAGAGAAGGAAAATACTCCTACACTAACCAGCAGCGGCGGAGGCAGCGGCGGTCACGGCGGAGGAGGAAAACCCAGCGGCGGCGGTGGAGGAGGAGGAGGACAAGGACAAGGAGGAGGATGAGGAGGAGGATGAGGACGACGATGAGGAGGATGAGGAGAGTTCGCGGTGGAAGAGGGGCCTGGTTCAGCTTCCACGAAAGCTTGACCATGTGCGAGAGAGGAGGGCATGTTAGGGTTAATAAATAAAAACCACTGGAACCTTTATCAGCGCTCATTGAAAGTACTGATAAAGGTATTTTTTATCAGCGCTAAAATAAAAGCGCTGATAAAACATACATTTATCAGTGCTTTTTTAGCATGGATAAAGAGAAACCATTATCAGCGCTAAAAAAATCGCTGATAAAGGTTCCAGTTGTTTTTATTTAATAATTTATTTATATTCTTATATATTTATTTAAAATGGAATATAAGATAAATATATATCTATTTATTAATAATTATAACAATAAAGAGTATATTTTTATAAATATTGGTATATAATTGTTAATCTATACAAAAAACATTATTTTTTATTATAAATATTATATAAATAAAGAATAAAAACGTTTATCAGTGCTAAAATAAGTGATAATAAATGTTACCTTTTATCAGTGCTAAAAATGCGCTGATAAAGGGTATACCTTTATCAGCGCTTATTTTAGCGCTGATAAAGGTTAGATTTATCAGTGCTTTTAACTAGCGCTGATAAAGGCATACCCCTTTATCAGTGCTTTCTGTTTAGCGTTGATAAAGGGCAGCGCTTCCCTTTCCCTGTTTTTTGGTAGTGGATATACCATGTAATTACATACAATTTCACCATTAATATAATGATATTGCTGCTCATGCGTACATATGGATTACCGTCTCTACGAACGCGATGAGATTCATTCCTCATCGTAATAATTCAAGAATAATTTTCATTTTATGATTAAAAATAATGTTTATGAACATAATATCATTCTGTATATGAATAAAATGCATCATATCCATAACAAAAATGTCTTGCATAACCAAGCATATAAAGGAAAACGAATCAGTTAACACCCGAAACGATGATACTACTGAAATATTATTAACAAAGAAATATTAGAGGATCATATATGATATCATATTTATGTATATAGTTCTTTTATAATTTAATAACAATGTTTTAACTATTATATAGGAGGTTAACATACCATCTACTAAGGAAAAGTACAAGGTAAGGGTTAATTCTACAATCTCTTTACTTATTCGAGGTTGTTAATACGTAAGTATCTACTAAGACCTCTTTATCATCCACATCCGTGTTTTCTTAAAAATGTAATTCAAAATATTTTTACTATTTACTAGACTATGAGTTAAATTCATTTATACCCTTATTTAACCATATATGTTTTGAAATGAATCTTTCTGTCATTTTCCAAACAAGGTACTTTATGACCTTTCAACAAAATTAAGGTAAGAATGTCTTTTTTTAACTTATATGGTGGGTGCGGATATTTTTCATCATTATAACATCATAGAATCTTCTCATACATGATTATAAGAATATTTTCAAAATAAATGCTTTTATTTATAATTATATGACTTTTAAATGATTTCAAAATAGAAAGATGTATTTCTCTAAAGAAGTTTTGATTTCATCTATGTCAACATCCTTTGATGGATTTTAAGCTTTTTTGAAGTTGATTTATTATGACACAAATCTTCCATATTATATTGAAGGTTTTGTGATATGTTTGACTATGGATGTGTTGTTTTTACACCATTCATGGTTTATGGATAAAGTATTGATATTTCGTATGCTAGTTTTAATACGAATGTTTATGTTATGTTTAAACCTTTTCATATGAGGAATGCATTGGACTTAGTAAATAATGGGTGGAGCCCACTATAGCTCCTCGATGAATCAGTAGGTCTCATGAGACAAACTAGTGTCTTGGCACAAGGCCTTAACAAAATCTTATTTGTATTCTTGGCATAAGGCATTGACTATGTTGTTATGAAGTCTGGCATTATGCATTCCATCATTATGAAATTGGTTATTGATATTACATGTGATTATTTGACTAGTAGAATATCCATGTGAATAAGTAAATGGCATTATTTGATTTATCTTTGCCATATTATGATGAAGTTTAAGTCCAAAAGGCTTGTGTTTTATTCTTATACATTGCCTTAAATGTTTATTCTTTTTTAAGAAAGTTTCTGCTATATTTTTATCCTTACTGAGCATCTGAGCTCACCCCTTTCTATGTTTTATTTTTCCCAGGATGTGAAGAAGTATATTATGACTAACCCACAGGGATAGTCTAAGGGATATGAATGTGTTCAATGGAGAAAATTTTGTTATTGTTTTTAATTTCATAATGTAATGAAAAAATTATGAATGTATCTAGTACTTCCAAGGCTACACTACTGGAAAATGGGTTTATACCCACGGTTTTGCACAAAACCGTGGGTATAGGACACCCATATACCCACGGTTTCCCAAAACCGTGGGCATAGGGTTAGTATAGGAACCTATACCCACGGTTTTGGAAAACTGTGGGTATAGGGCCCCTATACCCACGGTTCTCGGAAAAACCGTGGGTATAGGTTAATTTTGAAGACCTATACCCACGGTTTTGGTAAAACCGTGGGTATAGGGATTGTCATAGAGACCTATGCCCACGGTTCTAAAAACCGTAGGAATAGGGTTTTTTTTTACAAGACCTATACCCACGGTTTTCCAAAACCGTGGGTATAGCTTTTACTTATTATGGCGGGGGGGGGAAATTCCCGCGGGAGTGAATTTCGTTTTGGCGGGAAGATGATTTGAAATTAATATAATTATACGGAGTGAAGGTTTTAGTTTAATAATTTCGCTGGGTAAGTTGGTTCAGTATATGTCTCGTATATGAAAGACCCGAGTTCGAATTTCGGTATCTTCTTATTTTTCAGATATTTGATTATTTTTAGTATAAGTAAATTACCAGATTGAGATATTAATAGAATTTAATTAGCCGAGTTGGTTACGACTTCCGTATTCCGCTTCAAATGTCGCGCGAGTCGCGGGTTCGAATCCTCCCAGGCGCATTTTTTTGAATTTATTTTCTGTAATTCGAAATATGTGGATTATATTAATATATATTTGTAGATATATGCATATATAACAAATATAAATTATAGGTGGGTTGGTCTTGTGGTGAGGCGCCGTAGTGAGGCGTGGCTGGGTTGCAGGTTCAAATTCCAGCAGCGCCTGATTTTTGATTTTTAATACCCCACGGTTTGGAAACCGTGGGGATTGGTGTGTGCCACGCTGGAGCTCCCTTTGAAAAGGCTATACCCACGGTTCTGCTAAACCGTGGGTATAGGGTGAGACCCCTATACCGACGCCACTCAGCCCCACGGTTCCCCAAACCGTGGGTATAGCCTATACCCACGGTTTTGGGGGCTATACCCACGGTTTTGAACCGTGGGTATAGGTCGTTTTTCCAGTAGTGCTACTAAACCGATCGGTCTTTTGGG
This sequence comes from Viscum album, assembly GCA_963277665.1. Taxonomy (NCBI): domain Eukaryota; kingdom Viridiplantae; phylum Streptophyta; class Magnoliopsida; order Santalales; family Viscaceae; genus Viscum; species Viscum album. The sequence goes on along the minus strand of OY728163.1, from coordinate 1,688,659,058 downwards.
ATTTGATCCCTTGTGATCGTTCTAATGCTATGTAATAATGCACTGACTCTGGGTAACTGGGGTCGTGGCATTACATATATGCATTACTTGGTGAGCAAGTCATGATGAGTATGGGATGTTGTTTTACCTATTTAAGTGGTTAGTTGGTTTCATTTGTTTATTCGTTGGGATTTAATATTATTGTTTCACATTTTTCATGAGAGGTTTTAGGGAGGATCCTATTGATTATACATGTTATGCTCACTCATATATATATAAACTATTTTCATGTCTATGGGATTGGGTTGGTGATCGAGTTGGGTGTTTCTAGATCAATAAGTTTTTCAAGAGTTGTTGGAGTTTTTGGTTGCTTCCTAGGATTTGTTTTGGTATTTTCATTTGTTCGGATTATGTATGACATTATATTCATATGATGGGATTGCTTATTTATTTATGCATGGTGTTGGTTAGAGAATCCCTCCTTATCTCTTTTTCCTTAAATTTACATAAAGAGGGTAATTCATCCCATTTTTTATTATATACCCTTGTAATTAGTTGGAAACCTTTGATATATTGGAGGTAGGATTTGAGGGTCATCTCCTTGTTTCATTTCCAACCCAGGAGGGATACTGATTGAGGGGGGTTGTGTCATGTGTGGTTAAAGCTGAGGATAAAGTGATTAATAGGAAACCATTGAACACAACCTATGATATTACATCATTAGGGTAACATTGATCAAAGGGAAACAATCCTTAAGAAGAGAGGATGTGTATACTTGAATAGAAACAAGGTTAACTATCGACCATTGAAGAAAAAGTATAAGACATATTCGAAGGAGTAATTTGGGAGGAATATTAAAGAATTATTGAGAGGTATAATAAATATCTTACCAGGAGGTGACCAAAATATTTTTTAGGATATAGTTGAATTGGAAGGAGCTAGTTTAAAGAACCCATTGGGAGGCAGCTGATGTGATCACTTAAAGACTGGTCTTTCAAGATATTTTTTGTTGGGTATTTTGGGAGATTATCTATCTATATTTTTGGTAGATGGATTTTGATTGAACTCAAGTGATTTATATTAGAAACCAGGTATCATAACAAAACTTGAACCTATCCAAGAGTGGGTTTTCAAGGCCAAACCATTTAAATCCTTGTGTCTTATGCCTTTTACATTCTATATATTTGAGTACGTATGGGTGATGATATGAGGAGTGGATTAAATTTTTAACCTAATATAGATATTGAATTAAGAAAGTGGATTCATAAATAGTAAAATGGATCACTAATTCACCCCCTCCCCCTCTCAGTGATCTCACCGGACCTAAACAGTACTTCAATTGGTATCAGAGTCAAGTTTCCTTTGAAAGATACAAGGAGAAGCATAGATGATATTAGTCCTATAAAGGATCGAGGAGTGCCTATTTTTTATAGAAAGGATTTCCATATATGTAAGAACTAAATGCTTTCTTATCTTTTATCATAAAGCCTTAAAGTAAGTGATTTTGTAACAATTGGATTTCCTTCACTTCGAATAAATTATCCTATGTATTTTGTTGATAAAATAAATATTGAAGTAGATGGGAAGGCTAGAAATGAAATTTTTTTCATCTCTATCTATAAAGTATACACCAAGATATTGGGTCTTAAAACTACTAAAGAGGTGTTTGAGAAGATGGGAAATATGTATTAAGGTAATGAAAAGTCCAAAATTCAAATTTTGAGAGAAAATTTTGATGACATTTGGATAGCTGATGATGTGAGAATAAATGACTACTTTAATAGGGTTAATGATATTTTCAGACATATTAAAGGGTTTGGAGATAATCTGGAAGATTCAATAAGTACAAAGAAGGTGAGGAGGAATTTCCCTAATAGATTTGACTCAAATATATCAGCTTTAAAGGAAATCAGTGGCATATCCCTTGATAAACTACACAACACTCTCCTTAACTATGAAATGAGAAAAGAACACATTTTCAAAAAGAAAGTAATAGAGTTGATAGAATTAAAATCCATTTTGAAACAAAATAATGAGGAGAATAATTTTGAATCTGATTTAGGTTTTTAAAGTGAAGATGAATGCAGTGTGGTGTATAAGAAAGTCATGGCCTTTATCTCCAAGAACATAAGAATAGGGAAAGGCAAATAAAAAGGTATGATTCCTCTTAAATGTTTTAATTATATAGGCATTAGGAATTTTTATATTGACTTTACAAAGAATAAATATGATGAAATTGAAAGTGGTGATGAGTAAGAATACTTTATTAAGGGAAATTCTGGAAAAGTTAGAAAATGTGATATTAGAAGAAAGAAAAAATCTTCAAGAAACTTAAAGAGGAATTTTATGAGAAAATAAGAAATTAAGGAATCAATATCATCCTCAAGTGATTCATATGATGAAACCATTAATCACATAACCTTCATTGTTAAGGTTAGAAATCATAAAGATGCATCAAGGAGTGAAGAGGAGGAAGAAGAGTAAATCTACACTAAGTATATATTGATATATGAATTGGAATACTTCCTTGAGAAAAATTTAAGTCACTGGGAGATAGTAAAGTTACTAGAAAAATATAAAATAAGTAAATATTAGAAGGGGAGTTATCTCATCAAGGAGATAAAAAATTACAAGTTGAAAATTGCTGAACAAAATAATATTCTGAAAGAGTTCAATGAAAAATTGGCTACTAAGGAAAAAGAGATTCATGATTTACAATATAGATGTCTTAAAGTTGAACATACCATGGATACTATCATATAATACTATAAAAATCAGTAGAAATATTGGATGAATCATCTAAGGTTGTTGAGAAGACCAACCCTAAGAAAAAGGTGCAAATTGATTCTATTTTTTCAAGTGATTTCAAATCTGTTTTATCCAATTATGTAGAATTTGATACTCAAACTAGAGGTGTTTGGGCTGAATAAATTCATAATATAAGTGATCTTTCTCAAAGGAAAAATAGATAGGAGTTGATAAGTGGAAAATCCCAAAAAGAAGTAGAATAGAGGTTGGAGTACACCTTGATGACAAGTAATTTTTAATAGAAAAACTCATCAACATTTTGAAAAATAAAGCCTCAAAGGTTATTATTAGTGTTGTGGGAAATTTGGGTATAAAGTACAAAAAATTTTCTATAATATTTTATTCCCGTGAAGGTGGAATGAATCAAGGGGGGTCATACCTAAAAAAGAGGAGCATCTTTGGTAGAATAATAAACACTCTAAGAATACAGAAGTTTGAAGTTGGAAAATATTAAATTCTATATACGTAAAATAAATATAACTTCATAGAGGGGATTTGTGGAATATGTGACCAAAAAGTTCACAATGTTTAAGCTTGAATGATAGTGCTTCCAGGATAGGAATTATAGGATGCTATAGTGAATAGAAATCAAAAAGGAAAGGTGAAACCTAACCATGTTGGTCAAGGTAACTCTTTCCAAAATATAAAGGTGAAAAAGGTATAAGGGAATTCATGTGATAAAGATGAAAAAGAAGGCTCACAAGAAGCTGAAAGGTTATCAAAAACTAATAACCTAGAAGTACATGGGATACTATGTAGAAAGTTTGAGAAAGTTGAACAGAACTCAGAAATCAATTCATTAGTACTACCATTTTATTCTAATAAGACAAAGTAGAAGAAGAAGTGAGCCTGTGAAATGAGTGTGTCATTATGGATCATGACAAGGGATACCCAAAAAAAGAGATAGTTGAGAAGAAAGAGAGCATCAGGCTATATATGGTGACTCGTGATAGGAAATTTGGAAGAGGAGGCATGAAGAGCTCATCTAGATATAAAACTGGAATACAGAGGAAAACTTGGTTGATAGAAATCTCTCAACCATGTTACTTTTTTAAGAAGTAAGAAATATCCCCCTATTTATTACCTTTTTATTTGTTTTCTTTTATTAACATATATGGAATTTAATTAAAGTTATTCAAGTGAAGAAGATTTATTTGTTGACTGTTGTTATCACTATATACATCATGGTAAAAGGATCCAACATGGAATAAGTGACCTACCATGATGAAGAGTTTGTGAATTCTTCCTTTGAGAGGGAGAAAATTTAGAGAGGACTACTAATGGTGTGTTTTTTAAAAACTATAATTTTCTAGACAACCCTTTAAGATTAAAGGTTGAGGTATTCTAACAACATTATCCATCCCTATTTTTAACATTATCAAACATGTCAGTAATGGGGGAGCATTGGTTGATGAGAAAGCTGGTAGAAAGGGGTATTTTTTTCTTGCACATGAATTGTTTTAATAATTTTATTGATTTGTGTGCAGGGTATTCATTAATTGATAAATATATTGTACAACCCCTAAATTGATAAGTATGAAAGTGGTATCACATGATGGAATTATAAAATGATAGCCTTGATGTCTTAGTGAAGTCTGTATTTTTTTATTCACCAGGTTTTCCCACATAGACTTAGAGTAAACCAAATAAAGTCTCTTGGATAAGTTTCATGTGGTTTCATCCTTCTCTCACGAGTGAGGTAGGTTGAAAATTAGATTTAAAGAGGAAGAAGAATTTTTAATGTAAAATCCTTTTCTCAAAAATAATAAGGAGTCAACAAGTAAGGTGAAACCCTTATATTTCCTTCGCATTTATTGACAATAAGGGGTATAAGAAAGGAGCTCAAAAATAAATTTTTACATAGAAGTTTGATGGTATTTCCAACAAATGAAAATGGGGGATTGAAGATCCCATGTGTGGATTGAATTAATTATCCAAATTTTTGTGATGATAGTAGGTTGTCAATATGTGTTAAGGAATATTTGAAAGTATTATAAGGTGTTGGCATCATAAACAAAAAAGTAAATGTGGTTGATGCATGGAGAACATGAATGGACTGATTCAATGTAGAAACCCTTTAAATTTGATGATTAGAGAATTGTTTCTAATTTCAAAGAAATTTACCAAGGTTTTGGAGTATTTTCTAAAATTGTTAGAAATAGATTTGGTAGAATTTAACTGGTGGGGAAATTGAAGTGTTGTTATTAAAGGAAGAAAGGTAGTTGAAGTTATTAAGAAACCATCCTAGAGTTAATAAGATATTTGGATGCTATAATCAATGTTATATAACACTTTTATGAATATTGAGAAGGGATGAAGTCACTTTGTAGAATCCCTGAATTCATTTCATGAATTCTAGAATTCTTGAAGCGGGGGGTAGAAAAATGAAAAATCCCCATATTATATGACTTTGGAAGATAGTGCATTGTATGACTTTGCGTCGTAAGACTTTGATCATATGACTTCAAACAGATCATCAGACTCAAGTGTAAGACTTTTTTGGAGATCATATGGCCTCACCATAAGACTTTGAGATGGCCATATAACTTTGAATTCCAACATCAAACTTTATTTTACAACTTTGGCTGGTCGTAAGACTTCATCATACGAATTTGGATGAATGTATGACTTTGATCCAGCGTACAACTCAAGGATTGTATTACTTTAAATTCATATGAAGAAGAGTCACGAATGGGATGGGTTTATGACTTCACTGATCGTATGAATTTCAAAAACATATGAAAAACCTAAAATTATAATAATTTTTAGAATTTTTATTTTGAAGAGGAAATCGATTTGGGATGATGCAGCAATTGTTCTATCATGTTCAAAACATCATGAATCCTTGAAGAGACATGATTCAAGCATAAGGTGAGGAAGAACAAAGTGGGAAGAGGATGAGATGATCATTGTTCGATAAAGTTGTGAGTTTAAATGAAATATTTGAAACTCAATATCAGGATCAAAAATGAAGAACTAAATCAGGTGATGCATGCACTGATCATAAATGGAAATAACCATCATAATTAATGGAAAATAATTTTGATTCAAGCCTCTGAGTTTGAAGTTTCACCGGTGATGGAAAATCTGAAGTTGATGAGAGTTTCATGCTATAAATAAGAATGCCACATCATAAGTATTTGTATGCAAATTCTCATGCTTACATGGAAGAATTTAAAAAGAATTTATTAGTGTGGATTTTGTGGATCCATTTGAGAAGAAAAATATCTCAAGGCAAGTGGTAATTTTTAAATGAATAAAATCATGGAGATATCAAGAAGACTTGATTCTTGAATTGAATTGAAAGGATGGGGAAAGTTTTGGTGCCTATTTTAAAGCAGCATTAAGATTGAAGAATTGAATCTTATAAAAATAAAAGATTATGGGAGATCTATATTAATTATTATTCCCCCATAATCCTATGAATTTTAAGGAGGATACAAGAAAAAATATTTAAAGGGGTTTTGAGATCCTGATAGTAGGGTGTTGAGAAGAGAAAGTTGAGAGAACCGGGTCTCACGAAGAGGAAGAAGAAGAAGAGAAGAACCTGACTACATACGATAACTCGTGTGTGTTGAAGAAGAAGTAAGAGGAAGACAACGCTACTGCTCTGGTGTTGGAGTTGGGGGGAAAGTGAGTAGTAAAAACCCTTTCCTAATACCTACAACATTGTGTCATTAAAAGCAAAATGAGCAAGGTGAAGTGATCCTTAAGAAGAGAGGACATGTGAACTTGAAGGAGAACAAGACCGAATGCCTACCATTGAAAAAGAAGTCAAAGGCCTATTCAAAGGAGGATTTTAGGAGGAACCTTGAAGAACTATCAGGAGGCGGTATAAAGATCCCACCAGAAGGTGGTTAGAAGCTTTTTCAGTAGATAGCTACAACTGGTGGGAACCAATATAAATAACTCATCAAGAGACAGTTGTAGCGATCGCTTGATATAGAGACCCCTAAGTCTTAAATATATTTTATTTCATAATTCTTAACATGCTTTCCCAACAAATACAAACCATAGATCTAGAGGTCTAGTGTCTTTAGAAGATTAGACATATAAATATAACATCGTAAACATAAAAACATCATCTTTATTTAAAACTCCACATAGTGCTCCTAACTCCCACAGATCTTAAAAACAACATAGGATACCCTGGGGGAAATACATATGGAAACGGATGAGATGGAAAGCCCGATAAGGGAATAATCATGGCAATAAAACATAACATGAGAGTCAAGAGGCATAACATGATATCATAAATAGAATGATCATAAGCATGGAAACATGGTATAAGGATAAACATATGGAAACATCATAAACATGTGGAAACATCATAAACATGTGGAAACATCATAAACATGTGGAAACATCATAAAGCATAACATCATAATCATATGTCATGGCTAACCACCAAGAAAACATAATATATAATAAATTCCATCATAATCATGGTATTCTCTGGCTAACCATCATCATAACATTGTGTGCTTAGGATAACCACTCATGCATCATACATAGTGTGTTTAGGGAATTTCGAAGGGAACTAAAAACTTATATAACTCTAGAAATGAAAATGATATTCAACTAGGTATATATATTAGGGAAATATATACAAAAAATAGAAGAGGTACATGAGAAGAATATGGAATAAAAATTGAGAAAAAAGAAAGGGAATGTGTAAACGTCAAGTCGTAAAGGAGGTACAGAAGATCCTTTTTATGTTTTAAAACACCTTTTTTGAAATATCACGTTATAAAATAAGATAATAAAACTTTCTTTTGAAAAGAGGAGAAGGTAAATATGATGTTAACATGAGATAACACTTAATGTGGTTTCTAATTAAAAAGGAAAACATTGGCGGGAAGAGAAATTATGGGCAATGAGGGGAAACCGTTGTTTAAATGGATGGGAATTATTCTCAACATAGTTGCATTTTCAAAAAGGATTCAAACTCACAAGGAGTACTTGAATCAAAAGTGATCTCCCGAGATAGAAATAGGGTATACCATATGAATTGAAAGACGAAATTCAATAAGAAACATTATAACTCAAGAAATTAGATTGAGTTATGAAATACCCTTATATTTTAAAGAAGACATCAATCATAGTCCACAAAAAGGAAGAGCATGAATGGAAGTGAATTTTTCAATTTCAATAATAATTTATGATATTATAAGTCATGGGGACTATAGATACATCATAAAAATAAATATTGGTGCATAATATCAAAACATGTCTCAGTAAAGGGTGATTGAGATGGAACCCTTACGGCTTAAGAAACATTTTAATAATAACCCTTTGAAAGAGAGTGATATTGAAGTTGCATTTCAAATACCATGAATAAAGAGAATACATGATATTAAATATCCAATTGAGAGTATATAAACTATTTTAAATAAATTAGGTGCATAAAAGAATATGTGTCTCAAAGAAGTAAATTTTGAGATGAAGATCTTACAACTTAAGAAACCTTTGAATCAAGTCATTGGAAATTTGAAAATCATACGATTCTATAAATCTCATGCATTAAATCATGAAGTATGGAAAAATACATTATTGGGCAATATATACACCATAGAAATAAGAAATTGGTATATAATATGAAAAATTTCTCAATAAAGAGAAATTGAGATTAAAAACTCTTGCCTCGTGTCTGAAAGCACTCTGAACTTGCACTTAACTTCTTGAATAATTTAGACTGAAAATTAACTTTTTTATTATCAAAACACTAAAAAGTGAGAAACCATAAGGTTCAAACAACTTCTTGAATAATTAAATTAGGTTCATTAGATAATACCCAAGAACCTTATTCGTCAATATTTAATTTTATAAAGTCCATCTATTATCTTTTGGTGTTTATTTTTAATTGTTGATCGTGGTAAAAAAATTGTAGCTTTTAACTATTCATCTAAACATTAATTACTTTAGAAAAATCTCATAAATTAATCCTAAGCTTATTTTCACATGATGAATCCAAAATGGAAGTTATTTTATTATATTCAACTTATATAAGTGATAAGAATTAATTTTAAAATACTAAATGTATAATGCATTAAAAACAACTTTTTAAAAAACATTAACTTAAGTTTTAAAATGTCAAATATGGGTTTGTAAATTAAAACCAGCATTTTTAAAATTATAGTTGCTTATAAAATACGTATTTGGTCTTCAAAAAAGATTTCATGAATTTAAAATTCATACTTAAATACTAATAATATCATAAAAGTCATGTTATTTATAAAAACAATATTTTTCACTATTCAACTAAAAATCAATCTTTTTTAGAAAAAAACCCAAAAATCATATTAAACTAATATTGGCATTCTAAATCCAAAAATGAATTTTATTTTGTCAAATTCAATTTTTAGAATTTTCTATTTTAACATTTATGAGAAATTGTTTTTATAGGAAAATAACTTTTTAAAAATATTAGTTCTTATTCATGATTTCTACAAATTATTAATAAAGCTAGCATTAATCCATCAATATAATATTTTATTAAAATCATCATTTAACAATAATTTACTTATTTTTCTTTAATAAAAAGTATGGCACATAAAAAGATAGAATCTTAAATACAATAATTAAGTAAATTTGTATAAAATAACCTTTATATATAAAAACATATATATTAATATATTTCATAATTTGATTACTATTATTCATATCTACTAATTCAACGATTAGGTTTTAACAGTTCAACCATATCACAGTTTCATTTTAGTTCGGTGTTGTGTGCGGAGCAAGTTATCGAACATATTTGACTTAATTAGATGAAAACATATATTAAAATCTCATGTCGTTACACTGAAAACCAGACTTTTGAGAGATTGTCTGATGGGTGTTTCGAGAGATTTTCAATTGAACTTTTCAAGAGATAACTCGCAGTTGTGCTGAGTGAATTATAGTGGAGAAACCAAGTCTTAGAACACAACCTGAACCTAGCAAGGAGTAGGTTTTCAAAACCAAACCTTATAAATCTTTATATTTACATCAAGCGGGGGAAATGGACAACATTATAAAGAAAATCATGTAACATACAAATGCATGAAAGTACTTGATGATGCTCAAATTCGAGATATCACTAAGACCTACAAGAATAGCTACCACTAAGCTACACCTTGAGAGCCCTTGTAAATCCTTGTGTCTTTTGCCTTTCACGTTCTCGATATACAATTAAGGCTCATAGACAATAAGAGGAGTGGATTGACTTTAACCGGCTAAAGAGTTGAATTAAGAAGGCATATGACTTTAACCACCTAAAGAGTTAGAATTAAGATGGCATATTCATAAAAAGAAAAAAAGGTCAATGGTTCACCTCCTCTCAATGATCTCACCAGATCTAGTCATTTCAAATACTACTACAAATAGTGCTACATTTTTCAACTAGGAGGCATAAATCAAATGACTTGCCTTTTTCACCCCGAAAACACAATCCTATATTTGTCTTTTATATCGTAGACACAATCAATACATATTTGCCTTTCCAACTCTTGAGGCACAGCTATATAGACACCTTTTGATAAAAAACGAGTAACACTCATTACAAGAAAGCCAGAAAAACTAACTTTTAAAATTTAAAAGCCTTCAGACTGAAGATACAAGGATCAACAGATTGACAAAGCTGGAATGGTCATAGAGGACTGCTAATGCCAAGTTTTCCGCAAATAAGAACACCAACAGTAACACATACAACAACTGCCAATGCACCCTGCCTGGACATCAAAAACTCACTCCATCTCAATGGCTTTGTAACCTCAGACAATACCACTTTCAACTGCTCATTCAACTCCTCTAAAGTCCCAGTGTTATCAATCACTATGTCAGCCTTGGCCCTTTTCCAGTCCAGTGACATTTGACAACTTATCCTGTTTCTGGCTTCCTCCTCGGGTGACCGATCTCTTGACATGAGCCGATGAAACTGTGTTTCGGGATCGACCCATACGACAATGATGGGCTTTGTCCACTTGTCCATCTTCGCCTCAAACAACAAAGGGATATCCAAGACCATAACCCAACACCCTTTCATCCATAGCTTTAACACTTCCCAAATAATACCTGATGATATGTAGGGTGCCAAAATCCTGCATGGATATCAGAACCAGGTTAAACCCTAATAACAAGCACGCCTACACCTGCATGTCTAATTGATAATAAATATATATTGGGAATTTTAAAAAACATTAAGGAAGCAAGTATTTCTACCTATCAAGAAGCTGGCGCTTGTCAGGGTCAGAAAATATAATTCGGCCCAATTTGGGTCTATCGACTTCACCCCCAGGAAGTAAAATGTCCTCCCCAAACGCTCCCACGACCTTTTTATAACCGCCGGTTCCCTTCTTTAAAACATCCTGCAAAAAAAAAAAATCAATTATCCCAACATCCACAAATGGCCAATTCTATTGTGCCAAGAACGTCAAACATCTTAAGAAGAGGTCAGGAGTACCAGTTATTTTCCAACAGAACCTGAAAGAGATTAAACTGGAGGGAAGAAGATTCTATTCAAGATCTGAATTATTTACTGCAGAATTTCAATCAGATCTCTAGAATATTCTAGAGAGCTCCGGCACCTCTCTCGGGAGAACTCCCCTCCGCAGGCCTAAGGCAAATCTTGCCTTCCAAAGCCAAAATATCCGAATGCCCCTCTACACCTGCTGGAAACAGTATTTATAATAGAGTTCCCAGGCCCCGGGTTTCTAACAACCCAACCAATTACCGGGCTAGCAAACTATTTATTGTAAAATACAATACTGCCCCTAACAGTTATTTACTATTCTCCTTCACCCTCCTTTGATATGTAATAGGCCGGGCCGACTCTCAAGTGTTCAGGACTCCCTGCCACTGCCCCTCACAGGCAGCCTCACTGACCCACTCAGGGCTCACATTCCATCAGAACCTAAATCAGGAAGTTGATTTCACAATTTGGGCATTCATAAAACAACAGAAAATTCAATAGAGGGAGGAAGGGAGAGAGAAACAAACACGGGCAACAAGATCAGCATCGACAACAGGGATGGAGCTAGCTTTGAAGTGATTGGAAACGGTGCTCTTCCCCGATGCAATCCCACCCGTCAGACCCACAATCCTCATTTCTGCTTCACAGTGCTATCACTTTGCCTGCGGATGGCGGGAGAATGGGAATTCATAATAATAATAATAATGTAATTACATATTATGACATCATACATTGCGGACTGCTAAAGCCAACATGGCCATGGATGTCCTTGGCCGTATCCAAGGATGAATGCAGTCATTGTTGGCACCCTTGACATCCTTGATCATGGAGTGGTCCAATTTTGAACCCCAAAAACACTAATTTCAAAGATGAAGTGTGTGTGTGTTGCATTCCGAAATATCCCAAGGTTAATGACAAGTACAAAAACATAAAAGTGAAATCAGGGAATCTTGTCACATTATATAAGCCATGATTTAACGGGAATAATCCAAATGAAATGGAAGAGAACGTGATGCAATGAAAGTAAAATAACACAATATTAATTGAAACATGCGTGAGAAGAGAAGGGAGGGTGACTTTATTACCTGGGGGTTGAGCTGCCCCAGAGCTTCTTCAGCAGCCATTTTACAGAAAGGGGGTTCAGCTGGCAGCCACCCCCCCCCCCCTATTTCACGAGGAAGGGTAGAGGGTAGGGAGAAGCAAAAAAAGAGAGAAATCACTAATGAAGGGATTGGAATATCGGAATTGTTTTTTTAGAAGGATTTTTTTATGTAAACAAAAATTATATACATTGAATTGTGCTACAACAAAAGCATTGACTAAAATGGTGCCAATTTTCAAGCCTCACCAATACAACAGATTTAATGATACACATCAACAAATCATCAAATTGAATGATGTTTTAGTTAAATACTCTAATAAAAACACCATTTGATCGGTGGTTTTCTGAAAGCGCCTATTAGAAAGTGTCATTTTAAATGGAAATTTTCTAAAGCAGGGATTTTATTTTTCAAAAAAATTACACAAGTTAATCATGACTAGTTACAAAATTATTATATTGTTGATGAAAAAATTGTAATTTATTGAAGAAAATATGTTCATTGATTTAATAAATACTAAATAAAGATTTTATATATGTCTACCTCATTCCTCAACGGTTGAACAATGTCATCAGTATCACACAATTTGATTCGTATATTATAACTTATCGTGTTCATAATTTATTTTTCTTAAATTCGAGTCATAATTTAGTTTGAACAAGGATAGAAATTTTAATTACAGAAATTATTTTATGTTTGATGAAAAAATTAGAATTTTTTAAGTAAAAAAGTTAATATTTAATTTATTAGTAAATAAAAAAAATTATGATATAATGCAGTGATTTGTAACATGTAGCATAATTAATGGAGTCAACATATAACGTAATTAGTCAAATCAATAGGAATCGTAATTAGTGCAATCAATTAGGCCAATAATCATGGTTGGGATATATATTTGTGTGCATTGTGTTTTAAAGTCCTATAATTGAATAAGAATAGAGACATGTATTTTCCCGTGAAAAATATTCTTGTATGGTATCAAAGAAGGTTTCTAAACCAAGTGTCACCCATCCCACAGAACGCTGTCGCTGCCACATTAGGCGAGGGAAAGACATCGAACCCACCACTCTGCACCATCTCTATGAGCCTGACATTCGACGAGATACCAAGCATTAACAAACGCGGTCATGATGACAGATTTTATGTTTACCAGTTCTGGAAAGAAAAGCACTAACATTGGCATTACATAGATGTTTTTTCGATCACAAACATAGAATTCCGTTGCAATCATTGCCCAAAGCACTTTTGAAGGAGACAATTACAAACTTTTGTTGTGATCCATGTTCAATGCCTTCCTTGCAACGAACAAGGAAGACTTTTTGGGTGGGATAGTTCCACGGACTGCTTCTAACTTGATCAAAGCACTTTTTTGGGATTAGTGAAACTTGATGCTCACCTCCTGGCTCATCAACTTGATCGATAAATCTCTCAAACAATCTCAATCCTGAGGGGGATTCGAACCCTTCACCAAAGAGATACATATGTCGTAGACCTATTTTTCCAAAATGACAACTATGTAGGACGACTTGGTGTGTATTGAGGAAAACCCTACGTGTCAACACAGGGGGGTGTGCATGCTCAGCTCTGAAGGATCAAACTGGAAATCATGAGGAAGAGGCGTTCCTGTGGTTACTTTTAGGCTTGGATGAAGCTTAATTTTAAATAGTTCACTCCAAAATCCTAAATATGAATTCATTACTCACAGGGGTAGCCACAGAAATCTTGTTTTCAGCCAAACCAAGCTCATTGAGGCCATCAAAGGGAACCATGGTTGGATTCAGCATTGGATAGGGATCAGGGAAAACTTGAGTACTAACCCATTCATCTGCCAAGGCTTCGTTTGACAACACTTATTAAAAACTACTTTTATCACTTATGATAAGTGTTTTTGTATAAGTGCTTCCCGATTTCTTATTCAAAAAATGTTTTTTCTTTTCTAACTATTTATCATAATTGATGTGTGCGATTAGCAGTTTGTCAAAGGAAGCCCGGTAAACAAGTTGAAATAGAGAATAAATATTCTGTCAGAACCTCGGAAAGGAAAACCCCGTCAAACCACCCACTCTAAGCGGTCGTTTGGCAGCACAAATTTGAGAGGAAAAGAAAAGATTTGAAGCAATTGAAACCAATTTCCCCTGGTTGGTGAGGGCGAAGTGACGGAGAGAAATGTGAGCTGCGGAAATGGGGAGAAACACATTTCTCTCACACCCCGCGTTTCACCCGTTTTGGAATTGTCCCAAAATTGGGACGATTTGGACGGAAATATTACGCCTCCTTGATATATTTTTTAGATTTCTCATATTATCCCTATATAAATAGTTGGTTCATGCCGCCGTCGCGGTCTTCCCCATCAAACCGACGTTGTCAAGTTCCTCTGCCGGTGCAGCAGTACTCTGTTAATATTATTTCAAGTTGCGGTGCCGTTCCCCTTATGCTTTTCATCATAATATTTCAATTCAAAGTTGTGGTGTGTTGAATTTTATAAAAAAGATAAATGTTTGATTTATTCATGCCTATACTATTTTCTTGAATTAATATTGATATAAATGAACATATTTTTAATTATTAATAATAACAAAGAATATTTTCATGGGTATCTAAATATTTTGCTCAATATAATTTATAAATAATGATTTTTCTAAGTTCAACATAATTTATAAATAATTTTGATTATAACTAATTATGTGTATATAAATAATCAAAAGTAATTTATAAATAATTTTGATTATAGATAATTTTGATTATAAATAATTGTGATTATCTTAAGTTAATAGTTTATATAAATAATTTATAAATAATGTTGAATTAATAAATATATTGAATCAATAACTTTGAATTAATAACTATTTTGAATTAATAATTATTTTGAATTAATAATTTTGAATTAATAATTATTTTGTATTAATAATTATTTTTAATTAATAATTTTTAATTTTTAATTTTTAATTTATTTTGGGCAAGTATGCACTTTAATCTTATGTGTATGTGTTATTTTTTAATAAAAGTAAAATAGTTTCTTTTATTTTCTTTTAAAAATTGTCACCAAACATGATAAAGAGAAATCCAAATCATTTCTTTTATTTTACCAAGTTATTAATCCAAACACAAGGAGATAAATCACAATTATCTCTTTTCTTTTCTTTTCTTTTATAAACTATCAAATCATTTCTTTTATTTTACTAAAATCTCACCAAACACAACCTAAAATCATATTTTCAACTGTTACATCAAGAGTGAATCAATTTAAAATTTCATCACTCAAGTGTAATTTATAACCAACAGAACGAACGAACAAAACAGATAAATGATTTAGAACCAAAACTGAAATAATCGGTCAGAACTGAAAATATAGACAGCAGGGAAATAACATCTATAAATTATGAATTGGAATGCGGAGACAAATTTTATCGCGGAGGAAAGTTTTGAGTACTGTATCACTAACAAGATAAATAAAATAAAACAGATCGAGTGGTTCTGACAACATGCGCAAATATGATTTCCTCCAAACTACAACAGAAAATGTATGAGGTTCGATGAAAAATATGAATTAGTGAACCTAGGTCGTACGGATGTCAACGGCTGCGGGAGATGGAGACAGAAACAGATGCAGCTGTGTGAGACGGAGAAAAATACAACTGCGGGCGACGGTTGCGGTTACAGAAGATTGCGACGGTGGCTGTGGGAGAGGCGTGCGTGGGTGACGGCGGTGCTGCGCGATCGAGGTGGCGGAGGCAGGGCCAGGGGATCATTTTTGTTTCCATTTTTTTATAAAAAAAAAATGGATATTAGTGCGTTTTTTAAAAATATGGACAAAAATAATTTTAATGACATTTAATAAAATTTGATTAAAAAAACTTTAACAAAGTTTTTAAAATCGCCTCTAAGAAATTTTACCACGTTTTTTAAAAACACGGTTTAAAATTTGTTATTAATTTAACTTTTTTTAACATGGCAAAACCTAAACGCATTTAATAAAAATGTTGTTAAAAAACTTCAATAATCTATCTATGTTTATAAAAACGTACCTAAAAAAAAAATATGTTTTTCAAACAACTAAAAAACATCCCTAGATAATTATTTTAATTCAATGGGTGTATAACTAAATTCATAATTGTCACGACCCTCTCCCACCAAGATACCCCTCCTGAGGTGGCAATGGTGAAAGGGAGATAATGACCCCCGAGTCCCGCCTCCAGTAAGCCCCGAGGTGGCGACTAGCACCAAGGGTATGAGTTTTCACAAATATGAGAGTCATTGCCCTTTTTATTATTTAAAATCGGGAAATAGGACAAGTCAACCACCAAAAAGAAAAAAGGAACAAGTGTATAGAAATAAGCTCAAATCAATTTCACATGCATGTTTAAATAGTTATGAAATAAGATACAAGTACAAGAAAGCTCAAAAGTACAATACCAAAAGAAACCAGTACAGCAAATTGCAGCAACTCCAACTGTCCCGACTAGTAGGGTCTCGCACGGCTCTGGTAGTCCTCCTGGAAACCTGAAAGTAAACGTAGGGTGAACATACAAGTATACTCAGAAGGGAAACCTAAAGCTCTCGTGCATAAGTTGGGAGACATCCTAATGTCCCGTGAGAACAACAAAAGAAACATAGCAAGAAGTTTTATCCACCCAACCTCACCAGTCACACTCACCAAAACACAATCACAACAGGTAGTAGTATATAAGAACAAGAGTATTGGGTACCCCGCACCATTTTCCGCCACTAGCTAGCTGCTCTTCCTAACGACGAACGTCCTAACGCTACCACACTCTTCTCGCCCGCACACACCTGGGACTCACAACCACGTATCCCGCCCGCACACACCTGGCCCTCACAACCACGTATCCCGCCCGCACACATCTGAGCCTCACAACCACGTATCCCGTCCGCACACACTTGGGCCTCATCCTGAAGGTTTTTGAGAAATAATAAAACCTGCCCGAAGAATCTTGGGCAAAACCACCCTAATCGGAACCTACCCGAAGAGTCTTGGGTGTAAGGTCGCCTCAAGCCATCACAACCTAGGGAAGAAGGAGCAGGAAAGAGCTAGTAACTAAGGGGAAAATACCCTCTCCCATGAAATGGGAGTGTTCGGCACTAAGTGCTCAACATGGGTGGGGTGCGATAAAACACAAAGATACAAATATATATATATATATATATATATATATATATATATATATATACCAAACACTCAGCTCAACCTATGGCTTCTAACAGAAAACTGAGCACGTGCCTCGACACTGCTACTACAAAGCATGCATACAACAAACAACCCCAACCCCATTTAGGTTTTCATGTTTCAACAGAATCAGTTTATTAGTTCCTTAACTACAGGGCAACTATCCACAACCAATCACATCGATCATTCGTAAAAACATATCCCTGCCATCCACAAATCAAGTTAGGAAAACACAAGCAACACAACCAGGTCCCTTCTTATTAACCAACCAACCCCATTGATTATTATTCTCATTCCATTATCATGCCCCACCATTCATTAACTCTTCTACTTTTATTTATTTATCACAACTCATAGTCCGTTCACATTCAAACCCATCTCTGCAGCCCCGCTGCCAACCACCATAACCACAACCACACCATACATCATCATCCCTTGATACCGTTTATCACAGCCCTGCTGCCCATCACTAACATAGCATTCACACCAACCCACAATCAAGCCAACCGCAGCCCCGCTGCTCACTCGATCCACAACAACCCACAAAAACACCCCCTTTCACATAAATTAACCCCAACACCACCCACATGTTTATTATTCCAAAATTAGTTCAACCGGGGTGATCACACAAGGGTTCCAGATTTTCATTTTATCATCCAACTTTACGTGATTAACCAATTTCCACATTCCATGAAGTTTCCATCCATAAACGGTCTAGAAAGATAGGACAACATTTAATTGCGCAAGCAAAGGCCCCCAACGACCGTGATTTTCAATAGGCATAAGCCTATTCAATTCACAACAATAATATCACATGATATAAAATAATGTAACAGTAATCACAAACTTCCCATCCCCGTTATATAAGCCATTTATTATCTTTATTAAACTGGTTCAAAAGTGTTTCACGTAAACAAGAGGACACCCACCCCGCATGATGCACAATTTAGAGAGACGAAGGTAAGACCCCTACCTCAACAGGTTCTGATCACAACGCTCCCCCCGTATCAACTTTAGGAAATGTTCGTCGGCGTCCGTCGCTTTTGGCAAAACCCAGCAAAACCTCCTTGGGTGGAAGCTGGGTAGGAAAGGACAATGGATCCAAGCTCAGAAGTTCCGCCTCGTCGTTACGATCCCGTGGCTGCTGACGGATCGTAAATCAGAGCTCAGACGAAGAAGTTATGAAAGAAAAAGGAGCCTTCGAGTCTCTTGGGAGAGCTCTGCTTAGAGGAAAGGGGAGGAGAGGGGTGTGTTGAAAAGGAGGCGGGGACCCCTCCTTTTATAGGCGTGAAAAGCAAAAGTACACGACGTGTACTTTATGGTACACAGCGTGTACTTGGCCATTTCACGCGGCCACCACACGGATTCCAACACGGCCTTCAACGCGGCACGCGGCCATTGACTGGTCAACACACGGTTTGGAGGTAACGCATACGCAGGGAGGGACTACACGACATGTAGTATTGGGTACACGACGTGTACTCATTTATTTCACACGGCAAGGACACAACTCCAACACGGCACACGACCATTGACTGGTCAACACACGGTTTGAGGGTAACGCGTACGCGGGGAGGGACTACACAACGTGTACCCATTTATTTCACACGGCAAGGACACAGCCTTCAACACGGGGTATACCCGGTGAGGGGGTACACGACGTGTACTCACACTACACGACGTGTACTTACAAAATTCTGAAAAGTGTGGAAGAAGTCCATTTTACCCTCCAGAAGACTTCATGACCCTCTTTTTGACAAAGGAATGGGCCGGAGAGGTCCGGGCCATTACATCAGATACCTCTTAAAACATTCTCGTCCCCGAGAATTCAAAAGCCAATCCAGAGGAACCCAACAAGATACCTCTTAGGGCCCTCGTTATAACAAGAACCCAACCATCAACCCTAATTATAGGTGTTAGGAATTCCTTCTCCTATGTCGAGATATTATCCGCTTTGGGCGGCACTGACTCGCCTGCACGGGTTTAATCGCATCCTCATTAATGCGTCTCAATTAAGAATCAGGTCTTCCCACATCCATACATTAGGATTTTTCCAACTTGCACTACCCCCAACACCACACAACCAACACACTGAACATGTGGTTTGGGAAAAATTCCTTCTCCTATGTCGAGATATTATCCGCTTTAGGTGGTACTGACTCGCCCGCACAGGTTCAATCGCATCCGCATTAATGCGTCTTGATTAAGGATCAGGTTTTTCCCCTTTTTTCCCCCACACATCCGGACATGCTACACACTTCCAGAGAACAAGGAAACAAAAGGGTGTCATAACCGACAAGCCAAGCATTCCATATATCAAAGGTACAAAGTACAAAAACAAAGCTCAGAAGAGCAAGGCAAAACACAAGTCAAAACAACTCCGGGTACTGAGCGTGCATCTGGGTCTCTCGCTCCCAAGTGCTCTCCTTGAGGCCGCCATGCCTCCATAACACACGAACCAAGGGAATTGTTCATCCACGGAGCACCTTCTCTTTACGATCTTCGATTCTGACTGGACGTTCCTGGAAGGTCACGTCATATCCCATATCTAACTCTCCCCAGTCGATAACGTGAGAGTCGTCGTGTAAGTACCGACGAAGCTGGGAGACGTGGAAGACGTCATGAACTTTCTCCAACTGAGGTGGCAGGGCCAGCTGATATGCCACCTTGCCGACTCGCCTCAGCACCTCAAAAGGTTCGATGAACCTAGGTGAGAGCTTGCTCCCTTTCCCAAACCTCCTCTGCCCCCGTCGAGGGGAAACCTTCAAGAACACATGATCTCCCACCTCAAACTCCAAGGGCCTCCTCCGACGATCAACATAAGACTTCTGTCGGTCATGAGTCGCTTTCATCCTCTCACGTACAAGCTGGACTTTCTCTGTGGTGCTCTGCACTACCTCTGGCCCAAGAGCACCTGTCTCGCCAACCTCTGCCCAACAAATGGGTGAATGACATGGTCTTTTATACAAAGCCTCAAATGGTGCCATGCCAATAGTAGAGTGGAAGCTGTTGTTGTAGGAAAACTCTACTAAAGACAAGTGTCATACCCATGATCCTCTGAAATCCAGAATGCATGCTCGCAGCATGTCCTCCAACGTCTAGATATTCCGCTCTGTCTGGCCGTCGGTCTGGGGGTGGAAAGCAGTGCTAAGGCATAGCTGGGTGCCAAAAGCATGATGTAACCCCCTCTAGACTCGTGAGGTAAACCGAGCATCCCAGTCTGAGACGATAGTCTTCAGAACTCCATGAAAATGCACCATCTCGTCTACGTACCTCTGTGCTAAGGTACTCACCAGGCCTGACTCCTTAATTGCTAAGAAGTGAGCTGATTTCGTCAGACGATCCACCACTACCCATATAGCATCATAACCTCCCTGAGCCCTAGGTAGTTCTGTGATGAAGTCCATCGAGATGTCATCCCACTTCCACTCGGGGACATCTAAAGGATTCAAAAAACCACTGGGAACACAGTGTTCAACCTTCACTTGCTGACACACTAGTCATTTATCCACAAACTCCGCCACTTCCCATTTCACCCCGGGCCACCAAAACTGTTCCCTCAGGCCTTGGTACATTTTTGAAACTCCCAGATGTACTGCCAAGGCTGAGCTATGGAAATCGTGGAGAAATCCCTCATGCATCGCCTCCAGAACAAAAAACCTTCCATGGAAAAGCATCCGATGTCGGCTGTCCTCTGACCATCCTTCTAGAGCGTTTCCCTGATCGACATGATCTCGCATCACTTCTACCTCGGAGTCCCCCCACTGAGACTCTTCCACCTACTGCGATAAGGGGGACTTCATCGTCATCTGAAACAGACAACCTCTAACACCCTCCACCCTTGCATCCAAGTGAAAGGCAACCAACTCTCCCATCGCTTTCCAAGCATCAGTGGATTCCCGAAGCACTTCCTTATGTGACTTCCTGCTCAGGGCATCGGCCAAAACGTTGCCCTTACCTTCAGTGTAAGAGATCTCAAAGTCATAGTCTTGGAGAAACTCAACCCATCTCCGCTGCCACAAGTTCAAGTCACGTTGGGAGAAGATATAACATAAGCTCTTATGATCTGAGAAGACCACAAAGCGCTCCCCAAAGAGGTAATGTCACCACAAATTCAGTGCGAACACTACTACTACAAGCTCCAGGTCATGGGTGGCATAGTTACATTCGTGAGGGCGCAACTGCCTAGATCCATAACAAATCACACCCTTCTTCTGCATCAACACGCACCCCAAACCAAGGCCATAAGCATCACAAAACACCTCATACAACAACCCTTCCTCTGGAAACTGGAGTACGGGAGCACTGACCAAATTCTACTTCAGGTAGTCGAAAGCTTTCTGGCACTGCTTGCTCCATAGGAAGACCTGGTTCTTCCTAGTCAAAGCTTTCAATGGAGCAACAACTCGAGAGAAGTCTAAAAAGAACCTCTGATAGTAACCTACTAACCCCAGGAAACTACGAACTTCTGCCACGCTCTTGGGTGCTGCCCAAGAAACAACTGCCTCCACCTTAGACGGGTCCACTGACACTCCATGCTGAGACACCACGTGCCCAAGGAAGTGCACTTCTTGTGTCAAGAACTTACACTTCGACAATTTTCTATAAAGCTGGTGATGTTGAAGGACTTCCAAGACTGCCCTGAGATGCTCAACGTGTTTCTCCTCTGATCTTGAGTAGATCAGGATGTCATCGATAAACACAACGACGAACCGGTCCAGAAACTCTCAGAAGACAAAGTTCATAAGTCCCATGAACACAGCTGGTGCATTCGTAACTCCAAACAGCATCACTACAAACTCGAAGTGACCATACCTGCACCTGAAAGCCGCCTTTGATATGTCACTGTCCTTCACCCTCAGCTGATGATATCCCGATCGTAGATCAATATTAGAAAACCAACCTGCTCCCCTCAGCTGGTCGAAGAGATCATCTATCCTTGGGAGGGGGTAACGGTTCTTGACTGTTACCTGTTTCAACCTTCGGTAGTCTATGCATAGCCTGAGACCACCATCTGCCTTCTTCACGAACAAAACTGGAGCACCCCATGGCGACACGCTGGGTCGAACAAAACCCTTCTCCATCAGATCGTCAATCTAAATCCGCAACTCTCGCAACTCCGAAGGTGCCATCCGATAAGGGGCCATAGAAATCGGACGAGCACCAGGCTGTAAGTCTATCCCGAACACAACATCACGTCGAGGGGGTAGAGTCACAACCTCCTCGGAAAAAAATCGAGGGACTCCCCAACAACCTCTGGGATATCCATCATCTCTTCATCAGCTGTAACCACTGATAACCCGCCTAACAAAGAAAGGAGAGGCTCCACATGTCGACTTCCCACCTGATAGCTCCTCTCACCAACAAAAGCTACACGCTGCCCGTCCACGTCGGAGAATGCGATTCTTCTTCGGAAGAAGTCGATAACGACACTAACAGAAAACAACCAGTCAATGCCTAGGATGACAACGTATGGCTACATCTGTAATAGAAGAAGGTCCCCACTAGATCGATGTGGTCCCAACGTCAGCCCACATCCCCAGAAAACACAAGATACGCTGGTCTGGCCTCCAACTAGTGTACTCAGCACCAATGGTATGGAAAGTCTCTCTACGTCTAGTCCCAAAGCATGGGCTAGACCAGGTGCAACAAAGGAGTGCGAATCTCCCGAATCAAACAAAGCATAAATGAGAGTGCTGAACAAACAAATCGTACCTCGTACCACCTCTGGTCCTGCTGGAGCTGCCAACTCTGCTGCGTGCAACTGTCCACGCCCAGCTCCTCTGCCTCTCTGATGTCGTCCACCTCCCCGACCACGCCCTGGTCGAGGTCCCTGAGGAGCACCCTGAGGTCGGCCTCCTCCCGCAAAGTCTGCCCTTGGAGGATCATGGTCCTGCTGCTGCTGGAAGGGCCTCATCGGCAACTGGTGCTACTGAGGTGGGCACTGAACCTGCCCACCTCCACCATAATGAGCTCGAGTCGGGCACCGACTCTGAATGTGCCCGAAACCTCCACAAGAAAAATACTTCGGTCCTGGGATCGTGGAAAAGGGACGAGGACCTGAAGATCTGAACTGGAACTGCTGAGGCCTACTCCCCACTGGCCTGAACCTAGAAGGTCCCGTCGTAGGAGACCTGCTGCTGACTGCCTTCCCCTTCAACAAACCTGGCTGAAACCCCTCACGTGGTGCACCTCCCAGTGAGTGAATCCTCTCTACAACCTCTTCTTTCTTCTGTACTGCCAAGTACGTCAGAAGGGTGAAGGGGGTGACAACATACTGGAGTGAAGGACGAAGCGCCTCCTACAAACGTCTCGCCCGAGACTCCTTATCCAAAAAGAGATCCAGAGCAAAGCTTAGGAGATCCTTGAACTTTATCCCCAACTCTTGTACAAACATACTCCCCTGATGGAGGGAGAGTAACTCCTGCCGCTTCTCCGCCTTGATCATGGAAGAAAGGAATTCCTCTCGGAATTCCTTCTCAAAGTCATCCCACGAAACCTCTACCTCTATCCTCTCTCTGAGGTAGAGCGTCCACCACTGTCGCGCCACACCTCTCAGCTGACTGACTGCTAGGGGAACCTAGTACTCCCTCGGAGCACGGATCAAGGTAAAAGTGATCCCTAGCTCCTCAAGCCACCCCTCTGTCTCCATATCCGATGTACTACCCTCGTAATTTTTGAGGGTTTGCCGCTGAAAAGAACGGAGAGTCTTCCACCACTGGCTATCTTCTTCCTCTCGGTCAATCCTCAACTGATCGACCACCTGGATCTGTTGGGCCTCGGCCGTCTGAGTCACCCGGGGACGACGTCCAGGTGCCATAGCTGTACGGTAAACAAGGATCGCCTAAGACCAAGTAGTAAGGAAATTTCTCAAGGTTTTATTTTATCACATTATTTCAATTTCTTTCCCAAAACTCCCAAATCAAGTAAAACACAATCATGATGATGCATGTACCTTCCCTAGGGTCTCTACCCTGAAATCAATGTGGTCTCAATTGGTCGTTCGGTAGGCTCAGAGTCCTTGAATCAGATCACGGGAGGCCCTAAAATCCCATGTCCTAGCCGGTCTTCCCTAGCCTATGTCACGCACCAAGATTAACCAACACTGTTTCCCTACCATCCCATGCAATCCTCACTATGCCTAACTCCAGAGTCCATCCTATCTCTCAACCATCACCTCTGATACCATTCTATCACGACCCCCTCCCACCAAAGATACCCCTCCCGAGCTGGCGATGGTGAAAGGGAGATAATGACCCCCGAGTCCCGCCTCCAGTAGGCCCCGGGGTGGCGACTAGCACCAAGGGTATGAGTTTTCACAAATATGGGAGGCATTACCCTTTTTATTATTTAAGATTGGGAAATAGGACAAGTAAACCACCAAAAAGAAAAAAGGAACAAGTGTATAGAAATAAACCCAAACCAATCCCACATGCATGTTTAAATAGTTCTGAAACAAGGTACAAGTACAAGAAAGCTCAAAAGTACAATTCCAAAAGAAACAAGTACAATAAACTGCAGCAACTCTAACTGTCCCGACTAGTAGGGTCCCGCACGGCCCTAGTAGTCCTCCTGGAAACCTGAAAGTAAACTTAGGGTGAGTATACAAGTATACTCAGTAGGGAAACCTAAAGCTCTCGTGCACAAGTGGGGAGACATCCTAATGTCCTGTGAGAACAACAGAAGAAACCTAGCAAGGAGTTCTATCCACCCAACCTCACCAGCCACACTCACCAAAACACAATCACAACAGGTAGTAGTATATAAGAACAAGAGTATTGGGTACCCCACACCATTTTCCCCCACTAGCTAGCTGCTCTTCCTAACGGCGAACGTCTTGACACTACCACTCTCTTCCTGCCCGCACACACCTGGGACTCACAACCACGTATCCCGCCTGCACACACTTGGGCCTCACAACCATGTATCCCACCCGCACACACCTGGTCCTGACAACCACGTATCCCGCCCGCACACACCTGGGCCTCACAACCACGTATCCCGTCCGCACACACCTGAGCCTCATCCCGAAGGTTCTTGAGAAATAGTAAAACCTTCCCGAAGAGTCTTGGGCTAAACCAACCTAATCGTAACCTACCCGAAGAGTATTGGGTGTAAGGTCGCCTCAAGCCATCACAGCCTAGGGAAGAAGGAGTAGGAAGGAGCTAGTAACTAAGGGGAAAACACCCTCTCCCATGAAATGGGAGTGTTCGGCACTAAGTGCTAAACATGGGTGGGGTGCGATAAAACACAAAGATACTGATATATATATATATATACCAAACACTCATCCCAACCTATGGATTCTAACAGAAAACTGAGCACGTGCCTCGACACTGCTACTACGAAGCATGCATACAACAAACAACCCCAACCCCATTTAGGTTTTCATGTTTCAACAGAATCAGTTTATTAGTTCCTTAACTACTGGGAAACTATCCACAACCAACCACATCGATCATTCGTAAAAACATATCCCTACCATCCACAAATCAAGTTAGGAAAACACAAGAAACACAACCAAGTCCCTTCTTATTAACCAACCAACCCCATTGATTATTATTCCCATTCCATTACCATGCCCCACCATTCATTAACTCTTCTACTTTTATTTATTTATCACAACCCATAATTCATTCACATTCAAACCCATCCCTGCAGCCCCGCTGCCAACCACCATAACCCCAACCACACCATACATCATCATCCCTTTATACCGTTTATCACAACCCCGCTTCCTATCACTAACATAGCATTCACACCAACCCACAACTAAGCCAACCGCAACCCCGCTGCTCACTCGATCCACAAAAACCCACAAAACACCCCCCTTCACATAAATTAACCCCAATAGCACCCACATGTTTATTATTCCAAAATTAGTTCAACCGGGGTGATCACACAAGGGTTCCAGATTTTCATTTAATCAGCCAACTTTATGTGATTAACCAATTTCCACATTCTATGAAGTTTCTATCCATAAACGGTATAGAAAGATAGGGAAACATTTAATTGTGCAAGAAAAGGCCCCCAACGACCGTGATTTTCAGTAGGCATAAGCCTATTCAATTCACAACAATAATATCACATGATATAAAATAATGTAACAGTAATCACAAACTTCCCATACTCATTATATAAGCCATTTATTATCTTTATTAAACTGCTTCAAAAGTGTTTCACATAAACAATAGGACACCCAACCCGCATGATGCACAATTTAGAGAGACAAAGGTAAGACCCCTACCTTAACAGGTTCTGATCACAACGCTCCCCCCGTATCAACTTTAGGAAACATTCGTCGGCGTCCGTCGCTTTTGGAAAAACCTGGAAAAACCTCCCCGGGTGGATGTTGGGTAGGAAAGGACAACATATCCAAACTCAGAAGTTTCGCCTCATTATTACGATCCCGTGGCCGCTGACAGATCGTAAATCGGAGCTCAAACGAATAAATTATGGAAGAAAAAGGAGCCTTCGAGTCTCTTGGGAGAGCTCTGCTCAGAGGAAAGGGGAGGAGAGGGGTGTGTTGAAAAGGAGGGGACCCCTCCTTTTATAGGTGTGAAAAGAAAAAGTACACGATGTGTACTTTATGGTACATGACGTGTACTTGGCCATTTCACGCGGCCACCACATGACTTCCAACACGACCTTCAACGCGGCACGCGACCGTTGACTGGTAAACACACAGTTTGAAGGTAACACATACGTGGGGAGGGACTACACGACGTGTAGTATTGGGTATATGGCCTGTACTCATTTATTTCACATGGAAAGGACACAGATCCAACACGGCACATGACCGTTGACTGGTCAACACACGGTTTGAGGGTAACGCGTATGCGGGGAGGGACTACACGACGTGTAGTATTGGGTACACGACGTGTACCCATTTATTTCACACGGCAAGGACACAACCTTCAACACGGGGTATACCTGGCGAGGGGGTACACGACGTGTACTGATAAAACACTATTTTATTGAATATTTTATTGATAATAAATGATATAATTTCCTCACATTGTGTTAAATATGTTTAATTAGAAAGTATTTGGGATTAGATCATTCATTTGAATATTTGATGAAAATTCCAGTTTTACCCTTTATAGTTCACTGTAGTATTTCAAAGATAAATATTTTTTATTTGAATTTGAAATTTTGTAACAGTGTTCCTAACTTAATTATCTACAACTTTTATTCAGGACACTAGAGCTAAAGAGTTCATTTGGTTGTTGAAATTGGGCCATGAAGTCAAAGTTGGGATGGGCTCGCCAGAATGGAGAAGCTTCTGTATTTCGGCCATAACTACTACATATTGGCTTTTATTGATCCCATATTTGGAGAGGAGATAGAGGACCCATATACTCACATTTTATCCTTCTGGAAGGCCGGCCAATTCACACGTTTTGGTTGTCAAATGGGCGGTGCAATTTGCATTAAAATATTTGGCCGAATTTCCACATTCACACTTGAAACCACTTGTAACCTCTCCTCCCCTCCCCTCTATAAATTGGAGTTTTTCTCATTTGGAGGGGTTGGGGACGTGAATTGGGAAGTTGAGGGAAGAGGAGAAGTGTATCCACTCCAATTCTACAACCATTTCAATAAGGGTAGCTCTTGAAGCAAGGATCCCTTCGACGAAGCCTTCTTTTTCTCCTTCATGTTGTAATGATTTTGTTTATGTAATAAACTTCTTTGTTCTTCTTTTATTTATTCTCTTTTATTCTGTTTTGTTTAAATTTCTTCTTCTCTTAATCTTCCTAATTGTACTTGAATTCTTGAGTAGAAGCGTTATTGGGTTATACCCATTTTAAACCTTTGCACATGCAAAACGCTTCTACGATGATTACACCACCCATGGAAGAGTAGTTCTTTTTAGTAATCGATCGACCTCTATCCTTTTTCATTCATTTATTTTGAATAAATGAGATACTGTAATTCAAATAATATGATCCATGAATTGTGTTTTTAAATTACAAGAAACTAAGCAAGCAATTGAACAATTAATACAAAACACGCGAGGTCGAGATTTTGTGTAAATTGTGAGAGCGCGATCTTAATCGGTAATACAAGACCACACGGGATAAATTTGTAGAGTTCAAATATAATCCCTAAACACAATTCATCCTCATTTCCAGAATGGATATGTGCTCTAATTAACCACTGACCATAATCTATCCTTAGAACAACAATCAAAGCAGGGTGCTGCGATTGCGTGTTCCGAAGCTAGCCTAGGGTTTAAGTAATTTCATCTTTGTGGTTAAGTTAACTCTCGTAGGGTTCGAGGTATAAAAAATTATGGGATCATAATTAAGTGGATATTTATTTAAATGATAATGATTAATAAGTGAATGAATAGGTAGAGTTAGATCGATTACGCCTTTTAAAATAGATTTCTAAAAAACATCTTCTTGTTGTGTCTTTTTAATCAAACATCATTTCAAAATTAAAAACAAAAAACGCAATCTTCTTCCAGAAAACTTCTTCTAGATCTATAAACTATAAAAAAAAAACCCCATACATTCAATTAGTTTTTTTATTCTCTTTTATTTTATTTTTAGAATACCTCTAAGAAGTTGTTTTAATTCACTTCCTCCTTTGAGAGATGACCTTGGTCAGCCACTCTGCTGCATCTAAGTACCCCAAAATCACACTAATCATTTGAGGGAACCCACGAAAGTGCTCTATAAAATTGGAGCTGCTTCTGGGGAGGCAAGTAATTATTTCAACCAATTAGAGGTATTTATTTTATTTTACATTTTATTCTCTTCCTCTCTTCTTTCTTCCTTCTTTACCCAATCTGATTTTTCTTCTTCTTCTTTTATTTTCTTCTATTTTTTTTGGACCATCAACTCAAACTTCTTATTTTTATTTTACTATGGTCCACTTTATTTCTTTTCATTTTTATTTGATCTATGAAACGAACTAATCCCGAAGATCTCTTAGATCTTGACCCTGAGATTGAACGTAGCCTTAGGGCTCGAATCAGACACTCTCAGTCTACGGGAAGTTTCAATATTCAACCATTTGGTGAATTCCTCTCTTCTGGAAACATTGAAATTAGAATCTATTCAAATTCAAACATAAAAGAAGAACCAATGGATGAAAACAATGGAAATGAACTTAATAGAACCATTCGAGAATTGGATTCACCTGATATTAACTATCAACCAAATTGTATTACATACCCAAACCTCGAATTGGACTTTGAACTAAAATCTGGGTTAATTCACTTAATTCCGAAGTTTCATGGCCTCTCTAGTGAGGATCCTAATAAACATTTGAAAAAATTTAATGTGATTTGCTCAAACCTTAAACCAAGAAATGTTTCTGAAGATCAAATCAAATTAAGAGCATTCCCATTCTCACTTGATGGAGCTGTAAAAGACTGGATGTATTATTTACAACCCGAAGATGTAACTTGTTGGAACGATTTGAAACATCTTTTCTTGCAGAGATTTTTTCCAGCATCAAGGACCACATCCATTCGAAAGGAGATTTCGGGGATCAAGCAAGCATAAGGGGAGTCAATGTATGAGTATTGGGAGAGATTCAAGAAGCTGTGTGCAAGCTATCCACATCACCAAATCAGTGAGCAACTCCTCATTCAGTACTTCTATAAAGGACTCACACCTATGGAGAGGATCATGGTGGATGCCGCAGCTGGAGGAGCATTGGTGGACAAGACACCAGTAGCTGCACGAGCATTGATCGACAAAATGGCCCAAAACTCTCAACAATTCGGTGATAGAGGTACACCACATGTTCGAGGAGTACATCAAGTAAGTCCTTCTTCTCTTGAAAGTCATTTGATTGATACTAAGTTAGAATAATTGACAACTATGGTGAGGCAGATTGCATTGGCTCAAAAGACATCCCAACCCCCTCCTTCAAGGCCATGTAGCATTTGCACTGAGACAATCCACCCAACTGACTATTGCCCACAACTACCAGAGACAGAAGATTGTGCAGCAGTGTTCCCTGGGAGACCATTTCAGCAGCAACAACAACCATATCCCCAAAATAAGTTTGATTCATTTGCTCCAACATACGACCAAGGGTGGAAAGATCAACCAGACATGAGGTATGGCTCTGGACAACAACAAAGGCCCCCTTTTCAACCAAACTTCCAGCAGCCTCCGCCTTACCAGCAGGGTTTCCAACAACCCCAAAGGAGATTTGAAGCCCAAGAATCAGCAAGTCAGCAACAAGGGAATCCTCCACCAAAGGTAGATTCTAATACTGATGATCTTTTGAATCAAATTGTTCTTAATCAACAGAATGATCTGAAGAGTCAAAGTTCGGAGCTGAGGGAGTTGAAGACTAAAATGAGCCAGATTGCCACCGCCCTCCATGAACTTGTAAGTAAGAATTTCGGAAATCTACCTTCCCAACCCACTCCAAATCCAAAGGGGAATGTTAGTTCCATCACATTGAGAAGTGGGAAGCAAATTAACGATACATCTGTACCTACCATTCCACTGGGATTCACCTCAACTCTAGAGAAGCCGCATTCCAAACCAACTGATGAGAAATCCAAGGAGAAAGATAAAGGTAAGAAAAATATTGATGATGTTCCTCCTAAACCTCTTCCTTTTCCAAACAGGGTTGTTCAAACCAAGAAGATGGCTGAAGAATCAATGCAAAAAGAGGTTTTGGACACATTCAAGCGTGTGGAGATCAACATTTCTCTACTTGAATCCATTAAGCAAATCCTAAGGTATGCCAAATTCTTAAAAGAACTCTACACCAATCGAAGAGGGCTCAAGGGGAATGAGAGGATCAACCTTTTAAGGAATGTATCGGAACTCATTACACCAACTCTAGCAATGCCAACAAAGTGCAAGGATCCCAGGACATTCACCATCCCATGTACCATAGGGGAGTTGCACTTCTCTGATGCTCTTTGTGATTTGGGAGCTTCCATAAATGTGATGCCTCACTCTGTATTCTCTTCCTTGTAGGTTGGTGAGTTAAAGCCGACAAGAGTAGTGGTGCAGTTGGCGAATAGAGCTACGGCATATCCAGTGGGAGTTCTTGAGGATGTACTTGTTTGGGTAAGAGACATGATCTTTCCAGAAGACTTCTATGTGCTTAACATGGAGGATGATCAGGTAAGTTCTCATGCCCCCATTATCTTAGGTAGGCCCTTCCTCAAGACTGCAAAAACTATCATAAATGTCAATGAGGGTACACTTTCCATGGAGTTTGGAGATGAAGTTGTGATATTTAATGTTATGGATTCCATGAAGTACCCCTTAGAGGACCATTCTGCTTTTGTTATCTCCCATTTTGAACCACCAAATAAAAACTCCATAGAATTTGATTGTCCTATGCTTAGGGAGATTATGAGTATTGGTTCGAGTTTGATGTCTAAGAGCACTTCCACACATGTTGCTGATACACAATCCTATCTTGGATTTGATTTTGATGTGGATTCATATTCTGATTTTGATCATGTTCACTCTGATTATGAAATGGCTGTTGAGTATGCTGATAGATTTGATGCTTTATTCTATGATTTTTATGATGTCTATTCTGATACTGATGCTCTTTGTGCACATATTTCAGTTCCTTCAATGTCTCCATCCATACTAAACCCTCCTTCATTAGAACTCAAGCCATTGCCACCAAATCTGAAATACTTATACTTGTTGAATGGTGAGAGATTACCTATTATCATTGCTAACAATCTCCCTTTTGAACATGAAGAAAAGCTTTTGAATATTTTGAGGGAGAGAATCAGGGCGATTGGGTGGACCTTGGCTGACATATCAGGTATTAGCCCCTCCATTTGCATGCATAGGATTCTCTTGGAGGATGGGGCTAAACCGGTGAGACAACCACAAAGGAGACTCAATCCCACCCTCCTGGAAGTTGTTAAAAAGGAAGTTGAGAAATTGCTCGAGGCAGGTATAATATTTCCCATTTCAGATTCTCAGTGGGTAAGTCCTATTCAGGTTGTGCCTAAGAAAAGTGGTGTTACTATTGTTAAAAATGAGAAAGATGAGTTAGTTCCAATGAGGGTGAAAAATAGTTGGCGTGTGTGTATTGATTATAGGAAACTAAATCAATCCACTCACAAGGACCATTTTCCCCTCCCATTTATTGATCAGATGCTTGAGAGACTAGCTGGGAAGACACACTATTGTTTCTTGGATGGATTTTCTGGATATTTTCAGGTTCCTATAGCTCCGGAGGACCAGGAGAAGACGACATTCACCTGCCCATTCGGTACCTTTGCCTACCGAAGGATGCCATTTGGACTTTGCAACGCCCCAGGTACCTTCCAGAGATGCATGGTGAGTATTTTTTCTGATTTTATTGAGACCTGCATGGAGGTATTTATGGATGATTTTACAGTGTATGGGTCTTCATTTGATGAATGTCTAAGTAGTTTGGTAAAGGTGTTGAATCGTTGTATTGAGAAGAATCTGGTCCTGAACTTTGAAAAGTGTCATTTCATGGTAGAGCATAGCATTGTCTTAGGTCATGTAGTGTCAAAACATGGGATAGAGGTTGATAGATCTAAGATAGACATTATTTCATCCTTACCATATCCTTCATGTGTGCGTGATGTTAGATCTTTCCTAGGGCATGCAGGATTTTATCGGCGCTTCATCAAAGATTTTAGTAATATTGCTCTTCCTATGTCAAGATTACTTCAAAAGGATTCTGATTTTGTGTTTGATATTTCTTACAGGAATTCATTTGATGAGCTAAAACAACGTCTGACCACTCCACCTATCATACAGCCCCCACAGTGGGAGATTCCTTTTGAGCTTATGTGGGACGCCTCTAACTTCGCGGTTAGAGCTGTCTTATCTCATAGGGTGGAAGGACGTTCACATGTGATCGCCTATGCATCGAGGACACTGGATTCAGCCAAATCAAACTACACTACCACAGAAAAGGAGTTTCTTACTGTCATATTTGCTTTAGATAAATTCCGTTCATATTTATTGGGCTCTAAAGTAGTTGTTTTTTCTGACCATGCAGCTTTGAGGTACCTCCTAAAGAAGCCAGATGCAAAGCCACAACTTATCCGTTGGATGCTCCTTCTTCAAGAGTTTGACCTTGAGATAAAGGACAAGAAGAGGTCAGAGAATTTGGTGGCAGACCACATGAGTAGGCTTACTCACACACTAGAGGGTGACACCTTGGACCATGTACCACTTCGGGACACTTTCCCCAATGAGCATCTCTATACCATCTCAGGTAAGCATCCTTGGTATGCTGATTTAGTTAATTACATTGTTGCCTCTGAAATCCCAGCAAATTTGAAGAAGCATCAAGTCCAAAAATTAAAAAGTGAGTCTAGGTATTATGTGTGGGATGATCCTTACATCTGGCGCATGTGTAGTGACCAAGTCATTAGGAGGTGTGTTCCCGATCATGAGTTTGAGTCTGTTTTGCATTTCTGTCATACACTGGCTTGTGGTGGACACTTTGGACCCCAACGGACAGCTAGGAAGGTTTTGGACTCTGGATTATATTG
This sequence comes from Viscum album, assembly GCA_963277665.1. Lineage (NCBI taxonomy): Eukaryota > Viridiplantae > Streptophyta > Magnoliopsida > Santalales > Viscaceae > Viscum > Viscum album. The sequence continues at coordinate 1,688,625,039 of OY728163.1, read as the reverse complement.
GCCTAGCTTGTTCCATGATTCCCATTTGTTTTGTAAGTCATGCTCTCATTGCCAACACACTGGGAACATTTCTAGGAGACATGAGATGCCCCAACAACCCATACTATTTTGTGAGATTTTTGATGTATGGGGCATTGACTTTATGGGTCCTTTTCCTAGTTCATTTGGATTTTTGTATATTTTGGTTGCTGTTGATTATGTGAGTAAATGGGTGGAGGCCAAGGCCACCAGGACTGACGATTCTAATGTTGTTGTGGACTTTGTCAAAGCACATATTTTTTGCAGGTTTGGAGTACCAAAGGCCATCATCAGTGACCAAGGGACACACTTTTGCAATAGGAATTTTGCTTCCCTCCTTCGGAAGTATGGGGTGACACACAAAACATCAGCACCATACCACCCCCAAACAAATGGCCAGGCTGAGGTTTCAAATCGTGAGTTGAAACAAATCTTGGAGAAAACCGTGCAGCCAAATAGGAAGGATTGGAGCAAGCGCTTGGATGATGCATTGTGGGCTTATAGGACAGTATACAAGACCCCCATTGGTATGTCCCCATTTCGGATTGTTTTTGGGAAAGCGTGTCATCTCCCCGTGAAAGTTGAGCATCAGGCTTATTGGGCTATAAAGAAATGCAACATGGATTTGGCCCAAGCTGGAATCCAAAGGAAGCTACAAATTCAAGAGCTTGAGAAGATTCGACTGTCATTATATGAGAACTCAAGGCTTTACAAGGAAAGATCAAAAGCATCTCATGACAAAATGATCCAACAAAGGGAGTTTCATGTTGGAGAGAAAGTCCTTCTCTATAGTTCACGACTGAAGCTGATGCCTGGTAAGTTGCGTTCCAGATGGTTAGGTCCTTATGTTGTGACTAATGTTTTTCCTTATGGTGTAGTGGAGATCACACAAGAGGACACTGGAAGGAGATTTATAGTCAATGGGCAACGTTTGAAGAGATAGATTGAGGGACTTCCTACTGATGCAGTGGATTTTATCACACTGCATGACCCCATCATCACTTGAGCACATCAGGCTGTTCCTAACCCTTTCACTTTTATATTATTTGTCCTATTTAAAAATTCTGCATTTCATGTGCATATATCATCTCACGGGTTCACATTGAGGACAATGAAATATTTTAAGTGTGGGAGAGGGAACCTTTTAGTTTAGTAATTTCAATTGTTTTCCTGTTAAAAAAAACCAAAAAAAAAAATTGCGTGTTTTTCAAATTAAAATTGTGTGTTTTTCAAATTTTGTGTGTTTATTTTACAATTTTCTGTGTTTTTTTGAAACATTTTGAGCTAAAATGATTCTCATAACCATTTTTAAATCCATATCAATAAGTGAAAAAATTTACCCCTTGAAACTAAGCTTAAATGAATGCTGAAATGACTTTGTTTCAAGTTCAAATATTTAGTAATTTCATGAAAAGTACGCTGAATTTTGAATCTCATGCCAATCTCACTGTCTTTATATTTGAAATCACTTTCCTGTGAGGCTTCTAAACCATTATTTTCATATTCTTTACATTCACCTCACTTCTTGAGAGAACCAAACCATACTTGATTTAACCAGAATTTGATCTATTCCTGTTAAAACTTGAGGGTTTGAGGTACTTATGTTTAAATGATTGAGGCATTTGTTTGGTATTAAAGCCCCTATTTCAAAGAATCCTTTTTTATAATGGACTACCTTGAATATTTAATCCTTGTAGCCCTTATAAGCCATGCACAGCCTGTTAGGATAGCCACATTACAAGCCAATTTTCCCTATCCAACCAACTCTTGAAGTAAAATTGCATAATCTAGTTGAGCTTAAGTGTGGGGGAAGCTGTCTTGGGTTTTGCCACCACATTCTGTGATACTTTGGGTGGAAAATTAAATTCTGAAGAGATGTGTTTTCTACTAAAGAAAGTCATTATATTGAAAGTTGTGCCTTTTCTGGAGCTTTCATGACAAGTGAAGCTGTGCCTTTTCTAGAGCTTCTAATTGAGGTGGAAAGCTGTGCCCATCTAGAGCTTTCAAGAAAATCATGTTTGAGAAGATTGAAATTTTTTATGCTGAAATGATGAATGGTGTAAACCTTTCATGACTTTTCATGATGATGGAGCTGAATTGATACTATGGGGATTGAAGAGAAGACCATATTTAACTGAAAATTAGATTAATGCAATTTTGCTTCAAAAGAGTCAAGCCCTCCTCATTCAGCCTCAGAGTTTTTCACATCTTAATCTTACCAACCGAAAGCCACAGAACAACCCTGAAAAGTACTCATGATAAACATATGTCCTTGACTCACATCGGGTAGCGATGTAGGAATCTATCAAGCCTATGGTGACCCTTGTATGAGTTTGGATGAGAAAGACATTGCAAAAAAAATTGATATTTGAGTGATGAGAGAAAATTCAAGCGAGGTAAGTGTTTTGTGCATGGGAGGATAAATGAAGTGGAAATATATTGAATGATATAAATGGAGAACTTGAAATAAGGTTTTTTATGAGGCATGATATCTTTTGATTCTTGGTGTGAAATTGATTGATCTTAAGGATATGTGTTTTAAAATTGGTTTTGATTTGATATTGATGTTTACTTGATATGAGGTTTTTCCCAGGTGTGCAAAAGGGTAAGTGTGGGGGAGTTGATTAAACACTATTTTATTGAATATTTTATTGATAATAAATGAAATAATTTCCTCACATTGTGTTAAATATGTTTAATTAGAAAGTATTTGGGATTAGATCATTCATTTGAATATTTGATGAAAATTCCAGTTTTACCCTTTATAGTTCACTGTAGTATTTCAAAGATAAATATTTTTTATTTGAATTTTAAATTTTGTAACAGTATTACTAACTTAATTATCTACAACTTTTATTCAGGACACTAGAGCTAAAGAGTTCATTTGGTTGTTGAAATTGGGCCATGAAGTCAAAGTTGGGTTGGGCTCGCCAGAATGGAGAAGCTTCTGTATTTCAACCATAACTACTACATATGGGCTTGTATTGAGCCCAAATTTTGAGAGGAGATAGAGGACCCATATCCTCACATTTTATCCTTCTGGAAGGATGTCTAATTCACGCTTTTTGGTGGTCAAATGGGCGGTGAAATTTGCATTAAAATATTTGGCCGAATTTCCACATTCACACTTGAAACCACTTGTAACCTCTCCTCCCCTACCCTCTATAAATTGGAGTTTTTCTCATTTGTAGGGGTTGGGGACGTGAATTGGGAAGTTTAGGGAAGAGGAGAAGTGTATCCACTCCAATTCTTCAACCATTTCAATAAGGGTAGCTCTTGAAGCAAGGATCCCTTCGACGAAGCCTTCTTCTTCTCCTTCATGTTGTAATGATTTTGTTTATGTAATAAACTTATTTGTTCTTATTTTATTTATTCTCTTTTCTTCTGTTTTGTTTAAATTTATTCTTCTAATAATCTTCCTAATTGGGCTGGAATTCTTGAGTAGAAGCGTTATTGGGTTATACCCATTTTAAACCTTTGCACATGCAAAACGCTTCTACGATGATTACGCCACCCATGGAAGAGTAGTTCTTTTTAGTAATCGATCGACCTCTATCCTTTTTCATTCATTTATTTTGAATCAACGAGCTACTGTAATTAAAATAATATTATCCATGAATTGTGTTTTTAATTACAAGAAACTAAGCAAGCAATTGAACAATTAATACAAAACACGCGAGGTTGAGATTTTGTGTAAATTGTGAGAGCGCGATCTTAATCGGTAATACAAGACCACACGGGATAAATTTGTAGAGTTCAAATATAATCCCTAAACACAATTCATCCTCATTTACATAATGGATATGTGCTCTAATTAACCACTGACCATAAGCTATCCTTAGAACAAAAATCAAAGCCGGGTGCTGCGATTGCGTGTTCCGAAGCTAGCCTAGGGTTTAAGTAATTTCATCTTTGTGGTTAAGTTAACTCTCGTAGGGTTCGAGGGATAACAAATTAGGGGATCATAATTAAGTGGATATTGATTTAAATGATAATGATTAATAATTGAATGAAGAGGTAGAGTTAGATCGATTATGCCTTTTAAAATAGATTTCTGAAAAACATCTTCTTGTTGTGTCTTTTTAATCAAACATCATTTCAAAATTAAAAACAAAAAAAATGCAATCTTCTTCCAGCAAACTTCTACTAGATCTATAAACTATAAAAAACCCCCATCCATTCAATTAGTTTTTTTATTCTCTTTTATTTTATTTTTATAATACCTCTAAGAAGTTGTTTTAATTCACTTCCTCCTTTGAGAGACGACCTTGGTCAGCCACTCTGCTGCACCTAAGTACCCCAAAATCACACTAATCATTTGAGGGCACCCACAACAGTGCTCTATCATGTACTCACACTACACGGAGTGTACTTACAAATTTTTGAAAAGTGTGGAAGAAGTCCATTTTACCCTCCAGAACACTTCATGACCCTCTTTTTGACAAAGTAATGGGCCGGAGAGGTCCGGTCCATTACAATAATAGATAGGTAGAATTATGACACCAACAAGGCATGAAAAAATAAATAATAAACCACAAATCATAGTATGGTAACTCACCTGATAAATTCTTAATAGACAGGTGACATTATAGTATCAATATTTTCCTTCGAATCTCATGCATCGCCCTCCGAATCTTCTCAAATCAAGTAGTCGTTCATAAATTATCTATGTTTATAAAAAAACGTACCTAAAAAATATATATTTTTCAAGAATGTATCTAAAAAACATCCTTAGATAGAAGTATCCATTCATCTCTCTTCAAATCCCTTCCATCACTACTTTTGATTTTAATTCATCTTCATCACTGTCTTTCAATTTGATGCATAACGCGAATCAACAAATCACCTTTCTTTGGAAGTCTTTGAAGCCATTTTACATTTCTCTTCACATTTGCCGACATCTGTTTTGAATTTGTTTTGACTTAGGAAGCAGTCTTTCATCAGTTTTCATTATTTTCTAAATTAGTTTTACATTTCACTCTAAATCGACCTTGATATTTTATCTTCCTCGTTAAAATGAGTATACCCTATGATCTCTCTTTCTCATTCATTTTTTCGTATTTTTGTTCACCTAATTTCCAATTTCAACAAGGAATTATATGGAGAATCTCAAGTAGGAGCCCCTACTTAAGGCAATCCTTGCATTTCAAGTACCAATTATATTTTATCTTTATCTGTCATGAACCAGTCTGGGTCGACCCTGAACCGGTCACCTGAGCCGGCCCGCGACATGGCCCTAGGGGCGTTCCCGATCCCCACGGGCTGACAAATATTGTCGGTCATCAAAACTAAACAAGAGGGAATGATTTGGCCCATAAATGAAAGACAAGTAAAACAATGAAAAAAAAAACAGAATAACGCAAGGAAAATAAATGACACTAAAAAAAAGAACAACCAATAATAATAAACTAACCTGACCACGACCAAAACTTCTCGCGACTTCGAGAGTCGCTCACCGGTCTACAACCAACTCTCACCCACAGTGAGAGAGCTGAAGTCAAACCTACAACAAAACTAAAAACAGGAAAACACTATAGGCGTGAGTATTAAAACTCAGTAGGTAGACCTGACTAATTCTATTCCCAATGCACATACCATTAGATAAAGAATTTATCAATTCCAGGTTTGAACTAAATTATATAAAATATTAGTTTCTACGCTCACTTCCATTTCTAAAACAAGTAACAATCCATTGCCCTTTTTAATATAAAAACAAGTTTAATGTTTGAAAGAAACAGGTACATTGCATTTCAAAACATTTCTGCGAACAATTTAGAAATTAAAATTTCAGTTATTAGTCAAACAGAAAACCACACACAACACACAACACACACTAAGGGCAATGGAAAAGAAGTGGCACACAGGGGTCAGCAACCGAACTAGACCTCTCAATCATCTGCCACATAAAACTAAACACTAAAGAAAACATGGGTCAAACCTAAGAGCTCGTGAACAATCCAGAACATACCATACATGTGACTCATCCTAAAGGCATGCCCTAACTCGATGACTTCATAACACCCTAACACTCGGCACAGCCCTACATGGCCTAACCGAGGGGCCCAATCCTCATAGAAACAATAACTCAGTATTCCCCTGCTTTGGGGCCATTAGCCAGTGCGTAATCTAAACTAGTGCGACAATCGTTCTCAGAAGATTCACTCACTATGCCAGGTTCCCATGTCAACACAAGAAATAAAAAAAGGGTGAATCCACAATGTAAATCAATCAGTCACGATGCACAAACATCACATACGGCTCACACAATCAACGCACACCAAAGATCACCCTTGAGTAACTCCAATGTGAGTTTTTCCAAAATAATTTATTTTATTAAAGTGTCAAACATGCCTTCACCAACTTTAAAGAAAAACCTCATTTCTAAAGAAAACCCAAATCACTTGTTCAGAAGAAATTATTAATCTTTAAAACCAGAACTACATTTAAAATTCCATGAATTATGTTTAAAATAAAAAGGGGAATTCTTTCACTATTGGGTGTCTATTCGTTGAGAAAATATTTCAAGTGTTTGGTATACAATAAATGGCTCTTTTTACACCAAATAATCATTTTTAAAAAATAATTATCTTATACTATTTCTCATTTATTAAAATTAATAAAACATCAAGCAATTAATAAATTATAAATTTAAAGGTGAGTGCAGTGGGAGACCTACCTCGACTCGCTGTCCAAACACAATGACACGTCACGTCTCGCACAGACGCACAAACACGCGCACGCCGACAACCGCAGTATCGCGGGTCTTCCTTGCTGACACGCTGCAAAAACCGCAAAAATAAATAAAATACATAAATTCGGACTTAAAACAATCCAAACGAACAAATAGCGCAAAAGAACCACCTTGACCTACTTTCAAATCATAACTCACATTGTTTGCACTATTTAATAACCCACTTTAAATTTTATAAAGCAGTTTCCAAAGAGTAACCCACAACTTTAGACACCCAAAACCCCTTTTAAAACCAACGCACAACATAAAACCAATTTTCAACAAATTCTTAATTTAATAATTTATTCAAACTTATAAACTATTCATAGGAGACACAAATAAAAACTTCGCATACACAATATATCAAATTTGACATGGAAAACTCATTTCCAACCAGAACCAGTGCGGTAACAACATAATAAATTCAAGAACATGCTTTCGCATGCTACAAATAAATTCTTTAATTCAAAAAAACCTTTTCTTACACAAATAGTATTCAAAATCCAACCATAAAACTATTTACACAATGGGCATGCACTAATTAAAAAAACATCACTACTCATCAAGAAACGAGAAAATCAATTTTCGTGTTTCACGATAAATAATCTAACCAATGATTTATATACAACAATTAGCATAAATATAAAGTGAAAATAACAAGAAAAATGATGCAATGAAAATTAAAAAGGTGGTGCATATGGAAGCCTACCTAAATCGACGAAGAACAACCGGATATCGGTGCGAAATGTAGTTCGCACACTAATTACACATGCAGAATTCTAAAAAAAAACTTAAACATCAACAATTCACCATCAATTTTAAGATCAAACTGAAAAAATATTGAAACCCTAAATCTAGGGTTTGTACAAAATAAAGCCACTAAATCAAGAGGCAATTAACAAGGGAAAGAAAATGTCACCGAAAGGGGAGGAAGGGAGCGGGCTGGATAGAAGGCAGCAGTCCGGATGGGTAGAGGTTCGGTCGGAGCAGGCAAAGGGGGGTCTCCGGACTCGGTGTGGCTGGGCGGTGTGAGGCCGACGTGAGGGTGAGGTCGGCGTGACGAGGGAGGGTCGTGAGGAGGGACCGGCGTTGGGGAGAGTGGCTGGGCTTGGATGTGGGAGGCTAGGCGGAGGCCGACTGCGCAGGGAAGGTCGCGACAGCTGGAGCGCGGAGCAGCAGAAGCTGGGCACGACACAGGCGGAGGGGATATGGGAGGGGCGTCGTCCGCTAGAGCCGGTGCAAGGATCCGTAGGAGCGGCTCACGCAGGAGAACCGAAACGGGGGGGGGGGGGGGTGCGCCACGGGTATTAGGGTTTTCCAGTTTTTTTTCTTCATTTTATTAGATTAGTAATATCATTATTACAAAAATAATAATAACAATAATAATTATAATAAATAGACCAGTAATAGATATTTAATAGTTCTAATAATAATAATAGTCATAATAAAACCACAAATGATAATAATAATTATTATAATAATAATAATATATAATAATGATAATAAAAATAATAATGATAATAATATTGAGCAATTTAACGAAACTACGGCCAGTTGCCACTACCAAAAAACAAGGCAAGGGAAGCGCTACCCTTTATCAACACTAAACAAAAAGCGCTGATAAAGGGGAATGCCTTTACATCACTATCTAAAAGCACTGATAAAGGTATCTCTTTATCTGCGCTAAAAAAGTGCTGATAAATGAATGTTTTATCAGCGCTTTTATTTTAGCGCTGATAAAACATAACTTTATCAGCGCTTTTAACGAGCACTGATAAAGGTTCCGTCAGTTTTTATTTAATAACCCTAACAGGACATCCTCGATCGCACGCGGTCAAGCTTTCACAGAAGCTGAACCAAGCCCCTCACCGCCGTGACCTCGTCATCCTCCTCCTCGTCCTCCTCCTCCTCGTCCTTCCTACTCCTCATCCTCCTCCTCCGCCGCCGCCACCGCCTCCGCCCTCACCCCCTCTTCCGCTGCCTCTGCTGCCTCCACCCCCGCTGCCGCGACCGCTGCAGCCGCCTTTTCCACCGCCGCCGCCTCCACCTCCGGCGCTGCCTCCGCCGCCGCCGCTACCATTATTGATACTCATTTTCAGGTAATTTTTTTTCTACCACTTGAATTGAACGTGTGAAATCCTAATTTAAGGTGTTATTTCAAGAGTCAATGGATGATATAGTTGATAATGGTTTTGGATTCATGGTTCCTTACATATTATATAATTATGGAGGAGCACTAGAGACCTGTGTGGTTGTTTTAGCCATTAAAAATTCAGGTATAGAAAGAGATGGTGCGGTTTATCTGGAAGAATTTAATCATTACACAGAGTCATAATAAATTCAATATAAACCATTGGAATCAAATGATGGTGTTTTATGTTAGTGATTAGGTCTTTATCGTAGTTTCACATCACTTGGGACATCAATGGCTAGGTTATTGATGTCTGTTTGCACCGAGTAATGGGATAAACATAATGATTTTTGGTCACTAGGGAGTATTTCTTATTGGTTTCAGTTACCATCTGGTTTGATAACTATCCATGATGTGTTTAATATTTTCCATTTGAGTAGGTATATACCAGATCATTTACATGTGATTAGACGAGGGATGTTGATCTTGATGCTTCATATTTTTTACAAAATTATCCTCTTGGATAGATCTTTATCCCGATGATATTTTGGGTCACTCCCTCCCATATAGTTCAAATTGTTCTATGCTTTATCACTATTATGGTTGGATTTCTTTTCTCGAGGTATGTGATCCTTCTGATTCCTATTTGGATTTGTTTGCACCTATGGTTTGGATAAAAATTAGTGACCAGATAGTGATTTCTATCAATAAATTTAAATTTATTTGCATGCATTGTATTTTGGGGTTTGTGGGATGTGGTAAATGGTGTAATCGGTTTTAGATTATTTTATTCTCATGGGTTTCCCCTATTTTATGTTTTATTTTCAGTTGAAAATCTCCTCTGCTGTGCGCCTCTCCTCTGCCACGAATGCACCTCTACCGTGTGCTTAACAACACATTCACGGTGAGTTTTCTCCTATTACTCATTGGTTTCCTCTTGTTTTCATGTTATTACTATTTGATATTGATGGTTATAATGTGAAATGTACAGGCTAAACGCCCCGCTGAAAATCGTGGCCATTTGTGGTCCTTGTTTGCGCACTAAATGAATTGAATGTTGGTTGGTTATTGTTGAACATTGGAATATATAAATTGGTAATTTATGTACACTTGACTTATGAATGAACACCCCAGGATGATAAAACTTCTGTGATAACCCCTGAATTAACAAACAAAATTGAATAAGGGATCTTTGTAAAATCTAAAATTTTGATTGTTTGGTTTTTATGGTGTTGCGATTGTGATCACGATTGTGTTTTTGTATGGTGTTGTGGTTTTTGGCATGATTGATATGCCATTTTTTTCCATGTTGTAGTTCTTCCACTATTAAATATCAATCCAAACTTTACCCATTTGAATGGCACCACCACTTTGTTACTAGTGCAGTTCTACTGAATCCTAGAAAACCACTTCCAGAGGACTCTATGAGACACTTTAAAATACATGGAACATGCTTCACTATACATTGATTTCATATATATTTTAATTCCACACAACATTTATCTCCAAAATTTACACCACATGACTAATCTTCTGACTCAAACATGGAATAAGTTTCATTTTAAATGTTACATGTCATGTAAACCTAGGTCACACACAATGTATCTCCAAGACATATACTTCAGCATGAAACCATGTACATGCCATGAAATAATGGTAGAACCATATGACATGTGTTTTACTTCACTCACACCATGTATAGGTACCATAGAGACTTCATGTGTGTAGACTATACAACCCTAATGGTCATGTAAGGACTACACACCGTGTATTCCACAAAAATGTGATGCATAGCTAGTGAGGTGACTCAATATGTATCTAAAGTACACACCTTTAGCTCAAGTTGTTCTAAATGTCTTGTATTTTCAAATGCATCATTCAGTCTTTGTAAGACTAACTTGGAATAAATTTGATATATGTCAGATTAAATCAGGTATCTTATACATACACGATTTTCACCCTACTGGACACACCATATATATGGATTTCACATGTGTTTAAAGGCATTTGTACCATGATTTGTTTTTATAAAACCCAAACAATGCTACCTGATTAATTAAAACATAATATTAGGAAAGTTCAAGATCGAACCCATAAAGATGATGAATATGAATAAAGAATGGATGAATTCCAATCGGTTAACAAAAGAGTATGAAGATGGTGTGAAAGAGTTTATCAAGTTTGCAGAAGATCATGCATGTGACCCTTCTCAAATCCTTTGTCCATGTTTACGTTGTTTTAATTCAAGACAAATTAGTCCAGAGGAGTTGGAAGAACACCTGATCTGTCATGGAATAGATCGAAGTTATACATTTTGGAATAAACATGGGGAAAAAATGAATGTAGGTAAGAGTCAGAGAACACGACATTTTATAGATCATCTGATATGATTAAAAGCATGAACAGTGAAGACAATCGTATGGAGGGTGTGATTACAGATGTGAATGATGATGAAGATCGTATTGAGGAAATGACAAGGACAGTTGAAGATGAACTTCGTGATTGCCCAAAATTGTTTGAGAAGTTAAAGAGTTGTTCAAAAACGCCATTGTATGTTGGTTGCACTAAATATACAACATTGTCATCCGTATTGAATCTATATAATTTGAAAGCAGGCAACGGGTGGAGTGACGCCAGTTTTACAGAACTACTTGCTCTCCTGAATGACATGCCCCCAGAATATAATGAACTCCCAAGCCGAACATATGATGCCAAACGAATGCTACGATCGATGGGCATGATCTATGAAAGAATACATGATTTCCCGAATGACTGTATATTGTTTTTCAAGGACCAAAAATCACTTAAATAATTCCCAAAGTGTGGTGCTTCTCGATACAAGAAAAATGATTCTAGTCCTACGAAATTTTTATGGTACTTTCCAATCATTCCTAGGTTTAGATGCCTATATGTAAGTGAGGAGACTGCAGGACAATTGACATGGCATGCAGATACAAGAATTAAAGATGGGAAACTACGTCACCCGACAGACTCTCCTCAGTGGAAGAGAATTGATCACGAGTATCCTGAATTTGGGAACGAGCCGAGAAACCTTCGACTGGCGTTATCTACAGATGGGGTGAATCCTTTTGGTTTTCAAAGCAACAATCACAGTACATGGCCGGTTATGTTGGTAAACTATAACTTACCACCATGGTTATGCATGAAACAAAAATACATCATGTTATCTATGCTTATATTAGGAACAAAACAACCGGGTAATGATATTGATGTTTATTTGGCCCCATTGATTGAGGATTTGAAAATATTGTGGGATTCAGGTGTTACACTGTATGATGCTTACAAAAATGAACATTTCACATTGAAAGCCATGTTGTACGGGATGATAAATGACTTTCCTGCTTATGGAAATTTTTCAGGATATAACATTAAAGGAACTCAAGGGTGTCCTATTTGCAAACAAGGTACACAGTCAATTAGGTTGAAACATTCATTGAAAACCGTGTTTCTAGGACATCGTAGATTTCTACCCCGACGACATAAGTACCGATCTTGGATGACATCATTCGACGGAAGTTCAGAAGAATGTACAACACCGTCTCCACTAACAGGTGGCCAATTGTTTGAGAAAGTAAAATATTTGGACACTACTTTTGGTAAACCATTTTCGAAAAACCTTACGAAAACTGGTTGGAAAAAGAGATAAGTTTTTTTGAATTACCATACTGAAATTGTATGTATGTCAGACATTTTCTTGATGTTATGCATGTTGAAAAAAATGTATGTGATAGTGTCATTGGCATGTTTCTAAATGCACCTGGAAAAACAAAGGATGGAATTAAGTCTAGATTGGACATGGTTGAGATGGGAATATGAGAAGAGTTGGCACCAGTGAAGGGTGAAAAACGAATATTTCTTCCTCCTACTGCTTACACTCTTTCCAGGTAGGAGAGATATCAGTTTTGAAACTTCTTGAATGACGTAAAGGTTCCAGAGGGGTATTCATCAAATATCAAGAACATCGTGTCAATGGGCGATTTAAAATTAAAGGGTCTGAAATCACATGACTGCCATGTTTTGATGCAAGATCTAATTCCTATAGCTTTATGTTGAATTTTCCCAAGAATTTCCACCATACATTGACGAAGCTCTGTTTCTTCTTCAAAGCTATATGCAACAAAGTTATAGACCCGACAAAATTGCCAACTATGGAAAGAGAAATTGCCATCATATTATGTGAATTGGAAATGTTCTTCCTGCCGACATTTTTCGATATAATGGTTCATTTGATGGTTCATTTGGTGAGAGATATTTGACTATGTGGTCCTATACATTATAGATGAATGTACCCCATTGAATGGTATATGAAGATTTTGAAAGGGTATGTCAAAAACCGAAGTCGGCCAGAGGGTTGTATTGAGGAGAAATATATTGTTGAGGAAGCTGTTAAATTTTGTACCGAATACCTGTCTGGTGTGGAAATCGTTGGCCTACCAAAATATCGTCACACTGAGCGATTTGAGGGTGAAGGAATTTCTAGAAGAGAGGTTGTCACAATCAATATTACAGATCGGGAGCAGGCCCACCTTTACGTTTTGCATAACAGTTTCGACGTTGACCCATATGTTAAAACCCACAAAGAAATTCTTAGGCATTTGAATTATTCTAGGGATGAAAAATGGATATCAGATACACATAATCGACAGTTTATAGGATGATTTCAAGACCATATTTTTAATTAGTTAGATGAAAATCCAGACTCAATTTTAGAACGACTTCGATGGCTAGCCGGAGGAGCAAGTGTGTACATATTATCTTACAATTCTTATGTAGTTAATGGTTATAAATTCTATACTAATGAACATAATGAAGACAGTACCATGCAGAATAGTAGGGTTACACTTGTGGCTGAGGTGATGCATGTTTCCGGTGCTAAGGAAAAAAATCTAATTTATGCGAATATGTCATACTTTGGCATCATCAAATGAATATGAGAGTTGTATTATATGAAATTCAAAGTGATGATTTTTCAATGCAAGTGGGTTGATAATAGGAGTGTTGTTAAAATAGATGAATTAGGATTCAAGAAAGTTTATTTCAATAAGGAAGGGGATAAAGATGAACCAATTATAATGGCATCACATGCAGTACAAGTATTTTATGTTCCAGACCCCGCAAACCAAAATTGGTCAATTGTTATGTTATCGACCAAAACAACTGAAGGGTCAAATGAAAGTTCAACAGAGGTTGACCCTTTTATAAAGACTTCACAATCATTTCACAGTGGTCCCAATGTAGACGACGTTTTTGTATGTCAGAGGAGACCACAATGAAGGGATTTACATAGTCGATAGAGGAGTCAAATCTCTTCAACCTTTAAAGAAAAAAAAGAGAGTACAATAATCAGGTTATTTTCTTATTGTAACATACATTGTGTTACGTTATGTTATTATCTGTTCGCTGCTGTTTTTATGTAATCTAAATTAAATATTAAACCACTTATGCAGATAATGACTTATTCACCTGCAGATGCGCCTAATCCTGAGGCACAAAAGGTATCTCAACCAGCAGCTGGTGGTCCCACTGCAGAGAAACAACAGGTTTCTCAACCAGATGTTAGTGGTACCAGTGTAGAGCAACAACAGGTTTCTCAACCTGTTGTTCCTGGTCCCAGTGCTGAGGTACAACAGGTTTCTCAACCTGTTGCTGCTGGTCCCATTGCCAATGCTAGTGCTCTGGGGGAAGATATTGATGCTACTTATAAGGAAATGGTAGGAAATGAAACCTTTAAAGCACAAAAAAAAACAAGAGCGTCGTAGTTTGATAGTGTTAACCAAAATCCTTAAGGAAAAAGAAAAAGACATCAAATTTGAGGTGGGATGGAATAAGTGAGGCCAACATGTTAAACCCAACAGAGCCATCTTTAGTAGCTACATTGGAATCATCACTTGACAACGTGTGCCGATTGATATACAGTCATGGCACCATGTTGTCACTGGGCTGAAGACACTAATGTGGGAAGAGATTACGATAACATTATTATATCATTTTTTTAATTTATTAAAATAAAATAAAATACCAAAACATTGACTTACTCTTCATCATCCATTGCAGAGTGCATTTATAGTAGATGACTCGCACAAGGAATATGTATTAAGAGTTTCAGGAAGGATTCATAGAGGTTTCCACACAATTTTAACGAAATATCATCTTAAAGATGCAGAAGGGAAAATAAAGCCGCACCCACCTCCTCTTTACGCACACTTGATATCCCAAGGAGCGTGAGATGCGTTTAGCAACCATCGTGGGGAGCAGACTTTTCAGGTACATTGTGTGGGGTAATACATTGTTTTGAAATTTTCTTGTATTCATTACTCTGATTGATAGTTTTTTATTTATGAAACAGCTACTGAGTGCTGAAAATAAAAAACACGCAACAGAACCAGCATACCCTTACCGTAAAGCAAGGATGGGGTACACTGAACTTGATAAAAAATTGTTACGTCTTTTAAATCTACCCTACTACTAGTATGTGACATAAAACAACACCATAAACATGTTTCTCTATTTATATGTAGATTGATGAATCGAAATCTAAAGCCATATCCATCCCATGCCATGTGATATGGAAGGAGGCTCGTGTAAATAAAGAGGGGATACTGATAGATGAAAACACAAAAAAAGTGTGGGAAACATGTGTAAGTATGACATAATATAAATTTGATTTGCTTTAAATCGCTATTACATCACAATAAATACTTATTTTTATATATTTTCTATCTGACATAGTCACAAGAATCAACAACAAACACACCAAATGAAGACATATTTTTAGCAGCCTTGAAGCAGCCAGAACAGTATGGCCACGTCAGAGGTGTGGGTTTTAGGGTGACACCCCGAACATATTTTCAAAAACAAAAACAAGTGGATGATCAAAATGAAAAAAATGGAAAATCTGCAAGAACAATTATATATTTTTCAAGAATAATTAAAATACCAGAGAGATATGATAGAAAAATTGATGGGGGAGAGGAAAAGAGAAGAACAAACTCAACAACAACCCATGTGTGATGATCCCGCACCACCCCCACCAGCTTTGAGGCGAGCCATTCCCCTAAAAAACCTGACTTAGATGAGGTAATCAATGTTTTAATAATTTTTTCTATGAAATTTGATTTACATAGACACTAATACCTTTCCTGTACTAATATTCCACAGGGTGAAAATGACTGTGATTTATATTTATCAACTCCCACCTATCACCTTGTAGCGAGGGCTACGGTGTTCAATACGCAAAACGACATGCTACACAATAGACAGCTTCCAAAAGATCATCTTAGAGTGTCAATTAACATAGCTAATGAGCCGAGTGCCGAGCTACCTATTCCAAATGACGATGAAAATATTCATACAGTTGAACAAGCTATTGAAACATTCATCGCATGGCTGACAGTTCTTATAAAAAAACATGTTGACAAAAAGGTATCCATTTCCAATTTATTTTTCAAGATGGACCTTTAACATTTAATGAAAAAAGGTCTAAACTAATGAATGTTATTACAGAATGACAAATACTGTGGGGTGAAATGAAATATCAGCTCAAAAATATCTCAAGGATCAACCAACCGATTGAAACGGTCTACTGAGAGAACCTTCACCCCGCCCGTTCTATATCCACAGTTAATATCATTGTAGGCTCATGTGGATACAAAGTTGAAAGACGAAAATACTCACACAGTTGATTTCAAAAAAGATATGTATGGAGAGAAAAAATCATATTTCATTAGTACTGAAAATGTAAATGAACTCCTCAAGTATGAATGGTTAGGCGCCTTAGTTGTAAATGTATACATGAGATATGTTTTCATGATTTGATTTTACAAAAGTTGATATACTCTGATAATTATGACTAAATACATTTTATATTTTTCACAGGAGTATATATGAAAAACAATTGAAGGGATTTCCCCATGAACAAAAATTTGGACTCGTTAGTCCTCACATCACCTCTTCAAAAGACGAAATAGATTCTGATAAAGAGGCAATAATAATGTCATCCCTGCTCAAATCGTTTGAAAAAAATTTACGAATGACAGACTCTTTTTAATACCAACGATGTAGGGGTAAAACTCTACAAATTTAATCATATCAAATATATTTTCATTTATTTCTTTACTTATTCCTTTTTGTATTTTTAGGAACCATCAGATTCTGATTTCAGTCAATTTGGATACTCCAAAGATTTATTTTCTGGATTCAATGCATGGATATCCAACAAACCAACCACGCATGATGGCGTTTGTTAATTTGTAATACACTAGATGCATCATTTTAAAACTAAACATCTAGTTATATAATTTATGTTATATTTTAATGAGGATTCTGTTATGATAGGGCGGTGCATCAATATCATCTAATGCATGAAATGAATCCAGGGCCTAAGGATAAGAACGCCTACAAGATCAACAACTGGAAAAGTATCCTGGTATACATAATAACATTTCACTATCCAAACACATATCAAAACAAATTACTTATTGTTGTCGATGTTTCTGCAGTGTCCAAAACAAACAAATGGAAAGGACTGTGGGTATTATGTTTGTAAATTTATGAAAGAGATCGTATTTCATCAACAAACTAGAATCCCTGAGGAGGTATTTTTGAAAATAATTAAGAGTTCATTTAAAATATTTATTAATCCTTTGTGTATTTATATTTTTTCAGTACTACCATGACTGTCGCAAAAACTTATATTCAGAAGATGATATAAATGTGTTTAGAAACGAATGGGAAACATACCTGATGGAAGATTGTACACAAATAGGATAAAGGTGAATTCATACTACTTATGTTATCTATATATGATCATTGATTATCCTCCAACCTTCTTTGGTGAATTGAGAATACTCTGATGTATTGAAATCTTAATTTATTACTCAATTTTTTCTATCCCCGGATTCATATTATTGATCTTTGAACAAATCAATATTGAAGTAAGGCATGATGGTGTGCAGTACGTATGGGGTGAATGACAAAACCACCGAGGATCAACAAAATCCATTTTCCAACAAACGATGGATGGAAACAAAAAATATGGTCTATATCCACCATTTTCAGTTAGATATAGGGCCTAAATATAAATATTGATGAAATTAAAGTAGATGGATCAAATTCAACATGCAGAGATAGTATTTGAGCACATGTGTACCCCTTAGTTCATTTTTAAGAAATTTCAATGTTCTGTATCTCATTTGTTTGAACTTGTATTTGAGCACATGTGTTGTTGTTTGACTTGCACAATTATTTCTAAGTAGATGCATGAGATAATAGGTATCTTTGAGGGATTTTTTGGAACCAAAATATGTGTCCTAGGACAATTAAAGTAAGGGAAATGCTGGTTGAGATGAAATCCAAGCTCAAACGACCAGTACATCATCAAAATAATCAACCCTGTGATGCACCATCATGTAGAATCTGGTCCTCGTGATGTTTTGAGGTGTTTATAGAAGGTATGGGGAGTCTTATGAGCCCCATGGACACCATAAATAATGTTTACAGACAGCTCCACATGTTTTTTGTGCCTCATGCCTCTTTACAAGGATCACTTTTTCTTCATTTCATGCCTCTGGGCATTAAAAATCCCCCTTTTCCTATAAATAGTTATCCCCCCTCATAATCATCATTACCCTGACATTTCTCCTTCCAAGCTCCATTTTTTGGAGCCCTTAATCACTACGAATTCAATAGAAAAATGAATCCCCCAAGGTACTGGAGCATTGAGAAACCCCCTTTCCCTTTTCATATTTACCCCTTCCTATTGTAGGGATACCCTTCACTAAAAAGGAAGGAACTTCAGGGTACATCAGAATTTGAGAAACATTAATCATTCACAATGAACTTCTTTTACAACCCAGGTCTCTACAACAAACAAGGGTTACCCTACTTCATGGTGATCTTATATTTACAAATCCCTAACCTCAGCGAAGAACCTAAACATCACAAAGATCCTCCCCGCGTATATTTGTGAGTCCCTTGTCCTTGCAACCTTCTATGATTGTACGTAGTGATTTTCTAGTCCCTTGTTTGGTGTTCCTTGTTTCGTTTCTATACCTTGTGCTTCATCGCATAGGTACACATTTGAAGGAGTCTATTAGTAAAGTAAGTAAAATGGGTGAGAAGTGAGTCCCCCATGCAATGTACATGGGGTATCGCACATCAAGTATTGTCCATGCCCACTAATCTCCATGGTAGTGAGATCTTCCTTACCCTCTCAGTAGATAATGACACCCTAATCACATAGAATAAGATCCTATTTGGGAATCACACCTAGAGTAAGCCCCAATCTCCATCTTCGTGGGTTACTTCTACACGTAATCCCCATACCATCCCTCACCGACACAACATTCATGACACGGTAATTTGTTCTACTACTTCCTCTTGTTTATTACACCAAGAATTAATCATGTGGTCTTTGAGGTTAATAGTTTCTATGACACCCTTATTCTGGGAATCCATAACGGATTAAGCCCCATCATCCAACACCCAGGCCGCTAAACATGCGTAATCCTCAAACCACCTAACTATATAGGTTTTTATCCCTATATTCTAAATAGGTGCTTATGAAGCCTCCCAGAGGTTCAATGACAACCATTTGTAAACCCTGGTTCCCTCCTCCTAGGGGTGCACATTCTGGCTAACCATGCATAATCCCCAACCACATGTCCCATTTTTATTAGGTGTATAACCATGTATAAGCCCCATATTACCCTATAATAACTACATGGACATTTATTCCTAGCCAACTAGGGTGCATCAGATGCCCCTCAAGGTTCAAGACCAACAATTTCATCTTTACTTCGATTCTATCTCATCTATTCCATTCCACTTTAATAATTCCCCCATTTCCATCCTAATTTTACTCAGGCCACCACATCCTGGTAGGATCACGCCATTCACATGGTCCATCTTAGCACGTATGTCCCATTCATCCCATTGCTACTCTTGGAAGAACCTGGGAATCTGACAATGCATAAGCCCCACAAAACCCATACTCATCCAACCAAGAGTATTCCTAGTGTGAAGGGAAGCTAACTATGGGTAATACCCACACCATACCTCTTTTAAATATATGGGTTTTGATCCTTGTATTCTAAATAGGGCATGTAGGAAGCCTCCATGAGGTTAAATCCCAACCAATGGTAAACCATGGTGACCCCCTCACTGGGGTACACCTTCGCTTATTTTCCCTCCTATTTTTGATCCACCCATTACATCTCTGTAAGACATTAAATCATAACCCTATATCCTTGTGGGATGTTAAACTCATGGAATACCCCAAGTTAAACATGGGTTTCCATTTCGTTGAGAATCCCTTTGACGACGATGAATACATGTGAACAATGTTCTAGTGTACATACATTCCACTGATTCCCAATGTGAATACTTTCTTAACTGAAGAATTATGCCCTGGAATGACCCTTTGGAATGTCCTGATATAATCATTGTAATTAACCATCATCCATAAAGATATGGAACCAGGAACAAGTTTCACGAACAACGTCTTATTCTATAAGGGAGACTCATACTAGGTAATGAATTCTGAGGAGGAATCCATGGATGGAATGAATGACATCCCGTCACCCTGTTTCAATCAAGGAGAAGACATCTCTTTATAAGTGATGAATGTCACTCACCTTTGTAATGAATGAATTCATGGTACAATGCACCGCCATCGAACGTCAACATGCTCCAGGAAACGTGCCCCTGCAGAAAGTGTTAGAAACATATGTCATGCTCAATCATACATGGCATCCCATTTTCTCATAGGGACCTCTCAAAAAACAAGATGTAAAACTAGGTTCCCTATAAAATACTATAGTATAATTAAATCCATGTAAAAATACAATCTCAATTAAAAATTGAATTTTGATTTTCTTATAATTTTTTTCATATAAAATGTATATAAATTGAGATTATTTGGTCATCCAATTTATCAAAACCCATATTTAATTCTTCCATCAAGGGGTACACGAAAACCTAACCTAATATGCCACAGAAATCTCGTCCCACTTCCATGTTAGAACTGGAAGTAGTTTAATAAAACCTAAAGGTCTCTAATGCTCAGATTTGACGTGGTGGTATGTATAATAACGAGATAAATTTTCATTGATATCTCATATAATACATGGACACAAGAATCTTCATGGTATATCATATAACATCTCATTAGTACACTGGTACACTTCCAATGGGGAATTATGGAATTCCATAATAACAAAAAAAATCATCGAAAAAGGTACAATATACCAGTTCTAATAGGTGTTTCAGACATGTATTGGGGATAGAGGGATGTCATTGGGTTTTAGGAGGATATCAAGGATGATTTGGGTAGTCATTATATTGAAATGTAGTAGCATTAGTCTACTCATAGTGTGAAAGGGTAATTCACAACATGAATACATTTAATAGGGTGATAATGGTCGTGAATGGGGAAAAGGGGTCAAGTAAGGGTTTGGACCCAAAATATAGTGATGTCACCACTTGGTTCATTTCATGTAACATGATTTAAAACTTATTTTTATGTGGGTGATGGGTTTATAAAGTATAAAACTCCTCAATTTTCTTTGTTTAGGCACCAAGTTCTTAGGGGGTGGCCAAACCCCATTCCCCTCCTTCCTTCCCCTTAGACCCGAGTGGATTATCAGTTGTTTGTCATTTCGAATCAATGTGGTATCTTATCCTACATATTACTTGCTTCTATAACTTCTTGATCAAATATTTTCATTCAGTTTTTAGGGTTCTAGGTGTAATTATTATACCATAGTATGGATAAATCATTCTTCTTCATGGGACTTTTATATATGACTCTTAGAGAATGTCTCAAAATTTCATAAACTAGTAATCAATAATTATTTGTTGTAGATTATATTTTGTGGAAGATTTATTTATGGATTTTCAAAATTTTAGGCTTAATTTGTCATAAATTTAGTAATATAGATTGGAGATTTAGTGTTTTCTAGGATTAGGGGTGCGTCAGGAGTGGATCACACCCAGTTTCTCAGCATTCTGGCTTTGTTGAATTACACGATGAGTTTGACACCTATTATACCATGCTGGATTTTTGGTTAAAATTAACTAATTATGTAATTTAATGTTGTTAGACATTAATACATGTGACCATGGACTCATTTGTGGTTGTTATGAACTGAAGATAGTTTATTGGACTTCTGGTTGAGGTAAGGGCATTGACCTAATTGTGTCTCTTAGTTAATTGGTTATTTTATGTTTTGTGCCTCACTAGTATAATTCCATTCAGAAACCCCATTATTTATTTAATTATTGTATTACTAACATAATATTTGTTTTCTTATGTAGGTGAAATCTTTTTCCTCAGTTTTAATGCTTTGTTCGGAAACCGCCGCCATGGACGGAATTTTTTTAGAGCGGATGGATGCAAAAAGGATGGAACATCATTGTTTTTTAACTGTGTTGGATAATTGTAATTGTAACCAAATTAAACATTTCTTGAAATGTATATATCATTGTGTTGTTTTGTATTAATGATTTCAAGTAAATGTATGTAGCATTTTTGTTCTTCTGTGCTTTGTGTGTGGGTTTTGTTTGTGCTGTGTGCAGGTGTTGTTTGTGCTGTGTGCAGGTGCTGTAATTTTTCCAGGTTCTGTGCAGGTTTTGGTTTTGTACAGGATATTTGGCCTTTATCAGCGCTAGTTAAGTGCTGATAAATGGATAATATATCAGCGCTATTTTGAGCGCTGATAAAGCTAGTTTTTATCAGCGCTCAAAATAGCACTGATAAAGGTAGTGTTTATCAGTGATATTTTTAGCACTGATATATTATACATTTATCAACGCTGAAAATAGCGCTGATAAAAAATATCTTTATTAGCGCTGAAAAAGGGGACCCCCCTTTATCTTCTCTGAGATTAAAAATTCTTTCTTAGCGCTATTAAAGGTGGTTTTTAGCGCTATTATAAGCCATATTTGTAGTAGTGTGCGCGACTACCACCAACCGCGCGGTGACTGCGCACGGGTCCGAAACCCAGTAAAAACATTAAACATCAAAAAATTTGATCCAAGACCCAGCTCAGACCTTGGAGAGAGAACCTGAGGCCAAGAATTAAATAAATAAAATGAATTAAAGGTTGGGGTGTGACACCATCTATGCCTTCTCCTTTAACTAATGGCAGTGGGTTATTGATGTTGTTCTTCTCGGTGTGTTTTCTTCTGAAAGGTCATTTTTTTAGATTTGGTGTCCTAGAACCATTTAATTTGTACTTTATATTACTTTCATATTCACAAAATTGAATATTAATAAATATCTTATCGTGTAATGATTATTATTTTATGTAACTTTAATATGATAATGTCTTCAAGTATCTTTCACATTGAAAAGTTTATAAGCGGTTTCCTGTTACGATGAGAACCTTGATATGCAATGACAATATTCTTAAACTTAGTCATATAGTCATATGACACATCTGAAAAGACATAGATGATGTAGACTGTCATGTGAGATTACTCATAAAAGGATGAGACTTTATCTCATGATGTTCATACTTTGTAATCTCCAAGATTAGAGATTATGAAGACATGCTCACTAGTAGAAATCTCACATGTTTGCATGTCATTGGACATTCATGTCTACGAGCATGTTTAGTGATCCTTAGACTTTAAGATTATTATTAATGCATATCACGAGTCATGTACTTAGATGTATTGACATAAACTGTGACATTGTATGTTCACGATGAATTTGGGTACGTTGGGCGTGTCATGAGTGATATACTATTAATGAATAAGACGAGGAATGATTTGTCACTTCCATTTCAATAGAAGTTGATAGTCAAGCCTTTGATTAGAATTGAATCATTGAACTAAATTTCATGGTCATAGTGTATGGACGAGTTCATTTTAGGAAGTCAAAGAAAGATATATCAACCATATAGGTTGATGAAACGAGTATGCAATCTACTTGATGAGATATCGAGACAAAGTGATGATATTACATAGTGAGTGTTTGTATATGGTTGTAGGCATTGCAGCATTAACTTCTTCCTCTTTGGTGTCTTTAACTGCTATTTAACTTTAGACAAACACACTTAATGCCGATGAGGAAGAAGCTCAGAGGGTCACATAATTAGTGTTTTTATTGATCTCAATTAAATTCTAGTTGAATTTAATTATTGGAATAAATATTATTATCCAAATTGAAGAATAATATTTACCCTAGATTCATTGATCGTAAATAATAAATAAATATGTATTTGAAATGTAATTATTCAATTACACAGATATATAATATTTATTTATCTCTTTCTATTCACAAGATAATAAATAATTATTTATTGAATAAATAATTTATTTATTTATGTGAATATTAAAAAAATATTTATTCGTCAGACCATGAATAAAATATTTATTTATTTATCGAGTGAATAATATTTATTTAAATATTTATTCAAGAATTCAATACATGTTGGGAAGAATGAGCGGATCATGTTATGAGTCTAGTGATAAATATTTGTTTACTAGACTATAAAATAATATTCATCATTACACGGGTTAGTGCACACCATGAGACAATTAATAATATTATTATTTTACATGGCATGAGGTATATCATGAGATTAATATATGATTAAGGACCTTTGTACAATTAATAAGTATTAAACCCTAGCATTGGCTCTATATATACCTTATTGTGTCATTTGTGAAAGGGTTGGAAGATTGTTGTGCACAACATCTCTCATTTCCTCATGAGAGATTTTTCTCCACCAAGAACATCTCTAGGGTTTATCTCAGGAAAGATAAAAGTGACATTATTCCTCCTTCCTCTAAAGTTAGAGAGACCAAGAGACGATTCTTTAAGACTAAAGGTATTGTGGTAGCAATCAAAGGGAGTTACGCAAGATGATTAGTATCGCTCCACTAACACTTGAAGTACCATCAACAATGCTTGGAGATAAAAAAGAGTCCATGTGGATCACCGCTAGATGTATTATATCCTTATATACTCAAAGAGAAATGATGATTCAACCGAACAACATTGTACGACCAACCTCTTCTACACAGAAAGAATTCATAAGAACGAGGTGATTCGTGTTGTTTAAATTAATTATAAATTAAATGTGAAAAGATCCCATCTTCTTTGTTTTTATGTTTATGTCAATTAATCTTAAAATTAATTTGTTAGTCATGATGACTCATTATCATGAACATCTCATATTTTTCATTAATTGCATCAAAACGTTGAGTTGGATACTATCCAATAGGCACTTCCTCTATGTTTGAAGCCTTCACATGGTATCAGAGTGATCACATTAAAATTTATAATTATTTATTGATTTATGATCATTTTACATGTTTAAAAGTTAGTTTTCATTTAAAGAAATATGTTATATTAATCATATTGTTGTGATATATTATTCTCTTCTTCTTTTCTCGTTCATATAACCCATAATCAGTTAAAAACATATGAAGAACCCATCTAGGGGTTCTAATAATTCTAGATGGATCACACAGGACTACATGATGTGTAGCCCCTTAGTACATGTCGTGTACTTAAGCACACCACACCATAATGACCAGTGTGGATTTCAAATCATCATGTATTAAATACATGTGGCATGCATTAAATTCACACCACATGTTGATCAATCAAGATTGACACATAGTTTTTTGGATCACACGCAATGCAACTCGCTTACACATCATACAATCTATGTGTTTTGTGGTGGAAAATACAGAGTCAAAATGCATATTGTATTTATTACATGATGTGTGAAGGTTGGAATCTGTACAATATAGAGGTAACACTATGTGTAAAATTTGTGTTGGGACCACTTAGAGATATTCTCAACACCGGGGGGATGAATCAATATTGGTGAGTTTTTATTATAGTTTGATATTTTTATCCCTTCACTAGTGAGACCTGTTAGGATCTTAATTCTCCCATTCTCTTGCCTCTAGTTCATTCGTTAACACACACACAAAGTGAATAATATATTTAAAAGGCTCACCTTTAAATAAGAGAGGCTAGTCCTGGTGCAAATAGGAAATAATCCACAACTATAATGACTCCATTTTTCACTATTGAATACTTTGAAATATTTTAAAGGATATTTTCAGAGTAAACTGTGGAGTTGTTGTGGTTTTCTGGGCCCTGTGAAGGTTGTTAGTGGATTAAGTGGTTCTTTGGTAGTTTTCTGGTCCAACATGGGCTACACCATAGTGCAAAATGGGCAAGTTTAAATGGGGAGGCCAGGGAATGGTCATAGGTGTGTAGTAACAGGGAAACACCTGTGGTCCACGACCATATTAACCTCACCATGACCATAGTGGAGGTCGCAGTGAGGGAAAACAACCAGGATCTCAACAAAAAACTATAGGGGTGTCCTTGTCAGGCTACCTGGGTCAGTGAATTCAAGGACACCATGAACATGGTGGAGGTTGCGGTGGCAATTGCATGGATTTTGAAACTACCAAAACCACTATCTTCTTCCTCAAATATTGAAAGTTTATAAGGGGAAACACATGTGACTTAATGAGGGGCCTTTGATGTAATATTAATTGATTCGACCTTCCATCTTTGATTGTACCCTCTTCCTCTTGGCAATCCATCTAATTTTAGTAATTTTTAGAAGTTGTGGACAAACCTGGGTGGGAACAAAATTCTCTATTCTCATTTATTACAAGAGAGGTTCGTCCAACCTATCCAAAAGATTGAATCCAGGGTGGTGGAGGCTTGTTACCACTGATCAACGATGGGTGGGATGGATGATCCTTGGATCCACCAGTGAGAAAAATAAGTTCTTGTTTGAAACTTGCATACATTTTATCCTCTAATGATTGACCCAAAAATAGGTAGGGTGTTTGTTTTATTGGTTAATTCCCTACTCTTTATTTCTATGACAAACACAAATTAATTTAATTAGAAATTAATTTTTGAATTTTTCTTTGTTGATTTATCCATTAAATATTCCATTTTTCTAGAATTAGGTATTTGATATTTATTTTAGACATTTTATTTATCCTCTTCATTCTTTATAGTCCATCAACGTTGTCCAACTGAACACATCCCTAATTATATGCTCACCTTTGTGTTTCATTCCTTTCTCTCTTTGTTCTATGTTCATCATCAACGTTTGATTGGCCAATGATACAACTATATCTGGGAACCCACTTCATGGTGAATTTGATTTTATGTTTCTGTGGTTTTTTATACGAGTTCGATGTTGGGATTGGAGATGTGATGAAGGCATAGCGGCGATGATGGAAATTTTATTATGGTGCGGGTGATGGTGGTTTTGCGAGCCAGATCATGTGGGTGTCTCTTTTTGGTGGTGTTACGATGATGAATTCGGCAAAAACCACATAATCTATGGGATTATTGGATGAGACCCATGATGGAAGTGGAGGAGACAATAATGTAGGTAGAGACACGTAAACTATCTAGAGTTTTGGGGGAATTATAACCCAAACAGCGTGTTGTTAGGAAGGATACATGTCGTGTGGACCCCTCCCTATGATGAATTTCCTTTCATACTAAGGAAATGCCACAAAACCATAAACGTTGTCTACATTCCTATGAAACCCATGATGGATATGATTATAGCATGAGTGCATTCCCTTGAATCATTTTGTTATGGGTATGTTCCCTCATTCCCATTCCCATGAGAGTATAGTGAGGCATCCCATCTCAATTAGTGGATGAGCGATCCCCTATGTGGGTTAGTTTTGGATAGAGTCAATTATCCCTCAACACAACATGGGGTGTGATCATCTATATCATTCTTCCTGAGGCTAGGTCAGGTATACCATGACTAACATCTAGGGTGTGTGATCCCCTTCATAGTGGGTTATTCTAGATAGATTCATGTATCCCCCATAGGCCCTGACCGTGATCCCGTACCTACATATATTTGTCTTGTGAGTGACATCAATGTTGGGAATACCTATGGAGTTAGTTCTCTTGGAGGAGAATTACCTTGGAGCTTCAAGTAGAACCCCTAGGCTAGAAGTGAGGACATACCTCACCTCGAGACTTAGAGTATTCCTTTATTCATATCTAGTTTTATCTTGTTTAGTGATGTAAAGTTAACTATCTCTTTAATGTTTGGTGTTTTGTGTTTTTAGGGTGTCCTATTGGGTATGTTTATACCCACACCTATAGGAGATCTACCCATACATGTTATAAATATGACATGCATTTTGATATATTCCTTGGTGTACAAGGAGTAGGTGGAGTTTAGTTGGGCTAGACTAACTGCAAATGGACACTAGAGTCATGGTTTGACAGCAATTTCCCTTTTTTATAGAATGTTGAACTCTTTTAATGTTTTAGCAGGATTGTATTTTTACCTTTTCATCTTTACATACTCATTTTATATACTCTGATGTGGGATTAAATGTCATGCATACATTTTCAGTATATTTTATTTATCTTTCTGTATTATGTTGTTGATTAGATATGCGTGTGTGTATAGGTATTTTAGGATAAGGCCTATTATGTGTGTGATATGCCTACTCAGTGCTTGTCTCCAGCCCTTGGACTATTGGAGGTGGGATTGAGGTGTCACTCTTAGCTTCCACCGACCAGGTGGGCCCTGGTAGGTCAGGTCATGACATAGTGGTATCTGAGTGGGTTGATATCTTAGGGCTATAATTTAGAGATTGTCTATTTATAAGGACTAGTTTAGGAACTAGGTCAATAATGTTAAAGTATATCAAGTTCAATTCTTAGTCTAGGAAGCCTAGTGATGGTGTAGTGATCAACATATCCATTATCTAGGACGCTAATAAACTTCTTATTTTATTGGTACATGTAGGCACTAGTTGTAGAGAAAAACTTGGTATATGTATCATATAGGAATGGGTTGCGGTTTCCATGTCTTTCCTGAGTCAACTCCCTCTATATTATCTTTTAACTATGGAGTGTCTTGACTATTACAGGATTCTTCCATAATGATAACCAACTAATATTTCGTAGTGGGATCATAATGAAGACCCTCTTAGCAATGAGGATTCAGCCTAGGGACCTATATAGAAGTCATTTCCTCTAGGTGAATTATTGCTTTCACCTCTAATCATTGAGAATTGATTGATCTGGTAGTACTGACAAATGAAATGAGAAGACTTGGTGTGGTTTATTAGTTCCAAAGACAATGAATGATCAAGTTTTGAGGTGATCCAAAATCCCAAGCAGTAAAGGACTGAATCAATATAGTAGAGTGAGTTTTCTTCTTGTGAGGACCACTCCCAACCAGATGGTAGTCCTGGAAATGAGCCTTCTCCATGGCCCAATAGGGAAATGGTGGATCTTGGTGATATAGATGCATAATGATGCGAATCTCTCTTAGATAGAGTTTGAGAGACTTTTTAGAGAGTAGTTTTATCCAACGATGTTGTGGGCAGTGCATATCCAAGAGATTTTGGAGCTACAACAGGGTATCTTGATAGTCATGGAGTATGTGATGAGGTTTACCAACCTCTCATGGTATTCCATAGATGTGGTTCATAATGGAGACTTTCAAGCACATAACTTTAAGCATGGAATTCATTGAGATATACAAGATGGAGTAATATATCTTTATATCCCTTCTTACATTGGGGTGTTAGATCACACCTTTGTTATGGAGAGATTCTTAGTCAAGTGGTCGTTGACTATTGGTTCTGGTAGTGGGAACCCTGGAGCCAAGAACTCAACAGTTGGTAGTGGACATCAGTCTTAGGGATCCAAAAGGATGAGGTGACTTCTAAAGTAGTCTTAGTCTAGAGGGTCAACTACTCAGTTATTTCAATGAGATTCCAATCAACTAAGGGAGAGGTGGATCCTCTCCTATGATGAGAGAGGAAATATTGTGTGGGATTAACCGACCCACCATGCAACAGATAGGGATATGGTTGATGGGCCACCAAGGTATAGGTAATGACTTGAGAAGGGAGGTCTATAAGGTGGATAATGCATAAGAGGAGTTGAGAGAGTTGTGAGAGCTGGTCGATGTTATGATATATTGACACCAATACCACCAATAGGTGTTCCAATCTAGGCTCAAGGGGCTGGTGGTCAGGGATGTGAACAATTACAGGTAGTGGAGGTTTATGACCTAGTGTATCTAGGTATGATTATAGGTATGATCTATGTCTACTATAATTTAGATTTAGTTTTGATAGACATAGGTGTGATCCAATCCTTTTTTCCATATCCCTTGTTTGGGACATGAAGATTCCATTGGAACCTTTATCTCAACCTTTGAACCTAGAGACTCCTACTGGGGGAGATTTAGCGATCACACACTTCTGCTGACTATGTGACCTGACACTTGGAGTAGAGATCTATTTATATCCACAATGAGGCCCTATGATGTTGTTCAAGTTATGAAATGAATCTCTACAGTCCATGAACAAATTGAATAATTTAGGTGGAGCATGTGGTGTGTCCAAATAAATAGAATTATATTTTTCCTTCATTGATGAGAAATAATCCCATTCAAAGTAGGATGGTCTTGTATATAGGAAGATACAAAATATTTCTCATAAATTTAATAATATGACCCTTAGAGCTGTGGAAGCGATTAAATTTTAGTTTCCTACAGCAGTGTAAGAGTATCAGGACATTTTCCTTGAAGACATGCTGGAATTACCCCTCATCCCTTCCCATCGAGAGATCAAATTCTGTATAGACCTACACCTAGATTCTACCCCAATACCCATGCCAATATATAACATGACTCTCTTGGAGATGCAAGAGATGAAGGTGCAGTTAAAGGACCTGCATAGGAAGAGATTTGTTAGAACCAGTGTGTTCTCTTAGGTAGACCCAATGTCATTCACTAAAAAGGTAGATGGAATCTTGAGGTTATGTATAAATTATCATCGCCTGAATTAGGTGACTATCAAGAATAATCATCCATTGTTTAGAATCTATGAACTCTTTGACCAACAGAAAGAGGTGAAGTGATTCTTGAAGATTAACCACATACTGGGTTATCATCAGCTTTGAGTTTGAAATAAGGACATACCGAATAAAAACTCATGATGTTGCTATAACCACTATGAGTATTTGGTGATTTTCTTCAGAATGATAAATGCCCCAACAGTGTTCATGGGAGTCATGAACTGGACCTTTCAACCCTTATTGGATCGGTTCATGGTTGTAATATACATGACATATTTTAAAGGTATTTTTCATTTAATTTACATCCTTGATTTGTTTTGGGGGTTTTCCATGCATTTTTGAAGTAAATGGTGGGTTTCCAAAATTTGGGCCAACCCGAGAGCCCATTTCCATTTTTGAAAGTACATTTTTTTTCTTTAATAAATCCTTAATTTTTCAACCTTTTTTACCCATTCAAATTCCAAAATGACCTTAATTTTACTATTCAAACCACCAAAGAAATTTGGCCCCCTTAAAAATTCATTAGCATCTTGGATTTGGGTGATTAATTTAGGTGTTGGGCCAACCCGAAATCCCATTTCCAGTTTTAATTTTTTTTAATGCTTTCATAAAATATTCATTTTTTATTCTTTTTTAGTAATTACACCTCTCACCTTCTCCCACTGTACCTGTACACACCCCCAGCTTAGTTTCCCCCTCTTTGGAGATCGTATTAGTTGGGAATTAGGACCGAACTTCTCAGGTTTCTAAAATCATCCAGATTTCTCAAGTAAGTGACTATCCTTCTAAGTTCCTTCCTGTTCCTTAAGATTTCTCTTTTTTTTCTTGAATACCAAAATGTACAGAAGATAGGGATTCGTACCTAGGGTTTCATTTTGTGTTTCTTGGTCCAATCCTCTGGTTTTAGGTTTGATCTCACTCCCTTGTGGTGCGGTTGAAGTTCCGCACTAGGATTTGCGGTTCTTGACTCTTTTGGTAGGTGATTCCATGTTTATGAAATATTTATGTCTTAGAATGCTATATTTATCATACTTTCAGGTTTATATCATTTTATTATTGCTGCAAAAATTAGTTTTATTGGTTTTTATTTTGAAAATGAATTTTTAAATGAAAATTTCTTGTGAAATTGGGGGGGGGGGGTTTCATGGGAATGTTTTATTAGTTTATTTGGGAATTCCCTATTAATACTTAATTGATTTTATTGAACTATAATAGGGATTCCAATAATGTTCTGAATTTTATCCCTTTTGTTTGTTTCTATTAAAATGGGTTTTAATAGTGTTTGTGGAACATGTGAACTTTAAATCCCATGTTTGTATAAAAATGAAGGTTTTTCAAAGTTATCATTTCTTGGTTCACAAGGGGCTGCCCTAAAAATGATTTTTTGTTTTAATAGAAATTTATTGGTCTGAATTTTATGTTTTGGTAACTTTATGGTGTGCACATAGTGTGAAAGTTTGGTTCTTAAGAAGTTTGGTGTGTGAAACATTACAGGATTTGGAGGAATTGTTTTATTAAAAATCTAAGTGTTTTGTTGTGTGTTTTAAGTGGTATAAAATGTGATAGCTACTGTATTATTTTTGTGTGACCAGTAGTGGTGTGTTATATGAAAATATATTTATGTTTCATGATGAAATTTATTGAGCACAAAAGGGGAATCCTGAGTACCTAGGTGGGGCGGATTTGTACTAGTACGGCTAGTGGACCAGATGGGTTTTGTCCCTGTTTCACTTAGAATTTGGATAAAGACAACTCTAAATAAACTATTTGTATGATTTTTGGGGACCAATAGGTTATGGGTATGTTCCCTACTAGTGTCTTGTGCATTAGAATGGATTTTTCTATGGTTACTTTACACCGAGGTACGAGGTACATAGGGCCCGAGACAACCTAGTGCCTAGGGGTGTTCCCAATTTTGTGGCTCATTGGATTTGTGGTATTTACCCATATACTAGGCTGTTTTTGGAAGTAAATTAATTTATCTAACATTTTTATTTTAATGTGTTAACATTCTGAAATTCTCGGATTGAAAACAATTTTCATTTGAAAGTTTCATTTCTTGGGATTTTAACACTGTTTCACCTTGTATATTAAAATTGATTGTTTTGTTCACATTGTATTGCATTCTCTTTGGAATAATCTGGTGGTATACTATTGGGATTAGGCTCACACCCTACTTACACCCATTTGGTGTAAGTAGACATTCTTTTGCTTGACTCATGTAAAGGGAAGGCTAAGGGTGATGGCGGTTCAGGGTGTTAGTCCCCATCGCTGGGGCGGAGTTGTGGAGAAGGCTTGTAGGTGATGAACCCCTTGTCATGTGGAGTCCATGGGGATGTATTTATGTTGTCATTATTTTTATTTGGACCACTTTTAGTGTCATTAAACAAATTTATTCAGATCTGGGTTTGTTAAGAATTGTTTAGCATAAAAATTTCAGATTCTAATTATTGATTGTTGTTTTATGTTTTATGACTTCATAATTGGGTAAATCGTTCCCAAACCATATTTTTTGATACCCAGGAATTTGTGCCAGCCTGTGGGGATAGGAAATGCCCTTCGGGCCTTGCCACGGGCCGGGTTTGGTTCCGTTAATGGTGGCGACTAGATCCGGTTCGTGACAAAATGGTATCAGAGGAGGTTAAAGTTTTGGGTTATATTGCTATTTTGGGATGATTCGGGATAGACAGGAGCTAGGGCTGTTAGGGATCAGGGTTTAGGTTGTGAGTAGGGTGCCTGGACCGCACCTCTCATGGCAGACCTTGAGTCACTAGGGGATGTTGGAATTTACGGATTGACTTCACTTCCAGGTGAGACGTGTGGGCTGCAGACCACATATAGACATCAGGTGGATATAGAGTAGTTGTTTCTTTTATTATTGGAATATGTTTAGTTTATTTATATTTGATGTATTTAATTACAATTTTCATAATTGTGGTATTGACTATTTTTTTGTGACAATTGCATTTTGTAGCAACATGCCTCCCCAGAAATTTCCCACGCGCCCACATGAGGAAGCTGGAGAGAGTTCTCCCACGCTAATTGATCAGAGGCTCGTGGAGGCTATGGTTCGGGCTATCCAATCTTTGGGATAGGGACCAACTCCTTCTCCTATTCCTATTAGGGTATAAGAGACAGGTCCTAGAAAAGATAAAGCATAAGAGTTTCTGAAAAACAAGCCTCCTACCTTCCGAGGTAGCTCAGAACCCCAGTAAGCAGAAGAATGGCTCGAGAAGATCGAGCATATATTTGAGTTCCTGGAAACACCATAGGATCTCAGGGTGAAGTGTTCCTCCTTTCCATTGGAGGGTCCAAGCCGTAAGTGGTGGGAGTCAGTGCTTCAGGCTGGGAAGAATGAGCAGATGCGCTGGGGAGATTTCAAGGCTGTCTTCAATGAACAATACTGCCCTGAGGTGTTGGCTTATGCTAGGTCTAGAGAGTTCATGGAACTTTTTTAGGGGAATATATATATGATGGAGTATGCCAACCATTTCACTGAGTTGGTTCGGTATGCTCCAGAAATTGTCTCTAATGAGAAAGCGAAGGCCCAGAGGTTTGAGAAAGGCTTGCGACCAGAGATATACTCCCAGGTGTTCTTGTTTAAGCTAAGGACCAATGCTGAGGTCGTTGATCGGGTGTTCATGGTGGAGATTGATAAGAAAGGCAGAGCTGGTTTCTATGGTTCAGTATCAGTAGTGGGAAGTGGCAGCTCCTCAGAGAAGAAAAGGAAGCGGGAAGATATTGTGAATAAAGGAGGTGGCAGTTCAGGCCACTCTTCCAGGCAGTTTTCTTCTCCGGCTTATGATGCGAGATTGGTCATGTGCCTCCAGTGTGGGAATCCCGGGAACATCTGACCAGCATGTCCACATCCTCTGAATCCTTGTTACCAGTGTGGAGGTATGGGGAATTTGCAGTGTTTTTGTGGTGTGACACGTCCACTTCCGAGTGGGGCTGGGTCAGTGGCTTCAAGAGGAGTGCCGGCACAGTCTGAGCCATCGAGGACTGGGGGATCTCGATTTGGAAGCCGTGGTGGTAGGGTTGGGTTGTCTTCTAGGAAAATCCAGTTTAGGGCACAACCACAGACTAGCGGTCGTCCTCAGGCAGATACTGGAAATCTCCATGCAGTGGATCAGGCACCAGCAGGATCAGAGGAGGGACCATCGACAGTTTGAGGTACCTTTCTGATTGCATCTTCTATAGCTACTACCCTTTTTGATACTGGTGCCTTTGTTTCATTCATTTCTACCCATTTTGTGGACATTCTGAATTTTCCAACTAATTTGATGTCTTTCGCAATGGAGTTGGTGACACTGCTGAGAAAGAAGAAGGAGCAGGGTCTTAGGTTCCCATTGTGTGCTCTTTCTGTGTCAGGGGTCGAGATGGAGTGGGACCTCTTGGTATTATATATGGACCTTTTTTATGTCATACTTGGGATGGATTGGCTAGTACACTTCCAGGCACACATAGATTTCTACAGAAGGTGTGTGAGTTTCATGGCACCTGATGGGAGTTGTCAGGTATTTCATGGAGAATGGGATCCTCAGTCAGGTCACGCAGGGCCTCCACTCCTAGAGTTGGGAAGTGTTATCTTCCAGTTATCTTCAGTCATGCTAGAGGATGGTCTTTCACCTGAAGGTTCACTACCTCATGTAGTGAACGAGTTTCCGGAGGTATTCCCAGATGATTTTTTAGGTTTGCCCCCGGAGTGGGATGTGGAGTTTTCGATTGATCTGGCACCAGGAACACAACCAATATCTCTTCCCTCTTATCACATGGCCCCCACCGAGCTGAGGGAATTAAAGATACAGCTGGATGACTTAGAATCCAAAGGATTCATTCGCCCGAGCGTCTCTCCTTGGGATGCTCCTATGTTGTTCACGAAAAAGGATCATAGATCCCTCCAATTGTACATTGACTACCAGAATCTGAATAAGGTAATAATTAAGAATAAATACCCTTTTCCCAGAATAGATGATTTTTTCGATCAGTTGAAGGGGGAAAAGTGGTTCTCAAAGATAGACTTGTGTTCGAGGTATCATCAACTTCGGGTGAAAGAGTTAGATATCCCAAAGACAGCCTTTCTAAGCAGGTATGACCACTTTGAGTATTTGGTCATGCCCTTCGGATTGACCAATGCTTCAGTGGTCTTTATGGCACTCAAGAATAGGGTGCTTAATAAGTAACTCAATTCCTTTGTTGTGGTGTTAGTGGATGACATTCTGGTATACTCTAGCTCTGAGGAGGAACACGAACATCACTTGAGGATCATTCTGGGTACATTACGGGATCACCGCCTCTATGAAAAGTTGTCAAAGTGCACTTTATGGATCAGAGAGGTGAGATTTCTGGGGCATGTGATCTCAGAGCACGAAGTTTCAGTGGACCCTGAAAAAATTAGTGCGGTCATGTCATGGGAGAAACTGAAGAATGTGTTCAAGATCAGGAGTTTTCTTGGCTTGGATGGTTATTACAGGCGATTTGTTCGGGATTTCTCTCGGCTTGCTTCCCCGATGACTACCCTCACCTGAAAGGGGTAAATTTTGTATGGGGTCCAGAATGCCATTTTTCATTCGAGGAGCTGAAGAGGCGGTTGACTACCGCCCCCGTGATGATTTTACCAGAGGCAGGAAAGGGATATGTGGTCTATTGTGATGCTTCAGGTATAGGTCTTGGGTGCGTTCTTATGCAGGATGATCATGTGGTCGTGTATGGTTACCTCCAACTTCGACCACATGAAAAGAACTACCCAACCCATGACTTGGAGTTGGCAGTGGTGATTCATTCTTTGAAGACATGGCGTCACTACCTCTTTGGGGAGAAGTTTGTGGTATACTCTGATCACAAAAGCTTATCCTATATCTTCTTGTAGAAGGACCTCAACTTGAGGCAACATCATTGGATCGAGTACTTGTAGGGGTTTGAATTTGACATTGTCTATACCCCAGGAAAGGGTAATGTAGTGGCCAACACCTTGAGTAGAAGGGTTCCAGTACAGGCTTTGAAGAAGTCCAATGATGAGTTAGCATTGATGGAGCTCTTTTTTCAGATTCATGTGGAGACCAAGGAACACAGTGGAGGGGAATTCTTGGTAAGAATCCAGTTGACTCCTTCTCTATTGGAGTTGATTATGCGGGAACAACCCAATGATGAGCTTTTTCAGTGGTCGAAGCAGTTTCTTCATGGTGGGGAGACATCCTCTGATTGGTCGTCGTCTCCCGAGGGCATCTTGTGCTTCAAGGGCCGTTCAGTAGTGCCATTATCTCTGCAGAAGGGGTGATGCAGGATAGCCACCAGTCTCAGTGGGATGTCCATCCGGGTGCCACTAAGATGTATTATGATGTCCGTCGACAGTTTTTGTGGCCTGGTATGAGACGGGACATAAAAGACTTTGTTTCGAGATGCTACACATGACAGTAGGTGAAAGCAGAGCACCAAAGGCCTTCTGGTTTGCTCCAACCACTACCCATTCCTACCTGGAAGTGGGAAGAGGTCACCATGGACTTCATTGTTGTCTTACCTTGTACACCTCAGGGTAAGAATGCCATTTGGGTGGTGATTGAACGTCTGACCAAATCAACCCAATTCATTCCGATAAAAGATACAACTAAAGTGGATGAGTTGGGCCATTTGTATCTTCAGGAATTAGTGAGACTCCATGGTGTACCATCAAAATTTGTCTAAGATAGAGACCCCCGCTTCACTTCTCAATTTTGGGAAGGCCTTCAAAAGGCCTTGGGGTCTCACATTAAGATGAGCACGACATACCACTCTCAGAAGGATGGTCAGACAGAGGGGGCGAATCAGATTTTGGAGGACATGCTTCGTGCATGTGTCCTAGACTTTGGAGGTTCTTGGGATATCCATTTGGGATTGGTTGAGTTTTCATATAATAACAGTTACCAATCCTAGATTTGAATGGCCCCTTTTGAGGTGCTCTATGGTCAGCCATGTCGGTCCCCCTTATGTTGGGCTGAGGTAGGATAAACTTCACTGTTGGGGCCGAGACTTGTGTAGCAGACTTCTGAGAAGGTAAAGTTGATCATGAAATGCTTATTAATAGCTCAAAGTTTTCATAAATCTTATGCTGATTGGAGGCGTTGAGACCTAGAGTTTTCTGCGGGTGACATGGTATTCTTGAAAGTGGCCCATCATCTGGGCCATCGTCGATTGAGCAAGTAAGGTAAGCTGATGCCGCGGTATTTCAAGATCTTTGAGATCACCGAGCATATTAGAAAGGTGACATACAGGTTGGCCTTACCTTCTTAGTTGACGTCCATCCATGATGTCTTCCACGTCTCTCATTTGAAGAAATACAACCTGGATCTGTCCCATGTGTTGAGTTGGGAAGAACTGGAGATAGAGCCTGACTTGTCTGTTGTTGAGAGGCCGGTGAAAATAGTGGACTCCCAAGAGAAGATACTTTGAGGGAATTATATTCCATTAGTCTGGGTTCTATGGCAGTATGGGAATGATACACATGAGACATGGGAGCGAAAGTCATGGGTCGAGGTAGAGTACCCGTTCTTGTTTTCCAATCAAGATTCATGTTGACTTTCCAGGGCGGAAAGTCCTTCATGGTGGGGAGAATTGTCACATAAATGACATATTTTAAAGTTATTTTTCATTTAATTTACATCCTTGATTTTTTTTTTGGGGGGGGGGGTTTCCATGCATTTTTGAAGGAAATGGTGGGTTTCCAAAATTTGGGCCAACCCAAGATCCCATTTCCAGTTTTAAAAGTACATTTTTTCTTTAATAAATCCTTCGTTTTTCAACCTTTTTCACCCATTCAACTTCCAAAATGACCTTAATTTTACTATTCAAACCACCAAAGAAATTTATGCCCCTTAAAAATTCATTAGCATCTTGGATTTGGGTGATCAAATCAGGTATTGGGCCAACCCAAAATCCCATTTCCAGTTTTATTTTTTTTAATTATTTCATAAAATATTCATTTTTTATTCTTTTTTAGTGATTCCACCTATCACATGCTCCCACTGTACCTGGAAGTACCCCCAGATTAGTTTCCCCCTCTTTGGAGATTGTATCAATCGGGAATTAGGGTCGAACTTCTCAGGTTTCTAAAATCGTCCATATTTCTCAAGTAAGTGACTATCCTTCTAAGTTCCCTCCTTTTCCTTAAGAATTCTCTTTTTTTTCTTGAATAAAAAAATTTCCAGAAGACATGGATTCGTACCCAGGGTTTCATTTTGAGTTTCTTGGTCCAATCCTCTGGTTTTAGGTTTGATTTCACTCCCTTGTGGTGCGGTGGTGGTGTAGTTGAAGTTCCACACTAGGTTTTGCGGTTCTTGACTCTTTTGGTAGGTGATTCCATGTTTATGCAATCTTTGTGTCTTATAATGATGTATTTATCATAATTTCAGGTTTATCTCATTTTATTATTGCTACAAAAATTAGTTTTATTGCTGTTTTCTTTGCAAATAAATTTTTAAATGCAAATTTCTTGTGAAATTGGGGGGGGGGGGTTTCATGGGAATGTTTTATTGGTTTATTTGGGAATTACCTATTAATACTTAATTGATTTTATTGAGCTATAATAGAGCTTAAAATAATTTTCTGAATTTTATCCCCTTTGTTTTTTATGTGAAAATGGGTTTTAATAGTGTTTGTGGAACATGTGAACTTTAAATCCCATGTTTGTGTAAAAATACAGGTTTTTCAAAGTTATCATTTCTTGGTTCACAAGGGGATTCCCTAAAAATTATTTTTTGTTTTAATAGAAATGTATTGGTCTAAATTTTATATTTTGGTAACTTTATGGTGTGCACATAGTGTGCAATTTTGGTTCTTAATAAGTTTGGTGTGTGAAACATTACGAGATTTGGAGGAATTGTTTTATTAAAAATCTAAGTGTTTTGTTGTGTGTTTTAAGTGGTATAAAATGTGATAGATACTGTATTATTTGTGTGTCACCAGTAGTGGTGTGTTATATGAAAATAGATTTATGTTTCATGATTAAAATTGATTGAGCACAAAAGGGGAAGCCCGAGTACCTAGGTGGGGCGGATTTGTACTAGTACGACTAGTGGAACGGATGGGTTTTGTCCCTGTTTCAATTAGAATTTGGATAAAGACAACTCTAACTAAACTATTTGGATGATTTTTGGGGACCAATATGTTATGGGTATGTTCCCTACTAGTGGCTCATGAACGAGAACCGATTTTTCTATGGTTACTTTACACCGAGGTACGAGGTACACAGGGCCCGAGACAACCTAGTGCCTAGGGGTGTTCCCAATTTTGTGGCTCATTGTATTTGTGGTATTTACCCATATAATATGGTGTGTTTGGGAGTAAATTACAGTAGCTAAATTTTTTATTTTAATGTGTTAACATTCTGAAATTCTTAGATTGAAAACTGTTTTCATTTGAAAGTTGCATTTCTTTGAATTTTAACACTATTTCACCTTGTGTATTAAAATTGATTGTTTTGTTCACATTGTATTGCATGCTCTTTGGAATCATCTGGTGGTATCCTATTGGACTTAGGATCACACCCTACTTACACCCATTGGGTTTAAGTAGAACTTCTTATGCTTGACTCAGGTAAAGGGAAGGCTAAGGGTGATGGCAGTTCAGGGTGTTAGTCCCCATCGCTGGGGCGGAGTTGTGGAGAAGGCTTGCGGGTGACCCTTGTCGTGTGGAGTCCATGGGGATGTCTTGATATTGTCATTATTTTTATTTGGACCACTTTTAGTGTCTTTAAACAAATTTATTCAGATCTGGTTTTTTTAAGAATTGTTTAGCATGAAAATTTCAGATTCTAATTATTGATTGTTTTTTTATGTTTTATGCTTTCATACTCAGGTAAATTGTTCCCAAACCAGATTTTTTGATACCCGGGCACTTGTTCCAGCTCGTGGGGATATGGAACGCCCTTAAAGCCTTGCCACAGTCCGAGTTTGGTGCCGTTAATGGTGGCGACCATATCCGGTTCGCGACAATGGTGGTCATTATAGACGACATCCTCATGTACTCAACACCAGGGGAGGAGTGAACGAGACATTTAAAGATGTTCATAGACATACTTTGAGAGAACCAACTTTATAAAAATCTACTGAAGTTTCAGTTCTAGATTGAAGAGGTCCACTTTCTGAGATATGTCATCTCAAATGATGAGTAGCAATTGACCCAACAAAAATCTAGGCAGTGCTAACTTGGGATCCATCCAAGGGTGTGACTGAGGTGTAGAGATTCCTTAGGCTGGTAGGCTATTATTTGAGATTCCTGCCCAATTTCTCTAGGGTCACGACTCCTCTAACTACCTTGACCCAAAAGGGGCAACCTTTCATGTGGTCAGAGAAGTGCCAATAGGCTTTTAGGAGCTGCGGTAGAGGTTGAAGAGTGCCCCCATATTGAGACTATCAGAGGAGGGAGTTGAGTACGTGGTGTTATGTGATTCCTTCAGAGCTGGGCTTGAATGTGCTCTGATATAGAGGGACATGGTGATTGTTTGTGGGTCCCAATAGCTGAGACCCCAAGGGAAATATTATGTGAACCACAATTTGGAGTCGAAAATATTAGTTTTTTCTATGAAGTTCGGACAACACTAACTTATGAGAGATAGATTAATCATCTATTATGACCATAATATTCTAAATTATACCACACTACTAAAAATAAAGGCCTTTAACAATGATAAAATAGGCCTTTTTAGTGCAAAAAAATCATTGACAATTGGAGCATGATTAAAATACCTAGACTTTTATCAGCGCTTTATAAGAGAAAATATAGGGAAAAATATATAATTTAATTAAAATAAAATTTACAACAAAAATACAAGAAAAAAATACTGTATTATAGAAATTTCAAACACTGGCTTGTATAATTACATGAGTAAGTACAAATTATCATAGATATTCAAAAACATCAATGTTCCTTTGTCTTTGGACCCGACCCTCCTTCATTCTATTAGTTTCCAAACAAACCAACCCAAATCAAGAAAAATAATTCACCTATATGAAAAAACAATTCTTATGTTAGTAATACTATAAAGAAATAAATTAAACACAAAGTGTCAATTTTAAACTAAAAACATATACTTTGAGTTATACCAAGCACACCGTGTATCAGATTGATTTGCAGTTGATTCTTACACATCACACCATTTATTTTTATTCTCAAAAGTAGGTCCTCTTGAATTGTATATCATATATGGTGATAAAAAACTCACTATGAATGGGATCCAATTCAAGAGGGCTTACTTTTTGAGAACAAACCTTCAACTGTCACACCATTTCTTATTCATCTTCAAGTATTATCTCTATAAAAATTAACTAAATAAGCATAAGATAAAAATGAAAAATAAACAAATAAACAAATATCATATAAAATGATGAGAAAAAAATCTGATATCATTTGGTCAGTTTTGGATATGTGATGCGTGTTTAAACTAAAATGGAACTTTTGTATTAAAAACATGCAATTCGAGTTATATCAACCACATCATGTGTCAGATTAATGCGAGGTAAATTCTCACACATGAAAAAGGAATTATGGATTATTTTCATAAAGTTTGAAAATAAACCGATATCATTTTATTGGTTTTGTCTATTTGAGGTGTGTTTTAAACTAAAATGACACTTTTATAATAAAAGCACATATTTTGAGTCATATTGAACACATCATGTATCTGATTGATGTGAATTTAATTCTTACACATGAAAAATGAATTATGGATCATTTTAATAAATATTTAAAACAACCTAAGCCCATTTATCAATTTTGGCTATTTGATGTGTGTTTTAAACTAAAATGACACTTTTATTGAAAACACGCAGTTCGAGTCATATCGACCACATCATGTGTCGTATTGACGTGTGGTCAATTCCTGCATGTGAAAAATGAATTATAGATCATTGTACTATTTTTTGAAATCAATCCAAGCTCTTTTGCTTGGTTTCATCTATTTGATGTGTGTTTTAAACTAAAATGACACTTTTGTATTAAAAACACACACTTTGAGTTATATCGACGACATCATGTGTTGGATTAATGGTCGGTCAATTTCTACACATGAAAAAATAAATTATGGATCATTGTACTAAATTTTGATAACAATACGAGATTGTTTTATCGATTTTGGCTATTTGATGCGTGTTTTAAACAAAAATTGTACTTTTATATTAAAAACACGCACTTTGAGTAATATCGACCATATAATGTGTCATATTGATATGTGGTCAATCCCTATATGTGAAAAATAAATTATGGATCATTTTAATAAATTTTTAAAACAATCCAAGCTCATTTCCTCAGTTTTGGCTATTTGATACGTGTTTTAAACTAAAATGACACTTTTGTATTGAAACATGCACATCGAGTCATATCGACCACATTATGTGTCAGATTGATTTTTAATCAATTCCTAAACATGAAAAATTAATTATAGATCATTTTACTAAAGTTTGAAAACAATCTGAGCTCATTTTCTTGATTTTTTCTATTTGATGCTTTTTTAAACTAAAATGACACTTTTGAATTGAAAACACACACTTCAAGTCACATCGACCACATCATGTGTTGGATTGATATGCAGTCATTTACAGATAAAAAATGAATTATGGATCAGTGTAATAATTTTTGAAAACAATCTAATATTTTTAGCTCGGTTTTGGAAATTTGATGTGTGTTTTAAACTAAAATGACATTTTTGTATTAAAAATAGACACTTTGAGTCATATCGACCACA
Organism: Viscum album; assembly: GCA_963277665.1. Lineage (NCBI taxonomy): Eukaryota > Viridiplantae > Streptophyta > Magnoliopsida > Santalales > Viscaceae > Viscum > Viscum album. The sequence continues at coordinate 1,688,581,571 of OY728163.1, read as the reverse complement.
TTATGTGTCAGATTGATGTGCGGTCAATTACTACATTTGAAAAATTAATTATGGTTCATTTTCTTAATGTTTTAAAACAATCCAATCTTGTTTTATTGGTTTTGGATATTTGATGTGTGTTTGAAACTAAAATGACACTTTTGTATTGAAAACAAGCACTTCGATTCATATTGACCACATCATATGTCAGATTGATTTGTGGTCAATTCATACACATGAAAAATGAATTATAGGTCATTTTTATAAAGTTTGAAAACAATACATGCTCATTTTCTTGGTTTTGGATATTTGATGGTCATTTTCATGTGTTGGATTGATGTAAGGTCAATTCCTACACATAAAAAATGAATTATGGATCATTTTACTAAAGTTTTAAAATAATATGAGATTGTTTTCTTGGTTCTGGCTATTTGATGTGAATTTTAAACTAAAATGTCACTTTTTATATTGAAAACACACACATCGAGTCATATCAACCACATTTTTGAGTCAGATTTATGTGAGGTCAGTTCCCACATATGAAAAAAGAATTATGGATCATTTTACTAAAATTTTAAAATAATATGAGCTCTTTTTCTTAGTTTTGGCTATTTGATGCATGTTTTGAACAAAAATGATACTTTTGTATTGAAAACATGTACTTTAAGTCATATTGAACACATCGTGTGTCATATTGATGTGTGGTTAATTCCTACACATGAAAAATGAATTATGGATATTTTTCATAAAGTTTTAAAACAATATGAGATCATTTTCTTAGTCTTGGATATTTGATGCACATTTTAAACTAAAATTACACCTTTATATTAAAAACAGGTGTTTTGAGTCATATCGACCACATTGTATGTCATATTTCTATGAGGTCAATTTCTACTTGTGAAAAATTAATTATAGGTTGTTTTCCTAAAGTTTTAAAATAATCTGAGCTCATTTTCTCAATTTTGGCTACTTGATGTGTGTTTTAAACTAAAATGAAACTTTTGTATTGAAAACACACACTTCAAGACATGTCGACCACATCATGTTTCATATTGATGTGTGATCAATTACTACATGTGAAAAATGAATTATGGATCATTTTCCTAAATTTTGAAAACAATCCAAGCTTATTTTCTTGGTTTTGGATATTTAATGCGCGTTTTAAACTAAAATGACACTTTTGTATTGAAAACACACACTTCGAGTCACATCGAACACATCATGTTTTGAATTCATATGTGGTGAATTCCTACACATGAAAAATGAATTATTGATCATTTTCCTAATGTTTGAAAACAATTTGAGCTCATTTTCTCAATTTTGACTATTCAGTGCACATTTTAAACTAAAATGACACTTTTGTATTCAAAACACACACTTTGAGTCCTATCGATCACATCATGTGTTATATTGATGTGAGGTAAATTAATACATGTAAAAAGTGAATTATGGATCATTTTACTAAAGTTTAAAAACAATCTAACCTCATTTTCTCAGTTTTGGCTATTTGATGTGTGTTTCAAACTAAAATTACACTTTTGAATTAAAAACAAACACTTCGAGTCATATCAACCACATTGTGTGTAAGATTGATGTGCGATCAATTCCTACACATGAAAAATGAATTATGGATTATTTTAATAAAGTTTGAAAATAATTAGAACTTCTTTTCTCAGTTTTGGCTATGTGATACTTGTTTTAAACTAAAATGAAACTTTATTGTTGATTTAAAATACATACCATTTTCTTCTCTAGCTAAGCATACCCCATACTTGCTTTAAAATAGGTGTACATAATTTTTGATGCACATTGTTTATTTTTAACACTCCTTTATTATTTAATAAATTAACAATTTTGAATCAAATTGGATAAAATAAATAACTTCAAATAATATATTATTGACTATAATAAACCTAAAATGATTTATTATCATTAAAAGTGATGAAATCATTCCATGTTTCCTTATTTATAATGTGTACATAAGTAATTGGTGAGTGGGGATTTATTTTCCCCTCAACATCCCTAAAATAAAACTTGGTAAGAAGTGTCAAAAAGCCTATATGTGCTTTTCCAATGACCATTAAGACATATTTTTTACAGAAATTGTATAAAATAAATGAACTCTACAAGGGATAATGAAAATTAAACCAATGTTTCATTATATAATTTTTCTTCAAAATAGAGAAAGTATATTGTAACATTAAATTAATATATTCCCAAAGGGTTTCATTCATTACAAGTTATACATGATTCCATGAATCTATATCAATCAGCACATTCATCCTCATTGTGACCCCAACATAACTAATGAACATTGAATTGTTGGGGTCAATAAGTTGGTCATGTTAATTCCAATCAACCTCAAATTTTATACCCTTACTTCTTGCCTTGATAATTTTAGTAAAAATTGTTATGTTTCACTATTCTTGGTTTTTTTCATCAACATGGTGTTGATACCATAATAGTTCTATAGTTTCAGCATCAACCACCTGTTCTTCCATGATATTGGTAACATCATCATGCCTAGAATTCATTTTCTATATGAGTAGTCAAAAATTTAATTTAGATTATATAAATATAGTAGAGAATACATAATATTAAAAAGAAAACTATAGTATATTAAAAAAATTATAACCTTCTCATTGATCTCTCTTTCTTTTCTTTAAAGGCTAAAGGGATTTGGCTCCTCTATCAAGAATCCAAATACCCTATTTGTGGTACCCTCTAACGTATAATAAATTATCTATATTCAGACCACTATTAAATGATTGTGATCTCCCAATGAGAGGGTTATCCTCAATTGAATTTTTATCTGACCCTACCATTGTTTTATTCACCAGTAGGGCAATTAACCAATTATTGTTTGCTGGATCTAAGACATAAAATAACTATACTACTTGTGATTCCATTATGAATGGACAATATTTTTCCACTTATACACTGAAATAACCTTCACAAATCCCATTTCATCAAATTTCACTACACTTCTATTTTCATCCCATTTACAATGGAAAATTTCCACTTGAAATATTATATAATACAACTCGTATATTTGTTTGATGATGAAAAAATATGACATATTCATATAAATGATATTTCTATCCTTATATCCAAATATTTGCATCACTTCCTCCATAAGCATAACTCCAATGTTTTTCATCGTACTGCGGTCATCATATTCTTTAATATAGAACATATAACTATTAATTACAAAACCAGTGTAATATATAACATTTGTATTTGGTCCCTTGAATAACCATCGAAGTTGTTAGACAATTGAATTTATATTTTTAGACAAATCCTTATAAATATGATATTAGAACCATCCTATAAACTATTGATTACGTGTATTTGATATCCATCCTTCATCCCTTTATGGATTTAAATGTCTAAGAATTGCATTGTAGGATTCAACATATAGATCAACATATTCACTATTATTAAAAATGTAAATGAGAGTGTTATTTATCTTTGTGATGGTAATTGTAACAACATATATTCTAGAAATATCTTCACCAATAAGGCATCCACTATGACATGACTTTAGGTGATCGATTCTATCAACATCTGATAGGTAATCGATACAGAATTCAATAGCTTCTTCAATAATATATCATTCTGCAATAAAATATTCTGGTCAAATTTGATTCATGACGTACCCTTTCAAAATATTCATATATCATTCAATGGGGTATATCTATATTTAATGGATATAACCACACAGTTGAACCTCTCTAACCAAGTAAACCATTAGGTTAACTATTATATCAAATAATGATGGTAGAAAGAATATCTCTAATTCACATAATAGGAATTCAACCTCCATATTCAAGATTATAAACTTTGTTGGGTCTATAATTTTACTACACATGACTTTGAAAAAGAAGAAGAGTCTGGTTAATTTATGTCATAAATTTTTAGGCATAATGCAATGTAAATCGACGATCATCAAATCTTGCATCAAAACATAGTAGTCGTTCGATTTTAGTCCATGTAACTTCAAATTAGTCATTGAAATGACATCTTTTATATTTTTTGAATACCCCACTGGAAATTTTACACCATTAAGGAAAATGAAAAAATGAAAATTTTCTTTTTTGGATAGAGTGAAAGCTGCTGGAGGAAGAAAAGTCCAAAGTTTACCCTTCACCGTGCCAACTCGTCCCTTATCCCCATGTCAATAATGTCCAACCTACCCTTGATGTCATCTTTTTTTTTTCTAGAAAATTTTAGTAACATTCCAATAACACTATCAAATATATTTTTTTTCTATATGCATGCCATCAATAAAATGTCTGACGTACAAAAAATTCCAGTACAAAAATTCAAAGAAAATTGATAACATTTTCCAACTTCATTTTGTAAGGTTTTTCAAAAATGGTTTACCTAAAATAATTTCAATATATTTTACTTTATCAAATAGATGATCATAATTTAGTGGAGATGGTGTTGTACCTTGTTTGATATTCCCATCAAACACCATCATCCAAGATTGATGTTTATATCACTGAGGTAAAAATTTATAACGTCCTAAAAACACAGTCTTTAAGGAATGTTTCAACCGAACTGAGTGTGTGAATTCTTCAAAAATGAGACACCCCAAAATTCCTTTAATTCTACAGCCTGAAAAATTTCCATAATAAAGAAAGTCATTTATCATCCCATATAACATGGTCCTCAATGTGAATTATTTACTTCTATGAGAATCATACATTGTAACACCTATATCCCACATTAATTTTAGATCTCTGATCAATGAATTCAAAGAAATTAATATCATTACCAGGTTGTTTTGGTCTAAATATAAGTAGATAAAACATAATGTATTTTCACTTCATGCATAACCATGTTGGCAAGTTATAATTTACCACTATAACTAGCCATATACTGTGAGTACTAATCTATACACCAAAAGGATTTATTCCATATATATATAGTGAAAGATGGATCTTTCTTGGATCATTTCAAAATTCAAGATACTCATAATCAATTTTCTTTCACTGAGGAGAGTCCACTGGATGATGTGGCTTCCCATCTTTAATTCTTGTATCTGTGTGACATGTCAATTTTATCATGGTTTCCTGAAATCCATTTAGTCTTTTTAAACCATGGAATGATTGGAAAGTACCATAAAACTTTTGAAGAAATTTATTATTATTTCTTTTATTGATTCACAACACACTTAGGAAATTTTATGAGGTATTCATGGAACTTGAGAAATAATATAAAATCATTTGGACAAGAATGCATTTTTTAGATATCATTCCCATTTAACATAGAATTCATTTCACATCATATGTTTGACATAGAAGTTCATTTTCTTCTAGTAGAATATCATTCAGGAGACCAAATAGTTCTGTAAAGCTGGGGTTGATCCATCCATTTCCAGATTTCAAATAGTATAATGCCAATACACCTAACAATGTTGTGTATTTAGTATAACCAATATACAATGGTCTCTTAGTATAACTATTTAACTTCTCAAACAACTTTATACAACCAAGAAGGTAATCTTCAATTTCCATTATCATTTCTTCCATATGATCTCCATCATCATTTACACTGGTATTCATATTAAATGATCCATAAACCATAATATCATTCTAATTGGTGTGCACGTTTAGTTTTTACCCATGTTTAGTCCAACATTTATAGATATGACCTATTTTATGAAAAATAAAATGTTATTATAACTCTTATGGACTAATTTTTCTTGAATAACAATAATTTAAACATGGAAAAAAGTATTTGATAAGGGTCTTATGCATAATCTATTTCAAACTTGATGCACTATTTAACTCCATCTTCATACTCTTTTGTTATACGATTAGCGTATATCTATTTTCGATTCATATTCATCCTATTAGGTTCATAAAATATTCATTTTTTATAAAAACTAAATAAAGACACATAATATATTCATAATCAAAGGTGAAAGTTATAAATAAATATAATAATGGGAACCCAAAATTTGAATGTTATCGATTATGATTCTTGAAAATTATCATTTTACAGAAGGGTGATATAAAAATAATCAACCTGGGTAAACATGTGCCTCTTGGTTGAGGTTCTCAATTTGATGTTATGTGTGACAAAAATGTGGTAATAAATATGTTGGAAAAAATATTTATTATTGGATGAAAGAATTACCATTGAAATTATTGTTTTTTATTTTTATTTAATTATGACCTGGCTTTGTAAATTTGTGTAAAAATATCTTTCATCAAAGCAAACAAGGTCATGTAATCATCGAATTTTGATACAGGGTCAATGATCTTGGAATTTCATGAAATGAATGGATGAAACTATAATTGAAAATAGAAGTGAAATTGGATTCCATGTTACTCTCTTTTCCTATAGATTATTCTAGACCATGTAATATAATAATAATAATAAATATATTTGTACTATAACCCACCGATGAACTCCTATTTCAGAAATTGTAGAGTTATCAACCTTAGACATATTTCACATATCCTACAATATCCAAAACCTATATTCAATTTTATTAATAACACTAAAAATACTTTCCATCAATAAAAATTCCAAAAAAATTAGTTATCATGGATTTAACATCATTGAGAACCAAAACATTCTAATTCCACCTCTAACAATGAAACAGATCACAATAAGCTATCTCCCACATCTAGTAGTAAAAAAATTCATAGGTATATACAAAAGAGTACACTCATTCTTAATATAATCCATACCACATGTATGGTTAGGGTAGATTATAAAAAAAATTATAAATATAATAAAATATATCAAAAATTTAATACAAAAAACTTGTAAAGAAAAAATGTTATGACTTAGTAAAGCACAGAACATTTTTCTAAAGTGATGATTTTATAAAAAAATCCCACAAAACATATTTCCTAACTCATAAAACATATGTTTTGATTTAATAAGACAGAATATAATAAATAGATGACATATAAATAATCAATAATAAATAAAAAACTAAACATAGAATATGTTTTCTAATTTAAAAAGATTTATATTTTATATACAAAACATGCATATTCTATTTCAGTTAAAATTAAAGGAAAGTGAATTAAAAAAATATAATTACACAAAAAAATAATGAATAACATATTAATATAAAATTAATTCATAGAATATTGATAATGATGTTAAAAAATTAATAAAATCACTAAAAAAAAAATAAAAATACCCCCTTTTTTAATGAATCTTGAAATATAATTTCCACTAATATCAAAAGGAAATTGAGTCTATAATGAAACCATATTTCATTATATTTTGGTTTTCTAAAAATAAAAAAATATTGAAAGATGATAATCTAATGTTCACTAAAAATAAAACACAAGGTAATGACATGTTTTAAAAATAAATTATGGTTTTAATCATGGGATTATGAGGTATACTTGGAAGAAAATGGGCATAATTGTTTGATTTTAATCCATGGGAGCATGAGAGATAATTAGAACTTTTATTTGATTACCATATTTTCACCGAAAAAACTCTTCCTCCTTATCCTTTTTACACTCTTCCTACTTATCATTTTCACTCACCACCTTACATGATAAGTGGGTAGGGTTTTTACGGTGCATAGTTAGGATATCCATGTAATTGGAGTGAGAAATAATGATGAATGAGTGAAAAAATGTGAAGGAGAGGGAGATGAATAACCAATAACGTCTTGTGGTAAGGAATATTGGGTGGAGAATCAGTGAGGTAGATCAAGGAAAAATAAGATCTCTTGCGCGCATGCTGTTCAAACCATTTGGGATAATTAAAAACAAACAAAGATGTTCGAGGGGGAGCAACAGATCACAAGTGAACACATAACTTGATTTTAATATATCATTATAATTTCAAGAAAACAAAATTAGATAAACTTTAAACTAATAAAAATATAAGGAAACTCAATTATTTCCAAGAAAACCTTTGAAACCAAAGAAACAAAGAAATTTTTAGCTTCCAAAGCCTTATTTTTTTTTATTCTAAATAGAACTTACCAAATGATAAATTCAACCATAAATTTAATTTATAAACAATTAAAAACACATTAAAATACTCCATTAGATAAAAATTTATGTATATATGAAAATACTAATCAGTTTAATATATGCAAATGAGACTTTATTCAATAATAATTACTTTTACACACTTTAAAAAGCTAATTTATAATTTAAATAAAGTAACAAATAACTTCAAATCTTTCTTTAAAACATTTCATTACATAATAAGAACAATTTAATAATGAATTTAAGTATCCTTTATACAAAAAAGTAATAGTTTTTGAAATCACTATACATGGTAATCGTAAAATTTAGATATATACCTAAAAACTATAAATATACATTACTCAAAAACATATAAACACTCAAAAGAAAAAAATCACGAGAATGACTTAAAGTTTCATGAATCCCTTTGAACATAGAATATTATAAAAAAAAATCCACTAAAAGGGAGTTATATTTTCAATACATTAATTTAAAAAATTCACATGAAATGAAAACATGATATATATTTTCCCCATTTACACATAAAATGATATGATTTAAACTTCTCAAACTCAATTTGGAAATTAGAATATCTTTAAAACTAAACCCCCTACAAGAGGGTTTTGGAAATTTAGAATGAGAATTTTGAAAACATTTTTCCCTTACAAAAAATAAAGATTTTAAAATGAAAATATTATATAAATAAAATTTTAATTTTGAAATGAGACTCCAATAAAAATATTTTTCTCTCTTACCCTATGCTTCTAACTGACCTTTCTTTTCCATTTCCGAACACCCTCTTGAAGGTAGTCTCCAATGAAATTCACTCTCTTACTAACTCTCTCAGTGATTGAAAAACACATGTTACACTGGAGAAGAAACATAATAGTGATCTTCTTTATAAACACCACTTTATATAAGTTTTCTACCGCAGGATCCCCCAACACCATCCAAAATCATCCTTAAAGCTGACAATTATGAAAAAATGGGGACATGTGTGATGGGGATATGACAATAGGGAAGAGGAGGTTCAAGAGAAACCAAAATGAAAAACCAAGGAAACATAAAAACCAAAGCACAACACCGTGAACTAGATGTCATCGAAGCAGAACCTATGTGAGCTGTAGTCAGGTAAAATTAGGAATGCAGAGACCCACAAACAAGAAACCATCATAGGAGAATGAATGATGGTGGGGACTTCATTGACAATGCTCTTAAACGTGGAACCATGAGACAACTAAGCCAAGATAATGCTCCACTATCTCACACAAATGAACCCAAACAAGCAAGCAACAAAAGAGGAGAAAAAAATAACACACCTAAGATTTGAGAGTTGATTCATCCAAGAGATGATTGAGGGGGAGCGATGCCAGAGATGAACTTACATGAGATCTTGAATGGCATGATGAAATTCGGTTCGATTAGGGTTATTTTTAAAAGATTGGGGAGAGTTTTATCAGCCCTTACAAAAAAGAATAGATAAAGTGGGGTTTTATCAACACTAAAATAATAAGCACTAATGAAAGAACTTTTTGTCAGTGCTAAACAAGCACTAATAAAATCCATATTTATCAGCACTACAGTTTTAACACTAATAAATATGGATTTTATCAGCACTTGTTTAGCGCTGATAAAGATTTATAATTATAATTATAAATAAATATATTTATAAATATGTTTATAAATAATTATATATAATTATAAATATATATATATATCATTATATATATTTATATAATTATATATATATTTAATAAATATATATAAATATAAATATATTAAATGTTTTCATTATTTAAATATATTTATTATAATTTTATAATTATTTAAATACATAATTAATTATTTATAATTATATAAATACTTTTTAAAATACCTCTCTTCTTCCCATATTATGTCTTTTATTTTTCAATAAATTTTGGTAGGAGCAGGTTTGCCTGACTCCTGAACCTTTCTAGTAAATACTTTTAAAAAAAATATAATAATTTATTTATAATTATAAATATAGAGTTTAATAAATATAGAAAATATACAATTATAAATAAATATATTTAAAATTATTTATTTATAATTATAAAAATATTTATATAATTATATATATATATTTAATAAATATAAATAAATAAATAAATAAATATATATAGTATATATACTCATTATTTAAATATATTTATTATAATTTTATAATTATAAATATATTTATATCGTTATATATATTTATATTATTATATATATATTTAATAAATATATATAAATATAATTATAAATATTGTAAATATATCCATTATTTCAATATATTTATCATAATTTTATAATTAGTTATATATATAATTATTTATTTATAATTATATAAATAATTTTTAAAAAATTACATTTATTTATTTATAATTATAAATATATAATTTTATAAATATAGTAAATAAGCATATATAAATATATATATTTATAAATATTTATTTCAAAATATATTTTTAACATTATTAATGAATACATAATCTTAAATGAATAAATTTTAAAAATGAGTGAAACTGAATAATTAAAAAAAATTAGATTTTAAAAATATTAAAAAAATAGATAAGTTTTATTAATTATAAAAATTATTTAAAAAATAAAATATGGATACATATTGAAATTTATATGAATAAATATTGATAATATTAAAACAAAGTAAATAAATATTTATAAATAAATATTAGAAAATAATTAAATTCTAAAGAAATAAAAAATAAAAAAATTAAAAATTAACAAATAATACTAACTGTAATAATATTAAAAATAAATAAATAAAATTTACTGATTAAAAACATAATATATTAAATATATTATGTTAATAAATGATATTCAAAAATGAATATTAAGATTTGAAAAAATTACATAAATATTAGGCGTATGTATTTCTATATAAGATTTCATCAATTATGTAAATATTTGTGTGTGAAATTAATGTGTGTGTTTGTGTGTATATATATATATATACAATTTCGATATATATTAAATTGAAAAATGAAATTATATAATATGCAGCATCTGTTAATGAAATAAATAACAATAGGAATGAATAAATTTAAAAAATGAATAACTATTATTAATCATATAGATAATTTTAAAAAATAAAAATGAATATTTATATATGTTAAAATAGAAATAAATACATATTAATTATATAAATTAAAACCATATTAAAAACATTAAATGTTAATGAATAAACACGTATAAATAAATATTGAAAATGGATAAAATTACAAACATATTGAACAATGAAAAATTGAAAATAAATAAATTAAAAAAATATAAAAAACAATTAATATTATTAATGAATAAATAATATTAAAAATAAATAAATTCATAAAAATATTAATAGGTAACAAATATTATATATTGAATAAAAATATAAAAAATGATAATACTCACCAATTAGAAACATAATATATTTTAAATATATTATGTTAATAAATATAATTCTAAAATGAATATTAAAAATTGAATAAATTATAGAAATATTATATGTGTGTTGTATATAAAAATGCATTAATTACGTATATGTATGTATGAAATCAATGCAACACACGTTAGATATTTGTTAAATTGAAAAATAAAACGACATCTAATTTAATGTCTATTTCTCGATATAATTAGTCAATATTTTTAATTAATATTAATTTTTAATTATAAACAAAATTTCACTAAATATATGACTTATTTAATGTAAGCATAAATATTTTTTATTATATAAATCACATTTTAGAAAATATTATATATATTTATGTATATGTAGAAATATATATGAATATATTTATATATTAAAAATATTAAATATATTAATGAATAATTATGTATAAAAACCATTAAAATTGAATAAGACATTAATAAGTTTTTAATTATTACATTTTATTCATTTTTTATATTTATAATCAATATCTATTATGTATTACTATTTATAATTAATATATATATATATATATATTAAATTTATTCATTTTTATTAATAATTGTTTCAATAATATTTTTTTAACAATTTTTCAATTTATTCATTTTTAATTTTTTTCTTTAATTATTAGAATTTATTAATTTTATATATCTATATTTAATATATAATATTTATTAATATTTATAATTTATATATATTTATATTAAATTTATTAATTTTTATTAATAATTATTGTAATATATTTTTTTCATTTACTCATTTTCAATTTTCAATTATTTAATTATTTTAATTTATTTATTTTATATATCTATATTTAATATATATTATTTATTAACATTTATAATCTATATATCACGCCCTGACCATGGTTCTTTTATTTTGTTCTTTACTTGACATTGGATCTTTTGGTTGAGGTTTGGATCGAGTTCTTGGTGAGAATTTTTGAGTTTCAAAGGTTTTGGGTGGTTTTTGGTCCTGTAAAGAGTTTGAGCACAGTTTGAGCCAAAGTGTACAAGGCCTAGGAGGAATTGTGTGGTGTATGGTTGGTGTCTAGGACAAAGAGCACAACTTGCACAAGGTTAGAAGAAACCATGCAGAAAACATGAAAAATGGACCTGTCATTTGACAGAGCTGAGTTACACAGTTGGTACACGATTTCCAAAACCATACAGGTGTCCTCCCTCTCCAGTAGGGTGCACACGGTTGGCGCATAGTTTGAAAAATTGTGCAGCCAAACCGTGTGACTGTCCCAAATTCTTAAAAAAATTTGAATTTCCCACTTTCCCCTCTAATGTTTTAATCCCAAATCAGGATTCTCCTCCATTTCCCAACTTAGGCACACTAAGGGGCTCCTGAAAACCCTCCTCCCTTTCTCTCCTTCCTCTATGGAAGCTCCTCTAAGGTTCTAAGGTGAGTTCCTTTGGATTTCTTGGTTCATTTTTTCCTCCTCTTCCCTTCATCTCTTCATTACTTCTTCTTTCTTGTCTTGTCTCCCTCTTAGCCAAACCCTAGAGCGAGGGTTGGGTAATGTGTATTGTGTTTCTTGGATGTTAGGGTGTGTATATTTCTTCTTGATCTTTATTCTCCCTTCCCTTGGAGTTTAACTTCATTCTCAAATCATTGATGTAAGAAACTAGTCTTTATCTCAGGTATTGATCTATTTAAATTCGGTCTAGTTCTTTATTTTAGACCTAATATGGATTCCCTTCAAGGTTATAAAGGTTATGGGGGTGTTCGTGGCTTGTTTGGAGCTCAGAACCTTGATCGATGGAGAAAAAAACCGGGCCACACGATTAGTAGAAACCATGCAGCCCAACCCACATGGTCTCTCCTAACCATACAGGGCTGGACATATGGGTGGAGTGGGGCACATGGTTTTCCCTAACCATGAACCATGGGACACGTACCCTTGAAAAATGCCTGAAGTTTTTAACTAAGAAGATTCGCATGGTTGACACATAGTTTCCCTTACCGTGCAACCTAACCGTGTGAGGTGTTCCTTGAAGTAGGGCACTGTTGGCGCACGGTTTGGACAATCATACAGTCAAATTGTATGACCTAGATATTTTGGGTAAAATGAACAAATTTCCCTGAAATGCTTAATAATCTTATCTCCTCTTCCTATTTTCTATTTCTCATGGAGGAGGCCATTTTTCTTCATGTTGGAGCTCTCAACCCCCTCCTAGTTTTTGATCATGTTCCTTCATTCAATTTATAATTTAAGACCTGGTTGTTTATTTGGATCTACATCGGTAAGTAATTAATTCATCTTGAGTCATTATATATTTTTTCCTCTCAAAAGAGTTATTGAGGTGTAAGCTCATATGCCATATTTTCAGGGTGTTCTTCCATTCTTCATATTTCTTCTAATCCAGGACAAACTAAAAGCTGAGACTGGATGAGGAGAGTTTTTCAAGTATAAGGTAGGTGGTATATAATTTATTCCTCAAGTTTTTATGTTTTAAAATATGTTCCATTGTAACACATGCTAGTTTCACCATGCATTGCCCCTAAATTATATTTTCCTCGAATTGGTTGCCTTTCTTGAAGCCAAATGACTTGTTAGAACCCAAATTCATATTGAGTTTTCAACCCTATGTAGATCCATACCTTTGAGTGCGACCTTTTATATGCCTAATTGGATTTTATGAGAATATATCCAAATCACCCAAAGGAGTGTTTGGTTTTAATTCTAAATGGTGATATCATTTTGACATGGATTAAGTAGAGTACCATAACACGATTAGTGCCCTTGAAATTTTTTAATTAATTGAATTGATCAGAGGTGAGAGGTAGAACCATGTCACCTAATTAAATGAAAAATGGTTATTCCCTTGTTATTATTAAATGTAAATGAGAAATGGGTTATACCTTGTCTTGTATTAAAGCCAATGGTTATTCATCAATGATAGGGTATAAGGGCATGACGACCCTTAATAATTATAATGAATTGGAATGTAGACCCTTGTGAATTATAATGAATGGAAATGAAAACCCTTATGCATGATAAATATAAATGGTAATGATGACCCTTCATAAATATAGTAATTGGTTATGACGACCCTTGTTATACTAAATGTGAATGATGACCCTCGAACATGTTATATCAACACAGGCATAACGACCCTTATGTAAATGTGATATGATACATGCATGGTGACCTAGATATAATTGTTATACTATATGGTCATGACATCCCTTGTGATAATATATGGGCATAGAACCCCTATACGTGATACCAGGAATGGAATCCCTATACTATGATACTGGGAATAGATTCCCTTAATACTGTGATACTGGGCGTGGTGTACCTATACTGTGATACCTGGCATGACATCCCTTACTATTGTGATACTACACATGGTTTCCCCTTTAATAATCTGATACTAGGCATGGATTCCATTATAAATTTGATACTAGGTATTACATCCCTTGATACTTGTTTAGAGTTATTTCATCACGGGCCGAAGCAGGTAGTGTCAGCCTGGTTTCCTTTAGGAACTAGAGCCAATATATTTACACTTTTTATTACTACTTTACATTATTATATCCACACACTTCCATGTTATATAAACAGACTGAATAGTTATATATGCCATTGGTGGTGGCCTACTAAGATTTATCTCACACCCTATATGGGCCACCTATGGTACCTAGGCAGACTATATGATTGTAGGTGTAGATAAGGGGAAGCATCCTATTACATATGCATGACTTCTTACATGACGTAGG
This sequence comes from Viscum album, assembly GCA_963277665.1. NCBI lineage: Eukaryota > Viridiplantae > Streptophyta > Magnoliopsida > Santalales > Viscaceae > Viscum > Viscum album. The sequence goes on along the minus strand of OY728163.1, from coordinate 1,688,566,466 downwards.
ATGGAGGATTGGTAGAAGATGACTGGGTAGGATCTTGGGATGCTTGGATCGATTTTTATCCTTTTTGTACCTTTTGTTTATCTTGAAAAACATGTATTTCTTTATACTTGTATCCATGTTTTCCTATTTTGTAAACACATGACATTATCATCCATTGTATATGATTCATTTTACTACATTTGATTATTATCCAGTGCTTGATTATTCATGTATGTTTCCACTACTTATGTAGTGTTACACTAGTTCCTCTATTCATATGTTGATTGTACCACTGTGCTACTCTAGTAATGAGGGAATAGTCTCCCAATAAACACACCCAAGACCCTCACTACTAGTTAACAACCTCTAGTATTTGGGGAGATGCGCTTGAGACCATGTGGTCAACCAGGCTCGGGGAACCATTTAGTGGAATCCGGGTCTGGGATGTCACAAAGTGGTATCAAATGCATATTTTCTTACTTTACTATTTGAGACAATATCCAGGATATTAAGAAGGAATTGGGGTTTGGAAATGAGCTATACTTGGGAGTAGTTAACCCAGGTTCAGAGAAAAGCCAAATTTCCTCAAATAGAAATTTCTATTTTCTATATTTTTATTATTACAATCGATATGATTTCATCATTGGGTGATGTACTTGAATTGTGATGTTACTATTAATATAATTGAGATTTATCATTTATCCTTTTCCCGATGAGATGAGGTCAAGGAAAAATTGAGCATGCATCATATTAGGCACCTTGTAGAAAATTCACATGCCATGCCATATATAATCATTGTTTTGTTTGCATTGATTGTGATTTACATGAGTGCTTTGATTGTTATAAATAGAAATTTTAAATTTGGATAACATTTCATGTAGGTAATTGAGGAAACATAGTTGGTACTTAGAGTGACTTCCATAAGCTATCTAGTTTTTTCCAGATTAGGCTATAACAGACACCCTGAATAGTCAACTATGGAACATTGAGTCATGGACCATTGGTCGTATGGACTAGAATGTGTTATGGTATGAATTAAAAGGATGATACATTTTGGTTCATAAGGTATATGGAATCTTATAAATCAGAAGTGGTGAACCATTTGGTTCAACCATCCAAAGATAAATGTAATACTAGTATGGTTTTAAAATCAAATTGAAATTTAAAAAACATAGAGTTTGACTCAGTCCCGACCTTAGTAATGGGATGTAAGTGGCATCTATGTTGTTATATATAAATGTATATATCATCCAAACCTGAATCTTTGAGATGGAAGAGGGGTGTGACTATTAAATAGAAAGGATTTGTATCTATTCTAGTTCTATATCCGTGGATTATTCCATTATCGAATACTATTTGAGGCATGTGTTTAGAAATTGTAGATCAATGCCACCATGATGTCCTCTAGTCATACTTCAGGAGGATGGTGACACCTATTAACTAGAGGTGATGGGCCCTAAGCTACCATCTATACCTTTAGTGGTACCTATTCCTATTCCCGATGTGGGTGATGATGCCTGGTTTCGAGGAGATTTCCTACAGCTTATGCAGACTTTACTGGGAGATCCTCTCTCTACCCCTTATGTGGGAGAATTTACTAGGGAGTTCTAGTAGTAGCATCCACCCATGTTTTCAGGGGATGAAATACCACATGTTGTAGATTTATAGCTTGAGATAGTCTTTTCTATATTCGAGCATCTGGTGATAACTCCTGATAGGAGAGTGAAACTCGCTACTTATATGCTATGAGGATCTGAAAAATGTTGTTGGGATATTCTAAATCAGAATGGTCAGTACTGGGAAGCAACATTGAGGGATTTTCAGTCAATATTATTTGAGTATTTCTTTCTAGAGACCCTAAGGACTGATCATTCTAGGGATTCATAAACCTTTAGTATGGTCCAATGACATTCATGGACTATTCAGATCATTTTATAGCGCTTCAACACTTCACGCCCATCTATACTACTAATGATCCAGAGAAAGTGAGATTATTTGAGGATGGTCTAAGGTATCCTATTCATTCTCAGGTAAATGTTTTCTAGTTTACTACGATATTTGATATAATGAACCATGACCTTATCCCTGAGTGGAACCTAAGGAAAGTAGATGGTGTGAGCCAAGGTAGTTCAGGACCCAGACAGAGTAGTGATTCGAATAGTAGTCAGAAGAAATGCTTTGAGGCTATGTGTGTGAGTAGTGAAAACCATTTACACCCACAGATAGTTATGCAATATGTCATCAATGTGGGAAGACTAGGAATAAGAGGCCCCATTATCCCAAGATACCCTATCAAGTGTCGAGGATGTGGAATATTGGGGAATCTACAATGATTTTGCAGGACCTTCCCTTCTATTCTGAGTGGGAGAGGATCTGTGCTAGCTCCACCTTCAGGAGCAGGTTTAGTAACACCTTGCCAGGAAGGAAGATGGAGTACTACTAACCATACATGCAGAGGAGGTTATGGACGTGGTATCCAAGCTTCAGATATATAGTGCTAGTAGAGGGGAACCACTCCAGGTAGTCAGGTTGTAGCACATGGCCAAGGATCAGACTAGATTAATTCAGTGTAGCCTATACCATAGGAGTAGGATTCTAGGCCATCTACTGGTCGAGGTACTATTCTATTTGCCTCTACTATCTTTTATACCTTATTTGATATATGTGCATCACATTATTTCATATATATGATTATTGTGGATAGTCTCATACTTCATGTTGAGTACTCTTGTGACATTATGATGCTTGATACATCTTTGGGTATACAATCAGAGAGTGTACGCCATTGCAAGGACTATCCTCTTGAGGTAGGTATCCATAATTTCTTATGAAACCAATTCATTCTTATGATGAAAGGATTTTACATAATTATTGGGATGGATTGGTTGGTTCCCTATCATGTCTATGTGGATTGTTATCACCACAGGGTGTCATTTACATCACCAAAGGGTGGAACTTATATTCACAAGGGTGAGTGGGATGTATAGGATGGTAGATTTGGACTAGATAATCTTGGGCTAGGTGGAGTGACCAACCATATTTCTAGTCTTTACATGAATGATCGGTGACTACATCAGATTAAGTTCCCTCCTATAGTTGATCAATTCAAGGATGTATTCCCCGATGAATTTTCAGTACTACCTCCTTGGAGAGAGGTAGAGTTTACTATCGAGCTAGTGCCTAGAGATTCACTAGTATCCATTCCTCCTTACATGATGGATACTACTAAGTTGCAAGATCTCAAGAGGCAATTAGAGGATTTAGAGGACAAGGGTTTTATACAACCCAGTACTTCTCCCTGGGGTTCACTAGTCCTTTTCCCCAAAAATATGGATAGAATCCTCAGGCTTTGTGTGGATGACCAGAAATTGAATCAACTTACAGTGAAAAATAAGTATCCTTTACCTTGCATAGATGTTATTTTTGACCAGATTAGAGGAGTGAGGGTATTCTCAACGATTGACCTAAGATCGGGATAAAATAAGGTTCAAGTTAGGCTTTCATATATTCCATGTATAGATTTCTATAGTCGGCATGACTTATATGAGTATCTTGTGATATTTTTTGGTCTTAATATCTTACTTTCTGTATTAATGTATTTGATGAATAGGTATTTCCATCATTATTTTTATTTACTTTTTTGTGGTATTTATAGATGACATATTGGTGTATTATCATACTTGGAATGACCATGCCACTCATCTTGAGATAGTTTTGAATACACTGAGAGAGAACCAGATGTATGCTAAGCTTAATAAATGTCATTTTTGGATAAAAAAGGTTCACTTCTTGGGTCACATTATCTCAGAGGCAGGAGTTTAAGTTGACCTAGAGAAGGTGGGATCATCCCAAGAATGTATTTGTTATAATAAGTTTCTTAGAGATAACTGGTTACTACAGGTGTTTTATTCAAGACTTATCATGCTTAGAAGAACCTATTACAAGCTTGAATAAGAAGGGTGTAAAGTTTATATGGTTTGAAACCTATGAGACAACCTTTTAGGACCTGAAAGGGAGACTGAATTTAGCACTTATCCTAAAACTGACAGATCTGGGAAGAAGATATATAGTCTATTTTGACACATCATGTATCAATATAGGAGTAGTTTTGATGTAGGAAGATTGATTCGTTGTGTATGGGTCACGACAGTTGAGGGATCATGAGTGAAATTACTCAACGCATGATCTCAAGTCAGCATCTTCTGTACACACCTTACATTGCTGGAGGCATTACCTACCGAGAGAGCATTTTATCTTGTTTACGGGCCACAAGATCCTCAGGTATATTTTTACATAGTGATACTTAAATCTCAAACAATGAATGTGGGTTGAATATCTATAGTCCTTTGACTTCAAGATAGCCTATAAAATTGGGAAGGGAAATGTTGTTGCTGATGCTCTGAGCAGGGCGACTCAAACATATAAAGTTCAGGAGGCCAGTAGCGAATGACAGCTTATGGCTCTATTTCTTGAGATGCACATTGAGGTGAAGGACCATCATGGATAGTCTATAATTTCATATCCATCAGTGACCTCTTCACTTCTAGAAAAGGTGAATATGAGATAATTTTCAGATCCTGAGGACTTGGTCTTATGAGAGAGTATTGCTGGTGAGGACCCACCTTTGGATTGGTCTATCTATGATGATGACATCCTGCATATACATGGGTGTATCTGGGTTCCCATAAATACAATAAAGAAGATAATAAAGGAGTCACATGCTTCTTAGTGGGCAGTTCAACTAGGTATCTCCAAGATGTATCATGATATACAAAGATAGTATTGGTTTCTAAGGATGAAGCATCATATAGTAGGTTTTATCACTAGGTTTTCCGCCTGTCAGTAGGTGAAAAAAAACAAGTGACCTGATGGATTACTACAACCATTATCAATATTGGAATGGAAATGGGAGGATGTTGTGATGGATTTTTTCATCGGTTTACCGAGGTCGCCCCGTGGTAGTGACACAGTTTGGGTTGTCGTGGACAGACTAATGAAATTATCCTACTTACTCTCTATCTGGGAGAATTTATTAGTTGATGAGATGAAAATATTATATGTATGTGAGATTATATGGCTACATGGGTCCCCTCTTACTATCATTTCAGATAGGGATGCTCGCTTCACATCGAGGTTCTAACAGGGGTTGCATAAGGCTATGGGTACACAAGTGATTTTGAGCACAACCTTTTACCCTCATACTGATAGTCAGTCAGAACAGACTTTATAGGTTCTAGAGGAAATCCTTCGAGCAAGAATTCTTGATTTTAGTAGTTCTTGGGAGAATCATATCCATCTCATTGAGTTCTCCTATAACAATACTTATTAATAGGTGATACAATTGGATTCCTATGAGGTCCTATAATTTAGGCTATTCTATCCACCCCTGTGATAGTTAGAGGTAAGAGAGGTAGTGCTACTGGGTCCTCATATCTTTTAAGAGAATTTAGAGTAGTTTAATCTAACCAAGAATTGTATGTCTACTGTTCAGTCTATATATAAATCTTATGCTGATGTTGTCAATAACCTCTAGAGTTCGAGGTTGGGGATCATATAACAAAATTTATCTTTATTACACATTAATAGATGATTTTATTATATAAAATTACACTTAATATAACCCAAAATATTTAGAAGTCTAGTGTCTTTGGTAATTAGGTACATTTCATTACAACTTTAAACATGAATTACAATAGCTTTATTGAAAAATTCTTTAACATGCTTGAGCTTAAAATTGCATCAGATAAGCTGGGGAAATCCGTAAGAAAGAGGTGAGACATAAAGATCAGTAAGGGAATAAACATGGAATAACATAAAGATAATATTACATTTCATACAAGGCATATCAATGAGGCATAAAGGAACATGAATAATAAGGCATGATATAATATGATAATCATAACATGGGAAATGTGGAAATAACTTAAAACACTACATCATAAACATAGGTCAAGGATAAATCACTAAGAATTCATGGTGGACAAAGTATCATAAAGGAATAAAGTAAACTCCTTTCTTAACATGATGTATCATGATACTAAACATTACCCAATGCATTGGAGTGCTATATAATTCTGGGTTCACCCATCACTTTCATTTCATTCTCATGCTTAAGTGCGCCACATAGATCATAAAACAAGAATTCATTAATAATAATAATTTATTCCACAATTAAGAAGTGTGGAATAAATATATGTAAGTCCCCAATCAATAATTATATATGCATAAAAGTGAAAATCCTTGATAGGAAATGGGAATGGAATTCACTACACAATTGGTTTGGAATGGAAAATCGTGGTAAAAATTATGCAGCATAACGACGTCACTTAAAAATTAATAAAATGGTTTTATGATAGAGAAATGGGTCTATAATAATTTTTACATGAATTTTATAGTAATATGTACATGTAAGGGCATGTAAAAACATTTATAATTATAAAAGAAGAAATATGATAATAAATAATCTTAAATAAAAAGAGAAAGGAAAGGGTGCTTACGAAATTTCAGTATGATAATGGGTGTACATGGGAGGGATTAATGAGACAAAAAGAGGTCTATCATCATTTATAAATAATAAGGAAATTATGTGTGAGGTTAGAAAGCATACCACATCATTATTAATTGAACATAAAAGGTCATAACAAGATAAATAAATTTGGATAAAGATGAGAAAGGAAAGAACCCTTACTTGAATGTGTGGTTCCAAAAGCTTGACAAGGGGATTCTTGAGAGCTTGAGGTACCTTGGGAGGATTTTATAGAGTGGAGAGAAGAGTAAGGATGTTCTAAAAAGTTTTTTAGTGAATATAAGTGGGATATTGGGTGGTTTTATATCGGAAATGAGAGGGGAATTCTTTAATATTTCACAAACTTAGGTTTTGGACTCTATAATAAAATATTCAAAACCAAAAAACTTACCATTATTTTTGCCCATGATTTTTTAAAAGTGATTATGTTTTTATTATTTTATTAGGTAAAGGGCCAAAAATATTAAAATATTACCCTTACTTATGTCGAGGTGAGTCATTCTTTTAAAGAAATTAATTTAAAGTCATAAAATATATAATATATTTTGGAGGATTCATAAAGGCATTACAAAATTAATAAAATAAACTTAAAATCAAATAATTTTAAGGGGAAAACATATATTTTTCCCAGTACACCCATTATAGTATTTATTACATCATTTTTGGGTCATTATGATGTAATAAAACACACTGTATATTTATATGATATTTAATTTTTACCCAAAAATTCGTCTGTCTCAGAAAATTATGAAAAATTCACCATTGTATAATTTAGAAATTATAATTAAAAAAAAATATTTATTTTATCTAAATAATTTTATAAATATTTTCATTTTAACTTTTAAAATAAGATTCGACATTTATTGAAAATGCTGGGTTTTTGACAATAACAGTTTTTGAACCATTATAAAAAGTTCATTTTACTTCATAAAAATTATATGAACATTTATAATTAATAAAAATTATTTAATAATAAAATTTTATTAAAATAATATTTATTTCAAAAATCTATTATTTCATCAAAATAAATCCCTTAATTGAATTTGAACATTACCCAAAAATACAATTTGTGTTTAATTGAATCAAAATAAAAATAATTTATAAAGTAACAATAAAAATGAAAATAAATTCATTATTATATACAATATACATATTCATATGATTAAGGTCTTTATGTATATCCATTTATTACACCAACGTATGCCTTAAGTATAAGGTGCGTGACAGTGAGACTTCCATGGGGCCGTTCGACGAACATGGTTTGGGTTATGATCTTGATGAGTTTGAACTTCTCCCATAAATGGTTTTGCTCATGATTAATTTGTTGGATATAAGCTTGGGATCAGTCAAGGTGAAATACCATAGATGATATCTCCCTCATAATCTCTGATAAATGGGCTTCATAGGGCATGATTCTACCGGTTTAGGCCATCACTTACTTTGTCTGAGTCAATTGGATTTGTTAAAAGCCCTATATTTATACTAATCATCTGATCAATGTTAAAAAGATATATTAACAATGTTAATATTGTTAATGGTCTTTTAAATCCAAAGATATAACCAAGGGAATTCATGTGTTTTCTATAACCATATTACTTAATAAGACATTTAATTAGACCATAAAGAGAAACTTCATTTATAATAGTTCAGGTCGTTACAATCTCCCCCCCAAGAAATTTCACCCTTAAAATTTTTATTTCACACATTTAAATAGATGGGGGTAACTCTATTTCATCCCTTCATCCAATTCCCACATTGCTTATTTAAACTTGCGGTTTCTCTACAACACATTGACCATATGAATTATCTTATTCCGTAGAACTTTGTCTCTATGATGTAAGATCTTCAATGGATTCTGCTCATAGGAAATATCAATCTCTAATGGAACCACCTAAATATTTAGTACAAGTGAGGGGTCAGTTATACACTTCCTCAAGAGTGATACATGGAATACATCATGAACTCAAGATAGGTTAGGTGGGAGTGCAATTCGATAGGCCATCGATCCGATGTGATCAAAGTTATCAAAGGGTCTGATGTATCTTGGAAAAAGATTTCACTTCTTCCAAAATCTCATCACTTTCTTCCATAGAGATATGAAGAGGAATAACATGTTTCTAACATCAAACTATAGTTTTAATCAACAATTGTCACCATAGATCTTTTGTCAAATTTGAGAAACCTTGATGTGTTACTGAATAGTCTTAACCTTTTCCACTGTTTCCTCGACCATTTCAGGACCTAGCAATTTTCGTTCCCCAACTTCATCCCAACATGAAGGTGTCCTGTACCTCTTCCCATAAAGGACTCTATAGAGATCCATTTGGATGGTCGGGTGGAAACTGTTGTTGTAAGAGAACTCGAACAAATGAAGATGTTGATCCCATCCTCCTTTGAAGTCAATTGAGAATTCTCTTAACATGTCCTCAAGTGTATGGATAGTCTTCTCTAATTAGACATCAGTTTGAGGGTGATAATACATTATGAAGTTCAAATCAGTGTTTAGAGCATGCTGAATAATTTTATATAACTTGGAGGTGAATCTTGGATCTCTATTGGATACAATCGATAGTGGTAATCCATGAAGCCCAACCACTTCCCTGATGTATATTCGTGCAAGTATCTCTAGTGATAATTCCTCTCATATCGTAATGAATTGTGTTGTCTTTGTAATACGATCCACTACAACTCATATAAAATTATTCCCTCTTGATGTATTTAGAAGATCAATGACAAATTCTATGGTGATTTTTTCCAATTTCTATGTAGGTATGGGTAATGATTGCATCATCCCCTTGGATTTTTTCCTTTCCACTTTCACTTGATGAAATATAAGACATATTGATGTATATTTTGAAATATTCTTCTTTATATTGTCTGATCAATAGTGTTCTTGGATATCTCGATCCATATTTTCTCTTCTTGGGTGGATGGAGAAGGTTGAGCTATTTGCATCATCCAACATCTCTTTCTTTAACTCATGATTTGATGGTACACATAGTCTTGACCCAAATATCACAAAACCATCATCAATAACATTGAACTCTAAGGATTTACCTTTCCTTATAGCTTCTACTCTCTTCTGAATTCCCACATCAACTCTTTGAGCATCCTTTAACCTTTCCAGAAGAGACTTTTGAGAAATAATCTGTGAAAATATTGATGATGTTATCTCCTTTATGATTTCCATTTCCATCCATTCCAAATATAATATGATTGGATACTTCTCAATTCTCATTAATGAAAGAATTACTGGATCCTTTATACTTAGAGCATCTGCCACTTTATTCTCTTTCCCAGGATGGTAGTGAATTGAGCAGTCATAGTCTTTGATCAGCTCTAACCATCTTTATTGGCACATGTTCATCTCTTTCTATGTGAATATATATTTGAGACTTTTGTGATCCGTATATATTTCAAACTTATCCCCAAGAGATAAAGATGCCAATTTTTTAAAGATAAAATCACTACAACCAACTCTAGATCATGTGTTGGGTAGTTCTGTTCATGAACTTTCAACTACCTTAAAGCATAGGCAATGACTTTGTCATTTTTCATCAACACAAATCCTAGTCCCTTCTTCAAATAATCACTAAATACCACACAAATCTCTCCACGTGTGGGTAGTGTGAGTACATGCGCAGTGATAAGCCTCCTTTCCAACTCCTTGAAGCTTTCTTCACATTAATCATTCCAAGAAAACATGACTCCCTTTCAAGTTAGTTTGGTGAGAGTGTTTGATAGTCACAATAAATTTATTTTGAATCAGCAGTAATACCCAGCTAACCCAAGGAAACTATGGATATCTATCACAAATGCTGGCCTTGTCTATCCTTTAATTTCTTCTATTTTCAAAGGGTCTATAGATATCCCATTGCTTGTGATGATATTCCCCAATAAAGATACTTACTTCAACCAAAACTCACATTTTCTATACTTGACATAAATATTTTACTTTTACAAGTTCTTTAGCACATTACTCAAATTCTCCCATGCTCCTCCTTACTTTTAGATTATATTAGAATATCATCTATTAATAATACCAAATTTTTTTCATGGTAATCTCTAAATACTCTATTAACCAAGTCTATGAAGATTTATGGAGCATTAGTGAGTGTAAATGGAATTAATATGAATTCATAGTGCTCCTAACTCATACAAAAAGAAGTCTTGGGGATATCATCCTTCTTCACCCTAACTTGGTAATATCTCGACTGCATATCCACATTGGAAAATTATTTTTCTCCACATAGTTGATTTAAAAAGTCATAAATAAATAGAAGAGGATAATTTTTATTTATCATGATCTTATTAAGATCTTGATAATCAATGTAAATATGCATTGACCCATCCTTCTCCTTAATTAAGAGGACCGGTGCACCCCATAGTGAATCACTTGGGCATATGATACCTTATCCAGATTATCCTATAGTTGTTTCTTTAGCTCCTCAAGTTCTACAAAAACCATTTTATATGGAGTCTTGTATAATGGTAATTCCCAGGTATAATATTGATTAAAAATTCAACATCTTGGCTAGGAGTAAGACCAAGAAATTCCTCAAGCAACACATCATCATATTCCCTCATAACGGGCATGTCTTCAAGGATGATTCTTTCATTAGACTCAATCATTTGCACTAGATATTATAGCTCATAGGGCCATAATATCCATGCTTGAGATAATGGTGCTAAAGAAGATTCATCCTCATCCTTGCACTTGTACAGAATTAGGGGTCGATTCATAATACAAAGAGTGATTTCCTTCTCGTGGAAATTTATGTTGACTCTATATAGAGAAAGACAATCCATGCCTAGAATTTCATCAAATTACACCAAAGGGAGTATGACAATGTTTTCTAGGAATTTCATCCCACAAATTGTGATAGGAGATGAGTTATATACTTAGGATGCAATAATTTTACCATTTTCCATCTTCACTGATAACTCTACTTCCATGCTTTGTGATCGTTTTTGAATAGTTCTACCAAACTTTCGTGATATGAAGGAATGAGTAGAACCAGAATCAAAAAGTATGTTCACTATTCTTGAATAAATAACTAGCATACCTATCAGTACCTCATTGTCGGCATCCACTTCGATAGTTGTGATGGAAAAATCTCTCCCTTACTACCTTGAAGGTTGTTGGTTTTCTAAAAAAACCCTTGGATTAGTGCATTGGATTAAAAAATTCCCTGGTTCCTTGTAGTTGTAGAAATGAATAGTACACTTAGGGTTGACTGGATAATTCCTTTCCTCCATCACAGTAGGGGGTTTTTCCTACCAGCAATCACTAGCTAGGTTCTCTTACTTCCCACTCATAAATCATTTCCTTTCCCCCTTCAGGAAATTTGTAGGGTTATTCTTTTAACACCTTTGGCAAGTGGGATGTTGAATTTTCTTAGCATCATTAAATATCTCTATTAGACCTCTAGAATTAATTTTTTTTACTTTCCTCTTCTTATCCCCATAATACCCCTAAGATTCTCCGATCACTATTTTTACTTTTAGGGCACATCAGACAATTTCCTCATAGCTATCAAAGTCACAGATTTCTAGGGATTTTCATATGGTAGGTTTAATCCCACCAAAGAAGCATTCAACCTTGCACTCGAGGGTAATGAAAAAGTTAGAGGCATATCATGCGAGACTTGTGAAGTTTTCCTTTTACGCCCCAATAGATTTATCATCCTTTTTCTTGAGGGCAAGGACATCTCTTTCCATTTTAAGTTGGAAGGTGTGAGGAAAATATTTATCAATATTTTTCTAGAAATGCTTCCATCCAATCACCTCAATCTCTTCCCCAGGCTTCATATTTTTTTATCAATTTCCACCATCGATCAAATTCACCCTCCATATAATAAATATCCAAAATAAACTCCTCTTGTTCGGAGCATTTAAGGATAGAGAAGATATTCTCAATGGAGTTGATCCATTGTTCAGAGATTAAGGGATCAAATGATCCATTGAAATTAGGAGGTATTTGTCACATGAAGCTCTCAATTGTGTCTTGTTCACTTTTGGGGGGATTTGGATGCTCCTACTGAACACGGTTTCTATTAAAAACCTAAGTTATCTGAGATACTATCATTATGAATTTCACGATTCTTACTCCCATCAGATTGGGAATCTCATTGGGGTATTCATCACATTTCCCATCACGATAATTTTTTACTCGATTACTACTATTTATGACCATTTTCTAGAATAAAAGGAAAATTAGGGATGATTATTTTCAAACTATTAAACACATAAAGGAGAATCTAATGACATTAAAGGGATAACTTATAAATTACATGCATTTCCTTAACTTATAAATTTATAGGATTTAATCTATGATATCCATGATCTATTTCATAAAATATATTCTTATGGGAATTTTTTTGTTCCTTTAATAATGTTTCATACTAATCTTATGAATTTATCAAGGAATATCCCCTATGAGTGTCAAACCAGGTGCACAGTAATGCCCTCTTTCGTGTACCAGGTTACCCTAAGTCAGGCTTGGGACTCCCAATTAGAGTTGTTACCCCTAGGTTTATCTATTACAGAACCATGCCCAATTTTAGTATAAAGATAAATATTTATTTTATTGATAAACCACTTACTATATACTCACCAAAATTTTAGGGATTTATTCCTATACTTAGTCTTATCTCTAAGGATTTTTTCTAGAGTTTTCTAATCCTAATCCCAAAAATAACTAAACTTTTTCTTTGATACCAACTATAAAAAATCTTCTATTTATTACACATTAATATATCATTTTATTATATAAAATTAGACTTAATAAAAACCAAAATATCAATAAGTATAGTTTTTGGGAATTAGGTACATTGCATTACAACTTAAAAACATGAATTACAACATCTTTATTGAAAACTTCTTTAAGATTCTTAAGCTTAAAAAGGCATTGGATAACCTAGGAAACTATATAAGAAAGGGGTGATCCATAAATCCCAGTAAGGAAATAAACATGGAATAACATAAATATAATAATACATGTTAGAAAAGGCATATCAATGAGGCATAGATGAACATGAATAATAAGGCATGATATAGCATGATAATCATAACATGTGAAATGTGACAACAACTTAAAACACTGCATCATAAACATAGGTCAAGGCTAAACCACTAAAACTCCATGGTGGAAAAAGTATCATAAAGTAATAGGGTACACCCCTATCCTAACATGATGTATCATGATACTAAACATTGCCTAATTCATTGAAGTGCTATATAATTTTGGGTGCACTCGTCACTTTCATTTCATTCTCATGCTTAAGTGTGCCACATAATCATAAAACATGGATTCATTAATAATCATAATTTATTCCATGATTAAGGAGTATAAAATAAATATTTTTAATTCCCAAATCAATAAGTATATGTGCATAAAAGTGAAAACCCTTGATATAAAATGGGTATGACATTCAATACACAATTGGTTTGGCATGGAAAATCGTGGTGAAAATTCGATAACATAACGACGTCACTTAAAAATTCATAAAATGGGTGATGCGAGAGAAATGGGTTTCTCATAATTTGGAAATTAAATGTACAGTAATAGGGGCATTTAAGGACATGTACACACATTTATAATTATAAAAATAAGGCATATGATAATAAATAATCTTGAATAAAATGAGAAAGGAAAGGATGCTTATGAAAATTCGACATGGTAACAAGTGTACATGAGAGGAATTAATGAGAAATAAAGGGGTATATAATCATTTATAAATAATAAGGGCAGTATGGGGGAGGCTAAAAAATATTCCCCATCATTATTAATTGAAAATTAAAGGTCATAACAATATAAAGAAACTTGGATAAAGATGAGAAAGGAAAGAACCCTTACTTGAATGTGTGGCTCCAAAATCTTGAAAAAGGGATTCTTGAGAGCTTGGGGTGACTTGGGAGGATTCTAGAGAGGTTAGAAAAGATTAAGGACGTGATAAAATAATTCTTAGTGAAGATAAGTGGGATATTGGGTGGGTTTATATAGGAAATGAGAGGGGAGTTCTTTAATATTTCACAAACTTAGGTTTTAGACTCTATATACAAAAATATTAAAAACCACAGACCTTATCATAATTTTTGCCTATGGTTTTTGACAAAGTGGAGAGTTTTTTATTATTTTATTAGGAAAATTTCTAAACATATTAAAATATTACCCTTTCTTATTTGGAGGTGAGTCGCTCTTTTAAACAAATAAATTTAAAATCATAAAATATATTATATATTTTGGAGGATTCATAAAAGAAATATAAACTTAATAAAATAAACTTAAAATAAAATAATTTTAAGTTTAATACATATATTTGGTTGAGTATAACCATTATAGTATTTATAACATCATTTTGGGTCATTATGATTTAATAAAACACACAGTTTATTTATACGGTATTTGATTTTTACTTGAAAATTCGATTGTCTCAGAAAATTATGAAAAATTCACCATTGTATAATTTTGATGTTATGATTTCAAAAATAATATTTATTTTATCTAAATAATTTTCTAAATATGTTCATTTTAACTTTTAAACTGAGATTCAACATTTATTGAAAAAATGACGGGTTTTTGACAATAATAGTGTTTGAACCCTTATACAAATTACATTTCACTTCATAAAAATTATATGAAAATTTATAATTAATAAAAATTATTTAATAATAACATTTCATTAAAATACTATTTATTTCAAAAATCCATGAATTCATCAAAATGAATCCCTTAATTGAATTTAAACATTACCTGAAAATACAATTTGTGTTTAATTGAATCAAAATCAAAATCATTTATAAATTAACAATAAAAATGAAAATAAATTAATTATTATATATAAAATACATATTAATATTATTAAATATTTGATAAATATCTATTTATTACACCGAAAGACTCTTTAAGAGTAAGGTTCATGACGATGAGACTTTCATAGGGTCGTTCGGCGAACATGGTTTGGGCCGTGATCTCGATGAGCTTGAAATTCTCCCATAAAAAGTTTCACTAATGCTTAAGTTGTTAGATATCAGCTAGTGATTAGCCAAGGAAAAATCCTAGAGATTTTATTTCCCTCATAAACTCTAATAAATGGGCTTCATAGGGCATGATTCTACTGGATGATTCCATCACTTCCTTTGTCTGAGTCAATTGGATTTGTTAAAAGACCAATATTTATACTAATCATGTGATCACTGTTCAATGGATATATTAACAACAATAATATTATTAGCTATATTTTAAACAAAAATATATAAATAAATAAGTGGGTGCATTTTCTATAACCATATTACATAGTAAGACATTCAATTAAATCATAAATGGAAACTTCATTTATAACAGTTCGGGTCGTTACAGATCGTGTGTTCTTACGGGTATCATCCAAACTTGGGAATAGATGGATACATAGTTAAGGGGATATGTCACCGTTATTTGTTGGGTTGTTTGAGAATCTAGAGAGAGTTGTTCTAGTAGCCTATCAGTTTCTATTACATAATAGGTACTGTTCTATGCACGATGTCTTCCATGTTTCACAACTTCACCGATATCATGTCGACCCGTCTCATACTTTTGATCATGAGGATGTTGATTATTCTTTTAAGGAGTATCCTATACACATCATTGATCAAAGAACAAAGGATCTCTAAGGATGGTATGTCACTTTAGTATAGGTGTTATAACATCACGACTAGTTACAGGGTGAGATTTGGGAGTGGGAGGCTGATATACATGACCAGTGGTTGAAATTATTCCGAGATGAAGTTTTGCCACCCTTGGAAGGTGAACTCAGGAATAAGTTCCTTTAAGGGGGGAGGACTACAAGAAATAAATCTTTATCTCAGGTAAAAATCCTTTTAAATTCGTTCTAGTTATTTATTTTGGACATAATATGGATTCCATTTGAGGTTATTAAGGTTACAGGGGGTGCCCGAGGCTTGTTTAGAGCTCAGAACCCCAGTTGGTGGAGGAAAACACTGGGTTTCATGGTTAGTAGAAACTGTGTGGCCTAACCTGCATGGTCTCTCTTAACCATGTAGTTTTGGATAGTGGGGTGGAGTAGGGCACAAAGTTTTCCCTAACTATATTCTAAGGGCCACACACCCATATAAAATTTATGTAGTTTTTAACAGAGGAGATTCTCATGGTTGGCGCAAGATCTCCTTAACTATGCAGCCTAACCATGTGAGGTGCCCCTTGAAGCATATAAGGGTGCATAATTGGTTCATTGTTTGGACAACCGTGTGAAAAAACCATGCAAACCAGATATTTTGGGTAACAAGATGAAATTTCCCTTAAATTCTTAATAATCTCACCTCCTCTTCCTATTTTATATTTCTAATGGAGGTGGCCATTTTTCTTTATGTTGTAGCTCTCAAACTACCCTCTTCCTAGTTTTTGATCTCGTTCCTTCATCCAATTTTGGATCAAATCCCCATTCATCTCTTTGGATCTAGATCAGTAAGTATTTAATTAAACTTGATCCATTCTCTATTTGTCTTCTTATCGATGGAGTTATTAAGGTGTAGGATCATATGCTCTATTTTCAGGATGTTCATCCATTCTTTAGGTTTCTTCTGATCCATACTAAACTAAAGGATGATAATGGATGAGGAGAGTTTAATGAGTATGAGGTAGGTGGTCTATAATTTATTACTCAAGTTTTTATGTTTTATAATATGTGTTGTTGTGCTGTATGCTGGTTTCATCATGTGTTTACCCTAAATTATATCTACCTTGTATTGGTTTTATTTCTTGTAGACTAATGATTTTTTAGAACCCAGATTCATATTAAGTAGTCAACCCTATATGGATCCATCCCTATGGATGTTCCCTCTTATATTCCTAAATGAATTTTATGAGAATATATCCAAAGAACCTAAAGAAGTTTCTGGTTTTAATTCTAAATGGTGATATCATTTTGATATGGATTAAATGTAGTGGCATAACATGACTATTTCACTTGAATATTTTTAATGAATTGAATTAATTAGAGGTGAGTTTCAGGTTCACATCACCTAATTAAATTGAAAATGCTTATACCCTTATCATTATTAAATTTCAATGAGAAATGAGTTATACTATATCTTGTATTAAAACTAATGGTTATTTATCAATAATAGGACATAAGGGCATGACGAACCTTAATAATTATAATTAATGGGCATAATGAACCTTGTGATTACAATGAATGGGCGTGATGACCCTTATGCATGATAGATAAAAATGGGAATGACAACCATTCATAATTATACTAAATTGGAATGGATACCCTTGTTATAAATGTGATACAATATGAGAATGGAGAACCTGATATAATTTTTATATATACGGGAATGACTTCCATTGTGATACTATACAAGAATGGAGTACCTATACGTGATACCAAGCATGGAGTCCCTATACTATGATACTGAGTATGACATCCATTACCATTGTGATACTGAGCATGGAATCCTTATACAATGATAATAGGCATGACATCCCTTACTATTGTGATACTGGGAAAGGAGTCCCCTTTACTACTGTGATAATGGGTGTGGCATCCATTATAAATGTGATACTAGGCATTGCGTCCCTTGATAATTATTCAAAGTTATTCTAGAATGGGATGAAGTAGGTAATGTCAGCCTAGTTTTCTTTAGGAACTAGAGACGACCCATTTAAAATTGTTATTACTACTTTAATTTATTATATTTTCACACTGCCATGTTATATACACATACTGAATAGTTATAGATTCCATTGGTGGTGTCCTACTGAGATTTATCTCACACCATATCTGATCCACCTGTAGCTCCTAGATAGACTATATGCTTATAGGTGTAGATAAGGGGAAGCATACTCTTATGGATGCGAGACTTCTTTCATGACTTATGATCGAGGATTGGTAGAAGATGACTGGGCACAAGCTCAGGATGCTCGGATATAATTTTGGACTTTTTTTTAAATTTTGTTTATCATGTACAACATGTATTTCCTACTACTTGTATCCATGTTTTCCTATTTTGTACACACATGACATTATCATCCATTATATATGATTCAGTTTACCGCATTTTATTATTATTCAGTGCTTTGTTATTCATGTCTGTTTCCACTTCTTATGAATTGTTACACTGATTACACTATTTATTTATTGATTGTACCACTATTCTACTCTGGTAATGAGGGAATAGTCTCTCCAAGGACACACCCAAGGCCCTCACTGCTAGTCATCAGCCTCTGGCATTTGGGGATATGCGCTTGAGGGTATGCGGACAATCAGGCTTGATGCACCATTTAGTGTAATTTGAGTCCAATAAGTCACAAAGTGGAATCAAAGGCATATTTTATTACTTTTCTATTTGATATAATATTCAATAGATTATGAAGGAATTTGGGTTCCTCATGTGAACCATCTTCTTCTCCCTTGGTACAATACTTTTCTTGTTCTTACGTTTTATTTTCTCTTTCCAATTTTTTGTCCATATTAAAATTAAATCTTTGGGTATGTTGGAAGCTTATTTGTAGCTTCCACATGGTTCATTATGATTTATTTTATTCACATAATATTTTATGGAATTTAAAATCTTTATAATCTTCTTAGAGTTTATTTATACCTATATTCCTTCTACTTATTGTCCAAGTCACTCTCACATATTTTATTTGATATCTTCTTGGGAGAATTATTGTTTACAAAATTCATTTTTTTCTTCCCAAGGATATTTATTATTTCTTCATCAACTTATATGTTATTCTTCTCTCATCTAATTTTGATACATGCTTTTATGAGCAGGCACTAATTCTATGATCATAGTATTTTCCAACATCATATAAATCTTCAAGGGATTTGAATCTATTTGAATTATATAGATTCTTATTATTCTTTGAATATTTCAATTTCTCTATCTCGATACCCTTAGATATGGATTTCCTTTACACTTTTACATTTTAATTATTTCACCAATAACCCATTTCATAATGTTTTAACCTATTACAACACCAAAAAAACTCACAAAACTTGAACTTTTCACTTTATCTTCTTGCTGTCCAAATATGTGGTCAAGCTATTTTTGGTCTTATTTTACCACTAGTTGGGATGATCTTGGGGAACCAAATTATTCACACATTATTCTATCCACAAGTATTGTATAATTATCATAATTTCTCCTCATCAATACTTATACATATTTTTTAGATTCGTACTATTTATAAAAATAGTTTTAAAAAAATTATATAAAAAAGGTATAGATGGTAAATTTTTCTTTGATCCTACTTGAGGATGATCTGTTGATGATGTAAAAATATTATTTCCACTTTATAGAGGTCTTTTTATATAGTAATACTCTTTAAAAAAACATGTGATAGAAACTCATTTAATCTTTAATTATAAAGTCTCAATATGTGTCTTCTCATGGTTAACCAGTTTAAATTAATATTATAAACATATTGAGGGAATTATTATAATATTAAATAAATTCCACTCTATATTCACAACTATCCCTCATCCTTTTATCTTAATCTTTATTAATTATAACCATATCAAGTAACAATGTGTTAAGATCCTTGATTTTATTAGATTTAACATCTAGTTGTAAATCTTTGACATCAATGCTATTTTTATGATTAGTAACTAATGCATGGATATTCCCTTCAAGATCATTATTGAATTAATATTTATCTTGAAATCATTTTTGGAATTTAGTTTTTAACATGTATCATTTATATTTAAGATCTTAATTTTATACTTCAATGAATCTAACTTTCCTGGAGAGATCTTCACAAGTGTTGAACTTGTTCTTAAATTTTTTTTCCATTTATTCTATTTCATCCCCAAGCAAAGTGATTTCATTCTGTATTATTTTAATGATCTCAAAAATTATAGAAAATAATTATTTGGGAAAAAATGAATCACATCCTTTAAGGAATCAACAAAATCATCTATTTACAAACCATCACTTTAACTTGGCTCTTCTTCTCATGGATAATTTTCATATGAACTTTTTCATACATCATGATCACTTGTACTATTTGATCCATTTGAGTTAGATTGATTATCCATATCCTTGGTGGTTGACTAAACTACCTATTATTATTCTTACTTTCTATATCCTCCTTCTATATTATCATGTATTGGAGATAATTATCTTTCTTTGTCTTGGCTCAAGATGGACATCTTTTTCAACTTTATTTTATTTTTATTTTTCTTGCTCATCACAGTCTTGGAAGAAATTAAAATCTTCTTTAAAATAGATGAATATTCACCAAAACTATAATTTATTATAAAATCAGGAAATAAGTATTAAATCTTTAAAAAATAACAAATTAAAAAAAAGAGAATCCAAATTAGTTGAACCTTCCATCCGATACCAATTGTTAGGACCACTTAGGGAAATTCTTAACAATAAGAGGAGGATAAATCAGTGTTGGAGACTTTTTATTCCTATTTATTATTTTTATCCATTTAGATATTATACCTATTAGGATCTTGATTTTAAAATTCTCTTACCTCTAATTCATTCATTATCACACACAAAAAGTGAACATGATATTTACATGGTTCACCTTTCAATAAGAAAGGCTAGTCCTTGGTGTAATTGGTAAATAATCCTTGATCACAAAAACCACTATAATGAGATACCTGTTATAGTGGTTTGGATATAAAACTATACTGAGCCTAAAGTGTGGTACCCTATACTCAAGAATGGGGACATAAAATAATCATGTGTCCCTGGACTAGTGATAACCTGGTCCAACTACAACACCTTACTGGATCTTTATTCTTCCTGTATAGATAGTCTTC
This sequence comes from Viscum album, assembly GCA_963277665.1. Taxonomy (NCBI): domain Eukaryota; kingdom Viridiplantae; phylum Streptophyta; class Magnoliopsida; order Santalales; family Viscaceae; genus Viscum; species Viscum album. The sequence goes on along the minus strand of OY728163.1, from coordinate 1,688,545,175 downwards.
AATTTCTCCAATTTATTTGCAACACCAAGAAAGTCATACTCTAGTTTATAATTCTATTAAATTTAACAGTGTTAAATTATTCTTATATTTCTTATTCTTATATTAATTTCCCAATACCATACAAGAAACTCCTTCTCTTCTTCTTTTGTATGCACAATAATGCACACACTCTTCACAACAACAAGTTAGAGTGTCGCTCCTTCCTTTTCTTCTTCCTGTGAAAATATACATACCTAACACATTATTTACTTATTATATATTCTTCCCTATAAATTCTTTAGAATTTAACTAGATGTTCTTCTCTTCATATATTCCTTTTCTTTATTCTTCAACCCAAGATAGAAAACAATGGATCTTATTCACTACTCTTTGACTATTTAGAATGTATATGAATGATCAGAGTCAGGTCTTTATATTTTTCATAAATACGAGAAAATTCTATTAAATTTATGTATCATATATTAAAATAAAATTCATATTTTAAAACCTAAAATATATAGATGTAATTACATTAATAATAACTATAAAAATTAGTTACGTTCTTCTCTCTCTCTTCTTCATTCTGGTATTTAAAAAACCACATATATAAATGATTTTAATTACCAAGTTTTATGGTAATTATAATCCTCCTTAATCCTCAGTAATTTCCCTTGACTAGATCCATAATTATTGGACTCCATTTTCTTCTTATAAAACCACCTCATTAGCTAAATCATAACCATATATTGTTATTATAATGTGATTTCTTCCATCAAATCTTACAACACTCTCTTTCTATCCATGATCATATATATGAATTTATAATTTCATATAAATATTTCAATTACTTCCCTCATGAATTATACTCATGATTTTATCCAAAAATTTATTCTTATCTCTAAATAAATATATTTCTTCTTTATTTCACTCAAAACTATCACCTTTTATATTTTTATGATAATTGAAAAAACCATCACATGAAATTAACATACATATAAATATATGTATGCATTCAATATGTTGTGAAAAAATTTATTCATAGTGAAAATATTTCCATAATACGCTATTCCATTTTCTCTTCAAACACTATTTAACACCTCTTATTGCATGATAACACATATATAGTGGTGTTGATTATCCTACATTGAATACAAAATCCTGACATCTTCACTCCTCTACATTCAATATTCCCAGAATTATCATTCTTTGATAGAAGGTATCATGAAAAACTGACATCATGATATATATGGATTCAATGCATAGTATAACATGCATCATCATATTCTATATGACTCAGCTAACATGGTTTCATGTAAAGCTGCATACATTCACACATCCACGCTCTATTTCATTCAAGCATAAAATTTCACTTGATTCCTTTGTAAATGAGCTTCTATTCATTTTATAGATACTACTTGTCATTGATATCCAAGTGTGTGGACACTCATATTTTATGTGAAGTTCACAGTCAATGGTATTCTTCCCATGAAAGGTCTGTGTAAGCCTCATACTCACAAAATCTTCTTCTTCACTCATGGAAGGTCCATCCAAGACTCATTCTAATAGAAGATCCATAACGCATCTCATGGAATCACTAGAACTCATATAATATCAAATTAATCCCATGAAATATTTATTCTTGATTCATCACTTTATGGAAGGTACATGATTATATTCATTGAATATCCATCACAAACAAAATCTCAAGTCTATTTCATTCTTCCCAAAGAAGATCATTATTCATAGAATATCTGTACACTGACAAAAAATCTTTACAGATGAAATTTGTGTTTTACAAAAGGTATATTATCACTATCATTCGTGAAAGGTCCTGTGGACCCAAGATAGCTAAAGTCACGAAATATTATCTTCTCATGTTCACTATAGCTCATTTTCACAAAATATCTTAATCTTGAATGTACAATCGATTCATCAACCATGGAGTATATATAATGGAAACACTACGTGATAGAGAAGATGATGTGAGCAGTGTCAGATCATAATTGATTTGATGACCTTGTATGTATGTGTATCATTCAAATATGGGTAAATATTACATATATAAACACATCCCACATCATAGACTCTCTCAATATCGCACCAATTAATAAAAATCTCTCTTCCCTTAGCTATTTGATGTGAGTAACTAAGTTTTCTTTGGGATCCTTTATACATAACCATTGTAATTCCCTGTATAGTGGCACCTCTACCACTCCCTATACAAACTCTTTTATGCTTGTGCATGTGATATACCTTCACTATACCCCCAAAACCACCTCAGGATAGCCTAACTAGAATGATTTCTGTGTGGTTGATCCTGCTCCCACAAATGCAATTGAGCTGGCTTAGCTTGGCTGGTTCGGGGTTGACATATTTTTTACCAACACTTAAAAAAGTGTTAGGTAAATTATCAACTAGTAAATAAAAAGTCCTAAAAATTATTTTTCTTATTTTTATTTCATGAAAATAAATATTTTCATATTCCTCTCACTCTATCTAATTAAAAAACTTCACCCCCTTTGATCATCCACACATATCATAGAATGGTTTATTCATGTTGTAAACATAGTAAAATCTCCAAGAATCATTGGAACATGTCTTTGAGCATTTAATAATTGATTAAAAAACACTAGAAATACCATTTTCCTAAACCAAGTCAAAAAATCCATTAGTCATATACCACATCCAAGCCGTATCTATGAGTCTCAATCCACTAAATATAATGAGACAAACTTATTGGGTACTTTTTAAAAACCTCTAATATCTTCTTCTACACTTACACTATATTGAAATCAAACATTAATGACACTCCATGTATACCAATGAAAAATAAAACACATAATTTGGTCCCAATATTCTATACACACAATGTATCTTATAAATGTCTACAGTGAAGTACATGCATAATCCCTGTGCATGTAATGGTGACATACGGTGAAGAGACATACACAATGTGTAGCCAGATTGTATAAACCATGAATCCTAACTATTTATGTATAAATATTAGATTTAATTAGCAAATCCATTAAACCTTATCAATACATGTATGCATTTCATTTATTGGAAGTACAATCTGGTTGATAAGTTTTATATTATACTAAATGCTTAATTAATTCCATGTAAAATTCAGATCTACAAATCATGTATGGTTGTTACATACTGTATAAATTGCATGCATTAAATCAGTACACACAATATAATTTTCATGTGTCTCATGTTACATTTATTTACAGTATACACTTTGAAATTACATCTCATACCATATACACAATATGCCATGTGAGTAAACTATATATAACAGGGACCATGCCTAGTAGTTTAGATAGGTATTCACTATGTTGCTTCCAAGTACAAGCTGAGGACTTATATTATTAAATTTTAAATATTTTTTTAATTTATTTAAAATCACAGTAGATGAGAATCTATAGGATATATTGGATGGATATTAAGATAAAAATGAATCAACTGATTAATCAGATTAATTTATCAATATTTTATCTTAATTAAGAAAGGATTGAAATGAATACTAGCTAGTTATTTTAAATTAATATTCATTGCATTAATAGATGATCATGAGATTATACCAACACATGTATGGGTTTGGTCATTTTAATTTAATTATTTCATGTGTTTTTCAAATTATTATTATTAAATTAAAATGATGGTATACTAGTCACCCCTTCTTATCATGTAAGGGTCTATGTACCTGTGGTTTCTTTTATGTAAACCCTCTTCTGGTTTACTTCACCCATGTGTGAAGTAAATACATTTCAAGGATGAATCTTCTAGATTCATATAGTCAGTTTAAGATGGAAACAAGGTGAAACCAACCTAGGTAATACATAAAACAAAGCTGGAATGTTGTAACTCAAGATAAGACCAGCTCAAGGAGTTTTTCCCCTAGGATCAATAAATCGTTTATTGTTTGCTCAATAAATGAACCAATAGATAAAGATCATGATCATGTCACATATTTATTATCTATGATGCATGGTTATTTATTTTATTTTATGGATTATATATAATGATCACATAAATAAATGAAATAAATAATAAGTATGCTTAGATAGAATAATGAATAAAAGGTTTATGTGTAAATATTTTATTGATACATGGTTAATTACTTAATTAAGTTCCACTTAATATTAATAAGAAATGTAAAATAATAAAATAATAAATTCATACATAATGAATAAAACCCTTCAAATAAATATTAAGTTAAAATTATTTTATTATTTGAGTTTATATAGACCCATAGTTAATGTAAAACCCATAGTTTGTGTTATTATGGGTTTAATTTTGTATTTTTAAGTTATGGTTTGATTAGTTTTGGTTCTAGAATGATTTTTGAGGATTTCAAGAGGTTTTGAAAGTGTTGGGGGTGTATGGTTGGTGCATGGTTAGGGGAAACCATGTAGATTCCCTAGGTAACCATGTAATAAGAAAATGGGTTATATGGGTAGGTTCATGATCTGTGTAAACTTTATTGTAACTATGTGACTTTAAAAACTTTTGGGTAGTGATGATTCACATGATTGGATCATGATTTATCAAGCCATGAGATGTAATTAATTAATTCTAAAAATTAGATTGTAAACCCAAAAATTCCCATAAAACCTCCATTTATCCTCTTTTAGTTAGGTATCTTGAATCAAAGGGTTCATTTGGGTGATTTTGGAAATTATCTTCTCTTATAGGGCTGATATCATCGAATATTAGAGTGTTTGACCTAGGAATAAAAGGTATGGTTTTTGTTTCTCCTTATCCTTTGAATTATTCTCATTTTCTATTGGTTTGAACCCTAGATCAAGGATTCTATGCCCAAATCTAGTGCTTAGGACATGATTTCATGGATATTTTTCTTGTGAATCACCATAGGAGGGTTTCTAAAGCCCATATATATAAAGGTATGACATGATTTATTTTTTGGACACCATGTTTTAAGTAGGTATATTTTCACTTTAATTTTATTAAGAACTTGAAAGATTGTGTATTTTATAATTAAATTTCTTTCTTGATATTATCTAAATGTTTTGGTTAATCTTGGTTTGGTATTATCTTAATGTAAAATGATTTTAAAGTAAGAGTTATGGGTGACACCCATAACATGTTCAATAAAATTTCTATTTGATGAATTGATTTTTGAAAATGATGATATTGTCACATGATGGACTTGGTTTGGTATGGTTTTGAATGAGTTCATGAATTTATATAAAACATGCCTTATTGATGCAGTCTTGGGATGATTTTCTAAAATAGAAATATTGCACTGCATTGGTTGGGGTTACATTCATGACATACATATACATGGCCTTGTTGTCTTGGACTTTGTTGCAGATGATGGGGTCAAGGAACATTGGACTATATCTCTAAGTGATGACTTGGATCCACATGGATGATTTTCCACTCATGATTTGTATTGTTTACAGTTCCTGATATAATAAGAGATACATTGGGTTGTGATATTATATGTGTGTGTGTGAATTTTATGGGTATGTGTGTTCATGGAATGTGTGTATGAGTTATGGTGTAAGCTGTTTGCAGAAAAATAGTTTTGGAAATAAAATTGGATTTTGGGGGTGAGTTACTTGTATGTTTTATTTTGGATTATTTATTATTTCATATTATCTCATATTTTATATAAACTATGAGATAAATTGGTCTTGTTTAAGTGGTATGTGTATAAATTCTTAGTTATCACCTATTAGGTTTCACACTGAACCCCTATATATTCACCTTGCTACATATGTAGATGTTTTTTACCATGATATAAATAAGGGGAAGATTTCATATTTTTCTAATAGATTATGCTGATGCCGCATTTGTGTCATATGGGAGTTGGATCTTTGAGATTATCTTTCAATGTAGTTGTTCAATGTTACACATTGGTGACTTGGTTCCTCTTAGTGTCTTTGAATTTTATAGAATTTTTGGTATCTATTTTATTTTTTCAACTTTTATTATAGTGTTTTATTATATCTTTTAGGATCTTGGTTGGTTTTTTACTATCACAAGTCATGTTTATTTATTTTATAATGTTGTAGGTTGTCTATTGTAGGTCATGTTATGTATATAAGGGGAAATCATTCCCCACAATTTGGTAGTTCCCTTGGAATTTATTGTCATCCTTTAGTGTCTGAGGGAATTCACCTAAGTTTAGTGAGATTCCTATATCACCCATGCCAATGGGTTGGGATCATGATGTTACAAATGGTATCAATTTGGTACAGTTTATTAGTTAAGATGGTATATTTAGAGATAAAATGTGTTAGAACTTGAAATGTAGAGTATAAAAAGGCATAACTAAGCTATTTATGTTAAACTTCACGTTTCCAAGGTGGTACAAGTATAAAAAGTAGTATTAAACACTTATAGGAGTGTTTTTATCTAATCATAATGTGTTTAATTGATAAGAGTTGGTTATCATTCATTATTAAGGATACTTCCTACTAGGATTTAATTATTTATATTATATTTGATTGGTTCTGTCTTGGTATCTTGTGACATGAAAACTTTGACTGGTATAATTTTTATTGGTGCTTCTAGATGAAACTGAGAGTTTTTAATAAATACTTCTCCAAATGTGGTAAAATATGGTTTTACTTTGTGTTTATTGTTTATTATTATTAGTATTTATTTATCCTTATTCCTTCCTTGTACTTGGATTTATAAAAAAAATGATATGGAACTAAAACATGAATTAATAATGACCCTGATTAGAAGTAATTAATTAAATGATAATCGGAATATATGTTATTTTAAGAGAATGTTAACAACTTTATGAAAAGTACTCAAATGTATCATTATATGTTTACTGCCTTTTTACTTAGTCCTTGATGACATGTTTATAGCACATAAATTTTTTAGATATGATAGAGTGCAATGTTTCGTCATTACATTTTATGATTTTATGACATGTTATGTGTTAATTTAAATTGATAATTTGAAACTTGATTGTATAATTATTATGATTAGACTAAAAGCATACTAAGATTTTGAGTATCTTTGTTTTGGCCAATATAAATATTTCAAAAATAATAGCATGGTGTTTTTATTCCATGGTATGCGAACTAGTAGCTAAGCATGTCTAATATAACAAATAATATGACAATTTAAATTGGATATGTTAAATTAGGTAACTAGATGTACTGTTTAATGTGTTTTTGAACTAATAAAATTTTTAGTTCAATAATCATGAAAACATGATAAAAATCCATAACATATTGAGTTTTATTGTTGGATTTGTTTAAATTATTTAACTTTCTTATTTGATAATAAAATTCTTTCAATAAATTGTTTAATTTCATAGCATAATGGCCTGAAAATGGAATTAGTGGAGTTGTCACAAAAATAAATTTTATTTTGGCTGGACATAAATTAGTATTCTTCAAGATTTTTGGAAATTAATATAAGCACTCTTTGTATTAACTAAGATATGGATCATGAGTTGATAGTGAAATTAGTAATTATTTCACTATGATTAAATGCTTCCTTTATATAGTTGATGTATTGCTATTTTTTATTTGTATGATTTATTTTTGGTGCTTATATGATTTGGTTGATGAAGCTATGTTTTTTTGATAAATATTTTTGGAAATAAAGAACATCATTAGAAGGTTCTTTTTTACACATATATTTTTTGATTTATATAAGGTTTTACAAAAGGATTTTTTAGAATGTTTTATGAAATTTTTTAGGTATCTTGGGTTTGAAAAAAGATTTAAAGGCCCTTATTTAAAAAATATTTTTTAAATTGACCTTGGGGTGAAATGATTTCTAAAATTAAACCTTTTTTATTTTTAAATCTATAATTATTTGGTCTTTATTTTTTTTTTTTAAATGGAATTGTTACATGTTGTTTTTTTAAAAAGAGTTTATAAAAATTATTTTATAAAAGGTGTTTGTAAAGGTTTAAAGAGTTTCATTAACTGGTTTTTATAAAGGAAATGGGTTATTAAAACCTTGTATTTGTTTTGGAAACTATGTAACTTTGAGTATAGTTTTCTAAGCTGGTCATAATGTGGTGAATTGGTGAATGAGAACCACATGGTGGCTTGCTCAAATGGGAAATATATTTGTAAAGTTCATGGAAAACATGTTGCTAGATATTACCTTGGTAGAGTCATTATGTAGGTCTTGATTTATATTCCAGATATTATTGTTGTTCTTATTAGTCTGGATGTGTTTTTATACCAGTGTATTTGCTGTTTTTTTCATCCTAGTTGTACATGCATGATGCTTGATCTTGTTGCGTTGGTTGCGCTAGTTATTGGTTTTTTGTAGTAGTCATAATATGTGGAAAGAGAAATAGAAGTTGTGGGGAAATGGTGGATCATGGGATTAGAACCAAATCATCTCATGGGTAGTGGGTTATCTTGGGTCTATATTGGTTGCTATGCTTAATTAACTTTGAGAAAGTTATAAACTTAGTGGTATTAGATGCCTTAGAATTTTCCTTGTTGTTACCTTGGGAATAAAATGGTTGTTAGTGTGACATCTCATTACCTATTTTTATGTGTTTTGACCCATTTATTTGAGTACCCAATTTTCGTATCTCTTTGCGGGTTGTTTTTAGTATTTTACTAGACCTTTTTGAAGCTTTATGGGAATTTTCATGGTTTGTGCATGGATAAACAAAGTGTGTAACCTAGGTTGAATGGATTTTTCATGGTTTTCACATGTTTAAACAAAGTGTACAATTTTTTGTATGGTTTTTTCATGGTTAAATTGTTTTGAAACCTGTTACATGGTTTTCACATGGTTTAAACAAAGTGTACAACATGTTTCACGGTTTGCACATGGTTAGTACTAACCATGCGGCTTGTCCCGGTAAACCATGAAAACAATAATTAAAGTTTTTGAAAATTGTAATTAAATTAATTAAACCCACCTAATTAACCCTAAACACCTCCCACTAAAACCTAAATCGATTCTCTGGATTTTGGGAGCACTCTAGAGCCCTTTTTTCTCCCCAAACATCATATCTTGGTGGATCGAAGCATCAATTGAAGTAGAGATCTTATCTTTTAGAGAGTTATTTTATTCTTAATCTTGGATCTCTATTCTCCTCTTGATTAATTATTTCTAAAGGTCATGATAGCATCTTGTTTTGTTGGATCTTGATTGATTGATGTAGAATTTTAAATCTAGGATTTCTTCTTTTTTATTTCAAGATCTATCTTCTTAGATCCGGTGATGACCATTTAAGGTGACACATCTCAGATTCATTATAGTTGGATCCCTTATTTTCCCAAGTAGGTGTTTCTATAATTTTACTTCATTTTTTGATTCATTGTTTTTTGATAATTCATAGATAAATGTTTCTTGATTTCTAACAAATTTTCTATGAAATTTTTCAATTAAATTTATTATGAAATATTCTTTGACCCTTTTCTATCCAAATTGAATATGGCATGAATTAAATGGATATGAATTTTATTTCTCTCACTTTTTTGTGAATTAATAAATTCTATGTTTGTTTAAATTTATTTACAAAGAACTTTTAAAGTATGTTTTGGTGAAATTGAGGGCTTTAGCCTGGGTTTTGATTTATAAAATAAACTTCCTTGATTTTAATTAAATCAACTGAATAATTTAATTTTTTCTAAATAGTATAAAATTATTGAATTTATTAAATGAATAAGAACCACCTTTGAATTATTTTAACATTGTTTTGGAATTGGATTTCTTTGGTTATTTGAAATAAATGATTTATCTTTATAGAAAGAGGGTGTAAACCCATGTTTTGAAATGTATTAAATCCTTTTAAAATTTTAATACTTCATTTAAATGATTTAGGGATTATTTTAAATAAATGATTATTTTAAAGTCCCGTTTGTAATTTTTATGATTAATTGTCAAAGGAAGAGGGTATTATTATCCTTTTTAATATTAAATTATATAAAAGGGTTTTAATTGAAAATGATGATGATTGACAGTCTGATTGACACTTTATGGTGATCCTCTTTTGTGATAATCCCTTAATGTAACTTTTTTGATTCTCGTAATTCCTATTGTTGGGTGTTTGAAAAGTATTATTTACTTTGATAGAAGTTGGGGCAATATTGAGATGTGTTATTAGGTCCATTGCCTATATTTGATAAGGACCCCCATGTGATCCACATAACTCAATTAACTCACTCACCTCTTTTGATTAGTCATGGGAACCTGGATAGCGTGATAGGATGACCTAGATATATGCTTCACTTGAAAAACCACACCCTTCTAGTGGATCTATAGATAATGTGAATGGTTTAGGATATGGACTTACGACCAAGAAAGTGGGTGTGAGTGGAACTAGTTATCTTTAGACCCATGAGACTATATGTAAGCCCATAAACTAGTCATGTATTTTTATTATCTATTCTAAGGTGGACTCACTATCATACTTATGTTGTACCCATGAAATACATATACTTTATCTCGATACATGAAAACATTCATTGTCACCTTTTGGCACAAGAGTTTCCTTGATTGATTCATTTATTTCTATTATGCACCTTGACTCTATTGTATTGACTCTTTTTCATCTTTCCATATCAGATTCACATTATCATCTTTTCTTGATTATTTGACTTTATCTTGTGAAATGGTTTTTAAATCTTTTCAAGAAAATGTTTAGTTTTTAACTAGTAAAATGGAATGTTTTACAAGTTTCGTTTAATAAATGATATTTAAATGTTTAAAACTCAATTTTTAAACTAACCCTCATACTATATTATTGCACTCCTCTTTTAGCATATTTGAATTACCTTATGAAGTAGCTGCATAGAATCTTTGGTGGAATCCTACTGGGCTCTTTATATCACACCCCAATTATACCTTTTGGTGTTTTAAACCTTTTATTATCTTATATCAGGTGTTATTGATCTCTCCTTCCCTTGTGGTTTTGAGTTAGGGAGACCGAGGGTGGGTGAATTTGGACATGGAGGGTGGTCATGGACCACCAAGAGGAAGGTTTTAGTTATTATTTTATACTTTTAGTTTTCTTACTATCACTTTGTACATTGAGGTGTATGTATTGATTTATATATTTGATGATGTTTCCAAATTGTAATCCATTATTATAATTTTTTTGGGTGAAATAATTCCCAAAAGTTATTTGTTGATGCCCAGGTTCTTTTTTCTAGACCATGTATATTGGGAATGCTCTTTGGGTTAGTGGATAATCAACTCAGGTATTAGCTTAAATGGTATTTTGGGTCAGTTTGTTACAGGTAGAATTCAATTTCATATTTATTACTACACTAGGTGAGTTTCTATATCATATTTTGAAGGATTTTTCATCTTTTAAATGGGGATAATATGAAAATATAGTATAGGTATAGTCTTTATGGGTAGAGTTGGAAACTTCATATTTTAAGTCACTAGATTACCTGTGTGAACTACATGTTCCATCGGAGGAATTAGAAATCAAGATTCACCTTCCTTTTTGGGAACCAACCTGGGATGAATTTCTTAGTTAAGTGTGTCTTGTTGAGATTAGTTTAGGATCATTAATGTCCTTTGAATATTTACAGGTTATTGGTGAGTACATGGTCATATCCCTAGATTTTTCGATGAGAGAGTTGTTTTCTTGGATACCTTGAGGACTCTTACCATCCATGCTTAATGAGTTATTTCTAGTTTATTTTTCTTGTCTTCTCATTCATAGTTTCACCAAGTATTATTTTGACTATATATAAAATTTCTTAATCCATTGGGTATTATATGTATTAACTCATAAGTATCTGGGTGGTTGGTTAGTGAAATCATTGACATGAAATTTTCTCATATAGTCTAAGATGATGTCATGGGTTTCTATTAGGTGGGCCTTATTCTTAACTTAGGTGACCAATTATTAGGTAGTTCAATGGTCAAAATTTGATATTCATATTATTATGTTAAACCCTAATGGAAGGAAGACTTTTAGGGGTGGGTAGATTATATAAATTCACTCTTGTGTATCAGGACCCAATTAAGGTTCTTCCTTATGCCAAAGAAATTTCAGGTGAACTTCCCATTTATATATCAAGATAGTGTGAAAGGTAGTAGACATTCAACACTAATATGTGGGAATTTTTTGACTGTTACCTATACCTTTAGAGAAGGGGGAGTTAATTCTCATAGGATTTGGCACCAACATGCCTTCAAAAGAAGTATTTCATCAAGGTGGTAGTTTTCCAACTCATTGAGTTAGTTCCTTTTATTTCAATCTAGGGGTGATGAGGTCTATGGAATATCTAGTTAGGTTGTCTATCTGGGTAGTGTTATAGTCACATAGTGTACATATTTCTATAGTCTCTCATAGAAATATTTTTTTTCCATTGTGATATTATACTGAGATTATCTATATAGACCAATTAGGAGAATTATATGATCATCAGTGTAGATATCTAGTTTTCAAATATCATTTTTTGTTTATTTCCTTTGTCATTATTAGTAAGGAATCATGCATTCATGTGGGTATTCCCATGACTAGGGAACTATATTTTAGGAAAGCATGGGTAGTTATCACCTTGGCGCATTGGGTACTTTGTAATTTTCAAGAATATTATCCAAGTTGGTTATCTTGAACTATTACCCTTCTAATTTATCTGCAAGTAACTATTTCACGTATCTTAGATCTAGTGGTATTACTATAACTTTTTTGCATAGGTGTTTAGAATCTAGTTACTCTTGAGTAATATGTTCCTTTGGTTTGTCACTGTGTATTTTATTTTGGGATAAGTAAGAGGATATCTTGTGAGTTCAACATGCACCATTGGTATATTGGTTGTAGTATCATCATTAATCTCGTAAGGACTTCTAAGATAATGTTCTACTGGATGAGTGGAACAAACATTTGTCTAGCCACCACTAACATTAAGATTTACATGGATGGAAATATAAATGGTTAGGAGAATGTAACACCCCCATTTTTTGGTATTAGGGGTTTTATTTTTTATTTTTAAGTTATGGTTTAATTGGGTTATATTTCAGGAAGTTTTTCGAGGATTTCATAAGATTTTGGAAGTTTTTTGAAGGTTACATGATTAGTACATGATTAGGGGAAACCATACAAATTCTTGAGGTAACAATGAAAGATGAAAGTAGTTTCTATAGGAAGGTTCACATTTAGAGAATAGTTTGGGTAAACCATGTGGTAATTTCACAAATTTTGGGTTGATGATGATTCAAAAGGATGGCATAAAGTTTTCTAAATTGTGTGGCATAACCATGTGATGTAATTATTTAGGTTTGAAAATTATATTTTAAACCTAAAACTTTCCCCCAAATACTCATTTATTCTCTTGTGGTTAGGGATCTCAAACTCGAGGGATCCTTTAGGTTATTTTGGAAATTTTATTCTATTCATAGGTCATTCTCATTGAATATTACAACATTGGACCTAGTAATTTAAGGCAAGGGTTCTATTTCTCCTTCTCCTTTGTTATATTTTTTCTCTCTTAGAAAAACCCCTATATCGGGGCCACTATTCCTGGATATAGTGGGTAATACATTATATTATGAAGATTTTATTTTGAATTCTCATAGGATGGTTGCTAGATCCCAAATATATAAAGGCACAAAACGATTTCTTTTTGGATACCATGTTTGAGGTAGGTGGATTTACACTTAATAAAATTTTATTAAGAACTTGAAATATTGTGATTTTTTATAATTAAAATCCATTCTTGATATTTTATAAATGTTTTGGTTAATCTTAGTTGGGTATTATCTTGATGTAAAATGGCTTTAAAGTAAAGGTTATGGGATAATCCCACAATGTGTTTGATAAAATTCATATTTGATGAATTTATTTTGAAAATGATGATGTTGGAAAGTAATGGTCTTGGTATGGTATGGGTTGTTTTGTGTTCATAAATTCATATACAATGGTAATTTTTGGTACATACTTGACTTCTATGCTTAATTGGGGGAACACTATACAACATGGGTTGGGTTTCATTCATGAAATAAATATATGAGGTCTTGTTGTTTCATACTTGGATTTCGATGCTAGAGTTATGGCACACTTGACTATACCACCAAGTTATGACTTGGGTCTACAGGGATAGGTTTCCACTCACATGTTGGACTATTTGGAGGCTTTTTAATGAAAGGATATGCATTAGGTTGGGACATTAGATGTGCATGTATGTTCATCAAATGAGTGTGTGTATTCATGGAATGTGTGTGTGAGTTTTGGTGAGAGATATTTATAGAAAATGGGTTTTGTAAAGAAAAGTGGATTTTTTGGGTGAGTTACTTCTATGGTTTGTTCTATATTATTTACTATTTTTGTTTCTAATATATTCTATATAAAATTATATCTAAATTTTATTATTTAAGTGGAGTATATGGTAAGTCTTGGGGATTTCATATAGGTTTGTATACTCACCCCTTAATATACACCTTAGTGTGTATACAAATTTTGTTTACTATGATACAAGTAAGGGGAAGGTTGCATATTTTTCTAGCAGAGTATCCTGATACTTATATGGTGTAACATGGGAGTTTGAACTTGGAGATTTACTTGTAGAGACATTGTTCATATTTCCACATCTATGCCTTGGTTTCTCTCAATGTATTTGGGTTTTGTATACTTTTTGGTGTCTATTTTATTATTGTGACTCTGATTCTGGTGTTTTATTATGTATTTTGAGATCTTGGTTGTTTACTATTATGAATCATGTTTATTTATTTTATACTATTATAGGTTTTATTTTTCAAGTTATTTTACGTGTGTAAGAGAAAATCATCCTCCATGATTTGGTAGTGTCCTTGGTATTTGTTTCCAGCCTTTGGTGTCTAGAGGATGTCACCTAAGGTTAGTGACATTCCAGTCTTACCCAAGAAAATGGGTTGGGATCTAAATGTTATAGTTAAATTATTGTTTGAAGAATTTATTGAGAGAAATTTTAATTATCATAAAGTCTAAAAAAATGTGGTGGGTCGACATAAACAAACTTGTATTATATTTAATGTCCTTTTTTTGTTCAATAAAAATTTGGAGACAAGTATTGAGGAAATCCAAGTAAGAATTTTAGGATTGAGGATTCCATTCAATAGATCAAGAAGATGGAAACCCACAGTTGAAAATACCACCTACCTAACTACAATATTATAATTTACATGGACTTTGTCTGGGTTATAATAAAATAAATATGAATCCTTTCCACTAGAATGTTATCAAGATAGGAAATATTATTCCAATGGTGAGAGATATCATGTAACGTCCCGGACCCAGGTGCCACGCAACAGGTGCCCCGAATCCGGTTTGCCACGTGACCTCAAGCAAATTTCCCCAAACTCCAGAGGCTGCCGACTAGCAGTGAGGGCCCAGGTCTGATAGTGGGGAAACTATGCCCTCATTTGTCAATGTGTAGCGCAGTGGAATGGAAATAAAACATACAACAAACATCAGAAGCAGTAAACCATACACAACTAAAATAATCAACAGCAGTGGATATAACCAACAATATATAAATAATGATGCTACATGTCTCAAGTTCTAAGAAAATAGGCAGAACATGTTATACATCAATACAGTACAACCAAAAGCAGAGTACAACAAAACAAAGCAAAATAGCTGGCAGTGGCATCGCGAGCCTAGGCTCGGTCCCATGCCCTCCTACTCCTTAGCAACAGTCAAGTACCTGTATAGGGACTCTTTCCCCTATCCACACCTGCAGAAACGTAATCTGTTTGGGCCAAAAAGCGTGACCCAAATAGGGTATGAGAAATATATCTCAGTAGGCACCCACCAAAGGCCCGTGCCCAACTACGTGTAAGCATGAAACAATGGTGTGCAATAGTAAAATGCAATAAAGTAAGTAGTACCGAAAAGTAACTAACTTAACCAGTTATATTGCCATTTTAATATTCTTTTTAATCATTTAATTTAAGATACCACCACAGTGAATATTCTAAGTAAATAGCCAAATGTCTACAGACACGTAAACTCTCACCCTCGGGTAAAGAGAAACCAACATAGGAATTTTCCCACAGGCACACGGATATTGACCACAGGTGTAAATAGTGTCACCCACAGGCACAGAATCATCTGCCCACAGGCACAGAAGAAGTTGCCCACAGCTAGGTAGTACAACGACCACAGGATAATCACAACACCGCCCTCAGGCTAAAAGGTAACCGGGCCATTCCCAACATGTAAAAAATGCAGTAAACAAGAAATTCCTCTCGAGGAAATTCTACAATTACTACTTAAAAGGCATACCCTCGGGTATCCTGGCAAAATGGCTAAATAGTGGAACACACCCCTGGGGTGGTTCCAGATCCAAGCAACGATCCCAACCAGCATTTTAATAACATAATTAAATACCTAGTCAATTCTAGGTGTTTAATATATCAATGGCCTCAGTCACACGACACCCCAACATGGGTTCGTGGCACCAAAACGCACAAAACACACAACAGTTGAAAAAACAAACACTAAGCCACCTACCTTAAATGCCAACGAACGTTATACCCGAATGCTGACTCCAGAAACTCCCAAGAATGGCGTAGATCTGAAGAAGAACAAAACTCACTTAACCTCAAATAACTCCTATTAGGAGAAGAATTGGTAAGAAGTAGCCAAGGAGATGGAAGCCCTTACCCGTACGGTTCCAAAGAGATCGTCCGAGGCGGAAACTGATTCCAGATGAACACTCGACGGATCTTCAAAGGTTCAGGCTCCTACTTTGGCTCCAAAACGGATCAAATGCCTCCTCTTCCAAATGAGGAGGCTACTGCCTGTTTTAATCCAAAAAAACAAAGTACACGGTATGTACTTCT
The DNA here is from genome assembly GCA_963277665.1 of Viscum album. Taxonomy (NCBI): domain Eukaryota; kingdom Viridiplantae; phylum Streptophyta; class Magnoliopsida; order Santalales; family Viscaceae; genus Viscum; species Viscum album. The sequence continues at coordinate 1,688,528,435 of OY728163.1, read as the reverse complement.
GAGTACACGACATGTACTTCCCAAATTTTAAACTGTTCCTCTGGCGGCTTCCCGCCAGCGTAGTACCGTTCACCTGCCGACATGACTACACATCGTGTCTTCTTGAGTACACGGCGTGTGCTGTCGCACAGCTGGCCACCACCTTACTATTTGCCTGCCGACTGACTACACGGCGTGTAAGGGACCACTACACAGTGTGTAGTCGGTTCCTACATGCTTTGTCACCGAAATGGCTACACACCCTGTGTACTCATCCCAATACGGCCAAAAGTACACAACATGTGGAAAAAGTACATGGCGTTTAGTTCCAAAATTTAGGATTTTTTCCTATTTTCCATATTTTCTCAAAAACTCTTAAGGAAAAGAGAAAAGAAGAAGCCCGTACCTCAAAAAAAAAGAACTGGGTTCTTAAAAACTTCCCCCCTTATAGCAATTCGTCCCCGAATTGCCCTTCCAAGGGTGGAGAAGATATATCCGTGAAAAACTTCGGTCACTGAGCATGTACGTCAGCCTCCCGCTCCCAGGTCTCATCCTGCACTAGGCCATGCTGCCATAGCACCCGTACGAGAGGAATTGACCGGCCCCAGAGAACCTTCATGCTCTTGTCAATGATACGGATCAGATGCTCCTCAAAGGATGCATCTGCCTTCAGCTCAACTTCCTCAGGCTGAAAGATGTGATATGGGTCTGAATGATAGCGACACAACTAAGACACATGGAAGACGTCGTGCATAGCTTGGTACTACTGCAGTAATCGCAACCGATAGGCAACCAGCCCGACTCTCTCCAGAATCTCAAATGGCCCCACATACTTCGGTGAAAGTTTACCCTGTCTCCTGATCCGCTTGTGTCCCAGTCTCAGAAAAACACGTAGAAAAACCTGATCCCCGACCACAAACTCCAAAGGTCATCTGCGGCGATCAGCATAAGAATTTTGTCGAGACTGTGCGGTCGCCATCCGCTTCTGAATCAACTGGACCTACTCAGATGTCTCCTGCACGAGCTGTGGCCCCAATAAAGCTGCCTCACCTACCTCTAACCAGCACAAGGGTGAATGGAATGACCTACCATATAAAGCCTCGTATGGTTCTATATCGATAGTCACATGAAATCTATTGTTATAAGAAAACTCGACTAAGGGTATATGCTTCTCCCAAGAGCCCCCAAAGTCTAGGATGCATGCACGCAGCATGTCCTCTAACACCTGTATCGCACGCTCCGACTGGACATCGGTCTGAGGGTGGTAAGCTGTGCTCAGAAGCACCTGTGTACCCAGTGCCTTCTGAAAACTCTGCCAGAAATGAGACGTAAAGCGGGCATCCCTATCTGAAACGATAGAACGAGGGACCCCATGAAGACGTACTATCTCTCGGATATATAGCCTTCCGAGCTCGTCAAAACTAAAGGTCTCCTTGATCAGCAAAAAGTGAGCTACCTTCATGAGTCTATCCACAACAACCCACACGACGTCATTGCCACGAGGTGACCTCGACAATCCAGTCACGAAATCCATCGCGACATCATCCCACTTCCACTCTGGAATGGGTAACTGTTGTAACAGCCCGGATGGTCTCTGATGCTCCGCCTTCACCTACTGACAGGTGGAACACCTCGTAACAAAACTAGCTATCTCTCTCTTCATACCTGACCACCAGTACTGACGTCTCATGGCTCGGTACATCTTGGTAACCCTGGGATGAACTGCCCAAGCTGAAGCATGAAACTCTCGCATCAACTCCTCACGTATATCCCCTGAAACCCATACTCATCCATGGAAACACAAAACCTCATCATCGCCTATCATCTAACCAGGAGAAGGGTCCTCACCTGCCACCGACTCCCGTAGAACTAGGCCTTCTGAATTAGATAGCTGTCTCATCCTCACTCTATCCAGTAGGGTAGAATTCACAGCTAAAGATGAAATATAAGTCTGCCCCTGACTGTCGTGCACCTCCAGATGCATATCAGAGAACAAATCCATGAGCTCCCACTCACCACTAGCCTCCAGCACTGCCTGTATCTGAGTCCTCCTACTCAGTGCATTGGCTACTGCATTACCTTTACTAGGTGTATAGGAAAGCTCAAAATCGAAGGACTGTAGGTACTAAACCCACCTTCGCTGTCTCAGATTCAGGTCACATTGAGTAAAGATATACTTGAGGATTTTGTGGTCAGTGAAAACCACAAAATGTTCTCCCAAAATATAATGTCTCCAACAGTGAAACGCATGCACAACTGCAGCCAACTCGAGATCATGCGTTGGGTAATTCCTCTCGTGCGGCCTCAACTGCCGAGACTCGTACGCAACAACTTGGTCGCCCTGTATCAACACTGCTCCCAGACCAATACCTGATGCATCACAGTAAACTGTATAGCTCTTCCCCTACTCTGGGAGTATCAGGATCGGTGTTGATGTCAAACTTCCCTTCAAGTCCTGAAAATCTCTCTCGCAAGCTTCTGACCAGACGAACTTCACACCCTTCTTAGTCAGACCCGTCAATGACATTGATAAGCGAGAGAAGTCCTGTATGAAACGTCTGTAGTAACCAGCAAAACCCAAGAAACTCCATATCTCTAACACGTTCTTAGGCTGCTCCCAAGAAACTACTACTCTCACATTCTCTGGGTCTATTGAAACTCCTGCCTCAGAGATGATATGTCTCAGGAAGTGAATCTGGTCCATCCAAAAGTGGCACTTCGAGAGATTAGCATACAACCGATGCTCTCTCATTGTACTCAATACGATCTCAAGATGGGTGGCATGGTCATGTCAAGTGTGAGAGTACACCAAGATGTCGTCCACAAATACTACCACAAAGGAATCAAGATAAGGATGGAACACACGATTCATCAGAGCCATGAAAACTACTGGCGTGTTCTTGAGTCCGAACGACATAACCAAATACTCGTACATACCATATCTGTTCTGGAAAGATGTAAGCGGTATATCTGATGGTCTCATGCGCAGCTGGTGATATCCTGATCTCAGGTAAATCTTCAAGAACACTCATGCTCCACGAAGCTGATCAAAAAGATCATCAATCCTCGGTAAGGGATATCGGTTCTTAATCATCAACTGTTTCAGCTTCCGATAATCCACACAAATTCTGAGGGTACCATCTGCCTTTTTCTCAAAAAGGACTGGAGAACCCCAAGCAGAAGTACTGGGTCGGATAAAACCCTTTGACTGTAAATCCTCTAACTGCCTCTTGAGCTCCTTAAACTCTAGTGTAGCCATCCTATAAGGAGGAATGGACACCGGTGTTGCTCCTGGCACAAGCTCGATAGATAAATCCACCTCACACTCTGGAGGTAGACTTGAAAAGTCGTCTGGGAAGACATCCCTAAAACAATCAACAACTGGAGGAAAATATGTCTGGAAAGTCCCATGATCATCCAGATATAAACTCCCAATCTGGGCTGTGACTTCACCTCGCCCACGATGCTCTGGTCCAGCTCGACTCGCCTGAACATCCCATTCGCCCTTGTATAGAAACTCTCCTCCCTCTGGTGACATGAAACTCACCCTGTGACAATAACAGTCTATAAAGGCTCGATAGGGAACCAACCAGTCCATCCTGAGAATGAAGTCATAAGCTGTCATCTCTAAGACATAGAGGTACCAAATAAAGTGACACCCACCAACCTCAAGGGGGAACTCCTTGCACTGATGCACACCAGCTGTTCTAGTCCCCAACGGAGTGTCTAGCATCATGAAATCGGAAGAAGTAGAAACACAGATCCCAAGGCTCTCCACAATGGGTACAGATATGAAACTATGCATAACACCCGTATCAAAAAGTACTGAAGATAAGACAGAAGCTACTATAATAGTACCTCTGACTATAGAAGGTCCAAGATCCTGCTCCTGCTGGGTCTGTTGCACTGTATAAGCCTGCCCAGTGCCACGACCCTATGACATAGCCTGACTACCCTGAGCTGTCCTGTCCTGCTGCCTCTGATATCCTGGTGTCTGGCTACCACGGCTATGAACACCATCTCTTCCTATAAGCCTTGACGTATTCCAGTTCCTGGACTGGTAAGAAGCTACTGGTCCTACTCCCGTACGCAGAGTCTGCACAGAACCCCTCTCACTAGCCACTACTGGAAACGCCCTGCAAAAGCGCTGTAGATGACCCATCCTACCGCAAGCTCGGCACTCCACTAGGTATCGTGGACACTGCGGTCTCTTGTGACCCTATCTGCCACACTGGTAGCATATAACCTGGCCACCTGAAGCATTCTTATGACTGGTACTACCTCCCTGAGAGAAGTCCATCTGTCTCTTCCTCTTGCCTGTAGAAATAGTAGTAGTAACTGGTGCTGAACCTCCCTAGCCCACACCACTAGATTCTCGAAGGTTCCTATCTGTGATCTGCACCTGGTTCACAATAGTGTGTACAGTAGGAAACCTGAAAACATTCACCAGTGCTCGGATGTTATACCGAAGACCATCCTCAAAACGTCTAGCTCTCAACGTATCATCACCCACTAGCACGGGTGCAAAGCGCTAAAGCTCGGTGAAACGAGCAGAATAGTCCATCACTGACATAGCACCCTGCTGCAGATTCATGAACTCTCAAGCTCTATCTGCTCTCAGCATCTCCGGGAAGAAAAATTCATAGAAGACTGCCTGAAAATCTTCCCACGCCATGTCTCTGTGATGCTCTGACTGGGTGGTAACATCCCACCACCTCTTGGCGGAATCACGCAGCATATACGTTGCGAGCTTGACCCACTGCCCTGGAGGCATCTACAAATGATCGAAAATAGTCTGCATCGATCCTAGCCAAGACTCCGTAGCCTGTGATCCACCATCCCCTGAAAACATAGGCAGATGCTACTGCTGGAAGATACGTGTCATCTCAGCCATCGATGCGGCAGCCTGCGGTGCTCCCTAAAAGGTCTGCATGAACCGCATAAAGCCAGCACGGAACTGCGCCTCCATACCTATGTCCGGTATAGCAGCTGGTGCCGCATCTGGCTCTGCTGGAGGATCAACTAGTAGCCCATAGCCCACCATCTCTGGAGTATAGTCATTTCTGCTATCCTGGCGAACAACGCGCGGAAGTCTAGATGGCATGACACTACAAGGTCAAAAGCACGCCTTAGATTCAAGATTATTAAGACTGAAACAAAGAAACCACAAAAGGAACAAGAGGAAGAAGGCATTTCAAAATTTTCAAAACAAGACTACACGGCGTGTATACTGACTACATGGCGTGTACTTGACTTCCCTTCCTCTGCTCGGGTCCTTCGATACAGCTAAGCCACACGGTTCCCGTTGAACAAAAACTACACGGCGTGTAACATATCTACACGGCATGTATGGTGTTATTTTCCAACTGCTCGTGTCGTTTGTGACATGGACGACTACTCGGCTTGAAACTACATGGTGTTTTACACCCAAACACGGTTTGTACACCACCCCGTTTCCCTAGCCACATGGCTAAGTCCACATGGTCTGTCCTCGGACAAGACTACACGGCATGTCCAAAAGGTACACAGCGTGTTCTAGGAATGGTGACACCGACCCGTGTTATTAGTTACACGACTGAGTCCCCGGGTCACACTACACGGCATGTGCATCATTGACACGATGTGTTATGTAAAGGAGTTCACCGACCCATGTTGTTAGTTACATGGCCGAACTCTGGGTCAACACTACACAGCGTGTACATCGTGTACACGACGTGTTTTACCCAAGCCTTCTCTACCCCGTGTCGCCGCCCACACGGTTTGTGACACGGAAAGAGACTATATGGAGTGTACTCAGGGTACACGGCATGTACTCAAAAAGTTCATTTTTCTTCCTGAACAGAAGGTCATACATGGCGTGTATAAAGAAACTACACGGCGTGTATACTGGGTTTCCGGACAGTATGCCTTAGAAACTTCCCCGGAACCCAGAAATTCTGAAAAACCAACACCTAAGTGTCAAATTCCGACTCGTGAGGGACCATACTCCCCATGAATCAAAGTTTGACATCTTATCTGTGTTATAAAAAAAAATAATCAGTCAATGATCCACCAAATTCCGGTCAATGGGGGCCCATACTCCCCAAAAACCAAAGTTTGGCATCCATTCTATAAACATGCTCAAATAAAATTACCCTATCATACAACATGTATTTTATCAGAGCAGCTATCACAACAACATGCTTTTCTAACACAACAACTATCACAACAACATACAATTTCTAATGCACCTACATGGCATGGAAACTATGCATGGCATGTGATATCTAGCATGTTCCTATATGATTCATGAGACGACATACCCTCATCTCATCAGGTTACAACTAAATAGAACCCGTAGATAAAATATAACAGCACAATCCAAGTGTGACACCCAATGATGAAATCATATCAACTGTAAAATTTGAAAAATCAAAATAATTGCAAAAATATGAGGTAGACTAACTTTTCCCTGTACACGGGTTAGCTACGCCCGGACACAACTTATTACCAACTACCGTTCATCCTATCCCTGACTACGGCTCCAAATAGTAAGTCAAAGAAAAGAACTCCTTTGATACCACTTTGTAACTTCCCGGAACCGGGTGCCACGCAACGGGTGCCCCGAATCCGGTTTGCCACGTGACCTCAAGTGCATTTCCCTAAACTCCAGAGGCTGCCAACTAGTAGCGAGGGCCCAGGTCTGATAGTGGGGAAACTATGCCCTCATTTGTCAAAGTGTAGCACAACAGAATGGAAATAAAACATACAACAAATAGAAGAAGTAGTAAACCATACACAACTGAAATAATCAACATCAGTGGATATAACCAACAATATATAAATAATGATGTCACATGTCTCAAGTTCTAAGAAAACAACCAGAATATGTTATAAATCAATACAATACAACCAAAAGCAGAGTACAACAAAACAAAGAAAAACAGCTGGCAACAGCATCACGAGCCTAGGCTCGGTCCCATGCCCTCCTACTCCTTAGCAATAGTCAAGTACTTGTATAGGGACTCTTGCCCATATCCACACCTATAGAAACGTAATCTGTTTGGGCCAAAAAGCATGACCCAAACAGGGTGTGAGAAATATATCTCAGTAGGCACCCACCAAAGGCCCGTGCCCAACTACGTGTAAGCATGCAACAACAATGTGTAATAGTAAAATGCAATAAAGTAAGTAGTACTGAAAAGTAACTAACTTAACCAGTTATATTTCCATTTTAATATTGTTTTTAATTATTTAATTTAAGATACCACCACAGTGAATATTCTAAGTAAACAGCCAAATGTCCACAGACACTTAAACTCTCACCCTCAGGTAAAGAGAAACTAACACAGAAATTTTTCCACAGGCACACAGATATTGCCCACATGAGTAAATAGTGTTTCTCACAGGCACAAAATCATCTGCCCACAAGCACGGAAGAAGTTGCCCATAGGCTAGGTAGTACAACACCCACAGGCTAATCACAACACTGCCCTCAGGTTAACAGGTAACTGGGCCATGCCCAACATGTAAAAAATACAGTAAACAAGCAATTCATCTCGAGGAAATTCTACAATTACTACTTAAAAGGAATACCCTCGGATATTCTGTCCAAACGGCTAAACAGTGGAACACACCCCCGGGGTGGTTCCGGATCCAAGCAATGATCCCAACCATCATTTTAATAACATAATTAAATACCTAATCAATTCTAGGTGTTTAATATAGCAACGACCTCAACCACACGACACCCCAACATGGGTTCGTGGCACCAAAACACACAAAACACATGGCAGTTGAAAAAAAAACACCAAGACATCTACCTTAAACGCCAACGAACGTTATACCCGAATGCCAAATCTAGAAACGCCCAAGAACGACGTAGATATGACAAAGAACAAAACTCTCTTAACCTCAAATAACTCCTATTAGGAGAAGAATTGGTAAGAAGTAGCCAAGGAGATGGAAGCCCTTACCCGTACGGTTCCAACGAGATTATCCGAGGTGGAAACCGATTCCAGACGAACACTCAGCAGATATTCAAAGGTTCGACCTCCTCCTTTGGCTCCAAAACGGCTCAAATGCCTTCTCTGCCAAATGAGGAGGCTACTGCCTATTTTAAGCCGAAAAAACAAAGTACACGACATGTAATTCGAGGTACACGACATGTACTTCCCAAATTTTAAACTGTTCCTCTGGAAGATTCCCACCAGTGTGGTACTGTTCGCCTACCGACATGACTATATGACGCGTCTTCTTGAGTACACAGCGTGTGCTATCGCACAACTAGCCACCACGTTACTATTCGCCTTCCGACTGACTACACGACGTGTAAGGGACCACTACACGGCGTGTAGTTGGTTCCTACATGGTTCGTCGCCGACATGGCTACACGCCCCGTGTACTCATCCCAACACGGCCAAAAGTACACGGTGTGTGGAAAAAGTACACGGCGTGTAGTTCCAGAATTTAGTATTTTTCCCCATTTTCCATATTTTCTCAAAAACTCTTAAGGAAAAGAGAAAATAAGAAGCCCGTACCTCAAAAAAATAAGAACTGGGTTCTTACATATCAAGACATGATAATTAGGGGGAGAATAATATTAAAATTAGAATTATTATGTCTCATATAATTGGTAATCAAGTAAAGTACGAATAATCTTATTTTATATTATTATAGTAAAATGGAAAGTTCTTCGACTACATTATCTCAAAGATAAATTTTGGATAAAGACCATCTCTTCTCTGAAAGTAACTTCTTGGAATGGCACAAACACTTGCACATTGTATTATTCCTTAAATGGAAATATTACAATTTATATCCCCCAATTATAGATCCACTTGTTAAGGAAGTAAGTTACAAGGAGTTTATTGCCTATGAAAAAATTTTAATGATGTGCTATATGTTTAATGTTTGATGTTATCACCTATATCCAACAAAATCACGATGTCACATGAGAATATGGATTCCTATAACATGATCAAGAATATATATGATCTTTATTAGGATAGATCTTGTCATGAATTATTTTAGATCTCGAAATCATTATTCATAAGAAAACTTGGAGAAGGTGTGCCAGTTGGAACTCACATAGTTATGTTGATTGACAACATTGAGTGTCTAGACATTCTATGGTTTAAAATCCACATTGAATTGAATACCAATATCATTCTAGCCTAAATCCCTCATAAATTATCCACATTTGTTTTTGTAAATTTCAGTATGAAAAACAGTGATAAGTCACTCCAAGATCTCCCCACTCTACTTCACCAAGTAGACAAGGACATGAAACATGAAAAGCCTTCTATTCTTATAGTGAACAAGAGGAAATAAAAAGTGAAATAACCTAAGACTAACTCTATGTATAAGGAATATATAAAACACCCAACCAATAGACATATAATTAATGGGAAGGAAAAAGAACAAAATACTATTTTCTTCTCATGTAAAAATAAAGTTCATTGGAAGAAAAATGTAATAAAATAAAGTAGAAGTTTCTACTTCAATTATACTCATCAATACAATTATTTTAAATCAAAAATCACTGAAGGATATAAATACATGACTAAGAAGACCTCATTATTGATAGATATTATTTTTCAAGTAAAAATAATAGTAGTTGATAATTTTATATCCAAAAGAGTTTTCTAATCTCTATTGAGATAAGACACTATGTATACTAATTATTTAACTATCAAGTTTTAAAAAAAAACCTTTATAAATAAAGTTAGTCCATAAAGTGACTAAAGATAGTTCAATAAAACTATGTGAAATATTATAAAGGTGTATCTAACAGGTAAGTTCATATACTTCCTGATATTATTTTAAGTGATTTTGGGAATTCTCAATAAAGAAATGAATACTCTTGGTAACTGATATGGAAACCTTTATGCTATATTTTCAAAGTGTATCACAACCATGTATTAATCAATCATTAATATGTGGAGTAAAGGTAATCCCAACCTTAGATTTACTTATACATCAAAATTTTTATGGTAGTAAAAGGGGATTGGTGAAATGTCATATATACATTGAAAATATTCCACAATTTCTTCAAAGATATGTTAATAAAAAAACAACAAAATCACTAACTATTTTCCAACTAAATTAACTAATGGTTATCATATTAACTACAATATGATAAATAATATATTAGTTATAATTACTAGTGTTTTATGTGAATTGTTTATTAAAATATGAATTTAGCTACAAATTATCATAAAAAACACAAAATGAATCTGTATCATATATCCTATAGACAATAAGAATATTCCATTATTAGTCAACACCAAGTATATTTCCGTAAAAGGGAAGCACATATCTTTTGATTTAGAGGGAGAAAGCTATACTTCAATGATTCCTAGGCTCTGGATAAACATGAGTTAGCATAGAAACAAAGTACTCACTAAGATTAGTGAGAGTATTGGTTCCAAAGACACATACTATGTAGAAAATTAAATACCAAAGAAATGTAACAAGTAAGAAAAGGGTTTTTATCATCACATATATAATGTCAGTTATTGAAAACTAATGTGAAAAAAACAATTTTTGAGTTAGTTAATTTTTAATCGACATAAAAACTATACTCGATAGGTTTTCAACATTGGTTATGAAATAACTCATGTATAAAACCATATTTTCTATGTCGGTTATAACATAACCGACGTAGAAATCCTTTTAAAAAATGGTAATGTGTTTATATTTTTTTATATTTTTAAAAGTGAGTTTGATTTCACCTATTATAGACCCTAATTTTCTTCCTGAACCTCCATAAAAAATTGATATATCTCATTTTTCTTCACAATAACTATTCTTATTTCTACCCTCACTCAATATGATCACTATATTTACCATTTTAACTACCTTCATAATCACCTTATCATTCATTTTCATCCTCTACCACCACTGCTCTAACATTACTTCACGGTCTGTATTCATAGTTCTAATCTTTCATGATTATAAGGTTTGTTTAATTTTATGAATGGGTGTTTTTGGATTATTCTTTTATTGAATTATTATTTGATGAATGTGTTTTATAAATCATTTTAATTTATTAATTTATTGATTTTCAAAGCATGCTTAATGGGTGTTATATTTGATTGAATGATTATTTAATGGGGTTTGCAACATCTAAGGTATGTTTAATTTGATTTAATAAATATTTAAGGGGTGTTATATTTGATGAATTAGTATTTGATAAATGGGTTTCATGTAAATATTTCATTGAATTTTCATATCATCTAAATTATGTCTAATTTACAAATTAATTTCTTTATGGAATGTAATCCATGCTTAATTTACTGAATGTGTGCTTTGTGTTTTTAAGATATGTTTTTTACTTACATTATGAATGGGTTTTTTTTGGTTTTTAATGCATCAAAAAATTATGTAACGATTTGTGTAATGATTTAACTATTAGGTCACTCATTCCCTTCCAATGATAATGTAGAAACTAGTTTATTATTTTAATATTTGATTAACAACCTCAATTCAAGTCCTAAAATCAAACTTATTTTTTTTCACAATGTTATCCTTTGGAAAAACTAAATTTACTCTACTTCACATGATTTTTTTACATTATAAAGATACATATTCTCATACTATGGTACTATAAAAACCATTTCTTCATTTATTTTTTGATATTACTTAACAAATTTTTATTTATCATTAATAAATATAGTGTATGACATCCCTTTCCAAAAAACAATACTATATTATATTAATTATTAAAATTTGACATGTTTTAATCTATCATGAATTTTGTAATCTCATGTTTTCTCACTCTCCAATATTAGATATTATGTATGTATTTTTTATGGTTTACATTTAACAATAACAAAGGACATTATAAAACTATCTCACTCAATGCATTTCACTACCACTATAATATTTTTTATTTTATTATATTTTCTATTATTTATAGAAATTTTTTCATAAAATATTATATTTTAATTCTAAAAAATATGTGTAGATTACCATTATATTTTTTAAAAATAAAAAATATTACAGGCATTAAAAAATAATTTTTTCATTTATATTATGAAATTTCATTATTTATATTGTTATTTATAAAGGTAAATTTGAAACTCAATTTTAATATACAGTAACTTATATTCAATTATTGAAATTTATAATAGGTTATAATGAGTCATAGTTGGATTAATTAAAGGATAACTAGTGATGAATATGAGGAAGGAGTTGATGATTTTTTAGATTTTTTCAAAAAAAAATCTAAACAACAACCTATCTTTTTGACCATGTTTGAAATGTTTAAATATGAAAAAGTTGTAAAAAAAAAAGAAATTAAATATTATTTAATTTTACATGGTTTCAATATGATTTATAGTCCATGGATTTGGTATAGTAAAATTTCATATAATTAAAGATATATTGATGATGAATATTTTCAAGATGATAAGTATGATCAACTTGAAGAAACGATTCATGATATTATAGTAGATGGCATTTAGAAAGAACCGATGACCAAACACTTATATAATGATGTAGAAAAATAATTATGTCCAAGTTGTATAAAATTTGTTGTTTATAAATGGTGTTAAGATTTATTAACTTGAAATATAGAAATGGATGGAGTGATAAGAGTTTTATAGAGTTACTATATCTATTGAAATACATACTTTCTGAAGATAACAATCTTAAAAATTAATATTATAATGTGAAGAAAATATTATAAATGATGTGTTTGGGGTACAAAAAGATACATGCCTACTAGAATAACTATATTCTATATAAGAAGGAATAAAAAAATATGTTAGAGTGTCCTAAATGTGGGACATCATGGTATAAGTTGAAAAAACAATCATAGGTTTATCTAGAAATTAAAAAGACTCATACTAAAGAAATTTGGTATTTGATTATAATTACTCATTTAAATAATTTATTTTTAAATTTAAATGATGCAAAAAGATTAATCTAGAATGAAAATGAGAGAATATATGATGGAAAATTACGCTATCGAGCTGATTTTTCATAGTGGAAGAAAATCGATCAATGGTTTCCTACCTTTGAAAATGAAGTTAAAAATATCAGAGACTTAGTAAAAAATAGTTCATGACATATTTGATTGGTAATTTATAACTTATCTCCTATATTTTTTATAAAGTGAAAATATATAATGTTGAGGTTAATTATTAATGGACTAAAACAACCTGGAAATGATATTGATTTTTTTGGTCACCATTAAATAATTATTTTAAACTTTTATGGGTGTAAGGGATATAAGTGTGTGATTATTATAAAAATAAATATTTTCAATTACATTCAATGATTATGTTCAATATAAATGACTTCCCATCATATGTATATTTTCTAAATACAGTGTTAATGGGAATAAATCTTATATAATTTATGAATAATGGAATTTTTATTATCAACTACAACATGGGAGAAAAATAATATACATGGGTTATAAAATATTTTTTTATATGGATAAATATTATTCAAGATTAAAAAAGGTATTCTACATCTCATAGGAATTTTATATTTCTCCAAAACCTTTTTCAATAGATCAGTATTTTGAGAGGATGAAACACATTGATTTCACATTTAGAAAGACACAAAAATATAGTAATGACAAAAATATATGGAAGAAATAATCAATAGTTTTTGAGCTTTCATATTGGACATATCATGAGGTTAAACATAACATTGATTTAATTCTTATCAAGAAGAATATATATAATGGTTTTATTGAAACATTTTTAGATATTAAATGAAATACTAAGGATAGGTTGAATGAAATATTGTATTTACTATCAATGGGAACACATTTTGTGTTATATCTCATTCCTAATGGAATAAAAATATACCCCCCTTAGGCTTTTTATACATTATCCAAGAGGGTGAAAATTATTTTTTTTCAGTGTCTCCATGGAATAAAAGTTCCACAAGGTTATTCTTAAAAAGTAAATTTTTTGGCACTAAAATATTTAAAGTTAATAGTCAAGAAATATCACGATTACTATGTCATTATTCAATAGATCCTACATGTTTAATTGAATTTAATACTACCCATATATGTCAGAATGACTATCATGAATGTGTTTTATTTTTTCAATTCCATTTGTAATAAAATTATTGATCTGAATTCATTGAATAATTAGTATAATGATACAATTTTTATACTCAATGAACTATAAATTCACTTTCCATCATCTTTTTTGACATCTTAGTTCATTTAGTGCAATAAATAAAGCCTTATGGTCTTGTATATCCACATTGTATGTATAGTTTTGATTGGTATATGAATATACTAAAGGGATATGTTAATAATCCATATCAACCAAAATCCTTTATTATTAATAAGTATATTTCTAAGGAGGTTACAAAGTTTTGTAAAAACTACTTAGATGTAGTGGAGCCCATTGATTTGTCTATATCTCACCATGGATGAGTCTATTTTGGGGTAAAGGGGATCCATGGATTGAAAGTAAAATTGTTAACAGGTGAATAAATAATGATGGTAAATTTATATATCTTGAATAAAATAGATGATGATTATCCATATATAACATTTCATATTCATATGCTAAAATAATGTTATCAAAAGAATAAAGAAATGTGGATATTTAATGAGATTTACTTTTTTTTCTATCATTTAAATAGACCATTCATGGTAAATCAGATGCATTAAAAACATTGAGAAGGTTAGCGAATGGCCCAAGTTTAAATTTTATAACATGTCTTGGGTTTTCCATTAATGGCTATACATTTTATATGAAATATCAGGACAATAAAATTCTAGTTCAAAATATTAGTGTATTGGTGTTTTCATAAGAAATTAATTTTTTGAGTGAAAAAGACAAAAACCCAATCTCTATATCAAGTGCATATTATGAAGTTATTAAAGATACATCAGAGATTAATTCTATTAAATTTTGAGTTCTAATATTTAACTAAAAATGGTTTATTGGTAAAAATAGTGTAAAAAAATGAATTTGATATGACACTAGTAAATATGAATTTATTTGAATACAAAACTAATATATTTATCATGGAAACATATGAGAAAAAAATTCTCTTTATTTTTAATTTATCAAATGTGTAGTGGTTTGTGATTTCAGATGAAAAAAAACCAATATTTTGGTGATAAAAAACATAAAGACGATGATGATTTATGTGATATCACTACTTCCATGGAAATTTTATCATATAATATTAAAAACTAGATTATAGATATTGTTTTTTCCATATAAAATGGCCATAAGGATGGAATATGGGAAAAAATCCTTTTGTAATCTCAAAATATTCAGGTAACATATATTTATTTATAGTTTACCTTTTTAAATTTTATAAAATGTTATATATATTAGTTTTAGTTTTTTTAAACTTAAAACACATATTTTAAAAAATAAATTTTTTTGTTTAGATTAGTTTACTATTTTTTGAATCAATTTTTAATTATTTAACTATTGGATTTCTATAAATTTATACTCAAGATTTGTTTTCTTCCACTTATATCATTTTTTATAAAAATTTTCAGTATTTTTTTTGAATTTTTTAATACTAATTAATAAGATAAAGATTTATTTTAGTTTAGTATAGTTTTTTGTATCATTTTCCAATTTTTATTCAAATTTATATGTAATAGTTGGTTTTATATAATTTTTTTCACTTTTATTTTATTTTTTAAATTTAATTTGATGTCACATAATTTTTTCAATATTTTTTAGCATTATTTTTAACTAATCTAAAAAATATAATAAAGAGTTGTTTTTTTTTATATTATTTTGTTTTAAATATTCTATTCTAATTCATATGTAACAATTGGATTTTTATAATTTTTTACTTAATTTTCTCCCTCTATTTATATCATTTTATCACTCATTAATGTTTTCATCATTTTTTTATCATTTTAATTAACTACATTAAAAAATATTAATAAAAATGTGTTTAGTTTAGCTTACCTTTTGTTGGATAATTTTCATTTTTTATTTAATTTTATGTGTAATAGTTGGATTTGTATATTTTAATACTAATTTTTTATTAATTTGATTTATTGGATAATTTAAGATCAAATATTTGATCCATATCAAGCTTCTGGGGAGGACCTTTTATACAGGAGCCTTATACTTACATGGGGGAAGAGAAGGATTCTAGGTTTAGTAAAATTGGTAGCACATGTTTACCAAAATTATCAATTTCCCGTATAAAGTACCATATAATATATATTGAGTTTGATGAAAATGGTAATAGATGGGGTCCAAATTCATAAAAATATAAGACTTTTATTTCAACAAAATATTATAAAAAATCTAGAATTTTGATTTGTGAATAGAGATGTGTTGAAAAAATGACACAATCTCAGTCATGGGAGACAATTTTAGTAAGCTAATTTATTATTATTTTACTTATCAAAACATGTTTTTTACTAATATAGGCCTTTTACCTTCTTATACCATGAAATATCATATTATTGAAACTAGAGAAGTCATGAAGAAATGTTTATATTTTTCTTCTTGTAAGTGGAGGGATTTTAAATCAACCCTCACATTAGATTTCAATTTTGGGGAAATAAAAAATTAAAATCCATGTGATATATATCATTTTCTTGATGAAGATACATGAAATTTATTTATTGAAATTATATGACAAGAATCATTTTTGGTATGTGGAATGTTAACTTTTAAAAGTCTTTTGGTATAATAATGACCATATTAATGATTTGTTTGTACATAATTTATAGAAACTAAGGAGATATCATTAGGAGATCCAATCAAAAAATGTATACCCTAATATTAATCTCACGGTGGGTATATGTTATTAGAAGGACAAATTATGGCTGAAAATTTTCAAAAAATGGGGGTTGAGTCATCAGGATCCATAAAGGTTGACCCTCCTTTCCTTGACTAGACATGAAAAATGGAAGAGGTCCAAAATGAGAAAAAAGGGAACATATCGTGTAGAAGAGTTAAGGGATATAGATGAGAGGATTTTAAGTATTTTTCAAAGTTATTTATGTTATTTTAACTTTCTTTATATTGTGAATGACTATTGAAATTTTAAAATATTTTTTATAGGAAGCCCCTGAGGAGAAGAACACACAGAGAACCTTTATACCTAAGTGTAGGATGAGTATCTTAGATACTGTATTGGGAAAGACCAAACACTTAGGTTGTGTACAAGGATATGAGGTGCATGTATCAATCAAAAAACCTTTTGGTTATTGTATATCTTCTTCAAATAAGGATATATATAAAACAAAAATTAAATATTTAGAAGCTAAATTTTAGGATATGGGTGAGACAATGGAGGAGAGGATTTGAGGTTTAGTATAGTTGATGTTTGAAAGAAAGAAAATACAGTTTCATGATGCATATCCCACTACTCCACATTTGTTTACATATCCTAATCCTCTACCTCCACCTATATATCCAAATATGAAACTTTTTCCTCCATAGACTCCCATCTATTGTGAGTTATATGTTGAGGATCCTTGGAATAATATTGTTTCATATGGAATTATATATTATATTGGGGATATCATACATCATTAGAAGTTGGAGATGGAACAGTTTAGGGTAACAATAGAGTATATTATAGAAAGATCATAAATATTACCATTTCATAAATATGATGTCTCCAGAATTGGAAAAAGTATCGACCATTTTTTTACTATGTCCATCTAGGCTTGTTTAACAAACTACCACCTAGGTATATATAGATTATATCCTTTATTTCATATTAGTGTAAATTTGTTTTAACATTTTAATATATATATATATATATATTACATGAATACCTTAAAAGTAAAGACATACTAGTTAGAAAACATTTACAAGACTTTATGAATTTAGATACTACTTCTTCCAAAATTGATAGATTTTAAACATATTCACCATTGATGTTGGACGTTTATGATCATCCAATGGATGCTCACATTTGTGGGCATGATATGGTTTTGATATTTTAAAGAGATATATCATGGAGTTTGTAATTGGATTTTTTTGTGCATCAATGTGATGAAAGTCTTTTCCATGTAAGTCAATTATTATATTTATTTCAATTATTTTATTTTAATGAAAATTAATAATTATGTTTATTTATATTAGGTATATTTATACACTTTTTATTCAACATAATATGACATCAATATATGTATTTTTTGACCTATAATTTATTTCACCAATTACAAAGGCAAGGGAAGATACATAAAGAAAAATATATATTTTTGAGAGACTTCAAAACATTGTAATTCAGTATTCGATGATTCTTTATCATAAAGGGTATGAAACATATATTTATTAAATTTTTATTTCTATTAAACGAATAACCAATATTTTTTTTATATTAGTGGTTAATATATATTGTGCACCTTTCATCCAAAAGATAAGATAACTTATTGGTTATACCCTATACATGGCGATTTGGTTATACCTTATACATGGCGATGTGGAGAAAATTTTAGCAAAGTTTTGAACTTGTAAGTTTGATTATTTGAATAATTATATATTATATTGAATTTTAATTTTTTTCCATACATACTATTTTCAAACAGTGAATGATATTACATTAGAGATACAATAGGAAATCAAAGATAAAATATGTATGAGCAAAGGTGAATTATCATTTATAATTACTAAATTTTGGATGAAATCATTTAAAATGTTATTTTGAATTGAAAAATTCTTTTGAAATAGAACTACCATTTTAAATAGGGAGTAAAGGAATATTAGTATTATGTTATAATATTTATGTTTGAAATAATTTCAACTATGATAGTTATAAAATTCCACATTGTTATATTTTCTTATAACCTTTACTTTAATTTATCTAATAATTACATTGAGAATATATGTTAAATGATTTAATTTTAATTTGTAGATTTTTATGACCCTCAACCTTATCCTAAAAAATAGGAAAATCAATTATAAGGAGTATGTATGGATTATTTAATAGTTTTTATTAGGTTTTAGTTTATTTTTAATATATATTTTGAAGTTTAATGTTCAAAATGTGAATTTGAAGTGATTTAAAAAAATTGTGATGTGGTTTTTGTTATAGCATTATATTTGTGATACTATTTTATGGTTTTATTTGTGATTATTCTATAGCACTTCTCAGGTAATATATTAAAATTAATTAAAAAATTATATATTTCATGTTGGTTATACAATAACCAATATTAAATAACCTTCCTATTTTGAATTTTTTTCCTATTTTCTATGATAGTTTATGTGATAATTGATCTAAATTTTTTTATATAGATTAAAAACAATCAAGGTAAAAAAACAATTCACAATGTCACTTATAATGAAATCACAAGATAACTGATGTTAAAAAAGAAAAAAAATAATGTTTAAAACCATTTTTTTCACTAGTTTAGTTTATACTCACCATGATGGGTGATATATATATATATAAATTATTATTTATGATTAATGAATCTTACAATGATATAGTAAATAGAAATTTCATGAATTGACCTACCTTAGGCCATGATCATGGTCAACTAACCCCATGGATCCCCAATAATAACTTTTTTTCCTTCCCATCACACCATAAGTTATTACCCATCGAGGTCACTTATCAGATTAATGACTATCCCCATAGTCCAATAAATATTCCTTCAGTGTGTTTTTTATTCACTCACACACACCCAAGGAAACTTTCTAGGAGGTCATCCATCTTAATAACTACTCTAGGACAAGAATTATTAAATGTGGAGTTTTAATCAAGTAAGCTCCCAAAAAGAAAGATGCACCTTATTTACATGAGTAGTATCATTTTGTCTTTTAAGTATCACTTTTCCTTAGGTGTTACGATCTACACCCCTTTAAAGAAAAACACCCTTATTGTGGGACCCAAACATAAAATTATGACAGTGGTTAGGAACTGCAAGCTGGGTATTAGCTCTGATACCATTTGTTACGACCTGACCTAACTCAAGCCATGAACCTGGTCAAATAACCCCAAGAGTCCCCTATAAAACCTTAGTTTCCTTACTAGAACACCATGGGATATTACCCAAATGATTCACCTATCAGACTAATAACTATCCCCATAGTCCAACACATGTTCTTTCAGTGTGTTTTGTATTCAATCACACACACCCAGGGAAACTTCCCAGGAGGCCACCCATCCTGAAAACCACTCCAGACCAAGCATGCTTAACTTTGGAGTTTTAATCAGGCAGGATCTTAAAAAGAAAGGTTCACCTTGTTTACATGAGTAGTGTCATTTAGTTTTTTAAGTCTCAATTTTTTGGGGGTATTACACTCTACACCCCTTTAAAGAATAATTCCCTCATTATGGGCCCTAAACATCAAACCCCTATAGTGCCTAGGAACTTCAAGCTGGGTATTGGATCTTATACCATTTTCACAACCCAAACTAACTTAGGCCATGAACCTGGTCAACTAACCCCATGGGTCCCCTATAATACCCTGGTTTCATTACCAACACACCACAAGCTATTACCCATTGAGCAGTTTATTTTCAAGACCATTTTCCTTAATGGGGACCCTATGGAATATTTTTATATGACATAACCAAAAAGGGTTGGTGACACTAATAAATGTCAATAAGATATTAAAAGTGAACATATCCATTTATGTATAAAATTAAGCATAATGATCATAAAATATTTTCATCTAAAATGGAATATATCCATGTGTCTACATGAGGTTAGTGGGAGTTATACTATTTTCATGATAGAATTGGTAATAACATATAGAAAACAAATAATCAGTCTTATCATTTTTTAAGACTAAAGAATCTATTTCCCTAACTATGACTTAAAATAAAATCCTGGTTCTATAGAATAGGATCTATAAAGGCATATATATGGGGTTGTATAATCATATCATGGTATATATCTTGACAAGATAGAAGAATTCAAGACCAAACTATTTTCATATCATGTTGCATAAAATATCTCCACAACAATGTGCATGAACACATAAGGATATTATGAATAAAATTTCATAATCCTAAGTGATAAAAATTTATATAATATCCAATGATATGTACTGATGTTTGATATACATGTTTCATGGAGTAAAAATATCAAACAAAACCTAGTGGAACTATATACACTTTTAGATATAACTATCTGACAGTACTCAAGAAAGTAGAACCCGACAATTAACTCATAAAATGATAAATAAGAATATTAGTGTATAAGGTTATATAACTATAGTCTTCATTTAAATAATTTTTGATATTTAATACTAATAAAGATAAGGTAATATGAAATAAAAACATATCATAGCATTTGGTTTCCATATTTCTAATAACCATGTACATAGAAACTTATAAGGCAGCTTAATAAATAGTTTATCAATCATTTGTTTAATTTTAGGTCATACCAAAATGGTAAGAGTATTATCATTATTATGATAAAACCCAAAAATGGTATTATATATGATTTCAAATGTATAAAAATTAAATAAGAAGTGAATACTTGGGTAAATTACCACTTGAGGCATTTTCTCAATATTGTGATGTCACAATAATTAGATTCACCGCACATACATGTGGTTATTCCAACCCTATCCTTGGAGACATGGTAAGACCAACAAATATAGCCATACTCAGTATAATATTGTATGACATATGATAACTAACCAATCGTCAATATTTTGATAGAGTTTAAGTGGGATTATATTAGAGTTGGTTCCCTAGAACCATCTACCTTATACTTTATATTACATATATATATGTAGACTTGAATATTATTAAATATCTTATCACATAATGATTATTCTTCTTTAAAAAATTTAATGTAATAATTTCATAAAGATAAATAATAATAATAATATTTTATATGGTATGAGTTATATTAAAGAATTAATGTATGATTAAGGATATTTTTACAATTAATCAAAATTAAACCCTAACATTGACTCTATATATAACTTATTATGTCATTTTTGAAAGGTTAAGAAGTTTGTTTTGCACAACAGCTCTCTTCTCCTTCCTATAGATTTCTATCCACCAAGAAAATATCTAGGGTTTATCTCAATAATGAGAGAAGTTTCATTATTAATCCATCCTATTATGTTGGAGAGAATGAGAGATTCTCCCTTAAGACCAAATGGATTGTGGTAGTGATCAAAAGGAGTGACACAAGATGACCAGTACTATTGTACTAGCACTTGGAGTACCATATGTGATGCTTTGAGATCAAAAGGATTACACAAGGATCACCTATAGAGGGATCCTATCCTTGGATATTCAAATCACAATGATGATTCAATAAAAATATGTTTATATGATCAACCTATTCATGTACATATTGAATTTTTTATTGATTATAATAAAAAGATGAATTGGATACTGATAAAACACTATTTTATTGAATATTTTATTGATAATAAATGATATAATTTCCTCACATTGTGTTAAACATGTTTATTTATAAAATATTTGGGATTTGATCATTCATTTGAAAATTTGGTGAAAATTCCAGTTTTACCCTTAATAGTGCACTGTAGTATTTCGAAGATAAATATTTTTATATTTATTATTTGAATTTGAACTTTTGTAACAGTGTTCCTAACTGAATTATCTACAACTTTTATTCAGGACACTAGAGCTAAAGAGTTAATTTGGTTGTTGAAATTGGGCCATGAAGTCAAAGTTGGGCTGGGCTCGCCAGAATGGAGAAGGTTCTGTATTTGGGCCATATACTCTACATACGGGATTGGATTGAGCCCAAATTTTGTAACAGTGTTCCTAACTGAATTATCTCCTCTCTCACCTCTTCTTTGTATTTCTTTTCTTTCATGTTTGTTTCTTGAATTTTTCTTCAAATAATATTCTGTGTTCATCCCTATTCTTCTTATCTTAATCTTCTTAATTGGGTTGGAATCAAGAGTGGAGACAAGATTGGGTTCTACCCTTTCAATCCGTTGCTTATGCAAAACGTCTCCACGATGACTACACCACCCATGGAAGAGTAGTTCTTTTTAGTAATCGATCGACCTCTATCCTTCTTCATTCATTTATTTTGAATCAATGAGCTACTGTAATTCAAATATTATGATCTATTAATTGAGTTTTAAATTTAAATGAAACTAAGCAAGCAATTGAATAGTTAACACAAAACACGCGAGGTCGGGAATTGTGTGAACTGTGAGATCGCAACCTTAACCGGTAATTCAAAACCACATGGGATCAATTTGTAGAGTTCAAATATAATCCCTAAACTCAATTAATCCTCATTTCCAGAGTGGTTATGTGCCTAAATTTACCACTGACCATAAGCTAATTTTAGAACATCAATCAAAGCAGGGTGTTGCGATTGCATGTTCCGAAGTTAGCCTAAGGTTAAAATTCATTTCAATCTTCGTGGTAAAGTTAATTCTCGTAGGGTTCGGGATTTAACAAATTAAGGGATCATAATTAAGTGAATATTAATTTAAATGATAATGATTAATAAATGATTGAAGATGTAGAGTTAGATCGATTACGTCTTTTAAATATTGTCTAAACAAACATCTTTTTGTTGTGTCATTTTAATCAAACTTCATTTCAAAACAAAAAACAAAAAAAATACAATCTTCTTCCAGCAAACTTCTTCTAGATTCATAAACTATAAACAAAAACCCCCATCCTTTCAAATAGTGTTTTTATTCTCTTTTATTTTACTTCTAGAATACCTCTAAAAATTGTTTTAATTCACTTCCTCCTTTGAGAGATGACCTTGGTCAGCCACTCTGCTGCACCTAAGTACCCCAAAATCATACTAATCATTTGAGGGCGCCCACGACAGCGCTCTTTCAAATTGGCGCCGTTGCCGGGGAGACAAGTAATTATTTCAACCAATTAGAGGTATTTATTTTATTTTAAATTTTATTCTCTTCCTCTCTTCTTTCTTTCTTCTTTACCCAATCTCATTTTTCTTCTTCTTCTTTTATTTTCTTCTACTTCTTTTTGGACCATCAACTCAAACTTCAAATTTTTATTTTACTATGGTCCACATTCCTTCTTTTCATATTTCATTGATTGATGACACGAACTAATCCCGAAGATCTCTTAGATCTTGACCCTGAGATTGAACGTAGCCTTAGGGCACGAATCAGACATTCTCAATCTACGGGAAGTTTCAATATTCAACCAGTTGGTGAATTCCTCTCTTATGGAAACATTGAAATTGGAAGCAATTCAAATTCAAACATAAAAGAGGAACCAATGGCTGGAAATAATGGAAATGAACTTAATATAACCATTCGAGAATTGGCTGCACCTGATATTAACTATCAACCAAATTGTATTGCATACCCAAATCTCGAATCGGACTTTGAATTGAAATCTGGATTAATTCACCTTCTTCCAAAGTTTCATGGCTTATCTGGTGAGGATCCAAACAAACACCTTAAGGAATTTAATGTGGTTTGCTCAACTTTAAAACCAAGAAATGTTTCTGAAGATAAAATTAAATTAAGAGCATTCCCATTCTCACTTGATGGAGCTGCAAAAGATTGGATGTATTATTTGCAACCTGAAGATGTAACATGTTGGAATGATTTGAAATGTCTTTTCTTGCAAAGATTTTTTCCAGCATCAAGGACCACATCCATTCGAAAGTAGATATCGGGGATCAAGAAAGCCCAAGGGGAGTCAATGTATGAGTACTGGGAGCGATTCAAGAAGTTGTGTGCAAGCTGCCCACATCACCAAATCAGTGAGCAACTCCTCATCCAATACTTCTACGAAGGACTCACACCCATGGAGAGGAGCATGGTAGATGCTGCGGCTGGAGGAGCATTGGTGGACAAGACACCAGTAGCTGCGCGTGCGTTGATCGACAAGATGGCCCAAAACTCCCAACAATTCGGTGATAGAGGTACACCACATGTTCGAGGAGTACATCAAGTAAGTCCTTCTTCTCTTGAAAGTCATTTGATTGATACTAAGTTAGAAGAATTGACAACTATGGTGAGGCAGATTGCATTGGCTCAAAAGACATCCCAACCCCCTCCTTCAAGGCCTTGTGGTATTTGCACTGAGACAAGCCACCCAACTGACTGTTGCCCACAACTCCAAGAAACAGAAGATTGTGCAGCAGTGTTCCCTAGGAGACCATTTCAGCAGCAACAACAACAACCATATCCCCAAAAGAAGTTTGATCCAACATACAACCAAGGGTGGAAAGATCTAGCGGACATGAGGTATGGCTCTGGACAACAACAAAGGCCCCCTTTTCAACCAAACTTCCAGCAGCCTCCACCTTACCAACAGGGTTTCCAACAACCCCAAAGGAGATTTGAAGCTCAAACATCAACAAGTCAGCAACAAGGGAACCATCCACAAAAGGTAGATTCTAATACTGATGATCTTTTGAAGAAAATTGTTCTTAATCAACAGAATGAGCTGAAGAGTCAATGTTCGGAGCTGAGAGAGTTGAAGACTCAAATGAGTCAGATTTCCACCGCCCTCCATGAACTTGTGAGTAAGAATTCTGGAAATCTACCTTCCCAACCCACTCCAAATCCAAAGGGGAATGTTAGTGCCATCACATTGAGAAGTGGGAAGCAAATGAACGATACATCTGCACCTACCATTCCACCAGGATTCACCTCAACTTCAGAGAAGCCGCATTCCATACCAACTGATGAGCAATCCAAGGAGAAAGATAAAGGTAAGAAAAAGATTGATGATGTTCCTCCTAAACCCCTTCCTTTTCCAAACAGGGTTGTTCAAACCAAGAAGATGGCTGAAGAAGCAATGCAAAAGGAGGTTTTGGACACATTCAAGCATGTGGAGATCAACATCCCTCTACTTGAAGCCATTAAGAAAATTCCAAGGTATGAGAAATTCTTAAAAGAACTTTGTACCAATCGAAGAGGGATCAAGGGAAATGAGAGGATAAAGCTTGGAAGGAATGTCTCAGCACTCATTACACCAAATCTAGCAATTCCAACAAAGTGCAAGGATCCTGGGACATTCACCATCCCATGAACCATAGGGGAGTTGCACTTCTCTGATGCTCTTTGTGATTTGGGAGCTTCCATAAATGTGATGCCTCACTCTGTATTCTCTTCCTTGCAGGTTGGTGAGTTGAAGCCAACAAGAGTAGTGGTGCAATTGGCGAATAGAGCTACGACATATCCAGCAGGAGTCCTTGAGGATGTACTTGTCCGGGTAAGAGACATGATCTTTCCAGCGGATTTCTATGTTCTTAACATGGAGGATGATCAGGTAAGTTCTCATGCCCCCATTATCTTAGGTAGGCCCTTCCTCAAAACTGCAAAAACTATCATAAATGTCAATGAGGGTACACTTTCCATGGAGTTTGGAGATGAATTTGTGATATTTAATGTTATGGATTCCATGAAGTACCCCTCAGAGGACCATTCTGCTTTTGTTATCTCCCATTTTGAACCACCAAGTAAAAACATCATGGAATTGGATTGTCCTATGCTTAGGGAGATTATGAGTATTGGTTCTGGTTTAATGACTAAGAGAACTTCCACACCTGTTTCTAATGAACAAGACTCTCTAAGATTTGATTTTGATGTGGATTCATATTCTGATTTTGATCATGTTCACTCTGATTATGAAATGGCTATTGAGTATGCTGATGGATTTGATGCTTTATTCTATGATTTTGATGATGTCTATCCTGATACTGATGCTCTTTGTGCACATATTTCAGTTCCTTCAATGTCTCCATCCATACTACACCCTCCTTCATTAGAACTCAAGCCATTTCCACCAAATCTGAAATACTCATACTTGTTGAGTGGTGAGAGATTACCTGTTATCATTGATAACAATCTCCCTTTTTAACATGAAGAAAGGCTTTTGAATATTTTGAGGGAGAACATCAGGGCGATTGGGTGGACCTTGGCTGACATATCAGGTATTAGCCCCTCCATTTGCATGCATAGGATTCTCTTGGAGGATGGGGCTAATCCGGTGAGACAACCACAAAGGAGACTCAATCCCACCCTCCTGGAAGTTGTTAAAAAGGAAGTTGAGAAATTGCTCGAGGCAGGTATAATCTTTCCCATTTCAGATTCACAGTGGGTAAGTCCAATTCAGGTTGTTCCTAAGAAAACTGGTTTTACTGTTGTTAAAAATGAGAAAGATGATTTAGTTCCAATGAGGGTGCAAAACAGTTGGCGTGTGTGTATTGATTATAGGAAACTAAATCAGACCACTCGCAAGGACCATTTCCCCCTCCCATTTATTGATCAAATGCTCGAGAGACTAGCTGGTAAAACACACTATTGTTTCTTGGATGGATTTTCTGGATATTTTCAGGTTCCTATAGCTCCAGAGGATCAGGAGAAGACTACATTCACCTGTCCCTTTGGCACATTTGCCTACCGGAGGATGCCATTTGGACTTTGCAACGCCCCAGGTACCTTCCAGAGATGTATGGTGAGTATTTTTTCTGATTTTATTGAGACCTGCATGGAGGTATTTATGGATGATTTTACAGTGTATGGGTCTTCATTTGATGAATGTCTAAGTAGTTTGGGAAATGTTTTGAATCGTTGTATTGAGAAGAATCTGGTCCTGAACTTTGAAAAGTGTCATTTTATGGTAGAGCATGACATTGTCTTAGGGCATGTGGTGTCAAAACATGGGATAGAGGTTGATAGATCTAAGGTAGAAATTATTTCATCCTTACCCTATCCTTCATGTGTGCGTGATGTTAGATCTTTCCTAGGGCATGCAGGATTTTATCGGCGCTTCATCAAAGATTTTAGTAAGATCGCTCTTCCTATGTCACGATTACTTCAAAAAGATTCTGATTTTGTGTTTGATGATTCTTGTAGGACTTCCTTTGATGAGCTAAAGAAGTGTCTGACCACTCCACCTATCATACAGCCCCCACGGTGGGACCTTCCATTTGAGCTTATGTGTGACGCCTCCAACTTCGCGGTTGGAGCTGTCTTATCTCAGAGGGTGGAGGGACGTTCACATGTGATCGCCTATGCATCGAGGACGCTAGATTCAGCCCAATCAAACTACACTACCACAGAAAAGGAGTTTCTTGCTGTCATATTTGCTTTAGATAAATTCCGTTCATATTTATTGGGCTCTAAAGTAGTTGTTTTTTCTGACCATGCAGCTTTGAGGTACCTCCTAAAGAAGCCAGATGCAAATCCACAACTTATCCGTTGGATGCTCCTTCTTCAAGAGTTTGACCTTGAGATAAAGGACAAGAAGGGGTCAGAGAATTTGGTGGCAGACCACATGAGTAGGCTTACTCACACACTAGAGGGTGACACCTTGGACCAGGTACCACTTCGGGACACTTTCCCCGATGAGCATATCTATACCATCTCAGGTAAGCATCCTTGGTATGCTGATTTAGTTAATTACATTGTTGGCTCTGAAATCCCAGTAAATTTGAAGAAGCATCAAGTCCAAAAATTAAAAAGTGAGTCTAGGTATTATGTGTGGGATGATCCGTACCTCTGGCGCATGTGTAGTGACCAAGTCATTAGGAGGTGTGTTCCCGATCATGAGTTTGAGTCTGTTTTTCATTTCTGTCATACACTTGCTTGTGGTGGACACTTTGGACCCCAACGGACAGCTAGGAAGGTTTTAGACTTTGGATTATATTGGCCTAGCTTGTTCCATGATGCCCATTTGTTTTGTAAGTCATGCTCTCGTTGCCAACACACTGGGAACATTTCTAGGAGACATGAGATTCCCCAACAACCCATACTATTTTGTGAGATTTTTGATGTATGGGGCATCGACTTTATGGGTCCTTTTCCTAGTTCATTTGGATTTTTGTACATTTTGGTTGCTGTTGATTATGTGAGTAAATGGGTGGAGGCCAAGGCCACCAGGACTGACGATTCTCATGTTGTTGTGGACTTTGTCAAAGCACAAATTTTTTGTAGGTTTGGAGTACCAAAGGCCATCATCAGTGACCAAGGGACACACTTTTGCAATAGGAATTTTGCTTCCCTCCTTCGGAAGTATGGGGTGACACACAAAACATCAACACCATACCACCCCCAAACAAATGGCCAGGCTGAGGTTTCAAATCGTGAGTTGAAACAAATCTTGGAGAAAACCGTGAAGCCAAACATGAAGGATTGGAGCAAGCGCTTGGATGATGCATTGTGGGCTTATAGGACAGCATACAAGACCCCCATTGGTATGTCCCCATTTCGGATTGTTTTTGGGAAAGCGTGTCATCTCCCCGTGGAAGTCGAGCATCGGGCATATTGGGCTATAAAGAAATGTAACATGGATTTGGCCCAAGCTGGAATTCAAAGGAAGTTGCAGATTCAAGAGCTTGAGGAGATTCGACTATCATCATATGAGAACTCAAGGCTCTACAAGGAAAGATCAAAAGCATCTCATGACAAAATGATCCAACAAAGGGAGTTTCATGTTGGAGAGAAAGTCCTTCTCTATAGTTCACGACTGAAGTTGATGCCTGGTAAGTTGCGTTCCAGATGGTTAGGTTCTTATATTGTGTCTAATGTTTTTCCTTATGGTGCAGTGGAGATCACACAAGAGGACACTGGAAGGAGCTTTACAGTAAATGGGCAACGTTTGAAGAGATACATTGAGGGACATCCTACTGATGCAGTGGATTTTATCACACTGCATGACCCCATCATCACTTGATCACATCAGGCTGTTCCTAACCCTTTCACTTTTATATTATTTTTCCTATTTAAAAATTCTTCATTTCATGTGCATATATCATCTCATGGGTTCACATTGAGGACAATGCAATATTTTAAGTGTGGGGGAGGGAACCTTTTAGTTTAGTAATTTCAATTGTTTTCCTGTTAAAAAAAACCAATTTGTTTTTGTGTGTTTTTCAAAATTTGTGTGTTTATTTTACAATTTTCTTTGTGTTTTTGAAACTTTTGGGCTGAAATGATTCTCATAACCATTTTTAAATCCATATCAATAAGTGAAACAATTTACCCCTTGAAACTAAGCTTAAATGAATGCTGAAATGACTTTGTTTCAAGTTCAAATATTTATTAATTTCATGGAAAGTACACCGAATTTTGAATCCCATGCCACATCTCACTATCTTTATATTTGAAATCACTTTCCTGTGAGGCTTCTAAACCATTATTTTCATATTCTTTACATTCACCTCACTTCTTGAGAGAACCAAACCATACTTGATTTAACCAGAATTTGATCTATTCCTGTCAAAACTTGAGGGTTTGAGGTACTTGTGTTTAAATGATTGAGGCATTTGTTTGGTATTAAAACCCCTATTTCAAAGAATCCTTTTTTATAATGGCCTACCTTGAATATTTAATCCTTGTAGCCCTTAGAAGCCATGCACAACCTGTTAGGTTAAGCCACATTACAAGCCAATTTTCCCTATCCAACCAACTCTTGAAGTGAAATTGCATAATCTAGTTGAGCTTAAGTGTGGGGGAAGCTGTCTTGTGTTGTGCCACCACATTATGTGATACTTTGGGTGGAAAATTAAATTCTGAAGAGATGTGTTTGCTGCTAAAGAAAGTCATTGTATTGAAAGCTGTTCCTTTTCTGGAGCTTTCATGACAAGTGAAGCTGTGCCTTTTCTGGAGCTTCTAATTGAGGTGGAAAGCTGTGCCCATCTGGAGCTTTCAAGAAAATCATGTTTGAGAAGATTGACATTTTTTATGCTGAAATGATGAATGGTGTAAACCTTTCATGACTTTTCATGATGATGGATCTGAATTGATACTATGGGGATTGAAGAGAAGACCATATTTAAGTGAAAATTAGATTAATGCAATTTTGCTTCAAAAGAGTCAAGCCCTCCTCATTCAGCCTCAGAGTTTTTCACATCTTAATCCTACCAACCGAAAGCCACAGAACAACCCTGAAAAGTCCTCATGATAAACATATGTCCTTGACTCACATCGGGTAGCGATTTAGGAATCTATCAAGCCTATGGTGACCCTTGTATGAGTTTGGATGAGAAAGACATTGCAAAATTTTTTTTGATATTTGAGTGATGAGAGAAAATTCAAGCGAGGTAAGTGTTTTGTGCATGGGAGGATAAATGAAGTGGAAATATATTGAATGATATAAATGGAGAACTTGAAATAATGGTTTTTTATGAGGCATGATATCTTTTGTTTCTTGGTGTGTAATTGTTTGATCTCAAAGATATGTGTTTCAAAATTGGTTTTGATTTTATATTGATGTTTACTTGAAATGAGATTTTGCCCAGGTGTGCAAAAGGGTAAGTGTGGGGGAGTTGATAAAACACTATTTTATTGAATATTTTATTGATAATAAATGATATAATTTCCTCACATTGTGTTAAACATGTTTATTTATAAAATATTTGGGATTTGATCATTCATTTGAAAATTTGGTGAAAATTCCAGTTTTACCCTTAATAGTGCACTGTAGTATTTCGAAGATAAATATTTCTATATTTATTATTTGAATTTGAAATTTTGTAACAGTGTTCATAACTTAATTATCTACAACTTTTATGCAGGACACTAGAGCTAAAGAGTTCATTTGGTTGTTGAAATTGGGCCATGAAGTCAAAGTTGGGCTGGGCTCTCCAGAATGGAGAAGGTTCTGTATTTGGGCCATATACTCTACATACGGGATTGGATTGAGCCCAAATTTTGAGGAAAGCTCGGGGACATGATTTGGCACAAATCATCCTTCTAGAAGGCCGGTCAATTCACGCGTTTTGGAGGTCAAATTGGAGGTGAAAGTTGGAATAAAATATTTATCCGAGATTTTCATTTCACACTTAAGAAGTTATGTATCCCTAGCCCTCACAAACTCTATTTAAAGGGGGTTTTAACTCTTTGAGAGGGCTGGTCGAGGCTTTGGGAAGGTGTGGACGAAAGGGTGTCTCTTGGGAGCCCCTCATAACTCTTGGAAGAAGTAAGCTTTTGTGCAAACCTCTCTTCCAAAAAGGCTCTCCTCTCTCACCTCTTCTTTGTATTTCTTTTCTTTCATGTTTGTTTCTTGAATTTTTCTTCAAATAATATTCTGTGTTCATCCCTCTTCTTCTTATATTAATCTTCTTAATTGGGTTGGAATCAAGAGTGGAGACAAGATTGAGTTCTACCCTTTCAATCCGTTGCTTATGCAAAACGTCTCCACGGTGACTACACCACCAATGGAAGAGTAGTTCTTTTTAGTAATCGATCGACCTCTATCCTTCTTCATTCATTTATTTTGAATCAATGAGCTACTGTAATTCACATATTATGATCTATTAATTGAGTTTTAAATTTAAATGAAACTAATCAAGCAATTTAATAGTTAACACAAAACACGCGAGGTCGGGAATTGTGTGAACTGTGAGATCGCAACCTTAACCGGTAATTCAAAACCACATGGGATCAATTTGTAGAGTTCAAATATAATCCCTAAACTAAATTAATCCTCATTTACAGAGTGGTTATGTGACTTAATTTACTACTGACCATAAGCTAATTTTAGAACATCAATCAAAGCAGGGTGTTGCGATTGCATGTTCCGAAGTTAGCCTAAGGTTAAAATTCATTTCAATCTTCGTGGTAAAGTTAATTCTCGTAGGGTTCGGGATTTAACAAATTAAGGGATCATAATTAAGTGAATATTAATTTAAATGATAATGATTAATAAATGATTGAAGATGTAGAGTTAGATCGATTACGTCTTTTAAATATTGTCTAAACAAACATCTTTTTGTTGTGTCATTTTAATCAAACTTCATTTCAAAACTAAAAACAAAAAAAATACAATCTTCTTCCAGCAAACTTCTTCTAGATTCATAAACTATAAACAAAAACCCCCATCCTTTCAAGTAGTGTTTTTATTCTCTTTTATTTTACTTCTAGAATACCTCTAAAAATTGTTTTAATTCACTTCCTCCTTTGAGAGACGACCTTGGTCAGCCACTCTGCTGCACCTAAGTACCCCAAAATCATACTAATCATTTGAGGGCGCCCACGACAGCGCTCTTTCAAATTGGCGCCGTTTCCGGGGAGACAAGTAATTATTTCAACCAATTAGAGGTATTTATTTTATTTTAAATTTTATTCTCTTCCTCTCTTCTTTCTTTCTTCTTTACCCAATCTCATTTTTCTTCTTCTTCTTTTATTTTCTTCTACTTCTTTTTGGACCATCAACTCAAACTTCAAATTTTTATTTTACTATGGTCCACATTCCTTCTTTTCATATTTCATTGATTGATGACATGAACTAATCCCGAAGATCTCTTAGATCTTGACCCTGAGATTGAACGTAGCCTTAGGGCACGAATCAGACATTCTCAATCTACGGGAAGTTTCAATATTCAACCAGTTGGTGAATTCCTCTATTCTGGAAACATTGAAATTGGAAGCAATTCAAATTCAAACATAAAAGAGGAACCAATGGCTGGAAATAATGGAAATGAACTTAATATAACCATTCGAGAATTGGCTGCACCTGATATTAACTATCAACCAAATTGTATTGCATACCCAAATCTCGAATCGGACTTTGAATTGAAATCTGGATTAATTCACCTTCTTCCAAAGTTTCATGTCTTATCTGGTGAGGATCCCAACAAACACCTTAAGGAATTTAATGTGGTTTGCTCAAATTTAAAACCAAGAAATGTTTCTGAAGATCAAATTAAATTAAGAGCATTCCCATTCTCACTTGATGGAGCTGCAAAAGATTGGATGTATTATTTGCAACCTGAAGATGTAACATGTTGGAATGATTTGAAATGTCTTTTCTTGCAAAGATTTTTTCCAGCATCAAGGACCACATCCATTCGAAAGGAGATATCGGGGATCAAGAAAGCCCAAGGGGAGTCAATGTATGAGTACTGGGAGCGATTCAAGAAGTTGTGTGCAAGCTGCCCACATCACCAAATCAGTGAGCAACTCCTCATCCAATACTTCTACGAAGGACTCACACCCATGGAGAGGAGCATGGTAGATGCTACGGCTGGAGGAGCATTGGTGGACAAGACACCAGTAGCTGCGCGTGCGCTGATCGACAAGATGGCCCAAAACTCCCAACAATTCGGTGATAGAGGTACACCACATGTTCGAGGAGTACATCAAGTAAGTCCTTCTTCTCTTGAAAGTCATTTGATTGATACTAAGTTAGAAGAATTGACAACTATGGTGAGGCATATTGCATTGGCTCAAAAGACATCCCAACCCCCTCCTTCAAGGCCTTGTGGTATTTTCACTGAGACAAGCCACCCAACTGACTGTTGCCCACAACTCCAAGAAACAGAAGATTGTGCAGCAGTGTTCCCTGGGAGACCATTTCAGCAGCAACAACAACAAACATATCCCCAAAAGAAGTTTGATCCAACATACAACCAAGGGTGGAAAGATCTAGCGGACATGAGGTATGGCTCTGGACAACAACAAAGGCCCCCTTTTCAACCAAACTTCCAGCAGCCTCCACCTTACCAACAGGGTTTCCAACAACCCCAAAGGAGATTTGAAGCTCAAACATCAACAAGTCAGCAACAAGGGAACCATACACAAAAGGTAGATTCTAATACTGATGATCTTTTGAAGCAAATTGTTCTTAATCAACAGAATGAGCTGAAGAGTCAAAGTTCGGAGCTGAGAGAGTTGAAGACTCAAATGAGTCAGATTTCCACCGCCCTCCATGAACTTGTGAGTAAGAATTCTGGAAATCTACCTTCCCAACCCACTCCAAATCCAAAGGGGAATGTTAGTGCCATCACATTGAGAAGTGGGAAGCAAATGAACGATACATCTGCACCTACCATTCCACCAGGATTCACCTCAACTTCAGAGAAGCCGCATTCCATACCAACTGATGAGCAATCCAAGGAGAAAGATAAAGGTAAGAAAAAGATTGATGATGTTCCTCCTAAACCCCTTCCTTTTCCAAACAGGGTTGTTCAAACCAAGAAGATGGCTGAAGAAGCAATGCAAAAGGAGGTTTTGGACACATTCAAGCGTGTGGAGATCAACATTCCTCTACTTGAAGCCATTAAGCAAATTCCAAGGTATGCGAAATTCTTAAAAGAACTTTGTACCAATCGAAGAGGTCTCAAGGGAAATGAGAGGATAAGGCTTAGAAGGAATGTCTCAGCACTCATTACACCAAATCTAGCAATGCCAACAAAGTGCAAGGATCCTGGGACATTCACCATCCCATGCACCATAGGGGAGTTGCACTTCTCTGATGCTCTTTGTGATTTGGGAGCTTCCATAAATGTGATGCCTCACTCTGTATTCTCTTCCTTGCAGGTTGGTGAGTTGAAGCCAACAAGAGTAGTGGTGCAATTGGCGAATAGAGCTACGACATATCCAGCAGGAGTCCTTGAGGATGTACTTGTCCGGGTAAGAGACATGATCTTTCCAGCGGATTTCTATGTTCTTAACATGGAGGATGATCAGGTAAGTTCTCATGCCCCCATTATCTTAGGTAGGCCCTTCCTCAAAACTGCAAAAACTATCATAAATGTCAATGAGGGTACACTTTCCATGGAGTTTGGAGATGAATTTGTGATATTTAATGTTATGGATTCCATGAAGTACCCCTCAGAGGACCATTCTGCTTTTGTTATCTCCTATTTTGAACCACCAAGTAAAAACATCATGGAATTGGATTGTCCTATGCTTAGGGAGATTATGAGTATTGGTTCTGGTTTAATGACTAAGAGAACTTCCACACCTGTTTCTAATGAACAAGACACTCTAAGATTTGATTTTGATGTGGATTCATATTCTGATTTTGATCATGTTCACTCTGATTATGAAATGGCTATTGAGTATGCTGATGGATTTGATGCTTTATTCTATGATTTTGATGATGTCTATTCTGATACTGATGCTCTTTGTGCACATATTTCAGTTCCTTCAATGTATCCATCCATACTACACCCTCCTTCATTAGAACTCAAGCCATTTCCAGCAAATCTGAAATACTCATACTTGTTGAGTGGTGAGAGATTACCTGTTATCATTGCTAACAATCTCCCTTTTGAACATGAAGAAAGGCTTTTGAATATTTTGAGGGAGAACATCAGGGCGATTGGGTGGACCTTGGCTGACATATCAGGTATTAGCCCCTCCATTTGCATGCATAGGATTCTCTTGGAGGATGGGGCTAAACCGGTGAGACAACCACAAAGGAGACTCAATCCCACCCTCCTGGAAGTTGTTAAAAAGGAAGTTGAGAAATTGCTCGAGGCAGGTATAATCTTTCCCATTTCAGATTCACAGTGGGTAAGTCCAATTCAGGTTGTGCCTAAGAAAACTGGTTTTACTGTTGTTAAAAATGAGAAAGATGATTTAGTTCCAATGAGGGTGAAAAACAGTTGGCGTGTGTGTATTGATTATAGGAAACTAAATCAGACCACTCGCAAGGACCATTTCCCCCTCCCATTTATTGATCAAATGCTCGAGAGACTAGCTGGGAAAACACACTATTGTTTCTTGGATGGATTTTCTGGATATTTTCAGGTACCTATAGCTCCAGAGGATCAGGAGAAGACTACATTCACCTGTCCCTTTGGCACATTTGCCTACCGGAGGATGCCATTTGGACTTTGCAACGCCCCAGGTACCTTCCAGAGATGTATGGTGAGTATTTTTTCTGATTTTATTGAGACCTGCATGGAGGTATTTATGGATGATTTTACAGTGTATGGGTCTTCATTTGATGAATGTCTAAGTAGTTTGGGAAATGTTTTGAATCGTTGTATTGAGAAGAATCTGGTCCTGAACTTTGAAAAGTGTCATTTTATGGTAGAGAATGGCATTGTCTTAGGGCATGTGGTGTCAAAACATGGGATAGAGGTTGATAGAGCTAAGGTAGAAATTTTTTCATCCTTACCCTATCCTTCATGTGTGCGTGATGTTAGATCTTTCCTAGGGCATGCAGGATTTTATCGGCGCTTCATCAAAGATTTTAGTAAGATCGCTCTTCCTATGTCACGATTACTTCAAAAAGATTCTGATTTTGTGTTTGATGATTCTTGTAGGACTTCCTTTGATGAGCTAAAGAAGTGTCTGACCACTCCACCTATCATACAGCCCCCACGGTGGGACCTTCCATTTGAGCTTATGTGTGACGCCTCCAACTTCGCGGTTGGAGCTGTCTTATCTCAGAGGGTGGAGGGACGTTCACATGTGATCGCCTATGCATCGAGGACGCTAGATTCAGCCCAATCAAACTACACTACCACAGAAAAGGAGTTTCTTGCTGTCATATTTGCTTTAGATAAATTCCATTCATATTTATTGGGCTCTAAAGTAGTTGTTTTTTCTGACCATGCAGCTTTGAGGTACCTCCTAAAGAAGCCAGATGCAAAGCCACGACTTATCCGTTGGATGCTCCTTCTTCAAGAGTTTGACCTTGAGATAAAGGACAAGAAGGGGTCAGAGAATTTGGTGGCAGACCACATGAGTAGGCTTACTCACACACTAGAGGGTGACACCTTGGACCAGGTACCACTTCGGGACACTTTCCCCGATGAGCATCTCTATACCATCTCAGGTAAGCATCCTTGGTATGCTGATTTAGTTAATTACATTGTTGGCTCTGAAATCCCAGTAAATTTGAAGAATCATCAAGTCCAGAAATTAAAAAGTGAGTCTAGGTATTATGTGTGGGATGATCCGTACCTCTGGCGCATGTGTAGTGACCAAGTCATTAGGAGGTGTGTTCCCGATCATGAGTTTGAGTCTGTTTTGCATTTCTGTCATACACTTGCTTGTGGTGGACACTTTGGACCCCAACGGACAGCTAGGAAGGTTTTAGACTCTGGATTATATTGGCCTAGCTTGTTCCATGATGCCCATTTGTTTTGTAAGTCATGCTCTCGTTGCCAACACACTGGGAACATTTCTAGGAGACATGAGATGCCCCAACAACCCATACTATTTTGTGAGATTTTTGATGTATGGGGCATAGACTTTATGGGTCCTTTTCCTAGTTCATTTGGATTTTTGTACATTTTGGTTGCTGTTGATTATGTGAGTAAATGGGTGGAGGCCAAGGCCACCAGGACTGACGATTCTCATGTTGTTGTGGACTTTGTCAAAGCAAATTTTTTTTGCAGGTTTGGAGTACCAAAGGCCATCATCAGTGACCAAGGGACACACTTTTTCAATAGGAATTTTGCTTCCCTCCTTCGAAAGTATGGGGTGACACACAAAACATCAACACCATACCACCCCCAAACAAATGGCCAGGCTGGGGTTTCAAATCGTGAGTTGAAACAAATCTTGGAGAAAACCGTGCAGCCAAACAGGAAGGATTGGAGCAAGTGCTTGGATGATGCATTGTGGGCTTATAGGACAGCATACAAGACCCCCATTGGTATGTCCCCATTTCGGATTGTTTTTGGGAAAGCGTGTCATCTCCCCGTGGAAGTCGAGCATCGGGCATATTGGGCTATAAAGAAATGTAACATGGATTTGGCCCAAGCTGGAATTCAAAGGAAGTTGCAAATTCAAGAGCTTGAGGTGATTAGACTATCATCATACGAGAACTCAAGGCTCTACAAGGAAAGATCAAAAGCAGCTCATGACAAAATGATCCAACAAAGGGAGTTTCATGTTGGAGAGAAAGTCCTTCTCTATAGTTCACGACTGAAGTTGATGCCTGGTAAGTTGCGTTCCAGATGGTTAGGTCCTTATATTGTGTCTAATGTTTTTCCTTATGGTGCAGTGGAGATCACACAAGAGGACACTGGAAGGAGCTTTACAGTCAATGGGCAACGTTTGAAGAGATACATTGAGGGACATCCTACTGATGCAGTGGATTTTATCACACTGCATGACCCCATCATCACTTGATCACATCAGGCTGTTCCTAACCCTTTCACTTTTATATTATTTGTCCTATTTAAAAATTCTGCATTTCATGTGCATATATCATCTCATGGGTTCACATTGAGGACAATGAAATATTTTAAGTGTGGGGGAGGGAACCTTTTAGTTTAGTAATTTCAATTGTTTTCCTGTTAAAAAAAAACCAAATTTTTTTTGTGTGTTTTTCAAAATTTGTGTGTTTATTTTACAATTTTCTTTGTGTTTTTGAAACTTTTGGGCTGAAATGATTCTCATAACCATTTTTAAATCCATATCAATAAGTGAAACAATTTACCCCTTGAAACTAAGCTTTAATGAATGCTGAAATGACTTTGTTTCAAGTTCATATATTTATTAATTTCATGGAAAGTACACCGAATTTTGAATCCCATGCCACATCTCACTATCTTTATATTTGAAATCACTTTCCTGTGAGGCTTCTAAACCATTATTTTCATATTCTTTACATTCACCTCACTTCTTGAGAGAACCAAACCATACTTGATTTAACCAGAATTTGATCTATTCCTGTCAAAACTTGAGGGTTTGAGGTACTTGTGTTTAAATGATTGAGGCATTTGTTTGGTATTAAAACCCCTATTTCAAAGAATCCTTTTTTATAATGGCCTACCTTGAATATTTAATCCTTGTAGCCCTTAGAAGCCATGCACAGCCTGTTAGGTTAAGCCACATTACAAGCCAATTTTCCCTATCCAACCAACTCTTGAAGTGAAATTGCATAATCTAGTTGAGCTTAAGTGCGGGGGAAGCTGTCTTGTGTTGTGCCACCACATTATGTGATACTTTGGGTGGAAAATTAAATTCTGAAGAGATGTGTTTGCTGCTAAAGAAAGTCATTGTATTGAAAGCTGTGCCTTTTCTGGAGCTTTCATGACAAGTGAAGCTGTGCCTTTTCTGGAGCTTCTAATTGAGGTGGAAAGCTGTGCCCATCTGGAGCTTTCAAGAAAATCATGTTTGAGAAGATTGACATTTTTTATGCTGAAATGATGAATGGTGTAAACCTTTCATGACTTTTCATGATGATGGATCTGAATTGATACTATGGGGATTGAAGAGAAGACCATATTTAAGTGAAAATTAGATTAATGCAATTTTGCTTCAAAAGAGTCAAGCCCTCCTCATTTAGCCTCAGAGTTTTTCACATCTTAATCCTACCAACCGAAAGCCACAGAACAACCCTGAAAAGTCCTCATGATAAACATATGTCCTTGACTCACATCGGGTAGCGATTTAGGAATCTATCAAGCCTATGGTGACCCTTGTATGAGTTTGGATGAGAAAGACATTGCAAAAAAAATTTTGATATTTGAGTGATGAGAGAAAATTCAAGCGAGGTAAGTGTTTTGTGCATGGGAGGATAAATGAAGTGGAAATATATTGAATGATATAAATGGAGAACTTGAAATAATGGTTTTTTATGAGGCATGATATCTTTTGTTTCTTGGTGTGTAATTGTTTGATCTCAAAGATATGTGTTTCAAAATTGGTTTTGATTTTATATTGATGTTTACTTGAAATGAGATTTTTCCCAGGTGTGCAAAAGGGTAAGTGTGGGGGAGTTGATAAAACACTATTTTATTGAATATTTTATTGATAATAAATTATATAATTTCCTCACATTGTGTTAAACATGTTTATTTATAAAATATTTGGGATTTGATCATTCATTTGAAAATTTGGTGAAAATTCCAGTTTTACCCTTAATAGTGCACTGTAGTATTTCGAAGATACATATTTTTATATTTATTATTTGAATTTGAAATTTTGTAACAGTGTTCCTAACTTAATTATCTACAACTTTTATTCAGGACACTAGAGCTAAAGAGTTCATTTGGTTGTTGAAATTGGGCCATGAAGTCAAAGTTGGGCTGGGCTCGCCAGAATGGAGAAGGTTCTGTATTTGGGCCATATACTCTACATACGGGATTGGATTGAGCCCAAATTTTGAGGAAAGCTCGGGGACATGATTTGGCACAAATCATCCTTCTGGAATGTCGGTCAATTCACGCGTTTTGGAGGTCAAATTGGCGGTGCAAGTTGGAATAAAATATTTAGCCGAGATTTTCATTTCACACTTATGAAGTTATGTATCCCTAGCCCTCACAAACTCTATTTAAAGGGGGTTTTAACTCTTTGAGAGGGCTGGTCGAGGCTTTGGGAAGGTGTGGCCGAAAGGGTGTCTCTTGGGAGCCCCTCATAACTCTTGGAAGAAGTAAGCCTTTGTG
Source organism: Viscum album (assembly GCA_963277665.1). Classification (NCBI taxonomy): domain Eukaryota; kingdom Viridiplantae; phylum Streptophyta; class Magnoliopsida; order Santalales; family Viscaceae; genus Viscum; species Viscum album. Next base: position 1,688,487,496 of record OY728163.1, on the reverse strand, counting down.
CAAAACTCTCTTCCAAAAAGGCTCTCCTCTCTCACCTCTTCTTTGTATTTCTTTTCTTTCATGTTTGTTTCTTGAATTTTTCTTCAAATAATATTCTGTGTTCATACCTCTTCTTCTTATCTTAATCTTCTTAATTGGGTTGGAATCAAGAGTGGAGACAAGATTGGGTTCTACCCTTTCAATCCGTTTCTTATGCAAAACGTCTCCACGATGACTACACCACCCATGGAAGAGTAGTTCTTTTTAGTAATCGATCGACCTCTATCCTTGTTCATTCATTTATTTTGAATCAATGAGCTACTGTAATTCACATATTATGATCTATTAATTGAGTTTTAAATTTAAATGAAACTAAGCAAGCAATTTAATAGTTAACACAAAACACGCGAGGTCGGGAATTGTGTGAACTGTGAGATCGCAACCTTAACCGGTAATTCAAAACCACATGGGATCAATTTGTAGAGTTCAAATATAATACCTAAACTCAATTAATCCTCATTTCCAGAGTGGTTATGTGCCTTAATTTACCACTGACCATAAGATAATTTTAGAACATCAATCAAAGCAGGGTGTTGCGATTGCATGTTCCGAAGTTAGCCTAAGGTTAAAATTCATTTCAATCTTCGTGGTAAAGTTAATTCTCGTAGGGTTCGGGATTTAACAAATTAAGGGACCATAATTAATTGAATTTTAATTTAAATGATAATGATTAATAAATGATTGAAGATGTAGAGTTAGATCGATTACGTCTTTTAAATATTGTCTAAACAAACATCTTTTTGTTGTGTCATTTTAATCAAACTTCATTTCAAAACTAAAAACAAAAAAAATACAATCTTCTTCCAGAAAACTTCTTCTAAATTCATAAACTATAAACAAAAACCCCCATCCTTTCAAGTAGTGTTTTTATTCTATTTTATTTTACTTCTATAATACCTCTAAAAATTGTTTTAATTCACTTCCTCCTTTGAGAGACGACCTTGGTCAGCCACTCTGCTGCACCTAAGTACCCCAAAATCATACTAATCATTTGAGGGCGCCCACGACAGCCCTCTTTCAGATACTTCCCAATAGGTTCTTATTATGTGTGTAAAACCTTCAAATTTTCTCCATAGATTAAATAATTTGACCTCATATATATATATATCTTTACGTGTTTCATGTTTCTAGGTTATCTTATTAGGAATCATAACTTTATTAGGATCATAGAATTTTTCATTAATTATTGATTAGTGTTTTTTTATTTTATGGATGTCTATTTGTAATTCATGGATTTTATTAAGTAAAAATTAATTATGGGTTTCATTTTACTTTGAAAATTTTAATTCAACTTTTAAAGAATAACTTAAAAGATTTGGTTTCCTTCATGCATTTGATACCACTTCATTTTTATGTTTTCTACTAAAGTTAATGCATTCTTTCAAGCATTGATTGAAAACATCCGTCAATCTGAGAGACCATGCAAAACAACAATGGTTTGCACTAACAATGATCTACTAGCATAGAAGGGTTTTTCAAAGGGTATTTGAGTTCTCCTACTTGACATGAACAGTGATTCTATAAATAGAATGAGATCAATTATTAATAAAATGGATTATATTGGTCAGATAAGTCTAAACTTTATATTGTTTTCTTTATATATTCTCTACATGTATTCACATTGCTGTTCTTTTAAATTGGGTATTCCACCTATAATTTAGTGTGGTTAAATATATTAATTTTCATGACTCTTTTTGAAATTATTATTTATTTCATGTTTTGTGAAATTATGTTTAATAAAATTTAAAGAAGTCTTCATCAAAATTTATACCAATATATTTTATTTTAAAACCATAATTCTTCAAAATAGAATTCCATTTAATTTTTTTTGTAAAATTTTCTATGTGAGTGAAGCCTTGGTGGTGGTTTTGAATGATCCCGAGAAATTTTACATTACAATTGTTTAGGTGACAAATTATTTCTCTTAAGTTAGATATTCTCAAAATTATATAATCATGGATTAAAGTTTTCCATCATCTATATTATGCATTGTGAATTATATTTTAAAATTTTATATTATGTTTTTAACTTTATAAATTGTATTACATAGTTACATCTCAAAAGTTTTAAGTTTAATTTTGTTATTTATATAAAACAATCTTATGAATTTTCTTTTTAAATAATCCAAAACAATAATTTTATACTAGAGAATAGTAGATTAATGTACTGTTCTAATATTAAATTATTTTCTATAATATGATAATGGATTTAATGTTTTAATTATCTTACCCATGGACATGAAATTTTATATCTTCATCGTTGGTATTAAATTAATTAAATAGAATGGATGTTTTTTCTTACATTAACTTCATCTTTATAAAATATAGAAAATTTAATGATTTAAATAATTTCACTAGAAATCTACATAAAAATTGAGATATAATACCATGGTGAGATATTGGTAAGAGGATGCACATTATTATTTGATCACATGAAGAGTGATGCACATTAGGGGGGTGAATTAGTGTGTAGTTATTTCAAATCACTTCACTCTCATGTTTTTTCAGCACCCATCCCTAAAGTTACTCAAAAATGTAGAAATAATATAGAAATAATAAGTTTTTAATGTGTTTAACCTCCTTCAAAGACAACTAAATCCCCAATGTATCATGGTTATTATCCCACACACACAATTACCTACTTATTTTCAAAAGGAACTCAAGAAAGGGTATGGACTTGAACTATTAAAATTGTTGTAACCAACCAGTTTCAATCTCACATTGACATAAAGAAAACAATCCTTATAAATAATGATTATTTATGAGTATATGAGCCTCCAAAATGATTCCATATAATGATATTATTATTCTTCCTTGCACAAAAATTTCCTAAATCTGTTTTTAGTGTTTCTTATTTTTACTTTTATACAATAAAATATCAATTATTATTATAAGAATTATCAACTCATATCTTTATTCATTTATTATTATTTATATTCATTGAATATTTCATGAATATTTTTCCATAATAGTTATTTAAATATTCTTGAATCATGGTGGAAAAAATCATCTCATTCAAACCTATAATCTTTGAGTCAAAGCTTCATTCAAATTCTTCCTGGAAATTTAATTAGCTGATGAATCAAATGTTTCCTTCCTCATGATATTCCAAATATCATAGTATTAATATTCATTTAAATCCTCCAAAAAATCACCGGGAGCAATTTTATTTTGAAATATTCTATATATAAATGGATTCATGTGACTACAATGTTCCACTGCAGTAAGGATTTCCTTAAGTACCAATAACTACATTGACTGGTTCTTACCCTTTGATATCATCATGAATTATGATCAATGAGAGATATCATGATGTTTTTTTGGAATTAATGAATAATTTTAGCATCATCCAAAATAATTTCCCTCTTCAGATAGGTAAATCTAGAAACTCAACTTTTTAACCAACAACACCTTAAAAAATTTCTAAAGTGTAAAAGTCATATTATCAAATAAAAGATTATGATCAAAAATCAAAATACATATGCTTGGTATGAGTTATAATATAAAGACTTACATTATTTATCAATGCTATATGCTCGTAGAAATCAAAGTATGATGCTCATCGCACAATATCTTTGAAGTATTCCATCAACTATAGAAATAAAATCTATTTCCTAATTCCCATATGAATTTGAAGTTATAAAAATATTCCTATGAAGTCATAAACTTTGTAGAATTCATATGAAATCTAGAGTGAAGTTATATGTTTTGTCTAGAGTCATATAAAACCTCCTATGAAGTCATAATTTTTTTTATTAGTCATAAAAAAATATAGTGAAGTCATACATTTTGACCAGATTTATATGAAAAACAAAATGAAGTTATACGAAACACAAGGTGACTTCAAGAATTATCCATTTTAATTTCCAACTCCAAAATTCGAAACTTATTAAAATAACTCAAGAACTTCTTAAATTCATCTTCAAATCTTCTCGACCATACAAAAAACAAATTTAAACATAATCCAATGGTATTTAATCACCTAAAACAACAAAATCATTATACAACACCAATTGGATGGATTCTTCAACTTCTTTAACATTTGTCTTAGAAATCATGACATCCTTCTCCAATTTCCTTACATGATAGAACCTTTCAACATTAATAAAATATTGTAGATAATACTTCAACTTTACTAGTACTAATATTTAACTTGAATAATATTTCATCAATATTCATACTTAACATGTATTAACAAAAAACACAAAAACATCCTTTAGGAGTCAACAATTTCTCCCTTTGGATTTGTTTTCAATACTACACACTTCTCTCCCCCTTATTGGTAATTAAAACAAAGTGAATAGTTTTAAGGGAGAAACTCAACCTTAATAAAGAAAAAGAATCATGAATTAATCATCTCTAAGTCAATATGAGCTAGATATTTATTGAAAGAAATATTTATTAATAAAATAATCAATGTTATAAATAGAAAAACTCATCTAAACTCTGTCAAAACATCATGAATACACAATGAAAAATAGTAACAAATTTTCCAAATTCTTTCTTAAACAACTCAACACGTAAATTAAAATAGCTTATGATTAAGGAGTGAAATTTCCTCCCCATGTAGATAAAACCTCCTCAAGAATTTAAGAAAGAAATAATAGAGGAGTAAAATAAACAATTACATAACAGTATAAGAGGTAGACTACTACATTCCCAATTGTAGCCATAGGTTCTCAAATTGTTATGTTGAGAGAGGTTTATAGGGATATCATCAAACTGTTCCTTAAAAGGAACAAACTCCAATATCAAGATACCTTCTACTGAATTATCTTTTAAGAAATGATATTTTATATCAATATGTTTATACTTTTAATGATGCATAGTATTCTTGAAAAAATTAACAAAACTTTGATTATCACACCCCAAAACTAGAGGAAACTCAGATTTAGTTGTAAGATCCTAACCTTTTATGGAGATGTCTCAGGATAGTTTTTAGGTATTATTTTTTCTTTGTTTGAGCATACTTTGGTTGGGTTTTACCTTGGGGTACATTTGGGTTAAAATTGATAAAAATGGGAATAAGGAGGTTAGTGCATGGGTGGTATACCTATTGCTCTAATCATGCACCCTAGCCAAGAAAACCATGCAACCATAGACATAGGGGAATTGCATAGTTGTTATATGGTTTTCCAAACCATGCACCCTCTTAGGAGTAACCACACACCCCTATAAATTAGATTCATGGTTTAGGTGCATGGTTAGGGAAAACCATGCACCACTACCTAGAAAACCGCAAATGGATTTTTAATTCACCAAAAATTAGATTTTAAATCTCCCAAACTCCCAAAAATTACCCTATTCAATCCTAACATAGACCAAATCACCTCATCCTGATTTCAGAGCCTCCCATATAGATTCTATGCCTTTCCGACCTCCGTTATTCATGATTATAAGCCCAGATCAAAGATATGCACCTATCTCGGTAGGATAATACTATCCATCTTGATTTCCCATTCCTCTTCCTTTCTTCTCCTATTCAAAAAATGGTATTATCTTCCTATTTTTTTTATATATAGATCTGGTTTTTTTGGATCTAGATCTAGGATTGTATATCTAGATCTATATTTAATATATCTTTATTTTTTAATCTTTAATTAGGGGTTTAGATATGGATCTCATTCCACTTCATTGCACCACTCAAATTTTAGGGATTCCTATTGGGTGATCATTCATTAATGATTTGAGGTAGGTGATCTATTATTCAAATCCTATAGTCATGATTTCAATTACATGTATGTAATTATATAATTATTATTAGTTATTTAGAAATTGCATTCTTGATCAAGTTAACTAATGTTGCGAATTAATTAATTAAGGAAAAATGGGAAATTATGGACATTGGAATTATAGATTGTGAGTAATTAATTATGGAATTAATTAGAAGATATTGAGATTATTGAATTGAGTAATTAATTTTGGAATTAATTAGTGGATATTGAGATTGTTTAATTGAGTAATTAATTGTGGAATTAATTAGAGGATATTGAGATTATCAAACTGAATAATCAATTATTGAATTAATTATAAGATGATGAGATTGGGAAAGTTAATTAATTATATTGAGAAGATTAATTATTTGTTGAGTTAATTAATGAGATTGAGAATATTAATTAATTATTGAGTGAATTGATAGGATTGAGATGATTAATTAATTATTGAGTCAATTAATGAGATTGAGAAGATTAATTAATTTTTGAATTAATTAATGATACTGAGAATATTAATTAATTGTTGATTTAATTTACGATATTTATAAGATTAATTAATTATTGAGTTAATTAAGGATATTGAGAAGATTAATTAATTATTGAGTTAATTAATGAAATTGAGATGATTAATTAATTTTTGAATTGATTAATGTAATGATGAATGGTAATAATGGAATTCATAATGAGATCGAGATCTAGAATAGTACCAATAGAATTATGAGATTGGGATGAGATCTAGAATGAAAATAGTGAAATTATAGGACATTATGTCCCATGGGGATATTATAGCTCCGATGTGGGCCGATGCAAGTATTGAGGTTCGAGTGTCTGTGGGAGCCCGAGGAGTTATGTGGTTAAATAAAGAATAATTTGATAATGTGATAAATGTTTAATTATGAATTGTGATTATTTATCTATAAAAATGTATAAACTATTATTAACTATATTTTGTTTTAGGTACCATTGGTAGTGGCCTACTGAGTTATACTCACACCCTACTTGGGCTTCCTGATCAGTACCCGAATAGATTCCATTGTTGCAGGATAGGTTAAGGGAAAATGCTATGTGTTAAATGACTGATTTTGGGATGGAGCATGGATGAGGGAACTAGACATGGTTTGGGAGCTACTTGGGATTCATTAGTGTCTTTATTTTGAGTTTTCATTTTGACACTGAACACATATTTAGCATGGAATATCTACTATTTAGTTTGGATATTTAATTTCTATTTTTGGTCATCTTGAGATATTGGTATTGTTTTGGTTATGATATTGTTTGGTTATTCATTTGTTATTGTTTATTTATTTATACTAGTGTATTAATATGATGAAAGAGGTTATAGTATCCCCATGAATAATATTATACCCTCACTGCAAGTCGATAGCCTCTAGCATATGAGGACATGTACTTGAGGTCATGCGACAGATCAGATTGGGGCATCGATGCATAACACCTAGACCGAGACATCACAAAGTTTTATCAGAGCCTTGTTTTATTTTCTTTTTCTTTTATCTTACTATTTGGTAAAGTTATATAGTAGACTAGGAAGATTCGGGCCTTGGTTATGATCTTGTTCATGAGAGTAGCTAACCCATGTACATGGGAGAACCCAAATACCTTGGGTGGGAATTGTTATTATTATTGTTTGCTGTTAAAATTGAATATTATTTAACCTTGGATGATGCACTTATTATGTGATGTGATTATTTATGCTGAGTTTTTCTAATATTTGAATCATTATCCATATTGGCATGATAGTTGTGTATGCATGAATAATTCTAGGAACTCATGATTATTTTGTCATATGCATCATTTTTGGCACGCACTAGAAAACATGTTATGGGTATGTTTTTGAACTTGAAATATTTTTCCTTGCTTGTGAAATTTAAATGAAAAATGGTGTCTAACATAAAATTGAGAAATATTGTAAAATGATCCAAGGTGAGAATAAATGGGTGTCTAAAGGAGAAACTTGAATAATGAGAATGAATTTCACTTTGTTAACCTTGACCAAGATGTAGAATGGTTAAGGGTAGTGTTAGTGCCTCAGTTTTGACTGTGTGGTGGGGTTTCAATTTTTTTTTGTGCCTTATTTTATTTCTTGTAAATGTGTTAATGTTTAGAAAATTATCCTAAGGTGCATGTTTATCTTGTAGAGTTATTCCTCCACGATGACGCCTGTTGAGATGATGAAAAAAGGAAATGTCTAGGGATAATCCTCTAGTGGTAGAACCTAAGGCACCGATAGTTCTAGGTGAGGATGTGGGAGATTAGTTCTAGGAGAAATTTTCTTGGTTCATGCAATTCATGGAAATATACTTAGGGTGGGTTGAGAAGAGCATGTCTAATTTGACGAGGGAGTTTTAGTTACATCATCTCTCGACTTTTGCTGGAGTGGGTGGAACAAAGGGAGATGAGTTCTTGATTGAGTCTATACAGAATATAATTTTCCACTTGGAGACTCCTATTGAAAACACTGCCAATATTGCTGCTTATATGATATGAGGATCAATGAAGCACTGGTGGAATGTTTAGGATCTGACTAGATAGGATGATGGTATGTTTTATAAGGAATTCATGGAGAGGTTCTTGGAGCACTTCTATCCAGAGATTCAGAGGCACCAGAGAGTAGTTGAGTTCATGTTACTGACTCAGGGGAGTATGTCTTTAATAGACTATGCAGTCTTATTTATAGATTTGCAGTTCTTTGCTCTAGCATTGGCAGCAGATGATGTTACTCTAGAAAAATGATTTCTAGAAGGACTTAAGTGTGAAATTAAGTCAAAGGTGATCATCTTCAGGTTGAAGAAGTTTTAAGAGGTGGTTAATTAAGATCTCATATTTGAGGGGAACCTGGAGAAGTATTTATGTGAAAGAAAAAGGGTTACTATTGGATGGTTAGGAGGTATGTCTTATGAGATTAGGAAGCATCGTTATGAGAAATTTAACCAGATTAGTGGAAGAAAGAGTGTCTAGGGGGGAAATTTAGTTGCACAAGACCGTTCTCTAGTGGTTTCCCACCAGTGATGAATGCCATTCCACTATCATACACACTGTTCCTGACCACCAGTGGAGTGATGGTCTTGTGGTAAGATGGTACATCTATAGAATTTATGTAGGAATCCACATTAGATGAGTGATGATGAGGAATCTTGATAGAATCAGAGTGTAGTAAGGGGATCCTCTACACCTTATTAGGATGGAAGTTTGAGTTATACTAGTTATGGTGGTAGAGGTAGTGGACATGGTAATTATGGGAAAAAATGATTGTATCAGTAGAGTGTTGTAGCTCAAGGGACTCAAACTACATCAAAAGGAAGAGGGGAAGGATATTTTAATGCCATTAAACCTACTATTTTGGATAGCAAGGCTGGAACATCAACCGTGAGAGGTACTATTCTTATATATTCTATATTATCTAGTGCCTTATTTGATACTATTTCTACTCATTAATTTATTTATACAAAATTTATGAATGTTTTAATCCTAGTGGTGGAGTTCATGAGATGGGTGTTGATGATAGATACACCATTGGGAGTACGTTTTAGGGAAATATGCTTGTGCAAGGAATGTTATCTCAAAGTTGGAGAGTATCATTTTTTATTGGATCTATACAAACTAGAAAATTTAGGCTTTGACCTAATATTGGGTATGGACTGATTAGTATCATACTGAGCCCATAATTATTTTTACCATAAGAGGGTGACTTTTACGTATCCTAAGAGTGACAAAAATGCTCATCATGGAGAGTGGGAATCCAGGCAGGCTGAGTAGGGACAATTACTCAGAAACTGGGAGGGATCATAGCCCAATTTCTAGAATATTTTTTGATGGAAGAGGTGTAAAGTAGGATGTCTTTATACCTATGGTGTAAATATTTTAGTATGTGTTTACTGAAGATTTATCAGGGCTACCACCTGAGAGATATGTATAATTTAATATTGAGCTCATTCTAGGAGATGAACCAGTTTATATTACACCATAAAAAATAGAATAGATAGAGATTCTGGATATTGAGACTTAGTTGGAGGAGTTTATGGATAAGGGTTTATCTGTTCGAGTACGTCTCCTTGGGGTTCACCAATTCTTTTTTATAAGAAGACTGACAAGAGTTTATGCTAATGTGTTGATTACTAGAAGTTGAATGAGATGATAGTAAAGAACTGATATCCTATTCCATGCATCAATGATATCTTTAACAAGTTTGTGGGATCTTGAATCTTCTCAAATATTTAATTGAGATTAGGGCATCACCAGTTGAGATTTTGGACTTCTAAAATACCTCAGACTACTTTTAGAAGAATGTATAGCCTATAAAAGTTTTTTTTAATTCCATTTGGGTTGAAGAACACATAATTAGTGTTTATGGCCTTGATGAATAGAATATTACATTCATACCTAAATTAGTTTGTGGTGGTGTTTATGGAAGATATCAGGGTGTAATCCAAGACTAATTATGATCATTCCCAACATCTTGACACCATTCTGAGTACACTGAGATAAAATTTTATATACACCAAGATATATAAGTGTCATTCTTGGATTAATCAGGTAGACTTCTTGGGTCACATCATCTTAGATGAAGGTGTGTCTATGGACCTGGAGAAGGTGAAAAAATGGTTTCTTAGGAGCATCCCAAGAATATTTTATATATCCATAGCTTTCTAGGGTTGGATATATATTATTTTATATTCATCCGAGACTTTTCTTGATAGGAAACACCAATTAAAATCTTGAAAAAGGGGTTAAAGTTTGAAAGGTTAGAATAAAGTGAGAATTCCTTATAGGAGTAGAAGAAGTGGTTGACATCAACACCAATTTTAATCTTACCTGATCTAGGTGAGGAGTATATGGTGTATTGTGATGCTTCTGGGATAGGGATTAGAGAAAAATTTATATAGGTAGATTGAGTTATGGTGTATGGGTCTTAGTAGTTGAGGCCACATGAAAAAAATCACCCTACACATGACCTTGAGTTAGCTATAGTTGTTTATGCTTTGAAGTTTTGGTGAAATTATCTATTGGGTGAGAACTTTATTGTTCTTACAAATCACAAGAGATTAAAGTATATCTTTTCATATCGACATTTGAATCTTCAGCAGTAGATATGGGTTGAGTATATGAATTTATTTGATTTTGAACTAGAATATATTATTGGGAAAGGAAATAGATTTTCTGATGCTTTAAACAGGAAAAATTAGACTCAATACATTCAAGAGTATAGTGTTGAGTGGAATATAATGACCCTACTTACTGAGATACATGTGGTGGTTTAGGATATTCAGGAGAAGATGAGTCTCATATCAGTTTCAGTGAAGTCTAATATTTTGATAAATATTAGAGATAAATAGTATGAAGATCCAGAATGTTGATCTTTCTGGTAAATCCTTGAAAGTAGGGAGACACCATTAGGATGGTTGATAGATGAGGATGAGACCATCTACGTCAAGAATCAGGTTGTTGTGCCTTCGAGTATGAAGGAGGAGTTGATTCAGGAATTTCATGCCTCAATGTGGGTGGTAAATCTATGGGTGACCAAAATGTACCATGAAATACAATGATATTTTGGGTGGCTAAGCATGAAAAAGGATATAGTAGGGTTCCTAAAAAGATTCTACACCTGTCATCAGGTGAAGGCAAGGATCAATAACCTGGAGGTTTTCTACAATTTTTTCCCATTTCAGAGTGTAAGTGGGAAGAAATTACTATGGATTTTATGGTGGGTATCCCTAGGATGACTTAGAAAAATGTTTCTATTTGGGTGGTTGTAGAACATTTGATAAAGGTAGCTCATTTCTTTCCAATACATGATAATTTCTTAATAAAGAAGTCGTGATAAATATTATTCAGGAAATAATCCATTTGCATGACGTGCCATAGAATATTGTTTTGGATTTTGACTCTAAATTTACTTATCTCTTATAAGAGGGCTTATAGAATGTTTTTGGTATGCAAGTTTTGCTGAGTAAAACTTTCCACCCACAGAAATATGGGCAGTCGAAGCATATTATACAGGTGCTTGAGGATATTCTTTGAGTGTGTGTTCTTGACTTTAGTGGATCTTGGGAGAAGAATCTGGAACAAGTGGAATTTTACTATAATAACAATTATTAGGATACTATATAGACGACACCTTATGAGTATCTTTATGGTAGTACTTGTATATCATCTCTATGATGGATGCAGAAAGGTGAGTCTAAGTTTTTGGGACCGAGTCTCGTGCAAGAGACATCAGAGTAAGTATAACTGATTCGAAAATGTATGGATATGGATCAGGGTAGAAAAAAGTTTTATACTGATAGACTTCAATGAACCCTAAATTTTATATAGGGTGATCATGTATTCCTACAAGTGTTTCCTCAGTTGGGTCACCATAGGATAAGGAGACAGGTCATGTTGGCACCCAGGTTCGTTGGAGCGTTTGAGATCGTTGAAAGAATCAGGCCGATGGTAAACCGATTGGCTCTTAAATAGAGATATAGTTCTATGAATGATGATTTAAATGTGTCAAAAATACATTGTTATCACCCAGTCCCATCTCATGTAATTTATGTGGGAGATTTTGAGCTCGAGATAGATGCTTCCTTTGAGAATAATCTAATATGTGTGTTGGATCGCAGTGAGAAAGTGTTGCAAGGAAATACCGTTCCAATAGTTCACATATTATGGAAGCATGGACATGTGTAGGAGGATAATTGGGAGAGAGAAGTAGATATGAGGGCTCATTGTCCCGATATTTTTGGTTTGGAATCTTAGAGATACTTGGGAGTGAAACTCGAGGATGAGCAGTTATAAGGTGGAGAGATTGTAAGATCCCATCCTTTTCTGGAGATGTATTGGGGAAGTTTTCTAGTATTTTTTTTCTTTATTTGAGCATAATTTGGTTGGGTTTTACCTTGGGGTTTGTTTGGGTGAAAATTTAGAAAAATGGGAATAAGGTGGGCAGTTCACAAGTGGTGCACAAATTTCTATAACCATGCGCCCTACGCTAACAAACCATGAAACCTTGGATAAAGGAGAATTGCATAGTTGGCGCATAGTTTATCAAACTATGTTCCCTATTAGGAGTAACCATTCACCCCTATAAAATAGGCACACAGTTTAGGCTCACAGTTAGGGAAAACTGTGTGCCCCTACCCAACAAACTATGCATGACTTTTTAATTCACCCAAAAATTAGATTTTAAATCACCCAAACCCCTAAAAATCACCATATCCAACCCTAACTAAGACCAACTAACCTCATCATGATTTCAGAGCCTCCTGGATGGATTCTTGGCCTTTCCAACCTCTATTCTTCATGATTCAAATCCTGGATTGAAGATATGCACCTCTCCCAGTAAAAGAATCCTATCCCACTTGGTTTCCCGTTCCTCTTCCTTTCTTCTCCCATTCAAGAAAGGGTTTGATCTTCATATTTTTTAGATATAGATCGGATTTTGTGGATATATTACTAGAATTTTATATCTATATCTATATTTAATAGATATTTATTTTTTAATCTTGATTTAGGGTTTTAGATCCGTATCTCATTCTATGTCATTATGCCGCTCAAATTTTGGGGATTTCCGTTGGGTGATAGTTTGTCAACAAATTGAGGTAGGTGGTATATTATTTAAATCCCATAGTCATGATTTCAATTAAGTACATATAGTTGTATAGTTTATATTATATTTTTATAAATTGAGTTCTTGATCAAATTAATTAATGTGTTGAATTAATTAATTAAGTAAAAATATGAAATTGGGAATATTGGAGTTATAGATTGTGAGTAATTAATTGTAGAATGAATTAGGATATATTGAGATTGTTGAATTGAGTAATTAATTGTGGAATTAACTAGGGTATATTTATATTGTTGATTTGTGTAATTAATTGTGAAATTAATTTGGGAAAATTGAGATTTTTGAATTGAATAATTAATTGTTGAATTAATTATAGGATGATGAGATAAGGATGATTAATTAATTTTTGATTTAATTAATGAGATAGAGAAGATTAATTAATTTTTGAGTTAATTAATGAGATTGATAATATTAATTAATTGTTGAGTTAATTAATGAGATTGAGAAGATTAATTAATTATTGAGTTATTTAATAGGATTCAAATGATTAATTAACTATTGAGTTAATTAATGTGATTGAGAAGATTAATTAATTTTTAAGTTAAGTGATGAGATTAAGAAGATTAATTAATTTTTAAGTTAATTAATGAGATTGAGAAGATTAATTAATTGTTTAGTTAATTAATTATATTGATATGATTAATTAATTGTTTAATCCATTAATGAAAAAATGAATGATAATAATAGAATTCAGAATAAGATTGACATCTAAAATGGTAACAATGGAATTATGATATTGAGATAAGATCTAGAATGGAAAAAAATGGAATTCTAGGACATAATATCCCATGGGGATAGTTTAGCCTCTAGTATGGGACAAAGAATGCATTGAGGTTCAGGTGTCCACGGGAACCCGGAGAGTTTTGTGGTTAAATAAAGAATAATTTGATAATGTGATAGGAATTTAATTATGAATTGTTCTTATTTATTTATAAAACTTCATACATTTTTATTGAAAATATGTTGTTTTAGTCTCTGTTGGTGGTGGTATATTGAGTTGTACTCACACCCTACTCAGACTGCATGATTGGGACCCCAATAGATTTCATTGTCGCAGAACTGGTTAAGGGAAAAGGCTATGTGTTAGATGGATAATTTGGGGATAGAGCATGGATGAGGGATAAAAACATGATTCGAGACCTTCTTGGGAGTTTTTAGTGTCTTTATTTTGAGTTTTCATTTTGAAACTGGACACATATTTAACATGGAATATCTACTATTTAGTTTTGACATGGTATTTTCAGTTTTGGTTATCTTGAGATATTAGTATTGTTCTTGTTATGATATTTTTTGGTTATTCAGTTGTTATTGTTTATTTATTTCTGCTGGTGTATTACTCTGATGAAAGGGGTTATAGTCTCCATATGACTAATATTATACCCTCACTACTTGTCGGTAGCCTCTGGTGTATGGGGAGACATGATTTAGATCTTGTGGAAGACCATCTTAGGGCATCGGTGTGTGGAACCTAGAATAGGACTTTACTCAAATCATGTAGGTTTGTCTTCATCTATATCCTTCATGTATCTATCTGTGATACAACTACATACCTATCCTTGGTTGAGCTCAATGTTACTGATACTTTCTTCTTTTAATGCCATGAAACACTTAACCTAATAATTTTCCCACTATATGTGAACTTCCTGTTATGAAAATATTCTACCCAGTTAGCATAAAAAAATACTCTCAGGGTTATCTCACCTATATTCTTATACATCATTCTATAATTGAAAGTATTTGAGATGTATCTCAATATTTTCTTTACTTTAAATAAATGATATTCCCTAGGGTTATATTGGGACCTATCACAAAGAGTGAAAACATATAAAATATCTAGTTTGGTGGCTGTTAAATACATAATACTTCTAATTAATATTCTAAACTACTTACCTCTCACTACTTATGCTTCATCATCTATACACAGCTTTGTGTCTACTTAAATTGGTGTAGAAACACCTCTATATTTCTATATATCAAACTTATTTAGGATTTCTGTAGTATATTTTTCTTGTGAAATAAATATGTATCCTGCGGTTTGGGTAACTTATAAGCCTATGAAAAAAATTCATTTATCTAAGAATAAAAATCTCAAATATCTAATTCATGTGTCTTGATAACCCCCACCTAAATTTTAATCAATATTAGAAAAAATATGTCATAATTATACACAATCACAAAGAGTGTTGTGGCATTAGTATTCCTCACATACAAGTTTCTATCAACACACCCTTTTCCCAAATTTAATGATTGGTAGATATCCATATATCAAGAAATAATTTTACCTTAGAGTATGTTTCAATTTATACATTTCCTTATTTATATTAAACAATTTTCTTCCATTAGAATCCAATATAAATCCCTTTGGACACTCCATATTTATTTCATCATCCACATCAACATTCAAAAAATATAATTTAACAACCATTTGAAATATTTTTGTGATTCTATGAATTATATGGTTAGAAATACTTTGATGGAATCTAGTCTGGCCACTGGAGAAAAAATTTCATCAAATTCAACCCACTTAATTTGTGAGTATCCATTATATACCAACCTGGCTTTATTCCCAACCACTTCACCATTCTCATCAAGTTTGTTTCTAAAGACCAATTTTTCTACAATAAAAAATCTTTTCAGTGGGTCTAGGAACAAGTTCCTAAATTTCATTATTTTCATTTTAGTCAATATCTTCATTCATTTCTTGAACCCACTTCTTATGTTCAAAATCCTCTTCAATATATTTTTGTCTCAACCCGTGAAACTAATATAATATGACTATTTTCTATGATTATTTTCTAGTTTGCGCAACTTGATTTTGATCACCCACTATATTATTAGCATCAATATGTTTTCAGCCTTGTATGTTATACTTTAGGGTTTTTTATCTTCATCTTCATCCCTAGTAATAGTAAAATCTTCATCTTTAGTCCGAGTTTATATATTTTCTATATTTCCTTAAATTGGTCTAGAACTTATATCATCCTCAACATTTATAATTATAACTTTTCTAATTAATTATTCCTTTTAAAGAACCACTATATAATAACTTTATAAAATTATTTCAAATTTCTTTTTATAACACCTATAATGGATTGAATTTGGTTTATAACCTAAGAAAATTATATCTTCTTCCTTTTCATCATACCTTTCTCCACTTCAATAATTTTTCTTAATAAGACATGGAATTCAAAACACTCTAAAATGATTGACATTTGGATTCCTTTTAAACCACATATATTAGGGAGTCATATCTAATTTTAGTCTTATGAGAAATCTATTTTGAATTATTCTAGCTATTGTGATGAATTTTAACTTCTAATACCTTAAAGTGTCATACTCTTCTAGCATGGTTCTATCCATATAAACTATACTCCTATTATTCCTCTTATCCACTCCATTTTACTAAGGAATATACAGAGAACTGAATTCATGATTGATTCTATGATTATTTGGATATTTAGTAAACTGAATATTTTCATATTCACTACCATTGTATGACCTAATTCTATTAAATTTAAAAAAAGTTTTCTTCTCTTTCAATATTCTAAAGCTTTTGATTCTGTCCAAGGTATGAGATTTTTATGTCATAATCATGATGCATGTAATTCTTGTGAAACCATACATTAAAGTGATTAAATATCATTCCCCACTTTTCTACCTCTTAGTAATTGGACGACACAAATCAGAGTGAATCACCTCAATAAGTTTTAATATTTGTATTTCACATCCGTTGTGAGTTTTATCCAAAAATAGGCCAAATAAATTTTTATTTGATTTTCAAAAAGACCAATTTGAGGTGAGCGGTAACCAGAACATAGAGAAAACATCCATCGAGATTCAAAGCTGTGAGCCAAATTCAAAATCCAGACACACCAAACGAGGAGATCACTTTCGGGATATGCTCGCATCAGTCGAAGTCACAATCGTGATCACCGTCCATCATTGTCACCGTACCCGTCGTCATCGTCGCCGAATAAATTACTTACAACTTATTCTTGAATCAACTCCTTCACTTTCTTTTGGATAAGGTAGCCAATAATTCTTTGCCAAAATGCATTTTATACTTTTTGACTTAAGTAATAGTATGTATTTGACTCTCTAACTTGAAATAATTTTCTAGGGTTCTTAAACCCTAGTAATCACAACTGCATATTTATTATTTTGACTATATATCCATTTTCCCTAAAAATAACCTTGTTTTCAACATCACACAACTGTGATACACTCAACAAGTTGTACTGAAGTCCATCAACAAATAACACACAATATAGACTTATTTTATTTTTACCAAATTTATCCATTATAATACCTTTGATATTCAGATAAATATCATTACCAAATGTCATATATCCTATTTTATATTTCTCAATATTATTAATAATTTTCATATCATCTGTCATGTAATATGAAAATCCACATCCCATGATATAAGGTTTCTCTAAATTAAAAACTTTAAATAAAATTTCAACAACATTTTCCTATTTCCCTAACTAACTTTGATTTTGGTTATTACAAAAAATATAATATATATTTTTCTGATTTGGGATAAAAGAAACACATACATATAAGGAGTTCCCTTTATGATCACATCTTCCATATAATTCTTATAAAATTTCAAATTTATTTCTTTTATCCTTTTTTACTCAATCTATATAGGAATTTTCTAAGTTATCATCTGTTATTGTTGTCTCCCCATTTATTCATGATTTTTTATTAGTCCAAGAAAAACATAATACACCAGAATTTGTATACCCAATATCCAAACCAACAATAATATTAGTATTAACCCTGAAATATTCTATTTTGATAAAAATTATACTACCGAATGGGTTGCCGTCTTGTTCTATTTTTAACCATTGAATGAGTAGATTTAACAAAGTCATTTTTTTGGATTTCTTCCTTGAATATTTTTTACTAATGAAGGCCATTTTTCTATAAAAATATTTTTATATTTGAGAATATTTGAGTCTTTATTTAGAATATTTAGATACTCTAGATTAAAATCTATGATATGTTTCTTTAGTAGAAGCATTTCCCATTTACACCATAACTTCTATAGACTTTTATTTTTCATATATTCCATTTTTATTAGAGTATTTACTTATTTTAGGATACTTATAACATTATAATTGTTCTATAACATCCTTGTTATTATTTAATTTGACCTTCTCATCATGCCTATTGGTTTCAACATTATTACTTCCAAGTTTATCAATTTATTTATCCCTTAAGATAGTGGTAGAAGTCACGTCTTCAATGATTTCCCCCTTTTTAGAAATATTAATATTCAACATCTCAATTTATTTAATAATATTAGTTTTTCATCTAGAAGTTGAAATTTATTGTTTGACCATCTTTTCAGTCAAGTGTTGTCATATCTTAGCCTTAAAAGTTATTTCAAACACATATTTATCTTTATCATAACACATTCCTTAGCAGTCACTCCTTCCTCCACTACATACCCAATATTTCATTGAGATCCATATTTTGATAAATTTAATAATTCTTTTTATTTTTATATGATAACTCTTTGAGAGATGTCTCCCAAATCTTCTTAATTACAAAATTATTCACTATCAAACACACCTTATTTAACTTAAAAAAAGTTCCTTCTGAAGTAATTAGGTTAAATCTTTATATTTACTTTTGATTCAGAATATGATAGATCTCTAGTAATGGATTTACTGGAAGCTTCTTCATTATCATTTTCTATTTAATTTTTTATTAAGATAGTTAGTAGAGAAATAAACAACCTTTCCATAATTAAAAAAATTTGAAAGCTATTTTACCTATGAACTTACCTATTCTACCTCTTGTGGAATTTATCGACATGAGGGAAAGAGTTTTTGTGTAATATTCCTTTTCATATAATTTATTTTAGTAGTTCCAAATATACTCTATCATCATAATTTAAGTAATTTAAAAAGAAATTTCTGTTTCATACTTTCCTTTTCTCTTAAATATAAGCCCTATTTTCATTTAATAGTAGATGAGAGTAATGTGAAGTTTATCAATGGTGAATTCATGAGGATATATATCTTCAAGAGCTAAGATATTTGTATGAAATTTATTATATGGGATAAGAATAAATTTGTTTACCATAATTTATTCTTCAAGTGATACTATAAAATTTATAATTATGTTAACGGGATCCCCATAATTTTTTTATCATAATGGATTCTTCAAGTTATTATTTAAACCCTATAATTATGTTGACAACTAAATCTACTATGGTAAATAACTCATCAAAATTTTCATCCTCATACATCCTGATGTCTTCAAATTTTCATCAATTGATTTTTAACTTTACTTATTTTACTTTTTTATTTCTATCATAAATGTTGTGAAGATTTTTCCAAATAACATTAGCAGTTCTTCATCCCATAACCTTTTCCATATCCTTTTTAGATAAATATGATAAAAAATCATTCCTAGCCTTCCCATTATTTTAAATGTTCCTATTGTTAGTTAGGTACCATACCGAGGCTTAATCGATTAGAGTGAATCCATATTTAATAGAGTTAATAACATTGAGCCCCAGAGAGATAATGTAAACCATTCTCTCCTCCCATGAGTGAAATAATTTTCCAACTAACATTGGGATGCATTTTCTATTTATAGAATTATGTTGATCCATCTTGTGAGCTTGAGAGATACACTATAGAGTATACCTACTCTGATATAAATTGTTAGATCACATGAATGGTGATGCATAGTGATGGGGGGGGGGTGAATTAATGTATATAGTTATTTTAAATCCCTTCACTCTCATTGTTTTTCAACACATATCTCTCAAGTTAATCACTGACACAAAAATAATATAGACACAAAAAGTTTGTTAACTGGGATAACCTCTTTTATGTATGACTACATCCCTTGCATGGTTTTGTTATTATCCCATGAACACAATATCCTTATTATTATCAAAATTAACTTGAGTAAGGTTATAAACTTAAAATCATACAAATGATGGCATAAAAAAGTTACAATCACACTTCAACATAACACAAACACTCATTCTGAAGAATAATCAATGATGAGTTTAAGGGCCTCCACATGGAATCTAGATGATGATATTCTTCCTATTATTTTCAAAATAATATCATGAAGTTGTTCTCAGTGTTTCTTCTTCTTCTTATTTGATACAACATCGTATTGTTTCTTTTTATAATAATTATTAACTCATCTCTTTTATCCTTTATTATTATTTATATTCACCAAATGTTTTGTAAATATTGTTCTCAAAATATTTATATAAATCTACCTGAATATTGATGGCACAAATCGTCTCATTCAAATTAATAATCTTAAAGTCAAATCTTTATAAAAATCATTCCTAAAAGTTTGGAGGATCACTCATCCACTTACTTATGATATTTTAAAACATCATGGTCTTTCACTTCATTTAAATCATCCAAAAAATCATCATGAGTTTTTTTGAGATCTTACATGTAGGAATGGATTCATGTGATTACAATATGGAACCATGTATGGAAATTACAAGAATTTGTAATCACTAAAAATTATAGTGATAATAAAATATGTGGACCAACCAAGGGTTGATCACAATAAGGAGCTGGCTCTGACATTGAGTCTGAACCGTGTAAAAATATCATGTGTGCTTCTTATATATATTATTTATGCATATGGGTGAGGAAGTGTATCATGATAGTGAATCACGACATTAACCTATCACATGGGTTAAATTCTAAAATAATAATTTTATAAAGTGATTGATACCACCAATTCACACCCTCTCAATATTATCTTATTTAATATTGGATCCACAAGTTATATCATAGAAAACCGGGTTCCCTAAGATTCTAATAATTTGATTTCCATTATAGAGAATCATAATTTTTAAATAGTAGAGGTGTTCATTTTTTATGGAAATAATTTTATTGGGTGTAAGAATCAAATTCTACCATATCTACTATCATAAGGATTGGAATAATCAATTTTTTCAATGTGGTTTATCCACCAATTACAAGATATAGTGATATGAATTTTATAGAAAAAGGTATATTGGGATAGATGGAAAAGTATTAAATGGTATGCTATCAAATTTTTATAACAAAGTGTATAATAAGGTATTGGGGATATAGATAGATAAGGAAACATGTGATAAACTAGATAGCATATATAAAGGAAACATCAACATTAAAGAAGAAAAACTATAAATCTAGAGGAAAAAATTTGATGATATAAGAATGAATGAATATGAGAATGTTGATGAAAATTTTACAAGGGTAAATGAGATAGTTAGGCATATCATAGGACTTATGTATAATCTGGAGGATTCAACTATGGTCAAAAAATCAATAAAGAACTTTCAAGATAGATTTGACCAAAATATCCCATATTTGGAAGATATTGAATATATATATCTTGATGAGATATATAAAACTCACCAGAATTATGAGATGATAAAAACACCAGTTTTCAAGAAAAAGGAAAAATAAGAATTTTCTTTCAAATACTTGAACAAGATAAAGATCATGGAGGTTGAATTGTTTGACCCCCATGTGATTTAGATAAAGACGATGAGAGCTATGAGAATCATAAAAAAATCTTGGCCCTCATATCTAAAAATCTCAAAAGGGTAAATGTAAATAAAAATTAAATATTTCACTTAAATATTTTTATGTTGATGAATTAAAAAATTTTATACAAACTTTACTAAGAAAAAGAAAGATATAGGGTAAAATTATAAAGGAGAAGAAGAAAAACCATAATGGAATTTAAAAATAAAATATGTTAAAATTCATAGAAAATTTAATGAAAGAAAAAAATAAAACATTTAATTGGGAAAAGAGAATAATTTTGGGAAAATATAAAGAATATATTTCTTTTTCAAGTGGTGATTTAGATAATAAATGTGATAGAAGAGACTAAATTCATAACACATGTTGAAAGTAAATAAGACAATTCCAACAGTGGAGAAGAATAAGGGGATGAAGCCTGCATAATTCACATATTGTAGATAGAACTTAAAGTCTATATTAAAAGGAATAAAAAATAAATAATTAATTTAAAAGGATTAATAAGGTTTAAGGTGAATTTAATGTTAAAGACAACAAGTATATTGGGGATATTAAACTTCTCAAAGTTAAAGTTTATGAAGAGGATATAATTATATAAGTATTAGAGAAAAAGTTAGTTAATCAAGAAGAAAAACATAGTTAAGGTGAATTAAAGTTTCTTAAATATGAAAAGAACCTTGAAAAAATGAATATTGAATTTGAAAAATATAATGAATTTAGGGATGAGTCGTCAAAAATTATTTAGAATCCTTGTGTGTTAGCTCATGTAAAGTCCACACCAGTTAAATCTGAAAATTTTAATTTTTTACAGTCCAGAAGTATAGGACCCACCAAAAATTATAAGAAAACTTAGGTTGTGGGAATCCCATATAGGAAGTATACTATAATTAAGGTGTTTTAGTTTCATTAAAATAATAAATTATATTCAAAATATATACAAAAGAAGGCCTATTTTGTACCAAAATAGCAAGAAAATATTCTAAGATGGACTTGAGAGTTTTATGGAAGCTCAAACTTTAGAGGTTATTGCTAGTGTTGTAGATAATAGGGATGTAAAGCCTATGTTTTCTATCACAATATATATCTACCATGTAATTAAATTATACTAGAGTTTAGAGGTATCTACTAAAAAAATAGAAGCAATATACATGGTTTAAAGAAATTAGATATGGTATAAAAATGGGTGTAATTATTCAAAATTAATTTGAGTATATTAAAGATATTTGTAGAAGTTGTGACTAACAAGGTGATTGTGTAGAATAGTGTATAACTATTCTTTAAGATAAATGAAAATTGATTTCAAAATTAAGTGAGGCATTGAATAGAAGCAAGAAAAAAAATTATTTTATTATTGATGTAGCTTTAAATGCTAGCAAGAGGTTTAGGACTTGGATCCTAGATAGTGGAAGATTATTACACATTTTAGAAGATACCAAAATCTTTAAATTAATTAAAGAATATGATAATGGTGTAGTGACTATCAAAAATGAAATTTCATTAAAAATCAAGGGAGCTAGTTCTATTTTGATTGAACCCAATGAACTAAATTCTCTTGAGGTTTTAATTTTTTCTGGGTTTAAGAAACAATTATTGAGTATGAGTCAATTATATGATGGGTTACAGGGGTGATAATTAATAATAACACTTATCTCATTAAAATATTTAAATATGGGGGAATTATCACAACATAATAAATAACTAGTGAAGTTTTTTTAGATTGGATACCATACTAATTCCTACTATAATAGTGATAGGGAAGAAAATATTGTTTGGCATAAAAGTATTTTTCACATTGGTCAGAATAATTTGTGTAAAATATTTAAAAAAATGTGGTGAGGGATCTAACCTAGTTGATTTAAGATATGAATCTAGTTTTCACAACCTTTCACAAAGAGGAATGGTTAAATGGAGACACAAGAGAGTGGAGACATAATCATTAAGACCTTTTGAATTAGTTCACTCATTTTTTATGAAAAAATGAGACACAAATATAAAAAAGATTACTTATAATTTATCACATTCATTGATGACTATAAAATAATAAAAAATGTTTTTTTATGAAGCATGAGTCATAAGTAGTAGGAATATTTAAGATTTATAGAAGGGAAGTTGAAAGAGAACTTGACATTCACATTAAGAAGTCGGGAATTGATAATGGGATGTAGTACACTAGAAGTGTGTTTGAGTTTTAGCTTGGTAATTATGGGATTAAAGATAAATATGTAACCCATTAAACACTCAAACAAAATATTGTTATGGAGATAAAAAAAAGAACCATTTTATAAATGAGTAGAACCATGCTTATTGAGTTTGAGAGGTCAAAATTATATTGGAGAAAAGCTGTGTTCATTTCTATGAACATTCAAAATTGATGCTTCCTAAGACCAAATTTAAATATATCTTTATATGAGATATAGTATAACAAGAATCCAATGGTGAGTTAAATTATAATATTTGGAAATCCTTTAATTATCAAAATTAAAGACTCAAATTTGGGAAAATTCAATGATAAAGCTAAGGAATATATATTTATTGGGTACCTATCTAATAAGAAAGGATATATATGTTGGAATAAAAAATCTTCACAAAGTGGTTGATGATTATAAAGTCAAGGTTATTGAAAAACATACCATAAATAGTATTCCATGTGAAATAGTTTTTGCAGTAAGTGTTGGATCAGACAAGAAGATATTTTGAAAAAATACCGAGAAATAGATTGAGGATGAACTAAGAGAATCCAATGATGAATTAAATCAAACCAATGATGAGGAAAAGGAATATAAAAATAAAAAATAGAATTTTTAGAGGCTAAATAAACATTTTAGGATCGAGAATATTATTATAGAATAGTTTTAACCCATTCAGACTAAAATAAAGCTAAAACATTATAAATGTACAATAAAATTAACTATAAGGAGACTAAGGTTTGAAAATCAAACTTTTCTCATTTTTAGGTTGAACTACATTCAGTGAAGTAAAAATTTTAAAATAAGGAGTGGATTGAGTCCATGAATGTAGAGAAGAGTCAATTTAAAAATAATTTCATATATGATCTTTTTCTAAAACTCAATTATAAAAATATCCTTGGGACTAAGTGTGTTTTTAAGAACAAGATAAATAACCAAAGAAAAATTGTTAGGAACAAAGTTAAACTTGTATGAAAGGCATACTCTCAAGTATAATGAGTTTATTTAGAATACACTTTTTCACCAGTTTCAAGGTTAGAAGCTATTAGGGTGTTCCTCATTATTTATGTTGATAAATCTATTTTTTATAAGAGATAATAAGATTTATTTTCAATTGTTTTCCACATAAATGAATAATATTTTTTAGATGTTCATTCTATGTGAAATGAGATAATTCTTGGGGTTTAAAATTATATAAGGAGAAAATATTAATTTTAAATCCCAAAAAAAGTATTCTAGAGAATTATTGAAGAATTTTTAGATGGAGGAGTCAAATATAGTATCTACACCCATCCATGTGGGATTGAAACTATCTAAAAATATTAATGTAAAGAGTTTAAATCAAAGAGAATTTAAAAAACTAATTCAGAGTCTACTCTATCTCATTGCTTCTAGACCATATATTTTATATGATGTGAGTCTATATACGAGATATCTAAGTAACCCAAAGGATTCACATTTTATAGCTACCAAAAAAGTTCTTAGATATATCAAAGGGACTATGAGTTATGAGACAATTTACAAGAAGGGAAATAATTTAAATTTGGTAAGGTGATTATGATGATAAAATATCCAATTAAAGTGCAATTTTCCTCTTGGGAGATAGATGTGCGAGTTAGTAGAGTAAAAATAAAAATTTAGTGAATTTAATCACCACAAAGACCAAATACATGATTGTTTCAAGTGACTACACATAAATGATTTGGATGAAGGAGTAGTTGGATGATATAAGGGAGAAATTTGAAAGAAACATCTTATAATTTTTTGTGATAATCAAAGTGCTATATAATTTTATAAAAATACTATGCAACACTTGAGGTTTATGAATATTGATATCAGATTTCATATCAAGAATAAGGTATAAGATAGATACATAAAATTATAATTTATCCCAACATGAGATTAATTGTTAGATATATTCACTAAGTATATCCCTAAGGATAGATTTGAGACCTTGAGGCTGAATATGGGTGTTCAAATCCTCCCACATCATTAATGACCTTTGGGATTTCCCCCTAATAATCCTTGGATTATATTTTCAAAGGCGGAAAAGTAAGTTCACTATTTATTTGATTGAAATTTATTTTGTGTGTACTTATATCCTTATCTTTTTTTTGGCTGCGTTGATTGTAAAAAGGGGGAGTTTATTTGAAGTGATGAGTTCATGAATTAAGGGAGATATCACTTCATTACTAAGCCATAATATTTCTTATCACTGAGAGATAAATTTATCTAAAAAACACTACTCTAACTCATGGTGTGGTGTTAATATAATTTTCTTTTTCCAAATGAAATGATT
The DNA here is from genome assembly GCA_963277665.1 of Viscum album. Lineage (NCBI taxonomy): Eukaryota > Viridiplantae > Streptophyta > Magnoliopsida > Santalales > Viscaceae > Viscum > Viscum album. Next base: position 1,688,461,092 of record OY728163.1, on the reverse strand, counting down.
TAGTGTTTCTTAAATGTAATTTTGAGTTTTATAATGATGAAGAGAATGAGTTTCATTGGTTGAAAATAAATCCAAATGGGGTTATTGATGTACCCTTGGAGTTATTAAAGAAGTTATATTTATTGTAAACCTAATATAATATTTTTTTTGATTTTCTTGAGAAATGATTTTGGGTTTTGGATGATGTTTTGAAAGTGTTGGAGAAGCCTTGAGAACATTTGAGGTGGTTCCAAATTGATCTGAAGTGATTCTCAAATTACTGTTCTATAATTTTGTGCATGTTTCTGAAAAAATGGAAAAGGAATTTATCCTACATGTAGGATATTTCACCTATACATAAGATACTTAAAGTACCATAAGATATTTTATGAACCCCATATAACTTTTGAGTAAACTGAATTTTTGCAAAGATAATTATGATATGGAATATGAATTTTTGACAATACATATGATATTTTTTTTGTTTGGGATATAACTTGAAAGAATGAAAAAGGGAATTATAAAATGTGGATAAATCATATAGGATATTTTGACTATCATACAACTTTTTGGAAAATGGGAAAGGTAATCCATCTATGTGGGAGCTGTTCATATAGATTTTTGGCTGCATTGGAGAATTGATTTATGTTGAGAAGGTCTGAGGTGGCCGTATAATATTTAAGTTCACTATAATTTTCCAAAAAAAAATATCATATTGCGTATGAATTTTTTATATACTATAATATAATTTTAAAGTTCTTATAATATTTCTATCCCCATATGACTTTTTCCTTGAAACAAAATGAGAATTAACAAAATCAAATATTGAATAATATTCATAATAAATATTCCAAATAATAGATGAATCAATCTAATGATGCTTTTCTATTTGAGTATTTCCTAAATATCATGGTCTTAATCAACAACCATGATTATTTTTGTGTTTCTAGGAAGTTTTAAGGGGGATTAATGAGTTGGATCATAAATAAATATTATTAAGATGTTTAATTTAAATATTCAAAATATTTGTTCATGGTTATTATAGATATTTTTCAATAATTATTTTACTAATAAGGTTGATGCAGTCAAAAAAAGGATTTTCCAAAATGTGTTTTGGAAATATCATTCATATTCATTGTGTGAATATAAATAGAATAATTGAAGAATAATTTTTTTATGAATTTTGGGGAAGGAGATGATACTCTATGACTCTAAAAACATTATATATCAAAGTGTGAGAGAATCAAGAAGATTAAATTACATTGCATCTATTACTTTTGAATATTTCTATGCAATCCATTTTTAAATATACAAACTCTAAGCCTTACCATATAGGAGGATGTAGATCATACTTATACATGCATGATCACATTCATAAAGAGATCATCCTTAATAAGTATGGGGGTAAATATTATGTATGTGTTTCTGTACTAATAATATCATAGTATTTGAGGTCTTTATAGAACTGGATCTTATCTATGATGTTTATGCATTTGGAAGCTTTGTGCAGATATGATTCACATTAAAGATAAAATAAGATTTCTTTAAGAACTGGTGGCACTATTATAAATAAAACCATTAATTTTTGTAGTGGGAAGTGGATGATACATTCCCATAAATAGAAGTGTATAATTATTACTCAAACCTTATGTTCTAATTATAGTAAATTTTAATCACTAAAATTATAGTGATAATAAAATTCATGAATCAACCAACGATTGATCACGATAAAAACTTGGATCTCACATTAAGTCTGAACCTTATAAAAAGTTATCATGTGATTCTTGTATATCTTATTTATTTATATGGATGAGGAAGTTTCTCAAGAGAGTAAAACAAAACATCAACCTATCCCAAGGGATTAAATTCTAAAATAATAATTTTATAAAGGGACTAATACAACCGATTCATCCCTCACTTAGTGGTATCCTATTTGATTTTGGATTCATAATCCAGAACATGGGAGATAATAGATAGGTCTTCTAGAAATAAATATATTATAAAAATGTGTGTATCAACCAAAGGAATAAGTTAATGGTAGACATAGGTACAAGGCATGTCTATTTATGAAAGGGATTCAACAAACAAAAGGTATATATTTCTAAAAGATATTTTTATTGATAGTTAAACACATGACTATCTAGATAGTAATTAGTATGGTTTCCATGGAGGGTTTACATCAATAATAGATGGACATGAATAAAAAAAATTCTTCATGAGATATTAGATGATGAAATATATATGTATTAACCAATTATATTTTTGGAGCATCGGAATCAGGACCATCTATATAATTTGAACCATGACCATTACAATTTGAAGTAGGGATCAAGGTAGTATAATTAGATGGTTAATAAATTCACAATGGGTTGAAATTTAATCTATAATGATGAGAATAATTATTATTATCAGAAGGTTCTTGATTATGTGAGTTTCATCATCTTTCTTCTATATATTGATTATATTATTATTGTTAGTCTAGTAAAGGGAAGGGTTAATGAGATAAAAATTTAATTATCTAGAAGATTAAAGATGAAGGATCTCGGTCCTACTAAATGAATGTTTTGGATATATATTGTTAAAGATTTATGTTCTAGTACTTTATACATGATCCTATATGACTATATCTAGAAGGTGGTGGAGCACTATAGTAAGAGCGAGGTGAACTCAGTGACCACACCCCAATATGGAAATGCCAAATTGAGAAAGGAGAAGGCTCCATGAATGGAATCTTAGTTAGATTACATGGTTAAGGTTCCATATGCATTAGTGGTCATAAGAATGATGTATACTATGCTTTTTAATTAACCAAAAATAACAAAAGTAGTGGGAGTTGTCAACAGATACATATCTAATCTTGGAAGAGAACATTGAGAGTCTATAAAGGGGACTATTTATTACTTAAATATTTATAGAATCCCAAAAATTTTCTTTGGAATGGATGATCCATTACAAGGTTTTTATGACTCAGACTTTGGTGGAGATTTAGAAACTCAGAATAGAACCACTAGATACATGTTCACTTTTGGAGGAACAATTATAATTTGGATGTCAAAACATCAAATAGTAGTTATACTATTGAAAAAATAAGATTATTTTGAATTAATCGAAGAGGGGAAGTATATGATTTGGATGTATGGGATAATAAAATATCTCAAAAGGTGGACAGGTTATGGGATGCTATTTTTTAACTCACAAAGTGCGATTTATTTATCCAAAAATACAACATTTTATACTAGGATGAAGCATATTCATATAAATTATCACTTTATTCAGAAGTTGTTAGAGGATGGAGTATTGGATCTATAGAAGATTAAAAATATTTATAACCTAGTATATATGCTAAAAAAGGTAATATTTTGGGATGTGTTGAGGTGGTATTACACCTCAGTTGGGCTAGGATGACCAAAGGTATGGTGGGGGAACCATAGAGCTGAAAAACAAGTATGATGAATATAAAGATATTTAAATAAGATGATGGGGGAATCTGTGGTAAAGACTAGAAAATGATTCTCAAGTGGGAGATTATTAGGTTTTATCCATATGTGAAAACCATTTTTCAGCAATGATATTATATATAATGTAATAAGAAATTATAATGGTATAATTTCCTATATCTCAGATAGAAATGGAAGAGTGAAAGCTATGAATCCTAAAAGTCTATAATTTGTGCAGAAAAGATGACCGAATGATGATAACCATAAGGTGTGATATGAAGTTACCCCTCAACATAGTCTGGTGGAAGCAATATGTTAAATATAAAGGAATTTGCATAATATTTTTAGTGGGAAAGCATAAAATCACTCCTTTTATAGATTTATAGATATAGAAAATGAATGAATCGACTAGAGGCTATTGTATTTAGTAGGTTGGATCACTTGTGATCAAGAGATAGAGCTTACATTTTAATTATCTTCCATTAACTTAAATAAAAGTAATGCAATGTTCCCCCATGGAGTTTGACTCATGTCCAAACCATATAAATTCTGTTATTATTTTTCTTTCTTTCCTTTTTATCATTGTCTTCTGATACTCTTTTCTAAGTGTGTTCAGAGGTTGTATGTTGTGGTGTAGTGATTTAGGTATGTTTTCTTTTAAGTTCAAAACACCATAGCACGAGATCAGTTTCCAGTACTTTATTTTCACCTAAGTATGTTTCCATGGATATTTTCTATGGATTTTTCATAAGATAACTATGATCCCAAAAAAATATAATGGTTTATCTATATTTATAACTACTATAAATATATAAAAAATATCATTTTATAAAAACTAGTTTACAAATTTATTACTTTTAAAAAATTATATCCTATATGCGAGTATTTCTAAGGGCACTAGTTCTTTACAATTTCTATAACTAATAAATATATATTAACTATATATATCATGGAACTTTCCTTAAAAAAAGGATATATATATATATAAACCTATAATATTTTATAATTTTTTACTTCATATATGGTTGACTTGTTTGATGATAAGTATGATTCCTTCATTAAAAATAATTATTCCATGTATTTTAATTAGCCTAAGGTTTGGATGATACTACTATAAATTAAATATGGCTTCCATTAAATTTATTAATAAACCACAACATCATCTCATTGCTTGGAGTGACTTCCACTATTTTTTTATAGGCACCCTTATTAAATTCTTTGTTTTTTAAAAACAATTCTTCATTTGACTTCCATTATATTATTTTAATTATTACTCATTACACTTTCAAATAAAACTAAGTCTATATTTTATTTTCTTATTCCTATATCATGTATTATATCATATAAGTAGTACCCATTATTCAAATCATAATTTTACATCATAATAATGTGTTTTTTATTAAAATTTTTATAATTTTATCAATTCTCAAAAACCCTTATGATTCTGGTTGACCTCCAATTCATTTTTTTGGAAACCAAAAGATCAAATTATTAGTTTTATTTTCTTATCTTATCACCCAATTTCTTATCTTTATGCCCTGATCCCCTAAGTCCTATGATTATCTTAAAGATACTATAATTAAATTCATACAATAATTTTTATTAAATTCCATATTACATGAATTGTTATTAATTTATTTTATTTTTTTAAAAATATTCATTTGGATATCATGACATTCTCTTAAATAAAACTCATCACTTTAGATAACCAGGATGAAAAAGTAATAAATGTTTTTCATGTTTTAGAAAAAACACTTCCACTCTACAAACTTTTGATAAACATTATTAAAAATTGTTTACATCATTTATCACTTACAATCAGTGCTTCAACATTAGTTTTTTTATACTTCCTATTGACAAATTTTGTTTTATCACTTATTTAAGTTATTTTCTCCTAGAATTTAATATTGGGTCTGTTACATAAAAAAAATATTTAATTAAAAAAATTATTCGTAACCACTATTTATTTTTCTTATTCTCTTCATTTTTGCAATTATATAATTTTTACTATTTAGATCCTTTTTTCTTTATTAATTTTTTTTAAATTTAGTCATTTTAAATCTTGTATTAAAATTTATTACTTATTTAAATTTTATGTTTTAAGCTACGAATTAATATTTATAAAAAAATCATGTTTAAAAATGATGAAAGGATTATTAATCTTCCTCAGTAAAACACAGAAGTTAAAACATTTCTTAGGTGTCAAAAAAACTCTTGCATTATCTATTAAACCAATTCTTTCCTATATATATTTTCACTGTTTCATTTGAAGTTTTGAAGTAATATTCTCAAATTTTTCCCATATAATTTTCTTGGTATTGGCCTCCCTATGCACTCTCATCATGAGTTTGGTAGTTTTTATTAAAATTTGATCATGTTTTCATTATTTTATTAAAATAACATTCCTTAAATAGGTTCATTGTGTTAGAATATGTTTTACATGACATATTTTCTTGTTTATTTTTTTAAATCCACAAAAATATCATGTATGAATTTTTTTCCACAACCTTATATCTTCAACATAGTTTTTAATTTCATATTAAAATTTTGATAATAAACGTATCAATGTTTTTTTGATATTTAATGGGTTTTCATCATTTTTATTGTTACATTTTATGTTTTTGGAATTCAGTTTTTTATTCAACTTCAACTTCATGTTGCCTTTATTTTACAACATACCAAATTATGTGTGAATTCATTGGAATGATAATAAGATAAATATGGTTTTCCTTTTCAACACACTCAATGTCCTTATCTTTATATTGTAAACAATAAAATGGTATGTTATTTTTCATTAAATTTTCGTACATGATACTCACATTTTGTTCATAAAGTTGATAATTCCTATGTTATTTTTATTTAGTTATTTTAGGATTTCAAGATTGTGGATGAGAATAGGTATTAATCTCATATAAATGAATGTAAATTTATGATCTTAAATAAGGTTACATATCAATGGATTTGTGATAGGAAAAATAATATTTTAGAGGCACCTATATCCTTACAGGTGTGTGTGTGTGGTCATGTTTATCTCTCTATATCTCTATATATATTCCCAAAACTTAATTTATTCTTTGTATTAATTTTATTTACATTATATGTTGTTGAAATATGTAACAATATGAACATTTATAAATGAAATTCCATTTTTATATGAGTAAATGAATTATTACGATATATTGTTATAGAAAAAACATGCACTAATTTGGTTATTTTGGACCGTTATATGTTCTATAAAATTTAAAAGACTATTAATCATAATTACCATTGATAATATAGATATTTTAAAATGAAAATTAATATTATTATATTAAGGGTTATGATAAAGTTCATTTTACATAGACAAATGAAGCGATGCCCTAGATTCGTAGGATCATAATATATAAGCCCATTTATCAGAGAATTTGAGGGAGATAAAATCATTGAAATTTTCCCTTGACCCCAAGTTGAGATTCAATAACTAACTCTTGAGAAAATATATTTATGGGATAAGGTTATTCTCATCAAGATCACATGCCGAACCATGTTCACCAAACCACCCAATGAAAATATTACCATCGCACACCTTACCGTTAGGGAATTTTCTAGTGTAATAAAGGGATATATATCTATACCCTAATAGTATAAAATTTTATATTTTATTTTTAATAAAATAAATATTACATTTATCCCTTTTTAATATTACTTTTTAAAATTATTAAATAGCATGTTTGAAAAAAAATTATATTTTGATATAATGAAACAAAAACTATATTTTTGGGAAATATATAGTTCCAATCAAGATTTACTTTTTGATGAATTCAATAATTTTTGAAATAGATTATATTTTAATAAGATTTTATTATTAAATAATATTTATTAAATATAAATTATGATATAATTTTATGAAGCTAAATGTAATTTTTATAAGGGTTAGAAAAACTGTTATTGTCAAAAAATGAGTATTTTTCAATAAATGGGTATTTTGATTTAAAAGTGTAACATATCATATTTATAGAATTATTTTGGTAAAATAAATATTATTTTTGAAATAATCACATCAAAATTAATCAACAATTATTTTTTCATAATTTTATGAGAAAGTCAAATTTTTGAGTAAATTTTAAATACAGTATAAATAAACGGTTTGTATTATGGAATCATAATGTCCCAAAAGTGATGTATTATATCCCATAAAATATATACATTACCAAATATATATTTAAAATTTAAAATAAATTTTTAAGTTATTTTTTTAACTTTATAAATTCATAATGAATCATCCAAAGCCTATATTATATTTTAAGGTTTTAAAATCAATTCTTTATAAACATGATCCACATCCACATCACCAAGTTAATTATTTTAATGAATATGATTATTAAATTTATAAAATAATTAAAAACGCTACTATTTTGAAGAAAACATAGGAAAAAAATATGGTAAGGTTTGTGGTTTTGATTACTTTATCAAATAGAGTCTAAAAATCACATTTGGAAATTAATAAATAATTATCCTATATTTCTCTTTATAATTTACCCAAACTTTCATTCCTATTAACTAAAAACTTGTGAATCATGAATTTAATCTTATTTTATCTCTCTATATCCCTCACAAGTTTTCTCCAATCTCTTAAGAAGCTCCTCTCAATCTTTAAGAAGTGCCCTCTCAAGGTAAAAGATCTCTCTTCTTTTCCATTTAAGAACCTTCTTTGTATTTAGCCATTTGAATCTCAATTGATTATATTTTCATGTAATTATAAATATTTATCTACTGTATAATTAATTTTCTAATAATGAGATATCATTTATCCCCTATATTTATAACCTTTTCCTAAACTGTTACTATGCCAAAGTAAGGGATCCTCTCTTTCTTATTCTTATTCAAGCAGCTTATTTAAATTACACCTTTTTATTTACTATTGTCCATGTTGGGATATTTTTTCACACATCCCTATTACTTTAACTATGATGTAAAAGTGACGAGATACCTCCTTTAACTCTCATTCTCCCCTTCTATAAATCTTTATGTACCCTATTTATGCTGTCGAAATCATCCTGTGATTTTCGATGTCAAACATTTTTGTAGTGAATACCCATTCCCATTTCCACTCAAATTTATTCACCTAGTAGTACCAATCCTTAATTGATTAAGGATTTCCATATATAGAACCCACACTCCTTAAAAACAGGTTTAAAATTTATGAAATATATACTTATATTATATGAAATATGTGGAACATTTATGCATGTACATGATATGAAAGTGACGGGTGAGCCTGAGATTATATAGTTGTCTAGTGAATTGGGTAATGTTTTTCTCTCATGATATTCCATGTATGGTTCCTTAGAGGTTATCCTAAGAAAACTATGTTATTTTTTCTTGGTATTTATCCTTGAATTATGTTTATGATGTCATGTTTTATGTTATTTCCACATTCATATGTTGCATTTATGCTATCTTGTTATATCATGCCGTATTATTTAATATTATGATTCTCATACCTACTATTTCCTCTGATATAACTATTGGATCACATAAACTACTTTAAAATATGATTCTCTTTGTTTATTCCCGTATTGGGCTTTATAGCTCACCACTTTCTTATGTACATCCCTAGGTTATCCCATGTAGTTTTAGAATTTCCAAGGAATATAAGGGCATGTTTCAGAGTTTTTAAATAATGATGTTGTACCCATGTTTCAAGTTAATGTTCTATGTATCTAATCTCCCAAATAAACTAGGATTCATAATATTATGGGGTTTTATTATGCATTCCTTTATATAATAAATCATAAACTAAGGTGTATTAAAATATGGGTTGTCATAGTTGGTATCAAATAAAAGTCTAGTTATTTTTGAGGTTTTTGATTAGAAAATTCTAGTGAAATAATTAGGTGTAATACTAAACAAAGGAAAATATCCCATTTTTTTTAAAAAATTATAGAGTAAGTGGTTTCCAAGAAAATAAATCCATTTATAGATATTACAAGTGGATGTGGCTCTAGCACTATTTTACCTAGGGGTAATAACCCCCAAAAGGGTGCATTGAACTGGATTCAATTGTCACCCAGTTCATAGCAATGAGCCTTTATACATACCTAGTTTGACTCTCTTGTGTAATATTCTTATGTAAATTCCAAATATCCTTATGAACCATTATTAAGGGAACAAAAATTCCCATAATATTTTATGTTAGGAAATAGATCATGGATAACTTAGTTTGAAACCTATAAATTCATAGGTTAAAAAATATGTCATTTATGAGTTATACATTTAGTTTTCTTGGTTTTCCATTTATATATTTAACAGTTTCAAAATAATAATCCCTAATTTTCTTTTTATTTCTAATCAAATGGCTGAAAATCAGAGAAACTAAGTCAACAACCAATGTGATGAGAAATGTAATGGCTACCCAAATGAGATGCCCAACCCTATGAGAGAAATATTCAAGAACTTTATGGAAATAATTTCTCGAATAACTTAAATTTTGAACCAAAAAATGAATTAAGATGAATTCCCAAATCCACTTAAGAAAGAAAAAGTTTAAAATAAGGCCTTTATGCAACAAAGGTATCTGAATTTCATTGGATCTATCAAACCCTTAACCTAAAAACAATGGATAGAATCCATTGAAAATATCTTCTCCGTCTTTAAATGATATGAGAAAGATAAATTTATGTAGACTAGTTATCGTATGAAAGGGGAAATAGATAAATTGTGTAATTTGGTCAAAAATATGAAGCTCTATGAGGAGATATAAGTGATGGAGTGGGATTAATTGAAGAAAATGTTTTTTGATATATATTTTCCTCACACTCTCCAAATTAAAACAAAGATTTATTTCCTTAGACACAAGTAAAAGGATGAAAAATCCATCATATCATTATAGTAAAACTTCATAATACTTACATGACATGCCTTTGAATTTTTCATTACCCGTGAATGTAAATTTGATTGCTTATTTGATGGGATAAAGATGAATCTATGAAAAGAATTGACTATTCAAGACTTTGGAAGCTATGAAGAAATTTTATGATGTTAAATGAAATTTTAATGGATATTAGTAAATATTAAGGTTCTCTTGGGACTAGAGGTAATAATTAAACAATGAATTTTAATTCTGGTGATGTGATGGAAAAATCTCACAGGGTTAAGAAATTCAATCATCCCACTTATCAAAAGTGTTGGAAGAAGCTTCCCAAAAATTTCCTAAAGGGGAAAATGAAATTATTTAGCTGTGTTAAGAAAGGTTTAATAACCTATTTAATGATAGAATTAGTATCTTAAATATAATTATATGTTTTTTATTTTAAGGGTACTACCTTAAACCACATACACTTCCATGAAATGGGTTACAAAATCATCTTTCATGTGCATAGTGGACTACCGCTTCATGAAACGATGTCATTCATTTTTCTATTACCATATATCATGGTTGGGTATGATGATGGATATAAAGTTTATATATGATATTTATAACATAATTATACCTTTGGAGTCATCATATAATATATACCCTTTTACATTCCATTCTGTAAGGGATATGATATTATTGCTTGTGTGTACAACAGACTACCGCCTCTCGAAGCGATGTTATTTGTTTTCACTAATGTTTTACATGGAAGGTAATAAGGGTAATTATAATGAATAAATTTGATATAAATTAATTTTTTATGATATTAATGACATATTACTCATTCTTTAAATATGATATATCATTTTCTTATTACCTTTTCACACTCTAAAAAAATGATAACATCGTTCGTGGATGTGTGGACTATTGCCTCCTTGAAGCGATGTGATTCCTTTTCACCATCACATCACAATAATTATATATATAAGTATATATAATTAAATAATGTGTTATTTATTATATAATTATCATTATATAATGATAAAATATTAATTATATTATTTCTATAATGATCATTGAAAAATGGAAACGTTACTCACACGTACGTACGGTGTACCGTCTCCATGACCGTAACATTAGTTAATTTTTCATAACCATATTTCATTATTGGTTTAAAAAGTATAAATTATGTATAAATAGTATAATTATGTCATGATTATTATTCTATATATGTTTAAACAATGATCTCTTTGACCATAGTCAACCTACCAAAGTCATTTTGACACATAAGCTAAATATGGTCAAAACATTTGACTTAAAATTAATTTATTAAGTAATTATAAATAACTTTTAAATAAGTGAAATAAAAGTAATAATAAAATTGAAAAAGTTTATCAATAAATTAAATAATTAACAGAAGTTTATTATTCATGAAGATAAAGACACACATGACATGCTGAACTCAAGGTAAGAGACTTCATCCCAATTTTCTTTCATTAAGGAATTTTTTTGATGTTATTCATATAAATTCATTTGCAAGGTGTATATACAAGCCCCTTGAAATTATATATCATTAATTTATCTATCATCATAATATTTAATGTTTTCAATGTTATTTTTAATAGTGTTTATGATTCAAGAGTTTTCTAAGTGATAAGGGTCTTTTATTTGAAAAAAAGTCTCTTTTAATGTCTACCTTTAAAATATTCTTTTTCTACGTACATGACTTTAAAAAATTTTTATAAAAGTTTTTATATGGAATTAAAATTTTTATAAATTAAATTTTATTTACATTTTACTTTATTTCAATGGTTTTAAAAAATGAATCTTTTTTATGTGTTTTATATAGAACATTTTGACAAATAACAAAAGGAATATTCTATTCTTAACAAACATAGAGACAATGAATTTTTCACCACCATGATCATTATTTTATTTTTATTTTATTTTTCAAGATTTCATGTCTTATTAAAAGAAAAAAATTTCACATTTTTTTGGGTATTTTGGTTTTGAGAATGGATTTTTTAAGAAAATTGTATTTTGATATCGAAAAGTGACTTTTTTACATGTTTAAAAGAGATTTTCAAAATTGAAATCGTAAATATGTTTTATTCATGTTATGGTATTTGAGAATGATACATGAGAAATGGGTGTGCCCAGATAGCACTGTGTGATCCCATTAAAACTTATATAATGGGGCTTCCACGATAGCATTAGGTGAGACTGTTACATCTTATATGATGGGGGGTCCCAGACAGTGCTGGGTGAGCCCATTATAGTTTATATGATGGGGCAGACTAGATATGATTGGGTTATCCCATTAGATATTTAATTATGGGTGCACCTAGATATCACTCCAATGTATTGGGTAATGATCATATTATAAGTTGGCCGTATGGTTATTCCGATTAAAAGGGTTTTGAAAGGGTTTTATGAATACGATGATCTATGTTAGCAAAAAGGGGTTTTAATTGCTTGATATGGGTTTTAATGATTCTCTTTGAGAAAAAATATTGTGTGTATTTCAAGATAAAATGTTTTATTTCATATTCTCTAAGAATTTTGAATATAAAGGTAAACATTATGTGATTTTTCATGTTTTCATTGGACTAATGGTTTCCTTTATCTTTATATACCTTACTGATATTTTTATGCTCATATCACATTTATAAATGTTTTTTATAGTATGGGTAAGGGAAATGATGAATTCAATTTGAAATTCATGAAGTTTTTTCATGAAAGTAAATCATGTTTTGTTTTAAATTTTTTATTTGGTAATAAAAATAGAAACTGATAGGAAGTGTCCACTTTGCAATATATGAGATTTTTATGTATGAGTTATGGACTAATTCTATAAAACCATAAACCTAAAATGATCCTCAAATGTAAGAGAATGAATTATTGAATTTAAACTCATGATTATGAAATGTTTAAGTATGGGTACTTATAGTTGGTATTAGATGAAAGGTTTAAATAACTTTATAGGTTAGGATAATGTTAATAACTTTCCCTTGAAATATTTTACCAAATGGTTAAGTTAAAATGATATAGAATTTTGAGATTACCATGTCGCTTAATTGAAAATACTGCTATTCAAAATAGTTTTCCACATAGGAAATAAGGAATATATTTTGGGAAGACACCATGATGAAAATATCCTCAAAATAAGTATCCTAATATGGTTGGAATTATAAAATAATGGTTTGTTATAGTGATAGATTAATTAAAACAATATATAAATAGTGGCGGTATCCATGCCATAGAGGAAATTTATCTACCATTAAGGAACATGTATTTTTTGGATCATTTAATGAGGAAACATCCCCCATAATTCATTAGATCATTTGACCTTGTGGAAGCTAAAATATGGATAAATTCTTTGTAAAAGATATTTAAAGTCATGGGATTTTTAGAACATCAAAAGGTTACTCTTTCAATTTATCATTTTGAAGTTGAATCCAATCAATGGTGTTATTTGGTTAAAAATTCTAGATAGAAATATTATCTTTATGCCATGTAATGGGAAACATTCAAGGATATTTTACTTGAGAAATATTTCCCTGAAGTTTTTTGAATTCATATGGAAAAAAATTCCTAGAATTGAGGAAAAAAATGAAGATTTGGTAGATGCATATGAAGAAAAATTCACAAGATTGGCCAGGTATGTGCCATATTTTTTTGGACATTGATAGTAAAATCAATAGATTTTAGTTAGGGTTAAAACCAATTTTATGAAGAGCACTGGCTGCATGAGAATTTAAAAGGTAAAATAAAGTGGTTCATTATACTGATAAAGTTGAGATGGAGTTTTCTGAAATGTATCTTCCTCAAGATGAAAACAATAAAAAAAGGCTAAATTTTATTGAAAAGGATAATAAATCATCTAATAAGTCTATAGGTAAGACCCCAAAATGTTTGAAGTGTGGAAAATGAAATTTCAAGGAACATGTGAAAGAATATGGGAAGTGTTTTCAGTGTGGTCAGTTTGGTCACATGGCTCATGACTGTAAAGAAAAGTGTACTAAACAGCCAAATAATGGGGTTACTGATATACATCCAATGGTGAGGTGTTTTATTTTCAATTATTTGGGTAATTATGCTAATGTGTGTTCAAATTTATTTCCACATGATGGAAATCATCATGATTAGAAACAGAAAGGTGTAGCAAAGTCATTTTCTACTACTATAGTTGATGTTGGGCCATCAGATGAAGTGGTGAAAAGTATGTTACTTTGGTATTTGAATTATTCTAATACCCTATTTGACTCTAGATCTTTTCAATATTTAATTTTTGGGAAATTTTCAAGTAAATTAAGAATATCACCTAATGAAAGTAGGATAAAAATATTTGTGAAAACTCTGAGTGGAAGTATTAAAACAACCAATATTTATAGGAATCTTACTATTATTATTAGTGGGATGGTATTTCCTACAAATATTATTGAAGTAACAATATTAAAGTTTTATATCATTATTTTTATGTATTTTATTTCAGTTTATCATACTAATATAGACTGAATATCTAATAAAGTCGTGTTAAATGATTTCATGCCTTTGATAACTTACTAAGAAGCTGAGAGATTGATTAGAGATGAGAGTGAAAGTTACCTAGCTCATATTTTTGAAAATAAAGAAAAATTTAAAAATAGTGATGTTCTAGTAGTAAATAAATACATGGATGTATTTCATAATGATTTTCATAGTGTTATTCCTGATCGGAAGGTTGAGTTTATTGTTGACTTAATACCTAATAGTAACTCTATTTCTAAACCCCATTATCAAATGGATCAAGTGGAACTTTTAGAATTAAAAAATAATTATAAGAGTTATTAGATAAAGGTTTTATCTAACCTATCACTTCACCATGGGGTTCTCCCATATTTTTTTGTTAAAAAGAAACATGGTTCAATGAAACTTTTCATTGATTATAGAGCCTTTAATAACATTACTGTTAAGATCAAGTATCTTTTTCCTCATATTAATGATTTTTTTGATCAGATCTAGGGAGCTCAATATTTTTCAAAGGTCAAGCTAAGTTTAGGGTACCATTAGTTGAAAGTGAAGGATATAAACATTATAAATATTACATTTTAGAATAGATATGGGTTCTATGAGTTTTTAGTTATTCTATTTGGGTTATCTAATGAACCTACTATATTTATAAATCTTATGAGTATAATTTTTCATGATTTCTTGGACAAGTTAATATTTATTTTTATTGATGAAATTTTGGGATATTATGAAGGTCAAGAGGACCATGAAAGGAACATCAAGGTTTTTTTTGAAAACCTTATAATAAAAGAAACTATATGGGAAATTGAGCAAGTGAAAATCTTGGCTGTAATAAATTTATTTCTTAGATATATTGATTCTAAATATGGAATAACTATTGAACATTCTAAAACAAAAGTTTTTAAAGAATTTCCAATACCCAAAAATATCATAGATAATGATAATTTTTATGGATTAGTGGGTTAATACTGGAAGTTTTTTGAAAACTTTTCTCAGTTTTCTAGCCCACTAACTAAGTTAACTCTAAAAGGAGTTAAATTCATTTAGAAAAAAGTGCGTGATGATTGTTTTTAGGAACTAAAAATAATATTGGTGAAAGGACTTGATTGCGTCCTAATGTAGAAATGGTGAATTTTTTATCTATAATAATTCTTCATTTGAAGGACTTGATTGTGTCCTAATGTAGAATGATTTATGCTTCACATCAGTTGAAACATTATGAGTTAAATTACCCTATACATGAATTGGAATTAGCTACTATGGTTTTTCTTTAAAAATTTTGGGGCATCATTTGTATGTGATAAATTATAAAATATATAATAATCACAAAAGTTTGAAGTATAAATTCACTCAAAAATAATTGAACATGAGATAGAGAAGATTTTTAGAACTGATCAAGGATTATGATTTCACAATCAATTACCATCATGGAAAAGAAAAAAAATTATTCAAATCTTTGAGTTGAAAAAATAGTGCTATATTAACCATGTTATATTTGTAATGTGATACTTTGATTAATGATTTTATAAATTTTGGCCCATAAGTATTGAAAGTAGGGACATCCTCTGTTTTGTTTCAGGTTTTAGTGCAATCAACTTTGTTAGAAATAATTAAGCAAGATCAGAAGGAGGATTTATCTTTGTAGGAAAAGGTATAATCTATTAATAAGGGTACATTTTTGATTTTAATATTGACGAAGAAGGTGTTTTATGATTTGGAAAAAGACTATGTGTGCCTTGTGATTACCAGTTGAAGTAAGAGTTATTAAGTGAATCTTATAGTTCTCCATTTTTCATTCATCCAAGTATCACAAAGATGTATAAATACCTTTGGGAGTATTAATGGTGGGGTGGAATGAAAAGAGACATTTATTACTTCACTATGAAGTGTTTGACTTATCAGTAGGTTAAAGTAGGACGAAATTTACCGAAGGGGATGCTTCAAAATTTTCCTGTTCCAGTGTTAAAATGAGAAAATATATCCATGGATTTCATGGTGGGATTTCCAAGGTCATCAGGAGGTAACTATGCGATTTTGGTTATTGTTGATCGATTAACTAAATATGCACATTTACTATCCATTCAAGTTAAAATATATTTAGATTATATTTATCGATTATATCTAAAGGATATAGTCAGGTTACATGTAGTGCCTCTCTACATTGCATCAGACCTTGATCCTATGTTTACATATAATGTTTTGAAAGGACTTCAGAAGTTGTTGGGTATTGAATTAAATTTCAATACAACTTTTTCTTCTCAATATTATGGAAAGTCTAAGTGGATTATTACGACCATGGATGATATGCTTCATTCTTATTAAATAGATTACCAAGTAATTTTGGATCAACAACTATATTTGGTTGATTATTTTTATAATAATATTTTTTATTCTAGTGTACATATGGAACAATTTGAGAAATTATATAGAAAGTGGTGTTCGACACTATCTTTTTGGTATGATTTAGGAGAAATGAAGTTGACGGGACAAGATTTAGTAGATGAAATGGGTGACAATGTGCGGTTGATTCAATAATATATGAGGATGGTTCTAATTAGATAGAATAGCTAGGAAGATAACTACAAGAAAGATCTTTCTTTAGAGGTAGGTGATCATGTATTTATCAAAGTTTATCCTTGGAAAAGTGTTTTGTATTTTATTAAAAAATGAAATATAATTCTATAGTTCATTGGACCATATGAAATCTAGGATAAAGTTGTATTATTTTCCTATCAATTGGATTTCCCCCTAAGTTTATCTCAGGTACATGACATATTTCATATTTTAATGTTAAGGTAATATATTCTAGATTCATCTCATGTTTTGAGACCTAAAGTAGATCAGTTGGAAGAGAATATTTATTATGTGGAAAAAATACTTTATATTATTGAACATAGGGATAAAGTGTTTCAAAATAATGTGATTCACCAGGTTAAGGTTTTATGGAAAAACCATATGGTTGAAGAGACAACACTGGAATATGAAAATGCTATGAGAGAAAGATATACCAACTTGTTTAATAAGTGAATATAATTAAAAGGAAAAAATTTATAAATTTTTTGAAGGATTTAAAAACCTATGTAATGATATAATAAATCATTTTCATATAAATTAGATAGTTATATAAGTTATAAAAATATTAAGTAATTTTAAATAAAAAAGGAAATAGTTTTAACTAAACTATTTTATTATAAGGATTTATTTAAAAGGATAATTTCTAAATTTTAGAATTTTAATTTGATAAAATGAATATAATTTTTAAAATAATAATATAAAAAATTAACTTTGGTTGAAATTTTGGGTTTTTTAGAAGATTTTTATTTTTCAGTGAATAGTGAAAAATACCGATTTCTGTAAAAAGTATTTTATTTTTATTAAATTAAGTAATTTTAGAGTCCCAATATGTTTTGAATATTTTTTAAAGTAAAAAAGTATTTTTTAGTTATATTTAATATAATTAATTACTTTTTAATCAAGTTTATATTTTTTTATCATAATTTTGTTTTTTATTTTAAAAACGGTTTTTTTCTAAAATTTGTTTTAAAATGAATACTGTTTATCATTATTAATTAATTAAAAAAAAGCTAATGGGAAACTATTTAAATTAAATTTATAGATTATATATCATTAAATATTAATTTATTTTAATATAATTATTATTATTAGTTGTAGATTTAATATAGAATCATCTTTTTCTAAAAAAATACTCTTCTTAAAAACTCCATGTATCGCTGCGTCTTTGGGATTAATATTAAATTAAACTTTGCCACTTATGTGAATTTAATTGGGAAAAATAGATTCAATATTTGTAATTATTATAATTTTTATTATCTAATATTGTCAAATTAATTTTTTTACCAATGTTATTAGTGAAAACAATCAAAATTAATCACAAATATTAAGGTAATAATGAGTTTACTTAATGGTTAAACTTGGAATATAACATGTAAAAATGACCCAAAACTTGTCCAAAACCCATTTTATAGACATATTTTTACCATATACCTTATATTATTGATAATATACCATTATTTTGGCATGGTGAAATGAGAAAATTGTGGGTGGAATTCTCTCTTTAAAAAAATTACAAGTGTTCCACTCACCCCAATTTTAATAGGCCACCCTTCTCCTCCTATCTTCGCACCTTAAAAACCAATTGGTTCAGAAAATAACTTACCAAATAAATTCTCTAATTCCATAATATCATCCTAGAATACTTAATTTTTGTATAAATAAATCCAGGAAGGCCTTTGGTGCAATCCAAAAGGAGATACCCAAAGAAGAGGCAACATTCACCAGTAAACATTTTCATTTTTTTTATTCCTCCACCCATTTTATTATTATTATAATATTATGATTTAATAACATCAATATATTTAATATAATTATATATTTTTTGTTATTTTTAAGACTTACAAACACACACACTACTATTAAATGGGTTATGAAATCATCTTTCTTGTGTACAATGGACTACCGCCTTGCGAAACGATGTCATTTGTTTGTACATTACCACCTATCACAGTTGGGTATGATGATGAATATAAAGTTTATATATGATATTTATAACATAATTATACCTAAAGATTCATCATATCATATATATCCTTTTATGTTCCATTTTTTAAGGGATATGACAATGTTTCCATGTTTATAATGGACTACCGCCTTGCGAAGCGATGTGATTCGTTTTCAATAACGCATTACATGGAAGGTAATAAGTGAAAATATAATGGATATATGTGATATAAATGAAATAATTATGATATTAATTACATATTTATCATTATTTAAATATAATATATCATTTTATTTTTACCCTTTCACTCGCTGAAAAAATGATAATGTTGCTTGTGGATGTGTGGACTACCGCCCCCTCGATGCTATGTGATTCATTTTTCACCACCGTATCATAATAATGATATATATAAGTATATATAATTATATAATGTGTTATTTATGATTTAATTATCATTATTTAATTATAAAATATTACTCACCTTCTTTCCATGACGATCATTGAAAAATAGAAATGTTACTCATGCATACGTATGACCTACTATCTCTATAGTCATAATGTTATTTCATTTTTCATAAACATATTTAATGATTGGTTTTAAAATTATAATTATATATTAATATTATAATTATTTCATTATTATTATTTTGTATATATTTAAATAATGACATCTTTGACCATATTCAACCTACCAAAGTCATTTTGAGACATAAGCCAAACATAGTCAAAACATCCGACTTAAAATTAATTGATTAAGTAATTATATATAAATTTTTATAAGTTAAATAAAATCAATAATACAATTGAAAATGTTTCTCAAGAAATTAAATAATTAACATAAGTTTATTATTAAGGAAGATAATGACTCACATGACATGCTGGACTCATGGTTAGGGACTTCATCTTAATTTCCTTTCATTGAGGCATTTTTTGATGTTATGTACCTATATTATTTTATAAGGTTTATATACAACCCATGAAAAATTATATATCATGAATTTATCTATTATCATGATATTTAATGTTTTTTTAATGTTATTTTTTAATGGGGTTTACAATTCAAGTGTTTCCCAATTGATAAGGGACTTTTCTTTAAAAAAAATTCTTTGTTAATGTTTTCATCCAAATATTCATTTTCCATGTCCATGTCTTTATAATTATTTTATAAATGTTTTTTATATATTTAAATATTTATAAATTATATTTTATGTCTTTTTTAATTTATTTCAATAGTTTTAAAAAAGTAATATTTTTTACATGTCTTATAAGGAATGTTTTGACAAACGAAAAATAAATGTTCCATTCTTAACATACACGAAGACAATGAATTTTCTACCACCATGACCATTATTTGATTTCTATCTTCCCTTGAACGATTTCATGTTTTATTAAAAGAAAAAACATTCCCCATTTTTGGGTATTTTGGTATTGAAAATGGGTTTTCAAAAGAAAAGGGTATTTTGGTATTGAAAATGGGGTTTTAAAATAAAAGGGTATTTTGGTACCCAAAACTGATTTGTTTACAATTTTGAAAGCATTTTTTCAAAATTGAAAGCATAAAAATGTTTTATTAATGTTATGATACTTTATAATTATATATGAGAAATGGGTGAGCTCATATAGCACTGGGTTAGCCCATTACAACTTATATGATGTGGCTATCTAGATAATGCTAGGTGAGCCTGTTACAACTTATATGATAGGGTGAACCAGATAACACCAGGTGAGCCTATTAATTCTTATACAATAAGGTGCATTAGATAGTGTTGAGTGAGACCATTATAGCTTAAATTATGGGTGTTACTATATAGTGTTCTAATGAATTGGGTAATGATTATATTGGAAATCAGAGGTATGGTTATTCCAATTAAAAGGGGTTTGAATGGGGTTTATAAATATGATGCTATAAGTCACCAAAAAGGGGTTTTAATTTATCTATACGAGCTCTAATGATTTTATTTGAGTGAAATGTGTGTTTGTTTTTCAAGAGAAAATGTTTTATTTCATATTCTCAAAGAACATTTAAGATAAAGGTAAACACTATATGATTTTTATGTTTTGACTGGAATAACGATTTCCTTTCTCATTATATCCATTAATAAGGTTTTTTTAATCATACAACACTTGTTAAATGTTTTTCATAGGATGGGAAAGGGAAATAATGAAGTAAAGTTGAAATTCATGAAGAGTTTTCATGAAAATAAATCAATTTTAGTTCAACAAGTTTTATATGGTGGAAAAAATGGATACTGATTGGAAGTGTCCAATTTGTAATATATGGGTTTGTTATGTATGTTTTATAAACTAATTATATAAAAATATAAACCTAAAAATACCCTAAAATGTAAGGGAATTAGTTCTCGATGTAAAACTCAAGATTATATAATGTTTAAGGTTGGGTTCTTATAGAAGGCCACCTAGCTAGCGATTGATGACACTGTTGTAATCATGAGATATACCAATGGTTCAAAACCATTGGTATATACTAAAGAACCATTGGTATAGACTATACCAATGTTTCTCCAAACCTTTTCCTATAATTCTATTGGGAAAGGCTTATACCAACGGTTCTCAACAAACCGTTGGTATAGATTGATCCAAATTTCACTTTAACCAAATATTCACAGTAAACTGTTGGCATAGAGGTATCCCAATGATTCACTATGAACCGTTATTTTAAGGCTATACCAATGGTTATAAAACCGTTGGTATAGACCCCCCCTGAAATTTCACAGCCACCAGTAACCCCACCCTTCCAACAAAACTTTCAATTGATAACACAGAACCTATAATCACTTAAAATAGAACCTTCAATGCACTAAAAATAGAATATCCTCAAACACAACCTTAAAAAAATGAAAATAGAAACTGTATTCCAACCGAAATATAATAATCAATGATAAAAAATACAATAAATCAATTGATTCATTTAACCAGTGATAAAAAACATAAAAAACATCACATATATTAATTCAGAACAAATCATCAAACCTCAAATGTCATAAATATCATTAAAAAATATGAAGGATCAATCTATCCCTCATCACCATCAATATTTTCACCATTATCCTTGGCCTGATCCTCATGTTCAGTCTCATCTTGTTCCTTGGCCTCATCCTCATCCTCATCCTCATCCTCATCCTCATCCTCATCCTCATCCTCAACCTCACCCTCTTTCTCACCATCATCCTCACCATCGACATCTCCATAAACATAATTGTCCTGACCAACACTATTACTACTACCCAATGTAGTATATAATGTATTAATCATTGAAATATATTCATCACAAGCCATAGAGGTCTCTGGTGTAAGTGATGGACATACAACTTCCATCAGTTTCATAAATTCATAATTTTCACTTTGATTTCGTTATTCCACATGTATGACCATTTTTTCATCATTTTCTACCTTCGCATCAGCCTATGCTACCCATGGATTACCTTTTTCCAACTCATTGATACTACAAATGGCACTTAAAGTGGGACAATACCTCGTCGGGACAATACTATTCCTTGGTCAACAACATACTTTTCTATGGTGCTCATCTCCAAAAAATTGATGTAAGTGATTGTTTGGCCCAAAATTTTCAGCTTCCCGGGCATCAAGGGTGTCTATAGTAAATTGTTAAAAATATAAATATATTGTTAAGTTACAAAATAAATGTTAGAATTTTAAATTTAAAAAGTAAAACTTACAATCTGTTGTTGTTTCGGTTCGTTTACCACACATCCATATTTTTTCTTTCTGCTCAAGAAAAATAATTTTTCTCTAGGCACACATCCTTTAATATTAAAAAGCACCCTCTGTAATGAAATTTAATGTATAAAACCATAATTAAAAATAGGTTACTTATAATGATTTTCATTATTAAAATCAAATGAATATTAATTCTAAATAAAGTTGGAAATTAAAACATATGGTAGGTGAATTATAAATGAGTATTAATGAATTGGTTATCAATAGGTATAGCATATATATTAGTGAATAGGTCATCATAATAATAAATAATAATCTAGCTGTGTAATCACTATAATTAATGATAAGATGATCATGCATTACTATAACATAAATAAATATGCATGAATGGGTTATCAATACTCTAATCATGACTATAATATAAATGAATTATAATAAGTATATTTTTGTAGAAACATGACAACATACAAACATGCATGTTTGCATGAATTTTTATTCATACCCTATGGTATTAATTATTCTATCCACAAATAGTTTAAATGAAATTGGATTGAGTATTGAAACCTATTAAAATAATGTACATTTAGTAAAGTGATCGATGGTTGTATAGGTTCATTACATGATCACATACATAATAATGCTTATCCTAAAATTTTAGTACACACTAAATAATTTAAATGATTAACTAAAGAATACATGATCATTTATCTAGTCCAATTATAAATGGAATGAAATATGGAGGAAACAAAATAAATTGAAAGTTGTAATGAAATTTTTTAAACAAGTGTCATACCTACTTCCTCTCATGGTTCGACATCATAGTCCACCCCAAAGTGTAGAGGTATTTCATAGCATCCTTGTTTTTTTATTTCTTCTTAAATATACCTAAAAAATATTTTTTAATAATATAAATTAAATTATTAATTAAAATCATGGTAATTTTCATTTAAAAACCTAAAATTTGATTAATACCTTGAATTCGGTACTCATCCAATGAGTAATAATTTCCTAATAACTTTTACCATAAAATAATCCATTAAAGGTTTGTTCTTTAAATAAATGAAAAATATATCACACCATACACTATAAAACTCATGCTTATAGCCTCTCCACAACTTGCCTAATTCCATGAGCCATGATGGCCTCACAGCCTCACCATCAAGAAAATTAAAATGAATCTGTCACTAGAATATTAATTCAAATAAATAAAATAATAATATAAAATTAAATATAATGATTTTTTTACTCATATTTGTGCCCAATCATTATCCTTACCTTCATTTGGAAGGTATCTCTAGTATTTTTGACTAACAGGAATGATGTCAGAGTATTTGGAAAGCATCACAAAAAACTCATACATTCCGGCCCTGTTTTTCCAATAATTTGGTTATATTCATTGTACTCCACCATCATTTGCGTTCGGTGGTTCTAAACCTCACACATGCATGTACTCCCACACTTCTTATTATAATATCCAATTGTTAAAGAAAAAAAAACATATATTATATCAATACACATTATAATGAAAATAAATTATGGTAAAAAATTACTAGGGTTTTATAAATATACCTAAGGTAAGATGATCAGTGGGAATCATTGGATCCACATGCATTGAAGGAACATCAACCTGTACATATAGAGTGGGTCCAAATGTATGCTCCATAGGCTCATAATGTGTCGGATTTGGAGTCAAATAAGTAGGAATGAAGTATCTTTGGGAGAAATAAGTAGAAGGAAAATAATATGGTATAGATAGATATGAAAATTCTTAATATGGATGAGGAGTAGAAGTCATCATCAGATATAGGAAAATAGGTGAGGAGGCTTAGATGAAAATGGGGTGCAAACATGGGTGGCCTAAATATCCCGGGTGTCTATAACAACACTGTGGTATTAGAAGGTGTGGTAGATGGTATGTTAGGTGGAGGGATGGGGTGTGATATAGTATGTAAACTAGAGTGCCAATCTGTATTACCACCCCCTCATATCGCCAACCTGAGCATTAGAAACACTAGGATGGTTAGTGAATAACTGGCTCCTTGGTGGTGGATCTTGATTAAAAGTAAAAAAAATTAATCACATGAAATTATATGTTATTGATATATATATTTTTAATAAAATAAACACAACAGGCACCAAAGGAGGGACACCCATATCACTCATTTGTATATTGTTTTCTATCATCATTTTTCTTCATATCTCCTCAATGTTTTTTCATTTTCTACATTTGAAAAAATATGGAATTAATTATAAATACACAACTAATGTATAACCTAAACCAGAAATAAGATGAGGCATGACTTAATTAAGTAATACCACTTCTCAAACCAAATACAAAATACATAGTGATATAAAAAACATTTTATATCTAGTGGGAATAATATAAAAACATAAGACATGTCATATAAAAAACATTATGTTCAAATTAGAAAATTTAGCATTGGTATGATATGGTTTTATTTTATTTTCAATTTGATCCAATACAATTTTGATTAGATCATTTGGTTCATTATAGTCAATTTATTAGGTCATTTGTCTATTTTTATTTATATTAGGTCATTTGGTTCATTTTTTTGCAATTGATTATGTTATTTATCAATTTTTATTTGTCTTAGGTCATTTGGTTCATTTTTTGGGTTAGTTAAATTTTCCATTTTTTTGGTTATGTCGTTATTTTCATTAGTTTTGATTTTCATATCAATTAGTTCAATATGTTCAATTCAATTCATCTTATTTTTTTGTTAAAATTTAATTATTTCAATTTTTTTGGTTTCATAGGTTTTAATATAGTTCAATTCAATATTAAAAAATTAAACTCAAAGAAAACTGAAACTAGTAAATATTGAAAATGTACATGAAGGTCAAGTTGGATATAAAATATTTGTAATCAATAGTAAATCAATTTGTATATAACCAACCTTCACAACCCAAGTTGAGTTAAAAAAACAACTGAGAACAATATATATGATTATATATATTTCTCACCATAACTTCAGGTTCACAATCAACTCTGAAAATTGATGTATTGGAGTCATCATAAGTAATAAATGGATTGAGACCAATGGGAGCAGGAATGGTGTTAATTCCATCATCACCATCATTGAAAATATGTCTTGGGATTACTTTAATAATGACACCAAATTCAAGTTGAAGATGACATTAGACAAAAAAACTTGTTTCACCATTGATGCAAATACAAATGGTTCATCAGTAGCAAGAGTGTGAGTCATGTTGATAACTTGAAATCCACAGTAATAAATAAATGTTCCATGACTCTTCATCAAATCAAACCACCATCATTTAATCATAGCGACTCGACCATGAGAGTAATAATCCAATATAAGCATTTTCTCAATGAATACATATTAAGAAACATTTTCAAATCGAGGTCTATAATCCGATGCACTGGCATAAGAGTCTATTGTGGCAGTTACCATAACACCATAATGTTGTGTTCTCATGTTCTTTGCTCGTTCAGTGATAATAAATATATACCAATTGATCACAATTGATTTTCATTAATGAAACATGGAATTAAGACCAAAATTCAAATCTCACATTTCCTCAGAGATAGAGTTAATAGGAAAAATCAATACCTAAAATATAAATGAATATTAAATTGAATTAAATATTTATTTTATTAGTTTATTATAGTAATATTTTTACCTTTTATTTCAACCAAGAAGAAAACTCTTTTCTATGCAAAGCCTCTATCCTTATCAAAGATAAATAATTATGCTTTCTATTTATCATTTTTTTGTGTTTCCTTAAAAAAATATAAATATTTTAACAGATATGTAAAATAACATGATATTCAATAAGATATACATGTTTAATTTACTTACTTGATGTAGTCATTGAAAAAATCACAGTCAAACAAAACCATGTGATATTCCATCTCCCACTCTTCAAGTCTTAATGTGGTCAATGTATACGATTCTATAATTCCCCATGTTTGGGGAAGTGATGGAAAAGTGGATTTAATCTTTTCATACTGCTATTCTTTATTTCTCATTTGTATGTTCCATATAATAGTTATATAAGAAAAATACATTAAATAGAAATACATACATTCTTGACCCAAGTAACCTTTCATGATATAACCTTTGGGATGATTTATATTCTAAACATAAGAATTTAATGTGAACATGTTTCTTTCATTTGGATACATAAAAAAAAAGGTTCCCTGAGAAGTATTTCAGTTGGAATATGGAAATTCAGATGCAACATTCATGTGAAAATGATGGAGGAAATATTTTTTCTAACTTAAAAAAAATTAATGGTGCCTCTACTAACTTTTTTTTCAGGAAATAATTCAATAACTTCATAGCACAAAGATATATAAATAAATGGAATAATTGAATAAATACCACCCTTACATTGTTGGATAGAATATGATGGATTACTATTAAAATCAACTCATGTAGAAGGACGTGATAATCACGAGTCTTCAAAGATTTTAGCTTCAACTCTTTCCTGTTTAACCATTTTGACATGTTTCCTGAATAGCCATAATAAACTTTAATAGTGTCTTGTACTTCCAAAAATTGATTTTTTTTCTGTAGATATCATCACATAAGACGAACAAAAAACTTTCCATTTATTTTCACTGATATACATAGGATACAATTCTGGTCTGATGCCCCAATCCACCAATTCATGATGGGATCATAAATGATATTTTCTATTTTCCTTTACATTTAGAAGAATTAAAAGCAACATTTCACATATATTCTTTTCAATGTACATTATGTATAAGCAATGATATAAAAAATTGGTTGACCAATAAGGCATCTTAAAAAATATACTTATCTTCTTCCAATTATAATAGGTTTCAGTGGAAACATTTGTCCTCTTTCTAGATTTCATATGAACCTTACCAAATGAAAACTAAAATCTTGAAATTCATTAAGAACATAAATTCTAGACATACATTGAGGTGGATTTTTTATCTCCATGGTATTTTCAAATCTTCATCGATTATTCCTATATGGATGGTCCATTGGAAAGAATCAATGATGCCCCATAAAACTGAAAATATGACAATATTGTAGTCTTCTAGATCGTGTATTCTTTATAAAAATAAGACATGATAATTTTACCTCCATGCTCTATACAAAAATCATTTCATATGCAGAAAAATAATTAATCATCCACATAAGCACATCACACATATGAAAAATGTATTTTGAACATGCATAATATGTGCACACATGCACATTCCAAAGATGTTTCAACTCTTCTATTAAAGGTTTGATGTACACATATATATCATTTAAAGGATCAAAAGGACCAAATATAATTATAATCATGAAAGTTAAAGCTTTTTTCATACACATTCATGGAGGAAGGTTATAAATGTGTATAAAAACTGGCAATGTGATGTGAAAAGTAATCATCTTACCAAATAGATTAAAACCATCACATGAAAGACACAACCTCAAATTACGCATATCAGATACAAAATCAAGATATCGATCTAAAAATCACTTCTATAAAAATCCATCTGTAGGGTGAACCAACTCACCATTATTATTTTTCTATCTTAGTATCATGCCATCATATTTTTATTGATATTTAATCATACATGAAAAGATTATGGAGTCTGGAGATCAATAGAAAGTTAAAAATTAATTTTTCTATAATATGGTATAGCATTATATCATCTTCTAGCTTCTATCAGGATGTTTTACACTTTATACAATCATTCAATTCTGCAGTTTCCTCCCAAAATAATCTGTAATATTTCAAAAAAACATAAATTTTGTTTTTTTAAAATCTAAGTTACCAAACTAACTTCCATTCCATACATTGGTTTGAAAGAATATCTACATCATCTAGAAGTAATTATTTCAAAATGGCAAGAATTTAATCTATGGAATTATTAGAAATCCCATATATGGTTTCCCCATAAAATGATCAAATTAAAAATTCCATATTTTTCATTTTACCACATTACCGATATACTGGAGTCATGGAAGCATCATTCAATTTTTTCACCCTTTCAATATCATTATTTTTATTAGACACATCATGTGTTCTCGTATCAAATTCTTCTTGGATCAGCATCCTTTCTTTCACATGATGGCAAATAAATGAAAACTAGTCATCTAACAAATTATCCAATCTAGTATCCTCATTTGGATCATGAGAACTTTGAGATTGTATTTTCTCCCCATAATTATACCACACATAGTAGTTTGTTTGAAAAAAATATTTGGTTATATGGTTTCTAACTTCTTCATATCTCAACCAATGTATTCCAACGCAATTATAACATGGGAAGTGTATGTGACCACTATCTGAATCATTGTCCAATGAAAAATCTAAAAATATTTCCAACATATTTTGAAAATAGCTTGAGATCTGATCGATTTCATACATCCAACTTATATCCATTCTTTAAAAAAAATTATATATCATTTCATAAAATAAATTAAATAATATTAAATTATAATAAAAAATATATTTATGGAAATGAGAATTGTTCACTTTATATGAATCCATAATTGAAACACTAGTCTATATAAGAATCATAATATAATAGAAAAAAATACAATATATATAACAAAATACTATAAATATAAGACCATGATATTGAATTTAATTATATCAATGAGTAATAAATATACAAAATACTACACAAAATTGTGTTTATAATTGTTTTTTTAAAATATTTTTTCTCTTATTCTATTCACTATTTAATAAAGGTTATACTTATTCAATAAATTCATGTATAAAATATTTCTACTTTTAGGTAACCATATTATATTTGATTCAGATTAGTTATGGTTAGTTATATTTGTTTATGATTTGTTTAGTTCTGGTCGATTTTGTTTGGTTGGGTTTAGTTATTTTATTTAGATTGGGTCGGTGAATGACTACTAGGGTTTTATTAAAGATTATTCAATTTAGTTAATTTTTTATCATTACTATAGATTTTTTTATTTAGGTTCAATTTAGTTCAATTATTTTTATGTTTGTTCACTTTGATGCAGTTTAGTGTAGTTTGGGTCTACTCAAGTCTACTTGGGTCAGATTAAGTCATTTAAATTCAATTCGGTTGGTTTGGTCAATTTGGTTCAGTTATGATATAGATAAGATTTGTTAGTTTGGTTAGGTTTCAGTGTGTAAAGGTTTGATAGGTTCATTTCATTTATTTTCAATCCTAGTTAGGTCAGTTTGGTACAATTTAGTTTTCATAGAGTCTAATCAATTCATTTAGATTTTTTTTATTTAGTGGGTCATCATAACAAGGAATAAATTGAGATATTATGTGAAACATAGTGGATATGATAGAAAATCAATGTATAAAGAAATATACCTCTAGAATAATTATGTGAAAATAGTTGAAATTAAGTCTAAATTTATAAATATCATTGTATTTCATAATTAATGATATTTATAATCAATGGTGAACCTCAAGTAAAGATATATTTTTTAGTGAAAGGAATTAAAATTTTAGTTTTGGTGATAAATTATTTCATATTAGGATATTTTTATGATAAAAATCTTATAACAATA
Source organism: Viscum album (assembly GCA_963277665.1). Taxonomy (NCBI): domain Eukaryota; kingdom Viridiplantae; phylum Streptophyta; class Magnoliopsida; order Santalales; family Viscaceae; genus Viscum; species Viscum album. Next base: position 1,688,430,587 of record OY728163.1, on the reverse strand, counting down.
AGGTGTATATGTTAAACAGTTTATACACCATTGAAGCTGATGTTTTTTATAGGTTGTGATTTTTAACGAATCCATCTTAGAAAAAGTCATTTTTTGTTGATTTTTATTTATTATTTTTTATTATATTGATTGTTAATTATTTTAATGGGGATTGTATAGTTTTATATAGTCTTCTACTTGAGTTTTAACTCCTATATAGATGAGTATTATGATAATCTAGGCTATCTTATAGGATGTGATAAGATTACCCTTGTATGGATTTTCATTGACTATTAATGATTATCCAATAATGTGAGTGGGATTTCTATATTATTATACACTCTAATAGTTAATCCTATTCAAGTACTTTCCCTCTTAAGGCACTCTCCAACATTTGAGGCTTGTAAAATACAAAATAGAATACTCCATCCAATGGATATTTATAATAGATAATGAGTATTCAATATGATAACATGATTTAACCTATTGATATATAATTATTTTTTTATCACAAAGGGTAATTTTATTTAACATTATAAGAATATAAAATAATTTTCCATCACCTCCTAAAGTTATATTTAATTTATAAATATTTAATAAAATATTTATCAAGCTAGTGTAGATGAGGTTCAGTTGTATAGTGTCTCTAATGGTCAGGGAATCGAGACAGAACACCAAATTGGTGGATTATTTCATTAGATCCTAGCTATGAAACATTCCATATTAGCACTATATTTTTTCTTAATAATTTCATAATAAAACCTAAAATGAAATAATATTAATGAAAAATAATATTATCAAGAATTATCATGTATTATATAGCCATGAATATTAAATATTTATTAAAATAATCATATTTCATGTATATATCATTAAATATATTGGGAATCATTATATAAAGATCATAAAAATATTTATTCCTTTAGTTATACCAATAAAAACTTTTTTGTGTTATAATAACCTCATCTCCATAATACTGGTCTATGCTGAGAAGTCTTCACATGCATCTCTTGTGAATAGAATTGGTCATTGAATCTTGATACATGGTCTGAATCGATACCAACCTATGGATATGACTGTGCCAACATTACACTCGAATCATATGCATCACACTCATTCTATTTTCTAAAACACACTAGATATTTTCTAAATAATTAGTGTATATGTTCATACTAGCCATAATAGTCGATTATATGTGACAACGATGCCTAGAAACTCACTGCACCAACTTACCCCCAAAAAAACTGATGGATTAAGTAGTATTATTCCATCTATTTCCACAAACTCTAGAGAGACACCCCACCCTTATAAGATATGAATTATTTAGAACATGATAATTTCATATTCAAGAATAATCAAATGAAAACCTTAATGGGTGATAGATTGAAGCCAGTGGGGAATGAAACTAAACATCATAGATAAAAAGGGAAAATAAATATTGGAATAAGATACAACCCATTTGGAACACACTAATTTGAAGGGGAAGAAACTGAATTAATTAAAAAAAGAATGGATAACCATATGGGAAGAATAGGAGAGCTCGCTAGCTGGGGAGAATAAGAGATCTCAAGTAGGAAAAAATGTAGAGCGATTTGGGAATGAGGGAGGGATGTCTGCATGATGTATTTAGGGAGACTATATGCCAACGGTTTTAAAAAACCATTAAAAAATCCATATATAAAATGTCCTATCCCAATGATTATGCATAACTATTAGGATAATACCCCCTATTCTAATGATTTTTTAAAATCATTGGCATAGGGTCCTTGGTACGATTGGGATTTTTAGTAATGTGATGGGAGAAACCCACCAATGTGAAAAAATAAATGAATTCTCTAGTAAACCCTCATCCTTTAATCCAATGTTTCAATTGTAAGGAATAAGGAAACTATGTGATTAAATTCTCTAAACTAAGGGTTTTCAATGAAAACTGATGAAAATAATCTCCAGGTCCTAGAGGGAAAGGGTTATCTTATGTAATCACAACTGTTGAGGTGGATGCCGATAATGAAGTGGTGACATGTACGATTCTTATTCAAGAATAGAAAACATATGTTTTGATTATTTTTCTATTCATTATTTCATATCATGAAAATTTAGTAGAACTATTCAAATACCACCTCAAAACATGGAAGTCAAGTTATTAATAAATATGGAAAATGGGTTAATTGTTGCACCCCAAGCATATAACTCACCCTCTATCCAAATTCGAGGGATTAATTTCTCCAAAAACCTTATGATACTCCCTTTAGCGGGATTTGATATAGTTCTAGGTATGGATTTTATTTCCTTATATAGATTTAACATAAATCACCAAGATAAATAAATCACCCTCCATATTACGAATCATCCTCTGATCATATGCAAGTGAAAGAAGGAGGATGAATCATATTTGGTACTAAAATATCAAGCATGGATATAATTTCCTTATGAGAAAGAGTATCTAGATAAAATTATTGACACTTAAAAAATATCATCCTTGATGACATTCCCATTGTAAGGGAATTTTTTGATGTGTTTCTTGAATAATTTTTTGGTCTTCCTCCTAGCCACAATGTTGAGTTCTCAATTGATCTCATACTCAAAGATTTTAAAATATATAAGAATCCATATAGAATTAAAAAATTTGAACTTGAGGAGATAAATAAAAAATTACAAGAGAATATAGATAAATGTTTTATATTCCAAAGTGGGGTGCACTAGTTGTAACGACCTGTGTTTTCTAGACTGTAAAATTGGGAAAAAATTAAATTTTTACTTTCAAAAGCTCATGAGGGGTAAAAAATTAATTTTCCACTGGAAGATGATATCGAATAAATTTTATGAACACTCCATTGGTCCTAAAATAGTATTTTTATAATAGCTTATCCCTATTGATAGCACATACACCCCACCTTAACATGGCTGTCAGGTCCTGGCTTTCCAGGTACCACTAATTTCCCTGCAGACACATGGTCCCCTACTTAGGATCCACCCATGTGACTAAATGAGCCATATACTAATGAATATCACCACAATCCAACAAATGTTCTTTCTAGTGTGCTATGTCCTCACTCACACACATCGTGGAAACTTCTTAGAAAGTCACCCATCCCGATCACTGCTCCAGGCCAAGCACGCTTAGCTGTGGAGTTTTAATCAAATAAACTCCTAAAAATAAAAGTACACCTTGATGACATGAGTTGTATAATTTATTATTTTAACCCTGTAACATTATGGGGTGTTACTTTTACCCCCAACTTTATAACACAACATCCTCATTGTGGACCCTACATCTCAACCTAGGCAATGCCACTGCACTTAAGGATGAGTTCCTTCTCTGACACCAATGTAAAATCTGGGCCCCACTAATAGAACCAACACCTTTCCTTAACATGGTCATCCGGTCCTAGCTTGATAGGTGCCACTAGTTTTTCCATAGACATGTGAACCCCTACCTAGGGCTAACCCATACGATTGAATGGGTCATGAGACTAATGAATTTTCCCATAGGCCAACAAATGTTCTTTCCAGTGTATTTTTTCTCACTCGCACACACCTTGGTAAACTTCCTAGAAGGCTACCAATCTTGATCACTACTATAGGCCAATCATTCTTAACTATAGAGTTCTAATCAGGTAATATCCCAAAAATAAAAGTTCACCTTATTGATATGAGTCATACCATTTATTATTTTAACCCTTTAACATTATGGGGTGTTATAGTTTTTATCCTAGGATAGGAGTTTGGTGGAAATATGAGCCGGTCGAATTTTTAAGGAATAATGAATAATTAATTAATTAAATATTTCTTTATTTTTATGAGTTCATTTAGATATATATTTTCAAAGGAGTATAAGATTGATATTTTTTATCTTTTTTTGAGTCTACAATGGGGGTTTTTACTAGGTGAGACATAAACTCATGTAGAGAACTAGGGCTGAGCTCGATCCCTTTTACTTTTCTTTTTCTTCCTTTTCTTTTACTCTGTTACTTTCATTTCTTTGGATTATCATGTATACTCCCTTGGGCCTCCTATTTTGTGTTATTGAGAGAGAAAAGGTAGATGGAGATAAATATAGAGTGGGGGGGGGGGAGGGAATAAAGGAGGTGCCGTTGCGGAGCTTAGGAGGGTCCAAATCATCATGCGATGGCTACAAATCATGAAAAGGAGTGAATATTTATCAGATTCCACCAACAGGTAGTTTTTTACATTTTTTTCATATATCTTGACATATTTAATAATTTTTAGTTTTAAGGCCCTATTATTATTCTTAAGGGTCGATATATAACTATTGTGAAGAAAAATGGGGTTTCAGGCCATTCGCAAGGGTTTCCCATTTGTAAATCCCAATCACATGACATGTAGTTCAGGAACACACACCATATGTTCTTACAATTATGGGAATATGAATTTTAGAATTATACAACATGTACTGAGTGAGATTACACTCCATGTATTGGTGCTTGGCCATGTAGTCGAGTACCTAGCTAGACAGCCTGTGCAGGGGCACTTGGTTGTGTGGGGTATACGACCAGACCCAGTGAGGGCTACACGCCATGTAGAAGTACATGACCATGAAGGAGGACATTTTGAGGCCATGTGAGGTACCTGGGAAGGAACCCCATGCAGGGAACATGCCATGTATATGTTATACATGTCATTTACATGGGTTTTTACATGCCATGCCTTGATGACGTACACGACCAAGTAGAGACTTGAGAGTACACATCATGTACTAGGTTATACACATTTTTTACTCCTTCTTTGATACCCCTTTGAGGGGTTTCCATGTTTTGATTCTCCAAAGTCTGAATTGGACACATGAATATTCTATTTTGATTGTTTTTATGCATATATCGTGATAGTGCAACCCTTGAGGTGATTTAATCATTCTTAAAAGGTGATTTGGGGCGAGGGAGATTCAATGGAGATATTCTTACTCCAATTAATGAATAAAACTGTCTTTATATGTGAGACATGAGATGAGACCCTCTAGTATGTCATATTAAATGGTTAGTGGACTTAAAATGGGTTCTCTAAGGTCCTCATATGATGTATCTCAATATAATACCTTATTATCAAGACTGGAAAATGACTTGATGAGACATACATAGTTGGGAATTTTGACCAACCTAGAGTGAGATCATGATCTGAGATGGGCCATGAGCCATCTCCATATAAAAATTCTTATATAGCTTTCCCCTTGAGGAGTTATTACTGGAGAGATGTACCATTATATCCCAGGAGGTTGTACGATTAGTTGTGACTGATGATTTCATGTAGGATGACTCCATTTACTTAAAATTTTAGAGGATCCCCTGTAGTATGCCTCCACTTATGTTTCGACATGGGGGGTCCCATTTAGGATGCCTCCACTTTCATACTCTTTCTAGGGATCCTATGTAGGATTACCCTTTTTTCTATCATTAATAAGATAATCTCATGTAGGACGCCTCTGCATCTTATTATTTTCAAGGATACCATGTAGGATGTCTCCACTTACTTATTGATTTTGAGGATACCAAGTAGGATGCATCTCCTGTGTGTAAATTTAAAGGACCCAGTGGGTATCCTGATGTTTGACTAACCTTAAGGTAGTGAGTCATGGGTTTGGGTAGAGATGGTAGCTATCTCACCTAAAACCCATGCTAAATATGAAATCCCAAGAGGCTATGGTAGTAGTGGTGGGTTTAGGTGTTCAAACACCATCACTGTTTTATTTATTCATTTACTTTGTTACTATTTATGAGGCTATTATTTCTAGATGTACTTACTAGTTTTTGGTTTTTCACCTAATGCGATGCGAAATATGATTGGGGTGACCATAGGTACTTATTGGGATCTAGCTTCTGAGTATACTGTTTGACTACTACATGATCGAGATAGCTAGAGGTACTTCTTGGGATCTAGATGATTAAACCTTGAGCGATACTTGGATTCTTATTTGGAATGACTTGGATGGTTGCATTGGATAAATGAAATTAAAATATGAATGATTAAAATCGGTGTACATGGAGCTCCATGGTTATGCTTGATATATTCTCAAGGATTGATTATGATATCCTTGATTGACTCCCAAGATACTCCTTAGGGTCAGGTTGGATGCACCATTTCTACATCCTCTATTACAACTTGAGCGATACATGGGTTCTTAATATAGGATGACTTGGATAGGCTCCTAAGACAGAGGATATTATATCATTCCTTAAGAGATACATGGATTCCAAATATGGAATGCCTTGGATAGGCTCATTGGTTGAATGAAATTGTAATATGACTTGATTGATACTTGGATTCCTAATATGGAATGCCTTGTATAGGCTCATAAGGCATATGATATTATATTATACCTTGAGTGATACTTGGATTCCTGAGAAATAATTAATTGGTTAGGATCATAATTTGAATGGTATTGCATTATGATTTGAGCTATACTTGGAATCCTGATAAAATACCCTGGATGGTATCATAGGTTTAATGAGATTATTTCATGCCTCGAGTGATACTTGGGTTCCGATTCATAATTCCTTGGAAAAAATCATATGATAAATGGATTTTTTTTATTTTTCTTTATTATCATTATACACAAACACCTTGGTTACATACCTTGGGTTTTGAGTTAATTATGAAATGATTAATGGTTTAGAGACATTTTTGGCATTGGCTGAAGCAGGTATGGTCGATTAGGATTACAGAACGAAGGATTAACTCGATTATATAGATATTGAGTGGTAAAAAATCCATATAAATGCCTTATTAATAGGATATATAGTCAATATGGTTCATGAGACCAAGGATCAACTGTAGTTTTAATTTATTTAGTTTATTCTAGTCGTTTCTTGAATAGGCTGAGCATATTTCATATGAATGAACTAATGATAGTACATTACAGGTTCACTATTGAGGGTTTATTATTAAGATTTATTTCACACCCCATATAAATGAACCTCAGTGTGCATGTATACCTTACGTTTTCTATTAGGTTGATCATAGATACATTATAGATGGGGATGAGGCATAATGTTGTATGATCAACCAGAGTCACTTGTGTGGATTCTTATGATTAGGTTGGAGAAGCTCGATAGTGTCAAGGAGACTGGGTATGTGGTTTTACTCATAATTAGCAGTATATCCATATACTTTCATTTCAATTTATTTTATTATTGTATATGCATGATCGACCCTATGGGAGATAAGTGTTGTCTATATGACATGGTTGTTCATAATTTTAATACATTTCATTTTTTATTAAAGCCTAATTATTATTTAATGCGTCCGTACTCTGTTTATTTACTATTATGGATGATTTTTGGTTATTTATGCTATTTTATCACCATGATATGAGGTAATAGTCTCCACATGGATATTCCCTAGGCCCTTGCTACTATTTGGTAGCCTTTGTCTTATGGGGAGGTATGTTTGAGGACTTGTGGTGAACTAGCTTGGGACATTAGTTTAGTGAAATATGGGTTAAGATATTACAAAGTGGTATCAAATATATTGACATACTATTGTATTACTATCTATAATATAGTAGAAAGGAGTATTAGGAATGTGTTAGAGCCTGTGAAGGATATCAGACTGGTGTATTGAGAACCCTTGTTCCGGTAAGAAGTCATGGTTGCCAGGTATATAGGATTGTTGTTCTTAATATGTGATGTTATAATTGTTTATGATTTTCACTTTGAACAATTTACATATGATGTGTATTTTATTATTTATTATGTATTGATGGATCTCAACCCATTGGTGAAAGGCTAGTGATTGATTTTGACTCTTAGTCAACAAAGAAAAGAGGTATCTCATGCATCATATTTGGCATGTAGGGTCCACATGTTATAGGACTGCTAGTGTGTGATTTTACTAATGATGATAACATAAACTATTTAAAGTGTTAGAAACAACCTAAACAACATTTTACTATATAGTTTATTTGTGGAATTATACTAAATTGGACCTACATATATACATATTTTTTTTTTCTGATGGTAGGCTATTTAGATATATAGTGAGACATTTGACCCTAAAGATAATTACTCATCCCTAATGCATAAAAGGTGTAGTGACCCTATTAGGTCAATGGGGGTACATGGTTTTTAAGTGATTAACCCCTATTAGGGTGTTGTTACTTATGTTTAGTTATTCATAGTGTTAGTAAAAACTTATATGGTGTTTCCCACATAATTTGGAATAACATTCTACTTAACTGAACCATGTGTGTGGTACGACATAGATCATTTTAATGACGCTATTAATGTATTATTGACCCTCTTATGTTAGAGTTGGAAGATGATTACTTTATAGTATACCACAATGGGTGTATCTTTTTCAAGTATAGTTAACTAAATATTTAAAACAACCTACATATAGTTTTCCCATATAGATTTCTATTATATTTTACTTTACCAACCGTAGTTTATGGTTATCTTGTCAGATCCTCTAATGTGATGTTGATAGGTATCTAAATTTTTATAGTGGACAGGGACCTTGAGGGAGGTATTACCATATGTGAATTAATGTTGAGTGTTAGTTCATTATATTTTCAACATTTATATCATGATGCTACATGGGGAAATCCCTTAGCAGGATTCTCGGTGAGGATCAAAAACCTAGTAGAACGAGGCTTGGTAAATGATTACATTAGATTTATTTCCTTAAATTAGTAGTTACTAATGGGTTTCACTTAAACTGGTTTCAAATTACAGATTATATAGAATTTTCTCTATAACTTGGAAATTGAGAAACTGTATAATTGAAACCATGTTGATAGGTTTTGAACCGTATAAGTCGATGTTATCCTTACCTCCATTAGAGAGGGTTGACATGAACATTAGATGCCTTACTTTGAGATAGGTGTGTGGATGATACCCCATGATATGTGACCTTGGAGTGAGGTTTTATATATAGACTTGGAATTTGGACTTAGTGACCCTATTATGAGACATGATCAGTAGGGATAGGTAGGGGATATAGAGGCCCTTTGCTTTGACTCAGTATCTGTAGGTCAAAATTCTGTTTGATCAAGGTCAACCCATGAGAGGGGTTGGAATTGGTTTAAAAATTCTTATTAAGGTAGTGATCTTGGTTTTATGATCATGTTGATATCAATGAACGGATGTTGATTGGGTATTGCGATGTAGGTGTGATGATACCTTTGGTTTCTGAGGGAGCACCAAGGGTGATTTTGTTTCGAGACAAAATTTGGTGGGAAGAACTATTCTAGTTCCTAACCCTGTTAACTAGTGGGTGCATGTTTGTTGTTTTTTTTGAAAATGATTCCATGTGACAAGTATTCATGGAATAAATCATAGAATAGGTAAGGTGCATGATTTTGAAGAGGAATTCTGTCACGAACCGAATCTGGTCGCCACCAAACCTGGCCCCAAACCCAGTCCGTGATAAGGCTCAAAGGGCTTTCCCGATCCCCATGGTCTGAACAAGTGCTCGGGTATCATATAATGAGAATTGGGAATGATTTACCCAATTTTATAACTATTGAACAACAAACAAACTCAATAAAACAAATATGGATTTTTCAACTAAAACCATCTTTTAAAAAATTGCAGAACTGAATTACATAAGTTAAAACTATATTTAAAGACCATTACAAAGTTAAAAAACCAAATAAGGATAGCCCAAGAACATCCACATGTCAAGAGGAACCTCCCTCAAGCCATCCCCATAAGACTTCACCACAAAGGACCTGCTAGAAACCTGAACCACTGGCACTAAAAACTGTACCCAACCTGCGACAAAAAAAATAACCAAGTCTACTTACACCCAAGGGTGTAAGTAGGGTGTGAGACAATGATTATTAGGATACCACCACTAAGTGATTCTATGTGATAAACATTTAAAGATGAAAAGCATGCAAGTTTTCAAAAACATGAAATGCTAGTTACAAATTCTAAAAGATGCAACATTAAATAAAAACAGTTATCATGTGGGCTAATTTAAAGAATAAACACTTTTAAAATAAATACCAAAGCTAATGAATTTTCCAGCCACTCATATCGTATGCCGATGGTAATCACAAAATATCTAGTGAGCACAAGCAATGAGAAATAACCCCTAGGCACTAGCTAGTTGTGGGCCCTAGGCACCTCGTATCTCGGTGAGAGTAACCATCACAAATATCTGTTCTCATACACGAGCCACTAGTAGGGAACATACCCATAACCTAGTGGTACCCAATCATCATCATCATCATCATAGTTTAGTTAGAGTTTTAAGCGTCAATCTTGCTAAGTGAAACTGAGGCCAAACCCCACAGATTCACTAGCATACTAGTACATGTCCACCCACCTAGATACCCAGGTTTTCCCTCTGTGCTCAAACAAGTTCAACAAGTAAATGAATATACTTTTCACATGAAAATATCATTTCCATATCATAAATTCACCAAACATCCCACATTTATTCAACATAAGTCACAAAAATTCCACTTTTCATTCAAATTGATTTTGAAATCCGACTCACACCAAAATAGCCCACAACACTTTTCACATTTCTTTAACACTTCCAAAAATCCATAAAACAATTTTATAAAACCATTAAAATATATTAAAACTCTCATAAAATCCCAATTACTTGTTACATAATACCCTTTTTTACCTTCAAAATCATTTTATCGTCAAACTTACACGAAACATCCCACAAAAAAGTTTCGCTCCAACATCACAATTTAATAAAACATTTCAGAAATTTTCAAAACATTCTAAAAAGTTTTGACATCTTAAAACATCCCTTAACCTTTAAAAACCCCATAATAGGTGAACACACATGCCAAACAGTACATATTCACCCTTTTCCCACTTTGTTTAACCAACTAAAACATTTACAATTTTCATAAAAAGAACCGAAGTGTTGTAAATATGTATTTCACACAAAACTCATTTAAAAACCCCAATTTAAGACAAAAAACCATACCAATTTCTATCCAAAACAGAATTGGAATCCCTAGATACATTTATAAAATCACTTTCAAGTTTTATAAAATCACCTTGAATAATACTACAAATGATCCAAATGAAAACACACATTTTCATAAAATACTCTCAAGAAGTATAACAATGTTTTACACATAAAACCTATTCAAAAACCCTATTTTTAGGCCCACATGACACTATTAAATTACCAAAACAGAATTTTAAGGCCAAAAAATATTTATTAAACCAATTCCATATGTTATAAAATACACCAAAATAATATCCCATGAGTTACACACGAAAACACCCAATTTAAAGTTAAAATGAAACTATAAAATTAAACACTTATCCAAATTAATAATAAATAGTTTTCACACCACACCTAACATATTAGGAATGTGAAAAATGAATAAATACAAAAATATAACTCATCAATAATTGTTTACACATGGAACCACCTACCGAAAGTGTCAAATCCCTCAAAACTTGGTGCGAAACATCAATCGTACCACCGCTACACCAAAAGGAAGATAAATCCAGACCTAGAACACAATATTTGAAAAAAAATACACCAAATAAAACCCTAGGTTCGAACCATAACTTCTGGACATTCTATAAATTCATGAAATAGGGAGGAAACCCTAAGGAGAAGGGATGAATTGAAGAGAGAAACACTTACCTAAAACAATATTAAAGAAAACGACCCAAAATACACCAGTATCTGAATTTGAAAACATCCAACCATTCATGGGAGGTTCTAAAAAGGATTAAGAGATAATTTAGGAACTCTAATGGGGGAAAAAGAGTAAAAATAGAATGAGTTATGAACGGATTAATTTACCACTCCAAATCTGGGAGATTTATGAAATCTAGAGAATTTTATACCACTTTTGCGACTCTATTGAGCTCCAAATTGTAGGAGGAGGGAATGGTGGCGAGTCTTAGGTAATTGGTATCGGGTGAGAGTTGGAATCAATGAAAAAACGGAAATATTGAAGGAGATATTAAAGAATTAAAATTTATTTTTAATGCAGAAAATGGGCTTTCGGGCAGGCCCAATCCCTTAAATAAAAACCCATATCCACCATGATTATGGATTCTTAAATGGTCCAAATTAATATGGCGGTGTTAATAGGTCAGGGGATGACAATTAGAAGTTTTAATGGATGAAAAATGTTGAAAAATGAAGGAATTATAAAGGAATAAAAATTTAATTTTAAATCTGGAATTGGGCTCACAGTTTGGCCCAATTCATGAAAACTCACCCATTCCTCCATAAAAGCTTGGGAAACCCTCAAAACAAAGCATGATTGGAAATTAAATGGAATTTAACTTTAAAATAAGTCATTTATGTGACAATTCTCCCCACATGAAAACTTTCTGCCCCAGAAAGTCACATCAAGGCCAAAGTAACAACCAAACCCAACTGAGAAACCAAGAGGTACTCCCTTGTCAGGTTTCACCCCCAAAGGCCAGAACACCTCCATTAATCAATTAATAAAGGATTACCCTCAGATCCAAAACTTACACCACATTCCTGAAAAGATCTATCACATTCAACCATTATCCCAAAATAAAACTCCTTAAACACTATCCGAAAAAGACTCAAGCAATTCACCCAAACAAACTACAACATCGAACAAGGTTACACTTACCTTGCTATAACTAAACCATGAGCACTCTCCAATATCAAAGTTTACCCAAGGAAGATATAGGTAGCTTGATAGATCCAAACGATACTACCTACCGCCAAGCCAAGATCATGGATAAATCTAAGTTACTGGTACGGGGGAACAAAAATAGGCTCCCCACCATAAGAGACAACCTATATTTTTTCCGAGATAGAATCGGGACACTAATAGAGGGAGGCATGAACAGAATCCCCAGTACAATGGGTATACTTCCATCAGACTTTTACGAAAGAACTTATATAAGGCTCATAGTGGGTCTCCCCACCATAAGAACCAACCATCTTAACCAACCAGCATGGGCCAGTATAGAAAGACCCCAAAATTTGAAGAGTTGGGAAGGTCACATGGTTAGTCTGCACGTTTTGGGAAAGCATGCGCTAACAGTGGGGATCCTTCTATCCACATGGTTTTCTGGGGAATGATCACTATTAACCAAGTGAAAACCGTGTTCTCAACCAGTCTATCCAAACTTCAAACCTTTCTCCAAAGACTCAGTGGAAACCAAAGGGGGAGGGAATAACATTGGGCGATGACATGGGTACACGACCCTCCACCTATTTCTACCGAACATGAAAAACAGAAGAAAGATGATGACACAATAGGTTTAAACTCTTCCTAACTTTCATACTGAGGATAAGACTTTCTACAAGGGTTTAAACGACCCTATGGTTTCCCCTGACTATGAGCCAGCTTCTCTCCAAGACCTATGTCTGGAGCTCAAATGATTGAAGCATATTCGGCCTCGCAGTTAGGCTTTGGAAACAAAATGAACGAGAATTTTTCTTTTGGTGAAACCAACAACTACAACGCAATCCCCGATAAGTTTTCCAAGACATAACACATTCCAAACTCACTTTACCCTAACTCGATATTTCACTGAAACAAGGGCTTAGAAGATGCACACACATCACACCTTGTTTGTTCAGGTGAGAAACAATAGAATTAAAGAAAACCTATACCCACCTTCCTCTAAAATGGAATATTTTTATGTTTTTCCAAGGGATACATTCTCCCAACATAATAGAGACTCTCAGATGATTTCTCGACTTTCACCATTACGGTCAATCGAGCATAGGACATCATAAGGCATCACCGAACATGACCATTGCGACTAATATAAACAATTCATGGAGAGGGACCTTATACAACATTCCCAAACAACACACAATTCTAGAAAGTGGCCACAATATCCTATCGTGACCATATTTCCCACACTTGTGGTTTAACATGAACTCATGCTTCAAAGAAACTGTGAAGAAACCAGAGGCCCTCTTAGACACGATTGAGACACTCATCCCCACTAACAACCCTAGACCACTTCCAGCTTCGACGAATTAGGAAACTTAAGAAACTCTGGTCTCTTTCAACCTTCCAAGAGAACTCTCATGCTTCAAGAGGATCTAAAAATAAAAGACAAGAATGGGTGTAGACTCAATCAAAAAATATTGATAAAAGATTCCTTATATTGATCAACTAGGGGATTTTACAATGGAGAAACAATCCGGGTTTCACTTCAGTTATGCATTAACCCTTAATGGGGGCATACCTTATCCAATTATAGACCCAAGGACCCAACCAAGCTGGTCCATTGGTCAAAAAATCCATAAACCAGATCAACACACATGAAGGGAACCACTATAAAGGTGTCCCGAAACATATCTCAAAGGAGACTACTAACCAGTCCTTCTACCCAGCTTACCGACCAAACATAAACCCAAAACACAGTTCAAATAGGAGGGGTTCTTGGACTCAAAACATACTACATCATCAAAATTTTCCAAAAACACATAATATAAGCCAGCCCAAATAATTCATCAAGACATCATGTTTTTATTTAAAAACATTTCTTGAAAACAAACGGTTCAGCGGTTAGCGTATCCACCAATGGTACCCCATGGGCCTTACACATGCATGTTTCTGTGCCACACTGGGAACCCTCCTCATATCAATCCCAACACTCATCCAATCATGCCATAAACCATCCATCATCCCATATAACCCCATTCATGTGGTTTCTCATAGAAATACCAAAGGTTAAAAAAAAATCTTTCCACTTTTCAAAACCAAAACGGTAAACCAACACATCATTTTTCTCAAAACCGCTAACCATGAGGTCAAAATACCAAAAGAAATCATAAATTTTTTTTAGAAAGACACAAACATTTTGAAAAGAAATCACTTTAAAGATATTCACATCAATTTCAAAACATCTCACCGCATTAAAACACCCTTTTATTTTTTAGAAAACTCTATTGGAAACACTTTCCAAAACCAACATCAATATAGTTCATGCTTTCAAAAGAGGTGTAAGAACACCATTTTCCATTTCAAAAAAAATCTGAAAATTCAGTTCCACCATTTCATTAACCAAACCATTCCCTCATTATTTGAAATTAATTTTAAAAAAAACTTTACGCTTCTTAAAACCAAGTCACTTTAAAACCAAAGTTCCATGATTTCAAAACTAAAGAACACAAGACAATGCGAGAGAAAACTAGTTTCAGTGGGTGACTTGGACATATGGTTTGAGACCATATTCCAATCACTTAAATATGATAGAGAGTGTTATAGGTAAGATCCCTAGCTCCACATGGTTTTCCAGGCCTTGAGAGCTCACTGAGACTATTAACCCAACTCTCTTTTCATTTACCCTAACCATCATCAAACCAAGAAAACCAAAGGACTTAGATAAATTCTGACTTCCACTGGAAACTTGAATCCTATCATGAGGTGTGGTGATCAAGAACACTACCCATAAATAGAATACCAAGTCCCTACAATCCTAACTCTATACTATCCGGACTCTTCCCCAAATAACATGTCCCAAAGAGTTAACCTGAACCTCCTCTAATACCATTTTGTCACAAACCGAATCTAGTTGCCACAAAACCTGGCCCTAAACCCAGCCCGTGACAAGGCCTGAAGGGAATTCTTGATCCCCACGGGCTGGAACAAGTTTCCGGGTATCATATAATGAGAATTGGTAACAATTTACCCAATTTTATAAATATTAAACAATAAACAAACTCAATAAAACAAATATGGACTTTTCAACTAAAACCATCTTTTACAAAATTTCAGAACTGAATTACATAAGTTAAAACTATGTTTAAAGACCATTACAAAGTTACAAAACCAAATAAGGATAGCCCAAGAACCTCCCCATGGCAAGAGGCACCTCCCTCAAGCCATCCCCACAAGACTTCACCACCAAGGACCTGCTAGAAACCCGAACCATTGGCACTAAAAACTGTACCCAACCTGAGACAAAAAAAAACCAAGTCTACTTACACCCAAGGGTGTAAGTAGGGTGTGATACTATTCCCAGTAAGATACCACCACTAACTGATTCCATGTGATAAACATTTAAAGATGAAAAGCATGCTAGTTTTCAAAAACATGAAATGCTAGTTACAATTTCTAAAAGATGCAACATTAAATAAAAACAGTTATCAGGTGGGATAATTTAAAGAATAAACACTTTTAAAATAAATAACAATGCTATTTAATTTTCCATCCACTCATATAGTATGCCGACAGTAAGCACAAAATATCTAGTGAGCACAAGCAATGGGAAATAACCCCTAGGCACTAGCTAGTTGTGGGTCCCAGGTACCTCGTATCTCGGTGAGAGTAACCATCACAAATATCTATTATCGTACACGAGCCACTAGTAGGGAACATACCCATAACCTAGTGGTCCCCAATAATAATCATAATCATCATATTTTAGTTAGATTTTTAAGCATCAATCTTGTTAAGTGAAACTGAGGCCAAACCCCATGGATTCACTAGCATACTAGTACACGTCCACCCACCTAGATACCCAGGTTTTCCCTTTGTGCTCAAACAAGTTCAACAAGTAAATGAATATAATTTTCACATGAAAATATCATTTCCATATCATAAATTCACCAAACATCCCACATGTATACAACACAAGTCACAAAAGTCCACCTTTCATTCAAATTGATTTTGAAATCCGACTCACACCAAAATAGCCCACAACACTTTTCACATTTCTTTAACACTTCCAAAAATCCATAAAACAATTTTATAAAACCATTAAAATATATTAAAACTCTCATAACATCCCAATCACTTGTTACATAATACCCTTTTTTACCTTCAAAATCATTTTATCGTCAAACTTACACGAAACAACCAACAAACAAGTTTCGCTCCAACATCACAATTTAATAAAACATTTCAAAAAATTTCAAAACATTCTAAAAAGGTTTGACATCTTAAAAAATCCCTTCACCTTTAAAAACCCCATAATAGGTGAACACACATACCAAACAGTACATATGCACCCTTTTCACTTTGTTTAACCGACTAAAACATTTACAATTTTCATAAAAAGAACCCAAGTGTTGTAAATATGTCTTTCACACAAAAGTCATTTCAAAACCCCAATTTAAGACCAAAACCAGACCAATTTCTATCCAAAACAGAATTGGAATCCCTAGAGACATTTATAAAATCACTTTCAAGTTTTATAAAATCACCTTTAATAATACTACAAATGATCCAAATGAAAACACACATTTTCATAAAATACTCTCAAGAAGTATAACAATGTTTTACACATAAAACCTATTCAAAAACCCTATTTTTAGTCCCACATGACACTATTACATTACCAAACTATAATTGGAAGGCCGAACAATATTTAGTAAACCAATTCCATATGTTATAAAATACACCCAAATAATACCCCATGAGTTACACACGAAAACACCCAATTTCAAGTTAAAATGCAACTATAAAATTAAACACTTATCCAAATTAATCATAAACAGTTTTCACACCACAAATAACATATTAGTAATGTGAAAAATTAATAAATACAAAAATCTAACTCATCAATAATTGTTTACACATGGAACCACCTACCGAAAGTGTCAAATCCCTCAAAACTTGGGGCGAAACATCAACCGCACCACCGCCGCACCACAAGGAAGATAAATCCATACCTAGAACACAATATTTGACCAAAAATACACCAAATAAAACCCTAGGTTCTAACCCTAACTTCTGGAAATTCTATAAATTCATGAAATAGGTAGGAAACCCTAAAGAGAAGGGATGAATTGAAGAGAGAAACACTAACCTAAAACAATCTTGAAGAAAATGACCCAAAATAAACCAGTATATGAATTTAAAAACATCAAACCATTCATGGGAGGTTCTAAAAATTATTAAGAGATCATTTAGGAACTCGAATGGGGGAAAAGAGTAAAAATATAAGGATTTATGAAAGGATTAATTTACCTCTCCAAATCTAGACGATTTCTGAAATCTAGAGAAATTTCTACCACTTTAGCGACTCTATTGAGCTCAAAATTGTAGGAGGAGGGAATGGTGGTGCGTCTTAGGTAAGTGGTCTCGGGTGAGAGTTGGAATCACCAAAAAACGCAAATAGTGAAGGAGATATTAAACAATTAATATTTATTTTTAATGTAGAAAATGGGCTTTCGGGCAGGCCCAATCCCTTAAATAAAAACCCATATCCACCATGATTATGGATTCTTAAATGGTCCAAATTAATATGTTGGTGTTAATAGGTCAGGGGATGACAATTAGGAATTTTAACGGATGAAAAATGTTGAAAAATGAAGGAGTTATAAAGGAATAAAAATTTAATTTTAAATCTGGAATTGAGCTCACGGTTTGGCCTAATTCATGAAAACTCACCCATTATTCCATAAAAGCTTAGGAAACCCTAAAAAAAGCATGATTGTAAATTAAATGGAATTTAACTTTAAAATAATTCATGTATGTGACAAATTCCAAGGGATATTTTGGATTTTCAAGACCAATGTTCCATGTATCCCGATTATCTTAACCTTATGATGGATGACGCACCGGAGTATGAGTCAGGTGGTAATGGTACACATCAATTAAATATGATACTATTTAAATAATAAATTAGTGAGTGTTCATGTGCAAGCTGAGGATTGATAGTTTTAAATAAACACCTTCGGGCATGAAGGCCTATAGATTTGAGTTTCGATTAAACTAAGTTCTCCTATTATGAGAGATATCTTTGAAATAAATCTAGTTGCACATGGCAGTTGACCTGTGGCAGGACCTAGACACACATTGTTGGGATATGTGGTGTTAGGAGTTGGTTAAAGGAAATTACATTCTATTTTGATTTGACCGTGGCTTGGAGAGAGCTATACATTCCTATCAATGATATCTTAGCATACTCATTATTTATTGGTGATCATGACCTATATCTTGACTTTTTCCTAAGTATGATGAGAGAGCACCAAATATAAACCAATATATTTAAATATATTTTCTATTTTGATGGAGGAACCTGTTGATGTTTCACTTTAGAAGTAGTATAAGGTGATCCATATGGCGGGGAGTGAACTATTGGCCATTTGAGGGTGGTAAACCTTGTTATGAGTTGAATTTTGGTGTTTCCATGGGAATTTTTATCAATAATCAGGAATGAGTGATGCTATGATGTTACAAGTTAATGCTCAAGAATGAAAGGTTTTTTACACTCCATTAATTGTGTTCGGTGATGGATAGAGGGTGGAAAATTGGGCTTGATCTTAGCTATAAGGAAAAGATAAAGGAACTCCTATGACAGGGAGCACTGGATTGGTCGCATTTGAATGTTTCCCATATAGGGGGGTCATAGACACTACACATCTATTTATTGGATATTCCAGATAGCATGGATGAGTAGATTCTTGGGATGAGATAATGGATACTATTTAACCACTAAGTATTCGCAGGGATGAGAAGGTTTATGGTGGGGAGGTTGTAATGACCAGTGTATTTACAGATTGTGAAATTGAGCAGAAATTTGAATTTTTTCCTTTTGGATTACCATGAAGGGAAAAATGGATATTTTAAACTTAACAGATGACCTTGAATAATTTTTTTGACCACTCCATTAGTCTTATAATAGAGTGTTTACCCTAGAAAAAGAGTTTCATGGAAATCCAAGTCATTTAAATTTTTATGGAATAATTAATAATTAATTAATTAACTATTAATTTATTCTCATGCATTCATTTGGATATATATTTTTAATAGTGCATTGTATTGAGATGTTTACTCCACTATTCAGTTCTTAATGGGGGTTCTTCCTAGGTAAGACATAAACTCATGTCGGGTACTGAGGCCAGGCTCGCTCCCATTTTTCTTTTTCTTCCTTTTCCATTCCTATTTTTCTTTCTTTTCATTCCTTAGATTATCACATACTAAACCTTGGGAATCTTGTGTTTTATTATTGAGAGATAAGGGTGGGGGGGGGGAGATATAGAGAGATAGGGAATAAGGGAGGTTCCTTCATAGAGATCGGGAGGGGCTGAATCATCATGAGGCAACTACAGATCATGGAAACGAGTGAAGCTTTGGTGGATTCTGGCCAAAGGTTGGTCGTTTTTATATATTTGAAATATATCCCTATAGATTTTCTACTTTCTATTTTAAGGCCCTATTATGACTACATATGACCCCTTGAGGGCCGATCTATAGATATTGTGGAGAAAAATAGGGTTTCAGTTCATTTACAAGGGCTTCTTATTTGGAAATATTGATCACATGACATGTAGTTGAGGAACACAATCCATGTGTTCTTCCCATTAGGGGAAGATGAATTTTATAAGTAAATTATTTTTATTGGGTGGGATTACATTCCATGTACTAGTTCTTGGATATGTATTTAAGTAATTGGATAGAAAACCCATATAGGGGAACTTAACCGTGTGGGGTACACAACTAGACCCTATGTGGGATGCACACCATGTAGAAGTGCACAAATAGGAAGGAACCCATGTATAGGACATATGAGGTACATGGGTAGGTACCCCATTGTAAAGAACCAAATTTTTCATGTAATTTTTTTAATTATACGAAATTATTATGAGTCTGAAAAAATTTATGGCACGTGATTCTGAGGCCCGGTGTGCCCAGAATGAATTTCTGAACTTTTTTTAAGGTACGTCCAGTAAACGTGTGGGTGACATTTTCTATCCTTTGAACCGGTGCTCAGATTAAAAATCTGAGCACACCATTGAATCTGTAATCTCGAGATTCACTTAAGGGAGGCTTCACTTCGACCGCAGTAAGTTTGGAGAAAAAGTTAGATTTTGTAATTTTTAAAATAATAATAAAATAACTTTGTTATTTTATTTATTTCTTTATTTTCCTCCAACGGAAAAGTGGTAGTGGCGGGACCAATGACATGTCAAGACATTAAATGGCTTTACTCCTCAAATCCTTTGTAATAGTGCCGTTAGAATTAGGAAGGTTCCTATTAAATGAACCCTCATTAATTCCATGGGAGTTACTCACCCTACCCCTCTCCTATTTATATAGATATTGGGGAGAGGTATTGGCATGTCTTAACCAAGAGACAAAGTTCTAATAAAGTGCTGTAATGCCAATCACTTGGAGGATGGAGTAAGTTCCAGTGGGTGGTGACAAGCAACACTGAATCACGAAACAAAGGATGAAGTTTGAGCGGCAATGTTGGCGGATTATTGTAGGGACGATGGACATTGACTCTTCCTCAATCGTGATCATTCTCCAACGATCTTGAGGTAGAGATTTTATTTTTTTAAAATTTCGAGTTATTGTTGAATCCATTTCCCTCCCTCATGTTTTTATGCTAAAGCGGAGGGCGCGGGCCAAATGAACATGTCTCGGACCCTCCGCTACCTTGTTTACCCTTGCTTTCTCTGTGAAAGACTGTCGATGTGGCAACACTGGACAACCACGATGGAGGCGGTGCGCTGTCGCACACCACAGGAGGAGGCTGCAACACTATGCCGCAGCGGTTAGTAGAGAAACTGACACTGGATAGCTGCAGAGTTGGTGGGGCATGCCGTCGGGCACCGCTGATGGGAAAGGGCTACGGCCAAAGCCACGATGGATGAAGAAGGCGGTCGGCTTGAGACAATTGTGGAAGGTGGAATCGGAGAGGCGCGCTGTCACGCACTACTGGAGGAGGCAGCGGCTCGAAGCCATGGTAGGTGGAGTGGGGCATGGCCCCACGCTGTGCTGGGTTAGTGGACACCCAATCAGCCATAACAGCCAACCGTTACGCGGTGGGGCAGCGCCCCACCGGTTGGTCGAAATGGCCTCACACCCATGGGGCTAGCTGGGAAGATGGGTCTGCCTTTAGGCAAACCAGGCCGGATGCGGGCCGGACTTGTGGCCCTGTGGGCTGGACCTTCCAGCGGGCCAAGCCAAACCTGCGACCCAGTGGGCCAATGCGGGTGGTCTGAAACCCACCTGACGGGCCATACCAACCACGACCCAGGCCCATAAACTAAACCGGGCTGACCCTGATTGCCTGGACCCTGTGAAATAGGCCAAACCTTTGTGGGTCAGACTCAAGCGGGGTCAGGTAGACACTGGGTCTCGTTGCGTCAGGCCGTCCTGACCCAATCAGATCAGGCCCAGACCCAACCAATCCCTGAATAAAGAAACACCCATAACTGACGAACCAGGTTTCCATTAGACATGCCATTAGTGGAGTTGGGATCACTTTTGGGAAGCGGTCCCTTTGGCATATCTTGGCGGGCCCGATTGAGTTGTGTCGGGAACAAGGTGAAATCAACTCTGTTTCATAGAAAGGGGTGTAACTAACAGGCCATGCATTCATTTGACGAACCTTCTACAGCACTGGGACCCTTTGAGTGAGACAGTCTATTGGTATACTCTACTTGAGTTTTAGAGAAAGTTGTAGTGCAGTCGGGTTGGATCGAACCCAAAATCAACTAGGCCCCCAGAACTAAAACGCTTCTAATTCACAGACTGGGCGTCCGATTGATGTGACATCTATTGCGTTGGAACCCTTATGACATGAAGGTCCTTTGGGAAACTTCTTTTTAGAGCTTCATGGTAGTTGAGGTATGACCAATGGCTTGAGGAGAGGATTCTCCCGAAATCAAGCGTACAATGAGTGGGAATCTAGT
This sequence comes from Viscum album, assembly GCA_963277665.1. Lineage (NCBI taxonomy): Eukaryota > Viridiplantae > Streptophyta > Magnoliopsida > Santalales > Viscaceae > Viscum > Viscum album. The sequence goes on along the minus strand of OY728163.1, from coordinate 1,688,408,051 downwards.
GGCTGCCAGAGAGGTGGAGGTTAGAGACAAATCATACATAGGTCAGTACCGAGAAATCTTGTGTGTGTCAGAACTTACCGATCTTGTGTGGGATAGATCATGTGTGGGTCAGTGCTCAATAATTCTATGTGGGTCAGTGCATACCGATCCTATGTGGGTCAGATCCTATGGGGGTCAGCACTCAGCGATCCTGTGTGGGTTAACACTCAGCGATCCTAAGTGGGTCATAGCATACCAATCTTGTGTGGGTCAGATCCTGTGCGGGTCATTGCAGGGGTTAGTAACTATCGACTTCGGGTGGGTCAGATCCTGTGTGTGTCATTTCAAGGTTCATTACCTATAGATCCTATGTGGGTCAGACTCTGTATGGTCAACAGTAGTGCCTCTTGACAGAATAAGATGATCTAGCTTCGTAACTAATCATCTGTAATTCTATACTTCACTAATACCTGGTGTGAGATGAGTCTTTTACCTTCGTGGTGTTATCTTCATAGTGTTACCTGTGTTGTACTTTTACCTTCGTGGTGTTACCTTTTTGGTGTTACCTATGCGGTACATTTACCTTCATGGTGTTACCTTTGTGGTGTTACCTTTTTGGTAATTTTACCTTCATGGTGTTACCTTTGTGGTAATGTTCTCTCATGTATGAGAAAAATATATCTTGATAACTTAGGTATATGTATGGGCATGTACCTAAGTAGATTTGTTGACTGCTTCATGCTTTGTGGTTGAGGCCTTTCTTTGTGGTTTTTCCTTTTTGGAAATCTGGGAGGCCTTCAGGGGGTCTTGGGGTCCCTACTGAGTATTGTTATACTCACCTCTACATGGGCTATGCCCGCACATTGTTGTGTCTTATGTAGACGACAAAAAACATTGATTGAGGCTGAGGGAGACAAGACTGGACAATGCTCAGAGGTGGACATTTGACGCGATGTGCTATAGTGACTAATGATCGTGAGATGTACCTACCCTTTAGGTTGGATCCTTGATGGATAGTCTAGGAGATATTTTTCTCTTTTTAGTTGTACTTGTACTTTTTATTTGGGATTGTATTCTAGAACCTTTACTTTCAGTACACTTTTTACTACAAAAATTTACTTTGCGGTTGATTCTTGTTGTGTTCTCAGTTTGTGTGTTTGTACAGGTTTAAAGGAAATGCCTTCCCGTTATAGGGATACACCTTTTTGGTACTAGTCGTCAGCCCATGGACTATGGAAGGCGGGCTTGGGGTAGTCACGACACGGGCCCTGGGGGACGGGTCGTGACACCCATGTTGGGTAAATTATTTTTACATGTAATATACAACATGTATATGGAATTTTACATGCCATGTTTGTCTAAAGTACACATATACATGGAGATGTGAGAGTACTCATCATGTACTGGGGTATACATGCTATTTACTCCTTCCTTGCTACCCCTTTTAGGGGTTTTCATGTTTGAAATCCCAAAAGTCATAATTGGACACATGAATTTTTTTTGATAATTTTTACGTATAGATCATGATGTTACAATACTTGAGGTGATTTGAGGACTCCTAAAAGGTGACTTTGGGTGAGAGAACTTGAATAGAGATGTTCATCATTAAATTAATGATTACAACTATCTACGTAAGTGAGATATGGGATGAGACTCTTCTGTGGGTTATATGAAATGGTTAGTGGACTTGGAATGGGTTCTACAGGGTCCTCATATTATGTAACTCAGGATAGTCCCTTGTTAGCGGGAATGGGATGCGACTTGATGAGACAGATTTGGTTGTGTGTTTAGACCAACCTAGAGTGAGATATTGATCTGATATGGTCCATAAACCATCTCCCTAGACTGGAACTTACATAGATTTTCCATTGAGTACATATACCTTTCCATATGTTCCATTATGGACTAGGAGGCCTTGCGATTAGTTGTGACCAAGGATCCCATTTAGGATGCCTTTTTTTTTACTTACACATTTTTATGATCCCTTGTAGGATGCCTCTTCTTATGTTTCAACCTAGAATATCCCATGTAGGATGCCTCTGATTTCTTACTCTATTTAAGGATCTTGTGTAGGATGCATATTCTTTCTATCATTACCAAGAAAATCCCATGTAGGATGCATCTATATCTTATTCTTTATGAGGATCCCATGTAGGATTCCTCCTATTACTTATTAATTATGATAATTACAAGTAGGATTCCTCTCATGTGTATTGATTTAGGGGACCCAGTGAGTGCCCCAATGTTTGATTGACCCTAAGATAGTGTGTCATGGGTTTTGGTAGATATGGCAGCAGGTGTCACCTAGAACCCATGATAAACATATAATCCTAAGAGGCTATTAAATTAGTGGTGGGTTTAGGTGTTCATCCACCCTCACTATTTTATTTATTCATTCACTCAATTACCATTGATGCAACTACAATTTCTAGTTTTACTTCATATTTTTTTTATTTGAGCATGATGTGATGTGGAATACGATTGGGATACCCAAAGGTATTTCCCTAGATCCATCTTCTTATCCTTTTGTAGTACAGTTACATGATCAGGATTTATAGAGGTACTTACTGGGATCTGGATGATTACAACTTAAGCGATACTTGGATTCCTTATATGGAATGACTTGGATGGGCTCATGGAATAAATGAAATTAAGCTATGCATGATTAAAATTATTGGAAATGGAATTACATAGTGAAAATATAATTCCAAGATTATGATTTAGATATTCTAAGGTATTAATTATGATCTCTCTAAGTGATTCCTTCTTAGGGTTGGGGTGAATTTACCATTTTTACATTTTATATTTAACCTTGAGTGATACATTTGTTACAAATATATAATTCCTTGGATGGACTCATAGAGAATATGGGAATATATTATGCCTTTAGTGATACTTGTATTTATGATATGGATTGCCTTGGATGGTCTCATATGTTAAATGTAATTGAACTACACATTGAGTGATACTTGGATCCCCAATATAGAATTTCTTAGACATGCTCATTGGGTAGATGGGATTATATCATGCCTTGATAAATACTTGGATTCCGGGTACAAAATTCCTTGGAAGAGATCATAGTTTGAATGTAATTTTACTATGACTTGAGTGATACTTGGATTCCTAATATAGAATAAATTGGATGGGATTATAAGTTAAATGAGATTATGTCATACCTCAAGCGATACTTGGGTTCTGATTTGAAATTCCTTGGATGGGCTCATATGATAAATGGAATCATTTTTATTATGCTTGGTTATCAGTATACATGGACACCTTGGGTCCCAAGTTAATTATGACATGATAAATGGTTTATATAATTTTTTTTGTGTTGTATGAAGAAAGTATGGTTGATCGGGATTATAGACCCAAGGATCGACATGATTATACACAACATGAGTGGTAAGACATCTAGTTCAATTCCATATTCACAAGATGTTAAGTCAATTAGGTTCATTGTCCCAACATTTGACCATGGTTTTACTTTATTTACTTTATTCATGTTGTGTCTTGGCTAGGCTGAGAATATTTCATGAGAATACACTTATGATAGTAGATTATAGGTTCATTATTAGGGGTGGACTACTGAGATTTATTTCTCACCCCCTATACACGAACCTCAGTATACATGTAGAACTTATGTATGATTTCAGGTTTAGCATAGATACATGATGGATGGGGATTAGGACCAGGATTTCATGATCGAACAGAGTCACTCATGTAGATTATTATGATTAGGATAGAGTAGCTTGATAATATTATATGTGGTTCAAATCAGATTTAGGAGTAAATCCATGTACTTTCATTTTAGTTTATTTTATTCCTATATATGCATGACTGGAAAAGTGGGTGATCAGTTTTGTATGTATGACATGGTTATTTGGGATTTTACTATAATTTATTTCTTATTATAGCAGGGTTAATATTTACTACTTCATCGCTTTTTTTATTTATTTCTATGGATGATGTTTGTTTATTTATGTTGTTTTATCACTATGATATGAGGGTATAGTCTCCCCAAAGACACACCATAGTCCCCCACTAATAGTTAGAATCCTCTGGTATATAGGGAGGAAAACTTGAGTCCATATGTTGAACACGATTGGAGCATCGATTTAGTAGCATCCAGGTTGGGATGTTTTATCAATCCTCTTTTTTAAGAAGTATGAATCGATACACATTTTCATTGATTATCACGATCTCAACAAGATCATGATAAAAAAATAAGTATCCTTTTACATAGATTTATAACTTGTTCGATTAGATACATGGGGCCTAATATATTTCTAAGGTGGATCTTTGGTCAATATATTATCAAGTAAAGGTGAATAAGAAATATATTACCAAGACTTATTTTCGTACATGGTATGTGGACTATGAGTTCATAGTGATTTTATTTGGATTCACTAATTCTCCAACAACCTTCATGATTTTAATGAATATATTATTTAGGGATTACCTAGACAAATTTATGGTAGTCATTATAGATGATATTCTTGTCAACTCCAAAATCAAGGAGGAACATGAGGATCATTTAAATACTATACTAATAACCTTTCAGAAGGTAAAGTTATATGAATAATATAGTGAATGTGAGTTTTTTTAGTGTAAGTAACTTTCTTGAGTCATGTTATCACCAAAAAAGGGATATCTATAGATCTGTTAAAAATAAAGGCAATCAAATACTGTCCTAGACCAACATCTATGATGGAAATCCATAGTTTCCTTAGATTATCTGGGTACTATCATCAATTTGTGAGAAAATTCTCATGATTTTCAAGCCCACTAAAAAAGATTACATTGAAGGGAGTCAAGTTTATCTAGGTTGATGAATTAAAATAATGATTTAAAGAGCTAAAGAATAGGATAATCCCTATACCTGTGCTCATATTACCCACTAGTGGTGAAGGATTTGTGATATATAGTGATGCATATGAAAATGGATTGGTTTGTTTACTCATGAAAGATGATAATTTCATATCCCATTAATCCTTCTAATTAATGATACATGAGTAGAACTACCCAACACATTATCTATAATTAGAAGTAGTGATCTTCATGTTGAATATTTAGAGACATTATCTCTATGGATAAAAGTGTGACATACATATAGATTATAAAATACTCAAGTATATATTCACATAAAGGAACTTAATATGATCTAAATAAGGTAGTTATAACTGATCAAGGATTATGATTTTTCAATACATTACTGTCTTGGGAAGGAGAAAAAAGTGTCAAATGCTCTAAGTAGAAAGGATTCTGCAACCTTATCCATGATGAGGATTTCGAGGGATACAATATTCATGGACATGAAATGTAAATACATGGGAATAATAAAAGGATATCCATCCTACCTTGAAAAATAATTTCTCAACCATCCATCCTTGAGAGGATCAAGGATACCTATAAAGATGATTAGTTGCTACATAAGAAGGTATCAAATATTCCAAATCTTAAATTTGTTGAAGATGGATTTAGAAGGTTTAGAACCTGGATATGTGTATTATTAAAAAAATGAAGAGGGAACTTCTGGATGATGTGAATAGATCTTCCTTATTTATTCATCTTGGAAGTACTAATATGTATAGATATTTAAAGAAAAACTTCTAGTGGGATAACATAAAGAGGGATATTATCGAGTTTGTTTCTCGATGCTTGGTATGACAAGTCAAGGAGGAACAAAAAAAGTCTTAGGGTATGATGAAACCATTTCCAATACCATTATAGAAATGGTAAAAAATAATAATGGATTTTATCATAGTACTCCCTAGGACACCTAAAGGAAATAACTCCATTTGGGTGGTAGTCATTTTCCTTACAATGTTAGCACATGTCATTTCTGTCAAGGAATATTTATCTCTTGACCAACTCACCAAGATATACATAAGGGAAGTAGTAATAGTGAATGGAGTCCCACTTTCTATTATATATGATCAAGATCTAAGGTTTAACTCAAGGATTTGGAGAATAATTTAGAAAGTGTTGAATACAAAATTGAGATTCAACACTATTTATCACCCTTAAATAGTTGGTTAGTTTGAAAAGAATATTCACAATCTTGAGGATATTTTGATATCATGTTCAATGGATTTCCAAGGATGTTGGGACTAACACCTTCTCCTAGTAGAGTTACAATATAATAATAGTTTCCATTTTAGCATTCAAATGTCACATTATGGGGCTCTTTATTAGAATAGGTGTTATAATCCAACATGATGGGATAAAGTTAGATAACATAAGCTGATGGGATATAATTTTATCCAAAAAATAATAGAGAAGTTTCAAACCATTCAACGTCATATGAAATCTATACAAAGTTGAAAAAAATACTATGTATACAATCATAAATGGAACCTTGAGTTTGAGATTAGAGATAAAATGTTCCTTCATATATCACCATGGAAAATATTCATGATGTTTTGGAAGAAAGGAAAGATTATTCCTAGATACATTGACACCTTTTAGATCCTTGATTGCATTGGATTTGGGACTTATCGACAAGAACTCCCACCTAACCTATCTCAAATAGGTGATGTGTTCCATGTATCACTCTTGAGGAAGTAAATACCAGAATCCTCACATGAACTAAATCTAGAGGTTGCACTATTGTAGAATGATCTTTCATATGAGTAGAAGCCGATGAAGAACTAAGATCGTAGATATAAATTTTTATTAAATGAGAAAATTCACCTAGTCAAAGTGTTATAGAGAAAACACATGTTTAAGGAAGTGATACGGGATCAATAAAAAGAGGTGAAATAGAAGTACCCCAATCTATTTTAGTGTATGAAATGAAAATATTGGGGTAAAAAATCTAAAGGTAAGAATAATGTAAGTACCCAAACATTTATAACTGAAATTCCATTTTTAAATGAGTAAATTACTTATTAAGAATTGAATTTATAGAAATAACATGAAATACATTGGTTATTTTGGACTATTATATAGTCTGTTAAATTTAAAATATAGTTAATAATCATAAAAATTGACAATATAGTCATTGTACATTGACCATTAAGATTATTATATTAAGGGTTATGATAAAGTCCATTTGACACAGACAAAGGATTTGGTAACCTCAACCAGTAGTATTGTAGCTTATGAGGCCCATTTATCAGAGTATTAGAGGTAAATTGAATTAATGGGATTTTCACTTAACTAATCAGAACTCAAGATTCAATAATAGAAGCTCTAGTGAAAGAATTTATGATAGTAGTTTAAGATCATCGAGATTACGACCCAAACCATGTTCATCAAACCACCCCATTAAAATATCATCATCGCATACCTAACCCTTAGGGAATTCACTGGTGTAACAAAGAGATATGTATATATACCCTAACCATATGAAATTTTAAATTTTATTTTTAATAAAAAATGATTATATTTTTCCCTTTTTAATTTAACTTTTTTAAATGATTAAATAACGATTTTAGTATAAATTAGATTTTGATATGATGAAACACAAATTGTATTTTTGGGAAATATATAGTTTCAATCATGAAAATATTTTTGATAAATTCAAGAAATTTTTAAATAAATGATATTTTAATAAAATATTATTATTAAATAATATTTATTAAATATTAATGATAATATAATTTCACGAAGTCAAATGTAATATTTAAGGGTTAAAAAAATAATTATCGTTAAAAAAACAATATTTTTCAATAAATATGTATTTTTATTTAAAATTGTAAAATATAATATTTAGAGAATTATATTTATAAAATAAATTTTATTTTTTAAATCAACATGTTTAAATTATCCAATAGTTATTTTAATATAATTTTCCAAGAGAGTCAAATTTTAGAATAAAAATTAAATATGGTACAAATATACGATATGTATTTTGACATCATAATAACCCAAAAGTGATTTAATATATTCCATAAATGGTATACACAACCAAATATATATTTTTAATTTTAAAATATTTTGTTTTTAAACCATTTGATTAATTTTAGAAAGCCTTAATGAATCCTTAAAAACCAATATTATATTTAAGGGTTTTAAAATCAATTGTTTATAAACATGACTCAATTACACTTCACCAAGAGAATTATTTTAATGTGTTCAGTTCCTAGAATTTTAAAATAATGAGAACCACTAATATTTTTAAGAAACCAAGGGAAAAAACTATGGTAAGGTTTTTTGTTTTGATTACTTTATTATATAGATTCCAAAACCTACGTTTGAAAATTAATAAAGAATTATCCTCTATTTTACTATATAAATCCACCCAAAATATAATTCCAATTTACTCAGAACTCTTATATCATGAGGTTACTCTACCATTACCTCTCTAGATTCTTCCCTAGTTTCCCCCAAGCTCTTAAGAATCTCCTCCCAATATTTGAGACACACCCTCTCAAGGTAAGGGATCTCTCTCTCCCTCCCTCTATTTTCTATTCAAGAAATTTCTTTGTATTTAGCCATTTGAATCTCAAATGATTATATTTTCATGTCATTATAAATATCCCTATACTATAAAATTTATTTTATAATAATTATAAAACATTTCTCCCTTCTCATTCCAGCCTTTACCTAAGCTGTTACTATGCTGAAGTAGGGGATCCTCTCCTTCTCCTCTTTATTCAAGAACTTTATTTAAATTATGCCTTTTGATTTCAAATGGATCATATTGGGATACACTTTTACACATAAATATTATCATACTTATGATTTCAAAGTGATGAGAGACCCCCTTTCACTCTCCAATATTTTTTTTTGAATTTTCAAAAATCCACTTTATGGTTTAGTGGTTACCAAATAGTCCAAAATTAAAAAACATAACAGATAATCTGAATTTAAAATTAAAAATATAACCAATCCATAATTTTAAAATTTGAAAATGAACCTTGATTACATCACCAACATCCACCTCAGGCTGCAATATTCTAATCCACATCATCAACTATGTTATTCCCATCAACAGGCCTTTGAAAACATCATAAAAAAAATTGGGCTGCTAACCACCTAGAGTCATGCACCCACCCATCATATACCTCCACAACAACAATGATAGTGAGGATCTACCAGAACTCCATAAAAATCATCATATAGGATGACCAAAACCTTATAAATCAAAGAAAAACCAAATGAATGTACATCGGTAATTACCATCGCCGCCGTGGACAGGCCATCCAACACCAAAGCTCATTGGCCATCAAGGATTACCACTAGTAGAACAACACCCACAAAATATAATGGAATGTACAAATACTGTACTAAAATGAACATGACACACCTCATAGAACACTGAAACAAAAAAAAATCCAAAACCTCTAAGAGATCCACCGTACCAGACAAAATTGAAATGGGAGAGATAGAACAGAAAACAAGAACATATTTAAAATGGATAGGTCTTCCAGTGAGCTGCGACCTATATAATAAAAAGAAAATCACTACAAATATGAAAATGAACACTGATCGAGCCTCTTGGAACACCATAGATACTCTCTTAACACATCTCAAATCCTCCTAGAGAACCAACACACTAGACCGTAGTGTGGTGGAGCAATGGGCCCTGAAGCTAGAGCAGAGAAGAAGTGGACAAGGCCTCGATAGTGAGCCATGACCAACTAGGACCATCAAACTCTACATTCATAACTATAAACCTTGACTTAAACCTATAACACCACCAAATGACCAAACCACACATCCCAAAACTTCTTCGAAGGCCGCCACACCTTTCTGACCGGGATAGGAGCAAAGGATCATGAGGCCAGAGCAGAGAGCAGGCGGCCTAGGTCCACAATAGAAAACTGCACCATATGCCAGGACATTGAATAGAGAACCAAATCAACATTAAAGGTTTACACAAGAAGAATATTCAATAGATCAACAAAAAAAACAATGGAAAAGAACAAGAACTGATTATGATGTCATGTTTTATGTTGTTTCCATATTCCTATGTCACCTTTATGTTATAAGGTTATATTATGCCTAATTATTCAAGATTATTATTCTCAACCCTCTTATGTTACCTTGATATGCCTCTTAGATCACATGAACTGCTTTACCATATACCATGCTTTGTTTATTATGTTACTAGGATTTATATCTCACCCTTTAATTATATACATCCCTAGGTTATCCCAAGCAGTTTTACAAGATCCAAGGAATATAAGGGTGTGTTTTAGTGTTTTTAAACAATTACATTGTACCCATGTTTCAAGTTAATGATATATTCAACTAATTTCCCATAGACACTAGGCCTTGCGATCTTATAGGGTTGTATTATGTGTACCTTTATGTAATAAATCAATCAATAAGGTGTATTAAAATATGGGTTGTTATAAAATATGTATATATGGTCTTTTTTCATATTGGAAATAATAAATGGACAAATTAATTTTCATTGAGGTTTGTACACACTAGCCATATTTTTTGCGTGAAGTTGGTAATACCCATGCTAATTTTTTCAATTTTTTAGGCTTTGAATATTATGGAATTGTAGGGGTATTTTTAGTATATAAATCAATATATAATTTCTTACAAAGGAAATTTATAGGAAAATGAGATTCCTTTTATTTTTTAAATGGTGTTTGAGTGTTATCTCATTATTTTTGGTTACTTTAGAACCCACTCAATGCCTTGATTATATACAACCATATTTTATTTTAAATAATAGAAATGTTCACTTGAACTAATATAACCTTAAATATTAATTTTAATTCATATAATGTTATTCCCCATATTTTATTTTTGACAGTTTAGCTTCTTGACCAGGGGAAGATATTCATAGGATCAAGGCCGAACTAGCTTCTCTTATAATTTATTTTATAAAGGAAAATGTTGTTATGCACAATTTTGATCACCCTAACATAATCAAGGTAGTTTAATGATATGATATTCTCTTTTTTAATAGAATAAATCCTTCACTATTGAGTTTTACCTTAAATTATATTCTTAATTCAATTTAAAAGGCTCTAGATTATTGAAAAACATATGAACATTTTAGCACAACTGATGGTACTTATCTCAAAATAGAGTTCAACTAGATTTATTTATAGTTCATTGGTTTTATAATTGAAACTTTTAAGCTGAATATACAAAATGAAAATGGTCATATTGATATCCCAAAAACCTGATTTTTTTTACCTTATAAGGGGTGAATTTAAGCTTACCTCATAAAGAAATAGTGGTAGAATATTACCTTTAAAGTTATATCCTAGTTATCTTTTATCTTTCTCAAGATTTTAATTATTAGTCCCCATATATATTTTTTCTTTTTCATTAGGTTTATAAACAAATATTTCATTATGATTTTGGAAAACATTTCTTATTTTTTCTAAACATTTACTAGAAAACATGTTTAGAAAGTATACTTAAAAAATATTATATAGGAATTACCTCTTTAACCATTATCATTTTTTAACTCCAAAACCAATCTTTTTGATTTGAAATTTATTATGGTCCTAAAATAAATACATGCATTATATTTATAATAAATTTGATCGTTAGATCCCATTGTAATAAGTCATGTATTATAACAAGTTGATCTATCTTTTTTATAAGAAGATTTTACACCAAGACATGAAAACCAAGAGCATGCCTTTGAATAAGATAAGAATAATGAAAATAACTAGCTTTGGGGTAGATAAGGTCAAGGATTGAAAATATAATGATGTGAAATGTGATATTTGAATGCATGTCTTCATGGATCCTATAAGTCCCCAACCCGAATCACCTGGTCATAACCGGGGAGACTATTCCCTCAATAACAGATAGATAAACCAGAGTATAGAATAACAGAATAAAATCAGAGTAAAAAACCAAAATAAAATTGGAAGCAATAATAAAATCAATCAATATCGTAACAAATGAAATATAATACTCAATACATAAGTCAAAGGAGTTTTCAACATGATGTATATCTATAAAAATAATCAAATATAAAATAAAATAAGGATGAATCTCTTCACGGATCTAGGATTTTGTCCCGACATCACCTCAATCAACATTCTCCTCCTACACAACTACCCAAAATAAGTATCTTTCCATCTTCTGTAATTCCAGACCAAAAAAGTATTTACACACATTGAGATACCTATATAGGGTGTGGGTATAAATCAATTAGAACACCAATAATGAATCCTTATCATAAATGTATTAGTTCATATAAAAGTGTATATGATTATAGAAAACAAATACATAAATAAACATAAACCTAGTCGGGTCATTATGCACTAACAAGGTTGCTGCGAACAATGGCTCTACCTACTTTAGTTCATAGTTGAAAGAAATGTTTTTCCGAAACCCTAAACACATGGAAACCATAGACCATGCCTGATCATAGGTCATGAAATCATCAAGTACCACAAAACATCCTTGAATACTCTAGTGAGGATAATCATGCACACTAGACTATCCCAACAATTTTTTGGGAGGATAATCAATTACATCACACTGAAATAAAAGAGACAGTTAGTGGTGGTTTATTCATGATAGTTCTAATAATCTCCACAAGATAAATCCAAAAAAAATAATAATATAATGGTGGTTTCATGAAACATCCATGATATTTTTTTAAGTTTTCAGTTAGTGGCAATTTTAATTAATCCACTAAAAAACCCTAATCCCTCCCACTCTCCCACTCCCTTCATGTAACCCTGAACTCCCCCCACCTCCCCTGACCTCCTCTCCTATCTTCAATGGAAACCCTGAGCCCACGACCCCTTTTCCCTACACCTATCCTACCCTCCTCGGTAGAAACCCAGAGACCATGACCCCATTTCCATCCACCCATCCTCCTATCCTCTCTTAGGAGGTGACCCCAAGCCCAAAACCCATAACCATCATGATCCCCCCTCAAACACCAACCCCCACACCCCTCCGACCTCCTATATGATGGGAACCCCCCTGACATCGTCTCTAGCTAGCTCATCGGTGATAGGACCCCACTACGTGACCCTCCCCCTTATGACCTCCTCTATGGCCCACTCACCGGTGACAGACCCCCCACCCCACGTAGCCCTCCCCACTCCGACCTTCTCTCTGGACAACTCTCCAATGAGGGGAACCCCCCAAATCTCCGACCTCCCTCACCTTGACTCAGTTTCCCCCATCGACAGTAAATTTTTACTAAAGTGGAATTATTATATTTATGAAGTCTATTATATCCAGTAATGTTTTATTATCCATATCTATTTCTCTTATGTGGTTATATATATTTCATTGTATTCAATAATTATTTTTTCATGCATAAATTTGTTATATAATTGGTTACCTATTTATTTATGGTGGTGGTTGATTATGTATTGTGTATTTTTGTTTCTTATCAGTTATAGACTGTTATAGGTTAAGGACTCATATATTTTTTCCATCTTGTTACTAGTCATAATCCCCTATCCTATTTTAGGTGGGCTTGGGCTAGAACAGTCAGCACACCACCACCCTAGGAGTGGAACCAGTGAGATGGGTTTCATTCCAACTGAATCAGATGGGTTCGGTAGCTACAAACATATATGGATCACATTATTTATTTTTCATCACATAATTAAATAAAATTTCCTGAGAGATATATCTAATTTGTAGCTACTAAAATTTATGGATGTTTTTATATAATAATTTATGAACATTCTTATGAATATATATTTATTATCAATGATTATACTAATCATTATAATTATTAATATTGGAATAATAACCAACATAGAAATATGAATTGCAACATTATATTATATAAACTATATCACAATTTTACTGTATGATATGATATAAGACTCTAATAAATACCCTAGGATTTAGTTATGATTATAATGTTGTGTTCGATATATATAATATTTAAATAATATATTAAATTATAATTGTCACGACCCGCCTTCACCGAAAGGAAGGAAAGGATAGCAGATTTCCAAGCCCTTCCTTCTTTAAGTTGAAGGAGAGATAATGACCCCTGAGTCCCACCTACAGTAGGCCTCGGAGTGGCGACTAGCACCAAGGGTATAACATTTTCACAATATGGGAGGCATTACCCTTTTTAGTTAACCAAGATTGGGAGAAAGAATGATTCAACACCAAACAACACCAAGTATACAAAACTCAAGGTAAAAACCAAACTACATGCATGTTTTAATAATAAAACTGAACAAAGTACAAGGACTCCAAAGTATAATACCCAAAAGGAAAGGGAAAAGGCTAAGTAGAATCCAACAGTGACCAACAACAACTCCAACGTCCAGACAAGTAAGGTCCCGCACGACCTCTGAAGCCCTCCTGGAAACCTGAAAGTAAACGTAGGGTGAGCATACAAATTATACCCAGTAGGAAAACCTATAGATCTCATGAAAAAGTGGGGAGACATCCTAAAGTCCCATGAGAAGCAGAAGAAACATCATCTATCAATGAATCTATCCATCCCACCTCACTAGCCACGCTCACCAAATAACACAAGCAGTAAGATAATAGTAAAGAACAAAGCATTTGGGTACCCCACACCACTATTTAGCCCACTAGCTAGCTGATCATCCCTAACGGAAAATGTCTTGACACTACCACGCTCTTACTACCCGCACACACCTGGGCCTCACAACCATCCACATCCTTTACCGAACACACCTGAGCCTCATAACCACACATCCCTTCCCGCATACACCTGGGCCTCATCCTGAAGACACCTGGGAAAACAAACCTACCCAAAGAGTCCTGGGCTAACAACACACTAAACGAAACCTACCCGAAGAGTCTTGGGTGTATGGTCGCCTCCAGCCATCACAACCTAGGGATGATGGAGGAGGAAGGAGAGAAACTTGGGGGAAACACCCTTCCCTATGAGACGGGGTGTCCTACACTAAGTGCCCAACGTGGGTGGGGTGTGACTAACCACAAAACATACAGTTATACATACATATACTGACACACAACCCAACCTATGGATCCTCAAGCAGATACAAGCAGGTGCCCAAGCACTGCGGCCTCAGAAAACAGGTACACAACAAACAGTTCCTAGTTTCCCTATTCAAGTATCATTTCATAACAGTTCAAAATGAGTTAATCTCTTCACTACTGGGAAACTAACAGACACAACCACAGATGAAACAACAATTAAATAAGGAAGGAAAACTGTTGGAAAATTTAATCATTCACACCCGATTCTCTTGTAGAGTCACAACAACTAGGGATCAAGTGATATCCCTTGAAGTACTGGAAATAAAACAAACCCTGAGACATAGACCCATGTCCCAAAAATCCAGGAGCCAACGGTTTATCAACAATAGAGGATCCCACCTGAATTCATGTCACAACAGAGCAACCACACAACCTCAGATTCACAACCAGCGAAAGTATAACAACAGGGGATCCCATCCCCACCCATATCACCCCAGCAATGTAAGCCCCCCATCTAAGAAAACCATAAAGTCACCCGCAATCATCCCGTGAAAGAAACCAACCCAACCACTACCACCAACACAAGGTGGGCCCTTGTAGGTATTTTCAGATTTAAAAGATTTAACACACTCCATGGTTTCAATTCCACTGGGCTTAAACTGGAGTTATCACAGAAAAGGGTTGATCCTAGTGCTTTCCATTTATTTAACTGAGTATACGTAATTAACCAATTCCATGTTACATTTATTTAAACATATAGGAGCACCGAGGTTCATTAGTGCACAGGGAAATACCACTAACGACCATGATTTTCAGTGAGCATAGACCCGTATAATTCACAACACATATCAACATAAAAGAGTACAACAGAACATTAATCACACCCCCTTTCCTTCTTTAGAGTTCCGTTCATTATCTTAATTAAGTTTGGTTTCATCAATTTACAAAGAGAAAAAATCATACCCATCCCGCATGATGAATATAAAGGAGAGATGAAGGAGAAAATCCCTACATGATTGATCAAGGATCGACGTTAAGTCCTCGCATGGAAATTGGAAAAAAAAGGGAGTAGCAGGAACTCCACGGAATGCGATCAAGGAAAAATTCTTGGGGGTACAACTCGTCCAGAGGAAGGGTCTTCCGAGCACAAGGTGATAGAGGAAAAGAAACCTAGGGAGAATAGAAGGCTTTAGGTTATAAAGGCTGAGATACAATATCCCCGAGATGGTTAAGATATGGAGAAAAACTCAAAACCGCGGAAGAAGATGGATCGTGGGTTGACCATGTGGTTGGTCCACCCCACACACACAACTTAAAAGGTCCCCTCCCTTTGGGGTGGTTAAAACCGACGCACACCTCCTTAACCAAGGTAGGAATCCTCATAGGATGCGATAGAGGCGTTTCTGAAAACGCGGTTAAAGGCATGACCAAAACGCATGGTTTTACATTTTAGGAGGGTATCTCACCAATAATTTAATTAAATACCATTAATGGGCTTTAAAACAGGCTTAAAGGGGTTAAAACATGGTTTACAAACCAATTCGCGCAAAAAGGAGGCACTACTAGAAAACCCGTGGAGAGGTCACCGGTAGGCTAGGTCTACCGGTAGACCAAGCTACCGGTTGGCTGAGGCTACCGGTAGGCCGGGGCTACCGGTAGGCTGAGGCTACCAGTAGGCCGAGCTACCGATAGGCCGAGGCTACCGGTAGGCCGAGCTACCGGTAGGCCAAGGTCACCGGTAGGCCGAGCTGCCGGTAGGCTGAGGCTACCGGTTGGCTGAGGCCACCGGTAGGCCGAGCTACCAATAGGCTGAGGATACCGGTAGGCCGAGGCTACTGTTAGGAGTCTTAAGCTTCACCGAGAAGCTGGGATGGACTTCCAGACCACCCAGAACACCCCAAACATCATATTTTCACCATGTAATAGACCCCAAAACCCCGAGCCATTACATTAGATACTTCTAAAACTATTCTCATCCCCAAGAATATAAGAACAAACCAGAAAGGAGAAAAGTGGGGTCCAAACAACCACCCTCTAAAGATAATTCTTAGGGGAAAACCCCTGAGTTGTTTGAAAGCTAGAAAAGAACCCCCTACATCCAGGAATACTCCCCCAAGAGTTATCAACCACAAACATTCACAACAAGCACAAGGATCACACTGTCCAATACCTGAGTCAGGGAGTCCCTTCCTACATGTCAGGATATTATCTACTTTGGGAGGCACTGGCTCGCCCATATGAGTTTAATCACATCCACATTAATGCGCCTTGATTAGCAGTCAGGTTTTCCCATCATCACACATTTAGTGTCAAAACAAGCAGAACAAGCATTTCATATATTAAAGAACAAGGTGAAACATCTCAACAAAACTCAGAACAACAACAACAACAAGGAAGTCAAAACAGCTCGGGATACTGAACGCGTAAATGGGCCTCCCACTCCCAAGTGCTCTCCTCTAGGCCACCATGCCTCCACAACACACGAACCAAGGTGATGGTTTGTCCATGAAGCACTTTCTCTTTACAATCCTTGATCTTGATTGGTCATTCTATGAAGGTTGCATCATTTTCGACATCTAACTATCCCCAATCGATGACGTGGGAGTCATCATGTAGATATCAATGAAGCTGTGAGACGTGAAAGACATTGTGAACTTTCTCCAACTGAGGTGGCAACGCCAGCTGATACTCCACCTCACCAACTCGTCCCAATACCTCGAAAGTTCTGATGAACCTAGGGGAGAGCTTACTCCCCTTCCCAAACCTTCACTGCCCACGTCGAGGGGAAACATTCAAGAACACATGATTTCCAACCTCAAAATCCAAGGGCCTACTCCTACGATCGACATAAGACTTATTTTGGTCCTGTGATGCCTTCATCCTCTCACGCACGAGCTAAACCTTATCAGTGGTTCCCTGCACCACTTCTGGCCCAAGAACAGTTGCTTCCCCAATCTCTATCCGCAAATGGGTGAACGACATGGCCTTCCATACAAGGCCTCAAATGGTGTCATGCCAATAGTGGAGTGAAATCTATTATTATAAGAAAACTCCACCAGAGGCAAGTGTCATAACCATGATCCCCCAAAATTCAGAGCACATGCCTTCAACATGTCTTCCAACGTACATATCATTCGTTCTGTTTGCCCATCTGTCTGAGGGTGGAAAGCAATGCTAAAGCGTAGCTGGGTGCCAAAGTCATGCTGTAATACCCTCCAGACTCATGAGGTAAACCGCATGTCTCGATCATAGACCATAGATCTCAGAATCCTGTGCAACCGCACCACCTCATTGACGTACCTCTAGGCTAAGGTGCTCACTGGGCTCGACTCCTTAATCTCCAAGAAGTGTGATGATTTTTTCAACTAATCCACCACTACCCAGATGGAATCATATCCTCCCTAAGCCCTTGGTATCCCTGTGATAAATTCCATCATGATTTCATCCCACTTCCACTCGGGAACATCTAAAGGCTGTAACAACCCTCCAGGAAAACAGTGTTCAGCCTTCACTTGCTGACACACCAGGCACTTAGCCACAAAATCTACCACCGCCCGCTTTACCCCGGGCCACCAAAACTGTCCCCTCAAGCCTTGGTACATCATTGAGACCCCAGGATGTACTGCTAAATCCGGTCCATGGAACTCATGGAGAACACCTTTACACATTATCTCCAGAACAAAAATCCTTCCATGGAAAAGCATCTGATGCTGACCATCCTCTGACCATCCCTCAGGAGAATTTCCCTGATAAACATGATCTCGCATCACATACACCTCTGAGTCCCCCACTGAGACTCTTCCACCTGAACCACTAAAGAGGAAACTATAGTCATCTGAAACAGACATCCTCTTCCACCTTCCACCCTTGCATCCAAATGCAAGGCCGCTAACTCTTCCATCACTCTCCAAGCATCTGCAGATTCCCGAACTACTTCCTTCTACGATTTAATTCTCAGGGCATCAGCCACAACATTACACTTTCCCTCAGTATAAGAGATCTCGAAGTCGTAGTCTTGGAGGAACTCAACCCATCTCCATTGCTGCAAGTTCAGATCCCGCTGGGAAAAGACATAACGCAAGATCTTGTGATCTAAGAAGACCACAAAGCGCTCTCCGATGAGATAATGCCGCCACAAATTCAATGCGAACACCATGACCGCAAGCTCCAGATCATGGGTGGCATAGTTATGTTCATGATGATGTAACTGCCTAGACCCATAAGATATCACTACTCGCTGCTGCATCAACACACATCCCAACTCAATGCTAGAAGCATCACAGAACACTTCAAACAACACCCCTTCATCTGGTAATCTGAGTACTAGAGCACTAACCAGCTTCTCCTTTAGGTAGCCAAAAGCTGTTTCGCACTGGTTGCTCCACACGAAGTCCTGGTTATTCCTAGTCAAAGCTATCAACGAAGCTGCAAATCGATAGAAGTCGGTCAAAAACCTCCGGTAATAGCCTACAAAACCCAGGAAGCTACGAACTTCCGCCACATTCTTGGGTGCTTCCCATGAAACAACTGCCTCAACCTTCGATGGTTCTACTGCTATTCCCTTCTAAGACACTATGTTTCCAAGGAAATGTACTTCTCGCATTAAAAACTTGCACTTAGATAGTTTCCCATAAAGATGGTGGTGTCAAAGGACTCCCAAAACTGCCCTAAGATGCTCAACATGCTCTTCCTCTGATCTTGAGTAGATAAGGATGTCGTCGATGAACACCACAACAAACTGGTCTAGAAACTCTCGGAAGATAGAGTTCAAGAGGTTCATGAACATATCTGGTGTGTTTGTAATGCCAAACGGCATGACCACAAACTCAAAGTGGCCATATATGCACCTGAAATCCATCCTCGAGATATCACCTTCCTTCACTCTCAACTGGTGGTATCCAGACCGCAGATTGATCTTAGAGAACAAACCTGCTTCCCTCAGCTGGTCGAAAAGATCGTCTATCCTTGGGAGGGGGTAACGATTCTTGACTGTCACCTGATTCAACCTCTAGTAGTATATGCACAGTCGTAGACTACCATCTTCCTTCTTTACGAACAAGACTGGAGTACCCCATGGGGACATGCTGGGTCGAAAAAATCCCTTCTCCATCATATCGTCAATCTGAATCCGCAACTCCCGCAACTCAGAAGGTTCCATCCGATAAGGAGACATCGAGATCAGGCAGGCACCAGGCTGTAAGTCTATCCCAAACTCAACGTCACGTTGAGGGGGTAGAGTCACAACCTCATTGGGAAAGACATCATAGAATTATCTTACAACCTCTGGGACATCCATCATTCTTGTGTCCTCCGACTCCACTGACACCCCATCCATCATAGAAAGGAGTGGCTCCATGTGTCGACCCCCCACCTGATAACTCTGATCCCCCAAAAAAGCCACACACTGTCCATCCTCTTTGGAGAATTCGACACTTCTCCAATAGCAGTCGATGATGGCATGCACGGAGAATAACCAGTCGATGCTTAGAATGAAATCGTATTGCTGCATCTGTAATGAAAGAAGGTCTCCACTGGATTGATGCGGTCCCAACATCAGTCTACATCCCCGGAAAAAGTAAGATACACTGGTCTGACCCCAAACTGGTGTTATCAACACTAGTGGCACAAAAAGTCTCTCGGCATCCAGACCCAGAGCATGGGCTAATTCGGGCGTAACAAAGGAGTGCGAAGCTCCCGAATCAAACAAGGCAGAAACAAGAGTGTTGAATAAACTTATCGTACCTTGAACGACCACTGGTCCCATCAGAGCTACTAACTCTGCAGCATGAAACTGTACATGCCCAGCTACTATACCTCGCTGATGTCGACCACCTCCCTAACCACGCCCTATTTGAGGTCCCTGAGGAGCACCCTGGTGTCGGTCTCCTCCCGCAAGGTCGTCCCTCGGAGGGCCAGGGGTCTGCTGCTACTATTGGAAAGGCCTCACCGACAATAGATGCTACTGAGGTGGGTGCTGAAACTGCCCACCTCCAACATGTGGAGCTCGAGTCGGACACCTGCTCTGGACGTGCCTAAAAACTCCGAAAGAGAAACACTTCGGTCCTGGCCCTGTGGAAAAGGGGCGAGGGCCAGAAGCTTAGGACTGGAACTGATGAGGCCAAATCCCTACTTGTCGAAACCTAGAAGGCCCTATCGCTGGAGACCTGCTGCTGACCTCCTTCTCCTTTAATGAACTCGGCTGGTTCCTTTCTCATGGTGTGCCTCCCTTAGAGTGCATCCTATCTACTATCTCAGCCTTCTTATGTACTACTAGTATGTCTGAAGAGTGAAGGGAGTGATATCATACTGAAGAGAAGGACAAAGTGCCTCCTCCAACCGTCTTGCCCGAGACTCCTCATCCGGAAAGAGATCCAGGGAAAAGTGCAAGAGATCTTTGAACTTGATCCCCATCTCCCTCACTGACATGCTTCCATGCTGAAGGGAGAGAAAATCATGTATCTTCTCATATTTTGCTACAGAGGAGAGGAACTCCTCCCGAAATTCCTTCTCGAAACTGTCCCATGAAACCTCTGCCTTTGTCTTTTCTCCCAAGAAAAGCATCCACCACTGACGTTCTGCTCCTCTCAGCTGACTGAAGGCCAACGGAGCCCAGTACTCCCTCAGAGCATGGATCAAAGACAAGGTTATGGCTAGCTCCTTGAGCTATTCCTCCATTTCTGAGTCAGAAACACTGCCCTCATACTTCTCGAGGATTTGTTGCTGGAAGGAGTGTAGAGTCCTCTGCCGCAAGTCATCCTCCTCATCTCGGTCAACCATCTGCTGGTCAACTACCTCGATCCACTGGGCCTCAACCACCTGAGTCGCTCATGGATAACGTCTGGGTTCCATAGCTGCAAGGTAAACAATGAATTCATAATCCTGAGTAGCAAGGGAATTATTATTATTATTATTAAATTTTTCTCCCCAAGGTGCCCCAAATTAATTAAAAACATAATCAGTATGATGTATGTACCTTCCATAGGGTCTTTACCTTTCAATAAATGTAGTATGACTTGGTCATTTGATAGGCTCAGAGTCCTTACATCAGATCACAAGGGGCCCTAAAATCCCGTTTCCTAGACGGTCCTCCCTGGTTTATTTCACGAACCAAGATCACCTAACATTGTTGCCCTACCATCCCATGCAATCCTCACTGTGCCTAACTCTAGACTCCATCCTATCCCTCAACCTTTACCCTGATACCATTCCATCATGACTCGCCTTCACCAAAATGAGGGAAGGGATAACAGATTTCAAAGCCCTTCCTTATTTAAGTTTAAGGAGAGATAATGACCCCCGAGTACCGCCTCTAGTAGGCCTCGAAGTGGCGACTAGAACCAAGGGTATAAAATTTTCACAATATGGGAGGCATTACCCTTTTTAGTTAACAAAGATTGGGAGAAATAATGAGTCAACACCAAAAACCACCAAGTATAGAAAAATCAAGGTAAAAACCAAACTACATGCATGTTTTAATAATAAAACTGAACAAAGTACAAGGAATCCAAATTAAAATACCCAATAGGAAAGGGAAAAGGCTAAGTAGAATCCAACAAAGACCAACAACAACTCCAACGTCCAGATTAGTAAGGCCCCTCATGGCCTCCAAATTCCTCCTGGAAACCTGAAAGTAAACGTAGGGTGAGAATACAAAGTATACTCAGTAAGAAAACCTAAAGCTCTCGTACACAAGTGGGGAGACGTCCTAAAGTCCCGTGTGAAGCAGAAGAAACATCATCTATCAAGGAATCTATCCATCCCACCTCACGAGCCACGCTCACCAAATAACACAAGAAGTAAGATAATAGTAAAGAACAAATCATTTGGGTACCCCGCACCACTATTTCCCCCACTATCTAGCTGCTCATCCCTAATGGAAAACGTCCTGACGCTACCACGCTCTTCCTGCCCGCACACACCTGGGCCTCACAACCATCCACATACCTACCCACACACACCTGGGTCTCATAACCACACATCCCTACCCGCATACACCTGGGCCTCATCCCGAAGACACCTGGGAAAACAAACCTACCCGAAGAGTCCCGGGCTAACAACTCACCAAACGAAACCTACCTGAAGTGTCTTGGGTGTAAGGTTGCCTCCAGCCATCACAACCTAGGGAAGAGGGAGCAGGGAGGAGAGTAACTAGGGGGAAAAACCCTTCCCCATGAGATGGGGTGTCCGACACTAAGTGTCCAACGTGGGTGGGGTGTGAATAAACACAAAACATACAGTTAGACATACATATACCGACACACATCCCAACCTATGGCTCCTCAAATAGATACAAACAGGTGCCCAAGCACTGCGGCCTCATAAAACAGGCACACAACAAACAGTTCCCAGTTTCCCTATTCAAGTATCATTTCATAACAGTTCAAAATGAGTTAATCCCTTAACTACTGGGAAACTAACAGGAACAACCACAGATGAAACAACAATTAAAGAAGGAAGGAAAAATGTCGGAAAATTTAAGTATTCACACCCGGTTCTCTTGTAAAGTCACAATGACTAGGGATCAAGTGAGATCCCTCGAATTACTAGAAAAAAATAAACCCTGAGACACAGCCCCATGTCCCCAAAATCCAGGATCCAAAGGTTTATCAAAAAAAAAAAGGATCCCACACGAATTCGTGTCACAGCAGAGCAACCACACAACCTCAGATTCACAACCAGTGAAAGTATAACAACAGGGGATTCCATCCCCACCCATATCATGCCAGTAATCTAAGAACCCATCCAAGAAAACCATAAAGTCACCCGAAATCATCCCATGAAAGAAAACAACCAAACCACTACCACCAACACAAGGGATACCCTTGCAGGTATTTTCAGATTTAAAAGATTTAACACACTTTATGGTTTCAATTCCACTGGTCTTAAACCGGAGTTATCACAGAAAAGGGTTGATCTCGGTGCTTTCCATTTATTTAACCGAGTATACGTAATTAAAAAATTCCATTTTGTGTTTATTTAAACATCCAGGAGCACCGAGGTTTATTAGTGCACAGGGAAAGACCACCAACGACCATGATTTTCAGTGAGCATAGGCCCATATAATTCACAACACACATCAACATAAAAGAGTACAGTAGAACATCGATCACACCCCCCCTTTCCTTCTTTAGAGGTCCTTTAATTATCTTTATTAAGTTTGGTTTCATCAATTTCTACACAGAAAAAAGCATACCCACCCCACATGATGCACAGAAAGGAGAGACGAAGGAGAAAATCCCTACATGATTGATCAAGGATCGACATTAAGTCCTCGCGTGGAAACTGGAAAAAATAGGAGTAGTGGGAACTCCATGGAATGCAATCAAGGAAAACTTCTTGGGGGTACAACTTTTCCAGAGGAAGGGTATTCCAAGCGTAGTGTGATTGAGAAAAAGAAACCTAGGGAGAAGAGAAGCCTTTAGGTTATAAAGGATGAGATACAGCATCCCCAGGACGGTTAAGATATGGATAAAAACTCGAAACCACTGGGATTGTAGGTTGACCATGCGGCTGGGCCATCCCACACGTCCAACTTAAAAGGTCCCTGCCCATCGGGGCGGTTAAAACCGACACACACCTCCTTAACCAAGGAAGGACCCCTCACAGGATGCGGTAGAGGCATTTTTGAAAACACAGTTAAAGGCACAACCAAAATTCATGGTTTTCCATTTAAGGAGGGTAACTCACCAATCATTTAATTAAATACCATTAATAGGCTTTAAAACAGGCTTAAAGGGGTCAAAACAAGGTTTACAAACAAATTTGTGCAAAAAGGAGGCGCTACTGGAAAACCCGTGGAGAGGTCACCGGTAGGCTAGGTCTACTGGTAGACCAAGCTACCGGTTGGCCAAGGCTACCGTTAGGCCGGGGCTACCGGTAGGATGAGGCTACCGGTAGGCTGAGGCTACTGGTAGGCTGAGCTAACGGTAATGGTAGACCGAGCTACCGATGGGCCGAGGCCACCGGTAGGCCGAGGCCATCGATAGGCTGAGGCTACCGTTAGGAGTCTTAAGCTTCACCGAGAAGCTGAGATGGCCTTCCAGAACACCCCAAACATCAGATTTTCACCATGTAATGGACCCCAAAACCCCAGTCCATTACAATAATAGTGATTCATAGTATATGATTCACCCATTTTTTTGAATATTTATCAATTTCAAACAACCAACAAAGTCCTTTAAAGATTCTTTGTTATACTTCATAATTTTATGAGAATCTATTAAAACTCTATTAAAAATGGTTTATTAAAAAAAATAATTTTTTGAACAAAAATTTTTCCAATCATTTTAATTAGTTTTCTATAGCATAACTTTGTAATAATATAGTCCTTAATCATTTGAAATATAGTAATTCTGAGAACAAAAAAATTTCAGGATCCTAGTGGATTAGCATCTCGGACCACACCACCACTACTGTCATCTTATGTGGATGATAGTGATTTTGTTTTACATGATATTGATAGTGATCTAGATGTTTTCATAGATATAATTGGTATCCCACCACCTAATTAACCTTCGATGATGGAGCAGTTCGTCACCCCTCAATCTAGGGGATATTGGTAAGTTACTATTACTGGTATGCATGTCATTTTTCAAAAAAACATTACATTTTATTAATTGTTTAATTCATTTATCATATATATAAAGAAAACCACAGAAGATATACAAATAGAAACATGAAATATGTATGGGACTTGAAGGAAATTAGGATCATCATTATATTTGATGAGTTTGGGGTGCCTATTGGTGACATTGCTGAAATATATGGGCATATTCTTGAGTAGCTTTCTTTCGAGACGGTGAACTTTCCTATTAATTATAAATATTGGAGGAATATTCCTAAAACTTGGAAAAATTAGGTCTTTGATACTCAAATAAAGGTAAATTTAATTTAATATTCCATGAAAACTAATTTAAATGACATGGGGAAAATTTTATCATATACTGATAAAGTGTTATGTTTTTTATTTCAATATGTATTTTCATTTTGATGTCCCTGACTCCATTTCATGCCCATGGACTTTGAAAAATATTGGGCAAGAAATGGAGATATTTTAAATGGATATTATGGAATGAGTTTAATGAAACTTCTCCAAGATCACAAAAAATGTATGATAAAGTGCCTGAAGACATTTCTCAGGAGCAATGGAATCTCTTTGTCGTTATCAACAGAGATACATCTCATCAGGTAATTTCATATTTTATAGTATCTTAATAACATAAACATAATAAAATTATAAATTTTATTAATGTTTATATTTTTTGTAGGAATTATGATGTCATTCTTTACATTGCAGGGTCTTAGAGTTTTTTGAGAAAAATAACAATTTTGGTTTATATTTAATTAAATATTATTTATATAATTTTATTATAACTCAATGTTTTTTTCTAAATTATTTACATTTTTTATAAAGGCTTATATATTAGGTCACTTTATTGGTTGGATAGAGATGTGGTTTAATATGCATAGGAAACCAGATGGAAGTTTCATAAATGATGCTACTAAAGACTTTGGAGTAAGTAATTTTCATTACCATTTCATATTATTTTATTACCATAAAAATGTAATAATAAAAAATATATTATAACAACTAACAAGACTTAAACCCAATTAAATGGGGCTATAAACATGGATCAAATTATGTCAATTTGGAATTGGTTGATACATCTAATATTCCTCAATTAATTAGGTTTAAGGATTTTTTATTGTTATAATATAATTTTCAATATTATGTTTTTATAGTTTTGAAATAAAAATAAATACTAATGTAAAATTTATTAATTATATAACATTATGAAGTTCAGATATTTTAAAAAATCATTGTTAATATTTTTGTATTAATAGGTTAAAATTCAAGAAGTTTGGGATGTTAACCCTTCACAATCAGCATCGGTTTCCCAAAATGATATAGTTGGAATAGTTTTAGGGAAGGAGCATCCCAAACATGCAAGGGGGGTGGGTTCTCGACCTACTTATTTAGCTATATTTGGTAGGGAAATTTCATCCATTACTGCTACAACCGGTGGGTGTTTTAGTAGTGTCATTCATCAGGAATCACAAAGAGAAATTTAATGATTGAAATAAAAATTACAAGAATAATATTGTTATAGGTAAACACAGGATCAGTGATGGTTGAAAATTGAAAATGCTTTAGTATCTTTATTTCAAGAGATGACTGACATGATACCTGAAGAAATTTCCAACCTTATTGCTCATCACAGTGAGGTAAATTCTAAATTCAGTAGATCATCCACACATTTACAAAGAACACATAAAACATCCATAATCTTTGTAGCTACAATTTCTGATAATCATCACTAAAAAAATTTATTTTATCTATTTAGTGAAGGTTACTGATAACCATCGTTAAATAATTTAACAATGGTTATATTAACTTTTCCCATGTTATTTTTTGTTGTTTTTTGTTAATAAAATGTTTCCAATAGATTAAAAACCCATCGCTGAGTACCCAAAAAATAACACATATAAAAATTACCGCTTAACTTTAAAAATAAATGATAAATGATTATTGACCATGAAATACATGGTGGTTTAGAATGTAAAATTATATTTCTTCCATCAAATTAGAGCATCAAAAGATATAAAATAACTAATATATATTTTATTAATTAATTAAAATAATATTAGTAATAATGCTAAATTATTTATTTTATTAATAATATATTATTTGTACAATTATAATTTAAAAAATATTTATTTATTTTAAAAGTTATCATAGGAAAATAACCATATATTTATTTTTAAAATGTAAGAACCGATGCCACATCAATCCGAGTTACGATTTTCTTGTGATGCTCGTAAATATGTTTTTAGTGTTTTAAAACACTAAAATGACAGTTTAACAATCAAAACAATAAATAACGATCATTTATTGATGTGAAATCATGGTACAACCACCATTTAATTATTTATGACATGTATAAGTAACACATCCATTCAAAATGCAGTGTGCTTTGAATGACTCAATTAGAACTTTTAAAAGGTTTAAAAGTTTTAGAAACATGAATCAGGGGGTCAAAACCAAAAAAGGATATCGTATTTCTCTAAAATAATTAGAAAATAACCATATATTTAATTGTGAAATGTAGGAATTGATGACACACCATTCCAAATTTTGGTTTTCCCGTTATGGTTGTACATATGTTTTTTGTGTTTTAAAGCACTAAAACATGCATGGAATAGTTAAAACTAGACAAAAAACATATGGTTGTACTAAAATCATAGAAAAATTATTATAGATTTAATTTTGAAATTTAGGAACTGATGAAACATTATTGTGAATGACAGTTTTCCTGTTATGGCCGTAAACATGTTTTTGGTGTTTAAAAGCACTAAAACGTGCATGGAATGATCAAAACCAAGAAACCAACATCAGATTTTACTTAAATCATGGTAAAAAACTTTATATTTAATTTTGAAATGTAGTAACAATGGAATGTCATTCTGAATGATGGTTTCCCCTTTATGGCTGTAAATGCATTTTTTACTGTTTTAAACCACTAAAACATGCATGGAACAATCAACACTAGGAAAAAGATGACAGATTGTCCTGAAATAATTGGAAAATGATCGTATATTTAGTTTTGAAATGTAAGAACCGATGACATGTCTTTCTGAATGGCAGTTTTCCCATTATGGACATAAACGCATTTTTAGTGTTTTAAAACACTAAAACATGTTTGGAATGGTCAAAACCAAGAAAATGATGTCATATTGTACTTAAATTAGGGGAAAATGACCATAGATTTAATTGAAAAATTTAGGAACCAACTACACATCATTCCTAATAACGGTTTTCCTGTTATATATATAAACAAGTTTTTTGTGTTTTAAAACACTAAAATGTGTGTGGAACAATCAAAACCAAAAAATGATGTTATATTTTCCTAAGATCAAAGGAAAACTACCATATATTTAATTTCAAATTTAGGAACCAACTGAACATCATTCCAAATGAAAATTTGGTTGTTATGGTTATAAACATGTTTTTAGTGTTTTAAAACACAAAAACGTGCGTGGAACGGTCAAAACCAAACAAACAATATCATATTGTCCTAAAATATAAGAAAAAACACCATATACTTTATTTTAAAATGTAGGAACCAAAAAAACTTCATTATGAATGACATTTTTCCTATTTTGATCGTAAATGCACTTTTAGTTTTTAAACCACTAAAACATGCGTGGAATGGTCAAAACTATGAGAACAATGTCGGATTATCCTAAAATCAGGGTAAAATGACTTTAGATTTAATTCAGAAATGTTGAAACTGAAAGAATGCCATTTCGAATGGCAGTTTTCCTATTATGGCTGTAAACACACTTTTAGTGTTTTAAAACACTAAAATGTGCATGGAATGGTCAAAACTAGAAAAATAATGTCATATTGCCTTGAAAATAAGGAAAACCATAGTAGATTTAATTTTGAAATATAGGAACTAACAGAACATTATTCTGAATGTAGGTTTTCCCGTTATGGCCGTAAATAGTTTTTAGCGTTTTAAAGCACTAAAACATGCATGAAATGATCAAAATTAGAAAAATGATGCCATATTATCCTAAAATCATAAGACAATGACTATAGATTTAATTTTGAAATTTTGGAACTGAAAGAACGTCATTACGAAGGACAATTTGACCATTATGGTTGTAAATGTGTTTTTAGTGTTTTAAACACTAAAATGTGCATCGAATGGTCAAAAATAACCAAATGATGTTAGATTGTCTTGAAATTAGATGAAAGAAACCATAAATTTAATTGTGAAATGTAGGAACTGATGACATGTCATATCGAATTATGATTTTCTCGTTAAGTCTGTAAACATGTTTTTGGTGTTTTAAAACAATAAAACGTACGTGGAACAATCAAAACCAGAAAAATAATGCTAGATTGTCCTGAAATCAGGTGAAAACTACCAAATATTTAATTTTGAAATGTAGGAACCAACGACACTTCATTCCAAATGACATTTTTCCAGTTGTGGTCGTAAATGTGTTTTTAGTATTTTAAAACACTAAAACATGCATAGAATGGTCAAAACCATGAAAACAATACCATATTGTCCTAAAATCAATAAAAAATTATTTTAGATTTAATTGTGAAATGTAACAACTGATTGACCATAATTCTAAATGACGGTTTTCCCATCATAATCGTAAACACATTTTTAGTGTTTTAAACCACTAAAACATGCATAGCACGGTCAAAACCAGGAAAATGATGACATATTGTTATGAAATCGGGGGAAATGACTGTGGATTTAATTGGTAAATGTAGGAATCGATGACACATCCTTATGAATAATGGTTTTCCCATTATGGTCGTGAATGCATTTTTAGTGTTTTAAACCACTAAAAAGTGTGTGGAATGGTCAAGACCATGAAAATAATGTCGGATTATCCTAAATTCAGTGTGAAAATACCATAGATTTAATTTTGAAATGTTGGAATAAATGGAATGTCATTCCGAATGATGGTTTTACTGTTATGAATGTAAACACATTTTTAGTGTTTTAAAATAATAAAACGTGTGTGGAAGAGTCAAAATCAGACAAAAGATGCAATGTTTTCTTGAAATTAGTTGAAAACCACTGTAGATTTAATTTTAAAATGTAGGAATCGATGAAACATCATTCCAAATGACAGTTTTCTTGTTACAGTCGTAAACACTTTTTTAGTGTTTGAAAACACCAAAACGTGAATGGAATGGTAAAAATAAAGAAAACAATGTCATATTGTCCTGAAATCAAAGGAAAACCACCGTATATTTAATTATGAAATTTAAGAACTCACGTCACGTCATTTTAAATGACAGTTTTTCTGTTATTGTTTTAAATGTGTTTTTAGTGTCTTAAAACACTAAAACATGTGTGGAACGGTCAAACCCATAGAAAAAAACCTT
The DNA here is from genome assembly GCA_963277665.1 of Viscum album. NCBI lineage: Eukaryota > Viridiplantae > Streptophyta > Magnoliopsida > Santalales > Viscaceae > Viscum > Viscum album. The sequence continues at coordinate 1,688,377,312 of OY728163.1, read as the reverse complement.
AGATTGATTTACAATCATCGAACAACCACTTTTTTTTTGAAATATATGACATGTTGTGAAAAATATATTTAAAAAATATTTATTAAATAAATTTCAAGCATACCGCACGTTGCTTTAAAAATAAATTAGAATATTTACATATCCCTTTTCAATTTCAAGTGTTGAATCTTATATTAAATAGGCATGTTTTTATTTTAAAAGTGTGTTGCATTATATAATATTTGTTTTATGTTAAAATGTATTCTATTTGACTAAAAAAATAACAAATTTTATGTGTAGAATTATGAATATATTTTATGTATTTTCTCTTTCACATTTCTTTTCTTAAATGTTTTGGATTTCATTGTAGGTGGCAGACACTGGTAGTAGGAAAGAGGATGACCATTCCAATCTATGAAATTTTTCAAAAGGTATTGGTGACGGTTATTAGTTTTTGTGGTATGATAAAATTTTATCAATTATTCTACTTTAATTCTGATTTATTATGTTTAGTTTTAATTTTTGTTTAATTTTTTGTTATAGTTGATGAGATGACGTGGAAAATTTCAGTTGCTAACATGATGTCGAGGTAGACAGATGTGGTGGAGGTCAAGGCATTGAGGTATATTGGGACTTGGTTATTGCTAGATATATTGTATATGTATATTGATAGATGTAATAGTTTACCTAGATTGAGGTTATTATGATGAGATGTTTGTATATGAATGTAAACGCATTATGGGTTTATCATATATTTATGTTTTAGTTAATTAAATGTTATTTTTTAATATTTGTCATTTTTATTTTTTTTAAAAGAAATATGATTTAGTAGTGGTTTTATGTAACCACTGCTAAATACATTATTTAAAAAATGTTTAGCGGTAGTTACATGTAACTGACACTTATAGGTTTCATGGTTATTTATTGTATTTTATTTATATTTCCCCTAGATATTTTTTAAAATAAAATACCATTGCTAAATAAATAGGTTTCTACGGCAAAATTCTTCAAAAACCACACTTAACAAAATTGCCCCAAAATAATTAAAACCACCACTAAATGAATAGTGGTCATGCAATTTGTGACCATTTCTATAACCTCTTCTAAACTTAAAGGTGCCAGTTTAGTCTTCCACTTGATCAAAAAAATCCACCACTAATTACCTTTTTTTTTGTAGTGTCAGCCTATTCTGAGGTCTCTTGGGAGGCCCAATCATTACACCGACCCATCCCTGGGTTTCTTGGGAGGCCCAATATACACATAAAATCATCATTAGTATTATTGGGAGTTCAATCATTCAAATTTTCCCATCCCTGCATAATCATGGGAGGCCACACACATAAACATGCATAAGCATCAATATGCACAAGGAAGGGGAAATACCCCATCATTCCCCCTGAACAAACACCTCACTCATGAATTCCATCATCACAACTAGACTGACCCAACTTTCTCATGGTCATCGTCACATCACACATTAAGAAATGGAAAACATCACCCAAGCCCTTACACCACTCACCCAATTCATTCTATCCCATCTTAAGCCCAAATGGCAGTTTCTAAACTATTTACCTAAGAAGAAATCCATATCCATATACACTGTACAAGTACCTTGCTCACTAATTCAAGTCACTCAACCAAGGTAATTCATCACCCAAAACCCTATTACAAATTCTAAGTCATCCCTTCCCTTTATGACCTAAAATGACACCTTCTAGTTCCATTTACCAAAGTAGATAGCCCCCCCATTATCACCAGTACATGACCCTTTTCCATCATTTACAAAGTGCACAGTCTAAGGGATTCACTACCTGAACCCCCTTTTCATATATCCCAACCAAACTAGCCTTAATCGAGCCCAAAAAGTTCATTCCAATCCCAAATCACTATGCAGACAACCCCATACACATTCCCGATACAAGGCTCATTTTCACTATTTTCAAGGAATACAGAATGCAATCCCCCACTAAGAAGCCTACCTCATGGATACAGACCTCACCCACTCACACTAATATCAAAATTATAGGCTTAACATGGATACACATGCACACATATGCAATCAAGGCATACCATTTTATATAAATGTTGTAAAATGGTAAAGAATTCCTACATAGAGATCAATAGAGATGAACCACATATAATTTACACTTAAATTGATCTTGATGAACTAGTTATAAAATGAAAGACCTAAATTATTTGGATTAGGGTTATGGATAATATAAACAAAAAGATATATAACTTTAATGGTGAGATGGTGTTAAACTTACCTATAGGAACCAACCATAATGAACAACACTTGAAACGACCAAGAAATGAGGGAGAGGAACCCAAAATTTCCATGGAAGGATCCACCTTCATCACTTGGTTTGAGTAAGGAAAAAGGAGAATATAGGAGGGGAAATTAGGGGGTCTCTAGGTAATTAAAATAATTTACCCTATTAAAACACTCACCCAACAACCCTAGTGGATTGATACTAGGTACCACTGAATATTCATTGGCCACCACCAACTAGTCGATGGGTCCAAGAATTTAGCATGGACTGCTGGGAAGAACAACGGATAGCCGATGGGAATAAAGCATCTCCTATTTCAATTTATACCCCCTTCATATGCTCTCAGGACACCTCTAAGCTACTCAATACCCTGAATAACAAAAAACCACCGACATACACATGCAGGGGATGAAAATTCTGACATGTAATGACACATTTCATTTAAAAATCCCCCTCTAATGACTTCTCATCCTCAATAAATATCCCTAGGTGCCTTCCTAGAACAACTCAGCCTCTTAGACCGATAACCAACTCCATATCAAGCCTTCTTACTAGAGACATCCACACTACCAAACATTTGAATAAGAAGCACTACCTTTCCTTACATCCCTTTCCTCATTTTCAATCCACAACACATACTGGATTATCCCCAAAATACATACACACATCAAATGTGGAATCTTACTAATGACTCTACACCTGGGTCCCACTCATATCAATGATCCATGAAAACATTACTAGCTCTCATAATCAAGACCTCCCAATGGTATGAGTCTCACTCCACTGGTCAGCGCTACCAATTCAAACCCATCTACAATTTTCAATTCTCACACTTGAAATCTCTCATTTATTAGTGTAATTTATCCATTTACATGAATATACCACCATAAACCACCTCTTTTTGTAGGTTAGGTTCACTTACACACCACTACTGACATTCACCGAGAGACTCAATCACCACTAGACCAAAAGAACAACTCACCTCAATGTCCACTAAACAACAGAACCTGTGTGAAATACTAATTCTTCACACACATTCTCACATCCACGAATCCCAACAGATTCAATTCAAGGGAATCAACATTTCTAACCATCATGCCAGGATAAAAACCACACCATAGTTTCCCCAAAATCCAATAACTTCCATAATCACTGGTCACCTTACCTACACCTCTAAGCATCAACCACGAAATCCTTTCTAAAACTAACATGCATCAGCTTTTAAGAAAACCTCAACATTACATATCTTGATGTCTATTTCAAAACATTTTTTACATGGGTCACCATCCACTATACCACCTCCCATCATGATATTCCCACACCCACGCTTTGCTAAACCCTATGTTTCTTCTCAAAATTCCCAACATGATACCACTGCAAAACTCCAAACACCAAGCCGAGACATACCATCTTTCCTACAAAAGCCTTGTTTCAATCCTCAAACCCCATCAACTACATCTGAGATGACATTCCTGATGTGTTGTTCATCTTACCGCATCAATTTATAACAAAAATCACTAATAGGTCCTTCTATAGATAACTTTTATTAAAGGAGCTCAGTCTTACCCACCAATGCGCTATCACTTCCCAATCACGGTGCCTTAACACCCATGCATCAAAAAATGATCAACACCAACATCGATGTCCAAAACCAACTCCCAGTTCAACTCCATGATCATATCCTCATCCAAAACATTTAACCTCCATTCTCCACTCATGAGAACTAAGGGGTATCTGATCTGACACACCCTCATATCATGCCACCACACTCCTCTACAAGAACATACCATGGAAAGGTCCACAAATTCTTGAATCTCTCACTCCCAGGGTAGTTTACTATGGAGCAACCACTACCACAAAAAAGGCTTTAACAACACTGACCTTTCTTAGTTTTAAAAAACGCACTGATAAAGGGTACCTTTTATCAGCACTTTTTTTAGTGCTGATAAAAGGAAGCCTTTATGAGCGTTTTTTAATACTCACAAAGGGTACCCTTTATCGACACTTTATTTTTAGCACCCATAAAGAGATATTTTATGAGTGATTTTTTAGTTCTGATAAAGGTATGAATAAAATGAAATAATTAAATAAATAAAAAATAAAAATGAGTTTATTAAAAAAATATTAAAATTTTTATTAATTAAATAATTATTGATAAAAATGAATAAATTGATTATACTGTATATAAATTATAAATACTAATAAATAGTATATATTAAATATATAGATATATGCAAAATAAAAATTAAACAAATAAAAATTAAAAATATGTAAATTAAGAAAAATATTAAACATTTTATTAATTAAATAATTATTGATAATGTTAATAAATAGTATATATTAAGTATATAGATATATATGAATATATATAAATATTATTTATACAATACAAAATATTTATTATTTACATTAAATTGTAATGTATATAGTGAATAATGGTTTATAAATAAAAATTAACATGAATTAAAAACACTAACTAATTTGATCGAGTAATGGATATAATTGAATGCCGTTTGATTTTTCAATTTAACATAGATCAAATTTGTGTTATATTGATTTTACATATACGCAATTAATTCATTTTTATATATAACAAAAAAATACAAATATTTTTTTGGGATTTAATCAATATATATTATTTATCTTATATATATTTATTTAATATGTTATAATTTTTTCAATATGTATTCATATTTATTTCAATATATATCCATATTTTTTTAATAATTTATATTTAATTAATAAAATTTATCCATATTTTTAATATTGTTAGTGTACTCATTTTAAATTATTCAATTTCACTCATTTTTAACATGCATGCGCTTAAGATTAAATATTCATTAATAATGTTAAAAATATATTTTTTTAAAAATATTTATGAATAACTATATTTATAAATGTATATTTTCTATTTTTATACATTCATATATTTATAAATATAAATAAATAAATATTATTTTTAAAAAATCATTTATATAATTATAAATAAATAATTATATATATTTAAATAATTATAAATTTATATTAAATTTATTTAAATAATAAATATATTTACTATATTTATAATTATATATATTTATTATATAAATATATAATTATATAAATATATATAATGGTATAAATATTATTTTTTTAAGAGAATTTATATAATTATAAATAAATAGTTGCATATTTAAATAATTATAAAATTATAATAAATATATTTAAATAAATAATATATTTACTATATATATATTTATTAAAAAATATATATAATTATATAAATATAATTATAATTTTTTTATTTATAATTATAATTATAAATCCTTTATCAATGCTTAAGTAATAAGTACTTATAAAAACAATATTTATAAGTGTTTTTTAGCATTGATATAGATCTATCTTTATCAGTGATTTTTGGAAGTGTTGATAAAAGTGTCCCAATATATTTAAATATCCCTAACCAATTGTGAACTCATCGCAATATTCAAAGATTTACATGGAAGCCACCCAATGCCGGTGCTCCTCCTCAGTGAATTGAAGTTAGAATCAAGACTTGAATCAATGATTGAATAATTTCAAGGATCAAATCCAAGGCTCAAATGATTCAAGGGTTAAACGAATCCAAGGCTCAAACATTTTCTAGGTTTTTGATATATTTTCTTTATCTCGGATGATTAAAAGCTTGAATCCAAGGTGTCTTATTTTCTCCTCCTCCTCACTCGTTTATTGGTTGTTTGGTGATATATATTTTCATTTTTTTATTATCATTCATTATTTACCATTGACATGAATGTTTATTAGGGATGTTTAGTTAAAAGGAGATAAGGCTATCATTCCTTGCACCCCCACCCTCACTAATTTTCGATTATGTGCAACCCGCCCACCCCAACACCATTGACTCCTACGTCATGAGATCGCTAGCCCCTTAAAAGTTTTCATAATATTAAAACTGAAGAAATCTCATCTTCAACGTTCCCTCCTTCTATACAGTTGACCACCGTCACCCTTCTACACACAGACAACACCAAAAAATAAATTCTATTCCTGTTAGACTCTACTATAGGTTGCATGGAATGAAAGATGGGTGCATGCCCACCTCACTTGGCACATATCAAGATAATGATATATATATATATATAATGGTAAATTTAAAATATAATTATTTTTACATACACACATAGACCCACAAACATGTTTAGAAATACAATTATATCTATGTATATGTATATATATATATTTATAATTTTGAATTAAACAGTTTTAACACATTACATATATAAATATGTTAAATATTTATATATTTAAATGTATAAATTTGAATAAAATACAAATATATAAAAAATAAAGATATATATTTATATTATATATGATATATTTATATATTATACATATATATATATAGACACACATATGCATATTTTTAAAATATAAAAATATATATATAGTATAGATATATATTATACAATTACATTATGCAAATATATATATTATACAAATACAGATATATATTATATTATACAAATATATATTCTAAAATAAATTATACAAAAATATTATACCAATATATTATGAAAATTTACTATATAAATAAATTTTACAATTATATTATAAAAACATATATTATACAAATATGTTATAAAAATATATTACAAAAATTTATATGAATACATTTAAAAATTTAAATATTTTATATATTTATATATATATATATTATATTTATACATAGATTAATATATATTAAATATTACATATTTATATATTGTACAAATATTTTATACATACATACATACATACATACATACATACATACATACATACATACATACATATATATATATATATATTATACAAAACACAAATATTATTATATTACAAAAGTATATAAAATAAAAATATATATTATATAATTCAAAAATATATATTATACAAATATATATTACACAAGTATATTATACTAATATATTTTACATTTATATTATAAAAATATATTTTAAAAATATATTATACAAATATATTATAGAAATATATTTCAATAGAGTTCATTAAATGGTTGAAATTCATCATAAAATTTTACTTATGAAGATTCATCTCAATTTGAAACTATTTTTGTAAGAGTGGATCATCTCTCATTTATCTTAAAACCTCTATATCTTCAATAATTACTATTATTTATTTCATTATGACTAAAATTTTATACTACATGCCCAAAATCACCATATAACTCATAATGGCCATGAAAATGAAATTTTCTTATAAATCCTACTCTTCGTCTACTTGAAAATAATTCTTATTTTCAACCTTTCTAGATATAATTCTTAAATAAATTTATCAACTATGAATTTTGAGATGTTTAAAAAATTTATCATTATTAGTTATATTCTTTTACTAAAATTATTTTTCCCTTATCTATTTTTAATTGAAATCATGATTTTGAGGTGTTATCAAATATTCAATATAACATTAATATTAAATGTAATAATTCCTTAGTTTGTTACATCACTTGTTCCAAAAAGTATAATGGAGGTTATCAAATTTTATATATGCTGGAATAATTATTAGAAATTAATTTTTTTTATTCATCATTTTAGGTCTACATGTATTGGTTCCACCCATAGGAATATTTGATTACCATCCATGCATCAATACATTTTTATATCTTCTAGTTGATCGAATGATAGTTTATTATTCTTTTTTATTATATTTGGGTTTCTTATTACTCCTTAATTGCCTATATTAAATTTTAATTTGTTTATGGGATTTAAGAAATAATTCATGGATCATTTTAATAGAGGTAGGACTAATCTTAGTTAGATGATTGAAAGTATTAAAAGTGGGATTTCTTCTATAATATAGAATTCACAGAGGCCCCAAAGATTAATATATCATAACATGTCCCCACCGAGACCCCTTGAACCATAGAAAATAATGTTTTTGCCCCTCAAATCTCAACTTCAATAGGTAATGGGTTAATAACTAGTTCCAATGGTGTAATTCTCACATATATGTGAGTAATTACCCCCTTTAGAGAACACAATGCAGTACAACTGTCATCGTCATCAGCTTCATCTTCTGAACCGTTATTGTTGAATTTTTTTGCTTTAGACTCATCCAAAATCTATTTCACATTTCTTATACTACATTAAGAATTAGTCATCCCATGGATGACTAATGGTTAGAGTATTTCCAGAAACATAAGTGCATGTTCATAAGATATAGAGGATGTGTGTCAAACAAAAAAATTTAATGATAAATGTTCGGGAGATGATCTGATGTGGATGAAAATTGTCGATAACTTTCACCCATGAATGAATTAATAGGATAAAAACTACCATTTAGAGTAATTATTTTCTAAAATTCAATTACCCATTTTCGTTAAATCATACTGAAATTCTATGAAATAAAAAAATATTAGATTTCCCTTATTATAATCATCTATAACTTTAACTTTTGATAATGAATATCTTATGTGTATTTATTTATTTTTTTATAAAAAAATAATATTTTATAAACCCAATAGGATGTATATGAATTGAAAATAGATGCATTCTAATCATTTTACAAAAGAGTATAAAGATGGTGTTATAGAGTTTATCAAGTTTTCAATTGAGCATGAATACAGTCATTCTCAAATCCTTTGTCTGTGTTTAAGTTATTATTATTCAAGACAAGTTAGTTTGGAAGAGTAGGAAGAACATTTGATTTTTTATAGAATGGATCAGAGCTGTAAATATTGAACTAAACATAGGAAAAAACTGAACGTGCACACTGATTGGGATGACACTATGGTTTATGGATCATTTGATCTGAATACCAGTGTAAATGATAATGGACTTCGCATGGAATAAATTACAATGAAAATTTAAGATGAACTACATGATTTTAAAAAGTTCTTTGAGAAGTTAAATAGTTGTGATAAGAGGCCATTATATACCGGTTGTACTAAATAAACAAAAATTTTAGCTGTATTGAAGTTATATAATTCTAACGTTGGCAGAAAATGGTGTGACACCAGCTTTATAGAACTACTTGGTCTCTTGAATGATATACTACCAGAATAAAATGAACTATCATGTCAAATATATGATGATAAAATAATTCTATGTTCAATGGTTATGATATCTAAAAAAATACATGTTCTTCCAAATTATTTCATATTTTCTTAAAAGGACCATAAATCACTCATAAAATTCCCTAAGTGTGGTGTGGATCGATGCTAGAAAAATGAATCAATTACTTTAAAATGTGTATAGTAATTTACTATAATTCCATGATTTAGAAGACTATATGGATGTTAGAAAACCATGAGACAATTTACATGGTATGCAGATACAAGAATTAAATATGGGAACCTACACCATCTAGCAGGTTCTACTCATTGGAATAAAATTGATTATAAGTATCCTGAATTTGGAAATGAGCCGAAAAAATTCATCTTGCATTATATATAGATGCAATAAATAATTTTTATGTATAGAGTAGTACTCATAGTACATGGCCCGTCATTTTGGTAAATTATAACTTGCTTCCATTTTTATGCATGAAGCAAAAAATAAATTATGTTGTCTCTGCTTATATATGGAGAAAAGAAACCTGGTAATGATATTTATGTCTATTTGGATCCATTGAATGAAGATCTGAAATTGATGTGGGATACAAGTGTTATAATGTATGGTGCTCATATAAGTGAAGAATTCACATTGAGGTCTATATTGTATGGGATGATAAATGACTTCCCTGCATATAGAAATTTATTAGAATATAAAATTAAAGGAATATTGGGATATCCCATTTGTGAAATATTCACACTTAGTTTGGTTGAAACATTCCTCGAAGACTGTGATTTTAGGATATCAGAAATTTTTACCTCGATGACATAAATACCGATCCTGGACAACAAAATTCAATTGGAATATCAAACAAGGTACAACACCGTCTCTAATAATGGGTGATCTACTATTCGATAAAATTAAAAGATATTAAAAATATTTTTGGTAAACCATTTTAAAAAAACCTTATGAAATCATATTGGAAGAATAGATATTTTTTTGAATTACCATGTTAGAATTGTTTTAATTTCAGACATTTTCCTAATGTCAAGCATATAGAAAAAAATACATTTGATTGTGTTATTGGCACATTACTAAATATTCCTGAAAAAATGAAAGATGGAATCAAGGCTAGTTTGGACATGATTAACATGGGGATTAGGTAAGGGTTATCACCGATGAATGGTAAAGAGAGGAATTTTCTTCTTCCAGTATCTTACACTTTATCCAGATAGGAAAAATTGCAATTTTTTCTTTTCCTTAATAGTGTAAAAGTTCCATAGGGGTATTTATCAAATATCAAGAATGTTGTGTCAATGACTAATTTGAAGTTAAAAGGACTAAAATCAAATGATTGTCATGTTTTGAAGTAATATTTAATGCCTTTTGATTTTTGTTTCATTCTTCCTCAAAATTTATGACATACATTAACCAAACTCTTCTTCTTTTTTAAAGCCATATTCATTAAAGTTATAGACCTGATGAAGTTTTCAATCATGAATAATGAGGTTGCAGTCATATTTTGTGAATTAGATATTTTATTCCCACTATAATTATTTTATATAATGGTACACCTGATGGTTCACTTATTTAGAGAGGTTTAACTATGTGGTCTTTTCCATTACAGATGGGTGTGCCCCATTGAAATCTATATAAATATTTTGAAAGGGTATACCAAGAATTGAACTTGGCCATAATTTTTTATTGAAGAATGATATATTGTTGAGGAAGTTACTAAATTTTTTACTGATTAACTATCAGATGTTGACGCCATCAATCTCCCAAAGTCTCATTACATGGGACACCTTATAGGAAAATGGATTTCTAGATGAGACTTTGTTACAATTACCATAATAGATGGGGAGAAATATCACCTTTACATTTTATAGAATAGTGAATATGTTGATACATACATTGAATCCAAAAAATAAATTCTTAGATATTTGAATCCATCAAGGGATGAAAGATGGATATAAAATACACATAATAAATAGTTTATAGGATGGTTCTAAGATCAAATTTATAAGGAGTTATTTGAAAATCCAAATTCAATTGTTGAACAAATTCAATGTCTAGTTAGGGGACTGAATGGAAATTTCAAATCTTACATTGGTTTTGGGATTGGAATGAAATTTTTGGGCTCGATTAAAGATAGTTTGGTTGGGATATATGACAAGGGGGTTCAAATAGTGAATCCCCTTGATTGTGCACTTTGGAAATAATGGAAAAGGGTCATGTACTGGTGATAATGGTGGGGCTATCTTCTTTGGTAAATGGAACTAGAAGGTGTCATTTTGGGTCAAGAATGGAAAGGATGACTTGGAATTTGGAATAGGGTTTTGGGTGATGAATTCCCTTAGTTGAGTGACTTGAATTAGTTAGCGAGGGACTTGTACTAGTGTATATGGATAGGGATTTATTCTTAGGTAAACAGTTCAAAAACTGTTATTTGGTCTTAGGAAGGGATAGAATGAATTGGGTGAATGGTGTAAGGTCTTGGTTGATGTTTTACCTTTCTTGATGTGTGATGTGAGGACGAACATGAGAAAGTTGGGTTAGTTTGGTTGTGATGATAATATTCATGAGTGAGATTTTTGTTCAGGGGGAATGATGGGGTACTTCTCCTTTCTCATGCATATTGATGCTTATGCATATTCATGTTTGTGGCCTCTATTGACCATGCAGGGATGGGAAAGTTTGAATGATTGAAATCCCAAGAATCCTCATGATGGTTTCATGTGTATATTGGGCCTCCCAAGAACCCCCAGGATGGGTCGGTGTAATGATTGAGCCTCTCAAGACACCTCAGGATAGGATGACACTACAAAAAAGGGTAATTAATGGTGGTTTTTTTGATCAAGTGGTAGATTAAACTGACGCCTTTAGGTTTAGAGGCTAATATAGAAATGGTCACATATTTCACAAACAATAGTCATTTAGTGGTGGTTTTAATTATTTTGGGGTAGTTTTATTAAGTTTTTTTTGAAGAATTTAGTAGTGGTAACCTATTTATTTAACAACAACATTTTATTTTAAAAAATATCTAGGGGAAATATAAATAAAATACAAGAAACCACCATGAAACCTATAAGCATCAATTACATGTAACTACCACTAAACATTTTTTAAATAATTTATTTTGCAATGGTTACATAAAACCACTGCTAAATCATATTTATTTTAAAAAAATCATATAAAAAATGATAAATATAAAAAAATGAAATATAATAAACTAAAACATAAATATATGATAAAGATATCATACATTTATAGTCATATAGAAACATCTCATCATCATAAACTCAAACTAGGTCAACTCATACATCTTTCAATAGACATATACAATATGTCTAGCAATAACCAAGGCCAAATATACCTCTATGTCATGACCTCCACCACATCTATCTACCTCAAAATCATGTCATCAACTGAAATAATCCAAGTCATCTCATCAACTATAACAAAAATGTAAACAAAAATTAAAACTAAACATAATAAATCAGAATTAAAGTAGAATAATTGATAAAATTTTATCATACCACAAAAACTAGGATCCATCATGACTACCTTCTGAAAAATGTTATGGATCGGAATGGTCAACCTCTTACCTACTACCAGTGTCTACCACTTACAATGAAAACCAAAAAAATTAAGAAAAGAAATGTGAAAGGGAAAAGACATAAAATATATTCATAATTCTACACATAAAATTTGTTATTTTGTTAATCAAATAGATTTAATTTTAACATAAAACAAATAATATATAATGCAAAACACTTTGAAAATAGAAACATACCTATTTAATGTAAGATTCTACACTTGAAATTGAAAAGGGATAAGTATGTATTCTAATTTATTTTTAAAGCGACGTGCGGTGTGATCGAAATTTATTTAATAAATAAATTTTAAATAATTTGATATCACAACATGTCATATATTTCAAAAAAATAAGCAGTGTTTTTCCCATGATTTTACATCAATATAAGGTTTTTTCTATGGTTTTGAACGTTCCATGCACGAATTAGTGTTTTAAAACACTAAAAACACATTTTCAACAATAATAGGAAAACTGTCATTCAAAATGTTGTGACGTTAGTTCCTAAATTTCAAAATTAAATATATTGTGGCTTTCCTCTGATTTTAGGACAATATGACATCGTTTTCCTTATTTTTACCATTCCACACTTGTTTTGGTGTTTTAAAACACTAAATATTCAATTATGATCATAACGAGAAAACTGTCATTTGGAATGATGTTTCATCAATTCCTACATTTTAAAATTAAATCTACCTTGGTTTTCAACTAATTTCAAGACAATATGGCATTTTTTTTATTTTGACTGTTTCACACACGTTTTAGTGTTTCAAAACACTAAAAATGTGTTTATATTCATAACAGAAAACCATCATTCGGAATGACATGTCATTGATTCCTACATTTCAAAATTAAATCTACAGTATTTTCACACTGAATTTAGGATAATCCGACTTCATTTTCATGGTTTTGACTGTTCCACACACTTTTTAGTGGTTTAAAATACTAAAAATGAATTTACGGCCATAATGGAAAAACCATTATTCATAATGATGTGTCATCAATTCCTACATTTCACAATAAAATCTACGGTCATTGTAACATGATTTTAGGACAATTTGACATTATTTTCATGGTTTTGATCATTCCAAGCACATTTTATTGGTTTAAAACACTAAAAATGTGTTTACAGTTATAATAGGAAAACCGTTATTCGGAATGATGTTCCATTAGTTATCACATTTCATAATTAAATTTATAATCATTTTTCATTTATTTCAGGACAATATGGTATTGTTTCCATGGTTTTGACCATTCCATGCATGTTTTAGTGTTTTAAAATGCTAAAAACACATTTACGACCATAACAGGAAAACTATGATTTGGAATGAATTGTTATTGGTTCCTATATTTCAAAATTAAATATGTGGTAGTTTTCACTTGATTTTAGGACAATCTATCATTTTTTTTTGGTTTTGACCGTTCCACATACATTTTAATGTTTTAAAACACTAAAAACATGTTTACAAACTTAACAGGAAAACCATAATTCGATATGACATGTCATCAGTTCTTACATTTCAAAATTAAAGTTATGGTTGTTTTCATCTAATTTCAAGACAATATGATATTGTTTGGTTAGTTTGACAATTCAATGCACATTTTAGTATTTTAAAACACTAAAAACACGTTTACATCCATAACTGTAAAATCTTCATTCATAATGATGTTCTGTTAGTTTCTAAATTTTAAAATTTAATCTACAATCATTGTCTCCTGAATTTAGGATAATCTGGCATCATTTTTATGACTTTGACCATTCCATGCATGTTTTAGTGCTTTAAAACAATAAAAAACTATTTACAGCCATAACGGGAAAACTGACATTCAGAATAATTTTCCATCAGTTCCTACACTTCAAAATTAAATCTATGGTGGTTTTACTTATTTTCAAGGAAATATGACATCATCTTTCTAGTTTTGACCATTCCACGCATGTTTTAGTGCTTTAAAACACTAAAAGTGTGTTTATAGCCATAACGGGAAAAATGCCATTCAGAATGAGATTCTTTCAGTTTCTACATTTCAAAATTAAATCTATAGTCATTTTCTTCTGATTTTAGGACAATCTAACATTGTTTTTATAGTTTTGACTATTCCACACATGTTTTAGTGGTTTAAAAACTAAAAATGAATTTATGGAAAAAATATGAAAACCGTCATTCAGAATGATTTTTTGTCAGTTCCTACATTTCAAAATTAAATCTACAGTGGTTGTCCTTGTAGTTTAGGACAATATTATATTGTTTGTATAGTTTTGACCGTTCCACACACGTTTTTGGGTTTTAAAACACTAAAAACATGTTTATAACCATAGCAAGAAAATTTTCATTTGGAATGATGTTCACTTGGTTCATACATTTTAAAATTATATATATGGAAGTTTACCTTTGATATTAGGAAAATATACATCGTTTGTTTGGTTTTACCTGTTCCACACACATTTTAGTGTTTTAAAACACTAAAAACGTATTTAGAGATATAACAAGAAAACCGTAATTAGGAATGATGTGTATTTGACTCCTAAATTTTTCAATAAAATCTATGGTCATTTTCCCCTAATTTAAGTATAATATGACATTGTTTTCTTGGTTTTGACCATTCTACACATGTTTTAGTGTTTTAAAACACTAAAAAAGTGTTTATGTCCATATTGGGAAAACCAACATTCAAAATGATGTGTCATAAAATCCTACATTTAAAAACTAAATATACGGTCATTTTCCACTTATTTCAGGACAATCTAGAATCTTTTTCTAGTTTTGATTGTTCCATGCATGTTTTAGTGGTTTAAAACATTAAAAACACATTTACGGCCATAATGGGGAAACCATCATTCAGAATGACGTTCCATTGGTTACTAAATTTCATAATTAAATATATAGTTTTTACCATGATTTAAGTAAAATCTGATGTCCCTTTCTTGGTTTTGACCATTCCATACAAGTTTTAGTGATTTAAAACACTAAAAACATGTTTATAGCCATAATGGGAAAACTGTCAATCACAATGATCTTTCATCAGTTCCTATATTTCAAAATTAAATCTACAATCATTTTTCAATTATTTTAGTACAATAATATATTTTTTTGGCTAGTTTTAACCATTCAATGAACGTTTTAGTACTTTAAAACACTAAAAACATGTTTACGACCATAATAAGAAAACCAAAATTCAGAATGGTGTGTCATCAGTTCCTCCATTTCACAATTAAATATTTGATTGTTGTAAAATTATTTTAGAGAAATACTATATCCTTTTTTTGGTTTTGACCACCTGATGCATGTTTTTAGAACTTTTATACCTTTTAAAATTTCTTATTGAGTCATTCAGAGCACAATGCATTTTGAATGGATGTGTTGCTTACCTGTACATGCCATAAATAATTCAATGGTGGTTATACCATGATTTCATGTCAATACATGATCATTTTTTATTATTTTTATTGTTAAACCGACATTTTAGTGTTTTAAAACACTGAAAACAGATTTACGGGCTTCACAAGAACATCGTAACTCATATTGGGGTGGCATCGATTCCTACATTTGAAAAATAAATATATGGTTATTGTCCTATGATAACTTTTGAAATCATATAATATTTTTTAAATTATAATTGCACAAATAATATATTATTAATAAAATAAATAATTTAGCATTATTACTAATATTATTTTAATTAATTAATAAAATATAGATTGGTTATTTTATATCTTTTGATGCTCTAACTTTATGGAAGAAAGAAAATTTTACATTCTAAAACACCGTGTATTTCATGGTCAATAATCATTTTTATTTTATTTTTAAACTTAAGCAGTAGTTTTTATATGTTTTGTTTTGTGGGTACTCATCGATGGGTTTTTATTCAACTAGCGACATCTTTTTAACAAGAAACAAAAAAAAAAAATAACATGGGAAAAGTTAATATAACCATTTCTAAATTATTTAACGATGGTTATCAGGAACCTTCACTAAATAGATAAAATATTTTTTTTGTGATGTTTATCAGAAATTGTAGCTTCAAAGATTATGGATGTTTTATGTGTTCTTTGTAAATGTGTGGATGGTCTATTGAATTTAGAATTTACCTCTCTGGGATGAGAAATAAGGCTAGAAATTTCTTCAGGGATCATGTCAGTCATCTTCTGAAATAAAGTTACTAAATCATTTTCGATTTTCAACCATCACTGATCTTATGTTTACCTATAACAATATCGTTCTTGCACTTTTTATTTCAATCTTCCAATCTCTCTTTGTGATTCCTGATCAATTCCACTACTAGAACCCCCAATGGGTGTACCAGTAGTGGATGACATTGCCCTATCAAAGACCGCTAAAGAAGTAGTCCCATAACCCATCCTCCATGCATGTATGGGATGCTCCTTCCTTAAAACTATTCCAACTACATCATTCTGGGAAACTGATTTTGATTAAGTAGGGTTTTCATCCCAGACTTCTTGAATTTTAACCTATTAATAAAAAAATGTTAACAATGATTTTTTAAAATATCTGAACTTCATAATGTTATCTATTTAATAAATTTTACATTAGTATTTATTTTTATTTCCAAACTATAAAAACATAATATTGAAAATTATCTTATAACAACAACCAAGCCTTAAAACTAATTAATCGAGGCCTACTAGATGTATCAAAAAATGCCAAATTAATATCATTTGATCCATGTAGATGGCCCCATTTAATTGGGTTTAAGGATTTTTAGTTGTTATAATGTATTTTTTATTATTAAGTTTTTATGGTAATAAAATAATATGAAATGGTAATGAAAATACTTACTCCAATGTCTTTGGAAGCGTCATTTACAAAACTACCATCTAGTTTCCTTTGCACATTAAACCACATCTCTATCCGGCCAACAGAGTGAATTAATAGATTAGGTTTTATAAAAAAATGTAAACAATTTAGAAATAAAACATTGATTTATAATAAAATTATATAAATAATATTTAATTAAATATAAACCAAAATTGTTCTTTTTCTCCAAAAACTATTAAGAACCTACAATGTAAGTAATCACTTGATAATTCCTACAAAAAAATAGAAACATTAATGAAATTTATAATTTTATTATGTTTATGTTATTAACATGCTGTAAAATATAAAATTACCTCATGAGATGAATCTCTATTGATATTGACAAAGTGCTTCCATTGCTCATGAGAAATGTCTTAAGGCAATTTATTATACATTTTTTGTGATCTTGGATAAGTTTCATTAATCTTATGCCATAATCTCCATTTAAAATCTCTTGATTTCTTGCCCAAAAAATTTCAAAGTCCAAGGACATGAAACAGAGTCAGGGACATCAAAATGAAAAAACATATTGAATTAAAAAACATAACACTTTATCAGTATATGAATTTTTTTTACTCATGTCATTTAAATTAGTTTTCATGGAATATTAAATTAAAATTACCTTTATTTGAGTATCAAAGACCTCATTTTTTCAAGTTGTAGGAATATGCCTCCAATATTTATAATTAATAGGAAATTTCACCATATCGCAAGAAAGATGATCAAGAATCTACCCATAGATTTCAGCAGTTTCACCGATAGGCACCCCAAACTCATCAAATGGAATGATGATCTTGATTTCCTTCAGGTACCATACATATTCCATGTTTCTATTTGTATCCCTTCTATGGTTGTCTTTATCTATATGAAAAAAGAATTAAACAATTAATAAAATATATTTTTTTTTGAAAAATGACATGCATATTGGTAAGAGTAACTTACCAATATCCCCTAGATTGAGGAGTGATGAACTACTACACCATCTAAGGTAAATTAGGTTGTGGGATACGAATGATATCTATGGAAACATCTAGATAAGTAGTAATCTCATGTACAAAAGAATCACTAGCATCCATATAAGATGACAGTAGTGGTGGCGTGGTCTGAGATGCTGATCAGCTAGGATCCTGTTTTTTTTGTTCTCAAAATTCCAATATTTCAAATGATTAAAGACCGTATTGTTACAAAGTCATGATGTAGAAAACTGATTAAAATGATTGGAATTTTTTTTGTTCAAAAAATGATTTTTTTATAAACCATTTTTAATGGAGTTTTACTAGATTCTCATAGAATTGTGAAGTATAACAAAGAATATTTAAAGGACTTTATTGATTGTGTGAAATTGATAAATATTTAAAAAAATGGGTGAATCATATACTATGAATCACTATTATATTTTAATATATTATTTGAATATTATATATATCGAACACAACATTAGAATCATAACTGAATCCTAGGGTATTTATTAGAGTCCTATATCATACAATATAGTAAAATTGTGATATATTTTATATAATATAATTTTGTAATTAATATTTCCATATTGGTTATTATTCCAATATTAATAATTATAACGATTCATATAATCATTTTTAATAAATATAAAACCATAAGAATGTTCATAAATTATTATATAAAAACATCCATAAATTTTAGTAGCTAAAAATTAGATGTATCTCTTAGGAAATGTTATTTAATTAAGCAATGAAAAATAAAGAATGTGATCTATATATGTTTGTATCTACTGAACCCATTTGATCCAATTGGAATGAAACCCATCTCATTGGTTCTACTCTTGGGCCAGTGGTGTGCTGACTGTTCTAGCCCAAGCCCACCTAAAATATAATAGGGGATAATGACTAGTAACAAGATGGAAAAAATATATAAGAGAACTTAACCTATTACAATCTATAGCTGATAAGAAACAAAAATACACAATACATAATCAACCACCACCATCAATAAATAGGTAACCAATTATATAACGAATTTGTGCATGACAAACTAATTATTGAATACAATGAAATATATACAACCACATAATAGAAATAGATATAGATAATAAAAAGTTACTTGATATAATAGACTTCATAAATCTAATGATACCATTTTAGTACAAATTTACCGTCGATGAGGGGAACTGAGTCAAGGTGAGTGAGGTCAGAGTGTTGGGGGGTTCCCCTCATTAGCAAGTTGGATAGAGAGAAGGTTAGAAGGGGGAGGGCTGCGGGGGGGGGGGGATCTGTCGTTGGTGAGCAGCCAGAGAGGAGGTCAAAAGGGGGAGGGCCATGTGGTGGGGTCATATAACCAATGAGCTATCCAAAGAAGACATCAAAGAGAGGAGGGGGGGGGGGGGTTCCAATCATATAGGAGGTCAGAGGGTGGCACGAGGGTTTGTGTTGGAGTGGGGGTCATGGGGGTCGTGGGTTGTGGGCTTGGGGTCACCTCCTAGAAGAAGATAGGAGGATGGGTGGAAGGAAAGGGGGTCACAGGCTCAGGGTTTCCACCAGGGAGAGGAGGAGAGGTGTAGGTAAAGGGGGTCACGAGCTCAGGGTAAATGTTGAGGAGAGGAGAGAAGGTCGGGGGAGGTGGGGGGAGTTTAGGGTTACATGAAGGGAGTGGGAGAGGGGGAGGGATTAGGGTTTTTTTGGTGGTTTAATTAAAACATCCGCTAATTGAAAACATAAAAAAATATCATGGCGGTTTCATGAAACCATAGTGATACTAATGTAAAATTTATTAATTAGATAACATTATGATGTTTAGATATTTTAAAAAATCATTATTAATATTTTTGTATTAATAGGTTAAAATTCAAGAAGTCTGGGATGCGAACCCTTCACAATCAACATCGGTTTCCCAAAATAATGTAGTTGGAATAGTTTTAGGGAAGGAGCATCCCATACATGCATGGGGGATGAGTTCTTGGTCTACTTCTTCAGCTGTATTTGGTAGGGCAATGTCATCCATTACTGCTACACTTGGTGGGGGTTCCAGTAGTGTCGTTGATCAGGAATCACAAATAGAAATTGCAAGATTGAAATAAAAAGTGAAAGAATAATATTTTTATAGGTAAACACAGGATCAGTGATGGTTGAGAATTGAAAATGATTTAGTATATTTATTTCAGCAGATGACAGACATGATCCCTGAAGAAATTTCCAGCCATATTGCCCATCCCAGTGAGGTAAATTCTAAATTCAATAGATCATCCACACATTTACAAAGAACACATAAAACATCCATAATATTTGTAGGTACAATTTTTGATAATCGTCACTAAAAAAATTTATTTTATCTATTTAGTGAATGTTCCTGATAACCATCGTCAAATAATTTAGCAATGGTTATATTAACTATTCCCATGTTATTTTTTGTTGTTTTTTGTTAAAAAAATGTCTCCAACTGAATAAAAACCCATCGCTGAGTACCCAAAAAACAACACATATAACAACTACCGCTTAACTTTAAAAATAACTGATAAATGATTATTGAACATGAAATAAAAGGTGGGTCATAATGTAAAATTATCTTTCTTCCATAAAATTAGAGCATCGAAAGATATAAAATAACCAATCTATATTTTATTAATTAACTAAAATAATATTAGTAATAATGATAAATTATTTATTTTAATAATAATATATTTTTTTACAATTATAATTTAAAAAATATTTAATGATTTCAAAATTTATCATATGAAAGTAACCATATATTTATTTATCAAATGTAGGAATCGATGCTACATCTATCCGAGTTACGATTTTCTTGTGATGCCCATAAATATGTTTTCAGTGTTTTAAAACACTAAAATTCCGGTTTAACAATCAAAAAAATAAAAAATAATCCTATATTGATTTGAAATCATGGTACAACCACCATTGAATTATTTATGACATGTACAAGTAAGCAACACATCCATTCAAAATGAGGTGTGCTCTGAATGACTCAATAAGAAATTTTAAAAGGTATAAAACTTTTAAAAACATGCATCAGGGGGTAAAAAACAAAAAAAGGATATAGTATTTATATAAAATAATTGGACAAAAACTATATATTTAATTGTAAAATGTAGGAATTGATGACACACCATTCCAAATTTTGGTTTTCCCGTTATGGTCATAAACATGTTTTTAGTGTTTTAAAGCACTAAAACATTCTTAGAATGGTTAAAACTAGACATAAAACATATTATTGTACTAAAATCATGGAAAAATGAATATAGATTTAATTTTGAAATGTAGGAACTGATGAAACAACATTGTGAATGACATTGTTCCTATTATAGCTTTAAACGTATTTTTAGGGTTTTAAAGAACTAAAATGTGCATGGAATGGTCAAAAACAAGAAAGAGACATCATATTTTACTTAAATCATGGTGAAAAACTCTATATTTAATTGTGAAATGTATTAACTAATGGAACTCCATTTCAAATGATGGTTTCCCTGTTATGGTCGTAAGTGCATTTTTACTATTTTAAACCACTAAAACATGCATGGAACAACAAAAAATAGGAAAAAGATATTGGATTGTCCCAAAATAAGTGGAAAATGACTGTATATTTAGTTTTGAAATGTAGGAACTAATGACACGTCATTTCAAATGGTGGTTTTTCCATTATGGTCATAAACGTGTTTTTAGTGTTTTAAAACACTAGAACATGTGTGGAATGGTCCAAACCACAAAAATGATGTCATATTATACTTAAATTAGGATAAATTGACATAGATTTAATTAAAAACTTTAGGAACCAACTACACATCATTCTTAATGATAGTTTTCCCGTTATATCTATAAACATGTTTTTAGTGTTTTAAAACACTAAAACATATGTAGAAAAGTAAAAACCAATCAAATGATGTTATATTTTTCTAATATTAAAGGAAAACTACCATATATTTAATTTTTAAATATAGGAACCAACTAAACATCATTCCAAATTAAAATTTTATTATTATGGTGATAAACATGTTTTTGGTGTTTTAAAACAAAAAAACGTGCATGGAAAGGTCCAAAATAGAAAAATAATATCATATTTTCTTAAAACACAAGGAAAATCACCATATATTTAATTTTGAAATGTAGGAACCGACAAAAAATCATTCAAAATGATGGTTTTCCTATTTTGGCTGTAAATGCACTTTTTGTTTCTAAACCACTAAAACATGCATGGAATGGTCAAAAATATGAAAACAATGTCAGATTGTCCTGAAATATGTGGAAAATGACTATAGATTTAATTTTTAAATATATAAACTGAAATAATGTAATTTAGAATGGCAGTTTCCCATTATGGTTGTAAACATACTTTTAGTGTTTTAAAGCACTAAAATGTGCGTGGAAGGGTTAAAACTAGAAAAATGATGTCATATTTCCTTGAAAAGAAGGAAAACCACCGTAGATTTAATTTTTAAATATAGGAACTGACAGAACATTATTCCAGATGACGGTTTTCCCATTATGGATGTAAATGGTTTTTTAGTGTTTTAAAGAACTAAAACGTGCATGGAATGGTCCAAATCAAACAAATGATGCCAGATTATCCTAAAATCAAGAGACAATGACTGTAGATTTAATTTTTAATTTTATGAAGAGACAGAACGTCATTCCGAATGACGATTTGACCGTTATGGCTATAAATGTGTTTTTAGTGTTTTAAAACACTAAAATGTGCATCGAATGGTTAAAACTAACCAGACAATGTCATATTATCTTGAAATTAGATGAAAAAAATTGTAAATTTAATTGTAAAATGTAGGAACCGAAGACATGTCATATCGAATGACAGTTTTCCCATTAAATCTGTAAACATATTTTTAGAGTTTTAAAACATCAAAACATATGTGGAACAATCAAAACCAAATAAACAATGCTATATTTTCCTGAAATATGGTCAAAACTACTAGATATTTAATTGTAAAATGTAGGAACCAACGAAACTTTATTCCAAATGACAGTTTTCTCGTTATGGTTGTAAATGTGTTTTTAGTATTTTAAAACACTAAAACATGCATGGAATGGTCAAAACAATGAAAAAAATACCATATTGTCCCGAAATTAATGAAAATTATCGTAGATTTAATTGTGAAATGTAATAACTAATGGAACATCATTCTGAATGATAGTTTTCCCATTATAACCATAAACACATTTTTAGTGTTTTAAACCACTAAAACGTGTATGAAATGATCAAAACCATGAAAATGATGTTAGATTGTCATGAAATCAAGGGATAATGACCGTAGAATTAATTTTGAAATGTAGGAATTGATGAAATATCATTATGAATAATGGTTTTCCCATTATGGCTGTAAATTCATTTTTAGTGTTTTAAACCACTAAAAAGTGCATGGAACAGTCAAGACCATGAAAATGAATTTGGAGTATCCTAAATTCAGTGTGAAAATACTGTAGATTTAATTGTGAAATGTAGGAATCAATGAAATGTCATTTCTAATAATGGTTTTCCCGTTATGAATGTAAACACATTTTTAGTGTTTTAAAACTCTAAAACATGTGTGGAATAGTCAAAATAAGACAAAATATTCCATATTTCCTTGAAATTAGTTGAAAACCACCATAGATTAAATTTTAAAATGTAGGAATCTATAAAACATCATTCCAAATGACACTTTTCCTGTTGTGGTTGTAAATACATTTTTAGTGTTTTAAAACACCAAAATGTGTGTGGAATGGTAAAAACAAGGAAAACGATGTCATATTGTCATGAAATCAAAGGAAAACCACCATATATTTAATTGTGAAATGTAGGGACTGATGTCACATCATTTTGACTAATAATTTTCCTTTTATTGTTGTAAATGTTCTTTTAGTGTTTTAAATCACTAAAACTTGCATGGAATGCTCAAAACCATAGAAAAAACCTTATATTGATGTACAATCATGGGAAAACCAGTGATTATTTTTAAAAAAATATATGGAATGTTGTGATATCAAAATATTTAAAATTTATTTATTAACTAAATTTCAAGCACACCGCATATCGCTTTAAAAATAAATTAGAATATTTACTTATCCCTTTTCAATTTCAAGTGTTTAATCTTATATTAAATAGTTATGTTTCTATTTAAAAAGTGTTTTGAATTATATATTATTTGTATTATGTTAAAATGTATTCTATTTTATTAACAAAATAAAAAATTTATGTGTATAATTATGAATATATTTTATGTCTTTTCTCTTTCAAATTTATTTTCTTAAATGTTTTGGTTTTCATTGTAGGTGGAAGACACTGGTAGTAGGAAAGAGGTTGACCATTTCGATCCGTGAAATTTTTCATAAGGTATTCATGATGGGTCTTAGTTATTGTGGTATGATAAAATTTTATCAATTATTCTACTTTAATTTTGATTTATTATGTTTAGTTTTAATTTTTATTTAATTTTTTGTTATAATTGATGAGATGACATGGAAGATTTCAGTTTATGACATGATGTCGAGGTAAACAAATGCAGTGGAGGTCATGACGTGGAGGTATATTAGTCCTTGTTTATTGCTAGACATATTGTATATGTATATTGACAGATGTATGAGTTGACCTAGATGGAGGTTATGGGGACGAGATGTCTGTATATAACTATAAATGTACGATGGGTTTATCATATATTTATGTTTTACTTTATTATATGTAATTTTTTTTATATTTATCATTTTCATTATTTTTTTTAAAAATAAATCTGATTTAGCAGTGGTTTTATGTAACCAATTCTAAATACATTATTTAAAAAATGTTTCGAGATAGCTACATGTAACTGATGCTTATAAGTTTCATGGTGGTTTCTTGTATTTTATTTATATTTCTCCTAGATATTTTTTAAAATAAAATACCATTTCTAAATAAATAGGTTACCATTACTAAATTATTCAAAAATGACACTTAACAAAACTATCCCAAAATAATTAAAACCACCACTAAAAAACTAACGGTCATGTAATATGTGACTATTTCTATAACCACCACTAAACCTAAAGGCTTCGATTTAATCTACCACTTGATCAAAAGAACCACCACTAATTACCTTTTTTTGTAGTGTCAGCCAATCCCAAGGTCTCTTGGGAGGCCCAATCATTACACCGACCCATCCTGGGGGTTCTTGGGAGGCCCAATATACACATCAAACCATCATGAGGATTCTTGGGAGTTCAATCATTCAAACATCCCCATCCCAGTATGGTCAAGGGAGGCCACACACATGAACATGCATAAGCATCAATATGCATGAGAAAGGAGAAGTAACCCATCACTCCCCCTGAACAAACATCTCACTCATGAATGCCATCATCACAACCAAATTGACCCAAATTTCTCACGGTCATCATCACATTACACATCAAGAAAGGGAAAACATCACCCAATCCCTTACACCACTCACCCAATTAATTCCGTCCCTTCCTAAGCCCAAATGAAATTTTCTAAACTATTTACCTAAGAAGAAATACCTATCCATATACATCGGTAAAAGTCCCTCAATCACCGATTCAAGTCACTCAACCAAGGGAATTCATCACCCATAACCCTATTCCAAATTCCAAGTCATCCTTTCTATTTCTGGTCCAAAATGACACCTTCTGGTTCCATTTACCAAAGCAGATATCCGCACCATTATTGCTAGTATATGACCCTTTTCCATCATTTCCAAAGTGCACAGTCAAGGAGATTCACTACCTAAACGCCTTTGTAATATATCCCAACCAAACTAGCCTTAATCTATCCCAAAAAGTTCATTACAATCCCAAAAGACTATGTGGACACCCCCATACACATTCCCGATACAAGGCTCATTTTCACTATTTTCAAGGCATACACATTGCAATCCCCCTCTAAGAAGCCTACCTCATTGATAAAGACCTCAAACACTCACAATAATATCAAAATTATAGGCTTAAAATGGATACACATGCACACATATGAAATCAAGGAATACCATTTTATATAAATGTTGTAGAATGGTAAAGAATTACTACCTCAAGATCAATAGAGAAAAACCACATATAATATCCACTTAAATTGATCTTGATGAACTAGTTCTACTATGAAAGACCAAAATTATTTAGTTTAGGGTTCTGGAAAATATAAACAAGAAGATATATAACTTTAATGGTTAGATAGTGTTTAAATTACCTATAGGAACCAACCATAATGAATGACACTGGAAACGACCACAAAAAGAGGGAGAGGAACCCAAAATTTCCATGGAAGGATCTGCCTTCACCACCTGGTTTGAGTAAGGAAAAAAGGAGAAGAGAGGAGGGGAAATTAGGGGGTCTCTAGGTAATTAAAATAATTTACCCTATTAAAACACTCACCCAACAACCCTAGTAAATTGACACTAGAAACCATCGACTAGACGTTGGACACCACCAACAATTCGATGGGTCCAAGAAGTTAGCTTGGACTACTGGGAGGAACAATGGATAGATGATGGGAATAAAGCATCTCCTATTTCAATTTCCACCCCCTTCATATGCTCTCGAGACACCTTCGAGTTACTCAATTCCATGA
Source organism: Viscum album (assembly GCA_963277665.1). Lineage (NCBI taxonomy): Eukaryota > Viridiplantae > Streptophyta > Magnoliopsida > Santalales > Viscaceae > Viscum > Viscum album. Next base: position 1,688,350,095 of record OY728163.1, on the reverse strand, counting down.
ATAACCAAAAACCACTGACGTACACAATCATGGGATGAGAATTATGACATGTAATGACTCATGTCATTTCAAAATACCCCTCTAATGACTTCTCATCATCAATAAATATCCCTAGGTGCCTTCCTAGAAGAACTCATCCTCACAGACCGATAGCCAACTCCCATATCAAACCTTCTTACTGGATACATTCACACCACCACACATTTGAATAAGAAGCACTACCTTTACTCAAATCCCTTTCCTCATTTTCAATCCACAACACATACCAGATTATACCCAAAATACATACACACATCAAATGTGGAATCTTACTAATGAATCCACACTTGGGTCCCACTCGTATCAAAGATCCATGACAATATTACTAGCTCTTATCATCAAGACTGACCAATGGTATGAATCTCACTCCACTGGTCATCACTACCAATTCGAACCCATCTACCATTTTCGATTCTCACACTTGAAATATCTCATTTATTAGTGTAATTCATCCATTTACATGCATAGACCACCATAAACCACCTATTTTTTAGGTTAGGTTCACCTACACACCACTCCTGACGTTCACCAAGAGACTCAATCACCACTAGACTACAAGAACAACTCAACTCGATGTCCACTAAAAAACAGAACCTGTGTGAAATACTAATGCTTTACACAAATTATCACATCCCTGAATCCCAACAGATTCAATTCAAGGGAAAAAACCTTTCTAACCATTATGCCAGGATAAAAACCCCACCATAGTTTCCCCAGAATCCAATAATTTATATAACCACTATTCACCTTCACCCACATATCTAACCATCAACCATGACATCCTTTCTAGGAACTAACATGTATCAGCTTTTAAGAAACCCTCAGCACCACATATCTTGATGTCTATTTCAAAACATTTTTTCACAAGGGTCACTATCCACTATGCCACCTCTCATCATGATATTCCCACACCCACGCTTTTCTAAACCCTGTGTTTCATCTAAAAATTCCCAACATGATACCACAACACAACTCCAAACACCAAGCCCAAACATACCATCTTTACGACAAAAACCTTGTTTCAATCCCCAAACCCCATCAACCACATCTGAGATGACATTCCTGACGTGTTTCTCATCTTACTGCATCAATTTATAAAAAAAATCACCAGTAGTTTCTTCTCGAGAGGAATTTTTTTAAAGGAGCTCAGTCTTACCCACCAATGCACTATCACTTCCCAACCATGGTGCCTTAACAACCATGCATCAAAAAATGCTCAACACCAATATCGATGTCCAAAACCAACTATCAGTTCAACTACAGGATGACATCCTTGACCAAATCATTTAACCTCCATTCTCCACTCATGAGAACTAATGGGTCTCTTATCAGACACCCTTAGATCATGCCACCACACTCCTCTATAAGAACAAACCATGGAAAGGTCCATAAATTTCTGAAGCTCCCACTCCTAGGATAGTTTACTATGGTGAAACCACTACTACAAAAAAGGATTTAATAGCACTGACCTTTCTCAGTTTTAAAAAATGCACTAATAAAGGGTACCTTTTATCAGTACTTTGTTAGTGCTGATAAAAGGCCGCCTTTATCAATGTTTTTTAGCACTAACAAAGGGTGCCCTTTATCAGCGCTTTATTTTTAGCACTCATAAAGAGATATTTTATTAGTAATTTTTTAGCACTGATAAAGGTCCAAATAAAATGAAATAATTAAATAAATAAAAAATAAAATTGAGTTTATTAAATAAATATTATTTTTTTATTAATTAAATAATTATTGATAAAAATGAATAAATTGATTATACTATATATAAATTACAAATACTAATAAATAGTATATATTAAATATATAGACATATGTAAAATAAAAATTAAACAAATAAAAATTAAAAATATGTAAATTGAGAAAAATATTAAACATTTTATTAGTTAAATAATTATCGATAATGTTAATAAATAGTATATATTAAATATAAAGATATATATGAATATATATAAATATGATTTATATAATAAAAAATATTTATGTTTTAAATTAAATTGTAATATATTTAGTGAATAATGGTTTATAATTAAAAATTATCATGAATTAAAAACACTAACTTATTGTATCGAGTAATGGACATAATTGAATGTCGTTTGATTTTTCAATTTAACATAGATCAAATGTGTGTTATATTTATTTCACATATACGTAATTAATTCATTTTTACATATAATAGACAAATAAAAATATTTTTTTTAGAATTTAATCAATATATATTATTTATTTTATATATATTTATTTAATATGTTTTAATATTTTCAATATGTATTCATCTTTATTTCAATATATATATACATATTTTTTAATAATTTATATTTAATTAATAAAATTTATCCACATTTTCAATATTGTTAAAGTGTACTCATTTTTAATTATTCAATTTCACTCATTTTTAACATGCATGCGCTTAAGATTAAATATTTATTAATAATGTTAAAAATATATTTTTAAAAAAATATTTAGGAATAAATATATTTATAAATGTATATTTTCTATTTTTATACATTCATATATTTATAAATATAAATAAATAAATTTTATTTTTTAAAAAATTATTTATATAATTATAAATAAATAATTATATATATTTAAATAATTGTAAATTTAGAGTAAATTTATTTAAATAATGAATATATTTACTATATTTATATATATATATAATTATATAAATATATATAATGGTATAAATATTATTTTTTTAAAAATAATTTATATAATTATAAATAAATAGCTGCGTATTTAAATAATTATAAAATTATAATAAATATATTTAAATAATGAATATATTTACTATATTTATATATATATTTATTAAATATATATATAATTATATAAATATATTTAAATTTTTTTATTTATAATTATAATTATAAATCCTTTATTAGTGCTTAAGTAATAAGCACTTATAAAAACAATAATTATCAGTGTTTTTTAGCATTGATAAAGCTCTATCTTTATCAGTAATTTTTTGGAAGTGCTCATAAAAGTGTCCTGATATATTTAAATAACCATAACGAATTGTGAACTCATCATAATATCGAAAGATTTCCATGGAAGCCACCCTGTGCTGGTGCTCCTCCTCAGTGAATTGAAGCTCAAATTAAGACTTGAATCAATGGTCGAACAACTTCAAGGATCAAATCCAAGGCTCAAACGATTCAAGGGTCAAACGAATCCAAAGCTCAAACATTTTCCAGGTTTTTGATATATTTTCTTTCTCTTGGATGATTCAAAGCTTCAATCCAAGGTGTCTTATTTTCTCCTCCTCCACACTCATTGATTGCTTGTTTGGTAATATATATTTGCATTTTTTTATCATCATTATTTCTTTACCATTGATATATCCCTATGGCCAACAATGTTTATTGGGGATGTTTGGTTGAAAGAAGATAAGGTTATCATTCCTTGTACCCCCACCCTCACTACTTTTTGATTATGTGCAACCCACCCACCTCAACACCATTGAATCCTACGTCATGAGATCACCAGCCCCTTAAATTTTTTTATAATTTTAAAACTGAAGAAATATCATCTGCAACGTTCCCTCCTTCTGCACAGGCGACCACCACCACCCTTCTACACACACAACACCAAAAAAGAAATTCTATTCCTATTAGACTCGATTATAGGTTCTGTGGAATGAAAGTTGGGTTTATGAATTCCTCACCTAACACATATCAAGATAATGATATATATATATATATATAATGGTAGATTTATAATATAATTATTTTTACATACACACACAGACCCACAAACATGTTTATAAATACATTTATATATATGTATATGTATATATATGTTTATATATATATTTATAATTTTGTATTAAACAGATTTAACACATTACATATATAAATATGTTAAATATTTATATATTTAAATGTATACATTTGAAAAAATACAAATATATAAAAAATACAGATATATATTTATATTATATATGATATATTTGTATTATATATATATATAGACACACACATGCATATTTAAAATATATATATATATATATATAGTATATATATATATATATATTATACAAATACATTATGCTAATATATATATTATACAAATACAGATATATATTATATTATACAAATATATATTATACAAATATATTATACAAATATATTATACCAATATATTATGAAAATTTATTATATAAATGTATTTTACAATTATATTATAAAAACTTATATTAAAAAAATATGTTATACAAATATATTACACAAATTTATATGAATACATTTAAAAAATTCAAATTTGTTATATATTTATATATATTATATTTATATATAGATAAATATATATTAAATAATACATATTTATATATTGTAAGAAAATTTATACATACATACATACATACATACATACATACATACATACATACATACATACATACATACATACATACATACATACATACATACATACATACATACATACATACATACATACATACATACATACATACATACATACATACATACATACATACATACATACATACATACATACATACATACATACATACATACATACATACATACATACATACATACATACATACATACATACATACATACATACATACATACATACATATATGTATATTATACAAAACAAAAATATATATTATATTAAAAAAGTATATAAAATAAAAATATATATTATATAATACAAAAATACATAATATACAAATATATATTACACAAGTATATTATACCAATATATTTTAAAAATATATTATACAAATATATTTTAAAAATATATTATACAAATATATTATAGAAATATATTTCAATAGAGTTCATTCAACGGTTGAAATTTATCATCCAATTTTACTTATGAAGATTCATCTCAATTCAAAACAATTTTTGTAAGAGTGGGTCATCTCCCATTTATCTTAAAACCTCTATATCTTCCATAATTACTGTTATTTATTTCATTGTGACTAAAATTTTATACTACATGGCCAAAATCACCATATAACTCATAATGGCCCTGAAAATGAAATTTTCTTATAAAGCCTTCTCTTCTTCTACTTGAAAATAATTCTTGTTTTTAACCTGTCTAGAGATAATTCTTGAATCAATTTATCAATTTTGAATTTTGAGATATTTAAAACCTTTATCATTATTAGGTATATTATTTTACTAAAATTATTTTCCCCTTATCTATTTTTAATTGAAATCATAATTTTGAGGTGTTATCAAATATTCAATATAACATTAATATTAAATGTAATAATTCCTTAGTTTGTTACATCACTTGTTCCAAAAAGTAGAATGGAGGTTATCAAATTTTATATATGTTGGAATAATTATTAGAAATTAATTTTTTCTATTCATCATTTTAGGTATACATGTATAGGTTCCACCCATATGAATCTCTGATTACCATCCATACATCAATACATTTTTATATATTCTAGTTGATCAAATGATAGTTTATTATTCTTGTTTATCATATTTGGGTTTCTTATTACTCCTTAATTTCCAATATTATATATTCACTTGTTTATAGGATTTAAGAAATAATTTATTGATTATTTTAATAGAGGTAGTACAAGTCTTAGTTAGAGGATTGAAAGTATTAAAAGAGGGATTTCTCCTATAATATAGAATTCATAGAGGCCCCAAAGATTAATATATCATAAAATGTCCCCGCCGAGACCCCTTGAACCATATAAAATAATGTTTATGACCCTAAAATCTCAACTTAAATAGGTAATGGGTTAATAACTAGTTCCAATGGTGTAATTATCACATATATGTGAGGAATTACCCCTTTTAGAGAACACAATGCAGTACAACTGTCATCCTCATTAGTTTTATCTCCGAAAACGTTATTATTGAAATTTTTTGCTTTAGACTCATCCATAATATATTTTACATTTATTATACTACTTTAAGAATTAATAATCCCATGGATGACTACTTGTTAGAGTATTTCAAGAAACATAGGTGCATGTTCACAAGAGATGGAGGATGTGTGTTAAACAAAAAAATGTAATGATAAATGTTCGGGAGATGAGATGATGTGGATGGAAATTGTTTATAACTTTACCCCTTAAATGCATTAATAGGATAAAAACTACCATGTGGAGTAATTATTTTCTTAAATTCAATTACCCATTTTCTTTAAAGCATACTGATTTTTTTTGAAATAATAAAATATTAGATTTACCTTATTATAATTGTCTATAACTTTCAATTTTGATAATGAATATCTTATGTCTATTTATTTATTTTTTGTAAAAAATTAATATTTTATAAACCAAATAGGATGTATATGAATTGAAAATGGATGCATGCTAATAATTTTACAAAAGAGTATGAAGATGGAGTTAAATATTTTATCAAGTTTTCAATAGAGCATGGATACAGTCATTCTCAAATCCTTTGTCCGTGTTTAAGTTATTATTATTCAAGACAAGTTAGTTTGGAAGAGTAGGAAGAACATTTGATTTGTCAAAGAATGGATTAGAGCTATAAATATGGGACTAAACATAGGGAAAAACTGAACGTGCTCACTGATTGGGATGAAACTATGGTTTATGGATCATTTGATATGAATATCAGTGTAAATGATAATGGAGTTTGCATGGAAGAAATTACAATAAAAATTTAAGATGACCTTCATGATTTTCAAAAGTTCTTTGAAAAGTTAAATAGCTGTGATAAGAGGCCATTATATACTGGTTGTACTAAATAAACAACATTTTTAGTTGTATTGAAGTTATATAATTTGAAAGCTGGCAAAAAATGGTGTGACACCAGCTTTATAGAACTACTTGGTCTCCTGAATGATATACTACCGAAATAAAATGAACTATCATGTCAAATATGTGATGATAAAATAATTCTATGTTCAATGGTTATGATATCTAAAAAATACTTGTTTTTCTAAATGATTTCATATTTTCTTAAAAGGACCATGAATCACTCATAAAATTCACTAAGTGTGGTGTGTGTCGATGCTAGAAAAATGAATAAATTCCTTTAAAATGTGTATAGTAATTTACTATAATTCCATGCTTTAGAAGACTATATGGATGTTAGGAAACCATGAGACAATTTACATGGTATGTAGATACAAGAATTAACTATGGGAACCTACATCATCCAACAGATTCTACTCAATGGAATAAAATCGATTATAAGTATCCTGAATTTGGAAATGAGCCGAAAAACTTTCATATTGCATTATCTATAGAAGGAATAAATCCTTTTTTTGTACAAAGTAGTAATCATAGTACATAGCCTATCATGTTGGTAAATTATAACTTTTTACCATTATTATGCATGAAGAAAAAAAATACATTATGTTGTCTCTACGTAAATATGGACTAAACAAACCTGGTAATGATATTGATGTCTATTTGGATCCATTGACTGAAGATCTGAATTTAATGTGAGATACACGTGTTATAATGTATGGTGCTAATATAAGTGAAGAATTCACATTGATGGATATATTTTATGGGATGATAAATGACTTCCCTACTTATGGAAATTTATTAGTCTATAACATTAAAGGAATATTGGGGTGTCCCATTTGTGAAAAATGCACACTTAGTTTTCTTGAAACATTCCTCGAAGACTGTGATTTTAGGATATCAATTTTTTTTACCTCGATGAAATAAATACAAATCTCAGACAATAAAATTTTATGGGAATATCAAACGTGGTACAACACCATCTCCAATAATGGGTGATCAACTATTTGATAAAAGTAAAAGATATTGAAACTATTTTTGGTAAACCATTTTCAGAAAACATTATGAAATCAGATTGGAAGAAGAGATAATTTGTTTTTTCAATTACCATATTGGAATTGTTTGTATGTTAGACATTTTCTTGATGTTAATCATATAGAAAAAATTACATTTGATAGTGTTATTGGAACATTACTAAATATTCCTAAAAAAATGAAAGATGGAATCAAGGATAGTTTGGACATGATTAACATGGGGATAAGGGAAGAGTTGGCACCGATGAATGGTAATGGGAGGAATTTTCTTCTTCCAGTAGCTTACACTCTTTCCATATAGGAAAAATTGCAATTTTTTCTATTCCTTAGTAGTTTAAAAGTTCCATAGGGGTATTCATCAAATATCAATAATGCCGTGTCAATGACTAATTTGAAGTTAAAAGGACTAAAATCACATGGATATCATGTTTTGATGTAATATTTGATGCATTTTGATTTTTGTTTCATTCTTCGTCAAAATTTATAACAGACATGAACCAAACTCTGCTTTTTTTCAAAGCGATAGGTAGTAAAGTTATAGACCCAAGGAAGTTTCTAATCATGAATAAAAAGGTTGCAATCATATTTTGTGAATTAGATATTTTCTTCCCTCCAAAATTCTTTTATATAATGGCACACCTGATGGTTCAATTATTTATAAAGGTTCAACTATGTGGTCTTGTCCATTAAATATGGGTGTACCCCATTGAACTATATATAATGATTTTGAAAGAGTATATCAAGAATCAAAGTCAGAAAAAATGTTTTTTTGAAGAATGATATATTGTTGAAGAAGTTATTGAATTTTTTACTGATTACCAATCATATTTTGACATCATCAGTATCCCAAAGTCTCATCACAAGGGACGCCTTATGGGTGAAGGGATTTCTAGACGAGATATTGTTACAATTACCTTAACATAGGGGGATAAATCTCACCTTTACATTTTACACAATAGTGAATATATTGATCCATACATTGAATCCCAAAAATAATTTCTTAGATATTTGAATCCATCAAGGGCTGAAAGATGGATATAAAATACACATAATCAAAAATTTATAGGATGGTTCTAAGATCAAATTTATAAGGAGTTATCTGAAAATCCAAATTCAATTGTCGAACAACTTCAATGTCTAGCTAGGGGAATGAATGAAAATATTATATCTTACACTGGTTTTGTAATAAATGGTTATACATTCTATACAAAAGAACATGTTTACCATATTATGATGAAAAACAGTGGTGTTACACTTGTGGAAGAAGTGATGCACATATTTGGTTCCAAGGATAGAAATCTAATTTATTGAAATTTTTCATATTTTGGCATTATCGAAAAAATATAAGAGTTGTATTATACAACATTTCAAGTGTCAATTTTCTATTTCAAATGGGTTGAAAATATGAGTGTAGTGAAAGTTGATAAAATTGGATTTGTGAAGGTGAATTTCAATGTGGTAGGGGAGAAAGATGATCCGTTCATAATGGAATCACAGGTAGTGAAAGTGTTTTATGTCCCAGATCTAGAAAACAATAATTGGTTTATTGTCCTGATAGTGACTAAAAAAATATCGGTTCAAATGAAAATTAAATCGAGGATGACCCTTTATTTGGGAGATCACAATTAGTTCATCTCTATCCCAATATAGACAATGTCTTGTATGTTATAGGGGACCATAAAGAGGGGGTTTGGATTCTATATAGAGATACCACATCCCTAAAACTCTTAAAAAAGAAATAGAGTTCAATGAGAAGGTAAAAGTGTTTTTTAATATACTATGTTTTTCTTCATAATATTATATGTTCTCTACTGTATTAACGTAATCAAAATTAAATGTATTACTACTCATGCAAACAATGTCTTTGGAACATGATGATGTCACTAATACCTTATAATAACAAACTACAATCAAGGAAACCCTTTAGTAAGTTGTAAAGGTAATGTTAAGATATAATTTCTCTATTTTACCGAAATATTATTTAATGAAACATTGATTTAATTTTCATTATTCCTTATAGAGTTCATTTATTTTAGAATATTTATATCCATCTTTAATGACTGTTTTTACCAAAACTTTCACATACTTCTTCTCCCTCAAAACCTTTTCACCCCTATAGTGTTTCATTTAATACTTTTCTTCAAGTTACCTCCACTTCCTTTGCAAGAAGAGAAATTCCGTTGACTCTGCCCAATCATAGAGTCAATATTAATGTTTTCATAGTGAAATCATTATTAATATAAATAATTTATTGTTTCATAATTATTTTTAATTTATTTCTTTTTAGTATTACTCAATGAATAATTTTTTTCTTATACAGGTGGAATATTTTGTTCGAGTTGGGGTGTTCTGTCAATATTTCATGAATTTATTCACCAAAACATCTACATACTTCTTCTCCCTCAAAAACTTTTTACTCATACAATGTTAAAATTTATAAATTTACTTCAAGTTACCTCCACTGCCTTTTTAGAAAGAGTAATGATGATACCTCTACTCAACCACATAGGTAATCTTGATGTTTTCATAGTAAAATAATTGTACATAGAATTAATGTATTGTTTCATATTTATGTTTACTTTATTTTTTTTGTATTACTCACATAAGAATTGTTTTCTTATATATGTGGACTCTTTTGTTCGAGTTGGGGTGGTCTGTCCATATTTCTTTCCTTTCTACACTAAAACTTCTACATACTTCTTCTCCCTCATAGAATTTCACCCCGGTAGTGTTGGTATTTATCACTTTCCTTTACATTACCTCCACTTCATAATCACAGAGGTAATCTTGATGTTTCTATATTCAAATTATTGTCCATATAATTAATTTATTATTTCATATTTATGTTTAATTTAGTTCTATTTTGTATTAATCATATAATAATTGTTTTCTTACAAAGGTGGATTCTTTTGTTCGACTTGGGGTGGTTTGTTTTAATCTAATCATGCTTGTGAGAGATTGGACTACAATCCTAAAAATGAGAAAATGAAAACAAGGAAATGCATCATGATTGAATATAACCATCAAGAATAGGTGAATTCCTACTACTTATTTAATTAATTTTTTCATCATTTTATCTACTATTTATAAGTTAATTTCCTTATCATTTTATCTAATACTTATTTTGATTTATTCACAATTTTTTTGGGAAGTCATGTTTTGCTTTCAACTATTTGTAATAAGCTAAAAAAGGGATAAAATGTTTCTTTCTACAAATGTTACCATAATTTTCATTACCTTTACTTGTTAAAATATAAAAACTATATATTGACTCAATTTTCTTATCCAAAAAACCTTTCTTATTGTTGAAATACAGAAGAGTAGAGGAATTTCATGTTTTTATTGTGGAGAATTCTCATGATATAATTGCCACATGAGCTTCCTCTACTCTTCTATATTTCAAAAATGTGAATGTTTTTTTAGTTAAGAACATTGATTCAATATGAATTGTTAGTAGTTAGACAAAGAAAGACAATTGAAAGCATGGTAACATTGTAATTTTAGATTGTTTTGAGACTTTGGGACGTGTAGGAATCATCCACACCTCAATCTGACACACGGTGTGACCAATATGACTCCAAGTGCTTCTTTATACTTAAAATTGACATTAATTTTAATAAAAAAACTAACATACTTAAAACCAAGAAAAATTATTCAAATTGTTTTAATACTTTAAGAAAATGACATGTGAGTCATTTGTGACATGTAGGAATCATCCACACCTTAATTCGATACATGATGCACCCGATTTGATAGAAAGTGCCAGTTATCAATTTGAAATAAACATCTTAGTTCAAAAAGATTCACTAATTGAAAAATGATAAAAAAACTCATATTTTATTTATAATTTAGGAAATCAATTCATAAATTGATTATGATGTGTAATAATCAGTCTAACATCAAATCGATACACGATGTGATTGGTTTGAGTCAAAGTGCATGTCTCTAGTTTAAAATGAAATTTTATTAAAAGAAAAGTGATGTACTAAAAAACAAGAAAAAACATTTATATTTATTTTATACTTTAGTAAAATGATCCACAAGTCATTTGCGACATGTATGAATCATCCAAACCTCAATCTGATGCACAATATGATTGGTACGACTCCAAGTGCGTCTTTTTATTTAAAATTGACATCAATTTTAGTAAAAAGGATAACTGACATACTCTAAATAAAGAAAAATAATTCATATTTCTTTGATACTTTAGGTAAATGATCCATAAGTCATTGTTGACATATGGGAATCAGCCTCACCTCAATCTGATACACAATGTGCATGATATGATTCAAAGTGACTGTTATCTGTTCAAAATTGACATTTTAGTTCAAAAAATGTCACTCACTAAAAACCAATTAAATGTACTATAATAATATTAATAATTTATTAAATGTATTCATAAATCATTTTTGACATGTAATAATTAGTCTCATGTCAAACCAATACACGATGTGATCTGTATGAGTCAAAGTGCGTGTTTCTAGTTTAAAATGACATTTTAGAAAAAAATAAAATCAATATACTAAAATTCAAGAAAACACATTAATATTATTTTTATACTTTAGAAAAATAATCCATAATTCATTTGATACATGTAGGAATAATCTAAACCTCAATTCGACGCACTGTGTGACCAGTATGATTCAAAGTGTCTTTTTATTTAAAATTGACATCAATTTTAGTAAAAAGGATGACTCACCTTTTCAAAACCATGAAAATGCATTTGTATTGTTTTAATAATTTATAAAAACAATAAAAAAGTAATTTTTTATGTGTAATAATTATCCTCACCTCAATTCGATACACAATATTCTCGATATGACTCAAAATGTACATTGTTAGTTTAAATTCAACATTTTAGTTCAAAAAGTGTCACTCAATGAAAAATGAGAAAACAGGCTTAGATTTTTATTATAATTTAGGAAAATTATTCATAAGTAATTTTTGAGGTGTTTTAATTTTTATCACATAAAATAGATACACGATGTGATTGAAATGAGTCAAAGTGTGTGTTTCTAGTTTAAAATGATATTTTAGTAATAAAGACAAGTGACAAACGCATAACTAAGAAAACACATTCAGATTATTTTTATTATTTATTAAATTGATCCATTAGTAATTTTATATGTATAGAAATAATCCAAACCTCCATACGATTCACGGTGTGACCGGTATGACTCCAAGTGCGTCTTTCTATTTAAAATTGACGTCAATTTTAGTAAAAAGGTCAACTGACCTGCTCAAAACCAAGAAAAAACATTTATATTGTTTTAATACTTTAAGAAAATAATATATAAGTAATTATTTACATGTAATAACAATTCAAACTTTAGTACAATAGACAATGGATCTGGTATGACTAAATTTGTATGTTATTAGTTGAAAATTGACATTTTTGTTCAAAAAGTGTCACCCACTAAAAACTGAGAAAACAAGATAATATTTTCTTTATAATTTAAGAAAATGATTAATAAGACATTTGGGATGTGTATGAATGGGTATCACATGAAACCATCCCATGATGTGACTGGTATGATTTAAAATGTGTGTTTCTAGTTTAAAATGACATTTTAGTAAAAAAGACAAGTGGCATACTCAAAATCGAGAAAACAAATTTGTATCATTTTGATACATTAAGAAAATTATGCATAAGAAATTTAAGATATTTAAGAATCATACGCACCTCAATATAACACACAGTGTGATTGGTATGATTCAAAGTGAATCTTTTCAATATATAAGTGTCATTTTAGTTTAAAACACACATCATATCTCTAAAACTGAGCAAACATGCCTAGATTGTTTTCTCATCATTAAATATGCTATTAATTAATTGATTTAATATTTAATTGTATATTATACTTATTTATATTACATTTTTTAAGTTATGGGGGATTAAAAAAAATAAAACCTACCTAAATGTGCATGAGGAGGTTCGAAACCGAGACTTCCCAAATACCACCACAGGATGCGACCACTAGGCTATGCCAGTAGAGATTTATCTTCTACTTATTTAATTAATTTTCAAAAATATAATGCTAGGATAAGCACAATAAAATGTGCGATGTGTAAAAATCAACCCCAACACAATCTGATACACAATTTTCCTAGTACGAATCAAATTTTATTTTAAAACTAACACTTTCTATTAATTTATTTCTTTGTGTTATTACTAAAATAAGAATTTTTTATAGGTGTGTTTTTTGCTTGAGTAGGGGATTTTTTTTGTAAATAGCATGAGTCAGGGTTAATATCAAAATAAAAATGAACATTGATGTTTTTTAATGTATGTAATTATTTGTATTTATTTAATTGAATAAACCAATTTTTGAAATGTGTATGATATTGTGTTTTTACTTGTATTTGTGTTGTAAATTTCATTTTAATTAAATTATTTATTTTTACTTGATTTTTTTGATATATGGTGGCATTTTTACTACTAAAGTGTGCTATCATAGCACATGATACTTATTTTATAGGGATCTGTTACAGTACACTGCAGTATGCCCCTTTATCAGTGCTTTTAAAAGCATTGACATATGGGTCCCTTATGAGTGATTTTAAAAGTGCTGATAAATGGTTCCTTTATCAGTGATTTTACCAGAATTGATAAATGGATCCTTTATATGAATTTTTTAAAATATTGATAAAGGTACCCTTTATCATCACTCCTATAAGTGACAATAATGTCCCCCTTTATTAGTGCTAAATAAAATCATTGATAAATGTTGTCCTTTATCAGTTCTTTTTTAGTGATGATAAAAGACTAGGGCTTTTAATCTCACTTCGGTAGTCAAAACTTATCTAAAATTGGTAAATTCCACTTTTAGTTCTCTTAAAGGCCTATTTTACAGTATTGAACTCTTCATGATGTGTCAAACAAAACCCAATTGTTTCAAAGAAACTACCCATCGTCATTTCATGCTAACTCCAACTAATCACCCGAATGTCATTTTACAATGACCCTTTAAAAAGCCCAAGGTTCCTTGACCCTCACAACTCATAACCCCAAGGATATCTTATCATGATTCTATAAGCATTAAACCTCCTAAAATAGTCTCATAACATCACATTGTGTATTGTATCTACTAATCTAAGGAAAAACAAATAGCCTCGCCTCACTCCAAGGATTGACCTATCTCGCAACCGAAACCATATGGATATTCCTAAGATCCATTTCATGGCTTGGACACATGGTGAACACCATGAACCAATGAAGAAAAAAACACCTCATTTATTGGTCAATCCAATTTCCCAACTCACCCCTAATCTTCTCCCAAGGCCTGAAACTCTTACCGCACTCATACCCAATAAACCAAAGAATCATCTGAAAAAACCTAGATGCTCAGTCCCAAATTGATTTATCATCATAATTGAATGGTCTCAAAACCTAGATCATACACTATCACATACGTAGTGTTATAAATTTCCCTCCCAATTTACTCCCTTTTCAAGGATAAAAACCCAGTCGTACACCTCTTGAGGCCTGTGAAACTGTTCATCCCACTAACCTGTACAAAACCAATGGCCACCAAGTGAAAACATTATCACATGTTACTAATATCCCAACTCTCACACATGGAGCCAAATAAAGCATGGATTATTGTTACTTATCAACCATTAAAAGTTCAAATTATATTCTATGATGTGTATATATGCACTCATGTCAAATCCTCAGTGATGGTATTATATCTTGGAGTTAATTGTTTTTGTTTTATCTTTTGAATGGGGGGGGGGGTTCTTGCAGAACTTAATTAAATTTATTAATGGATAAAGTTTTATTTAATAATTTAATAATTATTGGTGTGAGTTTATCAGTGGGTATGTAATCTTATGGTATCCTTGATCTTTACAAAACATTTCACTAAATTAACATCCACTTCATGAGGTGATTTTGATTAGAACACCCAATTGTTTTGTCTTTAATCCAAGCCTTAAATAGGGTTTTAATTATTATAAAATATTATTAATGTAAGGTTAAATATTTCATGAAACCATGTTCATTTATGGTTAAAATAACCCATATAATTCAAATATCAAACAAAACATGTCATTAATCCATAAAATTTCTTATTTGAGATACACAATATTAATTCAAATAATGTTAAATGAGAGAAAGCTATCAATCAATTAACATCCCCAAATTATGAAACACCCTAATGGATTATTTAATCATCAATTGAGATGGTTATTAATATGTTTTATAATTTTTATGAAGATTATTTAAATTAAAAATGGAAGGGTTGATATGGGAAAATAATTGTGCACTGAACACACACAAATGATGGTAGGTAAACACATGATTTTGATTGAATAAGAAAGTAAAATGGGGAATTATTTTAAACATGATTTAAAATATTTTATTACTATTAGTATTAAAAAATATAATATGTGTGATAATAATAGAATATGATGATCAGACAATCATTAAACTTTAAATTAAATTTCAATCAAAATTACATGATTAAAATTGAAGGCAATTGAAGTACATGAAAAATGGAGTAGAGGAAAGGTATCTAAAGTGGAAAATCGAGTTTGGAAGGTCCTAACAATAATTTTAAAGGATTTTTCATGCCAATGTATCCTTATAAGTTTTGAAGTTCCATCCTCTTTCAATGGGAATATGGGAATGTATTTATATCCCAAGGTGGTGGAATATTTTCCTTCCAAAAAAACCCTTGAATTTGGATCAACCATTTTACCATTTAGACAACTTAATATATAAAAATATTATTCTTAGAAGATGTAAATATAGACATGGAAATTTCACCATCCAAATTTGGTATTCATTGGACTAATGGATCCAAATATATGGTTGTTTTACTAAACCATATACAGTTACCTAGTTTATACTATATTTTTTCCATGGCCTAAATTTTAATGGGTTTTAGGATCTGAATTTTCCATTATATAGAAACCATTTATTCTAGAAAGTTTTTATTTTAACTATTGAACTTATATCCAAAAAATTTCAGCTTAATTTTTTGAGTGGATTGGGAGAAAATTGAATAATTGTGGTCCATTTTTAAATCCTAGACATAATTGTGGGTTTGACTTTCATACATAAATCTGGCCACTAATTGATTGAGTCAGGCCTTAAATTTTTTATCCAAGATGTTATTGGATATCTTGGAAAAAATTCATGAGTTTAATCTATGTTTTTCATCTCAATTGATCTTATAAATTCAATCATCAAGATTGTTATAGTTTTCTCGACATATTTGGTGAGACTTCTTGTGTGTTCCATATAACCCTTTAAATGAATGGATTATCCAAAGATTTAGTTGAATTATTATTTTTTAATTTGAATCATAAACACTAAAAAATAATAATGACATCATTTTGATTAGTATATTTAATGATATGATCAAAATAGTAAACTGATTTGAATATCAAACAATGCACATAAATTATATTTAATATTAAAACATGGGAATTTAACACCAATTATGAAGTTTTCCTTGAAAATAATCCAATGGAGTTGATAAAAAATTATTAATAAATTAATAACATCAACTCACCCACACTTAGGATCATTCATTTCATCCTGTACAACAAACAAAAAAACATAACTAAATCATTTTATCTCACTAACAAATATTAAAATATTGTTTCCACCAATCAGTGAAGATCTATACTAGTTCACTTATATATATAAATAATTCAACAACAATTTTTTATTGAAATCATGTTTCAAAATAAATTCATTTCTCATGTTAAAATTTTGAATTGGAAAATGTGGGTACTCAAGACTCACTCCTCTCAAGATGATGAAATATTTTTCAAGGATGTTCACCCATTCACCAACCAAAAGTGAAAATATTAAAATTTATAAGAGATCTCAGCTTCCATTTTATATTTTTAAGTGAATAAGAATTAAGAGGTTCCTTTTTGTCGGTTTTTAATGGCTATGGTATGGTGGGAATATACTCTCCAAAAGAGAGGAAAGAGGTGTAAAACACCAACACAGATAAAAATGAACATTTTTTTAAAATGATACATAAAAAAAATAGAAACACAGAATTATATGGGAATGAATATTTATAGAAAGAATATATATATATAGAAAATTTTAAGATGATGAAAAGATGAAATATGAAAAAAAAACATCCTCTAATGACTTAAGAAAACATGATGCACGTGTTTAATTTTTTTCCTTTTTTTCAAAATTTTCACTTGGAAAAAATCTCACAATCATGTCCCAACCATTGTTTTATCTCTTAAAAACACTAATTGTAATATTTATAAGAAGATAAAAGGTTTATAAGGAGTGATTTTTTATCTGCCTAAGACACAACTAATTTTTTTCTTATTTTTGTTTTCTTTTTTTCACTTTTTTCTTTTTCATGAATGCTTTTAAATAAAATTTGTACAAAACAATATAAAAATATATACATTCTCAAACCTCAATTAATGAAAACCTCTCCTACACTTAACTTGATTCATTACCTTAATAATATTATGACACATTGAATGTAAAAAAAGTGCATCCAAAATTAAATCCATTCCCCCACACTTAAATTTTAAAAAATCATGAAATGAAAATCCATGTAGATGTTGGGTGGGATAAGGTTTTTGGTATGTAATGTGGATATAAAAAATTGTGTTCATAGGATTGAAGGGTATTTCAAAAGGAGGATAAATGTAATGGTAATGCGATAATATTTTTCTATTTTGATTATTATGTGGTTCAAAAAATTCCTCTATCATATTAATATAAAATAAATTAGAAAATTCATCCTAAAGGTCCCAAAACTCAAGAATCACAATCATGGGTGAAAAAAATATAAAAATATGGTCATAAGTGACCTTGGCATGAAAGCTAACATTATTCCCCATTGTAGGGGAATAATATTTTTCCAATAAAAATTTGACTATTATAAACTTATTGGTCTTGAAAAAAATTATTTTTCCAATATTACGATGAAAATTTAAGATTCTTGAGATGAAAAAAAGTCTTTTGACTCTCAGAAATGTTTGGAAAAGATTTGAAAATATATTGGTGAGTAATTATGACTATTTGTTTTCTATTTTTTTTGTTCTTTTTGGTTTGTTTTAGAAAAACACACCCACATAAAAGATTTTTTTGATGAATAATGATGTAAAAAATGAGAGAGACGTTGAGAATGAGTGTTGAATAAGAATAAATATATATAAATAGAGAGAAAGAGAGAGAAATAGAAGGAGTAATAATATAGGGATATGGGGTTAAAGGAAAAGTGGTGCCCTATGGTTTGGATTTGGTAGGTCTATATATCCATCCAATGGTAGGTCTAATCCAATAGTTGTGGATCCATTGGAAGTTTATGTGGTTCCTGATGTATGTTTCCACTCATGGTGGTTCTTTATCTGATGTCCATTAACTGTGAATGTCATTATATAATAAGGTTTTTTAATTACATTGAACCAAATGGGTAAACATGATTAACAATAAAGGGACCTTCCCAATAAGATTTATGTTTACCTAGGTGAAGCCAAAATTGAGAACTAAGAAGCATTACCTTTTCACCTTCATAAATACCTTTCACAAGATGTGTTTTTCATGGAGCACATTATCTTTTCCTTTATATATATTTTAATTCTCATATGAATAAATTCAAATCTCACATAGTTCATTCAACTATAAAAATTTATCCCCACCATATTTCTCAAAATCAAAATTACAAGTTTTTACAGCCCAAAATGACTTATGTCGTATTTCAACAAATAAATGAAACTCTTTACAAAATAATATCCAAAAAGTATACATACCAAAGGGTGTTTTACAAGTAGTTAGATAATCCCAAAGTGCTTCACTAAGTATTTTGAGTCAGTCTTTTCTTATAAGATTAAAAATTCTTTCAAGCACTATTTTAACTTATCTATTGAAAATTTCAGAAATTCCATTTGTTTGGGGGTGATATGAAGTTGTTTATTTTATGAATGAACCCATTTTTATCAAAAGTGAATACATGTTTTTATTACATAAATGAGTTCCAAATTCACTAAACAAGGTAGTAGAGTTCCAAATCAATGGAAGATATAGGTTTTGAAGAACTCATTAATAATGTGCGCATCATCATTTCTAGTGGTATTGGACTCAACCTAATGAGAAACATAGTTATATACAATAATAATGTAGGGGAATCCATTATAATGGGGTAAGGGTCCCATGAAATTTATTGCTCAAACATCAATGATCTTATAGAATATTAAGGTATTTTGGGGCATTTCATTTCTTTTGAAAATTATTTCAAATTTTGGAAAGTGGTACATGATTAACAGAACTCATGTGAGTCCTTGAAGAGTAAATCCCATAATAATCTATATTTAAGGAACTTTAAAGAGTTACTTTACATTATAAAGTTCCAAACTCTAGGAATTTAGTAACATAATTACAATATTGAGGAATGTTCATCATTATCAACACATCTCCTAATCACCATGACATCCATAATTTTATAATGTTTATTATCATACCAAAAACAGTATATTAAATCACTTTTTAGATTCATTTTTTGTTTTTTGAAACAATTCTAGGAAAAATACTAGAAACCAATTAATTTACAATTGTTCTATGCCATGGTAACTTTGGAGTGAGATATGAGAGGTGTTTAGTGGGAAATTAAGGATCAATTATTTTAG
This sequence comes from Viscum album, assembly GCA_963277665.1. Lineage (NCBI taxonomy): Eukaryota > Viridiplantae > Streptophyta > Magnoliopsida > Santalales > Viscaceae > Viscum > Viscum album. The sequence goes on along the minus strand of OY728163.1, from coordinate 1,688,329,671 downwards.
AATGATAATTGTTAGAAATTCTACTTAGGTGACCATCCATAGGGTTTTATTTTTTAGGTATATCATTGATATCAAGTTAAAACTCTTGGATCATGAGGATATATATTATTATATTTTATTTGGAATTACTTTTCTTGATTAAATAATTTAAAATTAATGGTCTCAAAAGATAATGGTTTTGGGAACCTAAGAGATAGGTCCAAAATTTATCCAAGTGAAAAACCAAAACTAAAAGTTACTTTTTAGTGATAGTGTAATGATATTTAATTTCTTATAATGTTTTTTAGGTATAATAGATGACATGAAGAATATGTTATCTTTTTTTACCCAATATGATCCCAATGGACATATTAGAATAATCACACATCAATTCAAAGGGTATAGACTAATATAGGGGTTGTATTATTAGGTCATATATAAAGAAAACTTTGTGTTCAATGAAGTATCTCTTACAAGACTCATTGAAATGGATTGTGAAATCATTTTAGGGAATTTAAGTGATTAGTAGGGAAATCCTACTGAAGTTATGGATGAATCACCGATAAAAAATGGCATGACTAAGGAATGATCTGATCTCTCAAACTAATGTGTGTTTATAAATTTATTGGATCACCTCTATATTATTTGAATCAACTTGAATAACCTATTTATAAATTATGTGTCCTAGAATAATACTATTAGAATCCATGAAGTTCTATTTCTCAAAATTTAACACAAGTTTACATTTGACACACTTTTATAGGACCAGAGATAGTGAATACAAGCGGGATTCAAATGAATCACCATAAATGGTAAATAAATCCATTAATACCTCCATGTAATGATCAATGAATTCATAAAATATACTAATAATACACCTATGGAATGTTTCAAGATAATTTTATCATACAAAAGGAATTATCTTATATGCATATGTTTCAAAGGGGTTAGTGAATGTAGTTTTTTCTCAGTCTTGAGGTGCGATTGGGATTTGGAAGCTTCTCATGTATCCATAAATAAAGAAATAATGTGAATTTCCATATAATATTTCTAAAATTTGTTCAAGGAAAGGAATATGGTTGTGATATTTTTGTGCTTCAACATTCAATTTTCATTAATCGATGCACATGCGCAATTTGTTTTTTAGTCGAGTTGTAACCACTTATCTATGTTCATTTGTGACAACAGTTATCCCACCACTATTAGAAACAACTTGAATTGGACTAAACCATTCACTATCAAAAATTGGTTAGATAATACCATATTGAACAATCTTGGTAATATCTTACCTAACTACCTCAATTATGAGTGACTTGAGTCTTCTTTGAGGTCACCTGATTAATTTGGATGATTCCTATAAATGGATATGATGCATAAAAAGGGTAGGTTTGATGCCTAGTATGTCATATAGGGTCTAAAGTAAGGCCTATTTGTTTTTATTTAAGACCTGAAAAAGTTAAAACTCCTCATTTTTAGTATGTGAAGAATAGATAATGACTATATAAGAGTGATAATGGAAAAGAAAGGCATGCTTCGGGTGTGTAGGAAGAGGATTTAGATAAGTTTCATCCTTTATTTCCGGGATAGATAACTTAGTAAAAGAGTAAGGGCTTCATGTTTGTATTGATTCATTTTCCTCATTACTATCTAAGGTTTATTTTTAGAGATCATAAGTGAGATGAGATTCTAGATAGTTTTCAAGATTCTTTAGATATATAGAGTTTATAAATGAGAAATCAACATCAACTTCTCCATTTATCACTTGGTTAGTCATGGTGAAAATTTCAAAAACTTCTATATCATTATAACATAATAGAATATAGTTCAATACACTCTCATAAGTGTCCTTAGAATCATGAATTGAGAATTCAGAGTGATCCTATGATGGATATCAAATGGATTGAAAAATATTAAATGTGACTAGTTGGTTACAAAATTCCATGGATAATATTTCCTCATGGATATCAATTCTAGTTTAAGTTATATGAGGAATGGTCTTCTTAGAATTAGGGTATATAGAGAAGAATAAATCTCACCTTCCATTTCAAGGTCATAGAAATCAGTTGGGAAGATAAGATCATTGACTCAGAAAAAGACATCCTTGATTATTACCATAGGAATAGTTGGGTTTCAATTAGATAATTGGATGACAAAACATGTTGGGTAGAAGGGACCTAAAAAATGTTAGAGAGGATATATTTAAGCATGAAATTTATTGATGATCCTAGGTTTATTAGTGCATCATCAAATTTGAAACTCCTTATTTGGCATATAATTGTAAAGGTCCCTATATTTTTTAACTTCATGGGAATGGACTATTGGGTTAAAATATTTTCAAGGGTCCTAAGCTATATCTTATGGGTTCACAATTCCTTAATAAACTTTTCATACATAAATATTTGTTTCATGGAATGATATATGAGAATTTTAACTTTAAAATGTCTTAACATGTTGAGTATTTTATAATATGATTCAAAGGGTTTATTTGGCTTAGAGATGGCTTGAGGAAAAAGAATTGGGTTCCTTATAGGGATGAGAGGAAGAAAGGGAGTGGATTCATGTTCTTTTTATAGGATTTTGTTTTTCTCTTATTTTTATAGATCAAAATTTAAAGGGGATTTATAGGATTCATCATGAGGCACAACAACTTTGTTTCCTTATTGAAGAGAAATTGAACATACATTACCCTTGGTGTTGAGAAATGGTTTAGTTAGGAGTTGGGAAGACGTTGATTATTATTACTGGATTAGGTGGGATGAAAGTCTTTCAATTTTATTTGATTTTTTCTTATGAAAGAGTGGGTAAAGGAAGAAATATATTCCACAACACTTTCCCATGGTTTCTTAGAAGAAGAGGTATGTACCATATTTGGATTTACTTGATTTGAGTTCTTTATAAATCCATTATATTGGGTTGGGAACTAAGAAGGATAATTAGAATAGTTGAAACTAGGTGGTGGATGATTCCTCCTTTGATATTGAGGAACAAAAGTATAATGTTTTTGGAAGTTACTATCACCTTTAACTTATTGGATTTGGTTTGGATTTTGAGTAGGGTTTTTAGGGGGATGAGAGATGGGATTACTATACCTCAATCCTGGATAGTTATTTCAGCCTAGGTTATAGGTATAATAGAAGGGATCATAGTGATGTTGGATAGAGTTTATAACAAACTAAACTGGTTTTTTAGGGTTGGTGTTCCTATGATAAAACACTGCATTAAACTCCATTGGACCAGAAAAATCCAACAAATCATATTATATCTATTGGCATGTGTTGGTTGGATTAATTAGTGAGATATAGATTCAATAATTTTTGACAGGTATAGGGAACTAATATTGTGGAGTAGATGAAGTTGGAGATTGGGATTCCACAACTAGTTATCATATAAGACCAGTAAGCTCACTCATCCACTTTTTCATCTTCTTCGGCTCTATGGATTGATTATATTGGACCTGTTTGACTTGATAATGTGACAGAGTGTGGAATTTATGTGTGATTATATCTATATTGCTTATGATATATCATGTAGTTATTAGAGTTTTTTCGATAAGAGCACCACCAATTATAGTATCTATGATAGTTATCTCCATAACCAATAACTCCTCATAGAAGTATTGGATCAAGAGTTGGTTAGGTATTTGGTGGTGTAGGAAAGCTTACAAAATATTTTTGAACCTCTCCTAGTTTTCATGGAGTGATTTATTAGGGTATTTATGGATTCCACTAATTTTCTTTTGGATAGAATTAGTTCAAAAAGTGGGTAAGACTTTTCGTAAAAATATAAACTTCATGTTATTCCACAAGTTTATGGAACCAAGAGGAAGATAATAGAGATATGATTTTTTGGAGTGGAATTGAGACAAAGGGAATGATAAAAGTTTTATTTCTTATTCAAAAACTCCTTAAGGATTCATGGTAGAGAACACCACTTGGAACTCTTTGAGATGGATATTTTCATCCTCATTGGTTATCCCATGGAAATGAGACAAAAGATAAATGATACCTGATTATAGTTCAAAATCAACCTCGATGTTTGGATATTGAATACCAAGGGGTTGATAATTCATATCATGGGTAGTGAGTTATTTAAGTGCATGTTCCCTATTATTGGACATATCTAGATCAATTGGATTGGAAATCATTTGATTAACCCTAATGTTCCCCCAAAGTCAGTGAAGATTTCTCTCGATTTCATGGTCAAAAAAATATAAGGAATTGTTTGGGAAGCTATAAAAAATTCACACAAATTATAAAATGATGATGAAGGAGGGTTTTTATTTGTGTTTTATTCTTTTAAGATTTTTTTCTTGAATGAGGGGTTTTATTTGTGTTTTTATGATATTTTTCTGGTATTTGATTTATATATATATTTTAGTTCAAATAAAAAAATAATAGACTAGTTATTGCACCATCCTCTGAAAAAAAAACCATTTTAATTTTAGACAATTGTATCTTATTGACCATTCAAAGGGCCGATGCTCTATTATAATGTGTATAGAGACACTCAGGTCAAATCATCAGTAATAGTACTATATTTTGGGCTCAATTATTTTTAGTTTTTATTTTTAATGGGGATTTTTGTTTACAGATAATAATTAAATTTATTTAAATATGAAGTTTGATTTAATAATTTAATAATTATTGGGGTGTTTTTATCATTGGAGATGAAAGATTATGATATCCTTGAGATTTTAAAAACATTTCATTAAATTAACATCCACTTTATGAGGTTATTTCAATCAGAATTTCCCATTATTTTGGCTTTAATCTAAGCCTTAACCAGGGTTATAATTGTTATCAAATATCATTTATAGAAGGTTCATTATTTCATGAACCCATGTGTATTTGTGGTTCCAATAATTTATAGAATCCACTTTTCAAACAAAAAATATCATTAATCCATAAAATTTATTGTTCGACATACACAATATTAATTTGAAGAACATTAAAGGGGAGTAAGAGCTTAATTAATTAACATCACCAAATTATGAGTAACCCAAATGGATGATCTAATTATAAATTAATGTGTTATTAATGTATTTCATAATTTTTATGACTATTAGTTAAGTTAAAAAAGTAAAGTAATGAGATGAGAAACAAAATTGTACACTAAACATGCACAAATGATGGGAGGTAAACACATGATTTTGATTGAATAAGAAAGTAAAATAGGAAAGGGTTTTAAACATGATTTAAACTAAAAAAACGAATATTACACAAAAAATATTGAATATAATAAGATAACATGTTTATGATACATGAATTAAACATGAAATGAAATTACAATAAAAATTACTTGATTACAATTGAAAGCAATTGAAGCACATGAAAAATGGAGTGGGGGAAAGTTATCTTAAGTAGAAACTTGAGTTAGGAAGGTCCTCATAAGATTTTTTCAAGGATTTTTTTATTAAAATTTATCCTCTTATGTTCTGAACTTCCAATATTTTATAAGGAGAAGAGGGGAATGTATTTATATCCTAATACATTGGATTTTTTTCCTTCCAAAACCACCTCTAAAGTTAGATCGACTATTTAAACATTTATACAAATTAATATAGGGAAATATTATTCTTAGAATTTGTATATATGGATGTGGAAATTTCACCCTTAAAATTTTTAAGTCATTGGACTTTTGAACCAATGATATGACTATTTTACTAGACCATGTGCAGTTCTCTAGTTTTATATCAAATATTTCTATGTCTTGAATGTAAATGGGTTTTAAGATAGAAAAATGCCTTAATCTTGAAACCATTTATTCTAAAATGTTTTGATAATAAATTTTTAATTTATATCCTCAAAATTTAATCTCAATTAGCCAAGTGGATTGGGAAAAAAAGTTAATAATTGTAGGATGCTTTCAAATTTTAGGCAGAATTGTAGGATGGAATTTCATGAATTAATAGAGTCACTTATGGTTTGATTTGTGACTTAATTTTTTTATAAAATATGGTATTATATATCCTAGAATATATTTTTTATTTTCATATAATTTTGGATTCTATATTGATCTCATAAATTCAATCATCTTGGTTGGTCCAGTTTTCTCAACAGATTCAGCGGGCCTTTTTGTGTGGTGCATATGTCACTTTAAATGGATGAATTATCCAAAGATACCATTGAATGATTTATTATAATTTGAATTAATAAAACAAAAAAACAAGAATAAAAATATTTTTATTAGTATATTGAATGATATTATCATAATATTAAACAGACCAAAATATAGATTAATTCAGATAATGCTCACAAATTATATTTAATATTAAAACATGTGAATTTAACACCAATTATGTAATTTTACTTGAAAATAAATAAAGGTTATAGATAAAAAAGTTATGAATAAATGAATAACAACACTATATCTTTTCCACCCTGGGAACATCACCCAACAACCAATCCAACTCATAGGTCTCTGCCCAGTATAACACCCCACTAACCCAACTATTAGAGGGTCTACAACAAGATGAAGTCTCACAAATACATCTTTTTCACAAAACCCTCCTCTAATAACTCTAGATAAAGCCAAAAAATCAGTACATGGTACGTATAAATCCAACATGACCCTTCCAAGGGTGCATCTATATCAAAGCATACCAGGCCAAAACTGGCCAACTACCGCCATGCCCATACCCTCTAGGTGGCTACTCACAAAACCATACATTAAAAAAACTACCACTTTGGCCATGAAAAAAATCCCATTGATACATGATAAACATAAAACACTATAATCAAGAGGCCCTCAAAGGGTCTCACATGCACATCATAAAAACCCAATTCAAATATTCCAAATGGGCCTTACAGAAATCCTAGATTAATGAGACAAACGATTTCTATCATTTTTGAAATCCTATTTCAAACCACATGTTTAACCAAGAATTTTGGGAACCACTTCCAAACCATATAAAAAATATTTAAATCAAAATAAAATTTTCAGTTAAAATAACTTGATAAAACCCAACCATTTACCTACTTAAATTAATTTATTAAAAATCAAACACCTTTAACCAAATTCACAGCCCAAATAAGGCTAAAAATATTTCAAAAACACAATTCCCTCTAAAAAACCATAAAAATTTATACCATCACCTGTTATTTCAAAATCCTTTTCACAATCACATGCTTTTAAAAAAAATACCATTAAATTAATTTAAAACTTATTTTGATAAGTGAATTTTCCATTTTCAAAAACCATTGTGAAAAATAAAAAACACACATCAACATAAGGGAAAAGAAACATATTAAAAAACAATTACCTACCTACTCAAGGATCCATAAAATGTTGTTGATAACTAAAAATAAGTCATAGGCATGCATAAAAAATATAACATGAACATGATAAATTAATTAAATGTCACCAAGAATATATTTGGGGAAATTCCAAATATAATTTTGTCAAAATTTAATTAATTTATGCCCCTATTAATCATAAGAAAGAAAGCTCGTGACATGTGAACTTACATGCCTATCCATAATGCATGAACTCACTCACTATTGCTAATTGGGCTAAGAGAAATCCCCATAAATAATAAGAATCAAAACCACCAAGACCAAAAATAATATGCATCACTCAAGGTGAAATTAGTCAACCATAATAGTGAAAAACAAGAACAGTAATCCCATCCCTGAAAACTTAGCCTTTCCCTCATACGTGGGTTAGCTAATCTACAGAACGAGTTCCTTATTAAGTCTTGAAGATGTATTATCTCATTTATACCTATCCAAAATAGTAATAGGAATAAAAAGGATCATTTGATACCATTTTGTAATGCCTCGTCTTGGATCAATTGGTACAATATGGGGGGAGTCATATGACCTCATGCATGCCTACTTGTACGCGAGAGGCTACTGACTAGTAGTGAGGTCCTAAGAATGAATGTTGGGAGACTATTACCTTGAAAAAAATATCTAAATCAGAGTACACAATAATAGTATAATTAATCAGAGTAAACAATGGAAATAAATATTATATAAATAATAACATCAACCCCTATTGTAATAGATTCCATACAATAACTGATAAAAAATTCTAGTGAGAACCCCAAATGTGGTAGATCAATAAAAATAATAAAAGATAAATTAAAATAAAGAGGCATCTCTTCAAGGATCCCAAAATCTATCCTAATATCACCTTAACCAACCTAATCCTCCTACATAACTTTCTTAAATAGGGAAATTTATCTCTTTTACAATTCTTGACCAAAAAAGGCTACACATGCACTAAGATTATCATGTATTGTGTGAGTATAAAACTAACATTACACCACCATTGAATCCTTATCATAACTAAAACAGGTCATATAAAAGCGTATTCAATGATTAAAAAAAATACATAAATAAACATACACCCTGCCAGGTCATCATGCACTAATGAGGATTCCATGAACCCTGAATCTATCTACTTTGGGTCATAGCCATAAGGAACCTTTGTTAGAACCCATAATCATATGAAACTCATTTCCCATTCTTGATAATAGGTAGTGAACTCAATAAGTACTCTGATGCATCCTCAAAGACTCTATAGCAGTTGATCATGCACACAGGCCCATTCCCCCAGTTTTTGGGGAGGCCAATCAATCACATCAACCCATATAGAGGGTTCTTAGGATTACTAATCATAACATTATTCCATATGAAGGTTTATTGGGAGGCCAAACATACACACCAACCCTTCCCAAAAATTCATGGGAGGCGAATCATTCACATCAGCTCATCCCCAGATGGTCAAGGGAGTCCACACACAAGCATAATCATAAACATCAATATATACAAGAAAGGGGAAGCATCCCATAATTTCCCTAACCCAAAATCTTAGTCATGAAAGCCATAAACATAACTAGACCAATCCACCTCACTTGTTTTTATCCTTAGATCACACAACATGTAAGGTAAAACATCACCCAAGCCCTTAAATCACTCACCTAAGTAATTATATCCCATCTCAATTTTTAATGACAAAATCCCTACCAATATACGAAGGTATAAACCCGTCACTCACTGGTTCAAGTCATAAAATAAATGGAATTCACCACCCAAACCCATATGCCAATTATCCAAGTCATCCTAACCCTTTCCAAACTAAAACAACACCTTCTAGTTTTGTTTACTAAATCGGAAATCCCTAAAGTTATTGCTGGAACACAAACCTTATCCATCATTTCCAAAAAGAACACTCAAGGGTATTTACTCTCTAAAACCCTATTTCATCTACCAAAAAACCCTATCTCCAACAAATCTCAAACTTGTTGTTACAAGACTAAACTCTTAAATCTCCACACATATTCCCTATATAAGGATCATTTTAATCATTTACAAGGAATACATGTCACACTCTCCCTTTAAAGAGCCTACCACATCAATAAAAACCTCACCCAGTCATGAAAAAATTAAAATAAGAGGTTTCATAGGGTTATGTATGAAAACTAATGAAATCAAGGCATAACATTTTATATAAATGTAGTAAAATGGTAATTACTTCCTACTATAATATCAACAGATCTAAACCACAACAAAAACCACTTGAATTGACCACGATGCACCAATTTAATAAAGAAAACCATAAATTCATTAGATTATGGATCCAATAAAGAGAAACAATAATAAATAGATATTTAAGGGTGATATAATGTTAGGATTACCTATAATAACCAACCACAACAAATTATAATTGAAATTCCTAGAAATGAGGGAGAGGAACCCAAAAAAACTATATAAGGATCCCCCTTCATAACCTAGTTAGAGTAATGTTGAAGGAGAATAAATGATGGGAAATAAGGGGTACTCAGGCCATTACCAACTAGTTGATGGACACAATCGACTAGTTGGTGGGTCTGGGTAGTGAGCTTGGGTTGTTGGGTAGACCAACGGCTAGCTAGTTGACCTATAGTAGCCGCAAATACAATTTTTAACCCCCTTTACCTGATCCCAATCCACCTCCGAGCTACTAGACACCTTGAACAACAAAAACTAGAAACTTACACATGCTTAGGATGATAATTCTAACTCGTAATGATACATATAATTACAAATCCCGAGAAACTTATATATCCCCCTCCACTCTTTCTCTCTATCTTTATTTTGGTCTCATGGTAATTTTGATCAACTTCATCTTCCAAGTCCTGAAGATTTTCTTTATGATAAAAAAATTATTATTAACCCCGATGAGTTCAAAATTGAAACCCATATAATATAAATTTCAATATTTGTAGGAGATATAAAATTTTAACATGAAATATGATGATAAATGATAGAAAATCACTTTTAAAATAAGCAATCCAAAAACACAAATACATAGGAACTTATCATAAGTGATAATTTATATAAATAAATTTTAAATAGTTTTTAGGAAGTGATTAGTGAAATTAACAAGTAATGAGTGTTGTCAAGATAAACCTTTCTATATATTTAGGTATTAAAGAAAAAAACTATGGATGAAAAATAAATTTTTTCTATCTAATTAAGAAACATTTTTGTAAAATCAATTATCTTACACTTTCCATCAAGTATTTTCAAACTCAGCATAATCTATATTTTCTTTTTTGTTATTTAAGAACAAAATTTAATCAGATATCAATCATTTATAAGTATTTTTCCATTGATATCATTATATAGAATGTTATATGATTGTTTGAATAGTCATACATTAATTAGGTATGATCAACTACACCATTTATGATCATTAATTTCATTCACAGTACTGTTGTTGATATTTATTGATGGGTATTGCATTGGTAATAGAATATGAGGTTAGAAATTTCCTGGTGTTTCCCTAGATCCCTTGTAAATGTGATGAAGCAATGTTGGGATGAAAATCCTAAAAAAAGAATAGAGTTGGATGAATTAGTATCTATTTTGGAGGTGATTGACTCATCAAATTGGAGAGGCTTGATCACTCTAAACCAATCCCACATATGAATTTGTTTTTTCAAGTACTAGGGGACTTAATGATGGGTTTTGGATGGGATAAAACATATAAAAATTTAATGGGAAACATTAACCAAAACCTATAAATCCACATGATCTCTCTATTCATTTAGATTGAAATAAATAAATAAAGAATATTATTCTTTTTTCACTGATGATTTAGCCTATTCAATATCCAACACATGAGTTTGATAGAGATCAATGAAAAGAATCCAATAATATCCTTTATCCTAGGTTATCTAAAACATGTATGAATATCATAATGATTGGGAATGATCCCCTATTCCTTATAGTTTAATAAATAATTGGAATATATAGATAGAGAAATAGATCATTGAATTGAGGAGAACTCTCTGACCTAAATCACACACACCATATATTTGTATTTTCCTCCTTATATAGGCATTGAGTAGACTCATAAATACCACAAATGTTTCATATACATTCAGTAAGAAAGGTAGATATTACAAACCATTTATAATTTGTAATCATGAATAATAAAATGTTAAAATCCTTAAACATTTCACATCCCATCATCAAGACTCTAAATTATCATTGTATTATAATAAAATAGGCATGATATCTTGGAGTATGATAAGATAATTGAGCCACACGATATCATATATCATGTAAAATTTCAATTCACAATACCATGACATGGTGATATTCACCATGGCGTGGAATATCTCAACATATACCATGATAATGTCTAAAAACAATTTCCTAGTTGTGGCTTTAGTATACATATCTAATTATCTCTCACTTATAATAAATCCTCATAAACTTAGTTAATATTCACCTTTTGTTACATCATATGTGACAATATATAAAATTTTATTCAAAAATATTTTTTTACACCTTCTAAAACTTCTTTCAGAGAATTTATCATACATTTCAACATATTCTACATCATATGTTACAACTTGTGAAAAACCATACAAAACTTATTTATGATATCCTCTAAAACACTTTTGGGGTATCTCTAAATGTTTTTATAATAAATTTCTAAAAAAACACGATCCTCACTTACATAACCACAAAGTGTAACCCTATGAGACTTTGTGTGTTGAAAACAATCATGGATTCTCTAATCCATAATTATAATCAAAGAGAGGTTCTAGTCAATATTTAATGATACTAAATCTACAAAGGGATCTATCAATATATCTATCAAACAGATGTATATTCATACCAATATCCACATATTTTATAATATACAAGTATTTATAATCACATAATCACTTTATTCAATAAAATGAGTGACCATGATACATAGATTATGTTAATCCCATATAGGCTACTCATATATACTAGATTCACCAAGAATAGACTTACTAGATGCATAAACACATCACATTTCATTCACCCAATTGGATAAGCACATGAAACACCCCTCCTCTAAATAGACAATAAAATTATATGCCCCTTATAATTTATGTCTATACACTTCCTCGGTCTATCTCAATCGACAAACCATGTTTCATACTCATTATATGAGAGGATAAGCCCCATATTAGTTAATACTCAACCTAAATCATGATTAGAAACATACCTAACTACCCTATGATTCACTCAATCATAGGGACAACATATCAATGGTATCAAAGTATGAAGGTTATCATATTAGGTTTAATGAAAACCAATATAGAGATTTAATGTGAAACATGCAACCTTATTATACTAAATACATGGTTTATAACACTCCATGTGATATACTTGTTAGGTCATCCAGAAAAAAAAACTCATTTTGTGTCTCATTAGTATATTCCATATCTCTATATGAAATCCTACCCTAAATAAACTTAACATTCCATCATAACCTATAATACTTCCTAATGAACATCAATTAGGGATAACTCAAATACATACTTTTAGAGGCCAATTATCATTTAATTTCATGAATATGTACTGCCAGTATGAAAGAAAGATAAATTAGAGACTCCCCATTTGAATAAAATTATAGATTTTATATTATTAATTTCCTTTAAGAATATTAACAAAACTATAAATAAGTACTCTTATAATCATATCCTATATGATATACCACTAGAGAGGACTTATGTTTACTTCACTTTAAATGATTTATTAAACTCACTACATCTATATATAATTCATACCACACCTCCATGTGAACATATTATAAACAATCATTGTAAAATCTTTTAGGTAGTAACATATATAATTAATTATTGTCTGAATAATGTTGATAATTAGGAATTATATTACTAATGTTCACCTCCTTGAACATAACATTCAAAATTATTTACAACATCCAATTTTATGATATAAATAAACTCTATTTTCAACTTATAACTCTTTTCAAGTTTATCACCATCACCTTGGAACTATTCTATTCAAAATTTTCCTTTGAGATCATTTGGTAACAAAAAAGTAACTCTTTTTATTATCTTTCTTTACTAACACATCCTATCTTATTTTAGAACATAAAGTGACTTTATATTATAATATATATGGTATAATCATTTATTTATTATACTTTGAACTTCACCAAGTCTGAAAATAATCCCACAAGCCTCTTGGAAACTATATTATTTCTATAATAACATGATAAGATACAAAAACTACTTTGTTTCCAGAAATTACATTTATTTACATTAATGTGAATAATTAGAAAATTAATTATTAATACTTATATCTATATGGTATTATATGTGTTTGGAATAATTTTATTAAAATAGAATTATATTATTTAAAATATTTCACTATTGGGTGGTGGGATCATATCCATCACATTTAAAAAAAATATTTGATAAATTCTTTTTGATTGGAATAAAATTCCTTTTATCCTTATCTCCATTTCAAAAACATTATAGAACTATATCAAATCATAAAAAATGTTTACTAAAAACACCATATTATTTATTGATTATAACCACTATTTATAATAATTCTCTTAACATATAAGAGAAACAACATGAAAATAATCAATCTTTATTATGATCCAACATAATTTTAAATTAATCTACCATATCTAACTCTTCAATGTGGAAACCCCTTGATTCATTAATTAAATACATAATTTAATTTATAATCATCAATTATTATTTATTTTTTAACTATTTTACATATTTAAAACACTTTTATAATGTTTAGGAAGTATCATATACCATTCAAAAGATAATACTTTAATTCTGTAACATTAATATTTGAAGTGGAATCTCCATTGTTCTTTTTAAAACCTTTTAGGAATTTTGGGAAATTAATCTTCTAGTGGACATATTTTTTATAATAGAATCATTGATTCTACTTACTAATTCATCCCTTAGGTTTTAATAACCAATATTATCTATTGGAACCTCTAATATTCTTCTTCCAGCGTAAACCTTTACCATTTAGTACTATTAGAATAACACCAGAGACTAGACCTACAATGTACTGCTAAACTATCCTCACCATATTAAGAACATAAAATAATATTTTATTAAACTCATCCATATTATATTTTATAATAAACTATGAAAACCTTTATAATAATGATTATAGAATAAATTTTGTATCCAGATTAGTCCTTAAAAGAGACCATGGTCTCTCTGAGTCATTAACATACATAATAATATTGAGTATATATGTAGATAATTAAGTTTCTTAAATCACATTTTATATAAAAAAGGAATTTGAAACATTATACATATCATGCATTTATTTTTCTTGATAGAGACTCTTTAGGTTTTATATTATCTTGAACACATCCATGTTTTCATGTTTCTTTCAAAACCCAGACTTCATAAATACAAGAATTTGAGTGGAGACAACAAGTAAATCCTTAAGATTCTTATCATAAGCATAAAGATCCATTTATTGAATGGATTCACTATTTGACTATTTAGGATGGGGGTGATCTAACACATAAACTTTTTCTTCTTTCTCAAGAATGTCTCTTATGTTTTTGTACTAGTTTAGGTAGTTTCATATATTAATCATCTCCTTTTCTGATATTGATCTCAAAATATTATTCAATAATGGTGTTTATATTTTATCTATAACATAATCCTTTATTAAATTCATATAATGGTTTACATTTATTTAATAAGGAATTATATTAAATGTTATCCCACTAAAATAATGACCACTTTCTAGATTAAATCATTTGCATTAATGTTTCAAGATCCGTATTTCACTAATATTTGGGTCACTTTGTCAATTTTCCCATCACTTAGTTATTTAGGTAGGACATCATACTGATTATATCATATATGAATCATGGATAGTTGAGAGGATAAAACTTTTCCCAATAAATCATATGTAATATACCAACTCTATTCTATATAATCCTAACCATTAGGGTTTCCTAGCCAAGTTTAACCCAATTAATATTCCAAATGTGGGCTCTTAACCCTATTTGGGTCACCCATAACTTTATTTCATTACATAAGATAATCCATAGGCACCTTTCTTTTATAGAACCTACTCATTTGGATGATTGAGATATTGAAAAGTGTTTCTTTAGAATTAATCTAACACTTAGTATTTTAATGGGATTAATTATATTGACAACTTATCCCATATATTTCCTTTATATTTATTCATGAATAAAAGGATTTAGTTTTTATTACCTATTCATTCCACCAAATCAATATAGGTATGTTTAAAACATATTGATGTGTAACTATTTACACAACTCATTGCTTGTGTTACTATCCCAAATTAAAAGACAACTATATTTATAAACATCCAAATAAATAACTTGCATAAGTTATATAAAAAATTTTCTTGTAAAATCTTAAAATCATTTGAAATCCAAAATCCTTAAAAGTGTAAACATGGAGTGCTAAGTAACCAAACCCATCTTTTCAAGATAAATTATAAGCTCATAGACCGGTGATAAATCCAAAAAAAATCCCTTTTCCCATGGTTATTTACTCATGAGAGATTTTAGTTCCATAAAAATTCTATCACCTAATATTTATAAACTATAATTAACTTATTAATTAACGATTATATCCTAATATAAGTTAAATTCATGGTAGAAGAAAACTAAATCAATTATCATACCTAGATTATAAATTCTTAAATGCATGCATAATAATTTAAAGAATAAATTTAAACACTTTTAAACTAACATATACATAAATTCATAATATAAAAATTTTATATCCATGAATAAACCAAGTAATAAAATAAATACATAAATAATACATAAACTTAGGTAGGAGATAACTATTTATGAACAATTCATAAAAAACATTTATAAACACTTTATAATGTAGGAATTATTTATAAACATTCCATAACATAAATAATTATTAAAATTTAATATTTATTCTAATATGGCATGATTTATACACTTAATTTATAAGACATTTAATTTTAACACCTTCATATTCCAAAATATGTGATATTTATGAAAATTTTTATAACAATATAAAAATTTCACCTAAAATAAATATCACATATTTTCCAAATAATTCCTTTAAATATAAACATTTTATATTTTTATTTTCATAAACTTCATAAATGAATAAGAAAAAATTTATATTGTTCATTATTTTATATCTTATAAACACTTTATAAAGTATGTACTATGTAAATCCACTTTAAACCTGGATAATATCTATGTTTTTTTATTTAGTTTAAATATTCCTCATGGATGTTCTAAATAAAGTTTTTGAGAGTTTTAATAAAAATATTATTTAAAATATTACATACACCATTGTCATTTAAATGTTCACTATGATATGGTATTCCCCAAAATGATTCTATAGGATAACCATGTTCATTTCTATTTGATGGTCCTAACATAAACCACATTTGTTTTGGGAAGTTTTTTGGGAATAATATGGAATGGTAGCCTAGAATATGTCATATAAGTCTTATTGAACCATATTCCATACAAACTATGACCATTACCCCCCACATCCAAGCTATTTTAGACCGTGAATTGTCAATATCCACCATAAAATAGCTAATCCTCATGGTTCACAGAACCACGACATAGTAAACAACCAACCACAACATGGTTAAGTATAAAAACTATGCTCCCTTCTTCATTATTCTTTCTATGGTAATTTTTCTTAAACTATATTGTTTTTTATTACTTTTAATAGAGAATTATCATTTTTCATAACATTTATGTCATGATTTAGTAAATTTCAAGAACCAAGAACATTTTTGACATGCAATATGTTGTAGTTTCTGAAGTCATATTTTTTTTCCTAGATTATTTATACATTTTAATAATTAGTCCAAATTATATTAAAGAGGATTTTATACAAATGATGGGTTTTAAAGGGAATAAAAATATCAAATTATAGAAAAAAACATCAACTAAAACCTATAAATCCACAATACCACTCCATTCATTTAGATTTGAGGAAATAAATAAATAACATTGTACCTTTTCTATAAGGATATGGCTTGTCCAAGATCCACCAAATGAGCTTAATAGAAATCACTGAGATATATCCAACAAGATGAATCCTCATTGGGTATCCATGGTTTGGATGAATCTCCCAATGCTTTGGTAGGATCCCCTCTTCCTATTAGTTTTCTAAAACAATATTATATATATATATTGAAGGAGAGAGAGAGAGATTAAGATTGATGAAAATTATATAACATAAATCACACACAAAATATCATGGTAATTGCCTCATTATTATGTAATGATGAGGCTCCTAAATACCCCCAAAAAATTTCATAAAGATTCAGAAATAATGATGAAGGTTATAAACCATTGGTAACTTATGACCAAAAAATAATGAAATATTTAATTCCTTGAACCTTTTATATTCTATCATAAATAATCCTCTCTAAATTATCATCATATAATAATAATCCAAAAATGAATTATTGGAGTAGGAGGAGAAGACTAAGACACATTAAATCACATATTATATAAAACTACTAGGAAGAACACCATAATATGGTATCATTCACTTTTATGTGGTGTATCCCATAAAAAAACACAACATGGTCTAAATTACTACATCATGGTGGTTTCTTTAATATATATTTTTTCATTAAAAAACCATATTCATCCCTCCATTTAATGCCCAACCCGATTCATGAAAAGGCCCTAAGGGAATTATTGATCCCTATAGGCCATCACAAGTTCCTAGGAATCAAGGAAGAAGCACTTGGGAACTATTTTTCCTGATAAACAATAAATGAAGAAAGAAGAGGAAAATAATTTTTTTTGGCATGACCTGTATGTGCATCAGACATCTATTTCATTGAAATATAAACAAAACAATAACCTAATATAAAAACTAGAATATTAGTAAATAGTGAACGAGCACCAAAACCTCTGTCACCCTTCTAACACCCTTTTCTGCAAGGAAAAGATGCCCCTCCAATGTATTTTCTTTAAACACCAATAGTTATTACTACCCTCCATCCATATATAAATAAACCAACTACAACACACTTTCCACCATATGAGTATATGAGTTGATACCTAATAAAATAACCACAACTCCCCATGGGAAAAAATAAAAGATAAGCCAAAAATTATAAATGAGAAATAATAGAGATGGGAATGAGCATAAAAATGACCTGTAAGGATAATAAAATGGAAACTATTCTATATGCCTTACCTTTAAATAGAAAAATATTTCATGCTATCTTGAAAAAAATATAAAAATAAGGTTTTCCTTTCTTTCAAAACAAGTAGCGAGTCGATGCCCTAAAAAACCATTTCACTTTATTATTTATAAATTCATTCTCAAATAATGTTAAAATTAGAAAAAAACCCATTTGTGCTGAGGAACATGTGATGGAAGCAACTTTATAGTGTGAAAATAAGTAGTATAAATTATGTTACAAGGTGTTAAAAAACATATAAAAATAGAATAAGTTTTTTACTATTTAATAAATGAAAAGGAAACTAAGAAAAAGACTATGAAAATATAGTGCTATAAAATTTAAAATAACATTAATATCAAACACCATGGGAAATAATAAAGTACCTTGGTTATTGGGGTTCTAGGTACATCATATCTCAGTGATAAAAAATATAACCTTTCTATGCATGTTCCATTAGAGAGGAAAAACCTAAGTTCCAATGGTAATAGCCATTTCATATCATTTAGCTAGTGTTGTATCATGATCTAGACAATGATACTTGGGTCGAAGCTCTACCAAATGGCCTTGTTACTAGACCTAGTACACCCTCCTAGGTACCTAATATTCCCATGTTTCATGTCCATAACCAAGATACATAAGTGAGGTGTAGTAGAAAAACCAAATCTTAATCACTGAATGATAAAATGAAATATATGACATCAATTCACCCACCTACCTTACCAATGTGAAGCCCCCTTTTTAAATTCATGCCAACATGTCAATCATATAACACCCGATTCCAAAAAATACATAAAAGTCTAGGATTCTAATGGAGTACACCTCAATTTTCAAAAAAAACCCTTATAAAGTGCCAACCCAGCCTTATATTTTTATAAATAAACATTGATAATTTGGAAAAACCTTTGATATAATTGATTTCAGGTTCCAAAGCACACTTCACACTTAGACACATATACACCTTGATATATATATAAATACCACTTGTCCCAATGCACATATTCCTAACTCCATGTTTGAATATGTACAAATATAGATCCTATATATATATATATATTTATTTGTTTAAGTCATATTTAAAAGAAGGAAGATAATTTGAATTCATTTTTTGAGCTCTTTGGATACCAAATGTGACATTATACCATTATGAAAAACCCATATGAAAGGCTAAAAATTTTCCATTCATTTAAGACCTAAGAATTTAAACCAATTAGAAAACCAAAGTCACTGAAGGTGCTCATCGTTTTAAACAATCTTGAAAACATATTTTTAGCAAGATGATCCCAGAGAAGAAACATAGGGAAAATAGGAAAAACTAAAGAGAAACCAATTTCAAGCATCAGAACTATTTTATATAATTTTTATAATTTGTCATATAATTAAAAAACGCATTTAAACACTCCATAAATCATAGTTTCCAATTTAAATGCTCATAAATTGGGTAACCTACCTCAAACAGCTAGAATCAAGTCACACAATGTTTGAGATTCACTACCTCTGATGAACGCTGTAAGAACAAGCCTCAAATCAAACCTTACAATCCTTAGGGACTAAGAATCATCCAAAGAAACACCCAAATTAGGTAGGGTTTTCTCTAGGTCATTATAACTGCAATGGTATGAGAATAAAAAAAATAAAAGGAGAAAATAATGAGGGGGAGAGGAGGAAATACCAACCTGTGATGATCACACCAAGAAGTAGAGGAGAAATTGATCCAGTAATAGAGGAAGAGGAGGATGTCACATGTCTAAGAGCCTCCTAGGTGGCATAGAACTAGAGGGTGTGAGGGAGGGATAGGAACCATTTAAGGGTTTAATTCTCCTTAAGGTGAAATAATAGTTTTTCAAAAAAAAATATCCCTTGGACACTCTGCATAGTTTGGTTGCACGGTTAGACAAACCATGCACCCACTACTAGGCTCTCAGAGTATCTCATATGTGAAAGCCACATGATTTGTAAAACCATGCATCGACCATGCAGTTGTCTCTTTCAACCTAATGAGGCTATCTCATGGTTACTGTATAGTTTGGAAAACCATGTTCCTTAATCGTGTGACATGATTTCCATGCCCAAAAGTGCCAATTTGGATGAAAAATCACTGAAAAAGAAAAATAAATAAATAGGGATTCAAAAAAACTAAAAATTAAATAGTTTTGGGTTAGGGTGTAAAAATTATCCCCATAACAACACTTTATAATGGTAAAATTTTTAAATATATTTGGTTTATCAAGAAAAAATCTACTAAAAACTACTACTTGAGGTGAGACATGAATAATGAAAGACCAAATATTGAATGCTCACTTCCTTTCTCCAAACCGAAACCCTGAAATCCAAAATAATCTATGAAATTATCCTAAAATAGTAACCCACACATACAATGAGACATCTAGCAAGACTAAAGAACCCAAACCTTCAAATGGAAGGATGAAAATAGAATGAGAACCTCGTATCTCTAAACAAAATGTCAAAACATGGAACAACCCGATCCATAACATTGAAATAACTCAAGAGAATCATCATGGCTAGTTTTGGATCTCCTTGAGTTTCTATCAAATAACCTACAATCCGGGCCAACCAAACTACTATGATTAGGGTCGAGTGGGGTAGGGATAAGGAATTACCCCATTAATAAATCTTGAAAACTGGGTTCAACATGAGCTCCTTATATGGAGGTCTCCCCACCATATTTGGACTCCAGTTAAACCTTCATTTCCCAAAATGAAATAAACCCACGAGTCATAATGTGAACCAAATGCTATGATAATTACACATAGAATGATGAACACCAACACTTCACAACAAAAAATTTAAAATTTTCCAAAAATATACTTCTATAAAAACCATATCAAAAAATAGTTGTCACCAAGATACTAGATTCAGATTGATAATTTAGGGAAAACCAAAAGGATAAGAAGTAGGTATAAGAATAGAGGGATCCTAAGAGATACCACTAACACACAACCATCCTCAAAACCATCCCCTAAGATTCAATACATCTCAAATAAAGCACCACCCACAAACCATACTCTTTCTAAAACTAATAACTTGAATAACTACCACCCAGAATGAATAAAATTGAAAATAAAAAATCAGAACAGGAAGAAAAGATACAACTATGAATTCTTTAAGAAAACAAGCCTCTACAAGATCATCATAGAATCCAGTCTTGGGTCAAAGGAGGATAACCTAGGACCAACTCTCAGAACAATAACACATGGTTAAAACAACCAATCAGAAACATAAAGTACCCTTCCTAGTCATCCCAACCACTTACCCAAGACTCTCCCATTTCAATAATTAATACCAACACTGAGGAATTCCCCTAATCAAAATAGAAGTTCACTTAAACAATAAATACTCCCCAAGGAGTTATCAAGGGGGAATACCCAGAGAAACACTTATTAATGATTTCCTAAAAGACTCTATCCACCTCAAACTTAAAAACCTCAAACTTATAAATGGTAGTCAACACTTATTCCCAAAACCTATATTCACCTAAACAACCCCATAAGGCACCCTAGATACTGACCATCCACTGTTTATCAAGAATTTTCTGGGGCATACCCAAATAACATATTACATGATTTCATCGATTCATGTTTCCTAAATCAAATAAAATATCCCCAACATGAATCATAAATAAAATCTAAAAACAAATTCACCAAAATAAAAAAAAATCATTAAAAAACAATCACATTCCCTTTTAAAATCCATAACTTTTAATTTGAAAAGTCAAGAATTGTTTTTGAAAAATATACCCTGAAAAAATTTCATTCCCCTATAAAAAATAGAATGACCTCATTCCAATTCATCTTCTAAAATTCAATTTAAAATAAGTATAAAAAACTTTAAAATTTTAAATTCTACTAGGGAAAACACCTATTTTTTTTAAATTTTATTGTAAATTTACCTTTAAAAAATGTTCAAAACCAAATAATTCAAAAAAAAGAACATATTTTGAATAACACTTTCATTGATAAATCCATTTTACCAATTTAAAATACCCTAATTATTTAAAAACTCTTTATAAATATCCCTTGTAAAATTTAAAAACCATATTACCATTATTTTTAAATATTACTTTTGATACAATGACCTCAAAAATAATTTTTTAGAATGTTTACCCATAAAAAATTCCCCTTTTAAGATTAAAACTGATTTTAACCACATAAAAACATTTCAGAACACACACATCAATTTTTAAAATCATAAAAATTTACTTGAAAATTATTTTAAAATCCAAAACCTATTATCAAACTTCAGTAAAAATTCAATTGACTAATAACACACAACATAAACCATCTGAGAAGAGAATATTGACTTTGTATGAATTGAACGCATGGCTTGGGGGTACATGTTTCATCCACAAAACCATCACCAAGAGTAATATAGAACTATGTACGTATGCTCCAAATGGTTTACCAATATGTGTGAGCTCACCGTGTACCACCAGATCAACTCCTATTTCAGCCCCAATATAAAAATCTCAAAATCAAAATCAAAATCCTGTAAACCCATGATAACATGGGTTTCTTCATTAATGGTGGTGATCAGGCATCGATAGACGACCCACCTCATGGGCCTTGACAATAGTATCTCCAAATATCATATATCCCAAATAACAAGGTCTATTTATGAGAGAAACAATGTTATTATAGGTAAAGGAACCCAACATTTATGATATTATTTTTTCATGAGACAACCTGATTCATCCTTCCATCAGGCACCTAACCCATTTCATGAAAAGGAATGAAGGGCATTCCAAATCCCAAAATAATGACATAATATCCTATGAATCAAGAAAGAACCAATTGAGAATGATTTTTCCAAATGAATAATAAATAAATAAATCAAAATAAAATAAATACAATTTTGGTATAACCTGTCTGTATATCATACATACATGCTAGAGAAATATAAACAAAACAACAAACTAATATCAAAACTAGGAAAGTATTAAATATAAAGAAAGTACCAAAAATCTTACTCACCCTCTAAACACCCTCTCCTACAAGGGAAACACACCCCTCTAATGGTTTTTATTATCTCACTAGCAGTTATTACAACCCTCTATCCATAGAAAGCAGAAAAAGAAAAAGTAGTTAAAATAAAATAAATAAGATAGCTATAACATAACTACCTCCTTGAAACTATATGTGTCACCACCCAATGAAAATAATGAAACTCCCTAAGGTAAAGACTAAAAGATAAGATGAAACATGAAACCATGAAATGATAGATATAGGTGTGATTATTAAAATACCCAATAGAAATTTAAAAAGATAAATCATGCCCTATTTATTACCTTTAAATAGAAAACCATTGCATGATTGTTTGAAAATATAAATATATAAATATAATTTTTACTTTTAAATCAAAATAAGTAGTGAGACGATTCCATGAAAAACCATTTTTGTTTATTATTTTGAATGTCATATCTAAATAATGATAAAAAATCAAAAAACCAATTTGTGAGAAGGAACATGTGATGGAAAAAGATTTATATTTGGAAAATAGTTAGTGGAAATCATATCACAAGGTGTTACAAAAAAGAGGAAGTTAGAGAAATCTTTTTATTATTTTAGAAATGAAAAGGAAACTAAGGAAATGACCATGAAAATATAGTACTATAAATATATAAATAAAATGAGAGAAAACACTATAGTAAATCTTTAAGTAGCTATCTTATTGGGGTTATAGGTACATAATATTTCAATGATTGAACATATAACCTCCCCATGCGTAATCCATTGGAGAGGGTCAACCCAATTTCCAATGATAATAGCCATGTCATATAATTTAGTTTGTGTTGTATCATGATACTTCTAGTGATACTAGGGTTAGGACCTTATCAGCGCTCCTAGATACTAGTAATCAACTACATGCCTAGATAACCAATATTACCATGTTCCATTCCCATAACCAAAATACATGAGAGATGTGTAGTAGAAAAACAAAATCACAATAACATAATAATGCAAAGAAACATACAACATCACCTCACCTCCCTACATTAACAATATGAATCCCTTTTTCAAAATCATGCCAACATGTCAATAATATGACACTTGAGTCTAATAAATACATAAAATTATGTGATTAATTTGAATGTACCTCATTTTTTATTAAAAATATTTATAAAGTTCAAAACAAACCATATATTTTTAGAATTAAACATTGATCATTCATAAAACCCGTTTTATACCATAGCTTTCACATTCCAAACCACACTTCACAATTAGAAACATATACACCTTGATATATATATATATATACCCATTCTCCCAATGAACAAATTCTACAATCCATGTATGAATATTTTCAAAGAGGGAATATATATATATATATATATGCATGTATATGTGTATTAGTCATATTTAAAAGAAGTTAGATAATTAAAAACCATTTTTGTGCTATTTGGGAACCAAACATGCCATTGATCTTTTATAAAAAACCCATCTAAAAGTTTAATTTTTTTAATATTTTCAAACCAAATATTTAAACTAATTTTAAAACTAAACAATCACCTAAGGCTCTCACCATTTCAAATAATCTTAAAAACATATTTTTAGTAAGAAGATCCCATGGAAAAAACATAGGGAAAACATGGAAAACCAAATAGAAACCAAATTCAATAATTAAAACCATTTTGTATAATTTATAAACTTCATAATATAATGAAAATAAACATTTAAACACTTAAGAAATAATAGTTTCCAATTTAAAGAATCATACATAAGGTAACTACCTCAAATAGATGGAATCATGTCTCGTAAGATCCACGAGTCCTCGCCTCTGATGAACACTACAAGAATGAGAATTAAATTGAACCTTAAGAACCCTAGGGACTGAGAATTAACCAAAGAAACACCCAAATTTGGTTAGGGTTCACCCTAGGTCTCATGAACTAGAAGGGGTAAGAAGAAACCAAAATAAAAGTAGAAAAGGAGGAGAGGAGGAAACACCAACCTTGGATGATCAAAATAAGAAATGGGGGATAAATCGACCTAAAAAATGTAGGAGGAGGAAGAGGTCACATGGCTGAGAGCCCCTTGGGTGAAATAAAACAATAGAGAGTGATGGAGAGTAACCCTTTAAGGGATTTATTTTTATTAAGGAAAAAATGGAATTTTTTCAAAAAACCCCCCCTAGATACTGCGCATGGTTTGGAAACACAGTTGGCCAAAACCTGTGCCCATTACTGTGCTCCTGGAGCACCTCACACAAAAAGGCCACATATATTGGAAAACCATTTACCAGATGTTCAGTTGGCTCTGTCAACTTACAGAGGCTATCAAACTGTCACTACATGGTTTGGAAAACCATGTAACTTAATCGTGAAACATGATCTGTGTAACGCCCTGACCCCATTTACCCAGAGTCGGTGCATTATTACCTAACATTGACATGATCACAAAAGATCAAGTCTCAAAATACTGATTAGTTTAATAGCCTTAGAATCACTAGATACGTTCATAAAGTTTACATTACATCATAAAGTGAAAACTACAACAACATCTTATTTCCACACTCATATCCCCTTATACTATCCCTGCAGGTCATTCATAAAATACTTCTTCACATCCTGGGAAAAATAAAACATATAATGGGGTGAGTTCAGATACTCAATAAGGATAACAATATAGCAGAAACTTTCATAAATAAGCACAAACATTTAAGGCAATGTATAACTAAAACAAAAGCCTTTTAAACTTGAAATCCAGTATAATATGGAAAAAATAAAATTAAATAATTCCATTTACTTATTCACATGGATATTCTACTAGTTGAATAATCACATTCTATATCAATAACCAATTTCATAATGATGGAATGCATAATTCCAGACTATCATAACCACATACTCAAGGCCTCGTGCCAAGATTAAAAATAAGATTTTGTCAAGGCCTTGTTCCAAGACACTAGTTTGTCTCATGAGACCTACCAATGCATCGAGGAGCTATAGAAGGCTCCACCCGTCACTTACTAAGTCCAATGAATTCCTCATATGAAAAGGTTTAAACATAACATAAACATTCATATTAAAACTGGAATACGAAATGTTGATACTTTACCCATAAACCATGAATGGTATAAAAATAACACATCCACAGTCAAACATATCACAAAACCTTCAATACAATATGGAATATAATAAATCTACTTCAAACAGGTTTAAAATCCATTAAAGGATTTTGACATAAATGAAAATTATTTGTAAAACTCTTTGAGAGAAATATCCATTTTTCATGAAAACATTTAAAAGTAACACAATTTTAGAAAGGAATACATTTAAATAAATTTTTGAATCAAAGTATCCCATACCACTTTGAAACTTTTTAAAGTAATTAACAGTTTAAAACATTCATGTCCATTTAAATAAATCCTTAAAACCATTTTGAAAACATGGACATTAATGAGTCTGGTTTAGAAGAATAAATCTTTAAAATATTTTAAAGGATGTCTTAGTAAAAATTACCTTAAAATAAGCCCTTTTAAAAGTATTTTATGAAACATGGGCATGGATAAAAAATATGTCCCAGTAGAAACTTACATAAAAACAACCTCGAATAATAAAGAGATTGTGAAATTAACCCTTAATAATTTGGTAACTTATGAAACACACACCCCATGAAAGAGGTATCATACAATGAATATGTAAATACACATACATTAAAGTGTATTACATAAATAATACAATTATGGGAAGTGAATATACCACACAAAAGGTAATAGTGGCAATATGACACGAATCTCACGGGAATAAGGAGTGAGATGAAAACCCCTTACCTTGTACTTTTACTTGGTCGAGGGTAGGTTAACCTCCTGTATAATGGTAAAATAATAATTATTAAATTATAAAATAATCATATACATTAATATGACACCATATGTGATTTTTTAACATTTCTTTGTTAATAATATCTTTGTATTATCGTTGTTTCAGGTGTTAACTGATTCGTTTTCCATTATATGATTTGTTACGTAAGCTGTGTTTGTTATGGATAGGTTGTATCCTATTAATATCCAGAATTATATTAAGTCTTTTAACATTATATTTAACCATCAAATGAAAATTATTCTTGAATGGATATGATGTGGAATGAATCTCATCGCGTTCGTGGAGACGGTAGTCCGTACGTACGCACGAGCGAAAATATCATTCTTTTGATATTAAAATAGTATATAATTGGATTATATATCATATATAAAGAATAATTATAATGTTATATTTATTATTTAATTCAATTACACATCATTATCATACCCATCCAAATAATAATGTTTTGAATAACAATTACACCACGACGTGGAGACGGTAAGACATACATACGCAAGTATGGTGACATTTTATTCAAAGGATGGATATAATACTGAATATGGTTGTACCATATTTATAATAAAATAACATTATATAGAATATACTGGATTTATTATTTTATAATGGAAATATCAAATAAAGAATAAGTGGAAGAAGAAAGGAACTTGAAAGAGGGTGGTGAAAACATTACCTCTTCTTCGGGTTCTTCCTTTTGATTTGATCAAACGGGCTCCTTTGGTTGGCTTTCTGACTAATGTAAGGCCTCTAGGTTGAAGTTATAGAAGTTTAGAGGATAATTGGGTAGGGGTTTTCCTAATAAAAAGGATTTTAAGGTATGAAGAATTGGTTAGAAGTGGTGTCCTTTTATAAGGGGGAGGACGGTCTCTTTAGGAAAAACTTAAAGTATTAATTTATAAAAAATTTATATTCAGTTTCTAATGGATAAAAAGTAGATTATTCAAAGTCTAAGGTGGGTATGAGACAAAATAATTTCATCCAATATATTTTAGACAGGTTTAAGTCACTATATTAACCTTATCATTTATATTTAACTCTTAGTTAAATAGTTTGACATTTACCATGTCACTTTGTATTTTTATATTATATGGTTATTAAACATACTATATACTTTTAAGCAACCCCCAAGTGGTACATTAATGATAGACCTATAATTATATAAGTCCTTTGGTCTAACCTTATATTTTTAGGAATATAATATGAATTAATAATATAATATTTGTTTTAAAAACTCTTTTATGTCAATTTTGACACTATTTAATAATTGATTTTTGTTAAAGTCTTAAAAACTTTATTAATTCTAACCAAATTCATTTAAGAAATCCTATAATGTCATATTAATCAATAAAATTCTTGTATGTCATCAAAACTTTCAAATTATATTTATTTTAACATTTATAATACCAATTATTTGATTCTTGCATTAATAAGGAAAATACTGCATCATTATTGTGTCAAAAATAAAATTAATTATTAATTGTATAAAAATTATAAATTAAATAACATTATGTAGGAAATATTTTTTGATTCATAATGAATATTTATAGTCTAAAATATAACATATATAACCCTATGTAATTTTTTTTTCTAAAAGATATATGCTCATGTCATTTTGGTATTTACTTTAACTTAATTAATATAAAGTGTCATTATCACTTACAAGTGGCTCCATGGGGTCACAAAATCGACCCAAAGATGCCCATGGTCGGAAATTTATCAAACAATAGGGCTATAACACGTTTTAGGGTAATTTAATAATATTATAATATTATTGTTTTACCCTTATTTACCGGATTTATCCTTTAACCATGGTAAATAAAATATTTACTAAAGTAATTATTCAAAATGTCTAAAAATAAAAGTTACATATTTACACAATTTGGACCTCCTGATTATAAATATTTAATCCATTTTTATAAATTCAAAACACAGAAGTGGTAGGAATTAATTTAAAATTAAATCCTGTTGTTGAAATAAAAAGCGTGTTTTTAACAAATAATAATTATCAAAAGATTGACATTTTCTTATGTCAAGTTTCAATATGAAATTATGTCCAATGACCAAAATTGGATTAAATTGTAAAATTATAATCTAATTATACTTTAAAATCACTAAAATTCATAATTTATCACTATTAATTATTTCGATTAAAAAAGTTGTTTTTAATTAAAATTTAGTAATTTTCACAATTCATCAAAATATGAAAGTTATCAGAAAAGTACCAAAATTTCACCCTAATATAATATAGATATTACAAATCCAAAAATAAAGTATATTTTACCAAATTAAAAACAGAAAATTTTCATTTATTAATTTAAAATTAATTTTCACTATCAAAACCAAAAGGCGTATTTTTAAGAAATAATAACTATCAAAAGTTTGACACTTGTTTATGTCCAATTTCAAAGTGAAATTACTTCCAATGACCATAATTGGATTAAATGGTAAAATTATAATCTAATTATACTTTAAAATCACTCAAATTCATAATTTATCACTATTAATTATTTCGATTAAAAAAGTTGTTTTCAGTTAAAATATAGTATTTTTCACCATTCACCCAAATATGAAAGTTATCAGAAAAACACCAAAACTTTATTGAAACTAAATTCATATCTCCCAATTCTAAAGAAGAAGTTTATTTTGTCAAATTTAATATATAAAAGTTTTAAATATTGGATTCAAAAAGGCTTCTCCATTAAAAGGCGGTAAAATTGCATTTTTTGAAAAATACTTCTTTTATATGAGAAAATGTATTTGTTCTTACATTATTTCTAAGAAACTCATAATATGGATTCTAAAATTATTGGGATTATATAAAGTTAAAAATTCAGTTAATACTATTTATAACCATTTTTGAACGACTTGTTTGGTAAGTCATGGTGCACTAGAACTCGATGATGTGTGTTGTGCAAGTTATTGAATTACTTTGAAGAAATAATGTACTATGAAATCATGGGGTGTTACATTCTTCCATACTTCAATAAATTGCGTCCTCACAATTTGAAATTATTTTTCGAAAATAAAAGGTTGAAAATAGAAAATACCTTTGGGAAACCCACATCGGAAATTAGGTTAATAAAATTTAGTCTTAATAAGAGGAAAAGGGAAATGAAAGGGTCACCACCAAATTATGATCTCTATTAGGAGAAAATTGGTGGCAATTAGAGACATATAATTGGACGAAAAACGTAAATATTTATAGGTAGTGATTGAGGTCGTCAATTACAAACAAGTGTAAAATTGAGGGCCTTAAATTCATCAATCTATGATGATTTAAAATAACATAGGTTCAACAAAACAAATGGTATTAGGATAACACATTTTTTTTTAAGATCCCTTCAATAAAGTATAAGAATTAAT
This sequence comes from Viscum album, assembly GCA_963277665.1. Classification (NCBI taxonomy): domain Eukaryota; kingdom Viridiplantae; phylum Streptophyta; class Magnoliopsida; order Santalales; family Viscaceae; genus Viscum; species Viscum album. The sequence continues at coordinate 1,688,299,020 of OY728163.1, read as the reverse complement.
TTCTTCATATAATAAGATAAGAAGAAAAATATATACTTGACATGTAGATTCCCATCCTTTAACTAATTTCAACCACAAACTCATCTTTCACTCTACAAGATAATAGAACTTAAAAATAATATTCTATTTATTCTATTCGTATAGGGTTAAAAAAATGAATTTTTAATTCATCTACCAATTTTTTTTTAAAAAGTCTAAATTATTCAATCCAAGATATCACGTGGTCCAGTCGTAGGTGATACATCCTTGTCACCCTTCGGTTGCGGGTTCAAGTCTCGCGGCCTTGCCGGACGCGACGAGTTGTCATCCGACCTCCGGGTTGTCCTTTTATGGCAATCCAAAAATAATCTCAAACTAAAATTATCCAAAATAATTCTATCCAAACTCACAGTCCAAAATTTATAAGGAAGGTAAACACAATGAAGATCATTTTTTCCGTGTAATAATATGTGAACACCTACATCATGTATTCTTTTAAAACACTGCAACATCTTGAATTACCATAAAACCTTATTGATTACATTCATGATCCCTTATTACTTATAGAATACTGGATATACTTCTTCTATCCAAAAATGTTGTAAACACCAACAATGATGGAATATACAAATCATTAATCAGTTTCAAGGTAGTCAAGAATATCCAATATAATTTATCCAAATCAATAATGTATTATTCCAAAATCACTACCTCGGTATCAGAACCATTTTATGGTTTGTCTTTCTCTCAACCATATATTTTCCAAAACTTTAACTTGCTATTGAGTCACTTTTCTTGGTTCCACACAATCTCAATTCTTTAATGAAATAGTACTGCAGTACAATCCTTATATACTCCATAATTATTATAACCAGTAAATTGTTGATACAACACTCAAATGACATAATTATCTAATAACAACATAAGAATTCTAATCATTCCTCCTCATCTGTAGTAGTATCATAACTTGATTATTATCCAATAGCATCATTTGGGTCATACTCTGATGATTTGGACATTGGTTTGCATAGTGTCCCAACTCCTTGCAGATGAAGCATTGTACATTTGAAACCTTTTTCTTACCCTTGCAGTCAAGTACATGGTGTCATTTTTCTCCACACTTATAACAAACTCCCATTCCCTTCAGGAAAGTTTCAGGGTGTTTCTTCCCACAATTATCACATATGGGAAAATTATTCTTTTCCCTCTTCCATTTATCCATCTTTCTCTCTTCCATCCTTTTCTTCTCTTGCTTCCCTTCAAATCTATAGGACTCAGAGAATTATTTACTTATCTTAGCAACACATGATACTATTTATTCATATGTTGAGAATACATGAGAGATTATTTCCCTTCTAATTGTTAGCTTAATACTGTGAAATGTATGATCCTTCTTACTCTTTGGATCATACGTATTACTGGAGTTCACATTCCTTCTACTGGGCTCCATTTCTATACAATAACATAAACTAGTTCAGTTTATGAATTGCAATGAATAATTCCAAACTTGTAAAATACCTAACAAAAATTGAACAATTTATGGATATAATCCATAATCATAAATATGATTTCATTGAGGAAGTATATACTCCTAAACCCTTCATAATGACTTGTAAAGAAAATGAGAATTATCCTAAGCATATACCCCGGGAGTGTCGTGACCAAAAGTGCAGCAAGACCCGTTGTTGTGCACCAGTTCTCATTCGAGTCTAGCTCAAAGCGGTGTTTTTAGGTTTTACCCCTAGTTACATCTGTGCTGGAGCTGCCTCTACATGCTCGTATCTAGGCAGGGATGTATTGCTCAAAAAAATCACAAAATCTCTACAATACCAAAATTCTAGGAAGTTCTTCTATACTAATCCTCAAAGTCCATCTTAGGTCTATGTGCTCTAATAAGAGTTTATCTAAATCTAGCTTCCAAGATTTGTACTAAAATTCCTATGATACCAACTGTAACGCCCTGACCCCAGTTACCCAGAGTCGATGCATTATTACATAACATTGTCATGATCAAAAAAGATCAAATCTCAAAAGACTGATTAGTTTAGTAGCCTTAGAATCACTAGATACATTCATAAAGTTTACATTACATCATAAAGTGAAAGATACAACAACATCTTGTCTCCACACTCATATGACCTTATATTATCCCTGCAGGTCATTCATAAAATACTTATTCACATCCTGGGAAAAATAAAACATAGAAAGGGGTGAGATCAGATGCTCAGTAAGGATAACAATATAGAAGAAACTTTCATAAATAAGCATAAACATTTAAGGCAATGTATAACTAAAACAAAAGCCTTTTAAACTTGAACTTAAGCATAATATGGAAAAAATAAAATGAAATAATTCCATTTACTTATTCACATGGATATTATACTAGTCGAATAATCACATGCAATATCAATAACCACTTTCATAATGATGGAATGTATAATGCCAGACTATCATAACCACATAATCAAGGCCTTGTGCCAAGACTACAAATAATATTTTGTCAAGGCCTTGTTCCAAGACACTAGTTTGTCTCATGAGACCTACCAATGCATCGAGGAGCTATAACGGGCTCCACCCGTCACTTACTAAGTCCAGTGCATTCCTCATATGAAAATGTTTAAACATAACATAAACATTCGTATTAAGACTGGCATATGAAATGTCGGTACTTTACCCATAAACCATGAATGGTATAAAAATAACACATCCACAGTCAAACATATCACAAAACCTTCAACACAATATGGAAGATAATAAATCTACTTCAAACAAGTTTAAAATCCATTAAAGGATTTTGACATAGATGAAAATTATTTGTAAAAATCTTTGAGAGAAATATCCATTTTTCATGAAAACATTTAAAAGTCACACAATTTTAGAAAATAAGACATTTAAATAAATTTTTGAATCAAAGTTTCCCATACCACTTTGAAACTTTTTAATGTAATTAACATTTTAAAACATTCATGTCCATTTAAATAAATCCTTAAAACCATTTGAAAAACATGGACATTAATGAGAATGGTTTAGAAGAATAAATCTTTAAAACATTTAAAATGATGTTTTAGTAAAAACTCCCTTAAAATAATCCCTTTGAAAACTATTTTATGAAACATGGACATGGATAAAAAATATTTCCTAGTAGAAACTTACGTAAAAACCACCTCGGATAATAAAGAGATTATGAAATTAACCCTTACCAATTTGGTAACATACGAAACATAAACCCCATGAAAGAGGTATCATACAATGAATATGTAAATACACATAAATTAAATTGTATTACACAAAGAATACAATTATGGGAAATACATATACCACACAAAAGGTAATAGTAGCAATATGGCACAAATCTCACAGGAATGAGGAGTGAGATGAAAACTCATTACCTTGTACTTTTCCTTGGATGAGGGTAGGTTAACCTCCTGTATAATGGTGAAATAATTTTTATTAAATTACACAATAATCATATACATTAATATGATATCATATATGATCTTTTAACATTGATTTGTTAATAATATCTCTGTATTATCGTTGTTTCGGGTGTTAACTGATTCGTTTTCCTTTATATGATTTGTTACGTAAGTCGTGTTTGTTATGGATAGGTTGTATCTTATTCATATCCAAAATGATATTAAATCTTTAAATATTATATTTAATCATCAAATGAAAATTATTCTTGAATGGATACGACGGGGAATGAATCTCATCGCGTTCATGGAGATGGTAGTCCGTACGTACGCACGAGCGACAAGATATTTCTTTTGATATTAAAATCGTATATAATTGGATGGTATATCATATACAAATAATCATTATAATGTTATATTAGTTATTTACTTCAATTACACATCATTATCATACCCATACAAATAATAAATGTTTTGAATAACAATTACACCATGACGTGGAGACGGTAAGCCGTACGTACACACGTATGGTGACATGTCATTCAAAGGATGGATAGAATACTGAATATGGTTGTACCATATTTATAATAACATCAAAGTATATATAAGATACTGGAATTATTATTTTATAATGTAAATATCAAAGAAAGAATAAGTGGAAGAAGAAATGAACTTAAAAGAGGGTGGTGAAAACATTACATCTTCTTTGGGTTCTTCCTTTTGATTTGATAAAAAGGGATCCTTAGGTTGGCTTTCTCACTAAATGAAGGCCTCGAGTTTTAAGTGAGGTAAGTTGAGAGGATAATTGGGCAGGGTTTGGCCGAACCAAAAGGCTTGGAAGTTATGAATAATTGGTTAGAAGTGGTATCCTTTTATAAGGGGGAGGAGGGGCTCTTTAGAAAAAACTTAAAGTATTAATTTGTAATAAATTCATATTTGGTTTCTAATGGCTCCAAAGTGGATTATTCAAATTCTAAGGTGGTTATGAGTCGAAATCAGTTCATCCAATAGATTTTAGATATGTTTGGGTCAATATATTAACCTTATCATTTATATTTTACTCTTAGTTAAATAGTCTGACATTTACCATGTCACTTTGTATTTTTATATTATATGGTTAATAAATGTATTATATACTTCCAAGCGACCCCCAAGTGGTCCATTAATTATACACCTATAATTATATAAGTCCTTTGGCTGAAACTTAGATTTTTATGAATATAATATGAATTAATAATATAATATTTGTTTTAAAAACTCTTTTATGTCAATTTTGACACTATTTAATAATTGATTTTTGTTAAAGTCTTAACAACATTATAAATTCGAACCAAATTAATTTAATCAATCCTATCATGTCATATTAACCAATATAATTAGTGTATGTCATAAAAATATTCAAATTATATTTATTTTAACATTTATAATACTAATTATTTGATTCTTTCATTAATAAAAAAATACTGCATCATTATTATGTCATAAATAAATTTAATTATTCAATGTCTAAAAATTATAAATAAAATACCATTATGTAGGAAATATTTTTATTTTTCTAATGAATATTTATATTCTAAAATATAACATATATAAACCTATGTAAAAATTGTTTTTCTAAAAGATATATGCTTATGTTATTTTTGTATTTACTTTAACTTAATTAATATAAAGTGTCATTATCACTTACAAGAGGCTCCATGGGGTCCCAAAATCGACCCAAAGATGCCCATGGTCGGACATGTATCAACTAATAGGGTTAGAACATGTTTTAGGGTAATTTAACGTTATTATAATATTATTTTTGTACCCTTATTTACCAGATTGACCCGTTAACCATGGTAAATAAAATATATACTGAAGTAATTATTCAAAATGTCTAAAAAAATTACCTATTTACACAATTTGGAACTCCTGATTCTAAATATGAAATCCATTTTTATAAATTCAAAACACAGAAGTGGAAGAAATTAATTTAAAATTAATTCCCATTGTAAAAAAAAGCGTGTTTTCAACAAATAATAATAATCATCATTTCAATTTTTAACAAATAATAACTATCAAAAGATTGACACTTTCTTATGTCCAGTTTAAAAATTAAATTATGTACAATGAACAAAATTGGATTAAATGGTAAATTTATAATCTAATTATACTTTAAAATCACTCAAATTCATAATTTATCACTATTAATTATTTCAATTAAAAAAGTTGTTTTTAATTAAAATTTAGTAATTTTCACTATTCATCAAAATATGAAAGTTATCAGAAAAGTACCAAAATTTCACCCTAATAAATTTTCGATATTCAGAATCCAAAAATGAAGTCTATTTTACCAAATTCAAAACATAAAAGTTTCATTTATTAATTTAAAATTAATTCCTGCTGTCAAAACCAAAAGGCGTATTTTTAAGAAATAATAACTATCAAAAGTTTGACACTTGTTTATATCCAATTTAAAAGTGAAATTACTTCCAATGACCATAATTGGATAAAATGGTAAAATTATAATCTAATTATACTTTAAAATCACTCAAATTCATAATTTATCCCTATTAATTATTTCGATTAAAAAAGTTGTTTTCAGTTAAAATGTAGTATTTTTCACTATTCACCCAAATATGAAAGTTATCAGAAAAACACCAAAAATTTATTGAAACTAAATTCTTATATCTCGATTATAAAGATGAAGTTTATTTTTTTAAATTGAATATATAAAATTTTAAAATATTGGATTTAAAAAGGCTTCGCCATTAAAAAGTGGTAAAATTGCATTTTTTGAAAAATACTTCTTTTATCTGAAAAAATGTATTTGTTCTTACATTATGGCTAAGAAACTCATAATATGGATTCTAAAATTACAGGGATTATATAATGTTAAAAATTCAGTTAATACTATTTATAACCGCTTTTGAACGACTTGTTTGGTAAGTCATGGTGCGCTAGAACTCGGTGATGCGTGTAGTGAAAGTTATTGAATTACTTTGAAGAAATAACGTCCTATGAAATCTTGGGGTGTTACACTCCGTATTCCCAAAAACCTAAAATTTTGGAGAAAAATCACTTCGAAATAAAAATCAATAAGTAGAGACTCAAAAATTAAATAAAAATTAAATAGTTTCAGGTCAGGGTGGGACAAATTTCTAAAACATATAACTCTTAAAAAGTGTGTTGTAGTGTATTCATGATTGAAGCTTCTTCCCTTTGAGGAATTGATCTAGGGGGAGTAGTGGGGATCAAATAAGTTAGCTCAAATATCATTTATTCATAATAATAATATTTTTTATGGAGTTATTTTTAATATTTTAATTTCTTTTTAACCTATAATAATATTTTTATTAAAATAAATCTCAATTAAACTTTTATAGAATTAAATAATTTTATTAATATTATAAGTTATTTTTGATTTTGATTTTTTTATTATTTTTAGTATAAAAAAATCTTACACATTTTTGATAGAAATTTCGAAAAGTGTTTATTTTATATTTTATTTCCATATAAAAATATTTTTATTTACATAATTCAATATATTTTTTGGATATTAATTATTAATTTGAATATTTGAAATTATTTATTAGTGTAACCAAATGATTAAATATATTCACATTAATATTGTATAAAATTATGATTTTTGAAAGTATCATTAGAGAAGTTAAAATATGAAAAAAACTAAACCACTATATATTGTTATTTTTTTCATATTTTTTAGAATAATTTATTATGAAATATTTTAGAAAGGGATAGTCTATCTCATTTTACATAGATTTGTATTATTTTATGACTACATTTAAAAAAAATAAAAAATATTAATAAATTAATAAAAAAATACATTAATTCAAAATTATTAATAATTTATTTATATAAATATTTATTTTAAAAATATAGAAACTAAAAATTATAAATGAAATATAAATAAAACTAAAAACCATAGAACACGCTATAGTTAAAAAATATTTAAATATTCTTTATCATTAAGCAGTCAATTTTTTGAACAATGAATATATATATATTTTTATTTTAAAAAATTTAAAAGGTAGATAATTTTTCTTTGGAAATATGTATATAAACTCAAATCATGTGAAAAAGTAATTAATTAAATGAAAAACAATACACATGACACACACACACACCATTATACATCATAGAATAATTTATTAAAAGACGATTAAGTATGAATAACTCAAACTAACACCATTGATGTTTTAGAGGAAGAACATATTAGATATGTTCTCACTCACACATATCATTATACACTATTGTAGATTTATAAAATTGTGAAGGAGGTTGAACCATGACATTTTTGTATTTGGAGAGGGTTTTACAATGCAACTATTAAGAGGGATTCCTAAAGGGGGTTTAAAAGAAGAGGAAAAATTGTTTATTTTATAATTTTCAATATATGTTTTATATAGAATTTTTTTAATCATATTAAAAATATTTTTTTTACAAAATATTTTGTTTTCCTTTAGAATCCCATTTCTATTTTCCTTTCTCATCCAGTTTCCATCAAAATTCTCTTATAACATCAAACCAATATTTAAATATATCTTTTTTATTTTTCAATGTTATATATTATTTTCTATATAATATTTTTTTATTTGAATTCAAATGTAATATTATTTAGTTAATTTTACATGATATGTAGTCTTGTGTGAATTCATGGTTAATATACTACTATGTAATAAACTATATGTCATTTTATGCCAACTCACATGATAAACAAGATAAATAATGATATCATATCATATCAAACATCATGAAATATATTACTCACCCATGGAATGGAAAAATATTTTCTTATTTTTCCTCTTTACTAGACTTTCCAATTCCCATCTAGGATATTCATACATGTAAATGAGATGGGTGTGGTAGCACATAACGAAAGAATGAATTTTGGTTCTTTTAAAAAATACATTTTCATTGGATTTAAGGGTATAAAAAAATACCCTTTATCACATTTTTATATAACAACCCACCAATAAACTAGTCATTTTTTATATGTATAATAATCTATAGTAGCTAGGAGAAGTTATAAATCACAAAAAACATACATTCACCTAAGGAGGAAGCTTGAATTAGAACTCTACCTCTTAAAGATTGTTCCACTATCAAGAGAGTCTTTATTATAATTTAAATGACCAATATCAAATTTTAATGGCCTAAATCACCCCAATATATGTTAGGTTTCTTAGGTTAGTTTAACAATTAAACTAATTTAAAAAATCGATTAGAAAACCCATAGAACAGGAAATCTATGTGTAAAAAAAGGAAACCATGTAAAGAGTAAAATAAAGAAACTATAGGGAATACCTTTAATTGATGAATATTTATTAAAACATCTTTATCATGATTGATAAAATTCAACAATAGGTATCCAAAATATATACCTCCTATATGGTGTATCCATGCGCTATACAAAATCATCCATAAAATGGATAGAAGACTTCTCTCTCTCATGATATACCAGTATCTAATGATGTAATGTGAGTTTTAAAAGAGGTATTATTAGCAGAATCCAAATTATGCAAAGTCACCTTTCTAAGAACTTATGTAAAACTCATATAATCCTTAAAGAAATTACTCAAGCTATTATAAATTATCACATACATTAAAAAACATTTGAGTTATTCCAAGGAATTTTATAAATTCAATTGATAATTCCCAAAATGTTTTATCTTAGAAATATTAACTATAATGGTATCCATGGAAGATCAAAATGTTAACCTATAATATTCCACTAAAATTCTAAGTTAGTGATTTTTATTTCATGATAACCTTAAGATATCCCTAAAATAGGGCATACAACAAGCCTAGTTTTTCAAACATGTCATACTCTGCAACATTCAAATATCATATAATATGATATGGTCTATTCACATCAAATATGCATGGTCATTAGGGAATATCCCCTTTAATATTATAGTAACACTAAATAGGCATAGATTTGGTAAAATTTTACTCGATGCTGAATCATATAAATTATATAGTGAAGACACATCCAAAAATCCTTTTATAAATCTTCTAAAACACTTTTGTAAAGCTATCATTAACTTCACTATGTATCACATCATATATAATACCATGTGAATACCCATCGAAAACTCCTTACGGATACACTTTAAACATTTTATAGTAGCTCTCAGAGTCAAACTCAATCCCTATTTAGTAATAACAAAGTGTACCCCCATGGTATTTGCAGGGTTGAAAATAAATATGATGTTGGAACCAAGGATGTTCATTTATAATAACGGTGTTTGGTTTTTATTTATTTTCAATATACACATGGATGACTAGGTATTTCATAAGGAATGAGGTCATATGTTTGATGCTGGAAGCAGTATTGAAGTTTCCCAGTGTTTGCCAAATTTTTGGGCCTCAAAATCGATAGTTTGGTGTTGGAAAACAAAGGTTTCTTACATAGGAGTGAATGGTATGAAAGATGAAAAAGAAAATTAGAAAAATAAGGGAACCACATAAATTAGAATATATACCACATACCATGTTCTGGGAATGGATTGTGGTTTCATACCTAGCAGTGGGAATGGTACGCTTAGCGGTGTGCAGAACCGAAAACGGTTTGCAGCGAAGGTACACTTTGAAGGCATGCGGTACACAGAATGCTGAAGGTTTGCGGGACTTCTGCAGTTTACGAAATAGGAGTTGTATGTGGTAGAGGCTAACAGTGCACATATAGAGTTCAGTATACAGTGAATATTTTACCACATTAAAAATTTAGGTAAATCAGATTAGCGAAATTTGCAGAATTATTTGCCTATTTAAGGAGTAGTAATCCCCGTTGTTAAGTGATGAGATTGGAGATTAAAATTTCCAGAATAAATCTAGTGAAGCATGAATTGGTTCATGGAAGAGAATATGGTATGCAGAGAGAATCATCCACGTACAGAATACAATCCATGGAAGAGAGTGAGGTTCACATAGGAAGCTCTCGTAGTACACGGCGGAGCAAGGTAGTACGCGGAGCAAGACGGTACGCGGAGAAGCTGAGCATTATGCAGAGTAAGGCATTATGCGGAGCAGGGTAGTTTCCCGAGGAGCTAGATGGTATGTGGAAACATCAGTGGTATACAGAGGAGGTGGTCTATGCACCATACTGAGAACAAAGTACGTGGAACACCCAAGGAAGCCTGGAAATTGACCAAATCAGTTTGAGAGATTAATTTCCATAACAAATCAATGTACGAGAAAATAAATTACATCTGTGGGTGATTACAAGACTTCAACTGAGAATCAATTTATAGTTGATGATGCATGATTTAATACTAAACCATTGAAGAAACCTTCAAGTCGATAAACTGAGTGAAGATTCTTCAAATGCCGTGAAAAAGGGGAGTTATCTAAAGTGATACAAGAGACGCAATGTGCTATCCCTAAAACCTTATAAAGGCAGTGTTATTGGGATAGACAGACTATGCCTAAACTCATGTAATCCATAACTTGATAAGATTAGTGGTTTTTGGTATGACCGACACACTTTCAGCGTATGATCCTTGTATGTAGACCTTAGTGGTGAACCAAGTCAAATTGATGTGTCATTTATTTTCATGTGATTTTCTGTTTTCTACTCTTCCTCTTCAAATAGGTTTAACAGGTTTCCACCATCGTGGGAATAAGATCCATCATGTTTAAAAGAAAAATTTGTAACCCTGATTCACCCCTCCCCTCTTAGGGTGTTTTGGGGTTTTTTATATGAATCACTTAATCCAAAAATCTAAGTAAAAAAAGAGGCCTCTAGAAAAGAATAGGTACTTGTCAAGATACAAAGGGACCCAACACTATCTCCATCAAACACCTGAATATCTATACTTAGGTCCTCCATCTAAATCATATGCAAGAATATATTTTTATATGACTACTTTTTCTAATACATCGAGAGTCCATGGGACATGATGTATGTTAATCCCATTTATCCTCCTCATGTATTCTTGATTCTATGAGTATAGAGTAACTGGGTTGATGAATACCTCAAATGTAATTAACTTTTATGGATGAGAACATCACATCCCCCTTAAGCAATAAAAAGGAACATCATATGTACTATCTATGTATGACTATACTCTTCTATGGACTATCTTAATGAAGTGCTTAGATGTCATATGAGAGAAAAAAATACCATCTTGGTTAATATTCAACTGAGGAAATGATCAATAACATACCCAACCACCCATGATTAGCTAAACCTCAGGGAATGAATAATAAAGGCATCAAAGTATAAATGTTTTAATGCTTGGTATTTCACCAACTTCAGGTATTGGAGAATCCATATATGAAACATGGACCCATAGTATATCAAATATAGATTTTATGCCACTTCATGTGGTATACTTTGTGGGTTATCCAGTGCATAAAACTCATTTTATGCCTCATAGGTATATTCCAAATCTAGATACAATAATCATACTCCTGATAACATTTACATTTCATCACAACCTATAATAATCCATAATGAACATTAGTTAGGGAAAACTCAAAGTTATACTTTGAGATGTAAATTATAATTTGACATCACGATATATATATATATATATATCAATATATATACATATATAACCAATGTAAAATTATGATAAAGTGATAATTTCCTTCTTTTATAACATGATACATTTTATATTATTAAAATACTTTAATAATACTGAACACAACCATACATAAGTGCATGTATAATATATCTCATATGATGGAATTCTAGTTTAGCCTTATGTTTGCTGCAATTTTAAGGGGTTTTTACAAACTCATTACATCTTTATATAATTATTTTAACATCACTATGTTATCAACTAATAAAACCCTAAAAATAAACTCTTTAGTGAGTAAAATTTAGGGAGCATGATTGTTTGAATAATGGTGGGACTTAAAATTTATATTCCTAATGTAAAACTACTTAAACGTATTAAAACTCCTTAACATCACAACATAAAATTTTATGATATTAATGAATTATATTGTTTACATTAAACTCTTTATATGTAAATCATCATCATTATTGAAAACCCTCCCATAAAAATTTTCATTGAAATATTTTGGTTAATAATGAAATTATTTACATTATCACATTTCCAACACATCCTAAAATATTTTAGGACATTAAGTGACATTCACTTTATGTTTTTACAATTATAATCCTTTATTTTTTAACTTTGAAAATATTTAAGTCCAAAAATAATTCCCATTGGCATATTAGATTCTATATTCCCTTCAGAATATCATACTATGATTCTTAAACTATTTTACACTAGGAAATGACACTTATTTTATTTTATTGGGAATATTTAAAATTTAAATAATTGATCACCATATAATATATATTATTACATGTGTTTGGATAAATTTATAAAAGGAATTTTTTATTCTTTAAAATACTCCCTTGATAGTGGTGGAATATCAATTCCTCCTATTTTAATTAATATCTAGTTAAATTTTTTTATTCTATATAAAACATTTTTAAACTTTTATCCTTTTAAAACTTTTCCTATAATCTGATGGATTATAAACCATGTGTATCATCTCATATTTTCATAAAAACTCTTTTTTAACAAAAAAATTATCTCAATATATAATAGAAATAAGATAACTATACACATCCTTTAATAAGATCCACCCAACCTTGATAAATTCCTTTGAATTCAAAACCAAGATATATTAACCCTTTAACTCATTATTTTTATAAAAACTATAACATATATTAATTATTTCAATGATTTTGAACTCCTATAAGTTTAAAATTCTTGTAAAATATACATTTGATATCTTATATCCTTCAAAATCAAATAATTAATTTCTATAACACTAATACCTAACATGGGTTTTCCATAGAGTTTCATAAAAACCCTCAAAGTATTCCTAACCATTCCATACTATGGAATCATTAAGTATCCTTCCTAATAAATCTAGGTTTTACTTAACTTAAATATATACTAGAATAAAAATTATTAGAAATTCCAATTGACTTTTCTTTATTTGGATTGAACTTTTACCCAATTGTACTATTAACATAGCATTAGAACCTGGGCATCATATTCCCAGTACATCTATTCCCAACACATTGAGAAACTAGGGTAATCATTACTTGAACTCAATAATTTTTATAAAACATTTCCAATAGAATCAATTCCAAAACCATAACTAGACTTAGATGATATTTTCTAGTCTTAAAAAGCCATTATCATATCCAATATTATTGAATAAATCAGAAAAGACTAAAATTCATTAAATCATATTATATATAATTCCTATAAAACCTTAAGTGTTATATTTCTCATTAGAATATATATCCACCTATTTAATAGTCCATTTATTCAAGAAATTACTACTCTGAAATATAAAATTACTCTTACTTAATATTTTTTCCTAAGTTACCATCATTAGAAATTTTCTACACTATATTTATCCTTTTAAAAGTTTAATAACAAATTTAGGTTTGATAATGATAATGATACTTATCTACAATATATGTTTTTATCTAATGAGTATCATGATTTACAAATATTTAACAAGAAATTTTATTAGATGTGCTCCCACTTAAAATGATTCTTCTTTTTAAAATCATTATATGTATTAGTGGGAAAAGATAGATATTTCACTAAGCAATGAGTCTAGTACCTTGGAATTCCGATCACCACTTACCTATTTATGTAGGGAATCATCCTAACCACATCATATATGAATTGTGGATAGTTTAGGGGACAAAAATTTATCTAATCCATCATATGGATAAAACCTACTCTATTCCTATGTTATCCTAACTCTTAGGGTTTCCCAACTAAGTGTATAATAAATATCACATTGAGATTTGTATACCTAACTCTTAGGGTTATCCATTTGCACTATATATTACACAAAATAATCTATGGGAACCCTACTTTGTTAAAACATACCCGGTTGAATGATTAATGTCTTGATATGTGTATTATTTAGAATAAATATAACAATTAATATTTTAAAGTATAATTATTATATCCCCATATTATCACATGTTATTTCCTTTACATGTATCAGTGCTTCTAATGATTTCGTTTTTGGAATCATATTCCTTCTACCAAACCAATACTTTCAAACCACATTGAAGTGTAAATCTTTACAAAAATTAACAACTCACACTATTACCCCAAATTAAAATCCAACTATATTAATACCCATCAAAATTAATCATGTAACACTCAAGCTTCAATTATAGTAAGCTTTTCTTTCTTGAGAAACAATAGAAAAAACACACAGTTTTATTTAAGTATGTGATTAAAAAATTGATTAAAAATGTTTATAAATTTAATTTTCTTAAAGTTATTTAATTTTTAAAATAATTATATCAAAACTAACTATGTTGAAATTTTGGGGTTTTTTTTTCTGAAATGATTGATATTTTAGTGAATAGTAAAAAAATACTGATATTTTAAATACTAAAATTTATTTTTAATAGATTTTAAAGTAAAATTAAATTTTAGATTTGGTATTAATGTGACATATGATCCATTTTATTTTGAATAATATAACTAATTCTATCAAGTTTCATGATTTTGATAAAAGTTGATTTTTTATGCTTAAAAACGCGTTTTTTGGAAAAATATTTTCATTTTATTTTACACATTTATAATAATTTTATTATTACACTTATAAGGATTTAATATTTAAAAATGGATAATATATTTATAATTATAATGTTAATTTTTTTAAACTGTTACCTTTTATTTTTTAGTCATTATGAATAGTAATCGTAATAAATATTTGTCACCTCAGTAAGGGTAAAATGGGTAAACAGGGTTAAAATAAAAAATTAAAGTCTCAAAATTATCCTAAGAAATTCATAAATTTCATTTTATAAGATCAATTAATCCATATATATCAGAAATTAATATATATTTAATTTTGGTTCCATTTTACTTTGATAATGTCATTTATATTATTTAAAGTAAATATAATTCTCAAATGTCCCCCTTATGACTTTAATATCTATAAATTATTTTACATAGAGGTATAAAGAGATAATGTTTGTTATAAATATTTATTCTAAATATTAAATAACAATTTCTATCATATTAATTTATTTTTAACTTTTAGTGATAAAATAATTAATTTAAATGCATACACATCATTTGTGCAAGCGATGGAAAAATCAAGTAAATAATTTTAATAACTCTTAAATTAAAATTTTTTGGGTGATTTAGAGTGAAAAATGCATGTTATATATGAATATAACATATTAGGGATGTGTTAAAGGAATATATTTTAATTTCACTTTTATCTTTACATCTTTGAAGTCAAATTAAATGAATAGTATAAAAATGACATTCATGATATTTTATGAGAAATAAAATTTTATTAAATTATTTAAAAATCATAAAAATATTATAATAGAAAAATTAGGTTGATAAATGGTATAAAATTTCTTTACCTAACCATTTATGATCTAATTGATACTATATAATTAAAATTATAACCCTTTAATATTGAAAAAGCGGTTACCACTATTAAGATCAAAACATGTTATCACTGGGTTAATCTAAAAAGATAAGGGTTAAAATGACCTAAAAACTCCCTTAAACAGAATTTATTGGTTTTATTTGTTCCACAACCGTTTAAAATTCTAATATTATTCTTTTTGGATCCTTTTTCTGAGGAAATATACTTAATAATATTTTAGAACATTAAAAAATCATAGGGTTGTAACTCACCTCAATTATAAAAGGTCACCCCATCCCTTAAATTATTAACACATATTGGGAAACATATCTCCAAAAAATCCTGAAAAAATCTCTCCCCAACACCCTTAAAAATATTATAGAGGCTCTGGTCCTTTCAAAATACTACAACATCCTTAAGAAGAGATCCAAAGGAGGTTTCTATAAGAGAATGTAATCTTTTTTAAAACTATTTTAAATTTATTTATTATTCTACTTTATATATATATATATATTTTAACCCTAATAAATTAATAAATGTATTATCATAAATAAAATGATATTCTACTATTGTTTTGGTAAAACCATTTTCCATCCTATTAAAATAAAAAAACATCGCTCGTGAGTACGTACGACTTACCATCTCTATATAGCAGTGTAATTAATTTTTCATCACCAATTTACATGTATGGTTATAAATATGGAACTTGTAATTGAATATTATTTCATTTCCTATTAATTTTCTATTTTTGGTTGTTTTAGAGTGTTGGGGGTACTTTGGAGGAAGGCCTGAAGGGGTTGATAGAGGTTGGAGCTCTATGAGTACAACAATAGGTGGTTCAGAACATGAACCAGGTTCACATCATAGATTGATGTCTAATGGATTGTTTAGATGGATAATTTTTAGGATTGTATATGAGATAAGGTGGATTCCATGAAACAAATTCTTATTATGAAATGAATTCTCAATGTGTAATTAAATCAAGTCGAGGTGACTCAATTCTCTGTAGAAACCAATGTTTTTGGGAATTCTCGTGGAATTTAAATTGTGTATAGAATTAATGATGTGAAAGGGGTGGGATCTAGGTTGTAAAAAAGGGTTTATAATGGTTATTTTTCAATTTCCCATACCCCTCTTCATATATTTTTTTGGAAAAACCCTTGGAATATTGGGAGGTCTTCTATCCACACCTTCCCTCCCCTTGATCTACTAGTTCTGATGGATGTTTGTTGATGATAGGTGGAAAGACCTTCACATCTTCTTGGTTGTTTTCTTCTATTATTACCCAAGGATATTCTTTTGTGGTTAGGTTTTGTTTTGGATTTTTGTGGGAATTTTCTTGATGATACTTGTGTGTGGTGTAGGTTGATCCGTGATTCCCTTATATAGTTTTGGTTTTCAGGTGTCTCTTATTTTCCCTAAGGAGTGTAGTGAGTTGGAAAAGTTCTGTTTGAGGTAGGGAAATCTTTATTTATATTTAATGTGTGTCGTGTGGAATGGGTTTGAAATTTTTAATATTTGTGAAGATATTTTTCACCTAATTAATGAAGATAAATAATCGTTTAATTGAAATTGAAAGGGGAAGGGGTTTGATTCAAACGATTTTACAACTTTGATATTATTTTGATGTTGTGATTGTATGGGTTAAACACTAAAATCAAAATCATAGTTGATGGGAGCCTTTTATTGTGTTATAGTTATTGTGATTTGGAATAATTTTTGCATGTTTTTAATGTCCCAAACCAGGATACACTGAAATGACACATCAAGATGGTTGGTAACATGGCCTCAAGCGCACATTATTGTACAACATAGGCTACTAAATAGCAGTGAGGGTATAATAATGTTATGGTGGGGATATTATACCCTCATAATCATAGTATCATAGTTTTATATTAGATATAAATCAACATACATTAGAAAGAGTATAAATAAATGAAAGAGTAGTGGAAGAAAATAATTACAAATTGATAAAGTGGCCAATGAAAAATAAACAATCATCCATGCATATCTAGATGAGGATATATAATATAATAAGTAATCATAAAATACATGGTACAATAATGAATTGTGCATGTATAATGAAAATGAATAAAAATACCCAAGGGATAACCCCATGAGAATAATGAGATCCAACTCAGTCTTGTGCTCTGATGCTCTCATGTAAAAATAAACAGTACAATAACAACTCATTAACCTGGTCCTAAAACCTTGATGTTTGTTTGGGTACCCTAGTGAAATGGCGGCCGAAACAAGGTGTGAGATATACCCTGTAGACCACCACAAAAGTGTATAAATCTATATAGTATGTGAATGTAAAATACCGCAATGTGAAATAATAATAAATAAATATGTAAATGAATAACTGTAAACAAGTTGGATGAGGTTCCACAAGGACACTTGGAAAACCATACCTACTTCGGCCTAAGCTGGGATATCTCTCAACAAGTTTCACCATATGAAGATAGGAATATATATATATAGATTTCTATATAATAATTTATGTTTATATATGTACTATGTACATAAAAAATATATATAGGAAAATATATATAGATAAGTAGAACTATCTAGGACCTGAGGCATAACTGAAGCATCAATGGAAGGGAGTCTCTAAAAATATAGAGAAATTCCGAGTAGTCACATGTCACTAAATGTAAGACCATTCACTGGTCAAGGATCCAATTTATAAACCCAAAGTATCCTTATCTACTAAATATCATAAATTATGCCACTAGTCAAATATAAAAGTAAACACAGATAATATAGATCATCCCTCCTATGATCCCATCCAAGGCGTCCCATAATGAAGAACTCAAGTATTCCCCAAGGAGTCATGTAATATTTTTAATTTATGATCCTATCTATGGAGTTCTTTAATGAGGAAACCCAAGTATCGATCATAACATCCAACCTCCATATGATCCTATCCACTGTGTTCTGTAACAAGGAAACCCTAGTATCAATAAGAGTATGTGAAAATTCATCTATCCTATGAGCATGTATAAGGTATTCCATAAATTGGAAACCCAAGTATCAATCATAGAATAACAGAATGCAAGTAACCTTTAATCCCATCCTAGGAATTCTATATTACTCTTGATACATGTTGTCCCAAACATTCGATGAGCCTGTCCAATGAGTTCTGTAAAAAGGAACCCAAGTATCACTCAAGGCATAATAAAAATCATATAACTATTTAAATTTAAGTAGTCAAGAGCTCATTTCCATAAAAATTTCACATTATAATTCACACATGACACCTAGGCCAATTATTTATTATTAATAAAAAGGGAATGGAGAATTAAAATCCATTTATATTTTAATTGATAGGTTATGCCAAGAATTTTGTAATGAGAAAAATGTTGAGGCAAAATGTCTATAAGAAGTTAACACCACACCTGAAAAAGTAACATGAAGGGACATTATAGGAAACATTCCATGAACATTTAGGATATGGTTGAGTCACTAGGGGATAATATATTATAGTGACACACCCTCCCACTTCTAATTAATTCCATTTGATTTAACTTGTTCACATTTTATAAGGATAGTCAACTCAATAAATGGTTTTATTTGAAAAAAATTGATTAATTTATAAGTCATTTTACTAAAAAATCCTAAGGGGTAGTTTAAATTGATGTGGGAAACCTCCAATATACCATTTTATGGTAACATCCATTTAGTTCAAGGCATTCAGATATATATCATGAATTTCACATTTTAGAGGCATCATGTGGAAAACCCTACGAGTGGTACAAAAATGTAAATTATAAAACAACAAGACATTGAGTATGTAATGACCCGCCAATTCTCATTGGCTTTAGAGTACAACGAGTCATTACTAGGCCTTAAGCAAAATCCCCAAGGCGCCAAAGGCTGGAAATAAATGCCGAAGGGTTTCAAAACAAGTGGGGGACGATTTACCCTTTTAGAACATACCACAGAGCCAACAACCATAACCATACAAAACAACCAAATGATTCATGATAAAATATAAGACAACTCAACTAATTATTTTATCACAAACCAGACAAAAGTACCACAACAGAAAACAACACTAAATCAGAGTAAACAACAGAAAGAAAAATGAAAAGACTACAAGACGAAAACCCAACTCCATGCTCTACAAGCTCCAAGATCCAACATCACGAACTAGCCCAATTATCACGAAGTGGTGATATAAACATGTGACACTTTACCTTTTCCAACATCCTGGTATATGACATCTACAAAAGAACCAATGTGCCAAAGCAGGGGGTGAGTAATGAAACTCAGTAGGTTTTCCCCGATGACTTCCCAACCCATGCCTATAATACAAAACATGTTAGCATATTTATATAAAACAATTTATATAAACCAATTCCAAAACAGTTCACAATACAACAAGTTTCACGTCAAAACCAATTTTCCAACAAAAACCCTCTTTCTTGAGAAAAGAAACCAAGAAAAGTTTCCAATAAAATTCCCATTTCCATTTTGGAACATTCATTACATTTCACAAATCTAGACAACCAACCATGCATGAAACCTGGACCTCCCTATACTCGCCAGTGGTGAGTTATCCTTCCACTAAGCTATCAATTAGTAGAATACCTTGACGGGGTTACTTTACAGCCTTATCCATCCCTTTTTGATGGGGGTACTTATCTCCCTTATCCATCCTAACCTTTTGATGGGGGTACTTCTCGCCCTTATCCATCCCAATGCATATGAACCCACACCACAACCCATGAAAATCTATTCCAAAACCAAGTGTGTTCAACACATTTCAATAAAGCATCAAAACTTTTATTGAAAACTATTTCTTTCAAGCAGAAAAACCATAACCAATTTAAAAACACCATTTTAAATTCACTTCAATAAACACTTTCCAAAAACACACAATTTCCATCACTCGTTACTTAAAAGGGGTTTCAACCATTCTTTCAGAGTATATAACCAAACCATTTCAATCAAGATTTTTTTTTGAAACTAAGCCTTCAAGTTCTAAGAAAGAGTAATCGAGAGTAAATCCACCTACCTCAACAAATTAGGCGAAACCAACCAGCGGATGAAGAATACCAACAAAACCGAGTCAAATACTCCCAGAAACCTCCTTAGATTCCTCCCCCTAGCACCAAAAAAACCAAAACCTGACTTAAAAGTCATACACTACCTTAGATCTACCCACCTTGGGCGTAGATCTAAGGATCCATCAAGAGGGAAGACGGATATATAAGAAAAATAAAGGAAACAAGACTTACCTCGATCAACCAACCTCTAAATTCCAAGGAAAACCACCTGATCATTTCCAAAATTCCTGGTAAGTGTTCTCCCACCTTCACCAGAGAGAAATCCCGAGTTAGGGCTGTCTAGGAGGAAAAAATAGTGGGTTTAATTATAAAACAGATTAGATCCTTAAAAATAGGATCTAAGTTGACCCCGCACACAGTTAGTCCGCACAGTTAGTCAAATCGTGTGCTAACCGTGCGGTAGTCACTGCTTGGAAGGGGCACTCCACACGACCTCATTGCATAGTTTGCCCAAACTGTGCGCACACCGTATGGTCTCCTCTATCCAAAGTGACCACCCCTGAACGGCTTCTGCACAGTTTGGGCAAACTGTGCAAAGCCCGTGTGTCACCACTTTTTTCCCTTTGACACTTTAAAAGTCTCCAAACTTTCCCAACCATTTCTCATATGCTTCATGTACTAAAAAAGCATAAAACAAGGGTTACTTACCAAAAACCGAGGGTACTACATTCTCCCCACCATTGGGCTTTCAATCACCAAAAAGTAGAAAACCATCGATTTCCGGAAAGAGTTCTGGCCACTGCTCTTTCATTTCTTTCTCATGTTCCTAAGTCTCTTCCTGAATCTGACCATGTTTCCACAAGACCCTCACTAGACCGATGCTTTTTACACGCAAGACTTTATCCTACCTATCCACAATCCACACTGGAATATGTACCAACGAAGCATCCGGCTCTAGGTCAACGTGATCCCATCTGATCACATGTTCAGGATCGGGATGATACTTCTTCAACTGAGATACATGGAACACATTATGCACTGCACTGAACCGTGGCGGTAATGCCAACTGATACACCACCTCTCCAACCTGTTACAGTATCTCAAAAGGGCCTATACATCGAGGAAATAATTTTCCTTGCTTCCCAAAATGATGATGTCCAAGCCTTGGAGAGATTATAAAAAAGACATGATCACTCACCG
The DNA here is from genome assembly GCA_963277665.1 of Viscum album. Classification (NCBI taxonomy): domain Eukaryota; kingdom Viridiplantae; phylum Streptophyta; class Magnoliopsida; order Santalales; family Viscaceae; genus Viscum; species Viscum album. The sequence goes on along the minus strand of OY728163.1, from coordinate 1,688,277,005 downwards.
CAAACGACAACGGTCTTCGGCGATGGTCTGCATAAGATTTATGACGACTCTGTGCCATATCCATCCTCTTTTTTATCAACTGAATCTTATCCATTGTTTCTTGGACAAGGCTCGTCCCAACTAGTGAAGTCTCACCTGTTTCCACCCAAAAAAGTGGAGAATGACAAGGACGCTCATACAATGCTTCAAATGGAGCCATGTGTATCGAGGTCTGATAACTTTTATTGTATGAGAACTCCTTTAAGGGTATATTATCCTCTCATGAGCCCCCAAAATCCATTACAAAAGCCCGCAACATGTCTTCTAATGTCTGTATCATCCTTTCGGATTTTCCATCCATCTGAGGATGATACGCCGTACTCATATTCAACTGAGTTCCCAACGCTTTCTGTAAGGATCACCAGAAAAGATATGTGAACCTCGGATCTCTGTTTGACATGATTGAAACTGTTATTCCATGTCTCTTTACCACTCCTGGAATATATATTTTTGAAATATCTTCCACTGTATGAGTTTCACGAATAGGGATGAAATAGGCCAACTTGGTTAGACGATCCACTATCACCCAAATGGCATCGAGTTTCCGGACTATTCTTGGAAGACCGGTAACAAAATCTATAACTATCTGATCCCATTTCCACACTGGAATAGGTAAAGATTGTAACATACCAACTAGTCTCTGATTCTCTGCTTTAACTTGCTGACAAGTTAAGCACCACGAGATAAACTCGGCCAACTTACTTTTCATGCCGCTCTACCAAAACTGCGCCTTCAATACCTTAAACATCTTCTGTGTACCTGGGTGTACATCCCATCTTGAATGGTGGTAATAATGAAGGAGTTATTCCTGAAAAATGATAGGTACAACCATCTGATCTCTAAAACACAAAAATGAACTCCCATCTAGCTTCCATCCCTCAATGGTCTCCCCACCATTGAGTTTTGAACACATTGAAACACAGTCTACATAAGATTCTTGTGCCTCCTTTACTATCTCCACCAAATCAGGAACAAGCGCAACTGGAAAGAAAACAGAAACCTCAGTTCGGTCTTCACATTCCATACACATGTCGGCTAGGACCGACATCAACTACCACTCATCTGAAGCTTCTTTCGCTAACTGAACAAATGACTTTCTGCTTAATGCTTCGGACACCAAATTTCCTTTTCTCGGTGTGTACATAAATTCAAAGTAAAACATTTGAAGATACTCCATCCATCTCTTCTACCTCAGATTCAAATATCATTGTGAGAAAATATGCTTCAAACTCTTATGATCCGTAAACATAGTGAATTTATCACCAAAGAGATAATGACGCCAAGTCTTCAAGGCATGGACAACTACAGCTAACTCCAAATCATGTTTTGGTTAGTTCTTTTCATGCACTCTCAACTGTCTTGAGCCATAAGCAACAACATGGTCTCCTTGCATGAGAACACATCCCAACCCAGATCCCGAAGCGTCACAATACACCACATACCCCTATCCTAATTTCGGAAAAATCAAGATGGGTGTTGATGTAAGGTGAACTTTCAACTCTTGAAAAGATCTCTTACATTCCTCAGTCCATTGAAATACACTATTCTTCTTTGTCAATACTGTCATAGGAGAATATAGACATGAGAAGTCATGCACAAAGGGTCAGTAATAACTAGATAGACCAAGAAAACTTTGTATTTGAAAGACATTTTTCGGTGGTTTCCAAGAAAGAACAACTTCTATCTTTTTTGGATCCACTAAAACACCTTTCTTAGAAACAACATGGCCCAAAAAGCGTACCTCTTGTATCCAAAAATCGCAATTTGATAATTTGGCATACAACTGATGGTGTATCAATATTTCCAACACTATCGCCAAGTGTTGCTCATGTTCGACCCTTGTTCTTTAATACACCAATATGTCATCCACAAATACCACAAAAAAGAATCCAGATATCAGTGAAATATCCAATTCATCAATGACCTAAAGATTGCTAGTGCATTCTTAATACCAAAAGGCATAACTGCATATTCGTAGTGGCCATATCTGTTCTGAAAGTTGTCTTCGGAATATCCTCCTTTTGAACTCACAATTGGTGATATCCTGATCGAAAGTCAATCTTAGAGAACCACTGAGCTCCCCTCAATTGGTCAAATAGGTCATCAATGTGTGGAAGTGGATATCTATTATTTATTGTAACTTGGTTAAGTTTACAATAATCCACACATAGCCTCAAGGTTCCATCTGCTTTCTTTACAAACAAAATAGGTGCTTCCCACATAGACATGCTTGGACGAATAAAACCTTTGTTTTCCAATTCTTCCAACTACACTTTCAATTCCTTTAACTCCATTGGTGCCATTCTATAAGATGAATGTGAGATAGGACTGGTCCCTAGAAGGAGATCAATCGTAAACTCTACTTCTCTTACAGGTGGTAACCCTGAGAAGTTTTCAGGAAAAAATCAGGAAATTGATCTGCGACTACTGAAAAACTGTTATTCGAAATCTCATCCATCGATTCCAAGTTTAATGTAGCCAACTGGTAAGATATAGTTGCCAATACTGGTGCCAAAAAGCTCGTTTCACCTGCCTTCACCACTCTTTCTTCTCTAAAGAGATGCTCGATGCCATCATCAGTCGCGAAACTGACTGTTCTGCTATAACAGTTGATATGAGACCTGAGCTCTGTCAACCAATCCATACCCAAAATTATATCATAGACATCCATCCCTAGCACAGAGAAATCCCATTTCAGCTCAGCTCCATCAACAATTATAGAACATTCTCTACACACGAAGGCTCTACACTTTCTTTCACCTAGAGGATATTGAAGTTTTATCACAGAAGGCATCATTTCATGTTTTATGTTCATAAAATTAGAAATATGAGAAGAAATAAAGGAATGAGATGCACCGGTATCGAACAACACTTTCATGAGGGTAGAATTCAAAAGAATCATACCTCTCTCCGTAGATGGTCCAAACTAGTCATCCACAATCACCGGTTCCTCTCCATACAATTGCCTTATTGCTACACTTTTCTCCTTATTGCCTTGTTGAGATTACCCTGGCTGAGGAGTCATGGTATTCCTGGAATCACCATAGCTATCTCTGTTCTGCAGGCAAGACTGATTTCTCTGTCCTCACCCTGTCGAAGCATAATATGCTTGTGACACCTGAGAAGTGTCCCGAACAACCATTTGTGGAGCACTGTGGCAATATCGCTGAAGATGCCCCATCTTTTTGCAATTATGGAATGATATCGGTGGTTTTGTACATTATCATTTCATGTGATCAATCGAGACACATTGAAAACACCCAGCTATCATCATGGGTCATGGAGGAAGATTCACAGATCCAACCGTCTGATTCTGATTCACACTACCACCTTGAAAGTAGGTTTCCCTCTTCCGCTTGTTCCCATCATTAAAGTTCCCACCCATTCCTATGGGTATCATCATAATTCCTCCTCCCATAACTCCTGAGATGTATCTTTTAGCTATTGTTGCTATGTTTACCATCTTCGTATAATCCATAATACAGAGCACAACTATTTTCGAGAAAATCTCATGTCGCAAACATAATTCAAAGATGTGTGCCTTTAGTGACGCACTTGAAGCAAATTCTGATGCAAAGCACACTAAATTCATGAATTTATCCGCATATTCCATGATAGAGAGATTCTCCTACTTCAAGATGAGAAAGTCTGTCGTCCTCTAGATCTTGAACGTGTGAGGATATAATTGTTTATTGAACAATTCATCAAATTCTTCCTAGCCCAGGCATTGATTCACCTTGGCTTGCACCAGTAGATCCCACCACTGTTGTGAAAGATCCTCCATCATATACGTCACTAACTTTACTTTCAGTTCAGTTGGTGTGCCGATGAAATCGAAGATACGAATCATCCTATTCATCCACACCTCCTCTATTTCTGGTTCGGATTCACCCTAAAAGATGGGTGGATTATGCTTCTGGAACTGGACAGAATGGTCTACATGCCCTGACTCATCTCTTCGATTCCTCGTGTCCATAGCCTGAAATTATTGAACTATACTTAAGACTAGGTGTTGGTTCACCTATGGCTTAGGTGCGACCACATTATCTACAACCTCTTCCGTTTGGTTTCTATGGCACCAAACAGGTACCATTTTCTATAAAAATAATGTACGCCATTAGTCTCACTTCCTAGAAACTGAAGGCTTAGCATTTCAATTTCTATCGCATCAATATCACAACATTGATTTTCAACCATCAAGATTTTCCACATTTACCCATTTCTAAAAAAAATATTTTCTTTCATTTTTAAAATCAATCTATTTTCAAAATACGTCAACCATTCTCTTTTCAAAATCTTTCATTTGAAAACAAGTTTAAAATTTTCAGAAATCACACTTTTCCATCAAACCATAATCCATTTCTCAGAATGATATATGCACTCATAGTGGGAAGTCATTCCTCTAATGCTTTTCGTGCTCATCTCATTGGATAAACCCATGATAATGAGATTTTTTATCCTGTAAGTATCTCCAAAACACTTATGTACCCAACTCCCTGGTAACTTGAAGTTCATCAGAAAAAGGTTAACTACGTCTTTTTATGCTCTACATTCCAAGTTTCGAAACCTACTCCTTCATAAGAAGACCAAACAAGGAATATACACTTAATAATTCAACACCAAGACCAACAAAAACTAATGACTAGTTGTTCCACACAAAAAAAACAAGCTAATTTCATTTATACCCCAAGTACCGAACAAACTGATACCATTTTTAATGACCTGACAATTCTCATTGGCTTGAGAGTACAACGAGTAATTACTAGGCATTAAGCGACATCCCCAAGGTGACAAAGGCTGGTAATAAATACCAAAGGGTTTCAAAACAAGTGGGGGACTATTTAACCTTTTAGAACATACCACAGTGCCAACAACTATAACAAAACAAAACAACCAAATGATGCATGATAAAAGCTAAGAAAAGTCAACCAATTATTTTATCACAAACCAGCCAAAAGTACCACAGCAGAAACCAAAAATAAATCAGAGTAAACAATGGAAAGAAAAACAAAAAGACTACAACACAACAACCCAACTCCATGCTCCAAAAGCTCCAAGCTTCAACATCATGAACCATCCCAAGTATCACGAAGTGGTGCTATAAACATGTGACACTTTACCTTTTCCAACATCCTAGTATACGACATCTGTAAAATCACCACCATGCCAAAGAAGGGGGTGAGTAATGAAACTCAGTAGGTTTTCCATGATGACTTCCTAACCCATGAATCTAAGATAAAACATTTTAGCACATTTATATAAAACAATTTATATAAAACAATTCCAAAACAGTTCACAATAAAACAAGTTTCATGTAAAAACCATTTTTCCAACAAAAACCATATTTCTCAATAAAACCAACCAAGAAAAGTTTCAAATCAAATTCACATTTCCATTTTGGAACATTCATTTAATTTCACAAATCCAGACAACCAACAATGCATGCAACCTGAACCTCCCTATACTCACGAGTGGTGAGTTATCCTTCCACTAAGTCATCACTTAGTGGACTACCTTGACAGGGGTACTTCATGCCCTTATCTGTCCCTTTTTGATGGGGGTACTTCACGCCCTTATCCATCCCAACCTTTTGATGGGGGTACTTCTCACCCTTATCCATCCCAATGCATATGAACACACACCACAACCCATGAAAATCCATGCCAAAACCAATTGTGTTCAAAAACTTTCAATAAAGCATCAAACCTTTTATTGAAAACCATTTCTTTCAATTAGCAAAACCATAACCAATTTAAAAACACCATTTTAAATTCACTTCAATAAACACTTTCCAAAAACACAAAATTTCCATCACTTGTTACTTAAAAGGGGTTTTAACCATTCTTTCACAGCAGATAACCAAACCATTTCAATCAAGGAAACCAATTTGAAACTAAGCCTTCAAGTTCTAAGAAAGAGGAATCGAGAGTAAAGCCACCTACCTCAACAAATTAGGTGAAACCAACCAACTGATGAAGAACGCCATCAAAACCGAGTCAACTACTCCCTGAAACCTCCTTAGATTCCTTCCCCTAGCACCAAAAAAACAAAAACCCGACTTAGAAGTCATCCACTACCTTAGATATACCCACCTTGGGCATAGATCTAAGGATCCATCAAGAGGGAAGAAGGAGATCCAAGAAAACTAAAAGAAATGAGACTTACCTTGATCAACCAGACTCTAAATGCCAACAAAAACCTCAGGATCGCTTCCAAAATTCCTGGTAAGTGTTCTCCCACCTTCACCAGAGAGAAATCCCAAGTTAAAGCCTTCTAAGAGAATAAAAGAGTGGGTTTAATTATAAAACAGATTAGATACTTTAAAATAGGATCTAAGTTGACCCCGCACATGGTTAGTCTGCACGGTTAGTTAAATTGTGCGCTAACCGTGGGGTAGTCACTGCTTGTAAGGGGCACTCCGCACAACCTCCTCACATGGTTTTCCCAAACCGTGCGCACACCATGCGGTCTCCTCTGTCCAAAGTGACCACCCCTGCATGGCTTCTACACGGTTTGGGCAAACCGTCTGAAGACTGTGTGTCACCACCTTTTTCCCTTTAACACTTTAAAAGTCTCCAAACATTCCCAACCATTTATTATATGCTTCATGTACTTAAAAATCATAAAAAAGGGTTACTTACCAGAAACCGAAGGTACTATAGAGTAAAAATCCACAAACAACATAACTTATTCCAAGGGAATTCCAATATTACATTATTGTCTTTTAAATTGAGTTGAATTGAGATAAATTATAAGATTTTTCAAATTTTCTGAAAATGGGGCGAATTAGATTATATGAAGAAAACATTTAGTATAACAAGAGAAACTGAGAAAAGAGGAAGGAGGAGTCATAGACTTACTGATATGATTCCAATGAACCCTAATACACTAAAATTGGAAACCTGATAGAGGATATCCTAGGAACCCTATGGGAGGGAGAGGAGTTTATATCAATCTATAAACCATGCTGCACAAGAAGAGAAATAGGGGTCGAGCCCCCCATTCGCCCCCTTTTTTAAAAGGATGTCCACATAATTGAGATTTTGTATCTATTACACGGCCTGAATCAAATTCAAAATATGTAATAGATACATGTTGTGAATTCCTCAGGGTGATACCCCTAGGATTTCTCTTCCCGTACTCACTGGGAACAACTTGTGAACTGAGTCCACATCGTGTATTGAATACACAACATGAATTTTTGGCTGCATCCGCTCACATCATCTCGGCTATCTATTTTCCTCCGGTGTTTTCCAAAACCCTTAATACCTCCCTTGAATAAAAAAACATTAGAAAACATCATTTCTTAAGGTTCAATCCCTCAATACCTTTATTGAATTCCCAAAATTCAAAATGACTAACCGTCAAACAAAGAATTCAAATTCCTTTAGAAATTTCAACCCAGTCCAAAACACAGGATGTTACAAACTCCCCATATTAACATTTCTTAGTGCCAATAATCCTTGGGGACAATAATGAAACATCTTTTTACCTACCCATGGCATTCAAATTTCACTAAAACAATCTCATCACGTTTTGAATACCTAACACACCTGCAAGAAATACCTTTAAGTGCATAGTACATAAGCCATTAAAACTCAATCCAATGCTCATATTCAAAACTAAACATCAAGATGGTGCTTACCCAATCCCAACTAACATGATACATGATCACATCATCATATCTATCAATATCCATCTCATGGAGCTACCACTACAAGTTCTAACATTTAACATCCAATTTCGAGTCATGATACTCCCATATTCAGAATTTATAAATATATAAGTCCTTTAACAATCTAACAATGCTCCCATCATGATTCTAAACTAACTGAATGGTAAATTCAAAGAAGACTAAAAAATAAACATGTTCATGCTAGATTTTCCAAGAAATGACCCACACGACCTTGAAATTCACTCATTTTATCATGAAAACATTCCTAACATGGTTCCTCACCAAAAAAATACAGTGAACAAAAGGAAAAGAAAGTTGTGTCAGTCCTATCCAACTATCCTAATAACGCTTAGCTTTAGTATCCAATGCATCGAAAATTAACCCAATTCCTTTTGACCCATCTTCAATATCACTCACTAAAGTCCATAATCGGCTTTCGATGATGCCTTTAACTAAGATATTCTTTTATATTATCACGCCACTACAAAAAAATAGTTATATACCTAATCCATTACACTTGCATCACCACCATTTAAACATCTCATCCATTCAATACTGATTCCAAGGTAACATCATAGTCATCTACTAGATTCTAAGGATTTAATCCAAGGTATTCTAAACTCTAATGTTTAAATTTAGACATTGATACATATCTAAGATGTACCTGTATCTTAACACTGACTCAAAGTAATGAAAATAAAGTAAAAAATCTAGATGGGTTACATGAGTATGTTAAAGGAATTACTACACAAGAACCTGAATATCAATCAAGGCTAATTATTCCTCTATAAACAACAACATTTCCAGAGCGTAACTCCCACAAAGTCTGTTTATCGAAATAGATGGATATTTTAATTATATTGGCCTATAACCAATGATCTATCTATGTACTCTAGATGAAAATAAGGTAGGTATAAAGATCACATCTAAAAATAGATTACACTAAGAGGGTATCAAAGATTTCCAATAAGTCCTGAGACACTCATGTCGTAAATAATATGAATTTCCTGGAATGATTTTTAACCAACTATACACATCCAACAACAAATAATAAGAACATTCAAACAACTACTGGATGAATTCTTTTGAAAGAGATGGCTTGTAATTGCTGATGTATCACTGTTAACTGAACATGGTGCCCTTTCCACCCGAGGCATCCTATTCTCACCAAACAAACACTGAAGTCCATCCCTGAATAACAATGTTTTCAAAGGTAGTGAACACTTCCAAACTTATCAACATCATTCTTCCTTGAAAGAAACAACATATTTTGAAACTCACCAACCCAAATGGAATTCAAAATCATTACTAAACAATTCTAAATGGCCCTATACTATTGGGTTCCTTCTACTAGGGATAATACACTAAAAACTAGTTGATATGACACTCCCCACCTTAGGATTATCATAGTCGTTGTTTACTAAGAATTAGAACTCATCCCATATCACATACTCCATCCACCATCAAACATGGGTTCTAGATGTGGTCAACCCACTTTTACCAAGAACAAATTTGAAAAGAGAATAAAAATATCCATTTAAAAGCACAATAGAAAAGGTTCACTTTAGACATATGTGTGATGATCCTCTGATCCATGCTCATGAACATCATCGACATCAGGCACGCAAGTCAAAAAAAACTAACCGCTGGTGTTATGACACCCAATCCTTTTAAAATGTCACCTCGATCATTAGAATGAGTAATATTTCCTTTATCACTTAGGTTACTCTATCTTGGATATGACCTATGATTCAAGCATAACAACTCAAGTATCAAGATATTATCACCGAACTCATATAGTTTTCTGCACCATTTATTAACTCGATGGGTACCATGTGTATCAATTGGTACTACACTAAGATTTTAATAACAAAATAACACATCCTTGACACTCTCCATAGGTCTGTCAGCCCTATGAATTTAGTATCTTATAGAATGCATGAATTTTTTTGTACAAAGTTTCATTATCCATACAAATATTAATCCAGCTAATTACCTTTTGAGTCATCCTTCACAGAAGGATAGAAGGTTCGCATGACCTATTAAGTGGAAGACCATGCCTAGGCATGTCTAACCCACTAAAATAGAGAATTACATGATTCCTACACCCAAAAAAAGGGTAAAAAATACAACATTGACACCCATCCAATCTATGTTTTGTTTTAGAAATTAAAATCCTACCCATAAGAAACAATAATTGAATGAAACCACACTTATGAAATGGTTCACAAGAATTAGAAAGGTTTTAAATATTTTTGGGTGCTACCTACCTCAAGCTAGCCCCTTAAAAAATTATAAAATATAGACCCCATAGTTAGGTCATGCTGAAGAGATCATTAGTCTCTACCGCCTACCATTTATGTTCAATGCAACCTAATAATGGTCAAGCAAGATCTATGTGAAATATCCAAATTTCCGTACCAAAAACTCGATAAGGAAAAGTAAATCTAACCCTTATCCATGTTTTCAAGCTATAAAAACGTCTACCAGTTTCATTTAAGTCATTTCCTTAATTCACATTTTGTTCCTTTACATTCCAAGGATCAGTTTTAAAAACATAAAGTACTAGTCATAAGTAAAAAGTTCCTATTACTTAATTTAGCTAATGCCAAAAGGAATAAATGAATGTTATATCAAAATTCCATTGAAGAATTATTTATCTAACTAAAATTATGACATAATTAGGAAATTTATAACAAAAATTTATTTTATTCATTTAATTTTCTACCAAGGTTCTCACAATTGGGATAAGTTAAAAAAATTCATTTCCAATATATAGAGGAAAAAAACTATAGGTTGTAATTGGAATTTTAATTAACTAAAGCCTCATATAAATACAAATCAAAATCAAATAAAATGTATGTTATAAATTAAAGAAATACTAGTCAAGTAATATTCTACTATATGTATATATGTGAACCCATATAAATGGTTTCGATAACTTTAAATAACCATCCCTGTGTAGCTTAAGGGTACCCTCATTGGGTTTAGTATTATGGCATATCAAGGCAAGGGTGACCTATGAGGGTCACTTCAATTATTCCAAGATTCAATTACACCCTTAGTAGACTAATCTCATAATAAAAAAGCACTATGACTGACCTACATGGGATAATTCAAGTATATATCATAAGCAATATGCCCTAACTTACCTACTTGGGTCTAGTTGTGCATTTAGAGATTTAGTTATATGGTTCATCATGCCCAAATAATTATAAAGACCCGACCTTATTACATAAATAATCTTGAATTTATTTAAGAAAACACTTCCTTTTACATTGAGGATATTTTAAAGTTTAGAGCTTTAGAGAATTGGTACAAAACATTCATAACATTACACATTGTTACGTAGTGGATACCATTAAAACAGTTTCCATTTTTCTCAAATATAAAACATTAAAACTTAAAACAAGACTCCTTGAAAAATCATCAACATTTAATATGTCTTCCTTACTTGTATTAAAAATACATTAACCTGTGAAAAATCATTTAAAAACTTGGGATGAGCACAAAAGCTCAGCAAGGGATGGAAAAGAAGGAAAAAATCACATTAGTCCATGAATACTCACAACGTATGAAAACATTTTCAAAAGACATTCTTTTCAACCATAAATACTTACTTCATGTAACATGATATTTAAAAAAGATCCACACAAACATGAGAACATAAATATAACCATATAGGTATCTTGGGTCATTACTTACATAATCTTGTAACCATCTTGGCTACCTTAAAATTTGTAACCCTCACGGCTACCTTACTTTGTGTAACCATCGCAGTTACACTTGGAGTAACCATATGGCCGACCTACAACTTACTCATACCCAATTAATTGGAGGGAAATATAGGTCCCACCATTCATCATAAACAATTCCCAAGAACCAAAACAAAATCATACAACATGAATAATAGCCTAAAACATTTCTTTTGAATTGTGTAAAAACAGAATTTTAAAAGAGGATTTTAGAAGAAAAGTCCCTCATAAACATCATATACTTGAAGTGAGAATTAATAGTGTGGATGAAATATGTATATAATCTGTAAATACATATTATTAAGAATATTATAATCATAATTCATCACACAAACAATTTAAATACCTCATAAATGACGAAGTAGAATGTTAACCCAAAGAATGGAAATCAGGTTAAGAATTCCCTTACCTCGAGTTTTTATTACTTAAAACTTGTTTAAACATCCTGTATAATGGTTAAAAGAGTTTTATTAATATTTTAAAGAAACCTTTTCATGTTTATAACATATTATATGATCATTTAATGACATCTTTTTACCCTTAATTGTTAGTATTTTTCCCCTTGCACTGTTTTTGGTTGAATTCTTTACATGATTTCTATGATTGGTTCATAGTGGACATTATAGTCGATTGGAAGTGAAACTCTAGAATTGTAATGGAGTAGTATTTTAATATAACCAGTAACATAAATTATTCCATTTATCATTTTTAATTCTTACATGAAGATGATTCATAAGATAGAACATTAATGATGTTCATTTAGATCCTTTTAGTGGTTCTTTGATAATAACAACCTCGTTTTTTCTTATAAATTAGAAACATGAGTAAAAAATAATTACAGAACCATGGGTGTGTCATAAAACATGTATTATCACCCGGTTCAACCATATAAATGGTTTCATGAAATGAATTGAAAGAATTAATGGATTTTGAAATCACATCGTCCACGATGTCGGTAATTCAACACAAATGAACAATGTTTTTTATTATTTAAATAAGTGGGAGAGGAGAAGAATAAAGATGAGTAATTTTTAATAAACATGATAAAATCCAGAGTATACATGATTTCTGGATAATTCATGCCTCTTGGGTAAGGAGATATGAAGAAAGAATAATGAAGGAACACAAAATAAAAGAAAAATTGTGAAATCACTTACAAATATTCGAAAACCTAACGGCTACGAAACATGGTTTTAGAAAATATTTAAAAGAGAGGGGAAAAGGGTCACCCATCCATAAATGAATCATAATGTAGAGAAGATAAAGAATAATAAGGAAATAAGAACATGGAATGGAAACTTGAAAATTATACCATATAAAAGAGAATTTGAAAGGAAAAAGAAAAAAATTGAGAATTTTCTTACCTAGTAGAGTAACCCTTAGAACATGAAGGTTGGGACCTTGGGGGATTGAGGAAACCTTGGGAGGAATACTATGAAGGTAAGTAGGCCAGATCTTCGTTGAGGGAGAATTGGGAATGAATTCAATGAAGGGAAGAGTTGGTATTTATAGGAAAAGTGAGGGATTATTTTAACAATTTTCAAGGGACACCTCATGGGTGGTATTTGCAAACCCATGGGCTTGCCCATGGTATTTGCTCATGGTATAAGCCACTTGTGACACCTCACACCTTATCTAACTCTAAAAAATTCGACCATATTTATGACATCATTATTATATCATTAATGATGTCATTAATACACCGAAACTAAAAACTGTATTTTTTACTATTCACCGAAAAATCAAATGTTTCAGAAAAATTCCCAAAATTCACCCTAACCATTTATCAATGTGTAGATTTCAAAAATAAATTCCATTTTTTGAAAATAATTTTCTAAATATTATTAATTTTATATTTAAATAAAATCAGACTTAATTCAAAAAGTAACAGTTCTAATTCTACAACTACTTCTTTATCACAATGAAAAACTAACATAGATGCTGTTATATTAAAGCCTTAATAAAATAAAATAATAATAAAATTTACTATTCATTAGGGTCATATTACTATTCATATTACTATTTATAAGGGTATTTTACTATTCACCAAAAAAACAATTTGGTTCCAATAGACTCCAAATAACATACTGAACACAATTGTAGATGACAGTTTCTTGAAATTCAAAACATAGAAGTTGAAAAATTATGTTAAAAGGATAGTTATAAATATCTACTTAAAACAAAGTTCCATGCATTTATTTTTATTTTTAGAAAAACTTGGGGTGTTACATTATCCCCACCTTCTTGAAATTGCGTCCTCACAATTTTATTTACTTATTAAACAACTGAGGGTATTTTTATCTTATAACATTTTCAGACTCCCATGTTGTTTCTTCAACCATGTGGTTTCTCCACAAAACCATTACCTGGTGGATTAACTTATTCCACAATACTTGTTCCCTTTGATCAAGATTCTGAACTAGTTTATCTTCATAAGAAAGGTTCTTTTCCAGCTGAACTGCTTCTGGGCTCAAGACATGTGATGAATCTGGCACATACTTCCTCAACATCAAAACATGAAAAACATTGTGTACCTGAAACAAGCTCAGAGGAAAAGCTACGCGGTATGCAACTGTTCCAACTTTCTCCAAGATTTCAAAAGGATCGATGAACTGTGGACTTAGTTTTCCTTTCTTACCAAAACGCATCACACTTTTCCAAGAGAGATTTTAAGGAAAACATGGCCACATACCTCGAAATATATGTCTTTTTTTCTATTATCTGAATAACGTTTCTGCCTGCTCTAAGCTATCCTCATGTGCAGCTGGATCATTCTCACTTTCTCAGCCACTTCTTCAACTAATTCTGGTCCCATCAAATTTCTTTCACCGACTTCATCCCAAAATGCTGGAGTCCGACACCTCTTTCCATACAAGGCCTCAAAAGGTTTCATCTGAATACTGGAATGAAAAATGTTATTATCAGAAAACTCAACTAATGAAATATGCTGATACCGACTTCCCTGATAGTCCATTGAACTAGCTCGAATCATATCCTCCAAAGATTTAATCGTTCGTTCTGACTTCCCATCTGATTGAGGATGAAAAGATGTATTGAAATTTAACTTTGTGCCCAATAACTTCTGAAGTCCCTTCCATAAGTTATAAGTGAACCTGGGATCTCGGTCAGACAAAATGGAAAGAGGAACTCCACATAACCTGACAATCTCCTTGAGGTACAATTGAGAAATTTTATCCAAAGACATTGTATCTCAAATTGATAGAAAATGTGCAGACTTTGTTAGTCGATCAACAATAACCCAAATAACATTGTTACCTAGAGAAGTCTTTGGTAGTCCCACCACAAAGTCCAAGGATACATTCTACCATTTCCACTCTGGCACTGGAAAAGGCTGAATCATCCCCTCTGGTAACTTCTACTCTACATTAACCTGATGACATGTCAAACATTTCAATGTAAAATCAGCCACATCTCTTTTCATCTCATTCCACCAATAATACTCCTGAAGGTCTCTGTACATCTTAGTACTTCCAGGATGAACAGAAAATGAATAACTATGAGCTTCACACAACAACTATTTCTTCAACTGGGAATCACAAGGCACACACAACCTTTTTCCAAATCTTAAAACACAATCTTTATCAAGATTAAATTCTAGAAACTTACCCATTTTAACCAATTCTACTTTTTTCTGCAGCTCACGTTCTTCCCTCTGTGCTTGCTTAATTCTATCTGACAACGAAGACTGCACTGAAACATGAAACAAAACATATGTATTCCCTGCACCAATAACTTCTAAACAAAAATTCATCAAATCGTTAATCAAGGGATCATGTTCTAAACTTATCATGGTTAATGATGCATGATGTTTTCGACTTAAGGCATCTGCTACTTTGTTTTCTTTTCCAGGATGGTAATTGATTGTGCAGTCATAATACTTTATCAGTTCTAGCCATCTTCTCTACCTCATGTTTAATTCCTTCTGAGTGGATATATACTTTAGAATTTTATGGTCAGTATATATTTGGAATTTGGTTCCGTATAGATGATGCCTCTATATTTTCAAAGAAAAAACCATAGCTTCCAATTCTAAATCATGTGTGGGATAATTATCTCATGAGGTTTAAATTGTCTTGAAGCATAGGCAATTACCTGATCATTCTACATCAAAACACAACCAAGTCCCTTCAAAGAAGCATCACTGTAGATGACAAACTCACCATTTCGGGAAGGTAAGGCCAAAATTGCAGCATTCACCAATCTCTTCTTTAGTTCCTGAAAAAAACATCACATTCCTCTGTCCAAACAAATTTAACCCCTTTCCATGTTAACTTAGTTATCGGGCTAGATAACCGTGCAAAGTTCTTAACAAACCATCGGTAATAACTTGCTAAGCCCAGAAAACTACGAATCTCTGTAACATTTTTGGGTCTTGACCATTAATCAACTAATTTTGTTTTGGCAGGATCATCTATTATTCCATACTTATTTAAAATGTTCCCAAGAAAATAAATCTTTTGCAACCAAAAATCACACTTGCTGAATTTTCCATATAGTTTCTTTTCTTTTAAAGTTTTCAAAATAACCCTTAGATGTTTTTCATTATCCTCTTTATTTTAAGAAAATACCAGAATGTTATCAATAAATACCACCAGAAACTTATCCAAGAACTCATGAAATACTCTGTTAATAAGATTCGTGAATACAACAAGTGCATTGGTTAATCCAAACGACATGACAACAAATTAACAATTCCCATATCTAGCACTAAAGGCTGTTTTCAGGATGTCATCCTCCTTCACCTTCAGCTGATGGTATCCAAATCTCAATTCAATCTTGGAAAAGTACTGAGCTCCTTGGATCTAATCAAACAAGTCATCAATATGAGGTAAAGGATACTTATTTTTAACAGTGATGTTATTCAAAGCTCTATAATCAATACAAAGTCTCATGGAACCATATTTCTTTTTAACAAACAAAACAGGGGCTCTCCATGGTGAAGTGCTAGGACGAATGAAGCCTTTGACAAGCAAATCATGTAACTGATTTTTTAATTCAAGAAGTTCTATTGGAGACATATGATATGGGGGTTTTGAAATTGGCTTAACATCAGGAAGTAAGTAAATTGTGAATTCGACTTCTCGATCAGGTATGACACTGGGTAACTCATCCGGAAAAACATCAAGGTATTCATTTACCACTAGAATATCATTAATTTGAATAGTTCCCTTGTTTTCAACAATATGAGCAAGATAAATTTCCCTTACATATTTCAATAGTTTCTCAACTTCCTGATATGTTATCAATTGTATGGGTTCATTCTTGTATACAAACTGAAAATATTTCTGAAAAACAACTTCTTTAACTCTAAATTCAATCTTAGCATGATAATTAGAAAGCCAGTCTATCCCCAAAATAACATCAAACTCGACTAAGGGTAAAACAACAAGGTTTGCAGGTAAAGTATTTCCACAAACCACAATAGAATGATTTTTATAATTCCTCTTTGCTATAATATTTTCCCCTGGTGTTTTAACAACAAGTTTAGGTCTCATTTTTTGAGGTTATATTTCCAATTTACCAGAAAATTTCTCAGAGTTGAAAGAATGTGTAGACCCCGTATAAGAAAAAACTTTAGCAAAATCTAAGTGAACAAACAAAGTACCTGATACAACTTCATTGGATGGCCCGACGTCTGCTGACGTAGTCACAAAGGATCTCACTACACCTTTCTACTTGTAGTCTAGCTTCTTTGCATCATTCAGATCTCTCTTTGGGTAGACATTTTCATAGTGACCCATCTCACCACATTTAAAACACTTTACAGTTTGCTTATCAGGATTAGTCTTTGGATCATTTTCATTGCAATCTCAAGCCATATGTCCAAACTTACCACATTTAAAACACTTTCCAGTTCTACTAAGACATTCCCCAAGGTGCTTCTTTCCACACTTTTTACAAACTGGAAATTGGATTTTCTTACCATCAGACTTCTTTGGTTGATTCTTACCCATTGCTTGCCAACTAGACCTCTTCTTCTCTGTGTTTCCAAAATACACATGATCATCATAAAACTCCATCTCTAACCTCTCAGCACATCAAACAAGTTTCTCATAATTTTTGAATTCACGGGAGGCTAACACTCTTCGATACCTTGGCTTCAATCCTGAGTAAAAGTGGTTGATTTTGCTATCAAGATCCATAATAATATTTGGCAAATAACTCGCCAGTCAGGTGATGTTATCTTCATACACAACCACTAAATATTCCTCCTTCTGTTTCAATTCAAGGAATTTCTTCTCTATTCTTAGTCACACCACCTTAGGGAAATATTTTTCAAGGAAAAGACTTTTAAATTCATCCCACTATAAGGTATCAAAATCATCTCTACGCATGATATTCCTTACCATTGACCACCACTGATCAGATTCCCCTTCAAAACGATAAATGGAAAGACTTACCTTTTTATTTTCTGAACATCCCATGACATCAAATATCTTTTCAAGGGCTTTGATCCATCCTTCAGATACCATTGGGTCAGAAGATCCATTGAATGCAGGAGGATGTTGTCTCATAAAATGTTCCACCGCTGTCATGTTCCGTTGTGGTACCTCTATTGGTCCTCTTTCATGGATACCACCACCATTTATTTCCTGTGTTAGCTGGGTCATTACTGTCACAAACGGCTCGGTTCCAATACCCACCCCGGGATGTAGATAAGGAAGGATGTCATTCTGTCGGTGCCTCTCCTTTTCAGCATACCTGTTCCTTTTGCAGACCACCATTCTGAACAAAAATGTCTTAGATGAAGCAACATGGTAATCTTTAAATTCTATAACATTTCAAAATTAAACATAGAGTAAAAATCATTTATGGTATTCTATTAACATCACCCTAACCCCTAAAGTTATCTAAACCATCCTCCGATACCAACTATAAGGACCCGACCTTATTACATACATAATCTTGAGTTTAGTTAAGAAAAAACTTCCTTTTAAATTGAAGATCTTTTCAAGTTTAGAGCTTTATAGAATTGGTACAAAACAATCATAACATTACACATTGTTATATAGTGGATACCATAAAAACAATTTCCATTTTTCTCAAATAAAAAACATTAAAACAGAAAACAAGACTCCTTAAAAATTATTAAACATTTAACGTGTCTTCCTTACTTGTATTACACATCCATTAACCTATGAAAAATCATTTAAAAACTTGGGATGAGCACAAAATCTCAATAAGGGATGGAAAAGAAGTAAAAATCACATTAGCCCATGAATACTCATAACGTATGAAAACATTTTCAAAAGACATGATTTTCACCTATAAATACTTACTTCGTGTAACATGAGATTTACACAAGATACACACAAACATTAGAACATAAATATAACCATAGAGGTATCTTGGGGAATTACTTATATAATCTTGTAACCATCTTTTCTACCTTAAAATTTGTAACCCTCACGGCTACCTTACTTTGTGTAACCATCGCAGTTACACTTGGAGTAACCATATGGTCGACCTCCAACTTACTCATACCCAATGAATTGGAGAGAAATATAGGTCCCAAACTTCATCATAAACAATTCCCAAGAACCAAAACATAATCATAAAACATGAATAATAGCATTAAAACATTTCTTTTGAATTTTGTAAAAACAAAATTTTAAAAGAGGATTTTAGATGAAAAATCCCACATAAACATCATATACTTGAAGTGAGACTTAATAGTGTGGATGAAATATGTATATAATCTATAAATACACATTATTAATAATATTATAATCATAATTCATCACACAAAAAATTTAAATACCTCATAAATGACGAAGTAGAATGTTAACCCAAAGAATGGAAATCTGGTTATGAATTCCCTTACCTCGAGTTTGTCTTACTTCCAACTTGTTTAAACATCCTATATAATGGTTAAAAGAGTGTTATTAATATTTTAAATAAACATGTTCATGTTTATAACATATTATATGATCATTTAATAACATATTTTCACCCTTAATTGTTAGTATTTTTCCCCTTGCACTGTTTTTGGTTGAATTCTTTACATGATTTATATGATTGGTTCATGGTGGACATTCTTGTAGATTGGAAGTGAAAATCCAGAATTTTAATATAGTAGTATTTTCATATAACCAGTAACATAAATTATTCCATTTATCATTTTGAATTCTTACATGAAGATGATTCATAAGATAGAACATTAATGATGTTCGTTTTGATCCTTTTAGTGGTTCTTTGATAATAACAACCTCGTTTTGTCTTATAAATTAGAACCATGGGTAAAAAAGAATTCCAGAACCATGGGTGATTCATAAAACATTTATTATAACCTATTTCAACCA
This sequence comes from Viscum album, assembly GCA_963277665.1. Taxonomy (NCBI): domain Eukaryota; kingdom Viridiplantae; phylum Streptophyta; class Magnoliopsida; order Santalales; family Viscaceae; genus Viscum; species Viscum album. The sequence continues at coordinate 1,688,257,212 of OY728163.1, read as the reverse complement.
TATAAATGGATTCATTACCATACTCGAAAGAATTAATGGATTTTGAAATCACATCGTCCACGATGTCGGTAATTCGACACAAACAGACAATGTTTTTTATTCTTTAAATAAGTGGGAGAGGAGAAGAATAAAGATGATTAATTTTTCATAAACATGATAAAAAACATATTATACATGATTTATGGATAATTCATGCCTCTTGGGTAAGGATATATGAAGAAATAATAAGGAAGGAACTCAAAATAAAAGAAAAATTGTGAAATCACTTACAAACATTCGGCAGCCAAACGGCTACACAACATGGTTTTAGAAAATATTAAAAAGAGAGGAGACAAGGGTCACCCATCCAAAAATGAATCATAATATATATAAGATAAAGAATAATAAGTAAATAAGAACATGGTATGGATACTTTTAAATTATACTACATAAAATAGAATTTGAAAGGAAAAAGAAAAAAAATGAGAATTTTCTTACCTTGTAGAGTAACCATTATAACTTGAAGGTTGGGAACTTGGGAGCTTGAGGAAACCTTTTGAGTACTACTATGAAGGTAAGGAGGGAAGATCTTTGTTGAGGGAGAATTTTAAATTAATTCAATGAAGGGAAGATTTGGTATTTATAGGAAAAGTGAGGGATTATTTTAATAATTTTCAAGGGACACCTCATGGGTGGTATTTGCAAAACCATGGTCTTGCCCATGGTATTTGCTCATGGTATAATCCACTTGGGACACCTCACACCTTATCTAACTATACACAAGTCGACAATATTTATGACATAATTATTATGTCATTAATTATGTCATTAATACACTGAAACTAAAAACTATATTTTTTTACTATTCACCAAAAAATAAAATATTTCAGAAAAATTCCCAAAATTCAACCTTACCATTTATCGACGTGTAGATTTCAAAAATGATGTCCATTTTTTGAAAATAATTATCTAAGTATTATTAATTTAATATTTAAATAAAAGAATACTTAATTCAAAAATTAACAGTTCTAATTCTACGACTACTTCTTTATCACAATGAAAAACTAACATAGATGCTATTATATTAAAGACTTAATGAAATAAAATAATAATAAAATTTACTATTCATTATGGTCATATTACTATTCATAAGGGTATGTTACTATTCACCATAAAAACAAGTTGGTTCCAATAGACTCCAAATAACATACTGAACACTATTATAGATGACAGTTTCTTGAAATTCAAAACATAGAAGTGGAAAAATTATGTTAAAAGGCTAGTGATAAATATCTACTTAAAACAAAGTTCCATGCAATTATATTTATTTTTAGAAAAACTTGGGGTGTTACAATAATATAGGTACAATTATTCCTAAGGAAAAAATTTAATTTAAAATCAAAATTTAACATCTTATATATTTATACAATTGTCTCAAGGTATATTGATCTTATATATGATGGTTCAATTATATGGGTTACTATTTTCCAATTTATAATGTGACCATACACTATATATATTGAAAATTGAATCCCATTGAATCAAAACCAGTATGTTTCAGCCCATGTATCCATTTTTAAATGGATTAAATATGTCATGATTCATTAGTTAAGGTTCCACCATCAAGATTTATGAGAAAAATCCATTTAGTTTGATGCTGATACTTTAATAACCAATTTTTTATCAAAATTATAACTAGGCATGCTACCACAAGCATTAAATATAGAGAAACATGGAAATTAATTACAAAATAAAGGTAAGTAGATAAACATGCTAACAAATCATGGACCATCGAATAATAACCATAGAAACATGATTTACAGAAAAGAGTGCTAAATAAATAACAAAATCTTGTCACAACACTCAAGGCCCATATCACTATATTAGGAAGTATAAGAATGTAACCTACATGGAAAGACATATGCATGGAATGTGAATCTTTATGTTCCTATAATAATGTATGAAATGCTACTTACTTTCCATACTAGGCCAAGGGTAAAATACTGTAATATGATAAATCAGTAAGTAGAATAATTACACTATTTCACTCAAGGTGAAATCATAATCAAATGTAATAAAAAATTTCATGAACAAAATTCTCATCCCTGGCCACTTGGTATCTTCCCCATGAATGGGTTGATCACTCATAGACATGAAAATTTACCAAATGATGAAACATTCCTAGTTTCCAATCTACCATAATAAAATAATAAAAAAAATAAACAAAACACCTATGATACCACTTTTTAACATCCTAACTAGGGATCTACTAAAACAGTGCCCTGATCCAGTCATTCACATGGCCTCAAGCATTCCTCCCCATATTACAGAGGCTATCGACTAGAAACGATGGTCTAATGATAGTATGGTGGAGAGAAAATACCCTCATAATTAGAGTACCACAATATTATATTTGATATAAATAAACATAAAATGAAAAGAGTATAAATAAATTACATAGTAGCATAATATAATAATAAAAAACTGATAAAGAGACCAATAATAAATATATAGTCATGAATGAATGTCCAGATGAGGCGACATAATCTAAGCAGTAATCATATAGTAGGTGGTAAAATATTTAATAACACATGTATAATGAAAACGAGTTAAAATCCCCAAGTACTAACTCCATGAGAATACTAATATTTGACTAAGTCCCATGCTTATAAGCTCCCATGTACAAATTAATAACACAAGCATAGTCCATAAACCTAGTCCTGAAACCATGAGGCTATTTGGGTACCCCAATGTAATGGAAATTTGAACAGGGTGTGAGATATACTAAGTAGGCCACCATCAATGGTGTTTAAAGCAATCTAGTCCATGAATATAAAATGAAATAGTGTGAAATAGTAATAAATAAAGAAATAAATGAATAACTATAAATAAGTCAGCTCAGGTTCCTCAAGGACACCTGACCAACCATACCTGCTTCATCTTAAGTCATGATATCCATGAAAAAGTTTCACCATATGCACATAGGCACATATATATATATATATACATTTTTTGTATAAGAATGTATGTTTAAATATATACAATGTACATAAAATAATACATATACATAGGTATATATATAAGTAGTATTACCCAAGACCTAATGCCTAGCTCAAGCGTACATGGAAGAGAGTCTCTAAAACCATGGAACAATTATGGGTAGACACATGTTACTGAACATAATACCGTTAACTAGTTAAGGACCCAAGGTATAAAACCAAACCATCCTAGTGTACTAAATTTTATAAAAGGTACCACTAGTCATATGTAAAAGTAAACATAAATGATATATTTTATACCTCCTATGAGCCTATCCAAGGCGTTCTATAATGAGGAACCCAAGAATCACCCAAGGAGTCACGTAATGCCATTAATTTATGAACCCTTCCTTGGAATTATGTAAACATGAAATCAAAGTATCTCTCAAAAATTATAACTTCCCCATGATCCCATCCATGGTGTTCCATAACAAGGAAACCCAAGTATCACTCAGTGCATGTGGAAAGTCTTATAGCCTATGATCCTTTCCAAGGCATTTCCTAAAGTGGAAAATCAAGTATCTCTCAAGGAATAACATAATTCAATTAACATCAAAGCCCATACAAGGAGTTTTGTATAAGGAACCCAAGTATCACTCATGGTACGTGTAGTCTCAAACACTTGATGAGCCCATCCAGGGAGTTATGTTAAAAAGAACCCAAGTATTGATAAAGGAGTATTGAAAATAATATAACTTTTTAAATTTAAGTATTCAAGAGGCCATGCCTATTCACATGCCACATTACAATTCACATGTTCTATATGAGAAATTTCTTTATAAATAATAAGAAGGCCACAGAAAAGGTCATGTTATTTAAAATTTCATTAATAGATATACCAAGCATCTAATAATGAGAAAAAGGGTCTGGTGAACTATTCATAGGTAGTTAATACCATACATGAAAAAGGAATATGAAGGTCCATGCTTGGAAAAATTCCATAACCCTTTAGAAGATTGTTGGGTTACTAGGGGATAATATTGTGGAGTGAAACACCCTTCCACATTCCAATTAATCCCATTTTATTTTACCTGTTTACATTTTATAAGACAATGCACATCAACAAGTGATTTTATTAGAAAAAAGTTCTTAATTTATAAGGAATTTTAAGAAAAAACCCTAAGGTGTGGTCTATATTGAGGTGGGATACCTCAAACAATACCATTTGATGTTTACTATTGTTCAGAGTGAGTAAATCAAAAGGGGGGGTGAATTGAGTACCCAATAAAATTTTCAATTGAAAATACTTAAAAAAACCCAAACTAAATAAACATACCCAGTTAATCAAAATAGTAGAAATATATAACTTTTATTTTTCAAATAGATTCTCAGAAGTGTGATTATGGATCAATTAAAATATCTTTTGAATACATTATCTTTTGAAACTAAATTACTTAATCAAATACTTTATATAAATACATATTAAGATTAACAATCAAAGAATATATTTATTTCAAATTTAATTAATAAGTACCATTTTATATTTTAAAAATAGAAAAAAAACTAAAACACACAACAGATTAAAAAAAGGGGTCCAATCTCAATTTGATACTTAGCCCCTTTAACTTGGAAATACCCATCAGGGAAGAAAATTATTATAATAATGATTAGATCCATAACTTGGATCTGGTTTTTACAAATAACAACACACATTCTATCTAGGATCAAATCCAATTACACTATTATACATGGGAATAAAATCAATACATGCCACACATGAACTTTTCTATACTTATTCATGTGAATATAGGTAAAATATAGTTTGAGAGAATATAGAGTATTCTCCAATTTAATCATCAGAGACAATGTGTATTAATAAATAGAGTACAATATCACACTAATAAAAATTAAATCATAAAATGGAAAGAAAAAGAGATATATGAATAGAGTTTTTGAAGAAACTCTATTCATGATGATTTGACTATTCGGAGTCCTTGAGTTCTTCTTTGGAAAAATCTTGAACAAATTTTTCAATAAGCCCAGGGAAATAGCGTCACACACGGTTTTTTTCTATCTTTGTATTGATCCGGCCCATTAGAAATCCCGATCCTATTCATGGGTATTTGATGAGATGAATCTTGAGTTTTTAAGTTTCATATATGTCTAACCACCATAATTTGGGATCCCCATTGCTTGTTTAGGAGTTTTTGAATAAAGGGTGGTTACTTCATGATTTGGGCCAACTGTGAGCCCATTCCCAGTTTTAAAAACTGAATTTGTTTCTTTTATAACTCTTTTGTTTTTCATCATTTTTCACCCATTAAACTTACCACTTGTCTTATACTGATATATTAAAATTTATTTATCCTTTTGGACCCATTATAAATTCATAAGCCGGGTGAATTTGGGTTACTTATTTAGGTATTGGGCCAGCCCATGGGCCCATTTCCTGTTTCAAAAAAATAATTTGTTTCATTTATATATTTTTCATTTTTTACTATTTTTCGGTCATTCCACCTCCACCTCGAAGCCTATAACCCTATCCTAACCCTCATAATCTATTATACCTCTTTGGATCTCATGTGGGTCTCGTATTAGGGCGAAAATTCTCAGGAAACCTCAAATCGCCCAGAATTTCCAAGGTAACTTTTATCATTCATAAATCAATCAATTAGTACTCTTTTAGCCACCAATATTCTTCCCCTGGTTCTTAAAGAACTTAGGAGTCTCTCCAAGAATTTTAAAGCCATTAAATTTTCTCTAGGGCTTCATATCTAATGTAAGAAGAGGAGTTTTCTAGGATGAAAGGTGAGATTCCTTCTCCTTTCTTCTTCCTCTTCCCCCTCCTTTCATTATTTCTTGGTTTTATATTGTACCCTAGTCTTGATCGACCTAGGGTTTTGTTATAAAATGTTTTATGATTGTTTTTATATTTGTTTTGGTCTGGTATTTATAGTTTTAGGGTTTATAAACCCGCGGTGGGTGATTTCGGGTGTGCGTTTCAATTATGCCAAAGATTTGAGGTAGGATACCCCTTGCACATGCCTTTATTATTTAAGTTTCATCATTTTATTATTTTTAAAACCTGATATATATGTTTATTATTGTTTTTCATCCTTTGGATAATTTTCTTGGTGTGCAAAGTGGTTGTTTAATCATTGTTTTGTGAAAGGTAGTGTTGTTTTGTCATGAAAATGCTCAACAAGTGTTTGTTTAAATGTTCTGTTATCTTTTGCAAATATTTTGTGAGGTTTATAATCTGGTTTATGGTATTTTTAACATGTTACAGTATCTTTAATTAAAATATGGCTTTAAATTGGTGTTTTATTCCTTTTCATGTACTTAAAATAAATTGTTTTGTTTAAAAAGGGCATGTCATGTGTTCGGTAAATTACCCGGTTGGCTTTTATGTGTGATGTGTGATTTAAAATTTATTTGATTGGATTTATAAAGGAATTTAAAGAATTATAAATGGTATTTTTGGGTACTTATATTTATTTCCAATTTGTATTTGTTTTTACATACAAGTGGGTTTTGATTTACAACATATTTTGGCCCGAGTTGCCCAAAAATGGACCGTTTCACATCTTTATGAAAATGGTTGTGTTTTGAATATGTAACCTGAGTATTATAAGAGTTTTATGAATGAGGTTTTCTGCTGTAAATGGTGTTTATACAGATCCTTAATAAAATTAAAATTCATACATTCATCAAAGGTTAGTTTTGAGAAAATGTTTAAAGGCCCGTTTGGCATTTCCTTGAAATGAAGGAGTGTTTTACTTGTATATAACAAGTTGTGAAATTGGGATTCATTTATGGTCAATTAAATGATTTTATTAAATGTTTATTGGGATTCCAAATAAGATTTTGTTTGGTTATGATGTGTGTTTATAATTTAAAGAGTTTTTTTGAAAGAGTTTTATGTGCAAAGCCTCAATACACTTCAGGAAATTGTTTTACCAAAATATTTAGCAGTTTGTTGATTAGTGTAAGAAATGTGAAGAAAGATTATGGGTTGTTTGTGTTTTTATGGTTTTGGAATGGAATGTGGATGTGAAATGTGTATTTGATAATATGTGTAACTTGATTGAGCACTAAAGGGAATCCCGTGTATCTAGGTGGGCGGACGTGTGCTAGTATGCTAGTGATTCTGTGGGGGTTGGCCCCTGTTTTACGTAGAAAGTTTGACGATGGAAAAACTAACTAAACTATGATGATGATGATGATTGGGGACCACTAGGTTATGGGTATTTTCTCTACTGTTGGCTCATTCACAAGAACAGATATTTATTATGGTTACTTTCACCGAGATACGAGGTACCTGGGGCTCACAACTAGCTAGTGCCTAGGGGTGTTCCCGTGACTAGTGATCATTGGCTATTTTGTACTCACCGTCGGCATACGTTGTGTTTTTTTGGTAAATTCAGTAGTATGTGTTATTTTTTTGAATGTTAAAATTCTTTAAATCATCCCTCTTGAAAATTATTTTCATTTTGAAGTTTCACCTCTTTGAAAAGAATTGTTACGTGCATTTTTGTTTATTAAACATGCATGTTTTTGTGTGATAATTATTATAGCATGGAACCTCATTTTAAAACCATACTTTCAAATCATGAATTTAAAACTATAAATTGATGTTTCTTTTATTTTAAAGGAATGTGCATTGGGAATAGAATACCGGGCTAACCTACTGAGTTTTAATACTCACGCCTATAGTCTTCTTCTTTTTTTAGCCCTTGTGCAGGTTTCATCTTTAGTTCGATCACCTTTGGCGACATTTTATCATTGTGTTGCAGAGTGACCAGAAGTGTCACATGGAGTTAGTTGTTCATCAGGTTTGTTTAGTTGAGTTGTTGGTTTTCTTCTAATTTTAGTTTCTTGTACAAATAATATTTAGTTCAATTTTTATATAAATTCATTTTGGGATGTCCGTTTATTTCCGTTGTTTGTTTTATTGTTTATATATGGGCGAAATCGTTCCCTTGTGTACTCTATTGATGCCCTTGGTGCTTGTCACCATCCTGGGAGGATCGGGAATGCCTCTCGGGACTTGTCACGGGCTGGCCTGGGTGACCGGTTCAGGGTCGACTCAGGCTGGTTCGTGACAAAATGGTATCAAAGGAGGTTGGCTATTAGCGGAACTTTCTTTTTAGAGCGCCCTTGTTATTTTGGGGATGTCAAGGTAGATGGAGTAGGATTGTTGGGACTTGAGGTTTAAGTTCAAGAAGAGAGTCTCGAACTCTTTCTTGTTCTAATCCTCAGGTTTCCATGGAAGTCCTGTTTTATTAGTGTCCATTGTTCTAGTTGATTGTTTGGTATTGGGATATGATAAGGGGAGTCTGACTAATGGCCTTCGTGAACTCACAGGGCCTGGAAAGCCATGTGGAGCTGGGGAATGGTCCTAATAATTCTCCCTGTGTTGGTGTTGTGTTTGGCATATGGTCGCCAACCATATGGTCAAGTCACCCACCGACACTAGTTCCCTTTTTTGGGTCTCTTGAACCTTTCTTGAATTCTGAATTTTTGTTTTTAAAATCCTTGTGTGAGAATTGTGGAAATGGGTTTTAATGTAAGGATTATATTTTGAAAAGTGAAAAAATGGGGTTTTCAATAATTAAATATAAGAATGGTTTTGGAAGGTTGTGTTTTTGTGAAAAAAATGGAGGGAAGCAGAAATGATTTAAATGGATTGGATTATCCATAATCTAAACTTGTGGTTTGTTGAAATAAAATGTTTTGAAATTGTGAATCATTTTAAATTGATTCTGGAACTTTCTTTTAAATGGGGTATTTTAGGATGTTAAAAAGTTTTTGAATTAGATAAATTAGTTTTGGCAATTGGTTTTGATCGGTTGGTGTTTTACTACAAACAGTATTGGTCTCAATGGACCTCAGATTATGAAAATATACCTTGCTGATTTTTTTAAAAAAAAAATGGGAAGGGGTTGTTTGGAGTGGCTTGGTTATTTAAAAAGTTTTTAAAAATGAAAAGGGGTAGGTTTATAAGAAAATGGTTCTTAATTAATTGTGGTTTTTTTTTGTGAAATATGAAAATGTTTTTTTGACTTGGTGGTTGGTGTTCCTTTTGAAGGTAAATTGTTTTTTTTGAATTATGATGTTTAATTTTAGCCTTTGGTGTTTTCATGGGTGCTCAAATGCATGGTTTTATTTATATCTGGAAGTATGGCCTATATGGTATGGTGTTTGTGTGCTAGGGGTGGCATGGAAATGTGCATGTGGGTGAGACGTGATGAAACACCATTGGTGAATGTGGAAACCCACCAAGTTAGTTTGATTTTTCAAAATTGTTTTGAGCTGAAAATTGTGGCCTTTTTTTAAAACCAATGGTTATGTGGATTGATTTTTCTTTGTCTTAGAAGATTTTTTTATTTGGTTAGCTTCCATGTGATCTAGAATTCATACTCTTGTTCTTTCTAGTGATGAGATCTTGTTGTTGGCTCGGTTTTGGAGTAATTTTCATTGGGTTTCTAAAAATGTGTTTGATGTTGTGATGTGTCCATGGATATTTCTGCATTGGAAATCTTTCCTGCTGATCAACCTAAGGATTAATTTAAAATTTTAAATCCACCTCTTTTGATGATTCCTCAACTTGTTTGTTGGAATAGAGAGATGTTTGGGATCTATTAAAAGTGCTTCTAGGTCATGATAATTCTTTTGGACAGACCAGTTGTGTTCGGTGATGTTGATGTGTTTTGTCGTATTCCTTGTCCATTATGCCCCTCGTTTGGAGTGAGTTAGAATTTTGATATGTATCTATTAGTTCCTATTTAGATGAATGTTTTTGTTTGGTGATCAAGTGTGTTTTTTTTGAGTGGTGTGATCCTTATCACCTGACTGCGGTGCAGAAAATGATTCAGGAAATAGGGCTCCAGCCATAGGCCTCAGAGTGAAGCTTTTCACGCAGTCAGGAAATAAACAGAGGTGTGGAGTGATAGATTAAGATCCTTACTCCTCTGTTTTGGTAAGTTAGTTACTATGTCAATGTTTTGCTTCCTCATTTCTATGAATTTCCCTTTGTCGCAACAAGCGTGGTGGACTTAACCCCTCACACAGTGTCTGTGGTTATTCCTTCATGGATGTGGGTTTTCAATAAATGTCCCTGTGTGGACCGCCTGTAAAAATCAGGTGCAGTCTTGGTGTTACCTATTCATAGGGGGAGATTTTTGGGTAGTTTCTTTGTTTCTTTTGTTGTTTTAGTGACCAAATTATTGGGTCCCCTTCCCTCCCATCCCCAAGTGGCGAGGGTCCAGAATTGTGCTGAATGTGTCGACCAAGTTATTGTCCCCTCCATTCGGGAGTGGGTGGTTTATATGTTCATGTTGTAACTCTATTAACTTGGTATAGTAGGTTTTTGTAGGAGGGTTTTTTTTGGGCTTGTGTGAGTGAGTCCCAACTCTAGCTCATGTTCAATTCTTGTCTATTCATTGCTAGTTGGTTTCTAATGGTGGGGAGACCCACCATGGGTCTCCTGGATTTTTATCCTAAGAACATTTCTAGTGCTAGTTGATTCTTAATGGTGTGGAGTACATTCTGGAATCCTTAGGTGTTGTTTTTTTTCAGATGGAAAGTGTTATGGCTTTCCGGGGGCGGAAAGCTTTAATGGTGGGGAGAATTGTCACACAAGGGTTTTTTCTGTCTTTGTATTGATCCGGCCCATTAGAAATCCCGATCCTTTTCATGGGTATTTGATGAGATGAATCTTGAGTTTTGAAGTTTCATATATGTCTAACCACCATAATTTGGGATCCCCATTGCTTGTTTAGGAGTTTTTGAATAAAGGGTGGTTACTTCATGATTTGGGCCAACCGTGAGCCCATTCCCAGTTTTAAAAACTGAATTTGTTTCTTTTATAACTCTTTTGTTTTTCATCCTTTTTCACCCATTCAACTTACCACTTGTCCTATACTGATATATTAAAATTTATTTCTCCTTTTGGACCCATTAGAAATTCATAATCCGGGTGAATTTGGGTTACTTATTTAGGTATTGGGCCAGCCCATGGGCCCATTTCCTATTTTAAAAAAATAATTTGTTTCATTTATATATTTTTCATTTTTTACTATTTTTCGGTGATTCCACCTCCCCCTAGAATAATATAACCCTATCCTAACCCTCATAATAGATTTTACCTCTTTGGAGCTCATGTGGGTCTCGTATTAGGGCGAAAATTCTCAGGAAACCTCAAATCTCCCAGAATTGCCAAGGTAAATTTTATCATTCATAAATAAATCAATTCGTACTCTTTTAGACACCAATATTCTTCCCCTGGTTTTTCCAGACCTTAGGAGTCTCTACAAGAATTTTAAAGCCATTCCATTTTCTCTAGGGCTTCATATCTAATGGAAGATGAAGAGTTTTCTAGGATGAAAGGTGAGATTCCTTCTCCTTTCTTCTTCCTCTTCCCCCTCCTTTCATTATTTCTTGGTTTTATATTGTACCCTAGTCTTGATCGACCTAGGGTTTTGTTATAAAATGTTTTTTGATGGGTTTTATGTTTGTTTTGGTCTGGTATTTATAGTTTCTGGGTTTATAAACCCGCGACGGGTGATTTCGGGTGTGCGTTTCAATTACGCCAAAGATTTGAGGTAGGATACCCCTTGCACATGCCTTTATTATTTAAGTTTCATCATTTTATTATTTTTAAAACCTGATATATATGTTTATTATTTTTTTCATCCTTTGGATAATTTTCTTGGTGTGCAAAGTGGTTGTTTAATCATTGTTTTGTGAAAGGTAGTTTTGTTTTGTCATGAAAATGCTCAACAAGTGTTTGTTTAAACGTTCCATTATCTTTTGCAAATATTTTGTGAGGTTTATAATCTGGTTTATGGTATTTTTAACATGTTACAGTATCTTTAATGAAAATATGGCTTTTAAATTGGTGTTTTATTCCTTTTCATGTACTTAAAATAAATTGTTTTGTTTAAAAAGGGCATGTCATGTGTTCGGTAAATTGCCCGGTTGGCTTTTATGTGTGATGTGTGATTTAAAATTTATTTGATTGGATTTATAAAGGAATTTAAAGAATTATAAATGTTATTTTTGGGTACTTATATTGATTTCCAATTTGTATTTGTTTTTACAAACAAGTGGGTTTTGATTTACAACATATTTTGGCCCGAGTTGCCCAAAAATGGACTGTTTCACATCTTTATGAAAATGGTTGTGTTTTGAATATGTAACATGAGTATTATAAGAGATTTATGAATGAGGTTTGCTGATTTAAATGATGTTTATATAGATCCTTAATAAAATTAAAATTCATACCTTCATCAAAAGTTAGTTTTGAGAAAATGTTTAAAGGCCCATTTGGCATTTCCTAGAAATGAAGGAGTGTTTTACTTATATATAACAAGTTGTGAAATTGGGATTCTTTTATGGTCCATTAAATGATTTTATTAAATGTTTATTGGGCTTCAAAATATGATTTGGTTTGGTTATGATGTGTTTTTATAATTTAAAGAGTGTTTTTGAAAGAGTTTTATGTGCAAAGCCTCAATACACTTCATGAAATTGTTTTACCAAAATATTTAGCGGTTTGTTGATTAGTGTAAGAAATGTGAAGAAAGATTATGGGATGTTTGTGTTTTTATGGTTTTGGAATGGAATGTGGATGTGAAATGTGTATTTGATAATATGTGTAACTTTATTGATCACTAAAGGGAATCCCAGGTATCTAGGTGGGCGGACGTGTACTAGTATGCTAGTGATTCTGTGGGGGTTTGCCCCTGTTTCAGGTAGCAAGTTTGACGATGACACCACTAACTAAACTATGATTATTATGATGATTGGGTACCACTAGGTTATGGGTATGTTCCCTACTAGTGGCTCGTGCACGAGAACAAATATTTATTATGGTTACTTTCACCGAGATACGAGGTACCTGAGGCTCACAACTAACTAGTGCCTAGGGGTGTTCCCGTGACTAGTGCTCATTGGCTATTTTGTACTCACCGTCGGCATACAGTGTGTTTGTTTGGTAAATTCAGTAGTATGTGTTATTTATTTGAATTTTAAAATTCTTTAAATCAGCCCTCTTGAAAACTATTTTCATTTTGAAGTTTCACCTCTTTGAAAAGAATTGTTACTTGCATTTTTGTTTATTAAACATGCATGTTTTTGTCTGATAATTATTATAGCATGAAAACTCATTTGAAAACCATACTTTCAAATCTTGAATTTAAAACTATAAATTGATGTTTTTTTTATTTTAAAGGAATGTGCATTGGGAATAGAATACCGGGCTAACCTACTGAGTTTTAATACTCACGCCTATAGTCTTATTCTTTTTTTATCCCTTGTGCAGGTTTCATCTTTAGTTCGATCACCTTGGGAGACATTTTATCATTGTGTTGGAGAGTGACCAGAAGTTTCACATGGAGTTATTTGTTCATCGGGTTTGTTTAGTTGAGTTTCTAGTTTTCTTCTAATTTTAGTTTCTTGTACAAATAATATTTAGTTCAATTTTTATATAAATTCATTTTGGGATGTCTGTTTATTTCTGATGTTTGTTTGATTGTTTATATATGGGAGAAATCGTTCCCTTGTGTACTCTATTTATTCCCTTGGTGCTTTTCACCATCCTGGGAGGATCGGGAATGCCTCTCGGGGCTTGTCGCGGGCTGGCCTGGGTGACCGGTTCAGGGTCGACTCAGGCTGGTTCGTGACAAATAGAGTGTCATAGAAGGTGTTATAATTGAAAAATCCTCTACTATTCACTATGTGTCATTACAAAAATCTTAGTATCACATCATTATATTCACAATCGAAAATAAATTTCTTTAAATAGATATTAATCTAAAATTTATATTGGAGAATAATATTCCTTTTTAAATTTTTGATGCTTTAATTAATTCATCAAAACTATCCATTGGATATTTTAACTTATCCACTACTAATTTAGACATGGTAGGTTATCTTTACTTGAATCACATTCAACTGTGCTCATAGAAACTTGTCACGTTTAGTTGATGCAGCGTGGTGATGTGATAAGTTCATTTCTTCTTGTGGTCAACTCACTTGCACATGTAGTCGGATTGTTCTTGGAGAAATCACTACATTAGAAACATAATATTAGTATATCACTTTATAATAATTTATATAACTTAGCATGGAAAGGTGGTTTCTTCTTGTAGTTAGGTTATTCCTTCTTACAACAAGGTGATTCCTTATTATGATAAAGTGATTCCATCTTATAGTAAGGCGATTCCTTCTTACATTATGGCGATTCATTATTGTGATAAGGTAATTCCTTGTATAGAATATTTTTATCTATATTATGATAAGGTGAAACATAGCACGTGATAATGTGATACGGTCACCTAGCCTTCATATGGTAAGGTGTCACAGTAAGCTTTATACTTATCCATTTTCTCAATTTTTACACTAAACAAGTTTCTTATAGAAAATATAAAGATCATTAATAATAAGATAAACATGATTTGGTATCAGAAAAATAAGGTTGTTCTAGTGTAAGCCAATAATATCTCCCTTTTTGATGATAAAAAATCATTATATGTAAATGGAAATGAATTTAATGCATCCAAGAAATATTTTCAAAGGATTGAAATAATTATAATTAAAATTATTTATAAAAGTATGCAAAGGATTTCAAAATTTAATCATAATATATAATTCTCCCATGGTCACATTCATGATACAATGAATTTTAATTTATCATTTATCATAATTATACTCCTTTGAGATTATCAAAAAGAAATAATCTATAAGAAATATAAGAAACAATGAGATAATAGTATCAATATATCAAAAGAGATATTATAAAAAAAGAGTATAATCAAAGTTCAAAATATCCATATCATAAATCCTAATCAGAACCTGAAGGAGGTGGATCTGTTATCTCTATAGGAAGAATTATATCATTTACTTTGGAAGTAGAGGAAAGAGTAGAGGAAGAAGCTGGTGCAGAAGTGGTGGAAGGGGTAGAGATGGAGGAATGTTCTCCAATAACTACACACCTAGAAACTGGCCTATTCTTTTGAAATTATTAAGAAGGAGTGATAAAAAAAATATTGATAGTACAAGAAGTGGAAGGTTGAGACATATGAATGGATGAGGGAGCCAATACAACAATATGAGCAGTATACTGGTAGGGTTCCATCAACTGGGTAAACTCACTAAAAACTCAAGAAACATGCTCTATGGGTGGAAGAGAACCATATATATTATCCAATAAGTCTCCCAAAATTGGGTTCATTTCATTAAAATTATCAACTCGATAGTTAAAATATTTATTTAGTGGAGGTATTTTTAAATCCAAAGAAAGAGTTCTGAATATTCCTTCCAAATATGACTTTGTAATGATTCTGATGAGGTAATAATAAATTTCTCTTTTGATTGTTTCTCTATCACAACTGGATTGTTTAGAATCCTCACGAACCAAAATTAGGGTCTTAACAATAAGAGTTTGAAACCCATCATACACAAATTCACACCTTTTGTTAAATTCTGTATTCAAGTCTTGCAGCTCATCCCGAATGGACTACATGACTTTTTTTTCATCCATTGGAGAATAAGAAGACATAGAAGATAGATGAGACACTGAATTTATGAATCTATGGTCCAAAATAATCATAATATTTAAAATATCATCTTTTAAATCACTCATATGAGCTCCCATATCTCTAATCTCATTCTTTATCATTTCAATTTTGGAATTAAATATGGGATAGGGATGGTCAATAACCCTGGTAACAAATTTAGAAAGATCCTATAACTTCACATTTTTTAGAGAGTCCAGAAAAATATTAAAAAAATATTGTACAATCCCCAAAATGTCTTGTTTGAATATAATCAGGTCATACTTAGTGACATGCATGATGGATGGAAGAGAATGTCCAACATCAGAAGGAGATGGTTCACTAGCCAAATACCTACCATATACTTTAGATAAACTCTTGATCAGACTAGTTTTTATAGTCTAATATTCAATAAATGCAGAAACTTCAACAACACCCTCATAATAAAAACATTAATATGCTTCAATTATATCCTCAACATCAACTTCATCCATCAAATATGGTAGGTCAACCTTGTCTAGGTGGACCACCTCTAGGATCTTCATCATCAGAGATAGGATATTTTTTGCATAAACCAAAATATATATGGGAATACTCCCCCTAAAAAGGTGCATCTTTTAGATGTTGTCTAGGGTTACTCCCAATAATATGATATCCTTCAGAGCTAACCTCATCAGTATTATATCCAACTAATTTATCCCATGTAGGATCATTGTGAGAAGCATCCACATTAATATTAACAACCTCTATTCCTTATTATTTCCCTTCTTATACTTATTCAACTTCTTATACAGCTTCTTATTCTTTAATTACTTCCTTTTACTCTTATTTTTTAGTATAATAAACAACATCAGTGGAATATTTGACAATTTTATCATGTTTAAGATCAGAATATAAAATATATTTTTGTCTAACTAAATACTTAACTAAGTTAAATTGCTCATATAATCTATCTTGTTTTACTACACATTCTTGTTTCCAAGGGTTTAGTTGACTTTAATATTCTTATAAATATTTTGTGTAAGATAGAATATATTAGATGTAGTTACTTTATCTTATCTCTTAGAAACTAATCCTTTGAATTATATTAAATCAGAATTAAATATAGGATATGGTAAAGAGATAAACATTGATGTTAACTTATATATATCAACCATATGAATCATTATATATATATATATATATATATTAATCTGTACACCATTCATCATCAGAAACAGGGGAAAAACCAGATTCCTTGAAATACTAAGGTCTCTTTTTCTCAAACAAATAACATGCTGAATAAACCTAACTTGAAGTTCTCATTCACCACTTAACTTGAAAGTAATGGGTTTTTGGGAGTTTTATTTTTAGTTATTTCATATAGATCATTATTAAACTCAAAATTTGAACGATTGATAGGATACAAACTTTGATAACTTTAATACTCACCCTTGTGTGGTACACCCAAACATTTTTGCCAAAGATTCGATTATAATTAAACAACTTAACCATTCATACTTGATTTTAATTTGTACTTATTTTCTTTAGGAAATAAATCCTGATTCATGTAAAACTATTTTATTAGATTCAAATAGAAGGGTCTACCATTCTCTTTAAACCATTCAACCCCACCATGTTTCGGAATAGATTTCCATACTAGCGATTTTCTTAAATTTAACCACTGAGCATCGACTTATTTCTCAATAAAAATTGGATGAATAACAACATGTTTGTTTTTTGGCTCTACTAATCCATACAACGGCCCGAAGGCCTTCAAATTTTTATTATTATTGAAAATTACCCCCTTTTAAGGGAGGAAGGGGGGAAACCCTAATATACATCATCGACTTAAAATAGATAGCACGACCCGAAGGTCTAGTGAGACAAACCAAACTGACAATATGGAGCAACCCCTCCCCAGAAATTAATTGTGAAAAAACTCTCCATCAGTGCAAAGCTAAATGGCTAGAAAGTGTCCTATGTCAAAGCATAGGCCTGATCCGATGGCACACACCATACCCTCTCAAACATCCAAATCCATAAATCTCTGAAATGATGAGTAGCTCGCTCTGAAACCTCCTCTAGGGCCAAATATGCATGGTCACGTCCGGGTGCATCACCATATCAACAGACCTCATAAAACGTTTCACCATTCCAAGAAGATAGAACAAAAAAACCATCAAAAATCAATCATCATGAACTAACCCCGTGATCCTCCACCCCTCCACCTTTTCCACAGAAGCCCATAAGACAATCCAAAGAGAGTGAGTTCAACCATCTTCACCATGACTAGAAGGCCCAACCCTATGCCAAGGGACTGCCACCAATGAGGGGATCAGGGTATTCCTGAAAAAGAAATGCCCCTCTGGGCATGGATCTGTTCCGATCAGAACCACAGATGAACCATCACCAGATTCAGGCACAAGTCACATGATGACAAGAAAGAAAGACTATCGACGTCGAAGCAGGACAACCCAACCAAATCCAACCAGATAACAAATCCACAACTCAACGAAGAAGGGAAATCCAACCAAATCCAACTAGATAACAAATCCACAACTCAGAAAAATTAAAATCTTTAAATAACTCATTGAGACCGGAGACCTCCCCCCTCCGGATCACTGCAGATCTGACCCTAAGCTGCGCCAGAAACGCTGGAAGCAAACCCTGATCCTGTCGGACAATCGGACATCTGAGATACCAGCCAAGCAGAAGAGGTAAAAGAACCTTGGTCATGCTGGACAGCCGAGAGCCCAACCCTCTCTATCGCTTGTGCACTGGATGATCTGACCACCCAAAACAAGAATGGGCCACCCCAAGCCTCGATGCCATTGGAAAAAGAACCACTGAGTTGACCTCCAAAGATCTACTGAGAGGAAGAGACGCCAAAATGTCGTCGTCGTAGTCGTCGTCAGAAGAACCGAGTCGATCCTACCATCGAACCTCCTCTCAGAAGGGACATCGTTGTCCAGCAATGGAGCTGACGCCGAGTCGAAACTGCCACTGCCACGAGAAAACCCCAACCTGAAGGGGGAAGGAAGATAGAAATGGGAGAAAACCCTAGGTTCTGCAAGGAGAGTCCCGAAACCGCTCCGAGTCAAGGCC
Organism: Viscum album; assembly: GCA_963277665.1. Lineage (NCBI taxonomy): Eukaryota > Viridiplantae > Streptophyta > Magnoliopsida > Santalales > Viscaceae > Viscum > Viscum album. Next base: position 1,688,238,608 of record OY728163.1, on the reverse strand, counting down.
AATTCTCATTGTTGGCTCTACTAAGACCCTCGAGTTATCTTTCATCTTCTTCAACTTCTTTAAAGGAGGATACTTAACTGGAAAAGTATCTTGTGACAATATCTTCATCCTCAACATTATGATTTGATACAAAACTCTGAAGTTTTAAAAATAATATGTAAGATAAAGATATTCATGATGAGAGAGAAATATGTTTGAGATAATAAATAAGCAATCCGATCTGAACATCCTAAATTATAAAGGATATTTAAATGAAAATATAGGTACCAGTTCAAATTAATATTTGAATTTTTAATTTAAATAATTTAGGGATTAAAATAATAATTAACTTAAATGAAATCCCAAAAAAAGGATTTTTCTTAAAGATTAAAATTAAGAATATACATGGTAATTCTGATTACCATAGATCATAAATATCATAAGAATGGTAAGTATGCTAACCATAACACACAATAGGGGTGTTAACCATAAAAACAACTCATGATCACCCTACTAACTGTGTTAAATCATCTTCATAGTTTATTAAATAAGTTTTGAAAATAGATTTTAAAAGATTTTAAAATTCAAATTAATAACCAATAATCTAATTTTTTTATCATATTATTTTCAAGTATGATATAGTTGATTAACTAAACCATCAAAGGCTTTGTAAAAATATCAACAAGATGATGTTTTGTACCTTTGAATTCAAGAGTTATATCACCCTTCTAATAATGATCTCTTATAAAGTGATGTCTTATATCAATATGATTTGTTCTAGAATGAGAAATAGGATTCTTAGAAATATTTATCTCACTAGTGTTTTCATAGTTTATAGGTCATGTAAAAATTGACATCCATATTCCAACAATTTATATTTCATTCATAGAATCTATGTTCATCAACCACCCGTATCTATGTACTTAGCTTTATTAGTGGATAACAAAATGAATTTATAATTCTTACTACACCATGATACTAGAGACTTTCCTAAAAAGAAACATATTCCAGAAGTTCTTTTTACATATAATTGACAACCACTAAAGTCTACATCTGAATAACTAACTAAATCAAATGTTTTCCTCTAGAGTATAACAATACTAAGCTGGTTGTATTTTTTAGGTATTTAAATTTTTTTTCACATCCAATATATTTTTTTATTTTGTATTTTCTTGAAAATATTCACACATACATAAACTAAACATAATATCTAGTTGGATAAATTTAAAATACAGTAAGCATCCAATAATACCTTTGTAATTGGTTTGATCAAATGATTTCTTAGTTTCATCAAGACCCAAATTGCTGTTAGAACTCATTGGAGTATCAATTACTTTAGTGCTATCCAACCCAAAATGTTTTAGAAGGTCTTTAGTGTACTTAATTTTATTTAAGATAATTCCATCTTTATTTTGAAAAATAAGAAAACCAAGAAAGAATTTTAGTTCTCCATTAAACTAATTTCAAATTCAATTTTCATCCTTTTGAAAAATTCAGTACAGAAATAATTTTTATAAGTTCAAAAAATAATATCATCAATATAAACTTGAACTTCTAAAATATCCTTTGAAATTATTTTTACAAAAAGTATAGAATTATCCATGCATTTAGTAAAACCTTTAGAAATCAGAAAAGAGGTGATCCTATCTCACCAAGATTTATGATACTCTTTTAAACCATAAAAAAAATTAGTTAATTTAAAAACATAATTTTTAAAGTGAGGTTTTTTAAATCTAGGGGGTTGTTTAAAAAAATGTCGTCAACATTATAACCATTTAAGAATTCACTTTTTACATCCATTTGATATAGTTTGAAATCTAAATGTGCTATATAGGAAAGCAGTATTCTAATGGATCTAAGTTTATCCACTATTTAAGAGGTTTTATCATAGTCAATAACCTTTTCTTGACTATATCCTTGTATAACCAATCTATCTTTATTTCTGACTATAGTACCTGACTCAAGAACCTTGTTTCTAAACGTTCATTGAGTCCCACTAGTCAGAGTATATTTAGTTATATCCACTAGTTCCCAAAATCTATTAATTTCAAATTGATTAAGTTATTCTTTCATTTCCAATAGCCATAATTTATCATTAATTGAATCATTTACATTCTTAGGTTCAAGCTATGACAAGAATGCATGATGTTCAACTAGATTTCTAAGAGAATCTCTATTTTGAGTTCCTCTATTTATGTCTCCAAATAGAACATCTAGAGTATGTAATCTATGATTTATAATAGTTCTAGGGAATGAAAGACTATGAATATCATTGTCTTCTATAGGTTCAGGTTCAAGTTAAAATTGTTCTTCGGAATTGAATTATTTTTCTGCTTGTTTCATAGAACTGTCACAAGGTTTGGAATTTATATTCAGATTTGAAAGACCATCTTAATGTTTTTATAATGGGGTATTAGGCTCATGTGGATCTGTTTCACCAAATTTTACATGAACATATTCTTCCACAATCTTTATTCTTTTATTAAATACATTATATAATTTACTAGATTTTGAATAACCAAGGAAAACTCTTTAATCATTCTTGGAAGAAAATTTATCAAGATTATACTTTGTATTAAGAATAAAGACTTTGCATCCAAAAAATCTAATATAATTAACCTTTTACCTACCATTTAATAATTAATAAGGAGTTTTCTTTAGGATATGTCTTATAAGAACTCAATAAATCATGTAAAAAGATGTATTCAAAGATTTTACAAAAAAATGAATAGGCAAGTCATACTCAATAAGAATGATCTAGAAAATTTCTTGAAGGGTTATATTTCTCCTTTCCACTATACCATTATTCTTTGGGGTCCTAGGAGTAGAAAAGTTGTGATTATATAAATTTTTTAAGAAATAGGATTCTAAATCATGATTTTAAAACTCACAAATATGACCAATTCTTACGGTCCTAATTCTAAGTCCATTAGGATTTTCTATAGATTTATCATACTTGGTAAAACAAGAAAAAACTTAAATTTTGTTGACTAGAAAGAATACCCATGTATATCTAGAAAATTAATATATAATAACATAAAAATAGTTATTTCTAATTAATATAGAAACTCTATAAGGTCTAAAAAGGTCCACGTGAACCAAATCTAGGGGCTGAGAAGTTGAAACTTATTTCTTTTACTTGAAAGATATTTGTTTCTATTTCTAATTTTACATGGGTTATAGACTTTATCATTTGGGAATTATAGTTCAGGTTGATCCTTGACTAACCCTTTATTAGTTATCTTTATAAGTGAATGAATATTACAATGTCCCTGTCTCATATGCCAAAGTAAATATTATTTATGAAAGTCACTTAGACCTGAAATATTTTGAGAAAAATAAATCTAAATTAACATCATATACATTATTATTTCTCAAAGAAGTAAAATAAAAATCATTTTTAGAATCAAAAAAATTATAGGAATTCTCTTAAAACATAACATAAAAATAGTCATCACCTAGATGTGAGATGATATGAATATTAAAATTTAATCCATTTGTAAATAAAACTTTGGAAATTAAAATAATATTAGAATTATTAACTTTCCTAAGAACAATAATATTACCTTTAGAATTTTCAGCGATGGTGAAATGTCCACCATTAGCTTTGATTAGTTCTTAAAACATTAATTGTCCCTAGTCATGTGTCTGTAACAAACATTGTCTATATACCATAGGATTTTACTGTAACTCTTCAAGAAGGTTTCCTATAAAAAATATAAAAAATGACTCTGGTACCCAAATTTGCTTGGGTCCATAATGTTATTAATAAAAGATTTAGGAATCCATAATTTATTAAAATGTTTCCAAAAATAATATTTAATACTTTTAAAAATAAAAATGTTGTTAGGTTTAGAGGTATAAAAATTAGTTTTAGAACTAGAATAACTAGGGCTAGGAATAAAATTATTTTTAATGATCCATATTTGTCTAGGTTGATAGCCTATTCCAGTGGTATATTTAGGTGTTTTTTTTTATTTCTAATAATCTAGGTAAGAGTGTTTATTCTATTTTTGATTCTTTCAAAATCCTTTTTAATTTTTAATTTGATAAATTTAACTCATTGTTCTCTTTTAGAAGTCGATCATTTTTATCCTTCTCTATAGTAAGATTAGAATTAAAACTAGTAGTCAGAGAAAAATGATTCTTTAAACTCTTATATTTATCTATAAGTTCATTAAAAGTTTCCTACAAAATATTATAGTATTAAAAAATTTCTTCATTTAAAAAATTTTCATCACTATTTTCATCTATACATATATTAAAAATATGAATCGGATATGCATGATGAACATTTGATACCTTATATGTTTTTATCATAAAACACATACTGTATCTATCATGCTTATCCTCTTAGGTTGAGTTTATGTAAATTGATATATCTTCTAAATAACTCCAAATTTTTTTCATAGATTTTTTATACCTCTTACCCACATCATTATATTTCTTCTTAAATCTTAACTTAGGACATGCATCTTTTGACATGACCATTTCTCTTATATTCATAATAGATAATTTGTTTTGCAATATCATCATTTTTAGTTCTTTATCCAATAACCTCTATTGTCATAATTTTCTTTATTACCAGGTTTCCTGAATAAATTCTTACTTTTATTGAAATTTTTTAATCTTCTATTCAAGTTGTCCATTTTATCATCACTATTAGTAGACAGCTCTTTATCACTTGAGTTGTCTGATTTGATCTTATCTTTTTATTTTGAAGTAGTAGTCTTAAAGACTGTAGATTTACATTTTGGTTTATATTATTAATATCTATTTACCTTGGGTTCCTCCTCATATATCATAAGATTTCCCATCATCTCCTTAATAAGAAAATTTCTCACATCACATGACTCTCAAATGGACACTGAATTTCCTCTCTATCTGTTTGGTAAAAACTTTAATAAGCACATCACTTGATATTTTTCAGGAATTGGTTTTCCCAAAGGATGCATTGTGTTCCTGATATCATTAAACCTAAGATACATATAATAAATATGTTCATCAGGTATCATATTAAAAGTATCATATTTAATAGTATAAGTATTTAAGTTCATTAATTTTACATTAGGCATTCCCTCATAAGAAATAGCTAAAGTGTCTAAAATTTTAAACCCAGTAGTACATGAAGAGATTATATTAAATTTATCATATTCTAGTGAAAAATATAATTCATTCATTGATTTAAAATTACTATTATATGTTTCTTTAGTATGATCACTCCATTTATCTCTAGAAGTTTTGGGTAATTCATATTTGACTTCAATGGAAATATAGATTTAAAAACCCATGATTTCAATATGAATTTTAATTTTAATCTTTCACTGAGAATAGTTTGTTCCATTAAAATAAGAAGTCATATTTTTAGAAGATCCCTATTGTCTATTATTATCCATAAAGAATTAAATTTAAAAACAAAAAGTAATTTAAGATATTTAAAAGACAACTAAATAACAACTAAAAAATTATATGAACTTCTAATACCAAATGTTGGTTGGAGTGAGTAACTCAGGAGATAGATGGGGTGAATTGAGTACCCAATAAAAATTTATATTAATTTTTTTTTAAAAAAACCCAAAACTGATGAAACATGGGTAGTTAATCAAAATAATAGAAATATATAACTTGGATTTTTTAAATAGTTTCTCAGATGCATGATTATGGATCAACTAAAATATGTTGTGAATAATTTAACTTTTGAATCTAACTTACCTAATCATAAACCTTATGTAAAAAAAATTAATATTAACTATCAAAGTTGATTTTTTTTCATATTTGAATAAAATATACATTTTTATCTTTGAAACATATAAAAACCAAACTAAAACACATAGTGGAATAAAAAAAGTGGTTTAGTCTCAAGATGAGTGTAACGACCCAAAATTTTGAATAAATCTTGTTTCCTAATTTTGAGTGTTATTTTATACTCAACAAAACTATTTCATTTGATAACATGAGTATAATTAAAATGAGACCGTTGGGTTTTGACTGTTATATGATCGTTGGTCAGTATGACTGCTGGAAACTAAACGTTTCAATTATTGTCTCTAAATACAAGTGATCTTGGTTAATTATTATAGAAAGAAGATTCGATGGCCTCATCCAGTAGTCTTGGGATGATCAAATCCCATCTAACAGAACTTGGGAAGGAGGTAGCACCACTGGGCTTTGCTCTGGACCAAACCCAAGTCGAACATCATCGTGTGAAGCTAGAACAGAATCGCCTTCGTGAAAAGTTCAAACTGATATAAATTACTGCTCGTACGATGTTGGCTGAGCCGCCCTTAGATTCTCTCACCTTATCACACCTTACACTTAGGTCATATACTGGGGTTATAATTTCCTATGTAAGGAGACCATAGCTACGTTGTGTAATCCTTTGTTATAAATAAAAATGTGTTTTCTTCTTATGGTGAATTTTGTAAATTTTCAAATGTTCAGATAAATGTAAGATGTATATTATTGACAAATTTTTGAAATAAGATATTTTAAAAATGTTTATGTAAACCTTAAATAATTAAAAATGTGTAATGATTTTCCAAAAATGGTCTTCAACAATTATGTTCAGTAAAAAATTTAGAGTCTAATAAGATCAACTTAATTTTTGATGAATTGTAAATTATGAATAGTGAATTTATGCTTAGGATTAGTAATGTGACCAAATGGATTAGTAATCTCAGTTAAAGAAAGTATTAATATAATCTAGGCACCTTGATTAAGTAATGTGATTCAATAAAATAGGTAAACAACTATTTTAAAAATTATTACTCAAGTATTAGTTTTTTCAGGTGAATAGTGTTTTTAATTAAAAATTAAATTAAAAAAATTTAGAAAATAATTTTTATAAAATGGATTTTATTTTTGAACTCAGAGCATCAATATTATGTTAAGGTGATTTTTGGTGATTTTTCTGAGAAAAATGAATTTTTGGTGAATAGTGTATTTATTTAAAAATTAAATTAAAAATATTTAGAAAATTATTTTTATAAAATGGAGTTCATTTTTGAAATCAGAGCATCAATATTTTTTCAAGGTGAAATTTTGGGATTTTTTCTGAGAAATTTGAATTTTCGATGAATAGTGAAAATATAGTTTTTAAGTTACGAGTGTTTAATGACATCATTAAATGATGTATTAAGTATGTAATCAATATAGTCAACTTATGAATAGTAAGATATGGTATGAGGTGTCCCAATTGGCTAATACCATGGGCAAATACCCTGGGAAATCCCATGGTTTTGCAAATACCACAAATAAGGTGTCCCTTGGCCATTAATGCCTTGTCCCCTCACTGTCCCTATAAATACCCACCCTTTCCTCCTTTAGTTTTCACTCCCAACTCTCCCCCAACGAAGCTCTGGTCTCATTACCTCCCAAGGAGTCCTCCCAAGGTTCCCATAATCCCTCAAGGTCCCAACCTTCGAGTTTTAAGAGATATGTTTTAAGGTAAGGGATCCTACCTCTCTCTTTCTTTCCAAGTACTCTCTTTTATGTCATTTATTTTAAGCCCCAAGTTCTTATGTTGGGGATGTTCTTTTATATTCATCATACTGATATTTTATGTTCATATGATGAGATACCCTATTTGATCTCTTCAATTCATTTTTTTGATGTTTTAAGTGGCGCTGTTAGGGTGCCGAATTTTTAAATGGCTATTTCACCCTTCTCGTTTTCAAGATCTATTTTCATGTCAAGTCTTTAAAGTTCCTTTTATTATGTTGTGGTATGATCTCTATATCTATAATACTGATATTTTATGTTCATATGATGAGATACCCTATTTTATCTCGTCAATTCATTTTTTTATGTTTTAAAAGACACTGTTAGGATGCCGAATTTTCATAAGAGAAATCTCATTTTTGTCTTCCTCCAATGTTTTTCATTTCATATGGTATATCTTTAAAATTTCATTACCATGTTCTTATATCCATTTTATTTTTTCCCTCTACTATTTTATAGATAATTTATGAGTGGGTGACCTATGTCCCATCTCTTTTCATTGTTTTCTAAAACTCTACAACATAGCCGTTATGCTGCTGAATTTCCGTCTCAAAATATCTCTCTCCTTTTCTCAAATTATTTTATTTTATTAATTGAATACTCAAAGATTTTTATTCTAAAGGTGTATTAAAATATATACCAAAATGTTCTATTTTAAATTCCGGTATTTACATACATGAGACCCACTTTCTTTTTCTGTGGGTTTAAAGTGACATAAAGATCATGTCTTTAAAGCAGTTCTTAAAACGTTATGATTATGAAATGAAACCCATTTCTTTTATGATATATGGGTTATTTATGAAATTTTTGATGATGATATACGTGGATCACATGATAACAAAGTAAAATTTAAGGGTGTGCCCTGATAGCGCTCCAATGCATTGGGTAAATCCATAATCTCTAGAGATGACCATTTTGACTGATACCTTGGTGAATAACCTTGGTAATTTTTAATGACACCTTGGGGATGGACCTTGGTGAAACAAAAATTATTGTCTATTTTAAATGTTGTATCCAAATATTCAAGTTATGAAACACTTTATTTTTATTATGATATGCCTCATGATCTCTTTCTCATGCCTTAAAGTTATTTTTCATTACTTTTGATGTATCTCAAGTTCTCATGTAAAATGTTTCCCTTGTTTCCCTTACTGGGCCTTTGGCTCACCCTTTACTTTCATGTATTCTCCCAAGTTATGAGATGCTGTAATGAACTTAGGATGAACAAATGAAGAAGCCTTTCAAGTGTTTAAGAGGAATGTTTTTTTCTCATGTAATAAGTTCCTGGTTTCCAAGACACTAAACCTTAAAGATCCTCGGTTTTGTATAATATAATGAAAGTTTATGTGATAAAAAGGTGGGATGCTATAGTTGGTATCAAAGAATGGTTTAGTTATTTGTGGAAATTAGGATATGAAAACTTTAGGAAGAATCCTATAGAAAAGTTTAAATATAGGAAATATTCCTGGTATTTTGGTGAGTATTGAGTAAGGGGTTTCCAAGAAAATAAATCCCTGTTTGGATACGAGCAGGTAGAGGTGGCTCTGACACAGATGTACATAGGGGTAAAACCTGAAAACACCGCTTTGATCTAGACTCGAATGGGAACTGGTACACGAAAATGGGCTTTGCCTCACTCTTGGTTATGACACTCCTGGGAGATATGCTTTGGTAAATTCATAAGCTTAGTATGAACCATTATTAAAGGAACAAAGATAAAATAAAATAAATATTCACATAAGAATATATGATCATGGATAACCTAGTTTGGAACCCAGGGGATCACAAGTTAGGGTATACTTTTCTTCTACAAGTTATCCTTATATGATTTAAGTTCCTTTTCATGATTATTGGATAAGTATTTAAGCCCCTAATTATAATTTCTTTTCTTAGTTAATGGTGGGAAATGGAAGAACATGTCCCAACAACCAATGTGATAGGAAATGTGATGATTGCCATATTAAGATGACAGAGATGATTAGGGTATTAAAAGATGGTTTTTATTTTGGAAGACGTTCACTATTTTGGGAACCCTATATGATCGAGGTAAATAGATTACTATGGTGTTTTATTTGAGCAATAAAGGATGACTTACATTTTGAAGAATCGACGAATTTAAGGTAAGATTATGGTAATATAGGTTACTTATGGGAATGATTAACCTATCTTGGGGAAAATATGTTTAGGTTAGATACTTTTTTTATAAGATGTTAGGAGTGGTTGATGTTGTTTGGAGATGAACGATGAAGTTTATTTTGGAAGACTATGTTATCAAATCCTTCTTGTATTTAGGTTTCAATCTTAGTTTGGTTTATTTTGAGGAATTTTAGGGATAGTTATTTATGGAATGGTCTATGATGAACTTTGGGTAGTACCATCGAATTTTGAAGATATATAAGTAGTTTCCCTTCCTATGGGGTTCTTTATTTTGGAAGAGTTGTTTTATCTTACCCTTTCTGTTTTTGGGATAATGTTTAAAGATAGAATAAATAGATAGTTAATATTTGGTGGATTATGTGATTCTCTAGAAGATGATTCTTGTGTTTTGATGAGACCAAGTTTTTTTGAATGCTCATCGTTTGGAGAAAAGATTAGTTTTGGTAGAAACTTATTAAGGGATGAAACTCTACTTGAAGGTAAATATATTTCCTTATGTTTTTATTCTATGTAGTAAATGAAATACTCAAAATTATTAAAAGGAATGTAAAACAAAAACATTGTTGGTTTAAGTTTCCTACTGGGTAATCAAAGACTGTTTCCACACATCATAAGTTTGTGATTTTTTTGTGGTTAACTTTCTCATAATCATGTTTTCTATCACTCTCCCTCAGAACTTGGCCCTTTTTTTTCTTCCATATCCATGTTCTCCTACATGGAATCCTATTATGGGTTAACTTGGGTGACCATTTTACTTCCCTTTATTTCTTTTAAAGTAATAGTGTTACTGAATCTTTTTTCTATGTGGGAATTTCAATGAAATTTCCAATCCCAATTTTAAAAATTTCGAGGACTCAATTTCTTAAGGGGGAAAGATTGTAACGACCCGAAATTTTGAATAAATCTTGTTTCCTAATTTTGTGTGTTATTTTATACTCAACAAAACTATTTCATTTGATAACATGAGTATAATTAAAATGAGACCATTGGGTTTCGACTGTTATATGATCGTTGGTCAATATGACCACTAGAAACTAAACGTTTCAATTATTGTCTCTAAATACAAGTGATCTTGGTTAATTAATATATAAAGAAGATTCGATGGCCTCATCTGGTAGTCTTGGGCCGATCAAATCCCATCTAACAGAACTTGGGAAGGAGGTAGCACCACTAGGCTTTACTCTGGACCAAACCCAAGCCGAACTTCATCATGTGAATCTAGAACAGAATCGCATTCACGAGAAGTTCAAACTAATAGAAATTACTACTCGTTCGATGTTGGCCGAGCCACCCTCAGATTATCTCACCCTAGCACACCTTACACTTAGGTCCTATGCTGGGGTTATAAGGGGCTATGTAAAGAGACCATATCTACATTGTGTAATCCTTTGTTATAAATAAAATCGTGTTTTCTTCTTATGGTGAATTTTGTAAATTTTCAAATGTTCAGATAAATGTAGGATGTATATTATTGATGAATTTTCGAAAAAGGATATTTTAAAAATGTTTATGTAAACCTTAAATAATTAAAAATGTGTAATGATTTTCAAAATATGGTCTTCTACAATTATGTTCAGTACGAAATTTAGAGTCTAATAAGATCAAATTAATTTTTGATGAATAGTAAATTATGAATAGTGATTTTATGCTTAGGATTAGTAATTTGACCAAATGGATTAGTAATATCAGTTAAAGAAAGTATTAATATAATCTAGGCACCTTGATTAATTAATGTGATTCAATTAAATAGGTAAATAATAGTTTCAAAAATTATTATTCAAGCATTAGTTTTTTCGGGTGAATAGTTTTTTTTAATTACGAATTAAATTAAAAATATTTAGAAAATTAATTTTATAAAACTGGATTTCATTTTTGAACTCAGAGCATCAATATTATGTTAAGGTAATTTTTGGGGATTTTTCTGAGAAAAATGAATTTTTGGTGAATAGTGTATTTATTTAAAAATTAAATTAAAAATACTTAGAAAATTATTTTTATAAAATGGAGTTCATTTTTGAAATCAGAGCATCAATATTTGGTTAAGGTGAATTTTTGGGATTTTTTCTGAGAAAGTTGAATTTTCGATGAATAGTGAAAATACAATTTTTAAGTTACCGGTGTTTAATGACATCATTAAATGATGTATTAAGTATGTAATCAATATGGTGGACTTATGAATAGTAAGATAAAGTATGAGGTGTCCCAAGTGGCCCATACCATGGGCAAGCCCACGATTTTTCCAATACCACCAATGAGGTGTCCCTTGGCCATTAATGCCTTGTCCCCTCACTTTCCCTATAAATACCCACCCTTTCCTCCTTTAGTTTTCACTCCCAACTCTCCCCCAACGAAGCTCTAGTCTCATTACCTCCAAAGGAGTCCTCCCAAGGTTCCCCCAAGCTCTCAAGGTCCCAACCTTTGAGTTTTAAGAGATAAGTTTTAAGTTAAGGAATCCTACCTCTCTCTTTCTTTCCAAGTACTCTCTTTTATGTCATTTCTTTTAAGCCCAAAGTTCTTATTTTGGGGATTTTATTTTATATTCATCATACTAATATTGTATGTTCATATGATGAGAGACCGTATTTGATCTCATTAATTCATTTTTTTGAAGTTTTAAGTGGCGCCATTAGGCTGCTGAATTTTTAAGGGGTTCTTTCACCCTTCTCGTTTTCAAGATCTATTTTCAGGTCAAGTCTTTAAATTTCCTTGTATTATGTTTGGGTATGATATATATATCTATAATACTGATCTTTTATTTTTATATGATTAGAGACCCTATTTGATCACGTCAATTCATTTTTTTATGTTTTAAAAGATGCTGTTAGGCTGCCGAATTTTCATAAGAGAAATCTCATTTTTGTCTTCCTTCAATGTTTTTCATTTCATATGGTATGTATTTCAAATTTAATTACCATTTTCTTATATCCATTATATTTTGTCCCTATACTATTTTATAGATCATTTACTAGTGGGTGACCTATGTCCCCTCTCTTTTCAATGTTTTCTAAAACCCTACAACATAGTCGTTATGCTGCCGAATTTCTGTCTCAAAATATCTCTCTCTTTTTCTAAAATTATTTTATTTTATTAAGTGAATTCTCAAAGATCTTTATTCTAAAGGGGTATTCACATATATACCAAAATGTTCTATTTTAAATTCTGGGATTTACATACATGAGACCCACTTTCCTTTTCCATGGGATTAAAGTGACATAAAGATCATGTCTTTAAAGCATTTTTTAAAACATTATGATTATGAAATGAAACCCATTTCTTTTATTCTATATGGGTTATTTATGACATTTTTTATGATTATATACATGTCTCACATGATAACAAAGTAAAATTTAAGGGTGCACCCTGATAGCGCTCCAATGCATTGGGTAAATACTTAATCTCTAGAGATGACCATTTTGACTGATACCTTGGTGAATAACCTTGGTAATTTTTAATGACACCTTGGGGATGGACCTTGGTGAAACAGAAATGATTGTCTTTGTTAAATGTTTTATCCACATCTTCAAGTTATAAAACACGTTATTTTTATTATGATATGCCTCATGATCTCTTTCTCATGCCTTAAAGTTATTTTACATGACTTTTGATGTATCTCAAGTTCTCATGTAAAATGTTTCCCTTTTTTCCCTTACTAGGACTTTTTCTCACCCTTTCCTTTCATGTATGCTCCCAGGTTATGAGATTCTATAATGAACTTAGGATTAACAAATCAAGAATCCTTTCAAGTGTTTAAGAAGAATGTTTTTTTTTCTCATGTAATAAGTTCCTGGTTTCCAAGACACTAAACTTTAAAGATCCTCGGTTTTGTATAATGTAATGAAAGTTTATGTGATAAAAATGTGGGATGATATAATGAGACTTAATCCCATCCAATTGAAAATCACCTGCTGCCAAGTAGTTTATTATAAAAATAATTAGATTCAAAACCTAAATCAGGTTTTTAAAAACAAAAACACATAGTATGTACATGATCAAATCCTATTATTTTGTTATGTGTGGGAGGAAAATAAATACAGGCCACACAAGACCTCTTCCACAATTATTCATGGGAATACATGTAAAATAGAGTTCGATAAAATATCAAGTATTTTTCAATTTAATCACATGAGATAGTGTGTACGAATAAAATGAGTAAAATATAAAACTTCTCAAAATTAAAGAATAAAATGGAAATAGTAAGAGATAGATGAATATATTTTACAAAGTATATTGGTCTTTGATGATTTGTGTGTTACGATCCCTTGAGTTCTTCTTTAGATAATGTTGTAGAATGTTTCTTAGTAAGATTTGGAAAATATAGTATCTTAGAATGTTTTATTATTTAAAAATAATATATTATTCTCTAGGTATAATTGAAAAAATATTAGTAGTGCATCATCATCTTCATGATAAAAAATAAATCTCTTTAAATAGATCTTAATATAAAATAACCGCTTAATAATAATTTTCCTTATTTAAATGTTCTGACACGTCAATTAATGTGTCAAAACTAGCCATTGGATATTTGAACTGCTCCACTACTAGGTTAGACGTGGTAAGTTGTCTTCACTTAAATAAAAGTTAGTTGTTCTCATGGAAAATTTTCATGGTTAGCTGATATGGAAATGTTATACAGTAGGTTCATTGCTTCATGCAGTCAACTCACTTACAAATGTAGTCAACTTTTTCTTGGGGTTTTCACTAAATTAGAAAGATAATATAATTATATCAATTTATTAGAATTTATATACCTTAACATGATATGGTGATTTCTTCTTACGGTAATGTAATTCCTTGTTGTGGTAAGGTGGTTACTTCTTGAGGTAAGGTGATTGCTTATTATGGTAAGGTGATTGCTTCTTGTAGTAAGGTGATTCCTTATTTTGATAAGGTGATAACTTGGATATATTTCATTTATCTGTATCACATTATAGTGAAACATAGCATGCAGTAAGTTGATATGGTTACTAAACCTTCATACAGGAAGGTGTCAGAGTAAGCTCCATAATTAGTAGTTTTTTCAATTTTTTCCAGTAAACTAGTCTCATAAAGAAAACATAAATATCATTGATAATAAGATTAAAATGATTTGGGATCATTAAAATAAGAAGGTATTGGTTTATTCATGTATTAGAATCAATTTCGTTTGATGAATTAGGATCTACATCATGAATTTTACATTTTAGTGTCGTCACACGGAAAACCCAACGAGCGACACAAGAACATAAATTATAAAACACTAATACTTTTATGGAAAATACATAGACCACTTACATTATTTGAATAGAGTTACACTCTTCCATTATCATTATTTAACTCAATATGAATTATGGGAAATTGGTGGATTTTACAAATTCCCTAAAAATAGGGAGAATTAACTCACATGAAGATAACATTTAGTACAATAATAGAAACTAATAAATGAGGAAGGAGAAGTCATAAAATCACTAATATGATTCCAATACACCTGATGACACTCAAATTGGAAACCCAGTGGAGGAGATACTAGTAACCCTATGGGAGGTATAGGAGCCACTACCAAGATGAATTCCCTCCTGTGCAGGAATAAAAATATGGGGATGATCCCCCCATTCTCCTTTTTTTTAAAAGTCATCCTGAATAATTCACATCATGTATCTATTACATGATGTTAACCAGATTCATGATGTGTAATAGACACGCATCATGAATTCCTCGGGGTGATCCCCCCAAGACTTAAAGTCTTATACAAACTGTCCATAACCTGTGAACCGGGTTCACATTGTGTACTGAATACACAACGTGAATTTACGACTATAGGTGCTCTTAGCAGCCTGACCATCTTTTCTTCCCCTGGATTTTTTTAGAACCCCATTACCTCCACCAAATCATAACCCACATCCATAAACAACATTTATAGGAATTCAAATACTATAGACCTCACTCTAATTCCCAAAATTTAAAATTACACAGCATCAAATGAATAATTAAAATTTCTTTAGAAATTTCAACCTAATCCAAAGAATGATACATTTTAGTGTTTTTGTGAACTCACCCTAAATATAAATTTTCTAACAACTTATATATGGTTAATAATATAGTTACCATATTATTTTTTTATTGTGTAATAATTATCTAAATAAAGAAGTTGCATGTGGTAAAAATCCCCTTGCTAAATATAAACAAATGTTATGTTGTATGGTGGGTAGGAGGTCATGTTGTGGGGAAGTGATGTGTATGATGAGTGGTCATGTTGTGGGGTAGTGATGTGTGGTTATTATATAGAGTCAATTTGTTTTTGAGGTTTTTCTATGGGGAGATGATGGGTGATGTGTTTGGGTGGCTATGTTATGTGGAGGACGAGATGAAGATGGTTGTGTTTTGCTAAATGCTTGGGTAGAGATGGAATAACTAACTAGTAATGTTTGAAATAGTTGGGGCTTGGTTTGGAAAATTGGATGGATATGGTTAACTAATTTTGAACTAAAATGGTAATTGTGGTTAAATATGAATTTTTTTTAAATAATGATAAGAATGTGATGTTTAAATGAAATTGGATTTGCTTGAAATTAAAAATGGTTAGTGTCTTTTGACTAATGGTTTTGTGTGTGGTTTTTTTCTTTTAGTGGTGGGAGAAAAAGTGGGGTTTTTGGTAAACTAGTTAGTTATTTTTGTGAAACCATAGGATGGTCTTGTGTGTGGCTATGTATATATATAAATTATATATTCCTTTTGATTTATATACACACCCCACATGAAATGATCAGCATGTGTTGACACCTGTATATTTATACGGGGGTGTTTTTTCCCAACATTCTAGTGGAAAGGATGGATGGGTTGATACTAACTCTTTACCACTCTCTCTTCCAAGTGAGTATAAATTCCTAGGTTGTGATGGTTGGAGGTCAGATAGTGTACTATGTGATAACCCAGGTGTTTGCGGGTGAGATGTGATGTGACTATGCTGGCAGGCGGTGCCTTAGGTTTCTAAGGGCATGACATGATGTGATCATGATATGGGGTAGTGTTATATGTTATATGGAAGATATGGAGGCACTAGGATGTATGTAATTGGGGTTTAAGAGTGAAAAATCAATGGGAAAGTGGTTCGGGTTCCCTTTATCGATATGTTTCTAATTATGTTATTATACTTGGATGTGTTCTTTTTTTATCATGCCATAGCAAGGATGGGCTTGGTTAGTTGACCTGTTTAGGTGTTTTTTGGATATGTTGTTTTATCATGGGTGCATTAGTATGATTCTTTTACATGTGCATAAGGTAATTTTTTTTCCTAATGAGTATAATTTTATTCTCACCCTATGTATATAAAACTAATTTCTAGTTTTCCAAGAGGATCAAGTGCATAAAATCCCACCCCAAAAGATACTGAGTGGAGCATTGAGATGGATGCTATAAAGTGGTATTAGATGTTATTTTTGTTTTTCTTTTATCTTAGTGCTTGGGTTTTAGAAAGGATACTAGGATGTATCAAAATTTGGTAATAATCATATTCCTAGGAGTAGTTAACCCACATATAGGGGAACCCTATATTATCTAGGATGTGTTATTACTGTTATGGTCTGTTCCTGTTACAGTTGCATTGATTGCACCATTGGGTGACACATATGTGTTGTGACATTATTATTAATATGATATTATTATTGTGGGTTTATTTTCCTTGGTATATTACGACAATGAGGTATCATATTATGCATCATATTAGTAACTTAAGGATTCACATGGCATGCATTATTCAATGACATATTTATATTACTTCATGAAATTCCGATATTTCATGTGATTGTTAGTAGTGCCTTGATTCATATATATTGAAATGTGCTAAGTTTTCTTGCAGGGATAACATAATTGGATTAATTAAAGTGTCTACATTAATATAAATGGTGTTTTCCAGCATAGATTGATAATTACACCTTAGTAAACCAATTATTCCATGTTTTAGAAATGAAACAATGGTTATATGGGCTAAAATATTTGTTTATTTGATTGATGAATGACAATTTTAATTTATGAAGAAAGTACTTTTATAAATTTGTAATGGTATTTCATTCCATCAAATCACTATGTATGACCTGTTACATCCTGATACTTGACATAAAGGTAAGATCACAGTTACTTATCATACAAATTGAAATTTATAAATAGTATGAGCCTCTATAAATTTAGAATGGTGACACATTTAACTATATTGAGACATCTATATCCATATAAATAAGAATGAACTTCAATAAATTAAAGTTATAAAATTAAATGGTTACCATTAAATGGTAATTCTAATTGATAATTAAAGGGTGTTTCCTCTACACCTTGCATTTGACACTCCATATATTGTTACCTATACTATATCATATGATAACTTGACCCTGACCTGACCTTAGTAGTGGGCCAGTAGGTAGTGTATCATGAGACTCCTATGATCTTCCTTATCACCCAAACCTATCTTTCAGAGTAGGTTGTAAGGTGTGACTCATTATAGGAAGGATATGTATATATCCCTCCTACTTTTACTGTTTTCTACCTTCTGTTAAATATTTATGAAGAGGGTGATTGGAAATTGTAGAGTTATTCTTCCCCAACATCCTTGGTTTGTATGCTAGGAGGGTGTTCATGACCATTCTCCAAAAGTTTTGGCCCCTAAACCACCCTTATTACCTTATATACTGCCATTATAGGAACCTCCTATTGATCTTCCTTGGGGTGATTATGCTCAATTTTGAGATATATTCTATTTCTTCAAGCAGTACATACATGGAGCTCTATGATCTTCCCCTAGTATGGAATATTTGATGTGGGAATTCCAGTTGAAACATCCTCCCACCTTTTTAGGGGATGGTGGTCCTCATGTTTTTGATTCTTGGATTGAGGCCATGGTTTCAAACTTTAAGCATATAGAGACACCACCATAGAAGAGTGTCAATCTTTCCACATATATGCTTCATGACTCTGCCAAACTTTGGTGGTATGTCATCTCATAGGATGATCTTCATTAGGGTATGGTATGAGAAGACTTATAGATAGCCTCATATAACTACTTATTTACAAATAATTTGAGAGAAGACCACACCATAGAGTTTATTCACCTTTATTAGGGAACTATTTCTGTGATGGAGTATTCTGCTCATTTTACCGAGCTCTAACACTTCACATCGACTCTTACCAGTGAAGAGATAATGATTACGAGATAGTTCGTGGAAGGGATCATGTACTCCATTTGATGGTAGGAGAATTTCTTCTGACTGAACACTATTTAAGATATAGTGAACCAGGATCTCATCACAGAGAGGAACCTGAGGGAATCTGAAAATGTGAGCCAGGGTGGTTTAACTTTTATCTAGGGGGATGGTTTGTCTAGTGGTAGGAAATATCATTTCAAGGGTGCATGTGGGGGAAGTGACAATCAGGTTAAATGCACCAAAAAATATGTAGTGTTTCACCATTATGTTAGGGAAGGCCATAATAATCCCCAATGTATGATGAAACTGATTGAGTGTCGAGATTTCGATAGGATGGGTCACCTTCATCATTTCTGCCGAACATTCCCCCTAGTGGCTAGTGAGAAGGGATCTATACTAACACCATATTTATGTGCAGGATCAATAACTCTATGTTAGTATGGGATTTTTCCAACTATTGAATGATTAGGTAGAGAGGGTAGTCATGTCTAAGGTATTCATACCTTAGAGGTTTAGAACTAGAAAAGCAGACCTTCCTGGTTAGTCATGTTGCATCTTCGAGTAGTGTATTTGGCCATATCTTTGCAGTGCAGCCTACACTTGAGGAGAAGATTCTAGGGCCTTATATAGTATGAGGTACTATTTAGGTAGCCTCTAATTTAGTATCTTCATTATTTGATAGAGTTTCATCATACTATATTATATATATAACAATTATGGAAAGTGTGGGCCTAGATATGAAGCACTTATGTGAAGTTATGACTCTCGAAACACCATTAGGGGTATGATCGGAGAGTATTTTCCAATGCAAATAGCACCCCTTGAGATAAGTGGGTACTATTTATTGTAGAATTTATTTGTCCTCTATATGATAAGTTTTGACATCATTCTCAGTGTGGATTGGAAAGTGTTGTATAGTGCCCATGTGGGTTGCTATCTCTAGAGGGTGCTGTTTACATCACCCAAGGGTATCATGTATATTCATAAGGGTGAGTAGGATATCCAGGAAAGCCAAGCCATACTCAAGCATCATGGGATGGGCATGGTAAAAACCTAGATGGATAGTCTCTTCATGAGTGATCAGGTAACATGGATTATAGATTTCCATCCATTGGTGTATCATTTTGATGATTTATTCCTTGATGATTTCATTGGCTTACCTTTTGAGAGAGCGGTGGAGTTCACCATTGAGTAAGTTCCAATAGTGGAACTGAAGTTCCCACTCGGGATCCAAGTTTCACTGAGAGGGGGAGGGGGTGAATCAGTGATATCCTTTTCCTTTTTATGTTTACTTCTTTTTGAAACAACCTTTTCCTCCTATTAAAGAGTTGCTTCCCCACTGAATGCACACAACCATAGGAACACAATATTTACAAGGTTCCCTACTCAACAAGAGTAGCCACGTCCTTGGTATGTTATGAAATCAATACAGTACCACACAATCCACTAGAAAACAATCCTATGATATGGAATACAATGAGTAGGATATCCCCTTAAACTCATGTAGCACTTTGAAAACAATCCAATAGTGTATGTTCTCTCTCTTAGAAAAAATAGTGTAATGCAATGTTTTAATGCTTCTTGACAAACTTAAACAAATATGTTCACTTAAAAAAATCTTCTCTTTACAACCTAGAAGTTGGTAAGAACCTTTTGGACTTTGTAATGATACTTAGAATGATACCAAAGAATTTTTTTGATGTTATATTAAATTAATGTTAACTTAAACTAGGTATACAAAACTACCTCTTTACAAAGCTCCTTCATAATGATCCTTTACAATGATCCTTCACAATACACACTAGTTCCCAGAGATCACTAGTTCACAAAGCTCACTAGTTCGTAGAGCTCACTATTTCGTAGAGCTCATGTTGATATTTAAAAAGTAAACTTCTTTTGCAAATCTCAAAGACTCGCCACAAAGCTCCTTCCTTTTGTATAGGTTAATGCCTTCACAAAGCTTACTCTCTTCGAAGATCTCACTTTTTTTTTCGAGCCTGCTTCTCAATTATAGAGCTCTAAGATTTTTGTTAAGTCTATAATTTATTCTCAAAGGGGTAAGGGCCTATTTATAGAAATTTCTCACAGACTCCAAAACCTTCCAGCCACCCCAGTGCCATGTCAACACCAAATAACAGAGATCTAAAATTTCCATTGAAAATATCTATTTTTTTGTGAAGCATAATGGTTATTTTCTGGATTCACAAAGCTAATTGTAATCACAAAGTGTTCCATCAAATCCTTTGTGCTGCTGCAATGCTCTTTTTTAATTTGAACCATTGCAATGCTCTTCACCTTAATCACTGCAATTCTCTCCATCAATACTCCTTTCCTCTTCCATTCGTGAAGCTCATCATAGTCGCAGAGATCACTGTCAACATTTTTTGTTCCTCTGTGAAACAATCTTCATGAAGCTGATCTTCATGAAACTCATTCCCTTTCCATATTTTTATGATATCTTCAAGGAAAACACATTTTTGTAATTCTATCCAAACTCCAAATTTTGGATCCCAAATTTTTTTTAAACATTTGAAAATTGCGCCACTATAGACACCTACTTCTGTAATACCAACCATGCTAATTGACAACATTTTTTATCCCCCTTTACTTCATAAATATTGCATCCCAAGTTCTCTAAAAAACTTATGATATTTGTTAAATACAAATTAGAAAAGCATTATATGATTTTCTATGGAAAATATTGTAACTTTCCTCTCCTCCATCATCCACTTATACAATGTTAAGTGATTCCATTTATTCTCAAACATCCTTGAAAACAAAATAAATTACCTGAAAAATATAATATTCATAATCATCTTATTCCTAACAATATCCCCCTTTGGATTTTATTGTCAACAAATATTCATAAATAAATGAACTTTTTAATATCAAGAAAAAAATTACTCATCAACAATTCTAAGACTTCGTGAGCTAACTCATTTTATAAAATAATAACTACTGATAGGAAAACCATGTTGTTCCAAAGTAGTGACTATGAAACGTCTTCGAAATTCTTCTTCAGCCTTCTCCAAACTGTACTCATATTCTTTTTATTTGGAACCTTCTTCCTCAACTTCATCCTTCCTAGTAGAAAAAACAATATGTTTCCTACAACCACTCTAACAAACTATTATAATAGTCCACACACTTACATGAAAAATTCACAACTTACCCCCAACTCCCCCTTTATGTATGCAACCATAAGGATAGATTTATGAAACAATTATCTCCCTTGAAAACACTATAAAAAGGTAAGATGAGATGGTGTATAAACACAATTACCTCAACCTTGATGAGAAGGAGGTTAGTCACCCATTTTATACCTCAATTTATCAAATGGTTCCTTCAGTAAAGGTTTTGTAAATATGTCAAAAACTTGTTCTGATTTAGGAACACACTCCAAATTAAATTCATTCTTCTCAACCTATTATTTTATGAAGTAGTAATTTATATCAATGTGTTTTGAATGAGAATGTTATTCCATATTCCTTGTAATATTGATTGCACTCTATTTATCACATCCCAAGAGTAAGGGTAGCTTCACTTCAAAGAGTAAGTATTCCAACCGAGTCTTCATCCACATAAGTTGAGTAGCATCTTAAGTGGAAGAAACATAAAAAACTTTATCTATGCCAAGATTAAATGAATTATATTACTTTATATGATAACTAAGACAACTTTTCCCCAAAAATAAAACTCCACCAGATGTAGATCTTATGTCATCAAAGTTTCCTTCCCAATCAGCATCTGAATACCCAAACATATCAATATTTTTATGATCCATCATACCTAATTTCAAAAAAAATTATGCCTTTGATATATATTAGAATCCTTTTTATAGAAATTAAATGTGATTCTTTAGGATAAATCTGAAATATTTCACATAATGTAACATCATAGACAATGTCAGGTCTTGAGGTAGTTAAATATAATAAACTTCTAATAAACTTTTGAAACTCCTTATGATTAACTTACTTACCTTATACATATTTATACAACTTGATTCCTACTAAAATTGGTGTGGAAATTTGTTTTGAATTTTCTATTCCATACTTATTGAGGAGTTCCTTAGCATACTTTTCTTAAGAAATAAAAATGCAATTCTTCTTATTTAAAATGTGTAACACATGAATGTATTTAATTTCTCCCAGCATGGACATCTAAAACAACTTATTGATTTATTCCAAAACTATTTCACTAGATCTTTCATCATTTCCTTTAAAGATAATCTCATCAATATAAACAATTATGATAAGAGAAAACTCATGACATTCATTGATGTAAAGATTGTTATCAACTCTTCCTTTCTTGAAAATAATCTTACTTAATCAAGTATCCAATCTAGAATACCACTCCCTTGGAGCTGGTTTTATCCCATTCAAGGATTTATTAAACCTTCATGCCTTACTCTCATATTTCCCAACAACAAAAAACCACATGGTTGTTCAATGTAAACTTCCTCATCAAGAATCCCATTAAGAAATGCAGAATTCACATCTATTTGAAAAAAAAATTAGCCTCATTATGCAGCAATAGAAAAAAATATTATGATTGTTTCCAATCTAGCCAGTAGAGAAAAAGTCTCATCAAAATAAACACCTTCAATTTTTTATTAATCTTTGTACATGAATCTTGCCTTGTTCCTTATCACTTCACCTTCTTTATTCAGCTTATTCCAAAAAACCCATTTTCTACAAATAAAATTTTTGTTATCCATCTTGGGTAAAAGTTCCCATGTATCATTATTTTCAATCTTATAAAGCTCGTAATTCATATCCTAAACCTATTCTGGATTCTCAAAAGCTTCATTCACACCATTCAACCCAACTTTTGAATATAATGAAGTGTGTGTAATAGCATTTTTTGTTCTTCTTATTTGAACCCTATGATGTTGATTACCAATAATGTTCTGAGTATCCACTTGCTTATTCAACCTTGGATGAGATGTTTGAATTTGTTCCTCATCACTTGAAATTGGTATGTCTGATTCTTATTCTTGATAAGGAATACTACTTTCGGTAGCATTTTTAGAATTGTTACCACCACTTTCTTTATCCTGCTCAACTTTTTTTTTCAGCAAAGACTTTTTTTTCTTTCTCAATATTTTCAACAACCTTCACAGTATCATAATAGAAAACTATTCTTGTTTCTTTATTGAAATATATATATCCTATTCATTCTAGAGAATACCCAAGAAAAATTCCATCATCTCCTATTTTTTCAAACTTTCAAAGGTTTTCACCTTTCTTCTTTATAATGCACAGACTCCCAAAAACTCTTAAGTGTTACAGACTTGGAGTTTTTCTATATAAAATTTCTTCTAGAGTCATATCTAACTTTTTTATATGGAAACATCAGTTCTGAATATACAAATTAGTTCTCATGTCTTTCCTCCAATAATAATGCAAAAGAATACTTTCAAGTAACATATTTCTTCCCATTTCCACCAGAATTCTATTATTTCTTTTGAAACCCCATTTTATTGAGGTGTATGTGAACTGAAATCATTCTTAATTACATGATTATCAAGATATATTTCAAAATCTTCATTATTATACTCTCCTCAAGTATTAGTTCTCAACCTCTTCACTGAATACTCATATTCTTTCTCAACATTCCTCCTGAAACTCTTAGACATTTTTAGAGCATATGACTTATTTCTCATGTACACAACACAAGTAATGTGAGTAAAGTAATCAATGAAAGTATTGAATTATTTATATCCATTTGTTTATTTATTTCTCATTGTTCCATATATATCAAAATGTATAAGTTCCAAGGGTCATTTTGATCAAATTTCAACCCTCTTATGCATAGAGTTTGTAATCTTCCCATTCTCACAAATAGTGCAACACCAATCTCTTCTTCTTGATAAATCAGGAATATCTCAGACATTGTCTTACATTGATGACTTGCACATATTTATCTAACACATATGTCCCAGCCTTTTATGCCATAACTTATTTTCATCCACCACACCCATGTAACAAGTGTTCTATACTTCACAAATTTGGAACAAGTTCCCTTTTGTACGTTGGCCTCTTGTAACTACCTTTCCATCATTTTCACATTTTACAACAAACCCATATTTTTTAAAGATAACCTTTTTACCTTATCATAGATTTGTGAAACACTCAAAATATTGTGTTTTAGCCCATAAAAATATAATATTTTCCTATATTTCATTTTCTCTTTCCCAATGATGGTTGATCCAACACCTTTGATCCTCCGAGATTCATCATTTCCAAATGTAACTATTTCTTCTTTGAAGTATTTTAAATTATTTAAAAAATTTAAGTCTCCTATTATATGAGAATAACACACACTATCAAGAATCCATGGAAATTATCCTTTTATAGATTCAAAGCGGTTTCAACAACAAGATATTTTTGTTCTACCTTTTCATTCTTCATCTACAACTTTGAGATTTTGTAAGAACATTTTGTTGTGCTGAAAAAAATATGATATCTGTTCATAAGATGTCCCTGTTGTTCACATATTTCACAAATATTTTCCAATGGATGAAACCTATTTTCAAATTTCACACCATCCTTCTCAGATTTATTCTGAACTTCCTTCTCACACTTCTTCATTCTAGAGATTGAATCCCCCTCAAACATTGTCTTCCATAACTTTTATAATAGCAGTAATGTTTTTTGTTTAAACAACACATATTTACCATGTGTAAAAATCCTCTAAAATACCATAAGTATCCATTTAATGAATATTTCCATGTGAAACTTCCATAATTTCAAGAGTTGTGAAAATTCTTCTCAACACTCTTCTTAACAGAACTCTACTGACAATCAACCTCACTATTTTTAATCATAACTTCCTTCTTCAGCTCAGGTTTATATTTAGAATTATCAGAACCATAAGTAGTAGAAACCTTTATGGACTAAAATTTTTTATGTACTTCTGATTTTTCGGCATTGCTGACTTTGGCCACATATATGGTCTTTCTAGCTTTGTTCTTATTAGAACTAGTTCCATATCTCTTCTCAACATTTAAAGGAAACTTTTATTGATCCTTATTTGGTTTATTCTTTCAATAACTTTCACCAACTTGTGAGATAGATTATCTAAAACTGATATTACTTTATTCAACTTTATAAAGTTTATATTGGACAAGTTACAACTCTTCTTCTTTTGTCTTCAGCTTTACTTCAAGATGATCATTACAATTATTTTCAATCTCAAGATAATTATTAATTTTATCAATAAACTTTTCTAGCTTGAATTCTTTATTAGGAAAACCTTCTTGATTGTTTAATGAGGAAGTCTCATCTGTCAAATTCCTATTTTCCTTCTCAGGCCTTCTGATCTTTCTTAAACATTATTTCAATTCTTCTTTGAGATGGTATTCAAGTTTAGTTTCTTCTTATTCAGAAATGTTGCTCCCGTAATATTCATTATTCACTACTGTAATAAAGGTATTCTCACTAGCTTTCTCAGCAAAATATTTTTCAGATTCATCTTCATTATCTTATTATTCTTTATCTTTTTACAAAAAGATTCTTCTTTTTGATTTTAATAATTTTTTATCCTTTCCTTTTGAGGAATATTTATCTTTGTCAGCTTATTTGTTCCACGATCTTCTTGGACTTCTATATTCTTCACCACTGTCTTCATATTTCCTTTTTTGAGAGAAATTAGCCACAAAGTGGCCAACAACTCTAAATTCAAAAAATTTAAAGTTAAGTTTCCCTTTATATTTCCATGTTACTCTTTTCAAATTCTTAGAAAATAATGATAAAATATTTTCAAGATTTTTACAAACCTCATCTTCAGAGTTGGATTCACCAGCTTCATCTCTAATAAGAATCTTCTTTAACTTCCCATTCTTCTTATCATTTAAAGAAAATTCTATCTCAATTTTTTTTTATTTTCATAGATTTCACTCTTCTAATTTCATAAGTGATGATAGTGTTGTGTAGATCATCAAGAGATAATGTTTCAGGATCTCTGTCTTTTAACAAAGAAACTTTTGCATCAAACTTTTCAATAAGAATTCTCAAGATATTTTCAAAAACTTTAGAATCTTTCAACTTTTCACCAAGACATCTGATTGTATTGAAAATATAATTGACCCTGGTAATGAAGTCCTTAATATATTCAGACTCTCCCATTTTCATGTCTTCATACTTCAGCCTCCAGATTTTTAGTTTTTTCTTCTTCACTTTTTTGTTTCCTTAGTATATGTTCTTCAGCTTATCCCATATTCCTTTAACTATGGAAACACCTTTCACTCTTAAAAAATCACTCTCAGAAAGATATGAGAGTATTGAATTTTTAGCTCTTCCATCATTCTCAATATTGTTCTTATCAGTAGGTGTAATAGAAAACATGTCATCAATAGGAGGAAATACATATGTTGTAATTTCAAGAACTCCATACCCAAGAGACATAAGATAAGGAATCATTATATATTTCTAGATATGATAATTATTTCCATAAAATATTGGAATCCTCTTACTATTCACGAAATTCAGATTCTCCATCACATCTTCTCTTTAAAACTTCAGAAAAGAACATATGAAGGGAACTTGTCTCCCTGATACCAATTGAAGTTCCCATTTAGGATCTAAGTATCACTAAGAGGGGAGGGGGTGAACCAAGGATATCCTTTTCCTTTTTTATGTTTCATTCTTTTTGAAACAACCATCACCTCCCGTTAAAGAGTTCTTTACCTAATGAACGCACACAACCACATGAACACAATATTTCCAAGGTTCACTACTCAACAAGAGTAGATACATCCTTGGTATGGTACAAAAACAATCTAGTGTTAAAAAATCCATTAGAAAACAATCATCTGATGTGGAATACAATGAATAGTATATATCCTTACACTCTTGTATCACTTTTAAAATAATACAATTGTGTGTGTGCTACCTCTTAGCACAAATAGGACAATACAAGGTTTCAATGTTTCTTGAAGAACAACCAAAAATATTTTCACTTTAAAAAATTCTTCTATTTCCTACCCAGAAGTTGGTAAGAACATTCTGGAATTTGTAATGATAATTAGTCCAATACCAAATTCTTCTTTTGATGTTATATGAAAGTCATGTTCACTTAAACTAGGTATCCAAAACTGCCTCTTTATAGATCTCCTTCTCAATGTACACTAGTTCATAGATCTCACTATTTAGTAGAGCTCAAGTTGAACTTTGTGAAGTAAACTTCTTTCACAAAGCTCAATGGATTTCCACGAAGCTTCTTCCTTTCATAGAGCTTACTGCCTTCATAGAGATCAATCTCTTCACAGAGCTCACTTTCTTCGTAAGCCTGCTTTTCAATTTGAGAGCTCTATGATTTTTGTTAAGTCTCTCATTTATTCTCAAGGGGGGTAGGGGCCTATTTATAAGCATTTCCCACTAACTCTAGAACATTCCTTCCACCTCAGTGCCACATCATCACCAAATTGTAGATCTCCGAAATTTATGCTGAAAATCTCTCTTTATCGTGAAGCACCATGGATATTTTCTAGATTCTCAAAGATCATTGTAATTGTGAAGTATTCTGTCAAATCCTTTGTGCTGCCATGATGCTCCTTCTTCCTTTTCATGGCCACAATTCTCTTCACCTTAATGGACACAATTCTCACCTGTAATGCTTATTTTCTCTTCCCTTCGTGAAGCTCATCATAGTCATACATAACACTGTAAACATTCTTTATTCCATTGAAAAACACTCTTCATGAATCCTATATTCATGAAACTCATTCCCTTTCAATATTTTGATTATATTTTCAAGGAAATCCACTTTTCTCAATGCTATAAAAACTCCAAAATTTAGACCCCAAAAATTTGGTAAACACTGGAAAACTACGCCACCTTAGACACCTGCTTATGAAAAAACATCCATACCAATTGAAATTATCCCCCTTTCTTTCATAAAGCTTTAATCACATGTTCTAATAACAACATATGATATTTGTGAAATACAAATCAAAAAAACATCATTTGATTTTCCATGTAAAGTATTGTAACTTCCCTGTCTTCCATTATACAATTATACAAAGTGAAGTGATTCCATTTCTTCTCAAACATCCTTGACAAAAAAAGAAAATACATGAAAAAGATACTCTGCATAATCATCTTGTTCCTAACAAGCACTAGTGTATATTCCTCCATATAGGATGACACCTACAAAGCTCCAGGAACTCAATAAGTGGTTGGAATAATAAGAGGAAAAGGGTTTTATACAACCTAGTATTTCATTGTGAGGTTCACCTATCCTTTTTAGTAAGACGGAAGATAGTACCCTTAGGTTTTACATGGATTACTGATATTTTAACTAAATTATGGTTAAGAAACGATATCCAATACATCATATTTATGACCTCTATGACCATATCCAAGTAGTGATAGTTTTCTCTAAGTTCAATTTGAGGTTGGGCTACCATCAGGTGCATGTGAGATCATCATACATACCCTTTATAACTTTCTAAACCTAATAAAACTTTTATGAGTACCTGGTCATGTCGTTCGGCCTTACGAATTCACCTGCCATTTTCAAATCCTTGATGAATCGAGTTTTCCGCCTGTACTTGGAATCATTTGTGGTAGTATTTATAGAAAACATATTGGTTTTTTCTCACACTAGACAAAACCACTACAACCATGATGATATTGTTTTTAATACACTAAGAGATCACCATATATATGATAATATTAGAAAATTATCATTTTGGATCAATAAGGTTTACTTTTTATGTCATATAATTTCAGAGGCAGGAGTATCAGTTGACCCGGAGAAGGTGAGTGCCTTCGTCTCATAGAAGTATACCAAGAATGAATTTTACGTATGAATTCACATGTGGATAACTAGCTATTATAGAAAATTTATCTTGGATTTATAATTCCTAGAATTTATTCTTATGGGCTTGAATAAGAATGGAGTGAAATTCATCTAGTTAGAATCTTGTGAGACAAAATTTTAGGAGTTTAAGGGGAGACTGACTTCAACACTGATCCTTATTATTCCAGATCCGGAAAGAATATATATAATCTATTGTGATGCTTCATGAATTGAGCTGGGATAAATTTTTATGTAGGTAGATATAGTTATGGAATACAGGTCCCACCAACTTAGACCTCATGAGATGAATTACCCTATACATGACCTCAAAATAGTAGTCATGGTTTATGATTCACGCTGTTAGAGGCACTACTTATTGGGGGAGAATTTTTTTGTTTAAAACAATCATAAAAGTATCAAATACATTTCCACATAGCAAGACCTAAACCTGAGGTAGAACAGGTGGGTATAATACTAGTAGTCATCCGACTTTGATCTTTCTTATACACTTAGAAAGGGTAATGTAGAAGCTAACACACTAATTTGAAAGACTCATACTCCTGCTATCCCAAAGGCTATCAGTGAGGGTAAATTGATGGATATATTCTATTAGATGCACCTAGAAGTTATAGAATATCATGGAAAACCTATTTTATCAGCTATGGCTGGGACATATTTCCTCCTAAAGAATGTGAGGATGAGGCAACTCTCATATCCCGAGTACCTCATCCTGAAGGTGAGTGTCTCAGGTGAGAACTCACCACCTAGTTGGGTTATCGAGGAGAATGTGATCCTAAACTTACATGGATGTATTTGGGTTTCTCCAGACATAAAAGAAGAGTTAAAGTGGGAATATCACTCCTCTTTTTGGGTGGTTCACCCAGGGCTTACCAAAATTTACTCAGTCATACGTTGTTAGTATTGGTGGCTAGGTATAGAGAGGTATATTGTAGGTTTTATCAATTAGTGATCCACCTTTAAGTAGGTGAAGGAAAATCACCAGTGATCTACTGGACTTATACAACATCTTTCCAATCCTAGGTGGAAATGGAAGGATTTCATGATGGGATATCTGAGACACCCTTAATGTAGTGATTCAGTATGCATGATCCTCAATAGGTTGAATAAGGTTACACAATTCTTACCTATTTGAGAGACCTTGTCAGTTAATGATCTTGGTAGGATTTTTATTCTAGATATTTTATTACTTCATGGTGTTACCTATTATATCATATCAGATTGATATTATCATCTTACATCATAGTTATGGAAGGGTCCAAAAAATGAATTGGTTTCATAATTTCTCTTAAGTACAGCATACCACCCTCAGACTGATGGGCAGTTGAAGAAGACGATACATCTGTTAGTGGACATGCTATAGGCATTCTTCCTTGATTTTGGAGGTTCTTGTGAGAAGCATATACCTCTTGTTGATTTTTTATATAATAAAATATTTTAGGAAACGATTATGATGGATATTTATAAGTCTCTTTATGATAGATTGTTACGTTAACCCCTAGGTTGGATAGAGTTAGGTGATGCAGCACTACTGGGCTCTCGTCTCATTAAAGAGACTTCAGAGAAAGTAAAACTGATTAAGAAGGATATGAATACAACTAATTCTTGGTAGATATCTTATACTAATCATCACCATTGAAATATGAAGTTAGAGGTAGGATATTAGGTCTTTTTATGAGTTTTTCTAATATTGGGTCACAAATGGATTCCAAGATAGGGAAATCCATATCCTCATTATGTTAGGCCCATTGAGATCATGGAGATAGTTGGGTAGGTAGCCTACCAGTTCTAGTTACCTTAGAGGTAATTTTCCATGCATTATGTCTTCCATGTATCACAACTTCACATGTATCATTTAGACCCATAACATTCATTTTATCCAAAGGATATTGAGATAGAGGTAGATGTTTCTTTTGAAGATCATCTGATACATATTTTTGATCAGAGCACGAAGGATCTCTGAGGTAGGTCATCACCTTTGGTATGGGTACTATGGAATCACAACCATGTACAAGATGATACATGGTTGTGATGGGACAATGTACGTTCTTAGTGTCCAGAACTTTGGTCAGATGATACGTTACCACCCTTGGAAGGGAAACTTAAGGATGGGTTGTTTTAAAGAGGGGATGTTTTAATGTCCTGAATTTTTGGAGAGGTCAGACCCTTATGTTACTATTTAAAACCTCTAATTTTATTTTAATAATGTTTTCTATGGGATAAGGAGTGGTTCAAGAGAGTCTGGGTATTTTTCAGATTTTGAATCTCAAAAATTTGAGGAGGTAAAATGAGCCATAAGGTTAGTTCATGGTTAGTGGTAACCATGCGCCTCAACCATGCGGGGAACTTAGTAAACAAAAGGAGGACAAATAGTTTGTTTGAAACTATGTGAGCTAAAGAACATGGCCATTTAGGAGTTTCATATTTTTTGACAACCGTGCACCTAGCCCGTGCGAGGGGGTTCCATGGGTAGTGGATGTCACATAGTTGTCACACAGTTTGACAAACCATGCGGCCAAACAGTGATACCCCTTAATTAAGGGTGAAATGAACCTTTCCTCTGGAATGTTTTAAATCCAAAACCCTTCTTGCTTCCTTCTCTAGTGTACAACCTCCTCATGTGGGAGATCCTCTTTCAATACAAGCTAGGATTTTTCATTACTCATCCATCTGATTACTATTTTATCACTATCAGGTGCGTTGGATCTGAAATGGTAATCTCATTAATCATATTGCTTCTATTATTAGTTTATCTTCCCATATCCTAGGCTATTTTGGCATGATCTCATTCTACCTATGTTTAGGTAATTTATTCATTCTTGTGATTTCCCTCATTCTAGCTCAATTTAAGGGACAAAACTATATGAGGAGAGCACTATGGGTCTATGGTAGGTGGTTTAGTTACTTTCCCTCAAGTCTTGTTGCATTTATATCATGCACTATTGTTCCATGTGCAAAAATCCTCTAATTTATCCTCCATAATGGATATTAAATTAAATTAAATTTCCTTCAATTTTTAATATGGTTCAAGCTAATGGAGAATTGACACCATTGGTTGATCGCCTTGAGATGGGCCACGCCTATGGGTGTTTCCTTCCTTAAGGGCCTAAATTCCCCTTGCCTTAAATTGTTAAACCAACTTTTGAGGTGTGTGTTTATTTTTAATATATGATGCCTTTAATTTTGAAATAAACTAAGTAAAAGAGTGGACATGTTTTTTGACCCCTATGACTTATGCCATAATTGAATGTATTTACTTGAATTAGATGATTTGGAAACATTGATTTAAGTGTCTTAAATGAAGTTCCTTGCTAAATATTATGAATCACGATAACTAATCCATAACTCATATCCAAGCCAAGGGAAATACTTGAATCCTTGTGGAATTCCTTTGATGGAATTTTCATGATAAATAAAAAGAAATTTTTATTATTTGTAATTATGTTGGCAGTGATACGCAGATCCTTAAGGGATTCCTTGGATGAGATCACTGGGTAGATTACTTAAGTTCCCATGAGCGATACAAGTTCTCTAGGGGAGTCATCATGGATGATCTCGGTGGAAAAAATGATTATAGCATGTCGTGAGTGATACCTAATTCCCTATGTTAGATACCCAGGATGGGCTCAGAGGGTCATACTCACACCAGGCTGAGAGTGATACATGGGTTTCCCATTATGGGTCACCATGGATGGAATCTTTGGTGATGGGTATTTAACGATCTCCCAGATAAATATTTGGGATTCCTATTATGGATAACCTTGGATGGGATTATGATTCCATTTATTAATTTATAAAGTTTCCTTTTTCTTACATTACAATAATTCATAATTGACAATCTAAGGACACATCCACTAAGTAAAATCGCATACTTGGGTTCGGTCCACTTTTGATGCTCGACTTATGTCGAACCATTACCACACCCATATTATATATACATACAGGTACAACTTGGTTGAAAAACATCCATATTAGGATGAAGCAAGTAGTGTCAGTTGGTTATCCATGACAAACCCAGACCATCATGTTTATTTATGTATTGATTTTCATTCACTATATATTTTCACACTTCTCATTTTATATGCATAAACTGGTTTGATCTAGACACTATTTGTGGTGGCCTGTTGAGTTTATCTCACACCCTTATTGGGACACCCTTGGTACCCTAGAAGACTTCATAAGTGTAGGTATAGATAAAGGTAAGCGTCCAGCTTTCAATGCTTGATTCTGAGTACTAGGATGGAGTACAAGAGAGAAAGACTGAGACTATTCTCATGATGCTAGTAGTGGAGGATTTTTATGTTTTTTTATTTTGGTATAGAATGTGGTATATTCTTGCTCCCCTATATTCCATGTACCTCATTGTGTATAACTACATGTCATGATCATCATCATCATATTTGTATCAATTTATGATTCAGTTTCCACCTATTTATTTATCAGTTTGGTTATTATTCTGCTGATTCATGTTTATTACTGCTTCCACTGTATACCATTTATTAATTACCACCATGTTACACTTTGATTAATTAGGTCACTATCTCCCAAAAGACACACCCTATTCCCTTTGTGCTAGTCGACAACCTCTAGCATATGGGGTGGTGCGCTTGAGGTCATGTTTCCACCCATATTGAGGCACCACTTAGTAGATTATGGGGTTGGATTCTATAATGCAGGATATGATGGAAATTACTAGCTTGTCCCCTTGTACTCTTTCTATGTCACTACCTTAGTATTATTTAGAATATTTACATTTGGATACTTTTATCTGTATCAGTTTTATTTATACATGCATTATAGGATGGTTTTTGTAGAGACCCAAGCTTGATTTAAATGGACATTTAATTTCTTTTACGAAATAATAAATAAATGTCACAAAAAAATACCCAAATACCATATTAGTTTAGTATATTTGGAAACTCGGAACATAATATTCTAATCATGGTGAAATATCTTCAACATCTCCTATAAAGATCTTCCCCTTTTGTTTTCCTACCTAAAACCTTTCTTTATATCCTGGGAAAAAGAAAACATAGAAAGGGTGAGCTCAAATTATTAGTAAGCATAAACATGGAGAATATAAAATAAACCATAAACATTGGAATATAAAAACATGAACATAAAGTTTAAACATCAAAATATTGAGAAATGATATAAATATTTGCAGTACGTAAGGAATGGATCATAAAGGAACATTAACCATAATAGAATAGAATTGGTATAAAATATGTAATTGTGGAAAACTAATAATTACATATTATGATTTCTATAGTAGCCAAGGCATTGCTACCAAGACCATCATAATTGTAAGAACCCGGATCTCTTTTCAGGTATGTTTTTCCTTTTTTCTGGAGTTTTTGAGAAAAATGAATTTTCTGGAAATTTCAGAAGTACACGCCGTGTACTTTCTGAGTACACGCCGTGTACTCTTCCCCGGCTTGAAGCCATGTGTTGGCCGTGTCCGGGCCACACACACGGTGTGTAAGGCTGAGGTGGAGGCCGGTTATTTCGGAGTATGGAAAAATTTAAGTACACATCGTGTACTCAAGAATTACATGTCGTGTACTTTCTTTTTTATTTCATTAAAAAGACCAGGGGCGCGTCTAACCCCCATATTTGTCTTCTTCTTCAGTTTTCGTCCATCCTAGAGTGACCTTACGGACAGATCTTCGACGGACTCCTGCCTCACTGTCTGTTCTCCGATTCGAGCATGGTCAGTTGCATTGGAATCACAAAGGTGAGTTCTTCCTTCTTCTTTAGCCTTGTTTCTTGATTCCTCCTCATTTCCAATTTATCATGGGATGAATGTTTTGTGCGTTTTCTCAGATCGACGTCATTCTAAGGGGAATCTGTCGTTGAGGTTCACGTATATCAATCTCCTCGGATCGAGGTAGGTGGTTTATGTCTTTCCGTATAAAGTTGATGAATATTATGTGCACATTCCACCAATACCCTTCTAAGGGGTATTGCGTGTTTCCCGTTTTGCCCTTTTTTTTGCCTGCTTTTATTGATTTCTTTAGTAGAAGTTATTTCTTGTGAGTAGTGTAATTTATTTTGTGCTCAGGTTGCTTTTCCATGCTTGTTTTTCCTGTTGGGTGTTTTTTCAGTTGCCATACCTTGTTCTAGGATAGTGGAATTGTTATTTTGATATTGTTGTTGAGCCTTAGTTGATAGCCAATTAGTTCTTGAGGTTTATTTGGACGATACACACGTGCTGATCATGTTTAGTTATACTCAGGACTGTGAGAACCTAGAGTAGTAGACCAAAAGGAGAATTGACGGAAGGGCTTCTCTAGAGTGTCTTTTAATTATGATACAAGACTATAGGGGGAATTGACGTTGAGTGCTTCCCCAGAGAGTCTGTAGATCCACGACACGAGCCACAAGGGGAATTGACATTGAGTGATTCCCCAGAGATCCTTTAGCACGATACGAGACTATAGGGGGAATTGACGGTGAGTGCTTACCCAGAGAGTCTTCTTAATTACGTAGCTGAACCAGAGGGGTGAGACTGTGTGTGCCCCCAGAGGGTTGCTAGTACTATAGGTTGAGCCATAGGGGTTAGGCTGTGAGAGCTATCCAGAGGTTTACCTATTTTCTTCTTGTTGCTGGTTGCTTGCTTGTGTACTTTACTTGTTAGAATTGTGCATTGTAGCTGCTTGTGCTTTCCTGTTTACTACTTCTTGTTTATTTACTGTCATGTATTCATTGACTGTTAGGCACAAATATTTGGGTGATTGCCTACTGGGATTGTATCTCAAACCCTATTTGGGCCATGCTTTTGGGCCCAAGAAGAATATGTTGCTGCAGGTATAGACAAGGGAAAGCGCCCTTCTACTTCAGGATCTTGACTGCACCAGGAGATGGGGAGCATGGGACCGAGCCGTGGCTCGCGATGCTGAGGATCTTACTTTGTTTTCTTTTGCACTTGGTTTTAGTTGTATTTCAGCACGTTGTTGTGTTTTCTGTTTTCCTCAGATACTTGTACCTGCTGCATCATTGTCATCATAGCTATATATTTACATTGCTTCCGCTGTTGGTTTCTGTTGGTATGCATGTTGTTTACTGCTTCCGCTATTTATTGTTGTTTTCTTACCTTGTATACCTTACCGAATTAGGGCATAGTTTCCCCACCGACTCACCAAGGCCCTCACTGCTAGTCGGCAGCCTCTGGCGTTCGAGGAAATGCGCTTGAGGTCATGTGGTAAACTGGGTATGGGGAACCAGTGGAGGGGCTCCGGACTCAGAACGTTAAATGTGGTATCAGAGGGGTTATTTTCTCTTGATTTACTGTTTGGAGACCTTATCCAGGGATAGGAAGGATTCAGTACTTGAAATTAAGTTGTTTTTGGGAGTAGCTAACCCGTGTACAGGGGAAAGCTATACTACCTCGTTAATTGCAGTTTTCTGGGTTTAAGATTTTATGGTTGGTATGTTTTCTCCTAGAGTGATTCGTATGACTTGTGGGGTTATTGTTTTGGTATTTCGGTTCTATTTCTGTCGCAACCCGATGAGATGAGGGTATGCCATCTCATGCATCATATAGGCACTTTTAGAAATCACATTCCATGCATTCTTGCCATGCCATTTAGGGTGAATTAGGGATTGTATGCTCTTGTGATAGGCTCTGTGTAGATAATTCATGCTGATGTGATAGATGCTTGATAGATTCTCTGCTGTTATGCTAGAGAACTATTTGTTTTGTTCCTTGCTTAAAAATGAACGCCAAATTTTGGTTTTTGAGGTGTTATGGGCCCTCACGGATCGAAAATTGGCACCTTTTTCCTTGTTTTTAGTGTTTCTGGAATTCTGCGCAGTTTCTAAGCTACTGCCCAGAAAAACCCAGAATACACGGCGTGCACTTTTTAGATACACGTCGTGTAGTTTTCAGGCCGTGTCATTGACCGTGTGAGAAGAACACGGTGTCATGGGAGTAACATCGGGAACATGCCGTGTACCATTGGTACACACCGTGTGAGTTCAGAGCCGTGTACCCGGCCATGTCACTAACAACACGGGCCGAGGAAGCTCGGGTGGAACACGCCATGTTAATAGGGAACACGCCGTGTAGTCTTGTCCAGGTACCCAGCCGTGTCACGAACAACACGGGCCGGTGTGACCTTCTTCTCTTCATGTTGTGTTTGTTCGGAACACGCCGTGTAGTCTTTCCCAGGCACCCGACCGTGTCACGAACAACACGGGACGGTGTCACCTTCGACTATACATGTCGTGTTTGTTCGAAGCATGCCGTGTATGGTTCAGCCATGTAGACGTCCGTGTGCTTAACAACACGTGCCGCCGAAGCCGTGTCTAGTGCACGTCGTGTTTGTTTCGAACACGCCGTGTAGTATCGAGTTGAGTCGGACCATGTGGGTTAGCCATGTGAGGAGACTCGGGAAGGGGAATAGTTTTCAAGTACATGTCGTGTGTTGGGGTCAACACGCCATGTAGTTTGAAGTGTACATGACTTGTAGGGCAGGAGTACATGCCCATGTCAGTGGTTTAAGAGGACACACCGTGTAGTTTTATACACGCCGTGTAGTCGTGTTTTTGAATCTTGTGTGTTTTCTTCCCATGTTTCCATTTAGTACTCTTGTGTTATTTGTCCTTGTTTTCCTGATCTAAGGTGTGCTTTTGATCTTTCAGAGTTATGCCTCCGAGACGTCCTCGGGTCGTACGTCTGTCGTCAGGCAGTGATCAGACACCAGACAGGGCTGATCAGGGACTTCCTGTCGATCCCCCAGCCGAGCCATCCTTGGCACCGGATGTTGTACCAGTTGTGGGCGCTGATGCAGAGTTTAGGGATGGTTTCATGAGGATGATGCAGGCCTTCCAGGGAGCACCGCCTCCTACCTCGTCTCTGGAAGACTTGACGCGGGTCTTTCAGCAGAAACATCCTCCCACGTTTTCAGGGGAGGGAGGACCTCAGGATGCAGAGTCATGGCTGGAAGCCATGATGACTATATTCGAGCATCTCGAGATGCCTCTAGATAGGCGGGTCAAGCTCGCCACCTACATGCTCCGAGACTCCACCAAGATGTGGTGGGACGTGATCTCACAGGCGGGTCAGCAGCAGGCTATGGTTTGGGAGGAGTTCCAGCGCGTGTTCTACGACTACTTCTACCTGGAGACCCTGAGGGCTAATCGAGCCTGGGAGTTCATGAGCTTAGAGCAGGGTACTCTATCTGTCATGGAGTATTCCTCTCGTTTCACCGAGATGCAGCGTTTTACACCCCTTCGGGATGGGAGTGGGGTGTTCTTGGCGAAGAAGTTTGAGGATGGACTCAGGCGGGAGATCCGCTCACAGGTGAACATCTTCCATCTGACTTCCATTACTTCCATCGTCAACTAGGCACTGATTGCAGAGCGCAATCTGAGAGACTCTGGAGCTGCGATCCAGGGCGGTTCTGCTTCCAGAGTTAGCCATCCTCCGGATGACAGCAAGAATCATCGTAGGGAGCCTATGCGCGGTGATTCGAGGAAGCGAGACGCATCAACAGGTAGCCAGGTGACATGCTATCATTGTGGCCGGACAGGGCACACGAGGCCGTAGTGCTAGAGGGACCCCATGGAGTGCCGATCTTGCGGCAAGATGGGTCACCTTCATCATTTCTGCCGGGTTTTCTCACTAGCAGTTGGTGACCGGGGTTCTTCTATGACTCCTCGTTTAGGAGCAGCACCTCCAGTCTCTCACCAGTCAGGGAACTGGAGTTCTTCCAGCCGTTCGGGCCGAGGTGGAGGTCTAGGTCGTGGCGGTCAGCCACTAGTTCCTCAGCACTAGTAGGGAGGTTCATCTCAGAGTGGTTAGCCAGGGGCGCAGGGCCACGGCATGGGCCAATCTTTCACCATGGAGCAGACTTATCATGAGCAGGATCCCAGCCCTTCTACTGTTAGAGGTACGATTTTAGTAGCCTCAATTTTATCTTCATCTCTTTTTGATATCGGTGCTATGCATATTTTTATCTCTATTGTTGTTGTGGAGAGCCTTGGACTCTACATCTTTTCTTCTGCTGAATCGTTGACACTAGACACACCTTTGGGAACGAGGACATCTAGTGTACGCCAGTGTAGAGAGTGCCCTCTCGAGGTTGTAGGGTATCGCTTCTTATGGGATCTCTATGTCCTAGAGATGACAGGCTATGATGTCATCCTTGGCATGGACTGGTTGATTCCCTTCCGGGAAGTCGTCGACTGCTATCACCGCAGAGTGAGTTTCGTCTCACTAGAGGGTGAATCTTTTCTTCATAGAGGCGAATGGGATGTTCGGGCGAGTCAGGCGGGACTCGAGCATCTAGGGCTAGGAGGAGTGACGGCCCAGATTGCTAGTCTTTATCTGGATGATCAGGGGACTCCACAGTTGGACTTTCCTCCAGTGGTGGATCGCTTCAGGGATGTCTTTCTAGAGGAATTTTCAGGTTTGCCTCCGGAGCATGAGGTAGACTTCTCTATTGAGCTCATGCCAGGAGTGGAACCGGTGTCCATTCCTCCCTATAGGATGGCCACACCTATGTTGCAGGAGCTCAAGAAGTAGTTGGAGGAGCTACAGGCTAAGAGTTTCATTTGACCCAGTACTTCTCCTTGGGGTTCACCTATTCTGTTCACGAAGAAGGAAAATGGTACCCTTCAGCTTTGTGTGGATTATCAGAAGTTGAACCAGTTGACAGTCAAGAACTGATATCCCTTTCCGCGGATTGATGACCTTTTCGATCAGCTTCGAGGAGCCCAGGTGTTCTTGAAGATCGAATTGATGTCCGGTTATCATCAGATGCTTGTTAGACCATCAAATATACCTCTGACAGCCTTCAGGAGCAGGTATGGTCTATACGAGTATATAGTCATGTCGTTCGGTCTCACGAACGCACCTGCAGTTTTCATGGAACTGATGAACCGAGTGTTCCATCCTTACTTGGACTCTTTCATCGTGGTCTTCATGGATGATATCTTGGTGTACTCTCACACTCGACACGACCATGCCACACATCTTGAGATCGTTCTGAGTACACTGAGAGAGCATCGACTTTATGCTAAACTCTCAAAGTGCCACTTCTGGATAGATCAGATTCACTTCTTGGGTCACATGATCTCAGAGGCAGGAGTATGAGTGGACCCAGAGAAAGTGAGAGCTGTAGTTTCCTGGGAGAAGCTGAAGAACATCTTTGAGGTATGGAGTTTATTAGGGCTGGCTGGATACTACAGACGTTTCATTCATGACTTTTCATGCCTAACAGTGCCTTTGACAGGACTGACCAAGAAGGGGGTGAAGTTCTCAAGGTCAGATTCTTGTGAGTTATCCTTTCAAGAGCTGAAAGGGATGTTGATGTTAGCACCGATACTAGTCTTGCCAGAGCCAGGAAAGAGCTGCACTTTTTATTGTGATGCTTCAGGTATCGGGATGGGAGCTGTACTTATGCAGGGAGCTGGAGTCGTTGCGTACGGGTCTCGGCAGTTGAGGCCACATGAGAGGAACTAATATACGCACGATTTGGAGTTAGCTGCTGTTGTTCATGCCTTGCACTGTTGGAGACACTATCTTATGGGAGAGCACTTTGTGGTCTTCACTAACCACAAGAGTCTCAAGTATATCTTCACTCAGCGTGATCTGAATCTGAGGCAGCGCAGGTGGGTCGAGTATCTTCAGTCTTTTGATTTCGAGCTTGCCTATATGCCAGGAAAGGGAAATGTCGTGGCTGATGCGTTGAGCAGGAGAACTCAAATTCAGGCAGTTCAAGAGGCCAGTAGGGAGTGGCAACTGATGGCTCTGTTCTCTGAGATGCATCTGGAGGTGCATGAAAAATGGGGAGATACTTTTCTATCTTC
Organism: Viscum album; assembly: GCA_963277665.1. Taxonomy (NCBI): domain Eukaryota; kingdom Viridiplantae; phylum Streptophyta; class Magnoliopsida; order Santalales; family Viscaceae; genus Viscum; species Viscum album. The sequence continues at coordinate 1,688,197,164 of OY728163.1, read as the reverse complement.
TATAGTTGTTACCTCCATGCTACTTGATTTGGTACAGATGAGGAAGCTATCAAACTCAGAAGGCTTAGTCCTACGTGAGAGTGTGTCAAGAGAGAACCCTCTTCCTGGATGGACAGTGGGTGAGGATGAGATCTTGTGTTTCCAAGGACATGTATGGGTGCCAGCAGACATATACAAGGAGCTGATGCGGGATTTCCATTCCTCTGTTTGGGCAGTTCATCCTGGAGTCACCAAGATGTATCGGGACCTTCATCGCCAATACTGGTGGCTAGGTATGAAGAAGGATGTTGCTGGTTTTTTCATGAGATGTTCTACTTGTCAGCAGGTGAAAGCAAAGCATCAGCGACCAGCGGGGCTCTTACAGCAGTTGCCCATTCCAGAGTGGAAGTGGAACGATGTTGCGATGGACTTCGTGACCGGGTTGTCGAGATAACCTCAGGGGAACGATGCTGTTTGGGTTATCGTCGACAGACTTACGAAGGTTTCTCACTTCTTACCGATTAAGGAGACCTTCAGTGTTGATGATCTGAGACGATTTTACATCAGAGAGATCGTTCGTCTGCATGGATTTTTGTACTCTATTGTTTCAGACAGAGATGCACACTTTACCTCTCAGTTCTGGAAGGGACTTCAGAAGGCCTTGGGTACACAGGTACTCTTGAGTACAACATACCATCCCCAGACTGATGTCCAGTCCAAGCGCACGATCCAGATGCTTGAGGATATGCTCCGAGCTTGCATCCTTGACTTTGGTGGTTCTTGGGAGAAACATATTCCTCTGGTGGAGTTCGCCTACAAAAACAGTTTCCAGGCGACCATACGAGGCTCTATACGAGGCTTTGTACGGTAGTCCATGTCGATCCCCCTTATGCTGGCTGGAGGCAGGAGAGGCAGTTTTGCTGGGACCTCATCTTGTTCAGGAGACTTTAGAGCTGATAGAGCTGATTCGGAAGAGGATGGCTACAGCGCAGTCTCGACAGAAGCCTTATGCTGATCAGCGGAGACGACCTCTGGAGTTTGAGGTCGGGGATCAGGTTTTCCAGCGTGTCGCACCGAGGTTGGGACAAAAGAGGATTCGGAGATAGGGTAAGCTTTCACCACGGTACGTCAGACCATTTAAGGTCTTGGAGAGATTTGGGTCGGTTGCCTATCGATTTCAGCTACCTCAGTGGTATTGGTCCATTCACGACGTCTTCCACGTCTCTCAGCTCCGACGCTACTTTTCAGACCCATCTCACGTCTTTCATCCCAAGGAATTAGAGCTTGAAGTGGATGTGTCGTTCGAGGAGCATCCTATCCGGATTTTCGATCATAGTATGAAGGTTCTCCGTGGGTGGTCTGTTCCTCTGGTACGAGTGCTATGGCATCACGGGTGAGTACAGGACGAGACCTAGGAGAGGGAGGCCGATGTTCGATCACAGTGGCCGGAGCTGTTCGGGGTTTCTCCTTCTCCGCCTCGTTAGGGAAATTCTGGGACGAATTTATTTAAGGGGGGAAGTTTGTAAGAACCCAAATATCTTTTCAGGTATGTTTTTCTTTTTTTTTTTCTGGAGATTTTGAGAGAAATGAATTTTCTAGAATTTCAGAAGTACATGCCAAGTACTTTCTGAGTACACGCCGTGTACTCTTCCCCAGCTCGAAGCCGTGTGCTGGCTGTGTCCGGGCCACACACACACGGTGTGTAAGGCTGAGGTGGAGGCCGATTATTTCGGAGTACGGAAAAATTGAAGTACACGCCGTGTACTCAAGAATTACATGCTGTGTACTTTCTTTTTTTCATTAAATGGACTGGGGGCACATATAACCCCCATATTTGTCTTCGTCTTCAGTTTTTGTCCATCCGAGAGCGACCATACGGATGTATCTTTGACGGAATCCCGTCTCGCCGTCTGTTCTCCGATTCGATCATGGTCAGTTGCATTGGAATCGCAGCGGTGAGTTCTTCCTTCTTCTTTAGACTTGTTTCTTGATTCCTCCTCATTTCCAAGTTATCATGGGATGAACGTTTTGTGAATTTTCTCAGATCTACGTCGTTCTAAGGGGAATCTGTCGTCGAGGTTCATGTATATCGATATCCTCGGATCGCGGTAGGTGGTTTGTGCCTTTCCTTAGAAATTTGATGAATATTATGCGCAAATTACACCAATACCCTTGAATAGGGTATTGCGTGTTTCCTGTTTTTCCCTTGTTGTTTGCCTACTTTTATTGATTTCTTTAGTAGAGGTTATTGCTTGTGAGTAGTGTAATTTATTTTGTGCTCAGTTTTCTTTTCCATGCTTGTTTTTCCTGTTGGGAGTTTTTCCAGTTTCCATACCTTGTTGTAGGATAGTGGAATTGTTGTTTTGTTATTTCTGTTGAGCCTTAGTTGATAGCCAAGTAGTTATTGAGGTTTACTTGGATGATACACACGCACTGAGCATTTTTAGTTATACTCAGGACTGTGAGAACCTAGAGTAGTAGACCAAAGGGAGAATTGACGGAAGGGCTTCTACAGAGTGTCTTTTAATTACGATGCGATACTATAGCTAGAATTGACGTTGAGTGATTCCCCAGAGAGTTTGTAGATCCACGACGCAGGCCACATGGGGAATTGATGTTGAGTGCTTCCCCAAAGATCCTTTAGCACGATACGAGACTACAGGGGGAATTGATGGTGAGTGCTTCCCCAGAGAGTCTGCTTAATTACGTAGCTGAACTAGAGGGGTGAGACTGTGTGTGACCCCAGAGGGTTGGTAGTACTATAGGTTAAACCATAGGGGTTAGGCTGTGAGATATACCCAGAGGGTTAACTATTTTCTTCTTGTTGCTGGTTGCTTGCTTGTGTACTTTAATTGTTAGAATTGTGCATTGTAGCTGCTTGTTCTTTTCTGTTTACTGCTTCTTGTTTATTTACTGCCATGTATTCATTGAATGTTAGGCACAAATATTTGGGTGATTGCCTACTGGGATTGTATCTCACACCCTGTTTGGGCCATGCTTTTGGGCCCAAGCAGACTATGTTGATGCAGGTATAGACAAGGGCAAGCACCCTTCTACTTCAGGATCTTGACTGCACCAGGAGCTGGGGAGAATGGGACCGAGCCGTGGCTCGCGATGCTGAGGAGATTACTTTGTTTTCTTTTGCAATTTGTTTTAGTTGTATTTCAGCACGTTGTTGTGTTTTCTATTTTCCTCATATACTTGTACCTGCTGCATCATTGTCATCATAGCCATATATTTACATTTCTTCTGCTGTTGGTTTCTGTTGGTATGCATGTTGTTTACTGCTTTCGCTGTTTATTATTTTTTTCTTACGTTGTATACCTTACTGAATGAGGGCATAGTTTCCCCACCGAATCACCAAGGCCCCCGCTGCTAGTCGGCAGCCTCTGGCATTCGGGGAAACGCGCTTGAGGTCATGTGGCGAACCAGGTACGTGGCACCAGTGGAGGGGCTCCGGACTCGGGACGTTACAATAATAGACAAATCCCATTGCTGAATCGAGTTTACTTGTCGTTCCAACCATGTATTACTGAACCAGATTTAACTTCCATTCCAGTTATGTATATATCATGAGATATAAATCATTACCCAATGCATTGAAGGGATATATAGGTCCCACCCATCTCATATTGAAATCATTTATACACGTTCCACAAAAACATAAATCATTCATCATAGCATAAGCCATGAAATAAAATGGGTTTATTAAACATCATTCCATCATAACATAATCCATATAAAATACCATTTCATCATTAACACAATAAAATAAGAGTAATAATAGGGATATAAACACAAAATCATTTAAATAGTGACATATTAGATGATTTTTTTTTTGATAAACCACTTGAACTTAGTTCTTGAGAATAATATCCTTTCTTCTTCAAAAACATTTTCTTTTCTCAAAATGTCTCATAATTTTTAAAGAAAAGACTTTTAGTTGAAAATAAACTTGAAATATTGTATATGAATCTTCATGGAAATAAGGCATTAAGAAGACATAAAAATACATTCATTCTGTATAAGTAAAAAACATTCTCCTCATACTTTTACCGAAAAATTCAAAAAGTACCTCATATACTAAACAAAAGAAATATTCCTTCCATACCATGTAGTAAAATTCAAAAAATGGGTAAAAATGACTTTAAAAATACATAAAATAATATTAAACATTTAATGAAAACATTTTTAGAAAAAATATACATGGATGATAAATATATCCCCAGTAAATACTTACGTATAAATAATCTCGGATAAAAATGAGATTGCAAAATTACCCCTTACCTTAGGTCCAATTTCTTCCGAATGTGTCTAAAAATCCTGTATATTGGGTTTAAACATATTATTAACTTGTAAAATAACCATAATAATATTTATGATATGATGTATGATTCACTTACGACTTTATATTACCCGTTCGTTTGTCAATTCCATGTTAAAGCAACGTTTTGGGTAATAATCGTACGTGTTTGGACTTGTTATTCTTCATATGATTACATAGATCATAATTTACTTACTTAAATAATTTAAAAAATGATTTATATATATCTTATATATTCATTATATAAATATATATATAATAGATAGATAAATAAAATGGAATACACCGTTCATGGAGATAATAGGATGCACGTACGCATGAACACTATTTCTGTTTCCTTATTGAATTGAATGGAAGTAAGTAAATGAAATATATTTATATACATAAATACATTATCATTATTATGCAATATATTTTATGATTATTTATTATATATACTTTATAATAATTCTTCAATGGTTAACATGGGGAATGAATCTCATCGTGTTGTAGAGATGATAAGCTGTATGTACGCACGAGCGATGATATCGTTCCCATAATTGTTGAATAGTATTGAATTGGATGATGTATAATATCTTAGAATTATTATCATGTTATAATAATAATATAATGTTATTATTTACATAATTATACCCATCCAAGTAAGGTGGTGGTGAAAAATAGATTACACCACGGCGTGGAGACAGTAAGTTGTACGTACGAACGCACGATGGTTTCATTTTTTGTAGGATTGATATAATGTGAAATAGGGTTGTTTCATATTTATAATAACATATAATTATATTAATGATACTTATTTTATTACTTTATAATGAAACAACTAAATAATAGGAAGTAGAAGAATAAATAAATTTGAAAGAATCGGTAGAAGAGATTACCTCTTCCTTGACGGGACTCCTTTAGATTTCATCTTAGGGCACTAGAGTTTGTCTTTTTAGAATAAAAGAATCTATATAATGTAACTAGGGAATTTTAGAAGATAAATTTTTAGGGTTTTTTTAATCTTGAAGTCTTAAAATGGAGTTAAGGGGAGAGGGAGGAGGTTCTCTTTTATATCTGAGGAGAGGGGCACTTTAGGAAACTATCAAAAATATTAATTTATAATAAACTCAAAACCTCCCCCAAAACCTTGAAACTGTACCTAATTAAAGTATAATATTATATAGGTTTGTAATATCATCAAAACATAAATTTTGTACAACTTATTATGTCAATTTAAACCTTATCTTTTTAATTGACACCTAGTTATTCTATTAATTTTAAATTTTGGTAATAACATTTTAAATATTTAATGGTAATGAATATTTACTTATGTGGTGTTAATTGAAAATAAATGGAAAATTTATTAAGTTTTGGACCTTATAATTTTCACTTTGTAATTTTTTATTATTTTTATGATTTTTAAATAATTTAGTAAAATGTTATGTTTATAAAATATCAATAGCGTCAATTCTCACACTATTCATTTATTAGACTTTAAATAAAATCCTCACAAAAGAAAAATTCAACAAATAATATTTAATACACTCATAATATGTAATATTAACCTATAAAAGTCGTTTATAACTTTAATTAGTTCATATGATATTTGTTTTAATATTTTTAAAACCATTTATTTAATATTTCTATTAATAAAATAATTTTTACATCACTATTGTGTTATCATTAATGATAATTAATTAATATCAAAAAATTATAAATAGATTCAAATGATATAGAAAATTTAATTATATTTCTAGTGACTATTTTATTTATAATTTTTATGAAAGTTATCACTAAATTTAAATTATTACACTTATAAGATATAAAAGAGTGACATGTTGTCACATTCTTTTGTTTTAATAATAATTACATCATTTTTGTGAACGAAATTCCATAAAATGAATATTTTCCGACCCCTAGGTGATATGGGTATACTTTTATTCATCAAATATAATTTTTTGCAGGTTTTAGGGTCATTTTATAATATTATTTTTACCCTTAATTACCTGATTTACCTTTAACTATGGTAATAAAAATAATTACCAATGTTACTATTCAAAATTACCAGAAAATAAAAGTAGGCCATTAAAATAATATTGACCTAAAAATTCAAAATATAGAATCCATTTTTTAAAATTCAAAAAATATGTTTTTTAGTAATTAATTTAAAATTAACCCCGTTGTTGAAAAAATGGGTTTTTGTTTAAAACATTACAAAATATTGAAATGTTTTTACATATGAATTCAATGTAAAATTAATGAAAATTACTTAAATTGTCTTAAAATATAAAAATATATTATATTTATACTTTAAAAACATTAAATAATATATTTTAACTATATAAATTATTTCAACGAAAAATTTGTTTTCAATTAAAATTGAGCATATTCTCATTATTCATCAAAATATGAAAGTTATTAGAAAAATATCAAAAATTTATCCAAAGTAAATTTTTATGTCCCACTTAAAAATAAAATTTTATATTGTCAAATATAGCTTATAAAAGTGTTAAAAATTATATTTAAAATGGGTGCTCCATCAAAAGTCAGTAAAACTGCATTTTTTTGAAAAATACTGCTTTTATTTGAAAAATTTATTTCATTCTCATATAATGTGTAAGATGAATGATGATTTTATATAAAATAAAAAATGTGGTTAATACTATTCATAATGTCTAGTTTATATAATATTTTAATAATATATTGTTGTTTAGTGAAACTCGGTATTACGTACCATGCAAGCTATGGAGGAAGGTCGCAAGCCATGTTAGTGTTGCGTGTAGTGAAAGCTTCCATTGTTGTTGAATATAAAATAATCCAAACTTAGTTCATTTATACATTGAAAAAAATATTTACTCAGTGTTGTGTGAAATTAATTCTATCAAAAGAACTTGAAATTGTGTGCAACACAAGCCAAGAATAGTGTTGTGTATACTACAAGCTAATACAATGTTGCATATAGCATAAGCTAATATTGGTGTAGTGTACAACACAATACATCAAATAATATATCTCATAAAATATTAGGATGTTACATTCTTCCCCCCTTAAAATGATTTTCTCCCTTGAAATTTTTCAGGGTTATAAATGGTTTTCTACTTGAAAGTTTCTTTTATGGAAACCCACATCGTAAAAAGGAATGCAAAAACTTCATTTTAAAAAGGAAAGTTAGAAACATAATGGTTACCCAAAATAACTCATAATTGGGTTTCCATATAGGATAACATATGTGGGAAGTGAAAACATGGATATGTAAGAAAAATCGGACCATCAAGTTATGATGGATAGTGATAGAGAATAAGGTTTGGAAAACGTTAACTACAAGAAAGACATCAATTTGCGATGTTTTATGTGACCATCTGATTCATCAGATAATAAGGTACTAGGATAACATTTTTGGCTTTCAAGATCATTTCCATAAATATGAATAATTTTGAATGATAATAAATACTTTCTTGATTTTGGTACAATCTCGCCATTTTTTGTGCCTTGAACAATTTCCACCTCATCTCTTATTTAAAGAAATGAAGTTGAATTTGTCATTCATGAAGTGTTAAAATATTATACAATAGATTGATAGGTCATTAAAGTTTTCTCTATCACAAAAAATTTAGCACAAGTTATTAAATATACATAAGTCCATATATTGTGAGATTAACTATATATGATTCCAAAAATGGACTTATACTTCATCTATTATACCACTTAATAAAATAAAACTCAATTCTGCTAACCATGGACTTCCCGTAGGCCTGTGGTAGGCGATAATGGCTTATCTCACTTTGATTGTGGGTTCGATTCCCACATCCTTTCCCGACACGATGGGTTTTCACCCATACTGTGGGTTGTCCTTTTTCTAAAACTATACTATCATAACATTCTAGAAATAATATAAAAAAAAGTTATAGCCTTAAAAAATACTATATGATGTCTAACTTAATCATTTCCAACCTTTAGGCTTATCCAAAATACTTCTATCCAATCTCACAGTACAAAGAAAACAATTACCAGAAAGGTCATATAACAAGCATGTGAATACCCTCGTTTATCCCCCATATATCATAAGATATATCTTATTGGTCACATTCCAATCATTTGAATGACTTCATCATAAATTCTCTTAAGTCATGTTATTAACCTAAATTACCATATATCCTTATTCAAAACATGCATGTTTTCTTATTCCAAAACTTATTGGATATATTCCTTAAGTCTTGAAAAGTTGTATACTTTATCCATGACAAAAAAAAACCCACATTTCAACAAATCCTTAATCAATTCCAAGGTAACTAATATGGTCCAACTTATCTTTATAAAAAATATCATTATCTAAATATAATGATCATATTAAGGATTATCCTTCCCTTAATAATGTGGTTCTATGGAATATCACCTTTCTATTAAATCAATTCTCTTATCCATTATAACTATTCAACATATTCTTGAAAATCCTTAGCGAAAAACATAAACTAATAACTCTTATATAATTCATCATTCATCATTCATAGATTCAAATACATAAATAATTCAATCCTTGTACTTTAATGGTAGGAATGGAATAGGTCTTTACTTGTCTTAGAAGGAGATCCTTATATATGGGAATTGAGTTGGGTAATGCCCACATTTCCACAGATGAGACATTGAACTCCATAAAAATATGTCACTCTATGACCCTTTTTCCCATGGAGGTAACATCTTCCCCTCCATTTGAGGTATTCCTCAAGGTTCTTATTCCCTTCTTCTTGATATATAGGAATCTTAATATTATTTCTTCTATGTTCCTCACCATGGGAACATGCATGAAATTACATCATCCTCTTATTCAATGACTTAGGAATACCACTAAAGTTCACCTTATTAATCATATACCATGATGAATGATTCATAATAATCACAATATCATTCAATCTAGTCATTAAACTATTTTGTTGCTTATATTCACCAATTTGTTCATAAGATTCAATGTTTACCCAACTCCTTCTGGTTCCCTGAATTGACTAAAACACAAAAATAATAGTGTGAGAGGAAAAACTCATTCTAGGAAAACAACATAATCAAGGGGGAGTACTTTCAACATTTGAAATATTAGGTTTAATCCCATAATATTAATGATCATTACAATAATTCTCAAACTGTAACCTATATTTATACTTATCCTTTGTTACATCCCTAGAAATACCTTAGAAATATCTCTAGGTATCTCACTAAAGTTTTCACATCGTAGTTTCCAATGGTTGACTAAAACTTCACTCTGATACCAGTTGTAGAGTCCCAAGCATGATGTAAATGGACATTAAATTTATTTTTCAGAATACTAAATACATGACACAAACAAATTTCCAAAGACCATATTAGTTTAGTTTTTTTGTAAATTCAGAACACAATATTCTAATCATGGTGGATGATCTTCAACATCTCCCATAAAGATATTACCCTTTTTTTCCTACCTAAAACCTTTCTTTATGTCATGAGGAAAATAAACCATAGAAAGGGTGATATCAAATTCTCAGTAAGGCTAAACATGGAGAACATAAAACAAACCATAAACATTTGAACGTAAAAACATGAACATAAAGTTTAAACATCAAAATATTGAGCAATAACATAAATCTTGGCAGTACATAAGGCATTGATCATAAAGTAACATTAAGCATGATAGAATAGAATTGGCATAAAACATATAATTTTGGAAAACTAATAAACCCATATTATGATTTCCATAGTATCCAAGGCATTGCTACCAAGACCTTCATAGTGGACAAAGTCTATTACTAAACCAAGTTTACTTGTCGTTCCAGTCATATATTACTGAACTGGATTTACCTACCATTCTACTCATTTCTATCTCATGAGATATAAATTTTTACCTAATTCATTAGAGGGATATATATGTCCCACCCATATCATATTGAAATCATTCTTACATGTGACACACAAACATAAATCATTCATCATATCATAACCCATGAAATAAAATGGGTTTCTTAAACATTATTCCACCATAACATTATCTATATAAAATACCGTTTCATAATTAACATAATCAAATCAGAGTTATAATAGGGATATAAACATAAAACTATTTAAAGAGTGACATATTAGATGAAGAATAATTTTGATAAACCACTTGAACTTAGTTCTTGAGGAAAATATCCATTCTTCTTCAAAAACATTTTCTTTTCTCAAAATGTCGAGCAATTTAAAAAAAATTGAAAATAAACTTGAAATAGTGTATAGGAGGCTTCATGTAAATAATTAATTAAGAATATGTAAAAATATGTTCATTCCGTATAAGTAAAAAAAACATTCTCCTTGTACTTTTACAGGAAAATTCAAAAAGTACCTCGTATGGTAAAAAGAAATATTTCTTCCATACCATGTCGTAAAAGTAAAAAATGGGTAAAAATTACTTTAGAAATATATATAATAATATTAAAAAATTTATGAATTTTTTTTATAAAACATGAACATGGATGATAAATATATCCCCAGTAAATACTTATGTATAAACAATCTCAAACAAACATGAGATTGCAAAATTATCCCTTACCATAGGTCTAATTTCTTCTTTATGTGTCCAAAACTCCTTTATAGTGGGTTTAAACATATTATTAATTTGTAACAGAACCATAATAATATTTATGATATCATATATGATTCACTTACGACTTTATATTACCCGTTCATTTGTCAATTTCATGTTAACGCAACATTTTGGGTAATAATCGTAACTGTTTGGATTTGTTATTCTTTATATGATTACTTAAATCATGATTTACTTGCCTACAGAATTTAAAACATGATTTATATATATATCTTATATATTAATTATATATATATATAATATATATAGATAAATGAACTTGAATACAATGTTCATGGAGACGGTAGGTCGTACGTACACATGAACGCTTTTTTCTTTTTCTTATTGAATTGGATAGAAGTAAGTAAATGAAAAATATTTATATACATAAATCTAGTAGAATTATTATTTCATATATTTTATGATTATAAATTATATATACTTTATAATCATTTTTTAATGGTTAACATGGAGAATGAATCTCACCGCGTCGTATAGATAGTAAGTCGTACGTACACATGAGTGATGTTATCGTTCCCATAATTGTTGAATAGTATTAAATTGGATAGTGTATAATATCTCATAATTAGTATCATGTTATAATAATAATATATAGTTATTATTTACATCATTATACCCATCCATTTAATGTGGTGGTGAAAAATAGATTACACAACGGCGTGAAGACGGTAAGTTGTACGTACGCACGTGCGGTGATTTCATTTTTCATATGATGGATATAAGGTGAAATATGGTTGTTTCATATTTATAATAAAATATTTTTATATGAGTGATACTTATGTTATTACTTTATAATGAAAAAACTAAATAAGATGAAGTATAAGAAGAAATAAATTTGAAAGAATCCATATAAGTGATTACCTCTTCCTTGACGTGCCTCCTTTAAATTTCCTCTTAGGGAACTAGAGTTGGTATTTTGTATAACAACCCTGCTTTTTTATTATAGACTTAAACCTGATTTATTACTTAAAATCTTCACATGATACAAAATAGAATATCAAGAGGTTTAGGGTCTTTGGGGCTTAGGAATATTACATAATATCTTAGACCATAAAACACACAACATCTTTATTGAAAACTTCCTTTACATGACCACTACATTTCCTCGTACTTAGCATTTCATGGGATAAACTGAGGAAATGAATAAGAAAAGGGTGATCTATAAAGCCCAGTAAGGAAATAAACATGGAATAACATGATAAATACAATACATGTTAGACAATAGTCATATCAATGGAGAACAAGAGAAACATGAACATAAATGCATGACAAAGCATGATAATCATAACATGGAAATGTGGCAACAACACTTAACATGGAATTAGCATGAGCCAAGACTCATTGCACATGGAGCATGAGTAAACCCTAATTACATATTAATCATGAGTAAAAAATTATCAAACTTTAATTATCATGAGTAAACACCCATTTCACATGATGTATCATGATACTATACTTTACCCAATGCATTGGAGCGCTATCAGGGCGCAGCCTTCTTAAACATTTTATTTCATGCATAAGTGCATCGCATGGATCATATAACATGGAATTAGTCAACATAATAAGTTATTCCATGATTAAGTAATGTGGAATAAATAAATTAAAGTTCCATTCAATATTTATATGTTCATAAAGGTGAATACCCTTGATAGAGACATGGGTATGATATTCACTACACAATGATCTTGGCTTGGAAAAACATTGTGCAATTTCGGCAGCATAATGGCGTGACATAAGGATTTATGGAAACAGTTGATGAGAGAGAAAAATGTGTCTCATAATATTTACAATAAATGGATAGTAATGGGGTCATATAGATACATTTCCCAACAAAAGTAATTGAATTTAGATGCATAATACAAAAGAATTATTTGGATGTAAAAGAGGAGAGAGAAATCCCTCACTGAATTTCGGCATGGTAACAGGTGTACATGGGAGGAATTAATGGGAGAGAAAGGGGTCTCCCATCATCAAAACATAAATATTGAAGTGTGGGGAAGGTGAAAAATCATACCCCAATATTTTAAATTGAAAATAAAAGGGCATAACAGTATTAAGAAACTTTGATGAGAAGAGAAAGGTAGGAATCCCTTACTTGGAAGTGTGCTCCCAATGGCTTGGGAGAAGCTTGAGAGAGACTTCATGGGAGCTTGGGGAACCTTGGGAGGATTTTGGAGAGAGGATTTCATGATTTGGTTGAACTCAAAAGGCTTTGAGTGAAGAGGAAGTGGGATCTTGGGTGGGTTTATATAGGAAAGGAGAGTGGATTCTTTATTATTTAGGTTTGGGACACCTCACATTAAACTAATCAAAACCACAAACCAGCCCATGGTTTTTTCCCATAGTTTTTAAAAAAGGGGAGTGGAAAAAATATTTTATAAGGCAAATATCCTAAATTCTTAAAATAATAGTTTTGATTATGTGAAGGTGAGTCACACTCTCAAGGAAAACAATTTAAAAAGGCAAAATGTTTTATAAGCCTTGAAGGGCCCACTAATGCTTTGTAAAATAAATCAAACAAACCACAAATAACATTATTTTAATGTTAAAACATATATTTTCCTAACATTGTGTTTATAGTATTTTATTACATCACTATTGGGTCATTATGATGTCATAAAACACATTATATATTTAAACAGTATTTAATTTTTACCCAAAAATTCGATTGTCTCAGAAAATTATGAAAAATTTACCATTGGATAATTTTGATGTCATGATACCAAAAATAATATTAATTTTATCTAAATAATTTTCTAAATATTTTATTTTTTTAATTTTAAAATAAAAATTGTCATTTATCCAAAATTCATGGGTTTTGACAAAAACAGCTTTCAAACCTTAATAAAAATTACAATTGCATTCAAAAATTATATGATAATTTATATTTAATAAAAATTAATTTAATAATGAGAATAATATTTTATTAAAATAATATTTAATTGAAAATCCATTAATTCATAAAAATAGATTTATTAGTTGAATATTAACTAAAAATACTATAATTCTAAAATCCATTAAGACTGAAGGGTAAGGTGTGCAATAGTGACAGACTCTTGGGGTGGCTCGGATAACATCACTCGGGTGGTAATATCTATTAACTTACACTTCTCCCATAGTCATTTCCTCTCAATATTAATGTGTTCAAGCTCGGATTGGGCTTGACCAAGAGTGAAGCCCAGTGATGCCACCTCCTTTCTGAGCTCTGAAAAATGGGCTTCATACGAGGAAAGTCTACTGGATGAGGTCTTCACTTTCTTTGTCTAAGTAAATTGGATTTGTTAAAGCCCTATATTTATACTAATCATGTGATCACTGTTCAATGACTATATTAGCCATGGTCACAATTCATAATGGTATTTTAAAATCTAGAAACATAAAACCAATGAAGTTCACATTTTATATAACCATAATAAACATTTAATTAGATCAAGAGGAATTCCCATTAATGAAAGTTTGGGTCATTACATTTTGAGAATAAAAGAACCTATAGAATGTAACTAGGGAAGATGAGATGAAAAATGGGTAGGGGTTGGCTGATATTTAGGGCTTAAAATGGACTGAAGAGGAGAGGGAGAAGGTTCCCTTTTATAAGAGAAGAGAGGGGCACTTTATGAAACTCTCAAAAATATTAATTTATAATAAAATCAAACCCTACCCAAAAACCTCCAAAGTGTCCATAATTCGAAGATGCGATGAGATAGGGTTGTAATATCATAAACCAATAAACTTTTGACAACTTATTTTTTCAATTTAAACCATATATTTTTAATTGACACTTTGTTATTATATTAATTTTTAATTTTAGTAATAAATTTCTAAATATTTAATGGTAATTAATATTTACTTATGTGGTGTTAATTGATCATAAATGTATAATTTATGAATACTTGGACCTTATAATTATCACTTTGTAATTTTTAAATATTTTTATGATTTTTAAATAATTTAATAAAATGGAATGTTTAAAAAATGTCAATAGTGTCAATTTTGACACTATTCATTTATTAGAATTTAAATAAAATATTCACAAAAGATAAATTCAAAAAAAAATTAATACACTACTAACATGTCATTGTCACCTATAAAATTCATGGATCACTTTAATTAGTTCATATGATATTTCTTTTAATATTTTTAAAACCATTTATTTGATATTTCTATTAATAAAATAAGTTTTACATCACTATTGTGTCATCATTAATGATATTTAGTCAATATATAAAAACTATAAATAAATTCACATGATATATAAAATTTAATTATATTTATATTGAATATTTACTTTCTATGTTTTATGAAGTTTAACACTAAATTAAAATAATCACACTTATAAGATATAAGAGAGTGACATGTTTTCACTTTCTTTTGATTTAATAATAATTATATCATTTTCATAGACAAAAGTCCATGAAATGATTATATTCATACCCTTAGGTGATATGGTTATACTATTATTCATCCAATAGAATTTATTTAGGTGTTAGGGTAATTTTATAATATTATTTTTACCCTTAATTACCCGATTTACCTTTAACTATGGTAATAAAAACAATTACCAAAGTTACTATTCATTATGCCCAAAAAATAAAAGTACCCAATTAACATAATTTATACCTACTGATGCCAAATATTTAATCCATTTTTAAAAATTCAAAACATAGAAGTTTCAGTAATTAATTTAAAATTAATCCCATTGTCGAAAAAATGGTTTTTTGTTTAAAACATTGCAAAAGATTGAAATGTTTTTACATATGAATTTAGTGTAAAATTAATGAAAATTACTTAGATTGTATTAAAATATAAAAATATATTATATTTATAATTTAAAACCATTAAATAATATATTTTAACCATATAAATTATTTTGATGGAAAAATTTGTTTTCAAATAAAATTTAGCATATTTTCACTATTTATCAAAATATGAAAGTTATCAGAAAAATATCAAAAATTTATCCAAAGTAAATTTTTATGTCCCAATTACAAAGAATAAGATTATATTGTCAAATATAACTTATAAAAGTGTCAAAAACTATATTTAAAATGGGTGTGCCATCAAAAGGCGGTAAAAATGTTTTTTTTAATACTTCTTTTATCTGAAAAATTGATTTCGTTATCATATCATGTGTAAGATGAATTATAATGTTATATAAAATTCAAAATGTGGTTAATACTATTAATATAGGCTATTTTATATAATAGTTTAATAATATATCATTTTTTAGTGAAACTCGGTATTGCGTACCACACAAACTATCGAGGAAGGTCACAAGCCATGTCAGTGTTGCGTGTAGTGAAAGATTCCTTTGGTGTTTCATATATCACAATCCAAAAATAGTTCATTTATACATTTAAAAAAATCTATACTCAGTGTTGTATGAGATTAATTCTATCAAACTAACTTGAAATTGTGTGCAACACAAGGCAATAATAGTGTTGCATATACTGCAAGCTAATATGGTGTTGCATATAATGCAAACTAATCTTGGTGTAGTGTATAGCACAAGACATAAAATAATCTATCTCATAAAATATCAGGGTATTACAGTTTAGGTTTCCTTTTTATATTATTCCATGGAGGTTTTTGTAGTTGATTAATCATATATCTGGATACTATATTGTTATAAAGGGTAATGAATCCCATTTGTGAGTTTTTTTCATACCCTCCATGTTTGTCTCTAACCCGGGGGATACTAGAGGTGGGACTTGGGGGTCATTATCTATCTCCCTTTATTACAATATCTCTGGGGGGAGGGGTCTTGACAGAGTGGTATCAAGGGTGTTGGTTGAGAGATAAGATATAGTTTGGAGTTATGAACTTTTAGGTTTTCATGAGTTAGTATAGAAACAATTCTAGTTTCCCTTGGTACGTTATATACATTAGGGGGAATGTATATGAAAAGAGATTTTAATCCCCCCTATGATCTGGTGCACGGACTCTGAGTTTATTGAATGACCAAGTGGGGTAAACCTATTTATAGTATAGAGAACTAGTGGAGGTACATTCATCATGATGACTTGTATTATTATTTTAATTGGGTGGTTCTGGGAAGTTAAAATAAATTAATTTAATTGAAGTAAATTAAATGAATCTTAATAAAATTTCATACCATAGGGCATAAGTAATTCTACTTTATTTCCAAAAATTGATCTAGGTCATCTTCCTGATATGTTTCAAGAATTCAAGGTTCAGTAGGCTGATCTAGTTGATCACCGAAGGGTTAATCTGGTTGAGGAGGATAATTATTAGTAACAGGTGTTTCCTGATTTTCAATTATAGGGTTTGGGGAAGTATGAGGGAAGTGTCACTAATGTGGAAACAAAGATCTAGTTAGGCGATATCATGATTTACTTCAGTCTGATTTGGACCCCTGTAGAGTAATGAGTCCCTTTAGAAGTTACCCATATGCGGGGAGCTTTATGTTAGCGGTGTACATTATTTTTAGGTGAGTGGAAAGAGGTAGATGTTTTTTTGGGTTTAATTTCAATGAGATTTATAGGAAGAGTTTCTTTTATAGAAAATTAAAAAAAATAACTAGGATCTAATCTACTATTAGTAGGGAAGTACTTTAGTGTAGGAGATAGGGATCATGTTTAAGGACCTGTTGTATTTTTCAATAGATATTTTTCTGGATTAGGAGTCCCATACGAGACATCTTGAGGAGGCACTTCATCCTTCTATCCACTATGTAGTTACTCCCTTTACATTGTCGATATATCTATAAGTTTAGAAGAATAAAGAGGTGATCGAGTAGATGAACTCTTGAGGAGGTTTATTGTGATTGGGGATCCAAGAAGTTTACTCAAGGAGAAAATTTTTCAATGTTGGGTCTTAGGATCTAGGACCTTTGAGGTTTCAACCAGTTGAGTGTCAACATTAACAGCTACCTTTATAGCCTCTTGGGGCTAGTGGTTTGTTTGATTTTACTTGTACATCAATCCGGTATGATTTCTCTATGGGGTTTACAGCCATCATTAGGACCAGTGACTAGTGGTTACTCGAGGTCAGTTTGGTGGAGGCAGTTAGGTTTAGTGTCTGCCTCAATGTAAGTTGTTTGTGAGACCATTTCAATAGTAGGGGAAAATTTTATGCTATAAAAATAGGGGATGAAGTAGTTAGAGAATGACCTCATAATGTTCCTCGAGTTTAGGCATCTCAACCTGAGCATGTTCATGGAGATGTCCATCAATATAGATTTAGAGGAAATAGGTTGTGTTAGTTTCATGTAGTGGAGGCACTAGACCTAGAGGGTCCAAATATTGTTTTACGTATGGTCAACCTGTCTTACACCCTTTTTTATTCCTCTTTTTATTTAGAATATTCACACTCCTTTTTTGTACCCACTCTAGTTTGTGCTCTAGGACTAGATTTAGAGAGGCTTACCATGACCCTAGTGTTGACTACACTAGTCATGGGACAATCCATCTTGTTTGATGTGTTATGAGGGTGTAGAATGATTGTGGGGACATATCTATCCCATGGAAACATTTTTTGGATTTATATGTAGCTGTATGATGTCATTCTAAAAATTAACATGTTGTATTTTATGTGTTCCATTATTGAATGCTTCCATAGGTGAGTCATGTTCTTGGATATGTATGGACAATGCATGGTGTTCATTGGAAATCAGATCTTTCAGGTGGATAGTTGGGGTGTAGGGCCCCTTCTTACCTTGATATCTAGGTTGTCCATGAAATCAATGGATGCTAGGATGGTGGGGGTTGACAAGGTTGTTGGGTAATTTTTGGATGTTTTTCCTTAGGAGGTTATGACACTACCCCTCAAAGTGATATTGAGTTTGGGAAAAACCTATAGATGGGTGCTTCTCTAGTTTCCAATGGATCCTTATCAGATGGAACCTTCTAAATTTTGGTAGTTAAGGATTCAAATAGAGGATATGATGCATAAGGGTTTCATCTATCCCAGTATGTCCCCATGGTGTGATTCAATGTTATTCAATAAAGAGGCGAATGGTAGTCTAAGGCTGTGTATATAATATGGGAGATTGAATCATGTGACAATCAAGAATCATTACCCTCTTCGGATAATCAATGATATTTTTTACTAGCTGAAGGGAGAGATATGGTTTTCTAATATCAACTTTCTATCTGGATATAATTAGTTGAGGGTGAATGAGGGAAATATCCTAAAGACTACCTTCAAGTTAAGGTATGGGAACTTTGAGTTTTTGGTCATTTAATTCTGTGTCATGAACAAACCTTCCATGTTCTTGAGGCTCATAAACTCCATATTTCATGAATTCCTAGACTAGTTCCTAGTTGTGTTCATTGAAAATATATTTATTTACTCAAGATTATAAGAGAAGCATGTCAAACATTTAGAGTTGTCTTGTCGGTTCTTTGATGATGCCATCTCCATGGAATGTCTTCCATGTGTATATTATGGAAATTTGAGGTGAATTTCCTCATGCACTTGGTTTCTGATTAGGGTGTGTAAGTATACCCATCGAAGATCGAGGAAATTTTATCTTGGGGGAAAACCTAAGAACATAGAGGATGTTTTTGATTTCCTTGGTCTCACTGGTTATTATAGAAGGTTTGTACCTGATTTCTCTTATGTTGCATCCCCACTGATAGAATTGACCAAGAAAGACCTGGATTTTATTGGGACTGATCAGTGCTAGTTAGAGTTCAATTACTTGAAGGGGAGGTTGGTTAGTGCTCTAGTTATTTAATTTCCAGAGGAGGGGGTGATGTTGAGGTGTTTTTTGACCCTTCCCATATGATATTGGGATGTTTTTTATTGCAACAGAGACTTGTGATCTCTTATGGTTGTAGGCAGTTACCACCCCACGATTGTAACTATTCCACCCATGATCTTGAGCCAATAGTGGTTGTGTTTTCACCAAATTTTTAGCAGCATTACCTTATTAGGGGTGTGATTTTTGGTCTCTACTGATCATAAGAGATTGATATATATATATTTTTACATCATGATCTAAATATACGATAGTATAGGTGGATGGAGTTTTTTAAAGATTATGATTTTTAAATCTCATACACGTTAGGAAAGGGAAAGTTCGGGGCCGATTCTTTTATTAGAAATCCATAAAAGGATTTTGTTTAAGAGTCCAAGTGTGATTGAAGAGCAATGTAGAAGTTTACAGCCTTTCACATAGATGAATGGATGTTTTATGGAAGATTTTGTTTATTTTATATGATGGTGCACTCATCCCTAATATAGTATGTGGATGATTCTTAGTCGGGAGACACAAAGGAAAAGGTGACTCATGATCCTGTTGGCCATGGTGATACTCTGGAGGGATGGTTGGATATGGATATTGTTTTAGGGGAGGCTCTCTGTTTTTTAAATTAATGCATGAGGGATTCATTTTTTGAGTTTTATAGGTCACCTTTGGCAACACAACTAGGAGTATCCAATATGTAACATGGATTTAGGATATAGTTTTTGTGTATTAGAATGAAAAGGATAGTGGAAAAGTTTTTAGTGAGTTATTTGGTTTTCCAGTAGGTAATGGATGAGCAATGTGTTCCTAATGATTTTTTCAGCCTTTGGATGTTCTTGAGTTTAAATGTGATGACATGTCCATGTATTTTATCATAGGATTACCCTAATATCAGGGAGGTTGTGATGTTAACTGGGTAATAATGAACCAATTGAAAAAATCATCCCACTTCCTAGCGATTGAGGAGTTAGTCATCTTGCATGTTTTGGTGCAGAGGTATATAGATGATGTGGTGTAGTTTCATGGAGTTACAAGGTCCATTTTATCAAATTGGGATGTTAAATTTACCTCAAAAGTATATAGGGTATTGAAAATTACTTTTGGAACTCTGTTACACTTCAACACTACTTTCCACTCTTAGATGGATGAACAGAAGGAGATGACTATCCAGATACTGGAGGATCTATTGCGAGCATGCATCTTAGACTTCATAGGATCTTGGGCACAAAAATTTCCCTTATTTGAGTTTTCTTATAAAAAAATCTATCACTCATCCACTGGAATGTCCATGTTTGGGGTGTTAGAGGAGTGGTTGTGTTTTTATCCATTGTTTTGGATGGATGTTGGTGATGAATAAGTTCTTAGATATGATGTTGTATAGAGCACAATATAGAAGGTTTAGGTTGGTCATGAGAGGATGAATACGGTGAAGGATTTACATAAGTCTTATGCTTATCATAGGAGGATTCCCCTAGAGTTTGAGGTTGGAGGACATGTGTTCTTGAGAGTCTCCCCTTAATGAGGGTAGTAGAGGTCTAACATAGGTAGTAAACTTTATCCATGATTCATGGGGCCCATTGAGGTCTTAGGGAAAATAGGTGAGGTGGCATATTAGTTGGAGTTTCCACCATGAATGGAGAGGATCCATGATTTCTTTCATGTGTCTCTTCATCATCAGTATCGTCACATAGACTCTTATGTCATTGAATAAGGAGAGTAGGATTTTGATGATGATGTGACATTCATGGAGAATCCAGTAATTATATAGGATCATTAAGAGAATGTGTTTTGTTGGTGATCCATACCCTTGGTTTGCGTGTTGTGGAGGCATGGTGGCCCTAATGATAGTACTTGGGAGTGGGAGATGCAGATCTATACCTATTAATCATAGATTTTTTGATTTTTTTCTTTGTATTTCATGGTATTTCATGGATGATGTGATGTTGGATCTGGTTCTTTTATAATATGTATTATTTTCTTGATGTATGGTGTGTGATAATGTTTTGATATATGAAAAATAGAGGACCAGATTTCGAATTGAGATTAATTATAAAATGATGTAATTAAACCCGTGAAGTAAAGTTAGTCCCTCCTAGATTGGATAGTATCTTAACATGGATGATGAAATTCACTAATTCATATGCTCAGGGTTGTGCAGTTTATTGGTTGTAGTGGTTTTGGTTTGAGGTTTTTGGAGGTTTTAGGGATTCATGGTTATGTGGTTGTGTGAAATGTGATGGTTTCTAGAAAGTAACAGATGATGTGGTGTTATTATCGGTGAGAGGTGGTGATGTGGATGAGTGACGATGAAGGTTTTTAGGTAATTTTTTGGTGTTACAGTTGGGGAGTTTGTCTATTGGTATCATTTGTGGCATGACATGGTCCTTGAGAGCTATCTTGTGGGATGGTTGTTCGGAACCCTTTTTTTGGTTTTGTTTTTTATTCTTGAGGATGAGAATCATTTGATAGGTATCTGATATAATATATCATGCCTTCTCGTCCCATTAATTCTCTAGTTTTGGGGGTTGGATACTATTGGGGGTGATTTGGAGGAAGCCCTAGAGGGTTTGATGGGGTTGGAGTTGCAAGAGTGTTGTAGCAGGTGGGTCACAATATGAACTAGGTTCACAACATGAATTAATGTTTTATGACTTTTTTAGAAATATGGTTTCACAAATTATATGTCTGATACGGTGGAGTCCATGATACAAATTTACATCATGAAATGAATTCATGACATGTAATTAAGTTCAGTCACGACGACTTAATTTTTAGTAAAAACTGATGTTTTTGGGAATTCTTATGGAATCAATGTTGTGAATCTAATTCATGGCATGAAGGGTTGGGATCTAGGTTGTAAAAATGGTTGATCATATGATTCTTTTTCATTTATCCATATCCATATTCCTCTATTTTTTGGATAACCCTAGGCATCTTGGGAGGTCTTCTTTCCCCACCTTCCCTCATCTTGATCTGTTGGTTCAGGTGGATGTTCCTTGATGATCAGTGGTAAGTCCTTATTTTCTTATTGGATGTTTTATTATGTTATTTTCATAGGTATCTACTATGGTGGTGTATTTTTGGTTTGGGGGGTGTGTGTGGGGTGTGTTTTAATGATCCTTGGGTGTGTTTTAGGTTGATTCATGAGTCTCCTATGAGGTTTTAGTTTTCGGGTATCTCTTCTTCACCCTGTGGCACATAGTGAGTTAACAAAACTCCATTTGAGGTAAGGAATCTATAATTTCTCTTTATTGTGTATCATGTAGGAGGGGTTTGATTTTATTATCTTTAGGAAGAAATTTTTTACTGTCTTCATGATGGTAAAGAATCATTTAATTGAAATTTAAGGTAAAGGGAGTTTTATTATCATGATTTTTGTGACGCCCCGACCACAGTTACCCAGAGTCGGTGCATTATTGCGTAACATTGGCATGATCACAAAAGATCAAGTCTCGAAAGATCGGTTAGTTTAGTAGCCTTGGAAACACTAGATACATTCATAAATGTTACATTACATCATAAAGTGGAAAATCACAATAACATAGTCTCCATAGTCCACACTTTTATCCCCTTCAGACTATCCCTGTAGGTCAGTCATAAAATATTTTTTCACATCCAAGGAAAAATAAAACATTGAAAGGGGTGAGCTCAGATGCTCAGTAAATATAACAATATAGCAGAAGCTTTCATAAATAAACATAAACATTTAAGGCAATGTATGACTAAAACAAAAGCCTTTTAAACTTGAACTTCATCATAATATGGCAAAAGTAAAATGAAATAATGTCATTTAATTCTTCACATGGATATTCTACTGGTCGAATAATCACATGAAATATCAATAACAACTTTCATAATGATGGAATTCATAATTCCAGACTATCATAACCACGTAGCCAAGGCCTCGTGCCAAGACTACAAATAAGATTTTGTCAAGGCCTCGTGCCAAGACACTAGTTTGTCTCAAGAGACCAACCGATGCAATTTTTTTAGAAGATACTTACATTTAAAATTGCTCAAATATACTCCAGTGTTTTTCTGAAAACATTATGCAAGCTTTTGAAAACAAAATAACTAATTCTGAGACTTCTCGACTAATTACATGCCATGATAGGTCCATGCCCAATCCCTTCCTGTCTACCACACTCAAGAGTTGGGTTTTCTGAAAACATTTTTAAGCTTGCGTTAAATACGTATACATTTGCACTGTATTTTCATATATTTGAGAGAAATATCTCTTTTTTAAAATCATTTAAAAATCACATAATTATAAAAGAAAACCTTTTGAATAAACATAAAAGTCAAAGAGGTTTATACACCGTATAAAATAAAGTTGTGTATAAAACAAAACATGCCTCAATGAAAGGATATTGAGATGAAGTACCTTAAAAATATCATTTTTTAAATAAAATAGATCTATTATGTGTATTCACTATAAGTACACATAAATAAAGTACAAATACAAGATAGTACATAATAATATCATGACATAATTTGAAAGTAGGAGATTAACCCAAAGAATAGAAATTGGGTTAAGAAGTTCCCTTACTAAGATCATTTTTTAAATAAAATAGATCTATTATGTGTATTCACTATATTTACACAAAAAGGAAGTATAAATACCAGATAGGACATAATACTATCATGACATAATTTTAAAGTAGGATATTAACCCAAAGAATGGAAATTGGGTTGAGAAGTTCCCTTACCTCGTGTCTGACCTGACTCGATCGTTCTTTAATCTCTTGA
The DNA here is from genome assembly GCA_963277665.1 of Viscum album. NCBI lineage: Eukaryota > Viridiplantae > Streptophyta > Magnoliopsida > Santalales > Viscaceae > Viscum > Viscum album. Next base: position 1,688,172,816 of record OY728163.1, on the reverse strand, counting down.
ATAATAAACTAGAGTTAATTTCTACTTGCTTAAGAACCTTTAAAAGTTCATTATTCCTTTTATATCACTTATTACCATGTTACGAACTTAATGTAATTATTTAAGTTAATAACGGTTGTTTTGTCGATCATTGGTACTTGAGTCAAAAATAAACTTCTTATAATTACATGTTGTTCATGTGGTAAAATATCTATTATATCCAGAATTATATTCATGATGTAGATATCATATATATCATACATATCTATTATATACATTCATTTATAATATTACATAACATTTAGAGGTGGGAAATGAAATGCACCGTTCATGGAGACGGTAAGCCGTACGTACGCATGAAAGCTACTTTCATTTCTATTTCATATTTAATGGAATGAAATTATAATTATATAAAGGTATACTATAATTACAGTATAATATAATGTATAATACTATTTACTCCATCCTTTATACATCCCACATATGGTTTGTAATGAAAATGAGAATTATCCTAAGCATATCTCTGAGAGTGTCGTAACCAAGAGTGAAGCAAGGTCTGTTGTCGTGCACCAGTTCCCGTTCGAGTCTAGCTCAAAGAGGTGTTTTTAGGTTTTACCCCTAGGTACATCTGTGTCAGTGTTGCCTCTATCTGCTCGTATCCAGACATGGATGTATTGCTCAGAAAACTCATAAATTCTCTATAATACCAAAATTCTTGGAAGTTCTTCTATACTAATCCACAAAGCCTATCTTAGGGCTATGTTCTCTAATCAGAGTTTATCTAAATCTAGATTCCAAGGTTAGTACTAAACTGCCTTTGATACCAACTATGACGCCCCGAACCCAGTTACCCAGAGTCGGTGCATTATTGCGTAACATTGGCATGATCACAAAAGATCAAGTCTCGAAAGACCGATTAGTTTAGTAGCCTTGGAGACACTAGATACATTCATAAATGTTACATTACATCATAAAGTGAAAAATCACAATAACATAGTCTCCATAGTCCACACTTTTATCCCCTTCAGACAGTCCCGGTAGGTCAGTCATAAAATATTTCTTCACATCCTGGGAAAAATAAAACATTGAAAGGGGTGTGCTCAGATGCTCAGTAAAGATAACAATATAGCGGAAGCTTTTATAAATAAACATAAACATTTAAGGCAATGTATGACTAAAACAAAAGCCTTTTAAACTTTAACTTCATCATAATATGGAAAAAGTAAAATGAAATAATGCCATTTACTTCTTCACATGGATATTCTACTGGTCAAATAATCACATGCAATATCAATAACCACTTTCATAATGAAGAAATGCATAATGCCAGACTATCATAACCACCTAGCCAAGGCCTCGTGCCAAGACTACAAATAAGATTTTGTCAAGGCCTCGTGCCAAGATACTAGTTTGTCTCATTAGACCTGCCGATTCAATTTTTTTAGAAGATACTTATGTTTAAAATTGCTAAAATATACTCCAGTGTTTTTCTGAAAACATTATGCATGATTTTGAAAACAAAATAACTAATTGAGAGATTGCTCGACTAATTACAGGCCATGATGGGTCTATGACCAATCCCTTCCGGTCTACCACACTCAAGAGTCGGGTTTTCTAAAAACATTTTTAAGATTGCGTTAAATACGTATACATTTGAACTGGATTTTCATATATTTGAGAGAAATATCTCTTTTTTAAAATCATTTAAAAATCACATAATTATAAAAGAAAACCTTTTGAATAAACGTCAAAGTCAAAGGGGTTTATACACCGTATAAAATAAAGTTGTGTATAAAACAAAATATGACTCAATGAAAGGAGATTGAGACGAAGTCCCTTACAAATATAATTTTTTAAATAAAATAGATCTATTATGTGTATTCACTGTAAGTACACATAAATAAAGTACAAATACCAGATATGATATAATAATATCATGACATAATTTGAAAGTAGAAGATTAACCCAACGAATAGAAATTGGGTTAAGAAGTTCCATTACAAAGATAATTTTTTAAATAAAATAGTTCTATTATGTGTATTCACTATATTTACACAAAAATAAAATCCAAATACCAGATAGGACATAATAATATCATGACATAATTTGAAAGTAGGAGATTAACCCAAAGAATGGAAATTGGGTTGAGAAGTTCCCTTACTTCATGTCCGAATTGACTCGATCGTTCTTTAATCTATTGAATAATAAACTAGAGTTTATTTCTACTTGCTTGAGAACCTTTTCAAGTTCATTATTCCTTTTATATCACTTATTACCATGTTATTTACATTATGTAATTATTTAAGTTAATAACGGTCATTTTGTCGATCTTTGGTACTTGAGTCGAAAATAAACTTCTTATAATTACATGTTGTTCATGTGGTAAAATAACCATTATATCCAGAATTATATTCATGATGTATATATCATATATATAATACATATCCAATATATACATTCATTTATAATATTACATAACATTTAGAGGTAAGAAATGAAATGCACCGTTCATGGAGACGGTAAGTCGTACGTACGCATGAACGCTACTTTCATTTCTATTTCGTATTTAATGGAAAGAAATTATAATTATATAAAGTTATACTATAATTACATTATAATATAATTTATAATACCATTTACTCCATCCTTTATACATCTCACATATGTCATTAACGATTCAAATCACTTTGTGGGGGCGGTAGTCCGCACTTCCTAAAATGAAATTATCGCGTTTACCCATAATGGAAATCATAAAGGTATGCCATAAATGAAAAATACAGAATAATAAGAAAAAAAACATAATATATATCATATATAAAAATTGTGTCATCATAATGGCCACCATGAGAGGTGTTAAAAGAATATTGAACAATCATCGTTTCGTGAGGCAGTAATTCGCCACCCACAGAAATAGTATGTTCTTTAACCATTAGATTAAGGTGTGTGTAAGTGTAAATAAAATAAATCTCATAAAAACATCCAAGTATATTTATGATACTGTTTTTGATATAAAATAAAATAATAAAAAGAGTTTAGGGGGTTGGAGAAGAAAAATAAAACAAAACAACGCAAGAGAAGACATTGCCTTTAAATCGGGTAACTCTTTTTTATTTGAGCCAAATGCTTCTTTGGGAAGACTTCTTCCAAAAGTGAGGATTCTAGGAGTAATATAGGGAAGTTGATAGAGTATTTGGGCTGAGTTTGGACGATTCAAATGGCCTAGAAGGTGTGAATAAGGTGGTAGTGGTGGGGGCCTTTTATAAGAGGAGAGGAGGGGCACTCTTGGAAAGATAAAAATGTTACATTATTATGAAATGCTTTTCAGATTCTAAAAGTCCTACAACGATATATTTAGAGGATAAGGTGATAAGGGTTCTAAATATTCTCATCCAATAGGTTTTTGACAAGTGTAAGCCTTAGATTTTACATTATATTTTCATTTTATTTAAATCGTTAATTAATGGGGTAATCTCTACATCATCATTGTGTCATAAAAACTTTAATTTATTTAATGTCTAAAAATTATAAAAAAATTACCATGATGTATAAAATCTTTCTATCTTTCCAATGAATATTTATAGTCTAAAATTTAACTTATATAACCTCATGTAATAATTGTTTTAGTAAAACAACACATGTTTGTGACAATTTTATTTTTACTTTAAATAAAAAGTTATTAATGTCATTTTCTTACCCAAGTGGATATATGGGGTCCCCAAGTTTACCCATGGATTTTATTGGTCGGACATGACTCATCCAATAAGGGTAAGACAAGTGTAAAGGTATTTTAATATTTTTATAATATCATTTTTACCTTAAATTTCACTAATTACCTTTAATCGCGATTAATAAAACTTAAAAGTTACAATTCACCAAAAAATTATTTTAATCTCATTGAACCAAATTTTACATCCTAATGACAACCATGTTTGTCGGATTTTTTAAATTCAATTTATAGAAGTGGTAAAGTGTCATTTAAATGAAAAATCAGTTTTTTAACTACCACTTAGTGGTTTCACTATTCATCAAAAATTGATGTTTTTCAGAACAATGACAAAATTTCACCCTAAGCTATAATTGATATTCTGAATTCAAAAATGATGTCTATTTTACAAAATTCCAAACATAAAAGTTTCATTAATTAATTTTATAATTAATTCCCGCTGTCAAAAGAAATAGCGTGTTTTTAACAAACAATATATATCAAAAGATTGACAATTGTTAATGTCCAATTTCAAAGTGAAATTAATTATAATGACCACCATTGGATAAAATGGTAAAAAATATATTATAATTATACTTTAAAACCACTATATAGTATAATTTATCACTATAATTTATTTTTATTAAAAAATTTGTTTTTAAGTATTTTTCACTATTCATAAAAATTGGAAGTTCTCAGAAAAATAACAAAAATTCAACATAGGCTAATTTCGATATTCCGAATCCAAAAATGAAGTCCATTTTGAAATATAAAATATATATAATTTCAAAAAGTGGGTATTACTATTCATAATGGCTATTTTGATTGGTCGTGGTGCGTTAGAATCTTGAACTTGCGTACAATGCAAGCTATTACATTATTGAAAGAGAAGCGTATCGTGGAAGCTCAGGGTGTTACATTCTCCCCTCCTTAAATAAATTGTGTCCTCTCATTTTGAAATTTTTCTTTGAAAATAAAAGGTTGAAAATAGAAAATACCTTTGTGGAAAACCCACATCTGAAATAGGGTTACTAAAAATATAACATTAAAAGAAAGAAAGAGAGGTACAAAGGTCACCCGAGATAGCCCATACTAGGATTATATAAAAATATGGATATGGAGGAAAAACAAACCATCAAGGTCTGATGGAGAGTTATAGAAAACAGGATTAGGAGAAAGTTAACCACAAGAAAATCACAAACTTGTGATTGGTTAAACTGTCATTGAATCACCAGTTGGAAAAGTTAACCGACAACGTTTTTGTTTTAAGTTACCTTTCATAAAGTTGAGGAATTTATTTAAGAGATTTACTAAGAATGTAAGGAAATATACTTACTGGTCATGTAGGCATTCATTCTTTAATAAATTTTTACCACGAACCCATCTTTCACTCCAAATGGTAACAGAACTCAAAAATATTCTATTTATCCTAATTGTATAAGGTTCCAAATATTACCACATATCATTTAGATTAGGAAAACTATTTTGTAATAACCAGGGACTTCCTGTAGGCTATTGGTAGGTAATAAAGGTCTGTCTCACTATGGTTGTGGGTTCGATTCCTACAGCTTTGTCCGACGTGACGGGTTATCCCCCAACCTGCAGGTTGTCCTTTTCCTAAAATTATAGTATTATAATATTCCAAAAATAATCTTCAGAAATGTTTTAACCTTAAACAATAATATCAAAAGTTCAACTTAATTCATTCCAACCTTTATAGTTATCCAAAATACCTCTATCCAGACTTTCTCTAAAAGGTCTCTAAATTCCAAAATCAATTGTAACGTCAGATTCCCCAAACAAAGTAATGTTTCTCATATTGTCACATACTAAAAATATTATTACCTTCATCATATTAAATCCTTAATGAAAACAACAAGTACTGCAGTACAATCCATATATATATATCACATTATCCTTATAACCAGAATATAATCCTGGTGTCCAAAAGCACCAATACATTAATTATTCCACTTCAACTGTAGTAACATCATAAGATTGTCCTTGATCCCTTGGCCTTTTCTGAGGTAAGTTTCCCTGACGCTTAGGAAATTCATTTGTATAATGCCTCATTTCCCTACAATTGTAGCATTCAACATTGATAGACTCTTTCTTTTCCTTGCAATCACGAGCCTGGTGACCTTTTTCTCCACATTTATAACAAACTCCCATTCCTTTTAGGCAAGTACTGGGGTGATTATTCCCACAATTATCTCATAACGGAAAATCCTTCTTTCCCTTTTTCCCTTTATCTGCCTCTTATTCCACCGTTCTCTTCTTCTCTTTCTTTACTTTATTGTCATAAGATTTAGAGAATACCTTTTCTGTCTTGATGGCGCATGAGACAATATCTTCGTACGATGAGAAGGTTTGTGAGACTAATGATCGATGGAGAAATAGTTTTAACCCATCAAAGAAATGATTGATCTTACTTCTTGGGTTACGTAAATAATCTGGAGCATGCCTTGCTAACCTTGTAAAGTTAGCCGCATACTTTTTGACATTCTCATCCTCCTTCTGCCTCAGACTCAGAAATTGCCTTTCCATATCTTATCTATGGTCACGAGGGAATTATTTTTCTAATAAAAGCTCTTTGAACTCTCTCCATTCCATAATTTATACTTATTCATCTTCCTTTGTGTTTTGAATAAGCGACCACCATTGATCGGCATATCTAGTAAGGCGGTAAACTTCCATGACAACCCTCTCCCTTTCGCTACTCCCCAAGGTGTGGGAATATTTTCTCTAAGGAGTTTATCCATTGATCAGATACTAATGGATTTGTACCCCCCATTAAATGTTGGCGGTTTCTGCCTCATGAAATGATCTAACATTGATCCTCCACATTGCGGATCAGGGTGCTCCATACGAGTAAGGTTATTATTCATAACCTGAGTGATTTTTCCCAGTATAGTGATAAGGTGATCAGCACCAGTTGTATCTCCAGCTCCAAAATAATTATCTTGAGCAGGAGGGAAATACCTACATGGAGTGCGTGCATTTATACGGTTTCCATTCCTCCCACTAGGTGCCATTTCAAAACAATGGCATAAACTAGATTAGTTTATGAATAAAAATACATAATTCCATACTTGTAAAACACTTAACATAAATTAAACAATTTATGGATATAATCCATAATCATAAAAAAAATTATTTGAGGAAGTATATACCCATAAAACCTTCATAATGGTTTGTAAGGAAAACGAGAATTATCCTAAGCATATCCCCGGGGGTGTCGTAACTAAGAGTGAAGCAAGGCCCGTTGTCATGCACCAGTTCCCGTTCGAGTCTAACTCAAAGCGGTCTTTTTAGGTTTTACTCCTAGGTACATCTGTGTCAGTGCTGCCTCTATCTGCTCGTATCCAGACATGGATGTATTGCTCAGAAAACTCATAAATTCTCTATAATACCAAAATTCTAGGAAGTTCTTCTATACTAATCCACAAAGTCTATCTAAGGGCTATGTGATCTAATCAGAGTTTATCTAAATCTATCTTCCAAGGTTAGTACTAAACTGCCTTTGATACCAACTATGACGCCCCGACCCCAGTTACCCAGAGTCGGTGCATTATTGCGTAACATTGGAATGATCACAAAAGATCAAGTCTCGAAAGACCAATTAGTTTAGTAGCCTTGGAAACACTAGATACATTCATAAATTCTACACTGCATCATAAATTGAAAAATCACAATAACATAGTCTCCATAGTCCACACTTTTATCCCCTTCAGACAGTCCCTGTAGGTCAGTCATAAAATATTTCTTCACATCTTGGGAAAAATAAAACATTGAAAGGGGTGAGCTCAGAAGCTCAGTAAAGATAACAATATAGTGAAAGATTTCATAAATAGACATAAACATTTAAGGCAATGTATGACTAAAAAAAAATCCTTTTAAACTTGAACTTCAGCATAATATGGAAAAAGTAAAATGAAATAATGTCATTTACTTCTTCACATGGATATTCTACTGGTAGAATAATCACATGAAATATCAATAACCACTTTCATAATGATGAAATGCATAATGCCAGACTATCATAACCACATAGCCAAGGCCTCGTGCCAAGACTACAAATAAGATTTTGTCAAAGCCTCGTGCCAAGACACTAGTTTGTCTCATGAGACCTGCCGATTCAAATTTTTTAGAAGATACTTACATTTAAAATTGCTCAAATATACTCCAGTGTTTTTCTAAAAACATTATTCATGCTTTTTAAAACAAAATAACTAATTCAGAGACTGCTCGACAAATTACAGGCCATGATGGGTCTATGCCCAATCCCTTCCGGTCTACCACACTCAAGAGTCAGGTTTTCTGAAAACATTTTTAAGATTGCGTTAAATACGTAAACATTTTCACTGGATTTTCATATATTTGAGAGAAATATCTATTTTTTAAAATCATTTAAAAATCACATAATTATAAAAGAAAACCTTTTGAATAAACGTAAAAGTCAAAGGGGTTTATACACCGTATAAAATAAAGTTGTGTATAAAACAAAATATGCCTCAATGAAAGGAGATTGAGACGAAGTCCCTTACAAATATAATTTTTTAAATAAAATAGATCTATTATGTGTATTCACTTTAAGTACACATAATGAAAGTACAAATACAAGATAGGATATAATAATATCATGACATAATTTGAAAGTATAAGATTAACCCAAAGAATAGAAATTGGGATAAGAAGTTCCCTTACAAAGATCATTTTTTAATTAAAATAGATCTATTATTTTTATTCACTATATTTACACAAAAATAAAGTATAAATACCAGATAGGACATAATAATATCACGACATAATTTGAAAGTAGGAGATTAACCCAAAGAATGGAAATTGGGTTGAGAAGTTCCCTTACCTCATGTCTGACTTGACTCGATCATTCTTTAATCCCTTGAATAATAATCTAGAGTTTATTTCTACTTGATTGAGAACCTTTTCAAGTTCATTATTCCTTTTATATCACTTATTACCATGTTATGAACATTATGTAATTATTTAAGTAAATAACGGTCGTTTTGTCGATCTTTGGTACTTGATTCGAAAATAAACTTCTTATAATTACTTGTTGTTCATGTGGTAAAATATACATTATATCCAGAATTATATTCATGATGTATATATCATATATATCATACATATCCAATATATACATTCATTTATAATATTACATAACATTTAGAGGTAAGAAATGAAATGCACCGTTCATGGAGACGGTAAGCGTACGTACGCATGAACGCTACTTTCATTTCTATTTAGTATTTAATGGAATGAAATTATAATTATATAAAGGTATAATATAATTAAATTATAATATAATTTATAATACCATTTAATCCATCCTTTATACATCCCACATATGTCATTAACGATTCAAATCACTTTGAGGGGGCGGTAGTCCGAACTTCCTAAAATGAAATTATCGTGTTTACCCATAATGGAAATCATAAAGGTATGCCATAAATGAAAAATATAGAATAATAAGGAAAACAAAAACATAATATATATCATATATAAAAATAGTGTCATAATAATGGCCACCATGAGAGGTGTTAAAAGAATATTGAACAATCATCGTTTCGTGAGGCAGTAATTCGCCACCCACAGAAACAGTATGTTCTTTAACCATTATATTAAGGTGTGTGTAAGTGTAAATAAAATCCTTCTCATAAAAACATCCAAGTATATTTATGATACTGTTTTTTATACAAAATAGAAGAATAAAAAGAGTTTAGGGGGTTGGAGAGGCAAAACAAAACAAAACAACGCAAGAGAAGACATTACCTTTAAATCAGGTAAGTCTTTTTGATTTGAGCCTAAGGCTTCCTTGGGAAGACTTCTGCCAAAAGTGAGGATTATAGGAGTAATATAGGGAAGTTGAGAGAGTATTTGGGTAGAGGTTGGACGAGCCAAATGGCTTGGAAGGTGTGAATAAGGTGGTAGTGGTGGGGGCCTTTTATAAGAGGGGAGGAGGGGCACTCTTGGAAAGATAAAAATGTTAAATTATTATGAAATGATTTTCGGATTATAAAAGTCCCACAATGATATATTTAGAGTATAAGGTTATAAGGGTTCTAAATATGCTCATCCAATAGGTTTTTTACAAGTGTAAGCCTTAGATTTTACATTATACTTTCATTTTATTTAAATCGTTAATTAATGAGGTAATCGCTACATCATCATTGTGTCATAAAAACATTAATTTATTTAATTTCTAAAAATTATAAAAAAATTACCAAGATGTAGGAAATATTTTTAGCTTTACAATGAATATTTATAGTCTAAAAGTTAACTTATATAACCCCATGTAATAATTGTTTTAGTAAAACAACACATGTTTGTGACAATTTTATTTTTACTTTAAATAAAAAGTTATTAATGTCATTTTCTTACCCAAGTGGCTCTATGGGGTCCCCAAGTTGACCCATGGATTTTATTGGTCTTCCATGACTCATCCAATAAGGTTAGGACAAGTGTAAAGGTATTTTAATATTTTTATAATATCATTTTTACCTTAAATTTCACTAATTACCTTTAATCGCGATTAATAAAACTAAAAAGTTACAATTCACCAAAAAATTATTTTAATCCCATTGAACCAAATTTTACATCCTAATGAAAACCATGTTTGTCGGATTTTTTAAATTCAATTTATAGAAGCGGTAAAGTTTCATTTAAATGAAAAATTAGTTTTTTAACTACCACTTAGTGGTTTCACTATTCATCAAAAATTAATGTTTTTCAGAACAATGCCAAAATTTCACCCTAAGCTATAATTGATATTCCGAATTAAAAAATGATGTCTATTTTAAAAAATTCCAAACATATAAGTTTCATTAATTAATTTTATAATTAATTCTCGTTGTCACAACAAATAGCGTGTTTTTAAGAAACAATATATATCAAAAGATTGACAATTGTTTATGTCCAATTTCAAAGTGAAATTAATTCTAATGACCACCATTGGATAAAATGGTAAAAAATATATTCTAATTATAATTTAAAACCACTCTATAGTATAATTTATCACTATAATTTATTTTTATTAAAAAAGTTGTTTTTAAGTATTTTTCACTATTCATAAAAAATTGGAAGTTCTTAGAAAAATACCAAAAATTCAACATAGGCTAATTTGGATATTCCGAATCCAAAAATGAAGTCCATTTTGAAATATAAAATATATATAATTTCAAAAAGTGGGTATTACTATTCATAATTTCTATTTTGATTGGTCGTGGTGCGTTAGAATCTTGAAATTGCGTACAATGCAAGCTATTGCATTATTGAAAGAGAAGCGTATCGTGGAAGCTTGGGGTGTTACATTCTCCCCTCCTTCAATAAATTGAATCCTCGCATTTTGAAATTTTTCTTTGAAAATGAAAGGTTGAAAATAGAAAATACCTTTGTGGAAAACCCACATCCGAAATAGGGTTAATAAAAATATAACATTAAAAGAAAGAAAGAGAGGTACAAAGGTCACCCGAGATAGCCTATACTAGGATTATATGAAAATATGGATATGGAGGAAAAACAAACCATCAAGGTCTGATGGAGAGTTGTAGAAAACAGGATTAGGAGAAAGTTAACCACAAGAAAATCAAAAACTTGGGATTGGTTAAACGATCATTGAATCCCCAGTTGGAAAAGTTAACCGACAATGTTTTTGTTTTAAGTTACCTTTCATAAAGTTGAGGAATTTATTTAAGAGATTTTCTAAGAACGTAAGGAAATATACTTACTTGTCATGTAGGCATTCATTCTTTAATAAATTTTTACCACGAACCCATCTTTCACTCCACATGGTAACAGAACTCAAAAATATTCTATTTATCCTAATTGTATAAGGTTCCAAATATTACCACATACCATTCAGATTAGGAAAACTATTTTTTAATAACCAGGGACTTCCTGTAGGCTAGTGGTAGGTAATAAAGGCCTGTCACACTATGGTTGTGGGTTCGATTCCTACAGCTTTGTCTGACGTGACGGCTTATCCCCCAACCTACAGGTTGTCCTTTTCCTAAAATTATAGTATTATAATATTCCAAAAATAATCTTCAGAAATGTTTTAACCTTAAACAATAATATGAAAAGTTCAACTTAATTCATTCCAACCTTTATAGTTATCCAAAATACCTCTATCCAGACTTTCTCTAAAAGGTCTCTAAATTCCAAAATCAATTGTAACATCAGATTCCCCAAACAAAGTAAAGTTTCTCTTATTGTCACATACTAAAAATATGATTACCTTCATCATATTAAATCCTTAATGAAAACAACAAGTACTGTAGTACAATCCATATATATATATATATATCACATTATCCTTATAACCAGAATATAATCCTGGTGTCCAAAAGCACCAATACATTAATTATTCCACTTCAACTCTAGCAACAGCATAAGATTGTCCTTGATCCCTTGGCCTTTTCTGAGGTAATTTTCCCTGACGCTTAGAGAATTCATTTTTATAATGCCTCATTTCCCTACAATTGTAGCATTCAACATTGATAGCCTCTTTCTTTCCCTTGCAATCACGAGCCTGGTGACCTTTTTCTCCACATTTATAACAAACTCCCATTCCTATTAGGCAAGTACCGGGGTGATTCTTCCCACAATTATCGCATAATGGAAAATCCTTCTTTCCCTTTTCCCCTTTGTCTGCCTCTTATTCCACCGTTCTCTTCTTCTCTTGCTTTACTTTATTGTCATAAGATTTAGAGAATTCCTTTTCTGTCTTGATGGCACATGGGACAATATCTTCGTACGACGAGAAGGTTTGTGAGACTAATGCTCGATGGAGAAATGGTTTTAACCCATCAAAGAAATGACCTATCTTACTTCTTGGGTTACGTAAATAATCTGGAGCATGCCTTCCTAACCTTGTAAAGTTATCCTCATACTTTTTGACATTCCCATCCTCATTCTTCCTCAGACTCAGAAATTTCCATTCCATATCTTATCTATGGTCACAAGGGAAGTATTTTTCTAATAAAAGCTCTTTGAACTCTCTCCATTCCATACTTTATACTTCTTCGTCTTCCTTTGTGTTTTGAATTAGCGACCACCATTGATCGGCATCTCCAGTAAGGCGGTAAACTGCTATGACAACCCTCTCCCTTTCGCTACTCCCCAAGGTGTGGAATATTTTCTCTAAGGAGTTTATCCATTTCTCAGATACTAATGGATTTGTACCCCCCATTAAATGTTGGTGGTTGTTGCCTCATGAAATGATCTAACATTGATCCTCCACGTTGCGGATCAGGGTGCTCCATACGAGTAAGGTTATTATTCATAACCTGAGTGAGTTGTCGCAGTATGGTGATAAGGTGATCAACACCAGTTGTATCTCCAGCTCCACAATAATTATCTTGAGCAGGAGGGCAATCCCTACATGGAGTGCGTGAATTTATACGGTTTCCATTCCTCCAACTAGGTGCCATTTAAAAACAATGGAATAAACTAGATTAGTTTATGAATCAAATACATAATTCCATACTTGTAAAACACTTAACATAAATTGAACAATTTATGGATATAATCCATAATCATAAAAAAAATTATTTGAGGAAGTATATACTCATAAACCCTTCATAATGGTTTGTAATGAAAATGAGAATTATCCTAAGCATATCCCCGGGACTGTTGTAACCAAGAGTGAAGCAAGGTCCGTTGCTGTGTACCAGTTCCCGTTCGAATCTATCTCAAAGTGGTGTTTTCAGGTTTTACCCCTAGGTACATCTATGTCAGTGCTTCCTCTATCTACTCGTATCCATACATGGATGTATTGCTCAGAAAACTCATAAATTCTCTATAATACCAAAATTCTAGGAAGTTCTTCCATACTAATAATCAAATTCTATCTTAGGGCTATGTTCTCTAATCAGAGTTTATCTAAATCTAGCTTCCAAGGTTAGTACTAAACTGCCATTGATACCAATTGTGACGCCCTGACCCCAGTTACCCAGAGTTGGTGCATTATTGCGTAACATTGGCATGATCGCAAAATATCAAGTCTCGAAAGACCGATTAGTTTAGTAGCCTTGGAAACACTAGATACATTCATAAATGTTACATTACATCATAAAGTGAAAAATCACAATAACATAGTCTCCATAGTCCACACTTCTATCCCCTTTAGACAGTCCCCGTAGGTCAGTCATAAAATATTTCTTCACATCTTGGGAAAAATAAAACATTGAAAGGGGTGAGCTCAGATGCTCAGTAAAGACAAAAATATAGAGGTAGCTTTCATAAATAAACATAAACATTTAAGGCAATGTATGACTAAAACAAAAGCCTTTTAAACTTGAACTTCAGCATAATATGGAAAAAGTAAAATGAAATAATGCCATTTACTTCTTCACATGGATATTCTACTGGTCGAATAATCACATGAAATATCAATAACCACTTTCATAATGATGAAATGCATAATGCCAGACTATCATAACCACGTAGCCAAGGCCTCGTGCCAAGACTACAAATAAGATTTTGTCAAGGCCTCGTGCCAAGACACTAGTTTGTCTCATGAGACCTGCCGATTCAATTTTTTTAGAAGATACATACGTTTAAAATTGCTCAAATATACTCCAGTGTGTTTTTGAAAACATTATGCATGCTTTTGAAAACAAAATAACTAATTCAGAGACTGCTCAACTAATTACAGTCCGTGATGGGTCTATGCCAAATCCCTTCCGGTCTACCACACTCAAGAGTCGGGTTTTCTGAAAACATTTTTAAGATTGCGTTAAATACGTATGCATTTTCACTGGATTTTCAAATATTTGAGAGAAATATCTCTTTTTTAAAATCATTTAAAAATCAAATAATTATAAAAGAAAACCTTTTGAATAAACGTAAAAGTCAAAGGGGTTTATACACCGTATAAAATAAAGTTGTGTATAAAACAAAATATGCCTCAATGAAAGGAGATTGAGACGAAGTCCCTTAAAAATATAATTTTTTAAATAAAACAGATCTATTATGTGTATTCACTATAATTACACATAAAGAAAGTATAAATACAAGATAGGATATAATAATATCATGACATAATTTGAAAGTAGAAGATTAACCCAAAGAATAGAAATTGGGTTAAGAAGTTCCCTTACAAAGATCATTTTTTAAATAAAATAGATCTATTATGTGTATTCACTATATTTACACAAAAATAAAGTATAAATACTAGATAGGACATAATAATATCATGACATAATTTGAAAGTAGGAGATTAACCCAAAGAATGGAAATTGGGTTGAGAAGTTCCCTTACCTCATGTCCGACTTGACTCGATCGTTCTTTAATCTCTTGAATAATAAACTAGTGTTTATTTCTACTTTCTTGAGAACCTTTTCAAGTTAATTATTCCTTTTATATCACTTATTAACATTTTATGAACATTATGTAATTATTTAAGTTAATAACGGTCGTTTTGTTGATCTTTGGTACTTGAGTCGAAAATAAACTTCTTATAATTACATGTTGTTCGTGTGGTAAAATATCCATTATATCCAGAATTATATTCATGATGTATATATAATATATATCATACATATCCAATATATACATTCATTTATAATATTACATAACATTTAGAGGTAAGAAATGAAATGCACCGTTCATGGAGACGGTAAGCCGTACGTACGCATGAACGCTACTTTCATTTCTATTTCGTATTTAATGGAATGAAATTATAATTATATAAAGTTATAATATAATTAAATTATAATATAATTTATAATACCATTTAATCCATCCTTTATACATCCCACATATGTCATTAACGATTGAAATCAGTTTGAGGGGGCGGTAGTCCGCACTTCCTAAAATGAAATCATCGCGTTTACCCATAATGGAAATCATAAGGGTATGCCATAAATGAAAAATAAAGAATCATAAGGAAAACAAAAACATAATATATATCATATATAAAAATATTTTCATCATAATGGCTACCATGAGAGGTGTTAAAAGAATATTGGACAATCATCGTTTCGTGAGGCAGTAATTTGCCACCCACAAAAACAGTATGTTATTTAACCATTAGATTAAGGTGTGTGTAAGTGTAAATAAATTTATTCTCATAAAAACATCCAAGTATATTTATTATTATTATTTTTATACAAAATAAAAGAATAAAAAGAGTTTAGGGGGTTAGAGTAGCAAAATAAAACAAAACAACGCAAGAGAAGACATTACCTTTAAATCGGGTAACTCTTTTTGATTTGAGCCAAAGGATTCCTTAGGAAGACTTTTGCCAAAATTGAGGATTCTAGGAGTAATATAGGGAAGTTGAGAGAGTATTTGGGCAGAGGTTGGACGAGCCAAATGGCTTGGAAGGTGTGAATAAGGTGGTAGTGGTGGGGGCCTTTTATAAGAGGAGAGGAGGGGCACTCTTGGAAAGATAAAAATGTTACATTATTATGAAATGCTTTTCGGATTCTAAAAGTCCTAAAATGATATATTTAGAGGATAAGGTGATAAGTATTCTAAATATTCTCATCCAATAGGTTTTTGAGAAGTTTAAGCCTTAGATTTTACATTATATTTTCATTTTATTTAAATCGTTAATTAATGAGGTAATCGCTACATCATCATTGTGTTATAAAATCTTTAATTTATTTAATGTCTAAAAATTATAAAAAAACTACCATGATGTAGGAAATCTTTTTATATTTCCAATTAATATTTATAGTCTAAAATTTAACTTATATAACCCCATGTAATAATTGTTTTAATAAAACAACACATGTTTGTTACAATTTTATTTTTACTTTAAATAAAAAGTTATTAATGTCATTTTCTTACCCAAGTGGCTCTATGGGGTCCCCAAGTTGACCCATGGATTTTCTTGGTCGGCCATGACTCATCCAATAAGGGTAGGACAAGTGTAAATGTATTTTAATATTTTTATAATATCATTTTTACCTTAAATTTCACTAATTACCTTTAATCGCGATTAATAAAACTTAAAAGTTACATTTCACCAAAAAATTATTTTAATCCCATTGAACCAAATTTTACATCCTAATGAAAAACATGTTTGTCGGATTTTTTAAATTCAATTTATAGAATCGGTAAAGTTTCATTTAAACGAAAAATCAATTTTTTAACTACCACTTAGTGGTTTTACTATTCATCAAAAATTGATGTTTTTCAGAACAATGCCAAAATTTCACCCTAAGCTATAATTGATATTCCGAATTCAAAAATGATGACTATTTTAAAAAATTCCAAAAATATAAGTTTCGTTAATTAATTTTATAATTAATTCCTACTGTCACAACAAATAGCGTGTTTTTAAGAAACAATATATATCAAAAGATTGACAATTGTATATGTCCAATTTCAAAGTGAAATTAATTCTAATGACCACCATTGGATAAAATGGTAAAAAATATATTCTAATTATACTTTAAAACTACTCTATAGTATAATTTTTCACTATAATTTATTTTTATTAAAAAAGTTGTTTTTAAGTATTTTTCACTATTCATAAAAAATTGGAAGTTCTCAGAAAAATACCAAAAATTCAACATAGGATAATTTCGATATTCCGAATCCACAAATGAAGTCCATTTTGAAATATAAAATATATATAATTTCAAAAAGTGGATATTACTATTCATAATGGCTATTTTGATTGGTCGTGGTGCGTTAGAATCTTGAACTTGCGTATAATGCAAGCTATTGCATTATTGAAAGGGAAGCGTGTCGTGGAAGCTCGGGGTGTTACATTCTCCCTTCCTTCAATAAATTGCATCCTCGCATTTTGAAATTTTTCTTTGAAAATAAAAGGTTGAAAATAGAAAATACCTTTGTGTAAAACCCACATCCGAAATAGGGTTAATAAAAATATAACATTAAAAGAAAGAAAGAAAGGTACAAAGGTCACCCGAGATAGCCCATACTAGGATTATATGAAAATATGGATATGGAGGAAAAAAAACCATCAAGGTTTGATGGAGAGTTGTAGAAAACAGGATTAGGAGAAAGTTAACCACAAGAAAATCACAAACTTGTGATTGGTTAAACGGTCATTGAATCCCCGGTTGGAAAAGTTAACCGACAACGTTTTTGTTTTAAGTTACCTTTCATAAAGTTGAGGAATTTATTTAAGAGATTTACTAAGAACGTAAGGAAATATACTTACTTTTCATGTAGGAAAATAGAACCCATCTTTCACTCCAAATGGTAACAGAACTCAAAAATATTCTATTTATCCTAATTGTATAAGGTTCCAAATATTACCACATACCATTTAGATTTGGAAAATGATTTTGTAATAACCAGGGACTTCGTGTAGGCTAGTGGTAGGTAATAAAGGCCTGTTGCACTATGGTTGTGGGTTCGATTTCTACAGCTTTGTCCGACGCGACGGGTTATCCCCCAACCTGCAGGTTCTCCTTTTCCTAAAATTATAGTATTATAATATTCCAAAAATAATCTTCAGAAATGTTTTAACCTTAAACAATAATATCCAAAGTTCAACTTAATTCATTCCAACCTTTATAGTTATCCAAAATACCTCTATCCAGACTTTCTATGAAAGGTCTCTAAATTCCAAAATCAATTGTAACATCAAATTCCCCAAACAAAGTAAAGTTTCTCTTATTGTCACATACTAAAAATATGATTACCTTCATCATATTAAATCCTTAATGAAAACAATAAGTACAGAAGTACAATCCTTATATATATATATATCACATTATCCTTATAACCAGAATATAATCCTTGAGTCCAAAAGCACCAATACATTAATTATTCCACTTCAAATGTTGTAATAGCATAAGATTGTCCTTGATCCCTTGGCCTTTTCTGAGGTAATTTTCCCTGACGCTTAGGAAATTCATTTGCATAATTCCCCATTTCCCTACAATTGTAGCATTCAACATTGATAGCCTCTTTATTTCCCTTGCAATCACGAGCCTGGTGACCCTTTTCTCCACATTTATAAAAAACTCTCATTCCTTTTAGGAAAGTACTGGGGTGGTTCGTCCCACAATTATCGCATAATGGAAAATCCTTCTTTCCCTTTTTCCCTTTATCTGCCTCTTATTCCACCGTTCTCTTCTTCTCTTGCTTTACTTTATTTTCATAAGATTTAGAGAATTCATTTTCTGTCTTGATGGCACATGAGACAATATCTTCGTACGACGAGAAGGTTTGTGAGACTGATGCTTGATGGAGAAACGGTTTTAACCCATCAAAGAAATGATAGATCTTACTTATTGGGTTACTTATATAATCTAGAGCATGCCTCTCTAACCATGTAAAGTTAGCCTCATACTTTACGACATTCTCATCCTACTTCTGCCTCAGACTCAGAAATTTCCTTTCCATATCTTCTCTATGGTCACAAGGGAAGTATTTTTCTAAGAAAACCTCTTTGAACTCTCTCCATTCCATACTTGATACTTCTTCATCTTCCTTTGTGTTTTGAATCAGTGACCACCATTGATCGACATCTCCAGTAAGGCGATAAACAGCCATGACAACCCTCTCCCTTTCTCTACTCCCCAAGGCGTGGAATATTTTCTCTAAGGAGTTTATCCATTGCTCAGCTACTAATGGATTTGTACCCCCATTAAATTTTGGTGGTTGTTGCCTCATGAAACGATCTAACATTGATCCTCCACGTTGTGGATCAGGGTGCTCCATACGAGTAAGGTTATTATTCATAACCTGAGTGAGTTGTCCCAGTATGGTGATAAGGTGATCAGCACCAGTTGTATCTCCTGCTCCACAATAATTATCTTGAGAAGGAGGTCAATACCTACATGGAGTGCATGCATTTATACAGTTTCCATTCCTCCCACTAGGCGCCATTTCAAAACAATGGCATACACTAGATTGGTTTATAAATCAAAATACATAATTCCATACTTGTAAAACACTTAACATAAATTGAACAATTTATGGATATAATCCATAATCATAAAAAAAATTCTTTGAGGAAGTATATACTCATAAACCCTTTATAATGGTTTGTAATGAAAATGAGAATTATCCTAAGCATATCCCCAGGAGTGTCATAACCAAGAGTGCAGCAAGGCCCATTGTCGTGCACCAGTTCCCATTCGAGACTAGCTCAAAGCGGTGTTTTCAGGTTTTACCCCTAGGTACATCTGTGTCAGTGCTGCCTCTACCTGCTCGTATCCAGACATGGATGTATTGCTCGGAAAACTCATAAAATCTCTATAATACCAAAATTCTAGGAAGTTCTTCTATACTAATCCTCAAAGTCTATCTTAGGGATATGTTCTCTAATCAGAGTTTATCTAAATCTAGCTTCCAAGGTTAATACTAAACTGCCTTTGATACCAACTGTGACGCCCCGACCCCAGTTACCCAGAGTCGGTGCATTATTGCATAACATTGGCATGATCACAAAAGATAAAGTCTCGAAAGACCGATTAGTTTAGTAGCCTTGGAAACACTAGATACATTCATAAATGTTACATTACATCATAAATTGATAAATCACAATAACATAGTCTCCATAGTCCACACTTCTATCCCCTTCAGACTATCCCTATAGGTCAGTCATAAAATATTTCTTCTCATCCTAGGAAAAATAAAACATTGAAAGGGGTGATCTCAGATTCTCAGTAAAGATAACAATATAGTGGAATATTTCATAAATAAACATAAACATTTAAGGCAATGTATGACTAAAACAAAAGCCTTTTAAACATAAACTTCAGCATAATATGGAAAAAGTAAAATGAAATAATGCCATTTACTTCTTCACATGGATATTCTACTGGTCAAATAATCACATGAAATATCAACAACCACTTTCATAATTATGGAATGCATAATGCCAGACTATCATAACCACGTAGCCAAGGCCTCATGCCAAGACTACAAATAATATTTTGTCAAGGCCTCGTGCGAAGACACTAGTTTGTCTCATGAGATCTGTCGATGAAATTTTTTTAGAATATACTTACGTTTAAAATTGCTCAAATATACTCCAATGTTTTTCTGAAAACATTATTCAAGGTTTTGAAAACAAAATAACTAATTCTGAGACTGCACTACTAATTACAGGCCAAGATGGGTCCATGCCCAATCCCTTCCTGTCTACCACACTCAAGAGTCGGGTTTTCTGAAAACATTTTTAAGATTGAGTTAAATACGTATACATTTGCACTGGATTTTCATATATTTGAGAGAAATATCTCTTTTTTAAAATCATTTAAAAATCACATAATTATAAAAGAAAACCTTTTGAATAAACATAAAAGTCAAAGGGGTTTATACACCGTATAAAATAAAGTTGTTTATAAAACAAAATATGCCTCAATGAAAGGAGATTGAGATGATGTCCCTTTCAAATATCATTTTCTAAATAATATAGATCTATTATGTGTATTCACTATAAGTACACATAAAGAAAGTACAAATACAAGATAGGACATAATAATATCATGACATAATTTGAATGTAGGAGATTAACCCAAAGAATAGAAATTTGGTTAAGAAGTTCCCTTACAAAGATAATTTTTTAAATAAAATAGATCTATTATGTGTATTCACTATATTTACACAAAAAGAAAGTATAAATACAAGATATGACATAATAATATCATGACATAATTTGAAAGTAGAAGATTAACCCAAAGAATGGAAATTGGGTTGAGAAGTTCCCTTACCTCGAGTCCGACTTGACTCGATCATTATTTAATCTCTTCAATAATAAACTAGAGTTAATTTATACTTGATTAAGAAACTTTTCAAGTTAATTATTCTTATTATATCACTTATTACCATGTTATGAACATTATGTAATTATTTAAGTTAATAACGGTCGTTTTGTCGATCTTTGGTACTTGAGTCAAAAATAAACTTCTTATAATTACATGTTGTTCATGTGGTAAAATATCCATTATATCCAGAATTATATTAATGATTTATATATCATATATATCATACATATCCAGTATATACTTTCATTTATAATATTACATAACATTTAGATATAAGAAATGATATGCACCGTTCATGGAGACGGTAAGCCGTACGTACGCATGAACGCTACTTTCATTTCTATTTCTCTTTTAATGGAATGAAATTATAATTATATAAAGGTATACTATAATTCCAGTATTATATAATTTATAATACCATTTAATCCATCCTTTATACATCCCACATATGGAATTAACGATTCAAATCACTTTGAGGGGACGGTAGTCTGCACTTCCTAAAATGAAATTATCGTGTTTACCCATAATGGAAATAATAAAGGTATGACATAAATTAAAAATACATAATCATAAGGAAAACAAAAACATAATATATATATCATATATAAAAATAGTTTCATCATAATGGCCACCATTAGAGGTGTTAAAAGAAGATTGAACAATCGTCGTTTCGTGAGGCAGTAATTCGCCACCCACAGAAACAGTATGTTATTTAACCATTAGACAAATGTGTGTGTAAGTGTAAATAAAATAATTCTCATAAAAACATCCAAGTATATTTTGGATACTGGTTATGATACAAAAGAAAAGAATAAAAAGAGTTTAGGGGTTTGGAAAAGAAAAATAAAACAAAACAACACAAGAGAAGACATTACCTTTAAATCGGGTTACTCTTTTTTATTTGAGCCAAAGGCTTCCTTGGGAAGAATTCTGCCCAAAGTGATACTTCTAGGAGTAATACAGGGAAGTTTAGAGAGTATTTGGGAAGATTTTGGCCGATCCAAATGGATTGGAAGGTGTGAATAATGTGGTAGTGGTGGGGGCCTTTTATAAGAGGAGAGGAGGGGCACTCTTGGAAAGATTGAAATGTTACATTATTATGAAATGTTTTTCAGATTATAAAGGTCCTACAATGATATATTTAGAATATAAGGTGATAAGGGTTCGAAATATGATCATCCAATAGGTGTTTGACAAGTGTATGCCTTAGATTTTACATTATCTTTTCATTTTATTTAAATCGTTAATTAATGAGGTAATCGATGCATCATCATTGTGTCATAAAAAAATTAATTTATTTAATGTTTAAAAATTATAAAAAAATTACCATGATGCAGGAAATCTTTTTATCTTTCCAATTAATATTTATAGTCTAAAATTTAACTTATAAAACCCCATGTAATAATTGTTTTAGTAAAAAAACACATGTTTGTGACAATTTTTTTTTACTTTAAATAAAAAGTTATTAATGTCATTTTCTTAACCAAGTGGCTCCATGGGGTCCCCAAGTTGACCCATGGATTTTCTTGATCGTCCATGACTCATCCAATAAGGGTAGTACAACTGTAAATGTATTTTCATATTTTTATAATATCATTTTTACCTTAAATTTCACTAATTACCTTTAATCGCGATTAATAAAACTTAAAATTTACTATTCACCAAAAAATTATTTTAATCCCATTGAACCACATTTTACATCCTAATGAAAACCATGTTTGTCGGAGTTTTGAAATTCAATTCATAGAAGCGGTAAAGTTTCATTTAAATGAAAAATCAGTTTTTTAACTACCACTTAGTGGTTTCACTATTCATCAAAAATTGAAGTTTTTCAGAACAATGCCAAAATTTCACCCTAAGATATAATTGATATTCCAAATTCAAAAATGATGTCTATTTTACAAAATTCCAAACATATAAGTTGAATTAATTAATTTTATAATTAATTCCCGCTGCCACAATAAATAGCGTGTTTTTAAGAAATAATATATATCAAAAGATTGACAATTGTTTATGTCCAATTTCAAAGTGAAATTAATTCTAATGACCACCATTGGATAAAATGGTAAAAATATATTCTAATTATACTTTAAAACCACTATATAGTATAATTTATCACTATAATTTATTTTGATTAAAAAAGTTGTTTTTAAGTATTTTTCACTATTCATAAAAAATTGGAAGTTCTCAGAAACATACAAAAAATTCAACATAGGATAATTTCCATATTCCTAATCCAAAAATGAAGTCCATTTTGAAATATAAAATATATATAATTTCAAAAAGTGAGTATTACTATTCATAATGGCTATTTTGATTGGTCGTGGTGCATTAGAATCTCGAACTTGCATATAATGCAAGCTATTGCATTATTGAAAGAGAAGTGTATCGTGGAAGCTTGGGGTGTTACAATTTTATAGCTTTGATATTATTTTGATGTTGTGATTGTATGTAATAAATTACTCACTACAAATCATGTCATTTGGGATCATTTTCTTTCACCGTAGTTTCTGTTATATGGAATCCTTATTGTGTGTTATTGCGAAATAACCTGAAATTGAAATCGGATAAATGTTTATATTTGGTTAATCAAATAATTTCCCCAAGATTTATGCCTTATGTGAGAATTTCCTAAATAAAGAAGTGAAATTTGATAAAAACCCATCACTAAATCTCAAAAATGTTATATTGTGTGGTTGGTATGAGGTCGTGTTGTGGGGCGGTGATGTGTGTGATGCGTGGTCATGCTATTGGGTAGTGATGTGCAGTTGTGATGTAGGGACAATGGTTTTTTGAGGTAGTGTTGTGGGGTGAAGATGGGTGATGTGTTTGTGTGTATTTTTTATATGGGGGGAAGAGATGAATATGGTTGTGTTGTGCTAGATTCCTAGGTAGGGATGGAATAATTAGATAATAATGTTTGAAATTTTTTGGGTTCTATTTGGTAAATATATGGAAATGGTTAACAGATGTTGAACTAAAATTGAAAGTTTGGTTAAACAAGAAAATTGTTTAATAATGAAAGGAAAGTGATGTTTAAATGAAATTTGATAGGCTTGTAATAAAAAGTGGGGATTTGATTGTGGCTTGTTTTTGTTGTGTGGATTTCTACATTTAGAGGTGGTAGAGAAAGTGGGTTTTATTATGAATTTATTAGTGCTTGTTGTGAAAAAATAGAATGGGGTTGTGTGTGTATATGTATATATATACCCTGTACATTCCTTGTGATTTATATATGCACCCACCCATGTATATCACCATGTGACAACTCCCATATATTTATATAGGGGGTGTTTTTTCCAGCATCCTAGTGGTAATATGGATGGATGGCTACCCACTCATTCCCTCTCTCTCTTCTAGGTGAGTAGATATGAACAGTTTGTGATGGACATAGGTTAGATAGTGCATTAGGGGATAGCCTAGGTGTCTACTGGTGAGATGTGATGAAACCATGTCGTGGGGTAGTTTGGTGTGATAGACCATGTTTCTGCGATGAGATGTGATGTGACCACACTATAAGGCAGTGGCTCATGTGCCTGTGGGCATGATGTTATGTGACCATGATGAAGTGTTGTTGTGTAAGTTATATGAAAGAGTTGGAAGTCCTAGGAGGTACGAATTTGGGTCGTGAGAGTGTAAAATCAGTGTGAAAGCGGTGATGGGTACCCTTTTTCAATATGCTTCTTATTATGTAACTATATTAGGATTTATTATTTAGTGAGTGTGTTATGGTGAGGATGGGCTTGAGTAGTTGACCTATTTAGGTGTTGTTTGGTTCTGATATTTTCTCACGGATGCATTAGTATGCTTCCTTTACATGTGCATTAGAGACTTTGGTTTTCTTAATGAGTATACTTTTTTTCTCACCCTATGTATATAAAATTGATTTTCATGTTTCTAGGAGGATCACATGGACCATACTGGACATTTCTAGATTAGACCCTAAGTTTTTCGTTGTGTTGCTGCCTTAGTTTTCTTTTTTCTATTTAAATTTGGAGACATTTATATGTATTAGTTTAATTTATACATGAATTCTAGGATAGATTTGGTTTCTTTCTTACATTATTACTTGATTTTGTTTTTGGTTTATTAATCCTATATCCCAATACTATATTTTTATAGAGGGAAATTCCTCCCATTTGTGAGATTTTTACATACCCTCGGTGATAATCACCAACTCGGGGCCTCCCAGAGTTTGGACTCAGGGGTTATTATCTCTCTCTCTTCATTACAATATCTTTAATAGAGGGTTTCATGACATAAATAATGATCGTACACTACCAAAAAATGGTGTTCCTTGGACGTTTTTTCAAGGTTGTTTTGAAAACTACCGCTAAATGTTTTGATGAAAAAAGTTTAACTTTGATTTTTAGTGGTGGTTATTAAAAAAAAATTAAAATTTTTTCAAATTTTTTTATTTTTTTCAATGAAAAAATCTAATTTTTGGTGGGGGTTTTTAAAAAAATCATCAGTAAATAAGAGCGGTTTGAAGAAACTACTGCTAAATTTAATATTTTTTAAAAAAATATTTATTTATTATTTATTATTTATTATTTTCTCTCAAAAATAGTTTGTTATTTATAATTTTAATTAATCATAATGTTTTAATTAATTAATATTAAGAATTATTAGTTAATAATAACATGAAACTTAAAACAAATCTAAAAAAACTGAAAAGTAGACTTTCGAGTAAAACAACCATAACTTCTCATCCAAGAGCCTGTTTAAGATCCAAAACTAGTAAAATAAAATTTTATTAAATGTGATAAAAACACATGACATTTAAATCATATGATAATCAATGGAAAAATATATATCAAAATTTCAAAAAATTCGAAAATCAAACTCAAACTTCAAACAACTATAACTTTTGATCTGGGTGTTTGTTTGGCTCTACCACATATCAAATCAGGGAATGTGACAATTCCTATGTTATGGAGGGATAGTTAGAATATTATAAATTTGAGGGCACATTTTTTCACCCTTAATAAGGCTCATAAGGCCTTCGAAACAACGTTTTTAGTTTTCGTACCCTGATTAATTAAAGTTCAAATGGATGTAAGTTCTAATATAGTAGTCCATTCAGCATATACCACATACCAGATTGAAGATCGTTTCATGATCTTCGATTCAACTGGTTGTGGAGATGAAACAGACTCTCAGATCAAGAGTTGTGGTCATTTTAGGGTGTTTAGGCTTCTTTAGGGTTTTTAGAGTTTCTTAGAAATTTTATGTGTTTTAATAGTATCCCCATTTTTTAATATACAATGGATTTTTCAGCCTAATTTAACGGGGGGTCTTATTGCCTTTTTTTAGTGGGGACTGAATTTATCCTTAGGGATTACATTCATATTGATATTATGGTTTTGAAATTTTATCATTTTTTATAATGTAAATTTATTTATAATTAAATATATGTATATTTTCTTATATTTACATATAATAAATATCTTGTATAAATACATATTTACATAGAAATGTATTTTTAATTATATAAACCAAATGAAAATAAATATATTTTATTTTTTTCATTTAAATTAAATAATTATCAATTTTATATACATTTAGTAAATATTTATATATATTTATGTTTACATATTTTTGTATCATATATGTGTAGATATATATATCTATACATTTACTTGTTTTTATATATATTTTTATATTAATACACAGTTATATATCTGAGTGTTTTTATATATATTTATGTAATTTTTTTATAAGTATATATATTTTTAGATATTTACATCTATTTATTATTTTATTACTTTATTATTTTTTTATTTAAAATTTTAAAATTTAATATTTATTGATTTAATATTTATGGATTTATTTTTATTATTAATTTAATGTTAAATGAAAATTTAATATTTATTATTAATTTATTAATGATTAATGATTTATTGATGATTTATTGATTTGTTATTTGTTATTATCATTTATTATCATTTATTTTTCATTTGTTATTTTTCATTTATTTATTATTTATTTATTTATTATTTATTTATTATTAATTTATTTAATATTTAATTGTTATTTATCTATTACATATTTATAATTTTAGAATGGATAGATGGTTTCTCAGGAGCTTCTCTCCCTAAGTCACGATAAAGATTAGGGCTTTGATGCTGCACCTCCCTGCTCGGATCTCTGATGGAGGATATCTTCTTAGTTTCCAAGTGCTTTGATTCTTATGCACGCTGTTTCATGCCTAGATCCAAGGTCTCTCATGCATCCTGCTATCGGTGCATTCACTATCAGCATCAACTATGGCTTCATCGCTAACCGCTTCGAACACGCTGCGATAGCGGTTTGCGATGCCATTGATCCAAGATATCTTATATGTATTTCTATTGGTATTCACTTACAGTGTCAACTCTGGCTCCATCGACAACATATTTGAGCACACTGTGATTGAGGTTTATGACGTTGTTTCGTGTTTGGATCCAAATCCTTCTATCAATGCCTTCACCACCGGCGTCAACTGCACCTCTGTAGCCAACCTACCTACTTGGGATTTTTTTTTACATTTTTAAAAAAAATATTTTCCAGAAAATGCTTAGGGCAAATTTTTTTAAAAAAATGCACCTCAAAGGCGACATCCTGGATGTCGCCTTTGCATTTCGGGGGCAAGGCGGCATCCGCGATGCCGCCTTTCTCCTATAAATTCTTTTTTTTTGAATTTTTGTTTTTTTTGTTTTGTTTTGTTTATATATATATATATAAATATATATAAACAAAACAAAAAATTTCTGCAGAATTTCTCTGATATTAAAGATCCAGCGCTACATCCATTACAGCAGTCCGGATTCTGACAGAAACTCTTACCCAGGCCTCCCTTTTATAAGAGGGCTTGCCCTGAAAATAATTCTGCATTTTCGATGTGGGATTAAGGTTCTACCTTTACTACGCAGTACATTCTGCATTTCCGATGTGGGATTCTGTTTCAAGTACGTGACTTTGAAATATAATAAAATATAAACTATAAGTCCAATATAAATAAAATTTTAAATATTGATTAAACATATAATAAATAGTTGAAAACAAAAAGAATTTCCTCAAAAATGTTGATGAAAAATAATCTATAACCTTTCAAAACTGCCTACTTGAAACTTAAAAATGTTTCAAATACGTGAATTTGAAAGACTATAAAATATAAACTATAAAACGAATATAATTGAAACTTTAAACATTGATTAAACATATAATAAATAGTTGAAAACAAAAGAAATTTCCAAAAAAATGTTGATGAAAAGTAATTTATAAACTTTCAAAACTGCAGACTTGAAACTTAAAATTTTTCAAGTGTGTGAATTGGAAAGACCATAAAACATAAAATAGAAGACCAATATAAATGAAATGTTAAAAATTAATTAAACATATAAGAAATAGTTGAAAACAAAAGCAATTTCCAAAAAAATGTTAATGAAAAATAATTTATTAGCTTTCAAAACCGCCTACTTGAAACTTAAAAATGTTTCAAGTACGTGACTTTGAAAGATTATAATTATATTACTAATTAACTAATTAATTATTATATAATTAATAGTTATATTAATAATTAACTAATTAATTATTATATAAGTAATAATTAATGAGTAATAATTAATAATTAATAATTTAATGAATAGTTATAATTAATATTTATATTACTAATTAATAATTACTAATTACTTATTAATAATTATTAATTACTAATTACTAATTATAATGAATAATTATAATAAATATTTATATTACTAATTAACTAATTAATAATTAATAATTAATAATTACTAATTAATTAGTTATAATTATTAATTATATTTCCAATTAACTAAATATTTATTATATATGTAATAATTATATTAACAATTAATTATTATACAATTAATGATAATATTACTAATTAACTAATTAATTATGAAATATTTAATTATTAATAATTACTAATTAATAATTAAAAATTATAATGAATAAATGTAATTAAAAATTATATTACTAATTTACTAATTAATGGTTATATAATTAATAATTATATAATTAATGAACTAACTAACTATTATATAATTAATTACTAATAATTAATAATTAATAATTATAATGACTAATTATAATTAATATTTATATTACTAATTAACTAATTAATAATTACTAATTACTAATTACTAATTACTAATTACTAATTACTAATTAATAATTAATAATTATAATGAATAAAGGTAATTAAAAATTATATTACTATTTTAGTAATTTATTATTATATAATTAATAATAATATTACAAATTAAATAACTAATTTTTATATAATTAATTATTATTAATTACTAATTAATGATTATAATGAATAATTATAATTAAAAATCATATTACAAATTTACTAATTAATTATTATAATGAATAATTATAATTAAAAATCATATTAAAAATTTACTAATTAATTATTATATAATTAATAATAATATTACTAATTAACTAATTAATTTTTACATAATTATCTATTAATAATTACTAATTAATAATTATAATTACTTATTATAATTAATTATCTTATTTATAATTAACTAATTAATTATTATATAATTAATAATGATATTACTAATTAAATAATTATTTACTATATAGTTAATAATTATATAATTAATCATTATATTACTAATTAAGTATTATATAAATAATAAATAATAACTAATAGTTATAATGAATAATTATAATGAATAAATATATTAATAATTAACTACTTATTTATTATATAATAATTTTTAATAATTACTAATGAATAATTATAATGAATAATTATATTACTAATTAACTATTATATAATTAATTATTAATAATATTAATTTAATAGTTAAATAAATTATTATATGTTTAATCCATGTTTTAACTTTAAATTATATCGGTCTTATAGTTTATATTTTAGTCTTTCAAAACCGCATACTTTAATCATTTTAAGTTTCAAGTAGGTGGTTTTTAAAGCTTATAAATTATTTTTCATGAACATTTTATTCGAAATTCTTTTTATTTTCGACTATTTGTTATATGTTTAATCCGTGTTTTATGTTTCATTTATATCGGTTTTATAGTTTATATTTTATAGGATTTCAAAGTCACGTGCTTGAAACATTTTTAAGTTTCATGTTGGTTGTTTTGAAAGCTTATAAGTTATATTTCATCAATATTTTTTACGAAATTATTTTTATTTTCAAATATTTATTTTATGTTTAATTCATGTATTAAGTTTCATTTATATTGGTCATATAATTTATATTTTATAAGCTTTCAAAATCACGTACTTGAAACTTCTTATGTTTCAAGTAAGTGGTTTTGAAAGCTTATAAATTATTTTTTATCATCATTTTTTATGATTTTTTTTTGTTTTAAACTATTTTATATATGTTTAATTAATGTTTTAAGTTTCATTTATATTGGCCTTATAGTTTATATTTTATATTCTTTCAAAGTCACGTACTTGAAAAATTTTAAGTTTCAAGTATGAGGTTTTGAAAGCTTATAAATTACTTTTCATCAACATTTTTTTGGAAATTTCTTTTTTTTTAACTATTAATTATATTTTTAATCAATGTTTAAAGTTTCAATTATATTCGTTTTATATTTTATATTTTACAGTCTTTCAAATTCACGTATTTGAAACATTTTTAAGTTTCAAGTAGGCGATTTTGAAAGGTTATAGATTATTTTTCATCAACATTTTTGAGGAAGTTATTTTTGTTTTCAACTATTTATTATATGTTTAATCAATGTTTAAAATTTCATTTATATTGGCCCTATAGTTTATATTTTATTGTATTTCAAAGTCACGTACTTAAAACAGAATCCCACATCGGAAATGTAGAATGTACTGTGCAGTAAAGGTAGAACCTTAATCCCACATCAAAAATGCAGAATGATTTTCAGGGCAAGCCCTCTTATAAAAGGGAGGCCTGGGTAAGAGTTTCTGTCAGAATCCAGACTGCTGTAATGGTTGTAGCGCTGGATCTTTAATAGCAGAGAAATTCAGCTGAAATTTTTTGTTTTGTTTATATATATATATATATATATATATATAAACAAAAAAACCCAAAAACAAAATAAAAATAAAAATAAAAATTTTCAAAAAAAAAAGATTTCTTTAGGAGAATGGCGGCATCGCGGATGCCGCCTTTCACCCGCAGCGCAAAGGCGGCATCCGGGATGCCGCCTCTGAGGTTCATTTTTTAAAAAAAATTCCCAAAGTGTTTTCTGAAAAATATTTTTTTTTATAAACATAAAAAAAAATCCTACCTACTTGTGGTGGAGATTCAACTATGTTTCCTTCTACTCTCGATAATGTTTATAAGACTAATGATGTAGAGTAAAATCATTAATTCTCTCTCATAAAGGGATCAGATGCTCCTACCATTCATCGAAAAGGCAGTGTGGTACACATCAAGGTAGATATGATTACTGTCTCAGAACACTTCAAAATAGGTGAGAACTCATTTATTTCTCGTCTTGTTTTTTCATATGGGTTCCAATCTAATGAAAATTTAGGAATTAATTGAGTAGATCTCGAAAATATGGGGTTTCTTATCTTATAAATGAATTTCTTTAGGTTGCAGATTTAATCAAATGCTCTTTCCATATGACGGGTCAAAGATACGAACATGGGGATTTGGATCAATTTTTCTTAAACTAGGAATTATTCATATCCATGAATGGGATAGTAATTTTAATCCTCTTGAATTTGGTATGTATTCTATTCAATTGTGGGCAAGGGTCTATGGTCTTAATTGGATTGTTTAACACCCAAAAAATAATGTATGATATCGCAATTTCAATTAGGGTTTCAATTAAGATCAAAAAAGTAATAGAGGTGCCAAGATTGGGGCACTTCAACCACTTTTTGGTTGAAGTTGATCTGAAATCCAATTTTGTTGATCATGTTCTACTGTACATTGATGAAGATGAACTTGATTTATGAATTGTGAATGAAAAAAAGCCAATTTGTTTTTTAATTCAAGGTAATTGGACATGAAATCTATAATTTTAGGAAATTTGTTGCCTATGAATATTTCTCTCTATGTGGGCATGACTTTAAGATACATGTGATGAAGAATAAAAATTAAGCCACCCAATGTTCTGTTGGGAGTGCTCAAACTATTATAGCAACTTTGGGTTATAATTCATTCCCTGAGAAGATTATGCAAGCATCTGATGGTCTCAATGTATTGGCTGATACACCTTTGGTGGATGCTGCTCCTACAAAAGACTACACAAAAATGAGAGCACCTATTCCCAACATATCACAAAAAAATGTGATGGAAACATTCAGCTGTGATACTTAAATGGTTCTTGTCAAGAAAACCCCTAGACATAATGGTAGTGCAGGGATTGGACAACCAGCTTGTGGGATTTCTGGATAGTTGATTGTGCAGTCTGAAGGTGATAGTGATTTCTCTACTGGATGAGTGGAGGAATGGGAATACATTCATTTTCAGTGCACTGGTAAAAATAAATTATAGTCTGATGTTGTTGCTGGGAATGAACATAATGTAGGGGAGGGAAGTTTGGCTGTTCAAGTTGCGCAAAAATTCACTAAGATTAGTAACATACAAGTGACTGATAAGTATATATCACCTCTCATGGATATAATGAAGCTTATTGAACATGATATTAGAGTCTAAGCTATGAAAAATGATGCTTCAAAAGCCATTAATGATTCTATTGAGATACCTCACACTCTATCAGAAGGGGATTGACAGTATACTAAGACTTGTAAATGAGGTCGACATCCAAAAAACTATGGATGAGGACGTAGAATGGATGACTGGATTATGGAGTGTGGCTAGTTTCCCATGTCTTCTTCCAAGGAGCTCTCTCTGAAGCAGGTTAAACTCAAGGAAAAGTACTATGTGATTTTAAACTAGAAGAATTCTCTGTCAGAAAGAGAATCTATTGATGATGCCTCAGATCATGGGGATGATCCTAATCCTACCCATTTGTAGTTTTTCTTTTTTTGTATGAGGACTTGTCTCATGTTCTTTCTCTTTTTCATGTTCTATATTTTATTTTTCAATAATGTATAGTAGGAACAGGTTCACCTTGCTCCTAAACCCTTTGGTATTTATTATTTATTTACTACCACTTCTTATTTATTTATTATTTATTATTCATTTAATATTAATTTAATATTTAATATTTATTTATATTTATTACCATTTATTATTTATTTATTATTTAGTTATGTATCATTTACCCAATATTTAATTATTATTTATTTATTACATATTTATTACCATTTATTATTTATTTATTATTTAGTTATTTATCATTTACCCAATATTTAATTATTATTTATTTATTACATATTTATTACTTAATAATTATTTATAATCTATTTATTATTTATCTATTATCTCTTTTTTATTAATTTATGATTTATTTATTACTTATTTATTATATATTCTTTATTTATTATTATTTAATATCATTATTTTTTTATTTGTATATATAGAATTATATTACATACTGTTTATTCACCAAATAAAAAAGCTTGCTATAGTGGTAAAGTCTTTACAGTATATCTAACAGGTAAGGGGTTAAAATCACTCACAATGTATATATTTTCCTGATTTATGCATGGCATGCATGGAATATTCGTTCAATGTAGGATAAATAATATATAATATTAATAAATATTAATAATAAATATTAATAAATATTAATAAATAAATAATAAATAATAAATAATGAATAATAAATAAAAAATAAAAAATAATAATAAAATAATTAATTACATAAATAAAAAATTTAAAAAAATCAAAGAAAACAAACAATCGCCACCAAACAAAACGCTGCTAAATAAAAAACCACCGTACGAAAAGCACCAAGAAATGCTAAAAAAATGCAAAGAAATGCCTTTTTGTAGTGATATATGATCATTATGAAATAATTATTCTTCTATAATTATACTATCATATTTACCTTTTTAACTTTGAATCTATTAGAAAACGAAGACATTGTTCGTGTGTATGTGTGGACTACCAACTCAATGAAGTGAGATGATTAGTTTTTCATTTTAACCTTATATGGATGGTGATAAGGATATATTTACTGAATACATATGATATATATTATATAATAATGATTATATAAAGGTGAATTATTTTTTTCATTTATTTCGTACCATCTGTCGAAAAGTGAAAACAATGTTCTTGCATACGTATGATATATCGTCTCCATGAATGGTTTAATTCATTTTTCTATCTTCACCTTTCAAGTATGACCCCAAATACATATACAATAAATATTTATGATATCTATATCATTATTATCATCTTGGAGATGATGGAACTAGGATCAAGATTCAAGGACTGAAAGAACTAAATCGAAACATACATGAAAAAACTAATGAGTTAACACTTCAAAATGATGATTTTAATAAATAACTATTAATAAATAGGAATTGAAATTTTATAAGTGGATAATATATGATATTATAAGTATTTATATGGCTATGATATATAATTATAATAAATTTAAATTTAATATACTTGAGGGTACAAGTATATACAAATCAAGTCGGAACTAAGACAATGGTTTATTTCACAATCTCATCATTATTCCGGATTGTTTATGTCTAAGTCTTCACTAGGGGAATTATTTTATCCTTTTATCTTAAATTAAACCTATTTTATTCTACACTATTTATTTCTTGAAATTTCTTTTTTTACTTTCATTTTACTCTCTTTAAGTATTCAAGAGTCTAAAAGTGTACTTTGAAAGAAAAGTTAATTTATTTCTCTCTTTGGTCGAATATATTTTTTCTTCTTCCATATCTATGTTTTCTAAAAATGTTTTCATAATTTGTTTAATATTATAATATGATTTTTAAATTAATTTTTACCTATGTTTTACTTTCTATAAAAATATTTTAATGTAATATTTTTTGCTTTCAGAATGATTTAATTTTTGAATTTTCTCTAAAAATTTGAAAGGAATCATTGTTTTTGCATACATGGCATGAATAGAATTTCCTATTGTCAGCCAGACCAATGATTTTTTTAGGTTTATTTCAAAGAAATTTTTTTCCTTAATATTTTTGAAATTTTTAGATTTTAAATAATTTTTTTCAAAACTTAAAGTTATTTTCCTCAATAAATCTTATAGTGATCTTTTTAAAGAATATTCATCTTTGTCAACATTTTTTGGTGAATATTATGCTTTACTAGGGGTGTGATATTTTTATTCCTTTCTCCATATTATTTTTGATATATTATTATCATATTTATTAATTAGGGAAATTATTAACATTTTGTAAGCTAGTTTTCAATATGAATGTTTACATTGATTATGTTTCACCCCTTTCATATGATAAATGCATTAAAATTATTAAGTGATTGGAAGGGTCTCCTATAGCCCCTTAATGCATCTATATATCTTATAATAAAAAATATCTTGGTTATTTGGCATTAAACTTATATGTTTATTTATGTTTTCATGGAACAAGTCCTTGATGGTAAGATTATGATGTCTGGCATTGTGCATTCTAGCATTATGAAACTAGTTATTATTACTCATGTGATTATTCTTCTTTTTATGTTATCCATATATTTAGTCTGATTTTATGGTATTAGTTATATGTAATATTTGATTATTGATTATATTGACCATATTGTTCATGTTTTATTTATTTATCGATAGTTTCTATTATACTCTTTCCCTTAATGAGCATCTGAGCTCACCCTTCATTATGTTTTATTTTCCCAGGGATAGGAAGAAGGGATCTATTATTGAAATTAGGGATTTATTAGACGAAATAATAATTTTTTAAAAAGAATTATTATATTATATTTCATGTTTTTAGATGTAATTTGAGAATCATGTATGTATCTAGTATCCAAAGACTATTAAACTATTCAGTCCTTTGGGATACAATCCCTTGTACTTTATGCCAATGTAATAAAATAACCACCAACTATGGGCTACTAGAGTCAGGTTTTTACACATACCATGCATAAGGTATATGAAAATACTTCATGTTAATTTTATAATTACATAATATCAATAATATCCACACGAGTAAACCTGGATCTATAGATAGTTAGCCCTCACTTTTTGAGATAAGGCTAAAGCCTCCAAGCCAATGAGTAGTCTGACCCAAAGTCCCTCTACCCAAGGATACTTTAATTAATATATATATCAATTACATAATAAATATAACACTTAATATGTATAAATAATAATTATCTACTTAATTCAAGCTCATAACTCAATGCAATCCAAAGTCAAGGCAAACAAAAACTAAATCCATTATCTTATCTAGCATGTACTAAATCATGCATCAAATGGAGAATATCTTTCTATATCTCATGATATACTAGTATCTCATGATTTAAAGAGTGTAGAATAAGAGGTTTTATGGGGAGGATCCAAAGTATACATAGTCACATTTCCATGGCCTCTATATAGCTTATATAGTCCTCAAATACACTCCCCAATCCACTATGAATTAACTCATATGTTACAAAACGTATGAATTATTCTAAGATAGTTCATTCAATATATTGATAATTCCATTAATGATTAATCCTATGAAATGTTAACAATAATGATAGCATTTGAATATTTGAACATTAGCCTCTAACTTTCCACTGCCACAACAAGGTAGTGGTTGTTATCATATAACAACCATATGATATACCTAAAACAAATGATATGATGTGCCTAGTTTTTTAGGCAAGTAATACTCTACAACATAATCATTTAATATAATATGATATAGTCCATGAAAATCAAATATTCATAGGATTTAGGGTATATACCTTTTAATATATTGTAATTTATTGTAAAAATGATCTAATTTCAATTAAAATTATATGTAATTTCAAAAAGAAAGAATGATCAGTCATAGGAAAATAAAAGTAATAATTTACATTAATTCAAGTTTTTTTTGAAAAAAATCGTACAATTATTTTTTCATAAAAGATTATAATTTTAATCTAAATGGCCACACTTGGATATTGAATGAAACATGAGATTATTTTTTGAATTGATCCATTTAGATAACATTTTTTAATTTTGATCATAAATTTTTATATGTTGATTTAATCTATGTGATTATTTATTTTTAGGATCCATGGTATATTTTTCTATATATCATTTAACTTTATATGGATCTATATTAGACATTTAAAGGAAAATTTTGATCATATAATAATAACCAACATTTTTTCATACATTCTAAGTCAAATGTAATGTTTTTATTACCATGAAAAATCTAGAATATAAAATTATTTGATACTCCATGGATGAAACAATAATAATAGGGCCTAATTTTTTTCAAAAACCATGACTTAATTTCTCCAATAAGTGGTCTAAAAAATCATTAAATGAAAAATTATAAATTAGTCAATATTTTAGAACACTACTTTTATTTATCCTATATATCCCACTCAATTAGTCCAAATGATCTTAAATTTTGTGTGAAGATTTATAAGAGTACATGGAAAAAATTCATTTATTTTCAAGGTCATAAATGACTGGGTATTTGGAATATTGGAATGTGAAGAGTCTATTTGGCCAAAAACATTTACTTTAGTATTTCATCTATAAAATTACATACACATATAAAATGGTCTTGAAATTTTGTGAAATAATATATAAGATTAGGTTTCAGGTTTCTAAATAATCACTATAAATATTCATTTTTATAATGGGTTAAACATGTTTAAAATTTATAAGGTTAGATTATGAGGGGAAAATAACCACCCCTCTTTCTTATAAATAGGTTCCTCTACTTCCATTCAAGAGGTTATTATTTTTATAAGTGAAGGAATCAGATTTGGAATGTACACATATTGATATAGAGATTTATGATATATGAAACTCTATTTATAACTAAATATACCTATCCTTTCTTATTTATTCATCATTTTATTCTACGTTTTTTTGTAATCTCATAATTTTTGTTTGTATTTTGAAGTTAAATGTTAATGAAAGATTATTAACCTTATGAAAAATTCAATAAACTTATTTAGATGTTTTTATATGTTATTAATGTAGTTTAAATTACATCCCATCATTCACCTTTCAATTATATCATAAGCATGTGTTGTTTACATTCTGTTAATGTATGGGAGTTTGGATAGATTAGATCATGTCTTGTCCCTTTATATTTTCTTTTAATTTTTATTCAATAATCTATATCCCTAGACACATCATTCACCCATATATAGTTTATTAAACATCCATTCAGCAAAATACTTGGTTTAGGGATGATGCATTTAATAAGATAATTTGTATTAAATTATTGTTAAACCAATGTTGTGTATCATCCTTTAAATGTATCATATATTATTGACATGATTGGATACATAAAAAATCATGGATAAATGATCCATTCATTAATAATATGTGGACTTGGATGGGAACTCATGTTTTGGCCTATATTATAGCCAATATATTGTACATATTCGATCATACCCATATTTTACGATGGGTGTTAGTTCTATATTATCTTTTTTATGCTTGAGTAAATTAATCAATTTCTAATATAACATTTAATATCACCCTAATTTTCTATAAATTTTTTCATTCAGAGTAAATAGAATCATTATTTTTAAATCTATGTAAAATAATCCCTCTATTTAATTGAAAAATAACATAAAATGGCCCTAAAATAATAGTACCATCACTGAGGATTTGACCTAAGTTCCACTATATACATTACCGTAGAGCCTTGGATATTTGACAGTCAACTGGAGATGATTATTCATGATTAAAATTGGTGTTATTATTAGAGATGAATATATAAGAAATTGATTTTTCCTCATTTCCATGATTTGAAAAACTACACCACACATTATTGGAAACTTCTTTTTCATCAAAATACATTTCTTCCATATTTATGAAAACCTTTCAGAGTGAGTTTGAAAGCATCATATTCTCCAAAATAATCCCTCATATTTTTTTGATCCTAAAATTGAGTGTACCTTTTATCAAATTAGGAGAAAATATAGGGTTAAAAAAACACACTTCATACATTTCCCATCTCCTCCTTTTATGTTGAAATAGAAAACCCTAGGGAACAAACTTTAAAATAACTTGTTACTGTAAACTAGACTTACCAAACCATTGGTATTCAATGTAATTCTCCAGCCTGAGTCACCTAAACGGAACTCGAGTGAAGATTCGACATGACCTCAGGAACTCCTCCTCATACACTATAGGTTTCTAACTAGTGGAATGGTTCTAACACAATTGTGGGGAGACTATTCCATAATATTAATTCAAAAACAGTCCTTCCCAAATCTACTAAAAATTATACATGATTCATCTATATAAAGGATATACCCATAGCCTATGGAAAAATAAAAAGGATCCAAATAAAGAACTATGGTTTATAATAAAAAGAATTAAACTATATAAATGATGCATCAAATCAAAATAGCATAGCAGAAACATGTTTCAAATAATAAGGTATCTTATACCAATAAAAAGTCACACTAGACAAAATACTCAAATATCATCTTTTCAAATCCTTAACCTACATTTTCACAAACCATCCCAAGTACCCTAGAAAACTAATAAATGATATGGTTCTGACATAGCCCGAAGGGTATTCCTGATCCCCAAGGGTTCGATACTAACACCTAGCATTATATAAAATAAAAGTAGGAACTATTTTTCCACAAATACTGTGGAAGAAAGATAACAAAGTCAATATGCATATAAAATAACTCCACAAGGAGAACTATACCAAAATTCAAATAGGTAAACAACCCAAATTACTAAAACAAAGTACTAGAAAATAGGATAAAAACTAAAGTCCCAATGAACGTAAATATCAAATCCCAAGGATCAAACATATAAAATGATGGAAAATAATTTAAACCAATGGATTAATAAATATTTTATATAAAATAGTTTATATAAATTAAAAATGCATAGTAAAAAGTTTACAAACATTGGAATATATACAATTCAAATATAAAAAAGCGAACAACCCGGTCATATGCCTAAAATGTATGATAATTCCAAGTTATGGGACTCCCCACACTAAAATATTTGTCACAAAATTATTTCTATACATATTCCCCTTTATATTGACCAAGGAGTACTCATCTCCATACCATTAGGGATGTGATATCCTCCAGATGTATTTTTAGTGTTTTAAATTGTAGTGTTGTCCGAATAACTCACTAACCACCTAATAATTTCATGTTATCTAGTAATAAATAAACAATGGGGAATTTAATTTAAGACTAATTAAAATACAATTAATCTCATTCTCCATTTCAAATATTCCAATTTTCTATTTAAAACCTAAAATGAGTTTTAAAAAAACATGCCTTTTCAAGGTAAAACTAACGTGTTTCTATTAAAATCATTTAAAGACATTTTTATCAAATACCAATTTAAAATCAATTCCAAAAATAAATTT
Source organism: Viscum album (assembly GCA_963277665.1). Classification (NCBI taxonomy): domain Eukaryota; kingdom Viridiplantae; phylum Streptophyta; class Magnoliopsida; order Santalales; family Viscaceae; genus Viscum; species Viscum album. Next base: position 1,688,132,000 of record OY728163.1, on the reverse strand, counting down.
CAAAATTTAGTTTCACAATTTAAATTCCACAATTTAAATCCCACAATTTAAATCCCCAAACTTAATTCCAAAAATTCTATAAATTTTCATAAACACACCCCTATTCAATGAAATTGGGGGTTTTCCCAATTTCTTTACAAATTTAATTTCAAACCCCCAATGGAATGGAATTTTTTTTAATCAACAAATAAAAATAAATTTTATTCATATCAATCAATTGAATTTAAATCAAACAATTTAATTTAAATCAAGAAATTTTGGGATAATAAAAATTGGCCATCAAAATGGAACCACCTACCTTGGAAACACAGGATCTCAAAATGACAAAACCTAGTCAGAAAATACACATAAGGAATACAAAAATTGAATATCCAATAATAAAACCTAGGTTTAAGATCCAAAACAAAAGGTTATTAGATCTTACAATAGCATAGTGATCCAGAAAACCCTATGGAGAATAATAGAGAGAGAGAGAGCAGAAGAAAGAGAATGGAATAGGAAACCTACTAGGAGGATATTGAATACAATTCTCTAAGATTCGATCTTCTTATAGGAGGGTTTAGATGGACCAAAAAATATATTGGGAGCCTCCAAGTAAGAAGAAATCGATACGGGGTCATACTATCCCATCGAGGACCTAAAACGTGGGTTTTTTTAGAATTTTAAAATTAATTTTCAGATTAAAAAAATCCCATATACACGGTTAGCTGGGTAGGGTTACACGATTTCTCTTAGGTGGACACAAAGTTTTTCAAATCATGCGCTAACTATGGAAAACCTTATTGCCTCGGTTTGAACGGTTTTCTCTATTAGGGTGCACCGTTTGGGAAAACTGTGCACTAAAAATCAACAACCAAGAAACTTTCAAAATTTACAAAGTTTTCACCAGAAAAAGAACCAGATGAAACCCAAAAAAAAGAATGGTCAAAAGAGGGGTTGAAGAATACCTGAAAATAGTAATAATATTTTACAACCTCCCCACCATAGAAACTTTTAGTCCCCAAAAACACTACTCAGAATCTTCCATGCAAAAAAGATGATCCCACTACTCTCTTTTTAGTTCCTCCCACTCCTACGTCTCATGTGAATTAGAACCATTCTATCATAGAAATTGAACTAAAGTTATCATCCATTCAGAAATTACCATGGTTTTAGAATAAACTATCCTAACTAGACATTTAGTCATGGATAAATCAGGTTTAAACTCAAGATCACTCGAGATCAGTACATTATATCGATCAAATAAATACTTTCATAGCTAAGATACATGGAATAAATTATGTATCAACTTTATCTCTGGTGGAAGTTCTAAATGATATTCCACTTTAACCACCTTCTCAACAACATAAAAAGGCCCTACAAAACAAGGATCAAGTTTCCATTTCCACCCAAGCTGTCGATGACTTATCTTGGGTGAAACTTTCAAGAACACCTAGTCACCATGTGAAAATTATAATAGTATAGGGTGATGATCAACATAGGAATTTATATAGGATCTATGTGATCAACATTCTCTGAATAATCAACTGAATATTTGGTATCATCTCTTAAACCATGCTTGGTCCAACCAAGAAATATTCACAAATCCCCAACTAAAACAATAAAGATCTATAAGGATGACCATACAAGGCCTCAAAATGACCCATTCTGATCACATACCAGTAACTATTGTTATAAGAAAACTCTAATATACCTAGATGGTCATCCCAAGCCCCACCAAAGTCAAGAACACAAGCACAAATCATATCCTCAAGAACCAGTATAACTCTTTCTATCTGGCCATCCGACTACGGATGGTATACAGTGCTCAAATAGACCAGAGGTCCTAGTGAATCCTGAAGTTCTATAAAAAATATAGAAGTAAATCGAGGATCCCTATTAGAGACTATAGTAGAGGGAATTTTTTGAAAATGAACAATCTCTCCCACATAAATATTTCTCAACTCCTAAACTTTAGCTATATCATGAATGGGTATAATGTGAGATGATTTGGTCAAATAATCTATCATAATACATATCTCATTATTCTTTCTTTGGGTATTCGGAAACCCAACCAAAGAGTCCATAAAGATCCCATCTAACTTCCAAGTCGGGACTAGAAGTGGCTGAAGTAAACCCAAAGGTTTCTGGTTCTCAACCTTGACCTGTTGGCATGTCTAACAATGAGATAAAAATTCAGCAATAAAACATCTTTTCTGGTTCTCCACTATGGTATTTCTAAAATTTCTCATCCCAATAAAAAATTACTCCTTTACAAGTTAGAGTAGTCATCGGAGAATCCAACTTTGAGAAGACCTTAATGAACCAGTGATAATACCAAGTTATACCCAAGAAGCTCTGAATCTCAAAATATATTTCATGGTTATTCCCATGTCATAACAACCTTCACCTATTTAGGATCAGCTGAAATACCATATTACAACACCATGTGTCCCAAGAATGTCACTTCCTAAATCTAGAAATCATATTTATAAATTTTGCCATAAATTCAGTGGATTCTCAACAATTAGAGAACTAATCTCAGATTAAGCACATGATTTGCCATGGACATAGAGTGAACAAGTATTTCATCCAAAAATACTACAATGAACGTATCAAGGTACTCATGAAAAATCATTTTCATTAAACTAATAAAGACAACATGATAATTTTTTAAACCAAAATGTTTGTCGAGGTACTTATAACGGTCATACCTGCTCCTAAAGGTGGTCTTCTGAATTTCTTATTTTAATATCAACTGATGGTAACCAAATTGAAGATCAATCTTTGATAACCACTTCACCCCCATTAAATTGATCAAACATGTGATCAATCTATGGAAATGAATATTTTTTTACCGTGACTCTATTGAGTTTTATATAATCAAACCAAAGGTAAAGGGATCCAACAACCATCTTAGAAAAGAGAACTAGAACCACCCAAGGTGACACACTCAGGAATATAATGATTTTCACTAGAAGATCATCCAACTGAGTCTTAAAATCTTTCATTTTAGCTAGTTCCATGTGGTAATAAGGAATATATACTGGTTGAGTACTAAGTACTAAATTTATAGAAAACTCTATCTACCTTATTGGTGAAAAACTAGAGAAGTCAGAAGGAAAAATGTTGGAAAACTAAATGAAAAATAGATGGTGATCACCGCACATATATTCCCTCTCTAGAATAAAAGAAAACATAGATATTACTTTCCCCAATTATGGATAGGAAATTCTAGCTCTACCCGACCTTAGTTCCTATTCTCCTTGAAAGATATATAATACACCATCGGATGGATAAAAGAAGATATATTGAAAATAACAATCAATCTAAGCTTTATTGGAAATGATCCAATCTATCCCCAATATGACATCAAAAGGTTTCATGTTGAGAACAAGAAAATTACAAGAAATCTCAATGTTTGACAATGAGAAAACACAAGCAGGACTATGGATACCCTGCTCTCTATTTGTTCAAAAGGGTGTAGTAATATCCATCATATAAGACAAAATATATATAGGAAGATTAATTAGATTAACAATACAGGTTTAAATAAAATGATTAGATGTATCAGTATCATATAAAGAAGCCACTAATGATGAAGCTATAGTGATGATTCCTCTCATGTTCATTGGATTCATATTTTATTCCTCTGGAGACTCTTCCACCATGTAAATAAGCTTTGTTCTGAATGCCTATGGATGGAACCCCTTTGTATGTGAATCATCTTATTTCACCATAGTTTTCATTGGAGTAGATTATCTCGTTCCACTACACTGAGTGGAAAATACATGGACTAAATTATAAAAGTGACCTGAGCATCTGTAGGAGCCATATAACATGGGTTCCTTAGTGAAAAACCTATATGAATGCCCAATATTTCCACACCAGTATAAAATCAAATGGCCTCTTCTAAGGGATACCATATGTTTTAAAAACCCTTACTGTTTAGATACACCATGAGAATCATCATGCTTCCTCATTTCCTTGGAGGAAAACATACCACCACTAGAAGAATAAGAAACTCTATTCAACCTATACTTGCCATCTAGGTCCATTTTGGCCACCAATTATCTATCTAGCACATCAATGTAAGAAAGAATATTCAATAATAAAACCTAGAAATGAATATCTTATCGAAGTTCTAACTTGAACCATCGAGTATTTATCTTCTCATTGTATACTTTCTCAATTGAAAACTGCACTAACATAGAAAAGAAGTTTTCATACTCTCCCATGGTTCTATTATCCTTCTCAAGTTTTAAAAACTCTATATCCTTAGACAATAATATTGAATCTTAATAGAACTAGTCAGTGAAAAGATCCTTAAATTCATTATTCTCTAAGATGTCATGCTTCTTCACTGTCACCTTAATGTCCCACCATCTCCTACTTAGTCCTTCCAGCATAAAGGTGGAGCAATTCACCTTTATTTCATTAGGTGTCTCCAAGAACCCAAAAAACACCCAATATTTATCAAACATTTTTCATCATCTTGAGGATCATTAGAGACTTTGAATGTTGTTGGATTTTGGCGAAGGAACTCTCAAGAATGATTTTGAAAAACATCACCCCTATGGTTACACATCTAGATCCTGAATGGGAACTAGTGTTGGTGCATGTCCCAGAGCTTGGATAAAAGGAATGATCACCACAACCAAAATCAGGTCCATGATAAGATTTTATCACTTTGGTTCATCAAAATATTCCTCTTGTATCTGATTTTCATGTATTATCAGAGTTATGATGCTACACAACATCAACAAACAATGTATAATACATCACATTAAAACTCAAACCAAGAAACAACGAAAATTAATCCCATCATATATATCCACAAGATTTATATTTAATCATATCCAAATAAAAAATAGGGAAAATATTAGAACTAATCCTCAAGACATCCTTCCAAAACCACCCATGGTGAGTTAAGATTCATTATGATGAGAGTTGTCCAGAAAATAAGTCATAAATACCTCTAAAGTCACAACAAGAATACACAACTGCATACTAAAATCAAGATAAGAAGCTCAACTTAGAGCTCTGATACCACTTTTTCACGAACCGTCCTAGGAACCCTGGTAACCCAATAACCAATCCAATCCTAATATAGTTGAAAGGGAATTCCCAATCCCCACGGGTTGTCGACTAGCACCTAAAATCATACAAAATGAAAGTGGGAATAATTTTTCCAAAAATATTATGAAAGAAAGATAAGAAAGTTAGTATGCATATAAAATTAACCCCATAGAGAGAAATGTACCAAAATTCAAATAGGTAAACAGCCTAAAGTGCTAAAACAAAGTACCATAAAACAAGATAAAAACACAAGTCCCAACAGATGCAACTCCCAAAGCCCAAGTATCAATTACTACTACCACCTCTAAATGGCACCTTACCCTTGATTTAACCTGAAAATAGATAATCTACAAACACCTGAAGGTAAAAGTAGGGTGTGAGCTAAAATTATAGTAGAATCTCATCAAGGATTCTATAAAAAAATTAACATTTAATTAACCAAAGATATCTTTTAATTTTAAATAAACAAGTTAAGTATTTCAAAATAATAATTAAAAAAATTCATTCCTTACATTTGAAATGATAGAAAATAATTTAAACAAATGGATTAATAAATATTTTATATAATATATTTTATATAAATTCAGAATGCATGGTAAATAGTTTACAAACATTGGCATATATACAATTTAAATACAAACACGCAAGCAACATGGTCATATGCCTAAAAGGTATGATAATTCTAGGTTATGTGACTCCAAAACTCAAATCGTTTTCACGAAATTATATTTTCACAAGTTCCCCTCATTACTGAACAAGGAGTACTCATCACCAACTCGTTGGGGATGTGACGTGCTGTAAATGTATTATTAGTGTTGTAAATCATGGAGTGTTATCCGAATAACTCACAAACTACCTAAGGCTTTCTTGTTCTCTAGTAACAAATTGACAATGAGAAATTTACTTTAAGACTTATTAAAATACATTTCATCCCATTCTCCATTTAAAATATTCTAATTTTCTATTTAAAAACCAAAATGGGTTTTTATTAAAAAACATTCCTTTTCAAGATAAAACCACTGGGTTTCTATCAAAAATATTTTAGACCATTTTTGTCAAATACTAATTTGAAATCAATTCCCCAAATAAATTTCAAAACTCAGTTTCACAATTTAAATTAAAAAATTAAAATCCCATAATTTAATTACACAAATTAAATTCCACAATTTTCAACAATTTCCATAAAAACACCCCAACTCAATGGAATTGGGTTTTTTCCCAATTTCTTGCCAAATTAAATTTCAAAACACCAATTCAATGGAATTGGATATTTAACCAACCAATAAAAATAAATTTCATCATATCAATCAATTTCATTTAAATAAAACAATCAAATTTAAATCAAATAATTTAGGGTTAATAAAAATTATCCATCATAACTGAACCACCTACCTTAGAAACACAGAATCTCAACATGCTAAACCCTAGTCGGGAAAAACCTATGAGGAATGCTAGAAATTAGGATCCAGTCATCAAACCTTGGTATAAGATCCAAAAAAGGTTATTAGATATTCTAATATCATTAATATCCATAAAACCCATGGCAGTAGAAGGGATAGAGAGAGAAGAAGAAAGAGAATTGAAAGAGGAAACCTACCGGTAGGAGATCGAATGTTGTTCACCAACATTCGATCCGCTTCTCAGAGGGTGTAGGGGGGATAAAAACTATTCTTGGGAGCCTCCAAGGAAGAATAAATCAATATGGTGTCATAGTAGCCTATAGAGGACCTAAAATGTGGGTTTTAGTAATTTTAAAACATATTTTTCTATTAAAAAATACCATAGACACGGTTATTTGGGTAGGGACATAGGGTTAGACAAATCGTGCACCCTAGTCATTCAGACCTTTTAATGGGATGAATGGTTTCTCCTAAGTGAGTGCATAGTTTATCAAACCATGAATAAACCATGAAAAACCCCACTTCCTTAGTTTTCATGGTTTAGAAAAACTGTACACCAATAGTGCAGATCTCAAAACATTCAAAATTTCCAAATTTTTCACTCAAAACAAACACAAATGAAACCAAACCAAAGAATGGTCAAAAGAGGTGTTTTGGAGTACCTGAAAATTGTAACAGGATGTTACATGCATAACCTGCTAGCCCTATATTGAATTTTAATCTCTCCATTACACTTGTGTCATGACAGAAAACACACTACTACAAAAGACTCTTTTAGCTTCACTAGAATAGGCCTTTATTCGTAATAAATAAGATCCAACTACTACAGCATGGATAAAAGGCCATGCCTTTATCAGTGCTAGAAAAGTGCTGATAAATGGGGGATTTATCAGTGATAAAAAATAATTTATAATTCAACATTTTATCAGTGCTTTTAGTGGTGTTGATAATGGGACCCTTTATCAACACTTTTGGAATCACTAATAATGTGTCCCTTTATCCGCACATTTATTAGCACTAATAAAAGGGGACACTACAGTGTGATGTTAAAACACACTACAGCACTAGAAACAGGTCATGAAGTTTGTTTTAAAACCACATTGGAACACCAAAAACAACACCATAAATTAGGAAAATCTGATACAAATACATAATTTAAATGAAATAAAATTTCCAACACAAAAACAAGAAAAATAAAACACTATTATAGAGAAAAAGAACACACCTATATAAAGAAAAAAGATAAATCTGATTGAGAAAAATAACACACATATATAAGAAAACAATTCTTATGTTTGTAATAATATATATAAATAAATTAAATATAAGGTGTTAATTTAAACTAAAATCTGAGTCATACCATGAATACTATGTATAATATTGCATTGTAGTTAATGTCAAATTTGAATAAAATGATGCACTTGGAGTCATAACGGTCACACCATGTATCATATTGAGGTTTAACTGATTCTTACATGTCACAAATGACTTATGAATCATTTTCTTAGTGTACAAAAACAATCATAATGTTTTTTCTTGGTTTTGATTAGTTTAGTTGTATCTTTTACGAAAATTAATGTCACTTTTGAAAAAAAGATGTACTTGGAGTCATACTGGTGACACCGTGTGTCAGATTGAGGTAAGGCTAATTACTATACATCCCAAATGACTTATGGATTATTTTCCTAAAGTATCAAAAAAATATGAATGTTTCTTTGTGGTTTTGAGTATGCCACTTTTTATTTACTAAAATGTTATTTTAAACCGAAAACACACACTTTGAGTCATAAAGGTTGCATCATATGTGAGTTTGACATGAGACTAATTCCTACACATCAAAAATAAATTTTGAATCATTGTAAAAAAATCATGAAGACAATCCTATTGTGTTTTCTTAGTTTTTTATGAGTGAAATTTTTTTGTATTAAAATGTCAATTTTAAACTAATAACAGAAATATTGAGTCATACTGGGAACATAGTATATTGGATGGAGGTGCTTTTGATTCCTACACATCACAAGTGAATTATTGATCATTTTTCTAAAGTACCAAATCAATTGGAATGAGTTTTCTTGGTTTTGAGTATGTCACTTTTTTACTAAAATTAATGTTAATTTTGAATAAAAAGATGCAGTTGGGGTCATATCGGTCATACTATGAATCATATTGAGGTGATTCTAATTCCTACACATACCAAATTAATTATGGATCATTTTACTAATGTAAAAAAATAATGTGTTTCCTCATTTTTGAGTGTGATAGTTGTGTTTTTTTACTAAAATTTCATTTTAAAATTGAAACATGCACTTTGGGTCATATAGGTCGCATCATATATGGTTTTGATATGACACTGATTCCTACATGTCACAAATGAATTATAAATAATTTTCCTAAATTATAAATATAATCCAAGTGTGTTTTTTTGGTTTTTAGTGAGTGACACTTTTTTATATTAAAATATAAATTTTAAACGGATAATAGACACTCTAAGTCATATAGGGAACATCATGTATTAGATTGAGGTGAGGCTGATGCCTATATGACACAAATGACTTATGGATCATTATACTAAATTACCAAAACAATAAAAATTATTTTTGTTATTTTAATGTATGTTAGTTATTTTTTAATAAAATTAATGTCAATTATGAAAAAAAAGATGCACTTAGAGTAAAATCGGTCACATCGTGTGTCATATTGAGGTTTAGGTGATTAATAAACATCTATAATGTCTTATGGATTATTTTACTAAATTATTAAAACAATAAAAATTTGATTCCTTGGTTTTGGGTATGCCAGTTGTGTTTTTTTACAGAAATTTCATTTTAAATTGGAGAAATGCAGTTTGAGTCATACAAGTCACATCATGTGTGGGTTTGACATGAGACTGATTCCTACATGTCAAAAATGAACTATGAATCATTTTTATAAATTATCAAGACAATATTAGCATGTTTTCTAAATTTTTAGTGAGTGAAAATTTTTTGAATTAAAATGTCAATTTTAAACTGAAAACAGAGACTTTGATTCATACTAGAAAAATCATGTATTGTATTGAGGTGAAGATGATTCTTATAGAACATAAATGACTTCATGATCATTTTCCAACTTTACCAAAACAATATGAGTGGATTTTATCAATTATGAGTATGTTAGTTCTTTTACTAAAATTAATGTCAATTTTGAATAAAAAGATGCACTTGGAGTCATATAGATCACACCATGTGTCAAATTGTGGTTTAGATGATTACTAAAATCCCAAATGACTTATGTATTTTTTTCCCCTAAAGTATCCAAATAATGTGAATGTGATTACTTGGTTTTGAGTAGGCCACTTGTGATTTTACTATAATGTCATTTTAAACTTGAAACACACACTTTGAGTCATATAATTCATATCATGTGTGGGTTTCAGATGAGACTTATTCCTACACATTAAAAATAAATTATGAAATATTTTCATAAATTATAAAGACAATCTGAGTAAATTTTCTTGGATTTCACTGAGTGAATTGTTTTTGTAATAAAATGTAAATTTTAAACTGATAATGAACACTTTGAGTTATACTGGGAACACAGTGCATCATATTGAGGTGAAGTTGATTCCTACATGTCAAAAATGACTTATGGATCATTTTACTAATGTTTCAAAACAATGAGAATGTGTTTTCTTAGCTTTGAGTATGTCAGTTTTTTTACTAAAATTAATGTCAATTTTGAATAAAAAGAGGCACTTGTAGTCATATCTGTCATACTGTGCATTAGATTGAGGTGATTATGATTTTACAAATCCCAAATTACATATGGTTCATTTTAATAATGTATCAAAACAATCTGAATTAATTTCATCCGTTTTGAGTACGCCACTAGTGTTTTTTACTAAAATATCATTTTAAACTAGAAACATACACTTTGAGTTATAGAGGTCACATCATGTGTGGGTTTGATATAAGGATGACTTCTACACATAACAGGTGAATTATGAATCATTTTAATAAGTTATCAAAGAAATCTGAGCATGTTTTATTGGTTTTCAGTGGGTGGCATTTTTTTGTACTAAAATGTAAATTTTAATCTGATAATGAAAATTTTGAGTCATATGAGGAACATCATGTATCAGATTGAGGTGTGGATTATTTATACATGTAAAAATTACTTATATATTGTTTTCCTAAAGTACTAATTTAATCCAATTTTTTTTCCCAGTTTTGAGTATGTCAGTTGTTTTTTTACTAAAATAAATGTTAATTTTGAATAGTAAGTTGCACTTAGAGTCATACCAATCACATTATGTATCAGATTAAGGTACAGCTGATTATTATATATCACAAGTGACTTATTGATCATTTTACTAAATTATTAAAATAATCCAAATATTTTTACTTGGTTTTGAGTATGTTACTTTAGTTTTTTTTAATAAAATGTCATTTTAATATCCAAAAACACACTTTGAGTCATACAGGTCACATCATGTGTGGGATTGGAATGAGACTGATTCTTATATATCCCAAATGAATTATGAATTGTTGTCATAAATTATCAAGACAATCTGATCACATTTTATCAGTTTTCAGTGAGTGAAACTTTATTGTATTAAAATGTCAATTTTAAATTGATAACGAACACTTTGACACCATCCCTCCTCAATGAACATGATATATTAATGATGTTTGCCCTATAAAATTTCTTTTATACACCTACTAATATTGGTGGTTTATTACACAAATATTTATTCAATCTTTTAGGTTAGATTATATAGTTGTTTGGTGATTGAGAGTTATATATTTGTTGCTTCGATAACACTAGTGGATAAATTAAATCTTCCAACACAGAAACATCCTTGTTCATAAAAACTATAGTGTTTGAACAATAGGATAACACATCGAGTCAAAAAATAAGTTCTAATTTCATTTTCTATTGGTAATAATTATGTTTAGAAGGTTTGTGTATTCTTGTAACTTACTATTGGGGTGACCATAACTGTTTGGAAGGGAAGTGAAATATAATGGGAAGAATATCACACATTATTTTCAAACTGGGGAAGATAATATTAAAATTTCTCATTTGAATCCATCCCATTTCCTTTAATAAAAAATTATTCCAAAAGGGACAAAAGGCTTCTAATTTATCTATAAAGCTCTAGTGGAGAAATCAATCCATAAAGCCTATTTTTTCTTTATTAACGATGGTGAATTCATGACATGGGGAGAAGAGTTGTCACCATATATTAGATCATTAATTGAGTGAGGAATATAATGATATTTTTACTAATGGTCTAAAAGGTGGATTAATACCCTGTATAAAATCACATAATAAAGTGATGATTTTTTTTTCAAAAAGACACCTGAAACACTTTCACAATGGCTCTTATCTTAAGTGACAAGTTTTGTGTGGAATTTTCAACATTTGTTCTCAAAAAAAGTATTGGTATGATCCTAATTATACTTCATTTCCCAATGATTTTATTGTTTTCAAGCCAGTGCTTCATCTCATCCTTCTCCTCGGTCGTTAGCTCGGCCTCTGCCTCTGTCTCCTCCTCCACCTCGGTCTCCGAATTTGACTATGCCTCTGACTCTTCATCCACCTCTGCCTCCACCTCCTCCTCCACCTCTGCCTTCGCCTCCACCTCCACCTATTATTCCACCTCCACCTCTACCTCCACCTTCTCCTCCACTTTTTCCATTTCCTATAAACTTTATTGTTTATAGGTTAGAACTTCTAAAAAAATTGATTTCCTTCATTATACTTTTCCTTGATAAAGATATTAAAATAATATACAAGCATTATGGCACTAATGTTTCACACCCCAATTATATTTCTATGTTCATAACTTGTACTAGATCACCAAAATATTAGGAAATCACCTAAATATTTTTTTAGTATACATTTTGACAAATTGTATGCTTCTCACTCATCTCTAAACAAAGTTACTTCTTCTTTTGAGTATGAAGGTTGTCAGAAATATTGATAGTAATGATAAAATATAAAAAATAAAATTATTATGAAATATATTTAATTAAATTGTAATTACCTCTAGAAATTACATGTTGGGGGATGTAGTTATTTTCATGCTTTATGATCTCTCTGATATATTTTAAAACATAATATTGACAATCAATGAAATTATCTTGCTTCAGACACTATAAGAACATTGAAAAAAGTAAGTAAATTGTTTTGAAATGTTTTAATAGTTAAATATTTCTATATATACCTTAATTTGTTTCTATTTTTAGTAATAAAAAGGCTTTATCTCTTTATAAACTGAATTTATTCCATGATTTAGCCTATATTTTGAGACCTACCAATCATAACGATTTTTTGTTAATATATAGACAAAAAAAATATAATTCTAATTTTATCTATAAAGTGTTAATTTTAATGTATTAAAAATTCATAGTACACATCATGTGTGGTTGGTTTGTTGGATATCCATGCATTGGATTCAAAAAAATAAATATTTAGGGTGTCTAGATTGAATGCGATCAGCATTCAGTGCTCCCTAAAAAAAGAAAAACAAATAAGTAATAAAAAAATTAAAAATTAATTTAATGTGATTATATTGTAGAGTTTTACTCCTTTACTATAGGTATAAAAAAGTGTCATTTTTATCAAATTATTTGAATAACTCATCTTTTTTCTTCTCAATTTCTTTATTATCCAAAGTAAATTTTTCTATAGAAATGATATAGGGATTAATGAATCCAAATCATGATTCACATGACCTCCCATTTATATAGTTGTAAAATAAATGCAAGTAGAAAATATAAATATTTATTAACTTTAATAAACATATTATCTCACTATTTGGATAGATGTATTATGAAAATGTATCTTGTGTATGTATTCATCACTAAAACTCCCAACCATTCATGCTTGAGAATCTCATTTATAGTCTCGAGAAAAATTACTCCTATCATGAAACTTCCATTTATTTTTTCTTCATATGGAATTTAACACATATTTTCATCTTTAAATGTGGTATCGACATGAAATTTTAATGATAATAAATACTATCCTAGAAATGGTAGGGAGAAGGTACTCTCAGAAGGTCGTTTTTATTTCATGGCCAATTCACTAGATTTTCTTGATCTGAACTTCCATTTATCAGCTTCTTTATCCATCTATAATATTAAACCTAACTTCAGACCCATTATCATCAACCATTATATATTTTTCATATGGAAAATTTTGTTAAAGACATACCTCATATATATTTTAAGATTAGATGGCCATGCTATGAAAGCTCAAATAGAATAATAGACCATTGTAATATCTAGATCACCAAGTTGAATAGGAAACTCAACAATTAGCTCATGAGCCACCTCAATTCCCACTCTCATGTGATATTTTTGGAGGTCATTATTGTGTAGCTTATATACAAGGATATTATACACTATACCCATCTCTACACAGTGGTGTGTAACTATTGACATGTACAAATCACATAAAATTGTACCCTATAAAATTTTAGTAATATAAATCTATGCGAAGTTGTTTGATTCACATTTAAAAGAAAGATTAATGAAAAAAATTGATTATCTCAAATAAGTTATGCAGTTGGGGGTAATTAATAGCCTCAAATCTTGTGCGATCATTTGGTTCATGTTAGGATCTTTGCACCACTTTCGGTTTTCTTTGATCTTTTCCCACACATTGGTCTTCCAAACCATATCGAACAATAATATCTTGTAGTGAGTCTATTTGTGTCTAAAATCATCTCACCATATTATGTGTATCTTCATGCGGTTTTATCATATTAAAATATGTTCAAGGAGAGGCTAAAATACATAATCCTCTACCACTACTATATTGTTCGAGCTACTTCAATGCTACTGAAAGTAGATTTTCTTCTAGTATGATCATTGTCGATTCTTGTGTCTAATCCATATAAAAAATATGAACAAAAATAGAAATTTTTATGTATTATTGTTATAAATAATAACAAATTACAATTATTTAATACTTACACATGTTTCACCTATAATTTTTTTATTTCCATAAACTAGTTTACCCTCATTATTTACATGATCCTTCTTCTATAGAACCTGATATGGGATGGAAGTAGATTCAGATTTTGATTCATCAATATTCTTATAAACATAAGAACATATATTGTTTCATATCACATAATTAAAATTTTATTTTTGATTTAAAATACATATAAATTTATTCTCTAATGATTCATACCCCATTCCTCACTTGCATATCAAATATAAGAGCTATATTCCACTAAGGTTAAAAAATAACCTAAATGATAAAATCAATAAAAAAATCGACACTTGAAAGAAAAAATACCATCTAACCTTCTGATCTATAGATAATTTGAATATATTTTCAGCATATTTCTTTTTATATAAATACATAAATGGTAGTGAACAATTAATTAAAACATTCCAAAAAAACATGATGTATTTTTGTTTAAAAATATATATTCATAGAAATAAAATCCCTCTTAATCTATTCAAACTTGTCATTTAAATATTTATTCATTATTAAAAGATTTTTAAATGTAATTTTATTTACCATATAACTTTTTTTTATATTACCCTTATATCTAGTAAGTTTTTTACTCTCATTAAATTCTATTTATCTCTATTTGGAAACATATATTAAACAATTATTAAAGAAGTTATGCCATTTTTTTTAGAACTTACTAAGGCCTACTAATAACACCTATGATAAGTTTTTATTTATAAATGTTTTTATATTTATTATTTAAAATTTTATTTAAGGTCACTTGTGATTTATTTATGATGTGTAGGGATTATAGGAGATAACAACCTGCAGTGGTATTAGTGTGAGGTGGATGAGAGAGCTTGAATACCAACCATTTCTCCAAGATACTAAGAGAAAGTATCCTAAAGATGAAGCTGAAAGAAGTGCTAGAGAGATCTGCACATTATGGGAGGAATACCTTTGAGATTCAAATTGTAACCCTTTTAAATTTATCAAGGTTGAAGGGGAATAGAATATAATGTTGTGTTTGGTGCATTTTTTTCACCAAAAAATGCTATACAAGTACTTTCAGGAGGTCACCCATCATAGTAGTATTCTCATCCATTTATTCATAATGATAGTGTTCGAATATGATTCAATGTGACTACACCCACATTAAATGTAATTTTTGATGAAGTGTTTTCAAAAGTAACCGAGTGATTCATATAATAAAATGATTATCAAGAAACCAAAGGAATTCATTCATTATATTACGATTAATTTTTGGGTGTCATTTTTGGTGTTTGTAGAAAGTAGTAAATTAGGAGGATGAAAGAATGAAATAGTTGAAGATGGTTTTGGAGATGCAGTATTCAAATACATGACCATGGTTTTGATGGAAATTAATGTATATAATTCTACCAGGAGGTATTTCATCAAGGAACTTTGGAACCACAATGATGAGAGAGAGGCTAGTTTAAAAGATGGAGTCCAGTACATCATCAATATATGGAAGGAAATCAAGTGTATGAGGATATATTAAATAAAGGTAGTGATGGTTAGTAGTACTGGAGTATTGAAGTGTTATATCTCTATTTAATATGGTAACAATTTTCATGAAAGATTCGTGAAAATGTGGACTTTTATGCATGAAGTGTATTTTATTGTACATATATCTTACAAAAATGAATCCTTATTTACAAAACCTAATTTTTGAAACCTATGGTCCTTTGTATAATTAACAATGATTATGAATTCTTAATCCATAATCATAATAAAAGAACAATATCAAATAACACATTATTGTTACTCACATTGAAAATGATGTATGGCCTCCTTGAGAAATATAATTCAATTTCCATCACAATATAACACCAACCATAATGTAATCACAAAAAACACTTTTCTATTTAAATTTCTTGAATTTATCAATTCATTTATAGTAAAAATCACTACAATCATAAATATAATATAAAGTTCTAAGAAGCACTAAATTTTATAATATTTCAGAAAAGTTTAACTTATCACCTTTAATAATTATTGTGTACGGTATATCATCATCTCATTATTCAATAATATATCAACCATGTGAAACTATATTCAGATTTATATTCAAATTGTGTATGAACAACAAAAAATAATCAAATGAAATAAAATATAGAGTAACCACCGTAAAATTCAAGCATTTTCTGAAATATGAACAAACTTAATTTGTTCATTCTATGAAATCACCTATGCGACACTAATCATCCAATATTAATTAAGTGAAAATATGCACCTATCATTCCATGAAATTTTATATAGATGATTTGATTAATAGATAAACATATATTCATAATTATTCTTATTGTCTTAAACTTTTTTTCATCATCATGTGCATGCCATATTGAGGAAAAAATATTCAAACAATGAAAATCCACACTATCTAAAAGGTAAGAAGAAATAATATAATAGAAACATCATGAAAATCACCATCAGTTGAAACAGTGAATAGAGATTCAGTTCCTAGTGGGATCATATAAAATTGGAATGAGTTTACAGAGTAGGGGTGGCATTATGTATGTATATGTAAGTGTGAGGAGAGAGAGATGAGATGTATATTTCTTCATGGTTAAGAACAATGAAAAAATGAAAACTGAAGAACCTAAAAAAATAAAACAATGAGAGAAGAAACTAAGAAAATAAAATACCTTGGATTCTATCCTTGATTCATTCGTGATAACATAGAGGAGTATCTCCGATAGAGGGGAGTTCCCTGAGGGGTTTCAAATCACGACTGAATGATTCTCTTTTTGGGTTCTTTTAAATACAATGGGGACACTTTTATCAGTTCTTTCAAAAAAGTGCTCATAAAGAGCCCTTTTATCAGCACTGAATTGATAAGCATTGATAAAAGGGCTCTTTATCAGTTCTTTTTTAGCGCTGATATAGACCAAGCATTATCAGCGCTAAAGTTTAAGCACTGATAAATATTTCTTTTATCAGTGCTAAAACTTTAATGACAATAAAGGATTTATAATCATAATTATAAATAAAAAAATTGTAAAAAATTTATATAAATATATATTTTATTATTATAATTTTGTAATTATTTAAATATTTATTTATTTATTTATAACTAAAATAATAATTTTTAAAAAAACTGTATTTTTTATTTATAATTATAAATATATAATTTTATAAATATAGTAAATTTATACATTTATAAATATATTTATAATTATGAATATATTTATATCATTATATATATTAATGTAATTATGAATATATTTATATCATTATATAAATTTATATAATTATATATATATATATATATTTAATAAATATATATATTCATTATTTAAATATATTTATTATAATTATTTAATTATTTAAATATATAATTATTTATTTATAAATATTTCAATAATACTTTTAAAAAATAATATTTATATAGTTATACATATATATATATAGCCATTAGGGTGCTGCTCAGTTATAACTACCATTGTGGGTCTCAGTGAGGCCTCGAGTTTAAGTCTCACCGAGTACATCCCGACATTGTAGGTTACGTGTTTTTCTTTGTAATGTAGCCCCTTTCTCTGAATAAATTGAGGTTTCAACCTCATCTTATATATATGTATTATAAATATAATTATAAATATATTATATTCACTATTTAAATAAATTTATTATAATTTTATAATTATTTAAATAAATTTATTATAATTTTATAATTATTTCAATATATATCATTATTTATTTATAATTATATAATTTTTTTTAAAAAATAATATTTATTTATTTATAATAATTATAAATTTATAAATTTATAAGCATAGTAAATTTAAATTTATAAATATATTTATTTAAAAATATATTTTAAAAATTAATAATGAATATATAATCTTAAATACATGCATTTTAAAAATGAGTGAAATTGAATAATTTAAAATTAGTGCACTTTAAAAATATTGAAAAAATGGATATGTTTTTTTAATTATATATAAATTATTAGAAAAATCATGATATATATATTGAAGTAGAGATGAATACATATTGAAAATATTAAAACATAGTAAATAAATATATACAAATAAATAATAGAAAATGATTAAATTCATAAATAAAGTAAAAAATAAAAAATAATATTTTTAAAATAAATAAATAAATAATACCTAGCTATAATAATATTAAAATAAATAAATAAAACTAACTGATTAAAAACATAATATATTAAATGTATCATGTTATAATGGAATTTTAAAATATACTAAAATTTGAACAAATTACATAAATATTAGGTGTATGTTTTTTCTATATAATTTTTCATCAATTGCATAAATATTTTTGTATGTGCGTTTTATATAAAAATGTTTTAATTAAAAATATGAATGTGAAATCAATGTAACACGTGATATTTGATATTTTTTAAATTGAAAAATCAAAAAGCATTAAAAATGAATAAGTCATTAATATGTTTTTAATTATAACATTTTATTCATTTTCTATATATTTATATTTAATATAAATTATTTATTAATATTTATAATTAATATATATATATATATATTATATTTATTCATTTTTTGAATAATTATTTTAATTAGTGAATTTTAAATAATTTTTAAATTTATTCATTTGTATTTTTTATGTTTAATTATTACAATTTATTCATTGTTAATTTTTTGTTTAATTATTACAATTTATTCATTTTATATATTTATATTTAATATATACTATTTATTAATATTTTTAATCTATATATATGAATATTAAATTTATTCATTTTTATCGATAATTACTTAATTAATAAAATTTTAAATATTTTTTTTAATTTACTCATTTTTAATTTTTCTTTGTTTAATTATTTCATTTTATTCATTTTACATGTCTACATGTTTAATATATACTATGTAATAATTTTTATAATTCATATATATGTGTATTCAGTTTATTCATTTTTAATAATAATTATTTAATTAATAAAATTGTTAATATTTTTTATTTTTATTTATTTAATTATTTAATTTTATTCCAGACCTTTATCAATACTAAAAGTGTGATGATAAAGGTTACCCTTTATCAATACTAAAAATAAAGCGTTGATAAAGGGTACCATTTATCTATGCTAAAAATAAAGCACTGATAAAAGGTGCCCTCTGTCAGCACTTATTTCAGCACTAATAGAGATGAACTTTATCAGCACTTTTTTCTAGCTTTGATAGATCATAGCACTATTAAATACCTCTTTTATAGTAGTGGTCAGAAGGACTACCCATGAACATCAAAATGCATTTCGTGCACACGAGTAAGGGGTGAGTCCAATAACCGAATAGGAATCCTCAATGCCTCAAAAATACTGATTTTTATTGTGATCAAATGGATGTGCATGAAAGATATATAAATAGGTTCCACATGAAACAATCCCTCCCAAAAATATAACATGTAATGAGCACAAAATCATACAAGTCTAACCATCATGTGATAATTTGGCCACCCGGACAACTGACCCTACCAGCTTCGGCACCATACTAGAAGGAAAAAAGTCAACTTATACCATAATATGACATGTATTTGAAGATACTGGGTAGGATGACAACCCATCATCTAAACCTGAATCCCTTACCTAAAGGAACATGGAACAATCAAACATCCATGGGTCCTGACCCATCCCTTATCACTCAAGGGAGGTTCATCAACTATGCATCACAACATCCCACGACCCAACCCCCATAACAGTCCTCAAACCAGGACTATTAATGTAAGGTATAATTCATGCACACCAATCCATCCCCATAGACTCTAGAGAGGTCACATTAGTCACATCTATCTATCCTCATAGACACTGGGGAGGTCCATCATTCACACCAACCCATCCCTGTAGAATTTATGGAGATCCACCAGTAACACCAACCCATCCACACAAACTTTGAGGAGGTATATCAGTCATAGAGACCCATCCCCAATAGACTTTGGGGAGGTCCTTCAGTCACACTGACCCATCCCCATAGAATTTGGGTAGGTCCATCAATCGCACCAACCCATCAACCTAGACTTTGGGGTTGTCCATCATGCACTTAGTCAACACAAGTAGGCAATAAACAAACTAGGCATGTAACCTACCTCATAGATCACCAACTCATCACTAGGGTGATAGTACTTTATGACTCAGTACCACATCTCAAACACATTTGATACCCATCTCAACCCTCTAAGGGTCTTCCACATCCATTGAGATAAAGAATCACTTTGATACCACAAGTAAAGCTCTCACAGGGATACCCATAAAACTCATGTGTCATCATACATAACAAAATACACACATCAATCACAAAAAGGGTGCATAAAGGAAACCATGCTTTAGAAAATAGGCCATTTCCCTTATTAGGTCAGATAGAACAAAACAATTCAATATAAGATATTCTAGATTTTCTTTGAAAACTAAGTCGAATATACCCTTTTTAAAACCATTTTAAATGGAATATCCTTCTATTATACTCATGTTTGGAATTTGGACAAAATATTATCAAACATCCTTTATAAAATAAATTTCTATTTGGAAATACCATTTCAAAAACCATTCAAAAACCATCAATTTCCTTTGAAATTTCTATATAAATGAAATCATTTTTTAAAAATTACATTTTTAAAGAAACCTATTTCCCTTTGAAAACCAACACACGCCACCAAAAAACCATAAATAGGGCATTGGAACTTGTTTTACCAGGGAACAACCATCAGACCATTAATGTTTATTGTTAGGAGGACGTGATCCCATCCCAACTTTATGGAAACTCACAAATATATTGTATTATGCTGACAGATATACTAATGAAGGAATATGAACATAAAATCACTACCAACTAAGTGACGAAAATAAATTCAAGGCCACCTACCTCAACCGATGAACTGATAAATCATCCCAATCTCATAATAGCCTCTAAAAGTCCCATGATCACCTATCTCAACTAGGAACACTACTAAATTAATTAATTAAACAATTAAAATTAAACATCCAAATTGGTGTAATAGCCACAAAATTGATCAGGTGATGAAACGACATTGGAACCTTGAGAAATGGGGTGTGATCCACTCCCAATTCACCCCCAATCCTAAGAAACGAAAAACCACCAATTTATATTATTTAGCTAGATACTAATTAAAAAATCCATCAAAGACCCCAAATAAATCTATGGTGAAACATAAGTTTCATCAAATAATAAAAAATGTATTTTTACAACATATCAAGACATCCAATACGATCTATATATGAAGATCCCCATAAAGAGAAATTATTTTATCATGATTTGGTTAAATATATCATTTAAAACCTATTTCATTCAAGTAGAAATTATAGGAGAAACAATAGGAGTGTATGAGGGAGAGATCATACAAAAATTGAATGATGAAACACCTCCAGAACACCTAGATAGAATCCACTAAAGGGAGGGGGAAATAGGATCCAAATAGAGATCCTCCCTCTCACATGATAAACACAAACAAGGTGGGTAACACCCCAAGATTTCTTAGTAAGTTGTTTTCTTTAAAGTAATTCAATAGCTTGCGTTGTACGCTATATCGAGTTCGAGTGCACCACGACTTACCAAACTAGCCATTCAAAAAGTGGTTATGAATAATATTAACTGAATTTTGAATTTTATATACTCCATAAAACTATAGAATCCATATAATTTGTTTCTTAGACATAATATAAGAACAAATTCATTTTTTAGATAAAATAAGTATTTTTCAAAAAAATGCAATTTTACCACCTTTTAATGGAAAACCCTTTTCAAAACCAATATTTTACCCTTTTATATATTCAATTTAATGAAATTAAATTCTTATTTAGAATCGGGACATAAAATTTATTTTGGATGAATTGTTGGTACTTTTCTGATAACTTCCATATTTTGATGAATACTGAAAATTACTAAATTTTAATAGAAAATAACTTTTTTAATAAAAAGAATTTATAGTATTAAATTATATATTTGAATTTTTTGGAAGTATAATTAGATTATATTTTTATTATTTAATACAATTTACGCCATTATAAGTAATTTCACATTTAAATTTGACATAAACACATGTCAATCTTTTGATAGTTTTTACTTTTTAAAAACTCACTTTTCAGTTTTGACAACGGAAATTAATTTTAAATTAATTAATGAAAATTATATGTTTTTAATTTAGTAAAATAGAATTCATTTTTTAATTCATAATATCAAATTTACCTTAGGGTAAATTTCTCGTATTTTTCTGAAAACATTCAATTTTTTATGAATAGTGAAAAACACTGTGTTATAGTTTAAACATGACTTTTTATTTAAATAATTTTATATTTTATTTAATTTTTTAAGTAAAAATAGATATATAATACCTTTATTAGTTCAATTTAATTAATTTAAGTCATTTTATAATAAAATTAGATATATAAAATTTTATTGAACATTTTACCATCTTTTACCCACTTCCTAGAAGCAGTTGCAAATTTACATAAAACGAAATTTTATCGCTTCTATGATTTGAATTTAAAAAATAAGAGAGACACGGTTAATAAAAGTAGGTAAATTTTGGTTCAATAAGATGAAAATATTTTTTGGTGAATAGTAACTTTTGAATTTTATTTACCATGGTTAAAAGTAAATAGGGTAATTAAGGGTAAAAATGATATCATAATTACCCTAACACATGTCCTAATTCTATTGGATAAGTATAATTTGACAAAAAAAACATTAAGAATAAAATATGAACCACTTTGGTCTACTTGGATTAGATTTGGAGATTTATTATTATTTTATTTAAAGAAGAGTTAAAAGAGTTAAATTCAAAGTTTAATAACTAAACCATTTTTAATATATGGTTAAAAACAATATAAATTAGACTATAAATATTCATTATAAATCTGAAAATATTTCCTACATAAATGTATTTTATTTATAATTTTTAAAAATTATATAATTTAATTTATTTATGACACAATGATGATACATTAATTACCTTATTAAAGAAATATTAAAATAATTGATATTATAAATATAGAAATAAATGTAAATTGAGACTTATGATGAATTAAACTAATTATATAGGTTAATATGACATGTTAAAGTTATTTGAATAAATTTTATTCTAAGAAATAATGTTTTTATGGATTTTAGAAAAATAAAATACTAAATAGTGTCAAAATTGACATAATGAGTTTTTAAAACAAATATTATATTATTAATTGATATAATATTCCTAAAAATCTAAATTTCTGCCAAAGGACTTAGATAAGGTTATATATATTAATAATTAATCACATAGGGTTATATTGGAATGTTATAGTAAGTTTATTAACCATATAATATAAAAATAAAAAGAGACATGGTAAATGTCAAACTATCTAACAAAGAGTTAAATCTAACAAATAAGGTTAATATGATGACCTAAACCTGTCTAAAACCTATTGTTTGAGAGGTTTTTGACCCAAAACTACATTATATTTTAAATAATTCATTTTTAAACCATTATAAACAGAAAATAATTTTCTTATAAAATAATATTTCAAGCTTTTCCTAAAGTGAGACTCACCTCTCTTATAAAAGGACACTTCCCATTCTCTTAATTTCACACCTCCAAAGCCTTTTTTTATCAGCAAAAACCTGCATAAATATCCTCCCGAATTTCTTCCCTTAATCCTAGAGGCCATTATTTAGTCATAAATCCATCCTATATATCTTTTTTGATCAAATAAAAAGAAAGAATCCAAAGAACAGGTAAATATTTCATCACCTCTTTCAAGTTATTTTCTTCTTCCATTTCCTCTTTATTTATTGTTTCCATTATAAAATAATAAATACAGTACATTCTATATACTATGATGTTGTTATAAAAATTGTACAACCATATTCATTATTCTATCCACCCTATAAATAACAAAGTCACCATATGTGTGTACGTACGGATTATCGTCTCCATGTCGTGGTGTAGTTTGTTATTAAAACACTTAATTATTTTGATGAGTATAATAATGATTATAAATGATGTAAATAATAAATATAACATGTTAATTATTCTTTATATATTATATACCATCCAATTACAAACAATTTCACAATCAATATAATGATATTTTCGCTCGTGCGTATGTACAGATTACCCTCTCCACAAACGCGATGAGATTCATTCCCCATCGTAAAAATTCAAGAATAATTTTCATTTTTTGATTAATAATAATGTTTATGAACTTAATATAATTCTGTAAATGAATAAAACACATCCTATCCATAAAAAACATGGATTACGTAACCGATTATATAAAGGAAAACAGATCAGTTAACACCTGAAACGATGATACTACTAAAATATTATTAACAGAGCAATATTAGAGGATCATATATGATATCATATTTATGTATATAGTTCTTGTAAATTTAATAAAAATTATTTAACTATTATATTGGATGTTAACATAACCACAACCAAGGAATAGTCCAAGGTAAGGGGTTTTCATCTCACTTCTTATTCCCGTGAGATTCATGCTATATTGCGAATATTTCCTTTTGTATGGTGTATGTACTTCCCATGATTGTATTCTTTGGTTAATATAATTTAATTTATGGGTATTTACATCTTCATTGTATGATAATTATTTCATGGGTTGTATGTTTCATAAGTTACCAAATTAGTAATGGAATTTCAAATTTCAATTTCCAATCATTGGGATTTATGCATACTTCATTGATTATTTTACTCCATGATTATGTGTGGAATCACTATTTATTATTTTTGTAGTAATTTACACTCCTCTTTATGTGGATATAATTTTGATACGCATAATCACTCCAATGATAAATCATCAAGTCATCGATATGAACTTGATAAGATTAATTTTAACTCAATTTCCATTCATTGAGTTAAACATCCAATTCATTGGTGTTGTTTTTACAAGAATATGTGTAAATGTCCTATGATTGATTTACAATGAATATCAAATCATATTGAGTGTATTTATATTTTTCATACATAATTATGTCATTGATTTATCCTTAACCTAAGGATACGGTCTTTATAAGGGATTTCATCTCAACTTACATTCCATTGAGTGTTCTTTGTTGTTATACACTAACTCACTTTTTATAGTGTATATACAGTAATTTGACATTGTATATCATGAATCCATTTATTCTAATGATATTATAATGTTTTTATTACCTCAATTATTTGTATTCATGCATCTCTCATTTCCTACGAACTCTAACTAAAATATCATTTTAAATGTTTAAATAATTTATTCTTCTAAATCTTTCTCATTAATGTCCATGTTTTAAAAATGGTTTTAAGGGTTTGTTTATTTGGACATGAATGTTTTAAAATGTTAATTTTTTTCAAAAGTTTCAAAGTGGTATGGGACATTTTTATTCAAAAAATCTATTTTAAATAGCTTCTTGTTAGATAGTGAGACTTTTAAATGTTTTCAAGAAAAAGGGGGATATTTCTCTCAAATAGTTTTGATGATTATTTTTATCTATTTCAATATCCTTCATTATTCTCGATTGAGGTTGATTTATTATAATACAATCATACATATTGTATTGAATGAGTTATTTTTGACTGTGGATGTGCTATTTTAATGCCATTCATGGTTTGTGGTTAAAATATTGACATTTCATATGCAAGTTTTAATACTAATGTTTAGATTATGTTTCAACCTTTTCATATGAGGAATGAATTGGACTTAGTAAGTGATAGGTGGAGACCAAAATAGATCCTCAATGCATTGATAGGTCTCATGAGACAAACTAGTGTCTTGGCACAAGGCCTTGACCAAATCTTATTTATAGTCTTGCCACAAGGCCTTGACTATGTGGTTATGAAGTCTGGAATTATGCATTCCATCATTATGAAAGTGGATATTGATATTTCATGTGATTATTCAACTAGTATAATATCCATGGGAATAATTAAATGGAATTATTTGATTTTATCTTTTCCATGTTATTCTGAATTTAAAGTTTTAAAGGATTTTGTTTTAGTCTTATACATTTCCTTAAATGTTTGTGTTTATTTATAAAAGTTTCCGCTATATTTTTATCCTTACTGAGCATCTAAGCTGACCCCTTTCTATATTTTATTTTTCCTAGGATGTGAAGATGTATTTTATGGTTAACCTGTAGGGATAGGCTAAGGATATAAGTGTGTTTAAAAAGGGGATAAAATGTAGTTGATTTTTTTATTTCATGATGTAATGTAAAACTTATGAGTGTATCTAGTACTTCCAATGCTAATAAAATGATCAGTCTTTCATTACATGATTCCATGTATCATGCCAATGTTATGTAATAATGAACCAACTCTGGGTAACTAGGGTCAGGGCCTTACAGTTGGAATCAGAGGAAGTTTAGTACAAACCTTGGATGCATGATTTAGAAAACAAACTCTGATCAGGAAACACTATCCTAAGATAGACATTGGGTATTAGTGTATAAGAACATCCAAAAATTTTGGTTATGTAAATATTATGTAGGTTTTCCAAGAAATACATCCCTATCTAGAAACGAGCAGGTAGAGGCGGCTCTAGCACATATGTACCAGGGAGTGAAAACTTCGACAAGGAGTTTCAAGCTTGACCCGGGGTATCATGGTACATGAAAATGGGCCTTGATGTACTCTTAGTTATAACACTCCCGAGGTATATGCTTAGTATAATTCACATTTTCATTGCAAATCAATTTGAAGTATTTTAATATTAGATGATAATAAATAACCTTTGTTAAACCTAAGTTGTTTTAGATTTAAAATAAGGTGTTATTATATTCTCTAAATGATTTTATGACTCACACAATGCTTTCTCGTGTTAGTCAATGGATGGATTCCAAAGAAGTCATTGTAACAATGAACATGACGTACAGGGTGGGCACAGTAGTGTAAATGAGCAGGGAAATGGAATTTTGATAGGTGTAAAAGATATCGTGTTCATGACGAATTAATTTTCCAAAAATATGATCAACAACATATATATTAACTAACTCCCAGACTCAATGAAAAAGAGAAATGAAGTGAATGATAAGAGCTCTAGCAGTGGATACCATGGAGAAAAGAAAGCTCAATTTCCATCATGTAGTAAATGTGGAAGGAGACACCCAGTAAAGTGTCTCAATGGAACAAAGAAATGCTTTATGTGTGGGAAATAAGGACATAAAGTAAATAATTTTCGAGGAAAAATGAAGAGTACTATGGAAGAAAATAAAAAGGATATTAAGAATCCAATTACAGTCATTTGTTATAAATGTAATAGACCTTGGAATTACCTGAGTCAATGCCCTATTCTATAGGATAACCTCTAAGTCAAGGAACAAACTATGTGAAAATAAATGGATGGATAAATGTTTAAAGTATGGGATTACTTTGGAAGAATATTCTCTTGTATGTGTAACCATGTAGTTTGTTATGAAAAAATTCTATTTGAGGAAGAATTATCTTTTATTTTGTGGATATAGTTATAAAGAACCATTTGGGTTTATATGATCCTTGAATTTGAGGCAATTACAGGTTATTAATTTTTGGGATTAAAATGTGAGGTATCAGATAAAATTTGTGGTTAAATTATTTTATGGTTATTTTGAGGAATTTATCTCATTTTGGTAATGTTATAAAATATAGTTTTTGAAAAAGTAAAACATGAAAACCAGGTGATAACCCATCACGTTGGACAAAGCTACTGTAATTAAACCCATAACCAGAGTAAGATTAGGATTTATTACCTACCACTGTACTACATGTAGTCCCTGTTTAGTGTGACTAATTATTTTTAGTTAAATAATTTCATTGATTAATAATAAGTTGATTTGGGATCTTAAGTCTTATCAAATATATATCATTAGTATAGGAAAATGATTTGGTGATTAAGTGATAAATGTTATTTTGGAAGATTTTTTCTCTATTGGGAACACTATATGCTTAAGAAAAATAGAATACTATGATATTTTATTTGATGAGTAATGGTGGATTTTTATCTATGTTTTTATTGTGTATTTATAGAGATTTGGGTTATTTATGGAAATTATTAAACTATCATAGAGAATATTTGATTAGGTTAATTACTTTTAAGTATTTGACTTTAAGAGTAGTCGATGTTATTTAGAGATACAATTTAACGTGGAAGACTATATAATAAAATTCTTCTAAGTTTTGGGTTTCAATATTAGTTTGGATTATATTAAGGGATTTTAAGGAAAATTGTATATTGAATGGTATTCATTGATATTTGGGAATTGTTTTATTAATTTTAGAAATTAAGATTAGTTTTTCTTTCTCTTAAGTATTATCATTTTTGGGGATTGTCTGATATTATACTAACCATTTTGTTTTTTAATCTCTAAAGATAAGGTAAATATATAGTTTATCCTTTGTGGATCATGTGATTCTCTAGAAATGGATTTTAGAGCTTCCGGTGTGACCAAGTCTTATTGAATACTCATCGTTTGAAAAAAAAAGATGAGTTAGTGGTAGAAATTTATTAAAGGATGAAACTCCACTTAAAAAGTAAGTATATCCCTTTATGTTCTTAGTCAATATCAAGAATAAATTTCTTAACTTTATGAAATTGAACTTAAAACAAAAAACGTTTTTTGTTTACTTTTCCTACTAGGAAACTAATGACTGTTTATCCCATCACAAGTTTTTGGTTTTCTTGTTGTTGAATTTCTCCTAATCATGTTTTCTATCACTCTTTATCAGAACTTGACACTTAGTCTATCTTACATATCCATGTTTTCTTACATGGAATCCTAGTATGGGTTATCTCGGGTGACCTTTGTACTTCTCTTCCTTTCTTTTAAAGTGATAGTTTTAATGACTCTTTTTCCGATGTGGGGCTTTAAATGAGGTTCCCAAGCCCAATTTTAAAATTCCAAGGATGCAATTTCCAAAAGGGGTAAAAAATGAAACACCTCAAGATTTTTTATTAAGTTATTTTCTTTAATGTAATTCAGTAGATTGCACTACACGCAACACCAAGTTCGAGCGCACCATGACTTACCAAACTAGCCGTTAAAAAGTGATTATGAATAATATTAAATGAATTTGGAATTTTATATAATCCATATAATTTTATAATCCATATTATGTGTTTCTTATACATAATATAAGAACATATTCATATTTTTCAGATAAAAGAAGTATTTATCAAAAAATGAAATTTTACCACCTTTTAATGGAAACCCCTTTTAAAAACCAATATTTGAAACTTTATATATTAAATTTAATGAAATTAAATTATTCTTTATAATTGGTACATAAAAATTTATTTTGGATAACTTTTGGTACTTTTCTAATAACTTTCATATTTTGATGAATACTGAAAATTACTAAATTTTAATTGAAAACAACTTTTTTAATCGAAATAATTTATAGTGTAAAATTATGTTTTTTAATGGTTTGGAAGTATAATTAGATTATATTTTTTTCAATTAATAAAATTTAGGTCATTATAAGTAATTTAAAATTTAAATTTTACATAAACACTTGTCAATCTTTTGATAGTTTTTACTTTTTAAAAATCCACTTTTCGGTTTTGACAATGAGAATTAATTTTAAATTAATTAATGAAACTTATAGGTTTTGAATTTGGTAAAATAGAATTTATTTTTGAATTCGTAATATCAAAATTATCTTAGGGTAAATTTTTGGTATTTTTCTAAAAACATTCAATTTTTTGATGAATATTGAAAAAAAATGTGTTATAGTTGAAAACTGACTTTTTATTTAAATTTTTTTTTTATTTAAATTTTTTTAAGTAAAAATAGATATATAATACCTATATAAGTTCAATTTAATTAATTGGAGTCATTTTATAATAAAATTATATAAATAAAATTTTATTGAACTTTTTTCCATTTTGATCCACTTCCTAAGAGCATTTGCAAATTTACATAAAACTTAATTTTACCACTTCTGTGAGTTGAATTTCAAAAATCTGAAAGAAATTGTTAATATCAATAAGTAAAATTTGGTTCAATAAGAAAAAATAATTTTTGGTGAATAATAACTTTTGACTTTTATTTACCACGGTTAAAAGTAAATAGGGTAAGTAAGGGTAAAAATGATATTATAATTACCCTAACACATGTCATAATTCTATTGGATAAGTATAATTAGAAAAAAAACAATATTAGGAATAAAATATGAACCTCTTTGGTCCACTTGAATTAGATTAGTACATTTATTATTATTTTATTTAAAGAAGAGTTAAAAGAGATAAATTCAATGTTTAATAACTAAACCATTTTTAATATAGAATTAAACACAATATAAAGTAGACTATAAATATTCATTATAAAGATAAAAATATTTAATACATAATTGTATTTTATTTATAATTTTTTTGCATTAAATAGTTGAATTAATTTATGACACAATGATGATGCAATAATTACCTTATTAATGAAATATTAAAATAATTGATATTATAAATATCCAAATAAATGTAAATTGAGACTTATGATGAATTAAACTAATTTTATATGTTAATATGACATTTTAAGATTAGTTTAATAAATTTTATTTGAAGTAATAAAGTTTTTATGGCTTTCAAAAAAATCAAATACTAAATTGTGTCAAAATTGACATAATTGAGTTTTTAAAACAAATATTATATTATTAATTGATATGATATTCCTAAAAATCTAATGTTAGGCCAAAGGACTTATATAAGGTTATATAAATTAATAATTAACCACATGGAGTTCTATTGGAATGTTATAGTAAGTTTATTAACCATATAATATAAAAATACAAAGAGACATGGTAAATGTCAAACTATTTAACTAAGAGTTAAATCTAAAAGATAAGGTTAATATGATGACCTAAAACTATCTAAATCCTATTGGTTGAGAGTTTTTTGACCCATAACTTCCTTATAATTTAAATAATTCATTTTTTAGAAATTATAAAACGAAATTTATTTTATTATAAAATAATATTTCAAGCTTTTCCTAAAGTGACCCTCACCTCTCTTAATAAATGGCACTTCACCTTCTCTTAATTTCGCACCACCAAAGCCTTTTGGCTCCACCAAAACCTGCCCAAATATCTTCCCAACTATCCTAAATTCATCCTATAGGCCTTAATTTTTTTAAAAGCCATCCTACAGATCCCTTTTGATCAAATCAAAAGGAAGAACCTGAAGAAGAGGTAAATATTTCATCACCTCTTTCAAGTTCTTTTCTTCTTCCAATTCCTATTTCTTTGTTGTTTCCATTATAAAATAATAACTCCAGGATCTTCTATATAATTTTATGTTGTTATAAAAATGGTACAACCATATTCATTATTCTATATACCCTATAAATAACAAAGTCACCATACGTGTGTAGGTAAGGATTACCGTCTCCACGTCGTGGTGTCGTTTGTTATTCAAACACTTCATTATTTAGATGGGTATAATAATGATTATAAATGATTTAAATAATAAATTTAACATGTTAATTATTATTTATATATGATATAAAATCCAATTACATGCGATTTCACCATCAATATAATGATATTTTCAGTCGTGTGTACGTACGGATTACCGTCTCTACAAACGCGATGAGATTCATTCCCCATCGTAATCATTCAAGAATAATTTTCATTTTATGATTAAAAATAATTTTTATGAACTTAATATAATTATGTATAAGAATAAAATACATCCTATCCCTAAAAAACATGCCTTACTTAACTGAGTATATAAATGAAAATAGATTTGTTAACACCCGAAACGATAATACTACTTAAATATTATTAACAAAGAAATATTAGAGGATCATATATGATATCATATTTATGTATATAGTTATTTTATATTTTAATAACAATTATTTAACTATTATAAAGGATGTTAACATACCCTCGGCCAAGAAAGATTACAAGGTAAGGGGTTTTCATCTCACTTCTTATTCCCGTGAGCTTCATGCTATATTGCCACTATTTCCTTTTTTGTGGTGTATTCACTTACCATGATTGTATTAATTTTGTAATATAATTTAATTTATGGGTATTTAAATCATCATTTTATGATACTTCTTTCATGGGGTGTATGTTTTGTATGTTACCAAATCGATAAAGGGAATTTCAAATTTCAATTTCCACTCATTGGGCTTTACGCATACTTCATTGATTATTTTACTCCATGATTATGTGTGGTATCACAATTTATTATTTGTGTAGTAATTTAAACTACCATTTATCTGTATATAATTTTTATACACATAATCACTCCATTTATAATTTCTCAATTCACCGATATGAACTTGATAAGAGTAATTTTAACTCAATCTCCATTCATTGAGTTAAACATCCAATTCATTGGTATTGGTTTTACAAGAATATGTGTGAATGTCATCTAATTTATTTACATTGAATATCCAATAATATTGAGTGTATTTATATTCTTCACACATAATTATGTCATTTATTTATCCTTAACCTAAGGATACAGTCTTTTTAAGGGATTTCATCTCAACTTACATTCCATTGAGTTTTCTTTGTTGTTATACGCCAACTCACATTTTTTTAGTGTATATACTATACATTGACATAGTATATCATGAATCCCTTTATTCTCATGATATTATAAAGTTTTTATTACCTCAATTATTTGTATTCAAGCATCTCTCATTTGGTTAGGAACTCTAACTAAAATATCATTTTAAATATTTTAAAATTTTATTCTTCTAAATATTTCTCATTAATGTGCATGTTTTAAAAATGGTTTTAAGGATTTATTTATATGGACATGAATATTTTCAAATTTTAATTCCTTTCAAAAGTTTCAAACTGGTATAGGACACTATGATTCAAAAATATATTTTACACAGCTTCTTGATAAATAATGATACTTTTACATGTTTTCAAGAAAAAGGGGGATATTTATCTCAAATAGTTTTGATGATTATTTTCATCTATGTTAAAATATTTCATTATTCTCGATTGAGGTTGATTTATTATAATAAAATAATTAATATTGTATTTAATGAGTTATTTTTTACTATGGATGTGCTATTTTTATTCCATTCATGGTTTGTGGTTAAAATATTGACATTTCATATTCTTGTTTTAATACGAATGTTTAGATTATGTTTCAACCATTTCATATAAGGAATGAATTAGACTTAGTGAGTGACTGGTGGAGCCCACTATAGCTCTTTGATGCATCGGTAGGTTTCATTAGACAAAATAGTGTCTTGGAGCAAGGACTTGACAAAATCTTATTTGTAGTCTTGGCACAAGGCCTTGACTATGTGGTTATGAAGTCTGGCATTATGCATTCCATCATTATGAAAGTGGCTATTGATATTTCATGTGATTATTCGACTAGTATAATATCCATGTGAATAATTAAATTAAATTATTTTATTTTATTTTTCCATATTATGCTGAAGTTTAAGTTTAGAAGGCTTTTGTTTTAATCTTATACATTGCCTTAAATGTTTATGCTTATTTATGTAAGTTTCTGCTATATTGTTATCTTTACTGAGCATCTGAGCTCACCCCTTTCAATGTTTTATTTTTTCCAGGATGTGAAGATTTATTTTATAGTTGACCTTCAGGTATAGGCTAAGGATATAAGTGTGTTTACAAAGGGGAAAAAATATTGTTGATGTTTTTATTTCATGATGTAATGTAAAATTTATGAGTGTATCTAGTATTTCCAAGGCTACTAAACATATCGGTATTTTAGTACATGATTCCATGTATCATTCCAATGTTATATAATAATGCACCGAATCTAGGTAACTGGGGTTAGGGCCTTACAAGGGGAACCTGAAGGGTTCCTTAAATAGAATCTATGATGAAAAACCCAAAATTCCAACAAAAAAAGATGGAATATTGATTATTATATTTCATGTATATATTTTATCATGTTTTAATAATTGAATTTATATATTAAATTGAATATTATTTTCAATTTTTGAGTGATTTGAGTTGTTTTATGTTCTATGGATAGATAGAATGAATTTATAATAAATTAATTAAAGGATTACATTTTTGGAGCTAAATGATACTTTGTGCCACAAGCGAAGTGGAGTGGCACGACACTAGATTTTTTAAGATGTTTCAAAGATTAAGAACCATATAAACACTATTACATAATGTTTAATTAATTTACACATCATTCCTTCATCAAAAGAAATAGTTATGCATAGGGTAAGTCAATAATAAAATACATGCTGTGAAAACCAGTTACACATTGTGTAACCAATTACATGCCATGAAAGTTAAAATATAGAAAGATTTAAGAAATTCGTTGCCAACATGGATTACATGACATGAAAAGTCATTACAAGTATTGATATAGTAATGAAAAAGAAAAAAAATAAAGATTCAATAGATCTGTGGTGCAGTCAGAGTTATGACTAAAACCCTTATAAATATCACCCTCAGTCATGCCTTGGAGGGGGGATCTGGATGGGGGAACACCGACAGAAGCCTACGAAGACGCACCTACCTACTACAGAGCTCTGCTTCACCGTTTTTTATAGGATTTTTCTTTATTTATTTTCTGCACCCATTCATGGTTATCATGAGTAAGTGATTTCTATATGTTGTGGAATACATAATGAATGAGGATTGAATGTATAAGTTATTTTATATTTGATTTCAATTTATATTGGGATTTTATATTTGTTTTTCATTTCTATCTCATTCATAATTTCTTCTTGCATGATAATTGTTAGTGGGATTAGGGATTGAGTTTTATTTCTTTCTTTCTTCGAGCATGACCATTTCACAGATTGATTGCATGATTTTTTTCAATATGTCATCTAGGGTTTAAACTTACACCATGACCATTGGGTGTGTCCTTGACCTATGCTTAAATAAGGTTTTTGGTTACCCATTCATTGAAATATGAAGTTAATGATCGTGAGAAAAGGATATATTTAGATGGAGAGTGTTTATTATTACCATTATACTTTTTAGGACCCAATTCTAATGCATGCAAAATTTTTAATTAATTATTTTATACCTTATAATCCCATGAACCTAGAATCATTACTGCCTAACACCCATTTTATATTATCTTATCACACCTTCTTCACCACATATAATTATTTATAGTTTAGATTTAAGTACATAAAATCATAATTAGTTTAGGTTTATATAATTTAATTAATATTTTCTCTAATCCTGTCTCTGTAGGTTCGACCTTGGACTTGCAATTCCTATACAACCCTATTGTTTAGAAATTTGTTTATTTTGTGTTATAAATTTTTACATTCAGTAACCCAGTGAGAATTAACGATTCTTGTAGGGCTGTCAAATTTCTAAGTGGTTTTTGGAATAAACCTAGGGTTCATGGTGTAAACCTCCTCTAAGCAGAAGATTTACCCCTGTATCCCATAAATTCATAAAGTGAACCATAGGTTCATATAATGAATAACATTATTCTATTATTTCTAGAATTGTGGTCACTCCAAACCTACCACAACATCCTCCCAAACCCCTAGGACATCCTCATATCCTTAAATCAAATCTAAAAACACTCATTAGAGATGATTAAATACTCAAGAACTTGACCCAAGCCTCTATTCTCAAAACGAGTCTTCCACCAAATAAAAAATTTAAACACCTTTAGGAATTTCTAACCCATAATGATGGGGGTAATTAAAAAATGACAATCATAATGTTTCTCATCTATGAGAATAAATGAAAGTCCTCTAGTCATAAATCCAGACCTACCTCAGTTGTTAGTTTAGTGATAACACTTCACCTTTCATCTCCAAACACCAAACAAACTTTCACTACACAACTATACACCAAGATAAGAAACACTAGATTTTCTCCAAATTTATAGTTAGATTCTCAAACCACATCAAGCACACCCTAAAAAATTCTCAATGTAGTTTTAAACTCACCACAACTATTTCCATAAAAAATTCCCATATATCCTTACTCAAATGAATTATCCCAAAAGTGATTAATATCAACCACTAATACACCACTATATCACCTGAACACGATGCCTTACTCCAAGAGGAATCACCACTTCATCCAACATCCACAATGAGGTCCAACCCCTATACTCGGTGTAATTCCTCAGGCAACCATATCCACTATCATACTCCACCATGAGTATTAATTCACCTCGCCTTTGGCTCACTCTTGGATCATTCCAACTCCACCATGATCTTAGTTCTAACACAAAAACTCCAACCACTAATCATGATTCCTTCACCAAACATGGACCCCATCCAACACTACATCTGAATCTATGATATAGTATTCTCCATAGAACCAGATCAATTAGATTCACCTATATACTATAATTTAATACTCTTTCTGCAATGTTTCCTCTAAGAGACATCCATGAAATCACAATGTCCAAATGAGAGGCACTACCTTTCCCCACAACCTTTTTCTTGTTTTTATCCAAAAAACGCATTAGATGCTCCAAAATGACACTTCACCAAATTTTGTCACATGTTTCACCCATGAATCACACCATGGACTATGGATCACCCATTAAAACATTTTATAAATCATGGTTCACCCCATGAGACATTTCAAAAATCATGACAGTCTACGCTAGGTATCCAAACACAAAACAGGAATTTCTAACCACAATGATGGTGCTCAACTGCTCCAATTGATCCTGAACACCAAAGTGATGATACCTAATTCATCATGTTCCATATGGTTCTATCAACCATAAGACTTCACTCACAATAACTTATTCCACCTAATTATTCTACTTAATATAGTAATATAACATATTAAATATAATTTAAATGGTCTTAATCATGGACCCATCAAAATACACATAATGAATCAAATCTATGAACCCTATATTTCCTATTTAGATACTCAAGACCAATTTCAAAACCCATGATCCCACCAAAATTGCATCCACACAATATTCATATCAAAATACCACCATTAGATACTCTCATAAGAACCCATCTCAAGCTCATCACAAGAGACTCCCATAAAAAACCATGAAATACCCACTAAACACATGAAAAACATCCGAGTCACCCCTAGAAAACCATTGAAATCCAACAAACTAGCCTACACTATCACAAGTTTCTCTAAAAAAACTACTACAATAATAAAAAACAAATCACATCATACTCGCCAATCCTCTCTTGGAAGTTTCTAACCAAACATGATATACT
The DNA here is from genome assembly GCA_963277665.1 of Viscum album. NCBI lineage: Eukaryota > Viridiplantae > Streptophyta > Magnoliopsida > Santalales > Viscaceae > Viscum > Viscum album. The sequence continues at coordinate 1,688,094,478 of OY728163.1, read as the reverse complement.
TTCTGAGCACACAATTCAAATATCCAAGTCACCCTAGACAAAACACCAAAATCCCAATAAACTAGTGTCCATAGGTATCAATTTATTATTTTCAAAAACCTATTAAAATTATTTTAATCACACCAAAACTTTCCAAAGTATTCAAAACACACCTTGGAATCCATGGATTTTCATCAAAATTGAAATTGATAAATCCCCAGACTAGTCAATCCTATTTCTGAAAACAATTCTTATTTTCAAAACTCCATTTTGAAAAAAAATTCTATAACACGTTGAAATCCAATTTCAAAAACAATTTCCTTTTATTTTCATAAAACACAAAAATACCTAACCATTTCAAAATCACCATCTTCATGAGTAGTTTTATGTAAAAAAAACTTTGAAAACCATTTCATGCACACCTCATGCCACTACATGAGTATTCTTTTCAAAACCAGGTTTGCTCAATATTTTCACACATAAAAAAACTATTTACCTATAGTGGACAAAAAAGCACAACTTAATTAATATAATAAAGAACCTAGTATTCATATTAATCTAATCACCCATACAAATATATGTGAGAAAACAAATTCTATATTATATGTTTATTTAATTAATATGGATTATGATGAATCATTATGTTAAAAAACCACCCATAGGCATGTGAATAATTCCTTATGTAAGAAACTATAATGATTTATATAGAATTAACTAGATAAAAGACAAACCCTATAACTCATATCAAGTCTCATCCACACAACTTGGGATTTTTGGTCCAATTCAATACCTCACTCATCCTAAAGTGCCTAGTCCTAAAACAGGAAATCCCTTGAAAACTCAAGTCACAAATGATTTCATGGTAGTAAGAAATATACTCAATCTACCCCATATGTTTTGATAACCTAACTCTATACATAACTACACTATCTCATCCCTTAAATTAGGTTTACTAAAAAGTGAGAATTTTGATGGGAACTAAAAAATTGCATAACCCCATCAATGAAAAAGATATTCAACTAGGTATATATTTATATGAAAATTTTAAAAAATATAATAGTTACATGAGAATAATATGACATAAAAAAGGAGAAAAATAAAGGGAATATATAATCAATAAGTTATAAAGGAGGTACAAAAGATCTATTTTTATGTTTTAAAACTCCTTTGTTGAAATCCCACATCATAAAATAAGATAATAAAACTTTATTTTGAAAAGAGGATAATGTAAATATAATTTAAATATGATATAACACTTAATTAATATTCCAATTAAAAATAATAACATTGGTGGGAATTTAAATTATGGACAAGGAAGGGAACCTTCATTTAAATTGATTTAATTATTCTTCACATAGTTTCATTTTAAAAAAGGATTAAAAACCCCCTGTAAGGAATACTTGAATAAAAATTTATCTACAAATATAGAAATAGGGTATACCATATTAAATTATAGATTAAATTCAAGGATAAACATTATAACTTAGGAAATTTTATTGAGTTTTAAAAGAATCTTATATTTTAGAGAAGACATCAATTATAGACTCCAATAAGGAATAACATGAATGAAAATGAACTTTTTCAAGTTTAAAGATAATTTATGATATTATAAGTCAAGGGTGAAGTAGACAGACGATAAAAATTAAAATTGGTTCATAATATCAAAGAAAGTCTCAGTAAAGGATGATTTAGACAGGCCCTTACGGCTTAAGAAACATTATAATAAAAAACTTTTAAAAGAGATAGAGAGAGATAGATTTAAGTTGAATTTAAAATACCATGAATAAATAAAAAAAACCATATTAAATACTCAATTTTTATTATACACATCATTTAAAATAAATTTGTTTCATAAAATAAAATTTGTCTCAAAGAAGAAATTTTTGATACAAAAATATCACGGAATAAGAAACCTTTGAATGAAAAGTCATTGGAAGCCTAAAAATCAAATTGATCTATAAATATAATTCATTAAATCATAGATTATGGAATAATAAATTATTTTTAAGTATATATACCATAGAAATAATAAATTTTTGTATAACATTAAACATGTCTCAATGAAGAGAAATTGAGACAAAAAACTCTTATCTCATGTAAGAATGTGATCTAAACTTACACTTAACTTTAGGAATAATTAAATTAACTTGATTAGATATAGAAAACCCTTATTCATATTTATTTAATTTTCTAATTCCCATATAATTTATTTTGGTATTTTTTTATATAGTTTTCTCTTATAATGTTTACTCGAGGTTGTTTAATTAATTTCTTCATAACAATTTCAGCTTGTTGACCATGATCAAAAGTGTTGTAAAATAAATTCAAGATCTCTAATTTTTTTGGATTATTTAAATTATTATTCCATTATAAAAATAATTATATAGTTTCAAAGGTTATCCTAAAATAGATCCAAATTAAGAAATATAACTTGATAAGTCCATTTAAGGTGGTTAAAGTTACTACAACCATTTTTTATTAATAACACATATAAAACACCCAATACTATTCTTCCATGATATTAATTGTGTGAAAAATATCATATTATTTAATTAAATAACTAATGCCCTCACGTAGAGGTGTCATTACTTCCTCTGGTGTGTATCAAATTTAGAATTTATAAATGGTCCCAAACATTCACTAACTACAGAGACATTGTGTAGTGGAAGTATGAGGTTAAATCCACAGGGAGACTATGGTTTTAATTTGGGTAAATCTGGTTCCTAAACCTATAAGGGAGTCCTTTCTAGAAGTAAATGTTTTGTAGTTTGATCTAAGTTCTATTTTGGGATGAATTTAAATGATAATTGAGGGGTTGGGATCAAGTTTATTATCTTAGCAAAGTATTTCCTTTAATTATATTCTTATAAAGATCCTATGTCTTAGTTTCTGAAGCAAATAGAGGTCACTAGTAGAATTTGGTTTTAGCCTCATAATCCTACCTAGGAAGTAGCTATTATGTTGTTAAGAGATAGTAAAGGCCTAGGTGCATTAAGTTTGGATTCTTTATGCTAGAAAGTTTTCTAAGCTAGTGTCCATAGCTTAGTCTACTCTAATTAGGATAGGGTCATTTTCTTAACCATCCCATAGTTAGGGAAATTCATCCAAATGGGATAGACTATAGGTTTATATCCTAATTACTAATTCAAATAGACTTTCCAAGTTTATACTTAAAGGTGTATTTAATTATGCAGATACATCGCTTGATCCCTACCCTAATAAGTTTAGATACTCATTAGGGCTAGTGAAACAACTAAATAAAAAATAGATCATTATTAACATATTGATTGGTTATGATAGAATTATACTCATTCAAGGGGGTTTGGGATGAAAAAGAAAAAAAAATACAGAAGAGAATTATGACTTAAATTAAATTACATACTTGAGACAAAAATAGGGCTTGAATTTAAATGCAGAATGTAAAAGAAGTTGTTGAAGAAAGGAGGATAAATGGATATTGAATTGATAAAAATTGTGAAAACATGAGGAATTAGAGTTTTAGAAAGGTAAAAGACTAGAAACAATTCACAAGGGATATAGAGGAAGAAGAGAAGAATATCCGGAAGTGTGTCAAATGATTTTCTGCTCTACTTCTTATATAGGCATTTTGCGTCATGACCTATACCATAGGCACACGATGTGTAAACTTGATCCACATAATATTTCCTTGGATCTCTAGTGTGGAACATGGGTCTCATGGATTAAGAGGTTTGACTAGGTACACGATATGTACTGGTTGTCCACAACATGTACTCTGCGTCTAGATGACTTTTACGTGGAATCCTTATAGATTTCTCAGTAACTGGTTTGACTGGAATCATGATGTGGCCAGTCTAGATAGGTCGTGAAGAGGTTTTTTTCCTTCTGGATTCATGTCATGGTCATTACTTGGCTCCACGACTTGGGATAGGCTTTGATCCTCAGGTTGACGATGTGAACTGCATTATCACGATGTGTACTTCGCTAATTTTGCACCTTTTCTGCCTTTTCTTCCATGGAAACATGTGAATCTATTATTATGGAAAAATTAAAAACGTAAAATTTTCTTTATCGAATAATTAAATAAAAAATTATGAATAAATGAAAACAAATTATATATATAATTTAGGCTTATCAAATCCCTCTACACTTGAACAATTGTTTATCCTCAAGAAATATGTCTCAACCAAGATTTCACAAAGGATATGAAATTTATAAATCAAGAAATATTAATTATTTCCATGAAATACAAGTTGTAAGAAGAAAAAAGTTAAAGTTCAAGAATTAAACTAGCATGGAAAGTTAGTGATTCCTCATAGTCTAGTTTTCAAAACAAATTATAGTCTTCTAATTATAACTGCTTAATTATTCCTTAAATTATATTGCCAATTGTAATCTAACTCACCATTATTTTATGTCATCACTCAGGGTATAAAATGTAATTAGAGGTATAATCGTACCCTGAGTACATGTTCCTAACCTTTGGCTTACACTAGGTTTATCATCTCCATAATATAAAGACAATTATAAGATTAATATTTAGGGATTCAACCATCAGGTTATGATGACTCTATGGTTGTGGGTAGGTTGGTAAAATGTGAAAAATATGGCTCAAATAAAAGGGTAAGCTCTATAGTATAATGAAAAAAGTGAAAGAACAAGTGTTATGATTTTCCTCCTTCTGTCCGGTCAAATTTATACTCCATAAGCTTGGGTTGTATCCATATGTATAGAAATTATGTATACCAATAAATTATTTTGTTCCTTTCCTATTTCTTTGTCTTTTGAATTTTTATTTTTCAAAATTTATTCCTAGGATAGATCTCACATGCATCACCTAACTACATATGATCCTTCAAGGGATTCTTTGGTGTGGAAAATGGTGATTTTGACCTTCCTAGTACACAACCCACATCAATTTTTCTTTTATTTTTGTGTTTTTCAAAGGAATATAATATGAATGAGATAAAAAAATGGTATATGGATCACAACCTCATAGTCAGGTGAGTGCACCATACATCTCTAAAAGTATAAGTATCATATGCTCTCTAAATGTCTCCCCCACACTTGTTCAAAGATACCCATATGCATTGTACAAGGAGAAGGGTAGGAAGGGAAATAGGATTGAAATAAATTCATTCTAACAATTAATTTGTGGAAACTATGGGATGAACAATGGATAGATGTCAGGTGGGTCTTGGGAAAATTAGCTATCAAAGAGTGACTCAATAATTTTTATTTTATACTTGTTCAGTCATCACTTTGATAAGATATCATTGCAAGTTATAGTTAGTTTACATTCCCTATGTATCTCTCAAGAAATATACTTAGATGAGAATATTCTATTTTAGGTTGAGATTTCTCATAGGTAATGATAGTCACATAAAAAATAGAAATTACAAAGGGCATAAATCTTATGAAGTGGGTTAATTAATCACAATTTCAAAGATTTTGAATTTTAATTAACTCTCTAAACTCAAAAATAATTCTAAAAAAGCATAATCAAGAGTAAAACATGATCCTTAACAATTTTACACTTAAATTTTTATTTAATTAAAAAGGAATAATTATTTTTAGGCTTAAATCATGCTTATTATTTTGCAAAATGTCTCCTAGAAAAGTGAGAACAATAAAAAAAGTCAAGTTTATCGCTAGTGAAACTATGATAAGACCCCCCACACATAGTAATAAATAGTGTCCCCACTATCAATGAAATGACTATGAGAGCATTATGTAAGTGAATTTTAAATAATTGAAAATGGTATATTGGAGAAAATTAAAATAATAGGGAATTGAGATCTCCCTAGTACAGGTGGTATTCCATGGGGGGTGTTTGAGCTGTCGTAACATGAAAATCCAATGTAATTAGAAAAGTGTTAGAAAAGAAAATCCTGCACTAGATAACATACATTATTTAATAGGTATAAAAAATTGGAATAATAGAGAAAAAAGGTAGGCACATAGAGTGAGATAATGGGATATTGATTTTATTTAAATTGTGATAGTTTTACAATGTAGCTTCATGAAAGACATAAAATGAAGAATTTAAAGGAAATGAAAAATACATGCTGATGATGAATCAAAAAACAAGTGGTGAACTATGGGTTGCCTCCCATAAAGCGTTAATTAAACGACGTAATCTAAACAGGTGGATAGAGATTGTTGTTAGATGATCCATTAGATAAATTGCTCCTTTACCTCTTATAGATTCTAGAGGCTCTGTCGTCAAGCTCAAGTGGTCACTTTAGTGGGTTAATCACTTCGTCTACAGCCATATGATAATGAATGAGTTGTGGTAAGAATGGAATCATTGGTTGTGGTGGATGCTTCTGGTGTTGAATTTCTAGTGATAACTTATGAAGTTGTCAGACAACATCGATGGCTTTCTCGAGTACCATTTTTCTAAGACCGTTGGAAATACTGGACCATCTAGGATGGCATATGATTCTAAGGAGATTGAAATGATAAATATACAAAGAAAATATACAGAAATAAAAACACAACATAACATAAAAAATAAAATCTAATGAATATATATATATATAGCCAAAGTTTGTAAAGAGTTGGAAAACAAAATGATTAAAACAAAAAACCACCCAAGTATATAAAAATAATCCCAAAAATCCCAAAATATAGATTGGAATCAAATAAAAGATTTGTGTTAAAAATCTCCTCAAGAGTCATCCCACTACCTAGTGTCTCGACCAAATGGTAGGGTATATCTATGTCAGTAGCAGTAGTAGTAGAGGATGGAGGGAAAATAGTGGAGGGTGGTGTGGTAGTGGAGGCAGGGAGATGGGTTGGGGTGGCTGGAGGGTATGTACCAATCCATACAATGGTCATGGGTCTAACAGTTGGATGAATTAATGGTACCTTAGGGATGGGATTCGTGGAAACTCCCTTGCCCCTTCGGGCCTACTCTATCAAAAACTCCTACTAGACAGCAAGGTTGGTGAAATCGGGAGGGATGTCCAGCTAGACGGAAGGGGGTTGGTCGAATGGTGGAGGATAAAGGGATAGATGGGGAAGGTGGTGGTGAAGGGGTAAATACAGTATTCTCGATGAAATGGAGGTGGAGGTGGGTTGACATTTGGCGCATATTCACCAAAATGAATTGGAGGTCAGTCTGAAGCTCGTTGATGGTGTGATATGATGGTGGTGGTATGGTTGATGTGGTGGTTTCTAAGGTGGTGGTGGGTATGGATGGAGTAGGTGTTTTAGTGGAAGGAAGATAGGGTGGCTCTGGTACTCATGTTGGCTGCTCTTGATGTGCAGCCTCCTAGAGGCATGGTGCCCAGAAATACCGGTAATCCTCCTTCACCAGCATTTTCATCTTGTGAAGTAGCATAAGATAAATAATATCTAGTGGTCCAGTGTGGGTGAGGGGATATGAGGCTTCAAATATTACAATATACTTGGGAATTCAGGCAATAAAAGATTCACCCATGAGTGTGCCCCACGTCCACTGTGCCAGGACCTTGAAGTATGAAGTGAACTGATCATCCATAATGATGGGTGGCGCACCCATGGTAGCTATGAGTAATAATACATCCATCAAAATAATTCTACCATGGGTCTATCCTCATGCAAACCATCCATGTTCCATGGATCTATGTAAGATGCGCAGGGTTGGGCACCACAGACGAGTTTACCTAGTGAGTCTAGGATCATGATGGGACTGGGGGTCATGGGAGATGAGTGGCCAGAGGTCCGGTGCAGTCTCTCAGGATGGAAGTGTCTGCAATGTAGGATAAACCTCAGATAAAACAATCTCCTTAGTGTAGATACCAAGCCTGACTCCAAAACCATAAAAATCGATCTCGTGTGGTCTATCGCTAAGATGGAAGCATAGACAGTCAATGGTGATCTCAAATGTGGCCAAGAACACAAGGAATAGATCACGGTAAGTCTTTTTCCATAATTTTATAATGATGTCAACATGTAATGTCTCTAAGATGTTCCGAACATCATTGATAGTGTTCACCTTGGTGAGCATGTCCAAGTCTAATTTTTTGTTGGTTCACATTGGATTTTCTTGTAGGTGACGAAGATTTACCCGATGTTGTGGGTTTATGAAGCAGAGAACCAGGTGCAAATGCATATTCTCATCGGTGGATGGAGAGGAGGTTTTTTCCTGAGAATCAGATGTAGCGTGGGGGTGATTATCAGTTGGTTTCTATCTCTTAGAGTATTAGTCATAAGCAGAGGGTTCGGGCTCAGGTTATAGTCGCTTGGTGTACTACATGGATGTAGGAGGGTGGTGAGAATAGAGGGTGAAGGTTGTGCGCTAGAGGAGAGGAGGTCGGCTGGTGGCTTGGTTGGTGGTTAGGGAAGAGGATATGTGGGTGGGAGGTTGGGTCAAGGGAAGAGGGAAGGAGTGGGTCATGGGTTTTAGAGTGGAGGAGGGGTGTGGGAGTGTTGGTTTGGGTGCAATGGGAGAGGGGGAGTCTGGGGAGATGAGGGGTTAACGGGAAAATGGTTGTGGGTCGTGACTTGCGGGTTATGACTTGTGATTTTTAAATACCGAACTGACCATGTACACCACGTGTATAGGTGATTAAACTCATCTATGGGTAATATAATTTGGAATTTTGAGTGAAAAAGAGACATGTCGTGAACACAGTGTACACGACATGTACTGAACTGTGTTTGGCCCATTTTTGTTGTTCCTTCCAAACCTCATCCTCCTTAATACTTTAGATTCTTGGACAAAGATCCTAATCCAACATATTTAAACTTTTCTAACATGTTTTTCCTCCCATTTAGTGCTTGATTTATACTTGGGATCTTGAATCCTTTAAAGATTATGGGAACTTGAGGCTAATTTCACAACCTTCAAGAAATGGCTCATAAAATATCTTAAACCTTAAACCATTCACCTTGAATGGTGGGCCCCTATCTCATTGAATTTCAATTGTTCCATAAGGAAAAACATGTAAAACCTCAAAGGACCAGACCATCTTATCTATAAAATTCATGTAAATATTTTTAATCTTGAATTGAATAACAAAACCTTATTCCATGGGATGAAGGTACGTCTTGTAAGTCATTGTTCGTGGCATTTTTTTTGTTTTTTCCCTTATAAATATTTTTGTTTTCATATTAATATATCATTATTTCCTCCATGTGGTTAATTGTAATAACCATTCCTCTCTTTCCTTTTCTATATCTAGATTCATATTTTTAATTACCTACAATGAACGATGTTATAACTCCACCAGAAGATGACATGGTTTAACGTAAACTATTCTAAATGGAGTGGCACCAATGGGTGTTTTTTTGAATTTCTATACATCCATAATGCATCATCAAAATTTTGGCTCCAATCAATTCTACTGGTTTCTACAGTTTTATCTAATATTTTTTTCACCTCCCAGTTTGACAATTAGACTTTCCCACTTGTTTATGGGTGATATAGAGTTTATGTGTTGTAGCGAATGCCATATTTTTTCAAGAATTTTTCATCCTGTCTGATTTGGGAAATGTGTTACACGATCACTGATGAGTAATTATGGAAATCCAAAATTTACAAATACATTCTTTAGAAGAAAATTCCCGAATACGTTTGTTTTTTCATGTGTTGTGGCTTCATCTTCAACCCATTTTAAGACATAGTCTATCATAAATATAATGTAACTCCTTCCATGTGACATAGGAAATGGTCTAATAAAGTCAATACCCTAGATGTCAAAAAGTTCAACTTCCAGAATGGGGTTTTTTGGCATCTCATTTATTTTACAGATGTTTCTCATTCATTGAAATCTATCACATTGATGGAAGAATCCCCTGACATCATGATACAATGAGGGATAGAAAATATGCTTTGTAAGATCTTTTCCACTATGCGCTCAGGTCCATGATGTACGCCAGTTGGTGATGTGCAGAATATTTTGATCACATACTTTATCTCTTACTACAGGATGAAATTTCATAAAATTCAATCGGTACAATTCTTGAATAACAATATTTTATCCCAAAAGTAGTGTTTGGAATGAGACATAAACTTCTTGTGTCACCGGTATGATAGGTCATGATGGAGATATCTTGTGGCAAGATAGTTGGACATGTATGAGAACTAGGGATGGGTCTTGACATTAAATAATCTCTCATTCATAAAATATAATTCAATATCATTCTAGTTGTCTTATTTAATGATGTTTAGGGGTAATCAATAGAGGGGGTCTATAATGACATTTTCTGTTCCTTTAGTGTCATTGATTACAACTTTGAACTCTTGCAACAAAATAATCCAGTGTATCGATATTGGTTTTGAATATTTCTTATTAATTAGGTATCAAAGGGTGGTATGATCTATATGGATAATGAATTTGGATAAAATGAGTTATGAATGTAATATTTCAATGGAATATACAATTACTAGGATCTTCTTTTCTATAGTCATATAATTGACCTAGGATTCATTTAAAGTATGGATGGAATAATAGATTGGAAAAAAGGTGTTTTCAATGCATTTTATAAGCATAGATCCTACAGGTAGGTCTCCAGTGTTTCACATAATCTCAAACTATTTTTCCCATTTTGGTATAATGATAACTAGATATGTAATTAGGCTATTTTTCAGTGTTTCAAAATCTTTTTGGTGGTCCACATTGAATTTGAAAGGAATTGATTTTGAAAAAAAGTGTGTTAATGGATGTGTGACGTTAGAGAAATATTTTATGAAGAGTTTTTAGAACCCAGTATTCCCAAGTAAACTATTGATCCCTTTAATGGTTGATGGTTTATGTAGATCTTTGATAAATTTTAACTTTTCTGGATCAACCTCAATGCCTTCTTTGGAAGTCTTGTGTCCCAGTACAATTCCTCATTATACCATGAAGTGTCATTTTCCCAATTTAGTACTAATATTATCTCCCCATATCATTGGAAAACCTATTCTAGATTACATATATAAATATCAAATTATCTCTTATATACTGAGAAATATTCAATGAATATTTCCACTCATACGGACTATAGATACACAACCTTAAACATTACATAATCTTGATTTTTTTTCAAGAATTTACTTTATTTCACATTGAGGATCTTTTCAAGTTTAGAGTTTCAGATAATTATATCATAACTAATACATCACAAAAAAAGTGGAAACTTCTTATTAGTATCTATTTTACATAATATAATACTTTTTAAATAATGATTTATTTCCTTCATAGAAAATATTCTCTACTTTAAACTTGTCTCCTTCAATTCCCTCACCCATCCTTAAATACTGTTTTTTTTAAAACATAGGATGAGCACAAAAAGATCAATAAGGTATTCATAAATAAGTAAAATTGTTAGTCTTGTGAAACTATTAAAACCCATCAACACTTTATCATAAAGTAATAATTTTCACCCTTAAGAAGTAGTAAATACTTTCCATTGAAAATAATCTCATTGATTACCCTTTTTTTAATCACAAGATTACTAAAGAAACCCATATCAAGAATATATAACATATAAAAGTATCTTGGTATATAGTTAAACATTTCATTTATATAAATGGAATAACAATGTGATCTAGTTTCATACATGTCACTCTTAAAAATGGAATAACCATACGGTCGACTTCCATAACCAATTAAATAGTGGAATATCACGAAACCACCCATTTTTGGTTTATCATGGAACTACCAATCATTGGTTTATCACATAACCATCCATAAAATTTCTAAGTAACAATTTATAATCATAACATATAAAATTTTGCAACATTTCACTAAAAAAATATCATTTTCACAAATAAGAAAAAAAATTAAGTTATTGAAATAATCAATCCATTTTAAAAACACATTTTCAATAAAAAATAATTATAAAAGGAAAATATTTTTAATTTATATGTTTAAACATTAAAAAATATATTTTTAAATAAAAGTTTCCCATATCACTTTGAAATATTTTAATCATAAGGCCCATGAAAGAATAACATTTAACAAAACATCAAACAACATGAGAATAAATAAATAAATTATTTGATATATCAAAAGGGATTAATATACAACTTATTATAGAAGGTGGGTTTATAATATAAAAATATTCCTCAATGAAATTATACTAATACAAAGTCCCTAACATTGAGTCAGACTCATCACGTACAAGCTTTATATTCCTCTTTCTCAGACAAACCCCTTTTCTTAACACATTAATATCACAAAAAATGGTGTTATACCTAAACTAAGATCTCTATAATGTGGGGAGGGAATATATGAAGGTATTTGGGTCGATCTTGGATGAAGAAAAATAGGTTTTGAAGAATTAAGTAAAGATAATAATAGGTTACCTTTTATAAGAGAGGGGTGGGTTACTTCGAAATTTCTCAAAATATTAAATTAATATAAATTAACATTCTATTATAAATGGATATAAAATAATTTATTTAAAATATAGGATGATTATGGGTCTAAATAAATTTATTCAATTAAAATGAGACATGTTTTGGATATTTTTTAATCCTTATCTTTTGGATTTAACCCCTTTTTAACTCCTTTTACTCTTAATGTGACAACATAGTTTTTTAATATTTAATGTTGAATATATTTACTATAAAATTACAAAAAAAATCATAAATAAATAATTTTTAAAATCCAATACTTATCCTAGTTATTTGGAAAAAATTTAGTTTTTTATAAATTTCATATCATTTAATAAAATTTTATTTAACTAAAAATATCATTAATGTCAATTTTGACACTACTCAATACTTTTGACTTTTACAAAAATCAATATAACAAGATAAATTTGAAACAAATATCATAACACATAATTAACAAGTAAAATTACTCTATAAATTTTTTTATGACATTAATTATATCTAATTATATTTATTCATATATTTTTAATATTATTTGTTTGATATTTCCATTAATTAAATAATTATTTCATGATCGTTGTGCAAGCCTTTAAGGTAATTTTTAATTCCCAAGAAATTAAAAATAAATTACCATGATGAAGATAAATATTTTATATTTACAAATACTATTTATGGTCAAAGATATATTTTGGATGACCACATATAAAAAAATATTATACATATTAAAAGCATTTGTTTGGCAAGTTTGGTTTTTCTTAAAATAAAATACTATAAGGGGATTAAAGTCATCCAAGTGGCTCCTATAGGTAATAAATTCAACCCAAGGATGAATTTTTTAAACAATAACTCGTGAAATAAAATTAGAACAAGTGTTATGGTAATTCTTTAATCCTTATCATAATTATTTTTACCCTTAACTACCCGATTTACCCTTAACTGTAGTAATAAAATTACTATGTTTACTTTTATTATTATCCAAAAATAAAAGAGAAATATTTATTAAATTTTTAACATATTATTCCAAATATTTAATAATTTTTTCTAAATTAAAACATATAAGTGTCTAAAATTAATTATAAATTAATCCTGTAGATGGGGCAAGAAAGCGGGTTTTTAAGATGAAAATGTTCAAAAGTTCGAAATATTTTTATATCTAAGTTTAATAAATAATTATTAAAATAAAATAAATTGTATTAATAGATGCATAATTTATCTATTGTTACTTTAAAACAATTTTAAAATAAAATTTGACATTATAAATTATTTAGATGAAAATTTGGTTTTTAATTAAAATGTTGTATTTTCACTATTCATCAAAAAATGAAACTTGTCAGAAAACTATCAAGAATTAAACCAAAGTAAAATTTCATATTCATCTTTGAAAATTGATTTTTTTCAATTAAAATTTATGAAATTATAAAAATTTAGTTTTAAAAAAAGTGCATCATTAAAAGGTGGTAATTTTTTTTATAAAAATGTTTTTTTTAAGTGTAAAACTAGATTTATCATATATAATATTGAACATATAAATCCTTCTAAATTTAAAATTACAATATAATTAATAAATTTTAGTAAATATGAAAAATACTTATTCTATCATTACCTGGGTTGTTATACTGAACTTCAGAAAGGAAAATTCTATCAAACCATCCACTCTTAAATCATATTTTAAACTATTATTTCAAGAGTGAATCAATTTAAAATTTCATCATTTAGTGTAAATTTTCACCAACAGAATGAATGAAAAGAAATAGATAAATGATTTAGAACCAAAAATGAAATAACCAGTCAAAACTGGAAATATCAAAAGAAGCAAAATAACATCTATAAATTATGAATTAGAATGAAGAAAAAAACTTATCATTGAGGAACATCTTGAGTAATATAACACTGGAAAGAGAGTAAAATAAAATAGATCAAGTATCTTTGATAAGTAATAAAAAATTTAATTCCTCCAAAATAAAATATGAAAGATATGAGTATTGATGAAAAATATGAATTTTTGTATGTAGCTCATGAATATGACAACAACTATGTGAGATAGATATGAAAACATATGCAACTATGTGAGAAAGAGAAAAATGAAACTACAGGCAATGATTGTAGTTGTAGGAAACAGTGACTATAACTGCTGATAGGGACAACCTTAACAATTTATTTTCTGAATCCCAGTCAAGAAAATATTTCACTCAAAGCAGTGAGCATTGAACCCATGTGTAAAAGATACTCCTTACACCTCACTATGTCCATGCTATTATAGATCCACTGTAAAAATAACAAGATGTTGTAGATACCTTTTAATCAGATATAACAAGGGCTGTATTCACATTGATTTCATGATGCATGTATAGAATTTATAATTTCCATGTTGTAAACTCCACCTTATCATAAGGGTGAAGCTCTACCAGATTTCGGCATGATTTCTAACAAATTTTCATTTGTCTTCACAATGAATTATTGCTCCACCAGATTTTAGAAATGAATAAAATAGCTTGAAACTATAACTTACAACCCTAAATATAGAATATTTTACATATTTAAACATGATTCACACTATATTTCATCATGATATTCAAAATATTTCCACTATATTTCCAATTTCCTTCAACATGATTTCACATTCCACCAGATTTCAGCAAAAAAAAGAACATCTTAAAGGTAAACTCATACTTCCATGATAATGTAACCTGATTTTAACTACCTTAAAGACATCAAGAACATCAAATAAGTAGTATATTTTATGAAAACACTACCACTCCATACTACATTTACTTTCCAAATGTTCAAATAATGACCCCAAATTTACAACCACTTGTTAGCAAGGGTTTGACCTCTCTGATCAGTGTCCCACCACTTCTTAATCTCTATTAATATTTTTCAACAAGTGTGTAGTCTATAATAGAAACTAAAACATTACCCACAATAATTTTCAATAGTGACCTAATATTAAGACTCTAATTAGACCAATTAGCACGTCAAAAACCAACTAAATACTAATAAATATCCCACGATCCTTGTGGCAGTGAACAAGCAAACCAACCAGCTTTCACCATTCCAAACTACCCTAATCAACTACTTATAATCAATCCTCAAGCGATTACTACAACTTGAATACAACCAGTTCCATTATATCAATGGAAGTTTCCAATTTAAAATTTATATAATCAAAATTTTCACTAACTACCAATATTATCATACATAAATGGAAACTAGCACACACCATCATAACATCAAAATAAAAATTTCAAAGTATCATAGGGATATTATAAAAATTATAATCTTTTATACTTCAACTTGTAAATAACAAAAATCACACACCAAAAACATACATTCTAAAAAAGTATAAAAATAAAATGGAACAATACTCCAGTCCTCAAGAAATCCAATTTTAGTTACACACACTAGTATGAAAGACTATCTCAAATTTAGATGAATAAAATTTAGTGATAAAAAAATCACATCCATCAAAATAAACCTTCATCAACAATGCACTCTTCTCTTCAAAATTATTCAAAAAAAATCAAATAAAAAAATCCATCAATTCATCCCAATTAAAAGAAAAAAAACAAAACACCAATCTTTTGACCAGTTTTTCCCATCTTCCATTGATAAAGAAATAACATATCTACACATCATTTAGTATAATCCAACTCAATGAAAAACATCTCTCCTACATTTATTGAAGAAAATTATCCTATCAAAACATCATAGTTAAAACTATAAAAACAATAATTTTCAATTGAAATCATAGGTAATTGATATAATATCTCTTATAACATCGTAATTTGAAGAAATGTTTTGAGGAAAATAAATTTATAAAATCTTCTCTCATCTAATGAAACAGTAATAGGTTTAGTAAAAAATGTGATACACTACTTATTCCATTTGAAATCTCCCTTCTTTCCAATAAGGCTTAATAAAATCAGGTATTTCAATCAATTTTATCAATCCATGTGGAAATATCATCTTAAAATGTTTGATATATTGAAATAACCCATCTATACAAATATCATCATATTCATTGTGTCTTAAAAAACCTTGAAATTTAATGCAATTTTTCTTTAATTTTTCTTTGAATTTTTTTTTAAATTTTCATTGAACAAAACACCCAATATTTATTCAAATTCAAAAAATTGAATAAAATGTTATCTCAATGACATAAGATATTTACCAATAATTTAATGAAACTATTTTTTTCTAAAATTTTCCTCTATTGATAAATTTCTAATAGCATTATCTTACACATCCTCATCAAATTGATTCTTTCTAGGGACAAATCTTCTTTCCTAAAATGTTGGATCTATATAAACTTCTATGAAAGTTATTTTTCTTCATTCATTAAAAATTAAAACCCCTCTAATTGAAGTTATTTAAAGATAAAACCAGCTCTTTTTTGTACTTGAATATTTTATGTTCATATCTTCCCTTTTAATAATTTTACCAACTTGGTTGATTTTATCAAAGTTTGTGTTCCAAACACATAAACTAATAAATATTTAAAAATTATATAAAGAACTTAAACACAATCCCTTAGAATATGATATCACAATATTATCATGTTTGGATATTTTATCAATTTCAATCAATGAATTTTTTAAATCAGGTGCTTGCATTATTATAATTATAATACATTAAATGTGACTTTCCCATCGAGTTACAAATAATGGTTTCAGTACTAATCCCTAAACATAAGTACTCAAATAATCCCATTGACGTAATGATTCAGAAAAATGTAAAAAACGTCTAGACATATAAAAAAACTTCTTTCCACTATACTAGATTTTTTCATGTCATATATAGAATTATTTAAGATAGAAAATCTACATAGAGTATAAAATTATCTAGGATTTACATCAAGTAGTAATTTTTGGAAACCTTGATATTTATCATTAATGTTAGATCTATTGTCATAATTTTACCTCTTATGTAATCAATGTTATGTTTAATATCAACAAAATAATATTCATGTGGCTAAGATAATGCTTCTAAATTTATTTACCAACCACACAATGAAGATTATCTTTCATAATAGGATCAAAGTTGGTGACAAAATCAGTATTTTGACAAAAAAGTTTATTATAATTATCATAAATATTCTCATTTGGTCCCCTAACATGATATGATATTTTTTTGAAAGTACCTTCACAGCTCTAATTATTTTCAGAAGTATAATCTTCCAACAAACTCTTCATTTCCCAATTAAACATTAATTTTCTTTATCAATTTTTTATATTTTTCAAGACCATTTGGTAAATTAACCCATATCACAACATTAAAAACGTTTTCAAAATTTCATTCATTCTCTCTAATATTTCTTTGGAAGATTATGTTAATCCTTACTTCCTAATTTGGTTAAAGAACTTATTATCAGTATGGACTTAAATAATTTACTTCAAAAACAAAATACCGTGTCCAACTCATTAGAATAGAAAAGTCACTTCATCTCATGTTTCTCATCATTATGAAGGTGAAAAAATAATAATTATAAGTAATGTTTCTCTCATGAGAAAATTCATAGGAAATGCATAATTATTTTAATATCTTAATCAGATGGTGTTGAACCAAAAAAATCCTCTTGGAATCCTTAATACTTCCCCATGATCATGGAACATAATTCAGGTATACATAATTTTTAAATTTAAAGATGGATTCATATCTAAGATCATGTATCATAGGAATATTATTATCATTATCAACATTTTGATTTTCATTTTTTACACTTTTTTATGTTTCTCAATTAATTCTTCATTTATCAAATCAAAATCTTTAGTCATTACTTTGTAGATGTTTATTCCCTCTAAAAACATTTTCATCCATCGATTTCTCATTAATTTGGATTAATGAAAACTATTATTTACCTTTTGAGGAAAATATCCTAGAAATTTAAATCACCACTGATTTTACCATTTCATCCATCTTTTGGTTGATTTTTTTATTTTGATACCCATATTTTTGAATTTCCTTCTTTATAGTAACTAAAAAGTAACAAACTATAATTTGAATAATTATAATTCACTTATAATTATGATATGACTAAAGTTAATGGTCATCCTTAAAAACTAAATATAACATATTTCAAATAATTTTGTTATTCTATTTAATATTATAATTTTAGATTGAAAAATTCAACAAATAATAAAAAACAAGATTTATAAATCAACCAAAACATCTAACACCTAAAATCAAAAAAATATAAATTTAAAACAATATCAACTAACTTCAAAAATTTAGACATGATCATCAAAAATCAAAAAAAATTACCAATTATTAATTAAATAAAAATAAAAATTATTATATGAAAAATTGGTTAACTAATTAATCAATAAGAACCACAAATCAGTGAATTATAAAATTACATGAAATAAAATTATTTGATTAATTACCTATTTATGAATCAAAAATTGAAGTGAAAAAATACCAAAGAAGTACATTATTAAAATTATTTATAAAAGATTAAACACAATTAATTATTAAATGATTATGACATATTTTAAGAAATTTTTCTTTTTCAAAAATAAAAAATAACATATTCCAATTAATATTTTTAGTGAAAATATCACTATAAAATAAAGTGAGGATTATAAATCAGAAAAAACATTTAAATATTATAATTAAAAAACATTAACTTGAATTTTTATCAAATAACATCAACATATTTGATGGGCCTATCTAAAATCATAAAAATTAACAATAAAACATTAAATTATTAGATAAATTAAAATTAAAATTTGTTATATTAAAATTTGATCAATAAAATAATCAATACCATACAAAAAATAGTTTACTATAAAATTAAATTAAATAAAAATATGTGATTCCTTACATATATTAGAATCACTAATTTAGTGTAGAAAATTAATATTATTTCTAAATTATTACACAAAAATTCTTTAAAAATTAAAAAAAATACCAATAATGATAATAAAAAATAATGTTTTTATAAAAAATAATATTAAGACTCATACTAGGGGATGTCTGTAGTTGAGGGGGGAGGTCCAAGATGACCAATTAGAGGTGTTTGTTTCTGGTAGCAGAGACAAATATGAATGTTTAAAAAGTGGTAGGGGAGGTAGAGAATATCATAGTGGATGATGGTGGCAGTGACCAATAGGATGGTGCTAGAAAAGGAGGGAGGAGGTGAGAGATGATCCACTCTTACTATGTGTGTGAGGTGTATGGTACTGGTGGATCTATTGCTCGATTATGGTCGATGTAACACCCTAAGATTTTTTGAAATATTGTTTTTCTAATTAACTTAATCTTTTTTATATTTTTCATTTCATGCAACACTAAAAATAGTTTATTTTATATTAAAGCACTATGTTTTTCTTTTTTTATATGCAAAACAAAGTTAATCATGCACTGAATGCGACATAAATATTATATTACTCAACACGAAACACCAAGGATATCTTGTGTTACATGCAATAATGACTTTCCTCGATGGCTTGCATAACACATAAGACCGAGTTCTACCAAATAATAATATATTATTATTTAATAAAATAAGATATAACGTAGCTATTAAAATAGTGGTTATTGATATTGTTAACTAACTTATGAAAATATATTGTTTACACAAATATAATAAGAATTCACAGGTTAAAATTGATTATAAATAAAAATATAATAACTAATTAATTATAAATGATATATTTTTTTATTCCCAAAAGGTGTTTTTTTATCTTCTATAAGTAAAAAAATTGGAAGCACTTCACACCAGGGGTCGTGGACATGGGTGAGGCTGAGGAATGGATTGGGGATCTTTTTGAGATAAAGAATGTAGGACTACTGAAAAGATTAGAAAAAAACGTGGTACCTCTTGGTGAGGGCATAGACAACTTGTGTGAACCTTATTACTCATCTCCTTGTTTTGTTTTGTTTGTTTATGTTTTAATAAAAGTGCATTAGCCCTACTTTTTTTTAAAACGATAGTATTACCACCTTTTAATGGAGAATCCATTTTAAATAAAATTTTTGGAACTTTTATAGATTTAATATTCCCAAATAAACTTCATATATTAAATTGAAACATAAAAATTAGGTTTGGATAAATTTTTTTGTATTTTTCCGTAAGGTTTCATTTTTTAATGAATAGTTAAAAATATTGAATTTTAATTCAAAATAGTTTTTTCATATAATTTATTTATAAGGTTAAATTTTATTTTTAATTATTTTAAAAGTTTAATTAGATCAAATATTTATCAATTTATCAAATTTAGTTCATTATAATTAATTTTATATTGAATTGGTTATAAAAATATAGCAAACTTTTGAACATTTTTGCTTTAAAAACGCACTTTGACGCCCCGTCTATGGAGTTAAATTTAAATTAATTTTTGCCACTTATATGTTTGAAATTAGGAAAAAACAGATTCCATATTTAGAATCATAATAATTTGTATTTTATAATAACGTCAACTTAGTTTTTGACCAAAAATATTAGTGAAAGTAATTAAAATTAATTACAACGATTAAGGCACAATTAATCTTAACAAGCGAGTAAACCTTAAACATAAGGGACCAAATGACCTATACACTAGTAAAAAACCAATATTATGGATATATTTTGTATATAAACCTTAAATTATTTATTTTTGTTTATTTTTTATTAATTTAGTTAGGAAAAACATCTGTACACCTAACTTGTTTTAAAAAATGCCAAGTGTGTCATTTACCTTCCCTATTAAAGAACACCAGATATCCCAATTCATCACACCTCTAAAAAAATTTGTTTTGCCATGATATGACTAATACAATTTCCAAAAAATATACCTTCTCCTTGAATCATATCTTTTGGTAGAAAAACTTCCAAGGATTCTATTTGGTGCAAACCAAGAGTTACCCGATTAAGAGGTAGCACCCTCCCTCAAGATCCTTTATTTTATTTCCATTCTACACTCCCTAAACTATTATTATTCCATTATTTTATAACAAAAAAATATCCTCAATATACTAGTATTTTGTTACTCTAAGGTTTATCCATACACTTACACACACTTCCCTCTAATGGGTAACAAACATACATTTTACGTGTACAGCGAACTACCGCCTCACGAAATGATGATTATTTATTTTTCCTTTTACTACCTCTAATGGTGGAAATTATGATGGAAAATATATTTATATAATACATATATGATATTTATAATTTCTTTATACTTCTGTAATTTTTATATAGAATATACCCTTATGCTTTCCATCTTGTGTAAATACGATGATTTCTTTTAAGAAAGTGTGGACTACCGCCCCCTCAAACCGATGTGATAAATTCACACACTACATGGAATGTATTAAGGATATGTTTAGTGAACCTATATTATATATATGAAATAAAAATTCTATTGTAATGATATTACATACATATATACATATATTTCATTTACACTCGTTCTTTCAACATGATAACAAAATGGAAACAACGTTCATGCGTACGTACGACCTACCATCTCCATGAATACTGTATTGCATTTCATACTTATATATTATATAAATTATAATAATACATGTATAATAAAAATAAATTATATTTATATCATGTTTTTCATTCTTTAAATCATGATACATGTGTAAGGACCAAATATATAACAAATTAAGACACATGTGAAAAACAAAAGGGATATTACTCGAAGTGTAACCTTAAGATGGAATTGCTAATAAGTGGGTAATATAAAGTATTAATAAAATAATATATGGTATTATATATAAGAATATGTTTCTGTAAAATATTTATAAAAAACTTAAATTTATTAAAAAGAAGGTTTGAACAAGTGCGATGAGAGTCAAGACACAAGGTAAGGGAATTTCATCTCAATTTCTATATCTGTGAGACACATTCCATGTTTACAACTACTTTCTTTTTTATGGTGATTAAATTGAAGAAAAATTTATTATATTATTTTTATCATTATAATTATTTTTATTTACATAGCTTTCCTATGATCATTATTTCATGGGGTTTATGTTTCAAAAGTTACCAAATTGGTTAGATAGTTTTGTCTCAAATTATCTGTTTTGAGACACATGTTTGGTTATGCACCTAAATTATTTTATAATGGTGTATATAATTCTATAAGACAAGTTATATCATGAATATAATTATTTCAATATATTTTAAGATTCATTTAATTTCATTTTCTTACATAGAGAGTATGACCCCAAGTTACCGAGAGATAAGAGTTTATTGAAACAGTCTCATCATTTTTTGAGATTGTTTATGTTCATTCTTACATTGATGAAATATTAGGATTAATATCTCAAGAAAACACGTGAATATTATTATAATCTATTTATTCTTGATATATTTATGTATTGGTACCATTTTTTCATCTATTTGGTACATAAGGTAGTTAATATTGTGTTTTTAAGAAAGTATGACTTTACCGTATCTTCAGTCAGAAATCCATGTTAATTCAAAACCAAGTTTTCTAAAAATAATTTACAGGAATATTATACTATTATCCTATAATATTAAAAAAAATTACATAGTTTTTCTTTTATCGATGTTTTCAGAGTAATATTCTTTTCACTTTCTGAATAAATCACTTTTATAGCCTTCTTACCATGCAAAATAAATGTTTTTTACCTAGTATGGCATGTAAGAATTTACCCACCATCATTTCTGTAAAGATTAATTTTTCATGTTTAAAAGGTTAATTTTTATGAAAATGTTTTTTTGAAAGTAATTTTCAAAAAAATGAGTTTCAAAATGTTTTCAAGATTCAATTACATGTTTTCATGGAAAATTGTTTTGAAATGTTTTCAAGCTTATTTTACAAAGCTTTCAAGGAAATGGTTTATGAAACGTTTTCAACCCTATTTTATAAGTTTTCAATGAAAAATTTTTTCAATTTTTTTTGTTTAAAAAATTATTTTAAACATTTATAAGACTTATTTTAATGTTTTCAAAAGTATTTTTAAAGAAAAAAATTTCAAAATGTTTTCTATATTATTTTATAAGTTTTTAAGGAAAATAGTTGTCAAAAAATTTTAAATCTTTATTTATAAGTTTTCAAAAAGGTTTAAAAAGAAAAATGTTTTATGATATTTTCAAGAATCCTTTATAATTTTCAGTGTGTTTTCAAAGATAAAAGTTTTCAAAATGTTTTCAAGCTTATTTGATGTGTTTTCAAGGAAAACGGTTTTCAAAATTATTTCAATCCTTATTTTAAAGTTTTCAATGTATTTTCAAAGAAAATAGTTTTCCAAAGGATTTGTGTTTTAAAAATACTTTTTCAAATAAGAAAGGATATTTTCTTCAATAAATGGATTTAAAGGATATTTCAAAATTATTTTCCATATAAGATAACATCCGTTGATGTTACTCACACATTTATGGGGAAATTATTTAATGTTTCCATTTATATTATTTATTTGAATGGTTTAGGTTTTGATGGAATATTTTTTATAAAACCCATTTTTCTTTCATATGTTATATGCTTTTGAAACCAGCTTCTTTTCACAGGTTATACTTTGATGACATGACTACAAAACCTATCTTTTACCACATGTTATGATATGATTTCATATTTATGAGACACATTTCATTTAATGGGTGATGATATTATTATTTATGATCTTGTTAAAGATGTATGTATGATTTAATTATGAGATGCGTGGGAAATATATCTCCCTCCATTGCATTGGGTAATGATTTATATCTCATAAGATAGTCTAAGATGGTCTTGGGAGTGAAACTTGACTACTAATATGGCTATGGGAGTTAACCATGAACACCAAGATGTTATGAGGAGTGAAATAATTCTACTAATATGGATATGTGAGTATACCATGACTATAAAGATGGTATGGGGAGTGAACCCATACTACCAAGATAGCCTTGGAAGTGATGCCTTGACTACTATGGAAATCATATTATATGCTTATGTGTTTTCCACAATTACATATTTTATTCATATGTTATGACTTTATTTCTTATGTTATTAATTTAATTATAATTAATATCTTATGAACTTCCAATATTTATGTTTTTATTCATATTTATGATCTTTGATATGAAGTGTATGATCTTTTAAAGTTATGATCATGTTCTCATACCCCTATTCTCTTGTTTATGCTTACATATATCCCTTTTTTACCCTTACCGAGCATCTAAGATCACCCCTTTTTATGTTTCATTCCCCAATTATGAAAATATATTTTATTTTGGATATTTCTAAGAGGGGTGTAAGTTTTGGAGAACCTAGTGGGAGATAATGTATCTCAGTTATATTCCAAATTTTATATTTTCAAGTTTCCAAAACCATTAGAACAATAAAGAACGTTGGGAATATATTTATATATTGTTTAAATTATTTCAAAAAAATTTATATAATGTTAATTTTTCTCAATACTGGGTTGTTATAGTTGGTATTAGAGTGATGTTTTAGTTATCCTTTGGAAACTAATATGAGAAAACATTTGTAAGAATTATAAGGACATGTCTAAGTATAAGTACAAAGATAAGAAAAATTATCGAAAAATTTCATATTATTTTGGTGAATGATAGAGTGAGTATTTTCCTATAAATACATACCTTTATAGATACTACAAATGGATGTGGCTCTGGAACAAATTTACCTAGTGTTAACAACCCTGACAAGATGTATTGGGCTTGACTCAGGGTAATCTGGTACATAATAATGAGGCTTACTGCACACCTGGTTTGACACTACTGGGGGATATGCTTTGGCAATTAACAAAATATTCACAAACAATCATGATGTATTTAAATATAAGTTGTCTATGAAAAAACTAGGATAAACCTAAGGTGTCATGGATTAAAGAAGGTGTCATAACTTAGACATCCTATAAGTTACTTTTCATGATTATGTGATTCCTCACTATGATAATTGTTTCTTATTTAGTGATTTATGGTTTTATCCAATGGTGGGAACTAGAAGGAACATTATTAAAATTGAATTTTATGGAAACTTTACTGATGAGAAGTCAAATGGTACGACCAATGGATTTAATGATGTTATGATCATGCTTAATTAGTTTTCAAGGAATATGATCAATAATGTGTACCTTAACAAACTACCAGACTCACCAAATAAGGGAAGGAAGGTTTTCACAAAAATTTCAAGTAATAAAGACCATGGAGGAAAGAATATTTGGTTTTATTTGTGTCAATAATGTGGAAATAATCACCTATATGAATTTATAAGAGGAACAAGAAGGCATTTTGAATGTAAAAAAGAATTAAAAAAGAAAGTAACTATAGAGGAAAAATGAATGGACCAGTTAATAAAATGGATGAGAATATTTTCCTCCTTAATTAATCATAAAAGTTTAAATAATTTAAGTGTGGAATTAATGGTCATTATGAAAATTGATGTTCTAAGTGGAATCTCCTGAAGATAATTAAAAAGGCTGTATGAGTAATGGTTATATTGCTGACGATGATGAGACTATAGAGGAAATGTGAAAGGAAAGAGGTATTATGTAATAGGATGAGGTATCCATCTTATGAATTATGGTTGAATTGGAATAATTAATGTTTCTATGTATTAGGATTCAAGAATTATGTATCATGAATGGTGAAATATGCAATTATTATTCAGTTTATGTTTTTTCTCTAAGTATTTACAATATTATGTTGATTGTTTTTGATGGACTAGAAAAGTGTTTTAAAGACAAGATTATATTTTTTAAAAATGGAAGATAACCCATAATATGTTTTTTATGTTATGAAAATGTTTTTTATATAAAGATATGTGGGATATTAATAAGAAAATGGGATAGTACTGATTACCTTGGAACTAAGTAAGGACTTGTTGATAGGTTGTTTATTCTATTATTGACAAAGTTTACAAAAATTTTAGATTTATATAAGAGATCCAATATACTTTTTAATAAGGAAATATGCTTGTTTTAAATAAGGATTTATTATAATTCAGGTCGTTAACATGTTTCAATATAATACTTGATGAAGGTATTCACTTGTTTTGAATATGATAACCAAGAGATACTTTGTGATATTTGGGGGATCAACATTAAGATAATTTCATGAACTTATTTATAATGTTTTGGATTTTCATCTTTCAGAAGGTTTATAGGATTAACGATTCATTAAAATTTTATGTTAAATGTTTCAGGAAGTATTTATGTATTGAGGTTTTATTGAAAACCTTGGCTAAAAATATATGTAGTGATTAAAATTATTTCAAGGATGTCCACCATATTTATTTTAAAAATTATATTAGTGTGGTTTTAGAAAAGGAAATCATGTATGTAGGGTGAAAAAAAATTAAACCCGGTAAGGCCATTGGTCTTGAACCCATGACTAGAGGATGATAAAAGTTTCCCATGTACCACTGCCCTAAATGATGTACTGGTTAATGTATAATTATTTTTATGAATAAATATTTATGATGAAAAATTAGTGATATATTTAATATTCAGAGATTAATGTATTAACCATATTGATTTTAAGGATTGTTAGAGATAAATAGTTATACTTTCTATTCTTTTATGGGCCTTAGGATCTGCTAAAAGTGTATTTTATTTCTTTGGGAATCAAAGTTTATTTCTAGACATCCATTTCATGAAGTAATGGATGAAATAAAAATAGATACAAGTGAAACCAAAGAATGTTTTTTTATAGAAAAATATAAAGTAAGTATATTTCCTTATATTCTTGGCCAATATAAGAATTACTGAAAGATAGGATAATGATAAAAAAATGTGTTTTCCTAACTCCTTAATTTTTTTTTGAATAGATGGACTTTAAAATCATCACAGATTTATGACTTTTAGGCCCTAAACTTTTCTCTGATCATTAACTTATTTGTGATTGATGACTACAATCACTCCCTATAAATATTTACACTTTTCCTCCATGTCCAATCTTCACTCCCAACCTATGTTCTCCAATGTTGAAACCTAGCCATATGTTACTTTGGGTAATCGTTATGGTTCCAACTTTCACTTTCTAAGAGAAGTTTTTGAAGGTCCCGAGCTTAGTAGAAGCTCATGGGTGGATGTACTTACTTGACTTTTTATCATTAGCAAGGATCAATCCGAGATCAATACGATGATAAACACAAAACTCCATGGATTTAATCATAGAAATAGACAAAGAAGAAGAATAGTCTCGGAACCACAAAGGAATATCATCACAGGTTGATTATAATTAATTTAATTAATTGACAAGAACTACCTTTTATGGCATTCTTTCTTCGTTGATATTTCTGATCACGTTCCTATTTGATCCATATTTTCATCACAGAATCCAAGTGTAGACTTCATCTATAGGTGATCCACATGTGCACCATGCATCTCTAGACATCGCCAAAGGAATCTCTGGGTGATAGCATGTAAAATACTTTACTTGCGTTGTTCGCCTTAGATCTCCTTGATCTGATAGAGGAGGATCTATCTCGGTCTTGAGAGAGTTCTTAGAGGAAGGAGTTCTTTCAGCCTTGAGAGAATTGTCCATAATTATTTTGCACAACGATTAGGGAAAAGTGTTGGGGTTGTGAGGATATTTATAATCAGGTTTGAGGTTATAGAGTTATGACAATAAATAAACGCATTACGCATTTTATTTATTTAATTAACACTTATTGAAAACCCCATGTCGAATCATTAATTCATCGAAATGTTCCCACACTGATTATAATAAATATAATTTAATAAAATGATATTATTTCCTCAAAATCCTGACTAGAAAAACTATACGGCATGTAATAATTAATACCCGACGTGTACTCGTTTTTCATTTCCTTTCCAAAATGAAAACTACACGGTGTGTACATTCAATGTACACAGTGTGTATATCTTGTTTTCATTTTCTTCTTAGTCCAAAATTAAAATTATTTAGGCTTCCTTGAAGAATTATTAAACCACATATGTGAATAATCTTTATTCTACTTGAGATACTTGGATACACTTAGTGTGTGACCCTCTAGGACTCTTTCTTGTTGGCATTAGGCGAGTTTGCCTAAAGTCCAAGATTACTATCAAGAAACGGTTCAAGGAACCCAATAGAAAGAACTTGATTTCGTATTGATGTGTCACCTCATACGAACGTTTAACGTGTAATTTAATCCCTTTGTCTCAATATCTCATCAAGAAGGTTTCATGGAAATGTCATAAACCTATATGCTTGATCCGTTATTCTTTGACTTCTAGAAATAAACTCGTCGTGACACCAGGACCATGGAATTTGGGCGATAGTTCTATTTCAATCAAAGGGCCCGAGATATCTACTTCCATAAATATGTAAGGGACAAATTCTTCCTCGACTTATCCATTAACAACATGTCATTCGTGACGCACCCAACGTACCCTACTTCCCGCCAACTATCTTCATGACGGTTTTCGTCAGCAAATCTAAGTGCACGAGTCATGACATGAGTCAATGATAATCTTCTAGTCTAAAGACCATTACACACACTCATAGATAGAAATGTTTGATGACACCAAGACATGTGGAATTACTACTGGCAGGTCTGTTATCATAATCTCCCATCTTGGAGATTACCAAGTGCCAACTCTATGAGAGAGAGTCTCATCTTCTTATGAGTACTCACACATGACGGTCTGTATACTATGTGTCCTATCATAGTATGCCATACAACCATAGAACTTTATTTAAGAATATTTTTAAATCATTTCAATGTTCTCATCATAGTGGTGATCTTCCATGACCTTATTAATGAAAAAAATATTCCAAGACATTATTATATTATAGTCTTGCAGAACAATGAACAATATATAAGAAGTGTACATTCATGTAATCAAAGTCTAAACAGTTGGTTCTCAGGACACCAACTCTAAAAAACTTCCACTTGGACTAGAGCTAACTGCCCATGACTTGTAGTCCGCTAGAACTCACATAATCATCATGTTTATGCTGAGTCGAAGCTTTAGACAAGGAGTCTTCCATGTTGTCTTCTGTGGAAATACTACTCACCGCAACTTCAACTCTCTGAGAAAAATCCCTCAAGATATGATACTTCCGAAGTATGTTTTTTGTTCGCTGATGTAACCTTCGATCTTTTCCAAGTTCCACCACTGTATTGTTATCATAATAGAGTGTGATAGGATCTTTACTGCTCAGAACTACGTCCAGATCTTGGATGAAGATTTTCATCCACACTACTTCTTTAGCTACCTTAGAAGCTACAATATACTCAGAATCTGCTACAGAATCTATGACCACACCTTGCTTTGAGCTCTTCCATCTCATTGCACCTCCATTAAAACTGAAGATGTGTCCATTCCGTGACTGCATGTCATATTGATCATTTTGAAAACTAGCATCTACATGTCCTCTAATGACTAGTTTCACATCTCCTCCATAAACCAGGAACATATCCTTAGTACGCCTCAGATACTTAAAGATAGTCTTGACTTCCATACAACAGTGTTCTCCTGGATCAGCTTGATATTTGCCTACCACACTTAATGCGTAAGCAACATCTATCCTTGTACATAGCATAACATACTTGAATGACCCAATCGTGGATGTGTAAGGGATCCTTTCCATTTTCTTTCTTTCCTCATGTGTCTAAGGATACATTTTCTTGGAAAGATGAATTCCATGTGACACTGGAAATAATCCCCTCTTGGACTGTTCCATACTAAATCTCTTTAGTATCTTGTAAATGTATATACGTTGACTGAGGCCCAGCATTCTCTTGGATCTATCATGATGGATCTTGATCCCAAGAATATATGATGCCTCAGCCAAGTCTTTTATAGAGAAGAATTTATCCTACCATGCCTTAACTGACTGTAAGATAGGTACTTCGTTTCCAATTAGTAATATGTCATCAACATATGCTATTAGGAAAAAAAATGAACTTCCTCTAAACATTTTACAGACACAAGGCTCACATTCATTCTTAACAAAGTCAAATTTTGTTATGGCTTCATCAAAATGAATGTTACATAACCTTGATGATTGCTTTAATCCATAAATAAATTTTTTCAACTTGAATACCTTGTTGGCATCCTTTGGAGTCACAAACCCTTCAGGTTGTGTCATGTAGACATCTTCTTAGAGGTTCCCATTAAGGAATTATATTTTGACATCCATTTTCCAAATTTCATATTCATGGTAAGCAGAAATGGCCAATAGGATTTTGATGGATTTTAGCATTGCAACCGGTGAAAAGGTTTCATCATAGTCAATTCCTTGACGCTATCTAAAACCTTTTGCAACCAGTCATGTCTTATAGGTGGTTACTTGTCCCTCTATGTCCGGTTTCTTCTTAAATACCCATTTATTTCCAAAAGGCTTTACATCAACTGGAGGATCTACCAAAATCCAAACTTTGTTTTGGTATATGGAATCCTTTTCAGAATTCATGGATTCTTGCCACATGGAAACGTTTGTGCCTTCAACTTCTTCCTTGTAGGTAAGAGGATAATAATTTTCAACCAGTAATGAGTCACCATCCTAGATGATAAGAAAACCATATCGTTCTGGTTATCTTACCTCTCTCGTGCTCCTACGTAGTTCTTGTGTCTCTAGAATAGATTGTTCTTCTATGGGTCTTTGTAGAATCTATTGTTGTACCAACTCCTGTATATCTTGAGCCTTGACTTCATCGAAGTCTATCTCACTCCCACTATCTGTTTTGGAGATGTTCTCCCTCTCAAGGATTATGGCATGTCTCGCTAATGTAACCTTTTTATCTGAGGGGTTTTATAGGTAATATCCCCATGTTTTCTTGGGATACCCTATAAAGGTACAATTTTTTCCTCGAGGTGCATGTTTGTTTCCTGAAGAGGCCTTAACAAATTCTTTGCTACCCCGCATGTTTAAATTTTATAACATGGATTTGCGTCCACTCCATAACTCATATGGAATACCATTTATCAATTTAGTTGGTACATGGTTTTGTATGTGTGCTTCTGTTTGTAATGCATATCCCCAAAAGGATAATGGAAGACTCGCATGACTCGTCATTGATCTTACCATGTCCAACAGGGTGTGGTTCCTCCTTTCACATACACCATTCCACTTAGGCATTTAAGGAGGAGTGAGTTGAGATAGAATCCCAAACTTCTGTAAGAAATCAATGAAGTATTGATTAAGATATTTCCTTCTTTCTGAGTGGAGTTTATTAATATTCATACAAAGCTGGTTCTTAACTTCATTCTTTTATTCTTTGAACCGATAAAAATAATCTGACTTATACCTCATTAAGTAAATATATCCATATCTACTAAAATCATCAGTAAAAGTTATGAAGTACAAGAACCCACCCCTTGCTTCAACTAGAAATGGTCCTCACACATCTGTGTGAACTAATTCTAGAATCTCTTTATCCCTTTCACCTTTCCCACTAAATGGGGCTTTGGTCATTTTGCCTTGTAGACACGCATGACATACACCAAGTGGTTTTAGTTCTAAAGAATATAAATACCCATATTGATGTAATTTTGTCAAACATTTCTCATTGACATGACCTAGCCAGTGATGCCAAAGTTGGGTGTGGTATGAGTCATGTGAATTAAGTTTTTCATAGATTTCCATTACTTGGTTTGTGTAGTATAACACATAAAGGTTGTTATATAAATGTTCCCTACCAAAAAAAATTCTATATTTATAAAAGTAGCAACATTCATTTTCAAACTTGAAGATGAATCCATTAGTATCTAATCTGGGTACTGAAATAATGTTTTTGGTCACAAAGGGTACATAATAACTTCATTTTAATACCAAGACCATACTAGTAGGCAATGTGAGGTGGTAGTCTCTGATAGCTACAACAGCGAGTCTGGCTCTGTTGGCTGCTCGAAGATCCACCTCACCTCGTTCAATCATTCTAAATCTACTTGGTCCCTATATTTGGATACATATGTGATCACCACAAGCAGTATCCAATACCCAATTGGTAGAAATAGATAGATTTCATTCGATAACAAACGCAACTGAAGCTTCTCCTTGTTTCCTTGGATGGGTGCAATTTTTCTTCCAGTGGACCTTCTTGCCACATGCGAAATAAATAGCCTCATATTCTCTTTCCTCCCATTTGATCTTCATTTTCTTGGAAGGCCTTGAAGAATCTTTGGGATTAAATCTCTTCTCCTTCCCTTTCCTTTTATTCATCATAAGGATAAAAGGCTTTTCATGCTTCATATCATTGTCCACTTGGTGATTAAGGATAAGAAGATCAGATAGACACTTCTCAATTTTGTTTATGTTTAAATTTACAACAAAGTAAGAGAAGCTCTAGGGGAGTGGTGCAAGAATGAGATCGGTACCTAGTTATTCGGGGAGTTTAAACCCTAGAACCTCCAAGCACTCAATGTAGCCAATGATCTTGACTACATGTGGACCAACTAGGTCACCCTCTTAAATATTTCTCTGAAATAGAGCCTTGGAGATCTCAAACCTTTCCTGTCTTTCTCTCTCTTGGTATAGACCACAGAGGTGCTCGATCATGCTATAGGAATCCATGTCTTCATGAGACTTCATGAGATTACTAGACATTGATGATAGCATCAAACATTGAACGTCGAGTTCATCGTTCAAATGTTGATCATAGACCAGGAAATCTTCATCACTCGCTGCTTGGGTAGGTGGATCAAGAAGTGAGGACTCCAACATGTAAAAATTTCATTCATGACGTAGGATAACCCTAAGGCACCTAAACTATTCTTGAAAGTTACTGTTCGTGTGGATATTATCTTTATCCAGAATTGATCACAGAGAAAATGTGGTTGATGAGTTTTTCATATTGATTCAATAAATTAAAAGAGCATATTTATCAGTATCTTTTGAATACATTTTATGAAAAATAATTAATTAATTTATTATTTCTCCCACTATTTTATCCTATCCCAACGACCCCCACCATTGAACTTGTAATGCCTAGTTTCTATGAAATTCTAGTGGAAAGGATCCTTATTCCCCTTCGCATAACCCCAACAAGGGTTGGTCAAGCTATTTAAAGGTATTTAGGTAGGCAGGTCTTTTCCAACTGTGAGCTTATAGTTCCCTGATCTATTGAGTGGACTCCCCAATCCTAAAATCCTGACTTAGATTTCCTCAACACTTGCATCCATTTTACAACAAGTCTATCAAGGTATACTCCTATTGATGTAAAATGTTTAAGTCAACCTGAAACTTTCATGATATCTTCCTTTATAAAAGTAAGTGTCCCAATAAGGGTTGGTCAAACACATAGTTTTATTGAGTCTTGCCCTTAATAAAGTACCGGAAGGCTTATTCTAACATAATATGGTATTTGATGGATTTCAACCCTTTATGAATAGTTTCTCATTATCAAATGTTTGTTAATATTAAGTGATTCTTGCTTAAGTGATTAACCATGTTCTGATAATGTTTACGCATAGTCCGGTTTTTAATTTATTCCATATTTGCATGCTTATTTATTTCATTAACTATGTGATCACGACAACACATACATAATAAATAAAACATGAAATCAGATAGAAATAATATAAGATGGTATGATCACGAGCTTCTATTGGTTAGATTATCTAGCGGTTTTGATAAGCTAACCCTAACCTAGGAAAAAACACATTGAACCCGATGGTTTGTGTTTTACAGCTACCACTTGTCCACCTTTGTATCTTCTTGAGTTGGTTTCGCCTCAGCTTCAGATCTTGAACCATCTCCTCTATCTTGGGAGATCCTCCATTACATGGGTTTTATATTAAAGAAACCATGGGCACGCAGACCCTACATTTTATTTGAAGAAGGTTCGCAGGCCAATGAATTTAAATTAAATAAATTTAAATGAAACCATACACACACAAAGGTTCTTTGGTCTAGATCATGATCATACATAGCATGCAATGATATTTACACATATTTAGTATTCAAATTTTTTTAATCTTTCTTTTATTCAAGATAAGTCATGCTTTAATTCAATTAATTATGATATTATAATTAATCCATTCTTTTTCTTAAATTCCTTTTTGAATTTCCTTGAGATTATTCTCATCCATATTCATTGTACGAGTCTTTTTACATTGGAGGAAACCTAGTGAGATTCCATTTCTAGAAAGTAAACAGCGTGTAGGATATATTACATGGCGTGTATTTGTTTTCACCCTTTTTCCAAAGTACACACCAGGGGCTTTGGCGTGTTTTCTGTACTTTGGAAACTTTGGAGTACACGGCTTGTAGATTAATCTAACACTGCATGTACTTTCTTATTATGCGGTTACCAGCCTGAAAATATCGTGTACGTGGTCACATGACTTCTCCTTGTACATGGTTTCACCTGGGGCTGATCGGACTACACGACATGTTGATTCAACATACACGCTATGTATTCTGGTTTCCACACGTCGTTCAGTTCTTGTCAACACGGTGTAATAAAAAAACTTAGGTATGATCAATTCACACAGTGTGGTTTGGCGGACCAGTACCGGTTCTTTGAACCTAATACAGGACATGTAGATTTCACTACATGTTGTGTATTCCTATGTTGTACAGACAGAATGAGTGGCTCCTCCGGATGATTTCCTAGATTTTATTTTAATTAAAATTAATATTAAAAGGTAGTTTCTATGATGTGAATCGAGAAACGAAGGATGAAGAACAGATCTCATTAATTTAGTTTTATAGAACAATTTATCTTGAATTGAATCAAATATAAATGTGTAAATTATAAATGAAAATTAAATATCTATAATCAACGCTGTGACTTCTTTGATACCATTTGAAGGTCTCGGGCACAGTGGAAGCTCGTGGGTGGATGTGACCACTTGACTTTTTTTCATTAGAAATGATCAATATGGGATCAATACGATGATAAATGTTATACTCCACAGATCGAATCACAGAAATAGACAAAGAAGAAGAATATTCTCGAAACCACAAAGAAGGATCATCCCAGGTTGATTATAATTAATTTAATTAATTTACAAGAAGTACTTATTATGGCGTTCTTTCTTTATTGATATTTCCGATCATGTTCTGATGTGATCCGTCATTGTGTCACACAAGACAAGTGTAGACTTCCTATAGTAGTGATCCACAAGTGAACCACGTATCTCTGGACTTCGCCAAAGGAATATTTTGGTTCTAGCATGGAGAAGCCTTTGCTTGCATTGTTCACCTTAGATCACCTTAATCTGATGGAGGAGGATCTATCTCAGTCTTGAGAGCATTCTTGGAGGAAGGAGTTCTTTCATCCTTGAGAGAATTCTCCAGAATTGTTGTGAACAATGATTAGGGAAAAGTGTTGGGGTTGTGAGTATATTTATAATCGTGTTTGAGGTTATAGAGTTATGACAATAAATAAACACATTAAGCATTTTATTTATTTTATCAACTCTTATTGAAAACCCCATGTCGAATAATTAATTCCTTGACATGCGCCCACGCTGATTATAATAAATATCATTTAATAAAAAAATATTATTTTCTCAAAATCCTGACTGGAAAAACTACACAGCACGTAATCATTAATACATGGCGTGTACTCGTTTTTCATTTCCTTTCCAAAATTAAAACTACACAATGTGTACATTCAATGTACATGATGTGTATATCTTTTTTTCGTTTTATTCTTCCTCTAAAATTAAAACAATTTAGGATTACTTGAATAATTATTAAACCACATATGGGAATAATATTTATTCTTCTTGAGATACTTGGATACACATAGTGTGTGACCCTTAAGGCCTCTTTCTCGTTGGCATTAGGTGGGCTTGCCTAAAGTCCAAGAATACTGTCCTGCAATAGGTCAAAGAACCCAAGAGAAAGAAGTTGATGTTGCATTGATGTGTCACCTCATATGAATTCTTATCGTGTAATTTAATCCCTTCGTCTCAATATCTCATCAAGCAGGTTTCATGGTAATGTCATAAACCTATATGCTTGATCTGTCATTCTTTAACTTCCAGAAATAAACTCGTTGTGACACCATGGCTATGAAATTTGGGCGATAATTCTATTTCAATCAAAGGTCCTGAGATATCTATATCCATAAATATGGAAGGGACAAATTCTTCCTCTACTTATCCATTAACAACATGTCATTCGTGACGCACCCAACATAACCTACTTTCCGCCAACTGTCTTTGTGACAGTTTTCATCAGCAAATATAAGTGCACGAGTCATGACATGAGTTAATGATAATCTTCCAGTCTAAGGACCATTACACACGCTCGTAGATAGCAATTTCTGATGAAACCAAGACACATAGAATTACTATTGGTGGGTCTGTTCTCATAATCTCCCATCTTGGAGATTATCAAGTGTGAACTCCTTGAGAGAGAGTCTCATCTTTTTATGAGTACTCACACATTATGGTCTATATACTATGTGTCTTATCATTGTATGTCATCCAACCATAGAACTTTATTTAAGAATATTGTTATAGCATTTCAAGTTTCTCATCATATTGGGGATCTGACGTGACCTTATTAATACACCAAATATTCCAGGACATTATTATATTATAGTCATACAGATCAATGAACAATATATAATAAGTGTACATTCATGTAACACCCCAATCTTATACGGTACGCTTCTCTTTCAATAATGCAATAGCTTGCTTTGTACGCAAGTTCGAGATTCTAACACACTGTGACCAATCAAAGTAGCCGTTATGAATATTAATGCCCACCTTTTAAAATTATATAAATTTTATATTTCAAAATAAAGTTCATTTTTAGATTCATAATATCAAAATTATCCTATGTTGAATTTTTGGTATTTTTCTGAGAACATCCAATTTTCGATGAATAGTGAAAAATACTTAAAAACAACTTTTTTAATCAAAATAAATTATATTAATAAATTATACTATTGAGTGTTTTTAAAGTATAATTAGAATATAATTTTATCATTTTATCCAATGGTGGTCATTAGAATTAATTTCACTTTGAAATTGGACATAAACAATTGTCAATCTTTTGATTGATATTGTTTCTTAAAAACACGCTATTTGTTTTGACAACGGGAATTAATTATTAAATTAATTAATGCAACTTATATGTTTTGAATTTTGTAAAATAAAACACATTTTTTAATTCGTAATATCAAATATATCTTAGGGTGAATTTCTGGTATTTTTCTGAAAAACATCAATTTTTGATGAATAGTGAAACCACTAAGTGGTAGTTAAAAAACTGATTTTTCATTTAAATGAAATTTACCACTTCTGTGATTTGATTCTCAAAAATCCGACATACATGGTTGTCATTAGGAATTAAAATGTAGTTCAATAGAATTAAAATAATTTTTGGTGAATAGTAACTTTTAAGTTCTATTAATCGCGATTAAAGGTAATTAGTGTAATTTAAGGTAAATATAATGATATAATAATATGAAATTACCTTTACACTTATCCTACACTTATTTTATGATTCATGTCCGACCAAGACAATCCATGGGTCAACTTGGGGGACCCATGGAGGCACTTGGGTAAGATAATGACATTAATACCTTTTATTTAAAGTAAAAATAAAAATGTCACAAACATGTATTGTTTTGCTAAAAACAATTTACAAGGGGCTATAGAAGTTATCTTTTCGACTATAAATATCCATTGTAAATATAAAAATATTTCCTAAATCATGGTAGTTTTTTTATAATTTTTAGGCATTAAATAAATAAATTTATTTATCACACCATGATGATGCACCGATTACCTCATTAATTAACGATTTAAATAAAATGAAAAGATAATGTAAAATCTAAGACTTACACTTGTCAAAAACCTATTGGATGAGTATATTTCGAACCCTTATCATATTATCTTTGAAATATATAATTGTGGTACCTTTTAAATCCGAAAACCATTTCATAATAATTTAACATTTCATGACATTCCAAGAGTGCCCCTCCTCTCCTTTTATAAAAGGTCCCCACCTCTACCACCTTATTCACACATTCAAAGCCATTTTTCTTAGACAACCTCTACCCAAATACTCTCTCAACTTCCCTCTATTACTTCTAGAATCCTCAATTTTGGCAGAAGTCTTCCCAAGGAAGCCTTTGGCTCAAATCAAAAAGAGTTACCCAATTTAAAGGTAATGTCTTCACTTGTGTTCTTTTGTTTTATTTTGCTTATCCAACCCCTTAAAGTCGTTTTATTCCTTTATTTTGTAACAAAAACAGTATATTAAATATAATAGGATTTTTTTATGAGAAGGATTTGATTTACACTTACACACACCTTCATCTAATGGTTAAAGAATATATTGTTTTTGTGGGTGGCGAATTACTGCCTCACGAAACGATGATTGTTCAATCTTCTTTTAACACCTCTCATGGTGTCCATTAAGATTTAACTATATTTATATATGATATATATTATTTTTATGTTTTTCTTATTCTAATGTATTTCTCATTTATATCATACCTTTATGATTTCCATTATGGGTAAACGCGATAATTTCATTTTAGGAAATGCGGACTACCGCCCCCTCAAAGTGATTTGAATCGTTAATGCCATATGTGGGATGTATAAAGGATGGATTAAATGATATTATATATGATATTATACTGGAATTATAATATACCTTTATATAATTATGATTTCATTCCATTAAATATGAAATATAAATGAAAGTAGCATTCATGCGTACGTACGGCTTACCGTCTCCATGAACAGTGCATTTCATTTCTTACCTCTAAATGTTATGTAATATTATAAATGCATGTATATACTAGATATATATGATATATATGATATCTACATCATGAATATAATTCTGGATATAATGGATATTTTATCACATGAACAACTTGTAATTATAAGAAGTTTATTTTTGACTCAAGTACCAAAGATCGACAAAACGACGGTTATTAACTTAAATAATTACATAATGTTCATAACATGGTAATAAGTGATATAAAAGTAATAATTAACCTGAAAAAGTTTCTTAATTAAGTAAATATTAACTCTAGTTTATTATTCAGGAGGTTAAATAACGATCGAGTCATGTCAGACTCGAGGTAAGGGACTTCGTCTCAATCTCCTTTCATTGAGGCGTATTTTGTTTTATACACAACTTTCTCTTATAGGGTGTATAAACCCATTTGAATTTTAAATTTATTCAAAATGAATCTTTTTATACGAAGCGTTTTACTAAATTACAAAAGGGAATGTTTTTCTTTTGTCGTACGTATGCAGCGACAACGACTTCTCCACCGCCGTGACCATTATTTGAGTTTTGGCTTCCTCTACAAGCTATAACTTTTTTTTTAAATGAAAAATAAATACCATGTTTTAATTTTCTTTTATTTTGGTATTGAAAAAGGATTTATTATATCAATGTGTTGTATTGATATCTTGTGATTGAAATGTGGAAATGTTATGTTCCCTTTATGCATGTTTTATGTGATACGATTATGTTATTGTTTATGATATGTTTCAACCTGTTCATATGAGGAATATATTGGACTTAAAAAGTGACTGGTGGAGCCCTCCATAGATCATCGATGCTTTAGTAGGTCTCAAGAGACAAACTAGTGTCTTGTCACGAGATCTTGACAAAATCTTATTTGTAGTCTTGGCACGAGGCCTTGGTTACGTGGTTATGATAGTCTGGCATTATGCATTCCATCATTATGAAAGTGGTTATTGATATTGCATGTGATTATTCAACTATTAGAATATCCATGTGAATAAGTAAATGGAATTATTTCATTTTATTTTTCCATATTATGCTAAAGTTCAAGTTTAAAAGGCTTTTGTTTCAGTTATACATCACCTTAAATGTTTATGTTTATTTATGAAAGCTTCCGCTATATTGTTATCCTTACTGAGCATCTGATCTCACCCCTTTCAATGTTTTATTTTTTCCCAAGATGTGAAGAATTATTTTATGAATGACATGTAGGATTAGTATGAGGGGATATGAAGACAAGATGTTGTTGTAGTTTTTTTCACTTTATGATGTAATGTAACATTTATGAATGTATCTAGTGTTCCCAAGGCTACTAAACTAATAGGTCTTTCGAGACTTGATCTTTTGTGATCATGCCAATGTTACATAATAATTCACTGACTCTGGGTAACTGGGGTCAGGGCATTATAGTTGGTATGAGAGCCGTTTTAGTACTAACATTGGAAGCTAGATTTAGATAAACTCTAATTAGATCACATAGCCCTAAGATAGACTTTGAGGATTAGTATAGAAGAACTTCCTAGAATTTTTCTATTGTGGAGATTTTGTGAGTTTTCCGAGCAATACATCCCTATATGGATACGAGCAGGTAGAGGCGGATCTGGCACAGATGTACCTAGGGGTAAAACCCGAAAACACCACTTTGAGCTAGACTCGAACGGGAACTGGTGCACGACAACGGGCCTTGCTGCACTCTT
Source organism: Viscum album (assembly GCA_963277665.1). Lineage (NCBI taxonomy): Eukaryota > Viridiplantae > Streptophyta > Magnoliopsida > Santalales > Viscaceae > Viscum > Viscum album. The sequence goes on along the minus strand of OY728163.1, from coordinate 1,688,053,923 downwards.
GGTTACGACACTCCCAGGGGATATGCTTAGGATAATTCACAATTTATTTACAAAACATTATGAAGGGTTTATGATTATATACTTCCTCAAAGAAAACATTTTTATGATTATGGATTATATCCATAAACTGTTCAATTTATGTTAGGTGTTTGGCAAGTTTGTTATTTTGTATTTCGATTCATAAACTAATCTAGTTTATGCCATTGTTTAGAAATGGTACCTAGTTGAAGGAATGGGAACCGTATCAATGCACGCACTCCATGTAGTGATTTCCCTCCTTCTCAAGATAATTATAATGGAGCTGGTGATACAACTGGTGCTGATCATCTTATCACCATACTGGGACAACTCACTCAGGTTATGAATAATAACCTTACTCGTATGGAGCAATCTGATCCGCAACATGGAGGATCAATGTTAGACTGATTCATGAGGCAAAAACCACCAACATTAAATGGGAGTATGAATCCATCAGTAGCTGAGCAATGGATAAATTCCTTAGAGAAAATATTTCGTTCCTTGGGGAGTAGTGAAAGGGAAAAGGTTATCATGGCAGTTTACAGCCTCACTAGAGATGTTGATCAATGGTGGTAATTTATTCAAAACACAAAGTAAGATGATGAAGTATTAAATATCAAACGGAGGTATTTCAAAGATCTTTTCTTAGAAAAATATGTTCCTCGTGACCATCGAGCAGATATGGAAAGGCAATTTCTGAGTCTGGGGAAAAAGGAGGATGAGAATGTCACAAAGTATGAGTCTAACTTTACAAGGTTAGCGAGGCATGCTGCAGATTGTATATGTAACCCAAGAAGTTAGATTTATCATTTCTTTTATGGGTTAAAACCATTTCTCCATTGAGCTTTAGTATCACAATCATTATCAACGTACGAAGATATAGTCTCGTGTTCTATCAAGACATAAAAGTAATTCTCTAAATCTTATGACAATAAAGGAAAGCAAGAGAAGAAGAGAACGGTGGAACAAGAGACAGATAAAGGGAAAAATGGAAAGAAGGATTTTCCATTATGCGATAATTGTGGGAAGAATCACCCTGATACTTGCCTAAAAGGAATGGGAGTTTGTTATAAATGTGGAGAAAAAGGTCACAAGGCTCGTGATTGCAAGGGAAAGAAAGAGGCTATCAATGTTGAATGCTACAATTGTAGAGAAATGGGACATTATACAAATGAATTCCCTAAGCACCAAGGAAACTTAACTCAGAAAAGGCCAAGGGAGTAAGGCCAATACTATGTTGTTACTAAAATTGAAGTGGAATAATTATTGTATTTGTGTTTTTAGACTAAAGGATTATATTCTGGTTATAAGAATAATGTGATATATATAAGGATTGTAATTTAGTACATGTTGTTTTCATTGGGTTTTTAATATGATGAAGGTAATCATATTTTTATTATGTGACAATAAGAGAAACTTTACTTTTTTTGGGGAATCTGATGAATTGATTTTGGAATTTAGAGACCTTTTAGAGAAAGTCTAGACAGAGGTATTTTGGATAACTATAAAGGTTGGAATGGATTAAGTTGAAATTTGGATAGTATTGTTTAAGGTTAAAACATTTATAAATATTATTTTTGGAATATTATAATACTGTAGTTTTAGGAAAAGTATAACCTGCAGGTTGGGGGATAACCCATCGCGTCGGACAAAGCTGTTGGAATAGAACCCACAACCATAGTGCGACAGGCCTTTATTACCTACCACTATCCTACAGAAGGTCCTTGGTTATTACAAAATAGTTTTCCTAATCTAAATGGAATGTGTTAATATTTTGAACCTTGTATGATTAGGATAAATATAATATTTTTTAGTTCTATTATCTTTTTGATTGAAAGATGAGTTTGTGGTAGAAATTAGTTGAAGGTTGAAACTCTACTTGTCAAGCATATATATATATATACCTATCTCTTATTATATGAATAAATTAATTCTTAAACTTTAGTAAAGGGATATTAAAACAAAAAATGTGTTATCCTAATACCTTATATTTTTTTGAACTAATGATATTTTAAATCAACATAGATTTAAGGCTTTGAGGCCCTCAATTTTACACTTGTTTGTGATTCATGACATCACTCACTCCGTACAAATATTTACGTTTTTCCTCTAATTATATGTCTCTAATTTCCACCAATGTTCTCCTAATCGAGATCATAATTTGGTGGTGAATTTTTCATTTCCCTTTCCTTCTTATTAATGCTAAATTTTATTAACCTTATTTCCGATGTGGGTTTTCCACAAAGGTATTTTCTATTTTCAACCTTTTATTTTCAAAGAAGATTTTTAAATTGCGAGGATGAAATTTATTGAAGTAGGGGAGAATGTAACAACCCAAGCTTACACGGTACGCTTCTCTTTCAATAATGCAATAGCTTGCATTGTAAGAAAGTTCGAGATTCTAGCACACCGCGACCAATCAAAGTAGCCGTTATTAATAGTAATACCCACTTTTTGAAATTATATAAATTTTATATTTCAAAATGGACTTCATTTTTGGATTCAGAATATCGAAATTAGCCTATGTTGAATTTTTGGTATTTTTCTGAGAACATCCAATTTTCGATGAATAGTGAAAAATACTTAAAAACAACTTTTTTAATCAAAATAATTTATAGTGATAAATTATACTACTGAGTGGTTTTAAAGTATAATTAGAATATAATTTTACCATTTTATAAAATGGTGGTCATTAGAATTAATTTCACTTTGAAATTGGACATAAACAATTATCAATCTTTTGATTGATATTGTTTCTTAAAAAAATGCTATTTGTTTTGACAACGGGAATTAATTATTAAATTAATTAATGAAACTTATATGTTTTGAATTTTTTAAAATATACATAATTTTTGAATTCAGAATATCAAATATAGTTTAGGGTGAATTTTTGGTATTTTTCTGAAAAACTTTAATTTTTAATGAATAGTGAAACCACTTAGTGGTAGTTAAAAAACTGATTTTTCATTCAAATGAAACTTTACCACTTCTGTGATTTGATTTTCAAAAATTCGACATACATGGTTGTCATTAAGAAGTAAAATCTGGTTCAGTGGGATTAAAAGAATTTTTCATGAATAGTAACTTTTAAGTTCTATTTATCGCGATTAAAGGTAATTAGTATAATTTAAGGTAAATATAATGATATAATAATATGAAATTACCTTTACACTTGTCCTAAACTTATTTGATGAGTCATGGCCAACCAATAAAATCCATGGGTCAACTTGGGGGGGGGGGAATGGAGCCACTTGGGTAAGATAATGACATTAATACCTTTTATTTAAAGTAAAAATAAAAATGTCACAAACATGTATTGTTTTACTAAAACAATTTTTACAAGGGGTTATACAATTTATCTTTTCGACTATAAATATCCATTGAAAATATAAAAATATTTCATACATCATGGTAAAAAAAATTATAATTTTTAGGCATTAAATAAATAAATTTATTTATCACACCATGATGATGCAGTGATTACCTCATTAGTTAACGATTTAAATAAAATGAAAAGATAATGTAAAATATAAGACTTACACTTGTCAAAAACCTATTGTATGAGTATATTTCGAACCCTTATCGCATTATCTTAGAAATATATAATTTTGGTACCTTTGAAATCTGAAAATCATTTCATAATAATGTAACATTTCAGGACATTCCAAGAGTGCCCCTCCTCTCCTCTTATAAAAGGCCCCCACCTCTACCACATTATTCAGACCTTCCAAGCCATTTGGCTCGGAAAAGCTCTACCCAAATACTCTCTCCACTTCCTTATCTTAATCCTAGAAGCCTCACTTTGAGAAGAAGTCTTCCCAAGGAAGCCTTTGGCTCAAATCAAAAAGAGTTACCCGATTTAAAGGTAATGTCTTCACTTGTGTTCTTTTGTTTTATTTTTCTTCTCCAACCCCTTAAACTATTTTTATTCATTTATTTTGTAACAACACCAGTATATTCAATATAATAGGATGTTGTTATGAGAAGTATTTTATTTACACTTACACACACCTTCTTCTAATGGTTAAAGAACATATTGTTTCTGTGTGTGGCGAATTACTGCCTCACAAAACGATGATTGTTCAATCTTCTTTTAACACCTCTCATGGTGGCCATTAAGATGTCACTATATTAATATATGATATATATTATGTTTATGTTTCCCTTATGCTTCTGTATTTCTCATTTATGGCATACCTTTATGATTTCCATTATAGGTAAACGCGATAATTTCATTTTAGGAAGTGTGTACTACCACCCCCTCAAAGTGATTTGAATCGTTAATGCCATATATGGGACGTATAAAGGATAGAGTAAATGATATTATATATGATATTATACTGGAATTATAATATACCTTTATATCATTATGATTTTATTCCATTAAATATGAAATAGAAATGAAAGTAGCATTCATGCGTACGTACGGCTTACCGTCTCCATGAACGGTGCATTTAATTTATTACCTCTAAATGTTATGTAATATTATAAATGAATGTATATACTGGATATATATGATATATATGATATCTACATCATGAATATAATTCTGGATATAATGGATATTTTACCACATGAACAACTTGTAATTATAAGAATTTTATTTTTGACTCAAGTACCAAAGATCAAAAAAACGACCGTTATTAACTTAAATAATTACATAATGTTAATAACATGGAAATAAGTGATATAAAAGGAATGATGAACTTGATAAAGGTTCTTAAGAAATTAAAAATTAACTCTAGTTTATTATTCAGGAGGTTAAAGAACGATCGAGTCAAGTCGGACATGAGGTAAGGGACTTCGTCTCAATCTCCTTTCGTTGAGGCATATTTTGTTTTATACACAACTTTCTTTTATATGGTGTATAAACCCCTTTTACTTTTACATTTATTCAAAATGAATCTTTTTATATGAATCATTTTACTAAATGACAAAAGAGAATGTTTTTTTCGTCGTACGTATGCGGCGACAACGACTTCTCTGTCGCCGTGACCATTATTTGAGTTTTGGCTTCCTCTACAAGCTATAACTTTTTTTAAATGAAAAATAAATACCATGTTTTACTTTTCTTTTATTTTGGTATTGAAAATGGTTTTATTATATAAATGTGTTGTATTTATATCTTGTGATTGAAATGTGAAAATGTTATGTTCCCTTTATGCATGTTTTATCAAATACGGTTATGTTATGGTTTATGATATGTTTCAACCTGTTCATATGAGGAATGCATTGAACTTAATAAGTGACGGGTGGAGCCCGCTATAGCTCCTCGATGCATCGGTAGGTCTCATGAGATAAACTAGTGTCTTGTCATGAGGCCTTGACAAAATCTTATTTGTATTCTTGGCACGAGGCCTTGGTTATGTGGTTATGAAAGTCTGGCATTATGCATTCCATCATTATGAAAGTGGTTATTGATATTTCATGTGATTATTCGACTAGTATAATATCCATGTGAATAAGTAAATGGAATTATTTCATTTTATTTTGTCATATTATGCTGAAGTTCAAGTTTAAAAGGCTTTTGTTTCAGTTATACATTGCCTTAAATGTTTATGTTTATTTATGAAAGCTTCCACTATATTGTTATCCTTACTGAGCATCTGAGCTCACCCCTTACAATGTTTTATTTTTTCCTAGGATGTGAAGAAGTATTTTATGAATGACCTGCATGATTAGTATGAGGGGATATTAAGACAAGATGTTGTTGTAGTTTTTTTCACTTTATGATGTAATGTACTATTTATGAATGTATCTAGTGTTTCCAAGGCTACTAAACTAATTGGTCTTTCGATACTTGATCTTTTGTGATCATGCCAATGTTACGTAATAATGCACCGACTCTGGGTAACTGGGGTCGGGGCGTTAAAGTTTGTATCTGAGGCAGTTTAGTACTAACCTTGGAAGATAGATTTAGATAAACTCTGATTAGAGCACATAGCCCTAAGATAGACTTTGAGGATTAGTATAGAAGAACATACTAGAATTTTGTATTGTGGAGATTTTGTGACTTTTCCAAGTAATACATCCCTTTTTGGATACGAGAAAGTATAGGAAGATCTGGCACAGATGTACCTAGGGGTAAAACCCAAAAACACCGCTTTGAGCTAGACTCGAACAGGAACTAGTGCACGACAACGGGCCTTGTTGCACTCATGGTTACGACACTCCTGGGGGATATGCTTAGAATAATTCATGATTTCTTTACAAACCATTATGAAGGGTTTATGAGTATATACTTCCACAAAGAAAACATTTTTATGATTATGGATTATATCTATAAACTGTTCAATTTATGTTAGGTGTTTGGAAAGTTTGTTATTTTGTATTTCGATTTATAAACTAATCTAGTTTATGCCATTGTTTATAAATGGTGCCTAGTGGAAGGAATGGAAACCATATCAATGCACAAACTCCATGTAGGGATTTCCCTCCTTCTCAAGATAATTATAATGGAGCTGGTGATACAACCGGTGCTGATCAGCTTATCACCATACTGGGACAACTCACTCAGGTTATGAATAATATCCTTACTCGTATGGAGCACCCTGATCCGCAATTTGGAAGATCAATGTTAGACTGCTTCATGAGGAAACAACCACCAACATTCAATGGGAGTACAAATCCCTTATTAGTTGAGCAATGGATAAATTCCTTAGAGAAAGTATTCCATGCCTTGGGGAGTAGTGAAAGGGAAGAGGTTATCATGGCAGTTTACCGCCTCACTGGAGATGTTTATCAATGGTGGTCATTGATTCAAAATAGAAAGGAAGATGATGAAGTATCAAATATGGAATGGTGGGAGTTCAAAGAGCTCTTCTTAGAAAAATACTTTCCTCGTGACCATCGAGCAGATATGGAAAGGAAATTTCTGAGTTTGAGGAAAAAGGAGGATGAGAATGTCGCAAAGTATGAGTCTAAATTTACAAGGTTAGCGAGACATGTAGCAGATTATATACGTAACCCAAGAAGTAAGATTGATCATTTATTTGATGGGTTAAAACCTTTTCTCTGTTGAGCTTTAGTATCACAATCTTTTTCAATGTATGAAGATATAGTCTTGTGTTCTATCAAGACAGAAAAGTAATTCTCTAAATCTTATGACAATAAAGTAAAGCAAGAGAAGAATAGAATGGTGGAATAAGAGACAGATAAAGGGAAAAAGGGAAAGAAGGATTTTCCATTATGCGATAATTATGGGAAGAATCACCCCGGTACTTGCCTAAAAGAAATGGGAGTTTGTTATAAATGTGGAGAAAAAGGTCACCAGGCTCGTGATTGCAAGGGAAAAAAAGAGGCTATTAATGTTTAATGCTACAATTGTAGAGAAATGGGGCATTATGAAAATGAATTCTCTAAGCACCAAGGAAACTTACCTCAGAAAAGGACAAGGGAGAAAGGCCAATCCTATGTTGTTACTATAGTTGAAGTGGAATAATTATTGTATTTTTTTTTGGACTCAAGGATTAAATTCTGGTTATAAGAATAATGTGATATATATAAGGATTGTACTGCAGTACATGTTGTTTTCATTAGAGTTTTAATATGATGAAGGTAATCATATTTTTAGTATGTGACAATAAGAGAAACTTTACTTTTTTTAGGGAATCTGATGAATTGATTTTGGAATTTAGAGACCTTTTAGAGAAAGTCTAGACAGAGGTATTTTGTATAACTATAAAGGTTGGAATGGATTAAGTTGAACTTTGGATAGTATTGTTTAAGGTTAAAACATTTCTGAAGATTATTTTTGGAATGTTATAATACTATAGTTTTAGGAAAAGGACAACCTGCAGGTTGGGGGATAACCCATCGCGTCGGACCAAGCTGTAGGAATCGAACCCACAACCATAGTGCGACAAGCTTTTATTACCTACCACTATCCTACAGGAAGTCCCTGGTTATTAAAAAATAGTTCTTCTAATCTAAATGGTATGTGTTAATATTTTGAACCTTGTACAATTAGGATAAATATAATATTTTTGAGTTCTATTATCTTTTAGAGTGAAAGATGAGTTTGTGGTAGAAATTAGTTGAAGGTTGAAACTCTACTTTTCAAGCATATATATATATATATATATATATATTCCTATCTCTTATTCTAAGAATAAATTAATTCTTAAACTTTAAGAAAGGGATATTAAAAAAACGTGTTATCCTAATACCTTATGTTTTGTTGAACTGATGATATTTTAAATCAACATAGATTGAAGGCTTTGAGGCCCTCAATTTTACACTTGTTTGTGATTGATGACCTCAATAACTCCCTACAAATATTTAAGTTTTTCCTCAAATTATATGTCTCTAATTTCCACCAATGTTCTCCTAATCGAGATCATAATTTGGTGGTGACTTTTTCATTTCCCTTTCCCTCTTATTTAGGCTAAATTTTATTAACCTTATTTCCGATGTGGGTTTTTTCACAAAGGTATTTTCTATTTTCAACCTTTTATTTTTGAAGAACATTTTCAAATTGCAAGGACGCAATTTATTGAAGGAGGGTAGAATGTAACACCTCAAGCTTACACGATACGCTTCTCTTTCAATAATGCAATAGCTTGCATTGTACGCAAGTTTGAGATTCTAACACACCGCGACCAATCAAAGTAGCTGTTATGAATAGTAATACCCACTTTTTGAAATTATATAAATTTTATATTTCAAAATGGACTTCATTTTTGGATTCAGAATATCAAAATTAGCCTATGTTGAATTTTTGGTATTTTTCTGAGAACATCCAATTTTCGATGAATAGTGAAAAATACTTAAAAACAACTTTTTTAATCAAAATAATTTATAGTGATAAATTATACTATTGAGTGGTTTTAAAGTATAATTAGAATATAATTTTACCATTTTATCCAATGGTGTTCATTAAAATTAATTTCACTTTGAAATTGGACATAAACAATTGTCAATCTTTTGATTGATATTGTTTCTTAAAAACATGCTATTTGTTTTTACAATGGGAATTAATTATTAAATTAATTAATGAAAATTATATGTTTTTAATTTTTTAAAATAGACATAATTTTTGAATTCGTAATATCAAATATATCTTAGGATGAATTTTTGGTATTTTTCTGAAAAACTTCAATTTTTTGATGAAAAGTGAAACCACTAAGTGGTAGTTAAAAAACTGATTTTTCGTTTAAATGAAACTTTACCACTTCTGTGATTTGATTTTAAAAAATATGACATACATGGTTGTCATTAGGAAGTAAAATGTGGTTCAATGGGATTAAAATAATTTTTGGTGAATAGTAACTTTTAAGTTCTATTAATCACGATTAAAGGTAATTAGTGTAATTTAAGGTAAATATAATGATATAATAATATGAAATTACCTTTACACTTTTCCTACACTTATTGGATGAGTCATGACCGACCAAGACAATCCATGGGTCATCTTGGGGGCCCCATGGAGCCACTTGGGTAAGATAATGACATTAATACCTTTTATTTAAAGTAAAAATAAAAATGTCACAAACATGTATTGTTTTACTAAAACAATTTTTACAAGGGGTTATACAAGTTATATTTTCGACTATAATTATCCATTTGAAATATAAAAAGATTTCCTACATCATGATAATTTTTTTATAATTTTTAGGCATTAAATAAATAAATTTATTTATCACACCATGATGATGCAGCGATTACCTCATTAACTAACAATTTAAATAAAATGAAAAGATAATGTAAAATCTAAGACTTACACTTTTCAAAAACCTATTGGATGAGTGGATTTAGAACCCTTATCACCTTATCTTTGAAATATATAATTGTGGGATCTTTGAAATCCGAAAAACATTTCATAATAATGTAACATTTCATGACATTCCAAGAGTGCCCCTCCTCTCCTCTTATAAAAGGCCCCCAACTCTACCACATTATTCACACCTTCAAAGACATTTTTCTTGGCCAAACTATGCCCCAATACTCTCTCAACTTCCCTCTCTTACTCCTAGAAGCCTCACTTTGGGCAGAAATCTTCCCAAGGAAGCCTTTGGCTCAAATCAAAAAGAGTTACCTGATTTAAAGGTAATGTCTTCACTTGTGTTCTTTTGTTTTATTTTGCTTCTCCAACCGCTTGAAATATTTTTATTCCTTTATTTTGTAACAAAACCAGTATCTTCAATATACTAGGATGTTTTTATTATAATTATTTTATTTACACTTACACACACCTTCGTCTAATGGTTAAAGAACATACTATTTCTATGGGTGGCGAATTACTACCTCATGAAACGATGATTGTTCAATCTACTTTTAACACCTCTCATGGTGGCCATTAAGATGTAACTATATTTATTTATGATATATATTATGTTTATGTTTTCCTTATGCTTCTGTATTTCTCATTTTTGGAATACCTTTATGATTTCCATTATGGGTAAACGCGATAATTTCATTTTAGGAAGTGCAGACTACCGCCCCCTCAAAGTGATTTGAATCGTTAATGCCATATGTGGGATGTATAAAGGATGGAGTAAATGATATTATATATGATATTATACTGGAATTATAATATACCTTTATATCATTATTATTTCATTCCATTAAATACAAAATAGAAATGAAAGTAGCATTCATGCGTACGTACGGCTTACCGTCTCCATGAACGGTGCATTTCATTTCTTACCTCTAAATGTTATGTAATATTATAAATGCATGTATATACTGGATATATATGATATATATTATATATAAATCATGAATATAATTTTAGATATAATGGATATTTTACCACATGAACAACTTGTAATTATAAGAAGTTTATTTTTGACTCAAGTACCAAAGATCGACAAAACGACCGTTATTAACTTAAATAATTACATAATATTCATAACATGGTAATAAGTGATATAAAAGGAATAATGAACTTTAAAAGGTTTCTTAAGCAATTATAAATTAACTATAGTTTATTATTCAGGAGGTTAAAGAATGTTCGAGTCAAGTCGGACATGAGGTAACGAACTTTATCTCAATCTCCTTTCATTGAGGCATATTTTATTTTATACACAACTTTCTTTTATGGGGTGTATAAACCCCTTTTAATTTTTTGTTTATTCAAAATGAATCTTTTTATACGAAGCATTTTACTAAATGACAAAAGGGAATTTTTTTTTGTCGTACATATGCGGCGACAACGACTTCTCCACCACCGTGACCATTATTTGATTTTCGGCTTCCTCTACAAGATATAACTTTTTTTAAATGAAAAATAAATACCATGTTTTACTTTTCTTTTATTTTGGTATTGAAAATGGTTTTATTATATCAATGTGTTGTATTGATATCTTGTGATTGAAATGTAGAAATGTTATGTTCCTTTTATGCATGTTTTATGTGATATGATTATGTTATGGTTTATGATATGTTTCAACCTGTTCATATGAGGAATGCATTGGACTTAATAAGTGACGGGTGGAGCCTGCTATAGCTCCTCGATGCATCGGTAGGTCTCATGAGACAAACTAGTGTCTTGCCACGAGGCCTTGACAAAATCTTATTTGTATTCTTGGCACGAGGCCTTGGCTATGTGGTTATGATAGTCTGGAATTATGCATTCCATCATTATGAAAGTGGTTATTGATATTGCATGTGATTATTAGACTATTAGAATATCCATGTGAATAAGTAAATGACATTATTTCATTTTATTTTGCCATATTATGCTGAATTTTAAGTTTAAAAGGCTTTTGTTTCAGTTATACATTGCCTTAAATGTTTATGTTTATTTATGAAAGCTTATGTTATATTGTTATCCTTACTGAGCATCTAAGCTCACCACTTTCAATGTTTTAATTTTTCCCAGGATGTGAAGAAGTATTTTATGAATGACCTGTAGGATTAGTATGAGGGGATATGAAGACAAGATGTTGTTGTAGTTTTTTTTTACTTTATGATGTAATGTAACATTTATGAATGTATCTAGTGTTTCCAAGGCTACTAAACTAATCGGTCTTTCGAGACTTGATCTTTTGTGATCATGCCAATGTTATGTAATAATGCACCGACTATGGGTAACTGGGGTCGGGGAATTATAATTCATGTAATCAATGTAAAAACAGTTGTTTCTCAGGACACCAACTCTAACAGTTTTAGTATTCATTTTTACAATGTGTGTGTCTATGAATGAGACAAACAATTATTAAACCTTTTATAACCCATATGAATTTTGAGGGTGAAATTAATTTTAAGGGGGGAAGAATGTAACACTCTGAGATTTTTTGAAATAATTTTTTTCAAATTAATTTATTCTTTTTGATCTGTTTTATTTCACATAAAACTAAAATTAGTTTATTTTATATTAAATCACTATGTTTTGATTGCGTTATATGAATTAAAATCTAATAATGCACTACACAAAACATAAGTTTTAGTTTTCTCTACATAGAATACCGAGGATAGCTTGTGTTACATAAAAAAATGACTTTCCTCGATGGCTTGCGTAACACACAAGACCATGTTTTACAAAACAATAATATATTATTATTTAATATAATAAGATATAACCCTACTATTAAATTTGAGGTTATTAATAGTATTAAATAACTTATGAAAATATATGGTTTACAAAAATATAAGAAGAATTCATAGGTTTCCAATTAATAAGGTTAAATTATATTTTTAATTGATTATAATGTTTAATTATAACAAAATTTTATCCATTTATACAATTTAGGTCATTTTAATCTTTTTCACAATGAAATTGGTTATAAAAACCTAGCAAACTTTTGAACGTTTTTATTTTAAAAACATTCTCTATCATTCCATCTAAAGAGTTAAATTTATATTACTTTCTACCACTAATGTGATTGGAATTTGTAAAAATGGATTCCAAAATTTTAATAATATTAATTTATAATTTCTAATAAGGTAAAATTATTTTTTGACCAAAAATATTAGTGAAAGTAATTAAAATTAATTTCAACTATTAAGGAAAAATTAAGCATAACAATGGAAAAAACCTTAAACTTAAGGGCCCAAATGAACTATAAAATTATCCAAAAACCAATTTTATGGCCATATTTCTAGAATAAAACTTATATATTTTTTGGTTTTATATGACTTGTTTTAGGTAAAAAACATGGGTATATAGAACTTGTTTTCAAAAATGCCAAGTGTGTCCTTTCCCATCCCTATAAAAGGAAACCAACTCTCCCACTTCTTCACACATATCATACCAATTAGGTTTGGAAAATATCTGAAAAATACAATTCATAAAAACCCTACCTTCCTCCTTGAAGATTCCCTTTGGTTATAATGATTTACAAGGAATCCCTTTGGTTCAAGCCAAAAGGAGTTACCTAATTAAGAGGCAACACCCTCCCTCAAGCTCCTTTCTTTAATTTCCATTCTAACCCCCTAAAATATTCTTATTCGATGATTTTATAAAAAAATTATACCCAATATATTAGGATGTTTCTATTCTATGGTTCGTATCTACACTTACACACACTTTAATCTATGGGTAACAAACACACTGTTTACATGTATCACGAACTACCACCTCACAGAATGATGATTATTCATATTTACTTTATTTATATCATGGTATAAATTATGAGAGAAAATATATTTATATATGATATATATTATATTTATAATTTATTTATGATTATTTAATTTTTATTTAGAACATACCCTTATGCTTTCCCCCTTGTGTAAATATAATAATTTCATTTGAGGAAGCGTGGACTACCGCCCCTCAAAGTGATGTGATTCGTTCACACACTACATGGAATGTATTAAGGATATTTTTATTGAAAATATATTATATATATGAAATAATAATTATAATTTAATTATATTATATATACATTTACATATATGTCATTTACACTCTTTCTTTCAATACGAAAATAAAACAGAAACAATGTTCATGCGTACATACTGCCTACTGTCTCCATGAATTGTGTAATACATTTCATAATTATATGTTATATATATTACTATAATAAATATATACTGAAAATAAATGATATTTATATCACGGTTTTAATTTTTTAAATCAAGATATAATTATAAGGACCAAAGATATAACAAATCAAGACACATGTGAAAAACAAAGTAGATATTACCCAAAGCGTAACCTTAACACAGAATTACTAATAAGAGGGTAATGTAATGTCTTAATAAAATAATATATGGTATTATAAATAATAATATGGTTCTGTAAAATATTTATAATAAATTAAATTTATTATATATGAGTTTTTAATGAGTGCAATGAGAGTCAAGACACAAGATAAGAGAATTTCATCTCATTTTTTATATCTGTGAGAAACATGCCATGTTCATGACTCTTTTATTTTACCTGGTGTATATAATAACCAAAAATTTATTATATGATTATTATTCTAAAATTAATGGGTATTTACATATATATTCCATGATCCTTTTTTCTTGCGGTCTATGTGTCAAATGTCTCCAAACCAAATAGATAGATTTTTCTCAATTTTCATTCTTTGAGACACATGTTTTGTTATGAACCTACATTTATTTTTTGTGGTGTATATACTTCCATTTTAAATTTTATATCATGAATATAATTATTTAATTATATTTAAATCTTTAATTAATTTTATTTTCTAACATGGAGTGTATAACCCCATGTTACCAATATATATGAGTTTATTAAAAAATATCATGTTTTTTCAAATTATTTATGTTTAGGCTTACTTTGATGAAATATTATGATCCATATCTAAATAAAACTCATTAATATTCATCTAATATAGTTATTAATGATATATTCATCTATTGGTACCATTTTTTCCACTATTTGGTACATAATATTATTAAGAATGTTATTTTAAGAAAGCCTAACTTTAACCTTTCTTCAGTCGGAAATCTATGTTCCTTCAAAACAATGTTTTCTAAAAAGTTTTTCCAATAATATTATACTATTCTCCTATAATCTTTAAAATTAATGTTTAACCTTTTTTATTTTACCAATGTTTTCAAAGAAATATTTTTATCACTTTTCGAACATTTCACTTTTCTAACCTTTTTACTATGACAAAGGAATTTTCTTTTTTACACTATATGAAATGTATGGATTTATTCACCATAATTTATGTGAAGCTTAATTTTCATGTTAAAAAGGTTAATTCTTAAGAATTTTTTTTTAAAAATTTATTTTCAAAGAAATGGTTTTCAAAAGGGTTTGAGATTATTTTATAAGTTTTAAGGAAAATTGTTTTTTTGAGATTATTTTATAAAATTTTTAAAGAAATAACTTTCAAAACATTTTCAAGCCTCTTTTATAAGTGTTCAATGAAAAAGGTTTTAAAAAAAATTTATGTTTAAAAAATTATTTCTAACTTTTTCAATCCTTTTTTAAAAGTTTTAAAATTATTTTCAATGAAATGGTTTTCAAAACATTTTCAAGTTTATTTTATATGTTTTCAAGGAAAATGGTTTTTGAAACATTTTCAAGCTTTCTTTATAGGTTTTCAAAAAAAAATCAAAGGAAAATGTTTTATAATATTTTTAATAATCCTTTATGTGTTTTCAAAGAAAAATGTTTTAAAAATGTTTTCAATCATCTTTTATATATTTTCAAGGAAAATGTTTTTTTGAATGATTTCATGCGTTATTTAAATGTTTTCAAAGTATTTTTAATGAAAATGGGTTTCAAAAGGATTTATGTTTTAAAAACCAGTTTTCAAATAATAAATAATATTTTCCTCAATAAATAGTTTTAAATGGCCTTTAAAAATTATTTTCCATCTAAAATTACATCCATTGATGTTACTCATACATTTTGGGGATGTTATTAAATGTTTCCATCCATATTCTTTCTTTGAATGGTTTATGTTTTGATATAATGATTTTTATGAAAACCATTTTTCTTTCACAGGTTATATGATTTTGAAACCTGCTTATTTTCATGGGTTATTCTTTGATGAAATGATTATGAAACCCATATTTTTCCAAAGGGTAAAATATGATTACTTGTTTATTACATCCATTTAATTTCATGGGTTATGATATGATTGTTTATGATCTTGTGTAACATGTATGTATTATTTCATTATGAGATTGGTGGGACCTATATCTCTGTCCAATACATTGGGTAAAGATTTATATCTCATGAGATAGACTAATATGGTCATGGGAGTGAACCTTGATTACTAAGATGTACATGGGAGTGAACCATGATTACCCAAATAGTATGAAGAGTGAACTTATACTCCTTATATGTATATGGGAGTAAACCATGACTACCATGATGGAATGGGGAGTGAACTCATACTACCAATATGGCATTGGAAGCGATTCCATGACTAATATGTAAATCTTATTATATGATTATGTGTTTTCCACAATTTCATATTTTATTCATATATTACTATTTCATGGATTATGTTCTTCATTTACTTTTGATTCATTTATTATAAACTTCCAATATTTATTCCATGATTCATGTTTATGATCTTCTATATGTAGGGTATAATCTTCTAATGTTATGACCACATTCTCATACCCCTATTCTCATGTTTATGGTTACACTTCTTCCTTGTTTACCCTTACTGAGCATGTGATCTCACCACTTTTTATGTTTTCTTCCCCAGGTTATGAAGATATATTTCTTGTATTATATGTCTAGGAGGGGTGATAGTCTTTGAGAACATAGTGGGAGATAATAAAGCTCACGTATGTATCAACATTTATGTTTCCAAGTTTCCAAAGGCACTGGAATAATTACAATCTTTGGGTGTTTGTTTATATAATGTTTAAAGTATTCCACAAAAGTTATGTAATGTTAATGTATTTCAAGATTGGGTCGTTATAGTTGGGTGACACAATAGGTAGCAAGAATGAAATAAGCGGAGGTCTGCATGTGTTTCCCCCTTCATGTTGTTTCCCATGGAAAGGGGGTCATTTTTGTTTCCATTTTTTTATAAATAAAATCGATGTTAGTGGTGTTTTTTAGGAATATGAACAAAAATTATTTAAATGGTGTTTAATAATATATATTTTAAAAAAAATTACTAATGTTTTTTAAATCACCTCTAAATAATTTTACCATATTTTTTAAAAACATGGTTTAAAAAGTGTTGTTAATTTAACATTGATTTAAAAAACATGGTAAAATTTAAACACATTTAATTTTTTTTTAAAACTTTATTAACATATCTTTTGGGAAAAAAATTCTCAAGGTAACATTGTATCATTTTTGGGTTGGTTGTGTTTTTTGACAAAGCAAGTTTTCATGGTGGATTGTTGAGTTCCAGAGATGTTATTAACAATCCATGTTAAAAAAGAACCCTGAAAAATGGATGGAAGATCTGGAAGTGGTATAAAAGAATAGATACAAGGTGGAACTATTTTATAGTGTTTTCCAAATTTTTAGGGTAAAAAATTTGGGATTTTGTGAGAATCATGAAATGGGAATTTCTTTGAAGATCTCATAAAAATATGGAAATTTTATGAGTTTGTGAATATGGGCTTCATGAATTGTATTTCACAAGGACATGAAGAATGTTTATGGTGAGCTATGCGATTACGAGAAGATTTGAGAATATCAGAGGTTAAGATCATTGTGAGGGATCATTTTAGTGGCGGTGCAAAGGAATTTATAGAACACTCTATGATTACGAAGAGCTCTGCGATCCCAAAATTGTCGTGATACTTCTCAATATAGAGAGAATTTCATAGAAATGTTTTGAGATTTTCGATTTGAGTTGACATGGAAATGACTTTTCATGGAAGTTTCTCAAGTAATTGGAATCACCTATAAATTTACCTCTACCTACTTGAGGAAAGTATAGAGTTTTTCAAAAAAAAATGTTGCTCTCGAATCGCAAAGGAGGTTCGTAGAGGCTGTGTACTTTGAGAAAGGTAAGAGCTTCGCAATGGCTAATCTAGATCTATGAAGTAGGTGTGTTTCACGTTGGATCAGTGAGCTTCATGAAGGAATTTTCTTCGCAAAGGCTTGTGCTTTTTGGTGGCCAAATCTTTGCGAAGGTGTGTTCTTTGTGAAGAAGTAGGGACTTCGCATAGGCTTGTTTGAGTTTTGCGAAATCGGGAGCTTCGCAAAGTAGGGAGATTTGCGAAGGTGTTTCCAAAGTTTGTTTCCAAATGATAAGTATAAAAGGTTTATTCATCAGTGTATAAAATTTGGAATTTAACAAAGCTTATACATACAGTGAAGGATGCACTCATTATAGATAATGAATGGATCTACAAGTCTTTAAAATATGATTGGATCTTCTGAAGAAGTAGTGAGCTCACTTAAGTTGGGAGAACAGTGAGTTCTAAAATTGTTAATGGTTGTAAACCAGGAGGGACAATGAGTCTACTTTGAACTTGTAAACATTAGTGTGCTTATAGTGGATTTGTTACATCAGCACATCACTGGTGTATGCTCCTTGGACGTATCCTAGTAAGTGTGAACCAAGTAAAATTTCCATGTCTTGTGCATGCTTTAAGATTCTTTAATACTCTTCAATGGGAAGGATAGAGAGAAGAGAATTTTTTCTAATAACCAAACAAGATCAAAAGGGGTATTTGTTTTAATTTTTCACACCATGATTCACCCCCCTATTAGGGTATCTAGCCTAGTGGACCTAACAATATCTATGTTTATAAACAACATACCAAAAAATATTTTTTCAAGAAACCAAAGAACATCCCAAGATAATTATTTTAGTGTATTGGATGAATAAATAAATTCATAATAGATAGGTAACATTATATTTACATTTATAGGAAACATTATAGTACCAACAAGGCATGAAAAAGTAAATAATAAACCATAAATCACACTATGGTGAATCATGTGATAAATTTATAATAGATGGGTAACATTATAGCTTAGATTATTTCCTTTGAATATCATATATATACCTTCAAATATTCTCAAATCAAGTAGTCATTTATAATCTATCTATGTTTCTAAAAAACACACCTAAAAAATAAATTTGTTTTTAGGAATGTATCTGAAAATCATCCTTGATAGAAGTAGTGGTTGTTCTCCCATTAAACCCCTTTCATCACTACATTTGATTCCTATTTATTTTCATAATTGTCTTTCAATTTTTTTCATATCCTGAATAAAATATTCAACCATTTTTATAAGTCTTTGAATCCATTTCACACTTTTATTCACATCATCTGACATCTATTTCAATTTTTTTACTTTGGAAGCATTCGTTCAATAATTTTCATTATTTTCCAAAATAGTTTTACATTTTACTATGATTCTACCTTTATATGTTATCTTACTCAATAAATTTATTATTTCATATTATCTATCTTTCTAATTTATTTTTCATTTTTATTTTTCTCATTTTTTCTAATTTCATCAAGGAATTATTTAGAGAATCTCAATTCAAATCCCCTTCTTTAAGAAATAATTGCGTTTCAAGTACCAATTCTATTTCATCTTCATCTCTGCCTTATCCTTTAACTGATGTTGCTGGGTTATTGATATTTTTCTTCTCCTTGGATTATTTTCTTCAAAAAGGTCACTTTTTTAGAGTTAATGTTATAGAACCAGCTGTTTTGTACATTATATTACTTGAATATTCATAAACATGAATATTAAAAAATATATTGTCACATAATGATTATTCATCTTCATAATTCATGATGTTGTATGTGTTGGTGTTTGTGTCCCAAGAACAAATTATTTTACTTTGACTACATGTATATTGGATATATTGAATATTAATAAAAAATATTATTACATATTGTTCATTTTTTTAATGAAGCTAATGTAATATTGTACTAGAGTATACTTTGCACTGATAAGGTCATAACAGTTCTATACTATAATGAGAAACTTGAAGTGCTATGATGGTATTCTTAAATAATATTATATGTTTTTATGTTGTACTATGATTTGACACATAGTACATAGACTATCAGGTATATGTACTTATAAAAGGATGGGGTTCTTCTCTTGAAGTTTTCACTTAGTAATCCCCAAGGTGGGAGATTATGAGAACAGACCCACCAAGAAGAATTCTGCATGTTTTGGTGACATCAGATATTCCTATATACGAGTGTGATTAATGGTCATTTGACTTCAATATTATCATTAATTGATGTCATGAATCATTCACATAAATTTACTGACAAAAACTATGATTCCATCTGTTCGTAATAAGGCAGGGTACATTGGGTGCATCACAATTGACATATCATTAATGGATAAATAAAGGAAGTATTTATCCCTTCCATCTATATGGAAGCTGATATCTCAGATCTTTTACTGAAATAAAACCATCTCCCTAAATTCTTTGGCCATATTATAATGATTTTTTTATTTTATATATTCAAATAATGATTTATCGATCATATAGGTTTGTGACATGAATGTGAAACCTACTAGTTGAGATATTTTGATAAAGAGATTATTTTATACAATGAGAATTTTCATGTGGTTGTCAAAGTTTTGATATTAAGTTCTTTATCTTAGGTTCCTTGACCCATTAATAGATAGTAATCTCGGACTTTAGAAAATATTGTATAATGCCAATGAGAAAGAATCCTAGGCAGTCACACACTAAGTGTTTCAAATGATCCCGATTAAATTCAATTTGAATTTAATTAATTAAATAAATATTATTCTCAAGATCTATGGATAATTTAATTCATGTTTTATTGATCAAAACTATTTATTAATGAATCAAATATTTAAATTAAATATTTATTTGGAAGTTCAATAAATGCTCAAGGAGTTTGAAAGAATCAAGAATGTGTTAGGTTAAAAATATTAATTAACTATACAATTAAATAATATTTGATATTTTTCAAGTTGGTGTGAACCAAAAAAATAAAAAAATTATTATTATGTAGCATGAGGTTAATTAAAAATTTCAATATTATTTATGATCCAACATGCAATTAAATAATATTTTAACATAAATAATTTCTATATAAACATATGGTTATGTCTATTGTCTATTTCATACAAAAATTAAAAATAGAAAATTATTACACTGAAAAAAATCTATATCGATACCAAATTCTCTCTCCCTCTAAAGAAATAAAAACGAATAAGAGATTCCTTCAAGATCAAAGGATGGCCGATCAATATGAATAACACAAGACAATCATTTTTCCATGCTAAATCAAAGGAAAATAAAACACATAATATTTATATTATTATCTATAGTGAGATCCTAAAATCCATTTGAGAACCTAAAACCACATAGGATAACCTTGGGAATACAAGAAAAAAATGGTTGAGATAAAAATCCTAGAATAAACACGATAAGGAAACATAACATGTGATTCAAGGGTATAAAATGATATTATAAAAGAGAAGGCACATGATTAATAAAATTAGAGCATAACATAATTATCATGGTACCAAAAGATCATGTAAACACAAGATATTTAAAAAAACATAAATCATGACATAAACATAAATCAAGTTTAACTACCTAGACAATATCACATTGTGAAAAAAATTCCCATAATAGATTAGGTTTACTCCTTAATCTCATGCACAAAATCCCACAAGACTGAAGATTTACCCAAAGAATAGGAGTCCTATCTAGGAACACTCATCATAACATGTTAATTCTTTATTTGTTCTATATAAATGAAATCAAACATAAGGCATAACATAAGAATTACCCATGAAAAAAATGGTTTCATAATCTTTCCTCATGCCATAATCAAACAAAAATTTCATAATTAAGGAATTTGAGCATAAGGAATGTATTAACCCATCAAAAGAAGGTAGAATTATCTAGTTATACATGTGAGGGAAATATATAAATAATTTATAAGAATTTTGTAATACTAAATGAAGATATAAAGTGATTTATAAATGGAATGGTCATAACCCAAAGGAATTGATGGTTTAGAGAGATCCCATACCTTCAGCCCGATTCGTCAGGTGAATTATTTATATTCATAAATAATAAAAATATGTCAATTATTTAATTTATTAACAATTTTTTAATTTAATTATTCATTTTATTTTGTACATTACAATTTTATATTAAATTACTTAATCATTTATGTTCATGTCTGTTATTTTGATGATATTCAGCTTATATGTCCAAAACCACATTGGTAAGTTGAGTAAGGTCAAATAGAATATTATTCTATCTTCTCCAGAATAATAATTATAAAATAATTATATTTTTTATACATGAATTAAACTTTTAAAAACCAACCATGTTATATGGTTAGGAAAAATGAATTGTTTTACAATCATGGAGACTGTAAGGTAGATATACGCATGAGTAATGTTTCCATTTTTCAATGATCATGGTGAAAAGAAAGTAAGTTTTATTTATTAATATATAATTACAATTATCTAATAGATATAATAATATTTATTTAAATGAACTGAAATATACCATCCATGTGATAAAACAATAAAAACAAATCACATCACTTTACGAGACGGTAGTCCACCATACACACGAACAACATTATAATTTATCAATGGATACCGAGGTAAGAAAGTAGATGATATTTTATTTTTTAAGAATGGTTAATATTTAATTATTATATTATATAAAAATTAAATACATAATTATTAAAAACTTTTATAAGTGATCATTGTAAATTAATTACATCGATTTGTGAGGCATCAGTCCGCCATACACACGAACTATGGTTTTATTTCCCATTGGATGAAAGAAGAGATAGATTTAGGGTACGAATTTAAATTAATAAAATCATATTATATGGAATATAATATAATTGTTATATAATTATGGTTAAATAATATTTTAATGAAGTGGAGGAAGAAATAAAAAAATGATGCGCAATTAAGAATGATACCTTTTCTTTAGACCACCTCTTTAGGATTATACATATATCCTTCCTAGATTAGATTTATGATCAACACAAGGACTCTAGGATGTGGTGGAGGGAGGTAAGAAAGGTATTGGGGAAGTTATTGTCCGAATTAATGGATTTTTTAAGTGTGGAGAGGAGAGGGTAGGGGTGCCTTTTTATAAGGGAGGAGGAGTGACAATCTTGAAAATACCAAAAACTATTCAATAATGGGAACTCACTCTCAAGAAAAGTGACTCCCAAATTTACAAATAAAGGATTTAATGAGTTATAAGGCTGATAAAAATGTCTAACACTAAAAATAAACATTTTTTAAACAATTTATCTGCTTTACCACTAAGGTTACTCACTTTTACCCTTTTAATTTTTTTTACCATGTTAACTATTTTTTACTATTTTTACTATTAATTATGACCAAAAACTAAGTTAGACTTATTATATAATATTAATTTTTATAATTCCAAATATGGAATAAATTTTATCAAATTCAATACCAAAAACTTCTAGAATTTAATTTAAAATTAAACCAGGAGGAGTGTTTAAAGAATAATTTTTCAAGAAATGCATCTTTTAAGCACAAGATGAACTTATAATAACTATAAGAAAAGTAATAATATTTAAATTAATTTAAATGAATATTTTTTGATATATAATATATAATTTTAGCTTAAATAATTCACAATTATGGATTATTTTAATCAGTTAAGATGAAGAAATATTATTCACTTGAAAACAATTTTAAGAAAAATGTGTTTTGAGCCAAAAAATAAACTTATATTATAATCCAATATAAAGATTATTTAAATGAAATTAATTGGATGAAATTTAAATAAATAATACTTATAATATTTTAAATCAAATTAAATAACAATTATACATTTAAATTACTTAATTTATTAAAAAGAAATGTATTTTTTATAATAAAAAAAATATGTATTTTTCACTAATGAGTGAAAAATTAATAATTTTTGAAAAAAAACATCACACTATTTTAATATCGATATGATAATTTAAAAAATAATTTTCATTTTATAAAATAACATTTCTAAAAATTAAAAAAATTAATTGAAATATTTTCTCACAAAAAACAGTAAAATTAATTTTTAAGGAAAACATTTTTGGTAGAATAAATTCATATTAAAAATTGAGTGCTTATTTTTTAAGAATTTATAAATTTAGTATAAAATTTATAACTATTTAATAAAGTATTTGATCCTATTCATACCCACTAATTTAATGGCTATGTTATAACATTCTTTTTTAAATAATCATTGTTTGTTTGGGTTTAGTGTTGCGTAACACATATGTTATCAAACATAGTTCTCCATTTTAAGATCTCAGGGTATTACAATAGAAAAATTGAGTTATGATTATAGTGATAAATATTTATTTACTATACTAGAAAATAACATATATCATTATATGGGTTTGTGCACACCATGAGATAAATAATAATATTATTATTTTACATGGAATTAAGCATATCATGATATTAATATATGATTAAGGACCTTTGTGCAATTAACATGTATTAAACTCTTGCATTAGCTCTATATATTCCATGTTATGTAATTTTGGAAAGGGTTGGATGTTTTTTGTTCACAATATCTCTCATTTTACCTTGAGATATTTCTCCCCATCGTGAACATCTGTTGGGATTCTCTTAAGAATGATAATGTGAAATTATTACTCTATCCTTTCAAGCTGGAGAGACTAAGATATGATCCTTAATGACCAAAAGGATTGTTGTAGCGATCAAACGGAGTGATGAAATGTAACATTCTATGCCTTCCTAACTCATTAATTTTATAGTTTTGTGGTTGGAGAGTTCTCAGAGGAGGATAGAGGAGGTTTGGTGGAGGTTGGAGCTACAATATAAGTACAATAGGATTTTTATGCAAAAAAAGTATTTTACAGTGTACAAATTTGTTTTGCAGCTTGATTTTTATGGTTGTATGAGTTGGTCTAGTTGTGGTAAGGTGTGGTTGTGTTAGATTCCTGGTTATCCGTGATATAATTTGTGATGAAGAAATGAAAAAACATGGGTTGGTAAGTGAATAAACAGTGAGATGATAATTGATGTTTGATAGATGTATTAAATGAGTTGAATGAAAGATGAGCTTTGTAAATGTGAATGAATCATCTTAGTAATGAAAGTTAGTGAAACTTTTTATATCTCGAAAGTAATGAAACTTTTAATTTAAAGTGGGAAAAGTAGTTTGGTTATGTATGGTTGTGTGATGTGTTTCATATAGTGGTGGAAGCTCTTGAGATGGTTGATTTGTGGTGAAATAGTAGTGATGTGTTGTGCACTAATGTAGTTTTTATGAACCCATAGTTTAGGTATATTGTGCTATATATATATAATACATGTTTATAGTATTTATTTAGAGGCCCCATCCTAGTTGGATAACCGTAGAAATGCTCAAAGGTTTTTGGTTATGGGTGTTTTCCCCAACATCCAAGATGGTGGTGATACAGATGGCTGACTACCCCCTCTTCCCCACTTTTCCTTCAAAAATAGTGATAATATGGGTTAGTGTTGGAGATTACCTAGTAGTTTTAGCCCAGGTGTTTTCAAGAGAGATATGATTTTATGAGGAAGTGATGTGATGTGAAATGTGGTGGGGGTCATGCATGGTAGGAGGATGTCCTAAGTTTTATATCCTTCAAAGATACAGTATTGCTCCAGTTATGTGATGAGATATGGTGTGACAACCTAGGTGTCTTCGGGTGAGATGTAATCTATGATGAAATATTGGGTGCCCTAGCCCCAGCAATCTAGTGCTTTTGATTACCATGTTGTGTATACAATTTGCTATACTTGATGTCATCCTACCATTATAGTGTATACTTTTCTGCATCCACTATTGAAATGGTAATGTCTAAAGATTAATTGTCATATCGAAAGGTTATAGCAGATCCCAGGCTATATTGAGAACCTCTAGATACTATGACATTAATTTTAAATATATATTCTATGGTCTAGATACATATTACTGATTGGACATAATAGATGTTTGAATATCAGGTGTTGGGGGCTCCTATGTATTGAGACTTCTTCTCATGAAGTTCGAACTTGGTGATCTCTAGTAGTGAGATCACAAGGATAGACCCGCCAATATGAACACAACATGTTTCAGGTGTCATTGGATGTTTCTATCTACGATCATGAGTAATAGTATCCTAACTTGAGATCATTACCAATGTATGTCATTTGATTGCATACTTTTATGCAAGATGAAAACCATGTAAATGAAGTCGTGGTGAGTTAGTTTGTGTTGGGTGCGTCATTGGTGGCATGGCATTGGTTGAATGGTCATGAAAGGATTTGTCTCTTCTGGGTTATGGATGTAATATATCTCAGTCCATATTGATAAAAATGGTAGTACCTTTATAATACCATGGCCATAACAGTCGAGGGTAAATCTGTCTTGTTAAATTAACAAAAAACAAAGCAAGAAAAGGTCGATGAAACATGAGTGTGTCCTTCTTTATGAGATATTACATACAAAGAGATTAAATTACATAGTGCATGTTCGTAGGATGGTTGTCGATATTGTGACAATCCTTATCTCTTTAGGGGTCGTGATGGGTTTCTAGATCTTGCTCTTGGTCTATGAATAATTATTCACTACTATTGAGATAAGGTCCTAAAGGGTCACACACAATAGCATATTCAAGAATCATTCTTATTCAGTTGAATAAGAGTTTTGGACATGGTGGGACCCACCACTGGGTTCTGGGATTTGTCCAAGGAAAAACGATCACCAATGTAATAAATAAATTCATCTTATTCAAGTTAGAATAATGAACATTGAATTTATTTATTAAATGTATTTACAAGTTTTAAGTAAATACATGAAAAATATTAATTGGAGAATATAAAAAATATTCAAGGTTCAATTAATATTTATGGGAATGACGAGTCAAGTTTGGGACTCAATTATTGTCATGTAATGTATATTTAATATATTATAAGAAAATGATAATATTAAGTATTCGTGACCGGTGAGGCTATACCAGGTATTTTAATTTAACACAATAAATAGAAGAGGAGGGGATTTTTCTAAGGACAATTCCTAGGGATTCTCTCTCCACTCCACTCTCCCATGTTCTAGAGAGAGACCCTCTGGATCCAAGTATCTTGGATCATGCTCTCTCTCAGGCATCGCAATAAGTGTGATGCGGTGATCATTGGGGCATTGAAGGCTTCGTCAGAATTATGCTCCAACACCTAGACTTTGACGAACGACATTCTCACAGTTTCTTGAAGTGCGTGTAGACAATTTTGAGGAGTTCGTTGTTGGATTCTTCAAGTAGTGATGAGAAATGATGAGTAGACATCGTGTGCAGATTTGGCTGTAAACCAGGTATTTTATGGTTTATTTTTGTGCTTAAAACCCTTCATGCGTTATCCTCAGATTACCGGGTAGCTATTCACCGACATCGACAAGATTACGTCGATCACCCGTGATTTTTTTTTAAAAAAACCCACATGTTTGGGGCTTTCGCTGCACGCCTGGTTCCTTCAAGTGGTATTAGAGAAATTCATGTTGATTTTATGCCAAGAAGAATTAAATTTTCATTAATTTTAAAAGATGACATCGTTATGGTTCCAACACTGCAGACGGATTATGAATCTGATATCGGATATCCAATCTGCGGCCATCTGATTTTTTAAAATTGGATTTATTCATCCTCCCCGATGGAATTCCAGTCAACCAAATAGTGTTTTCTGGGGTCATTTATTTACCGATGAGGATAATTATAATAATAATTATATAATAATAATAACAACAGTAATAATAATTTATTATAATAACAATCAATTATTATAATATATTTATCATAATAATTTTTATTATAATATTATTGTTAATTTTCCAAATCCTAACAATAGTATTTAAAAAATTAAAAATGAAGGGGAGCTTGATTTTTTTTTAAAGGTAAAGCCTTAGACTATAATTCTTTTAATGGGGTGAGCCGCCACCCTATCGGGTCATCGCCCTTTCCCATTTGCGCTATAGCACGGAAGCCTACGCCAGAGGTAGTGGCGCCTCTAGCCGCTCGCAGCGGTCACCCCACAGATTCCTTATTCCATAAGCGGTGCGCCTCGCTGGCACCATGGCACCCCGACACCCTAGAACTCTGGCTCCTCTGCACCCTCCTGGTGAGACCTCGTGCTACACAGTCCACCCTCCTACCCACGGAGGAGTTCTGTTGACTGATTCCCCTGCCTCGATCCGACCTCCTCCCTCCACCCGCCATCGCGGTCCGGGACCCCATCGTCAACCTCTTGTAGCTTAGGCTGGCGATCTTCACCTGCTCCCTCCTTCGTCGCTCCGCCCAGGAAAGCTTGCCGGCACTCGGCCACCTCATCCGGTGCCCCTACCTACCGTGGATAGCCCCACTGGGCTGTCTACCTCCACCGGCGCAACCCCTTCCATGTTGGAATTAGCATGACTGGCCACCCCTCACTCAGAGTGTGGCGCTCCCTGCACATGCGGCCGAACCCCACTGGTCGCGGCTAGATTTTCCGGTTAGGGGACACCCACCGCTTAGCTTGAACCCCAGTCCATTTAGCCCGTGTGGTTCCACCTTCGCCAGACCACCGTGGCTAGAGGCTTCGTCATCCGATCTACAAACCATAGCCTGGGGACCTGTAAGGTAATCTTGCGTTGGAATAAATCTATCCCACCATAGGCCGGAGCAGGTCTACCCGGCCAAGGACATATCGCATGAGGTATGCATGGCACAAGATGAGTTTGTGCGGGTTCACCTCGATCCGCACAGGCCCTACCTAGTTTTTAAGGGTCTGGAAATTATAATTTAACCCAAAAGTTAATTAAAAAAATTAATTTAATTTCAGTTGAGAATTAAATTAATTAAACATTAATTTTTGGTTATTTAAAATTTAATGTGGCGTAATTAATTTAATTTGGAGTGTAATTAAATTAATTAATTAATATAATTTTTAGTTTAAAAAAAAATTAATTAAACAACACAAAATGATGTATTTAAATTGAATAAAAATTATTGTGAAATGTTAATTCAATAAAATAATGCCCTCAAATTTAATGCAAGTTTATTTTTTTATTCTGCATTTATTTAATATACATGAGTTTACTGCATATACTGGTCATGAGTTGTGGACCTACCAATGTATGTTTGGTGTGTGTATTTAATTTATTTATTTAATCATTTCATGGTATTGTAATAATTAGTTTAGTTAATTTAAATGTGATTTGCGTGTCGTCTCAAAGTCGTTATATGTATAAGGGAATGCACACCCATTCTCAGAGTTATATATTTATACCCTGAGATCCCCTTTCTTGCATGCGAGTATTATTGTACAATGACGAGATGACCAATGACGTAGTTTATGCTGAGTCCTAGCGACGCTCCAGACAGGAGTTGGATGCATTAGAGGGACAAATGTTGCAATTTGATTTGCAAGCCACATAACTTAATGTACTTACCCTTAGGGTTTCAGTGGGTCTGTTATTCAGTCAAAGGATCGACCAATAGTACCAGCTCATGATCAAGTCTTCATTTTGTTTTGCGTAGTTTATTATTCTTGCGAATCTGTAGTTAGAGCATGATCACATAAAATAATAATAAACAAGCGTGCAAGATAAAATGAACATGTGACGTAATGAAATTTCTATTTCCTGTATGGTCAGTTGTGAGTGGAACCACATAGTATGTTCTTATAGAAATATAAAATTATTTCCTTCATCACATTTAAAAATAATAAAATCCTCAAAGATATATTAAGTCATAACAGCCTTCTATCATTGAAATTTGGACAAAACCGGCTGTTTGAGGTGCCGATCATGCCATAGATGAGAGTACCTCTTACTACAAGGGAGTACATATAAGAGTGATGGGTCGACTTAGTAAAAGTGCTAGTAAGAATTATCCATATCTAACTTCATATCATTTTAGTGGAAATAGTTGAGTAAATCAAGTTTTGATTTTTGAAGCCGTGGCACCACTCAACAAATCAAGGAACCGCTAGTTAAAAGCAGTCAGCCAACCAAAATCCCACGTTGAACCCTCCAAATAGCGTCCTAGCCATAGTTTGCTAACTACGAGGGGTGGTTTAGGGATCTTTTCCACTAAAATACTCAAGTGACAGAGTATTCCGATTCTAACATCAAGGGTTTATAGAATATAATAAAATAGTGGGAGACATTAAATGATTTAATTAATTAATCAAAATGTCTTAACTGGTAATGATGATAAAATAAGTAATCTTATAATGTTTACATTTGTAAAAAAATGTAAAGTTACACCACAAGTTTAAAAACTGTGATATTATTGGACAAATTAAAATTCCACACTTGCATGAGTCCCCAAGAATAATACGGGCACTTGCACATAGTATTAGGATATAAGGAACTCAAGGTTCCAGTGTCCCCAACACTTTTAAACTAACTCTATAAGCGAGAGTGAAATTTCTTACAAGAGACTTATGTACCATGCATATGATGGTTATATCATTATTCTTTCTTCAATGTCCGGTGTCAGTTGCAGTCGCTACACTAGGACATGGATGATATAACATGAAGTCTCGTCTCTGAGAAGTTGGAAAGGATAGAGAGAAGCAATGATACGAATAAGAAAATGGATACAACGACATGTGTAAATTGAAAGATTGATCATGATCTTTAAGTGGATCCATTTCTCATATCATTTCACCTATTTACTAAAGTTTTGTTTTAAGAAAAAAAATTAACAAGTATTGAGTAATCGTTTCATTAACAATTTAGGTAAGGTTCTCCAAGATAATAAGAATATCAAAGATAATTTCATCTTTAATTATTATAGAGAATAAATGCAAAGAAAATGAGAAATGGACAAAAGGAAAGTATTTCCAATGGCACATTCGCAACGTCCTTCAATTAATGAGGTATTAACAAAGGTTATTTTTATTTAATATTATAAAATAATACTATGGAAGTTTAAAAGCAATTAACTGAATTAAAGAAGAAAGTAGCCCGCTTATTCTTTAGGAATATTCATCAATTGTAATGTTTCAGTTTTACTATTTGCGTATTAAATACAATGTGTTGGTGACATATGTGTATTATAATACGGTAACTGAGTAAGTATAGAAATATCAATTTATGTCAGGTATATTCTATAAGTGGATGAGAAAAGGGTGATACCTAGTCCAGTGGCGAGAATTATACGACTTCCATATTTCCAATTGAAATATTCATGTAGAACTATTATTGAGTATAACAAAAACATCAATCTCACATTCCCTTTTGACACAAGGCGACATTATTACAGGTTTCAGAATGAATGTTGTTTTTGGTATTTAAAACTCAATCACTAGTTTAGTAATACATGGATCATAGGCAATTAGTGATGAATATAAATGTAAGACTTATACCCAGTTGTGACAAGATAATTCTTTGTCAAGTAATACTAAAAATGGTCATCATGAATATACCGAGTATGGTATTTAGGCTAGGCAGAGCTAAATAAATTTGGTATTATTGACATCTTTATTTTGGACAAAGGAACCTTTATAATAAAGGTATGTCACAATGCTTTTGGAAATCATTTAAAAAGTAAGAGTGAACTATTAAAAGTATAATCTAGAGGTATATATACTTCCTAAGATTCCTTTATGTAATGAAGGAATAATAAAATGAATTAAGTGCATGGTCCTAAGATATGAGCTGCTTCAATCTGGCATGCTGAAGAATATCTTTATTGTGAAATCATCGATCATGATAATGTAACATGGAGTAATTCCTAAATTCACATTACCTTATCCACATCACATCATTGATGTTAATGAAGAGGATCAATAATGAAGTCTTACTTGTTAACATTGATCCAGAAAATATAGCGTGGAGTAATTCCTAAGTGCACATTTTATACATCAGAGTATTGATGTAAGTAATATCAATGTTTCAACTTACAGAAACTTCCATTATATTTCAAGACATGCTTCAAAAATAATTACAATATCCTGTAAAATTATGCCAAATATAAATGAAAAATGAGTATCATATAAGTCATAATATTATGTAAATCCATTATTTCATAAGTACATGTTTTTGGATGCAAAGAATTTGTTAGGACATAAACAAACTCACATCAAGAAAAACACATTGTGTATCTAAGGTACTTATCATAATAGTTGCTTAGGATATTACATAAATCCCAATGAAAGAAAAGTTATAGTCAAGTGATGGATTACATTTTTATATAAGGGTTCTCATATATATTAGAGATAGTGGGAGCTATATTGACTTGAGTTTAGTCAATGCTCAAGATGCAAAAATAATTGGCATAAGAACTAGTTCCACAGGCGCATGTGGAACAAAGGATGTTTCAGAGACACATACTGCATAGGAAGGTTAAAAACATGTAATGGTTTTTATATTCCCTGTGGTCTATGATCTATTATTCAATATGAATAATATTTCCTACAAGTAAGAAGTGTATGGAAATTAGTTAAATTTATAAGGCCAACTAAAATTCAATTAATGGATTCCATGTATCAAAGTGCAAAGGGGATTATTATTTTGAATACTATGGTGGGTATTCAAGTGAGTTGATACATGGGTGGTATAAGTGCAGTACCAATAAGATTCAATTGGTTTCACCAAGTCATTATGCCTAAAACCATTAGAATTCTACTTATCATAGATAATATCTATGATAAAATTATTTAGCACTGGATGTCATGACAACCAATCATGGATGGTGTCTATACGACGCATCCAAAAAGGGATGGTCACGTCACAAAATGCTAATAACTGTTACAAGTTACTAAAATCTAGTTTAATATTAAAGTGATCAACATGATCATAAAATATACTTTTTCAAAAAATGATTGCCATGTGTCTACTAAAGGTTAGTGGGAGAGCCAATGTTTTCCAAGAAAAAATCTGTTCGGTGACATATGGGAAATATACATTCATCTTATAGTTAGTTAAGACCAAGATGAAATTTATTCTCCAGTGATTGACTTAAAATAGAAACCTAAGTTCCAGGGAACAAGATCTTCTGAGGTGGATCTATAGGTTGCTTGGTCCTAGTCAATCATACATA
The DNA here is from genome assembly GCA_963277665.1 of Viscum album. Classification (NCBI taxonomy): domain Eukaryota; kingdom Viridiplantae; phylum Streptophyta; class Magnoliopsida; order Santalales; family Viscaceae; genus Viscum; species Viscum album. Next base: position 1,688,021,031 of record OY728163.1, on the reverse strand, counting down.
TAAGTGACATAGTATTGAATAATACAATTTGGAATAATTCATGAGATAAATTTTTGCCCATGCCACAAGGAATAATCTCTCTAGGTTGTCATGTACGAGACATAGGAGAAGATAAACATGATGAGTTAAATCCATACGTCGAAGCAATAGATCAATCATGTATTCCATGATATGTACAAGAACTGATATTGACAAAATATATTTTAGAATAGGCAAATATCAGTTATATCCAGGAGCACTATAAGGGATGCAGTCAAAACTATCTAATTGTACTTCAGAAAGTACAAAAGATATGTACCTAGTAGTGGAGAATAAAGGATACTAGTTTTCAGGGATAAAAACTAGTCTTCCATAGATCAATGTGATCTATAATCACAGTTAGGCTAAAGACAATGAGCAAGTAAAGCTCATATCAACTAGTGGTAGCCATACCTATAAAGATTGAGTACGTTGCAGCTTCTCAGGAATCTAAGAAGCAATTATTAAATGAAATGATTTGTTCTAGTTCTTGGAATCACACATGGTGAGAAAAATATCATCATAATGTAAATTATGATATTCTTACTATCCAAGATGTCAAGTTATGACAGTGGACACGTGATATATACTCGGGATATTATATCTTGAGAAGTTTTAATCAATGAGACTTAGTCTCAATAGTAGAATTTCTACACAGAGGAACTGTGGAAAACCTAGTAGCTAGATCCATTACTCAGTAGAAACATGATGTTCATCATGTGAGTAGATGAAAAGTTTATTTATCAAGTTGTATACAGTGAAAGTGGGACTGTTGAAATAGTGGGCTCCCTAGACCCAACTATTCAGTGATTTTTAATACCATATTGTGTATACAATTAGCTATACATGATTTCATCTTACCATTTTAGTGTATAATTTTCCAAGTCCACTATTGAAATGGTAATGTCCAAAGATTAATTGCCATGTTGAAAGGTTATAACATATCCCAAGATATAATGAGAACCCCTAGATACCATGACATTAATCTTAAATATATGTTCTATGGTCTAGATACATCTTACATATTGGAAAGAGTAGATGTTTGACTATTAAGTGCTGGAGGGTCATAAGCATTTAGAGTTCTTCTCATGAAGCTCTCACTTGGTGATCTATAGTAGTGAGATCATGAGGACATACCCTCCAATAAGAACACCACATGTTTCTAGTGTCATTGGATGTTCTTATCTATGATCATGTGTAATGGTCTCTTGATTTGAGATCATTACCAATGTATTTTATTTGATTGTATACTTTGATGAAAGATTAAAACCATGGAAATGAAGTCATGTTGAGGTATTTTGTGTTGTGTGTGTCATTGGTGGCATGGAATTGGTTGAATGATCAAGAAAGGATTTTTCACTTCGAGGTTATGGAAGTAATATATCCCAGGCCATGATGATAGGGATGGAAGTAACTTTATAAGACAATGTCTATGGAAGTTGAGGGTAAATCTTTCCAGTTAAATTAATAAACAATAAAGTAAGAAAAGGGTGATGACACGTGAGTGCATCCAAATTTATGAGATATTAAAAACAACGAGAATATATTACATAGTGTGTGTTCAAAGGTTGGTTGTCGCTATTGTGGTGATACTTATCTCTTTAGGTGCCATGATGGGTTGTTAGATCCCACAATTGGTCTGTGAATAATATTCACTATTATCAAGATAAGGTTCTAGAGGGTCACACACAGTAGCATATTCAAGAATATTCCCTATTTAGTTGAATAGGAGTTTTGGACATGGTGGGCCCCACCACAGGAGTTCTGGATTTTTCTAAGGGAAAAAAATTCACTAATGAAACAAATAAATTCATATTATTAAAGTTTAGAATACTGAGCATTAAATTTATTTATTAAATGTATTTATGAGTTTTAAGTAAATACATGAAAAATATTAATTGGAAAATATTAAAAATATTCAAGGTTCAATTAATATTTATGGGAACGACGAGTCAAGTTTTGGACTCAATTATCATCATGTAATATAGATTTAATATATTAAAATAAAATGATAATAATATTTATGACATATTTTAGTAGTCATAAAATGTCATTGATAGTGCGTTAAGTATTCGGGGCTGGCGAGGCTATACCAGGTATTTTAATTTAACACTATAAATAAAAGTGGTGGGGATTTTTCCAAGGACTATTTAATGGAGATTATCTCTCCTATCCATTCTTCCATGTTCTAGAGAGAGACTCTCTATATCCATGTATCTCAGATCGGGCTCTCTCTGAGGCATCATAAGAAGAGTGATGCAGTGATCATTGGAGCGTCGAAGGCTTTGTTGGAATTCCGCACTAGCACCTGAACTTCGATGAACATCATTCCCGTAGTTTCTTAAAGTGCGTGTGGATGATCTAGAGGAGTTTGATGTTATATTATTCGAGTAGTGATCTCAAATGGTGAGCATAAGTCATGCCCAGTTTAAGATTTAAACTAGGTATTTTACGGTTTATTTCTGTGCTTAAAACCCTTCACGTGAGATCCTCGCCATAAACTGGGTAGTTGTTCACTAACATCGACAAGATTACATCAACTGTCAGTGATTTTTTTAAAGAAAACCCATATGTTTGGGGCTTCCACTACATGCTCGATCCCTTCACTCTAATGGCCCCTGTGTCTTCAGGTGAGACATGATATGATGTGGATATGATATAATGGTTCCTAGTGCTAGTACAAGATGTTAGACCTTGTGAGGGTGGGGTGGGAAGGGATGAATCATGAACCACATTAGATATGACATAGGTGTTCTCTGGTGAGATGTGATTTTATGTAGTTGTGATGTGATATGTATGGAAGGGATAGAGGCACATGATGTTCTATGTTGGGGTGTAAGTGAAAAAAATCAGTAGGAAAGTGGTAACAGGGCACCTTGCTTTGTTATGTCATCAATGATATAATATTTTATTTAATGCATGATTTGGTGAGTGAGCCATAGTGAGATGGGTTCTGGTTAGTTGACCTATATAGGTGTTTGTTAGTTCTTCTATTTTTTCACTAGTGCATTAGAATTCTCTTTTCACATGTGCACTTGAGACCTTGTTTATGTCCCTAATGAGTATACATGTATGCTCACCCTATGAATATAAACTATTTTTCGATTTCCAAGAGGACTTTGGTAACTGAGATAGACATTTCTTTCTTCAGTATAGAGATGATACTACGTTACTACCATAGACTTGTCTTTTGGTATATTTGGAGACATTTATATGTATCAATTTACTTTATTCATGCATTGTGGGATGGTTTGGGGTTTTATCTTATATTACCTATTAGAGTTGTTTGGTGATTTTTATCTTACATCCCAATCCTTATTTTATTATTTAGGGTAATTCCTCATATAATGTGGGATTATTATACCCTCTGTGATAGTCTCCAACTTGGGGCCTACTGGAGGTAGGTCTTAGGGATCATTATCTATCTCCATTAGTTGTGATATCTTTGTGGGGAGGGGGTCATGACATAGTGATATCAGAGGTTTTGGTTGAGATATAGGATTGATTTTGGAGTTAGGAACTATTAGGTTTGAATTGGTTGGTAGGGAATTAGTTCCAGTTGATATTAGCATGTGACATAGGCCAACAAGACCTACCAGGACATAGGATTTTAGGCCCCCATTATCCAGTGTACATAATTTGAGCCTATTGAATGACCAAGTGAGATGGACTTGTTTATAGGGTAGTAACCTAGGGTAGGTACATGAATCATGATTTATTGTGTTTGTGTTTGAATTAGGTTATTGTGGGAAAATAAGATGAATTAAATAAATAATCTTGATAAAATTATATGCTATCGGGATTATGAATTTCTATTTTCTTTTCAAGAATATCTCTTGTTCATTGTATCCGAGTGGCTAAGGTAGTTGAGTTTTAACAAGATGATTCAAATTATATTAAAGGGTTGACCTAAAAGATAAGGTTGATGTTTTATAGAGAGCCTTGTGTTCCTTTTAACAACAATGTTTGGGAAAGTATGAGGGGTGTGTCTTAGATCTTGAGAACGAGCGCTAGCTGGAGGAGATCAAGATCTCTTTCAGTCTAATCCATGAATGGTCTATGTTATAAGTATCGTTCATAGAGAGTCAGATGTCTGTAGATACATGTTATTAGTCGATAATGTTTCTTGGTGACCGCAAGGAGGTAGATGTGTTGTGGTCCAACTTTTAGAGGGAGTTCTAGGTGGAGTTACTATCATCTAATATGAGGGAATCCATGAGGTAGAAGCTTATAATCCTTCAAATAGGATTTTTTAGTGCGTGAGAGCTTGGTATCAGGTTCAATGATCTCTAGTATCTTTCTCTAGATGTTTTCCTAGATAAGGATTCTAGGGAACAACTTCTCAAGGAGGCTTTACACCCAATGATTAGGTGTAAAATAACATCATTTTTGCTCTCAATTTATCTTGTGGTAAAAAAAATGTTGAGGTTATCAAGAATATGACTTCCTTGGGAAATGAGTCTCATGAGAGTGGCTGATAGGGAAACTTGAGGAGATGAGTTTTTGGAAGTGGGCCACAGGTGTTTTGGTAGTCAAGATTTTTTCTAGTGGGGAGTCGACTGTGGCATAGATTTTCTCATATGTATAGTATAGGTGGCTTCCGAGAACCTGCTAGTAGTTTTCTATTTTCATGATTTGTCTTTGGAGTACATAATCATCGCTAGGATTAGTTCCATACCATTCAAGGAGGCTGGTTTTAAGTGCGTGTTCAGGACCCATTTCAAAAGTATAAATAATTTCCATTGAGGAAAGTTTAGTTGTTGGGACCACCAAAATTTGTTCAGTAGCTAAGATAAGGTGGATTTGGTAAAGGGAAGCCTCATAATGATCCTCATACATAGGAACCTAGGAAAGAGCATGGTCATGGGGGATGATAATAGAGAGGTAGGGGAGTTGGGCATGGTCATATGCATGTGTTAGAGGCATCAACATCAACAAAGTCAGGAGTTATTTTATGTATGATTAGATTATCATCTACCCTTATGAGTTATTTGTTTGATTCAGGAGCCTCAGACTCCTTTGTTAATCTTGATTTGTTCTGTTCTTTAAAACTAGAAATTGATAGGATTATAGCTAGATGCATATCTTATTTTGATGGAAACCTATCAGATGATGTCTTATGAGTTGTGTGAGTTAAGGTTACAAGCGGATGATCTGATGTATAAGGGTTTCATATGACCTAGTGTGCCACTGTGGGATTCTCTAGTGTCATTCTCCAAGAAGTATGATGATAGTATGAGGTTGTTTATAGTATACCAAAGGTTTAATCAAGTTATGTTCAAGAACCTCTACCCTATTTAGAGGATATATGATCAGTTTAAATAGTTGAGAGGATCTAGTTGGTTCTCAAAGATTGATCTGCAGTTTGGATATCACCAATTGAGGGTGAAGGATGAGGATATTTTGAAGACTAACTTTCGATATAGGTATAAGAACTTAGAGTTTGTGGTTATGTCATTTGGGGTTATGAATTAACCATCCATGTTCATAGGTCTTATTAACTCCATGCTTCATGAGTTACTAGACCATTTCATGATTATCAACTCAATGTCAGAGGTGGATCATGATGAGAATCTTAGAGCTATTTTTCAGGTCTCACAACACAACCATCTCCATATAAAGTTTTCCCAATGTTAGTTCAAGACGTGATAGGTGTGTTTCCTTGGACATGTGGTGTCTTAGTAAGGTGAGGTCATTGAACTATCAAAGTTAGCGGCAATTATTTCTTGGGTAGTACCCAAGAACATGGCAGAGGTTCACAATTTTCATGGTCTCATAGGCTATTATTGGAAGTTTGTACCTAATTTATTTTAAGTTACAACCCCACTAAAAACATTTACCAGGATAGAGTAGGATTTTTTGTGGATTTATTAGTACCAAGAAATTTTTAGTTTCCTAAAGGAGAAGTCATTCGACACTCCAATGCTTTGGTTTCTTAAAGAGGGCGTTCTATTTGAGGTCTTCAATAATGCATCCCATCTAGGTCTGGGATGTGTGTTGATGAAACACATAGAGTTTATATCTTATGGGTATAAGAAGTAATGTTCCCACAATAATAAGTATGCCACCAATGATCTGGATATAATGGTCATTGTGTTTGAACTAAATTTGTGGTGGTATTACCTCATCAGAAAGCACTTTATTGTTTTCAAGGACCAAAAGATCCTAAAATATGTTTTATCTTAGTGGGATCTAAATCTAAACTATAATAGGTAGATAGAGTTTTTATAGGATTAAAATTTTGAGATATATTACAACATAGTAAATAGTAATGTGGTTATTGATACATTGAGTCAATAGTCCCAAGGGGATGTGGTTTGGGAGTCTAAAAATGTTTAGAATGGGATGGAGGATCTTGAATCGATGCTTATTGACATTGGAGAGATAAATAATCATGGTTTTCATTATATGACCATGGATTCATACTTTATACGGTATGTGGAGGATTCTCATTGTAGAAACTCAGAGGTAGATGTGATGCATGATTGTGTTGGCCATGATGATGCTCTAGAGGGATGGGCAGAGGATAGTTAGAATTGGGTGTTGTTTCATGAAAGGTTGTTTTTTCCATAGGAAATGTGTGAGGGAGTTCTCCATGATTTTCAAATCTCACCTTTATATGTACATACCGTTTTGAAAAATATGTATCATTTGATGAGGAGATAGGTTTCTTGTTTAGGGATGAAATGGTCAGCGGTAAAGTTTGTGGCGAGGTGTCTAGTTTTTCAGTAGGTGAAAGAAAATGACCATGTTCTTGGAGGTTTGTTTTCAGTCTATGAATTTTCACAAATGTAAATGGTAGTATATATCAATGGAATTTTTCATAGGTTTACCCCAACATAGGGAGGTTGTGATGCAGTATCTGTAGTAGTGTATCGATTGATGAATTTGTATCACTTTTTGGTGATCTATGAGTCATGTACCATGGATGTATTTGGCAAGGTGGTATGTGGTTGATGCAACTAAGCTTAATTAGGTATTAAGGACCATCATATCTAGTCAAGATAATCATTTTGACACAAAATTATGGAGGGTATTTCAGAATAATTTTGGCTCTCAATTTCACCTTAGAACTACTTTTCACCCTCATATAGATGGGAAGATAGAGTAGACCATCCAGATGTTGGAGGATATGTTGCGAGCTTGTGTCATAGACTTTGGTGCATTTTGGTTAAAAAAACTACCTCTAGTTAAGGGTTTATAAAACATTTTCTATCAGTCATCCATTGGAATGAACCAATTTGTGGCATTGTATTTACGACCATATCATTCTATATTTTGTTAGATAGAGGTCGAAGAGTCTGTTATTCTTAGTCCTGATGTGGTGCATAGAATGAACAAGAAGATTTAGCTGGTCCAAGAAGAAATGAGGGTAGTGTATGAACATCATAAGTCCTATTCTAATCCTAAGCAAATCCCCCTAGAGTTTTAGGATGGATACAATGTGTTCCAGAAGTATCCCCTTGACCAGATAAAGAAATGTTTGGTAGGGGTAATATTTCTCCTTGAGTTTTTAGGTGCTTCAAGGTGTTGTGGTGTGTTGGAAAGTTGGAATATCCACTGGCATCTCCACCATCCATGGATAGTATCCACAATTTATTCCATGTTTCTCATCTTTTTTTATATTTTTATTATGACTCTCACATCATTGACTAGGGATACTTAAAAATTGAGAATTCTACAATGTTCATGGAGTAGCTAAGAGAGATCTTGGATTGTGAAGAGAAGGTTATGTATGGATTGAACACTCCATTGATTCCTATATTTTGGATTTATGGTGTCTTAGAAGAGAGTATTTGGGAGTGATAGGAATATATTCATTCTTAGTGCACAAAGTTATTTTGAGTTTTTTCCATTCTCTATTTTTGTGAAGATGTGATATTGGATCTTTCTGTTTTATGATATGTATTGTTTCTTTGATGTGTGATGTGTGATAAAGATGATAACATATGGAAAAGGGAAGACTTGATTCTTAATAAATATGTTTAATACATTTACATGATTACAACTATATGGTCGAGTCAGTTCCAACCAAAGTGGATAATATATTGACATGGAAGATGGAATCCCCTGACTTATATACCCGGAGAGGTTTTGTGTGTTCATTGTGGTAGTGGTTGATTTGATCTATGTGGATCTTGAGATGTTAATGTGGATAGATGTGTGTAAATTGGTAGTATGTGGCTAGTACTGGGTGTGTGGTGTTGTGCCAGGTGAGATGTTTTAGTGTGGTTGTGTGGTGATGTGGTTGCATGAGATGTTTTTTTTGAGTGTTTAGTTTGTTGTTTTTGGTTAGTGGAATTTGAGATGTAATGATATCTTTGATAAGTATCACATAGGGTGGTCATTCAAACCCCTTCCACTTTATAGGTTTGGTTTTTATTATTAAGGGTGAAAATCATTTGAGAGGTATCTAAGGTAATGGTTTATCACTTTCTATCCCATTACATTGCTGGTTTGTGGTTGGAGAGTGCTCAGAGGATACCACAGGAGGTTCGGTGGAGGTTGTAAAAGAAACAATATTTTTACACCATAAAATAATATTTTACAGCATAATCCTTTGTTTTGTGTCTTGAGTGCCGATTATTTTTGAGCTTATACATAGAATAGGTGTGGTAATGAAGATTGGTTTTATTCCAGAAGATAGTGATCTATGGTGTAAGTTTATTTTTCCCTAAGTTCTATGAATTTTGTAAAAATTTAATGTATCAAGGGTTTTATGGTTTGAGATTAGAGTTTATGGTGTATGTTTATAGACATGTGGAATTTACAATGTAAATACCACATTTACTCCATAAATTGGGTGACTTACTACATGTATATAAGTTTTTGTTTGACCAATTTTTCTCAAATTTGGCCACTCATACCTCTCCCATTATCGATGAACCCTATCTAATTTTGGGAGACATTCCAACCCATATTCCCTCATCCCGATCCATGGGTTTCAGTGGCTACTCGTTGGTTATCGATGGTTATTTCTCCTCCATTATTCCATAGTCTTTCTTTATTCTTCTTTTAGGGATTCAATACGGTGTTTTTTGGTTTTGTTTGAGAAATGTTGGGATACATTTTTTATAATACTTTGATGTGGTTTAGGTTGATACAGGGTTTTCTCATGAATTTTTAGTTTGCGGGCTATTTCTTCTTCACCCCATGGTGTTTAGTGAGATCAAAAAGATTATACGAGGTTGAGAATCCTTATTCCCACTCATTATTTCTTCTATGTGTGAGATCTACACAATTTTTATTTCCTTTGGGTGGATAGTAAGGTTTGACATAATAAAGATAATTAATTATCATAATTGAAATAGATGGGTATGGGGAGATATGTCATGGATTACTTCTTTGATATATATTATTGATGATATTGTGCATATTGTTTCAAATATAGAAAATAATGTCTATTATAATCCTTGGTTGCACTATAGATGATATTCATTGAGAACCTTTCTAAGTTGTTGTGTATTTTCTCCTTGAATAAAAGGTTAAATAATGTATATATAGATAATAAAATGGTTTCCCATAGAATCTGGTTTGTGTGATAATGCCCATGATAATTAAATAAGTAATGTGATGAAAGAGGTTTAATAAATTGTGGAAGTTGAAATGTGTTTACATTGTGTGTGGTTTCTTTATTGTGTTACTTTGTGTTTTGTGGGGTGTTGTGAGGTGGTGGTGATGAACAAATGGGTTTTATTGTGCATGGGACTATGACGTGATGTGGTTGGTTGACATGTATGGGATGTGGGCACAGAGGAGGTGGTGCACAAAGGTTGTGGTGTGAATAGTTTGTGGCATGCAAAGGTTGTGGTGCACAGTGGCAATGATGTATGGCAGTGATGTGTGGTGGTAATGTGTGGTGGTGACTTATGGTGGTGATGTGTGGTTGTTGTGTAGAACAGCTGTGTTGTGATATATGGTTAGGATGTGCGATGTGTGGTTGTTGTGGTGAGATGGATGGGGTGATGTGTCACCACAATGATGGTGGATGTGTGGTGCCATGGTGATGGTTGTATGAGTTGGGACAATTGTGGAAATGTGTGATTGTGTTAGTTTCTTGATTATCCATGGAATAATTTACAATACTAAAATGAAATAATGAGAGTTGGTAATTGAATAAATAATGGGATGATATTTTATGTATGGTAAATATCATAAATGAATTTACTGAAATATGAGCTATGTAAATGTGAATGAAGTGACTTTACAATGAAAGTTAATGAAATTTATTATATGTGAAATGTGGTGAAACCTGTAATTGAAAGTGCGAAAGGTTGTGTGGTTATGTGTGGTGGTGTGATTTGTTACATATAGTAGTGACAATAGTTGTGATAATTGATGTGTGGAATGACAGTGGTGTTGTGGTGTGCACTGGTATTGTTTTTGTAAACCCATATATTAGGTATTATGTTCTCTCTCTATATCATGTACATTTATGTTATTTCTTTACACACCCCACCTGAGTTGGATTTCCTTACCAACTCTCAGAAATTATGGGTTTTAGGTGTTTTTCCCAACATCATAGATGGTGGTGATAGAGATTGTGGACTACCCCTTATTCCCCACTATTCCTTCAACCACAATGATGATACAAGTTAGTGTTAGAGATTACCTAGAAGTGTTAGCCCAGGTTTTTTTGGAGATATGTGATGTGATTTGGTAGTGATGTGATGTGATATGTAGTGGGGGTCATTCATAGTAGGAGGATGTCATGAGGTTGATATATTTCTCATTCATTATACCTTACTACACTGGTTATGTGATAAGATATGGTGTGAGGACCGAGGTGGCTTCAGGAAAGATGTGATACGATGGACTAGATGTCTTCAAGAAAAACATTGTATCATGTGGATCTAATGTGATTGTTCCTAATGATATCACTAGATGCTAGAAATTTCAAGGGTGGGGTAGGTAGGAAAACATACCAAACCACATCAGATATGGACTAGGTGTCTTCTGGTAAGATGTGATGTGATGTGGTTGCGATGTGATATGTATGAAAGGTATGTGAGCACATGATGTTTGACATTGAGGTGTGAGAGTAGAAAAACAATGGGGAAGTGGCAGTGGGGTGAATTTCTTTATTATGAACTCGATAATGTATTATTATATTTGATGCATGATTTGGTGAGAAAGCCAGGGTGAGGGTGGGTTCTTGTTAGTTGACCTATAAAGGATCTTATTGGTTCTGTTATTTGTTCACTGGTGCATTAACATTCTATTTTCAAATTTGAACTTGATAAATTGGTTATGTACTTACTATGTATACATTCATGCTCACCCTACATATATTAACAGTTTTTCAGGTTTCTAGGAGGACTTTGTTTATCGAGATGAACATTTCTATCTTAGGTTAAGAGATACTATTGTGTCACTATCGTAGACTTGTATTTTCATATATTTGGAGACTTTTATATGTATCTATTTACTTTATTTATGCATTATGGGATTATTTTGTGTTTTCATTTATTTTATATGTTAGAGTTGTTTGTTTATTTTATATCATATCTCATGATCATGTTTTTTTATATAGAGTAATTCCTCCCATACAATGAAATTTTTATACTCTTGATTCTATTTACCAACCCGAGGCCTACTTGAAGAAAGAATCTGGGGTCATTATCTATCTTTCTTTATTGAGGTATCCTTGAGGGGAGGGGCCTATGACACACAAGATGATTGGTATCACTACACTATAACCTGGAGTGCCATCGATGATTCTTCAAGATCAATAATTGCATGTGTAGATCACCACTAGGGGGATTATATCCTTGGATACTTAAAGTGCAATGAAAATTCAAATGAATGACATTTGTATGATCAAGATCTTCTGCAAAGAGAGAATTTAAAAGACCAAAGTAATTCTTATTGTTTAAATTAATTACAAATTAAATGTGAAAAATTTCTCATATTATTGTTTCTAGTATTAATGTTAATTAATCTTAGAATTAATTCAAATTTAATGATGAATATTTATCATATACATGTCACGACACATCCTCTGAGGCCCATGACATGACTACCCCAAGCCTACCACCCAAAGGCTAGGGGATGGCAACTGGTGCCATAGGCATTATCCTGCATGTGAGAGGCACCAGTTGACATTTACACACACACAAAAACTCACAAACCTAGCCCACAATTCTAAAAAGGAAACACACATGCCACTAAGAAAATCATTGAGTGTAAAATAATATAATATGAATGTAAAGGGGCCAGAATACAGGCCCAAAAAAGTCCAGATGAAAACAAGAAAGTACAAAGGTGTCTGTAAATCCATCCACAAAAAACCCTACCTTAAGGGTAGGTGTAGAGTAGCTACCAGAAGCTATAGAAGTACGTCTCACCTATCTAATTTCATAGGTAAACACTTGGTCCTGGACCACCATGGTCTCTGCCAAAGTATAGATCATCTGTAAAATATAGGACAAGTTTGGGCGAAGACCATGTAGGGGTGAGTAACACAATACTTAGTAGGGAGCCCAAACCACAAAGAAAGACTGCAAAGGAAAAGAACACCTGAAGAAATAGACAAATCACACAAGTATAACCTAAATTATGGAAAGTAATATTATTATTTGTAAGGCTAAACATCTTGTACAAATGAGGGACTCATCGCTCATGAGTCACTGAGTTCTATTCGACTATTGGGACAATGAGGTCCACTCATTTACCGCTCGTCTACCGGGCCACTAAGGCCTGCATGGCTACTGCTTGCCTGCCGGGCCACTAAGGTCTACTCTGCTACCACTCTTCTACCAGGCCACTATGGTTCACTTGGCTACTACTCATTTGTTGGGCCACTAAGGTCTTATCGGGTACAACTTGTCTACTAGGCCACTGAGGTTCACTCGGCTATGGAAGGTCTACCAGGAAACTGAGGTTTGCTCGGCTAATGCACAGCTGTCAAGTCACTAAGGTCCACTCATCTACTGCTCATCTACTGGGCAATTGAGGTCCACTCGTCTAATTCTTATCTTCCAGGACACTGAGGTCTGCTCTTCTACTACTCGTCTTCTAAGCCACTAAGGTCCACTTGGCTAATGCTCATCTGTGCACTTGATTATAAGAGAATATACTGCTCAATCAATCATTCGTATCCCAAATTTCATGAAAAATCATTTGGAGTATCTCAAAAAGGAAACCTCATCACGTGGGTCCCAACTCTATAAACAGATCATCAATTGGATTCATATTTTGGATGCTATGGATGTTTTAGTAAAAATGGGCCGGTGTGGTCCGAGTCCGATCCGACCCGACCTAGGGTCCACGGACCCAACACGGGTCCCACCCGACCCAGATTTGACCCAGTACACTGGGCTTGGACCAAAATGGTTGGGCCACAGGTTCATCTCCGCCCGATGTGGCAGCTCGACCCAATGGGGAAACTCAAACCTCTAGGGCAGCCTAACCCGACTTCTCCCACCCAGTCCGCTGAGAGTAGGCCGACTTGTCTCACACGGATGTGGCAACAGTTTCTGTGTTCACCCCCATTCAATATAGTGATTTTGAAGCATGACTGCCATGTGGGTCACCCCATATCCCTCATGTTGCGGTCCTACTAGAACGTGGTGTTACTATTGTACGACGTGGCTCAATCCTGTGTCCGTTGGAGACTCAGCTGCCGGCTGTTACGAGTGGACCTCGTCCGCCGCCTAGCATTCAATGCAGTGAGGACCTCCAGGGTTGCCTCCTGCACACAAACGCTGCAGTAAGGTCCTTCTGTGGGCCACCAGAATTTCTCTGGTGGTCTGATCATTGATCCACGAGTTCTTTCTGGGTCCTCGGGTCGTCGTCATCCCTGCTACAGTTTCAACGTAGCCTTATCATCAATCTGAGGGTTCTTCCATGAAGAACACAAGAATGCCCACAATGGAGGGATCTGACCTTGTTTATGTCGGCCCGATTCCTCCATGTTTGAATAAAGGGGAAAGGATTGACACTATTTTTATATCCTTTCATGCTATAGATAACCAAATCCACTCCGCAAGAAAAAATGACCTGCAGATCAACCTATTAGTGGGTTGATCCGAATTCTTTGTTTACAAAGAAGGAATAGGGAAACAATTTCATAAAAAACCCCCTAAATTAAGGATGGATTGTTCGTTAGAGAATAATGAACCAATATCACTCATAGTTCCTTAATTAATAGGCCACAATTGTCGTTGGAGATCCTTCTAATGATGGAAGAATGGATGGAGAATAGTGATTGTCGTTGCAGGTGATTCATCAATCATTGCTCGCTGACATCAAATCTCTAAGTTCAAAGAAACTCAATTGTGCCAATGATCTAGTATTCAATTAACCCATTAAATAGAGAAAAAAATGTTTTATTCATTTTTTTACACTGTAACAAAATTCAAAATTTAATTAAAATAAACTAAACGTTTATATTATTTTTCTTTAAGAAAATTTATTTTATTAAATTTTCTTAAAAGTAAGAAAATTAACCTTTTCCCTCGAATTGTTTCGGTCAAGTTTAAGTCCATTATAAGGTAAATTCATCATTTTAGACCCACATGTGCCCTTATATTTTTAATTTAGGCACCCATTTAGAAGTTTCCAAAACCTCTCACATGATCTATTTTAATTAACTTAAAAAAAGTACAAACAACTATTCTAAGATCACTGGGCCTTAGAAATAAGTTTCATCTGAGTGCCCAATATAAAAATAATCCCATATAAGTTAAAAAAAAATTACATCAAATTTTAGGACATTAAATTATCTCCAACTTTATGGATTTACGTCCTCATAGGAAAAAACAAGGGCTAAACAAACATATGGGGGGTACTAAACATGGATCTGAGCCTCCCACTCTCAAGTGATCTCTTGGAGATTCCTATGCTACCATAGAAATAGACTAACAGGAATCGACCAACCTTGAAGTATTTTCTCAATCCGATCCTCAATCTATATCGGGAACTCTGAAAACGTCGCCCCATCATCAATGTCCAACTCACCATAGTCAATGGCGTGCGGCAGATCATGCACATAACTCATCATCTATGATACGTGGAGGACATTATGAACCTGGTGAATCTATGAGAGGAGAGATAGGTAGTATGCCACCTCACCAACTCTACTCAAAATCTAAAAAGGGCTGATGAGTTTCAGAGATACCTTGTTGCCCCGGACAAACCTCCACAATCCCTATCAAGATGTTACCTGAAGAAACACATGGTCTCCCTCATAGAATTCAAAGGGCCTTCATATCCTCTCAGTATAAGATTTCTATCTACTCTATGTAGTCCTAATTATCTACTAGATGACCTTCACCTTCTTGGTGGTAACCCATACCAACTCTTGACCCATGAGTGCTGACTCCCCTAGGTCTTTCCAGCATAACAGTGATCTGCATGGTCACCCGTAAAGCGCCATGAATGGTTCCATACCAATGGTGGATTGGTAGATATTATTGTACACAAACTCCACCAGTGGTAGGTGATCCTACCAACTACGCCTAAAGTCCAAGATATAATCACAAAGGATGTACTCTAAAACCTAGACAGTTTTCGCTGTCTGACCATCCGTATGGGGGTGAAAATCCATGCTCAAATGGATCTAAGTCCTGAACACCTCTTGTAATCCCTTTCACAACCAGAATGTAAAGCATGTGTCTTGATCTGAGAATATCGTCAATGGAACCTCATTGAGTCAAACTTTATTCTTCACATAGAGGTGTCCCAAGCCCTCTACTGAACCCTTCTCCTAGATGGGTAGAAAGTGGGCTAACTTGGCGAGTCAGTCAATAATAACCCTGATGGTATCATGCCCCCTGGTTGTACAGGGTAAAACTGTCATGAAATCCATCAAGATACCATACCACTTCTACTCTAGCACCTCAACTGGCTGAATCAAACATGCAGTAACCTGATGCTCCACCTTCACTTGATGACAAGTGAGGTAATGAGAAACAAACTATGCCACTTACTTCTTCATTCCCAGTCACTAGTATTGACGTTGGAGGTCATTGTACATATTTAAAACTCCTAGATGTACCAGTAAAGGGGAGGTGTGTAATTATTTCAGAACCTCCTCACATGCACCACTAGAACTACAACGTGTCCTATGAAAAGGATGATGTGCTCCCCGCCTATCAAATATCCATCAGTAGATTCTCCTAAGGAAAAATGATCATGTAGGGCATCACAATCAACATACACAAGCTATACCTACCTAAGTCGTCGTACTATTGGGGGAGTGATAGTCATTGACTGAAGATAGGTTTTTTATCATCATCTATGAAGTATATCTGGATCGCGGATAACTGCTTCGATGCCTCACTCAGCAACTGCAAACTAGATTACATACTGAATACGTCTGCTACCACATTCCCCTTCCCAGGCATATAGACTATCTCAAAGTCATTATCCAGGAGGAACTCTAGCCATCTCCACTACCTCAATTTCAGGTCCTTTGAGAGAATATATACCTACGACTTTTGTGGTTAGAGTAAATGATAAACTGCTCACCCATAAAAAAGTGCCCCCCACATATTCAAAATAATGACCAATATTTCTCACTACAGGACATGGTTCATGTAGTTCTTCTCATTCTACCTCAACTTCCATGAACCATAGGTGATCACTGCTTGATCCTACATCAGGAAACAACCCATTCTGGTCCCTGATGTGTCGCAGAAAACTACATACCCAACACCATCCTCTAGTAGTCTCAAGATAGAGGCACCCATCAGTCTCTTCCTCAAATCCTGGAAACTCTGATAGCACTTTTCCATCCATACGAAGGGCTATCCCTTCCATGTAAAATCTAATAAGGGTGATTCTACCCTATAAAATTCAGTCATGAACCTCCAGTAATACCCATACAAACCCAATAAACTCCATACATCAGTCACACTCTTGGGTGGCTACCAAGCAAGAACCACTTATATCTTTTCTGGATAAACTAAAATTCCAACCTATGAAATGATGTATCTTAGTAAGTAGACCTCATGAATCTATAAGTAACACTTCAAGAGATTCCTATAATACTGGTTCTCTCAGAGTGTATCCAGGACTATTTTTAGTTGTGTAGCGTGCTCCTCCTCGGATGCTGAGTATACCAGGATGTCATTAATGAAGGCCATGGAAAACTATTCAAGGTAAGGATGGAAGATCCTGTTCCTGAGTCCCATGAAAATTTATGTATCATTGCTCATGCCTAAAGGCATCCCCAAGAACTCGTAGTGTCTATATCGACATCTGAAGGTTGTCTTTGGTGCATCCTCATCCCATACATGGAGATAATGATGGCCTAATCTAAGTTCTATCTTTTAGAACCATCTCAATCCCTTCAGCTAATAGAAGAGGTCATCAATCATCAGTAGTGGGTACTTGTTCTTCATGATCACCTAGTTCAGAAACTGGAAGTCAACACACAACCTCAAATTCTCATCTGCCTTCTTGGAAAACAAAACTAGGGTTGCCCATGATGAAATGATGGGTCTCACGAATCCATTCTCCTGAAAATCCTCCAACTGTACCCTCAACTCATGAAGCTATATGGGATCCATCCAATATGATGGTGGGGATATAAGTGTTGTCCCAAGGTATAGTTAAATGCAGAAGTCTACCTATCTATGAGGTGGTAATCCCAGAACATATTTAGGAAATATGTGTCCGTACTCATGCACCACTACAGGAAATTGGGGAATCTTCTCATAAACCTCACCGAGGGTGAGGTTAGCCAACTAGTGAGTTATCAACTGACCCCTCCTTTGATAAAGTCTATTTTTTGCTACAAGACCTCCCTTCTCACCAATAAAGGAAAACATGGTCCCATCCTTGCAGACACACTACACTATGTGTCTAAAGCAGTCGATCTGAGCATGAATTGTGGATAACCAATCCATACCTAAGATGATGTCATAAGTCTTTGATGCCGCTACTAGAAGATCCCATCCAAAGACCTCACCTCCCCGAGTAAGCTCACACTATAGGAACTAGTGTGTAATTATCAAATCCCCTCCCTTAGTAGTCTCTAACTATAAGGATTGAGCCAATGACTCCACTAGAATATCTAAGCCAAGAATAAGGTTTGTGGAAATGAAAGAGTGTCTGAAACATGTGTCTATAAGAACTAAATATAAGGTAGAGAAGACACAGATTGTACCTCTAATCATATCTAGAGCACTGTGGTTATAGGCCTCCATCACATGTAGATGGCCTCACCCCTGTCCACCAGATCCTGGAGCTCGTGGTTGACCACATAGGGGTGGTGGTATCACATTGAACCTCCATCCACCTCCTACTTTTTTCCTAGATCTGATTCCACATCTTCCATCATGCAAACCACCTTTATAGAACCTCAGCCTCTACCTCAGTGGTCCATAGACCGTCTGTTAGTCGTCTGTGCAGCGAGTCAGGAAATCGCGAGCCATGTGCCCCTTCCCACCGCATGAGTATCACACCCTACCCCTCTGATGACTCCCTCTTCCATAGGGGGCATTTTACGGATGATCCTGTATCCAGGGGTCATCCCCTAAAATTTATAGCCTGTTTGGCCCCCCATGTATGCTTTATTATACCCTCAACTAAACACTATGCCTCCCAGGGTCTGTTGGTAGCTAATTTTACTGGCGCCTTCCCTTCCCAGAACCTATCCATGAGTAGGGCTCTCTCCAGAACCACATACTAAGTAGGGATGCTAAGTGATACCATGGAATCCCTGATCTCTCAGCGTAGTCCCTTCTCAAAGGAAAGAGCCATGAAGAATGGGTCTTGCACCATGTATGTGGAGTAGCAAGAAATCTTAGTGAATATCACTGAGTACTCCACTAATATTATTCCACCTTGCTGTAGGTGCAGTAGCTCCTGTATGTGCACTGAGTATAACATTTCTAGAATGAACTCCTCTCTAAAGAGGCACTCAAATTATGTCTAGGTGAGGGTCACCTCACCGTGTGTTTGGATCATCAAGCTGCACCATCTCCCCACTAGGACCTGATGAAGGATCACCTCTAAGATAGACATCTGTATGAGAGGCATCCTCACCAGACAAAAGACTCATGTGACCACCTTGAGCCAATCCTTTTCTACATGGGGTTCAGTCTCACCTCTGAACCAAGGAGGTCAATACCTCTAGAATTTGTGTAAGGAACTGAGCCTGTGTGTGTCCTCTACCGGTTGAACCTGAAGCAACTACTGACCAATGGGTGGTGGAAATACTAGTACACCTCCCGGTGGGGCCATCTCTAGAACTAGTCCCTATACTAATGCCACATTATTATGTGTACCATCCTCATAGTCACGCACTGGACCCCTCGTCGGCTATTTGCATGGATGAATCTGAAAATAAATCAAGATGAACCATGATAAATAGGTTATACTTGGTAAGCTGAATCAAGAAGGACACGAGGGAACACTCAAAATACTAAATGATGCATGAAACCAGTGGTTTCATGTATTGATTAAAAAATAAGAATTCTAGGTCCTTGTGTATGGATACGCTGGCCGCCGCACCAACACTGGACTCACCGATACTGAAAGTTGAACTAAAAAAATGTAACACTATTGCTTCCTAAAAAAACTATAGAATCTCGATCATTATGGTTGGAATGACCACCTTTAATACTGATTTTTCATGACCCATCCCTCAGGGCCCATGCCACGACTACCCCAAGATAGACTCCCAAAGGAAATGGGATGGCGACTAGAACCATAGGAATTATCCTACAAGTGGGAGGAATTAGCCGAGTACCTATACACACGCACACACACAACCCCATCCCACAGTGCTTAAAAGGAAAACACACATGCCACTAAGACAACCACTGAGTGTAAAACAAGATAAGATGAAAGAAAAAGGGATAGAATACAAAAAAAAACAAAGAACAGATGAAAACATGAAAGTACAAAGGTATTTATAAATCCATCCCTAGAAAACCCTATCTGATGGGTAAGAGTAGATTAGATTCTAGAAGCTATATGAGTATTCCTCGCCTGTCTGATCTCACCAAGCACTTCCTGGTCCCTGACCACTAAGGTCTCCATCAAAGCATTGATCATCTGCACAATACATGACACATGCGGGATAATCCCATGAAAGGGTGATTAACACAATACTCAGTAGGGAACCCAAAACACAAAGAAAGACAAAAAACAAAAAGTACACATGAAGAAATGGAAATATCACATAGGTATAAACTAATGTATAGAAAGTAATATTATTAGTTGTAAAGCTGAACATCTTGTACAGCTGAGGGAATCATCCCAGACAAGTCACTAAGGTTTGTTCATTGATCTGAGGGTTCGGTCACGAAGAACACAATAACTCCCAAAATAGAGGGATCCGACCATATTCAGGTCTGCACGATTCCTCCACCTTAGAATAAAAGGGAGAGGATTAACACAAATTTTCTATCCCTTCGAGCTCAATATAAACAAATCCAGCCCACCCAAAAAAACAACCTATAAGTCAACCGGTTAATGGGTTGATCCATGTTCATTGTTTAGAAAGAAGGAACTCAAAAACAATTTCATCAAAAAAACCCCACCTTCACGTTGGATCATTCATTGGTGAAGAACACACCATTTTTATTCATCATTAATTAATTCATAGCCCGTCGTTGTCCTTAGTTATTATTTAAAGGATGTAAGAATAAAGGGAGAATGGTGGTCGTCGTCGTGGGAGATTCATCAATCGTTGCTCACCAACGTCAAATCTACAAGTTCAAAGAAACTCGATTGAGCTAAGTATTCGATTAAACCATTAAATGAGGAAAACACATTCTAATGTTTCTATTACACTGTGTTATAGCATCATTACACCGTTTCATTTAGGAAACATCATTTTTGTTACATTGCAATGAAATTAAAAATTTAAATAAAATAAACTAAAAGTTTGTTTGTTTTTTCCTTAATAAAATTTCTTTTATTAAATTTTCTTAAAAGTATGAAAATTAACATTTTTCCTTTGACCAACACCGGACAATGTTAAATCCATTCCTAGGTAAATTCATCATTCTGTATTCAATAGATCCCTTGGATTTTTAATCTAGGAACCTATTTAGAAGTTTCCAAAACCACTCATGTGCACTACTTTAATTAACTTTAAAAAGTTGAAACAACTATTACGGGATCATTGGGCCTCAGAATCAAGTTCCATATGATCTCCTTGTATTAAAATACTCCCATATAATTAAAAAAATTACATGGAATTCCAGGACACAACATTACCCCAACCATTAAGGATTTACATCCTCATAAGGCAAAACAAGGGATAAACAAACAAATAGCGGTACTGAGCACGAATCTGAGCCACTCGCTCCCAAGTGCTATACTATAGATTCCAGTGCTGCTATAAAACATACACCAGAGGAATTGACCATCCAAAAAGGATCCACTCTTGTAGATCCTCAATCTCTACTAGGAACTCTGCAAACATCGCCCTATCGTCGATGTCCAACATTCTCCTATCAATGACGTGCAACAGATCATGAACTTACCTCCTCATCTATGATATGTGGAAGAAATTATGCACCCGGTGCATCTGTGGGGGGAGGGATAAGTAGTACACCACCTTTCCAACTCTGTTAATAATCTGAAAAGGGTGGATGAATCTCATAGATAGCATGTCACCCTAGTAAAACCTCCACAATCCCTATTGAGATGTGACTTGAAGGAACACATGGTATACCACCTCAAATTCCATGGGCCTATGTCTCCTCTCAGCATAATATTTTTATCAACTCTATACAGTCCTCATCCACTCCTGGATGACCTGAAACTTCTCAGTAGAATCTCGTACCATCTACGGACCCATGACGGTTGACCCCCTTGGTCTCTCCAGCATTACGGTGATTTGCATAGTCTCCCATAAAGCACCTAGAATGGTTCCATACCAATGGTGGAGTGCCACATATTATTGTATGTGGACTACAATACTCATATGTGATCCTCCCATCTACACCCAAAGTCTAAGTTAAAATCATGAAGCATGTCCTATAAAACCTAGATAGTCCTCTCTGTCTGACCATCCGTCTGAAGGTAAAAATCCATGCTCATATAAAGCTAAGTTCTGAACGCCTCCTACAATCTATTCCACTATTGGGATGTAAAGTGTGTATCTCAATCCAAGACTATCATTGATGGAACCCCATGGAGTCAAAATATCTCATGCATGTAGAGGAATCCCAATTCCTCTATTGAACTCTACTCCCAGATGGGTAAGAAGTGGGATGACTTGGTGAGCTGTTCAACAATCACCCAGATGGTATCATGCCCCCTAGTTTTATGGTTAAAACCATCATGAAATCCATCTAGATACCATCACACTTCCACTCCAGAACCTCATGTGGTTGAATAACACCTTAAGGAACTTGATGCTCCACCTTCACTTGCTGACATGTGATGAACCTAGAAACGAACTCTGCCACTATCTTTTTCATCCCCGACCACCAGTATTGATGTCAGAGGTCATGGTAAATATTTTCCACTCCTTGATGTATGACTAAAGGGGTGGTGTGGAACTCTTTTAGAACCTACTCACATGACTCTACTGGCACAATAGTGAGCCCTATAAAAATGACTTAGTGCTCCCAACCTATCAAACATCCATTAGGAGGTTGTCTTAAGGATAACTAAGCATGTTGGGCCTCACAGTCAAAATCTACAAGATGTGACTCCCTAAATCACCTTATGATTGGGGGAGTGATAGTCATCGACTGAAGGAAATCTATTCCATCATCATCCATGAAGGATATCTACATCATGACTATCTATTTCGATGTCTCACTCAGTAACTACACACCAGATCTTCTGCTGAGTGGTTCCACTACCACATTCCCCTTCTAAAGAGTATAGACTATCTCTAAGTCATAGTCCTGGAGAAACTCTACCCATATATGTTTCCTCAAGTTCATGTCCTTTTGGGAGAAGATATACCTAATATATTTTTGGTCAGATTAGATGGTAAACCGCTTACCCATCAAGAAGTTCCACCACATCTTCAAAGAAAAGACCACAGCTACTAGATATAGGTCATGGGTCACATAGTTCTTCTCGTTCTACCTCAAATAATGTGAACTATAGGTTATCACCACTTTATCTTTCATCAGGACACAACCCTGTCCAGTCCCTGATGCATCGCAGAAAGCTACATACCCAAAACCCTCCTCTGGTAGTCTCAAGATGGGTGCACTTGTCAGTCTCTACCTTAGCTCATGGAAACTCTTCAGGTACTTCTCTATCCATACGAAGGGATTCCCCTTTTAGGAACAAATCTATGGTAGTACCCAGTGAAACCCAAGAAAATATGTACCTTTTTCACGTTCCTGGGTGGCTCCCAAGAAATCACCACTTCTATCTTTTCTAGATCCACTGCTACTCCAACCTTTGAAATGAAGTGTCCTAAGAAGTGGACCTCTTCAATCTAGAACTGACACTTTGAGGGATTTCCATAAATCTGGTGCTCTTAAAGTGTACCTAGGACTATCTGAAGGTGTGTAGCATGATCCTCCTCCGACGCTGAGTACACCACAATGTCATCAATGAAGGCCATGACAAACTGGTTAAGGTAAGGTTGGATGGTCCTGTTTATGAGTCTCCTGAACACTGCTGTATAATTTGTCATGCCGAAAGGCATCAACAATAACTAGTAGTGTCCATAATGATATCTGTAGGTTATCTTTGATACATCTTTATCCTATACATGGAGCTGATGATATCCTGATCTGAGGTCTATCTTTGAGAACCATCTCTCTCCCATCAGCTGATCGAAGATGCCATCAATCCTTGTTAGTGGGTACTTGTTCTTCACGATCACCTAGTTTAGGTGCCAGAAGTCCATGAAAAACCTCAAACTCTCGTCTTCTTTCATGACAAACAAAACTGTGGCTACCTATGGTTAAATGAAGGGTCTCACAGAGACCTTCTCCTACAAATACTATAGTTGTAACCTAAACTCACAAAGCTCCGTGAGAGCCATATATGATGGTGTGGATATCAGTGTCTTCCCAGGGTACAGATCAATGTAGAAGTCTACCTCTCTGTGAGGAGGTAATCTCAGAACATCTTTAAGAAATATGTATCCGTACTCATCCACCATTATAGGAAAATGGGGAATCTTCTCATCCACGACACCGAGGGTGAGGTTAGCCAACTAGTGAGTGATTGTATGCACCATCCTCTAATAAAGTTTGTCTTATGGCACAATATCTTCCTCCTTACTAGTGAAGGAAAACCTGGTCCCATCCTCGTGAACACACCACACTCTGTGTCCAAAGCAGTCGATCTGAGCATGAATGGGGGATAACTAGTCCATACCCAGGAAGATGCCGTAAGGCTTTGACACCGCTACTAGAAGATCCCAACCGAATCTCTCTCCTCCCATAGTAAGATCAAACTATGGGTCCTAGTGTTTTATTATCTAATCCCCTCCCATAGGAGTCTCTAACCGTAAGTATTGTCCCAACGACTACACCAAAATCTTTGAGCCCTAAACAAGTCCTGTGGAAAGGAAAGACTAACTGACACCGATGTCTATAAGAACTGTAGATAATATGGAGAAGACAAAAATCATACCTTTAATCATCTCTAGAGTGCCATTGTCGTATGTCTCCATCATCTGTAGCTGGCCTCCCACTGTCCACCAGCTCCTGAAGCCTATGGTGGACCACCTAGGGGTGGTGGTGGTAGCACATCAAACCTACATCCACCGCCTGCTACTCTACCATCTTCTCGTCCACATCCTCTAACATGTGGAAAACCTTTCTCAAACCTCTTCCTTTTCCTCAACGGTCCCTCAATCATCAGCCAGTCGTTTGTGCAGTGAGTCAGGAAATCACATGCCACTTTCCCTTTCCCACCGCATGAGTAGCACACCCTACCCATCTGAAAACTCCCTCCTCCCTGGGGATCTCGTACCTCCAATCCTACACCCTTGGCCTATCCTTAGAAATTATTGGCTCATTTGGGCCACCATGTCTACTAACTTCTACCAATAGCTGAAGACTCTACTACTTGGGGTCTATTGGTGGCTCATTCTACTGGTGCCTACTCCGCTAAGAAGCTCTCTATAATAAGGGATTTCTCCAGCACCCCAACCTGAGTAGGGATGCTAAGAGGTACCATGGATTCCCTAATATCCCAGTGTAGTCCTCAATCAAAGGCTCAAGCCCAAAATAATGGATCTCACACCATGTCTGTGGAGTAGTAGGAAAGCTTAGAAAATCTAGCTGAATACTCCACTAGTGTCATGACGCCCTGTTAAAGGTGCAGTAGCTACTGTATTCACACTGATAGCTACATCGCTAGAAATAAATCCTATCTGAAGAGGCTCTCAAAGTATATTCAAGTGAGTTTTTCCTCGTCATGCGTCTGGATCATCAAGCTCCACCATCTCCTTGTTAGGACATAAAAAAGTCTTACATCTAAGATCTCAATCTGCTCGAGATGCATCCTCACCAGACAGAAGACTCACGTAACCACATTGAGACAATCCTCTAACACCTGGGGGTTAGTCTCACCATTGAACCTAAGAGGTATCTACCTTCAAAACTCAAGTAAGGAACTGATACTACATGCATCCTCTATTGGTAGAAATAGTAGCAACTGCTGACCAACGAGTGGTGGAAATGTTGGTCCACCTCTCGGTGGGGCCATCTCCAATACCGATCCATGTACTGATGCCTCATCAATGGGTGTACCATCCTCGTGGTCATGAAATGGAACCCTCATAGGCTGTCTGTGGAGCATCATCCTAAAACAGATCAAGATGAACCATGTTAAATAGGTTATACCTGGTGAGCTGACTCAGTAAGGACATGAGGGAACACCCAAAATAATATATGATATATGGAACTAGTGGTTTCACGTAATGAGTCGAAAAGAATAATTCAGGGTCCTGGTGTATGGATACATTGGCTACCACACCAACACTAGACTCCCAAATCCTGAAAGACAAACTCAAAAACATTTAACACTGTTTCCCTAAATAAAACCCTTAACTCTCAATCTCTAAGGTAGGATCAACCACCTTTGATACCAATTTTTAATGACCTGTCCCTTAGGTCCCATGCCGCGACAATCCTTAGCCCACCTCCCAAAGGCTCGGGTCTAGAGTCCAACACCATAGGCATTATCCTTCAAGTGGGAGGTGTTAGCCAAGTACCAATACACACACACACACACTCACAACCCCATCCCACAATGAAAAAAAAGAAAACACACATGCCACTAAGACAACCACTGAGTGTAAAATAGTATAAGTTGAAAGTAAGGGGTCTATAATACAAAACCAATAAAGACAGGATGAAAACAAGAAAGTATAAAGGTCTCTTCAAATCCATCCATTGAAAACCCTACCTGAAGGGTAGGTGTAAAGTAGCCACCAGAATCTGTAGGAGTATGCCTCGCCTGTCTGATCTCATATAGAACCACCTGGTCCTGGACCAAAAAGTTTTCTATCAAAGGGATGATCATCTGCACAAGATACGACATGTGCGAATGAAGCCCATTTAGGGGTGAATAACACAATACTCAGTAGGGAACTCAAACCATAAATAAAGACCACAAAGGAAAAGTACACACGAAGTAATGGGTAGCTCACATAGGTTTAACAAAAAGTATAGAAAGTATGATTATCAGTCGTAAAGATAAAAATCTTTTACTACTGAGGGACACAAATCAGATGAGTCACAAAGGTTTATTCAACTGCTGGGCCCATGAGGTCTACTAGGCTACCACTTGTCTGCTGGTCCACTATGGTCCGCTCGACTACTGCTCATTTGCTGATCCACTGAGGTCCACTTGGTTGCTACTCGTCTGCCAGTCTAATGAGGTACTCTTAACCACTAATAATCTTCTAGTCTATTGAGGTCCTCTCGGCTGTGGCATATCTTGCAGGCCACTGAGGTCTGCTCAGTTTCTACTCATTTTCCAGGACACTAAGGTCCGCTCAACTACCTCTCATTTGTACGCTTTATTCTAGGATAATGTACCTCTCAATCCGTCGATAATATCCCAAATTCCACAAAAACTCATTTCTAGTATGTCAAAAAAATGATCATCTTGTCACGAGGGTCCCAAAATCGCAAATGGATCATCAATCAGACACACAGTTTGGAAGCTATGGATGTTTTAGTAAAAAAAGCCTGGTGGAGTCTGGGTCTAGTCCGACCCAACCCAGATCTAACTCGACCCATATCTGACTCGACCCAGATCTAACCCGATCTATGGGTCCAGCCTTTCGGGGTGGCTTTTCCCAACTTCCCTTTCCCATCCAACTCAAAGTAGGCTTACTTGTATCTCCCGGACGTGGTAGCGGTCGCCGCCTCCGCTCCCGGTCAAAGCGGAGAGTTTGCCACATGACCACACTGTGGGTCGCCGTGAGGCCTTCCTACGATGGTACCACTGGGCCGTGGTTATCTGGCTGCATGACGCCTCTCGATGCCGCGTCCACCGTAGATCTTGCCACTGGATGTTGCTGGTGGACCTCATCTACCGCCCCGCAGCCGATGCCACGGGACCTCCAATGTAGCATTGTGTCACTTGTGTAGGCCGCCATCTGCTCGAGGCTACCACTGTGTTCCATCACTAGAAGGTCCTTTTATGGGCCACTGGACTTGCTTCGATGGTCCATTCTCCGATCCGTGGGTGCTTTTACGGTCCTCAGGTCCTCTCCGTCCCTGCTACGGTTTCCAAGTAGCCTTATCATCGATATGTGGGATTGGTCATGAAGAACACAATAAAACCCACAATTGATGGATCCGACCTTGTTTGTGTTGGCCTGATTCCTTAATGTTAGAATAAATGGGAGATGATTAACACTATGTTTCTATCCCTTATAGCCCAAGATAAACAAATCTACCTTGAAAGAAAAAACGACCTGCATATGAACCTGTTAGTGGGTTGATCTACGTTCATTGTTTAGAAATAAGGAATGGGGAAACAATTTCATAAAAACAAACCCCTACCTCAAAGTTGGATCATTTTTTGGTGATGAATGCACTGCCATAATTCATTGTTCCTTAATTCAAATCCCTCCATTGTCATTGGATATCTTTCAAAGGATGGAAGAATGGAGGGAGAATGGTTCTTGTCATCACAAGTGATTCATCTATTATCGCTTGTGTACTTAAAATTTCCAAGTTCAGAGCCACTCGATTGTGTCAACAATCCCGTATTCAATTAACACATTAAATGGGGAAAACATGTTTTAGTGTTTCTGTTATGCTACATTGTAGTGGAATTACGCTATTTCATTTAGGAAACAACATTTCTATTACGCTGCAATAAAATTCATAATTTAAATAGAATATACTAAAAGTTTATTTTATTTTTTCCTTCAGTTTATTTCGTTTATTAAATTTTCCAAAATGTCTGAAAATTAATTTTTTCCATCAACCTGTGCGAGTCGAGGTTAATTCTATTCTTAGTTAAAGTTGTTCTTCCTGATGCAACAATGCCCTCATATTTTTAATTCAATCACTCATTTAGAAGTTGTCGAAAAATTCTCACGTGCTCTCTTTTGATTAACTTAAAATTGTTCAAACAACTATTCCGGGATCACTGGGCCTCAGTATCTAGTGTCGTTAGAGAACCCAGTATCAATTTAATCCCAAAAAATTTTAAAGAAATTTACATGGAATTCTGGGACATTATAATATGTATCATATTTTTCTTTAATTGTAATAAAAATCCAAGTGGGTTATTTCTAATAGGCACTTCCACTACATCCGAAACCTTTAAGTTGTACCAGAGCTATCACGTTAAAATTTATAATTATTCATTGTTTTTTATAATTTTATATGTGTAAAAGTTGGTTTTCATTTCCATAAAATCATTACCTTAATCTAAATTTTTTGATATATTCTTATCTTTTTCATTTATTTATCATATAACCCTTAAGTATTAAAAAATGTATGAAGAACATTAGAAGAACCCATCTAGAGGTGATAAGGATTATGGACAGATAACACAGGACCACATGTCATGTGGTCCCTCAGTACAAGTCATGTACTTATATACACCGCACTAGAAAAAACCACATGGATTCTAGGTCATCATATAGTAAATACACATGGTGTGCATTATATTCACATCCTGTTTCGACCAAGATAGATTGAATAATGGTTTTCTGGACCACACATACAGTAAATCACTTACACATCATGTTGTTAATGAATTTTGTGGTGGAACAAACGACATAAATACACATTATGTATTAACTACACGATGCATGCAGGCTGAAATCTATGCAATACATAGGTAAAAAAATATTTTAGGATCACTTAGGTATATTTTTAACACTGGGGAACTATGTTGGTGAATTTTTATTCAAGTTTTATATTTTTATCCCCTTACCTCTTAGACATGTTATTATCTGGATTTTCTCATCCTTTACCATCGATTTGTTCATTAGTAGACACATAATTTGAATAATAGATTTACAAGATCCACCTTTTAATAATAATGTGTAGTCATTAGTGTAGCTAGAAAATGATTCTCAATCACACGGGCTATAATGAATCCAGTTTTTACTATTGGATAATTTTGAATATTTTAAAAATATTATTAGAGTTAGGGATGGAGGTTTATCTATTTTCTACATCCCATGATGGTTATTGGAGTATTAGTTTTTTTGGTAATTTTATGCTCTAACCCAGGCTACATCAAGGTGAAAAATATGCAAGTTGAAATGGGAAGAATAGGGGGTGACTATAGGAATTGTGTACTGGGAATATACCTATGGGCCAAAACCATATTGACCACACCACACTCATGGTGGAGGCATTGGTGAGGGAAAATATATAAGATCTTGAAAAGATCATATGGGGGATGGTTGTGTCAAGCTTCCTAAGTTAGTGAGTTTGACGATGCCATAATTGTGGTGGAGGCCGTTGTAGAAATTTCAAGGATTTTGAAATATAAAAAACCACCCCTTATTCATTGGATCTTGAAAGTGTCAAAGGGAAAACACACATAAAATTAATGATTGGTATTTAATGAGACATTAATAAATTTGACCTTAATTCCTTGATCATTCCATCTTCCTCTTGGAAATCCATCCAATTTTGGAAATTTCCAGAAGCTTTGAATAAAACTAGGTGAGAAATAAATTCTATATTCTTGTTTTTATATAAGGATGTTCTTCCAATAGAAGATCAAATCTTGGGAGATGGAGGCTTGTTACATTTTATTTATTATGGAGGAGATTTAGGATATTTAGCTAAGAAGTGAGCACAATAAGTTCTTCATGTTTGATGCTCGTGAACATTTCCTCCTCTAACTATTGATCCAACATGAGGTAGGGATTTTGTTTTGTTAGTTAATTCCTGGTTCTTTATTTCTATAAAAAACATGAATTAATTTAATAAGAAATTAAATCATTAATAATTATTTGTTGATTTATCCATGGAATATTTCATTTTACTAGAACTATTGAATTTTTATTTATTTTGGACATTTTATTTATTATTATACTTATTCATATTCTATCAACATTATCCAACTGAACATGACCCTCATTGGATGCCCACATTTGTATTTCACGACTTTCTCTTATCATTCTAAGTTTTTCTCCAACATCTGGTTAGCTGGTGATTCAACTATATCTAGGAACCCATTTCATGGTGTGTTTTATTCAACATTTATATGGTTTGTTTATGTGTTTTCAGTGCTAGAATTAGATATGTGAAACAAGCATAATAGTGATGATAAAAATCTAATAGTGGTGTGGGTGATGATGGATTTGCAAGTCAGATTGCGTGGGTGTCTCTTTCTGATGGTGTGATGGAAATGAATCTGACACTATCCACAAAATCAATGCAATTTTTAGATGATACCCATGGTTGAAGTGGAGTAGACAACAATAATGGCCGAGAAATATGAAATATCAATAGTTTTGGAAAATTATAACCTACAAAGTGTGATGTTTGGAAGGACACACATCGCGTGGACCCCTCTAAGAAATAGACGTACTTTAGGGTTGATAAAATATCACATGAACATAAATTGTTTCTATATCTCACATGAATCCTAGGTTGGATTTGGATTTATCATGGTTATGTTCCCTTAAATCATTTTTATGGCTGTGTTCCCTCATTTCTATTCCCATGAGAGTATAATAAGGTATCTTTTCCTAACTAGTGGACGAATGATCCCCTATTTGTGCTAGTTCTGGATAGATTCAGGTATCCCTTCACATAGACTGGGTTTGATCCTTTATGTCATTATTTTCGAGGTAGGTTTAGGTATCCCATGACTAAAATCTAGGGTATATGATCCCCTTCCTAGTATGTTATTATAGATAGGGGTAGGATTCACCGATATACCCTGGGTATAATCCTGTACCTGTGTATATTTGTCTTGTGAGTTCCATAAATGTTAGAAATACCCATCGAGTGAGTTATCTTGGATGAGCATTACATTAAATATTTTAGAAAAATCCCTAGGATGGAACTGAGGAAAAACCACATTCTAAAACATGTACTCTTCCTTTGAGTATATCTGAGTCAATCTTGTTCACTGATATAGATCCAACACTCTCTTTGATGTTTGGTGTTTGACGTTTTAGGGATATCTGACTGGGTATGTTTATACTCACCCTTTCATGGGATATTCCCACAATATTCATGTCTTATACAAGTGATAATCATTTTGATAGATTCATAGGTTTACTAGGAGAAAATGGAGCTTAATTGGGCTAGACTAACTATAAAAAGATTATAGAGTCACGATTTGGTACCAATTTCTATTTTTCTAGTATATCGAACTCCTTTAAAATTTTTGTGGGATTGTATTTGGATCATTTTATCATTCCATATACATTTTACATTCTTTAATGTGGGATTGTATTTTATATAGGAATTTTCAGTATGTTTTATTTATATTTATACATTATAATGATGATTCGAGATGTGTGCCTGTGTATAGGTACTTTAGGCTTAGGCCACCCATGCGTGCGATATGCCTACTTAGTGCTTATCACTAGACTTTAGCCTATTAGAGGTAGTATTGAAGTTTCAATCTTAGATTACCACCATCTAGGCATGTCTTAGTGGGTTAGGTCATGATAGAGTTGTATCAGAGTGGGTTTATATCTTATTACTAGATTTTGGAGATCGTATGTTTTTGAGGATTATTTTAGGATTTAGGGAAATAATATTAAAGTTTCCAAAGTGCATCTCTTAGGCTAGGTAACATAGTAATAATGTGGAAACTAACATATCCATTCCCTATTAAATTGATAAATTTCTTATTGGTTGGGTACATATAGTCTATAGTTACAGGAAAAAACACGGTACACATATCATATAGGAATGGATTTTGTTTTTCATGTGTTTCTTGAGTTAGCTCCCCAGATATGGTCTTTTGACTGTAGTGTGTCTTGAATATTATTGGATGCCTCCATGATAATATCCAACTAATATTACAAAGCAAGATCATGATGATGATATGTTTATATAGACTGATTAGGTTTTCAGATGAGATATAACCCTAGACATAAAAGGACTCGATCGAGGTAGTAGAGTGGATTTTCCACCTTGTGAGGACCTATCTCGACCTGATGGTGGACCCAGTTGTGATCCTTCTCCATGCACAAGATGGGATATTATAGGGCATGGTGTTATAGATGCATGACATGGTGAATATATCTTGAATAGAGTATGTGAACCTTTTCCAAGTGTAGTTTTATCTAGTTATGTTGAGGGGAGTTCATATCAAGGATCTCATGGATCTCCAATAGGATATCTTGGTAGTCATATAGTTCACATCAAGGTTCACCAACCTCTCTTGGTATTATATTTATATGGTTCATGATGGGTAATTTTGAGCACAAACCTTTGATCTTGTAATTTTTCATGATATATGAGTAGGATCAGTATGTATTTTCATCTCTTCTTACACTGGGGTGATAGAGAACAACTTGGTTGTGGAGATCACCAGCCAAGTAGTTTCCAAACAATTGTTTTTGTAGTGGGAACCCTAGATATGGGACCTAAATAGTTGGTAGTAGACATAAAACTTAGGGATCGAGGTGAGTGATGTGGCTATAGGGGAATTCATATATAAGAGGGTTAGCCTCTAAGGGTTCCCAAGGAGATTCCACTAAGCCAAGGTAGATGTAGTGCTTATCTTATGATGGGTGATCCTGTATCGCATGAGATTTCCCAATCCACTATGAAGAAGATAGATAGATAATAAATGGGATACCAAGGTAAGATAATGGCTTGAAAATTTAAGTATTCAGGGTGGTTGATGTAACAAAGGATCCAACAGATCTATGCAAGGTAGATGATGTTATTATCCATTTCCACTACTATCAACCCTAGGTGGTCCATGCTTGGGCTGATGATCAGGTGGTTAGGGACATGGATAAATGTAGGTAGAGGTATTTTATGATCCAAATTATTTGGATATGAAATAAGGTATGTTTTATTTATACTTTTCTTTAACTAAAATTTTGATGGAAACATGTATTATCCACTCATACCTTTCTACATCCCATGTTTGGGACATGGAGATTCAAATGGAATATTTAACTCAAACTTTTCACCTAGAGACTTCTACTGAGGGATATTCAGTGATCACACACTTTTTATGAAATTTTGACCAGACTCTTGGTAGATATAGCTTCATATGAGATCTATTCATAGCCTTAATGAGACCCTAGGATGTCATTCTAGGTATAAAATAAATCATTATAGTTTATCCATATATTGACTAATTTAGGAGGAGGATGTAGTTAATCTAAATAGATGGGATTAATTTTTTTACTTCATAACTGAGAAAAAATATCAATCAGAGATGGATCATATCATATGCAGGAGAAAAAAAAACAATTTCTCATCTGTTGGATAGTATGAACCTTAGAGCTATGGACACAATGAGTTTTTTGTTTTCTGTAGTGGTGGAGTATGCAGATGTTTTTCATAAGGACATACTGAGCTTACCACCTTATTTAGATATTGAATTATATATATACCTACACCTATGGTCTACCGCGATATCTATGCCAACATATTAAATGACACTTGTGGAGCTACAGAAGCTAAAGGTGATGTCAAATGATCTATAGAGGAAGGTATTTGTTAGACCCAGTGTGTCCCCATGAGAAACCCTAGTGTTTTGTATAAGAAGGAGAATGATATTTTGAAGTTATTCATAGATTATTTTAACATGAATTTGGTGACTATCAAGAATAAGAATCCAATTCCATGAATCAATGACCTATTTGACCACCAAAAATGGTTGAAGTGGTTCACAATGATTATCCTTAGTTTAGGTTATCACTAGCTCTAATTTTAAGAGGAGTATATACCTAAGATGACCTTATAATGGCGTTATGACCATTATGAGTTTCTAGTGATTCCATTTAGCATGGAGAATTCCCCAGCAGTGATTATGAGACTCATGAACTGGTTCTTTTATCCCTTCTATGATCAATTCATGGTGATCTTTATAGATGACACCCTCATATACACAGTATCATAGGAGAAGTATGAAATACATTTGAGGATGGTCCTAGACATACTTTGAGAAAACTAACATTGGTATAAGTTCCCAAAGTAATATTTCTAGATTCAAGAGGTCCACTTTTTGGGATATGTCATCACAAAGGATGGAGTAGTAGTTGACCCAACAAAAATTATGGTAGTGTTATTTTGAGAGACACCTAAAGGTGTGACTGAGGTGTGTATCTTACTTGCGTTGGTATGATATTATTAAAGATTCATTCCCAATTTCTCTAGGTTCTTGACACCTATGACTTTATTGACCCAAAAGGGGTAGCTTTTAATGTGGTTAGAGAAGTTTCAATTAGATTTTTAGAATCTATGGTAAATGAGGGAGTTGTATATGTGGTGTTCAAAAACACCTCTAGAGTTTGGATTATATGTGTTATGACGTAATGGATGGCGATGATTGTTTATGGGTCCCTGTAGATAACACCCCTTATGAATAATTATGCAACCCATGATTTGGAGTTGGTAGTAGTAGTTTTTTCCAAATAGACCTATAGAAACTATCTTATGGGAGATAGATCCATCATATATTCTAACCATAAGAGTCTTAGTTATATCTTATTTTATAGTGATATTAACCTGAGGTAGAGATGATGGTTGGAGTTCCCTCAGGACTATGATATTTATACAGTCTATACTAACGAGAAGGGAAATGTGGTGGGAGATGATATCAGTATGTAATCCCATTTGTAGTTTTTAAGTGATTAAATAGATCAATTGACATCTTTGTAGTTGAACCTTGGGGATGGGGGTGTAGTAGACTACCTTTGATCAATATTTGTTACCCCATGCTTATTCAATGCATCAGCAAAGCACAACTCGTAGATATTGATTACAAGGTATTTTATGACCAATTTTTTATAAGAAATTCTCTTAATGTCTTTTATGAAGGTGGGGAGAGCTTCACCATTCTCTGAGGATTATAAAAAATACCAGTCACACTATGGGAGGAGGTGCTGAGTGAGTTTCATACACCCACTTTAGTGATACACCTAGAAGTAGTGAATATTTACCAAGACATTCATTTTGGTTCCATATATAGTAGAAGAACCAGATGGGGGATTCCAAACTCATTTTTTTTTCATAATAAATGACTAATATGAGATTTACACTATGATAAAATTTATGATCAATTGAAATGAATCAAATAATAATTGATTATTGAACACTAGAACCAAGATACAAGATCATTATATATATGTTTATAATTCATTTAAAATATTATGGAATTACTTTGAGATTAATTATTTCTTTTTTGATGGATCTGACAATGTATCTACATTGTACCATAATTTTTTATAGGAAAAAATAGTATATTCCCTACAATGGTTATCCACATGTGTTCCATGATCCTTCTAATTTCAATGTAGGAATCTTTGAGTACTTGAACTATATATTCAGATGATTGTGGGATTCATATTTGATCTCCCTAAGAATCTATTCAAGTAAGGGTTCACTTAAACCTCTCTAGAATTGAGAGTGGTGGTGGAGGAGGATTGATATCCATTCTTGAGAGAGTCTTTGGTGGGATATATCTCAATGGATTCAAGGGAATTATATCTGATTGTCATTATACACAAAAAAATAAACTATCCACCTTAAAGAAAAAATATAATTGGGTATATATACTACTAGGGTCATAAATTAATAATTTCACATGCATCCTTATTATTTTTATTAATTTATGTAAAACCCCATGTATATAATAATAATAATTTTTTTAATTTGTTTTTGACATGCACAAATCCAAAAAATAAAAATAAATATTATTTATTCAAATAATATTAAATATATATCCTTTCTCATTGGACCAATAAAATCAGTTCTTTATTTCTCCATAATATTTATCAGACCTTGAATATTTACTATTTATTTAATAAATTAATATCACTAAATTATTCACCAATAAATAAATATTATTTTCAATAAACAGAAAATTAAAATTTATCAAATATCCACCTAAAAAATATTTTCTCCAATAATTGTTGATGGACTATATGTGATCTAAAAAATAGGAATAATTATTAAACCACATTAAGGAATAATATTTATTTAAATTGTTAAATAATAAATAAAAATATTATTTGACTGAAGTTCTGGATACAATTTGTGTGTGGCTCAATAGGCCTCTTTCTTAGTGAAATTTAGTGAAGTAGCCCAAAGACCAAGGTTAGCATCTAGTAACACACAAATAAACCCATATAGAAATAAGTTAACATGAAAATGAAATAAAACCAAAAAAAGATTCTTACTATTTAATATAACCCCTTTATCATTATATCTTTAATCAGGTATGTCAGATACTGGTTCCATCAACCTATGTGCTTGGTGTATCTTTCTTTGACTTTTTAGAAATTTAACATTACAATAGAACACCATAGACATCGATTTATTTGGGATATATAATTTCCATTAAATTTATTAATATACCAACTTCCATTAAATAATAGAAGGGACAAATCATTTCTCACATTATTCATTAATGAAATATTACTCATGACACACCCAACATATCGAACTTTTCTATAAAAAGATGTCGTCACAGTTTTCTCAATACGTAAAATTATGTAAGTTATAACATCAATTAATAATAATATTAAATACTAAGGACCAATATGTACATCCTCAGTCAGAAACATCCAATGAAATATATAAATTCATATTTCCTACTGGTGGGTCTCGTTCTCATATTTTCCTACACTAGAAATTACCAAGGGAGTACACCATGAGAAAGTACGTCGAAGTACAATGAGTATTTACCCCTAATATCCTACATCATTTTTGTCCCAAAAAATATCTCATCTTACTATAGAACATATATGTTTAAGAATACTTCAATGGTACTTCTGGGTTCTCATCACATCAGGGAAATACTACAACCTTTTAGTGTGATAGCTACTCTAAGATATTATTACACACTATGTCACATAGAATAATAAAAATGATGTGATAAAAAGTTTATTAATATTAAAAAAAATAAATATAGTTTATCATAAAGTACATAAAAGTTAGTTCTGGGGAAACAAATCTAACATACTCCCACTTGCATCAGATCTAACTACAAACAAACTTCAGTCCACTAGCTCTCACATGACACTCATGTTTCTTCTAAGATAAGAATTTAGTCAAGGGGTATTCCATGCTTTATTCTACTAAAATTATTCTTACAAAAACTCCACCCCTTTTATAAAAATACCATTAGAGGTGATACTTTCATAGTATATGATTTTTACATTGGTGTGACCTTGGATCTTTTTTAAAAGCCACCACTGTAGTATTATCACAATATAATGCTATATAGTCCTTAATGTAGGTACAAAATCAAGATCCTAGAAATTGTTTTATATCTAAATGGATTATTTGGAAACATTATGTGTTTCTATATATTCATACTTCACTCAATAATATATAAAACATAGCTACTTTGAACTCTTCCACCCCACAGCTCCCCTGTTGAGATAAAAAATATATCCTAACTAAAAATTTAGATCATTGTGATCTATTTGGAAACTATCATCAGTAGAACCCCTAATTACTAGCTCGCCATCTCCTCTATACAGTAAGAATATATCCTTACTTTTTATAAGATACTTAAGGATAACCTTAAAAATATACCAATGTTGTTTTCCAGTATCATTATGATATCTTCCATCCATTTTTAATGTGTAGCCAACATCAAATATTATATATAACATGGAATTCATGATTTATCCTACAACTGAAGCATATGGGATCTTACTCATTATCTCTTTCTCCTATTATTTTCAAGGACACGTTTTATTCAAAAGATGTATACCGTGTGACCCTAGAATCAATCCCATCTTGGATTGTTCCATACTAAATCTCTTTAGTATATGGTTAAACTATGTACTTTTACTTAGTCCAAGTAGCCTCATATATCTTTCACAAATGATCTTGATCCCTAGAATGTATTCTACTTCACCTAAGTCCTTTATAGAGAAATTTTTTTTTACCAGTCCTTAACTTACTATGAGACTGGTATGTTCTTTCCAATAAGTAATATATATTAAATATATACTAATAGGATAACAAACACACCCCCACTAAAATTCTTGTAAATACAAGTCTCACATTCATTGTTAATGAAACCAAAATCTTTTTATATCTTTATAGAATTAAATGTTCTATGACCCAGATTCTTTATTCAATACATAAATGAATATTTTCATCTTTCATATCTTTTTGTCATCACCTAGAGTAAAAAATCCTTATGGTTGTGTCATAGATACATCTTATTGAAATTTACCATTAAGGAAACTATTTTGAAATCCTTCTAGAAAATATCATAGTCATGGTAAGATGCTATATCAAGTTTAATTCTGATGGATTTAAAAATGTAAACTAGATAAAAGGGTACATCATAATTAATGGTTTGATTCTGTTTAAAACCTTTATCCACTATCCTTGATTTATAAGCACTTAAATTACCCTATGTAACTAGTTTTGTTTTGAATACCCACTTGTATCCAACATGAATTTCATCAACTGACAGATCAACCCAAACCTAAATTTGTAATGATACATGTAATCCATTTAAAAATTTATATAACCTTTCTATATTAATTCATTTGATTTATATATAGCTTCTTTGTAGAAGATAGGTTTATTATTGACAACCAATAATGAGTCACTATCTTTGGTGACCAAAAAACCATATCTGTATAGTTCTCTTAAATCTTTAGTGCCCCTACATAGTACTTGTGTTTTTGGTACAAATTCTTCTATGGGGAACTATGGAATATTTTCTTGTACTAACACTTTTATATCCAAACCATCAAATTCATTGAAATCAATATTTCTCCCACCATCCTTCTTGAGTTTGTGCTCCCTCTTAATAATGAAAAATTTTATAGTGATAATCACTTTCTTATTAGATGGATTGTATAGGTAATATAAATTTGTTTACTTATCATTTACCATTAATACACACTTTTTTCCCTAAGATGAATTTTTTTCTTGATAAGGCCTTAACAAT
This sequence comes from Viscum album, assembly GCA_963277665.1. Lineage (NCBI taxonomy): Eukaryota > Viridiplantae > Streptophyta > Magnoliopsida > Santalales > Viscaceae > Viscum > Viscum album. Next base: position 1,687,981,548 of record OY728163.1, on the reverse strand, counting down.
TTTCACACAACCCCATACATATATAAGCAAAAATAGAAGTTTATTTACCATCTAAAACTCAGGGGGAATTCCATTTTTCTCTTTGGTTAGTACTTTTTTGGTGTGTATGAAATAATTTGAAATATTTATCATCAAAAGGGCAATGAAATATCAAAACAAATCATTATAGACCTTACCATTTCTAGAAAGGTATAGTCTCTCATTTCATTAACACTATACCACTGTAGTTTGTACGGTTGAGGAGTTTAGATATAATCACAAACTACCATAGAAAGTCATTAAAATGTTGGCTAAGATATTAGGAAACTCAATCCAATCAAATATTCTTTATGTTCTTTATAATTTTATTCTCTACTTATTTCATAAATAAATTTAATTTATCAAAGGAATTGTACTTTTACCTCATCATGTAGATATATCCATATCTACTCAATTCATTAGTAAAAGTTATGAAGTAAGAATACCAACCTATATATTCTACTATAAATGGTCCACACTCATTAGTGTATACCAATCCTATAATATCTACGTCTCTTTCACCATGTTCAATTAATGGTGGTTTGGTCATTTTTCCTTATAAATAGGCATAACATCTTTCACGTGGAATTAGTTAAAAAAAGTCTAAATAACAAGCTTGATAGAGATTTATCAAATGATTCTATTTTACATGAACAGAATAATGAATCCATAGTTGAGTGTTATATTAGCCATGAAAACATGATTCATTATCAATTTCCAATACTGGGTTTTCATTATTTAATACATAAAGTCTATTATTTAAATGTGACATATCGCAAAATACATTGTCTTGATAAAAGAAACAATTATTTTTCCAATGATGGAAACAAGACTACCTATATTTAAGAAGGATACACGAATTATGTTCTTTGTAATGGTAGGTATAGAAGAAAAGAAACTTAAAACAAGTATCATTCCCATTATTAATGAAAGGTGGTAATCTCTAATGGATAGAGCAGCCAGCTTCTCACTATTGGAATCTCTCAAATCCAAATCTCAAATATAAGTATTTCCATATCTACTTGGTTCATACATTTAGATATAAATATGATAACCACAAGATGTATATAATAACAAATGTATAGAAATTTAAATATTATACTTGATAAATAATTCACCTTTATCTTCCCCTATCTTTTAGGTCCAGTTCCTCTTCCAGTGTCCTTGATTAACACATGAAAAACATACAACTCCCTTTTCCTTTCTCTACTTCTATATCTTTCTATTCATGGAAGTATGATTCTTGGGAGATTTATACTTGTTATGAGTCTTGGGACCCTTTTACTTGTTCTTATTTTTCATATTCTCCATAAGGACTATATGTATGTCACGCCCCATGTCCTTGTCCACTTGAAGAATTTGAGTAATAATTTCTAAAAGACTATTCTCATTATTTATCATGTTATAATTAACAATAAAAATAGAGAATGTATTTAGTAGTAAGAAAAGTATGAGAGCTATGTGAAACTCATTTGGTAATTTAATAATTAATTTGTCTAAGAATTCAATGTATCAAATAATATTGATGAGATGATCCCTAGATGTAATCGAATCTACAATATTAGTTGTAAATAGATCATTAGAGATCTTGTATCTCTTTTATCTCACATTATCTTGATAGATATATTGAAGGTGAGACATCATGTTATATGTATCTATATTATCATATTTCTTTAGAAGCTCATTGGTTATGTACTATATAATGAAACATTTAACATCTCTAGAATTGTTCAAATGTTTCTCGTAGAGAGATAATTCTTCCTCGCTAGCCTCTTTTCAAGGAACTTTAGGAATAGGTTCTTCCAATACATACAATATTCATTCCTGGAATAGGATAACAAATGAAAACCTTCACTACTCTCAAAAATTTGTACTGATGAGAAGGTTATCTTTCTCAAGTATGGTCCCTAGTTATTTTCTTTAATTCATATTTTTTGTTGTTTCTAAAAACAAGAAAAACAAAATTTTAGTTCTTTATTCGATAAAATTACATAATTAAGTAAATATTATATTTATTAACCTCCAAATATTTTATTCAAAACCTAATAACCCTCACCATTTTCTTCAAAATATCATATTTCTTGGACATAATTGAATAAAGGATCCATATTCCCCTTTTCATCACCCCAACTTTGTCCAGTCAATCAATTTAAAGAGTCTTTGGTAGGAATTACAAATTCCAACTGCATTAACTCATAGTTAGTTGATATAATAAGTAGAATCTCCAATCCTAAAATCATTAAACTGTATCTCATTAACCATTTACTCATAGTTAAACCAATTCATTCTTTATTAGTCCACCCTTTAAGTGAACTAATTTAAGTCAACCCAAAACTTCATGTTAGAGTTCCCTGATAATTTATTGTAACATAACTTTGGTTGGTCAAGAATTTTGAACCATGGTTTGATTTAACTTAAGTAGTGGAAGGATATACCAACATAATACATATAATGGAGTGATTTTATATTTATACCTAAATTTCAAATTTTTTATTTATTAAATTCTTTTTAATATTAAGTGTATTTACTTAATTGATTAAAAATGTGTTAGATAAAATTTATTCATAATCCAATTTGTTTTATTTATATATTTCATGATCATTAATTCATTAATTCATTTGATCCTGAAAAAAAATACATAATTAAATAACTATACAACTTGATAGAAATAAAATAATAAAGTTGTATTATCATGATATTTTACTAATGGTTAGTTTATCTAGCCAAGGATAAACTAACCATAGACCTAGGGGAAAAACACATTGAACCATTATCTGTTTTGTGTTTCATCTTTCCACCTATCCACCCATGAACCTCTTGTATTGATTTCACCTCAGGTCTATACTTGAACCACCTCCATTAAATTGTAATCTCTATCCATTACAAATTTTCTTTAACTCACTCTCAGGTGAGGGGAACCAAAGAATTGGTTAAGGGGTTTACATAAACAAAACCATGGTCTTGCAAGCACTTACATAATTAGAGGAGGGGTGAAATGCATAAAAAAAATTTAATTTAATAATAAATTACAATGAAACCAATCATATAAAATGGTCTGGTCTATTCTCACAATCATCCACATACATGCAAAAAATTATGAATTCCATAAAATATCATTAAATTATAATCATTCTTATTTAAGATAAATAATGATCAAATAAATTAACTATATTATTTAATTAATCAATAATTTTATCTTAAATCTCATTCTATTTTTCTTGAGATTCACTTCCATCACAATTTTAAGAAAATGAAATAATTTCATTTAAAATTATCTATGTACAAAAATGAACCTTAGAGGAAATAGGGTGAGTACCTGTCTGAACTACCCAACATGTATTATATTCATATACTATTTACTCATGCAACATGTGGCATAAAAATCTCAACACATAATTTCATAGTGTTTACTATCAACTTAATGACCACATTAAACACATGGTATTTACATAGCCAGTTATGTTTCAATGGTCATAGAGTAGTTACTGTATTATGGATAACACATGACATGTAGTTTCAAGCATTACAAAAAAAAGTAATTTGAAATTTGATAAATATATATAAAACATAACATGGTGTGTACTGTGAACTTATTCACCACATGAAACACATGTTCATAAGTTTTTAAAAATATAATAAATTGATTTTAAATCTTCATAATTTGGTAATATATGCGATGTATACCATCCAGCCACATGACATGTATATCTCTCACCATCAATCCTAGACACACACCTAGGTAATTGATGTGTAATAATTCCTTGAATAATAATAGATTACATTTTGTGTTCATATGATATATTACATATGATCTCTGAGTTATATGGTTACCAGTCATGTAAGCTGTGTAAGAAAATACAAAGCCCATCTTTGACTAATAGACTACATGATTATATTCTTGATGACCATGTGCCAACCTATCTCAATTAACATACGGTGTATTTAAATAAGAACCATGTGTAGTAAATACACATGTATCAAAATAATTCTGAATTAATTCTTGGTTCATTAGACATAGGTAAACTGCATGTACCTATGGGATACACAATGTGTACATTTGTGTTAATCAGCAAGAATCCTCATCACCCGCTGATGAGTTATTCAAATGTATTTCATAAATTAAATTAAATGAGTTGATTATATTTTGAATAATGAAGTATAATAAGAGTATATATCATGATTTTTATTAAATAACTATTAAATCATAATTTAAAAACTAATGATAAATTCATAAATCAATTAGAAATCATTAAATAATTATAAGACCCCTATGATACCACTTATAGGTTCTATGAATAATGAAAGAACCATATGGGGCATTCTTAACTTGGGTTTTTGTCATAATTGATGATTAATGTAATATTTACATGATGATAAATGCCTTGATAAATGGAAATGAATCATTGAATAATTTATGATTGAATGCGGGAACCAAAACATACGATCATCACATATTATTTATAATTAATTTAAAAAATTAAAGAATTACCTTATGATGAATTATTTATTTTCTGATATATATGACAACATATCTATGTCGTACTTTTATTTCATTATAGTAATCATGATTATATTCCCACAACCATTGATTGACACAAGTTCCTCGAACCTCAAAATGTCACCATGGGAATCTTTGGGTGCACGCACAGTAAATCCAGAAACTTTAATCATTCTCCTTTTATTATACCAATAATATCTTCATTGAAGGGTTATCTTTGATCACCCTATACTTGGTAGTGATGTTTTAGGAGTATTTCTCTCCATTATTAAAAGCGTTATTTAAGAGGGCTATCTCTAGGGCTTCCAAATAATTCTCTCTGGTTGTCTTTTTGGATAGAAAAATTAATTGGCCATCAAAAAGAAATAATATCATTGAGTTTATATACCTCTAGGGTTATAAAATAATAAATACACAAGTTCCATTATTATTATTAAAAATTCCCCCTTAACCCCATGTATATAATAATAAAAAATCTATTATTATTTCTTGATATGTGGAATGTTAATGAATTAAATTAAATATTATTTAATCAAATAATATTCAATATGTATTATGTCTCACTAAGAAAATAAAATTGGTCCACTATTCCTACACAATATTTATCAATCCTTTAATAATGATTATTTATTTAATAAATAATTATCACTTCATTGTTCACCAATAAATAAATATTATATTCACTAAATACAAAATAAATACTTATTAAATATTATTCTCAAAAAATATTCTCTCGAATAACTGGTGAAAAACTATATGTGATTAAGAAAAAAATAAATAATTATTTAACCACATGTTGGAATAATATTTATTCAACTTTTTCAAACAATAAATAATAATATTATTTAATAAAATTTCTGGATACACATAGTGTGTGACATTTTAGGCCTATTTCTTAGCGGCATTAGGTGAAGCTTCCCAAAGCCAAAGGTTAGTGTCTAGAAACACATAAAGGAACCCATAAAGAGAGAATATAATGTTTCAATGAATTAAAACCACATAAATATTCTTATTTTTTAATATAATCCCTTTATCCTGGTATCTCTAATCAAAAATTTTTTAGGTAGATGCCATCATCTTATGTGCTTGATGTCTCTTTCTCTGAAATTTTAGAAATTGAAATTTCCCAAAGAACACTCTATATATGGATTTATTTAGGCTATATCATTTCTATCAAAGTACATGAGATACTTCCTTCCATTAAAGAACAACATGGGGAATTTTTTCTTATATTGTTGATTAATGAAAATTTACTCATTATGCACCCAACATATCCTACTTCACTAGGAAGACTTTTCATCATGGTTTTCATTAATACCTCAAAGAACTTGACTCATAATAATAATTAATTATAAAATTAAGTTTTAAGGACCAATAAACACATTCACTGATAGTAACATCCAATGACACATAAAAATATTAATTTTCTACTAGTGGGTCTCATTATGATTATTTCATACATTGGAAATTACCATGCACACACATTAGGGGAAGGTGCCTCAATGACCTATGAGTCTCCACCCCTAATATCCTATACCATTTATTTCCCTAAATTTATTTCATCTAGATATAGAATATATATATAATAATACTTTCATGGATATTCTAGGTTCTCATCATAGTGGGGAAAGACTATGACCTTTCAATGCGATGAATACTCTTAGGACATTGTCACATACTATGTAACAAAGAATAAAACTCATGATGTGATAAGGAGTTTATTAATATTTAAAACAATGAATATATGTTATAATAAATTACACCAAATTTAGTTCTTGGGAACCAACTCCAGCACATCAGTATCAGTTTTTTTTGGTAAGGATAAAGAGGATTCTTTCTGAGTTTATCTCTTGATGTCTCAATTTCTAGAAGGTGAAGGCAAAGAAAAAAGTTTCAATGAGTTTGAACCAACAAATTGAGGTGCTAAAGTGGAACTATGATGGTATCTACATGGATTTTATGATGGTACTTACTTGATTATCTATAGGTCAAGAATCCATCTAGGTGATCATAGACCAAATAACCAAATCAACCTACTTCCTAAACATATGATATCAATGTTTAGTTGAGATTTTGGGATGCTTTTATGTAAATAAGATATTTTAGATTCCTTTATTCCCCTTAATGATTGTTTCAAATCATGATTATTGATTCATGTCATAATTGCAGAGCGGTTTATAAGAGGCTTTCATGACTCAGTTGTGGTTGAGCATGATGTTCCATCCCAGACAGAAATCTATACAAAGAATTCTATTTAGGTCATAGAGAAGATGATGTGGGATTGCATGTTGGATTTTATCCATAGTTGGGATGATCATCTAACCTTGGTGGAGTTTTCAAACAATAATAGTTACAATTCCACCATTGGTATGACACTATTCTTGGCCTTGTGTAAGATACCCTGTAGGTTATCAATATGTTGGGTGTATCTAGGGAAGACAATGATCATTTGTCAAAAATTAGTTAAAGAGATGATTAATAAGATTAAAATTATAAAATATAAGATAAAGTCCACCTAGAGATGTTATAGTTCCTATGTGGAAAGATGATGGAGGAATTTGGAGTTCCATGAGGGAGACTATGTGTTCTTAAAGGTCTCTCCTTGGTTAGGACAATAGAGATTTTGGCTCAGGAAGCAAGATATATTTGAGGTTTATTATCCCTTATCAAATACTATATAGAGTCACTGAGGTGGTATATCACTTGGCCTTACCACCATTGTTAGAATGGGTTCATGACATCTTCCCCATATCATAACTAATGATATTTTTTCATGACCCACCATATGTTATTGAATGGGGTGAGGGGAACATTTGGAATGAAACTACATTCTTAGAATACCTGATGGTTATCAATGATTGATAGGAGAATATCCTTCATGGGATATTGATTCCCATGTTTCACATTTTATGGTAGTATAGGAACCTCAACGAGAGCTCACGGGAGTGAGTGAACTGGATGCAAGATCAGATTCCTCACCTATTTGAGTAGGTTTTTTCTTTTTAGGATGAAAATTTTTTAGGTGGGGAGAATGAAACTGTGCTATTTTTTATTGTTTAATACATTTTAATAATTTAAAGAATTCTTTTCAGAGTAATATTTGTATTTATCATGGGTTTTTATGGACTGTGACGGTTTTAGTGTATTAAGTGTTTTTAAGACTTTTTTGGTCCAACACATGCTACACCATGGCCATGGTTCAAAACTTGGTGGTAGCCAATGAGCTCTATGAAAAAGGAAAAGGTGAAATGAGGAGGATTGGGCATGGATATAAGCATAGAGTGTCTGGGAAGGACCATTGGGACCTGGCCATAATGACCTTACTGCACCCATAGTGGAGGAAATAGGGAGGGAAAATGACTAGGATCTTAATAACACACCATAGGGAGTGGTCGTGTATAGAAACCTAGGTTAGTGAGTTTGAGAAAACCATGACCTTGGTTTAGTCCATTGTGGAAGTTTCATGGATTTTAAAATAGATGAAACTGCCACATTCTTCCATATATATTGAATATTTTAAAGGGGAAACACGTGCATCTTTAATAAGAGGTCTTTAATGTGACATTAATCAATTCAATCTTATTTCCTTGATTGTTCCCTCTTCCTTTTAGAAATCCATATTTTTTGGTGATTTCTAGTAGATATGGATGATCTTAGTTGAGGGAAAAAAAATTCTATGTTCTTATTTCTACCAACGTATGTCCGTCCAACCTAGATATAAGGTTGAAGCTAGGGAGATGTATTCTTGTTTCTATTGATCGATGATGGAAAAAATTGAGGATTTTGGGAGGCGACATCAAGCATAGTAAGATCTTCTTATTAGATGCTTGTAGGCATTTTATCCTCTAATGATTGATCAAACTTGAGGTATGACTTTGCTTTGTTGGTTAATTCACTATTTTTAATTTCTATGAGGAAATAAAATTGATTTAATTATAAATTAATTTTTGAATCATTATTTATTGATTTATATATTGAATATTTCATTTTCTTAAAATTAGGGAATTGATATTTATTGTAGAAATTTTATTTATCATACTTATTCATTAGATCACATCAATTTTTTCTGACCAAACATGTCCCTTGTTATATGCTCAACTTTTTGTTTCATTACTTTACACCTTCGTTCTACGTTCATCATCGATGTTTGATTAGACTTTTATTTGATTATATATATGATCCTATTTTACTGTGAATTTTATTTTATGTTTCTATAGTTTTTTATGTGGGTTCGGTGTTAGTATTGGAGATATGACTAAGGCATGACGGTGCTGGAAAAATATGATGGTGGTGTGGGTGACAATTGTTTTTCAAGACGGATCATATGAGTTTCTCTTTCTAGTGGTATGACGAAAATGAATCTAAACTTTTTCACATAATCATAGGGATTTTTAGATGATGCCCATGTCATAAGAGGAGGAGAAATAGGTGTGGTAAAATCCATATGAAATATCTAGAGTTTTAGATAAATAACTACATACAAAATGTACTGTTAGGAAGGAAACATATCGTGTAGACCCCTCCTTGTGTTGAATATCCTTTTTAGCTAAGAAAATATCACATGACTGTGGAATTTTTCTATGTTCCATGTGACTCCTAGGATGGATCCTTATTTAGCATTAGCGTGTTCTATTAAACATTTTTGGTATAGATGTGTTCCCTCATTTCCATTCCCATGATGGTATAGTGAGCATCCCATCCCAAGTAGCGAACAAGCGATCCCTTTTATGGGATAGTTTTGGTTAGAATCTGGTCTCTATCTCATTCTTCTCAAGATCATGTCATCTATCCCACACATGACATCTTGGGAATGTGACCCCCCTCCTAGTGGGTTATTTCATATAGAGTCAGGTATCCCATATAGACCATACACATGATCCCCTACTTGTGTATCTTTGTATTATGAGTACCATAGAACATGAGCTTTAGCATGATTGGCAAGGAATCCCTAAGTGCATCAGGGAGACCCAGGGATCAAATCTAGGTGGAGACATTATTTTCGGGTTACTGTAGTAGGTAATGTAGCAGTACTATAGTGGGAACTATGCAATATTGTAGCGGGAACTGTAGCAGGTACTGTTTGGCACTGTAGCAGCTAAGAAAATGCCCCTGTTTGGGCATTCGTCCCACCAATTTGGTCCCTGAGTCCTTTAAGGCCTTCGGGCCACCTAGGCCTTCGCGTCAGTAAGGCCTTCAGGCCACCTCAAGGCCTTCGGGCCACCTTAAGTGTAGATGCAAACCAGATGACCTATGAGGAACAAGCTCTAAAAAGAGGATGAGCAAGGAGCTTTCACCACAGTAGAAGCTAAACAGATTGCAATAATGAGAGGGTATGGCACCTACCATCAGGAAAAGCCTGTCCATGCACGGAAATGCCTAGAAGAACAACCATGTGAAGGTGGGGAGCTGATCTCACAATGAAGATGCTGGGGAGGAGCAGTTCCAGGTAGTTAGTCTAGGTTGTATGTAATGTTTGAAGCCTACGGGCAAATTAATTCCTCTAAGGTCTACAGGCCATGTAAAACTTATGCCTACAGGCCTTTTAGGGGTTCCAAATCACCCCTTGAAAGGTGGATTATCAAAATCAATAAAAAATGAAGGCCTTAGGGCCATTGGTGGGGTACCATAAATGGTGGAATGACCCATGGAGTGAGTTCTCTTAGATGATAATTAACTTGGATACTTGAGAAGAATCCCTAGTCTAGTAGTGAGGACAGACTTCACAAAATTACTTGAGTCTTCCTATATGTATATTTAGGTTTATATTTTTTTATTGATATATAGTTAACACACTCTATGATGCTCTATGTTTGGTATTTTTGGGGCATTCTATTGGGTATGTTTATAATCACCAATATTTGTGATTTTCATGTATGTGTCTTACATTATGAATTCAATAGACCTTTTGATGAAATACTATGTGGAACAAGAGTTCGTGAAGCATAGTTAGGATAGACTGACTACAGATGGATTATGGAGTCATAGTTTGGTAGCAGTTTCATTTTTTATAAAAGTTTGGACTCTTTTACAGTTTTTGTGGTATTTTATTTTGATTTTTTATCTTTTTGTACTCATATTATGTACTTATATGTGGGATTAGATGTAAAAAATGATTTTTTAGTATCTTTTATTTATATTTATTCTTATACTGATGATTGAAGATGTGTGTGTGTACAATCACTTTAAGATAAGGCCTTCCATGTGGTTGATATTCTTACAAGGAACTTTTCACCTATCCCTTGTTTATTTGAGGTGAGTTTGGGGTGTCACTACCGACTTACCATAGACCAAGCCATCCCCGGTGGTCTGAGTCATAACACAGGACACTAAAATGAGATACTTGTTATAGTGGGTCGACAAAAATAGAATATTGAATCTAAATTGTGGAAACCCACACTCAAGAGGGGGGATAAAAAATATTCACAAGTCCTTGGATTAGTGATAACCTAGTACAACTATATCAGTTTTCTAGATCCTTACAGAATCTATACAGATAATATTTAGTTTCTCTAATTTCATGGAAATCTAAAGTATGTTTTCCATCAGTTGAGACTTCTATTTTATTTTATAACACTACTTTGTTTCTCTATTCATTCCTTAATCTATTTCTTGCACAACAACATTCAAGAAACACCTCTTATTTTATTGTATACACAATATAGCACACACTCTTCACAGTAGTAAGTACAATTGATGATCATTATTTTTCTTTTTTATTTTCTCTTATTCTATCTTCTTCTATCTTCTTTATTTAGTGTACTATAACTTTCCTAGAGATTCTTCTCTTCCAATATTTTATTTAATTATTATTTATCCCAAAAATACTAAAATGTTTATTATTATCTTCTCTTTAACTCTTTATAATGTATATGAATAAACAGATTCATGCCCCTATATTATTATTTGATACCAACAAATATTATATTTAGATTATATATCATACTTTCAACTAAAATTCATATTTATCAACATTAAATATATATATTTAATAATAATAATAATAATAAGTATATCATTGATTATATTTTCCTCTCTCTCTCTCTCTCTCTTCTTCATTCTATTATTTACAAAATGTAAAAATACATGAGTTGAATTATCACGTTTTATGGTAATTAAAATCCTTCTTGACCTTCACCAACTTCCCTTGACCAGATCCACAATTCAATGGAATTATTTTGTTTTCATAAAACTACCTCATTAATTTTATCATAACCATATATAATTATGAATGAGTGAATTTTTCCATTGAATCAACCAATGCTATTTTTCTATACACAATCATTTATATGTATTTATACTTATATATAAATATTTCAATTACTCCCATCATGAATTATACTCATGATATTATTAGAAAATTTCTTCCTATCTCTTAATTAATATCTTTATTATTCATTTAATTCTAATATATCACCCTTAATATTTCCATAAAAATTGTAAAAAATATTTCACACAGTAAATATGAATATAAATATATTCATGCATCCAATATATCATGGAAACCTTCATTCATGAAGCAAACCTTTCCAAAATTTTCTCTTCTTCTTTCTCTCCAAACACTATTTAACACATATTCTTGAGTGAGAATTCATATGTAGTGGTGTTCATTATCCTATGTCAAATATAAATAGTCTACATCTCCACTTATCTTTATTAAAAATTCCTAGACTTCTCATTCCACAATATCTTTTATCATGATTAACCAATATCATAATATTCATGGATTTAATGAAGAATATAACATGAATTGTCAGAATCTTCTTTCCTCATCTAACATGCACACATGTAAAGATGCATGAATGTACACATCCACACTCTATCTCATGTACACATAACATTTCACTTGAATCCTTCATAAAAAATCTTCTATTTCTATTATAGAGACAACTTGAATTTTATCTTTAGGCATGCAATCACTCATCTACTGTGAAATTTTCACAGTTAATGGATTTATTCCCATAGAAGGTCCATGTGAGCCTCATTATCATGGATGATATATGAAGATAATCATGGAAGCATTGAAACTCATGAAATATTTCATTCATCACATAGAAGATATATTCTTTATTTATCTAATCATGTAAGGATAACAGTTATGTTTACAGAAGATAAATCACTCATGAGATCTCATGTCAATTTACTTCTTCCCCCAAAAGATCATTCGTCACAAAAGTTCTAGGTACTGGTTGTATCTCATCATGCACAAAATTTCTGTTCCATGAATGTTCCTCCTTACTATTTCTCAAGGAAGGTCTGAAAGACCCATGATTGCTTGATTCAAAAAATGATGGTCTTCTCATGCCCATGGTATCTCATCCACATAGAAGTTTTTCAACTTAAATGTTCTTTTGATTCGTCAAATATGGAGTTTATAGAATCAAAAACCTATACATTAGAGAAGATTATGTGAGAATTATCAAATAATCAGTGATAGGAAGACCTTGGATATATTCATATCATTTAAAGATGAATGAATAGTACCTATATGGATACATCACACATCAGAGATTTTCTAAGTCATACATGCTTAATAAATATCTATATTCCTTTATGATAAGAGTAACTGAGTCCACTCAAAGATCCCCTCACACATCATCATCATGTCTCCATGTATGGTGGAACCTCCACCACTCTTGGTGCACTATGTTCATTCTATTGCCTCCTTGTGTAGGCACTCTAACATAACTATGATACCCAACCACCTCATGATTTCATAGATAGTTTTCATCCTTTTTCATTGATACTACCCCCAAAAATGTAGTTAATGTATCTTATCAATGATAGTTTGGGGTTGAATTATTTTTTAACAACCATTGTAAAAGATTAGGAAAATTCTCAACAAGTAAACACCAAGTCATCAAAATTACCCTTATCCTTTTTTATTTTAGGTGAATAAATATTTTCATATTCCTCTCACTTCAAACAATTGAAAAAATCATTATCCTTTTATCATTAAAACATATCATATAATGGTTTATTCATGTTGTAAACATAGTTCCATATATAAGAATTATTGGAACATGTATTTGATCATTTAAGAATGGATCAACAAACACCAGACATAATTTTCCTAAAACAAGGAAATAAATTCATTTTCATATACCACATCCAAGATGTATATACCAATATAAATCCAATAAATATAATTAGACACTTAATTGGTACTTCATTTTAATATCCAATCTCTTCTTCTTCACAATCACCATATTGAAATCTAACATTAATGACACTCCATTTATATTGAAAAAAAGAAAACATAAACAAAGTGGGATCAATAATCTCCCACTTTTATTTTTTTATCAATTCTCACATAAAATGATATGAAAATATGTAAACTTCATTACCACCATCCTTATTCTTCATCTTTCTTACTAATCAATCTTAATTTTTCATTTCATTTTCCCTTTCCAATCAATCATGTTATTTTACTCTCTCCCCTTATTAATAATAAATGGAAAGTATCCAATAAATAATTATATCAATTATTAATTAAGAAACATGTCATAAATAATTTACTCTATGGCTATGTGATCCATTCAAAGTGTAGAAAATAAGATTATTGGATTTAGACAACAAATATTTTTTTTATCAATTTAACTTGATACCAAATGAAATGAAACAACTCAAAGTATAACTTTAAGGTCTATTAGAAATTAAGTATAAGATGATTCAATTGATAATACCAACTGAGATACCCATTTTGATAATATTTTTAATGAAACATATCAACCATAAACTCATAAAATCACTTTAATACACAAATTAAAATATTGAAAAATATAGAAGTTTTTGAAAATAGCCCTGTAATTTTATTTCAAACATTCACTTTTATGTCATTTAATTAAACTATGTTCTACACCAAAATATTTAAATTTTATTTAAATTAAAAATAATGAGATATTTATAACAACATAAATTTTCAATGAAACATTCACCAAGAACTTTATAGAATAATTAGATGTGTATGAGATAAATAATTATAGAAAATTATTTATCATTCTTAACTTGTCTCCACCTCACAGAGATTATACTCATAGTGATGAATATATTAAATATATATATTTTAGGATATCCATGTCAAGAATATACTAAAATTAAATTCTTTATGTGGATATCCATTTTTGACAACTTCAACATAATCATCATCAAGGATGGTCTTCTTCAAGGAATATTATACAAAATACTAAATATAAGATCAAACCAAGATAGAATAATATTAATTTTTCAAAAAAGTGTTGATTAAATATTTTCTCTTTCTCAGGCCCCTAATATTATCGTTTAAATTCCCCTACATTATAAGTACAAATACACTAAAAATATAATAGGAAATAAGGTGGATCTCACTGATCCTCAATGGGAACAGAAGGGTTTAAAGGATTTTCAAAACCACATTATACCAATCATCATGTTACCACATTTGGTTTTTAGATTTTTTTTTGTTTTTATAAAACGTTTGACCCATCAAAGTTTTTATTTAATTGTGTGGGATGATTATTTTGTTTTTTTATCCATATATTTATATGCACCAACTTGTGTAATCCTTATTGTTTTTATGGATACTTCTTGTGTTTTAAATGTTGTTAAAAAACCTCTTACAGCTTTTCTATACCTATTTTATATATCGTATAGAAAATATTTAACATAAGGGGTTTCTTATGTTTACAACCTCTTATAAAATTTTCTCTCTTCATATAAACAGTCTTCTTCTCTTTTCTCACAAGTCGTTTCTTTTACTTTTTACACTTTCCTTGATCTTTCCAAAATTTGAAGCCATATTTCAAGTAATTATTTTGGGGTGTTGGAAGCTTCATTAGGGGTTTTACATGGTTCAATTTGAGTGATTTTATCCACATAATCTATTCTATAATTTTCAATATTTCTAATATTTTTGGAATTTCTTTTTACCTTATATTTTTTATTATTATTATCCAATTAACTCTCACCCATTTTATTTTTTATATTCTTGAGAGAATTATTATTTACAAAATTAATTTGTTATCTTCCCAAGTTTGATTTTAATTTCTTTACATATTTCTTTGGTCTTCTTATCTCATATGATATTGATTCATTCTTTTATGGGAATTCCCCAATTCTATGATCACAAGTTTTACCAACATCACATAAATCTTGAAGGGACTTGAATCTATTCGAATTATATAGATTTTTATTATTCTATTAATGTTTCAACTTATCCATATTTACCCCATTAGATATGTGTTTATTTTTATTCTTTTACATTTGATAGATTATACCAAAAATCCATTTCATAGTTCCTAATCCAATTACAAAACCAAAAAAGACCCACAAAAAATTATCTTTTCACTTTATCTACTTTTTTTTCTAGATTTGTTATCAATATTTTTTTGGACTTAATTTACCACTGAAAGGGATTATCTTTGGGAAAAATATTCTTCACACATTCCTCTATCCAAAATAGATAGTATGATATAACTCTCACCATTTATTCTCATCCATACTTTTATATAATTTGTTTTTAGATCTCTAACAATTATACAAATAGGATTAGGATTTTTTAAAAAAAAGGTATGGATGGTTCCATTTTATTTGAGCCTTCTCGGTGATGATCTATTAATGATTTTTAAAACTTATTTCAACTTGATAGACCTATTTTTATAGAGTAATAAAATTTATAACATCCCATGGTAATAGATCCTTTAACATTAAATTGTGAAGTCCCAATATGCATCTTCCCAATGTTATCCTATTTAATTTACAATTCCGAAATTTCATATTGAGATAATTCTTATAATATTTAATAAATTTCACTATATCACCAAAATTATCTTTTATTTTTTTAGATTATTATTAAAAAATTCTATCCAAATCAAGTAACAATGTGTAAAGATCTATTATTTCCTTTTACTTAATATATAGTTGTAAATATTTGACATCAATTATAATTTTATGATTAGCTACTAATACAATGAAATTCAATTTAAGAGTATTCTAAACTTCATCTTTATCTTGAAATTATTTTATTAACTTAATTTCAATCATGTATAATGTCTCTTTATGTTTGAAATATTATAGTTCATTGATTCCAACTTGTTTGGAGAGATCTTCAAAAGTGTTGAACTTATTCTTCAATAATTTCTCCATTTATCCATTTTAATACTCAAGTAAAGTTATTTCATTTTATATGATTTTAATGATCCCAATAATTATAGAAAATATTTATTTGGGAAATAAATGAATCATATCCTATAAAGAATAAACAATAGCCTCTAATGAAAAATGATTACTTTCACTTGGGTATTCTTCTCATTGAAAATTTTCATATAAAATTTTAAATACGAGAAGATCACTCGTAATCCATAATCATTTTGTGGTAGAAATATTATGCATCTCTTTTATGGTAGACCAAAATAACTTTTCATATTCTTACCATATATATATTACTTCTTAAGTATATTTTATTGGATATACTTATCTTTCTTTCAATTTTATTAAGAGGGACATATTATTAAACTTTCTTTCACCTTTAATTTTCATGTTCATCATGGTCTTGGTTGAAATAAAATTATCCTTTAAAATTGATGAATCTTTACTAAAACTAAACTTTATTAAAAATTTAGGAGAAAATATTTAAATCTTAAAAAATATAAAAAACATAAAAAAGGATAATAGAATAAATTTGAACCTTCCTTCTGACACCAATTGTTAGGATCACTTAGGGAAATTCTCAACACTATGAGTGAAGAGGGATGAATTAGAATTGGGTACATTTTATACTAGTTTAATCATTTTATCCTTTTACCTATTAAACTTATTAGGATCTTGATTATATCATTATATTTCCTCTTATTATTTCATAAGAACATAGAAAAAGTGATTAGAAGATTTATAAGGTTCATCTTTAAATAAGAAAAGCTACAAGGTTCATGTTTCAATAAGAAAAGATAGTACTTGGTGTAATCAATAATGAATACTTGATCACATAGACTAATATAATGAGATAACTATTAATTGGGTGGGATAAAAATTAATATTGAAACTGAAGTTTGGTACCCTACACTCAATAAGAGGGACCAAAAATAATCTAATATCCTTGGACTGGTGATAACCTGGACCAACTACACCAACTTGCTGGATCTTTGTACTTACTATATAGATAGTTTTCAATTTCTCCAATTTCATTATAACACCAAGAAAGTTCTCTTCCAATTGAGACTTTTTTTAATGTCATAGTTCTGATTTATTCTTATCTTAGTTCTACTTATATTACTGTCATAGAAACTTTCAAGAAACTCCATTACTTCTTCTCATGTATGCACAAAGGTTCACAAACACTCTTCACAATAAAAAGTTTGATCACTACTCCTTACTTTTTATATTCATGTTCAAACTGATATTCACAATATATTCTTATCCTCTTATCTTTTCTTCCTTCTTATTTATTTTGAGAAATTGAATTTCACTAGATCATATTCTCTTCCTATCATCTTCTTCTTTCTTCTTCATACCAATATAGACATAAATGGATCTTCTTCTCTACTCTTCAACTTTTTTGAATGTATATGAATGAACAGAGTCTGATATCTCTATTATTATTCTATACTAGAAAATATTTTCTTTAGTTTATATATTGGATCCTTAAATTAAATTTATCTTTAACAACCTATAATATATATATATTTAATAATTTTAATAACAACTAAAATATCAATTATATTATCCTCTCTCTCTTCTTCATTTTGGTATTTATAGAACCTCATAAATAAAATATTTTAATTTCTATTATTTATGGAAATTAAAAAGCTATTTAATATTCATTAATTTACTATTTATTGATCTATAATTCATGGCCTCCTTTTTTTTCATAAAACATCCTCATTAACTCCACCATAACCATATAATTTTATGATTATGTTACTTCTTCAATAAAATCTTGCTAGACTCAATTTATATCCATGATCATTTATATGAATTTATAATTTCATATATATATTTCAATTACTACCATCATAGATTATGCTCATTATTTTATTCATAAATTTATTCTTATATTTAACTATATATTTTTCTTCTTCATTTCATTCAAACATTTCACCTTTTATCTTGTCATGATAATTTCAAATTACACCACATGAAATTAATAATCATATTAATTTATGTATGCATGAAATCATTATTAGAAATGTTCCTTCATGGAAAAAAGCATTCTATAATAACTATTTTATTTTCTCTTCAAACACTATTGAATAACTTTTATTTTATGAGAACTATACGCAGTGGTGTTGATTCTCTTATATCAAATAAAATACCTTGACATCTTCACTGCCCTTTATTCAACATTATCATACTTCTCAATCCATAATAGAATGTATCATGATGAATCAATATTATGAAGAACTGTATTTTATTACACCTCAATTTATGTTTTTTAAATAAAGATACAATTAATACAACCAAAAAATATCATGAGGCCTATTTTCATTGGGGAATTAGCTATATATAAAATTAACTTGAAACATGGGTACAACATCATTACTTAAAAACTAAAAAGCATACCATTATATTTCTTGGATCTTCAAAAACTGGATGGGAGAACCTAGAGATGTACATAAGAAAGCGCCGAAATATACAGTCTAGTATGGGAATAAAAAATAGAATAAGGTAAATCATTACACGTGATTCAAGAGGAATATCAAGGAAACATAAGAGGGGTGAGAATAATAATCTTGATAAATGATGCATGATATAATATAGTAGCATAAAATAAACATAGGAATGCAGAAACAACATAAAAAATGACATAATAAAATCAATTCAAGTATAAACACCAAGACAACATGACATAGTGTTCTCAAGATAATATCCTATGCACCATAAATGTAATATCATGAGATAAGAACATTACCCAATGCATTGGAGGACAATATAATTCTTGTCCCACCCATTTATTTAATATAATGTGCATGCATAAGTGTGCTAAACAAATCATACAATATAATTATGTATTTCATCAATTTTAACCCCATGATTAAGGAATTCAGGGTAAATACATGTAAATACCCAATTAATCAAGTATAAGTACAACTAGGTGAATTATCTTTAGGGTAAATGGAGATGGGTATTCACTACACAAATGTTTGGTATGGAAAATCGTAGGATAATTTCGGTAGCATAAGGGTTGTATATAAAGGTTTATAGGGGAGTGAATGAGAGTGAAAGGGGTATATCGTTACTTTGGAATCATAAAGAAAGTAATAGGAATGTATAAAAAATATATCCCAAAGTTAACAATTGGAAATCAAAAGGAATTCCATAAATAAGGTTGTTGTATAAAGAGGAGAAGGAGAAGATATATTACCATGAGAGGGTGCTTCTTAATGTTTGGGAGGAGATTCTTAGGATATTTGGAGAACCTTTATTGGAAAATAGATAGGAAAAATAAAATTAACAATGTGATCCAAGAGTTTTGAGTGAGTATTAAAGAAAGGTTTGTTTGGTTTATGTAGAAAAAGATAGGATAATTATTTAATAATTTAAAAACATAGGCTTTGGACTCTATGATGAATTATTCAAAACCAAAAACCTTTACATGGTTTTATCACATGTTATTCCAAATAGAAGTGGTTTTAATTATTTTATAAGGCTAATAACATATCAAATTAAAATAGTTCCCTCCGTGATGTGTAAGTGAGTCATGTTTATAAAGACTGGATTTCAAAACCATAAAATATAATATGGATTTTGGAGGATTAATCATGGATTCATAAAATTAATAAAATTACATAAAAATGATATTTTAGAGGTAAAACATAATTTTGGTCTTGGATACTCTTTATAGTATTTATTACATCACTTTGGGGTTTTATGATGTCATAATATGCATTATATATTTATACTGTATTTAATTTTGACCCAAAAATTATGTTGTCTCCAAAAAGTATGAAAAAATAATTGTTGGACAATTTTTACATGATTATTTAAAAAATAATATCTATTATGTCCAAATAACTCTTTAGATATGAGATTTTACACTTTTAAATTAAAAATAATCATTTATTGAAAAATACTGGTTTTTTGAAAATAACATTTTTCTAACCATTATAAAAATTACATTTGGATTTAAAAAATCATAGTATCATTTATATTAAATGAAAATTATTTCATAAAAATATTTTATTAAAATATAATTTTTTCAAAAAATCTTTAATTCATCAAAAAAAATCTCTTTATTGATACTATATATTTTAAAATACCATTTGTGTTTCATCATTTTGAAATCTTGTTTTATCAAACTCATTATTTAATCAATAAAAAATTAATATTAAAATGGATAAATATTTTCTTTTCAAAAAAATATCAAAAATAATACTATTATGGTATAGATATACAACCCTTTATAACACCAGTGAATTTCCTAAGTGTAAGGTTTTTGATGGTGATATTTTCATGGGCTGGTTTAGCGAATGTGGTTTGGGCTGTAATCTCAATGAGTTTGAAATTCTCCCATAAACAGGTTTTATCATACATAAGCTATTGAATATCAGCTTACTCTTGGTCAAGTGAAATTCATAGTGATTCTATATCCCTTATAAGATCTGATAAAATGGCATTGTAGGGTATGATCCTATTGGTCGAGCCTATCATTCCATCCTTTTATGTCAATTGAGACTTATCATAACCCTTAATATAATAATCTTTATAGTCCCTATAAAATGATTCTATTATCAAAGAATATGGTTTTTAATAGTCTTTTAAATGTGAAATACTATATAATGGTCCCAAAATAATCAAAGCAGATCATAAATATTCTATAATTAAATTACTTGATAAGAAATTTATTCATTCAAAAAAGGAGTTTCATTTATAAAATTTTAAGTCATTAAATATTTCATGATATGTATGGATTTGATGAAAAATATAAAATTCATCATAAAATTATTTTTTCCTCAGCTAACAAGCATGAACATAACCCATTCACCATCTATCTCATACAATAATAAAATTTCACTTGAATCCTCTATAAATGAGATTCATTTTATTTTATGGATACCCCTTTTTGTCAATATACAGGTGGGTGGATAGTCATATTTTGTGTATATTTCATAGTCGGTGGACTTATTCCCATGAAAGCTCCATGAAAGACTCATACTCATGGAATCATATTCTTCACTCATGGAAATTCTATCTCAACCTCATTATTAAGGATGATCCTTCAAGATTCTCATGGAATCACTGAAACACATAGAAGATCACCTTAATATTATGAAAGTTTCATGTTTGATTCATCTCTTCATATAAGGTCCCTAATTATGTTCATATATGATCCATTACTTATATAAGATAAATTAAATTTAATTCTTCCCATCTAATATCATTCTTTATGGTAGATCTATGCACTAGCAGTAAATCTTCACACCCAAAATGTTTGTGCCACAATAGGTCTGTGCTTGCTATCACTAATGGAAGTTCATGTAGAACCATGTTAACTCATGTCACATAATAATATTTTCTCATTATCATAGTTTTTCATCCACCTGAAATATTATAATATTAAATGTATGATTGATTCATCGATCATGGAGTGAATAAAAACGAATCACTATATGGTAGAGAAGATGTTGTGAGCAATGCAGGATCATCAATGATCATAAAACATTGGATATATGTGTATCATTTAAAGATAGATGAACAATACATTCATAGCCACATCCCACTAATGATCTTTCTTTGTGTCTGTTTTTTATTTATTTTCAATAAGCCATAAGTGATTAAAAACTCGATTTCAATATAAATTTATTAAATAATAACAGGTTAGAGTTTCTTTAGTATTCCCATGATTTTTTTAATTTTTTTAAGAAGTTACATACATGGATGTTCAAGGGTCATAAGATCAAATTTTGGATAAAGTGGATTGTAGTATAACAATTACAGTACTAATATTTAAATATATAATTAATTGTGTCGGTTGATAAAGGGTCATGATTTATAACATCTATGAGAAGTTTTGATGTGTTTGGGAAAGGTCAGTGTTTCTTTCCTGATGCTTAGAGTTGAGGGGAATAAATTATCAAAGTGTTATGAAAATGATATATAAATGAAAGTTTCATTTAGCTTATGGAATATATTTATATTATGATTAACTATATAAGTAAATTCATTTACACTATAAGATAATTCTTTTACGCATACCAGGAGCATGAGTTCAAAATTTGGAAAAGGAATTTATCTTACACACAGAAGATATTTTTGACCACATAACTTATTTTGAATGCCTGTAAGATAATTTATTCTAAGGGGTTTAAGGTTAAAGTAAAATATATTATAGGGAGATTCTTAAGAGAATTCATTTACATAAGAATAATTTTATGTTGGGCCTTAAAAAAAATGGTCAATATTGATAGATCTTGAGGGACATATTAATACCACACTTGTGGTAGCTAGGATCAACCACATTAAAGATAAAAATATCTACATGGATAGGCATGGTTGTAGGATATTGGGAACACATATCACCTACAAGGTTATGCAATTTTATGCTCATAACACATGGAGAGTACATATAAATGTTCATTGTGGTATGTGAAAGTGTGTGGTGTGGCACACATGGGTGAGTGAGTTTATGTTGTTTTAGGTGCGAACCCCAGTTCAAGATCGAGATGTGGAAGGAACATGTCATGTTATAAAGTGAATCTAAACCAAAGACAACATAGATGTGGGATCACATAACTCTGTTATTATTCAAACATTTAATAAAGTCAGCCATAATCTAGACCATCTGATCTATTTTTTCGAAGATGTATGATATAAGTCTTTGTTGTCTTCAACCTCCGTCCACATGGTTTGTATTTTTTGACCTCAAACCTTCATAAATAATTCATGCCACTATCTCGACCAAATAGTGTGACATCAAGCATTATAAAGATCATCATCCATATAGTATTCAATGTGTCTGTAACCAATTTCATAAATAGTAATATATTTTCTAAGAAGATATGAAGATACAACGAGTCGTTTATGTTTTTGAATGCATGTAAGTTAATGCATGTGATTATATACACATGCTTGTCAGATTTCATTAGAAAAAAATAAGGATGATCATGCTAATAATTTTAGGCAAAGAATACACTTTTCTAGGTGTCATAAGGTCCTGAATATGAAATATATTCAGGATATTTTAAAACATATGTTTACTTTCCATTTATTTTAGGCATGAAACACTTTTTAGATGGGAAGAGGTAGTTTAACCTCACCTATAAATACATAGGATTCATGTTGAGATAAATTGATTAATTATTCAATATTTCTCTAAACATAGACTATGCATTTCATCCATGAAAACATTTTAACATGAAGAGTTATCACATAACCATTTCACATAAAGTTTGAAGATCCTACAAACCTCCTCAACTATGCAATGAAGAACCATGAAGATGATGACTATCACAATGAAAAAAAGGGAGATCCCATGAAGCCCCAACTACTTCCATGATGTGAAAGAACTCACGGAAAAACCTAGTCATATTAATGAGAAGGAGAAGATAGCCACATTATCTATTCATCTGAAGGAGAAGAATACATCATGAGTCATAATCATATTTTGTGAAGAAAGTTAGGATAATCGAAGTGATGCCTCATGTAATACTTCTTAGATGAAGGATCTAAGAAACCGTGTATATATATATGTTTTACATGAATCTAAATAACTTAAAGAAGACACATATTATTTACTTGTCTTCGTTCATGTGAGGAAGATAGTTCTTGAATGCATTGAGGATTGAATGAAACATATAGGCATAGTTTGAAATATAGCACAAAAAATAACAAACAATTATATCTTATATGTTTCAGGGTTTACATGGTATCCCATGAAAGTCACATAAAAAATGATTTAATAAAGATACATTGAGAATATAACACTAAAATTTGACATATCATATTATATTTTGAATATTAAAATAAAATGAAGAATCAGTAACTGAGATATTATTTTTTGATCATTATTTGGATTATAGAACTTTGATATTTATAGTCTTATACACATTTATATTATTTAAACTGATTAATAAGAATAGGAAGACTCTAATTTATTGAATAAATATAGATAGTACATTGATTACTGCAATCGAGGTAACAATTTTATTGCTTTATTCATAGGAAGTTTATTAGAGTAATTGGTGTCTATTAAAGAAGAAATTTTCAAAATTTATGATCACATAAAGAAAAGAATAAAGACATCATTCTTTTGTGCTACAAAAAATAATTTTCATTTTACTTGTTCGGTACCAGGAGAACTATTTTAAGGAAATAACATTTTCTTTCACAGTAAAAGTGTATATTTGTGTGAGTGGGATAATAAACACTATACATCAATGATGTAGCCATCCTCACCACAGGAAAAACTCATTATAAATCCTAGGGTTATTTATTTTTTATTGTTTTATTTTCATGCTTGATAACTACAAGTGAATAAGAAAAGAGAATCATTCCCTGAATAAGTTATAGATTCATAAAAATGGTTAAAATATTTAATGTTGTAATAATTCACCGCACAATGATCCACCCCTCTCATTGGAGAAGTTGTATCTATTACAGATCAAAATTCTATCTCATCTAAGACCTTGAAGAATATAAAGAAGAAATAATTGAGAAAGATGAGTAAGATAACCCCCTTGTAAAAATTAGTGGATGAATTAGTTTCCCCATGTTGTGATTCTAAAAAATACACGTCTAATATGGAAGCATAGGATCAGTTAGTATAGTATACTATCAAAGAGAAGGAAAAAAATATAAATCATGTAGTGATTCAACCCTATATAACAATAAGGTAATGAAAATATCTTTCAAAAAGATTCCACATGAAGATCCAAGACATAGAGAAAGTGATCATATATATGAGTTAAATTTGAACTATTTTATAGTTTGAATGATATGATAAAAAATTTTCCAAAATAAACTTTAAATTTTATTTGTGTCTTATTTATAAGAATATAGGAAGATTTCACTGAGCTTTAAGAAAACGTAGAAAACTTAGAGAATGTATTTTAAGAAATAATTGAAGATAACAACTAGTCTCAAAGATAATTAAGTCCAAAGAAGTAAAGGATAATAAATTTGAATAAATATTATCTAGTATTGAAGATCAGTGAAAAAATAAAATTCCCGTGAAAGAGGATTCCAAAATGGAATTTAAAGAAATGTTCTATGAATTAGAGGAATAATATAAGGCTATCATCAGTGTCAAGAATTCTCAAGTTGAAATCAAATAAAATAAGATCAAGGGGCCTAAAAATTCTTATAAGATAAAAATAAAATTATAGATGAGGAGTTTATGAAGATAAAAAGGTAATGAAAAGATATATTGAATTTAGTGGAGGATGAGAAGACCATCCTAAATCTGAAATTTATTTAACTTGGACTTAAATAGAAGAATTTTGAAAATTTTCAAGTTGACCCTTTACAAAAATCTAAAAGAAGATATATTACTATTAGAGATGCATCCACAAAAACTCATTAATATTATTCTTATTTAAAAATATCACTACCTAGTAGAAAGAACAAGTTGAAACCATTCAATTTTCAATCTTAAATAGTATTTAAGAAAAATTTACCATCCACCCTTATAAATAATGTTTTTTTCTAAATATGTCTCAATGAACCATGCAGATTTGAAATGAAAATTTATAAAAATATGGTTGATGAAAAATGGTTAGAAATCCTCTATTATAAAAATGGTGGATTAAAGTAAGTGAACAAAGAGATGTTCCCATAAACTATCCCATTATATGAATGAAAACGAACAAAATTAGCACACATGAAATTCTGGATATAGTTTTTCAAAATGAAAAATATCAATATTTTTCTGGTCTTTGTGGTATTACTACAAGTTTTGTCACAAGACTATTGATTTTTGGCATAATTTGATAACACTAATAGTTAAAATAAATCCTATATCAAGGGGGATACAAGAAGTGATGAACTAAAGACCACAAATGAAAGTGGAGAATATGATTGTTACAAAAATATTTGAAGGCTTGAAGAATATCTCAGGGATTTATAACCGCAGTGGTCATAGTAAAGTGGAATAAAAATATATATCATTAACACATATTACTAAACTAATTCAGAAGAAAATATTATATGATTTGCCAACCTTGGTAATGAAATAGATAAAAACTCTTCCCAAGAAGTATATAAAGAAGATAGGTGATTCATGCTTGGATGAAAATGAAAAGAATAATGATGTGTTGAAAAAACCCAAGAAGAAAAAAGGGTGAGACAAAAAAAAGAATAATATATTTCTATTGTGGAAGAATAGGTCACACCATGGATCATTGTAAACAAACCATGGATATCACAATAAATAGAAGAAATCATAAGAAAAAAGGTATGACCAATCCAAGAATAAAATATATGGATAGAAGAGGTGAAAATCACTCCTTATAAGACATGTGGATTAACCATGCATCCTATACATATTCCAAATTATATAATTGTTATTTTTTAGCTTATTTATACTGATAAAGAACATTGGAAGAATCATAAATGAAATAATATGCTAAAAACAAGAAAAAAATATCCACATGATGTAGCAGAATTTCATGAGAGGTTGTCAAAAAATTATAACCATAAATTATCATAAGTCCTATGTATAAGGTGAAAATGGGATAAAAATATCTATGTTTATTGTTTTTTCAAAACACTAACTCTATAAAAAATACCAATGAATAATCATAAAGCACCAAGGGATGATTTTACTTTGATGGATAGTGTACAAAATATGATTCCACACATGGAAGTTTCTAAAATTAAATATTCCATACAACTAAAACTCCAAAGAAATTAACTAAAGTTATAATGAATAATTCCTCTTACATAGAGAATAAATTTGGGGAGTTTCATGATTGAGAAACAATTCTCAACATTGTTTATTTTTTAAAAAATAAAATAAGATTCACCTTATTCCATTATACTTTTCATTAACTCATTTCATGTAGGTAATTTATGGTGATGGACATACTTATAGGGGACAATTAAGTTAAATAAAATCATACTTTCATATATTCAATATGTAATATTTATTACAAGATTTATGGATTTCACCATCCTGGTTTGATATACCAGTTGATATCTTGAATATTATTTGTTGAAAAAAATCATATATTGTAAAATTATACCCCTCATCATTATATTGAGTCAAGGTGGAACTACTACATGGCCTTAAGAAACAACCCCAAGATGCCAAAGGCTATCAATAAATTCCAAGGGATTCAACAAAATTGGGGGATTATTTTATGTTTAAAAATAAAACAACCACAACCAAGATTACCATAACCAAAACCACTATATGATGTGATATAAAAATTTAATACAACTCAAAGTAATAGAAAAAGATAAAAATACCAATTGTATCATAACCCAAACCATATTACCAAAGAATAAGTCTAAACCAAAATTATTAAGGAATCTAAAGACACAACACCATAGCTATCCACATGATCCATTATCTAACTCCACAATCCATGCCCAAGTTTCAAGAAGTACCACTAAAGAAGTGTGATATTTTACCTTTACATGTCTTGATAATCAATATATGAAAAATCACCAAATCACCAAATAAGGTGGTGGTTAATAAAATTTATTAGGTTTTTCTCAAATTAATTCCCTATTGACGCCATTAGGATATAACCAGTTATCACATTTATATAAAACAATTTATATAAAAATATTTAATGTAGTTAATATTTACATATAAAATGATTCTCCATACCAAAATAGTTTCCAAGTAATGAAACAAAAAAATTATTTAAACCATTTCACATTCCATTTTGGAATAACCCATTTTATTCCACATATCCACATTTCCATACATGCATGATTCAATGAAAGTTTCATACTCATGAGTGGTTTCCCATCTATCCACCAAGTCTTCACTAAGTGGCCAATATCCTTTCACCCCAATGGAACATTCCCCTTATTTAGGGTCACACCCATTATACCCCAATGGAACACACCCTTTATTCAGGGTCATGTTGAAATCATGAACTCACAAAAAATGTGTATTCCAAAAGCATGTTAAACCAAAAAATTGAATCCATTTCAATAAAATAACATTTTTCTTGAAAAAATACTTACAAATTCTTTTCCATAAATCAAATCAAATCCATATTTCAAAAAATCATTTAAAATCATTAAAAAAAATACTTTACACATCAACCAATTTCTATAAAACTAAAGGCCATCAATAAAGAAGGTTTATACCATGTTTTGAACATCAATTTCATAGAAATATTCCTACAATTAAACCAGTTTAAAATTAATCCATTAAACTCTAATAAGAGGAGTCAAGAGTGAATCCACATACCTTAGAAATTATGGAGAAAATGGTGAACGACACTTATTATTTAACAAAACCGGGTTGAATCTCCAAATAACCACCTTAGATCTCATTACCTAACTTCAACAAAACCATATTTCATCATGATTATAATAAATTATCATATATATATCCCAAATGGACTAGATATACGAATCAAAGAGAGGTAAGAAGAGTATATCTAATGAAAAACACCAAGAACATAGAGTTTCTAAGAAATATGGCCTTAAACACACTAATATTTTCCAAAAAATCGCTTATGGATCAAAGGGGAGAGTCTCCACTACCTTTGGAAGGAATAATTACTGAATTTGGGTCAAATAGATAAAATATGAATTTATTTGTGGTAAAATTGAGTTAGATCCATTTTTTTAGGATCTAACTTTTAATCATGCATGGTTGGCTTGCACTACTAGGAAAACTATGCACTATCCGTGCTCCTACCACTACCTCGCAACACCCTTTTCATGGTTGGATTGCATGGTTTAACAAACCATGAAACAATGATGTTTTACCTCTATTTAATTTTCCATGGTTACTCTTATGGCTACATAGTTTTTCCAAACTGTGAACCTACCCAAATCCCACTGCCAATATTTGCACAGTTTCCTATAGGAGTTGCATTGTTTATACTAACAATGCTCAAACCATGAACCACCAGAAATGTACCAAAAACATTTCATAACTCCTCGAATCCCTTCCGGGTATCACTAAAACACTTTACATACATAAAAATCATAAAGAAAGGGTTAATTACTTGAATCTAGGGGGGGTCTACATTCTCCCCCTGTTGAACTTCATGTCCCTTAAAAGTATAAAACTAGAATTTCACTGAAAGATTTGGGACCTTTCTTGAAAATTTCGTTCTCCCATTCCTATGTTTATTTCTAAATCGAAACATGTTTCTAAAAAACCCACAATAGATCTATGTGTTTCCCATGAAAGACATTTAATTAATTATCCACAATTTGTACACGCATATAAACCAATGAAGAATCTGACTCTATGTCAGTGTGACCCCATAGAATAACATGTTTAGGATTAGGTGGATTATCTTTCAATCGAGATACATGAAACACATTATACACTACAATGAACCATGGGAGAAATCCAATTGATATTCCACCTGACTAACCCATTCAATAATCTCAAAATGAAATATGGGTTGAGGTGATAACTTTACATACATTCCAAAATAGTTATTCCCAAGACTTGGGTTGATTATCAAGAACACAGGATCACTCACCTCAAATGAAAACAACCGTTTAAGAAGATATTCATACAACTTATGATGACTCTGAGCCATCCCCATTCTCTTCTTAATCAACTAAATCATCTCTATTGTCTCTTGGAAAAGGTTCAACCTAACTATTTAATTATAACATGTTTTCACCCAATAATGTAGATAACAATAAAGAAACCCATACAATTATTTAAAAGGAGCCGTATGTATTAAGGACTGATAATTTTTTTTATAAGTGAACTTTATTAATGGTACATTCTACTCCAATGAGCCACAAAAATCCATTAAAAAAGAAAAAATCATGCCTTCTAATGTTTGTATTATTATTTTAGATTATCCATTTATCTGAGTATGATACATCGTACTCACAATCAACTGATTCCTAAGGTCTTGCTGAAAGGATTTCAAAAAAATATACATAAACGTCATATCTCTATCTAATACTATTAAAACTAGTATTCCATTCCTCATTAACACTTCTTGGGTATATATTTTTTAAAATTTTCCCATCGTATGAGATTACCAAATATGGATGAAATGTTCCAATTTTGTGAGCCGACCCAATATCACCCATATGAAATTATGTTTCAAAACCATTCTTGGGAGACCTGTGAAAAAGTACATGTCTATCTTCTCCCAATTCAAAATAGAAATAAAAAAAGATTGTAACATACTCGCTAATCACTAATACTCTACTATAAACTGATGATTAGTTAGGAATCCTGAAACAAACTCAGAAACCTCCCTTTTCATGTCGACCCACCAAAAATGTGCTTTCAATTTCTTATACATCTTCTATATTCCAATATGAATAGTCTATCTAGAATGGTGGTAATCATGAAGTAGTTGTTCCTAACTAGCCATAGGTATGACCATCCAATCTCAAAACAAAAAACTAAACTCCAATCCAATTTCCAACACTCAATGGTCTCCCCACCATTGAGTTTTGACCTCACTGTAACACATTCCTAGTCATATATATGTGCCTATTTAACCATATACACCAAATTAGGAACAAATGAAACTGGAAATAAAACTGCAATATTAGCTCAGTATTCACAATCTAGGCGCATTTCGTCTATCACTGACATCAACTACCACTGATCTAAAGAATCATTTTCCAACTTACTATATGAATTTATACTCAATGCATTTTCCACATAATTTCCTTTACTCAGTCTATACATCAAGTCAAATTTAAACATTTGGATATAATCCTTCCATATTATTTATCTCAGTTTGAAATTATTTTGTGAGAAAATTTGTTTCAAGATCTTATGATCTGTAAACACTATAAATTTATCACCAAAGAGGTAATTTTAATGACATGCATTTTGAACCGGACTAAAACCCGAAGGAATTTGAACTTTTTCGATTACTGAACGGGTCATTTTTAAGACTGATCTTGGGAATGGAATTAAGAGAGTTGGAATGCTTTGTCGTTTTGGTTTTGGGCTTGGGAGAAGACCCGCAAAGTTTCCCCAGTGTCTTGACAGGTCTCGGGAGATTCGGTCCCGAGAGAGAGGGGCTGATTTTTAAAAGGTAGAGGAAGGCGCACGGGCTGCACACGGTTTGACCAAACTGTGCGGCCCATTGCAAGAAAATCCTGTGGCCTTATTTAAGTGTATAATGGCTTGTGCATGGGCTGTGCACAGTTTCCTAAACCGTGCGCCTAGCCCATGTGAGGGATCTCTCTTAGACAGAGGGTGCCACATGATTTGCGCACAGTTTGGAAAACCATGCGGATCAAACCGTGCGGACTGGTCTGTTTAAAGATTTTTTTTAAAATTAAAATAAAAGAAAATTAAATAAAAGAAAAACTTAAAAACTAATCACTCCCTCATTCTCACTCAGGCCGCACGACACAGGGAGGGGCTCCCCTTGAGCCGTGCGTGACACCCCCCTCGGCTCCCTCCTTTGCACTTCGATTCCAACCAAATATCCTCACGATTTCTCTCTGGAACCCTAAGGTTGGTCCATCTCCTCCCTCTCATCCTTGTTCCAAACCATTTTTCAGCGTATTCTTCACTCGGTGAGATTTGGCCGAGTGCCCTAGGGTTAGGGGTTGATCCGTTTATAGTTTCTCTTTGTTCCCGGTTCGAGTGAAAGGCTTCTCGGGTCGTGTTTGGGTGTATTCTGGCGATCGCTGCCGAAGGCAAAGCGATTCGCCACATCTTGGTCCATCAGCTTGGGATCGCGGTAAGGGTTTATTATTCTGGTTGGTTTTGTAGCACCTAGAATGATTTATTTAGGTATTTTAAGGTTCCTTGTATTAATCTTGTAGCACGTTGGATGTTTTGGCATCGTTTCGAGTCGCCAAAGTCTAGGTGACTCACCTGCGTGGGCATAGAGGTGTCCTTGCATGTGTGTGAAGGTGCACATGCTCAGTGGGGGAGTAACAACGACTTTTATTTAGAAAGCGCCAAGAGCCAGAGTGGACAGATGGATCCACCTGAAGGTAGGGTCCCTCTCCATGCTCTTTAATTTAAAGTAAGGTAGTAAAGAGTTATTTCTGCACGGTCTTAGTATTTGAATTCTGAAAGTTAGTTCCGATTAAATGATTTTGTGAAAATCATGTGAATTTTAGGAATAAGATAAATGAGGTTTCTTGGTAACTAAACTCATGATTTAATAATAAAACCCCTCCATCAGAGGTGTGCTATCTTCAAGATAAAAAGTAGTGATAGAATTTTTATGCTTGCCTGCTGGATTGTTGTGGTGCCTCTTTGATTCTTTGTATGTGAACTTGCTTTGTTGAGACAAAGGGAGTGAAATGGTTGGGATACTTGTGTTTGGTTCAACTTTCCATGTTTATGCAAATTGAGTATGATCATAATCAGAGTGGTAAGACTTAAGACTAAATGACTTGTTACCTCTAGAGGGTATCAAAGGGTTAAAGAGTGATAAACGTATCCTTTAAGATGGAATGGTGAAACTAGAAAGGAACAGACTAGGGTGGTACGACCACACCTTGGGATAACGTAATGATCACGGCTTATGTTAGTAAAATGAATATGTGAATATCTTGATTCAGATACTTAAGATGGTTGCCTTAAGTATAAACGTGAATGTGTTCACTTATGTGTATGTGGTATGATTCTTTGAATGCTTATGAGGTAATTCCATAAGAAGTATACTATAGAAATGTTTTTTTTGCGAGTGTGCACATGTTGATGCCACATAATGAAGTATAATAAAGGTGAGCACATGCTGAGGCCACCTAGTGATAAATACATGTCTGGGTGGGAGACAGTTATACCCCATGCCAGTTGAATGAATGTGATGGAAGGGAGGCATTCTTACCCCTTTCTAGTTGACCTATAGGGACAAGAGGAATTCTTACCTCGTTCCCACTAATACCGTGAATGGAAGGGAGGCAATCTTACCCCTTTCAAGTTAATTTAGGGACGAGAGGCATTCTTACCCCATGCCCGTGATTTCTCTATACGTGTATGGAAGGGAGTCATTCTTCCCCCTTGCCAGTTAATTTAGGGATGAGAGGCATTCTTACCTCGTGCCCGCTATTTCTCTATTCATGTATAGAAGGGAGGAATTCTTACCCCTTTCCAGTTAATTTAGGGACAAGAGGCATTCTTAACTCATGCCCGCTAAATCTTATTAATGGGTGGGAGGCATTCTTACCCCACGCCATCTATGATCCAAATGATTATATATATATATATACACAGTGACATGATCAGGTTACTTTACCGGCAACGAGCCGAATCTGGTATAACCGTCAGGTGTCCCTTGGGAACCTGGATGAGTGTTATTTACTTATGTAATTCTACTTAATTATTTCTTCATACCTGATCACTGTTTAATTATTATACACTGTCTAGATTGGTTTTGACACCGGTGGTTCCGGCCTACTGAGATTTATATCTCACACCCTACTCGGGCCGCCATTGCACTAGGTTACCCGAGTAGACCTTCTTGTTTGCAGGACCTAGGTTGTGTGCTGTGATGTTTGTACCTGAGGAGTTAGGAGAAAAGGACCAAGTGGGAGCTTGGGATGCTCAGAGGATTACCATCGGGATTTTCTGTCCTTTATTTTTGTATTTCTTGTAAATCATACTGTATTGTTTCCTGCTTTCATAACTGTATAATCATCTGTACATGCATGCATTGTAAACTGGCATTTTCCGCCTTTTATAAAATGGTTATTACCTATATTTTTATTCTTCCTTTCAATTGTTTACTGCTTCCGCTATTGAATATTATTTACTCTGATAATACCATTGTGTTACTCTGATATGATGGTATAGTCTCCCCACGATCACCTCCTGAGATCCTCGCTGCTAGATGGAAGCCTCTGGCGTATGAGGAGACGTGCTTGAGGCCATGTGACGTACCAGTCCGGCCATCGGTTCAACGGTAGGCCAGGTCAGGATGTTACAAAGTGGTATTAGAGGTGTTTATTTTAATTTTCTTTACTGTTTTGGGTTGGTAGACAGGAGATTTGGAAAGTTTCGGTGCTTGGCTAATAGCCGTGCTTGGGACTGATCACCCCACTTACGGGAAATGACCAAGTGGCCAGGGCTGGGAATTGTTGTTCATGTTGTTTGTTATTACAGTTGATATGGTTTCACCTTGGGTGACTATTGTATTTTCTACTGCTTATGGTTTATGAAATTCCTTGAATTTTACCCTTGGACTGATATGGCAAGAAATCTGCATTCCATGCATCATATTAGGAACATATGAATAAACATGTCATGCATGTTCCATGCCATGTAGTTACATCTTAACTTTCCTGTATAATATTCTTAAGTGATTATATTCCATTCTTATGTGTCATAACATGCTTCTATGATATAACATGTTCGGTGTTTACTTCTTATGATGGCATGTCCTTCTTTGGTTGTACCAGGATTGTGAATGAATGGGAACCAATTTTCGATTGTAAGGTGTATGGGTGCCTTACAACCAGGAAGGAGTAACCCATATATTAAAACCATTCTGAGAATGATGTAAATTGGTTTTGATAAAAATGGGAGTCAATTTTTAATCCATGAAGTGTATGGGCGCTTCATGAATTGGGAAATGGAAACCCGTATTAAATGAAAAGGCTTTATGTATTGTGAAATGATTAAATGGAAAATTTTGCCTAATTTTGAAATTGAAAGGTTTTGGCTAACTATTAAATGTGAAACTGGACCCAAGTAGGTCAGTTGAAAAGTGTTGTATGAGATAACCCGGTTTGGGGTGTTTGAGAAAAATTGAGTAACTTCTTTGGGGTTGTTTTTTTGAGAACCCAAGATGGATATAATGGAACCCTAGTAGGTCTCCCTTTTGTTTAAATGGTTTTGTTTTTCTCCTTTGTTTGATAAAAAAGGGATGTCTATGAATGTTTAATGTTTTAAAAGGATGTTTTTGTGAAAATTGCCGGTTTCCTTTGGTGTGTAGTTGAAACATTGAAATGGTTAAAGTTTAAACGAAATAAAATGTTAAGGGCTTGGTAATGGAACCTGTGGTGGTGTGTTGAAACCCTAGTGTAAGGGGTAGTTTTGAGATTCTTCTTGAGTTTCCTTATAATGGGACCGTAGGAGTAATTTTCTTTAGCGGTGGCTTGATGTTTGGCTTTTGAGCCTAGCGACTTTGTTTCGCGTGACCCGACATTAGGGTTGATGTTTGATCTTCGTAAGGGGATAGCCCTTGGTTGGTAGCACCCTTAGCATTTTAATGCCTTGATTGTACCTTGAGTTTTCTGATGTGAGGTTCCGTTCGGGTGCCATTGTCCCTTGTTGGACTCTTGTTTTTCTGAGGACACCCTTGTTTGGATGGGTGGTCGTTGGGTTTTGACTTTCATTGCAGATTTGGGTAATATCCTTAGTAGAGTGGCCTGGCATGAAAGAATTGTTTCGTCCCAATTTTTGGGATTGTTTTCGAATGACTCGTGTGTTTTGACACACTGGTTTCCTTGTTTTGGTTTTTCTTAATTTTTTGGGTGATGTGATTGTCGCAGAGGAGCATCACACGATCGTTTGCGGTGGTTGTGTACTAGTGCGCTTCTGCTCGGCTAGGTTATCTTCTTTCCCTTCGACGACTAGGACACTCCTAAGGTTGGGAGTGCGTCGCGTCGAATCTGGTAAATGCGTCCTTCCAAGTAGAAGAGACAATAATTGGAGTTCCTTCTGTAAATGTTTTTTTTGTGTTTGAATTCCTTGAGGCATGCGAGTTTAAAATGTGTGGATGTGTCGGCAGGTGAAGCCAAGTTCCTTCCTTGAAGTTGACCGGTTGAGGTTCGACTGTTCTTCCTTCCAGTAGTCTGGTATGATTAACAAGAATCCTTTAAAAAATATTAGTGTATTATGTTTAGCGATGAGCATATCCCCTATCTGGTCCTTGTTTTAGATGCACTAAGAGAGTGTCGGTCTTATCCGCTAATGCATTTAAGCCGTTGGGCTTGATCGGATGGTTCCCTTTCGGCGTTGCATGCAGGATGCGTGGATTCTTGTATGGTTTTATCTTGGAGATGTCATTGGAAGTCGGGTGTATGCTTCGGCGAACGGGTTTGTGCTAAATGTAAGGTGCCTTGGAAAAAGGAATTGTGGTTATGTTTGAAATACGTCGGTCTTTTAGGCCGAGAATTCTTATAAATAGTCATCCAGAGATGGCTTGACTCAGGGTTCTTGTTTAATGTCTGTGGTCGGTGACATACCATTCTCGGGCATTTTGTCAGGTAGAGGCGAGTGCGGTTTGTGTTGGCCAGTGCCTAATATGAACAATCGGCTTGACTTGGGCCTTGAGGTCGATGGGGAATCAACCGTTTGATCTGTTTCAAATCATGCTAGGAGCGTCGTGGGAAAGCGGGGGGGGGGGGGATGCTTTGAAAGTTAATTCCAACAGTGGTCTGAACCGTAGTTTGGAGTTGGTTTCTTAATGTTAAAAATCTAAGGTGGGAAGTACCTGTGGCTGGATTCTTGGCGAGACGACGATGGGTTCGTGTCTCTGGGTAGATGGTCTCAGAAAGAGCCATCTTGGTGTTTTGTTTGGGAAATGAGCGTTGGCTCGAGTTTTGGTGGCTTAAGGGTCGTAGGGTTTAATGGATGCTTAAGGGTGTGTTGGATGTTTATGAACACAATGTGATCACTTGAATGAAGCTTCCCAACCCTTGTAGGTTGGGTGATGTGTACGTTATTCCCGAAGGCTTCTCAGGGACGAGAAGTTCTAAGGTGGAAAGGTTGTAATGACCCGCGTTTTGAACCGAACTAAAACATGAAGGAATTTGAAATTTTTCGATTGCTGAATGGGTCATTTTTAAGATCGAGCTTCGGAAAAAAATTCCGAGAGTTTGAATGATTTGTTTTTTTGGTTTTGGGCTTGGGTGAAGGCATGTGATGTTTCCCCAGTGTCTCGATAGGTCTCGGGAGCTTCGGTCCCGAGAGAGAGGGGCTAGTTTTTAAAAGGCAGAGGAAGGCGCATGGGCTGCACACAGTTTGACCAAACCATGTAGTCCCTTGCAGGAAAACCGTGCAGACTTATTTAAGGAGGCAGTGGATTGAACATGGGATATGCACGGTTTCCTAAACCATGCACCTAGCCTGTGCGAGGGATCTCTCTTAGACAGAGGGTGCCGCACGGTTTGGAAAACCGTGCGGATCAAACCGTGCAGGCCGGTCTATTTAAAGTTTTGTTTAAAATTAAAATAAATGAAAATTAAATAAAAGAAAAAATTAAAAACCAATCACTCCCTCACTCTCACTCAATCCGCACAACATAGGGAGGGGCTCCCCTTGAGCCGTGCATGAGACCCCCCTCGACTCCCTCCTTCGCACTTCAATTCCAGAAAAATCTCCTCATGATTTCTCTTCGGAACCCAAAGGTAGGTCCTTCTCCTCCCTCTCCTCCTTGTTCCAAACCGTTTTCGTCATATTCATCACCCGAATAAGATAAAAGAGGTTTCTTGGTAATTAATTCCATGATTTAATAATAAAACCCCTCAATCAGAGGTGCACTTTCTTTAAGATAAAAAGTAGTGATAGACTTTTTATGCTTGCCTTCTAGATTGTTGTGGTGCCTCTTTGATGCTTTGTAAGTGAACTTTATTTTTTGATACAAAGGGAATGAAATGGCTAGGATACTTGTCTTTGGGTCAACTTGCCATTTTTAGAAAAATCGAGTATGATCATAACCATAGTGGGAGGACTTAAGACTAAATGACTTGTTACCTATAGAAGGTATCAAAGGGTTAAAGAGTGATAAACGTATCCTTTAAGATGGAATGGTGAAACTAGAAAAGAACAGACTAGGGTGGTACGACCACGCCTTGGGATAATGTAATGAGCACGACTTCTGTTAGTAAAATGAATATGTGAATATCTTGATTTAGATACTTAAGATGGGTTTCCTTAAGTATGAATGTGAATGTGTTCACTTATGCGTGTGTGTTATGATTTTTTGAATGCTTATGAGGTAATTCCATAAGCAGTATACTATATACATGTTTGTTTTGTGAGTGCGCACATGTTGATTCCACATAATTAAGTATAATAAAGGTGAGCACATACTGTGTCCACCTAGTGATAAATACATGTCTGGGTGGGAGGAAGTTATACCCCATGCCGGTTGAATGAATGTGATGGAAGGGAGACATTCTCACCCCTTTCCAGCTGACCTATAGGGATGAGAGGAATTATTACCTCGTGCTCACTAATCTCATGTATGGAAGGGAGGCATTCTTACCCCTTTCCAGTTAATTTAGGGAGGAGACACATTCTTACCTCATGCCCGCTATTTCTATATACATTTATGGAA
This sequence comes from Viscum album, assembly GCA_963277665.1. NCBI lineage: Eukaryota > Viridiplantae > Streptophyta > Magnoliopsida > Santalales > Viscaceae > Viscum > Viscum album. The sequence continues at coordinate 1,687,942,680 of OY728163.1, read as the reverse complement.
GGGAGGAATTTATTCCCCTTTCCAGTTAATTTAGGGATAAGAGACATTCTTACCTTGTGCCCGTTATTTCTCTATACATGTATGGAAGGGAGGAATTCTTACCCCTTGCTAGTTAATTTAGGGATGAGAGGCATTATTACCTCATGCCCACTAAATATTATTAATGGGTGGGAGGCATTCTTACCCCATGCCATATATGATCTAAATTCTTTTATATATATACGGTGACATGATCAGGTTACTTTACCGGCAACGAGCCGAAGCTGGTATAACCTTCTGGTGTCCCTTGGGAACCTGGACGGGTGTTATTTAGTTATGTAATTCTACTTACTTATTTATCCATACCTTCTCACTATTTAATTATTATACACTGTCTGGATTGGGTTTGACACCAGTGGTGCCGGCCTACTGATATTTATATCTCACACCCTACTTGGGCCACCATTACACTGGGGTACCCAAGTAGACCTTCTTTCTTGTAGGACCTAGGTTGTGTGCTCTACTGTTTGTACCTGAGGAGTTAGGAGAAAAGGACCAAGCGAGATCTTGGGATTTTTAGGGGATCACCGTCGAGCTTTCCCGTCCTTTCTTTTGGTATTTCTTGTAAAGCATGCTATATTGTTTCCTTCTTTCATAACTGTATCATCATCTATACATGCATGCATTGTAAATTGGCGTTTTCCGCCTTTTATAAAATTGTTATTACCTGTATTTTGCTTCTTCCTTTCAATTGTTTACTTCTTCTGCTATTTAATATTATTTACTCTAATAATACCGATGTGTTACTCTGATATGAGGGTATAGTCTCCCCACTATCATCTCCTGAGACCCTCACAGCTAGTCGGCAGCCTCTGGCATATGGGGAGACGCACTTGAGGCCATGTGGCCTACTGGTCCGGCCACCAGTTGGATGGTAGGCCAGGCCAGGATGTTACAGTAATGATTCCTGGTCTTCAAAGCATGAACTATGATAGATAAATCCAAATCATTTTTTGGTTAATTATTCTCGTGAAACTGTAATTTTCATGATCCATAATTAACAACATGGTCTCCCCACATAAGAACAAATCCTAACCCAGATCCTAAAGAATCACAATACACCACATACCCTTATCCTGATTAAAGTAATATCACTATTAGTACCAATGTAAGGTGAACATGAATACCTTGAGAAGACTTTTCAAATTTATTATTCCATTTATAGAGAACGTTTTTTCTCATCTGAGCTATCATTAGTGAAGATAATGGTGATAAATCATGAAAAAAACATTAGTAATAACCAGTTAGACCAAGGAAACTATATATCTCAAAGACCTTCTTTGGTGTTTCCAAAGAGATACTAGCCTATATATTTTTTGAATCCATAGAAACACTACTTCCATAGATTACATGGACAAGGAAAAATACCTCTTATATCCAAAAATCACAGTTTGATAAAATTTCCTATATACAATGATCCCTAAAAATTCCCAACACTATCATGAAATGTTTCTCATGCTCAACCCTCATCATTGAATACACCAGTATTTCATCCACAAACACCACCACAAAAGAAACAATATATCCACTAAATAACTGATTTATCAATTCCATAAATACCTATAGTGAATTCATAATACCAAAAGGAATTACCACAAACTTGTAATGGATATATCTACTCCTAAAACATGTCTTTGAAATATAAATTTTTTGAAACCGCAATTGATGATATCATTATTGCATTTCAATTTTACAGAAACACTATGATCCTCTAAATTGATCAAATAGATTATCAATGCATGGAAGTGGATACTGATTCTTTATTGAAACTTGGTTATGTTTTTGATAATCCACACACAATAAAATATTTCCATACGATTTTTGGATAAAAAGACTGGTAATTCCTATAGAGACGTGCAAGGATGAAAGAACCATTTTCTTTCCAAATATTACAACTACACTTTTAATTCCCGTAACTATATTGGATCCATTTGATAATATGGAAATTAAATAGGAATGATCTCTGAAAGAAGATCAATTGTATACTCCACTTCTCTTGTGGGTGGAAAGCTAGAGAAATTCTTGGGAAATACATCGTGAAACTAATCAACAAACACTAGAAAACTGTTATTTCCAATATCTTCCATTGATTCCAAATTCAACTCCGCCAACTGGTATAAGATCTTTCCAGCTACTGGTGCCAACCAGCCTGTTGCACCTACATTTACATTTTGATCTTCTTTAAATAGACCCTCAATGCCATCATCAATCATAAAACTAACAATTCATGAATAACAGTTGATGTGAACCTTGAACATCATAAACTAATACATACCTAGGATTATGTCATATAAATACATCTCAAGTATAGACAAACCCCAAATCAATTCATCTCCATCAACAGTTATTGAACATTCATTTCACACAAAGTCTCAACATTCCCTTTGACTTAGATGATATTGAATTTCAACACAAAAGGCATAATCTCAACATTTAAACCCATAATATCAACAACATAAGAATCAATAATAAAATGTGATGAAATGATGTCAAACAAATCTTGGGTAAGTGTACAATTTAATAGAATCGTACCTCTCACTGTCTATGGTTCTGATTTATCTTCTAGAACAATTATCTCAGCTTCATACAACTACTTACTCACTACACATTTTTCATTATTTACCTATTGTGATTTACCTTGTTGAGGAGTCATGGTATTCCTAAAATCACCATGGATAGATCAATTATGCTGATAAAAGGTATTCTGTTATCGTCATCCTGTTGAAGTATACAACATCTAAAAAAAATCAAATGTTTTCCAAACACCCAACCATAGAGCACTATGACAATAGTGATGAAGATTACCCATATAATTTCAATTGCGGCAAGATCTAGGTATTTCTATACACTCTCGCACCATGGGATCTAAAGATTCACATTGAAAACATCCATCCTTTCTCTTTGGTCTTGGAGAAAGATTCACGATTCCACCCTTCATATTTTGATTCATAACACCCCCTTGGAAATATGTGTCCCTTTTTCACTTATTCCTAACATTAGAGTTCCCACCATTCCCTATAGATATCAACATGATTCCACCACCCGTTTTTCCAGATATGTTCCATTATTCCACTGTCACTCTATTTACCATCTTTGTGTACTCTATTATACAAAGTGCAAAAATATTTGAGCGAATCCTTTTACTCAGCTCTGATTCAAAAATTCACTCCTTCAAGGATTTACTTGCAGTTACTTCTTGTGAAAAGAATACTAAATTCATAAATATATCCACATACTATTTCCCCAATTTATTCTCCTACCTCAAGATAAAAAAGTTTTTCATTCATAAAATATTAAATGTGTGAGGGTAGAATTGTTTGTTAAATAATTCTTCAAAATCCTCCCGTGTATTGCCTTTGTCTAATTTAGCCTAAAATTCTAAATTCCACCACTAGTGTGCAAGATCCTCGAACATATATGTTTCCAAATTGAATTTCAACTCTGATTGCATTCTAGGGAAATTGATGATTTTATTTTTCCTATTTAGCTACACCTCTTACTTCTTTGATTCCAAATCACCCTGAAAGATGGGTGGATTCTATTTCTAGAACTGAATGAAGTGATCCACTTGTTGTGGTTTCTACATTTGGTTCCCTCTATCCCCAGCCTAAAAATATTGTAATATACTCTAAACCAGCTATTGGTTCACCTGTGACTCAAGTTCAGTAACATTCTTAGTATCCTCTTCCAGTTGGTTTCTATGATGCATACCATGTTCCATTTATAATAAAAATAACAAACACCATAAGTCTCACTCTCTTGAAACTGAAGGCTTTACATTATTCAAATTAAGTCATATCACAACTATCATAACAAGGATTTTTCAAAATTCCACCCTTTTAATTTTAAACCAATATTGGAAAAGCCTAAAATGATGTTGAAAAAACAAACCACTTTAAAAATACTACTATCATGTCATTTTTAAAATCTCACATTTGAAAACATTTTACAATACTTTTTCAAAAATCATAATTTTTTCACCAAATGATAAATCATTACTCAAAATTAAATATGAACTCTTAGTGGGAAGTCACTTATATTAATTCATGATAATCTCTTCTAAATGTATAAACCTAAGACAATGAGATTATATTTCCTATAAGTGTCTCAAAAAAATTATGAACCCCACAACCTGGTAACTTGATGTTAAATATAAAAAGGTTAGATACAACTTTTTATGATCTACAATTCATGTTCTTACAATCCTACTCATTTATACCAACCCAAATAAAGGAATGAACTACCATGAATTTCATCTTCAAGACCAACAACCAATACCATTTGTCCCAAAATAAAAGATGGACTGACCAAGACTGATACCATTTTTAAGTCAAGGACCAAACAAGATGATACCACTTGTAACATGTCACCCTTCCTAGTTGTAATGATTCAAGGAAGAATTTATATTTGGCCTTAGGTGACATACCCATGATGCCAAAGGTTCATAATAAATACAATGGGATTCAATACAATTGGGGGATTATTTTCCCTTTGAAAATAAAATGATCACAACCAAGCATACCATAACCAAAAACACAATATGATGCATGATAAAAATGTAATACAACTCAAAGTAATACCAATATAAAACAACACCAACTATATCATAACCAATATCAGAGTACCAAAGCAGAAGACTAAACCACAAAGCTCAATGAATCCAAAGACACAACACCATAGCTCCCAATATGCTCCGTGCTCCAACTCCACAATCCATGGCCAAATATCACGAAGCACCACTAAAGAAGTTAAATACATTACCTTTACCTATGTATTGATAATAAATATCTTCCAAACACCAAAGTAAAAAGAAGGTGGGGGGGGGGGGTGAGTAATCAAACTCAATAGGTTTTTCCCAAATTATATCCCAACTCAAGACACTTGGATAGAAAAAGTTAGTACATTTATATAAAACAATTTTTATAAAAATAATTAAAATAGTTTATCTCTAAATATAAAACAATTTTTCAAACCAAAATAGTTTCCAAGGAAATAAACCAAATAATTCTTTAAAACATTTAAAATTCATTTTTTTCATAATATATTTCATTCGACCTATCCACATATCCATACATGAATGGTTTAATAACAGTCATATACTCATGAGCAGTTTCACATCCATCCACCAAGTCATCACTAAGAGGACAATATCCTTGTTCCCTATTGGGACACACCCCTTATTCAGTATCAGGTCCATTGTAACCCAATGGTACATGCCCCTTATTCATGGTCATGTTGAAATCATGAACTCATACAAACCCAAGTATGACAAAACCATTTAAAACCAACCATTTGAAGACATTTAAATAAAACAACATTTTTATTGAGAACCTTCCCACAAAACGTTTTCTATAAATCAAACCAAATCCATATTTCAAAACCATATTTTAAAATCATTAAAATTTTTTTTACATAACAACCAATGTCTCGAAAATAAAAAACAATCACTAAAGAGGGTTTAAACCATTATTTTCACATCAATCTCACAACCAATTTCATGAAATTCAAAAAATTTGAAACTAAGCCTTCAATTTCTTATAATAGGAGTCAAGAGTGAAGCTGCATACATTATAAATTATGGAGAATATGAATAATGACAGTTATTCTTCAACAAAACAGGGTTGAATCTCAAAAAACCTACCTTAGATCTCATTATATAATATCAACACATCTATATCTCATTCTAATTGGAATCAAATATCATATATTATCATTAATATAATAGATCTACGAATCTAATAGAGATAGTAAGAGTAGATCTAAGGAAAACCACTTCAAATGGAGACATACCAAGCAATACAACCTTTAACACACCAAGATTTTCTAACAGATCACTAATGAACCAAAGAGGAGAATCTCCACAACCTTTGGGAGGATGAAAAACCAAGTTAAAGTCGAAATTGGAGAAAAAAGAGTGTATTTGAGAAAAAAATGAGTTAGATCCACTTTTTTAGGAACTATATTTTAACCGAGCATGGTTAGGAAAACATTTTTCCAATCACTGCCTCCCAACACCTTTCGCACGATTGGATCACTTGGTTTGAAAAACCATGTGCAACTATATTTTCCCCCCATTCCACTTTGTATGGTTACTCCTAAGTGTCTGTATGGGTTTTCCTAATAGTTATCCTAACCGTGAACCTACCTAGAGCACACTACTTCTCTTTGCATAGATTCTTATAGGACATTCATGGTTTTTACTAACTATTCACAAACCGAGAACCTCCATAAAAGACCCCAAAACATTTAATAAGTCCTCCAAACCCTCCTAAACATCACCCAAACACTTTACATACTTAAAGGGAATAAATAAAGGGTTATATAATTGAATATGGGGGTGCTAAATTGATCAAACATGATGAAGATGATCAATATTTCATATCAAATGAAAAAAATTCAAAGTCACTATCATTAATGTGATTGAAATAATTTTTATTCACATCAATTGGAATTATGAAGAATAAATAATGACAAGATCCATCTCAATGATGTGAAACTAAAGATCATCACTTGAGGGAGATTATACAAATAAGTTTCCAAATCCTATTATTTCATCCAAATATGACATATATGGAAGGTACTTATTCATGAATTTGTTGACAATGTATGTTGGAAGACCCACATATCCTTATTCAAAAATCAAGGGAATAAAGATATTAGTTTTGAGAACTTAAATGAATCAATGACATCAATAAAATAATCTTGATGAAGTTTTATGACTGATTTCATAAACATTAACTAATTGTTACAAATGAATGGTTATAATAGGTGTATTGAGATGAGTACATAAGTTTCTGGGTGAATATATCTTCAGAATTTTATTGAAAATTGGTATTATAAAAATTCACACTTTCATTGTATCAATTGTGTACCATCCCGACCCGAGATCCACTTAACCTATGCCCTATGCCAGTGGGTCGTATAGCCTCAATATTTCCTCCCTATACGACTTAGGCTACTGACTTGTAGTGATGGTGTTATAGTTGTATTTTGGAGAGACTATACCCTCATATTATAGTGGCACAATGAATACAATCATAAAAAAAATAATAGAGGTATATAAATTACCAGACAAAGTAAATATGATAGTGGAAGAAAAAACAACTGAATAACAAAATAATAATCAAAATCCACTAGGTAGTTTCATATACATGGATGCATGGAATTATGGTATATAAAAGTGGAATATAGTACATGCATACAATCATGCTATAAAAAATCAAAAAAAGAAAATAGGACGCTCCACTAGCATCGTGAGATAATGCCCAATCCTATGACAACCCTACTTTTTATTAGACAAGTAAACATAATTTATTACATAAAATTCACTTGATACAACATAGAAGATCTAGAGGTCTAGTGTCTTTGGGACTTAGGATCAGTACATAACAACTTAAAACATTAAATACAACATCTTTATCGAAAACTTCCTTTACATGACCACTACATTTCCTCGTACCTAGCATTGCATGGGATAACCTGAGGAAATGCATTAAGAAAGGGTGTGATATAAAGCCCAGTAAGGGAATAATCATGGAATAACATGAGGAATAAAATACATGTTAGAAAATAGGCATATCAATAGATCACAATATAAGCATAAACATAAAGGCATGATAAAGCATGATAATCATAACATGGAAATGTGGCGACAACACTTAACATGGAATTGGCATGAGCCAATGCTCATTGCACATGGAGCCCGAGTAAACCCTCATTGCACATGAAGAACGAGTAAACCCTCGTTTAAATTGAATTTTCATGAGTAAAAAATCATTGCACATGATGTATCATGATACTATACTTTACCCAATGCATTGGATCACTATTAGGGCACACCCTTATTAAACATTTCATTTCATGCATAAGTGTGCCACATAGATCATAAAACATTGGATAATTCAACATAATATTTTATTATAAGATAAAATAATGTGAAATACATACATGAAACTCTTTGAACAATAATAAAATGTGAATAAAGGTGAATAACCTTGATAGAGAAATGTCCATGGTATTCACTACACAATGACTTTGGCTTGAAAGAACGCAGTGCAATTTTCGCAGCATAATGGCGTGACATAAGAACTCATAAAAATGGTCGATTAGAGGGAAAGGGGTGTCTAATAATATTTAAATGACATGGATAGTAAGGGTTTCATATAGATACATGTTCCAACAAATGTAATGAAATTTAGATTCATGATACAAAATAATTTTTTGAATGTAAATGAGGAGAGAGAAATTCCTTTCGGAAGTTCAACATTGTAACAGGTGTACATGGGAGGCATTTAATGAGAGATAAAGGGGTATAAAATCATTTAAAAATTAATAGGTAAGTATGGGGGAGGTTTGAAACCATACCCCAAAATTTATAATTGAAATTAAAAGGGCCTAACAATTTAAATAATATTGGACAAAAATGAGAAAGGAGGAAAAACCCTTACTTGGAAGTGTACTTCCAAAGGCTCGAGATAGGATTGAGAGAGGATTATTGGGAGCTTGGGAAACCTTGGGAGGATTATAGAGAGAGGAGGGAAGAGTTTGGACGAACTCCAAAGGTTTTGAGTGAGGAGGAAGTGGGATATTGAGTGGGTTTATATAGAAAAGGTGAGGGAATTATTTATTATTTAGGTTTGATACACCTCACATTAAAATAATCCAGACCACAAATCAAACCATGGTTTTTGAAAAAAGGGAAGTGAATTTTTTTTATAAGGACAAAGTCCGAACTTATTAAAATAATGGGGTTTTTTTATCTGGAGGCGAGTCACACTCCCAAGGAAAACAATTTAAAAAGGAAAAATGTTTAATAAATCTTAGAGGGTCCACTAAAGTTTTGTAAAATAAATCAAACAAACCCAAAATCACATTATTTTAATGGTAAAACATATATTGTACGAACATAAAGTTTATATTATTTTATTACATCACTATTGGGTCATTATGATGTCATAAAACACATTATATATTTATACGGTATTTAATTTTTACCCAAAAATTTGACTGTCTCAGAAAATTATGAAAATTTCACCATTGGATAATTTCAACGTCCTGATTCCAGAAATAATATTCATTTTATCTAAATGATTTTCTATGTATGATAATTTTTACTTTTAAAATAAAAACCGACATTTATCGAAAATTCATGGGTTTTGACAAAAAATGGATTTAAAACCTTAATAAAAATTACAATTACATTCATAAAATTATAAGAAAATTTATATTTAATAAAAAATAATATAATAATAAGAACAATATTTTATTAAAATATTATTTAATTCAAAAATCCATTAATTCATCAAAATATATTTCTTAGTTGAACATTAACTAAAAATACTATTTGTTCTTTAAAAACTATTTACAAGGTAACAATAATAAAATGAAAGTATATTCATGATTATATAAAAAAATAATGTACATAAACATAGTACTAGGGTATTGTTACGTAGCACCTTATAACACCTGCATAAAAATGAAGATTAAGGTGTGCGATGGTGACCGACTCTTTGGGTGACTCAGATAACATTGCTCGGGTGGTAATCTCTATCAACTTCCACTTCTCTAATAGGTAGTCCTGACCGAGCATAACATATTCAAGCTCAGCTTGGGATTGGTCAAGAGTGAAGCCCAAATACACAACCTCCTTTTTGAGCTCTGTAAAATGGGCTTCGTATGGGGCACGTCTAGTAAATGAGGCCATCGCTTCCTTTTTCTGAGTAAATTGGATTTGTTGAAGCCCTATATTTATACTATTCATGTGATCACTATTCAATAACTATATTAGAAAAAGTCACAATTCATAATAGTATTTAAAAATCCAAAAACATAAAACCATAAAAGTTGACATTTTATATAAACATTTTACAAAAAGAGACATTTAATTAAATCAAGAGGGATTTACATTGATGAAAGTTTGGGTCATTACAATCTTACCCCTTAAGAAATTTCACCCTTGAAAATTACTTTTCCCACACTAAAACAAATGTGGTTAACTATATTTCATCATTTTCTCTGATTCCCACGTCGCTTCTTCAAACATGTGGTTTCTCCACAACACCTTGACGAGGGGAATTTTCTTATTTCGTTGAAATTTTTCTCTATGATCTAAGATCTTCACTGGTTGGTCCTCATAAGAAAGATCATCCTCTAACTGTACCACCTCTAAAGAGAGTACATGTGAAGGGTCTGGTATGTACTTACTTAAGAGGGATACATGAAAGACATCATGTACTTTGGACATGGTAGGTGGAAGTGCTAGTCGATAGGCCACAACCCCGACAGGATCAAGAATCTCGAAGGGGCCGATGTACCTTAGACTTAACATCCCTTTATTTCAAAACCTCATGACCTTATTCCATGGAGATATTTGTAGAAATACCATGTATCCAACTTTAAACTCAAGGTCTCATTGACAATTATCTACATAACTCTTCTGTCGACTCTGGGATGCCTTGATTTACTGTTGAATGGTTTTCACCTTCTCCACCATTTCTTCGACCATTTCTGGTCCAAGTATCTTATGCTCACCAACCTTATCCCAACACGCCAATGTTCTACACATTTTCCCATAAAGGGATTCATATGGTGCCATTTGGATGCTCTAGTGGAAACTGTTATTATAAGAGAACTCAACCAGAAGAAGATGTTGATCCCATCCTCATTTAATGTCCATTGAGAACACTCTCAACATGTCCTAAAGTATTTGGATAGTACGATTGGATTGGACATCAGTTTGATGATGATAGGCTGTACTGAAGTTTAGTTCAGTATTCAGAGCATGTTGAATAATCTACCAAAACTTAGAGGTGAATCTTGGATCTTGATCAAACACAATATATAATGGTATTCCATGAAGCCTTACCACTTCCCTGATATATAACAATTCCCGTTTATCCAATGAGAAATCCTCCTGAATAGAAATGAAGTGTTCAACCATTGTAAGAAGATCCACAACAACCTAGATTGAATTGTTTCCTTTGGACGTCTTCGGAAGTCCAGTGAAAAAGTATATGTTGATGTTCTCCTATTTCCATTCTAGTATTAGCAATGGTTGCATCATCTCCTTATACTTCTGCCTCTCTACATTCACTTGCTGATAGACTAGGAACGTTGATGTATATTCAGCGATCTCCTTCTTCATATTATCCCACCAATAATGCTCTCGGAGACCTCGATACATCTTTTTGTTTCCTGGGTGAATAGGGAAATTTGAACTATGTCCATCTTCCAAAAGTTCCTTCTTCAGCTTTGGAATTTATGGAACACACAATCTTTTCCCAAATCTCACAATTCCTTCTTCATTAACATTAAAATCCGAGGATTTCCCTTTTTCAATAGCTTCTACTTTTTCCTGAATTCCCTACATCATCCTTTTGAGAATCGTTTAACCTTTCTAAAAGTGATGTTTGAGAAATCATTTGTTAAAGGATTGATGATGTTACCTTATTTATGTTTCCCATGTCTATCTTCATCAAATCTATGATGATTAGATTTTTTTTCAATTCTCATCAATGATAGAATTGCTGGGTCCTTTCTACTTAGGAATCCACCACCTTGTTCGCTTTCCCAGGGTGGTAATGGATTGAGAATTCATAGTCTTTGATCAGCTCTAACCATCTTCATTGGTGCATCTTAAACCCTTTCTATGTGAATATATACTTGAGGCTTTTGTGGTCCGTATATATTTCACACTTCTCCCCAAAGAGATAATGCCGCCAAATTTTCAAAGCGAATATCACTGCAGACAACTCGAGGTCATGTGTTGGATAGGTATATTCATGAAATTTCAATTTCCTTAAAACATAGGCAATGACTTTGTCATTTTGCATCATCACACATTCCAAGCCCTTCTTCGAAGCATCACTAAATACCATAAAAAGTTCTCCACTTGTGGGTAAGGTGAGAAGGGGTGAAGTGATAAGCCTCTTTTTCAACTCCTTGAAGCTTTATTCTCATTCATCACTCCAAGAAAACTTTACTCCCTTTTGAGTCATCTTGGTAAGAGGGTTGGAAAATCATGAGAAATTTCTCACAAATTGTCGATAATATCCAGCTAACCCCAAGAAGCTATGGATATCCGTTAACGATGTTGGCCTCGAACATCCCTTAATTGTATATGTTTTGGAGGGATCCACAGATAACCCATTTCTTGTGATGATATGTCCCAATAATGAGACCTCCTTCAACCATAACTCACACTTTCTTTACTTTGCATAGATCTTTTCCTTCCGCAATATCTCTAGTATAGTTCTTAGATGCACCTCATGATCCTCCTTGGTTTTGGAGTATATCAAAATATCATCTATAAATACTACCACAAATTTGTCTAGGTAATCTCTAAAGACTCTATTCATCATGTCCATGAATATTTCTAGATAATTAGTGAGTCCAAAATGCATTACTATGAATTCATAGTGCCCGTATCTTATACAAAAAGTAGTCTTGGGGATATCTTCTTTCTTTATCCTTAATTGATAATATCTCGACCAAAAATCCACCTGGGAGAAGTATTGTGCTCCACCCAGCTGATCAAACAAGTAATCAATTCGTGGGATAGGATACTTGTTCTTTATCATGATTTTTTTAAGCTCATGATAATCGATGCAAAGGCGCATTGACCCATACTTATTCTTAATGAAGAGGACTGGTTCACCCCATGGTGAAGCACTTGGGCGTATAAACCCTTTATCCAGATTCTCCTATAGTTGTTTCTTCAGCTCCTCAAGCTCCAAAACATCCATTATATATGGATTCTTAGATATGGGCAACGCCCCAGGTATAAGATCAATTTATAATTCAACATCTCTTCTAGGAGGAAGACACGACAATTACTCGGGAAACACTTCAGTGAATTCCCTCACAAGAGGCATGTATTCTAAGATGGTTTCTTCCTTAGACTCAATAATCTGAGCTAGATATGCATGGTCATAGGGTAGTAATATCCACTCTTGAGATGATGGATCTAAAGAAGTTTCAACTTCCTCCTTGCACTTGTAAAGAATCGGGGGTTGATTCTCCACATGGAGAGTGATTTCCCTCTCCTGACAATTTATGTTGGCTATATATAAGGAAATCCAATCCATGCCAAGAATTGCATCAAATTATACCAGAGGGGGTATGATGAGGTTCTCTAGGTAGTTTAATCCATAGATTATGACAGGGGAGGAGTTATATTCATGGGATGCAATTATTGCTCCATTTTCTGTGCTCACTGACATCTTCATTTCCAGGACTTGTGGTGGTGCTGGGATTGTTCTACTAATCTTTTGATATATAAAAGAATGTATAGAACCTTAATAAAAAAGTACATTCACTATTCATGAATGAATAACTAGCGTACCTATCACCACTTCGTTGTCATGATTCACTTTGGTAGTAGTGATGGAAAAATCTCACCCTTGCTGCCTTGGAGGTTGTTGGTTCCCTCCGAAAACCCTTGGATTAGGGCACTAATTTGCAAGATGCCCTAGTTCTTTGCAGTTGTAGCAATGAACCACACGTTGAAGTTCAAACGGAGCATTCCTCTCCTCTGTCGCAGCCACGGGTCATTATTTCTGATAGTTAATAGCCAGATTCCCTTCTCTTCCACACCTAAAGCATTTCCTCATCCCCTTCAAGCAGTTTCCAGGATGCTTATTTCCGCACCTTTGGGAAGTGGGGTGCTGGATCTTCTTAGCATTGTTGGATTTATCCATCAGACCTCTAGCATTGAAGTCCACCTTACACTTCTTATCCCCATGATACCTTTGAGATTATCTGATCTCCATTTAAACCTTAAGGGCACATCAGATAACTTCCTCATAGCTGTCGAAGTCACATATCACCAGCGCTTTCCGCAGGTAAGGTTTCAACCCACCAAAGAAGTGGAAAATCTTGCATTCATGGGTAACGACAAAGTCAGAGGCGTATCGATCAATCCTTGTGATATTTTTTTCATATGCTATGATAGATTTTTCATCTTTTTGCTTGAGGTCAAGGAAGTTTGTTTCTATCTTATGCCGGAGGGTGCGCGAAAAATATTTATCGAAAAAAATCTTCTAAAAATCCTTCCATTCGAATGCCTCGATCTCCTCCTTAGGCTTCGTATTTTTTTTATCAATGTCCACTATTGATTAGATTCACCCTCCATATGATAAACATCCAGGAGAACCTTCTCTTTTAAAGAATATTGATGGATGGAGAAGATATTTTTAATGGAGTTGATCCATTGTTCAATGATTGAGGGATCAAATGATCCATTAAAAGTAGGAGTCCTTTGTCCCATGAAGCTCTCGATAGAGACTTTTTCTTTCTTCGGGGGGGGGGGGGGGGGTTGAACATTCCTCCTGACCCATGTTTCTATTCAAAGCTTGAGTTAGCTGAGAGAGAAGCATGATAAAGTTTGTGATTCCCACTCCCATTGGATTGACATCTCATTAGTACAGTCATCACATTGATCTTCACATCGGTTATTAGCCCGAGTCCTACTATTACCGGCCAATGGCTGGAATGAAAGGAAAGTTAGGGGTAACACATAAAGGGTAATCCATGGAAAAAACTGATGACTTATAAATAACTTTTATTTAATTAACATAAGAATTTATTGGCTTCAGTCTATGTAATCCATGATCTACTCTCTAACATATATTCTTAGGGAATTTTTTTCCCTTAATAATGGTTCATAATAAGCTTGTGAATTTACCAAAGAATATCCTCAGGGAGTGTCATAACCAAGAGTTCAGTAAGGCCCATTTTCGTGCACCAGTTCCTATTTGAGTCTATCTCAAAGCGGTGTTTTCGAGTTTTACCCCTAGGATACATCTATGTCAGAGCCGCCTCTACCTGCTCGTATCCAGATAGGGATGTATTTTATTGATGAAACACTTACTCAATACTCACCAAAACTTAGGGATGTTTTTATTAAAATTAGTCTTATCCCTAAGGCTTTACTAGGGTTTCTAATCCTAATCCCAATAATAACTACACCTATCCTCTGATACCAACTATGAAAACTATGATTTTTATTACATAATTAAACATAATTTATTACATAAACTTCACTTGATACAACATAGAAGATTTATAGGTCTAGTGTATTTAGGGATTAGGATCACTACATAACAACATAAAACATGAAATACAACATCTTTATTGAAAACTTCCTTTACATGACTACTATATTCCCTCGTACTTAGTATTGCATGGGATAACCTAAGGACATGAATTAGAAAAGGGTGAGCTAAAAATCCCAGTAAGTGAATAATCATGGAATAACATGAGGAATGAAATACATTATAGACAATAAGAATATCAATAGAGCACAAAAGAAGCATAAAAATAAAGGCATGGTAAAGTATGATAATCATAACATGGAAATGTGGCAACAACACCTAACATAGAATTAACATGATCCAAGGCTCATTGCACATGAAGCATGAGTAAACCCTCATTGCACATGAAGCATGAGTAAAATCTCGTTTCACTTGAATTATCATGAATAAACACCCATTGCACATGACGTATCATGATATTATACTTTACCCAATGCATTCGAGTGCTATCAGGGTGCACCCTTCTTAAGCATTTCATTTCTTGCATAAGTGTTCCACATGGATCATAAAACATTGAATCATTCAACACAATATTTTATTACACGATAAAAGAAGGTAGAATAAATACATGAAAATATTTGAACAATAAGTAAATGTGCATAAAGGTGAATACCCTTGACAGAGAAATGTTCATGGTATTCACTACACAATGACTTTGGCTTGGAAAAGTGCGGTGCAATTTCGACATCATAATGACGTGACATAAGAACTCATAAAAATGGTTGATGAGAGAGAAAGGTGTGTCTCATAATATTTACATGACATTGATAGTAAGGGGGTCAAATAGATACATTTCCCAACAAATGTAATGGAATTTAGATCAATGATATAAAAGAATTGTTTGAATGTAAATGAGGAGAGAGAAATTCTTTTCAGAATTTCGGCATAGTAACTGGTGTACATGAGAGGTATTTAATGAGAGAGAAAGGGGTCTACCATAATTAAAAAATAAGTAGGGAAGTACGGGGGAGGCTCAAAACCATACCCAAACATGTAAAATTTAAATTAAAAGGGTGTAACAATTTAAAGAATATTGGACCAAAATGAGAAAGGAAGAAAAACCCTTACTTGGAAGTGCGATTCCAAAGGCTTGAGAGAGGCTTGAGAGAGGATTCTTGGGAGCTTGGGGCACCTTGGGAGGATTCTAGAGAAAGTAAGGCAGAGATTGGAGGAACTCCAAAGGCTTTGAGTGAGGAGGAAGTGGGATATTGGGTTGGTTTATATAGGAAAGGTGAGGGAATTATTTATTATTTAGGTTTGGGACACCTCACATTAAAATAATCCAAACCACAAACCATCCCATGGTTTTTGCCCATGGTTTTTAGAAAAGGGAAGTGGAAATAAATAATTTATAAGGCCAAAGTCCTAAATTCTTAAAATAATGGGGTTACTTATATGGAGGTGAGTCACACACCCATGAAAAACAATTTTAAAAAGACAAAATGTTTAATAACTCTTGAAAGGTCCACTAAAGTTTGGTAAAATAAATCAAACAAACCCATAATCACATTATTTTAATGTAAAAAATATATTGTCTGAAAATAATGTTTATAATATTTTATTATATCACTATTTGGTCATTATAATGTCATAAAACACATTATATATTTAAACGGTATTAAATTTTAACCCAAAATTTTGACTGTCTCAGAAAATTATGAAAAATTCCCCAATGGATAATTTCAACATCCTGATTCCATATATAATATTCATTTTATCTAAATAATTTTCTAAATGTGTTAATTTTTACTTTTAAAATAAAAACTGACATTTATAAAAAATTCATGGGTTTTGAAAAAAATGGATTTAAAATCTTAATAAATATTACAATTGCATTAATAAAATCATACGATCATTTATATTTAATAAAAATTAATTTAATAATAATAATAATATTATTATATTAAAATATTATTTATTTCAAAAATTTATTAATTCATCAAAATATATTTCTTAGTTGAACAATAACTAAAAATTCTTTTATGCTTTAAAAACTATTTACAAGGTAACAATAATAAAATGAAAGTATATTCGTTGTTATATAAAAAAATAATTGACATAACTATAGTACCAGGTTATTGTTACATAACCACTTATAACACCCACATAAGAATGAATATTATGGTGTGCAATGGTGACAGACTCTTGGGGTGGCTTGGATAACATTGCTCGGGTGGTAATCTCTATCAACTTCCACTTCTCTCATAGGTGGTCCCGCTTGAGCTTAACATATTCAATCTCAGCTTGGGCTTGGTCAAGAGAGAAGCCCAAAGACGCAGCCTACTTTCTGAGCTATGTAATTTGGGCTTCGTATGGGGCACGTCTACTTGATGAGGCCATCACTTCCTTTGACTGAGTAAATTGGATTTGTTAAAGAACTATATTTATACTAATCATGTGGTCACTTTTCAATGGCTGTATTAGCAATGATCACAATTATTAACAGTATTTTAAAATACAAAAAACATAAAACCAAAGAATTTGACATTTTATATAAACATTTTTCATAAAGAGACATTTAATTAGATCAAGAGGGATTTTCATTAATGATTTTTTGGGTCGTTACAAGTCCTCTGCTCATAAGATCCATCTAAAAGTAATCTTATAAAGAACCTATTGATGAGTGCTTTCCCTTATCCATACCTACAATCATATTATCTTATCTGGTACCAAAGGTATCCTTAGTAGGGTGTGAGATAGAATCTCAGTAGGACACCACCAATGATGTCTAGATGAAAACCAACTAGTGCTCATAACTAAAAACAGTGCAAGTAAAAATAAAATAATATAAAGTGAAAAAATAAATAAATAACACTCCACTATGGTTCCTAAAGAACACTTGGAGGCTCTAACGACTTCATATAATTGACAAAATAGATGTCTCAACAACCACTATATATATAAATAGCAATAATATATATATATATATATATATAGTATTTTTATATATTGAATCCACCAATATGGACCAAGTATGTGTGGATGTAAGTGGACATATAATTAGAATACTAGGTTCTAGCTTATCCATGGAATAACACAGGAATCCATTACCATCATAAAAAATCCAATAATCTTATGAAGTAGGGGACATTCCTTACACCCTAAAAAGATATGATACGTCAATATTGACACTCAGGATGGTGAGTGAGCCATCATGTCAACACACGAACAAGGGACATAACACGTAAAGCCCACTGACCACCTAGTGTAAATGGTGTCAAATATCATGTTCAACACCTTATGTAAGTAATAATGATACAATAATTCTCAAAATAACCCTTACTATCATACGACAACATATAATAAGGCATAATTAATTGCATAGTGATTCACTGTTTCATTTTCACCCTTACACCATTTTATTAATTCAAATTTGTATTGTAAATTTAAAATATAATAAAAAATTCAAATTCATGTTTAATGAATTTATTTGTGTGTTTATCACAGTTAAAATGGTAAATTATACTTGTTTTGATATTTTCATTGAAGTTGGAGGTGATTTGGAAGCCCCAAAGATATCTAGAAGAAAAATGGGCCAAACTGCATGGCATCCCATGGACATCTATCCACTATTTTGAGAATTAAGAGAATTATGTGAATCCAAATGGGATGAAAGTTTTTGGTCCACTCCAAATATTCATTTTCTAAAACTTATCTCAAGGAACTGATTCCTAAATCATCTATCTAGAAGCCCATCCGAACCATTCCATCCAGGGGATAGAATCTGCCCGAATTCAAAAGTTTGGTTCGGAATTTTGACCCTATAACCAAATCCTGATGTCTAATGTCCACCAAATTTTATTTGGAGACATTCAAGAGAACTTAAAACAACTCTAATCTTTTTTCAAGTCTTGATTAGGCCGTTTAATTGTCTAAAACCTAGAAAGAAGTGCTATCTCAAAAAGGGTTCTCAAAACCATGTCACATTTTTTCTATAAAAAGGCACCATGGGAACCTCATTTGTAAGATAGAACTAGAAGCCAAGATCTTCTATTTTTTAGTCCTAGAGGAGTCTACTCATCATCCTAGAATTTATGGAGGCCCTTATCCTCCTACGGTGTTCAAGGATCAAGGAGTTCTACCAGACTTTCCTCATCCTCTCGATGTTGGGCTAATCGGTGGGTGATTATTGCGAGGGAGATACACACTTGAAGAGGGAGTTATAGAACATAATTACCTAATAGTTTGGTGTATATTTTGGTTTTTAATTGTTCTTTTTTATGTATATTAACATGTTTTTATGCATTTAATTGAAAAACTTATTATTTCATAACTGATCAGTGTGCAATTTTAAGTGTGTGACTTGTGTTGTTCTGATTGGAAAACATAAGACTCATCTTATTATTGAGTCAATAAGGTTTTCCTTATGAATTTTTCCACTCCTTCATTAAAGGGGATATTGTTAAGTCATTAAGGCTTTCCTTATGACTTTACCATTCCTCTTGTTTTGAAAATCACAAACACCTTATTTTAAGGAAAATCTTATTTTACCCCTGTTTTACTTCCATAAGGAAAATTTCATTATCCAAGGAAATTTACACCTAACTTGTTTTCATTGTTCATATCAATATTTTTCTTAAGTATAAAAATCGGATTCATATATAAAACCTCGAAATCGTATAATACTTAGATATGAAGCATTCTATTTTAGGATCTGAATTCCTCTTACGAACTTTTATGAAGTTCTATTCCAAATTCCCTATTACGAACTTTTATGAAGTTCAACTCTGAATTCCGATTAAGAACTTATATAAAGTTCTAAATAAGAATTTTGATGATGAATTCTGATTACGAATTCTCATTAAAAATTCTAATGATGAATTCTGATTATGAATTCTCATTATGAATTATGATGATGAATTATGATTATGAATTCTGATGATGAATTCTGATTAAGAATTCTCATTACGAATTATGATGATGAATTATGATTACGAATTCTCATTATGAATTATGATGATGAATTCTAATTATGAATTATGATGATGAATTATGATGATGAATTCTGATTATGAATTCTCATTACGAATTCTGATGATGAATTCTGATTACGAATTCTCATTATGAATTCTGATGACGAATTCTGAATACGAATTCTCATTATGAATTCTGATTGTAAATTTTGATTACGAATTATGGATACGAACTTGTATAAATTTTGACTCCAAATTCTTCTGATAAACAAAATATGAATATCCTTGTATTATAGACTCCAAATTCATTTTCTGGTTAGACTCCGAACTTTAACATTCTCCAACCAAACTTTCTTTTTCTCCATTCTGAATATCAATTTTAGTTATGCTTCCACTTGTTTGTTTATAAAACGATGTCATTCCTTCATTTATCAACTAACTGTTTTTTGAGTGACACGTGTACATGTCCCTCCGAAATTCAAGGGAAAATATGACCATTGGAAGAGGGAGATGACCATTACAGCCGTGCCTATAAATAGGATCTCATTAGAAAAGAGCATACAATTTTGACACTGATCTTTGAAAAAGTTTTGTTGAAGTGATTTCTAGAGAGAGAGGCTCTTATCAACTCTCAATCTTCGTGTAGAAAGTTTGAACAGCTTGTTCAAACTTTTCCTTGTGAATATTTTCTTCATGTGACTCTGATTTTTGCTGTGTATAATGGAGGGCTTCCAGGGATAGGAAGAAAGAGGTTCCAACACCTTGAAGTTGTGGGCTTCTTTGCTGAGGAAGACAGAGGTGCCGACTACCTGATAGTTGAGGGCTTGTGGGGATTGTAAGACAGACTTCGATATTCGTATCGAGGGCTTACCCTGGTGTGGGTAAGACGGTATTTCTTGAAAGTATAAATCAAGGGACCTTTATCCAAGGTTGTTGGATTCCCTTCTCTTTGGGTTAAAAGACTCATTACTTGTTACTTGTTTTGTTAAAAGTTTTTCCGCTGCATTTTGTTTTGTTAAAGAATGTATAACTATCTTGTACTTCCTTACTCTTGTACTCTGATATAGTTAGATTATATATGCTTTAAGGTAGAATCTTCATCTTTGTAAACTTTAGCTAAGTTCCATTTCCAGAATCACTTTTCTGGAATTTAGCAGTGATTAGAACTTATAGAGGTCTTGTGAATTATCTTATTTTACCTTGTTAAACATAACCATATTTAAAAGTTTGAAAGGAATTTTTAAAAGGTACAATTCACCCCTCTCTTGTATCTGAGAATCTCATT
Organism: Viscum album; assembly: GCA_963277665.1. Classification (NCBI taxonomy): domain Eukaryota; kingdom Viridiplantae; phylum Streptophyta; class Magnoliopsida; order Santalales; family Viscaceae; genus Viscum; species Viscum album. The sequence continues at coordinate 1,687,921,351 of OY728163.1, read as the reverse complement.
ATTATTTCGATCCTAATCTTGGTATTATAGAATATATCATACTCAGACATACCATCCTAACAATTGGTATCGGTGGATTTGGTCCAAACTGAATTAATCTTATGATTAGATTCAGAAGAGAATTCTCAGAATTGAATTTTTGGATTCACACTTCCCGATTCATTTTTTTTCTGAATCTGTTTTTTAGACTCATATAGTTCGGATTCAGTTTTTCATAGAGATAGGTTTACTCTATATTTTCTTTCTTATAATATTTTCCTTGTTTACAAAATTTTTCTACTAACAAGTGTTTGTGGAAAGACTTTTCTTAAAAATGTCAGGAATAAATTTTGGTTCCATAGATAATCTCAATCTAACCAGACCACCTATCTTTGATGGTAATGATTACGAATATTGATGAGATCACATGAAGACTTTCATTATCAACAATGGGGTTGAAAATTTTGTTATGCTTACTGGTGGATAAAAAATTCTTGATAAAGAAGTAAGTGCCATTACAAATCAAGAAAATCACGAATATCAACTCAATTATAAGGTACACAATGCTTTACTTTGTTCAATGACTAGAAATATATATAGCCAAATTTCATCTCATGAAGCAGAAAATTCTACATGGAAGAAAATATAAGTTACTCACTTTGAAACTTCCAAAGTAATTGAGACCAAAAGATCCATCCTTAGAGATGAATATCATAGTTTTAGTTTTCCTTATGGTGAACTCATATGCAAAGTGCAACAGAGATTCATGACTATTGTGAATAGTGTACAATAAATGGGTGAAAAAGGATTGGCTGATAAATCCCTTGTTGAAAAGATCATCGAAATCATGCCAAATGAGTGGGAATCTAAAAGGACTGCAATTGATGAGAATAGAAAGGTTACTCAGATTACCCTTGATGAGATGTTTGGAACTCTTCTTCAGCATGAAACTAGGATGAAGAGAGATGATGATATTGTGAAGAAGAAGAAGGGAAATGACAGTGTAGCTTTTACTACTACTTCCAATCATATGAAATCCAAGACTCCTGAGAGAGTTACTAGATCAAGATCTAAGAAAGTTGTTATCCATTCCGAATCTAGTAGAAGTGAATCCTCAGAAAATGAATTTGAAAATCTCGCTTGAAGGATGAACAAGATAGCTAGACAGAGGAACTTTCAATACAAATATAAGAAGAAGGAAAGGAAAGACAAGAAAGATTATGAAGTTTCATGCTATTAATGCAAGAGAGCTGGACACATAAGACCTGATTACCCTATGCTCAAGAAAAAAGAAAGAAATGAAAGGAATTCTTAGAAAAACAAAAAGAATTATTACAATTCCAAAGCTAAGAAAGTGTTGAAAGCCAATAACACATGGAGTGTCACTGGTCGATATTCTTCAGATGAATCTTCAAATTATGAATCTTCTGGACAGAAGAATCTTGATCTTTTAGCCAGACTACCTATTGATAATCATTTCTTGATGGATAAGGTACACAATGCTGAATCAATGTCCAATGTTTCCTTAAATTCTAATGATAGTAAATATTATAACTATTCAGATGAATAATCTTATTCTGATGAAGATAATACTTTACCTACCAATGAAGAAGATTCTAGGTTTTCCAAACTCCTTGAGAATGAGAATTCAAAACTCATGAAAAAACTTGATAAGGAAAATTCTAGGAATATTATTCTTAATAAGGAAATATCATATCTTTCTAAAGATCTTGATAAGAAAAATGCTGATTTTGAAAGTATTTCAAAAAATCTTGAGGAAGTAAGTTCTAAGAAGAATAAACTTTCTAAAGATCTAGAAAATGTAATTTCTAAGAAAAATGTTTTCGAGCCTCACTCTAGTTCAATTTTTTTTGAAGATAAGAACTTAGTTATAAAACTCAAATACGAAATATTCTCCTTGAGGAAGTGTTTGTCAAACTTTTCCCTAGCTAAGGAAATTTTTGAAAAAATGTATTCACAAATCCGACCTTGAAGGAATACTTTTGGTTTTGGTTACACAAGTTCTATACCGATTTTTAGCAACAACTAATTTATTCCTCAAAGTGCCCCATTCTGTACTAAGTGTCAATGTGGTGGTCATTGGGCAAAGAATTGTTCTCTAAACAAAACCCAGTCTTCAAGATTCCATAAATCTTATTTTTCAAAGGAGATGTGGGTATCCCAAAATTTTACTTTCGACGATTTCTGGATCTAAGCAAGTATGGATTATGAAAACCAAACTTTTTTCTTATTTTCAGGAAAATATGAAAATTACCAACAATAATACATGGTACATGGATAGTGGATGTTCCTGGAATATGACTGGTTACAAAAACTATTTCAAAAATATTATCAAGAAAAAAGGAGGAAAAGTAACTTTCAGAGATAATGCCCAGGGAGAAATTATTGGTATAGGTAACATCATTCTTCTTGTAAAAATGTTGATTTGAAATGTTTTATTTGTTATGGGTCTTAAGAACAACCTCATTAGCACATGACAATTATGTGATGAAGGTTACCTTGTAAATTTAAGGAATAATAAGTGCTTAGTATACAATTCCAAGGATGAATTTATTCTTTCTGCCAATATGAAAGAGAATGTTTACACACTAAACTTAGAAGACCTTAGAAGCCAATACATACCTTGACTTAGTGAAATGGAAGATCATTCGTGGTTGTGGCATAGAAGGTTAGGACACTGTAACCTTAGGAACTTCTCTCCACTACTAAAGCTGAATATGTAGCAGTTGGAAGTTGTTGTGCTCAATTATTGTGGATGCAACACACACTCACAGACTATGGCTTGAGTTTTACTAAGATTCAAATTTTGTGTGATAACAGAAGTGCCATTTCCCTTATCAAAAACCCTGCACATCACTCTCCTGCAAAGCACATAGATATTATGCATCACTTCCTTAGGGATCACACACTAAAAGGAGATATCATTATTTAATTCATTGGAACGCAAGATCAAATTACTGATATTTTCATAAAATATTTACCTATTGATAGATTTGAATACATTAAATATAAGTTAGGAATGATAACCATGAGGTAATATTCCTCCATTAACTTTCTATTCAACTAATCTTCTTACAGTAATAAAATCCTTTTTGTAATGGAGAATTTCTTAATGGAAATTTTTGTACTGGAAATTTTCATACTGAAAATTTTCGTACTGGAAATTTTCATAGTGGAAGTTTTTGTAATGGAAATTTTCGTAATGGGGTTTTTCATATTTATTTTTTTCATAATTGAATTTTGGTACTCAATTTTTTTTGCAATAAAACTTATAGATCTTATGTTTTTTGTAGTAATTTTTTCATAATGAGTTTTTTGTAGTGAGTTTTTCGTAGTGATGTTTTCGTAGTAAGTTTTTCATAGTGAGTTTTTCGTATTGAGTTTTTCATAGAAAGTTTTTTTTTCGTTGTCAAATTTTTTTCAAGAAGAATATCACCTATTATGAATAATCTTCCTAGCCAATCCTAAAGGTATGACTTCCTTACTTAAGTTTTCATAGTCATTTTTACTTGCTGGTATTTTCTTTTAATATTTCAGATTCATTTTCCCCTTAAATCTGAATTTTTTAATTAAAACCTCAAAAGACCAGATTCAAGATTTCCTTGTGGGCATGTTTTCAACTGTCCGATCAGATCAGAAATTTTCCCAACCATTAGATTGGTTTTGAAAGATGAAAGGTAACTTCCATCGCCTTTATAAAGGGGACCCCCAATGGTGTCCCACATCGGTTTCCAAGATCTCGTGTGTCGAAGCTCTGCCTCAGTTCTTAATCCCATTCTGAATCTCTCAGAGTTCTTCCAGTCCAAATGTCTGTAGAAGCCTCTTCTCAAGCAATTTATACCATGAAGCCAATCTCAAAATGGAAAGTATACAGGGAAAGGTTGGTGCATCCAAACTTTTTCAAGTACGATTCTATAATTTCTAAGAATATCATGTTAAATGGATGGGAAGATGTCTACATATCTAAGCCAGGTGTTAAAGACTCGGTGTATCCAGATTTACTCATATAATTTTATGAGTCAGTGTGCTTCTTTAAGGAAGACGATAGAGAAAGGTTTTCATTCAATTCTTATAGAAAAACCTACAAACTCTCCTATACCAAGGTAGCCAGCTTGGTGGGATTATCATATGAAGGGGAGGAAAAAACTTTCTCCCACAAACTCCCAGATGTTCAAGGTAGTTTCGTTAAGGTGAAGGCCTTTCAATGTCTTGGACTTTCTGATGTCAAGATAGTGAAGATTTCCCATATATCTTCTAACAACCAGATCCTTCAGTTATGGGTACATAGTTTTTTAGTACCGAGAATAGGTGGAAAATATACCCTCAAGAAGAGTGACATATATTTCTTAGATTTCCTGGTAAATATAAGGAAAATTAATTTGATGAGGTATGTTCTTGTTACAATTCAGAACATCAAGAATGGAAATATAAGAGCCTAAATTATCATGTATCCTGCCTTTATTTCAAGGATGATAGTTTGGTGTCTTGAATCCTTCAAGATTGCATGAAAATACAAGGCTTAGAATTGAAAAGTTATGATTGTTAGTGATGAAAACCTGAAAAGAATGAATATGGGCTATTCTAAGGAGATAAGAGAGTTCTATGATCTGCCTGAAGATGAGGCAGAATCCAATCTGGAAATTGTTGAGAAAGCTAAACCATCAAATAATTCCACTAAGAAAAGGAAGTTGAAGTAAGTGGAGGAATCAGAAAAAACCCCTAAAGATAAGGAAACCAAATCCACACCTCCCAAACCGAAGAAACAAAAAGATTATCTGGATTAGGTGGCTACAAAATAGAGGGAAGATAAGGAAAAGAGGAAAGAAGGGGAGCCACAGTTCAACTTAGACCCTGCTGAAGCTAAGTCTTTAAGGGAGAAGATTACTGAATACCTTGAGAATGAAGAAAAAGAGAATAAGATGAAAAAGAAAATGTCATAGGTCGAGATTTTCCAATCTCTTCTGAGGGATGCAGAAATTGCTTCTGAGAACATCCCAGTGCCAAAAACTTTCCTAGTCGAGCCTTTACCTGAGACTCCAAGGAATAATTTCTTCACTCTAGAAAAATCTAAAGAGAAATAAGTTGTTGAATAAGTAGGAGAAGAAGAATAAGTATAAGAATAAATTAGTGATTTTGATGATCTGATTATCCAAGTTGATGAATATCAAGATAAGGAAAATCCATAAGAGAAATTACCACTCCGAACATCTGAGGCCGAGTCCTCGAAGCTTGTAACTTCTGGAAATGTAGAAGAGAAAGATAGAAAGGAAGATGAAGACAAGGAAGAAGAAGAAGAAGTAAATGAATTATCTGAGGAAGAAAGTTATGAAACACACTTTATTAAGGAAGAAGCAAAAAAAGAGATATTTTATGATGATAGAGTTGTTCAATTATCCGATAGCGAGCATAAATCTCCAGATGAGCAAGTCATAATAGAAGGTTGATAAGGGTAATCAAGTGGTTGGTGATTCTCAAAGAAAATATATTGTGAAGAGGAAGGAAGTTGTAGGAACTTCAAAAAGGAAGCTGTTGAGCTTGAAAAAACACTCTCACCATGTAATGTCTCAGATTCGGAGTCATCTTCACTTGGTCATGATTTTGTGGAGCAGTCTTTGAAGAATCTAGTCGGTTCCATTCCGACTTTTATAAACCTAGATTCTAGATGCCAGATGCTCCAACACAATCTTAACCAGAGTCGGATTTAGTGTCCATGGTGATGGAAAAGTATGTAATGATAGAATCAACTTTCAAATATTTTCTTATAGGATACGAAGCTCACATGAAGTCCTGCAAGAAAATGACCATGTGGTCAAAAAAGATCGTCCAAAATATGGAAGAGCTTGATGAATTTCAAGAGGAAGTAAAAGAGGCTTTTGATACCAAATATTCCAAGATCAAGGATCTTACAAACCATTTTCAGGAAAAGCTGACCCTAGAGAAAAATTCTCAAAATCAACAAGTGAGATATCTGAATGGGAAGCTTAACTTTGTTTCTCAAAACTGGAAGGGGGAAAGAGATCTTTGGATTGAGATCTAAGAGAATCTTGTAAAACAATATGAAGTTTTTAAGGCTCAGTATGAGGCTCTGAAGGCTCAAGATGACAGGATTAAAGCCTTATAAAAGCAAGGTGAAGAGGACCACAAAGAGTTAAAGAAGATAAAAAACCTTCTGAAGAAGCTAATACCCAAGTAAAAAAGAAGACAAATAGACCAATCCTATCTTTTATTGTAATATATTTCCTTATCAAAATCCTTTCAATCTTAATGAAAAATCTGGTTTCTTGACTTTTGTGTTATTTTGTACTAATATTTCAGGTACCATATTATTTTCCATTCCCTAAACTCTTTTTGAAAATCACAAAGGGGGAGAAGGAAAAAGAATTCTAAAGAAGAGAAGGAAAAAGATTTATAAGTATAGAAGAAGTACCCCTAAGTAAGGGGTAGTTTATCCAAGGGGGGTGCTCATTACGAAGAATTCCATATTCTTAATGAAAATCCCATTATGAAAATATAGAATACGATCTTTAGAGTTCCAAATCCTAAGAGGGAGTTAGTCGTATTAACCATTATCCATGAAAAAAGGGAGATAAGCTTTATTTCAAAGTCTAGAAAATCTTTTTCTAAGTCCTTACATTCTTTTTCGTAAGGATGTTTGTGATTTCCAAAAAGGGGGAGATTGTTGAGTCAATAAGGTTTTCCTTATGACTTTTTCCATTTCTTCATTCAAGGGGTAGATTGTTAAGTTATTAAGGATTTCCTTATGACTTTAACATTCCTCTTGTTTTGAAAATCATAAACACCTTATTTTAAGGAAAATCTTATTTTACCCCTATTTTAATTCCATAATGAAAATTTCCTTACCCAAGGAAATTTACCCCTACCTTATTTTCATTGTTCATATTATTATTTTTCTTAAGTATAAAAATAGGATTCATATCTAAAACCTCGGAATCGTATAATACATAGATATAAAGCATTCTGCTTTAGGATTTTAATTCATGTTACAAAATTTTATGAAGTTCTATTCTGAATTCCCTGTTACGAACTTTTATGAAGTTCAAATCTGAATTTTGATTATGAACTTATATAAAGTTCTAACTTTGAATTCTAATGATGAATTCTGATTACGAATTCTCATTACGAATTCTAATGATGAATTCTGAATACGAATTCTTATTACAAATTCTGATGAGGAATTCTGATTACGAATTCTCATTAAAAATTCTGATGATGAATTCTAATTACGAATTCTCATTACTGATTCTGATGATGAATTCTGATTACAAATTCTCATTACGAATTCTGATGATGAATTATGATTACAAATTCTCATTATGAATTCTGATGATGAATTTTGAATACAAATTATCATTACGAATTCTTATTGTGAATTATGATTACGAATTATAGATACGAACTTGTATGATGTTCGACTCTGAATTCTTATGATAAAAAGAATATGAATATCCTTGTATTATAGACTTTGAATTCATTTTCTGGTTAGACTCCGAACTTTAACTTTCTCCATTCTGAACTTTCTTTTTCTCCATTCTGAATATCAGTTTTAGGTATTCTTTCACTTCTTTGTTTATAAACTGATGTTGTGCCTTCAGTTATCAAATAACCATTGTTTGAGAGACATGTGTACAAGTCCCTATGAAATTCAAGGAAAAATAAGACCGTTGGAGGAGGGATCCTACCATTACAGCCACTCCTATAAATATGAGATCATTAGAAAAGAGTATACAACTTTGAAACTGGTCTTTGAAAAAGTGTTATTGAAGTGATTTCTAGAGAGAGAGGCTCTTATAAACTCTCAAGCTTCATGTAGAAAGTATGAATAACTTGTTAAAAGTTTTCCTTGTGCAGATTTTCTTCGTGTGACTCTGATTGTTGCTGTGTACAATCGAGGTCTTTCGAGGATAAGAAGACAGAGGTTCCAAAACCTTGATGTTGTGGGCTTCTTTGCTGAGGAAGAAAGAGGTACCGACTACCTGATAGTTGAGGTCTTGCGAGGATAGAAAGACATAATTCGATTTTTATATTGAGGTATTACCCTAGTGTGGGTAAGATATAATTTATTGAAAGTATAAATCAAGGGACCTTTATCCAAAGTTGTTGGATACCCTTCTCTTTGGGTTAAAACACTTATTACTTGTTACTTGTTTTGTTATAAGTTTTTTTACTGCATTTTGTTTTGTTAAGGAAAGTTTAACAATATTTTAATTCCTTACAATTGTACTCTGATATAGTTAGATTCTATACACTTTAAGGTAGAATCTTCATCTTTGTAAACTTTGGCTAAGTTCCATTTCCAGAATCACTTTTCTGGAATTTAGAAAGTGATTAGAACTTATAGAGGTCTTGTGAATTATCTTGTTTAACCTTGTTAAACATAACCATCATTAAAAGTTCAAAAGGAATTTTTAAAAGGTACAATTAACCCCCTCTTGTATATGATAATCTCATTCTTATTTTGATCCTACTTTTGTTATTATAGAGTATATCATACTCAGACATACCATCCTAACACTTATTTCCCAAAAATTTGAGATTTCAGTGTTCCTTAACAAACCTTAATTCATTCTTAGGGGATGGGACTTGACTATACTATTGTTATGTCAAGATTTAGTCCTATTTTCATCATTTTAGGGGTTACGGGTACCCAAGATCTTGGTTAACCCTCCATTAAAGGATTAGACTAAAAACCTAACAATCAATTAAGAACAAGGAACTTTTCAGGTGGTGTAGAAACTTAGCAATGATCACATAATTTTAATATATTCTCAAAATTTACTTCTTTCTCAACTATTCAACTCTTGAAATTAAATTAGTTTCATAAAAAAATTTTCAAAATCACCCCCCTTTTTAGTAATTTTTTTTTTAAAAAAACATACTCTAAACCTATCGATGCTTCTTGAGATATGACCTAGGGTATGGAATTTACTATAAATCAACCTTAATAACATAATCATTGTGATGATTCATGACAATTCAACCAAATTTTTGTGTTGCTTCCAGGGAGTGCTTTGGTTTTTAGTGCGTGTTTTTGATAAGAGTTTTGTAAATTTTGTGAATATCTATTTACCTTTTCAATAATTTTATGTTATAATATATTTTTTTTGTGTAGGTTTGGTGCATGAAACATTCTAATACAAAAGATTTACCTCTTTTCAAACCCGAACTGGAGAGGATCCTACGTTAGTGACACCGAGACATAGAAGAGAACACTTTGAAGGAGGACACACAAAACATCAATGCTCCCCTTGATCCTTCTACTTATTCTTCTGGAACTGACATCAAAACTAAAATAAACTTGTATAACATGGATGAAAACAATAGAACATTAAAATAACTAACCTCACTTGATGTCAATATCCAACCCACATACATTGAATTACAAGGAGAGGCACCCAATTTTGAACTAAAATCTGGTTTAATTCATATATTACCAAGATTACATGGACTTCATGGAGGGGATACACAAAATCATTTAACAGAATTTCATACTGTGTGTTCTACAATAAAACCTAAAAATGTGAATAAAGAATAAGTAAATATTATGGGATTTCCTTTTTCATTATAGGATAAAATAATATATTGGATTTACTATGTTAATTCACCAATCAGAGGCTGGGAAGACATGAAACACCTTTTTTTGAAAAATATTTCCCAGCCTCTTGAACTATGACAATAAAGAAAGAAACATGTGGTATTAGAAAATATAAAGGGAAAACACTTCCTGAATATTGAGAATTCTTTATAAGGTCATGATCAAGCTATCCACACCACCAAATAAGTTATAAACTTTTAATTCAATATTTTTCTGCAAGTTTAATTCCTATTGATCAAAATACGATCGATGTTGATGTAGGTGGTTCACTAGTTGATGAAACCCCAATTGCTTCAATAAACATGATTTCGAATATGGAATATAACACTCAACAATTCGGTTCAAGTTATGATGTATTCATTCGAGGTGTCCATGAGGTGAAAAGTACTGAATTTGAGAAGATGGTTGACACAAAGTTCAAAGAGGTAAGTACCCTTCTTTGAAAACTTGCACTTTACCAAGGGAAATTCCAATCTCCTACTCCCATCCATTATGGTATATGTTCATCTAACACCCACTACTTTGACCAATTCCTCCAATTAAGAGAAACATCTAAGAGTTGTGAGACAATCTTTCCAGGCTTCCCCTATAACCAAACCTTTTGGCAAGAACCATACTTTCCATACAACCCTTGGTTGAATGAAAAACATGCTTATATACAGGGGGTATTTAAACCATCCTCAACAACAATGGAACCAACTATAAGAGAGAATTCACCCACCACCACCACCCAGAAATACACAACCACCACAAATGCCTTTCCAAAAACCCCCTCCAAAACCCGATCCAAGACTAGAATACCTGATGAAAAAAATTTCTACCAACAATATCTAATTACAAAAAAACTCACAAGCTGCCATACAAGACCTTAAAACCCAATTAGGCCAACTAGATATCTATGTGGGGGAAATTCAAAGTCATCTGTCCGGTAAACTACCCTCTCAACTAGTAGTTAACCCTAGGGATAAGGGAAATGTTAGTGCTATCACCCTTAGAAGTGGGAAACAACTTAAAACTCAAATGAACCCTCCATTTGAGTCATCACATTTTGAGGAAACCACCATCCCAACTGCTAAAAAATGGTCCAAGAGAAGAAAATACTTGTCCTGAGAGAAGCCCTTCTAAAGGAAATAGTGTGTCTATTGATGAGTCCCCTTTCCCAGCCATTCCTCTTCCATTTCTACAAAGGGACACCCAACCAATAAAGAAAAAACAAACTGAACTTGATAAAGAAATATTAGAAACATTCCTAAAAGTGTAGGTTAACATTCATTTAATTGATACTATGAAGAAAATTCTGCAATACACAAAGTTTTTCAAGGATATGTGTACACACCAAAGGAGAATATGAGGTAATGAGAAGGTGATATTGGGGATAAATATCTCCGAATTGATAGATCCTTAACTACCCACCAAATACAATGATCCTGGAACATTTTCAATTCCGTGCACTATAGGGGAGGATTATTTTTCTAATGTTATTCTTGATTTGAGAGACTCTATTAATGTGATGTCTCACACCATTTACTCTTCTTTGAAGGTCGGTGAACTAATGCCCACTGGAATAGTCATGTAGCTAGAAAATCGGAGTACAACAGACCCTTTTGGTGTGTAAGAGGATGTTCTTGTGAGGGTGAAAAAAATTTAATTCTTCATACTGATTTTTATTGGCTAAAAATGGAAAATGATAACATGAATGGACACACCACAATTATATTGGGGATACTATTCTTGAAAACTTTCCAAAACATAATTAATGTCCATAATGATACATTATCTATGGAATTTGGTGGTGACATAGTCCATTTCAACATCCTTGATGCCATGAAGCACCCCTCCAAAGAACATTTATATCTCTTAGTAAATTCAATTGATGTACTCCCTTAATTTGAAATAAATTTTTTCATTCCCCCAATCCCCTTTCTTAGTTTTCATCCTTGATTTAATTTCTTGGTAATGAATCATTCATTAATTGTTTAAGTGGTCTAGAAAATTGTCATGCATGTTTATTAATTTATAATTTCTTGAACACTGAGGATCCAATGACCATCGATGATACTGCTAAGCTTGTAAAATCTCATTCCTCATATGAGGATGATTCTATTGAGTAGTTATATGAGATTGGTGACCTATAACTTTCTCACACACTCCCATAAATCGAAACTCTTCCTGAATTTGAACTAAAACAACTACATCAAGATTTAAAATATTCATATCTTGAGAATGGAAACAAGCTGACCGTCATCATTGCTAGTTCACTCCCTTTTGAGCACGAATTGTGACTGATTTAACTTTTTAGGGAGTATAAAAAATAATTGGGATGGACACTTGCAGACATTACTAGTATTATCCCATCAATTTTTACACATCATATTTTTTTTAAATGATGAGGCTAAACAAGTGAGGTAGGCACAACGTTAACTAAACCCAAACATCTTTGATGTAGTTAAAAATGAAGTAACAAAATTATTGGCCGTTGGAATCATCTAATCCATCTATTATAGACAATGGGTTAGTCCCATTCAAGTAGTTCCTAAAACAACTATCCTTACAGTAATCAAAAATTAAAATAATTAATTAGTTCCAACTTGTGTGAAAAATAGTTGGCGTGTCTTCATAGACTATCGCCGACTAAATCAACACACTAGGAAGGACCATTTCCCATTTCCATTCATTGACCTGATTCTAGAGAGGCCAGTAGGGAAGTCCCATTACTGTTTATTTGATGGGTATTCTGGATACTTTCAAATCCATTTTTTCCCTGAGGATCAGGAAAATACAACCTTCACTTTCCCATTTGGAAAATTTTCATATTGGAAGATGCCATTTGGTCTGTGAAATGATTTAGGTACTTTCCAATGATGTATGGTTAGTATTTTTTTGGATTACCTGGATAATTTCATGGAAGTATTCGTAAATGATTTCACTATTTATGGATCTTCATTTGATGAATGTTTGAGTAGTATTGATTCAGTCTTACATAACTATAATGAAATGAATATCGTATTAAATTATGAGAAATTAAATTTCATGGTGTGAAAAGGTATAGTTTTAGGACATGTAATTTCTGGGGATGGTATCCAAATAGATAAATCAAAATTGGAAGTCATTTCTTGCCTACCATTACCAAAAAATGTACGGGATGTGTGGTCATTCCTAGGTCATGCTGGATTTTACCATTATTTCATTAATGACTTTTGTAAGATTGCACCCCCTCTCCTGATTTCTCCAAAAAGAAAAGGAATTTGTTTTTGATAAATAATGTGAGGGAGATTTTAAAAATTTAAAATGGAGTCTCACATCACCCCTGGTAATCCAACCAACTCAGTGGGATTTACCATTTGAGATCATGTGTGACACCTCTAACTATGCAGTTGGGCTAGTCTTTTCATAAATGGTCGATTGATCTCCACATGTAATTGCCTATTCCTCATGTACATTGGACTCTGCCCAGAATAACTACACCAAAACTAAAAAATAATTTCTTTCCATTTTGTTTTCCTTGGAAAAATTCTTGTCATACCTTTTGGGGTCCAACATCATTGTATTCTCAGACCGTGTAACCCTCCAATATCTCTTTAATAAACTAGAATCCAAACCACGTATCATTTGCCATATGCTCCTCCTTCAAGAATTCAATCTAGAAATTAGAGAAAAAAAGGAGCACAGAATGTGGTGGCTAACCATATCAGTTTGATTCCCCAATCATTGGACATTGACTCATCCCATCATATTCCTATAAATTATTTGTTTTCCAATGAGAAATTGTACCGAGCATAAGATGATATTCCTTTGTATGCCAAAATTGAAAATTATTTGGTATCATCTTGAATTCCTACTAATTTCAACAAAAAACCAAGCCAGTCATCTAAAACATGAGTCTCTTTGGTACATTTGTGATGAACCATACCATTAGTGAACATGTAGTGATTATTTCCTTAGGAGTTGTGTTCCTGATAGTGAGTTTTATTCAGTCCTTAGATTCTGCGAAATTCTTGCTTGCGGGGTCCACTTTGGTCCCCAACGGACTGCTCATAAAGTCCTTGATTCTGGTCACTTTTGGACAAAACATTTGCGAGATGCCCATGATTTTTTTAAATCATATCCTCATTGTCAAATAATGGGTAATGTCTCTAAAATAAATGAAATTCCACAACAACCATTGCTCTTTCTTGATATTTTTGATGTTTGGGGTATTGGATTTATGGGGCCATCTCCCAATTCCTTTGGAAACTTGTATATTCTTATGGTAGTTGATTACATGTCAAAATGGGTAGTGGCACGAGCTACAAGGACTGATGATACTAAGGAAGTTGTAGATTTTTTGGAACCCAAATATTCTTAAAGTTTGTCTTACCTAAGTGAATCATCAGTGACTTGGGTTCTCATTTCTACAAACTAACAATGCAATCACTTTTGCGTTGGTATGGGAGCGTTCATCTAGTGTATACTACATATCACCCACAAACAAATGGTCAACCTGAGGTTCCAAATAGAGAGGTAAAAAATATCTTGAAAAAATGGTTCAACCCAATAGGAAATACTGGAGTCTTAGACTTGATTATTCATTATGGGCTTACCGTACTGATTTTAAACCCCCAATTGGAATGTCACCTTATAGGATTTTTTTTGAAAGAGTTTTAACCTCCCTATTGAGATTGATCACTGGGCCTACTGAGCCATCAAACAATGCAATTCTAATATTTCTGGTGCAGGTGGTCAAAGGAAGTTATTGATTCAATAGATGGAGGAAATTATAATAGTTTCATATGAGAACTCTAGGATTTATAAGGAGTGAACCAAGGCTTCCCATGACCGTCTCATCCTTCATAATCAATCCCACATTGAGATACATTTAAAGGCTAAAGTTTCATCTAGGTAAGCTTTGTTCCCTCTGGTTTGGACCATATACCATTACTAATGTGTCTCCATTTGGTGTCGTTTAGGTTCAAAATGAAGAAACTGAGAAAACCTTCACTGCCAATAGAATATAGCTAAAGCACTTATATAATTCACTTCTAGAGTTTCAAATGGAGGAACTCCAGGTTCAAGAAGAAACATACCAATGACACCCACAAGGTTTTACCCTTCCTTCCCACATTCTATTTTATTATAGTGAAGAAACTGCATGTTAGAGGTGTGGGGGGATGGGTACACTCTTGGTTTAGTTATGAATTTTCATCAATTATTTTTATCTCTTTTCTAGTTTTTTGAATAGTATGTTCACTTACCCCCTCTATTTTATCCCTCATTTTTGTGCCATAATGTTAATTTTATCATGGAAAAAGATTCCATATTTAAAATATTTTCAAATATTTTTTCATTCTTGAGTCGATTGGGTGGATAATTCCATTATTTTTGGAAATTTTTTTATCAAATTAATGTTTATATGGAATATTATTCTAGAATTTATATTTTCAAATTATTTTTAGTTTTTTAATATATTTTTGAATTCCATGCCTCATTAGCATGGGCCACTATTTTATTCCCTTACCTAAGAGACATTCTAAGCCCTATATTGTATATTCTTCCTTTTAATCACTTTATTGAGAGTCTCAGGTCATGTAGAGAAACTAGAACTTTCTTTGATTCTTTTTGGGTCCATAATATTCATGTGTGCGAAATTCATGATAGAGGATATCATTCATTGAAAAGACCTTGGTACAATTAACCTCTATTTTTGGCCACCTTGACATTTTACCCTTCTTAAGCCTTAAAGACCATTAAATGTCTGTTAAGTAGCCACATTACATGCTTATTTATCCCTACCTACCCATCTCTTGTGTAAATTATAGTTTTAATTTTTGTAAGTGAGGGGGAAAGGATGTTTCCATCGGAATTATTAGGAATTAATCATTGTTATGGGTTGATAGAAAGGGTGCCTATATTTTCCTTTGGAAGTGGGTTCACAAGCCATATTGTATTATTGTTTTAAAAATTTTCCCTCTTTATCTCCAATGAAAATTGTAAAAAAATAGTTCTGTAAATTGAAAAGGAAAACAAAACAAAAAGTATAGAAATCAATAGAGAAACAAGGAATCTTATTCATTATTATTCACTGATCGGTAGTGACCCACACAAATGGTTAATAAGGACAGTAAGTATGAAGTGATACACTTTGCGAGGGGATGAGTGTGAAAATTCATTGTGACCACTTGATGAATTTTGAAATTTTTTATACTTAAGAGATTAAAAACTCCTATTCCACCTCAGATTTTTTTATACATTAAATCCTACCAACCGTTGAACCTCATAACAACCTATTGGAGGTCCTATTGAGTAGCACACTAGTTTCTATCGGTGGATAACTTAGAATCTTGGAAAACATCTGGTAAGATCACATGAACTATGTGAAAAGTGAATAACTCCACATTCATATGTTCCTTGAGTGAAGAGGGGAAATTTATAAGTGAGGTAGGCCACGACATGTTCCATGGGTGAACAAATGAAGTTGAACAAATTCAAATTTGAGATAAGAAAAATGATAGGAATATTGATTTTATAAATGATACATGATGAATTTAATTTCAGAAGAATCTGGAAACTTTTATCACATTTGATTTAGGAATGACACTTTGTTAGGATATAAAACTTTTCCCAGGAGTGAAAATGTTTAGGTGTGGGGGTGTAATCACACCACAATTCATTATTTCATTTTCACACTTACACCATTGTATTAAACTGAATTTGTATTGTAAATATAAAAAATAATAACAAATTTTAATTAATTTTTGATTAATTTATTTTTGTTTTTATCACTATTAAAGGGGTAAATTACTTTTTTTTATATTTTCATTGAAGGTGGAGGTGATTTGGAGGCCCTGAAGATGATCTAAAAGAAAAATGGGCCAAAATTCATGGCATCCCATGGACATCTACCCACTGTTTTGATTATTACGAGAATTTTATGCATCCACATGGGTTGAAAATTTGTGGCCCATTGCAAAACATCAGTTACTACAACCCATATCAAGGAACGGAAGCCCAATTCATCCATATAAGGGAACATATGAACCATTCTTTCTAGGGTACATAATCTGCACGAATTCAAAAGTCTGGTTCGGTATTTTGACCATATCTCCCAATCCAGATGTCTGATGTACACCAAATGTTACAGGGATGCATTCGAGATTCCGGCCAACAACTCTATGATTTTGTACAAGTTGTTATATGTCCATTTACTTGTCTAAAACCGAGACAAAATTGTTATATAAAAAGCAGGGTGCTCAAAACCATGTCCCATTTTTTCTATAAAAAGACACCATGAGAAACTCATTTGTAAGTTTGAACCAGGAGCCAAGATCTATCATTTTGGAGTCCTATAAGAGTCTACTAATCATCATAGATGTTCTGAAGTCCCCTATCCTCATAGGGGGATTAAGTATGCAGAAGGAGTTACACTCAACTTTCCTCCTCCTCTCGATGTTGGGCTAATCAGTGGGTGATTGTTGGAGGGAGCTACACACTTGAAGAGGGAGTTACAACACATAATTATCTACTAGTTTGGTATATATTTTTGTTTGAAATTTTTATTTTATATGTATATTAACCTATTTTTATGCATTTAATTGAAACACTTCTTATTTCAAAACTGGTTGTTGTGCAATTTTTAGTGTGCGACTTGTGCTGTTTTGATTAGACAACATAAGAATCTTCTTCTTTCCTAAACATTTAAGATTTTAGTGTACCTTGACAAACCTTAATTCATGATTAGGGGATGGAACTTGACAATATTATTGTTATGTGAAGATTTAGTCCTATTTTCATCATTTTATGGTTTGTGGGTACCCAATATCTTGGTTAACCCTCAATTAAAGGATCACACTAAAACCTAATAATAAATTAACAACAAGGAACTTTTCAAGTTGGGTATTAACTTAGAAATGATCACATAATTTTCATATATTTTTAAAATATACTTCTTTCTCAACTATTAAACTCTTTAAATTAAATTATTTTCATAAAACTATTTTCCAAATCACCCCCCTTTTTAGTACTTTTTATTAGAAACACATAATCTAAACCTATCAATGCTCCTTGAGAGAGGACCTAGGGTCTGACCTATACTATAAATCATCCTTAATAACATAATCAATTTGAAGTGTCACAAAAACGTGGTAAATAATCATAATTATAATGTAATAAATGAATAATTACTTATCACACTAGTGAAAAACATGATTTAACATTTTTTTCAATTTTAACATCGATTTTTAACCAACGTCTTTAAAGGTGAAGTTAAAAACAAGTTTTTTGACATTGGTTTGTTAAAAACCAGCCCCAAAAATGTGAATGGGATTTGTTTTTGGCTTTAGTTTATCTAAGAAACCGATGGTGAAAACTAATATGTATTACATTTTGGGAGCGGATTTCTATGATAAACTGATGTTGAAAATCCTTTGACTTTTTTTAAATGATTATGTGTCAGTTTTTATGAAAACCAATGATAAAAGTTAATTTTTTTAGAGAATTATAAATATTAAACCCCATAAAAATCATAATCCATGTAATATAAAAATAGTACACAACCATCCAACAACATTTATTAGTGACTAAAAATCTATAAAAACATACATACTTTTAATAAGTTAATCAAAAATTTATCTATGCCTCTGTATTATAAAGTAGAATTAAAAAAACATACATGAAATTTACAACATGATCATTGTAGGTTATATTTGAAACATTTGTTTGATATCATTATATTCAAACACCTATTATAACAAGTGAATTCGTTTTTGAGCACCTGTTATTAGGAAAATATATTACTATTCAGAAAAATTAGAATATACACACCTTAACTCATAATCACACTTAACAAATAGTTCACAAACAATGATTAAAGATGGTCAAGTTCATATTTCTTGTATGAATAGACATCATTGAACAAAATAATGAATTTTAATGATATAATATTAAAAAATAGAATACTATGACAGTAAATATAAAATAATTAATATGACTAACCTTATCAAAATCAGTCGTTAACCTTGTTGCGATTATATCATAAATGAATTATATAACATAATAACCACATTCAACATTTCCATGTTGATGATGAAACTATAGTTAATAAAACATTAACTTCATAAAAAAACCAATATATAAAGATATATATGTATATATATATATATCAAAAAATCAAAATAACATCTAATATAAAAAATAATTACCTTTGATTTCACATAGTTGATTGCATTTCACTTCACTATTGACAAGTGATATTCATTAATTTTTTCCATGACCTTCATTTTCATATACATAAACAAATAATACATGTATAAAAAATTATAATTAAACAAAATGAGCTTATAAAATATAAATAAACATACTTGTCTAATTTGGTGGAAAGGTTTCTTCAAGCACCACCTAATAAAGAATAAATCCAATATAATGTGTTTTTACTCAGGAAGAATATGCCTAATATCAAATTCCCCTAATAATAAAAAGGTCATGTTTTATGATATTATAATTAAAATTAGTTCATAATTATGTTTCAGTTCTTACCCATCAAGAAATGGGAAAAAACACCTAATATTATTTATTAATAACCTCCCACATATATATGCCTCTATTTTCAGTCGACACATATAGAAGAACTGTTGAAATGAATTATGGATATTTAAAACCATAAATTCCTACGGTTTCATTTTGAACAAGAAATGTGTGTAGATACCTCATTAAAAAGGAAATATATTTAGTCAATTTAAACCATCATTATTTAGAAAAATAGAAACCAAAACATCAATCTGCTTACATTAAAAACAACTACAACACAAGCACACTGATCTCTTCAAAATTAATTAGATCCATGATATATTTTTTGAATATACTCAATGGGTAGTGTATTACACATATGTTGGAAGACATCTGAAACTCATAGACATTAGACATGTAAGAATAAACCTTAGATAATTTTTTTTTATCCCATTAGAAATATATAAAGTATCTACAATTGTTTATTTTTGAACCATTTGTTTATTTTGTTCCATTTCATTGGATTTTAGATACACTTATATAAGGTAAATGTCAGAAAACATTATAAGTAATTTTAAATCATATGGAAATAATATTAAAAAAATGAATACCTCATATGAAATATGATGAAGAAGGCTATATGGAAAAAGTAAAAAATGACCCATACAATCGCTAACTTTGGTAACCTCCACAGTAGGGAATGATAGTAGAGCAGTAGGGCCAATAATATCATGTATTAACACTCCAACATGACCCATATAAATAGGATGGTGTTCTATATAATCCCCCAAAAAAATTCATGACTCTGAATTCTACAATATGTACATCTGGATCTCTTAAATACAACTCAAAATATATTGTTGGGTTTGAGTGAGGATGTGGAGAATATGAGTAATTAGTATAGGAAGTTTGCACAAATTGTGACTGTCTTGTCAATTTTTATAACCTAGGATGCTTCTTAGCTTCTTGAATTTGATCATACAGGGACCATTTCATATCTTTCAGCTGATCTTTTAAGGACTTGGTTTTTTGGTCTCCTGATTGTTTACTTTGATGACCAAAAAACTTTCTGAATACTAATACCTACCTCATATCATCTTATTCAGTCATGGTGTTATTGCTTTCCTAAAGTAGTGGCTAGTATGTACATCCTACCCTTAGTAATTAAATTTCCCTATGATAATTGCTTCTGAATTTCATCCTGAAATAAAAAATGAAAATGGTATATCAGTGTTGTTAGTTTATAAAATAAAAAAATTCATAAAAAATATTAATTTTTTACGTACAATTATTTCAGCTACTTCCTTAGCTTTCTGTATAATATACTTTTCCCTTTTTTTTCATCCTTCTCTTTTCCATTTCTCATGGAAGATGGGTGGATATGGAGGACCAAATTGGAACTCAACAAAACCACTAGTGGGGTGAGCTATTAGTGCTTCAAAATTTTCCTCATTCATTTTTCTCCAATAAATGATACCCTTCACATGATAAATAACGAGGGAATACATTATGAAATTGGATTCCTTGATGGGATTTCCTCGAGGCCTATTATATAATAAGTAATATAATAAGTAATTAGGTACATATGTAAGAAATTTTACAATATAATATAATATAATTATCATACCTAAAATGTAATGGCCTGGACCTTCTTGGTCCATTAATTTTCCATGTTCTGGTGTTTGGGGTGTCCTGGGGACCATTGGTGACTCATTAAGAATTTTTCCAAATTTCAATATTTGAAAAATGGTGGCACTGATGAGCATTGGTGGAACCGATGGGAATTAGTGGCACCGATCATAATCTGTGGCATTGAAGAGCATTATTAGCACTGGCGGTTATCGGTGGCACCAATGGGTCGTCCATAGCACCAATTGACATAGGTGCCAGGGAGACAATGGCAGGGCGACGATACCAAGGCGACGATGCCAGGGAGGTTGTGCCAGAGTGATGGTTCTAGGGGGATGGTTCCAGGGTGATAGTTCTAGGGAGACAATGCTAGGATAATGGTGACTCACCTAACGATGAGTCCTTCCTTATTTTTCCAGGACCTTCCAGTTTTTCCCAGTGACGCATCTTTCAACATAAAAGTGTTTTAATGCCCCTTTTAAATCCATTAAGAGTGAGTGAAAGATGTTTTAAACCCCCATTGATTGG
Source organism: Viscum album (assembly GCA_963277665.1). Taxonomy (NCBI): domain Eukaryota; kingdom Viridiplantae; phylum Streptophyta; class Magnoliopsida; order Santalales; family Viscaceae; genus Viscum; species Viscum album. The sequence goes on along the minus strand of OY728163.1, from coordinate 1,687,900,104 downwards.
GTTACCCTTAGGTTATCAAAACATGTGGGCTTTTTCCTCGGTGTCACACATTGTTGAGTTTTATAGTTTTTCCTCTATCATGCGTTTTCGTCCATTTAAATGGAACCCTTTAACTCACAGATGTTATCTCACCCATATCCAAGGATAATTTTTAAATTCAAATTAATCCCAATGTGTGAAATTTCCCAACTACATGGTCAAGTCACAATATTACTTTTATGTACTTCGAAATCGTCTCCATGATTTTAGGATCTGGTTTTTTTCTTAAGCTGAGAGCATCTCTTCTTTTCCATTCGCTCTCTCTTGGTGTGGTTGGAATCCCTATTCCACAAATAAATCATAAACCATTCAAGAAACCTTTCCGCTCACCCTTAGAGCCTTGGAGTTTCCTACCAGTGGTGTTTCCCTAGTTCTTAGTGCGAGGAGAAAATTTTGATTGATGATCATCCATGTAGGGTCTTCCTTTGTCTCTCTTTACTGTGTATCATGCGGGGTGGATATGATAATGTTTCCCAGGAGCGTGGATGATACTGAACCTTAAAAAAGAAAATAAATTGTTTATAAAGAATGAAGAGGTGTGTTTGATGATGATGATATTGTACTCTTTTATTTTCATTCATATGTTGTGAATTGTATGGGCTAATGCCTACTGAAAATCATGGACAAAGGTGGTCCTTTATTGCGTACTAATGAACTTTTTTTTATATATGAACTTGTGATTGAATGGACTGAAAATGGAAATTGGTTAATCATGTAAACTCGATTGATTAAATGGATTCCCAATGAATAATAATCCTTTTTTGATCAACCCGGTTCACCAAACGGAAAGAAGGAACTCGATAAATGGTGTGGTTAAACCCAAAAACTCCCTTTCTCTGTTTTGCTAATAAGAATGGTTTTTCTACTTGATGCTTGTGGGGGGACATGGATGGAGATGTGATCCATTTTTTTCAGTTGTTGGATAGTGGATATGTGATTTTATGTTGGGGCTTGGTTTGGTACCTGTAATTTGAGGGATCTCACAAATCCCTTTTATTATCATGACTTTACAAGAGAACTGGGTGCGAATGCTTAAATTTTTCTTTTGATATTTTCTTCCTAAAAGTTTTTTTGACTTGTGGATGTGCCTGTTAGTCTCCCAGTAGTGAAGAATTAATTTCTAATGAAACCACTTGAACATGATAACAAGAATGGGAGTTTCTCTAGTTGTGGATGTTGTGCTTTTCTGGATGAATGAATATTAATGAGGGTGATTGTGTATAGGATGGTTTTGGAATTATTAGGTTGGTGTGAGTGCTTGTTCAAATATATATATATATATATTGTTTTTCTTATACGCACCCCACCCATGTTGATCCCTTCGTGCCAAACACCCCCATTTCATGGGGGAGGGTGTTTTTCCCAACATTCTTACGAGTGGATGGTTGTTATCTTCTTTTCTGCTCCCTCTCCCAGGTAGACCAAGACTATTTGGGTAGGATGTGATAGCCTGAGGTCCATTATAGCCCAAGAATATTCGAGAAGGGTATATTGCTGTGTTTGGTCTAGGAGTGTGCAGGTAGGTTTGTTTCTCAAGTGTCTTTACGATGAGGCCCATGTGTCTTAAGGAATGGCAGTAGGTGTTCTGGACCAGGTGTTTGCAGGCATGGTTATGTATAGTTGTGGTGGCCTAGGTTTCTATGAGAGGGATGTGTGGTTGTAGTGGCCTAGGTGTTTATGGGCATGGTTTCATATGGCTGTGGTAGACTAGGTGTCTGCGGGTGGGATACATTGTTGAGGTGGCCCATAAGGTTGTTGTTGGTGTGGCAGTGGGAATGTAATAAAGATTTCGGGGGAGGTTTGATGCATAGGAAGTCTTGTATAAATAGTGGGAAAATCATGCGGGGTACCCCAAATATCAATGTTCTATCACTTTTACTTTAGCTGACTTGTGTTATTTGGGGAGTGTTCCTTGGTGAGGCTGGGTGGATAGTTTCCTTTCTAGTTGTTTTTGTTACCTCTAATTTCTCATGGGGAATTAGAATGCCTCCCCACTTTTGCATGAGCTCTTTTGATTTTTCCTACTGATTATACCTATAAACTCACCCAACGTATATAAAACTTCTTTTAGGTTTCCAGGAGGATTTTTGGGACCATGTGGGACCGTAATAGCTTAGATGTTGGGATAATTGTTGTTATTGTTTTCTGTTCTTTTGGTACTTTACCTTTATATTTTTCTTGTACATTTTATGGGTTTTTCTTTGAACCTGCCTATGGAAATGGGTTTTGGATTTACTTTTACCTTCAGTTTTGGCGTTGTTTGGGTTTTTACCATATTATCTCCCAAAACTACTAAATAAAAAGGGAAATGCCTTCCATATTATGTGTGATTATATACCCTTGGTTCCAGTCTCCACTCCGGGGCCTATTGAATGCGGGACTCATGGGGGGGGGGGGGTCTATATCTCTCCTTAAACATAAATAAGGAAGGGTGTGGTCATTTTCTGTCCCTTCCCTCATTTTGGTTGAGACTGGTCATGATAGAATGGTATCAGAGAGGGGTGGTTGATAGATAGGATGGAGCTCGGGGTTAGGCACATTGAGGATTGAATTGGATGTTAGGGAAACAATGTTAGAAAATCATGGTGTGTGAAATAATCCAGGTAAGACTGACTAGGATATGGGATTAAAGCCCCCCCTGTGATCCAATGCAAGGGCTCTAGACCTACCAAAAAACTAGGTTTGGATACAATGATTATAGGGTAGAGACCATAATAAAGGTAAATAAATAATAATGACTTGTGTTCGTGTGTATTATGGGTGTTTTGGGAATTCAAAATGAATAAAAAGTTTAAGAAAAATTTAAAATAAATACTCTACACTACTTGGGATTAGGAATTCTATATTTAACTTGCAACTATGGAACCCGAACGATGACCATGAGTAGTGCGGGTGATCGAGGCCCAATAGGATGATTTGTCTGTTCAGTAGAGGGCTGATCAATAGGAGGAGGACGACCAGTGGCATAAGATGCTTCATGCCTTTCAGCGGCTAATGTAGCGTCTCAGACCTAGAGATAGAAAGCTCGGTCAAGGAGTTGGTGAAATCTTTTAACTTGATCTAGGCTCTGACTGATTACTGGGTTCCATTGGTAGTCATTTCGATGGGGGGAGTATCAAATCAGTGGTGGATGATCTACCTCAGGGAGAAGAGGGAAGCTGAGGTTTCTTGGACTGACTTCAAGAAGGAGTTACGGGTGGAATTTCATTCTTCTACGATGAATGCTGACAAGAGGCAGAAGCTACTCTCCCTATATCAGGGGAGTATATTAGTGATGGAGTAGGGAATCAAGTTCAATGATCTCCTTTGTTTTTCTCTAGACCTATTTTTGGATGAGGAGTCTTGGGATGGTAGTATATAGGAGGAACTCTGACCTTCTCTTCAGTATGCTGTTACTCCCTTCACTCTACCGACATACCTGAGGTTAAGAAGAAGGATGAAGTGGTGGAGAGGATGCACATGCTGGGAGGTGTTCCACATGAAGGGAGATAGTTGATCTTGTCAAAGGGGAAGGCTATTAGTAGCTGGCCTCCTGCATCGGGGCCTTCTAGGTTTTAACCAATGGGAAGCAGGCCTCAGTAGTTATAGTTTTGATCTCCCAGCCCTCACTGTTTCCCTACAGGCCTAGAAGTAAGGTGATTTATCTGTGGCAGCCGTGAGAATATTTAGAATAAATTCCCTAATTGAGTACAGTACAGTATAGGAGGGTAGGTTCAACGCCCACCTTAGTAGCTGAAGATTCCAACTAGGCCTTTTTAGAAGATGTAATAGGGACAACGAGCGCCCGCTCCTTTGAGAGTAGACGTTTTAGGAAGAGGTCAGCCTTAGGGTGATCTTCAGGGACATTGACCAGGGCATGGTTGGTGTAAAGACCCATAATTTCTATGTATTTTTTTTAAATATATCAGAATTTTATAAGTCCGAGAAAATTGATGGCGTGTGATTCTGAGGCCCAGTGTTCCCAAAATTAATTTCTGAACTTTATTTCGGGTACGTTCAATAAATGTGCGAGCGGTTTTTTCTAACTTTTGAACTGGTGCTCAGAATTAAAATCTGAGGGAACTGTTGAACTCGCAGTGCTGGTTTTCTCCTAAGGATATATTCACCTCGATGGTAGTGGGTCAAGAGTGAAAGATAGTTTTTGGGTTTTTTGTGGAAATAATAAAATAATATAAGTTCATATTTTTATTTTATTTTGTTGTAACCACCCACCCTGTGGATGTCTAGGGGTGGGGTCTACTGGAAAAAAACCTCCCCTTCTTGATTTATTGTGGTGGGGACCACCCGACCCCCTATTAATGGGAGGAGAGGAAAACCTCTCAACCCCACTCATAAATGTGGGAGAGCCTCTTCAACACCTCCACAATTTTAATTATTCCAACCTACCTTATTAATTGTTCCAACTTAGTAAATTGGATTACCCCCTTTTTATGTTAAGAAACAATGTCGTTGGAATTTAGTAAGGTTCCTAATAAATGAACCGTCATAAATTCCATGATCGTTATCTACCATACCCACTCTACTATATACAGGTATCTTGGGAGGAGGATTTGGGACGGCTTCACTAAGCGATGAAGCGCTGGTAATGTGACGTGATTCCCAACACTTGGAGGATTATGCTCTCCAATAAAGAACGCTTTCTCTATGAAGAACACTAGCGAGGAACATATTTGACTTCTTCCTCGGAAGAAACTTGTGGAGGCAACCAACCTGGGACATCTTTGATGACCGACCTTCCCTCCTCATTTTCGTCAACGAACAATACGAGGTAGGGGTTTAATAATATTTGTTTATCACTTTCCTTGAGCCCCCCTTTTTATTTTGTGGGAAGAATCTTTGCGGGAGGATTTAATGTGCTTTATTCTTGTGAACCTCTTGCTACCGCTCTAATGCGGAGAGTGTTGGAAAAACTAACATGGACCATCCTCTCCGTAACTCTTGTGTTGATTTGCGGTATTCTTCTAAATGGAGGAAGGCGACGAAGGAGACGAAGTCAACGAAGTAGAAAATGTTACCACCTATGGCCTCCACGACCCGTGCCGCCCCCGTGGCACCCCGACCTCCAGGCTGAACATGCCCCATGCTACCGTCGACTTAACTAGCCCCAGCCACGCCGTGCCCCAGTCACGCCGTGCCCCAGCGGCGCCGCACCCTGGCCGAACTGACCCCGGCCTCGCCGCGGCCCACACAACACCCTCGCAGCCAAACTGGCCTTGCAGTGCCCTCCCGGCAGAACCATCCTCGTGTCACCCTCCTGGCCGAACTGGCCTCGTCGTGCCCCCCCGACCAAACTGGCCTTGCGACGCCCTCCTGACTGAACCAGCCTCACAACGCCCCCAGGCTGGGCCGAGCCGCCCCACGCCCCCGAGCCAGGCTGAGCTGCCACGCTCCCCCCGGGCCAGGACAAGCCACCCAACACCCTCCGGGCCAATACACCCACGTGGAGACCTCCGGGATGAACCACCCTCGCACCGACTCATGGCCGGTCTATGACCTCACGACACTCCATGGCCCCTCACAGCCGGCTGGGCTGGGCCTAGCGGGCCAGGATGAACCCAACGGCTGACCCACCCAACAGGCTAGGCTAGACCCAACGGGTCAGGCTGGGTCGACCCAAATTGGGTCGGACCAGACTTGTTCAGGTTGGGTTGAACCAACTGGGTCAGACCAGACCCGGGCCCACTACAACCCATTTATGCTCCTTCAGCCATATCTTTGGCACCAGACGTCCATTTGACGAACCGTTAGTGACACTGGAAATCATGGACTGTGATAGTCCCATTGAGTATACCCCACTGGAGTTTGGGGTATAGTTGAGTTATGGTCAGGTCGGATCATGCACGAATCCAACCGGGCCCCCAGGACTAAAAGGCTAATAACTCATAGACTGGGCATCCGATTGACGCGCCGTATATTGCGTTGAGACCCCTGTGATGTGGAAAACATTTGAGAAACTTTTTTGTGGGACTTCATGATAGTTGGAGTATAGACCAGTAGCTAATGGACAGATCCTCCTAGAGACAAGAGAGTGTAGTTCGGTGACCCAGTAATTGACTGAGACCTGATGACTGCTGACCATTTGACTCGGATTGACTCTACTAGCTCAGTGGGGAGAACCTTGGTCTCGCGGAAGACCCATGGTGGAGGAGCGCACTCGGTGACGTGGGAGACCCATGGTACTCGATAGGAGGAGTACCTCAGCAGGCTACGAGGGGGAGCGCACTTGGTGACATGGAAGACCCAAGGTGGGGAGCGCCTCCGTGTGAGGTAGGATACCCACAATACTCGACAGGTGGAGTACCTCAGTAGTCCAAGGTTAGTGGGAAGAACACTTGGTGTTGCAGCATTCCCACTGTACTCGATTGAGAAGGAGTTCTCTAGTAGTCAAGGTTTTGTTAATGTGAATCAAATCCTAGAAGAGATGAGTTAGTTTTTCAGTGTTTTACGCCTGATTGAAATGGATCACTTGATAACTTAGGTATATGTATGGGCATATACCTAAGTAAGGTTATCTGTTGATTTCATACTTTGTGGTTTATCCTTGTTGGATTTTGTGAGACGTTGAGGGTCTCGGGGTCCCTACTGAGTATTGTTATACCCACCCCTACACGGGCTATGCTTGAACATTGTTGTGTTGGATGTAGACAATGGACAACACTGACTGAGGCTGAGAGAACTAGGACTGAATGGTACCCGGTGGTGGACCTTATGACAAGTCGGTACATGGAGGAGACAGATGGACGAGGAGTGCTAAGGAGGTGATTTTTACCTACTGTTTAGGTAAGAACCTCGGAGGATGATCTAGTAGCTATGTTTTCTCTTTCTTCAGCTATATTTTCTTCAGTTGTACTTGTACCTTTACTATTGGTATTGTATTCCGACCCCTTTTACTTTCAACACTCTTTTGGTTATACAATTTAGTTGTGTGCATATCTAGATGTGTACTTTCTTGTGTGTGTGTTTACAGGTTATAAAGGTAATGACTTTCCAGTTTTAGGGGATTACGCCTTTGGTGCTACTCACCATCCCCTGGCCTATGGAAGGTGGGCTTGGGGTAGTCACAACACGAGCCCTGGGGGATGGGTCATGACAAAATGGTATCAGAGGAGTTGGTTTTACCACAGAACTTAGGACTCTGATCTTTTCTGTGAAGCAATAGTGTTAAGTGTAGTGAGTGTTGTTTTTAGTTCAAGGAGTCCAATGTTGGTGTGGCGGCCGACATATCCATACACCAGAATCCTGACTTCGGATTTCCAACTCGGTGCATGAAGACACTGATTTCATGTGTGTTTTCAAAAGTTTTCTCTAAGTCATCTAAACCAGGTCAGCTCACAAGGTATAACTTTTGACCAAGTCGCATCTGATTCTTTCCAAGATACCCCCATGCAGACATCCAATTAGAGTCTCGAGAGTTGTACGCACTGATATCCCACCGAGCGACGAGGCCTCGGTGTAGGGCCATTTTCCAGTAGAGGCACCAGTGGAGGCACCAGTGGTACCACACCCCATTGGGCCACCGATGCCACCAGCCCCAGCAGAAGACATTGCATGCCATTTGAGTCCATTACACGAGTTCTAGCACTAGAGGCCACCCAGGTTCAGGGGAGAGATAGACCCGTGGGTGGATGAGGATTGTCTGGATGCTATGGATAGAGTTTTTCGACTGGTAAGGACACCAGCATACCTCATGGTAATTCTTGCTACCAGCCTTTTACAGGAAAGAAGCGGTCAGATGGTGGAGATTAATGCTCCAGGTTCACGACGAGGTGACGCTTCTATAGGAAGACTTCAAGAGCCTGTTTCGGCCAGAGTTTGTCCCAATGACTCTTCGCGCAATGTGCATTCAGGATCTACTTCATCTACAGCAGGTCAACAAGACTGTATATCAGTACTCGGTGAGGTACACAGACCACTCACGCTACTCCACCGATATGGTACGAGACCCATTCTCTAGGGCCCGGACCTTCGACCAGGGACTCAGGTGGGTGATCAGGGATTCAGTGATCTCACTCAGCATCCCGACACAAGAGGGGGTGTTTGAGAGAGACCTCATAGTGGAGAGTTTCCTTACTGAGTAGTCTCCAACTGTGAGATCCACTACCAGTTGACATGTAGCAGAGTCTTATACAGCTGGTAGTAGAAATATGTCACAGAGGTCCAAGAGGACCATACTTACAGGTGGACGACTGCATGACTCAGGATCGGTTGTGCGGGGCACCCGAGGTTGAGACAGACCTTCCAGGAGCAGGCAGTGTTACTCATGTGGCGGTTAGGGTTACATGGCTCGTGACTATCTGACCCGCCGTACGGATGATCAATAGATGGTCGAAGGAACTTCAAGGAAGATATAGAGGTTCAACCAAGGAGGTCCACAGGGAGCAGGTGGACGTGGTAGAGGATCTGGTCATGCAGCTGGTGGTGGGTGACGATTTGAGATGTTACCGTCACCACCACCAGGAGGTCTACCCCGACCGCAGGGAGCAGGTGGAAAGGGGAGAGCTGAGCTCTAGGGAGCTGAGGCTTACAAACATGGCGCTTTAGAGATGATACGAGGTATGATCTGTGTATACTCCACCTTAGCTGCAGTGCTTATAGACATAGGTGCCAATCATTATTTTATTTCCACTGCCCTCATTTAGAGATTAGAGATTTCTATGGATATGTTGGCTCAATCCTTACGGCTAGAGACTCTTATGGGATCAGATTCGACAATTACGCACTGGTGTCGGTAGTGGGTGATTACTCTAGGAGGCGAGAGATTCACCTGGGATATCCTAGTAGCGGCATCGAGGCTTTACGATGTCATCATGGGTATGGAATGATTTTCTATAGTCCATGCTCAGATTTACTGTATTAGGTGAAAAGTGCGGTGTGTAAATATGGATGGGAGTAGTTTTTCCTTCACCAGTGAGACAGGAGCCTTTGCAGCGTAGGATGGACTTACCTGGAGGAGGGTGCAGCCGATCACTCATCAGTTTTCTAGCCTTACCCTCGGAGCTATTGATGTGGAGAGACCGAATTATCTTGTAGTTGTGGAACAATACATGGATGTTTTCCATGATGATGTCCTAGATCTACCTCCTCGTAGAGAGGTGGAGTTTTACATTGACTTGTACCCCGGGACAATACTGATATCTACACCACTATATCGTATGGCTCCTACAGAGCTTCGCGAGCTGTGGGTATGGCTAGAGAACTTGTAGGGGAAGGGATCCATCCTACCCAGTGTTTCTTCTTGGGAAGCCCTGATTCTGTTCGCCAAAAAGGAAGATGGGAGCTTGAGGCTTTTTGTCGACTATCGGACCCTGAATCAGGTGACCGTGAAGAACAAGTACCCACTCTGGAGGATTAACAACCACTTTGATCAGCTGAAGGGAGCACGGTGGTTCTCAAAGATAGACCTCAGATCAGGCTATCACCAACTCAGAGTTCCATATGAGGATGTGCAGAAGACAACTTTCAGATGTTGTTATAGCCATTATGAGTTCTTGGTTATGCCTTTCGATGTAACCAACACTCCAACAATGTTCATGGGACTCAGGAACAATATGTTTCATCCATAACTTGATCGCCTTCTCGTAGTCTTTATGGACGACATTCTAATTTACTCGACTACTGAGGAGGAACATGCCTAACATTTGTGGGTAGTACTGGACACACTCTGAGAGCACCGAATTTATGGTAATCTCTCGATGTGACAGTTCTGGATCCGAGAGGTTCACTTTCTGGGACATGTCATCTCAGAGGCTGGAGTTGCAGTGGATACGACAAAGATTGAGGCAGTAATTTCATGGGAGCCACCCAGGAGTGTGACAGAGGTAGGGAGTTTCATGGGTTTTGCTGGATACCACTTGAGATTTGTGCTATATTTATCAAGAATTATAGCACCACTTTCAGACTTTATGAAGAAGGGGAAACCCTTCGTTTCGTTAGAGAAATTCTATTGGAGTTTTCAAGAGATGAGGAAAAGGATGACTAGTACCCCCATCTTGAGGCTTCCAGAGGAAGGCGTAGGGTACGTAGTCTACTACGATGCATCAGGGACCAGAATCGGATGTGTCCTGATGCAGGAGCAAGTAGTGGTCACATATGGTTCTCGATATCTAAGACAACACGAGTAGAACTACGCTACCCATGACCTTGAGTTAGCAGTAGTGGTCTTCACCTTGAAGATGTAGTGACACTATCTGATGGGAGAACATTTTACCGTGTACTCTGATCACAGGAGTCTCAAGTATATCTTCTCTCAGAAGGACCTAAACCCAAGACATCAACATTGGCTTGAGTTCCTCCAGGACTATGACTTTGAGATAGTCTATAATCTTATGTAGGGGAACGTTGTCGCAGATGCACTCAGCAAGAGGTCTGGTTTACAGCTGCTAGGTGAGGTGACAGAGCAGCTGGCCACTTTGCAGATATCCTTTGTGGATAAAGATGGAGTAGCTTTTCTTCAGTCTCTTATAGTCACTCCCCCACTTCTTCAGCGATTCAAAGAGGTGCAACATGGTAATGCTGACTGCGAGACATGACGTGCTCAGATATCCACATGACAAACACCTGATGGATTTTTTAAAGGTGGGGAGCATGTATTCCTCTTCAGAGGATGTACTATGGTACCAATGTCACTCCAGGAGGAAGTTTTGAGGGATTTCCACACATCCCCTCTATCGGTACATCCAGGAGTGGCGAAGATGTACCAGGATCTCTGACGATAGCACCGGTGGCTGAGAATGAATAAAGCAGTCGCCGGGTTCATCTCTCGACGCCTCACTTGTCAGCATGTGAAGGTGGAGCATCAAGTACCAGCAGGCTTGGTTCAAAATTTAGAGGTCCCAGAGTGGAAGTGGGATGGGATATCCATGGACTTTGTGATAGGAATTCCACGCACATACAGGGGACATGACTCAATTTGGGTGATCATCGACCGACTCACCAAGTTGGACCACTTCCAACCGATCAGAGAGTAGGGTTCAATAGAGAGCTTGGGACAACTTTATGTGAAGAAGATTGTGTGGCTACATGGAGTACCCACGATGATTGTATCTGATCATGAAATACATTTTACTACCCGGATATGGAAGGGGTTGTAGGAGGCTTTCAGGGCGTAGCTTCATTTGAGCACCGCCTTCCATCCTCAGACGGAAGACCAGATTGAGTGGACCATTCAGACCCTTGAGGACATGCTGCGTGCTTGTGTCCTCAACTTCGGTTTTAGCTGGGAGGATCACTTACCTTTGGCGGAGTTTGTATATAACAACAACTATAACTCCACCATTGGGATGACACCTTTTGAGGCATTATACATGTGAACTTGCAGATCACCCTTGTGCTGGACTGACCCAGGGGAGTCAGCACTAGTGGGACCAGAGATGGTATGGGATACCAGAGAGAATGTGCATGTAATATAGGAGATTTGGCCGAGGTGGTAAGTTATCTCTGAGGTACATTGGACATTTTCAGGTCCTCAGTAGAGTTGGTGAGGTGACATACCACTTATCTATTCCACCTCAGTTGCACCGGGTGAATGATGTATTCCATGTATCTTAGCTGAGGAGATATGTGCACGACCCTTCTCACATCATCGACCATGGCGTGTTGGGTGTCAATGATGGGGCGACTTTTATGGAGGTTCCAGTAGAGATTGAGGATTGACAGGAGTAGGTCCTTCATGGATGGTCGATACCCTTGGTGTACGTTCACTGGAAGCACGAGAACCTCCAGGAGAGGACATGGGAGTGGGAGGCTCAAATTCATGCTCAGTACCCCCACTTGTTCCCATAGTTTGAGTTGTTGATTACGGGGACATAAATCCTAAGGTGGGTATAATTTAAAGACCTATAATTTACATGTAATGTTTTTTAAATATATGGGAATTTTACGAGTCTGTGAAAATTTACGTCGCATGATTTTGAGGCCCGAAGTGCCCGGAATGAATTTACGAACTTTATTTCGGGTACATTCAGTAAAAGTACGAGCGAGTTTTTATAACTTTTGAACTAGTGATCTGAATTAAAATCTGAGGGAACCGTTGAACTCATAGCGCTGATATTATCTTAAGGAGACTTTCACCACGACGACAGTGGGTTAAGAGTGAAAGATAGTTTTCGGGGTTTTTGTGGAAATAATAAAATAAAATAAGCTCATGTTTTTATTTTATTTTGTTGTAACCACCCACCATGTGGATGTTCAGGGGTGGGGTCCACTAGAACTAAACCTCCTCTTCTTGATTTATTATGGTGGGGACCACCCGACCCCTTATTAATGGGAGGAGAGGAAAACCTCTCAACCCCCCTCATAAATGTGGGGGGAGCCTCTTCAACACATCCACAATTTTAATTCTGCCAACTCAACTTATTAATTGTTCCAACTTAGTTAATTGGCTTGCCCCATTTTTAAATTAAGTAGCAACATCGTTCAAATTTAGGAGGGTCCCTAACAAATGAACCGTCATAAATTCCACGATCGTTACCTACCTTCCCCCCTCTCATATATATAGGGAGCTTGGGAGGAGGATTTGGGATGGCATCACCAAGCGACGAAGCACTGGTAAAGTGACGCGACGCCCAACACTTGGAGGATTACACTCTCCAATGAAGAACGCTTCCTCCATGAAGAACGCTGGTGAAGAGAATCTTCGACTTCTTCCTCAGAAGCACCTTGTGGAGGCAACCGACGTGGGAAGTCTTTGATGACCGACCTTCCCTCCTCATCATCGTCAATGAACAATATGAGGTAGGTGTTTAATGCTATTTGTTTATCACTTTCCTTGTACCCCCCTTTTTCTTTTGTGAGAAGAATCTTTGCGGGAGGTTTTAATGTGCTTTATTCTTGGGAACCTCTTGCTACCGCTCTAATGTGGAGAGTGTGGGCCAAAAAAACATGGCCCATCCTCTTTGTAACTCTTGTGTTGATTTGCGGTGTTCTTCGAAAAGAAGGAAGGTGAAGAAGGTGACGATGCCACCACCCATAGCCTTCGGGACATGTGGCGCCCCGACCTCTCGGCCGAACCGGCCTCGCACCGCCACCGGTCGAACCGGGCCCAACCGCACCACACCCTGGCCGAACCAGCCCCGGCCGCACCGCGGCCCACGCAGCGCCCTCACAGCCAAACCCGCCTCGTGGCGCCCTCCCGACCGAACCAGCCTTGCGGCCCCCCCCGGCCGAACCGGCCTCACGGGTCCCTCCCTAACAATCTAGCCTCATGCTATCCCCTAGGCCAGGCCGAGATTCCCCATGCCCCCTGGGCTAGGTTGAGCTGCCCCGTGCCTCCCGGTTCAGGCCGAGCCAGCCTGCGCCCTCCGGGCCGAGCTGCCTACGCAGCGCCCTCTGGGCCAAACCTCCCTCGTGCCAACTCGCGGCCGATCCGTGTCCTCGAAGCCGGTCCGCACCCTCACAGCTCTCTATGGACACTCGCGACGTGCTGGGCTAGTCCCGGCAGGCCGGGCCGAACTCAAAAGGCTGGCCCTCCTAACAGGTCAGGCCGGGTCGACCCTAACCAGGTCGGACCGGACCTAGGCCCACTACGACCCATTTACGCTCTTTCGGCCATATATTTGGAACCATACGTCCTTTTGAAGAACCATCAGCAGTACTGGAAATCTTAGAGTGTGATGGTCCCTTTGAGTATACCCCACTAGATTTTGGGGTATAGTTGAGTTACGGTACGGTTGGATCATGAACGAATCCAACCGGGCCTGAGGGACTAAAATGCTTAAAACTCACAGACTGGGTGTCCGGTTGACGCGCCGTCTATTGCATTGAGACCCCTATGATGTGGTGGACCTTTGAGATACTTCTTCATGGAACTTAATGATAGTTGGAGTATTGACCAGTAGCTTGTGGAGAGGATCCTCCTGGAGACGAGCGAACGTAGTGCGGAGACCTAGTAGCTGGCTAAGACCTGATGACTGCTGGTCGTTTGACTTAGAGTTACTATACTATCCCAGTGGGGAGCTCCTTGGTGTCATGGAAGAACCACGGTGGAGTACTGCAGTTTGTGATGTGGCAGACGCACGATACTTGACAAGAGGAGTACCTCAGCAGGCTACAAGGGGGAGCACACTTGATGACGTGGCAGACCCACGGTGGGGAGCGCCACTGTGTGACACGACAGACCCACAATACATGATAGGAGGAGTACCTCAGAAGTCCAAGGTTAGTGGGAAGCACACTTGGTGTCACGACAGACCCACTATACTCGATTGAGTAGGAGTTCTCTAGCAGCCGAGGTTTCGTTAATGTGAATAAAATCCTGGTTGAGCTGAGTTAGTTTTTCTATGTTTTCCTCATGATTGAGATGGATTACTTGATCACTTAGGTATATGTATGGGAATATACCTAAGTAAGGTTATATGTTGATTTCATACTTTTTGGTTTATCCTTGTTGTATTTTGTGAGACCTTGGGGGTCTTGAGGTCCCTAATGAGTAATGTTATACTCACCCCTGCATGGGTTATGCCCTCACCTTGTTGTGTTGGATATAGATGACGGACAATGCTGACTAAGGCTGAGAGAACCAGGACTGGACAGTACCCGGTGGTGGACCTTACGGTGAGTCGGTACACAGAGCAGAAAGATGGAAGATGAGTGCTGAGGAGGCGATCTATACCTACCCTTCAGGAAGGAACCTCAGAGGATGATCTAGTAGCTGTCTTTTCTATTTCTTCAGTTGTATTGATTTCAGTTGTACTTGTATTATTACTTTTGGGCTTGTATTCCGACCCCTTTTACTTTCAGCACTCTTTTGGTTATAAAGTTTACTCATGTTCGTATCTAGATGTATGGTTTCTTGTGTGTGTGTTTATAGGTTATAAATTAAATGACTTCCCAGTTTTAGGGGATTACACCTTCGGTTCTAGTCGCCAACCCCTGGATTATGGAAGGCGGGCATCGAGTAGTCACTGCACGGGTCTCGGGGGATGGGTTGTGACAGTCGGGGAGGCGGCCAACAGCTGAGGTGTAGATGAGATGGGTGTGGATAGTTTCACACTGTATAGGAAGTATTTATAGTAGTGCTTGATGTCGTTTGAGGTATGGTTAGATTTTTTAGTACTCTTGACTGTGCCTTGATTGATTCAGGTGGTTTTCACTTCTTTGTTTCACTCGGTCTAGCCCATTCTCTGGGTATGGACACAAATAGATTTACTATGACCCTGGTATTGAGTACGCCAATTAGATTTCAAACTATCTTATCATATGTTTTCCGGGGATGTATACTGATGTTGGGCCACATCAGTCTAGTGGGGACCTTATTTTCTTACAAATGCAACCATATTATGTCATTTTATTCATCGATTGGATGTTCTTTGTGCATGCCGTTATCGATTTCTTCTAGATGAAGGTCGTGTTTTAAGATACGGGCATCCAGTGTGTAGCTTTCATCGGCAAGCGGGGTGGCCTGGAGGGAATCCGGTGAGTGGAGCCCCATATTTCCTTATTAGATGAACTGTTAGGGGAGTAGACAGATACAGAGATGGTGGAAGTCCCAGGGATCATCATTGAGTTCCTGGACATCTTCCCTAGAGAAGTGTTGACTCTACCCCCTCGAAGTGATGTTGAGTTTGGGATAGACTTAAAACCTGGTGCCCATCCAATTTTGATGGATCCTTATTGGATGGTGCCTTATGAGTTGTGGGAGTTACAGATTCAGGTCGATGACTTAATGAATAAGGGTGTTATCTGACTAAACACGTTACTATGTTGTGCTCCAGTATTATTCACAAAGAAGGAAGATGGTGGTCTCATGCTGTGTATAGACTACCAAAGGCTAAATCAGGTGATATTAAAGAACTTTTACCCCTCCCAAGTATTGATGACCTTTTTGAATAGTTGAAGGGAGAAGTTTGGTTATCTAAGATCAACCTACAACCAGGATATCACCAGTTGAGGGTGAAAGAGGGTGACATCTCAAGGTCTTATTTTAGGTTCATATATGGTCACTTTGAGATTGTGGTCATGCCATTCGGCATTACAAATGCACCAATCATGTTCATGGGGATCATGAAATCCATCTTCCGAGAATATCTAGACCGGTTTGTAGTTGTGTTTATTAAAGACATCCCGTTCTACTAAATATCATAGGAGGATCACGCCAAGCATCTGAGGACAATTTTAGAGGTCCTCCAACAACCCCTACTCTATGGGAAGATTTCCAAGTGTATGTTCTGGAAACAAGAGGTGAAATTCCTTCGAAATGTGGTGTCCCATAAGGGAATAGCAGTGGACCTGTAGAAGGTCGAGGTAGTTGTTTCTTGGGCAGCAGACAAGAACGTGGCAAAGGTTCATAGTTTCCTAGGTCTAACAGGTTACTAATAGAGGTTTGTGTCCAACTTCCCTCAAGTTTCAGTACCTTTAACATCATGGATCAAGAAGGACCAGAATTTTGAATGGAGTGAGTAGTGCTAAGCATATCTGAAGGGGAAGATGGTCAGTACCTCAATGTTGAGGTTTCTAGAGGAAGAGGAGAGGTTTGAAGTGTTATATGATGCTTTGGGCCAAGTCTTGGGGTGTGTGATGATGCAATAATGGGGAGTGATATCTTATGGGTCTAGGAAGTTATGTCCTCATGAACATAACTATGCCACCCACAACCTGAATCTTGCGGTGGTTGTGTTTTCACTGAAGTCTTGGAGACATTACCTCATCGAGGAATGCTTCATGGTATTCATAGATCACATGATATTGAGGTATATCTTCTCCCAGTGAGACCTGAACTAGAAGCAGTAGAGGGGGATGAAGTTTCTTCAGTACTATGGCTTCTATATTTCCTACAACTTAAGAAAGGGGAACGTGTTGGATGATGCCTTTATCTAGAAGTTGTAGAATTATGTGGTTCTAGAATTAAGAGATTCTTGGAAGGCGATGGAGGAGTTGGATGCCTTACACCTAGATGAAAAAGTTGAGGATGGTAGAGGCTTTCTGTTCCAGATGAAGATGCGGTATTTCTTGGAACATGAGGTGAAGGAGTCTCAGTGGGGGGAATTAGAGGCTGAAGTGATGTGAAATGGTGTTATTCAAGGTGATGCTCTGGAATGATGGTCAGAAGATGGTCAAAATTAGATTCTTTTCTATGGGAAGTTGTTTTTTCCAGAGACAATGCATGAGAAAGTTCTCCAATATGTTCTATAACTCACCCCTAGCAGTACACCAAACAGTTTCCAAGATGTACCATGGCTTCAAAAGTACGCTTTGGTGGCCATGGGAGAAACAGGCAATGACAGAGTTTGTGGAAAAGTGCCTCGTGTGTGAGTAGGTAAAGGATGAGAACCATGTCCTCGGCAGTCTGTGGCATCCAATTGCTTTCCTATAGTGTAAGTGGGATGAAATCTCAATATATTCCTTCATGGGACTACCCACGGTTCAAGGAGGTTGCAATGATATCTTGATAGTAGGTGGATGGCTGAAAAAATGATCTCACTTCCTGGAAGTAAAGGAGTCAAGTGCGGTGGATGCCTTAACATAGAGGTACGTGGATGAGGTGTTGCGATTGCATGGAGTTTTGAGGTCTATATTCTCATATCGGGATACATGGTTCAGCTCACCAGTCTGGAAATGATTGAAACATGGTTTTGTCACCCATCTATGCCTCAACAATTCTTTCCACCCTCAGACGGATGGACAGACAGAGAGGGCCATCCAAACATTAGAGGATATGCTACGAGCATGTCTTTTGGACTTTGGGGGTTTGTATCTACGACACTTGCCTCTGGTAGAGTTTTCCTACAACAATATCTATCAATCTACCATAGACATGGATTCATTTGAAGCCTTGTATGGATGGTCGTTTCGTTCACCTGTTTGCCAGGCATAGGTTGGGGAGGTAGGTGTTCTTGGCCCAGAGGTGGTGCAGAGCATGATGAAGAAGGTCTAGCTTGTGTATGAAAGGATAAAGGAATCTAAGGACCGGAATAAGTCTTATACCGATCATAGGAGGAGACCTTTGGAGTTTGAGGTTTGGGACCACATGTTCTTTAAGGTCTCCCCTCGGCGTGGGCAACAAAGGTTCAACAGGGGGAGTAATGTAACGCCCCGACCCTAGTTACCTAGAGTCTATGCATTATTACATAACTTTGGCATGATACAAGGAATCGTGTCCTGAAAGACTAATTAGTTTAGTAGCCTTGGATGTACTAGATACATATATAAGTTTTACATTACAACATGAAAGAAAAACAACAACATTTTGACCCCTTTGAACACACTTATATCCCTTATCCTATACCAAAAGGTCAACCATAAAATACTTTTTCACATCCTAGGAAAAATAAAACATAGAAAGGGATGCGCTCAGATGATCAGTAAGGATAACAATATAGAGGAAACTTTCATACATAAGCATAAACATTTAAGGCGATGTATAAGACTAAAACAAAAGCCCTTTAAACTTAAACTTCAGCATACTATGGAAAATATAAATCAAATAATTCCATTTATTCATTCAGATGGATATTCTACTAGTAGAATAATCACATTCACTATCAAAAGCCAATATCATAATGATGGAATACATAATTCCAGAATTCATAACCACATAGTCAAGGCCTCATGAAAAGACTACAAATAATATTTTGTCGAGGCCTTATGAAAAGACACTATTTTGTCTCATGAGACCTACCGATGCATCGAGAAGCTATAACAGGCTCCACCCATCACTTACTAAGTCTAATGAATTTCTCATACAAAAAGGTTGAAACATAACATAAACATTCATATTAAAACTAGCATATGAAATGTTAATACTTTAACCATAAACCAAGAATGGTATAAAAATAACACATTCATAGTCAAGCATATCATAAAACCTTAAATAAAATATGGAATATTGTATCTTAATAAATCAACTTCAAACAAGTGTAAAATCTATCAAAGGATGTTGACATAGATGAAATCAAAACTGTTTGAGAGAAATATTTCTTTCTATTTTGAAATCATTTAAAAGTCATGTAATTTTAAATGAAAACATTTATTTTGAAAATATTCTTATAATATTGTAAGGTAAGCTTCAAACGTTTTATAATGATGGAAAATAGACGCACCCACCGTATAAGTTAAAAAATATTATTTCCTTAATTTTTTCGAAATGGTCGTAAAATACCTTGTTAAGAAAACGACAGAAGGATTACTTTATAAACATATTATAAAAAGTCAAACAAGGATATACATTACTTTAACCCATATTATAGGAAACAGTAAAATGTTTTGAATTAAATTTTTAAGAAACATGGATGTGGATGATAAAGAGGTCCGAGTAGATACTCACGTATAAACAACCTCAGATAATGAAGATACTATAAAATTAACCCTTACCTTGTACTTTTCCTTAGTCGAGGGTACGTTAAACTCCTATATAATATTTAAATAATTGTTATTAAATTATAAAATAACCTCATACATAAATATGATATCATATATGGTCTTCTAATATTTCTTTGTTAATAATATTTTAGTAGTATCATTGTTTCAGGTGTTAACTGATTCGTATTCATTTATATGTTTTATTTCATAAGTCATGTTTGATATAGATAGGATGTATTTTATTCATATCTATAATTATATTATGTTTTAAAAATTATTTTTAATCATAAAATGCAAATTATTCTTGAATGGTTATGATGGGGAATTAATTTCATCGCATTCGTGGAGACGGTAATCCATAGATATGCATGAGTGAAAATATCAGTATATTGATGGTGAAATATTATGTAATTGGATGTTATATCATATATACAGAATACTTAACATGTTATATTTATTATTGAAATCATTTATACTCATTATTATACACATCCAAATATTTAAGTGTTTGAATGACAAACTACACCATGACGCGGAGACGGTAAGCCGTACGTAAGCATGTATGGTGACTTATCATTCATAGAATGGATAAAATAATTAATATGGTTATAAAATATTTATAATAACATCACAATATGTATAAGGTAGTTGATTTATTATTTTGGTATGGAAACAACAAGAAAAAGTAAGTGGAAGAAGAAAAGAACTTTGAAAGAGGTCGTGAAATTATTACCTCTTCTTCAGGTGTTTTTCTTTGAGCTGATCAAAAGGGCTCCTTAGGTTGTATTTTTGATCAAAGTAAGGCCTCTAGGTCTAATTGAGGATATTTTGGAGGGTATTTGAGTAGGGTTTGTCCAAACCAAATGGATTTGGAGCTGTGATTTGGAGAGAAGCTGAAGTACCCTTTTATAAGAGAGGTGAAGGTCACTTTAGGAAAAGCTTGAAATATTAATTTATTATACAATCATATTCGGTTTATAATGGCTCCAAAATAATTTATTTCGAGGATAATGTGGGGATGGGTCTAAAATATCTCAACCAATAGGTTTTAGATAGGTTTAGGTTACCATATTAACCTTATATTTTAGATTTAACTCTTGGTTAAATAGTTTATCATTTACCATGTCCCCTTGTATCTTTATATTACATGGTTAATAAACATACAATAAAATGGAAAGATAATGATAAGAAGTTAATTAATGACATATATATTATTATATAAGTCCTTTGTCCGAGTCTTATATTTTTAGGACTATTATATCATTTAATAATATAGTATTTGTTTTAAATAAATATTTTATGTCAATTTTGACACTATTTAGTATTTGTTTTTTGTTAAAGTATTAACAACTTGAATACTTCAAAAAAAAATCATTTAATCAACCATAACATGTCATAGTAGCCTATAAAATTCATGAAATTCATCAAAAGTCACTATTTAAATTTATTTTCATATTTATATTATCGATTATTTTAATATTTCATTAATAAGGTAATTATTGCATCATCATTATGTCATTAATAAATTTAAATATTTAATGTCTAAAAATTATAAATATAATACCATTATGTAGGAAATATTTTTATATTTTTAATTAATATTTATAGTCGAATTTATATTTTGTGTAACCCTATATTAAAAATGTTTTAGTTATGAAAATTTGAATTTAACACTTTTAACTCTTCTTTGAATAAAATAATAATAAATGTCCTAATCTAATCCATGTGAACCAAAAGGATCATATTTTATTATTAAGGATAATTTTGGTCTAAATACACTTATCTAATAGAATTATAACATGTGTTAGAGTAATAATAATAATATTTTTACCATTAATTACCTGATTTACTTTTAACCGTGGTAAATAAAAGTCAAAAGTTACTATTCACCAAAAATTATTTTCATCTTATTGAACCACATTTTATTTAATGATATAACTCGAGTCTCTTGGATTTTTTAAATTTAATTCACAAAATTGGTAAAATTATTTTTTATGAAAATTTGCTAATGTTCCTAGAAGGTGGGTAAAAGGCGTTAAAAAATTCAATAAAATTTTATACATCTAATTTTATTAGAAAATGACTCCAATGAATTGCATTGAACTAATATAGGTATTATGTATCTATATAAAATTTAAATAAATTTAAATAAAATAAAATAAATAATTATTTAAATAACAATTCGGTTTTAAATAATAACCTTGTGTTTTCACTATTCATCAAAAATTGAATGTTTTCCAAAAAACTACCAAAAATTCACCCTAAGATAATTTTGATATTCCAAATCAAAAAATGAAGTACATTTTGATAAATAATTTTTTTAAAATTTCAAAAAGTGGGTATTACAATTCATAAAGGCTAGTTTGATTGGTTGTGGTGTGTTAGAACTCGATGTTGAATACAATGCAAGCTATTGTATTATTCAAAGGGAAACATACCGTGGAAGCTTGGGGTGTTACAATCTCCCCTCCTTCAAATAATTTCATCTTATAAATTTCTAGAATATTACAGCATAAAAAGATTTGAGAGGTTCTTCATCATAAGTTCATTGGGTTCCCACGTTCCCTCTTCCATCTTATGGTTTCTTCATAGAACTTTTACCAGACGAGTCATCCGATTTCTCAACACATATTTTTTGGTATCTAGAATCTCGATAGGCTCTTCACAATAAGACAAATCAGGTTCCAGTTCTATTTTTTCATAGGTGAGTACATGCGTTAGGTCAGGCATGTATTTTCTTAATAGTGATACGTGGAACACATCATGAACTTTGGAGAGACTTGGCGGAATTTTTAAACGATAAGCTAAAACTCCAATTCTTTCTAAAATTTTGAAAGGTCCGATTTACCTGGGACTCAATTTACCCTTGTTTCCGAAATGTATAACACCCTTCCTTGGAGATACCTTCAAGAAAACATGATATCCTATTTGAAATTCCAAATCCTACCATCAGTTATCGGCATAGATCTTTTTCCTACATTGAGATGATTTGATGTGGGGTTGGATAACCTTCAACTTTTACATTGTTTCCACAACAAGTTCTGGGCCTACGAGTTTTCTTTCATGAACATCATCCCAAAAAGTTGGTGTGCGACATCTTTTTCCATATAAAAATTCATATGGTTCCATCTGAATACTAGAATGGAAGCTATTTTTATAAGAAAATTCTACCAGAGGTAAATATTTATCCCACATACCTTGAAAGTCAAGCGAAAATTATATCAACATGTCTTCTAAGGTTTGAATAGTATGTTCTGATTTTCCATTTGTTTGAGGGTGGTAGGAAGTTCTCAAATGATGTTCAGTATCCAAGGAATTCTGAATACTTTTCTAGAATATTGATGTAAAACGGGGATCATGATCAGAAACATTTGATAGGGGTGCTCCATGATGTCATACAATGTCATTAATATATTGTCTTGATAAACGTTCAAGTGGTAAATCTTTTTTTATAGCAATAAAATGTGCTGACTTGGTAAGACGATCAACAATGACCCATATTGGATCATTCCTTCTAGGAGTCTTTGGTATCCCCATGAAAAATTCCATCGTAATATCATCCCATTTCAACTCAAGTATGGGAAGAGGTTGCATGACTCCTCTAGGATGTTGTCTTCCAGCCTTAACCTATTGAAAAACAATACACCTCGACACATAATCATCAATCTTCCTCTTCATGTAATCCCACCAAAAATGTTCCTTCAAATATCTATACATTTTAGTACTACCAGGGTGTATAGAGAAATTGGAGCTATGAGAATCATCCAAAAATTAATTTTTTAGATCAGGTATATCAGGAACACAAAGTCTCTTCCCAAATTTCAAAACCCCATCATCATATATGAAGTTTATCCGCCTCCCATCGTTCATAACATTAATTTTTTTTTGAAACTCCTCATCATAAGTATGAGAAATTTTTATCCTTTATAGTAAAGATGATTTAAAAACCATTTAAAAAAGTATTGATGTTTCACCGTCCATTATTATTTCCATATCCATCTTTACTAGATGTATGAACATAGGATCCCTTTCTAATATACTATTGTTCAAAACTCCATGATACTTTCTTCTAAAAGCATCTTACACCTTATTTTCGTTCCCCGAGTGTTAGTATATAGTGAAATCATAATCCTTGAGTAGTTTGAGCCATCTCCTTTTCCTCATGTTGAGTTCTTGTTGTGAGAAAATATACTTGAAACTCTTGTGATTGGTATATATCTCACTTTTTTCACCATATAGATAGTTTTTCCATACCTTCAAAGAAAATATTACAGCTGCAAACTCAAGATCATGGGTGTGATAGTTTTGTTCATGAATTTTTAGCTATCGTGATGCATAGGCAATAACTTTATCAATCTATATAAGGACACAACCAAGTCATTTCTTTGAAGCATCACTATAAATAACAAACCCATCATTCCATGATATTAGAGTCAAGATAGGAGCATTGAATAATATTCTTTTCAGTTCTTAAAAAAAAATTTCACACTCTTTTTTCCAAACAAATTTATCCCCTTTACGCGTGAGCTTGGTTAATGGGTTATCCAATCGGGAAAAATTCTAGACAAAATGATGATAACAACCTGCTAAACCAATAAAACTGCATACCTCAGTTATACTCGTCAATGCTGGACATTCTTGTATTGACATGGTGTTTGAAGGATCAAAATAGATTCCATCCATAGAGACAATATGGACAAGAAAAGAAATCTCCTGAAGCTAAATTCACACTTTCTAAACTTCCCATATAATTCATTTCTTCTAAGAGTATTTAGAAAAATTCACAAGTGATTTTCACAATCTTTGTTTCTTTTGATGTATACCAAGATATCATCAATAAATACCACTTCAAAGTCATCAAGATATTATTTGAAAACTCTATTCATAGATCCAAGAAAATGGAGGGTGCATTAGTCAATCCAAAAGGAATTACAGTAAACTCATAATGCCCATACCTGGCTTGAAATGCTGTTTTTGGAATGTCTTTTTTTACTTTACACACAACTGATGAAATCCAGATCAAAGGTCAATATTTGAAAAAATATTTCCCTCCATGAAGTTGATTGAATAAATCATCAATGTGAGGTAGTGGATACTTGTTCTTTATTGTTATAGCATTGATCTCCCTGTTGTCAATACACAACCTTATATATCCATCTTTCTTATTATCAAAAATAACAGGGGCTCCCCATGGAGAAACACAAGGGAGAATAAATCCTTTATTACTCAATTATTAAAGTTGTTTCTTTAGTTCCACTAATTCCATAGTGTCCATTCTATAAGGGGTTTTCAATATAGGCCTTGATCCAGGAATTAAATCAATGGAAAACTCAATTTTTCATTGTAGAGGATGTACATGTAAATCCTCTTGAAACACATCAACATATTCTTGTACAATAGGTACGACCTCTATTCGAACATTATTTTCCTCACCCATAGATATTTCATTCTCTTCCTCCCCAATAATTGAATTTAATAGAGCTACTGGGGGTGGATCTAGATAAGAGTCAGGTGGTGATGTTTTGAATCTAAAGATAAGGTAATTTTTATCATCATTGAAAATTGTAACCTCCTTTGTATTACAAAAAATTTTCACATCATGGTCTGAAATCCAATCCATACTGAGGATTATATCAAATTAAATAATGGGTATGATGACGAGATCAGTGGATAGAGAACATTTATATGCCCTAATGGAGATTGATTCACAAATTTTTTTGCACTGATACTTCTCTTATGAGTTTTTACTAAAAATACATTGTTAAATAAAATTTAAAATATCTAATTTTCTTAGAAAACTAGGAAGATATGAAACAATTTGAGGATCCAAAATCAAATAAAGCATTTTTTAAACTGAAGGAAACCATTAAATTAACTACCAACACGACTTTCAGAGTTTCTACCTCAGCAATAGTGATCGCATAAGCTTGGCCTTGCTCCCTTGGCCTTTTCTGAGTTAAGTTTCCTTATCACTTAGGACATTGATTTGCATAATTCCCCATTCTCTACAAGTGTAGCATTCAACATTGACAACCACTTTCATTCCCTAACAATCATGATCTTGGTGGAATTTTTCAACACACTTGTAACAGAATTCCATTCCCTTCAGGCAAGTACTTGGGTGTTTCTTCCCACATTTACTGTAGGATGGATATTCTACTTTTCCCTTCTTCCCCTTATTTCCATTTACAGAGTGTTTATCAGATCTCTTCTTCTCTTTCTTTTCATTAAATTCATAAGACTTAGAGAATTCTTTTTCTATATTAATAGCACATGATAAAATATCTTCGTACGATGAGAATTATGGTGAAACTAATGCTCGATGGAGAAATGGTTTTAACCAAACAAATAATTGATCAATATTACTCCTTAGGTTACATATATAATATTCTGCATGCCTTTATAACATTATAATGTCAGCCTCATACTTTGTGACATTCTAATCCTCATTTTTTCTTAGACTCATAAATTATCTTTCCATATCCGCTCGATGGTGATGAGGAAGGTATTTTTCTATGAATTTTTTTATAAAATCCATCCATTACATATTTTATACTTATTCATATTCCTTTGTGTTTGTAATTAATTACCACCATTGATCTTCGTCTCCCGTGAGGCGATAAAATTCCATGACAAATTTTTCTCTTTCACTACTCCCCAAAGCATGAAATATTTTATCTAATGAACTTATTAATTTCTCAGCTACAAATAGATTTGTAGTCCCATTGATTTTTAGTGGTTGTTTCTTTATGAAGAGGTCTAACATTGATCCTATGTATTGTGGATCTGGGTGCTTCATATAGGTAAGGTTATTATTCATAACCTCAGTGAGTTGTCCCAGTATGATGATAAGATGATCAACACCAGTTTCATCACCAGATCCACTATAATTATCTTGAGTAGGAGAGAAATCTCTAAATGGATTATGTGTGTTCATATGGTTTCCATTCCATCCAATAGGTTCCATTTATAAACAAGAGCATACACTAGATTTGTTTATGAACCACAATACACAATTCCAAACATTGAAAAAAGTAAACATAAATTAAATAATTTGTGGATATAATACATAATCATAAAAATGTTTTTTGAGGAGGTATATACTCATAAATCCTTAAAAATGGTTTGTAAATTTTTTTAATTATCCTAAGCATATCCCCCGGAAGTGTCGTAACCATGAGTGCAGCAAAACCCATTGTCGTGTACCAGGATACCTCATATCAAGCCCGAAACTCCTTGTCAGAGTTTTCACTTTGAGGTACATTTGTTCTAGAGTCGCCTCTACCTTATCATATCCAGATAGGGATGTATTTCTTGGAAAACTCAAAAAATATCTACATTACAATAATTTTAGGAAGTTCTTCTATACTAATCCTTAAATTCTAACTTAGGGTAATGTTCTCTAATCATAATTTTTCTAAATATAGCTTCCAAGGTTTGTACTAAACTTCCACTGATACCAACTATAATGCCCCGACCCTAGTTACCCATAGTCGATGCATTATTACATAACATTGGCATGATACAAGGAATCATGTCCTAAAATACTAATCAGTTTAGTAGACTTGGATGTACTAGATACATATATAAGTTTTACATTACATAATGAAAAAAAAACAATAATAACATTTATTCCCCTTTGAAAAAACTTATTTCCCTTTTACTATCCCTAAAACTCAACCATAAAATACTTCTTCACATCCTGGAAAAAATAAAACATAGAAAGGGGTGAGCTCAGATACTCAGTAAGGATAACAATATAGCAGAAACTTTCATAAATACACATAAACATTTAAGGCAATGTATAAGACTAAAACAAAAGCATTTTTAACATATAATTCAGCATAATATGGAAAATATAAATCAAATAATTCCATTTACTAATTCACATAGATATTCTTCTAGTTGAATAATCATATTCAATATCAATATCCAATTTTATAATGATGGAATGCATAATGCCATACTTCATAACTACAAAGTCAAGGCCTCGTGCCAAGAATACAAATAATTTTTTTTCAAGGACTTGTGCCAAGACACTAGTTTATCTCAAGAGATATACTGATACATCAAGGAGTTATAGAGGGCTCCACCCATCACTTACTAAGTCCATTGCATTCCTCATATGAAAAGGTTGAAACATAACATAAACATTCGTATTAAAACTAGCATACGAAATGTTAATACTTTAACCATAAACCAGTAATGGTATAAAAATAACACATTGACCGTGATTTCATGACACATAAAATTGATTATATTTTTATGGTTTATTTATAGACTAGGGAAGACCCTAGGTCATTTCTCAAGGAGCGTTGGTGGGTTTAGAGTGTGCGTTTTTAATAAGAAGGGCTAAAAGAGGGGCGACTTTCAAACAATTTAAAGAAAATGAATTGATTTAAAGAGTTTAATAGTTGATAAAAAGTGGTGTTTTAGAATTATGAGATAAAAGGGTTAATTTTGAGTTCACTACACACTTTCTAGTTCATCATTCTTGGAGATTAATTTAAGGTTGGAGTAATTATTTGGTTGGAATTATTTGGAACCCCGATTAATTCCTAAGCTCATATTTCAATGCTTGAAGAACCAAACCTTGACATAACAATCGTATTGCCAAGGTATAGAACTTATGCATGGAATAAGAGCATCCAAAGCATATTGAGATCTCAATAAAGTGGGGAAGAAAATGATTTTTTTGTTGTCCAATCGGAACAACACAAGTAACGCACTCAAAACCTCACACCGATCGGTTAGAAATTAAGAGCATCTCATCCGCACCCATCAAAACAAGCATTAAAATATAAAAGAATGTAAGATACATGGAAATAACTGTTTTAACACCCAAATTAATCCAAAAAAGTAGCTAATATATGCATTGTAACTCCCTTGACATGTGTGTAGCTCCCTCACAATGAACGCCCACCGTTTAGCTCGACATCGAGTGGAGGAGGAAGCTCGGGTTGAACTCCTTATTAATTGTGGATCCCCCTATAAGGATAGGGGCATACAGAACCTCAAAGGTGATTAAGAGACTCTTCTAGGACTCCAAATTGGCAGCACTTCACTCCTTGGCATAACTTTCAAATGGAGAGCCCAAGGTGCCATTTTATAGGAAAATTGGAAGGTGGTTTTAAGCATACAAATTTCTTCAATCCAATTGTACCACGTGTTTTGGACTTCAGAAAGCCTTATATAGATTTGGAGAAAATATAAAATTTGTATCCCCACCTATTGGCCATCTCTACCGAAAGTTTTGCATCATTTTGACAAATAAATCTCTAGATATTAATAAAATACAGAACACCGCATTTGACTTGGTCCATATTCTGTAGCTTAGACAGATAAGTTATGATGTGCCTTATAGAAGCCGAATCAGCATGTAGTTACTTAATAGAAAATGTAGCCTATTAAATTCTGGACATGGCCACAAAATTTCATCCCATTTGGATGCACAGATTTCGTGTATTATGCAAAACAGTGGACATATGTCCATAGATCCATGCAATTTTGGCCCATTTTTCTTCCACTTTATCAAGGGCCCTCCAAATCACCTCCAACTACATTGAAATAATAAAAAAAGTAACATTGAACATTATAATATTGATTAAAATTAATTAATTTATTCAAACATAATGTTAAATTTATTATTATATTTGGAATATTCACTACAAAACTAGTTTAAAACAGCGGTGTAAGGGTGGAATAAAACAATGAATCGTGGTACGATCACACCCCCACACCTTAACATTTTCACTCCTGGGCAAACTCACATATCCAAATAAAATGATGCATATATATATATATATATTTATATATAAATATATATATTTCCATTATCATGAATATTTAACATTTGAGGAAATTTTAATTCACCAAATTAATGTGATCAATGCACGAACCACACCAAGGAGTTCTTCTTAGTGAAAATAGAAAAAGATGTCTCATAAATCTTATCATAGTGAAATTCAAAAATATTCATGATACCAAATTGATAAAGGAATTAAAAATTCAACCATGAAACTAACTCTCCCTGTGTGTGTGTGAAAACCATTCCATGTTATTCTTTCCACTTGTTATCCAATAAATATAGGTTATTTTAACATTTTTCAGCTTAAATGATTTTGTCCATCGAACCTGTCCTATATCCTTTGCAGTCATATTTCAAGACCCACTCACTTAACCATTCCCAGAAGTCAAACCATAATCTCCTGACCTAGATATCCCCATATGTTGCACATTTCATCACTCCCCTCATTTATTGTATTTTTTTTTGAAGTTTCATTTGGAACAAATATCACACTCATATCTCAACCCTTGTTTGATATCCTCACGACACTAATTGCAATAGTTATAACAAGATCAATGGTTTAAGAGTGGTGGTTTTTGACCTACTCAATACACAACCAATTTTTTTGGAGGGCATACAATAGTCAGACATTAGGTACACACACATAGGTCAATCTGGTACAGTAATGAAACAGATCGGATAAGGAACGAATGTATGGAAATGTCATTTAAAGATGAAAAATATTAGCCCAACATATATTTACCTTATATTAAGTAAGAAATATTCATACTTCGTGGTTTTGTGCAAAAATGTATGGAGATATTAGTGACATAGTTTTCCAAAAACTAATCACACAAGGGGCATCAATAATCACAAATGTTTCACAGTGATACAACCATTTATATCATTGACAGAAAACCAATTCACTAAAAATCACTCCCTAATGTTAAATTCATACAGACACTCTTTTTCACCATTCTTTATGGTATTTTTACTTTCCCCACTTTATGGTCACCTAATCAAAATTTTTGATGGGGAAAAAATGAAAATACCACATAGAAGGCGAAAAAGAGAAGAAAGAAGAAAGACAATGGAAAACCTAATGAACTCAACAAGATAGGAAAAAGTAAAAATACCATAAAGAAGGCGAAAAAAATGATGAAAATTCCTATCTAACCCAAGAATGTACCCATCCCCGCACACCTAGAATGTGCAGTGTCCTCACTGTAAGAAAACATGGTGTGGAAAGGAAGGATAAAACCTGGTGGTTTTCATTCATAGATTGCTTCTTGAACATGGTGTTCCTCCCTTGAGGACTCTGGAATGGATTCATGGAAGTGCTTCAACCACTGCCCATTGACAGTGAATGTTATGCTTGGTTTCTTCATTTTGAATCTGGACAACACCAAATGGAGAGACGTTAGTAACAGTGTTTGGTCCAAAATAGCAGGAACGAAGCTTACCAGGATGCAACTTCAGCCTTGAATTATAAAGGAGGACCTTCTGCCCAATATGGAACTGACGATGAAGGATAAGATGGTCATGGTCAGCCTTGGTTCTCTCCTTAAAAATCCCTGAGTTTTCATATCCATCTCTTCTCATTTCCTCTAGCTTCTGAATCTGCAACTTCCTTTGAGAACCTGCACCAGAATGATTAGAATTTCATTTTTTAATGGACCAGTAGGCCCGGTGCTCAATCTCAACAGGGAGGTGACAACTCTTTCCAAAAAACAAGCCTATAAGGTGACATTCCAATGGGAGTTTTAAAAGCAGTACGGTAAGCCCATAATGAATCATTGAGTCTAAGACTCCAAACATTCCTGTTGGGTTGGACTGTTTTTCCAAGAATTTGTTTTACCTCTGTATTTGACACCTCGGCTTGACCATTAGTCTGTGGGTGATACGGAGTAGATACTCGATGACCGACGCCATACCGACGCAAAAGTGATTGCATTGTTTGGTTGCAGAAATGAGAACCCTAGTCACTGATGATGAACCTAGGTAATCCAAACGTACAAAAGATCTGAGTTCTCAAAAATTCTACAACTGTTTTGGAATCATATGTCCTTGTGGCTCGTGCCTCTACCCATTTTGATACGTAATCAATGGCTAAAAGAATGTACATGTTTCCAAAAGAATTGGGAAATGGCCCCATAAATTCAATACCCAAAACATCGAAGAGTTCATGAAATATCAAGGGTTGTTGTGGAATTTCATTCCTTTTTGAGACATTTCCCATTCTTTGACAATGAGGAAAAGATTTAAAAAATTCATGGACATCCCGAAAAAGTGTTGGCCAAAAGAGACCAGAATCAAGAACTTTGCGAGCAGTCCGTTGAGGACCAAAGTGTCCCCCACAAGAAAGAGTGTGGCAGAATCTAATGACAGACTGAAACTCACTATCGGGAACACAACACCTAATGACCTGATCGCTACATGTGAGATAAAGGTAGGGGTTATCCGAAATTTACCAACGAGACTCATTTTTTAGACGACTGGCTTGTTTTTTTTGAAATTAGTAGGAATGCAAGATGCTACCAAATAATTTACAATTTCAACAGACAAGGGAATAGAATCTTTCACTTTGTACAATTTCTCATCAGGAAACATGTCATTAATGAGAATACAGGGGGATGAGACAATGTCTGAGGATGGGAGGATCCTACTGATATGGTCTGCCACCACATTCTCTTCTCCTTTTTATCTCTAATTTATAGATTGAATTCCTGAAGGAGGAGCATCCAACGAATTAGACATGGTTTGGATTTAGGTTTCTTTAGGAGATACCAGAGGGCTGTATGGTCTGAGAAAACGATTACTTTGGACCCTATAAGATACGACATGAATTTATTCAAGGAAAACAAAATGGAAAGAAATTCTTTTTCAGTGGTGGTGTAGTTTTCTTGGGCAGGGTCTAAAGTACGTGAGGCATAGGCAATGACATATGGAGCTCGATCGACCCTTTGTGATAATACAACCCCAACTGCAAAGTTAGAGGCATCACACATGATATCAAATGGTAAATCCCATCGAGGTGGTTGGATTACTGGGGGTGATGTGAGACTCCATTTTAACTTATTAAAAGCTTCTTCAAATTACTTATCAAAAACAAATTCCTTTTCTTTTTGGAGTAAGCGGGAGGGGGCAGTTCAATCTTACTAAAATCAAGAATGAAACGACAGTAAAATCCAGCATGACCTAGGAAAGACCGCACATCACATTCATTTTTAGGGAATGGTAGGTAAGAAATGACATACAATTTTGATTTATCTACTTGGATACCATCCCCAAAAATGACATATCCGAAAACTATACCTTCTCACACCATGAAATGGAATTTCTCATAATTTAATACAAGATTATTTTAAATACAGCGACGTAGGACGAAACCAAGACTACTTAAACATTCATCAAAAGAGGATGCATATACAGTAAAATCATCCATGAAAACTTCCATGAAATTCTCTAGGTAATCCGAAAAAATACTAACCATACATCGCTAGAAAGTACCTGGAGCATTGCAGAGGCCAAATGGAATCCTTTTGTAGGAAAATGTGCCAAAGGGGCAAGTGCAGGTTGTCTTTTCCTGATCCTCGGGGGAAATATGGATATGAAAGTATCCAGAATACCCATATAGAAAATAGTAATGGGACTTCCCCACAAGCCTCTCTAGAATTTGGTCAATGAATGACAATGGGAAATGGTCCTTCCTAGTGTGCTGGTTTAGTCAGTGATAATCTATACAGACACGCCAACTATTCTACACATGAGTTGGAACCAATTCATTGTTTTCATTTTTAATTACCGTTAGGCCAGTTTTTTTTAGGAACTACTTGAACGAGACTGACCCATTGGCTATCAGAGATGGGGTAAATGATTCCAGCAACCAATAATTTTGTTACTTCCTTTTTAACTACTTCTAAAAGGTTTGGGTTCAATCGACGTTGTTCCTGCCTCACTGGTTTAGCCTCATTAGTTAATAAAATATGATGTGTACAAATTGATGGGATAATACCAGGAATGTCCACAAGTGTCCATCCCAATGCTTGTTTATACTCCCTAAAAAGTTCAAGCAGTCAAAATTCATGCTCAGGAGGGAGTGAACTAGCAATGATGATGGTCAACTTGTTTCCATTCTCAAGATATGACTATTTTAAATCTTTAGGCAGTTGATTTATTTCCAATTCAGGTGGATTTTGGATTGATGGGAGTGTGTGTGAAAGTGAGAGGTCACTAATCTCATCTAACTTCTCAATGGTATCATCCTTAGATGAGGAATTAGCTTTTACAAGCATATCAGTATCATCGATGGTCATGTGATCATCCGTGTTCACGAAATTATCAATTAATAAACATGCATGACACTTTTCTAGAGAACTACAACAATCAACACATGATTCATTACCAAGAATTTCAATCAAAGAGGAAAATTCATAAAGGGGATTGGGGGAAATAAATGAAGTGATTTTAGGGGATGGGAGTAAATCAATTGAATTTACTGAGAGAGAGAAATATTCTTCTGAGGGGTGCTTCATGGCATCAAGGATATTGAAATGGACTATGTCACCACCAAATTCCATAGATAATGTACCATTATGGACATTAATTATGGCTTTGGCGGTTTTCAAGAAAGGTCTCCCCAATATAATTGGGGTGTCTCCATTCATCCTATCATCTTACATTTTTAACACATAAAAATCAGCAGGAAATATTAAATTTTGAACCCTCACAAGAACATCCTCAAACACAACAGAAGGGTGTGCCATACTCTGATTTTCTAGCTGAACAACTATTCCTGTGGGCTTTAGTTCACCGACCTGCAAAGAAGTGTAAATAGAGTGAGGCATCACATTAATAGAGGCACCCAAATCAAGAAAAGCATTAGAAAAAGAATACTTCCCTATAGTACATGGAATTGATAATGTTCCAGGATCATTGCACTTGGTGGGAAGTGATGGTTGTATCAATGATGAGACATTCCTCTCCAAACTTAACTTCTCATCACCAGGAAGTCTCCTTCGATGTGTACACATATCCTTTAGAAATTTAGCATAATGTGTAATTTTCTTCACGAAATTAATCAATGGAATGTTAACCTGCCCTTTTTTGTAAGTCTCCAAGATTTCTTTTTCAAGCTTAGTTTCCTTTTGTTTCCTTGGTTGGGTGGCTCTTTGGGGAAATGGAAGAGGAATTCTTGGGCTTGGTAACTCATCAATAGACACACTCTTTCCTTTGGTAGGACTTCTCTCAAGACAAGGTTCCACCTCATTTGAACCTTTTTCAGTGGTTGGGATGGTGGTTTCCTTATGAGAGGATGAATCTAATGGAGGGTTCATTTGGATTTTATGTTGAGTTCCACTCCTAACAGTGATGGCACTAAAATTTCCCTTATCCCTAGGGTTGACAAGTGGTTGAGATAGTAGTTTACCAGACCCATGGATTTGGATTTCACCCACTAAGTTAGCTAGTTGGCCTAATTGGGTTTTGAGGTCTTGTATGGATGATTGGGTGGTTTGTTCGAACTAGATATTATTGGCAGCCATTTGTTTCATCATATCTTCTAGGCTAGGCTTAGGTTTTGGAGGGGGTTGTTGGAAAGGCCTTTGGGGTGGTTGAAAATTTATGGGTGGTGGTGGTTGATGACTACTTTTCCCTGGTTGGGTCCATGGTTGATGAGCCTAGTTTGAACACCCCCCTTTCCTATATGCTTGGTTGTCTTTCCACCCAGGGTTGGATGGATATTAAGGTTCTTGCCTAATGGGTTGGTTACAGGGGTGTCCTGGGAATATTGCCTCACAACTCTCATAAGTTTCTCTCAATTGGGGGAATTGGTCAGAATAGTGGGTATCACAAGAGCATATACCACAATTTATGGGAGGAGGATATTGGAATTTCCCTTGGGAAAGAGAAAGTTTTCATAGAAGGGAACTTACCTCTTCAAACTTTGTGTCCACCTTCTTCTCGAATTCAGTACTTTGAACCTCATGGACACCTTGAATGGGTACACCAGACCTTGAACTGAATTGTTGAGTGTTCTATGCCATGGTCTCAATTATGGTCCTTGCAATGTTTGGGGTTTTATCCACTAGTGCACCAACTGCAGTAGAATCAATCATGTTTTGATCTATTGGAATTAAACCTTCATAAAAATATTGTATTAAAAGTTGATCGCTTATTTGGTTGTGTGGAAAACTTAAACATAATCTTTTAAAGTTTTCCCAATATTCATGAAGGGTTTCTCCTTGAGATTGTCTTATCCCACATATTTCTTTCCTTATTGTTGCATTTCGAGAGGCTGGGAAGTATTTTTCAAGAAAAAGTTGTTTCATGTCCGCCCAACCTCTAATAGGTGAATTAACATAATACAACCAATCTTTATCCATGTCTTTTAATGAAAATGGAAATGCGCTAAGTTTTACTTGTTATTCATCCACATTATTAGGTTTTAATGTTGAACACACAATATGAAATTCTTTTAAATGCTTATGTGGATCTTCTCCAGGCAGTCCATGAAATCTTGGTAATAAATTAATTTAACCAGATTTTAGTTCAAAATTGGGTGCCTCGCCTTGTAATTGAATGTAAGTAGGTCAGATATCAACATCAGGAGAGGTTATTTATTTTAGTTTTTTATTATTTTAAGCCGTGTTATACAAGTTATGTTTAGTTTTAACCTTGGTTTCAGAAGAAGATGAAGCATCAAGAATAATTTTAAGATGTGATGTCTCCTCTTTCAAAGTGTTGTCTTGTGTGTCTCAGTTTCGTTGATGTAGGATCCTCTCCGGTTTGGGTTTGAAAGTTTGTAGGTCTCCCAGAGTAGAACGCGTCATATAAACAACCTACACAATAAATAAATTAGAACACAAAAATAAATTCAAAGGTAGAATAGGAAACAAATAAATATTCACAAAAATTACAATAATTTTATCAAAAACACGCACAAAACACCAAAGCGCTCCCCGGAAACGGTGCCAAAATTTGACCGTGCTGTCATGACACGTCAAATTGATTATATTTTTAAGGTTGATTTATAGTTTATGACAGAACCTAGGTTTTCTCTCAAGGATCATTGGTGGGTTCAGAGTGTGCGTTTTTAAAAAGAAGTTCTAAAAGAGGGGTATCTTTAAAACAGTTTAAAGAAAATGAATTGATTTAAAGAGTTTAATAGTTGATGAAAAGTGGTTTTCTAGAATTATGAGATAAAAGGGTTAATTGTGACTTTACTACACACTTTCAAGTTCATCATTCTTGAAGATTAATTTATGGTTGGGGTAATTCTTTGGTTGGAATTAATTGGAATCACGATTAATTCTTAAGCTCATATTTCAATGCTTGAAGAACCAAACCTTGACATAACAATCGTATTTCCAAGGTCCAGAACTTATGCATGGAATAAGAGATTCAAATCATATTGATATATCAATAAATTGGGGAAGAAAATGATTCTTGTGTTGTCCAATTGGAACAACAAAAGTAACGCACTCAAAACCTCACACCGACTAGTTAGAAATTAAGAGCATCTCATCCGTACGCATGAAAACAAGCATTCAAATATAAAAGTATGTAAGATACATGGAAATAAATGTTTTAAAACCCAAATTAATCCAAAAAAGTAGCTAATATATGCATTGGAACTCCCTTGACATGTGTGTACCTCCCTCACAATGAACGCCCACCGTTTAGCTCAACATCGGGTGGAGAAGGAAGCTCGAGTTCAACTCCTACTTCATTGTTGATCCCCCTATGAGGGTAGGGGCCTCCAGAACCTCCAAGGTGATTAGGATACTCCTCTAGGACTCTAAATTGGCATAAATTCATTCCTTGTCTGTAACGCCCCGACCCCAGCTACCCAGAGTCGGTGCATTACTTCGTAACATTGGCATGATCACAAAAGATCAAGTCTCGAAAGACTGATTAGTTTAGTAGCCTTGGAAACACTAGATACATTCATAAATGTTACATTACATCATAAAGTGAAAAACTAATAACAAAGTCTTCATAGTCCACACTCATATCCTCTTCTGACTATCCCTGCAGGTCATTCATAAAATACTTCTTCACATCCTGGAAAAATATTAAAACATTGAAAGGGGTGAGCTCCGATGCTCAGTAAGGATAACAATATTGCGGAAGCTTTCATAAATAAACATAAAAATTTAAGGCAATGTATAACTAAAACAAAATCCTTTTAAACTTGAACATCAACATAATATAGAAAAAGTAAAATGAGATAATGCCATTCACTTCTTCACATGGATATTCTACTGGTCGAATAATCACATGCAATATCAATAACCACTTTCATAAGGAGGTAATGTATAATGCCAGACATTCTGAAACATTTTGTCAAGGCCTCGGCCAAGACATCTAAAATGATTAAGGCCTCGGACAAAACCATAAATCAAATTGGGAAAGGGCCTCGGACAATTCCACATCTAGTTGTTTCATGAGACCTACCGATGAAATATTTTTAGAAGATAATTACATTTAAAATTGCTCAAATATACTCCAGTGTTTTTCTGAAAACATTATGCAAGCTTCTGAAAACAAAATAACTAATTCTGAGACTACTCGACTAATTGCAGGCCATGATGGGTCCACGCCCAATCCCTTCCTGTCTACCACACTCGAGAGTCGGGTTTTCTGAAAACAATTTTAAGCTTACATTAAATACGTATACATTTTCACTGGATTTTCATATATTTGAGAGAAATATCTCTCTCTTTTTTTGAAATCATTTATAAAAATGTTGTGGCTTGTAGAGGAAGCCGAAAACTCAAATAATGGTCACGGTGGCAAAGAAGTCGTTGTCGCCGCATAAGTACGACAAAAAAACATTCCCTTTTTTCGTTTAGTAAAATACTTCGTATAAAAATATTCCTTTTGAATAAACGTATATGTCAAAGGGGTTTATACACCGTATAAAAGAAAGTTGTGTATAAAACCAAATATGCCTCAATGAATGGAGGTTGAGACGAAGTCCTTAAAAAGATAATTTTTGAAATAAAATAGATATATTATGTGTATTCACTTTAAGTACACACATAAATAAAGTAAAAATACTAGATAAGACATAATAATATCATGACATAATTTAAAAGTAGGAGATTAACCAAAATAATGGAAGTTGGGTTAAGAAATTCCCTTACCTTGCGTCTTGTCCTAAATCGACCGTTCTTTAACCTCCTGAATAATAAAATAGAGTTAATTTCTATTTTCTTAAGAACCTTTTTCATGTTCATTATTCCTTTTATATCACTTATTACCATGTTAAGAACATTATGTAATTATTTAAGTTAATAACTGTCATTTTGTCGATCTTTGGTACTTGAGTCAAAAATAAACTTCTTATAATTACAAGTTGTTCATGTGGTGAAATATCTATTATATACAGAATTATATTCATGATGTAGATATCATATATATCATATATATACAGTATATACATTCATTTTTAATATTACGTAACATTTAGAGGTAAGAAATGAAATGCACCGTTCATGGAGACGGTAAGCCGTACGTACGCATGAACGCTACTTTCATTTCTATTTCGTATTTAATGGAATGAAATCATAATGATATAAATGTATAATATAATTCAAGTATAATATATTGTATAATACCATTTACACCATCCTTTATACATCCCACATATGGCATTAACGATTCAAATCACTTTGAGGGGGCGGTAGTCCGCACTTCCTAAAATGAAATTATCGCGTTTACCCATAATGGAAATCATAAAGTATGCCATAAATGAGAAATACAGAAGCATAAGTAAAACATAAACATATTATATATCATATATAAATATAGTGAAATCTTAATGGCCACCTTTGAAGGTGTTATATGAGTGTTGAACAATCATCGTTTCGTGAGGCAGAAATTCGCCATTCACAGAAACCGTATGTTCTTTAACCATTAGATGTAGGTGTGTGTAAGTGTAGCTCGAATCCTTATTATAAAAACATCCTAGTATATTTATGATACTGGTGTTGTTACAAAAGAAATGAATAAAAAGATTTTAGGGGGTTTGAGAAGAAAAAAAAAACAAAACAACATTAGAGAAGACATTACCTCAAAATCGGGTAACTCTTTTTACTTTGAGCCAAAGGATTCCTTGGGAAGCGTTCTGCCCAAAGTGAGGCTTCTAGGAGTAATATGGGGAAGTTGGGAGAGTATTTGGGTAGAGGTTGGCCGGGCCAAATGGCTTGAAAGTGTGAATGAGGTGGTAGAGGTGGGGGCCTTTTATAAGAGGAGAGGAGGGGCACTCTTGGAAAGTAAGGAAATTCTACATTATTATACAATGCTTTTCGGATTCTAAAGTTCCCAAACTTATATAATTCGTGGATAATGTGATAAGGGTTCGAAATATACCCATCCAATAGTCTTTGGACAAGTGTAAGACTTGTATTGTACATTATCTTTTCATTTTATTAAAATCGTTAAATAATGAGGTCATCGCTGCATCATAATGATGTCATAAATAATTTAATTTATTTAATATCTAAAAATTATTAAAAAAATACTATGATGTAGGAAATATTTATAGCTTTCCAATTACTATTT
The DNA here is from genome assembly GCA_963277665.1 of Viscum album. NCBI lineage: Eukaryota > Viridiplantae > Streptophyta > Magnoliopsida > Santalales > Viscaceae > Viscum > Viscum album. Next base: position 1,687,860,416 of record OY728163.1, on the reverse strand, counting down.
ATAGTCAAAAATATGACTTATATAACCCCATGTAAAAATTGTTTTAGTAAAACATTTCATGTTTGTGTCATTTTTTACTTTAACATTAAATAAAAGGTGTTTATGTCATTTTCAAACTAAAGTGGCTCCATGGGGTCCCCAAGTTGACCCATGGATTTTCTTGGTCGGAAATGGCACATCCAATGAGGGTAGGACATGTGTCAAGCTCATCTCATATTATTAAAACATTATTTTTACCTTAAACTACACTAATTACCTCTAATCGCGATTAAGAACTTAAAAGTTACTATTCACCAAAAAATTATTTTAATCTCATTGAACCACATTTTACTTCTTAATGACAACCATGTATGTCGGATTTTTGAAAATCTAATCACAAAAGTGGTAATATTTCATTTAAACGAAAAATCAGTTATTTAACTACTACTTAGTGGTTTCACTATTCATCAAAAATTGAAGTTTTTCAGAACAATGCCAAAATTTCACCCTAAGCTATAATTGATATTCCAAATTCAAAAATGATGTCTATTTTAAAAAATTCCAAACATATAAGTTGCATTAATTAATTTTATAATTAATTCCCGCTGTCACAACAAATAGCGTGTTTTTAAGAAACAATTTATATCAAAAGATTGGCAATTGTTTATGTCCAATTTCAATGTTAAATTAATTCTAATGACCACCATTGGATAAAATGGTAAAAATATATTCTAATTATAATTTAAAACCACTAAATAGTATAATTTATCACTATTAATTATTTTTATTAAAAAAGTTGTTTTTAAGTATTTTTCACTATTCATAAAAAATTAGAAGTTCTCATAAAAATACCAAAAATTCAACATAGGCTAATTTCGATATTCCGAATCCAAAAATAAAGTCCATTTTGAAATATAAAATTTCTATAATTTTAAAAAGTGGTTATTACTATTCATAACAGCTACTTTGATTAGTCGCGGTGTTTTAGAACTCGAAGTTGCGTACAATGCAAGCCATTGCATTATTGAATGAGAAGCGTATCGTGGAAGCTCGGGGTGTTACATTCTCCCCTCCTTCAATAAATTGCGTCCTCGCAATTTGAAATTTTTCTTGGAAAATAAAAGGTTGAAAATAGAAAATACCTTTGTGTAAAACCCACATCGGAAATAAGGTTAATAAAATTTAGCCTTAATAAGTGGGAAAGGGAAATGAAAAAGTCACCACCAAATTATGATCTCGATAATGAGAACATTGGTGGCAATTAGAGACATATAATTGGAGTAAAAACGTAAATATTTGTAGGGAGTGATTGAGGTAATCAATCACAATCAACTGTCAAATTGAGGGCCTCAAAGCCTTCAATCTATGTTGATTTAAAATATCACCAGTTCAACAAAACATAAGGTATTAGGATAACACATTTTTTTGTTTTAATATCCCTTTAATAAAGTTTAATAATTAATTCATTCATTGAATAAGAGATAGGTATATATATATTTATGCTTGACAATTAGAGTTTCAACCTTCAACTCATCTTTCACCCAAAAAGATAATAGAACTCAAAAATATTATACTTATCCTAATTGTATAAGGTTCCAAATGTTAACACATACCATTTAGATTAGTAAAATTATATTGTAATAACCGGGGACTTCTTGTAGGCTAGTGGTAGGGAATAAAGGCCTGTCGCACTATGGTTGTGGGTTCGATTCCTGCAGCTTTGTCCGACACGACGGGTTATGCCCCACCCTGCAGGTTGTCCTTTTCCTAAAACTATAGTATTATAATATTCCAAAAATAATCTTTAGAGATGTTTTTACCTTAAACAATACTATCCAAATATCAACTTAATCCATCCCAACCTTTATAGTTATCCAAAATACCTCTGTCCAAACTTTCTCTAAAAGGTCTCTTAATTCCAAAATCAATTTATCAGATTCCCCAAACAAAGTAAAGTTTCTCTTATTATCACATACTTAAAATATGATTACCTTCATCATATTAAAACTTTACTGAAACAACAAGTACTGTAGTACAATCCTTATATATATCACATTATTCTAATAACCAGAATATAATCCATGAGTCCAAAAGCACCAACACATTAATTATTCCGCTTCAACTGTAGTAACAACATAAGATTGTCCTTGATCCCTTGGACTTTTCTGAGGTAAGTTTCCCTGACGCTTAGTACATTCATTTGAAAAATGCCCCATTTCCCTACAATTGTAGCATTCAACATTGATAGCCTCTTTCTTTCCCTTGAAATCACGCGCCTGGTGACCTTTTTCTCCACATTTATAACAAACTCCCATTCCTTTTAGGCAAGTACCAGGGTGATTCTTCCCATAATTATCACATAATGGAAAATCCTTCTTTCCCTTTTTCCCTTTATCCGTCTCTTGTTCCACCGTTCTCTTCTTTTCTTGCTTTTCTTTGAAGTCATGAGACTTAGAGAATTACTTTTACGTCTTGATATCACATGAGACAATATCTTCGTATGAAGAGAAGGATTGTGATACTAAAGATCGATGGAGAAATGGTTTTAACCCATCAAAGAAACAGTCAATCTTACTTCTTGGGTTACGTATATAATCTACAGCATGCCTCTCTAACCTTGTAAAGTTGGCCTCATACTTTGCGACATTCTCATCCTCCTTTTGTCTCAGACTCAGAAATTGCCTTTCCATATCTGCTTGATGGTCATGTGGAAAGTATTTTTCTAAGAAAAGCTCTTTGAAATCCCTCCATTACATATTCGATATGTCATCATCTTCCTTTGTGTTTTGAATAAGCGACCACCACTGATCGGTATCTCCAGTGAGGCGGTAAACTGCCATGACAACCTTCTCCCTTTCTCTACTCCCTAAGGCATGAAATATTTTCTCTAAGGAGTTTATCCATTGCTCAGCTACTAACGGATTTTTACCCCCATTAAAAGTTGGTGGTTGTTGCCTCATGAAGCGGTCTAACATTGATCCTCCACGTTGCGGATCAGGGTGCTCCATATGAGTAAGGTTATTATTCATAACCTGAGTGAGTTGTCCCAGTATGGTAATAAGTTGATCAGCACCAGTTGTATCTCCAGATCCACAATAATTATCTTGAGCAGGAGGGAAATCCCTACACGGAGTGCGTGCATTGATACGGTTTCCATTCCTTCCACTAGGCGCCATTTCTAAACAATGGCATAAACTATATTAGTTTATGAATCAAAATACATAATTTCATACTTGTAAGATACTTAACATAAATTGAACTATTTATGGATATAATCCATAAAAATGTTTTCTTTGAGGAAGTATATACTCATAACCCTTCATAGTGGTTTATAAAGAAAATGAGAATTATCCAAAGCATATCCCTCGGGAGTGTCGTAACCAAGAGTGCAGCAAGGCCCGTTGTCATGCACCAGTTCCCGTTCGAGTCTAGCTCAAAGTGGTGTTTTCGGGTTTTACCCCTAGGTACATCTGTGCCAGAGCCGCCTCTACCTGCTCTTATCCAGACAGGGATGTATTTCTCAGAAAACTCACAACATCTCTACAATACCAAAATTCTAGGAAGTTCTTCTATACTAATCCTCAAAGTCTATCCTCGGGCTATGTGCTCTAATCAGAGTTTATCTAAATCTAGCTTCCAAGGTTATTACTAAACTGCCTCTGATACCAACTGTAACGCCCCGACCCCAGCTACCCAGAGTCGGTGCATTACTTCGTAACATTGGCATGATCACAAAAGATCAAGTCTCGAAAGACCGATAAGTTTAGTAGCCTTGGAAACAATAGATACATTCATAAATGTTACATTACATCATAAAGTAAAAAACTAATAACAAAGTCTTCATAGTCCACACTCATATCCTCTTCTGACTATCCCTGCAGGTCATTCATAAAATACTTCTTCACATCCTAGAAAAATATTAAAACATTGAAAGGGGTGAGCTCAGATGCTCAGTAAGGATAACAATATTACAGAAGCTTTCATAAATAAACATAAAAATTTAAGGCAATGTATAACTAAAACAAAATCCTTTTAAACTTGAACATCAACATAATATGGCAAAAGTAAAATGAGATAATGCCATTCACTTCTTCACATGGATATTCTACTGGTCGAATAATCACATGCAATATCAATAACCACTTTCATAATGAGGGAATGTATAATGCCAGACATTTTGAAACATTTTGTCAAGGCCTCGGCCAAGACGTCTAAAATGATTAAGGCCTCGGCCAAAACCATAAATCAAATTGGGAAAGGGCCTCGGCAAATTCCACGTCTAGTTGTCTCATGAGACCTAAAGATGCAATTTTTTTAGAAGAGAATTACATTTAAAATTGCTCAAATATACTCCAGTGTTTTTCTGAAAACATTATGCAAGCTTTTGAAAACAAAATAACTAATTCTGAGACTACTCGACTAATTGCAGGCCATGATGGGTCCACGCCCAATCCCTTCCTGTCTACCACACTCGAGAGTCAGGTTTTCTGAAAACATTTTTAAGCTTGCATTAAATACGTATACATTTTCACTGGATTTTCATATATTTGAGAGAAATATCTCTCTCTTTTTTTTTTAAAATCATTTATAAAAATGTTGTGGCTTGTAGAGGAAGCCGAAAACTCAAATAATGGTCACGGTGGTGAATAAGTCATTGCCGCCGCATAAGTATGACAAAAAAAAACATTCCCTTTTGTCATTTAGTAGAATACTTCGTATAAAAATATTCCTTTTGAATAAACGTATATGTCAAAGGGGTTTATACACCGTATAAAAGAAAGTTGTGTATAAAACCAAATATGCCTCAATGAAAGGAGGTTGAGACGAAGTCCTTAAAAAGATCATTTTTGAAATAAAATAGATATATTATGTGTATTCACTATAAGTACACACATAAATAAAGTACAAATACTAGATAAGACATAATAATATCATGACTTAATTTAAAAGTAGGAGATTAACCCAAATAATGGAAGTTGGGTTAAGAAATTCCCTTACCTCGCGTCTTGTCTTGACTCGACCGTTCTTTAACCTCCTGAATAATAAACTAGAGTTAATTTATATTTACTTAAAAACCTTTTACATGTTAATTATTCCTTTTATATAACTTATTACCATGTTATGAACATTATGTAATTATTTAAGTTAATAACGGTCGTTTTGTCGATCTTTGGTACTTGAGTCAAAAATAAACTTCTTATAATTACAAGTTGTTCATGTGGTGAAATATCCATTATATACAGAATTATATTCATGATGTAGATATCATATATATCATATATATACAGTATATACATTCATTTTTAATATTACGTAACATTTAGAGGTAAGAAATGAAATGCACCGTTCATGGAGATGGTAAGCCGTACGTACGCATGAACGCTACTTTCATTTCTATTTCATATTTAATGGAATGAAATCATAATGATATAAATGTATAATATAATTCCAGTATAATATATTGTATAATACCATTTACTCCATCCTTTATACATCCCACATATGGCATTAACGATTCAAATCACTTTGAGGGGGCGGTAGTCCGCACTTCCTAAAATGAAATTATCCCGTTTACCCATAATGGAAATCATAAAGTATGCCATAAATGAGAAATAAAGAAGCATAAGTAAAACATAAACATATTATATATCATATATAAATATAATGACATCTTAATGGCCACCTTTGAAGGTGTTATATGAGTGTTGAACAATCATCGTTTCGTGAGACAGAAATTCGCCATTCACAGAAACCGTATGTTCTTTAACCATTAGATGTAGGTGTGTGTAAGTGTAGCTCTAATCCTTATTATAAAAACATCCTAGTATATTGAGGATACTGGTTTTGTTACAAAAGAAATGAATAAAAAGAGTTTAGGGGGTTGGAGAAGAAAAATAATACAAAACAACATTAGAGAAGACATTACCTCAAAATCGGGTAACTCTTTTTACTTTGAGCCAAAGACTTCCTTGGGAAGAGTTCTTCCCAAAGTGAGGGTTCTAGGAGTAATAGGGGGAAGTTGGGAGAGTATTTGGGCAGAGTTTGGACGAGGCAAATGGCTTGAAAGTGTGAATGAGGTTGTAGAGGTGGGGGCCTTTTATAAGAGGAGAGGAGGGGCACTCTTGGAAAGTAAGGAAATGTTACATTATTATACAATGCTTTTCGGATTATAAAGGTCCCACAGTTATATAATTCGTGGCTAAGGTGATAAGGGTTATAAATATACCCATCCAATAGTCTTTGGACAATTTTAAGCCTTGGATTGTACATTATCATTTCATTTTATTAAAATCGTTAAATAATGAGGTCATCGCTGCATCATAATGATGTCATAAATAATTTAATTTATTTAATGTCTAAAAATTATTAAAAAAATACTATGATGTAGGAAATATTTCTAGCTTTCCAATTACTATTTATAGTAAAAAATATGACTTGTATAACCCCATGTAAAATTTGTTTTAGTAAAACATTTCATGTTTGTGTCATTTTTTACTTTAACATTAAATAAAAGGTATTTATGTCATTTTCCAACTAAAGTGGCTCCATTGGGTCCCCAAGTTGACCCATGGATTGTCTTGGTCGGCCATGGCACATCCAACTAGGGTAGGACATGTTTCAATCTCATCTCATATTATTAAAACATTATTTTTACCTTAAACTACACTAATTACCTCTAATCGCGATTAAGAACTTAAAAGTTACTATTCACCAAAAAAATTATTTTAATCTCATTGAACCACATTTTACTTCTTAATGACAACCATGTATGTCGGATTTTTGAAAATCAAATCACAGAAGTGGTAATATTTCATTTAAACGAAAAATCAGTTATTTAACTACCACTTAGTGGTTTCACTATTCATCAAAAATTGAAGTTTTTCAGAACAATGCCAAAATTTCACCCTAAGATATAATTGATATTCCGAATTCAAAAATGATATCTATTTTACAAAATTCCAAACATATAAGTTGCATTAATTAATTTTATAATTAATTCCCGCTGTCACAACAAATAGCGTGTTTTTAAGAAACAATTTATATCAAAAGATTGACAATTGTTTATGTCCAATTTCAATGTTAAATTAATTCTAATGACCAGCATTGGATAAAATCGTAAAAATATATTCTAATCATACTTTAAAACCACTAAATATTATAATTTATCACTATTAATTATTTTTATTAAAAAAGTTGTTTTTAAGTATTTTTCACTATTCATAAAAAATTAGAAGTTCTCAGAAAAATACTAAAAATTAAACATAGGCTAATTTCGATATTCCAAATCCAAAAATGAAGTCCATTTTGAAATAAAAAATTTCTATAATTTTAAAAAGTGGTTATTACTATTCATAACGGCTACTTTGATTAGTCGCGGTGTTTTAGAACTCAAAGTTGCGTACAATGCAAGCCATTGCATTATTGAATGAGAAGTGTATCGTGGAAGCTCGGGGTGTTACATTGTCCGAACTTGAAAATGGGGTGCCCAATGTGCCATTTTATAGGAAAATTGGAAGGAGGTTTTAGGCACAGAGATTTCTTCAATCCAATTGTACCACGTGTTTCGGCCTTTAGATAGCCTTATCTTGCTTTTGAGAAAATAGAAAAGTTGTAGCCCCACCTCTTGGATGTCTCCACCAAAAGTTTGGCACCATTTGGACAGAAAAGATCTAGATAATAATAAAATACAGAACACCACATTTGACTTGGTTCATATTCGGTGGCTTTGAAAGATCCGTTCAGATGGTCCCCATAGAAGCTGAATCAGGATTGGGTTGCTTAATATGAAATGTAGCCTATTAAATTTTGGATAGGGAAAAAAATGTTCATCCCATTTTTATGCACGTATTTCATGTATAATGAAAAACAGTGGACAAATATCCATGGATCCATGCAATTTTGGCCCATTTTTCTCCCACTTTATCAAGGGCCCTCCAAATCACCTCCACCTACATTGAAATAATAAAAAAAGTAACATTTCCCATTATAATATTTATTAAAATTAATTAATTGATTCAAACATAAAGTTCAATTTATTATTATATTTGGAATATTCATTACAAAACTAGTTTAAAATAGCAGTGTAAGGGTGGAATAAAACAGTGAATCGTGGTACGATCACACATCCACAGTAAAACATATCATAAAACCTTTAATACAATATGGAAGATTTTATCATAATAAATCAACTTCAAACAAGTGTAAGATCCATTAAAAGATGTTGACATTGATGAAATCAAAATTGTTTTGGAGAAATATATTTTTCTATTTTGAAATCATTTAAAAGTCATGTAATTTTAAAAGAAAACATATATTTTTGGAAGTATTCTTATAATCCTATAAAGGAAGCTTAGAGGGTGTCATAATGGCAGAAAATAGCCATACCCTCCATATAAGTTAAAAAACATAATTTCCTTAATTTTGTCGAAAATTTCGTAAAGGACCTTATTTGGAAAACAAAAGAAAGATTCCTTTATAAATATATTATAAAAAGTCAAACAAGGGTATAAATGAATTTAAACCATAGTCTAGAAAATATTAAAAATGTTTTGAAATACATTTTTAAGAAACACAGATCTGGATGATAAAGAGGTCCCTGTAGATACTCATGTATAAACAATCTCAGATAATGAAGAGATTGTAGAATTAACCCTTACCTTGTAATTTTCCTTGGTTTATGATGCATTAAACTCTTGTATAATAGTTAAATAATTGTTATTAAATTATAAAAGAACCAAATACATAAATATGATATCATATATGATCTTCTAATATTTCTTTGTTAATAATATTTTAGTAGTATCATTGTTTCAGATTTTAACTGATTCATATTCTTTTATATGTTTTGTTTTTTAATTCATGTTTGATATAGATAGGATGTATTTTATTCATATATATAATTATATTAAGTTCTTAAACATTATTTTTAATCATAAAATGAAAATTACTCTTGAATGATTATGATGGGGAATGAATTTAATCTCGTTCGTGGAGACGGTAATCCGTACGTACGCACGAGCGAGAATATCATTCTATTGATGGTGAAATTGTATGTAATTGGATGGTATATTATATATAAAGAATAATTAACATGTTATATTTATTATTTACATCAGTTATACTCATTATTATACCCATCCAAATAATGAAGTGTTTGAATAATAAACTACACCACGACGTGGAGACGGTAAGCCGTGCGTACACACATATGGTGACTTGTCATTCATAGGATGGATAGAATAATGAATATGGTTGTATCATATTTATAATAAAATCATAGTATGTATAAGGTACTGGAGTTATTTTTTTATATAAACAAAAAATAAAGAGGAAGTGGAAGAAGAAGAAAAACTTTAAAAGAGATGGTGAAATTATTTCCTCTTCTTCGGGTGTTTTCTTTTGAGTTAATCCAAAGGGATCCTTAGGTTGGAGTTCTGATCAATGTAAGGACTATAGGTCTAAGTGGGGGTAGTTGGTAGGATATTTAACCATGGGTTGGTCGATCCAAATGTCTTTGGAGGTGTTATTTTGAGAGAAGGGGAATTACCCTTTTATAAGAAAGGCGAGGGCTACTTTAGGAAAAGCTTGAAATATTATTTTATCGTACAATCATATTCGGTTTATAATGGATAAAATATGATTTATTTCTAGGATAAGGTGGGAATGGGTCAAAAAATTCTGAACCAATAGGTTTTAGAGAGGTTTAGGTCACCATATTAACCTTATCTTTTAGATTTAACTCTTGGTTAAATAGTTTAACATTTACCATGTATCCTTGTATCTTTATATTATATGGTTAATAAACTTACCATAAAATGCCAAGATAACCCCAAGTGGTTAATTAATGACATATATATTATTTTATAAGTCCTTTGGCCGAACCATAGATTATTAGGACTGTTATATCATTTAATAATATAGTATTTGTTTTAAAAATCTCATTTATGTCAATTTTGACACTATTTAGTATTTGATTTTTGTTAAAGTCCAAAAAACATGATAACATAAAAAAATATTCATTTAATCAACCCTAACATTTCATATTGACCTTTAAAATTCATCTAATTCATCCAAAGACTCAATTTAAATTTATTTGGATATTTATAATATCAATTATTTTAATATTTCATTAATAACGTAATTACTTCATCATCATTGTGTCATAAATAAATTTAATTATTTAATGTCTAAAAATTATAAATAAAACACCATTATATATTAAATCTTTTTATATTTATAATGAATATTTATAGGAGAATTTATCTTATGTGTAACCCTATATTAAAAATGTATTAGTTATGCAAATTTGAATTTAACACTTTTAACTATTCTTTAAATAAAATAATAATAGATGTCCTAATCTAATCGAAGTGGACCAAAAGGATAATATTTTAATCATAAGGTTTATTTTGGTCAAAATAAACTTATCCAATATAATTAGTAAATGTGTTAGGGTAATAATAATATCATTTTTACCTTTAATTACACTATTTACTTTTAACAGTGGCAAATAAAAGTCAAAAGTTACTATTCACCAAAAATTATTTTCATCTTATTGAACCAAATTTTACTTACTGATATCACCCATGCCTCTCAGATTTTTAAAATTCAATTCACAGAAGTGGTAAGATTATGTTTTATGAAAATTTCCTAACGTGCCTAGAAGGTGGGTAAAAGACGTTAAAAAATTCAATAAAGTTTTATAAATTTAATTTTATTATAAAATAACTCCAATTAATTTCATTGAACTAATATAGGTGTTATGTATCTATATTTACTTAAAATAAATTTAATTAAAATAAATAATTATTTAAACAAAAATTCGGTTTTAAACAATAACACAATGTTTTTTACTGTTCATCAAAAATTGAAATTTTTCAGAAAAATAACAAAAATTTACATTAATATGATTTTGATATTCCAATTCCAAAAATGAAGTCCATTTTGAAAAAGAAAATTTATAAAATTTTAAAAAGTGGGTATTACTATTCATAAGGGTAGTTTGATTGGTCTTGGTGTGTTAGAACTTGAAGTTGCGTAAAGCACAAGCTATTGTATTATTCAAAGGGAAACGTATTGTGGAAGCTTGGGGTGTTACAAGTAAGCTATTTCCCAGGTTCATCGGACCCTTCGAGGTGTTGCAGTGGGTCAGCGAAGTGGATTATCAGCTGGCGCTACTGCCAACGCTACTGAGGGTACATGACGTCTTCTATGTATCTCAACTCCGTCAGTATATACACGATGATTCACACATCTTCAGCTGGGGAGAGATGGATATCGAGGACGATGTGATGTTCTTGGATCGGTTAGTGCAGATCAAGGATAGTAAGGATAAGGTGATTCGTGGATGATCCTTTCCTTGGTTCATGTGTTATGGAGGCATGGTGGCCTCGAGGAGAGTACCTGGGAACGGTAGGCACATATGCGTTCCCAGTACCCAGAGATGTTTTGAATTTTTTTTTGTGTTGGTTTATACAAGACTATGATGTGGTTCTTGGCCTTGTTAACTATGAGATGGAATATTTTCCTTGTTCTTTAAATGTGTGTGAAGAGTCCTCCCTCTAGGGAGGGGTGGACCTGATCCCTAATCAAGATGCATTAAGGAGGATGTGATTAAACCTGTGTGGGTGCGTCAGTGCTGCCCAAAGTAGATAATAGCTTGACATGGAGGAAGGGAATCCATAACCCTTATGTATGGATGATGATACATTAAATGTTTGTGTGGATTCTTGGGGGAGAGGAGCGGTAGTTTATCCATTGTTGTTCAGGAGATAGATGGAGGAGAGGTGTTCCTAAATATCAAGGTTTGTTCTAGCTTTAGAACAACTCTATGGTGGTTTTTTCTTTGAGAAGTATCTTTCAATGTGGTTATTCAGACCCCTCTCTTTTCTTAGGGGTTATCCATAAATTCTCGAGGATAAGAATAGTTAGAGAGGTATCTGATATAATGTCCTGGATTTGCCTGGTCCATTACTTTTCCAAGTTCTGGTTTTTGGGGTGCCTGGGGACCATCGATGACTCATTAAGGAGTTTTCCAAATTTTAAGATTTGATGAATGGTGGAACTGATGAGCGTCAGTGGCACCAAGGAACGTTATTGACATTGACAAGCATCAGTGGCATCAATGGGTGTTGGTGGCACCGATGGTTCGTCCAAAGAACCAATTAGAATTGGTGCCAGGGCGACAGTGCCAGGGCAACGGTGCCAGGGCGACGGTGACTCACCTAATGGTGAGTCCTTCTCAGTTTTTCCAAAACCTTCTAGTTTTTTCCTAATGACGTATATTTTGACATAAAAGTGTTTTAATTCCCCTTTGAAAGACATTTAAATCTTGTGAAAGTTGTTTGAAACCCCCATTAATTGGGCAACCCTTGGGTTATCAAAACGTGTGGAATTTTTCCTCGGTCTCACACATTATTTAGTTTTATAGTTTCCCTACTATTACAAATATTCCTCTATTTAAAGGAAACCCTTTCAGTCACAAATATTATCACCACCATCTCTGAGGATAACTATTAAATTCCAATTAATCCCAATGTGTGAAATTTCCCAACCGCGTGGTGGTGCCACGATTCAACATTTATGTACTTCGAAATCGATGCCATTATTTTAGTATATGGATTTTTTTCTTAAGTCAAGATAATATCTTCTTTTCCTTTCTATATCTCTTGGTTCATTTGGAATACCTCTTCCATAGATGAATCATTCGACGTGCTAGATCCCTTTCTGATCACCCTTGGAACCTTGGAGTTTCTAGTAAGTGGTGCATCACCAGTTCTTGGCTCGAGGAGAAAATATTGATCATTGATCATCAAGGTAGGGTCTTCCTTTGTCTTTCTTTACTACGTATCATGTATGGTGGGTATGATAATATTTCCTCAGGGTGTGGATAAAAATGAACCTTAACGAAGATAATAAATGGGTTCTAAATAATGATGGGGTTTGTTTGATGAAGATGTTGTTGTATTCTTTTATATTCATTCATATTTTGTGAATTTTATGGGATAATTCCCACTGAAAATCATGGAATTTTGTAGTCCTCTCCTGTGCACTAATGAACCTATGTTTTTATGTATGAACTTGTAATTGAATGGACGTAAAATGTAAACTAGTTAATCATGTAAAGTTGGTTGATTAAATGGATTCCCAATGAATAAGAATCCTTGTTTGATCACCCTGGTTCACCAAATAGAAAGAAGGAACTTGATAAATGGTGTGGTTAAATATGAAAATTCCCTTGCTATGTTCTACTAATAATCACAGTTGTTCTGGTTGATGCTTGTGGGGTGATGTGGATGGGGATGGGATCCACTGTTGTTTATTTTTTAGATTTTGGATCTATGCCTATATGTTGGGGATTATTTTGGTTCATGTACTTTGAGGGATCCCACAGATCCCTTTTGTTTTCGTGACTTTACAAGAGAACTGGGAGTGAATGAATAAATTGTTGTTTGGTAGTTTTCTCTTTCAGAGTTGTTTTGACTTGTGTATGTGACTATTAGTTTCCCAATAGGGAATAATTACTTTCTGAATAAACCAATTGAACATGATAACAATAATGGTTGGTTCTCTAGTTGTGAGTGTTGTGCTTTTGTGCATGAATGAAGAGTAATGATGGTGCTGGTGTATAGACTGGTTTCGGAAGCCTTAGGTTTGGATGAGTGCTTTTTCAACTATATGTATAAATTAGATTTTGTGTTTCTTAAACACACACACCAATGTTGAGTACTTCATGCTGAACACCCCCATTTCATGGGGGAGGGTGTTTTCCCAACATTTCTATGAGTGGTTGGTTGTTATCATACTTTATGCTCCATCTACTGGGGAGCCCAAGACTGTTTGGGTAGGTTGTGATGGCCTAAGGTCCATTATAGCCCAATACTCTTCAGACATGGTACGTTATGGTGGTTGTCCCACATGTGTATGTGCATGTTTGTTTCCCAAGCGTCTTCGTGATGAGGTCCAGGTGTCTTTGGGCGTGGTGGTAGTTGTTTTGTCCCTATATGTCTGTGGATGTGGTTACGTATGGTTGTGGTGGGCCAGGTGTCTACGGCGGGATTCATGGTTGTGGTGGCCTAGGTGTCTACGGGAGGTATTACGTATGGCTGTGGTGGCCTAAGTGTCTATGGGGGGTGATAGTGGGACTGCAGTGAAAATGGTGGGGGATGTATGACGCATAAGAATTATTCTATAACCAGTGGGAAAGCAGTGCAGGGAACCCCAAATATCGATGTGCTATTTCTATTACTCTACACAACTTGCATTTTTTAGGGAGTGTTCCTTGGTGAGGATAGGTGGATATTTTCCTTTCTAGGATTTTTTTACCTCTAATTTCCCACAGGGCATAGAATACCTACCCTACTAATTACACCTATATACTCATCAAATGTATATAAAACATCTTTCAGGTTTACAAGAGGAATTCGGGGACCATACTATCTCAGATGTTTGGACAACTATTGTTGTTGTTTTCTTTTCTTTTGGTACTTTCCCTTTGGAGTTTTCTTGTAATTTTTATGGGTTTATCTTTGAACATGCATATGGGAATGGGTTTTGGATTTACTTTTATATTTATTTTTTTTGGAGTTTTTTGGGTTTTCACCATCATATCTCCCAGTCCTACAAAATAAAAAGGGTAATGACTTCTATATTTCATGTGATTCTATTCAATTTTTTCTAGTCACCACTCTGGGGCCTATGGAAGGAGGGAATCAGGGGTCATTATCACTCTTTCAACTTGAATAAGGAAGGGTCTAGAAGTTTGTTGTCCCTTTCCCTCGTCTTAGTGAAGGTGGGTCGTGACATAAAATGTTTCATTATTTTGGATGGAATCAAATTTATTCCATGTATCTTTACCTAAAAATAGATAATTGAGCTATCATATTTTATTTTATCTCCTTACAAACACACATTTTTTTTGTCAACTTTGTTTTAAAATCCCTCCATTGAACCACCGATAAAGTAAGACATATTTTTTTAACTACTATTGTTTCTTCAAAATTGAATTTCATCTGTAATTTTTTAAAATAAATATTAGTCATGTAAAATATTTCATATTCAAAAAATGAGAAAAAAATAAACCAACTGAGATATTTAACCATTATAGCCTCCAAAAGCTGATCTATCACCACTTTGTCGATATACATTCAACAAGGATATGAAATGATAATCTTGAAATGGATATGCATGATGATATATCTAATAAAAAACATTGCATTTGGGCCAGATTCATTATTATTATCATGAAACCTAATATGAAATCACTCGTATCCATGGGAAAGTGCTAGTTTTGGTAAACATGTAATGCCATGTTTACCAACTTGAGAATTTGATTTCTAAATACTAAAATCAAAAGACACCCCCACTAAAGTCTCATTAATAGTCCTGCAATTATTTTTGTAAATTAATATTTTTCTATCATTAATTAATTATATTAGTGTATGTTTGATAATATGAAAAAATAAAAATACCTTAATATATGTTTTTCTATCTATGTATATATATCTATCATTGTAATATGAAGATGTAAGGAAATTCTTGTGTACCTGTATATAATTAGACATTTCATTAATTAGAAAATAGGTAAATGGAAATATGTAAGTAAAAAAAGTGGCACGCATGTGTATGTTTAAAAATAAATAACAATGTTATGATTCTTAACCCAAAAAAATATGCAAGGTGAACTATTAAATATAAACATTACTTATACAAAGATATAAAAATTTAAAAATTTAAATATCAATGTTTTGAATAGGTGTTATCCTATGCAACAATTATATAAAAATATAATAATGTACATCAGATATTTCAATGAATAAATATTTAACCATAACAATGGAATATCAAAATTAAACACAAAAAATTAAAAAATAATATATATATATATTGTTAAATATTTGATAGTTATTAAATAATACATTTTTTACACATGAAAATTTCAAAAAATAATTATAATGTAAATAATTACCAGATTAAATAGGAGAGTAATTTTGTGTTTTCTCATATCCCCTCAGCATGATCATTTTTCATTGCATGCACTATGTCTGCGTTATAGTCATTGTTATCCAGAAATCATATAGTAGAAGAATAAGCCTCATATAAATCAATAACATCATTAATATACTCACCAGCTAAATGGATTCTTTTCCATTGGAAAATGATGTACCACTGGTCATTTGATGGATCAATGACATAACATATTTTCTTTTTATGTGTGGCCTTGATAAATGGTTTCTCATTGAAACTAAATATCTTCAAATCAACCAGTTTAAACCCATATTCATCATGTCTCATAACGTAATTACTTGTAATTAAATAAAGTTAAACAAAGTGACTCTAAATTTAATATAATCAATTTCCAATATGTCTTCAATAACTCCAACATATGGAATTGATGCAGAAATTGGGTTTTTATCTTCTGCACCCAAAAAATGCAGTGCTTCAACAATGAACATTACAACACTATTTTGAACGGTACTTTTATCATCCAAATTATTTATGTAAAATGTGTACCCATTAATATCCAAACCAGACCATGTGATCATATTAAGATATGGTCCCCCTACCGACCATTTCAATGATTCTTATCAAGATATATTTGTGATTAATTTCTCTTTAAACCAAGAAACAAACGTCTTTTTATACTCAATCAGCAGACACTTTTTTTTCCAAATATCATAACTTTAATTCTAAAATATGTGATGATATATATAATTGAACCTCATTTGTGTTGTTCAAAATGTATAAATGTTCCTACATCACTTCATCACATGGAATGAAATTTACATTTAAGCCTCGAATCCCACTACCTTCACTATAAACTATCATATATCAAGATATAGGGAGACCAATATGCTCCACTTCATACAAATAATCATTATGGAACTCAATCATCTCTTCTAATACATATTTTTGAATAATAGATGCCTCTAGTAGATAATTATTTTTAACATATCCATTCCAAATTTTCATATATCTTTCATGAGGACACATCCATCATAAATATATAGGCCTATATATTCTTATCTAATACACCAAATGAATCACCAGATGAACCACTATATCACAAAATGTAGGTGGGAAAAACATTTCTAGTTGAAAAAGAATAATATCAACTTCATTCTTCAACACATCAAAAAAATTTGTATCGATGAAGTGAGACTGGTAGATGTTTTTGCATCAATACATGACAATCATGAGATTTCGTACCAATTAATTTACAATACCTCAATGAAACCAAATTATTCACATTTTAAGAATAAACACTAGGTACTTTAATACCATTAACCCACTAAAAAAATTCATCTTCTAAATCTTTCTTAATGTGTGACAAGCCGTAGGTAAATATGTTTTGTTTCCTTTTATAGTAAGAGCTAACTCAAAAAATATTCCCATTAATATCAAGTCCAATATAGAATTTAATACAAATTTTTTTTATTCCTTTTATGTCTTAAAAAGTTCCAATCAAACTATCCCATATGTTTTCTCAACATGCATAACATCAATTTTAAGTTTTATCTCTAAAAATATCTAATAAGGTAGTTCAAGAAAGATAAGATTTTTCTTCTAGATATTTTTTTGAAGACCATAACTTCTTTTATTTTTAAATGTCGAATCAATATTTTTCACCCTATTGTAATATTTTCAAATGACAGTGGTCATGGGGAAAAATTATATTCAAATAAACCATTAAATTCCTTTTAAATCCATGATAAGGATGATCAATTTACAAAAATATTCGATGTCCCATATACACTGTAATTCCTTCATTCCATAATTGATAATATAAAGTCTCCTCTTCACAAGTTGGACATGATTTATGTCCCTTAACACTGTATCTAAATAAGTTTCCACATGAATTAAAGTCATTTATAGTGAGTATTAACATATCACGCAAAAGAAAATACTATTTCTTGTATGGATCCTAAACTTAAAAATCTTTCTCCCATAATTGTTTCAAATCATCAATCAATAGAGAAAGATACACATCGGTATCATTCTTTGGCTATTTTGGTCCAAAAATCATCAAGATCATCATAAAATAATTTTTCTTCATACATATATATAGTGACAAGTTGTAAACTACCAACAAAATAGGCCATGAGCTATGTTGGATTATAAGGATCTGATATGGATTCATTCTATCAGTACACAATTCCATTATGATATTACTAACTTCACTTCCAAAATCATTAAGTTTTTTTTATCAAATCTCTTCCACTATAGTGAATCAGTAGGGTGACGTAAGTTACCATCAGAGATAAACTCAACTAAATTCCATTTTATCCTTTTTTCATCAAATTAATTTTTCAAATAGACCCTTCAAATGAAGAAATATTGGAAGGTACCTAATTTAATTAGTAGTATATTCTATTATGGTACCTAATAATGAATCACAGTTGAATTATTAGAATTGTGTGAAAGAATTATTGGATGATATCATTAGAAAGTAAAAAATTAATTTTTCACAAGGTTATATGTTAGTACCTGAGAATGAATCTAAGTTAACTTTTTCATAAAACTCAGAGTGTGATGTACCACATGTAGGATATCTTGATAATTATTAATATTATTTCCTATACAATACATAATCATTGGGGAAAGAACACATATTTTTATACCCCAATCCCATTGGGTATAATATTTTGTTTCCTCATAATTGGAATCTATAAGCCTGTTTCCTTCTAGAAGAAAATCTTTTAAAAGATTAAGTAAGTTGGAGAAACTTTTTATCTCTCCACCCATTTCTTGCTTTCAAGTTAACTAATCTCAAATCTACTGGTGACTCTATATATTTAAAATAACTTAGGAATAATGGTTTCTCAGAATCTCTATACAATCATTCAAAAGTTACTATATTTTTATGCTAAAACAAATAAATAATGAATTAATTATTCAATATGATCCTCTACCTCATTATGAATATTTTCATCAAAAATAAATGTTGATTTTTTAGTTCTTTCACCATATCAGATCAAACACATTTAATTATGGCTAAAACCATAAAAAATGAAATAATACCTGATTTATCTAGAGTTTAAATTTATTATATTCAAACAATTAACACATGGGAAAAAAAATCTACTCTATGTTTTGAAGATTTATTTTAGAAAATTACAAGAATTAATCAACTCCTTTTTCATATTCACTAACAGTTCTTCGCAAATTTATCCAGTTATGATCCATTCAATACCTGATCTCACAATATAATCTATGAATATATTAAAAGACACACACACATATGTATAAATAGATAATTTTTAAACATATACACATTCAATAAAAATGACTAGTAATCAAATAGGAAACATCAAAAGAATATATAAATTAAATAATTCTAATATATTATTTCAAAAAAATGTGACTATTTGAACATTTATTGTTTTTAATATTTTTTCAAAAGAATTTGATATTTAATTAATGCTAATATATTAGTTATATATGGAAATATTGTTTCAATAAATTTAAAATTTTCAATTTAATTTATTATGGCCAATTACACAAAATTTTAACATATTTTATCTGAAAAAAATATTATTATAATATAAATTATATATCTTTTGAATTTAAAAATAGTAAATTTTTTATTTTCATATTATATACATGTGGTTTATTGATATTATAATTTAATTATTTTCAATCAAATAACATGTATTAGTTCATATTACATAGTTAATTCATTTTTTCGATGTCGCGTCTGTCAAAATTTATTAAAGATTGTATTAATTTAAAATGTGAAAAATATGGAGTCATTACATGGGATGTACATTATATTCAAGAAGGATGATGAAATATATCATTGTTCACTGTATAATATATATCATCACAACCATTTGATAATTTTATCAAATAAAATATTTATCAAAATAATCAAATTTTAAAACAAAATTTATAAATAAGATTCAACTCCATAAAAATAATTGAAACAATAACTCAAAAATATAACTAAATTGCAAAAAATTTAACTTCAAAATTAAAAAAACATACAAAATTTAGATTTCAACATGGAAAACGGATCTCTAATTTGAACTTTCTCCCTAAAATTCATTATAAGAACAAACCCTACAAGATCTAACCATTTTTTTGAAGAAATGAATAATAAAAAAGAAAAAAGAAATGAAATCAAATCCCAAATGATGGTTGGCCAGAAAATAGTTTTGGAATAGAAATACTTCCATAGATGAGGAAATAATGATGGAGGATGAATAATCAAGACCACATATCATAAAATGATGATAAATATTGAAGAAAATAAAGAACAATTGACATTGGGATCACTAGGTCACCTTCAGGATCATCACGAGTTGAGAGAGGGTTTGACTGTTCTAAAAAATGAGGGTCTCACGAACTAGTGTTTTTTAATAACTTTTCGGTGTTGGTTTTTACAAATACCAACCCCATTTTTTTGATTTAGGGCATCATTTTTACTAAAACCCAGTGATTTAAATCAATTCCCATTGTGTTTTTGGTACCGGTATTAAAAAAACCAATGCCAAAAGTGAATATTATCTTTTCATCAGTTTATGTTAAAACTAATTCCAAAATGTTCCCAATGAGACATTTTGTATCAGTTTATTATAAACTGATTCCATATCCTCAATATTGAAGCCACTATTTTTACTAGTTTCTTGTTCCAAGTTCACCAATCCCATACATATAAATAAGGAATAACATTTCAATTAGGGATTTTATAAGGAAATAAACAATAGGCATGATATTTCCACCCTTTAAACATTCCATTTAAAAAATTCATTTTATTAATGGAAATGTAAACTAATGATAATAATCCATTCCATTTAACACATGTTATTCAATTAATGAAGGATTGTAATTCAAGTGATAAAATTAAATCCATTTAATGGTGAGATGGTCAATAAGAAAATTTCCAACATGGGAAATTAAAATGATAGGTGATATAGTAACTTTGGAGTTACCCTAGGTTCTATTGAACATTCATATACAAGGGAAATTCAATTTAAAAATATAGTTGATACTAAACAAGAATTTTGAGCATTGGGAAAAATTAACCACAAGGGGAAATTCAAATTGGTACACCCATGGAGTGTTCATAAATGAGGTAAGCATCCTCTAAAAAACTAACCAAGTATCAAAGAGTGTGTATATAGGTTAATTGATCAATTTTATATGAAGAAATCAATAGAATGGGATTCTTGGAAAAAGTTAGTATGTGGAAAAAATATCAAAGGTACAAGACATCAAAACTCATGGGATAAAATTGAGACCACCTACCTTAGGGCCTTTGATGACTTCTCATCTTATGGAGGCTTCAAATTTGATATAGTTTGAGAGAAATATAAGAAATGGTCCAACACCTAGAAAATAGTGAAAAATATCTTGAACATAAATAGAAAAATAGATCTGATGATAAACTTATATGGGAAGGGATGGGATTTTAGAATGTAAAAGGTGGATCCAATGCTTTTGAAATATTGTGAATTGGACTTTGTATTAGATGGATACCTCAATGCCTAGATTGAGGATCATGGAACACTATGAGAGGATAGATGGGAGATGGTCTGCTGGAATGAATAATATGGAATAATGAAAAAAGTTTAAAGGTTTAATGGGGGTCAAGAAAGACTTTTCACCATAAGAAACAATGGATCATGGTTTGGCCACACGGTTGGCTAAACTGTGCGCCAATTACGGCTTCAAAGGGGCTCCCCACACTGTTAGGCACACAATTTATCTAACCATGGTAAAATCATGTGAAAATTATCTGTCCCAAAATAATGTATCATCACATGGAAGTGTGGTTGGGGTCACATAGTGTCAGTCTAATCGTGCTTCCCACATGTGTCAACTGTCTACAACCACACAGTTTAGGTTAACCGTGTGGGATGGGCAGCCAAGTCTCTCCTAATAGTGCGACCCAATATTTTCTTCCCTTTTTAAGGCTCCAAGATCTGAAAAATACCTAGACACACCCAATATGTATTTGAATCCATTAGGAATCATCATTAGTGTTTTTTAAAAGAATTTAAACAAAAAACAAATGATATATACCTTCATGAAAATTTGGGCTGTTATAACCTGCCATTCTTAAAGAGAATCATCCCTGAGTGGGACATCTAAGGGTAAATATGTGTCATCGGTGAAGAGTTCTAGACACTATGATAGTACATCAAATTATTGTTCTTAGGTCTCATCCTACCCGACCATACAACCATAAAACCCTTACAAAAGTAACTGACCTGCTTCAGAGTGTCTTCATGCTCTTATCAACAATACAAATGAGTTAATCATCAAAGGAAACATCTACATATAGTTCAAACTCATCCAATTGGAAATCCTGTTATGGGTATGTATAGTATTGATGAAGTTTAGATACATGAATGACATCATCCATAGACGAGTATCTCTGAGGAAGTTTTAACTGGTAAGCCACTGGCCTGATCTGTTTCAAAATCTCGATGGGTCCTATAAACCTTAATGAGAGATTACACTAAATCTAAATATGTATATTCCCTAATATGGGAAACAATCACAAGAAAACCTAGTCTTCAACCTCAAACGCAAGTGGTCTCCAGTGTCTGTTGGCATATGAATACTGTTTGGACTAAGCTATCATGATATGATTTGTGATCCATAAGTTATGCTATGTAATATCATACACGATACATGGTCCAAGAATAGCTACCTCCTTTATATCTAACCATCACATAGGTGAATTAAAAGGCCTACCATATAAGTATTTTTTAGGATCTATCTCTATAGTACCGCTAAATATGTAATTATAAGTGAAATCAACAAGGGGAATGTGTTTATACTTGGAAACCCAAAATTCAAGGACATATGCACAAAGCATTTGCTCTGGAACTTGAATCATGTCTTTATTCCATCCATTAGTCTGGGGGTGATAGGATGTTCTCATAATTACAAATGTACCCAAGACCTTTAGCAACCCCTATTAGAACTATGTCATGAAATGAGAATCTTTGTCAGAAATGATAGAACGAGTTGGTCCATGAAGATGTACAACCTCCCTGACATAAAAAATTCCTATCATGTCTACCAATAAGGTATCTATCATAGGTAATATGTGTGTTAAATTCATCAAAAAATCAATAAAAACCAACACTAAATAATTTCCATGAGGTGATATGGGTAGAACAATCAAAAAATCTATTGATACATCATCCCATTTCCACTTGGGAATAGAAAATGGCTATAAAATCCCCATCGGTCACTAATGTTCCACCTTCACCTATTGATAGGTGGAACACAAAGTGATGAAGATGAATATTTACCACATCATTCCTAGCCACCAATTCTGGTGTCATAAGCCTTGATACATTTTGGTGACACCAGGATGAACTTCCCATGCTGAGGTATGGAATTCCCGCATCAGCTCATCTATGATGTCTATTGGGACCCATACATGCCAACATAAAAGTAGAGTTTCATCCCTATCCAGGGTTCAACCTGAATATGTTTCATCATATGAGATGATTTTCTTTAGGAAAAGTCCTTCGTGATTAGATGGTTGCCTCGACCTCACCCATTCCAGAAGAGTAGAGGTCACTGCTAAGGGTAAGAGGATAGTCCAACCATCGTCCTTCCTATCCTAAATATGCATCTATAATAATAAGGCTATAATCTTCCATTCTACACTAGATTCCTAAACTAACTATCTCTAATTAATCCATATTAGATCATTGACCACAACATTACCTTAACCTGGAATGTTGGAAAGATCAAAATCAAATGACTATATATACTTAACCCATATACACTACAAGAGATTATAATATCACTGTGTAAAGATGTACTTGAAGATTTTGTGATTAGTGAATACCAAAAAATTCTCTTCATTTAGACAGTTTCAACAATAGTGTAATGAATGAACTAAAATAGAAGGATCAAGTTCATATGTTGGGCAATTATTCTTGTGATTCCTTAAATAAAGATACTCATACACGATGAATCACTCATCCTACATCAGAACATATCCATGATTGATACTTGGTGCATCAAAATTGACTGTATAGATCCTATATGGATCTAGATGAATCATTATTGGTGCTAAATTCAAACACCCATATAACTCCTGAAGGGATTCTTGACAAGCTTATAAACATAATAATTTTACAACTTTCTTTGTCAATCCCATAAGTTTCACTATAAGGCATGAGAAATCCTTGGTGAATCATTTTTAATATCTATATTGACCCAATAAACACTTTATTTCAAATTATTTCTTAGGATTATCTTAGGAAAATATATCTTTTATTTCCATTAGGTCAATGAAAAATCTTGACTATGCGATAATATGACCCAAGAAACACTTTATGTCAAATTATTTCTTAGGATTATCCTAGGAAACTCTATCTTTTATTTCCATTAGGTCAATGAAAACTCTTTACTATGCGATAATATGACCCAAGAAGTGGACATTTTTTATCCAAAAGTGTAATTTACAGAGCTTAACCTAAAGATGATTCTCTCAAAGTGTATTAAACATGATATCAAGATGTTCTTCATGGTTGTGTATTTAGAATTAATATAGAAAGATATCATCAATAAATACTACCATGAATGAATCGATATATGGTTTTAAAACCTGATTCATAAGAAATATAAAGACTACATGTGCATTTGTGAGTCCAAATAGAATGATCAAGAACTTGTATAGACCATACATGCTCATAAATGTTGTCTGAGGTGTGTCTGAGGACCAGACATGCACCTGGTGATATTTTGACCTCAAATATATTTTTCAAAACACTCTTTCACATTAGATCTGATCAAAGAGATCATCTATTCTAGGAAGTGGATACTAATTCTTTACAATGAGATGGTTCAATCGACATAAATCCATGCAGTGCCTAAGGGTACTATATTCCTTCTTGGAAAAAAGGTCTGTTGAACACCATGGAGAAGTGATGGGGTGTATGAATCCTTTAGCATCCAAATTCTCCAATTTCTTCTTGAGTTCAAGAATCTCCTTAGGTTCTATATTATAGGGAGTAATGGTCACTAGTGCTTCTCCTTGTACTAGATCAATAGTGAATTCTACCTCTCACACCATAGTTAAGAAAAAGATTTCGTTAGAAAAGTCGTCCCTAAAACACTCCAATACAAGAGAAAAAATTGTTGGTCGTTACCACTAGTCATCTAAGAAAAGACTGGCGATTTGATCTATCACACTACCCATCCTCTACTACCTGGGTATTGATTCTAAAGATTCACATCCCATTCTCCAAAATTCATGTCTCTACCACCCAATTGTGGTGTAAATATCACCCTATGAAAATGGAAGTCAATATGGTCTCAATTTGGAGCCAAATATTCTATCCTGATGATTATGTAAAATCTCATCATATCAAGGATGTAATGATTGTATACAAAAAGATATCCATCTGTCTCAAGGGTAAAATTCTTACAATAGGGAATTATCTCAAATCATATACCTAATAAGGTATCTAGTATAATAATTCAGTGGAATTTGTCAATCTTGAGGCCCATAATATCTGTGATTTCCTCATATAAAAAATAATGAGATGCACTTGTGACAAAAAAATAAGACACTAAAAAGAAGGCTACTAGAATAGTAACTTAGACAGTAGAAGGTCCAAAAATCTTTTCCTCTAACATAGGTTGGTCTAAATGTTACTGGAATGTAGCATATCCCTGAGTCACATCCTAAATACCCCATGAAATACCACTCTTATAGCACTGAGAATCATAAATATGTCTGACTCAACATCGACAACCACCTTGCCTAATCGGATAGTGGTTCTCCAACTTCCTTCCAATCATGGTCCTTCTGGATGCTATCCTAAATGTGGAGTGGGTTTAGATACCCCCTCTCTAAGAATAGATGGTAATGTTCTACAAAAACAATTTATATTCCCCATATTTTCATAGCCTCTACACTCCACTGGATCTAGCTAGCATTGAGGTTATGTTTGTCCTGACTTCCCACACTGGTGACATATTAGAAGGATGTCTACACAAGGATCTCGGATGCTGATACATCCACAAGTATCCTCAAAATGCCTCTTTCACCCATAAGAAGAACCACTAGTAGATCTAGGTTCCAAACTTCCTTGACTCATAGTATTAACTTCCCTCAACTTTCACTATGTAATAAGGTCTTGGATGATGATTTTTGTAATAGTGGTCAACCAGAAAACATGGAACTATGATCAAATATAAAATACCAACCCATACATGAATCACATATCGGTAATATTATCATCACCCATAAGATTGGGAGAGAAATTTTGCAGCTCAGTGAAATGAGTAGAGTACTCCATAACTGACATACCTCCATGCTGTAGGTTCATTAATTCTCTAGCTCTGCCAGCCCCCTAAGTCTGAGTAAATAAATAATAATTGAATATCATATGGAAATCTTCCCAGACCACATGTTTATGATGACCTGCTTCGATGATAGCATCCCAACACTACTTGGTAGAATCACGTAGCATATACGCATCTTGTTTTACCTCCTTATCTGGAGGCATCTACAAATTCTCAAATTTGGAGAGAATGGATTCAATCAAAGATTCAATAGTGTTTGGTATACCATACTTGGGGTATGTCAAAAAAAACTTGCATATTCTAGACCATACATAGAAAAACCTCTTAGAACTGGGCATCCGTGCCCATATCAATAAAAGGAATAGATTCTACAAGTGGAACTACAGGTGGAATCAATAGTACCTTAAGGCACACCACCTCAGGTGCATGGACATCAGCCCCTTTAGGGCGCACAGTTGGAGGATGTCATGGAAGAATAATACTACAATGCCAAATGAATGCCATAGAGGAGATCCAAACAATTGAAAGAAATGAAAATAGAAAACAAGGATATGTAGAAATCCATCCTATAGAACCAACCATGGCTCTTTACCTACTCAGGAAGATAAGTCTAGGAAATAGAAACACTATATTAGCCATAAGTATGAAAGATACTCATCAACTACCTAGTACCAAGGCTGTGTTTGGGTCTAGGTCTCTAATTATTATATAAAAAATATTGAAATTTTCATTTTAAAGGATATATTAGTTATAAATTTGTTCTTATTCAAAAATTTAAATAACTTTAAATGGTTTAATTAGATGGATTACCATTCTTGATTCATAAGGTCCTATGCTCTGTATGAACCAAAACATGGAATACACTTTATCTATACGATAACATATTCCATCTCCTATGACCAATGGTCTATGAATCAATGTTCCATAATTGAATTCTTAAGTAGTCCTCCTTAATATATTCACAGTAAAATTCTTAGGTTAAGGTAGGCACTTTAAGTATCAATTATGTTTCCCAATCCATGTAATAAAATCTAGTACATTTAAATACTTAATCTAGGAACTACCAATATGTAACAAAAAAATACATGCTGAAATAAGATGTGTCATCGGAAAACTCATGTCATATTATTCCTATTACACCTAATATGATTAATTTAATAAAACACCCTCATGTATTTTTGATAATTTAAAATAAACCATCATTTTAATAATTCCAATTTAATAACACCATAAATAAATTGCATCACCCAATGGTGAAGTCGTATCAAATTTAACAGGAAAAAAATAATTAAAATTTCCCATCCCATGTAATTTGGTTTCCCCTGTACATGGGTTAGCTATGTCTTGGAATAAGGTCAAATTACAAACTCCTTTAACTCCTAGTCTCCTATATAATACCCAAACATTCTGACAAAGGGAAAATAATTTCTTGATACCACTTTGTATTGCACCGTCCTAGGATCCACTTAACCCAGGCCCCAAGATGGTGGGTCACATGTCCTCAAGCATGCCTCCCTATATTCCAAAGGATGATGAATAAAGTCAAGGGTGTAAAGGTGGTATGGTGTGGATACTAGACCATTATATTAGAGAGGCATAGTGGATAAAATCATTAACACAAAACAAAAAAATAAAATAAATAACCAGACAAAGTAAATATGCTATTGGATGAATAAAAAACTAAAAAACTGAATAATAATCAAAAGCCACTAGGTGGTGTAATATACACGGATTCATGAAATTCTAGTATACAAAAGGGGAAAAGGGAGAAATGTACTATTTTTCCATACCAAAAGTAAAAGACAACAAAATGATGCTCCACTATCATCTTGAATGAATGATCGATCCTCTGCTCCTAATAATAATCTATAAGTTTTCATATCAAGTAACTTTATAAGTGTTCTTTCCCTCATGCATACCTGAAATCATATAATGTTATTGGGTACTAAACATAGCACGAGTAGGGTTAGAGATAAAACCTCAGTAGGATTCCACCAACGGTGTATTGATGTAATCCAAGAATTGCTCATAACTAAATAGTGTGAAGGTATAAATAAAATAATAGACAATGGAGAAATAAATAAACAAAACTCCCCTTTGGTTCTTAAAGGATACCATACGGCTCTACCTGCTTTGTATCACATTCAAAATAAATGTCATACCAGTCACTATATATATAAATATTAATAATATATGTATAATATTTTTATATATTCTATCCACCTATATGTACCATGTATGTGCAAACGTAAGTGTCCATATACATGGAATACTAGGTGCTGGCTGGACCGAAGCATAACTCAAGCATCCGTTACTAGTCCAAATGATCCTATAAGATAAATAAATAGGGTCTATTACATACATCCAAATAAGAGTGTGATAGGTCATTCTTAACACAATAGATGGTGAGTGATCCATTATGTCAACACTCGAACAAGGGACATGATGAATCAATCCCACCATCCAACTAGTGTCAATAGTGTGATATGTCAAGATCAACACCCGATGTAAGGGAGAATGATATCTTCATGCTCAATAGAACCATTACCATTGTACTAAATCCTATAAAAATGCATAATAATATTTATAATTTAATACATGAGTCATTACTACTCACATTTCATGTTCACCAAGTCTATAAATATAAATAAGTCAGAACAGTTCAATTAGTTATTTCATATGGAAATAAAAAAATAGGAATGGCCTTTTCACCCCTAAACCATTTCATTTAAACCATTCATTTAATTAAAGGAAAAGATAAAGAAAATTTATAAGCAAATCCATTTAATACATTCCATTCAATTAACTAATTACTGCAATTCAAGTTATAAAATTCAAGTCATTAAAATGGTGACATGGTCAATAAAAAAATTACTGACATGGGTAATTATAATGATAGGTGATCTAGGAACATAATAGGTACCTTGGGTTCTATTAAAAATCCATGTACAAGGTCATATCCATTTAAAAATCTTGCTGATAACTAAATAGTAATTCTATTAATTTGGAACAAATAACCATAAGGGGAAGTTCTACTTGGAACACCCAAGGGGTGTCCATAAATGAGGTAAAATCCTTTAAAATACTAAACAATTATCAAAGGGAGTGTATGTAGGTGTGTTGATCAATTTGATATGAATAAATCAATAAAATGCGGATTCAATAAAATATAAAGTGTGTAGAACATTGAAAAAGATACGAGACATCAAAAATCATGGGGAAAATGGCGAGAACACCTACCTTTGGGCCGTTGATGACTTCTCTTATGATGGAGACCTCATATTTGAAGAAGGTTGGGATAAATCTAAGTAATAGTCCACCCCCTGAATAAAGGGGAATTTTTTTGCACCTAAATCACACAATGGATCTAAAGATAAACTTAGATAGGGATGGAGAGGACTGTAGAACATATCAAGATTGATCCAATGATTCTGATGGATCATGAATAAAACATTGGATCAAAAAGTTACCTAAATTCCAAGATTGAGGTTCTTGGAAATCAATGGGAGGAGAAATAGGGTACATTTCATTGGAATGAGGAAGAGGGAGAAAAGAAAAATGGTTAATGGTTTAATGAGGGAAAATAAACATTCACCCTAAAAAACAAGGGTTTATGGTTTGGCTGCATGGTTTTCCAAAACATGAACCAATTGTGTGCTAGTTAAGACTTCAAAGGGGTACCCCAATTAGACACACAATTTATCTAACCATGTAGAAACCATGTGAAATAACTCTTTCCCAAAAGTATGCAACACCGCAAAACCATGTGTCTGGGGTTGTATAGTTGTAGACTAACCATGAAAACCCTAGTTCTCCACTGTCTATAACCATAATGTTTTAGTAAACTGTGTGGGATGGGATGCAAGGCTTCTTCTAACCATGCGAACCAGTCATTTCTTACCATTTTGGGGCTCCAGGCTTGGAACAATCCCCAGATTCCCCAAAGACCTCCTTCACTCAATTATGAATCTTTATTAGGGTCGTAAAAATGAATTTAATCCAAAAACGAATTGGTTGTACATTAATAAAAAGATAGTCGATGAAAAATTGGTATCAACCAACTACTATCAACTTGAAAGATAGATGGACATTCTCTAATTAAAGAAACAAGTAGTGAAATGTCAATTAGTATCATATTCTTAATGGAGAATGGACAATATTTATTTAAAATTTAGAAACTATTGTTTTCTACACTAGGTTAGAACAAGTATACTTAGAGTTGAACAATTTATGGAACATTTCTTAAGAAAGAAATGATAACATCCACTCTTAGGTCCATTTCATTTTTTATCAATAAGGGGAAGATAAGAATATAAAAAGGAGAGAATAATTGAAGATAACATATTGAAATAAAATTTTATACATTGGTATTGAAAAAAAGTACAAAGGGGGAGATTTAAAATCCCAATTTGTGTTTGCATTTTTTTTATTTTCAATAACTCATAAGTGATGAAGCAATTGATGTTCATATGAATTTATTAAATAAGAATAAAATGGATGTTCTTTTGTATTCTAAATCTTTTTTATGGATGTTTTGAAGCAGTTCCATCCATATACATTCTATGTTCACATGATCTTATTTTGGATGCAGTGGATTCAAGTATGATTATAGTTGCGATGATATTAAAATATTTAAATACTTGTGCTAGTGGATGAAGGACCACTATCTAAAACATCTATGAGATGTTTTGGATTAGGTGAGAAGGACTTGAGACAATTTCAAGACACTTAGAGTTGAAAAGGAGAAATTTGGGACTTTATTTAAAAATTATAGTGAAATCATAGTCATTTATCTAATAATGAACTATGAAAGTAAATCTATTTACTTCGTAAGATAATTATTTTATTCCTACATAGAACAAGATTTAAAATTTTGAAAAAGAATTTATATTTTTCATGTAATATATTTTAGATCACATAATATATTTTGAATACACATAAGATAATTTAATCTATATAGCCAAATCAGGAAGGAACATATATTATGGGGAGCTACAAAAGATAATTCAGTTAGAGAAAAATAATTGTGAGTTTGGACATAAATACAAATTGGAAATCCATGACTACCCTTGAAGGCCAGCTCAATCCCACACTTATAGTAGATAGACTAAAACACATGGAAGACTCAGCCTCTCAATGTATAGGCATTGAGGTGGGAGAGTGGGTACACATAGATCCCATAGGGCTGCACACAGGTATGTGTATGGCATGTGAAGAGAACATATATAGGTGACCAAGAGAATATGTAAGTGTGTGGCATGAACTGTGTGGGAAAGTGAGTGTAAGGTGTTCTGGGTGCTGATGACATGAGATTTGGAAGGATTAGGTTTTTTATAATTCAAATCTGATCTGAAGAAAAAATTTATGTGGGATCGCTGAATTGAAATACTATTCACACATTTAATAAAGACATATAGAATCTGGACCATCTGATCTATTTTGGTAATATCTTGAAATTTTATGAAACATATTCTTATAAATAAATTTAAATTATTTAATAGATTGTGTTACATGAAATACATAGTTTATCTTTAATAACATGAAACACCAATTTTATCTTTCATTTCACACAATATCGAGTCCCATTGATTACTTTTCACAAAATTTAAATTTTTATAAAATAAAGCCATTTTAAGGGAAAATGGAAGCCAAGGTTCACAGCCAAAAGCCACTACGTGCTAAAAGAGCTCACAAAATCGTTGAACACCAAACTAAGATTACATGAATCAGCTATTCTATATAGTTCCCAGTGAATTTCACTAACCTGGGTGTCCGGATCCTTGCTAATGAGCTCTTCAAAGTTAGAGATCAACCGTTCCATTGTATGAATGAATTCCTCTTAGTTGACTTTATTCTGATTGAAGCCATGGGTCACAATGCGGTCTTGTTTATCTATCCACACTATTTTCTCCTCATTGATCTCCACTTGTATCTTCCGTTCATCCAATTTTCTGAGATCCTCTTCTAAGACTTTGGGCCGTACCACTTGTTCAAGAATTTCTTCCTTGATATGCAAGATGAGCCTCAAGCTCTCCCCATCATCTCCATCCCTGTCTCCTGAAGTCCTTACCACTACTTTACTCCCCCCTTTTTGAGGGATTGTGCTTTCCTTTTCCCTACCCTTCTTAGTCGACCTGGTCTCCATAGGTTTTGGCAGATGGGAGTAGTCTTTGCGAGCCTTAGATTTTTTCCCCCGCACCACAATACAATCCCCTAGGTCCCAAGTTCCTTGTTTCCCTTTCTTCCTCCCAACGTTATGAGGTCCTTTCCCTTGAAAACGATCCAAGCTGCCCATTGAAGAGTGGAAAAGCCTGTCGTCACTTGAGGAAAACACTTCATGAGACAATGGTGATTCATAAACCTCCAAACCAGCAAAACGGTTCCCCAAAATTAACACTGAGCCTTCATTGAGGGGGTTGTGGGAACTAGAGGACATCCCCATACCATCCTTGTTCTCCAAGCCGTAGTGAAGAGCAACCTCCTAGGAGGACTTCCCCTAAACCATGTCAACACCATCAAGCTGGTCATATCCACAGCCCATAAACTGTAACCACTTGATATTGTCCTCCCGTCCATGACCTTGCGGGCCACCGGGACCATGATCACTGCTCACTGGCACCTGCCCTTTCTGCAAGCCGCCCTCCTTAACTATTTCAGCAAAGGAGGGAGCCACTAAAGGACTGCATTAACCCTATAGCTGAACAGGTTCGGGAGGATCCAAACCACATTTTAACCAAACAAATATGTCATCAACCCTTGGATCAGAGTGCACGGAATTTGTCTTGGAAGTGGGGGGTTCTAAGATGTGGCCATTCACTGGAGGCACCCCATCATTCTCTGAAAATGTAGCTGCAACAACAGAGGAAGTGCAGACTTCCCCCTCACTCGCCTCTGGACCATTCGCCTTTGAGACAGGGATTTACGGTGGTGCCTCCAAATGAAGCGGATTACCACTGCTGGAGGGGTCAAAACCCGTAGAACGTCCCACCACATGAGCCAAACAGGACGAACGACAGGCATTCTAAAGGTGACCTAGACGAGAGCAAGAACTACAAAAGTCTATCCAGCTTTCAAAAAATCAATGATTGTAAGGTCGAGTCTTAACAGACAACAATAAAATTCTAATATTATTTACTTAACACAATAGTTATCACCTGAACATTGAAACGAAAGAAATGAATACAATTAACCAAATTATTAAATCACAATTTACACATGTTTATAAAATAAATTAATTGGTTACCAATTGATTATAAGTGAAAATAAGGACCAATTGAATGTAAAGGATGTGTTTTTATGAAAAATATTTTTCTGAACAGAATGGAATTTTACCTTAATAAATTAAATACTTCATTATTAGTGAAATTTATTAATAAAATTTATTTAATATGTAACACCCCGACCCCA
This sequence comes from Viscum album, assembly GCA_963277665.1. Lineage (NCBI taxonomy): Eukaryota > Viridiplantae > Streptophyta > Magnoliopsida > Santalales > Viscaceae > Viscum > Viscum album. Next base: position 1,687,826,741 of record OY728163.1, on the reverse strand, counting down.
GCTACCCAGATTCGGTGCATTATTTCATAGCATTGGCATGATCAAAAAAGATCAAGTCTCGAAATACCGATTAGTTTAGTATCCTTGGAAACACTAGATACATTCATAAGTCTTTCATTACATCAAAAAGTAAACAAACTACAATAACATGGTCTTCATAGTCCACAATCATATCCTCTTCTGACTATCCCTATAGGTCATTCATAAAATACTTCTTCACATCCTGGAAAATATTAAAACATTGAAAGGGGTGAGCTCAGATGCTTAGTAAGGATAATAATATTGCGGAAGCTTTCATAAATAAACATCATCATTTAAGGCAATGTATAACTAAAACAAAATCCTTTTAAACATGAACTTAAACATAATATGGCAAAAGTAAAATGAGATAATGCCATTTAATTATTCACATGGATATTCTACTGGTCAAATAATCACATGCAATATCAATAACCACTTTCATAATGAGGGAATGTATAATTCGAGACATTCAGAAACATTTTGTCAAGTCCTCGGCCAAGTCATCTAAAATGATTAAGGCCTCGGCCAAAACCATAAATCAAATTGGGAAAGGGCCTCGACCAATTCCACGTCTAGTTGTCTCATGATACCTACCGATGCATTGAGGAGCTATAGCGGGCTCCACCCGTCACTTATTAAGTCCAAGACATTCCTCATATGAATAGGTTTAAACATATCATAAACCATAACATAATCGTATCACATAAAACATGCATAAAGGAAACATAACATTTCCACATTTCAATCACAAAATATTAATACAACACATTGATATAATAAAAACGCTTTCAAAACCATTTTCAATACCAAAATAAAAGAAAGCTAAAACTTTGTATTTATTTTTCATTAAAAAAAAGTGATGGCTTGTAGAGGAAGCTGAAACTCAAATAATGGTCATGGAGGCAGAGAAGTCATTTTTTCTGCATATGTACGGAAAGAAAAACATTCCCTTTTTTCGTTTAGTAAAACGCTTCGTATAAAAATGATTCCTTTTGAATAAACGTAAAATTAAAAGGGGTTTATACACCGTATAAAAGAAAATTGTGTATAAAACCAAATATGCCTCAATGAAAGGAGATTGAGACGAAGTCCTTAAGAGATCATTTTTAAAATAAAATATATCTATTATGTGTATTCACTATAGGTACTCATAAAGAACGTAAAATACAAAATAGGACATAATAATATCATGACATAATTTGAAAGTAGGAGATTAACCCAAAGAATAGAAGTTGGGTTAAGAAGTTCCCTTACCTCGTGTCTGACTTGACTCAACCGTTCTTTAACCTCTTGAATAATAAACTAGAGTTAATATATACCTTATTAAGAACCATTTTCAATTTAATTATCCTTTTTATATCACTTATTACAATGATATGAACATTATGTAATTATTTAAGTTAATAACGGTCGTTTTGTCGATCTTTGGTACTTGAGTCAACAATAAACTTCTTATAATTACAAGTTGTTTATGCGGTAGAATATCCATTATCTCCAGAATTATATTCATGATTTAGATGTCATATATATCATATATATCCAGTATATACATTCATTTATAATATTACGTAACATTTAGAGGTAAGAAATGAAATGCACCGTTCATGGAGACGGTAAGCCGTACGTACGCATGAATGATACTTTAATTTATATTTAGTATTTAATGAAATCATAATGATATAAAGGTATACTATAATTCAAGTATAACATCATATATAATATCATTTACTCCATCCTTTATACATCCCACATATGGTATTAACGATTCAAATCACTTTGAGGGGGCGGTAGTCCGCACTTCCTAAAATGAAAATATCACGTTTACCCATAATGGAAATAATAAAGGTATGCAATAAATGAAAAATACAGAACCTTAAGTAAAACATAAAAATATTATATATCATTTATAAATAGAGTGAAATCTTAATGGCCACCTTTGAAGGTGTTTTATGAGTGTTGAACAATCATCGTTTCGTGAGGCAGAAATTCGCCATCCACAGAAACCGTATGTTCTTTAACCATTAGATGTAGGTGTGTGTAAGTGTAGCTCGAATCCTTATTTTAAAAACATCCTAGTATATTTAGGATACTGGTTTTGTTACAAAAGAAATGAATAAAAAGAGTTTATGGGGTTTGAGAAGCAAAATAAAACAAAATAACATAAGAGAAGACATTACCTTAAAATCGGGAAACTCTTTTTGATTTGAGCCAAAGGCTTACTTGGGAAGAGTTCTTCACAAAGTGAGGCTTCTAGGAGTAAGAGGGGGAAGTTGGGAGAGTATTTGGGCAGAGTTTGGCCGATCCAAATGGCTTGAAAGTGTGAATGAGGTGGTAGAGGTGGGGGCCTTTTATAAGTGGAGAGGAGGGTCACTCTTGGAAAGTAAGGAACTTTTACATTATTATACAATTCTTTTCGGATTCTAAAGGTCCCGCAATTATATAATTCGTGGATAAGGTGATAAGGATTCTAAATCTACCCATCCAATAGTCTTTGGACATGTTTAAGCCATGGATTGTACATTATCTTTTCATTTTATTAAAATCGTTAAATAATGAGGTCATCGCAGCATCATAATGATGTCATATATAATTTAATTTATTTAATGTCTAAAAATTATAAAAAAAATACTATGATGTAGGAAATCATTTTATCTTTCCAATGACTATTTATAGTCAAACATATGACTTGTATAACCCCATGTAAAAATTGTTTTAGTAAAACATTTCATGTTTGTTTCATTTTTTACTTTAACATTAAATAAAAGGTATTTATGTCATTTTCCAACTAAAGTGGCTCCATGGGGTCCCCAAGTTGACCCATGGATTGTCTTGGTCGGCCATGGCACATCCAATGAGGGTAGGACATGTTTCAAGCTCATCTCATTTTATTAAAACATTATTTTTACCTTAAACTACACTAATTACCTCTAATCGCGATTAAGAACTTAAAAGTTACTATTCACCAAAAATTATTTTAATCTCATTGAACCACATTTTACTTATTAATGAAAACCATGTATGTCGGATTTTTGAAAATCAAATCACAGAAGTGGTAATATTTCATTTGAACAAAAAATCAGTTATTTAACTACCACTTAGTGGAATCACTATTCATCAAAAATTGAAGTTTTTCAGAACAATGCCAAAATTTCACCCTAAGCTATAATTGATATTCCGAATTCAAAAATGATGTATATTTTACAAAATTCCAAACATATAAGTTGCATTAATTAATTTTATAATTAATTTCCGCTGTCACGACAGATAGCGTGTTTTTAAGAAACAATTTATATCAAAAGATTGGCAATTGTTTATGTCCAATTTCAATGTGAAATTAATTCTAATGACCACCATTGGATAAAATGGTAAAAATATATTCTAATTATAATTTAAAACCACTAAATAGTATAATTTATCACTATAAATTATTTTTATTAAAAAAGTTGTTTTTAAGTATTTTTCACTACTCATAAAAAATTAGAAGTTCTCAGAAAAACACCCAAAATTCAACATAGGCTAATTTCAATATTCCGAATCCAAAAATGAAGTCCATTTTGAAATATAAAATTTCTATAAATTTAAAAAGTGGTTATTACTATTCATAACGGCAACTTTGATTAGTTGCGGTGTGTTAGAACTCAAAGTTGCGTACAATGCAAGCTATTGCATTATTGAATGAGAAGCATATCATGGAAGTTCGGGGTGTTACATTCTCCCCTCCTTCAATAAATTGCGTCCTCACAATTTGAAATTTTTCTTTGAAAACAAAAGGTTGAAAATAGAAAATACCTTTGTGGAAAACCCACATCGGAAATAAGTTTAATAAATGTATAACATTAAAAGAAATCAATATAAGTACAAAGGTCACCCGAGATAGCCCATTCTAGGATTATATGAAAATATGGATATGGAGGAGAAACAAACCATCAAGGTCTGATGGAGAGTTATAGAAAACAGGATTAGGAGAAAGTTTAACTACAAGAAAATCACAAACTTGTGATTGGTTAAACGATCATTGATTCCCCAGTAGGAAAAGTTAACAGACAACATTTTTGTTTTGAGTTAACTTTTATAAAGTTGAGGAATTTATTTAGGAGATTTACTAAGAACGTAAGGGAATATACATACTTGTCATGTAGACTTTCATTCTTTAATAAATTTTTACCACAAACCCATCTTTCACTCTAAAAGGTAATAGAACTCAAAAATATTCTATTTATCCTAATTGTATAAGGTTCAAAATATTACCACATACCATTTAGATTAGGAAAAATATTTTTTAATAACCAGGGACTTCCTGTAGGCTAGTGGTAGGAAATAAAGGTCTGTCGCACTGTGGTTGTGGGTTCGATTCCTGTAGCTTTGTCCGACGCGACGGGTTATGCCCCACCCTGCAGGTTGTCCTTTTCCTAAAACTATAATATTCCAAAAATAATCTTCATAAATGTTTTAACCTTAAACTATACTATCCAAAGTTCAACTTAATCCATTCCAACCTTTATAGTTATCCAAAATACCTCCATCCAGACTTTCTCTAAAAGGTCTCTAAATTCCAAAATCAATTGTATCATCAGATTCCTCAAAAAAGGTAAAGTTTCTCTTATTGTCACATACAAAAATATGATTACCTTAATAATATTAAAACCTTAATGAAAAAACAAGTACTGCAGTACAATCCTTATATATATCACATTATTCTAATAACGAGAATATAGTCCATGAGTCCAAAAGCACCAATACATTAGTTATTCTGCTTCAACTGTAGTAACAACATAAGATTTTCCTTGATCCCTTGGCCTTTTCTGAGGTAAGTTTCCTTGACGCTTAGGACATTCATTTTCATAATGCCCCATTTCCCTACAATTGTAGCATTCAACATTGATAGCCTCTTTCTTTCCCTTGCAATCACACGCCTGATGACCTTTTTCCCCACATTTATAACAAACTACCATTCCTTTTAGGCAAGTACCAGGGTGATTCTTCCCACAATTATCACATAATGGAAAATCCTTCTTTCCCTTTTTCCATTTATCTGTCTCTTGTTCCACCGTTCTCTTCTTCTCTTGCTTTACTTTGTTGTCATAAGACTTAGAGAATTCCTTTTCTGTCTTGATAGAACACGAGACAATATCTTCGTATGACGAGAAGGTTTGTGAGACTAATGCTCGACGGAGAAATGGTTTTAACCCATCAAAGAAACGATCAATATTACTTCTTGGGTTATGTATATAATCTGCAGCATGCCTCGCTAACCTTGTAAAGTTGGCCTCATACTTTGCAACATTCTCATCCTCCTTTTGTCTCAGACTCAAAAATTGTCTTTCCATATCTGCTCGATGGTCACGAGGATAGTATTTTTCTAAGAAAAGATCTTTGAACTCCCTCCATTCCATATTCAATATGTCATCATCTTCCTTTGTGTTTTGAATCAATGACCACCATTGATCAGCATCTCTAGTGAGGTGGTAAACTTCCATGATAAACTTTTCCCTTTCACTACTCCCCAAGGCATGGAATATTTTCTCTAAGGAGTTTATCCATTACTCAGCTACTAATGGATTTGTACCCCCATTAAATGTTGGTGGTTGTTGCCTCATGAATCGGTCTAACATTGATCCTCCACGTTGTGGATCAGGGTGCTCCATACGAGTAAGGTTATTATTCATAACCGGAGTGAGTTGTCCCAGTATGGTAATAAGTTGATCAACACCAGTTGTATCTCCAGATCCACAATAATTATCTTGAGCAGGAGGTCAATCTCTACACGGAGTGCGTGCATTGATACGGTTTCCATTACTTCCACTAGGCGCCATTTCTAAACAATGACATAAACTATATTAGTTTATGAATCAAAATACATAATTCCATACTTGTAAGATACTAAACATAAATTGAACTATTTATGGATATAATCCATAAAAATGTTTTCTTTGAGGAAGTATATACTCATAACCCTTCATAGTGGTTTATAAATAAAATGAGAATTATCCAAAGCATATCCCCCGGGAGTGTCGTAACCAAGAGTGCAGCAAGGCCCGTTGTCGTGCACCAGTTCCCATTCGAGTCTAGCTCAAAGCGGTGTTTTTGGGTTTTACCCCTAGGTACATCTATGCCAGAGCCGCCTCTACCTGCTCGTATCCCGACAGGGATGTATTGCTCGGAAAACTCACAACATCTCTACAATACCAAAATTCTAGGAAATTCTTCTATACTAATCCTCAAAGCCTATCTTCGGGCTATGTGCTCTAATCAGAGTTTATCTAAATATAGCTTCCAAGGTTAGTACTAAACTGCCTCTAATACCAACTGTAACGCCCCGACCCCAGCTATCCAGAGTCGATGCATTATTTCTTAGCATTGGCATGATCACAAAAGATCAAGTCTCGAAAGAATGATTAGTTTAGTAGCCTTGGAAACACTAGATACATTCATAAGTCTTTCATTACATCAAAAAGTAAACAAACTACAATAACATGGTCTTCATAGTCCACACTCATATCCTCTTCTGACTATCCCTGCAGGTCATTCATAAAATACTTCTTCACATCCTGGAAAATATTAAAACATTGAAAGGGGTGAGCTCAGATGCTCAGTAAGGATAACAATATTGCGGAAGCTTTCATAAATAAACATCAACATTTAAGGCAATGTATAACTAAAACAAAAGCCTTTTAAACATGAACTTCAACATAATATGGCAAAAGTAAAATGATATAATTCCATTTACTTATTCACATGGATATTCTACTGGTCAAATAATCACATGAAATATCAATAACCACTTTCATAATGAGGGAATGCATAATTCCAGACATTCAGAAACATTTTGTCAAGGCCTCGGCCAAGACGTCTAAAATGATTAAGGCCTCGGCCAAAACCATAAATCAAATTTGGAAAGGGCCTCGACCAATTCCACGTCTAGTTGTCTCATTAGACCTACCGATGCATCGAGGAGATATAACGGGCTCCACCCGTCACTTATTAAGTCCAATACATTCCTCATATGAATAGGTTTAAACATATCATAAAGCATAACATAATAGTATCACATAAAACATGCATAAAGGAAACATAAAATTTACACATTTCAATCACAAGATATTAATACAACACATTGATATAATAAAAACACTTTCAAAACCATTTTCAATACCAAAATAAAAGAAAGTTAAAACTTTGTATTTATTTTTCATTAAAAAAATGTGATGACTTGTAGAGGAAGCTGAAACTCAAATAATGGTCATGGCGGCGGAGAAGTCATTTTCGCCGCATATGTACGGAAAGAAAAACATTCCCTTTTTGTCGTTTAGTAAAACGCTTCGTAGAAAAAAGATTCCTTTTGAATAAACGTAAAAGTCAAAGGGGTTTATACACCGTATAAAAGAAAATTGTGTATAAAACCAAATATGCCTCAATGAAAGGAGATTGAGACGAAGTCCTTAAGAGATCATTTTTAAAATAAAATATATCTATTATGTGTATTCACTATAGGTACACATAAAGAACGTAAAAATACAAAATAGGACATAATAATATCATGACATAATTTGAAAGTAGGAGATTAACCCAAAGAATAGAAGTTGGGTTAAGAAGTTCCCTTACCCCGTGTCTGACTTGACTCAACCGTTCTTTAACCTCCTGAATAATAAACTAGAGTTAATATATACCTTATTAAGAACCATTTTCAATTTCATTATCCTTTTTATATCACTTATTACAATGATATGAACATTATGTGATTATTTAAGTTAATAACGGTCGTTTTTTCGATCTTTGGTACTTGAGTCAACAATAAACTTCTTATAATTACAAGTTGTTTATACGGTAGAATATCCATTATCTCCAAGATTATATTCATGATTTAGATGTCATATATATCATATATATCCAGTATATACATTCATTTATAATATTACGTAACATTTAGAGGTAAGAAATGAAATGCACCGTTCATGGAGACGGTAAGCCGTACGTACGCATGGACGATACTTTCATTTATATTTCGTATTTAATGAAATCATAATGATATAAAGGTATATTATAATTCCAGTATAACATCATATAGAATATCATTTACTCCATCCTTTATACATCCCACATATGGTATTAACGATTCAAATCACTTTGAGGGGGCGGTAGTCCGCACTTCCTAAAATGAAAATATCACGTTTACCCATAATGAAAATAATAAAGGTATGCAATAAATGAAAAATACAGAACCTTAAGTAAAACATAAACATATTATATATCATTTAAAAATAGAGTGACATCTTAATGGCCACCTTTGAAGGAGTTTTATGAGTGTTGAACAATCATCGTTTCGTGAGGCAGAAATTCGCCATCCACAGAAACCGTATGTTCTTTAACTATTAGATGTAGGTGTGTGTAAGTGTAGCTCGAATACTTCTTATAAAAACATCCTAGTATATTGAGTATACTGGTGTTGTTACAAAAGAAATGAATAAAAAGATTTTATGGGGTTGGAGAAGCAAAATAAAACAAAATAACATAAGAGAAGACATTACCTTAAAATCGGGTAACTCTTTTTGATTTGAGCCAAAGGATTCCTTGGGAAGAGTTATGCCCAAAGTGAGGCTTCTAGGAGTAAGATGGGGAAGTTGGGAGAGTATTTGGTCAGAGGTTGGCTGAGCAAAATGGCTTTAAAGTGTGAATGAGGTGGTAGAGGTGGGGGCCTTTTATAAGTGGAGAGGAGGGGCACTCTTGGAAAGTAAGGAAAGTTTACATTATTATACAATGCTTTTCGGATTCTAAAGGTCCCAAACTTATATAATTAGTGGATAAGGTGATAAGGGTTCGCAATCTACCCATCCAATAGTCTTTGGACAAGTGTAAGCCTTGGATTGTACATTATCTTTTTATTTTATTAAAATCGTTAAATAATGAGGTCATCGCTGCATCATAGTGATGTCATATATAATTTAATTTATTTACTGTCTAAAAATTATAGAAAAAATACTATGATGTAAGAAATATTTTTAGATTTCCAATGACTATTTATAGTCAAAAATATGACTTGTATAACCCCATGTAAAAATTGTTTTAGTAAAACATTTCATGTTTGTGTCATTTTTTACTTTAACATTAAATAAAAGGTATTTATGTCATTTTCCAACTAAAGTGGCTCCATGGGGTCCCCAAGTTGACACATGGATTGTCTTGGTCGGAAATGGCACATAAAATGAGGGTAGGACATGTTTCAAGCTCATCTCATATTATTAAAACATTATTTTTACCTTAAACTACACTAATTACCTCTAATTGCGATTAAGAACTTAAAAGTTACTATTCACCAAAAATTATTTTAATCTCATTGAACCACATTTTACTTCTTAATGACAACCATGGATGTCGGATTTTTGAAAATCAAATCACAGAAGTGGTAATATTTCATTTAAACAAAAAATCAGTTATTTAACTACCACTTAGTGGTTTCAGTATTCATCAAAAATTGAAGTTTTTCAGAACAATGCCAAAATTTCACCCTAAGCTATAATTGATATTCTGAATTCAAAAATGATGCCTATTTTACAAAATTCCAAACATATAAGTTGCATTAATTAATTTTATAATTAATTCCCGCTGTCACGACAGATAGCGTGTTTTTAAGAAACAATTTATATCAAAAGATTGGCAATTGTTTATGTCCAATTTCAATGTTAAATTAATTCTAATGACCACCATTGGATAAAATGGTAAAAATATATTCTAATTATAATTTAAAACCACTAAATAGTATAATTTATCACTATAAATTATTTTTATTAAAAAATTTGTTTTTAAGTATTTTTCATTATTCATAAAAAATTAGAAGTTCTTAGAAAAACACCCAAAATTCAACATAGGCTAATTTCGATATTCCGAATCCAAAAATGAAGTCCATTTTGAAATATAAAATTTCTATAAATTTAAAAAGTGGTTATTACTATTCATAACGGCTACTTTGATTAGTTGCGGTGTGTTAGAACTCAAAGTTGCGTAAAATGCAAGCTATTGCATTATTGAATGAGAAGCATATAATGGAAGCTTGGGGTGTTACATTCTCCCCTCCTTCAATAAATTGCGTCCTCGCAATTTGAAATTTTTCTTTGAAAACAAAAGGTTGAAAATAGAAAATACCTTTGTGGAAAACCCACATCGGAAATATGGTTAATAAATATATAACATTAAAAGAAAGCAAGATAAGTACAAAGGTCACCCGAGATAGCCCATTCTAGGATTCTATGAAAATATGGATATGGAGGAGAAACAAACCATCAAGGTATGATGGAGAGTTATAGAAAACAGTATTAGGATAAAGTTTAACTACAAGAAAATCACAAACTTGTGATTGGTTAAACGATCATTGATTCCCCAGTAGGAAAAGTTAACCGACAACATTTTTGTTTTGAGTTAACTTTTATAAAGTTGAGGAATTTATTTAGGAGATTTACTAAGAACGTAAGGGAATATACATACTTGTCATGTAGACTTTCATTCTTTAATTAATTTTTACCACAAACCCATCTTTCACTCTAAAAGGTAATAGAACTCAAAAATATTCTATTTATCCTAATTGTATAAGGTTCAAAATATTACCACATACCATTTAGATTAGGAAAAATATTTTGTAATAACCAGGGACTTCCTGTAGGCTAGTGGTACGAAATAAAGGCCTGTCGCACTATGGTTGTGGGTTCGATTCCTGTAGCTTTGTCCGATGCGACGGGTTATGCCCCACCCTGCAGGTTGTCCTTTTCCTAAAACTATAATATTCCAAAAATAATCTTCATAAATGTTTTAACCTTAAACTATACTATCCAAAGTTCAAATTAATCCATTCCAACCTTTATAGTTATCCAAAATACCTCCGTCCAAACTTTCTCTAAAAGGTCTCTAAATTCCAAAATCAATTGTATCATCAGATTCCTCAAACAAGGTAAAGTTTCTATTATTATCACATACAAAAATATGATTACCTTAATCATATTAAAACCTTAATGAAACAAAAAGTATTGCAGTACAATCCTTATATATATCACATTATTCTAATAACCAGAATATAGTCCATGAGTCCAAAAGCACCAATACATTAGTTATTCTGCTTCAACTGTAGTAACATCATAAGATTTTCCTTGATCCCTTGGCCTTTTCTGAGGTAAGTTTCCCTGACGCTTTGGACATTCATTTTCATAATGCCCCATTTCCCTACAATTGTAGTATTCAACATTGATAGCCTCTTTCTTTCCCTTGCAATCACGCACCTGGTGACCTTTTTCCCCACATTTATAACAAACTCCCATTCCTTTTAGGCAAGTACCAGGGTGATTCTTCCCACAATTATCACATAATGGAAAATCCTTCTTTCCATTTTTCCCTTTATCTCTCTATTATTCCACCGTTCTATTCTTCTCTAGCTTTACTTTGTTGTCATAAGACTTAGAGAATTCCTTTTCTGTCTTGATAGAACACGAGACAATATCTTCGTATGACGAGAAGGTTTGTGAGACTAATGCTCGATGGAGAAATGGTTTTAACCCATCAAAGAAATGATCAATCTCACTTCTTGGGTTACGTATATAATCTGCAGCATGCCTCGCTAACCTTGTAAAGTTGGCCTCATACTTTGCGACATTTTCATCCTCCTTTTGTCTCAGACTCAAAAATTATCTTTCCATATCTGCTCGATGGTCACGAGGATTGTATTTTTCTAAGAAAAGATCTTTGAACTCCCTCCATTCCATATTCGATATGTCATCATCTTCCTTTGTGTTTTGAATCAATGACCACCGTTGATCAGCATCTCCAGTGAGGCGGTAAACTGCCATGATAACCTTTTCCCTTTCACTACCCCCCAAGGCGTGGAATATTTTCTCTAAGGAGTTTATCCATTGCTCAGCTACTAATGGATTTGTACCCCATTAAATGTTGGTGGTTGTTGCCTCATGAAGTGGTCTAACATTGATCCTCCACGTTGCGGATCAGGGTGCTTCATACGAGTAAGGTTATTATTCATAACCTGAGTGAGTTGTCCCAGTATGGTAATAAGTTGATCAGCACCAGTTGTATCTCCAAATCCACAATAATTATCTTGAGCAGGAGGGCAATCCCTACACGGAGTGCGTGCATTGATACAGTTTCCATTCCTTCCACTAGGCTCCATTTCTAAACAATGGCATAAACTATATTAGTTTATGAATCAAAATACATAATTCTATACTTGTAAGATACTTAACATAAATTGAACTATTTATGGATATAATCCATAAAAATGTTTTCTTTGAGGAAGTATATACTCATAACCCTTCATAGTGGTTTATAAAGAAAATGAGAATTATCCAAAGCATATCCCCCGGGAGTGCCGTAACTAAGAGTGCATCAAGGCCCGTTGTCGTGCACCAGTTCCCGTTCGAGTCTAGCTCAAAGCGGTGTTTTTGGGTTTTACCCCTAGGTACATCTGTGCCAGAGCCGCCTCTACCTGCTCGTATCCAGACAGGGATGTATTGCTCGGAAAACTCAAAACATCTCTTCAATACCAAAATTCTAGGAAGTTCTTCTATACTAATCCTCAAAGTCTATCTTCGGGCTATGTGCTCTAATCAGAGTTTATCTAAATCTAGCTTCCAAGGTTAGTACTAAACTGCCTCTGATACCAACTGTAACGCCCCGACCCCATCTACCCAGAGTCGGTGCATTATTTCGTAGCATTGGCATGATCACAAAAGATCAAGTCTCGAAAGACCGATTAGTTTAGTAGCCTTGGAAACACTAGATACATTCATAAGTCTTTCATAACATCAAAAAGTAAACAAACTACAATAACATGGTCTTTATAGTCCACACTCATATCCTCTTCTGACTATCCCTGCAGGTCATTCATAAAATACTTCTTCACATCCTGGAAAATATTAAAACATTGAAAGGGGTGAGCTCAGATGCTCAGTAAGGATAACAATATTGCAAAATCTTTCATAAATAAACATCAACATTTAAGGCAATGTATAACTAAAACAAAAGCCTTTTAAACATGAACTTCAACATAATATGGCAAAAGTAAAATGAGATAATTCCATTTACTTATTCACATGGATATTTTAATGGTCAAATAATCACATGCAATATCAATAACCACTTTCATAATGAGGGAATGTATAATTCCAGACATTCAACAACATTTTTTCAAGGCCTCTTCCAAGACGTCTAAAATGATTAAGGCCTCGGCCAAAACCATAAATCAAATTGGGAAAGGGCCTCGACCAATTTCCATGTCTAGTTGTCTCATGAGACCTACCGATGCATCGAGGAGCTATAGCGGGCTCCACCCGTCACTTATTAAGTCCAACACATTCCTCATATGAATAGGTTTAGCCATATCATAAACCATAACATAATCGTATCACATAAAACATGCATAAAGGAAACATAACATTTCCACATTTCAATCACAAGATATTAATACAACACATTGATATAATAAAAACACTTTCAAAACCATTTTAAAAACCAAAATAAAAGAAAGTTAAAACTTTGTATTTATTTTTCATTAAAAAAAAGTGATGGCTTGTAGAGGAAGCTGAAACTCAAATAATGGTCATGGAGGCGGAGAAGTCATTTTTTCCGCATATGTACGGAAATAAAAACATTCCCTTTTTGTCTTTTAGTAAAACGCTTCGTATAAAAAAGATTCCTTTTGAATAAACGTAAAAGTCAAAGGGGTTTCTACACCGTATAAAAGAAAATTGTGTATAAAACCAAATATGCCTCAATGAAAGGAGATTGAGATGAAGTCCTTAAGAGATCATTTTTAAAATAAAATATATCTATTATGTGTATTCACTATAGGTACACATAAAGAACGTAAAAATACAAAATAGGACATAATAATATCATGACATAATTTGAAAGTAGGAGATTAACCCAAAGAATAGAAGTTGGGTTAAGAAGTTCCCTTACCTCGTGTCTGACTTGACTCAACCGTTCTTTAACCTCCTAAATAATACAATAGAGTTAATATATACCTTATTAAGAACCATTTTCAATTTCATTATCCTTTTTATATCACTTATTAAAATGATATTAACATTATGTAATTATTTAAGTTAATAACGGTCGTTTTGTCGATCTTTGGTACTTGAGTCAACAATAAACTTCTTATAATTACAAGTTGTTTATGCGGTATAATATCCATTTTCTCCAGAATTATACTCATGATTTAGATTTCATATATATCATATATATCTAGTATATACATTCATTTATAATATTACGTAACATTTAGAGGTAAGAAATGAAATGCACCGTTCATGGAGACGGTAAGCCGTACGTACACATGAACGATACTTTCATTTATATTTAGTATTTAATGAAATCATAATGATATAAAGGTATATTATAATTCCAGTATAACATCATATATAATATCATTTACTCCATCATTTATACATCCCACATATGGTATTAACGATTCAAATCACTTTGAGGGGGCGGTAGTCCGCACTTCCTAAAATGAAAATATCACGTTTACCCATAATGGAAATAATAAAGGTATGCAATAAATGAAAAATACAGAACCTTAAGTAAAACATAAACATATTATATATCATTTATAAATAGAGTGACATCTTAATGTCCACCTTTGAAGGTGTTTTATGAGTGTTGAACAATCATCGTTTCGTGAGGGAGAAATTCGCCATCCACAGAAACCGTATGTTCTTTAACCATTAGATGTAGGTGTGTGTAAGTGTAGCTCGAATCCTTCTTTCAAAAACATCCTAGTATATTTAGGATACTGGTTTTGTTACAAAAGAAATGAATAAAAAGAGTTTATGGGGTTGGAGAAGCAAAATAAAACAAAATAACATAAGAGAAGACATTACCTTAAAATTGGGTAACTCTTTTTGATTTGAGCCAAAGGCTTCCTTGGGAAGAGTTCTTCCCAAAGTGAGGCTTCTAGGAGTAATAGGGGGAAGTTGGGAGAGTATTTGGGCAGAGGTTGGCCGAGCCAAATGTCTTGAAAGTGTGAATGAGGTGGTAGAGGTGGGGGCCTTTTATAAGTGGAGAGGAGGGGCACTCTTGGAAAGTAAGGAAATTTTACATTATTATACAATGCTTTTCGGATTCTAAAGGTCCCAAACTTATATAATTCGTGTCTAAGGTGATAAGGGTTCTAAATATACCCATCCAATAGTCTTTGGATAAGTGTAAGCCTTGGATTGTACATTATCTTTTCATTTTATTAAAATCATTAAATAATGAGGTCATCGCTGCATCATAATGATTTCATATATAATTTAATTTATTTAATGTCTAAAAATTATAAAAAAAATACTATGATGTAGTAAATCTTTTTATCTTTCCAATTACTATTTATAGTCAAAAATATGACTTGTATAACCCCATGTAAAAATTCTTTTACTAAAACATTTCATGTTTGTGTCATTTTTTACTTTAACATTAAATAAAAGGTATTTATGTCATTTTCCAACTAAAGTGGCTCCATGGGGTCCCCAAGTTGACCCATGGATTGTATTGGTCGGCCATGGCACATCCAATGAGGATAGGACATGTGTCAAGCTCATCTCATATTATTAAAATATTATTTTTACCTTAAACTACACTAATTACCTCTAATCGCGATTAAGAACTTAAAAGTTACTATTCACCAAAAATTATTTTAATCTCATTGAACCCCATTTTACTTCTTAATGACAACCATGTATGTCGGATTTTTGAAAATCAAATCACAGAAGTGGTAATATTTCATTTAAACAAAAAATCAGTTATTTAACTACCACTTAGTGGTTTCACTATTCATCAAAAATTGAAGTTTTTCAGAACAATGCCAAAATTTCACCCAAAGCTATAATTGATATTCCGAATTCCGAATTCAAAAATGATGTCTATTTTAAAAAATTCCAAACATATAAGTTGAATTAATTAATTTTATAATTAATTCCCGCTGTCACGACAGATAGCGTGTTTTTAAGAAACAATTTATATCAAAAGATTGGCAATTGTTTATGTCCAATTTCAATGTTAAATTAATTCTAATGAACACCATTGGATAAAATGGTAAAAATATATTCTAATTATAATTTAAAACCACTAAATAGTATAATTTATCACTATAAATTATTCTGATTAAAAAAGTTGTTTTTAAGTATTTTTTACTATTC
The DNA here is from genome assembly GCA_963277665.1 of Viscum album. Taxonomy (NCBI): domain Eukaryota; kingdom Viridiplantae; phylum Streptophyta; class Magnoliopsida; order Santalales; family Viscaceae; genus Viscum; species Viscum album. Next base: position 1,687,810,548 of record OY728163.1, on the reverse strand, counting down.
ATAAAAAATTAGAAGTTCTAAGAAAAACACCCAAAATTCAACATAGGCTAATTTCGATATTCCGAATCCAAAAATGAAGTCCATTTTGAAATATAAAATTTCTATAAATTTAAAAAGTGGTCATTACTATTCATAACGGTTACTTTGATTAGTTACGGTGTGTTAGAACTCAAAGTTGCGTACAATGCAAGCTATTGCATTATTGAATGAGAAGCGTATCATGGAAGCTCGGGGTGTTACATAATATATATTTAATAATTTTTTTTTTGAAATTATTCCAATATGTTTTATATGGTTAAGATAATAATAAATCTAATTTTGATCATAAAAAGTTGTATATTTTTAAATAATAATTTTTCCGCCATTTAATGGAACACATATTTTTTATATAATTTTTTATTTTCAAAAATAAATTTCATTTTTTAAATATGAATATCAAAATTTATGTTGGGTGAATTTTTTCTATTTTTCTATGATCTTTCATATTTTAATGAATAGTGAATGACATTGAATTTTAATTGAAAACTACTTTTTTCTTTGATTAATTTATGGTGTTAAATTATATTTTTAATTGGTTTTAGATTATAAATAGATATATTTTATATCATTTAATACAAATTATATAATTTTAATCTTTTCCATTGTTATTTTAGATATAAAAACTTAGAAAACTTCTGAACATTTTTACTTTAAAACCCTGCTTTGTTGTCCCGTCTCCAGGATTAAATTTAAATTAATTTCATCCGTTTTTGTGATTGAAATTTGTAAAAAAAGATTCCACATTTATAATAATAATATATTATATCTAATATTATAAAAATATTTTTACCAAATATATTAGTGAAGGTAATTAAAATTAATTACAACGATTAAGTTAAAAATTAGTTTACTTAGTGTTTAAACTATAATCTTATGGAGTCAAATGACCAAAAAGCTTGGATAAAACTTTTTATATGTAAATAATTTGCCCATATTACATATTGAATCTAATATTGAATATTATTTTAGGTACATAATGTAATTGAGGCCTCTCTATATTGTTTTCTTTTTTATATTTAGAACAATACCACTCCCCCTACACTATAAAAAGTCATTCTGCCTATCCCATTTATTCACACCTATAAATAACATTGGATCATAAAAACCAGAAAACAATAAGTTCCCAAAATCCCTCCACTCATCCTAAAGTTATCACTTTGGGAATAAATCCACCCAAGGAACCCTTTGGGTGAAAACCAAAAGGGGTTAACCTAAAAAAGGTAACATTCTTCAACATGTATTTGTGTTTTATTTCTTTCTCCACCCATTAAATTATTCTTATTAAAAGATTATATAATAAAACTAGTATAATTTATATAATGAGTTTTTTTATGTTATGTGTTTTTCTTACACCTTCACACACTTCAATCAAATGGGTAATGAACTTACCATTCATGTCTACAATGAACTACTAACTCACAAAATGATGTTTTTCATTTTTTCCTTTATTTCCTTTCATGGTGGGGAATTATGGTGGAAAATATATTATTATGTTATATATATATATATATATTATATTTATGTTTTCTTAAATTTTTTTAATTTTTATATTATACATAAATTAATTATTTCAATTTTGTGTAAATACAATAACATTGTTTGTGGATGTGTGGACTACCGCCTCCTCAAAGTGATGTGATACATTCAAAAATTACATGGATTTTACTAAGTGTGTTTTTAATAAAACATATGTTATATAAATAGAATATATATGATATTAATGACCTAATTAAATTTATATAAGTATAATATATCATTTTACTTATTACCCATTTCACACACTAAAAAAGTGATAGCGTCATTTGTGGTAGTGTGGAATACCACCCCCATAACACAATGTGACTCCTTTTACATCACTAGATTTTTTGGTATAGGTATATATTTTTAAATAACATGGAACTAAAAAATATTACTTATTAGGGGTGGTTTATTAAAGGTAGTTATAGTAACCACCACAAAAATAAATCTAGTTAAAAAATAAATAATGTAGCTACTGTTTAATCAAACAACCACTATATATTTTTTAAATTTAAAAATTCGTGGAGATTTTATTTAAACCACCTATAAATGTTTTAAATAAACCATAATTCCACACTTACCCTCTCCATATGTGTGACCCAGACCCCAATCCCACTCCCCTATCCTCCTCCCCTACCCTCCCCAATATGACCCTTACCACGCCTGCTCATTGGTGACTATCATTCCAACACCACTCCGACCTACCTCATCCATCCTTGGTGGAAACATGACCCCCGAACCCCCCATCTAACATCCCTCTCCCTAGTGAAAACATAGACCCCCTTTGACCTCCCTCTCCCTGGTGGTTCCCCTCCACAACAGTGACACATATCCCCCTCTAACCTACCTCTTCCAGGATCGGTACCCCTCCTCGGTGGCTCGGTTCCCCTCCTCAGTAGCATGTCAGACCCCTAAAAAGTTGTATCATCCTCCCCACCAAATATAAGTTATTTAGTAGCATTATACGGAAAATAATGGATGATAAAAATAGTAAAGAGTTTTTATATTCATTCAACATTAATGAATATATTTAATTTTTGTTTATAAGGTTTTATTTGGATCTTGAAGTTATTTTTTTGGAGTTACAATAATAGTAATTTTTGTTATATTGTATTAAATTAAAAAAATAAATTCATTTATGATATAATTTTGTTATGTAATCTATATTATTCATAATTTTATTTTTTTTATTTGATATTAATAAATTTCACTCTATTTTATATATGTTAATGCCTCTAAATTTTGACATATACATAATTGAGACTATTTTCCAACTCATGACCAATTGGTGGTAGAGTCTGGGGTTACACATGGTTTCATCACTAATCCAAGAACATCTCTATGGATAAAATCCATGAGAAGGAGATATTATACCCTTTTTAAATTTATTAGAATGATTTATGTTTTATTCATATAGGGGGAATAATTTAGTTTTATAAAATCTATCCCAAAAATGGCAGAGGAGTTAAGGTTACGTTTTACATGCATGATAATAAATTATTGGTTATGGTAAATGGAACATACAACATAGTTTCATTGATTTTATATTGACTAAAATTATTTTTAAGAGAACTAATTATAGTGTATAATTATTTTTTTGAGTCAAATGGCTAATCTTTTATCATTTGATATGAATCAGGAACTCTAAAATGTTTTTCCAAATATGTGATAATTTTTACCCTCATCATAAAACATTTGATTTTTGGATCCCATTAAAGTAAAAAATGATTCAACATATTAATTAGTGGAAATTAAATGGTATAATGAAGTATAATCACTTATAAAAATCTTTAAAATATGTGTTTATCAGTTTTATCCATCCAATAGTCTGTGATATCCAAATAACGTACACTTTTCATTCATATTTTTAAAGGGGTTCTCTTGGTCATACTTATACCATGTGAAATGGTTCACACATTGACCAATTTGGCTAAATTTTAAATAGAATGAACCATCCTTTGTTACAACTCTAGTGTAAAATAAACCATTATCTTTTTCTCTCATAATAATAATATCATCTATATAGAAAATATAAAAAATTGATACTATTTAGAATCTTTAATGAAGACTCTATTTCCACACTTACATCATTAAATATTAATTATTTTAAGAATGTATCTAACTTAATATACCATGATCTTGAGTATTATTATAACTCATAACGATCCTTAAATAACCTAAAAAATCAATATTATTTTTACTGAGAAAGAAACTTCATCTTACAACTCCCAATTTAGGAAAAAAATTTAGATATCTTTTAGAATGTCGATGGGTTTCCTTTGTGATAAAATATTGTGGTCATATAATTTATTTAATTATTCATCAATGTTTGTGGGAAATATAAATTTATGTGATTCATTTTTTTATATCAAACGTTTTGTAAGAATAAGTTCGTTATTTGATTTATCTGATTTTCCTTTATAGTTGTTAGGAATGATTCAATGGTGATGTTGGGAGATATTTAATTTTGATTGTACCTGTTTGATGAAATAGTTATATCTTTATATATTAATGTAAATGGAGAGTAAAATCTAATACCAATGGATAATATATGGACCAATTATCCTATAAAAACACATCAGTATACCAAGGGTTTGGAAGAATTTTTATATTACGAAATTAAAAACTGATCTACGGATAGTAGAATAAAATGTTTGTGTCCTGATTGTAAATTCAAGATATATATTAATGGAAATATAGTATATGAGCATTTGATTTTGAAATTTATTCCTACTCAATATACATGTTGGATTTGGTAAGGTGAATAAAATGTTATGGAATGATAAAATAATGAAAATAATGTCAATGAAATACAAAGTGAAAAGGAAGAGGATAATTAAGTTCAAAATTTTTTAAATGAACCATTTCGTTTTGTAGAAAACAATGTCAAGATTTTAATAGATCAGAAAAACTCTTAGTTTATTCTGATTAGGTTAATTGTTCTCATAAAATTAGTAAAAAATGATTTTTTATGAATTAGTTTAAGATGAACAACAAGATCTTTATGAAGGGTGTTCCATGTATTCAAAGTCATCTTTTTTTTTACTCAATTTGTATCACATCAAATGTCTCTGATGAATTACTAAAAAACAAATTTACATAGGTTTAGAGTTTCTTCATGATGCATTTGGTGGAGCTAATATCTATACATCATTCTACAAGATAAATAAATTTATAAATAAACATAGACTTGATTATATAAATATACATGCATAGCCTAATGATTAAATGCTTTACTGGGAAGAAGAGTATGATAAAGAATAATGTACAAGATTTCATAAAATAAGATGGAAGTAAATGCAAAAAATGAGAGTATAAATCAAGGCAACCCCATAAAGAAACTGAAGAAGAAAACTCCTACAAAGGTATTGTGTTACATTTCTTTGAAACCATGCTTGAAAGGATTAATCATACCATATAGGACTACATAAGACTTGAAGTATAATTCCCAGGATATTAATGATGGATTGATGAGACATCCAAATGATTAAACATCATGAAATATATTTTATTCAACCTATCCATATTTTTTAGGATCTAAGAAATGTACATTTTAGATTAGATTCTCATGGTTTTAACCCTTTTGATACTTTATGTACTAATTATTGCATTTGGACAATTGTTTTGATCCACTATAATCTACCTCCATAGTTCTATATGAAGAATAATTATTTCATTATTTTGAGGATTATTCCTAGAAATAAAATTCCTTGAAATTACATTGATTTATACATCTAACCTATAAACAAAGAGTTGTATGAATTATTAGATGATGGCATGAAAAACTATAATGATTCGATGAGAAAACTATTAAAAATTAATGATGATTTAATGTGTATAATTATTAACTTTCATGGGCTATGAAATTTATCTGGTCGGAACAACCATATTGGTTTGGCTTCTCAAGTTTGTAATTTTTATTTTGAACCTCAACTATTACCTTATAGAATAAAATGGTGTTTTTTGTGTCATCATCAATTTAGTGATGCTTATCATAAATTTAGGTTTAAAAATTCACAATTAAATGGGGACATTGAAATGAGAAACTCGCCATAGGGTTTATATGGTTCAAAAATCTTAGGAAAATTAATGAATGTCACTAAATAATTTGGAAAATATCATTAGTTTAAATATGGGGAAAGGGTATGAGGTACAATATAAAAAGAACCTAGAACCCAACAATGGAAGAAAAAGAATATATTTTTAAAACATCCTTATTGGGAGTTTAATTTTATATGTTATAATCATGATGTAATTTATATTGAGAATAACATTTGTGAAAATGTAATTTTTACAGTACTTAATGATCAGGGTAAATTGAAGAATCACCTTAATTATCCTTTGGATTTAGAGTCAATTAATATAAAGAATGGTTTTTTCGAAAATGATAATGAAAAGTATCATTCAACTATTTTTAAAATATAGAATTGTTATAAAGATATATTCCTTAAAAAATTAAATAATGTAAAAGTTCAAGATAGATATTAAAGTAACATATCATGGTGTGTTGACATGAAACATTTAATGTTACATGAATTTAAAATTCATGACTCACATATTTTTATAGAGAATTTATTTCCATTGGATTTTTATAATAATTTTTCGGGTAAAGTAACTATGGTAATAGTTGAGTTCTGTACCTTTTTTAGAAAGTTTTTTGAAAAAATTATAAATCCAACCGAGCTTTGTAAACCTAAATAAGGAATTTTATTGACACTATTTAATTTAGAGATGTTATTTCACAATTAATTCATTATAGTGATGATTCATTTGACTGTTCATTTGGTTGAAGAAGATAAACTTGGTGGACCAGTACACTATCGATGGATGCATCTAATTAGGAGGTATTTTCATATTTTGTAATTTTCATTGGTGAATTTGATTTTATAAAATCATTGGATAATTTTCTTAATATGTTTTTTATTTTTTTCATCATGTAGTTAGGTTATTTGAAATCAAATGTAATGAATAAATCTAAAACAGAAGGCTAAATTACTAAATATCACATAACAGAATAGTTCTTAACCTTCTATTCTAGGTATTTGGATGGGATTGAGATGAGATTAAACTGTGTTGGACATGCAAAGGACATCTTCACTAATTCTTATTCTGAAAGTCAGTCATCATTAATTAAAACTATTGGATGTCCAATTAGAAAGGGGTCAAATTTTACATTGAATGAACTGGAGTTGCTATATAAACACAGATATTTTCCACTCAATAGTGTTATAGAAGATCCATTTATTAAAGAATTGCTGCTGCAAACAAAGAGGTGACTAAAGGGTTGCGCTCGAAATGAGTTTCAATTAAAAAAATATACTAATATGTATATTTTCTAATGGTTCTACCATTATATAATTATATACTCTTATTCATATTATTAACAAGTAGTTATTTAGTATATCTTAAAATTAACACCTTATATGTTATTGTCAAGATAATTAGTGTTGACAATTGTGTTGAAATATCAAATGATTTGATGTTTTTAGCTCAGGGTCCTGTAAGGAAGGATAAGAGATTTGATGGCTTCAATATTCGTGGCTTCAAGTTTCATAAAATTTATCATGAAGAAAACTTGAAAACTAAATATACTGGGTTTAAGGCTTGTTTTTTTGTTATAATATAATTTTCATTATTATGTTTTTATAGTTTTGAAATAACAATAAATAGTAATGAAATATTTATCAATTAGATAATATTATAAAGTTTATATATGTTATAAAATCATTGTTAATATTTATTTATTAATAGGTGAAAATTCAAGAAGTCTGGGATGTAGACCCTTTAAAATCGTAATCAATTTCCTAGAACATTGTAGTTGGAATTGTTTTAGAGAAGGATCATCCCAGACGTGTATGTGGGTTGGGTTCTGGGCCTACTCCATCAGTTGTTTTTGGTAGGTCCGCATCATCCATTACTGCTACACACGGTGGGGGTTCAAGTAGTGTTGTTGATCGATAATCATAAAAATAAATTACATGATTGAAAGAAAATGTGAAAGAATAAGACTATTATTTGAAAACATATGATCAATGGTTGTTGTAAATGAAAAATTCTTTTTTTTTCTGGTATTTTAGATGATGATCAACATGATCCCCAAAGAAAATTCTATTCTTTTAGCTCATCCCATTGAGGTAATTTCGAAATTTTAAAGATAATTTACACATTTTCAAAGAACACATACAACACCCATAAATAAAACTAATACAACACTTTTATATAGAAAACATACATTTCGTGTTATAACAACCACATATTGTGCTATATTGATGTGTGGTTTATTCCAACATGTAAAAAATGAATTATATATCATTATCTATAAGTTGGAAAACAATCATATCTTGTTTTCTCAGTTATGACTCAATAAACACATATTAAAGGTACATAATCATTTAAAAACAATTTGGTGGTAAAATCATAGAAAATAATGTTGGATTACCCTGAAATGAGGGTAAAATGATTCTAGATTTAATGGTGAAATGTAGGAACTGATTATACGAAATCCTGAATAGCGGTTTTATCATTATATATGTTAATGTGTTTTAGTGTTTTAAAACACTAAATTGTGTGTCCAACAGTGAAAATCATATAAAATAACCTAATATTTAGGTTGAATCATGGAAAAAACTGATGAGTTATTATTTACATGTATGCATAGAAAACATGTGAATCTGATGTACAGTGTTGTCGGAATTACTAGGTAAACACTTCTTAATGGTATAAAAGCTTTTATAAAAAATTGTCGGTGGGGGGGGGGACTAGGAAAAAATATTAGATTGAATTGTAATTAGCGTAAAATGACCATAGATTAAATTGTGAAATGTTGTATCTAGCAACACATCATTCCAAATTACAGTTTTCCCATTTTGACCATAAACTCATTTTTAGTGTTTTAAAATTATAAAACATTTATGAAATGTTAAAAATTATGGAAAAACCTTATATTGATGTTAAATCAATGAAAAACCACTGCTTAGTTATTTTTTACATTTACCCACATAAAAAATGTCAATTCAACATGTGGTGGGGTTGAAATTACTCGGTAAAAAAATTCATAAACATACAAAAGCAATTAAAATAGTGTCATGGGGTCAAAACCAAGAAAATGATGTCATATTTCCCTAAAATAAGGGTAAAATAACCATAGATTTTATTTTGAAATATAGGAATTGATGACATGTCATTCTGAATTACAGTTTTCCCATTATGGTCGTAAACACATTTTAAGTGTTTTAAAACAATAAAACCTTTTTATAATAATTAAATGCTTAGAAAATGAACTCATATTGATGTGAAATAAAGTGAAAACCACCACTGAGTTATTTTTTACATGTAGATGCAAACACCATGTCAATCCGATGTGTGGTGTGGTCTAAATTACTCATTAAACACTTCTTAAAGGTACCGAAGCCTTTAAAAACAAGTGTCGTGAAGTCAAAACCTATCAAATTACATTTTATTTCCCTAAAATTAAATGAAAAAAACATTGATTTAATTTTTATGTATAGGAATTGATGAAATTTTATTCCAAATTTTGGTTTTTCTATTATGGATGTAAATGCATTTTTGGTGTTTGAAAATACTAAAACATGCATCGAATGGTAAAAAGCATATAAAACAACCTTATATTTATATGAAATCATGGAAAAACCACTGATAAGTTATCTATTACATGTATTCATAGATAATACATCAATATGATGTGTGGTGTGGTCATAATTACTCGATAATCACTTCTTAAAGGTACAAAATCCTTTAAAAACAAGTGTCAAGGGTCAAACCCTTGGAAACACTGTTTTCTTTCCCTAAAAAGGTAAAATGAATGTAGATTTAATTTTGTAATGTAGGAATTGAAGACATGTCATTTGAAATTATAGTTTTCCTATTACGGTCATAAATGCATTTTTAGTGTTTTAAAACACTAAAACGTATTTCAAATGGTGAAAATCATGGAAAAAACCTCTGATTGGTGTTTAATCACTGTAAAACCTATGATGATTTATTGTTTACTTGTACATGAATAAAACATGTTAATCTGATGTGCGTTGTGGTCATAATTACTCAGTAAACACTTCTTAAAGGTAAATAAGTATTTAAAAACATATGTTTGGGGGGGGGGGGTCAAAACTAGAAAAAAATAGTTGGATTACCCTAAAATTAGGGTAATATCACTATAGATTTAATTGTGAAATGTAGGAACTGACAACACATCATTCTAATTTACGGTTTCTCATTATAGTTGTAAACATATTTATAGTTCTTTGAAACATTAAAACGTGCGTGGAACTATCAAAACCATAGAAAATGGCCTTAGATAGATGTGAAATCATGGGAAAACCAATGATGATTTATGATTAAAATATAGGACATGTTGTGATATTAGAGTATTTAAAATTTTTTATTATGTAAATTTCAACCACACTGCACATCGCTTTAAAAATAATTTAGAATATCTACTCATCCACTTTCAATTTCAATTGTTTAATGTTATCTTAAATAGGTATGTATTTATTTTAAAAGTGTTTTTCATTATATATTTTTTATTTTATGTTAAAATTTTTTCTATTTTATTAATAAAATACTACCTTTTATGTTTGAAATTTGGAATATATTCTCCATCTTTTCTCTTTTTTATTTCGTTTCTTAAATTTTTTTGTTTTCATTATAGGTGAAAGATGTTGATAGTAGGGTGGATGAAGAGCATTATGATCCATGAAATTCTTTATAAGGTAGTCATGATGGTTCTTAGTTTCTATGGTGCATTAAAAATTTATCAATAATTATATTGTAATTCTCATTTATTATGTTTAGTTTTAATTTTGGTTTTCTTTTTTTTGTTAGAGTTGGTGAGATGAAATGATCGTTTACAATTGATGATGTAACATCCCAATTAAATAAAGAATAAGATATTTTTATACCTATTAATATTTTTTAATTAAATATTAATTTTACTTTAAAAGGGTTGCTATGTTCGATAGCGTACCCGATACGCAACAATGGGTTTTTTTGGAATCTTACGTTGCACACTAATAATATAATATTATTATTTTAAATGGTAGTTAACTCCTAGCAATTTTATTGACATGAATGAATGAAACTAAATACAATATGATTATAGATGATTTTTAAATGTATTTACATTATCCAATAAAAAGTTAGAGGCTTAAAATGCGAATGAATCTAGTTTTGAGCATAATTTACATTAAATGTCTGATTTATCACCTTTTAATGGAGAACCCTTTTTAAATATAGTTTTGGTCACTTTAATACATACAATATGACCAAATAAATTCCTTCTTTATAATGGGGACATCAAAATTTACTTTGGGTAAAGTTTTGGAATTTTTCCGAAAAAGGTCATTTTTTAATGAATAAAGAAAATATTGTATTTTAATTCAGAACTATGTTTTAATCTAATTTATTTATATGGTTAGATTATATTTTTAATTGGTTTTAATGTGTAATTAGAATATATTTTTACCATTTAATCCAATTTTGGTTATTGGAATTAATTTCACTTTGAAATTGGACATAAACAAGTATCAATCTTTTGATAGTTATTGTTTCTTAAAAACACACTATTTGTTTTAACAATATGAATTAATTTTAAAATTAATTAATTCCACTTCTATGTTTTGAATTTGAAAAAATAGACATCATTTTTGAATTTGGAATATCAAATATAGCTTAGGCTTAATTTTTGGTATTTTTCTTAAAAACTTCAATGTTTGGATGAATAGTGAAACCACTTAATGGTAGTTAAAAAAACTAACTTTTCCATTTAAATGAAATTTTACCACTTGTGTGAATTGAATTTCAAAAATATGACATATATGGTTGTTATAAATATGTAAAATGTGGTTCATTAAGATGAAAATAATTTTTGGTGAATAGTAACTTTTGACTTTTTTTTACCGCGGTTAAAGGTAAATAAGGTAATTCAAGGTAAAACAAATATTATAATAATTCAAAATTATCTTAACAATTGTACAAACTCTATTGGTTGAGTCATTTACGACCATGTGCATCTTTGGGTTGATTTTGGGACCCCATTGAGCCACATGGGAGTGATAATGAAAATTTAGATTAATTAATTTAATGTGATGACAAAATTGACAATAACAAAAATATTTTAGTAATTAATCTTTATATGGTGTTATATAAGTCCTTATTTAGACTATAAATATTTTTTGGAAATCTAAAAATATTTCTTATATCATGGTATTTTTTTTTATAATTTTTAGATTTCAAATAAATTAAATCAATAATGACACAATAATGATGCAGTATTTATCTCATTAATAAATGATTTCAATAACTTAGATTATAATGATTAAAATATTATCCAAAACATGTCCAATTATGATTGGATGATTTTATTTCGAACATTAATCATCTCATATTAGACTACAATTATTTTTTGACCATTAGAAACCGAAAATAATTATATTATAAAATAATGTTTTCACACTTTCCAAAAGAGCCCCTCCTCCCCCTTATAAAAGAAGACCACTTCTAACCAATTCCTCACACCTCTCAAGCCATTTGTCTCGTCCAAACTTTTACCAATTAATCTCCCTACATCCCTATCCTCCTCTTAAAAGCCGTACCTTATGCATAAGGCACTTCATGAAGTCCTTTGGTTCAAACCAAAGAGAGTTACACAAATTAAAGGAAACAATTTCTCTTAATTTTTTTTTTCATTTATTTTACTTCTCCAACCCCTAAACTCTTTTTATTTCCTTCTATTGTAAAAACACAGTATCCTCAATATACTAAGATGTTTTTATATGAAGTATTACAACTACACCTACACACACCTCCATCTAATGGATGAATAACATATTATTTCTGTGGATGGAAGACTAACGCCTCACGAAACGATGATTGTTCAATTATATCTTACCACCTCTCATGGTGGCCATTATGATGGAACTTTATTTAAATATGATATATATTATTTTTATTATTTCATTATTCTTTTATAATTCCCAATTACATCAATCCTTTATGGTTTCCATAGTAGGTAAATATGATAATCTCATTTGAGGAAGTGCGGACTACCACCCCCTTAAAGTGACGTGACTCGTTAATGCCTTATGTGGGATGTATAAGGGATAGTGCTAATGATATTATATATGATATTATACTGGAATTATAATATACCTATGTATCATTATGTTTTATTTCCATTACAATAAGAAATATAAATGAAAGTAGCGTTCATGCATACGTACGGCTTACCGCCTCCATGAACGGTGCATTTAATTTATTACCTCTAAATGTTATGTAATATTATAAATACATGTATATACTGGATATATATGATATATATGATATATATGATATATATGATATATATGATATATATGATATATATGATATATATGATATCTAAATCATGAATATCATTCTGGATATAATGGAATTTTGACCACACAGACAACTTGTAAATATAAGGTGTTCATTTTTGACTCAAGTGCCAAATATCGACAAAACGAAAGTTATTAACTTAAATGACTACATAATGTTTATAACATGGTAATAAGTGATATAAAAGGAATATAAAATTTGAAAAAGGTTCCTAATCTAGTATAAATTTACTTTAGTTTATTATTCAAGATATTAAATAACGATTGAGTCAAGTCAGACACGAGGTAAGGGACTTCATCTCAATCTCCTTTCATTGAGCCATATTTTCATTTATACAAAACTTTATTTTATACGATGTATAAACCCCTTTGAATTTTACTTTTACTCAATATGAATCTTTTTATATGAATCATTTAACTAAATGACAAAAAAATGTTCCTTTTAACGTAAGCGGTGACAACTACCTTTTCCGCCGCCACGAGTATTATTTGATCTTTGGCTTCCTCAACAAGACGTAATTTTTTTTAAAAGAGAATAAATACCTTAAACTCTTTTAAGTATTTTTGGTATTCAAAATGGTTTTGAAAATGGATTTGTTATGTCAATATATTGATGTGATATATTGTGATCCAAATGTGGAAATGTTTCCTTTCCTTTATATTTGTTGTATGTGATATGATTTTATATTGGTACTTAGACATTTGATGGGTGGTTACGTGATAAACCAAATGACAGGTGGTGCCGTGAATACCTGGATGGGTGGTTACATTATAACCTCCAATGAATTAGGTATGGAAGTCGACTGTATGGCTATTCCATTTAGTGATATGTATGGAACTTGGCCATATGGATATTCCATTTAGTGATATGAGTGGAAGTCGACCGTATGGTTTTTCCATTTAGGTATGTTTATGTCCCAAGTTACCTTTATATGTTATGTGTTCTTTTTATAGGTTTTATGGTAATATTTTGGTTACAAAAGTGTAAGTAATGATCTTTTATTCAGTGAAGAGTATTTAATTCTTCATAAAGGTGAAAATTATTACTTATGTTAAATTATTCATGGTTTACTTGTTGTTTTGAAAAACTAACAGTTTTTCTTCTTTGTGTATCCCTTATTGATCTTTTTATGATCATCCCCAAGTTTTTGAATTTTTTTTCATAGGACATAATGTGGGATAGGTTCAAGGATGGGATCAAGGAAAATTAATGTTGTCTTAAACATGGAACTAGACATGACTTTTTTTTTCAAGAGTCCATGTTTTGTAAAAAAATGGATACTGGGTGGAAGTTTCTAATTTGTATTTTTTTTGAAATGTAATAGTTATGAAAAAATCCTCTAAAACTATAAACCTAAAAAGATCCTTAATGTGAATTATTCATTTAATTCAATATTATGTAATGTTTAAGGCTGAGTCCTTATAGTTGGTATCAGAGGTCGGTTTAGATAACTTTAGGAATTAGAATTTTGTTAAATTAAAATCCATAAAGTAATTTATGTAAATATCGAGATCATGTAGAATTTAAAGATTACCATGTTTCTACACCTAAGATATTTCTGTGTTAAGAATGGTTTTTAATAGAGGAAACATGGAAGTTGTGATAAGAAGTCATACAGAGGGAAATGATCTTCCAAATCAGCATCCTGAGATGGTAAGAATCATAATTGAACAGTTTACTACAGTGATGTCTCAGTTGATTCAGGTGATAAATAGTGGTTGTGTTTATTGATAATATTTTGGTTTATTCAAAAAGTAAGGAGGAACATGAAATTCATTTAAGGGTTGTCTTGAAAACCATAAAAAAAACTATTTGGGATATTCAGAAAGTGTGAGTTTTGGTTACAACAAATTTCTTTCCTTGGTCAAATTGTTTCAAAAAATGGCATAGCTATTGATCCAGCTAAAAAAAAAAGTTGTTGAAGAATGGCCAAAACCCAAAAATATAACCGAGATCCGTAGTTTTCTTGGTTTGGAAGGTTATTACTAGAGGTTTGTTGAAAATTTTTCACAGTTATCTAGTCCAATGACTAAGTTAACTCGAAATGGTGTTAAGTTCATCTGGACAAAATAATGTGATGATTGTTTTTAGGAATTGAAAAAGAGATTGGTGAATGCTCCAGTTTTGGAACTGCCATCCAGAAATGGTGAGTTTTTTATCTACAATAATGCTTCGTTGAAAGGACTGGGATGTGTCCTAATGCAGAATGATCAGTTAATTTCTTATGCTTCACGTCAATTGAAACCTATGTGTTAAATTACCCAACACATGATTTGGAATTAGCTGCTGTTGTTTTTGCTTTAAAAATTTGGAGGAATAAATTGTATGGAGTGAAGTGTGAAATATATACTGATCACAAAAGTTTGAAGTATATATTCACTCAGAAAAAATTGAACATGAGACAGAGGAGATGGTTGGAATTTATCAAGGATTATGATTGCACAATCCTTTATCATCCAGGGAATGAAAATAAAGTGGATGATGCTTTGAGTCGAAAAATAATACTTCATTAACCATGTTACATTTGGAACAAGATCCTTTGGTTTTTGATTTGATGAACTTTGGAATAGAAGTTTTTGGTGTAGGGAATTAATCTGTTTTGTTTCAGGTGTCAGTGAAATCATCTCTATCAGACAGAATAAAGCAAGCACAGAAATAAGACAACAAGTTGCAGAAAAAGGTAGAGTTGGTTCAGAAGGGTATGTTTCCTAAATTTAACATTGATAATGATTTTTTTTGAGATTTGGGAAGAGATTATGTATACCTTATGATTCACAGATGAAGAATGAGTTGTTATGTGAAGCTCATAGTTATCTGCTTTCAGTTCATCCTAGAAGTACTAAGATGTACAGAGATCTCTGTGAGTATTTCTGGTGGGATGGAATGAAAAGAGATATTGCTGATTTTACTGTGAAGTGTTTGACTTGTCACCAAGTTAAATTAGAGCGATAGTTACCGAAAGGAATGCTTCAACCTTTATTGGTTCCAGAGTGGAAATGGGAAAATATATCCATGGACTTCATTGTGGGATTACCGAAGACATCTCGAGGTAATAATGCAATCTGGGTTATAGTTGATTGATTGACTAAATCTGCTCATTTCCTTCCTATTCAAGATACTTTGTCTCTAGATCAACTTGCTTTGTTGTGTGTTAAAGAGATATTCATGTTGCATGGAGTTACCATCTCCATTGTATATGATCGTGATCTCAGGTTTACTTCTAACTTTTGAAAAGGCCTTCAAAAGTCATTAGGTACTAAATTAAATTTTAGTATATCTTTTCATCCTCAATCAGATGGGCAGTCAGTATGAACAATTCATACATTGGAAGATATGTTACGTGCTTGTTCGATGGATTATCTGGGAAGATGGGACCAATATATTTCTTTGGTTTAATTTTCCTATATTAACAACTTTCGTTCCAGTATACAGATGGCTCCATTTGATGCATTATATGGAAAACGTTGTCGAACTCTAGATTTTTGGGATGAAGTAGGTGAAAGGAAACTTATGGGACCATAATTGGTAGAAGAGATGTCAGAGAAAGTTCAGTTGATTCATAAGCACATGAGAACCGCTCAGAGCAGACAGAAAAGTTACGCAGATAACCGGAGGAAGGATCTTTCCTTTGAGGTTGGTGATCATGTCTCTGTCAAAGTTTCTCCATGGAAAAGTGTGATGCGTTTTGGTAATAAGGGAAAGTTAAGTCCGAGGTTCATTGGACCTTATGAAATTCTGGATAAAGTTGGGTCAGTTGAATATAGAGTTTCTTTACCTCCATGTTTATCCCAGGTATACAATTTTTTTTCATGTTTCGATGTTGAGAAAGTATATGCCAGATCCATCTCATGTTTTGAGCCCAAAGGTAGTTCAGTTGGAAGAGAATCTCTCTTATGAAGAACAACCGGTTCAAATTATTAACCTTAGAGAGTTGGTGTTGTGGAATAAAGTAATTTACCAGGTAGAGGTTTTATGGAAAAAGCATATGGTTGAAGCGGCAACGTGGGAATCTGAAAATGCTATGAGAGATAAATACCCCCACTAATTTTGATAAGTGAATAAAAACTGCGAGGACGCAATTTCCAAAAGGGGGAAGGATGTAACATCCCATGTAAATTAAGAATAATATATTTTTACACTTATTAATATTTTTTAATTAAATATTAATTTTACTTTAAAAGGGTTTCTATGTTCTATAGCGTACCCAATACACAACAACAGGTTTCTTTGGAATCTTACGTTGCACACTAATAAGATAATATTATTATTTTAAATGATAGTTAACTCCTAGCCATTGTATTGGTGGGAATTTTTTAAACTAACTACAATATTATTATACATTATTGTTAAATGTATTTACATTATCCAATAAAAATTTAGAGGCTTAAAATGTGAATGAATTTAATTTTGAGCATAATTTACATTAAAAGGCCGATTTATCACCTTTTAATGGAGAAAACTTTTTAAATATAGTTTTGGTAACTTTAATACATTCTATATGACCAAATAAAATCCTTCTTTATAATGGGTACATCAAAATTTATTTTTTGTAAATTTTTGGAATATTTCCGATAATGTTCATTTTTAATGAATAGTGAAAATATTTTATTTTAATTCAAAACTATGTTCTAATATAATTTATTTATATGGTTTGATTATCTTTTTAATTGGTTTTAATGTTTAATTAGAATATATTTTTACCATTTAATCTAATGTTGGTCATTGGAATCAATTTCACTTTTAAATTGGACATAAACAAGTATCAATCTTTTTATAGTTATTGTTTCTTAAAAACACGCTATTTGTTTTAACAATGGGAATTAATTTTAAAATTAATTAATGCCACTTCTATGTTTTGAATTTGGAAAAATAGACATCATTTTTGAATTCATAATATAAAATATATCTTAGGCTGATTTTTTGGTATTTTTCAGAAAAACTTCATTTTTTGGATTAATAGTGAAACCACTTAGTGGTAGTTAAAAAAACTGAATTTTTCATTTAAATGAAATTTTACCACTTCTGTGAATTGAATTTCAAAAATATGACATACATGGTTGTTATCAAGAAGTAAAATATGGTTCATTAAGATGAAAATAATTTTTAGTGAATAGTAATTTTTGACTTATTTACCTCGGTTAAAGGTAAATAATGTCATTCAAGGTAAAAAGAATATTATAATAATTCAAAATTACCTTAACACTTGTCCAAACCTTACTGGTTGATTCACTTACGACCATGGGCATCTTTGGGTCAATTTTGGGACCCCATTGAGCCACTTGGGAGTGATAATGACAATTTAGATTGATTAATTTAATGTGATGACAAAATTGACATTAACAAGAATCCTTTAGTAATTAATTTTTATATGGTGTTATATAAGTCCTATTTTCGAATATAAATATTATTTTTAAATCTAAAAAGATTTACTATTTCATGGTATTTGTTTTATAATATCTAGACATCAAATATATAATATTATTTAGGACACAATAATGATGCAGTATTTATCTCATTAATAAATAATTTAAATAAATAAGATTATAATGATTAAAATATTATCCAAAAAATGTCCAATTATGATTGGATGATTTTATTTCGACCATGAATCATCTTATCTTTGACTATAATGGTTTTTGGACCATTAGAAATCGAATATAATTATATTATAAAATAATATTTTCACACTTTCCTAAAGAGCCCCTCCTACCCCTTATAAAAAGAGACCACTTATAACCAATTCCTCACACCTATCAAGCCATTTGGATCATCCAAACTCTACCCAATTAAGCTCCATACATCCCTCTCCTCCTTCTAGAAGACTTACCTTAGGCAGAAGGCACTTCAAGAAGTCCTTTGGTTCAAACCAAAGGAAGTTACCCAAATTAAAGGTAACCGTTTCTCTTAAATTATTTTCATTTATTTTACTCTCCAACCCTAAAATCTTTTTATTTATTTCTATTATAAAAACATTAGTATCCTCAATATACTATAATGTAGTTATAATAAGGATTCAAACTACACTTACACACACCTCCATAAAATGAATGAAGAACATAGTGGTTCTGTGGATGGCAAACTAAGGCCTCACGAAACGATGATTGTTCAAATTACATCTTACCACCTCTCATGATGGACATTATGATATAATTGTATTTATATATGATATATATTATTTTTATGATTTTATTATGCTTCTGTACTTCCCAATTATAGCAAGCCTTTATGGTTTCCATAGTGGGTAAATACGATAATCTCATTTGAGGAAGTGCGGACTACCGCCCCCTTAAAGTGTTGTGACTCGTTAATGCATTATGTGGGATTTATAAAGGATAGTGTTAATGATATTATATATAATATTATACTATAATTATAATATACATATGTATCATTATGTTTTATTTACATTAAAATAATAATTAGAAATGAAAGCAGCGTTAATGCATATGTACAGCTTACCGTCTCCATGAACGATGCATTTCATTTCTTATCTCTAAATGTTATGTAATATTATAAATACATATATATAATAAATATATATGATATATATGATATCTAAATCATGAATATCATTCTGGATATAATGTACTATTTACCACATGGACAACATTTAAATATAAGGTGTTCATTTTTGACTCAAGTTCCAAATATCGACAAAACGAAAGTTATTAACTTAAATGATTACATAATGTTTATAACATGGTAATAAGTGATATAAAAGGAATAATAAACTTTAAAAAAGGTTCTTAAGCAAGTAGAAACTAACTTTAGTTTATTATTCAGGATATTAAAGGACGATCGAGTCAAGTCGGACACGAGGTAAGGGACTTCGTCTCAATCTCCTTTCATTGAGGCATATTTTCATTTATACACAACTTTATTTTATACGTTGTATAAACCCCTTTTACTTTTACTTTTATTCAAAAGGAATATTTTCTACAAAGCATTATACTAAACGACAAAAAAATGTTCCTTTTAACGTAAGCGGTGACAACAACCTTTTCCACCACCATGAGTATTATTTGATCTTTGGCTTCCTCAACAAGCCGTAATGTTTTTTAAAAGAAAATAAATAACTTATACTCTTTTATGTTTTTTTGGTATTGAAAATGGTTTTGAAAATGGATTTGTTATGTCAATATATTTAAGTGATATATTGTGATTGAAATGTAGAAATGTTTCCTTTCCTTTATATTTGATGTATGTGATATGATTTTATATTGGTACTTGGACATTTGACAGGTGGTTACGTGATAAAACAAATGACGGGTGGTGCCGTGAATAACAGGACGGGTGGTTACATTATAACCTCCAATGCATTGGGCATGGAAGTCAGACATATAGTTATTCCATTTAGTGATCTGTATGGAAGTCGGCCGTATGGCTATTCCATTTAGTGATATGTGTGGAAGTCAACCGTATGGTTATTCCATTTATGTTTGTTTATGTCCCAAGTTACCTTTATATGTTATGAGTTCTTTATATGGGTTTTATGGTAATATTTTTGTTACAAAAGGGTAATTAATGATCTTTTATTCAATGAAGAGTATTTACTACTTCATAAAGGTGAAAATTATTAATTATGTTAAAGTATTCATGGTTTACTTGTTGTTTTGAAAAAATAATAGTTTTACTTCTTTGTGTATCCATTACTGAGATTTTTTTCTCATCCTAAATTTTTTGAAATGTTTTTTACAGGAAATAATGTGGAATAGGGTCAAGGATGGGATCATGGAAAATTCATTCTATCTTAAACATGGATCTAGACATGACTCTTTTTTTCAAGAGTCCATGTTTTGTAAAAAAAAAGTGGATACTGGGTGGAAGTGCCTACTTTGAATTTTTTTTGAAATGTAATAGTTATGGCCTAATTCTCTATAACTCTAAACCTAAAAATATCCTCAATGTGAACTATTAATTTAATTCAATATTATGTAATGTTTAAGGCTGGGTCCTTATAGACGAGACTATTTGGAGGAATATAGATAAAGTGGACATCATGATGTGGATGTAGAAATATGTAGTGGAACTTGTGACATGGATGTATATTTGGAATTAGTTGTTGTCCATATTTTATATTTATATATTGATGACTTAGATATTGGTTGATATATGTATAGGCTGATTGAGACTGAGCTTATGATGATTGTGGATGTAAGATATATGTATGATGGTTTTATCATATATTTTTGTTTTAATTTATTGCATGTTATTTTTTTACTAAATTTACATTTTTTTTATTGAATAATAATAAAAATATGATTTAGAGGCATTTATTAGTAATTTTCGATAAACATATTTAATAAAAAATATGTTTAGTAACAGCTATGATGAACTACCACTAAAAGAAACCACCACTCATATATTCAACGATGGTTTTTTTATATTTTATTTATATTTTCCTCAAGTATTTTTTTATAAAATAACCACTAATAAATAAAAAAATAATCAATAGTAAATGAACCAAAAAAGAATACATAAAAAATCTCCATGAAATTAAGGAAATTGCCGTTAAATGACTATAAACCATGCAATACGTGGAAGATTTAATAACCGCCACTATACGATTAGGCATTGGATTAAACCCCCACTAGTTAATGAAAAAACCTCCACTAAGACCCATTTATTTGTTGATTAGTATTTATGATATAATTATTATTCTAGAAAGATAAATTATAATTAACTTATTTCCTTAATGATTATTGGAAACATAGAGCGTTACTCATGCGCACACACGACCTACCATCTCCATGATTGTAATTTTTGTTCATTTTTTCATAAAAATGATTCATTATTGGTTTTAAATGTATAATTAATCTATAAATATGATAATTATATCATTTTTATAATTATGTTTTTTTAAATAATGACCTCATTGACTGAAGTCTAACTATAAATGTCAATTTTGACACATATGCTGAAAATGGTCAAAACATTTGACTTAAAAATTATTGATTACATAATTGTATATAACTTTTTTATAAGTAAAATAAAAGTAAATTTAATCTTTTAAAAGTTTCTAATTAATGTAAATAATAAACATAGTTTTATTATTCATGAATATAGAGGAAAATAATGACAAATCAGACTCAAGGTAATGGGTTTCATCTCAATTGTTATTCCATTGAGACATAATTATTATTATCCACCTAGTTACTTTATCTGATGTATCTAATGCCTTATTAATTCTTATATCATGACTTTCATTTATTTCATTATATTAAATTTTTCAATTGATTTTATTCTTTCTCGAATCTCATGATTGGAATGTTACTCAAGTAGTAAGGAATTTCTTAACTCAATTTCTATTCGTTGGGTTAAACTTTTATGTCATTAGTTATGTTTTTACAAGAATATGTATAAAATTACATCTGATTTTATTATTTGGTATTTACATTTTAATTATGTGGATTAAAAATTTTCATACATAGTTAATTGATTTAATCTCACTCCAATGATTTGGTCTTTTGTAAGAGTTTTTCTCATCTCACTTTTAATTCTGTGAGATATATTCCATATTCAACACTTTTTTTATTATGTGGTGTATATATAGACCATGAATTTATTTTAGGATTATAATACTTAAATTTAGGGGGTTTTACACATCCTTTTTTATGATCTACCTTGCATGGGGTTTACAGTTTCAAACATACCAATATGGTAATGAACATTTTTCATTATTGTCCTTCTTTATGAAGATTGTTATATTATACAACTATCTTATTTTCTGAGGTGTATATATACTTCTACATTTAAATTTTATATATTGAATATCTTTATTCTGATGATATTCTAAGTTTCATTTATTATTATTCCATTCATGGGTTTAATGAATCAAGTGTTTCAAAGTGGTATGGGACACTTTGGAATGTTTAACAATTATATTCATCAAGAATGTTTAAAAAAATATGTTTATTTCCATTCATCAATGTAAAATAACCTTGTTTTTAATTATCCTTCACCGAGGTTATTTTTTATTGATACCATCCTCATTATTTATTTGTATGGATTATGTATTTTTTAAATATATTTTTATGAAACACATTTCTTTTCTATGGTATGATTATGTCTTAAAGAGATTGTTATGAAACCTTTTGGTTTTCCATAGGTTGATAATGTCATAAAGAGATATTTATGAAACCCATTTATTTTCCATGAGTTAATTATATTCAAAACAGATTGTTTTGGAACCCATTTATTTTCTATGAGTTAATCATTTTTCACAAAAAAAATGTTTTGGAACCCATTTCTTTTCAATGGGATAATCATATTTTCAAATATATTGTTTTGAAACCCATTTCTTTTCCATATGTTAATCATTTTTTCAAAAATATTTTTTTAAAATCATTTTCTTTTCCATGGGTTAATCACGTTTCAAATATATTTTTTGGTAGCCATTTCATTTCCCTGGGTTCAACATTTTTGAAAGAGATTGTTATGGAAATCGTTTACTTCTCATGGGTTAATCATATTCTGAAATGAATAAAGGTTGTTTCAATGGGTTTTGATGAATTATATATGCATTTAGTTCTTGAACATTATAAATGAGGGGTGCATCTAGATTGAACCGGGTGATCCCGTTATAGCTTATACGATGGGTGCACCGAGATAACACATTGATTTATTGAGTAATGATTATTTTCTCAGGATAATTATATTAGAAGTTGATTGTATGGTTATTACAATTTTTAAGTGTTATTAAAGGGTTATTTAAGGGTTAAATGAGATGATGTTCAAAGATACCATCATGTTTTATTTATTTTTTCTATGAGGCTGTAATGTTTCTAATGGTTGAGATTGATATAACATGGATCATGATTTTTGATTCTAATGACTCTTGAATTTTAAATGTTTTCATATTTAATGGAATAGGTAATGGTGGAATGAGTTCTTTTATTATTTTCTCACTCAATTTGATTAATTCATAATTCCCTTATGCACTTTTATACTTATAGTGACAATTAATTGTTAATGTTTATGTTTTTTCTTACTGAGCATTTGAGTTCACAAGGTTTTAAAGAATGATGTTTCATAATTTATGTCTATAATGGATTTCACAAGGATGATATTGATGAACTATTATTAAATAATGAAAACTGGGTTAAGTGGTAATAATGTTCTTTTGATGACATTTGGTCCAAGTGGATATGAGTTTTTTATGTAAGAGTTTTTCATAATTCTCTAAAACTCTAATCCTAAAAATTTGTCTTGGTTGTACATGATCTAAGTTGTACTTTTTTTGTTGTAAGGTTTAGATGAAAAATTTGGGTCAAAATTATCATCATCAATGAATAAAATGTAAAGTTAGGGATTTACACATGTGATATGAGAGTGTGAGTTTCGGGCTATTATATTTTGAATCAAAGGTCAGTTTAGATAACTTTGGAGATTAGGATATTTTTATATGTGTTTGTATTAGAAGTTATGGATACCATCATAGGACTATAATCTTAGGTTTTATCATGAATTCAAAGTATTAGACACAGAATTTAAGGGTTTTAAGTAGTAAAAATATTTAATTTATTAATAACATTAATGGAGACCTTTTTTAGGGTTTGAGGTACTTATAAACCCTTGGATAAATATTATTTTTTAGAGAGGAATTACTTTTCATGTTTGAATAAAATAAGGAAAACCCGTGTGCTCAGGGATAGAGCATCACAACTAACAAGGTAGTGGGGCTTGAACCCATGACCGAAGGATGATAAGGGTTTTGCACTTTACCAATAGCTTATAGGATGTCCGAGTTAGGATAAAAGTTTTTAAATGTAAATATTATGTTAGAAACACAAAAAAATTTATTCTAGAAATAATGGTTGATTTATCTTGGAATAATATATGATAAAATCCTTCTAATATATGGGTTTCAAACTTAGTCCAAAAATTTCTAAAGAATCTTAAAGATAGTTATTTATGGAATAATTTTGTTTCAACTTTGAGTATTAATTTTTAAGATTAGCGTATCATTTGATGGTTTATTAATTTTTGAAATTATATTACCATGTGCTAACCATTTTGGTATTTGGTAATATCTAATGATTGGTGGAATATCTTGACTATCAATTTTATGGTTATGTGGTACTTAAAATCTTATTTTAGTGATTTAGGAGTTAGGAATTCATCTTGAATAATCATTGTTTGGAGAAAAAGATTATATTTTTATGTAAATTGACTAAGGGACATAATTCTACTAATAAATTAAGTATGTATTTTTCTATTAGCCTATATGGTAAGATAATTATCTAACTCTAGGAGATTGGTCTTGAAAAAAAATTTATTATCTTAGTACCATCAATTATGATGAACCGATGGTCTTTTCTATCATCGCAGATTTGTATTTTTGAGGCCCTTAACTTTCAATTGATTATTAACATGTTTGTGATCAATGACCTCAATAGATCTCTATAATTAATTGTTCTTTCCTCTATTAACACCTATGTTATCCCTATGTGGAATCCTAATAATGAATATCTTTTTGTGTCCTTTTTGTTTTCCACCTTCCTTTTTATGGCTATTGTTTTGGAAATGTTTTCACACTCTTTGCCACATACTTTTTGTATTTTTAATGACTTTTTTACTTCAAAATTTTTTTTATTAAATAATTTATAATTAATATGATTTTTTACTTTACTGTGTAAAATAATAAATTTCAGTTTAAATCAATTGTTTTTAATATTCATTATTATCTTTTTAAATAATTCTTTAATTTACATAATTCTGTTGAATTTGAATTTTATTTATTTATTCTTTTATTTTTATAAAATTTTGATTCTAGTTAGTGTATTAATTCCTTAATTAAATTAATTAATTATTTATTATTTGCATTTTAAATAAATAATTCTTTTGGGTTTTTATTATTTTAATAATTTAAATTATTTTTAACAATTTTAGTTTATTCATTTAATATTTATTATTCTTTAATTTACTTTATTAATTCTTTAATTAATTGATTAATTAGATCAATAAAGTAATATCAATTGTTTTAATTTTTTTTAAATTCATTTGTTTAAAATTAAATTCATTATTTAAAATAAATCATTATTAATTTAATTATTTAACTTTTTTTTATCTATTTGTTTTTCAATTATATTATATTTAATTTAATTTATAAATTGATTAATCTATTTTTAGTTATATTAAATTATTTATTTATTTATTTGTTGTTTGTTTTGTAGGTGGTGTCATGCGCTGCAGTTTCTTCATGGTCACGGTGCCACTGTACTTCTTCTCACGGTCTCACCGTTCCATGCCCCATCACCCTTGTGGAAATGTGACTGTCTCATCATTTCCACCCTTGTGGAACGGTGACCGTCTCACCGTTTCAAAAAAAATTAGCCACCGTCACTTTTCCATCGACCACTCTTCCACTGTTCCACTCCTCCATCTCCACTCTCACCATCATCAAAACACACCTCCTCATAGTAGATTATCCACACACAAACCACCATAGAAAATTGAACAACCAGTAGCACAATAGTTCATAGAAACACCACAACATAATTCCAACAACAATCACACAGTATCTCGAATCATTCACATTATTGATTGAAAGAAATAATCAAACAAATTAGCAAAAACATCGAACATCAAAAAAAAAATGAATCAAATTACCCAAATCTGAATACCATATTTGAAATCCTCAAATCCTCACCATGGCTCGACCTCCATTATCCTCGTGCACGAACCCGCCTTGCCTCCGGCGATCCTGCCTCCATCCCTTCAATTTTCTCTCCCTCCAGTAGCGGTTTCCCAACACGCTGCATCCCCTACTCTCCAGTGAACCACCCTAACCCCTTCTTTTCCTCTCCCCACTATGTGTCAAAGCCGCGCCCCCCCATATCGCTTCATCTGGAAAAATCCTCCTCACCACGGTCGAACCTATCGCCCCTTGTCGGAACATCTGACCCACACCACCACCCCCAAAGCTATCATGGATCCCTCTGCCTCACTGTTGTCTACACCTCCCTACTTCCCATCCCCTCTCCTCATGCACAAACCCTCCTCCCCCTTTCTATGATTTTTTTAAAAATATTTTTTAATTTTTTTTAAAAAAATCTAGGTTATTTTTTTTGAAAATACGCCACAAAGGCGGCATCCACGATGCCGTCTTTGTGCTCGGGTGAAAGGCGGCATCCTAGATGCTGCCTTTCCCCTCAGACATAAAAAAATATTTTTTCTAGAAAATTTTAATTTTTTTCTACAAAAGTAAAATTTTCAACAGAATTTATCCACTATTTCAAATCCAGTAGTACTGCCATTAGAGCAGTCTGGATTCTGACAGAGGCTCTCACATAGGGCTCCTTTTTATAAGAGAGCTTACCCTGGATATCATTCTGCATTTCCGATGTGGGATTTTGTTTCATGTACGTGAGTTTGAAAGACTATAAAATATAAACTATAAAGCCAATATAAATGAAACTTAAAACATGGATTAAACATATAAAAAATAGTTGAAAACAAAAAAAATTCATAAAAAATGACGATAAAAAATAATTTATAAGCTTTCAAAACCACTTACTTGAAACATAAGAAGTTTTGAGTATGTGATTTTGAAAGCTTATAAAATATAAATTATAAGACCAATATAAATGAAACTTAATATATGGATTAAACATAAAACAAATATTTGAAAATAAAAATAATTTTGTAAAAAATATTGATGAAATATAATTTATAAGCTTTCAAAACGACCAACATGAAACATAAAAATGTTTCAAGCACGTGACTTTGAAAGCCTATAAAATATAAACTATAAGACCGATATAAATGAAACATAAAACGCGGATTAAACATATAAAAAATAGTTGAAAATAAAAAGAATTTCGTAAAAAGTGTCCATGAAAAATAATTTATAAGCTTTCAAAACCACCTACTTGAAACTTAAAATGATTAAAGTATGCAGTTTTAAAAGATTAAAATATAAAATATAAGACCGATATAATTTAAAGTTAAAACATGGATTAAACATATAATAATTCATTTAATTATTAAATTAATATTATTAATAATTAATTATATAATTATTAATTAGTTAATTAGAAATTATTAATAATTAATTATATAATAATTAACTAATTAATTAGTAATATAATAATTTAGTATATAATAGTTAATTAGTTAATTAGTAATATAATTATAAATTATATTTATCCATTATAATTAATAATTAGTAATTATTCAAAATTATTATATAATAATTAATTAGTTAATTGGTTATATAATTTTTAATTATATAATAGTTAATTAGTTAATTAGTAATATAATTATAAATTAAAATTATTCATTAAAATTATTAATTATAATTAATAATTAAATATTAATTTATTAATTAATAATATAATTATTAATTATAAAACTATTAATTTTTTAATAATTAGTTAGTTAATTAGTAATTGTTAATAATAAAATATATAATAAATAATTAGTAAATTACTAATATAATTAGTAAATTAGTAAT
The DNA here is from genome assembly GCA_963277665.1 of Viscum album. Taxonomy (NCBI): domain Eukaryota; kingdom Viridiplantae; phylum Streptophyta; class Magnoliopsida; order Santalales; family Viscaceae; genus Viscum; species Viscum album. The sequence continues at coordinate 1,687,782,161 of OY728163.1, read as the reverse complement.
ATATTTATTAATTATTTAATAATTAATTAGTTACGTAGAAATATAATTATTAATTATTTAATAATTAATTAGTTACATAGGAATATAATTATTAATTATATAATAATTAATTAGTTGATTAGTAATATAATTATTAACTATATAATTTGTAATTTGTTAATTAGTGTTTATTAATAATTAATTATATAATAACTAATTAGTTAATTAGTAATAAAATTATTAATTATACAACAGTTAATTAGTTACTTTTTTGAGAAAGATAGAGTCGAGGCCCTTTTTATAATTAGTTAATTAGTAATATAATTATAAATTATAATTATTCATTATAATTATTAGATAGTATTTATTAAAAATTATTATATAATAATTAATTAGTTAATTGGTAATTTAATTATTAATTATATAATAGTTAATTAGTTAATTAGTACAATAATTATTCATTATAATTATTCATTAGTAATTATTAAAAATTATTATATAATAAATAAGTAGTTAATTAGTAATATAATTATTCATTATAACTATTACTTATTAATTATTAATTATTAATTATATAATACTTAATTAGTAATATAATGATTAATTATATAATTATTATTAATATAACTATTAATTATATAATAATTAATTAGTTAATTAGTAATATAATTATAATCTTTCAAAGTCACGTACTTAAAACATTTTTAAGTTTCAAGTATGCGGTTTTGAAAGCTTATAAATTATTTTTCATGAACATTGTTTTGGAAATTACTTTTGTTTTCAACTATTTCTTATATTTTTAATCAATGTTTAACGTTTCATTTATATTGGTCTTCTATTTTTTGTTTTATGGTCTTTCCAATTCACATACTTGAAAATTTTTAAGTTTCAAGTAGGAGGTTTTGAAAGCTTATAAATTACATTTCATCAACATTTTTTTGGAAATTATTTTTGTTTTCAACTATTTATTATATGTTTAATCAATGCTTAAAGTTTAAATTATATTCATTTTATAGTTTATATTTTATAGTCTTTCAAATTCACGTACTTGAAACATTTTTAAGTTTCAAGTAGGCGGTTTTTAATGGTTATAGATTATTTTTCATCAACATTTTTGAGGAAATTATTTTAGTTTTCAACTATTTATTATATGTTTAATCAATATTTAAAATTTCATTTATATTGTCCTTATAGTTTATATTTTATTGTATGTCAAAGTCACGTACTTGAAACAGAATCCCACATCAGAAATGAAGAATGTACTGCGTAGGAAAGGGAGAACCTAAAACCCACAACGAAAATGAAGAATGATTTTCAAGGCAAACCCTCTTATAAAAGGGAGGCCTGGGTAAGAGATTCTGTCAGAATCCAGACTGCTGTAATGGCTGTAGCGCTGGATCTTTAATAGAAGATAAATTCTGCTGAAATTTTTTGTTTTGTATATATATATATATAAACAAAACAAAACACAAAAAATAATTCAAAAAAAAAGTTTTTTTAGGGGATAGGCGGCATCACGGATGCCGCCTTTCACCCGCAGTGCAAAGGCGACATAACAGATGCTGCCTTGAACCCAAAATGCAAAGGCGGCATCCGGGATGCCGCCTTTCTGGTGCATTTTAAAAAATATTTTTTCCCTAACTATTTTCTGGAAAATATTTTTTTTAAAAACGTAAAAAAAATCCCCCTTTCTAGCAACTTTTCATTATTTATTATTAATTTGTTTTGTTTTATATAATACATTATATAATATACATTACATATAATAACAATAGACAATTATATTGATATTAACATACATTATAAATTTAATTAGAATAACATAAAAAATATATAATTTTGTACATTATTTTTTATGTTATGTGTTATAAATATCTATTATACAGTAATAATAACAATAGGCATATTAATAAAATTATATAATATTATATATATAATATCAACTTCTTATATATAATATATGATATTAATAGTTATTATTTTAATAATAATGTTAGATATTAGTATTTTTATTTCCGTGATTTAAATATATGGTAAAGATAGTCTCATTTCCTTCATATCTGACTCACGTGCATTTTTTTGTAGAGGGTGGGTGGCTCACCGTGCATGCATCAATTCATTCAGTTAGGAGAAACTGCTCTAATGACAAGCGCGAGAGGAGCAGCACAGTGAAAGCTACACATGGAGGCTAGGGAACACATCATGCGAGATTCCAGAGACTTCCACTGGTCATTAGCAGTCATGACAGGCACGAGATTAGGGAGAACTCTAGGGAGGATGGTGATACCATTGATCAGAGGGAGAACTGATGATAGGGAGTGAGGCTTTTGATCGAGACTAGGGGAACATAGAAAGAGGAACATACAACATCACAGAGAGTACTCAGAGCAGAGATCAGAGAATTTCACACCTCGATTCCCAGGGTGGGACATCGAGTGCATTCCAGCATCACATCCACAATTGAGCAGCAGGAATATAGAACTTCAGGAGATCAAGCAGGGAGATGAACGATTTTATTTTCCTTGTACACTATTTTTCTGCAACTCAATTTAACATGAACTTCATTATTTCTTACTCTATGTTTTCATTGAAACCAACCGCTATGTCCAGCTGAATTCCTTCGGGGGGGGGGGGGGGTAAGCTGGTTGATTTGATTTGTTTATTCTTATTCATGCACTGCATATTTTTTATTATTATCTCTCTCGTTGTTTACAGATGAGTTTATTTTAAAAACAACAATATTAGGTGAAAAACAATCTTGTTCGTACCATCATTAAAACTGTTTCAATTTGAGGAACTCACTAACAAGTGAGTTATACTCGAATAAGAGAGACAAAATGAATTCAACTGACAAGTTGAGCCCCGTGATATATGATATTCATCACCATTGTATAGAATGGCTGTTACAGTTGAAGAACTGTAATGGTTATTTCATCGAAAACTAACCAGATGAAACATCTGACCAGTTACTTTAAGTCAGATCCATATGTCTAAAGTTTCAGTGCATGAACAAGGCTAAGAAATATTTAATTAGCCAGTGGAAATCCTCCCCTACTCATCTATTGGTTGTTTTCACCTCAATTTCCCTTGTTACTTTGTCTAATCCCTTTGCACTCACCAGATCACCCTCATTTCCTCACTCACCAATTCTCATTCACTCCACTTCACCACCATAAACTATTTTTGCCTGTTTTTGTGTGTGTGTTTTTATTTAGTTTATTTTTTTAGATCGCCAAACACAACATGGGACCTCCTTGTTGTTCGACCTTGTATTGTCACTATCCTAAGTAGTAGGTAGGTTATAAATTTTAGTTTGTCACCAATTCCCAACGACGTGCGAGCATGAAAATTTTGGCGCCATTGTCGAGGAGGATAGGTGAAATATTTAAAAAAAACCAAAAAAATTCACATATAAAAAAAATAGAAAACAAATAACAAAGAAAAAATAACTAAAACAAATTTGTAAAATGAAAAATTTAAATTCAAAAAAATTGTGAACCTGCTGTAGGAAAACCAAGTCTAAGTCTGAACACTTAGTACCTGGTAATCCTGAAATTAATAAGAACCTCAAGGAAGTAAACATGAAAAAATACAAGGTCAATATGGATGATAACAGAAATGAAAACATTAACAACCCACTTCTTGATAATTTGAACCAACCTGGAATGATGAACCCACCTGGGAATTAGATAGCTAAGAGGAACAGTTTGATATAATTCTTGTTACCTTCAGTGTCTAGTAATCCTTCATGCATTAGACTCTCTACTAGGTCTAGGAATTACGTGATCAATCAATCTATTCTTATTCAGCTTCCCACATTCAATGGAATTTCTAGTGAAGACTCTATTGACTTCTTTAGAGCCTGCTATTGTAGTGTCCAGTAGCTACCACTTAGGTGTCTCACTGAGGAAGAGCTTAAACTGAGAGTTTTCCCCTTCTACCTCAAGGGAAATTCTAGGTCTTGGTTTCAACAGTTAGAAGAAGAAATATTTGTCACCTGGGATCAAGTTTACAATGCCTTCACATTGAAATTATATCCTAGGAGGTTGACATCTGAAATTAGGCACAAAATTACTGGATTACTTCAGGATGAAGGAGAACTATTTCATGAAGCCTGGGATAGGTTTAGAGGTTTACTTAGGCAGTTTCCAAACCATTAATGTACACCCCAATTTCTCATGGACACCTTCTACAATAGTCTCACCCCTTACCACCAAACCTTGGTGGACCAGTCTTATGGAGGATACTTTAGTGACAGGACTACGGAAGAGATCAAAAAAATATTTAACACCTAAGCTAAAAATTCCTAGCACAAATGCTCTAGGAGGAGAACCATTGTGAGGAAGTAAACCACCCCTGATCCTCAAGATGAAGCCCAAGATGATGGGTTCTTTAATGAGAACTCACATGAAATCCTTAATGAGAAGTTCCACCACTGTGGTATGTAAGTCCATTCTCAAACTTGTTTTCCAAACATTGATATGCCTGTCTAGCCTCATGAGAGTGTCAACTTTGCTGGCTATGGACCTCGGTTGCATCCTAGGGACGATCCTTTTTCCAACACCTAAAATCAGGGGTATAGGAACCATCTGAACCTATCAAGGAGGTAGTAGGGAGTCCTCCAACCCACTTCCCCTCCTGGATTCCAGGAGCCTCCTAGGTAGCAATTCCAACCCCAACCCCAACCAAAGGCTGAGTCATCCAACTCAAAAGATGAGGTGAGAGACATGTTCCATCAGTTGATAGGGTGGATTAATGAAAAAAAGACCAAAAATGAATATGATAAAGTTCAAATGGATTCTAGAATGAAGAACTTCGAAATTCAACTAGGGCAGTTGTCTAGGGATGCTTTTAATAGACAAAAGGGCAGGCTACCCGACACCACTGAAGCCAATCCTAGGGAGAATGCCATGGATTTGACCACCAGAAGTTATATCCAAACTCACCAAGAGCCTATGGATGAACCCCAAAATGCTGGAAATGAGAAACTGGATGAATCTAGAAACTCAAATCTAAAAGAACCTGAATCTGGAAAACTGGACAGCACCACTAGAATACCTCCAGTTCTTGCTGTCCCAACTCAAAAACCCAAATAAAATGGCTTGAAAAACAAATAAAATAAAGGAGAGAAACTTGTTGAAGAAGAAGCTGTAGAGATGCCCCAAATTGTGAGGAATTTTTCTCATGTAATCCCTTTCCAAAAAATAATTAAGAAACCAATTCATGATTCTGAATTATTGAAAATTTTGAAAGTGGTTAAAAAACTGAATATTTATATCCCATTATTGGAAGAATTTATTCAAAGCCTGCCATATCTGAAATCACTCATGAAAATCTGTTCAAACAAAAAGACATTAGAGGAATTTTCCTCCTATATCTTAACAGATGAGTGTAGTGAAGTCTTGCAGAATAGGATACCTCATATGCTACAAGAACTAGGAATCTTTGTCATCCATTTCACTTTTGGGTATAGAGCTGGTAAGTTCAACTATTTGTGCAATCTAGGTGCTATTATCAATCTGATTCCATTTTCACTTTTTCAGCACCTAAGATTAGGAGTTCCCCAAACCACCACTATTGTTTTACATCTTTCTGATAGGTCCATTACTCATTTAGTGGGTAGGGTCGATGATCTGTTAGTGGGAGTAGGAAAACTCATTTTTCCTACTTACTTTCTTATCCTTGATATGGAGTGTGGCCAGGAGGTTCCTATCATTCTTGGTAAGCCCTTCCTAGCCAACAGGGGGGCTATGATAGATGTGTCCAAAGGGAAACTGATTTTCTATTTGGGTGAACAGGAAGAAGAATTCAATTTTTTTAATAAAATCCATGAACCCACCCTCCCATTTTTTTTTTCAAAATATGAGATGTTAGTTGCTAAGAGTACTGTTGATAAGAAGGAAGAAGAGTTTCGGAGAATGATAGATGAAATCAATAGCGAACCTGAAATCCCTACTACTTCTTGCATGGGCATCATCTCAAGTAAGAGAGAGAATTTGTTGATGAATAAGAGGGGTAATTCTTGGAGAACCTAGATGAGTTTGTTTTGGAGAACATTATTACCCCGAGAGAGGAGTCTGAGTTTGAGGAGATATCTTTTGGAAGCCCTAGCACTAAGGAAAAATCCTTTTCTACTGCCTTCTTCAAGAAGAAGCACGAAGACCTTGGGCCACCTAGGCCCAAGTGTCTTCCCTCCATCCAGTCACCACCCACCCTTGAACTCAAACCCCTCCCGTCCCATCTCAAATATTTTTTTAGGAGACCATTCCACCCATCATGTGATCATTTCATCCAATATAGAGGCGAGTCAAGAGTAAAATCTGCATAGTGTTTTGAAGAAGTACAAGTTTGTCATAGGTTAGTCAATTGTTGATATCAAGGGGATAAGTCTAGCCTTCTACATGTATAAAATTTCCAGGGAACATAAGGGTAAGCCTAGAGTAGAATCCCAAATAAGACTCAACCCCAACATGAAAGAAGTTGTGAGAGAAGAAGTGATTAGGTTGCTTAATGCTAGAATAATTTTTCCAATTTATGATAGCCCGTGGGTCAGTCCTGTCCAGGTGCTACCCAAGAAGAGTGGAGTGACAGTGGTCACTAATGAAAAGAATGAGGAAATCCAGACAAGAGTATTGAATAAAGGGAGAGTCTGTATAGACTACAAAAAGTTGATTTCATCCACAAGAGAGGATCACTTTCCCAAGCTATTTTTGGATCAAATGTTAGAGATACTTGCATGCAATGAATTCTTCTTCTTTCTTGATGGTTATTCTAGTTACAAGCAGATTTCCATTGCACCTGAGGACTAAGAGAAAAACACCTTCACCTATCCATTTGGGACATTTTCCTACAGGTGGATTCCCTTTTTCTTGTGTTGTGCTCCTTCCACTTTTCATAGGTGCATGATGGAAATTTTTTCAGACATGATTGAAAGGATAATTTAAGTGTTCATGGATGATTTTTCTGTTGTGGGAGCTAACTTTGAGAAATGTCTGAAAAACCTGGAACTAGTGTTAGAAAGGTTCCAAGAGACAAACTTAGTCTTAAACTGGGAAAAGTGCCAATTCACGGCCACTGAAGGCATAATTTATGGGACACAAAGATTCTAAGAAGGGGTTAGAGGTCGATAATGCTAAAATTGATGTCATACAAAAGTTCCCCCAACCTGAAAATGTCAAAGTAATCAGAAGTTTTTTGGGACATGATGGGTTCTATAGGAGGTACATTAAGGACTTTTATAAGATTATTAGACCCTTGTTCTCCCTACTGGTTAATGACACACCCTTTTTCTTCGATGAAACATGTCTAGAGGACTTTAATCTACTCAAAGAGAAGTTGACTACTTCACCTGTAATCACTGCTCCTGACTAGTAGCTTCTCTTTGAGGTTATGTGTGATGCTAGTGACTTTGAAGTAGGATCTATGTTAGGGTAGGGGAAGGATATGAAATTACATGTTATTTACTATGAAAGCAAGTTGCTGGACGATGACCAAAAAAATTACTCTACCACAGGAAAGGAGTTGGTTGCTATGATTTTTGATTTGGAAAAGTTCAGGTAGTATTTGATAGGATCAAGGATCATAATTTTCAATGATCATTCAGCCCTTAAGTACTTTCTGGCTAAAAAGGACTCAAAAAACCAGACTCATGAGGCGCACCTTGCAGTTATAGGAGTTTGATTTAGTGATTAAGCCTAAGAAAGGGGATGAGAATATAGTTGTATATCACTTTCCCTGATTGACCAATTCACCAAGTAAGGAACCAAAAGAGATCAATACTTCTTTCCCTGATGAACAATTTTTTGCTGCCTTTGTCTAGCAGTCTTCTTGGTTCGTACAGTATGCCAACTTTGGGATGACCCTCTTTTCATTAGAGGGTGTGCTGATGGGATTTTGAGAAGATGTCTGGTTGAGGATGAGATTTTGACTATACTTGAATGCTTCCATTCATCACCTTGGGGTGGCCACCATGGAGGATAAAAGACTGCTCAAAAGGTCCTATAGGCTAGTTTCTACTAGCCAACACTATTTAAAGATTCTAGGTGTCTGGTTATTGGTTGTGAAAATGTCAAATGTTAGGAAATGCTAGAAAAAGACCAGAATTACCCCAAAAAGGTATTCTGGATGTTGAAATCCTTGATGTGTGAGTCTTGGAATTCATGGGACCATTCCCATCCTCTTATGGGAATGAGTACATTTTGGTTGCAGTGGACTATGTGTCCATGTGGGTTGAGGAAGTATCTTTTCCCGACAATTCAGCGGCTAGTGTTGTGAAATTCATCAAGAAAAACATATTTTCTAGATTTGGTGTGCCTCAATCATTCATCACTGATAATAGGACCCACTTCAACAATTATATGTTCAAAGTTTTGATGGAGAAGTATGGGTTCCTACATAGGACATGCACAACTTACCACCCATAGTCCAATGGGAAAGAAGAAGTTTCAAGTAGGGAGATCAAACTAATTTTAGAGAAAATAGTGTGTAGCTCTAGGAAAGACTGGTCAAGGAAGTTGGTGAGGCCCTTTGGGCCTACATAACTGCTTATAAGACTCACATAGGGATGTCACCATATAGGATGATCTTTGGGAAAACATGCCATCTACCTATTGAGTTACAACAAAGATCTTATTAGGCAGTGAAGGCACTTAACTTTTATTTTAAGTCTACTGAAGGGAGGATACTGTTAGAGATGAGTGAGTTAGAGGAGATTCTAAGATAGTACTATGAGAATGATGAAATTTACAAAGAAAAAACAAAGGCTTTTCATGACTCAATCATTCAAAATAGGAATTTCAAGGTTGGTGAGAGGGTCCTACTTTTCAATTCTAGATTGAAGTTGTTTCCAGGAAATTTGAAGTCCAAATGGTTAGGAACATTTACCATTGTTCAAGTCTTGGTTAATGGAGCTGTTGAGATGGTTGGAGAAGATAATAGACCTTTCTTAGTCAATGGTCAAATAATAAAGCACTTATTTGAAGGGAAACCAAAGGTCTTGGCTACCATATCTCTGTTGGAAGAACAAGATGATTCAAGTATAACTGAGGAATTTTAACTCAGTGTTTCATGGGAACTAACCCATGGTTTCTTAGTTGTTTCCCTTTTATTTTTATTCATTAATAAATTTAATCCCTGCTCATTTTCTCTGGTTCAATTACTTAACTTCTTGATGGTGATTCATGATCTGTTATTGTTTTAGAGAGATTTGCAATCCACTGCATCATATGGATACCATTTCTCTCCACTCGCTCTCTTAGGTTACTTATCTTGAACATAAAACTCTGAAATCTTATTTTAATTATTTTAACCTATAGGTTAATGAAGAGTAGTACCAACCCAGTGATGCTAAAGAGAATCTATTGCTGGAAGCCACTGTTAAAGGTCCAATAATTCATGGAATTTTTGTTCTTCTCTCTTTTACTTTCAATTACTTGCTTACTCTTAAATGTGAACTAAGTGTGGGAGTCTTCACACTAATTTTTCAAAACTATTAGACTGTGTTTTCTTTCATGGGTGTTTAGCTGCTAGTATATAGAGAGTTGAAAAATTATTTTGAGCTGAGTTATGAACCATGCTTGCACCCACTTCTTTCAATTTCATTATACTGCTGCTCCACATCACTATTAATCATGCTACTATCTGAAGTAAATTGGTTAAATCCTTTGTCTAATATTTAAAAATTATAAGCATTAATATTTTATGAATAAAACTGAGCATGTTACTGGTGAAGTTGGTGGGGTTGGTTTCTTTTGTTTTTGTTTTTATTTTCTTTCACTTTTTGTGTGGCATAAAAATTTTTGGTACTTCATTGATACCCCTCCATATCCTTTTTCAGCTGAAATGTCTATCAGTTTTGAACATAATCTGTCTTCCACCTTAGAATAAAACATTGGGGACAATTTTTGGTTTTACGTGTGGGGGAGAGGGGTCATTCTAGTGTCATGTCGAATTCCTCCTTCTTGAACCTGAGTTTGTGGTTGTTTAAAAAATGGTCAAATTTTTTCTAAAAAATGGTTCAAAATTATTTTAAAAATTTTCAAATTATTTCATCACATTATAGTCATTGGATTTTCATTGGTACTACAATTATGTCTTGTTTATTGGATAACTATTTACTGGTTGTTGAGAGTGGCACTTAGTTAGAAACGGTTAAGCATGAATGATTGTTGAGTGAAAATTTTCACTGTCTCTATGAAACATTCTGTTTAGGAACTGAGGATAGGAGTGTGATAGGATAGGTTTTGTGGGATGAGGATCATGAATTGTAGTAATTATAAGTTCTCACTAGAACATAGGGGACTCACAATTTTTGAAAATTAAATAATATTAAATAACTTTAGAAAGTCATCCCGAATGATTATTAATTAAGTCCTTTGAAACTTGAAAAAAATGGGAAAATGGGATCCCACAGTGGGTATCTAAGACAAGGTGAATTGGGTGCATTTCTGTGAATAAATACATCCAATTTTAATATTAATAAGTGCTATGCACAGTGCTCTTCATATGGAATATGGCTGGGAAAGATTAAAATAAAGTGCCCTTGTCAAAAATGGACTCACTAAGGTGAGGGGAATTTTGAACCCAGATGAAGAAGGGGGAAATTGACTTGGTAAATTTTCATTTTAGTTGAATCAATAAAATGATGAAATTAATGGACTTCAATTTTTGGAACCTAGGAGAAGGTGAGAATGGAAGGTCCACTTGGTTAATTTTTAAGTTCAACTGCATCTAACCTGTCAACACTCCTTGAATTAGAACTTGAATTGGAAGGTGAAGTCGGAAAGTTAATTAGTACACATAGGAGAGATGAAATACTTGATAGTGTATGAATTTTTGATGCTCTAGACTTCCAGTGGGTATTTGAAGCTAGACAGGATACTATTTTTGAACACCTTTTAAAATCCTGACCGACTTTTGGTCTTGCTCCTCTTGATATTTAAGTTCAATCATGCACTTTCTGAGCTGAAATTCACAAATCATATTTCTATTTTGAATTCAAAGTCATGTGCATGTTTGAGGATAAACAAAGTTTTAATTGTGGGGGAGTTTGATGTGGCAGTGTTTTCACACTCTTTTGCACATCCTTATTGTATTTTTATTGACTTTTTTTACTTGAAAATGTAGTTTTTTATTAAATAATTGATAATTAATGTGATTTTGTACTTTTTCGTGTAAATTAATCAATTTTAGTTTAAATCAATTGTTTTTAATATTCATTATTGTATTTTTAAATAATTCTTTAATTTACTTAATTCTTTTGAATTTGAATTTTATTTATTTATTCTTTTATTTATATAAATTTCTGATTCTAGTTAGTGTATTAATTCATTAATTAAATTAAATAATTATTTATTCTTTAAATTGTAAATAAATTACTCCTTTTGGTTTTTAGTCTTTTCATAATTTAAATTAATTTTAACAATTTAAGTTTATTCATTTAATATTTCTTATTCATTAATTTACTTTATTAATTATTTAATTAATTGGTTAATTAGATCAAGTAAGTAATATCAATTGTTTTAATTTGTTCTGAATTGATTTATTTATAATTAAGTTCATTCTTTTATATAAATAATTATTCATTTTTTTATTTAACTTTGTTTTATCTATTTGTTTTTCAATTTTATTATATTTAATTTAATTTATTAATTGATTAATATATTTTTTTATTATTAAATTATTTATTAATTTGTTTTTTGTCTGTTTTGCAGGCGGTGCCATGCACCACATTTTCTTCAAGGTCACAGTGCCACCGTATTGACTCTCACGGTCTCACCATTCCGCACCCCAGCACCCTTGTGGAATGGTGACAGTCTCACCACTTCAAAAAAACCCGCCACCGTCACTTTTCCTTTGACCACTCTTCCACTGTTACACTCCTCCATCTCCACTATCACCATCATGGAAACACACCTCCTCATAGCATCTTCTCCACACACAAACCACCACAGCAAATTGAACAACCAGTAGCACAACAATTCGAAGAAACACATCATGAAAATTCGAACAAAAATCACACAGCAACCCGAACCATTCACATTACCGGTAGACAAAAATCATCAAACATATCAGCAGTAGCATCAAACATCAAAAACATGAATATAATTATCCACATATGAATACCAGATTTGAAATCATCAAACCCTCTCCATGGCTCGACCTTTATTCTCCTCGTGCACGAACCCGCCTTGCTGCCGACGACCCTGCCTCCATCCCTTCACTTTTCCCTCCCTCCAGCTGTGGTTTCCCATCACACTACATCCCCTAATCTACGGGGAACCACCCGAAACCCTTATTTTCCTCTCCCCACTATGCGTCAATGCCACTCCCCCCATCCTTCTTCGTCCGAAAAAATCCTCCTCACCATGGTCAAACCCGTCTCCCCCTGCTGAAATATTTGCCTCACACCGCCGCCCCCGAATCCACTGACGATCCCTCTACCTCACCACTACTTGCACCTCCTTGCTTCCCCTCCCCTCTCCTCATGAATGAACCCCCCTCCCCCTTTCTAGTCTATTTTCATTATTATTATTATTTTATTTTGTTTTTTATAATAAATTATATAATATACATAACATATAATAACATATAATAACAATTGACAATTATATTGATATTAATATACATAATAAATTTAATTAGTATAACATTATTAATATATAATTGTGTACATTATTTTTTATGTTATGTGTTATATATATCTCATATATAGTAATAATAATAATAGGTATATTAATAAAAGTATATAATCTTATATATATTATATCAACTTCTTATATATCATATATGATATTAATAGTTATTATTTTAATAAAAATGTTAGATATTAGTAATTTTATTTCAGTGATTTAAATATATAGTAAAGATAGTTTTATTTCCTTCATATCTGACTCACGTGCATTTTTTGCAGAGGTAGGGTGGCTCGCCGTGGGTGCATCAATTCATTCAGTTAGGAGCAACTGCACTAGTGACAAGCATGGGAGGAGCAGTGCAGTGAATTCTACACGTGGAGACCAAGGAACACCTCGGGTGAGATTCTAGAGACATCCACTAGTCATTTACAGTCGTGATGGGCATGAGATCAGGGAGAACTTGAGGGAGGAGGGTGATAACATTGATCAGAGGGAGAACTAGAGATATGAAGTGTGGCTTTTGATCGAGACTGGGGGAGCAGAGTAAGAGGAACATACCAAATCACAGAGAGTACTGAGAGGAGAGATTAGAGAATTTCACACCTCGATTCCCAGGTCAGGACATCGAGCGCATTCCAACATCACATCCACCATTGAGCAGCAGAAATTTAGAACTTCAGAAGGTCAAGTAGGGAGATGGGCGATTTTTTTCCTTTTGCTCTATTTTTCTGCAACTCAATTTAACATGAACATCATTATTTCTTACTCTATGTTTTCATTGAAACCAACTGCTATGTACAGCTAAATTCTTTCGGGGGGGGGGGGGGTAAGTTGGTTGATTTGATTTGTTTAGTATTATTCATGCACTGCATCATTTTTTTGATTGTATCTCTCATTGTTTACGGACAAGTTTATTTTCAAAACAACAAGATCGAGTGAAAACTGATCTTGTTTTTACCATAATGAAAACTGTTTCAATTTGAGGGACTCACTAACAAGTGAGTTATGCTCAAATGAGAGAGACACACTAAACTCAACTGACAAGTTGAGGCCAGTGATATCTGACCTTCATCACCATTAGATAGAATTATTGTTACAGTTGAAGAACTATAATGGTTATTTCATTGCAAAGTAACCAGACCACAAATCTTTCCAGTTACTTTAAGTCAGATCCATATGTCTAAAGTTTCAGTGCATGAACAAGGCTAAGAAATATTGAATCGGCCAGTGGACTTGCTCCCCCTACTCATCTGTTGGTTGTTTTCACCTCAACTTCCCTTGCTCCTCTGTCTACTCCCTTTGCACTCACCAACTCACCCTCATTTCCTCACTCACTAATTCTCATTCACTCAACTTCACCACCACCAACTTTTTTGCTTGTTTTTGTGTGTGTGTTTTTATTTAGTTTATTTTTTGAGATATCCAAACACAACATGAGGCCTCCCTGTGGTTTGACCCTGTCTTTCCACTGTCCTAAGTAGTAAGTAGGTTATAAATTTTAGTTTGTCACCCGTTCCCAACAACATGAGAGTGTGCAGTTATGTTTTATTAAATCTTTTTATGATGTTTATTTCAATAAAGGAATTCTAAAACCTTTAATACTTTGATAACCAAGATGAATTTTGAGAGAGAAATTAATTTTAAGGGTGTAGGATCTAACATCCCAAAATTTTATAAAATATATTCTTTCAAATGAATTTAAATTCTTTAATATATTGTGTTACCCTCAATACAGAGTTTATATTCCATCACACACAACACCTTTTTTATCTTTAATTTCATGAAACATTGAGTCCCTTTTATGATGTATATTACATGAACGGACGAGACTTCCTAGACAAAAATAAAACATTATTAATATTTATATAACATAATACTTTTCCCCTATACATTGGAATGAAGGAAATGAATGTGATTAACTAAATTATGAATTCATATTTTACCCATGTTTATAAAATCAATTTGTTTTTTACCAATTATTAGAAATGAAAAAATACCAATTGAATATAAAGGATGTGTTTTTATGAAAAGAATTTGTATGACTAGAATGGAATTTTACCTTAATAAATTAAATTCTTTACTATTAATAAAATATATTAAAGATATTTATATTATATTTAATAAATAAAATGTTTTTAAAATTCATCTAATATGTTTATAGGGTTAAGATAATAATAAATACAATTTTAAGCATCGATAGTTGTATATTTTTAAAAGTTAGTTTTAGTAAATTTTAACGGGGAACCTATTTAATATCTAATTTTGGACACATTTATAGTTTTTATTTGAAAAATAAACTTAATTTTTAAAATATTAATATAAAAATTTACTTTTTAGGATTTTGTAATATTTTTTGAGAACATTCAAATTGTGATGAATAGTGAACGACACTGAATTTTAATTGAAAACTGTTTTTTTGTCTGAATAATTTATGGTGTCAAGTAATATTTTGAATTGGTTTTAAAGTACAATTTGATCAATTTTATATCATTTAATACAATTTAGGTAATTTTTTATCTTTTTTATATGGATTTTATATATAAAAAATTAGCAATCTTTTGACATTTTTAGATTAAAAACCCGCTTTTTCATCGTGTTTGTGAGATTAATTTTATGTTAATTTCTAACAAACCAGTGATTAAAATTTAGAAAAATGGATTAAATATTTCTATTAATAATAATTTATAATTTATAATATGTTAAACTAATTTTTTGACAAAAAATATTAGTAAAATTAATTAAAATTAATTACATCGATTAATGTAAAAATGAGTTTACTTAGTGGTTAAAATTTAATTTTAAGAGGGAAAATGACCTTGAATCTTGTAAAAAAACCCATTGGATAGAAATTAATCAACCATATAACTTATTTTTTCAAATTGTGATCATTAAATTAGGAAGATAATGTAATACAGTCCTCTCAATAGTGTCTACCTTTTTATATTTACAAGAATACCACTCCCCCTATACTATAAAAAGGCATTCAGTCTCCCCAATTTACTTACACCTATAAATCCATTTGGATCAAATGAACCCTACACTAATAACCTCTAAACGTATATCCTATCACACTAGATTCCTTTATCTGGGCATAAATCCAACCAAGAAATCCCTTTGGTGCAAAATAAAATGAGTTACATGAAAAAGAGGTAACATTCTTCAAAGTGTATTTATGTTTTATCTCTTTCTACACAAATTAAACTCTTATAATTCCATGATTAAAAATAAAATTTGTATCATAAATATAATGATATGTTTTTATGTTAAGGTTTATAACTACACCTACACACACTTCCATCAAATGGTTAATGAACTTATCATTTGTGTGTACATCAAACCACTACCTAGAGATAAGATGTCGGTCATTTTTCTAATACTGAGTGTTTGAAGTCACCCCTCTTATGTTTCCTTTCAATAATGTTTTAATGAATGATGGATAAAGAGCTAGGTTTAAAATGTATTTCACAAGGATAATGTTGATGACCTATTGTGAAATACTAAAAGATAGGTTGAATGGGAGAAATTTCTTTTGAAGTCTTATGGTTCAATTCTTAAATGAGTTGTTTATGTAAGAGTAATTAATTATCTAAAAAACTAAACCTAAAATTTCCTCAAGGATATACATGATACATGTTTTCCTTTTGATTTTGTAAGGTTGGGATGAAAATTTTTGGTCAAAATTATCGGCATAAAATAAGGAAATGTAATGTTATGTATTTCTGCATAGGATAAGGGAGTTTGTGTTCTGGGTTGTTATAATTTTATCACTATTTTTAGATCAAATGATTTTTCATCTTCAACTTCTGTCAATAGGGTTTTTATGCTTTAATGTCCAACCTTTGAAATAAATTTTGACCACTCTCTCTGATCAATCAATGAGGCATCAAGCACCATGAATATCATCATAAATGTATGATTCGATCTATTTTAAACCATTTACATGGAGAATATTATATTTAAAAATAATATATGAAGATATAGTGAGGCGTTCACATATCAAATACATGAAAGTTAATGCATGTGATTCTGTACACATACACATGAGGTTTAATTTCAAAAGATAAACAAAGACATTGTGAATCCATTTATATGAGGACTCTAATTTTCTTAATATCAAAATGGCTTGAATATTTGAGATATTTGGTATATTTTATAACATATTTTGAATCACCATTTTTTTGGTAGTATATTAATTCTAATTCAGAAGAAGCAATTCAACCTTTCCTATAAATATAGAGGTTCTATTCAGAGAGTGATTGACAAAATATTCAAGTATTATCTATATAAAGAATTTATATTTTTTATGCATGAACTAGTTCATGTAAGTAGTTCTTACATGGTCGTTTTATGTTAAGTGATGATATCTCATAAAACTCTTCAGTTATGTGAATAATAACCCTAAAACCTATGTCTATCATAACGAAAAAAGGGGAGATCCTACAAATAACTGATTTCTTTCATGAAGATAAATAATTTATGGATTAACCAAATCACAAAAAGGTGAAAGATAAGAGAACCACATGCTATATTCATAGGAAGGATAAGAAGACTTCACAAGCCATACATTGATTCCACGATGGAAGTGGGGATAAGATATGTGTCACATAACATTATCCTTCTTATATAAATGAACAAAGACAATACATATACAAATATCTCTTACAATAAGAAAAATAACTTGGACAATACACATAATGCATTATGTTATTGGTTTATGTGAAGAATATAATGAATTTATGAATTTAGTATTTTATGAAACAAATATGTATAATTTTATATATAATATATAAAATATTACATAATTATATCTTATATGTTATATGGTTTGAAAGAGATACCATGCACATCACAAATGACATGATTTCATGAAGATACATTGAGAATTCATCATTGAAATAAGATATCTCATATTATTGGTCAAAGATGAAATGAAAAATAAGAATAAGTGGCATAAATATTATTTATTTATTGTTATTTGAGTCATAGTAATTTTAGATTTCCAGTCTAATGCACATTCATATTATTATTATTTAAGAATAAGAAGTGGAGGCATCAATATTGTTATATAAATTTAGATATTTCATTGATAGTATCATTCAAGGAAACCATTTGATTGATTCATTCAAAGGAAGTTGATCAGAGTAATTGGTGTCTATTAAGGAAGACTTGTTATACATTTTCGATCACTTCTGGAAAAGTAGGTAGACATCATATTTTTTGATAAAATGAATATCTTGCATTATACCTAGTAAATTACAGGATAAGAGATTCAAAGACATAAACTTTCCTATTATGTTCTTGATAATAAAAGAGAAGATGTGTCCGAGTGGGATAATAACCACTACACAATGAGGACATAGTCATCCAAACTAGAGGTGATCCTCATTAAAAATCCTCATATTATTTTTTATTTATTTAATTATTTACCTGATTTATAAATAATTTTGAAGAATAAAATAAAAACATTCACCAAATAATTGATAGAGGTATAAAAAGGTAAAAAAAATTTATAGCGATAAAAATTAATCCTGCAATGATTCACCCCTCCATGTGTGGGCACCCCAATGTAATTATAACACTCACATATGTGATTCTATTGATCTCCAATCACTTAATAAACATCTCTATTTCTTTGAAAATATGATTCAAGTAACTGAGTCTGCTCTGGGAACCCCTCACACACCGCAATCGTGCTTCCTTGCATGGTGGTCCCACCACCACTCCTTGTGCACTCTACATGAACCCCTTCCTACTTGAATAGGAGAATTACCTTCACTATACCCCCATACACTCATATCTAGACTAGCAAGGTTGGATCTTGAATGGTGGCGTCTTCTCCCTTAAATGGTGTTCAGATTAGTTGGCTTGTTTGGTTCAGAGATAGAATATTTTTTACTAACATTTGTAAAATAGTTAGGTAAATTATCAACTAGTAAATTCCATTTCCTCAAAATTTTCCTTCTCATTTTTATTTAACTAAAATAAATATTCTTATATTCATCTCTCTGCATTGAATTAATGAACTCCATCCTAATTTGATCATCCAAACATGTCATAGAATGGTATCATCATTTAATAAATATATTGAAATATCCAATAATCATTGGAACATGTCTTTGAGCATTTAAGAATGTATTAAAAATCACCAAATATATCATTTTTCTAAACCAATTAAGAAAATCCTTTTTTTCATATACCACCTCCAATATTTATATACCAATCTTAATCCATTGAATATAATTAGACATTCTTCTTGGGTAATTCTTAACAAATTCCTAGATATTCTTCTTTACTTACACCATATTGATATCAAATATTTATGAAACTCCATGTATAGTGACATTTGTTTCATATGATTTCTCCAGGGTGCACACATCAATCTGTCGAGGACGAGGACACACTATTTTTTTCCCTGCATTCCCACTTTCTAAAGGCGGGTGACATCCGTCTCTTATTTAGGGATGTTTTCTCCTTGATCGAAATGGGATGATGGGATGTCGGTTACTCCTTCTATGGATTCCTCCTTAGAAATCGTTACTTAGTCCGGGTCTCCCTTATAGATTAAGACGTTATTCATGAAACTCTTCCCGGTTCCATGTCTTTATGGATGCCGATTAATTACACTACTTCTTTTGGGACATTCGAAGTGGTCTGGTTAGGGCAACAACCTTCAATTGTGGGAGTAGTCACGTTGGAAATCATTGGCATATTTGGACACTGGAACACTAGCGTGTCTATGTTTCTTTCCCTTATGATAAGGCTTCTTGAGGGTGCAGAATCTCGAGGAATCCCACGTCGAAAGCGAGGAATTTTATGCCATAGGTATGTATATGAGGTTTTCCTCATCTTACCATGTTCAACACAGCGTATGCCACGAGTTTAACATATAGCGGAGATAGATAAATTTGATCGGAACACTGCCTGGAGGGGATCAGATGGGTGAAACCCTTAGAGGGAACACTGATGCTGGGACTAACGCGTAGTTAGATACCCGGTTACTACTAGGAATAGTGAGAAAGTGGGTGACGTGATCTCACAGGGATGTGGCGTCCTAGGTATGAATCATGATGTATGGTGGATAGTTGAATGGAGTAGAGGGGAAATGAGATGGAACTAGAGTGAGGAAGATGGTGATGTTGGTATTGACCTGCAAAGAGACTTCCTACGTATCCCCATGGAAGGGAATCAAAGTCTGTGTAGTTTGGTGAGGTAATGGGACACCTAAGGAAGCGACTCGTATGAAGGGGACCTAGAGGAAGTGGAACCTTTAGGTTATGAAAAGACCTTCCCGAAACACATAGGCACTGGGAAAAGACCAGGATGAGACATGGGTGGAGGATTCCTACATACCATTCCTTGGAAAGGATAAAAGTCCACGTAGTTCAGGATGGGGCATAGAATCAGGGTGTGTGCAGAGGTCATCGACCCAATGATATACTGGGGCTTACATGTGGTTAGAAGCCTGAGGTTGGTCTGACACTTGAGGATTGACTAGAGATATGGGTCCCAATGAAAGGGACACCAACGACTTACCGTAATACGAGGATCGTAACGGCTTACCATCAACTCTAGTATAATGGCTTACCATCAATTGGGGATCACGATAGCTTACCATCGATTGGGGATCACGATGACTTAACATATATTGGGGATCATGATGGCTTACCATTGATTGGGGTTGGACATCAGGGAGTTTTCCTACGTACCTTGTCTAGGAGACAAGGATAAAAACCCACACAGTTTAAATGGGTACATTTTAATATCTTGCAGGAAAAAATGGGTGTACAGTTTAACATCATGCAGGATGGAGGTTGACAGACATGAAGTGGTTCAGACCGATGGGTGTTGGGCTTGATCCTTAGGGAGGCTTCCTATATACCTTTCCTTGGAAAGGATCTAAGTCCCCATAGTTCAGGAAGTGTTAGTGAATCGACATGAAATGAGTCGGGACCAATGGTTGTTAGGCTTGAACCTCAGGGAGGCTTCCTACGTACCTTTCCTTGGCAAGGATCAATGTCATGTTGTTCAGGATGGTGTTTGTGAATTGAAATGAAATTAGTCAGGAACAATGGTTGTTGGGCTTGAACCTTAGAGAGGCTTTCTACACACCTTTCCTTGGAAAAGATCAAAGTCCATATAGTTCGGAATGGTTGGTGAACTGACGTTAAGGGGTCAAGACCAATGGTTGTTGAGCTTGAACCTTAGAAAGGATTTCTACGCACCTTTACTTGGAAAGGATCAAAGTCCACGTAGTTCAGGATGTGTTGGGGATTACACGATAAGGCAGCCCAGGGAGGATGTCATGATCGATGATTACTCTAATTCCATGTGAGTCATGCTTGGTGTGAGAAACAAGAGGAAGGAAAGACCAGATGATCACATCATGAAAGTTGCATCAATGGGAAGTGGAGTGGGTCTTACACGTGGTCAGTATCCCAAAAATAAAACAGGGGCTTATGCGTGGTTCACAGCCCATGGAAATGGATATTGGGACTTACTCCAGGATGGAGGCCCAAGAGGCGACCAAGCCCAGCAGGAGAGGGATTTGGCATGGAAGAGAGGAGGGTTTCGGTGCTAATCCCCCCTCTATGGTCTTTTTCTAGGAAGAATATAGGAGGAGTAGGGATTTTGATTCCTGCAAGAAAGTCTAGGGGCTTAAACCAAGGTTGTTTCCCTTTCCCCACGGACAGATGCCATGCCAGTAAAGAAGATCTCATTCAATGTGAGGAAGATCTCACTCCCGTGGAGTAGAGAGAGCATCGAGAATGTCCGATATGGGGCACCCCACATATTATTCATAGGGAAAGGCCACAATTTAACATCATATGCTGAGGATGATGGTGCTTGGAAATTTAATGTTATGCAGCTCAGGCGATGTGGGTTCACTCTGCACCCGCTATGACTTACATAACTAATACCCACCCACCCTTGGGGAAGGGAAGGCATCTACAATTCCGGGTGGTTGGGGTGTTATAGAGTGATCAATTGAGGGGCCCACATTAGCATGGTTATGTAAAGAAGCAATATCCATTAGTGTTCCTATGATAAGAATCATTTGGAAAAGCAACAGAATGTAAATTACCACCCATGGTACTTTGAAATCACTTCATAAAAACATGGATGGTCACACAGGAAAAAGAGTTATAGTGAAAAGGGGTTTATAGGAAGAAGCCTTGTGAAACACTGGGGCTCTATGTACGGAAGGGGATTCACAAAGGGGTATGCTTCACGATTTAAAGTGGCCTAGCCTAGGAATAGGGTATAGGTGTATATCGAAGGTTCTTCATGAAGTGGAAAGGCTTTTTCAGAGCAGTGTTTCACAAAGCTAGGGTTCCGTATGAAGTGTAGCATTACGAAGTAATGAGTTTTGTGAAGCATAGTGACCCTGCCTTAGCATGTGGGTTACATGTGCACATAGAGTATGTTGAGAATCATATGTGCTCTGCGAAGATGCGATCCCCCTTGGGGATCCCATTCCTTTTGGAAGGCCTGTGGGCTCCACAAAAGGTATCCCCCTTTGAAGAGGGATTGAATTTAAGGAAAGGAAAAGGCAGTTCATGATGCTAAATTAACTTGAAGAGCTCATGGTTCATAGAGTAAACATTGCTTTGTGATTGGATATCTAAGAAGGAAAAAGGTCAGAGGATCCAAGCTTTGGGATCAAGGGTAGATCAGTATTTATAGGCAAAAGGTGTTGTGAAGTAGAGCTCACCTGACATGAAGACACGTGGAATTTTATCATAACCAAGGAGCCTCCCACATCCTTCCTCCATGGAAGCTTCTCAAATTTCAATCTAGTTCGCAGATCCTCCCGCATCCTTACTACACGACGACTTTGAAAAATTAAATCTGATTTGCGGAGACTCATGCCACCTTGCTCCACAGCGGCTTCGTAGAGGGGGAGCTTTGTGCCAGCCATGGTCCTGCGGGTTTCTGCAGACATGCTTTGTAAGGAATCCCCAAGGGCTTCACGTTTTCTCTTCCTTTTCCCAAATTTTGGTGCTATAAAATGCCCCCCATCAGGCTTGAAGAAAAGAAGAAAGTGAGGGTAAAAGGCTGAGGGAAAATCGACAAAAAATATTTTTCCAATCGTGAAGCGAGCTCACAAACAGGGCTCCCAAAGAAGGCTTATAGGGAAGATAGGTGAAGCGCGGGCTGAGGGAACCACAAATATCACTGTGGTTAGATGAACCATGAAGCACATGGGCCATCACCTTTAAATAGAGGATTCCAACCTCTCTTTTTTCCTTTCTCACCTCCGCGTTTTGGAATTTCACACTCTCGATTCGCGAAGCTCCACGTACTCCATGACTACTCTCTGCAAATCAGGCCTTCTTCTTCATGGCACACAACAAGAATTTGACTCCATGAAGGTTCACTCTTTGTCTTGCATTTTAAGGTTGGGGTATGTCTCCATGATTTCTTTGCTGGAACCGAGCTTCGAAAACAGTCTTCGCGAACGAGCTCCACGAACTAGCTCCGCAAATGAGCTTCATCAACGAAAACCAAAAACATTCATGTTACAAAGAATGAATTGGTAACCAAGAAGTTGTTGGGGGGGGGGGGGGGGGGTACTTACGGATGCTTCCTGAAGGGAGGAAATGGCGGATAGCTCGGGTATTGGGGAGTTTTCATGAAGCCATTCTGGCCATAATTCTCTCATGGAGTTGCTTTCATAGAGTGAGGAGTATTATCCCCTATGAAGGTGGTTGCCTATGTATGGATTTATCCTGAGGGATGAAATCTTCATCCCTGAAGAGATCAGGGAAGAACCAGCTTACTAGTTCAAGAGCACATCATTCCAACATCAGTGGTTCAGGGAAGCAAACGACCATGTCTGGGAGGACTTCACGCCTGTCAATGATGAATGTCTGTACAATCACTTGAAAAAAATTGATGGGAATGAACTAAAGCTGGATACATCTCCCCCATTTTACTATACTATCTTGAAGTCATCCCTGAGGAACCTGGAGAAGGGGTGTCCTGATGAGTGGGATCTACGCTAGGGAGGCAACTTCACAAATGACTGGACTTGGCCTACTAGGTAGGCGCCTCGTGCGAAGAATTCAGGGTAGAGATGAGGAGAGTGGGATTTTGTGAGGTGTCTTGGGCCTCATAATTCCAAATATATCATCCAAAGCAGCTGATACCATAGTTGCTGAGCAGATGGTGACCAAGACCTTCAACTTTCACCATGGAGAGGTCAACATCAGTCTATGGGAACTGTATCAAATCTTTGGGGTTCCAATATTTGGAAAGATATATTATTATTTCCTCCCTATTATGGGTGCATGGGAGGATTCAGAGTATATTCCAATTCTGGTAATGGCGTTGATGAACCTATTGCTAGGAGAGGATAAGCAATCAGTGAGGGACATCCATTTCAAATGGTGGTTCAAGTAGTTTTTGAAATTTTTGGAAAATAGGAAGTTCCTTGTGAGGCCTTGGACTTTCCTGAAGAGGGCTCAACGAGGTAATGAGCACTCGTACTGGAAGCTCTTGGAGGATATCCAGTGGAAGATGTGGGGATTCAGTGTCAGTATCGAGCTAGAAATGGTAGTCAGGATGGCTGTATTCATTGCGGTGCTCATTTGTAGTTGGATCCTACCGGTGAGAGACAGGAACATGGGCATGCGACCAAGCACATTTACCATGGTGTCTATTCTAGTGATAGGAGGAAGAGTTAACCTCAGGATCATGATGCTTGATATGCTATAAAAGATTATATGGCATATCAGTGAAGGGAAGAAGCCACAGAGAATATGCGGGACATTCATCCTTTTGTATGGGTGGATAGGGGCACATGTCAGGGTGATCTAGGAATATCCAAACCTCATATCTTCTCTAGGATCGAACTTCCACCCATCCATTCTGAATTATCTAGGGATATTTCCATCTAAGATGACAATGAAGGTGGTACTAAACCGAGTCTGGAAGGTAGACGAGTTCAATTTTCACCTGTTCCCCTTGCCAACGGGTTTGTTCACTAATGATGACCAGGGAACTGAAGGGAATTGTTCCTACATCCTAGCCTTTTGAGGTAGAGTTCTGGTGAAAAAAGTGAACCGCGTGTCCCTTTGTAAGCCATACAACCCACACTGATTTTCATAAAAATTTCAGTGCTTGCAGCAACCGACCCGACGAGTCTCTTTGGGGGTGTGCTAGAAGGACCACCAGTGCGTGATGAGGAAGATGTGGTTCATTTTCAAATGGAAATATGGGAATATGAGAAATGTTTTTCTTCCACCCACAACCATCATTGGCTGGTGAAGGAGTATGACAAGAGCTGAGAGGCATTCTACCCTGGGGAGATTCTTAGTCAGCCAACTGTTTAGGATAGCGATGGGGTGCCTCCCCAACCTTGAGGCTAGGACTGAAAGGTGACAAGGAAATCTCATTATGGCAGGGCTGTAGTGGCGACGAGGCCCGAACCGACCGTAGGGGAGGTAGTAACGGATTCAGAAATGGTAGCAGACCTGGTGGTCTTAGAGGAGTAGAGTCATCTAGAGGGGACTCCACAAAGGGGATTCCATAGGATATCCACTCAGGCTCTGGGGAAGCGACTACGTCACATAGACATGCTTGAGAACGATGTCTTTTCGGAGGCTTGGGACATATGGGATATCAACCGTAAATTTCTCAACCTATCTGAGATGTGGAAAAAACTGAACCATCTTGGGATAGATTTTCCAGGGATCGACCTTGTCAGGACTGACATTGTAGTATCCTAGGCGGAGGCAGAGCAATACATGGCCGAGTTGGAGGACTTCGTGCACTCCCGTGGTACCTTGCGTCCAATGAAAAACCAGGTAAAGGAGTTGTTGGATCGAATGACCCCTTTGTAGTTGTCAGCTATGGAGTTTAGGGAGCACTTTCCTCTTCCAGATGAATCAGATGAATCCACTTGGGGGGAGGAGGCCGGTAGAGGGAGTCCTCTAGATGAGGGTGAAGTTAGAGATTCAGACCCCAAAATGGAAGAGTTTGGAGAGGACCTTGAGGTAAAACCCTAAGTCCCTTTGTTGGTTTATGATTCCATGTTACATTTGAATACTCACTAATATATGAACTACACAAGAGGGACTCAAACACAGAACTCATTCCCACCCTTACAGTAGATGTAGATGCGGGGCCTTTGGGATCTATGCCCACAAATATGGCGATTATTACATCCAGCAGGGCCAGGATGCCCGAGGTGGTTCTTTAGAAGTATTTAGACTTCAAAAAAATATATGGAGGGTCACGCCTCATGGTCCCCAAAAAAAACCTAGTATCAAGGCCGAAAATTTGATCTCTATAAGTCTCCTTTACAGAATTTATGTCTACCACCCATTGACCAGGATGATTGACGTCTATGCCCTTTTTGGTATGCACAGTTATTCAAATGGAATAGGCTGCCTTGGTGAGGTTGGTTGGTACTTTTAGAGGCACCTTTCCTAGGGGAACACTAGTGGTCATGGAGGTGGATATCCAAACTGACCAAGCTACGACTCTCCCGATCACTTGTGGGACCATTAGTAGGGCTGATCCTAAGATTATTGGGGTGTGATCCAATGATGAAGATTGATCAGACATCATGGGTATAGCCACACCCGATCAAACACCAGATGCGGACCCGTCTGATGAGTTCTCTGGGGAATTCCACTTGTATGACACTGCCAACCTTGCAGACTCGGATGAGACGACCTATGATGAAGAGGATAGAAAAATAGTCCATCGCCGGTCATGGAGGCTGATCAAGTGTTTCATCTATGAAAACCCTCAAGCACAATGAATAGACTAGATGGAGAGACTTCATTTGTGACTGCATGAACTATGTACTAGGGTGGTGGATGCCCAACATCCCCACATGCTCTTCTGAGATCTCATGGTGGAGAAGATTTGGGAAAATGATTGTGGCCTTTTGTGGGATGGAAGCGGAGAAAAGCAGTGAACATAAAGAGGCTCTAGGAGGCTGAAAATGAGTTTCAATGGCTGTAGGTATTGGTAGATTGGAATTACTCTTTCCTCAATGCCCAATAAATGATCATATCATCGATAAATGCTCAACTATTGGAGGCCGAAGAGTGTATGAAGATAGCCTCTGAGGAGATGACCATCATCCGAACCAATGAAAAGAGCTATGCCTCATTGCTGCCAAGGAGGACTGGGAACTGAACAGGAAATAATGAATCTTGGATTCCACAAGGTAGAGGGTGTCGGAGCTACAACTCTCTTTTGATGGGGTCAACCCGTCCATGGGAGGGGTCGATCCTTGGGTACTGTGATGGATGTAACTTTTTAATGAACTTTCATGCTTTGGCTATTTATGTTGGATGCATTCATGAGTTCTATTATTAGTTTTGGTTTATTTTATTCCTATTACATTCTTAATGAATCCAATGATCAATTCCTAAGATCACATGGGTCGAGCTTGATATGAGAAACAAGGGACACCACCTTGATATTCCATCAAATACGAGGGTGCCAACCAAACATTGGAGGGTTTAAGCAACCAATCTGAATTTCTGGGAGGAAAGAGGGAGGCCCGACTGGAGGATGAAAATATTAGAACAGTCAAATTTTCATTTTCCCAATGCGCTCTAGTATACATGCGGGGTAACTCTAGGGGAGTCAGCATCCATCCAAACATAGGGGAATGTGAGGTGTGAATCACGATACCCAAAATTCAAAACATTTTGGGGGTGGGGTGACAATTATGGATAACTTTTGAAGTTGTTCGAAACATAGAATATTTTTTGTGTTAGCCTGATATAGGGATAACAAACGAGGGCTGACTACATACCATGTTCGAAACACGGGGCCTGACTCAGAATTTCATCCATTAGTCTTCCAGAATGTTGAACCAGGACAGTAGGTGAGCCATAGGCTAAGAAACCTTACTGTTGGGGAGGGGGTTCTTTTATAAATTAATGTGGTCTAGGGTGTGAATAAAGGGAACACAAAGCATGGAAGGTGTAATGGTGGGTTGTTCTAATGGAGTCCAACACTCTTTAAATTATGTCACCATGGTGGAAACTCATTAGGTGGGTGTATCAGTCTGATCAGGGATCATTCCTACTTCCAGACAGGACCTCTTTGGAAAAGAAGCTAACACATCCCATAATTTTCATGGGGTATCCCAAACATGATTAGGATATGGGATTAGTTTAATGCCATGCATTGATGATATGGTAATTCAGAATGGAAACACACGACATAGTACAAACCCTAACGCGAATGAGGATGATAAGAGTCCATACCATTATTTGTTATCAAATGGATTAGGGCAAAAAAAGTGATAGGATTTTAGATTCATTCGGCTAGAATCGAAGACAAGATTCTTGGGAATTCCTACTTATCCCATGATAATGGGAATCAAGCCATACGTAGTTCTGAAAGAGGGGGGGGGGGCAGGATTTTAGATTCCAAGGGATGGACCCAAAGACAAGATGCCTGGGCATTCATACATATCCCTTTAGGATGGGAATCAATCCATACATAGTTATGAAGATATCATGGTAAGGTACCAGTGCCAGGGATAGGTCGTGAGTTTCTAGCCCTCACACAAAAAAGAAGCAGTATTTTATAGATCTTGTTTTCCCTATAGAATAGATGTGTGTGTGTGTTTTGTGAAGCGATAAACCTATGAAAGAGAATCCTAGTATCACTGCTATAATCAAGCCATATGTAGTCAATGATAAATGGTGTGGTGGGTAACCAATACCAAACATGATTTCCCCTCAAGTGAGTACACCATTATACAGTGCCGTTTTTCATCATGCAGCCAGGACGATAATATCACAGTTTAAGGTCATGTGTTAGGAACAACCATGTATTTTAAGGTCGTTCAATAAAGACATTATAGTTTAGTGTCATTTGAGACTATAGGGGTAATGTGCATGACATTATAAATAATTCCAGATGTGAATGATGACTGGGCCTGTATCACACCATGCACAATTCCAAATAAGAAACCTTGGGCCGAGGGCCTACCAGAGGTCAGAAAATATGGGGATGGACCCATAGAAGAAATGTTCCAGTGTTTGTATGTATCCCATGAGGATAGAAATCAATCCATACATAGTTCTGAGAATAGGACAGGTAAGGAGATCTTAGTTTAAGGTCTTTGATCTCAGACCATGAAGAAGACAAACTCTCCCAAGAGAGCGATGATCTCGATCTGATCCCTAAGACCACATGAGTCAAACTATGTGTGGGAAACAAGTATAGAAGTGGTATTTCAAACACATGGGATACCTGTAAAGGGGAAGTCGGTGTAGAGCCCCGAATGACATCTTACTGTGGCTTTATCCTCATAACATGCAAATGTGCACTTAGGGATAGTATCAAGAGTGTCGAAATTCCACTTGGACATGATGGGTAGGAATATGATGTGTATCATGTAACCAACATTCAAGGCTTGATGGGGTTGGCATGACAAAAGAGCATAACTATTGACCATGTTTGAAACACAATATCTATATCATGTGACTTGGAATGGGAACAACAAATGTGTGTCAACTGCTGATCATATTTGAAATACGGGACTTGTATCAACTTGTTGTCTGAAAGCATTAAGGATGTTGGCTCATAATGGTAAGAGATCCCTTGGGCCTAGAATCCATGCCATTTGAGGCTACCCTCAAATGTGAAAGTTTATGAGACCCCAAATGAAGGGGAACAAAAAGCCTGAAAACTGGGTGAAAGCATGTCCTGTTTGAACATGACACTCTAGGATCTGAACTAGAGTACCCCTAGACATATTGGTGAATCACCGAAGAGGGTTGTGGGACCCAAATTAAGAGCATCCAACATGAAAATATGAGTGTAGGGAGAGAGAGTGAAGGGTGCCGATGAGAGGTAGGTACATCGCATGGTTGTTACAAACCCAACATGAATAAGGGCATAAGCCCATACCACACTGTGCACCCCTCCCCTATAAAGACATAGGACAATGGACCAGAATGATAAAAGGGTTTATAAGGGATGGGGTTGGATGCATAGACTAGATGTTTGGGTGATCCTACATATCCCATAATGATGGGAATCAAGCAACACATAATTCTTGGAGTATAGTTTAACGTCATATGGGACAACATTACATTTAATGTCATCTGAGACATGAAAATTTAAGGTCGTGCGGGAAAGGACAATTTAAGGTCATGTAGGACCGTTTAAAGTTTAATGTCATGTGGGATGACCCAAAGTTTAAGGTCATGTAGGACCATCTATAGTTTAAGGTCATGTAGTACACTCTATACTCCAGAAATGTATTGCTTGAGGAATATGGCATTGGGGAGAGGAGTTATATGCTCACCATCCATGGTAACCCCGGAGTATGTTCCATTAGGGAAAACATTGTGAATAATGTAAGTTCCTTCCCATTTGGGATTCAACTTGGGTGGTTTCCTACCGGGTATCATTAGTGATATTTGGGCCAACACCATGTCTACCTGCAAGAAGGAGGAGAGGCGAGCTTTCTTGTTGAAAGCACTAGCTATCGTTTTCTGATACCTTTCCAGAATGTTCAGGGCACAAATCCTATTCTCGTTGAGCACTTATAACTCATCCAGAAATATTTCAGCTACTTTATCTAGTGTTTTCTGATCATAGAGAGCTGTGTGCAATGAGTGAAATTTAATCTCGATGGGCAGGATGGCCTCCATTCCGTACACCAGGGAATATGGGGTCACCTGGGTGGAATTACAAGTCATCATCTGATAAGCCCATAGGGAATTGGGGAGCTTGTCCAGATAACTCTTCTTGTTCTTCCCAACCATTTTATGCAAAATTTTAGAGAGGGTTTTTTTAACACCTTGATCTATCCATTTTCATGCACATGATAGTGGGAGGTATGGTTAGAACGAATGTTGTATTTATCATACAATTCCATTAGCTCAGCTACCAGAAATTTCATGCTGTTATCGGTGAGGATGACATGAGGGACTCCGAATCGGTAGATGATGTTGAAGTTCACATAGTCAATGATGGAACATGATTTGACCTCTTAGAGTGAACTGATTCTTCCCACTTAGAGAAGAAATCCGTAGCGGTCAGGATGAACCTGCATTGGCGAGCTATCACCGGTGGATATGGTCCCATGACATCGAGTCTCCAGACTGCAAAGGTCCAAGAGTACTTGATAGTATGGAGAGGCTCTGACAGCTAATGTATAATGTTGGAATGAATTTGGAAATCATGTCACCTTTTGGAAAACTCTATGCAGTCATGGATCATGGAGGGCAAAAAATATACTAGTCTTAAGATCTGGTGAGATAGTTTCGACATGGTCTGATGAGCCCCACAGGAACCAACATGAATGTCTTTCATGACTTAAGAAATATCAACTCCTTGAATGCAACATAGGAGAACTTGATCAAACCCACCCTTGTAGAGGATCTGCTCATGACCAGGACTATCCTAGATGGTAAACTGAAACACGTGACATTGGATTCACTCACACTTATCCCGATCCATTGGGAGATTACCATTTTGGAGATACTCGACAAATGAGGTTCTCCAGTTGGGAGTCACCATAATCACTGCACCCAGGGGACATGGAGGTCTGGATATGGAGGTTTCGGTGGTAAAGTGGCTTACCCATGGGATATCATCGTCATCTAGAGTGGCAAGAGCGATGAATCTTCGATGTGACACATGGATTACCAAATCATCATGTTCAGGCTCCACAAGTGATGTAGCTAGACTGTTCACGGAGTCAGCTCGACCATTCTAGTATCGAGGGACATGAGTAACTTTTGGCCGTGATGGGAACTTGGCCATAAGTGGGATTGTGCATTCTAACATCAGTATGAAATTTGGATTTTTGATGACGTAGGCACCATTGATCTACTTGATGACTAGTTTGGAGTCCTGTTTCACATGCAAGTGGGGAAAACCAATCTCAAGGACCAGATCAAGGCCAATAATGGGAGCCTGATACTCTACCTCATTGTTAGTGCAACCTTCTAACAATAAGAATGAATACAATAGAATGGATGGTGGTAGGGTAATGAAGACAATACCCAAGACTACTATATTGAGCCTAGTTTCATTGAGTCGTCTGCTAGTGGGGCTCTGGGAAGCACCATCAATGTGCATTTACCAACATGGCATGGCTTGGTCTACCGAGAGAATCGCTTCATCGGGAAAATTGAGATCTAGGGACTAGTCTATATGAGTTAGATGAGTGGAAATGAAGTCTTCCTACACTTTCCCATTAATAGCCTTCTGAGGAATGAACATGATGTCGAACTTCTGAAGAATCACTACCCACTAAGCTAGATGGCCAAACAACATGGGGCGATTCCGGATGTACATTAGTGAATCTACTCAGGACAACAGGTGTAGCTCATGATGCTGAAGGTAATGTTGCAATTTCTATATTGAAAATACCCGTGAAAGGTAGCTCTTCTCGAAAGGGGAGTATCTGGTCTCCATATCAAGGAGCATGCGACTAAGATAGTAGATACTATTCCTTATTCCCTCACTGTTCTTTAGAAGAGAATGGTGCCAAGGGATAGTTCCTGGGTGGTCATGTAAAGAACCATCGACTTTCCAAAAATGGGTGGCATTAGGACCAGAGGCTGGAGCAAGTACTGCTTGATTTATTTGAAAGAAGTCTGACATTATTCATCCCAATTGTAGGTAGTTCCCTTATTCATGATCCGGGAAAATTTCATACACTTTACGGATAGGTTCGCGATGAATCGGCTTATGTAGGATAAGTGGCCGTGAAAGCCTCGAAGACCTCGGATGTTTCTCGGAGGAAAAATCTGGATAATGTCCTTGATCTTCTCTAGGTCAATTGTGATGCCCCTGTATCTTACAACGAAGCCAAGAAACTTTCCAGAGGTGACCTTTAAGGCACACTTCAGTGGGTTCATCTTCAGTTGGCTAGAATGAAGGAATCCAAAAACTTTCTCAAGGCCTTTGAGATAGTCCTAGAGCTAGAGTGATTTGAAAACCAGATCATTCACATAAAATTTCACCAATGTCCTGAGGAACATCTTAAATATGCGATGCATGGTACCCTGATAGGTGGCTTCTACAATCTTTAAACAGAAGGGCATGACATGGTAACAGAAAGTACCTTGTGGTGCCCTGAAAGTTATAGACTCCTCATCCTCATGGGCCATTTGGATATGGTTATAACTGAAATACCCATCCATGAAGGAGAGGTCCTGGAAGCTAGTTTCAGCATCAATCAACAATTCCATCACATGAATGGTAAAATCATCCTTCAGAAACTGATGGTTGAGATCCAGGAAGTTTATATAGACTTGGATCTGTTCGTTCTTCTCCTTGACTGGAACAATGTTGGATATCCATTTGGGGTATTGGACATTTTTAATGAAATCAGATCTAATGAGATTATCAACTTATGACTTGACTATGACTCTGTGAGAAGGGTGCATCTTTCTGGGAGGCTACTTAAACCCATGGTAATTTTCTGGGAGGCCAAGGCGGTAGATGAATACATGAGGTTCTAGTCCTAGATTCTCATCATAGCTCCAAGAAAATACATCATGATGCTGCTTCATGAAGTCCAAGGACTACTGTTGCTCTTCGACAGGCATAACAACACTGATCAATGTGGGTTGCAGGTCTTGCTCACTACTGAGGATCACCTATACCAATTCATCAGACATGGTGGATAATCCCTCATCAATTGCTGGGGAGCATAAAATAAATCCTATTCTTCACTTATGGAGGAGGGATCCTTAGTTGTAGGAGTTTCCTCAGAGTCAACAGATCCCAACGGGAGGATGGTACCAGTCGGAGCAGTGGTGGAAACTGCATCGGGGGACTCCTGTGATACCAAAACCATAGAGATGAACTCTATTGATCTGATCCCATCTTGTCTTCAGACAAAGGGAACACTTTTGATGATATCAAATCAATAGTGGAATGTTGGCTTGAGTCAATTTATCCCAGCCTAGCGGAACAAGAAAGTATGACGTATTTTTTTTGCCATGGGGCGGAAATCCCGATACCTTATGGGAGTAAGGAGCACTAGGATCACCTGAGCCTGATTCATGTAAGAGTACAAGGTGATCTTTCAATTTCACTTATACATGGGAATGTGCTCCCCCATATTTCTAGAAATAAAAAATCATTGTCCCATTTATGGGTTTGTAGCCTCCAATCGGTGGATTGGAAAGATGTAGGCATCATCCAGATCTGTCCACAGGTTGTTCGCAGCCGTAGCATGTTCATCCTTGTTAGCCTGAATCTTCTTGAACTTTCTCTTATAATATTCATCATCTAGATAGAGGGATTCACAAGAGAAAAAATGATACATGTCACCTTGAATTACACCCACTAGAGTATTAAGGGGGTACATGAGGCACTAGTGATACGATGAAGTAACTGCTACATGGAGGTGAAGCCACGGCCTACCCATCAATGCTTTGCAAGAATTTTCCTGCAAAACAACAATGAACTTAGTGTTGGAAACTAGATCACCAAACTAGGTCTTCAAGAAAATATCGCCGACCACTGTCTATTCCATCCTATCATAACCTTGTATTTTTAGGTCAAAGGGATTCAGGTCCTCCTCAGACAAACATAGTTTTCTCATTGTCCGAGTAAGTATTAGGTTGATCCTGGAGCCTGTGTCAACAAGACAATGACAAAACTACCCACCATTAAAATGGCTGGTGATTTACAATGGGTGGATGTTCATCTGTATGGAAGAGCCTTCATCTTCTACAGATAATGATATTATTTCTTGGAATTTAGCATGATTTACCGCCTCAGCATGGAAGGCTTCTGTGGTCGCTACCTCCATATCGAACTGAAGGGGGATTCTAAAAGACTAAGCAAGGACTTCAAGAATATCCACCGACATGAGAAGAGCCTCAAGGATGGAAATCCTTGTAGAAATTCTAGAAATATATTTGAGGATATCATGCTTCTGTGTCAGGTGTGAGCTTCTTCTTACAAGAGGTTTCTCTATGATAGGAGGTATGGCGGGCCCTACCGGGTGGACCAGCGGCTGACCGGTGCTGAGAATTTTCCACTACTCTCTTGTCAAAGCCTGTGGAGAAACCAATATATGAGGTCTAGATAGAGGATCACAACATGGTTGGGACAGCTTTGCCTGATCCAACAACACAAACAACGGTGATGGAAGACCTCATGACACCAAACGAGAAGGCTGTGCATTCTGAGCTCTGTGCTGGGCCTGTGGTCTGGTTTCAGGGGCATGCATAGCCTAGCTCAAAGTATGGACCGAAGCACTCCAATGACCCATATAGCCACGACTCTGTCGAAATTGGTGACAGTTGGGAACATTGGGGGGATTTTCCTGGCACTCCTCATCGTGGGGAATCACGTAGGGGTTTACCAGCTCTATGGTGTTAACCATGGTATATCCTTGAATGTCACATGGAGAGTTATCCACTACTGGATGGATTCTTGGAGGACTCACCATATCTGGAGTTATGAAGTCACTGAGAGTATGGGATGACGATGGCACCAGCAAGGGACTTTGTTTTCTCTTATGCTGCCGATGCTTGCTCTTATGGGAATAGGATGACTGAGTGGATGATACAAAAGTAGTAGCTGCGACTTCAAAAGGCTCTGGTCGATTCAGACATGCATGTTTAATACCATGGGAACAAGTGACTATTTTACAAGCCATCCAGTCATCTAACATTTGAGACCTGTGGCGAGACACATGATGTCACTCACCTTCACTATTACTGTTGCTATTGGGATTCATGAACCCACATCCTACATGTGTCGATACTCATCCCAATCAGACTATATTATTGTCGAACTGTTCTTGAAGCCTGTATTTATACACATAGCACTGTTTGTGGGTGTTCCCTAGAATCCTGTGATAGGGGCAGTAATTAGGGAAATCAATAAGGTTCACCTCTTATGGACTACTGTATTCAGAAAAACAAAAAATTCCCTATTATAAGGAACTACAAAAATAACCAGGGACCTGATCATCATTAAATGAGTAGGTCCTATTTCTTCTATCTGGGAAGGGGGATCTGGGAGACTGACCCTGACGAGGGGCTAGAGGAGCCTGTCGAGGAGGTGGATCAAGGTTGTCTCACCTGGGTGGTGGCTGTGCATTACGCGGGGGCACCTCCAGATTCTGAGGTGGGCGATGCTGGTTTGGAGGACACACCTGTGGTGGCGGGCCTCTACAATTCTATGGATTTGGCTCCATCAGTAATAATTATAGGTTTATGGGAGACTCTATTTGGGCCACAACAGTAGGCTCAACCCTGGCATCCCTTCTCATGGGGATTGCAAGAGGCAACAAATGTGCCTGGCTGGTCTATTGAAAGGATTTTTCTAGGTGGTAGGCCTTATCAAAGAAGTCTCGGAATCCCCCGAAGTTGTTTTAGATGATTAGATAGGGGACCAGTTCTGTATTAACATTCCATACACACATCATTAGTAGTTGATACTGAGTCAGTGTCATGTCAATGGAGTATGTGATCCCTTTCCACCAGGCGAAAAAGTCTACGACGCACTCTCCAGGTTGCTGTTTGCACTTGAAGAGGTCTGCAATACTCTTCTTTCAAGTGGTGGAACTGAACTGGTAGAGAAATTTCATATGGAGGTCTTCCCAGCCGGCTACGGATCCTATGGGTAGTTGGTTGTACCAGAAAAACACAGACCATTCTAATATGGGAAAAAATAATGGAGTTTGGTGGCCTCCTGCTACGCTAGAGTTTCCAATATGAGTCTACACCTTGAGATGAAGTGGTCCAGATTCTAGAGTAGGTCCCCTGTTCATTTGAAGGGGGAAAAGTGGGATTTCTGAAACCTGGGGGTGCTGTTAGATCATCCACCCACACCGGATATGGATCTCCATTAGGAGGTATTTCCACCTGTTTCAATTTCAATGCCTCGAGGCAAGCGATTACTACTTCCATGGGATCATCTTGTCAGGGATTCTTGTCTTGATGGGGATCCCTAACCACCATTGCATTGGAAGGTTCTTTAACATGATAAGTAGACCCAATGACTCATGGAGAGGCTGGTGGAATGACCTGGGGAGTGACTGGCATAACCTGAGCTGGGTCCCGAGGATTGTCACATCGCTCAGGTGGATTGGGCGACACAAACCACACCCTCTTTTTGTAAGTTTGAGCCTCAACCTTGTCTATGTGGGTAAGATGGTTAGGGTAACTTGGAGATAATTTTCCATGGGGAAGTTGCGTCTGCCCTTTCTAACCTGGTCGAGGTTCATCATAGTCCTATTTTTGATCCGCAATGCATTCATAAAGGAGGTCGTTGACCATATTCTTATGTTTGGTGAGTTGCTTATGCAGCAATTTTTTTTTGGAATTGTCTTCCACCTTCTACACTGATCCAGACGAGTTGGAGGGTTTGACGGCTCTGAGGTGCTCCGTACCCTTGTTGGAATTTTGGTTGAGAAGCAATGCCTCAGTGGGAACGAGAAGACACAACATATTTCTCTACTAATGAGTAATACTTCCTAATATATCTAATAGAAAAGATACTTCCTTGAGGGGTAGATCATATCCAGGAATCTCTAGCTCATTCTCAACCTTGACAGTTCGTCCATGTTAACCACGACCCTGCATAGAGGCATATCCTCTATGTCACCAGAAAAACTGGGTTGGAGCTGGATAGAACTAAAATGGAGGGCTGTGTATTTCCCTTAACCATAGATTTCCATGTGGGGAGAATCCTCCTAGATTATCCTATGAATCACTTTAAATATCTGGATGCATCATTGTTGGAGGGTCCTATAGCAACCTGGTGACTCAGGGCATTGGGCCACGAGGAGTGTGGCCAAATCAACTAGACGAAATTCTAGGCCGATGTCTTCAAAATTTAATTGGATTTTGGGGTTATCCACCCGCCAATAACGAATATGGAAGTGTGTGTCCCAGAGGGTCTGGCGAAATCATCCAACATCCTCCTGGGGGAGTGACTCTAGTGCAATGAAATAAAGTGAAAAAACCATCCAAAACATCTTCAAGAAATGGTCATCTGTAAGAATGTCCCACAAGCTCCTCGGTCCAAACATGGGGTGTGGTCCTTCATTTCCCCACTCTCTAACTGGAGGCAGCTGGGGAACTAGTAGAAGTACTGAAAAAGATCACTGATATAGTAGGCTGGCCGATGGAGAATACAACGAGTGGGCTGACAAGCTGCCGCATATCGGGCTATCCTCTGAAGAGTACATTGACTTGGCCACCACATCGCGATAAGAAGGGATGGGGACCACATTTTCTGGTGTAGTGACTATGGATTCTAGTGGTGGAATATTTGTTTCTCGTTCACTATCATCCCCTAGAATAACTCTTTATGATCACTAGCCAAGGTATATAATTCTCCTGGTGATGATAGTGGCAATTTCATGGTCGGACCTGGGGGAGACGCCAAAACTTCATCCTCCTAGATGTATCTATGGAGGAAGGTAGGGATCTGGTGGACCTCTTATTCTAGAAGTCTAAGGATAATGCACCTCATTCCTACCCCATCCCTCGACACAGAGGATCGTGGTGTGGGTTCCATCGCTGAGTCGTATTCTGCCTCATAATCTCAGAAGAAGACTAGATTAATCTCAGTCTGAATCTTCATGACATTTTTTATGGATACGATGACCCTCCCTCCTACCTCGGGATGGTTATTTGGGAAAGGGTATATTTCTAGTGCGAGGAGGACCTTTGAACATACTGGTGCTTGGGCAGAGAGGACTTCAACATGGGTGAGTAGGGTGCGAGGAGAACCTGAACAAATATAAAAAGGAATGTGGGGAGGACCTTCATTTCGACTAACTAATGTGCAGAGGGAATCTCTATCTAAAGTTCTAGAGAAGGTAGGACCTCCGCTGAACCTGGTAGGAGCATGGGTAGGACCTCCATGCTTGTTTTCCATGGTAGTGTCAGCATGAGGAGGGTCCTCGTAATGGTCAATCTGAACACGGGTAGGGCCTCCATGATGGGTTCCCATAAAGCGAGGATGACCTTAACTCCTCTGATTTTTTAGGTGAGGAGGACCTCTTCCGGCCACTTTAAGGACATGGGGGAGTCCCCCACATAGGATATTGACCAGATGCATAACATCTCCACACCATCAGCCTGTGGCAGGAGGAATGTCCCTATAACTGATATCATGGGCGCGAAAGAGGATTCCGTATTGAGTGTCACCGCTGTGGGGAGGGCCCTCATTCGGATTGAAGGTGTCACGGTGCGGACCTCCATGATGAGCTTAGAATTGGTGACGACATGCGTTCTCAATGGAGGCTATACGGGGAGGACCTCCGTACTAGGTGTCGTTGCCATGGGTCACCCCGCAACTGGCACTACCTGTGCTGGAAACTAGGAGAGTCGACCCAACCTACCCGTGGAGAGGTTGGGGCCTCGATCCAAGCCTGGTATACAAGGTCCCCTACTTAGCATAAACTGGGGGGTCTGATGATATACATCGGTGGTGGCCCGATAAATGGTAGTTGCTGACGTTGATGCTCCTTGTCAGGTGTCCTCCTCGGCCTGCACCCAATACTGGTTCCAGGTCAGTTAGACTGGGGTTGGCAGTGCAGGCGCGTAGCTTACCTACTCCTCGACTCATGGGACAGTGTGGTGGTGCTAGCACGACCTAGTGGAAGCCCTTCATGGGATCCCCTGAAATGAAATAGCTTCTGGGCTGGCCCAAACATCACCAAACTCATCGATGTAGGGGAGGGAGTCATTTAAATCATTATGAAGAGAGGCTCCCAAAATGGTTGTGCATCGGAGTGGGGAGAAGTGGCTCCATGCACGGCTGTTGGGGGTAGTGGTGGAGACAAGGCACAAATGCCTCTAAATCATGGTGGGCCATATCCTGAGTAGGGATAATCTCCTCTGCCTCATATCGGTAGATGAGGTCATTTATCACCCTTTGCTGAACGAATTAAAATAGGGAGATGGGGTGTGGAGCCCATTAGCTATCAGTGTGGAAGCTGTCATAGAATCGGTGGAGACATGTAGGATTGCCGCATTGGCGCTGCTCCTGCCCCTGCATCAGTGGGTGGATGAGGATCAGTTTTATGTCACAGTATCTTCGGTCCAGGAAGGCAGGGAGATTAAACCATTTGTATTGAAATAATAAAATTGACGTCCAATGCCCCAGTGCCATTCTGTCTTCCATGGCTGGTAAGAGGGATCCGCGCTGACAATATCGCAGACTAAAATGTCCAATGTTCAACTATCCCTACTTCTGGTGAGTTTCACACTAGGCCCACTATTTTCTTGGTAGGAACAGACACCAGATACATGGATCCGTTGACATGCTAGTCCACTAATGTCATGAATGCTACTAATCTTCACAATGAGGAGAAGAAATTCATGTCAGGTTCACCATTTCTATTTCTGACGCATTCATCGGGGTGCGTGCATCCATCTATTAAGGATGAGGGTTCATTGTTTGTTGCCCCGCATTCCCACTTTCCAAAGGTGGGCGGAATCCTCCACTTATTCAGGGACGTTTTTTCCTTGATTGAAATGGGATGATGGGATGTCGGTTCCTCCATTCATGGATTCTTCGTCGGAACTCCTTACCTAGTTCGGGTCTCCCTTATAGATTAATACATTGTTCATGATACTATTCCTGGTTCCATGTCTTCCGGGATGCTGATTAATTACACTAATTCTATCAGGACATTCCAATGGGTTTGATCAGGGCAGCAACCTTCGATTGAGGGAGTAGTCACATTTGACAGCACAAGCATATCTGGACGCTGGAACACTGGTGCGTCTAGGTTTCTTCCCCTTTTGATAGGGCTTCTCGAGGGCACAGAAGCCTGAGGAATACCACATAAAATGTTGGGAATTATATGCCACATGTATGTATATGAGGTTTTCTTCAGCTTCCCATGTTTAACATAGGGTATGTCGTGAGTTTAAAGTCTAGCGGAGATAGATCAAACTGATCGGAACACTAATTGGAGTGGATCATATGGGTGCAACCCCTAGAGGTAACACTGATGATAGGACTAACATGTGGTTAGATACCATATTAATTCTAGGAGTAGTGAGAAAGTGGGTGATGTTATCTCCAAGGGATGTGGTGGCATGGGTAAGAATCATGATGGATGGTGGAGAGTTGAATGGAGTAGAGGGGGAATGATATGGAACCGACATGAGGTTGATGGCGATGTTGTGATTGAGCCTCAAAGAGGCTTCATATGTATCCCCATGGAAAGGAATCAAAGTCCGTGTAGTTCGGTGAGGTGATGAGACACCTAAGGAGGTGACCCATATAAAGGGGACCCAAAGGAAGTGGAGCCTCTAGGTTAGGGACAGACCTTCCTGAAAGACATAGGCTTGAGGAAAAGGTTAGGATGAGACATGGGTGATGATATTGAACCTCAGAGAGTACTCCTACATTTCTTTCCTTGGAAAGGATAAAATTACACGTAGTTTTGGATGGGGGAATAGAATTGGTGTGTATGTAGAGGACAACGACCTGATGATATAATGGGGATTATGCGTGGTTAGTATCCCAAGGATGGTTTGATGCT
Organism: Viscum album; assembly: GCA_963277665.1. Classification (NCBI taxonomy): domain Eukaryota; kingdom Viridiplantae; phylum Streptophyta; class Magnoliopsida; order Santalales; family Viscaceae; genus Viscum; species Viscum album. Next base: position 1,687,741,064 of record OY728163.1, on the reverse strand, counting down.
CGAGGTCTGGCCAAAGATATGGGTCCCAATTAAAGTGACAACAATGGCTTACTACTAGATGGGAATTGCAATGGCTTGCCGTCGATTGTGGTATAACGACTTACCGTCATTTGGGGATCACGACGACTTACTATTGATTGGGGATCACGACAGCTTACCATTGATTGGGGATCACAATGGCTTACCGTTGATTAGGGTTGGACCTTAGGGAGGTTTCCTATGTATCTTTTCTATGAGAGAAGGATCAAAACCCATGTTGCTTGAATGGGTACAATTTAATGTCTTGCGAGACAAAAAGGGGCATAGAGTTTAACGTCATGTAGGATGGAGGTGGACCGACATGAACTGGTCAGGACTGATGGTTTTTTGGATCGAACCTCAGGGAGGCTTCCTACATACCTTTCCTTTGCAAGGATCAAAGTACCCATAGTTCAGGATGTGTTGGTGAATTGACATTAAATGAGTTGGGACCAATGGTTGTTGGGCTTGGACCTCAAGAAGGATTTCTACGTACCTTGCCTTAGCAAGGATAAAAGTCCACGTTGTTTAGAATGGTGTTGGTTAACTGACATGAAATGAGTCAGGACCAATGGTTGTTGGGATTGAACCTCAAGGAGGTTTCCTACATACCTTTCCTTGGAACGGATCAAATACTACATTGTTAGGGATGGTTTGCGATATGAAATGAAGAGGTCGGGACCAATGGTTGTTGGGATTGAACCTCATGGAGGATTCCTACATACCTTTCCTTATAAAGGATAAAATTCCACGTAGTTCAGGATGTGTTGGGACTTACATTCTAAGATGACCTAGAGAGGATGTCATAATCAATGCTTACTCTAAGCCCAAGTGAGTCGTGCTCGGTGTGAGAAACAAGAGGCTACAAAGACCCGACGATCACATTGCGAAAGGTGCGTCTGTGGGAAGTGGAGTGGGTATTACACAGGTTAGTGGCCTAAAAAGGAAACATGGGAATACACATGGTTCAAAGCCCAGAGATATGGAGATTGGGACTTACTCTAGGATGGAGGCCCGAGTGGTGATAAAGCCCAGCGGGAGGGGGATTTGGAACAGAAGAGAGGAGGGTTCTGGTGCCCATCCCCCCTCTATGGTCTTTGGCCAGGAAGAATATAAGAGGAGTAAGGATTCTGCCTCCCACAAGAAAGGCTATAGGCTTACACTAATGTGGTTTCCTTTTACCACCGGACAAACACCGCTCCAATAAAGAGGACCTCATTCCATGTGAGGAAGATCTCAATCCTGTGGAGATGAGCGTGTGTATAGAATGTCCAAGATGGGGCACCCCGTGTATAATGCTTGAGGTGAGGACACAATTTAACGTCATGTGCTGAGGACGATGGAGTTTGGAAGATTAAAGTCCTACAACTCAGACGAGGCGGGTTCACTCTGATCCCCCAAGGAATTACATAATTGATACCTGGCTTCCCTTGGGGAAGGTAAGGCATCAACAATTCCTTGTGGTTGGGGTGATATGGAGTGATCCATTGAAGAACCCATGTTAGCGTGGCTATGAGAAGAAGAAATAGCTGTTACCGTGCCTATGTGAAGAAGCATAATGAGAAGAAACACAACATAAAGAACCTCCAATATTACTTTAAAATCACTTCGTGCAAACGTGGAGGGTCGCATGGTAAAAGGAGTTGTAGGGAAAAAGGGGTTCATATGAAAAATCCTTATGAAACTCTGGTTCTCCATTTAGGGGAGGGGCTTTGCGAAGGAGTATTCTTCACAAAGTGAAGTGACCTAGTGTAAGCATAGGGAATAAGTGAATATGGTTGGTTCTTCATGAAGTGGAAAGGCCTTCGCAGAGCAGTGATTCACATAACAAGGGTGCCCTACGAAGCATATCATTGTGATGTAGTGTGCATCGTAAAACATAGTGACCCTGCCTTAGCATGTGGGTTACACATGCATGGAGGGTACTTCATGAATAATAAGTGCTCCATGAAGGCCCAAGTCCCCTTAAGGATTCCTTCCTTCTCAAAGCCCATGGTCTCCAAAAAAGGAATCCCCCTTTGAAGAGGGGTTGAATTTAATGAAAAGGAAACACACTTCATGATGTTAAATTACCTGTAAGGGCTCATGGTTTGTAGAGAAAAAATTGCTTCATGATTGGAGAGCTAAGAAGGCGAAAGGTTGAAGGATCTGTCCTTTGGTCTCAAGAGGAGCCCAATATTTAGAGGCAAAATGCGCCATGAAGCAGAGCTCCCTTTTCATGAATACATGTGGCATTTTATCGTAATTTCAAGGCCTCCCACCTCTTTTCTCCATGACGGCTTCACAAACGTTTATCCGGTTGGCGAAGCATCCCACCTCCTTGCTCCAGGGAGGCTTCACAAACGTCTATCCAGTTTGCCAAGCCTCCAGCCTCCTTGCTTCGCGACCGCTTCAAAAACGTCAATCTGGTTCACAGAGCCTCCCGTATCCTTTCTACGTGGTGTCTTCATATAGGGGGAGCTTTACACCAGCCATAGTGCTGTGGGGTCCAACAGACGAGTTTCACGAGGTAGCCTTAAAGGCTTCGCGTTTTCTCTTCCATTTCATAAATTTTTATGCCAACAACAGTAAAAAAATCACACATAATGTGCATTCAACATTATTCCCAAACCACTTACCTCATAAATGTATAAAATAAAGTACATACCTAGTCCATGTACATTTAATGTGGACATATAATGAAGAGACATACATGGTGTGTGACTGTATTATACACACCATGTATCCTACCTTTTATATAGAAATATTAAATTTAATTAATTAATCTATTAAACCTTATCAATATAAGTCTTCATTTCATTTATTGACAGTACAATTTGGTTGATAGGTTTTATATTATATTAAATTCTTACTTAATTGAAAATGAAATTTAGAACTAAAACTCATGTATAGTTGTTATATAATGTATACTTCACATGTATTAAATTGGTACACGTAGCATAATTTCGATGTGTATTATGTTCCATTTATATACAGTATTTACATCACGTACCATGTAAAAAATATTTCATGTGAGTAAACTATATACAATAAGGACCATGATGGGTAGTTAAGACAGGAATTACTTGTATTTATTCTATGTACAAGTTGGGAACTTAATTTATAAAAATTTAAATAAAATAAATTTATTTAATTTATTTAAAATCATAGTGGGTGAGAATCACCAGGAAATATTGGATGTAGATTAAGATAAAAATAAATCAATCAATTTTTCAGATTAATTCACATGTTTTTTATCATAATCAAGAAAAAATTTAAATTAATGCTAGATATTTATTTTAAATGTTTATTTATTGCATGAGTGGATGGTCATGAGTTAGACTGAACAATGTACGTGTGTTGCTTATTTTAATTTAATTATTACAAGTGTTTCTTCAAATTCATAATATTAGATTAAAATAAAAACATGATAGTCACCTCCTATTATAGTGTAAGGGTATATATACCAACAATTTCTGTTATGTAAACCCACTTTTGATTCCTTCACCTCAATGTAAAGTAAATACATTTTAAGGATGAATATATTAAATTCATGGAGTTGTTTTGAGATGGAATTGAGGTGAAACATACCCAAGTGATACATAAGATAGAGGTGGAATATTGCAACTCAATCCAAGATCAACTCAAGGAGTTTTTCTCCGAGGTTAATGGTTTTTTTATTATCCACTAAATGAACAAATTACTAGATAAATCTCATGATCATATCAATTTTTTATTATGTCTTATGAATGGTTATTTATTTTATATTATGGATGATATGTCATGAAAAAAATATACAAATGAATTAAATTAGAAGTATGATCATATATGAAAAAATAATAAAAGGATTATGTATACATATTTTATTGATACATGGTTAACTACTAAGTAAATTCCATTAAATATTAACAATAAATGTAAAAGTATAAAATAATAATTTTTTACATAATGAATAAAATCCTTTAATTAAATATTATTTTAAAATACTTTAATTATATAAGTTTATATGGACCTATAGTCAATATAAAATACCCATTTTTTTGGTATTATGTGTTTTATTTTCTAATTTTAGGATATGTTATCATTGGTTTTGTTTTTGAGAAGTTTGTGGAGGATTTTCCGAGGTTTTGGGAGTGTTGGGGGAGGAGGTATGGTGCATGGTTAGCTAAAACAGTGTGGATTCCCCATGTAATCACTCAAAAATAAAATGGGTTCTTTGGGTATGTTAAAAATCTGGGTAAACCATGTTGTAACCATGTGACATTGTAAAATTTGGTGTAGTGATTATTCAAATGGTTGGTGCATGGTTTTCCAAACCATATGATGTAATTAATTATGTTTAAAATTATATATTTAATCCCTAAAATTCACCCAAAATGCTCATTTATTATCTTGTGGTTAGGGATATCATATCATAAGGCTCCTTTGGGTGATTTTTTCAATTCCCTTCTCTTCAAAGGGTTATCTCATAAAATCTTCTAGCATTGGAACTTGGAATTGAAGGTAAGGGTGGTGTTTCTCCTCCTTAGTGTTCTTATAATTTTATCTTTGAATGAACCTCATATTAGGGATTCTATGCTAGAATATAGGTGTTAGGATATGATTTTATGGATATTTTAGTACGAATAAAAATTGTAGGATTTATAGATCCTAGACATATGAAGGTCAAACATGATTTATTTTTGGATACCATGTTTTATGTAGGTGGATTTAAACATACAATAATTTTATTTAGAACATGAAAGATGTTGGATTTTTTTGTAATTAAAATTATAAATTGATCTTTGTTAAACATTTTGTTTAATATTGGTTGGGTATTATATTAATATAAAATAATTTTAAAGTAAAGGTTATGAGTGAAACCCACAATGTGTTTGATAAAATTCTTATTTGATGAATTTATTTGGAAAATTATTATGCTGGCATGTGACATTATTGGTTGGGTATAGGTTTGTGTGAGTTTATAAATGTATATAAAAGGGGCATTATTTATATGACCATTGATGATTTTCTAAATTTTGGGAACACTATACATCATTGGGTTGGTTTTCATTTATAACATACACATACGAGGCATTTTTGGTTAGGACATGGATGTAAATGCTAGATTTGAGGCACATAAGACTATATGTATTTGTGACCATTTGGGTTATGAGGGATGGGTTTACACTCATGAGTTTGATTTTTAGGAGGGACCACTATAACAAGATATATATAGGGTTTAGATATTAGGTATTTGTGTCATTATTGAATGGTTATGTGTGTTCATGGAAATTACTTGAGAATAGTGGTGTGAGAAAATTATGGAAAAAGTGTTTTGGAAAGAAAAGTGTATTTTTGGGGTGAGTTATTTCTATGGTTTGATTTGGATTATTTATTATTCTTCTTCTATTCTAATTTATATTAAAATTAATCTTACATGGTCTTGTTTAAGTGTAATGTATGGGAAGTATTTGGGATTACCTATTGGGTTTCATACTCACCTGCCATAATGACCCTTGTTGTGTATGCAAACATTGTTTACTATGATTCAAATAAGGAGAATATTTCTTATTTTTATAGCTGATAATCCTGATGATGTAGTTTTCTCATATATGAGTTTGATCTTAGATATTGTCTAGTGGTGATTTTTTACTTGGATCCACATTGGTGTATCTCAATGTCTTTGGGTTTTATAGACTTTTTGGTGTCTGTTTTATTACCTTGACTTTGATTATGGTGTTTTATTATGTATTTTAGGATATTGGTTGGTTTTTTATTATCATACATTATGTTTTTTTGTTTTACTCTATTTTAGTTTATCTATTATAGTTCACGTTATGTATGTACGGGTAAATCATTCATCCAAATTTTGTATTTCCCTTTGATTTTATTTCCAACCTTTGGTGACCAATGGACATCACATAATGTTTGTGACATTCCCATCATATCCAAGCCAATGGGTTGGGGTCCATGATGTTAAAAATGGTATCATTTTTGTATGGTTTGTTAGTTAGGATGTTATATGTTAAGATAAGATGTGTCAGAACATGAAATCTTAATCATAAAAGGAATATCTAACTTCTTTATGATGAGATTAATATTACCAGGGTGTCCTAGGTACAAAAAGTGTTGTTAATCAATTGTAGGAGTGTTTCTATCTTATTAATATGGGTTTATCCTGTAATATTTTGGTATCATGCATTAGTATAGAGACTCACAACTAGGATTGTATCATTCATATGATATTTTATTGGTTATGTATTTATTTCTTGTGACATGAAAAGGTTGACTTCTACATTTTTTTCTTTTTTTTCATAAAATAGATTCTTTCTATGAAATGTTTTTCCAAACATGGTAAAATATGGGTTTTATTTTATTTGGTTGTTGGTTATTTAAATTATTTATTTGTAATTATGTATTCATTTTAATTTTATAGATATAAAAATTATATGGTAAGAAAATATGAATTAACAATGACCTATTTTCAAAGTAATGAATTAAATGGAAATTTGAATTTATGTTATTTTAATATAATGTTTACAACTTAATGAAAAGTACTCAAAACATAATTTCTTGTTCACTTCCTTGATTTTATTGTCATTTTTGACATGTTTATATCATAGAAAACTTTTAGATATGATATATCACATTGTTTCAACCATATATTTTGAGCTTCCATGGAATGTAATGTTTCAATTTAAATTTATAATTTGAGACTTATTATATAATGATTATGATCAGACTAAAATAATGATAGAATTTTGAGTACTGTTGTTTTGGAGAATATGAATATATGATAAATCATAGCCTAGTGTTTTTATTCTATTGTATGTTAACTAGTAGCTAAACATGTCTAATAAAAAATAGTATAACAAGTAAAATAAGATATGTTAAATATGGTAACCAGATTCATTATTTAATGTTTTTTATACTTATAAAATATTTATTCCACTGGTCATGATGTCATGCTAAAAATCAATAAGTTTTTGACTCCGTTGTTTATATTTTTTTAAATTATTGAACATTCTTAATTGACACCCAATTTCATTCATTTTTTTTAATTTTGGAACATAATGTACTAAAAATAAAGCTATAGTATTTATCACAAAAATATATTTTTATTTCTTTCTACATAAATTATTATCAAGATTTCATATTGAAAATATTGATGTAAATACTTTTTGTTAGCTATGATTTGGATCATGAGTTGATACAATAATTAGTAATTATTTCACTAAAAAAACCATGGAATTTAGATGGTTGATGTATTACTCGTTCTAATTTACATGATTTGTTTTTGGTGATTATGAAATATAGTTGATGATGATATTTTTTTGTACATAAATTGGATTACAAATAAATAATGTTGTCCGTAGGTTTTGTTTTGAAAATATTTTTTTTTTTGATTTAAAGAATATTTTAGAAAAGGATATTTTGGAATTTTTTGTGAATGTTTTTAGGAATCATGTGTTCGAAAAAAATTAGTAGACCTTATTTAAAAAACATTCTTTAAATTGACCTTGGGAGAAATAGTTTCTGAAAGTAAAATTTTTATTATTTTTAATATTTAATTATACAATATATATTATGTTTTTTAAAGAGGAATTATTGCATGAATTTTTTTAATTTTTTTTATTTAAATTATATTATGAAAAGTTTTAATGTGGATCAATTTTTATAAATGTTTATTGAGTTTCTTTGAATAGTTTTTGAGAAAGAAATGGGTCATGAAATTTTTTTAACTATTTTGTAAACTCTTTATATTTGAGTATGGTTTTATGAGATAGTCATAATATAAAGAATTGGTGATTGAGAATCTCATGGTGGCATACTGGAATGAGAAGTATATATATACACTATTTGAAAAAAATTATTGTATACTCCCTTGGAAGAGATGTGGTATAAGACCTATTTCCTATTATAGTCATGTTTTTATTATTATTATGATTGTGGTATTTTTATGTCTGTGTATTTTATGTTTTTTTCATCATCGATGGACTTTCATGCTGGTTGTACTTGTCGTGTTTGTTCCACTATTTGTTATTTTTCTATGGTACATATAATATGATGAAAGTGAAATAGATGTCTTCAGGAAATTATGGATCAAGGGGTGAGAATCAAGACATATCATGGTTACTGGGTTATTTCGGGGTAGATATTTTTTACTTTACTCCATTACCATTGATAAAGGAATAGCCTTGGTGGTATCAGATTCCTTGTAAGTGTATTTACTATTACCTTGTGAAAGAAGTGGTCAGTGTAATTTAATTTCATATTTATTGCTACAAATTGTGAGTGACTCTATCATATTTTGAAGAAGTTTTCATATTTTCAATAGGGTTAATACGAAAATCCTTAAAGGAATATTCTTTACAGGTAGAATTGTGAATTTATTCTTGTCAGTCACTAACTGATTTGTGTGAACTATTGGTTCTTTTGGAAGAATTGGGAATTAATATTCACCGTCCTTTTCAAGAACCAATATGGGATGAATTTATTAGTAGGGTTTGACTCACTGGGAATATTTTATAATGATCAAATACCTATGATGTTTTCCAGGTTATGGGTGATTATTTGGTTATATCTCTGTATTTTTCAATGAGAATGTTCTTAAATACCTCGAGGACTCTTACATATATCCTTACTGAGTTATTTACAGTTTATTTTTCCATGTATTCTCATTTATATTCTAACTAAGGAGTTTTCTAACATGATATTATAGTTTTTAATGAAATGGTTGGTGGATTAATTAACTCAGAAGTATCATGGTGGTAAGTTAGTGAAAATGTTGACATGATCTTGGATCATAAAAACCAAGACGATGTCATGAATTTCCATCACGTGGACCTTATTATTGAATTGGGTGAAAAAGTATTATTCATTTCAATGGTAAAATTTTTATATCCTTATTATTAGTTTAAATCATAATGGTGGGGATCCGTTTAGGGGTTGTATGAAGAAGTAAATTCTCTCTTGTGTATCGATACACAATTATGATTCCTCTTTATGCTAGGGAAACTTCATGTGACCTCCAATCTAGATATTAGGAGAGTATGAATGGTAGTAGACATTCAACACTAATTAATGGACATGTTGTGACTATTAAATATACCTTTAGAGAAGGGTGAGTGAATTCTATTTGGATTTGGCACTAACATTCCATAAAAAAAAATTAATAAAGGTGTTAGTTGACCAAATCATGGAGTTGGTTCCTTTAATTTCAATCTGGTAATGATGAAGTGTATTTAATATCTAGCTAGGTTTACTATCCAAGTAGCTTTATAGTTTAATGATGTATTTATTTCCTTAGTCTCTCATATAAATCTTTGTTTCCCATCATGATCTTGTCCTAATATTCTATATATGGACCACTTAAGAGCATTTTATGATCATTCACATCAATATATTATTTTTTAATATCATTTTTCATTGATATTTTTTTATCATTTGTAGTAAGGGATCATGAATTAATGATTAAATTACTATTACTATGGATCCTTTTTTGGTAATAGATGGTATTTAATAGAATAGTGTATTTCCTAATTTGGGATTTTAAAAACAATTATCAAAGTTTCATATCTAGAACCATTACCCTTCTAATTTATCTACAAGTGATTATTTTAACTGTCTCATCTCTAGATGTATTATACTAACTCTGTTGTATTGTTGTTTAAAATATATTTCCTCTCAATTCATATATTCCTTTGGGTTCTTGAAATGTATTATATTCTAGGATGATCAAGAGGGGTTATTGTGATATTGACATGTACCTTTAGGTATTTTGGTTATAGTATCATTTTTTATCTTGTAAGGACTTATGGGATAATGCCCAACTAGACTAGTGGGCCAAGAATATTTCTAAAAACGACTAAAATTAAGCATTCTAGGGATAGAAATATTAATGGAAGGGTGAATCTAACACCCCTAGTTTTTGGTATCAGTGGTTTTACTTTTTATTTTTAAATTATGATTTTGTTGGTTTTAATTTTAAGTAGTTTTTAAAGGTTTTTTAGAAACATAGGAAGTGTTTTTGAGGTTTTAGGATTATTTTATGATTATGGGAAACCATGTGTATTCCCTAAGTAATAGTGAAATATTAAAATGAGTTCTATGGATAGGATCATGGTTAGTGTATGGTTTTAGAGAACCATATGGTAATTACATGACTTTGGAAATTTTGGGATAGTGATGATTTTCATGGATGGCACATGGTAAACTAAACCATGTGTCCTAACCATGTGAAATAATTAATTATGTTTTAAAATCAGATTTATAACATGAAACTTCCACTAAATCCTTCATTTTTCCCTTTATGGTTAGGGATAAAAAACCCAACGGTTCCCTTGGAATATTTTGGTTATTATATTCACTTCAGAGCTCATTATCATCAAATATTAGAGAATTGGACCTAGGAATTGAAATAAATGGTTCCACATATGTATATCTTTGGAGATCTTCTAGTTTTCTCTTGTAAAATACCCTCGATCAGGGCCACTATGCCTAGATCTAGTTGTTAAGACATGATTTTATGGATATTTTATTATGAATTGAGTATAAGGGTTTTAAGATCCTAAATATGTGAAGGAAGAAAAATGATTTATTTCTGGATACCATGTTTGAGGTAGGTGTATTTTCACTTACAATAATTTTAATAAGAAATTTAAATCATGTGGTTTTTATAATTAAAATTATTTATTTATCTCTGCTAAATGTTTTGATTAAACATGGTTTGGCATTCTCTTGGTGGAAAATGGTTTTATAGTAATGGTTATGGGTGGCTCCCACAATGTATTTGATAAAATTTATATTTTATGAATTGATTTTTAAAATGATGATATTGTAGTGTGATGGAGTTGTTATGGTATGGGATAGTGTGAATTTATGAATTCATATAAAATTGAAAATTTTGATACATTAATGTATTCGATGACTAATCTGAGGGACACTGAATTTCATGGATTGGGGTTCAATTCATGACATATATATATATATATATATATGATGCCTTGTTTTTTTGGACTTGGATTCTAATGACAGAGTTGTGGAACACTCAACTATACCACCAAGTGATGACATGGGTATATAGGGAAATGTTTCCACTCACAAGTTGGAATATTTGGACGGCCTATTATGAAAGAAGATGTATTAGGTTGGGAGACTGGATATGTGTGTGTTTATTAAATGAGTTTGTCTATTCATGTAGATTTTGTGTGAGTTGTGGTGTGATTTATTTATGGAAAATGGGTTTTTTAAACTGAAGTTGATTTTTTGGCATGAGTTACCTATGTGGTTTGTTATGGATTATTTAATGTGTTTTGATTTTCTCTAATCTTATATAAAATGTGAGCTAACTTTTATTATTTAAATAGAGTGTATGATAATTTATTGGGATTACCTAATAGACTATATACTCACCCCAATATATACACCTTGGTGTGTATAGAAATGTTGTTCACTATGATACCGTTAAGGGGAAGGTTTCATAGTTTTCTAGCGGGGCATCCAGATACTATAATTGTGTCCTATGTGAGTTTGATTTTGGCTATTTTATTATAGTGTGGTTGGTCATGGTTCCACATTGGTTCCTTGGTGTATCTCATGGAATTTGGGTTTTTAGACCTTTTGGTGTCTATTTTATTACTCCGACATAGAATTTTGTATTTTATTATTCCCTTTTTGATATTGTTTGTTTTCTTATTATGATTCATGCTTATTTATTTTATACTATTATATATTTTCTATTTCAGATTCTGTTATATATATAAGGAAAAGTCACCCCCTTAATTCCTTTGTATCCCTAGTATTTATTTCCAGCCTTTGGTGTTCATCAAATTTTGAATAATGTTAGAAACTTTCAGTGTTTTCAAATCTAATGGGTTGTATTCATGATGTTACAATCAAACTATTAGTTTAAGCCTTTTTTGGGGAAAATTTAATTATCATGAATTCTAAATATATATGGTGGTTCAAATTAAACAAACTTGTATTGGATTTAAAAGAATTGTTTTTTCAAAAATATCTGGATTCAAGTGTTGAGAAAATAAAAGTGAAGATTTTTGGATTGAGGATTCCACTCATTGGATCAAGGAATAAAAATCCCACATTGGGAAATATTTCCTACCAAAAAACCATTTTATAATTTACATTTCCTTTATTATAAAAACCATACTCTTTATTACATAGATAAACATGATTCAATAAATAAACATGCACTTAAGAAAACTCTGGGGATCGATAGGTATAGTGTACTTGGAAATTAGGAACATTACATAACAAATTGCAACATAAAACACAAAATATTTATTGAAAACTTCTTATACATGACAAAAACTTTCCTTCATACTTAGCATTGCATGTGATAACCTGAGGACATGCATAAGAAAAGGGTGAGCTATAAAGCCCAGTATAGGAGTAAACAAGGAACAACATGAATAATATAGTACATGCTAATAAATAGTCATATCAATAGACCATAAGATAAACATGAACATAAAGTAATGATATAGCATGATTATCATAACATGGAATAGTGGCAATAACATTTTACATGATATTTGCATGAGCGAGGAATAATTGCACATGGAGATTGAGTAAAACCCCGTTGAACATGAATTATCAAGAGTAAACCAACATTGCACTTAAATTAGCATGAGTAAAACCTCATTGAAATTGACATATCATGATACTAATCTTTTATCAATGCATTGCAGCACTATAAGGGTTCACCCTTTTTAATCATTTCATTTCAGGCATTAGTGTGCCACATAGATCATATAACATGGATTCATTAAGCATCCTAATTTATCCCATGATAAATAAATGTGGAATTAATACATAAAACTCTATAATAAATAAGTAAATGTGCATAAATGTGAGTAACCTTGTTAGAGAAATGGACATGGTATTCACTACACAATGACTTTGACTTGGAAAATCGCAGTGCAATTTGAGCATCATAACTGTGTGATATAAGAATTCATAAAAATGGTTGATGATATATAATGGGGTATATAATCATATTTACATTAAATCTACATTAATTGGGTCATATAATTTCATTTCCCAACATATTTAATGGAATTTAGATTCATAATATAAAAGAATTGCTTGAATGTAAATGAGGAGAGAGAAATCCCTTATAGAATTTTGGCATGGTAACAAGTGTACATGGGAGGAATTAATGAGAGATAAAGGGGTAAAAAATCATCCAAAAATAAGGATGGAAGTATAGGGAAGGTGGAAAATCATACCCCAAAATTTTTAATTGAATATAAAATGGTATAACAACATAATGAAATTTGGGAAAAATGAGTAAGGAATAATTCCATTACTTGGAAGTGTGATCCCAAAGGCTTGGGAGAGGCTTCAGAGATGATTATAGGGAGGTTGGGGTGCATTGGTAGGTTTCTATATATATGTGTTCAGGGGTTTTTCGAGCTCAAATTTTTTTGAGTAAAGAGGAATCGGATATTTAGTGGGTTTAGACAGGAAAAAGAGGGAATTCTTTATTATTTTGGTTTTGGACACCTCACATTAATTAAATAAAAACCACATACCATCCCATGGGTTTTTACCACATTTTTTCCAAAGTGGATTGGAAAAAATTATATTATAAGGCCAATGAATTAACTTATTAAAAAATTAGGCTTGCTTATGTGGATGTGAGTCACACTCTCATGGAAATCATTTTAAAATTTTAAAATGTTTTATATGTATTGGAAGGTCCACTAAGGCTTTGTAAAATAAATAAAACAAACCTAAAATGAAATTATTTTATAGGTAAACCATATATTGGCCGAAAAACCCATTTATATTATTTTATTACATCACTATTGGGTCCTTATGATGTCATAAAATACATTATATATTTAAATGGTATTTAATTTTTACCCAAAAATTCGACTGTATCAGAATATTATGAAAAATTCACTATTTGATAATTTCAACATCCAGTTTACAAAAATAATATTCATTTTATATAAATAATTTTCTTAATATGTGAATTATTACTTTTAAAATAAAAACATACTTTTGACAAAAATCATGGGTTTTGAAAAAAAAACCTTTCAAACCTTAATAAAAAGCACAATTGTATTCATAAAATTATATGATCATTTATATTTAACAAAAAGTAATTTAGTGATAATATTTTATTAAAATATTATTAAATTCAATAATCCATTAATTCATCCAAATAGTCTCTTAATTAAATATTAACTATAAAATGCTATTTGTGATTTAAAAACTATTTACAAAGTAAAAATAATAAAATAAATGTATATTATTTATTCTATAAAAAACTAATGAACATAATCACATTTTTAGGGACTTTTTAAATAACCCCTTATAACATCTGCATAAAACCTAAGGGTAAGGTGTGTGATAGTGACAGACTCTTGGGGTGGCTCGGATAACATTTCTCAGGTGTTAATCTCTATCAAATTCCACTTCTCCCATAGACGGTTCCATTAAAGCTTAACATGTTGACAATTAGCTTGAGCTTAGTCAAGAGAAAAGCCCTATGATGCGAACTCCTTTCTGAGATCTGACAAATTGTCTTCTTACAGATCAATTTTACTAGATGAGACCATCACATCCTTTGTTTTAGTAAATTGGATTTGTTAAATCCCTATAATTATACTAATCATGTGATCACTGTTCAACGACTATATTAGAAATGGTAAAAATTATGAATGGTATTTGAAATCAAAAAACATAAAACCAAGGAAGATAATATGTCTTATATAACCATTTTACATAGCAATACATTTAATCAGATCAAGAGGAATTTTTATTAATAAATGTTTGAGTCATTACAATATTCCACCATTAAGAAATTTCACCCTCGAAATTTCCTTTTCCCACACTAAAACAGACGAGGATAACCCCACTTCATCACTTCCTCCATTTCCCAAGTTTCTTCTTTAAACATTTTTTTTCTCTATAACACCTTGAGAAGGGTCATTGTCTTGTTTTGTAGAACTTTTTCTTTAGGATCTATGATCTTTAGCAGATTCTATTCATTGGAGAGGTCATTATCCAATGGTACCACCTCTGGATTGAGTACATGCGATGGATCCGATATGTACTTTCTCAAGAGTGATACATGGAATACATCATGTACTTGAGATAGGTTCGGTTGGAGTTCTAGCCAGTAGGCCATTGTTCTAATGCGATCAAGGATCTCAAAAGGCCCGATGTACCTTTTAATAAGATTTTCCATCTTCCCAAATCTCATATCTTTATTCCATAGTGATATTTAGAAGATTACCATGTATCTAACATCAAACTCTAGTTCTCCTCGAGGATTATCAACATAACTCTTTTATCGGCTCTGAACAGCTTTAATGTGCTGCTGGATGGTCTTAACCTTATCCACCAATTCATCGACCATTTCTAGACCTAGGTGTTTTCTCTCCCCAACATCATCCCAACATGTCAGTGTTCTGCACTACTTACCATAAAGGGATTCATAAGGATCCATTTGTATGATTAAGTTGAAACTATTTTTTTAAGAGAACTCAACCAGAGTAATATGTTGATCCAATCCTCCCTCGAATTCCCTTTATCATGCTCTCAACATGTCCTCAAGTGTTTGGATAGTTCGATCAGATTGGCCATCAGTATGAAGTGATAAGCCGTATTGAAGTTCAACTCTACATTGATATCATGTTGGAGACTTTTTCCAGAATGTAGAGATGATTATTAGATCTTGATCAAATACAATCGATAGTGGTACTCAATGAAACCTTACCACCTTTTTGATGTATATCCATGCCAGATGATCTGATGAGAAATCCTCTCAAATTTCAATGAAGTGTGTAGTATTTGTAAGAAAATTCATAAAAACCCATATAGAATTGTTTCCTTTGGATGTCTTCAGAAGTCCAGTGACAAATTCCATGGTGATGTTTTCCCACATCCATATTGGTATGGGTAATGGTTTCACCATCCATTTATACTTCTGCCTCTCAACCTTCACTTTATAACATACCAAACACTTGATATATAATTAGTGATATCCTTCTTCATGTTATCCCACCAATAATACTCTTGTATATATCAATAAATATTTTTGTTTCTTGGGTGAATGGAAAAAATTCAAACTACGTGCATAATCCAAAAGTTCTTTCTTTCACTCCAGATTTGATGGAACACCTAATCATGACCCAAATCTCACAATTTCTTATTCATCAACATTAAACTCCGATGACATACTTTTTCCGATAGTTTCCACTTTATTCTAAATTCCCACATCATCCTTTTGCGCATCCTTTAAACATTCCAAAAGATATGGTTGAATAATCATATGTGAAAGGATTGATGATGTTCCCTTCTTTATGATTATCATGTCTATCTTCATCAAATATAAAAATAATGCATCCTTTTCAAATCTCATCAATGATAGAATCTCTAGGTCCTTTCTACTTAGATCATCCACCACCTTGATCGCTTTCTCGGGGTGGTAATGGATTGAGCAGTCATAGTCTTTGATCAACTCTAACTATCTTCATTGGTGCATATTCAATTCTTTCTGTGTGAATATATACTTGAGGCTTTTGTGATTCGTGTATATTTCACACTTCTCCCCAAAATGGTAATGTAATTTTTTTAAAAGTGAATATTACTATATCTAACTCCAAATCTTGTGTTGTATAGTTTTCCTTATGAACATTAAATTGCACTAAATCATACGAAACAAATTTTTCATTTTTAATCAACACACAACCTATGTCCTTATTTGAAAAATTACTATATATCACAAAAATTTATCCACTTGAGGGTAGTGTGTGCACAAGCATAGTGACAATCCTCCTTTTAAACTCCTTGTAGCTCTCTTCACATTTATCACTCAAAGAAAACTTGACTCCCTTCTGAGTTATCTTGGAAAGAGGGGTTGATAATTATAATAAATTTCTCACAAATCGGCGATAATGTCTGGCTAACAACAGGAAGCTACGGATATCCATCATAGACTTTGGCCTTAGCCATCCCTCGATTGCAGCTGTCTTGGAGGGATCCATAGATATCATATTTATTGTGATGATATAATCCTAGAATTAGAATTCCTTCAACCAGAACTCACAATTTCTATACTTTTCATGGAGCTTGTCCTTTTTCAACGTCTCTAGTACAGTGCTTAGATTCTTTTCATGCTCCTTTTTGGGTTTGGAGTATATTAGAATATCATCTATAAAGACTACCACAAATTTCTCAAGCTAATATTTATAGACATTATTCATCATGCACATTAAAATTTCTAGAACATTAATGAGACTGAAAGGCATTAGTATGAATTCATAGTGCCCATACCTTGTACAAAAAGCAGTCTTGCGGATATCCCCCTTCTTCACCCTTACATGGTAACATCCTAACCAAAAATACACCTTGGAGAAATATTGGGCTCCACATAGATGGTCAAATAAGTCATCAATTTGTGGAAGAGGAAACTTGTTATTTTTCGTGATTTTGTTGAGTTTGCAATAATCAATGCAAAGGCACATTGACCTATCCTTCTTCTTGATGAAGAAGACTAGTGCACCCCCTGGTGAAGGAATTGGGAAAATAAACCCTTTATCCAAATTCTTATATAGTTTCTTATTTATCTCCTCAAGCTCCATAATAGAATTTATATATGGATTCTTGGATACTGGAAATGCCCCAAGTGTAATATGAATTGATAATTCAACATCTCTTCTAAGAGGATGACCATGCAATTTATCAGGAAAAACTTCAGCAAATTCCCTCACAATAGGCATGTCTCTAAGGATGATTGCTTCCTTAGGCTCAATCATCTAAGAAAGATATCTATGCTCATAAGGAAGTAATATCCACTCTTGAGATGATGGTGCTAAGGAAGATTCATCCTCCTCCTTGCACTTGTACATAACCGGGGGTTAATTATCTATATATAGAGTGATTTACCTCTCACATAAATTTATGTTGGCTCTATATAAGGAAAACCAATCTATGCCAAGAATTGAATCAAATTACACTAGAGGAAGTACAATGTGGTTTGCTGGGAAGTTCAATCAACAGATTGTGATAAAGGATGAGTTATATTCAGGGGTTTGAATGATTTCCCCATTTTCCGTTCTCACCAAAATATTTATATCCATGATTTTTAGTGGTGTTGGGATTGTTCTACTAAACGTTCGGCATATAAAATAATGCATAGAACCAAAATAAAAATGTATGTTCTCTATTATTGAATAAATAACTCTCATAACTATCACCACTTGTTGTTTGGGTTTTCATCAACTGTAGTGATGGAAAAAGATCTCCCTTGTGGCCATAGTGGTTGTCAGTTTCCTCTAAAAACCCTTGGCATAGGACAATGGTTTGCAATGTGCCCTGGTTCATTGCAGTTGAAGTAGTGAACAATGCATTAAGGGTCGAATGGAGCGTTCATCTCCTCTATCACAATAGCGGGGTTTTCTTGTCAGCAGTTAATGGCTAGGTACCCTTCTCTTCCACACCTAAATCATTTCATTATCCCCTTCACGAAATTTTTGGGGTGCTTCTTTCCACACATTTGAAAGGCGGGGTGATGGAATTTCATGGCACCATTAGATTTATCCATCAGACCTCCATAATTAATGCCCACCTTCAGCTTCTTGTCCCCATGATACCCTTGAGATTGTCTTATCTTCATTTCAAATTTGAGGTCACATTGGACAATTTACTTATAGCTATTGATGTCACAAATTTATAGGGATTTTTGTAGGCTATGTTTTATCTCACCAAAGAAGCGGTCAACCTTGAATTTCAGGGTAACGACAAAGCCAAAGGAATATCATGAATTTCTTTTGAAGTTTTCCTCATATGATCCGATGGATTCATATTCTTTTGTCTTGAGGGAATGGAATTATTTTTCCATATTAAGTCATAGGGTGCGTAGAAAATATTTATCGAAAAACATTTTCCAGAAATCATTCCATTCTGAAGACTCTATCTCATCCCCAGGCTTCGTATTTTTTTATTAATGACCACAATTGATCAGATTCCCCCTCCATATGATAAGCATCCTGAAGAACCTTCTATTGTTCAGAACATTGAAGGATGGATAAGATATTTTCAATGGGGTGGATCCGTTGTTTGGTGATCGAGGGATATATGACGAACCATTAATAGCACGATCATTTATCTCATGAAGTTCTCAATTTCATCAGGTTCTTTATTGGGAGGGGGGGGGGGGGGGGGGGTTAAACATTTCTATTAACCCATGTTTCTATTCCAAACATAAGTCAACTAATAGAGTATTGTGACTAATTTTAATATTACGGGTCCCATAGGATATGGAATCTCATTAGAACAGCCATCACATTGATCTTCACATCAGTTGTTAGCCCGAGTCCTCCTATTACCTATAATTGGATAGAATAAAAGGAACATAAGGGGTAACATATAAAGGGGAATCCAATGAGGAAAAAGGATAAAATATAAATTACATTTATTTCCTAAATTTATGAATCTATAGGCTCCAATTTATGTTATCCATGGTCTAATTTCCAACATATATTCTTAGGGGGCCTTTTTTTCCATTAATAATGGTTCATACTGTGCTTATGAATTTACCAATGCATATCCCCGAGGCATGTCGTAACCAATAGTGAATCAAGGTCCGTTTTTGTGCACCATTTCCCGTTCGAGTCTAGCTCAAAGTGGTGTTTTTAGGTTTTACCCCTAGATACATCTGTTCCAGAGCCATCTCTACCTACTCGTATCTAGAAAAAGATGTATTTTATTTATAAACCACTTACTAAATACTCACCAAAATTTCAGGATGTTTTTATTATACTTATTTTTATCCCTAAGTCTTTCACTAGGTTTTTTTATAATCCTAATCCCAAAAATAACTAAACATATCCTCTGATACCAACTATAACAACCCTTCTCTTTATTACACACATAAACATGATTCATTACATAAACATTCACTTATGAGAACTCTAGGGATCAAGAGGTATAGTGTATTGGTAAATTAGTAGTATTACATAAAAACTTCGAACCAAAAACACAACATCTTTATTGAAATTTTATTTTACATGACCACAACATTCCTTCGTACTTAACATTTCATGTGATAACCTAAGGACATGCATAAGAAAAGGGTTAGAGATAAATCACAGTATGGGAGTAAAAAAGTCATAACATGTAGAATATAGGACAAGTTAGGAAATAGGCATATCAATGGAGCACTAGAGAAACATGAACATAAAGGTATGATATAACATTATTATCATAACATGGAATTGTGGCAACAACATCTAACATGATATTAGTAGGATCCAAGGATCATTTCACATGGAACATGAGTAAACCGTCATTAAAATTGAATTAGAATGATTAAACCCTAATTGAACTTAAATTAGCTTTAGTAAACCCTCATTTCACTTGACGTATCTTGTTACTAATCTTTACCCCATGCATTGGAGTTCTATTAGAGTGCACCCTTTTAAATAACTTCATTTCACTCATAAGTGTACCAAATAGATCGTGAAACATGGATTCCTTAAGAATCATCATTTATTACACGATAAAGGAATGTGGAACTGATAAATGAAACTATATAATAAAAAAGTAAACATGCATAATGGTGAATACACTTGATAGGAAAATAGGAATGGTATTCACTACACAATGACTTTGACTTGAAAAATCAAGGTGTAATTTTGGCATTATAACAGCGTGACAAAAGAATTCATAAAAATGGTTGATAAGAGAGAAAGAGGTATCTCATCATATGTACATGAAATGGATAGTCTGTGGGTCATATTGATATATGTCCTAACATATGTAATTTAATTTAAATTCATAAAATAATATAATTTCTTGAATATAAATGAGGAGAGAGAAACACCTTATGGAATTTCAGCATGGTAACAGGTGTACATGGGAGGCATTAATGAGAGAGAAATTGGTCTCTCATTATAAAAACATATGGAAGTAAGTATAAGGGATGTGAGAAATCACACCCCAACATTTTTAATTGAAAATAAAAGGGCATAACAACATAATGAAATTTGGACTAAAATAAGAAAGGAAGAAATCCCTTACTTGGAAGTGTGATACCAAAGGCTTGGGAGAGGATTGAGAGAGGCTTATAGGGAAATTGGGGTTCCTTGTGAGGTTTCTCGAGAGTATAGGGTAGGGTTTGGTCGAGCTCCAAATTGTTTGGGTGAAGAGGAATGGGATATTGAGTGGGTTTATATTGAAAAGGAGAGGGAAATTGTTATTATTTTGGTTTTGGACACCACACATTAAACCAATCAAAACCACAAACCATCCAATTATTTTACCCATTGTTTTTTTCAAAGTGGAGTGGAAAGTATTATTTTAAATATCCGATGGATTAAATTATTAAAAAAATATTCTTGCTTATGTGAAGGTGAGTCACACTCTCAAGGAAATCATTTTAAACTTTTAAAATGTTTTATAAGTCTTGGAGGGTTCACTAAGGCATTGTAAAATAAATAAAACATACCTAAAATGAAATTATTTAAAAAGTAAAACATATATTGGCCGAAAATACCATTTATATTATTTTATTACATCACTATTGGGTCATTATGATGTCATAAAATAAATTATATATTTAAATGGTATTTAATTTTTACCCAAAAATTCGACTGTCTCAGAATATTATGAAAAATTAACTATTGGATAATTTTGACATCCTGATTGAAAAACTAATATTCATTTTATATAAATAATTTTATTAATAATTGAATTATTACTTTTAAAATAATAATGGATATTTGTAAAAAAATCTTGTGTTTTGAAAAAAAACCTTTCAAACATTAATAAAAATTAAAATTTCAATCATAAAAATTATATGATCATTTATATTTAATAAAAATTAATTTAGTAATAATATTTTATTAAAATATTATTTAATTAAATAATCCATTAATTCATCTCAATATATTTCTTAATTGAATATTAACTATATAATACTATTTGTGATTTAAAAACTATTTATAAAGTAAGAATAATAAAATATATGTATATTCTTTATTCTATAAAAAACTAAGGAATGTAATCATGTTTCTAGGGTCTTGTTACATAACCCTTTATAACACCCACATAAGACCTAATGGTAAGTTGTGCGATGGTGACAAACTCTTGGGGTGGCTCAGATAACATCGCTCAGGTGGTAATCTCTATAAATTCTACTTATCCCATAGATGGTTTAGTTGAAGCTTAACATGTTGATTATTGGCTTGAGCTAGGTCAAGAGCAAAGCCCTATGATGCTACCTCCTTTCCTAGCTCTGATAAATTTTCCTCGAACAGATCAATTCTACTAGATGAGGCCATCGCTTCATTTGTGTGAGTAAATTGGATTTTTTAAAGCCCTATAATTATAATAATCATGTGATCACTGTTAAATGGCTATATTATCAATGATAAAAATTCTCAATGATAATTAAAAAAAATAAAAAATAAAACCAAGGATGTACATATATCTTATATAACCATTTTACATAGTAAGACTTTTAATCAGATCAAGAGGAATTTTTATTAATAAAATTTTGGGTTGTTACAATCTTCCCCCCTTAAGAAATTTCACCCTCGAAATTTTATTTTCCCACACTAAAATATACAAGGATAACTCTACTTCATCACTTCCTCAAATTCCTAGGTTTCTTCTTTAAACTTGTGGTTTCTCAATAACACCTTGAAGAGGGTCATTGAATTGTTTCTTAGAACTTTTTCTATACGATCTAAGATCTTTATAATATTATCTTCATAGGAGAGGTCATTATCCAATGGTACCACCTCTGGATTGAGTACATGCGATAGATCAGGTCTGTAATTTCTCAAGAGTGACACATAGAATACATAATGTACCTGAGATTGGTTCAGTTGAAGTTCTAGTTGATAGGCCACTGATCCAATGTGATCAAGGATCACAAAAGGTCCGATGTACCTTTTAATAAGCTTTCCATTCTTCCAAAATCTCAAAACTGTCTTCTATAGTGATATGTAGAGGAATACCATGTCTCTAACATCAAACTCTAGGTCTCGTCAACGATTATCAGCATAGCTCTTTTGTCGACTCTAAACAGCTTTAACGTGCTTCTGGATAGTCTTAACCTTATCCAAAAATTCATCAATCATTTCTGGACCTAGGTGTTTTTTCTCCCCAACATCATCCCAACATGTCGGTGTTCTGAACCTCTTCTCATAAAGTGATTCATAAGGAGCCATTTGTATGATTTAGTGGAAACTATTGTTGTAAGATAACTCCACCAAAGTAATATGTTGATCCCATCCCACTTTGAATACCATTGATCATACTCTCAACATGTCCCCAATTTATTGGAAATTATGATCATATTGGCCATCAGTATGAAGTGATAATCCGTACTGAAGTTCAACTCAACATTCATAGAGTGTTAAGGTCTTTTACAAAACATAAAGGTAAATATTAGATCTCGATCAGATACAATCGATAGTGGTACTCAATGAAACCTTACCACTTTTCTGATGTATATCCATGCCATATGATCTGATGAGAAATCCCCTCGAATTTCAATGAAGTGTGTAGTATTTGTAAGAAAATCCCTAACAACCCATATAGAATTTTTTCCTTTGTATGTCTTCGGACATCCAGTGAAAAATTCCATGGTGATATTTTCCCATTTTCATATTGGTATGGGTAATTGATGCATCATCGCCTTAGGATTCCACCTCTCAACCTTCACTTTCTAACATACCAAACATTTTGATGTATACTTAGTGACATCCTTCTTCATGTTATCCCACCAATAATACTCTCGTAGATATCGATACATCTTTGTGTTTCTTGGGTGAATTGAGAAATTGAAACTTTGTGCATCATCCAAAAATTCTTTCTTTAACTCCATATTTGATGGAACACATAGTCGTGACCCAAATCACATAATTCCTTATTTGTTAACATTGAACTCTAATGACTTAATTTTTCTGATAATTTCCACTTTATTCCAAATTCCCACATCATCCTTTTGAGCATCCCTTAACATTTACAAAAGATATGGTTGAGAAATCATTTGTGAAAGGATTGATGATGTTCCATTATTTATGATTCTCATGTCTATCTTCATCAAATCTAAGAATAATGGATCCTTTTCAATTCTCATCAATGATATAATCAATGGGTTCTTTCTACTTAGAGCATCTTCCTCCTAGTTTTCTTTTCTAGGGTGGTAATGGATTGAGCATTCATACTCTTTTATCAGCTCTAACCATCTTCGTTGGTGCATGTTCAACTTTTTCTGTGTGAATATATACTTGAGTCTTTTGTGATCTGTGTATATTTCACTCTTCTCCCCAAAGTGGTAATGTCACCAAATTTTTAAAGTGAATATTACTGCAACCAACTCCAAATCATGAGTTGGATAGTTTTTACTTTGAAAATTCAATTTCATTGAAGCATAGGAAACAAATTTTTCATTTTGAGTCAACACACAACCCATGTCCTTCTTTGCAAAATCATTAAATACCACAAATAATTCTCCACTTGCGGGTAGTGTGAGAACATGAATAGTGATAATAATCCTATTAAACTCCTTGATGATCTCTTCACATTTATCACTCCAAGAAAACCTGACTCCCTTATGAGTTATCTTGGTAAGAGGGGTTCATAATCCTGATAAATTTCTCACAAATTGGCAATAATATATTGTTAACCGCAGGAATCTACGGATATCCGTCACAGACGTTGGCCTCAGCCATCCCTCAATTGATGCTATATTAGAGGGATCGATATATTTCATATTTCTTATGATTATATGACCCAATCATTATACTTCCTTCAAATAGAACTCACACTTTCTATACTTTTCATGAAGCATCTCCTTTTCAAGGTCTCTAGTACAATGCTTAGATTCTCCTCATGCTCCTCCATGGTTTTGGAGTATATCAGAATATCTTGTATAAAGACTACCACTAATTTCTCAAGGTAATCGTTAAAGACTATATTCATCATGTACATGAATATTTATAGAACATTAATGTGTTTGAAAGGCATTAATTTGAATTCATACTTCCCCTACCTTATACGAAAAGAAGTCTTGGGGATATCCTCCCTGTTCACCCTTTCTTGGTTACATCCCGACCAAAAATCCACCTTGAATAATTATTGTGCTCCACATAGACTGGTCGAAAAAGTCATCAATTCATGGAAGAGAAATCCTGTTTTTTTTCTTGATTATTTGAGATCCTAATAATCAATGCAAATGAGCATTGACCCATCCTTATTATTGACTAAGAGGACTGGTGCACCTCCTGGTGAAGCACATGGGTGAATAAACCCTTTTTCCAAATTCTTCTATAGTTGTTTCTTTAGCTATTCAATATCCATAATAGGCTTTCTATATAGATTCTTGGATATTGGACATGCCCCAGGTATAAGATGAATCAAGAATTCAACATCTCTTCTAAGTGGATGACCATGCAATTTCTCAGGAAACACTTCAGCGAATTCCCTCACAATAGGCATGTATTTAAGGATGGATGCTTCCTTAGACACAATCATCCAATCAAGATATGTGTTCTCATAAGTAAGTAATATCCAATCTTGAGATGATGGTGCTAAGGAAGATTCATCCTCCTCCTTGCACTTGTACATAATCGGGGGTCGATTCTCCATATAGAGAGTGATTTCCCTCTCACAGAAATTTATCTTGGATCTATATAAGGAACGCCAATCCATGCCAAGTATTGCATAAAATTACACCAGAGAAAGTACGATGTGGTTATATGGGAAGTTCAATCAACAAATTATGATAGGGTATGAGTTATATTAAGGGGTTGCAATGATTTTCCCATTTTCTATTCTCACCAACATATTTACATCCATGATTTTTAGAATTGTATGGATTGTTCTACTAAACGTTCAGGATATAAAATAATGCATTGAACCAAAATAAAAATGTATGTTCCCTATTATGGAATGAATAATTAACATACCTATCACCACTTGTTTTCAATGTTTTGTTCGACAGTAGTGATGGAAAAATATCTCCCTTATGGACATGGATGTTGTTGGTTTCCTCTAAAAACCCTTAGCATAGGACACTGGTTTGCAAAGTGCCCTGGTTCTTTCTAGGTGAATTAGTGAACAATGCGTTGAGGGTCGAACGGAGTGTTACTCTCTAATGGATTCATCTTTTTTAGCTAGATTTAAAGGAATTACTTTTCCATATTAAGTCATAGGGTGAGTATAAAATATTTATCGAAAAACATTTTCTAGAAATCATTCCATTCCAACGCCTTGATCTCATCCTTAGGCTATAATTTTTTTATCAGTGTCCACAATTTATCAGCTTCACCCTCCATATGATAAGCATCCAGAAGAACCATCTCTTGTTCAGAAAATTAAAGTATGGAGAAGATCTCTTCAATGGATAGGATCCATTTTTCGATGATTGAAGGATCTAATAACCCACAAATAGTATGAGGCCTTCTTCTCATGAAGCTATCAATTGCATCTTGTTCTTTATTGGGGGGGGGGGGGGTGTACACATTTCTATTGACCCATGTTTCTATTGAAAACATGTGTTAATTGATAGTGTATTGTGACAATGTTTGAGATTGCCGCTCTCATAGGATAGGGAATATCATTAGAACAATCATCACATTGATCTTCAGATCAGTTGTTATCCTGAGTCCTCCTATTACCGATAATTGGTTGGAATAAAAGGTTGGTTAGGGGTAACACATAAAGGGGAATCCAATGAAGAAAAGGGATAACTTATAAATTACATTTATTTTCCAAACTTATGAATTTATAGGCTCCAATTTATGTTATACATGGTCTACTTGCCAACATATATTTTTTGGTGGCCTTTTTTTATTCCCTTAATAATGGTTCATACTATGCTTATAAATTTACCAAAGCATATGCACGAGGTGTGTTTTAAACAAGAGTGAATGAAGTCCTTTTATCATGCACCAATTTTTGTTCGAGTCTAGCTCAAAGTGGTGTTTTTAGGTTTTACCCCTAGATACATATGTTCCAGAGCCATCTCTACCTGCTCGTATCCATAAAAGGATGTATTTTATTTATAAACCACTTACTCAATACTCACCAAAATTTTGGGATGTTTTTATTATACTTATTTTTATCCCAAAGTCTTTTACTAGGTTTTTTATAATCCTAATCCCAAAAATAACTAAACATATCCCCTGATACCAACTATAACAACCCTTCTCTTTATTACACTCATAAACATGATTCATTACATAAACATTCACTTATGAGAACTCTAGGGATCAAGAGGTCTAGTGTCTTGGGAAATTAGTAACATCCCATAAAAACATCGAACAAAAAACACAACATATTTATTGAAATTTTGTTTTACATGAACACAATATTCCTTCATTTTTAACATTTCCTGTGATAACTTAAGGACATGCATAAGAAAAGGGTGAGATATAAATCAAAGGGAGTAAACAAGTCATAACATGAAGAATATTGTACATGTTAGAAAATTGGAATATCAATGGAGAACAAGAGAAACATGAACATAAAGGCATGATATAACATTATTATCATAACATGGAAATGTGGCAATAACATCTAACATGATATTAGCAGGATTCGAGGCTCATTACACAAGGAACATGAGTAAAACCTCATTGAAATTGAATTATAATGAGTAAACCCCAATTTCACTTCAATTAACTTCATTAAACCCTCATTTCACTTGAAGTATCATGTTAGTAATCTCTACCCCATGAATTGGTGCGCTATTAGGGTGCGCCCTATTTAATAACTTCATTTCACGCATAAGTGTGCCACATAGATCATGCAACATGGATTCATTAAGAATCATCATTTATTACACGATAAAGGAATGTAGAATTGATTCATGAATCTATATAATAAATAAGTAAACGTGCATAAAGGTGAATACCCTTGATAGGAAAATAGGCGTGGTATTCTCTACACAATGACTTTTCCTTGAAAAATCACGGTGCAACTTCGGCATTATAACATTGTGACAATAGAATTCATAAAAATGGTTGATGAGAGAGAAAGGGTCATCTCATCATATGTACATGAAATGGTAAGTAAGTGTGTCATATAGATATATTTCCCAGCATATGTAATTTAATTTAGATTCATAATATAAAATAATATCTTGAATATAAATGAGGAGAGAGAAACACCTTACGGAATGTCCGTATTGTAATTATTCTGTATTACTTCACGTGTATTAAATACACGAGTTTTACATATATGTGTATTAACATAGATGAACTACATATGTACATTTTTTTACTAAAATAAATATGTAAATTTAAGGAGATGAAGAAGGGTGACACTGATATATATGTAGAGTAAAGCTTGAATTTACGATTTCCCGATGGATTTAAGATGATCTGTTTTTTAGTATTATTACCAAAATATTTATTTCAATGGATATTCAGACATAATAAGACATTAATTTATAACGAAATAGATGTTTTATGGTATTTTAAAAGTCAATTAATATTACTATAATTAAAAAATCTTTGATATTTTAAATCAAAAATCACAGAAAAATATAAATATTAGAATAAGAATACCTCATTATAAAAAGGTACTTTTTATCAATTAAAACTAGTATTAGTTGATAATTTTATATCCATAAGATTTTTCTAGTCTTTTTTTCAGACAAGACACTATGTATACTAACTAATTAGTTATCATGTTTTTGAAAAAACTTTTAGAAATAAAGGTACATTACAAAGTGACCATATATAGGTCACCAAAACTATTCTAACTATTCTAAATATTTTACTAAGAGGCATGTTCATATAATTCATGATATTACTTTAATATGTTTATGGAATTATCAATGAAGAAATGAATACTCTTGGAAACTAATAACAGAACCATCATGTTGTATTTTTAGAGTGTATCATAACGAAGTATTAATTAATCATTAATATATGGAGTAAAGGTAATCCCAAACTCACATTACCTTATTTAGAATATTATCGATGGTAGTAAAGTGGGATTGATAAAATTTAATATATATATATATATTTATATTGAAAATCATCCATAATTTCTTCCAAGATATCTTTAGAAAATAACAACATAATCACTATCCATGTGATAAGTAAATTAACTAATGGATATCATATTGACTAAAATATGATAAAGAATACATCAATTACAATTATAAGTGTTAAATGGAAATAATTTGTAAAAAGATAAATTTAGCTTAAAATGAACATAAAAAAATAAATTAATATATATTATTAATCCTATATCCACTAAATATATTACCTTATTAGTCTAAACAAGATATATTTCAATAAGAGAGAGTAAAATCCATTTAGAGTTAGTAGGATAATGCGAGACATAAATGATTTCTAGGATTTGATGCACATGCGTTGGTAGAGGGACATAAAATTCACTAAATTTAGTGGAGGGAATGATTAAAAAGTCACATAATATATATTAAATAAAAAACCAAATAAGTGGATCTAGTGTGAAAAGGGATTTTAATGTCCCCTACATAACTTCGATTATAAAAAATGAATGTGATAAATTATTTTTGATGTCGGTTAATTTTTAACTGACATAAAAAACTATAGTCTGTAGGGATACTACTACTGAAATGAAATAACTTGTATAGAAATCCATATTTTCTATGTTAGTTATAAAAAAACCAACATAATATATACTTTAAAATATGGTTAAGTTCCAATAATTTTAAATATCTTTAGCATTAAATTTGATTTCTCACATGAAGGACCCTAATTATTTTCTTAAATCACCCATGACCATAGATATCTCTGATTTTTCATCACCATCAATATTATTACCACCACTTTTACTCCTCACCAATTCCATCATCATCAGCACCATTGAATTCAATTCCATGTTCTCATTCATGGACATCCTCTACCATTGCCTCTCTAAAATTTATTCACTATCTTTATTCATAGTTCTGATTGTTCATTGTTTAATTTGATGAAGGGGTGGTTTGGCTTATTGTTTGATTAAATTATTATTTGATGATTTTTTAGAAATTATTTTATTTTACTTATTAATTTTTATTTATGTTATTTTTGATTTGTGTTATATTCGATTGAGTGATTTTTTGATAGGGTTAATGACATATAAGGTACCTTTAATTTTCTTTAATGAATATCTAATGGGAATTATCTTTGATAAATTATTATTTGATGAATCAATGTCAGGTAAATATTTCATTTATTATTCATATAATCTAAATTATGATTAATTTACAGATTTATATTTTATGGTATGTATGTCTTGTTTAATTTAATGAATATATGTTTTAGGATTTTGATATATTTTTCTTCTTTCATTATGAATTGGTGTTTTGGTTTTTTCATTATTAAAAAAATTATGTAATGGGTTGTACAATTACTTACCAATTAGGTCACTAATTCCCTTATAATTATCATATGGAAAATATTTTTTTCTTAATATTTTAAAAATTATATCAATTCATATAAAAAAATAAAACTTATTTTTCTCACATTTTAACCTTCGGTAAAACAAAATTTTCTCTACTTCACATGACCTGGTTACATTATATTGAAACATACTCTCACACTATGAAACTATAAAAATAATGTCTTCATTTATGCTCTCATATTAATATAGCATCTTGTTATTTAGATGTAACAAATATATTAATGGACATCCCTTTGTAAACAAAAATACTATATTATCTTAATTGTTAATCATTAAAATTTATTCATCTATCATGAATTTTATAATATCATGTTTTATAAGTCTCCAATATTATATATTATGTCTGAAATTATTTTTTACAATTTATATATAACAATAACAAAGTACATTATAGAACTATTTCACTTTGTTCATTTCACTATCACTATCATATTTTTTTATTTTTTTATATTTTCTATAATACATGGAATTTTTTTAATCAACTATTATATTTTAATTCTAAAACATGTGTGTACATTTCCATTATATATGTTCAAAAAAAATATTTTGGATATTCAAATATGATTTGTCTATTTAAATTATGTCATTTATTTGTTTGTAGTATTATTTATAGAAGTAAATTTGAAATACAATTTTAATATAAATTATCTTATATTTAGTGATTGAAATTTTTAATAGGTTATAATTATTCATAGTAGGATTATTTAAATGTGAACCAATGATGAATATGATGAAGGAGTTGTTTCTTTTTTAAAATTTTCAAAACAATTTTCTATTTTCCTTCTTATGTTTTAAATGATTGAATATGATAAAGTTTAAAAGAAGATAAATCAAAGATAAGTTTATTTTTCATGGTTTAAATCCTGGTTATAATCCTTAGATTTGTAAATTTTAAATTATCTATATTTCACGATCTACTAATGATGAATACTTTCAAGATGATAAGTCCGATCAACTTGATGAAATGATCCATGATATTAGATTTGAGGAAATTGAAAAAGAATAAAAGGTTATGCACTTATATGGTGATGATCAAAATCCATTTTATCTAGGTTTTAGGGAATTTATGGTTTTATAAATGGTGTTAAGATTATTATATGAAAATCCAGAAATAGTTAGAGTGACATTAGTTTTATAGAGTCACTAAAACTATTAAAAGACATACTTATTGAAGACAACGATCTTCTAGATTCATATTATAATGAAAATAAAATATTATGGATGATAGGTTTTTGGTACAAGAAGATACATGAAAATCTGAATGAGTGTTTTCTATATAAGAATGAATATGAAAGCCTATCAGAGTGTCCTAAATGTGGGACATCATGATACAATTTGTGAAATAATCATAGGTTTATTTATCAATCACCAAGACTCTTACAAAGAAAATTAGGATTCCTATTATAATTCCACACTTCAATCTTTTATTTTTAAATTGAAATTATTAAGAAACTTTAACATGGAATATAGTTGATGAAATTTTTAATAGAAAATTACACTATCAAGCTAATTTTACAGGGTGGAAGAAAATTGACCAATAGTTTACTACCTTCAAAAATGATGTCAGAAATATCATATTTAGACTCTATAGGTAGAAAATGAATCTATATTAGAGGCTTGGTAGTATATATTGTTCCTATCTTATTTTATTGTAATTTTATAACTTATCTCTTGAATTTGGGTTTGAAGTATAAATATATCATGTTGAGTTTAATAAATTCTGGACCAAAATAGAATCAAAATGATATTTTTGTTTTTTCATCACCATAATTGATGATTTGAAAATTTTATGTGTGAAATGAATCAAAGTTATTGATTACTATAAAATGGAATATTTTCAACTACATGAAATGATTATTTTTAGTATTCATAGCTTCCAAGAATATTTAAATATGGTTGGATACATTTTTATGGGGAATAAATATTGTCCAACTTATGAATTACAGACTTCATACTATATACTAAATCATGGGATAAAATTAATATATATGGTTCATATAAGGTTTTAGTATATGGATTACTTTTATTGAAGAATCAAAACAAAATTAAATGGCTCATAATAATTTGATATTTATCCAAAAACTATTTCAACCAATTAATATTTTTAGAGGGAGAAACACAATGATTCCACATTCATAATGACAAAAAGGTTTGGTAATAATAATAATATATAGAATAAATTATAAATGTTTTTTGAGATTACATATTGGAGATATAATGAGTTCAAACATAGCATTGATATAATTCCTTTTGATAAGAATATCTATGATGGTTTGATTGAAAAATTATTAGATATTAAAGGTAATACTAAGAATGGGTTGAATGAAAGATTGTACTTACTATCAATGGGAATAAATTTAGAGTTCATTATCACTAAAAATGAAAGAAAAGTATACCTTCCTTCAGTTTTTCATAAATTATGTAACAGTTTAAAATTAAATTTCTCTAGTGCCACCATGGAATGAAAGGGTTCTAATGTAATTATTAAAATGTAAATTTTTGTTGTCACTAAAATATTTAATGTTAACAGGAATGAAATATATGATTGTTGTTTCATGACACAACAAATACCACCAATTTGATTAAATAGAATAATTACAATATATGTTTTAATTTATATAATAAAGGTATGTTGTTTTTTTCAATTCAATTTTTAATAAAATGGTTGATATGAATTTTCTGGATAATTTGGATAATGATCCCGTTTCTATACATGGACAAGTATAAATTTATTTTCCATCATTTTTTTTGATATATTGGTTTATTTTTTGTGATAAATATATCCTTATTGTCTTGTATATCTATGTTTTATGGGCACTTTTGAAATGTATATGATGATATTTATGGGATATATTAACAATATATATTGACCATAAGCCTCCATTATTGAGAAGTCTATTTTGAAGAGGTTACAGTGTTTTGCAGAAACATTATATTTGCATTGGAGCACATTATTTTGCATACATGTCCCCATAAATGAGCCAGTTTTAGGGAAAATGGGTCCATATATTGAATGTAAAATTATTGACTGATAATTAAATAAAGAAGGAACATTTATACATCTTGAATTACATATATGATGTTTATCCATATATAAAATATCGTAATTATATGCTAAAAATGTTATCAAAATAATAAGGATATGTGGTTATTGAATGAGAATAAAAAACATTTTTTATGGTTTTAAGTGACTATGGAGTGTAGATCAGATGAATCAAAAACCCTGATACGATTAGAGAGTAACCCAAGTTTAAATTTTATAACATGTCCCCTGTGTGACATTAATGGATATACATTTTATATGATACACCAGGAAAACATAAGTATAGTTGAAGAATATTAGTGTATTGGTGTTGGAAGAAGTAATGAATTCTTCAAGTGCAAAATAAAAAACCCAATATCTATATCATGTGCATTTTATTGAGTTATTGAATAAATTTAGGATATTTATTACATAAATTTTGAGTTCTAGTGTTTAACTTTAAATGGGTTGTTAATAATAATAGTTTTAAACATGATCAATTTAGTATGAAACTAGTAAATCTGGATAAATTGGAATATAAAACTGATCTATTTATGATGGAAACACTTGAGAAATAAATTTTCTACATTAATATCTATTTTTTGTGGAGTGGTTTTTCATTCTGAAATTAAAAAAATATTATTTTAGTGACGAAAAACAAGATGATGATGATTTATTTTAGAACCCTATTTAAATGGAATTATTTTTAGATATATTTAACGACCGCATTATAGAAATGTTTTTTACAATTAAAAATTATCAAGAGGAATGAATATGGGAAAATTATCCTTTAGTAATCTCATAATATTATAGGTAACATTTATTTATTTTCGTTTAAATTTTTTTATTTTTTTTAAAATTTTAGATGTATTAGTTTTAATTTTTTATAAAAAAAATATTTCAATATGTTATATATATTAGTTTTATTTGCATCAATTTTCAATTATTAAACTTTATATGTAATTTTTTATTTTAAAAAACTTCTTAAAGTTTTTTTCTTCTACATATATCATTTTTTGTTTTATAAATAATGTTAGTATTTTTAAGCATGTTAACTAAT
Organism: Viscum album; assembly: GCA_963277665.1. Classification (NCBI taxonomy): domain Eukaryota; kingdom Viridiplantae; phylum Streptophyta; class Magnoliopsida; order Santalales; family Viscaceae; genus Viscum; species Viscum album. The sequence goes on along the minus strand of OY728163.1, from coordinate 1,687,706,565 downwards.
AATGAATAAGATAAAGAGTTAGCTTTATTTAGTTCTATTCACATCATTTTAAAATTTTTATTCTAATTTATATGTATCAATTTGATTTATATAATAATTAATTATTATTTTCATTTTATACCACATATATTTATTTATATTATTTTAACCTTTTTTAACTATTCTAAAAATATAATAATGTATGGTTTGTTTTTTTAAATTTTTATTCAGATTTACATATAAAAATTAAAATTTTAAAATATATTTCTTATCTTTTGTTTCCCCTGTATATATTATTTCATCTGGAACACCCCGAGCTTCCACGATACGCTTCTCATTCAATAATGCAATAGCTTGCATTGTACGCAACTTCGAGTTCTAAAACACCGCGACTAATCAAAGTAGCCGTTATGAATAGTAATAAACACTTTTTAAAATTATAGGAATTTTATATTTTAAAATGGACTTCATTTTTGGATTCAGAATATCGAAATTAGCCTATGTTGAATTTTTGGTATTTTTCTGAGAACTTCCATTTTTTATGAATTGTGAAAAATACTTAAAAACAAATTTTTTAATCAAAATAATTTATAGTGATAAATTATACTATTTAGTGGTTTTAGAGTATAATTAGAATATATTTTTACCATTTTATCCAATGGTGGTCATTAGAATTAACTTAACATTGAAATTGGGCATGAACAATTGTCAATCTTTTGATATAAATTGTTTCTTAAAAACACGCTATTTGTTGTGACAACGGGAATTAATTATAAAATTAATTAATGAAACTTATATGTTTAGAATTTTGTAAAATAGACATCATTTTTGAATTCAGAATATCAATCATAGCTTAGGGTGAAATTTTGGCATTGTTCTGAAAAACTTCAATTTTTGATGAATAGTGAAACCACTAAGTGGTAGTTAAATAACAGATTTTTCATTTAAATGAAATATTACCACTTCTGTGATTTGATTTTCAAAAATCCGACATACATGGTTGTAAATAATAAGTAAAATGTGGTTCAATGAGATTAAAATAATTTTTTGTGAATAGTAACTTTTAAGTTCTTAATCGCGATTAGAGGTAATTAGTGTAGTTTAAGGTAAAAATAATGTTTTAATAATATGAGATGAGATTGAAACATGTCCTAACCTCATTGGATGTGTCATGGCCGACCAAGACAATCCATGGGTCAACTTGGGGACCCCATGGAGCCACTTTAGTTGGAAAATGACATAAATACCTTTTATTTAATGTTAAAGTAAAAAATGACACAAACATGAAATGTTTTACTAAAATTTTTTTACATAGGGTTATACAAGTCATATTTTTGACTATAAATAGTCATTGGAAATATAAAACGATTTCCTACATCATAGTAATTTTTTTATAATTTTTATACATTAAATAAATTAAATTATTTATGACATCATGATGGTGTAGCGATGAACTCATTATTTAACGATTTAAATAAAATAGAAAGATAATGTAATATCTAAGACCAAAACATGTCCAAAACCTATTGGATGAGTAGATTTAGAACCCTTATCACCTTATCCTCGAATTATATAATTGTGGGACCTCTAAAATCTGAAACTCATTTTATAATAAAGTGACTTTTCTTTACTTTCCAAGAGTGCCCCTCCTCTCCACTTATAAAAGGCCCCCACCACTCCCACCTTATTCACACTTTCAAGCCATTTGGCTCGTCCAACCTCTGCCCAAATACTCTCCCAACTTCCCCCTCTTACTCCTAGGAGCCTCACTTTGGGAAGAAATCTTCCCAAGGAAGCCTTTGGCTCAAATCAAAAAGAGTTACCCGATTTTTAGGTAATGTCTTCTCTAATGTTGTTTTGTTTTATTTTTCTTCTCCAACCCCCTAAACACTTTTTATTCATTTCTTTTGTAACAACACATGTATACTCAATATACTAGGATGTTTTTATAAGAAGTATTCGAGCTACACTTACACACACCTACATCTAATGGTTAAAGAACATACAGTTTCTGTGGATGGAGAATTTCTGCCTCACGAAACGATGATTGTTCAACACTCATAAAACACCTTCAAAGGTGGCCATTAAGATGTAACTATATTTATAAATGATATATAATATGTTTATGTTTTACTTAAGGTTCTGTATTTTTCATTTATTTCATACCTTTATGGTTTCCATTATGGGTAAACGCAATATTTTCATTTTAGGAAGTGCGGACTACCACCCCCTCAAAGTGATTTGAATCGTTAATACCATATGTGGGATGTATAAAGGATGGAGTAAATGGTATTATACAATATATTATATTGGAATTATATTATACCTTTATATAATTATGATTTCATTCCATTAAATATGAAATAGAAATGAAAGTAGTGTTCATGCGTACGTACGACTTACCGTCTCCATGAACGGTGCATTTCATTTCTTACCTCTAAAAGTTATGTAATATTATAAATGCATCTACATCATGAACATAATTTTGGATATAATGGATATATCACCACATGAACAACTTGTAATTATAAGAATTTTATTTTTGACTCAAGTACCTAAGATCGACAAAATGACCGTTATAAACTTAATAATTACATAATGTTCATAACATGGTAATAAGGGATATAAAAGGAATAATGAACATGAAAATGGTTCTTAAGTAAATAGAAATTAACTCTAGTTTATTATTTAGGAGGTTAAAGAATGGTCAAGTCAGGACATGACGCAAGGTAAGGGAACTTCTTAACCCAATTTCTATTCTTTGGGTTAATCTCCTACTTTCAAATTATGTCATGATATTATTATTTCCTATTTTGTATTTTGAATTTATTTATGTGTAATTATAGTGAATACACATAATAGACCTACTTTATTTAAAAAAATGATCTTTGTAGGGGTCTTCATCTCAATCTCTTTTCATTGAGGCATATTTTGTTTTATACACAACTTTCTTTTATACGGTGTATAAAACCATTTGAATTTTACGTTTGTTCAAAAGGAATCTTTTTTTATACGAAGCGTTTTACTAAACGACAAAAAGGGAATGTTTTTCTTTCCGTACTTATGCGGTGACAACGACTTCTCCGCCGCCGTGACCATTATTTGAGTTTCATCTTCCTCTATAAGACATCATTTTTTTAAAGAAAAATAAATACAATGTTTTAACTTTATTTTATTTTGGTATTGAAAATGGTTTTGAAAGCGTTTTTATTATATCAATGTGTTGTATTGATATCTTGTGATTGAAATGTGGAAATGTTATGTTTCCTTTATGCATGTTTTATGTGATACGATTATGTTATGGTTTATGATATGTTTAAACCTATTCATATGAGGAATGCATTGGACTTAATAAGTGACGGGTGGAGCCCGCTATAGCTCCTCGATGCATCGGCCGGTCTCATGAGACAAACTAGTGTCTTGGCACGAGGCCTTGACAAAATCTTATTTGTGGTCTTGGCACGAGGCCTTGGCTACGTGGTTATGATAGTCTGGCATTATGCATTCCATCATTATGAAAGTGGTTATTGATATTGCATGTGATTATTCGACCAGTAGAATATCCATTTGATGAAGTGAATAGCATTATCTCATTTTAATTTTTCCATATTATGTTGAAGTTCAAGTTTAAAAGGCTTTTGTTTTAGTTAGACATTGCCTTAAATGTTTATGTTTATTGATGAAAGCGTCCGCTATATTGTTATCCTTACTGAGAATCTGAGCTCACCCCTTTCAATGTTTTAATATTTTCCAGGATGTGAAGAAGTATTTTATGAATGACCTGCAGGGATAGTCAGAAGAGGATATGAGTGTGGACTATGAATACTTTGTTATTAGATTTTCACTTTATGATGTAATGTAACATTTATGAATGTATCTAGTGTTTCCAAGGCTACTAAACTAATTGGTCCTTCAAGACTTGATCTTTTGTGATCATGCCAATGTTACGAAGTAATGCACTGACTCTGGGTAGCTGGGGTCGTGGCGTTACAATTGGTATCAGAGGCAGTTTAGTACTAACCTTGGAAGCTAGATTTAGATAAAATATGATTAGAGTACATAGCCTGAAGATAGACTTTAAGGATTAGTATAGAATAACTTCCTAGAATTTTGGTATTATTGAGATTTTGTGAGTTTTTCGAGCAATACATCCCTGTCTGGATACGAGTAGGTAGAGGCGGCTCTGGCACAAATGTACCTAGGGGTAAAACCCGAAAACACCGCTTTGAGCTAGACTCGAACGAGAACTGGTGCATGACAACGGGCCTTGCTGCACTCTTGGTTACGACACTCCCGGGGGATATGATTAGGATAATTATCATTTCTTTACAAACCACTATGAAGGGTTATGAGTATATACACCCTCAAAGAATTTTTTTTATGATTATGGATTATATCCATAAAATAGTTCAATTAGTGTTAAGTGTTTTACAAGTACGGAATTATGTATTTTGATTCATAAACTAATCTAGTTTATGCCATTGTTTAGAAATGGCGCCTAGTGGAAGGAATGGAAACCGTATCAATGCACGCACTCCGTGTAGGGATTTCCCTCCTGCTCAAGATACTTATTGTGGATCTGGAGATACAACTGGTGCTGATCAACTTATTACCATACTGGGACAACTCACTCAGGTTATGAATAATAACCTTACTCGTATGGATCACCCTGATCCACAACTTGGAGGATCAATGTTATACCTCTTCATGAGGCAAAAACCACCAAAATTTAATGGGGGTACAAATCTATTAGTAGCTGAGCAATGGATAAACACCTTAGAGAAAATATCCCACGCCTTGGGGAGTAGCGAAAGGGAGAAGGTTATCATGGCAGTTTACCGCCTCACTGGAGATGCCGATCAATGGTGGTCATTGATTCAAAATACAAAGGAAGATGATGACGTATTGAATATGTAATGGAGGGAGTTCAAAGAGATTTTCTTAGAAAAATACCTTCCTCATGACCATCGAGCATATATGGAAAGACAATTTTTGAGTCTGAGACAAAAGGAGGATGAGAATGTCGCAAAGTATGAGGCCAACATTACAAGGTTAGCGAGGCATGCTGCAGATTATAAACGTAACCCAATAAGTAAGATTGATCGTTTCTTTGATGGGTTAAAACCATTTCTCCATCGATCATTAGTCTCACAAACCTTCTCGTCATACGAAGATATTGTTTCGTGTTCTATCAAGACAGAAAAGGAATTCTCTAAGTCTTATGACAAAAAAGTAAAGCAAGAGAAGAATAGAATGGTGGAACAAGAGATAGATAAAGGGAAAAAGGGAAAGAAGGATTTTCCATTATGTTATAATTGTGGGAACAATCACCCTGGTACTTGCCTAAAAGGAATGGGAGTTTGTTATAAATGTGGAGATAAAGGTCACCAGGCGCGTGATTGCAAGGGAAAGAAAGTGGATATCAATATTGAATGCTACAATTGTAGGGAAATGAGGCATTATTCAAATGAATTTCCTAAGCGTTAGGGAAACTTACATTAGAAAAGGCCAAGGGATCAAGGACAATCTTATGCTGTTACTACAGTTGAAGCAGAATAACTAATGTATTGGTGCTTTTGGACTCATGGATTATATTCTGGTTATTATAATAATGTGATATATATATAAGGATTGTACTGCAGTACTTGTTTATTTCAGTAAGGTTTTAATATGATGAAAGTAATTATATTTTTAGTATGTGACCATAAGATAAACTTTACATTGTTTGGGGAATCTGATAAATTGATTTTTGAATTAAGAGACCTTTTAGAGAAAGTTTGAATAGAGGTATTTTGGATAACTATAAACGTTGGGATGGATTAAGTTGATCTTTGGATAGTATTGTTTAAAGTAAAAAAATTTCTGAAGATTATTTTTTGAATATTATAATACTATAGTTTTAGGAAAAGGACAACCTGCAGGGTGGGGCATAACCCGTCGCATCGGACAAAGCTGCAGGAATCGAACCCACAACCATAGTGTGACAGGCCTTTATTTTCTACCACCATCCTACAGGAAGTCCCTGGTTATTAAAAAATAATTTTACTAATCTAAATGGTATGTGTTAACATTTGGAACCTTATACAATTAGGATAAGTATAATATTTTTTAGTTCTATTATCTTTTTGAGTGAAAGATGAGTTGAAGGTTGAAACTCTAATCGTCAAGCATAAATATATATATACCTATCTCTTATTCAATGAATAAATTAATTCTTAAAATTTAATAAAGGGATATTAAAACAAAAAATTTCTAATCCTAATAACTTATGTCTTGTTGAACTGATGATATTTTAAATCAACATAGATTGAAGGCTTTGAGGCCCTCAATTTGACAGTTGATTGTGATTGATGACCTCAATCACTCCCTACGAATATTTATGTTTTTCCTCGAATTATATGTCTCTAATTGCCACCAATGTTCTCCTAATCGAGATCATAATTGGGTGGTGACTTTTTCATTTATCGTTCCCTCTTATTAAGGATAAATTTTATTAATATTATTTCCGATGTGGGTTTTCCACAAAGGTATTTTCTCTTTTCAACCTTTTATTTTCAAAGAAAAAATTTCAAATTGCGAGGACACAATTTATTGAAGGAGGGGAGAATGTAACACCCCGAGCTTCCACGATACGCTTCTCATTCAATAATGCAATAGCTTGAATTGTACGCAACTTCGAGTTCTATAACACCGAGACTAATCAAAGTAGCTGTTATGAATAGTAATAAACACTTTTTAAAATTATAGAAATTTTATATTTCAAAATGGACTTCATTTTTGGATTCGAAATATCAAAATTAGCCTATGTTGAATTTTTGGTATTTTTCTGAGAACTTCCATTTTTATAAATAGTGAAAAATACTTAAAAACAACTTTTTAAATCAAAATAATTTATAGTGATAAATTATACTATTGAGTGGTTTTAGAGTATAATTAGAATATATTTTTACCATTTTATCCAATGGTGGTCATTAGAATTAACTTAACATTGAAATTGGGCATGAACAATTGTCAATCTTTTGATATAAATTATTTCTTAAAAACACGCTATTTGTTGTGACAAAGAGAATTAATTATAAAATTAATTAATGAAACTTATATGTTTGTAATTTTTTAAAATAGACATCATTTTTGAATTCGGAATATCAATTATAGCTTAGGGTGAAATTTTGGCATTGTTCTGAAAAACTTCAATTTTTGATGAATAGTGAAACCACTAAGTGGTAGTTAAATAACTGATTTTTCGTTTAAATGAAATATTACCACTTCTGTGATTTGATTTTCAAAAATCCGACATACATGGTTATCATTAAGAAGTAAAATTTGGTTCAATGAGATTAAAATAATTTTTGGTGAATAGTAACTTTTAAGTTCTTAATCGCGATTAGAGGTAATTAGTGTAGTTTAAGGTAAAAATAATATTTTAATAATATGAGATGAGCTTGAAACATGTCCTAACCTCATTGGATGTGTCATGGACGACCATGACAATCCATGGGTAAACTTGGGGACCCCATGGAGCCACTTTAGTTGGAAAATGACATAAATACCTTTTATTTAATGTTAAAGTAAAAAATGACACAAACATGAAATGTTTTACTAAAACAATTTGTACATGGGGTTATACAAGTCATATTTTTGACTATAAATAGTAATTGGAAAGCTAAAAAAATTTCCTACATCATAGTATTTTTTTTTATAATTTTTAGGCATTAAATAAATTAAATTATTTATGACATCATGATGATGCAGTGATGACCTCATTATTTAACGATTTAAATAAAATGGAAAGATAATATAATATCTAAGACATAAACATGTCCAAAAACTATTGTATGAGTAGATTTCTAACCCTTATCACCTTATCCTAGAATTATATAAGTGTGGGACCTCTAAAATCCGAAACTCTTTTTATAATAAAGTGACTTTTCTTTACTTTCCAAGAGTGCCCCTCCTCTCCACTTATAAAAGGCCCCCACCACTCCCACCTTATTCACACTTTCAAGCCATTTGGCTCGGCCAAACTCTACCCAAATACTCTCCCAACTTCCCCCTCTTACTCCTAGAAGCCTCACTTTGGGAATAACTCTTCCCAAGGAAGCCTTTGTGTCAAATCAAAAAGAGTTACCCAATTTTTAGGTAATCTCTTCTCTAATGTTGTTTTGTTTTATTTTTCTTCTCCAACCCCGTAAACACTTTTTATTAATTTCTTTTGTAACAAAACCAGTATCCTAAATACACTAGGATGTTGTTATAAAAAGGATTAGAGATACACTTACAAACACCTACATCTAATGGTTAAAGAACATAAAGTTTCTGTGGATGGAGAATTTCTGCCTCACGAAACGATGATTGTTCAACACTCATAAAACACCTTCAAAGGTGGCCATTAAGATGTCACTATATTTATAAATGATATATAATATGTTTATGTTTTACTTAAGGTTCTGTATTTTTCATTTATTGCATACCTTTATGGTTTCCATTATGGGTAAACGCAATATTTTCATTTTAGGAAGTGCGGACTACCGCCCCCTCAAAGTGATTTGAATCGTTAATACCATATGTGGGATGTATAAAGGATGGAGTAAATGGTATTATACAATTTATTATACTAGAATTATATTATACCTTTATATAATTATGATTTCATTCCATTAAATACGAAATAGAAATGAAAGTAGTGTTCATGCGTACGTACGGCTTACCGTCTCCATGAACGGTGCATTTCATTTCTTACCTCTAAAAGTTATGTAATATTATAAATGAATCTACATCATGAACATAATTCTGGATATAATGGATATATCACCACATGAACAACTTGTAATTATAAGAATTTTATTTTTGACTCAAGTACCTAAGATCGACAAAATGACCGTTATAAACTTAAATAATTACATAATGTTCATAACATGGTAATAAGGGATATAAAAGGAATAATGAACATGAAAAAGGTTCTTAAGTAAATAGAAATTAACTCTAGTTTATTATTCAAGAGGTTAAAGAACGGTCAAGTCAGGACAGGACGCAAGGTAAGGGAACTTCTTAACCCAATTTTTATTCTTTGGGTTAATCTCCTACTTTCAAATTATGTCATGATATTATTATTTCCTATTTTGTATTTTGACTTTATTTGTGTGTACTTATAGTGAATACACATAATAGACCAACTTTATTTAAAAAAATGATCTTTGTAAGGGTCTTCGTCTCAATCTCCTTTCATTGAGGCATATTTTGTTTTATACACAACTTTCTTTTATACGGTGTATAAACCCCTTTGAATTTTACGTTTGTTCAAAAGTAATCCTTTTTTATACGAAGCGTTTTACTAAACGACAAAAAGGGAATGTTTTTCTTTCCGTACTTATGCGGCGACAATGACTTCTCCACCGCAGTGACCATTATTTGAGTTTCGGCTTCCTCTACAAGCCATCATTTTTTTAAAGAGAAAATAAATACAACATTTTAACTTTCTTTTATTTTGGTATTGAAAATCGTTTTGAAAGCGTTTTTATTATATCAATGTATTGTATTGATATATTGTGATTGAAATGTGGAAATGTTATGTTTCCTTTATGCATGTTTTATGTGATACGATTATGTTATGGTCTATGATATGTTTAAACCTATTCATATGAGGAATGCATTGGACTTAATAAGTGACGGGTGGAGCCCGCTATAGCTCTTCGATGCATCGGCAGGTCTCATGAGACAAACTAGTGTCTTGGCACGAGGCCTTGAAAAAATCTTATTTGTGGTCTTGGCACGAGGCCTTGGCTACGTGGTTATGATAGTCTGGCATTATGCATTCCATCATTATGAAAGTGGTTATTGATATTGCATGTGATTATTCGACCAGTAGAATATCCATGTGAAGAAGTGAATGGAATTATCTCATTTTACTTTTGCCATATTATGTTGAAGTTCAAGTTTAAAGGGCTTTTGTTTTAGTTAGACAATGCCTTAAATGTTTATGTTTATTGATGAAAGCTTCCGCTATATTGTTATCCTTACTGAGCATCTAAGCTCACCCCTTTCAATGTTTTAATATTTTCCAGGATGTGAAGAAGTATTTTATGAATGACCTGCAGGGATAGTCAGAAGAGGATATGAGTGTGGACTATGAAGACTTTGTTATTAGATTTTCACCTTATGATTTAATGTAACATTTATGGATGTATCTAGTGTTTCCAAGGCTACTAAACTAATCGGTCTTTCGAGACTTGATCTTTTCTGATCATGCCAATGTTACGAAGTAATGCACCGACTCTGGGTAGCTGGGGTCAGGGCGTTACATCATCCTTTTTGAGTTTTTAATTTTTTTTGTATTTTAGTTAAACATGTTAATAAATATGAATAAAAATGTGTTTAGTCTAGTTTATATTTTGTTCCAACATCTTAAATTTCTATTTGATTTCATTTTTAATAGTTGGATTGGTATCTTTTTTTACTAATTGTATATTAATTATATTTATTAGATAGATTCAGATAAAATATATGAGTCATCTCAATATTTTAGGGGGGACCATACACAAATATATTTTAATGCTCCTCCTAATCCTTCAACATAGGATCCTTATACTTCCATTGGGGAAGGTAAGGCTTATAGGTTTATCAAACATGGTAGAACACATTAATCAAAGTTATTATTTTCCCATAGCTTGAATTGGAGGAAATATATTGAGTAAGATAATAATGCTAATCCCAGGGTTGAAATTAAAATAAATATAATACTTTTTTAAATGAAATACAAGGTAAATTTAGCATTTAAATTTCTAATTGGATAAGTGATGAATAATGAAACTCTCTCAGTTTTTTGAGACAATTTATGAAAGATAATATATTATTATTTTACTTATCAAGACATGTTATTTACAATATATGGTTTTCCCTTCCTATCAGATGACATATGATAACATTACACTAGAAATGTTAGAAATAAATGTTTATGTTTTACTTCTAGGTGATGAAGGGATTTTAAATCAATTATCACATTATATTTCATTTTTTGGGAAGGAAAAAATGAAAATAAATTTGACATAAATAATTTTATTTATGAAGGTATATCATATCATTTTTTCAAAAATAGGTGGCAAAAATCATTTCTGGTAAGTTCAATGTCAACTTTTAGACGTTTTTTGTACAATAATGATCATATTATTGATTTTTTCCTCTTAATTTATTGTAACTAAGGATATATCTTTGGATATCCAATACAAAAATGTAAACCCTCTTTTTTATCTCATGGATGGTATACATTATTGGAAGAACAAATTATAGAAGAAAATTTTGAAAAAATTAGAGTTGATTCTCTATGATTTATAGTGGATGAAACTCATTTCCCCTAACTAGACATGAAAAATAGAAGAGGTCCCAAATGAGAAAAAATGGAATATATCTTTTAGAAGTGTTGATGGTTGTACACGAGAGGACTTTAAAGAGTTATTTTTGTTATTTTTGTTATACTTGGAATAAATAATGAATTCTTAAAATATTTGATACAATAATCCCATAAGGATCAGAGAACATGTAGAATCCTACCCTAAGAGCCACATACCAGGTCCCTAAGAGGGTTTCCAAAAGACCTCAAGCGTGCCTCCGCAAATGTTAGAGGATGAAAACTAGTAGTGGGGGAATAGGGTGTGTCTGTTTTTAGACTATGCCCTCATAGATCATATTTATCAAAATAGTACAAAAAATATAACAAATAGGGAAAACCAAAATAAGAATCATAAGAAGCAGCATAAAGATAGTAATAAATCATGAATAATAAATAGTAACTGGGAGAAGCTCAATAATAATTTAATACCAACTGATGTTGATGTTCATGATGATATAAAAAATGAATGTTTTTGGGAAGTAGGGGATACATGAATATACTGCATGTTGGAAAAATATACAAAAAACAAAAACTTCTACTATAAGAATCTTGATCATAGGCTCAACCCTCTTCCATATTCTTGACCCTAAAAGAAAAATCAAGCATCAAATCCACACACTTCTCTCCATCAACACCCACAATCATGAAGTTTTATTGGGTACCAAAGGTGGCCCAAGTATGGTGTAATATTAAGACTTAGTATTCCACCACCAATGGTGTCTATATAAATTGATTTCATATAACAAATAAAAGAACATTGTTCCATAAATAATAGTTTAAGGTATCTAATCAAATAAATAAGTAACTTCCTCTGTCTAGGTTCCAAAATGAAAACATGATCGATACCCCATACTTCTAACTAATACATATGTATGAACTTAGGTAAAACTTGTAAAAGTGATATAATTAATATATAAGACATCATAAATAAAGAATCCAAGACAATTAGACCCCCAGATTGTGCTTTGTTAAGGTGGCCACTTCCTCAATACATCATACAAGAATGATCAAAATATAAATAAGAAACATAAAATATGACGTTAGAAAGAAATTCCTTGAATCCAATGATGGATACCTAAGCATGATTACGATGGTCTATAAATAATCCCAAAGGTCGCTACAAGAGCCTCTCATATAACCAATTCCACCGAGTCCATCCATTGAAACCCATAAAAATGTCTCTTATATCACTCAGGGTATGATAACTCTGATTCCATACCAAATACCTCATATAGGGTTCTGGGTATCACCCAAGGCATGTCCTAGTCATCTTTCCAACAGTTCTATCCTTTGATGATCCACCAGGGAATCAGTGTCACTCATGAGTATGTATAATCTACCTAGAGAAACTGTACATGGAAAGCCAATGCATTTCTCCCTATGCGTCAAGAAAATCCAAATTGAATGTGGAGAGTTTATCCCAAATTTCATTTAAGTGGGAGTTGTGTCCTCTCCCTACCCATAACAGACGAGGCATAACATCCCAAGACACATATCAGGAGGCATAACATTTATATTCTCATGTCCTTAATAATTGTTTTTATATTTCATTATAAACTAGATAGAAAGCCATCATATTTAAGCCAATCAACTTAGTATAAAATAGTGATCCTAAAAGTGGCATAAGGCACTTGAAATTAGCCATTGAAATACACAAAATCCAAGAAAATATATCATGATGAATAATAAAAAATACATATTGCAAAAGTACATGCACACAAATGTCAAGAAAGGCACAAATGTAATCAAATATAAATAAATAACCTAAGGCATAAAGCCTGTGACCAAACAATAAGAAATTAGCATTAGATATGACCAAGGGGCCTAAATAATGGTTCTCCAACCATATTATTTAAAATTATAAATTAATGCATTTAAAAAATATGAAACTCTAACAGACAAGGTGGTTCACAATTTATGGCATGAGGAATCTAGGACATTAAGGTGGGAACACCCAAAGGGGTGGACAACCATGAATAAAACAACCCACATAAGGTTTTATCTTTATGGTAGGATAATAAATTACATTGAAAAAAGTGAAACTAATTTATTAAAAAAATTTGAATCATTTTTAGAAGGTCTTGGTGAGTGGAACAATAGTGCAACATTTAAAATGTTATGAAAAATGAAGGACAAACCTAGACCACATTCCTCAATGTTGTATAACTCCACTCATCCAATATCGAGGCTTGAATCAATATAAAATGAAATAAAATGAAGATATCCTCAAATTATTAGAAAATAGTGAAAATGTGGTTACAAAAAAATAGCGCAACAGAGGAAGGAGGAACCTTGAAATAGATGGAATAGGATGATAAATCCTACCGAGAGTTTCCAAAGGATCCGACGGTGAGTGAATTCAGTGAGGAACAAGGGAGATCTTACAAAACCTATTGATAAGGAAAACAAAATCCTCACACATGAGGGAGGAAAAAAACTACTAGAAAATATGGAGGAGGAATAAAAAGAGGTTAAAACATTTATTAAGGGATATTTGGGTATTTCAGAATAAAAAATAAGAGAACATAGTTTAGATGCATGGTTGGCCACACCATGAACCAACCGTGTGAATGGGATTTGTTCCAAACCTCTGCATCACTGCACGATCGTGCGCCTGGGGTTACACGGTTGAAAAAAAACGTGAATCCCCCAAAACCCCAATATTTACAATCATGAAGTTTAGGGAAACTATGTGGGGGTGGACTGCATAGTTTCTACTAATATTGTTTCCCAATATCTTTAATTCTAGTGGCTCCATGATCTGAATGTGCTTTAGATTACTTTGATACCAGGATGAATCCATTTAGAAACATTATTATGGATTAAAAAAATAAATTTAAAAAAAATAACTACTCATACCTTGGGGAAAATCTAGGATTTTACAACCTACCCTCATTAATACAACTCATCCCTGAGTTTCCCTTATGTGGGTGGTGAAACATCATCCGTGAAAAGATCCATCCACTTATCACATTTATTAGACTCCCACTCCAAGGTCTCATCTTACACATGTATGTGCTTCCATAGAACCTAAGGAAGAAGAACTATCCTGCCTCAGAGATCCTTTATTCTCTGATCAACAATACGTATCAGATTCTCCTCGAAAGATGTATATACTTGTAGCTCAATTTCATTGTGGTCAAACCAATGAGAAGGGTCAACTTGATAACATCGAAGCTATGATACATGGAAGATTTAATGCATTCAATAGTACCTATTAAGTAACTACAATGTATAGGCTACCATCCCGACCCTTTATATTCTCTTGAAAGGACCGGAATATCAAAGCGATAACTTGATATGTCTCCTAATTTGTCTGTAATGAAATCTTGGTGAAACAAGTAGAAATACTAGATGTCCCAAATCTAACTCTAGCGGTCTATGATGATGATTCTTATAACAATTTATCCAAGATTGAGTTGTATCCATATGCTTTTGTATTAGTTGAACATGCTTTGAAGTCTCTTGAACAAGAGAAGGACCTAGCAGAACTGCCTCACATTCCTGAAGCCAACATTGAGTTTAATTGTATAGTTTACCATAGAGGACCTTATATGGATCCATATGAATCATTACATTAAAAATATTATTGAAGAAAAAATAAAATAGAGGAATACGATCTTCCCATGAACCTCCAAAATCAAGGATGCAGGCCTGAAACAAAACCTATAACACCCTTATCGTCTTCTCAGACTCCCCGTAAGTACGAGGGTGATATGATGCACTAATTATCACATGTTATACCAGTTCCTTTTTCATTCCTTTCTAGAAATGTGAAGAGAAACATGAATATTGATTTTATTTCCACTCAGAGATGGATAGAGGCTACAAAAGTCTACCAGTTTACTAGTGATCTAACATCACTTACTGATAGGTGGAGTAACACATGATTAAACTTTGTATCTAACATTTTATACCTAACTAATAATAATAATGATTCATGTTTTGGTACATCTTGGTAATCCCAAGATGAAATTCCCAAACAAAGGATTCTGATTCCCTCATTAACTCCTTCCATACATGTGAATTCATCAAAACAAACCCATAGAAGAAGCAGGTTTCATTTCCATTAAAAACCCAATCGGGAGGTTGGTTACCTAATATGATGCTCTCCCTCAAGATGAGGCCCATAGAATCAGATAACTGTGTCATCCAGATCCACTTTATAAGGAAGGATACCACAAATAGAGCTACTAAGACCGGTTTCCCAGGTTGTTTTGAACCTTAAGATGTATCTTAGAGAAAGGAGTAGTCTTGTTCCACTCACTAATGGATTCCTTGACGTTTTTCATCTATTTCCTTCAGATCTAGGTATTAGCTATGGAAATTCCATTTTTGGTGTGTAAGTAAGCTCAATGTTGAATGATTACAAGTATTACACATGCCCATGCAACCTCATATTCATGTTTCACTACATCGATATGTATTTGATACTCTTGTGATCTATGTAAACAAAGAATCATTCACCTAATAATTAATTCCTCCGACAACATAAATTATAAACCAAAACCACAAGCTCGAGGTGGTGTGTTGGGTAATTCTTCTCATGAGGCCTCAAATAGTAGGACTCATATGGCACAACTTGATCACCCTTCATTAGAAATACACTTATCCCAATCCATAAAGAAATATAGTAAAAATTACAGCCTCTTTGTAGCTCAGGTAGAATCCTTTTCAGCACTAAAGTGACTCTTCTTTTAAACTCCTGAAAAGAGGCCTCACAATATTTATACTAGACGAATTTTAAATCATTATTTATCAAGACCGTATGAGGAGTTAAAAAAACATGAAAAATACTACATGAATATCCAATAATAACTATATATCCCTATGAATCTGCATGTGTAAAACACATTCTTGGGAAGATCCCATGAAACCATGGTGCTCAAATTTTCTGGGTCCATAGATATTCCTTCCTAATAGATGATTTGACCCATGAAGTGATACTTACTTACACAAATATGGAATTTACTAGGATTATTATATAGATGATTATTTCTTAGTATATTTCTAATGATATCAAGATGATTAACATGGTCATGTTTGGTGTGTGAATACACTAATATTTACTCTATGGAGACACCCAAAAAGGAATGAAGATGCAGGTGGAAAACCCAATCCATGAAATCCATGAAGAGTACCTGTGTGTTTGTTAGACCGAACAACATAACTAGGTACTCTTAATACTATACCAACCCTAGAACACTATATGTGTTGTGTATAATTTCCTCACATGAACCTAGGGGTATCCTAACCTAAAATCATTCTTATAGAAAATCATTTCTACTTGGGGATAGTCGAAGATGTCATCTATATAATGATGTGGATACCTCTTATTTACTGTGAGTTGGTTTAGTCAGTGGTAATCCAAAAATAATATAAGTTTACCATAATTTGTTTTTGAAAATATGATAGATTAAACCCACAATGATGTGCTGGGTTAGATAAAACCATTAGAGTCTAGATCCTCAAGTTTCTTCTTCAGTTCCTGGAACTCTATAGATGTCATCCTATATAGAGGAATGGAAACTGGTGCTCCACCTATAAAAATATTGATGGTGAAGTATACCGATATGTTAGGAGTAAATATACAGAATTGTTTTTGGAAGATGTCCAAAAAATTATCCACTACAAGAGAGAATTCCATGAATTATGTTCCCTTCTCACTCATAAAGAGACTGGTCGGCTCATATGCCACTCCAACCAACCCAGTACGCTTTGGTCTAGAGTAACATAACTGGACATCTCATTCATTCTTATGGATATACATACATCCCTCAAGTGGTGTGAATGACACTAAATGTCAATAAAAATCCACTTGGTCATGATAATTATTGAACTAATCCTTTCCATGAATGAAATCAAACCAAATAATCTCAAGGATGAATAAAATCCTTAGTAAATTGTACCCACCTATTTCAAGGTCACACTTCGGAAACTAGTGTATGAACTCAGTTATGAAACCTATTTTTGTTCTGAGAGATATGGATCATAAAAGCAGTCGATTTCAAGACTGAGACTTTCCCCAATCGTAGATGATATAAAATAGTGTGATGAAACTTCATAAGAAAGGGAAGAAACTAAAGTAGTGAATACCAGAATAGTACCTAATATAGTCTAAAGCCTCAGACACTACACCTCAGTTGAAGGATATACTATATAGATATGGATGGAACCAGGACTCTGAGATGCTGCTTGACTAGTCTGAATAGATCCACTCTACTGACACTGAAGCTCTAGGTACAAACTACCTAAGCCATGAACACTACCCCCTTAGTGTGACTACCAATGGAAGACTAAATACCAGTCTAACATGGAGTAATAAATCCTGTACCTAATAGAGGTGTCTGTACAAATTCTATCTCACTAGATACGGGAGGAAAGGACTAGAAAAAGTGTAGAAGGTAACCCATACCACCATAATATCTACACTCGATAAGGTTCCTCGTGCACTGGTAATTCTTATGGCTTGTCCTTACACAATGGTAAAACAACACATGACTATTGGTGTATATCACTTGGCTGGTACTAACCTCACATTAAACATCTAAATGATACTCCCTACTACCAGATGAATAGTTTCCTAGCCTCAAAACTGAGCCTCCATGGATCACATTGCTAGATTATCTATGATTCCATTACTTGTTAAGGGCCTAGTTCAATATACCTGTAATGGTAGTCTATTATAATATGTTAACCTATGAGAATAAATCATGTCCATGTCTATCCTCAAAATACATCATAGTCATCAACTCATCATCGATCAGAGATGAAGGAAAACACTGAATCTCATTTACGTGAGTAGAATACTCAAGAAAAATCATAGTTCATTGTAAAAGAAACATGAACTCCCTCACATGATCCATACTTAGATTCTAAAGGAATAAGTGATTGTATAAGGCCATATGGAAATATTCCCAAACCACTTGCTGATAACGAAAATCCTGATAGATGATGTCCCACCAGCATTTCACAGAATTTGGCAGCATGTATGTGGTGAGCATGACCCTATGCTCAGGAGGCATCTCAGGACAGTCAAAGATTGATACCACAACTTCAAACCATGGATCAACATCTTGAAGTTTACTATCCCCCATGAATATGGGAGGATATTGTTGTTTAATGTCTCAAGTAAGCTCTATGATAGTCAGGGCTGTCTGGGGAGAACCGTGAATAGAGTTTAGGAAATAAATAAAACTTTCAAAGAACCGACCATCGACACCTAGTAAAGGACCTACAGGAGGTACTATGGGTGGATCAGGTCCCACCACCTCGGGGGTGTGCTCATCGCCACTCTCTTGGCATATATCATGAATGATTCATGGTGGTACAACTCTAAAATGTCCAAATTCACTCCTCAGACATGATTTTAGAATATAGGAAAATTAGATAGGGAAAGTGATAATGAAATGGATGGTACAAGGACATCTTATAAGCATGTTAAAACCCCTAGCATACTCTAATTCCTAGGTCTGGGTGAGGAGAAATTTTATTATAAGGACCTCAAGAGACACATCCTACTAACCACTACTAAGGTTGAGTCAGGGTCAAGGCCTCACATTACACATATTAGATTAGCATTTCAATTTAAAGGCTGTATTCATTTTTGTTCATTTATTTATTTAAATTCAGTTTAAATGGTTGAATTATATGGATTCCATTTATAATTAATAAGGACCCATACAACTTATAAATTGAAATGTGGCATCCAATTAATCCTAACCATATCATGTTCCATCCCATGTGACTAATGGTCCCTGTCTCAATGTGCTATAACCGACCACATAAGGTGTCATATTTAACCTATGTAGGAAAACCAAGTATTAGTGAAGGAAAACAATATAAGTGTTAGACACATTTTTTAGTTCTACAAGTAATGTTGGCACATTTAAATAAGTAACAATCAAATTTGGTGACTAGAACATGCAATATAGGTAATGTACATATGAAAATAGATATGGCATAAAATAATGCATGATATTTTAATCCAAAGGTGTCTAGTATGATTAATTATTTGATATTACCCCATATCAATAGAAAATATAAAATAAAACCCAAAAGATTAATAATTTTATCAATAGTATTAGCGACACAGAGCAAGTCAACCACCGAACAGCTAAATCCATGAATCTATAAAAACACAAGAAATAAAATCATTTACCCATAATTGGAAATTTTGGTTTTCACTGTATGTGGGTTAGAAACTCCTAATAGAACAATTGGACCCTAGTGATAGCACAAAAACCCCTCCTAAACATGGCCGTTGGGTCTTGGCCCACCAGGAACCACCAGTTTTACCATAGACACGTTATCCCCACCCTGGGGCCCACCCTCATGTTTAAAAAGGTCATTTTACTAATGAATGTCCCTATAGGCCAATACATGTTATTTCCAATTTGTGTTGTCCTCACTGACATACACCCTGGGAAACTTCCTCAAATTTCAACCATCCTGAACACTACTATAGGCCAAGCATGCTTAGCTATGGAGTTCTAGTTAGGTAGGCTCCCAAAAATAATATTCAACTTGTTGAAAAAAGTAATATCATTTATTTATTTAATGCTTTATCATTATTAAGTGTTACATTCACCCCAAACCCCTTTTGAGCACAACATCTTCATTGTGGGCCCTATATATCAACTTAGGTAGTGCACCACACTTAAGGTTGGGGACCACATATGATACCAAATGTAATAACTGTGCCCCAGTGACAACACAGACTCCCCACCTTAACATGGTCGTCGGTTCTTGGCCCGCTATGTACAACCAATTTCACCGTAGACATGTGGTCCCCACCCAGGGGTGCACCTTGGAGCCCACCCCAGGTCCCACCCATGGGTTCTAACGGGTCATTTGACTAATGACTGTCCCCACAGGCCAACACATGTCCTTTCTAGTGTGCTTTGTTCTCACTCACACACACATTGGGAAACTTCCTAGAAGGTCACCCATTTTGAACACTACTCCAGGCCAAGCACACTTAACTATGAAGTTCTGATCAGGCTGGCTCCAAAAAAAAATGTGCACCTTGTTGACATGAGCCATATCATTTAGTCATTTAACCCTTTATCATTATGAGGTTTTACTCTTAGGCACATGATCCTTACCAAATTCTAATTTCCTAGTCTCTTGTATAAACCCAAATAGTATGACAAAAGGGAAAACCTACCTTTGATATCACTTTGTATAATCCCACACATGGTGCCCCATATCGTTTATCTAAGATGGTGGCCGTAAGACCTCAAGCGTGCCTCCTCAAATGCTAGAGGTTTCCAACTAGCAGTGAGGGACTAGGGTGTGTTTATGGGATGGATATTCCCTTATATACTAGAGTGATCACATGGGTAAAAAAAAGGCAATTAATTGGGGAAACATAAATAAGAAGCAGTAGAAGTACCATAAAGATAATATTAAACCAAGAAAAAGAAAAATCAACACCCCGAGTTGAATAATCATTTAATTCCAACTAATGTTGATGTCCATGATTCAATACAAAATAAATGTGGATAGGGATAAAGGGATACATGATTAAAATAAATGGTAAAAAATATTGAAAAAAAACTTATACTACAAGAATATCAATCATATGAATATTCCTCTTCCCGTTACTCCAACCTAGAGGAACAATCAAGCATCATAAGCCGTATACTTCTATTTATCGACACATGGAATCATGAAGTCTATTTTGGTTCCAAAGGAGAATCATGTAGGGTGTGAGATACAATCTTAGTAGGCCACCAACAATGGTGTATATATCACTACATTTCATAAAATATATAAATAAATAGTGTGCCATAAATAATAATTGCAGGTTAATAAATAAATAAATAAATACGTACTTCAGTCTGGGCTCCTAAATGGAAAACTACCTGATACCACCTACTTCATCCTAAGATGGATGTATTAACCTTAGGTAAAACCCATACAAGTGATATGTTACATAAAATTTACATCATAAATAAAGAATCCCAGAGAGGAATACCCCAATATTATTATTTTTCTTAGCAGTAACATCCTCCTGACATTATACAAGCATGCTAAAAATATAAATAAGAAAAATCACATTTGTAATAAGAAAGAAATCATTAAATTATAATAATAGATACATAATCCCATCCTAGTTGATCTATGAAGAATCCCAAGGGTCACTACAAGAGCCTAAAATATGACCAATTCCAGAAAGTCCATCCAAGGAAACCCATAAAGGCATCCCCTGTATCACTCATGGCATGGTGACTCCGAGCCTGTACCAAGTATCTCACATACAAGATCCGTTATCAACTTATGTATAGAATAACCATATTTCTAATAGGTATATCCTTAGTTTCTCCCCTAGGGAACTGTTGTCACTCACATGCATATATAATCCACCCTGAGAACATATACATGGAAATCCATTGTATCGCTCCTGATGTGTTAAGAAAATCCAAACCAAACACAATGAGCCCGTAATTGTTATCCTTAAAACGAGACCCTTTTTCTCTCCCATCTCATAGTATGGAGAAATAGACATCTAAGACACATATCAAAAGGCATAGAATTTATATTCACATGTCATCAATAATCATTTTGACATTTTATACTAAACTATCTAGGAAGTCATGATATTTATTCTAATCAACTTAGAATAAAAAAATGGGCCTAAACGTGGCACAAGGAATATTGAATAAGATATAGAAATTTACCCAAGATAAGAAAATATGGAATGAGGTATAATAAAAAATACATATAGCATAAGCGTGAGCATAAGGCTAACAGGAAAGGAACATATTACATGAAATGTAAATAAAAAAGCTAAGGCATATAAAATGTGACAAAAAAATAAGAAATATGCTTTGGGTATAGATAAAGTGGATTAAATAATGGTTCACAAAACATATTAATTCAAATTATAAAATAAGTAATTTGATCAAGATGTAACTCACACATATATAGTGGTTCATAATTTATGGCATGGAAAAACTAATCCATCATGTCCAACCATGAGGTGACCAACCCACTGATGGTTTTCATTATAAGGTAAGATCACACATTACATGGGAAAAGATAAAATTTATTTATTAAACAAATTTTATTTATCGCTGGAAGGGTGTAGCAAGAAGCATAATGGAACATCATTTAATGTGAGATGAAACAAGAGGAAAAAACCTATACCACATACCATGATGTAGTAGAAATCTACTCATCCATTTTCGAGTCTTGGATCAATGTAAAACAAAAGAAAATAAAGAAATATCCAAATTCCATGAAAATTGGGTAAAACAGTTCTCACTTAAATAACACAAAATAGGAAGGATAAACATTGAAATAGGAGGAAGAGGATTATAAGGATTACTGAGAGCTTTCCAAAGGATTAGATGAAGAGTGATTTGGGTGAGTAATGAGGGAAATATTCAAAAACCTATGTATGAGTAAAAGAGAATCCTCAAACATGAGGGAGGAAGAAAAAATTTCTATAAAATAAGGAGGAGGAAAAAATGGGGTTAATCATTCATTAGGGGAAATTTGGGTATTTCACCATAAAAACAAGGGCACACAGTTGACCAAATCATGTTCCATCTAGGAAAACACGCTCTATCCCAATATTATATAGCACTAGATGAACCAATGCCTAGGGTTTCACTATTGTAGACAGACTATGCGACCCCCAACACCAAACTTTCTACAACTGCATGATTTCTACTAACTGTGCGGTTCAAGGTGCCTCTTGAACTTTCAGGTATTCGGGCTTTGAATGAGCCTCAGACGCCCCCAAGACCACATTGACTCCATTAGGAAACATTAATAGGTCCAAAAAAGGAATTTAATAAAAAACTAATAGTTTATACTTTTAGGAGAATATGGGACATTACAACATCCAAGGGACCATTTTACCTAAGGTTAGAATGAATATTTTTTCCATTTAGTTGGGAAATCCCAAAAACTCAATCCACATAAGAGGATTTAAGGTGGGTGTATTAGTAAAAAAAGTGCTCGGTTGTTCTATATGTTCTTAAATGTATGATATATACAAAAGAGAAATAAAAAAATTAAATTATAATGATTAGGAAACGAGTGAGATTATAGAGGATAGGTTTAGATCTATGACACAGTTAATGTTAAAAAACATGAAAATATAGATTTGTGATGCATATCACAATTTTCCACCTTCATTTACATATCCCTTTACTTTATCACCATATATATATACAACTCTAACAACTATTACTCCACAACCTCCCATCTATTATGTGTTATATTTTATGGAACCCAAATATTATATTTCTACATATGGGATTATATATTATATTGTAGATTGGTCCGAAAGGGTACCATTTCTTATTGATGAGGCCACTACAGTGGTAAAAACCATCGATCATTTTTAATTTATCCACTTAAAAATGTCTATTATTTTTTTCTTAGTCATATATAGATAATATCATTTATTTCATATTTTTGTTAAACTTGTTTTATATTTTATAATATATATATATACCTCTATTAATTATAGAAATACTAATACATACTAGTTGGCAAACAACATTTATTTTCCACTATGAATTCAGATACTACTTCTTCTAAACTTGGTAGATTATCAACATATTAATCTTTCTCTTTGTTTGTTTATGAGATTCTAATAGATTATATCATTTATGGGATTGATCTGACAATGATTATTTTAAAGAGAGATATCATGGAGTTTGTAACTAAACATTTTTCGTGAGTCAAGGCGATGTAAGTATTTTCCATGTAAGTCGATTATCATATTTATTTCAATTATTTTAATTCAATGAAACATAATAATTATTTCTATTTTTATTAGATATATTTATACACTTTTCATTCAATGTAATTCAATTTCATTATTTGTATTTTTTAGCTATATTTTTTTTTCTATAATTACAAAGGCAGTGAATGATATATAATGAATAATATATATATTTGAAATACTTTAAAATGATGTTATTTAGTATTGTATGATTCCTTATCCTGAAGTGTATAAAAAATATATTTATTAAATTTTTATTCCACTAAACTGAATAAAAACTATTTTTTTATATTTTTGGCTATTATATGTTGTGTATTTTTATCCAAAAGAGAGGACAAATTACTAGTTATTCCTTATTCATGGTGATGTGTGAGAAAATTTTAGTGAAGTATTGGACATATAATTTTTATTATTTGAAGACTTATATATTATAATGAATTTTGATTTTATTTCATGTATATCATTTTTAAAAATGGTAAGTGATTAGTTTAGAGACACAATATTAAAGAGGAAACAAATGATCAAGTATGTGTTCCCAAAGGCGAATTCTTATTTATAATTTCCAAATTTTGGATATAATAACTTGAAATATTTTGTTGAATTGAAAATATATTTTTAAACATAATTTCTATTTTCAATATGAAGTAAAGGACTGTGGATATTATGTTATAAGATTTATGTTTGAAAAAATTTCAACTAATATCGTTACAAAATTCTATAAGGGTAGATTTTTATATAACCATCCCTTTAATTTATCTTATAATTTTATCGAGAATACATGTTAAATGGTTTTCTTTAAAATTTTGATCTTTTGGGGGCCCTCACCCTTATCGTAAAAATAATCTGAATCACATACAAGGAGTATGGGATGATTATTTCATAGGTTCTATAAGGTTTTATTTTATTTAAACTATTTTTTTTGAATTTTAAATTTTAAATTGTAAATTTTATATTGTTTTAAAAAGGTGTCATGTAAATATTTATTACAACATGGTATTTTTTCTTATAATTTTTTGATATGTTTATGCTTCTACTAATACACTATTATGGTATTGTATTAAAATTAATTTTCTTTAAAAAATAATTTTCACATTGGTTATACAATGGGAATCATAAAATACCCCTCCAATTCCACACATTTTTCTAATTTTTATGATAGTTTATGTGATAATTGATGTTAACAACATTTTTCACATCATTTAAAAATTATTAAGGCAAAAAACCTGTACATAATTTTAATTAAAATGAAATCACAAGTTAATTGAAATCAAAAAACAAACTAAGCTAATGTTGAAAACCATTTTTAGTTATGTGATTTATATTAACTATGAATGGTGATATATATATATATAAATTATTATGTATGAATAATTAATATTACAATGTTTATGTAAATAGAAACATGTTAAGACTTATAGGAGTGTATGAATTTAGTGATGTAATCCACATACCAAACAATTTAGGGGTACTACATTTTTTAATTTTCTAGACTTGATACTGTTTTTGAGTATTCAAGAGAAATTATATTTGGATGGTAAAATTTGGTACCAATAGAGAATGATTGATTATTAAAAAGATTTTTAAGTAATAGTTTACAAAAATACCTTTAATTAAACTAACATACAAATATATATTTAAATTATTCATTTCATAGTAATATTTTGTGATCATTATATTGAGATATTGACTGTTAATTCCAGTTTCCTTTATGGCGATCCTGGGGAATATATTTATATGACATAAGTAAAATGGTTTAGTGAAACTAATAAATTCAAATAAGATATGAAAATTTCACATATCTATTGTTGGATAAAACAAAGCATAGTGATTACAAAATATTCATTTAGAATGAAATAGAGCCATGTGTCTACATGAGGTCAATGTGAGTTCCACTAATTTGAAGACATATATTTTTATAACATATAGAAAATAAATAATTGGTCTTAGCATTTTTCTAATACTAAATAATATATTTCTCCAACCATGAAATAAAAAAATATCCCAATTCTATAAAATATGATCTATAAAGGAAGATATACGAGGTTGCTTAATTTAGCAATCCTATATATCTTTACAAGATAAAACAATTGAAGACCAAATTATTTTCATATCACATTGCATAAAATATGTTCCCAAAAATATGTATAGAGACATGAGGTTATTATGAATAAAAATTTATAATACCAAGTGCAAAATAATTATCTTATATCTTATGTATGTAATGATTTTTGATATACATGTTTCATAGAGTGAAAATTTCAAACATAATGTAGTGGAGATAAATAGACTAATAGATATAACTATCTAAAAGTATATGATAAACTAGAACTAGACATGTTTCTATTAAAAAGAGAAATGTTAATACTAGTGTTTAAGGGTATAAAATTACAGTTTTCCTTCAAATCATTTATGATCTTGGATCCCAACAATGATAATGTGATATGAAAAAAACATAGTATAACCCATGGTTTCCATATATATAATAACCATGTATATTTAAGATTCCAAGGGATATTAAGAAGAATTTTAACAATCATTTATTTAATTTTTGGTGATAAAAAAATAGTAATAGTATTATCATTATTACTAAAAACCATAATTTTGATATTATCTAAGATGTCAGATGTATTCCAAGGCAACATGAAGTGGATACTTGGGTATGTTATAACTTAAGAGATTTTCTCAATACTATGATTTCATAGTAATCATATTGACCACACATACATGTGGCTATTACAACCCTATCCTTAGAGATGTAGTATGATAATAAATTATAGCTATACTCAGTAGAAGCTTGTCTAAGATTTGAGAACTAACAAATCATTACTAGTTAGCTCTAGTGAAAGTGGGATTCTATTAAAGTAATTCCCTAGAACCATCTACTTTCTACATAGATTAGCTATATATACATAGAATTAAATATTATTAAATATATTTACACATAATGATTATTCTTATATATAAATTCAATATGACAATGTAATAGTGTATCTATCACATTGAAAAGGTCATCAGTAGTTCTCTATTATGTGGAGAACCTTGAGATCCCATAGAAATATTCTTGAAAATGGTCCTATTCTCATATAACATCATCAGAAAAGACACATATGATGAAAAACATTAAGTGCGAGTACTCATAAATGGATGAGACTTAATCTCATGAAGTTTTCACTTGGTAATCTTTAAGTTAGGGGATTATAAGGACAAACCCATCGGTAAAAATTATATATGTTTTCATGTTATTAGACATTAGTATATTTTGGCATGTATAATGATCCTTAGAAATTAATATTATATTTAATTCATATCATAAAATACACACTTATATGTATTATCATAAATTGTGATTCCATATATTTATGACAACATTGGGTATATTAGGTGCATCACAAGTGATATGTTATTAATCAATAAGTTGAGGAATGATTTATCCACTCTATTTTATTGAAAGTGGATATATTATCCATTTTATTATAATAGAACCGTTAATATAAATTCCATGGCCATGATATATGGAAATTTTCATTTTATGATGTCAAATAAAGGCATATTAATTACATCGGTTGATGACACAAGCATGAAACATGCTTGATGAGATATCAAGGAAAATGGATTATATTATATAGTGAGTTTTTGTAGATGGTTTCCTATTTTACCAAGCTAAAAACTTTCCAATTGGGTTCCTTAACACATTGCTAGATACTGATATTGGACTTTAGGTGAATACACCTAATTTCAATGAGGAAGAATCCTATAGGGTATTACAATTATTGTTTCTATTAATATCAATTAAATTATATTTGATTTTTATTATTAGAATAAAAATTATTCTCAAGACTAAGGGAAAATATTAATCATGATTTACTGAAACCAATATGAAACAATTGTTTATTAAAAAGGTAAATATTTAATTATGTAAACATATAATATTGATTTGTCTCATGTTATTCATAAGGTAATAAAGAATTGTTTAAAAAATTAAAAAATTAATAATTTATACGAATATTAAGAATATATTTATTCATTATACCATGAATAAAATATTTATTTATTTATTTATTTAATGAATAATATTTAATTTTATATTTATTCGACAATTCTATGAAGGTTGTCGATAAGGGGTTGAATATGTAATAGGGATGGTGATAAATACTTATTTAACAATCTATAAAATTAAATTTATCATCACATGAGTTAGCTCACACCATGGGATAAATAATAATAATAATAATACTTTATATGGAATGAGTTATATTATGATATTAATATAAGATTAATGACTTTTTTAATTAATTAATATTAATCCATAACATTGAATACATATATACCCTAATATGTCATTTGTGAAAGGGATTAGAGTTTTTTTTCCATGAGACCACTATTTTGTTTCCTAGATATTTCTATTTACCATGAAATTATATAGGCTTTATCTCAAGAAAAATATATTTAGAATTTTAACACTTTCCTCTTATGTCATAGAGACTAAAAGATGATTCTTTAAAGCCAAAATGATTTTGTTTATGATCAAAGGGAGTGACACGAGGTGATCAACACTATTGTAAAAGAACAAATAATACCATCCATTATGCTTAAATATCAAAAGGAGTTTGTGGGGATCACCTATAGATATATCTTATCCCTGGATCATTAAAACATAATGACAGTTCAATAAAATATGTTAAAAAGTTCGACCACTTTTATGAAGAGTGAATTCTTAAGACTGAGGTAATTATAATTGTTTAAATTAAGTATAAATTTAAAATGAAAATTATCCCAACTTCTTGGTTTTTGAAATTATTCTAATTAATCCTTGAATTAATTCATTTTTCAGGATCAGATTTTTTTATATACATCTTGGTTTTTTGTTGATTGTGAAAAAACCCGATTTGTCTACATCCCAATAGGTGCCTTTTCACCATCTAAACCCTTCAATATTTCACCACAGATTTAATAAATTGACCTCATATATATATATATTCATGTTTTTCTTATTTATGGGTTATTTTATTTTGTTTTATAACTTTATTAGGGTAATAAAATTACTCATTAATTGTGGATTGATGTTTTTTTAATTTTATTGTTTTTTATTTGTAATTAATGGATTTCACTATGTTTAAATTCACTCTTGGTTTTATTTTACATTAAAAATTTTAATTATATTTTATAAATTTTTTCCTTCAAATGTTTTATACCTCTTCATCCTTATGTTTTCCACTGAAGTTAATGCATTATTGAAAGAGTTGATTTAAAAAATCAAGGGACCTAAAAGAACACTCAATATAAAAATGGTTTACAATGCCAATGATATACTAGAATAAAATGAATTTTCAAAGTGTCTTTGTAATTATCTGACACTAGAAGCTCAGAGATGATCCCTAAATTTATTACATTAGAAAAAGATATATGAAATTCCATCATAAAGGACCTAATAGTTTAGTAGTCTTGGTAAAATAGAAAAATATTTTAAATTAAAATTATAATTTGAATGTAAAATTTAAAAATTTATTTTTGTTGAGAAAACCATTATTCTACTTATGGTAATCTTTATATCAATCATAACAAACTTCTTTTCCACCCGGGGAAATAATAAGAAATGGGTGTGATCAAATTCTTAGTAAGGATTATGTACAACATAATATAATTTGAATCAATAAGAAAAATATACATGTGAAGGTAAATAACTAAAAACACATTCCACTTAGTAAATAATAAAGGAATTAAATGCACAAGTAGATTTTTCATAGTGAAAACCCTCTGTATGTTAAGAACTAAATACTAAAATATGGGAACACTTAATTATTGGACGTCATGTATCTGGAACATGAACTGATTCTGTCAAGACCTTTCACAAGATAGTTTAATATATATAGTTAAAAACTCATTTACTTATAACTTAACCGATTAATCCTATGAGACTAGCAATTCATCAAGGGGATATCTATAACTGCCCCCACCCACGTCTTCCTTTCAAGAGAAATCATTATATATCAAATAAATGATTTAATAAAAGTGTCTCATACCACTTTGAATCATTTTAATCATAAGAACAATGATGTAATAAATTTTAAATAAACATTCAATAACATGATAAGAAATAAATACATTATATTATATGTAAAATGGGTTGTATATACACATCAAAAAATAAGGTGAGTGTATAACATCAAATTATTCCCCAATGAATTGGAATTTGGACTAAGTACCATAGAAATATTATTTTGTAATAAAATGGATCAATTATGTTTGTCCACTATAAATCAACAAAACAATTTTGAAATAAAATATAAGATAACAAAAATTAGTTTCACACATAACTGTATCATGACATAATCAATGAAATAGAATTTTAACCCAATGAATGAAAATTTATTTAAGAAATATCTTAACACTTGTAATCTGTCAAATTATATTTCACATAAAAGAAATAATTATATTAAGAAAATTTTTATTACATGATGTAATGATATTAATGGTATGATATATCAAAAGTAATTACATACAGTTCTCAAAATTATTTAGTGCTGGATAAAAAATATATGTCACATTATTAAAAAGTGAGATGAGGAAAAATTTACCTCATGCTTCTTTTTCGTGTAGCGTTATTTATCATTCTATGTAATGGTTTAAAGAATGTTATTAAATTGTTAAAGAACTATATTAATATTTATAATACCTTATGTGATGATTTTATAATATATAACTACCCATTCATTAATAATATATTATTATTTTCATGGTTTCATATGCATTCGTTTCTTGGTTTAATGATCGGTTAATCTATGTATCATTATCGATGTTCTTATAAAAAGAGATTACAAATATAGAAATTGAATGCAATAGGATTAATGAACATCCAAAATTATTAATCATCCCATATATAATTTTTATTTCTTACATGATGATGACTAATTAGATAAGACATTAATGATAAATGTTTAGTTAATTTTATTGGTTTTTACGAACATCTAGAACTAGTTTCATTTTATTCAATATTTTGGGTAAATATTAGTTCTTGAACATTAAATAGGATTTAATATAATTATTAAAATATTATTTAACCAGAATAATAGTTTTATGACCAACAATGAATGCGGTAATCAAAAATGAATAAAAACATTATTCACAGAGGTGATTAACCGACATAACTTGGAAAATGATTTCATTTATTTGAACAAGAGCAGGTAATAAAAGGGTTGGATATAATATATTACATTAGAAAAAAAAATCTATTATGTAAATGATTCTATAATAGTAATAATTTGATGTGTGAATGATATTAAAGGAATGTATAATAAGAAATGAATATAAAAGAGGTGTTTTGAGAAAATTACCTCTTGAATATCACATCCTGGAGCGACCTTTGAGGACCTTGGATTTGGTATTTTGTTGATAAAATCAACACATTGACATGGTTATAGTGATTAGGAGAGTTTTTATAGATATTTTATGATCTATAAGGCTTGTGAGTTGAAATGGGGTGGTGAGGGGTGGTATTTATACTTGGGGAGAGGTGTGTTTAAGTGAATAAAATAAAGATTATTTTATATTTAAAGCCAACCAAATTGATGTGGCGTTAATTTAAATTAATTATATAGTCAATTAATATTATGAATTCAGTTTAGTTTTGATAAATACCTCATCAAACCATTAAATTTATTAATTTTTATGTATTTTAATACTTTACCTTTTAACTTTATCCCTTATCACTATTTTACCTATACTATAGTAAATAATTTTTTTTACGATGGTAAATTTTTATAATAAAAAATCAAATTTATATTAAAACGTAATTTTTAAATTATGATTCCAAATATAAAATAAATTTTAATAAATGAATTTTACATAATTATAAAAATTGAATTTAAAAATGATTTCATGTACCCAACCGAGAATCCATTTTTAAAGTGAAAAGTTCAAAAGTTTGAAACATTTTCACATCCAATTTCAATTAGAAATTTATTATAATGACATAAATTTATTTTATTGATGTATAATTTCACTAATTATACATTAAAACTAATTTAATATATAATTTAAATACATAAATAGCTTGGATAAAAACGAAATTTTTAATTAAAATTCAATATTTTCACTATTCCCCAAAAAAAGAAACAACTCTAAAAAATACAAATATTTCACCCTAAGATAATTTTTAAATCTTTATTTAAAAAATAAAATATATTTTTTAAAATAAAACTTATAAATGTTCCAAAATTTAAATTTTTGATAGGTGCGACATCAAAAGGTGGGAAATGTACCTTTATAATAATTGAGCTTTTTATGCTTAAAATTGGATTTATTCTTATCTTAAGACTATAAAAAAATTGAATGGATTTAAAAAAATTGATTTAAAAAATAATATACAAAATATATTAATATATTTATGTAATAGTAAATAATTTAATTTATTCATATAAAATTTCATTGTTGGCATAAAACAAGTTTTTTTTTATAAAAACACATCTTTTAAGTACAATTGGATTTTATTTTCATTTATATTTAATAAGTAAAAAATGATTTAATTTTACAAAATTGTATAAACTATATTTTTAAAATTTATTTAATCTCATTCATTCTACCCATTCCAAAGTAGAATTTATAACTATCACAATTAAATAATAATATGTAATTGTTTTTTAAGATCCGTGTTTTGTGTAATGTAATCCATCAATGAAATTTTATTAAGAATATCTTGGGGTGTTACATTATCCCATACATCACTAAATTGTGTCCTAAAAATTATAAATTTCACTTAAAAAAGGTTGATACTTGATAATTTTATTATGGGAAACCCACATCATAAATATGGTAAATAAAACATCCACTTAATAAAAGGGAATGTGAAATACAATTTTCACAAAAAAATCAGGATTTAGAATAGAATATCATTAGTGTAAAGTAAAAACTGGGACTAGGAAGGTAAATAAAACAATAATTTTCCAATGGGGAGTGATAGATAATATGGTTATAAGAAATTTTACCATTACAAAATCAGAAATATGTGATGGGTTAAATAGTCTATTTATTTCATGGTTATAAAATTAAACAAATATCAATTTTTTTATTCAATTTTTTTTACTAGAGTTGATTTCTTCTTTAATATTTAGATAAGAACTTGAGAAAAATAAAATTACTCAATTTATTTCAATTTCATAAGCATAATATCGTCCTTTGGTTGTGCTTTGATCAACTTTAAATTCATCCCTTACAACAGGAAATGAATGTTCATGATACATTTTAATTTTTTATTCATAAAGCACATTAATGGATCTTGAGATCCAAAAGACATTACATTGGCCATTACATGTTTACTAAAAACAAAATGGCTAAAACATTATTCCAATATAATATAGCATACTTTAACCAAAAAAATTTATATCCAATGTTCAATTAATTACATTCCATAAGTAGTTAAATTTATGTCTCATTTTAGAAATGTCTTTTCCAAATTCAATTGCCAAAACATTTGAATGAAGGTCCATAAATTTTAAATATTATAAAATTCTTAACATAATGTGGATCCTTTGCTCACATACCAAATATATGAGTACAATTATCACCTTAAAACCTTAATAAAAAAATAATGATTCAGAAAATAATATCTCTTCTTGTTGAATATATATCTAAAATCCAAACCTTTAATAAATCCAAAAAATATAACATAAACCCAAAAGTCACTAACTAATTTCATGTTCACCATTTCAATCCCATAAATAAATATTTTCCATTATTATCTCAAAATCAGGCATATATTAAGTGTTATGTTCCCTTAATCATGTGTTTTTCAAAAGATCAACTTTCCACTGAACCAATTT
Organism: Viscum album; assembly: GCA_963277665.1. Classification (NCBI taxonomy): domain Eukaryota; kingdom Viridiplantae; phylum Streptophyta; class Magnoliopsida; order Santalales; family Viscaceae; genus Viscum; species Viscum album. The sequence continues at coordinate 1,687,672,640 of OY728163.1, read as the reverse complement.
CCTGGTTATCGGTACCATTCAAAACTTCCTATCAAATCCTTAGAGAATAAATACCATAGTACAATCCTTATATATCTCATTATACTAATAACCAATAATTCTTTAATCTAAATAAAAAATAGCTATAATCAATATACTATATTCTTAACCCATTAAATGTTATTTATCATATTATTCGTTAATAAATATTTTCTTTATTTTCCATTTACAGTCTCTTCATCAGTAGTGTAACTATTTATTGTGTAACATTTTTTATTATCTTGAGGATATTACCCTAGCACATAGGTTTTTATATTTCTCATACTTTCCTCATTTTAAACATTGATCCATTGATAATACCTTAGAGAGACTATTATTCATATCTTTTCATTTTTCATCAAAAATCACATTATTTGTATCCTTATTTACACTCCAAAAACATTTTCCTCTTCACATTCTCAACATATAAGAAGCTTTATCTTATTTTCCCCACACTCGATCTCTCAAAAAAAAATACATCGTTCTACTATTTAGTGAGTTTGAGAGTTGGTGATGGTTTATGTTTTTAAAAATATATCATGACAACTAATTAGTCATAAACATGAAAACCTTTACACTAGTCATCATCCCATTTGGTTTCTCTACTATACAATTTTTTATAACATTGAATGTTAACCTAGTTTATTATAGTTACCACCATAGATTAAAACCAAATAGAAAATTGGAAGCATCAAACTAAAGTAATCATATTAATATAATATTATCAATATTATATCAAAATAATCACACATTCTTATCAATACATGAGTATTTTGGTTCAACCTAGGTTATCCCCAGACATTACCAAATATATTTAATACTATAATATAATTATACTTTTACTCAATGTAATTCATAGGTATGTATTACCTAATCAAGGTTTTATTAAATCTAGTTCCCACATTTCTACTAAACATTCTCTAATTCCCACTATAACACCCCGACCCCAGAAGCCCGAAGCTGGTTGCTTACTTTGTTTCATTGGAATATGATACATGAAATCATATACCCAAGGACTGAATAGTTTAGTAGTAATTTTAATCTATCTACATATTAGAAAATAAAATTATATTTTGGACCTAGAATTAAAATTTTATTTTCTTTGATAACAATATTATTCCACTCAGCATAACCCTGTATATCAATCAAAATAAAATTATTAGAAACCTAGGGAAAAATAAAACATAAGAAATGAGTCAGATCAAATAAACATCAAGGGTTAAGTGTAGTGGGTGATAATTTGAAATAATAATAAGAATTAATATGTAAAGGTAAATGACTGAAAAAATATTCCATTTTGTCAATAAACTCTGAATGAAATGAATCCATTGATTTTTACATTGTGAAAATCCTATTTATATTGACAACTAAATACTATAAGAGGGAAATTATTAATTACTATACATAATGTATATTAAACAAGATCCACTAATTTCAATACCATTAAAAAGACAATATAATCTATAAGAAATAACATGTTTATTGCTAGCTTAACTAATTCATCTCCTGAGATTACTGATGCATCAAGAGGATATCTGTAACCGGGCACTACATTTGTCTTCCTGTCTAAATCATTCATTATATATTGAAAAAAAATTTAATCAAAGTGTCTCATACCACCTTAAAAAACATAAAACATAAGAACCATGAAAGAATTAAATTTAACAAAACATTAAATAAAATGATAATACATGATTTCATGATATGATATGTCAAAGGCACATTATATACATCTTATAAAAGAAGGTGGGTTCATAACATCAAAATATGCCTCAATGAAGTTAAATTGAGAGAAATTCCCCAAAAAATATCACATAATTAATCAAATGGATCAATTATGTTTATTCTCTAGGAATATAAATAAATAATGTGGAAATAAAACATTTGATAATAAAAAGTAATTTCAAAAATAAACTTATCATGATATAATCAATGAAATATATGTGTTACCTAATGAATGAAAATTGAGTTAAAAAATCTCTTACCACTTGTAATATATCAAATATTATTCCTTAAAATTATAAAATGAAACATTTAATACCATGAATTTAATGATATTCATGATATTAAAAATCAAAGGTAGGTACATACACCACACACAAGGACTAAGTGGTTAATAATGAATATATCTCACATAAGTAAAAAGTGAGGCGATGTAACCCTGACCCCACACTTACCTTTAGTGTAACAGTGTTTATACTCATATATAATGATTTAAAGGATGTTATTTACTCATTATGGAACTATATTAATATTTATAATACCTTATGTGATGACTTTATAATATCTCATTCCCCATTCATTAATAATATTTCATTATTTAGTGCATTCGTTTCGAGGTTTAATGATCGTGTTATTTGTGTAAAATTATGGATATTTTTGTAAAATTGGATTAAAAATATAGAAGTGGAATGTAAAATTATTAATGAACATAATGAAGTATTAATGGTCCCATATATCATTTATATTTCATATATGAGGATGGTTCATCAGATAAAACATTAATGATAAATGTTTAATTTATTTTAGCGGTTTTTTGAACATCACGGACTAGTTTCATTTTATTTACTATTATGGGTATATATTTGTTCCAAAAAATGAAATAGGATGTTATATTATTATTTAAATATTATTTAACCATAATAATAGTTTTATTACCATACATGAATGTGGTAATGGAAAATTAAAAATAACATTATTCATGGAGGTGATTAATTGGTACGACTTGGACAATAGTTTCTTTTCATTGAATAAGAGGAGGTAATAAAAGGGATGGATATAATATATTACATTAAAAGTAAAAAATTATATTATTTACATGATTTTATAATTATTATTACTTTATGGATGAAAAATACTAGGAGAATATATAAGAAGAAATAAAAATAAGAGATGTGTTTTGAGAAAATAACCTCTTGAATATCACCTCCTTAAGACACCCTTGATGACCTTGAATTTGGTATTTTGGTGAGGAAATAAGAACTCAGATATGGTTAGAGTTATTAGTATAGGTTTGGGTAGGTATTTTAGGATCTAAAAGTATTATGATTCGAAATGGGGTGTTGTGGGATGGAATTTATACTTGAGGAGAGGTTGATTTAAGTGATTAAAAGAAGAATTATTTTATATTTAAATCCAAACACATTGAGGAGGCATTAATTTAAATGAAATATCCTGTTAATTAATTTTTTCAATAATATTATGATATATAAATACCTAAAAAAACCATTAATTCATTTCATTTTTACATATGTAAGCTTTTACCTTTTAACTTGAACCCTTGGCACTATTTTACCAATACCATGGTAAATAAATTTTTTACCATGGTAACTTTTTTGTATCATAAAATGAAATTGAATTATAAAAAGAGTATAGAACTTATAATTCCAGATATTTAATCCATTTTACGTAATACTATTCGTATAACTGGTATGATTATATTTAAAATTAATCTCGTAGATAGAATGAAAGAGCAGGTTTTTAAAATGAAAGGTTCAAAAGTTTGAAATGTTTTCACATCAAATTTCAGTGAGAAAATTATTAAAATTAAATAAATCGGTTTTATTGATTTATAATTAAACTAAATAAAATTTAAATATAATTTAAAATATAATTTAACTATATAAAAAAATTATATGAAAATGCATATTTCAATTAAATTTCAAAAAAAATCACTATTCGTCAAAAAATGAAAATTCTCCGTCAAATAAAAACATCTCACCCTAATATAATATTGATATTATGATTTCTAAAATAAAATTTATATATTAAAATAAAAATCATAAAACTTACATAATTTATATTTAAATTAGGTGCGCCATCAAAAGGAGACAAATCTACCTTTAGAAAAAATATAGATTTTTATGCCTAAAATTGGATTTATTCTTGTCATAAACATATAAAACAAATTGAATGAATGTTATTTTTTTGTTGAATATATGAAATATAAATTTCATTAATAAATTTAAGTAATAGATATTAATTAAACTAATTCATATAAAATTTCACTATGGGCATAAAAATAGATTTTTATAAAAACACAACCTTTTTGTTCAATTGGATTTTATTTTAATTTCAAATAAATTAGTAACTAATTAATTCACCTTGTAAACATTTTTAATCTATATTTTCATAATTTATTTAATCTCATTCATTACCTATATTCCAATGGTTAGGTGATAAATATAAAAATTAAATAATAATATTTAATCATTTGTTTAAGTTTAGTGTTATATGTAACATTAGCCGTCAAAGAAATTTTATTAAGAATATAATTTCCATAAAAAATTGGGCTGTTATAGTATTTGAGTTCTTTTACTTGACTTGAAAAATGATTCTACAAATAAATTAAGATCAATTCTTGAATAGAAGAATTATATTGGTTAGAACATTCTAAATTTTATATTGTCTTCTTTATATATCTCCACACATATTCACTTTTTTGTTTTTTTAAATTAGGAATTTGACTAGGAATTTTGTGTGGTTAAATATAATAATTTTCATGTATATATTTAAAATTATTATTTCTAATATTTTTCATGAAAATTATACTTAATAAAATTTAATGAAGTCTTTAGAAAAATTTATAACACTAATTTTTTTCAAAAAATAATTTTTCTTAAAAATAAAATTCCCTTTACGTTGTAGTTTTTTAAATAAGAAATATGAATGAAACCTTTGAAGTGGTTTTTATGGATCTTGATAAAATTGAATTTATAATTTTTATGGTGAAAATCTATTTCTCATAAGATAAATATTTACAAAATTATATGATCATAAAATAAATTTATCTATCATCAACATTATTAATTATGAATTATATTTCAAAATTTTTATTTAATTTTAGGTGTATATATTGTATTAAATTGATACATCTTAAATTTTGTTTTTATATTGTTATTTATATTATAAATATAATTAATTTTATTTTATAATATCCAAAATAATATTTTATGACTAGAGAATACTAGATTAATTTTTTTCTTATCCTATATGGATTTTTTTGTAATATAATAATGGGTTGTATGTTATAATTATCTTACCTATGGACATAAAATCTTTTATCTTCATCATTGGTATTAAATTAAATAAATTGAACAGAATATTTTTTATTACATTCACATCATTTTTAGAAGATTAATAAAATTTAATTATTTCAATGAAGTCATCAAACATATATATATCTATTGAGATATACAATAGTGGTGAAATACTAGTAATATGATTCAGATTCTTTTTGGATCACACGAAGGGTGGTTTAAACTGGGGGGGGGGGGTGAATCAGTGTGTATAGTTAATTCAAATACCTTCACTCTCATGTTTTTTGAAACCTCTCTCATGTTACTCAATAATTCCGAAATAAGGTAAATGTAATATGTTTTTAATGAATTTTTATTTATTTATAGACAAATATATCCATGATGTGTCATGGTTATCAAAAAAAAAAATGAAATTAAATTCTTATTATCAAAAGGAACTCGAGAAATTGTATGAAATTGAACTCCTACAACTACTGCAATAAAACTATTTTAACCTATCATCAATAAAAAAAATCATTTTAACTAATGATTGATGATGAGTGTACGAGCCTCAAAACTGACTTCAAAAGATGATCTTATTCCTCTTCCATACACAACAATCTTCTGATGCAGTTCTCAATGCTAATTTTTTGATACTTTAACATATTAGTTCTTATTATTATAATTCTCAACTCATATTTTTATTCATTTCTTATTATTTATATTCATTAATTATTTCATGAATATATTCTCCATAATAGATATGTAAATATACATGAATCAGGGGGTCAAAATAATCTCATTCAAACCCATAATATTTGAGTCACATATTTATTGAAATTCTTCCTAAAAATTTGGCTGATGACTAATATATTTACTTCCTCATGATATTTTCCAATATCATGGTCTTCCTCTTCATTTAAATCCTCTAAAAAATACATTGGGGTTATTTATTTTTAAACCTTCCATGTAAGTATGGATTTATGTTACTTCAACATGGAACATCAGTGTAGATTTCCCCAAGCACTAACAACTCCCTTGTACTGTTACCCCCTATGACATATTCTTATATCATGACTAATGAGAGTGATCATGATGTTTTAAAATGAATGAATATATTTAGAATCATCCCAAATAATTTCCCACATCATTGATGTAAATCCCTAAACTCAAATTTTCACCCAACAACACCTTCAATAATGTATAATATGTAAAATTCATATGATCAGTCACAGGATTAGGATCAAAACTACAAAGACATACATTGGGTAAAGGTCATACTATAAATCCTTATGTTCTGGATCAATGTTGTATGATTCTATAAATCATATCCCAATTCTCAATTCCTGATCTATTTGAAGAAAACCATCAACCATAGAAATTAAATGCATTTACAAATTTTCATATGGCTTTAAAGTTATTAAAATCGACCAATGAAGTCAAAGATTTTATAGAAGACTTATGAAAACTGGAGTGAAGTCATATTGTTTTTCTAGAGTCATATAAAACCTCCTCATAAGTCTTATACTTTTTAAAAGTCATATAAAAACATTATTGGAGTCATAATTTTTTTCAGAGTCATAATAAAAATAATATGAAGTCATACTAAACACAAGGTGAAATGAAGACCTATCCATTATAATTTCTAACTGTTTTTTTAAATTTTCAAATGACTCTAGAAATTATTCATCATATCTCTTAAGCAACTCAACCACTCATTAAAAAAAAAACAAATCATCCAATGGTACTTAATCAAATGATATTACAATATCCATGTACAACACCACTTGGATGGATTATTCAACTTCTTTATCAATTATCTTTGTAAGAATGAAATTATTTTCAAATTTCCTCACATTATAGAAGCTTTCAACATCAATCAATTATTTCATAATGAACATCCAATTTACTAGTACTAGTTTTTAACATGAATAAAAACCCATCAAATATCATACATAACTTTTATTTATAATAAATACAACCCCATACTCTAGAAGTTAACAATCTCACCCTTTGTATTTGTTATCAACACCTCAAACTTCTCTCCCCAATATTTGAAATAAAACCATAGTGAATAGATATAAGGTATTAAATCAACCTTTATAAAGACAAATTATATTTAATTAATCATCTCAATGTCTATATGAGCTAGCACTTTATAGATAAAAGGGTGATTAAAAAATTAATCAATGTTATCAATATAACAACTCATCTAAACTCTATCAAGATATCATACATACACAATGAAAAATAGAAATAGTTTTTCAAAATTATTTATTTCACAACACAACACACAATAAAAGAATCAAACAATAAAGGAAGATAATTTCCTCCTCATGCATAGAATATATACTTAACAATTTAAGCAAGAAATGATAAAAGAGGGAAATAAAAAAAATAAATACCTTTATAATATAGAGTTTACTGCACAACCAACTATATCCTTAGGTTGTGAGATTGTTCAATTATGAGAGGATTTGTAGGGATATCATCTAACTATTCTTTATAATGGAGAAGCTCTAATTTCAAGATACCATATATGACCTTCTATTATAAGAAATTATATTTTATATCAGTATGTTTATTCTTGTAATGATGCATAGGATTATTGGAAATATTAATGGAACTTTTATTGTTACACTCCAAAACTAATGGATACTCAGCTTCATCCATAATATTTTTGTAGTCTTCGATGATATAAACACATAATTATTCTTGGTTGAGCTCAATGTAAATATTGTTTTATTCTTTAAATTCTATAAAACATAGATTCTCCTAAAACAAATTTATACCCGATGTTCCCTTATTATTATCAACATTTCCTACCCAATCAGAATCATAAAATCCTGTTAGGATTAGCTCACATATCATCTTATAAATAACCCCATAATTTAAAGTATTTGATATTTATCCTAATATTTTATTTCCTTATAGTATATTTTATTCCTTATGGTTGGATTGGGAGATTTTAAAAAGAGTGAAAATATTTACAATGTCTTTTTTAGTGGTGTTAAATACATAATACATCCAATCAAGCTTCTAAAATACATCTCATTAACTTTTTTTCTTAATCATCCTGACATAATTTTGTACTTAAGTTAATTATTGTAGAAAAAAATATGGATTAATGTATATAAAACATCTTTCGGATTTCTATATCATATTTTTTTTTGAAATAAATATGTATTCTACATCTTGGGTAATCTATAATCCCAAGAATAACATAATTTATCTATTCATAGATGTCCCAAATATTTCTTTCATGTGTCTTAAAAACCCCCCATATAAATTTTATTCATTAATATAATATATTATGACATCAACACACTCAATTAAAAGATTTTTTTGGTGTTAGTATTTCTCACATAAAAGTTTCTATCCACCCACCATTTTATGAATTTCATTATTTTTAGATATTAACAAATTTTAAAATAATATAATGCTAGAGATTTTTTAAATCCAAATGATTAATTATTTAACCTAGAAGTTTTTCTTCTATTATAATCCACTATAAGGACCTTAGACTATTCCATATGCACTTTCTTTTCCCACCTCACCATTTAGAAATGATAAATTAACAGAAATTTTAAATATTTCTATTATTAAATGTGATTTTAGAGCTAGGAATATTTATATGGACACTATTCTAGACACTGATTAAAAGGGTTCATCAAATTCAACCCCTTTAATTTGTGAGTATCCCTTACATGATAGTATGAATAAGACAATTCCTCATTCTCATAATGTATGGATATGGAGACCCATTTTTCTCCAAGGATATTTTTTTATTGTGACTGGTAACATGTTACAAAATATTATTATTTTTAATTTGGAATAGTTTTTCATTAATTTATTTAACCCACTACTTATACTAAAAAGTTTCTCCAATAAATTCTAGATCAACTTGTGACAAAAAGCTAATTTGACTAATTACTTTGATTTTTTACTAGTTTTCTGTAAAGACCCGATCCCAGTTACCCAGAGTCAGTGCATTATTACATAACATTGGCATGATCACAAGAAAGATCAAATCTCAAAAGACCGATTAGTTTAGTAGCCTTGGAAACACTAGATATATTCATAAGTATTAAATTACATCATAAAAATGAAAACTACAAAAAGATAGTCTCCATAGTTCACACTCATATCCCCTCATATTATACCTGCAGGTCATTCATAAATTACATCTTCAAATCCCGGGAAAAATAAAACATTGAATGGGGTGAGCTCAGATTCTCAGTAAGGATAACAATATAGAGGAAAAATTCATAAATAAACACAAACATCTAAGGCAATGTATAGCTAAAACAAAATCCTTTTTAACTTGAACTTAAGTATAATATGGAAATTATAAAATGAAATAATGCCATTTACTTATTCCCAAAGATATTCTACTAGTGGAATAATCACATGCAATATCAATAACCACTTTCATAATGATGGAATGCATAATGCCAGAAAATCATAACCACGTAGCCAAGTCCTCGTTCCAAGACTCCAAATTTGATTTTTTCAAGGCCTTGTGCCAAGACACTAGTTTGTCTCAGGAGACCTATAGATGCATCGATGAGCTATAGCGGGCTCCACCCATCACTTATTAAGTCCAATGCATTCCTCAAATGAACAGGTATAAACATAACATAAACATTCATATTAAAACTAGCATAGGAAATGTCAATACTTTATTCATAAACCATGAATGGTATAAAAATAACAAATCTACAGTCAAAAATATCACAAAACCATCAATACAATATGGAAGGTTTGTATCATAATAAATCAACTCCAAATAAACTTAAAATCCATCAAAGGATGTTGACATAGATGAAATCAAAACTATTTTTAGAGAAATATCTCTTTCTATTTTGAAATAATTTAAGAGTCATATATTTTTAAAATAAAAAATTTTATTTGAAAATATTCTTATAATCTTGTAAGAGAAGCTTCAAATATTTTATAACGGTGGAAAATAGCCGCACCTGCCGTGTAAGTTAAAAAAACATTCTTACCTTAATTCTGTCGAAAAGGTTAAAAAGGACCTTGTTTGGAAAACGACGGAAATATTCCTTTATAAACCTATTATAATAAGTCAAACACCGAGAATAAATGACTTTAACCCATAATCTAGTAAATATTAATTTTTTCGTGAAATACATTTTTAAGAAACATGGATGTGGATGGTAAAAAGGTCCCAGTAGATAATTACGTATAAACAGCCTCAGATAATGAAGAGATTGTGAGATAACCCTTACCTTGTACTTTTCCTTGGTTGATGGTAGGTTAACTTCCTGTATAATGGTGAAATAATTTTTATTGAATTATAAAATAATCAAATATATTAATATGATATCATATATGATCTTTTAACATCGCTTTCTTAATAAATTATTAGTATTATCGTCATTTTGGGTGTTAACTTGCTCATTTTCTTTTATATGTTTTGTTATATAAGCCATGTTTTGTATGGATATTTTGTATCATATTCATATCCAGAATGATATTCGGTATTAAAAATTATTTTTAACCATCAAATGAAAATCATTCTTGAATGGAAATGATGGGTAATAAATCTTATTGCGTTCATGGAGACGGTAGTCCGTACGTACGCACAAACGAAAATATCATTCTTTTGATATTAAAATAATATATAATTGGATGGTATATCATATATAAATAATCATTATCATGTTATATTTATTATTTATATGAATTACACATCATTATTATACCCATCCAAATAATAATATATTGAATAACAATTACACCATGACCTGGAGACGGTAAGCCGTACGTACGCACGTATGGTGACAAGTCATTGAAAGGATGGATAGAATACAGAATATGGTTGTACCATATTTATAATAAAATAAAAATATATAGTATATACTGGATTCATTATTCTTTAATGAGAATAATAAATAAATAAGAATTTGAAGAAGAAATGAACTTGAAAAAGGGTGGTGAAAACATTACCTCTTCTTCGGGTTATTCCTTTTGATTTGATCAAAATGGCTCCTTAGGTAGGAATTCTGATCAAAATAATGCCTCTAGGTTGAATTGAGGGAAGTTGATAGGGTATTTGGGTAGGGTTTGGCCAATCCAAAAGGTTTTGAATGTGTGAATTAGTGATAAGGGGGAGTGCCCTTTTATAAGAGGGGTGAGGGGCACCTTTGGAAAAGCTAGAAATATTATTTTATAATAAATTCAAATTCAGTTTTTAATGGATCCAAAGTGGATTATTTATAGGTTAAGGTGGGTATGGGTCTAAAAACACTCAACCAATATAATTTAGATTGGTTTGGGATATTATATTAACCTTATCTTTTAGTTTTAACTCTTAGTTAATTAGTTTGACACTTACGATGTCACTTTGTATTTTTATATTATATAGTTAATAAACTTACTATATACCGCCAAGATACCCCCAAGTGGAACATTAATGATACAACTATCATGATATAATTCTCTTGGCCGAACCATAGATTTTTAGGAATTTAATATCAATTAATAATATAATATTTATTTTAGAAACTCTTTTATGTGAATTTTGACACTATTCAATAATTGATTTTTGTTAAAGTCTTAAAAACTTTATTAATTCTAAAAAAAATCATTTAAGAAATCCTAACATGTAATATTAATCTATAAAATTCGTGAAATTCATTAAAAGGCTCAAATTGTATTTATTTGGTTATTTATAATATCAATTATTTTAATATTTCACTAATAAGGTAATTAATGTATCATCATTGTCTCATAAATAAATTAAATTATGTAATGTATAAAAATTATAAATAAAATACCATTATATAGGAAATAGTTTTATCTTTCTAATGAATATATATAGTTGAAAATAAAACATATATAACCCTCTGTAAAAATTGTTTTTCTAAAAGATATATGGTTATGTCATTTTTGTATTTGCTTTAACTTAATTAATATAAAGTGTCATTATCACTTACAAGTGGATCCATGGGGTCCCAAAATCGACCCAAAGATGACCACGGTCGGACATGTATCAACCAATTGGGTTAAGACATGTTTTAGAGTAATTTATTATTATTATAATATTATTTTTACCCTTATTTACTTGATTTACCCTTTAACCATGATAAATAAAATATTTACCGAAGTAATTATTCAAAATGTCTAAAAATGAAATTTACCTATTTACAAAATTTGGACATCCTGATTAAAAATATGGAATCCATTTTTCCAAATTCAAAATGCAGAAGTGGCAGAAATTAATTTAAAATTAATTCACGTTGTTAAAACAAAAAGCGTGTTTTTAAGAGATAATAACTATCAAAAGATTGACACTTGTTTATCTCTGGTTTAATTGTGAGATTTTTTCCAATCACCAAAATTGTATTAAATTGTAAAAATATATTATAAATATAATTTTAAACCACTAAAATTCATAATTTATCACTATTAATTATTTTAATTTAAAAAGTTGTTTTTAATTAAAATTTAGTAATTTTCACTATTCATCAAAATATAAATGTTATCCGAAAAGTTCCAAAATTTTACCCTAGGATAATTTTGATATTCCGAATCCAAAAATGAAGTCAATTTTGTGAGATAAAATTTATAAAATTTCAAAAAGTGGGTATTACTATTCATAACGGCTAGTTCGATTGGTTGTGGTGTGTATTAGAACTCGAAGTTGCGTACAACAAACACCACTATATTATTCAAAGGGAAGCATACTGTGGAAGCGTGGGGTGTTACATTCTCCCCTACTTCAAATAATTTTGTCCTCAAAATTTCTATAATACTACTGCATGAAATGAATCAGGTGGTTCTTCATCATAAGTTCCTCAGGTTCCCACATTGCCTCTTCCATCTTGTGGTTTCTCCATAAAACTTTTACCAGACGAGTCGTCCAGTTTCTCAGCACTTGTTCTCTCGTATCAAGAATCCTGATGGGATATTCACAATAAGATAGAGCAGTTTCCTGTTCTAATTCCTCATAGGTGAGTACATGCATTGGGTCAAGCATGCATTTTCTCAACAGTGATACATAGAACACATCGTGTACTTTGGAGAGACTTGGCGGCATTGCCAATCGGTAAGCTACAACCCCAATTCGTTCTAGAATTTCGAATGGTCCGATGTACATGGGACTCAATTTACATTTATTACTGAAACGTATAACTCCCTTCCATGGAGATACCTTCAAGAAAACATAATCTCCTACATGAAATTCCAAATCCTTCCTTAGATTATCGCCATAGCTCCTCTGCCTACTTTGAGCTGATTTGATGTGGTTTTGGATTAACTTCACCTTTCCATCATTTCCTCCACCAGTTCTAGGCCTACAAGTTTTCTTTCACCAACCTCATCCCAACAGGTTGGTGTGCAACATCTCTTTCCGTATAATGCTTCATATGGTGCCATCTGAATACTCGAATGGAAGCTATTGTTATAGGAAAATTCCACCAGAGGTAAATATTTATCCCACATACCCTAAAAGTAAAGTGAGCATGATCTCAACATGTCTTCTACGGATTGAATAGTCCATTCTGATTGTCCATCTGTTTGAGGGTGGTAAGTAGTGCTCAAACAAATTTCAGTATCCAAGGCCTTCTGAAGAATTTTCCAGAATGTTGATGTAAAACGAGGATAATCATCCGAGACAATCGATAGGGGAACTCCATAAAGTCTCACAACTTCATTAACATATAGTCTTGATAGACGTTCAAGTGGTAGATCTTCTCTTATAGAAAGAAAATGTGATGACTTGGTAAGACGATCAACAATGACCCATATTGCATCGTGTCTTTTAGGAGGTTTCAGTATCCCCATGACGAAGTCCATCGTAATATTATCCCATTTCCACTCAGGTATGGGAAGAGGTTGTATGAATCCTCCAGGATTTTTCCTTCCAACATTCACTTGTTCACAAACCATAGATCTTGACAAAAAATCAGAAATCTACCTTTTCATGTTGTCCCACAAAAAATGTTCCTTTAAATGTCTATACATTTTGGTGCTCCCAGGGTGTATAGAGAAATTGGAACTATGAGCATCATCCAACAACTCAATTTTTAGATCAGGTATATTGGGAACACAAAGTCTCTTCCCAAACATCAAAATTCCATCTTCATATAAAAAGTAATTCAATCCCCCATCATTCACAGCTTTAATCTTCTTTTGAAACTCTTCATCACCAGTCTGAGAACTCTTTATCCTTTCTAGTAAAGATGGTTTGGAAACAATTTGAAAAAGTATTGATGTTTCACCTTCCATGGTGATTCCCATATCCATCTTTACTAGATCCATGTATATAGGATCCATTTCAACTATCATCTTATTCAAAATTCCATGATCCTTTCTACTTAAAGAATATACCACCTTATTTTCCTTCCCTGGGTGGTAGTGTATCATGAAATCATAATCCTTGAGTAGTTCAAGCCATCTCCTTTGCCTCATGTTGAGATCTTTCTATGAGAAAATATATTTCAAACTCTTTTGATCAGTATAAATCTCACATTTTTCACCATAGAGATAGTGTCTCCAAATCTTAAAAGAAAATATTATAGTAGCTAACTCAAGATCATTAGCAGGATACTTTTTCTCATGAATTTTCAGCTGTCGTGATGCATAGAAAATAACTCTATCATTCTACAAAAGGACACAACCAAGACCTTTCTTCGATGAATCACTATAAATAACAAACCCATCATTCCCCGATGGTAGAGTCAATATAGGATCAATAAATAATCTTCTCTTCAGTCCTTAAAAAAATTCTTCACACTCCTTTTTCCAAACATATTTGACCCCCTTACATGTGAGCTTTGTTAATGGGTTAGCCAATCGGGAAAAATTATGGACGAAACGTCGATAATAACCTGCTAAACAAATAAAACTGCGTACCTTGGTTATACCCGTTGTTGCTATCCATTCTTGGATAGCCTTGGTCTTAGAAGGATCAACAAAGATTCCATCCTTAGAGAAAATATGGCCAAGAAATAAATCTCTTGAATCCGGAATTCACACATGCTAAACTTCCCATATAATTCATGTCTTCTCAGAGTCTTAAATATAATGCGCAATTGATTTTCATGATCTTTGTAGCTTTTGGAGTATACCAAGATATCATCAATAAATAACACTACAAATTCATCAAGATTTTCCTTGAAAAATCTATTCATTAGATCCCTGAATATAGAGGGTGCATTAGTCAGCCCAAAAGGCATTACTATAAACTGGTAATGCTCGTACCTGGTTCGAAATGCTGTCTTTGGAATGTATTCCTTATTAACACACAACTGATGATATCCAGATCAGTGGTCAGTCTTTGAAAATTATTGATCTCCATGCGGTTGGTCAAATAAATCATCAATGCAAGGTAGGGGATACTTGTTATTTATTGTTATATCATTGATCTCCCTGTAGTCGATACATAACCTCATAGATCCATCTTTCTTTTTTAATAAAAAGAACAGGGGATCCACATGGAGAAACAATAGGGTGAATAAATCCCTTATTACTCAATTCCTCTAGTTGTTTCTTTAGTTCAACTAATTCTACAGTTTCCATTCTATAAGGGGTCTTCGATATAGGCCTTGATCCAAGAATTAAATCAATGGAAAACTCAACTTCTCGTTCTGGAGGATGTCGAGGTAAATCTTCCGGAAACACATATACATATTCTTTCAGAATATGTACATCCTCTATTTGAACATTCCTTTCCTCACCCATAATCATTTCATTCTCTTCCTCCCCAATAATTGAATTTAGTTGAGCTACTGGGGGTAGATCTAGATAAGAATTAGGTGGTGACGATTCTGCTCTAAATATAAGGTGTTCCTTATCATAATCATCAAAAATCGTAACCTCCTTCTTATTACAATAAATCTTCACATCATGTTCTGAAATCCAATCCATACAGAGGATTATATCAAACTCAATCATAGGTATGACGATGAGATCAGCGGATAAAGAACATTTATGTACTCTAATGGGGACTTATTCACCAAACTTTGTTGCAATGATACTTCCCTTAGGAGTTTTAACTGACAACTCCCTTATTAAATAAAATTGAAAATATCTAATTTTCATAGAAAACTGGGAAGATATGAAACAATGCGATGATCCAAAATTAAATAATGCATTTTCTAAACTTGAGGAAACTATTAAATTACCTGCCAACACGTCTTTCAGAGCTTCTACCTCAGTAGTAGTGATAACATACGCTTGGCCTTGATCGCTTGGACTTTTCTGTGTTAAGTTTCCATGATTCTTAGGAAATTAATTTTCATAATGTCCCATCTCCCTGCAATTGTATCATTGGAAATCAGTAGCTTCCTTCTTCCCCTTGCAATCAAGAGCTTGGTGTCCTTTTTTACCACACTTGTAACAGACCCCCATTCTTTTTAAGAAAGTACCGGGGTGTTTCTTCCCACATTTACTGCAAGTTGAATATTCAAATTTTCCCTTCTTCCCCTTATTTACATTCCCAGATTAATCAGTAGATCTCTTCTTCTCTTGCTTTGCTTTAAAGTCCTAAGACTTAGAGAATTCCTTTTTTGTCTTGATAGCACATGAGACAATGTCTTTGTACGATGAGAAGGATTTTGAGACTAATTCTCAATGGAGAAATGGTTTTAACCCATCAATGAAATGATCAATCTTACTTCTTGGGTTACGTATATAATCTCCAGTATATTTTGCTAGCCTCATAAAGTTAGCCTCATACTTTGCGACATTTTCATCCTTCTTTTGTCTCAGACTCAGAAATTGCCTTTCCATATCTGCTCGATGGTCATGAGGAAAGTATTTTTCTAAAAACAGATCTTTGAACTCCCTCCATTCCATATTTGATACTTCATCATCTTCCTTCGTGTTTTGAATCAATGACTACCATTGATCAGCATCTCCAGTAAGGTGATAAATTGCCATGACAAATTTTTCCCTTTCACTACTCCCCAAAGCCTGAAATATTTTCTCTAGGGAACTTATCCATTGCTCAGCTACTAATGAATTTTTACTCCCACTGAGTGTTGGTGGTTTCTGCCTCATGAAGCGATCTAACATTGACCCTCCATGCTTTGGATCAGGGTGCTCCATATGGGTAAGGTTATTATTCATAACCTGAGTGAGTTGTCCCAGTATGGTGATTAGTTGATCAGCACCAGTTTCATCCCCAACTCCACTATAATTATCTTGAGTAGGAGGGAAATCCCTACATAGAGTGCGTGCATTGATACGGTTTTCATTTCTTCTAGTAGGCACCATTTATAAATAATGGTATAAACTAGATCAGTTTATGAATAAAAATACATAATTCCATACTTACAAAACACTTAACATAAATTGAACTATTTATGGATATAATCCATATTCATAAAAATGTTTTCTTTGAGGACCTATATACTCATAAACCCATCATAATGATTTGTAAAGAAAATTAGAGTTATCCTAAGAATATCCCCGAGGAGTGTCGTAACCAAGAGTGCAGTAAGGACCTTTGTTGTGCACCAGTTCCCATTCGAGTCTAGCTCAAAGCGGTGTTTTTGGATTTTACCCCTAGGTACATCTGTGCCAGAGAAGCCTCTACCTGCTCATATCCAGACATGGATTTATTGGTCGGAAAACTCACAAAATCTCTACAATACCAAAATTCTAGGAAGTTATTCTATACTAATCCTCAAAGTACATCTTAAATCTATTTGGTCAAATCAGATTTTATCTAAATCTAGCTTCCATGGTTTGTACTAAACTTCCTCTGATATCAACTGTAATGCCCCGACCCCAGTTACCCAGAGTCGGTGCATTATTACATAACATTGACATGATCACAAGAAAGATCAAATCTCGAAAGTTCGATTAGTTTAGTAGCCTTGGAAACACTAGATATATTCATAAGTATTACATTACATCATAAAAATAAAAACTACAACAAGATAGTCTCCATAGTCCACACTCATATCCCCTCATATTATCCCTACAGTTCATTCATAAATTACTTCTTCACATCTTGAGAAAAATTAACATTGAAAGGGGTGAGATCATATGCTCAGTAAGGATAACAATATAGCGGAAACATTCATAAATAAACATAAATATCTAAGGAAATGTATAGATAAAACAAATGCCTTTTAAACTTGAACTTTAGAATAATACGACAAAGATAAAATGAAATAATTCCATTTACTTATTCACAAGGATATTCTACTAGTCAAATAATCACATGGAATATCAATATCCACTTTCATAATGATAGAATGCATAATGCCAGACTATCATAACCACATAGCCAAGGCCTCGTGATAAGACTACAAATAAGATTTTGTCAAGGCCTTGTTCCAAGACACTAGTTTGTCTCATGAGACCTACCGATTCATTGAGGATTTATAGCAGGATCCACCCATCACTTATTAAGTCCAATGTATTCCTCATATGAACAGGTTTAAACATAACATAAAAATTCGTATTAAAACCAGCATACGAAATTTCAATACTTTCATCATAAACCATGAATTTTTTAAAAGTAACACATCTAGAGTCAAAAATATCACAAAACCATCAATAAAATATGGAAGTTTTGTATCATAATAAATCAACACCCAATAAACTTAAAATCTATCAAAAGATGATGACATAGATGAAATCAAATCACTTAGAGTAATATATCTTTCTATTTTTAAATCATTTAAGAGTCATATATTTATAAAATAAAACATTATCTTTGAAAATATTCTTATAATCTTGTAAGGGAACCTTTGAATATTTTATGATGGTGGAAAATAGCTGCAACCTCCGTATAAGTTAAAAACACATTCTTACCTTCATTCAGTCGAAAAGGTTAAAAAACGGACCTTGTTTGGAAAATGAAGGAAAGATTCCTTTACAAACCTCTTATAAAAGGTCAAAAAAGGGTATAAATGACTTTAACCCATATTCTATTAAATAGTAAAAAAAAATTTGAAATACATTTTTAAGAAACATGGATGTGGATGGTAAAGAGGTCCCAGTAGATAATTACGTATAAACAACCTCAGATAACGAAAAGATTGTGAGATAACCCTTACCTTGTACTTTTCCTTGGTTGATGGTAGGTTAACCTCCTGTATAATGGTGAAATAATTGTTATTGAATTATAAAATAATCATATATATTAATATGATATCATATATGATTTTTTAACATCGCTTTGTTAATAAAATCTTAGTATTATCGTTGTTTTGGGTGTTAACTTACTCGTTTTGTTTTATATGTTTTGTTACATAAGATGTGTTTTTTATGGATATGTTGTATCATATTCATATCCAGAATTATATTAAGTATTTAAAAAATATTTTTAACCATCAAATAAAAATCATTCTTGAATGGATACAATGGGGAATGAATCTTATCACGTTCGTGGAGACGGTAGTCCGTACGTACGCACGAGCGGCAATATCATTCTTTTGATATTAAAATAATATATAATTGGATGATATATCATATATAAAGAATAATTAGCATTTTATATTTATTATTTATATGAATTACACATCATTATTATACCCATCCAAATAATAATATATTGAATAACAATTACACCACGACGTGGAGACGGTAAGTCGTACGTACGCACCTATGGTGACATGTCATTCAAAGGTTGGATAGAATAATGAATATGGTTTTACTATATTTATAATAACATCATAGTATATAGTAGATACTGGAATTATTATTTTTGAATGGGAATAATAAATAAAGAAGAAGTTGAAGAAGAAATGAAATTGAGAAAGGGTTGTGAAAACATTATCTCTTCTTCGGGTTCTTCCTTTGATTTGATCGAAAGGGCTTCTTAGGTAGGCTTTCTGATCAATATAAGGCCTCTAGGTTAAATTTAGGGAAGTTGAGAGAGTATTTAGGTAGGGTTTGGCCAAGACAAAATGCTTTGAATGTGTGAATTTGTGAGAATGAGGAGTGCCCTTTTATAAGAGGGGTGAGGGGCACCTTTGGAGAAGCTAGAAATATTACTTTATAATAAATTCATATTCAGTTTATAATGGCTCCAAAGTAGATTATTTAAACTTTAAGTTGTGGATGGGTCGAAAACCACTCAAAAAATAGAATTTAGTCAGGTCTGGGTCATTATATTAACCTTATCTTTTAGTTTTAACTCTTAGTTAATTAGTTTGACACTTACCATGTCACTTTGTATTTTTATATTATATAGTAAATAAACTTATTATATACCTCCAAGAGACCCCAAGTGGTCCATTAATGATACAAATATCATGATATAAGTCTCTTGGAAAAACCTTAGATTTTTAGGAATTTAATATCAATTAATAATATAATATTTGTATTAAAAACTCTTTTATGTGAATTTTGACACTATTCAATAACTGATTTTTGTTAAAGTCTTAAAAACTTTATTAATTCGAAAAAAATTCATTTAAGCAATCCTAAAATGTCACATTAATCTATAAAATTCTTGGAATTCATTAAAAGTCTCAAATTATATTTATTTGGGTATTTATAATATCAATTATTTTAATATTTCACTAATAAGGTAATTACTTCATCATCATTTTGTTATAAATAAATTAAATTATGTAATATCTAAAAATTATAAATAAAATACAATTATGTATAAAATCGTTTTATATTTCTAATTAATATTTATAGTCGAAAATCCAGCATATATAACTCTATATAAAAGTTGTTTTTCTAAAAGATATATGCTTATGTCATTTTTGTATTTACTTTAATTTAATTAATATAAAGTGTTATTATCACTTACAAGTGGATCCATGGGGTCCCAAAATCAACCCAAAGATGCCCATGTTCGGAAAAGTATCAACCAATAGGGTTAAGACATATTTTAGGGTAATTTATTATTATTATAATATTATTTTTTACCCTTATTTACTGGAATTACCCTTTAACCATGGTAAATAAAGTATTTACCGAAGTAATTATTCAAAATGTCTAAAAATGAAAGTTACCTATTTACACAATTTGGAAATCCTGATTCCAAATATGGAATCTATTTTTCCAAATTCAAAACACACAAGTGGAATAAATTAATTTAAAATTAATTCTGGTTGTTCAAACAAAAATCGTGTTTTTAAGAGATAATAAGTATCAAAAGATTGACACTTGTTTATGTCCGGTTTAATTGTGATATTTTTTCCAATGAAAAAAATGGTATTAAATGGTAAAAATATATTCTAAATATAATATTAATCCCCTCAAATTCATAATTTATCACTATTAATTATTTCGATTAAAAAAGTTGTTTTTAATTAAAATTTATTAATTTGAACTATTCATCAAAATATAAATCTTATCTGAAAAGTTCCAAAATTTTACCCTAGGCTAATTTCGATATTTTGAATCCAAAAATAAAGTCAATTTTGAGATATAAAATTTATAAAATTTCAAAAAGTGGGTATTACTATTCATAATGGCTAGTTCGATTGGTTGTGGTGTGTGTTAGAACTTGATGTTGAGTACAACACACGCTACTGTATTATTCAAAGGGTAGCGTAACGTGGAAGTTTGGGGTGTTACATTTTCAAACCCTGATTTTGATCACCAATAATATACTCAACATCAACATGTTTTCTCAACATTTAATTTTCCCTTTTATGGTTACTCTCTTCATCTTCTTCACTGGTAATTGTTGAATCAACATCTTTAGTTTGAGTCTATATGTTTTAACTATTTTCTTCAATATATAATGAATTAACATCATCTTCATCATTTATAAGGATTAAAATTTTAATTATTCCTTGTTTTCAATAAATACTACATCATCACTTCTAAATATTATTTCAAATTTATATATATACCACCAGTAAGAGATTATATTTAGTGTATAATCAAAACAAAATTATTCTTTTAATTTTCATTTAGATTTCCACACTTTGGTCATTTTTTATGATTAGAAATGTACTTACAAACACTCTAATTTTTTTAACATTTTTTAATATTTTAAACCACCATTCATAAGGATTCAAATATGTTTTTCTATCTTAAGAGACATTTATTTTGAATTATTCGAGTTTTTTAATGACCGATAACAATTTATAATTTGAGGTTTTTTGCTCGGTCATCATGTTTCTAACCACATAAACTAGATTCATATAATTCTTCTTAGACACTCCATTTACTAAGGAGTATATGGAGAAATAAATTAATACATGATTGTATACTTATTCAGATATTTAGTGAAATAATGTTTTGAATATTCACTATATTTGTTTTAATTTATTCTACTCAACCTGAAACCTATTTTCTTATCCATTAGAGTTATGATACTTTTGAATCTAGGCATGGGTTGTCAATTGTGTTTCAAATGTATTAAATGTGTCATTATTTTTACATTATCCATTAATGTGATGAAATATATTTTAATGGATATTTACATCTTACTCATAAGACTAGACAAATCGGAGTGAATCGAATTAAGAGGTTTTAATTTTTTGTATTTCATAAAACTTGTTAGTTTTATTCACTATTTTTAATTTTTTGCATGTTTTAAAAATAAAAGTGATCTATTATTTTTATAGAGTTAAATTACATAAAACATATTACTAAATCAAATCTTTCATATTATATTAAATAATGTATCTAATACTTATAAGCCACAACTCATTTTCTCTTTATTGACATAAGTAATATCATGTGCTTAATTATCAAACTTGGACCAAATTTCCCAGTGATCTCAAATCCATCGTAATCATAGTTCTATATTTATTATTTTTATTATGTATTAAATTTACCTTAAAATAACCTAATTTTCAATATCAATTTTTTAATAAACTCAGTAAGTTTGGGTGAAGTCAATCAATAAATAACACACCATCTTGAAATTTTTTATTTTTACCAATGTTAGCTTTCTAAACATAGTGATCTTCAGAGAGATACCATTAGAAAATTTTATAGATCCTATATTGTATTTATTTACAGTCTTTATAATTTTTATATCACCTATAATGTGATATTAAAACCCCTTGTCCATGCTTTGAGGCTTCTGTAATCTATAAACATTGAAGAAAATGTGAACTATAATTTCTAGTTGTGCTAAATGACTTTGAATCTTGTTATTACTGAAACAATGATATATATATATATATATTCAACTAATTTGGGATAAAATAAACACATAAATATAAGATTTTCCTTTCAATATTATATATTTCACATACTTTGTTTAGGATATAATATATGTTTCTCATGTTCACTTTCTCCACAATCTGTTGAGGCATTTCTTATGTTCTCATTTATTTTCATTCTCTCCCCATTCATTCCTGATATATTCTTAGTGTAGGGAAATAAAAATATTTAAATAAATTCTACTTATTATATAAAAATCAACTACAATACCTATAGTAAACCTGAACTATTCAGTTTTGAAAAAAAATTTATAGCTGGGTGGGTTTTTGTCTTCTTATTTTTTTCATCCCTTGAATGAGTAGACTCACAAAAGTTTTTTTGGAGTTATTCTTTGAAATTTTTTGATTATTGAAGAATTTTTTAAAAATTATTTTATTTATATATTTTATCTTATTTGATTCTTCTTTCATAACATTCAGCTATTTTGGATGGTAAAATATCATATGTTTTTTTTTCGTAAAAGTAGTCTCCCTTTGCGCTGAAACATATGTAGACTTTCCCTTTTCACATCATTCATCTTTATTAGAGTACATAAATATTTTAAGATTCTTATAAAATAATTTTTATTCTCAAACATAATTTTTCTTATTATATATTATTTTCTCATCCAACATCTGTGTTTATGCATTTGACTTTATGAGTTTGTCAATTTACTTATCCCTTAAGATAATGTTAGAAGTCATTCTTTAAATGATTTTCCATTATTATAAATATCATGTTTTTACATAGAAATTTAATTTAAAATATTATAATTATTCATCTATAAGTTTAATTTTTTTGTTTGATCCTCATTTTAATCAAGTACTTTGTATTCTTTGCATTCGAACTTCACTCAAAAATATCTTGATCCCTATTCTCATAGAATATTCCATAGTATTCTCTCATGCATCCACTGCATACTAAATATTTTATTGAGATTCATTTTTTAATGGGTTTAACCCTTCTTCATATTATTCCATGAACACTATTTAAGAGAATTTTTTATGGTATTCCTTAGCACCACATTCTTTACTATTAAACACAACTTATTTAACACAAAAAAATTCCTTCTAAATGAACAAGTTTAAATATTATTATTTCATTTTGACTGAGCATAAGAAAGATCTCTAGTAGTGGATTTTCATGAATCAATTTCATTATCATTTTACATTTTTTATTTCATAGGATTATTAGTTGATAAATGTCCAACATTTTCATAATTAAAACATTTAAAAATTATTTTACCGATAAAATTAACTCGTCCACCTATTGTGATATTTCTTGACATGATAGAAAGAGTTTATTTATTATTTTCCATTCCATATCCTTAATTCAAGTATCCATAACTCTCCTATATCATCATACATTTTATGTATTTAAAATAAATTTCCTTTATTACCGCTTGAATTTTCTCTTAAATATCGGTTTTCTTATCATTTCATAGTAGATGAGTGTTCCATGGAGTTCATCAACGGTAATGTTATCAAGATATATATTATTCGGATCTGTAATAGGTTCTTAAAAATTATCATACAATCTTCTTAACAACTTTTTTTTACCATTTTGGAGTCTTCAGGTACTTATATAAACCCTATAATATTGATAAAAACAAGATCTACTTTGGTAAGTAACTCATCAATAGTCTCATCCTCATAAATCTATATGATTTAAAATTTTTATCAACTGATTTGTATAATTTTATTAATTTACTCTTTTATTTCCTTCAAAAATACTATGATTCTTTTTCAAAATAAGTTTATTTGTTCTATATACCATTACCATTATCATATCATTTTCAGATAAATATGATAACATTTAATTAATAGCCTTACCATCATTTTGAATGTTCCTCTAGTCAGTTAGGGTCCAAGGTGAGCAATCATCAATGAATGCAAATCGATATTCTGCATAGTTAAGAACATAGAGCCCCAAATATATAATATAATCAATCATTATCTCCTTCCATGAGTGAAAAAAATTTATATCAAATGTTGGGATTCCTTTAAAAATAATAAAATTTTGATGATCAATATTGTGACCTTGAGAGAGACAACATTGTGTAGATCTTCTTCGATATTAATTATTGGATCATGTGAAAGGTGGAACACACTAAGGGTGTGAATTAGTGTGTATAGTTATTTAAAATCCAATTAATCATTGGTTTCTTCAGCCCCTATATCTCAAGTAAATCAATAATATAGAAATAATATAGACACAATACGATTTTAATGGGGTTCACCTCTTTTTAGGATGACTACATCACCAGTTTTTCATTGTCTTTATCCCATGAACATAATCCCCTTCTTATTATCAAAATAAAATCTAGTATGGCTGTGACCATAAACTCTTATGACTGATGACACTAAAAAGTTACAATAACTCATTTATATATAAAAATAATTCTGAATAAGTATCGATTATGAGTGTATAGGTCTCTACATGAACTATGTATATTTATATTCTTCCTCTTCTTTTCACAAAAATATCATGAATTTGTTCTTAGCTTTTCGTTTTATTCTTTAATAAAAAATTATGTTTCTTATTATTCTAAAAAATATCATATAATATATTTCTTTTGTTGTTATAATTTATTTTCAATGATTTTAGTGTGAATATTCTTTTCACAATAGTTTTGTAAATCTACTTTAATCTCAATGGTACAAGTCATATCATTCAAATTCATGATCTTCAAGTCAAATATTTGTTTTAAATTATTCCTAAAAGTTTGGATGATTACTCAAATACTTCCTTATTTAGGATATTGTGAAATATCATGTTCAAAATCTTCATATAAATCCGCCATAAAATCATCATGATTTTTTTGAAATCCTCCATGTAAGCATAGCCACATCTGATTGTCATGTTGTACTATAGTTTGACATTTCCTCAAGAACTAGAATTTCACTCGACTGATTATTACTATTTAATATCAACTTTAATCATGATTAGTGGGACTGATCATGATGTCTTAAACATATATGAATAGTTTCAGTATTGTCTCGAATAATTTCCCACTTTCGACAGGAAAATATGGAAACCAAAATTTTTACCCTACAACACCTTCAAAAATTTACTAAGTGTAGAATTCATACAATCACACAAAGGATTACAATAAAAATTCTAGATTTGTATTCTTGGATGAAGTCATATAATAAAGTATTATGTTTCAAATCAAATTCATATGATCATATAAGTGAAAGTTTGATGCTCATCACATCGACACTTCAAAACAGACAATAGACCATAAAAATGAAATTTATTTACTCAAATACATGTAAATTTTAAGTCATATGTAACCACATGTAAAGTCATAAATTTCATATAATTCAAAGAAAAAATTGAGTGAAGTCATAAATTTTTTCAAAGTCATATGAAACCAAATCCGAAGTCATTCATTTTTTATAACTTATAAGACAACAAGATTGAAGTCATATGTTTTTTTCAAATGTAATAAGAAAAACAATTTAAATTCATATGAAGCACAAGGTGACTTCAGGATTTAGTTATTTCTAGTTTCAACAAAAAATATTGAATTATTTAGATGAGTCTAGATCTTCTTCATCTCATCTGTAAAGCATCTTGACCACTAAAAAATCACATTAAACAACATCCAATGGAACTAAATCACCATATACAACATCATTCAAGTAAAATACATCATGGATGGATAATTTATCTTTTTTAACTTCATTATTAAAAATTATGACATCCTTTTCCTATTTAAACATAGTTCAATAAGATCTAACATTATTAAAAATACTGTAGACAGTAGTTTAACTTTAAAAGTTATAGTTTTGAACATGTATAAATTTTCACTAATAATAAAATTTAACATGAATGTAAAAAACACAACAAAACCCTCTAATGTCAATGATTTTTAATTGTTTCTAACTTCACACACACGAATATATATTTATAAATAAATAGATAAGGATTTACATTTTATTATTTTTTTAATGAAGTTTTTATAAACATAAACTCTACATTTTTTCTTAATTATTTATATAAGGTTAGTTTTAATGTAAAATATAGATGAAATCTACAAAAAAATAATTTGAGAAACATATCATCTCTCTAGTGACACTTAGAATACACATTTATGTTCTCCACTCAATTATTCTGTAATGTTTTTCATAGTTTATTAGTTTAAGATGTCTACATAGGTTTTCCTCTGTTATGATGTTAAATATAATTGTATTTAATATTAATTATAGTATCTTTCAAAGGTATTTAATATTAAATATACTAGTGACACATAATGTTCAGTATTAAATATTAAATATTTTTGGGTTTCACCTATACATGAAATCGTTATTAAGAATAATGAAATAGACAAAATTGAAGGAGAAATTCTGATGATCTAATTTCAAATTTATTGGATGGAAATTTTCGTGTGGTGGATATAATGTTCGGATGTCCAAATTTTTTGTAGTCTAGATTATCAAATTGTAATGGCCCTAAGGTGTAATTAATGTTACTCCTCAACCTAGTAAATTTTAAAAAAAATATTGGAATGAAAATGAATTTGTATAATAGTTACTCTGGGAAAATGTTGAAGTCATTATAGAGGAATCCCTAGGAAATTTTGTTGAAAAAAATAAGAGTGACTTGTTCCTTGTCCTTGAGAGAGTATTTCTTCATAACTTGAAATTCTTATAGCCTGTGGGGGTCAATATCATTATAGGGGATCCCCTTGGTCTCCACTATTTTATACCCCCTTAGTCACTTGTTCCTTTGGCATGCCTTTCCCAACTGTACTCTCCTGTTCCTCTTTTTTTTTCCATGAATAAATATTTATATGATGATTATTAATAGATGAAGCTTACATTATAAATATTTTCTATTACCTTGAATAAAATTAAATCAACATCACCCATGTGGGGTAAGACACTTGTCCAAACCATGTAAATTGTGTTGTTATTTTCACTTATTTGTTTATCCTGGTTTTATAATATTCTTATCTCTGTTCATTTATAAGTTGTACATTACTATATGGTAATTAAAGTGATCTATCTTCTATGTTCTAAACATCATAGTTCAAGATAATTTTCTAGTACATTGTTTCTTCCAAAGTAAGTTCTGATGGATATATTTTTGGATTTGTTAAAATACATCTTGGATCTGAAAATGTTGTATCAAAGCATTATATAGAGTTTTTCAAACAATTAAACCCTAATTAAGGTGGTTCAATGCTTGTTTTAATAGCATCATTCCACCCTAAAACTTTTAATTTTTTTACAAAGAGTTACTAATCCTTATTACAAGTGTTCTAATTTAGTTGGAGTTAATTATGTTTTAGAGAAATAAAATTAGATGAGAGGAAGGTATAAGTAGAGAATTTGGATGGAATATATTTTGGGTTATAGAGAATTTATATGGAGATTTGTCATTTTTTGAGGGACATTGATCTTCAGTTAATGGGTACCAAGTAAGAAGCAATGGAGAAAAAATAATTGGAAATGTAGGATAAGAATGAACTAGGGATGATTTGGAGTTTTTTAGCATAGAAAATGGATTATAACATCGAAGAAATTAAGACCACATCGTAAAATATAAAAAACTTCACAAATATGGTTGAGAAACCATTTACAATGAAAAAGATGTTCCTATTGTGGAGGTTGTTAAATATGGGGATGTCATAAGGTAAAAAAACAAAAAATTACATCAACGACATAAGCATCATCATAATTTATATAGAGTTATTAAAGGTAAAAATTTGTTATTTGGAGTGGCTATTATTGTAACATTCATCACTCCTTGGGTCTTAGGATGTGGTAGTTACCAATTTGGGTATATCATATAGAAAGTCTGACATTGGGTTTGAGGATATTATAGTCTGGATCTTGAATATGGGAATTATTTATAAATATGCACATGAATATTCTTAAAAATCAACAACATGGAAGGAAGGGGTTCTTTACACCATGAAAATTTCATTATAAGAGAAAAGGAAGGATAATACTAATAAAGAGTAGCTCAATGGTTTTTTGCACCATGTGATAAAATTATTATAAAAAATTTCACATAAAGAAAGATTTAAATGATCATAGAGTAAATTCCAAAAGTCATTCATCTAAAATTGGATCAATTCATCCTATATAATATTATAAAAGTGTCATAATTTCAATTTACTCAATCTCACTTGATTATTGTATTTTAGAATATATAGAATCCAGTCAGTTAATAAAAAAGGGGTATGAAGAAATATACTTCCAAAAGATTCAAAATCTGCGCCTTAAAAATAGTGTAACTCTCAATATTATTGGAGTGGGTAATGTTTCCATAAGGAGAAGAAATAAAAGCATACCAGAATTGTAATACATGAAAGACATCATAGGGTTATGGAAGAACTTAATTTAAATTAGATAGTTAATGATAAATGTTTCTATACAATATTTAGGGATGGTGCATGAAATATTTCTTATGGTTAAATTGTAATGGATAATTTTATGAAGGATTAGGCTTCTACCTCACAAGGGTATTAGATGGTATGATTCATACTTGTGAAGTAACTTCTATAAAGTTATGGAATAACTGGATGAGTTTCTTGAGGGTGAAGGGGATGATATTCCTAACTAAAAAAAGGTATACTTAAGATCAAAATCATGGAGTATGATACATTCAAAGATTATATCTTGAAAATTATATTGGATCAATCCTTGTAAATGGATTGTAAGGAACTAAAGAACCAAATGTTATTATTTGTTTATATAGTTTTTTGAGGGATATATTTAGTTCATTTTTAATAATGGTCATTATTATACATGACATTCATTGATGATGTTACATATAATGTGTGTTTTTTCTTTCTTAATCATAATTTTGATGTGTTAAGATAATTTTTTCCTAGGAAAAACATAGTGGAAAATGAGATTGATTTGAAATGTAATTGTTTGAGGTTTGATAATGGCAGGGAGAATGAAAATTAGGATTTTTAGAGATTTTATTGGAGGAAATCCATAATGTTTGAGAATATAGTAATAAGTATTTTGAAATATAAAATAGTCATATATGGGATTAATAAAACATTTGATGGAAAGGAAATAAGTATGATAATTCATGGAGAATTCCCCAAGGTGTTTTGGTAGAAGGTAGTAAATATTGTGGCATACTTGATAAAAAAGATACCATATTAGCCTCTAGGATAAGATATTCAAAAAAAATTTTGGTTTGGAAGGAACCTTAATATCAGTCATCTCAAATCCTTTAGTGCACTCTCCTACATCAACACTAATTCCAAGGAGACAAGAAATATTAAGGCTATGTCTCGGGCTTGTTAATTTGTTGGGTATAATGATGTAGTGTTTAATTTTAGTCTCCATGATAATAACTCTCAGAAGGATATTAGAATTTGAAATGTGAAATTTAATAAATAGATCCCATGTAATGATTATAAAATAGTTTGACTTAGTGTTGAGAAATTTTTATTCATAATATTTTTATGTTTAACTGAATATTTTTTTTAAATGTCCGGGATCTTATAGATAATTTGTAGAGTTTTTTAATATTAGAAACACTAGACTTTATGGACAATGTTTCTGAAGGGGATAATGTTAAAATGTTATTTTCAATGCTATAAGTATAATAAATACATAATATTATAGAATCTTTGTGTATAGTTTCATTAGAAATATATTTGGAAGGAAGAATTCTAGAATATATAGTATCAAAAGGATTTGAGATAGATAAGGAGTTGTGGAGTTCTATTAAAGTTAGTTTCTAAGGGTAGAGTTATTGAAGTGATCTATAATAAATGATTGTTATGGAAAATGGATATCCTGAGACCTTAGAAGTGGTAAATAATTTTAAAATACTCAATTTAATGGGAGTTATCCATGAGGGATGATACTATTTCCCTCCAAATGTTCATGAAGTACCTTTTTAATTGTTGTAGATTTGATTTTATTCTCAAACACATTTAAGAAACATATTATGTTTCTTGGAAAATAATTTTTAGTTATTGTAAAATGATTTAGAAGTGTTGGGAAGTCATGAGAATATTTTAAGTGGTTTTTAATTAATTTGAATTTATCCTAGAATTACATTTTTTTTAATTTCCATGTATGTTGGTGGAAAATTGAAAAATTAATTTATCCTAAGCATATGATATTTCAGCTATAATTAAGAAATTTTAAGGTTGATAAATTATTTTTCGGATTCCTTATAACATCTATGTTTTTATATTTTTCCAAAAAATTATATAATATAGTGTATATAATTTTTAATGAAATATGATATTTATTGTGCATCGTCTAGAACATGATAGAATTAAAAAGTGAATTATTCTCTGATGAGTAAGCACATATAATATTTTGACTATCATAATAGTTTTCTGGAAAAATATAAAAGGAAATTAATTTATGTATTATCTATGCATATCATTTTTTACATGTAGGATAATTGATCTATGAGAAGGAGGTTTGTGGTGTCCATATGATATTTGAGTTTTTAGGAATGTTTTAAAGGAGAATGTCATACGATGTATTTTTTTTATAATATAAGATAATTTTGAATCTCATTTTATATTTCATTCCTTTTATTAAATTTTTCCTTAGAAAATATGAGAATTTTTTTAAAAAAAGTGTGAGGAATATTTAGTATAAATATGATAAATAAATAAATAAATAAATAAATTGATAAATATTGATTTTCTATTTGATTACTTATTAAATATCTTGGGATTAGTCAATGAACATGACTATTGTGGACATTATTGGATGTTTTATTAGGTATTTAATGAAATGTATAATGACAGAATATCATTAAGATTTCAAATTCAAATAAAAAAATATTTTTTCCCAATTGTTGTTACTATTTTAAGAGGACCTTGATCAAGAATATTGATGAAACTCAAAAAAAAGAGTTTCCAAAACATGTATTGCTAATATTATATATATTAATTGTGTAATTATAATTATAATAATTTATGAATTATTTTGAATAATTTTGGAGGAGCTAATTCTCTACATCTTTTAAAACCATCTATATCAAATTATATGAGAATCGATAAAATTGAACAAATCTGCATCTATTATTTTTTAGGAGGTCGATACAAACCATTTATAAATATATAGAATCTATGCCTTTCTTCTAAGAAGAAATGAGAGAATACTCATGCACGCATACTCTTATGCCAGAAAATATCATTTTGAATACGTGTGAGATAAGTTCAATACGAATACTGCTATAATGGTCATATTTAATTATTCAAGGTATTCATAGAGTTATATCTTATTTTTGATGTTGATACATATGGAATATTTCTAAATATCTAATTACTATTCAAGAGAAAAGAATATTTCTTGAATAAATATTGGCATTAGTATAAATAACTCCATTCATTATTTTGTGGGAAGTGTATAATACATACTCCTAAAGAAAAGTTGTTAATTCATACTCAAAATATGTATGTATGTTCTAGAATTTTGTAATAATAAAAAATTATAGTGAGAATAAAATCCATGGATCAATAAAGGGTTAAGAAAAATAAGGAGTATACTTTTACATTGAGGTTAAATCTTGTAATTTTTTTTTCATGACTCTTGTATCTCTTATTTGAGCATATAGGCGAGGAAGTTTCACAAGTGAGTGAATCATGACGTTAACCTATCACATGGGTTGAATTTTGATATAATAATTTAATCAAGGTACTGATTCCACTAATTCACCCCATCCTAGTGTAACCATATTTTATTTGGGCTTCATAAGTGTTATATTAGAAAACCTGGTTCCCCTGAGATTCTACTCATTTTATGTCCATTATCGATAATTGGAATTTTGTTAATAATATAATTGTTCATTTTTTTCGACGAATTTTTTTTTCATGGGTGTAAGAATAGAATTAAACCATATCTACTATCAAAAGAATTCAATAATTGATTTTTTACTATAGGAAAACAACCAATTTCATGACACAACAATACATTTCTTAGATTCAAAAGGGATATTGAGATACAATGGAAATTGGTAAAGTCTATAATATCATAATTTTATGGAAAACTGTACAATACAATTATGGGGTTATGGATAGATAATGAAATGAGGGACAAATCAGAGAACATGTACAATAAAAATATCAATATTTAAGAGGAAAGACTACATATTTGTGGGGAATAACAAGATAATATATGAATATTTTAAAATGCTAATACTTATGACTATTTCACATGGGTAAATGATATAGCTATTAATATTAGAGGATCTGGAAATTGTATAAATAGTTCAAATGAGGTCAAAAAATTAATGAGGAACTTTCTAGTCAAATTTGACCTAAAGGTCTCATATTTGGAAAAAATTGAAGATATACCTCTTTGCTGAGAAACAAAATACTCTCTAGAATAATGATATGAGAAAAACATTTGTTTTTAATAAAAATTAATGTCAAGAATTATATGACCAATATTTGAACAAGATGAAGATAAGGGATTTGGGATTGTTTAACCACTAAGAGATCTGGATAAAAATGATGAAATTGTTGACAATCATTATAAAATCATGGATCTCATAACTAGAAATATCAAAAGGGGAAAAGGTAAATATAAAGGAAATGTTTCACAAAAAAGTTTTAGATTTGGATGAATTATATATTCTTATACAAACATTAATCAGAGAAATAAATCTATGTAGTCAGTTGATTAAGGGGAGAATAAAGAACATAATGGAATTCAAAATGAAAATCTAATAAAATATACAAAAATATAAATGAAATAAATAAATAAAACATTTAGAAGGAAAAAAGATAATCATGTTGAGAAAAGAGTAAAATATGATTCTTTCTCAAGTTGTGATCTAGATAAGAAATCTGGTAGAAAAGAAACATACTTAATGGAACATGTTGAATGGAAAGAATACTGATCAGATAGTGGAGATGAAGGTGATTAATCCTATATGATTCACATATTTAGGATAAAAAATGATTTTTTTATTGAAAGGAAAACTTGACTCAAGAAAGAAGTTAATAGGATTAAGAAAATTTATGGTGAATTTCATGTAATGATTAATGAGTATAATAAGGGGATTAGATATCTCAAAGTTAATGTTTTTGATAAGGATATAATTATTAAAAGATTACTGAAGAAGCTGACTCATCATAATGAAAAATATAGTCAAGATAAATTAAGGAGTATTAATTCTGAAAATTCACATGTAAAAATTATTCTTGACTTCAATAATGATTTTGAAGTTAGGGATGGGTTATCTCAAACTATTGAGAATCCCTATGCATTGGATCTGGTAAAATCCACACTAGTTAAATCAGAAAATTTTAAATTTGGACTATCTAACAATGAAATCACGATAATAAATATGAATAAAAAATATTTTTATAGAAACCTAAATATTAAGAATAATATAGATAAGGTGGTGTAAATTTATTATAATAATAAAGGATATTCCAAATTTATTCAAAATATGGTCTATTATATACATAAATAATATTAAAATATTACAAGATAGACACAAGGATTTTATGGGAGATCTATTTCTAGGTGTTATTTCTTGTTTTATAGATCATATGGAAATAAAGACTATGTTTTATATCATAATGTATCTATCCCATGGAATCAAATAGGATTATATTTTAGGGGGAGATAATATGAAAACAATATCAACATACACAGTTTAGAGAATTTATAATATATAAGACCAGTGGGTATACCTAGTCAAACTATATTTTATTATCTTGATGAAATTTGTGGAAGGTGTGGCCAAAAATATCATTGTCTAGAATATTGTATTCATATTCTTCAAGATAAACTACAATATAAATTTAAAAGGATTGAAGTAATTGAGTAAAAGTAAGCTAGAAAAATCTATGACTGATGAGGTAGCTCTTAAGGATAACAAGAGGTGTAGGCCTTGGATCCTAGATAGTAGAATCTTACCATGGACGACAAAAGATACCAAACTCTATAAATGAATTATTGAACAAGATAGTAGTGAAATGTATTTCTAAAATTAATATTCATTAAAAACAAAGGGAGTGGGTTTGGTTGTAATTAAACCTAAAAACTAGAATTCTCAAGAGGTTTTATTTGTTGAGGGGATCAATATAAATTTATTGAGTGTGAGTCAATCATGATATGGGGGAATTGAGGTGATATTCAAGAATAATACATGTCTCATTAAATGAGTTTAATATGTCTGAATCATCATAACACTATTAATTAATATTAGAGGTTTGTTTTATATTGGATATCTCACTAATTCCTTTTATCTTAGTGACAATGAAGAAAATCATAATTGGCATAAAATAATTGGATTCATTGGTCAAAATAATTTGATTAAAATATCTAAATAAAATGTGATGGGGATATTCCCTAGATGAGCTAAGGCAAGAATCTAATATTCAAAACCCATTAAAAAGTTAAATGGTTAAAGGATGCACAAGATAGTGGATACAAAATCATTATAAGCTTTGGTACTAGTTCACTCTATTTTGTGTAGACCTATGTGTCACAAATCAAACAAAAATTCTAATACATTATCACATTCATTGAAAAAAATAAATGAATGAAAACCTTGTTATTTATGAATGGAAATTAATAATTAGTAGATATGTTCAAGATTTATATAAGAGGATTTGGAAGATAATTTGATATTCACATTAAAAATATGAGAAATTATAATTGAAAGGATTACACTAGAAGTGTATTTGAGTTTTACTTTAGATAGTATAGTTTTAGACATAAATATAACGCCCATTATACACCCCAAAGTAATGTCATTAATTAGTTAATTAATAGAAAAATTATATAAATTAAGAGAACCATGGTTGTTATTTTTGAGGGGTCAAAATTATTTTGGTGAGAAATTGTGTGCATTTACATGAACATTGAAAATTTATTCTTTCTAAGACCATATTAAAATATAAACTTATATTAGATGTTCTATAATAAGAACCCAATAGTGAGTTAATGAATAATATTTGTAATACCTTAAATCATGAAAATTGGAGACTCAAATCTGGGAAAATTTAATGATAAATTTGAGGAGTATATCTTTTTTGGGTACCCATATAATGGTAAAGGATATTGATTGATGAATAAATTGGATTGAGAATGTGGTTGACTATTATGATGTAAATATTATGGAATACCAACCAATAAATAATATTATAGATGAAATAATGTTTGAATAATGTGTCAGATCCAATAAGAAGATATATGGATAATATAATGAGAAATATATAGAGGATAAAATTAGAGTATACGATGATGGATAAAATCAAAAAATTAATGAGTTAAAGGCCACAGAGATTGAAAAGGTATAATCTTTAGAGGATAAAGAAACATATAGAGACAAATAATATTATTGGAGAATAGTATGCACATGTGGAGACTAGAATAACCCTATGATATTATTAATATACAACATAATAATATATACGTAGACTAAGGTTAAAAAATCAAACATCATTTATTTTTTAGGTTGAACCACATTTAAAGAAGGAATCCTTTGAAAATAAAGAGTGGATTGAGGCCTAAATGAAGAGAAGAGTCATTTGGAAAATAATTCCATGTGGGATATTATGAAAAAACCTTATGTTAAAAATATAATTTCTACTATGTGTGTTTTAAAGAACAAGATAAATGGCCAGGGAAATATTATACGGAAAATTTGGACTTTTATAAAAGGGAAAAACTCAAGTGGAATGAGTTTATCTAAAAGAATCCTTTTCACCAGTTGCAAGTTTGGAATCTATTAGGGTGTTCCTTAATATGGAAGTATATTTTAAATACAAAATTTATAAAATGGATGTCAACACTACCTTTTTAAAAGGATATTTTTAATAGGAATTATATTTGGAGAAACATAATGGTTGTTTTCTAGATAATCATGGTATAAAAATATACTTATTAAATAAGGATCAGTATGTCTTAAAATAATCCCCAAGATCCTATTATTCTAATATGGATATTAGCTTATGGGAAATAAAATTATTAAAGTGGAATGTGGAAAATAATTAATACATAATTAAATACATAAGGTACACTCATTATTATTTTTTATATTGATAAAATTATTTTTATTGGAAACAATATGTGTGTTATTCAATATTTTTCAACATAAATTTATAATATTTTTTAGATTTCCATGAAATTTGAACAAAATTACTTTTTGGGGTCACAAATTATAAAAGGATAAGACCTTATTTTTTTATCTGAAGAATTTTATTCTAGATAATTACTAAAGAATATTGAAAAAGAGTAGTTAAATCTAGTATCTTCACCCATCCATGTGGCATTGAAACTATATAAAAATCCATAAGGTAAGAGTGTAAATAAAATAGAATTTAGAAAAATAATTGGGACTCTACTTTATATTACATGTTCTAGAATATATATTGTATATGATATGACTATGTGTTTTAAATATCAGAGTATCCCAAATGAGTCATATTTTATTTCTTCCAAAAGATTTATCAGATATATCCAAGGGACTATTAGTTATAGGATACCTTATAAGAAGGGAAATAATTTGATTATTTATGAATTTGTAGATACATATTGGGTAAGTTATTGTGATGACATTAGTTCTACTTCAGGTGTAATTATACACTAGGAATATTTCTATGTGATTTAATACTATAAAAAGAAAAATTTAATGAATTTAATTGTAAAAAGGATTAATTTTTGGCTACTAAATGTTCCAACACACAAATGATACAGATGAAGGAGGAATTGGTAGATTTAAAAGTGAAATTTTAGAAAACTCATAGAATTATTATTTATAATAAAAGTTTTATAAAATTTTCAATGAATCCTATAAAACAATTAAGGTCTATTCATATTGATATCAGATTTAATTTCATTATAGAGAAGGTAGAAAATAGAGAAATATGGTTGGAATTTATTCCACCCTAATATTAATTGGAATACACATTCACTTGGTCTTTCCTTAAGGATATATGTAATATCTTGATGCTGAACATGGGTGTCCAGATCATCCCATGCTATTAACGATATTTGGGAGTGTCCCCTACCAAGCCTTGGATTATGTTGTCAAATGGGTAAAATCATGTGCACTAATCTTTGATTCAAATATAGTTTTTGTGTACTTATATTTTTATATTTTTGTGGATATTTTTATTGTGAATGTGGGGAGTTTGTTTGCAGTGACGAGTTCATGAATCAAGGGGGAGGTCACTTCATCACTTGGTAATAAAATCTCTTATCATAGAGAGATGGATTTATCTCAAAAACACAAATCTAACCTATGGTGTGGTTTAAAAAAAAATTATTTTGAGAAATGGTATGATTTTGTTTGTTATATGAGATTTTGATTTTTAAAATGATGATGAGAAAGAGTTTCATGAGATGAAATTAATTAAAAATGGGGATATTAAAGTACCCTTAGAGTTATTTAAGAAGTTTTATTTATTATAAAAACATATTTTTTTCCATGATAAATGATTTTTGAGTTCTTGTATGTTGTATAAGAAGTGTCATAGAATCTTTGAGAATATTTGAAGCGGTTCTAAATTGATTTAATGTGATTCAAAAACCACCATTGAAGAATTTGAATGCATGTTTCTAGAAAAATTCCAAAAGAATTTATTATATGTGTGGGAGAATTCACCTATAAGTAAGATATTTGAAGTCTTATTGGATAATTTATGATGTCTTTATGAATTTTAAGTATTTTTATTTTTCATAAAGAAAATTATCAGATGGAATATTACATTTTGACAATATATATAATATTTTGTGTGTTCTTGTAAGAACTTGATATAATGACAAAGGTAATTATCCTATTTTTAGATATCATGTACCACATTTTTAATCTCACATTTTTGTTTGAAAAATGGAAAAGGGAATCGATCTACATAGGATCCATACTTATAATGTTTTTTCTTTGTTGGACAATCGATTCATGTGTAAAAGTTTTGGGTGACATTATAATATTTAATTTTTCTATATGTTTCTAAAAGAAATGATCATAAAATGAATGAATTGTTTATAGACTATAAGATAATTATTAATCAATTATAATATTTTATCCCCAATTTGATTTTTTCCCTTTAAAGATATAATAATCCAAATACTATAGTATTGAATAATATTAATAATAAGTATTATAAATAAATGAATAATAATCCTGATGATTCTTTTCTATTCGATTACTTCATAAATATCATGGGACTAATTAATAACCATTATTCAACCTGATTTTTAAGGAAGTTTTATGAGGTATTTAATGGGATTGATAATGTGGAATTTTAGGATTATTTTGAATTTAAATGTTCAATATATTTGATCGTGATTATTTTAGATATTTTTTAGGAATCCTTTGACAAAAAACATTGATACAGACAAAAATGGGATTTGGAAATTACTTTTATATTCATTGTGTGAATATTTTTTAAATAATTGAAGAATAAATGTTATTAAAGAATTATATTGAATTATAAAATACTCTAAAACTCTAAAAACCATAAATATATAATTATATGAGTATTAATAAGATTAAAAGAATTTGTATCTATGAATTTTGAAGAGGTTGATGCAATCTATTTTTAAATATGTAGGATCTAAGGCTTACTATCAAGGAGGAAAGAAATTATACTCATGCATGCATGATCACATGGATGAATAGATCATACAGAAGAAGTGTGGGGTGAAGAATATGCGTGTGTTTCTATACTAATGGAATCCTAATAGTCTATGTTTTCATAGAACCAGATCTTATATTTGATGCTAATTCATTTAGAATCATTCTAAAGATCTGATATACATTCTAGAGTAAAAAATATTTCCTAAATAACTAATGGAACTAGTATAAATAACACCATTATTTATGATAGAGGGATGTTTATGATACCTTCCCATGAATAGAAGTGAATAATTAATAATGAAACCCTATTTTCCAATTCCATTATGTTTTAATCGCAATAAATTATAGTTATAATCAAATAAATGGATGAACCAATGTTTGATCAGGGTAAAGAAAATGTTATCACATCAAGTCTAATACATGTAAAAAGTTCATGTGTTATTATTGTATCTCTTACTTATTCATATGGATGTGAACATTTCTTAAGAAGGGAAAATACGACATTAATCTACGAGAAAGAGTTAAATTATAAAGTAATAATTTTATAAAGGGAATGATAAAAATGATTCACCCCACCTTAGTGGAATACTATTTGATTTGGTCTCTATAATCCATAAAAAGGGAGTTAATAGAAAAGGATATTGGGAAGAAAATTCTTCAAAACAAACGTGTGTATCAGCTGAGGAATTAAGTGGATGAAAAATAGAGGTAAAAGGTATGACTATTCATGAAATGGATTCAATAAAAATGGTATATATTTCTCAAATATATTTTCTCTAATATTTAAACATACAACTTTATGATGGAACTTAGTATGGTTTCCCTAGACGGTTTTTATATAGAATAGTTATACATGTAGACAAATTGCCTTCATGAGAACATTGATGTGGAAATAAACATGGAGTATCCAAGTAGTTTTATAGAGTATTGAAATTGGTAAATTGTGTTAATATTGAATTATAGCCTTTATAGTTTGAAGTAATCACCAATGTAGTGTAATTAAATTTTTAATAACGTCATGATTTATTGAATGTTCATCCAGAGAAATGAGGAACATGGTTTTTATAAAAATGTGTTTGATGATGGGAGTTCCATCATCTTGTATATTTATATTGATGATATTTATATAGTTTGTCTAGTAAAGGTAAGGGTTGATGAGTTAAAAATATAATTGTTTGGAACATTCTAGATAAAGACTCTTTGTCTAGATAAAAAGATGTTGGGGAGAAAAATTGTGAGGGATTTTTGTTTTAGTACATGGTACTTTAGAATATCAGATTGTATCTAGAAGGTGGTGGAGTGATTTGGTATGTGTAAGGAAAAACTACCAACCACAACCCATGCTGGAAATTTTAAATTAAACAATGATAAGGCACCGAGAATGGAATTTGAGGTATAGTACATGGTGAGTATTTTTTATGCTTGGTTGGTTATAATCCTGAGGTATTCTATGGTCTGTACTCAACTGGATATTGAAAAAAGTAGTTTGAATTGTCATTAGACACATTTATAATCCTTGAATAGAACACTGAGGATGTGAATTATATTATTAGGTACTTATATATTTCGAGAATCTTGTAACTTTTCATTGAAATGGATGATCTATTACAAGAGTTTTCTGACTCACACATTTGTATAGATAAAAACACAAATAATAGAACTATTTTTTACATGTTAAATTTTCAAGGAATATTTGTAAATGGATTTCAGAACATCAACTAGATGTTATACTCTAAAAAAATTAGAGTACATTGAAATAACTGAAATTGGGAAACACTTTATTTGGATGAAGGGGATAATAAAAGATCTCAGAAGGAGGCAAGATGATGGGATTCTATTTTTTAATTCATAAATTATGATTTATTTAGCAAAATAATCCAACGTTTCATCCGAGGATGAACCATATTCATCCAATGTATCACTTCATACAGAAGTTATTGGAGGATTGAGTACTTGATATATAAAAGATTAAAGGGACATAAAATCTGGTAGATGTTCTGAAAGATGTCATAGTTTTGGATGTGTTGTGTTGGTGATGTGCCTTAGTTGGACTTGGATGACTCAATTTATGGGGGAACCATCCAACTGAAAGGAATTCATAAGTAATATAAATTTATTTACATAATATAATGGGGGACTCAGTAGTGATGAATACAAAAGGATTCTAAAGTGGAATATTATGGGATTTTATCCATATGTGAAAAAACAATCGATCCACAATATTAGATGCAATGAAAGAATGAATTCTAGTGGTATAATTTTTTATGTTAATGAAGAAAATTATAGGGAAGAAGATATATAGTTAAAAAGTCCATAATTTTTTTATAATAGATGATTGAATGATGATAACTAGAAGGGGTCATTTTAATTTACCCCTCAACTCTGTTTTCTGGAAGAAGTGTGTGAAATGAAAAAGACTCTTCATTAGTGTAAATTTTGGAAAACATAAAAGAACTCACTATAGAGATTGAAGATATAGAAAATGGACACATTGAATGGACTCTAAAAAATTAAATAGTTGGATCACTTGTGATAAAGAGACATATAATACATTATAAACATCTTAAATTACCTCGAATAAAGGTAAATAACTCTCCCCCCTATGGAGTTCGACTCATTTAAAAACCATGTAAATTGTGTTGGACTTTTTATTTAATTTATTTTGATCATTGTCAAATGATATTCTTGTATGAGTGTGTTCAGAGGTTTCATATTATAATGTAGTTATTTTGGAGGATTTCATTTTATGTTCGGAAAAACATAGCATGGGATCATTTTCCAATACACTATTTTTCTTAAGTATATTATTATGGATTTATTCTATGATTTTTTTAAAAGATACCTAGGAGCCCAAAAAATATAATAGTTTTTCTTTATTTATAACTCCTATAACAAATTACAAACATAAAATTTTATAAAAACCATTTTAAAAATTTAGTTGTTTAAAAAATTTAGATCCTATATATGAGTCTTTCCAAGGGTTCTGGTTATATTGAATTTTTATAACTTATAAATATTTAATAACAATATATTTATTACTAATTTCTTTACAAAATGATATATATATATATACACACACATATATATTTTTAAAAAATTTCACCTCAGATATTGATTAGTTTGATGATAAGTATGATTTCTTTATTAAAAACAATTATATAATGTATTTTAACCACCCCAAGTTTTATTAGGCACTACAATCAATTATCTATAAAATATATTACATTTATTAATAAACCATGACATAAGATCATATTTTGGAGTAAATTACACTACTTTCATATAGGTACCATTATTAAATTCAGTGTGTTTTAAACAATTGTTCAGTTGGTTACCATTATATTATCTAATCGTTTCTCATAGAGAATTTAAATACAACCAAGTCTCTATTTTATTTACTTTTTTTCTATATTATTTATTATATAATATAAAGTAATACCCACTATTAAAATAATCTTGTAATATCATAATAATGTGTTTTTTTAATTAATTGTTTTATTAGTTTATCACTTTCCAAAAACCCTTATGATTCTGGTTGACCTCCAATTTATTTTTCTGAAACCAATACATCAGCTCATTGGTTGGATTTTCTTCTTCTGATCACCCAATTTCTTATCTTTGTGTCCATATTCCCAAATTACTATAATTATCTTCCAAGTATTTTTATTAATTAATTCAACTATTATTATTAAATTCCATCTTATATGAATTGTTATTAAATAATATGATTTCAAAAAACTACTTCCTATGAATATCATGATATTATCTTAACATGAAATCATCAATTCTGATAACCAATTTGAAAAATTAACAAATTTGTTTTCTATTTCAAAAAATAAATTACAGTCATCCAACTTTTGATAATAATTATTAATTTTTATAACCTTTATCCATTATGATGATTGATTATGCATAAGTTCTACTAGATTTATTATTGATAAATTATTCTTTGATAATTTATTTAAATTAATGTCTCAAGTAATTTAATATGGGGATCATTATAAGATAAATGAGAATAAAATTAAAAGATCATTTGTAACTATTGTTTATTTCTATTATTCTTTAAATTTTTATAATTACATAAATTTTACTATCTAAGTTATTTTTTTATCTATTAAAATTTTCAAATACAGTAATTTTAACACCTATATGTAATTTTCTTAGCTATTTAAATTTTATGTTCTAATATACATATTTATTTTAATAAAAAAATTAATTTTTAAACAGATGAAAGGAATATTGAATTCATTCAATCAAACAAAAAATTTAGCACTTGCATTGGGTTATAGAAAAACTCTAGAATAATCAATCGAAAAGATTCTTTCATATTTATCTTTTGTTAGTTTCATTTGATATTTTTGAATAAATATACTCAATTTTTTCCCAACACATTCACCTAGTATTGGCCACCCAAAAAACAGTCATCATGATTTTGGAAGTGTATGTTAAAATTTGAACTTATATTAATTATTTTTCTAAAATAACATTCTTTGAATAGATTTATTGAGTCAAAAAATGTTGTAAATGACATATTTTATTATTTATTTTTTTTTGAAATCCATTGACCTATAATGTAAGAATTTTTCCCAAAACCTTGTATAATATACACTCTTTTTAATTTCATTTTATAATTTAGAAAAAAAATGTATCAATGGTTTTTTGACAATTAATGGGGTTTCTTCATTTTTATTGTAATATATTAGTATATTGGCATTAAAAGTTTTATTTATATTCAACTCCATGATAAATTACATTATTTTACTATATAATAAATCATGTGTGAATTCATGTGAACAATAATAAGATAAATATTGTTTTTATTTTCAACACACCCAATGCCCGTCTCTCTATGTTGTTAATAAGAAGATAATAATTTTTTTCCAATAAATGTTTGTGCATGGTATTCACATTTTGTGCATGATGTTGATAATTCCCATGTAAATTTTCAGTAATTATTTTAGACTTTCCAAATTGTGGAAGGGAATATGTTTTCATTGTGTATAAATGAATTTAAATTTACAACCTTATTGAAGGTTACATATGGATGGATTTTTATAAGAAAGATGATATTTTTTTGGTACCTATATCCTAACAGATATTTATGCGCACATGTTTTTTTTAACTCTCTTTCCCTAAATATCTCTATATTTATATATACACCCAAATTTCATCATTTAATGGATTTTATTTACACTCTATTAGTACAAAAATACAATAATTTATCAGAT
This sequence comes from Viscum album, assembly GCA_963277665.1. Classification (NCBI taxonomy): domain Eukaryota; kingdom Viridiplantae; phylum Streptophyta; class Magnoliopsida; order Santalales; family Viscaceae; genus Viscum; species Viscum album. The sequence continues at coordinate 1,687,627,711 of OY728163.1, read as the reverse complement.
TCCTTATAGTGACGTTTTTTAGTAAACATTGTTAATTTAGAAACATTTCGTTAAAAACATCTCTAATTTAGAAAATTTTCACGAAATTTATTTTCTAATTTAGTGAAATTTTTAGAAAAGCCTCTCAAATTTATTGGGGTTCTGTGTAAAAATTGCTAATTTAGCAAAATTTCATGAAAAACTTTTCGAAATTAGCAATGTTTTCCTAGAAAAATCAATATATATATATATATATATCATTTAACTGAATCTATTTAAATATGTATTTATATATATATATATATTAATATTTTTAAACATATACACATTAGTCACACTCACATCCATGATCCACAACAACATTACTGAATCTCATCATCAAGCCCGTCTAATGGTCCAAGTGTCAGTCCACTGGTAAACATTACCAGTTCACACCCATATGCTACTTTCGATGCCTGAACCTAGAATTTAACATTTATTAGTGAAATCCATGAATTTACACGAACATAAAAAAATAAAACACCTATTTTCATGATCCTACATACCTCTATGAATGTGAACCAAGAAATTCAATCACTAACAGACCAAAAACACAATTCATGTTGATTTCCACTAAACACTAGAAACTATGTTCATTATTAATGGTTCACACACAGGTTTATATCATTGAATCAAAATTTATTCAATTAAAGGGAAAAACCATTTCTAAACACCATTCCAAGATAAAAAACCCAACATAGTTTCCCAAAAATCTACCAGATTCCAGACTCATTGCACAATTCGAATTGCATCAAAAACCATCTACCTAAAATGCTTTTGGGATCTTACCTGCATCATCATTCAAGAAAACCAAAACATGAAATATCCTAATTTTAATTCCCAATCCTCTTACACAAGGGTTAACTTCTACCTAACTACCCCCCATCATGATATCAACACAACCATACTCTGATAAACCTTATGATTTATCTCAAAATTCCAAACATGCTATCCCGACACAAATAGAAAAACTAAGATCAGACATAGTAGCATTCCTATAAAACCCTGGTTTGATATTTAAACCACATAAACCACATCTGATATGAAATTAATAATGTGGTATCCATCAAACCACATCAATTTATAATTATAAACCCTAGTCATACCTTCTTGAGATGACTTTTCTAGAAGGTTCTTGGACTTACCAATCTATACATTATCCTCTCCCAACAACAGTTACTTAACACCCACACATCAAGAAAAATTATTAAATAGAACACCAATTCTTAAACCTAACTCTAAATTCAAATATAAAATCATATCATTGAATGAATAATTTTTCCACCATGCCAAAATCACATGCACTAACAAGTATTCAATTCGATGTACCCTCAGATCATGCTACCACACCCTTCTATGGGAACACACCATAGAATGGTTTGAAAATTTATTAATCACCCACTGCTAGATTTTCCAAAAGGAACTACCCATAGGGATATATTGGACCCAAACAATTTCTGTTGTTTCAATTACCCGATAATTTGGAATTCCAACTCCAAATACTCACCCTGAAGTCATTTTCTAATGACCCTTATGAAAACCCATGTTTCTTCAATCCTCACAACATAGAACCCCAATGAACTCTAAATACTATTACCTAATCATACCACCTCTTATAAATGGATCATACCATAATTTAATGAAATTTCATTCTAATTTCTCAATTTTTCCCATGTAAATCATTGAAATATATCTAGTAATTTTTTCTGAGCTAGGCATTGAGATGACAAAAGATTATGAGGCCCGGTGAGCTCGAATATTTTTTTTAAATATTAAATATATAAACATTATATGAATATTTTTTTCCTTAAAAAGTGAAATAAATATTACATGAATTCCTAGATTGAAAATATAAGACCACTATAGATTTTAGAATACATGAATTACCCTATGTGTGATAAAAAAATGGGATCAAGAGTTTATGAGAAAGTAACCACAGGAATAAATAATAATAAAATAATAAAATAAATTATTTTTTATTTGATGATGAAAAATATAATAAACATCTATATAAACCTAGTTATATCCAAAATTCAGGAATTTACACATAACCTTGGTATTTGAGAGAGGATCCAGTGGAGGACCTTCCATTGACGAACATTGAAGGATCAAGAATTAGCAATATGTGTACCTTCGGAAATAAAGAATCTCAATAATGAAGATAATTATTATTCATTATTCATCATTGATTGATACATATCATTTTAAGATGATTTTTTATGTGTAAATATCCCCATTTTATTATCCTTATGAATAATACAAATCAATTGACTAACAGATTGATTATCATATCAGTCGTTTTGTGAGTATAAGATTATTATGATGGGAATTTGGGGATTTATTTTTTGAATTAATTTTCATATTTTTTTCATTATTATAATGGAAATGAATCTTGTACAACATGAACATTTTCCAAGGTTCATTCAACATGTTTTTTTGTAAAATTCTTCCCTCATTCATTATTTGTTCATCGTCAACGTTTGTTTTGGCTAGTGCAGCAAAAAATACATAGTGATCAATTGTTTCACACCTATTTCTTGTAGAAGTTGTCATATTGATGATGAGATCAAGCTATAATGATGATGAAAGTGGATCAGGTTCAAATTTTTGAATCCCTGATTTCAGTTTCAGTGTGAAACAATAGAATTAATTGACGATGAAGGTTTCCCGATCTACTCGAACAACCATAAATAAAATATTTGATGGTGATCAAGATTAGTTGACTCATATACAAGGATTTTGATAGAGTAAATTAGTGTGAAAATTATAGAGGATTAACCTACATGAGGATATTTGGATTCTAGAAATCATTGATATACAAGTTGTGTAATCCGAAGATACATATTGTGTGGGGCCGTGGTGGTGGCACTAGGGTTTTTATTGAGAATAAAATTATAAAATTGCATATCAACCTTACCCGGTGGCTCAAAATGTATCTAAAAGGATACATAGACCTGGAAATGGACAATTACATGACACTTAAAAAGTATATGGGTTGATCCATGTACTCAGACATGGTCTGATATGTGGACAAAACTAGGTACAGGGACATGGCTAGGTGTTTAGGGACACAAAAATGGGCAAGATCTGTGATACAAAAATAGACCTAGAACTGAATTGATATGTCATGTAATGATAGAACATGAAATGTAATTATTTAAAAATTATGTGGAAACCTTGTTCCCCTTAGGATGGACTAGTTTCTTTAAGAGTGTACTCATTTGATCCATCTCTATGAGTGTATAATATAGAATTACATCCTAAATAAAATATTATGATCCTTTCTATGGGATTAGTCTTAGTTAGAGTTGTAGGAATTCTTCCCAAAGGATGAGATGAAATCCTATATCATCTTTTCAATAGGTGGGTTTCTAGGAATTATTGTGAATAATTATACATGGGTGTTGATCTCCTAATTAGAATGTTAATCTAGATTGTGTTGATTGGTATTATGCCATAGACTTGGGTGTGATCCCCATACATGTATCAATCTCTTACAACTTCTATAATGTATTAATTATAGTGAGACTAGATGAGAAACAAATATTTTATAGAATCCATTAGTAATATTTGATTCATGGAGTAAGTTATCCCTAAAGAGTGTGGTTACAGACTCTCAAGAAGATTCTTAGGCTAAAATTGTGGTCGCGAAATTACATTGATACCGAGTGTTAACTATGAGTATATTTGGATGATTTATACTATGTATCTTATTATTGTTGATATATCCTATGATAAAATAACTACTCTTGATGATATATGCTTAATTACTTTGGGTATTCTATTGAGTATTGTTATACTCAACCCTGCATTGGCTCTTACCTCACAAGTCACGTCTTGTTTAGATGAATGGTTGTTTGATGGGTTTCTCAGGGCACCTGAAGTATATGAAGATTATATTCTATCTAGAAAGACTATGGTTGATTAAAAGAGTCACATCTTACTATAGTCTCTTCTTATTATCAGGTTGGAATTATTTATAGTTTTTGGTGGGCTTGTATTTGGCCCCTTTTTCTTCACAGTATTTTATTTTAATTTTATTATGGGATTTATATATATGAATGAATTTGGTATTAGTTTTATTTTACATTTTATCATATTATAGTCTTGTATAATTTTGTGTGTGTACCGATAACTTAGGATAAGGTCTCCAATTAGTGTTTTATTCCAACTTAGTAGTATTCGCTATCCCCTATCCTATTAGAGTCTATCTCGGGGTAGTCACACTCGTCTTATCATAGGCCAGGTGGCCCCAAGTGATTTGGGTCATGAAAGAGTGGTATTAAAGAAAATGTTCCATCTTAGGAACATATTTTGGAGTTTTTTTCTAGATATGAGATAGGTTTGGGTTCTATGGAAAGAGTGTTAAGTGTTTTGAGTTTAAATTCCAGGTCAAGGACTCTAGTGTGGGTGTTGCATGTGACATATTCATAAATAATGAATTTTATTTCCCAACATTCAACTCGGTATATGTAGTAATTGGATGTAGGGAAAAAATTGGTACATTCATAATATAGGAAAGGGTTGGGCTTCTATATCCCTTTTGAGTTAGCTCCCCATATATACTAATCGATCATGGTATATCTTGTCTATTTTAGGATTCCTCAATGATTATTTCCATCTAGGATTCAGAAAAAATATTTCATGGAAATAACCTCAGTGGTGAGGCTAAAATATTGGTAATAGTTTAGGTGGTAGTGACTCTTGGTGGTTTTCCAGTCATTCCTCCTCTTATGAAGCAGTAGATGGTACTCACATTACTATGGACATGGGGCACATGCTAAGTGTACTTCATGAGTTTCTCCATCAGTGACCCCTTTGGATCAGGGGTGATCCATACCAAAAAGATGCTGAAAATTGGATTTATGAGGTTATGAGAGTCTTTACTCTCATCATCTCACCTATATATCTGATAGTGGTACTAGCAGCGAGTATTCACCATGGGTCCAAAAGACTTTGGTGGAGTTTGGTGATTCTGTCATACAATGACATTACTCTTTAATGGATAGAGTTTCTGTGTATATTCATGGAGGAATAATCTCTAGCTATGATATGAGAATTCACATATAGGAGAGCTTATATCTATACCATAGTATCATGACTATGGGTAAGTATTCATTTTGTTTTACCTTACCCTCATGATACTTGAAGAATATGGTTTCAGATCAATTCTCTTTGGTGTAGACAATTTACAACAACCATTCTCTTTATTACACATTAATACATGATTTAATTACATAAAATTAAACTTAATACAACCCAATAGACATATACTTCTTGTTTCATTTGGTAATTAGAAACATTTCACTACAACATTAAACATGCAATATAACATCTTTATTGAAAACATCATTAACGTGTTTGAGTTTAAAACTGCACTGTATAACATGTGGAAAACACATAATAAAGGGGTGAACCATAAATACAAATTAGGTAATAAACATGGAATAACATGAAATTAATAATACATTTTATACAATGAATATTAATGTGTCATAAAGGAACATGAATAATAAGGAAAGATATAACATGATATTCATAACATGGGAAATGTGGAAACAACTTAAAACACTACATCATAAACATAGGTCAAGGATAAATGGAAAAGAATTCATGGTGGAAAATGTCCAATAAAGGCACCAGGTACACCCTTATACCAACATAACATATCATGATACAAGACATTACCCAATACGTTGGAGTGCTATTTAATTCTAGGCACACCTATCACTTTCATTTTATTCTCATGCTTAAGTGTACCATATAGATCATAAAACATGGATTCATTCATCATTATAATTTATTACAAAATCAAGGAGTGTGGTATAAATATATGTAAGTCCCCAATATAAATGTATATATTCTTAATAGTGAACAACACTAATAAGAAATGGGTACAACATTCACTACATAAATGGCTTGGCATGAAAAATCGCGGTGAAAATGCTACAGCATAAAGATGTAACTTAAAAATTCATAAAATGTATTGATGAGAGATAAATTAGTCTCATATAATTTTTAAATTAAGTGGATAGTAACAGGAACATAGATGTACATGACCATACATATATAACATAGAAAAAATAAAGAATACGATAATAAATAATTTTGAATAAAAAGAAAGGAAGGGATGCTTATAAAATTTCGACATGGTAACAAGTGTATTTGGGAGGGATTAATGAGATAGAAATGGGTATATAATAATTTAGACATAACAATTTTATTATAGGGGTTCTTCAAAAATAAACTCCATCATTATTAATTGAAAATAAAAGGGCATAAACAAGATAAATAAACTTGGATGAAGATGTGAAGGGAAAGAACCCTTTTGAAATATTGGCATCGTAATAAGTGTTATTAGGAGGAATTAATGAGAGATAAAGGGATCTATAATCAATTATCAATAATAAAAATGTATAATAGATCTTATAAAACATAACCAATCGTTAGTAAAGTAAAAATAAAAGGGAATAACAGAGAATAGATTCTTGAATAAAAGTGAGAAAGAGATGATCCCTCACTTTAAGAGCATGATACCAAAAGATTGAAAGGGGATTCTTGAGAGCTTGGGGGAACCATGGTAGGATTGTAGAGAGAGGAGGTTATAGTAATTTTGGGATTAAAGGTTTTTTAGTGAAGATAAGTGCTATCTTGGGTGGGATTATATAGGAAAAAGAGGGGTTTTGTTAATATTTAGGTTTTGGACTATAAAAAATAAAATATTTCAAAAAAACCCCGAAATGGGTTTATCCCATGGTTTCTTCCAATGTGGAAAAGTTATCATTATCTTATTAATAAAAGGGAGAAATTATTAAAGTATTACCCTTTCTTATGTGGAGGTGAGTCATATTTTAAAGAAATTAATTTAAAATTATAAAATACATTATATGTTTTTAAGGATTCATAAAGGCTTCATAAAATTAATAAAATAAACATAAAATCACATTATTTTAAAGTAAAAACATATATTTGTCTGAATATACCAATTATATTATTTATTATATCTTTTTTGGGTCATTATGATGTCATAGAACACACTGTATATTTATACGGTATTTAATTTGTACCCGAAAATTCGATTCTCTCAAAAAATTATGAAAAAATCATAATTGGGTCATTTTTATTTTATAATTCAAAAAAATAATAATTTTATCTGATTTTTTTAAACATTTAAAATTTACTTTTAAAATAATATTCTACATTTACTAAAAAATATGGGTTTTTTTACTGTTACAGTTTTTCAACCCTTATAAAAAGTATATTTAACTTCATAAAAATTATATATAATTTTAAAGTTATTAAAAAATATTTAATAATAACGTTTTATTAAAATAATATATATTAAAAAAAACAATAAATCATCAAAAATAAATCCCTTAATTTAATTTGAATATTACCTAAAAATACAATTTGTGTTTAATTGAACCAAAATCAAAATCATTTATAAGGTAAACATGTAATGAAAACAAATTAATTATTCTATATAATATAAATATTAATATTATTAAGTACTTGATACATATCACTTTATTACACTGGAATACACCCTAAGAGTATGGTATGTGATGATGGTACTATCATGGGGGCGTTCGACAAACATGGGTTGGGTAGTGATCTTGATGAGCTTTAACTTATCCTGTAAACGGTTTCAATCATGCTTAAGTTGTTGGATCTCTACTTGGGGTAAGTCAAGGGAAAATACAAATTATTATATGTCCCTCATATTCTCTTATAAATGGGACTCATAGGGTACAATCCTACTAGATGAGCCCATTACTTTGTTTTTCCATGTCAATTGGATTTGTTAAAGCCCTATATTTATATTAATAATGTGATCACTATTTAATGGATATATTAAAAATGGTAATATTATTAATAGTATTTTAAATCTAAATATATAACTGAGGAGGTGCATGTGTTATTTATAACAATATTACAGAATAGGACATTTATTAAAAAACACAAATAGAAACTTCACTTATAACTGTTTGGGTTGTTACAATCTTCCACAGAGAGAAATTTTACCCCCATATTTTTTATTTTACCCCATAAAAAGAATTAGGATAATTATGTCTCATCACTACCTCAGGATACCATGTATAACACAGCAAGATTCCATAGTACATTATCTTATTAAAGCAATTTAATAGCTTGCGCTACACACAACACCAAGTTCGAGCACACCACAACATACCAAACAAGCCGTTTAAAAAGAGGTTATGAATAGTATTAACTACATTTTGAATACTATAAACTCTATAAAATTTAAAAATCCATATTATGTGTTTCTTAGACATAATATAAGAACAAATTTATTTTTTTCAAATAAAAGAAGTATTTTCCCAAAATGCAATTTTACTACCTTTTAATGGTGAACCATTTTGAAAACCAATATTTGACACTTTTATATTTTTAATTAAATTAAATTAAATTATTCATTAGAATCAGGACATAAAAATTTAGTTTGTATAAATTTTTGGTACTTTTCTGATAACTTTCATATTTTGATGAATAGTGAAAAATACTATATTTTAATTAAAAACAACTTTTTTAATAGAAATAATTTATAGTGTTAAATTATGAACATGAATGGTTTTCAAGTATAATTATATTATATTTTTATCATTTAATACAATTTAGGTCATTATAAGTAATTTCAAATTTAAATTTGATGTAAACACATGTTAATCTTTTGATAGTTTTTACTTTTTTAAAAACCCGCTTTTTGGTTTTGACAATGGGAATTAATTTTAAATTAATAAATGAAATTTATATGTTTTGAATTTGGTAAAATAGACTTTATTTTTTTAATTCAGAATATCAAAATTATCTTAGGGTGAATTTTTGCTATGTTTCTGAAAACATTGAATTTTTTATGAATAGTAAAAAATACTGCATTATTGGTTAAAACGAAATTTTTCATTTAAATAATTATTTGTTTTATTTGAATTTATTTTAGGTCAAAATAGATACATAATACCTATATAAGTTCAATTTAATTCATTGGAATCATTTTATAATAAGTTTAGATATATAAAAGTTTATCGAACTTTTTACCATCTTTTACCCACCTCCTAGGAGCATTTGCAAATTTTCATAAAACATAATTTTACCACTTCTATGAGTTTAATTTAAAAACTTATAGATACATGGTTAATATTATTAAGTAAAATTTGGTTCAATTAATTGAAAATAATTTTTGGTGAATAGTAACTCTTATGTTTTATTTACCACGGTTAGAAGTAAAGTGGGTAATTAAGGGTAAAAATGATATCATAATTACCCTAACACATATCGTAATTCTATTGGATAAGTAAACTTCGACCAAAAAAAACCTTAAGAAAAAAATATGATCTATTTTGGTCCACATGGATTAGATTAGGACATTTATTACCATTTTGTTTAAAGAAGAGTTAAAAGAGTAAAATTCAATGTTCAATAACTAATAAATTTTTAATATAAGGTTAAAAACAATATAAATTTGACTATAAATATTAATTATTAAGATAAAAAAAATTCCCGAATAATGGTATTTTATTTATAATTTTTAGATATTAAATAATTTAACTTATTTATGACACAATGACAATGTAGTAATTACCTTATTAATGAAACATTAAATTAATTGGTATTATTAATATCCAAAAAAATGTAAATAGTGACTTCTGATGAATTAAAAATATTTTATAGGTTAATATGACATGTTAGGGTTGGTTTAATAAATTTTATTCTAAGTGATAAAGTTATTATGGCTTACAAAAAAATCAAATACTAAATAGTGTCAAAATTGACATAATTGAGTTTTTTAAACAAATATTATATTATTAATTGATATAATAGTCCAAAAAATCTAAGGATCGGAAAAAATAAATATATAATAATATATATGACATTAATTAACCACTTGGGGTTTTATTGGTATTTTATAGTAAGTTTATTAACAATATAATATAAAAATTCCAAGGGACATGGTAAAAGTCAAACTATTTAACTAAGAGTTAAATCTAAAAGGTAAGGTTAATATGGTGACCTAAACCTCTCTAAAACCTATTGGTTGAAAAGTTTTTGACCCATAACTTCTTTATCCTTTAGATAAATTATTTTTGAGACATCAGAAACTTAAAATGATTATATTATAAAATAATATTTCATGCTTTTCCTAAAGTTACCCTCACTTCTCTTATAAAAGGGCACTTCCCCTTCTCTCAAATTCAGACATCCAAAGCCATTTGGATCAGCAAACCCCGGCCAAAATATCCTCTAAAGTATCCCACCTTTATCCTAGAGTCCTTTCTTTGGTTAGAAATCCAACCTACAGAGCCCTTTTAATCAAATAAAAAGGAATAACCCAAAGAAGAGGTAAATATTTCATCACCTCTTTCAAGTTTTTTCTTCTTCCACTTCTGATTTATTTTTTGTTTAAATTCTAAAAAAATAACTCAAGAATATTCTATATAATATGATGTTATTAGAAATATGGTACAACCATATTCATTATTCTATCCATCCTATGATTGACATGTCACTAAACATACGTACGTACGACATACCATCTCCACGTCGTGGTGTAATTGTTATTCAACACAATATTATTTGGATGGGTATAATAATGATATATAACTGATGTAAATAATAAAAATAACATGTTAATTATTATGAATATATGATATAACATCCAATTATATATGATTTTAATATCAATAGAATGATATTTTCACTCGTGCGTACGTACGAATTACCGTCTCCACGACGCGATGAGATTCATTTCCATGTTCACCATTCAACGATGATTATAAAAATATTTATTATTAATAAGTATGTAATATATGACATAATAATAATACTGGATATATATATATATATTTTTATTTATTCATTTATGTACTTTCATATATCTTATTCACTTACTTCTGTTCAATACAATATGAAAACGGAAACAACGTTTATGCGTACGTACAACCTACCGTCTCCCTAAACAGTTCCTTCCATTTCATATATAAATCTATTATAAATATTTATATTATAAATATATATTATATATACATCAATATTTATATTCTGTAATCATTTAAATCATGATCTAAATGATACGATAAACAATAACAAGTAAAAACACATATGATAAAAAAAAGCAATTATTACTTAAAATGTTAATTTAAAATGGAAATCATTATTAAATGGGTAGTATAAAGTCATAAATGAATCATGTATTATATAAAATATGTGAATAGGGTTATTTTATAATTTGATAACATACTATGGTCATAATACAAGAAGATATATGTACCCTCGACCGAAGGAAAGTGGTGGGTAAGGGTTAATTCCTCAATCTCATTATTATCCGAGATTATTTATGTGTAAGAATTTTCTGGGACATGTCTATTATACATTTCCATGTTTCATAAAAGTCATTTAAAAATTATTCTTTTAAGGTAATCTTTAACTAAAACATCATTTAATGTATTAAATATTCATTCTTCTAAATCTTTCTCATTTATGCCCATTTTTTCAAAATGGTTTTAAGGATTTATTTATATAGACATGAATGTTTTTAAAATGATATTTCCTTTCAAAAGTTTCAAAGTGGTATGGGAAAATTTGAATAAAAAATTTATTTAAATGTATTCTTTTCAAAATTTTGTGACTTTTAAATGTTTTAATGAAAAAGGGGTATTTCTCTCATTGCATTTTACCGATCATTTTCATCTATGTCAACATCCTTTGATAGATTTTAAACTTGTTGGAAGTTGATACAAATATTACATATTGTATTGAAGGTTTTGTGATATATGTTTGACTATAGATGTGTTATTTTCATACCATTGATGGTTTATGTATAAAGTATTTAAATTTCATTTGCTAGTTTTAATACGAATGTTTATGTTAAGTTTAAACCTTTTCATTTGAGGAATGCATTGGACTTAGTAAGTGACGGGTGGAGCCTACTATAGCTTTTTGATCCATCAGTAGGTCTCATGAGACAACTAAACATGGAATTTGGTCAGGCCTTTCCCAAATTGATATATGGTTTTAGCCAATGCTAAAATCATTTTCAGACATCTTGGCTGAGGCCTTGACAAGATGTTTCAGAATGTCAGGTATTATGCATTCCCTCATTATAAAATTATTCATTAAATGTGATTATTCAACTAGTATAATATCCATGTGCATGTTTATATGGTAATAATTGATTTATATTTTCCATATTGTGTTCATGTTTATGTTTGAAAGGCTGTTATTTTTATTATACATCTTGCCATAAAAGTTTATAACATCCCTTAAATTATTTACCCCTACTGAGCATCTAAGCTCACCCCTTTATTATGTTTTATTTTCCCAGGATATGAAGAAGTTAGTTATGAGTGACCTGCATGAATAATCTTGGAGGTTTGGACATTTATAATGGAATAAATTACTATTGTTTTTCTTTTCAAGTTGTAATGTTGAACTTCATGTATGTAATATATTTTCCAACACTACTAAATTGATCGGTCCTTCGGGGCTTGATTCCTTGTAATCATGTCAATGTATTAAATTAATGCACCGACTCTAGGCTTCTGGGGTCAGGGCATTACATTTTGTATCATAGGAAGTTTAGTATAATCCTTGGAAACTATATTTCTATAAACAATAATTAGAGAACATTACCCTAAGATAGCCTTTGAGGATTAGTATAGAAAACATTCCTAGAATTTTGGTAATGGAGATATTTTATGTATTTTCCAAGCAATATATCCCTTTCTAGATACGATTAGGTAGATAAATCTCTGGAATAGATTTACATAGGAGTGAAAACTCCAAAAATGAGTTTCGAGCTTGACCTGGGGTATCCTGGTACATGACAATGGGCTTTGCTGCACTCTTGGTTATGAAACTCCCGGGGGATATGATTATGATAATTCACAATTTCTTTACAAACCATTATGAAGAATTTAGGAGTAAATACTTCCTCAAAGAAAATATTTTTAGGATTATGGATTATATCCATATACTATTCAATTTACGTTAGGTATTTTATAAGTTTGGAATTATGAATTACGATTCATAAACTAACCTAGTGTATTCCATTATTTAGAAATGGCGCTCGGTAAATGGAATGAAAACTCCAATAATACGTTTCATTCAAAGAGTAAGACTGATCATATCTTTCATATTATTAAGAAAAAATTTAGAAATTAAATATTCTCCCACATATTATATTTATATGAAGAAATAGTAACACATGATAATAAGATAAGTAAAGAATTATTTGAGTCCTATGGCTTTGAAGAGAATCTAGATATGAAAAGGATGGTAGAAAGAAAGATAGTTGAAGGGAATAAGGGAAAGAAGGATTTTCCCATATGTGATAAGTGTGTAAATAATCACCTTGGTAAATGATTGAAAGGAATGATAGTTTGTTATAAGTGTGGAGAAAAAGGACACTAATTACATGATTGCAAGGGTAATAAAAAGGTTTCAAATGTATAGTGCTTCACCTACAAGGAGTTGGGACACTACACGAATTAATGTTCAAATCATCAGAGTATACTCCAAATGATGCTATTGCATAATAATCAAGTTATGATACTACCAAAGATGATGAGGAATGATTAGATTTATTATGCTGTTATTAAATTATTTCATCATTTGAGTATTGTATTATTGATGCACATGTTATAAGAATTTTAGAGTATATAAGGATTGTAGTGCAGTACTATTTCATTAAGGATTTGAGATTGTGTAGAACCAAGAAAAGTGACTCAATAGTAGGTTAATTTTTTTGAAAATATGTTGTTGAGAGAAATATAAACCATAATACAGTTTTGATACTAAGGTAGTGATTTTGGAATAATATATTATTGATTTGGATAAATTATACAGGATATTCTTGATCATCTTAGAATAGATTAATGGTTTGTTTATTTCATCATTGATGGAGAATTCAAAATATTTGGATACAAGGAATATATATATTATTATATAAGTAATAAAGGAGCATGAATATATTAAATATGGTTTTATGGTAATTCAGGGTGTTACCGTCTTTTAAAATAATATATGATTATGGTACTCACATGTTATTAAGTGGGAAAAAGGATCTTCATTGTGTTTTACATCATTATAAATTTTGGACTGTCAGTTTGGAAAGAAGTATTTTAGATAAGTATAAAGGTTGGAATTGATTAAGTTTGAAATTGGATTCTATTGTTCTGGTAAAATCATTTCGTAATAATAATTTTTTTGATTTTTTATAAAAGGACAACGCGGAGGTAGGGTGACAACCAGTCGCGTCTGGGAAGGCAGCGAGACTTGAACCCACAATCGATGGTTGAAAAGGTTGGATCACCTACCACTAGAATACTTGATTTCCTAGTTTTTATAATTTAGTTTTTTAATTTTCTGACAAATGAATTATAAATTCATTATTTTTGGAACCCTATACGATTAGGATAAATAGAAATTTTTTGAATTCTATTATCTTTTTGAGTGAAAGATTAATTTGTGGTAGGAATTAGTTGAAGGTTGAAATTCTACTTATCAAGTATATTTTTTTTATATTATTTTATATTCTTAAAATTTCGGTAAGAGATATTAAAACCAAAAATGTGTTATCCTAATACCTTATGTTTTTTTGAACTGATGATATTTTAAATCATCATAGATCGATGGCTTTGAGGCCCTCAATTGTACAATTATTTGTGATTAATGACCTCAATCAATCCCTATAAATATTTACATTTTTTCATCCAATTATGTGTCTAGAATTTTCACCAATGTTCTCCTAATTGATATCATAATTTGGTGGTGACTTTTTCATTTACATTTCTCTCTTATTAAGACAAAATTTTATTAACCCAATTTCCGATGTGGGTTTTCCACAAACGTATTTTTCTATTTTTTAACCTTTTGTTTTCAAAGAACATTTTCAAATTGCGAGGATGCAATTTATTGAATTAGGGGATAATGTAACACTCCGAGATTTCATAGTATGTTATCTCATTAAAGTAATTCAATAGCTTGCGCTACACACAACATCGAGTTCGAGCGCACCACAACTTACCAAACTAGCCGTTCAAAAAGAGGTTATGAACAGTATTAACTAAATTTTGAATCTTATATACTCTATATAATTTTAACATCCATATTATGTGTTTCTTAGACATAATATAAAAACTAATTCTTTTTTTTTTCAGATAGAAGAATTATTTTTCAAAAAATGCAATTTTACCGCCTTTTAGTGGCGATCCCTTTTTAAAACCAATATTTGACACTTTTATATATTCCATTTAATGAAATTAAATTCTTTTTTAGAATCCGGACATAAAAATTTAGTTTGGATAAATTTTTGGTACTTTTCTGATAACTTTTATATTTTGATGAATAGTAAAAATACTATATTTTAATTGAAAACAACTTTTTTAATCAAAATTATTTATAGTGTTAAATCATGAATTTGAATGGTTTTAAATTATAATTTGATTATATTTTTATCATTTAATAAAATTTATGTCATTATAAGTAATTTCACATTTAAATTTGACATAAACAAATGTCAATCTTTTGATAGTTTTTACTTTTTTAAAAACCTGCTTTTTGGTTTTGACAATGGGAATTAATTTTAAATTAATAAAGTAAATTTATATGTTTTGAATTTGGTAAAATAGAAACCATTTTTAAATTTATAATATCAAAATTATCTTAGGTTGAATTTTTGGTACGTTTTAGAAAACATTCAATTTTTGATGAATAGTGAAAAACACTGTGTTATTGGTTAAAACTGACTTTTCCATTTAAATAATTATTTATTTTATTTACATTTATTTTAGGTCAAAATATATACATAATACCTATATAATTTCAATGTAATTAATTGGAGTCATTTTATAATAAGTTTAGATATATAAAATTTTATCGAACTTTTTATCGTCTTTTACCCACCTCCTAGGAGCATTTGAAAATTTGAATAAAACATAATTTTTCCACTTCAAAGAGTTGAATTTAAAAAATATGAGAGAAAAATATAATATCAGTAAGTATTATTTGGTTCAATAAGATGAAAATAATTTTTTTGAATAGTAACTTTTGACTTTTATTTGCCTCGGTTAAAAGTAAATAGGGTAATTAAGGGTAAAAATGATATCCTAATTACCCTAACACATGTCCTAACTGTATTGGATAATTATAATTAAAAAAAGAACCTTAGGAATAAAATATTATCCTCTTTGGCTCACATGGATTAGATTAGGACATTTATTATTATTTTATTTAAAGATGAGTTAGAAGAGTTAGATTCAATGTTTAATAACTAAACCATTTTTAATATAGTGTGAATCAAAATATAAATTAGACTATAAATATTGATTGGAAAGATAAAAATATTTACTACATAATTGTATTTTATTTATAAATTTTATATATTAAATAATTTAATTTATTTATGACACAATGATGATGCACTAATTACCTTATTAATGAAATATTAAAATAATTTATATTATATATATCCAAACAAATGTAAATTGAGACTTCTGATGAATTAAAATAATTTTATATGTTAATATGACATGTTAGGGTTGGTTAAATATGTTTTATTTGAAGTGATAAAGTTATTATGACATTAAAAAAAATCAAATACTAAATAGTGTCAAAATTGACATAATTGTGTTTTTTAAACAAATATTATATTATTAATTGATATAATAGTTCTAAAAATATAAGGTTCGGCCAAAAGAATTTTATAATAATATAAATTGTGTAAATTAACCACTTTGGGTTCTATTGAAAGTTTATAGTATGTTTATTAATCATATAATATAAAAATACCAAGAGACATGGTAAATGTCAGACTATTTAACTAAGAGTTAAATCTAAAAGGTATGGTTAATATGGTGACATAAGCCTATATAAAACCTATTTTTTGAAAAATTTTCAACCCATAACCACCTTATCCTATAAATAAATAAATTTGGAGCCATTAGAAACAGAAAGTTATTTTATTATAAAATAATATTTCACGATTTTCCTAAAGTAAATCTCAGCTCTCTTATAAAAGGGAACTTACCCTTCTCTCAAATTCACACCGCCAATGCCATTTGGATCCAAAAAAACCTGCCCAAATATACTCTAAATATACTCCCTTAATCCTATAGTCCTTATTTTGTTGAGAAATCCAACCTAGGGAGACTTTTTCATCAAATCAAATGGAACAACCCAAAGAAGAGGTAAATATTTCATCACCTCTTTCATGCTCTTTTCTTCTCCCACTTCCGCTTTATTTGTTGTTTACATTATAAAATAATAACCACAATATCTTTTATATACTATGATTTTATTATTAATATGGTAAAACCATATTAATTATTCTATCCATCCTATGAATTACATGTCACCATACGTGCGTACATACGACATACCATCTCTACGTCGTGGTGTAGTTGTTATTCAATACATTATTACATGGATGGGTATAATAATGATTTATAATTGATGTAAATTATAAATTTAAAATTTTAATGATTCTGTATATATGATATAAAATCCAATTATATATGATTTTAATATCAAAATAATGATATTGCCGCTCGTGCGTATGTACTGATTACTGTCTCTACCACGCGATGAGATTCATTTCCATGTTCACCATTCAACGATGATTATAAGAATATATATTATTAATAAATAGGTAATATATGACATAATAAATGTAATGGAGATATATATATATATATATTTATTTATTTACTTTCATATATCTTATTAACTTACTTCCATTCAATACGATATGAAAACGGAAACATCATTTATGCATACGTATGACCTACCGTCTCCATAAACAGTTCCATCCATTTCATATATACATCTATTATAAATATTTATATTCTAAATATATATGATATATATATATCAAGTATTATATTGTCAAATCATTTAAATCATGATCTAAATGATACGACCATGAATAACAAGTTAAAACACATACGATAAAGAAAGCGATTATTACCCAAAATGTTAATTTCACATGGAAATCATTATTAAATGGGTAGTATAAAGTCATAAATTAATCATGTATGATATAATAAATGTGAATATGGTTACGGTATAATTTAGTAACATACTACGATCATTATAAAGGAGGTTAAACATACCCTCGACCAATGGAAAGTACAATGTAAGGGTTAATTCCTCAATCTCATTATTATCCAAGATTATTTATGTGTAAGTATTTTATGGGACATGTTTATTATACATGTACATGTTTCATAAAAGACATTTCAAAATGATTCTTTTAAGGTACTATTTAACTAAAATATCATTTTCAATGTTTTAAGTATTTATTCTTCTAAATCTTTCTCATTAATGTCCATGTTTTCAAAATGGTTTTTAAGGTTTTATTTATATAGAAATGAATATTTTTAGAATGTTAATTACTTTCAAAAGATTAAAAGTGGTATGGGACACTTTGATTCAAAAATGTATTTAAATGTATTATTTTCAAAAGTGTGGTAATTTTAAATTTTTTCATGAAAAAGGGGTATTTCTCTCATTTCATTTTACCGATCATTTTCATCTAAGTCAACATCCTTTGATAAATTTTAAACTTTTGGGAATTTGATACATATATTCCATATTGTATTGAAGGTTTTGTGATATGTTTGACTATGGATGTGTTATTGTTATACCATTCATGGTTTATGGATAAAGTATTAACATTTCTTATGCTAGTTTTAATATGAATGTTTATGTTTTGTTTAAACCATTTCATTTGAGGAATGAATTGGGATTAGTAAGTGACGGGTGGAGCCTGCTATAGCTCCTCGATACATCGGTAGGTCTCATGGGACAACTAGGTGTGGAATTGGACAAGGCCTTTCTTAATTTGATATAAGGTTTTGGCTGAGGCCTAAATCATTTTTAGACGTCTTTGGCAAGTCCTTGACAAGATGCTTCAGAATGTCTGGAATTATGCATTCCCTCATTATGAAATTAGTTATTACATGTAATTCTTTGACTAATAGAATATCCATGTTAATTTTTACATGGTAATGTTTGATTTATTTATTTTATATCATGTTCAAGTTCATGTTTTAAAGGATGTTGTTTTTATTACACATCTTGCCTTAAAAGTTTATAGCTTCTGCTAAATTATTTACCCTTACTGAGAATCTGAGGTTACCCATTTCTTTTGTTTTATTTTCCCAGGATATGAAGAAGTTAGTTATGAGTGACATTCAAGCATAATCTAAGAGTCTTGGACATTTCTAATGGAATAAATTACCGTTGTTTTTATTTTCCAATTGTAATGTTTAACTTCAAATATGTAATCTATTTTCCAAGACTACTAAACTGATCGGTCATTTGGGAAATGATTCCTTGTAGTCATGCCAATGTATTAAAATAATTCACTAACTCTAGGTTTCTGGGGTTAGGGTATTACACCATGTTTCTTCTTCCAACATGTGGTTTCTCCACAACACTTTGACAAGGTGAATTTTCTTATTTTGTAGAACTTTGTCCCTGTGATATAATATATTTACTATATACTCATCAATGGAAAGATCATTCTCCAAAGGAATTACATCTAGATTGATTACCTGTGAGGAGTCTGGTATATAAATACTCAAGAGTGATATGTGGAATACATCATGAAATCGATATGGGTTCGGTGCGAGTGCATGTTTATAGGCCACTGCTCTAATGCGATCGAGGATATCAAAGGGGATGATGTAACTTGGACTAAACATTAAATTCTTCATAAATATCATCAATTTCCTCCATGGAGATATGTGGAGGAATAACATGTCACAAACATCAAACTATAGGTCTATTCAATGATTTTTAAAAAAGCACTATTATCGACTCAGAGTAGTCTTGATGGGATGCTAAATGGTCTTAACCTTTTCCACCATTTCTTAGAACTATTCAGGACGTTGCAATTTTCATTCCCCAACATCATCCCAACATGACAGTATTATACACCTCTTCCCATAGAGGGATTCATAGGGAGCCATTTGTATGCTGGAGTAGGAAATGTTGTTGTAAGAGTAATCAACCATATGAAGATATTGATCCCAACCTACTTTGAAGTCCATTGATCATTCTCTCAAAATGTCCTTAAGTTTCTGGATAGCATTATTATATTGTCCATCAGTTTGAGTGTGATAGGCCATGATGAAGTTCAACTCATTATTTAGATCTTCTTAAATTTTTTTACCGAACTTAGTGGTGAATCTTGGATCTCGATTGGATATAGTCGATAGTGGTACTACATGAAGCCTAGCCACTTCCCTGATGAATATCCATGCAAGTAGATATTGTGAGAATTTCTCTCATATCATAATTAAGTGTAAAATATTTTTATTACAATCCACCACAAGTCATATAACATTATTCCCTCTTGATTTCTTTGTATGTTCAGTTACAAATTCCATGGTGATGTTTTCCCATTTCCATGTATGTATGTGTAATGGTTGAATTATCCCCTTATATTTTTGTATTTCCTTTTTCACATGTTGACATACAAGACATATTGATGTATATTATGTGATAACCTTATTAATAATGTCCCACCAATAGTGTTCTTGGAGATCTCGATACATATTTGTACATCCTGGATGTATGTAGGAGGCTGAGCTATGTGCATCATCCAACAGTTCCTTCTTTAACTCGAGATTTGATGGTACACATACTCTTGATCAAAATATCACAACATCTTCATCATTAAAATTAAACTTTGGGGATTTACCTTTCTCTATAAATTCCAATTTCTTATGAATTCCCACATCAATTCTTTGAGAATACTTTAACCACTCTAGAAGAGATGGATGAGCGATTATTTTTGAAAGGATTGATGAAGTTCCTTCCTTTATGATTCCCATGTCCATCCTTCCTTAATTTAAGAATTATGGATCCCTATCAATTCTTATCAATGATAGAATTTTTGGATCCTTTCTACTAATAGAATCAACCAATTTATTCACTATACCATTATGGTAGTGAACTGAGTAGTCATAGTCTTTAATGATCTCTAAACATCTTAATTGGTGCATGTTGAGCTCATTCTGTGTGAATATATACTAGAGGCTTTTGTAATTGGTATATATTTAACACTTCTCCCCAAAGAGATAATGTCAGCATATTTTTAAATAAAAAATCACTACATCAAAATCTGGATCATGTATTCGGTAGTTTTGTCATGAACTTTTGACTTATTTGAAGCACATGCAGTGACTTTGTCATTTTTCATTAACACAAGGCCCCTGACCATCTTCAAGGAATCACTGAATACCAAGGAAATATCTTTAATTCTAGGTAGTGTGAGCATAGACGTAGTGATTATAATAATTTTTTACTCCTTGAATCTTTCTTGACATTCATCATTTCAATAACACTTGACTCTCTTATGAGTTAGTTTTTTGAGAGGGTTTGAAAACCATGAGAAATTTCTCACAAATCAGTGATCATACCCAAAAAATCCAAAGAAAGTGAAAATATATATCAAATATGTTGGCATGTGACATCCTTTAATTACTTATATTTTCTAAGGGTCTATAGATATCCTACTTCTAATGATGATATTCCCCAAAAAAGAGACTTCCTTCAACTAGAACTCACATTTTCTTTACTTGACATAAAGATTTTCCTTTCACAAGTTATTTAGCATTGTATTCAAATGATCCTTATCCTCATATTTACTTTTTAAGTATATTATAATATTATCTATAAATACTACCAAAAATTTGTTGAGGTAATATATACAGACTCTATTAATCATGTCCTTGATGATTTCTAAATCATTAGTGAGTCTGAAAGGAATTACTATGAATTCATAGTACTCATACCTTGTACGAAAAATCATTCTTGGTGATATCCTCCTTCACCATAAATTGGTAATATCCTAACCATAGATCCACCTTGTAAAAGTATTTTTCTCCACATAGCTAATAAAAATTCATCAATCTACGGTAGGGGATACTTGTTGTTTTTCCGGATCTTGTTGTGACAGTGATAATCTATGTAAAGGAACATTGAACTATTATTATTCATGATGAAGAAGACCGGTGCACCCCATGTGGAAGCACTTGGGTGTATGAAAACTTTATCTATATTATCCTATAATTGATTATTCATCTCTCCAATTTCCACAATATCCATTCTATACAGATTCTTGTATAATGGTAACACCCCCTGGTATAAGATCGATCTAAAATTGAACATATCAGATAGGAGGAAGACTGTGCAATTTCTCAGGAAACAAATCAACGTATTCCCTCACAATGGGAATGTCTTAAAGGGTGATTATTTTTTTATACTCAATAATTAGCGATATATATACATGCTCATCGGAAAATAATATCCATTCTTGAGATGATTTTGATATAGAAGATTCATCCTTCTCCTTGCATTTGTACATAATCTGTGGACGATTCACAATAGAGAGAGTGATTTCCTTCTCACAGAAGTTTATATCAGATCTATATAGGGAAATCCAATACATGACTATAATTTACTCAAATTACAAAAAAGGGAGTATGAAATGTTTTATTGAGAATTTCATCTCACAAAATTTAATATGGGAGGAGTTATATACTTGGGATGTAATAATTTCCCCATTTCCCATTTTCCCTGACATCTCTACTTACATGCATTTTGGTGGTGTTTGAATAGTAATAATAGACTTCGTGATATGAAGGAATAAATAGAACCAATATAAAATAGTATGTTTTCTATTATTGAATTAATTACTAGCATACCTTTCATCACTTCATTGTTGAAAATCACTTCGACATTAGTGATGAAAAAATATCTCCCTTACTACCTTGGATGTTTTAGGATGACTTCAAAAAACCTTGGCTGAGTGCATTGGTTGGAAGTGTTCATTAGTTCCTTATAGTTGTAGTAATGAATAATATATTGATGGTTAAAAAGAGCATTTACTTCCTCTGTCACAGTAGCAGGTTTCTCCTGCCACCAATCACTGGAAAGGTTCTCTTCCTTCCCAAACCTAAATCATTTCCTCACCCGTTCAAGAAATTTCTTGGGTAATTCTTTCTACACCTTTCGAAACTAAGATTTTGAAATTTCTTAGCATCATTAGATCTCTTTATCAGACCACCAGAATTAGTCTCCACCTTATTCTTGTTACCCCAATGATACCTCTAAGATCATTTGATCTCCATTTTTACATTGAGGGAACATTGGATAATTTCCTCATAGCTATCAAAGTCACGGATCATTAAGAATTTCCATGGGCTATGATTTAGCCCACCGAAGAAGAGGTCAACCTTGTATTCTGGGGTAATGCCAAAGATGGAGGCGCATTGTGAAATAATTGTGACATTTTGTTGGTATTTTCTGATAGATTCATCATCTTTCTTCTTGATGGAAAGTAAATCTCCTTCCAGATTAAGTATAAGGGTGTGAGGAAAATATTTACCAATTTTATTTCTTGAAATCCATCCATCCCATCACCTTGATCTCTTCCTCAGGCTTCTTATTTTTTTATTAATGTCCACCATTTATCAGCATTTCCCTCCATATGATAAATATCCAAAAGAACAATTTCTTTTTCTGATAATTAAAGGATGAAGAATATCTTCTCAATGAATTTGATCTATTGTTCTATGAATAATGGATTAGATTATCCATTTAATTTAGGAGAGCATTGTCACATAAAGATCTCAATTGCAACTTGTTTTATTTTGGGGTGATTTGGAAGATCATATAGATCATGGATTCAATTAAGATCTTGAGTTATTTAAGAGAGTGTCATTATGAAGTGTGTGATTCATGCTCCCATCAGGTTGGACATCTCATGGGTGGAAGTCATCACATCACTCTACATATTCATTGTTTAGAAAATTCCTCTTATTTTTGGCCACTTTCAAGAATAAAATAAAAATTATGTATGAGTATATTTATCTTTTAAACACATAAAAATGAATTTAATGACATTAAATAGATAACTTATAACTTATATGTATTTCCATACCTAATGAATTTCTAAGCTTCAATAATTTTTCTCCATGATCTATTTACTAACATATACTCTTATGTGAAATTTTTACTCCCTTAATAATGGTTTGTAATGATATTATTAATTACTGAAGCATATCTCCTAGTATTGTAAAACTATGTTTGATGTAAGGCCCCTTGTCATGTAACAAGTTACATCGAGTGAGGCCCAAAACACCTTGTCTTAATTTTTACTCCGAGGTAGTTCTGTTCCAGAACCACATCAACTAATAGTATCTAGATAAGGGTTTATTTTTCTTATAAAAAACATACTCAATACTCACTGAAACTTTATGGGTGTATTATTATACATAGTATTATCTCTAAGGGTTTTTCTAGAGTTTTCTAATCCTAATCCAAAAAATTACTAAACTTTTCTTCTGATACCCACTATAACGACCCTTCTATTTATTAAACATTAATGCATGATTTAATTACATAAAGTTACACTTAATAAATCCTAAAATATCGATAAGTCTAGTGACTTTTGTAATTATTTAAATTTTATTATAACAGTAAATATTAAATTCAATATCTTTATTGAAAATATCTTTAACAAGTTTGAGCATAAAACTACATTGTATAACCTGGGGAAAATACCCAATAATTTGGTGAGGCTTAAAAAACAATATGGGAATAAACATGGAATAAAATAAAGTTAATAATAAATGTTAGAAAATGTATATTAATGAGTGATAAAGGAACGCGAAAAATAAGGCATGATATATCATGATAATCAAAACATGGAAAATGTATCACAAGTTGTAACACTGCAACATAAACATAGATCAAGGCTAAAATCCAAAGTCTTCATAGTGGAAAAAGTCCCCTAAAGGAATCAGGTACACCCATATCCCAACATGTAGTATAATGATACTAAAGATTATCTAATGCACTGGAGCACTATATAATTTTGGGCGCACCCATAACTTTCATTTCATTCTCATGCTTATGTATGCCACATAGATCACACAAATTGGATTCATTCATCCTAATTATTTATTCCAAAATCATGGAGTGATAAATACATAAATTTATGTCTCCAATAAAAGGCATATATTCTTAAACTTTATCTACCTTGATAGGAAATGGGTATGACACTAACTATATAAATGGTTTGGTATGGAAAATTGTGGTGAAAACTCAGCAACAAAACCGAGTAAAATGAAAATTCATAAAAAGGGTTGATGTTAGTGAAATGGGTCTCAAATAATTTTAACATGAATTGGAAAATAATTGGTACACATAAGGACAAGTCCAAACACATAGAATTTAGAAAAATTTAAGGCATACAATAATAAATAATATTGAATAAAAAGAAAAGAAATGACGCTTATCAAGATTTTTCATGGTAATGAGTTTACATAGGAGGGATTAATGAGAGAAAAAGAGCTATCTAATCATGTATCCATAATAAGTTCTGTATGGGGAGGTTCCAAAACATACCCCATAATTAGAAATTGAAAACAAAATGGCATAACAAGATAAAGAAACTTGGATAAAGATGTGAAAGGAAATAACCCTTACAAAACATTGTCATGGTAATGAGTGTTCTTAGGAGGGATTAATGAGAGATAAATGGGTATATAATCATTTATACATAATAATGGTTGTAAGGGGGAGGTTAGAAAACATACCCCATCACTAGGAAATTAAAAATAAAAGGGAACAAGATAGAAGAGATTCTTGAATAAAAGTGAGAAAGAGATGATCCCTTACCTGAAGAGTATGATACCAAAAGCATGAATGGGGATTATTGAGAGCTTGGGGGAACCTTTGGAGGATTATTGAGATAATAGTGAAGTATAATGTCATTATAAAATTATTTTTAGTTAAGATAAGTGGTTTCTTGGATTGATTTATATAGGGAAAGAGAGTGATTTATTTAATGTTTTTGGTTTGGACTCTACAAAATAAAATATTTCAAACCAAAGTTTTTACATTGTTTTTTCCCATGGTTTTTTCAAAATTGTAGAGGTTTTAACTATTTTGTTAATAAATTTCCCTAAATTATTAAAATATTACCCTTTATTATGTGGAGGCATGTCAAAATTTTAAATATATGAATTTGAAATCATAAAATTCATTATATGTTTTGGATGATTCATATAGGCTTAATAAAATTGAATAAATAAACTTAAATTTTTTTAAGGATCATATATATATTTGGGTAAAGATACCCATTATAGTATTTATTAATTCATTTTTGGTTCATTATGATGTCATAAAGCACACAACATATTTGTATGATATTTAATTTTTACCCGAAAGTTTTAATGTCTTAAGAAATTATGAAAAATTCACCATTGGGTAATTTCAACATTTTGATTCCAAAAATAATATTCATTTTTTCTAAATAAATTGTTTTAAATATTTTCATTTTAAGTTTTAAAATAATATTCAACATTTATTGAAAAAATGATAGGTTTTTTTACTATAATTGTTTTTTAACCCTTATAAAAAGCATATTTCCCTTCATAAATATTATATGACCATTTATAGTTAATAAAAATATTTAATAATAAAAATTTATTAAGATTATATTTATTTAAAAAAATATTTTATTTCATCAATATAAATCCATTAACCAAATTTGAATATTACTCGAAAATACAATTATTTTTTAATTAATCCAAAATAAAATTAATTTATAAAGTTACAATAAAAATGAAAATAAATGAATTATTATATATAATATAAATATTCATATTTTTAAGGTCTTCATAGATATCCATTTATTACACCTGTGCACGCCCTAAGAGTATGGTTCACAATAATGATACTTTCACAGGGGTGTTCAGGTCGTGATCTCAATGAGCTTGGACTTCTCCCATAAAAAGAATCAATCATGCTTAAGTTGTTGGATCATAGCTTGGTATGGTTCAAGGGAAAATCCCAATCATGCTATCTCCCTCAGAAGCATTTATAAATGGGTTTCATATGGTACAATACTACTGGACGAGGCCACCACATCCTTTTTCTATATCAATTGGATTTTTTGAATCCCTATATTTATATAAAAAATGGTAATAATATTAAAAATATTTTAAATACAATGATATAACTAAAGAAGTACATGTTTTTTCTATAAAAATATTACATAATAAAACAGTTAATTAAAATAATAAAGATAAACTTCATTTACAACAGTTCGGGTTGTTACACCTTTGAGTAAGGTCTGTGTTGAGACATATGGCCTAGTTTTATACTTATATAAATTAATACTTATGATGGTGTTATATATTGTTCCATTGTTATTGAGATATTTCTGGTTGATCACACACCGATAGTCGGTGCCATTAGTGGGCACATATGGGATGATACTTTTACATTAGGTGGCCAAAAATAGAAATAGGGATCTAGAAATGTATGATATCCTAGTAGGTGATATTAGTATAGAGGGTATGAAATTTAGGGCTTTTTAGATGGATCAATCTACCTAGGGAGCAATGATGCAACTATTGTGATGGAAGGGGACATCTCGCAATAGATTGTGTAACCTTCCAAACAACTAATAGAGAGATAGTTGATGGGATGCCTAGTTAAAGGTATTGGAATGAGTAGGGAGGTATATAGGATGATATACATGTAATAGGAGTATGAAGAGTAGTGGTAGGAGAAAGAAGGCATGAAATTTTTCCATAACACCATAGGGTGGTCCTCTCCAGACTCCGGGAGAAGGTAGATATAACGACCCACACTTTACATACATTGTTAATACTTCAAAATTGAAGCACACTTATTACAACATATGACAAAACCACAAAGGACCGTATAGGTATAGTGTCTTTAGAAACTGGGAAACATAAACAACTGGTTCATAAATCTTCTACAGTGTCTCCCATTTATTTCATCATATCTAGGGTCCCTTTTAGCATATTCTACTTAATATCCATCTTCCTGACCTGGGGAAAAGAAAACATAAAAGGGTGAGCTCAAATGCTCAGCAAGGGCAAATAAAGGAAATAAAAATCATATCATATCTTTATGAAAATCAAAACCTGCAAAAGAGATCATAATATCTTAACATGGAATAAATCATAGAAGTGAAAATGAGATCCCCATAATCATAACATAAAACTTTAAACTTTGTGGCATGCACACATAATCATGGAAAATCATTTCTTGTTAGTCATGACTCATTTCCAAGACTATCTTAATGGACAAAGTCCCTTTCTGAACCGAGTTCACTCCTCGTTTCAGTCCTGTATCACTGAACCGAAATAACCTTCCGTTCCAGCCATGTCTATCTCATGAGATATAAAATCATTACCCAATGCATTGAAGGTAGATATAGGTCCCACCCATCTTATAATGAATCCTTTCTTATGTGTGCCACATAATCATAAAACATACATCATCGCATAACACATGTAACAAAAATGAGATTCTTGAAACATCATGACATCATAAATCAATTGATATAAGATAAAGGAATTCATAAACATAATTCCATCACAACATAGTCAAATCAATGTAAAAATATGGATAGAAACAGAACCCTTTATTATCTTAGATGGAAAATAATTTTGATAAAACACTTGAATTGAATTCTTGAGGAAAATATCCTTTCTTCTTCAAAATCAATTTCTTTTCACAAAACATCATGCAATTTAAAAAAAAAGAGATTTTATTGAAAATAGTCATGAAATCTTTTAGAGGAAGCTTCATGAAAATAAGGCTTTATAAAACAGTAGAAATCCGTTCGTGCCGTATAAGTTAAAAAAAACATTCTTCGTACTTTTGTCGGAAAAGTCAAAAAGTACCTCGTATGAAAAACGACAAAAGATTCCTTTCATACGTATTACTAAAAACTCACCGAAGGGTAAAAATGGATTTAAACAATTTTAGGTGGATGTAAATAATATTACATATTGAGTAAACATGGATGTGGATGATAAAATACACCCCAGTAAATACTTACGAATAAACAATCTCGGATAAAAATGAGATTGTGACATTTCCCTTACCTTAGGTCCGATTTGCTTTGTTCGTGTCCGAAGCTCCTGTATAATGGTTTAAATAATGTTATTGACTTATCCAGAATCATACATATTGATATGATATCATATATGGTCATATTATTAGCTTCTTTTTAGTAATATTTCATTGTTACTTGTTACTCGGGTCTTTATAACTTTTTGTTCTTATGCGTGTTTTGTTGAATAAATTCTTATTCTTATCTTTAGGTTATAGATAATTAATTTCCAGAATGGTATTAGTGTAGTATATACCATATTCATTCATTCAATTCATTTATATAATCATTATGAAATGAAGATCATGTAGAACGAGTCGCATCACATCGTGGAGACGGTATTCCGTATGTACGCACGAGTGATGATATCGTTCCTATGATCGTGGAATTGTATTGGAGTATATATATATATTATTTCAGTATCAATATTACTTAATAATAATCATATATAGTTACTCATTACACCATTATACCCATCCTTGTAAGGTGATGGTGGAAAATAGATTACACCACGGCGTGGAGACGGTATTCCGTACGTACGCACGCGCGGTGATTTCATTTTTCCGTAGTATGGATAGAAGGTGAATTAGGGTTGTTTCATATTTATAATAACATATCATTATGTAAGTAATACTGATGTTATTACTTTATCATGAAACAACTAAAGAAGAAGAAGTTGAAGAAGAAAGAAATTGAAAAGATCGGTAATGGATATTACCTCTTCTTTGGAACGCCTCTTTGAATCCTCCACTTAAGGAACTAAGATTGGTCTTTGGAGAAGACCAGGACCTCTAGGATTATTCTAGGGAAGTGGAGAGGAGAAAATGGCAGGGTTTGGCCGAGCTTGAGTGCTCAAATTGGTGTGAGGAGGAGGGGGAGGAGGTGCCCTTTTATAAGGGAGGAGAGGGGCACCTTAGGAATATCTCAAAATATTATTTTATATTAAAGTCAAAATCGGTTTATAATGGTTCCAAAGGGTCTTATTTCGAAGCTAAAGTGGGTATGGGTCGAAATCCTATCAACCAATAGGATTTAGACAAGTTTAGGGTATTATTTTAACCTTATCAATTAGATTTAACTCTAAGTTAATTAATTTAACTTTTACCGTGTCTTTTTGTTTTCTTTCACTATATGGTTAATACACTTACTATAACATGCCAAAAGAACCCCAAATTGTTTATTATTAATATATATATCCTTATCTAAGTCATTTGGCCGAACCTTAGATTTTTATGAATAAAATAACAATTAATAATATAATATTTTATTTAAAAACTATTTTGTGTCAATTTTGACACTATTTGATATATGATTTTTGTGAAAGTCATAACAGAATTATATGTTCGAACCAATTTGATTAAATCAACAATAATATATCATAGTAACCTAGAAAATTAGTGGAATTCATAAAAAGTCTCAAATTACATTTATTTTGGTATTTATATTATCAATTTTGTTAATATTTCATTAATAAGATAATTACTGCATCATCTTTGTGTCATAAATAAATTACATTATTTGATGTCTAAAAATTACAAATAAAATACCATCATGTAGGAAATCTTTTTAGCTTTCTAATTAATATTTACAATCGAATTTATCTTATGTATAACCCCATATTAAAAATGATTTACTTATTAAACTTTGATTTTAACTATTTTAACCCTTCTTTAAATAAATTAATAATAAATGTCCTAATCTAATCCAAGTGGGCCTAAATGGTCATATGTTATTCCTAAGTTTGTTTTTGGTCGAATTACACTTGTCCAATAGAATTAGGACATGTGTTAGGGTAATATTAATATCATATTTACCCTTAGTTACCCTATTTACTATTAACTGCGGTAAAAATAGTAAAAAGTTACTATTCACCAAAAAATTATTTTCATCTCTTTGAACCACATTTTAGTCCTTGATATTAACCGTGTCTCTCGGATTTCTGAAATTCCATTCACAGAAGCGGTAAAATTAAGTTTTATGCAAAATTCAGTTTTTAACCTACCACTTAGTGGTTTCACTATTCATCAAAAATTGAAAGTTTTCAGAAAAATACCAAAATTTCACCCTAGGCTAATTTCGATATTCTGAGTCCAAAAATGAAGTCCATTTTGAAAAATAAAATTTATAAATTTTCAAAAAGTGGTTATTACTATTCATAACGGCTAGTTTTAATAGCATATTGTTGTTTAGTGAAACTCGGTATTGTGTACGACGCAAGCTATCGAGGAAGGTCGCGATTGCGTGTAAAGCAAGCCAAGCAAGTGTTGTGTAAAAAAATATTCCTTCGATGATTTATATAACATAAAAGTCTCGGGTGTTACATTCTACCCCACTTAAAAAGAATTTCGCCCTCGAAATTCGTCACTTTGTAACAAACAAATGAGGATACTTCTCCCTCATCATATCCTCAAGCTCCCATGTAGCTTCTTCAAGTTGGTGGTTCCTCCATAAAACTTTCACCAAGCGAGTGGTCTTGTTTCGTAGGACTTTTTCGCTACGATCCAGAATCTCTATCGGCTGTTCTTCATAAGAAAGATCTTGCTCCAGCGGTACAACTTCTGAGCTGAGTACATGTGAAGGATCTGGTATGTACTTTCTCAGGAGAGATACGTGGAACACATCGTGAACTTGAGAGAGATTCGGTGGATGCGCCAATCGGTAAGCTACCTTCCCAACACGATCCAGTATTTCAAAAGGACCGATATATCTAGGGCTCAACTTCCCCTTCTTTCCAAATCTCATAACCCTCTTCCAGGGAGATATTCGTAAAAACACTTTATCGCCCACTTCAAACTCTAGGTCTTTTCTTCGGTTGTCGGCATAACTTTTCTGTCGACTCTGAGCTGCTCTTATGTGTTGTTGAATAGATCTAACCTTTTCTGCCATTTCATCAACGAGATCAGGTCCTAATAGCTTTCTTTCCCCAACTTCATCCCAGCAAGTTGGAGTCCTGCATTTCTTTCCATAGAGAGCTTCATAAGGAGCCATCTGAATACTGGAGTGAAAGCTATTATTATAAGAAAATTCCACCAAAGGTAGGTGTTGATCCCAACCTCCTTTGAAATCCATAGAGCAAGCTCTCAACATATCTTCTAGGGTTTGAATTGTTCTCTCAGACTGACCGTCTGTCTGGGGATGATAAGCAGTGCTGAAACTCAACTCTGTATCCAGAGTATGCTGAAGACTTCGCCAGAACTTCGAGGTAAATCTCGGATCTCGATCAGATATAATAGAAAGTGGTACTCCATGCAATCTTACCACTTCCTTTATATATATCCTGGCAAGCTGATCTAGAGAGAAATCCTCTCTAATAGCAATGAAGTGTGTAGACTTTGTAAGACGATCAACTATGACCCAGATAGCATTATTGCCTTTGGATGTTTTAGGAAGTCCTGTGACAAAGTCCATAGTGATGTTTTCCCATTTCCATTCGGGTATGGGTAATGGTTGTAACATCCCCTTAGACTTCTGTCTCTCAGATTTAACTTATTGACAAACCAAGCATCGAGAGACATATTCAGCAACATCTCTTTTCATGCCATCCCACCAGAAGTACTCTTTCAGGTCCCTATACATCTTCGTGCTTCCAGGATGAATAGAGAATGAAGAACTATGAGCCTCATCCAGCAGCTCTTTCTTTAATTCGGGGATGGGAGGAACGCAAACCCGATTCCTGAACTTTATTATCCCATCACAATCAAGGTTGAATTCAGGAACATTTCTCACCTTCTTTTGTAACTCGACATCTTCTTTCTGTGCCTCTTTAATCTTCACATGTATAGATGGTTGAACATTCATTTGAGAAAGATAAGATTTTTCCCCTTCCATTATAATTCCAAGATCCATCCTTTGTAAATCCATAAATATTGGATCTTTTGTGATCCTCATCATGGATAAACTAGCATGGTCTTGTCGACTTAATGCATCTGCCACCTTGTTTGCTTTCCCAGGGTGGTAATGGATTGAGCAGTCATAATCCTTAATCAGCTCCAACCATCTTCTTTGGCACATATTCAGCTCCTTTTGTGTGAAAATATACTTTAAACTTTTATGATCAGTATAAATATCACACCTTTCACCATAAAGGTAATGCCTCCAAATCTTTAATGCAAAGATTACCGCAGCCAACTCCAAATCATGTGTTGGGTAATTTTGCTCATGGATTTTCAACTGTCGTGAGGCATAAGCTATCACCATATCATTTTGCATAAGAACACACCCCAATCCCTTCTTGGATGCATCACTGTAGATCACAAACCTTTCTCCACTACAAGGCAGTGTGAGCACAGGTGCACTGGATAACCTTCTTTTCAACTCCTTGAAATTCTCTTCACATTCCTCTGTCCAGACAAACTTAACTCCTTTCCGAGTCAACTTGGTGAGTGGATTAGATAATCGTGAAAAATCTTTTACAAAACGTCAATAATATCCAGCCAAACCAAGAAAACTTCGGATCTCAGTTACTGTTGTTGGTCTTGACCATCTTTCGATAACCTCTGTTTTTGCTGGATCCACAGATATCCCCTCTTTTGAGATTATGTGACCCAAAAATGCAACTTTTTGAAGCCAAAATTCACACTTGGTAAATTTGGCATAAAGCTTCTCCTTTCTCAGGGTCTTCAATATAATTCTCAAGTGATCTTTATGCTCTTCCTTGCTCTTTGAATAGACAAGAATATCGTCTATAAAGACTACCACAAATTGATCAAGATAGTCTCTAAAGACTCTATTCATTAGATCCATGAAGATAGCAGGGGCATTAGTAAGACCAAATGGCATCACTATAAATTCATAGTGTCCATACCTTGTACGGAAAGCCGTCTTTGGTATATCCTCCCTTTTGACCCTTAATTGATGATACCCTGAACGAAGATCAATCTTGGAAAAGTATTGAGCTCCACGTAGTTGGTCAAATAATTCATCAATGCGTGGGAGAGGATATTTGTTCTTGATAGTGATCTTGTTAAGTTCTCGATAATCAATGCAGAGTCTCATTGATCCATCTTTCTTCTTAACAAATAGAACAGGTGCTCCCCAAGGTGACGCACTAGGGCGTATGAACCCCTTATCAAGATTCTCTTGGAGTTGCTTCTTCAATTCCTGCAACTCAATTGGGGCCATTCTATAAGGTGTCTTTGAAATAGGCAAAGCACCCGGTACGAGTTCTATTGAAAACTCAACTTCACGATTTGGTGGAAGACCCGGCAATTCCTCCGGAAAGACATCATCAAACTCCCGTACAATGGGCATATTCTTAATCGTGAGTTTCTCACCAACCATTTGAGATAAATAACCTTCATTTAGTGGAATCAATAACCATAAGATGGAAGAAATTTCCACTGGAAGGTTATGTTCATCCTTGCATTGTTATACGATCGTAGATTGATCTGGAATATGAAATGTGACTTCCCTTATTTGGCAATTGATATGAGCTCCATGTAGAGAAAGCCAATCCATGCCAAGAATCACATCAAATTCCACTAAAGGAAGGATCACAAGATTTGCAGGAAGCAATTTCCCACAAACTTCGATCGGAGAAGAATTATAAACTTTTGATGCGATTGATGTGCCATTAGGTGTTGTCACAGCTAACTCAACATCTAATTGTTGAGGTAATACGGTGATACCCTTAGAAAATTTTTCAGAAATAAAAGAGTGGGTGGATCCAGAATCAAATAAAACATTTGCTACTTTAGAGTGGATGGTAAGTGTACCTTTCACCACATCGTTATCGTACTCCACATCGCTGATAGAAATTGCATGTGAATTTCCTTTGTCTTTAGCCTTAAGAGTTTGTTGACGTCGACCATCATCATCAACCCTTGGATTTGGGCATTGATTGGCATAATGCCCCATCTTCTTGCACTTGAAACATTGAAGTGTAGTAGGTTCATTCTGTGTATCCCTTCCTTTGTTTGCGTCATTAGACATCTTCTTCCCATTATCACGGCATTCAAATGCCCGATGAACTTCTTTTCCACATTTAAAACATTTACTTGTCCCTTTAAGACAACTCCCTCCATGTTTCTTTCCACACTTTGAGCATAAGGGAAAGTTCATCTTCTTTTCCGTGTGCTCTTTAGATTTTTCTTTGAATTCCATCTTCCTCTTCTTATCAAACCCATGTGACTGATGGGTTACTCCAATCTCCATCTCGACTTTGAGAGCACATCGAACGATTTCCTCGTAGCTATTGAAGTCCCTTATGGCTAACGCCCTTTGAAGACTTGGTTTTAAGCCACTAAAGAATCGATCGATCTTACTCTCAGGTTGGATAATAATACCAGAAGCGTACCTTGCAAGTCTGGTAAAATTTTCTTCATAGGTACCAACAGATTCATCATCCCTTTGCTTTAGTTCAAGGAACTCTTTCTCCATCTTTGTTCGGAGAATACGAGGGAAGTACTTATTGAAAAATAAGTTCTTGAACTCGTCCCATTCCATAGACTCAATTTCATCCCTTTGCCTCGTATTCTTAACAAGATTCCACCATTGATCCGCATCTCCTTCCAAACGATACACTGCTAGGATGACTTTATCATGCTCAGAACATTGAAGAACTGAAAATATCTTTTCAGTAGTACTAATCCATTGTTCAGCAACTAATGGATCAGTAGACCCGCTGAAAGATGGTGGGCGCTGCCTCATGAAGGATTCAACAGAATGTTGCTCCCTCCTTTGTTCGTTTGGAAATCTTGCATGATTCATAGCTTGAGAAAGTTGTGTGAGCAGGGATACAAGATTTTGCATTCCAGCTCCCATATCATTTGGTTGCTCAGGGGGACAATCATTGCATTGCCCATCGCATTCCGCATTAACACGGTTCCTTCGGGTTCCAGCCATTGACTAAAACCAAGAAGAATAGTGTGAGCAACACTAATTATAATAGGAAACCACATAATTCAAGAAGAAAAAAAAAATTTCATGCTTATGGTCTTATCCTAGGTTATTCATGGCCATTTCTAAGATTGTGTTCTATGCTTAGACTTATCCTTAGGGTTCTTACTAAGGCTTTCACATCCTAGTTTCCAAAGGTTGACTATACCTCTCCTCTGATACCAACTATAACGACCCACACTTTACATACATTGTTAATACTTGAAAATTGAAGCACACTTATTACAACATATGACAAAACCACAAAGGACCGTATAGGTATAGTGTCTTTAGAAACTGGGAAACATAAACAACTAGTTCATAAATCTTCTACAATGTCTCCCATTTATTTCATCATATCTAGGGTCCCTTTTAGCATATTCTACTTAATATCCATCTTCCTGACCTGGGGAAAAGAAAACATAAAAGGGTGAGCTCAAATGCTCAGCAAGGGCAAATAAAGGAAATAAAAATCATATCATATCTTTATGAAAATCAAAACCTGCAAAAGAGATCATAATATCTTAACATGGAATAAATCATAGAAGTGAAAATGAGATCCCCATAATCATAACATAAAACTTGAAACTTTGTGGCATGCACACATAATCATGGAAAATCATTTCTTGTTAGTCATGACTCATTGCCAAGACTATCTTAATGGACAAAGTCCCTTTCTGAACCGAGTTCACTCCTCGTTTCAGTCCTGTATCACTGAACCGAAATAACCTTCCGTTCCAGCCATGTCTATCTCATGAGATATAAAATCATTACCCAATGCATTGGAGGGAGATATAGGTCCCACCCATCTTATAATGAATCCTTTCTTATGTGTGCCACATAATCATAAAACATACATCATCGCGTAACACATGTAACAAAAATGGGATTCTTGAAACATCATGACATCCTAAATCAATTCATATAAGATAAAGGAATTCATAAACATAATTCCATCACAACATAGTCAAATCAATGTAAAAATATGGATAGAAACAGAACCCTTTATTATCTTAGATGGAAAATAATTTTGATAAAACACTTGAATTGAATTCTTGAGGAAAATATCCTTTCTTCTTCAAAATCAATTTCTTTTCACAAAACGTCATGAAATTTGAAAAAAAAGAGATTTTATTGAAAATATTCATGAAATCTTTTAGAGGAAGCTTCATGAAAATAAGGCTTTATAAAACAGTAGAAATCTGTTCGTGCCGTATAAGTTAAAAAAAACATTCTTCGTACTTTTGTCGGAAAAGTCAAAAAGTACCTCATACGAAAAAAGACAAAAGATTCCTTTCATACGTATTACTAAAAACTCACCGAAGGGTAAAAATGGATTTAAACAATTTTAGGTGGATGGAAATAATATTACATATTGAGTAAACATGGATGTGGATGATAAAATACACCCCAGTAAATACTTACGAATAAACAATCTCGGATAAAAATGAGATTGTGATATTTCCCTTACCTTAGGTCCGATTTGCTTTGTTCGTGTCCGAAGCTCCTGTATAATGGTTTAAATAATGTTATTGACTTATTCCAGAATCATAAATATTGATATGATATCATATATGGTCATATTATTAGCTTCTTGTTAGTAATATTTCATTGTTACTTGTTACTCGGGTCTTTATAACTTTTTGTTCTTATGCGTGTTTTGTTGAATAAATTCTTATTCTTATCTTTAGGTTATAGATAATTCATTTCCAGAATGGTATTAGTGTAGTATATACCATATTCATTCATTCAATTAATTTATATAATCATTATGAAATGAAGATCATGTAGAACGAGTCGCATCACATCGTGGAGACGGTATTCCGTACGTACGCACGAGTGATGATATAGTTCCTATGATCGTGGAATTGTATTGGAGTATATATATATTATTTCAGTATCAATATTACTTAATAATA
The DNA here is from genome assembly GCA_963277665.1 of Viscum album. Classification (NCBI taxonomy): domain Eukaryota; kingdom Viridiplantae; phylum Streptophyta; class Magnoliopsida; order Santalales; family Viscaceae; genus Viscum; species Viscum album. The sequence continues at coordinate 1,687,589,926 of OY728163.1, read as the reverse complement.
ATCATATATAGTTACTCATTACACCATTATACCCATCCTTGTATGGTGATGGTGGAAAATAGATTACACCACGGCGTGGAGACGGTATTCCGTACGTACGCACGCGCGGTGATTTCATTTTTCCGTAGGATGGATAGAAGGTGAATTAGGGTTGTTTCATATTTATAATAACATATCAGTATGTAAGTAATACTGATGTTATTACTTTATCCTGAAACAACTAAAGAAGAAGAAGTTGAAGAAGAAAGAAATTGAAAAGATCGGTAATGGATATTACCTCTTCTTTGGAACGCCTCTTTGAATCCTCCACTTAAGGAACTAAGATTGGTCTTTGGAGAAGACCAGGACCTCTATGATTATTCTAGGGAAGTGGAGAGGAGAAAATGGCAGGGGTTGGCCGAGCTTGAGTGCTCAAATTGGTGTGAGGAGGAGGGGGAGGAGGTGCCCTTTTATAAGGGAGGAGAGGGGCACCTTAGGAATATCTCAAAATATTATTTTATATTAAAGTCAAAATCGGTTTATAATGGTTCCAAAGGGTCTTATTTCGAAGATAAAGTGGGGATGGGTCGAAATCCTATCAACCAATAGGATTTAGACAAGTTTAGGGTATTATTTTAACCTTATCAATTAGATTTAACTCTAAGTTAATTAATTTAACTTTTACCGTGTCTTTTTGTTTTCTTTCACTATATGGTTAATACACTTACTATAACATGCCAAACGAACCCCAAATTGTTTATTATTAATATATATATCCTTATCTAAGTCATTTGGTCGAACCTTAGATTTTTAGGAATAAAATAACAATTAATAATATAATATTTGATTTAAAAACTATTTTGTGTCAATTTTGACACTATTTGATATATGATTTTTGTGAAAGTCATAACAGAATTATATGTTCGAACCAAGTTGAATAAATCAACAATAATATATCATAGTAACCTAGAAAATTAGTGGAATTCATAAAAAGTCTCAAATTACATTTATTTTGGTATTTATATTATCAATTTTGTCAATATTTCATTAATAAGATAATTACTGCCTCATCTTTGTGTCATAAATAAATTAAATTATTTGATGTCTAAAAATTACCAATAAAATACCATCATGTAGGAAATCTTTTTATCTTTCTAATGAATATTTACAATCGAATTTATCTCTTGTATAACCCCATATTAAAAATGATTTACTTATTAAACATTGATTTTAACTATTTTAACCCTTCTTTAAATAAATTAATAATAAATGTCCTAATCTAATCCAAGTGGGCCTAAATGGTCATATTTTATTCCTAAGTTTGTTTTTGGTCGAATTACACTTGTCCAATAGAATTAGGACATGTGTTAGGGTAATATTAATATCATATTTACCCTTAGTTACCCTATTTACTATTAACTGCGGTAAAAATAGTAAAAAGTTACTATTCACCAAAAAATTATTTTCATCTCATTGAACCACATTTTAGTCCTTGATATTAACCGTGTCTCTCGGATTTTTGAAATTCCATTCACAGAAGCGGTAAAATTAAGTTTTATGCAAAATTCAGTTTTTAACCTACCACTTAGTGGTTTCACTATTCATCAAAAATTGAAAGTTTTCAGAAAAATACCAAAATTTCACCCTAGGCTAATTTCGATATTCTGAGTCAAAAAATGAAGTCCATTTTGAAAAATAAAATTTATAAATTTTCAAAAAGTGGTTATTACTATTCATAACGGCTAGTTTTAATAGCATATTGTTGTTTAGTGAAACTCGGTATTGCGTACGACGCAAGCTATCGAGGAAGGTCGTGATTGCGTGTAAAGCAAGCCAAGCAAGTGTTGTGTAAAAAAATATTCCTTTGATGATTTATATAACATAAAAGTCTCGGGTGTTACAGTAGATGGGGGTGAGGATAGCTGCAGGCTGTTGAGGACTATAATATAGAGTCTCTAGGAATGATTAGTAAAATATGTGTCTTATATACCATAGATGTGGTTTTGATAGACATAATAACGAGCCACTCTTTTCATGCTACTTCCATAGTTTGAGACTTATAGGTTCTGGTTGAACCCTTGGCTCGACCATTATAGTTGTAGAATCATACTAGAGATGAACCAACATTCAAAAAATTTCTATGAATGTGTGATATAATTCTTGGAGGAGAGAGTTTATCATGGGACCTCCATGTGGTAGTGGTAGTGGCTTACGATGTCATCTTAAGCATTAAATGGATACAAATCATTTGTGCAATGATTGAATATTTTAGGTGGAGGATGTGGTGTCTTATCATATATGGGATGCGGTTTTCATTTATAGGAGAGAAAGATACCCCAGAGGAGTAGGACATATTCATACATAAGAGGGTGTAACAGATTACTCACCAGTTAGCTAGCATAAATCTTGGTGTAGTGGATGCTATGTGAGATTATCCTCCTACTACAGTAACTACGTTTGAGGATGTTATTCCAAAGGATGTACCAAGAATACCTCCCTATCAATAGATATAATTCTACATTGACTTACACCCAGGGACGACCTATGATATCTATATCATCATATCATATTTATCGTAAAAATATTCATGATAAAACAGTGATGTTCAATGATTTAAAGTGGAAGGGAGTTGTGAGACCTAGTGTTCTCCCAAGGAAGCCTCAGTGTTGTTCACCAAGAAGGTGGATGACAGATTCAGGTTATTCATGGATTATTGAAGATAGAACTAGGTGACTAGGAATAACAAGTATCCCCTAATGAGGATTTCTTACCACTTCGATTAGTTGAGAGGGGTGTGATGGTTATTGAAAATTGACCTTAGAGCCGACTATCTCTAGCTATAAGTAATGTGATTAGGATATAACAAAGACAACATTTAGATTTATCTAAAATCACAATGAGTACTTGGGGATTTCCTTTGGGGTGATTAACTATATAGAAGTGTTCATGGGAGTCATGAACTATATATTTTATCCTTTATTATACCGATTTGTGGGAGTCTTCATAATATCCTAGTGAACTTGGTGTCTATGTAAGAATACCCAAGACACTTCAAGATGGTTATTAAAACACTCCAAGAGAACCAAATCTATTATAATATCTCCAAGTATCAGTTTTGGATTTAGGAGTCCACTTTCTGGGAAATGTTATCTCACTTGATGGTGAAGAAGTATACTTGGAAAAGGTTGATGTATTGTTATATTGGGAGATAACCAAGAGTGTGATGGAGGTGTGGAGCTTCCTAGGGTTGTAGGACAAATAAAATATATCTGTGTTCAATTTCTATAGGATATCATTACCTTTTATTTTTTTAACCAAGAAGGAGAATATTTTCATTTGTATGGAAATGTGATTTTGTAATATTCATGATTTGAGGTCGAGGGAAAAGAGAACCACCAATCATGAGATTGATAGAGGAGGGTGTTGAGTACATAATTTTCTAGGATGCTTCAAAGAATAAAATTATATGTGTGAGGATTTAGAGGTAGGATGTGATTGGATATGGGTATCGGTAGTAAATACCATATGGGAAGAACTATAAAACCCATGATATTGTGTTGGTAGTGGTATCCTTCTCTATAAAGATGTGAGGAAATTACCTTATGGGTGAGAGGTTTATCATCTATATTGACAATAATATTCTGAAGTATATATTCTCTCAGAAGGATCATAACTTGAAAAAGATGAGAAGGATAGTTTTACACCATGACTATGCATTTGTGATAGTTTATACATTTGGTTAGGGGAACATGGTGGAAGATGATCTCAGTCGGATATCTTGTTCTTGGTTATTGGGAAAGGATTTAGAGTTATTATCCTTGTTGTAGTTTCCCTTAGTGGACAAGGATGCTACATCATATCTTCAAATGATTGTTATTTCCCCCACAACATTTACATATTTCTATGGAATCTCAACATAGAGATATCAACTGTGTGACCTTACATACTCAGATATCCACCAGAAATGATCATGATGGATTTTATATTGATGGAGATAACATTATCCTTTTTAGAGGATGGATGATGGTACCTATGACATTTCATGAGGAGAATATGATAGAGTTTCATACATCCTCTTGGGTGGGGTATCCTGGTGTGGAGATGATGTACCAGGACCTTTAATGTTAGTTTTGGTGGATAATCATGAAGAAGGTTATAGTTGACTTTGTCTCTTGATGAATCACTTGTCTATAGAATAAAGGTGATCACCAGGTTCCAGTGGGTTTAGCTCGACCTCCCAATGTGATAGATTGGAAGTGGTATGAAATACATATAGACTTCATGGTGAGGTATCTATGTATGTCTGGATGACATGATTAAATCTAGGTAATCATATACAGACTCACCTATTCCTCCCACTTCCTAGATTTTTATAAGTAGAGTTCATCAGAGAGATTAGAGATCCTTTACATGTTGGAGATAGTCTGGATCCATGGAGTTCCCTCAAAAATCATTTTTGATCCTAATGCTCACATCCTGTCATGATTATGGAGAGGATTATAGGAGTCCTTTTATAAATTTTTATGTCAGATAAAGTCTTTTCACCACTCTATTGATGGATAGATCAATCGAACCATTTATGTTCTGGAGTACATGCTGCGAGCTTTCATGTTGGACTTGAATTATATTTGGGAGGATAACCTATCCATTGTGGTGTTTTCATACAATAATAGCTACCATTCCACCATGTATATGGATCTATTTAGGGCCATATATGGGTGGCTCTATATGTCACCACTTTATTGGACCAATATGGATCAGTCATCAATCTTGATGATTTAGTTGGTGTGAGATAAAATAGAAAAGGTCCAAATATTCCAAGAGTTGATGAGGACTACACATATCCATCAAAATTATTATATGAACTAACAAAATTGGCATTTTTAGTTCAATGAGTGATACAATGTGGTCGTTAAGGTATCAACATAGTGTTGATTATAGAGATTTTGTTTGGGCAACAAACCATATTCAAGATTCATTGGCCCTTTTGAGACATTTCATAGAGTCAACGAGGCATCATACCACTTGGATCTACCAATTAGTTAGATCAGGTACATTAAATCTCCCATGTGTCACAGTTGAGGAGATATGTGAATGAATAATCACATGTTATCAAATAGGGTGTGATAAACATCGATGAAGAAGATATATTGTAGAGTACCCAGTGGAGATCGACAATCAGTAGGAGAGTATCCTATGGCTGTGAGATATTGTTTTGCTGCAAGACTAGTGGTAGCATGATAATTTTAAAGAGAGCACATAGGAGTGGGGCACTCAAATGATAGATTAGTACCCACAACATTTTGAGTAGTCCTTTTTCTTTTTTAGGATGAAAATTAATAAGTTGAGTAGAATGTAATGTCTCAAATTTTTTTGTGTAAAAATTTTAAAATATATTTAGTAATTTTTTTAGAATTCGGTATGGAGACAACCTGAGATTCAGAGGCTTCGTGAACCCAGAATTGATATTTGAAAAATATTAAATATATTTATATCACACAATTTTTTTTATAAAATAGTTTAATAACTCCAAAATAATGTCTCAGATTAGAAATCATAGGCTTCCATTGTGATTAAAATGTTGGTTCTACCCTAAGTGAGACATAATTATTAATGGTATCACGATTTTGTGAAAAATTCATTACGAACGTAAATAAGTAAATAAATAATTTTTATTTGATGATGCAGTGATCTAATTAACATTTATATAAATCCATTAATAACCAAAATTTTGAATTTCCCCTATAATATTGGAATTTTTGAGAGGAGTTAGTGGATGAGATTCTTTGAATGAACATCGATTGATGGAGTTCTGGAGTCGATGTACCAAACAAAATCATGGATATCACTCACAAAAAAAATGATTTGTTCATAATCAGTGATCAATCAATATCTTGGTATGATGTTGTTTTATTTTGATTTATCCCCACATTTTTATCAGATTATAAACATGAATCAATCAACCAACAGATTTATTCATTGATCTGTGATATTGTGAGTGTGGGATTATTATGTTGGGAATCTGGGTAATTATATGTTGAATTATTTTTCAATATAATTTTTTTAATTATATTATAAAAGAATTGGGGCTAACATATAAATTTACCAAGGTCCATTCCTTATTTTTTTGTGTAATTATTTCCCCATTCTTAATTCATTCATTGATACTGTTTGTTTTGGATGGTGGTTCAAAAAATACCCGATAATAAATAGTTAAACACCCATTTTTTGAAATAAGGAATTTATATTGTAGATATGGGTTTGGAAAAACAATGGGATTAATCTAAAATGGTGAAGATAGAGGATCAAGTTTAGATATTGGGATCCCCTATTGCAGTTTCAGCCTACAATGGTGTAAAGACAGAAAGATGAATGTTTCTCGATTGGTTCAGATGATCAGAAATCAGATATATTATAGATATTGGTTTGGTTGACTTAGATCCATGGATTTTAGCAATATTTTACAAAGTAATTCAGTTTGGTAATGGTGGAGGAGGAATCCTAATGAGGATCTTGGGAGATATAAATTTTTTGATATACATGGTGTGTAATCCGGAGATACACACTAGGTAGGGTCATGGATATAGTTATAGGGTTTCAATGGAGAAGAAATGTATCACAATCCATGTGACATGTATCACACACCGTATTTACTTTACATCATGTATATAAATGTATCTAATAGGATAAAAGGAAAAAAACATATCCAGGTACAGAACATGACCAGAGTACACCAACAGAGCCTTGTACTCAAACATGGCCCTGAATAAGGACATGACCAGGTACACTAACACGACCAGGTTTACATGTAAATGTACATGAAAATGATATGTGATATATTGGTAGACTCAGTACCAAAGGGTCACTCCATGCAATGATTGTACATATAGAGTACTTCTTCCAAGTTGATGTGGATAACTTTTTCCCCTCATCAATAACTTTGTTCCTTAAGGCTGCATTCTCTCGATCCATTCATGTGATGGTATAGTATGGAATTACATCATGAATAAAAAATTATAATCCTATGAGAGGGATTTTTCACGAACCAACCCAGGTCAACACTCAACCGGTCACCCGAGCCAGCCTGCGACATGGCCCGAGGGGCGTTCCCGATCCCCACGGGTTGGCAACTAGTACCAGGCATCAAAACTAAACAAGTGGAAACTATTTTTCCCATAAATGAAAGATGAATAAATAAACAAAAACTGAGAAATGGAAATGAAAAATAGGAGCAATGAGAAAAAAAGGTCACACATACCTCCATCTAACCATATGGGTCACCACCAACCTCAAACCAGTGTCGCACTGTGGTGAACGAATCCAAGTAAGGAGAATCATCCAAGGCTAAAAAAACAAAGTTAAAACTATAGGCGTGAGTAATAAAACTCAATAGAAATGCCCAAAAAATATATTCCCAAATGTAATTCCTTTAAATATAAGATCCATCAATTTTAGGTTTGAAATAAAATATATAAAAGTAAAGATTTCTATATGTTACTCAAAAGAAAAGTAAGAGTCATTTCCCTTATCCATTTCTCAAATCACAAATCAATATTTTAGTGCGACAGTAGCATTTTCAAAGGGAAAGTGTTGTCTATATTTTCAGATTTGTACAAAGAGGACTAAACCCTTTCATTTGAAAACCATCTCTAGAAACCTAATCAAAACCAGTTTATCACTTTCCAAGGAAAACAATATACAAAAATGCAAAAAATAAATCACACAGCAAGGGAAATATAGGTATACACTTAATCATAATAATCACTACTACGAGAAGAAAAATCCGAGTAGACATAGGTGAACCCAGGATATCGAGAATAATCCTGAAGACACCAATACATGAGACCTCATCCTCATCAACATGTCACTCACGATGAAATCAAAACATTTAAAATGTTCGGCCATCTATTCTCAGGCAGGCCTAGGGCAAATCCCATAGCAATAAACCCAATATATCCACCTATTATGGGCCACCGGTCGGTACCATAACCTACCAGTGCAGCAATAATTCTCAGAATATTCTCTCAATATGCCTAGTTCTCATGTCACAAGTATTTAAAAAAAGGGGTGAGCCAATCGATACCAGCTGAGCATCCAATCACGAATATATATAATAATATTGCACGACAGGTCTCACCCCGAGTCACCCCAAAGAATATGTCCCTCGCCTTTCTACCATTTATCACAGGGAAGTTCTACACAGCGGACCCCCATAACATATAACTCAACCAAAGAAAAGGGTCCACATCTAAGGAGAGTTTTATTGATATAACTAGTTTTACAAAAGTTCCAACCGGGCCTCACAAGTTTTTTGCATCCCAAACAATTTCTTAATAATCACAAGCACACAACTTTGAAAACTAGAAATACACTTAGAAGACCATTTAAGAAACCCAAACCAGAATTTTAAATCTAAAACATGTTCACAATGGTCAAAGGGTCATTTCATCAGGCAATTAATGTGAAAACACGATCAAAACATTTATTTCAACCCACTACATGAAACAAACCATTCAAAATCAAGGCCAAAATTTTAACCAACAGTTCTATATCAATAATTAAAATTACAACTAGGTGAGAAAAGCATGAAATAAATGATTTTTAAATTTAAAGGAAAATGCATTGGGAGAGCTACCTCAGAGAAGGAAGCGGACAAAGCCGAGACACTTCGGCTCTTGAAGCTTCCAACGAAAGATGCTCACACTAGCACAAATGCATTCACATACATACATACATATATATATATATACCCTTAACCCATTGAACATATTCCCTAAACCATGAGTGATTATGTGCTAGGAAGATATATATATACATATACACATTAGTACCTAGGTATGTGTGTGTGCGCACCACCAAAGAGCCTCCCAAGCTTTAATTAATTAACCTAGAAGAACTAACATTATTTAGAAAATAATGGACCATTCAATAAATTAAGATATAAAGAAACACTATTTGAAAGTGAGCATTTTCAAACAAACCTTTACATTTTTCACACCACAAATATGTTTACCAAACACACTACAAAAGTCATTTTCCATAAACAAACCGCTTTCAATTTCACAAACACCAAAAACAATTTTCAAATGCATTTACCATTAATTAGTCAATCCATGAAACCCCCTTTGTAAAAACCCACTGTCAATGCATTCTCATCTAATGTCCCTTTGAAAACACATTTCTCACATTCTTCATAGTCTTAAAAACACTTCCATGAAGTACCCTATAAAAGCACAAATTAAAACATAACCATATAATTTAGAAAATCCTTTTTCACCATATAATCATTTCAAAACACTTCATAAGATTATTACTCACCACATACAACATCTAATTTCAATATATAAAACCCAAATGACATTTAACCAAACACAATTGAAAAAAACAAAAATTAACATAATCAAAAACAACTTCAAAAGTCATTTTTAACATATTCAACTATTGCAAAAACACCAACACACCACCAAATAATTAATATGTTCCTTAAAACAATTAAGGAACCTAATTTAGACCATGTGAAACCATGAAAAAGGATTTAAACATTGCCTTGAATAGCGGAGACCAACCGAGACAAGCCGAACCACTCTGACTTCAGCGGCGGTTGCCGGAACACGGACCCAAGGGTCCCAATAAACCATTCTCACAACCCCGAAACAAAAGAAAACTGGTAAATCAGATTACCAAAAGACCTAGGGTTCAGTTAGGCAAAACTGAAGCTTGATAAAGGGGGGAGGAAGAAGAAGAGGTATTACCTCAATGAGTCGGCTGCCAAACTGGAGTGAAATCTTGTAATTTCACCAGAGAAGTGAGGCCCGTGAGGGAGGGCATCATGCAAGCCGAAGGAGAATGGGGAGGGTGTCATTGCCGGAAGAGGAAGGTGCGGCCAGAAGGGAGACAGACCTAAGCGTCAGAGAGAGAGAGAGAGAGAGAGAGAGAGAGAGAGTAGGGGGAAATGCGGCGTGGGGTTGGTCTAGCCGGAGTGGGGTGGCACCGACGAGAGGGGAAGCCTACTGTGAAGGGAGAAGGGATCACGACGAGGTTGGTCATACACTAGGGTGGCGTTTTGGAGGCCGGGGGGGGGGGGGGGGCTGCCTCGGCGGGTTAGGGTTCTCCCCCTAATTTTTATTACAATAATAATAATAATATAATTAAAATAATAAAAATAATAATGATAATAATAGTATTAATAATTATAATAATAATCTCAATAATAATAATAATAATAATTAAAACAACCAAAATAATAATAATAATAATAATATTATTAAAACTATAATATTATTATTGTTTTATGCTAAAAAATTCTTCTATAAAACATTATTTTATTAAATTACTATTTTACTTCATTTCATTTCACTTGACCTTTAATTAATTTATTTACTTATTTCGGATGTCAAGAAACCACACGACTCATGTGCCGTGAAGTGCACGGTCGAGCGAGCTGCGCTCGAACCGTGCCACCCGACACTAATCACGTATAGGGTCAAACTGCGTGTTGATGCACAATTTTATAAGTTGCATGCAAGTCACACGTCAAACCCAGTCGATTTGTGATAATTCTCCTCACCAAATGCTCTTTATTCCCCCAGAAAGTCATCAAGTAAAAAGTTATCCAAAGATTGAGTTTGTTTCCAAACAGAGCCAAAAAGGAAAGTCAGGAGCCTTGGTTTTACAATTCACTCCACAAGTCACACCCGACCGGTCATGGAGAAACCATGACATAAAACAAGGGGAGAACATTGGAGGGTTCTCCCCACCACAAGAACTCGACTAGCACTGAAACTTTAAAACCCATGCACACCAACCTGAGGAGGGGATAACACATGAACTCCCCACCTGAACTTACTTACTTCTCCACTCGAGTTGAGAAAAACCACTGACACTAAAATGAAAAACCACTACATGGCCATTGGCATATCTGGGTACCAAAACAATGAAATCACTATAACAAAACTGCTAAAACTGAGAATTCCCCAAACAGATTTAAGACTCCCAACACATCCAACACCCTTAGTACGAGCAAGGAAACACATCTACTGAAACCTGAAACTCTCAGCACAAGACAAAACCCCCCAACACTCACATCTCCAAACGATCACTAATAAAACCTGGACCAACCCACACAAGGTCCAAATACAATTTTATGAAAAACAAACGACTCTAGAGGACACATTCAAAAGATCATGACTACTATGATCAAGAAAGAATAAGTTTATCGCACTATTACTATAATAGATGAACATACAATAGTGGGAAAACAAGGACAAGGAAATCCTGAATGTCTCTATTCCAGGATTAAAGATAAAGAACCATGAAACGGTCTCACATGCCTCTGACACCCTGACTGTGCGCGAGCTTCACCCCGAGACCTGAGGTTGGGACTCTGATGGCTGAAGCATCTTATGCCTCACAGTCAGACATGAGCATCCCCCGATCAGGACTCCTTCGAATAAAACTTATTTCAGAACCTTTCCCAGTGAATCGAATGGTCAAACAATAGAATGAATTTCGAGGGATGAATGAATACGTCTTAGGATGTTCAAACCGGAAACACTGATGGCACATTAGAAAGTACTCTGACGAACTAGAAGTCGACACCGAAAAAAAAGTATTTCTTTAGAAGCAGGTTCATCTCGTACACCCCTCTCGCAAAAAGGGTAACCCTTACGAATAAAGAAAGGCACCAGATTTTCCAAGCACTTACGCTCTAGAGGCCGACTCTTTAAAGTGGCCAACACATGACTTCGCCAACCACTTGACTTGTTAACTATAGACATGCTCTCACCTATTTTCACCTTCACCTCCTCAGGTATGATCTATTGGATGAAGATGAACTTAAACACCTACCACATCATCTGAAATCCAGGTATGATGAGACATCCACCCCCATTGGTCCAAAGCTGGACCATTCACTAAACCCAAGACAATACGAACTCTAACAAACTCAAGAGTTCCCAAACACCCAAAGATATGCTCTACTCCTCTCAAACCACTTCACTACCCCTAACGAACACAGAATGCCTCGAAAGACAAGCAACACTAGATAAAAACCAGAATTGGGCACGAATCATTAACAAGTTTTGAGGACATTTCAAGGTGGAATATTCAGAACATGAAAAACAAAATTGTAACTAGCATCAAGCCAAACTCAATCAAAAGAAACACCTCGAGCCAAGACTACTTGCCCAGAATCCCAAACAAGCTTAAAAAAAACCAAAGCAACACCAAAAGCCTGGGTTAACAAACTCATAAATCAAACACACAAAAACATAGGCAAAATTATCTTTTCAAAATACCAAATCCCACTTTTCAAGAAAAAACAAGTCCCATTTTTTTTTTCATTCAAGTCCATTTTAGAAAAATCAAGCCATGCATTAAATTCCAAAACCCCACCCCTGGAATCCTATGAACCGCCGCATAATCATTCAACCTTTCCATTCAAATCACCCGTACATATGTGTCAATGTGCACTTCACGTGTCTACCCACACATATGTGGACGATCCTAAGGGATACCAAGGGTTTCCCTTTCCATTCCATTACCAAATCCAAACATAAGACAAAATTTTCTAGATCAAAACACTTACTCTTTTAAAACCCACTTCACTAACTTCAAAACAACTTGAAATAAATCCCCTTTTTACCATATTTAAAACCATTAAGGAAAGACCCCTTTCAATTCAAAACCACCTACATTTCCAAAAAAACACTCTAACACCAACCAAAATCAATACAAATCACAACCAACAATGAAAAAAAAAACAGAATGAGGAACTAGTGGTTATGCCCAACTTGGCGACATGGTAGTGTGCCACGCCCCATGTAAGACATAACACCATAGGACCTAGAATCGTGCATCTGCGCTCCACATGGGTCAATACTCCATTTGGGGTCATAGTGTGACACCAAGTCACCTCTATTGTCATCCCTCAATATCAATCAAAGCCAAAAAGACCCAAAACCCGGACTACCCCTGGTAGGTCAGGTCTCATCACGAGCGGTGGTGATCAGGAACCGACCCACAACTTACCTCCTAAGCCCCGAAAGTCTTAATCTCAATCTACCTGACATCCAAAATAATAATAACATCCCTAGGATACCATTTTTTCACGAACCAACCCAGGTAAACCCTGAACCGGTCACCCGAACCGGCCCGCGGCAAGGCCTGAGGGGCATTCCCGATCCCCACAGGCTGGAAACTAGTGTCAGGCATCAAAACTAAACAAGTGGGAACGATTTGGCCCATAAATGAATGATGAATAAATAAAAAAACAGAACAATAGAAATGAAAGCTAGGAGCAGTGAGAAAACAAGGTCGCACATACCTCTATGTGACCCTATGGGTCACCACCAACCTCAAACCAACATCACACCGTAGCGACCAAATCCAAGAAAGGCGCAACATCTAAGGCTAAAAAAAACAATGGTTAAACTATAGGCGTGAGTAATAAAACTCAGTAGGAATGCCTAAAAAATCTATTCCCAAATGTATTTCCTTTAAATAAAAGATCCATCAATTTCAAGTTTGAAATACAATATATAAAAGTAAGGCTTTCTACATGTTACTCAAAAGCAAAGTACGAGTCATTGCCTTTATCCATTTATCAAAATCCAAATCAATCTTTTAGTGGGACATTAGCATTTTCAAAGGGAAAGTGTTGTTTATATTTTCAGATTTTTACAAAGAGGAATAAAACCTTTCATTTGAAAACCATCTTTAGAAACCTAATCAAAACCAGTTTACCACTTTCCATGAAAATCAATATAAAAAGAAGCACAAAAGAAATCAAACAGCAAGGGCAATGTAGGTATACACATAAGCATCATAATCACTAATGCAAGAAACAAAATCTGAGTAGAAATAGGTGAACCCAGAAGATCAAGAATAATCCAGAATACACCAATACATGAGACCTCATCCTCATCGACATGTCACACACGATGAAATCATAACGATCAAAACACTCATCTATCCATTCTTAGGTAGGCCGAGGGAAAATCTCATAGCAATAAACCCAATATATCCACCAACTATGGGCCACAGGTCAGTACTATAACCTACCAGTGCATCAATCATTCTCAGAATATTCTCTCAATATTCCAAGTTCTCATGTCTCAAGTATTAAAAAATGTGGTGAGCCAACCGATGCTAGCCGAGCATCCAGTCACGAATATATATAATAATATTGCACGACATGTCTCACCCCGAGTCACCCCAAAGAATATGTCCCTCGCCTTTCTACCATTGATCACAGGGAAGTCCTACACGACAGACCCCCATACCATATAAATCAACCATATAAAAGGGACCACATCCGAGGAGAGTTTTCTTTATATAACAAGTTTTACAAAAGTTCCAACCGGGCATCACATGATTTTTTCATCCCAAACCATTTTTTAAGAATCACAAGAACACCACTTTTTAAACTAGAAATATACTTCGAAACCCATTTAATAAACCCAAACCAGAATTTTAAATCTAAAACATGTTCACAATGGTCAAAGGGTCATTTCATCAGGAAATTAATGTGAAAACACGATCAAACCATTTATTGCAACCCACTACATGAAACAAACCATTCAAATTCAAGGTAGAAATTTTTACCAATAGTTCTATATAAATAATTAATATTAGAACTAGGTGTGAAAATAAATAAATAAATGATTCTTAAATTTAAAGGAAAATGTATAGGGAGACCTACCATAGAAAAGGAAGCGGACCAAGCCGAGACACTTTGGATCTTAAAGCTTCCGACAAAAAACACTCACACTAGCACAAATACATTCTCACACACATATATATATATATATACTTTGAACCCATTGAACATATTACCCATTCCATGAGGGAATATGTGCATTGAATATATATATATATATATATACATATACACAGACGTACCTAGGTATGTGTGTGTGAGCACCACCAAGGAGCCACCCAAGCTTTATTTAATTAACCTAGAAGAAAAAACATTTTTTAGAAACCAATGAACCACTCAAGAAATCATGATCTAAAGAATCACTATTTTAAAGTTATAATTTTCAAACAAACCTTTACATTTTTCACACCACAAATACGTCTACCAAATACACTTCAAAAGTAATTTTATATAAACAAACCGCTCTCAATTTCACAAACACCAATTTTTTTTCAAATGAATTTACCATTAATTAGTCAATTAATGAAACCCCCATTATAAAACCCACTATTAATGAATTCAAATCTCAAGTTCCATTGAAAACACATTTCTCACATTCTGCATACTCTTAAAAACACTTTCAAGAAGTATGCTAAAGAAGCACACATGAAAACATAACCATATCATTTAGAAAATCTTTTTCACCATATAATCATGTCAAAACACTTCCGAAGAATATTATGCACCACATACAACATATAATTTCACTATATAAAACTGAAATAAAATTTATCCAAACAAAATTGAAAAAAAAACATAGGCATAAACAAAAACAACTTCAATAGTCATTTTAAGTAAATTCCACTATCGAAAAAACACCAACACACCACTAGATAATTAATATGCTCTTTAAAACAATTAGGGAACCTAATTTAGACCATGAAAAACCATGAAACAAGATTTAAACCTCGCCTCAGATAGCAGTGACCAACCGAGACAAGTTGAACCACTCCGCCTTCGGTGACAGTTTCCAGAACACGGACCCAAGGGTCCCAATAGGCCATTCTCACAACCCTAAAACAAAAGAAAACTGGTAAATCTGATTACCCAAAAACCTAGGGTTAGAGTAGGCTGAACCAAAGCTATAAAAAGGGGGGATGAAGAAGAAGAGGGATTACCTACATCAGCCAGCAGAAAAACCAGAGGGAAATCCTGTGATTTCGCTAGAGAAGTGAGGTCTGTGAGGGAGGGTGTCATGCAAGACGAAGGAGAAGGGGGAGGGTGTTGCTGTTGGAAGAGGTAGGTGCAGCCAGAAGGGAGACTGAGCAGAGCGTCGGCGAGAGAGAGAGAGAGAGTAGGGGGGAAAGGCGGCGTGAGGTGGGTCTAGCTGGAGTGGGGTGGCATTGATGGGAGGGGAAGCCGACTGCGAAGGGATAAGGGAGTACAACGAGATCGGTCACACAGCTGGGCGACACGCAGGAGTTTGGGGGGGGGGGGGGGGGGTTACCGCGGCGGGTTTGGGTTCTCCCCATATTTTTTTAGAATAATAATAATATAATTACAATAATAAAAATAATAATTATAATAATAATCTCAATAATAATACTAATAATAATAATAATTAAAAAAACCAATATAATAATAATATTATTATTATTAAAACTATAATATTATTATTGTTTTATGCTTAAAAATTATTCTCTAAAACCCTATTTTAATAAATTCCAATTTTACTTCATTTCATTTCAATTGACCTTTAATTAATTTATTTACTTATTTCGGATGTCGAGCAACCACACGACTCACGTGCCATCATGTGCATGGTCGAGCGAGCTGTGCTCGAACCATGCCACCAGAAACTAACCACCTACACAGTCAAACTGCGTGTTGACACACAATTTTATAAGTTCTGCGCAAGTTTCACGTCATACCTGATCAGGGTGTGAGAGGATTAGTTTCAAATAGAGTTGTAGGAATCTCTCCCAGAGGTAGGGATGAGATCCTATATTGTCGTTTTTCCTTATGTTGGATTTTTAGAATAGTCATGACCATCTATACACATGCATCAATCCCCTACATAACTGGTTAATCCATATTGGGTGGGTCGGTATTACACCACAACCTTAGGTGTGATACCCATCGATGTATCGATATATTCATACTTATAGTGTGTAATTCCTTATGGAATGGTCTGATGAGCACAACATCTCAAATGGATTCCATAAGTACTATCCAACTCACATAGTGATTTATCCCAAGTTAGAGTGCTTTTGAACTGTTGAGTAGAATCTTAAGATGAAAATTAAGTTGTGATCTTAACATGGGACATAGTGTTGATTATGAGTATATATGGATGTTATATTTTATGTCTCATATTATGTTTGATATATTCTATGATGCGATGACTACTATGGATGCTTTATTCTTAGTGATTTTAGGGTGTCCTAATGGGTATTGTTATAGTCACCCATGTATGGGTTCTACCAGCATGTATTGTGTCTTATGTAGATGATCGAATATTCGATGGGGGTTCTTGGTGGAATATGAGAAGAAAAAACTTAAATTCGTTATAGACAGACCATGGTTCATTCCATGAGTTACATCAAACTATAGTCTACTATTACTATGTGTTTGGACTTATTTTAAATTTCTAGTGGGATAGTGTTTAGACCCAATTACTTCACATTTATTTTTTATAAATTTATTTTGGGATTTAGAGATATTCATGAATTTGGTAATAGATTTATTTTACAATTTCGTTATATTATGGGATTGGAGATGTGTATGTTCATATAGGTACCTTAGGATATGGACTCCCATGTGTGTGTTATGATTACTCAGCACTAGTATCCATCCCTTACCCTATTGAAGGCAGGATTGGGTAGTCACAAAATGATTATTGCTAGCCAGGAGATCCCCAGTGGGTTAGATTGTGATTGTATATACAACTATGAGGGAAAAAATAAGTCTCAACTCACTCTAAGGATCAACCTAGCATCCAAATAAAACCCAAAGTAAATGCATATTATTAATCCTAAAAGGGGACTTAGAAAACCCTAGGGGGGTAGGATGGGGTTAATCAGGGTATGCATATTCCTTTCAAAATTCATCCTATGTCCCTGGATCATGACCTATTTATTATAATGGGAAGTTTTTCTCTTTAATCATTATTTTGATCATATATATTCCAACATTATTTGATGATGATGCATAGAAATTAAATAAAGGAAGAAATCACAAATAGAAACTAATTTGTACTTGGTTCACCTATATGGTCTATTATATGGAGAATGCATCCAATAGTGTGTTGCTTCACCAATACAGCTAAGCTCACTACTTTTTCATTTAGGCACGGTCACTTCTTCCTAGGCTCACTTACCTTTCAATTTTGGGAATGGAATCACAATCCTTGTTGGTTTACAATGAATCAAAATTTGAAATCTCATTACTGTATTAAATATTGTTTTATCATTGATCATTCGGATGATTCTTACATGAACACATGAATAAATATTTCTTACACCTCAATTTGTGCATCATTATGTTACTATTTGATCCACTTGATAAATACCGAATTACCAGATATTTACTATGAAATCTGTTCCGGTTCTCATGAGATTTACTATTGAAAAAACATGCTTTCCAACCTTCAAGAAAATACCCACACTAATAGAATTATTTCCAATAATAATGATTTAGATTCATTTTTATTGGACAGAGAACACTTGATATAGCATGAACTAATGGATCTCCAAACCATTGGATATATTGCTATTGGTAAAGTCATATAACAATGGTTTTTAGTGAACTATTGGCATCAGGTTAATAGAATTTTGATTTTTTCCAACAATTTTCTTGGATCAAAGTTCCAAGAAAACCATTGGAATAGGTCTGTGCTGAGTTTTTTTAAAAACTATTGGTATAAACCCACATGTTCCCAGACCTATAGTACCCCTTAACCAAAAAAACTAAAAAATCCACCAGAACCTACTAAAATAGCCACCAAAATCCATGCCATCACCCAACCTTGTTTAATTACCAACAAAAAACATCATCAACCAATATAAAAATAATTTAAACATAATAAACCAATTAATTCATTCAGTCAGAGATAACTCACATTGAAAATATCAAATATATTCTTTCAGAACTAATCATCCCACATCAAATGCCATAAATATTGGTAAAAAATCTAAAGGATTATTCTATCCCACATAAAAATCATTATCATAACCATCATCCCAATTATCATCCTCACCCTCATCATCACCCTCTTGATCTCCATCATCCTCATCGTCATCTCTTCCATTATTATCACCATCATCATCACCATCCCCATCGACCAGAATGTCATCTTATTGACCATCACAAGGACCATTTACCTATTCACTATATAAAATATGTATCATAAAAATATATACATCAAAATATATTTATGTATCTTGTTAATGTGATAGAAAGAAGACTACCATAAATTTCATTAACTCATTATTGGCCATTTGATTCTAATCACGCTATTTTATGAAAATTTTTGGCCTCTTATGATTCATCCAGATCTTGGGATACCTATGTATTAGCCTTTTATCTTTCGTCGGTGCTAGAACTATCACCTAATGTTGGATAATACAACACCAGGACAATACTATTCCCTAGTCGATAGTGTACTCTATAATGGTACTGATTTCTCAAAACCTAATGTGAGTGATTGTTTTTCCCAATGTTGTTAGAATCCTAATCATAAAGAGCCTCCAAGAACACTATTACAAATATAACAAGTCCATTTAATTAGAAAATAGACATTAAAAATTGAAATAAACAAATTAAAACTTACAATCTGCTGCTGTGTCAGTTTTGTACCTCAATTCCATCACTCTTCTTTCTTCTTGTGAAAATCAATTTTTATCAAGGAACATGTCCTTAAATATTAAATACCTCCCTTTTCAATGAAATTGGTTGTATAAAATCATAATTGAAAATATGTTATTAAAAATTAATTTCATTACTAAAATAAAATGGATATACACGCTGATGAAATATGATTTTCTATAATGATTATCTACATTGTGCTAGTAAGATATGAGTTGGTAATGAAAAGAAATTTTATATAATAAATTTGGAGAATTTAGAGGATGATTAAATAAATAATTGAAAAATTAACTTATAGTAGAATTTATGGATTCTTGTTTTTATATATTATTTCCATGAATATATGGGCAATGTAATTACAGAAAGATGTATATGGAATGTATTTATGAAAAAAACTAATCAAGATTAAATAAATTTATAATATGGTAAAATGGGAAGGTGAAATATGTAATTTATGTGTTTCTATTTGGTTTTCAATGTTTTTATTATTTAATTTGAAAAGGGATAGAATAGGTAAAACAAAGTTAATATTTTCATTGACGGTTATTGTTGACAATGTATAGTCAATATTGGTGTTTTTTGTGAAATAGAAACATGAAAGAAAATGATTTATTGTTTATTTGGTTAAATAATTTTATTGTTTAGTTATCTTGAGAGTATCTGTGGTCCGCTTGGTTTTTATACATGTTGTTTATATTTGGTTTAACATAATATAATTTTACTAGTTCTTTTTAATTCAATATGGTTATGTATGATTCAATTCAATTCAGTTTGGTTCAATTATATTCCATTTCTATTAATAAAATACCATTACATTAGGTTTGGATTATTTATTTCATATTAATTCAGTTTGGGTTATCTTGGATCAATTTTTTTTTATTTTGATTAACCTATATTTGTTTATAACTTTTCATTTCAATTTTATTTAGTTTTTTCACCCCAATCATGATTTAGTTTGGTACATGTTACTTTATATTCATTCAGTTAAGTTAAAATTCATTCGATTTATTTCAATTCAATTAAAATAATTTGTTTTAATGTGATTTATTTCATTTTTATTCAATTTTTTGGATCAATTTCAGACTAGTAATGTTAGGTTTTTTCTTTACATGTTGAGTTTGCTTTCAGTTAGGATGGATTAGATTCATCAATCACTAAATATAGTTTCTTCCAAAATAATCCATGTTATCTAATTCATTTATAGGTATATTCCATACATGGATTTCTTTTTTTATAACATTATTGGAACTACATTACCAAATCATTGTTCCTTTATTGTTACTAAAAAGTCTGCATTGATATTTGAAGCCTTATAAGAGGTTGGCAGTGATGTCTTGGAAGAAGGTACTATTTTTTGAGTAAAAGTTGGAATGGTTGCTGTCCACTCATAAATTAAGATTCCTAGATTCATTACATGTTAAAAAATAAATTTATCTAGATATGGATGAGGAGATACAATCACTCTATATTTATTTTTATTAATATTTAATTGAATGTCAATTCGAAAATAAACTTTTCTATACCGTAATTATAGAACCATTACCACTAGTTAATTTTCTGGGATGATTTTAGCAAATAATCCATGGGATATAAGGATTATTTTGATAAATATGGGAATAACCACTTTGGTTACCTATATAGATTAAGAAGTGATTCAAAACATACATGTGCTTTTATAATGAAAAATATTCCAAAATAAATCAAATGATGGGATACTCTATAGAGAAATCTATGCATAATAAATATTCAATCCAAGGGTTCCAATAATTAAAGAACAACATCAAGTAGTTCTACATGCTAATTTCTAAACACAATACTCTATAAATTAGTTGGAGAATCTCAATTTTAAATTTATCTTGTTTTAATTTCACTAAAATTTAGTTTTTTATTAATTCTCTATATGATTTAAAAAATGATACATATATATTGTAATTGAACCTGGATAAATGAGGTAATGATGAGAATATTGATTCCACATGTAAATGGTCTGAATAAGAAAATGAAATGGATGAGATATAGGTTTGGCCCATTACTGTTTATCCAAATAAGTGGCTTAACCCTAACATATACCAACTCTAAACAGGTATAGGATACTATAGGGACAAGGTTTGAGAATGAAACACAAATAACATGGGGTCTAACTCAGGAAGAAATTCAAGAGAATTTTTGGGTAGAGAAGGATGTGTAGGTCAAAACCACATAAACTACATGCACCATTTGATGAGGGATGATCCACTACAACTTCCAAAAAGGGGAATTAAAAACATATAGTTCCTACATTTAGGTAAAACCATGTTTCTATTCCGTTTTATTTTTCTTTCTACTATTTGGATTTTCTTTATATAAAATTTGAAAGTATGTTCACTCTCCTTATAGGTTTTTCACAGAGGGAAATAGTTGTGGGAATAATAATGTTTAATTGAAATCTTCTATCTGATCAACTAGATTATAGTCACCCACCATATTAGTTTACTAATACCATATTAATGAAATTTGAAAATGGCTAAAGTCATTATTTAGTTCTTATAGGGGAAGAAGCATCATTGTGTGGGAAGGGAAACATGTTTGCAGCTAGATTATGGTTTTTCTGGTATACCGTTATTTTTTATTTCAATGTTTAACTTGAGATTTATTGGACACTTTTGAAATTTTTGTACAATTGAGTTGATTGTTCTAATTATCTTGAAATCCAAATATGAAAACTCACATGATTACTGATATGTTTTTAATCATTAATAATTTTTTGTCTTTTGATGAATTTTTGTTCCATATGATGAATCATTGTAGGTAAAATATTTTCCAATAAAAATATTTCCCAACCTAAGATGATCTAACCCTTTTTGACATTTTATTATAGTTCACAATTTAATTAGAGCATAGAGAATTCTTTGAAATATAGAACAACCATTTTTTTCTTTTACAATGTTTTGTGAGGTTTTGAGTGCTCAAAATTATATAGTTGGTTTTTAATATTTAAATCATTTTTTTACTCTTTTGAAGACTACCAAAAATCCAACCTTCTTTATAATGATATTTGATTCCATTAATTTTTAACCAACTATGCTATTAAGATTTGAAAGATTCTAAGGTAATCTAATTTTTTTCCGGAGGATAGGTTTTTTTGGAATCGAGACCCAGATATGTCTTTAAAACATTAAAAAATCCTTAAAAAATGTGTTTTTGGAAGAGTCTTCATTACATGGGGGTTTTATGGGTGTCAGATATTTGGTTGGTGAAGAGTCAGAGTGGATGGGTTACTAAAAATAATATCTACATGCCATTCATTACTTAAATGAGTCATTCACACCATGAATGTATTCTTTGTGGTGATTGCAAGTCATTAGAGTGTTTTTTGGGATCAAGAATATTTTAGAGAAAAGTCAGATGGACCTAGAATGAAATTTCACAATAGGTGAACCACTATAAGGAGGAATGTTCTGTAATATACCTCATGGGTGAAAATGTAATTCTCCTTATGTATTGAATGATTCCAAGTATGGGAATGAAATATGAGGTTTTTTAATGTCCAAAATGATAATAGAGAAACACTAATGTTGGGTGTTTTTATTAGCATAACACCTAATGTGTACCACCCGTGGTAAATAGGGGGAAGGGGAGAAACTACCTAGATGGATGTTTCATGGGAAATTGATGGGGGTATAATGATTTTATGAGTTTTATTTTAGAGGCTTATCTTGATACATAAAAATCAAATGAAATTATAAATTTCATGAAATTCCCACAAACATAACAATACTAATCATAAAATCTTAGTACAAACTAAATAATTTTAATTATAAAAAAATGAATCCATATAATTTAAAATTAAATAAATTTTATTTCCATATATTATTTGAATAATTAAATTATAAAAGAGTATCATACTTGCTTCCACCCATGGTCTAACATCACAGTCCTCCCCATTG
Source organism: Viscum album (assembly GCA_963277665.1). NCBI lineage: Eukaryota > Viridiplantae > Streptophyta > Magnoliopsida > Santalales > Viscaceae > Viscum > Viscum album. Next base: position 1,687,566,517 of record OY728163.1, on the reverse strand, counting down.
TGTGGAGTTATTTAGTAGCATCATTAATTATTTATTTCTTCCTAATGCTTCAAAAAAATAATTTTCAATTATAAAAAACTAAGTATTAATGAAAATAAAGGCAATTTCCATTAAAAACATGAAATTTTATTAATACATTGAATTTGGTACTTTTTTAATATGGAATAATTTCTCTATAATATGCTACTAGAAACTCATTCATGGTTTGTGTGGCCTCAAAATCCATACCAAATCCAGCCCTCAATCAATAATACAACTCATACATACATGATCCCCATAAATCATTTAATTCCATTTGTCATGCTATACTCATAGCCTCACCATTGAGTTACTTAAAATTAATATGTCACCAAAATATTAATTCATATAAATTCAATAATAATATAACATTAAATCCAATTAATTTTCTTATCGATATTTGTGCCCAAGAATTATCAGTTACATAATTTGAAAGGTGTCCCTAAGAGAGTTTTTTAACAGGAATGATGTCAGAGTCTTTGGAAAGAAACAAAATAAAACTCCTACATTCTCACTCAATTTTTCCAGTAATTTTATTTTCTTTATTGTACTCCACCGTTATCTATGTGCGGTTGTTCCACAACACAGTCATGCGCGTACTCCCATGCCACCTTGCATTATTTCCAGCTATAAAATGAAAAAATAAATATTATATAAATAAATATTATAATGAAAATATATTACGGTAAATTTTTTACTCATGTTAGAAAATATATATGAGGTATTTATATCAGTAGGGTCCACTAGATCTCTAGGATATGAATGAATGTCAATCTGTACAAATTGAGTGGGACCCAATATCTACTTTGGAGGATCAGAATGTGTTAGTGTTGAAGTAGAAGAAACATGAATTTAGAATCTTGGGGAGAATAAATTATATGGAATAGAATATGGGATATATGTTTGTGAAAATACATAATATGGATGGGGACTTGGATCTGTTATCAGATAAGGGAATGTAAGTGCGGAAACTCATATGCAAATGGTTGTGAAAACATAGGTGGCCCAAATATCCTCGTTTACTTTAACGATACAACATGATCATAAGGTTTTAAAGATGGAATGCCATAGGAATGGAAGTGGTGTGATCGAGTATGCTGAGTAGAGCATGTAGCTCTAGTACCACCCCTCATATCTTCTGGAAGAGCACTAGTGCCACTAGGCTGGAAGAAGAATAACTATTTTTGAAGTCATGGACCATGATTAAAGGTTAAAACTATTAATCACATGACACTATATCTTATTGATATATATACTGGAAATAAAATACACACCAAAGGCCCCATAGGAGGGACTATCATCTCTCTCATTCGGTGATTATTGTCTGTCATACTTTTCCATTATATATCTTCAATGAGTATAATTTACATCATTGGAAAAGACATATGGAATAAATTAAAAATCCATAACTAATGTGTAATGAAAACATGATATAAGATGAAACATAAGTCAATTAAGGAATTCCAACTGTCAAACCAAATAAAGGTTATATAGTGATATAACAAAAGCATTTTATATTAAGTGGGTAGAATATGGAAACATAAATGACACATCATAGAAAAATCAATATATTCAAATTGGCATGATTATCATGGGTATGATATAGTTTTATTCTATTCTCATTTTAATCCAATTCAATTTTTGTTTGGCCATTTGGTTTATTTTTGTCATTTGATTAGGTAATTTATCCATTTTATTTCCTTAGGCCATTTGGTTCATTTTGGTAAATCGATTAGGTAATTTTTACATTTTTATTTGTCTTAGGTCATTTTGTTCATATTCAAGGTTAGATCATTTTTTCATTTTTTGGTTTGGTCATTATTTTCATTGGTTTGAATTTTCATGTTAATTAGTTTAATATGTTCAATTTAATTCATCTTTTTTTTGTTCTAATTTAAATTTTTTTGTTTTGTTTTGGTATGCTTTAATATATTTCTATTAAATATTATAAAATTCAACTCAAAGTAAATTACAACCAGTATATATATACAATTCACATTAAGGTCAAGTTGAATATAATTTTTTTTAATAAATAGTAATTAAATTTGAAAAGTAAAAACCCTAAAAAATCATGTTCAGGTAAAAAAAGAACTAAGAACACATATATGTGATTATATACATTTCCCAACACAAATTTAGGTTCATAATAACATTTTTCAATTGAACCATTAGAGTCATTATAAGTAATAAATTGATCGGGGACCTTGGGAGATAGGGAAATGCCAATTCCATAATCACCATCATAAAAAATATGTCTTGGTATCACTTCAATAATGAAACAAAATTCAGGTAATAGATAATATTTAAAATAGAAAACTTTTTTATCTATTGATGCTAATTTATATGTCTAATTGATAGAAAGAGTGTGATTCATGTTAATAAATAGAAATCAACAATCATCAATAAATGTTCCATGAATCATCATTGAATCAAACCAACTTCATTTCATCAAAGTGACTCGACCAGGAGAGTGATAATGCAATATTAGTATTTTCTCAATGATCCCATAATATGATATATTTTCAAAACAAGGTCAAATATCCGATGAACTGACATAAAAGTATGTTTTTTAAGTTTCTATAACACTATCATGTTGTGTTCTCATGTCCATTTCGCATTCACTAGCAATAAATCTATGCCCATTGTTGAAAAATGATTTTTATTTACGAACCATAGAATTAGGATAAAAATTTGAAGCTCTTATTTACTTAGAGATAGAGAAATTAGGACAACTCAATAGCATAAATAAAAATGAATATTAAAATTAATTAAATACAGACTTTATTAATTTATTACAGTTATACTTATAGCTTTAATTTCAACTAATCAAAAGGCTATTTTCTATGAAATGTCACTTTCCTTCTCAATGATAAGGAACAAAAATTTATATTCATCAATTTTTATGTTCCCTTACAAAAATTAAAATAGTTTAACAGATATGTAAATTTATATGATATGAGAAAATATATACAAGATCAATTTATTTACTTGTTCTAGTCATCAAACAATTCATAGTTAAAAACAACTATACAAAGCGCCATCTACCACTCTTCAAGCCATAATATGGTCAATATATATGATCATAGAATTCCCCCTATATGGAGAATTAATGGAAAACTGGCTTAAATTTTATCATACTATTATTCTTTATTTCTCATTACTCAGTTCTCTCTCTTAGGTATATTACAAAAATACATTGAAAAAAATACATACATTATTAAGCGAAGTAACATTTAATGATATAAACTCAGGGATGATTCCTATTACAAAGATAAGAATTAAAATTTTACATTTTCTATCCAGTTTCATGCTTCCAAAAATATGAAATAGGTCCTCCAAGAAGTATTTAATTTGTTTAACCAATATTTAGATGCAACATGCATGTCAAAAATGATGGAGGAAATATTTTCTCTGACTCACACAAAATTAATGGTGCCTCTGCCAATTTTTTGTTCAAAAATTTTGTAGAAAACTAATTAGCATAATAATATCTATAAAATTGTTACAATGGAATAACTGAAACCATTACATTATTAGACTATAGATGAAAAGTTACTATTGAAATCCACTCATGTAGATGGATCTGATAATCAAAAATCTTTAAAATTTTAGCATCAACTCTCCTCTATTGAGCCATTTTGATATGTTTATTGAATATAATCAGGAACATTAATAGCATCTAGTACTTATAGAAAGATTATTTTTTTCTATAGGATTCATCACACAAGTGGCATATAGAAGTTTCCATTTATTTTCACTAAGACACACAGAATGAAATTTTGGTATAATAACCTAATCCACGAAGTCAAATTGTGATCATAAATAAATTTCCTCTTTCCCTTTAAATTTATAAGAATTAAATGAAAAATTTAACATCTTTTTTTTTTCAATGTGCATTATGTTTAAGAAATGACATAAAAAATTATTTTGTGAAAAGGTAAACTCAGAGAACATACTTTTTTCTTCAAATTGTAATTGGATTTAGTGGAACCATTCTTTATATTTCTAGATTTTATTTGAACCTTCCTGAAAGAAAAAAAATGAAATCATGAAATTAAATAATCACATCATTCCTAGACATAAACTGAGGTAGATTTTTGGACTCCATGGTATTTTCAATCCTTTGAACATAATTTCTATATAGATGATCCGTTGGAAAGAATCGTGAATGTCCCATAAAACTGAAACGTTTGTAATATTTATGACTTATGCATTGTGTTTTCTTCATGCAAACTAAACATGAATTTTTCACTTTATGATTCACCCATACATCATTGGATAAGTAGGAAAATCATTTTTAGTCCACATAAGCATAAAACACATATGAAATAGATCTTTCTAATATTCATTGTATATTCTCAAACCCACATTCGAATGATGTTTGAACTATTTTATTAAGGCCTGTATGTATACATCTATATCATTTCCTGGATCCGAAGTTCTAAATATTACTATAAATGTGAATGTTAATGGGTTTTTTCATGTACATCCATGAAGGAAGGTTATATATGTGTATGAAAAATAGCCATGTGATGTGATATATAAGATTCTTACCAAATGGATTAATACCATCACTTGAAAGACCCAACCAAACATTATGCATTTTAAATATGAAATAAAGATGTTGAGAATCAACTGTAATATTTGGAAATCCATCTTCAAGTTTAAAAAACTCATCATTATCCTTCTTTCTCTCAGTATCATTCCATCACATTTTTATTTATATTTCATCAGACATTAAATGATTATGGGGTCTAGCTATCAGTGGAATGTACCAAATTACTTTATGTGTTATACAGAATGGTGTTCCACTCGCATTTTACTTTCACCAAGATGTGCCAAATTTTATATGATCATTTGGTTCTATATTTTCCTCCCAGAATAAGCTGTTGTATTTCAATCAAGCAAGCATTTTGTTTTTAGAAAGTCCAAGTTCCTCAGCAAACTTCCATGATATATAATGGTTTGCGTAAATATCTGCATCATCTAGAATTAAGTCCTTCCAAAACGTGATATTGTAATTAAAAGTTGTATTAGAAATACCATTCATGGTTTTCCCATGAAACTGTTAGATTACAAATTCTAGATTTTTCATTTTACCACATTGCTGATATACTCAAGTTGGGGAAACATTATTAAAATTTTCATCTCTGTCAACATCAATATTTTCAGTAAATTAATCATGAGTGATCGTATCAAAGTTTTATTAGGTCATAATCCTTTTATTCTCATGACAAAAAATAAATGGAAACCAGTCATCAGATAAATTCTTCAATCTATTCCTCTCATTTAGATCATACATTTTTTTAGATTACATTTGATTCCCATTGTGATACAACACAGTATTTTGTTTGAATATAATATTTGGTTACATGGTAGTTAACTTCTTCATAACATAACCAAGTTTTTCAAAAACAATTATAACATGTACAATGTATGTCACCAATATCTGATGCAATGTTAAATATAAATTTTAAAGAGGTCTTCAACTTGATTTTAAAATCCCTTGAGATACGATCAGTTTCATACGTACAAATTCTATCCATTATTTAATTTTGTTTTTGAAAAATCTTGTCTTAAATGAAATGAAATAATATTGAGGTTAAATCAAATATATTTTTAAGAAAACATGAATGTTTCACTTTATATGGAACCATAACTGACACACTAGTTTTTTAAAGCTTGGGTCCGAAGCCTCAATTTATTATTAAAGAAAATTCCTCATTTAGTCTCAGTAAAGGGAGACCCATTACATAGCTTGAAGGCCCAAGGCCAAGTGGCCTGAATATAGGGCTTGAAAGCCCATTTTTTGGCCCAAAGGACCCCTCAGTGAACAGTACCACTATAATACCCATACTTCTGCAATACCTTCTATAGTTCTACTACTGCTACAATTCTATCTTTAGAGCCTCCAGCACTATAGTTCCACCACTGCTACAGTTCCACCATTTCTATATTACTGCTACAGTACCGTACCATAGCACCACTACATTACCCCTAAAATATTTCCTTTCTCAGATTTGATTTTGGGTCTTTTGGATGGAATGTAGGAGCCTATAAAACTTGGGTACTGACACACTTGTCTATATATGAATCATAATATAAATCACACCAAAATAACACACACAAACACACACATATATATTTATAAAAAAATAATATAATTATAAAATTGTGATATTAAATTCAAATATATCAATGAGTAATATCTATACATAATATGCCAATGAACCTATACCCAACTTGTATAAGCTCTTATTTGGAATTCAAAAATCTAGGATCAAATCTGGGTGGGGGAGGAATTATCTTGTTTTTTTAGAATAATTGTAGTGTAGCCATAGTGGTACTGTAGTAGCGTTGGAACTTTAGTGGAGGAGGTACTGTAGTGGGGGCACAACTATAGCAGGTACTATAGAAGCCTGGTTACTATAGTAGTACTATTCACTGAGGGGCCCTTTGGGCAAAAAAATGGGCTTTCAAGCCTTGTATTCATACCACTTTATGTTGGTCCTTTAGGCTATGTAATGGGTTTCCCTCTACCAGGAGAAAAAGAGGTATTTGATTTAATACTAAAACGATGCTTCAACCCAAAACAAAAAAAACTATACATAATACTACAAAAATTTGTATTTATATTCTTTGTTTGTATTTATTATCTTATTAAACTTATTTTTTAAGTGTGTGTAGTGATGAGTGAATGTCTGCTAAAGTTGATAAAATTGATGAATTTTATAAAACAACAGAAAAAATAAATTAAAAGTATGTGTGAAGTAATGTGTGAGAATTAATGAGAAAGTGTAAAAAATGAGTGTATGAGATAAAATTGTGAGCAAGTGAATCAATTAATAACCAAATTATTGAAATTAATAAAATAATTTTAATGTTGATTCATTTGAATCATGTTACATGAAATATTATTCCAAAAATAATACCTTTATGGGATCCTAGAACATTAGTTTATTATAGATCAATTATAATGGTAATCATTAGTGGGTCATCATAACAAGGAATAATTATAGAGATCACATGAATCATAGTTAATATGATTGAAAATAATTTTATAAATCAATATCTATCTTGGATAATTATGAGAAATAGTTCAGATTAAGTCAAAATTTATAGAGATAACTGCATTGAATAATTAATGATATATCTAATCCATGGTGACCCTCAAATAAAGATATTTTTTTAGTATATGGATTCAAAATTTTAGTATCAGGGAGAAATGATTACATTAAAGGATATTTTTATTATCAACATCTTATCATAATATGGTGTTTATGTTAAGTAGTTTATACACCATCAAAGATGATATTTTTTATAAGGTGTTTTTAAGGTATACATCTTTGAAAAATTGATATTTTTTTGAATTTAATTTATCATATTTTATTCCATTGATTGTTAATTACTTTCACAGGACTTTTATTGTTTTATATAGGCTTTAATTTGAGTTTGAATTCCTCAATAGAAGATTTTTCTGACAACATAGGCGATCTTATAGTGTGAGATTGGATTACCCTTGTATGGACATTCAATGACTATTAAGGGTTATTAAATAATGTTAGTGGGATTCCCATATTGTTACACACCACAATATCTAATCTTATTTAAGGAAATATTCACTTAAGACACTCTCAAACTTTTGAGGCTTGTACAATACATAATAGAATACCACTTCCAATGGTTTTTTATTATAGCTAAATATTATTCAATATGATAACTTGATTTACCATTTTTATATATAATAAATTTTTATCCAAAGGGTATGTTTACGTAACATTGTAAGAATATAAAATAATTTTTTATCACCTCATCATGTAATATTTAATTTTTAAATATTTAACAAATTATTTATGAAGATAGTATAGATGACTTGATGTGTATAGTGTATCTAATGGTTAGGGAATAAAAAACAAAATTATATAGGTGGATGATATCCTTAGATAATAGTAATGAGTTATCCTCTATTAATACTATATTTTTTCTAAATTATTTCACAATAATACCCAAAACGCAATAACATGTATGAAAATTAATATTATCAATATTATTCTTGTATTGTAGAACTATACATATTAAACATTTATTTAAATAATCTTATATAATGTATAAATAATTAAACACATTATAATTCATTATATAAATATCATAAGAATAATAGGTTTATATTAGATTTATATAGAAGTAGAGAGTAACTGAATTTAAAAAATACATCACACACAAACAGATTTATCATGTAATTAAATAACAATTATAATTAATACTAACCTTCATTCAATGAATATATAATTTTGATAGAAATTTTTGGTAAATTGTTAAGACCTATAAAATAAAAAATGTTTTTATATAGGATAGATGATGTATTTGGAACATACAAATTTGATATTCAAGAATAATTGAATGAAAAATGCAAGGGATGAGAGATTGCTGCAGATGGGGAATGAAACCAAATGTCATATGTCAGTGTTGTAAACATATACAAAAAAGTAAAATGATTCATGGAATAAGATATGACTTATTTTGAACTCACAAATTTGATGTTATTGAAATTGAATGAATGAAACTGAGGACGGATCATCAACTGGGAAAAAATATGTACTGATCATAAGGAAGAAATGTGGATCGATTCTGACATGAGGATTAGCTATCCACATGTTGTATTTGGTGGAATTATATTCCAATTATTTTAAAAAACCATTGGTATGGAGTTATCTATCCCAATGGGGTTTTAAAACCGTTGTGATATACTTCATTAAAATAGCTTATCCCAATGGTTTTGAAAAATATTGGGATATAACCCCTATACCAATGATTTTTGAATACCAATGGTAAATGGGCATGGGTATAGACCCACATTCTAGTAATGCCAATTCTTCACAAGAATATCCTTATTTTCTGATACTCCCAGCTTTCATGAAGCTCACTTCCTTCATGAAGCTGAATGCATTCGCAATCCTCAATACTTTTGCAAAGCTCACATGGCCTTCAAAAATCTCGCCCCTTTAACAAATCATACTTAGCATTCATGATGCTCAAAACATTCAAAAATCATAAAATATCTTTGTACAAACCCATTTATCTTAAAAAAATGATCTTATAAAATTCATTCTTATAAGAAAGATCCTTCGGGAACCACCTACATGAACCATATTCACAAATTAAAATACATTAGAATTTTTTAAGCCTTTCTTGCTTTCAAATGAGGGGAATACTAATATTTATATACATTCCCTCCCTTTCATGAAGCTTGAAACCCCTATAACAAATTCATTTGAATATTTACATTATTATTTGTGAACCTATCTACCTTCATAAATATTCAGGGAAATTGTCATGTTCATGAAGATTATAATAGTCTTACTGATTATTGTCAACCCTTCATGCTCAATACTCTTTAATGAAGATACACAACTTCAAAAAACAAAGAACATTCACAATGAACCGAAAAATCAAGAAAAATCAATTTTTTTAAAAAGCCATTCCTTTACCATATCTTTATGTGGAATTAATGGAAATAAAACTTTCATGAAGCTTGAGTCCTCCTCTAAATTTTAGACCCCCAAAATTTGGAAAACACTAGGAAATAATGCCACCTTGTATATAGAGTTTTCAATATCACCTCTAGAGAATCCAATCAATTGTATTGGATCTTTTACAACATTTATTTTTAACATTCTCTTTGGAAATCCAAAGTTGATCTTGGAAACATTCTTTTTCAATAAACATAATCTACCGAAAATAACTACACTACTACACTGTGGTATTTTTTCCCAATAATAACCTCCTTTGGGGTTGTACACAATTATTCACATTTTAAGATCATGTTAAAGCTTCTTCCATATTCTACCAAAATTAATTTTTATGATTCATATATATATCAAGGATTTACTCAAAAAACACTCTAATATTACATGATCCATGCTCAGTATGAAAAAAGAGCAAAGCTTTCAAATTTTATCAATGAATAACATCATTATTGAAATAGTTAACTTATTTTACCATGAACCCCATTTTTAGTGATTATATCCTTTGATATAACTTATTTAGCATCATTATATTTAAACCACCTACTTGACTACCCCCTATCAGTTTCTCCCCTTTCATGATCAGTATATTTTCCCCCCATTTTTCAATGAACCCAAAGGTCACACTTTTGTGAATTTTAAGTGTAGGGAGTCAATTGAACTCCAAGAGCTAGTCGATTCCTCTCAAATTCCTCTTTAGGTAATGCCTTTTTCGGAATTCCTCCAACCTATAGTTCTGTAGGAACATAATCAAACATTAAAATCCAAAATTCCACCTTCTCCTTGATAAAATGATACTTTATTTCAATATGATTCATCCATGAGTGATGGAAAGAACTATTTATAAGATTTATAGTACTTGAATTATCACAGTGGATTCTAATCAGATACTTCACTTAATCTTGCATATCATCATGTTTTTGCTTCAAACATTATAACTACATACATTCTTGAGTATCCACAATATATTTAGCTTCTACCGTTATCAAAGAAAAGAAATATTATATCCTGATTAGACCAGAAATACACAATCCCATAAGATAGAATACACCACAAGATATTGAATTTCTATCATCTGCTTTACATGACCAATCTACATTTATATAGCCCAATAGATCATTCTTAGATTTTTCATTATACAGAATAAAACAATTCACCGTTCCATTGATATACCGAGGTATTATTTTTTTACTTCAAGTACGTTACATTCTGTGGGATTTTTTTGATATTGTTCTACTTGGAATGTTGAAAAAATAATATCAGGTTGTGTTGTTATTAATCATTTTTCTATTAAGCACCAAGAACCACTAATGATCTTCCTATATTCTATGATATTAACCACTTTTCCATCATCATCTCATGATAGTTTCATCCACGTATCTATAAATGTCTTAAACTCATTAGAATTATCCATTATATAAATTCTCAAAATCTTTTATTCATATTTGTATTGAGAAATAAATGTGAAATTAAATACTTGTGTCAAAATTAAACCAAGGAAAAAAGTTTGTTCACAAATTACTAACATTTCAAAATCACCTTTCATGAACTCTACAAACTATTTTCACTTCACTTCATCTGACACAATAATGAATATATCATCGACATACACCATCAAAATCATCATTTGATTAAATTCATTGTTGGCATATTGATTGTAATCAAATCCACCATGCTGAAAAACAATCTTCTTCAAAAACTGATCAAGGATTGAATACCACACTCTTGGTGCTTACATCAACCCATATAGCACCGTCTTTAAGTTAAAAAATATATTCTCATTTTCATGAATAATAAAAACATCTAGTTTCACTATATATTCTTTTTTCATCTTGAAGACGATTCCTAAATTCTAACATGAAATCCATATAAAAATCATTGAATTTACATTTTTCTACTACTTCCAAGAATTAGAGATTAGTCACGGTCCTTGAAATAGGTGAAAATGTCTCATCAAAATCGATTCTCTAAATCTGGGAGTATCCCTTTCACACGGGTCATTTTTTTCAGTATTACCAATCCATATTCATTTTTTTTATGGAAAACTAATTTAGTCCCAATGACATTATTAACTATCCATATCAAAACAATCACCCAAAAAACATCTAATTATGAACTGATATAAATCATTAATAACAATTATCGAGATGATTTCAGATGTTGAATTACTATTCAGAATGAGTAGAAATATTTTTGAAGAATCTTTTCATATTCTCTTCTAGCTTATTTGTATCATGAAAAAAGTTAACATATACCATATTGTAAAAAAATAGATAATCATAAAATATATGAATGTTTCTAATTCTCCCCCAATTAGTATTCTCCATGTGGAAAAATAACTCTTGAAATGATGAATTATACTAATGTTTGAATATTCAATGCGACTTTGATCCACAATATCATTCATGTATATCATTGATAAATCTTCAGTTTCACATCATACAATTCATCATATAATCAACCCTTTCTATAGAACACCTCTTTTAGATACACATTAGGAAAATGGAGTTGTTATGTAACACCAATTGCTTAATCTGATACCATATGTGAATTTCAACAGTTGAAATTATTCTTGTTGCATGTATCTCCATTTATAGTTTTGAAATCATTCCCTTTAAACACACAAAATCCCCATGGATTGTATCTCCCCTGTAGTCATACAAAACTTATAAAAGAAATTTGAAACATTTAACACATATGGAGAGCGGTACATATAGAATCGTAAAGAGTAAGACTATGACCGATCTTGATAGACCAACCCTTTGATATTTTATTGCAAATAATTTCACTCTTTATATGGTTGTTCTAATTGAACATCCAACTTCAAATGTTCCAAAAATATAAATAGAAAATATTTACCCACATTCTTAGTATTATTCTAATATGCACGTTCTCTAAGCATGCCATTCTTCAAAATTTGGGGTTTAATCTCCCTGGAACAAATTTCAATATTTTCTAATCCACTTATATTTCAATTTTCATGATACATTCTATGAGAAGTAATATTTTCAATGATCACCTACACTTGAATATTACTCTATTAGAGGGTTCTTTCACTTTCCTTTACTTATTACCATGTTTTATAAGACATGTATTTGTTGAGTAATTTTTTATTATGTTTTCATTTATTAGATATTCTGGTCAACTCACCCTAATGTTCATAGAGTGAGTCCTTCACTAAACATAAATTAATTTCACTTCTAATAAGATAAGTTTAATATGTTTCATAAAATGGTTTAAAACCATTTTTCAACTTATTAGATTTTATTCTAGTATACGATTTCTGGTTATGCACCAATTGAGTTGGGATATACTTTTGAGTTTCATTTCCTTTCCTGTTTTCTTCAAGATGAAATATGTTTTAAAATTCCCATGATTAGAACATATAAAACACCTCCCTTTTAAAAAAATTGCATCATGATTTATAAAATGATATTTTTATGATTCCATACAGATTTTACTTATGACAATGAGACCTCAGGCTTCTTGACACATAATATTGATGTTTCACTATCTTCAACAATAAAAGCATCTAATGGATACTTTCTTCTGGGAGACATTCCATTCAGAATTTTCTAGAATATTATACTTATCCTCAGATTTAGAAATACTTATATCTTTATGAAATGAAATATACTTCAATGTATCAAAAGAAAAATTTTAAATTTGGCAATGCTTATAATAGAAATAGAACATATTATCATCTATTATTTTATATGTCTTATTAGGTATATATATCTCTTATTGGAGTTTTCCAATTTTGATTACTATTGACAACTATTTTCCTCTCATACATGGGAGATGGTTCAGAAAATACAATACATTATTTTCCTAAACATTATGCACGTTGGGATGAGACAATAATTTAATGATTCTCCTCTTAAATACAATATTTTATTTTCATTTCATTATTACAATCTAAAGGATAGTAAAATAATAAATGTAATGTAAACTTCAATTTGGGATTTTATTTGGCATTAGTTCTCCCCAATTATTTTTTGATTGACTCTTGATCTTATACCAATTATTGAGTCTTATTTTCCCTAGATTCATGTTGAGAATTTAGTTCTCTCATGAGATTGTTCCCATTAGTCATCTGATCTTTCAATTTTTGGGATAGCATATCCACCATGTAACTATGATTCATTGTTTTATAATTCATCTATGAAACATAATCATTAAATTACCCCTTTTATTATTATATCCTTTGATTCTAATATATTTTTATTGAAAATTGTATATCATGGTCATTATTTTTGGCTTCTAAATTCTAAACGTTTTCTGATTTTAGAATCATTCTTTATCATCAGATTTTAGTTTTCGTAGTTCTTCATATTGGGAATAATTCTTCTCCCATAGATCTATGTCCAATTCAAAAATTATTAAATTTAAACCATTTAGATTATTGACTTTAATTTATTGAGCTTGGATCCAGATTTATTTATAAATTTCTTCATCTTTTAATTTCTGATTTAATTTCATTATAACACGGACAACTCCACTTTTTGACTTCCTAAAATTTATCCGTCATATGTAGTTTCAATATCAATAGGAATATCTGGTTCTTCACTAATTCATATTGAATTATTTAATGGGTAAATATTATAATTTTATGATTTTCCCAAACCTATATTTATAACATTATATGTTTCCCTATACTGAATCAAACCTATTCTATAAAAACATCCACATTGAAAAGTACCACACAACTTTTTCTTCTTATTTTAAGATCATCTCTCTTCCAGGATACAGTAAGATAAAATAAAATTAAAACCCCAATTAAATTTTTAGTATAGACATTTATAGAGAGAATAAATTAAATAAAAGTAACCTTCCTCTGACAACTATTATTAGTTCTAAAAAGGGGCTTAGATACACTAAGAGGGGGGGGGGGAGGGTGAATCATGATATTCTTATTCTTTTTGAAATTATTCTTACTCCACTAGATCATAAACTCTATATTATAAAGTAAAAATCAGTTTATCATTAATTTTTATGTTTATATTATCCTTTACCAATAAATTTGATCATGATTAATAAAAATTAAAAAAGAAAGTTGGAATAAGGACGCACTTGTATTCTCTTGGTTCACCACTATGGGATAGTATAAGGTCATGCATACAATAGTGTGTTCAGGTACCAATATCACTGAGCTCACTTATTTTTTGTTTAGTCTAGGTCACTCTTACCTAGGCTCACATACCTTACAATTTTTGTAGTAGACCCATTGTCCCTTATAGTTTGCAATAAATCACAATTAGAAATCCCACTACTCTCTCAACTAATGTTTGTTAACTTCTCCATTAGATGATTCTTTTTTTGATCACATGTATCAATTTTTTTAACACATAATTCGGTGTACCATTATGATCCACTTTCATTCACTTGATGAATACCATTTTGACATAGATTTATTGGGAAATCACTTCTAATTCACATGATATTTCATTTTACAAAACCCCTCTTTGGACTTTTGTGAAACTACCCAATTATGCATAAGAATATACTTGTATTTCAATTCTTCCATCTATATCAATTCTAACTTCCTTAATTAATATCTCTTCCTTTATAATGATCACTATTTTCTAAACACTCCCATTTCATTTTTGAAGATCACTTCTTTCAAAAATCTCACTAAGACTTCACGGTTCTCACAACATTTGTGAAGTTTACATAGAAATATTTGATAACCATTTCTTTATGAAATAGAAGATATTATAAAACAATTTTCATAATAAATATCATTTACTAACCATGTTCATGAAAAAAATTCATGAATTCAAACATTATTTTATTTTTGTTAATGATTTATTTCTTTCAAATCAGTGTTAACCTCCTATTTATTTACACATCCTCCCTTCCGTGAAGCACTCAACCCCCCCAACACCATTTTGTGATGAACAACATTATTTTTTCATAAAACTCATAAACCTACCTTCCTTTGAAATGTTTCAAGGGTGTTTTATTATTCATTAATACTCTCATAGTCTTGAATACACTTTTGTACCCTTTGCACTTAACCTTATTTCTTAAATCTCTAGACCTTCACGAAAAAGAAAATTTTCACAAAGCCCCGTAAATTTATTAAATATCAACCATTAATGAAATCAATGCCTTTTAAATATTTTTTATGAGGGATTCAAGAAAATAAAACATTGGTGAAGCTTTGGTTTACCTCCAAACATTGGGCCCAAAATTAGGAAAACCCTATGAAACATTTAAATTTTGTAGACACAATTTTATGTACCAAAAATAGAGAATATATTCCATTCTATTAGATCTTTTGCAACATAACTTATAAATAATCTATATGGAACTAAAAAATTGACATTTTCCACATTCATTAAAATAAACAATCTACCCCTAAACACTAGAATTTTTCCTTGAAGGAATTTTTATCCCAACACCCAAGATTCCTTTTATAGATTGAACACACTAATCACACTGTGTGACACTATAGATATAAACACCTAATCTATTGGTCAATTTAATTTCTAAACTTTTCTATGATATAGACCATAATCCTTGAAACTCCCACTGTTCTCACATCCCATAATACAAATGCATCACCTAAAAAATCAGATACTCAGTCAAAAATTGAATAAGAATCATTATCAAAATGTTTCCACAACCTATTCAGACACTATCATGCACCTAGTGTTACAAAATTACCACTCACTTACCATTCATGTAATGGATAATAACCTACTTACTTATCGGTTGAGTTCTATAAAACCAATCATCCCACTAAGCTATACAAAAACAATTTCCAAAAAATAAAATTGTTGTTATACATTAATAGTAGCCCAAATCACACACCTATATTAATATATCATCAAACTAGAAAAACATCCCCCAAAAATCCATCCAAATCACTGGCTTCTATAGAAACACTTCTTTTTATTACATGACTATTACATCATTTTAATGATAAACAACAGATTAGTGTTACAAATTCGGGATCCAAGTTGTTTAGTGTATTGGTAAAATTATGGACATAACTTTTAAAAAATAAAACCAAAAATTTTATCTAATTCCTATTATCTATCTTCTTATTTTCCATTGTGTTATACTTAGAACCAATATTCACATGATGATATATATCAAAAGAAGGGGTGAGCTAAAATACCAATTAGAGGATATATAAGAACACGAATCAATACAGTATGGTGATCATAATCATAATAATAATAAAATAATCCTAGGATCATAATAATAATCATGAGAGGAAGAATTAAATAAATTCATGGAATTTGAAAATGTATAAAAATGAAACATCACGTCTTAGTGGTCAAATACCACACATAGTTCTGAACAAAGCTAGCATAATGTTCACACATATCTTACTTTATATCATGAGATTTAACACATTACCCAATGAATTTGAGTTATATATAAATCCTAGAAAACCCATCACATCATAACATTTACATGATCTATATAATTCTGGGATCATCCTTCACAACATAATATTTAAATTATCATGCGTGCTGCATAGAACATATATTAATCTTGGAAATAAAATAACCCATCGAAAAGAATGGGTTTCTTTTCCTAAATTATACATGCATAAAAGTTTGGGTTACCATGATAAAAATGGAATAATATTCTTGGTATCAATCATGATTAAAGAAGAAAAAAATCTCAAAAGAAGTAAAAGGTGTATTTTTTAAAAAGAAGAGTTATTTTGGAAAAATATTTTTTTTTGATAAAAATAGATTTTAAAAAAAATATCCTAGAAAATATAATAGAATGAAAAATAATTTAATTTATATAAAAATAAATTAACATCCAGAAAAAAAGTGATGTGATTGAGAGAAAACCCAAAGAAAGAGAGTTGGGTTCAAGAACACCCGTTACCTTATATTTGAATGATTTCTTCAATTTAATATCCCAGATAATAAAATAAAATATATTAATTAAAAAATATTTAACAATTTATACATGTATTTGATTAATTATAGTTTTATTAAGTTCATTTATGGTCTTTTAGATGTGTTATAGATTTTAATATCATTGTTTTAGAGTGTTAATTTTCGTAGTTTTCATGATTGGTTCACTTGTATATGAGTATAGAAGTTCATGTAAAATGGGAATGATTACCCAAAATTGAAATTATATTTTATTGTTGAAAATACAAAAGTTTATTTTGCATTGAATATAATTTTTATGATATTAGGTGAATCATTAGATAATTTGTTAATGAAAATGATTTAATTTATTTGATGGATTTTATAGCCATTATGAACTTGTATCATTTTATTTAAAATCATGATTATATATTGGTTCCAAAAAATTCTATAAAATATAATATGTATAATAACATATTATTTAACTATAATTATTTCTCAATAAATATCCTTGAAGTTGGTGGTAAAAAATGAAAATGCCTCATCCAAAAATGCAGTAAATCGACACACCATAGATGATATATTCATTTATAGAATAAAAGGAAATGGGAATAGACTTGAAGATAAATTATTATACTAACATAAAAAATTATAGTATATAAATTATAATGGAGTTATCATGATTATTTGATTGGTGGAGGTGGGGTGAAGATAAAAAAGAAATGAAATTAAAAATAAATTAAAAGGAAAAGAAAGAGGGTCTTACATCTTGAATGTATCCTCCATGAGAACCTCTTTATGGAAAATGTTTTTTTCTTTTGAGGAGAAAAAGATCTCTTGGATGTTGGGGAGGGTCTTGGGAAGTGTATTCAGAAAAACTTTGAAATGTCTAAAATCTTGGAATGTGTGTGGAGAAGAGGCGGTGATGGGTATTTAAGGTTGGTGAGAGGGGTCTTTTCTCATTATTTCATTCAATAGTTTATTATTTTTCAAAAAGAATATGAATATATTGAGAATTATCAATATATATATTAAAAAAATGAAGGCTAGTTTGAGATTATTATTCTTACATTAGTGTTTACTCATGGAATATTTTATATATCTTATAATATTTAAATACCATAAATTACTGTATTTTACTATTCACAAAATTGAAGTATTTTAGAAAAAAAAATTCACCAGAAATTTAAAAAAAATAGAATAAAAAAATGAAATCCATTTTTTGAATGTAATTTTTTATTTTTAAGGAATTTAATTTTTAATTAAAAATAGTTATTTTCTCGAAAAATACTAATTTTCAAATAATAATAGATTTTTTAATAATTTGAAAAATTAATTAAGGTCTCAATAAATTATCATATAATCACAAGAAAAAAACATTATTATATGAATAAATTTTATGAAAATAAATTTTCTTTTAAATTATTATATTAATTATAAAATTTTAACTAAATAATAACGACTTAAAAAATTCCAATACTTAATTAATTAAATTTTAAATACTTATTAACTTATAGTATTACATAATTATATAATATTGTCATTTATAAGATACATAAATTTTATTTATACATTCATACATGAGGTTACTATTCTATTGACTTGGTGACTATTCTTAATTATCACATTACTATTCCAAAGGTGAATTTATTATTCCACTGGTAAAGGTTGTTTAATTTCTAGAAATACCTATTATTTCATTAATTATTCATTTAAAAAGTTTTTATTGTTATATCTAAGTGATTTAATGAGATTTATATTATATGTAATAATTATAGGAAGGGAATATCCATTGAAAAAATAATGGGTTGTTACATTCTTCCCCCCTTATGAAATTTCACCCTTGAAATTTTGTTTTATAATCTAAGTTGAAAATATTTAAGGGTACTTATCATTCTTTGATCCCTATATTTCTCATGTTTCCACTTCTTACAGATGGTTACACCATAGTACTTTAACCAGGTCTGTATCCTTGTTGTGCAAGACTTTATATCCATATACCAAGATCCCCACTAGCTGCTCCCCATAAAAGAGAACATTTTTGAATAGTACCACCTTTTGATTCAGTACAAACGAGGGATCTGGTATGTACATCATCAAGAAGGATACATGGAATACATCATGTATATAAGACATGGTATATGGAAGTGCCATCCGATAGGCGACAACACCTACACGATCAAGGATCTCAAAGGGAACAATGTGTATGGGACTCAACATTCTTTTCTTCCCAAATCTAATGATCCTATTCCATAGAAAAATACATAGGAATCGCATTAATTTGACCTCACACTCCAGGTCTCATTTATGGTTTTCTACATAGCTCTTCTATCGGCTTTCAGCTACCTTGATGTGCTGCTGAAAGGGTTTCACCTTCATCACCATTTCTTCAAACATTCACAAACATAGAATCTTACATTCACTAACTTCATCCCAATATTCTAGTGTTCTATATATTTTTCCCATAGAGGGATTTATATGGATCCATTTGGATTCTTGAGTGAAAGCTATTGTTGTATGAGAAGTCGAATAGATGATGATTTCAGTACCATCCTCCTTTAATGTTTATAAGCATGATATCAACATGTATTCTAGTGTCTAAATAGTTTATTCATATTGGACATCAATTTGAGGATGATATGCCATAGTAATTTTTAGATTAGTGTTTAGAGAATGTTGGAGACTATTCCAAAACATGGAGGTGAATCTCAGATCTTGATCAGATACAATCGATATTGGTATTCCATGAAGCCTTAACACTTATCTAATATATATTCATTAAATTTTATTTAGTGGTAAGCACTCTTGATAAGTGTTAATTTGAGTTGTGTTTGTAAGATGATCATGTAAATCCCATATAGAATTATTTTCTTTGGATGTCTTCGGATGTCCGGTGACAAAGTCCATGGTGATGTTTTTGAATTTCCACATTGGTATGGGTAATGATTGCATCAACCACATTGACTTTTTTATTTCATCCTTCACATACTAACATTCCATGAAATTTGACTTATATTAAATAATATAATTCTTCATATTGTCCCACCAATACTTCTCTTAGAGATCACGATACATCATTGTGCTCCATTGGTAAATAGAAAAGGTCGGGCCATGTGGGTCATTCAGAATCTCCTTATTTATCTATGGATCTGATGGTACACTTAGTTGTGACCCAAATATTACAAATTATTCCATATCAATTTTAAACTCTAAGGATTAACAATTTCTCATAGGTTTGACCATCTTTTTAATTTACACACATTTTTTCAGCATCCTTTATTTTCTCCATAAGGGATGTTTGAGAAATCATTTGAGAAAGGATTGGCGATGTTCCTTAATTAATGATTACAATGTATATATTTTTAAAATATAATTGGATTGTATCCTTCTAAATTCCCATCATTGATAATATTATAAGGTCTTTTCTACTTAGACCATCCTCAGCTTTATTTTCTTTTCAAGGATGGTAGTGGATTGAGTAGTCAAAATCATTGATGAGATCTAACCATATTCACTGACACATATTAATATCATTATATGTGAATATATATATTAAGTATCTTACGATCATTATATGTTTCACACTTCTCCCAATAAAGATATGTCTTGATGATTTTCAATATAAATATCACAACTGCTTAATTTAGATCATTCATATGATAGTTTTTCTCATGAATTTTCCATTTTCATGAGGCATAGGTAGCCATTTTATAATTTTTAATTAGTATATCACTGAATAAATACATTAAAGAATCTAAATATACTATAATGAGTTACCCACTTTCTGGATGTGTGAGTAATGACATGGTGATAAGCCTCTTTTTAAGTCTTTGAAGCAGTCTTCAGATTTTCTGGTCTAGAAAAACTATTCTCCCTTCAGAGTCAACATGATTAGTTTGTTTCAAAATCATGAAAATTTGTTAACAAATCATCGATAATAACCAAAAAGACCATGGAAACTATGAATCTTTGTTATAGATATTGTCTTGGAAGGTTCTATAGATATTTCATTGCTGGTGATAACATGACCTAATAATGATACTTACTCCATCTAGAACTCACATTTACTATACATTAAATTAAATTTATCCCATTTTAAAGTTATTAGAACATTATTCAATTGCCCCTTAGGTTCCTCTTTTCTATTGGAGTATAATAGAATATCATCAATAAAGACAACAATTTTTTTTTCAGGTAATATCTAAAGACACTACTCACTAATTCCAAGAATATTGTTGGAGAAATTGTGAGTTTAAAAGGAATTAATATAATATCATAGTGTCCATACAAATTTCAAAAGGTAATATTGGGAATATATTCTTTTGTCACATTTAATTGGTTAAATCCTAACCAAAGTTCTAGATAGAGAATTACTTGGCGCCACATAGTTGATTAAATAAGTCATCTATACATGGAAGGGGATTTTTTTTAATCATTATCTTGTTGAGCTTATGATAATCAATGAAAAGGTGAATTTATCTAACCTTCTTCTTAATGACGAGGAATAGTTCACTCCATGGAGAGGCACTTAGGCATATAAAACTATTTTCCAGATTTTTTCGTAACAACTTATACAGTTCTTCCAACACAATGGTGTCTATTGTATAAGGTGTATTTGATATAGGTAGAGGTCTAGGAATAAGTTAAATTAATAACTCAACCTTTTGATTAGTAGGAATAATAAAAAATTCTTCAGGGAACATTAGTGTAGTCTCTCACAATGGGCATTTCTTTGAGCATGATTCTCTATGTTGTCTCAATCATTTGATCTAGAAATTCATTGTTATAAAGAAATAATATCTACAGATGATACTATGAATGCAAATGAGATTCATTATCCTCCGTAAATTTTTACATAATTTGAACACGTTTTAGGTTGGGAAGAGTGATCTCCCTTTCCCAATATTTGATGTTGGTTTTGAATAAAGATAGCCAATATATGCCCAAAATATCATCAAACTCCACCAAATGATGTATGACCATATTTTTGGAGGTTCATTCCAAAAACATTAACTTGCGAGGAGGTATATACTTTGGATTCATTAATTTCCCTATTTTTTGTTCTCATAGATAACTCAACCTCCATTTTTTAGGTGGTGTTTGAATAGTTATACTAAATTCAAAAGATATTAAAGATGTGTGGAACCAGAATTAAGTTGTATATTCTATATTCTTTAATGAATTACCATCATACCTATCACAACAAATTTTTTGGGATCCACCTCACCAGTAGTGATGGAATAGTCCTTCACTTTCTCCTTTGGATTTGGTGGTTGATGAAATAGATTACCATCGAGGACTTGGCGATTAGCGCACGGGCTTGCATAGTGCCCTTGATCCCAACAATTGAAGCATTGAACCGTGGGTGGGGCTCTTCTTTATTACACCATATTTTTCATCATCCTCATATCTCTTCGACATTCATGATCTTGGTATCCTTCCCTCCCACACTTATTGCATTTCCCCATCCCATTGAGGCCGTTCCCATGATCCTTCTTCCCAAAATTTTGATGTGCAAGTGGTCGAGTTTTCTTTCCACCATTCTCATTATATCTTCTATATTGAAACTCTATCTTTAATTTCATATCACCATAGTCATTTGAACATTCTAAAAAATCATTATCTACTTTATGATAACATCGAACAAGTTCTTCATAACCCCCAATGTCTCAAACTACGAGAGCCTTTTGAAGGAGTTGTTTAAAACAACTAAATATTCTATCAATTTTTCTATCATTGTTGATAATAATACTCTAAGAGTAATTTTGAAGCCTTATGAAATTAGCTTCATAGGCCAAAAAAGATTCACATTAATTTTTCTTGATCTCTATGAATTTTATATTTATATTTTTACAAATATTTTGAGGGATATACTTATTAAGAAACATTATATTTACGTATTCTTGCTCTATATCTTAAATTTCATCATTTGGATTGTTTTCTAATAAATTCACACAATTGATTGACCTTTATATCAAGATGGTAAATTTATAGAGTCACCTTATCCATCTTAGAAAATAAAATCATAGAAAATATATTCACTACGGAGTTGACCTGCTATTCTGTGAGTGGATCAGAAGATCAAAAAAAATTCTATTTTCCATTTTTTTTTCAAAAAAGACTCGATATCTTTTCCCCCCATTTTGGGGATGTAGGAAGTTCCACATTTTTCAGGTTAATATTCATTACCAGAGATAGTTGGGTAAGCATCACCATGAAATTTTGAACTCTACCTTCCATATCATTAGAGATGTCTTTTGAAAAAATGTTGCATTATCCCTCGCATGGGTTATTGAGATGATGTCTCCTATTTCCTTCCATTTTCTAAAATAAAAATGGGTTGAACAAAATATTAGTAAAAAATTCATGAATAAATAATTTATTATTTTTTTCAATTAATTCAAAAGGTATATCTTGTTGGATCCCGACATTTACTATTTAAAAAATAGATTCATTAAGGCTTACATATAATTAGTCTCATACTAAGGGTTTTCAATAATTTTTTCTAATCATAATTCCAAAATTATGTAAATTGTTCTCTAATACCAAATATTGAAACCCTTATTTTAATACATAAGTATTACATCAGTTTAAAGATAATAAACATAATAGTGTTACAGATCATGGATCCAACCATATTTGTGTCTTTGGAAAATTAGTGCCATAAAAAAATTTATAAAATAAAACATAGACATATATTTAATTATATATTCTTTATCTTCTTATTGTCCCTCATGTTTTTCTTAGTACAAGTATTAACCTGAGGATATACATAAAAATAAGGGGTGAGATAACAACATAGTAAAAAGATAGAAGATAAAATGAATCAATATAGTATGGGTATGAAAAGTGAAGAAAAAATAAATGAATAAAAAAAATAAACGAACATACATACTAAATTTGGAGTGAATGATAGAAAATACAAAGAAATAGATTTGGGTTAGAGAATTCCCCTTACCTTATGTTTGAAGGCATCTATCACGTTAATATCCTAAAAAATCAAATTAAATTTGTTAATTAACAAATAAAAAATCTTTTATACGTCTACATGATTCCTTATAGTTTTATTAAGATCATTTATTTACCTTTTCTGAGTTATTAAGTAAAATTTCATTGTTCAAGAGAATTGTTTTTCTAGTTTTCATGATCAGATTGGTTTTATATGAGTATGGAAGTTTTTTTAAAAGGGAATGATTATCTAGAATATAAATTATATTTTATTAATGAACATGTAGAACTATATATAGTATTATATGTAATTTGGTTATATGGTAAGATAATGACTGAGTAGATAAATATTAAATGAAGATTATTTATTTTATTTTCCAGATTTTACAACCATTATGATCTTATATCATTTTATTTATTATAATGATTATATATTGAACCCAGAACATTATACAACTTATAATATTTTATAATAAAATATTATTTTACCATAATTATTTTTTTATAACCAACATTTAAGGTTTTAGTTAAAAATGAAAATGTATCCTCCACCGTGGTGGTAAATCTACGCACCACATACCATATATTCATTTTTATAATAAAATGAAAAGGGAGGAGTCTTGAAGATGAATTATTGCATTAATATAATAAAATTATAATATATAAATGATATTAGAGTTATCATGACTCTTGGATATGTGGAGGTGATATGAAGATAAGAAATAAATGAATTTGAAAATAAATTAAAAGGAAAAGAAATAGGGATTTACCTCTTGAATTTACCCTATTTGAGAACATCGTTAGGGAAAATGGTTTGGTCTTTTGATGAGACAAAGAGATTCTAGATGTGTTGTAGGATCTTGGGAAGATAATTGGGAATGAATTGAATAATTATCAAAGCATGGATGGTGTGAGGAGAAGAGGTGGTATTTATAATGGAGGATATTGGTGTTTTCTCATTATTTTATTCATTAGTTTATTATTTTTCCTTAGGACTATGAATAGTTTGAGAATTACAACTTAATATATTTTAATAAATAACTGGAGTTGAAGATTATGTTTATTACATCATATATTACCCAAGTAATTGTGTATTGCACTTATAATTTATAAATGTTGTAAATAACCATATTTTAATATTCACAAAAATTCATGTATTTTTGAAACATCCAAAAAATTCACCTTTTGTAATTTTATGATGTGTATAATTAAAAATGGAATAAATTTTAATAAAATTATTTTATAGATATGATAAATTTATTTTTAAATAAAAAACTCCATTTACTTGAAAAATAAATATTTTCTTATTATAAGTTATTTTATAAATTTAAAAAAAAAATAAAGGTCTCATAAAATTGTCTTATAATCATAATAAAAAAAATTATTATATGAAAACATTTTATGAATTTTTTTAAAAAAACTATATTAATTATAAAATTGTAATTAAATATTTTTGACTTACAAAAATACTATCACTTAATTAATAATATTAATAATATTAATTTTTTTATAATATGACATTATTATATCATATATTCATTTATAAGATGTGTAAATTTTATTTATAATTTCATAGGTGAGGTTTGTATTCTATTTTCTCATTTACTATTCATAAAAATCATATTACTATTCCAAAGGTCACTTTAATATTCTTTTTTTAAGGGTTTATTAATTTCTAGAAATGACACTTATTTAATTTGTTAATCATTTAAAAAGTCTATATTTTTTTATCTATGTAATTTAAACTATATTAATTATTTATAATAAGTGAATTTCCATTAATAAAATTTTGGTTTGTTACAATCTCCACCCATAACAACACCCCACTGGCCTATCTATTAGAGGGTATACAACAAGATCAGGGCTCACACAACAACTATTTTCCTAAAAACCTACTCTACTCACTCTCAAGTGTCCCAGAATTCCATCACAAGGCACATCACAATCCCAAATAACCCTATCAATGGTCATTCTATATCCAAGCACATTAGGACCAAATTATCCAACTACCTCCAAGCCCATATCTTTGGGAGGATACTAAAAAACCCTCACATACAAAACACCGCCAGTCAAGACCATCACAAAAAACAACATTCTCATCATTCCATGATCCACATCATGTACAAAAATCCAGAGTCCTCCATAAGGTCTCTGACACACATCATAAAAACCCAATCATGGGATTAAAATATGACTAAAAAAATCTCAGATCAACATGCCAAAAATTTACATAATTTTTAGAATACAATTTCAAACAACATGTTTTACTAAACATTTTGAAAAAAATTACAAAAAAAATAAAAAAATTTCAAATCCAAATTCATTTTTTATTTAATATCACACAAGAAAATGGAATAGTTTTCACATACAAAATCGTTTAATAAAAACATCTCACATTTACCTTTGTTCAAAACCCAAAAAATGTTAAGAACATTTGAAATCCTAAATTCATAAAAAACCATAAAACAATTCACCATCACTTAGAACATCAAAACCCCTTCCAAAAGGACATGAATTTTAAAAAATTCTCTAAAATGAATTTAAATCTTATTATTCCATGTTAATTTATCATTTTCAAAAAAAATTATAAATATAAAAAACTCATTTCATGTCTATGTGAAAGGAAACAAAATAAATAATACTTACCTACCAACAAAAGGATCTAGTACGTTCCATCCATATTAGTACATGAGTCACATCCATGCGTAAAAATATTTAACATGATGAGGATAAATTAATTAAATGTCCCCAGGAATATATTTTGGAAAATGAATCATATATTTTTACCAACATTTAATTAATTTAATCCCTATAAGTCACAAGAAACCAAGAACATGACTTGTGAACCAACATGCCTATACATGATGTATGAACTCATCTAATCATTCCAACCGGACTAAGAGAAAGGACCATAAATCATAATCATCAAAATCATCAAGACCAAAAATCACATACATCACTCATGGTGAAACCATTAAATAGTAATAATGAACAACAAAATAATCAATACCATCACTGAAAACATAGACTTTCCCTCATACATGGGTTATATACTCTTAGGTTTGAGTTCCTCAAAAAGTCCCAACCATTTCTTATCTTATATCTACCAAGACCAAATATTAAGAAAAATAGAAAGAAAACTTTGATATAAATTTTTAATTCCCCATCTTAGATTACCCAGTCTGAGCTAGGGGAGCATCACATAACCTCTTTCCTGACTCCCTATATGAAAGAGGATAGAGACTAGTGATGAGGGACTAGGTAGGAAGGTGGGGAGACTATAACATTAAAAATAGATAACCAAATTATAGTAAATATTAATGGAATTAGTAATCAATGTAAATGATAAAAATAAATGTTGGAATAATAATAACATCAACCCATCCATTAAAAAATTCCAAAAAATACACAATAAAAATGTTTAATGAGATCCCCACACGAGGAAGATCTATAAAAACAATCAAATATTAAATTAAATGAGGAATCACTTAAAAGAACCCAGATTTTATCTTAATATTACCTCAACCAACTTTCTCCTCCTTCACAATTTCCCAAAATATGTCGCCTTCCCTCTTATACAATGAATAACAAATAAATGATTCACACACACCGAGATGATCATTAAATGTATAAGTATAACCCATAATAACACCAAATATGAATTATTAGAATAAATCAAGTAGGTTATATAGAATTATATTTGATGATGGAATACAAATACATTAATAAACGCACACCCCACAATGTCACTGTGCGAAATTGTGTCTATGAAGAACCACGAATCTACCTGCTTCGAATCATAGGAATAAAAAATATATATCAGAACCCATAAGAATATGTTACCCATATACTATTCTTTTTCATATAACATGAAGTCATCATGTACCCAAAACCATCCCCAATATCTTTTGGGAGGTACGTTATGCACAGCGGCCCATCCACATATGTTATGGGGAGTGAAATAAATCACATCATCCCATCCTAAGGGTTCTTGGGAGAACTAATATTCAAAGTATTCCATGTCAAGGGTCACTGAGAGGATTGATATATGAGCCGACCCATCCCAAGGATTCTTGGGAGGTGAATCATTCACACAGGCCCATCCCCAAATGGATATGGGAGGCCACCCACATAGACCATAATGAACATCAATATGCCGAAGCAAGGTGAAGCAACCCATAATGACCTGATTTAATATATTATTCATTAATTACATTAAAATAATGAACCAAACCATATAACTTGTGGTCATGAAAACATAACACATCAAGTATGGGAAAACATCACTCATGTCATTCGAGCACATCCCGAGCCTGAACAACAGCAAACCAACCCGTATACACCAATATAATCCCTTTACTCTTTTTTATGTCAAAAATAAAATGGAATTCACCACTATAATACCTATTCTAAAAATATAAGTAATCATATACCTTTAAAAACTAAAACAAGCCCTTATAATTTAGTTTTTAAAAGTAGAAATCCTAACCATTATCGACATAAATTGGCCCTCATCTAATGTTTCTAAAGAGCTCACTCATGGGTATTCTCTACATGAACCACTATATAATTTATCTAGGCTATCATGCCCTTAAATGATCCCAAAAATCTCGACCCATTCCCAATTTACTATGTGTACATACCTACATTCATTCCCAATACAAGGCTCATTTTAATCATTAATAAGGCATACACATCATACTCCCCCTCAATAGAGCCTACCACATTGATAAAGACCTCATGAAATCATTCTCACATCATAATTTGAGTTTTATAGGGATAATAATAGACACACCCATGAAATAAAAACATAAAATGTTAAATTAATTCCATTAAATTGTACATATTTCCTTCCTCAATCTAATTTGAGCTAAACCACCCAAAAATTGGAAGTTGAATCATGTCTGATGCACCAGTTCCATTAAAAAACCTCAAATATATTGGATTAATGTTCCTAAAAATATACTAAGAGAAAAATGAGATTTATGGGTGATATGTTTTTAGAATTACCTGTTGTAAGAAACCATAATGGATGATACTAAAAACACTCAATAAATGATTGGGAGGATCCCAAAATTACAATGTAATGATCCAGCTTCATTACATAGTCTAAGTAATGATTTGGGAGCATAAAATAAGGGAAATTACATGGTCCTAGGTAAATTACAATATTTTTATTGATTAAAACACTTATCCATAAATCTTACTAGCTAGTTATTAGACACCCCAATTAGCCTGTGGGTCAAAGTAGTTATCCTAGGATGTGGGTACAACCACTAGATGTCTTATTGTATTGGAGAAGCCACTACTAAAATTTTGACCCCCACCTTCACCTACTACTAATCCATATATAAGATACATGATACCTTAAGAAACCAAAGACTAAAGACACACACATTCTAAGGCTTGGAATTCAAACATGTGATGATACATGTCATTATAGATCCTAAGGAACTTATATCTCTCCCACCCCAATCTCTCTTATTTTTTAGTTCCATGTGAATTTTGATCAGGTTTATTTTTCTAGGACTGAAGATTTATTTTATGATAAATGATATTATTATTAACCTTAACATGTTCTATGCTGAAACACATAAAATTTAAATTGAAATGTTTTTGGGAGATAAATTTTTTAATATAACATACCATGATAAATTATAGGAAACAAATGTTATAATAAATAACCAAAAAAACCTATACATAGGAACATATCATAAGTGATATGTTCTATAAATAATTTACAAATAGTTTTGTGAATGTTATTATTGGTATTAAGATGTAATCAGTGTTGTAAAAATAATCCTTTCACTCAATATATTTATTATGTAAAACCACTATGTTTGGAAAACTTTTTTCTAGTCTAATCATGAAACAATTGTCCAAAATAAATTATTATAAACCATACAACATGTATTTTTATGTTTATAAAGATATATACTAGGTTTTTTGTTCTTTAAGATAATTATTTTATCATCTATAAATCAATAGAAATTATTTTTTCCATTGATACAATTATATTCAAAATTATATTATTATTTTAACAGTCATACTTTAACTGGGGTTGATCGAGAACATCATGCATGATTATTAGTTGATTTCATACTACATCTTAGGATCATTATTGATGGGTATTGCATTCGTGATATAATATAAGATAATAAATTTATTTTGTGTTTACCAAGATCCATTTTAAATGTGATGAAGTAATTTTTAGATCCAAATCCTAATAAGATAATATATATGGATTAAGTGGGATCAATTTTGGAGGCGATAAACTTGTTGAATGGGAGAGATATGAACAATCTTAACACATCCCTAGGATGCCATTATTTTTTAGAGTATCAGGGGCCTTATGAAGATCCCTCTTTCTGTATGAGTTGTATTTATTATCAATGGTTTTTATTGGTTTTCAACGGTATTCATTGAAGTAGGAATATTTCATTTAAGTTAATATGTTAAAGATGTTATAAATAAATAAGTTTATAGAAAAGAAGTATCCAAGATATCATATCTTGATATCAATGTGAATACAACTTGGACGAATGGATGATGGTGATTCTACTCAAGTATTATTATCTTAAAGAATTTATTTTTATGACTATGAGTTTATAATTCTAATGATTTTTTAATATACTTTTTAAATTTCAAAGATATGTGTTTAGGGGAGAACATTTCTTATAAAAACTGGAAGAAAATGAAAAAGATTTTATAAAGTGAATAAGAATAATACAGTTTATCATGAAACAAATTATATATTACATGAGGAAAGAATTGAAGGCAATGAAATTTTTTGTTATTTCATAATAAATTAGAATAACTACCTGTAAAATGAGATGATTGAGAAGTGATTTCTAAATTTTTATTGAGATTATATTCTACACCTACAATATAATGTTATTATTTTTATGGGAGTTTAGTAAAAAAATTAAATTTCCTACCATGAATCCACATGGGCCAACTCTACCGCAAACACATGGGTGGAGGACATCAACCATGTGGTGGGATACATCCACATATCTCATATGGAGTTAATGGTATATGCATAAGCCTATGAGTGTTTTCCTAGGTATAAAGAGTTTATGTTTAGACCACAATGGACCTGGATGTACCGGTGGGCTAATGTTGGTGTGGTGCACCCCGTGTGGTCCATAGTGTTTGGTGTGACCAGTGATAATCCCCTATAGATAGCTCTGGAGATCAATGAAACATAATGGTTTATTAAGGAGTGGGTGAACAGGTTGGACATATTTGGTACAATTCATCCACATTAAAATTTCCCAGACATAATACAACCATATAATCTGATGCATGAGAGCCATATGATCCCCCCAATGAATATTCTCCTAACTCCATCCTTGATAATAGTCTTTGGTCATTGAATTATAAGAAATGAAATCCATTAAATGATCCTGAGTCTACCTTGCTCATTATACGTCAATGTTTGGGAGATTTTTAAGGAACAAACCTCTATTAATGCATGCTATAATATTCATCCATATAATAACACTAAGAATAGGCTACATCTGATTTTGAATGAAGTTAGAGATGCATGTTATGAATCCCAGGATATTCAAGAATGAGTTAGAGTATTTAAAAGATGAAAATTATGTTATCATAATAGCATGGAAATGAAAATTTTATCATGAAATAAAACATGCCATATTTTTTCATATGTTTGAGAAATAATGAATGCTTTAGGTGTTTTTAAAAGGCTACGACAAAACATTATTTTCAGTGCTCCAATGCAGCATTAAATTCATAAGAATGAGTTGGTGAATTAATGATGTATATTTATTTATTATCACCTATAAATATCCAATCAACAAGGAGGAAAATCTACTACCGCTCACATATTACTTTGTGATATCACATTTCCTATAAAAATAGCACCTCCAAGCATTTTTATTAGGTGAGGAGGAATGTTTTTCTGTGAGCCTCTCAACTATGTGAAGAAGGGATGTTCCATGAATCATATTTGTTACAAGAAGAATAAGAGTCCCACCGTGTAGCTTATGAGTGATAATTATCACTATGTTAGAAGAATAAACAATATACCAACGAGATTTTGACTTGTGTGTTTCACACTCAAAGAGTAGTGGGATGGACTTGTATCTTGAATCTCTATGCTTGAGAGAAGATCATTGATACATGTAAAGAATATGAATGTATACATGATGAATAATAAATAATGTGAAAATAAAATAATTACTATTATGAAGAAGTTATTTTGTAAAACTATTGATGTGAATAAGATATACCATTTACCCATCCTGATATTCACATGGAATAATAACTATGATATACACCCATTTGGGATTTCATGAAGAAAAGAATGTATATAAAAATACATGAATACATATGAACCAGGGATTATAATAATGAAATAATTAATTAAAAGAACATAAAATATTATGTATAAAATTATATATATTTATGTGGGATTTTCTTACATTAAGAAGTATTTCCACACATTTTCACTTTCAGGAAGATAATAGAGAGAAGAAGAATAAGTAAATAGTGATGTGTTTATTCAAGTTAATGAGAATCATAACTCATGAATGAAACATGAAAAGAAAATTTACTTACAATAAAATAAAATAATTATGTTCATGTTAGGTTTTTTTGATTTTAGCATTACTAATAAAAATACATGTATAAGATGATATGTTCAATATAGTATAACTGGCATTTGAAAAAAATTATTTTCACAAATAGATAATAGACACTATACAAAATTATTTAAGACGATTATTAAATAATTCATAGAATTAAATATAAAGTAATATTATTATCATTGAGATATATGAAGAGAAGAGTTTTTACAATCTATTTATGGATTATAATTCAGGGAAGATTAATTATGAATATACTGAGTTAATCATTCATTATTTCAATAATCACAAAATTATTTGTGATTCTATAAATATAGATGAAAAATAAATGATGTATTTTATTAAATAATGAATAATGATAATTATAAGATTATCAGTCCACTACATATTCATATGATTGTGACTGAATTCATTTTAATGAATAATAAGTGGCATATCAATTTTCTACTATGAAGAAAAAGAAGGTTGGAATGTCTACTTTATGGAAAGAAAAAAATTTACTAATTAAGTGGAAGAATAAAATAATCAATGTGGCATCTAAAAAAAGTTTCATCTGGTGTAAAAAATAATTAGTGTTACAAACATACTTAAAAAGAAAGTGAATTTTAACTATAGAGTCAGTATAAAGAACCAGTGGGGGCCTAAAAGTTAGAACAGGTCATCATCGATCTAGGGAAAAATGATTTTCACTACCTCCCTCTCTCTAAGAGTTATGGACCCATATTAGCTAAGGACTATCTTATAGAAACACTACTAAAACATAATATCTGATTATACTTGAGAATCCAAGTACTATTTATCACCATACAAGGAAATTACTAGCTAATATTATTTGGCAGTGAACCACATAAAAATATCATTTAATATCCTTTACTTATTTCATACACATGTATATGATAAAAAAATGGGAATAGGATAATTATGATCTTAAATGTTCTAAGAGTTAAAGGGATAAATATTCATAATTTGTAAAAATTTACCAACACTGATTCATTCACTCTTAGTGTTGAGTATTTTCCAAAGTGGTTCATTCAATTGCTATCAAAGGTAGGTAAACCTAAACTTCATTTTCAACTTTTAAATATTTTATCTATTTAATGTTTTAGATTTTTTCCTCTATTTAAAATGAAGTCATTTTGGTTGAATATATAATTATCTTTGAGTAAAATTATATATATTCCAAGACCATGATGTACAAGAGAAAGAAATGGAAAATAATATTGTAGAAGAATACAAACATTTTTAAAGAAGAGGCAGTGTCAACATGTCATTGTCTATTTAAAAATGAAGAAAAAGTATGCTCTGAAAGTCAAGAGCACATGGACCAAGATTCCAAATTGGATAAGTGAAATAATCCTACCCTAAATGCATCAAGAATGATAATTTATCATGAGTTATGTGGAATTTATTGTACTAAGTTTCATAAAAAAGAATATCCTGACATATGTTGTGATGATTACTGATATATAACTTATCAATATATATCAATTGATAGATTAATGGATATTATGAATTTCATCCCATAATAAACAATCTATATTGTTTGTGGATTTTTTTCAAAGAATGTAATAAGATATCACCATGTAAAAATTATTAGTTTGTTCGGAGAATGACTTATAATGAAAAATTATTAAATGATTAAAACACTCCATATTGGTTGGAGCTTTGAAGAAACATTGAGGTAACTTGAAATAACTTCTTAGAAATGGTTTAAATAAGTATAAGATAAAGTGTTAGTAAAAAAGTATCAGGAGTAAATTATACATGCACATGAAGAGAAATTGAAAGTCAACATTGATGTAAGGGATTTACAGTTCGAAGAGAAATTCTAGAAGAGTAAGGAACATGAATCTCGGTTACAAAAAAAATATTCAAGAAATATGAAGAATAATTTGAATGAATGAAGATGGATTGTGAATAAAATAGGATTATTATTTTAGATAATAAATTCATCCTCAATATTAAATTTAATGAATTTGAAGATTAATTTACATTCTTAAGAAAACAAATATTGAGACTTCATAAAAGAAGAAGAGAATTACTATTGGAACTTAATGATCTATAGAGAATTCTACGGATGAATGATCTCCAATATGTGATATAATTATCATGACTGTATCCAATGATATATCTGAAGTGGCTATGTAGAAATAGGCACTATCCACAAAATCTTGAAATAATGTTTCTAAATTTGTTTCCACACAGTATGCAAGTTGTTAAATAAATTATGAACAAGTATGGAAGAAGAAAAGAGAGAATAATCATATAATAATGACTATGGTGGATAAGAAAATTAGTGTGAAAGATGGTTCCCCATGAAGATCCCAAAATGTTAAGAATAATACTCAAAACCTCCATACAAAGGAAATCCATAGATTGTGGTTTTTGAGTCAATGTTTGTGATATAATAGATTAAAACATTTTTATTTAGATTACTGGTATAATAATCAAAATGGAAAATCACAAAGGAATACCATGTAAAGGTGGAGGAAGATATAGATGAAGAATCCAAATCCGTATGTAAATAAAAATCATTATAATGTAAAAATACTGGGAAAAAATGAAAATATTGGTGATTCATGAAATGATTGTGGTCAAAAGGCTAGTACATGATCATATCAATATCTATAAAATTTTAGTAAGAAAAGAATACCATAGAAGTTATTTAAGAAAGAAGATTCTACCTTGGGAAGAAATAAAAAAAACATAAACAAAAATTCACCCAAGAGGGTATTA
This sequence comes from Viscum album, assembly GCA_963277665.1. Classification (NCBI taxonomy): domain Eukaryota; kingdom Viridiplantae; phylum Streptophyta; class Magnoliopsida; order Santalales; family Viscaceae; genus Viscum; species Viscum album. Next base: position 1,687,530,829 of record OY728163.1, on the reverse strand, counting down.
AATTATAATGGTGAGAAGACGTTGGAAAATAATTCATGTTTCTAAATAAAATTTAATCATCCAAAATAGCCACCATGATAAATTAAACTCTAAAGAATCCATGTGGAAGACCCAAACATGCTTCCAATATTTATAATGAAATATTATTGATCATAAAATATAATTGGAAATAATGAGGATAATTGAATAATATCAATAAAAAACTAGTGGAAATTGAAAATATAATATTCTATAAGAGGAATTTAATGTTCTACGAGTGAGAAGAAATGTGTCTAGGCATACTATAAGAAATTGTTCAAAAATTATTTGAGCATAAAAATAATTCATCAAAATTATTAAAATTTCACCAGGTGATACAATTTATTTTAAATATCATAAATATAGAAGGATCACACATAATGAAATTGAATAAGTGATAATATCCAAAAAACATCAATCATAATTGAAGATCATATAAAAATATGTATAGAGTAATGTAAGCAGAGAAAATTGGTTGAGAAAACATTATCAACCTTACGGTTCACATTGATGGTCAATGAGGATCCACATTATTCCTTTAATAGTTTTGGATTTTAATTGTTCTTATAATTTAGGTAATTGAAGGTAAATCAATTTCTCTGGGTGAGAACCTCATAAGAAATGATTACTATTAATTATTAATAGAAAATAAAAATAAATCATCATCCTTAAATGATTCCTCAAATGGTATTCAAATAAAATTATTATAGATTATCATTATTGATGCAGATGAATTAGTTTATGTCATACCATAGAAAACAAGGATAAATAAGATATCATCTTGGTTGGATCTTATATTTGATATTCTAAAGAATAGGTATTGAATTAGATAGTTCCTTGTGATGTTGTGGTAGTTTTTGAATCTCGATAGTCAAAAGTTGAAGATCCATTATTGTTTATCCTTCATGTTGTAAAATATTGAAATCCATTCACGATGAGACCCACAATCATGAATACACTACCACAAAATGGGCCTAGGCCAGTGCCACCCTTTATCAGCGCTAATGAAAAATCACTTTTAAGGGGGGGTACCTTTATCAGCGCTAAGAAAAGCTCTGATAAAAGTATCCCTTTATCATCTCTTTTTTAGCGCTGATAATGGTAACCCCTTTAACAGTGCTTATTTTTAGCACTGTTAAAGGGTACCCCTTTATCAACGCTTTGTTTAGTGGCACTGATAAAGGGGGGTCTTTATCAGCACTTTTTTTAAAAGCGCTGATAAGGGGTCTACTTGCAAAAATAATAATTAAAAAGTATATATTAATATTTAAATATATAGATATAGTTATATTGATATAAATATAATATATATTTTAGATAAGTATAAATATATAGTTACACTTTATATATAAAATATTTAGTGAAAATGGATTATAAAAAATTAAAAAAATATTATTAATTAATAATTTTTTAATTATTATGGAGTAATAGTAATTTAATAACAATTTTAAGACTAAAAAAATAAAAAAAGATACAAAATATGTTGAAAACGAAACTCGAACTTCAAACTGCCATAACTTTTGATCCAGGTGTTCATTTGAGCTCTACCATATATCAAATCGAATCCTGCGACATGCTCTATAGATAATAATTTGGGAGAACCCTGATCAAGGTTTTTTCAAGGCCAAAGATGTCCCATAAGGCCTCCCATACTGAGTTCTTAGTTAGGATACCCTGATTTGTTTAACATTTTTTGGATTTTCTGCCTCTTTTAAGGGGGTATTATTGGATTTTTTTGGTGGGGACTGAATTGATTCCATGGTATTACATTTATATTGATATTATTTTTTTTTTAAAATTATATCGTTTTTGATAATTCACTACTATTTATAATCAAATATATAGCAATATATACATATTTTTTATATATTCACACATAAAAAATTAATTATAAATATAAATAATAAAATACATTTACCTATAAAATATATTAGATTTATCTAAATAATAAATAATATCTATTTTATTTAAAATACAAATATATGAATATTTATATACCTATATATTAATCTAACTATATATATATATATTAATATAACAACAAATATATATTAATATAACAATAAATATATATATTAATATCACTAAAAATATATATATTAATATAACTATATATATATTAATATAACTATATATATATATATATTAATATATATAAATATATATTAATATATGAATAAATATAACAATATATATATATATATATAGATATCATGAAATGGAAAAAAAATCAAAATAGAGGAGTGGTAAGGGCTTAGGTGCGCAGGGGGAGGAGGTCTCGAGTTCAAAACCTAGTGGAGGCCGGGGCGGATGAGCATGGAGGGATATGTGGGATAGAGCTGATAAAGGGTGTAGGGGGGTGCGTGGGGGCACTGGATGTGCGGGAAGGCGCTGATAAAGGGGAGGCTCAGGTGCTGTAAAAAGCCCCCCCCCGAGATTGCCAGGATTTTTTAAACTTTTATCTGCGCTTTTAAAAAAGCGCTGATAAAAGGGGTATTTTATCAGCGCTAAAAAAAAGTGCTGATAAAGGGGACCCCCTTTATCTATTCCAGATTTAATAGAGCTTTTCTAGCGATGTTAAATGCCATTTTTAGTGCTGATAAAAGGGGTATTTGTAGTAGTGATATGTTTCAGATTGCTTCCCTTGTGTGGGTTATAAATGAAGAAAGGTAAAGTTACCACCAAAATCATTATTTCAATTAGTATAAAATATAATTATTATGTATTGTGACTGGAAATAATTCCATTTGTATGTTTTTATTAATCATTAATCGTTGGTTTCCAAAAAATATAAAACATAACAGAATTAGCGAGAAATTAAATTAATCAATGAAATAAGACAAGTAGAATAATATAAGTGACCCAAGTTCACTTATCCTATATATTACACCTAATTTTTTTTGATCTGTTTTTCAAACTAAGTGTAGGACCTTCATGTTGATCTTTGTTATAAATGTTTCATACCTCATTTGGTATCTTCATCTAAGAATAATTGTGGAAAACCCATAAAATCATGTTTATGAGTTCTCATTGAATGAGATATCAAGATCTGGTTGTAAAAGAAAACTTTTTTATTAAAATAAGGTCAACTTATTTTATACATTGAGCATAGTTCATTTATATTTATGTTGAAATGTTGGATGAAAAATTTCTTAATTATGGAATGATACCCTTTTCCCATGAACATATTATTTCTTCTCAATAAGGGGGAGATAAATTGAAATGAATGTTTAGAAAAGTTAAGTGGATTAAATTATATTTTTAAATATTCATTTGAATGGAACACTAAGGGTATTTCCAACAAATACAAAGGGGGAGATTGATTATCTCACTTTATGTATGAGGTTTATTTTCTCTGAATGGTTTTTATCATTTTTAATGGTAGTAAATGAAATTGTAACATTTCGTTGATGTAAAAATGTTAAAGATGTTATTAAGAAATAATTTTACAGAAAATATTTTTCAAAGATATACATGATTTGTATCAAAGTTAATATATCTTGGAATAAGGGATAATGGTTATGATAATCAAGTCTTGTTATCTTATGGAAGTAATTTTGACAAATTTGAGTTTATAAATCATATTATTTATTAATATGATATTTAAATATTGAAGACATGTGTTTATGAAATCACATTTCTTATATCAAGTGAAATACCACTAAAATGGATAATTAGATTAAGTGAAGAATTTGATTTAAGGTTTCCTTGAAAAAATAAATTTTATATTACATGATGAAAGAATTAAAGACCATGAATTGTTTTTTTATTTCATGATGGATTAAAATAAGGCGATGGAAAATATATTTTTAATTTTGGATTAAGAATAATTAAGGAGGAAGAGGAGATGTTTGTTAATTGGTTAGGTATTTTTTAATGATATTGTATTCCACACTGAATATTATAGAAGTATTTTCAAGAGAGTTTAATAAAAAATAAACATATCCCAACTCAACCCCACCCATGTAGGAGGATGAACATAACAACTTGGGGGAATTAGTCCACACATATCGTATTGAGAAAGTAAACCATGTATAATACCACCAGAGTGTGACTATGTTATGTAATGAATGGATAATCTGTATTTGTCTCAGAGGGTCTGGTGGGCCAGCACAGGTGTGGCATGGCCCATCTGGAATGTGATTCATGGTGTGAAGGGATATAATCCATCATATCTAGATCAAATGCTCTGTCACGTGAAATGATTTATTAAAAAGATAGACACATTATCGATATTGATTTGGTAAAATAGAATATACAGTAATGATCAAAACCTTTAAAAAAGTCTCAAATATAACAGAATCGTCTGATCTGATGAACAAGAGCTGTTTGATCGCCATGACAGATCATCTTCTACATCTGGACTCAATGATAGTCTTCTGCTCCCTGGTGTATAAGAAAAAAAATTCATTGATCAATATAAAAGATTATATTATCATTATAAGGCCATGATTGGGAGATGTTGAAGGAAAAACCTCAATGCCTATATTCTACGCTTTTCATGCATATAATGAAATAGAGAACATGCTACAATTGATTGAAAATTATGATGGATAGACATGTTACACATATGAGGATTTTCTATAATGAGTCAGAATACATAAATTATGTGAATAATTCAATCATGATATCATGTAAATGAGGAGTTCATCATAAAAAAAACACAGCATGTTTTTTTGGCATATGTTTTAGAAATGGAGAAAGCTTTGGGTTTTTTCAAAGGGACATGACATAGTATTATTTTTTGAGATTTGACACGGAATGAAAATAGAATGAATGAGTCAATGAAATAATTAATAATAAGTAGTTTTTATCTCCTTTAGACATGGAATACCCAAGGATGAAAATATATTTACCCGCCCATATTACTTTGAGAGCTCAAGTTTTATGAAAAAAAGTGACTCTCCAAGCATTTGTTTTATACAAGGAAAATTGTTCTATAACCCTCTCAGCTATGTGAAGAAAGGGTGTCCCATAAACCACAATAATTAAACAAATAAAATTATTATCATTATCTAGTTCATGATTTATACATTCCACTTTGTTATGTAAAGAAATAATAAATGTGTGGTATTTCAACTTATATGTATCACACTCGAAGTGTTGTGAGAAATTTTTTCTATAGATCTCATTGGTTGTAAGAAGATCCTTGGATTCACATAGGGTATTTTCATATCTACGTGAGGGAGAAAAACAAATTCACACATAAAATCTTCACAACTGTGATTAATTTGATTGGTGAATCTTTTTGTATGAAGATGAGATATCTCTAACCCATCCTGGTGTGGACAAAGAAAAAAAATAGTTATCTACACCCATTTAGGTTTATGTAAAGGATAAAATACCAATATTCATATGGAAATACACCTGATCCTAATAATATAATTAATATTTAATAAATGAAAATAACATACAATATTATGCATAAAATTAAATAAATGTTCCAGTGATTTTTCTTTTAATATGAAGTAGTTCTTCATAGTTTCACTGGTGGGAAGATAAAAGAGGGAAAAATAAAAATAAAATAGTAAAGTGTTCATGCATGGAAATTAAAATGATAATTAATTCCTAAACAATGAATGAAACATACATTGATAATAAAAGAAATGGATTATGTTTACATTACGTTTTAGAGATAATGCAATGGATAATTAAAATACATGGATAAGATGAGATGTTCGGTTTAGTTTAAGTAGGGTTTACAAAAAATAAATTGAAGTAATTATTAATCGACAATAAACTTAGTTGTTGACGATATGTATCAATTAATTTTGATAATTCATTACCCAGTAATATTCAAATCCATAAAATTATTGAACATAATATTTTTTCCAAGTAATGAATTGATTTTTATTTAGGGAAAACTAATTGTGATGATGTTGAAATGATATTTCATTGTTTTAATATTCAAAAAACTGGAATGTGATTATAGCTAGAAAGAAGAAAAACTAGTGAAATATAGTATGCACTAAATAATAATGGAAACTATGAGGTTATTAATCCACCATATTTTCATATTATTGTAACTAAACATATTATAAGGAAGAATAAGTGGCATATCACACTGATAATGTGAATAAGAATAAGGGTTTCTTGTCTGTTTTTGTGTATTTAACAAAAGTGAAGAAGTAAAGGATAAAGAAGCATTGTGACATCCAACCAATGTTTTATCTATTGGAAGATGTTATTGTATTTACAGAGTTTGGAAACAAGAAAGTGAATAATTTATTTAGATATAGTATAAAGAACTGGTGAGGATATGAAAGTTAGACTAAGTAATATCTAATATAGGAATGAATTATTTCCTCTATTTCACCTTCTTATAGTGAAGAGACCCACAATTTCTAAGTATTTTATTCTAGCTACATCATCGTAACCTGATATCCAATGAGAGCAGAGAATATGTGTAGTTGTCATCACCATTCATTGAATTAACTATCTACATTTATTGGGTAGTGAATCTTTTAAAAACATAATTTTTTATCCATTAATTATTTTATATAATTGCATAAGATAATAACAAGTGAGAAGGAGAATCAAGATCCTAACAGGTCTAGGAGGGAAAGGGATAAAAGTTATAATTATTAAAAAGTTCTCAAAAATGATTCACCCCCTCACAATGTTGAGTATATCCCAAAGTTCTCATCTCACTTTAGTGATGGGTTTTAGATATGATAAAACATATGAAATGTGGTGCAAAACATCAACCAAAACATATAAATCCATAGTATCTACCTATTCATTTGGATTGAAAGAAAAAAAATAATGAATATTGTGATTTTTCTCTAATGATTTAGCTAATCTAAGCTCCAACATATAATTTTGATAATGATCACTGAGAAGTTCCAATAAGATCCATTATCATATGGTATCTATGACTTGGATGAATATTCTAATGCTAAGGAATTATCCCCTATTCCTCACAGTTTACTAAAACCATCGATTAGAGGGAAAGAGAGTGTAAGTGATATTTGAATTGAGAATAATTTTATGACATAAATCGCACACACCATCGTAATGTATTTTCCTCCTTATATAGGAACAGAGTTGACTCCTAAATACCCTAGAAATTTCAAAACATTTGTTAATAAATGTAAAGATTATAAACTATTTATAACCTATAGTCTTGAATAATCAATTTTTTAGCTACTTAAGATTTTCACATTCCACCATCAATACTCCTATAAATTATCATTGTATAATAATCAACTGTACATGATATCATTGAGTACGAGAAGATTCTTGATCTAAAGTATAGTGTATATCAGGTAAAACTACAATGCACAATACCCTGACATGGTGAAATTCTCCATGATGTGGTGTATCCCAATATAGACCATGATGTGGTGTAAAAACTAATGTCAACCACTGACTTTAATACACATTTTCAATGATTTATAACTTTTAATAAAGACTCATAGACCAAGTTCATCATCACATCATGTCACATAATATGTAAAATCTTATATAATTTTGTTCAAAACTCATTTTGGATATCCTCTAAAACATATTTCATAAAAATTATCATAAAATTCGACATATTCTAAATTAAATGTAATAAATTGAGAAAAAAATCCAAATGTTATTTTTTTTATCCTCAAAAAACAGTTTTGGGTAGCTGTCAAAGTTATTTATAGGAACATTTCAAAAAAACATAATCCTCACTCACATACCCACAAAGTGTGAACCCATAAGAAGTTTTGTTTTGAAAACAATCGTGGATTCTGTAATCCATAATTATAATAAAAGAGAAGACTCTAGAAAATATATAATGAAACAAAATCAATAAAGGGATATGAAAAAATCTCTATCAAACACATACATCTCCATACAGTAGTCCAAATATTTTATCATATACAAGTTTTCATAATCATAGTATCCCTTTTTTTATGGAAATTAGTGACCATGTGAAATTGAGTATGACAATCCAATATAGTCTACTATTACATTCTCAATTCTCCAACAAAATTGAAAAAGACATCATATTTCATCTACCCAAGTGGATGAGCACATCGTATGTCCTTATTGGTTCATAAAAAAATTTCAAGGGGAAAGTAAAAACTGTAGTTAATTTGAAAAAGGGATAAAAAAATTGGATGAATATTGGAAGATAAATGCTGAATAAGAAGGATTAGAAAAATGGAAAATAGTGTGCCACAGACCACAAGCTCTTTGCGAAACACTACTCCGAAGGGTAGTCTTTGAACTCATGAATCAACTATGAACCAAATGGTTCATGAGGTAATGATAATGATGCCAACTCTAAATAAGAATGAATTTGTACAAAAATAGAGGAAAACAATTAATCACTATATATGAGGACCATTGTGAACTTAACGGTTTATGGGCATGGAGCAGCTGATGGCCTCCCATAAAAAAAACGAAGTTATTCCTGGGAGCGAGGGAGTGATTTCCTCCTCCATGTATGATGAAACCACTAATTGAGTCATACATAGGTCGTGTTTCCTCCATGGGATTTTGTAAAACGTGTTGTGTAGCCCATAGATCAGGATCATCAACCCTTATATAAAAGGACCCCAAGGGGAGTAGAGAAAAGAGAAGTATTTGAGGATCTAATTTTTTTTTGAGGAGGACCCTTTGGAGTGTAAATTTAGAGGCGATTGATCTGTGAAAGCATAGAAGAAGAGTAATGAAAAGGTAGAATCCATGTTCCAAGTATCACATCACTACACTGATGGATCCAAAACTACATAGCACCATGATACATAGTTAGAATTTTACATCGCGTAGCACCATCCTATGTGGAAGGAACATGGTGCTGTGTAGAAAAATACTACACAGGCTGTATCCAAGTCTGCGTACCACCATGGTATGCAGACATCTCCTCCACCCACATAGAGACATACTATGTAGAGAGGTCCCCATCCTTCATGAAGAAATGGTACATGGAATGGGGCACCCTAGAGAATTCCACACTCTTGCTCTGATCATCTCTTTCAGTTTCTATCCCCTCAATCATAGTCCCTCTGCGAACCAATCTGATGGCATTAGGTTAAATCCTATTCAAAATCCAATAGACCTGTATAATAAAATGATCAATAACATCAGTATTCCCTTCTATGTTTATATACCCATGGTAAGAAGAGTCACATGGGTAACACACATAACACTATGGACACCCGGAATGTCCACAAGATTACCTTCCCATGGTAACCCAGGGTCCAACCATGTGATACCAATATGAACATCCCTGTTTTAGGGATCAGGGGTAATAATTGGACTTTACCTTAGATGAGGGTCAGAAATATACAATTGAAATCACACTTTCTTTTCCCTTTAATGGGATATAACATTCCCCCTTTTCCTATAACCAATTTCATGGAGTCCCACTTGGAGTAAGACCCATTGATCATAAGAGGTGGTGCCCTTGCCTGGACCTCTTCCACTGTCATCCTCCTCCTTTTACATCAGTATATAAGAGAATGTGTGTGGATTGTTGAATCCTTCACATTTTCTTTTTTCTCACATCGAGCCTGAATCACGTGGTCTTAGAGTCTAGTAATGGTCACAACTGCCAGACAATAAACTTTTGGAAATGAACTATAAGAACTTTGATTCTTTCCCCAGCCATAATGTGTAGGAACCCTGTCTAAGGACTGAGATCAAGGGGTATCCTTCTAATGGGTTAACCCCAATCATGAAACCCAATTCATAAAGGCCTCCTTCATGGGGTAAGCCCCAAATGCAACTCAAAAAATGGATTTCTCCACTGATGTAAGACCCATATCATGCCACCTTTATGGGAATCTTTCACATGTAATCCCCATCTTAACAAACTTTGAGGGCTCTGATTCCTCTCAAGAGGCTACATGGGATTCCCATATTATGGGATGGACCATGACATCAACACTCACCCAAATGTTTTCGGTGCTATATCCCTGGTAGGGTCACCTTCACCATGAATAATAAATCGATTCTGGGTACCTTAGGTTTCCTCAGTGTCAGTACCATAGTAAATATTGGCTAATAACCTTCCGCCTAAACATCCTTGCGACATGACATTAAACTCTCGAGATGGGTGCTCGTCACACAACCTTAAAAGCCGATGTGTATAGATAAGTGGCACCAGAATACATGGAATCTGATTCCCCTCATGGGGACACATAAAACACCATTTATGGGTTTGAACCAGACATCAAAATAGTCTCCATCCCTCCAAGATTATGATAAACTCTAGAGCAGCACATCATATGGCTTAAATAATCGCTGTCTTAGTGAAATACCAGATAATCCCTGATGTGTCTGGAAAAAGTTCATGTTGATGAAGAACATCAGATACATACATATTTATTCTTGAATACATAACCTTAGATACATATAAACGATTCAAAACCCATTCATACTTCTAATTGATCTTGTGACTTAGAAGTAATCCGCAGTCACATACTTGGGAATGTACCCGAGATTCCCAATCAAATGAACAATGATTAAATATATAAGAGAGTCCTATAGTAGGTAATAATTCCCTCTAATGGGTTTGATGAGCCTGAGTTCCCATCCTCTCAATCAATGTGAACCCTTAAGTGTCGTTGTCAAAATCTTCATCCAACGAGAGTCTCCCATTGGAAAGCAGGTCCATGAATCCTGGATAACTGGGCCATTAGGAGTTTCTGGCTCTACAAATGAACCCATTGGAGACCATTTGAGGAATTTGTACCCATCCTAGGTAGATTTCAAAAAAACATAACACCATTCAATCACCCTTTAGGACCATTGCACTGTGGTACCTCCTTCATAACACAGAAAATTATAAACTTACCAGTCCTAGTGAGACCATCCCACCCACCGAAATGGGTCCATGAAGCTAATTGGGTTTAGACAAAAATTGTGAACCCGATGTGATTTCTTAACCAAGGTAGAGGTTCAATCCAACCACATTCCCCTTCTCATTAAAAAGAAATAGGGTCTAGATAGATTTACAGATATACATGTGGACATTAGATTATACTTTGATGAGAGTTTTGTTGTCTACACGTGTCATATATTATATGTAGAATTCATAACTACCTTCAATCAAATGGAATCCCCACAGTTTTCATGGACATGCACATCCACAACTGCATAGGAAACTGTGTCCTCAATGAAGGGCAGGACAACATCGCCCACCCAACGTCTTCAACTCTAGGTTTTGAATGTGCTTATCAGGGAGTACCATCAAAACAATACTCTCCCCACCATCAAGGTAACAAAGAAAAACAACCAGGATATAAAGCAATGATAGTATCCCAAACAATGGATGCTAGTGTTCTAGAGGTAGTTAGCCCTATATGCTGTCCACAAACGTTTCGTGATCATGTCCCCAGAACATGATGAGTGCATCCCTTATATTTGGGAGGCAGATGTAGGAAACACTGGTGACTTCATCGCAACTTCTCAAGGGTCTTATACAAGAGCCCCTACCAGAAGACTTCACCATCTATAACATGATACATAGTATCATCGTTCAGAAGAGGATATCACATCGAAGGCCCCTACTAGTGTTTCATAGACACAAGCCCCTCCGGAATCCCACAATGGGAAACAATCACATAATCAGAAATAGGTCATCACCCTAGTTCATGAGGAGGAGATCCTCTGTAAAAACATGGTGGCATGCTATGGGGAGGTATACAGTCCTACCAACTCTTCTGATACACACCACTAATATAAAATGGCACATTACAGGCAAGTGAAAATTCCCTCCAATGCTCTCTAGTATCATTGTGAAAATAGAGGGACACATTTTAAGAAGAGAAAAATCCCTGCCAATGTGGAAGAAACCCATCATCTAAATAGGGTGGTCTACACTGGGAAATCTAAAAAAAATTCAAATTCACATGAATCCAATCATTCATAAATTATGGAAATCAGATATGAGCAGAGTCAAATTTCTGTTAATTCATACCAATCCAGATATCCAAATAGGGAGGAAATCTATAGGAAGATACACATCCCTGCCAATGAATATGAATCCCACCAATCAAGTATTGTGCTAATAAAAAGGGAGTGTCAAATTATTTCTTACCACAATGAATCCCACCTGTCAAATATGGTGGAATTTAAATAAAACCAGAGTCAAATTCTTGTGGATGCATATCAAGCCCGTGAGGAAAATACAACATCAAACGATTAGATGAAAATTCCCGATCATAGATATGTATCCCTTTATCCAAATAAAATGGTAATCAAAGAAATAGCTAGAATATTCTAGTTGTAAACTAGGGTATGAATCATTCTTCTACCCCGACATAGAAGACCTGCCAGTACCCACTAGAAACACATGGAGAACCAAAGCTAACACAAACTCATGCTTTAAAATCAGAATGAGATTTTATACCTGTTCCAACCAAAGACATATCTCATCAAATCTGAGAAATTATGGAGTATTAGATATCAATGATAGATCATATCCTCCAGACCATTCAATATGTAATTACTTCTACAGAAAAGAAAGGAGTCAGGCATGTGCCCTATCTGCCCAAGAGGGGTGAATCATCCAGAAAATAAGATAGTCACTCTAGAGAAGAGTTGTATCTTTTATCCTTTATAGAAGGGTCAAAAACAATATTCTATGATACAAGGACTAGAATATAGAGATCAAATACTCCTTCCAAATGGGGGACACTGGTCCAACACAGTGACCACTCCAGGGAAGACATATACCCTATCAAAACTCAAGAAGCTCATCTGCTTATCTTGGTGATGTCGTGGGAGCCAACCAAATAGTGACTTTAATATGAAGGTCATTACCAATAGAATTTGGTCCAAGTTTCGTTCAAGAGAGTGCCCAAAAAAAAACCAACAAAAGGAAACTAGAAAATTTAAAGTACATTCATGATCATGATCTTATAGAAGATGGTTTTCTTAATGAAATCAACTATTTATCAGTATAGGCTCAAGATACTATCAATAAATTATTAAACTATGGATGTTGAAGTAGTAGTTTTGAAGGTCATCCCAATAATGTTGTTACCAATAGCTCTGAAGGTACTCCCCAGAGTACCCACAAGGGCTTACTTCATTGGAATGAAATGATTGATCATGAGATCTCATATCCTGATGTGTGTCATGGAATCCCAAACATTGAACAGAATATCAAACAACAAGAAGGTCATAACCTTACTATCATTGACCCTGATGGTCCTCCCTATGGTATATGGTGTTAAATATCTCACTATAGTTGGACGTCAAGCTATGATGGAAATTCTCTCTATAATGTTAGTAACTGGGAAGGCCCTCCCTGTATTTAAATGAAAAAATGAGATGGAACTCCCTTCATTTCAGTGCATCATGAAAGTCTTCACTAGGAGGAACATTGTAGATATTCTCCCTACAACTAGATATCAAGCCATGATAGTAGTCCTCTCCATGATGGCAGTCATCACAAAGGTCCTCCATGAAATGACATCAAACATCAAGAATGTAATCCTTTTGTTGTAGTCTTCCCTGAAGGTCCTCCCCAAGGTACACACTGTAGAAAATATCATTGCATTCAGACAAAAAGCTGTAATGGTAGCTCTCACCACCACCACTGTAATGACCCAAACATTTATCAATGAAAATTATTCTTGATCTGATTAAATTTATTACTATGTAAAGTGGTTATATATGAAATATACACTTACTTGGTTTTATGTTTTGGGGTTTTAAAATACCATTAAGAATTTTTACCATTTTTAATATTGTCATTGAATAGTGACGCCATGATTAGGATAAATATAGGGCTTAAACAAATAAAATTTACTCAGATAAAGGAAGTGACGACCTCATCCAGTAGAATATCACCATACAAAGCCCATTTTTCAGAGCTCAAAAAGGAGGTAGTGTCACTGTGATTTTCTCTTGTCCAAGCCCAAGATGTGCTTCAACATGTTAATCTTGAATGGAACAACTTATGGGAGACGTGGAAGTTAATAGAGATTACCACCCGAGCGATGTTATTCGAGCCACCCCAAAAGTCTATCACTGTCACACACCTTACCCTTTGTTCTTATAAGGGTGTTTTAAGGAGTTTTGTTACAAGACCCTAGCACTATTATTATATGTATTATTTTTTTGTATAAGTAATATACATTCATTTTATTATTGTTACTTTGTAAATTGTTTTTAAAGAACAAATAGTATTTTTAGTTAATATTAAATTAAGAAAGATGTTTTGATGAATTAATGTATATTTGGAAGAAATAATTTATGAATAAAATATTATTATTAAATTAAATTTTAATAAATATAAATAATTGAATAATTTTTATGAGTATTGTTGTAATTTTTATTATGTTTTGAAAGCTGTTTTTTGTCAAAACCTAGGAATTTTTAATAAATGTCAGTTTTTATTTGAAAAGTAAAAATTCGCATATATAGAAATTTATTCTTATAAATTTAATATTATTTTTGGATTCAGGATGCCGAAATTATCTAATGGAGAATTTTTCATAATTTTATGAGATAGTCAAGTTTTTAGGTTAAAATTAAATACCGTTTAAATATAAAATGTGTTTTATGACATCATAATAACCCAATAGTGATGTGATAATGTAATATAAAAGAAATATTCAGACAATATAAGTTTTTTAATTTAAAATAATATAATTTTATATTTTTTTTATTAATTTTACAATTCCTTAGTGGACCCTCCAAGACTTATTAATTATTTTATCATTTTAAAATGATTTCCTTGAGAGTAAGACTCCCCTCCAAATAAGAAAGAGTAATTTTTTATTATATTCAGAAATTGGAATTGTAAAATATTATTTCCCACTAAACTTAAAAAAAATGGGAAAAACTACTGTATGGTTTGTGGTTTTGATTAGTTTAATGTGTAGTGTCCAAAACTTAAATAATTAAGAATTCCCTCTTTTTTACTATATTTACCTCCTCAATATCCCATTCCACTTCACTGAAAACCTTTCTAGATGGACCATACATTGACCTAATCTCTTTATAATCCTCCCAAGGCAAACCAATCTCTCTATAAGCCTCTCTCAAGCCTCTCCTAAGCCTTTGATATCACACTTCCATGTAAGGGATTTCTTCTTTTCTCCTTTTTTTAAATTTACTTATGTTGTTATACCATTTTAGTTTCAATTAAAAATGTTGGGGTGTGATTTAAAACCTCCACCATAATTTCCTTATTATTTTTTAATGATGATATACCTATTCATCTCTCATTAATTCCTCCCATGTACAACCTTTACCATGCCAAAATTCCATAAGGTAATTTCTCTCTCCTCTTTTATATTTAAGTAATTATTTTATATTACGCATCTAATTTACATTAAATATGTTGGGATATTATGTTCTAAGACCCTGTTACTTTTAATTTCATTTATAAATTATGGGATACCCATTTCTCTCTCTTCATCCCATTTTACTATTTCTATTTGACGTTGTTATGCTGCTGATGTTACACAAAAATTTCCATGCTAAAATCAAAATATAAGTGAATACCACACCAATTTTACTATAAATGGTATTCAAATTTATGAAAATATAAATAATTAATTATAGTTTAATGTATTTATTCAACATTCCTTCATCGTTGGATAAATTATGATATTTAATGACACCGAGGTATATGATCAATGTGGCACACTATTGCATGAAATGAACTGTTTATAAAGGTTGTGCCCTAATAGCGCTCCAATGCATTGGGTAAAGATTAGTATCTTGACACGTCAGGAGCAATGAGGGATTACTCTTTCTAATTCATGTGCATTGAGGGTTTAATCAAGTTCCATGTGCAACAAGTCATGGATCATTCTAATATGAAGTTAATTTTTTTTGCCACATTTCCATGTTATGATAATCATGCTATATCTTGGCTTTATGTTTATGTTTCTCTTGTGCTCTATTGATATGCCTATTTCTTAATATTTTACAATATTCATAATGTTATTCTTTGTTTATTCCTTTACAGGGATTTATATGTCACCCTTTTCTTATGAATGTCTTTTGGTTATCTTATGTAATGCTAAGTAAAAAGGAATATTGTGGTCATGTAAAAGAAATTTTCAATAAAGATGTTGTGTTTTATGTTCTATGTTGTTATGTAATGTTCCTAATTTCCCAATACACTATATCTCTCGATCCCCAGATTTTTCTAATGTTCATGTTTATGTAATAAATTATGTTTAAGTGTGTAATAAAGAGCATGGTCGTTATAGTTTGTATTAGAGGTTAAGTTTAGTTATTTTTGGTATTAGGCATAGAAAACCCTAGTCAAAGACATAGGGATTAGAATAAGTATAATAAAAACATCCCTAAATTTTGGTGAGTATTGATTAAGTGGTTTATTATGAAAATACATCCCTGTTTGGATACTAGCAGGAAGAGGTGGCTCTAGCACAAATGTATCTAGGGGTAAAACCTGAAAACACCGCTTTTGAGCTAGACTCGAACATGAAATGGTGAACGACAATGACCATCACCACACACATAATTAAAAAAATCTTGGTATAAATTCTTCGGTAAATTACTAAGCTAAGTATGAACCATTATTAAGGGAATTAATAAATTTCCCTAAGAATATATGATGGGAAGTAGACCATGTATAAAAAAATAAGGTAAGGAAGTAAATGTAATATAAATGTTATCCCTTTTTTAAATTGGATTCCCATGTATGTTTTACCCCTAAATTTTCTTTTATTCAAACCAATGGCCCATAATATAAAGACTTAGGCTAACAACCAATGCAGAGATCAATGTGATGATTATTTTAATGAGATTCCGAATCTGATGGGAGTAGGAATCACATAATGTTTCTCAATAATCTCATAGTTAACTCATGTTTTGAATAGAAACATTGGCCAAGAGGAATTTACCCCCCTAAGAAATAACAAGATGAAATTGTGAGATTTAGGAGAAAAATGCCTCCTACTATTAATAGATCCTTAGAACCCTCAATCATCAAACAATGGATCAAATCCATTGTGAATATTTTATCCGTCCTTCAATGTTTTAAACAAGAGATGGTTCTTCTGGCTGCTTATCATTTGGAGGGTGAAGCTGATCAATGGTGGGCCTTGATCAAAATATGAATCTTAGGGAAGAGATCTAGGTGTTGGAATGGAAGGATTTCTAGAAAACATTTTTTGATAAATATTTTTCTTAAACCATTCGAATTAAGACAGAAAGGGACTTCCTTTACAACAATCAGAAAGACAGTGAATACATCAGAGCATACAAGGAAAACTTCACAAGGCATTCATAACATGAATTTGGTTTTTTTACCCCCAAATGCATGTTTGACCACATCTTTAGTGGGATAAAACCAATCCTACAGAAGGACATGGAGATCCATGACTTTGATAGCTATGGGAAAATTGTCTGATGTTTCCTCAATGTCGAAATGGAGATAGTCGACTCCAAGGGGTTTCATGTGAATTAGAAGCATAAGGTGGAAATTAATTCTGGAGGTTCGATGGATAAATCCAATGGTCCTAAGAAATTACATCACCACACTTTCAAAATTCAAGGAAAGAATCACCCCAAAAATTACCCAAAGGTGATGAGGAAATCCTTTAGGTGTGGAAGAGAAGGGCACCTGGAAATTAACTACCAACAAGAAAAACCCACTACTACGAAAGAGGATAGGAACGCTCCTTTTGAACCTCAATTAATTGTTCGTTGCTTCAACTGCAAAGAACCAGAGCACTTTGCAAACCAGTTCCCTAATGAATGGGTTTTCGGAGGTAACCAACAACCTCCAAGGTAGTAAGGAAGATCATTTTCCATCACTACTGCCTATGAAAACCCAGAAAACAGAGTGGTGATAGGTACACTAGTCATTCATACAAGAATAGCGAACAAAATTTTTGGTTCTATTTTTACACATTATTTTATATCCCAAATGTTTAGTACAACTAACCCAACATGACCAAAAATCATGGATGTAGAGATGTCAGGGGGGAATTGAATGTGGAGAAATAATTGCATCCCATGAATATAAATCCTCCCCTATCATAATTTTTGGTTTGAAATTATTGACGAAACTCATCGTACTCCCTCTAGTGGAATTTAATGAAAATTTTAACATGTATTGAATTACCCTATATAGATCCAACATAATTTTCCATGAGAGGGAAATAACTCTATATATGGAGAATCATCTCCCAATTCTGTACAAGTGTAAGGAGGAGGATGAATCTTCTTTAGAACTATCATCTCAAGCATGGATATTACTACCCAATGATCATGCATATCTTTCTTAAATGATTGATTCTAATGATGAAACCATCCTTAAAGACATTACTATTGTGAGAGAATTTGCTGAAGTGTTTCTTGAGAAATTTCCTGGTCTTATGCCAAGAAGAGATGCTGAATTCTTGATTGATCTTATACCAGGGGTATTTCCAATATCCAAGACTCTGTATTGAGTGGATTTTGTGGCTCTTGAAGAGCTAAAGAAACAACTATATGAAAAATATGGGTAAAGGGTGTATATGCCCAAGTGCTCCACCAAGGGGTGTAATAGTCCTCTTCATCAATAAAAAGGATGGGTCAATGAGCATTTTCATTGACTATCGTGAGCTCAAAAAAATAAAAATAAAGAAAAAGTATCCTCTTCCACGAATTGATGATTTTCTCAATAATCTATGTAGAGCACAGTTCTTCTCCAAGGTGTATTTGTGGATGGGTTATTACTAAGTATGGGTGAAGATGGAAGATATCACCAAGACTACTTTTCATAAAAGGTATTAGCCATATGAATTCATATTAACACCTTTCAGACTCACGAATGATCTATAAATATTCATGGTCATGATGAATAAATAATTTAAAGATTACCTAGACAAATTTGTGGTAGTGTTTATAGAAGAAATTATTATATACTCTAAAACCAAGGAGGATAATCTAAGCACTATACTAGAGACCTTGCGAAAGGAGAATCTCTATGAAAAGAATAGAAAGTGTTAGTTATGGTTGAAGGAGGTCTCATTATTGGGTCATATCATCACAAGCAACGAGATATCTGTAGATCCATCCAAGAAAAATGGAATTTAGGGATGGAAGAGGCCAATATTGGTGATATATTTCCATAGCTTTTTTGGGATAGCTGAATATTATCGACGATTTTGGAGAAATTTATCATTATTTTCAAACCCTCTTACCAAGCTAACTTGGAAGGGTGTCAAGTTTGCTTGGAGTGATGAATATGAAGATATATTCAAGGAGTTGAAAAGGAGGATTATCACCGTGCCTGTGCTCACACTACCCACAAGTGGATAACTTTTCTTTGTATTCAGTGATTCTTTGAATAAGAGAATGGGTTGTGCATTGATTAAACATGATAAAGTAGTTTCCTATGCTTTAAGGAAAAGGATAGTTCATGAGAAAAACTATCCATCACATGATTTGGAGTTGGCTGTAGTGATCTTCGCTTAAATAAATTGGTGACATTACCACTTTGGGGAGAAGTGTGAAATATATACATATCACAAAATCCTCAAGTATATATTCACATAGAAAGAGTTGAATTTGCACCAATGAAGATGGTCAAATCTGATCAAAGATATTGAATCCTCAATCCATTACCATCTTGGTAAAGTGAACAAGGTGGAATATGTTCTAAGTAGAAAATTCCTAGTAATTCTATCATTGATGAGAATTAAAAAGGATCAAATCTTCTTAGTTTAGATTAATATAGACATGGTAATCACAAATAAGAGAACATCATCAATCCTTTCACAAATTATTTCTTAACCGTCTCTTTTGGAATGGTTAAAGGATGTTCCAAATCATGATGTGGGAATTCAAAAAATAGTGGAAACTATTAGAAAATGGAAATCTTCAGTGTTCAATGTTAATGAAGAAGGAATTGTGAGATTTGGGTCACCACAATGTGCTCCATCAAATTTGGATTTTTAGAATGAACTTTTGGGTGATGTACATAGTTTGAATTTCCCTATTAGACCAGGAAACACAAAAATGTATCGAGTTCTATGAGAGAATTATTGGTGGGATAAAATGAAGAAATAGTTTGTTCCGTATACAAAAATGTGCCAGGTACGTCATCTAGTGAAGGCTGGGAGGTAGAAGTATAAGGGGATAATGAAAGCCTTACCCATACAAACATGGAAATGGGAGAACACCGCCATGGAATTTGTCAATGGACATCTGAAGACATCCAAAGGAAACAATGATATCTAGTTTATTGTGGATCTCCTTATAAAGATTGCACACTTCATTGCAATTTGGGAGGATTTCTCACGGGATAAACTGGAATGGATACACATCAGAGAAGTGATTAGGATTCATGGAGTACCACAATCTATTGTATCAGATCGAGATCTAAGATTAACATATATGTTCTGAAAGATTCTCCAACACACTCTTAATACTTAGCTGAAATTTAGTATGGATTATCATCCTCAAAATGATGGCCAATCGAGTGGACTATCTAAACACTTGAGTACATGCTAGGATCATTCTCAATAGAATTCAAATGAGGATGGGATCAACATCTTCCTCTGGTTGTGTTCTCTTACAATAACAGTTTTCACTCAAGCATCCAAATGGATCCTTATGAAGCCCTGTATGGGAAGAGGATTAGAACACCGACATGTTAGGATGATGTTGGGGAGCGAAAACTCCTAGGTCCAAAAATGGTCAAAGAAATGGTGGAGAAGGTTAAGACCATCTAGCAACACATTAAAGATTCTCAGAGTCGACAAAAGAGCTATGTTGATAATCATTGATAAGACCTAGAGTTTGGTGTTAGAGATAATGTATTACTCCACATATCACCATGGAAGAGAGTTATGATATATGGGAATAAGGGAAAGCTTAGTCTAAGTTATATTGACCCTTTTTATATCCTTGATCGCATTAGAGTTGTGGC
This sequence comes from Viscum album, assembly GCA_963277665.1. Taxonomy (NCBI): domain Eukaryota; kingdom Viridiplantae; phylum Streptophyta; class Magnoliopsida; order Santalales; family Viscaceae; genus Viscum; species Viscum album. The sequence goes on along the minus strand of OY728163.1, from coordinate 1,687,509,972 downwards.
CTATCGACTAGCACTCCCACTGAATATATCTCAAGTACATGATGTATTCCATGTATCACTATTGTGGAATTTCATACCTGACCCATCACATTTACTCAATCTAGCGGTGGTACCATTGGATATAGACATCTAATATAAAGATAAGCAGGTAAAGATATTAGATTGTAGAGAAAAAGTTCTAAAAAATAAGAAAATTCCCATCGTCAAGGTGTTGTGGAGAAACCATAAGTTTGAAGAAGAAACGTGGGAATCAGAGGAAGTGATGAAGAAGAGTTACCCTCATCTATTTTTGTGTGGGAAAAGGAAATTTTGAGTGTGAAATTTTTTAAGGGGGAGATTGTAATGACCAAACCTTTTATTAATAAAACTTAATCTTGATATGATTAACTGTATTTTTACGTAAAGTGGTCATATAACACATATGCAATTGCATGGATTTATGTTTCTGGATTTTAATATACCATTAAGAATTGTTATCATTGCTAATATAGATATTCAACAGTGACACCAAGATTAGTATAAATATAGGGCTTTATGAAATCTAATTTAATTAGACAATCTAACTGATGGACACATCTAGTAGAATTTCTCCATACAAAGCCCATTTGTTAGAGCTTGGGAAGGAGGTAGCATCAACAAGCTTCTCTCTTGTACAATCCCAATCTGAGCTTCAAAATGTTAAGCTTGAACAGAACTACCTAAGAGAGTAGTAGATGTTATTAGAGATTACCACCCGAGTGTTGTTTTTCGTGCCACCCCAAGAGTCTCTCACCATCACACACTTAAACCTTAGGTCTTATGTGGGTTTTATAAGGGGTTATGTTACAATAACCTAGAATTAAGATTATGTGCACTATTTGTTTGTATAATAATATACATTCATTTTATTATTGTTACTTTGTAAATGGTTTCTAAAGCAGAAATAGTATTTTTAATTAATATTCAATAATGAAAAATATTTTGACGAATTAATGGATTTTTGGATTAAATAATATTTTAATAAAATTTTATTCCTATATTTATTTTTATTAAATATAAATGATCATATAATTTTTAAGAATACAATTGTAATTTTTATTATGGTTTGAAAGCTGTTTTTGTCAAAACCCATTAAATTTTTATAAATGTCACTTTTTATTTTAAAAGTAAAAATTCACATATTTATAAAATTATTTAGAAAAAATGAATATTATTTTTTGATTTAGGATGCAAAAATTATCTAACTGTTCATTTTTCATAATTTTTTGAGAAATTTGAATTTTTAGGTAAAAATTAAATACCATTTAAATATATAATGTGATATAGGACATCATAATAACCCAATAGTGATGTAATAAAAAAATATAAAAGGTTTATTTCCCCAATATATGTTCTAATTTTAAAATAATGTGATTTTATATTTTTTGGATTAATTTTAAAATTCCATAATAGACCTTCCAAGACTTATAAACTATTTTAACATTTCAAAATGATTTCCTCGAGAGTGTGACTAACCTCCACATAAGAAAGACTAATTAGTTTAATATATTCAGACATTGTCATTATAAAATATTTTTTTCCTCTCAACTTTGGAAAAAACAATGGGAAGAAATAATTGGATGGTTTGTGCTTTTGATTGGTTGAATTTGTAGTGTCCAAAACCTAAATAAAAATGAATTCCCTCTTCTTTCCTATATAAAACCACTCAATATCCCATTCCTCATCATTAAAAGAAATTTAGATCGACAAAATTCTGAACTCCTCTCTATAGAATCCTACCAAGTTCGCCCAAGCTCCCTAGAAGCATATCTCAAGCCTCTCCCAATCCTTTGGTATCACACTTCCATTTAAGGGATTTCTTCTATTATCAAGTTTTCAAAATTTATATACATTGTTATACCCTTATATTTTCAAATAAAAATGTTGAGGTAAGATTTTTTTTCCAACCCATACTTCCCTTTTTATGTTTTAATGATGGGATACCTCTTTCTCTCTCACTATTGCCTCCCATGTACATCCATTACCATGCTGAAATTCCTTAAAAACATTTCTCTCTCCTCATTTACTTTCAAGAAATTATTTTATATTATGAATATAAATTCCATTAAATATGTTGGGATATTATGTTAAAAGACCCCATTACTATCCATTTCATTTATAAAATATGAGAGTCCCATTTCACTCTCATCAACTATATTACGATTTCTATTTGACGTCGTTATGTTGCCGAAGTTACACCAAACATTCCTTGAGAAAATCATCGTGTAAGTAAATACCATACTTGTTTCTCTATCATGGGTATTCACCTATATGAACATATAAATATTAAATGATACATTAATTTATTTATTCCACATTCATTCATATTCAAATAAATTATGATTTTCAAGGACTCTATGTTATGTGATCCATGTGGCACACTAATGAATGAAATGAAATGTCTGTAAAGGGTGTGCCCTGATAGCACCCAAATACATTGTGTAAAGATTAGTATCATGATATATCATGTTCAATGAGGGATTAATCATGCTAATTCAAGTTAAATGATGGTTTAATCATGATCCATTTTAAATGATCCTAGTATCATGCTAACATCATGTTAAATGTTGTTACCACATTTCCATGTTATGATAATCAGGATTTATCATGCCTTTATGTCCATGTTTCTATTGTGCTCCATTGACATACCTATTGACTAACATGTACTATATTCTTCTGGTTATGCATTTTCTACTCCCTTACTAGGCATTATAGCTAACCCATTTCATATGAATGTCCTTAATTTATCCCATACAATGCTATGTACGAAAGAATGTTGTGGTCATGTGAAAAATGTTTTCAATAAAGATGTTGTGTTTTATGTTCTAAGTTGTTATTTAATGTTCCTAATTTCTCGAGACACTAGAACTATCGATCCTCATAGTTATATTAATTGCATGTTTATGTAATAAATAAGGTTTAAGTGTGTAATATACCGAATGGTTGTTATAAAATCATTGACTGCGAAGGTCCTCCCCACAGTCAAAAGACACACCAGTAAGTATGGTCCTCCCACCACCAGGTCGAATACGATAAATCCCTCATATTCTTAGGAACATGGAAGGAAATTTTCAGATATGCTAGAAACCCAGTCAATGAAAAGCGATGTTCTTTTTTATCCAATAGATGGACCAAGGCCACGCTCATCCTCTAACAAACCCCCACAACCACTACAAAAAAATGACCAGTTTAGAGGGGATTATTTTTGATAATATAAGGTTTTATAACACCATATAAAGTCATTTGTGGAAGTTATGAGGAACGTCGCTAATGTTCTTACATACTGTCATTAGAAGATTTTTTTAGAAAGTTCCAGTAAATTAATGGTATCTTTAGCGATGGTTACATTATAGGGGGTTTAAACCCCCTGTAAATTTTGTCATAAATTTTCCAAAACCCCTTTGTATTAGAGACGATTATACCCCAAAAAATTCAAATAGAGGTATTTAGGGACAGTTTGAACCACCCCTAATTGAGATTACTTTAGGGGCAGTTGTTAGGAGACACCCCTAAAGGTTCTAATTTTTTTATTTTATAAACAGGTCCCTACCCCGCCCATTGCGTTATTTAGTACATCTCCCCTACCTCCCTCTAGTTACCATACCTCCCTCAACCTCCCATTCGTCTGTACCACCCAATGGCCTCCCTCCAGTATCACCTTTCTCTCCCTATTATTTGGGAACCATGTGCATTCCATCCCCTCTAGTTATCCCGTACCTGGCCCTGACCTCTAGTTAGTGAACCATGTGAAAACCCTATAAAATGTGACTAGAGGGTATCGATCTCGGGACCTACAGCCTACAACACCAGTGCTTCTACCAACAATATGTTCAAGTTTCCACATTTTATATATATTAATAATCAAATTTATATAAATTTCATTTCAATAAATATTTATATACAAATAATTATATAACCAATATATATATATATATGTATTTATATTATGTATATTATGTATTTATATTACAATACATTTATATTATATTCAATTTATACATTCATATAAACTATATATGTTATTTGTGAATTTACATACATTTGAGTAAATATATTTATAATTATATTAATGTCATGTACACACACACATAGACACACACACACACACACACATATATATTATAAATTATTTATATACATATTTATATAAATTATATAAATTATTTTTTCATATATTTATATAAGGTATTTAGAAATATATTTATATAATGTATCTCAATACATATATTTATTATTATGTACATTATTAATATATATTTATTTTTATAAATTGTATAATATTTTATATAACTAATATATAAATAATATAATATGAAATAAAAATATATTAAATACAAATTTTACAAATATTTACATTATATATAATTAATATTAAATTAAATTAAATTTATAAAAATATTATGTCTGAAATAAAATTTATACAAATATTTATATAATGTTATATGAAATACAATTTATATAAATATTTATATAATATATTTCAATACCAATAATTATTATTATGAACATTAATATATATGTATTTCAATAAATATAAATGTATAATATTATTTACATAAATATATATGTATTTTAGTAAATATAATTCCAATAATATTTTGTACATTAAAATATATTTATTTGTATAAATTTCATATCATATTATATTAATTATATATAATATAAAAATATAAAAATCTTATTTAAAAATATATTTATTATTATTATATTATAAATTATAAAAACTACAACCTTGGGTTTTTATACGTTATATTATTTAAATAAATTATATTTATGTATATATTTATATAATATGTTTATGCCATTATATTATATATAATTTATATTATATGAAATACAATCTATAAAAAATATATATAGTAATGTACATAAAATTATAAAATTATATTTATATATACATATAAATACTATTAAATACAATCAAATAAATATTCTATATGATATGTTCATATATATAATGTTTTTAAATACATTTATATATTTTGTTTTAATTATATATATATATTTTGGAACATTCTTTTAAAAAAATATTGGGGGTTCAAAACCCCCTCAAATTTAATAATTTAGTGTTTCGTTTTGAACCCCCTCTAATTTAAGACATTAGAGGTGATGTTCAATCCCTCTAACATAAAGAAATTAGAGGGTGTGTTGATCCAATCTAGAATCTAACTGGATATTAAAAAAATAATGGTAAAAATTTTATAGGGGGTCTATAACATCTTCTAAATCCGATTATTAGAATGTTTGTACATAATCACTCTCTAATTTTTATAGAAAATGAATTTAAATGTGGTTCATAACCCCCTCTAAATTCGATTATTAGAGGGGTTTTAGGTGAAACCCCTCTAATTATAAGGAAAATGAATTTAGAGGGTGTTGAGAATAACCCATCCAATATAATATTTTTATTTGTAGTGACTGTTCATGTATCAATGAATCCCCTACTAGCCCTGCTACTCAGGATGAAATAATCAAAAAACATCCAAGTTGGGTACACCAACTAGAGGAATACATGGAGGAAGACCAACATAATATGTTACTCATGAAAAGACAACTAGATAGGGATGATATACCATTTATTTTTTTGGCCTAATGACACTTCTCAGTTCAACATACCGTGGGATTTTTTCCAAGGAATGCATACATAACATTCTTCTCAATATATGGAAAACTCTTCGTAAGTTGAAGGTTATTTTTTACCAACTATGGGTAAGAAGATCATGTCAATATATTAGGGATATTCACTATAAAATTGACCTATAATATATTCAATCTGCACAGAAGCCACAATTTGAGTGGTGGAAGAAAGACCTCAAAATGATCTACATCCACTTGTTGAACAAGTTGAGCTGCCTTATCTTCGATGGACCATCTGGTGTTCATATCTAGGGTGATGAGTCAATATATTCCCTTATGACTTTTCCATTCCATTATGTTTTGAAAATCACAAATGTAATTTCAAATGGAAAATTATCTTTCTCTAAGAAACATTCTCTTAGGAAATTATTCTTTATCTAAGAATGTTTTTGTCTTAAACCATGGTTTTCAATACCTTATCTAATATTTTCTCAAATCAGGTCTGACTATATTTTTCTTAAAAAAATTGGATCATTATCTAACATATAAACTTATAGTTCCTTAAAATATGATTTCCCTAGAGTTGTGAATTGATTTATCTGTAAATCAGACTCTGATTTCTTTTGAAATTAGACTTCAATATATTTTGAAATCAGACTTTGATTTATTCTAAAATATGACTCAAATTTCTTCTAAAGTCAAAATCTGGTATATTCTCAAATCAAACTCAGAGATATTTTGAAATAAAACATAGATTTATTCTGAAATATGGCTCCTATTTATTTTGAAATGAGACTATGATTTTTTCTAAAATTAGACTCTGATTTCTTTTGAAATCAGACTCTCACTGACAATTTTCTAAGAACCAACTATTAATATTGGATGATAATACTATGTATTTGTTTTATTTCATGATTAAACTAGATTTACATGGGACTATTTTCTATAAAAGACATATGGATCCCTTTATTATTTTAAATCCTTTTTAGTAAAAGTTAAAAATTAGAAAAACCTTCCATTGATAACTATTCATAGTGATCAAGGAGAAGAATTTGAAAATTTAAAATTTTAAACTTTTTTTAGTAAGAATTTAATTACTCATAACTTTTCTACTCTATGAACTCCTACAAAAAATGGTGTTGTTGAATGGAGAAATAAAATTATTTAAAAAAAACTGTAACCATATTGAGTTAATATTCTTTTTTTAAAAAAATTTGGGTTGATGCTATCAGTACAACATTCTATAATATAAATCATGTTTTAATCAGACCTTTTCTTAATTAATCACCTTATGAGTTATGGACTGGTCAAAAACATAATGTTTTTTACTTCAATGTATTTAGATGAAATTTATTCATCTTTAATACTAAAGATAAATTACATAAATTCACATCCAAATCTGATGAAGGATTTTTCTTAGGATACTATACATCTACAAAGGCATATAGAGTTTTTAACAAATATTCTAATATTGTTGAAGAAACTGTACATGTTAAATTTGATTAAACTAATACTTTTTTTAAACAACCTCAACTAACATTTTCAGACATGTTTTCAAAAAATTATTATCATCCTTTTATATAAGATTCCTATAATAAGGAAAATACTGATGAAAATATTTTTGATGTATTTATCCCAAATGAATTTTTACCTTATTTTGATGAACAAGTTTTACCAAACCCAAATCAATTATTTCTTAAGAATCATCCAAGTGGTAGTATCATTGGGGATGAAAATCAACCTATAAAGACTAGAAGTTATTTAAGAAATAAAGTAGAAAATCAAGAATTTATTTCCCAATTAGAACCTAAATGCCTTGATAATGATTTGGGTGATGATGATTGGATTAAATCTATGCATGATAAAATAATTGAATTCGAAGGGAACAATGTTTGGAAATTTTATGAAAGATGTAATGAAACTTCTATAGTTAGAGTAAAGTGGTTCTTCAGAAATAAATGGGATAAAAATGGAATAATTTTATGAAATAAATTAATACTAGTTTCTAAAGGCTATAATCAACAAGGAGGAATAGACTATAAAAACCCAATACTCTAGTATCAATACATGAATCTATTTAAATTCTCTATGATTTTGAAACATTATTTAAATTTGAAATTTTTGGAATGGACATAAAGTGTGGTTTCGTTAAAAGATATGTTCAAGAGGAAGTTTATATCGAACAAAATCTAAGTTTTAAGGACAAAAACGTCCTGAACATGTATATAATCATACCAAATATTTATATGGACTTAAACAATCCCCCAGAACATAGTATGATTAAATTACATGTTTTTTGTTAGAACAAAATTATGTAAAGGGAACTCGTGATACAAATTTTTTAATAAATAATGATAGGAGAAATTTTTTGATTGTTAAAATTTATTTTGATGGCATTATATTCAGATCAACTCAGTATACTTAATCGATTCATTTGTGAGTCTTATGAAATCTATGTTTAAAATGAGTATGATGGGTGAGTTATCATTATTTCATAGTTTTAAAATTTCTCAAAAACTAGAAGGAACATATATATCCCAACATAAGTATATTAAGGATATTCTTAATAAGTATGGATTTTATAATAATAAATGTATAAGTACTCCGATCGGTACCTTAAACATTCTTGATCTTGATAAAGCTGAGAAACTAGTAGATCAAACATCTTTTAGAGGTATGAGAGGAAATTTATTATACTTAATAGATAGTCATCTAGAATTAATTTTTTCATCATGCATATAGAAAAGATATCAATCTAATCCAAAATAATATCATTTTAAAGTAGTGAAATGATTTTTTATTAATTTAAAAGGAACCATGGATTTAGGACTTCTCTATTATTTTATAAATTGTTTTGTTTGAAAAATATTTTCAGATTCTACCTTTGGTGGATGTAGAATAGATATTGAAAGTACTTCAGAAAATTATCATTTCTTAGCAGATTCATTAGTTTCTTGGACTTGTATGAAACAAAAATTAGTATAACTTTGTACTATTGAATTTGAATATGTAGCAGTTGGAAGTTGTTCTTATGTGTTGTGGATGAAACACACACTCACAGACTATGACATAAGATTTACTAAAGCAGAAATAATTTCTGGAAATACAAGTTCCATTTCCCTAAGAAACAACCATTCACATCACTCTCATGCAAAACACATAGATAATAGGAATCACATTATTAGGGATTACATATTTAATGGAGATATCATTCTTCAATTTATCAAAACACAAGAACAAATTTCTAAAAAAATTACAAAAAACATTACCCTCTGATATTTTTGAATACATTACAAAAAGTTAAGAATGATAACCATAAGGTAGTCATCTATATTAAATTTTTTAAACCTATATACTAACATTAAAATATTTTTTTTCATTAGGGGGGAGTACATAAGTTTATAATTTTATATTTCCTTTTCAAAAAAATTTCTAGAGCCTAAAAAACTTTCTGTTTCTAAAATAATCACAACCATATCAATACTGAAAATTCATTACGAGAAATATGGAATGTATATTTACTTACCTATAACATCGTAATTTTATATTTTTGTTTGTTGGTATTTCAATATTGTTATAATAAATCTTTATCAGATTCAATTTCCTTAAATCCATTTTTTCTTTAAAACCAAAAAAGATCATAACCTAGAAATACTTCTTCAAAATTGATATCAACCATTAGATCAGATCAAGAAAATATCAACTGTTAGATTCATTTGGGAATAAGGACAATCGACATGAAGACAACATAAAGGACCCCTTATTCGTGTCCCACATTAACTATCTCGGTGATTTTTCACTAAAGCTCTATCACTGTCCAATTTTATGTTCAGTTTTCCCTTTTTCCTTAAGATCCAAAAGTCTCTTGAAGTTTCCATGTAGACTCTGATGGATCAAACAAGGAACTCACATATTATTTAATCTTTAAAGAAAGGTTAGTGTATCGAAATTTATTTTCCATTTATGACCCATTGAATTAAAAAATCATAATGAAGAATGGATGGTAAAGTCTTTGGGTTTCTAAGGACAAATATTACTATCCTATATATCTTGGTCTTCTTATAGAATTCTATAATAGAGATCAATTTTATGAACATGGAGAAAGGGATATTTTTTCATCCAAGAGTTCTGGAAATACTTATTCCTAGTCTTTTAACAAGGCTACAAGTGTCATGGATATTCCTTACGATGGAGAAGAAATATTTTTCTCTCACATGTTTATTGATAATGAAGGATCATTTGATCAGGATATGAAAATTGATTTCCATGGACTTAAAGGAGTAATGAAATTGAAGATCACTCGTCTTTGAACCAATCATAGATTGATAGCTCTTTTGATTTATGGTTTTATGATTCCGAGAAAGGGAGACAAGGATTATCTTAAGATATGCGATGTATTCGTGTTGGATTTTGTAACACCCCGAGCTTCCATGATACGCTTCTCATTCAATAATGCAATATCTTGCATTGTACGCAACTTTGAGTTCTTAAACACCGCGACTAATCAAAGTAGCCGTTATGAATAGTAATAACCACTTTTTAAATTTATAGAAATTTTATATTTCAAAATGGACTTCATTTTTGTATTCGTAATACCGAAATTATCCAAAGTTGAATTTTTTTTATTTTCTGAGAAGTTCCAATTTTTTATGAATAGTGAAAATTACTTAAAAACAACTTTTTTAATCAAAATAATTTATAGTGATAAATTATACTATTTAGTGGTTTTAAAGTATAATTAGAATATATTTTTACCATTTTATCCAATGGTGGTCATTAGAATTAATTTAATATTGAAAATGGACATAAAGAATTGCCAATCTTTTGATATAAATTGTTTCTTAAAAACATGCCATTTGTTGTGACAGCGGGAATTAATTATAAAATTAATTAATGCAACTTATATGTTTGGAATTTTGTAAAATAGACATAATTTTTGAATTCGGAATATCAATTATAACTTAGGGTGAAATTTTGGCATTGTTCTGAAAAACTTCAATTTTTGATGAATAGTGAAACCACTAAGTGGTAGTTAAATAACTGATTTTTCATTTAAATGAAATATTACTACTTCTGTGATTTGATTATCAAAAATCCGACATACATGGTTGTCATTAAGAAGTAAAATGTGGTTCAATGAGATTAAAATAATTTTTTGGTGAATAGTAACTTTTAAGTTCTTAATCGCAATTAGAGATAATTTGTGTAGTTTAAGGTAAAAATAATGTTTTAATAATATGAGATGAGCTTGACACATGTCCTAACCTTATTGGCTGTGTCATGGACGACCAAGACAATCCATGGGTCAACTTGGGGACCCCATGGAGCCACTTTAGTTGGAAAATGACATAAATACCTTTTATTTAATGTTAAAGTAAAAAATGATACAAACATGAAATGTTTTACTAAAACAATTTTTACATGGGGTTATACAAGTCATATTTTTTACTATAAATAGTCATTGGAAAGAAAAAAATATTTCCTACATCATAGTATTTTTTTTATAATTTTTAAACATTAAATAAATTAAATTATTTATGACATCATTATGATGCAGCGATGACCTCATTATTTAACGATTTTAATAAAATGAAAAGATAATGTACAATACAAGGCATAAAATTGTACAAAGACTATTTTATGGGTAGATTTAGAACCCTTATCACCTTATCCACGAATTATAAAAGTGTGGGACCTTTAGAATCCGAAAAGAATTGTATAATAATGTAAACTTTACTTACTTTCCAAGAGTGCCCCTCCTCTCCTCTTATAAAAGGCCCCCACCTCAACCACCTCATTCACACTTTCAAGCCATTTGGATAGGCCAAACTCTACCCAAATACCCTCCCAACTTCCCCCTATTACTCCTAGAAGCCTCACTTTGGGCATAACTCTTCCCAAGGAAGCCTTTGGCTCAAATCAAAAAGAGTTACCCGATTTTGAGGTAATGTCTTCTCTAATGTTGTTTTGTTTTATTTTTCTTCTCCAACCCCCTAAACTCTTTTTATTCATTTCTTTTGTAACAACACCAGTATCATCAATATAATAGGATGTTTTTATAAGAAGTATTATATATACACTTATACACACTTACATCTAATGGTTAAAGAACATACGGTTTCTGTGGATGGCGAATTTCTGCCTCACGAAACGATGATTGTTCAACACTCATATTACACCTTCCAAGGTGGACATTAAGATGTAACTATATTTATATATGATATATAATATATTTATGTTTTACTTATGCTTCTGTATTCCTCATTTATGGCATACTTTATGATTTCCATTATGGGTAAACGCGATAATTTCATTTTAGGAAGTGCGGACTACCGCCCCCTCAAAGTGATTTGAATCGTTAATGCCATATGTGGGATGTATAAAGGATAGAGTAAATGATATTATACTGGAATTATATTATACATTTATATCATTATGATTTCATTCCATTAAATACGAAATATAAATGAAAGTAGCGTTCATGCGTACGTACGGCTTACCGTCTCCATGAACGGTGCATTTCATTTCTTACCTCTAAATGTAACGTAATATTATAAATGAATGTATATACTAGATATATATGATATATATGACATCTAAATCATGAATATAATTCTGGAGATAATAGATATTCTACCACATAAACAACTTGCAATTATAAGAAGTTTATTGTTGACTCAAGTACCAAAGATCGACAAAACGACCATTATTAACTTAAATAATTACATAATGTTCATAACATTGTAATAAGTGATATAAAAAGGATAATTAAATTAAAAATGGTTCTTAATAAGGTATATATTAACTCTAGTTTATTATTCAAGAGGTTAAAGAACGGTTGAGTCAAGTCAGACACAAGGTAAGGGAACTTCTTAACCCAATTTCTATTCTTTGGGTTAATCTCCTACTTTCAAATTATGTCATGATATTATTATGCCCTATCTTGTATTTTTACATTATTTATGTGTAATTATATTGAATACACATAATATACCTACTTTATAAAAAAATGATCTTTTTAAGGACTTTGCCTCAATCCCCTTTCATTGAGGCATAGTTGGTTTTATACAAAACTTTTTTTTATACGGTGTATAAACCCCTTTGACTTTTACGTTTATTCAAAAGGAATATTTTTTATACGAAGCGTTTTGCTAAACGACTAAAGGGAATGTTTTTCTTTCCGTACTTATGCGGCGACAAAGACTTCTCTGCCGCCGTGACCATTATTTGAGTTTCGGCTTCCTCTACAAGCCATCTTTTTTTAATGAAAAATAAATATAAAGTTTTAACTTTCTTTTATTTTGGTATTGAAAATGGTTTTGAAAGCGTTTTTATTATATCAATGTGTTGTATTGATATCTTGTGATTGAAATATGGAAATGTTATGTTTCCTTTATACATGTTTTATGTGATACGATTATGTTATGGTTTATGATATGTTTAAAACTATTCATATGAGGAATGTATTGGACTTAATAAGTGACGGGTGGAGCCCGCAATTGATCCTCGATGCATCGGTAGGTCTCATGAGACAACTAGACGTGTAATTGGCTGATGCCCTTTCCCAATTTTATTTATGGTTTTGGCCGAGGCCTTAATCATTTTAGACGTCTGGGCCGAGGCCTTGACAAAATTTTTCAGAATGTCTCGCATTATACATTCCCTCATTATGAAAGTGGTTATTGATATTGCATGTGATTATTTGACTAGTAGAATATCCATGTGAGTAAGTAAATGGCATTATTTAATTTTATTTTTGCCATATTATGCTGAAGCTCATGTTTAAAAAGGCTTTTGTTTTAGTTATACATTTCCTTAAATGTTAATGTTTATTTATGAAAGCTTCCGCAATATTGTTATCCTTACTGAGCATCTGAGCTAACCCCTTTCAATGTTTTAATATTTTCCAGGATGTGAAGAAGTATATTATGAATGACCTGCAGGGATTGTCAGAAGAGGATATGAGTGTGGACTATTGAGACTTTGTTATTGTAGTTTTTCACTTTATGATGTAATGTAACATTTACGAATGTATCTAGTGTTTCCAAGGCTACTAAACTAATCGGTCTTTCGAGACTTGATCTTTTGTGATCATGCCAATGTTACGAAGTAATGCACCGGCTCTGGGTAGCTGGGGTCGGGGCGTTACAGTTGGTATCAGAGGCAGTTTAGTACTAACCTTGGAAGCTAGATTTAGATAAACTCTGATTAGAGCACATAGCCCGAAGATAGACTTTGAGGATTAGTATAGAAGAACTTCCTAGAATTTTGGTATTGTAGAGATGTTGTGAGTTTTCCGAGCAATACATCTCTGTCTGGATACGAGCAGGTAGAGGCGGCTCTAGCACAGATGTACCTAGGGGTAAAACCCGAAAACACCGCTTTGATCTAGACTCGAACGGGAACTGGTGCACGACAACGGCCCTTGCTGCACTCTTGGTTACGACACTCCCGGGGGATATGCTTAGGATAATTCTCATTTTCTTTACAAACCACTATGAACGGTAATGATTATATAATTCCAAAAATTAAAACTTTTTATTATTATGGATTATATCCATAAATAGTTCAATTTAAGTTAAGTATTTTACAAGTATGGAATTATGTATTTTGATTCATAAACTAATCTAGTTTATGCCATTGTTTAGAAATGGCGCCTAGTGGAAGGAATGGAAACCGTATCAATGCACACACTCCGTGTAGGGATTTCCCTCCTGCTCAAGATAATTATTGTGGATCTGGAGATACAACTGGTGTTGATCAACTTATTACCATACTGGGACAACTCACTCAGGTTATGAATAATAACCTTACTCGTATGGATCACCCTGATCCACAACGTGGAGGATCAATGTTAGACCGCTTCATGAGGCAACAACCACCAACATTTAATGGGGGTACAAATCCATTAGTAGCTGAGAAATGGATAAACACCATAGAGAAAATATTCCACGCCTTGGGGAGTAGCGAAAGGGAGAAGGTTATCATGGCAGTTTACCGCCTCACTAGAGATGCTGATCAATGGTTGTCATTGATTCAAAACACAAAGGAAGATGATGACATATCGAATGTGGAATGGAGGGAGTTCAAAGATCTTTTCTTAGAAAAATACTTTCCTCATGACCATAGAGCAGATATGGAATGGCAATTTTTGGGTCTGAGACAAAAGGAGGATGAGAATGTCGCAAAGTATGAGGCCAACTTTACAAGGTTAGCGAGGTATGCTGCAGATTATATACGTAACCCAAGAGGTAATATTGATCATTTCTTTGATGGGTTAAAACCATTTCTCCGTCGTGCTTTAGTATCACAATCGTTCTCAACATACGAAGATATTGTCTCATGTGCTATCAAGACAGAAAAGGAATTCCCTAAGTCTTATGACAACAAAGTAAAGCAAGAGAAGAAGAGAACGGTGGAACAAGAGACAGATAAAGGGAAAAAGGGAAAGAAGGATTTTTCCATTATGTGATAATTATGGGAAGAATCACCCTGGTACTTGCCTAAAAGTAATGGGAGTTTGTTATAAATGTGGGGAAAAAGGTCACCAGGCGCGTGATTGCAAGGGAAAGAAAGAGGATACCAATGTTGAATGCTACAATTGTAGGGAAATGGGGAATTATGCAAATGAATGTCCTAAGCGTCAGGGAAACTTACCTCAGAAAAGGCCAAGGGATCAAGGAAAATCTTATGCTGTTACTACAGTTGAAGCAGAATAACTAATGTATTGGTGCTTTTGGACTCATGGATTATAATCTGGTTATTAGAATAATGTGATATATATATATATAAGGATTGTACTGTAGTACTTGTTGATTTCAGTAAGGTTTTAATATGATGAAGGTAATCATATTTTTAGTATGTGACAAAAAGAGATACTTTAATTTGTTTGGGGAATCTGATAAATTGATTTTTGAATTAAGAGACCTTCTAGAGAAAGTCTGGACAGAGGTATTTTGGATAATTATAAAGGTTGGAGTGGATTAAGTTGATCTTTGGATATTATTTTTTAAGGTTAAAAAATTTATGAAGATTATTTTTGGAATATTATAATACTATAGTTTTAGGAAAAGGACAACCTGCAGGGTGGCGCATAACCCGTCACGTCAGACAAAATTGCTGGAATCGAACCCACAACCGTAGTGCGACAAGACTTTATTTACTACCACTAGCCTACAGGAAGTCCCTATTTATTACAAAATAATTTTACTAATCTAAATGGTATGTGTTAACATTTGGAACCTTATACAATTAGGATAAGTATAATATTTTTTAGTTCTATTATCTTTTTGAGTGAAAGATGAGTTGAAGGTTGAAACTCTAATTGTCAAGCATAAATATATATATACCTATCTGTTATTCAATGAATAAATTAATTATTAAACTTCATTAAAGGGATATTAAAAAAAAATGTGTTATCCTAATACCTTATGTCTTGTTGAACTGATGATATTTTAAATCAACACAGATTGAAGGCTTTGAGGCCCTCAATTTGACAGTGGATTGTGATTGATGACCTCAATCACTCCCTTCAAATATTTACGTTTTTCCTCCAATTATATTTCTCTAATTTCCACCATTGTTCTCCTAATCGAGATCATAATTGGGTGGTGACTTTTTCATTTCCCTTTCCCTCTTATTAAGGCTAAATTTTATTAATCTTATTTCCGATGTGGGTTTTCCTCAAAGGTATTTTCTCTTTTCAACCTTTTATTTTCAAAGAAAAATTTCAAATTTCGAGGACACAATTTATTGAAGGAGGGGAGAATGTAACACCCCGAGCTTCCATGATACGCTTCTCATTCAATAATGCAATAGCTTGCATTGTACGCAACTTCGAGTTCTAAAACACCGCGACTAATCAAAGTAGCCGTTATGAATAGTAATAACCACTTTTTAAAATTATAGAAATTTTATATTTCAAAATGGACTTCATTTTTGTATTCGTAATATCGAAATTATCCAAAGTTGAATTTTTTTTATTTTATGAGAACTTCCAATTTTTTATGAATAGTGAAAATTACTTAAAAACAAATTTTTTAATCAAAATAATTTATAGTGATAAATTATACTATTTAGTGGTTTTAAAGTATAATTAGAATATATTTTTACCATTTTATCCAATGGTGGTCATTAGAATTAATTTAACATTGAAAATGGACATAAACAATTGCCAATCTTTTGATATAAATTGTTTCTTAAAAACACGCTATTTGTTGTGACAGCGGGAATTAATTATAAAATTAATTAATGAAACTTATATGTTTTGAATTTTGTAAAATAGAAATCATTTTTGAATTCGGAATATCAATTATAGCTTAGGGTGAAATTTTGGCATTGTTCTGAAAAACTTCAATTTTTGATGAATAGTGAAACCACTAAGTGGTAGTTAAATAACTGATTTTTCGTTTAAATGAAATATTACCACTTCTGTGATTTGATTTTCAAAAATCCGACATACATGGTTGTCATTAAGAAGTAAAATGTGGTTCAATGAGATTAAAATAATTTTTTGGTGAATAGTAACTTTTATGTTCTTAATCGCGATTAGAGATAATTAGTGTAGTTTAAGGTAAAAATAATGTTTTAATAATATGAGATGAGATTGAAACATGTCCTAACCTTATTGGCTGTGTCATGGCCGACCAATACAATCCATGGGTCAACTTGGGGACCCCATGGAGCCACTTTAGTTGGAAAATGACATAATACCTTTTATTTAATGTTAAAGTAAAAAATGACACAAACATGAAATGTTTTACTAAAACAATTTTTACATGGGGTTATACAAGTCATATTTTTGACTATAAATAGTCATTGGAAAGATAAAAATATTTCCTACATCATGGTATTTTCTTTTATAATTTTTAGACATTAAATAATTTAAATTATTTATGACATCATTTTGATGCAGCGATGACCTCATCATTTAACGATTTTAATAAAATGAAAAGATAATGTTCAATACAAGGCTTACACTTGTACAAAGACTATTGGATGGGTAGATTTCGAACCCTTATTACCTTATCCACGAATTATATAAGTTTGGGACCTTTAGAATCCGAAAATCATTGTATAATAATGTAAAATTTCCTTACTTTTCAATAGTGCCCCTCCTCTCCTCTTATAAAAGGCCCCCACCTCTACCCCCTCATTCACACTTTCAAGCCATTTGGCTCGGCCAAACTCTGCTCAAATACCCTCCCAACTTCCCCATCTTACTCCTAGAAGCCTCACTTTGGGCAGAACTCTTCCCAAGGAAGCCTTTGGCTCAAATCAAAAAGAGTTACCCGATTTTGAGGTAATGTCTTCTCTAATGTTGTTTTGTTTTATTTTTCTTCTCCAACACCCTAAAATCTTTTTATTCATTTATTTTGTAACAAAACCAGTATCCTCAATATACTAGGATGTTGTTATAAGAATGATTCTAGCTACACTTACACACACTTACATCTAATGGTTAAAGAACATACGGTTTCTGTGGATGGCGAATTCCTGCCTCACGAAACGATGATTGTTCAACAGTCATATAACACCTTCAAAGGTGGCCATTAAGATGTCACTATATTTATATATGATATATAATATGTTTATGTTTTACTTATGCTTCTGTATTCCTCATTTATGGCATACTTTATGATTTCCATTATGGGTAAACACGATAATTTCATTTTAGGAAGTGGGGACTACCGCCCCCTCAAAGTGATTTGAATCGTTAATGCCATATGTGGGATGTATAAAGGATGGAGTAAATGATATTATACTGGAATTATATTATACATTTATATCATTATGATTTCATTCCATTAAATATGAAATAGAAATGAAAGTAGCGTTCATGCGTACGTACGGCTTACCGTCTCCATGAACGGTGCATTTCATTTCTTACCTCAAAATGTTACGCAATATTATAAATGAATGTATATACTGGATATATATGATATATATGACATCTAAATCATGAATATAATTCTCGAGATAATAGATATTCTACCACATAAAGAACTTGTAATTATAAGAAGTTTATTGTTGACTCAAGTAACAAAGATCGACAAAACGACCGTTATTAACTTAAATAATTACATAATGTTAATAACATTGTAATAAGTGATATAAAAAGGATAATGAAATTAAAAATGGTTCTTAATAAGGTATATATTAACTCTAGTTTATTATTCAGGAGGTTAAAGAACGGTTGAGTCAAGTCAGACACGAGGTAAGGGAACTTCTTAACCCAATTTCTATTCTTTGGGTTAATCTCCTACTTTCAAATTATGTCATGATATTATTATGTCCTATCTTGTATTTTGACATTATTTATTTGTACTTAAATTGAATACACATAATATACCTACTTTATAATAGAAATGATCTTTTTAAGGACTTCGTCTCAATCCCCTTTAATTGAGGCATATTTGGTTTTATACACAACTTTCTTTTATAAGGTGTATAAACCCCTTTGACTTTTACATTTATTCAAAAGGAATCTTTTTTATATGAAGATTTTTGCTAAACGACAAAAGGGAATGTTTTTCTTTCCGTACTTATGCGGCGACAACGACTTCTCCGCCGCCGTGACCATTATTTGAGTTTCGGCTTCCTCTACAAGCCATCTTTTTTTTTTAATGAAAAATAAATAGAAAGTTTTAACTTTCTTTTATTTGGTATTGAAAATGGTTTTGAAAGTGTTTTTATTATATCAATGTGTTGTATTGATATCTTGTGATTGAAATGTGGAAATGTTATGTTTCCTTTATGCATGTTTTATGTGATACGATTATGTTATGGTTTATGATATGTTTAAACCTATTCATATGAGGAATGTATTGGACTTAATAAGTGACGGGTGGAGCCTGCTATAGCTCCTCGATGCATCGGTAGGTCTCATGAGACAACTAGACGTGGAATTGTCCGAGGCCCTTTCCCAATTCGATTTATGGTTTTGGCCGAGGCCTTAATCATTTTAGATGTCTGGGCCGAGGCCTTGACAAAATGTTTCAGAATGTATGGCATTATACATTCCCTCATTATGAAAGTGGTTATTGATATTGCATGTGATTATTCAACTAGTAGAATATCCATGTGAGTAAGTAAATGGCATTATTTAATTTTATTTTTGCCATATTATGCTGAAGTTCATGTTTAAAAAGGCTTTTGTTTTAGTTATACATTGCCTTAAATGTTAATGTTTATTTATGAAAGCTTCCGCATTATTGTTATCCTTACTGAGCATCTGAGCTCACCCCTTTCAATGTTTTAATATTTTCCAGGATGTGAAGAAGTATTTTATGAATGACCTGCAGGGATTGTCAGAAGAGGATATGAGTGTGGACTATGGAGACTTTGTTATTATAGTTTTCCACTTTATGATGTAATGTAACGTTTACGAATGTATCTAGTGTTTCCAAGGCTACTAAACTAATCGGTCTTTCGAGACTTGATCTTTTGTGATCATGCCAATGTTACAAAGTAATACACCGGCTCTGGGTAGCTGGGGTCGGGGCGTTACAGATTTCATGGTGAATCTATGAAAGACAAACCTCATTAAGTACATTCTTTTTACCATAATAAATATCAAGAATGAAACCATCAAGCCTTAAATTATAATGTATCCTACGATCTTGTTCAAGATCATTGTCTTGTGCCTAGAATCCATCAAAATCCCTAAAATCACAAAGCCCATAGGCTTTAAGACAATGTTGTTATGTGATGATAACCTGCAAAGAATGATGATTAGTTTTAGTGTTAAGACATGAGATTTTTTTGAACATCTTGATAATGATGATCAAGATGCCACCAATAAAGGTGAAGTATGAGAAATCTCCAAGAAAACTCATAATAGAAGAAAAGGTAAGGAGATGAACCAGAAATGGAAGGTACCAGCACCTGAGTCAGTATCTTCTCCACCCAAGCCGAACTAACAAAATAAATTTTATGATGAATTGGTATCCAAGTGGAGAGATCAAAAGAAGAAAAAGAAGAAAGGATATTCTCTTTTGTCTTAGATCCTGCTGAGGGTAAGGCCTTAAATATCCAAGAAGTAGGAGATCTGGATAGATAAGATAAAGAAGAATATATCATAAGAAGAGATTGTATATGATTTTCTAAGAGATTCTAAGAATGAATCTGAACACGTTATGTTACCAAAACAATTTCTGCAAGAACCAATGCGAACCAAGACTATGGGTGAAGATATGAGAAAATAATATTGTTCAATTCCAAACCCATAGTTGATGAACAATAAGAAGAAGAAGAGGAAGATGAACAATAATGTTTTGATGTGATAAATATAGTAGAATATTATCAAGAGAAGGAGGTACCTTCTAACAAGATATATTTGACAAAATCCCAAGATGAATCCACCATGATAATTTCAGAAGGATAATCAGTTCTGAAAAATAAGGATGATCAGGATGAGGTTAATAAACTTTCAGATGATGAGAGTAGTTATAATGATTTTGATTATCATGTTGTGGATAGAGAAATTAGTGATAAAGGTGATGATTTAGAAGTTGAGATTGATGATGATAAAATAATTCATGTTTCGGATGGAGGGAATGAAGCTCAGGCTATAAAGTAGAAATTTTCAATGAAAGATAAATCCAAGGAAGTTGTTGCTGAAACACCCAAGAAATATGTTGTTGAAAAAAGAAAGAAAGATGTTATTAGACCATATAATAGGAATGAATATGACCAAGATGAATTTGTTTCACCAATAATTAAATCTACTTAAAAATATTTATCTTCATTAGGATAAGATTTTGTAATTTGGTCCTTAATAAAGCTTATGAATACCATTACTTTATATCCTAGGCATTGATTCTAGATGTCAACTACTTCAACAAACAATCAATCTAAAGAAATATTAAACAATTATTCTCAAGGATAATTTTATCAAATTTGAAATAGAGTTTAAAAAGTTTCACATAAGTTATGATGCTCATAATAGTTATTGCAATGAAATAAACAAGTAGTCTATGTCAGTGACTGATGATCATAAAATATTTGATGATTTCAGAAATTATGTTAAATATGTAATTGATAATTCCAATGAAATTATAAACAATATATCAATAAGTTTCTTAGAAAAGCCAAATCACGAAAAATCTATTCATATTTAATAAGAAAAGGATTTAAATGGGAATCTTAATTCTATTGCATTAAATCAAAAAGGGAAAGGGAACTCTATGAACAGATGGCAGAAAAACCCAGTGATTAGAAAGAAGTGACAAAGTATCAATGATAAGTTCCTAAGTATTAGAAATATATAATAAAAAATCTCAAAAAGAAAAATCAAGATCTAGAACATTTGATCATGAATTTTGAAGACGATCATAAGGAATTGAAGAAATTGAAGGATACCATAAAAAAGACGACCCCAACGGAGAAAAAAAGGATGAATAATTTTTTCCAAAACACCTATATTTTGTTTCAATTTCCCTTGTAAATTTTTTTTACATCATAATGAAACTTATTATCTTTCCATTGCTTTTATTTGTATATTCCTAACTATTAGGTATGATTATTTCTTTCAATCTATTCCTTTTTAAAAATCCAAAAGGGGGAGAAAAAAAGGTAAAAAAGAATATTAATAATGATAATTCTT
Source organism: Viscum album (assembly GCA_963277665.1). Taxonomy (NCBI): domain Eukaryota; kingdom Viridiplantae; phylum Streptophyta; class Magnoliopsida; order Santalales; family Viscaceae; genus Viscum; species Viscum album. Next base: position 1,687,487,771 of record OY728163.1, on the reverse strand, counting down.
ATGTAATGGGGAGATTGCATAAAGAATATTTTTTTTATGAAAGAAAGAGTGGTTTCTATAATAAAGAAAATAATTATATTCTTAAGGATTTTAAAACCTAATTGGGGGGGGGGTTAGTTGTATTCACTATGAGTAAAAAAAGGGAGATACGCATTTCTTTTAATGTAAAAAAATGGAAACATAATTCCTTTATATTATTTAATGAAAATTTGTTTTTTTTCATTCCAAAAGGGGGATATTGTTGAGTTAATAATTTCCCTTATTAATTTTACAATCCTTTATGTTTTGAAAAATCACAATAACATTTTCTTAATTAAAAACCTTATTCTCTAAGAAAAAATCACTTAAAGAAAATTTTCATTCTCTAAGAATGCTTTTCCTTAACCCATGGTTTTAAATATCTTATCTAATATTTTATCAAATCATGTTTAACTAAATTTTTCTTAAAAACAAAAATATGATCCTTATCAAACTTAGAACCATAAGGTTCTTTAGAATATGATTTCCTCAAAACTGTGAATCTGATTTCCCATAAAAGTAGGATCTAATTTCTTCTAAAATCATACTCTGATTTCTTGTGAAATCAAACTTTGACTTATTTTGAAATAACTCTTATTTATTATAAAATTATATTCCTATTTCTTTTGAAACCAGACTCTAATTTTATCTGAAATCAAGCTCTGATTTCTTCCGAAATCCGTCTCTAATTGACTGTTTTCATAGAATCCGATTGTTAATATTTCTATACTCTGAGTCTCACTTCCATAAAAATACAATTAAATACATTTCATACAGTTACATAATTTCCTTAATGTATCATTTAATTTTACTAGATCCTAAATTTGATAATGTTTATTAAGAATGATAATGTTTCTGACTAACTGTTGGTTGAGTGACACTTTTATAGGTCCCTCTAAAATTTAAAGAAACATATGACCACTAGTATAGGTAATAGACCATTATAATTTATCCCTATAAATACACAACCATTTGAACAAGTTTAGTACAGATAACTAGAGTACATATTTCCATAGTGCTGAATTCTAGAGCGAGAAATTATGTTGTAAAAGCTCTTATAAAATCGTCCTTGTGAATTCTTTGTGAACAACTTGTTCAAGATGATAATGTCTTGTTAAACCATCCCAGTGTGAATCTGATTATTACTGATCAATCGAGGTCTTCTGAGGATAGGTAGTTAGAGTTTTTAATTCCCTTTTAGATCAAATGACTTCGGGGAGATCAAGATAGATTCTAATATTCTTATTGAGGAATTACCTGGGTGTGGGTAAGATAGAATTTCATGAAATTATAAATCAAGGTACCATTATCCATGTTTTTTTATACCCTTATATTTGGGTTAAAATATTTCTTATACATTTCATGTTTTGTTACAAGATTTCATTCCACTACATTTTGTTAAAGAAAGAATGTATACCATTATTATACATTCTTACACATTTATACTCTGATATAAAAAATATTCTATACACTTTAAGGTATAATAAATACCCAACTAATCATGTCTTATTTTTCATTATCAGATTCATAATTCGGATCCTAAGAAAGTTAAAAATTTAAGAACTAATGTGGGGTTGTGAATCCATCTTTTTTAACATTTTTAAACAAATATTTTCTTAAGGATAAAAACTAATGTTTATAAACCTATAATTCAGAAACTTATTTTAACTAAGAAATATAAATCTATATTTTGATCCTCAAAGGAGTTGGGGAGAGAATTGATCATTGAACATTACCCCACATCCCATCTAGTAGAGGCCACTAAGAATGGAATCCTTCTATGTATTCATCCCAAGAAGGTAGCCAAATGGAAAACCTATTAAAGAAAGGTAGCCAGCTCGACATGGACCGACCATGATTAAGACTCAATGGCATCATAATTGAAGAGATAAAGACATCAAAAAGCTCATGAGAAATTATATTGAGAACATTCATAAGCCTTATCGCCTAAGGGAATCCAATAATCAAGTAATGATATTATCCTCAAAAGCAAACAACTCACATGCATATCTTACACCATATTTATCTCACACTCAAATGAAAATTCACAAGATCAAGAAAGAGAAGATATCAGAAGAAACATTGAAAATACAGGATCATCCCTATACCACATGTCTTGGGGAATTTTTTACACAAAATCCCCCCATATGACCATAAACTCTAGGTCGAGGGTCAATGAAAAAGTAACAAGAGAAACCCCAGCCTATAGGGTTGGGGGAATTTTTACCTCATCCACCTTCCTAATGGATTTATATATTTTCCAACTTAGGTTGAAAAATAAATATATAGGTTACCCATTCCTTCTCATCTCGTGACTCATGTCCCCCAGAAAGGAGACATTTGACCTGGTCATGTCAAGGTTCCCTTTGAGTTAAACATCATCAAGATACCCAAAGGGGGCCCCATAATTGAAGGAGATGAACCAATATAGTATGTAAGAAGATATTCTAAAATTCATCACTTGGTACACTGACCATAATATGGTATGAATCAGTGAATTTCATGGATGTCAATCCTATAGTATTTGCTGAAAATGATATAAATAATGACAATACAGGTGAAGATGGTTCCATCCAGGAGGAGGTCAACACCAAGCCTGAAGGTGTGTGTACCCAAAACTAGCAAGCCTCCCAAAACTTGGAACTCCTTTATCCAATCTCTCATAACCTCTCTTCCAAATCACTAAAAACCAGAACAATAAAATAAAAGTCATACATGATCCTCATCCTCCTCCCAATGAAAAAAAGTCTCTGACACTCAAGAAAATATTCACTCGATAGGATGAAAGAAGTTAAAAAGATAATGTGAATCATTACTGAAATACCCTAAGTAAGACATCCTACTAAATATGATCCTTAGGTAGAGAATCAGGAAACATTCTTAGAAGGGGTTCCTCATTCACAAGGGATCATCCTGAAAATTTAATCAAGGCCGAAAAGCATATCCAAGGTTGTGTAGGGAACATCAGTCTACCTAAATCTAATATTAGTAGTATTAAAAGATTTCCCTTTCTTTACGAAACAATTAGAATAAATTCTAGAAAATCAATAAAGGATTCCTTCGATCGAGTATCCACCTCAAGTACTAGTGGCCCCAATCCAACCAATCCTACCGTTGGATGTACCTTTTCATGGTCAGATCCAACATGACACACATCAGGGGTTCGTGAACTCCCCTGAGTCATTAGAATCTCGATTAGAAGCCATCGAGGGGAGGCGCTCTCTGATACAACCACAATAAGATCATTACCACGACTAGGTGGGAAATGTCCAACCACCTCCAAAGTTTGGGAACCCCATATTCCTAGTGTTCTATGGATCAGGTTTCTAGAGAAACATGTTATGGAAAATGGTCCTATAATGGGAACTGTAGAACAACTGGAGGTAGTAAAGAGTAGATGCTTTTTATGAACCCTACAAGGTTCAACCTTCTTATGGTACAACATTTATATATCTCACTTGATAACAGGATGGGAGGATATTAGATGCTAGTTCTTGTTCTAGTTCTGATCCACATTTCCCAAAAAACATTCAACGACCCCATGAAATGAATACAATGAGAAAATAAATGAGTTTTGGACTTCATCTCTAGATAGAATGGTCTTACCCTTTATTTGAACCAAAGAATCCCCCAAAATGAAATATTTTCTATATGCATCGACAATTTATGTGATGGGTTGTGAACACCACTTATCCTGGTAATATATAAAATTTTATTTTAGGATTTGTTTTATATATCCCAAAGAAATTAATATTCCTTAAATCAGACTAATCAGAGGTCGCAAGTAGCCCCATCGACCCTATCAAAAGAGTGGGAAGAGCTGAATCAACATTTTTTATTCTTAATCCATGCCCTACACCAGCTCAAGTTCTGTGGATCACAATGAACCATGCATGCCCCTCTCAATATTAAAAACCACCCCCACCTCGCCAGGATGAGTGGAGAAGAACTAAGAAAATTCAATATGAGGAATGAAAGAATAATGTTTACTCATTCGGAGATGATCAAGTCTATGGATACTTTTTAGTTTCCATGAATTGCAACTTACTCCGGCTACCAAATATGTAGTGGGTTGATAAACTAGGTCTCGAAGACTAACCAGTCTATTTTACCTTCCATCAGATACTGGGAAACAACATTCATGAGTATTTCTTCTTCAACGACCTCCGGTAGGAATGATAGATTTTGGGAAAGTAAAATTGGCACCCCTGCTAGTGAATGTGGAATATGTTTTCAAAACTAACCCAGATGAAGAAGGAATATGTTAAATAATTTGAAAAATAGAATAGATGTTCGATATTTGGATGACTTGAAAAATAGTCAACTGAGGTCATGGAATACTCCAAGAAAGGTGGATGTGATCAATTGTGTCCCCAACATCTCACAATTCTATAAAACTAATGTCCCCATCCCCATAATCCCTTAAATGTTGACCATTTCAAAAAAAATCAACCAAGATTTCAAAGAGAAAATGTAGGAGGATGGGTCTTCATCATGACCAATGTTTCCTTTGAACTTCTTAGATTTCACTCCAATAGATTAGAATGTTTTGGAACCACCCCTTTAAATGGGACAATGGTAACTGCCCCCCCCCCCCAATTGAACAACTAGAACTTCCACCCAATAGAACAACCATAAAAAAATTAAATCAGGTAGACTCACCATCAATTGAGGAACTGATCTTTGGTTCCATTAATAGCGTCCATTTAGTGGATCAGTTCTCCAATGAATAGTATCGATAAGAACCCATATACCATGCACCCAATTATGTTGCTAGAGGAAGAGGCCAAAAAATTCAAGGATACCCAAATACATGTTTCCACTGTAGAAAACCAATTCTTGTCCACACTCCCACTAAAGCCATCAATGTTGAAGAAACATGTGGAAGAACCCTTCAATAGAACACATATGAACAGGAAAATTCCCCAGCCTCTACCTGAAGACGCTCTGGCCTGATCATCCTAGAGTATCCATTAGAAGGGGAGAATATATGACGTCCCCCACAACATATAGGTAGACCATCTCAACCAACTTCAAAAAATAAAAAATCCCCACCAGCTCCTATCTCAGGAATTTTCCCATCCTCATCCAAGGTTCAAGCCTCTAAGGAACCTGTAAAAGAGTATCCCTAAATGGGGAAACACAAAAATTTAATTCAAAAAAAAAATGATATTCTCAAGAAATTGGACTCACTTCTAGATAATTTATCAATCATTGGATGCACCAAATATATTATCAGATCTTAGGGAAGCAATTATAGAGCGCTACTAAGTCCCTAGGAGTTTTAATCCTAAGTGTCCACCACTGAAGTATATTAGATAGAGACTATCCTGGAAGAATTCCATGTGATTATCTCTTTCAAAAATCAAGATGAATACTCCATTTTGAAGGGACACATAAAAACCTATTCTGTTTCCATCATGATAAATGATTTTTATGTTAGAAAAGTATTCATTGAAAATGGTGCTGGAGTTCATCTCATCCCATTGCAGGCACTTCATCAGCAAAGCCGTAATGAAGATAGTATGACACCCAACACCACCACTCTATTGGGATATGATAAGAATGATAAGAATCCACTAGGACAAATCAAAATAAAAACCATGTTTGGTAACATCATTGAAGACTCATAATTCATGTGAGTCTGACAATACATGACCTTCAATGTTTTTTAGGAAGACAATGATTTCATTAAGATGAATCAATTCCATCACCATACCATCAGTGCATCAAATATTTCACTAATGAACATAGTGGAACATTTTACACTGATAATCAACCATTCAAATCCTATGATTCACGCAATATTCATGAAGGGTTCTATGACCAAAAGGGAAGCAACTCTCATTTGATGGAATTTATTGGGTCACCACCCTAAATGGTTTGGAAATGGTTCCTTCCAACCACTTCAAGAAACTCTATAAATAATACGTACTACTGACCAATCAAATAGAGTACATATGTCTATATTTGTATGTGTGTTCCACAGTCCGAATGATTTTAGTCATGGATACCAAGCCTGATTTTTTTGAAAAATCCAATGATACTAAAGAAAATGGTGAATGATTCAAAAATATTCCCTTGAACTATCCTTAAAGATCTGGATAATCACTGCCTCACTCATTGAGGTAAAATAGAAATAATAAATTTGTCATTGCCTCACTCCATCTTCTCTAGATGATTCCACACTGTCAGCTGAATCAGAATAAGTCGCCTCAACCTCTAAATGAAAAATTATGACTCCTCCCTCAACTCTAGAGAGCTCTTCTCAAGAATTATTTCTCCATTTTAATAATAAGAAGAAAAAAAATGAAGAAGATAAGGAAGGTGAAGTAGGAATCCTTAGGGATTCCCATCTATCATTTGAGGAGGCTGTTTCTACCATAATTTATGAACTTAGGGAAATAAATAGAGGTACCTAAGAAGACCCAAGACCCACTCTGATTAGGGAATCCAATTTCTATGAGGAGTAAGAGATCTATACATACTTCCTATAGAAGAATCAATATTTGTTTTCACAAAACTATATAAATATTCTAGTCCTCATTCCAAAGGTGTACACTCACCACCTGGTCCTAAAAAAAGATCAACATGGCTACTATTAGGTTTATATAAGGATGAACACAATACATGCTTCCAATATAGAGGCTGTATTTGGTAAGGTGATTCGAGAATACCCCATATGAGAGGTTGAATATCCTATTTGGATGGCCAGTATAGTTTTCATTAAAAACTAGAATAGGAATATCAGACTAAACATATACTTCAGGGATATCATTCAGCACTACCTGAAAGATAAATTCCTGATCCTGATCACAGAATTGATGATCCTTGAAATGACTAGATATGAGGCTCCCTCTTTCATGGAAGGCTATTCAGGATATGAGAAAATCTGAATGGTCCAGGAGGATGAAGAACCCACTAGCTTTAGTTCTCCTGAGGGATTATTTTTCTATAGTTTTATTCCCTCTAGGTTGAAAAATGTTGGTTCCACATACCAACTTTCCATGAATCACATTTTCACGCCCCGCATAGGATCATTAGTAGAATTCAATGTTGATTAATAGGTGGATATATCATGAAAATGTTTAGACAAAAAAACATATCTTCAAATAGTCTAAAAAAATTGTGAAAACACTATTTGAAAATGATTCCCTTAAAATGTTATTTCAGCATCACCATAGAGAAATTCCTTAGCTTCATCGTACACCATCATGACATTAAAGTCACCCCCGAGAAGAAAAAGGCCGTTATTGGAAAGTCACCTCCTCTCAACGTCACTGATTTGAGAGGGCGTAAAGGAAACATGGCCTAAATATGGTTTTTCATAGCTGACCTTGTAGTCAGATGTTTTCCCATCACTAGGTTAATGAAAAAGGGGTTCCATATCAATGGACCAAGGATTTTTAAGATTTATTCAATAATCTCATAAAGTACCTCTTAATCCCACCAGTTACAATGCATCCCATTGAAAGAAGACCACTCATTATGTATGTGAAAAATTTATAATTGTCACGAGGTGCCTTCCTCATGCAAAAGAATGATGTCGATAGCAAGAAAAATCCTTATTATCTTAGTTGAAAAATGATCAATTCTGGGAATTTGTATTAAAATTTAGACAAGAGTTTACAGGAATAATTCATTACTGTCCAAAAGTTGAGACACAATCTGCATCTCCTTGAGTTCCATTTAGCCTCTCATGGCAACCCTCTCAAGTATATTCTCAACCACCCAATTTTGACTGAACACCTACCATGATGGGTGGTCATCCTGTAGTAGTTTGATATATGGTTTGTACATTAGAAAGCCTCCAAAGGCCATTTGTTAGCAGATTTCCTACTAGAACACACCTCTACAAAAATAACCCCACTATATAATTAATTACTAGATGAAAAAGTGTTCACTGTTCAAATGGAATACCAAACATTGGAGATGAATTTCGATAGCACATCCATGAGTATGACTGGGAAATTAATGGAAGACCACAATCTCAACAAGGTAGGGCTGGGAGTCATACTAACATCTCTAAAAAGGAATTCTTTACTTTCTTCTTATTGTAAGGGGGGTGTTCTAACAATGAAGCAAAGTATCAAACTCCATCCAAGACCTTGAGCTCGAACGTGAAACACCGAATACATGTATAAAGATAAAAGATGATTTAGAACTTGTCATCAATAAAGTAAACGATGACTACTATATCAAGAAAGAGGATTTAGTATCTGTAATGAACCACATTTGAGAAATAATGGAAGAGTTCATGTGACAGTTAACATTGCCTTATGTCCCTCAGTCGCAAAATGTGAAAGCTAATGCATAAACCAATGCAACCACAACTCTGGTTAAGATAGATTAGGATGTGACAGTCATCAGAATTTCTCACCGTCATATAGTATTTATATTAATCCAGATAAAGACAAAAGAAATTAATGAAATTAGCCCTATCACAGGGCTGTATGCTTCCACAACCAGCTAGATGACTGCCATCCCAGATTACCTTTAAAAGGTATAACTCTCTCCAGATAATATTTAATGGGATAAAATTTAGATATTGACAATCAACTTTGTTATATATTATGGAACCAATCCGAAAAAGTTCTTTTACAAGATGGAAATTGGAAGGATCCTTCTCAGATGCATTGATGGAGAAGAAACCGCTTCATTCATGACAGAAGTTAATGCTAGAGCTTGTGGCTCACATTAATCAGGATCCATGATCTACCATCAAATTCAACAACTTAGATACTATTAACACACAATGATGTAGGATCGTGCCACATTCACAAGAAAGGTTCCATTCCTATCTGGTTCATGCCAATTTCATCCAGCAACCCCCAGATTTACTTCACAAAACCATGTACACCTGGACATTTTATATATAGTGAATGGATATTTTGGGACCCTATGCACTAACTAAGACCATGAAATTCATGAATATTATCACAGATATTGACTTCTTTTCGAAATGGGTAGAAGCTTCACCCCTCAAAGAGTTTGGAGCAAGAAGCATTTTAAGCTTTGTGAAAGACAACATCATCACTAGACACCAATTTATGCTATTATGAATTGAATGATCTATATCAAGAATATGGTATCAAGTCCAACCATTCATCCCATTATCATGCAGTGGCCAAAAGATAAATAGACGCCTTTATCAAGACCCTTTACAATATAATCCATAAGATTATAAACAAGGAAAAGAAATCATGGAAGGACAAGATCCTCCATGATCTAGGGGATTATAAGACCATGAATCAAACCACCACTCATGAAACCCCAAAATCATTGGTATATGGAATAGAAGTGGTTCTGCATATTGAATTCCAACTACCTCACTCAGTGTTTTCATCTGGGATCAACTATCTGCAGATGAGAAATCCTAGAAATGGCTTGATGAGTTGGACTGATTGGATGAGAAAAGATTACACACCCGAAACATTTGGAAGTTTATCAAAACCAAATTACATGGGACATCAACAAAATGGTTCACCTACAATCTTTCCTCAAAGGATAAATGATGTTGGTCCTCAAAACCCCAATAATAATCAGGATGAAACCTCCAAAATTGGAAAGAAAGTGGGAAAGACCATACATTATACAAAAGTTCTACTAAAACAGAGCATATTTTCTAATTTCAATGGATGGAAATCTTATGAGAACTCGCACTAATGAAATCTTCATAATAAAATAAATAGTTTAATCATATAATGATCGTCTTAGTTGAAAGAAATTAAACAGAATTTCACCATATGTGTCCATGATATACAATGTTATACATCTTAGAACCATCATTCTCACTGAATGATGTTAAACTACATGGTGATCATTGAACCCTAACCAATGATTAGTTGCACACGAGTCAGATCTGGTAAGGATAAAGACAAAGATACCCTATTACTTTGTGAGAGTCAAATCCACATAGGAACTTTTTTCTCTATAACTACTTGTGTCTTGATTCCTTCTTTCTCAGGAAACATAGTGACACCCGGATTCCACATCCTGGTCTAACCACCATCCAATACATTCCACCCTACATATGGGTTAGACCGGTGTGGGAGGTAATCATAGACATACATATGTTATGATTCCAAACCTCTTAGGATACATATATATTCTTTGACCCTATGTCTTGGTCCAACAACTACAAGATACAAATGCCTATGTTGTACCCTCTGTTTGCACTATATTGAATAAGAAGCCTTCAATATTCCCCATTTTCATTCCGATCATGGACCACATGATGTTAATAGTGGTTGAAAAATTTTCCCTTGAAAAAATATGGAATAAATGTACATGACGAGCCCATAATCTCATAAGAGTCAATTAAATACACCCTCCCCATGCACATGTCTGACCGATACGGTGAGGTTTCCTCTAGAACTACGCGTGGATTGATTACACCCTTCACTAGATAAATATTGATGCACGAATACTACATCCTAGTCCTAATGAAATACAAAATTACCCCTCACCCTATGTGAGTACCCAGCCTAGGCTGAGAGACCAATTTCTAGAACTAAGTGTGGATTGATTCCTTCCCTTGAAGGATATGCAGTGACACCCAGATTCCACATCCTCATCCATCTAGTAACCAAAACAAAATATCCCCTACATATTGGTCATACCATAATATGGTAGAATTATTAGAAGTCCGTCTGATTATCATCCCCACAAGGAGACATAGTGAAACCTTGATATCCAAATCTAGGCCCATCCACAACAAAAGACCAAAAGATTAAAATACCCCACTCTTCATTATGTTATACCCATGTGGATGAATACAACTTTAAGGAAACTTTTTCTCTCATCAAGAATAGATCATGTGGTCTTAGGGGTGTAGTAGGGAGTTCCCCACAAGGTCAAGGTATATCAACCTATAGTAGGGTTACTGTGGTCCTAGTGGAACGACCTTAAAAGGAATGATAGGGTCCTCCCCTCCACATTGGGGAACCCAAAAGTCCTTACTGAAAGACAATAAAATACATGATACCTCTATAACTATTTGTTTCGTCACTCTTATTGTCATAGGATACATAGTGATGTTCAAATATCATATCTCGGGTCTAACATCACATAATGAAAGAAGAGGCAATGGTACCCAGTATCCTACACATATATGCAGATCTATGCAGGAGAGTCCAAATCATGAATTATTTTGCAAGAATTTATCAATGATCATAACCCCTAAAGGATTCAGATCTAGGTAGGGGATTCAATATTTCACAGCTAATTGCGGACATGACATTACCTATATACCTAGACACCTCTTTTGTATCCACAAAACTCCATGCCCTGAGAAATATAGGATCCCATAATCATCCCTATAAATCAGAAATGGATGGTCATACTGATGAATCATTTGTTTGACTATGAAAACAATATACTATTTGATCTGCATACATTTCACACAAAAGAGGCCTGTCAATCAAAGAAAATTTATCTTTGTGAGAGGATATTCCTACATCCGTGTGCCCAATGGATCCTAAGCCATGTATCATTTCTTCCGATCCCAAAGATCCTAGAGTTACTATTTACACATTCTTCCTCCCTCATGCCTAAGGTATGTTAGAATAACCTGGCCCAATTATCACATATTTGATCATGGATTCTATGAAAATTTGTCCCTAAAACATGATGTTATACTGTGTAGCCAATGTCCTTACCATAATATGAAAAACAATTGGGATCTATAATATCTGTCTCCATTCATGTCAAGTCACCCATGTCTTTTTCTCATGATGTTAAATTGTATGGTCTATCCATAACTACAAATGAATTGATTCTTACCCTCACAGGATACGTCGAGACTCCAAAAATTTCATCATGGCTCAGCCACCCCAAACATAAAAACTGTGCCTTCCCCCCTGTGTATGGTCCATGTCTACCCAGGAGAGATCTCCCTTAAAAAAATATGATCATCATGATTCATATTATTATAGGATATATAGTGAAGGCCAGATCCTGTGATCCAGACTCATCCACAAAACACATAAAAATTTCCCCTCTTTAAGAAAAAATAAGGAAACATAAAATAGGATCCATTCATGGGGTTGTCTCATTAGAAATATAATGTCCCATTTTCACATCGGTTTATTAGAGTCCTAACCGCATGAAAATACACTACATGGAATCCCAATCCTTTCCAAATGATGCTAAAATGTATGGGGATTTTCCTAATTTCATGATATTAAACTACATGATAATGTGACATTACTGTACGATGTTAAACTACATAGTATCACTCCAAGTGTGAAATGCCCCTTGGCTTGATTACACCACCCACAGGTTGGGGATTTTACACATTCTACCCCTTTCTTATAACACTAAGAACAACACATGTGGGATTAGGAAATCAAAAAGGGATTTAACACAAAACTATAGAAAATAAATCCACAATGGTTGGTCCTAGATTTGTAACCTTAAAAGGCATGATAGGGTTCTCCCCTCCAAATTGGGGAACTAAAAAGTCCATACTAAAAGACAGTTATCTTCTTGGTACCTCTTGAACTAAAATTTTCATAATTCTTATTTCCATACGATATGTAGTGATGCTCCTATACCATAACTTAGGTCTTTCCTTGAATGATTAAGAAAGAGATAAATGTTCCCAATATCCAACACATTAAAGCAGATCTATATAAGAGAGTCCAAATCTTGATTTCTACAGCAATGATTTTTCAAAGATCATGCACCTTGCATACAAGACACATATATGTAGGGGATTCCACATTTCATATCCAATCACAGACATGACATTTTATACATACCTCAATACCACTTTTACATCCACCAAAATTCATGCCTTGGGAAATATCAGATCCCCATGATCATCCCTGACTATCAAAAATGGATGATCATCCCAAGGACACCTTTGTTTTAATATTCACACAATGACCTGATGTCTCTATATATACTGTCCATAAAAAAATATTGTTAACCAAAGGAAATTTTCTTCCTTGGGAGAGGATTTCCATTCTTCAATATGCCAAATGGATCTTAACACACATATAATTTCTCCTTATTTAAGAGATCCTAGAGTCACCATTTATCCATTATCACCCCTCATGCCTGAGGTATTATAGAATATACTATCATAATTATCCAATATTTTCACATGATTTCTATTAAAATTGATCCTAGTAACATGAAATAAAACAATTCTACCAATTTCCTAATCATAAGACGAAAAAATGCAGGGATCCATAACATCTGTCTCCATTCCCATTGAGTCACCCACATCCTTTTTTCATGACGTTAAACTACATTGTCTATCAAGAACTATGTATGGCTTGATTCCTGCCATCACATGATATGTAGATATTCACATATTTTTATACTCATTCTTCCACCATGAAGTAAAAAAATGTCTCTCTTCCCCCCTTAGGTATGGGCTGGACTAACACAGGAGGGAGTTTTCTTAAAAATACCTTGATAATCATGATTCTTATTATCATTAGATATGTAGTGACAGCAAGATCTAATGATCCAAACCCATCCATAGAAGTCATAAAAATATCCCCTCATTAATTCAAAATAGTTAACCCCCCAAATAGGATCTATTCGTAGGTCCATATCATGATTAATCTAATGTCCCATTTTCACATCGGGTCATCAGCATCCCCACCACATGAAAATAAACTATATGGAACCCACAAATTTTCCACACAATGATAAACTATATGGGTATTGTCCTAAACGAATGACATTAAACTATATGATAATGTTTCATTGGTATATGAAATTAAACTACCCAACATCAATCCTAGTGTAAAATACCTCTTTCTTTGATTACTCAATCCCGAGTTGGGGGATTAAACCCTTTAACCCCTTGTTTCTCACCCTGAAAACAACTCACATGGGCTTAGGGACCTCAAAAAGAGATTCCCCTCAAAACTATGGAAAATAATTCCACAATGGTTTTTCATGGAGTCTTAACCTTAAAAAAAATTCAGGATTCTACCCCTCAATGTTGGGAAACCATGCTCTTAACCGCCCGAAATTAAATAGAAATATATTTCAAGAACTACATTTGGATTGATTCCAATCCACACAGGATGCATAGTGATGTAGGGATAACAAATTCTGAGCTCATCGATCCCTAAAGAGGAAAAAAATATAGCAAATACCCCACTCTCTATATAGATAAAAAATTAATGCAAGAGATTAATTTCAGGACACCCGAATCTTCAAACATGGATCTAAATCTAACAATGGAATCTCCTTACCCCACTGTAACATCCCAAAAATTTTATGTAATTAATAATTTTATTGTAGTTTAAATAAATAATGTTATGAAATATATTTTATTGAATTTAATTTGAACAATCTATTTTATTTTATTTTATATTTTTATTTTTCAAAGATGTCATTTTGTATAAAAATAATACACGATTAATAATAATTAATTGTGCTTATATATAAAAATATATATTTAGATTTTCAATATTGTTAAAAAAATATTTACAATAAGATTTATGTTCTAATTAATACACCGAAATTATTAATAATTATTTTTTTGTATATTAAAATACTTTGTTATAAAGTATTAATTAGTGCATAAAAAATTATATTAATTTTAAAAAAATTACATTTTATTAAAATTAAAGCATGTTATTGTATAAGTGTGTTTTGATTTATTCATATTATTTCTATATCTCTCTGTGTGTGTGTGTTTGATAATTAATAATAATAAAAAACGTTTTATAATTTCAATTTTGGGATTTTGAATAATTTATTTGTATTAATTATTAAAATATTTAAATAAGTTATTATTTTAAAAAATGATATATATATATATATATATATATATATATATATATATATTAGACAAACGAAATAGTGATATATGTATTTAAAAAAATGAATTTATAATTAATAAAAAGGAGTTTCTCATTATTATTTTAATACATGAAATTGTATTAATAATAAAATTGTAAAGAAAACACAATTATAGTTTGGAACCAAAGGAAAGGAAAAAAGGTGGGATTAAAAAAAATTGAGACTTGATTGGCTACTTGATTGAGGGTAGCAATAATGGTGCGTGGGAATTTTAGGGGGGAAACAGTATGTTTTCTTTATTTCTAAAAAAACTGATTTAAATATATATAAAAAAATTACATGTTTTGGTTAATATATATATATATATATATTAATATAAAATAAAAACAAATATATATATATATTAGCAACACGATTTGTTAAAAAAATTGATGATATAAATATGTTAAAAAGGTTTTGATATTAAAAAATAATAATCAAATTAACAAAATGTTAATTTAAAAGAAATAGAATTGAAACTATATAAAGAAATAAAAACAAATAAAAACGTTAGAAATCTAATATAATGATAGATTATAAGAAAATTAATGATTGTTTTGAGAAAAGTTACAAAAGAGGCAAAATTAGATGTACAAGAAGAGATAGGCGTGTTATGATAATAGAATAAAATAAAGAAAATGTTACACAAGGAAACATGTGAAACAAAAATAAATGATTAAAAATAATATAATAAAAATAACAATGAAATGAAGATATGCATGGAATCATTTTTTATATACACCTTTTTTCTTTTGAAAGCATCCATTTCAAACCGTTCTTAAAAAAATATTTGAGAAATTCAACTTGATTTTTTATATATATTATTAACAACCAATCAACATATAACTATTTATATATGTTTAGTGATATCACTAAAATATGTGAAGATGGGGCTTTCTATTGTTCTCTTCACACTGCAATGGCACGACAAGCCTATTTAAACACACAACCTTTATTCATCAACTTGTGGAAGTCTTGTACACATTACTAGGAGTCTTGCATACTCTACTAAATCATTGCACCATCTATGGTGTAATATGTACATGTTTATGGTAAGGGTTTAATATACTTGTCTCAAATGTTTAATTAATTTACAACCTTATGTTTGTAAGTGTTGTAATTTTTCCTTGTTAAGTTTATTTTACAGTATAAACTTATATATGATCCTAATGGTATGTTTAAAACTTTGTAGTAGTTTAAAAATTGATCAGTGTTGAACCTTGGTCTTCATATTTTCGTGTTCAGCTGATATAATGGATGTAATGGTTATGTTATATTTACTTGTATATTATGAAAGGGATTTATAATTGTCTTGTTTTGTTTCGTTGGGAGTATATACGTGTATATATATATACTCATGAAAGTATAACCTTGTATTTTAGTTTAAAAATTCTTATGTGTTGAAACTGGACCTTCGAGTTTTGGGTTCAGATAATATAAAAGATGCAAAGGAGTTGCATATAAATTTCTTTTCAAATCCATTATTATTTCAGGAAGATTTTCTCATTTATTTAAATTTTGTTTAATTTCATAAAACTATGTTTGAAGTAAAGGTTCATTATAATTTTTCTTGAATGTTTATGATCTTAGGAATTGTATGGGTTATGTTTTTGTATTTTAATTAAATATATATTTTATAAGAGTTTAATTAATTTGATCAAATTATGGTAGTTATATGTGTGTATATACATATGTATATATATATATATATGAACACAAATATAACTTATTATTTTATGTGTACATATGTTAAGGGTTATTTTAATTTATTATTATTTTTCTGCTATACACTTAGTGTATATTAAGAAATACACACATAATTCAATTTATCTTTATTTGATATTATTAAAGATGAATTATAATATTTAAATAGAGACATGGATGTGAATAATTTTTTGGGTTCAAATATAATGGCATATTTAATACATATAAACCCATAGAGTTTTAATCCACCTGGATAATTTTCCAATGATGTAAGGAAAATTTATTTACTTATTTATACTATCTAATTTTATGGTTCTCGCAAGGGAGTTCATTTGATTAAATAATTAATTACTTTTATGATGTTAAGGTTGTAATTATTAAACAAATTACAAGTCTTGTAGGATGCTAATATACATACACATATATATATATATATATGTAATTTTAATTTTCATAATTTATAAAGTAAGGGTGTGACATGTACATATTTTATGTATACACACACACACACACACACACACACACACACATATATATATATATAGTTATGTGTATGCACCTATAAGTTTTAATCATAACCCGAATTAACATGGCTAAAATAAACTTCGATGGTTAAATTATGTTTTTGATATGTTTAATTTAACATATGCATTACATAAAAGAAATGATGTGCAGCAAAAAAATTGGCCTTATATGCTCTGCAACATAAGGCATGACCACTTAATAAGACGAGACCATTTATCGGTACACGCTTTCTATCTTAATTAAAACGTAGTTATTTTAAACTATAAATATTCGTCTCCATAAATAAAAGATTTTGGAAATTAAGGAACTATCATTTTATATGGTAACCCCATCCATTAATTACTTGTATGTTTTAAATCAATATCACATGTGGAAATAACGTTTACTGTATTATGCATGTCTGTAATGTCTGGTATTTTCCCATGTATTAATATAATATTATATAGGAATTAATTCGAGTCCAGGCTCTGAGAAGACGTGTAGTTCTGAGGCCCAGTGAGCCCGGAACAAATGATTGAATTTAATTTAATAATTAAATTACGCATGCGTGCGATTTTCCTGAAAAAGTGGAATAACTCCCAATCGGTAGCTCTGATCAGAAATCTGAGGGAACCGTTGTGTTCAGAATAGTGATTTTACCTAAGGCGAGGCCTAACATCGGCTGGCACAGGTCGGTGGTGAAATCTGTTTTTTTGGACGCAACAGTAAGAAAATATTTAATTAAAATATTTTATTTAAACCTTGTTACGTCAAATATATATTATCTTTTAAATAGTGATTACGCAGGGGATCAGGGTTACAATCCCCATAACCCTAATTTTCCCCTGGAGGCTCTGGGAAAGCTCTAGAGGAAACCCCCAACACGGTGGCGACATTATTGATGGATTTCATCGGTGACGACGACGCGATGACCGAATCTTCGCCAACGAATGGAAGGATCCAGGTAGGATGTCGTTGTGATTTTAGTCTTCCCCATTTTTGATTTCTACAGTGAACGCGGACTAATCCACGAATAGATTAGCCCGCGGATCGATCGTTCTTGCGGGATGGGATTTTGTGGGGATTTTGGGGATTTGATTCTTGTTATTGTTTGGTTTTGTTCAACCTCCTAACAGTGACAGACCATGATCGACACGAACATCGATCGAGGTTCGTCCCTCTCGGTTTGTGTGTGTCTCTTCCCCAAATTTATCATTTTCTTCATGAGTGTTCTCCGCGTTATTCACGGGACGAGGAACAACAGATCGTTGCGCACCCGTTGTGCAATGAAACAGTCCCAAATTAAAGATCTGGCATCGGTACGACCCTACGGAGGTGCGGCTGCGGTGGTGACAGACGGATCGAAGCGGATTGGAAGAAATCGTTCTTCAAACGATTTCCGCACGGGTGACCGAATCGGACTATGGAGCCGATTGAAGGCCCAAAACCCATGGATTTGACATCACGATGACCAGACGATCCAGAATCTTGAGTTTCGTTGAAAATAGACGGCTGAATCAAAGTCCAGAGGATCAGCCAAGGTGCGCGGGGGAATACAGTGTTTTTGGAAAAATCCCGACTACATGCTGTGTAGTAAGGGATACATGGCATGTGTTCGTCAGAGAACGACCTGGCGTGTACTCTGGGAGTACACAGGCACAGGAAGGGTACACGGCCAAGGACATGCTGTGTATACCCCTCCCCGAAAAGACCCGACAAGATACACCGGATACCCCGTGTACTTGTACACAGGCCGGTGACATAGACACGGGCAGAGACCGTGTACGGGCACATGGCCAGCGTACATGGAGTGAGCCCAGGTGCTCGGACACAACTTGTGATTATTCTACATTCCCTGTAGTTTCTTTCTATCTGACAAGCCGAATGAAACATGCCGGTTACACGGGAAGTACCCGGGGACAAGGAACACGATGTGTACTTTCTTACACGCCGTGTAGTTTTGTTTTGTACGGATTGAATGAACGACACAGTCCATCTACACGGGCAGTACCTGGGGTCAAGGAACATGGCGTGTAACCATAATACACGTCATGTAACCTTTTTCTTCATGGCTTGATCCACTTGTCTTTCATGACTTAGACTACCCTTTTTAGGGTCCGTACCCTAGACCTTTATCTTGAAGGTTTCCGGAGTCATTTACTAATACACAGAAGTATGATCCCTTCACCAGGACTTCCTGAATAGAGTTGTTGGAATCCCCTCTGTGATACTTAGAGCGGGATCCTCTATTCATTCCTAATACCCTAGGTAAATTTCATGGTATCGACGTGACCTACCTTACCCGGGCGTCGATCTTCTTCCGAGTGGATTAGCTCAGACTGAGTTGTCGGAATCACACCATGACATGGTTGTGATCCTCACCTGAGCATCATGTTATCAAAGTACTCGTGGAGTGTGTTCTCCCAGAACGAGTACTTCGTATTTCTCTCTTCAGACCTAGGAGTGTGTTCTCACGGTTGTATGCTTAGTGGAATCTTCAAGCTGGATCTTAGTGGTGGTTTCACGATGGTCCTCTGTGTATGAGTATATCTAGATATTCTTGATATATGTTCCATAGACATATACTGTGTGGAGCTGATTTTACCCTTCTTTGTGGTATTTTCCTTGTTTGTATTTCCTTTTTTGTTTTTGGGGTGTCCTACTTGGAATTGTTACACTCACCGCTACACGGGATTTGCCCGCACATGTCGTTTCTTGTGTAGACAAGCGGGCCTTTGATAGGATTATAGGCGGACCAAGACTGGATGGTGCTCAGTGAGATCAGATTGGCCGATGTGTGTTCCTTCGGTGATGGGTAGCAGTCCCAGTACCTTTATTTATAGGTTGGACTTTGTTGGAGACTTTCTTTTGGTGGTCTTGTAATTTTGGCCCAGGAATTTACTTTACAGTACATTATTTCCCTGTCATACTCTGTTGGTCGAGTTTTTAGTGTATGCATGTTTTTCCATCTTTAGTAGTTTTTACTTTTTATCTTTGTGGGCTTGGAGATGTGTGTGTGTGTGTACCAGTTTATAGGAAATGCCTCCCATGTTAGTAGCATGCCTACTCGGTGCAAGTCACCAGCCCTTGGCCTATTGGAGGTGGGCTTGGGGAGTTGCGGCTCGGTCCCCACCAGGACGGATCATGATAGAGTGGTATCAGAGCGACCGGTTCTACCTTAGGACCGAGAGTCTGTGAGTTGGTTTGGGGAAATAGTGTTAAGTGTTTTGAGTTCGGATCTCAGGACAAGGACCCCAGTGTTGGTGCGGCGATCAACGTATCCATACACCAGGACTCTGATAACCTTTTTTTCAACTCAGAACATGAAAACACAAGTTGCATGGGGGAAAATAATGGTACATGAATCTTATAGAAATTGGTTGTGGTTTCCATGTCCTTCTTTAGTCAGCTATCCAGATATACTCACTGACTGTGATACATCTTGTTTCTCAAACAGGATGCCTCCGCGACGCGCACCCACTTGGACCCAGAAGATCAATCATGAGGATGACCCACTCAGTGATGAAGCTTCGATACAGGGACCAGATCCCCCAGTTCTACCACCAGGTGGTATGCTAGTTATTCCACCACATGTGGGGCAGTGTTTAGCGCCTGGTGTAGCAGTAGAGGAGGAGCGCAGGCTGAGCACACTCCACGAGTTTCAGAGATAGATACCCCTCAGGTTTCGAGGTGAGCCTGACACTCAGGAAGCAGAGGACCAACATGAGGTAGTGACCAGAGTCTTCTGTTTGATCAGGACACCAGCAGAACAGATGGAGATCCTTGCAGCGAGCCTTTTGTAGGGCTCAGCAGAATGATGGTGGAGTTTAGTTGTCCAGACTCACGACGAGGCGACACTTTGATGGTAGGTGTTTGAGCATCTCTTCAGAGAGGAGTATTCACCAGTTACCCTGAGAGAAGTATGTATACAGAAGCTTCTTCAGCTCCAGCAGGGAACCATGAGGGTGGCTTACTATTCATCGAGGTTTACCAACCTCTCGCAGTACTCGATGGATATGGTCAGAGATCAGTACTTCATAACTCGGACTTTTGAGCGGGGCTTGCACAGAGATATCAGAGTTAGCATCATCCCTATGAGTATTCCTACTTATGCGGGGGTGCTCAAGTGGGATTTGGTGGTCGAGAGCTTCCTGGAAGAGCAGTGACAGCCGGCAGTTGTCAGTAGTGGGCGAGATGGAGCAGAGACCTCGGCGGCCGGGAGCCGACGTCAGGGACCCAGGCATGGGAGACGTTTCCAGAGGAGATCCCAAGATAAGGTATCAGCTGTACAGGGTTCACAGGGTGCATCCAGCCAGCCTCGAGAGAGGCGATGTTACTCACGTGACTAATAGAGCGCTTTCGTGGGCTCCCTCAAATGATTAATGCGATTTTGGGGTACATAGGTGCAGCAGAGTGGCTGACCAAGGTCGTCTCTCAAAGGAGGAAGTAGATTTAGAACAACTTTTTAAGGTATTCTAAAAATAAAATAAAGGAGAATAAAAATACTAATTGAAAGGATGGGGGTTGGTTATAGTTTATGAATCTAGAAGAAGTTTTCTGGAAGAAGATTGTATTTTTTTTGTTTTTAGTTTTGAAATGAAGTTCGACTAAAATGACACAACAAAAAAATGTTTTTTAGACAATATTTAAAAGGTGTAATCGATCTAACTCTACCTCTTCAATCATTTATTAATCATTATCATTTAAATTAATATTCACTTAATTATGATCCCTTAATTTGTTAAATCCCGAACCCTACAAGAATTAACTTTACCACGAAGATGAAGTGAATTTAACCTTAGGCTAACTTCGGAACATGCAATCGCAACACCCTGCTTTGATTGATGTTCTAAGATTATCATATGGTCAGTGGTAAATTATGGCACATAACCACTCTGGAAATGAGTATTAATTGAGTTTAGGGATTTTATTTGAACTCTACAAATTGATCCCGTGTGGTTTTGAATTACCGGTAAAGGTTGCACTCTCACAGTTCACACAATTCCCGACCTCACGTGTTTTGTGTTAACTATTCAATTTTTTTCTTAGTTTCTTTAAAATTAAAAACTCAATTAATATATCATAATATGTGAATTACAGTATCTCATTGATTCAAAATAAATTAATGAAGAAGGATATAGGTTGATCGATTACTAAAAAGAACTACTCTTCCATGGGTGGCGTAATCATCGTAGAAGCGTTTTGCATGTGCAAAGGTTTATAATGAGTATAACCCAATAACAATTCTACTCAAGAATTCCAGACAAAAGAGGAATATTAATAGAAGAATAAATTTAAAAAAAACAGAAGAAAAAAAAAATGAAATAAAACAAGAACAAAGAAGTTTATCACACAAACGAAATCATTACAACGTGAAGGAGAAGAAGAAGGCTTCGATGAGGGGATCCTTGCTTCAAGAGCTACCCCTCTTACTATGGTTTGAGAATTTGGGTGAAACAAATTCTCCTATGCCTCTAATATCCTAATGTACGTCCCAACCCCTACAAATGAGAAAAACTCCAATTTATAGAGGGGAGGGGAGGAGAGGTTACAAGTGGTTTCAAGTCTGATTGTGGAAATTCGTCCAAATATTTTATTCCAACTTGCACCGCACATTTGACCTCCAAAACGTGTTAATTGACCGGCCATACAGAATGATGATTTGTGAGAAATCATTTCCCATAGCGTTTATCAGAATTTGGGCTCAATCCAAGCCCTGATGAAGAATATATGGCCCAAATACAGAACCCATGTCCATTTTGCGGAGTCCATCCCACCATTGGATTAATGTCCCATTTACTCCATCCAAATGCACTTATTAGCTCTAGTGTCCTGAATGAAAGTTGTATAACATTAAGTTAGAAACACTTTTACAAAATTTCAAATTCAAATAATAAATATAAAAATATTTATCTTCGAAATACTACAGTGCACTATTAAGGGTAAAACTGGAATTTTCACCAAATTTTCAAATGAATGATCAAATCCCAAATATTTTATAAGTAAACATATTTAACACAATGTGAGGAAATTATTTCATTTATTATCAACAAAATATTCAACAAAATAGTGTTTTATCAACTCCCCCACACTTACCCTTTTGCACTCCGGAGAAAAATCTCATATCAACTAAACATCAATATCAAATCAAAACCAATTTTAAAAAACATATCTTTGAGATAAAACAATTACAAACCAAGAAAAAAAAAGATATCATACCTCATAAAAAACAATTATTTCAATTTTTTCATTTATATCATTCAATATATTTCCACTTTATTTATCCTCCCATGCACAAAACACTTACCTCACTTGAATTTTCTCTTATCACACAAATGTAATTTTTTTGCAATGTCTTTCTCATCCAAACTCATACAATGGTCAACATAGGCTTGATAAATTCATGCATCACCACCCGATGTGAGTCAAAGATGTATATTTATCATGATGGCTTTTCAGGGTTGTTCTGTTTTTTTCGGTTGGTAGGATTTAGATGTGAAAAATTTTGAGGCTGAATGAGGAGGGCTTGACTCTTTTTGAAACAAAATTGCATTAATCTAATTTTCACTTAAATATGGTCTTCTCCTTAATCCCCATAGTATCAATTCTGCTCCATCATCATGAAAATTCATGAAAGGTTTACACTATTCATCATTTCAGCATAAAAAATTTCAATCTTCTCAAACATGGTTTCATGAAAGCTCCAGATGGGCACAACATTACACCTCAATTAGAAGCTACAAAAAAGGCACAACTTCAATTGTCATGAAAGATCCAGAAATGGAATAACTTTCAATATAATGAATTTCTTCATCAGAAAACACATCTCTTCAGAATTTAATTTTCCACCCAAAGTATCACAGAATGTGGTGGCACAACACAAGATAGATTCCCCCACACTTTAGCTCAACTAGATTATGCAATTTCACTTCAATAGTTGGTTGGATAGGGAAAATTGGCTTGTAATGTGGCTAACCTAATAGGATGTGTATGGATTCAAAGGGATAAAAGGATTAAATATTCAAGGTAGGACATTATAAAAAAGGATTCTTTAAAATAGGGGCTTTAATACCAAACAAGTGCCTCAATCATTTAAACATAAGTACCTCAAACCCTCATGTTTTGACGAGAATAAATCAAATTCTGGTTAAATCAATCATGGTTTGGTTCTCTCAATAAGTGAGGTGAATGTAAAGAATATGAAAATAATGGTTTAGAAGCCTCACAGGAAAGTGATTTCAAATATAAAGACAGTGAGATGTGGCATGGGATTAAAAATTCAGTGTACTTTTCATGAAATTACTAAATATTGGAACTTGAAACAAAGTCATTTCAGCATTAATTTATGCTTAGTTTCAAGTAGTAAATTGTTTCACTTATTGATATGGATTTAAAAATGGTGATGAGAATCATTTCAGCTCAAAAGTTTCAAAAACACACAAAAAATTGTAAAATAAACACACAAAATTTGAAAAAACACACAATTTTTTTGGTTTTTTAATAGGAAAGCAATTGAAATTACTAAACTAAAAGGTTCCCTCCCCCACACATAAAATATTACATTGTCCTAAATGTGAACCCATGAGATGATATATGCACATGAAATGCAGAATTTTTAAATAGGACAAATAATATAAAAGTGAAAGGGTTAGGAACAGCCTGATGTGCTCAAGTGATGATGGGGTTATGAAGTGTGATAAAATCCACTGCATCAGTAGGAAGTCCCTCAATGTATCTCTTCAAAAATTTCCCATTGACTGTAAATCTCCTTCCAGTGTCCTCCTGTGTGATCTCCACTGCACCATAAGGAAAAACATTAGTCACAACATAAGGACGTAACCATCTGGAACACAAATTACCAGGCATCTGCTTTAGTCGTGAACTATAGAGAAGGACTTTCTCTCCAACATGAAACTCCCTTTGTTGGATCATTTTGTCATGAGATGATTTTGATCTTTCCTTTTAGAGCCTTGAGTTCTCATATGATGATAGTCTAATCTCCTCAAGCTCTTGAATTTGTAACTTTCTTTGGATTCCAGCTTGGGCCAAATCCATGTTGCATTTCTTTATAGCCCAATATGCCTGATGCTCAACTTCCACTGGGAGTTGACATGCTTTCTCAAAAACAATACGAAATGGGGACATACCAATGGGGGTCTTGTATGATGTCCTATAATCCCACAATGCATCATCCAAGCGCTTGCTCCAATCTTTCCTATTTGGCTGCACGATTTTCTCCAAGATTTGTTTCAACTCACAATTTGAAACGTCACCCTGGCCATTTGTTTGGGGGTGGTATGGTGTTGATGTTTTGTGTGTCACCCCATACATTAGAAGGAGGGAAGAAAAATTCATATTGAAAAAGTGTGTCCCTTGGTCACTGATGATAGCCTTTGGTAATCAAAACCTGCAGAAAATTTGAGCCTTGACAAAATCCACTACAACATGAGAATTGTCATTCCTGGTGGCCTTGGCCGCCACCCATTTACTCACATAATCAACAGTAACCAAAAATATACAAAAAACCAAATGAACTAGGAAAAGGACCCATATAATCAATGCCCCATACATCAAAAATCTCACAGAATAAAATGGGTTGTTGGGGAATCTTATGTCTCTTAGAAATGTTACCAGTGTGTTGGCAATGAGAGCATGACTTACAAAACTCATGGGAATCATGGAATAATCTAGGCCAATATAATCTAGAGTCCAAAACATTCCTAGCTGTCTGTTGGGGTCCAAAGTGTCCACCACAAGCAAGTGTATGATATAAATGCAAAACAAACTCAAACTCATGATCAGGAACACACCTCCTAATGACTTGGTCACTACACATGTTCCAGAGGTAAGGATAATCACACACATAAAACCAAGACTCACTTTTTAATTTTTGGACTTGATGTTTCTTTAAATTTGTAGGGATTTTAGAGGAAAAAATGTATTTCACTAAATCATCATACCAAGGATGCGTACCTAAGATGGAATAAAGATGAGCATCGAGAAAAGTGTCCCGAAGTGGTACCTGGTCCAAGGTGTCATCCTCTAGTTTGTGAGTAAGCCTACTCATGTGGTCCACCACCAAATTCTCTGACCCCTTCTTTTCCATTATCTCAAGGTCAAACTCAAGAAGGAGCATCCAACGGATAAGTCGTGGCTTTGCATCTGGCTTCTTCAGGAGGTACCTCAAAGCTTCATGGTCAGAAAAAACAACTACTTTAGAGCACAATAAATATGAACGGAATTTATCTAATGAAAATATGACAACAAGAAACTCCTTTTCCGTGGTTGTGTAGTTTAATTGGGCTGAATCCAGTGTCCTTGATGCATAGGCAATCACATGTGAACGTCCTTCAACTGTCTAAGATAAGACAGCTCCAACCGCGAAGTTGGAGGCGTCACACATAAGCTCACATGGAAGGTCCCACCGCGAGGGCTCTATGATTGGTGGAGTGGTCAGACACTTCTTCAGCTCATCAAATGCTACCCTGCATGAATCATCAAAATCATAGTCAATATCTTTTTGAAGCAATCGAGATAAGGGTAGAGCGATCTTACTAAAATCTCTGATGAATCGTCGATAAAATCCAGCATGTCCAAGGAATGATCGAACATCATGCACAAATGTATGATATGGGAGGGATGGAATATTGTATACCTTAGATTTATCAACTTCAATGCCATGTTGGGAGACTATATGACCTAAGACAATTCCATTTTCGACCATGAAATGACATTTTTCAAAATTTAAGACCAGATTATTCTCAATACAACGATGCAACACATCACCCAAACTAAAGAGACATTCATTAAATGAGGACCCATAAACTGTAAAATCATCCATAAATACCTCCATGCATGTCTCAATGAAATCTTAGAAAATACTCACAATGCATCTTTGGAAGGTACCTGGGGCATTGCAAAGTCCAAATGGAATCCTTCGGTAAGCAAAGGTACCAAATGGGCAGGTGAATATCGTCTTCTCCTAGTCCTATGCTACAATGGGAACCTGAAAATAGCCAGAAAATCCATCCGTGAAACAATAGTGTGTCTTCCCAGCTAGTCTCTCAAGCATCTGATCAATAAATGGGAGGGGGAAATGGTCTTTGCGAGTGGAATGATTTAGTTTCCTATAATAAATATACACTCGCCATCTTTTTTTACCCTCATTGGAAGTAATTAATCTTTCTCATTTTTAACAACAGTAACACCACTTTTCTTAGGTACAACCTAGATAGGGCTAACCCATTGTGAGTCAGAAATATGGTAAATTATACCTGCCTCGATCAATTTTTCAACCTCTTTTTTAACAACCTCCAGAAGGGTTGGATTGAGTATCCTTTGTGGTTGCCTCACCGGTTTAGCCCCATCCTCCAAGAGAATCCTATGCATGAAAATGGATGGGCTAATACCTGATATGTCTGCAAATGTCCAACCAATTGACCAAATGTTATCTTTCAAAAGATTCAAAAGTTTTTCTTCATGTTCAAAAGAGATATTGTTAGTAATGATAACAGGTAATCTATCACCACTCAGCAGGTATGCATATTTAAGATTTGGGGGCAATGGATTGAGTTCCAATGTAGGGGGTGATGTATAGATGGAGAAATTGATGCAATGAATATATCTTCACAATGAACATCAGTATCAGAATAAAAATCATCACAATTAAAAAATAATGCATCAAATCCATCAGCGTACTCAATATCCATGTCATAATTAGAGTTCACATGATCAAAATCAGAATATGATTCCATTTCAAAATCAAATCTCAGAGAGTCTTGTTCATTAGAAACGGGTGTGGAAGTATTCTTAGACATCAAACTAGAACCAATAATCATAATATCCCTAAGCATTGGACAATCCAATTACATGGTGTTTTTACTTGGTGGTTCAAAATGGGAGATAAAAAAAGCAGAATGGTCCTCTGAGGGGTACTTTATGGATTCCATGACATTAAATACCACAACTTCATCTCCAAACTCCATAGAGAGTGTACCATCATTGACATTTATGATAGTTTTTGCAGTTTTGAGGAAGGTCCTACCTAAGATAATGGGTGAATGAGAACTTACCTGATCATCCTCCATGTTAAGCATGTATAAATCTGCTGGAAAGATAATGTCTCTTACCCGAATAAGTACATCCTCAAGAACACCCACTGAATATTCTGTAGCTCTATTTTCCAACTGCACCACTACTCTTGTTGGCTTCAACTGACCAACCTGTAAAGAAGAGAATACAGAGTGAGGAATCACATTTATTGAAGCTCCTAAATCACAAAGAGCATCAGAGAAGTGCAACTCCCCCATGGTACATGGGATGGTGAATGTCCCGGGATCCTTGAACATTGTTGACGTTGCTATAGTTGGTGTATTGAGTGCTGAGACATTCTTTCCAAGGTTGATCCTCTCATTTCCCTTGAGCCCGCTTCGATTGGTACAAAGTTCTTTTAATAATTTTTCATACCTTGGAATTTTCTTAATGGCTTCAAGTAGAGGAATGTTGATCTCCACACACTTGAATGTATCCAAAACCTCCTTTTGCATTGCTTCTTTAGCCATCTTCTTGGTTCGAACAACCCTGTTGGGAAAATGAAGGGGTTTAGAAGGAACATCATCAATCTTTTTTGTACCTTTATCTTTCTCCTTGGATTGCTCATCAGTTGGTTTGGAATGCAGCTTCTCCAGAGTTGAGGTGAATCCCGGTGGAATGGTAGGTACAGATGTATTGTTCATTTTCTTCCCACTTCTCAATGTGATGGCACTGACATTCCCCTTTGGATTTGGAGTGGGTTGGGAAGGTAGATTTCTAGAATTCTTACTCACAAGTTCATGGAGGGCGGTGGCAATCTGGATCATTTGAGTCTTCAACTCCCTCAGCTCCGAACTTTGACTCTTCAACTCATTCTGGTGATTAAGAAAAATTTGCTTCAAAAGATCATCAGTATTAGAATCTACGTTTGGTGGAGGATTCCGTTGTTGCTGACTTGTTGATGTTTGAGCTTCAAATCTCCTTTGGGGTTGTTGGAAACCCTGTTGGTAAGGTGGAGGCTGCAGGAAGTTTGGTTGAAAAGGGGGCCTTTGTTGTTGTCCAGAGCCATACCTCATGTCCGGTTGATCTTTCCACCCATGGTTGTATGTTGGATCAAATGAATCAAACTTTTTTGGGGGATATGGTTGTTGTTGCTGTTGAAATGGTCTCCCTGGGAATACTGCTGCGCAATCCTCTCTCTCTTGTAGTTGTGGGCAACAGTCAGTTGGGTGGCTTGTCTCAGTGCAAATGCCACAAGGCCTTGAATGAGAGGGTAGAGATGTCTTTTGTGACAAATCAATTTGCCTCACCATAGTTGTCAATTCTTCTAACTTGGTATCAATCAAATGACTCTCAAGGGAAGAAGGACTTACCTGATGTACTCCCATGATATGTGGTGTACATCGATCACCAAATTGTTGGGAGTTTTGGGCCATCTTGTCAATCAATGCACGTGCAGCTGCTGGTGTCTTTTCCACCAATTCTCCTCCAGCTGCAACATCCACCATGCTCCTCTCCATGGGTGTGAGTCCTTCGTAGAAGTATTGGATGAGGAGTTTCTCACTGATTTGGTGATGGGGACAGCTTGCGCACAAAATCATGAATCTCTCCCAATACTCATACATTGACTCCCCTTGTGCTTGCTTGATGCCCGAGATATCCTTATGAATGGAAGTGGTCCTTGATGCTGTAAAAAATCTCTGCAAGAAAAGACATTTCAAATCGTTCCAACAAGTTACATCTTCGGGTTGAAAATAATACAACCAATCTTTCGCAGCTCCATCAAGTGAGAATGGGAATGATCTTAATTTGATTTGGTCTTTAGATACATTTCATGGTTTCAAGGATGAGAAAACCACATTAAATTCTTTCAAATTTTTATTGGGATCCTCACCAGAGAGGCCATGAAACTTTGGAAGTAAGTGAATTAACCTATATTTCAGTTCAAAGTCCGATTCGAGATTTGGGTATGCAATACAATTTGGTTGATAGTGAATATCAGGTGCAGCCAATTCTCGAATGGTTCTATTAAGTTCATTTACATTATTTTCAGCCATTGGTTCTTCTTTTATGTTTGAATTTGAATAACTTCCAATTCCAATGTTTCTAGAAGAGAGGAATTCACCAACTGGTTGAATATTGAAACTTCCCGTAGACTGAGAGT
This sequence comes from Viscum album, assembly GCA_963277665.1. NCBI lineage: Eukaryota > Viridiplantae > Streptophyta > Magnoliopsida > Santalales > Viscaceae > Viscum > Viscum album. The sequence goes on along the minus strand of OY728163.1, from coordinate 1,687,457,536 downwards.
GTCTGATTCGTGCCCTAAGGCTGCATTCAATCTCAGTGTCAAGATCTAAGAGATCTTCAGGATTAGTTCATGTCATAAATCAAATAAAAATTAAATGAAAGAAAGTGGACCATAGTAAAATAAAAATTATACGTTTGATTTGATGGCCCAAAAAGAAGTTGATGGAAATAAAAGAAGGAAAAAAATCATATTGGGTAAAGACAGAAGAAAGAAGAGAGGAAGATAATTAAAATGTAAAATAAAATAAATTCCTCTAATTGGTTGAAATAATTACTTGCCTCCCCGGAAACGGTTCCAATTTGATAGAGCGCTGTCGTGGGCGCCCTCAAATGATTAATGTGATTTTGGGGTACATAGGTGCAGCAGAGTGGCTGACCAAGGTTGTCTCTCAAAGGAGGAAGTAGATTTAAAACAAAATTTTAAAGGTATTCTAAAAATAAAATAAAAGATCATAAAAACACTACCTGATAAGATGGGGGTTGGTTATAGTTTATGAATCTAGAAGAAGTTTGCAGGAAGAATATAGTATTTTTTTTGTTTTTAGTTTTGAAATGAAGTTCGATTAAAATGACACAAAAAAAAGATGTTTTTTAGACAATATTTAAAAGGCGTAATCGATATAACTCTACCACTTCAATAATTTATTAATAATTATCATTCAAATTAATATTCACTTAATTATGATCCCTTAATTTTTTTAAATCTCGAACCCTACGAGAATTAACTTTACCACAAAGATGAAGTGAATTTAACCTTAGGCTAACTTCAGAACATGCAATCGCAACACCCTGCTTTGATTGATGTTCTAAGATTAGCTTATGGTCAGTGGTAAATTAAATCATATAACCACTCTAGAAATGAAGATTAATTGAGTTTAGGGATTGTATTTGAACTCTACAAATTGATCCCGTGTGGTTTTGAATTACCGGTTAAGGTTGCTCTCTCACAGTTCACACAATTCCTCACCTCACGTGTTTTGTGTTAACTATTCAATTTCCTTCTTAGTTTAATTTAAATTAAAAACTCAATTAATAGATCATAATATGTGAATTACAGTAGCTCATTGATTCAAAATAAATGAATGAAGAAGGATAGAGGTCGATCGATTACTAAAAAGAACTACTCTTCCATGGGTGGCGTAATCATCATAGAAGCGTTTTGCATGTGCAAATGTTTATAATGGGTATAACCCAATAACGCTTCTATTCAAGAATTCCAGACCAAAGAGGAAGATTAATTGAAGAATAAATTTAAACAAAACAGAAGAAAAGAGAAGAAATAATAGAATAACAAAGAAGTTTATTACACAAACAAAATCAATACAATGTGAAAGAGAAGAAGAAGACTTCGATGAGGGGATCCTTGTTTCAAGAGCTACCCCTCTTAAAATGGTTGGAGAATTTGGGTGAAAAAAATTCTCCTCTCCCTCCAATATCCTCATGCACGTCCCAACCCCTCCAAATGAGAAAAAAATCCAATTTATAGAGGGGAGGGGAGGAGAGGTTACAAGTGGTTTCAAGTGTGAATGTGGAAATTCGGCCAAATATTTTATTCCAACTTGCACCACCCGTTTGACCTAAAAAACGCGTGAATTGACCGGACTTCCAGAAGGTTGATTTGTTCCAAATCATATCCCCGAGCTTTAATCAAAATTTGGGCTCACTTCAATCCGTGATGAAGAATATATGGTCCAAATACATAACCCATGTCCATTCTTCCGAGTCCAGCCCACCATTGGATTAATGGCCCATTTACTTCATACAAATGCACTCTTTAGCTCTAGTGTCCTGGATGAATGTTTTAGAACATTATGTTAGGAACACTTTTATGAAATTGAAAATTCAAATAATAAATATAAAAATATGTATCTTCGAAATACTACAGTGTACTATTAATGGTAAAACTGTAATTTTCACCAAATTTTCAAATGAATGATCAAATCCCAAATATTTTATAAATAAAAATATTTAACATAATGTGAGGAAATTATTTTATTTATTATAAATATAATATTCAACAAAACAGTGTTTTATCAGTGACAGAAGGGGACATATCACTCGAGACTATCCGACCAGCCGTACTACTGACACAGGAGTAGTGGATGAACCACCAAGGCAGAGGCATTATGTGGAGCAGGCAGATCCGTGAGGCGGTGGACATGGAAGAGGAGATGGGAGAGCAGCTGGATGTGGTCGGCGTTTCAACCCATTACCACCACCACCCCAGGAGGTCCAACCCAGGCTTAGGGAGCTGGTGGACTGAGGCAGGGACAACTTCAGGCGGCAGAGATTTATGACCCAGGTACTCCCGGAATGATTAGAGGTACAATCTGTGTCTTTTCTACTTTGCCTGTCGTATCGATAAACACATGTGCTAGTCATTACTTTCTGGCTACATATCTTGTACAAGACCTTGAGATTCCAGTTGAGCCGTTGACTCAACCCTTATGCTTAGAAACACCGACTAGAGAAGATTTAGAGATCACACACCTTTGCAGGCTGTGTGACCTGACCCTTGGAGGCGAGAGTTTCGGTTGGAACCTCTTGGTGGTAGCGTCGATGCCTTACTATTTCATTCTTAGTATGGATTGGCTATCCACGGTTCATTCCCAGATTGATTGTTTTAGGCGAAGGGTGCGGTGTGTCTGCAGTGATGGGATGAGGTTATGTTTTGTCGGTGAAAGAGAGACCCAGGTAGCGCAGGATGGACACGTGCATAAGAGGGCACAACCGATTTCACATCAGTTGGCTAGCCTATCCCTTGTCATGAAAAATGTTATGAGATTCCAGTTTCCAGCAGTGATGTATGAGTACAAGGACGTCTTCCTAGATGATGTCCCCAGGCTACCTCCCCATCAGGAGATAGATTTCTGCATTGAGTTGCAACCCGGGACAACCCCAATATTAGCATAAGCTTATCAGATGGCTCTTGCAGATCGTCGTGAGCTGAGGATGAAGCTGTATGACTTGCATAAGAAGGGATATGTGAGACCTAGCATTTCACCCTAGGCGGCCCTAGTACTGTTTTCCAAGAATGCGGGTGGGAGCTTGAGGCTCTGTGTGGATTACCGACGCTTAAATCAGGTGACCATGAAGAACCGGTATCCACTACCAAGGATCAATGACCTCTTCGGCCAGTTGAGAGGGGAACAACGGTTCTCGAAGGTTGATCTATGATCAGGCTATCACCATTTGTGAGTACGGGAGGAGGATAAACCGAAGACGGCTTTTATATGTCGCTATGGTCACTATGAGTACTTGATGATACCCTTCGGCGTGATGAATGCCCCAGCAATATTCATGGGACTCATGAACCAGATATTTCAGCCCAATCTAGACCAGTTTATAGTGGTCTTCATCGATGATATCCTTGTGTACTCTGCATCCGAGGAAGAGCACATGAGACACCTAAGGATGGTTCTGGACACACTCTAAGAGCACCAGTTGTATGGGAAACTCCCAAAGTGTCAGTTCTGGTTATAGGATGTCCACTTTCAGGGGAACATTATCTCAGCGGATGGTGTAGCAGTGGACCGAGAAAAGATAGGGGCAGTTCTAGCATGGGAGACACCTTAGAGCATGAAGAAGGTGCGGTGTTTCCTTGGGTTGGCATGCTACTATTAGAGATTCATCCATGATTTCTCTAGGATTGTAGCACCCATGACAACTTTGAACTGAAAGGGACAACCTTTTGTGTGGACCGAGAGGTGCAAAAAGGCTTTCCAATGGTTGAAACAGAGTCCGAAGAGCACCCCAATTTTGAGATTACCAGAGAAGGGTGTCGAGTACGTAGTGTTTTGCGACGCATCAGGAACTGGGCTTGGTTGTGTCCTGATGCAGAGGCAAGCGATGATTGCATATGGCTCACGTCAGTTGAGACCACACGAGCAGAACTACGTGACCCATGATCTCGAGTTGGCAGTGGTAGTCTTCGCATTCATGATTTGGAGGAACTACCTGATGGGAGAGAGGTTTACCGTCTACTATCATCACAAGAGTCTCAGATATATCTTATCTCAGAAGGATCTGAATTTGAGACAAAGGCGATGGCTTGAGTTCCTCCAGGATTACGACTTTGAGATCGTTTATAATACTAGGAAGGGGAACGTGGTGGCAGATGCTCTTAGTAGGAAATCTAGTTCGCAGTTTCTGGATGAGGCAACAAGGAAGTTGGCCTCTTTTTAGTTGTCCTTTGTGGATGGGGATGAGAGAGCATACCTTCAATTGATGGTTTGTATCCCTCCACTCTTACAGCAAGTCAGGGAAGCACAACGCGGGGAAGCTAGCTGTGAGACTCTAAGTGCTCAGATATCCACAAGAGATGCTCTTGATGGATATTCAGAAGGTGGAGAGAATGTTTTCCTTTTCAAGAGGTGCACGATAGTACCATTGACGTTGCGGGAGGAGGTTCTGAGGGAGTTCCATGCATCCCCTTTGGCAGTGCATCCAGGCGTGGCAAAGATATACCAGGAACTATGACGTCAGTTCTGGTGGCTATGAATGAAGAAGAGTGTGGCTGAGTTATTTTCTTGGTGCCTTACTTGTCATCATGTAAAGGCTGAGCACTAGGTCCCAGCAGGTTTGACTCAACCCCTTAAGGTGGAATAGTGGAAGTGGGATGGGATATCTATGGACTTAGTGACATGTGTACCACGTACGTCCATGGGGCACGATGCCATCTGGGTGATCATTGATCGACTCACCAAGTCAGTCCACTTCCTTTCCATATGAGAGCAGAGTTCAGTAGAGAGCTTGGGATGCCTCTATGTGTAAGAGATAGTTAGACTTCATGGATTACCATCTACGATCGTCTGAAATCGTGATTCTTTTTTCGCATCCCAGTTGTGGAAGGGATTTTAGGAAGCTTTTGGGACTCAGTTACGCTTGAGCACAGCGTTTCACCCCCAGACTGATGGTCAGAAATAGCGGACCATCAAGGTCTTGGAGGATATGCTATGAGCTTGCATACACGACTTTAGTCGTAGTTGGGAGGATCACCTACCACTAGTGAAATTTTCTTATAACAACAGTTATCATTCCACTATTGGTATGGAACCATTCAAGGCTCTATATGGGCGAGCATGTAGGTCGCCACTTTGCTGGACTGACCTGGGAGAGTCAGTACTCATGGGCCCATAGATTGTGAGAGCTACTACAAAGAAGGTGTAGGTCATCCAGGAGTGGATGAAGACTGCACAGAGTCGGAAAAAGTCTTATGTCGACCGAAGATGGAGGCCCTTGGAGTTCAAGGAAGGAGACCATGTGTTCCTTCGGGTCTCACCTAGACGGGGATTGCAGAGATTTGGCCAAGGAGGAAAGATATCTATGCGGTTCGTTGGCCCTTTTTATATTCTGAGTAGAGTTGGTGAGGTGTCATATCACTTGGATCTACCCACTCAGATGGACCAGGTGCACAACTTCTTCCATGTGTCACAGCTACAAAGGAACATGCATGATCCATCACATGTCATTGACTGGGGCGAGCTGGACATCGATGATGGAGTGACCTTTGCTGAGTACCCAGTAGAGATCGAGGATCGACAGGAGAAGATCCTTCTTGGATGAGCTATTCACTTGGTGCGTGTCCGGTGGCATAATAGGAATCTCAAGGAGAGCACGTGGGAGTGGGAGGCTCAGATTCGCGTGCAGCACCCACATCATTATGAGTAGCCCTTATTTTGGGTTTTCGGGGATGTAAAATCCCTAAGGTGGGTGTGATGTAATGTCCTGGATTTTTCAATGTATTATTTTAATATTATATGGGAATTAATTCGAGATCAGGCTCTGAGACGACGTGCAGTTTCGAGGCCCATTGAGCCCGGAACAAATGATTGAATTTAATTTAATAATTAAATTATGTGTGCATGCGGTTTTCTTGAAAAAGTTGAATAACTCTCGAACGGGTGCTCGGATCAGAAATCCAAGGGCACCGTTGCGTTCAGAACATCGAATTTACCTAAGGCGAGGCCTAACATTGTCCGATTCAGGTCGGTGGTGAAATATGATTTTTTAGACGTAACAGTAATAAAATATTTAATTGAAATATTTTTTTAAACCTTGTTACGTCAAATATCTCTATATGGCATCAGCTCAGGGTACTCGGAAGCTGGGTCGTGGCACCCTCCAGATATATGATTAATATTTACGTAGAGATGTTCTGAAATCTATGCATAATCATGACTTTAATGTTTCTAATAATTTCACATACATTATTTCTATTCATCAAACACCATTATTTGAGTGATCTAAGATCTTCATGAACCAACTAGGACATCAGAAGTAGAAGGTCAGTGTCCTATGGAAATATTTGTTTGACTATACACACAATGCCCCTGCGAATCTGCATCTGGTTTCCACAACAACGGTCTGTTAATGAAAGGAAACTTAGTCTTCAAGAGATAATTTTCCAACCACTATATGACCTGATGAATTTTATGCCCCATATCATTTTTCCTAATCCATGACCCCTTAGTTCCATTGTTTACACTTTCATTCCTACCCACATCTTTAAAATGTTAAGACATCCTGACCTAGTTATCCTCTAGTTAATCAAGAAATTTATTTCAATGTTCAAATAACATGACATTAAAATCACAATATGCATTACATCTAAATGAAAACCATGGTTCCAAATTGATCAAAGGGTCATTCTCCCATAATCATTTGTATGAAATAAAACAACATGGGAAAATTTTTTATGTGTCCTGTTTCATGGGTGAGCTCTTATATAAGATAAAAATTCTGTGTTCCTATGTATTAATCAGATATATATATAGAATTACCTATCAAGAACTATGTTTGGATTTATTCCTATTGTCATAGTATTTGTAGTGACACCTGAACCTTATATCTCAAGTCCATCCATGAAATAAAATTTCCCCTCTTTCTCGCACATGGGTTGGCCCTATATAGGGGAGCATCCTTACACCTGTATGGAAAGGAATAATTTAACCTTTATTAAGAAATCTACATCTAAAAGTTCCCCCATTAATATTCAAACACCCCCTCTTCAGAAGCCATACTCTATGCCTGGAATGATCCGAATGTCTATAATTATCAATGGCCATCAAATATGGAAGGTCAGTGCCCTATAAACACCTTTGTTTGACTATGCACACAATGCTTCGATGAATTTATATATGCTTCCCAGAAAAATGTCCCATCAAAAAAAAGAAAAATCATCCTTAGGAGAGGATTTTATTACATCCATATGCCCCTATGATGTTTACGTCCCACCTCAATCACTGGTTTCAAAAACCCCCCAGATTAAAGTTCATATCTTTTCCCCTCTTATGCCTAAAAATGATAGAGAATTTATGATCACATTACTATGAAATGGGAAAATCATTTACCCCTATTTTCATTGTGAAATGGTATTAAATAATCATCCTTGAATGTACCGGTTTCACGATGTTATTTGAAACCATACTCCAACCTTCCTTAACAAAATTCAAAATTTTTGGGAGAGGTTTCTAGAGAAAAACCAACATGAAGGGACCTATTACATATATACATCATTCCCCCAAGATTCCACCCATTGAGGTCTTACAAAGACAAAGCAAATCAAAATTTTCATATACATTTCTGGCCCTCGGGAATGGATTGCCAGTGTCCCGCAAACACCATTGTCTGACTATGCACACAATGTTCTAGAGGCTTTGCATATGATGCCCACAAAAACAGCCTGTCAAACAAAGGCAATATCATCCTTGGGAGATGATTTTAATATCTTTGTAAACCCTACAGATTCCATTTTCCCTAGAATTTCCCATACCTAGAAACCACAAAATCAGGGTCAAGAAAAATACCTCATCTATGTCTAAAAATTATTGGGAAATACTTGGTCTTTAAACCCTAATTAGGGCACTCACCCTATAATTCATGGTCAAACATATTAAACCTAAAAATTAGTCATGGAAGTCTGCTTTGAAATACTTTATAATTACCACTAAAAAATATAGAACTTTCTAGGATGAAAACCCACAAAGGAATCCCTGGAAAATTTTTGTGTACCGACTTACTAAACCTAGACATCATATTTTATAGGAAAAATATTTAACAATAAACCAATAGAAAAAGACTTTTTAGGTTGAAAATATGCAAAGGGAAGCATAATCAAAAGTCATGTTATTCCAACTAAGCTCACATCATAACAGGCTTAGGAAAAAATTAGGGTTATAATAGTAAAAGACATAATGATTGTAGGGTCTTGAATATGGCCCTATAAATAGTTATGTTTCACTCAATGAATCCATTATCACACAAACAAATTAGTGCTTGTTTGTTTATTTTAATTTGATTATCCTGGATCATGAGTCAATTGTGTATTCGGTTGAAAATTTTCATTCCTGTTTATCAAATTAAAAATAATTCACATTATAGGAAAGGATGAAAGATAACCACTAGAGTGAATTTTTTTTCATTACCTCAAGGAAATAAGAATGATAAAACATCCATAATCTAGAGTCCCTACCCAACACCAAAAAAAGAGTGGTAAAAGGAAGCTCAAAAAATTACAACGAAGCCAGATTAGCTCTTTACAAAAGATCAATAACTGTATGATAGGGGTCAATATGATTTTTTATAAATAAGCCCTATGTGAAGCTTCAACTTCAACCACCGGATGTATTTATTTCATAATAGCTCTAAGATCTCACCCCTTCCCTTTATAGCCCCAAAATTGGCACTTATTGATGATAGTTATACTTTTAGATTGGACACATGAGCTTCAAACTCCCACAACTCTTAAGGTTTAGTAATCACTTGATCATAAGAGTTTTCCTCATTAGCGGTTAAGTGGTGTAGCTTTTTAGTAACATAAAAAATGTCATTGTTTGGGGATGAAAAGCATTGAATTAAGAATGGATACCCTCATGAGTAGATAGATCCTATAATGCCACAAAAATTTGGTATGTAAGGTGGTGTAGGTGTTGGTAGTCAAAGCCGCTTGAACACAAGTTAACAAATAGTTTATGGAGGGTATCCTACTTATTAGAAAATTCTAGGAGAGGTGTTTTTCAATCAATAATACAAATATTAAGCCACACTCATTTCTGTACAAATTTATGTCTTCTAATGGAATTAAAACCTGATATTTTCTCCTCTTCCACAATAGGTATGTAGTTAGGGATTGAAATCATGATAGATGGAGACACCTTGGAATGGGATACCAATCTAGGGGAACCTTCCCACTATGTATATGGATTGAGATCTGAAAATAATATGAAGGGGCTAACGGAATCATCAAGGATAACCAATGACATTCCACTTGGATCAGCTTTGGTAAGGCCAAGAACCCTATCATCCAGAGATAAGGGGTCTGAATTTATCTCCACAGATATAGTTTGTGCCGAAGAATCCTACGTAGAGCTTGTGATATGGATGATGGAGCACCTTCTTCCAGTAATAATGGTGGGAGGTGGTGTATTTGGCCTGGTTGAAATGGGACCAGATGCAGTCAAGGGCCATTTGACTCGTCAGACTGGTCTGGCCAGTGCACTGTTAGAATAACGAGACTCCAACTGTTTGGAATTCTCTAATGATAATAGAGTGTAGGATGCCAGAGGAGGGATAAAAAATTGTATGATAGAGTCCTCCAACATCATCATTAACCATAGTTAGTAAAGGATTATTGGATGACACTGCCTCTTAACCTGGGTGACCAGGAATAATATGGTTCATTAAAGACATCCGAATTGTATGGAAAAACTATAAGTATCATAGGGTTCACATATAGTTATTATATCTATGCGAGTAGTCAAGATTCAATCCCAAAAAGAGTTGATGTAGGAACACTCTTCTGAAGAACCCTGTCTATCATCTACTACTACTCAGTGAGGAAATGGGTAAGGAACAAAAGAAAACTGATAAAGATCACTCAACAACTCAATTATGCTATCGATAGTCAATAATTTGGGATGAAAAACTACAATGTTACGTAAAACTTGATGGAAGTCAGAATGAGAAATCATCACGGTGTGCCTACACTCATAGTAGGAGAAATGATCTGCTATTCAATCGTACAAAAATTGAAATGGCCTGATGAGACAATGAGGATTCCTACCTTCCTGTATATGCCCCAATAAAACCTACATTATGGAAATGTTGGGAATGGATGAATTGATGGGTTTCCCCAATGATAGTGTGGCTTCCACCATTTGAGTGAAAACCTGGATTCCAGTATAAAAACTAGTGTAGGGAAATAGCCACCTACTTTGGAATATGGAAAAGAAACCATCCAATCTGAATTCATGACATATATCTATTCAGAACACATAACCCCAGACAATTTATCAACCCTCCTCAGTGGTAGCCTAGTAAGAGCCATGGATGAGCCATGATTATTGAGTGGGATGTGTTTGGATATGGAGTACTTTTGGCCTTTTACAATTCACATATAGGAATAACCCTATCAATTCATCAAATGAATTGAGTGAGTGCACATGAAGAAGTTGACCAAGCAATCTCTCTTCCATATGTGGTAAATCCCTCATCAATAGAGATACTTGTTCAATATTATCCTAAGTATAGGTTGTGATTAAAAATTAATAATACATATCACCATGGATGTGATGTCCCCCTATATTGTAGATATTCAACAAAATCATCCCTAATTCACCTTGAGATAATTGGAAGGTATTAGTGCTCGAACACCAATGGATGAGATGTTCGGGATGTATCTCACCCAGTGAATAAATGGATAATTGGGAGATCCACACCACCTGCTATAGGAGGACAACATCTATTAACTCATAAGATTCCAAGTAGTTCTGATGAACCTAAAATTCCTAGGCCCACTCATCAAAAAAGTACCCTCTAGACCGTAGATCCCATTCGGAGCTCCATACTTCTCTAGGATCATATCATGAAAGATTGACGATGGACAAATAGACATGAAAAATTGATTTGGAAGATATGGTATGGTGGCGTTGATCATTATTCATCCAAATAGATCCATTTAGAACAAATATATTATGTTGGATCAATTAATTTTAGATCTCCCTTATGGAGAAAATATTCTCCCAGTCGTAATCTCGAGATCTATCAGGATGTATAACAAAGATGGTTTAGTCGACCAGAGGTATAAAGGGATCATTCTTGAGACCAAAGTTGTAAAGTGGAAACTGATTAGACTATCGGTAATCCATGACCTATGATGAGAGAATACCCTTTGGAGTACTCTCTTTATGAGTAATATAAGACTGGATATTGGCTCCATATTCTAGACCATATCTTCCCTTCTTCTAGTCGTATACATTGATAAACGAGAAATATCCATGGTTGTATCTACAAAGGACCATGAAAAAGGTTAGTAAATATTTTTAGAAAGGTCATAAATAAGTCCATGTACTGAATCCCAAATAATGGTTTGTGGAAAGTTCCTTCCATAAACAAAATTGTTCACGAAAGCCCCACCAACAGCTCATGAAAGATCAAAAGGAACTGGACCATAAAGCATTGGATAGCTGACAAACACTTCATGGAACAAGCGATCTAAGAAATGAACTTTTCTACACATCTATTTGAACTCACCATTGAAAAATGAGGATGTTAAATTCTATGATTTAAAAGAGATGTTCATGGATGGATGGTGTCTATAAAGAAGATGGTTCATAGGAGCAAGGAGAGCGAGGAAAAATTGGGAGTGAAACATTCACTATGAAATTCGTTAAAGACAAATGACCTGGGACACCTATATATAGGTGTGTACCAACCTATGGGTACACATTTATACCAAAAACTTGTTCGATATAGGGCCTATTTATGCATCAAAAATTCTCTTCATGATTTGGATCGGAACCCATTCTAATTGGGGTCATTTATCGGGTCTTGAAATCATTGCAAAGGAAAAGTAAAAACTTCCATGAATTTGGAAAAGTGATGAAGAAAAATATAGATGTATATTTGAAGAAGATTGTTTATGAATCCATATTTGGTAATGAAAAATAGTGTGTTGTGAACCATAATCCATTCATGGACTTCTGCTTCACCGGGCTGTCCACAGCCTCACAAAGAAACTGCGAACCAAGGGGTTCATTGGGTAATGATGACAAAGCCAATACCATGAATTAATAGTGTCATTAAAGGAATGGAGGTAGAATATTCCACCCCATGTACAAGGCCACCATGAACTAAATGTTTTGTGAGAGAGGTGAAACCAAGTCCTCTTACGGATGAAATGAAGTCTTTCACAAGATCGAGGAAGTGATTTTTCCACCGTATATGATGAAACCACAGACTAAGTCTTATGAGGGCCGGGTTTCTCCCATGGGCTTCCGCAAAGGGTTCCTTGAAATCCGAAAATCTAGATCCTCTACCATTCTATAAAACTTCTCCATGGGGAGTTGGTAAAAGGAACAATATATGAGGATGACTGAACTGACATTTTGATGAGGACCCTTTGGAGAAGTCTTTTAGAGGTGATCGATCAGCAAAAGAATGCAAGAAGAGTACCAAAAATACAATCTTTTCCTAAGATTCCCTATAGGTATAGCTCACTACGAACTATGAAAGAAGAAAATATTTTTAGAATTGGTTGACCCTGAACCCAATCCCTCTGTGGATGAACTTCCCACAAGGCACAAATTGAGTGTTCCTTCTTCAAAATTTCAACCCACACATCACATTTATACATGGATTGAACCCTACACTGTGTAGCACATCACTATGTGGATGGATCCCAATGCCTCTTATCACCATGAAACACGAACAGAATTCCAGGTCACATACCTCTATGCTATGCGGACGAAACTGGGTGATGCATAGAAAAATGCTATGAAGAACCCAACCAAGTCTACGTACCACCATGGTACATGGGCGACCCCTCCAACCACAAAAAAAACACAAAAACTAGATAGGTATCCATCATGCATAAAGAAATGGTATATAGAATGGTTTACCCTCAGGCATTCCACCATCCAGCTCTGATCATATCCTTCCATTTCTGTCAACTCATCCATAGTCCCTCAGTGAACCAGTCTAACAGAATTAAGAAAAATCCTCTTCCAAAGACCCCAGACCCATGTTCTAAAACCATCGAGCACATCAATTTTTTTTTGATTTTACATACCCATGGTATGTAGTGTGAGGTGGGTAACCCCTGTAATGGTGTGGACCCTTGGAATGTCCCTAAGTTTACATTCTCATGACAAATCGGGGTCCAAACATGGGATACCAATGTGATCCACACTATTCTCAGGATCAAGGGTTATCACTTGACCTTCCATTTGATTAGGGTTAGAGATATATAAGGAAAATCATCCTTTATTTTCCTCTTCGAGAGAAGCTATATTCTTCCCTTGTCCCATAACCAATTTCAAGGAATCCCTCCTCGAGTACGACCCTTTGATCATAAGATGTGGTGATATCACTCAAACCACTTCCACCACCATCCACCTACTTTTACATCAATAAGGAAGAGAATGTGTCTAGCTTGTTGAATCATTAACATCTTCTTGTTTCTCACAAAGAGAATGAATTTCATGGGATTTGAGGCTAGTGTAGATCAGAACACCCGTACAATCCACTTCTGGAAATGAATAATGAGAACTCTGATTCCTACCCAATCCAAGATATGTAGGATTCCTATCTATGGACTATTCTCAAGGGTATCCTTCTCAAGGGTTAAACCCAATCATGACCCCCATATCATCAAATACAAATTTCAGATGTAAGTCCCAAATTCAACTAAAAAAGGGCCTTCTCCAATGATATAATCTCAACGTGATGCCTCTTTTATAGGAATATTCAATGTATAATATCCACCTTATTGAACTATGAGGGATCTGATTCCTATCATGAGGATTTTTAGGAAGATGATATTATGGGTTTGACTCCTTTATCAACACTCACCATAAGGTTTTCTGGGCAGTATCCCTAGTTTGGACATGTTCACCCCGAAGACTACATTGTTTTTGGGAACCTCTGGAAACCTTGGGGTAAATCCCACACCAAATATTTAGTAGGAACCTTCCACCTATACATCCTTACTGCATGATGTTAAATTTCACATATGGGTCCTCATCACATGAACTTAAAAGGTGATGTGTCAAGATAAGTGAAACTAAACTATACGGGATCTGATACTCTCACGAAGACACATATAAAGCCCATCTTATGGGTTACACCCAAAAATAAAAACTGCCTCCATCCCCCTGGATGATGATAAACTCTAGATCACTTCATCATATGTCTTATATAATCATTGTCTTTGAGAAAGACCAAAAAATCCATTATCCATCCACAAAAGGATAACATTGATGAAGAACCTCAGATACACACGTATGTCTTCATCAATAGAGATCCTAATATACATATAGATGATTCTAAACCCATGAATATTTCTGATTTATTTTATGACTTTGGAATAATCCAGAAACACATGCTTGGGAATGAATGAAGTATTCACAAACATATGAACATTTCATAAATATATAAGTGAGTCCTAAAATAGGAAGTAATTCCCACCCAAAAGGGTGTTATGATCCCATGTTCCCATCCTACTATCCAACGTGAGTCCTTAAGTTTCATTAGCCAAATATTCATCCAACGAGCACCTGCCTTTGGAAAGAAGATCCATGAATCATGGATAGTAGGGTTGTTGGGTGTTTTAGGTTCCATGAATAAACCTGTTGGAGACTATCTAAGGACATCATACCAAACATGGGATGATTTCACAAACACCTAATCCCACTATAATCACCCACCAAGACTAGTTAATTATGGATCCTCCTTCGTAACAAAAAAAGAATATATTTCCCAATCACAGTTGGACCATATTTCCCACTAAAAGGGGAAAAGATCTGAATTGGTTCAAAATAGTATCTCATTTAAATAGATTAATAAAATATATGTTACTTATCTAGGAATTTCTATAAATTTCCTCAATATATATCAATTGAAATCCCATATTTATAACTAAATATATGAGAGTATAAATCCCTTATTTTTTAATCCTTAACTGAAGAAATGATTCGCAATGTACCGAAACATCTCACGACTTTCTCAGCCTTAGGGATGAAATATGAATGATGTCAACAAATGAATGTTAACATATAATGTTTCATTCCAAATGGTATAGAGAATCAATGTAAAATATGAAACATTATTATATTAAAGATATTGTGTATAACACTCCATGTGATATACTTCTCAGGTCTTGAAGGACACAAAATTCATATTCATGTGTATATTCTATATCTCTATATGAAATCCTACCCCTATTAACCATAACATTCCACCATAACCTATAATACTCCATGATGAACATAATTTAGGGATAAAACAAAAAATTACTTTGAATGTCTAATTACCATTTCATTTCTTGAATACATAATTACAAAATGAAAAAAACATAAAATATACACTAACCTTTTGTATAAAATGATATAAATTCCTATTCCTAAATGAATTTAAAAATATTAACAATAATATAAATAAGCACTCATATAATCATATACCATATGGTAGAACATGATTGAGGCCATATGTTTACTATAATTTTATGTTTTAGTTAAAAATAAGTATATCTCGATGAAATTCCAACAACACCTTTATGTTACTAGATACTCAAACCTTCTACTAAAATATATTAGTGTGTAATATATTTTTTGAATAATGGTGATATATAGGAATTATAATATTAATTACCACCCACTTAAACACAGTATTAAAATTTCTTTAAAAAATCCATTGATATGATAACAATAATTTCAATTACAGGTTATTTCTCATTCAATTTTCATCACCATCAACCTTGGAACTTTTCCATTCAAACATTTCTTTACGGATCACTTTGTAATGAAAAGAAACTATTTATATTTTATTTATTTAAATACAAAAAATAACTTATCTTAGAATATAAAGTTAATATCAATTATAATGTGGATGGATTAATCATTTATTTATTACACTTTGGACATCAATAAGTCAAAAAAATAAAGCCACAATCATCTTAGAAACTATATTATTTCTAGAATATCATGCTATGATATAGAAACACTTTTGTTTCAATAAATTATATTTATTTACATTACTGATAAAATTTTAGAAAATAAAACTATTAATATCTTTACCTTATTTGTTATTCAATTTTTTTGGAGTACTTTTCTAAAAATAATATTTTAATATTTAAAATATGCCACTAATGGGTTGTAGAATCAAAACCCTCACATTTAAAAAAAATTATTTTTTATATAATTTTAGTATGGTTTAAACTTTTGTTATACTAATTTTCATTTAAAACCTATAATATGACATGGTCAAATCACAACAAATGTGTACTAAAAAAATATTCTATATTGATTAAATCTACTATTTACTAGAAATCTATTAACATATAAGTGATACTACAAGAAATTAGGTACTCTTTATCTTGATCGAACATAGTTTTAAATTATTACATTATACCTAACTATTGAATGTAGAAACCCCCTTATATCAACACATAAATACAAAATTTAAATACTAATACTCAATTATTATTTAGTTTTGAACTCTTGTATGTATCTACAACACTTTTATAATGTTTAGTCAGTATTATATACCCTTGAAATTATAAAAATTAAATACAATAAACTTCATACCTCATGTGGACTCTTAACAGTGATTCTTGAAGCCTTTAAGGTATTCTATGAAATTACTCCTCTAGAGACCATTATTTTAAAAATATAAGCAATGATCCCAATTTTTGATTCATCCAAAAGGTTTCAATGACCTAGGTTGAATATTGGAACATCAAATATTATTCATCCGCCTTAAACCATTACTATATAATACTTTCAGTGTATAAATAGATAATGGACCTCCCATATCCTTATCAACTATCCTTAATATATTAAGGAGATAAAATAATGTTTAAGTAAACACATTCATATTATATTTTATAATAATCTATGAAAACCATTCTAAAAATTATTTTAGAATTAATTATATTCTTATATCAAGAAATAAAGAAGAACCTATCCTCTCTGGGTTATTGACACACATAATAATATTGATAATATTATTAGAGAATGATGTTTCCAAAATCGTCATGTATCTGAAAGAGGATTTTGAGACATAACACCTATCATAAATTTCTTGTTCTTGAGAGATCCTCTTCAGGTTTTCTATCATCTTGAACACATATATATATTCATATTTATTTTAGAACTCAGACTCCATGGATATAATCTTGAGAGTAGAGACTCCATGGCTTCAATAGTTGACTGCTTTGGATGTGATTTATCTAACATGATTTTTTTTCTTCTTAGATGAGAACAATTAATAATTTTTCATACTAGACTAGATAATTTAATATATTAATCATATCATATTCTAATATTGATATAAAACACATATTTAGTGACAATCATTTTATTCTATCGATATTAGAATAATTTATCAAATGTATATCATGTTTTACATTCATTTAATAAGGAATTTTATTAAATATTATCCCACTAAAATGTTGAAAAGTTTTTTATATGAAATCATATATTTTAATGGGAAACCATCTATATTTCAATAATATTTGAGTAAATTTTAAAATTTCTCCCATCACATAGAAATTGATGTATCCCATCATACCAATCATATCATAAATAAATCTTGGATTGTTGAGCTTATATCTCTTTTCCAAATATATCATATGGAATTCCCCAACTCCATTTGTGTGGAATTATAACCCTTAGGGTCTTCCAGAAAAGTGTAACCCCAATAATATTCCATATGCAGGAAAATAATTCTATCTGAGTCACCCATAAATTTCTTTCCTTACATAATATAATCTATAGCCACCCTTCTTTAGTAGAACCTACCCGGTTGTATGATCATGATCTTGATAATTTTCACTTTAGAATAAATCAAGAAATTATTATTTTGATATAATTTATTATCAAGAAATATTATATCACATATTCCCTTTATATTTATACATGCTTATGAGTATTTAGTTTTTAATCCCTATTGAATCCGCTAAATTAATATAGTAATGATTCAACCATATTTATGTGTAACACTTTACACAAATCATAAAATATTTGACTAACCCAAATTAAAAGTTAACTATTTTTAATAATATCCAAATACATCACATATATATTGTACATGAATCAATTTAATGCACATTATTAAAATCATATGAAATCCAAATTCCTCACAAGTGAAAACTAGGAGAGATACGTAACCAAACATCACCTTTTAAGATAAATCCCAATCTTACAGAGTAGTTAGAAATCTGACCCAAATCCCCCCAAACTATTTTTATTTACTCATGAGATATTTTAGTAATATCATAATTCTGAGGACTAATTATGATAAAATATAATTAACTTCATAATTTTGGCCCATAATCTAATATAATCCAAAATTCATAGTTGACGAAAACTAAATCTGTTGTCATACTTATCTTATACCTCATTAATGGATGTATGATAATTTAAAGAATGAATTTAAACACTTTTAAAGTAACATATACATTAATTCATAATATATAAATTTATATTTATGAATAGAGTTTATAGTAAAATATATAAATAAAAAATTAATAAAATTTGAAAGAAGATAAATTTTTATGAAATTTCCATTGAGAACATTTATAAACTCTTTATAATTTCGTAATTATTTATATACATAACATAACATAAATAAATATGAACATTTTATTTTTATTTGAATATAAAATATTCCATATTCCTAATTTACAAGACATTTAATTTGAACTCCTTCATATTAAAAAATATGAGATATTCAAGAAAACGTTTCTAACCCCATAAGCACTTCACATAAAAGAAATATAAAAAATATATCCAAATGATGCTTTTAAATATAAAACATTTATATTATTGTTATCAAAAAATTCATTTTAAAAAATGAACACATTTAAAATTTTCATTATTTTATAACTTATAATCACTTTATAAATTATTTACTAATTAAATCCATATTAAATCTAGATAAAATCTCGGAAATCAATTTTTATTTTCTATGAATCCATCCAAAAATGTTCCCATGAATGTTTTTGTGGAATATACAAATTTAATTAATATTTTACATAAAACATATCCATTTTTAGGTTCACTATGAAGTTTTATTACCCATAGTGGGAACTTTTTTAAAAGGATAACAATGGTAATTTCTAAGTGATGGTCATACCATAAACCATTTTGGTTTTGGGAATATTTTTTTGAGAATACTATGGAATTTAATCCTCGACCATGTCATGGTGGTTTTATGGAATCATATTATCTACAACCCATAAACATTTCACCCAGACCCAAGCTGTTTTGGACCATGTATTGTCAGTACCTACTTTACATAGTTGGTCCTCATGGTTCCCACAACCTCGATGATGTGAAAAATCAAACAAAATCGATGTGAGTAAAGATAATCAATGTACTATTTTTCCTAATGATTTATATTATAGTTTCTCATAAAACTTGTTGTGGTAATATAAATTTTTAAAAAAATTATAATTTTTCATAACATTAATTTCTTGGTTCATAATATTAGAATAACCAAGTCTATTTTGACATGAATTAGGTATTTGTATCGAGATTAATATTTTTTCTAGATCCTTCATCAATTTAAATATTTAATGAAAATGATATAAAATAGGATAATTTAACACCAATGGGGTTTGGAGGGGGAAAACTTATAAAAATGTAGAAAAAACATCAACCAAAACCTATAAATCCATAAGATCAGTACATTCATCTAGACTAAAGGAAATAAGTAAGAAATGATGTACTTTTATATTATGTACTAACATGCCTAAGATCCACCACTTTGGCTTAATAGTAATCAATGAGAAGAATTTTAACAAGATCCTTAATCATAGAGTATATGTGGGTTGAATGAATCATTCAATGAATTGGTAGGATCCTTTCTTCATCTTAGTTTACAAAATACTAGATTAAAAATAAAAAGAGAGATAGATATATTCATGTTGATGATAATTAAATGGAATAAATAACAAAGATTATCTTAGGGTATTGTCCTCCTAATATAGGAATAAAGAAGACCCCTTAATTCTCCAAACATTTCACAAACATTCAGAAATAAGGATAATGGTTAAAAACCAGTTGTACTTTAAGACCCTAAATAATGAATCATTTAATTCATTAAACATTTCACATTGTATCATCAAGTCTCCCTAAATTATCAATGTATAATAATAAATCGATAATGATTGATTGGAGGAGGAGGATACGATTGAGCCACATGATATCAAAAATTATATAAAAATGCTACAGAGAGCACCATAATGTGGTAAAATTCACTATGATGTGGTGTATCCTAGCACAAACCCCAAAATCTTTAAAACCACCATGTCATGGTGGTGCCTTTAGTTGAAATTTTTAACACTCAGAACTACTAAAAATATTAATTTAGTGGAATCATGATAGATTCTTCATTCCTTTGAGGAATAAATGATAGGGGAGAGTGGGGGTGATTGTGTAGGCTACCTCATATATCATTTCTCCAGAATAATAATAAAATTATAGTGTTTTTTCTAATATTTCTTTAAACCTATAATAATATTTTTATTAAAATAAATATTAATTAACGTTTTATGGATTCTAAAAAAATTAGTAATACTATAAGTTATTTTTGGTTTTGAAAATCATTAATTATTTTTAATATTAAAATAAATCTCTAAAATTTTTTAATGGAAAATTGAAAAATTGGTTATTTTATTTTTTAGATATCATTTGTTTTTTTTATTTCTATATAATTTTTGTATATTTACACAATTCTAAATATTTTTTAGATATTATTTATTAATTTTTAAAATTGAGATTATTTATTAATTGACCAAATGTTTAAATATATGCTAATTAATATTGTATGAAATTTTTAATTTTAAAAATACAATTTTACAAGTTAAAATATTAAAAAACATAACTTCTATATATCGGTAATTTTTTTTATATTTTGGTGAAAAAATTAATCATGAAATTTATTAGAAAATATGGTCTATCTTAATTACCAAGGATTTTTATTATTTTATTATCTCATTTATTATTTGTAAAACAAAAATAAATACCAATAAATTAATTTAAAAAATAAATTCATTCAAAACTATTAATGATTTATTTATATAAATATTTATTTTGAAAATATGAAAAATAAAAATTGTAGAATAAATATAAATTAAATAAAAAAATAAAGTAGATGTTAATGTTTAAAAACATTTCAATATTTTATAAAATTATGTATTTAGTTTTTTGGGCACAAAAGTACTATTTTTATTTTAAAAAATTGAATAGGTGGATATATTTTTTCTTTTCAAACATAAATATATACTCAAATAATATAAAAAAGTATTAATTAAATTCAAAAAATATGGATCACACACAGAAATAGACTCGATTATGAATCATTTTACAATTTATTTACAAATAATTAAGTTTGCATAATTCAAAATAACAATACTAAGGCTTTAGAGGAAGAACAATTTAGACATGTTCTCATCCACCCACATCATTATACACTATTATAGATTTATAAAATTGTGAAGAAGGTAGATCTAGAAATATTTTCATATTTGAGGGGGATCTTCTAATGAAACTACAAAGACGGATTTGTAGTGGGGGTTTCATATGAGAGGGTAGATCGTTAATTTTTTAATTTTCAATTTGTATACCATATAAAATTTATTCAATCATTTCAAATAGATTTTTTAGAAATTATTATTTTTTAATTTGAATCCCTTTAATATTTTCCATTCCCATCCAGTTTCTGTCCAAATTTCCACATCATATCAAACCAATCATTAAATGTATAATTTTTTTGAATGATAAATATTATATTCCATATTAAATTAGTTTTATCAAATATGAAATTTATGATTAATTATTTTCTATTACATGATACATAGTCTCGTTCTAAAGTATGATTAATATACTGGTACATAATTCACTATAAATCACTTTATATAAACTCACATGATAAATAAGATGAATCATCAAATCATATCACATCAAACATCACGACATATCATACTCAGCCATGGAATGAGAAAATGTTGAATAATTTTTTTTATCTCAACTAGAATATATAATTCACATATAGGATATTCATTCATGTAAATGGGAGGGGCATGGTAGTTGATAACAACAGTTTAATTTAGGTTTTTTAAATATATAGTTTCTATTGTCTTTGGTGTCAACAAAAATACCCCTAATCCCATTTTTGTATAAAACCATAGGAATAAACTATTTTTATAATTATAATAATATATAGTAGTTAGGAAGAGTTCTAAATCACAAACATCGCACATTCACCCAAGGAGAAATCATGGATTAGAACTCATATAGATACATATTATTACACCATGAAGCTAGCTATTATTATAATTTCAATGGACAATATCATACTGTAATGGTTGAAATCCCCCAATATATGTTGGATTTAATATGTTAGTTTAAAAATTAAACCACACAGTGAACGTTATTAGAAAATCCATAGATCATGAACTCTATATATAATTATTAGAAACCATGTAAACTGTAAAATGAATAAACTACATGAGAATACCATTCATCGATAATTTTTTTAAATCACCATTATAAATTTTGATGATGTTCACAAAGAAACCACCAAAATATACCCCTCATATGTGGTATAAGCATGATCTATACCAAATCATCCATCAGATGGAAAGAGTCCTTATCTATCTCATGATATACTATTATCTAATTATTTTCAGAGAGAAAAAGAAGATATATTTGAAGGATAATCCGAAGTATGAAAAGTAAATTTTTTTATTCCCTTTTTGGAAACATATATAAGCTTTAAAGACCTAATCTAATCCATTATTCATTAAGACATAAATTAAAAAACTTAGGAATCAAGCCTATGAAGTTTATTCTTTCAACTGATGATTTCACAAATGTTTCATCGTATTCATTATTAACCATAATGGTAACCATATAAGATCTAAATGTTGACCTATAATGTTCCACTTTCATTAAAAGGTAGTGGTTTTAATCACATCATAGCTTTATAATATCCCTAAAATAAGGAATAAAATATGCCTAATGTTTTATACAAGTCCTAATATATGATATACCAATATTTCATAATATGATATGGTATATGAACATAAAGCATTCATGGTCTTTAAGAAGTGTCTCATTTAATCTCCCACTTTCACTAAAGCCTCATATAATCTCTGAAATGTCAATTCATAATGAATGATGTACATTAACTTGTGAAACCATATCTAAAACCCTCTTTTATAAATTCTCCAAAACACTTTTGGAATGATATCATTTACTTCACCATATATCACATCATATGTAATACCTTGTGAAAACCGATCAAAAATCTGATTTTCTGATGTTTACAGAATATAGAGTATCTATTTGATTAAAACACAATACCCATTATATAACAAAAAATTGTAACCCCTTGGTAATTTTTTCCATTGAAAACAAATTTGTATCACTGAATCCATTAATGTAAGTAAAGAGTGTCCTCAAGGAATTCATTTGTAGTAGTTTAGATACCAAGGGATCTAAAATGATATCAATAAAAAATTTGAATATATATATTGATGTCCTCCAGCTGAATTATATGCAAGAATATATTTTTATATGATCCCATTTTCTAGGACATCAAGTGACCACTATACCCACAGTATATTAATCCGATATAGCGTCATCACATATTATTTATTTTCTATGTATAGAGTAACAAGGATGATGAATAAATCACATGTAATTTTCCTTTATGAATGATAAAGTCACCAAAAAATCAAACAATAAATAAGAACATCATATGTACTATCTTGGTATGAATTTAATATTCTTCAATCAAAAATAATTTAGGGCCTATATTTCATACTAGTTATACAAAAAGAAAATTACTATATTGGTTAAGCTCCAACTGATGACATGATCATAAAAATACCCAACCAACCCAAATTATCTAACCCTCAGAGATTTCATAATAATTTCATCATAGAATCCATGTTCGCATGCTATGTATTTCACCATGTTTTGGTACTGCGTACTATATAAATGATCCATGAACCCATAGTATACCAAAAACATTGAGTATGAAACTCTATGTTGTATAAATTATTGGTTATCTAATACACAAAATGTATTTCATGCCACATGTTAATATTCTATATCCCAATACAAGAATCATACTCATGATAATGTTAACAATTCTTCATAACCTATAACACTTCATGATGGTCATCAGTTAGGTACACCACAAATGATTACTTTGAGAGGTCAATTATTATTTGAATTCATTATATATATATATATATTTATTTATATAATTTATATATACATATACAACCATCATGAAAGAATGAACAAGTGATAATTTACTTTTTTATAACATGATATATTTTATATTATTAAAATAATTTAAGAATACAGAATAAAACTATACATAATAACAAGTATAACATATCACATATGATGGAATTCCAATTCATCCTTACATTTTATGCACTTTTAAGGGTTTTAAAAAAATCATGAAATGTATTTTTTAATTCCTACCACATCAACATGTCATCACTATATAAAATCCTCTAACTAAACTCTTTAGTATGTAAAATATATGAATTATGGTTTTTGAATAATGGTAAGACATAGGAATTATATTACTATGGTTTAACTACTATAACATATTCAAACTCCTTAACTCGACAACATATAATATTATGATATTTATGAATTATATTGTCTATATATAACTCTTTCTATGTACATCATCTTCATTATTAGAACCCCTTCCATCAAACTCTTCATTAAAATATTTTGGATACAAATGTAATTATTTTTATTATTACATTACCATCACATCCTAAACACATTTTAAACATTAATTGACATTCATTTAATTTTTTTTAGTATAATCCTTTATTTGTTAAATTTTAATTTATTTAATTCCATAAAACTCTCAATATAGTCTTGGACACTATATTCTCTTCATAATATCATCCTAAGATTTAGAAAAGCTTTTATGCTAAGGAAGGACACTTATTTCATTTTAGTATGAATATTTAAAATATTAAGTGTTGGTCACTATATCCTTTGTATCATTCTATATCTTTTGAGGAATTTCAAAAAAATAATTTTTTAGGCATTAAAATATGAAATAGATGGTGATGATATATCATGTCCTCTTATATTAATTAAAATATAAACAAAAAATTTATCCGAAATAAATCATTTTTATCCTTGTATCCTTTTAAAACATTTCATAAAATTAGATAGATAAGAAACCCAATTTATCATCTCTTATTATTCATAAAATATTATATTAATATTTAAGACAAATATGATGACTATACAAATATTTTACTAAGATCCATATAATATTGATAAATACTATTAAACTAAAAACCGTGAGTTATCAACACTTTACTTCATCATTTTTATATATACTATAATATTTATCAATTATTTAAATGATTTTGATTCAAATATTTGTACAACATTTAAAAACATACATTTGGTGACATATACTATTCAATATAAACGAAATAATTTAAATTACATTTATACTTAACATGGTTATTCTATAGAGTTTCTCAAAATCCCTACAAGTATTCAAAGATATTCCATCATATGGAATTATTACTCATACTTCCGGATAACTCTAGATTTTAATGAACTTAACTCGATACTTGAATAAAAAAACTGAATTTATTGTGGTTATATAATTTACATTTCATAGAATATATATATATATATATCATTTAAGTTTAAATGGAGCTATTTTGGATACGTGGATGATCATTTTGATCATTGAAAAATACATAACATTTTTTTAAATCCTGAACCTGATGTCATATTTTTTGTTTATGAAATAATCCAGATTACCAAATTCCCTGTAACATAATATATTAATCTAAACAATTGGACATAAATTTATAAAATAAATGTGTAATAGCTACTTAATTAATTTTCCTAACTAAATCATTAAATGAAGTCCCAAAAACATATGAATAGTTTGGACTAATCTTAGTGTCAGTCTCATATCTAACACACCATTGGTCAAAATGATTTAAAAATTTATGTGAATAATTATATAATTTCTAGGAATGAATTAGTTAACTTCAATATAATATTATTAATTCCCTTTCATTTCTATAAATGCATTGGATTCTAGAATAATGGAATGTGAAGAGTTTTCTAAGATAACACAATCAATTTTAGTATTTTAGATAAATTATTTTCTAAATCCATCTAATGGACCTGAATGTTTTTTGTAGAATAAATAATATATAGTTGAAAACATTTACACATAAAACCATTTAAATAATTATTGTTTTATTTTACCAAACATGTGTGTTCTTTTGAATAATGGATTTGGAGGAAAAACTAGCCACCCCTCTTACTTATATAGAGGTTCATCCACTTCCATTTAAGGTGGTAGAATAATCAGTAATTATGGAAGAAAATTTATGATGTAAAAAATTGATATTGGGATGCATGATCTTCCACACATTAGTAAAATATATATATATCCGTTAAGA
The DNA here is from genome assembly GCA_963277665.1 of Viscum album. Classification (NCBI taxonomy): domain Eukaryota; kingdom Viridiplantae; phylum Streptophyta; class Magnoliopsida; order Santalales; family Viscaceae; genus Viscum; species Viscum album. Next base: position 1,687,431,046 of record OY728163.1, on the reverse strand, counting down.
TCATTTATTTCTTCATAATTTTCCTCTTCTATTTATTATAATCTCGTAAGTGTTATATATTTAATTATTTATGTCTAATATGAAATCATATTTATTAATATTATATTATATATAATGAACTTATTAAGATAATTTTTTATATTCTTAAGGTAATATAAATTCATTTTTATCAGTCCCCTCAACCCCTTTGAATTCTATCACAAGTGTGTGTTCTTTTCATTTTGATCATGTGTGAAAGTTTGGTTAATGTAGATTTTATATTATAGATTTATATTTTCTTTTAATTTTTCATCACACATCTACATCCCTAAGAAAATAATTCACCATATAGACTAACTATTAAAAATCCTTTCAGGGTGAGACCATAGTCTGGGATGATAGATTGACCAAGAAAAATTGAGTTTTATGATTTTTAAACCAATGTTGTTTATCCTCCATTTATTGTGTCATGGATTATTGATATTCAGGGATACATAATATGTCATATATAGTAAAACCAATCATTTATGAAATGTGTACTTGTATTTAAGTTCATGTCATGGATAGGATAATAGTTAATACCTTTTAATTATTCTCTCCTACCCAATTGTATAATAGGTGTTGATTTGACATCATCTTTTATTAATTGATGAAATTAATTCATTAATATTTCATCATGTATACTCAACATAAATTATTATAAATAGTTTTATTAAATTTAAATTGCATAATTATTTGAAAATCACTGCAAAAACTAGTATTTTATAAACAAAAAACAATAAACCATTGTAAAATAATAGCACTATCTCTGAGGGTTTAACATGAGTCACACTATATACATTAAAGAAGAGAACCAAATATTTGATATTTGATAGGTGAAAATTTCTTTTCTCTTCCAAAAAAATTGGAGAAACATGGAACAAACAATTTATGATGGTTATTATAACCTCCATGAACTGGCTCATCTCGTTTATAACCAAACTAGAGACCACACACCTCAAGTACACCTATTTATTTTCCAAAGGTGGATGAATAGTGGTGAGTGTAAAAAAATATGTTGGGAGACTACACACTTAATTATAGATAACTAATAAATATAGAGGAAGAAATATCAAGAAGCATTCAATAATTAAAAACAAAAACCCAAGGTATAATTCAGTATTAATTATAGTGAAAATTATATATCGACATCATGTTGTAATGAAATGTACTATTGTATATGGAATAATTCTTATAAACGAATATGTAGGATCTCCAATAAGTAGATAATATATGAATGGTCTAAAAAATAAAATGAAATGTAAGGATGCACCAAAAACAAATATCCATAAGTCATGGTATAGTCTCATATCGTAGGTTTTACCAAGTTCATCCATATCAACTGTCCACAGCTGAAGGGTTTCTTCCCTTACCAAGATCACGACACATGATGTTTTCTATAGTACCATAGATCATGATAAGGATGTGAGCCAAAATAAATAGGGCACCACTAATGGTGTCCATAATAATATAAAGCAAATACTAGTGAATTCTCAATATACAATGGTAATACATCTAGTAATAATGAATGAGACATCTCATTATAGAATTACCAATTGCCAAAATATATTTTTCCAAACCATCTTCATCCAGAAAAGGAAAGGGTTAATATATCCATGTTTTTAACACACATAAAGTATGAACAATGCATCTCTCATCATACCATAGATAGGGTTAACAAGTTATCACCATTATTTATATTATGTGAATAGTTCATCTATATGATTGTAAAAATAAATGAATGATTAATCACTGATCCAATACTAAGGGTGATTGAGAAATCACCTTGGGAATGAGACATCACCAACTCTTTGAGGATTACATAACACCAGAATTAGTATCGATGTGAAAATTTCTCCACTATGATATCTCAAATAAGTGGATGATTAAACACTATTACAACTCCCAAGGTTAATGGTAAACCAATGATACATGTCTCAATGTATATGATGAAAAACTAAGATAGATTATATAGGTGGATTATGAAACACCATCATAATTATCTAGGTGGATATTACACCATTGGTATCACCTTTTAAGAGGTTGGTTTACCAAAACAATTAATACATAGGTGGATGATACTCCATCGATACAAGTATTAATGTGGACAATTAAACATCGAGACAACTTCTATAGGATGCTGATATGACATCATTATTAAACTCTAGGTGGATAATGTACCACTAGTATCACTTTAACATCATTAATTTACCACTAACATCAATTATTAGGTGGATGATACTCCACTGATACAAGTCTCTGGGTAGACTACAAACCACCAAGAAAACAACCACAGGTGGATGATTCACCATGAATAAAAATCCGAAGGTGGATGATATACCATCTATATAACATATAAAAGTGGATAAAGTTCTTCCATTTCATCATCCACATGGTAAATGATGAATCTGTAGCTCACATCAAGTGGAAGAGATACTATAATAATAACAAGGGTGGTTTTCCACCACCACTAGTAAGATCTTGGTGGACAGGGGACCGCTAACCCAGTAAACATCCATTAAGATGAATGATTTATCTTTCATGACTAATATAAATACTTTATAATTATTTATCACCATAACGGTTAATATATCTAGAGAATAACCTCATAAACTCCCACATATATTCTATATCACCCCTAGTATTGATCATTATGAAGAAAGTATTTACCAAAGAATACACTAGGACACCACATGAGACTCTTAGGGTTATATATCAATCATATGTCGCCCATTTTAGGTCTAAAGTCAACATTTTATAACACCTTCCACAAGTCTAGTAGACAGTGTTGACCATGGTGTCGATAAAAAACACTCAATATCTCATACTTCTAATTATTCTAATTCATGTGATGGGAATGAAGAAATTTAATTGAATTTAACTTCTTGGGAATACAGAAAAAGTAAAAATTCTCAAATTTCACACAAATCATTCCATATGAGTAAATACCAATGAGAAACTAATAGACTACCAACCATGTATTATCAAGTTCTTACACGTTGGAAAACATTATCAGATATGACCTCAATTCAATAAAATTTGAAATCCAAAAAACCCACACCAATTAGAAAATAACTACAAATATATAATTAAACAACATGAAAATCCAGGAGTAGTAGTAAGATGAGAGGTGTCCTTACAAAACAACCATAGGAATAAAAAAATCCTATCAAATGATTAATAATGAATAAAAAATCTTGAATAAGTATAAACCATGAGATAATAAAGGGGAAGGTGTGGACACTACCTAAGGGAAAATATGATAATAAAACAAATTTAAAACATTTAAAACCCATTTAATTAATTTAATTGTTTTAAAAAATAAAACTGGGCGTCATAGAAAATTCATCAAGAATCCACCAGAACATCATTAGCATATTGAGGTTCTCTGTCACCCCTACTGAACACCCTCTAGTAGTTTCAGTTATGAATACTTCCTTTATAACAACTCCAATATACTCTCTATATACTTATAATGGGAAATAATCTATTTGGATGATTTTCCATCATGATCCCATTTTCCCTAAACAAGATTTGAATCCACTTATGACCCCACTAACACTCAAGATATTCCAAGATACTTTCTATTTAAGAGAATTTAGATCAAATTCGTAGCACATTATGGTTGGGGTGTTATAATTATGGTGAATATGAATTCTAATGAAAAATAGGTACATTGTTGTAAAGTAAAGAGAATAAATATAGTCCAAGATTTATATATATTCTACTAACATATTTAAATATATATATAGAGTAGATGATGTTATAATCAATGATCAATATGAATCCTCACAATCTATATCCAATATAATTATTGTATAAACATAAAGGTCATATATATAACGAATAATGTTAAAAAATTAAATCTTATATTAATATTTTATTTATGAAATCCAACTAATTATAATTCATGAAAACTTCCCTTGAATGTAAAAATTTCATGGAATCTCAAATAATCTTAAATTCGACAAACCATTTTGGAAAAAATATGTGAAGTTAATGTAATTAAATATATGATATGTTGGATTATTAAAAAAAATATCATAAAAACTCAATATGTAAAAAATCTATAAAGAGAAAAAGTGTGCATCATTCCCAACTCCAATTTATTAAATCATGATATAAACATTAGTTTGGGAATTATAATTTTATAAATAAATTTATAAATTTTGTTAATTGTTAATTCCATTGTGAAGAAATTTATAATATTTTCCAATGATCTTATCTACTTGATATTAATCACACAATTTTTATGAAGTTCATGAGTGGAAAATAATTTTGGTGTGATATGTTTTTCTCTTTCACCATTAATATACCCACCATTCTATTATGATATAATGTAATAATTAAATTTATATAATAATGATTAAATATTATTATTCATATCCAATCCACAATTACTTCAGATATAATGAATAACTGATCTCAACCAAATGAATTCTCGACAATATTCATGCATCAAAATCAAATAATCAAGATTAGAGGAAGTCACATAAATCGTTTGTTTTCTGTAACACCATGAAATGGATATACCACCACATGTGAACAAATATCTACTTTGAGATATGGCTTTTTGTGTTTGAAAAATGAACCCATCACTAGGATAACCAGCAATTTTTGTTATGATCATATAGAATAAAACAACACTACATCTATAGATCTATAAAGGTATCATGATATATAACTAATACCATTCAAATTTCTATGAGTAGAAGAATAATTATACTTTTCAATAGTAAGAAATTATATATTTTTCCTTGTGTACTTTTCTTAGTATAGAGTGATTGTTTTGTATTAAGATATCAAAATTTAGGACCAAAAAGTTCTATAACATATTCTCTATGTATAAAAGGATATTTATCTTGATCAAGTGATCGATCAACCATTGTTTAACTGACTATATACAATTTATATTTATAAAATCATTGAATGAATTTTGTAATATGCTTATATTAGTGAATAAAAACTCCATATTAAAGATGATAGATATTAAATTGAAAGAAAACCCTTTCTTTGTAAGTTATGTCATTTAAATATAGATATACAATATAATATTTCCTTAGAAAGTTCATCATGAGTTCACATAATATTAAAATCATTAACATATACTACAATGATGAAAAATTAAGATCCACTTCACTCCATGAAGACACATGGAAAATTGGATCATTTTTATAACCCATATTCATTAAATATTCTCTTAAATGGTTATATCACATATTCCTTGAAGACATTAATAAGTATAATAATTCCTTCAAGTTAATAGAATAATAATCATGAGATTCTAAATATATAGAAATCTTTTTGAATCCTTCAAGGAATTTCCTGGAAACACCAATTTCAATATTAACATACTAGTATGTAGTTACAACATTCCTTGGATGTAATTTATGATATTAATGTACAAAAAACATCATGAGATACTGGAAGGTCGTCAGATATACTACACAAGAGTATGTTTCATCCTAATCAATCCTTAGTCTGTATGGGAAACCATAAGTAACTAGTCATGATTTATTTCTCACAAAATCATTATTTTCATTTATTTTTCTAAAAAATAACCATTTATAAAAATACACATAAATTTATATACATATATGTGTGTATGTTTTTATCTATTGGAAATGTTAAATTTTAGGACCCCCACTAAAATGATACTCCCCATAGGCCACCAATGAGATAAGGGGGATAATGATTCTGGATTACTCCCTCTAGTAGGGAAAAGGTTGAATAAAAGCATTGAGGGTATATCATACCCCCAAATGGGAGAAATTACCCTCTTTGAGTGAATAAATAATTATTGTTATGATAAAACCACTTTAAAACTCATACATAAGGAAAAAAATCGAAATTACACACATACAATATCATATGGTCTGAAATAACTACAAAGAAAACTACGAGTACCAATAGTAAATCCTCAGTAGTGGCTTCATAGACCCGAATAATATTAAAAAACTCCACATGTTCATAATTTACAGCATTATCACCCAACATCTCCTACAAAATTGAAAAATATTTAATATAAATTTTGGATGGGAATTACCATTATAATCAGTAGGATCCTCCCATGATCCTCTTGTGTAAATGTTAAAGAAGGAAATATAAATCCCAATGAATAAAAATGTAATCTAACTAATTACCTAGTCATGTATGCTATGTTATTAGCCTCTCCATGAACCACACAAAAATTATCATATATAATTAATCATATAATATCCATAATATATCATTATGGTATCCAACTACCACTATCCCACCAGTTTTTTTCTCTACCCCAATGTTTTGCATCCTCATAAATCTATCTTCCAAATTAAACCATCCTAAAATAACATGGGATACTATATTATATCATTAAACCCCTACATCACAATATTTGAATATCCCATCAACATATCTAGATAGTAATAGAGTAGTTTTTGGGAGTCACTACAACCAATATGTCTTGTACTACACCTCAAGAAATCACATCCCATGCATGAGATACATTTAAAAATCCTTAGGATAATATATCTATAGATACATGTGTGTGAAATTTAAACAATCCATTAAATTCCTATACAAACATATAGAGGGAAATATAACCATTATTCATACCATCACATAATACTAATAGGAGATAAGAGGAGGGAAAGAGGGGGTTTTCAGCCATCCATTCCTCTCCAACATATATATCATGGAAAACACCCTCAAAGAATCCATTGGGTGTTAGTTTTCCAACAGAAATGGGTAGGGTAGCTTTTGAAAAAACAAATACTATAGAGATATAAGATCATAAACCACACAATGGGAATCTATGGAGTCCTGAGGTCTACTAAAACTATCATCTCTTGGACACCTTACAACCATATTTAAAGACTAGATATCCTATTAGTTCACAATAATTAATGGAACATAAATTAATTGACTATTTCCTTTAAAAAATTCTCATTATATTAATAACAAGAAAAGTACATGCCACAATAAAAAATCTAACCAATATCACAGTTCATCAAGTGTTATCATTTTTTATTCCATTCATGGAACAAACCCATGGGTTTTAAAATTTATTATTCATTATCATTCCATTGTTCCATGTACTCTAGGAAACATCCAAAGGAACCATAAAAGAGATGAAGAAACTATTCAAAACTATATTCTTTAGGCTCTGGGGGAATGGAATGAATAAATAATAAATCTATAAAACGAGTCTTTAAATATATTTTTTATCAATAATTCATCCCAAATTTAGAAAAAAGGGTTATCACAACATTTACTCATTCCATTAGTCCTAATTCCATTCCTAAAACCACCATGCATATCACCAGGTAGCCATTCATCTTTCACATATGCCAACTACTGAAAAAAAAAAGTTTCAAATCCTATTGCATTTCTCATCAAACATTATCCCCCAAGTATCACATCACATTGCAACATAAGGATTAAATCCAAATAAATCTTGCATGACATCGAGGAAAAAACAAACAGTCAACATGGAGTCAAGGATCTAAAAAGTAATGCATCGAACTAATATAATAAAATGAGCTTCCATTTCCCCAAAAATTTATCATTATCAAACAAAAGATTCATTACCACTTTGTAGTAAAATTTTATTTATTACATGTTATAACCACATGAAAAAAACTCCCATGTTATCAACCACTAAATGATATATTTAAACATGGTTTCATGCATCACTTCCGGTCATGAAAAACTATAAGGAAGAAATAATTCATTTAACAAACCACTTTATTAATTATTCATGAAGAATTTGTATATTTATGATATGTATTCATTTTCATGTGTAAAAATATACAACCTATTCTAATGAACATAGATAAAACATCATATATAAATGCATGATGGAAACCACTAACATGACATAAAATATATCTTATTTCTAAAAAAAATCTTCATTTAATACAATAATTTATTAAGGATAATTCTACTTTTACCCAAATTGATAAAGCATGATGACATTAATATTTCACCTAAAATAGGATAATCAACAAAACCCATACCTAGAAATGATGTTTCAAACAATTATCCACTAAAAAAGTGGAAAAGAAGAAGATTTCAAATCTTGGATGTTTTGAAGATAATAGCTTTAACAAAATTTCAACATTTACATATAATGAAATAAAGAAAAAAAAATTCTAACTCAAACAAGACATGCTTTTGTATAAAATAACGTGTAAAACAAATTGTTAACAGACATAGAAAACATGAACATAGTGGTTACTAACAGATGCATGTGACTCTCCAAGAGTCAAGTGAAAAATGTGATTTTAAAAAAATCATAAAAATAATGAAAATATTTAGTTTAAAGAAATATATTTCATTTATAATTTTGGATATGAGACCATCATAATTTCATATCATTGGTAATACATTAATTAAAAATTAATGCATAACTCAATTAATTCATACAGAAGAGACACATTAATGCTATATACTATTAAGAAACCAAGAATAAAAATATCCATCATAAAAATACTCTTAATAACCTTTATTTGAGTCTTTAAAACTAATTTTATGGTGAAAATTCATATTTATGAAATTCGACAAAAAATTTGAAATATTGAAAAATATTATAACATACATATATTAGACAAACCAGAAAATATTAGACCAAAATTATCTATTTAGAACAATATGATACCGTCATACCAATCATCTACCATCAGACCAATATAATTCCATTAGACCAATATTCTATAATTATACTAAGAAAAAACATGATAATTTCAAGGAAAAGAAGATCCTATGCTCTGTCATGGAACCTCTATGACTAGAGAAATAAAAAAGGAATGGTTTTTTGAAACCAAGAAATTAAATTACATTTCTTTCAAAAAATTATTATCTTTGAGAATTAAAATATAACCCAAAAGGAAAAGGGAATGAAGGTATTAACAATCACCCATTAGATACCACTCAAAGAACTTACTATATAAGTAACATAACCACTCATTGAAGGGAAAACCAGATAACCATGTGACATCATCAATTAGGGAAATATAATATCATCCTATTAATGATGAATTACTATATCACTTAGAGAAAAAGGAACAAAACCATTAAACCATCTCCCAATAGGGGTGTGAGATACCTCTCAAATAGGGTAAAATTCATAAATAAGGAATGAAGGAAGAGAGATCCATATTATAAGCCAGAAAAGGTCAACAAAATCAAAACATCAATAGAAAAGGATAAAAAAGAATAAGAAACTTAATGTACTATGTGTATACCTTCAAATCAACTTCTTATGTATTCTACTCAACACCACTATCTCTAAAGGAAAAAATAGATAGAATTTAATGCCCACACAATACCTTTTCTCGATGGTCTTGGATATCCATAGGGTGATTATATTAGATAACAACGTCACCAATATCAACATCTTCCAAACACATGGCAGGAGAATTATAATGAAGATAACAAAAAAGTAAAAAATTATGAATGAAATAAAGAATTTTGATTGTCTATAGAATATGTGATATTCATTTTGTAATAGCTCCAACACAAGACAAAACCTCAAAAGGACCAAAGAATAATTGTGAAATAATACTCCCACATCAAAACCTACACAATCCATAATTAGTATGAAACTTTATAAACACATTATCCCAAACATAAAATTATATAGGAATCCTCAAATGATATGTGTAAGACTTATGATGATCCTTTACTACCTTTATCCTCTCACGAATCACCTGAACCATCTCTGTCCTAATCTATACTAGTATCAACCTAATAACTACTGAATCTATGACCATAGAACAATAAAATTTAGAATAAAAAGGTTTAATTAAAAATATTTAAATGGATAATATAAATAGTTGAATAAAATCTACTATTTTGAGAAAACTCAACCAAATGTAGTTTCCTCATCAAGGAACATTTAAACTTCAGGACACAAGAACACAATATTTTTTCAAGATCATAGATGTTCATCCTTATATGATCATCTATCTATGTATGAGAAGTATTTATAAATAATTAATGAGATGAAAATTAATGTTTAAGACCTCTAAAAACCATCGTGGTAAAATGAGGATTATGATATCGATGATCAACATGAGGACTTCATGGAATCACACCACCTTCTCTAGGAACTACTTCAACAAATGTCCTGAGTGATCAACAACATGATCACCAAAAAGTAATAAAACCTTCTCAAATGATACACAATCACCCAAATTGAATTATAACCTCCTTGAGATTGAGGTTAACTAGTGACTAAGTCAATCATAATGCCTCTGCACTTCCATTGAAGAACATATAGTAGTTAGAGAAAACCACTAGTAACATCATGTTCCGACATCACCTTTTAGGAGACAAAACATTGAGACACAAAACTATAACTAAATAATTTAACAAAGGAAACTAAAACAATCCTCTAAATAAAAGAGACATATTTATTATAAGGCCCTATCCTTAAACATTACTTAATCTTGAGTTACTTCAAGAATACACATTGAGGATCTTTTCAGGTTAAGAGTTTTAGAGAAATAGATCATAAAACATGCATTACATTCCACATTTAAACAAAGTGGTTACATATAAGATAGTAATGATTTTCCCATCAATGGAAACATGTTAAAAATAATACATGGATTCTTTCTTGACACTTCCTTGACACTATCATCACATCATGTACCTTTCCCTTGACATGTGAAAAACATTTCAAAAACTTGGGATGAGCATAAAAATCCCAGTAAGGGATATAAAAGTACAAAATGAAAACATTAGTCCATGTATGAAATCATACATTACTCATAAAACATAATCACTTTAACATACCTCATCAAATCATGAATAAATCCTTGAAACCGTAAGACATAAAGGTAACTTGAGGCATTCATAACATTATTACGTAGGGAGTAACCCTCATGGTTACGTTTGGAATACCCATCACAGTATATTCCCTAAATCACTTCGGAGAAACCTTAACATTTAACTCCTTCACGTTACCCAATGCATTGGAGAGCTATATCAGGATCACCCACTCTTAGTTTATCACGGAACCACCCATCTTCATAACAATGCCCATGAATCATAACATAATTATAAGGCCCCAACCTTAAACCTTACTTAATATTGAATTAAATGAATAATTCACGTCGAGGATCTTTTCAAGTTTAGAGTTTTAGATAATTAGAACATAACTATTACATCTCAAATGATTACAAATTAGTCACTTCTACTAAGTTTCCATATTAAAAAAAACTCTTAAAAAGAAACGTGTCTAGTTCCATGTTTTATAAAGGATGTCATTCCCTTGATCCCATCCTTGACCTTATTCCACATTAAGTCCTATGAAAACATTTCAAAAAAAAAAACTTGTGGTGAGAATAAAAAGCTCAGTAAGGGATACAGAAAGAATGAAAACTGTTAGTTTTTCAAACATCAAGTAAACCATATATACTCTATCAAAGTAATACCTTCACCATCATGAAGTAGTAAAAAATCTTCACTGAATAAAGTATCATTACTTAACTTTTTGTAACCAAAGGATTACCATAAAACCCATAAAAAGAACACATAACATATATAAAGGTAACTTGGGACATAAATATACTTAAGTGGAATAACCATACGACCGACTTCCACACATATCACTTAATGGAATAGACATACGGCCAATTTCCATACATACTTAATGGAATAGCCATACGGCCAACTTCCATACCCAATGCATTGGAGGTTATAACGTAACCACCCGTCCTGGTATTCATGACACCACCCGTCATATGGTTTATAACGTAACCACCCGTTAAAATGTCCAAGTACCAGTATAAAATCATAAAACATAAAACCAATATAAAGGAATGATAACATTTCCACATTTCAATCACAATATATCATAAATATATTTACATAATAGAATACTTTTTCAAAACCATTTTCAATACCAAAATACATAAAAGAGTATATGGTATTTATTTTATTCTAAAAACATTACGGCTTGGTGAGAAAGCCAAAGACCAAATAATACTCGCGGCGGCGGAAAAGGTCGTTGTCACCGCGTACGTTAAAAGAAACATTCCTTTTTGTCGTTTTGTAAAACGCTTCGTAGAAAAATATTCCTTTTGTATAAAAGTAAAAGTCAAAGGGGTTTATACACCGTATAAAAGAAAGTTGTGTATAAAATGAAATATGCCTCAATGAAAGGAGATTGAGACGAAGTCCCTTACCTCGGGTCCGACTTGACTCAATCGTTCTTTAACGTCCTGAATAATAAACTTGAGTTAATTTATACTTGATTAAGAACCTTTTTAAAGTTCATTATTCCTTTTATATCACTCTTTTCCATGTTATAAACATTATTTAACCATTTATGTTAATAATGTTTACTTTCTCAATATTTGGTTCTTAAGTCGAAAGTGGACTTCTTACAATTACATGTTGTTCGTGTGGTCAAAGGTTCTTTATATCCAGAATGAAATTCCCGATTTGGATATAATATGTATCATATATATCCAGAATATACATGTATTTATAATATTACATAATCATTTAGAGGTAAGAAATGAAATGCACTGTTCATGGAGACGGTAAGCCGTACGTACACATGAACGCTACTTTCATTTCTTTGTCATATTAGTGGAATTAAAACTAAATGAGAGGTATGTATATTTTAATTACAGAATTATATTCATCATTTAGATATATCATTAATTATATATATCCATTATATACGTGTACTTTTAATAGTACATTACATTTGGGGATAAGAAATGAAATGCACCGTTCATGGAGACGGTAAGCCGTATGTACACATGAACGCTACTTTCATTTATATCTCATACTTTAATGGAAAGAAATAATAATTATATAGAGGTATATTATAATTCCAGTATAAAATTATATATAATAACTTTAAATCCATCATTTACACGTCCCACATATGGCATTAACGAATCACATCACTTTGAGGGGGCGGTAGTCCGCACTTCCTTAAATGAAGATATCGTGTTTATCCATAATAGAAACCATAAAGGTATGCCCAAAATGAAAAATACATAAGCTTAAAGAAAACATAAACATATAATATATCATATATAAATATAGTTTCATCATAATGGCCACCTTTGAAGGTGTTAAAAGAATGTTGAACAATCATCGTTTCAGGAGGCAGAAATTCGCCATCCACAGAAACAGTATGTTCTTTAAACATTAGATGTAGGTGTGTGTAAGTGTAGCTCTAATACTTATTATAACAACATCCTAGTATATTTTGGATACTGTATTTGTTACAAAATAAAAGAATAAAAAGAGTTTAGGGGGTTGGAGAAGCAAAATAAAACAAATGAACAAGAGAAAATGAATTACATTTAAAAGTGTAACTCCTTTTGATTTGAGCCTAAAGGATTTCTTTGAAAGGATTGTTCCCAAAGGGAATCCTCTAGGATGAGGAGAGGGATGTGGAGAGAGTAAATGGGCCGGGGTTTGCCAAGCCAAATGCTTGAGGAGTGTGTTAAATGAGGTAGAGGTGGGGGCCTTTTATAAGAGGAGAGGTGGGGCACTTTTGGAAAGTAAAGAAATATTACTTTATTTTAAAATATGTTTCGGTTTTAAAAGGTCCCAAATTGATATAATTCGTGGATAAGGTGATAAGAGTTCTAAATCCACTCATCCAATTGGTTTTGGACATGTGTAGTTCATATATTGTACATTATCTTTCCATTTTATTTAAATCGCCAAATAATGATGTCATCACTGCATCATTATTATGTCATAAACAATTTAATTTATTTAATGTCTAAAAATTATAAAAAAATACTATGATGTAGGAAATCTTTTTAGCTTTCCAATTAATATTTATAATCAAAAATCTGATCTTTATAACCCCATGTAAAAATTGTTTTTGTAAAACATATTATGTTTGTGTCATTTTTACTTTTACATTAAATAAAAAGTTATTTATGTCATTTCCCAACCAAAGTGTCTCCATGGGGTCCCCAAGATGACCCATGGATTTTCTTGGTCTTCCATGACACAACCAATGAGGGTAGGACATGTTTCAAGCTCATCTTATTTTATTAAAGCATTATTTTTACCTTAAACTACACTAATTACCACTAATCATGATTAAGAACATAATAAGTTACTATTCACCAAAAAATTATTATAATCTCATTGAACCACATTTTACTTCTTAATGACAACCATGTATTTCGGATTTTTGAAATTCGAAACACAATGATGGAAAAATTTCATTTAAATGGAAAATCATTCTTTATAAGTACCACTTAGTGGTTTCACTATTCATCAAAAATTGATGTTTTTCAGAAAATTACCAAAAATTCACCCAAAGATATATTTGATATTACGAATTCAAAAATCAAGTATATTTTAAAAAATTCAATACATATAAGTCACATTAATTAATTTAATAATTAATTCCCGCTGTCAGAGCAAATAGCGTGTTTTTATGAAACAATAAGTATCAAAAGATTGACACTAGTTTAAGTCTGATTTCAAAGTGAAATTAATTCCAACGACCACTATTGGATTTAATGGTAAAAATATTTTCTAATTTAACTTTAAAACTAATTCAAAAGATAATCTAATCATATAAATAAATTAGATTAAAAAGAGGTTTTGAATTAAAATACAACATTTTACACTATTCATTAAAAAAATGAACTTTATCAGAAAGGTACCAAAAATTTACACAAAGTAAATTTTGATGTCCCGATTCTAAAGAAGAGTTATATTTGGTCCAATAGAATTTATAAGATTGATCAAAACTATATTTAATGACGGTTCTCCGTCAAAAGGTGATAAGTGGACCTTTCGTGAAAATTAGGGTATAAATGCCTAAAATTGAACTCTTTCCGTATTTTAAGCCTTTATCTTTTATTGGGTAAATGTAAAAACATTTAAAAACATATATAATCATATTTTACTTATTTCTATCCATTCCCTCCAGTACAATGGCTACTCGTTAACTAACATTTAAAATAATATTATTTTTTTACTTGTGTGCAACGTAAGTTTTCAAAGAAACTCATCGTTGTGTACCGAGTACGCTATCGAACGTAGAAACCCCTTTTAAATAAAATTAATATTTTATTTGTAAATATTAATAAATATGAAAATTCTTTATTCTTTATTTACCTGGGATGTTACATCCTTCCCCCCTTTTGGGAATTGCATCCTCGCAATTTTATTCACTTATCAAAATAAGTGGGGGTATTTATCCCTCATAGCATTTTCAGATTCCCACGTTGCCTCTTCAATGACATGGTTTTTCCACAAAACCTTTACCTGATAAATCACCTTATTCGGTAACACTTGCTCCCTGTGGTCAAGAATCTGGACTGGTTGTTCTTCATAAGATAGGTTCTACTCCAGCTGAACTACCTCTGGACTCAAAACATGAGATGGATCTGGCATATACTACCTCAACATTGAAACATGAAAAACATTGTTTACCTGAGATAAACTCAGAGGTAAACCCACTCGGTAAGCAACAGATCCAACTTTCTCCAGAATTTCATATGGTCCAATAAACCTTGGACTCATCTTTCCTTTCTTACCAAATCTCATCACACTTTTCCAAGGAGAAACCTTGAGAAAAAAATGATCACCTACCTCGAAAGATAGATCCTTCCTCCGGTTATCCGCATAACTCTTCTGCCTGCTCTGAGCTGTTCTCATGTGTTTCTGAATCAGCTGAACTTTTTCTGCCATCACTTCTACCAATTCTGGTCCCATCAACTTCCTTTCACCCACTTCATCCCAGAAAGCTGGAGTTCGACACCGCTTCCCATATAATGCCTGAAATGGTTCCATCTGTATACTGGAATGAAAACTGTTATTATATGAAAACTCAACCAAAGAAAGATGTTGGTCCCAACTTCCCTAATAATCCATAGAACAAGCTCGTAGCATATCCTCCAATGTCTGGATTGTTCATTCTGACTGCCCATCTGATTGAGGATGAAAAGCTGTACTAAAATTTAATTCCGTACCCAACGACTTCTGAAGGCCTTTCCAAAAGTTAGATGTGAACATGGGATCACAATCAGATACAATGGAGAGAGGAACTCCATGTAACCTGACTATCTCTTTAAGATACAAACGGGAAAGTTGATCTAGAGAGACAGTATCTCATATAGAAAGGAAATGAGCAGATTTGGTCAAGCGATCAACAATAACCCAGATTGCATTATAACCTCGAGATGTCCTCTGTAATCCCACAACAAAGTCCATGGATATGTTTTCCAATTTCCACTATGGCACTGGTAAAGGCGGAAGCATCCCTTTCGGTAACTGCCGCTCTGCTTTAACCTGTTGACATGTCAAACACTTCACAGTAAAAACAGCAATGTCTCTTTTCATTCCATCCCACCAGTAATACTCCCGCAGATCTCTGTACATCTTAGTACTGCCAGGATGAACTGAAAACGGGGAACTATGAGCCTCACATAACAACTCATTCTTCAACTGTGAATCACAAGGCACACATAACCTCTTCCCAAACCTCAAAACACAAACACAAACTTATCCAAGAACTCATGGAAAATTTTATTCATAAGGTCCATGAATACAACAGGTGCATTGGTTAACCCAAAAGGAATAACTACAAATTCATAATGGCCATATCTAGTACGGAACGCAGTCTTCGGAACGTCGGCTTCTTTTACTTTCAACAGATGGTACCACGACCTCAAGTCAATCTTCGAAAAATACTGAGCTCCCTAGAGCTGATACCACTTCATTCGATGGCCCAACATCTGCTGAAGTTGTTGCAAAGGATTTCACCACCCCTTTCTGCTTGTAGTCTGGCTGCATTCCCCCAGTTGAGTTCTTCGTTGGACACTCGTTTGCATAATGACCCATTTCATTACACTTAAAACATCTTACCGTTGGCTTTTCATTTCCTTCTTGATCATCTTCCATACAGTTACGAGCTATATGACCAGACTTACCACACCGAAAGCACTTACCAGAATTGGATAAACATTATCCAGGATGCATTTTACCACACTTCTCACATGATGGATATTTGTTTTTCTTACCTCCTTGCTTCTTTGATGAATTCTTCCCCTTTGCCTGCCAACTAGACCTCTTATTCTGTTGTTTGTCATAGAACACCTGATCATCAGCAAACTCCATTTCCACCTTCTCCGCACATCGAACAAGTTTTTCATAACTTTTCAACTCACGAGAAGCTAAAGCCCTTCGATACTTTGGCTTTAACCCTGAGTAAAAACGGTTTATTTTACTATCAAGATCTCGTATGAAGTTTGGAGCATACCTTTCCAATCGAGTGAACTTTTCTTCATAAGCATCCACTGAATCATCCTCCTGCCTCAATTCTAGGAACTGTTTTTCCATCCTAAGACGAACCACCTTAGGAAAATATTTCTCAAGAAACATACCATTGAATTCGTCCCAATGAAGATCCTCAATCTCATCACTATCCCTTATATTTTTCACCATCGACCACCACTGATCAGCTTCACCTTCAAAACGGTAAACAACAATACTAACCTTTTGATGTTCTAAACACCCCATGACATCAAAAATCTTCTCCAGTGATTTAATCCACCCTTCAGCTTGCACAGGGTCAGATGATCCTCTGAATGATGGGGGATGTTGCCTCATGAAATGTTCCACCACTGACATGTTCCTCTGCGGTTGATCTGGTTGATCTCGTGCATGGATACCACCACCATTTATAGCCTGAGTCAACTGTTCCATCACTGCAACAAACTGTTCAGTTCCGATTATGACCATCTCAGGTTGCTGATTTGGAAGGTTATCTTCCTCCTGATGTCGTCTTAACATAGCTGCTTTGTTTCCTCTGCGGAAAACCATTCTGAACACAGAAATATCTTAGGCGAAGCAACATGGTAATCCGTAAATGCTATATCATTTCAATCATATTATAATTTAACACTTTTCTAACTCCTAAAGTTGTCTAAACCGACCTTTGATACCAACTATAAGGCCCCGACCTTAAACCTTACTTAATATTGAATTAAATGAATAATTCACGTCGAGGATCTTCTCAGGTTTAGAGTTTTAGAGAATTAGAACATAACTATTACATCTCAAAAGATTACAAATTAGTCACTTCTACTAAGTTTCCATATTAAAAAAAAACTCTTAAAAAGAAACGTGTCTAGTTCCATGTTTTATATAGGATGACATTCCCTTGATCCCATCCTTGACTTTATTCCACATTAAGTCCTGTGAAAACATTTCAAAAAAAAACTTGGGGTGAGCATAAAAAGCTCAGTAAGGGATACAGAAAGAATGAAAACTGTTAGTTTTTCAAACATCAAGTAAACCATATATACTCTATCAAAGTAATACCTTCACCTTCATGAATTAGTAAAAACTCTTCACTGAATAAAGTATCATTACTTACCTTTTTGTAACCAAATGATTACCATAAAACCCATAAAAGAACACATAACATATATAAAGGTAACTTGGGACATAAACATACATAAGTGGAATAACCATACGGTCGACTTCCACACATATCACTTAATGGAATAGCCATACGGCCAATTTCCATACATACTTAATGGAATAGCCATACGGCCGACTTCCATACCCAATGCATTGGAGGTTATTAAATAACCACCCATCCTGGTATTCACGGCACCACCCGTCATATGGTTTATAATGTAACCACCCGTTAAAATGTCCAAGTACCAGTATAAAATCATAAAACATAAAACCAATATAAAGGAATGATAACATTTCCACATTTCAATCAAAATATATCATAAATATATTGACATAATAGAATCCTTTTTCAAAACCATTTTAAATACCAAAATACATAAAAGAGTATATGGTATTTATTTTATTCTAAAAACATTACGGCTTTTTGAGAAAGCCAAAGACCAAATAATACTCGCGGCGGCGGAAAAGGTCGTTTTCGCCGCGTATATTAAAAGAAACATTCCTTTTTGTCGTTTTGTAAAACGCTTCGTAGAAAAAGATTCATTTTGTATAAAAGTAAAAGTCAAAGGGGTTTATACACCGTATAAAAGAAAGTTGTGTATAAAACGAAATATTCCTCAATGAAAGGAGATTGAGACGAAGTCCCTTACCTCGGGTCCGACTTGACTCGATCGTTCTTTCACGTCCTGAATAATAAACTTGAGTTAATTTATACTTGATTAAGAACCTTTTTAAAGTTCATTATTCCTTTTATATCACTTATTTCCATGTTATAAACATTATGTAACCATTTAAGTTAATAATGTTTGTTTTCTCAATATTTGGTTCTTAAGTCGAAAGTGGACTTCTTACAATTACATGTTGTTCGTGTGGTCAAAGGTTTTTTATATCCAGAATGAAATTCACGATTTGGATATAATATGTATCATATATATCCAACATATACATGTATTTATAATATTACATAATCATTTAGAGGTAAGAAATGAAATTCACCGTTAATGGAGACGGTAAGCCGTACGTACGCATGGACGCTACTTTCATTTCTTTGTCATATTAATGGAATTAAAACTAAATGAGAGGTATGTATATTTTATGTCCAGAATTATATTCATCATTTAGCTATATCATTAATTATATATATCCATTATATACATGTACTTTTAATAGTACATTACATTTGGGGATAAGAAATGAAATGCACCGTTCATGGAGACGGTAAGCCGTACGTACGCATGAACGCTACTTTCATTTCTATCTCATACTTTAATGGAAATAAATAATAATGATATAGAGGTATATTATAATTCCAGTATAACATTATATATAATAACTTTAAATCCATCCTTTACACGTCCCACATATGGCATTAACGAATCACATCACTTTGAGGGGGCGGTAGTCCGCACTTCTTTAATAGAAGATATCGTGTTTACCCATAATGGAAACCATAAAGGTATGCCCAAAATGAAAAATAAAGAAGCTTAAAGAAAACATAAACATATTATATATCATATATAAATATATTTTCATCATAATGGCCACCTTTGAAGGTGTTAAAAGAATGTAGAACAATCATTGTTTCGGGAGGCAGAAATTCGCCATCCACAGAAACAGTATATTCTTTAACCATTAGATGTAGGTGTGTGTAAGTGTAGCTCGAATACTTATTATAACAACATCCTAGTATATTGAGGATACTGGATTTGTTACAAAATAAAAGAATAAAAATATTTTAGGGGGTTGGAGAAGCAAAATAAAACAAATGAACAAGAGAGAATGAATTACCTTTAAAAGTGTAACTCCTTTTGATTTGAGCCTAAAGGCTTCCTTTGAAAGGATTCTGCCCAAATGGAATCCTCTAGGATGAGGAGAGGGATGTTTAGAGAGTAAATGGGAAGGGGTTGGCCGAGCCAAATGCTTGAGGAGTGTGTGAAATGAGGTAGAGGTGGGGGCCTTTTATAAGAGGAGAGGAGGGGCACTTTTGGAATGTAAAGAAATATTACTTTATTTGAAAATGTGTTTCGGTTTTAAAAGTTCCCAAATTGATATAATTCGTGGATAAGGTGATAAGGGTTAGAAATACACTCATACAATTGGTTTTGGACATGTGTAGTTCATAGATTTTACATTATCTTTCCATTTTATTTAAATCATCAAATAATGATGTCATCACTGCATCATTATTATGTCATAAATAATTTAATTTATTTAATGTCTAAAAATTATAAAGAAATACTATGATGTAGGAAATATTTTTAGATTTCCAATGACTATTTATAATCAAAAATCTTATCTTTATAACCCCATGTAAAAATTGTTTTTGTAAAACATATTATGTTTATGTCATTTTTAATTTTACATTAAATAAAAAGTAATTTATGTCATTTCCCAACCAATGTGTCTCCATGGGGTCCCCAAGTTGACCCATGGCTTGTCTTGGTCGGACATGACACAACCAATGAGGGTAGGACATGTGTCAAGCTCATCTTATTTTATTAAAGCATTATTTTTAACTTAAACTACACTAATTACCACTAATCGCGATTAAGAACTTAATAAGTTACTATTCACCAAAAATTATTATAATCTCATTGAACCACATTTTACTTCGTAATGACAACCATGTATTTAGGATTTTTGAAATTCAAAACACAATGATGGAAAAATTTCATTTAAACGGAAAATCATTCTTTATAAGTACCACTTAGTGGTTTCACTATTCATCAAAAATTGATGTTTTTCAGAAAATTACCAAAAATTCACCCTAAGCTATATTTGATATTACGAATTCAAAAATGAAGTCTATTTTACAAAATTCAAAACATATAGGTAACATTAATTAATTTAATAATTAATTCCCGCGGTCAGAGCAAATAGCGTGTTTTAATGAAACAATAAGTATCAAAAGATTGACACTAGTTTAAGTCCGATTTCAAAGTGAAATTAATTCCAACGACCACTATTGGATTTAATGGTAAAAATATTTTCTAATTTCACTTTAAAACCAATTAAAAAGATAATCTAATCATATAAATAAATTATATTAAAAGGAGGTTTTGAATTAAAATACAACATATTACACTATTCATTAAAAAAATGAACTTTATCAGAAAGGTACCAAAAATTTACACAAAGTAAATTTTGATGTCGCGATTTTAAAAAAGAGTTATATTTGGTCCAATAGAATTTTTAATATCGATCAAAACTATATTTAATGACGGTTCTCCGTCAAAAGGTGATAAGTGGACCTTTCGTGAAAATTAGGGTATAAATGCCTAAAATTGAACTCTTTCCGTATTTTAAGCCTTTATCTTTTACTGGGTAAATGTAAAAAAATTTAAAAAAATATATAATCATATTTTAGTTATTTCTATCCCTTCCCTCCAGTACAACGGCTACTCGTTAACTAACATTTAAAATAATATTATTTTATTACTTGTGTGCAACGTAAGTTTTCAAAGAAACTCATCGTTGCGTACCGAGTACGCTATCGAAGGTAGAAACCCCTTTTAATTAAAATTAATATTTAATTCGTAAATATTAATAAATATGAAAATTATTTATTCTTTATTTACCTGGGTTGTTACAATAATCATATCACATAAAACATGCATAAAGGAAACACAACATTTCCACTTTTCAATCACAAGATATCAATACAACACATTGATATAAAAACATTATGAAAACCATTTTCAATACCAATATAAAATAAAAGTAAAACATGGTATTTATTTTTCATCCAAAAAAAGTTATGGCTTGTAGAGGAAGCCGAAACTCAAATAATGGTCACGGCGCAGGAGAAGACGATGTCGCCACATACATATGACAATAAAAAACATTCCCTTTTGTCGTTTAGTAAATGATTCGTATAAAAAGATTCTTTTTCAATAAATGTAAAAGTAAAAGGGGTTTATACACAGTATAAAAGAAAGGTGCGTATAAAACAAAATATACCTCAATGAAAGGAGATTGAGACGATGTCCCTTACCTCGGGTCCGACTTGACTCGATCGTTCTTTAACCTCATGAATAATAAACTTGAGTTAATTTTTAATTTCTTGAGAACATTTTTCAAGTTCATTATTCCTTTTATATCACTTATTACCATGTCATGAACACTATGTAATTATTTATGTTAATAATGGTCGTTTTGTTGATCATTGGTACTTGAGTCCAAAATAAACTCTTTATAATTAAATGTTGTTCATGTGGTAAAATATACATTATATACAGAATTATATTCATGATGTAGATATCATATATATCATATATATCTAGTATATGCATGCATTTATAATATTACATAACATTTATAGGTAAAAAATGAAATTCACCGTTCATGGAGACGGTAAGCCGTACATACGCATGAATGCTACTTTCATTTATATTTCATATTTAATGCAATGAAATCATAATGACATAAATATATATTATAATTGAAGTATAATATCATATATAATATCATTAAATCCATTTTTTATAATTCCCACATATGGCATTAATGAATCAAATCACTTTGAGGGGGTGGTAGTCCGCACTTCCTAAAATGAAGATATCGCGTTTACCCATAACGGAAACCATAAAGGTATGACATAAATGAAAAATAAAGAAGCATAAGGAAAACATAAACATATTTTATATCATATATAAATATAGTGACATCTTAATGGACACCTTTGAAGGTGTAAGAAGAATATTGAACAATCATCGTTTCGTGAGGCAGTAATTCGCCATCCACGGAAACAGTATGCTCATTAACCATTAGATGTAGGTTTGTGTAAGTGTAGCTCGAATCCTTATTATAAAAACATCATAGTATATGGAATATATGGGTTTTGTTACAAAAGAAATGTATAAAAAGAGTTTAGGGTGTTGGAGAAGCAAAATAAAACAAAAGAGCATTACAGAAGACTTTACCTTCGAATCGGGTAACTCCCTTTGGTTTGACCAAAAAGGGTTTTTTGAAGAGCTTCCTGCCTAAGGTAAGGCTTATAGGATGAGGATAGGGATGTTTAGAGACAAAAAGATCAGATATTGGCTAGGCCAAAGGATTGAGAGGTGTGGGTAAGGAGGTAGAGGTGGGGGCCTTTTATAAGAGGAGAGGAGGGGCACTCTTGGAAAGGTATAAAATGTTACTTTATTTTCAAATGAGTTTCGGATTTTAAAAGTCCCAAATTGATTTATTTCTAGGATAAGGTGTTAAGGGTTAGAAATATACTCATCCAATAGGTCTTTGACAAGTGTAAGTCTTATATTTTACATTATCTTTTCATTTTATTTAAATCGTTCATTAATGAGGTAATCGGTGCATCATCATGATGTAATAAATAATTTAATTTATATAATGCCTAAAAATTATAAACAAAATACTATGATGTAGGAAATATTTGTATCTTTCCAATTAATATTTATAGTCTAATAGATCATTTATGTAAAAAAAATTAAAAATGTTTTACTCAGGTGATGCATTCTTTGTTATATTTAACTTTCTTTAAAAATAAAAAAGATAAAAAGTCATTATCACACAAATGTGATTCCATGGGGACCCAAAGTTTGGCACAAGGCATACCATGGTCATCCATGACACAACCAGTAGCATTAGGACACATGTTGTGGTCATTTTTTATTATTATGATATTATTTTATTATCCTTAACTATCAGATTACTAATTAATCAAGATAATTAAATATAATTACCGTCGTTACTATTCATAATGTCCAAAATCAAAAGAGTCTTGATTACATAATTTGGAACTTCTGATTCCAAATATGTAATCCATTTTACAAAATTACAAACACAAAAATTTCAATAATTAATTTAAAAAAAATTCCCGTTGTCAAAACAAATAGCGGGTTTTTTAGAAATAATATCAATGAAATTTTTGGCACTTGTTTATGCCCAATTACAAAGGGAAATTAATCCCAATGACCACAACTGTATTAAATGGTAAAAATATATTCTATTTAAACTTTAAAACCAATTACAAATATAATCTAACCATATAATTAAATTAGATGAAAATGCAGTTTTGATGTAAAATACAGTATTTTCACTATTCATTAAAAATGAACATTGTCAGGAAATTACCAAAAAATTATACAATGTAAAATTCAATGTCCCAATCAAAAAGAATAAGTTTATTTTTACAAATAGTGCTTATAAAATTGT
This sequence comes from Viscum album, assembly GCA_963277665.1. Classification (NCBI taxonomy): domain Eukaryota; kingdom Viridiplantae; phylum Streptophyta; class Magnoliopsida; order Santalales; family Viscaceae; genus Viscum; species Viscum album. The sequence continues at coordinate 1,687,406,437 of OY728163.1, read as the reverse complement.
CAAAAGTTTGATTTAAAAATGGTTTTCCATCAAAAGGTAGTAAAACAATCTTTTAAAAATATTACTGTATCCCATGCTTAAGATTTGATTTATTCTCATTTTAAGCCTCTAAAACACTATATAATTCATGAATAGACATAGATAATAATATCTATTATTCATTACTTACTTGGGATGTTACATCCTTCCCCCCTTTAGAAAATTGATTCCCCGAAATTTATTTACTTAACGAATAAGTGGGGGTATTTATCCCTCATTGAATTTTCAGATTTTCTCATGTTGCATATTCAGTCATGTGGTTTTTCAAAAAAACCTTTACTTGATGAATCACCTTATTCCACAACACTTGCTCCCTGTAGTCATGAATTTGGACTGTTTGTTCCTCATAAGATAGATTCTCTTCCAGCTGAACTAACTCTGGACTCAAAACATGAGATGGATCTGGCATGTACTTCCTTAACATTGAAACACAAAAAACATTGTGTACCTGAGAAAACTTAGAGGTAAAGCCACTCGGTATGAAACTGATCCAACTCTCTCCAGAATTTCATATGGTCCAATGAACCTTGTACTCAGCTTTCCTTTCTTACCAAATCATATCACACTTTTCCATGGTGAAACTTTGAGAAAAGCATGATCACCTGCCTCAAAAGAAAGATCCTTCCTCCTATTGTCTGCATAACTCTTCTGCCTGCTCTGAGCTGTTCTCATGTCTTTCTGTATTAGCTGAAATTTTTCTACCAACTCTTCTACCAATTCCGGTTCCATCAACTTCCTTTCACCCACTTCATCCTAGAAATCTGGAGTTCGACACCACTTCCCATATAATGCCTCAAATGGTGCCATCTGTATACTGGAATGAAAACTGTTATTATAAGAAAAATCAACCAAAGAAAGATGTTGGTCCCAAATTCCCAGATAATCCATCAAACAAGCACATAGCATATCCTCCAAAGTATGAATTGTTCGTTCTAACTGCCCATCTTATTGAGGATGAAAAGCTATACTAGAATTTAATTCAGTACCCAATGACTTCTGATGGCGTTTACAAAAGTTAGAAGTAAACCTAGGATCACGATTAGATACAATGGAGAGAGGAACTCAATGTAACCTTACTATCTATTTAAGATACAAATGGTAACGTTGATCTAGGGAAAAAGTATCTCGTATAGAAAGGAAATGAGCAGATTTAGTCAAGGGATCAACAATAACCCAGATTTCATTATTAACTCAAGGTGTCTTCGACAATCCCACAACGAAGTCCATGGATATATTCTCCCATTTTCACTCTGGTACTGGTAAAGGCTGAAGCATCCCTTCCAGTAACTGCCACTCGTCTTTTACCTATTGACAATTCAAACACTTCACAGTAAAATCAGAAATATCCCTTTTCATTCTGTCCCACCAGTAATATCCCGAAGATCTCTATACATCTTAGTACTGCCTGGATGAACCTAAAACGGAGAACTATGAGTTTCACATAACAACTCTCTCTTCAACTTTTAATCACAAGGCACACAAAATATCTTCCCAAATCTCAAAACACAATCATTATAAATGTTGAATTCAGGCAACTTACCCTTCTGAACCAGCTCTACCTTTTTCTTTAACTCGTTGTCTTGCTTCTGTTCTTGCTTAATTATGTTTGTTACAGAGGATTTCACTGATACCTAAAACAATATAGAATGACATCCTGCACCAACTACTTATATGCCAAAGTTCATCAAATCCTTAACCAAAGGATCATGTTCCAAACAAAACATTGTTAATGAAGCATTTCTTTTTTGACTCAAAGCATCAACCACTTTATTTTCTTTTCCCGGATGGTAATGAATTGTACAATCATAATCCTTGATTAATTCTAGCCATCTCTTCTGTCTCGTGTTCAATTCTTTTTGAGTGAATATATACATTAATGTTTTGTGATTGGTATATATTTCACACTTTACTCCATACAAATGATGCCTCCAAATTTTTAAAGCGAAAACAACAAATCATGTGTAGGGTAATTTACCTCATGAGTTTTCAACTGTCGTGAAGCATAAGAAATTACCTGATCATTTTGCATTAGGACGCAACCATGTCCTTTCAATGAAGCATCACTATAGATAATAAACTCACCATTCCTGGAAGGTCTTTCCAAAACTGGAGCATTCACCAATCTTTTTTTCAGTGCCTAAAAACAATCATCACATTCTTTTTTCCAGATAAACTTAACACCGTTCCGAGTTAGCTTAGTCATTAGACTAGATAACCATGAAACATTTCTAAAAAACCTTCGGTAATAGCCTGCCAAACCAAGGAATCAATGAATGTCAGTTACATTTGTGGGTCTTGGCCATTCTTCAACAACCTTTGTTTTTGCAGGATCAATAGTTATCCCATCTTTAGAAACAATGTGACTAAGGGAAGAAATTTGTTGCAACCAAAACTCACACTTGCTGAATTTCCCATACAATTTATTTTATTTTAAGGTTTTAAAAATAACCCTTAAATGTATTTCATGCTCCTCATTACTTTTAGAAAACACCAAAATATAATCAATGAAAACAACCACAAACATATCCAAGAACTCATGGAAAATTCTATTCATAAGCTCCATGAATATTGCAGGTGCATTGGTTAGCCCAAAAGGAATAACTACAAATTCATAATGGTTATATCGTGTACGGAACATGGTATTCGGAATATCAGATTCCTTTACCTTCAACTAATGGTACCATGATCTCAGGTCAATCTTTGAAAAAAACTGAGCTCCCTAGAGCTGATCAAACAAATCATCGATATGAGGCAAAGGATATTTATTCTTAACAGTGATGTTATTCAAGGCCCTATAATCAATGAAAAGTCTCATTGAGCCATCTTTCTTTTTAACAAATAAAACAGGTGTACCCCATGGTGATGTTCTAGGTCGAATGAAACCTTTCTTTAATAAATATTGCAATTTCTCCTTAAACTCTAAAAGTTCAGTTCGAGCCATTCGATAAGGGGTTTTTGAAATTGGCTTAGCATTAGGAACTAAGTCAACAGTAAAATCAACTTCCAGATCTGGTATTCTTCTAGGAAACTCATCAGGAAAAACATCAGGATACTCATTTACCACTGGCACATCTTTAATCTGAACAGTTCCCTTGTTTTCAAAGACATGTGTAAGGTAACATTAATTTCCATCTTTTACAAGTTTCTCAGCCTCTTGATATGTTATCAATAGTAAGATTTCATTCTTGTACACAAACTGAAATTCATTCTCAAAAGAAACTTCTTTAACTGTACAGTCAATCTTAGCATGGTAAATAGAGATCCAATCCATACCCAGGTTAACATCAAACTATACTAGAGGTAGAATAATAAGGTTTTCATGTAGGTTCTTTCCACAGATAAGGATAGGAAGATTATTATAAATTCTTTTTTCCTCAAAATTTCCCCCAGGTGTTTTTACCACAAGTTCAGGAGTCATTTCTTGAGATGGTATTCTCATTTTACTAGAAAAGTTTTCAGAGATGAAAGAATGTGTAGACCCCGAATCAAATAAAACACTAGCATAATCTGAAAAAACAAACAAGGTACCTGATACAACTTCATTTGATGGCCCGACATCTGCTGAAGTAGTTGTAAAGGATTTCACCACCCCTTTATACTTGTAGTGTAACTTCTTCCCATCACTCGAGCTCTCTGTCAGACACTCATTTTCATAGTGACACATCTCATTAAACTTAAAAAATTTCACTAACTGTAAATCAAATTTGTTCTTACCATCACCCTGATCTTTTTTAGTGAAATAACGAGCCTTATGTACCATATTACCGCATCAGTAGAACTTTCTAGAGTTCATAAGGCATTCCCCAGGATTCCTTTTACCACATTTATCACAAACTGGAAATTTATTTTTCTTACCATCAGACCTTTTTGAAGAATTCTTTCCTTTCTCCTGCCACCTCGGTCTCTTCTTCTGCTGGTTGTTATAGAACACTTGATCATTGGAAAACTCCATTTCCACCTTCTCAGCACATCGAACAAGCTTTTCATAACTCTTGAACTTGCGAGAAGCTAAATCCCTTCGATATTTTTGGCTTTAATCCTGAGTAAAAATGATTTATTTTACTATCAAGGTCTCGTATAAAATTTGGAGCATACCTTGCCAATCGAGTGAACCTCTCTTCATAAGCAACCACTGAGTCGTCCTATTTCATCAATTCCAAGAATTCTTTTTCCATCCTAGGTTTAACAGCCTTAGGAAAATTCTTCTCAAGAAACATACCTTTGAATTCATCCTAGTCTAGAGAGTCAATCTCATCAGCGTCCCTGATATTTTTAACCATCGACCACCACTAATCTACTTCACCCTCCAAACGGTAAATAGCAAGACTAACGTTTTGATTGTATGAACAACCCATGACATCGAACATCTTCTCCAGTGATTTAATCCACCATTCAGCTAGCACGGGGTCAGATGATCTTCTAAATGACGGGGGATGTTGCCTCATGAAATGTTCCACCACTGACATGTTCCTCTGCAGTTGATCTGCTCATCTCATGCATGGACACAACCACCATTTATTTCTTGAGTCAACTGCACCATTACTGCAACAAACTGTTCAGTTCCAATTCCGACCATCTCAGGATGCTGATTCAAAAGGACATTTCCTTCTGTACGTCTTCCTCGAACTGCTTCCCTGTTTCCTCTGTGGAAAACCATTCTGAAAAAACATGTCCTAGATGAAGAAACATAGTAATCTTCAAATGCAATATCATTTCAATTTGACCATAATAATATATTTTTGGATAACCATTTAATACAATTCTAACTCCTAAAGTAATCTAAACCGATCTATGATACCAACTACAAGGCCCAAACCTTAAACATTACTTAATCTTGAGTTACATCAAGAATACACGTTCAGGATCTTTTCAGGTTTAGAGTTTTAGAGAAATAGATCATAAAACATGCATTACATTCCACATTTAAACAATGTGGTTACATAAAAGATAGTACTCATTTTTCCCATCAACGGAAACATATTTAAAATAAAACATGGATTATTTTTTGACACTTCATCGACACTATCATCACATCATGTACCTTTCCCTTGACCTGTGAAAAACATTTCAAAAACATGGGATGAGCATTAAAAGCTCAGTAAAGGATATAAAAGTACGAAATGAAAACATTAGTCCATGTATGAAATCATACTTTACTCATAAAAAATAATCACTTTAACATACCTCATCAAATCATGAATAAATCATTGAAATCATAAGACATAAAGGTAACTTAAGGCATTTATAACATTCTTACGTAGGGCGTAACCCTCATGGTTATGTTTGGAATACCCATCACAGTATATTCCCTAAATATATTCGGAGAAACCATAACATTTGACTCCTTCGAGTTACCCAATGCATGTGAGAGCTATATCAGGTTCACCCGCCCTTAGTTTATCATGGAACCACTCGTCTTCATAACAATTCCCAAGAACCATAACATAATCGTATCACATAAAACCTGCATAAAGGAAACATAACATTTCCACTTTTCAATCACAAGATATCATTACAACACATTGATATAAAAACATTATGATAACTAGTTTCAATACCAAAATAAAAGAAAAGTAAAACATGGTATTTATTTTTCATCCAAAAAATGTTATGGCTTGTAGAGGAAGCTGAAACTCAAATAATGGTCATGGCGGCAGAGAAGTCATTGTCGCCGAATACGTACGACAAAAAAACATTCCCTTTTGTCATTTAGTAAACGCCTCGTATAAATAGATTACTTTTGAATAAAAATAAAATTCAAAGGGGTTTATACACCGTATAAAAGAAAGTTGTGTATAAAACAAAATATGTCTCAATGAAAGGATATTGAGACGATGTCCCTTACCTCGGGTCCGACTTGACTCGATCGTTCTTTAACCTCCGGAATAATAAACATGAGTTAATTTATACTTTCTTGAGAATCTTTTTCAAGTTCATTATTCCTTTTATATCACTTATTAACATGTTATGAACACTATGAAATTATTTAAGTTAATAAAGGTCATTTTGTTGATCATTGGCACTTTAGTAAAAAATAAACTCATTATAATTACAAGTTGTTCATGTGGTAAAATATCCATTTTATCCAGAATTATATTCATGATGTAGATATAAAATATGACAAATATATCTAGTATATTCATGCATTTATAATATTACATAACATTTAGAGGTAAGAAATGAAATGCACCGTTAATGGAGAGGGTAATCCGTACGTACGCATGAATGCTACTTTCATTTCTATTTCGTATTTAATGGAATGAAATCATAATGACATAAAGATATATTATAATTCCAGTAAAATATCATATATAATATCATTAACTCTATCCTTTATACATCCCACATATGGCATTAACGAATCAAATAACTTTGAGGGGGCGGTAGTCCACACTTCCTAAAATGAAGATATCGCGTTTACCCATAATGGAAACCATAAAGGTATGAAATATATGAAAAATAAAGAATCTTAAGGAAAGAAATATATTATATATCATATATAAATATATTGACATCTTAATGGCCACCTTTGAAGGTTTTAAGAATATTGAACAATCATCGTTTCTTGAGGCAGAAATTCACCATCCATGGAAACAGTATGCTCATTTACCATTATATGTAGGTGTGTGTAAGTGTAGCTTGAATCCTTTTTATAACATCATCCTAGTATATAGACGATACTGGTTTTGTTAGAAAAGAAATTAATAAAAAGATTTTAGGGGGTTGGAGAAGCAAAATAAAACAAAAGAGCATTAGAGAGGACTTTACCTTTGAATCAGGTAACTCCCTTTGGTTTGAACCAAAATGTTTTTTTGAAGAGCTTAATACGTAAGGTAAGGATTCTAGGATGAGGAGAGGGATGTGTAGAGACAAAATGTTCAGAGGTTGGATGATCCAAAGGCTTGAGAGGTGTGGGTAAGGAGGTAGAAGCGGGGGCCTTTTATAAAAGGAGAGGAGGGGCACTCTTGGAATGGTATAAAATGTTACTTTATTTTCAAATGCCTTTAGGATTTTAAAGGTCCCACATTGATGTATTTAAAGGATAAGGTGATAAGGGTTCTAAATATACTCATCTAATAGGTCTTTGAAAAGTTTAAGTCTTAGATTTTACATTATATTTTCATTTTATTTATATCATTTATTAATGAGGTAATCGCTGCATCATCATGATGTCATAAATAATTTAATTTATTTAATGTCTAAAAATTATAAAAAAATAATATGATGTAGGAAATATTTTTATCTTTCCAATTAATATTTATAGTCTAATATAACATTTATTTAGACAAAATTAAATATGTTTTACTCAGGTGATATATTCTTTGTTATATTTAACTTTCTTTAAAAATAAAAAGATAAAAAGTCATTATCACACAAATGTGATTCCATGAGGTCTACAAGTTTGGAACAAGGCATACCATGGTAGGCCATGACACAACTAGTAGCATTAGGACACATTTTGTGGTCATTTTTTATTATTATGATATTATTTTATTATCCTTAACTACCCGATTACTAATTAATCAAGATAATTAAAGATAATTACCGTCGTTACTATTCATAATTTCCAAAAACAAAAGAGTCTTGATTACATAATTTAGAACTTATGATTCCAAATATTTAATCAATTTTACCAAATTACAAACACATAAATTGCAATAATTAATTTAAAAATTATTCCCATTGTCAAAACAAATAGCGGGTTTTTTAGAAATAATATCAATAAAAGGTTTGGCACTTGTTTATGCCCAATTACAAATTTAAATTAATCCTAATGACCACCATTGGATTAAATTGTAAAAATATATTCTATGTACACTTTAAAACCAACTAAAAAGATAATCTAACAATATAATTAAATTAGATGAAAATGCAGTTTTGATGTAAAATGCAGTATTTTTCACTATTCAGTAAAAAATGAACATTGTCAGAAAATTACCAAAAAATTATCCAATGTAAATTTCAATGTACAAATAATAAATAATAAGTTTAGTTTAAAAAATATATCTCATAAAATTGCTAAAAGTTTTATTTAAAAATGTTTTTCCATCAAAAGGTAGTAAAATAATCTTTTAAAAATATTAGTGTATTCCATGCTTAAGATTGGATTTATTCTCATTTTAAGCCTATAAAACACTATATAATTCATGAATAGAAATAGATAAGAATATCTATTATTCATTACTTACTTTGGATGTTACATTTATCACATGAGGATGTATTGCTATGGTTGAGCAGAAAAATTAACAGTGAGATACCAAATGCTTCCTTAAAGAAATGATAAAACTATCTTAGAATAACATTCAATTTTGATCATCCTCAAACCATCAATTTTAGTCATCACTATAGAAAAATCGATATCACCAAACATTCACCTCATAACCCCCCAACTGGTACTCCTCCACCCATTTTACTAAAGATGATTTCACCATTATATAAAAAAGAAATCCTCCACCGCCAACCTCTCTAATATCAAGATGCACTGCTAAGAGCACTTCAATAACACTCACGAAGTCTCTAGATTCATTCACATCAACAGAACTAGAATTACTACTTAGTGAATTATATATACATGACCCTTTCTAAATGTATATAAAATTACAAGTTCATAATTCTAAAATAATTTAATCCACAATTTCTATCACAATTTCAACTCTCACTGGGAGAAGACATACCTCAATCTCTTATGATCCGTGAAAACCAAAAAACATTATCTAATGAGATAATTTCTCCTATAAATCACAAATAACATAAATACCAACAAATTGAGATAATGGTTTGAATAATTAAATTCCAAGGGACGTAAAAATTTATACCCATAAGAAACAACACATCTATGGAGTATTAAGACACAACTGAATCCAAGATGTGAGTCATGGGAACAAACTAAGAACTGATCTCCATATTCTAGAAAATAGAGAATAAAAACACCAACCAATTTCCCTTTTATATATTAAAATGTTTTCAATCATTTATTTATCTAAAAAAATGGTTGATCCTTTCCTGTCAAGGTTTTTATAGGAGTCACAGTTCAAGAATAATTAGGAATGACTCTCTGGTCGTATCTTGTAATAAAAAGGAAACCCAAAAAATCAGTAATATTATTCTTGGATCCCCAATAAATGTCTACCATAAACCTTGAAGGTTCCACATACACCCTATTTTGTTATATGACATGAAACTAGAATCAAACTTCGTGAGCCAATAACTCAGACATTGAATACTTCTTAAATAGTTTTTTTGATAATGAACTCCCAAAACTACTCATAAATGCTATGTGGGATCCTCCCCATATGTGGATAACACAAAGATGTTGTTAATAAAATATCCCAACAACTGATATCATAAATGTTATGAACCTATATTTATTATCACCATGAACGTAGTTGGAGTATTTTTAACACTATTTGGAATAATAATGAACTCATAATTCCCATAATGATATTAGGAATAAGTCTTCTGAATATTCTCCTCCTTTACCCACATATGAAGATATCCTAATAATACATTGATATTTAAGAACAAGCTAGTTCATTTAAACTAATTGAATAAGTCATCAATCCATGAAATAGGATAGTGATTCATTATTTCCACCCAATTAAAGCTACAATAATCGAAACACATATGTTGAATGACATCATATTTTTTTTACAAACAGAACCTATGCACCCCAAGGTGACACACTCAAAAATATCAAACCTCACTATAAAATATCACTGATCTACACACACATATCACATAACTCAAATGGTTACATCTTAAATGGATACCCTAATATCAATTAAGAACGTAGATATAGCTCCATCCCAAAATTAATCTCCCACATAGGGGGTAACACCACAACCTCCTCAATAAATACATCAAGGTACTATCCCAAAACTTAGGAAAAAAATATTATATGAACTTATGTTAAACATAGTATCAATTTATTAATCAAGGAAGACATAGATATATCATTTTACTGACCTTATAAGGGTCTCACTCACCAATTAAAATAAGGTAATCTCCAATAAAATCACAAAACACATACTTGACTTGAAGAAATCTATGATTTCATACACTAAATATAGTTAGTTAATTAATAGGATGACGTAATATGACCAAATATAAAGAACATTATGTCTCCTAAAGATCAGTGCTACCGCATCACAGCTCATAGTTTTAAGAACATCATATAAATAAGTTCAACCCTAAACTGGCCTAGTCAAATCCAAGGGAACTAAATGTGTACCCACAAAACTACAAAATAATAAAATACAGTAGGTGATATAAATTATTACATTGATCCTAAGTAAAAAAATCATGTACCCATGTTGAATAAAGAGAATGTCACCTCAATCAATGTCTATCTTTCTTGGTGCTAGCATCTTTAATGCAAGAATCTATCCACGATCTTCTCTATGACCTCTTTGAACCTGATGATGACAACCTCAAAATATATTTTCTTCATTCTAAGGATGATGATCATTTTATGGTTTTCCCCTTCCTGCCCTATATCCCCTACGATGATCCAAATGGGATCTGCCTATTGTTTTGACCTCATCTAGAACTACTATAATGTCTAAACATGAGGATGAACAACTAACACATGGTACCTCTTCAAAAAGTTCCATCACTATCTCCGTCGATTAACTAGATATCCATAGAAAAATAATAATATGATTCCATGTATTGGGTGTAAGCGCCACCACCTATGGGGAAATGAGATAGAGAGGGATGAGACCAAAGTCTGGAAATACAAAAAATCTTCTGTCTAGAAAATTGTGAACATCATCGCATAGCTATATAACATTAAGAAGACTGATGAATCCCCCATCATTATGATCAAGTCCTTTCCAAAAGCCTTTTATTGTCCATTTATGGCAATAACACATATTTATTTTTTAGTATAATAAACTGAGTGACAAAACATTTGATCTTTGGATGAAATTCCTCCTCTAATTTACTCACCCTGGCCTCCTTATCTGAATAAAGTTACAAAGTTTATCAAAGAAGGGTCTTGACATAGATCCCAAAATCCCTTACAGAGGAACTACCCTATTTTAGGGTAATAAAATCCTAGTGGCTGGCTTCCATAATATCCCAAGAATGAAATTTTACATGTAATTGATCCTAGAACTTATTCCATTAAACTACTTAATCCTTGTGATGCATATGGAATAAGAACCACTACTATCTATATGATCCATTTAACATTTTCACCACTAAAAAAACCAAACACTCCTTATATATAAGGATCAAACTAAATGCTATCTCCCCCACCTCCCACTAGTCCTCTATCACTAAAATTGAAATGAATCCCTCATAATTCTATAGTATATGGCACCAAAACTCTCAGAGTGTCCTTATCCAACTATCGTCATCATGAATAGAAAATATAAGTAAATCTATTGCATGTTCTTATGAACATCCATAATGAAACTATAATAGGGAAATCAACCTCATGGAATAAAAATAGTGAAAAAAACTATTAGGGACTCCTAATCCTAGAATATAAATATATTTAATATTTAGTTTTTTTATTTAATATTTAATATATTATTGAGGTCTATCAAATTCAAACATGTACATAATGAAAAATGATGCCCGATCCTTTCAAAGGTATCTACCCAAAAACCAGTATCAACTCATATAGAAGTCTTAGTAAAAATATAGATTTATGAAATATAATATCAGGGGCCTTAAATACCTATTTCCTAGTTGGATCTCTTGTTTACATCATATACTAAACTCAGATGACACTATTAACCTACTAACCCATGAAGTACACACCTTTTCCTACCTTTAAAATAAATTATATCCCTAAAAAACCATTGATACCACTATGCCATAATCCCATCCTCCCAAAGGTACATTTCCTCAAATTGTAATTGTTGAATCAATAAGGTTTTCCATATGAATTTTCCATTACTCCTTGTTTTGAAAATCACAAACACCTAATACTTAAGAAAATCGATATTTTACCTCCATAAGGAAAATTTTCTTCTTTAAGGAAATTTACCCTAACCTAGATTTTCTTTTAAATATCAATATTCTTCTTAAGTAAAAAAACCAGATTCATACCCAAAAGCCCTGGAATCATAGAATGTCAAGAATTTGAGTATTCTATTTTTAGGATCCGAATTATGGATGTGAACTGTAATGAAGTTCCACTCTGAATTCTGGATGTGAACTATAATGAAGTTCCACTCTAAATTCTGGATACGAAATTTCATGAGTTCGACTCCAAACTCTAATGAAGTTTGACTCTGAGCATTCATGAGTTCTACTCCGAACTATTATGAAGATTCGACTCCGAACGTTCATGAGTTCGACTCCGAAATCTTATGAAGTTCGACTCCGAAATTTCATGAGTTTGACTCCGAACTCTTACGAAGTTTGACTCTGAAATTTCATGAGTTCAACTCTGAAATCTTATGAAGTTCGACTCCAAACATTCACGAGTTCGACTTCGAACTCTTATGAAGTTAGACTCCAATCATTCACGAGTACGACTCCGAACTCTTATGAAGTTCGACTCCAAACTTTCATGAGTTCGACTCTGAACACTTATGAAGTTCGACTCCGAACTTTTACTAGTTCGACTTCGAGCTTTGTAAGTTCAGATTCTGAACACTAGTGGAACAAGAATCTGAATTCAATTTTGGTAAGACTCCAAACATTTAATTACTTACATTATAAATTCTTGTTTTGCTTATTCTTACACTTGTTTAATTGTAAAATGATGTCGTGATTTCAGTTACACATGTTTTGTTATAAAACGATGTCGTCCATTCTATTTCTAATTAACCGTTGGTTTAATGACATGTGTACAGGTCCCTCCGATATTCAAGGAAAATATGACCATTGGAGGAGGGAGCCGATCGTTCCAACCGAGCCTATAAATAGGAACTCATTTGAAAGAGCTCAACAAAAAGTTGATCACTTTAGAGACCACACATTGTTAAGGTGATTTCTAGAGAGAGAAGCTTTTCATGCCCTGTGCGTACTGAACAGGTCATTCAGATTGCTTCGTGTGACTCCGAATGTTGGTGATTACATTAGAGGGCTTCCAGGGATAGGAAGACAGAGGTGCTGACTACCTTGAAGTTCGATGGTTTCCTTGCTGAGGAAGACAAAGGTTCCATCTACCTTGAAGTTAAGGGCTTACAGGGATAGCAAGACAGAGACACCAATCTTCGTATCGAGGGCTTACCCTGGTGTGGGTAAGACATGATTGCTTGAAAGTTTAAATCAAGGGACCTTTATCCATGGTTTTTGGATACCCTTCTCTTCGGGTTAAAATATTTATATCTTGTTACTTGTAGTTTTTAATACTTGATTTTCGATGCATTTCGTATTGTAAGGATATTATAATCTTCTTATATTTCCTTAAACTTGTAATCTGATTCATTTAGATTCTATATTCTTTAAGGTGGAATCTCATATTGTAAACTTTGGTTAAGTTTCAATTTCCGGATTCATAATTCTGGAACCTGTTTTCAGAATCACTTTCCAGATTTAAGCAAGTGCATAGAACTAGAAGTTTGTAACTTCATACACTATACCAATCCTTCAATTGATATTAGAGGTGTTGTGAATATACTTAGTTTAACTATGTTAAACTCAGACCATTCCTTGTTTAATGATTTTTTAAAGTGTACAATTCACCCCCCTCTTGTATATTGAGAATCTACATCAATATTTCGATCCTACAGTAATGATATAAATGAGTTAATGATGCCCAAATCCCTCCTTCAATTTGATGTCGCTTTACAATAATCACCGAGGGTATATCATACACACAAATGGGATCCATTTCCCTTTAAGATATTTTAAGGAATGAGATGTATGATAAAAAACCATAAAAAAACTTCCCATAATAAAAACAATATCCCAATTACGTAAATTAAATTCTATAATGAATGAAAAAATATCAATTAAACTAAAAAGTACCATAACTAATTCATCGACAATGACTTTGGAACTGAAATAGTTCCTAAAGACTCCATGATCTAGTAATGTTAAGCCGTATCCACAAAAAATACCATGAAACTAAATAAATAGTTTATATAAATTTTTGATGATCATAAAAAGTATAGTCATTAGGATTATCCCTCGAGCCTGTCTTACAAAAATGAAGAAAGCATACTAAATCCAGTGAAAAAAATTAAAGATTAATTGTCACCTAATCAGTCATACTAGGCTCCCAACCACATCATGCCTCAATCACAATGTGTCAAATAAAATAAATTTGGAAATATACAACATATATCAAGAAGGTACCCTACCACCACTTCTCCATTATTTTTCCTCTCCTCCACAAAATCACAGTCCTAAGCCGCCCCACTTGAAAAGAAAAAAAGCCTAATGAAACCTAGGCTACAATATCATGTCAGGAAACTTGTGGGAAAATACAACACATCATCCCTTCTAGATGTACAAATAGTAACTATGTAGCTTATAGGATCCATCAAAATACATATTTCATTTATGAAACCTCAAGCCATCACATACCATGCATGAAAAATTTATAATAAATATTAGGATACAATATACATAGATTCATGTGAGTTAAATGAACACATGATGTCACATACCTCAACACACATATATGAAGAAAGGAAAACACCATTTATACTAGCACATAATACTAACTAGAGAAGATATTGGGAAAATAGGTGGTAGACAGCCATCCCTACATCATTAACATAGATGTTTGGGAAAACCCTCTCATAGTCCACTGGGTTTTAGTTTCCCTACTGACATGAGTGAGGTAGAATATGAAAAAACAGAACTTAAGAAGGTAAAATGTCACAAACCATACTATAGGAAACTATGATGTCCTTGGAACAACTGTAGCTATCATCTCTTGGATACCTGACTACCATTTCTAAGGAGTATATATGTTATAAGAAAAACATTATTCGAGTAACTTCATTTTATTAATTATTTCAATTAAAAATTTATTCTTACAATAATTTATAGGTAATTACACCCCCTTCATGCATAAAACAATTGAACCCATGGTTTATTAAGAGTTATCATTTTGAATACCATTCAATAACCAACCCCATGTTAGATCCAAGGTTATTTTTTGAGGAAATAGAGTATGGATTTTGTTTTGGTAAATCCACTTTTGGTTGATCAAAGAGTTTTCAATAAAATGTTGTCATATAATTAAGGTTAAAATAAATTTTGAATGTGCCACATTTTCCTAGTGTTTTCAAAAATTTTAGGCATCAAAATATGGAGTTTATTTTTGACAAAAAAGTATTTATGCATAGGAGTGAGTGAGAAGCTGAATGGAGAAGGAAACCGAAAAAGGAAGGGAACCACATATCATGTGACTCGAACCACATACCATGTTCAAGGAGAAGTTCAAAAATCATGATTTTTTATTTGTGAAATGGAGAACTACGAACCATGAAAAGGGAATAGTATGTATACTATAAAGGAGGAACTTTTCGATGACGAAAGGAGGTTCTAAGTGAAGACATGTGGTTTGCGTGAAGGCTCAATGTACATAGAAGTCATGATAGTTCAAGGGATGTAGTGTTAAATAAATAATCAAAGTGTAGTTTTGAGAAACCATAAAGGGTTTCATTTTCAAAAATAAGGTAGTGATTTTTGTTGTAGCGTAGGGAGAATGGAGGTACATAGTCCATATAAGGAAAATAGTTTATGGGAGATGTACAGTATGTGGTCATGGTGGTGCTACAATGATGATTTGGTAAATCTCAGTTTAGAAGATTATGAATATATATTTTCTAATATAAGGAGAACTAATCCCTTAAATAGTGTGGGGCTCTGAGACTATAAAATTAGAGAAGGAATAAGAGAAATATGGAAGCAGTTTGTAAGAAGAAAACCCCAAAAACAATTTAATTAAAAATCAAATAGAAATTTGGTGAAGTCCAAAATTGTTCACAGAAGAGAGTATGGGGAGGAAGAAGGCCAATTTCCAGGAAGACATATCCATTTAGGAGAGCTAGTATATAGAGGATGTGACCGGTTTATGGATTTCTTATAGTATAAAGGGAGGAAGCAGAGGCTATCCACAGAGTGGAGATTGTTCGTTGAGTGGAGGTAGTGTATGGAGCATAGTATATTTGTAGAAGATAGTTTATGGAGGCCGAAATTGAATGTAGATCATAGAGGTAGTTCATGAAGGCAGGATACAAAGACAATACACGGTGTACACGCAGTATGCGGTGTAGTATAATACGTAGAGGAAGCAGGCCTGTTCACAAAGGAGGGGTTCACGAACTATCAGTACATGGAAAATAGAACATCATCGGTGAGTAAAAACATAAATTCAACAGATCATCCATCTATAGTTGAGGATGCATGGTTTAATTCCAATCCATTGAGGTGACCTTCACATCGATAAAATATATTCAGATTCTTCCCAATTTATTGAGATAGGGGGAGTTTTTGGATGTTACCTGAGGGATGTAGTGTGTTATCCCTAAAACCATATAATTGAAGCGTTCCTGGCATAGAGTGACTATGTTAATCTTTTTTAATTCACAATTAGTGAATATTAGTGGACTTTGGTACGACTAAAAACCTATCAGTGTATAATATTTGGATGTATCCCTTCATGGTGAACCAAGTAAAAATGTTGTGTCTTTTCTTTTCATGTGATTTTTTGTTTTCTTCACATTCCCATCAGATAGTTTTAACAGGTTCCAACCAATGTGAGAAAAAAAAACTTCATTTTAAAAGAAAAATTTGACACCTTGATTCACCCCTCCTCTATCAATATTTTCTAGGGTCCTTCACCCCATGGGTCAAAAACATATTAATCATTAAAATTACATAATTATAGGTACTCAAGGACTCACCCTAAGATACCAGAAAATAAATGTATTAACCATTCTTAAATATATTTCTCAAGTGGTGAGCATTGAAATGAATAAACAAAAAACTAACCACATATCCTTTAAAGATGATTTATTATGAAGAAAGCACCCCAGATTCTATAAAACAATTGGGGATCCCAGATTCAACCTATTCCATCACTTTGTTTTCCATCCCCGACAAAACTATGCATATCACCAAGAATCCATCCCCACTTCACAACACTAATTGATTCCATATACCCTGTAATCCTTATCCATATCTCATAAAACATCAGATCTCCTATCTCACATCACATTTCATCTGATGGATCATATATAGAGAAATCATATGAGGTAGAAAGTAAATAAAAAATAGTACATAGGGAATCTAGGACCTAAAAACCAAGGAATCCATCCTTTATAAGAAAATAGGAAAGGTCGACCTAAAAATTTATCCTTATGAAGCAATTGTTTCATTAACAGATTTAGAAAACATTGATGAATAAAAAAATTCAACTAACATACCATTTTGTTAGTTATTTAACAATAATTACAATATTTATGCACTTTATCCATTTTCAATAATAACAACACACCGAAGCATAGTGTGAACATAGATATCCCAATATCTAGAAAAATAGAAGGTAAAACATTAACATGGCATAAAAGATATGTGATAGCTATAAAATCCAATTATTTCTTCAATCTAGTTTAGTATTTATTAGGGTCAGTATCACTATACCAAAACATATAAATCATGATAACTTTTCAATTTCACATAAAATGAGATAATAAATTATTTCCATTACCTAGAATGAAATTTTCTAACCATAATCCACTAAAAAAAAGTGAAAATGATGAAGATTTTTCCACTTGGACGTACCAAATATAAGATCATTTAGAACCATTATTAATTTTTTATACGTTTTAAAATAAATGGAAACAAGATCTTCCAATAAAATTATACTCAATGCTATAAAAAATAGAATGGGAACCAAAGTGTTAACATGACAAGAAAATAAAATGGGTGGTTCTTGGTGGACATAGATGACTCTCTAATGTCCAAGCAATAAAATTGGTTCGTCCAAATGTAAAAATATATATTCAATTGATGTAAATCTATTCATTTTAGATTTAAGGATATGAGACCATCACGACTCCACATTTCATGTCAAAAATTAGTTAAAAATTAATATATATATATATATATATATATATCAATTAATTAACATGGAAGAGACATATTAAATCAAATGAATTTTAAGAAACCAAGGATATAAATATCATATTTTAAATATATCTTAATTCTATTTAGTCAATAATTAGAAATCAGATTTTTTATAATCATTTGAACTTATAACATTTTGGGAAATTCATGAAATTTTGGAAAAAATTGAATCTACTTGTATCAGACCAAACTTATTTAATTAAAGAAATCTAAAACCATCAAACTAATCTGGTTCCTTTTTCCCAATTTAATATCATTAGAACAATATACTAACATAATCCTTAGAGAAAACATGAGAATTACATGGATATGAAGACCCCAAACACCCCCATAGAACCCCATGCTTAGGGAATAATTAAATGAAATGTTTCAAGGAATTGGGGAAATAAATGTACTATAAATTCTGATTGAGATTTTTAACTGTATATCTATATTCATATATATATATATAGAAAGATAGTGACATAAAAATTCATATTCATACATTTATCAATGTATTTATAAAATTATTGATTTTTTAGTGTAAATATATATTGGGATATTTCACTATAAGTTTATATGAATTAAAATTCTTTCACAATAACATGAAAGCACATATTTATGTATGTATAGAAATTTATAGAATAAATTTAAACTTGGAAATTTCATTTTTATTTTATATTTTTTGTGTGTGCGTGCATGTATATAACCATATGCATGTTTATATGTTTATAATAAAAATATGAAAATATTTTTTAAAATATTAAAATATTTATTTTTATATGTGTTTATATATATATATATACTACTATTTAATTTTCAATGACATGTTTCATTCTAATTTTGGTTGTTTTCACTAAAAATAAATCTTTGAGAAGAAAATTTCACCTGTAACTTGAAATATTCACTATAATTCTTTTGTACTTCGTATTCTGTAAGAGAATAGATGATGGAATAAATTAAAATTTCCATTTAAAGAATGTCATAACATCAAATCTCTTTCTGGAAATACTAATTTATCAATGTGAGGATCCAATGTAATTTTATTAAGAAAAAATATGAAATATAATTGAAAATCTATTTTATTTATAGCTGTGGGGGAATATAGATCATTTAATATGATCAAAAAATTAATTATATAAGTGTTGGTCCCTCTATATCAAAAACATGTGCACTACATACCCTTTAATTCTATTATTTTATTATCATGTGATAGTGTAGAATATTAAACTACTTTCGATATTCATTTGATTGCTGAAAGATCACTTGTTTGAAAAAATAACGTAGATCAAAGTTCTCTTGATCTTACTACTGGTTTCTATATATATAATTTGATATATTCTTTTAGATGGGAGATAATTATAGAAAATGGTTAGAGTCATAATTTTTGTGTGTTAAAGTGTATAAATATATAGGTTAATGCTTCCATAAATTTCACTTATGTCCTCATATAAGTAAAAGTTTTAAAAAGATAAAGCATTTCACAAATGGCATATTAACCTTTTTTGAAATGTCATGAATATTTTATTAATAACATGACACTCTAATAGGTATCATGATATTATATAATTAATTGAATAATCCATTTCCTATTGTATATTTTTAACAATCATTGAAAAAATAATATTTATTTGAAAAACATTATCTCATATTAAATTATTTTAACTCAAATAACTCATTAATACCTTGAGATATAAATTAAATTAATAATAATAATAATAATATTAAATTATTGAATGACATAATTGAATTAATGTAGTTCTGACTATTCACACTCGAATGTTCATCACCTCCCACACTTGGGGTCCACTTCGTCCTAAAATTTAACTTATTTGAGTTAGTGGAACCTGTCGATACACATTTATTGTGACCCTATGATAACATATCCCAGTAGTTTTGAATTTTATTCATATACCGATAGTGGTATATATAAATAAATCTTGAAACCCATAGATATAGGGATAATTCATAGCTAAGAAAACCTCTTATGAATGCAGATGGTATAATATAATATCTTTGTCATGTTTTATCGAATAAATATGGATGCATACATTCTATCACGATCATTTTACAATTTATTTAACATTATTTACAATTATTTGATAGAATTTAATTTTTTTTATAGATATGGATTTATTCACATCATTTTAATCCCTTTTATGTGTATAATTATATCTTCTTCCAATATATAAGATAAAAATTCTATATTAATCATTCAATCAATGCTATAAAGTCAACGACACACCAAATCTAGGGAAAAAACAAAATGAAATGTCATAGTTTTTGTGATGCCTCAATGTACATAATGAAATGATACAAATTGACAATGGCATCAATTTGAGGCAAAAATAGACATGATCATATAAATTAATGTCCAGTTATACCAAAAACATGTGGTGTTCCTTTTGGCGAGTCTTTCCTCATTATCTACTCTTCTCAATATCACCATGTATGAACTTCTTGAGAATATGTATCAATGACTATAATCCCCCAACACCTAACAGTAAAAGTGTCCCCCAGTATGCCCCGAACACCCATAAGTTTGTGGTTGATAATTATTAATCATCTTTAAAAAATTTATAATTATTAGTGAAATACTATTTTATATTTAGATATAAATATTGAGTACCAGTAAAAAAATTTATATTGGCACCAAACGATATTTCACGAACTCCATTGGAAAATGAATTTATTAATTTAATAATATTCATTTTTCTAATGATTTTTCAGGATTAAATATATAATAGATTAATTTTGAATCATTATCTTAAAACAAAATTAATTAGTCAGGTCACATTAAAATTTTTTAATTAATACCCATAGAATAAATTATATCATGTATTATCCTAGATAAATAATTGAATTAATTAATAGGGGTTGGGGGTTTATTTTTGACTATTAAAGATTTTAATCATTTAAAAATTATATCTTCTCTCTCCCTTAAATCTAATATCAAAATTGGTTATATGTAAATATAAATAAGAACAATGTGAACACTCAAGAAATAATAAATTTCATTGGGTTTTGATGTCACCCGG
The DNA here is from genome assembly GCA_963277665.1 of Viscum album. Taxonomy (NCBI): domain Eukaryota; kingdom Viridiplantae; phylum Streptophyta; class Magnoliopsida; order Santalales; family Viscaceae; genus Viscum; species Viscum album. The sequence continues at coordinate 1,687,385,327 of OY728163.1, read as the reverse complement.
ATAATCATCTATCTCCACCAATAGAAAATGTAGGTTTTTCATTTTAGTCAGAAATCACCACAACTGACTGAATATAACTAGAACATATTTTTTTTTAAAAATTCACTGAATACAAAACTTATTAAATTTTTTATGTACTTGATGAAAATTGAAATGTGAAATTGATAAAGAAAAATTAAGAACACAATTGTACTAAAATACATTTAAAAGTATTATATTTTAATACTGAAATGGGATTAGAAAATTAAATAACTATTGATTCAGATAAATAACTTGTTTATAATATTTTTATGTAGAAAAACCTGACTTGATCAAAATCATGTTCCTGTATTTAATTATTCCCACAAAAACATTATATTAAAATCTCTATATTATTTATCTCATATCTTATACATTAATTTTTTTCACAAATGATACTTAATAATTTTAAATATCATCGTTATCTACCATTTTAAAATCTATAAAAATATATGCAATAGTGTCTAATAAAATTGATAATATTTTACTTTATATTTATGAAGAATTATCTTAATAAACATGTGTATAGATCAGTTAAGAAACCTATCTATCATTAAACACATTATTCGATTCACATAAAATAAATATAAAAAAATAAGAAAACAAACATGCATATTTTTAAATTTTATTATAAATTTACAATGTAATTGTAACCATAATACTCAATTTCACATAATTGTAAACCAAAAAAAATACTATTTTTCATATGAGTAAAGTATAAATATTATAATATAAGTAAGAGTAAAACTTTTTTTCATTATTCTACATCAAATTTAACCCACATTACTTTGATTTATGTAAATTTATATCAGGTATTATATATTATTCAAAAGGTTCAACGTTTTAAAATGAATTTAAAAAATTAAAATTCACTAATACAGAAGTTACATAAGAGTGACATCCAAAAATTTGATCTTATATTCGATTAAAAAATTATTGAATAAATTATAATTTCTAATCACAAAGCTCATGTAAGTGTAAACTACGATTCTTTAAAAGTTTTATACCTATTTAAACTCTTTGAAAATTAAATCCCTTTACTTAGTAAATACAAATCCCCATATAATAATAAGAATTCCAAAAAATCTATTCATAGAGAAAATTTTTATAATAATTGTAACTATATTTTCATATCACTATTTAAACAAAACATTAGAAAAAATACATTGAGTTCATGGGAACACCAAAACAATGATATGTGTAATGACCATATGTTTTATCAATGAAATTCAATTATTATGATTATTTATTGTATTATAATAATATAATATTACATGTATAACAAAATAAAAGCCTTATAAATGAAGAACGTGTAAAATAAAATTATCTCTAGAAGTTATGGAACATATACCGATTGGATAGTAACATGATCTTTAGAATAGTAATGGGACCTATATGAATAGTATACTATCCATTCTAATAGTCACACCACCAATGAATTTATAAATAAAAATTATATATATTATAGGTGAAAATAGGATATAATTATATCATAGTATAAGTAAGTAATTCTTTTTAAAAAAATTATTAATAAAGTGTTGGTAATTTTGGATGTCATGTATATTTGATTACAATTTTATGATTAATTTAATAAATTAAATGAAAAAATATTTTTAAAAAATGAATTCTAAATTTTTTATTTTGACTTCTTGTGATCATAATATAATTTTATTAGACCTTAATTAATTTTTCATAGTGTTAAAAATCTGTTTTAATTTTAAAATTTTTACTTTTTAAGTAAATTATAATTTAAATTAAAAATTAAATTTCTCATAGCCAAAAATTATTTTCATAAATGAAATTCATTTTTGTATTCTAAATTCTATAAAATGGTTTTGGGGATGTTTTTGTTTATTTCTAAAATACTTGATTTTTTGGGAATAGTAAAATATGAAAATTTACGATAAAAGCTAAAAAATGAATTTGTGAATCGTACATGAGACATGGATGATGCAAAAGGACAATAGATCAAACTCACATTTCCTATTTATTATTTTTTCTCAATATAGTCAACACTATTCGTAGTATATAACAAAAATATTAAACTACTAATTAAAATAATTGGGATCCCTTCATCTCTTACATTATTAATACCACCCATCTTTACCTCTTAAATTCATTTCTCTAAACCTTATGCCAAGTCTAGATTGTAATAAAATATCCTCCCAAGTTCCTACCCACGTTAGTCATCACTTTTTTTATTAAAAAGGCCAAATCCTCTCCCCTATAGTTGTTCTCAAAAAAGTTTTATTCAATAGGTAAATTCCTCTTTTTAATTTTTTAATTTTCTTTCAAGTTCATTTCGTTGTTTTTTCCTCACCTCATTTAATTCAAATGTTATGATAACTCCAATAACATAAATGTAATGTAATTTCTTTATGATAATGTAATAATTAATCATCATATCTCCATTCCCCTCCTTTTATACTAGAAATGAAAACACCATCTGAGATGTGTTAATTTATCACATTCAAGGATGATGCGTTCTCAATTTCTTTTACCTAATATAATTCTGGTCATGAAACCATTTTTAGGGTTTAAATAGACTATAATATATGAATTATGAGTAATCTAAATTTCTATATTCTTTTTTACACATGATATTAATTTATAAAGAAAAATGTGATCAATGTGATCAAAAACCGCTATTTAACAAAAATGGTTATCATTAAAGTTTTATATAATGATTGATCTTCACTCCAAATAACCAAATGAATTTTATAACCATGTAATATTAAATATTTTTACAAATAATATACTACATCAATTATGTACCACCATTCCCATATTACATGTTTATCCTTACGTGTTTATAAGTAAACCAATCATGAAAACCAAGGAAACAAATGCTCCCAAACAATGAAATTGATCATCTTAACCCATAAAAAAGACCATGAATGAACTTAATAAGGTTATAATAAATAAATTAAATTAATAATAGGTTCTATAAATATTAATTAATTAATGTAACTTGGTTATCCAGGACATTAAGATGAAGTGAAGAACCCCACCATACTTAAGGTAAGGGATTCTACCCGAACCTCCACTATTCCTTCTAGTTGCTTTTATTTTTGTTTTCTCCCAAATGAATTTATCTATTATTTTTATGGAAATATAATAAATTCATTTTATATACTTAAAAATAATGTTTCAAGATACATTCATTATTCTCTTTGTGGATATACATGTTTTTAAATGGTTATCTCCCCAATACTTCCCGAAAAGAAAACCGATTTTAATTGAACTTACCGACTTCATACCCATTTTCAAGAGAACTATATAATCTTATTGAATCCACCATTATTTTTATAAATGCAATAATTTCATTATTAAACCCTTCTTGGTTCACTTTTGGTTTTATATAAAATATTATTCTATTTTCTATTTCAAATTCTCTAGTATTTTTCTTAAAACTGCAAGAAAATGTTTTAATGCTAGAATTTCTAAAATGATCTCCTTATGTGTTGTAACTTTGTTTTGACATAAATTTCCACGATATATGTTTATTTTTTTTTATGAATTTCCTTGTATTTTTAAATTTATTTCTTTCAAGGACACTTGTATGATACAACCAATCATTATGTTTTTTGACATGATTACGATACCCATTTCCTTCCAGGGGCACTCTTATGTTTATGTATGATTGATTATGTATGATTCTTTTTGTGGATGTAATATTAATGATCATTTGAAGATTGGTGAAACCAGATATCAGTCGAATTCATTTGGTAATGTTGAGTCTCATGAGACTTTATGGGTAACAGTTTTTGTCGTTAGCCATGACTCATAGTACCATGTGTAACAGTCTTGGCGGATAGCCTCGAATTCTGATACTCCATGTGAAATGAGACATGAATAAATCTAAATTCATGTTTTATGTTTCTTCCACATTATTATGACTCCACGATTATATGATCCCATATTTATATTTTACGAATCCATATGTTCCATTCCTTTTTATATCTTTATTCCTTTCCATCTAACCCATGTGCTAAAGCTTAATTATTATTCTTATCCCTTGATAGGGCTATTAGATCATCCCATTGTTCATTATATACCTAGGTTTTCTTATGTATATTTTTGAGAATAATGGAAGTTAAAATACCTTTTTTAATATTAAATAAATAAATGTTTTATTTATTCCCATGTTTTCAGTTCTATGTACCTTGTCTTCCAAGACACGAGACTTTACGATCCATCTCTTGTAATAAGGTGTTTTATTTTTCATCAAATAAAGTAATGATATGTGTAAAAGTACAATGTCACAATAGTTGGTGTTAGAGGATGTTCTTGTTGTTTTTGGAGATTAGGAATAGAGAACTTTAGAAATAACCACGGGGAGGAGATTGTGTATAAGAAAATATCCCAAAATCATGTTAAGTACATAGTATGGGGTTTATCAAGAAAATATAACCCTCATTGATTAAGAAATAGTTGATGTGACTATGGAAAAATATTTTTAGGGGTAAAACCTGAAAACACTACATTGAGGTCGACTCAAACATGCACTGGTGCACGAAAATGAGACTTTCTACACTTCTAGTTTGATATTATAGAGGGATATTCTTTGGTAAATTAAAAATAATAGTATGAACTATTATTAATAAAAACAATCTCATAAGGATATATGATAATAAATAGATCATGGATTACTTAAATTAAAACATATGGAATCACAAGTTAGGATATACTTTTCCATTAAGATTTTATCCTATCATGTTTAAAGTCTCATTTTTTATTAGATATATATGAAACCACCCTAATTGTACTTTATTTTTCATAATTATTGGATGGAAATAGAAGAACACATTCCAGAAATCAATGTGATAGGAAATGTGATGATTTCCTTAATGATATGCCCAGCAGGATTGGAATGGGTGATAAATTTTTTTGATAGTACATGATAATATAGCTCATGTTCTTTATAATAACATTAATATTGTAGAATTCCCTTCTCCTCCAAGGAAAAAGAAAGTTTTTATTTAATCCTTTATACAAAAAAAGGCCTCACATGTTTAGGGGATCTTCTGATACCCTCCTCATGGAAAAGTGGGTTAACTCCATTGAAAAAATATTATCTATACTCCAGTGCTTAGAAGAAAATAAAGTCATACTGGTGGCCTATCATTTTGATGGGGAAGCTAATCAGTTGTGGAAAATGATAAAGAATATGAATTCCTAAGAAGAAATGGATTCCATGCATTGTGAATAATTACGAAAATATTTTTTAATAAATATTTTTCCCGAACACTTCACCTTATGATAAAAGTAGAGTTCATCAGACTCGATATGGTGGTTGATTCCATCAGGGCTTATGAAGAAAACATCACAAGGCTTGGAATATACACCGCTGGCTTTGTCATGACCACTGAAATCAAGGTGAATCACTTCTTTATATGACTAAAGAAGAGTCTAAAAAAAGTATTGGTGATTCATAGCATAGATTTTTATGAATAGATTTTCTGTTGTTCCTTCAAGGTTAGCATCGAGAATGGAGAATCGTAGTGGTCTCATGGGACAAGTGAAAAAAAGTCATAAATTGAATTCTAATATATGTGGTTCAAAAAATAAATTCCGTGATGGAAGGAAAATTATACATCCCACATGTCAAAATTATGGGGAGAAGCATCCTGGGAACTATCTAAATGGAACCAGGAATTGTTTCAAATGCGGAAGAAATGGACATCTAGATAAAAACGAAAAAATGGATATGAAGAATCCCTTAACTGTTGAAGAAGAATGGAAGGCCTAGATAATCACTCATCATGTAGTTCAGTGTTACAACTTCAAGGTGAATGGGAATTATAAGAACAATTTCCCAATGCCAAGGGTTGTTAAAGGAAGTCAACAACAACCTCCATGGAAACAATGAAGAGATTATACTATAACTACTATTTAGGTGGAGCTGGAAAATTATGTGGAGATATGTGAGCTAGTTGTTAATTCAAGAATAGTGAAATTAATATTTGATTACGGTTCTACGTATTCTTTCATATCATTCATGTTTAGTATAACTATTCAAACAACACCTACATATTTTGAGGTTGAGTTAACTATGAGAATAGTGAATGGGGGAATTATTGTGTCCATGTTTTATAACTCCCCTCTAGTAGATTGAACCTACCATAAAATCTTGACATACTTCCTTGGGATTTGATTGATGGTATTTTGGGCATGGAAAACATATATTTATGAAAATCCCACATTAACTATTGGGAATGGGAGATTAGTCTTCACCTCCGAGAGTATCCTACAATCCTGTATATGTGTAAGGAAGAAGATGAATATTATTTTGAATCATTTTATAAATTGTGGATATTAATTGTTTATAAGATAGAATATCTATCTCAAATGATTGAGACAAAAAGGATGATACTTCTTGAGGATATGCCCATCCCAAGGGATTACCATGATGTATTCCCTAAATAATTTCCCAGTATTACTCTTAATCGAGAGGTTGAGATATCAGTTTAACTTATTCCTGGACCAAACATATATCAAAGACACCTTATTGAATTCCCCAATTCAATTGGTAGTTCTAAAGAAGTAGTTACAAGAAAATCTAGGGAAGGGTTTTATATGACTGAGTGCTTCACCTTGGGGAGCAGTAGTCCTCTTTGTAAAAAATGAGGATGGTTCAATGTGCCTCCCCATTGATTATCATGAGTATAATAAAATCAGGATAAATTACAAGTATCCCATACCTTAGATAGATGGCTTATTCGATCAGCTTCATGGGGACAATTATTTATCTAATGTGGACCTTAAGTCATGATATAACTAGTTAAAGGTGTAGAAGATGAATATTCCCAAAATTTCAATTTTAAAAAGGTATAGAGACAATTATTTCATAGTGACACCCATCAGACTCACTAATTCCCTAACAATATTCATGGATTTAATGAATAATATATTTAGATATTACCTCAAAAAATTTGTTGTTGTATTTATATATTTTATTCTTATATACTCCAATAGAAAGAAGAATCATGAGTAAAATTTGAATATTATTCTGATCAATTTGAAAAGGAATAAAATTTATGAAATGTATAGAAAATGTGTGTTCTAGATGGAGGAAGTGTCATTATTTGGGCATGTTATCACTAGAAAAGGAATATCTATGGACCCTTCAAAGATGAAGGCAATTGAAGAGTGTCAGAGGACAATATCTGAAGTAGAAATATGTTGCTTTCTCAGTATTTCTTGGTATTATTGATTATTTATGAAGAGCATAAAATGATTTTTAAATCCAATGACAATGCTGACATGGAAGGGAGTGATGTTTTTCTAGACTCAATAATGTGAGAAAATCTTTAAGGAGGCAAAAACAGGGTTATCAATACACCAGTACTCACACTCTTAATAATTAGAGAACTATTTGTGGTGTACATTGATACTTCAAAGAAGGGATTAGGCTGCATGTTGATGAAAAATGATAAAGTGATATCCTACAACTCAAGGAATCTGAAAATCCATGAGCAAAACTATCCCAAACCTGATTTGGAGTTGGCAGCTGTGATCTTTTCATTGATAATCTGGCAACATAATCTATACAAGGAGTATTGTGAGATATATTCTAATCACTAGTGTCTAAATTATATTTTAACATAGAATATGATTAATATTATCCAATGATGATGGCTAGAGATCATAAAATATTATGACTGATAAATCCACTACTTTTAATAGTATGGTAAATAAGGTGGAGGATGCTCTATGTAGAAAGGGTCCTACATCTTTATCAATGATGAGAATACAAAATTTTACAATCAACGTAGATTTGTAGAGGATGAAATGAGAATAATTAAGGAAGGAACATCATCAATCCTTTCACAAATGGTTTCTCAACTATCCCTTATAGAGAAAATGAAGTATTTTCAAAGAAAATATGTGGTAATTTTAAAAACGGTGGAAGATATTAGAAATTGTAAGTCCTCTGAGTTCAATATTGACAAGGAAGGAGTTGTAAGATTTTTTTCATGATTATGTGTACCATCTAATAAACAGATAAAGAAGGATCTTTTGAATGACATACATAACTCAACCTTCTCAATTAACCCAGGGAGTAGAAAGATGAATTGAGATCTCTGAGAGAACATTGGGTGGGACAATATGATGAAGGGGATTGTTGAAGATACCTCAATGTGACTGGTATTTCAAAAAGTGAAGGATGAAATAAAAAAGTCTAAGGGGATGATGCAACCACAACCCATACCAAAACAGATGTGAGAGAACATAACCATGGACTTTTTAATTGGAATTACAATGACATCTAGAGTAAACCATTCTATATGGTTCATTGTGGATCGTCTAACAAATACATCTCATTTTATAAAAATTTACGAGGACTTATTATTAGATGAACTTGAACGAATATATATCAATGCAACAGTAAGTCTACACGAAGTACCATTATCTTTCGTATCCGATAGAGATCTAAGACTATCATTGATGTTCTGGAAAAGTATCCAGCATGCTCTAAGCACTGAAATGATCTTTATTATGGACTATTATCATCGAACTAATGGAAAATCTGAGTCAACTATTCTATCACTGGAATACATGTTGAGATAATGTTCTATGGACTTCTAATAATGGTGGGACCAACATCCTAAACTAGTCAAATTCTCCTACTATAATAGTTTCCACTGTTGCATCTGAATGGAACCATATGAAACCCTTTATGGGAAAAGGTGCAGAACACCAACATGTGGGGATGAAGTCAGTTATTGTAAGATGTTAGGACATGAAATGGTCAATGAAATGGTGAATAAAGTGAAAAACATTTAGGGGAACATCAAGCCAACCCAAAGTGAATTGAATAGTTATGTAGACAATCATCAATGAGACCATGATTTTAATGATGGATACATGTAATTACATTGAATATCCCAATGGAATACAGTCATGAGGTTTGGGAAGAGTGGAACGATAATTCCCAATACATCATCCCATTGAAGATTCTTGATTGTGTTGGAGTTGTGGACAATCGACTGGTAATTCCACCTACCATGTCTAAAGTACAAAATGTATACCACATATCCCTATTAAGGAAATACATACCATATCCTTCACATGTACTATATTCAGAGGTGGAACAGTTGGAGTATGATCTTTCTTACTAGGAGAAGCCGGTGAATATCTTGGATCATAGAGATAAAGTTCTATGAAATAAGACTAATCACCTGGTCAATGTACTTCGTCAGAAACCTAACTATAAAGAGGAAATAGTGGAACTAGAGGATTCAATGAAGGAAAAGTACCCACACCTATTTATGTGTTATAATTTAAAACAAAATTTTGAGCGAGAAATTTCATAAGGGGGAAGAATGTAATGAACCAATGTTTTATCAATGAAATTCACTTCTTATAATTATATATTATAGAATAATAATATAATATTACATATATAATGCAATACAAACCTTATAAATTTATAATGAGTAAAATAAAATGTATCTCTAAATGTTAAAGAATGTATACCGATGAAATAATAACTTGACCTTTGGAATAGTAATGTCACACATATGAATATTAAACTAGCCAGTGTAAAAGTAACCCCACCAATGAAAGCATAAAGAATATTTATCCATATTATATGTGAATCTATGATATAATTAGATTATAGTATAAGTAAAAAAATTATTTTTTTTCTTAATAAAGTGTTGAAATTTTTGTATGTATTGAATATTTTATTTCAATTTTAGGATGAATTTAATAAAATAAAACAAAATTTATTTTCTTAAAATAAATTCATAAATTATTATTCAGATGTATTATGATCATAATATAATTTAATGAGACCTTAATTAATTTTTCAATGTGATAGAAAAACAGTTTTAAATTTTAAATTTTAAATTTTCATGTAAATTTTGATTTTAATTAAAAAATAAATTCCTCATAATTAGAAAATTATAATCATAAAATATAATTAATTTTTGGATTCTACATGTCAAAAAATGGTTGAGGTTAATTTTTGTGTTTTTTATGAAATACACAAACTTTTTGTGAATAGTAAAATACAGTAATTTCTGATAAATGATAAATAAATGAATTTTTGCAGCATTCTTGAGTCATATATGATGTAAAAGACCATTGATTAAAACTCAAATTCTCTAATTATTATTTTTGGTCACATGAATCAAGACTTTTTATAGTATATAATAAATGTATTATAATAATGATTAAAATATTGGGAAACCCCTCATCTCCTCCACTATAAATACCACCCCTATTATCCTCTTCTATTCACTCATTTCAAGCCTTGTTCCTTGACTATATTCTGATAAAATTTCCTCCAATGATTCTCCCATCCTAAATTAGTCCCCGGTCTCTTCCAAATTTCAAATCCTCTCCCTAAATATGTTCTCAAGGTAGTTATATTCAAGAGGTAAATTCCTCTCTTCATTTATTTTATTTTCTTTCAAGTTAATTTATTTTTTTCTTTCCTCACCTTCATTCATCCAATTGTAATTATAAAAATAGTAACTTAGAATTACATAGATTTTTTAATGTAATTATATAATTCCCCATCTTCTTCCCCTTCCCCTTGTTTTATACTAGAAATAAAAAAACCATCCGAGATGTGTTAAATCATCAAATTCAAGGATGATAGATTTTCAATTTCTTTTAACTTCTTCTATTCTTGTAATAAAAAGCATATTATGGTTAAAACAAAATATAATATATGTATTATGTATAATTTTATGTTTTTTAATCTTTTTTACATATGATATTAATAAATAATGAAAAATGTGTTCGATGTTATCAAAAACCACCATTTAAAAAAACAATTATTATTAATGTTTTATATAATGATTAATCATCTATCCAAATAACCAAATGAATTTTATAACCATGTAATATCCTATATATTAAATAATAAAATTAAAATACATTTTTTGTAAAAAATTCCACTTCTTACATGTTTATCCTTACATATATATAAGTAAACTAATCAGGAAAACTAGGGAAACCAACGCTCCCAAACAATGAAATTGAACCTCTTAAGCCATCAAAAAGACCATGAATGAACATAATATGGTTATTATAAATAAATTATATTAATACAAGGGTATGAAAATATTAATTAATGAATTTAGTTTTGTTATCCAAGACATACAGATTAAGAAAAATACCCCATCAGACTTAAGGTAAGGGATTCTACCAGAACCTCCATTATTCCATCGGGTCGCTCTATCATTCTTTTTACCCAAATGAGGTTATCTATTATTTTTATGTAAATATTATCAATTATATGTAAATTTTTCAAAATAATTCATCAATATCCATTCATCATTCTTGTTCATAGATATATATGTTTTTAAACGGTCCCCTTCACAATACATCCCAAAAATCAAACCTGTTTTAAGGGAACTTTCCAAAAACGTAACCATTTTCAAGAGAACTCTATTATATTCTTTAATAAAGAATTATTTCTATAGAACCAATATTTTTATTATTCAAAAAATATTTCTTCACTTATGTTATGTTATAAATTATTATTCCCTTTTCTATTTTTATTTCCATTTAGAATTTTCCTTAAAACCGCACTAAAATGTTTCAAAGAAATTTTTTTGAAATACTCTTATTACATGTTGTAACTTTTATTTGAAATAACATAAATTGATATATTATTACATTACCATATGAGTTTCTATGTATGTTTAAATTATAATCTTTCATGGAAACTTGTATAATACACCCATTCATTATGAATTATGACATGATCATGACACCCATTTATTTCCATGTGTACCTTTATGTTTATGTATGATTGATTATATATGATTAATTATGTAGAAAGAATATTCATGAATATATTAAGAAGAATGATACCATATTTCTCTCCAATGAATTGGGTAAATTTGAGTCTCATGAGACGTTATGTGGAATGGTCTAAGCGGTTAGCCTTGACTCATGCTACCATGTACAATGGTGTTGGTAGTTAACCTTGGCTTTTGCTACTCTATGTTAAATAATAATGGTGTCATGATAAAGTCATGTTGTATGTTTCTAATACATTATTATGAGTCCATGATTATATTATACCATGCTTATATGTATTATTACAGATGTTCTATGCCTTTTTATATGTTTATTCCATGCTTTCTAACCCATGTGCTAATGCATTATTATTGTGCTTATCCCCTTATAAGGATTTTAGATTATCCATTTTTTCATGTTATACGTGGTTATCCTATGAATATGTGTGAGGAATATTTATGTTAGGATATATTTATGAGGATTAAATAATGAAATGTTTTATTTAGTCCCATGCTTTCAGTTCTATGTACCTAATATTCCAAGTTACTATATTTTACGATCCTTGGCTTGTAATATGATTTTTTATTATACTTAGAATCATGTAATGATTTATGAAAAATACAAGGGTCCCTATAACATGCTAGGAAAAAAATTGAACATAAAAAACTCTATAAAAATATCTACCTTTATATGAAAAACATTATTAAAATTTAAATATATTTTAACAAATTTTATTAAGAAAACTTGTTTTTGTGTAGTTAAATATTATTTATTTTTTTGGATACCAAGGAGGGTTCAATTAAAAACAAACGCATTCAGTATTGTTATATGCCAAAAAAATTGTTAGTGTGTGATGAATATAATCCTATAATAGATTAATGTCTAATGGCTATCATAGAGGTATCCACTTAATGTAATGGGAGGTATTTCGTTTAAATGTAATATTTCAGCTATAAATATGCAACATCATCCCCCATAATGTAAATGAATATATAAAAAAAAATAACTATTTCATATATGATAATAATATTTATAACAAAATGAGAAGTTATTAAATAAAACTCCTCATTAAAGTAATAAATCGAGAACATTTGTAATTAAAATAAGTTTGAATTTTTATAAAGCCAAAATGGTCATCCTAATAAACATTTTAGGCTATTAGATACAATTATTCTTATAATAACGTACATCAATTATTACCCACACACATAATATGTTTATTAGAATTAATCTAAGTGTGGAAAACACACATTTTAGAATATACGGATGTGTAATAATACTTAGTATAATTATCTGAATACATGAGTTAAATCCCATAAACCACTTGTGTCTATGTGCATGATCAATATGTTAAGTGTAAAAAACCAACATATGAACACACATCACCATCTATCATATCAATATCAATGATTAATTTTATAATAAGGTTCCCCAAAACTCACTATAATCATTATCACTAAATAATAATAGACATATATAGATAGATACTCACACTTCTCTATATAAAAATAAGAAGGGACCCCATAAACTATAACTTACTAGAGGCCTATAGGAACCCATGCTCCAAGCCAATGAATAAATATATTCCTCATTTAGATAGAAAAAGGATATAATTATAATAATATAAACTTCCAGACATTCAATGTATACCTCCCTTAATGTAGCACCCCGTGAATTTTAAAAATATATTTAATATAGAATGTACGACATGAAACACCGAGTCTCTGCAAAATGTCTCATTGTTATGATAATTATTTAAAAAATATAGATATAACATAACCCTTAAAATATTAATATTAATAGTAATAACTACAATTAAATGTTATTTAAAATTATTTCACACATATAAACCACATTTTCAAAGAAATACATCATTTTTTGGAAAATTATCTTACAGTGAATTTTTAGTATTTCTCTAATAAGTTTCATTTCTTAAGGGATAGTGAAAAATAAAAAATTTTAGTTAAAAAATATGATTGTAATATAAATAATTATTATAATTTTATTTTATTTTCAATGGAAAAATAGAACAATTATAAATATGTTAATCTAATTTTGATAACTGGAATCATGTTTTATTTTGAGATTAGATATAAAGAATATTTAATCATTTAAAAATTATTTTTGCCCAACCTATTACCACACCTTTTTGATTAGCATTAAATATAATTTTTCACCTTTTGTGAGTTGAATTTAAAATAATAGACAAACTTGGTTGCGATAAATAAGATATTTAGTGTCTGATAAGATGAAATTAATTTTTTGGTTAGTAATTACTTGATAATTTGGAATAGTATTGTTTCCTTAATGAATAGTAATATGAACAAATGAACAGTAAAACCACCCATCATAATATAAATGAAAATTTTGAATCATATAAATGAAGGTAGTATATTCTTATATAGTAGTATAAGTAAGTGAATATTTTAAAAAATTATTAATTAAGTGTCGGTATTTTTGAAAGTCATAAATATTTAATTACAAGTTCATAATTAATAAATATTTTAAAATTAAAATTATTAACAAAAAAAATATTCATAAAAAGTTTTTTTTGTTCTAAGGATTTTAGGATAATTTTATGTGACCTTAGAAATTTTTTTAAAGTGTTATTATATATGTTATAATTTTGATATCTATTGTGTCGAGTAAATGGTGATTTTAATTGATGAATTAAATATCTCATATTTAGAAAATTAATTTAATAAAAATGAGTTAATTTTTTAAATATATAAATCAACAAATGGTTATGGTTAATCTTATGGATTTTTCAAAAATTCTTTAATTTAATATGAATAGTAAAATACTATAATCTATGATATAAATAGATTATAAGTTAAATAGACAATTACTTGAGTCATGGATGATTTAAGAACCATAATGAAGAACATAAATTCATTATTTTAATATATTTCGTGATAATTATTAAACAATTCATTGTCCTAAGAGAAAATAATAAATAAAGGAATTAAATAATAATTAACACCCATATCATCCACTACAAATACCACCTCTCACCACCCCTTCTCAACACACCTTAATTGTTTTGAGACTTCTTAAAATTATAACTAATAATATTCCCAAGTACATTTCCCACATCTTGAATATATTGGTCTCATAAAAAGAAAAAAACTATTTCCCAAAAAGGTTCTCAAGGAGGAGAATTTAAGAGGTAAAATCCTCTTACTTTTCCTTTTAATTTTTTCCATGTTTTTATTTTTATTATTGTCTTATCAAATCCCATAATACAAATATAATGATAAATATATTACCTTAAATATAATTTAATATTTTTATTCCAATGTAATAATCCATCATCAAGCCCCTTCTTATCTCCATTTTATTCAAAAAATGTAAATGTTGTTCATGAGATGTTGTTTCCTCGCCTTCGAGGACGACAAGTTTTCATTTACCTTTAACATATTAATTTTTTTCATGAAACCATTTTAATTGTTTAATATTAATTTTAAATGTATATTAAAACCCATTTTATGTTATGTATGTATTATATATATGTAATACTAAATGATAAAACAAAACGAGTTCATTGTGATCTAAAATTGCATAAATTAATATAAATAAATATCATTAACATGTTATCTAATGATTCATCCAAATATTTGGGCGAAAAATATATAATTACAATTATTGTTATATATGTTAATTAATAATATATAATTCAAATTTTTGATAATTATACCCATTATACATGAACTTAATTACTTATAAACAGGCGAACTGATCATGAAAACCAAGAAAACTCATGCTCCCAAATGATGAAATTAAATACTATAACTCATAAAAAGGATATAAATGAACATAAGATAACAATAATGAATCAAAAAAATGTTTATAAAATTCATAATAAATTTATTATTGGATTTAATTTTATTATCTAGTAAATTATGGTCATGAGGAAACACATTGAAACATTAGGCAAGGGGTTTTTCATCTCACTTTTATTTCCATGAGATTTCCATTATTCACCACTAAATTCTTATATGATGTGGGTTTATACAAACTTTTTTATATAATTGCATAAATATATTTTTCTTGACCCAATTACAAGATTCATTGTATGATTTTTAATTTGTTGACATACGATTAGACTAATTACAAAGTGATAAGGGATTCTATCCAAAACATCATTTTCATTTGAGTTATTCATTCACTATATTTACAAAAATGTAATTATTAGTTATATTTTATTAATTATTCTACATAATTTTCTAAAATAAAATATCAATATCATTTTATCAATCATTTATTCGACATATATGTTTGGTAAGGCTCCCTTCTCAATTCTTCCCGACAAATAAGCCCGATTCAGGGGAATTTTTTGATTTTATTCTCGTTTTCAAGTGAAGTAAAAAATATTAATTAAACTAAAATTATTTTTCAAAAATAAATAATTTTATCATGAAAACTTATATTGTTTCATAACTAGTTTTATTGGAAATAAATTCCTCAATGATTTAAAATATCATTAATATTTTTCTTAAACCACACTAAAATATTTAATTTATAAAGCTTATTAAAAAAACTATATGATTTTGCATTAACAAGACATAATTTATGCCTCATATATAATTCTAATTTACAATAGTTTTATTTTTTGGATATAAATGTTCTGAATATGATTATATTAAAAATAATTTTTTTTCCAAAGGAACTCTTATTTCTAAAGAAAAAAGGGATTTTCTCCTCTCAGTTTTACTTATGCGTGATTTATGATTTGTTAAAAACATATTCCTTGGGTGTGGTGTATGTAATACCCATTCATATATAATATAAAGAGTATTCTTATTTTCATGATATTCTCATGGATTCATTTTGGAATGTTTCAAAGTGTTATGGGACACTTTAGAATGTTTAAAGATTATTTCCTCAAGAATTTTTCAATGGTGTCATTTAAAAGAATCTTTATCAATGTCAACATCATTTATTGAATATTTTAATTAATAGAGGTTTATATCTTATTATACCATCTACCATTTTTTTTAATAGTTGAAGATTAGTTTGACTATGGATGCACTAATTTGATACAATTCATGGCTTATAGTTAAAGTACCCACATTTCATATGATAGTTTTTCGATTTGAATGTTTATGTTATTTATGTGTAAAAAATTTCTTAAATGGAATGTATTGGATTTAGAATGTGAAGAGTGAGTCCCTATATAAACCCTCGATGCATCAGTAGATCTCATGAGACAAACTAGACATGGTTTTTACCCATTATGTATGGTGTCTTGGATGTGGACTTATTGGTATGTTTATGATGTCCGAAATTATGAATTACCTAATTAGGAAACTAGTAATTGCGAGTGAAAGTAATCATTCTAATTTTATAATATCTATGTTTATGTTTTATTATGGAATTATTTAATCAACTTTTATTACTTCCATATTACACTCACGATTATGTTTTAATGGTAGGTTTAAATTTAGTTATTAACCATGCATTATTTTTTTGGCATCCACTGTATTACATACCCTTATATAGAGTCTATGGTAACCCATTTGTTTGGTTTTATTTTTACTCAAGATGTGTAGATGTATATTATGAATGACTCAAATGGTTAATCTAAGAGTTTTTCTATGATAACAATGGAGTTTCAATGTTTTTTTTCCTTTCAGGTTGTAATGTATTGTTAATGTATGTAATACGGATTCCAAAATTTCTAAAATTATCATCCTTTAGGATAAACATATTATAAACCTTAAAATAAATTAATACAAGTAACTAAATATAGGGTATTGTGGTTCTAGTTTTTATAGTTAGTATGAGAGAAGGCTTAGTAGAATCTTTGGAAACAAGATTTAGAAAACCTAGAATAGGGAACATAACCCTAATATAGGCAATGAGTTAAAGAACATTTTAATATCCTAGAATTCTTTTATGTTAAAGAATTTGTAGATATTACTATAAATACGTCTCTGCCTTGATATAACAAGTGTACATGGTTCTGGCATAGATATACCTAGGAGTAATAACTACGACAAGGTGTCCTAGGCCTAACTTGGTGTAACCCAATACACTAAAATTGGCCTTACTACACACATAATTTTACACTAATGGGGGATATTATTTGGATAATTCACATTTTATTAGAATACCATAATGAATGATTAAAAGTAAAAATGTTCTAAAAGAAACCATATTTATGAATTTGATTATAAATGTACAATTATTTTGAATTTATGTTAAGTGTTTTACTTGTTCAAAATTATGCATTATGATTCGTATCAAAATAAAATTTATTCCATTATTTATAAATGGAGCATAGTGGAAGGAATGGGAACCAAATCAATGAACATAATCCAAAGATTAATAATGAACATTTATTCGATGGGTTTAAGTTAGTTTTTCATAGGAAACATTTCTATCAAATTTTATAATCATATGAGGAGATAATATAGAGTTCTATAATGTGATAGATTAAATTTTGAAAGTATTATGGCTTCGAAAGGAAGCATGAGAAGAATAAGATATGAGGGAAATACATTGATAAATGGAAGAAGGAAAAGAGTTATTTTCCCACATGTGATAATTGTGGAAGTAAATACCATGGTATATGCTTAATAGGAAATAGATAATTCTTGAAATTTGGGGAAAAGGACACCATTATCATTATTGTAAGGATAAGAAAAATGTTTATATTATTAAATTATTTAACTATAAATATATAAGACAAAATAAAATTAGATATGCATTCATAAAAAGAAAATACCCCAAAAGAATATAATGGATATTGTTAAATATTATTCAACTACCATAGATGAAGAGGAATGACTAATGTGCTTATATTTCATTTAAATAATTATGTTAATTAATTATTTTAACAATGATATACTCATTATATGAATTATGGAATTTAAAAGGATTGAACTTAAGTATTATTTCAATAAAGAATTGAGATCATATGTTGAATGGTACGAAGAGAAATTATTCTGTAGTAAAATAAACATTATAATACACATGGTTCGGGGAATTATAAACCTTAAAATGTTCTTTGGGATGAGATAATGATGTTTGATATAGAGATTATTAATATAGATAAATTAAATTGGACAGTACTAACTACCATGGTAATGATTTAAATGTATTGTATCGAGGTATTTTATAAAGTTGTATCATTTATGAAATGGTTTATGTTTATCATTTTACGAGGTTTTAGAGGTAAATTTATTACACACCACATGATAAAACCTGTTCTAAGAGATGATCTATAGATTGTTAAAGGTGAAATCAAAGGATATGTTTGTGATTAAAAAATATAAAGTTTTATTTATTTGATTTTGTAATTATTCAACTCTTGGAAAAGAGTGTTAAATAAAAATTTATCCTATTAACATAATTTATGATCAAATCAATGAGAATTTTCATAAATTTAGTTTATGGTTTTGTGGTAATCAGCTTTCATGTGAACATGTTCTTCGTCACTTAACATCAGAACATCATAGTTTGACGTATATTCCATGTCTAGTTTTTACCTTACATCTAATGTCATCCCAATTTAAAGAATATTTTTTGGGACCACAAAATTTCCCTTAACCTCATTTTAATAGGATATTTTACTAACACTATTTTCGATGTGGTATTCCCACTATGGAATTTTCGAGTATCAACCTTTAACTTTTGAAGTGAAATATCAAAATTTAAGGACAAAATTTATTTAATGTGTGAAGAATGTAACACTAAAAGGATTTAAAAATATATTTAATATAGTATGTAATGAAAAAAACATGGAGTCTATGTGAAAAAACTCTTAGTCATTATAATTATTTAAACAAGATAGTTATAACCTAGATGTTAAACATAGTATTATTAATATTAATAGTTACTATTAAATATTTCTTATAACGATTTCACATAAATTATTCATATTTATAATGAAATATATTAATTTTTTTAAAATAAAAAATGTTTCATAAAAACTAACTAAGGATCAATTTTTAGTATTTTTCTCAGAAGTTTGATTTTTAATGAATAGTGAAAAAAATTTCATTTTAGAGAAAAAAATTGTTTTTAATTTAAATAATTATAATACTTTAAGTTGGTTTTTGAATTCACAATATAAAAATTATAGATACATAAATCCAAGGTAGATCATTGGAGTTATTTTTTATATTGAAAATAGGTATAAATAATTATTTAACTTTTTGATGTTCTTTTTATCTGACTTATCACCACACCTATAGGATGAACACTAAAAATAATTTTATAATTTTGTGAAATGATATTATGAAAATAGGGATACATGATTGAGATCAGTAAGATATTTTGAGTCAGATAGGATAAAGATATTTTTGGTGAATATTAACTTTACCCTTTGGAATAGTAATGTCACCTGGATGAATAATAATATGAGCAAATGAATAATAAACACACCTAAGAAAGTATAAATAAAATTTAACCATATTATAAGTGAAGGTATTATATAATTATATCACAGTATAAGTAAGTTAATATTTTCAAAATTCATAATAAATTGTTGGTGTATTTAAAATTCATAAATATTTAAATACATGTTCATAATTAGGAAGAGAATTTAAAAAAAATTATTTTTAGAAAAGTTATTAATAAGTTAATATTTTACTGACTTATGATTTTAGGATAATTTTATGAGACCACTATTGATTTTTCAATATGTTATAAAATTACTTATAATTTTAAAACTGGTATTTCCCATATAAATGGTGATTTTAATTAAAATTATATTTATCAATTTTATAAAATATTTTCAAAAAATGGAGTTGATTTTTGAATTATAAATGTAAAAAATGGTTAAGGATAATTTTTTGAATTATTCTAAAATACTTCATTTTATCGTGAATAGTAAAACGCTGTAATTATAGAATAAAAACATTATATGTTAAATACACTATTCCTTGAGTCATGGATGATGTATGCACCATAATATCTATATCATATTCATTTAATTAATATATTTTTTAATAATTCTCAAAACATTCATAGTCTTGAGCCAAAATAATAAATAAATGAATTAAATATTCAAAAAACATCCCTATCCTCCACTACAAATATCGACCCTTCTACAGACACCTTCCAAGTTATATGAACCATAAAATTTCAACCCAATCCTCTTCCTAAGTCCCTCCCACAGATTCATGAGATCATTGAATCATCAAAAATACCAAAACCATTTCCCTATAGTGGTTCTGCAAAGGATAATTCAAGAGATAAAATCCTATTCTATTTTCTTTTAATTTCTTTTCAATTTCATTTCTCTTATTATTCTTCCCTCACCTCCCCTCATCCAAATATCATGTTTTACTATAGTAATTTACATATACTAGAATTTTTTTTATAATGGAATAATCCATCATAAATCCCCTTCTCCTCTCTCGTTTTTTCTAAAATTGGAAACATGGTCTGTGAGGTGCTGTTTTGTCATTTTCTTAGATGACACATTTTCATTTTCCTTCACCATATTCGAGGTTGTTCGTGAAACCATTTTGATCGATGAATAATATTTTTAAATTTATATTAAAACCATTTTTATGTTCTTAAATTTACTTTTTTACAAAATACTAAATGATAAAACAAATGAGTTTAGTGTGATATAAAACTGCTTAAATTTATCTAATTAAATATCATTAATAAGTTATCTAACGGTTCATTCCCATATTTGAAAAAAAAACGATATACAGGAAAAATTAAACTTATTTATATTTATTAATTTTATGTAATTACAATTCTAGATAATTATACCCATTTTAAATGAACATTATTTCCTATAAACAAGTGATCTAATCGGGAAAAACGAGAAAAAACTCCTTAAAATGATGTAATTAAACTCTATAGCTCATAAAAAAGGAATTAAATTAATAAAAATAAAACTATAATGAATAAAATATATTTCAATAATTTAATTAATTAATTAATTAATGTATTTCATTTTATTATCTAGGAAAATTTTTTCATGTACATAACACATTCATATATAAGGTAAGGTGTCTCTTATCTCACTTTAACTTCCATGAGATTTCCATTATTTGTAACTTATTTCTTGTATGTGGTGTATGTATACTAAAATTTGAAATATAATATCATAAATATGTTTATATTAATGTAATTTTATTATTCATTGGATTATTATTATTATTTTACATACGATTCTATTTATTACAAAGTGGTTAGGGATTCTACCCGAACATTCATTTTTTTCTTTGGGTTATTCATTCATTATCATTACAAAAATGTAATGATTTTTTTCTGAAATTAGTATATATATTGATCCAAAAAAACATATCTATATAATTTCATCTTTATTTTATGGTAAATAAATGTTTTACAAGGTTCCCTTCTGAATTCTCTCGGATAAACAAGCACGATTAAATAGAACAGATGATTTCTTTTACATTTTCACGTTACCTCAAAAATTTATTTTACGACAAAATTAATTTCCTAAAATCACTCATTTTAAGATGAAAGATACCTTTTTTATTTATAGTTTTATGAAAACTAACATTCCTCACCGCTCTAAAATCTCTTTAATATTTTACTTATACCACACTAAAATGTTTTATTTCTAAACTTTAAAACACTTTTTACATTATTTCACTTCAGTGGGATGTAATTTAGGACAAAAATATAATTATAATGTATTTAAATTATTTTTTATGGGATAAAAATGTTTACAATATTATTTTATTATAAATACAAATTATTTTCCAAAATAAATTTTCATTCAAAATAACAATATCTTTCTTGTCGCACTTTTATTTATGTGAGATATATGCCCTTTTCACTACCATTTAATTGTATATGGTGTTTGTATTTCTATTAGATATATCATATAAAGAGTTTCCTTATTCTCATTATATTCTAATGTATTATTATTTTAATGTCTCAAAGTGGTATGGGACACTTTGGAATGTTTACAGATTATTTGCTCATGAACTTTTCAATGGTCTCATTTAAAAGTATCCTTATCTATGTCAACACCATTTTTGAATATTGTAATTTATTAAGGGTTATCTCTTATGATACCTCCAACCATATTTTGTGTAAGTGTTTTTGATCATTATGAATGTGGATGTGCTAATTTTATACCATTCATGGGTTATAGTTAAAGTATTCACATTTCATATTCTATTTTTTAAATACAAATGTTTATATTGATTTTGTTTCAACATTTTCATATGAATAATGCATTGGACATAGTATATATTCCCCCAATATTTGGGACTTCTGAATCATTATCTGATTGCGCATTTCAAGTAGAGATGTACTTTCGTGGATACATTCAATAGATGCATCATTGGGTCCTGTGGATTATTGGATAGAGTAACAGTGGGGTTGATAAACTCCAGACACATTCTAATTTGATTCACATCAGAGGATGATTTGGTGAAGGATTGGTCTAGTTCTCCACACAGCTGAAATTTCATTTGGTTATACCTCTTCTTATGGTCTTATGATTTCTACATGAACCGTGACTCCTTTATGGCTTCTATTTGAGTTAGTTTCCAAGAAATTACCTTACCTTTTCAAAATCCCATGATTTTGAGAATGTTAGGAAACCTTGTTAATAGATTTATATGTTATAATTCTAGAACAAAAGCTCTCAATCACTCGGTTTATCCATAAATATGTGTGGAAATATATATCTCTAAAATTCCTCCCATGTTTGGGTGGATTATAGTGGAGGAAAAGCTCTATCACAAGCAACTAGTTTTTTATGAGTCGTGGTTCAAATTATACTCCTTCTATAAAAAACTGGGACACCATGTGAATGTCTATAGACAAGGGAGGAAGGAACATTCTCTTCTAAAGGATGCGAGTACATGTGACAACAACAAGGGGTGGGGTTGTAGTGAGGGTGTATTTGGCCAGAGTCAATTAGCTATTTCAATTGGTGATAAGAAGGTTCACAGTAGCCCACAGGGGGGACACCCAATGATGCATGAGTTACTCTAACACTTGTGCAAGGACCTAAGTCATATAGTTCCTATATATGATACTTCTATGCCAGAGGGCTCCGATGTGATGCTGGTAGGGCGTAAAAGAGGGGCTAGGATATGTGATAGAGGAAATTTTCTAGATACTGAGACAGTGACAACATGTGATGTAGGCTATAAGACTCCCTTGACATCTAATTATGCAGTAGCAGTGCACATAGAATGTGGTTCTAGTGAAATAAGTTGATCTGAATTGATTGGAAGAGAGGGAGTGTTATTAGGTGGCAAGAGATAGGTGAAGGACACAAGGGGTGGTCTATAGATCCATTGTTGTTCAACGAGGGAGGATCTGACTATTAATCTTGGTAACCACATTGAAGTTCTGTGAATGATGATCTCAGATAGAACATTGATGAAGCCCAGACTGATGAGAAGGAGGTGTCCAGTGATGAGTCTACTATGTTCCCACTAGGTGATACTACTGATGACCGTCAGGATAGAGGGCCTCCCAGCCCAAGGAGGAGGAAAAACATGAAGTGGAAAGGGGGAAAAGACTATTCATACTTACCTCTTATAATAGAAACAAGGTCATCCCAAAATTTCAATGGCATGAGTATTTAAGGTGATTCAAAATACTCTGGTGTCCATTCCGAGTCCGTGGATCATGGTGTTGCATCCCTTTAGTAGTAGGAGTCAGGTGAGACCCATGATCAATAATTAGAGATGATTTTATATTCAGATTAAGATACAAAGGAAAGTATTTTGGTGATTAATGCCTCTAATGATGAAGATAACAAGATGATGGGAAGTTTTCATAATATACCATCCAATGAAGAGCAGAGTTCCTAGATTGACAAGAATGACTATATACTGATAAGGGGATTCAATGAAGGGAATATTAATCAAGAAGAGTACATGAGAACATTGGACAAGATGTCGTCTTTTTTGAAGATCTATTAGAGGATGTTTTAGACACATGGGTATACTCTATCTCTTGGAATATTTTTAAGGATAATGCTTCTAGTAGGCTCAAATTTCTTTTCAATGGTTTTTTAATTTATCATGATTCTTAAACTGGGTGGTTTCTCACTTTTACCTTAAAAGTGTTTTTGAATAAAAATTGTTACTTTGGTATTGTACTTAGTAATTGACAGGCGGGGCCTGGTATAGCCCCACAATGAATTGTTAGGTCTAATGAGACGAACTAGACTGGGGTTTTACACATTATGTATGGTTTCTTGGCCATGTCTTTGATTTTATGTTTGTGATGTCCAACATTATGCATTCCGTCATTATGAAACTAGTAATTGTGTGTCCATGTGATTATTCAACTAGTATAAAATCCATGGTTATGTTTTATTATTTATTTATTTAATAAAATATTATTCCTTCAATATTATTCTCATGATTATGTTTTAATATAAGTTTCATAATTATTTATTCATGATTCCTTATTATTTACGCTTTCACTATATTACTTAACCATATTGAGCATATACACTCATCCATTTATTATGTTCTATTTCCCCCATAATGTCATTATTTATATTATGAATGAATTGTAAGGTTACTGTAAGAGTTTTTTTGGTGTTAAAAATGGAGTTTCTATGTTTTTTTTCCTTTATTGTTGTAATTTTACGTTTATGTATATAATATTGATTAAAAAAAACTAAATTGACCGGTAATTTGGGATTAAAATCATATATATATGAAAATGTATTATATATAGAATTCACTCTGGGATATAATGGTCAGGGTATTTATACTTAATGGATTTTGGAAGTCATCCACCCCACCCGTGGATAGATGTTGTGTAACCTATAGTGTTCCCATTGTTCCTCCACAATAGAACCTATAGGAAGAGCTACAAAACAATATAATAATTCAAAAATAATATAAACTATATATATTAAAACATATATCCCATCATAAATTTCACAGGTAAATAATATCATAGGAAGAACCCCCATCTCATGCTACCGAATTACCACTAAAACAAGTCTTATAGTAGAGAAAAACCTCTATGACTCATCTATGTTAATCATAGAGATATGGGAGAAAATAAGAATATGTTCTTGGTGCATATCAGTCCACCTAGATCTCAATGCTATCGGAAATAAAGAGTATAAATACTCATGTTAGTCATCATTTACCTTAAACCTGAGTTACTTAGTGGGAATAATATTTAACACTCAAGTGTATAATTATTACCCTCTAACCCAATGATATGGGTGAAATTAAGAATATATATATATATATGTCACCATTGATCATAACCTAGTGAAGTGGGTGACAATACTATAAATACAAAAACAAATTTAACTTATTTCTATATATCCTATTAATTAAAATAAATTTTATTAAATGATATATATATATATATTTATATTTATATATACATCAGGTACTTAAATCCAATGGAGTTTTAATTGAATATCACTATCTTATTCATGACGTCTTCTTAAATATTTAATATTATTTATTAATAAATTCATGTCAACCCAATGAAATTCATGTGAGGATTTAAAAATCATGACTTACAATAATAGTTAATTTTTTTATAGATTACATATATAAGATAATTTGAACTTACTAATTTTTATCACAAATATAATGAAAATTCTTTATAAATCAATTTATTAATTAAAATATCCTTACTAATTTCTATTATTGACATCACCATAATTAAACTGCATCCATATCATGTATTAAATTTAATTAATTATAGATTATTTAATATTAATAATTTATGATTCAGGTCATAAAAATATCAAAATGGGGAAAGAGATGTCATGATAGGAGAGCTCCAACCAGTCAATTCCTCGGTTGAATAGGGCTTCACGAGGGCAGTGGATTTTCTGTGAGATGATGATTCGAAGGCTAAATGGCTATTTATTAGGGGGTTTCCCCTAGATTATATGATATATACATGGGGTATTGATACCTATATGAGGGAATTACAACCTTGGGATCATCAATATAATGTGAAAATCCAAAGAGGGGGATCTACCAAGAAAATGTTTTTCATAACCTTTTGAGAAACATATTTTGGAAGGATTCTCAAAAAAGGAACCATTTCTAGGTTTTGTGACAGGTACCACATGATCTTGAATTTTTTTGTTTAATTCAATCACTTTATCTTTAATTGGGTAATCGTTCCCAATGTACTAACATGTGGAAACACGGTGATCTTGATCATCATTTATCTTTGATCTGGGGAATCTCAAGTCGGCGATGCATACCAGTGGGTTCTTGATGTTTTCACATTCATTTCCTCATTAAATAACCTAAAAAAGGTCTTTGAACCTTATTTTTGGGTTTCTTATTCCAGTTTTCTCCAAATTCATGAATGAAATTTCAGTTTTAATCCCTGTAAAATTAAAAACCATTATGCTAAAGTATGTGTCAAAATATTTGGATCAAATAAGATATAGAGTCATACTTAAATTCTATATGATATTTTGTATTCAATTAGTGTCCCCCAAAACACACTGTTGGGATAAAAAGATAGATTTTGAATCATTTTATAGGTTTTATTAGAGGTTTATTTAAATTATTTTCTAACAGGAAAAGTGATTTTGGCTTCATCTATTGATGACCTAACTATTAGACTTGGATATGATATGTTTCCTAATTTCATTTTTCATTTTAATATAATATTTCATTCAAATGAAAAATATTGTTAAGGATATCACATGAAAATTATATTCTTTAATTAATTAGGATGATTCACAATACAGGTAGAAGATATATTCTGATTGGATAATATGGAAGGTGTTTCTGGACATGGTTTTCAAGTTGGAGAGTATTCAAACCATCAGGATGTACATGGATGGAATGGTGTCCATCTTGAGCTACTTTAATCATATTAATCCTTGGTTTTTTGATGTTCTAGGGTTAATGGGGTCACTTAATGCACTCTCTAGTTCTAAAAAGGGGAATGTTTTTACAAAGGAAATGGTGAAAGGCATGGGGAATGTATTTGATGACATTGAAGAACATGGGGGGGGGGGTCCTCAACATACATATAAAGAATATTGTGTATAATATGGAAATATAAATTTATAGGAATAAGATACCCATAATTAAAGGGATATAAATTCATGTACATTTGAGGATGTTTCTCGTTTATTATCTGGTGGTGATCATGGGTATAAGAACTCATTAGTGGCTGTTGATATCCTTGATAAACTAGGGCTTGAACTGGAAAAATCCCATTAAGGGGATGATCAAGGTGAATCATCAATTCTAGGGCCACATTATATTTCCTCTCATGAGAATGAATTATGTTATTCCACTCTTGCAAGTACACATGCATTGGATGATTCGAGCAAAAAATGGAAACCGAATAACATTTGTGGAAAAGAGTATGATATAGAAGATGATGTTGCATCACCAAAGATTTATTAAATGAATGATGATTCAAAAGAAAAACATAAAACATGATGAAGGGTTTTTAACAATTACTATAAAGAAGTTATGACTAAAGATATATTATTCACATCTCAATGCCACCATGGGAACTAGGCCTCTACATCTTTCTATAGGGTGGAAGACAGAAGACAATTATTTTTTCCCTTTAAAATATAATTGAGACAAGTATAGGTAAGATGAGGATTAAAATAGTCCACATTACAATATATAGTGAATAATTTCATGTATTTTTTCTTTAATTAGTGAATTTTTTATTCTGTATGACCCAAATATCATCTCAGTGTTCCAATTTTTTTATTTTCTTTATAAAGGGTATTGAACCAAAACATCTCCTTAAATATTCAAAGGTAAAATCTTTTATAATTTAATAATTATTTCTTTTTTAATAATTATCAATACCATCTAATTACACTAAATTATTACTA
Organism: Viscum album; assembly: GCA_963277665.1. Taxonomy (NCBI): domain Eukaryota; kingdom Viridiplantae; phylum Streptophyta; class Magnoliopsida; order Santalales; family Viscaceae; genus Viscum; species Viscum album. Next base: position 1,687,356,757 of record OY728163.1, on the reverse strand, counting down.
TATGAAGTTTAGTTCAATACCACAATATGTCTAATTCATCAAGGAAAGTATTTAATTGAATATTATCATAAGAAAATATAATAATAGACTCAAGATACTTGTTTAATTAATATTTATCATCTTATAAGTTCCAAATGATCCAATAAAAGAAATTATTTTGTTCTACATCTGAAATTAAATACAATAGTTATCTTAAAATTTTAATAAACCACGTGTTGTCAATAGCGGAGTAAAATTATTTAAAATAATAAAACACCCCTTTAAATGATCCAAAAGGGATTCATTTTTTTTAATATTGATTAACATGGGAAAGCATGAAAAATGTAAAATCATTTTAATCAAACTTACACAAGGTGAAAATTATTCATTTTATGAAAACACAGGAAAAAGGGGTCATGTGGATGTTTTGGTGCTTATATAACAATTTAGAATTACCTGCCATGTATTTTTCTCAAATCAACCAGAGTGAGGTCATTATTGTAACATCCCAATTTCGGGAGACACGCAGAGGCGCCCCATACCCGATTGGTCACATGGCCTCAATAGCATTTCCCAGAACGACAGAGGATACTGACTAGCAGCGAGGGAATTGGGTGTGATAGTGGAGAGACTATACCCTCATTGGAAGAGTACACTACGGAAGTAAACAACACATACTATAGAAGAAGTAGTAAATATACAACAAGAGTAAAAAATAGAAGACTGGAAGAATAAAAAACTGGAGCACACACACACACACATATGAAATGATGCATAATACATATGTCTAGGAAAGCATCCAAATAACTCACAATGCTGGAAATACAAACAGTGCTAAACCAAGTACAAAAAGAAAAAAATAACAGTTCCTTAGAATCACAAGCCAATGTTTGGTCCCTTTTTCTCCATATCCACAATAATCATGTTCCTGATGTAAAATTGTGCTTCCCCTTATCTATACCCGCAATAATATAATCTGTTTGGGCCCAAAAGCATGACCCAAATAGGGTGTGAGACTAAATACCAGTAGGGAACCACCTAAAGATATGATCCTAATTGTCAATGAATATATAATAGGTAAAAGTCCAGAAAGCAGTGAATAGGAATGTGCTCAGTAGTAAACAATCCACAGTTCAATATAAAGAAGCTATGAAACAACAGCTAAATCTCAAAGAGGTAACTATCTGGGAAATACTCGTAGCCATCCCATTTGGCCCTATCTAATAAGTATAGATAACCCTCTGGGTAGTACACACATCCCAACCCCTCTGGTTATGTCATAGTAATTTAATAAGACACTCAGAGGTAGAGATCACAGTCTATCCCCTCATAGTCAAAGGTAAAGCACGACTCTCTAAGGAAGCTCACATAGTCCATCCCTCGTATAGTCTAGGTAAAAAAAGAATCTTTGAAAGGAATCTATTAGTAAGCTCACATGTGAATTACCCTTATAGCCCCGAGGTCTAGGACTCTTTGAGGAAGCTCACTCGGTCAATTCCCCATATATCTCAGGTCATTCAATTCAAACTAAGAATCTCTGTGGAATCTCATGCAGTCAATCCCCTTATTGTATAAATTAATCTAGGACTCTATGAGGATGATCACTCGGTCAATTCCCCTTATAGCCCCAGGTGGTTCTAGGATCTCTGAGGATGATGACTCAGTCAATCCCCTCTTATATCCTACTACCCCAGGCTCTCACATCCTCGTGTTGGTCGACAATCATAGTAGTGTAATATAGCCAATTTAAGCCTACAGAACTACTTGGTTAAATTTTCTACATCATAACAAGCATGCCATAATTCAACTCTCCACCCTACAATAACAAGCATAGAAAATAAGAAAGGTAGCCAAAGGCTACACATGATCATAAGTTCGTAAACAGAACAATGCATGGACTAAACACATCCAAATAATAGAAATCAACCCAATTCAGGTCCAAATTACCTCTACACAGCCATAAAAGCATGGAAAGAAATCAACAGGGGTAAAATGGTAAACACAAAATACCCCATTCAAGGTTATTGGTGGAATTTCCACATAATACTCAAAGAATTCGAACTTAATGGAACAAACCACCTACCACGGGGTTAGGAGATCGAGATACTTGAACCACGAGGCATGAATCATGTTATAACGTGGTAGATCTAAGAAAACACACAAAACACTCAACCCAAAATAACTCATGAAGGAAGAGAAATTGGTAGACGAAGCTCTATGAGAATAGAGAACTCACCGATTTGATTCCAATGCAACCGACGAAGTTCGATTCGGTGGACGAACAGAGGATTGGGGATTCGTCAAAGATCCATGGTCGTATGTGCTCTCTTGGATGAATGATACCTAAAATGAGGTGGTTATGTCTATCTGATGAGACCCCGGTGAGTTTAATGAAAAAACAAAACACACAGTGTGTACTTCTAGAGTACACGACATGTAATTACTTTTTCTGTACTTCGCTTTAGGTTGCCTCCACGTCACCCCACACGACGGTGTGTGTGGTCGTGACACGGCCAACACACAACATCATGCAGCATCAAAGTACATATCGTGTACTAATAATGTACACAGCGTGTACTTTAAAAATTTCAAGAAACTCCTCTTTTCAAAAAAAGTCCAGAAAAAGGAAAAACATACATGAAAAGAAGGTCTGGGTACTTAAAAACTTCCACCCAGCAAGAAAATCGTCCCTGAATTTCCCTAGCACAGCGTAGAATACAAAAACACGAAAATATGTGGCCACTATGCACGTACATTGTCCTCCCTCTCCCATGTCTCATCCTACAACCATCCGTGCTTCCATAACACTCTTACCAGAGGAACATACTAGCCACAAAGTACATTTTTCTTCGATCGGAAATCCAGATAGGATGCTCCTTGAAAGATGCATCCACCTCCAACTTGACTTCCTCAGGTTGGAAAGTAAGAGATGAGTATGAAAAGTAACAACGGAGTTAAGAAACTTGGAAAACATCATGTATAGCCCGGTACCACAGAGGTAACTAAAACCGATAGGCCACCAGCCCAAATCTCTCCAACACCTCAAACTGCCTGATGTTCCTTGGAGAAAGCTTACCCTACCTCCTAATCCTCTGGTTTCCCAACCTCGGTGTGACATGTAGGAAAACCTAATCCCTGAACTCAAACTTCAAAGCTGTCTCTACTGATCAGCATAAGACTTATAAAAGGACTGTGTGGTAGCCATCCTCTTCTGAATCAACTGTATCTGCTCTGTGGTCTCTTGAATAAGATGAGGTCCCAAAAAATATGCCTCTCCTATCTCCAACGAACATAAGGGTGATTGACATGGATTACCTTAAAAATCCTCATATGGTTCATTCTGGATAGTTTCTTGAAAACTATTATTATAGGAAAAATGTACAAGAGGTATATTCTTCTCCCAAGAACCTCCAAAATCCATAATGCATGCTTAGAGCATGTCCTCAAGTACCTGAATCGTACACTCAGATTGGCCATCTTTATGGGGGTGGTAAGATATACTCAAAAGTACCTATGTACCCAATGCCTTCTGAAGCCCCTGGAAAACCCAAGAAGTAAAACATGCATCCCTATCTGAAACAATGGAGTGTAGAACTCCATGTAGACGTAAAATATCTTGGATGTACAACCACCCAGCTCATCAATGATGAAGGTCTTTTTGATTGGCATGAATTTAGAAACCTTCATGAGTCTGTCATTGAAAACCCAAACTGTGTCATTCCCATGAAGCGACCTCGGTAAACCGGTCATGAAGTCTATCACAACATCATTTCACTTATACTCAAGAATGGGTAACTGTAGTAAAAGCCTTGCTGGTCGCTGATGCTCCACCTTCACATGATGACAAGTGGAGCACCTCAAGAAAAAACTAGCAACGTCCCTATTCATACCTGGCCACCAATACGGACAGTGTAGATCACAATACATCTTGGTGATTCCAGGATTTACTTCCCAAACTGAGGAATGAAATTCCCACCTCAGCTCCTCACGTATATCTGTTGGCACACATATGTGTCCCGAGAAACCCAAGATTTAATCCTCTCCTATGGTCCACCCAGGAATAGGGTCCCCTCCTGACTTTCATTCCCCTAGGACTAGGCCTTACGAATCTGATTGTTTCCTCATTTTTACTTGATCAAGAAGAGTAGAGGTAACAACTATAGAAGAACGAAACTTCTTCCCCTGACTATCTTGCACCTCCAAATGCATCTGGGAGAATAGATCCATAAGCATCCACTCACTACTGGCCTCTTAAACTGCATGTATTTGAGTCCTTCATCTCAATGCATCAGCCACAGAATTTCCTCTTCCAGGTGTATAGGCAAGCTCGAAATCAAAGTAGTTTAGGTACTTGACTCACCCTCTCTGTCTCAAATTCAGATCACGCTGAGTGAAAATGTACTTGAGACTTTTGTGGTCAGTGAGAACCATAAAATGATCTCCTAGAAGGTAATGTCTCCAACATCGTAAGGCATGAACAATAGCTTCCTACTCCAGAATGTGCATCGGGTAGTTCCTCTCATGTGGCCTCAATAGCCGAGACCCATACACAACAACTCCATCTCACTGCATGAGCCCAACTCCCAGACCGATACCTGAAGAATCATAATACATAGTATATATCTTCCCCGGCTCTAGAAAGATGAGTATCGGTGTTGAAGTCATCCTCCCCTTCCTCTCTTGAATGGATGGCTCACAAGAATCTGACCACAAGAACTTTGCAACCATCTTAGTTAGACCCGTCAGTGGTGCTGCTAAGCTTGAAAAGTCTTGTATGAAGCATTCTTAGTATCCAACAAGCCCTAGGAAGCTTTTTACCTCAATGAAGATCTTTGACTGCTCATGTGTCTACTGATACACATATCTATGAGATGACATGACCCAAGAAGTGAATCTTGTCCATCCAAAAGTGGCACTTTGAGAGATTATCATATAACTGATGTTTCCTCAGTGTACCCAAAACAATATCAAGATGTGTGTCATGGTCGTGTTGAGTGTGAGATTACACCAGGATATCTTCCATGAATACAACCATGAAGGAATCCAATTATCGATGGAACACTCGATTCATCAGTGCCATAAAAGCTGCCAGCGAGTTCCTGAGACCGAACAACATAACCATATACTCGTATAGACCATACCTGCTCCTGAAGGCTGTAAGAGGTGTATCAGATGGTCTAATGCGCAACTGAAGATAACCGGATCTCAAGTCAATCTTTGAGAAAAATCGGGCTTCTCGAAGCTGATCAAAGAGATCATCAATCCGTAGAAAGGGATATCAGTTCTCAACCGTCAACTGGTTCAACTTATAATAGTCCATGCAAATCCTGATGGTATCGTCTGCCTTCTTCCCAAATATGAGAGGAAAACCCCAAGGATAAGTACTGGGTTGGATGAAACCCTTTTCCTGCAACTCCTCCAACTACTTCATGAGTTCATGCAACTCTGGTGTAGCCATCCTATAAGTAGAAATGGACACCTGTGCTTCTCTAGGAACAAGCTCAATTGAGATGTCTACCTCACACTCTAGAGGAAAACCAGAAAATTCCTCTAGAATGAAATCTATGAAATGACCTATGGCTAGAGGAAAGTGTAATTGTGAAGTCCCATGGTCATCTATATAAAGACTACAAATTTGGGATGTAACTCCTCCCAACCCATGATGCCTTGGACCCGCTCTGATTTCCTGGACATCCCACTCGCCCTTATAAAGAAAGGATCCACCCTTTGGCGATATGAAACTCACCCTATGGTGAAAACAGTTCAAAACTGCCTAGAATAGAACTAACCAATCCATCATGAGAATGACATAATATCTCATCATCTCCAGGACATTGAGGTCCCATAGGAAGTGACATCCACCAACCTATAGAGGGAACTCTTGCACTAATGTACGCTAGATGTTCTTATCTCCAACGGAGTGTCTACTGTCAAAATATCAGCAGAAGAAAAGATACAGATCCCATTTATTTCCACGGCAACAACAGATATAAAACTATGGGAAGCCCATGTATCAAAAAGAAAAAATGCTAAGACCAAGGTTACTAATATCGTACCTAGAATGGTAGATGGTCCGAGATCCTTCTCTTTCTAGGTCTGCTCCACTACAAATGTCTGGCCTGTACCGCGGCCCTATGACCCTACCTGACCACTCTGACCTGATCCACCCTGATGTCACTAAAAACCGGGTGAATGGATACCAAATCTACGACCTACACCTTAGTATGAATGACCGGAAGAACTCTTGTTCCTAGACTGGTGAGATGATGGTGGCACTGCTCCTGAATGATGAGTCATAGAGGAACTCCTGTCACCTGCGGGTGGTGAGAAGAACTGGAAAAAGCGTTGAAGTTGACCCATCTTGCTGCAATATTGGCACTCCATCGGGTCTCTCGGGCAACGTGGCCTCATATGTCTACTCCTCCCGCACTGGCAGCACACCACGTGGCTACCAAGAGCTTCATCCCGCCTACTCTAATCTTCATGTGCGGTCTCCCTACGACTCTTTTTTCTATCAACTGGAGGAATACATACTCTAGATACCAAACCGCCCTGGATCATAGCTCCATAATCCCTCAGACTACACTCTGTAATAAGCACCTAGTTAAAGTTAGAGAATATCTAAGTCAACCTAAAGATGTTCAACTTTGACTGGATCTCCTTCCTAAGTCCATACTCAAATTCCCTAGCTAGGAACAACTCATCACCTGCTGGAATAGGCTTGAAACACTGCAGCTCCGTGAAGTGAGAGGAATACTCCATCACAAAAAGAGTACCCTGCTCCAGGATCACATACTCTCAGGCCTGATCGGACCTCAAGGACTACAGGTAGAAGTAACAATAAAAGATACACTAAAACTCCTCCCAAGACATATTATGGTGGTGTCCTGCCTGAGAGATGACATGACACCTCCTCTTGGCGGAGTCTCAGATCATGTAGGTTGCGAGCCTCACCCTCTTCTCTGGTGGTACCTCAACATGCTCTAAGATCGTCAGCGTGGCTTCAAGCCACAACTCTGCATCCTGTGGTCCGACTTCCTCTAATAATGTTGGAGGACGATGCTGCTGGAAAACCCGCATCAAATCTACCATCGACGGGGCACAATGAATCACTTTTTGGAAGGTCTGCATCATCCTCAGAAAACCCTCCCTAAACTGCGCATTGGTGCCTGCAAATAGTATAACTACTGGTCCAAAGGCTTCCACAATAGGAGGATCCACAAGATGTCCTTGATCATCCATATCAGGCATCTGATCATTTCCCTGCAGCTGGCAGTCAACTGGAGGATGTCTAGGTGGCATGCCTCTGTAAGGTGAAACACACACTTAGATTCAAGATTATCAAGGACTGAATACTGAAGGCACAAGAAGAAAACCAGAGAATTAAAGCATTCATGTTAAAAAAAAACATGACTACATGGTGTGTATTTTCCCTACACCGAACATTCCCTTAACTCATCAACATAGGCATGTACTCCCGCCACAACTGGTCATGTAACACCCCAAAACACACAACGTGTTGTCCTAGAACGTGACGTGTACATGAATCCACTTTCATTGCCACAATCCTTTTGCATGGTTAAGCCAAAAGGCTCTCCTAAGACAATACTACATGAAGTGTTCAAGGAAGACACAATGTGTACTAGATAAGATTCACATGGCCCGTGTTGTTAGTGACACAATCAGACACACGACTCAAACTACACGGCGTGTTCCTGATAGACACGACGTGTAAGAGAAAGGATAACACTGACCCATGTGGTTCGTGACATGGCCAGGTACCTAGGTTAGAATACACCACATGTTTATACGGAACATAACGTGTATTAGAAATGACTCGGACAACCTTTGTTGTTAGTGACATGGGTGGGAATGGGGTCGACACGACACATCATGTAGGGAATATAAATAACATGTTCACTCCAGATTTTTCCCATCCCATGGCTCTGCCCACATGGCCTATGACACGGTCAAAGACTACACAACGTGTAAATAGAGTACACAATGTGTACATAAGAAAAAAATTTTCTTCCTGAATATAATAACTCATGGCATGTACTTAACATTACACGACATGTATTCTGAATTTTTCTGGATAGTAAGCCTCAGAAACTACTACGAAACCCATAAAAACACTGAAACAAACATTGAAAGTGCCAAATTCTAATCTGAGAGGGCCCATAATCCCGACGAATTAAAGTTCAGCATCCTATTCAAGTTATAAACAAGAGAACATTGCAATGATCCACCAAATTTTTGTCCATGAGGTCCCATAACACCTTAAGAACCAATGTTTTTTATTAATTCCAACAAACCTCTACAAAAAATACCTTACTGAACAACATGTATTTTTATCAAGGAAACTATCACAACAACATACATATTTTACACATCATCTATCCCAATAACATGAAATCATTAATGCATCATAGATGACATGGAAAAAATGCATGTCCTGGATTTCTAACAAGTGCTTCTATAATGCATGAGATGGAATATCCTCATCTTATCGGGTTGAAATAGAAATAGATCCTGAATAACGTCAACAACAACAAAACAATACATTTGAGTCACCCAATAGTGAAAATCAAATCAACCGTAAATTTGAAAAACCATTCAAATTGAAATAACGAGGTAGATTGGATTTTCCAGGTACATGGGTTAGCTACTCTTAGGCACAATATATTACCAAGTATCTATTCTATCCTATCTCTGGATCCGAATAGTATGTCAAGAGAAAAGAGACCCTTTGATACCACTTTGTAACGTCTTGGTTCCAGGAGCCACCTAGAGGTTCCCCGTACACAGTTGGTCACATGGCCTCAAGTGCATTTCCCCGAATACCAGTGGCTGCTGACTAGAAACAAGGGCCTTGGGTGTGATAGTGGGGAAACTATGACCTCACTGGCAGAGTACATAACAGAAGTAAAAAACACATACTATAGTGGTAGCAGTAAATATCCAACAATAATAAACATCAGATGAATGAATGAATAATCCACCAGAGCACGCACGCACACACACACACACACATATATATAAAATAATGCATAATAAATGTGTCTAGGAAAGAAGCCAAAAAAGTCTCAATTCTAGGAATACAACCAGTGCTATACCAATTACAAAAAGAAAAAAACAATAGCTCCTCTACAACACAAGCCATAGCTTGTCCCCTTACTCTCCAGCTCCACAAAAATCAAGTACCTGAAGTAGAAGGGTGATAGCCCTTATCTATATCGGCAACAATATAATCTATTTGGGACCAAAAGCATGACCCAAACAGGGTGTGAGAATAAATCCTAGTAGGAAACCACCCGTAGATCTGTTCCTAACTGTTAGTGAATATATGGAAGATAAAAGTATAGAAAGCAATGAATAGGAATGTGCTCAGCAGTAAACAATCCACAGTTCAATATCATGTAGGAGTGAAACAACAACTGAATCTCAAACAGGTAACCCTCTAAGAAGTACACAAATCCATACAATCTGGTCCTATCTAAGAAGTACTTACAACCCTCTAGGTGGTACACATATCCCAACCCCTCTTGTTCTGTCATAAGAATATAATATGACTCTCAGAGGAAGCGCTCATAGTCTATCCCCTCATAGTCAAAGGTAAAGAAAAACTCTCAGAGGAAGCTCACATATTCCATTCCCCGTATATTCTAGGTAAATACAGACTCTATGAGGATGCTCACACAGTCCATTCCCCTCATAGTCAAAGGTAGTCAAGGACTCTCTGAGGAAGCTCACATGTCAATTCCTCTTATAGCCCCGAGGTTAAGGACTCTCTGAGGAATCTCACTCAGTCAATTCCCCTTATAGCCTAGGTCATTCTATTCAAACAAAGACTCTCTGAGGAAGCTGACACAGTCAATCCCTTTATAGTCTAATGTAATAAAGGACTCTATGAGGAAGCTCAGTTGGTCAATTTCCTTTATAGCTCCAGGTGGTTCTAGGCTCTCTGAGGAAGCTCACTCGGTCAATCCCCACTTATAGCCTACTACACTAGGTTCTCACTGCCCTGTGTTGGTAAAAAAGCATATAAGTGTAATATAGCCAATGTAAACCTACATAACTACTTAGATAAAATGACTACATCATAATAAGAATGTCAGAATACAACTCTCCACCCTTCAACAACAGGCATGGAAAACAGGGAAGGCGGCCAAAGGCTAAATAGAACCAAACATTCATAAATAGAACAATGCATGGGCAGGAAACATCCAAAGCATATCAATCAACCCAATTCATGTCTAAATTACCTTTACAAATTCATAAAAGCATGACCAGAAATCATCAGGTGTAAAACGGTAAACACGCAATGCCTCGTTCAAGGGTATTGGTGGAATTTTCACATAATACTCAAAGAATGCGAACAGAAAGGAACAAAACACCTACATCGGGGTTTGGAGATCAAGATACTTGAACCAAAAGGATTGAATCGTCTTAGAACTCCCTAGATCTAAGAAAATGCACAAAATGATCAACCCACGATTACTTATGAAAGTAGAGAAATTGGAAAACGATGCTTTAGGAGAAGAGAGAAATCACCAATGTGATTCAAATGGAACTGACAGAGTTCGATTCAGAGGATAGACAGAGGCTCATGGATTCCACGAAGATCCACGACTGTACGGGCTCTCTCAGACGAATGAGACCTAAAAGAAGATGGTTCTGTCAGTCAGACATGACCCCGATGCGTTTAATGAAAAAAACAAAATACACGGCATGCACTTTTTTTGTACATGGCGTGTACATACTGTTACCATACTCCAATTTAGGCGGCCTCCACGTCACCCACACAACCGTGTGTGTGGCCCTGACACGCCCAGCACACGGCCTCCTACGACAACGATGTACATGGTGTGTACTAACAAATTTCACGGCGTATACTAGAAAAATTTCCATAAACTCCACTATTATCATAAACTCTAGAAAAAGGAAAAACATACTTGAAAAGAAGGTCAGGGTTCTTACAGTTTTCACCTTTCCAAAAAATATATCATAAATAAAATTAGAAAATATTTATTTTAATTCATGTAGTATATATGTATTTATAATATATAGATATAGTTGTTAAAAAAGTAGGATTGATGAGGATTATTCTTCACAAACATACAGCAAAAATAAAGTAAAACAATTACTATTTTTATTATAATATTTTTTACAAGTTAATAGTCATCTAAATTTTCTTTCTAGCCTATAAATTTTCCAAATCTCATGGGTAGATTTATTTTGGTCAGATTTTCAACTTCCTATTTTTTAAAAAATCCATACTCTAATTGGTATTAATGAAAGTTAAAATTAAAACAAAATTGTTCATAAATTTTGTGTTTTTATCAAAATACCCCTACTCGATTAATGAAAACCACACATCATTTAATATTTATAATCAAAATGACAAAAGAATAATAAATTAAACTTGAAAAATAATTCATTATGGTTATAAATAGTAAGGTAGAGTATCTAATTCACATAAACACTTCTCTTGAATATATATTAATCCACATATTGGGTATTCTCATTCTTGGTATTATTTTGATTTATTCATTATAGTAAAATCTTTTTCAAAATAATTCTTCACTGTTTGAAGATGACAAAAAAATATCAAAAATGATAATAAATTTTCTCTAAAGATTGTCTATCATAATAAAAATTATGAAAATTTTAAATCATATATCCATAAAAAATATTTATATATGTAATCCAAGAATATATTACATATGAAGAGAATTTTATTTTAAGCACTTAAAATTTTAAAGGTGTTTTTAGGATGATCAAACTTCTTTAAAAAAGTGAAACTCATATTGTTTTCATTATAATTTCATTATAATCATCAATATTTTATCTTCATAATTCTTTATATATATATATCAATACTCAAAAACCGGAAGTGGTTAAATAAGAATTCAATTTTAGGGAACATAATTATCTCATGGTATCGTCCTAATCAAATAACCGTATCACTTTTTCATCCATATTATGATCTTTCATGAATTCTATAACAATAGTGGTTTCATCTATTCGGAGAAATTTCTACAATATTTCACCCATATAAATATAAATAATATATACATATATAGATAAGTTGATATTAAAATAGAGTTATTTAATAAAAATATTATATCAAATTTAAGACTTTCCACCATCTACAAAAATATTCAACTATGCCAAAATATTTTAAAAATCCCTCCAAAAGGGTAACTACCAAATCTAAGATCAATGATGAATACTTTTTTTATATCTAACACTTTATAATGTAGAAATTTAAATAATAATATTTATACCTATAATCCAGTATTTTCTCTCAAGAACTATCATGTTTCTCTACAAAACCACCTAAATAACTTATTTATTACATATTATAATAAAAAAATTCATTAAAACTAAAACAATTTCCAAATTCTAAGAACATGTTAAGTCCTTTTTTGGTTGAACCTATAATACTACATTCTCTATACTTTTGAAGATATTAATTCTCAAAAATAATATAGGTCATTAATAAAATGATCATTATATCATCTAGATATTTTATGATATATTTCCATTTAAATATTTTTTTTTTCATTTTTAGATTTATTTACACACAATACAATGTTTAAACAAACCACAATAAACTGTTGAAATATTATTATTTAATATTAAATTTACTTCTGATCTTTTATTTTGTTTTATATTGAGAAGATTAATTAAATTATGAATAACTATATATTACAAATGTATAAATCTATTTAATTCATTAAAAATTAAAATAAAATAATTTAAATATTAAAAGATATGTTTAAAAAAAATTCTTATTTGTTCACAAAGTGTTTTTATCTTAATAAATTAAATTAATACATATTAAAGAATGATCTTAATAACATATTTTGATCATATTCCCTTTAAAATATTTTAAAATTAACCAAATGGTCTTTTTAGTCATGTAATAAGAATAAATCTAGTTTTATGCTTAAAAATATTGTGTTTAAAATGATTTTCATTTCATTTTTGATGATTATTTTAAAATGAATTTATTTTATTTATAGGAATTTAAATTGAATAAATTATTAAAATATTTGAAACAAAAATTTAAAAAAATTATTTTGGAAACAACTATATTTTCTCAAAATTAATAGTAAAGATAATATTTTTTGTAAAATAGAGTTAAAACAGTTTTTCCAGTGGGGTTGGCTAAACTAAGGTATAAGAGTTAAAATTACCCATAAACTTGTATAAATAGTATTTTTTAAGATATTTAAACCTTATATTATCATAACTTCAAATTATATTCCATTTTATTCCAATTTCATAAGAAAGTGACTTTATATTTTTTAAATCATTTATGTAATTCCATGTGTGTCCGTCCCCTCACTTAATAAAGGGAAAATATTCTCCTCAATTATTCACAATATTTGGTAAATTTAGATGTCATGACCCATCCCCCAAGGCCCAGTTCATGACAATGTCAATCCTACCTTCCATAGGACAGGGGCATGTGACTAGCACCGAAAGGCGTACTCCCTAAAACGGGAAGGAATTTCCTATAAACCAGTACATACACAAAGATAAGAACACAAAAAAAGAAACCACTAAGTAAACTGCTGTAGTAAAAAGAGTGTTGAAAGTAAAGGGGCCAGAATATAATCCAAACTGAAAGTACGAGTACAACTCAAAAGTTCAAATACAACTGAAAAGTGAAAATAAGCACCAGGATCATCCACCACATATCCTACCTAAAGGGTAGCTACAGATCTTCTCCTCACCACTCCATGTGCATCACTTTCCTCTGCGTCACGTCTCACCGAATGGTCCACCTCCAGAAATCATAAAGTCCACGCTCCCTCAGGCTCGATCCATGATGTACGTCATCTGCACCAGACACAACAAGGTGCGGCTGAAGCCCATGCAGGGGTGAGTATAACAATACTCAGTAGGGACCCCAGAAACCCATAAGTCTCCTAATGTTCTAGAAATGAAAACCACAAATGAAGACATCAAATTTACATAGGTATATGCCCATACATACACCAATGTTATCAAGATAAGCACATCTCATACATGAGGTAAGAATACCACAAAGGTAACACCATGAAGGAAACACCACAAGGGTAAAAGTACCGCACATGTATCACCATGAAGACAGTACCACAAAGGTAAAAGTACCACATTAGTATCCCCACGAAGATAGTACCAAGAAGGTAAACGTACCACATAGGTATCACCTCGAAGATATTACCATGATGGTAAAAGTACCGCACAACATGGCCTCAATCACAAGCACGAAGTAATGACCGCTCACACCATGATTTATTCTAGGGGTAGTATAAAATAACATCCCCCGTCACATCGTTGAACACCTCGGCTACTAGAGAACTCCTCCTATATTTGAGTATGTTTGGCTTCCCGCATCACACAGAGGCTCTTCCCACTAATCTTTCACTGTTTTGGTACTTCTCTTATCGATTACTTTGGGTCTACTACGTCAAAAAAAGGCGCTCCCCACCATGGGTCTGCCACGTCACATAGAGGTTCTCCCCGTGGTGGCCTGCTGAGGTACATATCCTTTTGAGTATCATGTATCTGCCACGTCACATAGAGGCACTCCCCACTGTGGGTCTACCACATCACACAGAGGCGCTCCCCACTAGGCCTGTCAAGTCACTCCGACTTGTTATGGTCAACGGTTGTCAGATCTTAGCCAGTCGTAGGGTTCCTCACATAGCATGCTTGGGAGAACCACTCCCAAAGCCATTGCTAATAACTCAACCTCCTCTATGTCCCATGAAGAAGTATCCCAATGAACCGTCATGTCTAAAGGGACCCAACACTATATGCGACACATCAATCAGACACCCGGTCTGTGAGTTATTAGAATTTCTGCTCCTAGGGCCTATTTGGATTCGTGGTCCAATACAACTCGATAATACTAAAAGCAAACCCAAAACTAGTGTGGAGTATTCCAAAATTACCATCTCGATACAAGGATTCCAATGATTTAGACGGTTCATCAAAAGATCTCATGGTTCACATGTTATGGCCACGAAGGTGTAACCGGATCCAGATGGGCCCAGGTCTGGTCCGACCCGGTTAGACCGACCCAGCCTGGGCCGACTCGAACTAGTTTGGGTCGACCTGGTCCTATTCGGGTCCGACCTTGATGTCTTGGGCCTTAGTGGGCCGGGCCTAACCCATTGGTGCGGACCTGTGAACCAGGCATCTATTTGATGAACCTTCTATAGAACATGAATCCTTAGATCAAGATGGTCCATTTGGTATACTCCACAAGAGTTTTGGATATGGTTGGAGTATGGACGGGTCGGATCAGACCATGAATCCAACTAGGCCCTCAGAGCAAAAACGCTAATAACTTACAGAATGGGCGTTTTTTTGACACACCGTCTATTATGTTTTGTCCTATAAGACATGATAGATCATTGGGATACTCTTTTCGTGGGACTTTGGGGTGGTTTAGGTATGACCCATTTCTTGGGGAGTGTTTCTCCCAAGCATGCTATGTGCAGAACCCCGTGACTAGCTGAGATCTGACGACTGCTAACCATTATGAGTCAGAGTGACTCGACAGGACAAGAGGGGAGCACCTCTGTGTGACATAGTAGACACACATTGGGGAGTTCCTTTTTGTGAGGTGACATACCCATGGTAATAAACAGGAGGAGTACCTCAGCAGGCCATGAGGGGGTGCTCCTCTATGTGACGTGACATGCCCATGGTGGGGAACACCTCTGTGTGACGCAGAAGAACCACGATACTCGATAGGAGGAGTACCTCAACAGTCCAAGACATGTTGGAAGCACCTATGTGTGACACGACAGGTCCACTATACATGATAGATGAGGACTTCTCCAGCATTCGAGGTGTTCGACTATGTGACTAGGGATGTTACTTGTTACTACCACTAGAATAAATCCTAGTGTGAGATTTTTTTACTTTGTCCTTGTGATTGAGGTCATGTTGTTTGGTAAATTTACCTTTGTCATACTATCATCATTATGTTACCTATTTGGTACTTTTACCTTTGTGGTACTATCTTTGTGATGCTACTAGTGTGGTACTTTTACCATTGTGGTACTACCTTCGTGGTGTTACCTTTGTGGTGTTACCATTGTGGGATTCTTCCCTCATGTATGAGAAGTGTTTATCTTGATAACTTTGGTGTATGTATGGGAATATATGTAAGTACAATGGATTTATTTCTATGTGGTCTTCCTCTGTAGAGCTCTGGGAGTCCTACGAGGTCTTGGGATCCCTACTGAGTATTGTTATAATCACCCCCGTACAGGCTTCACCCGTACCTTGTTTTTTCTGGTGAGAATGAAGGTTCCAGGCGCTGGGAAAGCGCGTGGGTGTATGTGACCACTTGGATTTTATTCATTTAGCAATGATCAATCAGTGATCAATATTACGATAAACTCCAGTCTCCACGGATCAATTCATATAAATAGACAAAGAATAAGAAAGGTTCCAGAACCAAAAAATAGGATCATTACATGTTGATTATAATTAATTTAATCAATTGAAAATAAGTACCTTTTGGTGTCCTTTCTTCGTATATATTTCTGATAACATTCTGATGTGATACGTCATTGTGTCGTAGAAGCCAAGGGTAGACTTCCTCTAGCAGTGATCCACACATGCACCTCGTATCTTTGGACGTCGCCAAAGGATTCTCCGGGTGCTAGCGTGGAGAAACCTTTTCATACGTTGTCCGCCTTAGATCGACTTGATTTGATGGAAGAGGATCTCTCTCGGTCTTCGGAGCATTCATAGAGGAAGAGGTTCTTTTGGACTTCAAAGAATTCTCCAGAATTGTTGTGTACAATGATTCTCTTATTTAGAAAAGAGTTGGGGTTGTGAGGATATTTATAATCGGGTTTGAGGTTCTAGAGTTATGATAATAAATAAACATGTTAAACATTTTATTTATTTCATTGAATCTTATTTAAAACCCCCATGTCAAATAATTAATTCCTTGACATGCACCCACGCTGATTATAATAAATATCATTTAATGAAAAAAATATTAAATCCTCAAAATCGGGACTGGAAAACTACACGGCTTGTAATCATTAATACACTTGGATCTGCCATGACCCTATTAATGCAACAAATATTCTAGGACATTATTATATTATAGTCTTGCAGAACAATGAACAATATATAAAAAGAGTACATTTATGTAATAAAAGTACAAAATACTTGGTTCTCAGGACACCAACCCCAACAAAGAAGATGTACAATGTTGATCAAAGCTTATGGAGCTATAACTAGATAGTGCGCGGAGGTGGACCATTCAGCGAGACGAGACATAGAGGAGACATATGGATGTATAGTGCTGAGGAGGCAATCTATACCTACCCTTTAGGTAGGATCCCAAGTGAACGATCAATGAGCTAATTTTAACTATTCAGTTGTATTTTTACTTTTGAGTTGTACTCGTACTTTCAGTTGGGCTTGTATTCCGACCCCTTTACTTTCATCACTCTTTTTACTAAAATAGTTTACATAGTGGTTGCTTCTTTTTGCATTCTTTTCCATGTATATGTACTGGTTTAAAGTCAATTAATTCCTATTTTAGGGAGTATGCAATTTGGTGCTAGTCGCCTGCCCCTGGCCTATGGAAGGCAGGCTTGGGGTAGTCACAACATGGGCCTCAGGGGAAGGGCCGTGACCAAGTGGCATCAGAGTGGTTCTGTTCTACCAAAGAACTAAGACTCTGACCTTTTCTGTGAAGAAATATTGTTACATTCTATGAGTGTGGTTTTCAGTTTGAGAAGCTCAATGTTGGTGTGGCGGCCAATGTATCCATACACTAGGACCCTGAATTCTAGTTTCTGACTTAGCACACGAAAACATTTACTACGTGTGATTTTTAAAATTTTTTCTTTTGATTTATTTGGATTTATCTCATCAGGTATAAATTAATGACCATAGAGCACATGTTCTTTATCAGGATGCTGCCACAAAGACAACCACCCAGGTTTCTTAAGAGAGTACTCGATGATGGCCCACCGAGTGATGAGTCCTCGATGGAGGTCCCTCTTATGGCGTTATCACCTTCGGGTGGTGTACCAGTAGCACCACAACCCGTTGGATGATCATTTCCACCAGCCCCACTAGTAGAGGATGCACGCCGACTGAGTGCATTTCATGAGTTCTAGTGATAGAGGCCACTGCGGTTTCAAGTTGAGATAGATTCCCCGGTAGCGGAGGAGAGGCTAGAGGCTGTGGCTAGATATTTCCGCCTAATTGAGACGCCAGTAGAGAAGATAGTGATCTTATATTTTAGTATTTTTTTAGTGAGTGACGATGTGGATGTTCTATATAGTGATGAGGATTTGGTACGTGGATCGTTGCTCAAGATAGTGCATTCAGATAGTGCGTCAGCTATATCACAACTTGTTGGTCATCAGTTACAACCAGTGGAACTGGTAGAGAACACATTTAGGCTATGTTCCTTACAAGAGATTCATCATAAGATATTCCTCAAGTTCCGAGGCAATCCCAACTCATAGGTGGCAGAGGAATAGATTGAGGAGGTTGCTGAGAGTACTCTAGAGCTTCTACAACTTCATCAAGATGACATGTCAGTAGCTGAGTATTAATTGAGGCATACCAACTATTCCTGGTACTTAATGAATATGATAAAATCAGTGCTTCAGGTCTCAGACTTCTGAGTGAGTTGTGTTTAAGGAAATTTGATCCAGCACAGTTCCTCTATGAAATCCTACCTATGTTAGGGTGACAGAATGAACATTTATGGAAAAATGTTATTTGGTTGAGTGGATACAATCGGTGAATGTTAGTAGTGGGAAAGCTAGAAACTGGCACCAGTCTCAGAGACATGGTCTTGTAAAAATGTTTCAGGAAGATGAAGTGTTTGGGACATATGAGTCTGCAGGGCTACCGATGTGGAAGCAGATATAGTAGAGGAACATGATTTGGTGTACATATCGACATGTTACAACCACCCCCTTAGTGTTCCCCACTTGGCTCAGGGATCTAGAGGACATGGGAAAGGAGTAGCTGAATATGGTCAAGGAGTGTGACCCAAAATCTCTAGGAATGATTCAATGAGAGGTCTATGTCTACAACTAACTACCGTATTAATAGAAATTGGTACCAATAATTCCTTCCTTTCATGAATCTTTCCCAAAACCTAGAGTTTCTGGTTAATCCATTGACTTGATCCTCACGTCTGGAGATACATTTCGGAGGAGACTCAACAATCACACTTACGCTGAGGGTGTGATCTGACCCTTGAGGTGAGAGTTTCAGTTGGAACTTTTTGGTGGAAGCATCGAGGCCTTACGACGTTAGTTTGGGCATGGACTGGACATCAACAGATCATACATAGATTCAAAATATTTGGAAAATGGTTGTGGTTTACCTATAACATTGAAATGGAGGTTTCCTTGGTTGGTGAAAAATGAAACCCAAGCAACACAGGATAAAATCATGCATTGGAGAGTGCATCCAATCACTCTCGAGTCGGCCAGATTTACCCTCATGTAAACAAGAGTTTTGAGTTATCAGTTCAAAACAATAGTTGTCAAGCTTGTGCACATCTTTTGAAAATATGTTTCCTGAATTACCTCCCCGAAGGGAGAGGGATATCTACTTTGGCTAGGTAGTAACAGAGATTTGTACCTAACTTATTCAGGGTAGCAACACCCTTTTAAGCTTCGATGAAAAAGGGGGAGCCTTTCCTGTGCATGGATAAGTTTCATGAGAGGTTTTAGGAGCTGAGATAGAGACTGACAAATATAACTACGCTACACATGACATGGAGTTAGCAGCAGTTATCTTTGCGCTAAATATGTGGTGAAATTACATGATGTGTGAACGTTTTACAGTCAACTCTTATCACAATAGTCTCTAGTATATCTTCTCTCAGAAAGACATAAACCTGAGAAAAGGGAAATGACTAGAGTTCTTCCAAGACTATGACTTTGTGATAGTATATACTCTTGGGGAGGGGAACATAGTAGTAGATGCACTCAGCATGATATCTGGTATACAGTTGCTAAGTGATGTGATAGAGCAGCTAGCTTCTTTGAGGATATCCTATGTGGATCAAGATGGAGTGTATTATCTTCAATCTCTAACAGTCACTCCTACACTCAATCAGCAAGTCAGTGAGGCACAACTTGGGGACACTGAATGCGAGGGTCGACCTGCTCCGATATCCATTGGACATGCACCAAATCGATTTTCCGAAGGTGGGGATCACGCCATCCTCTTCAGAGGACGTACCACAGTACTAGTAGTGCTACAATTTTAGGAGTTTATGGATTTCCATACGTCCCCTATGATGTTACATTCTAGTGTGGTGAAGATATATCAAGACCTCCGACGTCAGTACTGATGGCCCAGGATGAAGGAAGTAGTGGAAGATTTTGTATCATGAAGCCTCACTTGTAAAAAAGTAAAGACTGCACAACGTTGTTAGAAGTCTTAGGGTGACAAGATACAGAGACCCATGGAGTACTAGGATGGGGAAAACGTATTCTTACAAGTATCTCTTCGACATGGAATACAAATATTTGGCTGAGGTGGAAAGTTATCACCGAGATTTATTTGTCCTTTTCTGATACCTCATAAGATAAGTGAGGTAGCATACCACCGGGATCTTCCACTGCAGTTGGATACCGTTCACGATGCTTTCCACGTATTCCACATGAGGAGATTCGTGCATGACCCATCCCACATCTTTGACCATTATCAGCTAGACTTAGATGAAGGGGTGATGTTTACAGAAGTTCTATTAGAGATTGAGAATCAATAGGTTAGGGTCCTTCGTTGGTAGTTGATACCTCTGGTTCACGTTCGCTGGTATCATGTGAACCCCCAGGAGAGCACATGGGAGCTAAAGGCTCTGATTCATGCCCATCACCCCCATTTGTTTCCTTAGTCTATGTAGTGGCTTTCTGGGATGTAAATCCCTAATGTGGGGAGAATTTAATGACCTAGAGATTCTATATACTTATTTTTAATTATATAAAATTTTTTCCAGACTGAAAAATCTAACGGTGCATGATTCCGAGGCCCGAAGTGCCCAGTATGATCCGTCGATGTTTTGTTAAGCATTAATTAGCACGCGTAAGAAATTTTCCTGAAAAAGTAGAATAAATTTTAGACGGTTACTCATATAAAAAATATGAGGGCACCATTGCACTCAGGATGGCTGGTTTACCCTAAGTGTGACTTATGTTTAGTCGGTGCAAGCCTATAGTGAGAAAACTTGAAAATGGAATAACCATATAGAAAAAAATTAAAAAAAGTAATTTTATTTTTCAAATTCTTATAACTCACAAAGAGTAACTCTGATTAAAAATCTAAGACCACCAATGAACTGGTGGGTGTATTATTTCTTTAGATAGATACTAACTTTGGCCGGTGCAGGCCACCAGTGAAAGTTCATTTTTGTCCATAAATAAAATAATTTAGTGATAATTATTTAATTATAAAATCCATAACTTTTAGAAAGTAAATCATATTGGAAATCTGAGAGTACTATTGGGTTTTTTGGAGAGTATTTCCGTTAGGAAGAGCCTAACCTCGACCAGCACGGGTCAAGGGTGACTGTTAATAATTTCTGAACTTTTTTTCGTGTACGTTGAGTAAACGCGCGAGTGAAATTTTGTAAATTTTTAACCAGTGCTTTTAATTGAAATATGAGGCTACGGTTGAACTCATAGCACCGATAGTCACTTAAGGAATCATTCACATAAACCACAGTAGGAAAAGGGTGAAAATTATTTTTCATTCTTTTTGTGAGTGTGTTAAAAGAATAAAAATAAAATAAAATATCATTTATTTTATTTTTCTTTGTGAAACCTCCCATTTGAATTTGGTGTTAGGGACCACCCAAGCTTGAATCCTCCCATTATGAAATTAATGGTGGGGATCACCCAATACTCGAAAACCCTCTTTAATGTGGGATGTGACTCTTGGTTTCCCCCGTGAATTAATTGTGCCAACATAAAATTAATTGTTGTGCCAACTCAATTTGTTTAATTTATATGTCAGATCATCACCATTCTCTAGGTTGGGGGAATTTTTGGAAAGGAGAGCACTTGGAGGGAGAGATTTAGAGATCACATTCTCTAACAAAAGAGATTATCCAATGAATAATGAGGATGACGCTTGATCCCAGATCAGAAGCGTCTTGCAAAAGCGATGAACGCCAACGTCCCCTCCTTCGACATCATCTTCTTCCTCAGGTTGTCTCCTAGAAATAAGGTAGTATTTTTTAATATGATTGAATTTATTTATTTATCCTTGAGATTCTGAATTCATGATGATGATGTCCAAATGAACATGTCCATCATCCCGTAATTAAACCTTGCCTCTCCCTTTTTGATTCACCACGCGTTCTTCATGAATTCTTCAATGACAAATTTTTATTTATGTAACAACTGGTTCTCAGTGACAGCATAAACATCACACCTTAACATGGATGTTGGATCTCGACCCCCTAGGTACCACCGGTTTCCCCGCAGACATGTGGTCCCCACCCTCAGGCCCACCCACATGCCCGAATAGGTTATCTGACTATTGAAAGTTCCCATAGGCCAACAAATGTTCTTTATAGTTTTCTTTGTACTCACTCACACACACCCTGGGAATCATCTAAAAAGATCACTCATCCTCATCAGTACTCCAGAATAAGAACGCTTAACTAGGGAGTTATAATTAGGTTGGATCCCTAAAAGGAAGGTGCACCTTGTTGACATGAATCATGTAATTTAGTAATTTAACCCTATATCATTTTTAGGGTGTTAAAATAACCCCATTTAGAGAACAACATCCTTATTGTGGGCCCAACATCTCAACACAGGAAGTGCGCAACACTTAAGGCTAGGTGCCACCTCTGATACCAAATCTAACAAATGGGTCCCAGTGACAGCACATACACCCCGCCTTGACATTTCCATTAGGTCCTGGCCCACCAGGTACTTCCAGTTACCATGTAGTCATGTGGTCCCGACCATGGGGCACTCCCATGTGCCTGAACAGGTTATCTGACTAATGAAAATCCCCACAGGCCAAAACATGTCCATTGTAGTGTTATTTTTCCTCACTCACACACACCCTAGAAAACATACCACAAGGTCACTTATCCTAATAACTAATCTAGGCCAAGCATGATTAACAGTGCAGTTCTAATTAGGTAGGCTCTCGAAAAGGAAAGTGAACCTTGTTGACATGAGTCATATCATTTAGTAATTTAACCCTTTATCCTTTAAGGGGTTTTAAATTAGATTATAATATAGATTAAAAAACGTTCTTATATTCCTTATGTATGTTCAATAGCTTATGTTTCTTACCCTAAGATCATCCTATGAAGGCTTAATGTGTAAGAAAAAGGAGGAATATCAAAGAAGTGGTATTTATTATACAGATCTCTTTTAATGTTTTTTTCTTCTTATACATTATATAAATATTTTTTATACATTTTGAAATAATTAATCTAGTTCCATCCATATATATATATATATATGATATTATAATTATAGTACAACCATTTTTATCTTCTCTCTCATCCAATAAGAAATTAAAGCATTGCTTGTGCATATGTATAGACTACTATCTCCATGAAGAGATATATTTAATTTTCAATCCCCAACTTTCATGGGATGTTATTATGATATATTTAATGATTATATATTATTTTTATTAATTTTTTTTATTATTGAACTTAAAAATATTATATATCTTCTTACCTTCACACTCATTAGGAAAAATAATGTTGATCATGTGAATGTGTGTACTACCACCATGACGAAGCAATATGATTTGTATTTCATTTTTTGTTTACATGGTCTATAATAAGGATATACAGTTAAAGAATATATATGATATTTATGATATATTTGTGATTCTATAATTTTTAATTAATTTTTATCTTTATTTCATTCCATCTAACAAAATTTGTAAACATCACTCATACGTATGTACAGACTACTGTGTCCCAAAAGTGATGTAATAAACTTTTGGCCACCACATTTGATAAATAGTAATAAAATCTGATTAAATGTATAAATATTATATTTATAGAATATTTTAGAATCTTTATATGAATATACATGACAATGGTTAAATAACCAGAACCATCGAACTGAAACATTCATAGAAAACAGACTAGCTTCACCCCAAAAATGAATTTAGTGAATAATTGTTAATGAAATTAAAATTAGAATTTATAAGGGAAAAATATATAGTAATATATATATATATATATATATAATGTTCTATTATCGGTTTATAATAAATATATATTTATTATAAATGATTTTTGATCACATAGGAATAAAGGATATACTTGAGTAAATGGTTTTATGAAACAAATCATCTTTTTACCAGGGTTGTTTATAATTAAATTTTTGATGAGAAATTATGTGATGTATATAAAAATAAATATATATTATCTTATCTTTTATTTATTTAAATATATTTTTTATTTTCATTTCATTTTACTCTATCTATGATCTCGATCATCTGGAATAATGTTTATAAATAAAAATAGACATTATTTTCCTGTTCGGTCGGTAATATTTATCTTCCCTGTCCATGTTTTCTTTAAAATAATTTCCATAATGTTATTTTATATTAAACATTTATTTTTTATTTTAATTTTCAAACATATTTGAATTTAATTTATATTTATTTAAAAATAATTTTTATAATGTTTTCTGAACTAGTTATTTATGATATTTTACAAAAAGTATGAAACAAATATTTATTTTAAGATATACCACATGAATTTATTTTCCCACCATAATGTATAATATTTTATTTGAATAATAATTTAAAATTTATTTATTCCCTAATATTAGATTATTTTTTAGATTTTAAATATGTTATATCAAAGTAAAAAGGTGTTTTTCCTCTAAAAATATATATTGATATTTTAATGGTATTCTCACATATGAAAACATCAGTTGATGTTACTTTTGATTCACTATCTATGTGATCTAATCATACCAACTTTATTTCATCACCAGTTGGTTATTTATTAGGATAATAAAATCTTGATGACACTCATTTTCAATTCATGTATTATTATTTTATTAAATAATAAATATTATGGTATTATTAAATACATATGAATGTATTATGATTGTATGATTGGTGCATTTATTATGACCCTCCAATTTATTAGGTAATATGATATAGATATCTATTGAGATGATGATAATATGCATGGACACGATTGCGAATAACTATGTTCACAATTTTATACAAGAGTATGATTCCTTTTATCTATGATAAATAAATTATGAATGAACATGGTTCAAAATAGTTATGTTACATTATAGAATGTGACTATGATTTTATCTGGATTTGATCAAATTATTATATGTGGATATTATTGTGAATGAATAAGTTCTAAGGATTATTATTTCCAACTATTATGATTCCAAATTCATATATTAAGACTATTGACTGATGAAGACTACTTTGAAACCCTTACTAATCATGAATCATGATATGAATTTATTTTATGTTTTATGATCTATAATTTTTATGGTATGAATCATTTTTTTATGAAAATGAACTTGATTATTTTATCATAACCTTATGACCTTATTTTGATCTATTATGATTGATATCATCCATGATAGCCCTTATTTACCATTTGAGAGAACCCTTTTTTCTGTTTTCCTTACCATTGTTTTGATTAAAGGTTCTATATATGATATGTCTTTAAGGGTACTAATATGAAAAACATTTTTGGATACATTGAACATATTTTAATAATTATATTTATTATGTATCTAGTCTCCAGTGACACTAATCCTTTGTGGTCCTTTGGCATGTATACATGTGATATATATTGAAAATTTATCCAAAATGATGTAATATATATTGTATTTTTTTATTAGGTAACATTTTTGGTATTAGATTAGGTTTTAGTTATTTTTTTTTGATATTAGGATTATAAAACAATAACTATAACTATTAGTATAAGTACATGTGTAGGATAAAATACTAAAATTTTAGTAATGTTGAGATTAAGTGTGTTCCTAGAAATGAAATACATGTACGAATACAAGAAATTAGATACATTTAGGATATAGACTCAACAAGGGGTAGACACCCTAAAAAGGATAGAGAAGTATCAAATCAATCTCCACTTTGTTTATTATGAGAGGGCCAAAGACTTCTCACACAGATGGAAACTCTCAAGGGATACGATTTGTTCCACTAACATTCACTTTATGAACCATTATGATGAATAAAAAGTTGTAATTGTGAGAATATATGACAATGCATCGGGATATGAGATAGACATAAAGAGTCATGGGTTGAAATAAGGTTTCATAATTTAAGACAACATAGGAATGATTTTCATAATCATATGATCGCTTAATTGGATTATTAATGATTGATAATCACAATAATCTTGTTGGTTTTAGTTAATGTTGGTAAACATAAGGAATAAAGTTATTAAAAAATGTTACAACCAATGAAATAAATGTATTCATGAGAAACTAAATGAAAATGTATTTGGAATGAAGAACCTTGTGATTATTCTTAATTAGATACCTCCATTTAGGATTAATATCCTAATCATAGGTTAGTTTACTGAAACACCTAATAATTTAAAAATTATGTTCCATGGGAGCTCAAGTGATTAATACAGTAGTGGGAAGAATATTTATCTTCCTAAATTTCAGGAGTATGGAAAGATCACCCAAATAAATGTATCAATAGAACATGAATATGATTTTTATTTGTAAAAGAAGGTCTTGAACAATATAAAATCAGATGAAAATTAAAGATTTTAATAGAGTAAAATGAAGTTCATCCTAAGGCACAAAAAATTGTTTAATTTCATAGTTGTATAGAATAAGATAATTATTTTGGAAAATGTAATAAGGTAAGGGTTAAACCCTAGACCATGTAAGGTTTAATGCTATGCCTATCATTGAAGTGGATCATGATGGATAAGGAACACTTATTAATTATTATAGAGTTGGGGATTCTATGTTGATGTTTGTAAAAATTTTCCCTACGAATATATTATTATTCATCCGTTAGTAGAATATGATGTGATTCTGAGCAATGAAAAGATGTCTCTATATAAATCCCATTTTAATTTCTAGAATATGAGAATAATATTTTATATTTTGAATCAACCTATGAACATGTTTCTATGAGAGGATGAACATGAACATCCAATTGAGATTACATTAATTATATGGTTATTAATACCCATTAATGAGGGATATTTATTTTAAATGGTTGGTGAGAAAATGAAGAAATGAATATATGACTATTGTTTGGGAATATTCTGTTGCATTTCCTGATTGATTTCTTAGTCTTCCCCTGTATTAAAAAGTTGATTTTTCAATAATACTCATAACCAAGGTAATGTATATTTCAATGAAATACTACATAATGACTCCAATTGATTTATAGTGATTTAATAAGCAACTAAATGAGAATATAAAAAAGGGATTCATATGCTCAATTGAATCACTATAGGGTGAACCTTCCATTTTTTAAAGAAGAAAGATGGGTAAATTTTTGTTTTAAATTATTATGAAGAACATAAAAAGATCATAGTCAATAAAAAGTATCCTTCACCCTGTATTGATGACTTGTTTGTTCATTTTCAGGGACCTTAACAATTGTTAACGATTGACCTTCATTATAGATAATAACAATTGATGGAAAATATGGATAACATACCATTGATATCCTTCTATATGGGTCATTTCCATCATAAATATATTATAATTACATTTGGGATTACGAATTCCCCCATTATATTCATATATATAATGAATACATGATTTATAGATTTACTTATTTTGTTTGTATAGTCTTTATAGATGATATTATTAAATATTTAAAGAGTATGGAAGTTCATGTAGATCATTAAAAGATTTTTTTGAAGACAATAATGAAGGATAAGTTTTATGATAAATTTAAAAAGTGTTATCAATTTATAGAAAATTATTATTTTTTGGGTCATACAATCTTAGTGAGTATATTGGTGTACGATTCAAAGATGGATATTATTGAGAAATTTTCCATAAAAAATGGTAAGTGAGTTCCATTGTTTTTTTTATTTTGGATGGGTAATATTGATTCTTTGGGAGGGTTTTTTCATATATATATTATACAATAACCTTGTTTATATAGATGTGATTCATGTTTCGTTGGATAGATGAATGTAAAGAAAATATTAAGGAGCTAAAAAGAAGGATGGCTAACACAACAATAAAGAAACTGACATATATTGGAGAAGGGTTTGTGATTTATAATATATAAGATCAATTACATATGAAATAATGAAACACAAGAAAAATAAATTATAATAAACATGCTGGCCTGGGGACATGACCCTGCAACATTCCTCTCAACCATAAGACCTTACCACCCCACCAAAAATAGTGGGAAATTCTTGTGATATATAAATATTCATAAACTAACTGAACATGATGAGTTTTTATTTATAATTACATGGTGATAACTTATTCTGCAAGGTGATTAAAAATTCACGAGAAAAACTATCTAAACCATGATTTGGAGAAGGAGGTAGTAATTATTTCATTGAACATAAGGATGAATTATCTTTATGGAGAACAATGCGACATATATATAGGTCATAAAATCTTTATGAATATATTAAAATAGAAATAATTTAATATTAAATGAATGATATGGTTTTATTTGAATAATTATTTGGACTGTTCAATAAATTCCCACCCAGGAAATGGGAACAAGGTGTCTGATGCAATGAGTTGGAAAGATAACTCAATTTTTCCATGATGACAATTGAAAGAAACTAAATATTTATCAATTCACATAATATTTATATTTAAATCATGAGTAAATGATATATATTATATCTTTATTAGATGAATTTTTAAATATATATGTCTCTGAGGATTAAAGAGAAAACGAAGTTGGATGTAGAACTGTAGAATAATGAGAGGAATATTATTAAGTTCAATACTGATTGTGATGTAATGATATGGTTTTTTAACTAATTATATGTTTCATCAAAATCTATTTTTAAGAAAAAAATATTAGAATAATATCACATTTCACCATTCTCTATTCATCCTAGAAGTGAAAATATGTATTGAGACATGAAAGATTATTTATGGAGGGGAAATATAAAGATGTACATTGTATATTATGTAAAATGATTTGGGGTATGTATGGATGTCAAGGATGAGAGAAATAATTATAATGGTATGTTACAACCATTACCTATAACATAATGGTAATGGAAAAAACATTACAAAAGATATCATCATTAGGCTTCAAAAAACATTTAATGACAATAATTTTTTTTGGATAAATTTGATCACCATATAAAATAATTTCCTTTTAAGTATATTAGTCAATAGTTATATATTAATTATATATACACTAAATAAAAAAAATAATTTTTATGATATAATGGAGTATGATATTATCTTTCATCTAATCTGGATACAAGGGTTACTTCAATGTTTTAGAGAAGTCATCAGTATGACTTGAATAAAAAGATATACATTAGCATTTCATATCATCATTAGATATATGGTCAATCATAGAGGAATATTCCAAAAATATAATATATTTTTAGATCATTTTTTATGGATTTCAATGGTGATTGGGACCATAAACTTCCATTGGTGGAGTTTTCCTACAACAATAGCATTCACATAAGAATTTTGATTAATCCTTATGATGCCCTCTATATAAGGAAGTGCACAACTCCAATGTTTTAGGATGAATATATAGAAATAAATATATTGGAAATTGATCTAGTTGAGAAAATTATAGAGATTTTTTACATCCTTTTAGTAGTATATCACAACGTCCCATAGTTGACAGAAAATTTATGATGAAAATTGTCTATGAAATTTAAAGTACAATGTTAGTGAATAGTTATTCCTATGAATATGTAATTGAAATAAGGATATGATATTTTAAAATAAGTATTAGTTTCTCCCTCGATATATCAACACATTAGATATTCTTGATCAGATAAGGATGATTTCTTATGTCTTTGAACTTCCACCAAATTTATCTCAAGTTCATGATGTGTTCCTTGAATCCCTACTAAGGAAGTATAAATCAACTCCTTTACATTTGCTAAACTATTATTTAATAACACTAGAGGATGATCTTCCTAATGAGGAAATAGATATGCAGATTCTATATTTCATTGTGAAATTTCTGTAGAAAAAAAATGCTCATCAATTCAATATCTTGTAGAGAACTATAAATTTAAGAGAACTATGAGTCATGATCTGAGGTGGGGTGGCAGCCGACCTGACACACAATCCCGCCCGAGGTAAGGCTTGAAAGGAATTCTTGATCCCCAAGGACTAGAAACTAGTTTCTGGGTATCAAAAATGATCTTTTTTGGATGATTTCATCCATAATAAATAAGAAATAATGATACTCAAAATAAGACATCATCCCATGATCAATATCCAAAATAATAAGAGATATGAAAATTAATTTTAATTTTTTTACAATTTTAACTAAAATACAAAATAAAAAAATGTACCAAAATAGGATGATAACCACTATAGCACAACTCCAAACTCAATGTAACATGAGGTCCATCACCTTTAATCCACCACCACTAACACCTGTAAGAGATGAATAATAGCAACCAGATCCACCATCACTACTACTAGACATATTTATTGTACCTGGGTCATACATAAAAATGACTTCATTCCCCCAAGGGTTTTTGTAGGGTGTTAAATAAAGTCTATTAAGATTCCACCAGAAAAAAATTCTATTCCATAACATTAGAAGATAATTTTTCAAGCATGTTTAAAGAAGAAAATATAAAAAAATTATAGAAATATTTTTTATAAAAAATTTAGAAGATAAAAAATTCAGAGGAAACATGCATTGGATTTATAAGGGAAAACAAGGTCCACCATATTCCAATGGTGAGTACCATATCAACATAGAGTACCACATTATGTGAAGTCCCTATATTATCATGTTCTAGAGATACCGCAGTAATATCATATCCTATTGAAACATGGTATAGAAACCAGAACCCACAACATCCTCGTGCATGAGCCACTAGAGGGGAATCCATCCCCAGGACTAGTGGTCTCTAATCATCAAAACGTTTAGTTATTATTTTGTCATTAATCCTACTTGAAGAAACCAGGCCTTAGCGTCACCTATCCAACTAGCGTACTAGTCCTAGTCCACCCACCTAGATACCTAGGGTTCTATTTTTTTTTTCAATTTTCATTTTAAATGTCAAATAGATCACCAATTTTACATACAAAATCCATAAAATATGAGTACACTTGAAAATAATCATTTTCATAAGTAAAAATTGTTTCAAATTCATATGCACAAAAAATCCTATTTAGAACATAATTCAAACCATTTAAATTATTTATGGGACACATTTAAGAAGTTTAATAAGGAAAAGAACATGAATAACCAAGAATTTCCTTTGAAAACCAAATCTTTCAAAATTAAAAACACTCAAATATGTTTGAAAACATATTTCAAAAAATTAAAAAAACCCATAGAAAACATTCATTGAAAATAAAAGTGTACCAAAATCACCTAAAAATGCTAAAACATGGGATCACCTACCTTAAATTTTGATGATTATGGAATCTTATGGAAAAACATAAACACACCTTAATGAAACCCTATAAGGTAATAATTGATCCATATATATCATGAATTTACCCAAAATCTCACAATTAAACCCCTACTAGGTCAATAAATTAACTCTAAGAACATGAAACCAAGAAATATGGAATAAGTACCCTATAAGGATGAAGAAATAATGATAAGTGAGGCTTACTTGATGTTTCTTGAAAATCACAGGGAAAATCCACCCAAAAATTGGATTTCAAGGGGGCCAAAGGGAGGTGAGAAAGCTCATAGGATTGAAAATCATGTATGGTTCAAATTAGGGGTGAATTGGGATCAAAATGTGGGAGAGTAAAAAGGTATGTTTCTAATTTTTAATTACCTAGATAGGCCACATGGTTATAATGTATATTTTCCCAAACTGTGTGGAAATAATGAGTTCACCTTTTTCAAATAAGAAACAGGCAGAAACATTTTCTGGTGGGGGGGGGGGGGGTGCACGCTCATGGGGTAGGCCATGATACCTAGAAAATTCCACTATATAGGGTACATGAGTTCTCTTTGTATAGAACACGGTTTCCACTAACCATGGGAAAACCATGTTCCACCACTTTTAGGATCCAAAAAATATGTTTCTCTTCATAAACTCCCAAAAAAAAACCAACGGATAAATACAAGAGAAAATAATAAAATGAATACCTCAAAATAAGATCACTAATATGACTATTCTCTCCACTGTGAAATATTTATGCCCCCATAATGTCATTCTAGAGTTTGATTATAGAAAAAATTATAATTTTATTTTAACCTAACAATTATTCTCCCATGTCTCATGCTCATCATTACGATGCCTCTAAAAAACTCAGACCAATTATATGGATTTTCCCTAAATCACTTTGTTATTGGAATCCACAATTCATTCTATCTAATAAAACACAGACAAATCTGGTTTCGACTCCAATTATTTCCAATTCATCACATGAGATGGATTCAAATTAAACTTCTTTAACTAAGAGACATGAGTCACATCTTGAATTGATGTTAACAGAGAAGAAAAATCTAACCGGTATGCCACTATTTCCACTCGCTTGGTATCCTCAAAAGGAATGACATACCCCAAAGATGGATTACCTTTCTCATTAATGTGAAAGTTACCTATGTGATGTTCCAATTATAGAATCACCTGGTCACCCATAGATAATTATAAGTCTTAACTCCAATGGTCGCCATAAGACTTGTGCAGACTATGACTTTTCAAAAACCAGAAAATGATAAACAGAACATTTTTTAGACATCTCTTGCATGAGACTAGGTCTTGACAATGATGTCTCACTTATATTAGCCCATCATAATAGGTACTAACATGAAAAAAATAAAGTGCAGAAATATAGAATTTTTTATCCATAAATGGAAATTATTATTATATGAAAATTCAACTAGTCCAAAAGGTCAGTCATATAGACATTAAAAATCCAAAACACATGCCCAAAGAATATCTTCCAATATATAATTCACCCACTGCATCAGACCATCAATTTCAGAATGGTATTCCATGCTCAGCATGATCTAGAATCCCATTTCTATTTGGATTTCTTCTCAAAAAGTGTGAGGTAAAACAAGGATCCATGATTGAAATAATTATTGATATCACACCATAAAACCTCACTATCTTTTGAACATATAATCATCCCAACTCATCTAAATTGGTAGAATACATAATTACAATAAAATGGGATCATTTGTTATATCACTATCCATATATAATTCATTCTTTGGGGTGTGTGAGGGTAGATGATGTTAAAATACATGGATACCACATCCCACTTCTAGGTAGGA
The DNA here is from genome assembly GCA_963277665.1 of Viscum album. NCBI lineage: Eukaryota > Viridiplantae > Streptophyta > Magnoliopsida > Santalales > Viscaceae > Viscum > Viscum album. The sequence continues at coordinate 1,687,323,331 of OY728163.1, read as the reverse complement.
ATGGGTAAGGGTTGAATAAAACTGGAGGTCCTTCGATGTTATTATTTATCTTACTGAATGTTTTAACATCTATATATGATTTGAATTATATTTTTTGTCATTCATGGCCACTAGAACTGAAGAAAAACATCATAAAACATCTCGGTGGTCCTAGGATGGATGAATCATTGAAACTGGTTCCTATTCTTTCTTCCCACATTCCACAATGAAAATTGAATAATGAAGAAACCTCTAAAGAAAAAATATCCCTTATGAGACAAAACATATACACAAAACCCAACCCCACCTTTTAGAAGTGGCATACAATTCTAGAACATATCATCAATTTTCTTCTCTTACCAAATTGATTCCATAAGGGAAGGTGATGGCTAAACACTAGGAAAGAAGACCTGTTCCCTATGGTCCCTTGTCACTAGATGAGTCTAGTAAAAAAGTACCATAAAATTACACTCATAACTAGTCTCCATCTATTAGACCCAGCCATATAGAACATTGAATAATATTGAAGTAGATGAATAATTCATATTGGGGATCTTTTCAGGTTTAGAGTTTTAGAGAATTTGGCATAACTATTACATCACTATGATTACAAAGTAGACACATCTACACAGTTTCCATTTTTTCACAAAATAAAAACTATTGAACAAAAGGGTCATGTCTATCATGACATTTCCTTAATCCCATCCTTGACCCTATTCCACTTTATGTCCTATGAAAAACATTTCAAAAACTTGGTATGAGCATAAAAAGCTCAGTGAGGGATATAAAAATATGGAAAGAAAACATTAGTCCATGTATACATAAGAATGAATGAAGATATAATTTACTCATAAAACATAAGCAATTAAAATACCTCATGAAATCATAAGATTTATTAATAACTTTTTGAAACCATAAGACATAAAGGTAACCTAAGGCATTCATAACATTCTTACGTAGGGAGTAACCCTCATGGTTACATTTGGAATACCCATCATTGTATATTCCCTAAATCTCTTCGGAGAAACCTTAGAGTTTAACTCCTCTGCGTTACCCAATGTGTTAGAGAGATATCTCAGGCTCACCCGCCCTTAGTTTATCATGGAACCACCCAACATCATAAAAAATTCCCAAGAACCATAACATAATCGTATCACATAAAACATGCATAAAGGAAACACAACATTTCCATATTTCAATCACAAGATATCAATACAACACATTGATATAATCAAAACATTACCAAAAAAATTTTCAATAACAAATTAAAATAAAAGTAAAATATGGTATTTATTTTTTTATTTAACAAAAATTATGGCTGGTAGAGGAAGATGAAACTCAAATAATGGTCACGGCGGCAGAGAAGTTGTTGTCGCCGCATACGTAGGACAAAGCCACTCCATTTTTTGTTTAGTAAAACACTTCGTTTAAAAAGATTCCTTTTTAATAATATTAAAATTAAAAAGGTTTTATTATAAAACTAATGAAATAAGGTCTTATATAAATTGAATTATGCTTCAACGAAAGGAGATTGAGATGAAGTTCCATACAAAGACGGTATCCTTAGATAAAGGATAAATCAATTACATAATTATGTGTGAAAACTTAAATACACTCTATATAAGTGGATATTAAGTGTAAAACAATCAGAGGTCATACACACATATTCATATCATGACATAATCAAGAATTAGAGGTTTAACCCAAAGAATTGAAATTGGTTTAAGAAGATCCCTTACAGAAATTCGATAGCCTAAAGACGTCACTAAAAAATTCAGAAAATGAGTTGATGAGAGGTAAAAAGGGTATCTCATCACTTGGAAATAAAATTTTAAAAAATAAGGATATATAATAACATATCCCAACATAAAAATAGGTAAATAAAAATACATAACAAAAATAAGTCTTTTAAAAAGAGAAGGGTGAATGGTTCCCTTACCGATTTGGGTAACTTTCGAAACGTACACCCCATGAAAGAAGGCTCATAAAATGAAGATTTAAATACCCATAAATTAAAGTATATTGCACAAAGAATACAATAATGGGAAGTACATACACCACACAAAAGGAAATAGTGGAAAATGTAGCATGAATCTCACGGGAATAAAAAGTGAGATAAAAACCCCTTACCTCATTCTAATCAATCGAGTCGTATGACCAAAAGATAATAAACCCCAAATGAATCACATAATAACATGAATAAAAATATTATAATAATAATATTTATGAAATGGAAGTACAAAATACACCACATGCAACAAATAAGGGGAGAACAATAGAAATCTCACAGAATTAAAAGTGAGATATATAATCCCCTTACCTTGTGTCCGACTTGACTCGCTTATATGTTACTTTTTCTTCCTGAATGATAAACTTAAATTAATTTATACTTGATTAAGAATATTTTTAAAGTTTATTATTCCTATTATGTCACTTATTACCTTCATATAACAATTATTTAATTTTTTGAGATCATAATGGACATTTTGTCGATGTTCGGAACTTAAGCCAAAAATGGACTTCTTATAATTACATGATGTTCATGTGGTCCAAATTTCATTAAATCTAGAATTATATTCATCATTTTTATGTAATATAAATCATATATATCCATTATATATATTTAATTATAATATTACATAACATTTTGAGATAAGAAATGAAATGCACCGTTCATGGAGGCAGTAAGCTGTACGTACGCATGAACGCTAATTTCATTTCTATTTCATTCTTTAATGGAATGAAAAAATAATGATACATAGGTTTATTATAATTATAGAATAATATATATGTTATATATGTTAAATAATTTCATAAATTACATTCTTTGTAAATTCCATATTTGGCATGAACGAGTCAGATCACTTGAGGGGGCGGTTGTCCACACTTCCTCATATGAAATTATCGCATTTTCAGAAAATGAAAAGCATAATGGTATGTTTTAAATATAAAATAAAGAACCATATAGATGACATAAATATAATATATATCATATATAAAAATAGTGCCATCATAAAGGCCACCATGAGAGGTGGTATGAGAAGATTGAACAATTATCCTTTCGTGAGACAGTAATTCACCATCCACAAAAACAATATGTTCTTTAACCGTTAGACGAAGGTGTGTGTAAGTGTATGTAGAATACTTATCATAATAAAATACTAGTATATTAGGGACACTATTTTTATTATGGGATCAAATAATAAATAAGATTGTGGTGAGTGATGAAGGAAAATTAAAGAAAGAGACTCGAGAGAAGACATTACCTCTAAATTGGGTAACTCCTATTAATTTGAGCTAAAGGCTTCATTGGAAATAATTCTTCCCAAATTGAGGCTTCTAGGAGTGATAGAGGGATGTGTATAGATAATATGAGTAGATTTTGGATGAGCTAAGGGCTTGAGAGGTGTGGGTAAGGGGGTAGAGGTGGGGTCCCATTTATAAGAGGGAGGAGGGTCACTTTTGGAAAGTCTTGAAATGTTACATTATTATAAAATGATTTTTGGATTTTAAAGTTCCCAAAATGTTATATTTTGAGGATAAGGCAATAAGGGCTAGAAATAAACCCATACAATAGGTTTTATACAAGTTTATGTATTATATTTTACCTTATAGTTTCATTTTATTTAAATCGTTCATTAATGAGGTAATCACTGCATCATCATGGTGTCATAAATAAATAAATTTATTTAATGTATAAAAATTATAAAATAAAATACCATGATGTAGGGAAATATTTTTTTTCTTTTAAATTAATATTTATAGTCTAATATATCATTTATGTAAACAAAATTAAATTTTTTTTACTTAGGTGTTACATAGTTTGGTTATATTTTCCTTTCTTTAAAGATAATATGATAAAAGGTCACTATCACACAAAAGTGATTCCATGGGGTCCCTAAGTTGGAAAAAGGGATCCCATGTTCGGAAATAAAACAAACATAAGGTTTTGAACACATTTTGGGGTCATTTTATATTATTATGATATTATTTTATTACTCTTAACTACCCGATTACTAATTAATCATGATAATTAATGATAATTGACGTCATTACTATTCATAATGTCCAAAAACAAAAGAGTCGTAATTAAATTATTTGGAACTTATGATTCCAAATATGGAATCCATTTTATCAAATTTCAAACCCATAAATTGTATTAATTAATTTTAAAACAATTCCCGTTGTCAAAACCAAAGACGGGTTTTTTAAGATGTAAAATTTATCAAAAAGATTGACTTGTTTTTACATCCAATTGAAAAATAAAATTACTTAAAATGAACAAAATTTAATTAAGAGATAAAAAAATAATACAATTACACATTAAAACCCATTAAAATGAAAATATAATTATACAATTAAATTAGATGAAATATCAGTTTGGATGTAAAATGCAGTATTTTTCACTATTGAATAAAAATGAACATTTGTCAGAAAAATACCAAAAATTTATCCAAAGTAAATGTGATATTCCAAATTGAAAAGTGGTTAACATTATAACAAATTAAGAACATATAAGTCTCATTAATTAATTTTATAATTAATTCCAACTGTCCAATCAAATAGCATGTTTTTAAGAAACAATATTTATCAAAAGATTGACACTTGTTTATGTCCAATTTCAAAGTGAAATTAATTTCAATGACCACCATTGAATTAAATGGTAATAATATTTTCTAATTATACTTTAAAACCAATTTTAAATACACCCTAATGATATAAATAAATTACATTAAATAGAGGTTTTGAATTAAAATACAGTATTTTTCACTATTCATAAAAAATGAACTTTATCAGAAAAATAACAAAAATTTATAGAAAGTAAATTTCGATGTCCTGATTCTAGAGAAGTGTTTTATTTTTTCAAATATAACATATAAAAGTTTCAAAAAGTGGATTTAAAAACGGTTCACCATCAAAAGGCCGTTAATCAAACTTCTAAAGAATATTAGAATATTTATGCATAAAATTGGATACATTCACATTTTAAGTCCCTAACATTCATTGGATAAATGTAAAAATATTTAAAAAACATATATAATCATTTTTTAGTTTGTTTTTTTCATTACACTCATTACAACGACTAGACGTTAACTGCCATTTTAAATTATATTATTATATTATTTGTGTGCAACGTAAGATTTTAAATAAACTCGTTGTTGCGTATTGGGTACGCCATCAAACATTGAATCTACATTAAAGTAATATTAATATTTAATTCATGAATATTAATAAATATGTAAATTTCATATTCATTATTTACTTGGGATGTTACATTCTTCCCCCATTTTAGGAATTTTGTTCTTGAAATTTTAAACTGGGGCTCTGAAAATTTATTGAAAGCCCCACATCAGAAAAGGAGTCAATTAAAATATCACTTTAAAAGAAAGAAAGAAAAGTACAAAGGTCACCCGAGGAAAAAGATACTAGGATTCCCAAAAAACATGGATACAGAGGAGAAACGAATCCATAAAGTTATCATGGGGAGTGATATAAAGCATGTTTTGGAGAAAGATATCAACAAGAAAACTAAAAAATTGTGATGGGTTAAATGGTATTTGATTCCCCAATAGAAAGAGTTAACAGACACCATTTTTGTTTTAAGTTACTTTTCATTGGATAATTTATTTATTATCTTGACTAAAACATAAGGAAACATACTTACTTGTCATGTAGAATTTCATATCTTACTAGATTTCTTACACAAACTCATATTTTCTCCAAAAGATGAGTATTTAGGATGACATGTTCACATTAAGAGCTCTATAATAAACATCACGAGAATAAACTAACCCAAAAAATATGAACTATATATTTCCCATGTCTTTAGAACTTATTTAAAACAAAAATTCTTAGTACTAGATCCAATAATACCCAAAATGGATAATCTTTGACAAAAAGAAAAAAAACTCTTAATCTCCAAAAGTTTTCAAACAAAACCCAAAGTTCCATAGAAACCATTCAATATACTACTGTCCATAAAATTATTCTAAAGTAATCCAAACTAAGATTGAAAACCAAATATATTAAGGATTTAATTACATAGTCTTCCAAGATAAATTTTAACATTTATCTCTAAATAAACTCAGTTACTCACAAAGTCTCATATTGAAAGGTAATTAACCTAATCACATATTATCCATGATAGGTTAATAATCTTTATAATTAAAACAAATCATCACATGTCCACAAAAAAAAATAGATTCTTCTAAACTAAAATTTCAACAATTATTCCACAATTTAAATCCCATAATATTCTATCTTCCTTTGGGATATAGTGTTTCATCAAAAGAGAGAACGCCTTTCACAACAACCTTTATCACTTAATCACCAAATCATTTTCCTACACTAACTATATCCATTTGATACAACAAAAATTCCCAAAATCTACATATTATTGTTCCATATAATCATTTTACTAAAATAATAAGTCATACTAACAAGGGACTTCAAGTAAGACAGTGGTAGGTGATGCACCCTTGTTGCCCTCTGGTTGTGGGTTCGATTCCTACGACCTTACCAGATGTGATGGGTTTTCACCCATCCTAAGGGTTTTCCTTTTTATAAAACTCAAAAATAACCCAAACATGTTTTAACCTCAATGGTTTCCTTATAACTCTCATTTTCATCCAAATTCATTATGATCTCAACATCTTAATTCTTGAAGTCTTATTTCACCACCATAAGATAAAATAATACGATCCCCAAAATGAAGAACATCATACCTTGATCATGGTGTCCATTTGGTTTCATCGTCATTTTGTTCACGTAGGTATAAGGTCCATTCATTGCAACAATGATTTAGATATCATTCAAAATCATTTTCTTCCTCCATCCAAATACACCTTGTACAACATGGGTTATATGGGTGTTCACAGAAAAACATTTTTGGGAAATAATCATGTATGACATATAATTTCAAAACATCTGAAAAAACACGATTTCTATAAAATATTCGGACCGAATTTAATTGAAACATTCAATTAATGGTCCTTTTAAAATACCATAGGTATTTTATGAGAGGCTATATTGTAAAAGAAAATATAAATAGGTTACGCAACAGTTTCCTTCTTCAGCATCATTTTTAAAATCATAATATGATTCAAAGTCTTGTGATAAGGTAAAATATTTGAAATTGAATTGATAATATTTATCATTTTTGAAAATATGAGAATATTGTGAAAATATGGTTTTTCTAAATACAACCCATGATCCACAATGATAACGATATATAATGGAGGTGTTTGATATCTCAAACAACTGCTTGCAAGTGAGTTGCATGCTAGAAAAAGTTTCACAATCATCCAAACATGACTTTGCAATAATTATTGCAAGAATGTCCTCAGGAAGAGATAGGAATGTCGTTTGAGATCCTCCTCCTTCCATTTTTAACCGACTTTACTTGATCTAAAAAAGTTATAAATCAAGGATTTAACTAAAATAATAGCCATAGGGACTAACCATGTGTCTAACAAAAACTCAAAATCTCTAATGTTGTAAAAAACTCCCTTTGATACCAACTATAAGGAAACAGCCTTATAACATTACATAATATCGAATTAAATGAATAATTCACATTGAGGATCTTTTCAAGTTTAGAGTTTTAGAGAATTAGGACATAACTATTACATCTCAATGATTACAAAGTAGACAAATCTACTCAGTTTCAATTTTTTCAGAAAATAAAAACTCTTGAACAAAAGAGTCATGTATAGCATGAAATTTATATGATCCCATCCTTGAACCTATTAAAATTTTTGTTCTGTGAATAACATTTCAAAAACATGGGATGAGAATAAAAAGCTCAGTATGGGGTATAAAAATATGGAAGGAAAACATCAGTCCATGTATACATAAGAATCAATGAAAACATACTTTACTCATAAAACATATGCACTTAACATAACTTATGAAGTCATAATATTTATGAATAACTCATAGAAATCATAAGACATAAAGGTAACTTGAGGAATTCATAACATTCTTATGTAGGGAGTAACCCTCATGGTTACATTTGGAATACCCATCACAGTATATTCTTTAAATCTCTTCGGAGAAACTTTAGAATTTAACTCCTCTGTGTTACCCAATGCATTGGAGAGCTATCTCGGGATCACCCACCATTATTTTATCACGGAACATTTGACTACAAAAAAAATTCCCAAGAACCATAACATAATCGTATAATATAAAACATGCATAAAGGAAACATAATGTTTCCATAATTCAATCACAAGATACCAATACAACACATTGATATAATCAAAACATTATCATAACCATTTTAAATACCAAAGTAAATTAAAATTAAAACATGGTATATATTTTTTTATTTAAAAAATATGTCTTATAGATGAAGCTAAAACTCAAATAATGGTCACGATGGTAGAGAAGTCATTGTCGCCGCATACGTAAGAAAAAACACTGATTTTATAATTCAGAAAAATGCTTCATATAAAAAGATTCTTATTGAATGAAATTAAAATTAAAAAGGGTTTATTATACAAGTAATAATAGAAGGTCGTATATAAATAGAAGTATGCCTCAACGAAAGAAGATTGAAATGAAGTCCTGTACAAAGACAATATACATAGATTTAAGAAAAATCAATTACATAATAAGGTGTGACAAATAAAAAAACACTCAATATAAGTGGATATTAAGTGTAAAAAAATCAGAGGTAATCCACACATATTCATATCATTACATAATCATGAAGTAGAGGTTTAACCCAAATAATTGAAATTCGGTTAAGAAGTTCCCTTACAGAAAGTCGACAGCCTAACACCATCACTTTAAAATTTTGAAAATGAGTTAATGATAGATAAAAAGGGTATCTCATCACATGTAAATAAAATTTATAGAAATAAGGATATATAAGAACATTTCCCAACTTAATAAGATGTAAATTAAAAGACCTAACAAAAAGAAGTTTTTTAAAAAGAGGAGGGTGAAAGGTTCCCTTACTGATTTGGGTAACTTTCGAAACGTACACACCATGAAAGAAGGGTCATACAATGAAGATTTAAATACCCATAAATTAAATTATATTACAAAAATAATACAATAAAGGGCAGTACATACACCACAAAATGGAAATAGTGGAAAATGTATCAGGAATCTCACGAGAATTAAAAGTGAGATAAAAACCCATTACCTCGTTGTAATCAATCGAGTCATATGACCAAAAGATAATAAACACCAAATTAATCACATAATACCATGAATATAAATATAATAATTATAATATATATGAAATTTCAGTACCCAGTACACCACCTTCAACAAATAGGTGGTGAACAATGGAAATCTCACGGAATTCAAAGTGAGATAAAAATCCCCTTACATCGCGTCCGACATGACTCGCATGTATGTTCCATGTTCTTACTAAATGACAAATATAAATTAATTTCTACATTATTAATAATATTTATCATGTTTATTATTCCATTAATCTCACTTATTACCATTCTATAAAAACTATTTAATTGTTTGAGTTCATAATGGACATTTTGTCGATGTTCGGAACTTGAGTCAAAAAATGGACTTCTTATAATTACATGACGTTCATGTGGTCCAAAGATCATCAAATACAGAATTATATTAATAATTTATATGTAATATATATCATATATATCTATTATATATATGTAATTATAATAGTACATAGCATTTGGAGATAAGAAAAGTAATTCACCGTTAATGGAGGCGGTAAGCCATACGTATGCATGAACCCTACTTTCATTTCTATTTCATATTTTAATGGAATAAAAACATAATGATACATTGTTATATTATAATTACAGTATAATATATATGTTATATAGTTTACATAAGTTCATAAATTTCATTTTTTATAAATTCCATGTTTGGCATGAACCAGTCACATCACTTGAGGGGGCGGTTGGCCACACTTCCTCATATGAAATTATCGCATTTTCACAACATGAAAAGCATAAAGGTATGTTTTAAATATTAAATAAATAAGCATATAGAGGACATAAATATAGTATATATCATATATAAATATAGTGCCTTCATAATGGCCACCATGAGAGGTGGTAGGAGAAGATTGAACAATCATCATTTTGTGAGGTAGTAATTCACCATCCATAGAAACAATATGGTCTTTAACACTTAAGGAGTGGTGTGTGTAAGTGTAGGTAGAATACATATCATAACTAAATAATAGTATATTGAGGATACTAGTGTTATTATGGGATCAAATATTAAGATGATAGTGGTGAGTGACGAAGGAAAATTAAAGAAAGAAACTCGAGAGAAGACATTACCTCTAAATCAGGTAACTCTTTTTGATTTGAGCCAAAGGATTTCTTGGAAAGAATTCTTCCCAATGATAGGCTTCTAGGAGTGAGAGATGGATGTGGAGAGATAATATGAGAATAGTCTGGATGAGCCAATGGCTTGAGATTTGTGGGTAAGGGGGTAGAGGTGGGGGCCCTTTTATAAGAGGGAGGAGGGTCACTTTTGGAATGTCTTGAAATGTTACATTATTACAAAATGATTTTCGGATTTTAAAGGTCCCAAAATTATATATTGTGAGGATAAGGTGATAAGGGTTCTAAATCCCCCATTCAATAGGTTTTTGACAAGTGTAAGTCTTATATTTTACCTTATCTTTTCATTTTATTAAAATCGTTCATTAATGAGGTAATCACTGCATAAAAATGGTGTCATAAATAAATTTATTTATTTATTGCCTAAAAATTATAAAAAAATACCATGATGTATGAAATATTTTTATATTTAAAATTAATATATATAGTCTATTATATCATTTATGTAACCAAAATTACAATTGTTTTACTTAGGTGTTACATAGTTTTGTCATATTTTCCTTTCTTTAAAAATAATATGATAAAGGGTCACTATCACACAAAAGTGATTCCATGGGATCCCTAATTTGGGACAAGGCATCCCATGGTTAGGCATGACACAAAAAGGGTATTTTGACACATTTTGGGGTCATTTTATATTATTATGATATTATTTTAGAACCCTTAACTACTCTATTACTAATTAATCATGATAATTAAAGATAATTGTCATCGTTACTATTCATAATTTACCAAAAAAATAGTATTAATTACATAATTTCGACCTTATTATTCCAAATAAAGAATCTATTTTACCAAATTTCAAACATAGAAATTGCAGTAATTAATTTAAAAATTATTCCCGCTGTCCAAACCAAAGATGAGATTTTTAGAAGTAAAATTTATCAAAAGATTGACTTATTTTTACATCCAATTGAAAAGTGAAATTACTTCCAATGAACAAAATTTCATTAAATAATACAAAAATAATTCAATTACACTTTAAAACTAATTAAAAGGAAAATATATCTATATAATTAAATTAGATGAAAAAGAAGTTTTAATGTAAAATGCAGTAATTTTCACTATTCATTAAAAATGAACATTTGTCAGAAAAATAATAAAAATTTATCCATAGTAAATTTGATATTAAAAATTAAAAAATTATGTCTATTGTACCAAATTAAAAACATATAAGTTTCAATAATTAATTTTATAAATAATTCCCGATGTCAAAACAAATAGAGTGTTTTAAAGAAGCAATATCAATTAAAAGATTGACACTTGTTTATGTCCAATTTAAAAGTGAAAATAATTCAATGACCACAATTGAATTAAATGGTAAAAATATATTTTAATTACACTTTAAAACCAATTAAAAATATTATCTAACCATATAAATAAATAAAATCAAAATAAGGTTTTGAATTAAAATACAACATTTTTTAGTATTCATAAAAAACGAACTTTATCGGAAAAATAAAAAAAACATACACAGTAAATTTTTATGTCCTGATTCTAAAGAAGGATTTTATTTTATCAAATATAACATATAAAATTTTCAAAATGTATATTTAAAAAGGAATCTCCATTAAAAGGCAGTTAATCGGCCTTTTAAAGAATATTAGAATATTTATGCTTAAAATCAGATTCATTCGCATTTTATGCACTTAAAATTTATTGGATAAATGTAAAAATATTTAACAAACATATATTATAATTTTTCAATTAGTTATGTTCAATCCCGCCATTACAATGGCTAGGCATTAACTACCATTTAAAATAATATTATTATATTATTAGTGTGCAACATAAAATTTCAATAAAACTCATTGTTGCATATTGGGTACGACATAGAACATAGAATCTTCTTTAAAGTAATGTTAATATTTAATTCACGAATATTAATAAATATGAAAATGAAATATTTTTTATTTACCTAGGATGTTACACCTTCAACACAGGCACTGACACTTTATTTCTCAAGGAATTTGAAACCACATTATCTTTATCCATGGTGTCAACAATATCAAAATAAAAAACCTTAAGGTAATGCACCCAAATAATATTCCTTAGATTTATATCTTTCGGGAAGAATATGTAAGCTAAAATATTATGATTAGAATAAACCACAAACTCCCCCCTAAACTGATAACGACGCCATGTATTCAAGGAATGCATCACTGTAACCAATTCAAGTTCATGGGTTGGGTAATTATTTTCATGTGGTTGATGTTAGAAAGATCCATAAGCCACCACATGCTCATCCTTCATCATCACACACCCAAGAACCATACCTTAGGCCTCACAACAGACCATATATCCCTTTTATGATTATATAAAAATTAGAACATGGGATGTGGTCAACAACCTCTTAATATCCTCAAAGGAACATTAACATTTTGGGGTCCACTCAGACTTTTCCACATTCTCATTAACCACTTTCATGGGTGAATCAAGGAGAGAGAAATACAGAAAACCCCGCCTATAATACCCCACAAGGCCTGAATATCTCCTGATTTAAAAATAATTCTTTTATATATCTCATGAAATCACTCTAAGGAAACACTCAGTGTCTACCAAAACCCCTCATTCTGAGGCCGCATGACCTAGAAATATTACCTCTTTAATCCATAAGATTTACATGGAAATCATTTCATAGAGATGATGATATTGAAGAGTTCCCAACAAAATCCTCAATTGCCACGCAGGTTCCTCCTCAGTCCATTAATAGACCAAGATGACTTCCCCAAACACCAAAACAAAATAATCAAGATACTGATGGAACACCATGTTCATGAGTTCCATCAAAACCACTAGAGAAATTTTCAACCTGAAAGGCATGAAAAAATACAAAAATGGTTGTAACTACTTCAAAAATACATTTCTGGTAGATCAGCCTACCAGATTCTGACCTGGTGATTTTGAGAGCACAAATAAATCATAGAAAACCACCGTACCCCATTTATTTGACTGAAAAGGTAATAAATATAGGAAAAATTTATTTATTCTTGATCATTACATTATCCATATCTTGGTAGTCAAAAAATAACTAGATATATCCATTATACTTCTTAGAAAATAGGAGTGAGGTGGAACAGGGAGAAACACTCGGGTGAATGAATCCTTTGAATACCAGATTATCCAACAGTACCATTAATCCCCCAACATGGTGGGGGTTATAAGGTATGAGGGAAGATATATAAGATGTGTTCCTAGTTCCAAATCAATTGCGAACTCTATATCCTTATATAGAGGAAATCCTGAAAAGTCATCTAGAAATAACTTTGGTAACTCATCCACTATATGATGTAATCAACCCTTTGGAGAATCGTCATTGTCCTCCATCATGAGAAATGATATTTGAAAATTGAGGCTTCACAGTTTCTCAAGTTGGGATCCAACATGTGCAGACTAAGGATCCTATTTACCTAGAAAAACATGGTTACTCTAATTTGATTCAACAAAAATCACTCTAAAATAATAATATTCAATGTGCGCCTGGAAAAGACCCATCTAATTCATACCAAAGATCACATCAAAGAGGTATATCTCCAAAACTAGTAAATCCCATTCTAGCTCGACCCCGGACATGTTGAGTGTGCATGATGGGAACCACAAACCCTAATGTCTCTTATTAGCCAATGATATCATGAAATCAGTGGAATATGGTATGATCCTAGTTGAAAAAATTGACACACCCATAAGATGGGTACAAATGAAATAAAACAAGGCAGTAGTTTAAAAAAAGCAACAATAGATGATGCATTGAGAAAGGTACCTCAAACTATCATAGGTATTTCATCTGATCCCCATGGTGCCTATTCCAGAGCATAAATATGATTGGTCACTTCTTGCTCTTGAAAATGATTATTGGAATGTGGATCTAACTCGAACTGAGTTTGTCCATAAGTGGATCCACTCTTGTTGCTATGACCTCCAAATTGAGAACCTGTTTTCCTGGATGGTTCTGACTAGGATGAAATTCCCCTAGAAGCAACAGACCACACACCAATCTAATATGGGAGCAAAAACTTTAAAAAATGACGCATGTGTACCATAATACTACTCTGATGGTATGGTCTCGGTGGGAATGGATATGCATTATGAACATTCCCTGATTTTCTAGACTGATGACAAAGAACTGATCCAACTCTTGAATTCATAGACGAAACAGTCTTATAAGGATAGGAAAAATTCCACATCTATTATTTTACTACTCATCCCACATCATATTATTCTTTGAATAATTTCCAATACCTTGTCCCACCCCTTCCACTTCTTCATAAACCCCATAATTTCAAATATGATCAATCTCCACTATCAAGGCATGGTCAACCCCCTCAGTATAGGTCTTCACCATGAACAATAAGGTTAGATATTGGATTTCTAGCTAAAATACCCTATAGAAATTTTTATCCGTTAACTTCTCATTAAAAACTACATCAAGTTTGAATTGAACCAGATTTTCAAAGTGGTTGGCATACTTCATCATGGTCTGATCACATGGTTAAGGATAAAAAACACCAGTTTCTTGGAGAAGGATTATTCCTCTAGTAAATACTGCTCATTGAGGAGGACAATTAAATAATTCAAACCCATCTACTCATGATTACTGGATTGAAACATTGAGTCCCATGACCTCCGACTGGGAGCATCCAGAAAAATGAACCCAACTTCACCTCAATTCCTATGTAGTGGGGAAAACCCAAAAAACTCTTTATATTGTTAATCCAGTCTTCTGCATTTAATAGTATCATGTTACCTCAATAGAAAAGAATATTATTCTTGAGAAAATATAGAGATGATTTCTTTCTTGGAACTAGTTATTCTTAGCTAATGAGAGAATGAACAAATCACACTCCCTGACACAAATCTTGTACAACCTAAAGCATAGATTAAACTTGCCTATGAAAAGTTAGTGAGAAGGATATCTCTTTAGCTTTTTCCTGTGGCTATATAGAAGGTATATTTGGAGGCATCTTGAAGAATAATGAAATAACCACAAGGAAAACCTATCAATATAGAATTTTGAAAAATTTTCAACTACATAAAAAAATCCGAAATAGTTTTATAGATAAAAAAACCAAAATCTATCAAAGTAACCAGACAAACCAAACAATTCCACCACTTCCCTATGTCCATGTATATTCATCAACCTATATGTCTCACCTAAAGGGGAAGTCAAACCAATTCCCAATATTCAGTACAAACCCAAGGTTTGCTGTCTATACACCATACTCCCTACAAAAACACCTACCCAATAAATTCAAGATCCCGTCTGTCAGACTCATCCCAAATAACATGACCCAAATAAAGTGTTAAAACCATGTTCTAATATAATTTTTCATGAACCAAGTCGTGGTTTCATCTAACCCAACACTCAAACCGGCCCATGACAAGGTTTAAAGGTTGTTCCCAATCCCCACCAGGAAGAAACAAGTTATTATTTATCAGCAATGCACTTTTTATCAATGACTTCACCCCCAATAAATAAGAAATAACAATAATCAATATGAGACATCATCCTAATATCAATATCCATATCCAAAAGTGATATGAAAATTCAAGTTAAACATTTTACCATTTTAATTAAAATAAAAAATGGTTTAATGTACTTAAATGGGAGGGGAACTAGTAGGCCACAACTCAAAACCTCCATGTATCATGAAGCCCATCACCCTCAAGCCACCACCACCAACACCTGTAAAAGTGTAAAAATAGCAACCAGAACCAGCATCCCCACTATGGAACATCTTTCCTTTACCTGGGCCATACATAAAAATGGATACACCCACCGAAGGATGTATATAGGGTGTGATCCATTTCCTAGTAGGATGATACCCAACAGAGGGATTCCATGGAAAAACATTAAAAGAAATATTAACGCAAATGTTTTTAGAAAAATAACAGAACTCCTTCATGGAATTATTTTATGGAAATCATTTTAATGAAAGTACTTTAAAAGTAAACATGATTTGAAATCACAAGAAAAAATGGTCCACCCTATATGGATAGTGAGTACCACATAATAAGGGAATACTACAACATATGGACGAATCCATCCAATTTTTTAGTGGTCTCCATTCATCAAAAAATTTAGTTAGTGTTGAATTTTCAATCCTGCTAGAATAAACATGGACTCAACTAAATAAGTTCAACAAGAATAATATCATCATTCCACCATTTTAGATAACTTGGGTTCCCTTTCTACTCAATTTTTATTTCACATGTCTCCTAGATAAAAACGTTCATATACAAATTTTAATCAATAAAAGTGCATGTGAAAAAACCCCTTTTCCTAAGAAAAACCCCTTTCCAATCCACACAAACACTAATTTTTTTTCAGAGTAATCTTTACACAACTTACAAAACATTCATAAGACATTTAAGAAGAATAAAAAGGACGCATACATAAAACACCATCAATTTTATTTGAAAATTTATTTTTCAACATACACACCCCTCATATCTTTTTGAAGAAAAATTTCACACATTTCACAATATCCATATAATTCATTAAAGGAAACATGAAATTGTTCAAAACTCATCTAATAATGTTAAAACATTAGATCACCTAACTCAAGTAGGAAACATTTGGAATCTAGTGGAAACAAATCACCACTTAATGAAACAATATAAATGAATTATTGAATAAAAAACGTCAATATTATATCCAAAATCTCATGATTTAACACTTATTAGGTCATCCAACCAGCATGAAGAAATAGAACCCTTGAAAAATGGATGAATAACCCTAGAAGAAAGGAGAAATAAAGAAAATAGAGACTTATATGATGTTTCTTCAAGATATTTTGTGACATTCACCCAATAAATGGAGTTCATGTTGGAAACTAGGGGGAGGTGGAAGCCCCTAGGGTTGAAAATCCCACATGTATCGAATTAGGGGTGATTTTGGATTAAACACTGAGATGTGAAAAAGGTAAATTTCCAATTAATATTGATCAAGATAGTCCAAAGGGTTAGAACACATAGTTTTCAAAACTGTGCGGAAAACATGAAATTTCCTCTATTCAAGAGGAAACAATCCTCAATATTTTCTAATGTAGGGAACATACCCATGTAGCAGGCCATGTTACCTCGAAAATGACACTATCTAGGGAACAAAATTTCTCCTAGGATGGATCATGATTTCCAGTAACCATATGCCAACTGTTTTCCAAATACATTAGGATAGAATAATTATATTTTCCTCCAGAAACATCTAGAAATACCTAGGTATAAATACAAGACCAAAAAAATACCTCAAAATAAAATCATGGATAAGACTATATGTGGTAACTCGTGGATGATGTGATGTAGAAGTATCCCTAGTTCTTCGAGTGATGTTATTTAAGGGTAGAAATAAGTACAATGAGGTATAACGTGACACTATGATATTTTATGACATATTTTTCTTCAAATAAAATTTATTCATTTTATATATTTCTTTACAAGAGACACGTTGTCTAAATAAACAATGATATTCTATTGAAATATTATTATATAATGTGACATTCATCATCCACATTTGGTATTTTTTGGAAATGAATAGGACTAAAAAAATATGAAAAATTATTTTTTACACACATATAAAAAATTTTTATACATTAATAGTTTGTTATATATGAATATAAAATCATATAAATGTAAATGGAGATGTTTTTATAAAAAATTATTTTTAATGTTTGGAATTTGTTTTTATATGGTTAAAATTAATTAATATATATTCTATATATGTTATTAATCCTATTTTTATATAATATTTTAAATAAAATATTTTAATATTTATGTAATGGTTTTTACTAGAGCATAATAAGAATAAAACCATGTTTATGCTTAAAAACTTATTTTTATAATGGTTTTGGTCATATTTTCTATTGTAATTTTAAATCAATTTCTACCACATATATAAATAGAACATGATAAAATGGTTTTCATAATTGGAAAAATAATTTATATAGTTTATAATTCATCCACATTGATTTTTGTTCATGATGAATAGTAAAAATAGTTAAAATTTGTTACCCAATTTAATATTAAATTGGGTTAAGTTGGGGAGGGGGGGGGGTAGGGGGGTTATATTAAGTTATAAGGGTAAAAATTCCATATAAATATGTCTAGATATAATTGATTTAATATTTTAATTACATATATTTTGTTATATTTTTATAATTTAATATTTTGTGTAAACTTATTTTAAAAGAGGCTTTTTTTATTAAAATCTTTTATGTAATTCCATAAGTGTGTATTCTCTCACTTATAAAAGTTAACCTCTAATTGTATGATATTAGATAATTTTTAAAAATTTAATTTTCAATATACTTTACCAAATCCATTAAAAGAGTCTTTCAATTAATTATTTACCTCCTTGCCTCAACATACGACCATCCTATGATGTCTTAAGGTGTAAGCCCTATGAGGTCTCCCAAAGAATATATAATCATCATATATGATTATTTAAAAGTTTATTTATTCTTCTACAACATATAAATATTTTGTAGATATAATAAAATAATTAATCTTTTATAATCAATATACTAACATTTTATTATGATTATGGTGGAACCATTTTTGTTCTCCATTCTCATATGATGGGAAATGAAAGAATCACTTGTGTGCATATATGAATTCTGTCTCCAAGAAGTGATGTTTTGAATTTTCAATTACCTGTTTTTATGGATGGTTATTATGATGGATTTAATTTTTATATGATATTTATGAAATAAAATTTTCCCTATAATGTTAATGCCTTATCTATAATTTTATCTTATCATTCGGTGACAAATTGTAATTTCACTCATGCGTATGTGTGGACTACAACCTCTATAATGAAATTTGATTCAATTTTTACTTATAATTTACATGGAAGAAAAGTGATAAACTTAACAAATTTACATTATGTGTACTATATATTAATTGTTCTATAAATTTAAATTTTTATTGATCTTTTTTTCATCCATCGAAAAGTGGAATGATCCCTTCTGCGCACATAAGATACAACGTCTCCACAAAGTGATTCAATTCATTTATCACAACTACATAATATGAATGGATATAAAAGTGTTGAAAATAAATAAATATTATATTTAATGAATTTTTTAAACTATGGAGATGATAAAACCATGATTGTGGTGTAATAACAGAAACCGTTTCACTGAATCATTCATGAAAAACAAACTAATCCTCACAGAAATAGTGATTTTCATAAAGCCTTTTTAATAAGTGAATAATTTATATTTACAAGGGAATGATATATATTAATATATATTAATATGGTTACGTTATATATGTATAAAAAATATATATTTATTATATGGGTACTTTTAACACATATGAAGCAAGTTGAGACTTGATGTAAGGTTTTTATTTTAAAATCTATCTTATTTAAATGATTATTTATGCTATAATTTATGATGATTAAATTATTATATATATATATATATATTTAAAATAATATGAATTTTCTTCTTAGGTGGTTAATTATAGATATTATATGTTTATATTTCATTATCCTCTTTATATGAACTGAAAATTAGGAAAAGAATGTTTTTTTGGAAAACTATCGTTATTTATCTTTTTCTTTGGAAATATTTTTCTTCCAATCCATATATCCACTAATTTATATTCAAGAATGTATTTACTATTATAAAATTATTATTTCATTTTCGTTTAAACCATGTTGTAGTTTAATTATAATAGAATAAAAGTATTCTTTACAATTCTTTTTAAAATAGTAATTTAGGATTTTTACCAAAAATTGTGAACAAAATATTTTTTTAACATATTACACATAAACTAATTTTCCCAAAATCATGAATAATATTTTATTGGAATATTCCTTTAATATTTTCCCTTGTTCTTTGAAAATAATTTTTTTCTTAATATTTGGTAAAAATTAAGACTTTAAACAAGTGATTTCAAAATAAAATGTATATTTTTCTCAATAAATGTTCCAACAATCATATATTGTATTTTAAATTACAAAAACATGCATTTAGGTTATGTTTGATTCACTAGGGGTTTTATCCAATGATACAATACTTAATCATTCCATAGATTTTTATTTATTATGATAAATTAATATTGATTTAAAAAAATTATTTTCAATGGGTTTTGGTATGAAGAAGTGATAAATATTTTTAGGATTTAGTAGAATACATATTAATGGATTATGATTATATAAAGATATAATATATTAAATCCATCAAATTAATTAGGCAATGAAGTAAATATTTATCATGAGATGATTATTATATATCTAGATATGATCAAAAAAAATATTCACATTTCAATGTGTGAGTATGATTTCATAAAGATATTCTCACCGTATTAGGCATGGACATGATTGAAAATTACTATATAGACATTTTTAAGTGTGGGTATGATTGGTTGTAGCTATCCGTACAATAGTTTTTATGGAAATGGATATAAATAACTATGTTCATTTAATTATTAATAATTATAATTATGGTTCCACATTCCTATGTTTTGACTCTTGAATGAGGATTACTTATTTGACACCCATATTAATAATGACTCTAGATATCACTTGATTTTAGAGTTTATGATTTTATATTTTTTGGGTGTGAATAATTTATACTAGAAACATGAGCTTGATTATGTTATCATAAAAGTATGGTAATTTTATGTTATCTTATGATTAATATCACCCATGTTTATCGTTAATAAGAATTTGAGCTGAACCACTATTTTTTCCTTCCCTTGTTTTTGATGAAAGGTTCAACATATGGTATGTTTATAATGGTAATAACATGAATAAAATAATGGAATATTTTGGGGATATTTTCAAAAATAAGTTCATTATCCATATATTATCTAAAAAACCTAACCCTTTTTGGTCCAGAATAATATATAAGTGTGAAATGTATTGCATATTCATAAAAAAATAATGCAATATTTATTTATGTAATGATTAGGTCAACTCAATAATCAAATCCTCTTTTCCTTCCAAATAAATCATTTTATAAAAATAAAACATTTATTTTTATACAATCCAAATAATTGAAAGCAGTAGAAAAGAAATGTGTCGATGCATTCTACGATAATTTCCATAATCTCAAAAGAGACTTATAAATGGATATCACATAAATGTAAAATGACCATCATAATGATTCATCAAAAAAATTATTTTAAAAAATTTACCAGAATTAATATATCAATTTTCCATCAATAATTTATGAAAAGAAATAAAACATACCAAAATACTCTCCCATGATTATTCTCCAATACCAAATACTATTAAATAGAGTTATATTTTTTAATTGACCAACATCATCCCAAAATGAATAAAAAACTATATAAAACCATTAATAATGATAGATCATAAATTATAAGAATATATATTTGGTGTAGTTGATCATCCCCAATACTTATATAGTAATATGCACCACATTTATCTTATATTATAATTATTCTTTCAAAATATAATGTGATATATGGAATAAAAAATCAACCCTTAAAAAAATGTGTCATCATGACCAATCAAATGAAATTATACATAGCACATAATAAAACTTCTCTCGTATTAATCTAGAGAGTAAAAGGATGACTCAATAGCTCCAGATAACCATAAAGTTGAACCATAATACTATCAATTAATCATATTATTAACTCCCAAACACATTATATTCTAAAAAAATGAATTAAAATATAATAAATATTTGGAAAACATTCAAAATATTAATATACAAAATAGAAAAAAATTCATAATACAAACATCCTCAGATCACTAAATTTATTCACTCATACATGGAGTGATAATTTAAAATAACACCTTTAATTAGCACCTCAATATGTCTTACTGAATAATACCGAGTCATGTAAAATCCAATCATCGGACACCTATCAATAGAAATTAGTATAGTATTATCATATTAGACACCAATGAACTCATCATTACAACATATAAAACACAACATGATACTACAGTCCATATTTTTATCTTTAAAAATTGAACACTAATTTGAAATAACATAAAACAATATCAATGGGTCATTATAATGTTAGTTTATATTTTGAGCATCACATAAATATCTAAAAATCTGTTGTGGTTCCCATTTTAAAAGTTAATTTAATTAAATGGGAAAAATAAACCATACCCCTTCTCATAAAAACAAAATATCAAATATTCATAATAATATAGATAGATAACTCTTTTTTACAAAGATTAATATAAGTAAATATCATGAAATTCATTAATTTAAAATTATGGTGGATGAAAAAATTATCATATATAGTAACATCAATTATTTCATTAATTAATTACTATTAATTATTTGTTTCATGTTTAATCACTCGATTAAATAGAAAATATCCACTCCTCATTCATATCAATCAACAAATAATTTTCAGAATTCATTGCATTAACCACAATATCATTGTTTTCAACACATGATAAATATTAATTTCAATAAAAATAACTATATAACATTAACACATTTTCACCACTCCAATAAATATACACTTCATCTAGGTGATTACTGTCATTCAACCTCAGTAGTCAATGTAATCATGCCGACTCCTCCAACATTGAAACTAATGAAAAAACCTAACCTCATCATTCCAATAAACATTCATTACATTAACATCAATGACCCATAATTTCATATATTCTCAAACATATTGAAAATATAATACTATTATCATATATAAGAAAATATGTCATCAACAACTAAAAAAAAGTTTAATTAAGCCATCATTGATTTTATATGAAATCTATTTTTAATTAGGTATCATATCTAGTATACATAAGTTCATGGGATTTAATATTTGTTTAAAATGTAAAATTTTATATTGGGGACTTATATTACTATATTTTAAATGCAAATTCCTATATTTATACAAATGATCATGCTAAGTTGAGTCCAAGACCCATAATAACAAATAAAAATTATAAAGTAACACTATTATGTCTAAAGGTATCCAATAATGTAACTACACTCAATTTTAATCTTTCAAATCATAATAGTCTTAATAACGAAATAAAATAGGACAAAGATTCATCAAACCAACAATTTAACAAGACATTATAACAATTTTGGTCTTGGATATAAATGTCAGAGTTGATTTATATACTAATACTATTGATTGAATTTTTAACCTTGAAAAATATAATCAACACTTATATATCAATTAATAATCCAATGAAATGAACGTATTATGATTTATAAGTTTTATATATTAAAGTAAAATATAAGGGTGAATTCATTTTTCAACCCCTTACTCAAGAGAATGTGTCCATATAGATGAGTCATTAGAAGTATTTCCACCCATTATTTCATAAAAATGCATTCTAATATTCATATTGAAATATAAATAAATTTAAACCCCGACATTAGTATTTAAATAAGGATATAATTTAATGTTTCAAAACACATTTATATATTCTCCCCTAAATTGGAAAACTACAAACATGTGCACTGGTAAACTTCTCTTTTAAATATTTCAAATGTTTTTTTATACATAATTAATAATAATCCTAAAATAATTCATATAAATGTATATATAATTATAAACAAAAAATTAAGTTTAATCTCATACATTTTAGTGATAAAATTATATCATCACGTTAATTCAATTTCCTTAGAGACATAAATCATTATAAACCTATAAAATGTCACATAAATTTTATCTATTTTAGTATCTATAAAGAGTTGTACTTTTTACATATTCACCTATGTGGGATACTTGAATTCCGATATATAAACACCCATTAATTCAATATTGACTATAATTAGCACACCAATTGGTGAAAATTCTATGGTATTAACTCTTGAATAAATAATAATGACTGTGAAATTATAATCATTACATATTGAAATTTATTTAAAAATTTAATCATTAATACATTGTATTATTGAGAAATCCAAATGATATATAATATGTATTACATAAAATCAATAATAACTTCTTAGTTTACCATATATAAGACAATATAACAAAATATTATTGAAATCTACATATCAAAAATCACATGTGATTAATGTCTTAATATCTCATCTGTTATTGTAGTCTCAAATAATTTTATTCACAATTGATATAAAATATAACACTTCAATATTTTTTACAACTAATACTCTGTTCAAGAAAAAATATATATTTACTCAATAATAAGTTCTTCTCAAAATATCAAAATTAAATCTTAGAGAATATTTATTAGATATTTTTAGGTATTTCTAAAATCTTACTGATACCAATTATTCATAAATTAATTCAATAAAAAATATGGAAAGAAACATGGCCAAATTCTACATGATAAATTCTTATTTTCATTATACCCAAATTCCATAAACTAATTTAGCTCAGTCATGGTTCATCAATATGGGTGTTATTATGAATACCAATAATTATAGTCCCCAATATTTAATCTAATAGGAATGTAGATAACGAGAATAGTTATGGTAAGTGAACTCCCATTTAGTGACTCTAATTTATCATAACTCAACATATTAGAAAGTATACTCATCAAGACAACCACTAATAATCAATGGTGTTATGACCAACACTAAGGTATCCACTATAAATAATGTGAATCATTGGATTTAAATGTAACTTGTCACTTGTTAACATGAATCATCATTCAATGAAACATAATTAAATAACCAATAATATAATGTGTATATAAAAATAATCATTATAATTACACATTCATTTAATTTTTCATCAATCCTTGGAAGCCATGAAAATTGAAATATTTGAATAAGTTTTTTACCAAGTATTGGTGTGTTTTATTATCGTACCATTTTAATAAAATAGTATATTTCTTCATGATTTAATTATCTATCAAAATATAGGTTAAAAAAAATGTTATAAAAAAATTAAAACATAGGTGTATAAATATGCATTAATTTTCTAGAAAACATGAAAAAATATTTTTTAGTTATCATTATCATTTTTATTATCTTATTTATTAATATTTCAATACACATAAAATATAAAAATAAAATTTTAATACTTATTTGAGGGGTTGTGTCTAGTTTTACTTCATTGTTTTCCATCCATGTTTAGTGATTTACTACATTTAAGCATTTTTCAAAAATTAAGGATACAATTCATTATTTTTTAAATAATAAATACTTCTTATAATTGAACAAAATATCTCATATATTATTAATTTTTTGAATTCATCAATATATATATATTTTAAATGTTTTTATACTAGTTTTTCTTGTTTTGCTATAGATTTGAAAAATGGAATTTTTTCATTGGAACGCTACAAAAAATAAAAGTGTTTAAGAT
Source organism: Viscum album (assembly GCA_963277665.1). Lineage (NCBI taxonomy): Eukaryota > Viridiplantae > Streptophyta > Magnoliopsida > Santalales > Viscaceae > Viscum > Viscum album. The sequence goes on along the minus strand of OY728163.1, from coordinate 1,687,297,754 downwards.
TATTACGTATAGAAAAAGTGGTTTAAAATTTTAATAAAGAAATAAATTAAGGATAAAATATATGTTCCCACATGTGAAATTTTGATCATGAATGAATAGTACAATGAATAGTGATGGGTTAAATATATTTTCAATTTATCATAAAATATTTTTTAATATTGTAATTTGAATTTGAATTCATTTAAATATTGAGAAAACAAGATAAAAACTTATTTAATCAAACTATAAAGGCCATTTATCGAAAAAAGTGTGATTTGAAAAATTGAAATGGGTTTCAATTAAGTAATTTGATCTAAAAACACATGTTATCTAAATATTTGATTCCAAAGAAGAAACAATTGACTATTATGTTTAATTATAATTGTTAATCCAAAAAATAAAATTATAATGAGGATGATTTATCCAAAAAAGAAATAGTAATATAGAATATACACATACAGTATCTAAAATGACATTTTAAACATTCCAATAACCTTCTAAACTTCCATAATCAACATTTTTCAACCACTTATTGTTTATATCTTTCTTGAAGGATTAATGTTTTTTAAAGAAAACCAATATGAGAAAAAACCAACTGTGTCACATAAAAAAATTTCCAATAATACATACCTAGAAATTAATGATTCACTATATGTCAACAACATTATAACTTCAAACTATACCATTTTATTTTTTCACCATACTACTATGATATATTCATTTTATCAATCAATATTTCATCCTTGGAACTTTTCTAATATTTATCCATTTAATTAATTATTCTATTTTTGGATTACTCCTCCATTGTTCAATCTCTTGACATGAATCGATGAAAGTATGTTGTAGGAGTGACATATACAACATTGATGGTATTTTTACTCCTATCCGTATTTCCTAAAAAATGCGGGGGATAATTTCAGGGAGATTTTTGTAGAGTGATTTGAAAAATTATTTGTTTAGGATAAATATTTTCCTTAGTCCACAAAATGATCATGGATTTTATCACTGATTCAAAAATTTAAACTATAGGTAGACTAATCAAATAACAATTGATGGTATTAAATTATTATATTTTATATTAAGATCATGTCTCTTTTATCCTGAATCTCATATACATGCATCCTTCAAATATAATCTGATGTAGATAATAATGATCTGGCACTCCTCTCCCATCGATATAAGAATATCCCTAATGTAGGTGAAATAATGGATTATTTAATTTTTATGCATGTGTGTCCAATTATGTGATTGTTATTATGTGTTAAAGAAAGTGGTATCAATGCCAGTAATCCTTAAATAGTGATTGATATAAGCAGTATTTTAGTTGATATATAATTTTAAAAAATCAAATTTAATATTTATTGAAGAATATTATAGATCACATAGATATGATTACAATGAAGAAGTCAATATTAAAAATAGATCTAAAATAATACTTATATATGTAGTAAAAATTTTGGGTTTACAATGCTACAATGGTACCCCCTTAAAAAAATTATTTATTATTCACATGGACAACCAAAGTCTATCAACATTTCTAGTTACATCACTGACATACTAGATAAGATTGATGCCATTATAGATTTAGTTTTGAATCATCAATTAAACTAAACAATTGATAATATTTTGATTATATCATTGTCAATTATAGATTCATTTGGAAAATCTATGATTTAAAAATAGCTAAATTTATAGTTCCGTACACATTTATATGTTTTTAATATATTTTTGATAGTTTTATACTAAATCAATTATGTCATTCACATTTATATGTGATTGTATTTATTTATTCTACTTGGAAGATATAAATGGATGATATTTCATATATTATTGATTTATTAAAGTCTACAATAGTCTCATTATTATATATAATGACATTATATTGCCATTATTGACACCATAAATATGTGAGTTCTCTATGATCATGCTGATAAGCAATATATAGTGGGATTTTTTCAACACGAAGCATGCTACCCAAGCTAGAAAAAATATAAAAGGTGAATTTTCTAATGAATATTATTCTTATATTTTTTATATTTTTTGATATTATTTATGAAAGGACTTCTGTAAAGAATAATGAAAACCTTTTATATATACTTTTCAACCTAAATTATATAGACAATAGAAACATATCAAAGTATATGAGATAGTTCCAAGTATTTTTTATCATCATAAATATTTTTAGATGATGGTTGGTGATGAGTTTTGGGAAATTTTAATGATGTGTTCTTTATAATGATACCAGGACTCATAGGTTGTGTTATTATGCAATTCAGATCTTAATGGAAATATTACCTCATAATAATCATATTTTATAATTATAAATGAATAATCCAAATATAAGAAAAAATTATATATAATCTTAAACCAAAAATCTATTATAATATAAATATAAAAAAACAGAAAATGATAGGGAGGAAATAGTAGAAATAACACTACAATTAGAATTAATGAAGGTGAAGCATTCAATTCCATACCAAGATATAAATTGAAGTGACATTATTATATGATGCTCAGAAACATTATCTGGTAGTATAAAAAGTTGAATGTTCAGTATAGTAACTAGAAGAGAGAATATCCAAACATTGATACTATAATTGTAAATGATGATATAATTATTATTCAGGGATTTGATCATGTTATCCTTGTATGCTAACATTTTACATGGTTGATTTGTTAAGTTTCCTCCTACCACGTTACTGGTAGTTAATATTTCTCCATATATTATAATATAGGGATATTTAGGTTTGTAATGATCAGAAATTTATATTTATCTAAAATTATTAGAATTATTATATTTCGTTAGAGACTAATGTTATATAAAAGTTATTATTGAAATATTTGAGTGATGTTCTAGATATATACATATGGATAATATCCACAAAAATCATAATGATGATGGATGAACCCATTCCATTAATAATGGAATGTGTATGTTTACTAAGGGTAACATGGAAATATATTAAGGAAAAAACTAACATATATTTAACTCAAAGAATATATACTGTGTTTTTGAGAAATCTATGCTTCTAGAAAGTAGTTTCTAAGGAAAATGTGGCATAGTAGTCTCAACCACCCGAGTGAGAGAAGGGGTAGAATAATTTTTAAGATTGATATATTAATGGTAATCAATGATACAAAATTGTTTACTTTTATTGATTTCATCATGTAGAAACCATTTAGTATTATTTCAAAATTATTTTTTATCCAAACAATAATGTATCTTAGATTCAAAACACTTAGATGCCTAAATTTTGAACACCAATTAATTAGTAATTGATACATATTTTGTATCATTCATTGATGATCTTTGTAGAAATGCGTGGGAAATTTCATTGCAAAATCATGATCAAGTACAATATGTTTTTAATAATTTTCATGTGATATTGGATAAAGAATCATATATAAGATTAAAGTTTAAGGTAGTAAGAAATTCTATTGAGAAATTTTGTCCATTTGATGAATAATATAAGTGTTTTTGAATCATTATATACAAATGAGTAATAGATATTACCTAACAAAAATTTGTTTTTGTGATGATGAATAGAACCATATATGAGGGATTTATATGTATCATTTCAAATTAATATTTTTTAAACTTATTTTTGGGGTAGTTAGTGGGGACTAAAAGTTTTCATATAAACCTTTCTCTATAAGTCCCAATGAAATATGGTTTACCAAAAAGGCTATGATTGTTAGTGATATTTTATTTATGTACCTTTGAGTTTTTATATTTTGTGATTTTGTACACATATCGAATGATATAAGGGAAACAATGGTCAAAATGATCAAGTAGTGAATATTTTTAGGATATCATAATGATGGGTTTTGATGTAGAATTTAATATCCCATTATAGAAAATATCAAAACAATTAAGGATATATTATTTCTTTATGACTTAATGATTGAAGATTTTGAGAATATAAAAAAGCTTCAATTTGTGAAAATTATACTCAATTTCGATCTAGTTTCACCACCACCTATTTTATATATTATTGGATAGATATTAGATATTGATGATAAATTACCAATAAGTAATATATCTCTAAATATTGATATATGTCCAGCATAAAATATTCCAGAACATATATGAGGAGTTGAATAGTTGAGGAAATCCAAAATAGATTGATATCCAGGTTATAGTTAGTCAACATAGTATAATGTGATTATCACATAAGGGAGGGAAATAAATAATTATGATTTTCTGATTGGAATTAATAAAAATATGAAATGAATAAATTAAATATAAGATAAGATTAAATTGTTGTATAATAATTATATATCCAACATGGTTGAGTTACCACATAGAAATAAAGAACATAATAACAAGTGTATTTATAGGATCAAAGATGCAAATTACAGCTTGACTTTATAATATAAAGATGATATGGTTGTGAATGGATTATAATATAATAATGGTATTTATTTTAATTAAATTTTTTAACCTATGGTAAAAATTACTTTTATCAATTTTTCTGTTTGATAGGTGGATAGTCTCAACCTATAGGTGAAACAACTAAATATAGATATATCATTCTAATATAGTGATCTTCATGGTGTAATATTCATGGATGTACTTGAGGGATTTCAAGTGAAAGGTAAATAAAACCTGATGTATATATAAAATAAAAATTTATTTGGTATGAAACAAGAACCAATGAAATAGTAAGATAAATTTCACTCATTTATGGTAAAAAATGACATATAAGAACAATTTTTAATATGGTTTTCTAATGTATTTTTATATGGTTTTCTAATGTTTATTTAACAATTTTTAATTATTTATTTTGGTGATATATTAATTATGTTTAGAGATATAAGTAGTATTGATTGGTTGAACAAAGAATTTTGTAATTCATTTGAAATGAAGGACTTAATAGATGATAAAAGTTTCATTGGCATGATGGTTACCCATAAAATGAAAATTTTAAGGATTTATAAATCTTAATAATAGTAAATTGAGATTTTTCTTGAAATATTCAATAATATAAAGTATAAAATTGTTATCTCTCTATTTTTGAGAAACATTATACGCAATTTTTTTTTACTATTAACTAAATAATGGAAATGAAAAATTAGAAAACATTTTTTGTTAGTTAGTAGTTGGTAGCCCCATGTATGTTATAATGTGAACCATATTATATATTTCTCATATAATCAGTGTTGTGAGTAGGTTGTTTACAAATATAAAAAGGAGACACATGAAAATTATCCAAAGGATATTATGATATCTTTGAGTTATACCTATTAAGTATTTATGTTTTTAAATGGAAATTTTTTAATTATATATAGATAAATAAATTTATTTAGGTTTAAAATCAATAAAATCCATATTCATAAAATTTATATCATTTCAACGGGTTGATATCTCATGAAAATAATTTTTAAATAATGGTATTTTCTCATATACTATTAAACAAGAGTATATCTAAATCACTAAAGGTTTAAAAGAGTTTTTATGGATGCGAAAATTTATTCAATCTCTAGGATAGAGTCAATAGAATTATATTCTCTATTATGATACTCAGAGTTCCATTTATCATATCCATAACCCAATATTTAATTCAAGGTCAAAATATTTTAATGTTTCTATCAGAATATCCATAATGTTATTGAAATATTAATGGTTAAAAATCGAAAATATACATAAAAATGATAATAGGGTAGATATTATGAATTTTTTTTAAAAAAAAAATAAGAAATAGAATAGTACATGGTAATTATTAGTCAACATTCCACCCCAAATTTGTCATAAGTGGCAGATTTTTGTGGATTTAATATAAATATAATGTTATTTTATAAGAGTGATTTATATAAATCATTTATCAAAATGTAACTTTTACATGGTCATTGACAAACACAAACATAACTGGTGGTGATATAATATTAAGATTACTGAACCTTCCAAAATAGAAATTATTGATGTTGAATTCAACTCTGTTAATTTTGTACAAATTATTATGTATCCTAAAAAGCTTTTACATGAATCCATTGATGATTATATAGGTAAAATAAAAAATATTCACCTCATTTTATGAACGATATTATCACATCACCAAACCATATAAATATTACATTATTTTATTTCATTAATTTTGTATTCTATTTTGTGTGTTTTTTCTACCCCAACAAAAAAAGAATGGGTTTTCCAGGATTATTACATAAAAAACCTAATCCAATGAATTAATTTTTCACCAAAACACATCATTATATTATGGTTAAAACATTTCAATGGTATTAAATTAAAATTTTAGAACTTATTAAACCCAAATTAAAAAATTTCCTACACCTACATGGAATAAAAGTTTTAATAGTACAAAGATATACACAATTCAAGCACTTGAATTCCCAATACCTCTAAAATTATGTTTCAAAAAATAAATATTAAATGAATCAATTATTTTTACCATATACAAACATATAACTTATTAGGGAAAGAAAATATAATATCTGAATTTGGGTCTATTGAATTCACCCACAAGTTGTTAAGTTTCCTCTAAAAATGCTACAATTACCATTCACTTATAATTAGAAAAATTCTTTAAAACAACCTTCCAAAAAGTATATTATTCCAACATGCACCAACGATCAGTGGTTTTATTATACCACGAATTCCAAACATATTTTAAAGAGGTTCAGAATAATTTTTTTTAATAAAAACTGATTTATGAAATTTATTTGATAGATTTGGAATTCACAAAGAAATATAAAATTGAATAGAAGGGATTGGAGTAATAATATTACAGTCAATGATAGGAATAGAACTATCTTTGATGTGTTCCAAATTTACTCTATTCCTTGATTTAATACCACCCATTCGACTGACAATATTAATTTCCATGTTATATTGTCATGTATTTTCTTGGGGATATAATGATAATAAATAATAATAATAATAATAATAATAATAAATTTATTACATCTTATAATTGTATAAATTTTTGACATCTGAAACTAACATGGAGATACAAGTACTCGGAAATATATAGGTGTGAATGAAGTGTTAATGTTCAATCCCACTCTAATATTTTAACCTATATTCATGGAGAGTAATTCAATCTATTGAAAATAAAAATTTTATCCTCCATAAATAATTCATATAGATCTTCCATCCAATTATAATTTCATATCAAATCTAAATCATTGGTTTCATAGTTTTGATGATATGTACCCATATTACAAGACCTTAAGAAAATCGAAAATATATCCTATGTTAATTTTTTTTTACAATTATCCTTTGTATTAATATTAAAAATAACACATTAAACTATATTTTTAGGTGTTTTCACCGTTGAAATGCTACTCAATATATGATTCAACTCCCCAAAGTTTATATGATATTTAATTTTCAACCTATTTTGTTTGCCTTATTTTGAAAATAATGTGATTGGAGTAGAAAACCATTAATAATATCTAAAAAATATAGATGGTATTAATTCAATTTGTGGAAACCACATTCCTTAAATATGTATACCATTTAAATTATTGAACACATTGTTTTATCAAAATCTTCATTATTTAAATGAATTTTATTGGATAATTAACTGTGAATTTAGTGTAAGTTTTTAAAAATACAGATATTTATAATGGATAGATAATAAGAAAAATATTAAGACATATAAATAAAAAAGGTGGATGTTATACTTGAATGAAATTTGGTAAATTGGAAATAATTTTTTTGATAAAAATTGGACAACTACCAATGTACCCTAACATATAAATCTAGTCACCAAATAATCATAAAATATAAAGGGTTATCATGTACTGGTGGGTATGGTGGGGTCTTAGTTGGTACTTTAATGTGTTTTTAAGATCCCCATTGGAGCACACTTTGTAATATAATACCCCTAAACTAAAAAATAAATGTGGGATTGTAACAGTCACATGACACTCTACACATGAAAGAATTTATATTTTCTCATTCAATTTGTGTTTTCCTTAGTTCATGAAATGTATGAAAATCCAATTCCATGATGTACAGACTCACCTAACACTAGTAATGGTTATGAACCACCTTATATGATGGTGTGATCATAACCCTAGGGTTTTTATCCCTTTCTAAAGTCCTATGAATACTGATACAACTATCAAACCACAAATTAAGATCAAACCCAACATCCCTCACCACTTTAAATCTTGAACTAAAAATATGGGATCTCAATGATACCCTATATGAAGATTAAATTCAAGGAGGATGTTGTGGGATAACATGATTAATAATTTAATGTTGAATATGGAGGAAGATGTGGATTAATTAAAAAGGCTATTCTATGTTAGTTCTAGTCACGTCATAAATCTCCAAAGAATATGTTTTAATAGGGATATAAATAAGGGTTTATTCTAGCTAACTTTGTGAGATGGTTGAGTAAAATTGCCTCACATGCAATAATATAGATTTATTTTTAGTGGAATTATCTTTTGATAAAATAAGTTTGGTTCATGTCACAACTAAAGAATATTTGAATGTGATAACATGTTTATATTTATTGAGTGATTTTACACCATGTATTACTATATAACCTTCTTAAACGTCATGCATGGGATGATGGAGTTTTTATGTTTGGAGAGTCTCATTCCACATATATGGATTTTGTGCTTTGAATTATGAGTTAGGGTCTAGGGGAGTTGTAAGGAAACATGTTTCCCACCAAATATGGTAAATCCCTTTGTGATCTATTGAATCTATAGAAAATCGTTTTTTTACAATGTCAATAAACTTCCATGTACATAATTATAAACCATGAATAGTACAATTAAAAATTATTTAAAATATATGATCCTAAAATATCTTAAGAGGAAATAATGTATGTTTTAATACCCTAATTCCCGTGCATGTGGAGAGAATTGTTTTAGGAGAAAGCATCAAATACAAAACGAATTGATTCTTATAAATATAGAAAATGATTATACTCCATAGGGGATCTAATCCTAGTGAGTTTTCTATAATTATTTCTACCCATATTGGACACATCTTCTACTTATATAGGTTTTTAATTTCGTTTTTAATTACTCAAACATGACTATCATGAGAGGTTGACTTTCCTTTTTTCCAAGAATGTTATTGAAAGGTAATTGTATTAGTGAGGTTTATAGTTTTAATAATTATTTAGGATTTATTTATCTATCATATTAATTATTCCGTATTTATTCTTTACTCTTCATTCATAAAAATTATGTGTGGGGTGAGAAAGATCTATTTTAATGTGTCTAAATGGATTATTCTTTCACATTGAATATAGGCTAGGTTGTATAATATATGTATATATGGTATTGGGTTACACATTTCAATAATTATCTGAATTATTTTTCAACATGAAAAGGGGATTTTTGGATAGAGAGTGATAACCCTGACCAATTGTTTATTTTAGACCAAATTCTAATAAAAAAATAAATCATTATTCCTCAAACTCACTTGTTCATAAACTTGGATATTCTATGCTTGGTACATTTTTTTAACATGCATATTAATTATTTCAAATCCTCATTAAAAGTAAATTTAGATACCTTTGTTCATGTTTAATAATTTGTAGTTACCTAGTTCTAATATATCTCATTTACTTATCATTATGGGTTAGATCATTGGTATTGTATTCCTATAGTTAGTTTGAGTAGATTTTCATGATTTATAGTATTTCATTTTTATGTTTTAAACAAGATTGAGGAAATAGACACTAGTAAAACCCATGTAATGTGAATTTTATTGTCCTTAATTCTAGGAATAAGGTGTGGTAGATTATTTTATTCAGTATTTAGGACAAATAATTTTCCTTCCCACTTTCTGTTTATTGATTTTAGATAATTATTGTTTTTATTTTTAAATTATATAGTGTTTTTTGTTGTGAGTATAGGATAAAGACTTACCCTATTACCATATTATATTTTTTATAAAAATGGATTATTCATTGAAACATATCAATATACACCATAAGTGGATATAAATCCAAGGTTAGGGTCCCCACCAAGAACCAATTCTAGATGATATATTCCTACAAAGCATGGAAGAAGTGTCTAAATAAGGTTTTCAACTCTTGGAAAAAATTGGAATGTAAGATAATAATTCTGAGGATATACCCCTATATGAGACCAAAATTAAAGGAAAACTAAAAGAGGAATTAGGGAGAAAAGATTAAATCAAGGATAAATCTAAGGTAATATCTAATGATAATGTAAAAAAATCTAAATAAGTGAAACTAACAACTACTGAGGATAAGATGTGTAGTATTTCCACTGAAAGTAGAGAATGTTTTGTGATTAAATTTTAATATATTTCATTATTTTCCCATAAAAAAAGTGAAAATGGAGTTAGAGAGTATATTTTACTATATAAATTGTTATATTTGGTATCCTTTTCTCTGAGTTAGGTAGTTGGGTTGATTTCATTATATTTTGAGGATTTTTTCATTTAGTTTATAATGGTTTATAATGTAATACACTTTAGAGATCAACCTAATCTTATAGACCCATCCTTTCTCAAATTAATTATGAAAACATTTGAAGACTTAAATAAATTTAAACCTAACTGTGATGTCCACAAGGTTGATGTGAATTTTTTTTTTGGGATGGAGATTTGAGATTCATTGAAAGCCTATGGGAAAGATTCATTTATGTGAAAAATGAGTATAACTATTATCGAATTTTACCTTGAGTGATAAGGGAAAATTTCTAAGTGATGTAATTAAAAACTAAAATGAATAATATTGATGAATTGATAAATATTTTTTGAGGATAAGAGAGGAAATTCAATTTAAAAATAGAAAAAACTATGCATTTCAATATGTTTCTTTAAAAAATGAAGAGATGAAGAAATTTATTTTTTAGATACTTAATAAGTTTTATTTTATTTATAATGTTTTATTCTTTTTTACTATTATTTGAAAATATTGGTAGTACATGGATTCCTTTGTGATGATGTTGAGATTTTATGCTTATGGAATGAAATAGTTCAATTATGGGGGGATTTGATGTTTATAATTTATTAACAAAACATTCATCAAAATTTTAATGTTTTAACTGATTTATTATGGGTAATAAATTGTATTTTCAATATAAATCAGGTGTAAATAAATATATTATTAATTGGGATAAAATATAAATGAATAAGACAGGTAAAATTAAATGTAAAAGGTAAGTTTTAAGGGAATTTAGAAATTGAAAATCAAAGAGTTTTCTTAAATAATATTTCCAAACAACCTAGAAACATATAAGATTATGAATTTGGAAATCCATCCAAATAATCCTCAACATATATGAAATAATGGTGATAAGGGTGATCATGTAGTGGTCATATTGTGAGCTATTTCTTGGTAGTATCATAGTTTTGGAAGAGTGATGAGATGGGGTAGAGCTGTTTGGGGACCAAGGTATCAGTCAATTCTACAAAAAAGTTCCTAGAGCCTATCAAGATCATACAGGGTAATATAGTTCTCAAACATGACTAATAAATCAATTTAGGGCCATGAATGTCACCGAACACTATGAAAATATAAAACCAATATAATTTCCCCTCATGGATTTGTCTTCCTCTCACAACTAGATTTTACCACAATTAATTCTATGTGTTAAAGTCCTACAGTACAATGTGCTGAATCAATAAGCACCTATAATAATGATGAAAAATGATTAATTAAATATTGTTATTGATCTATATGTTTCCATACCAAAATGAATACCTATGAACATTGAGGACCCATAAAAGCACCACTTAATCTTGAAATCAACTCCCCTCACAATTTTGAAGCTCGAGCTGCTGATATGGGATTATGATGATTCCTCAAATGAAGTTAACATAAAAGGAGGATTTAAAAACCTTTTTTAATTAATTATACCTTCAAGAACATAGAATAAGATGATGAAATTCTGCAATTACTATAACACAAAAATTCTTATAACCTAGAAAATATCTAAAGGACAAGTTTTTATTGGGATAAAAAGAAGGGTTATTTCAATTTAATTCCTCTAGTGGTTTATATAAACTTGAGTAGGATTATTTCCATCCTTTAGGGTTTTTTTGGTGATTATATTCATCCCGGTATTCTATTTCTCCATTTAAATGGTTCAGGTTCATTATCCCCAAAGGTGATTTTAGTATTTATTTTTTTCATTGTTTTTATGATTAGTGATGGTCATTGATGACATTTTTTCGACTGTGCTGAGAATGTATAGATATGGGAATTATAGAATGTCAAGAAAAAGGTTTAATAGATATATACTATTTTGTATTCTTGATGATAATCTATGATGTTCTCACGATATCAGTGGGGATGACAATAAAAAATATAATTTATTATTGTTTTAGTTTTTGAGACATGATAATATCATTCTCATGGGTGGTCTATGAATACAATATGAAGTAGAAGAGGAAACATGGATGCTCCATGATGAAGGGAGAGATTTTTTTCTTCCCACTCATAATATTGAAATTGAAATGTGTATTTATCGAATTTGTTATGTTTTTTTTATATTTTTATATTTTATTGGTCAAATATTTTGTATTTATTTTAGGTTATCAATCAAAATAAAATTTATTATTCATATAATATAAAATGTTATTTAAACAAGGTAAATATCACAACACATAAAACCTTACACACATAAAATAATATAGTAAATATCAATTTTAAATCTATAAGCCTCAAAGTTCTCATGTGTAATTCATACACGATGGACCATAAAAAGTTTATCTCAGGTGGAGGGAATATTTTGAAAATAATGTTTTGATTATTGAAAAAACATAGGATAGTAAAAATAGATCAAGATGAATCTGTAGATGGGATCCACTCTTTGAGAGTTCATGACTAATTTAAAAACTCATCTAGACCACTTCTTTTTCTTTAAAAGGATTTTATTTTAGTTTTATTCAGTTTTTAGGACCACCTTCCGTTTTTGACTTTATTTTGTGACAAACATAACATGAATGGAAAATTTCATTAGTTATGTGTTTGTTTTTGTGATTGATTGAAGTTATGTTTTAATATTGTTTTTATTATATAATATCTATTATTTTGTCTTTATAAATTAGAATTTTGTGTATGGTGTTGATGTTTTATTTTAATGAATTTATTAATATTCTACATTAACCATAACCATTCTGTGGGTTGGATTTTATATTTAAATACTGTTTTAGGTTACATTTTTATTCTAATTATCCAATGTATTTGATAATAATAAGAGGGGTGTTCATGACCGATTGTGAGAGTGATTACCCAGACCTATGTGATTTATTAGACAATATAATAATGAATATAAAAAATAAATCATTATCCTTCATACTCACCAGTGCATGAAAATAGATATTAAATTATTGGAATGTTTTTTTAAATTTCCTAGTCATTGTTTCAAAATAACATTAAAATTAGTTTTATTTCCCTTTTTTATAGTTTTTAAGTCTTAGTTATTGAGTTAATGTGTTTACCTTTTCATTTTTGATGAATTTTACCAATAGGATTTAATTCCTTTAAAAATTTCTAGATGAAATTTGGATTTACAGTCTTAATATTTTTAAATTATATAATGCTTCAAGGCTAAATAATGTAACAATGACTATAACCTAACAATATGATATTGAGTTTCTTCAATGAAATAACTTCTTTAATATTGACTAGTATAATTTAAACTCCATCATTGAAGGTAAAATTACATAGGAAATGGAACTCTCATATCAATAAATTACTCATTGAGATCATACTATGAAAATAGTGTCATCAAAAAAATTCAAGGACAATACTTAGATGATTTTCATGATAATACTATATCCTGAAATATATGGGTATCTATTCTTTAATGATTATCATGAATTAGTTTTATGTTTTATTAAAGATACACTTCCTGATACCCATGAGTATTGTAGGATAATTCATCACTATTGTGAAATCATTATGTAAGAATAGTTTCTATTAAAATATCATGTTGGAGTTGGTTCAGTTGAACAATAGTGACTTTATACTTTCAATTAATGATATATATATGTAATTATTATTATCACATAGTTATTATTTATATGTTCAAAATTAATGTGATAATGCCCTTTGAATATTTATTGGATCATTAGGATATATAAATTCAAAGGTATAATGGGAAATCAAAAATGATATGATGATATTATTAAATAAATAGATCTTTTGGTCTCAATAAATAAATCTAAAAAGACATAGACAATTTTTGATTATTAGGTATTTGGGTTTTACTATAATTGAGACATCTTCTCATTAATTCCACACATATTAGTCTCTAATATGTCATTATAGGAGGATATACCCACCAATTGGAATTCCACATGTTTTTTGTGTTGTTGGATATTTCTATATGTGAATTTGTGTATTAGTCCTTATAAATGAAATCATTATTAATGTGTACCTTGAATTTTGTACTTATATGCATTGATGAAAATAGTGATAACTTATTCTCGGTGTGAGGTAATGTTTTTAGTAATTCTAAAAGTGACAATGCATTTGATAAATGGTTAAGATATGATTAAACACTTATGAGTTAATAGTAAAAGCATTCTTTATCCCTTTTACTAAAATATAACTATTTAACAGAGTCTATAATCATGGTTTTTTATAGAAGAGTTTGATTTCAAATTTAAAATAATGATTAATTAAGCATATATGATTATATGAAAAGTTTTCATAATGAATTATGAGATATAAATTTATAAATAGAATATATTACATAAGAGTTTTTATAGAATGGTTGTCGCAGTTTCCCCACTATAATTTTCTCTATGGATGTATCATAGTATTTCTAGAATCCAATCTTGAAAATTTTGTATGTTGTACCTATTTCCTTGATTAGAGGGCCAAGATTATGGCACACTATGTATATCCTTAGTCACATTTAATTCTATTTAATTTAGGTTTAATATAAAATTACTACTAGCTAGAGGAATAATATTTATTCAAGTAAAATGTTTTCATATAAAATTAATGAAAATATATTAAGGTTTATAATATGCAATTTAATTTTATCTATTAGTTAATTATTAATATGAAAATAAATATATTATATAGTTTTTGACAAATTTAATGAATATAGAAAAATAAATATTAATTCAAGTTTTGTGAATATTATAACAAATAGTTATTAAAAAGATAATTAAATATAATATATATTATATTTTATAAAGAAAATATTTTATTATTTTATATTCGATAAATTTTATAAGAAAATATTGATTTAGTTTAATAATACATTGAAAATGGTTTATTTAATATAATTGAAATAAAAATTAAATTATTTATTTAATAAATTATATTAAAATAAATAGATTTCATGGTATATAATAATAATAATATGGTTATTATATCTAACATACATTATCACTTAGAATAAATAATTTCAAGGAGATGTTTCAAACACACACACATGACATCATTTGAAATTCTCTCAAGCAGTAAAGAGAATTCTCCCATCACGCCTATCAATAATCTATAAAGAGAACAAGATAATTTTATTAAAATTAAAGATGAATTCCATTAACCACTTGATTCTATCAAGATAACACTATTTATATTAATACTATCACTCTAATAATTGAGAAGAATTTATTGATATGACTAGAGGAATTTCAATTAGATTATCCATTGAAAAAATAACCCAAAAAGTGTGGTGATAGAAACTTAAATAAGGATAACGTCGAAAAAAATTTAATTAATTATATAAAATTATTATAAATTAATTCTAAATGATCATATCTATGAAATTATATAGTGAGTTCATCTAGTTATTTGGCGTTGTCCATTTATTTTGATTAAAACCTAAAAATTAGGTTTCTACCCAATGCTTCAACTGTACCTCATAGCCATCATTTTGATAGGAGGTATTAGGGATGCTGTTAGTGAAATGAAGAATTATAACATTTTAGTCATGTTGAGTACAGTTCGCTGGACCAAATCATCCATGAATTAAAACACAATGATAAAATATTCCATTACAATATTTTCCCAAGACCTTTAATGTTTATTGTTTTATAGAATCATGATAATAAAAATAACACAACTGATATCCTTTTAATCTAATGGTATTCTTACTATAATATAAAAAACTGATTAAATCCATAACAATTATTCAATGCATCTAAAAAAATATTCTAATGAAATACCCTTATAGACACATATTACATATTAATTTTCATCACATCCCTAGGAAATGGAAACATAAAAAAGGGGAGAACTCATATTCTTAGTATGTGTAAACATAGGTGATAAAAATAAAATATCAAAAGAGAGTATAACATGATAAAATTGGAATAATCAATATTCATAAGAAATTAATATACAAAAAATAATAATATTCTATAAATCATGGCATACATATTGACATTAAATTAGACAATAATCAAAAGAGTATGTCATTAAATATGATCCATGAGATTATGAAATAGTTGTGATGATTAGCGTAAAACCATGAAACAAATTTAAAATATGCATCATTCATTAGTATATGGAAAAAAATAATCATTATATACACCATTAGTTCCAATTATTACAATAAATTCCAGTTTACTCGTGAATACCCATCTCATGAGATATAAACACATAAATAATTCATTTAACGAAGATAAATGAAATGAATTGTCATCATCCATACAAATATGTTCCCTATAAAATAAAAAATATCATCATATTGTAGAGATACCATTAAAATAGTATGTGTTTATATCATATTAAAATTGATATATATAAGGAAAAGATTATAATTCCATTAATAATCATAATATGATATACCCATAGAAATTAAATAGGTGTCCAATTAAATGAAGTAATGTTATAAGTAAATACCAATATGTAAAAATAATAAGGAATATGGTATTTACACCATATAAATAATGTGTACGAGACTAAGATAATAACATCCTCAATCAATCGAGGAATGAAATCTTCATGAACATAATTAAATCAATTGAAGGAATATAATGTCTTCACAATGTAAAGGAAATGGAAGGAAATTTATGCCTATTCAAAGTGGATTGTTAGGAATGAAAAGGTTATCCATGGATCATATATTTTATTACATAATCCATCAAAAAAATATGGTGAATTATATCAAAAGAATATATCACTAGTGTAATAAATGAAGCTTAGAAATATGCTGACTTAGATGAAAAAATGCTTGTTAAATACTGCATTGGACGTTGTCAAATAAGAATGAATCAATAGATGAATTGTTTGATAATTTGAGTTAAATACCTAAAATTATAAATATATATAATTATAATAGGGAAATAATGTAACCTAAAACCCATGAGTGTAAATCCTTTTGAATATGAAAAGTTAAATAATGTGAAAACATAAAATATCTTTTAGAAATCATTTTTAACATTAATCTAATATGAAAACATACATGTCACATTAAAGAGAATATTTTTAAAAGTATAGTAAATTTTTTGAAATATTTTACTTCTAAAAATTAAATCACTAATAATAAACACCTTAGAATGACATAAATTTATCTATTGTAAATGTGGATCCAATGTTAAAACACTTTATAATTAACAAAAAATGATCATTTTTAATTATTTGAAATATGTTTGGTTGAAACCCAAATTTTTAAAAAGAGTAATAAAACATTATTTTTATTAAAAAATCAATTTTATAAATAGGATTATATGATACAATATAATATAGTACTAGGGTGGGGGGGACAATCACATAAGAATAAATTTCACGATAAATAATATAACTCAAATTATATTTGTGTTACCAATATCCCTTATGATAAAAATACTCCATAAAACATTTAATATTTGAAAATGGGTTTACATTCTATAGAGAAGAAAAAATTCAAGAAAATCACATAATAAATTCAAATAAATGAATGTTTTAAACTTATAAGTTCAATATAATGATCATAACTCAATGAATGAAAATCGAGTTACCAAAAAACTCATGAATGAATTAATAGCTAAGACAAATCGTATTTGTAAAAAAGAACATGATTTGGATTACTATTACCAATAATTTAATTTAAATAATGTATAGAACAATCATTTGATACTAAAAAATATAAATCCATATAAATCTACATGGTGTATAATAGGTGACAAGTCTCAATGAGTCAGAATTGAGACTCAGAAAATACATATGGTTTGAGTAAAACAATAATGAAATCCTCAGTAATTAATGGGATTTTAATTTAATGTAAAATATCATTTTTAAAATATAATTCATGATATGATATCTCATATTAGTATTTTATATACCATATATATTAATTTAGGTGCATAATAACCAATAATAACAAAGAAGAGGAATTCGACACAAAAACCCTAAACATGATTCCTCATTTAGTTGAATGCAATCCAATATTTTATATAAGAAAAATAAATATCATAATAACTTATTTAATAATTTTTTAGACAATTTTTTTTTTGAAATTAATTTATAATTATTGTATACATTTATATTAATTTTTCATTACCTATTTCCTATGTCAAGTTTGGGTTATCTTGATCCTTTCAAACTTGTTTCATAATAATGGGCTTTTGATTCACTATTCTCCAAAAGTTCATCATTTGAAGTAAATTATATTTATTATAATAGATAATTTATAATAATTTATGAATTTAACATTTCCCTTCATGTATATATAAGACATTATCGAAAACGTTTATATCAACAATAAACAATTTGTGGGGATTTTAAACCAATGAATACTGGTTTCTTAATTAATGAGTTAAATATTAAAGTGATTTAAAACAAATTACATATTCAGATTATAAAAGTAAATATGTTATCATATTCATCAAATATATAAATGCATAGTATTGTTCATGTTGTGGTTAAACTATCCCAAACATGATCCTACCATGATTAATCGATGATTATGAGATGATTTAATTGTAATATAATTATAACAGTAGAATAATGATCTTATTTTATGTCTAATTTTAAGATATATGGTAATTAGAAATAATTATAAATATAATATAATTTATATAACTTCATCACATATAATTAATATATAATTTTATTCTTAGTTCTCTCATTTTAAATGATTTAATTAACGATAATTGTTTGGAGATCATATCATTAATATGTTATAAAATTTTTAACATTAAAAAATTAATTTTATAGAAAAATAAGTTTTGTCCATTAATCCTGTACTCATGAACATCAATCTGAGTTGGTGAATAATTTAAAAATATAAATCAATAGTGTTATGGATGATTTAGTCCACGCATACACATGGTTGAATATTTTTTCCTATTGAATAAAAAATATGAGTTATATGGTTTATTGTTTCTGAATTCTAAAAAAATATCAATTTAAATATAATTTACTAAATTTAACTTTTATAACGGTTAGTGATATTTTTATGTAATATGTCACTAGAGGGGGGGGGGTTATTAGTCATATTTTATTAATAAATGAAAAAAAAAATTTATTAGAGTTATATAATAGTGTTAAAAAGTTATAACAGAATTGAAATCAAATAACACATGAGATGTTTATAGAGGTTAGATTCTCAAGAACCTAGAAATTTATTCAATCTCTTATACAATTGGACGAGACTGTTATACACTATATCCAAACCTTTTAGTGGGAGTAATAAACCTATTTAATTAATTGTACATAGAAATTTTTCACTTAGTGGAATATCCCCTCATAAATTTTTCACCTAGAGGTATAACCTCTGACTTTATAAGGAGAAACAAACTTACTATCTTTTTTTTTCTGGGAAGAATAACATGAAATATATTATATATTTGAGGAATAACCCAATAATATATTTTGGATAATAAAATCATAAACGAGACTCTAGAATACAACAAGATATTGGAATAATTAAAATGGAGAAAAATAATACAAAAAACTAAAACAAGAATATTGGAAGATGATGAAGAAGTTAAATGAAAAATTTTATTCTTGATCAAATATGTATATAATATGTAGATGATAATGATCTTCTATGATTTTGAAAAAATAAAAATTAGTCAATGAAGTTTCCCTAGTAATTATTTGAATGCAGTAGAAAAAAATTCAGATTTTATTCTCATCAAATAAATTGTCAAACGTGAAAATAATATTTGATATACTCTGGTACATTTTTCTTTATTCTTGAAGAATTATCATGAATCATTAAATATGATATCTTTAAGATTGTTTCATGATCAAATCTCTTAATGAAACATGTTATAGAATATGAAAAATAATATGATCGTTACAATAGTTCCATTAAATTAATTATTGACAAAGAAAACATTGTCCTAAAGAGATTGTTATTGAAATATTAAAACAATTTCTTATTATATTTTGAGTAAATTTTTTTATAAAATTAAAAAATAAAAATTAAATGAAATAATAATAAAATTATATATATAAATCATTTAGTTGAATGATGTAAAAAACACCATAAATAATAATTAGCATGAGTCCATGTCTTTGAAAAAAGTGATATAATTAATTTTAAAAAATTTGAAATCGTATTTAATCATAAAATATTAATCATTTAAAAATATAATTAAATTTATCATATATTAATCAAAATGATAATATAAAAACAGGGAAATAAATTTTGAACTAAGGGTGTGTCATGAATCATCATTGGATGTCTAGTGGTGTGTTAGTGACACACCATTAGAAATATCTGGAGGGTAAAAAAAAGTTTACATACTGTTGTAATTTTAAGAAAATATGAAATGGTTTAATCAAAACTAATAATATTTCCACACATAATATCATTAATTGGATTGAAGAGAACAATAAATTAGGTCTCACAATTGGATTCCAACTCTGGTTTATTATAAACTTAAGAAAAATTCATGAAAAATCATATTAAAGTTTGAGAAGAATGAAACAACACATTTATTGCTTAAAGAATATTAAAATAATAAGATCAAAAGAAATTTAAACAAATATACCAAATTGTTATTTAATTAATATGAATACTGCAAAAAAATGAATAAATCCACTATCAAAGGGAAACACCAGGAATAACTCAATAAGAAGAAACAGATGAAAAACAATCAATTTGAATTACAATGATGTATAAAGACACACCATTGTGAGTTCCAATGGTGTTAAAAATGACATACCATTGGGTTTCCCAATGTTTTAAAAAATGACACCTCTTTTGTTTTAAACCAATGGTGTCATCCTATACAACCAAAGTGAACTCTTGGGTAATCAGAGGAATCAAAACATAGAAATAATTGAGCTCGGATGTTTTATAGAAACACTGGATGGAAAGATACCCAATACAGATAAGATCCCTGTGGAAATCAATAATAAATAGGAAGTTGATACATGGTCAGCTAGATTAAAAAATAAAAATGATGCTGAGAAGAACTCTAAATAAGAGACTGCAGCTAGAGAAGATAGTGACACTAGTCGAGCTGGAAAAAAGGAAGAATGGGGAATGGTTTGGGTGTGGGAAAATGTGGGAGTTTTAATGATGAGTGTGTGGGAGGAAATAAGACATGGTAGACTCATTGTGGGAAGATAGAGTGACTAGGATGATGAGAAGAGGAGATGAACATTTAGGGTGGAGTCTCAGCTGAAAATGGTATCCCCACAACAGAACCAATCTGTAATGTGTGTGCATTATATAATACATGACGAGATCTATGATGGAAAAAGACCCATACTTGGACACACACATATGGCCTTTGGGATGCACTGGTTCTAGTATCCCAACCTATGAAGGAGCTGTAATTATGCCTTATACATAGGAATGTTCATGAATATAGTGTACTATGAATCTTTTGGACTCAGATATGATTAGTTTGGGCCACAGTGAGTCGGAATTCGCAAAGGGAACACATAGGCTATC
Source organism: Viscum album (assembly GCA_963277665.1). NCBI lineage: Eukaryota > Viridiplantae > Streptophyta > Magnoliopsida > Santalales > Viscaceae > Viscum > Viscum album. Next base: position 1,687,276,004 of record OY728163.1, on the reverse strand, counting down.
TTTTTTACATAAAAAATAAATTATAAAAAATTACATAATGTAAAATTTTGATTATATATTAATATAAAATATAATTTTTTTTAAAAATGATAATAAATAAATGTTATATAAGTTTAATGAATAAAAAAAATATAATTAAAAAATTTAATGCGTAATTACAAACAATATCCCCATTTTTTAAAATTAGGAAACAAAATATTTATTAAATTTCCAAAAAAAAAAGAAGAAAAATTGTAAAATCTTAAAAAAAATTGTCCACACTTTTTGAAATTTATCAAAAAGATTATTACTATAAAATAAATACATCCGTACTATATAATTAATGAATTTTTAATACATGATTTTAAAATTTTAAAATTAGAAAATAAAAAAATATTAATGACATAGAAAACACGTAAAAAATAAATAGATAAATAAAATTTCCAAAAAAAACTTTTATTTAATACAATGTTAAAAAAATATAATATTTAACTTACAGTTTCATGGAAAATAGATCAAAAGATATAGTTAAAAATCCATCATTCCCAATTCAAACTTCATTTCCTCAAATTTAACAAAATCTAGGGGTTTTTGGAAAATATCTTCTAATTGATTATTAGTTCGAATAAACTCTAATCATATATCACATTTATTAACATGATCCCAAAGAAATCCAAATATTACATCAATTTTTTTAGTTCTTTAGTGACGATGAGGATATTTATAAATAGAAATAGCACCAGTGTTACAATAGAAAATACCATATTTTTAAAAAATAATATTAAAATCATATAATTTTTTTATCCAAATAATATGTGATTAGAAACTATCCCCAAAAAAAAATTCAACTTCAACTATTAAAAATGTTATAGACAATTTTTTTAGAACTGAAGGAAATTAAAATTTTTTTTCTTCAGAAAAAGTGAGACATACCTATTGTGGTATTCTAATTAGATTTACAACCTCCAAAGTTGGAGTCTCTTTAATAACATCAATCAATGAAGTCACCATTAAAATAAAGTAATCCAATACTTAAAGTGAATTCTATATACCTAATCACCCTTTTAATATCCTTAAGATGAATTTCTTTGATGTTGTAGTAATATTTAGGACACATGAATATGAAAAACATAATATTTGACCTTGAACCAATGAGATAAAAAAGGCTTACTATCATTCCTCATTACCAATTTTCCCAGGATGTCTTTCTAGATCCATCTACATTCTATTTAAATTTCTTATCATAGGGGTTTTAATATTTTTACAAGAATTATGTCCCAAATTTTTAACAAGATCATAGAAATTCATGGATTGATTTATGAAAATAATATTTTTCATTGACAAATTTTCAAACCAAGGAAATTTTTTATTTACCCCATAAGACTCATATTAAACTCATTTGTTATTAATTTCGAAAACTCATTATGTAATTTATCATTTTTATAAAAAAAATAATTTCATCAACATAAATTTATATTAACATTATATCATTTGAAACTCTTTTTACTAATATGTTTGGTTCAAACGTAAATTTAACAGAATTATGTTGAATCAAAAACTATGTAATTATTTCATACCAAGCTCAAATAGAATGCCTAAGACAATATATATATTTAGAATATTTGAAAAAATGATTTGGAAATTAATTATCTTCAATGCAATGTGGTTGTTTAACATAAACCACTGCAGAAATTACACTATTTAAAAGAGAACATTTTACATCTATTTGAAAAATATTAAAAAAACTTCATGAAAAAATGTAATAAAATTAGAATGGATTCAAATATAGAAAATGATGGAAATAAATTTCTAAAATCAATACCTCCATCCGGAAGATATCATTGGGAAACTAATATTGCCTTATTTTTAACTATATTACTAGATTTATCCAATTTATTTCAAAAGATAAATTTGGTTCCTATATCTAGTTTTTATTTAGGTAATTGAACTAGATTCAATACATTATTTCAATAAAACGTTTCATGTTCTACATACTAATAATAAACCCAATTAGATTCTTTCAAATCATATTTGATATTAGTTTGAAAAAAAAAACGAGCTACAAAGGAATTTTTTTCTAAAAATGAGAATCCAAATATTTATTTCTTATCCTATATTAAGCATTTCCTATAAATTTTTCAAGATAATCATCTTTATGCGGTTTCCATTTAAATAGATCAAATTGGGATGAGAAAGAATACCCCTCAACTGATGTGACATTACTTTTCGGAATAACTTCTTTAAATTTGAATTCTTTACATTTATCAGTATTATCAACAAAATAAATATTTCAATTATCATTAATTTTAATGAAATTAACTTACATAGATTATTCCATAATTATAGTCCTTTAATTATTTGCCATATTATAATTATTGTTTTTTAAATATACAAAAAATATAACTTCATCACTTTTTGAATCAAACTTATCTGGTTTATGTTTTGTATTTATAATATATATAGTACAACAAAAAAACATTGAAATAAAAAAATATCTGGTTTTTATTCATAAAAATATCATATAGAATTTTATTTAATAAGGGTATGATATATAATATATTTATGATATAGAAATAAGTTTTTATAGTTTCATTCAAAAAATATTTTGAAAGGTTGAATTCATTAATCATTGCCCTTTCCATTTATGGAATAGTTCAATTTTTCAACTATATAATTCCATTTTATTATGCTGTTCTTGGCATAAAAAATCATGTAAATGTCTATTGGTTTCAATTTTTTTAAATTCATTGTTTATAAACTCCCAATCTTTATCACTTCTAATAGAAATAATTAAATGAACATTCTGATTTTGAAATTTATCACAAAAATTAATATATTTTATTAATATGTCACTTTCAGGTGCTAAGATGATAGTCCAAGTAAATCACCTATAATACCCCAAAATTACAAAACCATATTATTTAGAGAATAACCTAATAGATATCATGGGTATAAACAGATCCAGGTTTAATAGTTCTATGCATCTAGTAGAGTTGACCACATACACATATCTAAAAGAATATTTGTGCTTCTTAGCTTTCAAATAAGAATCACATTCATAATACATATCTGAATTGAACTTTGGATGTTCACAAACCTATTTATGTTTGTCCATATGGTAAAAATACCAAATAGGAACATGTACTAACCTCCTATGCCCATGAATATGATCTGTATCTACAAAATTTAGGCACATCACATTCCGCTTCATCAATTTATAAAAATCATTTCAATATATATTTTTATTTCTATTAGTATAAAATGAAGCATTATTTTGTAAATAAAAAATTAATTCATTATTTTTCACTATAACATATATTCACCCATAAAATAGTTATGATATACTAATTATGCTATGTTTTAAATCATCTAAAATGAGTAATTTATAAATTATAATAGAGGTTAATATACCTACTTCTCCAAAACCAATACCCATACCCATAGATTTGTCACCAATTATTTTTAGCTCCATCCTAAGAGTTAAAAGTTATGAAATTAGAAATTTCACTATTCACATGCATTGATAATACACTATCCTTGTACCATCTGACTTTGGAAGTCTTCAGGCATGTTTCTATCAAAATAGATTTGGTGGATGGTGGTTTTTGTACCCAAACTTTTTTGGGTTCAACTGGATTAGAAAAAAAAGAATAAGGTAACCATTTATATGTAATAAATTTATTTTATTTTAATCTAGTAGTTTTTTTAAAAATAATATTCTTAGAATGACCTAAAGTATGAGTATACATTAAAAAACATTCATTTTCATAATTCACCATAATATTACACTTATTGAATGTAACATTTGAAATATTTTCATTTATGCATTTAACAATTGTGGTTCTATATATATATGTAACATGATTGCGTTTCCCAAATCATTTTTTCTTATTTGGACTCATTCATAGACAAAATTTTATAAAAATTTTCATACCCTTTTACAAAGATAGATATTTATTCATTTAAACGAGTAATTTTTTTAATTTCTTGATTGATTTTGTGAATAACATATTGGTCATGAAAAGTTTTCACATTTGAGAGTGAAGCATAATTTTTTATGTTCTTAATTTCATTTTTAAAATTCCTACAATTCTTTCCATGTTTATCTAAATCATTATAGATTACATTAAATATTTTTTATTAATATTAGTTATTTTTAGAAAAGAAATTTTTTATTTTAACATTATAAACTTTTAATTTCATCATTTCATCATCTAAAATATTTTTTTGTTCTATATTACTTAAAATAGAATCATTCATTCTTTTTATTTTTATCATTAATCTTCACAATGTTTCTTTGAAATTCCATATTTGTTTCATCCCTTCATATATATCACTTTTAAATTTTTTTTGGATGTTACTTATTTAACTTAATTTTCAATTTCATTTTCCCATTCAAAACTATAATGATTTTTAGAATGTACCTCATTCATAGGAGAACACATCAAACATATATTTTCAGGCTCCTTTTGACTTTCAAAACCAATATCACTTGAGTCTGACTCTTCTGTGCAGTTCTATCAAACCCAATAAGCCTCTCTTGTTTCCTTCCTATATTTCTTATCCCTACTTTATTGTTTTAGGTTGGGAGAGTCTGATTTTATGTGGCCCTTTTTCCTACACACATAATAATTAAATTCTTAAGCATCAAATTTATTGGTCTTACCAATTTTAGAACTCCTTCTATTATCCACTGATTAATCTATTATATTACACATGTTTAATCCTTTCTTCCCATTCATGTACTTGTAAAATCATGTTTAAAAATTTGTATTTTCTTCATTCTCATATTACTATAACTCATAATCAAAAGAATTAAAAATAATATTAATATTTCATTTAAATTATATACCATTTCTTTTATCATGATCATCAATATTATCATTCACCATTTAAATCTTGTGTTGTAATAATGTTCATATCAATTCATCGATAGAATATTCTGTAACCTCTATTTATTCTTCCATATCCACTTTCTTTAAATGTTATCTTTTGGGTAGAGATCGTAGTATAATTTCAAGGCTGGATTAATTATTTAAAGTTTCTCCTAGAGAAACCATGTTTTTGATAATCTTTTTGAGTCTATTACACATATAGTTTATAATCTCATGTTCTATCAACATAAACTATTCACATTTATCTTGATGAATACCTAACCTAGTTCTCTACAAAATTTCAGTACCTTGGTAAGTGACTTTTAAAGTCCTCCAAATATAAGAAGTATACTTACAAGATGACTACTGATTATACATATTTGTACCTAATTGAAAATATAATAAATTCATGAATTATAAATTCAAGGAAAATTTATCATCTTCATTACCAATAAGAGTTTCTAATAAAACATCATGTAATTTATATGGTTTAGACATAATTCCCCAATACTCAACACTAATTATTTTATAGAATACCTCAATTATGTATTTACATTTGACATAATATCTTCCATTGAAGTTAGGTGGTCGGGCAATATTCAACATTTCAAATTCCTGATTATTTACAATAGAGTAGTGATTCATTTCATTTGAAATATAAGTCTATGATAATTATTAGTTCAGAAATATATAATGATATTTTGTTTTCATAAAAATCATTAAATAGGAAATACCCTCTAATACTAATTGTTAGTTCTCAGGGAATTTAAGAGGTGAGTAGAGGGTATTTGAATAGTTATTTTGGATAATTAATGAAAATTAAAATTTATCAAATGTTGGTAGATGTGTTAAAAAGATACAATGGAATTGAAAAAAACTAAAATAAGAGATTTTTATAGAGTTTTGGATCTCATGATCCTAGTCCTCTATCCAATATCCTATATTCCCCAATGATATTTTTATGCACTATATCATTAATTTTCATTGGGAGTAATAACCCCATTAAAAAAATTGTAATCATACATTTCTTACCTGTAAGTAAACTCCACATACCTTTTTAAACTAGAGGTATAACCCCAAACATTCTAAGGAGTCACAACATTACTACCATTTTTCTAGCAGGAAAAATTAGACCATGCTTTTATATGGGAAGAATAACCCAATGATTGATTTTTGATGTCAAAAGATATAACCAGTATCTATAAAAAAAATAGAACATTAAATGAATTACAATAGATAAAAATAATACAATACAAATGAAACCATAACATATATAAATGAAGAAGAAGATTTATGAAAATTTTATTTATTGATTAAAAAGGTATATGAAGATGTAGATGATGATAATATTCATTGATCATGGGAAAATAACAATCAGTTGATGACCATTATTTTCAAATTTTTTGAGAGAAGTTGGAAAATGACTAATAATATTCTCATCGAACATATTATCGATTTTAAAATATTATTTGATCTTCAAGGATAATTTTTTATTATTCTTGAATAATTATCCCGATGAATTAAATTTGAAATATATATGAATGTTTCATTATTTAATCTCAACATTACACTTTTTAGAGAATAATAAATACAATATGATTATAACATGAATTCTGTTAAAGTCATTCTGTACATAAAACATAGTCGAAAAATAGATTTTCAATGAAATATTAATGTACATTTTTTAATATATTATATGTAATATTGATTTAAAAAATTTCCAAATAAAAATTAAATGATATAACAATAAAATTATAAATATATGAAATGTAGCAGAATAATGTAAAATACAGAGCATTATAAATAATAAACTCCATGATTCCATGTCATGGAAAAATACTATAATTATTTTTAAATAATGATTCGATCATATTTTATGTTAAAATATTAACATTTTAACAATATAATTAAATATAACATATTTAAAAGACAATGAGAATATAAAAAGATAGAAATAAATTTTAAAATAATTGTGTGTCATGACACACCACTGTATGTCTAGTGGTGTTTCAATGGAACACCATTGGATATTTTTGGGGGTGTCAAAACATAGTATACAATCTGTTGTCATTTTATGATGAAATAAAATGATTTAATCACAACCAAAAACATTTCCATGCATAATATCAACAAAGTGTTTGAAGAGAACAATAAAATATAGAATAAAATTGTATTCTTATGGTGGATCATTAGATACTTAATAAAAAATATTTGAAAAACATATTGAAGTTGAAGAAGAATAAAACAATCATTAATTACTTTAAGAATATTAAAATAATAAGATCTTACATGTTAAAAAAATATACATCCTTGTTTCTTAATTAAATGGAATACTATATAAGAACCAGAATAAATACACTCCCAAAGGAAAACATGAAGAACAATACAAGAAAAAGAAAAAGAGTAAGAATATAACATTGGAATTACAATGGTGTCTAAACACATGCTGTTCTGAATTTCAATGGTGTGAAAAAGGATATACCATTTGGTTTTCCAAAGGTATAAAAAACGACACACCATTGGATTTCCAGTGGTTTCAGAAATGAAATACTATTGGGATTCCCAATGGTTTCATAAATGAAACACTATTGGATTTTAAACCAACAGTGTAATCCTAGGGAAACAAATAAGGCATTGGAATATACAGGAAACAAAAATACAAAAATAACTGATCTTGGATGTTTTTTCAAAACACTAGACGAATTGATAACTGATGACGAAAAGATCATCTGGTAAATTCATGAGGAGGAAAGGAGGATCCACGGTTAACTTGAGTATGAAACAAGACTGATGTAGAAATGGATTCTTGAAAAAATAAGGTCTCTAGTGAAGATGGTTAAGCTATTCAAACTTGATGGAATGATGAAAGAAGAATAGTTTGGGAGGGGTAAAGATGTAGTAGTTTAAAAGATGAGTGCACAGTATCAAGGAAAGCATGGAAGACTCACGGATGGGTGAATGAGTATCTTATATGATTATTAGTGCAGTTGAACATCCACGATTTAGTTATAATAGAAAAATAGATTACCAAATTGAAACAAATTGGAAGACAATGTGTTGTATATAAACCAAACAAGATCCATGATGGTTAGAACAAAAATAAAACCCATAAATGGACACAAACTCAAGGGCCTATAGTCCATGCGGGTGCTATTATCCCATCATATGAGGGTGTTATAATTGGGCCTTATACACATCCATGTACTTGAATACATTTAATAGTGAATCCTTTAGACCGAGCTATGCTCTATACCGGCCAATTTGAACTGAACCTCCCAATGGGTCCATATAAGATTACATTTTTAAATAAAAAATAAATTAGAAACAAATACATAAATTAAAAATTTTAATATATATTAAAATGAATTAACTATTTTAAAAAATGAAATTAAATAAATAATATATATGTTTAATTTATAAAAAAAGTGATAATTAAAAATGTTTAAACACAATTACAAACAAAACAATACTTTTATGTTGGTTAAGTAAAATGAAACTCATTAAGATATTGTGGCAGTAATGCACACAATACCTGAAAAATTTGTAATGGTGATCTTGTTGATAGTTTGTTAGAACATACCTTGAAAATGGATGATATAGGATAATATCTTGTATCCTGAAACTTCAGCGAGTGAAATTGTGTTATATGAGAAATAAAAAAGAAAGTGTTATGGGAATAGACCTAATTTTTATGTGTCCTTTGAAGGGGTGGTGAGATTCTCCCATTATAAGTGGTGATAATATTCCCCAAGGGGTGTAGCCAAGTGGCTGCATCATTGTGGGTCTTGTGGGAGGTCTCATGATCGAGATTCTAGGAGTACTACTAGGTGTAATAGGTTTCTCTGTATCCCCCTCTACTGAAATGTTTTAATTAAGTGGTGAGAATGTCATTTTTGTAAATATTTCTACTTAATTAGAAGGGTGTACATGTTAAGCATGAAAACTAGATCCAAAATTGAGGAATAATAGTTTGGGGAAGAAATAAGGTCAATACACAACACATAAAACCATTCCCACACAAGATTTTAAAAAAATTTAGGTGGTTCACTCTTATATTTTTTACTTTTACCATTATTGCTTTTACCCATGTAACTAGTTTGTACCAAAGTGATTTATCCATTATGAACCAAAAAATGTTCAAATAATTTGATACTTTAATCGCACTGATTCTGAATCTAATATATATATAATTATATTCAATTTTAAATGTTTTGAAAATTAATGTTTAAATAATAATTTAAAATTTATGAAAAACTATTTTTAAGATAATATTACTTATGTTCTAAAATTAAAATATATGATTTTAATTAAAATAAAATATTTTCAAATATATTATATTACATATAAAACTTATATTTTATCATGAAAATGTTTTACTATGTTTATGTTTATTATTTTATCAATGTGATTTTATAAAGTCCACTCAATGTTCAAAAAAGATATTCTTCATTAGTCACATAACAACCAATTATTTAATGAAAATCCAAAAAAATAACCATAAGATAATTTTTAAATTATTAATTTAAAAATTATGTTACTTTTATCATATAAAAATTATAAAAATTATATATTTAGTCATTTAACTATAAAATACAATAAATGAATAAAAATTGATTTCATTGAAAAATTTCTTTTTAAACATCAAATGTCATTAATTTAATTTCTTATAAATTTATAAATATTATATTATTAATGTCATAGTTTTAAAAATATAATTAGTAACAATTATAACAAAATTTCATATTTTTTATAATAATTTGTTAAAGGAATATAATATACCATTTTATAAGTGGTTCTTCGAAAGGGATCCTTTTTTAAAATAGTAATCAAAGAAAATCATTTTATATAATAATTTCAGTTCATTATTATCCTTTTATATACTAATAAATATATTTTTCATTTATTTTTAAAATTTAATGGTTTATTTTATTCGAGGGTTATTTTACTTTAGTGTTTCATGTGACCTGGGCTATTGATGATAATATTAATTTAAATGATTGAAAAAAATGGGTCATTAATACCAGACATCTAAAATTAGATATCCCCAAAAATTAATTATGACACACTGATGAAAGTAAAAGAGTCCATTATTCATATAATTTTTTCTAGATATAACTACCAATGTTCTATATACCTTACTATACTGTTCTATATAAACATACTTATCTTTTCTCTGACAACATTGATTGTTTATACCATAATAATATCTTATACAGTGTATACTTTCTCTATAACATTTGAATCACCAATATAATAAAAAATAGGGAAATAATACTTTCTTATAGAAAATTAATCTATCTTTAATGAATAAATTTATCAACAAATATTTACTAATTTTATATACTATTTAATATATATCATAATCCCAAAATTTAGATAAAATTCACCAAATATATTAGGGAGCTCTTTTTTATTAAATTAGTAATTAATTACAATGTTATGGATAATATCTAAATCAATTTTATCAAAATAAATTCACCATTTATTATATCAATATAAAGTATATTTTTCAATATAAGAGTTATCCAAACCTCAATAATGGGTTCTTTATCATTTTCCCCATAAATATAACATTTTCAGAAAATCAATTTTAAAGATTGTTGATTCCATTTAATAAATGTTTAAAAACCTATAAAGCCAAAAAAACTAATGAAAAATCATTATATAATTATCATAACCCTTATATGTTTTATAGTAATTGATATTACTAATGATTAATATCACTAAATAATTAAAATAGATATGAATATTGGGATTTAATTTCTCTTAGGGTATCAACACCACTACCATATGTATGGGTAGGATGATCAATTTTTACTAAAATAATATAATTATACTAAGACTCATAACCTAATATGAATGCTTCCATATTATCATGTAATAGTTTTTCGATACATGAATTTTTCAGAATCATTCCCAAGAGCCTATTAAAAAGAGATATGAAAAACAAGAAGGATGTGATAACATCCAAAAATAATCAGAGTATATGAAAATGAAGTCTCATTTATAAGTTGTATTCTTTAATATAAAATTCATTTCATTTAAAATATGTCATAATGGGATAATCCTATAACACTGTCAAATCTAACTAGGTTAATTTAAGTTGTTTTGTATCAAAATGGTTAACATGATCCCTTAATGTAATTATGAAATAAAAATAATATGACGGTTTTTAAAGAGAATATGATTGACCATAGAATATCCCTAATGTGCTTCAAACCATAAATGTAGTTAGGCCACTTTTCACACATCAGGTGACAATCAAGTTAATACCCATTCCTCTTTTTTAGGTATATTTACCATAAGTACATCATTTTTAGAGCCTTCATTCCCTTTTAGTTTCTATACATATATATAACTTCAATGAAAAAAATACTCAAAAAAGTCCCATATTTATAGATGTTATACTATAAATGAATTTATATTTTAAAATTATCCATTGATTTTTCTTTAATTCTCTACAATCCCGGTCCTCAGGTAGAAATTTTATTATTACACTAATGATAAATCATACACAATTCCAAAGGGTTTTCTATACATTTGAACGTATGATAAATCTTAACTTATCAAAATTTCATGATATTTAGAACCCCTAAATTAGCTTCAACTGATAAAGTCTTGGTCCACACAGTTATATAAATCATACTCGCATACTAACTATAGTTCCATATCCCTAATAGTATATTAATTACATTACATTAATATAATATTTAATTACAATAAATTCTCAATACATTTTGAGATTAGAGTTTTAGATAATTAGAACAAAATACACTTACGAAATAAATTTATTTTTAATATAGTTGAAATTTCCCCACCATATAAACCAGAGATGAAATCAATTAAAAGACATCAACATTTCCCAAAAATTCTTCTAATAGGACACCATTCTAGAATCCTCTCAAGTATTTATTTTTATTATAACCTAGGAAAATGAATGCATCATAATGGGGTGATCCCTTATTGTTTGTAATGGTAAACATAAATTATAAAAAAATATAATATTATATGGGTGCATAAAAAATATATTTTGGCATAATGAAGATATATATGAAAATATTACCCGAAAAAGAATTGCTCATAAATCATGGTATAAATATTGACAATAAATATGACATTAATAAAAATAGTGAGTTAATAAACATGATTCTTGAGATCATAAAAATGTAATGAGAAACTAAAATATAATCTTTAATACCTAACTCATGAGATATAAAATCTTAACCAATGTATTAGAGGGCGATATAGGAACCAAACCATTTTCACCCATACTTATGCATAACATAAGAAATCGACCATTCACAATAAAATAATGAAACCAAAGAAAGAAAATGGGTTTCATAAGATTTTAAAATGAAAAAATATCTATGACATTAATAATTCCTTATAGAATCATAACATGATAAACCCTTGAAAAAATGGGTATCCAATAGAATAAAGTATCTTTATTGGTTAATACCATTTAATCAAGATAATTATAAATATTGTATTAACACAGTATAAATAATGTTTTTCTAAATAATAAAATAATTTTTATATTCAATTAATGAATCAAATTTTTGTTGACAAAATTAAATCAAAGGAAGGAATATAGAGAGTACACAATGAAAAGTAATTGGTAAAAAATTATGCATATTACTGGGGGATTGTAAAGAAAAACAGGTACTGATGGAACATATCATTGATTACCTAATCCATTAAAATAAATAATGTGGTTTATTTATAAATAACATATCCATATATTAAAAAATGAAACCTAGAATGATGTTGAAATAGAAAAAAACATCATTTAAAATTAATTCTTCATACGATATCAAAAATTAATTGATCATGAGTCGAATTATTTGATACCATTATTTAAATCATGAAAAATATAAATATATATAATTAGATATTTTTAAACCGTGTAATATAAATAACATCATTTTAAATTATATTGAATCTGAAAATAATATTTTAGGTGAAAACCTAAGACATTTTAAGAAATTTTTTTATCATTTTCAAAAAATTGAATGTTTGTAAAGAACATTATAAAGTAATTTTTTGAAAGGGGGAGTGAGATATTTTTAAAATTTTCTGATTTGAATATATAATCTCTAATTATATATCCATGAATATTTCATAATGCTTTTGGTAGTAATTTTTTTAGAGAAAGACAAAACACATGATAATAAAAAGAAGTGACCTATTTTAATTATTAAAAAAATACCATTATTGAAAATTAATATTGAAAAAGTGTGATAATAAATTATTTTCATAAAAAACAATTTTACATAAAAGGATTATACAATTATATATAAAAAAATATTTGGGTGGGGCATCCAAATCATGGATGAATAATGTTTATGGTAAAACTCTATAACTCCAAGAAAGAAGATTTCAGTTTTCAATATCCATTATGGGGAAAATACACCATGAAGTGTAATTTTTTTTGAAAAGGTGGTTATGTGGAATAGATTTAAAGAATTATAGAAAACTAAATAATAAATTATAAAATAATAGTATTCCCAACTTAAGAGTTTATGAGAATAATAATTACTCACTGAATGAAAATCCAATTAGAAATAAATCTTATAAAAGAAGAAACACTTGAGTCAAAATACATTTGAGGAATGTAAATATAATTTTTTCTATTATATCACATGAATTACATGGAATATATCTGTATATAATTCATGGGATATTAAATCAATAGAGAAACATACAATGTAAACATGGTTTATCATATGTAACATGTCCCAATGAACCAAAATTGAGACCAATAAAACACTTATCAATTGAGTAACACATTAATCAAAATCTATTAAAAGATAGGAAATTTAATTTAACTTAAAATAACATTATTAAAAGATAATTCATTATATTATATCTCAAATTGGTAGTACTTACACCACATAATTGAATTTTTTTTATAAAATACCAAAAATGTTTTCAAAGAGAGGACAATGAGATGAAAACCCTTACCATGTTTCTCCACTTAGTTTGATGAAATATAAGACCATATATAAAAAATAATTATCATAGTAAGATATATTAGAACATTTTTCATATAAATAATGTTTTATAAACATCATTTATAATTATTCTTTTATTTTAAATTTGTTATTTATTAACAATTTTTAATGTCAGGTGTGGGTAGTCATGGCCTTTTTGAACTAGTTTCATAATAAAAGTGTTTTTATTAGTTACTCTAATGAATTTAGTAAATAAATGAAAATTATATAAAATACAATTCATTAATTATAATTATTTAAGAATTTTACTTCATTTATAAGTACCTTAGCCTTAATCCAATAATATGAAATCAACAATGAATATTATTTAGTGATTTCAATACTATAATGTTTGTTTTATTATTTAACATGATATATGTTGATGCATGAAAAAAATAGAAAAAAATATTATTAATATATTTATATAATATTATAATATGAAATAAGATACTATATTCATCCATTATATAAATGCATATAATTGTTTAAGTAGGCAATTAAACTGACACAAACATAAACATACCATGATTATTGGATGATTATGAGATGGTTTAGTTATAATATCATTTTACCAGAAGTATAATGTTATTATTTGGACTTTAAAATTATAACATATCATAATGGGAACTAATTATAAAAATAATATAATATATATAAATCCATTAGAAACAAGGAAGAGAACATTTTCCACTTAGTTTTTTCATTTTAAACGATTGAATTAATGATAATAATTTTCCAATCATATCAATAATAGGTTATCCAAATTTTATTATTATTAATTTAATTGAATCAGAAAAATCATATTTTATATTTAATCTAATTATCGTAATAACCAATATATGATTATGATGGAATGAAAAATAGAAATCAATATTTTCCATGGAGGCCGTAGACCACACATACACATAGTTGACAATTTCATTTTCCATAGAACATGATAACGAGTAATAAATTTTATTTTATTTTATAATAATAAAAATGATATATATAATAATAATTTTTAAATACCCTTTTTAAATTATTATTTTATGGTGGTTAAGGGATACAGAAAATGTTGTGTAGTGGAGGTAACTATAACGACCTAGGATTTTTAAACATAAACTTCTCATATTTTTAGATGAATATAAAATACATTACAAAAATATATGACTAATGAATGTAATATTTTATTGTCTTTGGAGAATAGGAACACAATAATTTAATTAGGTAAATTATCTTCAACATCTCACTCAAAGATCATCTAAAATAGTATTCCTATTAGGAAAAACCTACACAATCCTCTCTCCATAACATGGGGAATAAAACATAAGAAATAATGAGCTCTGATGCTCAGTAATGGTTAATAGAAGAGATATCATTATTTGATCATATGAAAGAATAAGTTATGAATAAGTGTATACGATCATGAACATAGATTAAAATGTTTATACCCAATATGTCATGGATCGTAAACATGAGACATGTAATAAAACATTATTATTTTAGAATCATGGGACATTGGAGTGAGAAATCATAAAAAATTAGTCATGAACCATCATCTCATGTCAAAAAAGTCTTCCACCCTCATAAATATATAAAATCATTTCATAAATCCGGTTTATCTACGTAGACCATAAATATAGTGGATCTGTACATATCATTTGTTTCACATTGTGGATATGGATGCACTTTTTTTCTATTGTGGATGAGGATGCACCAGGTTCCTATTGGGGACCAGGACACACCTATTTCCCATAGTGGATCAAGCCCATCAAAATGATTACTAGTATTATCTCATGAGATATAACGCTTTACCTAATTAATTGGAGGAATATATATGTCCCACTTATCATATAATAAAATCCATAGTTATGTATGCCACAATATCAAAAAAATATTCATATCATCACATCATAACCCGTGTAAAGAAAGATTGTTTCATATAAAATTCATAAATTCATAATATCATAAATGAGGATAAATAAATAGTTTTCCTAAATATTGAATAAACATAAATAATAACCTTATTTTTTATAAAATGAGGATAAATGTTTTTAATTATATCCCTAGAAAAACATATGATACATCAAAAGATGTTATCTTAGATGGGGAATGATTTTTAAATATCACATGATATATTTCTGAGGAAAATTAAATTTATTTTAAAATCAATTTTTTTTAAAAATAATTATAAACTATTTTGGTGAAATATTTCATTTAAAATCTCATTGAATACATATAAAAAAGGATTAAAAATCATTTAAAACATTTCTTGAGGAAAATATATTTTTCGATTTGAAAAAATTGTTTAAAACATATTTTTTTTAAATAACATTCTTTGAGAATATAATTTAATACTTATAAGGAAATATTTAAAGACAATAATGTTTATTATGGAGGGATTTTTTATCATGTCGTACGTGTTAAAACAATGGTTCTATTCACATTTTAGGTAAAATAAAAACATGCATTATTTTGGAAAATGATATGAAAATTTCATTAAAATCATTCTAAATAAAGTAAAACAAGGTTAAAAATTTGATTAGTAAATCATTATGATAATTTTAATATTTTTAGAATATATTTTATTAGAGGAAAAAGGGTTCTTGACCAAATATAGAAAGAAAGAAATTTTTCTTAAAAACATATTTTAAATTATGTAAAAATAACTGAAACAATGTTACTAATACAAGAATATATCATGAATTAAAATTTATATGTGATTTCTTGTGATTTTTTATAGATGGATCATAAAATTTTATCTTCATAAGCATTGTCATAAATAATTATGATAAACATTTAGATGGTAATGTAGACTCTCTTTCAAATTGGTAACATTAGGACGTATGAACTATGAAAGAGAGAAACTAAAATGGATATATAAATAAAAAACATTATTATAATAATAATAATATCATACATTAATTTTCAATATAAACCCCACATATAAGAATTAGGTGGTGAATATCACATGGGTATGAAAGAAGTAAAAAGTTAGATGTAAATTCATTACCACTTTCATTATAATTTTATTCATTTTCCATAATAATTAATTACATAAATGAAACATTAAAAATCATAAAAATTATGATATACATGATATAATATTCCAAACGAGATGTTTATACAGAACACAAAATAAATGAGTGGTGAGTTTTTATATGTCTCCAAGAAATAAAAGTGACAATATAAATTCCTTACCATAAGTGTCAACTTCTTTCATAATTAATCAAAAATTATATTTAATAAATATAAGTATATTTTAAATATATTATTGAACCATAATTATATATATAATATATTATATTATTTAATTATGACCTTCTATAAACTATTTATATATAATTCCATGTTAACGTCACATTTCGGGCAATAATCGTTTTGTTTTTCATATATGTTTTAATTTTTAATTTTCAATCATCTAACCTTGGTCATGGTTCCATAATCACCATAATAATAATAATAATTACATAATTATAATATCTAAACAGAAATGAACATTTATTAACAACCATTAATGTTTTTTTGAGAAAGGAAGTATGTTATGACCATAGAGATGGTAGGTTTGTCGTACTTACACATGAGTAACGTTTCCATTTTTCAACGATCTTTGTGGAAATGAAGTATGTAATATATTATGTTTATAAAATTATAAAATTATAATAACTACCATATTATTTTTGTAAAAATATTTATAAATATCATCCATGTTTTTTGGTGATCAAAATAGCGTCAAATCACTTTGTGAAGGTGGTAGTACACATGTACATGAACAAAAGTATCATATTTTACTGTGTGAAAATGTAAGAAATTAAATGAAATTATATAACATAATAAAGATAATTTTGTACTTAATATCATATTTATTAAATTTATATTACATATATTTATTAAATATATTCTTTTTATCTTCCATTCGAAACATTAGTGAATATAAATCATATCACTTCCTGAGGTGGTAGTCCACCATACACAGGAGAAACATTTTCATATCCATTATTGAATGAAAATTTAAAATTTATATATTATTTAATTACTATATAGAAATAATTATTTTATAAATATTATATATATATATATATCTATACTTTAAATCATTCCTCATACCCTGTTTTGAGAGGTGGTAATTAAAAAACAAATGACATCGGTTCACAAGGCGGTATTCCATCGTACACAGGAATGATGATTTCATAACTCATATGAGGGAAGAATATATGGTTATAGATAATAAATATAACACTAAAAAAATATAATTATATGTAATATAATGAGTGTATTATATCATCATTGATGAATACTAATTTACGAGGCTAGGGAAATAAAATAAAATAAAAACACTCGTTGAAGAAAGCTACGTCTTATTTTGCTAACCACATTAGGTTATCTTCAAAAGCCTTACTAAGTTATATTTATGATAGAAATAAATATTATATGATTAAATTATGGAACATGGGATTTTATTTTGTCAGGTTTTATCTTAATTTATTTTAAATATGTGAAAAAGAGAGGGGAGGGATGGCCTTTTATTTGTGAGGTTAGTGGTACAGCTGTAATTTTTGAAAAGAAAAAGCTGAAGACACATTTCTATACTTCCAAAATGATCCAAAATCGATTACTATATATTTTTCTAAATTATATAGTCTATCCATTCCTATAAATTATATTTCAGAAAAGTTTCGAGTTCATTTTAATCCTTATATTTTCAGTTTAACCTCTGAGTAAATTTATTTTAACAATAAGTGTAGTAATTAATTTTTACAGTTCTGACTACATAGTTTTATAAAAAAATATGTTGATATTATTAGAAAATATAAATTATTATGATTAAAAATATGTAATATATTTTTCCATATTAAATAAATAGATTTAGAAAAGTATAATTTAAAAATAACCCCACATATGTTAAGATAAAGTTGGTTTTCAAAGGGAAAACCTTCCAAGGTTTACAGTGTTTATATATCCAATGTCAATTTGAAATTAATTCCAACGAACTAAATTTATTCATTAGATATATAATGTAAATAAATTTACTTTATAATAAGTAGAAAATTTATTTTTACTATATTTATAATTTAAATAAAATTGAATCTTCAATTAAAATTTTATATTTTTAACAATTCATCAGAAAATATATCATTTAAAAAAATTCATAAGAATTAAAACAAGTATAATTTTCATAATATGATCTAAATAATTAATTTTTTTTACAAATAAATTTTATAAAATTTTCAAAAATTAATTTTAATATACGTTTCCAAAAAGTTGAAAAATATTCTTTTACTGAAATATAGTTTTTCAGTGTAAAACTAGATTTATTCATTTATGTTATATGGAAAATAAATAAAGTGAATAATAAAAATATTATTGAAAATAATATATATAAATTTAACTAAAATATTTCACCAATGTGGGGATTTAATTTATTTATATAAAATATTTAATTTTCTTTTTTTTTAAATATTTTCTTTATTTTCAAATAGTTTTAATTTTTAATTTATTGGTCACCAATGAAATAAATTGACAAACATTTTTAAACCATATATTTTAATAATTTACTTAATACTATTCATATCAACCATTAAAAAACCTAGGTGATAATTATCATAATAAATAATAATATTCTAATAACATGTCATGTTTCGTTCAAACATAGTATTGTGTATATCGTGAACTAAACCTACTGTTATGTGTAAATAATGCCAAACATAGTGTTTCTTATAGTGAGAGATAAAAGTGATATTGTATGTAACAAAAAAATATAATGATTAATTAAAAAAACATAAAATCATGGTTTTTTACATTGTACCACCCTTAAAATGAATTTCACCCATGAAATTAATCCAATTATACCAAAAAAAAATTATACATATACCACATTACATTCTTAGGTTCCCACATAGTGTATTAAAGCTCATGGTCTCACCATAGAATATTTATTAGGTGAGTGTTCTTATTTTTCATTACTTTCTCCATGTGATCCATAATCTCAACTAATTATTTCTTATAAGAAAGATAATGAATTAGTAATACAACCTCCTTGTTTAGTAAATGTGATGGATCAGGTTTCCACTCACTCAAGAGACGTATGTGAAACACATTGTAAAACTAATATACATTTATTAGAAGCACCAAAGTATAAGATACTATAATTATGTTATAATGTATTTCAAAGGGACTAATATACATAAGGATTAGTTTTCCCTTATGTATACCATAGATAAATTCATAGAAATTCATTCTCACAATCATAAAGTTATTGATCATGTGAAATATCATTAGTATAAAATTTATACCAACTATGTGAAGTCCTAACACGTTGATAAATGAATTCAACCTTATCTTTAATCTCATCATGATGCTTTATTTCCAATACCGATATTTATGCAACATCATTCCAATATGTATAAAGGGATTGATAAGGGGAATAAAAAATCTTGAGTGAAATAAATTATTGAATGAAAATTTAACTATAATATGGTGTTGATCTGAACCAGCTTTGAAATTAATAAAATAAGATCTTATCACACATTATACAGTTTAGAGTTTTCTCTCAAACACACCAGGTGGAGTTCTGAAACTCAAATCTGTATCAAGAGCTTTTACAAATACCTTTCAAAACATTTAGGCAATACTCATATCCCAATGATAAACAATTTAATGTGGTACTCCATCCAGACTTTCCACTTAATTAATATATATTTTGGAAAGATTATCTAGAGAAAATATTCTCTCATAGCAATGAACTATTTAAACTTCATAATGTGATTACCTCAACAACAATGATAAGATAAAACCTTTATTTTGCTATTACATTTAATCGTAATTCTACAATGTGTAAATTCATTTCTCTTTGAATAAAATTTTTACTAAAAAATATAAAAACCAATGGGTTATAATACCATAATCATCTCTTAAATATACTTATATTGATGAAGTCCCATCTCATAAAACCTCAAAATGAGTGTAAATGAATTATGATAAACCTTAAACTTGAAAAACCATGATGGTGTCCATAACTATTAAGTTTATATTTCAAGGAGACATACACACCTTGAAATGTTTATTCACCATTTATTCCATATATTAGCCCTTATATTTTACAAAAGCATTTTCATTGGAATCATGTGCAAAACCATTTACCAATTGAATATAAATTGTAATTTTTTTTCATTCTATAAATAATTTAGAGGGAGATAGTTACATAAAATTTCACTAAAGGATGAAAAATAGTATTTTCATAGGTTTTAGTCATTAAAATAAAACATGTAATTCCCCCCAGGGAGGGGAGGATAAGTGTTCCGTAACTATCAAGATTATATTCCACCATTTCAAATGCAAAATATTTCCTTTAATAATTTTTCTGTAGTGGTTTCTATGGATTATAATCCATAATATCCATTTAATAGGAAAATTTATTTTCAAAAGCCTAAACTCGTTACACTTGAAACACTAATGTGTGGTTGGTGCATTAGTTCAAATCCCCTTTAACTCCATTTAATCAACAAGTTTGTTAATCTCAATTTGATGTTCAAAGGATTTATGACCTTCTATTAGACATTTCAAATACCCCCTACTCCATTTATTAAATTAACCTGATGCTCCGTCCATATTTTGGGAATAAAAATGGATGGAAGTTTCCTACAATTAGATTTTTCATGAGACAGAATACGATATTTCATATCAAAACCATCAGAATAGAGGGAATATTAATTTCTATTTACACATGTAGGGCATAAAGAAATACTTTTTCATAGCTACTAACATATCTTACATAAATGTTTTTTTATTAATTTATATAGGTCACCAAAGAATTTATCAATTTTTCTATAAGGGTTAATAATTAAACCAAAATCATACATTGAATGTATTGAAAAATAAGCTTTATGGTTACCAATAGATTCATCATCCATTTTATTAAGATCAAGGAATAAAATCTTTTCTATACATTATAGAGTATGGGGAATTGTGAGTCTAAGAAATTTCCACTTATACTATTCCCATTCAATAGATACAATTTCTTCTTATTCCCTCATATTTTTAATAAGAGTCCACCACTGGTTTGCTTCACTATTTAAATGATAAACAAAAAAAATACTTTTTCTTGTTCTAAGAATTGAAGAATTGAAAATATATTTTCTGTGATACTTATCTATTTCTCAGTAACTAGTAGATCAGCGGATCTATGAAAATAAATTTGGGACTACCTTATAAAGCATTCAATATAAATTTGTTCCCTATTTTTCTCATTCGAAGGTTCAACATGACTCATATCTTGAGAAATCTTTGTGATTATATCATAAATATTTTTGATTTCAGATCATATAACAAAAGGTTTCTTAGAAGAAAAATCATTTCATTATCTATTGTATGAAAAATTAATATAGTTACTTCTGGTTTCATCAATTAAATAAATATATAAAGTATAGAGTGAGAAACGATAATAACAGAGTAAAACCCTAAAATCATGAAAAGTCACTAATTATATGTATAAATCATGACAAAATATATTTAATAAATGAAACCTAGACTTAATCTAGGTCACCCAAAATCATTTTCTAATTATATACGTCATTATTTATTATAAAGAGATCATGAATTTACAATCCATATCCACAGGGAGTGTCAAACATGGTTTACAACAAGGCTAATTTTCATAAACCAAGTGATGATTTAGCCCTTATAAATTCACCTTTTTGGAATTCTTACCTTTAGGTACCTCTTTTCTAGAGCTACATGCTCTTATAGAATCTAGATAGTGATATAATTTCGTGGAATCCACTCACTCTAACCTTTCCCAAAATTCGATAATCATTTACCATATTTTTAATCATCCTTATAGTTATCCAAAAGACATCCCTAGAAATATCTTTAGAAATATACTGAGGATTCTAAAAAAGTTTTCTCATCATATATTATAATGGTTATATAATCCTTATATATGATATCAACTATAGTGACCTAATATTTTCATACATAAATAACTCATCTTTTTAGATGAATATTGAATACATTTCACAAACACCTGACCACGAACAATAATATTGTAGTGTATTCCTTGAATTGGTATAGAATAATATATTTTGGTAAATGATCTTGAATATCTCCCATAATGATCTTCCCAAATAGTACTCCTCTATGGAATACCCTACTTAAAACTTTCATCAAAACATGGGAACAGAAACATTAGAAAGGGTGAGATCTAATTATCAGTATAGGTAAATATAAGAGATATTATTATATGATCATATGAAATGATAAGGAAATAAAAAGGGTACGTGATAATGAAAGAAAGTTAAAATGCACATACTAAATATCTCAGGGATTATAAACATGATTTATGGCATAAAACATTATCATTTAAGATAACATGGACCATAAATGTGGAAAATAATCATAAATCAATAATAAACATTAATATCATGTCATAGAAGTGTGGAACTATCATAAATATAAAAACATTTATAAGTCAATTGTAACTACAAAGACCATCAAAAAAGTGGATAATGACTTATCAACTTTTCCTTATTATGGAAGAGGATTCACTTGCTTCCCATTGTTGATAAATATGCAGCTGTTTTCTATTCCGGGTCATAAGATAGATGTTTACCATGGTGTATCAAGAACATATACTTGTTTGAAATTATTATCTCATGAGATAAAAATATTATTCCCAAGAATTTGGGGGATATTTAAAATAAATTCCAATATTATGTGTTTTATAATATCCTAAAACAATACATGTATCATCATATCATAACCTATTTAAGGACAAAAGGTTTTATGAACATTTTATCAATTCAACATATCATAATGATTGAAAATGTTGTGGATTTAATAAAAATTTCATCAATATAAACATTAACTATTCAAATAAATAATAATGATGGTATTATTCAATCATACCCCAATCAAATCATAAGTAACATCAAAGGATGATATCCCAGATGAATATTTTTTTTAAAACCCATGTAGATCATTTCATGAGGAAAATAAATTTTATTGGGAAATAAAATTTTAAAAATATAAATTTATAATTTATTTGAATAAATGTTTCAAATATCCTCAGAAACATATAATTGAATCTTTAAAAATCAATTAAAAAATTTCTTGAAAAATAATATCCTTTGCACTGTAAAAAATAGTTTTAAAAACATAAAAAATTATGAAAATAATTTTCAATTAAAATAAAAGAAAAATATAATAAAATAATATTTAAATAAAATAATGGTCTTGTTGGGGGAAATTATTTTCATTGCATACATGTTAAAAAAAGAATTCCTTTGAAATTTTCAATAAAAAACAATTATGTATTGGCTTGTAGAATTACACGAAGATTAATTTTAATTTTTTTAAACCTCAAACAGGGGTAAAATTTTCATTAATATTAATTTTAATAATTTTAAAAACAATATGTAATTTTTTTATAAATAATGGTTTTGTAAAAAATATACTTTTTATTGAAGAAATAAATAACATATTTTTTTCTTAAATACTTATTTTTATTTTTTTAAGTAACAAATAGTTGAAAATAGTAATATTACTTGAAAATGTTATAGATATCTATAGGATAATTAAATTTTTGAGTTTCTTGAATTATATAACATAATATTTTATCATAAAAACATAAGTATAATTAATATTGATAAACTATGAGATTATAATGTAAAATATTTATCACTTTCGAACAGAAGCCCAATGAAATAGAGATCCTAAAATAGATATGTAAATCAAAGTAATTATCATTATAATCATCATAAAATAAATTCATTAGTAGTTTATACACCACATAAGATAAATTGGTGGTGAATATGTCATGTGTCACACAGAATTAAAAAGTGATAAAAAATTTCATAGAGTGTTAGTAAACGTTCGAATCATATGACTCAATATAGCATAAAATATATGAATATTTAAATATCATGAAAATGAAGATATAAATGATATAAATTTTAAAAGGAAAAAAATATACAAAAGAAAGATATGAGTGGTGAATTTGAACATGTCTTCTACAAAAAAAAGAGAAACTAAAAATACCTTACTATAAGTCTCAACATCCTTCATACTCATTCAAACATATTTTATAAAAAATAAATGTTTATTATACATATATTATAGAACCATAAATATATATATATATATATATTATAACATATATGATTTATTTTTGTCCTTTTATTACACATTTATTAATCATTCCATGTTAAATTAAGGTTTATAGTTATAACCACAATGCTCTTCATATATGTTTTGATTTGTAATTTTCAGTCCTCTAACTTTTAAAATGGTAAAGTCATAACTAGAATAAAAATCATGAAATAATTAAAATATATATTAATAAAATATAATTTTATGTCCAATCATGAAATATGTTTTGATAAATGAATATGTTACAGTCATGTAGATTGTAGGCCATACGTACACATGAGTAACATTTCTATTTTTCAAAAAAAAATTGGAAAAAGATAAGTAATATATTATATTCCTAGAATGGTAACTATATCATTAATACCATAATTGTTTTTAAATATACTCTTACGTATAATCAATGTGGTGTGCTGATGAAAAGAGAGAGTAATATCAATTAGCGAAGGTGGTAGTCCACACGTACATGAATGACGTTATAATATTTTAGTGAGTGAAAAGGATAGAAATAAATTGATATTTTATATTCATATAATTATAAATATTTGATTAATATAATAATTATTTCATTTATATCATGTATACTCATTAAACATATCTTTATTATATTCCATGTAATGTGTTAGTGAAAAAAAATCACTTCACTTCACGAGGAGGTAATATGTTGTACAAACGAGCGATGCTTTTGTATCTCCTATGAAATAAAAAGTAAAAAAGAATATATATGATATAATTATATAGGAGGTATAATTATGTTATAAATACAATATATATATATATATATATATATATATATATAATTTATACCTATCATTATACAAAACCATGAGAGGTGTTAATGGAATAATTCATAAAATCGATTCTGGAGGAGGTAGACCGCCATATACATGAATGATGATTTCATAACCCATTTGTTGGAAGTAGATATTTCCATGTAATGAAATTAATATTAAATAATATAACTACGAGGATGATACTATGTTTATTATATCGTCATTATTTTAAAATAATTTATGGGGTTTTTGGATGAAATAAAACAAAAATATTCATTAAAGAACGTTACCTCGTCTTTAGATAACCTCCTTAGGTTTTCAACAAAATAATTCTAAGATGGGTTTTTGGATGAATATAATGATCCTAGGTTGATATTAAAAAAAATTATAAGTTATTTTTATTGGTATTTTTGGAATATATAATGTTTAATGGTGTGAATAATAGAGGATATGGGTGTCTTTTTATATGTGAGGTAAGTGGAGGAATTGTAATTTTTGAATAGAAAAAGGGTAAACCCAATTTTTATCCTTCGAAAAGGATAATAAATGTATAATTATGTATAAATAGACTTTATATAAACTATATATTATTTTAAAATATTTTTTAGAAATGTATTTGGGTCATTTTAACCCATATCGTTTTTAGTATAACCCACAGAAAACCCATTCTTTAATTAACACTGTTATCTAATTTGTACTGTTTTCACAATTAATTTTGGTTAAAAAATAATTTTAATATATTATTTAATATAAAATATTATAATTAAAACTATGTAATCTATTATTCCAAATTTAATTCAATAAAATAAAAAATGTAATTTAAAATTAATCTCTTAGACGCGATGAGAATGTAGTTTTTCATAGAGAAGATGTTCAAAAGATTGCAAATCTTTTATTTACAATTTCAAGATTAAATTTATTCAAATGAATTAAATTACATTGTTATATATATAATTAGGCTAATTTTAATTTAAAATAATTTAAAATATTATTTAACATTAAATATAATTTTCAACAGAAATGATGTTTTTAATTAAAATTCGGCATTTTTAATATTCGTCAGAAATTTAATATTTTTAGAAAATTATAAAAAATTAAACATAATATAATATTGATATGATAAAATAAAAATTAATTTTAAATTTTTATATAATTTTTTTAAATATTTTAAAATATAATTTTTAAAATAAGTACGTAAAAAAGGGACATAATTAATTTTAAAAAAATAGAGTTTTTATGAGTAAAATTCGATTTAATATTATTTGTTGTCCATAATACAAAAAAGATGATTTTTAAATAGATTATTTAACATAAAAAATATAAATTTCCTTATAATAATTTAACATAAGCGTTTTTGGTAATTTATATTGGAAGAACATGTTATTTCATTAAACTAGTTTTCTAAAAATATTTCCATTACATTCAAATAGTTTTGACATTGAATTAATTGGTGAAAAAGGAATTCATTTTATATAAATTTTAAACCATAAATTTCTATTATTTATTTTATAAAATTCATACCTTTCGGGCAATAGCTAGGTGATAACTCTAATATTAAGTTACTATATACTAATAATATGTCACATTTTGTTAAAACTCCATAGTTCATGTAACACAATCCAAACTCAGTGTTATTTGTATTGCAAGAAAAATTTATTTTTTTGTGTATTAATACATAAAATATATATTTCATGTAATAAAAAATATGTAATTAATAAATTATTTTATAAAATTACAAAATATTTGGGGTATGCAATGGTAGTTCCCAAAACGCATAGACAATATCATATTTCTTAACATAAAATCAAAAAATGTTATTAATTATTATTGCTATAGCATAATAAATTTAATTATATAACCAATAATTATTTCATGAAATAGGTATTTGAAAATAATAATTCAATAATATAAATAAAATGTAATTAGGTTATGTAATAATAATTACCTACATTTAGCACTGTGAAATTTCCTAATAATATCCCTTAGAGATGGATGACATATTACAAATGCTTAAGAGAGTGAAATGGTTTTATATGAAAATTAAAAATGGTAGCATTTTAGTATGGAATCTAATTTTTATATCTTACTTGAAGGGGTGGTGAGAAGACCCTTTTATAAGTTGTGATAATTACATTTCTGTACATATTTCAACTTCATATAAAGGGAGGACATGTTAAACATGCCATATGACTCTATATTTGGGAAATAATGGAGTGGATTAAGTGATAAGATCTATTGAAACCTCATACACTCATTCCTAAACTTGTTTTAATCATTTTTATGTATTTTACAATTTGAATCATTAATTATACCTTATTAGATTTTTCAGAGGTATTTTCTTTTACCTTTGTAAGTTATCCTTTATGAACAAAAATGAAGTGGATGTTATTAGATAATTTAGACCCACTGATTATAAATTTTAAATAAATTTAATTTTATTCATTTTATAAATGTTATAAAATATAATTTTGAAATATGCATGAATAATTTATTAAAACTATTTTTGAGAAAATATTAATTATATTCTAAAATATCAAATAAAATCTTGTAATTAAAATATAATATTTTCATATATATAATGTTACTAATAAAATAAATTTTATATAATGATAATGGTTTCTTAAGTTTTAGATTTTTTCTTTTTCCAAGTGGCTTCTTAAAAGCAACATTATTTTTAAAACTGGTATTTTTGGTTATTCACATAAAAATAAATTATTTTAGAGAAATAAAAAAATTATCCCTAAAATAATTTTGAATTTAAAAACAAGAAAATATTGTATTTATCATATTAAAATTTTAAAATGTTTATATATTTAATTATTTAAATAATAAAATAATAAATATAAAGAAAACAAATTTTTATTGAATGTTATGTTCTTAAACATCAATTTTTTGTAATCTTTTTTTCACATATATAAATGTAAATAATTTAACATTTAAATAGTTGTTAAAAAAATATAATTATTACCCATTATAATAATCTTTTATATGTGATCAATTAGATATATTAAGATTACATACTATATATATTTTGAATATATTCTTCGAAAGGCCCCCTTATTAAAATAATAATTGAATAGAACCATAGTATATTATTATTTTAAATGATTATTACCATTTTATAGACCATTGTTATATTATTCATGTATTCAAACAAAAATTAGTTCCTTTAAATTGTGTATTATGTGTGACATAAGATATATAAGATAGTTTTAATTTAATGGATACAAAATATTGGGTGGTTATAATAAGATCAAAGTTGATTCTGGAAAATACAAAAATTGTCATTTTGGAGATATGAAATTGAATCAATGACATATGCATTAAACCATGTTCCAACTAAGGTGTTAATTGGAATCCCATATGAGTAATTATATGGGATGATATATGCTCTATCCCATATTTTTATATGTGTGTCATGACCCCTTCCCTCTAAAGATGCCCCACCTGAGCTGACAATGGAGAAAGAGAGATAATGACACCTCAAGTACCGCCTCTAGTAGGCCCCACTATGGGGAATAACACTAAGGATATACAATTCTCCAAAAAATGGGAGTCATTAATAGTAACCAAGATCAAGAGATAAGATGTATCAACCTCAAAACAAGTCCAAAACATCTTTATACAATTATCCAAAATCCAACCCACATTAATGTTTTATATAAAACTGCTATAAATACACTAAAATTCCAACGTAAGTACCATAAGAAAAAATCTATGTAGCGACACAAAAACTATACCAATGTATGAGCTAGTAATGC
The DNA here is from genome assembly GCA_963277665.1 of Viscum album. Classification (NCBI taxonomy): domain Eukaryota; kingdom Viridiplantae; phylum Streptophyta; class Magnoliopsida; order Santalales; family Viscaceae; genus Viscum; species Viscum album. The sequence goes on along the minus strand of OY728163.1, from coordinate 1,687,246,503 downwards.
CCAGAATGGTCAATATAATCCTCTTTGATACCTGAATTCACTTTTATATATGTAGTGTGGGCATAAAATTATACTCAATAGGGAGAACCCAAAGACTATCATGATCAAGTGGAGAAGAATACTAATGCCCCTGTGAGAAGACAATAGAAACTGAAAGCACCTAGCATGTTATACAAGCCTTTCCAAGCTCACAATGGCAAGGTCACCAAATAACCGAACTCATGTAATGTAATATATAGGAAGTCAATGATAAGGTAACCCACACCACTTTACTACTGATTAGCTACTCTCAGACCCTAATGGGAAATGTCTGGGAACTACCACCACATCCAAAATAACCATATCATAACCCACCCACACACACATAGGAGTTACAACGACATCTAACTTGGAGACATTTGGGAAATGTACCACATCACATCCTAGCAGAAAACATCTGGCCCACTACAAGAACACATCTCGACTGTAGACACCTAGTCTGCAACCACACTTCATCTCAAAGACCCATGGGAAGCAGAACACACCTGCACAAACCTTGTCCTCACAAACCACCACATTACAAAAGAATATTAGACTATGAATACCTATAATAGAGATCATGGAAGAGAATTTTTCCATAAATCTATCCTCGTATAGGTATATTTGGGAAATACACAGCCCCCATGAAAATGGGGGTGTTTGACACATAGTGAAAAACTAGCGTGAGGTGCGTATATAAATCACAATAAAGTAAGAGTATATATATTTAGTTACAAAAAAATCACCTATCATATGGGTAATCTAGAGACCAACCACCCCATAACACTGCCTCCTTTTATGATACCTGTAAATGCATTATTTGACGCACAACTACAGTCTCTTTGGATGTAGATAAGAGAAATCCATTTAAAACAATATACAACTCAAATGATCCAAAATTAAATTTGTTTAACCTAGTATCATTCTTCATTAATAAACCAATAAATCATCTTATCTGTAATAAGGAAACTACCAGTTGTAGTACAAAATCAGACACATAGCATAAACCATGTAGGGGAAATATAGGACCATAGTGAATAAACTCACTTAATATTTTCACTCTTTTCAACATCCATACCAAAAAATTCCATCACAAAGTCATTACTCCATATCCTTCCTATCAATAAAAAACCCCCAACTTACTTTTGAACACAAAAACACACCTCACCAAAACCAACTTGACCACCTTGCTATATAACAACACCACACCCAACAACAAAAACATAGCACAACCCACACCTACATCCCCAATATTCAAACACTTCTCATCCATTCCATGACCAAACAATATCCCAATCCGAGACACCACACCACCACACCACCACCCCTGTCACCCCAACCCCAACCATGATCTCAATCCCAATACCACAAAACCAAACAAAGTATGATATAGAACAAAGACACACATAGAACACACACACACATACACTCTCTCTCTCTCACACACAAATCAAGGTGTATTTATATTTTTCAAACACTCATTATTTAATTCCACTTTGATAATTCAATGGTTATCATAGATAAAGATCAATTCTAATGAATTCATTTTTTAACTAAATATATGCTGTTAAAAAATTTCATATTTATATGTTCATTTAAAGAGGATCAATAATAAAATTTGATAATCCATCATAGGTTTAAGAAAAAATACCCCCAAGAAAACAAGATTTTTAGTAGGCATATATCTTATATAGATTTAAATATTTTTAACAAATAAAACATAATCATGAGTCACTTTTTTCACAACCCCTGCGTATTGATATTTAATAGACATGATTATCATTATTTATTATGAATTATTCTTTCTTCATAAGAGAACACTCATAAAACCACCATGAATGAAAAAAAATAATAGAGTCAAAGAGATCCGTAATTGAAAGAATATATGATCTGAAACTTCTCCTAACATTGAAATAGGGGGTACATAAGCATCAAGAGGAACCTACAGAGAGATGTGATCCAAGGGTCTCACCCCAAATTCAAAATCACTTAGGGAAGAAAGGTTATTGGATTCTCAGTATCAAGAGTAAGAATAAAGAGAAAAAGGGAGAAATAATTTCTACTTTAGAAAGGACAAACCCAATATCAATGGATGAAATAATTTTCATAGTCCTATAAAAGAGGATCATGACAAAGACCATGTGACATGGCCATTTAAAAGACTCTGGGGTTTTATCAATTTAAATATATAATTTATATTTTTGAAATGGATTAAAAAATTCATAATCATTTTTTGGACTCATTTTATGTCAAATAAAATGTTATATTAGTGAAATAAGGGAAAATTTAATTTTGAAAAACATATGAAAATGTGTCGCCATTGGGAGTGTCAGTGACACGAGTAACTGATGGTGATTCACCAATTCAACCTACATATGGTGAGTCACCGATGTGACCTACCAATGAAGATTCCCTAAAATGACTCACCAAATAGACCTACCCATGGTGAGTGACTGACGCCACATATAATTTCCACTCATCAACACCACTCACTGATGCCACTCCCTGATCAAAAAATTAGATTTTTGAAAAAATCGTGAAATGAGTCACCATGACTCCCCATAACAACTCAAAAACTAGATTTTGACAATGTATTGGACTAGAGAGGTCTGGTACATTACATCATATACCTCTAAAACTATTTTGGTCTTCAAGAATTCATAACCAACTAGAAGGAAGTGTGGGGTCAGAATAACCTCTCGTGAGATACCTCTCAAGGTTCCCTCTATTCTTGAAACATCGATATTGACTAGGAAGAGAAAATTTCAATGATAAACTACCCTATGTTGATATAAAGCTGTAGTGAATCCTCAAAATCAATGGAAACTTCCTACAACATCTACCAACACAACAAACCAAAATACACACCACCAATGATTACCAACCACACTATCCTAAACGGACAAATTAGGGAATTCCTTTATCCATGTCTCGATAGTATATTCATTGTGCGGAACTGGATTACCCACACATGTTTAATTGCATATCAATTAATTCATCTCAATTAAGAGTTTGGGCCTCCCATTTCAATATATCCGGACTTCATCACACATTACAAAACAAGGAATAAACTCATCTCATAGAATACAAGGTTAAGGCATTACATTAAAAAGGGGAAAACAATATGAAAAAACAAAGAACAACTCTGGGTACTGATCATGAATTTGTGTATACCTTTCCTATGTACTCTTTTACAGGACACCGTGCCTCCACAACACAGAAAACAATTGAATGATCCATCCACATATCACTATTTCTTTATGTTTCTAGATCCCAATCGGTCTCTCCACGAATGTTGCGTTATCTTCAATATAAAACTCTCCCCAGAAGAGGAGATGAGAGTCATTGTGAAGATACCAATAGAGCTAAGAGACATGAAAGATGTCAAGGATACTCTCCAACTACGGGGGCAATGATAATAGGTATGCCAACTCGCCAACTCCCCCTAACACCTTGAGCAGTCCGATGATCCTTGGAGAAAGCTTGATTATCCTACCAATCCTATTCTTCCCACATAAATGGGAAAAATTTAACAACACATGGTACCCAACATCAAACTGTAAGTGTCTCCTCCCATGTTCAACGTATGAATTCCACTAGTCCTATGCTTCCTTCATCGCCTCATGAACAATCTGCACCTTCTCAATCGTACTCTACACCACGTTCCAACCAAGAAAAGATGCGTCCCAAACTTCTATCTAGAACAAAATTGAATGACATAGTATTTTATACAAATATTCTAATAAATCCATGACAATGGATTATTGATATCCATTTTTGTAATAAAACACCACCAAGGAAAAGTTTCACATCCAAGATCTAACAAAGTCCAGGACACATTCTCATTGCATTACCTCCAACGTATTGATGGTCCACTCTATTTTTTCACTCATATAAGGGTGGAAGGAAATTATTAGGCATAACTAGGTGCCAATAGCATGATTGAATCCCCTACTGGCCATGGCATCAACTACATCAGACTCCTTAATCTCTAAAAGGTGAGACTATTTTTTAAGCTGATCTACCACTACCCTGATTACGTCACATCCTCCCTATTCCTTGGGTTAACCTATGATGGAATCCGTAGATAATTCGTCCCACATCAACTTGGGGTCATCTATGGGATACAACAAACCACAAGAAACTTGATGCATATCATTTACCTAATATCACACCAAAAACTTTTCCAGAAACTCTATCACTGACAACATTATCCCAAACCACCAAAAATGATCTCTCAAGATGAGGTACATTTTGGAATCTTTTGGGTGTAACACTAAAGACGATATTATAATTTCATGAAAAATCCCTTACGTAACACCACAAGAACAAACAACCTTCAACGGAATAGATTCTGATTCTGACCATCATTCCACCATCTCTTCGGAGTGTCACCATGGTGAACAGGATTGCACATCACCTATAGAAATAGGTCTCCCAACTGAAATCCTCATCATGTTGTATTAGATAAGTATACACCATCATCTGAAACATGAAACATATATCGCCATTCATTCCGCTATCTATGTAAAAGGATTATAACTCCTCCATCCCCTTCCAAACATTTATATATTCTTGAGAAACCTCCTTCTATGAATTCCATCTATGATCATTGGACAAAACATTACCCTTTCCTGAGGTTTAATAGATCTCAAAATTTTAATCTTTGATAAACTCCAACCACCTCCACTATCGTATGTTCAGATGTCTTTAGGAAATGATGAACCTCAAGCTCTAGTGGTCCATGAAGACCAAAAATTTCTCTACAATGGGGTAATGCCTCCACAACATCATCGCCAACACGATCGCTTCAAACTCCACATCGTGGGTGGAATAGTTATGTTCATGGGGGAATAACTTTTTAGACAAATAATAGATCACTCCTTGATATTGCATCAACACACATTCTAAACCTAGATTGGATGAATCACCAAAAACCTAAAACATCACTCCTTCCTCTAGAAATTGGAGCACTGAAAAACATCCCATTCAGGTACCTAAATGATTTACAACACATAACACTGCCCAAAAAAGCTTTTTCTTTCCAGGTAAAAAATTTCAACGAAGATTATACTTGAGAGAAATCAGGTATGAATCTCCCATAATAGTCTGCCATTATGAGAAAACTATGAACCTCTGCAACATTCATGGGTGTTACCCAAGAAAAAAAATGTCTCGACCATCGATGGGTTCAATACTACACCCTTCAAGGACACCACATGTCTGAGAATGTGTACCGATATGTTATAAACATAATTATGGAAAACATCCCATAGATATGGTAGTGTTAAAGAACTTCCATGATTATAGTGAAATTCTTGGTATTCCCATCCTCTAACATTGAGTAGATCAGGATGTCGTCAATGAATATGAGGAAAAACCGGTCTAGGAACTCAAAAAAGATTATGTTCATGAGCCCTATGAACACTACTGGGGAGCTCATTACATCTAACAACATAACCATGAACATGAAGGGCCAATACATGCACCTCAAAGAAATATTCAAGATATCACCATCCTTCACATTCAGCTTTTGATTCCCATACAATAGATCGATCGTAGAGAAGCATCTATCTCCCTTCCGCTGGTCAAAATGATCATATATCCTTGTTATAGGGTAACATTTATTGACTACTACCTAATTCAACCTATGGATGTCTATGCACAATCTCATACTACTGTCCCACTTTTTTAAAAACAAGACCGGAGCACCCCATTATGACACACTTGGCTAGAAAAATAAATTATTCATCATATAATTTAACTAAATCCACAACACCTACAAATCTGATGGTGCCATCAGATAAAAATCCATTAAAATTATAGATTAAATGGGCTGCAGGAATCTCCCAAAATCAAGATCATGTCGATTGGATAGAGTCACAACCTTTTCAAGGAAGACATCCAAAAACTCAACAACAATTCTTGGAACCTCCTCCATAACCACAGACACTGATTCCACTACAATGTTGGCTAATAATAAAATAAGGGGCCCCATTCACCAACATACCATCATACAATTTAACTCACCAACAAAAACCATACACTGGCTATCCACATTTGAAAACATGATCGTCCTCTATAAGTAGTTGTAAAAATAATTCACCGAGTAAAAATAGTCTTTCCATGGGATGTTATTTTATGGTTTTATCAGTAATAAGAAAATATACCCAAGGGATTAATGCATCCCCATTATCAGTCTACATCCCTGAAATTTTTCATACAAGCTGGAATGACCTCCGAATAGACTACTCAACACCAATATAATGTGAATTCTTTCTATTTTAAGTCCCATTGCATAGGTTTGACTAGGTGCAACAAAGGATTGAAAATATCCTCAATCAAACAATAATCAAGAAATAGTAATAATTAAACTGATCATACCTCAAATGATCTCTAGAAATAATGGGACTACTAACTCTATAACATATACTGATAAATCCCAGCTCTTCTACCCCTCTGCTGATAACTATCTCCTTGACTACGCCTTGGCCAAGACCCTTGAGTAACACTATGAGGTTAGCTTCAACCATCCATGTCTCCTCTCGACGTAGGGTGAAACTTCTATTCCTAGTGCTGGAATTACCATGCCAACAACTGCTGCTGAGCTGGGCACTATACCTATCGACCTCTAATATACTGCACTTTAATAGCTATCAGGAACAGACTCTAGAGATTCCCATAGAATCCAAAAATAAAAAACAATGTCCCATGCCCACAGAATTGGCACGAGGACTAGATGTTCAAGATGGAAACTACTGAGGTCACCTCCCAACTGGTTGGAACCTTTAAGGCCCTAGTAATTGAGACTTTATTCTAATAACTATACCCATAGAATAACTATGATTACTCCCCACTCATGGTAGAACTCCTCATGAGTTCTTAAGACTTCTTCTAGACTTCAAAGTATTTTGGCAGGGTAAAGGGGGTAACTCCATACTGGAGAGAATGAAGAAGTGTACCCTCTAGGTGTGTCGCACAAGACTCCACATTAAAAAAAATATCCAATGAAAAATAAAGGAGATACTTGAATTATATCATGAAATCCCATACTGACATACTCCCCTTCTAGAGGGAGAGTAACTCTTATGTCATCCCAGCCATCATGTGTGAAGAAAGAAATTCTACTTGTAACTCCTTATAATAATCGACACATAGAACATCAACCTCTTTCCCCTCCCCTAGGTAAATCTCCAACCAACAACATGTATCTCCCCATATATGGCACACCTCCATGGGATCGTAGTAAATTTTCAGATACTAGATCATCTTGAATCAGATCAAAATATCATCTATCCAACTATCTATATCCATGTCTGAAACTCTACACACAGACTTCCCTATTTTTATTGTGGGAAAGTAGATAAAAATTTTTCCACAGGTCATATTCCTCCATTGGTTCAATCCTATGATGATAAACCATGGTATCCTGTTAAGTATACAATTCTTGTAATTCACAAATACGATGACTCAGATGGGTAGCTATAAGTTAAACAAGGAATTAATAAGCCCCTGAATTATGGAATTTATTTAAGTATCATTCAAACTTCTTTAACACAATTCTATCCACTTTAATTTCAAAAAATGACCTAATTTAGTCTAGAACACAAGTAATTAATGTGAATGTACCTTTCTTATGGTCTTTACCCTACAAACGGTGTAGCCTCACTTATTCAGTGGGTAGGATTAGAGTCCTTTCTTTAGATCATGGTGGGCCTTCAAATATAGTGTCCTTGCAGGTCTTCACTAGCCTATGTCATGCACAAAGACCACCTAACACTATTTTCCTTCCAACCCATGAAATACCCACTGTACCAAACTACAAACCCCATCATATCTCTCCATCATCACCTCTGATACCATTATACTATGACCCCTACCTCCAAATATTCCTCTCTTATCACTATCCATTCAATCCTCCTAGAAACCGAAAAAAGTTTTATATATGTAGGGTGAGCATACAAGCATACTCATTAGGGAAAAACCAAAGTCTCTCATGCATATGTGGAGACACATACTAATGCCCAGGTGAGAAAACAATAGAAACCCAAATAACCTAACACAGTATACTAGAATCCTCAAAATCACTAAAGGAATTCCCCTAAAATAATGAATGTAATGAAAAGTAATATAGAGAACATCAATAAAAGGGTAGCCCACGCTAAATTACCACTGAATAGCCACACTCACATGCTAACAAAAAAAGTGCCGACTCTTCCACTTCTTCCGAATGAACCATTTTACAACCCACCAGCACAAACCCAGGAGTCACAAATGGATATCGCCTGTGGAAACCTCGTAAACATACCATATCACATCCCGGCTGTATACACCTATGCCACAATTATAACACATCCTACCCGAAGACACACGGACCACAAACCAAACCTCATCCCAAAGATACATGGGAAATAGTACTCACCTGGACATAGTTGGGCCTCCCAAACCACCACATCCTCAAATAATATTAGGCTATCATCGCCTGGAAGAGGGAGCTTGGAAGATCAGGTTTCCGGAAATCTATCCCCCAATCACGATGTTTGGAAAAAAATGATCCCCCATGACCATGGGGGTGTTCGAAAAATAGATCTCAACTATGGTGGGGTACGTATATAAATCACATGAAAGTAAAAGTATATATACATAGGTACAAAACACTCATCCCAAACTATGGATTCTCATTCAAACAACAACCCGAAAACACTACTAACATTGCTGCTACCATTAAATGCCTTATTTAACACTAAAAAGAGTCACATTTAAAGCTGATAATTGAAATCCTCTTACAAAAAGGCAAAACTCAAACATACCCCCAACCAAATTTTCTTAACCAATTATTATTTTTTTACTAATAAACCACTTAATCATTCCATCACTACTTGAGAAACTACAAACCATAGTATGCAACATGCCACATAGAGTAAACTGTGCAGAAGAAAGAGAGAACCACAATGAAGAAACTCGCTTCATATTTCCACTCCATTAAACACCAATACCAACCACTGTAATTATCATTATTCATATTCATTTTTTTCCATCCTCTCAATACAAAAATTCCCCAACATACTATCAAACCACACAACACACCTATGACAACCCTACTTTTTATTACAACTTAAACGTGATTTATTACATAAAAATTCACTTGATACAACAAAAAAGATCGAGAGGTTTAGTGTATTTGGGGATTAGGATCAGTACATAAATACTTGAAAAAGGAAATAAAACATCTTTATTGTAAACTTCCCTTAATTGAACACTACATTCCCTCATAATTAGCATTGCATGGGATAACCTGAGGACATGCATAAGAAAAGGGTGAGCTATAAAGCCCAGTAAGGGAGTACACATGGAATAAAATGAGGATTACAATACATGTTAGACAATAGGAATACCAATAGAGCATAAAATAAACATGAACATAAAGGAATGATAAAGCAAGATAATCATAACATGGAAATGTGGCAACAACACTTAACATGGAATTAGCATGAGCCAAGGCCCATTGCACATGGAGCATGAGTAAATCCTCATTGCACATAAAGAACGAGTAAAACCTATTTGAACTTGAATTATCATGATTCAACACTAATTTCGCATGTTTTATCATGATACTATACTTTACCCAATGCATTGGAGCACTATAAGGGCGCACCCTTCTTAAACATTTCATTTCATGCATAAGTGTGCCACATGGATCATAAAACATGGATTCATAAAATATAATAATTTATTCCAAGATAAAGGAATGTGGAATTAATACGTGAAAATTTATAATCAATAAGTAAATGATCATAAAGGTGGATACCCTTGATTGAGAAATGGGCATGGTATCCACTACACAATGGCATTGGCTTATAAAATCAGTGCGATTTCGGCAGCTTAACGGCGTGACATAAGGATTCATAAACATGGTTGATGAGAGAGAAAGGGGTTCCTCATCACATTTACATGCAATGGAAAGTAATGAGGTCATATAGATACATTTCCCATAAATTTTAATGGAATTTAGATTCATCATACAAAATTATTGCTTGAATGTAAAAGAAGAGAGAGAAGTTCCTTTCGGAATTTCAGCATAGTAATGAGTGTACATGGGATGCATTTAATGAGAGAGAAAGGGTCTCCCATCATTAAAACATAAAAATGGAAGTATGAGGGAGGTGATAAACCATACCCCAACATTTATAATTGAAATTAAAAGGGAAAACAACATAATGAAAATTGGACAAAAATGAGAAAGCAAGAAAAAAACCCTTACATGGAAGTGTGCTTCCAAAGGCTAGAGAGAGGCTTGTGAGAGGCTTCTTTGGAGCTTGGGGCACCTTGGGAGGATTATAGAGAGAGTATGGCAGTGGTTGGACGAACTCAAAAGGATTTGAGTGAGGAGGAAGTTGGAGCTTGGGTGGTATTATATAGGAAAGGTGAGGGAATTATTTATTATTTAGGTTTGGGTCCCCTTAAAATAAATTAACCCAAACCACAGACAATCCCATTGTTTTTTCCCACAGGTTTTGGAAAAAGGAATATAAAAAAAATATTTTATATGGCCAAAGTCCGAAATTCTTAAAATAATAAGGTTGCTTATGTGGAGCTGATTCACACTCCCTTGGAAATTAATTTAAAAAGGCAAAGTGTTGAATAAGTCTTGAGGGGTCCATTAATGCTTTGAAAAGTAAGTCAAAAAAAACCAAAAATCACATTATTTTAATTTTAAAACATATATTGGAAGAACATAAAGATTATAGTATTTTATTACATCATTATTGGGTCATTATGATGTCATAAAACACATTATATATTTAAATGGTATTTAATTTTAAACCAAAAATTTGAATACCTCAGACAATTATGAAAAAATCACCATTGGATAATTTCGACATCCTGATTCCAAAAATAAAATTTATTTTTTTTAAATAATTTTCTAAAAATGTGAATTTTCACTTTTAAAATAAAAACCATCATTTATCGAAAATTAACGAGTTTTGACAGAAATGGCTTTCACGCCTTAATAAAAATTTTAATTTCATTCATAGAATTATAAGATCATTTATATTTAATAAATATTAATTTAATAATATTATTATTATTTTATTAAAATATTATTTAATTCAAAAATCCCTTAATTTAATAAAATAGATTTCTTAATTAAATAATAACTAAAAACACCATTTTTACTTTAAAAACTATTTACAATGTATCAAAAATGACTAGAAATTATATTCATTATTATATAAAAAAAATAATTTACATGAACATAGTACTACTTATTTGTTACATAACCCCTTATAACAGCCGCATAAGACCTAAGGGTAAGGTGTGTGATGGTGACAGACTCTTGGGGTGGCTCAGATAACATCGCTCGAGTGGTAATTTCAATCAACTTCCAATTTTCCTGTAGACGGTCACGTTCGAGCTTGACATGATGAAGCTCATCTTGGGATTGGTCAAGGGAGAAGCCAAAAGACGCCACCTCTTTTCCGAGCTCCGACAAATGGGATTCGTATGGGTCAATTCTAATAGATGAGGCCATCACTTCCTTTGTCTAAGTAAATTAGATTTGTTAAAGTCCTATATTTATACTAATCATGTGAACACTATTCAACGTTTATATTTGTAACGGTCAAAAATTCTTAACATAAAACCAATGAAGTTTACACTTTATATAAACATAAAGAGACATATAATTAGATCAAGAGGGATTTCCATTAATGAAACTTTGGGTCGTTACAATATTCCCCCATTAAGAAATTTCACCCTCGAAATTTTCCTTTTCCCACACTAAAATAGTTGTGGGTAACTCGGCTTCATCACTTCCTCTGATTCCCAAGTTTCTTTTTCAAACTTGTGGTTTCTCCACAACAACTTAACGAGGGGAATTGCCTTATTTCATAGAACTTTTTCTCTACGATCTAATATCTTTACTAGTTGCTCCTCATAAGAAAGATCGTCTTCCAATTGTACTACCTCAGAGGAGAGTACATGTGAAGGGTACGGTATGTACTTCTTTAAGAGGGATACATGAAATACATCATGCACCTTGTCCATGGTAGGTGGAAGTGCTAGTAGATAGGCCACAGCCCCAACACGATCATGAATCTTGAAGGGGCCAATGTACCTTGGACTTAACTTACCTTTCTTTCCAAACCTCATGACCTTTTTCCATGGAGATATGCATAGAAACACCATGTCTCCAACTTTAAACTCAAGGTCTCATCGATGATTATCTGCATAACTCTTCTTTCGACTCTGGGCTGTCTTGATATGCTGCTGAATGGTTTTCAGCTTCTCCACCATTTCTTCGACCATTTATGGTCCAAGCAGCTTACATTCACCGACCTCATCCCAACATGCCGGTGTTCTGCAACTTTTCCCATACATGGCTTCATATGGTGCCATTTGGATGCTTGAGTGGAAACTGTTATTATAAGAGAACTCAACCAGAGGAAGATGTTGATCCGATCATCTTTTAAAGTCCATTGAGAACGCTCTCAACATATCCTCAAGTATTTCGACAGTCCGCTCAGATTGGCCATCAGTTTGAGGATGATAGGCCGTACTGAAGTTCAGTTCAGTATTCAGAACATGTTGAAGACTCTTCCAAAACATAGTGGTGAATCATGGATCTCAGTCAGACACAATAGATAGTGGTACTCCATGCAACCATACCACTTCCATGATATATATCTGTGCCAGTTGATCCAAAGATAAATCCTCTCGAATAGCAATGAAGTGTTCAGTCTTTGTAAGACGATCCACAACAACCCAGATTGTGTTGTTTCCTTTGGATGTCCTTCAAAGTCTGGTGATAAAGTCCATGGTGATGTTCTCCTTTTTCCATTCTGGTATGGGCAATTGTTGCATCATCCCCTTAGACTTCTGCCTCTCTACCTTCACTTACTGACACACAAGGCACTTTGATGTATATTCAGCGATCTCCTTCTTCATATTGTCCCACAAAAATATTTTCTTAGAGATCATGATACATCTTTGTGCTCCCTGGGTGAATAGAGAAAATTGAACTATGTGCATTACCTAAAAGTTCCTTCTTCAGCTCCGGACTTGATGGAACACATAGTCTTTTCCCAAAACACACAATTCCTTCTTCATTAACATTATACTCTAAGGATTTACCTTTTTCAATAGCTTCCACTTTTTCCTGAATTCCCACATCATCCATTTGAACATCCTTTAACCTTTCAAAAATAGACGATTAAGAAATAATTTGTGAAAGAATTGATGATGTTCCCTTCTTTATTATTCCCACGTCCATCTTCATCAAGTCTAAGAAGATTGGATCCTTCTCAATTCTCATCATTGATAGATTTTCTGGGTCCTTTCTACTTAGGGAATCTTCCACCTTGTTCACTTTCCCAAGGTGGTAATGTATTGAAAAGTCAAAATCCTTGATGAGCTCTATCTGTCTTCGCTGGAGAATATTATGCTCTTTTTGTGTGAATATATATTTAAGACTCTTGTGGTCAATATATATCTCACATTTCTCCCCATAGAGAAAATGTCGCCAGATTTTCAAGGCAAAGATCACCACCGGGAACTCCAGATCATGCGTTGGATAGTTTCGCTCATTGATTTTCAACTGCCTTGAGGCATAGGATATCACTTTATCATTCTGCATCAGCACACATCTTATGCCCTTCTTCAAAGCATCACGGAATACCACAAAAAGCTCCCCACTTGTGGGTAAAGTGAGCACGGGTGCAGTGATAAGCCTCCGTTTCAACTCCTTGAAGCTTTCTTCACATTCATCACTCCAGGAAAACATTACTCCCTTTTGAGTTAGCTTGGTAAGAGGGTTGGAAAATCCTGAGAAATTTCTCACAAATCGTCGATGATATCTAGCTAACCCCAATAAGCTACGGATATCCGTTACCGATGTTGGCCTCATCCATCCCTCAATTGCATCTGTTTTGGAGGGGTCCACAGATATCCCATTTCTTGTGATGATATGACCCAAGAATGAGACCTCCTTCAACCAGAACTCACACTTGCTGTACTTTGCATAGATCTTCTCCTTGCACAGAGTCTCTAGTACAGTTTTTAAATTCTACTCATGATCCTCATTGGGTTTGGAGTATATTAGAATATCATCTATAAAGACTACCACAAATTTTTCAAGGTAATCTCTAAAGACTCTATTCATCAAGTCCATGAATATTTCTGGAGCATTGGAGAGTCCAAAAGGCATTACTATGAATTCAAAGTGCCTGTATCTTGTACGAAAAGCAGTCTTGGGGACATCTTCCTTCTTCAACCTTACTTGATAATATCCCGACTGCAAATCCACCTTGGATAAGTATTGTGCTCCACGCAGCTGATCAATCAAGTCATCGATTCTTGGGAGAGGATACTTGTTCTTTATCGTGATTTTGTTAAATTCATGATAATTGATGCAAAGCCGCATTGACCCATCCTTCTTCTTAACGAAAAGGACTGGTGCACCCCATGGTGAAGCACTTGGGCATATAAACCCTTTATCCAGATTCTCCAGTAGTTGTTTCTTCATCTCTTCAAGCTCATCAACAACCATTCTATATAGATTCTTGGATATTGGTAGTGCCCCAGGTATAAGTTCAATTGAGAACTCAACATCTCTTCTAGTAGGAAGACCTGGAAGTTCTTCAGGAAACACTTCTGCGAATTCCCTCACAATAGGCATTTCTTTAAGGATGGTTTCTTCCTTGGACTCAACCATCTGAGCCAGATACATGTGCTCATAGGGCAATAATATCCATGCTTGAGATGATGGAGCTAAATAAGATTCATCTTCCACCTGACACTTGTAATGAATTGGGGGTCGATTCTCCATATGGAGTGTGATTTCCCTCTCCCGACAATTTATGATGGCTCTATATAAGGAAATACAATCCATGCCATGAATTGCATCAAATTACACCAGAGGGAGTATGACGAGGTTCGCCGGGAAATTCAATCCACGGATTATAATAGGGGAGGACTTATATTCATGGGATGGAATGATTTCCCCATTTTCCGTACTCACCGACATCTTTACTTCCATGATTTTTGGTGGTGATGGGATCATTATACTAAACTTTTGAGATATAAAAGAATGCATAGAACTTGAATCAAAAAGTACGTTCTCTATTCTTGAATGAATAACTAGCATAATTGTCCCCACTTTGTTGTCGGGGTTCACTTCGGTAGAAGTGATGGCAAAAGATCTTCCTTGCTATCTTGGAAGTTATTGTTTGCCACCGAACACCCTTGGATTAGGGCACTAATTTGAAAAATGACCCGGTTCATTGCATTTGTAGCATTGAACAACGCGTTGAGGTTCTAACGGAGCGTTCGTATCCTCTGTCGCAGCCGCGGGTCCTTCTTGCCGACAGTTTACAGCTAGGTGCCCTTCTCTTCCACACCTGAAGCATTTTCTCGTCCCCTTAAGGCAATTTCCAGGGTGCTTCTTTCTGCACGTTTGGGAAGTGGGGTGCGGGTTCTTCTTCGCACCGTTAGATTTATCAATTGGACCACTAGCATTGAAGTTCACCTTATGCTTCTTGTCCCGATGATACCCTTGTGATTCCCCGATCTCCATTTCGACCTTGAGGGCACATCGAACAATTTCTCATAGCTGTCGAAGTCATGGATCACTAATGATTTCCGCAAGCTAGGCTTCATCCCACCAAAGAAGTGGTCAACCTTGCATTCAGGGGTAACGACAAAGCCGAAAGTGTATCGTGCAATCCTTGTGAAGTTTTCCTCATATGCTCCAATACATTCTTTATCTTTTTTCATGAGGGAATGGAAGTCCCTTTCCATCTTATGCCGGAGGGTGCACAGAATATATTTATCGAAAAACATCTTCCGAAAATCCTTCCATTCCAACACCTTGATCTCTTCCTCAGGCTTCGTATTTTTGATCAACGTTTACCATTTATCATCTTCACCCTCCATAAGATAAGCTGCTAGGATAACCTTCTCTTGTTCGGAACATTGGATGATGGAGAATATCTTTTCAATGGAGTTGATCCATTGTTCAGCGATCGTGGGATCAGACGATCCACTAAAATTTGGAGGACATTGTCTTGTGAAGCTCTCGATAGTGACTTGTTCTTTCTTAGGGGTGGTTGAGAGTTCCTTTTGACCCATGTTTCTATTCAAAACTTGAGTTAGCTAAGAGAGAAGCGTGAAAAAGTTTGCGATTCCCGCTCCCATTGGATTTGGAATCTCATTAGTACATTCATCACACTAATCTTCACAACGGTTGTTAGCCCAAGTCCTCCTATTACCGGCCACTGTCTAGAATTAAAGGAATTTTAGGGGTAACACATAAAGGGTAATACAAAGACAAAAGTTGATGACTTATAAATAAACTTTCATTTCCTTAACTAATGAGTCTATAGGATTCAATCAAGGCTTTTCATGATCTACTTTCTAACATATATTCTTAGATGCATTTTTTTAATTCCCTTAATAAGGGTTCATAATAAGCTTGTAAATTTATCAAAACATATCCCCCGGGAGTGTTGTAACCAAGAGTGCAGCAAGGCCCATTGTCGTGCACCAGTTCCCGTTCGAGTCAAGCTCAAAGCGGTGTTTTTGGGTTTTACCCCTAGGATACATCTGTGCCAGAGACGCCTCTACCTTCTTGTATCCAGACAAGGATGTATTTGTTTGATAAACCACTTACTCAGTACTTACCAAAACTTAGTTATGTTTTTATTATACTTAGTCTTCTATCTAAGGCATTACTAGGGTTTCCTAATCCCAAAAATAACTAAACCTATCCTCTGATACCAACTATGACAACCCTGCTTTTTTATTACAAATTAAACAGGGTTTATTACATAAAACTTCACTTGATACAACAAAGAATATTGAGAGGTTTAGTGTCTTTGAGGCTTAGGATAATTACATAAAAAGTTGAAACATGAAATAAAACATCTTTATTGAAAACGTCCTTTACATGACCACTACATTCCCTCGTACTTAGCATTGCATGGGATAACCTGAGGACATGCATAAGAAAAGGGTGAGCTATAAAACCCAGTAAGGGAGTACACATGGAATAACATAAGGAGTAAAATACATGTCAGAAAATAGACATATCAATAGATCATAAAAGAAACATGAACATAAAGGCATGATAAAGCATGATAATCATAACATGGAAATGTGGAAACAACACTTAACATGGAATTAGCATGAGCCAAGGCCCATTGCACATGGAGAATGAGTAAATCCTCATTTCACATAAAGCATGAGTAAACCGTCATTGAACTTGATTTATCACGAGTCAACACTCATTGAAAACGACATATCATGATACTATACTTTACCCAATGCATTGGAGCGCTATAAGGGCACACCCTTCTTAAACATTTCATTTCATGAATAAGTGTGCCACATGGTCATAAAACATGGATTCATAAAACATAATCATTTATTCCACGATAAAGGAATGTGGAATTCATTAATGAAACTTTATAATCAATAAGTAAAGGTGTATATAGGTGGATACCCTTGATGGAGAAATGGGCATGGTATCCACTACACAATGGCATTGGCTTAGAAAATCGGTGCGATTTCGGCAACGTAACGGCGTGACATAAGGATTCATAAAAATGGTTGATGAGAGAGAAAGGGGTTCCTCATAATATTTACAAGTAATGGATAGTAAGTAGGTCATATAGATACATGTCCCATCAATTTTAATGGAATTTAGATTCATGATACAAAATTATTTCTTGAATGTAAAAGAAGAGAGAGAAGTTCCTTTTGAAATTTCGGCATAGTAACGGGTGTACATGGGAAGCATTTAATGAGAGAAAAAGGGTCTCCCATCATTCAAACATAAAGAGGGCAGTATTAGGGAGGTGATAAACCATACAACAACCTTTATAATTGAAATTAAAAGGGTAATCCAACTAAAGGAAAATTGGACAAAAATGAGAAAGGAAGAAAAAACCCTTACTTGGAAGTGTGCTTCCAAAGGCTAGAGAGAGGCTTGTGAGAGGATTCATGGGAGCTTGGGGAACCTTGGGAGGATTATAGAGAGAGTAGGGTCGAGGTTGGAAGAACTCCAAAGGCTTTGAGTGAGGAGGAAGTGGGAGCTTGGGTGGATTTATATAGGAAAGGTGAGGGAATTCTTTATTATTTAGGTTTGGGTCCCCTTACAATAAATTAACCCAAACCACAAACCATCCCATGGTTTTTGGAAAAGGTAAGATGAAATTAATATTTTATAAGGCCAAAGTACAAAATTCTTAAAATAATAAGGTTGCTTATGTGGAGGCGAGTCACACTCCCATGGAAATTAATTTAAAAATGCAAAGTGTTGAATAAGTCTTGAGGGGTCCATTAATGCTTTGAAAATTAAGTCAAACAAACCAAAAATCACATTATTTTAATGTTAAAACATATATTGGACGAAAATAATCGTTATAGTATTTTATTGCATCACTATTGGGTTATTATGATGTCATAAAACACATTATATATTTAAACGGTATTTAATTTTTACCTAAACATTTGACTGTCTCATAAAATTATGAAATATTCACCGTTGGATAATTTCAACAACCTGATTCCAAAAATAACATTTATTTTATCTAAATAATTTTCTAAATATGTGAATTTTCACTTTTAAAATAAAAACCGTCATTTATCGAAAATTCACGAGTTTTGACAGAAATGGATTTCAAACCATAAGAAAAATTGTAATTGCATTCATAAAATTATAAGACCATTTATATTAATTAAAAAATAATTTAATAATAATATTATTATTTTATTAAAATATTATTTAATTCATAAATCCCTTAATTTAATAAAATAGATTTCTCAATTAAATAATAACTAAAAACACCATTTGTACTTTAAAAACTATTTAAAATGTATAAAAAATGACTAGAAATTATATTCATTATTATATACAAAAAAATAATGTACATGAACATAGTACTACTTATTTGATAAATAACCCCTTAAAACAACCGCATAAGACCTAAGGGTAAGGTGTGCGATGGTGACAGAATCATGGGGTGGCTCAGACAACATCGCTCGAGTGGTAATTTCAATTAACTTCCACTTTTCCCGTAGATGGTCATGTTCGAGCTTGATATGATGAAGCTAATCTTGGGCATGGTCAAGGGCGAAGCCCAAAGATGCCACCTCTTTTCCGAGCTCTGACAAATGGGCTTCGTATGGGGCAATTCTACTGGATGAGGCAATCGCTTCCTTTATCTAGGTAAATTGGATTTGTTAAAGTCCTATATTTATACTAATCATGTGATCACTTTTCAACGACAATATTAGCAATGGTAAAAAATTCTTAACGTAAAACCAATGAAGTTTACACTTTATATAAACATAAATAGACATTTAATTAGATCAAGAGAGATTTCCATTAATGAAACTTTGGGTCATTACAACACCTCTACACAAGCAACCCAAAGGCCATGAAGTATAACAACACCATACCCAACAACATAAACACATCACAACCCAAACCTATAGAATTTTTGCTCAAATAATTCCCATCCATTCCATGACCAAACAATTTCCCAACCTGATTCTCTATTCCTCCACATGTATTACCCTAGAAAAATCTGTACCCTCAACCCTAGAACCACACAATTAAATAATTCATGATATACAACAAGTCCACACATCACACAACCACAAAAATAAAGAATAGAGTATTCATATTTTTCAAACACTGATCCTATACTTGCACTCTAATAATTTAGGGGTTATCACAGCTAATGTTCGACCCTGAGACATTCAATAATTTAATTTAATATAAAAGGTTAACTAATTTAATATTCAATGGATTTTTTAAAGAAGATCAACAATAAACAACCTCAATACATAATAGTTCGGGAAAAATACCACTAAATATCATGATTCTTAGTAGGCATATATCCTATATTGATCACAATATCAATATAAAACATAACATAAGTATGTGTTACCTTTCCCCAGACCCAATGTATAAATATTAAACAGATTCGATTATCTTTATTTATTTTGAATTCATTTATCTTCATAAGAGAACATTATTACACCCAACCAACATGATGCACATATTAAAAGAGACAAAGGGACCCCTACATGGAAGAACATACGATCAACAACTACTCCTAGTATCGAAAAAAGGTGGTGCGTAGGGAGTAGGAGAAACCTTGTGGGAGACACGATGTAAGGGCCTCAAAAAAAATAATGATCACTCAAGGAAGAATTGTTATAAGACACTAAGTAGTAAGATTAAGGATAAAGTGAACAATGGAGAAAGGATCCCAGCTTTAGAAAGGACAGATCCTATATCAACATATGAAATAGTCTTTATAGTCTATTAAAAGAGAATGTTGATAAAGAACGTAAGGTATGGAATTTTAAGATTCTAAGTGGTGTTTGGAGTTTAATGATATAATTTATATCCACTAAAGACTTTAATAGAACTTAATAATGATTTTAAACTTATTTAATAGAAAATAAAATGTTATGTTGGTGAAACTAGGAAAAAAATAATTTTCAAAAACTGTTGCAAATGACTCACTGCTGGGTGATTCACTGACGCGAGTCATCGATGTCGAGTCATCGACATATCCTACTAATGGTCAGTCACCCGTGTGAGTCACCAAAACGACCAACTGATAGAGAGTCACCAACATGACTCACCAACACAACCTACTAATGGTGAGTCAATGGCATGACATACTGATGCCACATGACGACGCCACTCACAGAAGCCACTGACCGATGGAAAAATTGGATTTTTGTAACACCATAAAAATGATTCAAAATGACTCCCTAGAACACCTCCCAGACTATATTTTGACAATTTATTATGTCAGAGATGCCCAAGACTATACTTGGGGACAAAAAATCATTTGTTAAAGCTAATCCTGACTTGCTTCATGATACAAAAAGTGTATCTTTATATGGTATATTATATTGAGTATATGATATTATCTATATGATCACTCATATTGAAAACTAATTATGGGAAACATGGAATCATTCGTTCGACATGCAATGTCTCTAATAAAGATAATATGACATGATATTATTTTACAATGTCAAGGCTCATGGTACACAAGAGTTGGAATAATAATTTTTTTTGAAGATCTAGTGGAGGAAGTTGATCTATAATGTAACAAATAATGTTACTGTTATTATTATAAAATTATTTATTTTTGGTCTATTTTATGTTTAATAAATTCTTATCTTCAAATGTAACATTTTTGGAAGCTTTTTGGGAGTCCTACAGGTTGTACAAAATTAGAATTAACCAAATGTTCATTGTGTATTTGGGTCATAAACTTAGAACTAATGTTCAAAACACTTAGTGCATGATTATTTAATATGTGTTGGATCCTATGAAAAAAAATTAGCTTTATTTTGGGATCTTAGTGGTCTTCACATGGTTAAAACATGATTTTATAAACCCTATGAAAAAATTGTGTAGTTCAACCAAAATTTAATATTTTTAATATTAATTGTTTTTACCTCATAATTTTGGAAATTCCTAAACAATACTACCATCCCTATTTGTGTGTCATGTGACCCCCAGCTGTGACCTCTTACTGTGATTCCCCTACTCCTAAATCCCTTATTTTTTGGTGATTCTATGTGTATTCATAACGATTTGGGAATAAAACTATGAGCTAAGGACTCCCCTTCCCACAGTTATTCCATTCATCTCAATTTCTTATTTTCCTCTAATGTGTATCAATCATGAAAAACATTAGGGTTATTGTAATGGACTCGATATTTTTGTTTTCTTTATCATAATATTTTTAATCCTCATTCTAGGTCTTTTTTATACATATTCAATTATTTGGACCAATATCTATCAATTTGAGAACGGTTTTCTCAATGTCCAATCTTTTTATTTTTGAACAATTGATGGAATGTGTTTTGAATTTTTTTTAATTATCTAATGATAGTATTACATGTATTTATTTTATTTATAAGAAATAAAGTGTGTTCATAATAATTTTCATGGAAATTAAATAGTTATCCATATTAATGATTGGTTTTAATTTTTTAATAAAATAAACATAACATGGGTTTTCAAGATTTTCCAAATGGCCATTATGTTTGGATTTGTGATTTTAAATAACTTTTAAAATTTTAAATTAAATTATTATATTTTTTACATGGAATAAACATTAAACTTGAAATTCCATGTGGTGATAGTGTTTTTATGGAAATATTTTAAACAATATACAAGGTTTATAACGTATTTGACCCAATTTACATTAAGAGATTAATTGAATGGGTTGTGTTTTGTACCGTTAGAGGTTTATAATGAATGTGGATTGGTTATTAAAAATAATTTCAAATTTTTTGATAGAGATGATAATCTGGAAAAAAATTTCAATTATATAAAGAGTGATTTTTAATTATTGTTTTGATAAATAATGTTTTCATATAGATTTTTAAACCTATAAAAGTGTTGGTATGGAACTCTGTGTCATTGTTTTTGGTGAAATTCATGATTAGAATATTTAAATAGTTTTTTTTCATTAATTCATGATTGAGTATAAATTTATTGACCCCCTTAATAATTTGTGACCTCGATGGGGAGAGAGGGTTGGTAGGTGGGATGGGGATGTTTTAATTTCTCTATGTGGATTTTAGAATGAGGAATATGTTGTATATTTCATTCAATGTGAATAAACTTTTAATGAGGATATATCTCATGAGGGAGTAAGAGGTGGGGAGTGAGTTATTTTTAAATGAAATTTTTTTAGTTTTGGTAATTTAAATGCCCACCTCCATTTGTTATATGTCATGGGATGTCCAAAGAGACTTGGTGGAAATATGTTTAAAGGAAGGCCGTAGTGTGGATGGTTTTTTCACTAGGGAGGGTTCCTCACTATATTGAGTTAGAAATTGTAATGAATCATCTAAAAAATACTAAGAAGGGTAATTAGTGAGATTATTATCTCCCATGGCAGTTTTTTGGATCTCCAGCATCATTATTCAAGAATATTAAAATGGGAATACCAATGATGTAAATAGTTATTTTGTTCTAGAATAGGTTCTGTTTTATCAGTCTGGATCATGTTATTTGAGGCTAAAGATATTTCCCATGACACTATGATCCTTTTATGAAGAATTTGGGGATATTGTATTGTATGCTATGTTTGTATCCCCAATCATTTTTTTCATGGAACCATTTCTTGTTTAGTTTTCATATAATGTGTTAATTATTTATTTTTCCCATTTGTGTTTATATTTGACATTTATTATAGTATTTGGATTACTATTTAAATTAATATTAAAATTATTTAAGGGGTGTATTTATTTTTAAAATATTTAATATTATTTATCACTTATTATTTTCCTTGTTTTACTTTTAAATATGATTCAATGATTTTTTAAAAACAAATTCAGATAATAGAATTTTAATGTCTATTTTCAAAGTGACATTAATGTGTATATTTGAATGAAATGGCATCGGATGATTAAATATTTTTAAATGGATATTTTATATTCAAGGAAAATTACAAATGGATATTTATAAAACTTGTACGGATATGTTATCTTGTTTTCATTAACTTGTGGTTGGATGAATTATTTTATTAATATATTTCAAAAAATATTAAAATGGATTTATAATTAATATTTTGGAATTTGTAAAAGAATGTGGTAGGACAATTAACCTTTTTGTCCTAACATCGATATTATATAATAATTTCAGGTTTATATTAAACATATAATTTCCCTTGGGCGTGCTTGGTGATAGGATTAGTTGGTGTGGCTTATAGTTTCTCTTATAATTTAATAGTAAATTATTTCTAATTTAGCTTTATTATGGTATATTCCATACTTCCACCCATGATATTCTGTTGATTACAATTATTAGTGATTTATTATGTATATAAATATATATAAATATTTAGATATTAACTCTATGTATCTTCACTGAATGTTTGGTGGATGTGAGGAGAGGGAGTTACATTTTTTAAAATTTTTTATTTTTTTATATTACGTCTTTATTAATTATTTGACATGGAGTGGATATATATTATATTGATGTGTAATGATATAACTTTGGTAGAATTAATTTTCCAGTGTAATTTAATTTATTTTGGGGAAATCGTTAATAATGTTTCATTTTTTGATATCTATTCACTAGTTTCTAGTCCATAGGGATTGAGAAAAGACTCCGAGGCAATGAAATACATGGACAAGTGTTCATTTTTGTGGATACTGAGGTCAGTTAACTAAAAAATGGTATCAAATCCATGATTATATGGTGAGATCTTAGGATTTGGGGTATCCCTTTTGTTATATGCTATGTATTTATTTAGAATGAAGGAAATGGTATTAATCAAAACTTGGTAGGTGGATCATGAGAGTGTGCATGACCACCACCGATCGTGGACACACTTGAGTTAAAAAACGTAGTGGAAAATTGAATTTCTAATTTTATATTTTATTAATTGCTGATGTTGATTTGTTAATACTTATCATTTGGATTTGTATTGATTACTTATCCAGTTTTGGGATGAGAAAAAAGAAAGAACTAGGGACCCATGGTTAGCATATGTAGATTGAAAAAAATGTAAATACTTATATATTGGGTTTTTAAATGTAATAGGGGATGATTCATGATTGAATCATGGTTAGTAAAAGATACATCCAAGTCAAATAAGGTTAAAAATTATATTTGGATTGATATTTATGAAGTGATTCTTAATTATAGTTATAAATTAAGGGAGTCATTGTTTTATTTTTTAGTTTTTGGATGAATTTTTTTATTTGAAATGTGATATTTCATGGATTCGGTGTGTATTTTGAAAAATTTAATTTATGTTTAAAAATAGAATATCATAAATGATTTATCTGTATTTAATTTTTTTGTTGTCTTGAAATGGAATTGGATGTGAAGTAAAAAAAAATTTCAGTTAAAAAAATAGTACGATTTTTTAAAGCAATTTTTAATATAGAAATGTGTATATCTGTTTATATGAATCAAAGGGATTAATAATATTATATATTAGGTTATTGAACTATTAAAATATATTAACTCATAAATTAATTTATGTTGGGTTGGAAAAAATAAACGTCAAGTAGTTTTTGAAAATTTATTTGATGTCTAAATTTTTTGGGAAGTGAGGTTTAAACCATTTGATGTGAGTTGTAGTTTCTAAATAAAAATGTATTTTTTATAGGGGTTCATTTTTTTTACATTATTTATTTTTGGATTTTTCAACATGTGGTTGCAGGACTATTTGATGTAATTATAGGGAGATGAATGTTTTAAATTGATGTTTTTTATTAATGAACTCTTTCATAATATGAGTGTATTAGAAAATTATAGAAGATCAATCAAGATAAATTATCCTTAGGGTGATTCCTATGAACACTTAAATTTGGTTCCTCTAGTTAGTAGATCTTATATTGAGTGGTAATGTGAAGGTATTCCATTTTCTTAGACCATACTCGATAATTCAAGAAATTATAAGTTCCTTTTGAGGTGATAGTGATCATTGATGTAATTTTATCTTATGTGATATAGGATTGAGTGATATTTATAATTGTAATTATTTTTGGGATTTTAGTCTCACTAGATATTTTGTGTTCTTTATTATTCAGTGGTTCTTGAGTTGTTGTTCATTTGAAATTGGGGGATATAGGGTTATCTAATGGTAACATGTACTCTTTATGATTTTGTGGTAACTCTTATATTTTACTTATGAGTTTATATTGTGGATAATGATTAACCCGAAATGGTTTTTATTATTGAGTATAGAGACATTGGGAGGGTTCTTATGAGTTGTAGAAAAAATTATTTTGGTTTTCTATATTATAAGAACCAATATGGATTTTTTTGGATGAACCTCGGGAAACATTCTAAAAATGAATTTTTAGGTTACCTTCATTTCATGTTTTATAAACCATGGATAAAACCATGTTATGGTATTTGGATGGGTGTTTTATTTTAGTGGTGTTAATATTAATTTGGATTTGTGTCATGAAATCCGTTTTCACATTTTCATAAAAGAACTTGTTATAGTTCATTTTCAAAAGTAATTTTTGAAAAGGAGAAGTAAAAACCTTAGAAAAATATACATTGAAAATAAATTATTATTTTATTATGTATCCTTCAAAAATAAATATAGGATATCTTGAGAATAGGTGTGGTTGATGATATAATGTGCAATTTGGAATGGAAAACCAGTTCAAAATTTTAAAAATATGTTTACTGAATCCTACATCATAAAAAGAATGATAAAAGTTTGATTAGAAATGCGATAAACAGACATTTCCGTATCAACAAAAAATATGAACTGTTTTGATTTCAAAATAAGAAAGGATAACATTGTTGGGAGAAGTGAATCTGTAAATTAAAGAGAAAGAGCTCATTTTGATAGGATATGAGTTATCGATAACATTTTAAAATTTTAAAATTAATGAAATAGATAAAAGGAGTTGTATTTGATATGAAAATATAATTCTATAGAAAAGGATAAGGAAAATTAAGTACAATATCATCAACATATATAATGAAAAATTCATGTAAAATGATAGTAGAAGAGGAATAATTATGAGTCAAAAAAAAGAAGTTGAGTCATGAAGAGCCTTCTATTTACTCTCAACTTCCATGAATGAGATTTTACATCATATATCATAAAAAAAACATTTTAATAACCCATTTTAAAAAATTATTAATTAATATTTCCATTTATTATATTTAATTATAATAATTTAGCATATTTTCAATATCTATATATGTTTTTTATATCATTTTATGTTAGTAATTTTTTCGGCTTAACATATTTAATATATTTGGGAAACCAGATCCCATTATATGATACAAATTTTAATATTACTATATTATAAAATATATTTATGTAAAATTTTAATTATTTATTCATCCTAAAGTTAACTTTATGGAAACTATGGGAACCTTACATGAGAACAGAATCCACAATGAGCTCATTTTATGTAATTTTACTCATATAAATGAATTAATTAACAATGGTCATTAATTTTTATGTTTTCCTCTAAGAACCACATTAAATAAATATATTACTAATTAATATAATATGTATTTTAAAAATATATTTTATAACCAGACACGTTATATGGTGAAGAAAAACATAACAAATCTCTCCATGGAGACGGTAGTCTGCACGTACACATAGATAAGGTTTTCATTTTCCATAGAGAAAAATGACAGTTGAAATCAATTTATCTTTTTATAATATTAAACATGTTATATATATATTATCTATTTCTTATGTACCCTTTTATAACCCTAAATGTAATAATGTTCTGAAAAAATAAATACATAACTTCATAGAGACAGTAGTCCACTTGTATGCATGAACAATGTTTTCATTTTTCTAAGGGTGTAAGGTAGATTATTGTTATAACATTAAAATAATTCAATTTCACAACACTAATAATTGAAATTTAATTATATTATAATGTGAAATAAAAGTTTTTATAGAAATAAATTGAATAAAAAGGAAATGAATTTATTAGTACTCGTGTTGAGAAATTGAACATCTCTTGGGGGACCTCTGGGAAATCGAATATTTTGGGCTTTTCCTTGGATAAAAGGACTCTAATAAATTTGATATGGATATAGTGGAATTAAAAAGGTAATTTGTTTTTGATGAATTTCAATTTTTATAGTGTATATAAAGGGGTGATGGATGTTGCTTTTTATATCTGAGGGGAGTGACATTTTTCTAGTAATATAAAAGGACAAGTCACTATTCAAGGCATTGGGTTCCAAAATATTATAATAGTAGAGGTTTTATGAGGATTTGGTTGAAAAAATATTATATCACACAATTATATAAAAATTTTAAGTAATTTCATTACCATTTTTCATTAGTTCATAACTTTATAAATAATTAATATTTACCATAGTATCTCAATTGTTTTCCTTGGTAATTATATTTTATGAAAAAAATAAAAAATTACCATATAAACTAATTTAAACAAGTCGATTTAAAATATAATAATAATTTTATCAATAAAAATTCACGGGTGATAGAAATTAATTTTAATATTAGTGTACATAACGCGTAAAACCAATTTTTTTAAAAAGTGTACTTTAAATTATAAATATTATGTAGGGGGTAAAATTATCAATGTAATTTTTTTTCTTAATATAAATTGGTCTAATAATAAAGAAAATATCTATTTTTCTTTCAAATCCAAGAATAATCTAAAATCCATCTAGTGAATGTTTAAATAATAGAAAAGACCAAAAATCAATTTAATTGAAATAAAATATTACGTGACATACAAAATCTTAAACAATGATTTTATTAATTCAAAAAAGTATTTTTAAATTTAAAATTTTACACCATAAATAATACATTAATTGATTCTTTTGAAAATATTAAGTCATGTTTACATAATGGTAGTCAAAACATTCATTGTATCTATTAAATTATTATTTTATACTATTAAAAAATCATTTTTAAGAGAAATCTAAAAAAATATCTTAAGATAATACTATTATGATGAATAATTTTCTTTCAAATTAAAATTCTAAAATATAAATATTTAATTTATAAATTGAAATATAAAATTCAACGAAATTTTTTTATAGAAAAATTAAATTTTCAAATGATGAATATTATTATTATTATTTCTTATTAGTCTTTTAATTATGTAGAAGATAATATATTTTTTAAATTAATAATATATTTCTTCATCATTTATGTAAAATATACGTAGTTCCTTAAAATAATGATTCATATCTCATATAAATGAAATTCCTTTAAAAAAATAAATTTAAGCATTAAATAATAGTTTTAGTTGTTTATATATACTACTTTAATTTATTCAATGAAACAGTATTGAAAGTTACCTTTATTTTGACTTTTATATATAGTTTACAATACTGTGACCACTTCTTATACACAGTAATTCAACTACTATGTCACAATAATTATATTTATCCTAATAAAATATGTCACAGTTTATTAGGGTCCATTGTTTTGTGTGAAATAAGTTATTAAGCATTCTATTTATTTAAATGGGAATTAATATTAAAATCTCAGGGAGTTACATTATCCGCAAATAAATAAATTTTATATTTTCAATTTCAAATTATTACTAACTTATGGAAATAGAAATGTGATCAACAAGAAAATAAAGATATGTATTCTATTGAGATATCAAGCTCATTATATTTGAAACTAAGAGAATCATCATTTACCATATAATATAGAAGTTTAAAAAATTCATTTTATCATAAAATTTTATACTAAGTAAGATTAATTAGTTTATTATAGGATTTTATAGTGACACAACTTTCACCGATTCATTTTCACGACACTTTTGTTAATAAAATTATAAAACAAAAATTGTTATGATAATATCAAAAAAATTAAATTCTTGTATGAATATTAAAAATAAATCCAAACATGTATTCTACTATGAAACTATAATTTCAACCTATGATATTTCCAGCTCAACTATGATGTTTTTATACCAACCTATAACTCCTTCAGTTCAACTTAAGTTTTCCATGGTCATTTTTCTTTTTAGGTTCACAAATATTAATATATCTGAATACCTCATAAGGGTTTGTAAAGAGTATGTGAATCACGAAACCAAATACTATGGGAATATCCTTACAGGTAGGCCCACTTTTTTTACACTAATTGTATATCGAGTAAATACCCAAATAGACCTTTTCCAAATTATTACCCCTAAGTGAATATATAATAGTGCCTATTTCTACTTATTTTATGAAAATTATGATGTAATTTATTGAATAAAAACCGCACTATATAAAAACAATATAGGGTTTTTTACTCATTTTATGAATATATGTCTATTTTTTCATATATTTTCTCAAGCCCTAATTCCAAAAAAATATTTAATACTCCAAAAAAACTAAATAATCCTTGGTCTACATAAGGACCTAGACGTAAACATTAAATAAACTTGAGTTTTAGTCATGAATTTAATTTCATTACAATTAAAAAGATTTTACAGTTTATATTTTTATATAATTTTTTCATAATTCATACATAACATTTCATATTAAAAAATATTGGATACAAGTAAAAAAGTATCTATTTATACAAAAATATAAATCTTATAAAAGAAAAAATGATTTATTCTTCATGAAAACTATTCATAAAAATAATCTAGACTTCCTGTTTTCTCTTACCCATCCTTATACCTGATTAAACACATTTTAAAACATGGGATGAGAACAGAAATATTAGTAAGGGGTAAAAAAGATGGAAAGAAACCATCATCCCATTAATATTTTAAACTCATGAATTATCTTCAAAAATAATAATTTTGACCCATATAACATAATATCATTATCTTAATTCATGAGATCATAAGTTTTATATATAAATATTTAGAAAACAAAAATCATAAAGGTAAGTTTTGGGAATAAATCCATTTCACTATTATAATAGCATTCATGGCTACATTGGGTGTAACCTTTATAGTCCCTTTTGGAACACCCACCATAGTATATTCCCTTAATCTCTTAGGCTAAAACCTATTGAGTAACTCTATATCATTACCCAATTAATTGGAGAGATATAATGGTCTCAACCACACTTGTTTTATCATGTAACTAGCCATATTCATAAAAAGTACCCAAGAACCACAACATAATTAAAATACACAAATCATTCCGAAATGAAAAATAAATATTCTACTTTGAAATCATTTTTACAAAGCCACACACTTGAAAATGAAATCAAATTATTTAAAATTATATGTTTAAACATGTAAATGAATAATAAAAATATTAATGTTAAGAAATAAGGAAATTTGTTTTTCATTCCATATAAGTTATGAAACAACCTTTTTGGATTTTTAAATAAATGATAAAAGTGTTACTTTTAAAGAGATTGTTAAATGAAGGTCCCTTACCATGGGTCTTACTCATCATGTACAATCATTATATTCCTTAATAATATATTTTTTTAATTATTTACCTTTTTGAGAACCTTTTTAATGGTTATTATTCCTTTTATATGACTTATTATCATGTTAAAACAATTATTTAATTATTTTTGTTCACCTCAGGAATTTTGTCAATATTTTGTACTCTAGTTAAAAATGAATTTTAAATTATATATATAGTAAAAATATTAATAAGTAAATCATCTCATGAATAATATTAATGATGAAATAGTGAAATTTATACATTAATTATAATTTTAAATCAATCCATATTTTTATGGTTGTGATAAATGAAAAACGTTATTATCGTGGACATGATATGTCGTTAGTTCAAAAGTGCGACAGTTCCACTTTTCAATGAACATTATAGAAAAAAGTTAGTTATAATTTAATAATTAAATATTTATAAAAAACTTAATAACATATAAATCATTTAAATATTCTTAAATATATCATCCATGTGACGCGGTAAATAGGAATGAATCACATTGCTTCGTGGAGGTAATAGTTAACACATACGTATGAACAACATTATAATTTTTATATGTATAGAAAAAAAAGAAAATAAAAGATATATTATCAATTAAAAATTTAAAATATTTCATTAACATCATATATAAACATGAATTCCATAATTATTACTAGTTTTAGTGATGTCGATTGAAAATGAAATATATCAGTTTGCAAGGGGGTAGTCTTCCACAGAGAGAAAGAATAATTCATTTCCTATTTGACAGAATTTTAGATAGATTTGTCTTATGTTTTTAATAAAATAACATATAAGTATTTTGGGTATATATTTTTAATTATTTCATCATGATTTATGAATATTTTAAGGAAGCTGATGAAAAAAAACAAAAACACTTAAAAATGATACCATTCCTTAAGAAAATCTCTTTTGATGAACACCTTAACACATCAAATGTGAGTGTTATGCCTAAAAATTGAGCTATATAATGTGTAAATGGATTATAGGGAGGTATTTAGGAAGATAATGTCTAAACCAAACAGGTTTAGCGGTGTGAATAAAATTGAAATATGGACACTCTTTTAGAGTAGTGGGGAGGGGCACTGTTGGAATTATTCATATTAATAATTTAATATAAAATGAATTTATAATAAAAAAATTCCCAAAATTTTTTATTTATATTATAGGATATTGTGGGGTCTTAATAAATTCATAAAATGAAAATTATGCACGTTTTACTTTTTTTTAAATTCTTATCTTCTAATTTTAACCCTAATAAAATTTATAGTGGTATCATGTAATTTAAAATTTTAAGGTTAATATGATAACTATAAAATACCAAAAGACCAAAAAATTATTAATATTGAAATTTATAGAATTATAAAAAATAGTTGGATGAATATTATATTTCTACAAATTTTTTATCATTTATGAAAATATTTTATCTTTCACAATACCATTAGTGTCAATTTTGACACGATTTGTTTCTTGAATTTTTAAAATTTTAAATACAATTAGATATGTTCGAACTATATCAATTAAAATAATATCATGAATGTAAAACATATCAATAAAATAATTTTAGGTTATAAATTATATCAACTTATATTTATTTAAATATTTATAATATCATGCATTGGATTCTTCTACTAATTAAGAAATTAGAGCATCATCATTATGTCCCTATTTAATTTAATACTTTTTTTCATAAAAATTTTAAATAGATTACCATGATGTAGGTAACGAATTTATATTTTTAAATACTATTTATCATCTAATAGATCTCTTATATAATCCCATATTAAGAATACTTTACCTATTAAAAACAAGCATAGGATAAAATTGGCTTTTCATTGAATATAATTTTATACATATCATACTCCCATACTAAGTGTCTTATGAAGGATATAATCTTAAAACAAGGAATATTGTTGTTAAGAAACTCATCCCATTAAATTAAGATACTTTTTATGGAAATTTTGTAAAATTGTATTTTTTACCATTAAATAAGTGATATACCCTTAACCCTGGTAATAAAAATATTACTAAAGTTGATCTTAATAATGTAAAAAACTAAAACAGTCCTATTTAACAAAATTTTAACCTTTTATTCCTTATATGAAAAAAATTCAAAAAATTCAAAAAAAAATTGAGGAAATTAATTAAAAATTGACCTGGTTGATGGAATGAGAAAACAGATTTCCAAAATCAAAACCTTCAAAAGATTGTAAATATTTGGTATAAACAATCATTTTGAAAATTTTTACAATAGAATAAGTTGGATTAAATGAAAAAAATGATCTGAATATACTTTAAAATCATTAATTAATATAATTTAACACTATAAATAAATTTGATGAAAAGAGATTTTTAATTTAAAATGCATTTTAAATTTCATTATTAATTAAAACCTTGAACTTATCATATAAATTAAAAAATTCATCAAAATTAAATTTTTATACCATTATTTAAAATTATAATTGTATTTTTTCAAATAAAAATTATAAAATTATAAAAAACTAGATTTGAAATGGGTTCTCCATCTAGAGCTGGTAAAATTATCTTTTTTAACAAATAAATCTTTTATGCTTCAAATTGGACTTGTTCATTAATAATATCTATGAAACAAATTAGATGAATTTTAATCATTATATTTAATATTATATATATATATATATATTATTTTTAATATAACCTAACGAGAGTGATTTTTTTATTTTATAAACACCATCGTTCACATGTAAATAGTTTTTCATAAAAAATTTATTTTTTAAATGTTTTTACATTTATTTATATACACTTTTACCCAAAAAAGTTAATTATATATACATTTTTAAACCATATTTTCCTAATTTAGCTATTAATTTTCATTTCTTCATTCTAACTGCTAGTTTTTAATTATAACATTTAAATAATATTATTTAGCTATTCATTTACGCTCCATGTGGCATATCATGTACACTATCATACATAGTTTTTTCTTATAAAAACTTATGATGTTACATTCTACCCCTTTAATAAATTATGTCCTTCCAATTTGAACTTGGGATCAGAAACATGGGGCTTGAGTTTTTAAAATACCTTTGTTGAATCCCACATCGGAAAAATGTTAAATAAAACATCAAATTTATAATAATGAAATAGAATTATGAAGTTTACCTGAGGTAACAAAAAATATGGTTTTATGTATAACAACATAAAATTGGAAGGGAAAAAAGCAATGTTTTGATGGCTAGTGATATAGAACATAGTTACGAGAAGGTTAACAATCAAAAAACCATACATCTCTGATTGGATAAAGGGTAACTGGTTTATTAGTTATAAAATATAATGGGAATTTTTTTTAAAAAAATATCCTTTTTATAGAATTATGGAATTAATTTTATACATGAATTAAAAAAATTAGGAAACACACTTACTCTAAAAGTATAGTTTTTACCATTAATAAATTTTCACCAAAAAATCATTTTTTTCTATAAATGATGAGTACTCATGATGATGTTTTTATACATAATGGACTTGAATCATGTTCTATAGAATCACATAATCCATAAAATATTACTTATATATTTCTCTAGTCTTTAGACATTAACCAAAACCAAAATTATTTGTACAACATAAGACAATTTCACAAAAAGAATAAGCCTTATATGATGAAAAACGACTTCAATATCCAAAATTAAACAATTTCACTCGAAGTTCAACTTATAAAATTAAATATCATGAAAATTACAAGAAAATATGCAAGAATTAGATGAATACCCAAAAACTATTTTATCACAAAATATTACAAGATAAATGTATCATTTATCTTCAAATAATATCAATTACTTATAATCTACGAAATCAAAAAATCAATTTTCCAAATCATATAATCACCATGTATGCATTAAATTGTTATAAATAAACAAAATCACAATTCTCCAACAATAAAATACTTTACTATTTAAAAATAAAAATTACCTTTTATTCCTCAAATAAAATTCCATAGTATTCTATTTAACTTGATAAGATAGGATTCCACAAAATTGTGAATTTCTATTAAGAAAACATTATTCACTTAATCAGAAAATCATTTTCCAATGCTATGGGAATATAATTGATAAAACATATTTTTCCAAAATCATATTATTATTCATCTATAAACATTTCTATGTAAAAAGGTAAATTCATACTAACTGAAACTCTATATATGATAGTGGTAGTTGATTAAACCTTGTATCCCTTTGTTTATGGGTTTGATATCCAGGACCTTGTCACGTGAAGTGATTTGTCACCCATCTTGGGGGTCATCCGTGCTTAAAAAACTAAATAATTATTATATAATTACAAAAAATAAGGCATGATCTTGAAAAAAATAACCATAACTTGTTTAAACCTCAATGGTAATCTAATACCATTATTTTTACATACCAAAATGTAATAACAAAAAAATACCTCAAAAATAATGATCATATAAACCCTAAAGGTTATCTATAGCTTTATAATTATTTCCAAAAAAAGAAACATAATTATTCTTCAAATATCATTTTCAAATGAAAAAATCAAGGGTAACATATAAAAAAAATCAAAAAAGTCTTCCAAATTACTTCCACCGTCATAATAGTATTAATACTTTTAAACATTTAATTATCGTAAAATCATCAATAAATCTTTAATCCTTTACACATAGACCTCATATTCATTCAGTTTTCATCATTATCCATTAACCATGATTTTCTATCTTGTTCCATAATACTTCTTTATAATAAACAAAAACATGAAACATGTCCTAAAATTCAATAATGTCAAAATATTAGTCCGGAAGTAATCCATTCCTTTCACATTACATTTTTAGTTTCCCCATTATTAATTTTAATGAAAATAAGTATTTCTGAAAAATATATTTGTATGGTCATAATGATTCCACTATTGACCCTTCTTCAAAGACATTTATTTTCAGAATGACGGTACATCCCATATTTAATACATTCAATTAATAACTCATGAAGAACTTATTTCACTATCCTGGAGTCAACTGTTCGCTTCCTTATTCATTGGATGATTAATGCTTTATGACCTCCTTTACCGCATCTAAAACATCTAATCATCCCTTTATGACATTTTACTTGGTGTCTTTCACATCCCTAAATCATATGTCATTTTATATATTAACCTCTTTTATAATTATTACCTAAACATCTATAGGGATTAATTTCTCTCATAGAGGATTCATTAGAAAAATCCCCAAAGATTAAGTGGTCAATCAATACTCATGGTAGTTGGTTTAGAATAACAACATGATTTCTCATTGAATCTCCTATTTTATTCTATTTCATATTAATATAACCACAAAATTTTCCATCAAATCCATTATTACATTGGGGAATGATGGATCAACCCATTTACTAAAACAAAAAATATTAGTGTGATTATATAAATAAAATCATCATATACCATCTTTTGAGGAAGAAAAACACTAATATATCGTTATTAATGTTATCTATAACATATTCAATTTAACTAAAATCACTATAACTCTTCATAAAATTCTAACCATTTTGATTATATACAACTTGTATCTTATTGAAGTGCATTGTGTTGCATTTGTTGTCAATGAGGCATGAAGTTGTCTTGGAATGAATGGATGTCAAGAATTGTCAAGATGTGAATGCCAAAGGTTGTGATGGTGTTGGTGAGGAAAGGAGAATGGCCATGATACTAAGAGGCATGTCACTTAGGAGATTCACTAAGTGGCATTGGAGAATATGGTTGAAACATTCTCCATGAAAATCTGACGATTGTTGAGCTGATCATCAAGTTCATAGAACTTGTATCCTGATGATACAATGTCACAACATGATTAGAAGACCATGCATTGTAGTGACAAGGCAAGAGGAGTTGAAGATGATCCATTCACATGTTCTTAGTGGATGAAGTGGTTTAATAAAATCCATGCACTAACACTTAGTGCATGTGAATCTGAAGAAGTCCCAATTTGATCTCTGATTAGATCAACAAAGAGAATTGAATAATGTTGAAGACCATGTGTGATTCATGAGATTCAGTTGAAGAAGTCCCTCCTTAGTATTGAACACATATGGAAGAGGAGATGAAGAAGATTTAGAAGAAACCGTTTGGAATTCCATTCCTAATTGATGAATACATGTTGAAGATAATGGAGGAATTTCAAATGAAGAAGAAGAGAGGAAGAAGGAGAAATGAGAAAGATAGGCATTTGGCATTTGGCACTTGTCTTATATTCATGGGTTACTTTGTTTTTGACAAAGTAATATTCTGTCCTTTGCCAAAAAATTGGCCAGCCAAGGCCAGCCTTAAGGGTTCAACCCACAAGGCACATTTGGGCCTAAGGCGCCACGCCCAAAGGGGGATCCCATGTGGCCAGCCCGGGCGGCAGAGGCAGAGGGGGCCGTGTGTAAGCCCCCGAGGGCACGCGGTGGTGAAACCCGCGCACCCGGAGAGCATAGTGGGCGCCAGAAGCACGCCCGCAGGGAGCAAGGTGGGCGCAGAGCGCGCCCGCAGAAAGAACCCGGTGCGGGGCGGCACCGGGAGGGAGGAAGTTCAATTGGGGTGTTGCGGCTGCGGCATGTTAATAAGCCGCGAGAAAACCGGGCGAGGATTCGATGTGGGACGCAGATTTTTCCCGCGGAAGAGATCCTGGCCGTCCGTCTCATCGCGCGCCAGATCCGAGCCGCTCATCTAATCGCGCCACATGCGATCAAATCCAGGCCGTCCGAGGATAATTGATCACCTGATCCAACGGCGAACAGCTCGTCTCCTTCGTCGAGCCACCCCGAAGCTCCCCGCGAGCCTCCGTCGAACCAGGAGCAACCCGACGACAGTTTTTGAGTTCCCGGCCACCTCTGAAGGATCTAAGACCTCCATTGAGCTAGTCTCTCCACACCGAACACGGCCATGCCTAAAAATGACCATGCATGCAATGTTTGGAGGATTTCGG
This sequence comes from Viscum album, assembly GCA_963277665.1. Lineage (NCBI taxonomy): Eukaryota > Viridiplantae > Streptophyta > Magnoliopsida > Santalales > Viscaceae > Viscum > Viscum album. Next base: position 1,687,208,647 of record OY728163.1, on the reverse strand, counting down.
TTGAGGCCGAGGCAAGAGAAGCTGCCGAGGCCAAGAAGTTGGTGTTTTTTCATGGGATGAGCCTAAACCGAAGGCCGTGCATGCGTTATGAGTCGCATGCACGTAGAGGAACAAAAAAAAAATAAAATAACCCGCGTTTAAACAGAGGATAAAAATCGAGATTTGGAAAGATTTTAAAAGCCCGAAAAACTCGGGGATTCAAGAATTCTCACGCGGAATATCTGAGGCATCCCTCTGCCTATAAAAAGAGAGACCGAGACCTCTGGAAGCTTGCTGATCTTTTGAAGAAAAACGAGAAGTCCCGCGAGTGCCTTGCCTCGTGAAGAACAGCCTGCGCGCCCCCTGCGCGGCAGTGAAGCCCGGAGCCACCCCTTGGCTCCGTGAGATCCTTTTGCTCACTTCTTGTGCAAAAGAAGAAGGAGGAAGGGCAACACGACCTTGCGCGCCCCCCTCTGTGCATCGCGCCCCCTTGCGCGGTTTGCACTTGCGCGCCCGCGGTGCCTTGCACCTGTGGCTTGCGCGGCCCTTGTGGCTTGAGCCTTGCACGGCAGTGTTGAGGAATATTGGCAGCACCCTTGCGCGCCGCTTGCCACATTGAAGACTTGCGCGGAAGGCAGTAAAGGCCACCACATCTAGTGTGTGTGTGCCAAGTGGATAAGAAGGCCCTACGGCTGGTGGGTGCAAAACAGAAGGAAGGCCGTGGGCAGTGTGTGTGCAAAAACAAGAGTTGGCCGTAGCCTTGTTTGTGTGCAAGAAGCAAAGGAGGCCGAGGCCTTGCCTCATGTGTGTGTCAAGTGGAGAAGAAGAACCCGAGGCCATGTGTGTGCACAAAGGACAACACCAAGTGGTGTGTGCCAAGTGAAGTGGAAGACCACACTTTGTGTGTGTGTAAGAATTGAATAATCCGTAGTCTTGGTTGTGCATTTGAACAAAGAAGAACACACTTTAAGTGTGTGCATTTGAAGAGGCCGAGGGCTGTGACCTTGTGTGTGCATACCTTGAAGAACAAACTAAAAGAACACTAATGTGTGTGTGTGCAACAAGAAGAGGAGGAGGCCAACTCATGAGTGTGCTAAAGTGAAACAATTGTGTACAAATTAAAGAAGTGGCCGAACCTAGGTGTGTGCACCATGAAGTGTGTAAAAACTTAGAAGAAGAAAAGGGAGGACATCCACACTAGTGTATAACACACATTTATGTGTGTAATCAAAAGAGAATAAAGTGTGTGAATTTTAGTGAGAAGGTTTGTGCTTGAAGTGTTACACCCTTTGTGGGTCTACTGCACCAAGAAGAGGAAAGGGGAAGTGCATGCATGCATGCATGCACGTGCACACGTGAACAGTGCTAAATCAGTGGTGTGCATTCTGAGTTGTCCAAGACTTGAAGTTCTTGAAGAATTGAGAAGGCCATGCTATTAGTGCATGAGGATGAAGAGCTTCCATGCACTCAGTGCATGAAGATGTTTTGAAGTGAGACTGAGCCAGACTAAAGTGAAAGATATTGTTTGTCTGAGTTTGCAGTATTTGAGAAGACCTGATCATCAGAAGTGATCAGAGGTACAGAGCAAGGCCAGCAGTCTTTATCCCAGACTGCTGAAGTTACTTGAAGAACTTAAAGTGAAGAAGAGCTACTCGTGCGACTCGAGGAGCCAGGAGAAGACCCTGTGGGACTCAGGGAGAAGAAGTCTTCAGTGGGATTCTGGAGCAGGCCAGTGGGACTCTGGTAACACTGTGTGACGCAGTATAAAGACCCTCCTGTGGGACTCAGGAGAGATACAGTGGGACTCTGTATCGACCATTGTAATTTTAACAGGTTATAATGGAGAATCCATGCTGGGAGAGCATGGAAAGGATGTAGGCCTTTGGTGCCGAACCTTGTAAATCCTTGTGTCCTGTGCCTTTTCATTACTGCATTATCCGGGAAAGGTTGAGAGATACAAGAAGAGTGGATCGAGGCTTTAACCAACCATAGAGTTTTAATTGATTAAGAATCAATTAGTAAAAAGTTTTAAGGGATCACTGATTCACCCCCTCCCCCTCTCAGTGATTCACACTGATCTGGGCACTTCAATTGGTATCAGAGGGAGGTTACCTCTAAAAGATCCAAGGGAGTCTTTATGGAGTGCAGATTTGAGGAAATGAGTGACCAGCCTCAAATGGAGATATCTGCCAAGACTCAGAAAAATAGAAAGAAGAAACAGGCTAAGAAGATGAAGAAAGCCTGTCCTAGCTGTGATGATGTTGGAACAATGATAGATCTTCAAAGTGCAATCGAATATCTTCAGAAGACAGTCCCCATGGAAGTGGCAAAGTGTATAGTTACAGGCATCCATGATCTTCGAGAAGAAAAATAACAGTTAGAAGAAGAAGCCAATGCTATGGAAGATCAGCTGGCTAAAAGGGTTGGCATAACCAACACTCTCAGAAAGCTGGTAAATGCCAAAGATGAAACAGTTTCCCTTTGCAATGAAAGATATGAAGACACTGCTGAAGAATTGCAAAGAAGCCTTTCTGAGAAAGACATCTTTATGATAATGATCAAAGATGTTGTCCATGCATTGGAAAAGAGGCACAAAGTGTCAATGGTTGTCAGGTATGCTCAACTAGAAGACAAAGTCAAAAGGGTGAAGGAGCTTGACAACTCATTGCTTAAAATGAAGCAGGTGCATGAAGACCAGATAAAACAGCTAGAAGAGAAATGGGAAGGAAAGCTAAGAACTGTTGAGGATGAGAAGAACTCCCTTAACATGAAATGCTTAGAACTAGAGGTGATATTGACAAATCAGCAATCACCCAAAGCCAAAGCCTCCTAGACAGCTGGAAGAAGAAATGTTGCCACTCAAGTGAGCTTTCAAAAGGACGATTCTATAAGAAAGACATCCTCAAATGAAAGGGCAACATCTTCTAGAAAGAAGGTACCATCCATACCATCTTGTACTAATTCTTCTAATTGTGTCTCCACAAAAAGTGCAGGATGGAAGAATAATTCCAAACAAATATGGATGAAGACAGTAAAGAAGCAGAGCTCTCCTGAAACAGCACAACAGGTCAAGAAAAGTACCCTACAATCAGAAGGACTGAAGAGGTCAAGATTTGTGGGTCAGTGTTGGTGTTGTAACAAGTATGGGCATTGTGCAAAGGATTGTTGGTACAATCCACTGAATGCCAAAGCACAGAGGAAGCCCATGCTAAGGGGGAGCAAGCCAGAAGGAAATAAGCAACATCCACAAGTCCAGAGACATCTGTTTACTGCTAACAGATTTGGATTACATGACAACATCTGGGATGATTGCAAAAGTGGTCAAAAAGATACATGTCAATCTCCAACTGTATCCAGAGCTCAAAAGAAGAAAAGATCATAGAACCTGGCTCAGAAAGATTCCTTGGGAAGCATGCATAAGAAATTGGAAGATGCTCCCAAGAAGATTTTGAAGAATGAAGAGAAGTCCTTGGAGTCTGAGTCCAAGAAGGGTGAGTCATCTAGAAGGACCACCAAGAAAACATGCTTCTACTGTGGAAAGAAAGGACACATCATGGACCTTTGTAAAGAATCCATGAAACTAAATAGAAGCATACTGAACTCAAAAAGACAATCAATCCAGAAGAAGAAGAAGGGATTGATTGAAAACAAGTTTCCTAAGAGAGGTAGCTTGACAGCATCAGAGGAACCATGTGAAACTTCCAGAACTGAGGCCACACTTCCAAATGACTCTTTAGTCATATGGCCAAATCAGTTGCAACTTGCCAAAGATCTCCAGAGAGCTGAAGATGAAGTTCTGGCAATTGCTAAGGAAAAAAGGAAGAAGAAGATTTCACATGAAGATGTATTGAGATCCACACCAGCACAATCATCAATGAAGATCAAATGTGCAAGTGTGAAGACTGGTGAAAATGGGACATCTCGGTTGAGAGAATCTTCTCAACCTTGTTGTTCACATTGATGAACCAAGGAGGTTCCATCTTATTCCCTTATACTATTGGTATTTACATGTGCTGACATTGCAGGGAATTGAAGATGATGATCATTCTCAACTGGAGGATGGTTTGGACAGAATGGAGTGCACCCCTTGAGGGGGAGCCAATCTGGAGAAGATGATGTTTTGAAATTAATATCATCTTAAGAAAGTAGATGAAAGGGGAAGCTTTATCTTTGAACCTGAACTTTCTAATAAGTTTTGTGAAGTGTGTGCAGGATTTAGCAATTCATTGTTATATCTGAAAAATTTCAAACCCCTGAAGCATGATTTCACATGTACAGTGAATGTTGGACAGCATTGAGTTCCTTGGTTACATCACTCTTGTTTTCTACACCGGGTTAGCCCAAGTAGACTTAGAGTTGATCTACTAAAGGTTCCTTGCTCAAGAGAACATGTGACATCATCCCTCTCTTAGTGATTTTGAAGAAAATGCTTTTATAAGGGAGGAAGAGATTTTTGAAAGAGAACCACACCACACCTTTGCATTTGATTGCCAATAAGGGGGAGAAAATATTGGCACACATATTGACCCATTCATATGTACTGAAGTGGTGTATTGACAACAAATACAAAGGGGGAGATTGAAGTGCATTGTGTTGCATTTGTTGTCAATGAGGCATGAAGTTGTCTTGGAATGAATGGATGTCAAGAATTGTCATGATGTGAATGCCAGAGGTTGTGATGGTGTTGGTGAGGAAAGGAGAATGGCCATGATACTAAGAGGCATGTCACTTAGGAGATTCACTAAGTGGCATTGGAGAATATGGTTGAAACATTCTCCATGAAAATCTGACGATTGTTGAGCTGATCTTCAAGTTCATAGAACTTGTATCCCGATGATACAATGTCACAACATGATTAGAAGACCATGCATTGTAGTGACAAGGCATGAGGAGTTGAAGATGATCCATTCACATGTTCTAAGTGGATGAAGTGGTTTAATAAAATCCATGCACTAACACTTAGTGCATGTGAATCTGAAGAAGTCCCAATTTGATCTCTGATTAGATCAACAAAGAGAATTGAAGAATGTTGAAGACCATGTGTGATTCATGAGCTTCAGTTGAAGAAGTCCCTCCTAAGTATTGAACACATATGGAAGAGGAGATGAAGAAGATTTAGAAGACACCGTTTGGAATTCCATTCCTAAGTGATGAATACATGTTGAAGATAATGGAGGAATTTCAAATGAAGAAGAAGAGAGGAAGAAGGAGAAATGAGAAAGATAGGCATTTGGCATTTGGCACTTGTCTTATATTCATGGGTTACTTTGTTTTTGACAAAGTAATATTCTGTCCTTTGCCAAAAAAATTGGCCAGCCAAGGCTAGCCTTAAGGGTTCAACCCCCAAGGCACATGTGGGCCTAAGGCGCCACGCCCAAGGGGGGATCCCATGTGGCCAGCCCGGGCGGCAGAGGCAGAGGGGGCCGTGTGTAAGCCCCCGAGGGCACGCGGTGGTGAAACCCGCGCACCCGGAGAGGATAGTGGGCGCCAGAAGCGTGCCCGCAGGGAGCACGGTGGGCGCAGAGCGCGCCCGCAGAAAGAACCCGGTGCGGGGCGGCACCGGGAGGGAGGAAGTTCAATTGGGGTGTTGCGGCAGCGGCATGTTAATAAGCCGCGAGAAAACCAGGCGAGGATTCGATGTGGGATGCGGATTTTTCCCGCGGAAGAGATCCTGGCCGCCCGTCTCATCGCGCGCCAGATCCGAGCCGCTCATCTAATCGCGCCACTTGCGATCAAATCCAGGCCGTCCGAGGATAATTGATCACCTGATCCAACGGCGAACAGCTCGTCTCCTTCATCGAGCCACCCCGAAGCTCCCCGCGAGCCTCCGTCGAACCAGGAGCAACCCGACGACAGTTTTTGAGTTCACGGCCACCTCTGAAGGATCTAAGACCCCCATTGAGCTCGTCTCTCCACACCGAACACAGACATGCCTAAAAATGACCATGCATGCAATGTTTGGAGGATTTCGGTTGAGGCCGAGGCAAGAGAAGCTGCCGAGGCCAAGAAGTTGGTGTTTTTGCATGGGATGTGCCTAAACCGAAGGCCGTGCATGCATTATGAGTCGCATGCACGTAGAGGAACAAAAAAATAATAAAAGAACCCGCGTTTAAACAGAGGATAAAAATCGAGATTTGGAAAGATTTTAAAACCCCGAAAAACTCGGGGATTCATGAATTCTCACGCGGAATATCTGAGGCATCCCTCTGCCTATAAAAAGAGAGGCCGAGACCTCTGGAATCTTTCTGATCTTTTGAAGAAAAACGAGAAGTCCCGCGAGTGCCTTGCCTCGTGAAGAATAGCCTGCGCGCCCCCTGCGCGGCAGTGAAGCCCGGAGCCACCCCTTGGCTCCGTGAGATCCTTTTTCTCACTTCTTGTGCAAAAGAAGAAGGAGGAAGGGCAACGCGACCTTGCGCGCCCCCCTCTGTGCATCGCGCCCCCTTGCGCGGTTTGCACTTGCACGCCCGCGGTGCCTTGCACCCGTGGCTTGCGCGGCCCTTGTGGCTTGAGCCTTGCACGGCAGTGTTGAGGAAGATTTTCAGCACCCTTGCGCGCCGCTTGCCACATTGAAGACTTGCGTGGAAGGCAGTAAAGGCCACCACATCTAGTGTGTGTGTGCCAAGTGGAGAAGAAGGCCCTACAGCTGGTGGGTGCAAAACAGAAGGAAGGCCGTGGGCAGTGTGTGTGTAAAAACAAGAGTTGGCCGTAGCCTTGTGTGTGTGCAAGAAGCAAAGGAGGCCGAGGCCTTGCCTCATGTGTGTGCCAAGTGGAGAAGAAGAACCCGAGGCCATGTGTGTGCACAAAGGACAACACCACGTGGTGTGTGCCAAGTGAAGTGGAAGACCACACTTTGTGTGTGTGTAAGAATTGAATAATCCGTAGTCTTGGTTGTGCATTTGAACAAAGAAGAACACACTTTAAGTGTGTGCTTTTGAAGAGGCCGAGGGCTGTGACCTTGTGTGTGCATACCTTGAAGAACAAACTAAAAGAACACTAAAGTGTGTGTGTGCAACAAGAAGAGGAGGAGGCCAACTCATGAGTGTGCTAAAGTGAAACAACTGTGTACAAATTAACGAAGTGGCCGAACCTAGGTGTGTGAACCAAGAAGTGTGTAAACACTTAGAAGAAGAAAAGGGAGGACATCCACACTAGTGTATAACACACATTTATGTGTGTAATCAAAAGAGAATAAAGTGTGTGAAGTTTAGTGAGAAGGTGTGTGCTTGAAGTGTTACACCCTTTGTGGGTCTACTGCACCAAGAAGAGGAAAGGGGAAGTGCATGCATGCATGCATGCACATGCACACGTGAACAGTGCTAAATCAGTGGTGTGCATTCTGAGTTGTCCAAGACTTGAAGTTCTTGAAGAATTGAGAAGGCCATGCTATTAGTGCATGAGGATGAAGAGCTTCCATGCACTCAGTGCATGAAGATGTTTTGAAGTGAGACTGAGCCAGACTAAAGTGAAAGATATTGTTTGTCTGAGTTTCCAGTATTTGAGAAGACCTGATCATCACAAGTGATCAGAGGTACAGAGCAAGGCCAGCAGTCTTTATCCCAGACTGCTGAAGTTACTTGAAGAACTTAAAGTGAAGAAGAGCTACTCGTGCGACTCGAGGAGCCAGGAGAAGACCCTGTGGGACTCAGGGAGAAGAAGTCTTCAGTGGGATTCTGGAGCAGGCCAGTGGGACTCTGGTAACACTGTGTGACGCAGTATAAAGACCCTCCTGTGGGACTCAGGAGAGATACAGTGGGACTTTGTATCGACCATTGTAATTTTAACAGGTTATAATGGAGAATCCATGCTGGGAGAGCATGGCAAGGATGTAGGCCTTTGGTGCCGAACCTTGTAAATCCTTGTGTCCTGTGCCTTTTCATTACTGCATTATCCGGGAAAGGTTGAGAGATACAAGAAGAGTGGATCGAGGCTTTAACCAGCCATAGAGGTCTAACTGATTAAGAATCAATTAGTAAAAAGTTTTAAGGGATCACTGATTCACCCCCTCCCCCTCTCAGTGATTCACACTGATCTGGGCACTTCACTTATGATTAAAAAACTCTATAACCTCTATATATATCTATACCAACCATTGATACCAAATATAATGCCTTATCCTTAAACATTACATAATCTTTTATTTTAGTCATGAATTTAACTTCAGTCAATTTTAGGATATTTTCAGGGTTATAGTTTCACATAATTAGGTTATAATTCATACATGACATCTCACATTCACAAAATGTAGATAAAACTAAATCATTATCCATTTATTCCAAAATTGAAAACTTTTAAAAGAGAATATGATTTGTTTTTTAATGAAACATATTCATAAAATTCATCATGACCCCTCCATTATCATACCCATCTTTATACACTTTGAATTTTTAAACACTGTAAGAGAACCAAATGATCAGTAAGGTACATAAAAGAGGTAAATACATCATTAGTCTTTGCATACTTTAATCCCATGAAATTTTTTTGAAAAATTATAATTTTCACCTGTAAAACATAATATATTTATCTTACCACAGGAAATTTAACTTTTCATTAAATACTCAAAGAATAAATAAATCATGTCGGTATAATTTGGAATGAATTCCATTATACTCTTATAGTATATTTCAAAACTATATAGTTAGTAACCTTTATGTTCACATTTCAAATTCCCACCATAGTATATTCCCTTAATCTATCAAGAGAAAAACTATAGAGTAACTATGTATCATTACCAAATTAATTAAAGAGCTACCATAATCTCAGATATCACTTGTTTATCAAGGAAACACACATGTTTTTAAACAATTCCCATAACTGACAACATAATCACAAGACATAAATCATTCATAAATGAAAAATATCTTTTCTACAATAAAGTCATTTTTACAATGTCCCAAAGTAAAAAATGAAGAAATAACGTTTAAAAAAGATTAAACATATAAAAAAGCATAAAAAAATTAATGATATATAAAACCAAGAAAATGAATTCATTCTATATAGTTTAAAAAACATTGTTTTTATATTTTCATAAAATAGCTGAAAGAGTAACTTTTGATGAGGTTTTTTAAAGAAATTCCTTTACCCTGAGTCCAACTAATCACGTAAAATATTTATATTATTAAATAATTAAATGTGGTAAAATTTTCAGATGTTTTAGACCATTTATAAGGTTTATAATTCAATTTATATGACTTATTATCATGTTATAATATTTACCTAATTTTTTATGTTCACATCAGGCGTTTTGTTGGTATTCAGTACTTGAGTTCATAATTACATTAAAAATATTCCTATAGTTAAAATAGTCATAATTCTATCATCTCCAAAATAATATTCAAGACATAATAAGTAATTTTCTTCATGAATTATAATTTTATATCAAAATATTTATGTATGGTTGTGAAAAATGAACAACATTATAATCATGGAGACAGTAGGCCGTACGTACGCATGAGTATCATTTCTATTTTTCAATGATAATTATGGAAGGATGGTGTTATAATTTTTTCATTCCACAATGATAATAATATCATTATTAAAATATTAATCATTTAAATATACTTATACATATCATCAATGTGATGTGGTGAATAAAAATGAATGACATCTCCTCGTGGAGTTTATAGTTCACACTTACACATGAATGCTGTTATCATTTTTATATTCATGGAAGTTGAAGAAAATAAGGGATATATTATTATTTAATAATTATAAAGATTTCATTAATATAATATATAAATATATTTATAAGATTTAATTCTAAAATTATGACCAGTATTAATAGACAGTGATGGAAAATAAATTATATCTCTTCGCGATGTGGTAGTCCACTATACAAATAGGTGAATAATTTTTTTCCCAAAAGATGGAATTGGAGATGGATTTCAATGATGATGATAAAATAATAAAAAACCACTATATTGAGGATATTGGAGTTATTATTTCATCATTCTTGAATATTTTTTTATGGAATTGGATGAAGAAACAAAACAAAAACCCTTAAAAATGATACCTTCTCCCAAAAAACCTCATTTGATTGACATCATTACTTCTGTAAGGTGAGTGATCATTCTGAAAAAAGATCAATAGAATTTTTAAAGTAATTATAGAGAAATATTTTGGAGGATATTGGATAAGGAAAATAGAACTTATGGTGTGAAGACAAGTGATGAATGAGTGCACTTTTATTAGAGAGGGGAGGGGCACTCTTTAAATTCTTAAAATTATTAATATAATATAAATTAATAACCTATCAAAATCGTAAAAAATAGATTAATTTAAAATAAATTATGATTATTGGAATAAATCCATTCATTTAATAAAAAATATACATGTTAGAGTATTTTTTTAATTCATATCATTTTTTTAACCCTTATGAATTCTTACCATGATATCTTGAAAATTTACAATTTTAGGGTTACTATAATTACAACAAAATGAAATAAAACCAATAAATGATTCATTTGTGACATTATGAGACATATCAAATTTATTTATACTACTATTATGTTTAAAAAATTTTATATCATTTAATGAAATATAAAATATTTCTTGATACCATTACTGTATATTTTGACACTACTCATTTCTTGACTATTAAGAAGTATCATAACATATTGATATCTTAAAAAAATCAATTAACAAATCCATAACATATAAAAGGAATCCATAAAACTCATTGATATATTAAATTAAATAAAAATATATTTATTTTAATATTTATAATATAATTAATTTTATTCTTTAATTAATTAAACAATTACTACATCATCATTATGTCACCATTTAATTTAATTATTTATTAATAAAAATAATAAATAAATTACCAGGATGTAGTTAGAAATTTTTTATTTCTAAATAATACTTATAATCAAATATATCCCTTATATAAACCCATATTAAAAATATTTTACTTATTAAAATAAGGGTGCGATCAAATTGACTTTTCATCGAATATAATATTATAAATGTCATACTCTCACCCCAAGTAGCTTTTAAATGTAATAATCTTGGCCCAATGATTATTTTGGATGATAAAAACTCATAAAATGTAAAGAGAAAATTTTTAGGGGTAATATTATAATATTATAATAATATTTCTTCCTTTAATTACACTATTTACACTTAATGATGGTAATAAAAAATATTACTAAAGTTATTGTTCATAATGTCCAAAAAAGGGACCTCTTTAATAAATTATTACCTTATTATTCCTTATATGGAATTGATTTTTCTATATTTAAATCATTTAAGTTTCTGAAATTAATTTAAAATTTATCCCACTGAAGGAATGATAAAAACGTTTTTAAAGTAAAAACTATCAAAAGATTATAATGTTTTAATATTCGAATTCAATGTGAAATTTTTTAAAATGAACTAAATTTTATTAAATGATAAATAATTGATATAAATGTAATTTAAAACCATTCAAAAATTTAACTAAAAACTTTGAATAAATTAGATAGAAAAGTGTTTTAAATTAAAATGTATTATTTTTTCACTATTCATCAAAACGTGAAACATAACATAAAAAATAAAAAACATCAACCAAGGTAAAATTTTATACACCACTTCAAAATAAGAAATCTATTTTTTCTTATATAAATTATAATGGTTTCAAAAAATAGATTGAAAATGGGTTCTCCATCAAAAGGTGATAAAATTTCCTTTTTAAAAAAATACTTCTTTTATGCCTAAAATTGGAATTGTACTTATATCATGTAAGAAAAAAATATAAGATTATTCTTAAATAACATATTTAATATTATATATATATATATCTTTAATATTACCCAATAAGGGAGATTTGATTACATTATAATCACACCCATGAACATTTAAATTGTTTTTCCTCAAAACTGTTCCTTTTATTTTGAAAAAAAGTTTTACATTCATTTATAATTAATTTTAAACCAAATAATTATTTATATAAACATGTGTAAATTATATTTTCATAAATCAGTTAATAATATTCATTTCTTCAATTCCAACAACTATATTTTTATTGTTACATTTAAATAATAATATTTAGTTGCTCATTTAAGTTTTATGGGGCTTATCATGTACGTTATCATACAAAGTTATTCCTTTTAACAACTAGGGATGTTATAGTCAAGTACCAATTGAGTAAAACAATTAAATAACATATATTGTTTTTACATAATTTCAAAAATTTATACCTTACATCATAAAAATATTCAAGTAATTCCAATAATAATAGGTTTAGTGTCTTTGAGGATTAATAATATAAGAAAAATGTTTTAAAATTCATGTGAAACTTTATCTATAATCTTAAAAAAATATACCTTCTTCAATATTTATCATAAACTAAACTCATCTTTATAACCTATGGAACGGAAATATAATAAAGGGTCAGTTAATATTATTTGTAAGGTCAAACATATCAATATGTTATCAATAATCTTAACCATGTGATAAAACAAGAGTTTGAGAGAAATATATTATCAAAAATTAAATTAAATAATTAATTTAAATCATAAAACTTTTTGGAGAATTAGAGATCATTATATGGGAATAGAAGTCCATAGAATATTCATCAAGGAAGCATAAAAATGATAACATGCCTTATAATAATGTAATAGTAACACTAAATCAATGGTGTATAACATAATATACAATGATATTAAAGAAATATGTTACAAGAATAATAATAGAAAATATAAACATATTGAAAAATTTAAATTGATCTCAAAGATCATGTTGGGAATAAAAAAATCTCAAAGAATAATTTCATGAACAAAAAAATGGCCAAATATCCTGCTGTGAAAAAATGCCATGCATGACTTCCTTATATAATGAGGTATAAATACCTAACCAATGCATTGGAGGAATATTATGTACTACAACATTCAACATATATACATATGTATTCCTTAATATTTCAATCATTCATCATATTAAGAAAACCCTTTGAATAAAAATAAGTTTCACATTATTTCCAAATGGTATTGCATAATGTGATATCAAAACATGGATTGTATGATATATTTTTTTCAACCCATAATGAGTATTTTATAATATAATTTAGAGGATGATCCATGAAAAATAAATTCATTTGATTTATATAATTTTTTAGATAATATGAAAATGGAGGTGAAACGTAAATTTTTTTTAGAAAACATTTTTTCTAATTTTGTAAAATTATATGTTACATTCCATCTTCCAAATTCATTTTGAAAATGGTGACATGATGAAATTTGATAAATTCTACATATTTTTGTTCAATAATGGAATCATGAAAAAATATATAATTTTTACCACTTGGAAATGTGTAGCGGAATATAAAATGTATTTTCGAGAAAGTAAACCACTTTTTAAAATTTTAAAAATATGGTTACTGAAACCCATGTCAAAAAGAGAGATTAATATTCTATTTTAAAATATAAATAGAGAAATATGAATATTAACAAAATTAAAAAAATATTTGTATTTCAAAATAATAAAGGAAGAAATTGGTTGGAAGATTGAATAAGTACTTATAAGAGAAATATATCATTTGATGTTGATGAGAATTATTTTTAACATCAAAATTTTTTATAAAAACAAAACCCATCAAAGAAAATATATTTATTATGAAACTATAATTGCCTAGAAAATTAATGAATGAAAATATAATATCATTATTTTATAGAAGAATTTTTTTTATATTATAGTCAAAAAGGAATAATTGTTTCTCAAGAAAATAATTTGAATAATGAAAACAAGATACCTTCACTCTTAACAAATATTAACGTTATTTAAACTCATTTATAATACATAGAACATTATTAATAACAAATTAAAGAACACTATTTATTTCTATTACAATTTCTAATATTTAGTTATAATAATTCATTACAGTTTTAAAAGCCAGTGAATGTTTATTTTCATCATTGGATATTAGTAATTTTGATTATTTCACATATGTTTAATAATGGTGATGAAAAATCATTTTATTTTATACCAACATCATCAATAAAAAATTATATAGGCTATTAAAATCATATTTTTTTAATTATTTATGCATCACCGTGTTCACCTTTTTGTAATATATGGACATTTTTGTTAAGATGAAATCCATGATGAGCTAATTTTGGGTAATTTTACTGATATAATAAAAATACATTATATGATCATTAAATATTTTTATACTTTTATTACCATATTCAAAAAATATATTAACTATAATTTTCATATATATTCATAAACAATATTTTGTAACTATATATATATATTTGTTTGGAAAGATCAAATGTGTTTCTACACAATGTCAGTAGTCCACACATTCTTAGAGACGATGTTTTTGTTTTTCATAATATGGATTGATGGTATAATATAATTTATCTACATAAAATTTTAATCATGTTATAACATTTACATTTATTCATTAAATAAAATTTTCTAACCATCCATGTTATGTATTTATGAAAAAATAGGTCACTTCATGGAGGTGGTAGTTTTCACATGCGCATGAATGATGTTCTCATTTTTATAAAAAAACATGTAATGGTATATCATGTTTATTCCATTAATATAATAATTTTTCATAATAATAAAAATATTTATTTAACTATATAATAACGGGTAATATATATTTTTATGAGAAACATAGTGAGGAAAAAAGGATAATAATTAATTGGTTATCACATTGATAATTTAATCCTTCTCATTAAGGAATCCTTTGAAATATAGGATTTAGAGATTTTAGTTGGATCAAAGGGCTGTAAAACATGGGATAGGACAATAAGAGAATTAAAATGGGAATTGTTTTATGAGTAAATCTTATTTTTTTAGTTTAATTGAATGGGTGGGGATAAAATTCTTTAATAAGTGCGGTGAATATGTTTTCTAATAATATAAAGGGAAAAGTCACAATCCAAGGCTTGTGAGTCCAAAATTTGATAGTAGAGGAGGTTTTATTTGTTATTATGTGTATAAAAACATCCATTCAGATTTTGGGATAAGTTTTGAGTAATAACAGTAGTTATATCATAATTTTTATAATATTACCATAATTTATTTTACTCTAGTATCCGTTTTTAACATAAATAACCTCTTTAATGAAGATAATTAAAAAAAATAATTTAGTATGAAATTTGAATATGATGATTTGAAATATGTAAATAATTTTTAGAATTATATTTTCTAGTTTTATAAAAACTAATATTTTTATTAGTGAGTATAATCATTAACAACGATTTTTAGAAATACATACTTCTATGAATGAATTTTTCTTTTATGGAAAAAATATAAATGTTTTTTTTTATTTTAAAAAATCTATTTGATTTATTAACAAAAAAAATAAGATTTATGTTTCTTTGAAATAAAGACAAAACTAGAATCCACCATGTGGATATCTTAGGAAAAGAAAAAGAAAAAAAACATTTTTTTGAATAAAATAGTACATGAGTTTCGAAATGTTTATAATTTGTTGAATAATTTTAAAAAGAAATTATGAAATAAATAATTTTAATTTTGAAATAAAACATTTCGTCATTATTTTTCTATAAATTTTAACTCACCTGTAAAATTTCATAATGTAATAAAGGTAATGGTATTTATAAGAATGGTATTTTCACTATTCACCAAATATAAATCTTTTAAAAAAATCCTAAGAACAATTCCTAAGATAACATTATTGATTTGAATAAAAGATTATATTCATTTTACCAAATTAATATTATAAAATTATAATATTTTATTTTCAAATGGAAACGTAATATATATTGAAAAATACTATATAGTAAATTGATTTACTAAAAATATCAATTACCCTTATTCATATTTTATATTAATTTTTTAATTAAATTAGTTGCAATACATATTTCATGTAAAAATAATATTTTATCATTATATTAAAAAGGTATAATTATTTTCTTAAAATACAAATTTAGGGAAAAAACCACAATTATTGAAAAATGGTTTTTAAGAATAAAATGATATTATTTGTTTCTTAATAATACAAATTCAATTTAATAAACAAATTAGTATTGAAATTTACCTTTATTTTTATTTTTACAATTATCTCATAATTTAGGTACCTCTATTTATACCTAAAAATATACAAATAACTCTAAAAAGAAAATATTTTTCACAATAAAATATCTGATGGTTCTTTTGGGTTCAGTGGTCCACATTAATCATCTTTTTACACGTAGTATTTATTTAAAAAGGAATTGATACTAATATATCTGTGATATATACATTTTTTATATGTTTAATATTTATTAAAACTATATAAGTCACAACAATCTAAGAGAGGGTTATATTCTTATGTCACATGTTATACATAACTAGAAGGAAATGGGTCATCCAACATAAGAAGAAGGAGAATTAATGAGTAGTATTTCTTCTTCTTCAATGATAAGATATATCATTTATTTTATATTATGCACTAGGTTTGAAGTTTATTATACCTTGTACATTGTATGAAGATATCAGGATGACCTAGAAGATCCACATTGGTCAATTGTAAATTATATCCTAATGTACATAAAGTACATGAGGCTTATAGAAGATATATGTTTGGTTTATGATGGAGATGAGGATCTTGCGGTGAATCTATAAAAATATTCTAAATTCTATATTGTTCTATATTACTTGAAATTACAACATAGATATATGTTTTTACATACTAGAGGATCTATGATTTAGAATAGTTTTAAAATACATTTAGTTGTTGATTATATAATAGAATTCATGTATAAAAAAACCTAAAATAAACCTATTGATATAGGGTAAATATGAATCTTTTTATAGGATATTGATGTTCTACATAGAAGTACATATCATATTATTTTGTATTGTGAAAAATCTAAAATAACATTTCTTACTAAATATCCAACGCCACATCGATAAATGAATCATATACTTTATATTTATCACCTCTAGATAGATTTTACTCAAAAGGATGAAGTTATAGTGAGTAGAGTATACATAATGGAAAACAAGGATGTCCCATTGAAAATATTCCAGTCTTAAAAAAATATAAACATCATTTGAGAGATAGAGAGATATAAATTTTTGGCATTTTTCTCCGGAAATAGTGGGAGTCTATTAGAGTTGGTGGAAAAAAACCATGTTACATTGTACTATCGATTACAAGGACATATGTGTGTGTTTGTGTGTCTCTCTGTGTATATATATGTATGTATGTATATCTGTATGTATGATTATATATATTTATTTTTTCATATAATGAATGATATTATGTGTAATATTATTTTTATAATTCCCTTAGATTAATTTTCATATCAATGTTTTATAGATGTTCCCCACTATAATGAGAACCTAGAAATGATATGATGGTATTATAAAATAAATATGTTTTATGGTATATATAAAGAAATCGAATTATTCAAATATTTTTTCTGTATATCAGATACTGATGGCTCATAATGAATGAGACTTATCCTCTTAGGGATCATACAAGATGACAAATAAGAAATGATATAAGAAGGATATACCAAGAGATATTTATTCTACCTATTTTATGTGTCATTGGATATTTCTATATTATAAGGTGTTTATTGGTTCATATATGTGAGATCATTTTTAATGTGTATCATAAATCATGTACATATAATCATAATGAAAATTGTGAAAACATATGCACATAGTAAGGTAGTTTCCATTGGTTATGTCATATATAATGTGTAATTAATTGAATTGTTAAGAAAGGATAGTTTATTATGAGTTAATAGAATAATATATCTTTTAAAACATTGATTAAAATGGAACTATTTAAAAATAATAAATGGACATGGTAGTTTATATAAAAACTTATTATTAGAAGTCAAAGAATGATAAATCAGGCATATAAGATGATAAAACAATTATAATTCCAACTTGGAGATATATTAATAGTAAAAGTGAATATATTAATTATTAGTGTTCGCAGGATGACTGCTTTAGTTTCTACACTAACTTATTTCTTTATGGGTTCCTTAAACTCTTGAATGATTATAATATTTAACTATATGGATGTTCTCCCAATTCTATTTAGAAAGTGGCCTAGAGGTTTAGACACTAAGTGTATCACGAGTCTCAATAAATTTTATTGAATTAGATTATAAGAATTAATGTTTTAAACAGTAGAAGAATAGTATTTATTTAGCTTGAATAATGTCAAATAATTTCAATTACATTTCATTTGTGTTTATAATAAGTGAGTAGAATTTTATTTCATAATCAATGATAAAAAATAAAATGAATATAACTTTTATTTATTAAAAAAATTAACAAATACAGTAAAATAATTATTTATTCATGTAATATAAATTTAAATATAAATATTTCTTCACAAGTTGAGTGAATATATTATTTATGAAATTTTTATGAATAAATATGTTTTATCATTCAATGTTTTATAAAATTTATATGAGAATATGGAAATAGTTAAATATTCTGAATAAAGTGATTTATTTAAAGTCATTTGAATAAATGTTAATTTGTTTATTTAAGAAATGATATTAGATTAAACACATTTCCAGATATAAAAATAAAAATAATAATGATATTATTATAATAAAATTTTTCATTGGGTAACCCATAGATTTAATATTGGTATATGGGGATTTACACGATTATCTCTATTTAAACCATTGTGTATAATCTAAAATATAACATTTTTATGTGTATTTGTTATACACATATAAGATATCATATAAAATAATATAAAATAATTGATATATTTCTCTAATTATCCCCTCTCATGAATCTATAAAGGGAAAAATACATCCTTAGTAATATCGAGGAAGAGTGAAACAAAGAACTTTATCCTTTAACATTTTCACCTGAAATATCAAGAATTACACATGGTGTTTTGTGGAGAATGTGTGGATACTTCTAGAAGAGTTTTCTCAAGTATTATTCATAAAAAAGAAAATTCACCAAGGGTGGTGAATGATAATTTATCAAATTGATAACCATTATTTAGTTAATTATAAATTTAAATTAATTATATACTAAATACACACGATCCCATCAATGCAATTTTGGAGTGCGTTCATCTAATTCTCTATGGTTATCCATTGATTTTGGTGAAAACCAAGACTCATGAATATACCCATTGATTCTGTCATACCCTAGAACATTCAAGTTTTATCATTGTAGTCAAATTTTAATATATAAATATATAAAAATTATTTCATCAATTTAGTGAATTTTCAACTATTTATTTTTAGGTTTTTGTTCAAATTCTAACTATATATAGGACACATTAAACCAACATTGTATGGATTATAACAAGATATAAGTTCATAAAGAATTATTTAAGAACCCATCTAATGGATAATAAGTATCTTGTTTGGTGATATGAATATATAGTGTTTAACAGATGAGTACAAATCAGTTTATGGTTTCTTCTCCACACATGTCACATATTGCAAATATTTTATTGTGTCATGTGTGACAATATATGGCTTCATTACACATCATGTATTGAATACCATTTTATAATATAGGTTGAAACGAATTACAAAATGTGTAATAGTTTAGTAAATTCCATGTATCACCAAAAATGATACAAACCACCAATTTTAGGACATTTCATGTCGGTTAATATGTGTCATCAGTACACATTTCATACTAATTGTATATTTGGAACACAACATGAAATGAATTAAATTATTTTCAGTAGGAGGGAACACTATGTGACTTGTGTTACTCCCAACAAGAAACATGTTTATAAATTCATGGTTTATAGTGTGGGTCAATACATGGTTTCATTGCATTCCATATACTTCCTACTAGCATATGATGTGTAATAGTCATCCATATTCCATATACTTTACACAATTTTACCATGTGGGACAAAAAATATTGTATATAGAAACACATCATGAAGTGTTATAATCCATTTAGTACATAGTAAATTATACAGACCAAATAATTTTTTTTATTAAAGGATGTGTTTTCTGTAATTACAATCAATGTAATCATTAAATTTAAGGTAATGGGATTTAATATTAAGTAGTTAGTACTTGTAGAGTTGTATCTGAAGTGAACTCAATGTACATTTTTATTTTGAATAAGTAAAATTATTTTAATTTATTTAATTATAAATAATCGGGTTATTTAATCTTTTCTGGGACCAAAAATTCAGAAATATTTTAGATAAATTTTTTATTGATTAATTTATGAATTCTAGAAAATGTATCCTAAATGAATAATTATGAAATAATGATGAAAAAATTAAATACAGGGTCATTTTTATATTTTTTGAATTATTATAATATTTAACCAAATTCTACCTGTGTTTTATTTATTTATTTATTTTAGTTATTTATTTCATAACATACTATGTAATAATAGTTTTTTGAGTTTAATAATATTTTCGTTGAATCAACCCTTCCTCCTTTCTTATGTACATGCTTATGTGTCCAAGGATTATCTAATGTGACCCTAAACATGGAGTATTTCCTAGTTTATTATGAGTATACATTTTTATTGGATGGAGATCCTAGCTAGAGGGAATGGTTTTTTTCTAGATCCAAGATGAATTAAAATAAATAAATACACATTAAAATAGTGGATACTCTAACTCAGTACACATAAAGGCACAATTTGTTATTTCCACTTGGTTATATATTATTTTATCATCACTCAATAAACCAAGCAATATATTAATATCATGATCATTTCAAATATTTTTTTTATTTTTTAGTTCATGGGTATTTAATTATAAGATGGATGACTTATATATTTTCATTGTAAACAAGATCAATTATTATAAATAAATTATTAATCATGGATAAATTAAATTAAAATAAAATGTATAATATTTCTATAGTCAAGTATAGTTAATTATTTGTGCATGGTCTCACATAAGGTAATAAATAAGTATAAAAATAGGAAATATAATAGGATATAAATTAATATTTAATTATTAAATTAGTTTATCTAAAATGGTTAACTATTTATATAGTTTTCACACAATAATAATAGGAATGAAATAAAATAAAATAAAGGATATTTATATAAAAGTGTAAAAAAAATATAGACATAAAATATTAATTAATAAAACACCTTCAATCACTTCAGATATAATACAACCACAGTTAATGATAATAATATGTAAATTGTCAAGGAACATTAAATTATAATGGAATAATAATAAAAATATTGTGTATATTTAATTAAGTTAGTGTAAATAGAATTTATCAATCATACATGGTGTGAAATTGAGGAATGTGTTGAGGAAATCCACGTAATAAACTTCTATATTGGGGAGATCACTATAAAAATAAATGATATATGAGTTAATGATGTTAAAAATATTAGAAATTATTAAAATACCATTTAATTGTTTCAAAAGGAATCAATATGTGTTAAGAGATGGGAAATATTGATTCTAGCCACTACATATCTGAGGGAGTATATATTTAAAATCCAATGGTATGGGATATTATGATATTATAATATAGAGGGAGACTAAATAAAATTATAATTATTTCAAAATTAGTAATAAAATGATGTTCAAATCTATTACTTTTTTGTTTTTAGAGAATGGAAAGAAATATAATGAAATAACCATCATTATATTCAGTATTAGAGAAATAAAACCTTTTAATTGATGAAAAATTCATAGATTGGTACATGAATATACACATTAAACAGTTCCCTGAAAGTACTATATATATATTTTAGTGTTCCCTATTCCTACTGATTCTATAAATAAGAAAAGTGAGGTGGGGATGAATATATTCTAAAGATACATAGATGATGCATATGATGTTTAATGTATAATATTACCTTTCATGTATAGGGATACTTATAAGTGAATCGAAGTCATGGATACTTATTCCATGCTATTTAATATCCTTTTTCATTACATAGATATATAAAGACTAGAGATTTATGAAATATACATAGAAATCATCAAATGAATGTGAGGAGATGGAGTGTCTATCCGACCACATGTAGTCAAGATGATCAGATACATTGAGAATTTGGATTTTTTTGGATTCAAACTACATAATGTATTTTGTAGAGACTATAAAATATTTAATTTTTGTGATGATATATTTTCATCAGCACAAACCGTTATCTTTAATAGTCACTACTAAGTGGGTTTTTTCAATGGAACAATATTTTCCTCCTATATAGAGTTTTCCACGGTGAATAAAAGGGACATAGCAAAAAATCTGTCTCACATACATTTCTGGTCAAAGTGTATATGTGGGAAAAGGTTATTTAAAATAGACTTTACTATACCAATACAAATATTATGGTGAAAATAATTATATCCATCAGAATAAATCTTATAAAAAACATAATTGTGTAATTCTTGTTTGCAACTGATTGACCAGTCCATTGTAAATAGTTTTTCAGTTATATTATTTGTGAGAGAGAGCATCCATCAGAAATATTTTCTAATTAAGAATGCAAATTATTTATCATGGAAACCTAATTTGATGGATTTTGAGTCCATCTTAAATAATAATTTCAAATAATTAATCCAATTACATATCTCCATTGTAAATAATTCTAATGATGTATTATTTATGAAATATTGTCCATTGAAAGTATTATGGTTGGATAAATCACAGTAAAAGCTCTGTTCCCCCTGCTATGTTCCCCATCACAATATTTCAAACACTCTCATTATCTCTCAAATTATTCAATTTCTTCCTGAGTTATATGTTGGGGTTTTATTTTTTTATTACTATCCAAGCATCAGTTACACCATATTTATTAAACTATATTTAATATCCTTATTAATTTGTGATACTAATTTATTTTTTAATATTATTTATTAGGATTTAACAATATCTTCTGTCTCATTATTAATTAAAAATTATATTATTCTATTTGAATTATTATTATTTTTAATATATAAATATAGTATATTTTAAAATTTAAGTAAACATTAATTATGGAGTTATAATTGTATTTATTTCATAATAATGCCATAATTAAAAATTATTTTGTAAAAATAATTAGATTATAATAAATAAAGCTCTAATTTATATATTATTATAAATTTTTTAAAATAATCTAAAAAACGAATTGTCACTTATAATTATTAACAATTTAAGAAAAATAAAACTAAAATAAATAATTGAATTAAATTATAAAAAAATAAAATTAATTGCTATTAATTTTTATAATTTTTTATAAATTATTAAAATTAATATAATAAGAATAAATGTTATTCAAAATTACGATATATATATATTCATAAATGATACGGAAATATTAATAACTAAAAATTGAATGGTAATTAATTATTAGAAATTATTATCCTTTTTTGTCTCTTAAACCTACTCGGTGGATTTTTCTAACATATATTTTCTCCACCATTTCTATATAATTGTACTCTTCTCTAATATTCCAGACCTCTGGCACAGTTACCCTTATTTCTTACTATTATCCTCAAAATTCACTTAACCTCTAGCTTGCTTGAATATAACGTTGGTGGATTTCATCATGAAACATCACCATTTAGATGAATAATTTCTCAGGATTACGTTCAGTTTATATGGATTACATAATCATCCAACCATGGGGATTCTTGAAAAACAACACACAATGGTCCAGTTTTCATCGTTGGAGGACATAAATACGGAACTGTCTAATGATCCTCCCATATGAAATTTATCACACTTCAAGCATTTCCAATGGTCCATTAATTTCAATTTGAAATATAATGCTTTGCCTATAGATATTTTTGTATGTTTTGCTAATATATCTCTTCATTTCCAAAATAACTCGATTATCCATATGCTAGGTAAACTGGCTAGCCAGTTTTTGTGTTCGGATAGTCAGAATTAGTCAGTATTTCTTCCCATATCCCAGCATATCTCGGTAGAGGTATAAATTTCATATCCACAAGTCGATTGGATTTGGATCTTGAATTGGGAGTAATTTCAGTGAAATAAAATGATTTACTTTAAAACATGGCTAGAATAATGTGATTCATCCTAATGAATTGGTTATTGTCCACTATTTGTAAATGTGGCCACAAGATTCACCCAGCAGAGGTTGACATAGTTTTTTAAAGTGTGTATGTATCTAAAATAGTTCTCTCAATTGGTAACTTGGGTGTTAAAGAAACATTTATTAATTTTCCTCCATAGAAAGTGAATGGTCATGGTGATCTAAGGGTCACTGACATTTTCAATATACTAAAATATGATTTGGGTTCCAAAATGAAGTTAGTAGTGGTTCATGAATAGGGATAATTGTAACCACTATATAGTTTCACGTTATATTGCTGAGATATTGAAGGCTGGAGGCATGAACAATGGGTAAGCGCCTTCCCCTAATAATAGATTCAAGGATAATTATTAGAGGAATTTTATTCCAATTCCATATTCTTCATCTTGAGTACCTCCAGACTATAGTGGTACAGTAGCTCAAGAACATTGTTCTTCTGTATAACATAATAAACCAAGTTCAATCATGATTCAAAATATTTTTCCATCATTGACATGAACTAAACAAGAAGATGTTGAATATGGAGGGTTGAAGGATTTCATTACAAAAAATGAAAAATAATTATAATGGATCTAGATCTGCTAGAGATAGAAAACTAAGCGATAATGATTGTGATTCTCAAAAAGTGTTTTAGTATGAAAAGGACCCCTAGGGGGACATAACTATTGGATCTAGATTAAGAAAGGGACCACAAGGAAATATCTTATCTGGAATTTATGAGGTCAAAAGGAAAGGGAAAAATCATTTCCTTGAAAATACTACTTAAACATACAAAAAAATTGTATGTAGATCCTCAGGTATGTTTAGGAAAGGTGAGACATGAATTGGTCCAGCTGAATCAACAATTTTCGGAGTGGTTAATCCAGAACATGGGGAGGTTGGAGTGAAATTTGTTAACACAACACCTAGATGTGAAACCATTATATTAGACTAGAGAGTAGCATGTAATGGACAACAAAGTTGAATAACATGTGTTTTAGGAGATACAAATTTTATTGTTTTGAGATCATCCTTCAATATATGGACTACATTCTTGAAGGTGTCATCTGGGTCAATGATCTAAGAGAGGAGGACAATAGAATTAATTATTGAAGGGTTAAAGCTGATAATAATGAGGGGAAATTGATGTGGATAAATAATCAATACTAAATTATGGGTCAAGGTTTAAAAAATAAAATCAATTTGGGGGAATTTATACAGACATGGGACAGAATAGCCAAAAACATTGAAGAGATAACCAATGATGACCTATATATAGTTAGGTACAGTTCTCAAGGAATTATATATGATTTTTAATTCTAATAATCTTTTCATTGTTTTTAATCAATATTTGAGTTCATTAATTTCATAGTATAACATTTTTGTGTGCATTTCCCATATCCCCTCAAATTGGATTTGAAATATAAAAATTTATATTTTGGGTAAAATTATTATAAAGTATTAAAATTATAGAAATTTAATTTTTTATAATATTAGAATTTTTCATGTTTTTACTGACTACAATTATTTTACGACTTCAATTATGTCATTCTAAAAATAATTTTTGACCACAATTATTTGACATATTAGTTAAAAATAAAATAATAAAATGTTATATTAATATAATATGTAATAAATAAAAAATAAAGCGTTATAAATTCTATTAAATTAGTAAAAAATGTTAAAATTAATATATAATTCTAGATATTAATTTAAATTAAGAATGAAAAAAATATATAAAAAATATATAGAAAATATATAAAAAATAATAAATAAAAATTTAATATTTATTAATATTTATAAATTAATAAAAATTATTTACTCTCACACAATTATATGATTCTAATAGCTGAAATGTTTTGAGACTTCAATACCGTTCTGATATTATCATTTTTGAAACATCCTAGATTTCTTGAATGAAAATATTTATCATATTAGTAAAAGGTAAAATAAATAATAAAATAATAAAATATATAATATATGTAATAAAAAATAAAAATAAAATATTTATTAATTATTATAAATTAATATCAAATTTTAAATGTAACATAAAATACAATATGTGAGATAAAATTGAGAGAAACATTAAAAATATATATAACACATAACAAATAATAAATTAAAATTGAATGTCTATAAATTATTATAATTGAGGATAAATTATTAAAATTAAAAATAATATGATTTTAACAGTAAAATCCTCTCAAAACTATAACATTTTAATGAGTACAACACTTTCATTATTATAAAATTTGTTTGAGACTCTAAAAGGATTTCGTGACTACAAGAAGATTTCATGATTATAAAGGCTTCATGAATGATTTTTTTTTTCAAATTTCAAATACTCTCCCAAAACTAAAAGTTATTTCATGAATAATATTGGATTTCACGATTTCCGAAGGCCTTTGAGCCAACTAAAGTGTCTAAATCATTTCACAATTGCCAGAGATTAAAAAATGGTTGGATTTCGTACATGCATGACTCATTTTAATTGAATAATTAATGTCTATCATAACATGTATTATTTTTAAAGGATTTATGATTCATACAGAATTACTTATTATGAATTAGTCTATCACAAATTTAGTTCAACAAAATTTTGATTTTGAGGTAAATCTTTGTGATTCAAAATTATATACTAATTTTTTTAAAATTTTATATAACAAACTAATTACTCATATATTTTTAAAAAATAATGGTTTAGAGGAATATCACATGTTTTTAACATCAGATCATGTGTGGATACATAATGAATCTAGTTTTTCGAAATTTATAACATTAAATATTTGACAAAATATTTTTACATTCAATCACACTGTTGTCATGATGTTGTGGCCTCCACAGGGCCTCAACAATGATATATTAAAAATAAAGAAAATATTAAACCTCTTGAATTCTTTGTTTTAGAAATAATTAATACACTTTTAAACATATCCTTATATGGTGAAATTGATATCTTGATTGTATTTAGAAAAACTTTTAACCCAATAAATGATGTATTTTATGTTCAAATTGTGACTGATAACAGTTTACAGCTGTGGGATGATAATAGAGGAATTATCTTTAATACATAATTGGTTTATTTATTAATAATTATAACCTAGATCAAAATCTATGTAATTCATTTTATGGTTAACAAATAAGGTTAACATTATAATCACTATTTGTTATAGAGAGTTTTTATTAGGGTATTTCTTGGATTAGGATTCAATGTCCATGAGACTAAGGAACATAATCCGTGGGAATCCCCAATGACTTCATCATTGGTTTTTTTCACTAATGGTCGATCTATAAATGATGTTTGAATTTTTTATTTTAAGATTACATGATTTTTACACATAAATATTACAATTGTGTATGATTCAGCTTCATTTCCCTAGTTATATCTACATTTTTCATGACCCTGTCAGTATAGTAATTTCTTTTTTCCCAACAATTCTATACATTGAGTAGGATTATTTTTATTGTATTAGTTTTCAAGATAAAAATCTGTTTATGGTTTCTCTATGTCCATAAAAAGTATCAAAATTTTGGATTGTGTATTTCTACGGTCATTCCTTAAATATTCATCCTTTTCTTATAGTTTCTTGAAAATTCAACCACCAGATAAAATAAAACCAGGATCAAAGCTTAGATCGATGTTTGTTTGTGTATCTATTTGTGGAGATGAGGAGTTAATAAAATATTATTATAGGTAGGAATATCAAAGATATTAAATTAGATGGTTAAATTTCATTTGATAAAATGTGGAATAGTTTGTATGTTTTAGAGTGATAGGAATTCCAAACATTGGAAAGAGGGGACACAAAATTAGTGATTTTGGATGTTACCTTTAGAATCAAGGGTTGTAATGAAGTTTCAAATGTGGATATCCATAATAATCAACAAATATGGTAGATTCCAATGGATAAGATGATTATGGTTTCATGGAACCTGACTTCATGGCATATATTTCATGATAAAACATGATGTGTATTTCGGTATATGTGGAAGCTGGTGTTTCAGACTGTCATAAATATCACATGGCATGTGGATTACCCAAACATGTCATGTAAATCTAGTCGAATAGCATGTCGTGTACATTGAGTATTCACTGAGGGAATATGAGTGAACAACACACCATGTACCCTTGGTGTAACATGACATGAAAACCTAAGTATAAGATGAGTAACCTACTTGATTTCACACACCATGTATCATATCCTAATGTTGTGTATATTTATTTAATCATTCTATGTAGAATTATCAAACAATTGAATATGGAAGCATGTGGATACACACAATGTACCCGATATTAGAATGACAAGTACTATTTTGAGAGAAAATTTCCCACAATATATCCTTCCATGGGTTTATAAATATACCCACAAGTAATTATTAATGAGTATAATTTCATATAGAATACAGTGATAACCTATTTTTAGATATATAATATATGGTGTGAGGTGGTGAAAGAAGGTTTCTTCTTTCATCATGGTTGTATTATGTTGAGATTTGATCATGATCTCTAGAGTTACATTGGGGTTGTTACCCCCAAGGAAATTTATATCGCTAAGAGGGGGTCCCCCACTTCGTTGGTACAAATTGGGACCGTAACCTATATATCCACCAATGGAATGGGTATTGTACTTTCAAAGTCAGTACCCCATCTTTTATAATGTGATTTGATGGATGGACCATACACAAGTCTTGGAACCCTCTCAAACAAGATATTCCATCATAAAGGCATGGACCCAACACTACAAATAGTTTATTGAAACATTTTTCTACTAGCATATGGGGAATACATTTTCATGGATATATACAAAGAATGTTAATCTATAACTAGTTTTAAAGAATTAGATCTATCTTTATCTCTTAGACTAGTATATTTCAATGAGAATATTTGTACGGATGGGTTTCTTTTCTCTTCTATTCCTTGTAGGTTAAGACAGCTATATCTTTTACTTACCACATTTCTAGTTTTTGGAGAGTCCAAATGGGTATGTATAAACTCACTCCTATATTATATTTTCATGGAAATATCATGTCTTATGAAGTTTAATAATAGTTATACAATGGCTATGGTGATCTTTGTATCTCTTGAGAAATGATGTTCTCAGAAACAGTGACTGGAGGTATTGGTCACTATTAGTGTTTATGATTGGGGATTCCTTATCAATTTTTTTTCAAGATAGGAATCCTTTTATTCATGGGAATGTATTTCCCACATGTTTATTGTGAATATTTTTTTATACTGTAGTTTTATCTTACTGGTTGGTGCATTTAATATTTCTTATATAGTGGATTAAATTTTTATTACTATCTTGCATGGTTTTGACGTACCTGGAGGTGAGTGTATGTATATTATCATTAGGATATGGACTCTAAATTGAGTGATATTTCAAATCAGTGATGTTATTTAGTCCCTGAAAGACTGATGGAAATAGTTTGGTGGCATACCTAAAAAACTAACGGCCTAGGAAGCTCCCTAATGGGTGAGGTCATGTCAGAGTGGTATTAGAGATGTTTTTTCATATAGATGGATGTTGTTAATAAATTAATTATGAGGATTGGTTTGTGAAGTTAGGGAAATTTTTTAAGGTGACCATAGATTATCTATTTGTATAGTGAAACCATTAATTGTGTAGTGAATGGTATATTCATACACCAGAACTCTGATATCTGGTCCATCAACCCAGAACAGAGAGACACTAGTTGTGAGAAAATCAAGAGTACATGAATCATATATGAATCAGTATTTAAATTTCATGTCCTTATCATGTCATATCTAAATATATTCCCATCTAGTTATGGTTATTCTGATGAATTTTTTTGGATTCATCCATGATGGATTATATTTTGGATACTGATATAGTTTTATAAAAATGACTAGTTGAGTGATGAGGCTTCCTTAAAATGGAATTCTAATTTGGAGTTCCCTAAAAGAGGGAATATATTATTTGTGCTTCCTATCATGAATGGATAATAACCTCATCATGTTGTTTCAGATGGCGTTACCTTCAAGTTGAGTGATTAATTAGTCTAGCAGGACATGATGAATATGTGTGTAGGATTAATTCACTATATGAGTTCAATGGTAGTGACCACCTAGGGTCCAATGAGATCCTATCATATAAGTAGTTGGTGATTGAATAGTGTAATTGGTTCATGTATTTTGACACATATAGACTTCATCCACTCAGATAGTTTCACCTACGACCATATATATTCCCATTTTCAGAGGGAATTGGTGGGTTTATGTTACCCAGACTCTCAATAAAATGACACTCCCATTGAAAAAGTTTAAGAACATATTTTTTATTGAATATTTTTTGGAATAAATTTAAATTTATATTCATTAAATATATTTTTGAGTTTTAATAGGGTGACATGAGAGAGGATGAGTATTTGTTATAATGGAACAAACTATTATAATACTTTGTTGATATGGTTTGCGATGGATTATTCTAAGAGCATAATATCATTAAAATACTTCACAGGGAAAATAAAATTAGAGTAGTCCCTTTGTGATTTTCCACATATGATGGAGTGCTGTATAAGGCCATGATGAGTGAGATTTTTTTAGTAGTGTTGATACATGGATCTAGAGTAGGTGACTATCAATTTATAGTAGACTCTTCTGTTTAATCTATAATGTATAAGAAATCATCTTTATAGTGAAGAAGGAGTTCATGTAAGCTCGACCAGACTAAAGGATCAGTGGAATAGGGATATAAAAATGATACAATGATCCAAAGGAAACACGATTCTATACTTGTGAGGGGAAAAGTAAGATAGTTTTTTCCTTCCCAACATGGATTTCTTTATAGGGTGGAAAAATAGTGAACGCATCTCCATAGTAATGGTAGTGTTTCATTTAGGGATCCCCTAGAGGTTATCAGGGTTACCTCTAGGGAGGTGGTGTAGAAATGATGGATATAGGAGGTTAGGGATAAGTTTAAGGTTGAGGAAAATGTTATGATATATTACCACCACTACCCCATGTTTACCATGAAAGGATTTGAGTGTTAATAGTTGGCGGTGTTGAAAATTTTAATCTATGGAGGTATATATTTATTTCATACATGAGATGCTTTTTGGTAAGATCTACATCTTATATAACATACACTAGTACACATAGATACACGAGTGAGATATTTTTTAATTTACTTATTCCTTTTTCATGAGATTGATATTCTGGAAATGCCTTTGACCTAGCAAATATGGATAGAATTATCTACATTGAGCAACCCTATGATTTTACACATATTCCATGAGTGTGAGATTATTCTTCGTGGACAAAGTATCATGAGGGATATAATCCTGATTTTTATGAATCTGTATTAAATCATTCTATGTTATGAATGGTTATCATCTATCCATTCCCAGATAATCTTTTAATATAGAGTGATAAGGTTCCTAGAGGTGGATGGGAAAAGATTACCCTTCATCCGTTATATTGATTTATAGAAGGACTGATTCTGGATAGTCTAATAATATTTATAACCCATTTCTTCCAAGTGGGTATTTTGGAGCATGGTTTTGTAATGTTCAGAGACATCCATTTTTGAGAATCATCAGAGGAGTACAAGCATATTTTCTCAGATGATATCCTATGATTAATTCCTTACCAAGATATTTACTTTTTCATTGAATTGTACCTAGATACTACTCTATCATATTATTTAGAGTATTCCACATACCCTTATTAGTTTCAAGGGCTATCGGTGTATTGAGAAGACCCTTAAGAGAAGGTAATTATCAGATCCAATGTGCCCCTAGGAAATTCTTCTGTTGTTCTCCAAAATAGAATATGATAGTTTGATGATTTGTGTTGATTATCATCTTTTGAATAGGGTGGTGATCAAGAATTAATACCAAAAATAAGGATCCATAAACTATTTAATAATATGAAATTGGTATAATTGTTCTCAATGACTGACAAGAGGTTTGATTTTCATTAGTTTCATATTTATTAGGTAAAACATTTTGTGTCACTATGGGAATTATGAGTTCTTTGTGATTCTCCATGGAATTTTGAAGTCCTCTTAGGTGTTCTTTGAAAATATGAAAAATTTATTCCATAACTTTGAATATAAGTTCATGTTCATCATCATCGATTCCATATTTCAATATTAGGTATCAATAGAAGATCATGTATAAAATTCATGGATTATTCAAGACAATATCTAGGAGCCCCAGATAAAAAAAATTGATTACAAATTTTGATTTCTAGATTAGAGAGGTTCACTTACTTGGGAATGTTATATTATATGATGGAGTACTAATAGACCAATCAGAGGCACAGAAAATTATTTCGTGGGAACCACCCATGAATGTAACTTATATTTTGAGATTCCTTGATCTGGCTGGGTACTATTAAATATTTATAGAGGATTATTATAGTATAATGGACCATTAGTCCACATTGACAAGGAAGGTGAATTATTTGGTGTTGAACAAATAATATATGTATGATTTTATGGACTTAGCACAATTAGAGACTAGAACCCTCATTCTGAGACTGAAAATGTGGTGCACTGATTATGTGGGGTTTTAGGATTCTTTTGGAGGCAGGCTTGTATGTGTGATGATTTAGGGAATGTTCATGGATTCTTATGGGTCTAGAAATCCAAGACAACGTGAGAAGAACTACAGAACATATGACCTAGAGTTGAAAGAAGTGGTTTTATATTTGAAGATGTCGATTCATTATCTTTTGGGTGAGATGGTTTCTGTGTATATATTCCACCAATGTCTCAAGAATATGATTGAATTGAGATATCAGAACCAAAGGGAGATAAATTATTTAGTATACATTTAGGGATAATAATTTAATATAGTAAATAGTATGAGAAAAAGAAAACATGGAGAAATATTTCCAAAGAATGAAGTTCCAAAAAGGAATTATAGATGAGGAATTAGATATGTTATCCCTATTAAAAATAACATTGGTGTATGAGAGGGATGTAGTTTATAATTGATCAATGATGGTGACTCTAATACTTCATGAGTTTCTCAGAGAGGATCAATTGGGGAAATTAATTTTGAGGTTCTACATAATCAAATATCTAGCAGAGCTACACTATATGTATTTTCTAAATCTAAAGAGCATTTCATATGTTTCCATAGACATAAAATAGTTTTGGTTCAATTGTGTGATGATGTAATATGGATTTTATATACATCCAATTTTGATGTGAATCCTTGAATGATAAAGATATACTATGCCCTTCAGTGGACATTTTTGTGTTTAGAGATGAAGAATATTGATTCCATTTTTATCTTTCAATGCCTTACCTTTCAATAGGTATAGGAAGTGTATCAAGTCCCAATACGTTTGACCAAAATAAAGAAGTTTCAGAGTGGGATTATTATGAAATAACTATGGATTTTGTAATAGGGATTCTAAGGAAATTGAGAATACAAGACAATATCAAGGAAAATATTTATTGATTCACTATTCCAACCTCTTATTTGATACTATATAGCACTCTTCAGTGAAAATATCAAGAGACATATAAAATCAGGATTCCTTCTGAATTCATTGGGTACCCACAATGATTACATCTGACCATGATTCATATAACGTGTCATTTTTTTGGAGAGGATTACATGAGTCTTTCTTAACCCCATCATAGATTAACAAACATTCCACCCTTATATATATAGCATGATAGACTGAACTTTTTAGGTTTTGATGAAAATGTTTAGAACCTACTTGTTGGACATTAATCAATGAATGACGATCAATTAACATCAGTATAGTTTTTTATAATAATAATTATCACTCTACTATTAGCATAACACTATTTGTGGCCCTATATGGGAGACCACTAATGTCACCCTTGTGATGGATTGGGGTTGTAGATTCATCAATCATATATTTAGAGTTATATCTAGTGAAGATTAATAAAAATTAGGTCATTTGAGAGTAGATTAAAAACACCAAGAGTCCGTATAAAATTTTATCAAACTAAGGTTATAAGAATTTAATTTCTAGTAGGGAGATCATGTGTTCATGATAATTCCTCCATGATAAGGCTTGTAGTGATTTGTTAATGGTATATTTCTTTATTTGTGATTAATTTTTAGATTCCAGATCCAACATAGAGTTGGGGGGGGATTCCTACAACATTTCCTTCCCCCCATTTTTATACTAATTCATGATGTCATCCATTCACAATAAGAGAAGAGGTATGTATAATAGTTTTCCATGTTAATTATAAGGATTTTTTAGACATCAAGGATAGTTCCACCTTCTCATATTTCTTAGTGGATATCAAGTATTTGAAGGAGAGCGGCCTTTGTGAGAAATCTATTTTTCTTGTGTTACTCCATTGGCAACTTGAAGACCTTTTAACATGATTGTGGGAGAATCAAAGATAAATTTTGGATAAGTACCATCATATTTTAATAGAATATATTTTTTGGGATAAAATACATGAATCTGGGGTGGGTTTAATGACTCCATATTTTTTAGCTTGAACCCCTTCAATATTTCATATAATATTTTCTTGATTTCATTCATTATGTTTGAGTGGAGTTATGGGCCTCGTGGGGGCCATGTACTGATATATAAAAAAAATTACCATCATGTTTGATTTATTTCTAAAATAGAGGATTTCCTTTTGAACGGAGTCGTAGATGGGGAAACTAGTATCCCATTTACATTAAAAATGATGGGTTCACCCTAGGAATGTTTTATGTTCAATTTTGATTGGGTCATGTACAATATCACCATCATGGTAAGGTATTATTGAAATAAAAATTAGTAATTAAATATTTGATTTATTAATTATTATAACATATCCCAACATCTATATAATCCCATTCATGGATAATAACGTGAGTTATCCATATAACCCTGATATTTTAGAGGGAGGTTGTTGTTGGAGTATTTCATGTATTGAGATTGAGAGGCCGTGGTATCTACATAAATAATCCGTAGGATTATCAAATTAATTTAGTATAAGTTCCTTAAAAACTACTTATCAATACGTTACTTAGGTATATGTTTTTATTCATGGATTTTTTGATTCTTGAATTCAAGAATTGATTATTATTCAGATTCATTTCCTTATTTCTATACTTTTTTATGGACCTTCCAATTTAGAATTTTTTCCATATAATTTTAATAAATATGTTCAATTATTTTATTAATTTTATATTCTATGATAATTATTAGTGGGATGGTATACTATGGTCCATAATAATATAACATTGTTGGTAGTGGTTTTTCCTCACATTTTTCACATACTTATTTTTGTCTAATTATTGGTCCATAATTCAACCACCGGTCCAGTTCAAATCACACTCAAACCTAGGATTTTTATTCTTTTTATGGATATGTTCATGGAGATGATCAATTTTGGGAATGTTATCAAGAGATGGAAGATCAATGATGTCATATGGGATGACCATAATTTGGGCTAAAATATGGTATAATGGGTCATTTTCACAATGATGAGAGATCTAATTTCTTTGGAATGAATACTATAATTTATTGTTTTAGGATGTTATCATTGATATCAGATCACTTTATGAAAATTTAGAAGAATATAGAGTTGAAAATTGGTGAACAAAGTGGATTGTAGTGAAAAAGATGATTTGGTTTGAAGAACACAACTCGATGAAATTTAGTTTTGATGAACACATGTCTTGTAATTTGAGATATATGGAGGATAGGGTTTCAAATCCTAATAAATATCATGGTCCTAGTGTCATACCCCCACATAATCTACACTACTAGCTATCTAGGTTAAAGTATGTATGGAGTACAGAGCTGGGGAACCATAGTGTCCCACACAAAGTGTGCACCCAGACCAAACATCATATAAACATAGTGGAAAATGGAATGAGAATCTAGGTACATGTTGAGTTCCCAAATTTAACATGAATATAACACCCTGATATTTTCATGAAATATTTCCCTTTAAAAAATTAATTTCTTTGAAATCATTTGTTACTTGTAATGCTGAGTTTAGAGAAACCACACGATATTATTAACATATTATTTTTCCATTATCGCCTAGCCCTTGGATTAAAATGTATGAATTTTATTAAATTAATTTTTAAAATATAATATCTACAAATTTATAATTAATTAATCAATTATCAATTGATTATAATTAAAATAAACAATTTTTTTAAAATACAATTTTTTTAAATATCATTTTTATGCCGCAATATTTTTTTATTAAAAATTTAATTAATTACTATTTGTGAATAAAAATAATTTATATATAATTTACAGTATAATATGTATTGAATATTAAAAAATAGCTTCTCAAGGAACTGTGTAAGAATAAATCTTTTTTACATTTATAATTGATTTTTTTATAATCAAATTTTTTTTCACACATTGTGCACTTACTTTATAATTATTTTCTAATATTTATATGTAGTTTATTTGAAGAAATAAAATTAATATATAGAATTATAAGGATGAAATTTGATAAATATGATCCTTTTATATTTGGAAAAAATGAATAGTTAGTATGGTAACATTTATTACCATTATTAAAGGGTAAATCATGTCAATATGTGCTGAAAATAAGTGATAAGTCCATAATATTTTCATTAAAATTATTATTTTATGAATTTTAATTAAAACCTTAACACCTTAGTTTTAGAATTTCCATTTTTAATTGGAATATTCTATGAAAATAACTTATAGATTATTTAAATCACAGAATGTTACAAAATTTAAATCTCTTTGTATTTTAAATTCATCAGGTGCCAACATAGGGAAAAAATAAGTTATGAGTTAAAAACTGATTCTATTTTAAATTAAATAAAATTAATTTCATTATATAAATATATTTATATATTTCAAAATTATATAATGACAATAATTTTTTATGCAACACAAATATAGTATTTCATTATTTAATAAAAAATATAATAAATGAATTTATTTATATTAAAGTTACATAACATAAATGATTTAATGTGAAACTTGAATTTTATATAACAATTGAAAATAATACGGAGCAATGAATGTATTATATGTGAATTCCATATTTTTATTGATGAATTCTATGTTAAATTAAATGAATATTATAAAAATTGGCAATAATGATATTTACCAATACAATTTTTTATTAAATTATTTAAAAACATGAAAAATACTAAAATAATAAAATATTAGTATCATATGGTCTAAACCATAAATGTTTCCATTTATGATGAAATATTAACATTTATTAAAAAAATTACGACCCATTAATATTATAAAAATGTGTTACCGTAGTTATAATTAAATTTGTCTAACTAGGGGTTAATAAAAATTATAAGGTTTTAATTGAAAAAAATTGCAATTTCTATTTTTTGAAGATATTAAAACACTATCCTACAATTTTTTTTAATACAAGTCCATTTTGATTAATTTTTCATGAGAATTATTGTATTATAATTTAATCTTCTGAGAAATACCAATCGTCCCCCCACATGAATTTTAAAAGGGAACATCCTAGATCACTTATTTAAATCCTGATGGGCCTTCTAGATTGAATAAAATATAAAAAATAAATATTCAAAAAGTACCTATAAAAAATACATTGGTTTTTTTATACCCAAAAAACCACCCTAGATCCCTTTATAGGAGATTCAAAGGAGTCGTTTATATAAAGAGGTAATCACCTTTTCCGACGTATTTCTTTTATAATCTTATTTAGCTCATCTAAATATATGGTATTTATCATAAAATAAAAAGTTAATTATCCTATATATTATTAAATTTTATTTTTGTATTATTAAATCACAATTATACACCATTTTCTTATTAAATGAGAATTGAATGTATCGCTCATGCGTACATACAACTTACTATATCAACGTCGCGATACATGTCATTTCTCATCGCCATATTTTATATATGGAAATTATGATGGGTTTAGTATTTATATATGATATTTATAGGACAATTACACCTCTATTATGAAAATATCATTTCTATATTTTTACATTCAAACCAGTTTTGAAGTGATAACATCACTAATGTGTACGTTTGGACTACCACATCCACGAAGTGATGTGATTCATTTTTCATTAATTTTATACATGGATGATAACAAGGATAAATTTTATTAATATATATGACATATATGTAACAATAACATTCATATAAAAGTGAATTAATAATTACCTTTCTTTCATTCCATTCTTCAATAGATGAAACCAATGTTCATACCTACGTATGATCCACCGTCTCCATGAACAATGTCCTTCATTTTTATATATCTAACATTTTTAGGACTCAGAATTTGTATAAAATGAATATATATTTTATTTAAATAATTATTTTTATTTTTAACGTGATTTAAATATGATAAATGGACAAGGTCTAGAGCTACTAAAAAAATAGTATGGTGAACAAAATAGTTAACAACCAGAAATAGAAATTTTAATAATGAATAATTGAAACATTTAGATGTTAAAATGTTATAAAGTGAACATTTTGATATAATATTTATGACAAAAAAGTATTTATAGAATTATAATGAATTTAAATTTCTTATATAGGGGTTTGGAGTACTTTCGATGCAAGGAAAATTTGAGGTAAGGGTTTCTCAATTTAGTTTTACTTTGGTCAGATATATTTCATATTCAAGACTTATTTACTTTATGGTGTTCATTACTAAAAATTTTATTTATTATATCGTGAATATTTTTTTCATCAAGTAATTTAAATTTTCAATTAATTTTATTTCTTTATGGGGATTACGATTCATATGACACCCATGTGGTAAGTTTTTTTTTACAATCTCATGAATATTCAATATTGTTTATGTTTTTTTGTCTCGACTAGGGAATATATTTATTATAGAACCATTATTTATAAAAAAATAAAATAAGTTTTTTAATATTATCCTATGATTTTATGAATTCACTTTTACACATGCATTATGTTTCAAAAAATTGATTAAAGGAATTCTCATATAGTTTTTCAAATGCGGTACTTTGGGACTTCTTTTGTAAAAATATAGATGGAATGTTTTTTAACTAATAAAACATCAACGAATTTTCAAATTTTAAGGTCTAATATTTTCATTGAAGATTACTCTACATGTTTATATGTTTTTTTTGAAGGAAAATGTTTTCCTTTATAATTGTAATTCATTAATGTTGTGACTTTGAAATGGAAGATTTATTTTATATAAGAGTTATTCCTAGTGTTATTTTAAAAAAAATCTCCATATTTGATGAAATAAATTGATTATATTTATGATTTACTAGGAATATTATCTAAGGAATCTATCATTAGTTTTTCTATGGATGGTTTTTATTTATT
Source organism: Viscum album (assembly GCA_963277665.1). NCBI lineage: Eukaryota > Viridiplantae > Streptophyta > Magnoliopsida > Santalales > Viscaceae > Viscum > Viscum album. The sequence goes on along the minus strand of OY728163.1, from coordinate 1,687,169,475 downwards.
ATGAAAGGTTGTTTTTAAAACCAATTTATTTTCCTATGTTCTAATATGATGACTTTTTTTATATTGTGGAACATATATATATGGTTTTCATTATGAAAAGTCCATGTCATATATGTACCTCCAATTCTTTGGGTAATGTTTTATGTCTCATTATATAACTCTATGATTCATGTTAATGTTATTTATCAACTATGGTATCCTTTTTAACAAGCATAAACTACTATAAGATGTCAGCAGTGAGGCATTATTTTCTTATGGTTTGATTTTCATGGTTGTTAAAATTGACATTATGAAATGGTTTTTAAGACTATGTTAGATCCATTCCTTTATTACATGATATTATTATTAATTATTTATTTGTGGTGATTTTTAACTCTTATGATTCATGTATTTTGAAATTATTAGTTTTTATTCCACTAATCAGGTTTATGATCTATGACAGATTGGGTATGAACATTATCAGTTATATTGATTATATCATATCTTACACTTAACTTAATATTTAATATGATTATAAATTGATATCATCCATTCTTACCCATACTGTCCATATGATCGCCAACATTTCTTATGTTTCCTTTCCCCAAGTTATAAAAAATACATTATATATGTTGTGTCTAAGAAGTGTTCTAGTTATATAGAAATATGTTTGAGATGATATAGATATATTATGAAATAGTTGTTCATGAATTCATCTTTCTAAAAATAGGATACCAATATGATTATTGTATCCATAAAAATGTATTGTAATCAATAATCATCTATTTAAATTTAATATATATGTATGAAAATTATGGGTCATTATAATACAAGCCATGTATTTTGATGAATAAAATCAATGTGTCACTGTTAGACATGAACAAACGATTACTTAGGGATACATTCCCTATAACCCTAATTAACATTCCATTTAAATTCCCTAGAATTAACTACCTAATATATCTATTTATTTGGAATCATAATCAGACCTAAGAATATTCACACCTAAATTAAATTCCTCATGAAATTACAAGATTTTTTTTCAATATCAATGTTACAGTGTGAGGTCATGCGACATGGTTAATTATTTCAACATGGTTGGTTGAAATTTGGATTTCAGTTAGATCATTGAAGCAACATTCTATTTGTTACCCCCTAAGAGAAAATATATATCTTTTCATGGGTCCCCCATCTCCTTGGTATAGACAATGTTGGTATCCATATACCTACTCGTGGCATGTGTCTTTTTTATTTTGGGTCAATACCACATATTCTATAATCATAAATGGGGAATGGGATCTCTTTTGGGGTCAATACCCCATGACAATGTTGTATCATTAGTGAGGCATGAGTCCCCCCACTATAGATCAGGTGAGGATATGTTGTGATACTGGTACCATGAAAATGAAAATATCTATATTAGGGGATATGATCTTAATCTATAAGTTTCTAAGAAGATAAAGATATATCCTTCTCTATTTGACTCAAATAATTATATGATCATATTTTCAAGGATGGTTTTCCATTCTATCTTTTAACTTTTGTGCTGATGTTACTCTTTGTTTTGTTACATTCCTTTCTAGTTTTTGGTGAATCCTACAAAATATATATTTAATCCCCTTGTTTGGGATTTTTCCACACATGCATTTTATGATGCATAAAATAGCCATTTAGATGTTGATCCTATTGTGTTTGGTGTGGATGTGGCATAATAGTACTCCGAGATAGTGATAGAAGGAAATAGTGAGTATTTGATATCATGAGAAAGGATCCCTTATCCCTTTCTAGCAATTAGACCAAAAAATATTTTATTATTGGGTATATATATCCCCCCTTTTTATTTAGGATATTTATTATCATACATTATATTGATATTAGAGGTTGATATATGAATTATTTCCTATTAATAATGTTAATTAATTACTTTTATATTGCACATTTATTATTTACATAGAGTTATACATGTGAATATGTTGACTAGATTATGACCTCCCCTTTGAATGACATGCCTACTTGGTGATACTCGTCACACCTTAAGCTATTGTAGGTAGGATTGGGGTGGCACACTTGGCTTACTACCAGCCTATGTAGGGCCCCAGTTTTTTGGGTTGTTCCAAGATTGATGCAGTCTACATTGTCATTATTTTTGTATATATATATATATATATCATTTTTTTCTTCAAATATATATTTTTAATGGTATAAATAAGTTTCCATGGAAGGAATGTGATCTCACGATACCTGAGACTATTTGTAATGTTTGATTACATTTATTTAATTATATTTTTTAGAAGGATTATGTTTTTTTGGAATAACATAATGATCAAAATTCTGAATATAAAATATAAATTTTTATGTTATAGATCCCTCAATATATGAATTTTTTTTACATGAGGTCACTAACACCTATTTTCAATAAATTGAACATAAAATTATAACTCAAATATTGAGATTGAAGAATATAAATTTAATGTTTTGTTAAAATATAGTGATTTGGACTTATATATATGATACACAATGAGAAAATTTGTAGTTCTTACAAAAATTTTGGAAATTGAATCAATATTTAAAATTGAATCTAGATTATCGTATCAAATATTTTTCTTTGATCAGATCATTATTTCGTAATGGGAATAAAATTTCATTAAGGTAAAATGTGAGTAAGATGATAGTCTATAATATGGGTCTTATTTGTCTAAATATCGATGAATATTTTATTGTTTAAATGTTATATTGTGATGAATATGAGTCATTAGTTATGTTTCCAACCTATGAAATATCAAGGAACAAAGGTGTGAAACATGGAAGGTCAATATTTCATATAGTTAAATATTTTTTTTTTCTGATTTCACCTATATTGCATCATATATTTATTCACCATAACACAACATTATTTATTTAAATATTTCTGTTAGTAAAAAACTAAATAATCATTGGGATGATGATTTATTGATGAATATTGATGAAACAAATCCATATTTTCATTTAAAACCATGAATTTTTTTGCAAGGTATTTTTTCTTTTGTTTTTTATCCATTTAGTTATTATAAAGTAAATATTATTTTTGTTATATTTTCATTAATCCATTGTAACATAGATTTTTAGATATGAAAATGGAATCATTTATCCATCTGCGTTATCAATTAAATGACATCAAAAGAAGAATATCAATATTTATTTTTCTCCATTTATTGAAGTGTTAATTTTTTTATAGAGTGATTATGTGACTACATATTCCAATAAATGAGCATAATATGAACACTAGTTTCTGCATGTACATGGGGTTTCTCCACCATAGAGACAACCCAAATACCAAAATAGGCCACCAGGCTAATGAATTTCCCCACAAACCAACACATTTTCTTCCCAATCATCATTGTCTTCACTCATACACACCATGAGATACTTCCAAAGAGGTCACCTATTATAAGGATACGACCACAAACATTACTTAATATTGAATTAAATGAATAATTCACATTGTGGATCTTTTTAGGGTTATAGTTTTAGAGAATTAGGACATAACTATTAAATCTAAAAATTTTAGAAATTAGACACTTCTACAATGTTTCCTTTTTTTACAAAACACGAACTCTTGAAAAAAAGGGTCATGTATAGTTCCATGTATAAAACAACATGAATTTTACTTGATCCCATCCTTGAACCTATTCCACATTATGTCCTATGAAAAACATTTCAAAAAAAACTTGGGAAGAGCATAAAAAGCTCAGTAAGGGATACACAAAGAAGGAAAACTGTTAGTTTTTCAAAACAACAATTAAACAATAAATGATTTATCAATGTAATACTTTTCACCTTTATGAATTTGTAAAAACACTTCCTGAATAAAATATCATTACTTACCCTTTTGTAACCTAATAATTACCATAAAACCCATATAAAGAAAACATAACATATAAAGGTAACTTGGGACATAAACATACTTAAATAGAATAACCATACGGTCAACTTCCACACATATCACTGAATGGAATAACCATACGGCTGAATTCCATACCCAATATATTGGAGGTTATAATGTAACCACCCGTCCTGGTATTCACGGCACCACCTGTTGTATAGTTTATCACGTAACCGCCCATCAAATGTCCAAGTACCATTAAAAAATCATAAGACATAAAACAAATATAATGGAAAGAAAACATTTCCACATTTCGATCACAACATATCACATAGATATATTGACATAACATATCCATTATAAAAACCATTTTCATTACAAAAATACATAAATGATTATATGGTATTTATTTCATTTTAAAAACATTATGGCTTGTTGAGGAAGTCAAATACCAAATAATACTCACAGCGGCGGAAAAGGTCGTTGTCACCGCGTACATTAAAAGAAACATTTTTTTTTGCATTTAGTAAAACGCTTCGTATGAAAAGATATCTTTTGTATAAAATTAAAATTCAAAGGGGTTTATACACTATATAAAAGAAAGTCTTCTATTATAACAAAATACGCCTCAATGAAAGGATATTGAGACGAAGTCCCTTACCTCGTGTCCGACGTGACTCGATTGCTCTTTAATCTCCAGAAGAATAAACTAAAGATAATTTATACTTGCTTAAGAACCTATTTCAAGTTTATTATTCCTTTTATATAACTTATTGCCATGTTATAAACATTATGTAATAATTTAAGTTAATAATGTTCGTTTTGTCGATATTTGGTACTTATGTCGAAAATGGACTTCTTACAATTACATGTTGTTCATGTGGTCAAAGGTTCATTATATAAAAAATGATATTCATTATTTGGATATCATATATATCATATATATCCAGAATATACATGTATTTATAATATTATATAACATTTATAGGTAAGAAATGAAATGCACCGTTCATGGAGATGGTAAGTCGTACATACGCATGAACGCTACTTTCATTTCTCATTCATATTTAATGGAGTGAAATAATTATTATATAAAGGTATATTATAATTCCAATATAATATCATTAATTATATCATTAACTCCATCCTTTATATGTCCCACATATGTCATTAACGAATCAAATCACTTTGAGGGGGCGGTAGTCCGCATTTCCGAAAATGAAGATATTTCCTTTACCCATAATGGAAACCATAAAGGTATGCCATAAATTAAAAATACAGAAGAATAATGAAAACATAAACATAATATATATCATACATAAATAGAGTGATATCATAATGTCCACCATGAATGGTGGTAAAAATAGATTGAACAATCATCGTTTCGTGAGGTAGAAATTCGCCAACCACAGAAATAGTGTGTTCTTTAACAATTAGACAGAGGTGTGTGTAATTTTATCTTGAATACATTGCATAAAAATATCCTAGTATATATTGGATACTGGTGTTGTTACAAAATAAAGGAATAGAAACAGTTTAGGGGTTGTAGAAGCAAAATAAAACAAAAAGACATAAGAGAAGGCATTACCTTTAAATCGAGTAACTCCTCTTGGTTTGAACCAAAAGGGTTTCTTGAAGAGCTTCCTACCTAAGTTAAGGATTCTATGATGATTAGAGGGATTTGAAGAGATAAAATGAGTAGATATTGGTCTAGCCAATGGCTTGAGAGGTGTGGGTAAGTGGGTAGACGTGGGGGCCTTTTATAAGAGGGAGGAGGGGCACTCTTGGGAAGTCAAGAAAAGATACTTTATTATAAAATGATTTTAGGATAATAAAGGTCCCAAAATTTTATATTTATAGTATAAGGTGATAAGAGTTCGAAATAAACCCATAAAATAGGTTTTTGACAAGTTTATATCTTAGATTTTACATTATCTTTTCATTTTATTTAAATCGGTCATTAATGAGGAAATCACTGCATCATCATGGTGTCAAACATAATTTAATTTATATGTTGTATAAAAATTATAAAAAAATACTATGATGTAGGAAATTATTTTATATTTCAAATGAATTTTTATAGTAAAAAATATGACTTGTATAACCCAAGTTAAATTTTTTTTTGAAAAACAATACATGTTTGTGACATTTTTATTTTAACTTCAAATAAAAAGTTATTAATGTCATTTTCCTCCCAATGTGAATCCATGGGGTCCCCAAGTTGACCAGTGGAGTTTTTTGGTCGTCCATGACACATCAAATAAGGGTATACAATTTTTCAATGTAATTTCATATTATTATAACATTATTTTTATCTTAAATTACACTAATTACCTTTAATCGCGATTAATAAAACATAAAACTTACTATTCACCAAAACAATATTTTAATCCCATTGAACCAAATTTTACTTCTGAATGAAAATCATGTATGTCAGATTTTTTAAATTCAAATCACAGAGGTGTTAAGGTTTCATTTAAATGAAAAATCAGATTTTTAACTACCACTTAGTGGTTTCACTATTCATCAAAAATTGATGTTTTTCAAAAAAATAATAAAAATTCACCCTATGATATATTTGATATTATGAATTCAAAAATGATGTCTATTTTACAAAATTAAAAACATAAAAATTTCATTAATTAATTTAATAATTAATTCCCATTGTCAAAACAAATAGCGTGTTTTTAAGAAACGATATCTATAAAAAGATTGACACTTGTTTAAGTCCAATTTCAAAGTGATATTAATTCCAATGACCACCATTATATTAAATGGTAAAAATATACTATAATTGAACTTTAAAACTAATTAAAATGATAATCTAATCATATAAAAAAATTAGATTAAAAAGAGGTTTTGAATTAAAATACAACATTTTTCACTATTCATTAAAAATTAACTTTATCGGAAAAAACAAAGACTTTACACAAAGAAAATTTTGATGTCCCGATTCAAAAAAAGAATTTTAATTGGTCCAATATAATTTATAAGAGTCACCAAAACTATATTTAAATAGGGTTCTCCATAAAAAGCCGATAAGTCGACCTTTTAGTGAATATTAGAGTATCTATGCCTAAAATTGAATTCTTTTCTTATTTTAAGACTTTATCTTATATTGGATAAATGTAAAACAGTATAACAAACATATATAATCATATTTTAGTTAATTCTATTCATTCCCACCAATACAACGACTATGTGCTAACTACCATTTAAAATAATATTATTATATTACTAGTGTGCAACGTATGATTTCAAAGAAACTCGTTGTTGGGTATCGGGTACGCTATCGAACACAGCAACCCCTTTAAAGTAAAATTAATATTTAATTCGCAAATATTAATAAATATGAAAATGTTTTATTCTTTATTTACCTGGGATGTTACATCCTTCCCCCCTTTTGGGAATTGCCTCCTCACAATTTTATTCACTTATCAAAATAAGTTGGGGTATTTATCCCTCATAGCATTTTCAGATTCCCACATTGCCTCTTCAACCATACGGTTTTTCCACAATAACATTACCTAGTTAATCAACATATTCCGCAACACTTGCTATCTATGGTCATGAATATGGACTATTTGTTCTTCATAAGAGAGATTCTCTTCCAACTGAACTACCTCTGGGCTCAAAACATGAGATGGATCTAGCATATACTTTCTCAACATCAAAACATGAAAAACATTATATACCTAAGATAAAATTGGAGGTAAAGACACTCGATAAGAAACTAATCCAAATCTCTCTAGAATTTCATATGGTCCAACGAACCTTGGACTCAGATTTCCTTTTTTACCAAATCGCATCACACTTTTCCATGGTGAAACATTGAGAAAAATATGATCACCTACCTCGAAAGATAGAACCTTCCTCCGGTTATCTGCATAACTTTTCTGTCTGCTCTGAGCTGTTCTCATGTGTTTCTGAATCAATTGAACTTTTTATGCGATCTCTTCTACCAGTTCTTGTCCCAATAGCTTCCTTTCCCCTACTTCATCCCAAAAAGTTAGAGTTCGACACCTTTTACGATATAATGCTTCAAACGGAGCCATCTGTATACTGGAATGAAAGCTGTTATTATATGAAAACTCAACCAAAGAAAGATGTTGGTCCCAACTTCCCTGATAATCCATCCAACAAGCATGTAGCATATCGTCTATGTTCTGAATTGTTCGTTCTGACTGCCCATCTGATTGAGGATGAAAAGTTGTACTAAAATTTAATTTAGTACCCAATGACTTATGAAGGCCCTTCCAAAAGTTAGACTTAATCCTGGGATCACGATCAGATACAATAGAGAGGGGAACTCCATGCAACTTGACAATATCATTAGGATACAATCAAGAATGTTTATCTAGAGAGAATTTATCTCTAATAAGAAATAAATGAGGAGATTTAGTCAATCGATCAACAATAACCCATATTTCATTATTACCTCAAGATGTCTTCAGTAATCCCACAACAAAGTCCATGTATATATTTTACCATTTCCACTGTGGAACCGGTAATGACTGAATCATCCCTTTCGGTAACTACTACTCTACTTTAACCTGTTGAAAAGTCAAGCACTTCACAGTAAAATCAGCAATCTCTCTTTTCATTCCATCCCACCAGTAATACTCTCGCAGATCTCTGTACATCTTGGTACTGCCAGGATGAACTGAAAATGGGGAACTATGAGCCTCACATAACAACTCATTCTTCAACTGTGAATCACAAGGCACACATAATCTCTTCCCAGACCTCAAAACACAATCATTATCAATGTTAAATTCAGGCAACTTACCGTTTTGAACCAGCTCTACCTTTTGCTGCAACCCACTGCCTTTCTTCTGTGCTTTCATAATTCTGTCTAATAGAGATGATCTCACTGACACCTGAAACAAAACAGAAAAACTTCCTGCACCAAAAAAATCTATGCCAAAGTTAATAAAATCAAAAACCAAAGGATCTTGTTCCAAATGTAGCATGGTTAATGAAGCATTACTTTTTCGACTCAAAGAATCAGCCACATTATTTTCTTTTCCCGAATGGTAATGAATTGTACAATAATAATCTTTGATTAATTCTAGTCATCTCCTCTATCTCATATTCAATTATTTCTAAGTGAATATATACTTTAAACTTTTGTGATCAGTATATATTTCACACTTTACACCATTCAAATGATGCATCCAAATTTTTAGAGCAAAAACAACAGCAGCTAATTCCAAATAATGTGTAGGGTAATTTACCTCATGAATTTTCAACTGACGTGAAGAATAAGAAATTACCTAATCAGTCTGCATAAGGACACAACCAAGTCCCTTCAACGAAGCATCACTATAGTTAACAAACTCACCATTCCTGGAAGGATGTTCCAAAACTGGAGCATTCACCAATCTTCTTTTCAACTTCTGAAAACAATCATCACATTCTTTTTTCCAGATAAACTTAACACCCTTCTGAGTTAGCTTAGTCATTGGACTAGATAACCGTGAAAAAATTTCAACAAACCTTTGGTAGTAACCTGCCAAACCAAGAAAACTACGGATCTCGGTTACATTTTTTGGTCTTTTCCATTCATCAACAGCTTTTTTTTAGCAGGATCAACAGTTATGCCATTTTTTTGAAACAATGTGACCAAGGATAGAAATTTGTGGTAACCAAAACTCACAGTTGCTGAATTTTCCATATAGTTTATTTTATTTTAAGGTCTGCAAGATAACCCTTGAATGAATTTCATGATCCTATTTACTTTTAGGAAAAACCAAAATATTATCAATGAAAACAACCACAAACTTATCCAAGAACTCATAGAAAATTCTATTCATAAGGTCCATGAATACACCATGTGAATTTGTTAACCCAAAAGTCATAACTACAAATTCATAATGGCCATATCTAGTACAAAATTCAGTCTTCGGAACATCTACTTATTTTACTTTCAACTGATGGTACCCCGACCTCAAGTCAATCTTTGAAAAATACTAAGCTCCCTGGAGAAGATAAAAAAAATCATCGATACGAGGCAAAAGATACTTGATCTTAATAGTGATATTATTCAGGGATCTATAATCAATGCAAAGTCTCATTGAACCATCTTTATTTTTAACAAAAAAGACAGGAGCACTACATGGTGATGTGATAGGTCGAATGAAACCTTTATCTAATAACTCTAAAAGGTCAAATTGAGCCATTCGATAAGGGGGTTTTGAAAATTGGATTAGAATCAAGAACTATGTCAATAGTAAATAAATCTTCTCGATCATGAATAATATGAGGAAACTCATCATGAAAAACATCAAGATACTCACTTACCACTAGCACATCATTAATCTAAACAGTTCCTTTATTTTCAACAATATGTGCAAGGTAACATTCATTTCCATCTTGTAATAGTTTCTCAACTTCCTGATAAGTTATCAAAAGAAAAGGTTTATTCTTGTACACAAACTGAAAATCTTTCTGAAAAGAAACCTCTTTAGCTCTGTATTCAATTTTAGCATGATAAACAAAAATACAATACATCCCCAAAATAACATCAAACTCTACTAGTGGAAAAACAATAAGGTTTACAGGTAGATTCTTTCTGCACACGAGGATATGAAGGTTCTTATAATTTCATTCTGTCTCAATAATACCTCTGGGTGTTTTTACCATATGTTTAGGATTTATATCTTGAGATGGAATTCCAAATTTACTAGAAAACTTCTCAAAAATGAAAGAATGTGTAAAACCCGAATCAAACAACACATTGGCATAATTTGAACAAACAAACAGTGTACCTAATACTAATTCATTAGATGACCCAACATCTGCAGAATTAGTTGCAAAGTATTTGACCACCCCTTTATGATTGTAGTCTGGCTACTTTTCCTCAGTTGAGTTCTTTGTTAGACAATCATTTGCATAATGACCCATTTCATTATACTTAAAACATCTTACCGCTTTCTTTTCATTGCCTACCTGATCATCTTCCTTACAGTTACAATCAATATGACCAGACTTGCCACACTGAAAGTATGTTCCATACTTGGATAAACATTCTCCAGGATTCATTTTACCACACTTCTCACAGGATGGATATTTGGTTTTCTTACCTCTTGGCTTCTTTGATGAATTCCTCCCATTTTTCTGCCAACTGGACCACTTATTCTGTTGTTTGTCAAAGAAAACCTAATCATTGGAAAAATCCATTTCCACATTCTCCGCACATCGATCAAGTTTTTGATAACTTTTGAACTCACGATAAGCTAAAGCCCCTTGATACGTTGGATTTAACCCTATGTAAAAATGGTTGATTTTACTATCAAGCTCTCATATGAAATTTGGAGTATACCTTTCCAGTCGAGTGAACTTTTCTTCATAAGCAGCCACTGAGTCATCCTCCTGCCTCAATTCTAGGAATTTTTTTCCATCCTAAGATGAACAACCTTAGGAAAATATTTCTCAAGAAACATACCTTTGAATGAATCCCAGTAAAGATCATCAATCTCATCACTATCCTTGATATCTTTCATCATTGAAAACCACTGATCAACTTCACCTTCAAAATGGTAAATAGCAAGACTAACCTTTTGATGTTTAGAACACCCCATGACATCAAAAATCTTCTCTAGTGCTTTAATAAACCCTTCTGCTAGCACATGGTCAGATAATCCTCCAAATGATGGGGGATGTTGCCTCAAGAAATGTTACACCACTGACATGTTCCTCTGCGGTTGATCTGGCTGATCTCATGCATGGATACCACCACCATCTATTGCCTGAGTCAAATGTGCCATCACTGCAACAATTTGTTCAGTTCCAGTTCCGACCATCTTAGGTTGGTGATTTGGAAGGTTGTCTTCCTCCTGATATCATTCCAACATAACTGACTTGTTTCCTCTGTGGAAAACCATTCTGAACACAGAAATATCATAGGTGAAAAAACATGGTAATCTTTAAATGCTATATCATTTCAATCATACCATAAATTAACTTATAAATTTAACAATTTTCTAACTCCTAATGTTGTCTAAGCTGACCTTTGATACCAACTATAAGGCCCCTACCGTAAACATTACTTAATATTGAATCAAATGAATAATTAACATTGAGGATCTTTTCAGGTTTAGAGTTTTAGATAATGAGTAAAAAACTATTACATCTCAAAAGTTAACAAAGTAGACACCTCTATATAGTTTCCTTTTTTACAAAACATGAACTATTCAAAAAAAGAGTCACGTATAGCTCTATGTTTAAGATAGCATGAATTTTCCGTGATCCCATCCTTGACCCTATTCCACATTATGTCCTATGAAAAACATTTAAAAAACATGGGATGAGCATAAAAAACTTAGTAAGGGATACAGAAAGAAGGAAAACTGTTATTTTTTCAAAACAACATGTAAACCATGAATACTTTATCAATGTAATAATTTTCACCTTTATGAAGTAGTAAAAACTCTTCACTAAATAAAAGATCATTACTTACCCTTTAGTAACCAAAATATTACCATAAAACACCTATAAATAACACATAACATATAATGGTAACATGAGACATAAACATACTTAAATAGAATAACCATACGGTCAACTTCCACACATATAACTAAATGGAATAGCCATACGGCCAACTTACATACCCAATACATTTGAGGTTATAATGTAACCACCCATCCTAGTATTCACGACACCACCCATCTTATGGTTTATCACGTAACCACCCGTCAAATGTCCAAGTACCATTATAAAATCATAAGACATAAAACAAATATAATGTAAAGAAAACATTTTTACATTTGGATCACAATATATCACACAAATATATTGACATAAAAAATACATTATAAAAACCATTTTCAATACCAAAATAAATAAAAGAGTATATTGTATTTATTTCACTTTTAAAACATCACAGCTTGTTGAGGAAGCCAAATACCAAAAAATACTCGCTGTGGCGGAAAAGGTCATTGTCACCGCATACGTTAAAAGAAACATTCCTTTTTGTCGTTTAGTAAAACGCTTCATAGAAAAAGATTCCTTTTGTATAAAATTAAATTTCGAAGGGTTTTATACACCATATAAAAGAATGTCTTATATTAAAACAAAATATGCCTCAATAAAAGGAGATTGAGACGAAGCCCCTTACCTCGTGTCCGACGTGACTCGATTGCTCTTTAATCTCATGAATAATAAACTAAAGTTAATTTATACTTTATTAAGAACATTTTTTAAGTATATTATTCCTTTTATATATCTTATTTCCATTTTATAAACATTATGTAATCATTTAAGTTAATAAAGTTCGTTTTGTCAATATTTGGTACTTAAGTCAAAAATGGACTTCTTACAATTACATGTTGTTCATGTGGTCAAAGGTTCATTATATCCAAAATTATATTCATGATTTGGATATCATATTTATCATATATATCCAGAATATAAATCTATTTATAATAGTATATAACATTTAGAAGTAAGAAATAAAATGCACCGTTCATGGAGACGGTAAGCCGTACGTACGCATGAATGCTACTTTCATTTATATTTCATATTTAATGGGGTGAAATCATAATGATATAAAGTTATATTATAATTCCAGTATAATATCATATATAATATCATTAACTCCATCCTTTATACATCCTACATATGGCATTAACGAATCAAATCAATTTGAGGGGGCGGTAGTCTGTACTTTCTAAAATGAAGATATCGCGTTTACCCATAATGGAAACCATAAAGGTATGACATAAATTAAAAATATAGAAGCATAAGAAAAATATAAACATAATATATATCATACATAAATATAGTGAAATCATAATGGCTACCATTAATGGGGTTAATAGAATATTGAACGATCATCGTTTCGTGAGGCAGAAATTCTCCAACCACATAAACAGTATGTTCTTTAACCATTGAAGGGAAATTTTTGTAAGTGTAGCTTGAATACTTATCATAAAAACATCCTAGTATATTGGAGATACTTGTGTTGTTATAAAATAAAGTAATTGAAACAGTTTAGGGGGTTGGAGAAGCAAAATAAAACAAAAGGACAAAAGAGAAGGCATTACCTTTATATCGGGTAACCCCTCTTTGTTTGAACCAAAAGGGTTTCTTGAAGAGCCTTTGCCTTAAGTATGGCTTGTAGAATGAGGAGAGGGATGTGAAGAGATAAAATGAGCAGAGATTTGTCGAGCAAAAGGATTGAGAGGTGTGGGTAAAGGGGGTATAGGTGGGGGCCTTTTATAAGAGGGAGGAGGGGCACTCTTGGAAAGTCAAGAAAAGATACTTTATTATAAAATGATTTTCGGATAATAAAGGTCCCACAATTATATATTTATAGGATACGGTGATAATGATTCTAAATAAACCCATAAAATTGGATTTTTACAAGTGTATGTCTTATATTTTACATTATCTTTTCATTTTACATAAATCGTTTATTTATGAGGTAATCACTACATCATCATGGTGTCATAAATAATTTAATTTATTTATGGTCTAAAAATTATAAAAAAATAATATGATGTAGGAAATCATTTTATATTTCTATTGAATATTTATAGTCAAAAATTTTACTTTTATAACACCATGTAAAATTTATTTTTGTAAAACAATACATGTTTGTGACATTTTTATTTTAACTTTAAATAAAAAGTAATTAATGTCATTTTCTTAACAAAGTGGCTCCATGGGGTCCCCAAGTTGACCCATGGATTGTTTGGGTCGGCCATGACACATCCAATTAGGGTAGGACATGTGTCATGGTAATTTCATATTATTATAACATTATTTTAACCTTAAATTAAACTAATTACCATTAATTGTGATTAATAAAACTTAAAAGATACTATTCACCAAAAAATTATTTTAATCCCATTGAACCTAATTTTACTTCCTAATGAAAACCATGAATATTGGAATTTTTAAATTCAAATAACAGAGGTGGTAATTTTTCATTTAAACGAAAAATCAGTTTTTAACTACCACTTAGCGGTTTCACTATTCATAAAAAATTGAAGTTTTTCCGAAAAATACCAAAAATTCACCCTAAGTTGTATTTGATATTACAAATTCCAAAATTATGTCTATTTTGAAAAATTCAAAACATATATGTTGCATTAATTAATTTAAAAATTAATTCCCGTTGTGAAAACAAATAGCGTGTTTTTAAGAATCGAAATCTATCAAAAGATCGACACTAATTTAAGTCCAATTGCAAAGTAAAATTAATTCCAATGACCACCATTGGATTAAATGGTAAAAATATATTCTAATTTAACTTTAAAACGAATTAAAAATATTATCTAACCATATAAATAAATTATATTAAAAAGTGGTTTTGAATTAAAATACAACATTTTTCACTATTCATTAAAAAATGAACTTTATCGGAAAAATACCAAAAATTTAGACATAGTAAATTTTGATGTCCCGATTCAAAAAAAGAATTGAATTCAGTCGAATATAATGTATAATAGAGAACAAAACTATATTTAAATAGGGTTCTTCATCAAAAGCCGATAAGTCGACCTTTTAGTGAATATTAGTGTATCTATGCCTAAAATTGAATTCTTTTCTTATTTTAAGCCTTTATATTTTATTGGATAATTGTAAAATAACTTAACAAACATATATAATCATATTTTAGTCATTTCTATTCATTCCCACCAATACAACGACTACATGTTTACTACCATTTAAAATAATATTATTATATTACTAGTGTGCAACGTAAGATTTCAAAGAAACTCGTTGTTGCGTATCGGGTACACTATCGAACATAACAACCCCTTTAAAGTAAAATTAATATTTAATTTGAAAATATTAATAAATATGAAAATGTTTTATTCTTTATTTACATGGGATGTTACACCTATCCTAATAACTAATCCGGGAAAAATATCATTGACTATTGAGTTCCAATCATATAGTCTCTCAAAAAGAGTGGTTCACCTTGTTGATATGGGTAGTAACATTATATCATTTTTAGGACCCTAGGACACCCTGATAGGGGAGTGGTGAATCAAGGTGTCAAATTTTTCTTTTATAAACAATGATCTTTTTCCCACATTTGTAGGAACTAGTTAAACCTGTATGATGAATATGATCCGTAATGAAACATTCACATGCAAAGAGATGACACAACAATTTTTACTTGGTTCACCTCTAAGTGCTATGTCCAAGGAGCATACGCCGACATGTTTTTGGTCGTACCAAATTCCACTAATCTTCACTAGTTGTGGATTACAAAGGATCGGGAACAATCACTTTGTCTCAGGCTCACTACCATTACAAATGTTCAGGGATTGCTCATTTCTTCCCATGGGTCACTCCCATTGACTCCCCCTGGCTCACTGCCATTGGTGACATCACACTATGTTTATAGAAGTGAAGGTCTCATTATTATTAAAAAAGAATGCATCCTTTGTTGAATGTAGATGCTATGTTGATGTCCAAATTTCACTCGTATACTAATCCAACATTGCACTGAAGGTATCAGGAAATCCTCTAGTTTTCGTGCAGCTCCAAAACAACCGGCATACAACAACCTCACCTGGTGCGCTTCTCCAAGACCAGCACGCAAGTTTCAAGAACGGCGTGAAAGTAACTTGAGCGGTACAAAATCGGTGTGCATGTGACACCCACACACTTGCGCGGCACTTACTCCGTCAACTCCAAACTTGTGCGACTCTGCACCTTTAACTCCCAAACCTCCTTGGTCCGGCAGCCAAAAACCGATGTGCACCCTCTACTTGCGCGACCCAACAACCACTTGCGTGACTCAACCACTTGCGCGCTGAGAGCTCAAAACATCTCTAATTCTTGTACTTCGTTTCAAATGAGGTGGAGTGGTCCTCTATTTATATGAAAACTGGACCCCTTGCACGGTGGCACGCAAGTGTCCTCATAGTGTGCAAGTCCCGACGCGCAGCTCTAACTTCCATAGCCTCTGTCACACTAGTCACTTGTGTGACCACACCAATACCTGCGCGAACTACGTTCCTTTTCCATATTTTGATGTTCTGAACAAGAAGAACAACTAGCGCGCATGTTTCCAAACATCCTAGTCATTAGCGCGCAAGTCCTTTCTCGACGCGCAGGTCACTTGCGCGACCAGACCAAAACTTGCGCGGCCCTTATCCCTTTGCCATTTTTTCATGTTCTCATCTTGAAAAACATATGGCGTGCATGTTTCCTCTCATTAATGTACATGACTCGCAAGTCTCTTTGCCAAAAACACTTTTTCCCTTTGTTGATTTTCAGAACCAAAAATTTGTCAAACACTGGGAAACGACACCACCATCAAAACTATTGTCTTCTTGAACTGTATGATCACATTGATGGTACACATTCTGAACATCCACATAGGATTCACAATAAACACAAACCATACTCCAAATCATCCATAGAAGACCATGGTTCCAAAAATCGCACCCTTTGGGTTTGTTTGCAATCAGAAAACAAATTCAATAGATCCCCATACATGTGTAAAACAAAAAAATAATAATAAACTCAGCCAACAATCTGATTCTACGTGAGCAATTCTCAATGTAGAAAACAAGAGAGGAAGATCAAATTGGGTTCTAGTGTTTTTGAATTATCAATGACGCCCAAGAAGAATTACATGACCGATGTATTCTTTCTCATCATTCTCATCCTATCACTAACACTGAATTATCATATTATCATAGGAGCATTACATGCCTGAACTATTCCTTTATCCCCCATTGACAATAAACCCAAATACTGATAAATTGTTCAATGTTAAACTCAATCCATACTCCCGCTGGATAGTACTCCCCCACAAACCGGAATCACATCCATAAACAGATAAAAATACTTATCATAATTGGAGAGAGGGGTATTTAATAACCTCCTTATGCACTAGGAGGTGGCTGAACACTGAGGTTCAACCGATGCTTCTCAAACACAGCTGCTGATAGTGGCTTTGTCAGGATATCAGCCACTTGCTCATCTGTTCCCACATGATCCATTTTAATCCCCCCTTGTTAACCTTTTTATTTGATAAAGGGATACCTGATTTCAATATGTTTTGTACGAGAATACTGAATAGGATTCTTCGTATGATCAATTGCACTCTTGTTATCACAATAAATCACCATTGGTTGCTTTACCTCATCACCAATATCTGTTAAGTGTTGCTTCATCCATAGCAGTTGAGTGCATGCCTTTGTGGAGGATATATAATTAGCTTCAGCAGTACTAAGAGAAGTACTTTCTTTTTTCTTGCTCAACCAGACAACACATTTCTGCCCAATATAGAAGGCTCCACCACTGGTGGACTTTCTGTCTACTACTTCACTAGCCCAGCCAGTATCAGAAAATTCTGATAATTCACTGTCTTCGCCTGCAGAAAAATATAACCCAACGTTATGTTTACCTTGAATATAACTCATGATTCTTTTGACTACTGCCATAAGATCCTCCTTTGGATTACTCTGAATGTGTGCCGCAAGATATGTGGGAAGGACAATATCTGGTTGTGTCGCTGTCAGGTACAGTAGGCTCCCAATTATCGTCCTGTACATGGTGGGATCTACAGAGGTCCCATCATCATGCTTTCCAAGTTTAGTTCTAACTGCAATCGAAGTTGACATTGGTTTGGAGTCTTGCATATTAAACTTCTTCAACAGCTCTCTTGCATACTTTTCCTGAGAAATGAAAGTTTAATACTTCTTTTGAATCACCTATAGCCCCAAAAAATATTTGAGCTCCCCAATCATAGACATTTCAAATTATGATTTCATATGATGGGGAAATTCATCCACTAATTTCTGCTTACAACCACCAAATATGATATCATCAACGTAGACTAGAACCATGAATTGATCTTTTGGATAATTCTTCACATATAGATTGTGATCCAGTCCTCCTCTTTTGAACTCCATCTTCTTGAGATATTAGTCCCGGTGAGAATACCAAGCTCGTGGTGCCTGCTTCAAACCATATAGGGATTTCTTCAGTTTTCAGACCTTTGTCTCATCAGTACCAAAAAAAAAGCCACTAATTGTTCAATGTAGAATTATTCTTCGGGTACACCATTCAAGAATGTTTTCTTGACATCCATTTGATATACTTTATATCCTCTTTATAGTTCCTTGGAATGGAAAAGTCTGATTGACTCCAGTCTAGCCACTGGAGCAATGGTTTCTTCAACATAAACACCATTAATATGGGAATATCCCTTATATACTAGTCAATCCTTGTTTTTGATAACAATTCCATGCTCATGAAACACTACTACAAAAACGGGCAATAACAGTGCTAAAATCGGGCTTTAACATCGCTAGAAAAGCGCTGTAAAGCTCAGCGCTGATAAAGGGGGGGTCCTTTAACAGCGCTTTTTTAGCGCTGTTAAATGTCACATTTAACAGCGCTAAAAAACGATGTTAAATTTCACCTTTAATGGCGCTAAAAAGCGCTGTTAAATGTCACCTTTAACAGCGCTAAAAAAGCGCTGTTAAATGTCGCCGTTAACAGCGCTAAAAAAGCGCTGTTAAATCCCTGCCTGCTGCTAATAAAAAACCTGCACTAGTACAGCCAGCCGAGCATACCTGCACAAAAACCAGTATATCAACCACAGACCTGCACAAAAACCAGTATATCAACAACAAGAATGTCATCAACCGATCACAACCCAACCAAATAGTGTTCTTACCATGAGTTAGATACCATCTACCCAGAAACCAAAACTACCTCATTACATAGTATCACAAAATATTCCTACACAACTCAGAAGATAAATACTAGAAAATTCCACTATGCATTGTTTCTCCTTGGATTGCCACTTGGTTTTGACAAATCGTGCAGAGCCCGTGCTCCTTGAATCATTCTGCAATACATAAAAAGGATATCCTAACTCTCCCAACCATCACCCTTAGTAATTATGTATATTAATACAAAAAAGGTAACATATCATAAATTGGGGGACTGTAATGATACATCAAGATTAACATTCTATATATAGGATCGATGTCTGGTAGGATTGGTTGCATTGATACATGACTCTACCTGGACCTCAAAAATAGATATATGATCTCACTCCAGGACTTTCAGAGAGACTCCAACTATGTCTAGGACGTCCTGCTGAAGCGATCGTACTACCGTAAGTCGGAAAAGATACCAAAACCATCCTAGGAAGGATCATGGGAGCCAACCCTAATGAAATATGTCCTTGATATAGTGTTCAATGAGATCAATCATGGTATATAAAATTATGTGTCATTTAAAGGGTCACATGCCTTGTCGCTTTACCCTGGGTAACTCCAATGTTCAACTGCCTGTGTGAATATACATGTCATATCAATAGAAAATTACATGGCATGTTAAAAAACATATACGTGTTACCCTTTGATCTTCATTAATGGATTTCACCCATGATTCATCCTTTGCAGCTTCTTCAAATGAGGATGGCTCCACAACTGAATGAAATACAGATTGCGTTTTATTTTACATCCTCTTTTTTGATTGGGTGCAATCATATCCCCAATTATGTTAGACGGATCAATATCATCTCTACAATTTCTCTGGTGCGGTTCAGTCGCATTTTCTCCAGCCACAGTTTCTTCTTCAGATTCTTCTTCTGAGTCAACATCATGATGAGACTACTGAGTGTTTTGAATAGATTCCTCTATATTTATAGTTTTATTATCTCCACGTCCACATTCTTCTTCACTTTTTATTACATCAGCATATTATTTCCTTGAAGCATTTGTGGTTTTATCTTCAATTATATTAATGTCACTGCTTTCCACAATCCTTCCTAATCGCTTGTTGAAACACATGTAGGCTTTTATATTCATTGGATACCCAAGAAAAATTCCTTCATCAAAATTTTCACCAAACATCCCTTGATTTCATTCTTTGTTCCGGATGAATCATTTTCTCTTGAAAACACGAAAGTATTTCAATGAAGGATTCTTTCCATGCCACAATTCATATGGTGTCTTCTTTTCTCCCATATAAAGCCATGTTCGATTTAGAATGTGCACTGCAGCTTCAACAGCTTCCTTCGAGTAATGGTGAGAGTACCGCTCTCAATAAGCATAGTCCTGTCCATATTGTAAACCTGTCGATTTTTGAGCTCAAAAACTCCATTTTGCAGTAGGGTTCTCATGGTGTCTACCTCATGTTGTATTCCATGCTTCTACAGGTAGTTTTTATATTCAATGGATGTGTATTCCCCTCCATTGTCAGAGCACAGAACTTTTATTGTCTGTCCTATATCATTCTCAGCAATCCGACGATAAGTTTTCTTGCAATCAAGTACTTTTCGCTTCCTGTGAATCACCATTACACAAGACATTCTACTATAATCATCAATGAATATGAGAAAATACCTTTCTCCATGTGTTCCAGAAACATTTATTAGGCCACATACATCTGTATGAATGAGATCAAGAAGATGTGATTCCCTTTTCTTCTTTGGCTGATATGAACTACAAACCAGCTTCCCATGAATACAAGCATCAAAATACTTTTCCCATTCACATTTTATAATGGGGATATCCATGAATATCTTCAACTTAGATATATTTTCACGGTCTTTTTGGTTAATGCGCTCCAGCCTTCGATGCCACAAATTGTATTCTTCTTCAACAGAAAAATAGCAGGAGTTCACTTTGCGGTCAACCTGATATATTTTTTCATCTATTCTACAACCTTTCCTAAGAGAATTCCCTACTTTTCCATTTATAGTGCAGCCTTTTTGATTGAAGGTTACTATGAGCCCTGAATCATAGAGTTGACTTACATTGAGGAGATTGTGGCATAGACCATCTATATAATGAACTTCAGTCTTCTTTAGCTCTCCATTGGTGAGAGAAGTATTCCCACAACCTTTAATCTTCAAAGCACCATCATTATCAAACCGTACTATTCCATCAACCTTATTTTAAATGTTCTTAAAAAGGTCACCATTTCCCATCATATGGGAAGAGCATACACTATAAAGGATCTAGGTGCTGCTGCTCTTTATATCTTTGAGGGCTACTTCTGCAAGATTGGATTTCTCGATCTTCTTCTTTTCTTTCCATGAGATATTAGATTAAGCCCAGGATACTAATGGAATTTTAATAAATTCTTCCACATAATACGATTCTTCATACCCATAATCTTTTTTTAGAGGGGAAAAATTGTTTGTCATAACAACACGATCAGGAGGATGAAAACTGGCTCATCTTTGAGTGTTGTATGAATTTCTCCTGTCATACCTATCCTTGCAATACATAGCTTTATGGAAAAATTTAGAACAATTAAAATAGTAACCATAGAATCTATTTCTTCTATAAGATGTAGGATATGAAATCGGTCTCCTTTGTTGACTTCCCAAATCTTCCCCATTCATGTAGCTCCTTGCCTCTTTGTAGTATGACATGGTATGGCCCAGATAACCACAGAACTGACACTTTAAGAGAGAAAATGTCTTTTCACTTGAATTTCTCCTCATGCCTCTTACTTGGGAGAATAGTTGAACTAGATGTCATTTCGAAAAGTTTGAGGATAATTTCAGTTCTTATTTTAGTTTGGATTTAGAGTTTCTTTTTCTGCTTTTCAGGTAATGTTTCAGTATTGGCAATTTTCATCTTGTCTTTCTTTTGACTCTCTTTACTTCCAGCAGTTGAAGTATCAACATCACATCCAATTCCAGTCTTTCAAATGCAAGCGGTTCTTTGATCACTTGTGATTTTTCCAACCCCATCTGAACCACAATTGGCTGTTGCTAGTAATTCTACATCTGAGAATCTTCTGAAATGAATTTTTTTCTTGCCCTCATTTACTTCTAAGAGTAAAAACTTCTTCCTCAAGTCCCTCAACATTCTTGGACTTCTCTTCCAATCTAGATGAATGGTCATTTATGACCTTTTATTGTTCTTAAATTTTATGCTTTAGTTCCACAACATCATTTGTTCTTTCAAGGATTGAAGACTAAACTCTCACTAGTTCTTCTAGTCGTTCAATGTCTGCTTCAAGCTCATCAACTTATTCTGATGATTCTTCCACCATTTCCTTCCACATATTGCATCTCTTAGATTTATTCTCAAGCATGGAATAATAATCCCTAATTTGTGTCTTTGAATCACAATTATAAGTAATCTGATTCTATATGTCTTTATTGATAAAGGGTTCTGACTTTTCAACTGTATCCATCATGGAAGCATGATTTCCCGTTTTAAATTCTGGTTCTTATTATTTACAAAATTCAGTATCCTCATCTTCCTCTTCACAGACAAAACTCTTCGTCTGTATTTTCTTTCTAGATTTGAAGTCTCTCTTTTTGAAAAATCTTTTTCTAGGCTTCCTGATATTCTCATCATCAATATATTAATCATTGATCTTTCTTAAACACTGAGAGGCAATGAGTCCAATTTTTCACAACAAAAACATGTGAGAGGTAACTTCTACTTAAATTTCCCTTTTCCCTTCTGGAACTTCTTTGCAATGCAAGAATGAATTTATTTTTCTTCATCATCTTCACCGCCACTATCTTTTGAAATTTTCAGTTTATCCATGGCCTTGAACACCATTTCCTTCCTCACACGAGTCGTAGCATCTTATGGTTTGACACTCATTTCATATGCTACTGAGCTGCTCAGTAGATCATCCAGAGAATGTTTGGAAAGATCTCTTTCCTCTAGGGATGACACCTTTGCATTGTACAGGGGGTGGAAGTCTTATTAATATTTTATTTACTATATCAATTTCATTTGTTTCTTTCCCGAGACCCTGAACTTCTCCAATCACTTCTGTAATTCGATTGAAGAATGGTTCTACATTCTGATCTGGATGCATCTTCAGATCATCAAACCGATTGTGCGGGACTTGTAATTTTTCCTCCTTCACTTTTCTATCTCCTTCATAAATATTTTCGAGTTTATCCCACATGGATTTTTATAAGGTGAAACTCATTACCTTTAGATAGATCTGATCATAAAGGGCTGTAGTGAGTGCATTTTTTGCTTTAGCATCTGCATCAAGAATTTTTTTCTACATCAGTCATTGCCAACCCTATTGGATCAGTGAAATTTATACCTTGCACAGTAGAAAATTGAACATCCATTCCGAGGGATATTAGATGATATCTTATTCTATTATTCCGAATTTGAAAATTACTTCAATCGAAGAGATGGACTCCCCTGACATTGACTGCATTTTCAATGATGACAAAGGACAGATTCAACACCAGCAACCTTTACCCTATGATACCACTTTTAGGACCCTGGGACATCCTGAGAGGGGAAGGGTGAATCTGGGTGTCAACTTTTTCTTTTAAAAACAAGGATCTTGTTCCCATGTTGGTAGGAACAAGTCAAACCTCTATGATTAATTTGATCAGCAATGAAACATTCACATTCAAAGAGATGACACAACAATTTTTACTTGGCTCACCGCTAAGGGCTACATCCAAGGAGCATATGCCGACAAGTTGTCTGCTATACCAAATTCCACTAATCTTCTGTAGTTGTGGATTTCAGAGGTTGGGGAACAGTCACTCTATCCCAGGCTCATTTCCTTTACAAAGATTCAGGTATAGCTCACTACTTCCCTCGGGTCACTCCCGTTGACTCCCCCTAGATCACTGCCCTTGGTGAAGTCACCCTTAGGCTATAGACGTGAAGGTCTCTTCATCATTTCAAACGAATGCATCCTCTGTTGAATGTAGATGCTCTGTTGAAGTCCATCTTTCACTCATATACTAATCCCATTTTCAACGAAGTTATGATGCAGTCTTCAAGTTTTTGTGCAGCTCCAAAATGAACGGCGTACAACAAACTCACCTGGCACGCTTCTCCAAGACCGACACAGAAGTTTCAAGAACGACACACAAGTCACTTGCGTGGTACAAAATTGGCGCACGGGTGTCACCAACATACATTCACGACACTGACTCCTTCAACTCCAATCTTGCACAACTCTGCACCTTTAACTCCCAAACTTCCTTGGTCGCACAGCAAAAAACCGACATACAGCCTCTACTTGCGTGACCCAATAACCACTTGTGCAACTCAACCACTTGCGCGATGAGAGATCGAAAAATCTCTAAGTCTTGAACTTCATTGCAAATGAGGTGGGGTAGTCCTCTATTTATAGGAAAATTGGACCCCCTGCACGGTGGTGCACAAGTGTCCTCACGACTCGCAATTCCCGACGCACAGCTCCAACTTCCCTAGACTTTGTTGCACGATTCACTTACGCAACCACACTAATACTTGTGTGACCTACTTTCCTTTTCCATATTTTTAAGTTCTGATTATGATAAACAAACATCCCGCATGTTTCCAAACCTCCAATTCATCAGCGCGCAAGTCCTTTCTTGGCGCGCAGGTCACTTGCGTGACCAGTCCAAAACTTGTGCGACCCTTATCCCTTTGCCATTTTTCTATGTTCTGATCTTTAAAATCATATGGTGCGCAAGATTCCTCTTCTTCAAGTACACTACATGCAAGTATCTTTTCCAAAAATTGTTTTCTGCTTGAACTGTATGATCAATTTACTGGTACACATTCTTAAATTCCACATATGATTGACAACAAACACAAACCGTACTCCAATTCATGCATTGAAGACCATGGTTCAAAATTTTTTAACCCTTTAACTTCTCAACCACGGATGTTCAATCACACATCTGATTGGTATCCTACTACGATACTAATGTAACCATTTTCCTCATAGGATTCCCAGTTTCCCACCAAAAATATTATCCCAACACTATGGCCCGTCTATTTATTGGAATGAGTGATCATACTAACGAATTTACACACAATTCGACAATTTCTCTTTCCACTGTGATTTTCCAGTACTTATAAAAACCTAGGGATACTTCAAAGAGAGACCTTTCTTAATCAGTACATTAAGAGAATCCAATTTAACTTTAGAGATTCAATTAGGTTAGATCCCAAAAAGAAATTCAATCCTTGGTGACCTAGGTAATGTCATTATTAACTCTTAATCCATTAATATCATGAGGTGTTACACATATCATGTAGTTAATTTGAAAAAAACTACACTAAAAGATGCATTGATGAGGAAAATTTGTTTCTTAATATTGGATAATATATTGTATTATAGGAGTAGTGAGGGTATAAAATTATATCAAAACTACATCGATGAAAATAAAAGAATTTATGATTTCTAATAGAAAAATTCCTTTTATGTTTCAACTATCATTAGATATTTATTCTTAAATTTCATTACTTCCAATGTATTGAAATAATATTAAAGAAGAATGAATAAAAATAGATTATAAACTAATTGTTTTATAAAGTATTTAGGAATAATATGCCATATACTTCTTACCTGCCACTAATTTTAGACTATCTATAGTGTAATAATAAATAGGTGGCTTTGGGTGAGATCAAAATTGAAAAAAGTGAATTATTTTCAAGGACATTACATATTAGTTTGATTTTATGGGTTTCACATTTTTGATGAAATTAATATTGTGAAGAACTATTTTCCTAATATATTTTATATAATATTGGACATGCCGATATAGACCAATGAAAATGTAAATTCATGATTTGATCTTTCCATAATTTGAAGTCATAATAAACATGATTTATTTTGTAATAATAGATAATAATATTCTCTAAATAAAAAATGATCATATGAAATTTATAAAAAATTAATTTATTATTCTAGTAATAGATTAGTTATTTGAGATTACTAGATGAAAATGGTACTAATTTTTCACATTATGACAAAAATGGTTATATTACTCGGTAAAAAAACCATGAATTTCATATCATGGTGGAATGATTAAATACTATTAGTTTTATAAAGTTGTTGAATTATTTAATATAGTATGTATTGAATAAAATATAATATTTATTTTCTATGTTTGTGAGGAAACAACTAACTATGATGTTAGTTGTATGAAAATTAAAGGGGTTGTTTAGAATATATGTAATGTAGAAAAAGCATTTTTTTATACTTATTTAATTCTATGAAATGTTTAATATTTTATTTTCTAAATGAGTGAAAATGTGGTGGGTTGGTACAATTCCATTATATGTACGCATTTGGGTTATTTATACAAAAAGTAAAGAATAATGTTTGTAAAAACACATCAGTTGGTGGATCAATTGCAGAAGTGGTCTTTTAGAAGGAAATTTCAAATTAATACCTTATTATTTTCAATATTAATATAATTATAAACAAAATCGAATATTTCATAATTAGTGATATCATAATTATTTCAAAACCCATCGATTTTTCATGTTTAATTATCCCGAGAATAGTTTTGGAAGAGACAATAAATGATGGATTTTTTATGATAAAGAATATAGAGACCATATAGATGTTATACATAATTACGAAGAAATGAAATGATTTGGGTAGTATGCTATAAATATTATTATATGTTATTAAAATATTTTTAATTATATTTTTCTATTTTTAAATAAATTGATATTAATTATTTGATAAATTATATGATGATCATATCAAAAATATTTCATATAAATCACCCCCTTTCAAATAAAGTAATGAATAAAATTAATTTTTTATTCTTTTTTAAAAATATTGATAAGTGAAATTGTTTTTTAAAACATATGAATTAAATGTGGTATTTTATCTATATTTAATTATTTTTTCATGTTTTTTAACATTTAAATAAAATTGAATTTTTATTATATGAATGGACTAACCCACCACCAAATTCATAAAATCATATACTTTGTATGTGGCTAATATATTTAAATTTTATTTTCACATATAATGTATATTTAATAAAACTGATGAATACTTGTGTTTGTTTAAAGGGATACCATCTCAAGGAATGTGAGGTCAACTTTTTATAAAAGTTGTATTAAATAATTGAGCCATGTTATCCTGGACTGAAATAAATAACAATATTTAAATATTCCTAGTTTTGATAACTAACTCAGATTTTGTTTTCATCATTGAAATGGGGTCATTCAAATTATATATAAAATAATAATTTTATAAAATGAACCATTTTGGCTACAACATAATGTTTATTATCAAAATTACTATGTTATTTCCTGAGATTCCAAGGACCGGTGAAGTGTAATAAAAATTAAATCCCTTGAAAATGAGTTCTTGAAAAAAAAAGTTGTTTTTTAGAAGAAAACATATTGTTATTTCCATGAAAGATCCCCAAATGCATCTTTTATTCATCAAGATATAAATATTGATGATGAGAACTGCTAGTTGGTGGATTATAGTGTTTCTAATGTCAATGTTGTGACCAATTATTTTTTTAAATAAGGATAAATGATAATATTTAATATTATATAGAAATTAATGTTTCCAAATAGGAAGATATATACATTGGTATATATAAGAACGAAGGGTAAAATGAAGAATGATGTGTTACATTATAGTTTTAATCATAATCAATATTTATATATTTTTGATAAAAAATGTTTTTGTTTTTTATATTTTATATCTATATTACTGAATATTTACATGTAACATTGCTTTTCAGTTTCATATTATTAATTAAAATTATGATGACTTGTTATGTTTTTTAATTAATTTTATGATTTCTGGTCATCAACATGATGATTTGTAAATTTATTTATAGGATGCATCCAATACACTGTCAATTATGTGGTGTTTCATCCTAGAAAGAATAATGATTCCACACCCTATTCTTAAGAAGCACTCCTCTCATGACATCAATACTTAATTTTATAGTCATGTTTAATTTTTCGATTTAATTATTTATTTCGTTAATTTTTAATATTAATTGTTTTATTATATGTTTTTATCTATATATTTTTTATCGTATGGATATTAGGATGGCTGGTGTGATTCTATGGAAATATTTTTCTTTTCCAGGGGTTTTGTGGGAAAAGTTCCTATCAATAATTCACATAAAATGTTCAACCAATGGATTATAAGAAAATAAATAAAATATTTTATTTAAAACTTATTGTATCAAGAATATTATATTAATAAATATTTTCAGAATTTATAGTCATTGATTGATGATAAAAGGAGTCCTTTTTTTGGGAGGAATGGGAGCATTGTATAAATGAGTTTTTTTATAAAACTTTAACCCAAACGTATAAATAGATCTATGAGAAGATATTTAACATATTTTTATGATATTTATTTATTTAATAAACATGAATATATAACATACTTGGGTTGTAATGGATTTTTATATTATAGGATAAGTGAGACATTTCATAAGATGACATTATCTAGTTGACAAAAAATGTCAGAGTTTGGACACACACATTGAGTCGAGAGTCATATGTTTAGTATCCATTGATATAATATGGTATGTAATGAATTTTATTAATTTATATATACTTTTAATGTACTTTTTAAATCTATTTATATAGGAAACTATTTACCCTAATTTAACGAATATTTATGTTTTAAAAGAGAATATACATGGATTCTACAAGAAGAATGGATTTTAATGACACAGAACCTCATATTAAGGAATTCATTTTTCATGATTAAAATTAAATTAAGTAAATTATTTATTTTAATTACTAATTTAATTATAAGGAGTCCTATAATGTCGTTTCTTCTCGAAAGCAAGAGAATCAATCCAAGACCAAAACTACGTCTATGGACAAGTTATGTTTAAAAGATGTGTGCTGGATGTGGGTGACCAGGCATGGTATCAAGAAAGGTTGGGTTATCGTTATTAGTTTATGTTTGATGCCTAGATGTATTTTATTTTACTATAATGATGTAATGTTTTTAATAAGACGAATCACATACATGTTATCAATTTATTGTAGCAAATGAGGAGAGGTTGTGAGGTCAAGATAATATTATAAAAATAATGTAGAGAGAAGAAAAAGAGTAGAATTAGAAGTCTGATAAAAAATATTAGTAGTATTAGAAGATGATAGAGTAACAGGGATGAATTCAACAATGTTTAGGGATCAAGTTCCATCCAACTGACCATTTATAATGTCTGCCTCAACCTTTAATATTTATAAGTTTTTTTTTCAAAAACATATTACATGTCAAATGGTAATTAATTTTTTTTTATAAAGGTTTATTTTATTTTATATATTAGTATTTTTTCAACTGTAGGTTATTTCTATCATAAAAAATATTTTGGGTTTTTTATCTGATATTAATACCATTGAAAATAATATTATCAATGTTATTAACATTTTAATATGAATAATTTATTTACTTTTTTCATTATTATTATAGATTGGTTGGCATTTATATCACAATAAATTAATTTAGTCTTGATATATAGAATATAAAATGAACTGCAACACTATTTTCAATAATGGATTATTTTTAATGGATTTACAAAAAATGAATATTTTTAATGTAAATCTATAAGAAAATAATAAATAAAAAATAAATATAAATATTGTAGTGAAATAGATCATCCTTTATTCC
This sequence comes from Viscum album, assembly GCA_963277665.1. Taxonomy (NCBI): domain Eukaryota; kingdom Viridiplantae; phylum Streptophyta; class Magnoliopsida; order Santalales; family Viscaceae; genus Viscum; species Viscum album. The sequence goes on along the minus strand of OY728163.1, from coordinate 1,687,139,276 downwards.
TATAAAATTTTCATGATTTATTATTATTTTATATATGAATTATATATAAAAGTCACTCCAATATATTTTAACATTGATAACACAAGAGGATAAAGACATAAGTCATTATAATACTTTGTTCTTCTGGTTAACTAAAAAGATTCATTACAAAAAATCTACATAGGGATCATTGGTAAAAGGACCTTTTCAATTCCCATTAATGAAATATAAAATTCAAACAGAGGAAAAAGAGAAAGGTTCTACATTTAATGTGTAAATATGGTTTTCATGAATAATAGTTGTACCTTAGTTAATAAGGATAGATAACATTTAGAAAGGTTCTTTATTGAATAAAATATTTTCATTTCTACTAATTTCATATTTTATACAGCTTATGGATTACACATTTGTATCAAAATATATGACCCACGTATTTTCTTGAAGATAAAAAAACATGAGTTATGCCTCTGATCCACCAATAGAGTGATATTATCTTGGAGGGCTATAAAATAATTCCATCTATAATTAATGTTTTAAATGAATTTTTTTGATAAAATTTTATTATAATCCCAATGTAGCCAAAATCATCATTTATTTGTTATTTTTTGAAATTGATTACAATATTTTATATTTAAAAAATCATTTTTAATTTTTTTTGGAATTTATTTGTTATTTTATCACACAAATAAATAATTGAATGTTAGAAAAAAATTGAAAATAATGTCTTGGTATTTGATAACGAATCATGTTCAAAGACTCATATAACACCCAATTATGGTTTCATCGAATATATCATGAAATTGAAAAGAATTTGATTATATTATATGAAGATATTTAGATTATTTTATATAGAATCCAGTAGAAATATTTCATTTTACATTATAAGTTAAAATGGTCAATCTACATTTTAGTGGAAACGATTATATTTCCACATAGCTTCTATAATTATGAAATAATAAACAAAGTAGATAATAAACTTGGTATGAATTTATTGAAAATTACATTTATGGAGTTAGTGAATATTTTACACAATATTTCATTGATTTTTTAAATTATTTTTTGATATTATCCATTCTCACTCTTCACTATAAACCATAATGTAATGGTTTTTTTGAATGGATGAATTTTACCATATTATACATGGTGATATCCAAGATGTGTCATGAAAATATTATATTATCATTTCTCTAATATGAATTTCAATCAGTAGCATATAAACTAAAAACATGTTCTTACTAGAGAAGAAAGAAAAATCCAACTTGTGTTATGTAATGGTAATAAGTACATTATTTTACTAATTAATTTATGGGGATGAAAAAATTATTTATTGATTATCCTAGAAACAAATTTTCACTAAAACAAATAATGTTATTCTTTATAGGGAATACTGAAAAGACAAGATGATAATATTTTAATGATATATTAATATAATTATAATAATGGAATGAAATTTCATTTTCCACTAATGGGATCATATATCCAGAGGTGATAGAGGGAGAATGATATATTTTTTTGAAAATTTTAATAAAGATACGAAATATTTAAAATAGTAAAAATTCCATAATACCTAATGGATGAATTTATTCCATGTGAAAAAGTGAAATTTATATGTACTATAAAGGTTATAGAATTATAATGGTTTGGTTTTCATATTATCAAGGAGGATTTTTTTGAGAATAATGTACCACATTCCTACAAGTATGAAATAAAAACATTGATGATTTAAAGTGGAATGAATTTAGAAATTCTAAAACAAATTCTGTTTACTAAATTCAATATTTAATTTTCGTAGATCCTATAACTGATGTAAATTATATTAGGTAAATGTGTACTAAAGAATAAATTAGACATAAATGGTAAAATTATTACTAATAAGTAATTATTATTTGATGATGGATTTAATAAACATGATGGAATATACTATGATGAATCATTTTACCCAGTATTTATGATAAGATTCATTATTATTATACATTAACTAAAATCATTCCATGATTATAATAATTTAAAATGGATTAGAATAATTATTAACATAATGAAAATATTTTATAATATGTTTATATTAAAAAACATAATGTTTTAAGGAATCTAAATTTTTCAATACGGTTTTAATATTACAGAACTTAATTTATGGACTGAATGAAGAATAAAATTTATGTAATATTTCTCTTGATTAAGAAATAAATAAGTTTTGTTTTTTTAAGAATGGAATAGATCCATTTTTCTATAATATTTTTAGTGAGAGTTATGTTGTTTTCTATTGATATATGTAGATGATATTTGGATAACATGAAACAAGAAACCATTATTATAGCTAGTTAAGTTATGGTTGAAAAAATTATTCTCCATGAAGTTATTAAGGTAATCAAACTATATTATTGGGATAAACATAAAGAATGATAAATATAGGAGGATCCTTGGAATAATTCAATTACATATATTGATGATTTCCTAAACAGATACAATATGGAATAATATAATGGAGGTTTATTACATATTTAAAATGGAAAACAACTATTTAATAAAATATATCATCAAACACAATAAGAGAGACAAAGTGTTATAATAATCCCTTATGATTTAGTGATTTTATCAATCATGTATACCATAAAATATAATTTCCTAGATCTTAGTAGTACCTTGACCATGGTAGGTATATATCATAAAGAACCAAGAGAGAAACATTGGTTGTCTATAAATACTATCATGAAGTACCATAGGTGTATAAAGTATATGTTCTTTGTTAATAAAGGAGATGAGGAAGTTGTTGTGAAAGTGTATATAGATTCTAGTTTCCAAAAAATGAAAAAAATATAAAATCACTACCATGATTTGTGTTTTTTCTCAATGGAGGAATTGTGAATAGGATGTTTTCTAGGTGTCCAATTATAATTGATTCAATAGAAAATTATATGTACATTTAAAATTATTATGAAGCTAAAGGAACAATGTGGATCCACAAATTCATCCAATATGTTTTTTTCCTAAATATTAAAATTTTATTATTTTATAGCATGAAAATACTATATCAGTGTTCCTAGGTATAAAATATAGGTGACATAAATAAACAAAGAATACATATCAGAATTATGTCCTATTGAGATATTTTACTAAAAGGGGTAAAATTGAAGTGAGATGAGTATATATTGAGGATAATTTGGAAAACATATATAATAAATCTATACCTTAGAATAATCATGAAACTAATATGATACATAATATCCCTATAATTCACAATTGTTTGTTTTAGTAAAATTGGAGTTTATTGGAGTCAATTACCCTGAAGAAACTTTCTATGAACTTTTTATTAGTATAATATATATATATATATATATATCTGTGTCTGTCACATAGAGCTTTTTATTGTAAATAAATTAATAAGATAATTTTTTTAAATAGTTTTCACCTCAAGGGTTTATTTTAGTTTCTGATTATGTAGAAGGAAAATAAATTATATGAGGATATTCATAAAAAAATATCCTATGATATTGATACATCAAACAGGAAACGTACAAATTACATTTGACTATATGTTCCTGAATAATCATAATAATTGAGACCCCCTATATTTAATTTCACATTTTTGGGATCTCCAATAAAGGAAATCATGAGGAAATAACCACCAAAATAAATTTCACATGATTTATGTGTCATTAGACATTTATATTCATGATTTTTTATTATTACTTAGACATGGGATCAATATTAAAACGTATCATGGATTAGAAAAATATATTATTTGACGAAAACATTGGAAACACATGATGGTGGAGTGGTAGTGTGTGTTGGGTATGTTATAAATTTTATGAAATTAATTTAAATGTTCAGAGAAGATTAGTCTTTTATGTGTTAAGGATGAATATATTTATGGAAATTTTATTTTAATGGAACTATTTGATTAAAACAATAGCCAAAGTATTTTATAGGAGAGTTGAATTAAAAAATTCAATAAAAATTCAATCATATAGTATAATGACACAAGTATGCATTTAGTTTGATGAGATATCGATTGACAATGGTTTTATATTACATATTAGTATTCATAGGAAGGATATTATAGATTCAACAGTAATTTATTCCTTTATGAGTTACTATATGAGTTTTTAGAATCTAATATTGGTATTTTAGGATTTTCTATATATTTCATTGAAAAAGAGTCCTAGTGGGATACACACTAAGTGTCCCGATAATCTTCTTAAAATCTATTTAATTTATGTATGTATTAAAATTTTCCATGTATTTTCTTAATGTTGATTTGACCTAAGAAATTCAATAACAATATATTTGAGCTTAGAACATAGGATAGGAATTTTATATCGTGATTAATCATTAACCAAACGATGAATATAAAAATTTTTAATCTCATTTTTATTGAATATAGTAAAATAAATTTTTATTCAGGATATGTGAATTTTAATATAAATATTTAATTTCATCTTGTAACAATATAATATTTAATATATTTTATTGTTAATTTTTTGATAAATTTTATGAGATATTATATATCATTTTTAATGATTCAATTAAAATAATTCATTCAATATAAATAAATAAAACAATTAATAAATGAAATTATATTAAACTCATGTCAGGGAATATAGTAATAAGAATAATAATATTATTATCATATTTGATGTTGGGTATCGTATAGATTAAATTAGATAATAAAGACCATGTGAAATAATATTTTTTTAAACCTATGTATGTAATATAAATTAAAATATTTTCAAAGAAATGTGTTAAATACAAAGAAGTCGTAATATTAAATTCTCTCAAGTTATAGAGGATATTTTCCCATTTTACCCCCTCCAAATCTATAGAGAGAATAAGAGTTACTTATTTTGATCATTATAGAATGACGTGATGAACTTAAGCACTATATTTTAGAAACTTGGATATCAAAAATGTCATACAGAGAATCTTGGAGCACATCTGAATATATCTAGAGGAGTCATTGCTTGTATTTCCTATATAAAAAATCAATGCAAGTGTAGTGAATGAAAATTTATTGAGGAAAATACAATAATAAAGGTAATTTGTTAATTAATTTTTTATAAATTTACTTTTCAATAACCCATCTATAACATTTCAGGGTGTTTTTGTCTAATTACATGGATTAATCCCTTATATTTTTTGAAAAACCAAAATTGGGCCTCCACCTGATGCATTCATTGAAACTTGAAACATTAATATTGAAATTTAGTGTTAATAATATCATTATCATGAACAATAAGTTTGTGAAAATGTATTCTATGAAAAAAGTGTAAGGGCTAGTTTTATACTTTTAGTTGGATGAAGTGATTATTAACCCTTGGTTATGGATATATTCTCTTTACAATCATCGAGTTTAAGTGAATATAATTTATTCATTACCTCAAGATCATAAATATATATATATATTCTAGAAACATATTATATATTTTTTATTATGGTGAGAAACTAGTCATAAAAGTGTCCTTATCCAATTTTCACTCTAACATTACTTTTATGACACTGATATCCACTGTGTGCATTAATTTAGAAAACAATTAAATCATAGTGACCCGATGTGAAACACAATAATAATATTGATATATTACCTAAAGATAAAAACTATAATTACCAAAATATATAAAACATTATAATCTTCTAAAACTAGAGAAAATTGATGCAACCAATCACCCATTTCAGAAATAAAATACATTGAATTTCTTAAGTAATTAATATAATCTCCCTCTAGATATTTATTACACATCCTACATGATATAATCAACGTTATTATATAAATATTTATTCAGTTAAAAATAAATGTACATAATTAATCATTAATATCAGTATAACCATTATCATGTTTAAATCATCCATTATATCTCATGAATACAGATCTACGTTGTTTATAGACTAGGATTTTTTCCATTGGTCTTATATAGGATGTATAATTTCTACCAAAGGAAGAAAATAATTGGAATATTTCAAAGTTTCTTTAAATTATTCATTTTTATGAGGATAATATTATTAATAATCCGTTAAGAGGTCATATATCATATTTTTAGATTCACATATAAATTTTGAATACCTCTATGAAATCCTTCTAGAAAACCATACTGGTTAAATTGACCATGACAGTGATCATTCATTACAAGACCAAATTGTGAACATATGTATGTATCAATGGTTCTACATATATCCCATTTATTGATTTTTACACAATGGTTTAAAGCTATAAGATTTTTGATATATAATATCTCTTCTTCCAGTGATGTGGTGGGTGTATTAGAGTTGGGGTTGGGCCAATGATAGGGGATTCTTACATACCTCTACAAATAGAATAAAAATCCATGTTTCTTAGTTATAATTAAAGGGCCACATCATACCTTTTAACTTAAATTTATAAGGAATATTATGGTTCCTTTTGAGGTCACGTATCCTTTCCCAATGTTTGAACTTTTAATGATATACAACTAGGACCAATTATAAATATTTTAAGGTCATGTATCCATGACCAGGATGTATTCAAGGTTACATGAATAGGACTTATTATGATTATTTCAACATCATTTAGAATGTATTCTATTATACATAGTTGGAATTCATGAAATTTGGAATATAATGGGAATGATTACTTTAGATGGTTTTTGTGAGGCTTTTATATTAGAATCACATACTTTTTTGATCTAGAAGTTAACCCAGGCGATGGTAAATAAGTGCATTAAACTAATTTGGAGGCCCATGATAAGTATGGATCATTAATGATTCTTGGGTATTATATCATCAATGAGATCATAGTTAGGATATAATCACTAGTAATGAAGAGTCCCACTGCTTTCTGAAGGAAATTTACCCTAGTTATTAGGAGAATAAATTATTGTTAAAACCCCAAGTATCTAATCAGCTAGAGAGAAAAACGTGGGTGATATATTTTGAAACAGTTCCACTTCCCATGATAAAGGGATACATGATAATTAGGTATAATGATAGTGTTTTTATCTTATTTATGTGTCTTAGGAGTCCATGGAGGAGGCCAAGGACGATGTCAAACCTGGTAGGTAAATAGTTAAAAGGGGCTCATTGATAGGTGAGATAGGAAAATGATCAATAAAATTTGATTCCTAGGTAAATTGGGAACCCAGTTAGGTTACCAAGGAGGATAGGGATCCCAATTATATATCCTTGTTAAATGGGGAACCATATTATTTGTCTTAGGGAAATAAGGAACCTAGTAATGCATCCTTTGTTAATGGGGAAACCATTGATCGAGACATAAGCATGGCAACACTAAAAAAACCCCAAGTACAATGTAGAGTACAACATAGAGGAGTAAATATACTCTAAATCAGAGACTTGAGAGAATGAGAACATATAAGGGTAGCCCGAGAGTATAGTGAACACACCTTTATGGATATATTGGGGGAATGAGCTTTGGTATAGATATGGTTCCTAGATGGAATGCCCCAATCACATAGAAGCATCTGTTAAAGTGGTTTATTCACCCTCATCTTGGAGTTATCTAAGGTGAAATTTCATTTCAACAATCCAAATCATGAAAAACATAAATACAATTAATGTATATATTTCCCCTTATATTTGATTGACAATGACTAAATGTATTATTGGAAGGGCTATGAAAGGATTTTGTTTGTTCACAGGTGTTGTCATGGATTCTATTTTTCACTTCCTCAGCACTTGGTTTTGAAATTTGGGGTATATGGGTCCTTATATAAGCAATTATAGATTATATCCCATTTAAAAATTAGTAATTTCTCATGGTTCCCAACATATTAGGTATGGAAGATGATGTGGAAATGTGGTACAATATGACAATTGAAATGTTATGGTATATGGGTGACCTGGGATGGGGTAGATTGATGTTAATAAGACGTAAGTGTAAGATGGAAGAGTGCCTTGTTATCTTCTCCTCCATTGACAATTTTCATTTCATCTATAATATTTTTTGGGATTATTTCCATTAAAAAAATCAATAACTATAAAATTCACCAACATATAATTGTATCTGATTTTTATGAAGGGGACAAAATAATATGTTAAATATTTCATGGGTTTTCAATGAGCTCTTAGCACATGATCATATGGATGATGAATTCATCTTGTTAGATGTTTCACACTATATCTGCTTCTTGGAAAATTATTGGGTGAATCATAAATTTTTTATATGTCTTTTATTGAGATTTTGGTATGTCCCCATATCTATATCATTATGGTACCCGACGTGAGTGAAAGAGTGTGAGAGTTGGGAACAATTTACAGATTATAGTGTACTGGGTGGACGTTTCCATTACGAGTGAGTTTGTAATAAATGACTGGTCACTGATTCCTTGTTAAGTGCATCTGATAGTTACCAACTGGAAATTGTGATCTGGGTATCATGACCTACGTTTGGGGATCTTGGTGTAATTATAGACATAATAATTTTTTTACCTTCTTAAAATTTTCATTGCCTTATGTCTTTATCCTCATATCCATTTTTTTGTTTGGGTCATAATGGAGCTAATATTTATTAAATTATATTATAGTAAATATATTGATACACAATCACCACTACTGACACATATGTTGTGGATCACATTGAATATCCAACTTATTATGTTGGACTCAAATCATGACACCCTATAATGTTATGTCAAAAATCACATTCAAGTCACTCTGGGTTCACATTGATCAAATATCTAATATCATATGAGATCCCTACTAATATATTTGGTTCTTCCACTAATTCACCTATTTGAAAAATAGATAAAATTCTTCTTTGTATATGGATCCCATCATTATGAAGTGTCTAAAAAACATTTACCACAATGGGAATACCATTTTTGAAGGAATTGATATTGAATCATACCACATGGATCATTCTCATTGGAGGATGATTAGATAGATTCAAGTTAATGAATGGTTCAATAAAATATACTTGGTTATCAAGTGATATTATACAGTGCTCCAACAATGTGGGTGGAGTTCCAAATGGGATATCTGTTATAAGGTAAATTTCATTGATGAAAGGGTGTGGCTATATTGGGTGAACCAAATATTCTTCAAGTGTGAAGACCATATCAAGATTATGAGTCATTATGTGTCCACTTAGAATACATTTCTCACTACTTATCAATATATTGATCTCATCCATGAGTTGGTTAGTTGATGGAGTTCCCAAACAAATAACATTCACCTAATTCATAGGGTAGTTGTCATAAGTATCAATGGAACCTATATAATTTTGGGAGTATCTATATCTATTAGGGTGTATGATGAGTTTATTCATATCAATAACTCCTTGGCATAATCTGAGAATACTCTTTTTTCTAAAATATATATATTGAATATTATTAAAATAATGCAAAAAATGTTCATCCCCTTCCCAATATCCCCATTATTGCATGGGTGAATATATTGTAATGGCCTCATGTGTCAAAACCCAAAGGGAAAGGGCTGATAACCAATCCAACAGATATGAATGTGGATGTAAATAAATCCAACCCATTAGTAATGATGAATAGTATACAACTTGGGGTTTTCGAATCATTTTAAAAGATAAATTTTGGTATTCAACTGACTGGTCTTCTGGTGATGTTTCTAAGTTGGTGGTTATTACTTTCCCATGATTCCCACCATAGGGTAATTTCTACCAATTTATTGGAAGATTCAAATTTGACATTGGGAGTATGAGTAAACATTATTACACCAACATTTCAATGACTACATAAAGTGATAGGTAATGTTCAATATGGAAAAAATACACATAGTGTTTGTGGTACAATCTAACTCTTTCTTAATTGGATAACGATTCATCTTGGTGGATACATCCTAGTGAAAACTATTTTTGCCACTCAATTTTACTTTAAGCTCACATTGATGGATATTGATCATGTGTGTTGGATATGTATGGGTGATTAGGATCTTTATCTTGTTGTAGGGTTATAATCAAAATATCGGTCTAACCCTTATCCGGATCACATTAGAAAGCAATTAAAATGCATATATGTGGTGATCCTTTCTCCCTATTATGGGGTGCAAGGTGATAAAATCCTTATAATCATGTGTTAATTTTAGATAATTTTGAAAAAAAATGATTCCAGTGAATTGATAAATAAACCAAAAATTAATTCTCTTATTTGTATTCCCTTGGAGGATGATCGGTCATTGATCAAATGTTACCATTTTTTGTGTTTATAGGAATAACCCCTTGAAAATAAAAGACAAACTTTCGGATAAGGGGAATTCATTGAAGAACATTATTGGGGGGATTTTTTAATAATTCTATATACCATGATAGATAATATAGTGAGCTCCGTTATTGATAGTGGTATTATAGTTTCATAGAATCTAGAAAAAGAATCATACTCAACAACACTAGAGGCATCAACCACCCAAGACGTCCATGGAATACATGTTCACCAGATATATCTAAAATTGGAACCTCTTGAAATAGAATAAATAAATTAATTTTAAATTACATCTTCACTATCATCACACATCTTTCAGAAAAACCTTATCTAATAGAAAATTCATGTTCTAAAAGATAAAAATGACATTTGTGATGAAGTTATCTCTAATAACCAAATAACATAAGAAAAAATATATGAAAAAGTACATCACCTTTGAAATTATTGATATAGGGAATATTTTCAATGATTTGATCACTCATAACCCATAACCAAGATAATGATTAAAGAGGATCACCTTCAACAACTCTTTAGTTTATTTGAATAGGATTCTTCAAATACTAAGAATTTTATGACATCATCAATAAAATTATAGATATATGAGGGAAATTATTGATCAAAAAATAGAATATTTTTATATTATAAATCCAAAACCATTTTATGGTGTATAAGGGGATTGATATTGAAGTGATGAATTGTGAAATTGATGATGATTCATGGTTTTGTGACAATTTGTCCACTTAGATTGTGAAATTAGATGAACATGAGTCTAATGTGGAATGGGTGGAAGAAATAATATGTTATGTGGTGGTAAAAATTAATATTCCTAAATAGAAGAAAAAAGAACTAGATTAATGAATAAAATAGAAATTTCCTTTAGCTTATATTAATGCTTCTAGGTGGGTGGTTATCAAGTAAACAATCAATGCTTCCAATGATAAATTAAGTGATTTTTAGTGTTTATCCAACTGTTTATTTTCATATTTTGTTTTGTTTTTTACCATTCTTTAATTTCATTTCAATAATGGGAATGATATATAGTGTGAATGTTCCTCAATTGTTCACTCAATAAAAGAAAATATTTTTCGGTTTCAAATCAGTACCAATTTTGAATCTTCTATTAGTATTTTAATTTTAATCTATGAGAATATATAAGACTCCTAAAGAGTAATATCATATAAATTGAATACATATGAATTTTGAATGAGAATGGATCTGGTAACATCATAACATCGAAACACTTAATCAAATCATGAAATTTATAAATCCATCTATTATCTTTTAAGAATATTCCCCTATATGGATATAAGAGAGAACAATATACAATATGTTTTCCATAAATATAGTCAAGGGAATGACTGTTAGATAAATGGATTTAAATTTTTTTCCCTTGAACATATACACATATATGAATATATAAAAGCTATATATGTTACATTTATTCCTTCACTATGATCCAATGTTATTCAATTATGACATGATAGAGTGAGTGACTCAACATAAATCCTGAATGGGGGTTTCTCATATGGATTTTAATGATCAAAAGGTCTCAAGTACCATGAAATTAAACATTCATTCATTATGTACAAATTATGTTATCAAATATATGTGAAGAATAGAAGGATGACATAACATTTTTGTTGATTGATATTCTTATTTTGAATTACATTAATCCTTTTAGAGTTATCTTAAGGTATCTAAAATCATTAAGTATTTTTTATTTTCATCTTAATTATTTCGTAATCAGTGAATCAGGAGAGCATTATCGAGCATGAACATGAATTGTTCTTTATCAAAATTTTATTAGGTTTTTACCTAAAAATTTATTTGCATTCTCATTCATAAATACTAAAAAATATTTTAATGTTATAAAATCTATATTCCTAGTGAATAAACACGTGAAAGTTTCCAAGTATTCCTTTAGTGGGTTTTAACATGCTGAGTACCATGCCTTCATCCATTAGAAATTTGATTTCATATAAGTCAAACTAAATATGATGGGGTTTTATGTTAAAAAATTTAACTAAAATATGAGATGGTCAATAACAAATTGTAAAACCAATTTCAATAATTATAATAATATTAATATTTACACTCTCATTGATGGGTGTACATAATTTAAGGCCATAATGTTCATATGAAAATTTTCTAGAGTTCACGTTCACAAAATAATTAACGGTATAGTGGTTTTCCATTTGGTGGAAAATGTATAATTCAAAAAATGTGAATGATGAAAACACCAACCAGAGTAAACATGGGTAAAAATTGGTTCATGTAGATTAAATTCATAATGATTGGATAAAATGATGATTATGAATTCTATATAGATTTATGTATACACTGATTACCAGATGTTAATGAGTAAGGGTCCAAATTAGTATAAAAACATCAATAAATGGTGTACGAAGTTTTTGATCATAGTTTTTTGATAGAAATAATATGGTCTTGACAACATAATTCATTATTTATAGAAAAGAGTGATTCAACACCTTCGATAATGAATTATAATGAATTAAATCATATCTTGAGATATTTGAATCAGGGGGTGGTGAAATGTAACATGAATGTTGAGGAGTACTACAAAAAATATTTGAGTAAATGGTCTTATGAATATACTATCGAGGGTGTGTAGGGTTATAAGATCTTATCAATGCGATAAAGTCATTACACTTGTTAGAAAACTGTACATGAAGATAGATTCTCATAAAACATTAGTGGAGTCCATTTTTGAATCAGATATAGTCATTACCACTAGTCATGGAAGTCTTAGAATTCTCATATGCTCCAAGTATGAAATGTGGTATATAAGAAGATGTTTATCAAAATCAGATTAAAACACCCCGACCCAAACCTAACAAAGGTTACACTATTATGGAATGGTAAATGGGAGTCGAATTGGATGAAATATTATTGATGGTTCTAAGATAGATTAGAAAATATAACTACATATATTTTGATAATAGGAATAAGGGAACACATAGTTCTTTAAAAATATCCTTATTCTGATCTAGTTCATGAATAGGGGTGATGATGGTTTAACCTAAATATAATTCTATTAAAGAAACCAAAATTTATATCAGGTAGAAAACACTAGGATGTAGTTGACGAATGGAGTTGGTTGGAATTTCTTATTATAACACAAGGACAATAAGTGAAACCCCAATTTGAAATGATGGACCTAAAAACTATAGTAGTAGGAAATAGAGAATTAGAATGAAATTCAATAATAGGTCTATAGTAAATGATCTAGAAATCACTATTTATCATGAAATAACACTATTCATTCCAGAAATAGTTCTAAAATTATTATTTTCATAGAAATGTCTCATGTTCATGTGACATGGTAGGGAATTATAATTTATATTTTTGTGAAAAGGAAGAAAATGTGATTTTAATGAGGCCTTACAGCTATTATAGGATGAAATGGATTTATCTTAATGAATAGTAGTGTGAATGCCTAATGTAGGTGATGTTGAGATGCACATATTATGATGGAATGAGATTCTATTGGGAATTTTCATCCAAGTACATGATGGACACTTGGAGTTGCTTTATGGATGCACATAGGATAAGAGTTATAGGATCCTATATATAGTTTCCTAGTGTATGGTAATTTTTGAATTCATGATTTGAACATCTGTACCCAAAAAATAGGGACCCTTAGGTAGATACGAATCATATATAAAGACTGTAGGTCTTATAGAATATATACCTCTAATTTAAGATCATGTATGATAAAACTTCATTTTATATTGTTTAACATCATATAAAAATGACTATATACCAAATAAGAAATTTCCAAGAGGATAATTTTTAATCAAAGAATTTGATATAATAGTGCAGGGTTAACAAAAGGAAATTTATTGTAAAATAACATTGGGATTGGGTGGGAGTTAAATAATTTTTTGTTAATGGCTATATTCAAGATAAATTGTTTGGATATCACTATATATCATGGGATATGATGAATCAATTTAGAGGCAGTTCTATGTAAAAATATATATCCTCAATGTAGAAATTAATATAGAAAAATTGATTTCAATTTATAGATAATACATTTAGATGAGGATTATAAATGATGAAATTATAGTTCCCAAGATGGTAAAACCATGTATAAAATCATTATAAATAATGATTTTATCAAAGTTTAGTTGACACAAATGTAAACATAATGTTAAGGAGTAATATAAATACACTATTAGAGAGTGGGGGATTATATGGTAATGATATTTTCTAGCTAGACCAAATATAAGAGATATGTATGTCACTTTATAACTAATGATAATAAGAATAATGTGATAAAATATTCATGGAAAAATATCATTATACAGATCTGGATCATTTATGAAATAGTAAAGGATAAATATAATGAATCCCTTGTGAGACAATGAAACCCAATATAACTTGGTAGAAGATTCATTTTCATGGAAAAACTAGTCATGAAAATAGAATCTATTATTGATCATGGTATGAGATATCTTAGCTCACTTTTAGTCTTGTGAAAATGGGATTCGAACAACAAGAAGTTCCTAAATGGGAAATTTTATCATGGGATATGATTATATGCATGGAGCCATGTGAAATGAATATTATACGAATCTAGATCTCATATAAGAAAATATGGTCATATAAAATAGTATATTTTAATTAGTTTAAGGTTCATAAAGGGTGGATCATACACAAAAAATATTAATGTCATGCGACAAAGAAATTAGATGTCGTGTAGTGTAGGGTAAAATTATGAAGAACTTTATATACATTTCATTGCATATATATGGATCATGTAAAAGACAAAATGGTTCTATACTAGTTTCACATTATTCGAGAAAGGTAGACATGAACTGATAAAATCTCAGATATATAGATGGAATACAATTTTCAATGGGGTAAAACATACCGATATGTCTGAGTTAGAAAGTATGGATATAACTATATATATGAGGATAATAGGAATCAAAGAAAATTTAGTTATTAATGTCTATATCTCAATATTTTTATCTCATAAATTGGGAGAAATGAGGTATCTTCATTATGGTTTTACTTGATGGTGGTAGACGAAATGTGAACAATTAAGAGTCTGATCACAAGAATTAAAGATAGTTAGATTTTTAGATTAACCCAAAATAAGAAGTGAATACATAACTATAAATTTTAAGATAAAATGAATCAATAATTACAATGTTTTAGGTAGAACCTAAAAGAAGAAGTTCTTGTGGGGTGGTCTATATGTCATCTACTTTGACATCATGTTAATGGTCCATCATGTCTTGCTCTTTAAGTTCAAATGAAGAAGGGAATCACATATTGGATATTAAATTTATTATATGACTATCATGGTTTATTTAGTTTATGGTCTTTAAATAAGGGACATCTTGTATTTTAGATTACATTTGTTTGGTGAGTGAAATCCCTAAGTAGTTTGAGGACAAGAAAAATAGGCATTAGGAAACCATCATAATGAAATGAGAAATATTTTATAGAATGCATTACATGAGTATCAACGTTGATATACCATCCATAATTTCTATTCTCTGAGTAAGCTCCATTGACATTGAAATTATGTAAGTGGTAAAGACGTTAACACATTGATCAAATTTTTAAATGGTTTCTTGTAGGTATTAGAGGAGTACTATGATCCAATATTAAGTCTCCTTAGAAAAATGAGTGGCATTAGGCAATAAAGTTGAATGCTCATATGACATCATTTTAATGAACATTAAAGTTTTCATGTGTATGTAATATTTTTTATAAAATATATATAATTTATCAATTCATATAAAATACTACTCATCCTTTTATAAGACATCAAAAATGATGATGTAATGTCCTAGAAAAAAAATCATATATGGTAATAACAACTTATTTCCTACACATGAGTGATTGTATGGAATCATCTATAGTTGTACAGTTCATAGTGGGATAATCACATAAATTATAATATAATTAATCTATGTATCAATTCTTATATTTATACATTATATTTTGAAGGATATTATATAGAGTTTTGTTTATGGGATCTATCTACTTATTTGCTGGTTCATGATAGTGGGATAGATAATTGGACTAGATATTAACTACATATATGGAATCTACATTTCCTAAGCACAAAAACTGGTTTAATTATTCCTTAATATGGTTATATGGACTCTAAATATTGTAATTATGTTAGACATCATGAAATTAATGATATATTTTATTATTAATTCCTTGAGGGGAATCACTTTGACCCAATTTTATGATTAAATAATTCTAGTAATAATGAATAGTGATAGGATATCTATAGATGAAGGGTATATAACTATATAATTTATACAATATTTGAATAATATATTACAATATTTTGTGGTTATAATCAAATATCACAGATGATGGATGAAATTGTCTTGTATTTGACAAGAATAGCATTATTATTTTTTTAATTCCACATAGTCCTATATCATTAGATTCCATAAGTGTCCAATTATACAAATTTTGAGTAATATATTGGATCCTGGATATTGTATACTATTGGTGCCATCATAGACTATTTATATAATATGGGGGTCTTCATTCATGAAATTAATTCTAGGATTATCCCATAAAAGAATAATTTTAAGATGAACTTCATCGAATTCAGGACCTTAAAAATAGTGTAATTTTACTTTCATTGATGGATATCTCCATTATTGAATCAATCTAGTTGGGGAGCCCCATTTTATAGGTGATTTTTAATAAGTTATATCGATCCAATCATGTTATAATTGAGTGAGGGTAAAAAAATTCCACCATCTATGATGTTATTATATTCATTTATATGTTCTATATCATTATAAATAAATCGGGAGGCTTCCCTATGGTGTGTGACAGGAATTAATGTCTTGTCCATATTAGGATATTCCACGGATAAAAACTCACTGCTTAGTGCATGAACTTATCCAATCATTAATCATAGGTTGTGATACAGAGTGTGATCTATGGATAATTATATTGGTTGTGAAATAAAATATACAATCATGTGATTCATGGACACATGTGTATTATTCATGATGTATATATATAATTAATATGATATTATACATATGTGTCTACTTTTAATACATGTATGCGGTTTATTCATTTTTCCTATATGTAATACATGAATATAATATAATATATATATTTTTTATTTCTCTCAAATGATTTATTCATCAGTTAAAATCCATTTGGAATGGATTAATTTGTTTTAATTTATTTATTTTATTGAATTCAACAAATAAATACCCCAAAATTCATTAATTCAAAAAATGTATAGGTGCCTAGTTCTTTAGCTATATAAGAAGATTATATCCACTCTGATTATTTGGAAATGTGTTTGTGCCTATAAAAACACTCTTACTCCTGACACCTTATTTCTGTCATTTGAGAAGGCTGTATTACCCCATCGGATTTAATAAATTCTCAAGAGAAATTCGTGGATCTTTTGTCTCGTGTACTCCTTGAGAGTTTGAGTGATCTAGTTAACTGCTCCTCTTTATCTTACTCAAACACACTTCATATAATTTAGATAAAAAATTAAACCATTCTTAATATTATGGTACTCTCTTTTAAAGAATTAGTTACACATTAATTTCTAGAAGATAATTTTCACATTTTTTGGGTTTTATTCTATCAAAAATGATCATTAAATGATAATATAAAAAACATCAATGGTATAAAAAGAAATTTATTTATGTTTTTAATGTGTTTTAATCATTATGTTTCAAATAAAAAAATATATATTTTAAAAAAAATTGGGGATATTTATAGAACCCTATGTGAGTAGCATAATGGTAAATATTATTTTCTCTTATATGGGAAGAAATTATAAAAGTTACACCCTTACATGATCCATTATATAATGGTTGATATTCAATTACCTTTATAAAATACCCTTACATGATACCCTTAAACAAAAGGTCCATGTAAGGGTAACATCTTTGTTACCTTTACAGAAATGGGTTGCATAATGATAATACCCTTACTCAAAGGGGTTTACATAAGGGTCATTGGAATGCTAACCTTGCACATAATGTTATTAGGTCTTCTTTATAAGAATCCATAATTTCTACCATTACATGGAATATACACTATTCATGTACCCTTAGTAAAATGAGTGGCGTGAAGTTATTATCCTTAGACAGTAGTGCCTTGAAAAGCTAATTCAGGACCTACCCTAATGTGATGTCTTTAAATAAGTTTAATATTTCATATACCCTAAAAATAATGAGATTCATAAACGTATTAAGTGACTAAACTTTATTAAATTCCATTCAGAAAACTCATTTCATGGTTATGGGGTATACCCTTACAAAGAATAGAGATTCTGCTTAAGGGTTACATGAACAATATCAAAAATTTTATTTAAATATTCAATAGTTTTAATGGTTTATAGAATTTTTATGAATAAAAAAAAAGTATTTAGGAATATTAAAATTCATAAGGATTTTATAAATAATTAGATTAATTATAAATATTATATAATTAATTAAATAAATGATTGTATAATCTTATTCTCAAATCTTAAAGGTTTATATTCTAAAACACCTTTTAGATAATTAAATGGAATTACTTATGTTCTAGAAATTAATGGATTATTTTTAAATCATAAGTGGTTATTTTTGAAGTGTTTATAAATTAAAAAAAATGATATTATGATTATATATTTTTTATAAACACACATTGAATAATTAAATGCTCTTTCATTCATGAAATATAATATAATTTATATTTAATATATTATAAGTATAGGTTTATATTAAAAGGGATATAAAATGATTATATACTTGCTAAACTGAATAATTTTATAATTAGTATTTATTTATGAATAGTTTATATATGTCTCTTGTTTTTGAATATTAATAAAATATTTATTTTTAAATATTCCTTAATATTCATTATTAGTAAATTAATTATGAAATATTAATATTTTTTAAGCCCATCATTATGATAAATTTCTTCCAGGATATATCCTTTTATATCATTATAGGTTTGATATCATAAAATTTAGTTTTTTTCTACCTGGACATCAATTTTTATTTTTAGTTATGAGATTTAGAATAGTTGTGGTATAGTTTGGGGACACTAAGAGTAAATATTTTCCTGAATTGAATTATTTTAAGAGTAAGGTCTACCGAGTTTTAGGGACTTCGTGTCATACCAACTACATTTTTAGACGCATTCCATTGCTAAGAAAATGAATGGGTTTAGAAATCTACCTCACTATTATTATTCTTGTGGATGTTGTTAATCATTTACAACTGTACTCTTTTATATGAAGAATTCATTCACCTTATGTATATGATAAATTTGGATATGTATAAATATACATGAATTCTATATTTAAGATATTAACATTTACTTTTGAGTGGTGTAAAGTGTTATATATAAATTATGTGTGAAAAAATTAACAGAGTGGTTGAAATAAGGATTCCAAAACATTATCATTGGAAGAATGGATATAGAAAATAAAATAAAATTGGATAAAATAATTATTAAATAAGATATAATACCTATGAAATTAATAAAAATAATATTTATAATAAATGGGTATGATTTTAAAAATGAAACCCCTAAAATAAAAATTGAGAGATTCCTTCCAGTATATCAATTGGAAAGACCCAAATCAATTAACCAAGTTAGTAATTAAAATGTTGTATTCCCCTAGATTTTATTTTATAATAATGAAAAGTTACGTGTAAATATGGATTATCATATTGGGTAGGTCATGCCAAATATGGATGGCACTTGATCTTCTTCTATTAGCTTCTTATTGGAATTTTATTTCTTTACAGTAGCTAGGAGACCCTAATAGGTTGGATTTCTAATGGAATATACTTGAGTGAATCCATATGATGGATTTTGATAAAAGGGTATCCCATTAACTATCTAGGAGTCACAAACATTATTATTTGAATGATTCCCTTCCTAAATAACTAGTTTGTGAGAAAAACTCCAAATAAGACTCATTTCTTATTGAAATATAGATATTGTCTCATTAAATGGATATGATGTATTTTAAATCGATCTTAGTGGGGATCATTAATTAAAATTACATGATTAAAATTACTTGATTTAAATATTTAAGACATGATATTCATATGATAAAAAGTAATATTTTAGACAAATACATCATCATCATAAAATAAAATAATTTAAGTCCTTTATATAAGAATATGAAAGTAACTCCTAATATTGGTTCCTTAAAAAATGTTTTTGAGAAGGAGAATTATTCTATGTGTCTGAAAATGTCATTTTAAAATAGCTCGATGTTAATGATATTAAATAATAAAATCAAGATGCTTATCGAAGCATTTAATAATTTATCTAATGTTTCAAATGAACTATATTTTAAATAACATCTTGAACTCTAGTCTCAAATACTGAATATAATTATTTATGTTAATAATAATTTGATTGAATATTCTTGGTGAGATATCTGAGTTCATATATGTATTATTCTTGTTTTGGAGTTCAATATTTTTCCAACTATTACAATTTTCCCGAAAGATAGTTGAATTTAATAAATTATTACAGAGTATTCTCAATGTGTAGAGAATAGATAAATTGGGTTTATTATTTTTATGTTCCATTAGTGTACAGAAAATACAAGGATTTAATGCTCATAATTGGAGAAGATAAATATGGAAATTCAAATAATATTTCATCAAGGAGATAGTTTAGGTTATTTGAAGCTTTTAATTGTTATCCGCAAGGAGTAATGATTCTTAATTACGGGATTATCTATATTACCTAATAGTGTTTTTCAATTCCATGGAATGTAAATGTCTGGAATATTTTTTATAGAAATAAATTCATTAATTTTTAATGGTATAAGATATATAATGTATACTTTATAGTTTATAAAATATATATTAGTTGAAAATAAAAGGAATCGTTTAAGAAGAGCATATAGTTTTCATTCATGTAATGAACAAAATAGTGTATACGACAAAAATATAATTTTAAATATTGTTATCATTATTGGATGAATATGAGTAAAGGTACTATATCTTCAACACACTTCTATTAAACTATATGAGTTGTTAAGAAAGAGTTATTATGAAAAAATGACATTAATAAATTGTATACATTGAGTTTATTATTCATTGGATTCTATAACATGTTTTCAGAATAAGATTTGGACAAAAGTTATTTATATAGGATAATGTTATTATCCATCTATTTTTTAAAATGTGATGGAAAGTGATTCCCACCCAGTATTGGTATGTTTTAATGAATAAAATATTGGTTTTCAAGAAAATAATGTAAACACAAAAAAGCCATATGATATCTAGAAAAAATTCTTTATTTGTGAGAAATTCTTACTAAAAAATGATTTTAATTTCCTAAAACACAAAATAGTTTTTTTCCATAGAATGTTATTCTGAAATGATAATAGTTTCTATGATTCTAGTGGAAGGTTTATTGGTCTTAGAAAATATAAAAGTTTACAAGTAATATATTTTAGAATATTTATTTAAAGTGGTTATTTTCTTTAGTTCCAAAACTGTTATGATATGTGAAAATTGAAAAAATAGTAAATAATTATATTTAAATATTTAGATAATGTGAATATCATTATAATCTAAAATATAATAAAAATATATGATTATAGTGACTTTTTATGTAATATCTAAAAGAATTTTAGGATATGCAATGATAAAGAAAAGTATGAAGAGTTACATATAGTTACCATAATAAGTTAAAATCACTATCCCCAAAATGTTTAGAGTAGTAACAACTCAAAGTGTACCATGTGGTATCCAAAAAGAGTTTAGGGTATGAATTTAAATCTAAATGTAATGAGTTACATTAGTTACTGTAATGATAAATATATCACATTATCATAAAAGAGTTTAGGATGTCTAGGTAAAGTGATAATTTAAATAATTACATAATTTAGAAAATATATTGTCAAAAAAGATTGATAGATGGGTTCTGATAATTAGTATGATGTGCATAGAAGGAGTAATATGTAAACAATAGAAGATAACATTATAAAATTTGATGTTATAGGATTTTGAATATGGGTTAAAATATTTGAACATAAGGAATTTGATTCATAAGTCTCACCATTATTCAAAATAGCTTACGTCATAAAATTTACTAAATATGTGTTTAGTGAGTGTATTTTATCAAATGATCACAAAGAGATGTAATGAATATTACATATGAATATAATGTTCAAAAACCATTATAGAAGGAACAATATGTGATTCATATAGAATCTATGGATATTTATAACATAAGAGAGTTTTTTATGGCTGTAAATATATAATGTATTTATAATAAATGGAAATCACCATTTATTATTCGTTCATGTGTGATGTATATCTACAATACACGAATGGTCTCCACTCAACGTATAAATATTTATTTTTCCATAATAAGGGATCATCATGCTGTATTTGTGATGATTTGACAATGTTAACATGAATAGATTCATATATCCATTATAAAGGGTTGTATACGAGATATGAAGAATATGTCTTTATGGTAATAATTAAATACCTATTACCTGGATTGATCTGAAAATGTTTTTATCCCTGAATGTCATATGGTTATAGATATATTTTTATATGAATTATTATTATCAATATTTCTTACCTGAGGTTGGTGAGATACCTATCATGAGGACCCCTTTACTATGATACCCTAATTACTCATTTCTACATATAGACATATATTATAATGGGGTTTTTAGGTTTGTTGTGGGTAATATCATCAGTTGGGGTGAATCCACGAAAGTATTTTTCAACATGATTGATTCGAAAATAAATTTTTCCATTTTTGGATTTATACTAATGAAATGCATATCAACGTGACATGTTTAACTACTTGGAAAAGTGACATGTGATGTAGTTATTAGATAAATTAATGAAATTTGAGGTATTTATTAAATTGGTTAGTATTTTTTAGAGATTTACGAAATGATCAGAGGTTATACAAGATTTATATGTTTCATGTCTAGTGGTCTCTTTATGTCATGGAAAAAGGGATTATATAGGTATACATATGATATATATGATACATATTGTGTATGAAATGTTTTAATAGAGATTTGACTATGTTTTTTTGTGATCACACCAGACCTCGTAGTAGTTTAAGTAGCACCGATTCTTTTAGACAGGATACTCAATGAAATTGAGACACCGTAGTTGTTTCCAATGTTGCTAATGCTGACATGGTCACACAATTTGGCCCTAAGAAAAGGAAAATTTTTGATATAAATTTTTTGTTCAAATTTCTATTAGTTTAATGGAAAAAAATATAAAAAAGAGTTTGGATTGATTCAATTAGAGTTGTAATATTTCACATTGTTTCCTTGTGTGATTTTTGTTCATGATAGAAATTGTAGGTTGTGAACTAAAATATAAATGCATGAGATGCATGTACATAATCATATAACACATAAAATTTATATAGACATATAATATAACATATCATATATATTTTATGAACATATAAAACATGAAAGTGAGGAATGTATGTTTTCATGTATGTGATGAATGAATATATTATATACATGATATATATATATATATATTATTTTTCTATTCGGAATAGTTATTTCATTAGTTATAATACATTATGAATTGATTTATTGAATTTATTTTATTTATTGTAATTAATTAATTTAATAAAAACCCTATAATTTATAATTTCATATGAAATAGTGATGCCTTAGGATTCATTTATATAAGAGGATGATACCCTCTCCCAATATTGAAAAATGTGTATGGAGAATTTCTAAAACATATTCCTCATAATTCCCATTTATGTCATTAGAGAAGGAAATATCACCCCATAATATGTATAGTACAATCATGATGAAATCATGTATTCATTACCAAATGTACTTCATCAAAGGAATGTATTATTTTTTCCCCTACTCCTTATGATCATCCTCAAACAGTCTCTATATAGGGATGATTTAAATAGCTTCTGTTTGAGAAATACAAGTACTCTATTTTTACGTATTATTTAAATGTTAATTTTTAAGTATTAGTCACATGAGATTTATGTTAACTTACATAAGTAACTATCATTATATGATCATGTGAAACCCATTAAATTTATCTGTAAACAAATATGTATATGTAACTATGGGAATGAAATTTTCTTCTTGATGGAATAATAACCAATGATTTCCTTGATCACTATATCTAAATGACCCCAAAAGTTTAATTAAGAAATAATTATTTATAGTTATAGATTTAATACTATAAAAAGGGATTCGTATTCTGACTTATTATCTATACATCCCTTTAATAATATAAAGGAGTAAGAATGAATCATTTTCTATAGGGAGATAAACACATTCCCCAATCTAACCATGTTGAAATTTAGATTTTCCATCCCTCAACCCCTTGAGCTCTTAAAGGATCTATAAAAGTACATATTCAATGATGAGGAGGTTTTATGAAATTAGAAGACATATTCATTTGGGATATATATATTCAATAGTGATTTATCTTTGGTAAAATATATTACATGTAAATATAGTAATTCATTCCCTTTGATTTTCTTTTTAGTTACCGATTAAATGTTAAATTAGTGAAAAATGGTTTCCCATTATTCTATGTATCTAGTCATAATTATATGACTAAGTATATAGTTGAGAATAATTACATGGGATACCAGGTGGAACTTTTGGTGTTGAAAATAGTGTTTTATCTTTTCCATTATGTAAGACAATATAATGTATCTTTCCTCAATATCAAATTATCTAGTCTCAACATCAAATGTAGTGTCATTGATATAATAGAGATTAATCTCATTATTTTATCATTACTCTCTGAAAGGATGGATCCAAGTGACCTTTACGTTGTTTACTCGTACATGATAGGTGTAGGTTCCAGGCACATCGGAAGCACGTTAGTGGGTTTTCTCAACATTAATTTTAACTTTAAACAACATTCAATCCGAGATCTATCACGATTTAAAACTCCGAATCTTTGGAATAGAATGAAGAACGAAAAAGAAAATAAGTGTCCCAGAACACTTGAGATAGGTTCATCATATGTTGGTTATAATTTATTTAATTAATTCATAAGAATTACCTAGATGTAATTCTTTCTTTGTTGGAGTCTCCGTTCATGATCATGTGATCCATCGTTGCTTTGTAGAATATAAGTACAAGATTCCTCTAGCGGTTATCCACACGTGCTCCATGTATCTTTAGACACCGCCGAAGGGATCTCCGAGTGCTAGCGTGGAAGAACCTTTGCCTGCGATGTCTGCCTTCTATCTCCTTGATCCGGTGGAGGATCTCACTCTCGTAACTTGAAATCATTCTTGGTGGAAAGGGAATTCTCTCTTGGCTTGAGAGTATTTCCAAATTCGTTTTGCATAATAATGGCTCTCACTCAATGAGAATAATGTAATTTGATATTATAATACATAGAATAATAAAAATGAATTAATTGCCTAAAAGGACATAATAATTTCATTTATTTCATAGTAATACCCCATGTCTTAATAATGATAGTTGACCATTATTATTACTTGACAAGTACCGAACATATTACATTTAATATCATTTAATTAAATAAACAATATTTTCGTACGAATCCCGAAAAAACAAACTACACGGCGTGTATATAAATATACATGGCGTGTACTTTTAATTTTCATTTTTTTATTTCCTCCACCATATTTATTAGACGTTGAGTAATGAATATTTATTTCTTAAATAAATGTAACTACATTACTTGCTAATAAATATATATATATATATATATATTATTTCACCCCCAATATATTCTCTCGAATAACTAGTGTCGAAATAAATGCGATCAGGCATCCTTAAATATTTATTAAACCACAGTCGGGAATAATATTTATTTTACTTGTTAAATTAATATTTAACTGAGATACATGGACAGACATAGTGTTTGACCCTCTAGGCCTCTATCTCAGTGGCATTAGGCGGAGCCTGCCTAAATTCCAAGGTTAGCTTCTAGCAACACACCTAGGTACCCATAGAGAAAAAAGTTAATGCCACAATGACGTGTCACATCCTACGAACTCTTACCATGTAATATAATCCCTTTGTCTCGATATCTCAAATCAGACGGGTTGCATGCTAGTGCCATCAACCCATGTTCTCGATTATTCTTTCTTTGAATTCCTAGAATTGAACTCGCCCATACCTTACCATGGACATGGATTTATTTAGGATCCATCAATTTCATCAAACGGCCTAAGATATCTACTTCCATTATGGAACAGACGAGACAGATATTTTCTCGCATTATCTATTAATGCAGTATAACTCGTGACACACCCAACGTGTCCTACCTCGTTGCGAACAGTGTTTCGTCACAGTTTTCGTCAATACATCTAAGTGTGTGAGTTGTAATACCCATTAATAACAATCTTAAAGTCTACGGACCAATACACACGTCCACAGATCGGAACATCCAATGACACTATGAAATGTGGATTCTTACTGGCGGGTCTCGTTCTTATAATATCTTCCTGGATATTACCAAGGGCGCACACAATGAGAAGGTGCCTCAATGTTTTATGAGTCCTCACCCCTAATGGCCTATATTATTTGTGTCCCTCAAATAACATGATCCGGCCATAGAACATATATTCAAAACAGTTTTATGGCACTTCCGGGTTCTCATCATAGCGGGGATCCTCTATGACCCATTAATGCTATAGCTGCCCTTAAGACATTATCACATGCATTGTCATGCAGAAGAACAATAATGATGTGATATGGATTTTATTAATGAATAAAGTACAATGTAGTTGGTTCTAGGACACCAACTCCAACAGAATCCCACATGGAATAGAGCCAACTGCTAACAACCTTTAACCCACTAGATCTCAAATGAGATTCATTCTTCTACTGAGATAGGCCTTTAGCCATGTGGTCCGCCACATTCACTTTCGTGGACACTCTTCTCACTGCAACTTCCCCCCTTTGATAGAAATCACTCAAGTGGTAATACTTCTGGAGTATGTTCTTTGTCCGTTGATGTGACCTTGGTTCTTTTTCAAGAGCCACCGCTGCAGTATTATCACAATACAATGTAATCTGATCTTTACTACTAGGAATCACATCAAACTCTTGGACAAAGATCTGAATCCAAACGGCTTCCTTGTCTATATCAGAAGCCGCTATATACTCAGACTCCGCTGTAGAATCGACGAAAACTGGATTCTTTCAACTCTTCCAGCTCACAGCTCCTCCATTGAGACAGAAAACATATCCATATTGTGACATCAGATCATTCTGGTCTATCTGAAAACCAGCATCAGCATACCCTCTGATGACAAGATCCTCATCACCTCCATATAATTGGAATATACCCTTAGTTCTTCTCAGATACATATGGATAGTCTTAACAGCTGTCCAATGCTGTTCTCCTGGATCTACTTGATATCTTCCTACCATGCTCAGTGCATAGGCAACATCAAGCCTGGTACATAACATAGCATACATGATGGAACCTATGGGCGAAGTGTATGGGATCTTACTCAACCTATCTTTCTCCTGTTGTGTCTGGGGAGAAATTTTCATAGAAAGATGTAAGACATGTGACACTGGAACCAATCCCCTCTTGGATTTTTTCATACTAAATCTTTTTAGTATCGGGTCAATGTATGTACCCTGACTTAGTCCAAGAAGCCTCTTGGATCTATCACGAATAATCTTGATCACTAGAGTGTAGGCTACTTCTCTTGATTCCTTCATGGAGAAACACTTGTTCAACCAGTCATTAACTGACTTTATAGTTAGTACGTAATTTCAAATAAGTAATATTTCATCAACATATACCACTAGGATGACGACCGCATTGCCATTAAACCGCTTATAAACACATGGCTCACATTTGTTCTTAATGAAACCAAATTCTTTTATGGCTTCATCAAATCGAATATTTCATGACCTGGATGCTTACTTCAATCCATAAATGGATTTCTCCAACTTGACAAACCGTTTGGCTTCACCTGGTGTCACGAACCCTTCTGGTTGTGTCATATAGACATCCTCATGAAGGTTCCTATTATGGAATGCTGTTTTGACATCCATTTTCCAAATATCGTAGTCATGGTAATATTCTATGGCAAGTATGATTCTTATGGATTTAAACATGGAAACTGGAGAAAAGGTTTCATCATAGTCAATTCCTTGACGTTTTTCTAAATCCTTTAGCCACTAGCCTTGCATTATAGGTGCTAACTTGACCTTCCATGTCTAGCTTTCTCTTGTATACCCATTTGCATCCAACATGATTTACATCAACTATCTCATTGACCAGAACCCAGACTTGGTTCTGATACATGGATTCCATCTCATAATTCATAGCTTCTGGACATCTTGCAGCTTCTGATCTTTCTACTGCTTCCTTGTAGGAGAGAGCTTCATTATTGTCCAACAATAATGATTCACCATCCTCTGTGACTAGTAAACCAAATCTTTCTGGTTCCCTAACCTCTCTTGTGCTGCTACGCAGTACATGTGTTTCTGGAACCTCTTCCACGGGGACCCGTGGAACTTGTTCCTGTACCAACTCCAGTGTATCTTGAGCATCAACTTCATTGAAGACAATCTTTCTCCCACTATCTTTCTTGAGGATGTGCTCCCTATCATGAAAGATGACTTGTCTGGCGACAGTCACTTTCTTTTCTTGAGGGTTATATAGGTAATATCCTTTTGTTTCCTTGGGATATCCTATAAAGGTACACTTCGTGCCTCGGGGTACTAGTTCGTTGCCTGAGAAGGCCATAAAAAATGCCTCACATCCCCATACATGTGTTTGCGACAATGTGGGTTCCATTCATTCCATAACTCGGATGGAATTCCATTTTCTGCCTTATTTGGTACTCGGTTTAATGTGTATGCTGCTGTTTGTAATCCATATCCCCAAAAGGATAATGGAAGATCCACATGACTCATCATCAACCTCACCATGTCCAACAAGGTGCAGTTCCTACTTTCACTAACACCATTACAATATGGTGTATAAGGGGGAGGGAGCTGAGATATAATCCCAGACTCCTGTAGAAGATCGATGAACTCTTGGTTCACATATTCTCCACCTCGATCCGATCGAAGATTTTTATCTTCTTACCAAGCTGATTCTCTACTTCATTGGTGAATTCCTTAAATTTCTCTAAGGACTCTGACTTATACCTCATTAAGTAGACATATCCATATCTACTCAAATCATCAATAAAAGTAATGAAGTAATAATATCCACCTCTAGCTTCTACTGGAAATGGTCCACACACATCCGAGTGTACCAACCCTAGAAGCTCTGTGGCCCTTTCACCTTGTCCACCAAAAGGCATCTTGGTCATTTTTCTTTGTAAATAAGTGTGACATCTATCATGTGGTTTTAGATTAGTAGAGTATAAATATCCATCTTTGAAGATCTTTGTCATGCGCTTCACGTTCACATGACCAAGGCGGTGATGCCATAAATAGGTGATGTATGAGTCATGTGAGTTTGTTTCATTATCGATTACCAACACTTGGTTTTCATAATTCAATACATATAAACCATTATTTAAATGTTCAATACCAAAACATATGTTGTTCTTATAAAAGAGAAAACACTTATTTCCAAATTAGAATACAACTCCATCCATATCCAAACAAGATACATAAATTATGTTCTCGGTAAAACTAGGAACATAATAACAGTTATGTAAAACCAAAATCATCCCAGTCAACAATGAGAGGTTGTAGTCGTCAATATCCAACGCATCCATCCTTGTGCCATTGGCAGCTCAAATATCCACCTCTCCTCTAGAGATCTTTCTAAATCTACTTGGTTCCTTCATTTGAATACAGATGTGAGCCCCACAAGCTGTATCTAATACCCAATGTGTAGAAATAGAAAGATTGAACCCAATAATGAACTCACCTTTAGCTTCCCCACGCTTCTGGATGCAGTTCCTCTTCCAGTGGCCCTACTTTCCACATGTAAAACACACCTCCTCGCATTCTTTACCCTTCCTATGGATCTTCCCCTTCTTGGAGGGAAAGTGATTGGGGACTTCAGACCGTTTATAAGTCTTTGGCCCTTTGGCCTTGTACTTCCTTTTCTTGTTCACCATAAGGACCGCGGGTTTATCACACCCCATGTCCTTATCTACCTGGAGAATCAAGGTCAGAAGCTCTGATAGACTCTTATCATTGCCACTCATATTATAGTTTACAATGAAGCTAGAGAAGGTCTTGGGTAGTAATAATAGGATGAGATCTGTACGCAACTCATCCGGGAATTTAATCCCTAAGATGTCTAGGTGTTCAATGTAGCCAATAAGCATGACTACATGAGGCCCAGATAGTGCAGACTCTCCAAGCTTCGTGGTAAACAAAGCATTAGAGATCTCATACCTCTCCTATCTCGCCTTCTCTTGGTAGAGATCTTTAAGGTGAGACATCATGCTATACACGTCCATGTTTTCATGTTTCTTCAAGATCTCATTAAACATGGATGATAGCATGAAAAACTATACATCTGTAGCATCATCCATGTGTTTCATGTAGAGAGATAATTCCTCATCACTAGCCACTTTCCCAGGCGCAACTGAAATAGGCTCTTCCAACACATACAATTTATTTTCGTGGCGAAGGATGATGCGTAAATGCCTCTGCCACTCTTGGAAATTGGTGCTAGTGAGAAAGTTTTCTATTTTGAGTATGGTGCACAATGATATTTTTGAAGTAATTTTCTTTCCATTTCTACAAATTAAGATGAGCAAAGGTTTAGTACTTTATTACAAAAAATTGAGACAATAAAATAACTAAATACTTTTTAGTATCCCACTATTTTATCGAAATCCAATAGCCATCACCATTGACTTCGGAATATTCTGTTGCATGAGTATTCTAGTGGCCAGGATCCATATTGCTCTTCGCATTACCCCAACCAGGGTTGTTCAAGAAACTTGAATGGTTTTAGGTAGGCATTCCAAATGCCAACTGCATTAACTCACAGTTCCTTGATCCACTGAGTGGACTCCCCAATCCTAAAATCCTTTTTGGATTTCCTCAACCATTTCCTATTGGTCAGACCAAGTCATGTTGTGGTAGTAATCCCTTGATGCGAACCAATTCAAGTCAACCCAAAACCTTGAATTAGATTCCCCGATAATTAAAAGCACCCCAACTAGGTTTGGACAAGCACTTTGAACTATGGTTTGATTCTAACCAATATTATTGAAGGCTATGCCGACTTAATATTTATTTTGAGGGATTTTATTCTTATACGTAAATTGAAATTTTATTATCTTTGATTACATTCTTGTTAATATTAAGTGGGATATACTTAAGTGATTAACCATGTCTAAGATAATATTTACGTTTAACCCGGTTATATTTTAGTTCCATCTTGCATGGTCGTAAAATTCATTAATTGTGTGATAATGACAACACACCCACAATAAATAAACCATGAAACTGACAGAACTATAATAATTTGTATGATCATGAGCTTTTCTATTGGTTTGTTTATCTAGCAGTTGATAAACTATCCCGAGACCTTGGGGAGGAACACATTGAACCTTTCGGGTTCGTGTTTACAGCTTTCCACCTATCCACCTTTGTATCTCCTTGGATTGGTTTCACCTTGGCTCCTAACTTGAGCCGCCTCCACTAGCTTGTGAGCTCCATCCATTACATATGCATTTATCTCACATGCAGGTGAGGGGTAAAAAGGGTTTTTACATAAAAGAATCCTTGGGTGTGCAGGCCCTACATATTAATGAGGAGATGGCTCGCAGGCCAACAAATTTAATTTAAATAAATATATTAAAATAAACCATTCACATACAAAGGTCTCGGTCTAGCTCATGATCATCCATACATGCAACAATATTTACGCATAAATAAAACTAGCATTCAATTATTTAATCATTCTTGATTAAGATAAATCACTCTCGAATCAATTAATTGTCTTTAATTAATCAATCCTTATATTTAAAATCCTTTTTCTGAATTTCCTTGAGATTCTCATCCATCATAATTTCAGAAAAATAAATTAATTTTAAATTATCCTTGTACGTAACTTGTACCTTGGAGGCATCTCGGTGAATTCCCATTTATTACGCAGATGTTAAATTAAACACATATATATAAAACACCTATCAAATGTTGTGCCTCAGCTTTATGCCTGGACCATGGTACACGTCTTAAGGGTTTTTATAATATAATAATAAATTTTAATAAATCTGTGTAATTTGGGTGATTCCACGGTGTGTAGTTCCGAATACACGGCGTGTACTTTTCTTCACCGTCCATCCGAAGTACACGCCCGGGGACAGGGAGTGTTAAGGTACTTCGGAAATTTTTAGAGTACACGGCGTGCAGAGTGGGATACATGCCGTGTAGTTTCCACATTACACGGTTTCCAGTCGGCAGGCCGTGTACGGATTACTCGGCCCAACCCTAACCCGAAAGGACTACACGCCATGTTCTATTGGACCACACGGTGTGTAATTCGGAAACCATTTTCAGCCTATTTCTGTTCAACACACGGTGTCTTAAATTATTAGAAATAATCCAATACATGGCCTGATTTGGCGGATCCGTCAATGAATTGAACCTAGACTACACGGCGTGTACTTACGAATACACGCCGTGTATTTTGGTGTTGAATGGCCCTAAAATTTGGCTCTTCCGGATGACTTCATCTATTTTATTTTAATCAAAATTAAAAGGAAATTTTTTTCTGTGAGGTGAACGAGAAACGAGGGAGGAGGAATAGATCTCGATATTCAGATTTCCAGAACAATTAAACTTGAATTGAAATTACTAAATTATTAAATGCATAAATTACCAACAAAAAAAATATAATTATAATCAACGATATGGTGGCTATGATACCACTTGTAGGTTCCAGGCGCAGCGGAAGCACGTTAGTGGGTTTTCTCAACTTTAATTTTAACATTAAACAACGTTCAATCCGAGATCCATCACAATTTAAAATACCGAATCATCAGAATATAATGAAGAATGAAAAATAAAAGAAGTGTCCCAGAACCCTTGAGATAGGATCATCATGTTTTGGTTATAATTAATTTAATCAATTCATAAGAATTACCTCAATGTAATTCTTTCTTCATTGGAGTCTCCGGTCACAATCCTGTGATCCGTCATTGCGTTGTAGAATCCAAGTACATGATTCCTCTAGCGGTGATCCACACGTGCTCCACGTATCTATAGACGTCGCCGAAGGGATCTCTGGGTGCTCCACATGTGCTCCACATATCTCTGGACGTCACCGAAGGGATCTCTAGGTGCTAGCGCGGAAGAACCTTCACATGCGATGTCCACCTTCTACTGCCTTGATCCGATGGAGGATCTCTCTCTTGTTACTTGAAAGCGTTCTTGGTGGAAGGAGAATTCTCTATTGGCTTGAGAGTATTTCCAAATCTGTTGTGCAGATCAATGGATCTCACTCAATGAGAATAATTTAATTTGGGATTATAATACCTAGAATAATAAAATTAATTAATTGCCTGAAATAATTTAATCATTTCATTTAATTCTTAATAATACCCCATGTCTTAAAAATGATAGTTGACCATCATTATTACTTTACATGCGCCCAAAAGATTACATTTAATATCATTTAATTAAATAAACAATATTTTCTCATGGATCCTGAAAAAAACAAACTACACGTTATGTATATAAATATACACAGTGTGTACTTTTATTTTTCATTTAATTTATTTCCTCAACTATATTTATTAGACCTTGAGTAATGACTATTTATTTATTAAATAAATGTAACTGCATTACTCGCTAATAAATATATATACTATTTCTCCCACAATATATTCTCTTGAATAACTACTTTCGAAATAAATGCGATCAGGTATCCTTAAATAATTATTAAACCAATGTCGGGAATTATATTTATTTAACTTGTTAAATTAATAGTTTACTGAGATACATGGACACACTTAGTGTGTGACCCTCTAGGCCTCTTTCTCAGTGGAATTAGGCATAGCCTACCTAAAGTCTAGGGTTATCGTCTAGCAACACGCCAAGGCACCCATAGAGAATGAAGTTAACGCTGCAATGACATGTCACCTCCTACGAACGCTTACTATGTAATATAATCCCTTTGTCTCAATATCTCCAATCAAATGGGTTTCATGCTAGTGCCATCAACCCATGTGCTCAATTATTATTTCTTTGACTTCCTGGAACTGAACTCGCCCATACCTTACCATGGCCATGGATTTATTTAGGATATATCAATTCCATCAAAGGGCCTTAGATATCTACTTCTGTTAGGGAACAGAAGGGAAAAATCCTTTCTCGCATTATCAATTAATGTAGTATTACTCGTGACGCACCCAACGTATCCTACCTCGCTACGAATAGTGTGTCATCACAGTTTTCATCAATACATCTAAGTGCACAAGTTGTAATACCCATTAATAATAATTATAAAGTCTAAGGACCAAAACACACATCCGCAGATAGGAACATTATAAGGCCCCGACCTTAAACCTTACTTAATATTGAATTAAATGAATAATTCAGATTGAGGATCTTTTTAGGTTTAGAGTTTTAAAGAATTAGGACATAACTGTTACATATCAAAATATTACAAAGTAGACACTTCTACCGAGTTTCCATAGAATAAAAAAAACTCTTAAAAAGAAACATGTCTAGTTCCATGTTTTATATAGCATGACGTTCCCTTGATCCCATCCTTGACCCTATTCCACATTATGTGCTATGAAAAAAATTTCAAAAAAACATAGGGTGAGCATAAAAATCTCAGTAAGGGATACACAAAGAATGAAAACTATTAGTTTTTAAAAAAAACAAGTAAACCATGTTTACTTTATCAAAGTAATACTTTTCACTTTTTCAAAGTAGTAAAAACTCTTCACTGAATAAAAGTTCATTACTTACCCTTCTGTAACCAAAATATTACCATTACACCCATATAAAGATCACATAACATATAAAGGTAACTTGGGACATAAACATACTTAAGTGGAATAACAATAAGGTCGACTTACACACATACCACTTAATGGAATAGCCATTCGGCCAACATCCATACATACTTAATGGAATAGCCATACGGCCGACTTCCATACCAAATGCATTGGAGGTTATAATGTAACCACCCGTCTTGGTATTCACGGATCCACCCGTCATATGGTTTATCACGTAACCACCTGTAAATGTCCAAGTACCATTATAAAATTATAACACATAAAACCAACATAAAGGAATGATAACATTTCCACATTTCAATCACAATATATCATTTAAATATATTGACATAATAGAATCCTTTATCAAAACCATTTTCAATAACAAAATACAAAAATAAGTATATAGTATTTATTTTATTTGAGAAACATTACGTCTTGTTGAGGAATCCAAAGATCAAATAATACTTACGGCGGAAAAAAAGGTCATTGTCACCGCGTACGTAAAAAGAAACATTCCTTTTTATCGTTTAGTAAAACACTTCATAGATAAAAGATTTGTTTTGAATAAATGTAAAAGTCAAAGGGGTTTATACACTGTATAAAAGAAGTTTGTGTATAAAACAAAATATGCCTCAATGAATGGAGATTGAGACAAAGTCCCTTACAAAGACAGTATCCTTGGTTTAAGGATAAATCAATTACATAATTATGTGTGACAAACGAATGCATCCAATATAATTAGATATTAAGTGTAAAACAATAAGAGGATATTCACACATATTCATAGAATGACATATTCAAGGAGTACAAGATTATCCCAAAGAATCAAATTTGGGTTAAGAAGATCCCTTGCAAAAATATGACAGCCTAATGGCGTCACTACAAAATTCAGAAAATCAGTTGATGAGAGATAAAAAGGTTATCTCATTACATGGAAATAAAATTTCAATCAATAAGGATATATAAGAACATATCCCAACATAATAGTATGTGAATTAAAAGACATAACAAAAGAAGTCTTTTAAAAAGAGGAGGGTGAAAGGTTCCCTTACCGACATGGGTATCTTTCGAAACATACACCCCATGAAAGAAGGAAAATACAACATTGATGTAAATACTCATAAATGAAAGTATATTACACAATGAGTAAAATAATGGGTAGTACATACACCACACAAAGGAAATTGTGTCACATATAGCCTAAATCTCACGAGAATAAAAGTGAGATGAAAAATCCCTTACGAAAACTCGGCAGCCTAACGGCGCCACATAAAACATCCAAAATGGATTGATGAGAGAGAATAGGGTCTCTCATCATATGAACATAAAAATTACAGTAAGATTAATATAAAAGTACATCCCAATTACAAGAAATATGAGCTTTAAAAGGAATTCCATAAGAGTGTACTTAAAAATAGAGGAGTAGGATCCCTTACCTCGGGTCCGACTTGACTCGATCATTCTTTAATCTCCGGAATAATAAACTTGAGTTAATTTATATTTGATTAATAACCTTTTTCAAGATTATTTTTCCTTTTATATCACTTATTTCCATGTTATAAAGATTATGTAATCATTAAGTTAATAATGTTTGTTTTGTCGATATTTGGTTCTTAAGTCGAAAGTGGACTTCTTACAATTACATGTTTTTCATGTGGTCAAAGGTTCTTTATATCCATAATGAAATTCCTAATTTGGATATCATATATATCCAGAATATACATGTATTTATAATATCACATAATCATTTAGAGGAAAGAAATGAAATGCACCATTCATGGAGACGGTAATCCGTACATACGCATGAACGCTACTTTCATTTCTATGTCATATTAATGGAATTAAAACTATATCAGAGTTATGTATATTTTAATTCCAGAATTATATTAATCATTTAGATGTAACATACATCATATATATCCATTATATATATGTACTCATAATAATACATTACATTTGGGGATAAGAAATGAAATGCACTGTTCATGGAGACGGTAAGCCCTATGTACACATGAACGCTACTTTAATTTCTCTCTCATACTTTAATGGAAATGAAATAATAATGAAATAAAGTTATATTATAATTCCTGTATGAAATCATATATAATAACTTTAAATCCATCCTTTATACGTCCCACATATGGCATTAACGAATCACATCACTTTGAGGGGGCGGTAGTCTGCACTTCCTAAAATGAAGATATCTCGTTTACCTATAATGGAAACCATAATGGTATTCCATAAATGAAAAATACAGAAGCTTAAGTAAAACATAAACATATTATATATCATATATAAGTATAGTGTCATCTTAATGGACACCTTTGATGGTGTTAAAAGAATTTTGAACAATCATCATTTCAGGAGGCAGAAATTCACCATCCACGGAAACAGTATGTTCTTTAACCATTAGATGTAGGTGTGTGTAAGTGTAGCTCAAATCCTTCTTATAAAAACATCCTAGTATATATAAGATACTGGAGTTGTTTCAAAAGAAATTAATAAAAAGAGTTTAGGGGGTTGGAGAAGAAAATAAAACACAAGGACTCAAGTGAAGACATTACCTTAAAATTGGGTAACTCTCTTAGATTTGAGCTCAAAGGATTCCTTGGGAAGACTTAATCCCAAAGTGAGGCTTCAGGAGTAAGATAGGGATGTGGAGAGACAAAATGGGCAGGGTTTGGACGAGCCAAAGGATTTTGAAGTTTGGGTAAGGAGGTAGAGGTGGGGGCCTTTTATAAGAGGAGAGGAGGGGCACTCTTGGAAAGGTATAAAATGTAACTTTATTTTCAAACGAGTTTCGGATTTTAATGGTCCCACATTGATGTGTTTCGAGGATAAGGCGATAAGGGTTTGAAATCCACCCATAAAATAGGTTTTGGACATGTGTTGGTCTTAGATTTTACATTATCTTTCCATTTTATGTAAATCATTAAATAATGAGGTCATCGCTGCAACATCATGATGTCATAAATAATTTAATTTATTTAATTCCTAAAAATTATAAAAAAATACAATGACGTGGGAAATATTTTTATCTTTACAATGAATATTTATAGTCCAAAATATCATTTATGTAGACAAAATTAAAAATATTTTACTTAGGTGATATATTCTTTGTTACATTTAACATTCTTTAAAAATAAAAAGATAAAAAGTCACTTTCTCACAAAATTGATTCCATGGGGCCCCCAATTTTGGAACAAGGCATCCCATGGTCGTCCATGAGACAAACAGTATCCTTAGGACACATTTTGTGGTCATTTTGTATTATTATGATATTATCTTATTTTCTTTAACTACCAGATTACTCATTAATCAAGATAATTAAAGATAATTACCGTCGTTACTATTCATAATGTCCAAAAAACAAAAGATTCTTAATTACATAATTTTGACCTTCTGATTCCAAATATTTAATTCATTTTATGAAATTCCAAACACATAATTTGAAATAATTAATTTAAAAAAACTTCCCGTTGTCAAAACAAATAGCGGGTTTTTTAGAAACAATATTTATGAAAAGTTTGGCATTTGTTTATGTCTAATTCCAAAGTGAAATTAATCCCAATGAACATCATTGAATTACATATTAAAAATATATTCTAATTACACTTTAAAACAAATTAAAAATATAATATAACCATATAATTAAATTATATGAAAAAGCAGTTTTGATGTAAAATGCAGTATTTTCACTATTCATTGAAAAATGAACATTGTCAGAAAAATACCAAAAATTAGCCCAAGGTAGATTTAAAGGTCCCAATAATAAATAATATGTTTATTTTGAAAAATATAGCTTATAAAATTTTCAAAAAGTGGATTTTAAAGGGGTTCTCCATCAAAAGGCGGTTAATCGACCTTTTAAAGAATATTAGAATGTTTACGCTTAAAAACTGGATTCATTTGCATTTTTAATCCTCTAACATTTATTGTAAAGAGTAAACATATTTGACAAACATATATAATCATTTTTTAGTTAGTTATGTTCATTCCTGCCATTACAACAGCGAGGCATTAACTACCATTTAAAATAATATTATTTTATTTTTAGAGTGCAACGTAAGATTTCCAAGAAACTCGTTGTTGCGTATTGGGTACACCATCGAGCATAGCATCCCCTTTAAAGTAATATTAATATTTTATTAAAAAATATGGATAAATATAAAGATTTCATATTATTTATTTACCTGGGGTGTTACAAACATCCAATGACACTATGAAATGTGGATTTCCTACTGGCGGGTATCGTTCTCATAATATCCTCCTGGATATTACCAAGGGTGCAAACAATGAGAAGGTGCCTCAATTTTTTATGAGTCCTCACCCCTAATGGCCTGTATTATTTGTGACCCTCAAATAAAATCATTCGACCATAGAACATATATTCAATAATAGTGTTATGGCACTTTCGGGTTCTCATCATATCAGGGATCCGCTATGACCCATTAATGCAACAACTATCCTTAGTACCTTATCACATGAATTGTCACGCAGAATAAAAATCAAGATGTGATAAGGATTTTATTAATGAATAATGTACAATTTAGATGGTTCTATGCCACCAACTCCAACAATAGGGGGTTTTACTTCTATGGGAAACAAAATGAATGGTGTGTGAAAGAGATACTACAGGATATTTTCAAAGGATTTATATCAATAATCATTAAAGTGATAAGTAACCCATTTCATCATCAATATTATTAAGTGGAAGAACTTATTGATAAGGTTTCTTATGATGAACCTAATATTAGATATACAACTAATGAATCCTACCAACTCTCCAAGGATTCAAGGAGTATTCATATCTAGTAATTCCTTCATATTCTCAAGGATGACCTCGATGTCACGATATCACATAAAATTGCATAGATATTCTCCCTTTTTTATCCAATAATCACATTTCAAGGGGTTCACCTATAAAATGTGTTAATGTAGTTTCATGAATAATGACTTAATATTAACATGATGATTTTAAATTTTTATAGATTTGATAAACAGAACATCCACATAACAGTACATAATAATATATTAAAAATAATTAAAATTATGGTTCATGGAATAATGGCTGGTAAAACCAAAATTATTTAAGACAAAGGGATTTACAAAGTAATATTATACCCCTTAAAGTTCCCTAAATTTAGTGGTATCATTATACTATTGTGTCCATTCGTATTTTATTATTGAGATAATTTATATCTATGAATAAGAGAGCCCAGAAACAAGATGTTTTATTGATTGTAAATTCTATTACCGAGAAAAAGAAATCATCCTTTGGGAAGAGGTCATTAAGATATAAAATACAAAATAGGATTTTAACATTATTTTTCATGATAATAACAATGTTTGAAAGAAATTTATTGTATTTAATTTCATACATGAAGATATGTTTGACTAGATTATCAAGTCCAACTTCTAATTGGGTAGTGTGAGATTGATACCTTCTCCATGATACATATTGTATACCATAATAAATTTATAGAAGATTTAAATGATGGATAGATATATAAGGATATTACTTAGGAATAATATTATTATTAGAGAGTTATATAGTTTTTTTTTCTTTAGGGAAGATATATATTTCCCATATTTTTTATGATTCATGGTAGCACTGATCTGTAAAAGACATATACCATATTCTTAACACAGAGTCACCAGTCTGAGTTTATAAATAGTGGTTGGAATAAATTTAAAAAATACATGAGGACAATATTTGAAAATTTCCACTCATTATTCACTATTTTGTTAATGTGGGATGAAATTGATTCATTAGATATGGGAGATGACAAGGTAAATTTTTACTTCCATCAAAATTACATCCTTATTTGGATTTATTCAGTTCATCTAGTGATACTAAAACCAAGATAACATATGATAATGTGTATAAGCACCATTTTCATCAATTATGGATCAAAAATAAATGATTTTATATCCTTTTCATTTCTTAAGAAATGTCAATCAAACATGAAATCATGTAGACATTATAGAGAGAATGATTCATATAAATAAATTGAATGGAGTTCCTTTCCTCTATTTTTGGGGATGTCTAAAGGGAAGTATCAAATTTATTATGATATGAGAATAGATTAATTTTATGTTTTATTCCATCATCAAATAAAACCCAATGATTCCTTAAATAATGTGTTGTATAATTACTTTTCTGACGGGAGACAAAACAAATTCACTGAGTTCACACCACAAATTGATATTGTTATTTAAATTCTTTTAAGATTATTAAAATGTAAGGATATTTTTAATCATTAACAACAATAACTAAATTATATTACACCAAGTGTCTATGTAATTGGGTTTATATTACTCAATGTGGAATCCTTCGTGATTAAAAACTATGATTTTTCTATTAACAGATTATTTCAACCATTGATGATATTTTGAGGGAACTGTGATATAAATATAGATTTATAAATTCACATGTAATACATTTAAATTAATCTAATGATGAACTAAAATGAAGACATAATAAAAAAAGAGTTCTCTGAATAGGGTCCTCAACATGATCATCCTTTAGGTCTTCTGTTTGTTTATTTCATACCATTTAATTTTTAGGTTGGAGGGAGAGAAATGGCCTTCACTATATCCCAAAAATTAAAGGTTCGAAATTGAAAAGAGGTTAATCTTAAAACCCTTATAAAATAGGGAATGATGGAAACTTTTATTGATAATATTGGTAGATATTTAATAGTGTTTCATGAGAATATCTGTGGTAACTTCATGGCCTTGTTCCATGGAATGAATTATCCTATATAACCCAATAGATCTATTCATTGTGTGATATGTATTTTCTGAAAAAACATTATTATCAAAATATTAATAAATTTAATGATCAATAATAAGGTATTTATTGAGTTATTTTTAAAGATTAACGGAATATATTATTGAGATATTGGTTGAGAAAATAACAATATTACTTAGAATATAATAATTATGGACCCAGGGATATGATTAATTCCATGAGTTTTCATCCTGGATTGAGGCTTTGAGCAAAATGTTTAATAGGTAAGAGACTCATTTAATTTTTTAAAACTGGCTCATAACCATACTAGGATGGACCGACCATCTTATGATTTTATGTTGAAATGTTAGTTATTTTTTTAAATAGTATTATAATATTATTATGTGTAAATAAGATATATTGGATTTATGATAGGATTGATGTTCTTTTGGAGCTTTCCAGAGAACCTATAAACAAGTCTTGGATGTATATACTACTTTAGTAAAAACTATGCCTTATATCAAGGTTCACTGATATATAATATTCACTAATCACTATAGGAGAATATTTAATTATTTATTGGTAACATTGGTTTATATTAGTTTTCCTAATTATTACAATGAGTTTTCAATTTGATTTCATTGATAGATCTATATTTTGATTATGAATCAAATACAAGTTACATTTGGTAGGGTGGTTACCATCTTCGCAAAGATGCGAGTAAGAAATCATAGAGATTATGTAATTGATTTGGTTCATGAATGGACTCCCATTATTATCCATTATTCCTATAGAGATGAATGAACTGACTCATAAAATAATTTAATGATTAATATTATACCTTAGGTATTACATAGGGAATTGGGTTCATGAGTGGAAGTATTAGTCATGTTCTAAATATTGCATGTCACCAGATGACCAATTTCATGGTAATATAGTAATAAATTTTTTATTTTCCTCTATTTTTAAATTATTACCCCTTTTACATTTCTTATATGGTGGTGGTAGATAGATGTGTTATAACAAATATAGGGTTACCTAACTTTAAATTCCCAACTTTAATCATATTATGTACTTAATTATTCGTAATAATTAGTTAATTTTATTTTTGAAATTGATGAGTGGTATGATTTTGGTAATTGTGGATTAAAATG
Organism: Viscum album; assembly: GCA_963277665.1. Taxonomy (NCBI): domain Eukaryota; kingdom Viridiplantae; phylum Streptophyta; class Magnoliopsida; order Santalales; family Viscaceae; genus Viscum; species Viscum album. Next base: position 1,687,096,314 of record OY728163.1, on the reverse strand, counting down.
TACTGTGGATTTGTGGTAAATATTTATTTTCATGAGTTTTAAATATGGTTGTTTGAAATGTATCTCCATCAATGTGATGGTCATGAATGTACTATCAACGAAAACGGAGGGTTATGGGCGAGAGGTCCCACACCTACATGAATGTTATTGGCTATGTGACATAATTGTTTGTCTGGTTGGGATATGTATGTTGTCATGCAAAAAGGGAATGGGTAATTACTTGTTTTCTCTTTCCTTGGGTTTCCAGTTAATTGGGTAAATAACATTGGCGTAAATATTTATTTGTATTTTTGTTAATTGTTTCAGTCATTCATGGACTTTATTTAAATTGTTTTATATAAGATTTTCTAATGTGTTCTATCCTTGTGGCATGTGTAGGGAAGTCATTTGGGTAAATCCTACTAAGTTTCTTTACTCACCACTGCTATTGAAATTACTCTCTTTTTAAGATGTTATATTCTAGGGCACAGGTAAGAGTAAAACATTTCAATTTGATATTTGTTTGCCTTGATTCATTGGGGTGTTGTAGATCTTGGAGCATGGAACTTGGTGTGGAGAAATGGATGGTACCTTATTTCATTAAGAGTCTTATTGTTTAGTCTTCCACTTGGTTCTATGACATTGGTATTTTTGTGGTTTGGTTGTACTAGTCTTTGGTAATGGTATGGATGTGTTTCGTCATTTGGTTATCTGTTGGAAGTATGAGGTTTGGGTCACTTTGTTAACATGAATCACTTAGATTTTTGGGAATGTCTTGTTGGGTTGGTTTGCTTCTATCAAGGGAATAACATTCCCCATTTTATTATTGAAGCCCTTGAAATTTATTTCCAACCATTGTTACCTTGGTAATGTTTCTTAATGCTATGTAACAATTGTCCTCCCTCCCAAGACAATGGGAGTGAGCGGAATGTTACAAGTGGTATCAGTTTTTTTATCCTTAGCTTTAACGTTAGAGTAGTTTCTTGGTCAATTGGTGTTGATTGTTGGTCTTGGTGTTGAAACTCATTATTGTCTTATTCCTTGAGTCAGGATGGAAGGAAGGCATATGATTGACGGAACATGGAGGGAATAAAATGAAAGTACAAATCTAACACTTTTATGACGAACATAAAGTTACTAGGGACATTTGTACATAGGTGTTTAAAGATACTTAAATGAAAATAGATCACATGTAATGTATTATTTCGGTTCCTTTTTTGGTGATTTATGCATGAATAATGATATTTCTTTTATGGTCATGCAACCATGACAAATGATGTTAATTTTAAGGTCATGATACCAAGACCATGATGTATTTATGTTCATGTGACCATGATCTATTTTGTTCAATTTAATTTCTTGTATAATGAAATATATTCTATAAAATTTAATTTAATACAACTAAAATACTTGTTGAAAGTATCATAACTATAGTTTTTTTGAAGAATTATGAATGAGAACCCATTTTCAGTTTAATCTAGATAATAACTCAGGGTACGGTATAATAGAGGATTGCATTGATGTGGATTGACATGATATGTATGGATCATTTACGGGTTAAAAGAATAATGTAAACAGTTAGAGAATGGTTAGGACATCACTATGGGACAAGAATAGATACACTAGTTTCCTAATAATGTATTCCATAATTATCAAGGGTATAAACGTTTGTTTAAATTTTAAGGGTACTACCTAGGGGAAATATGTTATAAAATAGTTGATTACAATTAATAGTTGAATACATTACTGAGAGGGAGTACATTGATGTTCACATCAATATTAGGTATTCAGGTAGACCATTGAGGAGGCCTGAGAAGATGGAATCCAAAATAGGTGACCTGGGAAAAAGGGCCACTAAGATATGTTACCAATGAAAATGGAATCCCATGTAGGTGTCAGGGGTGAATGGGGTACCCATTTATATAAACTAGGGGAGTGGGTTGATCAATTATGTGGCCAGAGAAAATGGGGAGCCCAGTTATGTGCCTAGGGTGAATGAGGTTCCATGGGATGAAGACATGGATATGATTCCACTTGGGATGCCCTAGGAACCCTGTCAAGGAGTTCTTGGAATTTTATCTTCATTATGAATTAGAGATATAGGTGAATGTGAACTCAGTTGGGTAGCATCTATAAACTATATGCAACCATTTATGGACACAATAGGTGTAACCCATTTCTGATAGAGAGGGAACCAAGATGGAGAACATTGGTCTTTTTATAGAATGTACACAAGAGGTTACATCACCATTGTATTAGGGATGAACTTAGAAAACTTTAATCTAAATGATCACAAGAATTTAAAGTAATAAATTTTCATCTTTTACTTCTTTTTCCAATTATTTTAGATTCTAAATGAAACTAAAGGGGAATATCTGAACTGTTGGGAACTAATTACTTCTGTGTGGGTCTTTTCAAGGATTATCATTCAAACTAATTCCATATGTAGTACTAGAATTTGGGTTTGAAGATACATATATAGGAAATGAGGATTGATCTCCCATGTATTAATTGGTTTCTAATCGGGGAAACAATATTTTTTGAGAAGGGTACAAGACATGGGTGTGAGTCGGGCTATGTGAACAGTGTGATGCATCAATTTGAAAGATAGGGTGTGTGGGTTCTATGAGGACATGGTAATAATATCACTTATCAAAAATCGTGTGGGATGATATATTTGTTAGTTATCATCTCATCCATTTTATTTTTTTCCCTTCTTTATGAATTGGTAGGACTATTCCTTTACTAAAAAAATCACCAATAGGTATAAAATACATATTTATTAGACATCTTTCAAATTTCTCCCTAGTTGGAGAAAACACATATCAACGAATTTTTTTATAACTAATGAGTCCCTCCAATGAAATTATTTAGATAGATATATTAGATCATATATTCCACTGAAATATCTATATCATGAATGATGGATTTGGTATCAAATTATTATGTGTATACAATATTATTTTTTACATGGGATAATGTAAAAAAACATACATTGTATCTCTGACCATGTTTGGGGTGACATTGTTGAATCCATACAATGTGTGAAGGTATATATTCCCCATCAAACAAGATCTATATCTATGAGGTCCCTCTAGAAAAAATCATCAATCAATCATTAGAGGTTTAAATAGTCAATGTGTAAGGAACCAACCTGAATTCCATCTCAAATGGGTACCCTAAATGACCCACCATTTAACGGAAGGGAATTTTCGATCATCATGGGATGGAGACTAGCACCCGTGTATCGAAAAACAATATGAGGGAATGGTGTCTCCCAATCTGTAGCAACATCATGGCACAAACACACACACACACAAATATATATACATATATACATGATATATAGTAACAATGAAAGATAAATATATGCCACAACTAAAAATAAATCACTCTAGATAATAATTAATCTCCAAGTATAAGTCCAAACCCAACACATTACTAAAAAATAAAAAACAACTACTCGATGTGATAGTGTTGGAAGACTCCAACCATCTAACCACCATCTTACTATCCAAATAACATAAAACCACAATAACCTAATATGGAGACTTTTCTGTTTATTTATTAAAAAGAATTCCATGGACTATGAACCACCAAAGAAGTGAACATGGTGTGAAATAACAGGCTCAATAGGATCTCTACCAGGTGTTTCATAATAAGTATATATATAATAGTTGATGTATAATCATTTGAAGTAAAAAATGAATGATATGAATTAAATCAATTTTATCTAATCATGAAAAAATTTCAATTTTTCAATAATTCCAAAATAATAGGTACATCAATCTGCAAAAGAATTTTTTGTTTTATCATTTAGAAAAATAAAAATTTATGCATATCACTGAAAAAATAATATAAAGAAAAACACTGGTAAATCAGAAGAAGGAAGTAAATAGGTCAGGATAGTAGATTAATCACACCATAATAAAAAAATAGGGAATAGTAAGTCCCCATAACACTATACATAGGAGTAGAGGAACAACCCATGAGTGAACCCCCCCCCCCCCCAAATTCCAATAATATATACCCAGAATGACAGAAATAGGGTGCCAAGAATGTCCACATGATCAAAACTCCCAACAGAAATATGGATTGTGACACTAAGCTAAGCCTCCCACATTAATACCCAAAGTATACTAGGTGCTTTAGTTCATAAAACATTCCCGTGTATTTAAAATTCAATATTTTCTTCTTTAAAATTTTCCTAGGAAAATAAATTTTCTCACAAATTTGTTTCCTCAAACAAAAAAATCTTACCAAATATATTTACAATAATGATAGGATATGGAAGCTGCTATCAGGGAAAGCCTGCGCATGCACATGATAGCCTAGTAGAACAGTAATGTGAAGGTGAAGAGCTGATTTCACGATGATGATTTTGGGGAGGATCAGTTCCAAGTAGTTAGTATGGGTTGTATGTAATGTTTTAAGCCTACTAAAAATGAATTCGGCTAAGGCCTACAGGCTATATAATACATATTCCTACAAAACCTGTAAGGGTCCCACCTGACCCCTTGAAAGGTGGATTATCAAAATCAATAAAAAAATGAAGGCAATTGGGCCATTGGATTAAGGGTTGAAGACACCCACAAAGGATCCACCATCAAGAGAACACGAAAAAACTATAGAGACACTTAATAAGACACACCATCCACAACATAGATCTAGAAAAAGGTAATACAAAACATCACCATGGGTCAATGGATTAGATAAAAAGACATCATGATCCTTCCATGACCATGAAAAAGAGAAAATATAAATTATTACTTTCTGGTGTAGAAAAAATGAGCCCACATAATGATCAATCACCAAAATGATCAATTTAGATATAATATAGAATCCAAAAAAATATGAGAAGCCTTATTTTCCAAGATCCAAGAATAATTTAGAAGAATAAAATAATATATGGCACTCACATCTCTGTAAAATCATTGTTCATGAAAATTAAATAATTCATGATCCCTTTACATGTTGGGTAATCCATGGGGGTAAAATACAATGAAAATCACATAACAATTTTAGTAGAAATCATCCTTTAATTTTTCCATGAACTATAATTTGTTCACAGTGTATACTCACTCCACGTTGTGCACCAAATTTACAACATCCTCCCTATAGGTCATACAATGTGTGAACTCCCCTTACATGTTATGCATATTTTATGAAGACTATAAAAATTGTATATTTATATATGAAGACCCAAAACCAACTCGGTCAAAATATGAATTTTGGAGAATCCCAAAAATCCATTATTCATTTATACCTGAACTCGATTCACTCAAACAAAATCCAACCCCAAATATTATGTCATTTTAACTAAAAAATAATATTTGTCATTAAGAGTTTGAAGACACACCCACATAAAGAGGAAAACATGTAATGGTAAGGTATTTAAATGAATGGCACTAACATGTTCTTAAAAACTCATCACTCTAAGTCTTTTTTGTCCGTACATTGTCATGTGGAAGAATGAATTATGGTAAAGAGGTAAGCCCAACACTCACTCATCAACAATTCATCATCCAAAGAATAATTAGAACCATATCAATGCTGCCATAACATTATGACCAACATAACAGGCTATCCACGAAATACTTTCACCTAAGAGTCCATGATCTCTACCAGTAGCTCCAAAACAAAATCATCTAGCTTAAATTCAATCTCATCCCCAATAGGAATGTGAGAGTGGTCAATATGATATTTTTATGAGCTTCAGTACATGGAAAACAAAATGAATCTTATAAAATTAACTGTAAATTCTAAATGATTACAAACTTATTCAAGCCGCTCAGGGACATCCTATGTCTCTATATATATGATGGACAAATTTCCCTATTTTCCAAGAATGTAGTGACCCAAAAGTGAAGTGAACATTATGAAAACCTGGTCACCTAGAGAAAACACTAATGTATGACATCATTGATCTGCATACCACTTCTTTTGACTATTTCTTGTAACAAAAATCTAACATATATTCGGAATCCATTATGATGTCTCCTAAACCATTCTCAATCCCAAAAAAGAAGCACCACCGACCTTTTTCTGAAAAAGAGGAAATCCACGTAGATGTCTATAAAAATCGTCATAGGGATCCATTTTGAATGAAGACTAATAAAAAATTTAAAGGAAAACTCAACCAGTCCTAAATGGATATCCCGTGACCCACCAAAAGAGCAGGCACAAGCATGATGAACATCCTATAGATCCCAAGTCTCATGCCCATATAACCTTATATCTGTGAATTATATGTTGTACTCAAACTAACATGCCATGACCTGTCCTCAGGGCCTGGGTTGTGACTACCCCAAGCCCGCCTTCTATAGGCCAGGGGCTGGTGACTAGCACCAAAGCCGTATCCCCATTAAAAAGTGAAGGCAATGCCTTTAAACTTGTAACACACATAGTCTAAACACAAGCAGTAGAAGAAATAAGTACTAATATAGAAATGAAAAGTGTGCTGAAAGTAAGTGGGCTAGTATACAAACCCAACTGAACAACAAGTACAAGTACAAGCAAAAAGGAAAACATCTCCTGGATCGTCCACCAGGGAATTCATCCTTAAGGGTAGGCACATAACTCGAACAACTCGTACCTAAGGTACGTCCCATCTAGTCCAGATCTATGTAGCCTCCTGTCTGTCACCCTCAGCCTCGATAACTGTTGACTGTCATCTGCACCAAACACAACAAGGTTCGGGCGAAGCCCTTGTAGGGGTGAGTATAACAATACCCAGTATGGGACCCTGAGACCCCCAAAGGTCTCCCAAAATCCACTAAGGATAAACCAAAGAAGTAAGATACAATCATTAAGTATCATCCAACCTTACATAGGTATATTACCATACATATACCTTTGTAATCAATCATAGTCCGACTCCAACTCTCGAGCCCAAGAACAACCCTATCCACAAAGGATGTAAAGACAATCACATCGATGATAATGATTGAAAGACAAGACTCACCTGCCACATGTATACAACACATGAAGAGGGGTAGATATGATTAGATGTAGTCACTAAATCATCTCCTCTATCGAACCGACGTAGGATCCTGGAACTGTATCAGCGCTGTCAAACCAACGTAGGATCCTTGTACAGAAGTCATCACTATCGAACCCACGTTGGATCCCGGTATAGAAGTTTCTACTATCGAAGGCACAGAGGCTCCCGGTACAGAATTCATCACTATCAAACCCACAGAGGATCTTGGGAAAGTATCATCATTGTCGAACCCATGGAGGATCCTGGTACAGTATCGTCGTTGTCGAACCCATGGAGGATCTTGTTATCTCAGTTGTAGTTAGACCTAGGGTTCCCGCAGGCAGCACGATCGATTAAGGGATGGTCCACTCCTCGAGCCAAGTGTTGATACATCAACTACCATGATGTTTCGAGTTAATGTATCCCATAGTTCTGTCTCATCAGAAGGAACCAAACGTGACAGACGATGCGTCAATCGAACGCCCAATTTGAAAGTTATTGGCATTTCCGTTCCAGGGGCCCGGTTCATTTTTATGCTCAAACCAACCCAACTGTACCCCAACTGCATCCAAACCTCTAGAGTGATAGGCTAAAAGAATTGTCTCACTACAAGAATTCTATCACCGTAGAAGGTTCGTCGTTCAGACTCTCGTACCCAAGATGATGGATAAAATAAGTAAACAGCCATAGCGGGACCCGATCCGGTCTGACCCAGACGGACCCGGCCGTGGGCGCCCCAGTTGAGGGGCGGCCCGGCCGGCCATGATTGGGAGGGGGTGCCAAGTCCCTCCCCGGTTTGTCGAACAGAACTGGTGTGCTGTGTCAGTTCAGGGGCCATAGGACCCAGCTGGTCCCACTCATCCGGCTCCACAACAGCCAGCCTTGCTAGCCGCCACCGTGGCGCGGTGGCACCATGGTTCTCCTGCTCTCCATGAAGCGCGACGGCGCCACGCCCCCACCACTGCGGACTGATCTGGAAGTGGTCTTTGGCTCTAACGCGCGGCGCGACGGCACTGCGCCTCCACCGCCACCGCCCGGTTTGGCCGCGGCCCGCAGCTCCTCCGTGCGGCATGATGGTGCCACACCTTTTTTCGGCAGCCTTGCACTGCTGGTTTCCTCACGACCGTCCCAACGCTAGCCACCAACGCCCCACTGTGGTTCCCTCTTCTAGTGGCGCCATTGCACCACCATCATCGTCAACCATTGAAGAACCAATGGAGGGACGTCAGGCTAGGTTTGTTTGGCCCACGCCCTCCACGTTAGGTGATAATAATTGGCCATCAAATAAAACGAGGTTGAATGATGACGAACAAGAAATGAATTCAACTCATACCCTAGCATGTATTTGTTTTTGAATGTTGAAAAGTCGCAGAAGAGGCAGCATCAACTTATTGACGTCGGGAAGTGTTCGAGGAAAAAGCATCACCAGCGCTCTTCACAGGAGGCTTCATCTCTTATATCTTGGTCGAAGATCGGGGAGGGTGTTCGTCATTATTCAGAGATGAGGAGTGTTCTTCATTGGAGAAGATGCCTTTCTTCTTAGGAATAAGTCATATCTCTATGAAATCTAATGCTCCACCAAAGAGAATCACCAACCCAAAATTAAATAATAGCTCCCAATTATTTTATTTTTCCCAAGCATTCTAAAAAAGATTTCAAATGTTTTTGAAAAGATAATTAAAATAAGATACCTCACTTCTTTAATGGGTGAATTTGCATCATTATGGGGAAGGTAGAATGTTTTAAAAATATATATGGGAGAGTTGGCTTTAATAAACTTAAGGGAATCTTAAGAGACTTCCCCCAATTTATAGAGAGTTACATGGGGGTTAAAGGGGTTTTATACTCGTATGGGTCCCACCTAGTTATATCCTATCATGGGAGGTTATGCACGGGTGTCCCACCCTCCAACCTCCCCTTGGAGGATTAAACCACCACAAATAAAAAATATGTTGTACATATTTGTATTTAATTTATTTAGAAAACCCCAAAAAATTAACTTCCAACCACTATAAAACGCAACTATGGTAAAGGCCCCCTTAAGCAAATACCGGTGCTGCAAGTTCAACAGTGTCCTCATATTTCTATTCTAAGCACCAGTTCAAAAGATATAAAATCCTGCTTATACGTTTACTGAACGTACTCGAACAAAACTTCAGAAATTGATTTCGGGAACACTAGGCCTCAAAATTAGGCACCGTCAGAAACTAAGAACTTGTAAAATTACAATGTATTTAAAAAATATTCCATGAGAATTTTGGGACTTTAAATTCTACACACATCAGGGATTTATGTCCCCATAAGATACAAATCTCACAAAGGAAAAAAAATGAGGGTACTGAGCACGCACTGATCCTCCCGCTAACATGTGCTCTCCTGGAGGTTCCCGTGTTTCCAGTGAATGCTCACTAGAGGTATCGACCCTCTATGCAGGACCTGCTTCTATCGATCATCAATATCCACTAGAACCTCCATGAATGTCACCTTGTCATCGATGTCCATCTCCCCATGGTTGATGATGTGGGATGGGTCGTGCACGTATCTCCTCAGCTGAGATTAATGGAAGACGTTGTGCACCTAGTGTAACTGAGATGGAGGAGCCCGGCGGTAAGCCACCTCGCCTACTCTGCTGAGGGCCTAGAAAGGTCTGATTAATCACGGAGATAAATTTCCGCGTCGGCCAAATATCCTTAGACCTCATCGAGTTTAGGCCCGTAGAAAGACATGGTCACCATCCTCGAACTCCAGTGGTATCCGTCTCTTATCATCATATGACATATGCATGCTATGTTCATTCTTTATCCGCTCCCGGATGATCTGCCCCATCTCCATCGTAGCCTACACCATCTCTAGTCCTACAAGTGCTGACTCCCTTGGGTCAGTCTAGCCCAGAGTCGATCTTAATGGTCGGTCATATAGTTCCTCGTATGATGCCATCCCGATGATTGAGTAATAGCTGTTGTTATATGAAAACTATATGAAGGGTAAGTGATCCTACCAACTACGACCAAAGTCGAGGATTCATGCACGGATCATGTTTTGAAGAGTCTGAACGGTCTTCTCAGTCCGACCATCCGTCTAAGGATGGAAGGTAGTGATCAAGTGAAGCTGCATCCAAAAAACCTCATGAAACTCCTTCCATAGCCAAGAAGGTAAATTAACATCTCGATCAGAGGTGATATTCGATGGTATTCCATGAAGCCATATGATCTCTTGTATGTAGAGGCATCCTAAGCTCTCTACTGAACCCTTCTCTCTGATCGGTTGGAAGTGGGTTAACGTGGTGAGTCGGTCGACAATCACCCAGATAGAGTCGTGTCCTCTGGATGTATGTGGAAGTACCATAACGAAATCCATGGATACCCCATCCCACGTCCACTCAAGGACCTCTAAGGGATGAACAATTCCTGTTGGAACCTGGTGCTCCACCTCACTTGCTGACAAGTGAGGCATCTTGAGACAAACTCTGCTACTTCTTTCTTCATACCTGACCACCAGTGCTATCGTCAGAGGTCCTGATTCATCTTCTCCACACCTGGATGTACTGCTAATGGAGATGTGTGGAACTCTGGAAACACATCCTCCTAAAGTGAAACTGGAACCATGGTACATCCTCTGTAGAAAATTATGTGCTCCCCTCCTTTAGAAAATCCATCAGGTGCCTACCCTGTGGATATCTAAGAACACTGCATCCCAAAGTCAATGTTATCATGTTGTGCCTCCCTGACTCACTGAAGAAGTGGAGGAGTGACTGTGAGAGACTGTAGAATGGCTGCTCCATCTCTATCCACTAATGATATGTGCAACGCGGCTAGCAGCTCCATTGCCTATCCTAAAAGATGAATTCCTGGTCTCTTGAGGAGATCATGTGTTACAACATTCCCCTTCATAGAAGTATGACTATCTCAATTTCATAGTCCTGGTGGAACTCGAGCCATCATCACTATCTCAAGTTCAGTTCCATCTACGAGGATATGTACGTGAGACTTTGGTGGTCAGAGTAGACTGTAAAATGTTTGACCATAAGATATTTCCACCACATCTTCAAGTCGAAGTCCTCTATTGCTAACTCCAGTTCATGGGTAGCGTAGTTCTTCTCGTGCTATATCAACTGACGAGAACCATACACGATAACTGCTCACTCCTGCATCAGGAAACACTCGAGTACCATCCCTGATGTGTCGTAGTAAACTACATACCCAATGCCCTCCTCCAGTGCCCTCAGGATAGGGGCACTAGTCAACCTCTGCCTCAGCTCTTGAAAGACCTGCTAGCATATCTCTGACCACACGAAGGGTTTCCCCTTATTTTTCAATGCTGAATGTGGTGAAAGAACTATTGGGAAGTCTAGTACAAATCTCCGGTATTACCCAGCTAGTCCCATAAATCTCTGTACCTCCACCACACTCCACGGTGGCTCCCAAAAAAGTACTTCCTTGATCTTCACTGGATCCATTGCAACTCTAGCCTCCGAGATGATGTGTCCCAATAAGTGAACCTCTCGGATCCAGAGCTGGCACTTCGAGAGCATACCATAAAGCCGGTGCTCTTGGAGTGTGTCCAGTACTACCTTGAAATGGTTGGCATGCTCCTCCTCAGTAGTCGAGTAGATTAGTATGTCGTCAATAAAGACTACGACTAAGCGATCGAGGTAAGGCTGGAAGATCCTATTCATGAGACTCATGAACACTACTGGATCGTTGGTTATTCCGAAGGGAATAACCAATAACTCTTAGTGGACATACCAACACATGAAGGTCATCTTCTTCACATCCTCATCTCGAAATCTGATATGGTGTAGCCTGAACTAAGGTCTATCTTTGAGAACCATCATGCTCATTTGAGCTGATCAAAGAGGACTTCAATCTTCGAGAGTGGTTACTTGTTCTTCATGGTCACCTGGTTTAGGTGACGGTAGTCAACACACAGTCGTAAGCTCCTATCCGCATTATTGGAGAAAACAATCGGGGATGCCCAGGGTGAAACACTAGGTCGGATAAATTCCTTCCCCTGCAAGTCCCCTAGCAGTACCCGGAGCTCACAAAGCTCGGTGGGGGCCATCTGATATGCTTGAGTAGATAGTGGTGTCGTCCTGGTGTACATGTCAATATATAAGTCCACCTCTCTAAGAGGAGGTAGTCCTGGATGATCATCAAGAAAAACATCCGTGTACTGATCCACCACAACAGGAAAACTCATACTCCACACATCAACCGCTCTGAGGATGAGACTAGCCAACTGATGTTTGATCGTTTTCCCCTCCTCTGGGTAAGTCGATCCTTCTCTATAAAGGATCCCTTCTCATAGGTGAAGGTAATAATCGTCACATCCTAAAGGATACAATGCACTTGCCGCCTAATACAGTCAATCTGAGCATGGAATGCGGATAATTAGTCCATACTGATGGTGACGTTGTGAGGCCTCGACGCCGCTACAAAGAGATCCCAGCTGATTCTCTTGACTCCTATAGTAGTCTCACATGGCTGGCACCAGTGCGTAATCATCAAGTCTGCTCTGGTAAGAGTCTCTACAAGTAATGATCTAGCTAACGGCTCCATCGGAATCTCCGAGCTCCGAACAAGGGCAGCAGTAATAAATTAATGACTCGCACCGGTGTGTATAAGTAATGTAGTAAGGGTAGAGTAGACACAGATACTACCTCGAATCATCTCAGGTGTTTCGTGGTCATAGGCCTTGACTACCTAGAGCTAAGCCTGCCACTATCTGCCAGCTCCCTGTGGTCGGGGTGGACCTCCTAGTGGTGGTGGTGGTGGTGATAGGTTCTCAAAATGTCTTCCACCACCTGCTACTCGGCCAGCTCCTCTTCCACATCCGCCTGCTCCCGGCGGACCACCACGGTCAAATCTCTGCCTTTGTCTGGGAGGTCCCTCTACTCTCTGCTCCTCATCTGCATGACAGGTCGGGCAGTCTTGAGCCATGTGAACCTACCCTCAACATGCATAGTACTGATCGGCCCTCGTATGGATGGCTCTGTCTCGTGTGCCCTGTATAACTGAACCTGTGTCCTGGGGTCTCCCACCTAATGGCCTGGTCTGTGTGGACCTCTACGACATCTGTCTACTGCCAGCTTCAGAAGACTCCACTACATGTTTCACTGTGGTGGGTCTTGCTACTGGTGTCTACTCAGCAAGAAAATTATCCACAAGAAGGGCACGCTCCATCACCCCCACTAGCGTCGGGATGTTGGGAGAGATCCTCAAAGCCCTGATCTCATGCTTGAGTCGCAACGTGAAGGTTCGGGCCCTGAAGAATAGGTCCCATACCATATCCATGGAGTATCATGAGAGGTCGGTGAACCTCACTGAGTAATGAGCTACAGTCATACTGCCCTGCTGTAGGCGAGGAAACTTCTAAATCTGCCCTGCATGAAGGGTGGATGGAACAATATCTAACCAGAATAGACTATCGAAGAATACCCAGAGTTGTGATTCCTCATCATGCACCTGGATCATCAAGATTCACCATCTTCCTACTGCTGGATGCAAGAGAATCGCGACAAGGATCACCATGAGGTAGGCTGGTGTCCCTACAAATCTGAAAACTTTCACGACAGCCTCCAGCCAATCCTTACCTTCCTGTTAGTCCATCTCTCCCCAGAACCTGGGTCATCTCTGGTGCTGGAACTCGTGCAACACACTCAGACGACGTGAAATATCTGGTACTTGAGCTGTTGGTATCAGTGGATCAGTGGGTAGTGGTACTGCTGGTACCTCTGTTGTGATGGGGCCTTGCACCGAGGCCTCGTAACTCGGTGGGATACCATCTCGTACAAAACTTGGAACCCTAGCTGGCTACCTTCGAGGGGCCATCCTGAAAATAAACTAGTGTTCCATAGTTTAAACATTATACCTGTTGAGCTGACACAAAGTAATCACAAAAGAAAACTTTTCAAAGGAAACACACATCCAATCAATGTTTTGGTGCACAGAGTCAAAAATCAGAAGTCAGAGGCCTGGTGTATGGATACGTCAGCCGCCACACCAAAACCGATTTCCCTTAACTGATAACTACACCAAAAACACATAACATTGTTCCTATTAAAATAATAAGAGTTCATGTTCTGTGGTTGAATCGACTCCTCTGATAACAATTTTTCATGACCCGTCCTCAGGGCCCGTGCCTTGACTACCCCAAACCCGCCTTCCATAGGCCAGGGGCAGACGACTAGAACCAAAGGCGTATCCCCGTTAAAAAGGTAAGGGATTGCCTATAAAAATGTAACACACATACTTTGAAGATAATCAGTAGAAGAAACAAGTACTAATATAGAAAATAAAAGTGTGCTGAAAGTATGTGGGCCATTATAAAAACCCAACTGTACAACAATTACATGTACAAGAAAAAAAGGAAAATAGCTCTTGGATCGTCCACTGGGGAATCCTACCTGAAGGGTAGGTATAGAACTTGAACAACTCATCCCTGAGGTACATCCCATCTAGTCCAGTTTCGAGCAGCCTCCCGTCCGTCACCCTCTTTCGTGATCACTGCTAATCGTTGTCTGCATAGAACACAACAAGGTGCGGGTGAAACCCATGCAAGGGTGAGTATAACAATACTCAGTAGGGGACCATGAGACCCCTGGAGGTCTCTCAGAATCCACTGAGGATAAACCAAAAATGTAAGATACATTCACGAAGTATCATCCTACCTTAATTAGGTATATTCCCATACATATACCTATGTTGTCAATCACAATCCGGCTCCAACTCTCAAGCCCAAACACAACCCAGTCCGGTAAGGAATTAAAGTCACTCAAATCGATGATAATGATTGAAAGACAAGACTCAGATCACACTGTTACACAACACATGGAGTGGGGTAGAGATGATTATATGTAGCCTCTGAATCATCTCCTCTGTCGAACCCATGTAGGATCCTGGAACAGTATCTGGACTGTCGAACCAACGTAGGATCCTGGTACAAAAGTTATCACTGTCGAACCCACGTAGGATCTTGATACAAAAGTTACTACTCTCGACCCAAAGTATGATCATGGTACGGAATTCATTGTTGTGAATCCCATGGAGGATCCTAGTATACTATCATCACTGTTGAACCCACAGAGGATCATGGTACAATATCGTCACTGTAGAACCCATAAAGGATCATATCATCTCAGTCGCAGCCAGCCCTAGGGTTCCAGCACAAAACACGCTCGATTCCGGGAGGGTCCACTCATCGATCCAAGTGTCGATACATCAACTACCGTGAAGTGTTGATTTTTTGTATCCCTTATTTCCATCTCAACCCAACGCAAATGACGTCACATCAATCGGATGACGAGTCTGAGAGTTATTGGCATTTCCTTTCTAAGGGACCAGTTGGGTTTTAGGGTCAAACCAACCCGACCATACCCCAACTACGTCCAAAATTCAAGTGGGGTATTGAAAAATAATCGTCTCACACCCAGAATTACATCGCTGCAGAAGGATCATCGTTTGGACACCCATAGACCAGGATACGGGCTAAAAGGGGTAAATGGCCAGAGCGGGTCTGTGTTTGGTCTCACATAGTCAGACCGACCTAGCCCGATTCGGCCTGAACCGGGGTCTGACCCAATCCGAGGTTTCGACCCGGTTTGAGGAAGTGACCCATGTCAAGGGAATGGGTCAGCCCGAAGAGACTGCCCAGCCTGAGGGCGGCCCGACTGCGGGTGGCCTGCCAAAGGCGGCCCGACAGTGGCCGGCTCGGCCAAGGGCGGCCCGGCCTTGGGCGTCCTGGAAGAATGGTGGACCGGTCGAGGGCTTCTCAAACGAGGGGCAGCCTGACCATGGTAGCCCAACTGGCCATGCGAGGGAGGGGGTGTCGCGCCCCACCCCGTTTTGTCGAATAGAACCGGCTTGCTACGCTAGTTCAGGGGCTGCGGGACATGGCTGGTCCTACTCGTCCGGCTCCACGGCAACCGAATGACATCGCTCCTCCACTGTGGCATGACAGCGCCACGGTCTTTATTCTCTCTAGACGGTGTGACGACGCCGCTGCCTGACCTAGCCGCGGCCTTCGGCTCCACCGCGCGGCATGATAGCGTCGTGACTCCTCCGCCGAGGCCCGGTTTGGCCACGACACACAACTCCTCCGCACGGCACGATGGTGCCGAGCCTTTTTTGGAGGACATGTGCTGCCGGTTTCTTCATGGCCAGCCCGACGCTGGCCCTCATTGCTCCACCATAGTTCCCTCTTCTGGTGGTGTCGTTTCTCAATTGCCGTCGTCAACCAATCAAGAACCAACGGAGGGACGTCGGGCCGTGTTTGTTCATCATGCGCCATCTGTGTTAGGTGATAACAATTGGACTATATATAAATATTGGTGGAATAACGAAGAAGAAAAGAATTCAGCTCAAACCCCTGCCTCGTATTTTTCATTGAATGTTGACGAGTTGCAGAAGAGGTGGTGTCAATTCTTTGACGTCGGGGAGTGTCCGAAGAAGAAGCGTCGTCGCCTTTCTTCACGGGTGGCTCCTTATCTTATAGCATGGTTGAAGATCGAGGATGGTTTTCGTCATTCTTTGGATATGGGTAGTGTTCTTCATTGGAGAGGATGTCATTCTTCATTGGAAGAAGTCATTTCTCCATGAACTCCAAATCTCCACCAAAGAGAACAACCAACCCAAAATAAAATAATAGTTCCCTATTATTTTATTGTTTCCAAGAATTCCGAAATAGAGTTAATATGTTTTTGAAAAGATAATTAAAATAATAATATGCACTTCATTAATGGGCGAATTAGCACCATTATGGGGAAGGTAGAAAGTTTTCAAAATAAATAAGGGAGAGTTGGCTTTAATAAACTCAAGGGAAGTTTATGAGACTCCCCCCCCCCAATTTAATGATATTTACATGGGGGTTAAAGGGAGTTTATAATTTTTTGGGTCCCACCTAGTTATATACTCCCAAGAGAGGTTATTCATGTGTGGGATCCACCTCCAACCTCCACTTGGAGGATTAAAATGCCATAAATAAAAAATATGTTGTACATATTTTTATTTAATTTATTTAGAAAACCCCAAAAATTAACTTGCAACCTCGATAAAAAAAACTATGATAAAGGTCCCCTTAAGCAAATACCGGCACTACGAGTTCAACGTTGTCCTCATATTTCAATTCCGAGCACCAGTTCAAAATATATTAAATCTCGGTCATACGTTTACTGAACATACATGATCAAAATGTCAGAAATTGATTCTGGGTACACCGGTCCTCCAAATAAGGCACCATCAGAAACTGCAGACTCATAAAAGTCTCATGTATTAAAAAAATTCCCATTGGAATTCCAGGTCTTTACATGACCAGATACCTCATTGCATCTTGGAGAAATATCAAAAACCCAATGTAAACCTAGGATCCATTTCCAAAACAACAACTGAATAATCCCCATCCAAACTCCAAAATTCCCACTCATACATGTTATACAGGTCTTTTTCTATTAAAGTGTCATTGATTGGAATAAAATTATCCAAAATTTTCAACCAATCAATCAACAATGAGATAACACTCCAACATGAATGAGTCCATGGTAATATAAAAAAATTCGTGGATACCTCTTCCAATTTCTAAATGAGAACCAGATGTGGATAAAGTAAGAATCATGGTTTCATATACTCTTCCTTTATTTGATGGTAGGTGCAATAATGGGACACATAATCAGAAATATATTTCTTCATACTGAGCCACCATAATTGGTGTATCATGTGATACTACATATTCATAGTGACCAAATGTGTATACCATGAATAACTATTATAATCAAACAAAACTATGATCCTCACTGATGTTGGGAAAAAAATGATGCAAAAAAATAGTGATCACCATATAATGAAAGAGACCAACCCCAAACAGTCTCTACATCCTATTTGTTATCTTTAATTCTATTTAACTTATCATCCTACTGCCAAATTAATATAATAGACTGAAGGATATGTGATAAAACCCTAATATTTACCCTAAAAATTCCTGAAGAATCCTCATGAGCATCAGTACACAACTGATAAACCATATTCATAATTTTCCACTCTTCTATTGATTCCAAAACTACATGTGAGTGAAATTTCCTTTTAAGAGAATATAAATTGAAATTCCCTTCTCGAGGTGCAAGAGATATCAAAATCTAACAAATGATTGTATTCCAACAACCACATCTATCTATTATTTAATTCTTTATCAGGAAACATATAAGTAAAATTTTTATGGTAAAAAAATACTATCAACCTTCCCTCTAATAGATATTTCATTAATCACATACGTGGATGTCTAAAAATGGAAATCTATAAATAATGAGTTGAGTAATTATTTTCATGAAGTTCTCTGATAATATTAAATTTATTCAACCACATATTCATACTAAATAGGAAACCAACAAAAACTATAACTAGAAGAATCATAGAAAATTCCATACCTTTTATAAGGATTTTGAAGATCAAATTAAGAGATGATATAAGTTGTTTGTTAAGATTATCAAAAGTGGACTGAAATTATTCATCCCATATGAATTTCACCCCTTCCCTAGTTAGATATATAAAAGGTGATTACAAATTACATTAATCCTTGAAAACCCATCAAAAATATTCAAAAATACCAAGTAATCATTGAATTTCAAAGACATTTCATTGATCTTCCCCTAACAAAAAACCATTAACTTCTCAAGATGAACTAATAATATATGTCCAGAAATCACATTCCCTAATAATTTCACATCTTGAATCATGATGTTAAATTTTAAAAACATCTATTTACTGCGAATCTTCATTGGATTTCTAAAACCTAACCCATATGGTACTCATCATCACACTCATATCTTCAATAAACTAAAAATTCATCCATGAAAACTACCCCAATAGTGTCTTGATACTAATTGAATATCTGATTCATTATAGCTCTGAAAAATGATTAAGCGTTACTCATACCAGATAGAATCACAAGGTATTTGTAATTTCTATACCGACACTTGAAATCCATTTTTTTAAACCAAACTCTAAAACTCTTACTTGATGTTAACCCAACCAATGATCAATAAAAAAAATAAATTTTCCACTTTTAACTGATCCAAAAAAATTATCTACATGAGAAAAAAGTTATTTTTTATTAATTGTTACATACCTCAACATCCGATATTCAACAAAAAACCTGAGTAAACCATCTTATTTCTAGGGAAAGGTCACTGGGGTTTCCCAATGTGAAAAAATAGGGAGATGAAAATCATTTTTATCTAGGTAGTCCACCCGAATCGTGATCTCTTTCATCCCTGTTGGTTCTATACAATAGAATGTAATCTATATCATTGTTGTTACTATACTTGAGTTAAATATAAACCATTCATTGTTCTATATAGTAATCCTAAATCAATATTCTAGGAAAACATAATGAAAACCCCGAACAATAGTGGGAAATCCATCAACAGATGAAATATTATTAGGCTCTGCTATAACGGAAAACAAAAATCTTTTGGGATATAGAAGGGAAGGTCCTAAACAGCTAGACCATGGATCCTACTATGAATGAAATAAATATAAGATCCCATGAGACACAACAAAAATACACAAAAATGATAACAATTAACCACAAATCAATGATTAATAAACCAATAAATCTAATTGATGAC
Source organism: Viscum album (assembly GCA_963277665.1). Classification (NCBI taxonomy): domain Eukaryota; kingdom Viridiplantae; phylum Streptophyta; class Magnoliopsida; order Santalales; family Viscaceae; genus Viscum; species Viscum album. Next base: position 1,687,076,737 of record OY728163.1, on the reverse strand, counting down.
ATCAAATAATTCCAAAACATGAATAAGAAAATTCTAGACTAGCTTTGTATCTACTATGGATATATAATAGGGATACCAAAACCAATTATCTATTCCCTTACCAAGATTTTTCACTAAATACACAAAAAAGGACATGAGTTTCATTTGAAGGTTAATCATATCAACAAAACAACCATATATAAATGATTGGGAAGCACCGATATCAAATAAAGCAATATCTATTGATGATGGAATATTGATGTCACCTTCTACTATAACTGGACCCACATCTACAATAGTTAAAAAATCATATACTACTTAATGTTTCTTCATTATTCAAGATTGTGCCTAGAGCCCTATAAGATTTTAAGCATATAAGTACACTATAATATCTTATGAAGACAAGAATACCTTACCATATCGGGGATTATAAATAACCTGATTAAAATGTTGTGGATGACCAAAATGTCCACATATGTTATACATATTATATATTGAAGGAAAATAACATCATTTGCGTCTGAAAATCCCACACTGGTAGCATGTCAGAGGAATTCCACTTTCTAAAACTACATATTCCAAAGAGGCATGCTTCCTTGAACCCTATCCAAAACTCCTATGATGATCCTGACACAACCAATTTTCCCCTAGTCATTGATTCTACTGGTAGGTGGAAGATTAGTAGTTAAATATACAAATTTCACTCTTGAATTCATCTATAATGTCATATTCAAATCCACTATCTCAACATTGGTCAAAAATGATATAATAAATACCTAAAATTTGATATCTAGTATCGAACCCTACAAGTCCTTCTCACTATTCAGCTGGTCATTCTTTGCAACATCGTTTGAAAAGCAAACCATCACTACAAAATGATTGGTGTATGCTAGTACTGCACAGTCTATCTTATTCAAATATAGATCTCAAGATATTTTTATATCATTAAAGGCACTGGGGAGAAATACTAGATGAATAGAGTCTTGTATCTATTCTATTCTATTCCCAAATGCTTATCAGCCACTACCAGGAATCCCAATAACAATTGCAAGGACCATCATGTGTGAAAACATCACACCTTGCATTAATATTCATAGATCATTCAAGGAAGCCAAATATCTTATCAATATTTTAAATTCATTCATCCACCAATTTAGGTTCTTTCATGACATTAAATGATCATGGACTCCCACACAAAAACCTTTGTGATCGACCCCAATCTCTTCCAACTCTTAGCTATACCTCAGAAACCACATTCTGAACATGTGGCACATTATGAGAAAATACATGAAATTATATCATGATATCGAGTAAAATGTTATGATCCATCAATGTATTACCTTGAGGAGAATCATCTTCACCCTCTTAAGGAACAAAATGAAAAATCATAGAGGCATTTTACTATACAAAAAAACTAATGAAATTATTGGAAAATATAAAAATATTATTAAAATATAGAATACCAATAAGAAACAACGGAGATTTACTATATGAACTAAAAAAATGTGGTATAAATCCCAATATCCCCTGGTAAAATAAGTCTGATCATGGAAATTGATGGACATATACTTACAAAAATATACCTCTTATATTCAGAAAATCTTATCTCTAGACTCCCCAAAATCCGATGATAATGAATCATGAGGATATACATTCTATGAAACCAAAATATTACTGACTGACCCATATAATTTGTGAAATTAGTACCGAACCCAACCTACCACATACCCAAAGGGTGTTCCTGATCCCCATGGGTTGGAGACTAGCACCTAGGTATCCAACAAAAACAATAGGGAATGATTTTTCCAAACCTGGACCCATGACATAGAGTGTATATATATATAAGAATAGTAGGAACAATATAAGATGAATACATTCTTTAAATGAAACCAAACACTTCAAGATAATAAATAATATCCAATTATAATTCAAACCACAAAGGACTACTAAAATAAGAAAATCCAACAACTACATGTGATAGAATGGGAAGAATCCCACCATCCCACCCCTAGCTACCCATCCAACTAATAGAAAACATAACCACCACACTACATAGCAATATCATTCCTTGCATCAAAAGATATAAAAAATTCTACGCACCACCAAAGAGATGTACTGGCTTTCCGATAAATTTATATGTAGGATCCCAACGTGGGGATCTATAACAAGAAACTGTACAATAACACAATTATGAACATTTAAAATAAAAAATCTCATAATAATAAGTAATTAAGTCATATTAATTCATGTTAAATATTTATATTATCAAAAATACCAAAAAAGAGGAAGGTATATAAATATAAATTATAATATTTAACATTATCATTAAGAAAAATGAATTTTATACATATCAAAACTAAATAATTATATATTAGAAAATAGATAAATCACAACAAGGAGATCAAATGTTTAAGCTAGTTGACTAGTTGCACCACAAAAATGATTTTTTCACAACATGTCCCTAGTACATATATATAAGGAGTAGAGGAAAACCCCATGAGTGAATGTAATAGACCAAACAATTATTAATGAAATTTTCTCTTGATCTAATTAAATTATTTATTATGCTTATATAACATATGAAATTCATTGGTTTTATGAATTTGGATTCTAAAATACCCTTAAAAATTATTACCATTGCTAATATAGCCATTAAAAAGTGATCACATGATTAGTATAAATATAGGGCATTAATAAATTAAATTTAATCCGATAAAGGAAGTGATGGTCTCATCATGTAGAAAGGACCCATTCAAAGGTCATTTGTTAGTTCTCAGAAATGTGGTGGTATCACTGGGATTCACTTTTTACCAAGTCCAAGCCAAGCTTCCACAAGTTAATCTCGAATGAAACCGCTTACGTGAGACGTAGATGTTGATAGAGATAACCACCCAAGAGATGTCATCCGAACAACCCCAAATGTCGGTGAACATTGGAAACCATAACCATTAGTCTTATTCAAGTATTATAATAGGTTATGTAACAAGACCCTTTTACTATGATTATTTACATTATTTTTTATAGATAATATACAATCTTTTTATTATTGTAACTTGGTAAGGAATTTTTGGTGAAATTTTTTTATTTTTCATTAATATTAAATTAAGTTATATATTTTTATGAATTAGTGGATTATTTTAATTAAATAACATTTTAATTAAATGTTATTATTAAATTATTTTTATTGTATATAAATGATCATATAATTTTTATGAATAAAATTGTTATTTTTATCATGGTTTGAAAGCCGTTTTTTTCAAAACCCATGAATTTTTTAAAAATGTCGGTTATTATTTTTAAAGTAAAAATTCACATATATAAATAATTATTTAGATAAAATGAATTTTATTTTTGGAATTAGGACATCAAAATTATCCACTGCTGATTTTTTCATAATTTTCTAAGATAATAGAATTTTTGGGTATAAATTAAATACCATTAAATTATATAATGTGTTTTATGACATCATAATGAACCAATGGTGATGTAATAAAATACTATAAATGTTATGATCAGACTATATATGTTTTACAATTATGATAATGTGATTTTAGGTTTGTTTGATTAATTTTACAATGTTTTAGTGGACCCTCCATGTATTATAAAACATTTTAAAATTTTAAAATCATTTCTTTGAGAGTGTGACTCACCTCTACATAAGAAAGCCTAATATATTATGATCATAGTCCATTTAATATGTAAAATTATTCATTCCACTCAATTTAGAAAAAAAGGGAAAAACATTTGTTCGGTTTGTGGCTTTTATTAGTTTAATGTGTGGTGGAAAAAACCTAAATAATTAAATATTATCTCTTTTCCTATATAAACCTGCCCATGATCCCACTCCTATTCTCTAAAAAATTTTTGAGCTCGACCATCCACTTCCCTAATCTCTCTAAAATCCTCCAACGGACCCCCAACCACCAAATAAGCATCTCCCATGGCTTTGGGATCACACATCCAAGTAAAAGATTTATTCCTTTCTCATTTTTTGTCTAAATTTCATTATGTTGTTATACCCTTTTACATCCATTTAAAAATCTTGGGGAATTTTTCAGAACCTCAACCGTACATCCTTTTTTATTTTTGAATGATTAAAGACCACTTTATCTCTCATTAATTCCATCCATGTACACCTGTTACCATGCTGAAATTCCATAAGATATTTCTCTCTCCTCATTTACATCTAATCAATTGTTTTGTATTATGCATATAAATTTTATTACATATATTGGGAGATATATATTTATGACCCCCTTTATTTCCATTTAATATACATATGATGAGACACCCCTTTCTCTATCATCAACCATTTTTATGAATTCTTATGCCACGTCGTTATGCTACTGATATATCACCGTGATTTTCCAAGCCAATATCATTGTTTAGTGAATACCATGACCATTTCACTATCAAGGGTATTCACCTTTATAAACATTTACATATTTATTATATAGTTTCATATACAAATTCTAAATTCATTTATCATGGAATAAATTATGATGTTTAATGAATCCATGTTATATGATCTATGTGGCACACTTATGAATGAAAGGAAATGATTAAGAAGGGTGAGCCCTGATAGCTCTCCAATGCATTGGGTAAAGATAAATATAAGGTTATATCAAGTGAAATGAGGGTTTTATCATGTTAATTCAAGTGCAATGAGTTGTTACTCATTTTTCATGTGCAATGTGACTTGGCTCATTCTAATATTATTTTAAATTTTGTTTCAACATTTTCATGTTATGATCGAGACTTTATGTTTATTTTTCTCTTATTCTCCATTGATATTCATATTACCAAACATGTATTGAATTATTCATGTTATATTTTTTACTCCCTTACTATGATTTATTGCTCACCCTTTTCTTATGCATGTCCTCAGGTTATCTCGTGCAATGATAAGTAATAATGAATGTTGAGGCCATGTAAAAGATGTTTTCAATAAATTTGTTGTGTTTTATGTCTTATGTTGATATTTAATGTTCCTAAGCCCTAAATACATTACAACTCTCAATATTCAATCTTTCATCAGGTGAATATTTTATATAATAAAACATTTTTATGTGTGTAATATTGAGAAATGTCTTTATAGTATGTATTAGTGGTAGGTTTTGCTATATTTTTGGGATTATGATTAGAAAACCCTATTGAATTCCTTAGAGATAAGACTATGTGTAAAAAAATCATGAAATTTTGGTGAGTATTCAGTAAGTGTTTTATCATGAAAATACATCCATTTAGGGATACGATCATATAGAGGCATCTCTGGCATAGATTTATCTACGGGTAAAACTAGAAAACACCTCCTTGTGCTAGACTCGAATGAGAACTGGAGAACGACAACAGGCCTTGTTGCACTATTGGTTATGACACTACTATGGGAGATTATTTGGTATATTCACAATCTTAGTATGAAACATTTTTAAGGGAATAAAAAATACCCTAAGAATATATGTTGGGAATTACATCTTGGATAACATATATTTAATCTTTTAAATTCACAAGTTTAGGAAATAAAATTAATTTATAAGTCACCTGTTTTGTCTTTAGATTACCATTTATGTATAACCCATAAATTTCCATTTATTATATCTAATGGTCGGTAATGTGAGGACATAGGAAAACATCTGATATGAATATCAATGAGATTACTCTTCTAATGAGATACCCAGTCTGATGGGAGTGGGAATTCGGAACATTGTCATGATACTCTCTTAGTTAAATCACAATTTTTAATAGAAACATGGTTCAATAGGAATGTTCAACCCCTTCTAAAAAAGAAAAATTAGAAATTGATAGCTTCATGAGAGAAAGGCCTCATACTTTTAATGGATCTTCTTATCCATCATTTTCTTAAAAATCGATCATCAACATTTAAAATATCATCTCCAACTTTCAATATTCCAAAAAATGGAAGTTACTTCTATAAGATTATCGTAAAGATGATGAATTCGATCAATGGTAAAAATTGATAAAAAATATAATGCCAAAGGAGGGGATCAAGGTGTTGGAATTGAAGGATTTCTATAAAAAAATTCGACAAATAGTTTCCTCAAACCCTCCAAGTTTAGATGGAAAGGGAATTCCATGACCTTAAGAAAAAAGATGAATAATATATCAAAGAGTACGAGGAAAACTCCACAAGTCTTGAATTATATGCCTGAGGAATTGTTGTTACCCTGAAATACAAGGTTGAACACTTCATTGGTGAGCTAAAAACTAGCCTACAGAAAGCCCTGGTGACCCATGACTTCGATAGTTGTTAGGAAGGTGTCTGAGGTGTTATCAAGGTCAAAATGGTGATCGAAGAATCCCAGGGGTACTAAGGGGATATGAAGTGTATGGTGGACATTAATTCTGGTAGGCCAATGTATAAATCCAACGGTTCTAAGAAAATATAGCACCACACATTCCAAAAGTTCATAAAGAAGCACCCCAGAAATTTTTGAAGTGGATGAAGAAATACATTAAGTGTGGAAGAGATAAGCACTTAGCCATTAACTACTGACAAGAATAAGCCACAGTTGCAATAGAGGAGAGGAAAACTCCGTTCAATCCTTAACACATTGTTCATTGCATCATCTCTAATGAACCAGGTCACCATGAAAATTAGTTCCCTAAGACAAGGGTTTTCAAGGGCAACCAACAACCTACAAGGCATCACTGCTGAGATTTTTCCATCACTACCACTGAATTGAACCCTGACATTAAAGTGGTGATAGGTATGCCAGTTATTCATTCATTAACAGAGAACTTACATTTTTATTCTAGTTCTACACATTCTTTTGTATACCAAATGTTTAGTAGAACAATCCAAACACCCCCAAAAATCATGGAAGTAAATATTTTGGTGAGTACAGAAAATGGGGAAATCATTGCATCTAATGAATATAACACCTACACTGTCATAATTCTTGGATTGAACTTCCCAAAGAATTCATTTCATACTCCCTATGGTGGAATATTATGCAATTCTCGACATGGATTGTATTTCCTTATATAGAGCCAACATACATTTCTGTGAGGGGGAAATCACTCTCCATATGGAGAATCAACCCTCGATTCTATAGAAGTGTAGTTAGGAAGATGAATCTTATTTAGAATCATCAACTCAAGCATCGATATTACTTCTCTATGACCAAAAATATCTGGCTCAAATGATTTAGTGGAAGGAATAAACCATCCTTAAAGACATGTATATTATGATGGAATTTGCTGAACTGTTTCCTGGGGAATTTCATTATCTTCCCCCTAGAGAATAACTTGAATTCTCAATTGATCTTATACCTGGGGAATTTACAATATGAAAAACTCTGTATATAATGGTAGTTGTGGAACATGAGGATCTGAAGAAAAAACTATAGGATAATTTGGATAAAGGGATTATAAGCCCAAGTTCTTCACCATGGGGTGTACAAGTCCTATTAGTTAAGAAGAAGGATGGGTCAATGTGCCTTTTAATATATTATTGAGAGCTCAAAAAAATCACAAAAAATAATAAGTATACTCTTCCCGGAATTGGATAGTTGTTCGATCAGTTATGCGGAGAACAATACTTCTCTATGGTATATTTGCAGTTAGGATAATACCATGTAAGGGTGAAGAAGGAGGATATCACCAAGAATCCTTTTTGTACAATGTATTAGCACTAAAAATTTAGAGTAATGCCATACAGACTCACTAATGCTCAAACAGTCTTCATTGAAATTGATTAAAAGTGTCTTTAGAGATTACCAAGACAAATTTTCGTTAGTATTTTTAGATGATATTCTAATATACTCCAAAACCAAGGAGTATAATGATGATAATATAAGAACTATACTAGTGACCTTGTGAAAGGAGAATCTCTATGAAAAGTATAACATTTGTGATTTCTGGAAGATGGAGGTCTCATTCATGGTTCATATCATGACAAGCAATGGAATATCTATAGATCCCTCCAAGACATCTACACTTGAGATATGGCCAAGGCCAACTTCGATAATGGATAATTGATTATTATTAGGGTTAATTGAATATTATCACAGATTTGGGAGAAATTTCTCACAATTGTCCAACCCTCTTACCAAGCTAACTCGAAAGGGATTAATGATTTCTTTGAGTGATTAATGAAAAGAGAGCTTTATGTAGTTTAAAATAAAGCATACAATAAACTTGTGCCCACATTTCCCACAAGTGAATAATATTTTGCGGTATTTTGTGATGATTTGATGACAGGCCTAAGTTGTGTGTTGATTAAAAATGACAATGTTATTACCTATACTTTAAAGAAATTGAATGTTCATGAGCAGAACTATCCAACACATGATCTTGAGTTGCATGTGGTGATATTAGATTAAAAAATTTGGTGACATTACCTCTTTTGGGAGAAGTGTTAAATATATACAGACCATAAAAGCATCAAGTAAATATTCACATAGGAAGTGTTAAATATGTGCCATGAAGATGGTTAGAGCTCATCAAATAATATGACATACCAATCCCTTACCACCATGAGAAAGTGAAGAAGTTGGCGATTTCACTACGTAGAATTGACCCAACAATTCTGTCATTTATGATAATTAAAAAGGATCAAATCTTCTTAAATTTTATGAAGATGGATATGGTTTTGAAAACGAAGGTATCATAATTAGTCTTTTCTCAAATGATTGATCAATATTCACTTTTGGAAATGTTAAATGATGCTCAAAATTATGATGTGGGAATCTAGAAGAAGGTGGAAACTATCGAAAAAGGGAAATCCATAGAGTTCAATGTAAATGAAGAAGGAATTGTTAGATTTGGGTTAAGACTATGTGTTCCATCATATCTGGAGTTAAAGAAGGAACTTTTGGATGATTCACATAGTTCAAATTTTCCATTCGCCCAGGAATCATAAAGATTAATTGAGATATGTGATTGAATTATTTATGGAATAACATGAAAATGATATCATTGATTAAACATAAAAGTTCCAATTATGTCTGCATGTGAAGGTTGAGAGGTAGAAGACTAATGTTATGATCCAAAAATTACCCATACCCACATGGAAATAAGAGAAAATCACCATGGAAATTGGCACCAGACATCTGAAGAAATCCAATGGAAATAATTCTATCTAGGTTGTCGTGGATCATCATAAAAAGACAACACACTTCATTGCAATTCAGGAGTATTTCTCACTTGATCAACTAGCATAGATATACATTAGAGATATCATAAGGGTGAATGTAGTACCACTATCAATTCTATTTGATGGAGATCCAAGATTCACCTCTATGTTTTGGAAGAGTCTTCAAGATGCTCTGGATACTGATATGAACATCAATATATCTTATCATCCTCAAACTAATGGCCAATCTGAGCGGACTATTCAAACACTTGAGGACATGTTGAGAGCATGCTCAATGGACTTAAATGGAGGATGGGATAAACATATTCCTATATTTGAGTTCACATACAATAATAATTTCCAATCATGCATTCAAACGGTTCCTTATGAATCCCTATATGGAAAGAGGTGTAGAACACCAGCATGAAAGGATGAATTTGGGGAGAAAAACTTCTAGGTCTATAAATGGTCGAAGAAGTGGCATAGAATGTTAAGATCATCAAGAAGCACATTAAAGATGATCAGATTAGACCAAAGAGATATGCTGATAATCTTCAAAAATCCATATAGATTGATTTAAAAGATATTCTATTCCTCCACATATCACCATGGAAGCGAGTTATGAGATTTTTTAAAAAGGGAAAGCTTAGTCCAAGGTACATCGTCTCTTTTTAGATCCTTGATCGCATTGGAGAAGTGGAATATCGATTAGCACTACAACCGAACCAATCTCAAGAACATGATGTACTCCATGTATCACTTTTGAGGAAGTACACACCTGGCTCATCTCATGTACTCAATCAGAGGTGGTATCATTTAAGAATTACATATCCTATGAAGAGAATGTGGTGATGATCTTAGATCATAGGGAAAAAGTTCTATGAAATAAGACAATGCCCCTCTTTAAGTTGTTGTGGATAAAGCACAAGTTTGAAGAAGAAATATTGGAATAAAATGAGGTAATGAAAAAGAGTTACCAGCATCTATTTTAGTGTGAGAAAATGAAATTTCAAGGAAAAAATTTCTTAAGGGGGGAAGACAGTAAATGCCGAAAATTTTATTATTGAGAATTTCTCTTGATCTATTTAAATGTATTATTATTGGTACATAACATTTGAACATATTTTGTTTTATGAATTTGGATTTCAAAATACTGTTAATAATTTTTACAGTTACTAATATAGCTATTAAACAGTGATCACCTTATTAGTACAAAGAAAGTGATTTAAAAAAATCCAATTTATATAGAAAATGGAATTGATGGCCTCATCCATTAGAATTGGTCCATATTAAGACCATTTTTCAGAGCCCAGAGAGGAGGTTGTGTCATTGGGATTCTCTTTTGACCAATCAAAATCCATTCTTCAACATGTTATGGTCAAACAGAACCGCCTATAGGAGAAGATATAGTTGATAGAGATTACACCCAAGCAATGTTATCCGAGCCACCCCAAGAGTTTTTCATTATCGCACACCTTAACATTTGGACATATGGAGGTGTTATAAGGGGTTATGTAATAATCCCCTAGAACTATTATTATGAATATTATTTTTATAGAGAATATAGATTATTTTTATTATTATTTCTTGGAAAATAATTTTTAATTTAAAAAATAGTATTTTTAGTTAATATTCAATTAAGATATATATTTTGAAAAATTAAGTGATTTTTCTAATTAAATAATATTTAAATGAAATACTATCACTAAATTATTTATAATTAAATATAAATGGTTGTCAAATTTTTACGAACAAAATTGTGAGGTTTATTAAGGTTTGAAAGATGTTTTTATCAAAACTAGTGAATTTTCAATCAATGTTAGTTTTTATTTTAAAAGTAAAAATTCACATATTAAAAAAATTTATTAGATAAAATGAATATTATTTTTGTAATTAGGACATCAAAATTAACCAACGGTGAATTTTCCATAATTTTATGAGACAATCGATTTTTTGGGTAAAAATTAAACAAGTTTTAATAATATAATGTGTTTTATGACATCATAATGTCCCAGTAGTGATATAAGAAATTATTATAAATTCGAAATTCAGAAAATATATGTTTTACCATTAAAATAATTTTATTTTAGTTTTTTTTATTTATTTTACAAAGCATTAGTGGACCCTCCAAGACATCTAAAGCATGTTATGTTTTTAAATTAACTTCCTTGATAGTGTCCCTCCCCTATTCGTAAACAAGATTAATATTTTAAGATTTTATTTAATTGAACATATAAAATAATGCATTACAATCCCTTTTGGAAATAAAAATGTAAAAATCCTTTGTTTGTTTTGTGGTTTTTCTTAGTTTAATGTGTGGTGATCAAAACCTAAAAATAATAAATTCCCTCTCTTTCCCTATATAAAACCACCCAGGCTCCAACTTCCTCTTCACTCGTAGCCATTGGAGCCCAACCAACCACATCCATTCTCTCTCTATAATCTTCCCAAGTCACCCAAATCTCCCATGATGCCTCTCTCAAGCCTCTCCAATGCTCTTGGGATCACACATCCATTTAAGGGATTTCTTCCTTTCTCATTTTTGTATCAATTTCATTTTGTTATTATACCCTTTAACATTAAATTAGAAATATTGTGGAATATTTTCTAACATCCCCCATACATTCCTAATCTCTTTTAATGATAATTGTCCCCATACTCTCTCATTAATTCCTTTCATGTACACCTGTTACCATGCTGAAATTCCATAAGGGATTTCTCTCTTCTCATTTACAGTAAAGAAATTATTTTGTGTTATGCATAATAAATTCTATTAAAAATGTTGGGACATGTTTCTATTTGACCCTCTTACATTCCAGTTCATGCACATATGATGAGACACCCATTTCTCTCTCATAAACCATTTTAATGAATTCTTATGTCACTTCGTTATGTGGCTAAAAATGCACCGCATTTTTTCATGCCAAAGTCAATGTGTAGTGATTAACATGCACATTTATCTATGAAGGTTATTAATCATCATGCACATTAAATTATTGATTATATAGTTTCATGTTTGAATTTCACATTTATTTATCATGTAATAAATGTTGAATTTTAATGAATCCATGTTAAATGATATATGTGGCAAACATATTCATGAAATGAAATGATTAAGAATGGTGTGCCATGATAGATCTCCAAAGAATTGGGTAAAGATTAGTATCATGATACGTCATGTGCAATGATGGTTTAATCATGATAATTAAATCAAAATGCGGTGTTACTAATGATCCATGTTCAATGAGACTTGGATCATGCTAAATTCATGTTAAATATTGTTACCACATTTCCATGTTATGATAGGGCCTTTATGATTATGATTTTCTTATTCTCCATTGATATGCCTATTGTATAACATGTAATTAATACTTTATGTTATGAATTTTTAATCCCTTATTAGTCAATATAGATTACTCTTTTCTTATTAATTTCCTCAGGTTATCACATGTAATGCCAAGTACAAAAGAATGTAGTGGTCATTTAAATGAATTTTTTAATAATGATGTCATTTTTTAGGTTCTAATTTGATATGTAATGTTCCTAATAACCAAAGTCACTAGACCTCCCAATATTCTACCTTGTATAATGTAAAGATTTTATGTAATAAATAATTTTTAATTGTGTAATAAAGTGAATGGTTGTTATAGTGACCCCCTATAAATTTCATGAAGAAGTTCATAGAATGAAATTCCTTGGTGTTAGAGAGATGACCTATGTGCTAACATCCTAATAGTATTATGGATGATGGACTTAATAAAAACCTTCAACCTACATACCCAGGGATTCCCATGTTCTTCATTTCATATTTCATTTCAATGATTTGAAAATACCCCATTACCATTAAAAAACTGGGAAAACCAATTTTATCACAAATTAATTCACAAACTCAAACAAACATGTCAAATTTATTTATAGATAAAATTATAAAATAGAATAAATATAGTTCCCCAACACATGAAAGTTGTAAAACCACATACCTCAATATTGGGGTTTCAAATAATTATATTGGATCCACCAAGAAAATAAAACATAAAAAAATAATTATTCTCAAGAACAGCCACCAATTGCATCACAAATAAAAAAGAATTAAAGAAGAAACATCATCATGGGTTGATAGATCCAATAATGAAATTACATGGTGCTAACGTTGAAAAGGAAATGAAGAAGAAGAAATTTATACTTTTTTATAAATAATCAAAAAAACCATCATGATGGTAAATCTCCAAATGAACAAATGTTAATTTAATTGATACTCCAAAAATCATTATATAATCCTTATTGGTTGAGATTTAAGAGAGTTTCAGGAGAATGAACTAACAAATCACTCACACATCAGCCTAAACGCTATATATGAAAAAATAATATGGTGTGTAATACCATTACATGTCATGTAATAAATGGGAATCACATTGCTAAAAAATTTCACTTTTTTAATAATAACCTTCCTTTTTTATTACACAACATGGAGTATGATCATGAAATGTACAAACATAATGTTGTGCAATAGATTCACGAATTCTTCCATGAAGAACATACATGGTGTCTAATCCAATTAAAAGAACTGTATTTTTCATTAAAACTAATAAAATTGTTTATTATTAAATGGAAAACGAAAACTAACTTAGGAATTCTACGAAATAGAGGAGAATCATGAAAATACATTACATATTGATACCAAAAATCCATTAATTCAAACCACAACCATCACTGAACAGTGATTCATTTCTCTAAAAAATACTCCCTATCCTTTGAAGTCCCATGATTCAACCAATTAATGAAAAAAGGTTACGGGAAGGCAATTACCTAAAATATGATAAAAGAATGTTATAGAGGGTTGTACGTATAGTATACCCACTACTCTCTCCATCCTATCTATGTATCATCCTTGATGTAATCCTCTCTAACATCTTATCACTGGTGAGTTATTTTTATGTTTTCTCTAGTAGGGAGGTCTTTCCAAAAATCTCTATTTATTCCTAATAATAATTTTTTGGAGAAGCATTAATTATTTTTAATTGATAATACCACAAGAGTATAATTTTTTAGTCTCTCAATTCCCAAAAATTATATTATAGGAACCAAATTAAACCTTTTCATACTAAGATCATGAATTATTAAACATATTTATTTTGGATTTAAAGGGTTTTTTAATTTGAATAGGTTTTCATTGATCTCTAATAAAATTTAGGCTTGAATTTGTATTATATCATAGTTAGCTTTAGGAATTTTTTTCTCAAAATGGCTTGGTTGAAAACCTTTAAATTGATAGTGAAAAAATGAGATACATCCCTCATTAATATCTCAATCCATGGATCCCATTCAAATATTTGGAAATATAAAGCTCACCATGAATCATAATCTATGTAAACCATTGTAGAATTTTTAATCATGAGGTATAATCGACACATAACATACTTCCCTTATAATGGTCCAGTCACTTATGTACTCTCACCATCCTTAGAAATTCTATATCGTATTCCAGTCTGAAAAACTATTTATACATTTCCCATGTCATGTTAGACTCATTGAAATTTTTATTATTTAAATTACATCATTTATTAGATAAAATTAAAGTGATATTCGTAACCAACTGTATATTATTAATATGTAATTCCCAAGTGAATCATCCTAACAAAAATATTCAATCTATTCATTTAAAATCATTGGATAGGGTAACCCTTAAATATAGATGGTATCTAATATTAGAACTCATGAAAAATTTATAACCTATATTAATTTAGAGTTTCCTCATCTTGGTATTCTCTTATATAACGTTTAAGATTAGGCCACTATTTCATAATCACATGAACTCGCTCTTTGTAACATAGTTGATTTGAAATTGGTATTAACACATCTTATCTGGCCTATGGATCATTTTTATTATATTTTGGCATATCAAAGAAAATATTAAATAAATAGTAGATAATAACAAAACATATTACTTGATAATTAGTATATTTTTAATGTATCAAAGGAAATCTCACCAAATTTTATGTCCCAAAATCTTTACCCTATCAGAAAGAAAAAATATAAATAATTTATAAATTAGTATTAGTATATGATAAATTTATTGACTTTGGTATGATTACTAATTAATGATCCATGCAATCATGTTTTCTATTAATGTACTAGAGTCCTTGTGTAGGAATGTGTCATCCACCCCATCATTGGCTAAGTCCCCTTACCCGAAAAAATTAACACAGATCTATCATTTACTACTTACCTGACCCTAAAACCATAATATAACACATGATAACTTCAATGAACATTCATAAAAGAAATCCTAACTATGATACCACATATTCATGAACATACCCTAAATAAATAAAAAGATCATGGATTTCACAACTATCCTACCACTTATATAATAAGTGATGGTGACTATCACAAAGTGGGAATAAACCGAAAATAGGGGTCATTAACTGATTAGACATATATTATAATATTATCAATACAATAATGAAAACTCATTTTTTTAATCAATACAATTTAATCCATACTTCATAAATGTAAATGCATGAATGAATGAGATATAATACCATAGACTAGAAATTAATATAATTAAAAGCTAAATAAAATTAAGGAATATGTTGATGATATAAAACATAAGATGTATCTAAAAAAAGTAATGTAAATTTATAAATATTGTACACTATGAATTATAATAACTCATATCACACATCTGGCCTAGCTCTAAAAACGTCTTAACTACAACAATTCACTAAAAAATTAAATTAATTATTCATGTCGTTAGTACTTTTTCTTGAATGTATTTACATAAGGGTAAGTATAAAATACCCAATAGAAAATATTATTTACTGATCAACACAAATTATTAGATTCATTTATGGGAATTAATAAAATAATGAACTCATAATATAATGATAACTTCTCAACACTCAATACCATCCACGATTCATCAAAATGTATAGTCATAAATTTGCAGTTTATATCATTTTTGGAAATTAATGCATAATATTACCACAACCATATATATCTATATGACATAGATTATCATAGTTCACCATTGAGAAAAGGTCCCTAAAGTCCAATTTTTTAATGATGGATTAATAAATCATTATAGAATAAAACCCACTATCCTTTGGCAATGGCATAATATGTTGGGGACTATACCACACTATGAATAGTATTTGTTAGAGGGGTACTTATCATTGCCTATGGAGGTAAATCACTTGGAAAATATATATACTATAATAAGGGGTACAAAAAATCATTTATAATATATAATATAGTAACTCTAATGATGACAATGACAACCAGATGGGTGCCTGGATCCATATATCTTTCTAATCCCCACTCATGGACATCAAAACCCACATCATGATAATAGACTATTGTTAATGGAAATTAACATGGAATTCTATATCACTATTATTATTGAAATAATAAAATAATGATTGTGAATATTTTGTATCCTCCCAAATTTTATATTTATATCATTAGGAGGTAAAATCCAGACTATAATCTCACTATTTCATTCAGTTGGTAAAAAAACTATATATATTCACTATTGTTTTTAGAGTATGTATCTATGTGATGATCATAAAAATGAATGGAGAACAATTCATTATTATATCATATCAATTATCTATACACCCTAGACTCATGGGATGAGAAACACGTTGATAATGTTTTTGTATAATGCTATTTATTAGGTTTTTTTGGGAATAATGTAGTACACTAAAACTCTCAAATATTATGGGATCCATAGGTTACACTTCTCTATATGTAGTTATCAAAGTAATAGTACCATATATCACCCATTTTATGGAAATATCCAAATACATATTTAATACAGTTTGTAAATTTATAAGATAATATTGTTGAATGAGATAGTTTCATTTCGAATTGCTTATTAATATGAGAAAAATTTGGGTTTAGAGGCCCTGTTAGGTATTTTATGTTCTCCCACACATAGTCTGTTTTGATCTAATTTTAGGGTTCCATGTGTTTCACATATTTGTAGGTATTTATATTTTTAGAGATATCAAACCAATCCATTGTTAAATAGTAGATATATTGGGTTGGATTATGTAATCACATGTTTTAAAGGATGAATCACGTTATTGAAATTTTCCAACATGATAATCCACTGGGGTGATACCTTGACTAATCATCAGAGTATAAATACATTACCTATTGTGTATTATATGAAACTGTATCCTTAGTCAAATCCATTAAATAAAAATAACAAGATCATGTTATGTTACATGGATAAATAATGTTTTATATTCTAAATTATTGAATAATAAAAGAGGGTTAAATCAGTTTTTCACTTTTTATAAGTTTTTATACATTTAAAAAAAAACTATATCTAGTCTAAGTTAATATCCTAATAATTTTTTTGTTAATAAAAATGCATTAATAACTAGGAAAGCAAGTAATGAACATGAGCTTTACAAGTTTAGGCCTCAGTGTGAGCACCTACATCCTTACAGCTGTCACTACTGCGGGTCTATAGAAATTCACCATAATGATGTTTTGAGAATAAATTATTCCATATACCATTATACACCTTATATCTCTCAAGATGAATTATTATAATAAATCCCTTAATTTTAGAATGTTTTATTTTTAAAAAATAGAGATAGAAAAAATAACTAAGACCTATATTAAAATTTCCCACAAAAGTTCATGTGTCCAGTGATTGATGGTCCGATGTTCTTCAATTATATAAAACTAGACTATATGACTTGGTAAAATCAAATCAATATGATGCCCCCTTTTCTGAAACTACACATGAAGAAAATACATGTTCGATCTTGACAAGAAAACTGGTTCTTCTATGAAACTACTCAAAAACAATGTCACAACTTACTCACTTTGGTAACCAACATTCAACTGTATGATATTATAATTTGATCGATATCTGGAAATAACTCTCACTAAAATTATTCAGTGCTCCACCTTTTATACACACATAATAGGTTGAGAATAATGAATTTACTATTATTCTATTTTTTGGAGACTCAATGTTAAAAAATATGATACTGAAAATCATTTCAGTTATAATAATATTTGAAATATTTAAACATAACTAATATTTAAACATTATTATTGAATTATTCAAACCTTCTAAATATTTCAATGAAATTATTCCTCTTGGGAATTCAAATATATCATTAATCTGATTTAAATTCATGAACTTTAATTATATGTGACATCATCAGCTTTAATATGATGCAACCTATCTAGCTTCAATCTAATGTATCTTCTTCAACATCAGTCAAATGTATCTTCTTTGTATTTGTTATGATGGAACATCATTGTGATCATACCTACCCACCACATTATGATGTAACCTAATCACCACACCACGATATGAATTTATTCTACTTCTCATTACAATTTGGCTATCTTATTATACTCATTTTGATGTAATTCCCATTACGATCGAATTGTCAGCTCATTCTTAATTGAATTTACCCATTAGAGTTAGTCAGATAGACATTAATCCTATAAGTCAGTATGTTTGACTATCCTCCAAAGAGATACCCATATTAAATTTCCTTCTCAGAGTCATCCTAAGGGAACATCCTTATATTCATTATGATTGAATCCTCTTGATGATGGATATCTCATTTCAAGTAAATTCCAATTATGATATCATATTTCATTGAAATTTCTCATACCAATTAGATTTGTTGAACCAATACTCCTGATCATTCAAGAGTATGAAAGTATTATCTGATTGATGATTTTTTTTACGCTAATGTTATGAATCTCATGGAAACTCAATTCTTGATACTCTTAAAACATTAACAACATTTATAAGACAAAAGGCTTAAAATATTTTGAGTCCAGTACATCTGGATCCTATCTTCTATGTCTGGGTTTTTGGAATTAATTCAGACTATTCAAACACATTCAAAGGTATCAATTTATTCAAAAGACTTTATCATGAGACATTATCAATATTTTTTCAAACTCCATGATCATCATAGAATTGAATAATTAATATTTATAATTATTAATAATATTCCAACTGCTAACATTACTATGATCATTTATTATATTCATCAGCATTATAAATTTTATACCTAGGAACTTCTCTCTAACAAACACATTGTCTAATAGATGATGATGATGATAAATATAAGTCTGAGGGCATGTATGATGAACACCATTATAGAATATTCATGATTCTTTCATCATTACACCTTCAACATTTGGTAATGCTCAGTCCCAAAAAAACATCTGAAACTCTGTGTCCATAAAATGTTTTTATCAATGTCCAAAACATTTTCACCCAGTATGTTTGGATTCTATCATTCAATAATTTTCATATTTTGTAAAAGAACTCATTCAAATAGACTTGGATTCATCCATAAGTAGAAAAATATTCTTTTATATAATGCCTATTTTTTAATAAATACAAATCATTTTAATGAAAATCATTAAAAAGGTTCTTTAATATACCCCTCTTTATTTATTGAAAATAATCATTAACAACATGTTAACTCTAATTTTTGTTTACAATATCATATTTTGAAACACCTCATGTTTTTAACATTTACCAAAACATAGCCCTTATAAAAAAGGCGTGTCCAAAGAATATTATATTGGATAAAGTAATGTTTTTGAAGAATTCCATCCCTCATGGACTAGAAACTTTTGTGACAATGTTAAGATAAAATCCCACTCACTTTTATCTTTTCCTCTATAAATTTTCTATTTTATCTAATTTTACATTTTCCCTCTACCATTTTATGATAATCATATCTTCATATTATTTTAATAAAGAGTAGTAAAAACATTAAAAATGTCTTTAATTTCTCTCTACTGTTTTCAACATAATCTAAAATACAGTGGGAGACTTTCCTTATGTGGTATAGTAGGTCTTGGGAGGAGGCTAACCATGAAGGTGTAGCCTCAATTCCACAAATCTCTCTTTTAGAATATATTTTTCTAATGATATAATCAATGTGATTCATTTTTTAAGATACATTCAATCATAGAATCTCAAGAACAAACATTATATTTTATTTGTTGAAACATTATATCATTGTGTTTAGATCGTGAATGTTGGAAAATATTTTTTGAATGATCAATTTGACATTGATTATCATAATATATCTTTAGTGGTTTATAAATATTCACATTCAAGTCTCCCAACAGAAATTCCATCCAAAACATTGGAGTAAAATCATGATTAACTTTAACAAATTTTGATTACACTATGCATAAAGTTACTAAACTTTTTTTGTTAATATACAACCCCACTAAACATTCACCCAAGAAACATGTTCTTCATGCAGATGATTTTATATCAATATAATCCCCATCCAAATTAGCATTAGTATAACCATGAAAATTTATCTCAAAATGTGTATTGTATAATAACCCATTCCAGTTTATTCATTGTAAACATATCAGTTTTCTCTTTACTTCTAACCTATGTGATTATTTTGGATTACATTAACACCTGACACTCAAATTGACATCATAAAAATTATTAGTCTATCTGTTTGTAAGGTAATGTAGAATTACTATCATCTTCTAAAAGACTTTCTGAAGAAGAATTTTTCTAGACATATCTTTACTCAACATTGTGATCATATATATAAAGGGATATATTTCATTGGAATCTTCAATCCGCAACTTTTTTAATCATTCCATGGAATAAGTTTCTTTATATATATGAAAATATATATTCTTTTTAAAAAATTTTGTAATATAATGATGAATGCTAATTATCTCAACATTGAAATTTCAAAATTATTCTTTATATCATCATAAAAATAATTAATGGCATTTTATTCCTCCCAAAAAAATTATATCATCCACATACATAATGTAATTTACTATGATGGATTTATCATCATTCACATAAAATTTACAGTCAACTATTATTTAAGAAAAATTCTACATTCTAAAAAATATATGATTTTAAATACAAGTAATGTTGGGATTGTTTCAACCCAAATAACGATTTCATAAATCTATAAACCTTTTTTTCATCATTATCATGTTGAAAACGAAATGTTTGTTAAATGTAAAAATATTCCAGAATCTCCATATTTAAGAAATATGACTGTACATCCATATAAAAACATTGTAATTTTTATTTACAATAATTTATAGAAACATTTTAGGAGTTTATAATCTCACAACATTTGAAAATGTTTCTTTAAAATCCCCACATCTTCCACTCATGCATATCCATTAGAAACAAGTATTATTTTTACAATTGAATCATATACTTTTTTATTCAATTTATTTATATAAAAAACATTTTTCTAAAAACATTTTTATTTTTTAGACATGGTACATTTTCCTATGTCTCAATATTCTCAGCCTGATTTAACTATTAATTCCTAGAATCCAGCCATTATTTATGTCGAATAGCTTCAGAAACTGATTCTTATTCACCTTTTTTGCTAAGTGATGTCTGATTTCTTGAACATTACATTCATGGGAATAAATTATATACCTCTAATTTCATGTAATGTTTTCAAACTCAATTTTTATTTATATGGTTGGAAATTTCGATGATTCTTTTCAATCTGATATTTCCCCATTATATGATTCTCTTGAATCATGGTAAGGATGTACTTACTCAATTTCACTATTTTTAGAAAACTCTAGTTTAACCTACTCAACATTATAAACACATATTGTTATGGAATTTAAATTTTCAATTACATTAAAATAATATTAGTCCACCACCCTTTTTATACGTTAGTTACAACATTTTAAACTTCTTCCATTGGGTGAATAACCCAGAAAAGTTACTTCCGTAGATTTCTCATTAATCTTTCCCTGATCAAGATATTTGATTTTAAGTAAACATAGACTTCCAAAAACCATTAATTACTTAAATGAAGGTTTTTTATAACTCATTTAATATGAATTAATGATTTTCTTAGGTCCCAACAAGCATCAGTTTTGAACATGATGAATAGTACTAATAACTAATATCCATATATTATTTTAAAAAATTCTATTCTACTAAAATATAACATCCCATTTTTGAAAAACCATTGTTATTTATTTTTTATTAAACATTTTTTATGTATTATAGGGAAATATATATTAATTTATGATACCATTTTTTCTTAGATAAGTTTCAAAATTAATTTTTGTGAATTTGGTACCATTACATGTTCTAAATTTCTGTATATAAACCCCCTTTTATTCTCAAATTATTATATAGAAAACATGAATATTTTCACATCCCCAGACATAAATTTTATAAAAATGATTTTTTAATACATGTGAAATCATCAACAAAGGTGATAAATTATATATCTTTTTTTATTAATTTCTCATTGGTCTACATAAATCCAAATAAAAAATGCCAATAGGTCTGATAGACATAATCTCAACTCTTTTATTTATTTTGTTAGTCATATTACCTTTTGACAACTACCAAAAATATCATCATCTCGTATATTCAATTTAGAAAATAACATACAAGATTAACATTTGAATGTTACTTCATATATTTCTACGAAATATTCCCTTGTCTTCGGTGAAACAAATTTTTTTCATCCTCAACAGTGAAGTAACATGCATGATTAAATTAACGATTTTGAAAAATATTACCACTAATTCTCTCTCATTTTTTTATTATGTTGCCATATTTAATAGTTTTTGTGATAAAAGAATCAATTTTTGAGATTCTATTCTTTAACATTATAAAAAAGTTGAATTATAATATGTATGTTTTGTTTTAAACCATAAATAAATAAAACATCCTTAGATTTCAACTTTTCCTCTTCAATGTCACCTCTTTCTATTCCTCCAATTACAAATGAACTATCACTAACAATGGTAATATCCCCTCTATAATGAATTTCAATAAGTTTTAATGTTTTTATATATAAATTCATATGTGAGGAACAACCACAATCATAGAGCCTTGGGTTATTTCTTTTAACTGTATTCAAAGATGCATAAAAAATCACTTTTACCATCTTTGTTCAATCCAGATTCTTTGTCTTTTCTACCATTACAATCATGTTCTATATAGAGTGACACACATAGTTTAACTTTTTTTCCTACATGATCACATCTTCCAAAAACATATTCGAGACAATAATTTTTTTTGTGGGAATGTTTCTAATATTTGGTGTTTTTGGTTTTCTAAATTTCTGTGGGTTAGGATAGTTGATAATACTTATTACACCATTGATTTCTCATTGATTATTCATTTTTAGGAAGAGAAATTTTATTTATAAAATTATACGATATATTCCCATGGATTCCACAACACCATAAATTTCTATCAAATATTGGTTTTCTATTAAAGTTAGATATTTATCATTGGATGTTTTTTTGAGTTTGATAACTTCTACATGATCAATAATTCACAAGACATGAACCATATTTTATAATGAGGATGTTTTCAACTTTTTTAGATTTCTTAGTTTTCTCACATCCCTTCTGAATCAAAACATTCTTAGAACTTTTCTTATCACCTACAACAATTAAAAGTTCATAAAAACAATATTTTTGAAGGGTGATAATTTCTCTTGATTATTTATTTGAGTTTTATTATTATATTTAGAATTAGAAGATATTATTTCCAAAGTTTAGTTGATTTTTTCATTAATATTCATAAGATTACTTATAGAAATATGAAATTCTATTTCAAACTTGTTAATTTTTTTTACTTACCTTATAGATTCATGCCAATATCATCAACCATCAATCTCTGTCAAAATATTTGTAGTTTTAAACATAATATCACATAGATGTATTCTACTTCTAGCTTCAAAATGTATGTTTCACCTTCCGCAACATATCCACTGTAATAACTAATCAGTAGGACTACATTATTAAGATATTTTCTTTTCTAAAGGCAAGAAAGAAGTTCAGTTCTGAGGTGAAACTGTCTATAATATTCTTCACCATACATTCCTTTACTACTTTAGGTTTATTATTTTTTTCATTATGTTTTTTTCGATGTGCTAACCTTTTCTTTACATTAATCTTCAAAATATTTATTTTATGTTGAATTAGATTAATCTTTCATACTCAGCATACTTCAATTATTCCAAATAAAAAACTTCTTTAATTTTTTGATGTCTTTTCTTCTTTATCTTTTTAGTTCCACTTAGTCCAATATGGATTTTAATCAGAATCATTTCTATATTCAATAACTATCATATTGTCAAAATTAAAAACAAATTATATAATTTTTTAGCAATCAGAACATTGGATAATATGTTTACCATTGTACTTTCTTATTCCAATTTTATATTTCATAAACATAAGAGACATAATATTTTCATTCAACTAATAATTATCTTTATCAGAAAAATCATAAGGAACAACATATTCATCATATTGTATTCCCATTTTACTCATGGATTAAAAATAAATTTCATATTTATTCTTCTTTTTGAACATTTGAGTTTTATCATTAATTATAAAATAATAATGTTATGAAAATCTTTATGAGATATATCATATTTATATTATAATAGAGAAAATCTAGAATAAAAAATGTTCAAAATGTTTCAGATATGTTTATTTACAATTTTAGTATATTTTATTACCCAGCTGAATACTATAATTGTGCTAAAACATTATTTAATATGGTATGTATTCATCCATAGTTTCATCATCTATAAATATGAAATCTCAAAACTTATGACAAAAATTTTTTATCTTTTAATCGTTCACATTAGTATTCCCATCAAAAATACTTTCTAGATTTTACAACATAATATTTGATGTCTAGATATCCATAACCTTCAAAAAAAATTTGATAAAAAAACACATATATCATTTATTGACTTTCAATAAACATTGATATTTATGTTATCAGAAAAGGTCACCATGTAATCCTTCTCAACATGTGGAAAAAATTATAGAAGCATAACCAATTTACAGTCCAAGAGATTGGAAATGAGGGGTCATATTTTTTCCATATATAATAATTATTTTCTATAAAATATAAAAATTTATATACTATTTACATAATTGATATTTTCCATGAGAAGTATTAAAAAAGGGAACCTTCTCTATGATACCAATTTATGTTCCAAAGGATCAAATAACAATAAAGAATGGAGTGTTAATAGGTCTTTCAGTTTTTATAAATGTTAATACTTCTAAAACATTACTCTTGTAATCTATTAATGTTCATGTCCTTATTAAATTTTATTAAATAGTAATTAATGAAAAGTTAGGAATGGAACTAAATCACATTGGGTTTACAATATTTACACTCCATGTAAGAAGCTACAACTTTATCATATCCACTCTTGTGGGTCTATGGAAATTCACAACAATGAAGAATAGAATAATACTTGGGGAAAATTATATTAGACACCTTCTATGTACCTATAGGAATGATTTTGCTATCTCATGTTAGTTTACAGATTATTCTCACAAAATAATTTTTCCACAACATTATAGTAAGACTTTTTAAAAAACTTGTCTATAAAAGATCCTATACATAATGACTATGAGTATGATGGACTTCAGACTGATGAACCCATTCAATTTGGACAAGGGTACTCAAATCAATACAATCCTACATATCAAAAACTAAAATTAAAGAAACGTTCTATTCTATATAGAAAAAAAATTGAATCTCAGAAACTACTCAAAATATCTATATGATCTTCCTCAGTTCGGTATGCTTTTTTTGTTTGATCTTTAAGAGATTTATCTATCCCAAAATAACTCTCACCCAAATTCCTTTGTGCTCCACCATTTCTATCCATGTAAAATGATTGATATATAAATGTATTTTTGGTCACATTATTGCGGACTTAGAATAAATGATTATGGAAACAAAAAAAACATTTCCTTCTTACTTAATTTTCAAATCTATGAAAATCACTCCCATTTAAAATTCATCTTCGACTAATTGAAAACTTCTCAACATTTCTCTATAATTAGTCTTCTTGAACATAAATGTTTTTATCAATTCCATGGAACTCTATAAAGTTGAATAATATGTTACTTATTTAGATTTCGTATGATATAACATCATTATATTTTTCTTGATAAAACTTCTTCTACTCAGTTCAATGTAACAAGTTTAACATTAGTATGATGTTCATTAATTATGATGTTACTTATTCATCTCATTATGATAGATCTTCCCCATATTTTCATTATATGACTTTATTTTTATACTCGTTAAGATATTACTATCCTCTTCAACTCATTTTAATTAAATTCTCAATATGATATAATTCCTTTCTATTTCAAAATTTACTTTCCCTAAAAGAGTTAGTCTGATTGACATTACTCCCCGGAGTTAGTATAATTGAAAATACACCTCAGAGGGAGTCTAATTGATACCCCATCATAAATTCAGTCTAATTGAACTTCCTCAGATTCAGTATGATGCAATACACATATAGTTGAAACAATCAATATGGTGCAATTCTCATTATGATAGCACCATTCATACAATTTCTCATAATGATAGGTTGTCATGTACCACATCCCCAGATGTTTTAGGAAGATATAAACATTAACTAAATAATTTGTATCTAGTTACATATATTTTCTACATATTATGGAAAATGTAATAATGTACTCTTCATAATTTTATTAGCATTACAATGATAAAGAAATTAATTTTTTTTTGATTCTAGTACTTCTAGATTAGATAATCTATGTCTACGTTTTTGTAACAGATTAAAACTATTCATTATTCATGAAAAGTCTCTATTTTTTCAACATAAATTAAAAAATATATATTATCAAGATTTATTGTAATTCTATTAGCATTAATGTATTTTCTTATTAATGGTTAAAATGTTAATGAACATTCTAACTTTTGACATTATATTCGTTATTAATTTTCCTAAAAAACATTTTAAATTATATTCTCATGAAATTATTTCCACCAAACATCATGTCTATTAGATATTAATAGTGATGTATCTATGTTTGATGCTGCTTTAGAAAAACAAATCTATAGAGCATCTAGATTCCATTTTCCAAACAACTTATGTGTCCAATACTAGTCAGTCAAATAAATTATGTTTGAAACCCTGTGTCTAGAAAAGAAGTTTTTCAATGGTAAAATTTTTACCCCCCCAGGTTATTTGATTCAAACATTAATCAACAATAATATTTTAACACCCTAGGTAAATAAAGAATACGAAATTTTCATATTTATCTAAATTTTTGAATAAAATATTAATATTACATTAAAGGGAATTATTTTCTCGAGTGCGTACCCAATATGCAACAACGAGTTTCTTTGAAATCTTACATTACACTCTAATAAGAAAATAGTATTATTTTAAAAGGTAGTTAACTCCTAGCCGTTTTAATGGTGGGAATGAATGGAACTAACAAAAAAATGATTATATATGTTTGTCAAATATTTTTACTTTTATCCAACAAATGTTGGAGGCTTAAAATGCAAATGAATCCAATTTTAATCATAAATCTTCTAATATTCATTAAAAGGTAGATTAACTTACTTTTGATGGAGAAACCTTTTTAAATATACATTTGAAAATTTTATATGTTATATTTGACAAAATAAAATCCTTCTTTAGAATCTGGACATCAAAATTTACTTTGTGTAAAATTTTGTTATTTTTTTCGAAAAAGATCATTTTTATTTAAAATGTAACATTTTAATTCAAAACCTTTTTTTAATATGATTTATTTATATGGATATATTATATTTTTAATTTAGATTAATGTTTATTTATAATATATTTTTACCATTCATTCTAATGGTGGTCATTGGAATTAATTTCACTTTGAAATTGGACTTAAACTACTATCAATCTTTTAATAGATATTGTTTCTTAAAAACACACTATTTGTTTTGACAGTAGGAATTAATTATTAAATTAATTAATTCAACATATATGTTTTGAATTTTGTAAAATAGAAATCATTTATGAATTTGGAATATCAAATATAGCTTAGGGTGAATTTTTGACATTTTTTCTGAAAAACTTCAATTTTTGATGAATAGTGAAACCACTAAGTGGTAGTTTAAAAACTAATTTTTCGTTTAAATGAAACATTAGCACTTATGTGATTTGAATTTCCAAAATCCGATATATATGGTTTTCATTAGGATGTAAAATGTGGTTCAATGGGATTAAAATAATTTTTTGTTGAATAGTAACTTTTAAGTTTTTTATCGTGATTAGAGGTAATTAGTGTAATTTAAGTTAAAAATAATGTTTTAATAATATGAAATGACCTAGAAACATGTCCTACTCTAATTGTATGTGTCATGGCCGACTAGGACAATACATGGGTCAACTTTGGGACCCCATGGAGCCACTTTGGTTATAAAATGACATAAATAACTTTTTATTTAAAGTTAAAATAAAAATGTCACAACCATGAGTTGTTTTACTAAAACAATTTTTAAATGGGGTAATAAATGTCATATTTTTGACTATAATGATTCTTTAGAAATATAAAAATATTTCATACATCATTAATGTTTTTTTATAATTTTTAGACATTAAATAAATTTAATTATATATGACATCATGATGATGCAGCGATTACCTCATTAATAAAGGATTTAAATAAAATGAAAAGCTAATGTTAAAACTATAACTTACACTTGTCAAAAACCTATTGGATGAGTATATTTGGAACCCTTAACACCATATCCTAGAAATACATCATTGTGGGACCTTTAAAATCTAAAACTAATTTGAAAATAAAGTAACATTTTGTAACATTTCAAGAGTGCCCCTCCTCTCCTCTTATAAAAGCCCCCCACCTCTACCTCATTACCCACACATCTAAAGCCTTTGACTCGGCCAAAACCTGATAATGTTGTCTTTACACATACATTTATTACTCCTATAAGCCTCAGTTTGGGCAGAAGTCTTCCCAAGGAAGCCTTTGAGCTCAAATCAAAGAGAGATACCCGATTTTAAGGTAATGTCTTCACTTGTGTTCTTTTGTTTTATTTTACTTTTCCAACCCCCTTTACTATTTTTATTATTTCCTATTGTAACAACACCAGTATATTAAATATACTAGGATGTTTTTATAAGAAGGATTCGAGCAACACTCACACACACCCTCATCTAATGGTTAAAGAGCATACTATTTCCGCGGATAACGAATTTATGCCTCACGAAATGATGATTGTTCAATATTATTCTAACACCTTCATAGGTGGCCATTAAAATGACACTATATTTATATATGATATATAATATGTTTATTTTTTACTTAAGATTCTGTATTTATCATTTATTTCATACCTTTATGGTTTCCATTATGGATAAATGTGATATCTTCATTTTAGGAAGTGCGGACTACCGCCCCGTCAAAGTGATTTGATTTGTTAACACCATATGTGGTATGAATAAAGGATAAATTTAATGATATAATATATGATACCATACTGGAATTGTAATACTATTATGTATCATTATGTTTTAATTCCATTAAATAAGAAATATAAATGGAAGAAGCGTTCATGCGTACGTACGACTTACTGTCTCCATGAACGGTGCATTTCATTTCTTACCTCTAAATGTTATATAATATTATAAATGCATGTATATAATGGATATATATGATATATATGATATCTACATAATTAATATAATTCTGGATATAATATATATTTTACCACATGAACAACTTGTAATTATAAAGAGTTTATTTTTGACCCAAGTAGCAATGATCTACAAAATGACCATTATTAACTTAAAAAAATTACATAGTGTTCATAGAATGGTAGTAAGAGATATAAAATGAATAATGAACTTTTAAAAGGTTCTTAAGATAGTTGAAATTAACTCAAGTTTATTATTCATGAGGTTAAAGAACGATCGAGTCATGGCGGATCCGAGGTAAGGGATCCTACCCCTCTCTTTCTTTTTAAGTACATTCTTTTATGTCATTCCTTTTAAGATCACCTTTATTATTATTTTTATGTTATTTTATATTAATATTACAGTAATTTTTATGTTAATATGATGAGAGACCACAGTTTCTCTCATCAATCCTTTTTGGAAGTTGTAATTGGCGTCGTTAGGCTGCCGAACTTTTATAAGGGGCTTTTTATCTCACTTTGTGTTTTCGTGAGATTCATGCTACATTTTCCAATATTTCCTTTTTAGTGGTGTATGTAATTTCCATTATTCTACTATTTTTGAAACATAAATTCGTTTATGAGTATTTACATCAATTTTTTATAGTCCTTCTTTCATGGGGTGTACGTTTCAAAAGTTACCCAAATCGGTAAGGGAACCTTTTGTCGTCCTCTTTTTAAAAGACTTCTTTGGTTATGTATTTTAATTTTCATCTTATTATGCGGGGATATGTTCTTATATGTCCTTATTTCCATAAATTTTATTTCCAAGGGATGAGGTACCCTTTATCTCTCTCATCAACTCTTTTTCTAAAATTTGATGTGACACCGTTAGGCTGTCAAGGGAACTTCTTAACCCAATTTCGATTTCTTTGGGTTCAACATGTAGTTATCGAATATGTCATCCTTTGAATATGTGTGAATGAAATTTGATTATTTTACACTTAATATCCACTTATATTGGGTGTATTTATATTTTCCACACATAATTATGAGATTGATTTATCCTTAATTTAAGGATACCATCTTTTTAATGGATTTCATCTCAATTTACATTTCCATTGATACTTCATTGTTGTTGTGAACCAATTCACTCTTATATGGTGTATATACTTCCCTTTGGAATTTTATATCATGAATCCCTTTATTCTCATGATGTTATAATGTTTTGATTAAATGTTATTCCTCAATTTTTGTATTCAAGTGTCTCTCATTTTGTTAAAAATACTTTAACTAAAATATCGTTTTAAATGTTGTAATGATTTAATATTATAAATATTTCACATTAATATCCATGTTTACAAAATGGTTTTAAGGATTTATTTATATGGATATTAATTTTTTAAAATGATAAAATCTTCAATGTGGTATGGGACACTTTGATTTAAAAATCTCTTTATTAAATGTTTTAAATGGTTTTGAAAATGGTTTTTAGAATGGATTCATTATTTCAATATTTTAAAATGTTATATTGTTATTGTAATGTGGGAATGTTATATTTCCTAGATGATTAAGTTATGTGATATGATTATGTTATGTTTCTTGGGAATTGTTATGAAGACGGGTAGTTCTGTGATAAACTAAGTGCGGGTGAGCCCGATATAGCTCTCCAATGCATTGGGTAACACGAAGGAGATAAACATGAAGGTTTCTACGAAGAGATTTAGGGAATATAGTGTGATGGGTATTCCAAATGCAACCAAGAGGGTTACTGCCTTCGTAAGAATGTTATGAATGCCTCAAGTTACATTTATGTCTTATGATTTCTATGATTTATTCATGATTTTATGAGGTATGCTAAAGTGCTTATGTTTTATGGGTAAAATATGATTTCATTATTTGTATATATGTACTCATGTTTCCTTTCCACACTTTTTATAACCCTTAATGAGCTTTTTATGCTCATCCCATGTTTTTGAAATGTTATTCACAGGTCAAGGGAATGGTACATGATATGATGATAGTGTCAAGGAAGTTTCAAGAAAGAATCCAGGTTTTATTTTAAATATGTTTCTGTTGATGGGATAAATGAATACTATATTTTGTGTAACCACTTTGTTTAAATGTGGAATGTAATGCATGTTTTATGATCTAATTCTCTAAAACTCTAAACCTGAAAATATCCTCATTGTTTAATCTTGTTAGAACTCAAGATTATGTAGGTTTAAGGATAGGGCCTTATAGTTGGTATCAGTGGTTGGTTTAGATAACTTTAGAGGTTAGAGTGTTGTTTAAGAAAAAGTGACAAGTTGTGTATAACCACAATGGGTAATATATTAGATGGAGTCATCAGTTTTTTGAATGTTAGAATGATTTTGAGATAACTTGGATAAGTATATCTTGGTGTTTATCTTCCTCTTTTTTTATTTGATGATTTTACTAATATACTCACACTGACCTTTTTGGTTTTAGTAAATGGTTGGATCTAGCAGGAACCAAAGTAATAGTGGATTTAAAGAAAACTATGACGGTTTTATGAAAGAAAAACTGAATGATATTGGAGCTGCAATGAGAACTCTTGTTGTTATCCTAAACCAACAATCTGGAGTCATGATTGACCACCTGAACCATAGTGATTTTTATGAGGCATCATATATACGAGAAACAAATACCAATGGAAGTTCAGGTAATAATCATAAAGGTAATTATGTTCAAAAACCTATGTGTCAAATATGTGGAAAGAAACACATAAGAAAATGTTTCAAAGGGACAAAAAGATTCTATAGGTGTGGAAATGAAGGTCATAAAGCAGGAAAATGCCATGGAAAAAGGGAGCATCTAGTTGACTCTAGGGAAGGGAAAGAAGTTATTTTTGAAGGATCAATTGAATGTTTTAAATGTGGTGTGCATGTTCATTATACAAACACATGTCCTACTAAGATGTTTCGGGAATGGGGTCACAAAGATCATACAAATATTCATTTACCAATACCTAATGCCATTCTGATTGAGAATGAAGATACTAACAATGAAGTATGAAAGCTATGGATTATTTCATAAAATATGTTTTCCTATTATTGGAATCTTAGGATATGATTCATGATTTTGTTTGTAGGAAAGAAGTTTTTTAGAATATGTTGAAATGTAATGGCTAATGTATCATGATGAATGTTGAATGAGTAAGATAATATCATATATGGGATTCAAGAGTTATGGTAGATTTTAGGATAGTGAAATTCTTAGATGTATTAAGTCTCTTTTGATGATGGGGTTACATTAGAAGACTTTTTATAGTAACCCTGATGTTTGATATACGAAAACTTTATTCAAGGAAAAATTATCCTTTCTTTTGTGTATGTAGTTATATAGAACCATTTGGGTTTATATGATCCTTGAATTTGAGGCAATTATGGGTTAATACATTTTGGGTTTCAATCATAGTTTGTTTTAATTTGTATAATTTTATGGATATATGTTTATTGAATGGTCTTTTTTGAACTTTGGGTTTTGTTTGGCAAATTTTGGAGATTAAGAATAGTTTTTTTTATATAAAGGATTATCTTTTTTGGGTATTATCTGATCTCATACTAGCCTTTTTGGTTTTAGATTTGGTTATGGTCTAAAGACATGGGAAATATATAGTTCTCTTTTGTGGATTATGTGATTTTTTGGATGTTTATTATAGCTCTCTTAATGTGAACAAGTCGTCCTAAATACTCGTCTTTTGAAGAAAATATGAGTTCATGTAAGAAATCTAGTAAAAGTTGAAAGTCAACATGAAAATTAAGTATGCTTTCTAATGTTTTAGTTAAGCTCATTAATAAATTCCTCAATGAAAAGTAACTTAAAAAAGAAATGTTTTCTGTTAATTTTTCTAGTGGGGAATCAAATACCGTTTAACCCATCACATGATTGTGATTTTTTTATTGTTAACTTTTTCCTAGACATGTTTACTATCACTCTCCATCAGAACATGACCCTTTGTTTTCTCCTCCATATCTATATTTTCATACTTGGAATCCTAGTATGGGTTAACTCGAGTGACATTTGAACTTCTCTCCCATTCTTTTAAAGTGATAGTTTTACTGACTCTTGTTCTGATGTGGGATTTTAAATGAAGCTTCCAAGCCCAAATTTAAAATTGCAAGGAAGCAATTCCCAAAAAGGGGGAAGGATGTAACACCCCAGGCAAATAAATAATATGAAATTTTCATATTTATCCATATTTTTGAATAAAATATTAATATTACTTTAAAGGGAATGCTATGCTCGATGGCGTACCCAATACAAAACAACGAGTTTCTTTGAAATCATACGTTGCACTCTAATAATAAAATAATATTATTTTAAAAGGTAGTTAACGCCGAGCCGTTGTAATGGCAGGAATGAACGGAACTAACAACAAAATGACTATATATGGTTTTCAAATATTTTTACTTTAATCTAATAAATGTTGGAGGCTTAAAATGAAAATGAATCCAAATTTAAGCAAAAATCTTCTAATATTCATTAAAAGGTCGATTAACCGCCTTTTGATGGATAAACCTTTATAAATATACTTTTTACAATTTTATATGTTGTATTTGACAAAATAAAATCCTTCTTTAGAATCAGGACATCAAAATTTACTTTGTGTAAAATTTCGTTATTTTTTCTGATAAAGATCATTTTTATTGAAAATGTTGCATTTTAATTCAAAGCTTCCTTTTAATCTGATTTATTTATATGGATAGATTATATTTTTAATTTAGATTAAATTGTATTTAAAATATATTTTTACCATTTATTCTAATGGTGGTCATGGGAATTAATTTCACTTTGAAATTGGACTTAAACTAGTGTCAATCATTTAATATATATTTTTTCTTAAAAACTCGCTTGTTGTTTTGACGGTGGGAATTAATTATTAAATTAATTAATGTAGACATATATGTTTTTAATTTTGTAAAATAGGCATCATTTTTGAATTTGTAATATCAAATATAGCTTAGGGTGAATTTTTGGTATTTTTCTGAAAAACATCATTATTTGATGAATAGTGAAACCACTAAAAACTGATTTGGTAGTTTAAAAACTGCCACTATGCGATTTGAAAACTGATTTGGTAGTTTAAAAACTGATTTTTTGTTTAAATGAAACATTACCACTTATGCGATTTGATTTTAAGAAAATCCGATATATATGGTTGTCATTAGGATGTAAAATGTGTTTCAATGGGATTAAAATAATTTTTTGGTGAATAGTAACTTTTTAGTTTTTAATCGTGATTAGAGGTAATTAGTGTAATTTAAGGTAAAAAAATGTTTTAATAATATGAAATGACCTAGACACATGTCCTACCCTCATTGGATGTGTCCTGGCCGACCAAGAAAATCCATGGGTCAACTTGGGGACCCCATGGAGCCATTTTGGTTGGAAAATGACATAAATAAAGTTTTATTTAATGTTAAAATTAAAATGTCACAAGCAAGAGTTGTTTTACTAAAACAATTTTAAATGGGGTTATACAAGTAATATTTTTTACTATAAATATTCATTAGAAATCAAAAAAGAATTCCTACATCATTATATTTTGTTTATAATTTTTAGACATTATATATATTAAATTATATAAGACATTATGATGATGCAGCGATTACCTCATTAATAAAGGATTTAAATAAAATTAAAAG
This sequence comes from Viscum album, assembly GCA_963277665.1. NCBI lineage: Eukaryota > Viridiplantae > Streptophyta > Magnoliopsida > Santalales > Viscaceae > Viscum > Viscum album. The sequence goes on along the minus strand of OY728163.1, from coordinate 1,687,041,507 downwards.
ATAATGTTAAAACAAAACCATAAACTTGTCAAAAACCTATTGGATGAGTATATTTCGAACCATTCTCACCTTATCATCTAAATACAACAATTTTGGACCTTTAACATCCGAAACACATTTGAAAATACAGTATCATTTTGTAACTTTCCAAGAGTGCCCCTCCTCTCCTCTTATAAAAGGCCCCCACCTCTACCACCTTACCCACACCTCTCAAGCCTTTGTCTTAGAAAATCCCTGCTCATTATGTATCTCCACATACCTATCTTACTCATAGAAGCCTCAAATTGGGCATATTGCTTCCCAAGGAAGCCTTTGATCTCAAATCAAAGAGAGATACCCGATTTTAAGGTAATGTCTTCACTTGTGTTCTTTTGTTTTATTTTTCTTCTCCAACCCCCTAAACTCTTTTTATTATTTTCTTTTGTAACAAAAACAGTATATTAAATATACTAGGATGTTTTTATGAGAATGATTCGAGCTACACTTACACACACCCTCATCTAATGGTTAAAGAGCATACTATTTCCGTGGATGGCGAATTTCTGCATCATGAAACGATGATTGTTCAAAATTCTTCTAATACCTTAAAAGGTGTCCATTAAGATGACACTATATTTATATATGATATATAATATGTTTATGTTTTACTTAGTCTTCTGTATTTTTCATTTATGGCATACCTTTATGGTTTCCATTATGGGTAAATTCGATATCTTCATATTAGGAAGTACGGACTACCTCCCCCTCAAAGTGATTTGATTCGTTAACACCATATGTGGTACGTATAAAGGATAAATTTAATGATATTATATATGATAAAATACTGTAATTATAATACTATTATGTATCATTATGTTTTAATTCCATTAAATAAGAAATATAAATGGAAGTAGCGTTCATGCATACGTACGGCTTACCGTCTCCATGAATGGTGCATTTCATTTCTTACCTCTAAATGTTATGTAATATTATAAATGCATGTATATAATGGATATATATGATATATATGATATCAAAATAATTAATATAATTCTGGATATAATATATATTTTACCACATGAACAACTTGTAATTATAAGGAGTTTATTTTTGACCCAAGTAGCAATGATCTACAAAACGACCATTATTAACTTAAACAAACATACATAGTGTTCATAGCATGGTAGTAAGAGATATAAAAAGAATAATGAACTTGGAAAATGTTCTTAAGAAATTATAATTTAACTCAAGTTTATTATTCAGGAGGTTAAAGAACGATTGAGTGAATTCGGACCCGAGGTAAGGGATCCTACCCCTCTCTTTCTTTTTAAGTACACTCTTTTATGTCATTCCTTTTAAGCTCATCTTTCTTATGATTGGGATGTTTTTTTATATTACTATTACTTTAATTTTTATGTTCATATGATGAGATACCCCATTTTATCTCATCAGTCCTTTTTGGGTGTTTTAATTTGCGCCGTTAGGCTTCCGGAATTTCGTAAGGGGCTTTTTATCTCACTTTGTGTTTTCGTGAGATTCATGCTAAATTTTCCAATATTTCCTTTTGATTTGTGTATGTACTTTCCATTATTATACACTTTGTGTAACATAATTTCTTTTATGAGTATTTACATCAATGTTTTATAGTCCTTATTTCATGGGGTGTACGTTTCGAAAGATACCCAAATCGGTAAGGGAACCTTTCACCCTCCTCTTTTTAAAAGACTTCTTTTGTTATTTATTTTAATTTTCATCTTATTACGTTGTGATATATTCTTGGATATCCTTATTTCCATACATTTTATGTCCAAGTGATGAGGTACCCATTATCTCTCTCATCAACTCTTTTTCTGAAATTTGATGTGATGTCGTTAGGCTGTCAAGGGAACTTCTTAACCCAATTTCGATTTCTTTGGGTTCAACATGTAGTTATTGAATATGTCATCCTTTGAATATGTGTGAATGAACATTGATTATTTTACACTTAAAATCCACTGATATTGGGTGTATTTATATTTTTCTCAAATAATTATGAGATTGATTTATCCTTAATTTAATGATACCATCTTTTTAATGGATTTCATCTCAATTTACATTTCCATTGAGAATTCATTGTTGTTATGCACCAATTCACACTTATATGGTTTATATACATCCCTTTGGGATATTACATCATGAATCCCTTAATTCTCGTGATATTATAAAGTTTTGATTAAATGTAATTCCTCAATTATTGTATTCATGTGTCTCTCATTTTGTTAAAAACTCTTTAACTAAAATATCGTTTTAACAGTTTTAATGATTTAATCTTATAAATATTTCTCATTAATATCCATGTTTTCAAAATGGTTTTAAGGATTTATTTTTATGGATTTTAATGGTTTAAAATGGTAAATGCTTCAATGTGGTATGGGACACTTTGATTTAAAAATCTCTTTATTAAATGTTTTAAATTGTTTTGAAAATGGTTTTTAGAATGGATTCATTATTTCAATATCTTAAAATGTTATATTGTTATTACAAAGTGGGAATGTTATATTTCCTTTATTCTTAAGTTATGTGCTATGATTATGATATGGTTCTTGGGCATTATTATGAATATTGGTGGTTCCGTGATAAACTAAGGGCGGGTGAGCCCGATATAGCTCTCCAATGCATTGGGTAACACGAAGGTGTTAAACATTAAGGTTTCTCCAATGATATTTAGGGAATATACTGTGATGGGAATTCCAAATGTAACCAGGAGGGTTACTGCCTACATAAGATTGTTATGAATTCCACAAGTTACCTTTATGTCTTATGATTTCTATGATTTATTCATGATTTTATGAGGTATTTTAAAGTGCTTATGTTTTATGGGCAATGAATGATTTCATTCTTATGTATATATGTACTCAGGTTTCCTTTCCATACTTTTTATAACCCTTATTGAGCTTTTTATGCTCATCCCATGTTTTTGAAATGTTTTTCACAGGTCAAGGGAATGGTACATGATATGATGATAGTGTCAAAGAATTGTCAAGAAAGAATCCATGTTTTATTTTAAATATGTTTCCGTTGATGGGATAAATGAATACTATCTTTTGTGCAACCACTTTTTTTAAATGTGGAATGTAATGCAAGTATTATGATCTAATTCTCTAAAACTATAAACCTAAAAAGATCCTCAATGTTTAATCTTGTAATAACTCAAGATTAAGTAAGGTTTAAGGATGGGGCCTTATACATATTTATTAGAATAATTCATTTAGATGGACTGGGTCTGATCTTAATTATCAAAAACATTCTTTTACAAAAAGGTTATTTGTTAATAAAAATAAATCACTGTTATGAAAGAACATAAAAAATTCTTTTCGATCTCCCCCTTTCGATTTGTTTATAAGACTCATTAACATATTTTTCAAAGTTAATAAATTATTCACGACTACAATATTGAAATAATTCATGTTTTTTTATTTTTACCAAAACATATCCTTTCTTAAAAAACTATTTCATCACACAACACAACTGGATAGTTATAACGACGTGAATCTAGAGCCACTCAACTGGTCCCCCGTACCCGGTTCTACACATGAACTCAAGTAAAATTCCCCAAATTCCAGAGGCTTCTGACTAGCATCGAGGGCTTTGGTGAGTCATTGGGGAAACGATTACCTCATTTGGTAAGGTATACAAAGAAAAGGAAGAAAAAACAATATCAAAAGTAGTAAACATCATACAATAACTGAAACTAAACAGTGAAAGTAATGTATAATATAATAATGATGAAAATGATGCAGCAGGTACAAGTATCTAAGGAAAGCATCAGACACTACAACATGCTGAAATACAACAGAGAACAAAGAACTAAAAATAAACAACAACTCCAGCAGCATCGCAAGCCTAAGCTCAGTCCTATGCTCTCCAGCTCCAACTATAAATCATGTAGCTGAAGTAGAAGGGCCACAATCCCTATCCACATCTGCAACCATATAACCTATTTGGGACAAAAAGCAGGACCCACATAGGGTGTAAGTCTAATCCCAGTAGGCAACCACCACAAGATCTGTGCCCTACTGTCAGTGAGCAATATAGAAATAGTAAGTGAAATAAATGCAGCAGAGAAACCGCGGTACACTGAAGTAAACTATCCTATGAATCTACATTCACATCTATTTAGTAATTTAATTCATTCATTTAATTATCACCAAAGAAATCTAGCAACAACTCTATATTCCGTAAGCATAACAAGTAACACAACAGGTATCTTAGTAGACTACCTAACCTGCAATCAGTAAAAAACACAAGATTGTTCTTTGGCGTGGTGGACTCATCACAAACAACCAAACAATAATCATGGTGACTCTCTAGGCGGTTCACACTGGCAGACCCCTCTAGTCAAGTAAACATAAAAAGGCACAGACACTCTGGGAAGCTCTCACTATCAATTCCCCAGAGGTCTTGCAAATATAACTATAGACACTACAAGTAAGTACATTCATATTATACCCCCTGTAGTATCAATATGTAACTAAGGAAACTCGAAGGAATCACAAAGCCCCATTACCATAGGTCCTACAAATGATACTAATTTATAACAGACTCTCTAGAGATGCCCTTAATCGTCAATTCCCTCTTTAGTCTACCACACTAGGTTCCCACAGCCCTGAATAGCGTAGTCATGCGTAATCGACTTTTAAGATCCCAATGTATGCTCAAAAAACTACTTTTCTAATAGATAAAATGCATCAAAAGTATATAAACAGCAGGCAATCTAGGCAATCATTTATATCAAGGCAGGCAACCAATGAAACAAGGTATCCCTCATAGGAAACCTAAGCCAAACGGAGGTAACCATCCAAAACAAGGGGAAACACCCATGGCGTGATCCTTTACATGCTAAAAAGAAATCATTAATCATCTAATAACCTCAAGAATACATTCATTATAAGGCATATAAAAATACAGGTTCAAAGCTCTAACCCGAGATACCCGATACTTGGGAATCCGAAACATTTTTCTCAAAAGCTAAAAGAAATTCAATTTAGTGAAAAAACCCACCTACCTCGATCTTAGGAGATCAATATATATGAACCAATGCCTAGGAATAAACCTACAATGGAGGATATCTGTAAAAATGTGTAAAACGTTAAACCTCAGATAACTCTTACAAGAAAAGGAATCAGGAAACATGGCCAAAGAGTAACCAAGAACTCATCGCTGTGATTCTATTACAACTAATAGCGTTTGATCGGATAGTAGGTGACAGATATGTGGCTTGGAGAAGATCCACGGCTGTACCCTCGGTCTTGGTCGAAGAAACTGGAGAATAAGATGTATTCAGGGTTAAGTTTCTACCCAGGTCCGTTTAATGAAAAAAATAATGTACATGGTGTGTACTAGGATTTTTTGTAAACTGCATTAAGTGGAATCCACATCACCCATACACATCGTGTGTGTGGCCGAGATACAGCCCGCACACATCCTTGCACAACAACAAAGTACACGACCTATACTTGGAAAATTTCCAGATTCTCCTCTTTTTCCCAAAAAACGACCAAAAAAGAAAATCATACCTGAATGGAAGGTTCGGGTTCTTACAAACATCTCCCCTTTAAAGAAATTCATCCCAAAATTTCTCTATTTGGATGGTGATGATGAAACCTCGAATAGATCTGGCCACTGTGATCGCATATCAGCCTCCCTCTCCCAAGTGCCATCATGTAGACGGTCGTGCTGCCATAACACCCCTACTAGAGGAACTGAACGGACACGGAGTACATTTGCACTACGATCAACAATCCTGATAGGATGCTCCTCGAATGATGCATCTTTCTCCAGCTCAACCTCCTCAAGTTGAAAAACATGAGACATGTTTGAGAAATAGCATCAAAGCTGAGATACATGGAAGACATCGTGCATAGCCTAGTACCTATAAGGTAAATAAAATTTGTATTAAACCACCCAACTATCTCTAGGACCTCAAACGGCCCAACGTATCTTGGTGATAGCATACCCACTATCCTGATTCTCTTGTGTCCCTACCTCAGGGTAACACGTAGGAAAAACTGATCCCCAACCATATACTCCAAAGGTCTTCTCCACTGATCAGCATAAGATTTCTGTTGAGACTATGTATTAGCCATCCTTTTTTATATCAACTGTACCTATTCTGTGGTATCCTAAACAAGATGAGGTCCTAGCATAGCTGCCTCTCTTGCCTCTAGTAAAAACAAGGGTGATCGACATGGTCTACCATACAATGCCTCGTAAGGTGCCATCTGAATAGTTGCTTGAAAACTATTTTTGTAGGAAAACTCAACTGGAGGTATATGTTTCTCCCAAGTACCTCCAAAATGAAGGACATAGGCTCGTAGCATTTCCTCTAGTACTTGAATCATACGCTCTGACTGGCCATCTATCTTGGGATGGTAAGATTTACTCAAAAGTACCTATATACCAAAACCCCTTTGTAGCCCTTTCCAGAAATGTGACATAAATTATGAATACCTATCTAAAATGATGGTACTCGGAACCCCATGCAAGCGTAAAATCTCACAGATGTAAAACCGTCCAATCTCATCGACACCGAAGGCCTCCTTATTCGGTAAGAAGTGAGATACCTTCATGACCCTATCAATGAAAACCCATACCACATCATTTCCTCGAGGTGATCTCAGTAACCCTATCACAAAGTCCATCGCAATGTCATTCCACTTCCACTTGGGAATGGGTAGCTGCTGTAAAAGGCTTGCCGGTCGCTAGTGCTCTGCCTTCACCTACTGACAGGTGGAACATCTCATTACAAAACTACAAACATATCTCTTCATACCTGGCCACCAGTACTGGAGGTGTAGATCACGACACATCATGGTGACGGCAGGATGAACATTCCACACTGAGGAATGAATGTCTCCAATAAGATCCTCACATACATATGCTGGCACCCATATGCATCCCTGGAAACGCAAGATCTCATCCTCTCATACGGTCTATTAGGAATGAGGGTCCTCTCCTGACACACCCTCATGTTGGACTAGGCATTCAGAATCTAATAACCTCCTAATTAGAACTCAGTCGAGAAGCATCGATGTAACATTGAAAAAAGCTAGGAAAGTCTACCCCTACCTGTCGTGCACCTACAAATGCATCTCAGAGAATATAGCCATAAGCTTCCACTCACTGCTGGCCTCCTGAACTGCATATATATGAGTCCTCCTGCTCAGTGCATCAGCCACTACATTGCCTTTTCGAGGTGTATAGGCAATCTAAAATCGAATGACTGTAGGTACTCAAACCACCTCCACTGTCTCAGATTCAAGTCACCCTGTGTGAAGATATACTTGAGTCTCTTGTGGTCAGTATATAACACAAAATTATCTCCCAGAAGATAATGTCTCCAACAACGCAAAGCATGAACAACTGCAGCCAACTCCATGTCATGCGTAGGATAGTTCCTCTCATGTGGACTCAACTACCAAGATCCGTACAGAAAAACATGATCCTATTCCATAAGCACTGCTCCAATCCTGATGCCATATTCTTCACAGAAATCTCTATAACTCTGGCCCAACTCTAGAAAAACTAGAATCAGTGCTAAGTGAATCTCCCTTTCAGCTCCTGGAAGGCTAAATCTCTGGCTTCTGACCAAACATACTACACCCATTTCTTAGTCAATCCCATCAACAACACTGATAGGCATGAGGAGTCTGGTATAAACTGCCTATAGGAACTAGCTAGCCCTATGAAACATCATACCTCAAAGACATTCTTTGGCTGCTCCTAGGTAACTACTGCTCTCACCTTCTCTGGGTCGACTGATACTCCTTTCTCTGAGATGACAAGACCCAGGAAGTGAATATCATCCATCCAAAAGTGGAACTTCGACAGCTTATAATATAAAAGATTCACCCTCAGTGTAATCAGAACGATCTCAAGATGGTTAGCATGGTCGTGTAGAGTGTTAGAGTACACGAAGATATCGTCCATGAAAAACACCACAAAATAATCCAAGTAAGGATGGAAAATTATTTTCATCAGCGCCATAAAAACTACTCGTGCGTTCTTGAGACCGAATGACATAACCAAATACTCACACAGACCATACCTACTTCAGAAGGATATACGAATTATATCAGATGGTCTAACATGAAACTGGTTGTAGCCGGATCTCAAGTCGATTTTCGAGAACACTCTTTCTCCTAGAAGCTGATCAAAGAGATCATCTATCTGTGGTAATGGATATCGGTTCTTGACTGTCAACTGGTTTAGCTTATGATAATCCACACAAAGCCTAAGGGTGCAATCTTCCTTCTTCACACACTGGATAGGTGAACCCCAAGGAGAAGTATTGGTTCTGATGAAACCCTTTTCCTGCAACTCCTCCAACTGATTCTTGAGATCCTGAAACTCTGGTGTAGTCATCCTATAAGGAGGAATGAACACGGGTGCCGCTCCTGTCACAAGCTCAATAAGGAAGTCTACCTCTTTCTCCAGAGTCAAACCTAAAAAGTGTCTAGAAAGACATCTATAATGTGATAACCACTAGAGGAAAGTCTATCTGAGTAGCCCCATGGACATCCAGATATAAGCTAGCAATATGGGCCGTAACACCTCAAAACCCATGATGCTCTGGTCCCGCTCTACCCTCCTAAACATCCCATTCACCCTTGTGAATAAAAGATCCACCCTTCGATGATGTAAAACTCACCATACATCGATAGAAATCGATAATGGCCTGGAAGGGAACTAACCATCCCATCCCGAGAATGACATCATAGACGTCCATTTTTAAAACATAGAGGCTCCTTGAAAAATGAAACCCACCAACTTGAAGGGGGCAGTCTAAGCACTGACACACGCTAGCAGTTCTAATTCCGAAGGGAGTTTCTAGGATCATCATATCCTCAGAAGCATAAACAATAAGTCTAATGTTTTCCATAGTATGCATATAAATAAAGCTATGAGATGCTCCTGTATTGGAAAGTGTAGAGGATAAAACGGAGGCTACTAAAATCGTACCTCGAACTGTAGAATGTCCAGGATCCTGCTCCTGATTAATCTACTATACTGCGAATGTCTAGCCTGCACCGCGGCCCTGTGTAGCAGCCTAAGAACCCTAAGTTGACCCTCTGTGAGCCTGACCACTACGTCCATGGCCTCTATTGTTTAGAAGGTTATCCTTCTCATATATGGATTGTTGTGATATGTTTGAATTCATTTTATTTTTGTTTCTATAAATAATATTATTACATTTTTATTAGTTTATATGATAAAACATAGAAAAATAAATAAACATTATATTTAATAATATATGAATATTATAACAAAAAACAATATCCCTCACCATTATCTTAAATATATCTTACATCATAAAATTTCTAGTGGAAATAATCTATGTTACATTCCTCATCACCCAAACATCGGTTATCACACAATTTGAAGGGTTTAAGAGAGAATATTTAATCGAAACTACATTAACTCACAGTTACATGATTATTTCAATAGACTCCCTAATCCTAAAATCCATAATTTGGTGTTCTCTAACCCTTTTCATCTTAGTTAGAACATGTCCTACTTTGGATGCTTACCATAGTTGTGAACAAATTTATGTAAACCCAAAAAATTGAATTAGAATTCAACAATAATAGAAAGCACCCAAAATATTACAATTCAATAACATTCAACTAGGGTTATATTTTAAATGATTTAGTTGAAGTCTATATATACACAATATACAGAATTTAATGATTTTATCATTATGCATAAATTTATAACAATTATATTTATTACAATATTTTTCATCATAATAGGATTTACTTAAGCGACTAACTATTTATTAGATAATATTTTCACATAAGATAAATTATTTTATTTCAATAATGAGTTCTTCTTAATTAATTAATCCATATAATCAAGAAAAACAACCATAATGAAATAACCATACACCCTTCAAAAATAAAAATAAAAATATGGGATGATCATAAATTATTACAAAATGATAGTTTATCTAACATACAATAAACTAACAATCAACCTAGAGAGAAACTCTTTTAACACTTTATGGTTCATTTTGAAACATTCCACCTATCCACGTATATTTATATCTTGTATTGGATTCTATTCAGATCCATACATTAACAGGACCCACTAGGAATGTAGCTATATTCATTACATATTCTTTTACTTACATGTCGGCAAGAGGAACCAAAGGGTTGTTTAATGTATTTACAGAAAAGAAACTGTGGGTACACATGCCTATACATAATGAGATAAGAGATCAAACACAGAACACATATTTAATTTGATAATAAATTAAATAAAACAAATCACTTTACATGGTTTGGTCTAAGATCATGTTCATATGCATACATGAAATGAAATAATCATTAAAAAATTATCATCCAGTTCTAATTTTTCTTATTTAATATAAATTACACTATAATTAAATAATTATCCACATAAATTAATTAATTATAATATCTTAATTATCAAATTAATTTCCTTGAAATTCATATCCATCATAATTTCAAACAAATGAAATAAATTTATTTAAAAATTTCTATGTACAATAAAAAAATTAGCTATGAATTAGCATAGTGAGTACCATTCTAATCTACCCAAAAATTTATTATATGTGTAAAATACTTAATCTTTCGACACATGGAATAAATGACTTAATAATATACTTTCATGACTTGTGCTATAATTCTAATGTTCACATGGTTTAAATGATATTTATGTTTTTTGTTATACTTCAATGTATGAAGATTAATAACTGTATTATGACTAAAACATGATACACATATCTAAACATTACACAAAAATTAATTAGATATATATATATATATATATGACCCATCAGATGGAAAGTTGTATCAACATGATGACCACAAATAAGGTCATTTTTATGAGGCCTTAAGAGTATTATAAATAATTTTTAATTGTGCATTATTTGGTAATAGTACATGGAGAATACATTGGACCTACACAACATGTATATTTTTCTGTCCGTCTATCCATAACACACACCTTGGGAATCATCATGTAACCACAGAACATTGTTTTTTTTGGATTACACGTTGTGTAAATTATCTACATGGAATGTGGTCTCCCTGATACACAACCATTAGCGATGTAGGTAGTGTGACAATATAAATGTCATGTCAATGAATAGACAACTTCATTTTGTGTAGAAATGATACACAATGTTGACTCTAGATGACCATGAACCCATCTATAATTTTCAATAGTCGGCCTATAATTAAATTCACCATGTTTAATAAATCAAAATGCATTGAATTAATTATAAATTAATCACTGGTTCATGAAACACTATTACACTATGTGTACCTTCAGGTGACATGATATATACTCTTGTGTTATCTGGTTAGGCTCTTCAACACCAACAGATGATATCATTTATTTATTTCATGGATAAAATTAATCTATTTGATTATATTTACGAGAGAAAAAGAGAATAATGTAGATATCAGAAGTTGGATTAAATAATTATTAAACTAGAATGGAAAACCAATAATAAATTCATAAATTAATAAATTATCATTAAATAATTTTAAAAAATATTGTGGCCTACTCTGAAACCACATGAAGGTTCCACATGAACTAGTGCAGAAAACGTTATTTACATCACCATTTTTTACGTCGGTTATATATAACCGATGTGAGAATCTGTGAAACCTGGTTTTTTACATCGGTTATTTAATAACAGACATAACAAATGTGTTGAGTATCTTTTTAATGTTGGTTATTTTAATAACCGACGTTACAAATTGTGCGTTTTCGGTTTTTACGTCGGTTATTTGATAACCGACGTAAAAAACCAAATCGAGGGGGGGGGGGGTTTACGTCGGTTATAAAAGAACCCACGTAAAAAACATGATATCTACAAGTTTTTTAGGTCGGTTATTTTATAACCGACGTAAAAAACGAAATCGCGAGGGGTTTTTGATGTCGGTTATTTTATAACCGACATAAAAATGAGATATCTACGACTTTTTTACGTCGGTTATAAAATAACCGACGTAAAAAACCAAAGCACGGTGTGTGTTTTACGTCGGTTATAAAACAACCGACATAAAAAACGAGTCATCTACGTGTTTTTTACATCGGTTATAAAATAACCGACGTAAAAAACATGATATAAACGAGTTTCTTACGTCGGTTATTTTATAACTGACGTAAAAATGGGATATCTACGACTTTTTTACGTCGGTTATAAAATAACCGACGTAAAAAACCAAAGCGCTGGGGGGTTTTTTACGTCGGTTTTCAAAGAACCGACGTTATAAATTTAAAAATAGTTTATAACGTCGGTTATTATATAACTGACGTTATAAAAAATTTAAACATTTTAAGCCTCGTGGACTGTCATTTACGTTTTTTGATCGACAATCCACCGGCTCGTCTCTCTCGCGCGGTAAACCGTAATCGGCTCGTCGATCGACCTGCGTTAAACTCATTTTGGCTTCATCGTTTATCATCATAGTCTCCTCGGATCTATCATCTCAACTCGCAACACTCAAGTAAGCATACCAAAAATTTATTTCGTTCGTTTTTTTCCCGGATAGTCTATATTTATGTTTTGCGATTTTTTTATTTAAACTAGGTTAGATTCTTCCATTTCGAACCCTATTACATCTTTTTGAATATCGTTGGCACCAAACATTCGTTTTTATCATGAGTGTCTTGTTTTTGTATTTCTTTATAAAACAAATTTTGAAATATTACCTTTCATTTATTGACTCAAAATCCTCCTATGTTGGAAACATATTTGGGGTTATTTATTGAAGGACTATGGCACGATTAAGGAAAGATTTGGAATATTTCCTGATTTGACCGGTTTGAATTTCATTATCAAAAAGAAATTTGAGGTATGGTTGATTCATCCATTCCTTTTATCCTATATTTCATTTAACGCTCAGGTTCATCTAACAATTTTGTAGTTGGATAACCAATAATGTTTATGTGACTAGAGAATTAAAAGAAATTATCATCATATATAGTAAATCATCCTTATTGATTGTCTTATCATAGAATAGGAATCAATCATCCATATTGAAGATGTTATTTGTTTAGAAAACAAAAACCATTAATGTAAACCATTTATCATTCATTAATTAAACTAAAATAAATATTTACACATGAGTTATAATGGAACATAATAAAATAAATATTTATCATTCACCCTCATAGAGTCTAATAAATCTATGATAAACCATTTGTTTTCATTAATGGAAACAAATTCACTTTTACCCACTTTTTATTTTTAGAAGACACTAAACTCCCTTATAATTTCACCCTTCTGGGAAGTATTAAACATCATTATATCCCTTTAAAAAATCTAAATGTCACATAAATATCGTGCATCCATTTTGTCTTATAGGACTCTAATATAGATAAGTATACAATTTTTTATATTATTAGTTTTGATAAACCCTATCATAACATCATTAATATATGTTTATAAAAAATGGGAATACCAGAATTCTCATGATTTTAGTTGAGAATAATGATAATGTTCTTTATTAATGATAATATAGACATGGGTAATTTTACAAAAATAATGTGAACATGAATAATGAATGTTACATTTATGTATTTCACAATATTTTTTGATTTTATCTCACATAACTAATTGATGATCGAATACAAAAAATAATTGCACCACCAACCAAAGTGAAACCAGTGTATTGTTCAATTTTAGAAATTCAGGATTCAATCAATGAGATTGTGATTTATTTATTTTTTAGAGTTTCTGAATCAAGATACTAGATTCTATTTCAAATGGGTATTTGTTTGTTTTTTGATGTTTTACGATTTTATTTGATGTATGTTTTTCTTTTTCATGGATTACTTCATAAACTGGTCTCGGTTCATTTGATTTTTTGTTTCCTTTGACACCATCCCCCCCTCAAAGACTATGATCTCACATTGCCAGTTTTTCTCTAATTGTTCTCTCATACACCTTTTGGAATTGATGGTTGTTTATAAACATATTTATTCAAATATTTAAGCTGGATTATATGCATTTATTTGGATTATATTGTTGATTTATGCCACTTTATTTATTATTCTATCCAATACTAAGACCCTTTCTAGTAAGAAAAATTTCATAAGAAATATGATTGGACTCTTCATCATATGTCATGAAACTTTTTTAATAATGTCACGTTTTTAAAAAAAATGTTATATCAATGATGTGGAAACGGGTGGTGTCCGGGGGGGTGTCCAAGGGGGTGGGTGGGTGTGAGTGGTTGTCCACGGGGGTGGGGGCCTATCTAGAGGGTTTTGGGGGTTGTTCGGGGGGTGGGGGGATGTCCAGAGGGTTGGGGGTGTCCAGGGGGTGTTGAAGGGGTAGGGGTGGGGGTGGTGTCCAGGAGGGGTGGGGGGATGTCCGGAGGGTTGGGAGGTGTCCAGCGGTGGTCCAAGGGGGTGGGTGGGAGTGGGGGGTTGTCCAAGGGGGTGGGGGCCTGTCTAGAGGGTTTTGGGGGTTGTCCGGGGGGTGGGGTTGATTCTCAGGTTTACACCAATTTCTCTAATTTTCTATCAACTATGTAGGCAGCATGGTTTTCTTTGATTCAATGAAATTTAAAACTGTTATATCTAACAATATTTTGTTTTAAAAATAATATTCAAGCATATTTTCTTAAATACCCATAGATTTTTTTATATTTTAAATTGTTTTACATTCAAATTATAATTTTTTTTCATATAAACATATATTTGTCTTATCTTAAAAATATATATTTTTTTGATATTTTATTATAGGTAATAATGAGTCGAAGTAGGATTATGGCACATCAAATGAGAAATGAATTTGAGGAAGGTGTTGGTGCCTTTTTGGAATTTTCAAAATGAAATGTTCCAAGTAGTGACATTTTTTCTGTCCATGCCTGAAATGTTTGAATATGAAGAAGTTGAAAAGTAGAGAGATAAAAGATCATATGATCTATCATGGTTTTAATCCGAGTTAAAGCCCTTAGATTTGGCATGGTGAAACTGGACGGAATGTCACTGATGATGATGATTCGCAAGATGGTAACTCCGATGGAAGTAAAGAAATGATTCTCGATATTTTAGCAGAACAAATTGAGATAGAACCGATAGTTGCGCGTCTATATGGTGATGCTGAAAAACCATTATATCCTGGCTGTACAGAATTTACGGTTTTTTGGCGGTGTTAAGATTTATTAACCTGAAGTCGAAACATGGATGGAGTGACAAAAGTTTTACAGAGCTGCTACAATTGATGAAAGACATTCTTCTAAAAGATAACGATCTTCCAGATTCACATTTCAAATCCACGGAAATGTTATGCCCAATGGGATTGGGATACAAGAAAATACATGCCTGTCCGAATGACTGCATTATATATAGGAAGGAATATGAATTTCTGTCTGAGTGTCCTAAATGTGGGACATCACGGTATAAGGTGAAAGAAAAATCACAAGCTATTGTAGAGATTACAGAGATCCCTTCAAAGGAATTTTGGTATATTCCTATAATTAATCATTTCAAACATTTATTTTCTAATTCACATGATGCAAAAAGGTTATGAGGACATGATGAAGAGAGGGTATGTGATGGACAAATACGTCATCCAGCTGATTGTCCACAATGGAAGAAAATTGATGTGTAGTATTCTACATTTGGAAATGAAATTAGAAATCTCAGACTAGGGTTGTGCACAGATGGAAGGAATCCATACCGAACCCTCAGTAGCACACATAGTTCATGGCCTTTTTTATTGGTAATTTACAACCTCTCTCCTAAAGTTTGTATTAAGCGCAAATATGTCATGTTGATTATAATGATCTCTAGTCCAAAGAAACCCGGTAGTGATATTGATTTTTACTTGTCACCGTTGATTGATGATTTGAAACTGTTATGGGCTGATGGTATTAGGGTGTATGATTCTTATAAAGTGGAATATTTTCAACTGTATGCAGTGCTTCTGTTCACTATAAATGTCTTCCT
Source organism: Viscum album (assembly GCA_963277665.1). Lineage (NCBI taxonomy): Eukaryota > Viridiplantae > Streptophyta > Magnoliopsida > Santalales > Viscaceae > Viscum > Viscum album. The sequence goes on along the minus strand of OY728163.1, from coordinate 1,687,025,550 downwards.
AGCGTATGGAAATTTGTCTGGATATAGTGTTAAAGGGAATAAAGCATGTCCAATTTGCGAACAACAGACGTCATATTGTTAATTTCATTATGGGAGGAAAACAGTGTACATGGGTCATCGAAAGTATTTTCCTATTGAACACCCTTATAGAAGACTAAAAAAGGCATTCAATGGCTCACAAGAATTTGATACTGCTCCAAAACCTTTATCCCTTGATCTGTATTTTGAGAGGGTGAAAAACCTTGATGTGACATTGAGAAAGACACAAAAATCTAGTAATGATAGACATATTTGGAAGAAAAGGACAATTTTTTTGAGCTACCGTATTGGAGGTATCATGAAGTTAAACATAATATTGATGTCATGCACGTGGGGAAAAATATCTGTGATTATTTTATTAGAACATTGTTAGATATTAAAGAAAAGACTAAAGATGGGGTGAATGCAAGATGAGACTTACTATCAATGGGAATACGTTTGGAGTTAGCTCCCACTCCTAAAGGAAGACAAACATTTCTTCCCCTGGCTTTTCATACATTTTTGAAGAGGGAGAAAATTAGCTTCTGTTAGTGTCTTCATGATACCAAAGTGCCTCAAGGTTATTATTCTAATGTAAAAAATTTTGTCTCATTGAAGGACTTGAAGTTGATAGGTATGAAATCACATGATTTTCACGTCATGATGAAAAAAATTCTACCAGTTGCATTGCGTGGAATATTTCCCATTCGTGTCAAAAAGACTATAATGAAGTTGTGTTATTTTTTCAATTCAATTTTTAACAAGGAGATTGATGTGAATGATTTGAAAATTTTGGAAAAGGATGAAATTTTTATACTTCGTCAATTGGAAATGTATTTTCCTCCAACCTTTTTTGATATAATGGTTCATTTAATGATTCATCTGGTTCAAGAAATAAAGCTTTGTGGACCTGTATATCTTTGTTGGATGTATCCTTTTGAAAGGTATATGAAAATATTAAAGGGGTATGTTAAAAATATATAACGACCTGAAGCCTCCATTATTGAAAAGTATATTTCTGAGGAGGTAGTACAGTTTTGTACGAGCTACATGGCTACGGTGCAACACATTGGTTTGCCTCCATCTCTCCATGAACGAGTTAATAATGAGGGAAAGGGGATTCACAGCTTGAAAGTCAAATCATTGTCAGCTGCAACGATGAAGAAGTTAGAATCATACATCTTGAATAACATAGCTAATGCTCAACCGTATATCACATAGAATATTAATGAGTTGAAACAAAGTCATCCAAAGAAGAAAGAAATGTGGATTTTGAATGAGAACAACAAAATTTTTTTTGTCATGGATTGAAAAGACATTGCTTGGTAGATCAGGTGTATTAGATACATTAAAATGGATAGTGGGTGGTCCATGTTTAAATGTGATAACATGGTCTGGTTATGACATTAATGGTTATACATTTCATACGAAAGCTCATGACAATAGAAGTGAAGTTCAAAATAGTGGTGTATTGGTGTTTGCAGAAGCAATGCATTTTTCGGGTGTTAAGGACAAAAACCCAATTTCTGCATCAAGTGCATATTATGGAGTGATTGAAGACATATGGGAGGTTGATTAATTTAAAATTAAAGTTCCCATTTTTAACTGTAAATGGTTTAACGGTAACAACAGTGTCAGACATGATGAATTTGGAATGACACTTGTTAATCTGAATAGATTGGGAGACACAGCTGATTCTTTTATAATGGCAACACATTCAAAAAAAAATTCTATGTAGTAGATCAATCAGATATGCAGCGGGTTGTTGTTTTACAAGGGAAAAAAAATATGTTTGTGAGGATGAAGTTGATGAATATGCTGATTTATGTGAGATACCTACTTCCATGGAATGATTAACAGAACATAATGATGATCATGTTGAAGACATAGTTTGTGCCATAAGGAATGATCACGATGAAGGAATTTGGGAAAACAATCGATTTGTACATTCCTAAAATTATAGGTAACATATGATTATTTCTTGTTTACATTTATTTTTTCCATAAATGTTAGATATTGTGTGTTTTTTATTTAGTAAAACATGTTTTTAAACAAAATAAGTATATTTTTTTGTTTGTTTTAAGTTTGTTTAGTTTACTTTATCATGTTTATAACCATTTCATGAATTATATATCTATTATTTTTGTTCACTGACAATTATTTTACCATGTTTACCATGTTTACCATTTTTACCATGTTTACCATCTTGACCATCTTTACCATATTTACCATCTTTACCATTTTGTAACATGATTACCATATTACCAATGATTACTATTATGTAACTTAGTACAATTTTCTATTTTCTGATTATAGTAGTATTAAAATATTTGAATTTGTATATTTGTGAACTGACGTTTGTTTTTTTGATGTGAAGGATAATGACAGATCATTCAGATGATCAACCACATGATCTTAGAGAGGAGCATATTGCTGGTCATACCTCTGGGGATGAACATTCACATACTCCTATTACGAAAAAGAGTTCAAATGTTTGTAGACGTGGGTGCACACGTTTACCAAAATTATCACTTGCACGTACGCAGGATCGGAGGATAGTCGTTGAGTTTGAGGATGATGATATTCCTAGTGGTCCGAATGAAAAAGAGTTTAAGAGTTTTGTAGCAACTCAGGCTAAGAGCAAAGTAAGCATTCTATTTGATGATTGGAGAAGTTTGGATAAAGCGATTATCTCTCAGTTGTGGGAGACGATTTTGGAAAGATCTTTTGTTATTGTTTGACTATTCTTTTAATGTTTCTAGTATATATAATATGTTTAACCTCTTCATTATAAAATGACATTTGATATTCCTGACACTAGAGGAGTCAGGAAGAAATTCTTATCATTGGATGCCAGGAGATGGAGGGATTTCAAATCAACCCTCTCATCTGATTTAATTTATGGTCATAGGAGTGATGACAATCCATGTTGTATATATCCTTGTATAGATGAAGACACATGCAGACAATTTTTTGAAAGTAGAAGAAAATAGTCATTTCTAGTAAGGGAAATGTAAAATTTTATAAACTTTCTCATATAAATGATTTTATTAATGTTTTGTTAATGATTTCTTATTCTTAAATTATAGCAAACAAGGAAAGATCATCAGGAGATCCAATCTAAAAATGTATACCCTCATTTTTTATCTCAGGGAGGGTATGCATTATTGGAAGAACAAATGATGGTGGAAAAATTTCAACAACTAAGAGCCGAGTCTTCAAGCTCTGGAGAGGTGGCCCCTCCATCCCCTCTATCTAGACATGAAAAATGGAAGAGAGCTCATAAGGGAAATAAATGGATATATATTTTGGAAGAATCGAGAATCGTAGCTGAGAGGATTATAAGATATCTATTTTATTTATTTAAGTTAACTATTTTCTTTATATAATTTCAATCATTACAGAAATGTTCAATTAATTAATACATGACTCTCTTGAGGAGAAGAGTTTAGAGGGGACATTTACAGCTACTGGGAGGGATGATATTTTATTTGTAGCATTGGGAAGGCCCAAACATCCTGGTCGTGTAAGAGTATATCCAGCAGGTGTATCGGTAAGAAAGGTGTTTCCACGTTCTTCAACTTCTAACATTGAGGGGGTTTATAAAGAAAATAGCATACTTGGAGAATGAAGTTCATAATATTAATGCGACGATGGAGGAAAAGATTAGAGAGTCAGTGCAGTCTATGTTTGCAGAAATGCAAAGACAATTTCAGACTGCAGCTCCCACTCCTCCACCTCCCCCTGCAGACCCAATTATTTATCCTCCACCTCCGCCAGTAGCTCCCACTCACCCACCTCAGCCTGCGGACCCCATTTTTTATCCTACTCCTCTGTCGCAGCTTCCTACTTATTGCGAGTTGTATGTTGATGATTATCAACATCATATAGTAGCATATGGGTTGGTATATTGTATAGGATAAATAGTTCATCATCAACAATTATAGGTAGATAATTAGAGGGTCACTGTACAGGATATTATAGATAGATCAGCTAGGGTACCAATACCTACAGATGAGGTGGCGACAGTTGGATAGAGTATCAAACATTTTTTAATTTGGACATCCAGACTACTTAGACTCATTACCATAGAGGTATGAATGTTATATCTTTTATTTTATTTTTTTATTAATGTTGTTTTATCATTTGAAAACTAATATATTTTTCACTTTTTTTACAGTAATACTTCAAAGGTAAAGAAATACTGTATAGAAAACAACAAAGAAAAATGGCTATGACATCAGATATAGATTCAAATGGTCTTGACAGATTGTCAAGATATTCACATTTTTTGTCAGGTTATTATGAGTTTCCAATAGATGCTCATGTTTGTGGATGTGAAATAAGAGTGGGGATTATACAAACTGATATCATGGAGATTGTTACTGGAGATAAGTTGGGCATCAACGTGGTGAAATTTTTTTCCATGTAAGTCTTAACACCTTTTCCCTGCATTATATTTATTTAAAATGTATACTTATGTATGTTTTGTATTAGGTATCTTTATAAAATTTGTGAGACGAATGAGCTTACAGAAGTATATGGATTCATGGACCCTCAATTGATTTCCCCTGAATCATGTGCATTGAATGAGGAACAAAGAATGGTTTATATTGCTGAAATATTTGAAAAGAATATAATCAAATAATGTTGGATGATGCCATTTTGTGAGAGGTATGAAACACATTTCTCTCAAAGAGTTAATTATCTTTTAACATAAAAAACCACCAACATCAAATTTACTTTAATCAGTGATAATTGGATGTTAGGGGTTTTTTTCCCAAGGGAGAGAGCCCTTTATTGGATATTCACTTTCCATGGTGATGTGCGGGATAGTTTTAAGAATATATTGGAAAAGTAAGTTTCAATTTCTCAACAGTTTTATATATTATAATGAATTTTAAATTTACCCCATTCGTATTATTTTCTAACAATGCATGGGCCTACTTTCGAAAAAACACAAAGAAAAGAGGTGAAATGATCAAATATGTAAATGCGAAGGTAAATATCCATTTATAATTTGTACTTTTTGATTTATTAAATAAAAATAATATATTTAATTTACTCTCATCCAAACTGAATTGTCATGAACAACAAGGCCTCATAGAATGCAGATATTATATGTCAAGATTTATGTTTGAAATAATAACAACTGGGGCAGTTGTGAATTTTGACCTGGTATGATTTCCTCTTAAACTTTTCCATAATATTTCAATTTGATTTATTCATTATACACTTTAACTACTTTCTTTTTCATTTTTAGCTTTTTGATGACCCTAAACCCTATACTGCTGAAGAAATCAAACACTTATAAGTGGAGTGGTCAAATTAATTTACAAGTTTCATTGAATTTTAGTTGTTTGTAATGTAAAATGTAATTTTGAATATTGTCATTGTAATGGTGTATTTGGTAGTTGTTTAGGTTTGTATTTGGTTTTTTTTGAAGTTGACAGTGTATGTTTTGCATGTTATATAAGTGAATGATTAATTTTTCTCTGCTTCTTGTTTTGGATTACTTATGATGGCATTTATGGTATGGATTTGGGTCTGTGGGGGAGGGGTTCCAAGGGTGTGGGGGTGTGTTCAATGGGGTTGGGCGGTGTCCAGCGGTCTGGGAGGGCTATCCCGTGGGGTGGGGGACAGTCCAGGGGGGTGGCAGGGCTGTCCAGGGGCGTGGGAATGCGGTCGAGGTGTGTGGGAGTACTTTCCAAGGGTGGGGGTATACATGAGGTTGGGGGTTGTCCAAGGGTGTGGTGGGGGCAGTCAAGTGGGGTGAGGGGGTGAGGGGGTGCTTTTCAGGCGGGTGGGTGGTTTTCAAGGGGTGTTTGGGGCTGTCCGGGGGTCAGGGGGTCGGGGGGCAGTCCAGGAGTGTGGTGGGGGCTCCAATGGGGTGGGGGAGGGCTGTCCAAGGGGTATACATGAGGGTGGGAGCTCCAACGGGGTGGGGGAGGGCAGTCCAGGGGGTATACATGAGGGTGAGGGCTCCAACGGGGTGGGGGAGTGCTGTCCATGGGGTATACATGAGGGTAGGGTCTATCTAGGGGGTAATTTTTATATGTTATCAATGTACATGCTTAATTTTGATCTACTTTTGTTTTTGTAGTACGATTTCTTGATTTGTTTTCTGGTTGATTCTGGTGGAGAGCAGACGACTGCATTCAATTTTTTAAAAAAAATTGGGTTTATCACGTCGGTTATTTAATAACCGACCTGATAAAAGTCCTGGGAAATGGTTTATCACGTCGGCTATTTAATAAACGACGTGATAAAAGGCATGGAAAATGGTTTATCACGTCGGTTATTTAATAACCGATGTGATAAAAAGCATGGAAAATGGTTTATCACGTTATTTATTTAATAACCGACGTGATAAAAGGCCTGGAAAAAGGATTATCACGTCGGTTATTTAATATCCGACGAGATAAACCACCGACCCTAGTTTATCACATCGGTTATTTAATAACCGACGTGATAAACCCCCCTCCACCAGTTTATCAGGGCGGTTATATAATAACCGATGTGATAAACCCCCCTTACCCCGGTTTATCACGGTGGTTATATAATAACCGATGTGATAAAACCCCCTCCCCCGGTTTATCATGTCGGTTATTAAAAAACCGACGTGATAAACCCTCCGCCCCCCGGTTTATCAAGTCGGTTGTTTAATAACCGACATGATAACCCCCCCGGTTTATCATGGAGGTTCTATAATAACCGATGTGATAAACCCCCCGCCCCCAGTTTATCACGTCGGTAATTTCATAACCGACGTGATATACCATTTCCCCGTCCTTTTATCACGTCGGTTGTTAAATAACCGACGTGATAAACGCATCCCATTTTATTTATAACGTCGGTTCTAAAATAACCGACGTCATAAACATCGCGATTTTATGTTTTTGATGTCGGTTTTAAAATAACCAACGTCAAAAACATTATTTATAACGTCGCCCGTATTAACGTCGGCTAGAATCCGACTTAAAAAATGAAAAATAACCGACGTAAAAAACATTTTTTGCAGTAGTGATACAGTGAATGTCAAATTTGAGTCACAACCAAAATTGATTTTTTTCTTGAGGAATAATTAATACATGATTTACATGATGATGAAAATCATGATAAATGAAATATTATAAAAGAACAATTAAAATTGATTATCTATGGAACCAATTGTATGATCATAACATAATATATATAAATTATTTTACAAATTAAATCATTACATTTTATGTAATTATTTATTTTGTTGTTGATCTAGAAATAGAAAAATGTCAAACCATAATTTCATTTTAGGAATAAAGAATAGATCCCCCCTATAATTGATTGACATATGTCATAAAAATATTTGAACATCACTTTATGAATTTTTATGTTTTATCATGGAAGATCTGATCCGTTGTTTCATTCTCTTTGATCTCCCTATGTACCACTTGAAGAGAATACTCCATGATCCATCCATAATCATGAGTGGAAGCTCGATGAAGACAAATCTAGGTTTTTGAGATGATTATTAGAGGAGGGAGCTCTCAATGTGTTTGTGGGGATTCCCTAGATTTCTCTATGGACATCAAAATAAAATGAATTGGAAATCATGAAAATACCTAAATTGTGTTTATATATTACTGTAGTTAGAAAAAAATTTCAACATTGGACTTTAATATTTATTCATTCCATGTGGAACCATATGTCTATAATAATAATATTTTCTTGGGCATGGACATAAATTGGAAATTAAATTAAATATAATTTAATAAAATAATATATATATATATATATATAATATTTATTAGCAGACCTATAAACTCATTCCACCATTCCTCCACAATATTTATCATGTGTTTAATAGTGAGTTTATATTTAATAAATGAATATCAGCCAATTATTCTTTAATAAATAAATATTGTATTTAGTCAATAAAAAATAAATAATTATTAAATATTCCTCTCACATAATATTCCCTCAGACAACAGTTGACCAAATATATTCCACAATGAAAATAGGATGAATTATTTAATAATGTTTTAGAATAATATTTGTTCAACATGTTAAATAATATATAATAATATATTATTTTACTATGATTCTTGATAAACATATTTGGTGGACCTCTATGAACCTTTCTTAGTGGAATTATGCAAATGAACCTAAATTCCAAAGACAACATCTAGAAACCCAGAAAGAAACACATAGAGAATAATGTTAATATTGAAATGAAATAATACCTCATAAAAACACTTAATGGGTATATATTCCATCAATTGTGATATCCCTTATCAATATGGTTTCATGTTGGGTCCACCAACCAATGTGATCGATGTCACTTTCATAGAATTTCCAAAAATAAAACATTTATATAGAACACCCTTGAAATGGATTTATTTAGGCTATATAATTTATGTCAAAGTTCCTGAGATATCGTATTTCATTAATGAATAGAAGGTAAAAATCCTTAATGACATCATTCCATAATAAAATACTACTTATGACACAACCAAGGTATCCTACCCCACCATGAACATATTTCACCACTATTTTCATCAACATATTAAAGAACACAACTTATAACACTCATTTATATTAATCATAATTTATATGGATCAATACACATGTTCATAGAGTGAAACATCCAATGACACATATAATTGTGGATTTCAAACTAGAAGGTGTTGTTCTAATAATATGTTTCATTTGATATTACCAAGGGAATACACCATGAGAAGTAACCTCAATGTCTTATGAGTATCCGCCCCCAAAATCCCGAATCATTAGTTTCCCTCTAATGAATTCACCCATATATAGAATACATATTTAAGAGTACTATCATAACCATTATGGGATGTCATCTTAGGGGGGAAGTACTATTCTCTTTCAATATGAAAAATATTATTATAAATTTATCACATAAAATTTCACATAGAATAAAATCATTGATGTAATAAAGGGATTATTAATATTCAAAATAATGAATACAAGTTATCATAATATAAAAAAGAAGTTGTTATAGAGCTCCAAATCCAACAACTACTTTATATGATCAACATACAACTAATAAAATGTATGAGAGGAATTGAAATAATTTTTAATCGGTAACACATGTTTTATAATTCAATGCACCTAATTTTTAGAGTGAACCAATAAATATCTATCATTGGTCTATCCTAAAAAATATAAAAAGGTATGATCATAAAATTCATCAAATGGAACATTTCCAATGAATCTATGATAACAATTTTTATAGGAAAACTGAAAAAAGAATAAATTTTCCACCTACATAACTATAATATAAAAAATTCATGCACAAAACATTCCCAATAGCATCTGAATAGTTTAAAAATCATATTCCTCTATATGAGGATGTAAAATAGTTCTATACCATAGATAAGATCCAAAATCACACCAAATACCATTCCATAATTATGAGGTAAATAAAAGATCTCATGAAAAATAATCATCCCTAAACCCCTATAAAGATAAAAAATATCATATACATTGATTTTTTCCAAATAATCATATGGATTTAAATTCTTTATTGTAAATAAATTGGACACCTTCAATACATTATCTCCAATCAGAAAAATAAAATCACATCCTCCCCAAGACCGAGTTAGAACCAAGACAAAATATTATGGTATTATCATACTTCAACTTATTTATATTCAAGGGTTTCAAAAAAAATGATAAGAATTATGATAGCTGGCCTTTTATGGTATAGTACGTAACATAGAGACACAAAAACATCATGTAACCTCTTTATAATTGGCCACTAGTACTGAATACTCAAATAATGATACATTATACACATACGGAGATGCATAAAATAAGGTAGATCTATGAAACTCACAAATTCATACCCTTTATATTCTCCCAAAACAAATTGATTCCAATAGAACAATACCCAATGCTAACCATCCTCCAACCAGCCATTAATAACATTATTGTAATATAAATAATCTAAAAATCCCCACATCACATGATATCAAAATGGGGACACTTCAACATACTATAAAAGGGTGAGTAAATAGTCTTATGATAAAAATAAAATATACCACTATATTTTAGTATATAAATATAAATGATACAAGCTCATCTATCATCCTTAATTAATATCCTCATTAAATAAATAAAACCTCCCTGACACATCATTCTAAACATGTTAACTAGTGTATTTTTCCAACTATAATGAATATATTAAAATAATAGTCTTGAACGAAATCTATCTATATTCACATTCATATATTTGAATCCCACTATGTGATGATATAACAACAGATTTTGTGAGTGTTAAAGATCACAAAGAAATAATTAATAAAGAAATACCACCGAAACAGTTGATAAAACACCAAGATAGACAACTGAAGATCATATTTATGATAGAAAAACTCATTGGTATATAATTATTGAGACCCATATTATACCACTTCTATCTATTTTATTAAAAAATACCCAATATACGAGAAGATGAATCCTAAAAATACATAAACCTAACTCTATCCTTTGAAAATTAAATGATGGAAGTACTGATCAGCTTTCCTATTAAACATTTATATGATAATTGAAATGTATCATTCATCCCTATATCCTAGTATATCATAGTCCAATATATTAACGGTCTTATAATATAGGATAAATGAAACCAAAACATCTTTTAACATACTATAATACTTACAAACCTTTGGAGATCTTTAACATTCTTGAAATCCACCTCATATTCAATTGGTTCTACCTTTAAAGGATCCACCACTACTTTATACTAAGATACAACTTGTATAAATAAATTACCCTTACTTTTTCAAATGTTCCACATGGAAAATTTCCCAGAGAGATAATCCGATTATAGATTGCCTAAATAATATTCAGATGGAAAATATGATCTTCACCCAAACTCAAATGAATGAGGATGTCATTGATGATAAATACCACAAACTGATAAAGGAAATCATGAAAATAGACATCATCATGCCCCTAAAAATAGAAAGGGTGTTTGTGAAACAAAATAGTATAATCATGAACTCTAGGTTCCAATAGCTACACATGAAAGAATTCACTGAAGTGCCCTCTATCTTTATGATCATATAATGATATAAAAACCATATATTTATCTACATAAACTTACTATATTCCTTCTACCTATCAATAAACTTTTATGTCTATATAATAGAATAATGATTCTTCATTGTAATATAGTATAATCAAAGTATACTATGAAAAACCGTGAAATATCATTTAACTTCTCAGAGAACAATAATATGTTTCCACAAACAGAGGCATCGTGTCTAATAAAAGCCTTTATAAATAAATCATTAATATAAATTTTCATTTAAAGGGGTGTTTTATAATAAGGATAAATATAAATTTTAGATACAGTAGCCTTTAAATCTATAAAAAACATGATATCTGGTTGAGGGATGGTGTTAAAACAACTTCATTGAATAAATTGGAAACTCCTCCCCAAATATTAGGAACACAGTTACTTTAATGACCAACAATCACAACATCCACACCTCTATATGAGAAAATATAGGCTTTATTAACCTATTATCTATATGATTATCATTCTCACTAAAAACACAACATGATCACCTTACACATTAAAAAAATTAACCTAAATCCATGATAAATCGATAAGAAAACTCATAGAATAAAATAAATACTTGTTAAGTATAGAATTGTGTGGTTATATCCATAGTAATATGAAATAACATAATGATCAATGTTATTTCATCATCATCTTATAGCCCTGACATACCTCTAACATGAAAATCTAAGATCTAAGACTCATAGAAAACACCAAGGGAATTATAATCATCTACCCCTTGAGTCCTAGACCATAGAACATTATATATGCAGTGATGGTGTGTGAATGTAATATGTCATGAAAAATAATAATAAGTGGTAAATGATAAACATAAAATACCACCTTCTAGAAGATACACTATTACATGAAACAACCCATGTCTAATTACTCTACATAACTAGTCCAAATGAAGTTTTCCTCCAAAACAATTATAATACCTATATCCTGGAATAAGAGGGATATCCTCCATCAATACCATTTCATATCTATAAACTATAAGCCTTATAAACATAGAACTACTAGTGATAAGGCCTCTTAAGAAACTTTATTTGTGGTTTTGAAGGGGACTTAACTCTTACTCCTTACTTCCAACCATGAATTATTGGACTTTAAAATAGATGGTGACCACAAAATCCACAAGAAGATAATATTTGATTGGTAATCCTAATATATAATCCTGAAAATTAGATATTTTTATAACTGAGTAATGGATGGTTGAGGATAACTCTATATTGATCATAACATTAACTTCACAGATTGATAAAATCAACTATTCATATCGATACTCCTTGTGGATTATTGGTGAATCTTTCTATAAGATGATACGATCTGGACATGAATATTTTTTACACTTATAATTTAGCTATAAACTTTAGAGACAACATCAATTTAAATGGGGTAACCCTATATTGGATATTCATAAGTGGAACCTCCTCAAAATATCACTCTATATCATCTTTATTTTGGAAAATATTAGGGGAAAATTAATAGGGTTATATTATTGAACTCCATGCTCCTCCACACTCAATATCCCCTATATATGAGAGGAATACTACTCCACCTAGCTAAATTCAACATCAATATGTGAAACTCCGCCCAAAAATATTTTCATAAATCATCCCATTAGACATAATACTCCTCACAATCACCCAAGAACATGATCCATTAGTAATGAGTAGTAAACCTTTAATAACTAAAAACCAATGGGATTAAATTCTCCTTCTACTAATGGATAAAAAAAATATCATGACCCCTAAACAAAAAATTGCATCCTAAGTAGTGATAATATACTAATACATTTCCATGTCTTGAAACCAAAAATAACAAATAAACATTCTCAATAAAACATCATCTTATTTTGAAACCCTCTTATGGTTGACCAGATCATAATATTGTACCTCTATAATATCTACCATTGTGGAAAACACTGACGATCCATATATAAAACATGATAAAAGAAACCAGTAATCCTTGGATCATATAATTCATTTAATATATTTTAATTAGAAGCATTATATTTTTACATGGAAATAAACGCTATTAAAGTATGCATGTCCAACAACAAGATATCTTCCGAAAAATATTCATCATATGACTCAGGACATTCAGTAAACATAATGTCCTTATGATAGATAATGAGGGTCATTAAACATGAGTGTCCCAGTAGATCTCCCATTTCTATTCATATTATAAGATAGACTTATATTGATATATAACAAAATAGATGTATCTCTCACCAATACAAAACTACAAAATCCATTCCACATCTCATCCATATATTTGATACCAATTTCATAGGACTCGTACCCACTAGGAACCCTCGATGGATAGTAGTGAAGATGGTGTTGAACCATAAATTCTATATCCAATGGGCTATGAGTCATAGATAAGCACCATATTTGTAGAAATACAAATATTGGAAACATTACACTCATAAATCATTTGAATGAAAGGAAAACATGTACTAAAATCTAAATAATATAAAACAAAACACAATCTATAATGATTATAATGTCATAAATAAATAATTTTTACTTAAAAAATATAAAAATAAAATAATATTGTATGGACACAAACATTGATCACAATATCTACAATATTTTAAAGTCTACTCTAATATCCAACTCCCACTAGGATACCTATAGAAACACGCAAATAAACTTACTCATATACAGACAGATAGATAGAAAGATATCCATATCGATATATATATATGTGTGTGTGTGTGATAATATAAGTTTACTTAGTTGAATATTTCATGAATATTTTAATTCAAATGTGGATGAATTATACTAATTATATGGGGAATAAACATATAAACAAACACATCTCCTATATTAGGTCAACTATACCCAAACCCACTAAAGATGAATCACACAATATCACATCCATGTATATCAACACAATTAACAAATGGAAATATCAATAAGGTTCCCAATAACCACTTCCCTAATAAACTAGTCACTCTCACACACCAATAACTTATATCCTAAGTTTTAATCCCTTGAATATCGATAAAAATACAACCACACAACTATATCCATATAGCCGTGGAAAAATATTAAATACACTTCCAAAAAACATATCGCCACATCAGAACCCCACATAACACCATCATCATGGTATGGTAACTTCATTATATAAGAAATAATCCTTATGTAGTCCTCGTTTAATGAACACAACCAACATACACCCATATCACTACCAAAAAACATTATACGTGAGTATATTTATATTATAAAACCATTATATTATAAAGAATATATATTTATATACACCTTAATCCATTAGATACCTTACTACATATGAAGGTAGAGATTTGAATAGGGTGTAGTAAGGAATATATTTCATTTATAACATAGATGTTAAGGAAAACTCACAAACCCTAAAACATCACATGGGCATCGGTAAGGTTACAAAACTATAATGGTTATTCATTTGAATAAAAATTAAAAATAAAATGAATATAATTTTCAAAAACAACCTTGATGAATTTTTTTTTCAAAATTAATTTTATTTATTACTAATAACTATTTTATTCCCAACAACCTAACCACAAAAACCAATAACTACTTCCACAACTACCAAAACACATTCATACCACACAAGATCCCATTAATAGTCATATATAAATTTAAAATTTCCATATGATCATAATATTTTTTAATACTAGATTCATTTTTACTAGATTTATTACATTATTAATGTCATATTAATTCTAATACACTCATTATTCAAAACATTAACATTTCATTTTAATCATCCCATTTTATATTTCATTAAACAACAAACTACTCATCAATTTCATTAAATAAATTATTTATAATATCCTTTATTTCCACTATATTCCAAATTATCAGGAAACTATGAAACAACCACACTAGCCTGTTCTTAAACCATATTATTCACAGTAAAAACCCTTCCAAAAACCTCCAAAAAACAACACAAACACATCACCATCCACATCATTTTCACATAAAATATTCTGACCCATCCAAAACCATAAAAAATAATTACAAAATAACATCAACATAGGTTGCATTTGACAACATCTCCCAAAATTTTTCATCATGGTGAAATACCTAGTTTTCTCTCAACAACAGATAAAATAATCACAAAAGTAAAACATTAAAAAACAACAATTTCCACAACAATTCACACCAGAAAATCACACTTCAATGATACATCAACATTTATTGAAATTATTAGGATTAAAGACATCAATATATATTAATATATATCCATTATCAATTTATTTTACCCTATTTTAATGATTAACTTGTTTTGAACAGTGAATTTATTTATTTATTTAATATTACAAAGGATTAAAAACAACAATCTACCAATGAATTATGAAAAATCATTCTATAATTAACATATAAATAAAATAAATACAAAATAAATCAAATATTTCATTATATTTCCTCTTAACTGGTTGACAATATTAATTAGGTAAAATATACCCACAAACAAATTAAAAATATAGGCATGAAAATTCCACATTTAGGCATGAAAATAATGTATAATTTCTGAATCCTATTCCTTGATAGATATAGTAAAAAACATAGTTAACAAAGAGATGCGAAATAGAGTTAAAACCCACCGTGAGTTAAAGGATCCACCAGAACAACTAGGCACATTATCCACCATAAAAAAATTATATTTTGATCATCTAAAAGATTCCCCACAAGACAAATCACCCATAAAAACTAAAGAATAATAGGGAATAGAAGAGAAGAGAAAAATGGGGAACTATGGATCGACCATGGTGATCACATTAATTCAATGGACAAAAAATTATTAAAACTAATATCTAAACATGAAACATTGAGTTCGTTGCATGTTAGTAATATTGATGGAGTGAACTGGATTATTTTTATAAATTGAATTTATTTTAAAAATGATTAATCCCATGATCATTGTATGATAGGAATGGTAATTCCGTAATTGTGTCCTAATCTACGATTCACTGTTTGAATCCCTTAATATATTAGGAGTCAAACAATTTTAAATGTGACATAAATAAGTAACATCATATAATAATAAATATGAAAATGAAAAATCTCTATAATACCTAATAATCATGAATAAATACTCAACATTCCACCTAACCCCAATAAACCCTAGACTACCAACACAACACAACTATCACCTAAATGACAAAAAGTCCAAAAAAAATTGAACCATGAAATAATCAAACAAGTACCTCTATAATGAAACATAATAATCCATATTAAAATGATATCCTTATAGAAAACCCCAACCATTAAATTTTTTTTTGTGTTATGAATTTTGTTACTATTTAAATAATATTAATACTTTTACTATTTTAATTTTATTATTATTTCAATAATTATTATTTTGATAATTCTTATTATTGGTTTTGCAGAATAACATTTATACTATGTTTTATTTTCAACTTCATTATTATTATTATTATTATAGTTTTTAATTTCTTTATTATTTTATTTTTCTTTATTTTTATTTCCTGATTTTTTTACTCTATAACCCTAGGGGACCCTTTTTTATTATTCTTCTCCATCACCCTCAACTGCCTCCCCTCTTTTATCTCCTCCATCACTACTATTTCCTCCCTAGTTGGATGCTCCCCCCTTGCAGTGACGCCGAACATCTCTCCTCGTCTGGCCAGTAGCTCCGCGGTGATTCCTAGCTGGCCTGGAACCCCTGTAGCACTGCAGCTCCTCACCGCCCAGGATCCCTCATCTTTTGCAGTACCTCAATAGCATCGAGACCCCCCAGATCCATGCTCTGGCCCCAGATCCCTCCCCTTTCTACGCTAGAGCGACCCAGCCCTGACCCCGCTGACCTCCTCTGCTCCCTGCTTAACGCACACAACCCATGCCTACCTCCTATGTCTGTCGCCGCACAGCAGCCCAGCCCATGCACACCCTCCTCTCCTTTTGTAGCAAACCACCAACGATGCTCCCCCACTCTTGCATGCCGCAGCAACCCGACCTCCTACTTTTCTTCGCCCTTTCACAGTAATCCCTCCGCAACCCTCAAACCTCCATGCCTCAACCTCCCAGCAGCCCCGAAATTTTACCATTATTGCGCTTGAGCCTTCCAGCACCCTCTGGTGACCGGACCCCCTTCCAGCCTCTCCTACTAGGTGCACAGAGGCCCCTTGAAACGTTTCATTTATTTTTATTTTTACTTTTATTATTACTCTTATTATTACTCTTATTATTACTCTTATTATTACGGTTATTATTCTTATTATTATTATTATCATATTAATAATAATAATTATTTTTTATTTTTATTTTTTTTAATATTCTCATTTTTTTTGTTATTATTATTAATGTTTTTGTTGTTTTTGTTGTTTTGGTTGTTTTATTTATTATTATTATTGTTATTATTATTATTATTCTTATTCTTATTACTATTTTTATTATTATTATTGTTATTATTATTATTTTTATTATTATTAATCATATTCTCATTCTTATTCATATTTTCCTTATTATTATTATTATTATTATTATCATCATCATCATCTTACTCTTGTTGGATTATGGGTTTTAGATGATGGTGGGTTTTTATTGGTTGGTTTAGAATTTTTAGGACTCGCGCAGTGCGTTTTCGAGTGAGCATCATCCTCACACCTTGTTTTTGAAGTTTCCCTATCGTCGTACCTTGGTCTTAAAGTATGTTCCAATTGCACTGATTTTAAAATTTTAAGTAACATTTATTTCATGCTATTTGAACCCTATATATATATGTTTGTGTGCTAAAAATCATTGCACAACATAATATTAATTCATTTAGTATGAAAATTAATAATTCAATTCTTGTGCTGTAAAAATGGTGTCGTTTTGTTATGTTTTCACCTGCCAATTGTTCAATTAAGTATTTTATTAATTTTAAAAAATATTTAATAGTATTAGATAATTAATTTATAAATAATTTCTTGATGTAAAAAATGGCTTTTTATTTTATACATGACACTTGATGTATTTTCATGATGAGCGGACACACAACAGTAAAAGAATGCCAGTTTGGATTTTAAACATAATTAATAGAATTTCAATAATAGTTCTGTTTTTAATGATAAATGATTTGTTTGAAGCATGAATAATCATTTTGGTTATTTTTAAATTGGTTATTGTGAAATGTATTTGATGCATGTTTTGCACTTTATGGAAAATGATGAAAAAATTTTGATAAAAAAACCTCCTAGGATAACTCTCTTCCCTGGGTTATAATTGATTGTTTGGGAGGCCGCACTTAGAGGTTCCCATCTGATTGAGTAGTTTAAAGGCAAGAGGTTGTTCCATGGAGTGGCTCAGGGTGATTCTTTTTGTGCATTATATATATAGACATATTATTGGATGCTCGGTTGGCATCGGTTGGCATCGGTTGGCTCACCCCCTTTCCAAAAACTCAAGACATGAGAATATGGCATATTGAAAGAATATTCTAAGGATGATTGTTGCACTGTTAGTTTATGGTACTGATCAGTGGCCCATACTAGGTGGATATATTGGGTTTATTACTATGGGATTTACCTTTGACTGACCTGAGAAAGGATGATCTGGAATATTGATGATTTTGATTTCATCGTGTATGACATGTTAACAGGGATGATATCTCATGTATTGGTGTCTTTTGGTCTATTCTTGATCTCCTAGGTTCACCCATGTCTGTGAGTTTTCAATTACATGCAGTGATGATTTTTTACTTGTATATATTTATACATTTCCCTTGTCGTGTACTTGCTCTTGAGAATTTATGTATATTGTTTTCCCTTGGAAAGTGATAAATTGGTTTTGAATTGGTTTCAAGAAATGGTTTTCAAATTAAAGTGTTTAATCGTTTAGTACAAATTTCAAAATATAAACATCACTCTCCCTTTCTAAAAATCCGATGATACTATTGAAATGAACCCAAATTTGGAAATGGTTGAGGGTAATTGTTCGTACATTGTTTTAAAGTAAAATACTTAAAAAAATAATTTTATAAATTATAGTTCAAAATAGGAATGGTGTTTCTTTTATTTTAAAGGTAGTGCTTTGGTAATAGATATCTGGCTAGCCTACTAAGAATTAATACTAATGCCTATAGTTATTTTCTATTTTAAGTGTTTGTACATGCTACATATTAAGTGCACTCTCCTTGGGATATGCTTGATCATAAAGTTGGAGAGTGACCCACGAGGTCGCACGGGGTTAGTTCGGACACCACCTTCGGTTAGTTTAATTTTTTTTCCTTTTGTTCATGTTTGGTCGTTTTGTTCAGTTTACTTATTCTGCGTTGCTCAATATTATTTTTGATGTTTTATTTATTTATATTTGAAGAACTTGTTCCCACAGCCTCTGTTGATGCCCAGACACATGTTGCAAGCCTGGGTGGATCGGGAACACCTCTAAGGCAATGTCACAGATTGGCTCGGGTGACAGGTTCAGGGTTAACCCGGGTTGGTTCGTGACAAAATGGTATCAGAGAGAGGTTCAACTCTTAGCGGACCACACTTTTCTAAGTGCCCTTTGTTATTTGGGATGTCAAGGTGGACAGAGTAGGATTGTCGGGACTTGAGGTGTAGGAGGGGGAAGAGTGTTGCAAACTCTTGCACGTTATAATCCCCAGGTTTCTAGGGGATTTCCGATTTAATTTTTTTATTTGTTTCTTATGGAAATTTATTGTGATGGGGGTACGACAAAGGGAGTTGGGATAATGATCCTAAGACCCATGGCCTGGAAATCCATGTTGAACTAGGGACATTGTCCAAAAAGGCTCTATATGTTGGTGATGTGTTTGGAATATGACCACCAACCATATGGGCAAGTCACCCACAGACAGTACTTCCATGTTTGAGTTATTTTGGGTTTCCTTCGATTTCTGAAATTGGTTTGAATCTGAAAAATTGGTTTGGAAGAAAATGGTTGTTTAAAATGACATGTTTAATTTGTGGATTGTTTTAACAGAAGTGGTATGAATGATTTGTTTTTGAAAAATGAAGTTTCTTTGTTTTGCCCTTGGTATTCCTATGGGTGCTCACATGCATAGAGGTATGTTGGATTTGTGGCCAGATTTTTGGTATGGTGGATGGATGCTCGGGGTGGCACAGATACATTCATGTGAGTTAGACTCGAAGGAGTACAAATGGTGAGGGTTTAACCCACCAATTTTTTTTAAATTAAATATGTTTTCAAAATAAATGTTTTGATTTTATGATGGCACATTTTCCTGTGTTTAGAGCCTTTCATATATGCGGTGTTGGTTTTTTGAGGATTTTTATTTATTGGGTTGGCCTTGAATGTGTTTTTGACTTTACTTGTCCAGTGGTTATCCCTTGAAGCTTCGATGAGTGATCATAGTGCAAATGATAAACCTAAGGATTTTATGCTGGAGTTTCGAAAGCTGGATCCACCTCTCTTTTATGGTCAAGCATACTCTTCTGTAGTAGAGGAGTGGAAATAGAAGATTGAAATGGAATTTAACCTCATTGTGTTTCCTGAGTCATTGATAGTCAAGTTTGCAACAGTTTTTCTTGAATGTTCGCCGTTGATGTGGTGGAAGTCAGTGTCTCAGAACAAGCCATGTCAAGAGCTTACATGGGAGTTCTTCAAGGCTTTGTTCATTCACCAGTATTTTACTAAGGAAGAATGGGTGAGAAAGGGGATAGAGACGTGTTGTCTGTATCAGGGTGGCAGATCCGTGTTGGAATATTTCCAGTTCTTTTTGGAGATGGTACCTTATGATTCAGGGTATTCCATGAATGACCCCACGATGGCTCGACGCTTCAAGGATGGTCTCTGCCTGGATCTACAGCCGAAGGTGTCAGAGTCCAACCTAACTTCTTTGGTCAAAGTGGTAAGACATGATTTTCATGTCGAAGCCACGATGACGGGAGTACTCGAAGTAGTTCTCCCTCCTTCAATCCCTATGACCAGTGGTGAAGATCCTAGAAAGTAGATGAGTATTAAAATTGAAGTGGATGGAGCAGGTCGTGGAATCAAAAGGAATCAGGATATATCATCAACCTCAACGGAGTGAGAGATCCTCGTGAGTTATCAGTGTGGCAAGCTGGGCCACAAGATGCCGTCGCGCCCAAGTACACCGAAACCCTGCCAGCATGTGGATGATTGGGTCACTTGTGAGGATTCTGTCAGGGCGTTGCTACAAAGTGTCACAGAGGAACTTCTCAAATGTGATGTGCTATTGGGGTTTTGTTTAATTTCAAGGGAGTAAGATTACTTTCATTGTAAGGTATATTTAATCGTTGTAGTTGTACTGATGGTGTTTTGGGTTTTGACATGTATAGGATGTCATGGGTCTTTTGATGAACTCTGGTTTTCACTGTAAACGTGGTTTTCATTTAAAAATTCTGTCTTTTCCTTTTTCAAATAAAAAGATTTCTATATCATATTGGGATTATTAAAAACTGACTACAAGGTAGAAGATGCTTCATCCATCATAGCTGTAGAAAAATGGCTTCGGAGTGAAGCCGGTGCGTAGTTAGGAACCCCAGGGGAATTTTAAGAAGCGTAGCAAGGATTGTGCCTCTATCATTACGGTGATGAAATTTTTGCATGACTATTGTGGATTATTGGTCATTGTAATTCTCCTCTTTTCGCAAAGTGCACGATGGGCTTATCCCTCATGCAATGTCTGTAATTGTGCCTTTGGATGAAAGTTGCTGATCAATGACCTTGCGTGGGCCACCCATGTGAATCAGTTGTGACTTTGGATTGTTTTTTTCTTGAAGTGATAGGTCATGAGTAGTCGTCCGTCATGGTTTTAGTGATCTAATCCTTGGTACCCTCCCTCTCCGCCCATTATGTAAGGGTTTTTGGTTTGCATAGACTTTATAGATCAAATTCTATCTCTTTAGGATGTGAGTGGGTGGTTTAAATGTTATTTTTGTGCTTTTTATAGCATAAGTCTCGGTTCTGGCCTATGTTGGATTTCTATTTGGTCGCTAGTAGGTTGGTTCCTTAAGGTGGGGAGACCCACCGTGAGTCTCTTTGAGGTTTCTATTAAGTCTTTATTAGGTTCCAATTGAGTCTTTATGGTGGGGATTCCATTCAAGCCTCCCCTCTACTGGTAATCTATTTCAGGAAATGAGGTCAATAACTAATGGTAATCGATGGAATGTCCATGTGTTAAGAGGTTAGATCGTGTTAATGTCGAATCCTTTGGTGTTAATCAAAAGTATGGATGGTGTTGTGGCTTTTCGGTGGTTGAAAGCGTTATGGTGTGGAGAATTGTCACACCTAGACCTGTGAGTATAAATCTATTTAATTATTTTCATCCTTAAATAAATTTATTTATTTTTTCTATTGTTCGTTCGTGTCCTGAATTAATAGTTTCATTGAGTAATGTTAAAACATGCGCTCTTTGGTGTCGACATCATCAGGCACATGGTGAGAGTGTGAAGTTGGAGCCGCAAGACCACACCCTAATAACTGTGCATCCTGTTATCTTTGGAAAATTTAAAAAAAAGTGTTTTTTATTTAAAATGTTCATTAATTAGTGTGTCGTTTAAATATTTCTTATATTATGATTTGTCTTACAATATAAATAGTATGAATAGTTTTATTATTTTCATATTATTATTATTTCTCTTATTAATATTATTTAGATAATTATTATTATTATTTTGGTATAATAACTTTTATATTATGTTTTATTTTCAATTTAATTAATATTATTTTTATTATAGTTTTTCTTTTATTTATTATTTTATTTTTCTTTGTTTTTATTTCTTGATTTTTTTCCTCTCTAACCGTAGCGGCCCCCTTTTTATTCTTTTTCTCCATCACCCTCAGCCACCTTACCTCTCTCTTCTCCTACCTCGCTACTTTTTCCTCCCCAACCGGCTGCTCCACCCCCTTGCAGCGACGCCAACCTTCTCTCCTCCTCTAGCCAGCAACTCCGCGGTGCTTCCCTGCCAGCTTGGGAACCCTAATGCATCGTAGCACCAAAAACCCCAGATCCCTCCTCTTTTGCAGCACCTCGACGACATTGAGACCCCCCCGGATCCATGCTCTGACCCCAGATCCCACCACTTGTTGTGCTCGAGCGACCCAACCCTGACCCCGTCAGCCTCCTCTGCTCCCTTCTCAACGCACACATCCCATGCCTCCCTCCTCTATCCACCACCGAAAATCAGCCTAGCTCACACACACCCTCCTCTATTTGCTCAGAAAACCACTAGCGCTACTCCCCCCTCCTATATGATGCAGTAGCCCGACCTTCTTCTCTTCTTCCTCCTCACCCAGCAATCCCTCTCCAGCCCTCGGACCTCCATGCCTTGGCGTCCCAGCAGCCCCGACATTTTCCCTTGGCTGCATGTGAGCTGGCCAGCACTCTCCAGTGACCGGAATCCCTTCTAGTCTCTCCTTCTAGGTGTGCAGAGGCCCCATGAAATGTTTATTTTTATTTTTTTACTTTTAATATAATTATTAAAATTATTAAAATTATTATTTTTATCATTATTAATATTTTTATCATTATTATTGTTATTATTATTATTATTATTATTGTGGTTTTCATGTTGTTGTTGTTGTTATTATTATTGTTGTTGTTGTTGTTGTATTTATTATAATTATTGATATTATTTTTATTATTATTATTATTTTTATTAAAATTGTTATTATTGTTATTATTATTATTATCATCATTATTCATATTCTCAGTCTTATTCTTATTTTCCATATTATTATTATTATTATTATTATCATCTTACTTTTGTTGGATTATGGGTTTTGGTTGATGGTGGGTTTTTAATATTTGGTTTAGGATTTTTAGGACCTGCCCAGGGTGTTTTCGAGCAAGCGTCGTCATCGCACCTTGTTTTTGAAGTTTCCATGTCATCGCACCTTGGCCTTGAGGTAGGTTCCCATTACAGTACTTTTAAAAATTTAAGTTACGTTTATTTCATGCAGTTTTCCCCTATATATATATATATGTGTGTGTGTGTGTGCTAAAAATTATTGTTCAAATTAATATTAATTCATTTAGTATTAAAATTTATAATTCAATTCTTGTGCTATAAAAATGGTGTTGTTTTGTTGTGTTCGCACCCTCCAATAGTTCGATTAAATATTTTATTAGTTTTAAAAAAAATTTAATTGTATTAGATAATTAATTTATAAATAATTACATGATGTAAAAAAAGATTTTTATTTTATACATGACACTTGAAGTATTTTCTTGATGAGAGGATGCACAATAGTGAATGAATTCTAGTTTTTATTTTAAACATAATTCACAGAATTTCAATTATAGTTTTAGTTTTAATGATAAATGATTTTTTTGATGTATGAATCAGAGTTTTAGTTCTTTTTAAATTGGTTATTGTGAAATGTATTTGATTCCTGTTTGGAAGTTTATGGAAAATGATGAAAATGTTTTGATAAAAAAACTCATAGGACAACTCTCTTCCCTTGGTTATAATTGATTGTTTGAGAGGCCGCGATTAGAGGCTCCCAGGTTCTTGAGTAGTCTAAAGGCAAGAGGCTTTTCCATGGAGTGGCTCGGGGTGATGCCTATTGGGTTATATATATATATATATATATATGATTGGATGATCAGTTGGCATCGGTTGGATCACCCCCATTCCAAACACTTGATACATGTGAATCTGGAATATTGAGAGAATATTATAAGAATGATTGCTTCCCTGGTAGGTTATGGTACTGACTAGTGGCCCATAGTAGGTGGATATATTGGGTTTATTACTATGGTATTTCCATCGACCTGGCTGAAAAATGATGGTCGGGCATATTGAGCATTTTTATTTCATCTTGTTTGACATGTCAATAGGGATGATATCTCATGTATTGGTGTCTTCTGGTTTATTCTTAATCTCCTAGGTTCACCCATGTCTGTGACTTTTCAATTACATGCAGTGATGATTTGTTACTTGTATTTATTTATACATTTCCCTTGTCGTGTACTTTCTCTTGTGAATTTTATTATATTTTTTCTCTTGGAAAGTGATAAATTGGTTTTGACTTGGTTTCTAGAAATGGTTTTAAAATTAAAGTGTTTAATCCTCTTAGTACAAATTTGAAAATATAAACATCACTCTCACTTTCTAAAAAGACTTTGACACTATTGAAATGAACCCAAATTTTGAAATGGTTCGTACATTGTTTTTAAGTAAAATACATAAAAAAATATACTTTTATATATTTTAGTTTAAACTTGAAATGATGATTCTTTTATTTTAATGGTAGTGCATTGGGAATAGATATCGGGCTGGCCTGCTAAGTTTTAATACTCATGCCTATAGATCTTTTTTTTGATTTTAGTGTTTGTACATGCTACTGCTAGAGTGAACTCGCCTTGGGCGATGCTTGATTGTAGAGTTGGAGAGTGACTCGCGAGGTCAAATGGGGTTAGTTTGGACGTTGTGTTTGGTTAGTTTTATTTTTTACCTTTCATTCCTGTTTGTTTGTTTTGTTCGGTTTACTTATTCTACATTGCTCTATATTATTTTTGCTACTTTATTTATTTATATTGGTAGAAATCATTCCCACATCCTCTGTTGTTGCGCTGCCACCTGTCGCAATCCCAGGAGGATCGAGAACACCTCTCGGGAAATGTCAAAGGCTGGCTCGGGTGACCGGTTCAGGGTCGACCTGGGTTGGTTTGTGACACACACTTATCAGTTTTCCGATCTTCCTCATCCATCACCAATAGATTTTAATCTTGTAGAATACTGTAGAGACCCAATGCCTGATGTACATGGTAATTACATTAAATTTTCAGAATACTTAATACATAAAAAAAAGAAACACCCAATGACTGTAATAGTTTAGTGTCTTTGGAAACATGGAACATAATCTTCTAATCGTGGTGAAAGATCTTCAACATCTCCCATAAAGATCATAAGATTTTGTTTTCATACCTAAAACATTTCTTTATATCCTCGGGAAAAGAAAACATATAATGGGTGGGCTCAAATGATCAGTAAGGGTAATCATGGAAAAAATAAAACAAACCATAATCATTTGAACATAAAAACATGAACATAATGTCTAAACATCAAAATCTTGAGCAACAACATAAAACATGGCAGTATGTAAGGCATAGATCATAATGGAACATAAATAATGATAAAATAGCTTGGAAATAAAACATGCAATTGTGGAAAATCATTAAGTACATGATATGATTTCCATAGTAGCCAAGACATTGCTGCCAAGACCATCTTAGTGGACAAAGTCCATTACTAATCTAAGTTCACTCCTCGTTCAAGTCATGTATCACTGAACTGGACTAACATGACATTCTAGCCATGTATATCTCATGAAATATAAATCTTTACCCAATTTATTGGAGGGAGATATATGTCTCACCCATCTCATATTGAAATCATTCTTATGTGTGCCACAACACCATCCTATATCATGCATCATAACCCAAAGAATAAAATGGGTTTCATAAACATCATCCCATCATAACATAATACTTATAAAAAAATAGATACATTTCATCATAATAAAAAATAAAACCATGAAAATAATAGAGAGATTATAATTGAAACATAATCATACTAAATAATGTCATCATATATGGGAAATATTTTTGAATAAATACATCAAATGAATTCTTGAGGTAAATATCCTTTCTTCTTCAAAATCATTTTCTTTTTTCAAAATGTCATGTGATTTAAAATAAAATAATTTTATTGTAAATAATCATGAAATTTTGTATAGGAATCTTCATGGAAATAAGCCATTATGAAACTATAATAATCCGTTCATGCTGTATAAGTTAAAAAAACATTCTCCTCTTACTTTTTCTGGAAAAGTAAAAAAAGTTCTTCGTATGGAAAAAAAAAGAAAGATTCCCTACATAACATGTGGTAAAATTAAACAATGAGTAAAAATAAAATTAAACCTAAATGAAAACATTTTTATAAAACATGGTCATGGATGATAACAATAAGCCCAGTAAATACTTACGAATAACAATCTCAGATAAAAATGAGATTGAAAAATTATCTCTTACCTTAGGTCTGATATGATTCGAACGTATCTGAACCTCCTGTATAATGATTTAAATAATGTCAGTGAATTATTTTAGAATCATATTCATTATTATTATATCATATATGGATAAATTATTACTATATATTACCCGTTCTTTTGTAAATTCCATGTTAATGCTGCGTTTTGGGTAAAATTGCTTCATTTATCGTACGTGTTTTGACTTGTTGTTCTTGATATATGACTTATATAATGATTTAATTAATTCCAGAATTTAAAAAATGATTTATATAGAATATATATTCAGAATAAAAATATATATGATATATCGATAAATGAATGAAATACACCGTTCATGGAGACGGTAGGCCGTATGTACGCCTGAATGCTGTTTTCGTTTCCTTATGGAATTGAATGGAATTATGTACATGAAAAATATATGTAAATAAATATAGTATAATTATTATGTAATATAATTCATGATTATTTATTATATATACAATTTATAATCATACATGAAAGGTTAGTCATGTAAAATGAATCTTATCGCGTTTGTGGAGACGGTAGTCCGTACGTACGCGCGAGCGATGATATCGTTCCCATAATTATATAATAGAATTGTTGTTAATGATATATTATATAATAATTAGTATGATGTTATAATAAGCATATATAGTTATTCTTTACACCATTATACCCATCCAAGTATGCTGGTGGTGGAAAAACTAATTACACCACTGCGTAGAGACGATATTCCATACGTACGCACGCAGAGTGATTTCGTTTTCCGTAGGATGGATAAAAGGTGAAATAAGTTTGTTTCATTTTTATAATAACATATCAGTATATAAGTAATAATTATGTTATTACTTTATAATTAAACAACTAAATAAGATTAATTAGAAGAAGAAAGAAACTTGAAAGAGTCGGTAGAAGAGATTACCTCTTCCTCAACGCAACTCTTTTAAGCATCATTTTAAAAAAATAGAGTTGGTCTTTTGAGAAGACCAAAACTGCCAGAATGTTTCTAGGTAAGTGGAAAAGAGAAATGTTCAGGGTTTGGTAGATCATTAAATCTCAATGTTGTGTAAATAGAAGAGGGAGGAGGATCCCTTTTATAAGGGAGGAGAGGGGCACCTTTGGAAAGTGTGAAAATATTATTTTATTATAAAATTATCTATGGTTTAAAAAGGACCAAAAATAATTAAATATTAATTTAAGATGACTCACGGTAGAAATAAAATCATCCTATCATAATTGGACATGTTTTGGATAAAATTTTAATTATTATAAACTTCTTTATTTAAATCATTTATTAATGTGGTAAATACTACATCATTATTGTGTCATAAATAATTTAATTTTTTATGTCAAATATATCTAAAAAATACCATCACGTAGGAAATATATTTATATTTCCAATCGATATTTATAGTCGAAAATAAAATTTATATAACCCCTTATAGAAATTAATTACTAAAAGATTTTTGTTAATGTTAATTTTGACATTACATTAAATTAATTAATCCAAATTCTCATTATCACTACCAAGTGGCTCAATGGGGTCCCAAAATAGACCCAAGGATTCCCATGGACGGTCACTACTCTTCCAATAAGGTTGTAACAAGTGTTAAGGTAATTTTTAATTATTATAATATTTTTTTAACCTTGAATTACCCTATTTACCTTTAATCGTGGTAAATAAAAGTCAAAAGTTACTATTCACCAAAAATTATTTTAATCTTATTGAACTACATTTTACTTCTCAATAACAACCATGTATGTTTGATTTTTGAAATTAAATTCACAGAAGTGGTAAAAATTTCATTTAAATGAAAGAGTCAATTTTTTAACTACTACTAAGTGGGTTCACTATTCATCACAAAGTGAAGTTTTTCAGAAAAATACCAAAAATTAAGCCTAAGATATATTTGATATTTCGAATTAAAAAATGATATCTATTTATCATAATTAAAAACATATAAGTGGCATTAATTAATTTTAAAATTAAATCTTGTTATCAAAACTAATAGCCTGTTTTTACGAAACAATTACCATCAAAAGACTGGCACTTGTTTATGTGAAAATTCAATGTGAAATTAATACCAATGACCATCATTGGATTAAAAAGTAAAAATGTATTCTAATTACACATTAAAACCAATTAAAAATATAATCTATCCATATAAATTAATAAGATGAAAAAGGATTTTTCTAATAAAAATAGTACGTGTTTTTACTATTCAATAAAATAAGAAAGTTATCAGAATAATATTAAAATTTTATCCAAAGTAAATTTTATATCCTAATTCTAAAGAATAATTTTATTTTGACAATTTTAACTTGTAAAAATTTCAAAAACTATATTTAAAGTGGGTGTGCCATCAAAAGGCGACAAAACTACATTTTTTTAAAAATACTTATTTTACTCGAAAAAATTATTTTGTTCTCATATATTGTTCTAGAAAATGTGTAAGATGTATAATAATGTTATAAAATTCAGAATGTAGATAATAATATTCATAACAGCTAGTCCATAATAATATTATAACAGTTTATCATTGTTTAGTGAACCTTGGTATTGCGTACTACACACGCTATCGAAGAAGGTCTTGATTACTTGTAATACAAGACAAGTCAAGGCTGCAGGTAGTGAAAGCTCATTTTGGTGTTGCGTATAACATAATCAAAACTTATTTCATTTATACATTAAACTAAATCTATACTTAATGTTGGGTAACATTATTTCCACAAAACGAATGTGAAATTTTGTGTAACACGAGCCAAGAATAGTGTTGTGTATACTGCAAGCTAATATGGTGTTGCATATAGTACAAGATAATATTGGTGTAGTTTATATTAGAAGAAATAATCGGAATTAAAAGAATATTTTTCATAAAATCTCTTGGTGTTACATTCTACCCCCTTAAAATGAATTTAACCCTCGAAATTCATCGAGGTTATAAATGGTTTACTACTTGAAAGTTTCTTTCATAGAAACCCACATCGTAA
Organism: Viscum album; assembly: GCA_963277665.1. Lineage (NCBI taxonomy): Eukaryota > Viridiplantae > Streptophyta > Magnoliopsida > Santalales > Viscaceae > Viscum > Viscum album. The sequence goes on along the minus strand of OY728163.1, from coordinate 1,686,995,481 downwards.
AAATAAAAACTAAAACTAAATTTTAAAAAGTGAATTATGAAACAAAACAGTTATCCAAATTAACTCATCACTGGGTTTCCACATAGGAGAACATAGGTGAAAATATGGATATGGAAGGGAAATATCACCATCACGTTCTAATGGAGAGTGGTAGAGAACATGGCTATGAAAAAGACAACAATCACAAATCCATAAATTTTTTATGATTTAGGGTACCATCTAATTCATCGGATATAAGGACACTTGGAAAACATTTGGGTTTTCAAGATCATTTCCCTAATGATCAATAATTTGAATTAGAAGAAATACTTACTTAATTTTTGTACAATATCACCATTGTTCGTGCTTTGATCAATTTACACTTCATCTCTTAAATATATTATGTTTAATTTCACTTCCGTGAAGTGCTAGCAGATCATGCGATAGAATGATAGGTCATTACATCTGTCTGAAAAATAATGTGAGCAATAATTATATACATAAGTCCATCTGTGATGAGATTAGTCGGATATGCTTCCAAAATGGACTTATACATCATCTATCATCCTTATTAATAAAATAAAACTATTTTATACTAACCAAGGACTTTTTTTAGGATAGTGGTAGACGATAATGTCCTATCACACTTCGGTTGTGGGTTCGATTCCCGTAGCCTTGTCCAATGCGACGGGTTGTCACCTGTCCTGTAGGTTGTCCCTTTTTTCTAAAACTACATTATTATAACATTTCTGTAGTAATATCTAAAAAATATATAGCCTTAAACAATACTAACTTATGTCCAATATAATCCTTTCTAATCATTAGGCTTATCTAAAATACTTCTGTCCAATCTTATAGTATAAAGAAAACTATTACTAGAAATGTCATCAAACAAGCATGTGAATACCATCATTTATCCCTCATATATCATACGATATATCTTGTTGGTCACATTCCAAACATGTGAATACCTTAATCATGTATTCTCTTGAAAAATGAAAACCCATTGAACCTTATTGAAATCATGAATGCTGTCAAAAGTTAACTCTTTCCACATTCCAAAATCCCAAAATTTTATATACTCAAACCATGATATCAGTCATGATCTCATTTCAATTTCTCTTTGTCCCTTCATTATGCGCATATCATCTGCTTTCCAAAAATATTTCAATCTCTTTTAATGGTTACCTGTACAATATTATTATAGAAAACCAAAATGGACCAATACACAGATATTTCAATATACTATAAAAGTACCTCAACAACATTATTATTAAATTCTAATACATAATCCCTTCAATCCATCCTCTTAAATGATTGGCATGGAATAGGTCCTTCGTCAATTTAGAAGTAACTTATTAGGTCAGGGCGTTATGTTGGGTAATGCCCATGTTCTCCCCAGATAAGACATTTGACTCGATAATAGTCTGTCACTCTATGACCCTTTCTCCAAATAGATAATATCTTCCCCTCCATTTTATGTATTCCTCAAGGTTCTTATTCCCTTCTTTAAAATATCAATCATCCTTTCTCTATGGTCTTCACCATGCGAACATGCATAAAATTCCATCTTCATATTATTTGATGACTTAGGAATACAATTAAAGTTCACCTTATTAATCATATATTGATATGACTGATTCGTCATAATCACAATATCTTTCTCTCCAGGCGTTACATAATTTCATTGATCATAGTCACCAATTTTTCCATTGGAATCAATGTTAACTGAATTCCTTCTCGTTCCCTCCATTGACTATGACCTGAAACCAGAGTGTAAGAAACAATTAAAATAAAAAGGAACCACATAATCATAAAATGTCACTTATGGGATGTCTAAAATATAAAATCTTCTTTAATCCTTGACACCTTAGGTTCACCCTAGGTTATCTATGATCGTCAACATAATTCTAGGACTCTAACCTATACGTATACTTAACCTTAGGGACATCCCTAGACATACCATAGAAATATCTATGAGATTTCACTAAAGTTTTCACATCCTAGTTTCCAAAGGTTATCTAATCCTTTCCTATGATACCAACTGTAGATACCCAAAGCTTGACGTACATGGACATTACATTACTTTTGCGAAATATTTAATACATAAAAAAACAAACACACAAGGACCGTAATAGTTTAGTGTCTTTGGAAACACAGAACATAATCTCCTAATCGTGGTGAAAGATCTTCAACATCTCCAATAAAGATCTTCCCCTTTTGTATTCTTACCTAAATCCTTTCTTTATAAGTTGGGAAAAAGAAAACATATAAAGGGTGAGCTCAAATTCTTATTAAGGGTAAGCATGGATAAAATAAAACAAACCATATACATTTGAACATAAAAACATGAACATAATGTTTAAACATCAAAATCTTGAGCAATGAAATAAAACATGGTAGTACATCATAATGGAAAATCAATCATGAAAAAATATCTTAGAAATAAATCTTATAATTGTGGAAAAACATTAAGCACATGATATGATTTCCATAGTATCCAAGGCATTACTTCCAATACCATCTTAGTAGACAAAGTCCCTTACTGAACCGAGTTCATTCCTCATTCCAGTCCTGTATCACTAAACTGGATTAAATTTCCATTCCAGCCATATCTATCTCATGAGATATAAATCTTCACCCAATGCATTGGAGGGAGATATAGGTCCCACCCATCTCATATTGATATCATTATTACGTGTGCCAGAACACAATCATAAATCATGCATCATAACCCAAAGAATAAAATGGGTTTCATATAAATCACCCCATATTAACATAATCCATATAAAACAAATGGATACATTTCATAATAATAAAAAATAAAACCATGAAAATAATAGAGATATTATAGTTGAAACATAATCATACTAAATAATGTCATCTTATATGGGAAATATTTTTCAATAAATACTTGATATGAATTCTTGAGGAAAATATCATTTCTTCTTCAAAATCATTTTCTATTCTCAAAATGCCATGTGATTTTAAAAGAAAACAATTTTTTGAAAATAATCATGAAATATTGTATAGTAAGCTTCATGTAAATAAGTCCTTATTAAACCGTAAAAATCCTTTCATACTGTATAAGTTAAAAAAACATTCTCCTTGTACTTTTTCCGAAAAAGTCAAAAAAGTTCTTCTTATGGTAAAAAAAGAATGATTCCATACATAACATGTGGAAAAATTAAAAAATTGGTAAAAAGGGACATTAAACATAGATGAAAACATTTTTAGAAAACATGGACATGGATGATAACAATATGCCTAGTAAATAATTACGAATAACAATCTCAGATAAAAATGAGATTGAAAAATTATACATTACCATAGGTATGATATTCTTCGTACGTATCTGAACATCATGTATAAGGATTTAAATAATTTCATTGAATTATTAAAGAATCATATTCATTATTTTGATATCATATATGGTTCACTTTTGACTTTATATTACCCGTTCTTTTGTAAAATCCGTGTTAAAGCAGCATTTTGGGTAAAATCGTTTCATTTATCATACGTGTTTCGAATTGTTGTTCTTGATATTATTACATATATAATGATTTAATTAATTCCAGAATCACAAACATGATATATATATATATATAATATAATTTTCATATAATTATATATGATAGATCGATAAATGGAATGAATTACACGGTTCATAGAGACGGTAGGTTGTACGTACGCATGAACGTTGTTTTTGTTTTCTTATTGAGTTGAATGGAATTAAGTAAATGAAACATATATATAAATATATCCAGTATCATTATTATGTAATATCATTCAGGATTATTTATTATATATACACTTTATAATAATACTTGAATAGGTAATCATGGAAAATGAATCTCATCGCGTTCGTGGAGATGGTAGTCAGTACGTACGCACGTGCGATGATATCATTACCATAATTATTTAATAGAATTGGAGTGAATGATATAATATATCAGAATCATTATTATGTTATAATAACCATGTATAGTTATTATTTACACCATTATACCCATCCAAGTAAGGTGGTGGTGGAAAAACTAATTACACCACGACGTGGAGACGGTATTTTGTACGTACGCACGTGCGGTGATTCCATTTTCCATAGGATGGATAGAAGGTGAAATATGTTTTTTCATATTTATAATAACATATAAGTTTATAAGTAATACCAATGTTATTACTTTATAGTTAAACAACTAAATAATAGTTATTAGAATAAGAAAGAAACATGAAATAGTCGGTAGAAGAGATTATCTCTTCCTCAACACACCTCTTTTAAGCATCCTATTATGGCAATAGAGTAGGTATTTCGAGAAGACCAAAACCTCTAGAAAGTTTCTAGGGAAGTGGAGAAGATAAATGGTCAGGGTTGGAAGTGCTTGAAGGCTCAATGTTGTATAAAGATAAGAGGGAGGAGGTTCCCTTTTATAAGGGAGGTGAGGGGCACCTTTGGAAAGTGTGAAAATATTATTTTATTATAAACTTATATTTGGTTTTAAAATGACCAAAAATAATTAAATATGATGATAAGATGACTCATGGTATAAATAAAATCATCCAATCAGAATTGGACATGTTTTGGATAATATTGTAATCATTATAATCTTATTTATTTAAATCATTTATTAATGATGTAAATACTCCATCATTATTGTGTCATAAATAATTTAATTTATTTTATGTATAAAAATTATAAAAAAATAACATCATGTAGTAAATCTTTTTAGATTTCCAACTAATATTTATAGTCAAAAATATAATTTATATAACCCTTTATAAAAATTAATTACTAAAAGATTTTTGTTAATGTCAATTTTGTCTTTACATTAAATTAATTATTCCAAATTGTCATTATAACTACCAAGTAGTTCAATGGGGTCCCAAAATCGACCCAAGGATTTCCATGGTAGGATAATACTAATCCAATAAGTTTTTTATATTTTTTAGGGTAATTTTGAATTATTATAATATTCTTTTAACCTTGAATTACCTAATTTACCTTTAACCGTGGTAAATAAAAGCCAAAAGTTAGTATTAACCACAATTTATTTTCATCTTATTGAACCACATTTTATATCTCAATAAAAACCATGTATCTTGTATTTTTGAAATTAAATTCATAGAAGTGGTAAAATTTCATTTAAATGAAAGAGTCAGTTTTTTAACTACCACTAAGTGGTTTCACTATTCATCAAAAATTGATGTTTTTCAGAAAAATTCCAAAAATTCAGCCTAAGCGATATTTGATATTCCAAATTCAAAAATGATGTATATTTTTCCAAATTCAAAACATATAAGTGTAATTATTTAATTTTAAAATTAATTCCCATTATCAAAACAAATAACGTGTTTTTAAGAAACAAAAATTATCAAAAATCGACACTTTTTTATGTCCAAATTCAAATTGAAATTAATTAAAATGACCATCATTAGATTAAATGGTAAAAATATATTCTAATTAAACTTTAGAACTAATTAAAAATATAATCTACCCATATAAATTATTGCGATGAAAAAAGTTTTTTTTATTAAAATATAGCGTGTTTTTACTATTCATTAAAATATGTAAGTTATTAGAATAATATAAAAATTTTATCCAAAGTAAATTTTTATTTATTAATTCTAAATAATAATTTTATTTTGTCAAATTGAACTTATAAACATGTCAAAAACTATATTTAATATGGTTGCGCTGTCAAAAGACTCTAAAACTACTTGTTTTGAAAAATACTTATTTTACTCAAAAAAATTATTTTGTTCTCATACCATGTTCTAAAAATGTGAAAAATTAATAATAATGTTATAAAATTCATAATATAGTTAATAATATTAATAACAGAAAGTCAATAATAATATTATAACAATATAACGTTGTTTAGTGAATCCCAGTATTGCGTACTACACACGCTATCGAAGAAGGTCTTGATTGCGTGTAATTTAACCCAAGCCAGGGTTGTGTGTAGTGAAAGATCCATTTGGTGTCTCATATAAAATAATCAAAACTTATTTCATTTATAATTTAATAAAAATATATACTTAATGTTGCATAATATAATTTCCAAAAAACAAACATGAAATTGTGTGTAACACGAGCCAAGAATAGTGTTGTGTATACAGCAAGCTAATACGGTGTTGCGTATAGTACAAGCTAATCATGGTGTAGTGTATATTAGAAGACATCAACAAAATTAAAAGAATAATTTTCATAAAATCTTAAGGTGTTAAAAATACCGTATGTTATATATGGTAATCCTAGGAGAACAATAGTGTCATGCCGCTGGCATATGACCCCCCACAATCGATGTAGGAAGCATTATATTTCTTCACCCTTTAGAATCCCTCTAACGAGGAGGAAAACATGTGTTTTAGGTTTTTAGTGATAGTACATGAGAAAAATTATTCTACATTACTACTCTTCTAAAAGAAGGTTGTTTCATCAACTTGGACCTTAGGAATATACTAAGAGAAGCATCACAATTAACCACCGTCCTTGAAGATATGGCACCAAGAACAAAAATCACGAACAATGCCATAATCATTAAGGGAGACCTGGACTGGGCAATGAGTTACCAGGAGGAACCCATAGTAGGAGGAGCCAACATCCCATCATCCCATTTATATCAAGGATAAAACACCACCTAATATTTGATGGAATTATCCTGTCTTTGGAAAGAGGAAATGGATGGTAAAATATGAATGAAAACGAATTTTAACACACATACAATAGGTTCCCCCAAGTGAATGCATCGAAAGAAATGTCATTATTAGTTGATAATAAATATTATTTAATAAAAATCATATATAAATATTAATCCCATAATAATTTCTATCCATAAAATATTATTATGAAAAACAAATTGCATCACTATTTGATGATTATATAATGTACATACACACGATCGATACTTTCCCTTCCATTTGATTAGAATGACGGAGGATAATCATAGTTCAATAATCATTATTATATATAATTATATTTAAGATACAAAATATATTATTTTATTATAGGAAACAAAAATATATAATAGTTATAACAAAATTTTAAAAAAAGTTTTTGGTTATGACTACTACCTCACATTTTAAAGAACTCCTCTAGATATCATCTTAAGAATATAGGGATGAAATTTATTGGATACAAACACCCATGTAATATGTATAAGGATCATGAGAAGGATATTATATGGATTATATATATATACATATGTCTTGAATAGGTATGAATAAGAGAATGGTTGGGTGCCCTTATATATGTGAGAGGGAGTGGAACACTCAGAATATCATAAAATATTTAAATGTAAATAATAATTCCTATTTATAAATGAGTCCAAGTATCTATATATTTGAATTTAGTGTAATATTTTTGATAAATTACATCAAATAATAAATCTTTTATAGTTTTATGTTTTCCTTAAAAAAAATTCTTTTGGGTAAATTCCTATGTTAAAATATTTTATCATTATTCACGACAATGACTACTTCTATCTTAAATTGTTATAATTTTACAAACAATTTAAAAAATGGTTCATAAATGAAGAAGGGAAGAAATAATTTACGATATCTTATCCAAATTTTTGGATTTCATTATTTTTATGATGTTTAAATAATATACTAAAATCCTATATTTATAAAATACCATTAATTCCATTTTTAACACTATTCAATTATTTTGACACTAAAGGAACCTATAAAAATAAGTAAAAAATATAATAAATTAACAAAAAAATAATATTTCATATTAATTTATATTATTCATTAAAATTTATAACTAACTCAAATTATTTTATTTTTAATATTTTTAATATTATTTATTTTATTTTTATATTGATTGAGGGAATACTATTTCAGAATTATATAAGCAATTAGAGTAATTATATGATTAGTAAAAATGAGAAGAATTTACGACCATGAAAATAATATCAAGACCCTAAAAATATACACCATTATTCTTTTAAAAATTTATTTTAACATTATGTGAACACATAAAATATATTTAAAACTAAGAAATTTGATATTTTTTACTTTCCATTAATTCAAATATTATATTGGTCATTTTCAGGAATAAGTGTCCCTTAAAAAAATTATATAGAAATCTAATAGGGATAAGGGTATTACTCCATTTAGCCCATTGTAATTAATATTTGAAATTGTGAAATTAACATTTAGTTGTATCAGGGGTTAATTTGATTTACCCTTTACCGAGATAACAAAGTGTACAATAATTACTATCCACAATGCCTTAATAAATGAGATTATATACCAAACATTTACATCTTGATTTAAAAAATGAAATCCATTTTTTAAAATTCATTTTCAATTAGAGGAAGAAATTAATTTTTATATATAAGTCAAAAATGTGACATAAAATATTATTTAGAAAGACACAATAAGAATGAATCTGAATTTAATAATTTCCAATTCCATGAAAAATACATTATATGAATGCAAATAATTTTTTTGAATAGATAATAAATAAATTTTGTTGAAAAAATTAAAAAAAATGGTTAATTTAATTCATTAAGATAAAAAAACATTGTGTGCATAAAAATATTTTTCCCAAAAGCACATGTCCTTTTGTTAAATTGATTTTTTAACTAATAATTTATTGATAATAATTGTATTCATTTTATCTATAAATTTTCAATAATATTAATATTCATATTCATAATGTCTGAATCCACCTGAATGGAGATAACTATGACATTAAAAAAATCATTTTAATCGTATATCATAGTTCAATTATACATGTTGTTTGGTGTAATGAATTATATCAATGAAATCAAAAAAATGTTTTTATATATAACTATATCATAAAATCAGAGGGTGTTACATTTTAGCCACCATAAAATGAATTTCTCTATCCAAATTCTATAACCATGATACAAAAAATAGATGATATATCTATTTTATTGCATCCTAAAGTTCCAATTTAGATTCTTTATATTTCTAATTCCTCTATAGATTTTTAATTAGGTTAGTAACCTTGTTTTGTTGTATTTTATTAAAAACTATCAATGATTTATAATTTATTCTATTTATAGGAAGTATCATATTCTAGTGGTTTGAACACAAATTTTAGTGCATGGGAAGGATTAGATATGTACATCCACAAATTGAGATACTTGGAACACATCATGAACCCAAGAGAGGTTCGGTGGCAGTGCCAAATAATATGCTAAAATCTCTATATAATCAATAATCCCAAAATGGAAAATATATTTCTGGATCAATTTTCCACTTAATTTGAATATCATATCATTATTTTATAGAAAAACTCATAAAAACATGTTCTCACTAACTCCTAACATTATATATCTCTAATGATAATCTACATAACATATCTGTGAATTAAGAGATGCCATGATTTGTTGTTTAAATGTTATAAATTTGTTAATAATATATTTACTAGATCAGGTCCTAATAAACTTATTTCAAAATCTTCAACACACCACATTGGAGTACTACACTACATTCTATAGAGGGATTCATATGTACACATCAAAATTATTTAGTGAAATAAATTATTGTAAGAAAACTATACTAGTGGATTATGTTGATAATAACCACATTTTTAATCTATGTAATAATATATTAGAATATCTTTTAGCATTATAATAGTTCTATTATATTTACTATCTATCTATGTGTGATAACCTATGATGAAACATAACTATATATCTATTGCAAGTGGATGACTTATTCTGAACATGGATGTAAACCTCATATCCAAATATGATACTAAGGAAAGATGTACCCAATGAAAACTTACAAATCAAATAATATAAATTCTGGAAAACAAATCATGATAGAATATTCTAAGAAGGAAATAATTTTTTCCCATTATAAGGTTATAAAAAATACCAAAATAACATTATAAAATTTATTTATATTTAGGGTGTTTGAAAAAAATATCTATGATCATGTTTTCCCATTACTACTCTAGTATGGGTAATGCTTGTAACATCCTAGAAGAATTATATCTATCATCCTTAACATTATAACATACTAATCCCCAAGATAAATACATAACAATATGTCTCATTATGATTTTCCATAAAAAATACTCTTTCATATCTATCTAAATCTTTCTACTTTATGTATTAATAGAGAATGATAAACTGTGAGCCTCATCTAACCTCTCTTTCATCAAATATGGTATGTACGGAACACATAAATGGTTCATTAACCTTATCATTATATCATAATAAAGGATGAACATCTGATCATTTATGACATTATTCAGTTACACACCTTTATTATACACCTCTTTAATCATCACATGGTTATATGGATGAAGAGTCATATGTGAAAGATTATATTTATACCATTTCAACAATATTTACATATCCATATTTTTTAAGACATGAAATATTTTATCTTTTATGAACCTCATCATAGGAATTATAACATGATCCTTTCACGACTGAGTATCTACTACATTGTTCACATACCAAGGGTGGTAATGTATTTAGTTGTCATAATCCTTAATCAACTCTTGACATCATCTTTGTCATATATTAATATATTTTTTGGAGAATGTTTACATTTTTCCATTTTGATTAATATATATATATCAAAACATTCCCTAAAATGATAATTCATCAACATCAGTTATGAAATAATTACAAAAAAAATATTTGAATAATGAGTAGGGTAATTTTGATCATGATCCATCATTTTTTACGATTCATAAGATATAACTATATCATTCTACATGATAATTCATCCCATTCCCCTCAATAATTCATCACTATATATAATAAACCATTCATCACCATCATATAATATGAGAATAGATCAAATAACTAACCTTCGATTCACATATTTAAATATTTATTCAAATTTATTAGTCCAAACAATCCTAGATCCCTTCTAAGTTAGATTGGTGAGAGGATAATACAACCTCAATAAATTAACCAAAAAGTGCTAATAATTCATAGACAAATAATGAAATATATAGATTTTAGCCACAGTGGTTGGGCTTGTCAAATTTTAAACAAACTCCATATTTGATGGACCACCAATATACAATCACTAATGATTATATGTGACAAAAAATGAATCATGTTTTATCCAATATTACCAATTTCTAAATTTTTCATATGACTTCAAATTCCTTGTGGTATTCAGTACAATCATCAAGTGATATTTTTTCTCTTAATTTATCATTGAGTATATATAAAATATTATATATTGTCTACCAAAAAATAACCGAGGTAATCAATAAAGTATCTATTAATTAAATCGACAAAGATAATTAGAGGATTAGTAAGACATTATGGAATCAATATTTATTCATAGTGATCATACATTGACAAAATGTAGTCTTAGTTATATATTCTTTATTTACCAAAAAATTATGATATCTAAAACAAAAATAAATATGTAAATATTATTTATCTCTATGATGTTTTTGAAAAAAGGCATAAATACTTGGAAGAGTAAACATGATATTGACGGTGAAATTTTTATATTCATGATAATCGATGAAGAATATCATTGATCAATCTTTATTATTAAAAAAAATAACTAGTTCACACCCAAGTGATACATATTGATGAATAAATTCTTTATGAATATTCTTTTTATGTTTCTTATTCAATTACTACAACTAAATATGAGAAATTATATATTGTGTTTTTTCAATAGGTGTATCATTGGGTATGAGTTCAATAATGAATGCAACATCATGATTCTTGGGAAAACTATGAAACTATTATATAAATACATCAAAAAACTCATTCACAATATGAATATCATTTTTGTTGATATATATCTAACCATTAGAAACAAACCCCCCAATTTAATAGGAATATAAACCCATACAATGGTAGTACTATCCAATGAATATTCACATTGATCATTGAATTTATGTACGATGATAGGTTGGAATAGAGTATAAAACAAGACTTATCTTCCTTGAAAATTAATGTGATTGTCATATAAATAAATCCAAAAAATTCATAATATAATATAAAAATCAACTATATGTAGAATACCGATATTATTAGGAATCAAATTCCCACAATATTTAATTGTATAAGAATAATAGACTTGATATATGATAAGTATACCCTTAAGAGTTTTCAATTCAGATTCATTATATAATTTTTGAGGAATGTAATTAAAATTCCTATAGAATTTTTATGACCTAAATTAATTCATATAAATATTAATAAATTATATATTTAATATTTGATCATACATGAAACCACCTCATTATTATAATTTTATATTAAATTCCACAGTAAAACCAACATGGTTAGAATGATCATCTAGAATCTATGAACAATGTGATAAATCATGAAAATGTAACTCATAGAATGTATAAATAATGAAAACATATACTTAAGACATGAAAATGTATGATTAACATAGGTATTCCTTGGTCAACACCTAATCATTACAATGTCAGGCTATACATAGACCCGCCCACAAGGTTGTCAATATTGTTTTATCATCCTTGTTTCCAAAGATAATTAATCATGGATCTGATTCCAACTATAGTGACCCATTCAAATTATATATATTTATTACATATCATTAGATAAATATTCATTAAATAACATAGTGATCAATTATAGAACCCTATAGGTCTAGTACCATTGAAAAAATGGACATATAAGAAACTTATTCGTAGCAGATCTACATCATCACCCACTTAGCTCTTTATAAATAGTATCCCAAATTCAATTATCTTACATAAACTACAACATAAAAATGGGATTAATGAAACATAAGAAAAGGTGAGGTTAAATGATCAATAATGGTAAAAAGGGAGATATCATGATCCACATAAAAAATAAACAAAATGGTACAAGAACATTAAAGTAAAATGTGAACACTATAACATTAATATCATAGATGGTAATTTTGATCCTTGTAAAAAATAAGAATTTATCATAATAAATTAATCATGAACTAATCAATGAACATAACTTATGAGATCATAAAATTAGCATAATGGAATAGATTATGGAATAAACATAGAAATAGAAAATTATTTTTTAGTATTCAAGAATTATTAATAATAAAATCATAGTGGATTAGGTTCACTCCCCAAATCATAATAGTTTTCGTAGTTCACTAGGGATAATATCCTTTAAAAATAGAGGCCCATACTAAATTTGGTTTACTGCACATTCCATTATTCTTAATTTGATTAGATAGCTATCTTTAGCCAATGCGTTGTAGAGATATGTAATTATATCCCTACAAATAAAACAATGAAAATAATACATATAAATTTCATATGATCATAAAACATTAATTATATAATAAACTATGTAGGGTAAATGGGTTATTATCAATATAGAATAACCCATGGAAAAAAATAGGTTTCATAAAAAATTATCTTTTGATCATGGTGTAACCAATCTAAATATGATTATTTCATTAAAACATTTTTATGATAATTATAAACTATCCAATGAAATAAAAAGGATTGTATCATTGAGTCATATACCCAATAACGTATAGTTAACATCAAGTATGTTATCATATATATATATAATCTATTAAAAGAACAGTGGGAACCTTTATTGAGTAAAATACAATTATCACATTGAAATCACATATTTAAAATAAACAAATTTACAAAAGATTAATCAAAAATAAATTTGAAAATAAAATTGATAAATATTATGGAATCCTATTATTATTTATTATCTATTATGGGAGGAAATTACGGCCTTGTCCAATATGTTAAATGAAAAAAACTCTATTCATACATTTTTAAAATAAATTTAAAAAGGACCACATTTAGAAGAAAATGATGATTAAATTATTTTTTTTAATAAATTACATAATTGGTCAACAAAATATTGAACCAAATATTGGGAAATATTAATAAAATCTTAATTTTTTTAGAAAAAATAAATATGGAATTAAAAGGATTTTCAAAAGAAGGGAAAACTTATGTTTGTTTTCATTAAAACAATTACTTCAGTTTCTTGATTCCTAAATGTGGGAAAAATGATCGGGATAATGTAATTTATATAACAAATATAGGATATAAAAATTCAATATTTTTTTGATAGGTAGAGATTTATATTTCATAATTGGAACTTAATCATAAATAATCTTGACAATGTATGAGATTTTAACTTAAAACCCATAACACATGTTCCCTTAGAATTGAATGCTTTCTACCATCATGTATATTAAATTTAAATATATTATAATTATATAATATGATGATTTATATAGTTATAATGTCATATATAATCCCTTTTGAAAATTTCAACAACTATTTTTCAATAATTTTATATTAAAATTGTTTCTTTTTGGAGATAACTATTCCATTTTTTCATTAGAATTTTAATTTAGTGGTTTTAGTCCTTGTAATTTCATCATGGATTCATAATTTCCAGAATCATAATAAATTTATAAATATGATATATTTTTATTCATATATAAAATTTATATATATGAAATTTAATTACACAACTCATGGTTATGATTGACCATATGTACACATTAATGTTCCTTTCACTTTTCAATGGATTGAAGGAAGGGAAAAAAATAAAAATAATTCCAAATTATAAAAGAAATATTATTACATATTAATAACTTATATTCATTACCTAAATCCTTAGTACCAAATAGTAAAATAATAAATTAAAATATAATTACATTTCTTTATAGAGGAGGTAGTCCACACATACACAAGAGCAATGCTATTGTTTTCCAACGAATTGGATGGTAAAAACGTAAATGAGTAATAATCATTAAAAATTATAATTTGGTCATAAATATATTATTTTAACATTAAATAGATAATTATACCAATCCATAAAATCTGGTTATGAAAAATGAATTGAATCGTTATGTGGAGATGGATAGTCGTACACATGCATGATCAATATTTTCACATCCCATTTGATGGGAAAGATTGCCTATAATGATAGTTTTATAATCGTACTAAGATTAAAATATATTTATGATAATAATTAAATTATTCAATAATAAATCACATATATTTTTATTAATTAAAATAATAATTATTAATTAATGTGAATAGTTATGGGAATTGCCTCTCATTTCATAGAACCCATTAGATATACTCTTTTGGATCATTGGGTTATTGCTTAAGGATGAAAAAAACATATATAATGTGTATAATTATTATAATATAATGATTTTATAAGGTATGGTTGACATATAATGCTCAATGTGGTGTGAATAATATAAATGAGGTGTTCCCAATTATATGTGAGGGGAGGGAAAATCATATAATTTATTAAATGATTAATATATAAATTGTTCATTCTCTTGAAAAAAGATTCCATGTTGATAGATATTAAAAGATAATATAGGTTTTGGATGAAATTACCTAAATTAAATTAAATTTTAATATGATTAAAAGGTGTTTTAATGCTTATATTTTGGTTTAATCCCTTAGTTAACATGTTTTAAACGAAATCATGCTAACATGTTTTTTCAACCATGAAGGGTTATAATTTTAATTAGAACGTTAAAATTGGCTTTTATATGGACGAGGGATTCAACGTTAGGCCATAAAATATACATATTTCTGCCTAATTATATTTTTAATTAATTTTAAATAATATTATAATTTTTTTTTATTAAAATATCATTAATGTCAATTTTTACATTTTTTAATTTAGATGACACTAAATGCACATAAATGCTGATTTAATTCGAATATAATCCATTAGAACTAAAAAATATGTCATATTAATCCAAAAAAATACTGGAAGAAAATAAATTAGTAAAATTATTTTCATTTTTATATTTTTAAAATCGTTTATTATATTTTTCTATTAATTTATGATATATCGTGTTGGCATTTCCTATGAAACTGAGAAAATAATATAATTTCCATAAATTATAAATAAATAAATAAATGAAAATAATATAAATAGTCTAAAAAATCATTATATCCCAGTCCCTACATTATTGGTTCCATATGTGAACACATAAGAGATACTGTATTGTTAGAGAGTTAAATTTCATATTTTTTTTATTTTTAAAATAAAATAGGAAATTTTCATGGATAAGTGTCCATAAAAAAATTATTTTCTATCCTAAAATAGTAAGGGTAAATTAAAATTCATATAAAAATTAATAACATGAAAAATGGTGTTTGTAACATTTATTTTTATTATTAGTTAACCAGAAATACCATTTATTGTGGTGATAAATTTTAACACGGTTACCATTCAAAATTACTAGAAAAATAAATGGGGAAAATATACCAAACATGGAATTACTAATTACTAAATATTAATTCAAGTTATCATAATTAAACTTTATTAATTTAATGAAAATAATTTTTATATAGGAGTGTAAAATTAAATGAAAAATGTTTTTTATAAATGAAACATTTATAAAAATGGAAATGTATAACTTTAAATCCCTTAACGTGGAGAAAACAATAGATTAATTTTCGGTTTTTTGAATTAATTATATTTAAATTTATTTAAAATCTATCAAAAAAAGTGAATCATTTAATTTATTAATATATTATGTAATGTACGGATAAAAGTAGTATTTTTTTTTGAAAAAATCATCTTTTATATCTAAATGTTCCTTTATTTTTATTTATTAATTTTTGATAACTATTTTATTAATATTATAAATAAAATAATCATAATTTAGTTAGTCTTATTCATTACCATTAATCTAATGACTATGTGATAAATATCACATTAAAAAATATATTTTTACATTATATTGCAATTTGTATAAAATTGGTGTTTCAAATAATGTAATATATCATAGAAATAATTTTTTATATAAATATATATAAAATTGATTTTTTTATAATTATCATTAATTATTTATTTATAATAAAACAAATTCATGAGTAAAATATTTACATAATTAGAATAATTTCATTTGTTTTGACTATTTATTGATTTCCACCTTCAGGAATTTGTTTTAATCAAACAAATTATATATATATAATCAATTTAGTTTAATTAGGTCATTTAAGGATTAATTGATTTTATTTTTTTTTAAATATTATTAGATGATTGATCACCCCCTACTTAAGCATTACACTTGTATAAAAAATAAAGAACATAAAACGTATTGAATCTGGAAATGATCCATAACTTTTTGAATCCTATATTTTTCATGCATGGTGACATAAAATTTTTAGAAACACTGATACATTTTTTAACCTAAAGAAAAATCCAAATTACCACTCCATTGATTTATTCGAGACATAACTCTATTATAAATAATGTACAATTTTTCATCCTAGAGGCATTACCTAAATAAAAATTATTTTTTATCCTAAAAGAAAAATTGAATTAATTACTTATTCTAGGGACACAATCAATACAAAAATAAATATTTTGAATCAAGGGGATAAAATCTATAATTTTAATAATTTATTCATTGTTTTTACGATCATGCCTGAAAAACTATATTTTTTTAAAAAAATTTAGAATAACGGTTCTTTAACAATTTTTTAACATTTATGATTGATTTAGATGTAAATAAAATGTCGATGATTTTTAATAATACCTAATGTACATTAAAAATATTATTATTCATTTTTGAGAGTGAAACTAGGATTAACACTATCAAAATTATATAAAAAAACATTATTTATTTTTAAATTTTAATGAAAATCTCAAATAATTATAGAAATTTAAAAATTAGCTATATATGAATCTTAATTTTGAGCTAATTGGAATCACTTTATGTACATCATAAGGATTAAAATTTATTTTTACATATGATAAAAAATATATATTAAAATTACCAATTCACTCACTCCCTTGAAATATCAGCACAACAAAACTTGCAAAATCTAAAAAATTTTGGAATAGAACCTACATGAATTTGACACCTTCAAAAAATGAAATCACTAAACGAATCTTCTTAATTATAAAAAGGTTATTTATATAAAATAACGTATCACTATGCATGATTTTTTCATATATTATTTTATTATATTGGGAGTATATATTTTTTAATTTTTTTTGGTAATATTATATTCTAAAATATGTAAAAATTAAAAATATCACACCACAATTGAAATTTTAATATTATCATTTTTTGAATAATTAATGAAAATACCCTGAAATAAATTTTAGTTATTATTTCTTGAAGTCCTTGAATTTTTTCTACATTAATAAATGGTGTATATGATTGTGTGTGTGTGTGATAGAATGCCTAAATATATATGACAATTAGTAATTTTTAATCTTGTGTCTAGTCCTGATAAAATCTATAAAAAGGGGTTATTGTAACTCTTATCATTGTTTTAAGAAGTTTAAGATATTACATGTAATAATCATTTAATATCACAACATCTCTTATATAATACTCAATAATATATATATATATATATATATATAAATTATCATTAATAATTTTTTATAATTCATTAAAAAATATATTATATCAGAGTTTGGATTCATATTTCAAAATGGATTTATCTTAAAAAATTAAATAAAAAATAAAAATGGAAAAATAATATAATAAATATGGGTTTGATATTTTTATTTCAATATTTTTGTGTATTGATTTTTATCATTAATGAAATAAATATTTTCATATTTTTTTCTAATATTTTTTATAATGTATTATATTTGAATTTTTTTAAAATATGCATCAGAAAAAAATATGAAATTATTTCAAAAAACAATATTAGAAAACAAATGTTTTTCTAATTATCATTATCTTAATTTATTTAATTTCATATACTTTTAAATTATAATTATAGAATTTCCAAAACTCTAATGAAGTCAAACATATGAAATCCAATATGAAAACATGACAATATTCCCTTCCATATTCCGTACCCACAATCCTCATATATATTTCATAGTTTATGTTCTTGAGGAAGGGAGGGATAAAGAAGAGAAAATATCATGTCAGGATAGGGATACCATCCTGAGCATCTGGTCTATAGTCGGATAATTTATCACATGGGAATAATATGACATTGGGAAAGACAATAATTTTAGTTTAAAATATTTTTAAAAAATCAAATTGATTTATTTGAAAGTTTAAGAATGGATTTCCCTATTTCTACAAAAAAATTAAAAAAACTCACCTCAAAAATATAAAATAAACCATTAATATATAATAAAAAATAATAATTAGTATCAATATATTAAAAAAAATAAAAAAATAAAAAAATAAAAAATTTAAAACATTAATAAGAAATATATTTAATAATATAATAAAAAAATTATAAATATATAATAATAATAAATAATACCAAATGTATATAATTAATAATTAGTATATATGATTATAAATATAAAATAACTACAAAAAAATAATTTAAATATATAGATTTGTATATTTATACCCTTTGAAATAAATGTACCACAATTAATAGTAATTGTTATAAATATTTATATATAATTTATTTATATATTTATTTAATTTTTCTTCTATATCTAGTAATATTTTAACGCATCTTTAAATACATTTAACTATGTGTATATGTAAACAAAAAATTGATAATATAATGTGTTTTTATATTAGTGTGTGAGTGGGTGTCATTTTAAGAGAAAATTTATACTATTTATGATTTTTAGAAAATATTTTTTTGAAATTTCTTATGTCAATTTCCGAAAGAAGAATGAAAAATTTACTATTTCAATTAACATTGAAAATACATGATACCAATTTTTACTAGAAAATTCTTATTCAATTGTAAATATATATATGTATATAAGCACTCTTAATATCTTATGTATATTTTATATGGATACATAAATTGTATAATTAAATATCTACATATTAATAATCATGTATTGGTGTATACATATTCAAATATACCGTATAAATTCTGACATTATATTTTCATTTTATTTTTATAGTACAAATTTCAAATACAAAATGACTTTAAAAATTCCATAAAACTTTTATGTAGTTGAATGTACCGAAATTTTCTAGAAAAAAATTCTATTATTTTTTATTTATTCTTACATAAATTTAAACTTGTATTTTTTTGTAATTTTGATAATCAAATTCCTAGTGTAAATTTATGTGAAAATTTTGAGTGCGAATGAACACCGAAAATTGTTTGACATTTTTTCCATGAAATATTGACATGAAATATTAATTGGAAATATTCACTAGAAATTTTCACAAAAACTAAACAAAGGATGGTCACAAAAAAATATCACAAAAAATAAATAATGGGATACAAATTAAAAAATGTCACTATAGATCTCAATGAGAAGTAAATTGAAAACTTCCACTAATTAATCATTGAAAATTTTCACTTTAAATACAATTTTTTTTTCTATGGGTACGTTGAATATTTTCATAACTGAAAATATTCACTATAATTTTCCACTAGGTATGTGTCAAATTTTTTCACTTTGAACATAATAAAATTTTAAAACATATACAATGAATGTTTTCACTAGAAATATTCCTTTAAAATAAATTATTTTTTATATTAGTGAAATGAACAATCTAAATTCTACTAGACTATTCATCCATGTTGGTAGACCATAAGGTGATTTAAATAAAAAAAATTCACATGTACACAATTGGAATAAATCAATGTAAAATGTTGAAGAATGAATATATATATATACATATATGAGACATACAACATCATTACAAACAGGGTAAACAAGAGGATGAACCCAGTTGAGACTAGAAACATCCACATATGACCACCCATTACTACTAAACCATTATAATATGAATGAAATGATGATATAGAAACATGACTAGCAATAAAATGCCCTCACCTTTACCCGAGTCTTGAAAAAAATCAATAACAACCCAATAAAAAAAGAAGAGTGTGAGCACAATGACCTATAGGATTTCCCTAATGAATCTATAAAAGGTTTAATATAAAGAAATCCATAGGTATAATATTAACAAAATATGTTTTTAAATCACCTACATAAAATAAAACAATTTTTAAATCGTCCTTTGGATTTCATAAAAATAAGCTATTATTCAAAAATGATGTAATATGAAAATTGCAGATGATAATGAAATAAATAATAATAAAAAATAATGGATACACCATTGGATAAATATGTGATATGAAAAACATCAAATAATCATCCATTTAAAAAAATAATTATAATAATAATGTATAATTACATGCTGAATGAGTGGAAAGTTTTTTTCCCAATGCAATTCGTGTTACTAAATTTGGTATGTCTTCAAAATATAATTAAATTCCATTATCACAATTTATAATCTATTTTAATATCCAATTAAAATTTATTCCATTCATAAAAACCCATTTTATATTAAAATCCACTATTCAAAAATTTCGTCAAACACTTGGTGTGACTAAATTTTAATTTAATGAAAAACATATTTTAAAACAGATTTATTTTTCAATATATCTCCAAAAAAAATTAATCAATTTAGTTGAATAAAATGATTTAATATACATAAAAATAAAGATATTAAATAATTAAAACCCCTTGTATAGATAAACCTACAAAATTAATGGGTGATACCAAGTCACTATCGATATTAGAGATCATAAACGAGTATATCCACCTTGGAAGTAAAAGTCATGTAGGAATGAATATAAGGGTAGATCAAATAGCATCCTGATTTTTATACATAAAAAATGAAATACTCTCTATTGGAATTCTAATATCAAAAAACATAAATAGGGGAGGAAGATCTGACATACTGATAGAATACAGTAGACCACACTTATGGTCAATTTCACCAAGAAAAGTGCGTTAGAGGAAGAGAAATCACCCAAAACCCCCATATACACATTCTAGGGTTTGTGGGAGGAAGGTAACCTTCCAAATATGATAATCATAAGACATGTAATGTAATAAAAACATATTAGGTTGAATTATTAATGGCGTAATCACCTCATTGACTACATAAATATCCCCATAACTCATAAATTACAAATAACACATTGCATGAAGATGAATAATCACTAATATATGATTTTACGATAACATAGTGTTTTTCATAGTGTAAAATAAACATATAATGTAAAGAATGGATTTTACAGCATGAAATATTCTTATGTTCTAAATTTTATAATGATTAGTTCCCAATCAGGGACATTAACTGAAAATAAAATATTCATTCACTATGTGAACTCTATAGCTAGAACATTACCCCATGTTTCTCATAATATTCCAAAAACTACTACAACACACTCCAAACCTGATATAATATATCTTAAACATTATTAAGTGTCTATATTGTTTATAGTATGTTTCAATTATCCCCACCATTAAATCTTTCCCCCCAAGAATGTCCTCCAGATTCCAAACATGCAAACAAGAGATGGCTATTGCAGCCTATTAAATAAATCTTGCTCCCATGTCTCAGCGATATCCCATATTCATCTCCACAATACATGGTCGAAGGGAATTGTTTTACTCCGCAATATCATACCATGAATATCCAAAATTTGAACCTGTTTCTTGATCACAGTGTGTGTGGGGCCATTATCAACATCCTCTCATCCAATCAGATTGGAAGGATTCTGTTGACACCTCCTTAAATTGGAAAAATAGAAATTTTATGAATTATTGTCAAGAAAGTTGGTATGAAAAACTATTTTTCCACCATTCCAACTCATCCACTGATTTAAAATGGGCTCATGAACCTCTATGTCAACATACCTTTCTTACCAAACTGATTATGTAACAAGTGAGGTGAAACCCAAAGAAATCCTTGGTCACCAGCATCCAACGCCAGCATCTGAAAAAAAATATTATTCATAATATTTATGATTAATCCATTCATAAACAACAACTTATGAATCAGATGAAATTTTTTTAATTGTTCCTTAAATAGGACTCATCCCAACAGAATACTACACTTCCATCCCTTTCTATTATAAGGGAGATCTATATCGTCTCCCACACAATGACTCAAAGGGGCTATCTTAATTGAATCATAATAAATAATGTTATATTAAAATAAAACCAAAGTAGGGTTATATTCCAGGGAACCATTTAAATAAAAAAACATGATAAAAGGATTCTCTAATGAACTTGAATATCCCTCAATGTATTCTAATCTATCTGCATATGGTATATAATGATTATTTTCAACTGTGTACCCATTACCTATTGTAATCCCTTACAAAAACTATATTTTAACTTCATATCCTAGTGAGAAAAAATCACTTAAGGAACCCCATGATGTATATAAATCTATCAAACATAAAATTCTATGAGCTACCCTAGCACAATTGTATCCTTTATATAGAAGAAATGTTCCGATTTTAAAATTAAATCAATTATAAACCAAAATGAATCACTACCATAAGGATTTTGTGGCTAAAAAGGATGAATTATATTTAAATTTCATCCCACCTTCATATGGGATTGATAAAACTAGTGATTAAAACTAAAGGACTTAGGTGTTCAACCTTAATTCTCGAACACATAAGGCACCAAGATGAAAAAGCTACAATAGATTATCTCAACCCCAAACACCAATAACAATGTCTTAAATCATGATACATATTAGTTTCTCCCATGGTGTATAGACTAACATTTCTTGTGTTCATTATAAATCAACTCATATATAAGAGAAATTAGAATGACCAACCTATTTTAATAATATAAAGAGAAATTGAGACCACTACTCATTGGTCTTCCCACCATTACGGGTTTTAAAAAAGCTTTGTAAATTTATGGCTATCAATTGATCAAGAAAAACCAACTCTTATATTGATGATTCATCCTTAGAGCTTCTTCCACTCCTATGAGAATCTCTATGAACAAAACCATTAGGGACCACTCCTCACTGATTCAATCATATATTGAGTAAGTAATTTCTTACTCAGTTATATGAGGAACAAATTCACATTCCTAGGAGTATAATAAATTTAATAATAAACATTTCATATAAACTCAACAAAATATGTCTATCACAAAGTTTATATACCTCTATGTAAAAATATACATTGGCTATTTTGATAAGAATATTCTGAAAACCACTCCCCAAAAATATAAGAAGTCCTCATTTTGTGTGTATTCATAAAAGATGGTAATGCTAGATCATGAATAGGGTAGTTATTCTAATGGGGGAATAACTATAAAGTTAAGAAGACTACTACCTATTTCCCATACATCAAGACACACCACAAAATTTTTCATGAGGGATCGCAGAAAACACTATAGCACAAAAACTAGATCTAAAATAATATAAAAAATATAGCTTTATTCAACCCTAAATGAAATTCCTTGTAAGATGATATAAAATTTTCACGCAACTCAATCTTTTTACCCATATGAGTTAATGGTGTCATTTGATATGAATGGATTTGAAATTCTAGAAGAAACCCCCTATAACAACCATCTAATCCCAATAAACTCTGAATCATGAACACATTTATGGGATTCCACTATGACATAATCTCCTGTAACATTTCAGGATACACTAGGAAACCCCTCATAGATAAAACATGCTCTCAAATACTCACCACATTGATCCAAAATTCACATGTTGAAATCTTACAAAATAACAGATGTTGTTTAAAGGATTCAATAATGATATCCATATGATTCCAGTGTGAATCCTCTATCCAATAGTTCACAAAAATATCATGAATGAAAACAACCAAAAAAAATTCTATGAACCAATGAAGGATTAGGTTCATCATGGCTATAAATAACATTAGAGAGTTAGGGAGACCAAACTTCATAATAAGAAACTCAAAATTCCTAATATGGATCCTAAAATATATCTCAGGTATATCCTCTTATTGTAATCTCAACTGGTGGTAACCTAACCAAATGTTAATCTTTCAAAACCAACATGACTCGCTATGTTGATCAAGGAGATCATCAATACTATAAAATAGATTTTCAATTATGTTTTCATCATATTTTTATTCAATAATATTTATAGAATATTAGGATACCATATACCTTACTAAGAAATAGGAGAGGTGAATCCCATTAATACGTGATAGGATGAATAAATCCCTTAGTTTCAAGGCATGTAATATAATCCTTATGTTCTAGTTACTCTGCAGGTTCCACAAAATATAAAGTTAATGAATGTGAGATAATATTAAGAATCAAGTAAATGGTAATATTAACCTCTCTATATGGTTGTAAACTAGATAAATAATAAATAAATAACTCCATGTAACCACTTTCCACTTATGTAAGTTGTATTATAAAGTAAATATCTATGACATCAAGGATAATCTATTAAAACTTCATTGAGATCACCCATTCCTAAAGAACAAAATTCCCCACACTCCATGGTATTGAATATGACTCACCATGAATGATGATCGAGATCCCAACATGAGATAGAAACTGAACTCAGTGATGATAAAATTCTATCAGGTGTATAATAGTGATCATCGTAACCATGACAATAATCACATCGAATATGTAAAGATGGAGAAATAAGATGTCGCACACTAACTCAATGTCCTCTATTACCACCTGACAAGAAGAGAAATTGAATCCCTTTACATATCTTTATCCTAATGGAATGGAATGATGCAACAGATATAATATACGACATAAGGCTAAATAGAAAATTAAATAAATTTTGATTATATAAAATAATTAGTATAACCTATCTGAAATAATTATTATAGCACAGAGGATGAAATAAACACCGTACCTGTAACTGTACATACTCTTTTATATGAATTCATGTTGTCTCTATTCTTTTTGGATATTTCATAGTCGAATGCTCATCCCCTTAGTTTGATGTTTATATCCATTATCCTTTTGAGCATCACTTTATACATACAATTCTCTGGTGATTGTGGATCCAACCTTAATTCCATGGTACATGCTTCTAGAAACCACTCTATGTTGATAAATTGTGTACAATGATGATAATTAATGAATACCTAAGTATATTTAGGATTGGTAGGACAAGTTATTCCTCCTTGAGAGTATAAAACCAAATGTTGTCCATATGAATCCCCATAAACTTGTACTAAAAAAACTAGCTCTGTTTGTGATTATGTTAGTTGTTAGGAAACATGCCCTAGATAATAACTGGACAAAATTAATCTCCACCTAAACCTATTTTACAGACTATTTTCTCATCTAACATAACCTCATTACCATATACCTCCAAAAATATTGGATGACACATGAGAATTAGGATCAACCAAATATTAGACATCAGTCCAATATCAAAATTTAGAGATTTTCAAAACTCATTGTAATAAGAACTAGTTTCTAGTGAACCAACACAAAAAAGTAGGTTAAATATTCCACAACTTTTAAGAACATTTTCTCTAAGATTATAAATTCTCATGTCTCCACCACATGGAATAGTTTAAGCAGGAATGTTTGATTGATGATTTTATAGACAAAATCCTAGTTATGATCCCCATGCTATATAACTTTCACAATTGAATCCCACTTTCTCATTTCAGCTTCCTCTAACATTTATGTGAAAAACACACATTAATTACCTCAAGTGTTTTTATAATGTGGAAGATCTAATCACAGGATTCATCTAGATTCCTGATGACCGTTTTCCCAACCAGAAATATGGTGTATTATTCTTTGTAAATTTTTATCCATGGTCTATTACTCATCCTGTGTTCCCAACTCCCACTTAACCCGTATTTTGAATTGTTTGCATTGTTTAATCCACAAAATAAGGGATTACAAGAGGATTCACCCATATAAAAAATCTCATTTCAAAATCTATATTATTTTGATGATATCTTCCTATAGAAAATTGATAATAAACCAAGGACAATTACCAATCAATTTATGATAAAATTACCAAATCAAAATAAAAATCTAGAAATACATATTAATGCATTTGAACAATAAAAATCCAAAAAACATGTGAATAATATAGAATAATGGGAAAACCAAAAAAATAATAGAGTTATTAAAAAAACACTATATCCAGTTCATTCAAATTACATCAGTCACCATGTCTAAGGCTTGGATAAAATAATTGATCTACCATGGTAATTCAAATTTAAAAAGGGAAGTGATCTGGGTAGGCACCCCCAAACATACTATACTAACTTTGATGGACTTAAATAATTTATTCCAAGGTCCCATTACCAATCATAGAATGTATCAGAGAAATTCATATTGGGTATTCCCTTAGGTACCAATTTGTAATAATCTATCCCGGGTCAACTAGAAAAGTCACCCAAGTATGTCATCCATAAGGTGGTAATTATAAAAAAAACCAAAATAGGTCACATCTATACTAGAATAAAAAACCAATTAAATGTGTGTAGGAATGGAAATATATCCTCGAGACATTAAACTTCATTCAAAGAGAGATAAAACTGGAGATAAAAAGAGATGAGACTAAACACCTCCCCATGTGACCGTTCATCACCATAAGAACATCCAGCAATGAAGACTATGGAAACAAGGGAAACTGATGTGATACATAATGAAAATCTATATACCCTTATCCTGAATAACATAATCTAAAACATGATGAAGGAAATTTTAATATGGAATGATAAATCCCAATATTGTTTCACTAAAGAATCTGGAAGAGGACTAAAAATTATGAATTCATTGTTAATAATATTAATAAAAATATAGTTTACTATAAAATTTCATCAAATAAAACAATATTAAAAAAATTAATATTCTTTGTCATAAAATATTTTACATTAAGGAATCAAGGAATATAAATATTATATATAATAATGATTTAATATGAAAAATAAACTATGGATACACTATAAGATAATCGAGTGAGAAGATAACTAATAAATAAACCATCTTGATAAAAACCAAACGTTAATTAAATACCACAACATCCTAGCAATAAAATATGGTTATACCGACATGTAATGAATGAAAATCCTCATTCTAGGACTAATGTGGATTCAACCAATATAAAATGTAGTGGAATTACACACTCTAAAGTGATATAAAACCTATTGTGGATTTAAATGCACAAAGAGGGACATGTCTATTTCCTGATGCACACATGGATACCAAATGTTCTATATTTGTAAAAATTCATTTAAAGATAATTATAAAACTTTATAAAACTTTTTCTTTACTAGGAATATGTGATTCGATGCATGAAAATCCATTTTAGTTTGGAAATCACCCTTTTTTAATTTCATTGAACAGTTGGTGTGAAAAAATAGATTTTAATATCAGAACCCATTTAGAAACATGAATCCTTTACAGTAAAATTACCATAACCATTAATAAATAAATTTTATGGAATAAATCATAGGAATTAAAAATATCATATAAAAATTCATGATTTAAAACCCCATGTGCATGCACACATACCTCAAGAATGGTGGAAAACTAGTCACCATTGAAAATAGAGATTTAAAATTAGTGAATCAGCTATGATGTACATGTACAGAAGGTAAAATGCAAGGGGTCTATCATATTAATAGTATGGTTTTTATACATTGAAGGCAAATCACATGCCACAACCAAACCAAGATAAAAACCTAACAAGGGAAAGAAGGATTTCATGTACCTAAAGGAAGACAACCAACCATACTATTGATCAACCACACTAAAAAATGAATTCTACTGGAAGAGGAATCAACAAAAAACTCATGTATGAGAGTTAGGATTTGATGGAGGATGATAAGATATCAAATATTATTAATATTATGCATACATCATTATAAAAACATATAGGGATGAATAATTTATGGCGTATAAACCTCATTTATAATGCTAATATCCCAAAGATCATATGCAGTTAAAGGTAATTCACTATAGGGTATATTTTCCTAGATTGATAATTTTTTGATGTAATTGTAGGTCTTATAACATAAAAGTAATTTTAGAGGTAAAATATATTTATGATATAAAATTGGATTTCTGTTATTTGAAGATTCGTGTTCCCTAGACCATCTTACAACCTGTTCTTAGTGAAGGAATTATGATATAAATAATGTATTTACAACATATGTTAACTCGACAGCCAATACACAACACTATGTTCTATATAAAATTCCCAAAACATCTCATACACCCTCTGAACATGAGGGAAAAACTACTAAACATGAAAAATAAAACAAATTCTAAACTCTGGACATAAAATTAGGATATATATATATATACATATATATCGATTCATAAATAATGGTAAAGTAGATATAAAATAAGGATTGAAAATGTGAACAATAAATTTAAGGGTGGGAGGGGGTGTTTCTTAAATTTTTTGGAAGAATTATATAGTAAATATTTTATGGCAAAGTTTCAAAAAAATTTATGTTATAAATTTCATTTATTTTTTTTGTATCTGTATTTCTAAATTTAAATTTATGTTAATATTTAAATTACAAAAATTCTATATAAATATTATTTTGAAAATTAATTTCAATGTTTTCAAAAGGAATTTATATAGGAAATTTATAGTACACATATTTGCTGAAAGAATATTTTGATAAATTTGAATAATTAAAATGAATATTTCAAAATACATTAATTGTAGTATTTTCATAATAAAATTTTTAGTATATTATATATATATATATATATACTATTGTTAAATGAAAAATCTTCTAATTGTTTCATTATTATTCATTAATTTTCCCCAAAATGGGTTTTATTCATTTTCAACCCACCACCTCTCGAAGACACTATCCTTCTGTTCAGAGGAACTTACCCCCCACGACCTCTCTACATCCATGGATCCTCCTCATATAACCTATGTCTACCAACCTCCCCTTCGTCCTCACCACATACCCAAAAAATCCCTTTGATTTCCTATTTTCCCTTCCTCAAAAATCTACATACCGGACTCTCTTCCTTTACTATAAAATCCTTATTTAAGACTATATATGGGTTCACTGTTCTAATTTATGAGTTCTTAATTTTCATTGACAACCTGGATGGGATCCAAAAATTGATCTAATCCCATTAATTAAATCATTATTCTATTTATTTTCAAATATTGAAAATATTTTTTGTGTGAATCCATCCATGGATCCTCACAAAAAATATTATAACTACAAAAAAACATTTGATCACTAATCTATTTTGATAAATTTACTAAAATCATGTTCAAAATTTTATTGACATTCTGATTCGTCTAAATCTAGGGGTCCTATATTCCAACACTAGAATTTCTCACATCCCTATAATCATTCAAAGAAAAAATTTGGTCAATTCATGAAGCTATGATATCTGGAGACACCATCACTATGACATATAGTCACCATTATCTATGTACCCATTCACATCATGCTCTTAAGTTGATTCATGTCAAACATTATCTATAGTGTTTTGACCATTTTCTCCCCATAGGTTGCATATTTCACTTTTAGGATTCTCATAAATTTGATACAGAAGGTGTTGTCTTGTGGTTAGTTCCATCATAATGAGATCTATAAGGTAAATGTAGAGTTCGCATTGGGATTCAATGTGATGAAAATAAGAATATATCATTTTAGTTTTATTTTCATTAAATTCTATAATATATCAAAATATAATTAAATTTATTTTTATTAACCTTTTGTCTTTTATAGACGTTATTAATCAATTATTATATTGTTATTTTCTCTTACTATATTACTATTAAAATTTTAATCTTTTGTCATAAATAAGAAATTCCTAGAACATTTAGAGGAAATATATTTGATTATTGAATATTATGTATTTTATTTTGTCATTTAATTACAGCTTCTTTTTGGAAGAATTTATTCATTTATTAATTCAATCCAAAATGATAAATTACATTGAATTTTTATTGATCCATGTGATCATATTGTGGTGAAATAAAATTTAAGGACTATAATTTATTTTTAAAAATTAATTAGATTCCTATTTGTGAAATAATTTTGAGTCTAATACAGTTTTTTGTATTCATTACCATTAAATATTTATCCTCTCTTTAGATCTATGTTGATCAATTAACATATAAATGTATGTACTGTAACTATATTAATGGCTTAATATTAATTTTATTTCCTAATTATGAAATCCCCTCACTGTTTAGATAACGTACCTATAAAAATACAGCATAACCATTGATATTTCATTATTTGATAACATTCCATTTTTGGAGAAATTATTTATGAAATCATTTAAATGAGAATGATTCATTACTACAAATTTTATTTGATTCCACAAAATATGATAATGGTGTAATCGACTACTGCGTTTTTATGGTTATCAATCCTTAAAATTTAATTCAATTATGTAATAATTTTCAACATATTATAAGAATGCAATATGAATTTCTGTTAAATATTAATTTTACATTGAGACCTGAAAAGATTAATTAATTTATAGAGTTTTGTATTGTAAATACATTACCAGTAATGAATTAATCATATTTAAAAATTATGAAATCCACTCACTATTTTGAAGATTTGTCTTATAAAATAAAACATTATATTTTATTTTTTATTCATTCATTAGATGTTTCTTTTTAATTTACATATTAATTACATTACAATTAATTTGTTAGTGGTACGATGTTAATGGATTTTCTTAATTTCATGTGAAAATAATGAATTAAGGAATGATTATAATATTTATTGAGGGAATATCAAGAATCTGACATGATTTAAATTTTCCAATTTTGGATGATATCTCTTTTAACCGTGTATTTTCCTTGATAAAAGTGTGATATATTTAGTAATTAGGATTTTACTATGTTTATTTCATGATTTTCATATATACGATCTCGAATAATTTATTTCTCTATAAATGTAAACATAATTAATATATGATATATAGTCTTTTGGGTTGGTTAAATTATAATTATAGTAATTTCTATTTGAATTGAATTATCTTATTTAACAATATTTAGTTATTTTGAGACCTAAAATTATATAATTACTGGAATAACATTTTTTTCTACATAATAAGTAATATTTCATATTTTTATATTTAGAATGATTATAAAAGAGAATTCGACTCTGGAAACATATTAACAAATATAATCTATTATTTTTCATTAAATATTCCCAATAAATTTAAAACTAATTATTTTGAATTATCAAGGTAATGGAAAATTTCATTTTTTAATATTAGATACCCCTACATGGGACTGATGGTAGGATCAAAATCAACCATGAAATCATCTTAGGATAGAAATAATAGCAGCAAAAATAGAGAAATTGTGGAAGATGATACCTCTAATCCTTAGAGAAAAAAATGGATAGTGTCGGGATTAAGGATATCCATATCACTAATTTCTCCTACAACAAATTCCATGCTCATATTTTCTCAATTTATTAGTGGAAATAATTAAGATATATTATTTTCTCCTATAAATTGTTTTTTGGAAATTTTAAAATTGCATATATAATGTGTTGATTATTTATTTATATTAGATTGTATTATTCAAATATTAATATATTTAGTTTCAATTAATTTATATTTTTCTAACCTCTAATATCAAAACATGTGAAATATATAATAATAGTTTTTCCTAACTGTCAAATTTCTCTGAACCAATTCTTATAATGATATTTCACATGTCCACATTTTATTATTAGTATTTATATATATTAAAATTAGTAAATATAAGAAATTATATATATATATATATAGAAAGATATATTTATATATATATAATTACCTTAAAATCATATATATATACATAATTCTATTATATTCTTCAATTATAAATCTATATATAATGGAAAAAATTATAGATATAAAAATGTATATGTATATATACATATATCATTTATCGATGAACATTTCAAAAATAAATACTATAATGCATATATATATATATGATATGATATTTTCAATTGTATTATATATTTTTGAAATATATTTGTTTAATTCATATTTAAGCACTTTTAATGTACATGTTTTATTATTTTTTATACACACCAATTTGCACAGAGACATTTTAGTATTTAATGATTTTGTGATATATATATATCGTTATCTCACTTATATAAAACAATTTTTTGATACATATACCTTTTACAATTATATATATTAAATAAAATTCTAATATATATATATACATATTATATTAGCCTGAAATTATATATGTTATATTAATTTAGTTTTTTTCCAATTATTTCTAATATAATTTTTCTTATACTCTATTTGTGTGAACATATATATAAAATTTATTCTTTTTCATATATTCTATTGTCCATTTTTGAAATTTGGTAACTTGTATTCGAATACATGTCAACATATATCATAAATATATATATTTCATCTATATATTAGGTTTTACTTTTGAGAAATATGTATTGTACATTTTTTATTTTAAAATGATTATATGTTGGCCTCGTCCATATTTAATACTCATTTTATTTTTTTCATGTTAGTTGTGAATATATTTTGGTATTATGAGCATTAAGAATGATACATCACACAACATGCATAATGAGTATTTTTTTCGTTATGGATTGTTTCTTTAAATTATGACCTTTGGATTAAAATTATCAATTATGGACATATTTCTCAATATGACAATTATACATATAGAATTATGTAATTTCCTATATATTATGCATATTTAATTATATCTATAATGAATTATGTAACTCCCAAGGGTGAAAATAAAATGAAAATTCCATAATAATATCAAATTTAACACTAACATAACTAATCCAATTAAAAATAAGTGATATTATAAAATAAATTAACAATAATTCAATAGAAACAATATGGTATTACATGTTTTCAAAATATTTTTAATGTTATAGATAAAATATACATTTTTATTATATTTTCAATTATATCCACTTTTTCATTGATTAATTTATGAATATTATTATTGTGAAAATAATTACTAAATAAATATGTCTTATTGGGATCATGTATAACTAGATTTGTTTTTTATAGTTTAATTTTAGACATTCATCAATATATTGAACATATAACATCATATATGAATTAACTATCAAATGTTCAAATACAGGAGTTCCTTAAGTATGATGGTCTTTAATCTTCTAAATCTTAAAACAATACAATAATATTTAAAATTATCAAAAATAATATGGTTGTTTGGGTGGTAGATTAGTTGTTTTCAAAACATGTATTCAAGCATGAACGCTTTGATAAAATCGTCTATATAGTGAATTTATGAGTCTTTGTAAAAGTTACTATATTGGGTGGTGTAGTAGTTACTATATCTATGTATCTATTCATCATATTTATTCCTATAACCATTGGGCCTTCAAGAAACCATAGGCCTTCTCCGCACATGACCTATAGGTCATAGTTGACCTTTGGGATAAATGGATTTTTCTGCCCCATGGAATTTGAGCCATGAAGCTGTCAGGATTATCCACAAAGGAGTAGGTCCCAGAATAGGAATCATGGAATGTATCATCCACCAAAGCCGAACTAATCAGATTTTAATAATAAAAAGGAATAAAAATGATCACCTATATAATGCATAGGGAAACTCGAGAGGAGAAATTCTAGTTGATCATCTATGCATGGTTGGTAGATAATTTCCATGAATGATGTAGATTATCGGGACATTTCCTAGGTAGCTTGGTCTGTGGACCGTCAGATCAACTAATGGACCTTCTGCCTTTAAAGAAATGGTTCATTAAAGGGTTCCCACTAAACCCATTTTGAAAGGGGTTTATCAAATACTAAAAAAATATAAAAGGCCTTTATTTCAAGTTGAAAGCCTCTATCAGCTATTTAACTATTATAATCCTAATAATTAATTTGTTTATTGTTATTCACATATTTATGAAAATTAATTTCCTCTATAAAAATTATTTATATTTGAAAACATACAAATATAATTTATCATTTGATTATACAATATCTATCAATTCACTATATCTATACTTTTTATGGATATATTATATATAATGATTTCAATTTATCAATGTTTCGATGAAAAAATATACTAACACTGTTTTCAAAATATATAGTCAACATTTTTTATTTATTTATTGACTACTCTATATGAATACACTGTTATATGCCATACACATAATATGGTATTATCTAATATAATCCATTTTTATATACAATAATAATCAATACTAACAATATTTAAATCACTACTATTTCGTATAATATATTAATTTATTAAAAACATTGTATAATTTTTTATTTTACAATCTATAATAATATAATCTAATAGTACAATGATGTTGGGTAAAATAATTTTTCATTCTTGGTATTCTTATTTAATTTTATATTCTTCACTTTATTTAAACGTTTAATTTTTTTTTCATTCCTTGCATTCCTCTCCCACTTCCTCTAATTTTTATTTGTTTCATTACACTAGAATGAGACTCCAGTTATAATTAATTCAAAATAATGTCATAGAACAAGTAAAAATAGTTGAAAAATGTTTTATCATGAATGAAATTTTTTTGATTCATAATACATTTTATATTCTTATAAGTATATTATTTTTCACCCAAAAATTACATAATGTGATTTAGTGTGGTTTATAGATTTGTGGAAATTATTTTCATTTTGGTAGTTGTTTTGTATATGTGAGGATGATTTATGGACATATAGATTATTTAATTTAATCCATGTCAATAAAATGTTATTTTATTTTGTATAATTTTATTTCCAACCCGGAATGAAATATACCTTTTGATGCATTTTCTTGTGTGATTATCATATTTTGTTAATGTAAGGTATTTTGAATGAGGTAAATAATGATTACATATTCATTTTATTAAAAAAAATCACTATATCCCAATTAATTAATCCTTTGAAGTAAATGATAATTTAAAAACATCTTGAATTTTTAATGGTATACCATCCTCTAATAATTTGATTGTGTTATATGGATAAGATAAAGATGCAATAAAGATCCTATAAAATTTAAAGGGACTATAATATTTATCTCATTGAAATATAGAAAAAGATAATTTTTTAAATAGCATTGGAAATGTTGTATGAAATCATATGATTTATAGGTTCAATTCTCTTTTCATTTATTCTTATATTGATTCTAATTAATAACATCTAAAAGTTTGGTTTTTTATTTTTTGTGTAACATTTTTCTCCGTGATACATTTTTTAAATTTTTTCATGTTTTTAATTTATTCTGTTTATATTTATGTTGTTAAACTTTGTGAAATTTTTTTTATAAGTATTCTAAAATATACCATTTTTAAATTTTTGTAATATTTTCTTTGGGAGACTAGTGTTCATTATTTTTCTCAATGATTATTTTAAAATATTAAATTTTTGAGATGATTAAATATTAAATAAATGTGACTAATATAGTTAATTGTTATCTATGTTCTCGCTTTTTAATTTTTAATTTAATCATTTGGTGAAGTTTTCATACCATCCCATGAATTTTTTATTATATTCAATATTTATAACATCAGTTGATTTTAATTTTTTATATTATCTATTTTCTTTTATTATTTAACAAAAGTACTACATCATGTAAACAATTATATTATCATGATATCAAAAATAATTACAACATAATCCAAGATGTCAGAAATCATTTATAGTGTTCTATCATTTGTGATGATTTAAAATAACCCATCTCTATCCTCTAATCCCAAAAAATCACCATTCATGATATAATCCTACATGTATAACTTCCCATGGTATCCTTTTTTCTTATATATGATTCTATTTCAACATTAATTAATTTTTATTCAACAATAATATAATAAATTATTCATTAGATCTCTCATCAATTCCGCATTATTTCCTAGATGAATGGTCAATATCATAGAGAATGCACACATGGATTACCACTATATGATACCATGGACATACTAACTTCTATGAATGAAAACAATATAAATAATTTAATTTATATGAGTAACTAACTATGTGATTCCATTTTTTCCAATTATTATACATATTTATATAGAAAAAAATTACACAGTACATAAACCTACACTAGAAAATGATTTGTAATATACGTTCATAAATTATAGGCTATTATGGAATATGTACCACATTGGGGAATTAGTAAGTGGTTATAAATAGTTCTATAAAATAAACTGGTATTTCTTTAATGTATTTCATTAAAAAAATATACTACTTGACCTAGCTATCTTTATATTTCAATTGGTTATTATTTTATTTCTTGATGGATTGATGAATACAACAGTCATTATGATCTAGGGATGAAAAGGTCAAATAACATGGATTATTATTAATTGACATATGATCATAAGAGATAATAAAATATCATCCCAATAAATGATAAAAAAGGTAGAAAAATGATGGTTATGTCCTATTTATAAAACCTCTTTTTTCTATGTTAAATATTACCCTTTATTTTTCTTATGATTATTTAAACATGACCTTTAAAATTAGAAATAAATCTGCACTATTTATAAAATAAATACACAATTGTATAAAATATATAAAATTATTTTCATACACTATGTATTTATTACAACTTCATACACTGAGAAATAGTAATATCTGATGAATATTTACAATACATAATAAACAAATATTATACTTTATGACTAAATAATTAAATAAAAAAAAATTCAATATATGTAATACAATATTAATGAAATGTATAATTTTATGTAATTAAAATTTCATACAATATATATAAACTACTTGTGAATACACTACATGGAACACACTATCATTACATACTATAAAATATGTTGTAATAATTCAATATGTAATCTGTTTTTGGGATTCACATTATGTTTTTTGAATAAAGAATTAATTTGTAATATTAATTCTTCAATGAATTGAAATATATTAATGAATTGGTTTTCTGAATCTATTAATAAATTCTTTTCTATATAAAAAATGAATGAATTTTTTTTTGGATAGTGAAGAAGAAAGGAGATTCAACACCCTTTTTTTATGTTTCCATTACAATGAAATATAATAATGTTAAAATGGCCTATATTTCTTCCCTTTACTTGTTACTTCATGTGTCCCTATTGATGATGTTCCAAAATTTTTCAAATATATATTCACTTACTAGGTAATAATTTTATTTATTTATTTTTTACTTGTATCAATATGAATTATTAACATTCAATGATATAAGACAATGATGAAAATTAAAAATTGATGTATAGAATCTTGAAAACACATTATAGAAGAAAATGTTATAAAAAAATATCAAAATTTTACATAATATTTTCCACCAAGAAGTTTAATTAAATGTTTAATTTAAAAATTTTGAATACCCACATTCATTGAATTTTTTTATTTAAGTATTAAAAATAATTTTTAATTGTAATTTTAATAGGTAAAAATCATCATTTTTAATTTTTATTAGAAAGTATCATTAGATATTTATAGTGGGAATTTACAATGGAAATTTTCCACAATTTTTTTAATTGAGAGGTATCTTTACTCAATAAAAATATAAAACTAACGGTTTTAGAATTATTGTAATCAAACATAAATTAGAAATATCTATTTTAATAAGTAAATTCAATTATTAAAATAAATTTACACAAAAAAATTAAAATAACTATATATTATCATAATTTATTCTTTTATATATACATATAATTAAATTAATATATATATATATATATATTTATATAGAAATATTAATTTATATAATTATTTTACACTAATAAAAGTAAATTTTCAAAATTTGTCTTCAATATTAATTTATATTGAAAATTATGATTATATATTTATATTTGAAATATCAATGTTTTGAGTAAAAATTAAATTTATTGTATAAACTTTCACCGATGATTATAAATTTTCATTATAAAACCTCAATCTGAATTTTGAAAATAATTGTATAATTTGACATTAGAAATTATCATCGTAGTTTTTTATTAAAAATTTTATTTTAAATGTACATTTATGTACCTAGGTATAGACTAAAAATTTCCAATTCATGCAATAGATTAAAATTTACATTTTTAATTTATAATGAAAAGTTTTAATGTAGAAATTTCTAAAACTGTCAGTTTCCTACAAAAAACCCATTATAAATATACCATATAAATTTTTGATATCTTTTCAGAAAATATTAATATATGTATTCATATATTTCCACCAGTAAATAATAATTT
This sequence comes from Viscum album, assembly GCA_963277665.1. Taxonomy (NCBI): domain Eukaryota; kingdom Viridiplantae; phylum Streptophyta; class Magnoliopsida; order Santalales; family Viscaceae; genus Viscum; species Viscum album. Next base: position 1,686,956,666 of record OY728163.1, on the reverse strand, counting down.
TTATTTTCCAATAATTGTGGAAAATTTTAGTTTTCATTTTGTAGGTTTTAATTGGAAATTAAATCCCATGTTATAATTTAAATAGTGAAATGAAATTTTTCACATTGAGTTTTTATATATGATAGATATCTAAATTGTAGAAGCTATCATTAACAATTTAATTTAACATCTAAATCATCATTGATAATTGGAATTTACCACAATAAATTTTCACTAAAATGATTAATTAAATGAGTCTGTTTATAATTATATATATATATATATCTATGTGTGTTTGAAAATATTAAAATATAAATTTATATACATAGATTTATAAATATACATATAAATATTTAAATGTATAATATATATATAGTAATCATGTTGGTGTTTTTGAGTTTCCATGAATATTAATAAAAAAATATAAATTAATTTCATTATATCAATACGTATAAGATATATGATGATTTTAATTGATATATTTATTTAATTTTGTATCATATTAAAATTATATGAATTAATTTTAAATATAATAAATTCCTTGAACCATCTTGGATATCATCATATCCTGATAAATGATTCGTCTTTACATAAGGGTTCCAGGTTATCTTTGCTAGTTCATAAAAAAGTGGTATCAAAGGAAAAAAGTTGTGAATCTTTCCTTTATTTCAGTATTCAGTTGGGTTGTATTAGTAGATAGGGGGTAGGACTGATGATATATAATATGTGGTTGTGAGTTAGTTATTGGAATACTGGTATTGTATAGATCAATAAATCACTATGTTTTTTGTGAAATGTTTTTTGAGGAATGTTTTTCTATGGTTTCCAGACATCTCCTCACTTTTTACCAAAGTATGTTGAAAACCCAACCATGAATTTTTTGACAGAATTTATATTCTTGTGCATCTTATTTTAGTGGATGATCTTTGTTTCCTTAGTGATGATTTTAGTGTTTTCTATTTTTGTGGTAAAACATAGTTCCTTTGATATTATGTTTTAATAGGCCATTGGAGGAAGCTATTGGTGAACCCCATCATGAGAATACACTGGTGGATCCAAATCTTCTTGAGATAGTGGAGTGTGATGTCCATGATTTGGGAAACCCCCCATCAAATGTACATGTTTTGGAAGTAGTAGTGGAACCTCAAAAAGAATAATCAAGAAATCATCCTCAATAGTTTTCCTATAAAAATACACTAGTTCTCCGAGGATCAAATGATTCTCAAGAGTGTAAAGATTTATTTATATATTGTGAAGCACTTTTTGAGTTCATAAAATTTTCATTTTATTTGAATAATTTGATATGTTCTACCTTTAATATTTAGAGGTATTGGTGGAAATGGTTTGTTGGATGGTGAAAATGATGAAGAATCATGAGGTATTGGGGTTGAAATAATTTACAGTCCTTTTAATGATCATGTCCATCTATAGTGTACAGTAATGGTAATGTCCAGGGAGTTTTTCAATATCCATCAGGGTTATACGACCCAGACATAGTATACAAATTATTGTATTGAGTATATTTAATTTTACCCTATGGTATTGACTAATTAATAGATGAAGGAATGACTATTTGGGAAGGATCTTTATTATAATATCTAATAATAATTTTTCTTACTAAATATCACTTATTATCAAAATGTTATAGATTGAGAGTTGATGGTTGAGCTTTACATAGCTAGTTTGATAGGGATTACGAGAGTTCCTTTTTCTCATTTTGGGATTTTGATTTTTTCCTCAATTTAATATGGATTTTTGATGAGTCCGGTAGTGGTTCTTGATTGGATTCATCATTTAGAATTCTTGAAATTCCTGGAAGGGGAACATTGAATGGTTTATAGTGTGGAATGAATGGGTGTTTGTGTAGATTTTCATTTTTGAAAAAAAGACCTATAATTATTGTGGTCTATCTGGAATGATACTGAAGTTCTTCCACTTAATATCTATTACTGGTAGTAGTACATGACTATCAGCTCCAACATGCAATGTGGTGAAATCAGATGCTCCATGAAATAATGGTTTCTAACCAGATGCATTATGAATAATTTGTTTTCATGCAGTGGATGAGCCTTTAGGGGAAGATAATGTAGGTCTAGAAATAGTAAGAGGTACTATTACTATAGCTTCATCTTTAGTGATTTCTATATTTGATGATGGTGAATCTCACTCATTTGTATTACCTTGATTATTTAATTTATTTTAATATTCCGAGAAATATTATATCATTTATGATGGATATTACTATTACCCTTGAAATAAAGTGAATATAGGGTCATTTGTGTCTTGTGTTTTCTCTTCATTAGAGATTCATCATACTCTGAGATTTTTGGTTCTTAGCATGAAGCCTCTTCACATCATTTGGAGGACTTATTTTTTGTTTTTCTGTGAGGCCGAAATTAGATATTATCTTCGACAGTTCTCCTTTACTATGCATGATTGGGAGTGTGGTGTTTTTTTGAGAGAATGGGGGATAAGGCTGAGATTATCCAGACATTCTTTTGAAGAGTTTGGTAGTGTAATATTTATTGTTTATGTTTAAATTGTTGGGGAAAAATTGAGTTCTTATATCCCTCTATATGTCTTTGAGTTTCCAAATGTTTTCCTTCTCATTTATCTGGAATTCCACTATTAATAGAGATTGTATTTTCTATTGATCTTTGTAACACCCCAAGATTTTATGAAAAATATTATTTTTAATTTCATTGAAGTCTTTTGTTGTACGCTACACCAGACGGAACTTGCACTACACACATCCCTGACTTGGCCTGCATTACACGAAATTGCGACCTTCCACAATAGTGTGTGTTGTACACAATATCGAGTTTTGCAAAACAACGATATTTTATATAAACTAGCCGTTATGAATAGTAATACCCACTTTGTGAAATTTTATAAATTTTATCTTTCTAAATGGAGTCATTTTTGGATTCAGAATATCAAAATTAGCCTAGGGTGAATTATTGGTATTTTTCTGAAAACCATCAATTTTTGATTAATACTGAAAACACTGGGTTACTATTTAAAAAATGACTTTTTATTTAGATAATTATATATTTTATTGAAATTTATTTTTGGTCAAAATTGATACATAATACCTATATAAGTTCAATGTATTTTATTGGAGCCATTTTATAATAATTTTAGATACATAAAAATTTTATTGAACTTTTCAACATCTTTTACCCACATCCTAGGAGAATTTGAAAATTTAAATAAAACATAATTTTACCACTTCTGTGAGTGTAATTTCAAAAATCTTAGAGACACAGTTAATATAATGGAGTAAAATATTGTTCAATAAGTTAAAAATAACATTTGGGGAATAGTAACTATTTTACTTTTATTTACCACGGTTAAAAGTAAATAGGGTAATTAAGGGCAAAAATGATATTACTATTACCCTAACACATGTCCTCATTTTATTTGATAATTGTAATTTGACCAAAAACAACCTTATTAATAAAATATTACCCTTTTGTTTCACTTGTTTTGGATTATGACATTTATTTTTATTTTATTTAAAGAAGAGTTAAAATGGTTAAAATCAAAGTTTAATAACTAATCCATTTTTAATACAGGGTAATAAATAAGATAAATTCTACTATAAATATTAATTATAAATTTAAAAATATTCCCTACCTAATTGTATTTTATTTATAATTTTTAGACATTAAATAATTTAATTTATTTATGACATAATGGTGATGAAGTAATTACCTAAATAATGAAATATTAAAATAATTGATATTATAAATACCCAAATAAATGTAATTTGAGTCTTTTTATAAATTACACTAATTTTATAGGTTAATATGACATTTTATAATTTATTTAATTAACTTTTTTAACTAATTATTCTTTTATTATTTTCAAAAAAATAAATTACCAAATACTGTCAAAATTCACATAAAATAGTATTTAAAATAAATATTATATTATTAATTGTTATTATATTCCTAAAAATCTAAAGTTCGGCCAAATGACTTAGATATGGTTATATATATAAATAAAGAACCACTTTTGGTTCTTTGGTCTTTTTATAGTTTGTTTCTTAACAATATAGTGTAAGAAAACAAGAATACATGTTTAAAGATAAATTATTTAACTTAGAGTTAAATCTAAATGATAAGGTTAAAATAGTAACCAAAACATGTATAAAATATATTTGTTTGAGATGATTTCGACCCATCCCCACTTTACCTTCTAAATAAATCAATTTGGAGCTATTATAAACCGAATATGACTTTATTATAAAATAATATTTTATGTTTTTCCTAAAGTGCCCCTCTCCTCCCTTATAAAAAGGCCACCCCGTCCCTCTTCTATTTACACCCTTTTGAGCCTTGAATCTTGGCCAAACCCTGATCATTTACCTTATAATATTCCCTAGAAACATTATAGAGGTTTTGGTACCCTCAAAATTCCAACACTGGTGCCATAAGAGGAGGTTATGAAGAGGCGCGTCAAAGAAGACATAATATCCTTTACCGATTCTTTCCAATTTATTTATTCTTCTACATAGTCTTCATTATTTGTTTCATAATAAATTAATAAAATCAGTTTCACTCATATAATTATATGTTATTATAAATATGAAACAACCCAATTTCATCTTCTATCCATCCTATGGAAACGAAATCACCATGCGTGTGTACGTACGGAATACAGTCTCCACGCAGTGGTGTAATCTTTTTTCCACCACCACCTTACATGGATGGGTATAATGGTGTAAATAAATAAATAAATATGATTATTATAAAGTGATATTGATTCTGAAATATTATACAAACACTTTAATACAATTTCATTATCATGGGAATGATATCATCGCTCGTGCATACGTACGGATTACCGTCTCTACGAATGCGATGAGATTCATTTTCCATGATTAACCATTCAAGTATGATTATAAAGTATATATAATAAATATTCATGAAATATATTACATAATAATTATACTGGATTTATGTATATATATGTTTCATTTACTTAATTCAATTTAATTCAATAAGGAAACGAAAACAACATTCATGCGTACGTACGGCCTACCATCTCCATTAAAGGTTTATTTCTTTTCATATATATATATATATATTATATATATTCTGAATATATATAGGATATATAAATCATGATTTAAATTCCTTATGTAATTAAATAAATATATAAGTAATAATAATATCAAGAACAACAAGTCCAAACACGTACGATAAATAAAACGATTTTACCCAAAACGCTGCTTTAACATGGAATTTACAAAAGAATGGGTAATATAAAGTCATAAGTGAACAATATATGATATCAGAACAATGAATATGATTCATTAATAAGTCAATTAAATTATTGAAATCATTATACATGAGGTTCAGATACGTACGAAGCATATCAGACCTAAGGTAAGGGATAATTATGCAAATCTCATTTTTATCCTAGATTGCTTATACGTAACTATTTACTGGGGTTATATTTTTGATCCATTCCCATAAAATGTTAATTATAATGTGTTTAATATTTTTAAATTTATTTTTAATTTCATGTGTACCCCTCTTTGACTTTTACTTTGTGTTATGGACGGAATCTTTCTTTTGTTTACCATACGAGGAACTTTTTGACTTTTCCGACAAAAGTACGAGAAGAATGTTATTTTTAACTTATACGGCATGAACAGATTTTTACGGTTTCATAATGCCTCATTTTCATGAATCATACTCTAATTGATTTTATGAATATTTTCAAAAAAAAACTTTTCTTTTAAAATTTCATTGAATTTTGTGAAAAGAAAATGATTTTGAAGAAGAAAGGATATTTTCCACAAGAATTCATTTCAAGTGTTTTTATCAAAACCATTTTACATCTAACATGACATTATTTCATATGTTTATGTTCCAATTATAATGGCTCTATGATTTACATGGTTTCAATTTTACTATGACGAAATAACCATTTTTTTATATGGATAATGTGATGATGGGATGATGTTTATGAAACCCATTTTATTCATTGGGTTTTGATGAATGTTTTATGTTTATTTTGTGGCACAAGTAAGAATGATTTCGTATGAGATGGGTGGGACCTATATCTCCCTCCAATTTATTGGGTAAATATTTATATCTCATGAGATATACATGGATAAATTGGTATGTTAATCTGGTTCAACGATACAGGACTGGAACGAAAAGTGAAATCGATTCAGAAAGGGACTTTGTCCACTAAGACGGTCATGGAAGCAATGCCTTGGCTACTATGGAAATCATATCATGTGCTTAATGGTTTTACATAATTACATGTTTTATTCCCATGCAATTTATCATGATTTATGTTCCTTTATGATCTATGACTTATGAAATGTCGTGATTTATTTCAAAACTCCAGGTTTTGATTATTAATCATTATGTTCAAGTTTTGAAGTTCAAATGTATATGGTTTGTTTTAATTAATTTTTTTTTTATTCTTACCCTTACTGATAATTTGATCTCACCCTTTATATGTTTTCTTTTCCCCTGGGTATAAATAAAGGTTTTAGGTAAAAAAAGTGAATATCTTTATGGGAGATGTTGAAGATCTTTCACCAAGATTAGAATATTATGTTCCAAGTTTCCAAAGACACTAAACTATTACGGTCTTTTTGGTGTCTATTTTTATTATGTATTAATAATTCTACAATAGTAATGTAATGTCCATGTACATCATGCTTTGGGACTCTAGATTTGGTATCAAAGGAAAGGATTATTGAACCTTTGGAAACTAGGATGCGAAAACTTTAGTGAGATCCCTAGAGATATTTCTAAGGTATTTCTAGGGATGTCCCTAAGGTTAAGTATACGTATAGGTTATTGTCCTAGAATTGTGCTAACAATCTTAGAATTAAACCTCAGATGTTATATATTGAAGGTACTCCCCCTTTATTATGTTGTTTTCCCTAGAATTATTTTTTCCTATCACACTATTCTATTTGGGTTTTAGACAATGGATGGAACCCGAAGGAACCATGTTGATCAATGTAATGGACAATGAAATTATTATCCTCCTGAACAACCAAATGTGATGGGAGATGGAGTGAAAAATCTTATTTCTATACTTACAAAAGCTATGAATCATTCTGGATTTCCAAATGATCAGATAAGGTAACAATATTCTACTGAGTCCATCATGAGGCAACGTTCACCTTCTTTGAATGGGTCTTCTGAACCACTTGTTGCTGAACAATGGATCAGTACCATTGAAAACATATTTTCCACACATCATTGTTTGGAACATGATAAAGTTAGTATAGATATTTATGATTTAGAAGGTGAAGCAGACCAGTGGTGGACTCTAATTAATAATACAAGGCCCCAAGATGAAATTGAATCCATGGAATGGGACGAGTTCAAGAACTTGTTTTTCAGTAAGTACTTACCTTGTATTCTTTGAAAAAATATGGAAAAGATGTTCTTTGAGCTTAAAAAGAATCATGATGAATCTGTTGGTATATATGAAGAAAATTTTACAAGACATTCAAGGTATGCATCTGGTTTTATCATCCAACCTGAAATTAAAGTTGATCTATTTTTCAGTGGCTTAAAACCAAGTCTTTGAAGGAAATTAGCTATAAGTGTCATTAGTAACTATGATGAAATTATGCACTGTGCTATCAAGGTAGAACTAGAAGTTGGTGTAACATATCCATCTCATGGTTTTGACAAGAATCAAAAGATGGAGTTCAAGGAGAAATCTCAGAATAATGGTGAAAAGAATATGAATGTCTCTTTATGCTCAAAGTGTGGAAATAATCATAGTTGATATTGTCTTAACGGGACTAGAAAAAGTTTTAAGTGTGGAAAAGAAGGTCATCAAGCAGCTGAGTTTCTATGTAATGTAAAAATAGTTTCTAATGATGTGAATAAAGAAAATACTATAGAGAACTCACCACCACCACTTCAATGCTTCAAGTGCAAGGAAATGGGGCATTATGCTAATCAATGCCCTAATCCAAGGGTTAATGACGATCAACGTGAGCAACCACTTAAGTAAAAGGATAAAGGGGAGACACATGCGATCACTATTTGAGATGTTGAGTATGAAAATGATTTTGTGTAATGATTAACTGTTTATGTAATGGGATTTCAAAATAGTATCATGGAATCTCATTTATGGCATCGTGGAATTTTGAAATATCTATGTACTGGTTTTCAATAATTATATGGTACCGGTAACCATGAAAAGTGATTGTAATATTGGAATGTATATGATATGTGCATAATGAAGTGATAAGGAAATAATGAGATGTCTGATAGTATTATTGAGCTCATGAATGATGTAAGGACAATGTGATATCATGGTTTGAGTATGTAGAATTTTTGGGATTTTGGTATGGGGAAAGAGTTAACTTTTGATAGAATTCATGTTTTCACTAAGGTTCTAGGGTAATTTATGTTTCAAGAGAATACATGATTACTGTATTCACATGTTTGGAATGTGACAAACCAGATATATCGTATGATATATGGGGATAAGTGATGGAATTCACATTATTGGTAAATGAAATTTCTAGTAATTGTTTTCTTTATACTATGAGCTTGGACAGAAGTATTTTAGATAAGCCTGAAGATTGGAATGAATTATATTTAACATAAGTTATTATTGTTTAAGGATAGAACTTTTTTCGATATTATTGATGGAATGTTATAATAGTGTAGTTTTTGAAAAGGGACAACATGTAGAACGGGCGACAACCCGTCGCGTCAAACAAGGATGTGGGAATCGAACCCAAAACCAAAGTGCGACATGCCTTTTTCTCCTACCACTGGACTACATGAAGTCCCTGGTTAGTAGAAACTAGTTTTATTATATTAAGTGGTATGATATATGAAGTATAAGTCCATTTTAGGAACCATATACGGTTAATCTCACTATAGATGAACTTATGTATATTTAATAACATTTACTATCCTTTTTTTGAGACAGATGGAATGACCTATCATTCTATCGCATGAGCTGATAACACTTCAACGAAGACAAATTAATCTTCATTTCATTAAGAGATGATGTGGAAATTGTTCATGGAACAAACAACAGTAAGATTGTACCAAAATCAAGTAAGTATTTATTTTAATTGAACAATTTTTCAACTTTAGGGAAATAATCTTGAATAAAAAAAAATATTGTCCAAGTGTCCTTATATCCGATGAATCAGATGGTACCTTAAATCATCACAAATTTATGGCTTTGTGATTTTTTGTATTTTTCATAGCCATGTTATCTATCACTCTCCATCAGAACATGATGGTTAGATTTCTCTTCCATATCCGTATTTTCACCTATGTTCTCCTTTGTGGAAACCCAATGATTAGTTAATTTGGGTAACCTTTATGTTTCATAAATTAGTTTTTAAAGATAAGTTTATTTATTTCTTTTTACGATGTGGGTTTCTGTTAATGAAACTTTCAACTAGAAAACCATTTATAACCTCGATGAATTTTGAGGGAGAAATTCATTTTAAGGAGGGTAGAATGTAACACCCCGAGATTTTATGAAAAATATTATTTTTAATTTCATTGATGTCTTGTTTTTTATGCTACACCAAAAGGATCTTTCAATACACACATCCTTGACTTGTCTTTCATTACACGCAATCGCGACTTTCCACGATAGCGTGTGTTGTACGCAATACCGTGTTTCTCTAAACAATGATATGTTATATAAACTAGCTGTTATGAATAGTAATACCAAATTTTTGAAATTTTATAAATTTTATCTTTTGAAATAGACTTTATTTTTGGATTCGGAATATCGAAATTAGCTTTGGTGAGTTTTTGGTATTTTTTTGAAAACATTCATTTTTTGATGAATAGTGAAAACATTAGGTAACTATTTAAAAACCGACATTTTTTTAAATAATTATTTATTTTTTTAAATTTATTTTACGTCAAAATTGATATATAATACCTATATAAGTTCAATTTAATTCATTAGATTCAATTTATATTAATTTTATATACATAAAAATTATATTCAACTTTTCACCGTCTTTTACCCACCTCTTAAGAGAATTTGAAAATTTAGATAAAACATAATATTACCACTTCTGTGAGTGGAATTTCGAAAATACAAGAGAAGTGGTTAATATAATGGAGTAAAATTTTGTTCAATAAGATAAAAATATTTTATTGGTGAAGAGTATATTTTTACTTTTATTTACCACGGTTAAAATTAAATAGTGTAATTAAGGGTAAAAATGATATTACTATTATTCTAACACATGTCCTCATTTTATTGGATAAGTATAATTTGACCAAAAACAACCTTAGGAATAAAATATTACCCTTTAGGTCCACTTGGTTTGGATTAGGACATTTATTATTAAAATTTTAAAGAAGAGTTAAAATGGTTAAAATCAATGATTAAAAACTAAAAAAATTTTAATATACGATTATACATAAGATAAATTCGACTATAAATATTAATTAGACAGATAAACATATTTCCTAACTAATTTTATTTTATTTATAATTTTAACACATTAAATAATTTAATTTATTTATGGCACAATGGTGATGCAGTAATTACCTAAACAATGAAATATTAAAATAATTGATATTATAAATACCAAAATAAATGTAATTTTTGACTTTTTATGAATTTTACTAATTTTCTATGTCAATGTGACATATTATTATTGATTTAATTAACTTAATTCAAACTAATCATTCGGTTATAATTTTCACAAAAATCAATTACCAAATAGTGTCAAAATTGACATAAAATACTTTTTGAAACAAATATTATATTATTAGTTGGTATTATATTCCTAAAAATTTAAGGTTTGGGAAAATGACTTAGATAATGTTATATATATTATTAATGAACCACTTGGGGTTTTTTTGAATTGTTATAGTATGTTTATTAACCATATATGTAAGAAAACAAGAAGACATAGTAAAAGTTAAATTATTTAACATAGAGTTAAATCTAAATGATAAAGTTAAAATAGTAAAATAAACTTGTATAAAATATATTGTTCAAGAGGATTGCGACCCATCCCCACTTTAACATCGAAATAAATCAATTTGGAGCTATTATAAACTGAATATGACTTTATTATAAAATAATATTTTCTGTTTTTTCTAAAGTGCCCCTCTCCTCCCTTTTGAGACGGGCACCCCTTCCCACTTCTCTTCACACCCTTTTGAGCCTTGAAGCTCAGCCAGAACTGAACCATTTCCCTTATCATATTCCCTAGAAATATTATAGTGGTTTTGGCCTCCTCAAAAGACCAACCCTAGTGCCTTAAGAGGAGGTTAAGAAGAGGCGTGTCAAAGAAGAGGTAGTATCCTATACTGATTCATTCCAATTTATTTCTTCTTCTACTTTTTCTTCATTATTTGATTCATCAAAAATTAATAACATCAGTATCACTAATATACTGATATGTTATTATAAAAATTAAACAATCCAATTTCACCTTCAATCCATCCTACGGAAATGAAATAACCGCGCGTGCGTACATACGAAATATCGTCTCCACGCCGTGGTGTAATCTGTTTTCCACCACCACCTTACGTGGATGGGTATAATGGTGTAAATAAATAAATATATATGATTATTATAGAGTTATTTTGATTCTGAAGTATTATAAAAAAACTTAAATACAATTCCATGATCATAGGAATGATACCATCGCTCCTGCTTACGTACGGACTACTGTCTCCACAAACGCAATGAGATTCATTTTCCATGATTAACCATTAATGAATGATTATAAAGTATATATAAAAAATAATCTTGAAATATTTTACATAATTATTATACTGGATTTATGTACATATATTTTTCATTTAATTATTTCAATTTAATTCAATAAGGAAATGAAAACAGTGTTCATGCGTACGTACGACCTACCGTTTCCTTGAATGGTGTATTTCATTTAATTTATATATTATATATATATATTCTGAATATATATATGATATAAAAACTATGATTTACATTCTGGAAGTAACTAAATTAAGATATAAGTAATAATAATATCAAGAACGACAAGTCCAAACACGTAGGATAAATAAAACGATTCTACCCAAAATGCTGCTTTAACATGGAATTTACAAAAGCACGGGTAATATAATGTCATATGTGAACCATATATGATATCATAACAATGAATATGATTCTTTAATAATTCAATGAAATTATTTAAATCATTATACAGGAGTTTTAGATACGTATGAAGCATATCAGACCTAAGGTATGGGATAATTTTGCAAATCTCATTTTTATCTGAGATTACTTATACGTAAGTATTTACTGGGGTTATATTTTTCATCCTTGACTATAAAATGTTTTTCAGAAAGTGTTTAATATTCTTCCATGTATTTTTAATGCCATTTTTACCCCTCTTTGACTTTTACTTTGTGTTATGGAAAGAATCTTTCTTTTGATTACCATACAAAGAACTTTTTTACTTTTCCGACAAAAGTACGAGAAGAATGTTATTTTTAATTTATACGGCGTGACGGATTTTTATTGTTTCTTAATGCCTAATTTTTATGAATCTTACACTAAAATATTTTATGACTATTTTTAAACAAAATAACTTTATTTTAAAATTTCATGGAATATTGTGAAATGAAAATGATTTTGAAGAAGAAAAGATATTTTCCTCAAGAATTAATTTCAAGTGTTTTATCAAAACCATTTTCCATCTAAGATGACATTATTTCATATGTGTTTGTTTCATGTATAATGTCTCTATGATTTACATGGTTTTACTTTTCTTATGATGAATTATCCATTTTTTTTTATATGGATTATGTGATTATGGGATGATGTTTATGAAGCCCATTTTATTCTTTGGGTTATGATGAATGTTTAATGTTTATTTTGTGGCACAAGTAATAATGATTTAATTTTGAGATGGGTGGTACCTATATCTACCTCCAATTAATTGGGTAAAGATTTATATATCATGAGATAGACATGGCTGAAATAGTATGTTAATCCGGTTCAGTGATAAAGGACTAGAACGAGGAGTGAACTCAATTCAGAAAGAGACTTTGTCCACTAAGATGGTCATGGAAGCAATGCCTTGGCTACTATGGAAGTCATATCATGTGCTTAATGGTTTTCCATAATTAATTTTTTTATTACCATTCTATTTATCATGATTTATGTTCCTTTATTCTTTATTCCTTATGTACTGCCAAGATTTATTTCACAACTCAAGGTTTTGATGTTTAAACTGTATGTTCATGTTTTGAAGTTCAAATGTATATGGTTTGTTTTATTTTTATTTTTTACATTCATTCCCTTACTAACCATTTGAGCTCACCCTTTATGTGTTTTCTTTTCCCCAGGATATAAAGAAAGGTTTTAGGTAAAAAAGGGAAGTTCTTTATGGGAGAAGTTGAAGATCTTTAACCAAGATTAGAAGATTATGTTCCAAGTTTCCAAAGACACTAAACTATTACGATCCTTTGGTGTCTGTTTTTGTTATGTTTTAAGTATTCCCCAAAATTAATGTAATTTCCATGTACGTCAATCATTCGGTCTCTACAATCTTGTACCTGGTACTTAACTGGTATCTATGCATTCATACCATTTGGAATCAATGGTGTTGAAATTGTTGAAATATTAGTTGAATGGGTTTCTTGCGAAACGTTTTATATCCCCATGTGTGTAACATTCAGTAGCTAATATTATCTTGGGGAAGAAATTTGATGGGAAAATTAACCAATTAGTTGATTATTGGGATCAAAATCATGTTATGATGAAGAAAAAGTATCAATTACGATGGATTGATGATATGTTTATCCAGTTGAAATGGGAATGTTGATCTAAAAAATTGACCATTATTATAGTCATCACCATGTTATAATAATTAATTCTTACATTTAGAATAGAATTTTCTGGAGTAGATATTTAAATAGTGATTACCTTCTTATTCTATTTGGTCAAATCATTTATCATGTTTTCATTGTGCATTTTATGAACATGATATTTCAAGTTTATTATTAATCATTTTTGTTATTATTTATTAATGAAAGCTTATTTTAGCCTCAGATTATGGTGGACCATGTGTGTCATTTTTGGGAAGTTATAGAAACCTTGATAAATCATTTAATTCATACAATGTTAATGAAATATGCATTCTATATTAGTGATGTTATGTTATTGGGAAACATGGTCATGAATCATGGAATTTATATTGATCCTAAGAAGGCTAAAACTATTATGACATGTTCAAAATCATGTAATGCTTTCAAGATTAATATATTCTTGGGTATGGTAGGATATTAACACATATTTTTTTGTAGATTTATCGATTTTGTATTCCTTAATGACCTCTATCACACAAAAACGAGTGAATTTATTTATTTTTTATGAGAAATGTATGAGTTATTTATATGAGTTGAAACATATTTTGAATTTTACATCAGTGTTGACTATTCCATAAGATGGACAAGGCTATATAGTCTTATGTGACACATCATGATCTGTTTTTGGTTGTGTCCTTATATACTGTGATCTTGTGATGTCCTATGGTTCTAGAATGTTTAGGAAAATTGAGAAAAATTATTTAAAAATGATCTCTATTTCCCCATTATGATCCATGATCATATGAGTTGGTGAAACTACATATTGAAATAAAGGTTTATCCTTTATTCTGAACATAAATCAAAGAGTTATGTTTTCTCCCAAAATGATCTAACTCTACGATAGTGTAATTGGGTGGAGTACATATAGAATTTTGATTTAGACATTACCTCAAACCATAGAAAGGGAAATGACTATTTTTATTCCTTGAGTAGGAAACTCTTTTCCCATTCTATCTAAATGCTTCTTTTTCCTAGTTTCATTAGTGAGTTTAGGAGAATTATTCAGTGGTTTTTTTGGAGTGTGTGTAGTTTAACTCTAATATAATTGATATAGTTCATTGAGTGCATTAGTTTGATGTTAAATTCCCTAGAAATATAGAGTAAATTTATAGTGGGGATTCCATTAGGTGATGGTCTCTCTCTCTCTAGAGGGAATGATATATTTTTAAAATTGGCATGTGGTGTCTTTTCATATAATAATTCTGTGGATAGTGAATATGCAGTTCTTATTGGGATGCGTAAAATTGAACCATAATGATTTTCTATGATATTTTGGGATGATTCTTGTGCCTAGGTTTGAGATTCGACATCAATTATATTTTATCTCATTGTTATTCCTACCATGAGGTTATTTTTGATCACCAGAGATCCTCAGGTTTTCCTTAACCACATTTATATATGACATGGAAATGAGATCAAATTTTTATTGAATTTGTGGTACATTTTACACATAAGACTCAATAGAGGAATGTGAAATTGGTCTTAAAAGATATGATGACTATATAGGATAAATTTATATTATTTTCTATTCATGAAATGTTGAGTAATTTGGATGTATCTACGTGAAATAGATTGTCTGATTATATGGAGTTCAATTTTCTAAAGACACTAATAGGGATACAATATTCAAATTTCCCTTCTAGGGAGGCCTCCAATAGGCCATGGGATCCAATGTACATTTGAGAACAACATTCCATCTTCAAGAGTATATAAACATAATGAGATCTATACATGTTCAATATAACAATATATATGCATGTTTTCATGACATTGGTGGATCATGGGATGACCATTTGAGATGTTTGAGTTTTCCCTTAACAATAGTTACCATTATGATATATGGATGGATCCTTTTCTATACATTTATAGTTTTCCATGTAAATATATATTTTTTTATGAAATTTGTTTTTTTTATTTGGTGTTCCATAGTTTGATTCAGGAAATGATAGTGAGGTTTCAGTTAATTCTTTTGAGGATATTGATGGAATAATGTCAGTACAAAACATTTGATGATCATTGTTAAATATAAATGGTTTTTTCTATTCAAAATGATGTATTTTAGTGTTTCATATAAGTTGGGTTGCTGAAATGTTGGAAAATATGGAAATCATAATGTGAGGTTTTCGTGTCCGTTTGAGATTGTTGAGTGATTAAGGAATGTTTCCTATTGGTTGTAACATAATCCACATTTGAATTTTATCCAAAACATTTTTCATATATCATAGTTTTAGAATTATATTAATGAACCAAATAATGTTATGATATGGGACGATCTTGATGTTGGGAATGATTTATTAATGAATGATCATATAGTTAGGATTTATGTTTCTGTGACAACGGTTTTTTATTGTAACGTGATGGTTCATTTTTATGTGATATGGTACCATGGATCAGATTCATATGAAACATGTATTTTTTAGGAACTTATGGGATTGTAGTGGTTTCAAATCCTTGATATTTAATCTTCTTGACAAGATTTATTTTCATAAAAAGTGTTTATGCTGGGAAGGTTGCAACATATCACTACAATCCTTCAAGCACTTATTGACTCATTTTTTCCTTTTTATTTTTGAGTATTTATAGATTTTCTTAGATATATAGATTTATCAGGGAAAATATAAAAAATTCCCAAATGAATGTTTTTTTAATTAATGGATTGTAGATTTAAATATCATATTGGTTTTAGAGGATGAACTTTTTCTTTCTAGGAGATTTTGAAATTGTTTGGTTGTTTTGTAGGTTTTTATTTTAGGGAGATATATGTAGAAATAAAATACTTTTTAACTCATTGATTTATGAATCAAAAATTTTTCAAGCATAAATCAGGGTAATTAATTATTGCATACTAATAATTAAAATATAAATAACTAACTTACTCCGTAAAATCATCTATTTGGGTTCCAACCAAAACAATTCCTTATTATATATATGTATAACATATAACATTTAAACCATAAAAACATGATTTATGATTTAAATTCATCATGACCTATGATTTTAATTATAATTAGTTTCTTTTTTTCGGAATTCGAGAAGTTATCACTAATAAACCCATTGCTTCATTCAATGCATAGTGATTGATTTCTTTCCTTCCAAAAATATTTTTTGAAATTGGATCCATAGTGAGTTCACTAACATTGGTTTTATCCTTATGCATACATCCTATCTTTATTAGAAGTATGATCTCATATTTATGGTTGAATAACAATTTTACCTTTCTATTTTTTGATATATTATATCATTATTAGTCACAAATACATTCATTCTTTATTAGGGTTTTCCAATTGTGGGTGTTGATTTGACTTCTGATTCAAGGTAGGTGGTTCAATGTTATTGTTTCCAATAATTTAATTATCTAATTACCAGATTTATTTAAATTTTGTTAAAAAATGATTTCATAAACTTTAGTTGAGATAATTTGTGGATGATTTTGAAAATGTTGAGGATATTTTGAAAAAATCCCCAATTTAATTATAATATAATCTGTCTTGAAGATTTTTGATATTTTATGGCCTGAGATGTAAATTTATATTATTAAATTAATAGAATTTGTTAAATTTAAATATGATTCGAGATGAACTGAACAAATGAAAACATACTATTTGGTTTTGAAATGAGAAATGGATGTTGACAACTAGAAACGAGATTGTATTTTTAATAGATTGGAAATGAATTATTTTCTCATAATTGATTGATTAATTGACTATAGGAGATATGGTACTTAATAGTTAGAAAGTAAAATTGAGAAGAATGTCACTATATGACCCCAAGCACTATATTGATGATGAAAACACTAAAATAACATTATTTTGGAATTTTTTCTACACCAATGGGTA
The DNA here is from genome assembly GCA_963277665.1 of Viscum album. Taxonomy (NCBI): domain Eukaryota; kingdom Viridiplantae; phylum Streptophyta; class Magnoliopsida; order Santalales; family Viscaceae; genus Viscum; species Viscum album. The sequence goes on along the minus strand of OY728163.1, from coordinate 1,686,938,998 downwards.
TTTGGATTGAAATGGCCTCAGTCATGGGGTATGTTTTCACATTGATCTGAGAAAAATGATGTGTAGTAAGAGGATTATATTACTATAAAATAACACACAAAAGGGTTTGATACATGTTTATATGGTATACCTATTTTTATGATTAGAAGAAATTTATTTATATAAAAATTTGATTATTTCATATATATTTATATATTTTTTTTCTTTAGAATATTCAACTAATCATATTTTGATATATCTTTAATGTTTTTGAATTGAAATCTAGTTTTTTGGAAACTATTTTAATACCATTTCATTCCCTATTTTATTTAAATTGAATTATTATATTATTTAATGATTATGGTATTGATTATTGAACACTTAGTGATTATAACACCCTAAGATTTTATGAAAAATATTCTTTTCATTAATGTCTTGTGTTGTACGCTACACCAAAAGGAGCTTTCACAACACACATCATTGACTTGCCTTGCATTACATGAAATCACGACCTTCCTCGATAGCGTGTGTAGTACGCAATACCGAGTGTCACTAAACAACGATATGCTATTAAAATTTCATTAAAACTAGCCGTCATGAATAGTAATAACCACTTTTTGATATTTTGTAAATTTATATTTTCAAAATGGACTTCATTTTTGGATTCGGAATATCGAAATTTGCTTTGGGTGAAATTTTGGTACTTTTCGGATAACTTTCATATTCTGATGAATAGTGAAAATTACTAAATATTAATTAAAAAGAAATTTTTTAATAGAAATAATTAATAGTGATAAATTATTAATTTGAATGGTTTTAAAGTATATTTAGAATATATTTTTACAATTTAATACAATTTTGGTCATTGGATGTAATTTGACATTTAAACCATTTATAAACAAGTGTCAATCTTTTGATAGTTATTATCTCTTAAAAACACGCTATTTGTTTTGACGACGGGAACTAATTTTTAAATTAATTAATGCAACTGATATGTTCTGAATTTGGTAAAATAGACATCATTTTGTAATTCTTAATATCAAATATAGCTTTGGCCTAATTTTTGGTATTTTTCTGAAAACATTCAATTATTGATGAATAGTGAAACCACTAAGTAGTAGTTAAAAAAACTGAATTTTTCATAAAACATAATTTTACTGCTTATGTGAGTGGAATTTCGAAAATCCTAGAGACACAGTTAATATCAATGACTAAAATGTGGTTCAATGAGATGAAAATAATTTTTGGTGAATAGTAACTTTTTACTTTTTTTTAACCACGGTTAAATGTAAATAGGGGAATTAAGGGTAAAAATGATATTATTATTACCCTAACACATGTGATAATTCTATTAGAGAAGTGTAATTCGAAGAAAAACAACCTTAGGAATAAAATATGACCATTTAATCCCACATGGATTAGATTAGAACATTTATTATTAATTTATTTAAAGAAGGGTTAAAATAGTTAAAATCAAAGTTTAATAAGTAAATCACTTTTAATATGGGGTTATACATAATATAAATTCGTCTATAAATATTCATTAGAAATATAAAACGATTTCCTACATAATGATATTTTATTTGTAATTTTTAGACTTTAAATAATTTAATTTATTTATGACCCAAAGATGATTCAGTAATTGTCTTATTAATGAAATATTGACATAATTGATGTTATAAACACCAAAATAAATGTAATTTGAGACTTTTTATGAATTAAACTAATTTTCTAGGTTAATATGAAATTTTAGTATTGATTTAATTAACTTTTTTCGAACTTATAATTCTGTTATGATTTTCACAAAAATCAATTACTAAATAGTGTCAAAATTGACATAAAATAGTTTTTAAAACAAATATTATATTAGTAATTGTTATTTTATTCCTAAAAATATAAGGTTCGGCCAAATGACTTAGATAAGGTTATATATATTAATAAATAACAACTTGGGGTTCGTTTGTCTGCTTATAGTAAGTTTATTAACCTTATAGTATAAGAACACAAGAAGACACGGTAAAAGTAAAACTATTTAATTTAATGTTAAATCTAAATGATAAGGATAAAATAGGAACCTAAACTTGTCTAAATTCTATTGGATGAGTGGATTTAGTCCCATCCCCACATTATCCTTTAAATAAATCAATTTGGATTTATTTAAAACAGAAATTGACTTTATAATAAAATAATATTTTTAGTTATTCCAAAGGTTCCCCTCTCCTCCCTTATAAAAGGGCACCTCCTCCCTCTCTTCCTCACACGACTTTGAGCCTTCAATCTCGGACAAACCCTGACTAATTACCTTCTCCACTAACCTAGAAAAACCCTAGAGGTTCTGGTCTTCCTCAAAGACCAATTTTAGTTCCCTAAAAGGAGGTCTCAAAGAGGCGCTTCAAAGAAGAGGTCATGCCCGTTACCGATTCTTTCATCTTTTTTTCTTCTTCCACTTCTTCTTATTTAGTTGTTTCATCATGACGTAATAACATCAGTATAACTCATATACTGATATGTTATTATAAGTATGAAACAACCCTATTTCACCATCTATCCATCCTACAGAAAAAGAAATCACCGCACGTGCGTACGTACGGAATACCGTCTCCACGCCGTGGTGTGATCTATTTTCCACCACCACCTTACTTGGATGGGTATAATGGTGTACATAATAACTATATATTATTATTGTAAATTGATATTGATTCTTAAATAGTATACATACACTCCAATACAATTCCATGATCATGAGAAAGATATCATCGCTCATGCGTACGTACGGACTACCGTCTCCACGATGCGATGAGATTTATTCTCCACGTTAACCATTCATGAATGATTATAAAGTATATATAATAAGTAATAATGAAATATATGACATAATAATGATTCTGTATTTATCTGTATATGTATGTATGTTATCTACTTAATTCCATTCAACTCAATAAGGAAAAGAAAATAGCGTTCATGCGTACGTACGCTCTACCGTCTCCATGAACGGTGTATTTCTATCCATTTACTCATATATTATATATATATATATATTCTAAATATATTTTATATATAAATAATGTTTTATATTTTGTAATTATTTAATCATGATCTATGTAATCATATGAATAATTTCAAGTCAAAACACGGACGACAAATGAAACAAATTTACCCAAAATGCTCTTTAACATGGAATTTACAAAAGAACGGGTAATATAAAGCCATAAGTGAACCATATATGATATCATAACAATGAGTATGATTCTGGAATAAGTCAATGACATTATCTAAATCATTATACAGGATTTTCAGAAACCTAAAAAGCATTTCGGACCTAAGGTGAGGGATAAATTTTCAATCTCATTTTTATCTGAGATTGCTTATACGTAAGTATTTACTGGGGTTACGTTTATCATCCATGACCATGTTTTCTAAAAATTCTTTCATAAAATGTTTACCATTCTTCCATGGATGTTTAAAGTCATTTTTACCCTTTATTTACTTCTTACCACATTGTATGAATGTAATCTTTCCTTTGGTTACCATATAAGGTACTTTTTGACTTTTCTGACAAAAGTACGAGGAGAATGTTATTTTTAACTTATACAGCGTGAACGGAATTTTACAGTTTTATAATGCCTAATTTTCAAGAAGATTCCTCTACAACATTGCATGATTATTTTCATCAAAACCCTTATCTTTTAAAATTTCATGGAATTTTGTGAAAATAAAATGATTTTAATGAAGAAAGGATATTTTCCTCAAGAATTCATTTCAAGTGTTTTGTCAAAACTATTTTCCATCTAAGATGACATTATTTCATATGTGTATGTTTCAAGTAAAATGTATCTATGATTTAAATGGTTTCAATTTTCTTATGATGAAATGATATCAATTTTTTATGGATTATGTTATGATGGCATGATGTTTAAAAATACCATTTTATTTCATGGGTTATGCTATGATATATGATTTATGATTTTGTGGCACACGAAAGAATGATTTCATTATGAGATGGGTGGGACCTATATCTACCTCCAATGCATTGGGTAAAGATTTTATATCTCATGAGATAGACATGGCTGGAACGGTAGGTTATACCGGTTCAGTGAAACAGGACTGAAACGAGGAGTGAACTCGGCTCAGAAAGCGACTTTGTCCACTAAGATATTCTTGACAATGAGTCTTGACTAATAAGAAATGACTCTCTATGATTATGTGTGTATGCCAAAAAGTTTCATGTTTTAAGTTATGATTACTGGGATTAAATTTCACAACTATGATTGATCCCATGTTATGAAATTATTATCTCTTTTGTAGGTAAAGATTTCCAAAAGAAATGTTCTTATGAATATGACGTGATTGATATTTCTCTTTTTACACTTAATGAGAATTTGAGCTCACCATTTTATGTTTTCTTTTCCCCAGGACATAACGAAAGGATTTAGGTTTAAAAAAAAAGAAGATCTTTATGGGAGATGTTGAAGATCTTTCACCATGATTAGAAGATTATATTCCGAGTTTCCAAAGAAACTAAACTATTACGGTCCTTGTGTGTGTGTTTTTGTTATGTACTAAGTATTCCGCAAAAGTAATGTATTGTCCATGTACGATAAGCTTCAGGTCACTAGAGTTGGTATCAGAGGGAGGTTTAGTAAACCTTTGGAAACTAGGATGCAAAAACATTAGTGAGATCCCTAGAGATATTTCTAAGGTATGTCTAGGAATGTCCCTAAGGATAATTATACGTATAGGATACAGTCCTAGAACTATGGTAACGAGATTAGATTAAACCAAAGATGTTAGATATTGAAGTTACTCCCCATTTATTATGATTTTTTCCTCTCACACTATTCTTTTTGGGCTTTAGACGATGGCTGGAACCCGAAGGAACCCTGTTGATCAATGCAATGGACAATGCAATGATTTTCCTCCTGAACAAACAAATGTTGTGGGAGATGGAGTGAAAAATCATATTGCTATACTTACACAAGATATGAATCATTATGGACTTCCAAATGAGCAGAGAAGGGAACAATATTCTATTGAGTCCTTCATGAGGAAACGTCCACCTTCTTTCTGTGGGTCTTCTGATCCACTAGTTGCTGAACAATGTATTAGTACTACTGAAAAGATATTTTCAGTTCATCAATGTTTTGAACAAGATAAAGTCATCTTAGCAGTGTATCGTTTGGAAGGTGATGCTGATCAATGGTGGAATCTTATCAAGAATACGAGGCCAAGAGATGAAATTGAGTCCATGGAATGGGACGAGTTAAAGAACTTATTTTTCAATAAGTACTTCCCTCGTATTCTTCAAACAAAGATGGAGAAAGAGTTTCTTGAACTAAAGAAAAAGGATGATGAATCTGTTGGTATATACGAAGTGAATTTTACAAGGCTTGCAATGTATGCATCTAGATTTATCATCCAACCTGAAAGTAAAGTTGATCGATTCTTCAGTGGCATAAAACCAAATCGTCGAAGGGCATTAGCTATAAGTGACTTCAGTAGATATGAATAAATTGTGCGTTGTGCTATTAAGGTAGAAATGAAAGTTGGTGTTACTTATCCATCTCATAGTTTTGGCAATAAACGAAAGATGGAGTTCAAGGAGAAATCTCAGAATAATGGTGAAATGAAGATGAATGTTTCCTTATGCTCAAAGTGTGGAATGAAGCATGGTGGATATTGTATTAAAGGGACTAGAAAATGTTTTAAGTGGGAAAAGAAGGTCATCAAGCAGCTGAGTGTCGAAGTAATAGAAAAAGGGTTTCTAATGATGTGAAGAAAGAAAAGACTGCAGAGAATACACCAACAACACTTCAATGCTTCAAGTGCAAGGAAATGGGGCATTATACTAATAAATGCCCTAATCCAAGGGTTAGTGATGATCGACATGAGCAACCACTTAAGGCAAAGGACAAAGGGAAGTCACATGCGATCACCATTGGCGATGTTGAATATGACAACAATGTGTTGGAATGATTAAGTGTTTACGTAATGGGATTCCAGAATAATGTTGTATATAGCATCGTGGAATATTGGAATATTTATATTTTGGTCTATTGTGGTTTTCAATAATTTTATGGAATCGGTAACCATGAAAAGTGATTGAAATATTTTTGGAAGGTAGATGATATGCACATAATGAAGGGATAAAGATAATCTAATATGTTTGATAGTATTCATGAGCTCATGATTGATATAAGGACTAAGTGATATCACGGTTTGAGTATATAGAATTTTGAGGATTTTGGTACATGGAAAGTGTTAACTTTTAACTGCATTAATGTTTTCACTAAGGTTCAATGGGTATTAATTTTTCAGGAGAATACATGATTAAGGCCTTCGAATGTTTGGAATGTGACCAACAAGACATATCTCATGATATATAGGGATCAATGATGGTATTAACATGCTTGTTATATGAACTCTTTGGTAATCATTTTCACTATAATATGAGATTAGACAGTAGTATTATGGATAAGACTAAATATTGGAATGGACTATTTTAGACACAAGTTAGTATTGTTTAAGGATAATAGTTTTTCGATATTATTGATGGGATGTTATAGTAATGTTGTTTTAGAAAAAGGACAACCTGCAGGATGGGCGACAACCCATCGCGTCGGACAAGGCTGTGGGAATCGAACCCACAACCGAAGTGCGACTGGCCTTTATCACCTACCAATGGCCTACAGGAAGTCCCTGTTTAGTAGAAACTAGTTTTATTATATTAAGACGTATGATATATGAACTATAAGTCCATTTTAGGAACCATATATAATTAATCTCACTATAGATGGGCTTATGTATTTTTTGATAACTTTTATAACCTTTTGTTTGAGACAGATGGAATGACCCATCATTCTATCACATGATCTGCTAACACATCAAGAATGACAAATTCAACTTCATTTCTTTAAGAGATGAAGTGAAAATTGTCCAAAGAATGACAAACGGTGAGACTATACCAAAATCACGAAAGTATTTCTTCTAATTCCAATTTCATCAACTTTAGGGAAATGATCTTGAAAACCAAAAATGATGTCCTAGTGCTCTTATATCTGATGAATCAGATGGTACCATAGATCGTAAAAAATTTATATCTTTGTGATTGATGGCTTTTCCATAGCCATGTTTTCTACCCCTCCATCAGAACATGATGGTTAGATTTCTCTTCCATATCCATATTTTCCCCTATGTGGAAACCTAGTGATTAGTTTATTTGGGTAACCATTACATTTCATACATTTTTTTAAAGAATGTTTTTGGTATTACTTTTTACGATGTGGATTTATATTAAAGAAACTTTCAAGTAGTAAACCATTTATAACCCCGATGAATTTCGATGGAGAAATTCATTTTAAGGGGGGTAGAATGTAACACCCCGAGATTTTATGAAAAATATTCTTTTCATTAATGTCTTTTGTTGTACGCTACACCAAAAAGAGCTTGCACAACACGCATCACTGACTTGCCTTGCGTTACATGCAATCACGACCTTCCTCGATAGCGTGTGTAGTACACAATATCGAGTTTCACTAAACAACAATATGCTATTAAAATATTATTAAAACTAGCCGTTATGAATAGTAATAACCACTTTTTGAAATTTTGTAAATTTAATTTTTTAAAATGGACTTCAGTTTTGGATTTGGAATATCAAAATTAGCTTAGGGTGAAATTTTTGTACTTTTCGGATAACTTTCATATTCTGATGAATAGTGAAAATTACTAAATTTTAATTAAAAAGAACTTTTTTAATAGAAATAATTAATAGTGATAAATTATTAATTTTAGTGGTTTGAAAGTATATTTAGAATATATTTTTACAATTTAATACAATTTTGGTCATTGTATGTAATTTCAAATTTAAACCAGTTATAAACAAGTGTCAATCTTTTGATAGTTATTATCTCTTAAAAACACGCTATTTGTTTTGACGACGGGAAATAATTTTTAAATTAATTAATGCAACTGATATGTTCTTAATTTGGTAAAATAGACATCATTTTTTAATTCTTAATATCAAATATAGCTTAGGCCTCATTTTTTGTATTTTTCTAAAAACTTTCAATTTTTGATGAATAGTGAAACCACTAAGTGGTAGTTAAAAAAACTGAATTTTTCATAAAACGTAATTTACCGCTTCTGTGAGTGGAATTTCGAAACTCCGAGAGACACGGTTAATATCAAGGACTAAAATGTGTTTCAATGTGTTGAAAATAATTTTTGGTGAATAGTAACTTTTTACTTTTTTTACCACAGTTAAAAGTAAATTGGGTAATTAAGGGTAAAAATGATATTATTATTACACTAAAACATGTCCTAATTCTGTTGGACAAGTGTAATTCGAACAAAAACAAACTTTGGATTAAAATATGACCATTTAGGCCCACATGGATTAGATTAGGACATTTATTTTTAATTTATTTAAAAAAGGGTTAAAATAGTTAAAATCAAAGTTTAATAAGTAAATCATTTTTAATAAGGGGTTATACATAAGATAAATTCGGCTATAAATATTAATTAGGAAGCTAAAACGATTTCCTACATAATGATATTTTATTTGTAATTTTTATACTTTATATAATTTAATTTATTTATGACACTAAGATGATGCATTAATTATCTAATTAATGAAATATTGACATAATGGATGTTATAAACACCAAAATAAATGTAATTTGAGACTTTTTATGAATTAAACTAATTTTATTGGTTAATATGACATGTTAGTAATGATTTAATTAACTTTTTTCGAACTTATTATTCTGTTATGAGTTTCACAAAAATCAATTACTAAATAGTGTCAAAATTGACATAAAATAGTTTTTAAAACAAATATTATATTAGTAATTGTTATTTTATTCCTAAAAATCTAAGGTTCGGCCAAATGACTTAGATAAGGTTATATATATTAATAATAAACAACTTGGGGTTCTTTTGTCTGCTAATAGTATGTTTAATAACCTTATAGTATAAGAAGACAAGAAGACACGGTAAAAGTAAAATTATTTAATTTAATGTGAGATCTAAATGATAAGGTTAAAATAGAAACCTAAACTTGTCTAAATTCTGTTGGATGATAGGATTTCGACGCATCCCTACCTTAGCCTCTAAATAAATCAATTTGGAGCAATTTAAAACCGAACTTTACTTTATAATAAAATAATATTTTTAGTTATTCCAAAGGTGCCCCTCTCCTCCCTTATAAAAGGGCACCTCCTCCCTCTCTTCCTCATACCACTTTGAGACTTCAAGCTCGGACATCCCCAGCGAAATTCCCTTATCCACTTCCCTAGAAACATCCTAGAGGTTTTGGGATTCCTCAAAGACCAATTTTAGTGCCCTAAAAGGAGGTCTCAAAGAGGCGCTTCAAAGAAGAGGTAATGCCCGTTACCGATTCTTTCATATTTATTTCTTCTTCCACTTCTTCTTCTTTAATTCTTTCATCATGAAGTAATAACATCAGTATCACTCATATACTGATATGTTATTATACGTATGAAACAACCCTATTTCACCATCTATCCGTCCTACGGAAAAAGAAATCACCGCGCGTGCGTACGTACGAAATACCATCTCCACGCCGTGGTGTAATCTATTTTCCACCACCACCTTACTTGGATGGGTATAATGGTGTACATAATAACTATATATGATTATTGTAAAGTGATATTGATTCTGAAATAGTATACATACACTCCAATACAATTCCACTATAATGAGAACGATATCATCGCTCTTGTGTACGTACGGACTACCGTCTCCACGACGCGATGAGATTCATTCTCCACTATAACCATTCATGAATGATTATAAAGTATATATAATGAGTAACAATGAAATATATGACATAATAATGATTTTTTATTTATTTGTATATATATGTATGTCATCTACTTAATTCCATTCAACTCAATAAGGAAAAGAAAACAACGTTCATGCGTACGTACGGTCTACCGTCTCCATGAACGGTGTATTTCTTTCCATTTACTGATCTATTATTTATATATATATATATTCTGAATATATATTATATATAAATCATATTTTATATTCTATAATTAAGTAATCATGATCTATGTAATCATATGAATAATTACAAGTCAAAACACGGATGACAATTGAAACAATTTTTCCCAAAACGCTATTTAACATTGAATTTACAAAAGAACCCGTAATATAAATCCATAAGTGAACCATATATGATATCATAACAATGATTATGATTCTGGAATAAGTCAATGAAATTATTTAAATCATTATACAGGAGGTTTGGACACATACAAAGCATATCAGACCTAATGTAAGGGATAAATTTTCAATCTCATTTTTATCCGAGATTGCTTATACGTAAGTATTTACTGGGGTTATGTTTATCATCCATGACCATGTTTTCTAAAAATGATTTAATAAAATGTTTACCATTCTTCCATGGATGTTTAAAGTCATTTTTACCATTTATTGACTTTTTACCACATTGTATGAATGGAATCATTCCTTCGGTTACCATATAAGGTACTTTTTGACTTTTCCGACAAAAGTATGAGGAGAATGTTATTTTTAACTTATACGGCGTGAACGTATTTTTACGCTTTCATAACGCCTCATTTTCAAGAAGCTTCCTCTACAAGATTTCATGATTATTTTCAACAAAACACTTATCTTTTAAAATTTCATGGAATTTTTTGAAAATAAAATGATTTTAAAGAAGAAACGATATTTTCCTCAAGAATTCATTTCAAGTGTTTTGTCAAAACAATTTTCCATCTAAGATGACATAATTTAATATGTGTATGTTTCAAGTAAAATGTCTCTATGATTTAAATGGTTTCAATTTTCTAATGATGAAATGATATCAATTGTTTATTGATTCTGTTATGATGACATGATGTTTAAGAATCCCATTTTATTTCATGGGTTATTCTATGATATATGATTCATGATTTTGTGGCACACGAAAGAATGATTTCATTATGGGATGGGTGGGACCTATATCTCCCTCCAATGCATTGGGTAAAGATTTTATATCTCATGAGATAGACATGGCTGGAACGGTAGGTTATACCGGTTCAGTGAAACAGGACTGAAACGAGGAGTGAACTCGGCTCAGAAAGGGACTTTGTCCACTAAGATAGTCTTGGAAATGAGTCTTGACTAATAAGAAATGATTCTCTATGATTATGGGTGTATGCCAAAAAGATTCATGTTTTAAGTAATGATTATTGGGATTACATTTCACTACTATGATTTATCTCATGTTATGAAATTATAATCTCTTTTGCAGTTTATGATATCCAAAAGATATGTTCTTATGAATATGACGTGATTGATATTTCTTTTTTTACCCTTACTAAGAATTTGAGGTCACCCTTTTATGTTTTCTCTTCCCTAGGACATAATGAAAGGATTTATGTTTAAAAAAAAGAAGATCTTTATGGGATATGTTGAAGATCTATCACCATGATTAGAATATTATATTCCGAGTTTCCAAATACACTAAACTATTACGGTCCTTGTTTGTGTGTATTTGTTATGTACTTAGTATTCCGCAAAAGTAATGTAATGTCCATGTACGATAAGCTTTGGGTCTCTACTATGATATTCTATGGTATTCATATGAATCTCTAAATTTTTTCAACTAGGTGTTGACAGTTCATTTCATGCTAAGTCTGAGAGAAGGAAAATTGTTAAATAGAGGTGGTTTATGTCCTTTATCAATGGGACCCATAATGATGATGGTAAATAGTGGATATGTTATCCACTTATTTCATAGTTTTATACATGAACATTATATTCAATGATATAGTACCTTTAAATGATTTACCAATTGTGTATTGTTTTAACTACTTGTTTCTCAGGCATTCTCCTATTAGAATGTTGAACGAGCTGACTTTTTTTATCTTCCTCTATTTTGTGGGGAAAAATTCCCCATTTATTATTATCCTAATCCATGTCGTAGTATGAACATGTAGTGATTGGGAATTCTATTTGGAACATGTCATATGCATCATAGGTATTCGGTACCAGGGTATCAATGAAAGTTCTTGATAATAAATATCATGGAAAATATATGTATATTTATTATAGAATAATATTGTAAATATATGAAAATATAAAATAATATTTAATGAGCAATAATCGAAAAAAATATAATGATTGGACGTTTAGGGGAACCAAACTACGTTATGAGCATGAATTTCAAAAATTATCGGCATATAGTCCAAAAACAAAGTTACACTTTTTGTAAATTTATGATTGATATTTTAATTTTTATTCGAACCTATTTCTAGAATTAGAAAACCGCTGAGGAATTTATAGAGTTATGGATGATTTAGGGGGTTTCAATTTACAAATTTAAGGTCACAACCATGTGGAATTGGATTATATGTGTTAAAAAGGATAATTATAAATATTTTTATCATCCTTAGAAGAAATTTGATAGGAAAAGATGAATGTTTTAGTAACTGGGTTTCTATGTTCAAGTCTCCTTAATATAAAACATATGATTAAGCTTTATACTGTTCTAAATTTTTATTACAGCTATAGGAGTAACTAACCATCCCCTATTGACCCTCCAATGTTTAGGAGAATTTGAGGAACATGATCTACCTATATTGGTAAACCAACCCATAGATCATTGGCTTCAATGGGTTAAAAGGGTATATTTACAACAATTTTTCCCAAAAGGCACGTAGAGGGGTGTAAAAACCACTAGAGTCCTAAATTAGGATTTGTATTTGAGTATCGTTTGTAGTATTCAAATTTATTAATTTGATGATATTACAATTTCAATGAACTCATATTGGAGGTACATTCCACACCCTCCCTAAGACCCATCAATGTTTATTATAAGCTATGGAATGTGAACTACTTAGGTTGAAAAAATACCAATGGGGACTCCAAATTCACCTGTTTAAGGTTATTATTTACAACTATTTTTCCTCCATGATGTTACTCAAGTGGTATGAAACCCCAGGGGTGAATGTGAGGTCTCAATTTTTTATCTTAAATTCTATTTTCATACTCAAGGGATATAGAGGAAAGAATGTTTTGTATGTTCATGTTGGCCGCAAGGATGGTAATGAAACACATAAAAGATTTACCCCCTCATTCCCTGAGGTGAATGATGTTGATCATTGTTTACAATGTTCTCTAAGGATTTCATCTGTGAAACATGATATAAATTTCACCTATATTGGGGGAGGGATATGCCAGGAAGAGAAAGACATTATGGGGGTATATAATTTCTGAAAAAATAGAAATATAAATTTACATTGGCCCAAAAATGGGATATAATGATAATATATATTAGTGTATAGTGTATATCTATTTATACATAGATATGTACATATACATAATTATATAAATTATATATATATAATTATTTTACATGAATAGGAATAAAAAATTAATACTAGAATTATAAATATAATTCAAATATACATAATAATTTGAATATATCTTTTTATATTTTATGTGTATTTGTATTATTAATGAATAACATATAATAGATATATAGAATATACTTCAAAGTAAATATATCTATAAAAATTATTATATTTTCTAATATATATATATATAAGATAATAGAGTATAAACCGCAAAAAAAAATAAACAAAAACCTAAGGAATATACAAAAGCATATTCTGGTCTACAAATTTGATTAGAGGATCGGATTGGGGAAAATATCGATCAAAGTAATAAATTGTTGGGAACAAGAAATAAAAATGAAAAAACTAATTATTTTTTGAATATTGAGATTTTGTTTTGAAGTAATTTTTTATGAAAATAGAAACTATATACATTGAATTGTGCGATAAAAAATGTATCAAATAAAATTGTAAAAATTCAAAAACCACATAAATCCAATATATTTAATGATACTATATTGAATGATGTTTCAGTAATATAAACATTAAAAAAGAATCATTTAAAACTTTTTATAAAAGGACTAATCTAAAACGACAGATTACGAATGGAAAATTTCCAAGGTAGTGTTGTTTTCAAAAAAACTATCCTATAAAATGAAAATTGATAGCAACAATTTTTCTACCAGAATAATATAACCATTTTTTTAAACAATAACAGTTATGATCAATTCGTTTACATTTTAATTAAGAAATAAGATTACATATTTAATAAAGAAAAAATAAGTAATTTATTTTCATCAACCTCATTATTTTATTATTCATCAATTTAATCATATAAGTATTATAAAATTAGATTAACTTTTTATAAATTATCATATTTACCATTTTTTACATAAACATGATAAATAACTTAGTTTAATATATAATATAAATTTTTTGTATAGGAATTATAAAAGTGTTTCAAAAAATTACATTTTTGAAGAAAATAAATAAAAAATATAATTTATAAGATTAAAAAAACATTTTTTGTCATATATTGTGTTAATTTAATATGTTTATCACTACTAGTGGAGTTAAAATATTAAATTTCATGTGTATGGAATTTTTTTGAGCATTCCTTTTTTAATCATGGGTGTATGGTGACTCACGTGCAATTTATTAAATTTGAAGAGTTTTTTAAATTTTTTTTATTTTAAAAACTTGTTTTAAAAAACGTTTTCGAATTATGATAGAAATTTTTTGTTTTTAATGTTTATTTGGTAATTTATTTTGATTTTTTGAAATTTAATATAATATGTGGGGAATGTTTTATTGTATTTTAGAAGTGGAAATAATTCATTTTCTTAATTATTTATATATTTTCATTAAGGGGAATTTAAAATATTTAATGTTATTCTTGCCTTTTTAGATAACCATTCTTCTACATAAGGGTAACTAATTTTTTATAAATTGTTATATAATAGTATGTGTTATTTTCTATGAGTTATATAAGGGTAATCCATTATTTTGTAAACCTATGTAATGGTATCCTATATATCCAATGCTAGATAAAGGTGGATCAGGATTTATGATGCATACATAAATGTTTAAAATTATCCAAGTAAGGTCTTCTCTTAAGATGTATAATGTTTAGACATTCTCTTATAATACCGATATAAGGGTAACCCATGGATTATATTATTGGTGTAAGGGTAGATTGATGCCCTGCATAAAGGTAGTTTGATCCCTATACAAGGGTATGTATGAGTTTCTAAAGGTCACATGTGGGTTTAACAATATTTTTTAAGAACATATAAGTTTCATAACTGTCTCCCATAATTGTAATATTTCAGTTACAAAAATGTAAGGTTTTGTTGCCTTCATCCACGTAAATGTATACCTTCGCTACGAAAGTGCTTCCCCCTATTTATTCTTCTCGCATAAGGGTTTGTTGGTGCATTCCTAGTTTCTGTAATGGTAAAATTGTTTTAAAAAATGCTACATAAATTATATGTGTTCCTTATATAAGGATAAAACTATTTCATTACTAGTTTTTGCAGTGTCCTCTTGGACCCAATATACAAAATTTTATGACTATGTTAACCTTACACTGAGAATTCTTATTAGAAAGAGGTAATGAATTTTCTATAAATAATATAATTTTTCTCCCATATCACCCTATAACACTTTTTGAATATAAATTAAGAGAATAAAAATGTAAATTGGTGGTTATGAATATTTTATGTGTTTTAAATGAAATAATCTATATCACATAATGTTAACAGTTCATAAATAATGGTACTGTAAAAATTTAATAGAAATAAAATTAATATGAATTTATTTGAAATAAAATATTGAATGTTTGGTAGAGTTTATAAAGAATCCACTAAGGTATATTCGTAAATATAAAAAATTAAATTTCATCCACTTAATTGAGACTGATACCCCATTGTTCATATAGATCTGTTAATGTCATGATTTATCTACCACTCTTATATCCATTGTCTGTAGTTTGGTCCATGTATCAACACCGAGCAGGGGATTAATTTTCCCTATTATTTTATATGAATATGTGATATAAGAATGATTTTTTTCTATTTGTAAGGTTGGTAATACTTTTCCTATGAAGATAATTTATTTCATTTAATTCAATTGAAAGGGAGGGGATGATATAAATTTTTATTTACTTAATTTTAATTATTTTTCATCACTATAATTTTGTTTCTAGTGTTATTGACTATGAAAAAACATTCTTTTCTGAATATGATGTTTTGTTGTAAACTATAATTGTGGACATCACCTCATAAGAAAAATGGTAATTACTACAAATAATATAACTGAACAGGCTATGCATAAATGATGAATAATTGTTTTCCCTTGTTTGTGTAATTGACTAATGTGATGTTATGTCTAATTTTTGGAATTATTTGTTTGTTTCATTGATATGTTTCTCATTTGGGGATTTACTAGTGATGTGTGATATGAAAAGAAGTATTTTTTAATACAATAGTGGATTAATTTCTGTTTTTTCTATGTTATTTCCTAGAAATGAAATAATTATTGAAAAGTTAAGAGTTTTAATTAAATTATATTGGTTTGAACTAAATGGTCTAAGATTGGGAATAATTATTTGTAAATGAGATGATTATATTTATTTTAATTATTTAATGATAAGAAGTGACTATGAAAATGGATTTTAATAGATGTATATGAATGAGAACAATGAAAATGAAGTATGGATTTGGCTAAAAAGAATTAAAATATTGATAAAATGTTGTGTTAATATGAAATAGAATGTCTTAGTGAAGTGCATCAAATGTAATATAAATAATTTTGGAAATGAAAGGACGTAATATTTTATGTGGGATTTTGTGTCTTTTGTGTGGTTGTTCTATGGCATGTCACATTAGTGGTGGATTCGATGTTGACATTCTACAGTAGTGAAGCGATGGTTGTGGTAGTTTGGGTTTTTTGTTTATGTGAAGCCATAGTTTGGGATTCAATGTAACAATTATATATTTTATTTTTATTATTGTTTCTATACACACCACAACCTTGAAAAAACCTTGTTCCAACACCAAAATGGTTTGGGGAGTCTTTTTTTCCAACATATAGAATATGAGTAAGAATATATTGATACACAATATTTCATGATCTACCTTCTAAGAGAGTTTTATTTGCATTCTCTACGATGGAACAAGTAAAAATTTCACTAGTGGTGATTTTTAATGACATTAATAGGTGGTGTAAGGTTGTAGAAATGTTGGGTAAGAGGAGGTTACAAGGTTGATGTCCTTCATGTTCCTAATAACCAACAATTCTAGGTATTCTAGTGGTTGAGATGTGTTCATGTGGTCTAGATAACATCAAGTGAGATGTTATGTGATGGAAAATGTGTCTTCATGTGAGGTTTGAAATGATGGACCAGGTTTCTTCCTGTGATATGTGGTGTGATGTCCTAGCAGTCTTTGGGAAATAAGATATGGGGTTTACTAGGTCTAATCATGTATGTTTATACTGATGTTATAAGACTGAAATGATGTACAATGAATGGGTATGAGAGTGGAAGTCCAATGGGAATGTTCTTAGGTATATCATTTTTATCAATATGATTTATATTATGTTACTATAATTTGGTTCATTAATGGGTGAGGGGTATTTGATAGGGCCGAGAACTATATGAACAAATAGATACTATTGATTCTAATTATTGTTCGTACGGGAACAAGTTTGCACTTCTCACCAATATATGAGAATAGTTTGGTATGATATTATAGAGTATAGACGATATTACATTCATATGTATATATTAATTGTTCTTTTTTATTCTAACAGTATTTCAGGGACTATTATGTGCATTATAAGATTGGGTGTTGGTGAGGTTATTGAGTTAACTCAATAGGATAGTCATTGATGTTTTACTTAGAGACATTTATTGTATTCATATATCATTAACATCAATTTTGATATTATTGATTTTACATTAATTATATAATAAAGTGATTTTGTTGTATATATCTTACATGATGATCCTACATTTCCTTTTGTTGAGTGTATTGCCTCCCATTTGTGTGGCCTTTTTTATATCGTTGCTACTAATCTCTAACCTGAGGCGTGTTGGAGCTGGTACTTAGGGGTGATTATCTCCAAATCTATTTTTTCCTAGGAGGGGAACATTTAGTGGGAGGGGGTTATGATGATGTTTTATTGTGGAATATTTTGAAATATGTGAGGGATTTTGGTGTTAAAAACTACAATGATTTAATGGGATGGTAGAGAAATAGATTCAGTGTATCTTGTAGCATGAAATAGGCTACGTAGACCATTTAGGACAATGGATTATATGGCCCCAAGATGCAATGAAATGAATCTGAGCCTACTAAATGTTAATGTGTGGTGGTACTTCTGGTGGGGTATAAAATTTGGAGATGTACATGAATTATGATTACATTTTCTTATGATAAGAAATGGTGTTTTTGGGAAGTAAGAGGATTTCATTGAATTAATCATGAAATTTTATAGGTGTTTATGTGATTGAACCCATTGTGTGATTTATAATTATTTATTATTATTTTATGAATTAGTAATATATTTTGAATGGAAAGGGTAATATATTTATTATGTATCCTATGTAATTTGTTTCAATCCTCATTAAGTCTTGAATGTATTTTTAATTTTACTATTATTGTCATGACCTGTCCCCCGGGGCCCGAGTCGTGACTACCCCAGCCACCTTCCAAAGGCCAGCGGCTGGCGACTTGCACCGAAAGGCGTATTCCCAAAAACTATGAAGTCATTGCCTTTATAACCTATAAACACACGACCAAGTATAGATCAAAATATGATCACAAGTAAACTATATAGAAAAACTAGTGCTGAAATAAAGTGGGGTCGGGATACAAACTCAACAGTAAATGTACAAGTAAAACTGAAATACAATACCACAGAAGAAAAGAAAGAAAACTACTAGGTCGTCCTCTGAGATTCCTACCTGAAGGGTTGGTACAGATCTCCTCCTCATCTCTTCACATTCACCCGGCTCCTCAGCTTACCAGCATTCCATATGTTCAACCTTCGGGCACCATCCAGTCCTGGAACCCTCATCATCAATCAGCGATGTCCATCGTCTGCACCAAACACCACAAGTTGCGGGTATATCCTGTGTAGGGCTGAGTATACTTATACTCAGTAGGTACCCCTAGACATGCAAGGTCTCAAAAAATCCACAAAGTATAGACCACAAAGCATGCATCAACGGAAAACCCTACTTAGGTATATGCCCATACATATACCTATGTTATCAAGTATGAACATCTCAATCATGAGGAAACACATAGTCCAACTCAAAATCCCAAGCTCAACTATTTCCCAAAGTAAGTAATACCATAAATGTATGTATCACACAAGTATTCCACAATGAATAATACCACCAAGGTATTACCATGAAGGAAAAAATACCACAAGGTATAGACTTAGCTCACCCCAGGTATAACTTCAGTACAATAGTATAGGTGATTAGATACAATGACTAATTCATTTTTTTCTATTAAGTGGTAGACCCATGACGGATCGTAGTACATCGTCACACCAACACATTATCCTAGTACATCTCCAGTACATCTTCAGACCCACACAGGATCCTAGTACACCTCCAGTACGTCGTCAGACCCACACATGATCCTATTACATCTCCGGTATATTGTCAGACCCACGCATGATCCTAGTACTTATCCAGTAAATCATCAGACCCACAAAGGATCCTAGTGCATCTATTATACATCATTATACCCACACAAGATCATAGTACATCTCTATTACATCTTCAGACCCACACATGATCCTAGTAAATCTCGATTACGTCGTCAGAACCACACAGGATGCTAGTATATCTCCAGTACGTCGTTAGACGCACACAATATCCTAGTACATCTCCATTATGTTGTCAGATCTACACAAGATCCTAGTACATCTCTAGTACATCTCCAGACCCACACATGATCCTATTTTATCTCCAGTACATCATCCAACCCACACAGGATCCTAGTACATCTCCAGTACGTCGTCAGACCCACACAGTATCCATGTACTTCGTCACAGCCATCTACATAGATCCCTCACTAAGATCACTTATCTCCAAAAGGGTCCGCTACTCAATCCACTGGTTGATACTTAAATTACCATGAAAACTCATGATGAAGTATCTTAAAAGACCACCACATCATAGGGGTATCAATGCAATTGATGGTGTGTCAAACAGACACCCTTTATGTAAGTTATTAGCTTTTTAGTCCCAAGGTCCTGGTTGGATTCGTGCACAATCCATCCCAATTTTACCTAAAATCTATCAGAATCACTAGAGGGGTATACAAAAAGGACCGTCTCACATCAAGGATTCTGGCGCCATATATGGTTCGTCAAATGGACGCTCGGTGGAAATGGTGTGGCCAAAAGAGAGTATAGGGTTGAAACTGGTCCGGGTCCAGTCCAAACCGGCACGACCAGGCCTAGGTACACCCAATTTAAGCACCTGACCCGACCGGCTGGATCCGTCCGGGCCTGCGCTAGATGATCTGGTCTGTTGGGCGGCCAGACACGGGCAGTGGCTCGCGGGGCGGTGGGGGCAGTCACGGAGGCTGCGGGGGGGCATGGGGCCATAGTGTGGCGGAGGCCGTATGTGGTGGGGGTCCACGTGGTGGTGGTGGTCAAGGGGGACACATTGCGGTGGAGGCCACGGGGGCCATGAAAGATGGGGGAGACGGAGGCCACGGGGGCTGCGTGGCAGCAGAGGCCACGGGGTGGCAGAGGCCACAGGGGCCGTGGAGGCCGCGGTGCTGCACAAGGCGGCGTGGAGGTCGTGGTCAGGCAGGGCGGCCACGGTGCGGTGGGGCGATCGCGGTGGGGCGGTCACGGTGCGACGGTCTGCCGTGGCTGGTGGGTTGTGTAGCCATCCTCTCCTCGTTGTGTGATTTCATGTCGTGCATTTGCGAGCCGCTGGTTCGGCTGGCCACTCTTCATTCATCACTGTGGCAGAAAGCCGCCTTATTCCATCGTGAAGAACAATCAATACCTTAAGAACAATAGAGGGACCGGGCCATGTTTGTTTGGACCGCACCCTCTGCATTAGAGCAGTAGAAAGCAGCCTAATGGGGGTATGATTCAATGTGAGGGGTCTAAAATAACATTGATCAATTTAAAACACACCCCTACCATGGAGGTTTGTTGATTGTCGATGAGGAGTGATAGACGAACTTCAATGGTCTTGGCATTTCCTCGATCGTCAATTCATTCATTGAATATGTTCCTCATTGGAGAGATCATTCTTTGTTGGGTAGCACATTCTTCATTTGATATAATAATCATTCAGAAGCTCTCCTCTTTCTGACCCCTTCTTCCCAATTCCACCCAAATTATGAAAAGTTTCCAACTTCATAATTTATGTTTATCAAAATAAATTATGCTAGCACAACAATGATGGCATAATTAATGTACTGCGTTGGCACCATTAATTAGCTCATTTAATTGGCATAATTATAGTTGGTGGAGTTTAGAGGTTATCTCTCAATAACGGGTTGTGGGTGGTCCCTACCTCTATATTCAAAATGGGGGTTAGTTCAGGTGGTCCCCACCTCTTAACATTCACATGAGAGGTTATGGCTCGGGTGGTCCCCACCACCATAACCCATGCTGGGGGGGTTTATAAAATAAAAATGGTATACATTTTTATTTTATTTTAATAATTTATGAAAAAAAAAAATATCTTTCACTCTCGACCCCTGTGGTAGGGGGATTGGACCCCTTAAGCGAATACCAGCACTGCGAGTTCATTGGTGCCCTTGGATTTCAATTCCAACCACTGGTTCAAAAGTTACAAAAAACCCCTAGTACGTTTACTGAACCTACATGAATAAAAGTTCCGAAATTCATTACGGGCACAACAGACCTCAAAATCATGCACTGTAAATTTTTGCGGACTTGTAAGATTCCAATATATATTTTTAAAAAAATTAACATGGAAATTCTTGGTCTTTAAATTATCCCCATATCATGGATTTACGTCCCCGAATGCCACATCACAAATCTAGGAAAACAAGTGGTGGTACTGAGCATGAATCTGAGCCTCCCCCTCCCATGTTTTCTCTTGGAGGTTCATGTGATGCCAGTGAATGCACACCAGAGGTATCGACCACCGATGAAGCACTTGCTCCTGTTGATCCTCAATCTGCATTGGAACCTCCAAAAACATCACCCCATTGTCGACGTCCAGCTTGTCATGGACGATGACATGAGATAGGTCATGCACGTATCTACTCAGCTGGGATACGTGGAAGCTGTCGTGCACCCTGTGCAACTGAGGGGGAAGTACTAGGCGTTATGCCACTTTTCCAACTCTTATGAGGACCTAAAAGGGTCTAATGAACCTCAGAGATAACATGCCTCCATATCCAAATATCCACAAACCTCATCAAGGTGAGACCTGTAGTAAGATGTGGTTTCCATCATTGAATTCCATAGGTCTCAGTATTCTATCATGATAAGACTATTTACTGATCTGTGTAGTCTCCATCCACTCCTAAATGATCTGAACCTTCTATGTGTTTTCCCATACCATCTCTGGTCCCACTAGTGCTAACTCTCCTGGGTCAGTCTAGAAAAAAGGTGATTTGCAAGGTTTCTCATACAACACCTCAAAAGGTGCCTTCCCAATGGTGAAGTGATAGATGTTGTTTTATACAAACTCCACCAAGGTAAAGTGATCCTCTCGTCTACGTCTGAAGTCGAGGACCAAGCACGCAGAATGTCCTTGAGAGTCTAAATGGTCTGGTCAGTCTGGCCATCCGTCTAAGGATGGAAGGCAGTGCTCAAATTAAGATGCATCCCAAAAGCCTCCTACCACCACTTCAATAGTTGGGAAGTGAAATGTTTATCATGATCAGAGAAAATCATCAAGGGTAATCAGTGTAGCCGCACAATCTCATGTACACAGAGGCATCCCAAGATCTCTACTGAACCCTGCTCTCTGATTGGTAGGAAGTGGGCCGACATGGTGAGTCAATTGATGACCACCCAAACTGAATCATGCCCCCTGGATGTATATGGAAGTCCTATCATGAAGTCCATGGATATCCCATACCACTTCCACTCTGGGAAATCTAAAGGATAAACCATGCCTGCTGGTACCTGATGATTTTCCCTCACTTGCTGACAAGTGAGGCATCGAGAGACAAATTCTTCTACTGTTTTGTTCATTCTCAGCCACCAGTGATGTCTTCAGAGGTCTTGGTACTTCTTCGCCACTCTTGGATGTACTCCTAGAGAGGATGTGTGGAACTCCATCAACACTTCCTCCCGAAGTGACACTGGTACCATGGTACGCCCTCTAATGAGGATGACGAGCTCCCCACCATGAAAAAATCAATTAGGTGCATGTCCTATGGATATCTGAGCACATCGAGTCTCATAGTCATCATCCCCACACTAAACCTCCATGGCTCGTTGAAGAAGTAGCGTAGTGACTTTGAGAGTCTGATGAAATGATGCTCCATCCCAGTCCACGAAGGATATTTTCAAAGTGTCATGCTACTTTGTTGCCTCTCCTAGTAGATGTATACCAGATCTCCTGCAGAGTGAATCTTCTAAAATGTTCCCCTTCCCATGTGTATAGACAATCTCGAAGTCATAGTCCAGGAGGAACTCAAACCAACATCTCTATCCCAAGTTCCGGTCCTTATGAGAAATGATATATCAGAGACTATTGTGATCAGAGTGCACTATAAAACGTTCTCCCATTAAGTAATGCCACTACACCTTCAGCACAAAGACCACAATTACTAAATCTAAGTCATGGGTTGCAGAGTTCTACTTGTCAGTATCTATCTCAACTTTTGAATGCTCTGCTGACACTTACCCATCCACAGGAAAGGCTCCCCCTTTCATCAATGCATACAGAGGTGCCTCTACCCTGGGAAAGTCGAGTAAAAATCTCTTGTAGTACCTATCCAAAGCAGAATTCACCCTCCCTTTGAGAAGATAATCCAGGAAATATATTTTGAAAAGATGTCCCCATGCACTGCCACTCCTGTTTGGAACTAAAAACTCCAAACTCCTACTTCCACAAGGGTAAGTCTGGACGACTCATGAGTCATCCGCTGCACCCTCAAATGCATGAGTCCTTCCTGTGCTTCCTGGGTTTCCTTCTCCCTAACCAAGTATAACACTATTACAACATTATAGAGAAAATATAAACTTGTTTCCTATTACAGTCAATCTGAGCATGAACTGTGGTTTCCCAGTCCATACCCAATCTAACTCCGTAATGTCTCGACGCTGCCACCAAGTGGTTCCAACCGAAACTCTCACCTCATGGGTCAGATCACACCATCGGCGTACGTGTGATTATTGAGCCTCCTCCCAATGGTATCTCCAGATGTGAGGGTCAAGTCAATGGATTAACCAGAAACTCTAGTTCTTGAATAGGATTCGTGGAAAGAAGGAAGGATTGGTACCTATTTCTATATATACGGAAGCTACTAGTAGACACCGATCGTACCTCGAATCATTTCTACAGCCCTTGGATCACACTCCTCGACCACATGCATCTACTCCCTTACCCTATCCTTTAACTCCCTGGTCATGGTGGGGTCCACAAAAGGGGGGTGGTTTTGACATGTCAAAATGTACACCAGATAATGCTGCTCTCATTGAACTACTTCCATGTCTACAACCCAGCAGATTCATCTATCCCTATCACACCCTCTTCCCAAAATATTTTATATGCCCAAGTCTCTGAGACTGGCGTCAGTTTCCTGCTTTCCCACTACAAACATTCATTGGCTAAATCCACTCAGCTAAAGAACATTCAACCACAATGGTTATCTCTAGCACCCTAACATAAGTAGGAATGCATTGAGGATTAGTGCTATCTCAAATGTCTTTAAACACACCTCGCTCGTAAGTCCGATCCCTAAATCACTGATCATCTTGTATTAATCGAGTACTAGGAATGGTCGGTATGCCTCGATGAATACTCAACTATTGACATGTCATTCTGCTGAATCTATAGAAGCTCTAGAGAACTCCCAACCACCTCCTCAATCCAGTTCTTAGTTTCCTACGAGTCGAGCTCACCTCAGAACCTGAGGTATATCTGATGTTGAATCACACCTAAGGTACTAAGCCTATATATGTCCTCTACCGGTATTGCTGGTTGTAACTGCTGACCAATGGCGAGTGATATAGATGACACACATATAGAAGGTACTATGTCGGGAAATGGTCCACATACCGAAGCCTCATAACTATACAGACCATCCTCATGGTCTCTCACTAAAAACATATAGTAGATAAGGTCACCATATGCTATTCTAGTGTCTCAACTAGGCAGGAAAACACAGCCCTTAGCTGCATGGGAATCTGTCTCACATCGAAACATCAGAGGCCTCTGTAGATGGATCTTGTTCAATGCGCTCAATCGGCATGCACCGTCCACCAGTGCTACTGGTGGTATCTTCTACCCAATGGGTGGTGGTGTTGCTAGTACACCACTTGAAGGTGCCAACATAGTAAGAGGGGTCCTGCACTGGAGCCTCATCGTTCAACGAGTCATCATCTTGCACTCTCTTGGGAATCCTTGCTGGCTATCTACGCCGTGGCATACTAATAAGGAAAAGGTGCCCCATGGTCATTTAGATATAATTGGTGAACTAACACAAAGAGATTGCAAGGAAAAATCTTTAGAACACACACACAATCAGTGTTTTAATGCACAGAGTCAGAAATTAGAAGACTGGGTCCAGATGTCTAGATATGTCAGACGCCGCATCAAAACTGGATTCACTAAACTGATAACCACACTCAATACATATTACACTATTTCCGTTAAAAAGATCAGAGTCCTATTTTATATGGTAAAACCAACTCCTCTGATACCATTTTGTCACGACCCATCCCCTGGGGCCCGTGTCGTGACTACCCTATTCCTGCCTTCCATAGCCCAGGGGCTGGAGACAAGCACCTAAAGGAATATTCCATAAAACTGGGAAGGCATGGCCTCTATAACCTGTACACACACACAAAAAAGCACCCAACAAGATATGAACACAAGTAAACTATATAAAAAAACTGTGCAAAAAGAAAGCAGGGCCAAAATACAAACCCAAAAGTAAACGTACATGTATAACTAAAATACAATAAAAATATAATAAATAAAGATACCTACTGGGTAATCCATCGAGATTCCTACCTGAAAGGTAGGTACAAATCACCTCCTCATCACTTCATGTCTTCTAGGATCCTCTGCGTACCGACACATTGTATGGTCCACCTCTGGGCACCATCTAGTCCTCATACCCTCGTCCTTAGTTTGAAATGTCTGTCATCTGCACCAAACAAAACAAGGTGCGGGCATAGACCCTATTGGGGTGAGTGTAATGATACTTAGTACGGACCCAGAGACCCTCAAGGTCTCACAATATCCAAAAAGGTTAAACCAAAAAGCATTAAATCAACTGACAAACCTACATATCTATATGCACAAACCTATACCTGCATTATCAAGTATGCCCATCTCAACCATGAGGAAACATAGAGTCCAACTCAAAAGAACAAGCTCAACTGTTCCACAAAGTATGCAATACAATGAAGGTAAGTACCACATAGGTATGCCACATAGAATAACTATTACCCTGAAGGAAAAAATAACACAAGGTACAGACTCATCTCATAACAGGTATAACATAAGTACGGTAGTAGAGATGATTATATGTAACTAATAATTCATCTTAATCTATTAAGAGGAAGACCCAGGACAGATTTTAGTACATCGTCAGACCCACACAAGATCTGAGTAGTACTCTAGTTTGTCGTCAGACCCACACATGATCCTAGTACATCTCCAGTACATTGTTAGACCCACACAGGATCCTAGTACATCTCCAGTACGTCATCAGACACACACATGATCCTAATACATCTCCAGTATATCATCATACCCACACATGATCCTAGTAAACCTCCAGTATGTCTTTAGACCGAAACTAGATCTTATTACATCTCCAGTACGTCGTCAAACCCACACATGATCCTAGTACATCTCCAGTACGTCGTCTTACCAACATAGGATCCATGTACATCTCATGTACGTCATCAGTCCCACACAGGATCCGAGTAAATATCCAATACGTTGTCAGACCCATACTGGATCCTAGTACGTCTCCAGTATGACGTCATACCAACACAGGATCCTAGTATATCTCCAGTAAGTCGTCAGACCCACAAATGATCCCAGTACATTGTCACAGGCAGCTACAGGGTTCCTTCACTAAGCTCGCTTGTTTCCATGAGGGCCTTCTCCTGAAGCCACTGGTCGATAATCCAACATCCCCTAAATCCAAAAAATAATTATATCAAAGGACCTCCATGTCATAGGGGTATCAACACAATAGAAAGTCCACTAAACAGACGCCCGGTCTATTTGTTATTATGAATTTTGTCCTGAGGGCCCAGTTGGATTCGTGCTCGATCCAACCTGACAATACACCAACATTATCAGAATATTCATTGGGGTATAAAAAAATGGTCATTTCACTTCACAGATTTTGGCACCACAAACGGTTCGTCAAACCAATTCCCAGAGAAAATGTTATGGCCAAAAGAGAGTATATGGTCGAAACTGGTCCGGGTTTGGGCTGACCTGGTCGGGATGACCTGGCCCAGGCAACCCGGTTCGGGTCGACCCTGCCTGACCTGATGGATTCAGCTCGGCCCGCACTGGACGTTATATCCCACTGGGCGTCCCGGCCTGGGCAGCGGTTTGCGGGGTGGCAGGGTAGCGGCGAAGGCCATGGGTGGCGCGAGGCTATGAAGGCCGCGGGTTAACAGAGGCCATGGGGGCCACAATGGCCGCGGGGCGGCATGAGGTGGCGCGGAGGCCATAGTGTGATGGTCTGCCAAGACTGTTCAGATGGCCATCCATCCTCTCCATTTGGCGTGTTTACGTGCCTCACCTTTGCTGGTGGCATGTTCGGCCAACTTCTCTTCGTTCGTTGTCATGGCATAGAGCCGCCATCTTCCAATGCGAAGAACACACCATTCATGAAGAATTAAAGAGGGGTCGGGCCATGTTTGTTTGGACTGCACCCTCCTCTTTAGGGCAGTAGCAAGCGAATCATGGGGGGTTGATTCAATGTGAGGGGATGAAAATAGCAATGATCAATTTAAAACACTCCCCTACCTTAGTGGTTCATTGACATTGATTAGGAGGGATAGGTGGACTTCAGTTGCGTTAGCGTTTCCTTGATCGTCAATACATCCTTTGAAGACGTTCCTCTTTGGCGAGAGCATTCTTTGTTGGGGAGAACATTCTTCATTGGAGAGAATAATTCTACAGAAGCTCTCCTCTTGCCAACTACTTCCTCCCAATTCTACCCAAACTGTGAGAAGTCTCCAAATTCTTAATTTATTTTTAAAAAAATAAATTAGGTTTTCACAACCAATTTGGAATAATTAATGTACTACGATGGTACCATTAATGAGATCAATTAATTGGAATAATTAAAGTTGGTGGAGTTGAATGGTGTTCTCTCATTAAGGGGTTCAGGTGGTACCCTCCTCTAAATTCAAAATGCTGGATAGTTTAGGTGGTCCTCACCTCTTAACAATCAAATGGGAGGTTTAGAATCGGGTGGTCCCCACCAATATAATCCATGTTGGGGGCTTTTTAAACTAAAAATGTTAGAGATTTTTATTTTATTTTTTTCTCTCACGATGAGAAGAAAAAATATATTTCACTCTCGACCCACTTCGGTCAAGGTGAAGGTCCTCATAAGTGAATGCTGGGGTTTTGAGTTCAATGGTGCCCTCAGATTTCAATTCCGAGCACCTGTAAAAAATTTACAAAAAAACCCGCTCATACGTTTACTGAACGTACCCGAAAAAATGTTCATAATTTTATTCTGGAAAACCGTGACATGGAGTCACACGCCGTCAATTTACGCAGACTCATAAAATTCCCATATATATATATATATATTTTTAAAAATTACATGTAGGTTCTAGGTCTTTATAGTCATAATAAGTTATTTCTTGAATTTAATTTTTTTTTCACATTATTAGATTGTATAACATTCAATCTTGTTTTCTTAATGTTTTATATTTTTAGAGAAGAATTATCTATGTCTTTTCATATAAATAGATGATAAATTTTAAAAACCTTTATGAATATTGTCAGTTTTTTATGATTTAAACAATCCATACTTGATTGTTTAAAAAACCATGATAATGTGTATTCTGATTTCCATGTGTGTTAATATTCCATGCATTGAATTCCAATTAAAATTTATCATGGTTATGTGTTGTGGAATTTTTGAAAAACATGGTTATAGAAATTTATATTTTGAAATATTCAAAAAATTACCATCATTATTATTGATAATTCATATGAAAATTTAGAAAATTCCACATGAATGAAATTCTCCGATTTTTTAATGATTCCATTAATTTTATATTAATCTATTAATTTGTTCTATGGATGTTTTGGGAATTTATTAAATGGGTTTTTATTTTTCTTTTATTAATATTGTAAAATGATAAACATGATTTTAGGTATCATTTTTGAGACTAAAAATGGATAATATTATTGATATTATTCAATTTAATACATATAAATGATTTTTTTGTTTGAAATGAAATTTCCTCACATGTTGTTTAAAACGACATTTATTATGTGAAGCATGTCTAATGTTTAAATAATTTATGTAGTCACTATGAGATTTTTTGTATACGAAACATGAGAATTAAAAATTATCAACATGTTGTATTTAGAATACGAAAACATGTTATGTAATGATCATGTTATACTGAATTATCAAAACTAAATCATGTTACCTTATTTTTAGTGGATAATAATTTTTTCATGAGTAGTGAAATTTTTGTTGATTTTTAATATTATTTATTAAAAGTTTTAATCATATTAATACATTATTTATAGTTTTAGTTTTTTCTTATGAGAGAAAGGTTTATTTTGAATATTATTAATGAATTTTGTATATGTAATATGGTATTTGAATTTAGAATAATAACCTAACATGTAAAAACATTCAAACAAAGTTGGAAGTATGTTTTGTCACTAATAAGTAAAACATATAATATTTTTTTAAGAATCATAATAACTATCGATGAGATAGTTGATGGTACTTTTTTCATTTAAAATAGTTTAATGTTAGGGATCATTAAATTATAATCATGATGCTTATATATATTTGACTTGGGAATTTTGAGTGTTAATTATTAATGAATTATTTATTAATGGATAACTTTAGGTGATGACATGTCACTCAAAAATAATGTTTTTGAATTATAATATGTTTTTTTAAAGATGTTGAGTAATAAAATTAATTATAATGAATCCAACTCCATTATCTACTTATGCTTCGTATCATGGGAAAATTATGTTAGTTTTTGAGAAGATGTCTCTTACAGTTTAGAACCTATACTCCTTATATAATGGTGTGTTGTATTGTGGTTGATATTATGACTTCACATACCTTCTATAAAAATTTTAATCACATAATTTTGGAAATAAAATAAAAGGGTTTTTTTTTGGAATATCATGAAAATCATTAATGGATAATTTTTATTCCAAACATAAATTTAAATGAATGTATAGATGAAGGCTTTTGATCATTAACCTATTGGTTGGGTTTCAAATGATTGATCTAGGTTAGTTTCTAGTGTTAAGTATTCATTTTTATGAGGATAGTGATCCCAGTTTATACCTTATGAAATTTTAAATTAAAACACATTTTAATCTATGTGGGTGAGTTAAAAACCATTTTGATTCTGTATACTAATTTGAAAAAACTTATTAGAAACATCTTATAATAGTTGTACATAACATTAATTATTTTTGTATAGAACATATTGGATCTTGTAAATTCTTTATGTAATAATCCATTAATCTATAAAGGATTCATTTGAGAACACTTGATAAAGAAACTGTATAACACATATCACTGATGGTATGTTTTTTACTCGTTGTGTCAGAAGATTTCTTATTCAAAAAAATATTCTCTTCAACTGTTTGATCATAATAAATTTTTTCAATAAGATTTTTTCTATGCATTGTCAAAGGAATTTAGGAAAATAAGTTAAAATAGCGAAACAATATTCAGTTAGAACCTCAGAAAAGATATACATATCAAACCATCCACCATTAAATCAAATTGTCAACTTTTTCTTTCAAGAGTTAATGAATTTAAAAATTTCATCACATTGAATAATTTATCAGAAAAATTATGAATGAATAACACATATAAATTATATCGAACAAAAAATAAAAATAATTAGTTACAACTAGAAATATATATTTTTTAGAAATATCATATAAGGAATTTTGGTTGGAATGTATTTTTTTTTATTTTGGTGTATATTTTTATTATTGTGCAACTAATATAAATAAAATTAATTAATATAAACAAACCACTTAGATATAATTAAATAGAGTGTACTATATAGATAAAATGTCACTAATTAGATTTGTTTTTGTCTATATTTGTTTTTAATCCACTTTGGAAAACATCATGTTGAATAATCTATTTAAGGGTTCACATAGATAAAACTCCACTCTAATTAGCACATAAATGATTCCATTTGTGAAACAAGTTAATAGGTGCATCCCTATGTATTTATATAACGTGTCCTAAATATCATAACCTTAACTCATTGATCTTTTTGTTAATAATATCCACTCAAATTTCCTTTCAAACACATTTTTTTGGGTTTGTGATGACACTTCATGAACTATGATTAGTTTTCTAGCTGAAGAATCCTTAGATAAATATACAGTGTTATAATAGTTTTAGAAGAAAGTCACCAATGATTACCAATGAGTTTGTCAGAAGGATCAATCTTTCAATAAATGTAAAGAATGATGGTCATTTCACAATACTATTAGAAGGTGAGTTAACCATATGTTTTAGTGATTAGTTATCCAGATGTTGATAAATTAATTTTATTTTAAGGAGGTTATGTATATGATTTAATAACTATCATCATGGTGATTATGGAAAAAGGAAGAGGCTCAAGGGAATTCTTAGCTATAGGTGATTGGTAACCTGGTTGAGAGAATCTATGGGGAGTTAATAATGATTATTTACAAAATATAGATTAAAAATATATTATGTTAGTGAAACTATATTACTTATTGGGGACATATTTAAAAGGTTATGGTTCTATTTTATGAGATATCAATTGATCATTGGTTTAGTGGTCTATGTTGTTGATAAGTCATAGTGATTGTAAACTCTGTACTATAGATTAAATAAACTAGTGTAATACATGTCATGCAGATGTTTTTATACCTATCATTAATGTTAGTTTTGTGTTTGATTTTGGTGTAAATAGTTTTGAGTAGGTGAAAAATGTTAATTAATTGGAATTAAGTGTTTCTTCCATGTTCTAATACACTAATAATTGGAGAATTTTACATGGTTCCATGATTTCAATTTTTTAGTATTTTGTTGAGTAAACGTAAGGAAACTGATGTTTTATGGTGGTATTATAGAAAAATAATTATTAAATTCATTGTTCTCATATGATAAATATTTTACTCATAAATAAATAGAGAATAATTATTATTTTTTCAAATATTCTCCATTTAGTGGGAGTCGTTGTATCTGAAAGGGACAACATCAGAAGATAGAAATGTCACCATCAATAGATTTAATAGAATTGATTTATGTTTCTAGAGGACATTAGTATTGGATTATCACATCTAGATGGATTGGTAGGTTATATTAAAGGTTTTTAGATTTAGTGAAATGGGGGAAATAGATTTGTAAAGTATAAACAATAATGAAACAAGTCTCGAGGGGATTTCGATAAGATAATATTTGTTAGGTCCGCAAAGATGAGTTCTCTGGGGGGGGTGAATCAGGTTATGACTAATTTTAAATTAAAGAATGTTTTTATCTTGATTCCATGTTAATAAAAACAATATCATCTCTCTTTCCCATTGAATAATGTAAACAGAAAGTAAATCATGCACATGACACACCAATTTTTACTTGGTTCACCACTAAGGGCTTCGTCCAAGGAGTATATGCCGATAGGTTTTCAGTCGTACCAAATTCCACTAAACTTCACTAGTTGTGGATCACAAGGTTCGGTCACTGTCATTATGTCCCAGGATCACTACCTTTATAATGTTTTGGGTTACCTCACTGCTTTACCAAGGTCCACTCCCAATTTCTCTCTCTTTGGATCACTGCCGGTGGAGAGGATCACCTTCTACCTCTTCCTTTTCTCACTGCTCCAGAAAGGATCCACTAACAGTTTATAGACTTGTTGGTCTCTTCATTTTCATGAATACATGCATCCTCAACTTTTGATAGATGATCTGTTAATGTCCTACTTTCATCCACTGATGAATATCCCATTTCCTCTTAACCACTGAGAAATTAACTTTGGGAACA
The DNA here is from genome assembly GCA_963277665.1 of Viscum album. Taxonomy (NCBI): domain Eukaryota; kingdom Viridiplantae; phylum Streptophyta; class Magnoliopsida; order Santalales; family Viscaceae; genus Viscum; species Viscum album. The sequence continues at coordinate 1,686,905,703 of OY728163.1, read as the reverse complement.
CCTTCTCAAAGAACCCTACTTCGCGAGGCTCTCAATTTCGTGAAGCTCAAACAAGCCTTTGCGAAGATCCTTCTATTTCGCGAAGCTCACAATTTCGCAGAGCACAGACCATCGCAAAGCTCAAGACTTAGAAATGCGTAGGCCGTCGCGGAGCTCAAGTTGTTGTAAAGGGACGTCCCTTGCGAAGCTCACTGAGCCAACATGGAGCACACGACCTTCGTGTAGCTAGAATATCCGCCGCGAAGCTCTTCTTTCGCGAAGCACACTGCCTTCGTGAACTTACTTTTTGAACCGAGAGAAAAGTATATTATCTGAAATTTCTCTCTACTTATCTCAAGGGGATTAGCCTCTATTTATATGCAATTTCACCGACCCTTGACCCTTCTGTGTGAAGTCAGTTCCACGTCATCATCAATCATGAATCTCTGAAAGTTCCACCGGAATTCTCTCAAAATTGTGAATCACCATGACAATTTTCTGATCGCAGAGCTCATCGTAATCGTGGAGCATCACCGTCAACAGTCCTTCATGCCTTCTTCATGAATCTCCCTCACAAATCCCTTCAACACTGTGATGCACTTCAACTCGGCCATTCGCAATGCTTTGACCTAATTGCGCTCAATCTCCGCTATCATTCTTCTAGACTTCGCGAATTCGAAAACCTGAAGCCTCTCTTCATGAAATTCATGCCATGGACTTATTCAATTATGATCTTCATGGAAATCCTATTTCCGTGATGCTCACCAAACGCCAAATTTTGGACCCCAAAAATTTGGCAAACACTAGAAAACAACACCACCTTATACTGCTCTTTTGTACCACCTCCAGATCGTTTGTTCCTTTGTCATCGTTCTTTGTCAACAAGGATTGTCAATAACTTCTCTAGAACTTGACAATTCTCCATGGAAACCTTCTTTTTCAACATAAATAATCAACCCAAAAATTCTGCAATATTACATTGTGGGATTTTTTCCCACCAATCTCCCCGTTTTGGTTTGATGAAAACTTTTCGTAACTTTTCTCAGAATGATTTTCTACACGTTGATACCTCACTGAGTCTAATTCCAGCTGCTACTAACATTTGCCTCATGTGGTTCTAATTGCATTCAAGGATTCACTTAACACATATTCTAAGCCCACATGAGAAATGCTCAGCATGAGAAGCAAGAGTATTATGAAAATTTCATTAATGAATCATTTCATGTCATACCCCAATTGTCGATTCCAAACTGATACCACTTGAAAAATTGATACCAATTGTTGAACCACTCTAATACCATTTGGTGATATCTCGACACCTTCTCACACCTTTCCAACATCATTGTTCTTCTTTTATCACGATCCTCAGCTATCGTGATTTCTATGCTTCGATCGATCAATTCTAGCTTCATCATATTTATTATTCTCCCCCTATCTCATTTATATCGCCCTATATTATTGATCCACCTGTCAGCTTCTCCCCATATCAATTATGATTTAAAAAATTGTGAGACTGTCTTCCCCATGTATAATCACTATTTTCTCCCCATTTGTCAACGAACCCAATGTTCACTACATTACAGTCTGTAACAGAGTAGAGAAAACATATCAGCACAGTGGGGAAAAACACATACTACCTCGGGGAGAGGGGGGTGTTTCCACATCCACACTCTTCTATGTGTGGGGAGTCGACTGAACTCCTAGAGCCAGGCGATGCCTCTCAAAATTTTCTTTGGGTAAGGCCTTTGTCAGGATGTCTCCAAACTGTAGTTCTATAGGCACATACTCTAACTTCAAAATCCCCTGATCAACCTTCTCCTTGATAAAATGATACTTTATATCAATGTGATTTGTTTTTGAGTGATGTACGAGATTTTTTCTGATATTTATAGCACTTGAGTTATCATAGTGGATTCCGATCAAATACTTCACTTCAACTCCCATATCTTCAAGATGCTGCTTCATCCATAATAACTGTGTGCATGCTTGAGTGGCCCCAATATACTCAGCTTCTACAGTGCTCAATAAACTTCAATCTTGTTTCATTCTTAGACAAGAAATACACAATCCAACAAGATAGAATGCACCTCCTGACGTTGATTTTCTTTTCATCTACTGATCTGGCCCAATCTGCATCTGTGTAACCCAATAACATTGATTGACATTTGTCATTATACATCAGACCGAAATCTATGATGCCTTTGATATTCCAAAGTATTCTTTTCACTACAAGCATGTGGCTTTATTTGGGATCACATTAATATCTCGCTTATTGGCATGTGGTGAAAACAATATATATCCTTGTTGCGGTCAAGTACAACCAACTTCAAATAATTTGCCTGTATTCTATGATATTATCTGCCTTACCATCCTCATATTTTGATAATTTCATCCGGGTAGAAACCATAGTCTTCATCTCCGTGGAATTATCCATCCCAAACATTCTTAGAAGCTCCATGGCATATTTGGATTTTGAAATGAAAGTTCCATTACTTCTTTCTGTCACCTGTAAACCAAGGAAAAATGTTATCTCTCCAATAATTGACATTTCAAACTCATTTTTCATGAATTCCGAAAACTATATGCACTGAGCTTCATCTGATCCACCAAATATTATGTCATTGACAAAAACCAACAACATAATCATTTTATTAATATTGTTGTGGAAATAGAGATTGTAATAAATTCCCCATGCTGGAAATCAAGTTTCATCAAGTACTAATCAAGCCTTGAGTACCATGATCTTGGTTCTTTTTTTAGCCCATACAATGCATTCTGTAGCCAGTAAACTTTGTTCTCATTCTCATGAATGAGAAAACCATCTGGCTGCTCAATATACATCTCCTCTTCTAGAACACCATTCACGAATGCTGATTTGACATCCATCTGGAACACATTGATCATTCTTTGCACTGGTATGGCCAAAAATAATCTGATTGTCTCTAGCATTGCAACTGATGTAAATGTCTCATCAACATATATTCCCTCTATCTGGGAGTATCCCTTGCACACTAGCCATGATTTTTTTAGAATCATTATGCCATCTTCATTCATCTTGTTGCATAGACCCATTTAGTCCCGATGACATTCTTGTCTGTTGGCCTCGAAACAATCTCCCATGTCTGGTTCTTCTAAATCTGATCAAGCTCTTCATTCATTTCCCGATCCCAGTTTTCATCTTCAGCTGCATCGGAAAAACATTTCTGCTCCACCTGAGATAACAATGATGTTTTTTGTAATGATTTCATTCATCGAGTCTGAACTGGAGCTGTATGATCACCAATGATATTCTGCCTTTCAATTTCAGCTCGATGCTTTGGATTCCTTACAGACAAAGACATGAAACATTCTTGTTAATCATCAGTATCTTCTTTTGAATCAGCCTCCTCCACTTCTTCTCCCCCTGTGTTGATTACCTCAACATCACATTCATCAAGAAACTATTCACTGGGTCATTGAGTGTTCTGTTCATTTTCATCTATAGTGACATCATTACTCTAAACATTTTTTTCCAGCCTTTTGTCAAAACATTTATCTGCTTTTCTTTCCCTGAGTAGCCAAGGAATATCCCCTCATCTCCTTATGAATCAAACTTCTGGTGATTTTCGTTGTTGAGAATGAAGCAATTACTCCCAATGATTTGAAAGTATTTCACCGTTGGCTTCTTTCCGTACCACATTTCATACGGAGTTTTCCCTTCCTTCGAACACAATTAAGATCTATTTGAAATATAGACTGATGTCAAAACTGCTTCCTTCCAAATTTTCTCGTGTAGGTCCTTTTAAATAAGCATCATTCTGGCCATGTTGTTTATGATCCGATTACTCCACTCGACCACTCCATTCTGTTGGGGAGTTCTCACTGATGAATCTTGATGACTTATCCCGTGTTTTCTCGAGATAGTTTTCAACTTGACTGTTTGTGAATTCCATGCCATTATCAGTATGAAACATCATAATTTTCTGCCCAAGCATCCTTTCTAATTCCCTCATATACTACTTTATGCAACTGAACACCTCTGTCTTATGGGTAAGGACAAATACCCAGGTCATTCGTCTATGATCATCAATTAAAAGTACATAGTACCTTTTCCCATTTATTTCTCATGGTGAGATAGGTCCACATACATCTGCATGCACCAATTTGAGCACTCTAGTTGATTTATGTTACTTTGTCCTGTATGTATTTTTGATGATCTTCCCTTGTTGGAAAGCATCACTCGTATGAATTTTATCACGTGATAGTTTGGGAAGGTCTCTAGAAACATCACACTTTACGAGATCTTCTATAGATGGTTGGTATAGATGACCGAGTCACTTATGCCAAAGCTAGTTTGCTTCCTCTCTGGATAAAAGTCATGTATCTTCTTCCCATCATACAAGGTAAAGATTTCCCCTTTTCCTTTTCCCTTGCAGAACAACTACTTCATCTTTTCTTTTCACAACACACATCTTCTTGGTAAATCAGATAGAATTCCCAGAGTCACATAGTTGACTGACACTGAGAAAGTTATGACTAAGACCCTCTACTACCAAGACATCATCACGTCTAATTTCTTTCCCCCCCAAAATTGCCTATTCCTGAGCCAACAGTCTTCATGCCTTCATCATTTTCAAATTTGACAACTCTTTCTTTGTCATATTTTATGCCTGTAACAAGATCCTTATTACCCATCATGTGAGATGTGCAAACACTATCAAGGATCCACACACCAGAGCGATCTGATACATTAAGGGAAAATCTCTGCCACCACAACCTTCTCATTTTTCTTCTTCTAGGTCCATAATTTTTCTTTCACACTCGGCATGGATTGAGGCTTCTATCCTTTCTCATAGTATAATGGACCAGCTTCATCTTGCAAAGTAGAAAATCTATTATGAATTTTTAACTCACCTGTCAGTTTAATAATCTTCTACTTTCCAATATTTTGATTCTTCTTTGAAACATTTCTCTGAATGTTTGAAGTGAAGTACCTAGCCATGTTCCCAAATCCTTCTCTCCAAAACCAGTGTCCTTTGAAATATGTTTTGAAAAACCGTTCTTTGTTTGGCTACAACCTCTGTTCTTGTTCCCTTGTATATCTCTTGGTTATAGAACACACATACTGTGAATGTCCCATCTTCCCACAACAATAACACCTGATATAAGGTGAATTACATCATATTACTTCAGCACTATGAGTTTCCCCATGGTATCTCTGAATATTCTGATTCTGATTTGTGCCCAAATCAACATTCAATCTTGGGACGGGTTGTTGCGGTCTGACTTCAATTGCCACAAATTTTAGCTTCTGATCAATCCCTGAATCAGCCATAAAATTTGAGCTGAATTGCAGCTTCTTTCCTACAGAACTACTAGGCTCCTCCTTCATCTTTTCAGTCATCGGAATAACCTGCTTTCAAAATAATGTATTGGGAATCAAGGGTGTATCCTGGTCTTTAACATTCCTCCACAGACTGACAACTTATTCTTTAAGCTCTTTGATATGCTTGACACGATCTTTCACTTTTCTGTTCAAGCCATCGATTTGACTTTTCTCTTCTTCAGTCTTGATCATACACTCACTAACTGATTCTGAGTTCTCTAGTGTTGATGTCTTGAGTTTCTCAATTTCATCCAACAAATCATACTTTTCATCTTCCTGCTATTTCATATAGAGTTTGTAATCACAAACAACTTTATTCGCTTTCTTCATATTGGGTCTCCAAACATCTATCTCCTCAAGAGCTGCTTCCAATTCATCTTCCATGTCAATTCTTCCTTCAACATCTTCTTCTTCTTCTCTAGTGTCAGTTTCCTCCTTTTCCTGATGATTATCGATGACCGCCACCATAGCATTTTCTCCTCGATCTTTGAAGTTCTCTATTTCCTCAACCTCTTTAACCACAGACTCATCTCAACTGTCTATTTCTTGTGAAAGAAGATTCTTTTTCTTGAAGAATTTTCTCTTGAACTGCTTATTACCTTTCACAAAGTCTGAAGATTTCTTCTTCAGAATATCATTATAATCTTCATCATTTTCTTCTTGATACTTTTTGGGTCATCTTGCTGCGAGATGTCCATCCTTTCCACATCTAAAGCATGCAAGAGGTAGTTTCCCTTTGAACTTTTTTCCCTCATTGATAATTTGAGGAGAGGAATGAAATTACCTCATCTATCTATTATTCTTCCGGAGATTCTTCAATGGTGAGCTTTTACAAGGACTTTAATGCCACCTCTTTGGATTTCACCTTTTCCACAGCATCATTATCATCATTTCTCATTTCATATGCATCAAGAGTGCTATGTAGGTTATCCAATGTCGGCTCTTTTGGATCATTATCTTCTAGAAATAAAACCTTCTGATTGAACTAAGGTGGAATTTTCCTCAATATGTGCTTCACAATTTTCATGTCTTAAATAACTTCTCCAAGACCTCACATGTATTCAACTACAACATTTACCCTGTCAAAGAATGCATCAACAAAATCATTCAGGTTCATTCTCAAATCTTCATTCTTGTTCCACAACACTTGCAGCTTTGACTCTCTAACCATTGTATCCCCTTCATATATATTCAGTAACTTTTCCCACATGGCATGTGATGTTTTTCAATACATCACCTTTGTATATATATGATTGGATAGGGCTCCCCCTAAGGCCTTGATTGCTTTGGCATTTGCATTCAAATATTTATGCTCAACTTCTGATAATGCACAAAAATTATGATCAGTTGTTATTCCATGCATTTCTACTGTGAAAAAGTCTATTCCCAATGATCGGAAGTAGTTTTTCATCCGATTCTTCGATAGATGAAAATTTTTTCCGTCAAAGATCGAAATCCCTTTATGATTAGTGACCTCCACTAAGATAAGAACTACTGCCAAACTTTCCCTATAATACAAATTGTTAGGTCCACAAAGAGGAGTACCCTGAGAGTGGGGGGGGGGTGGATCAGGGTATGACTAATTTCAAATTAAATCCCTTTCTGATCTTTTTTCCCAGTTAAGCAAAACACTCTTCTCTCACTTTCCTATTGAAAAAATGTAAATAGAAAGTAAAGCATGCACACACCGAAACAATTTTTACTTGGTTCACCACTAAGGGCCACGTCCATGGAGCATATGCTGACATGTTGTCGGTCGTACCAAATTACATTAATCATCACTAGTTGTGGATCACAAGGTTGGTTCATGGTCACTCTGTCATAGGCTCACTGCCTTTACAAAGTTTTGGGTCATCTCACTACATTCCCAAGGGTTACTCCATATTTTTCTCTCTCTCTGGATCAATTCTAGTGGAGATGATCACTTTCTTCCTCTTCCTTTACTCACGGCTCCGGAAAGGATCCACTCATAGTTTATAGACTAGTAGGTCTCTTCATTTTCATGAATGCATGCATCCTCAATGGTTGATAGATGCTATGTTAATGTCCTACTTTCATCCACTGATGAATATCCCTTTACCTCTTAACCACTGGGCAATTAACATTGGAAAAACCTTCACAAGTCACCCTACTTCGTGAGGCTCCCAATTTCACGAAGCTCAAACAAGCCTTCGCGATGCTCCTTCCATTTCATTAAGCTCACAATTTCGCGGATCTCAGACCATCGCAATGCTCAAGCCTTTTCAATTCATAGGCCGTCACGGAGCTCAAGTCGTCGCAATGTGACTTCCCTCATGAAGCTCACTGAGCCAACACGGAGAAAAAACATTCACGGAGCTAGAATAGCCACCACAAACCTCTTCTTTTGCGAAGCACACTGCCTTCACGAACTTCCTTTTCAAATTGAGAGCAAAGTATTTTCATTGAAAATTATATCTACTTCTCTCGAGGGGGCCAACCACCGACCCTCGACCCTTCCGCGTGAAGTTAGTGCCACGTCATCACCAATCGCGAAGCTCCGAATGATCCACCAAAATACTCTCAAAATCACGAAGCACAAAAGAAATTTTCCGATCGTGGAGCTCGTCGAAATCGCAGAGCATCACCGTCAACATCCTTTGCGCCTTCACCATTAAGCTCCCTCGCAAAGTCCTTATCTTCCACGATGCGCTTCAACTCTTCTGTTCGTGAAGCTTTGACGTAATCATGAAGAATAGTCGACATCATTCTTCTGGTCTTCGCGGATTCCAAACCATAAAGCCTCTCTTCGCAAAACTCATGCCATTTCCATATTCAATTATGTACTGCTCTTTTGTACCACCTCCAGATCATCTGTTCCTTTGTCATCATTATTTGTAAACATGGATTATCATCAATTTCTCTAGAACTCGACAGTTTTCAATGGAATCCTACTTTGTCAACAAACACAATCAACCTAAAAATTCTACAATGTTACCTTGAGAGATTTTTTCCCAATAATATTTTTCACTAAACATCTTTGGGAAGAAAAATAAATTTTGAGTCAATTTAATCATAATTTGAAATATTTAAATGTCTTATTGAACATAAAAAAGTGTGCATTATTTAATATTTATTTATCCTGAGGGTATTAGAAGAATTATTTTAAATAGATCATGTTAATGATTTGAATTTAATTTGATCTCATATTGTGTTAATGGAGGTAATAATCACAATTGATGATTCATCTATATTATTGTTATAATATTTACTATAGTCATGGGATGAAATGTTGATGATATTATGTAACTCTTACAAAGGTAACATGGAACTCCCATCATCTAGGAGGTAGTTTTATCACATCTGAAATTTAAAATACTATTCTCGATATTTTTCAAAACACAAAACTCTGAAAATTTAGTGAAAACTGATATATTATTATTTAATTTAATATTTATCACATAGTTATTGAACTGACATAGACTAATAGGGCTGTGTTTATAATTAATATTATGTATACTTGTTTTATATAATTATTTTGTTAATATTAAATAGGTACTCAATTATTTGTCAAATATTTTAATATTTCAAAAATATGTTTTCTTAAAATCAAATTTGCTTATATATTGTTAGAGGAAATTATATTTTTGATGTTACACTTTTATAAATTGTAAATTATATGATTGAAATCATTTTTAAATCATCTTATAAAAAATTATATTAGGGAATTTTATTTATTTTTCTGATATGATTTATTTTTCAATGAATTGTGTAAAATATCATCTTTTCAAATAATATCATTTCATTTCAGAAAATCATGAAATTAAAATGTAAAATTATATTTTCTATTATTTATAAATGTATCATATGATCAATTTTATTATAATAATATAGTTTGAATCATAATGCTTCTTGATTTTGATTTAGGTAAATTTTTATGCTTATAATACAATTTTTTTAAAACCATTTGTCATTGCATTTAATGAATTTATATGGAACATGATTTTTAAAACTTATATATATTTCATTTCGAAACCATTATTTCCCTAATTATTATCAATATGTCCAAATTTAGTTAATACTAACATTTTAATTTTTTTCACTATTAATAGTAACCATCACAAAATTTATCACCTCACTAAAGAGTAAATTTGCTAATTATGGTTAAAAAAACATGACGATGAATTAAAAATACTTCGAATAGGTGAATTTATTTATTTTTATGAGATTAAAATTATTTTTGTCCGCCTTAATTTGAATCAGTGTCAATTTGGATCCAATTTACTTGAAAATGACATTTATATAATTCTAGGTAAGGAAAATTCAGAATTTCCACTCTCTTGACATTAATATATCTAATATTCTTGCATATAGTTAAAGAGATTTTATGAACCATTTTAAATTTTAATTAGAAATATTAATATATTTATTTTATAATGGTAATATATTTTTAATTTTTAGTGATTGAATAATTATCTAATATACTTATTGAAGTGAAACACTATATTTATTCAACTAATAGAAAAATTAAATTACTAGAATTAAACTTTTTAAAGGTAATATAGGCCAGATTAATTATTCATTTCAACAAATGTTTTTTATTATTATATGATTTTAATTAGGGTTTAATGTATTATATTATAATTCCATCTTTTTTTTATGTCTTTAAGGTCAATCATAATGAATATTTTCAAAAAATGGCATTAATGATATTTTATAATGAATATTATTTTTTAATTGATTGAAAATAAAAAAATGTATTATATTCATAAAAATAAATGGAATATGGTTGAAAAAATCATTAATTTTTTATTTATAGTTCGTTTTTCCTTTAATGTAGTCATTCAATAACCTTAACTGTTTGAAAGATTTTATATTTCTTGAAATGTCAAGAGGGATAACAAAGGGGAAAATAAAATATAGGGGTAAAAAAATTTCCAAACCATGAAAAAAATATTTCATATTATTATTTACAGTCACAATAATTTTAATTTATAATTATATAAATTTTAAACTATTTAAAAAATTTAATAATATATAATAATTTAATACATTAAGAGATTATAAAAAATTCCCTTCCCTAACTTATGGAAGGCCAACCCTTATCCCTTTTATTTTCACCACTTTTTTAAACATATAATGATAAAAAACTACCCAATTAAATTTTAAAAATACATAAACATTAATTATTGGTGTCTGTATTCTTAGAATACCTGTCCATGGCCCCCTATAAGGGCATCTAATGAAATCTTTCCGATTAAGCAGTAATCCACGTTAATGTCTATTTATATTTATATCTTCTTATATTTTCTTTAAATATGTTTCAACCCTAATAAAATAATAAATATAGTACCATAAATATAATTATATTAAATTATAATTATGTTACAACCCTTATAATTTTATTTCCCATCATATAAATAGTGAAAGCATCACTTGTACATACGTATAATTTACCTTCTCCACGTAGTGATGTAATTTGCTTTTCATCACCACATTACATGGATGGTAATAGTTATAATATTAATGAATATATTTTCTATTTAAGAAAAATTAATATTCATAATTTATTATATCATATCATCATTTATAACTTCAATTCCATTGGAAAATGACAATGTGGCTTATCCATACATGTGGACTACCATATCCAGGAAGCGATGAGATCAATTTTTCATTACTAATTTAAATGTATGTTAATAAAAAGACATTTAAATTATATATAAGATATATATGATGTAAATATGATCATGTAATTTTGAATCATTCTTTACCCTTCTTTCGTTATATATTTCAAAATGTGGAAACAGTGTTCATGTTTACGTACTCCCTACCAACTCCATTAACGATGTGATTAATTTTTTCATCTCTATGATTTGTGGATGAATATTAAAATTTTTAAATTGATATATATGATATACATATATATAATGATTAATTTTTTTGGGTGATATATTCATGATAAATATAAAGGGATTATGATTACTGAACATACCATACACGAAAAATGAATCAGTTGATACCCAAAACAATGATAATAATGAAAAATTAATAACACACAACAAATAAAATTATATAAATTGATAATATATGATATTTTAAACATTTTTTGTTTTCCAGTATTTGATTATAATAAATACAAATTTTTTATACAAGCGATCAAAATCACTTATGAGGGCAGTCCAACTTTTGATTAGGGGGTTTCCTAAATAAATTTTCTTTTAGAAGGTTTCATTGCTTCTTCCTTGATTTAATTATATGAATATTATGTGTGAAATTATTTATTTTTTATGTTTTCATACCACTTATCTTGTGTGGGTTCACAAATGTTACATGTAATCTCTTCATTGATCAACACTCATTTCAATTATATGATTTTTTAATTGATTTAATCTCAATTTCTTATATGTTGAGTTATATTTGGAATTATGCACTTGTCTATTTCATTGGTGTATATATACATCTCATTTGATGTATTTCAAATGAATATATATAATTTATTTTTAATGTATTATTTCAATTTTACCCATTCATGGGGTCACATTATGATAGATTATAACATGGGAAGAAATTATTTTACAATCTCATTTACTTTAGATGGATATTATTTTTGTTAAAATAATATTATAATACAACCTACATAAATTCTATATATTTTCTTTTTCTATGGATATTTATTGTTTTTTCTTGTTTTCATAATGAAATTTATTCAATTTTTCACTTAAATTAAGTCAATTAAAATTTATATAAAAATGATATCATATTTATATTTCTCTTAGGGTATATTCTTATTCTAGTCCATAATTTTAAAAATTGTTTTAAAATTTTAATTTAATATAATCAAATGATTTAATAAGAAAAATTTAGGATATCCATGATTTTATAAATTGGATAAAAGTTTCCTTTATAATATTATTTAAATGTTTATTTTCAACACTCTCTTTAAAAATTCCAAAGTTATTTTTTAAATATACACAATGTTAAAATATTATCCCTCGATCATAATTATATTACTCTATTTAGATTATTAAAAATGTTTTCAATGGTTGTATAAAAAGAACACTTAAATAAAATATGATTTTTATATTTTTTCTCAATTTTATATTATTCTCCAAAATAACAGAATTTATAAAATAAAATATATTTCTAATGAATTGGCTGCCATATTTTAAGTCATGTTAATTTTATGGTCCTTATATTTCTCTAGAAACAATAACTATTTTTTAATATTTACAAACTTCATTTCTCTCAAATATCAATTTTAATTGTTTCATGGATATGAATAATTAAAATATTGTATACCATTTCTATATATAGTGTTTTACATTGAATATTATTTGATTGACTAGGGAATATTGATACATTATACTATTTTCTAAATAGTGATACTTTAAAAGGGAATATTGTTTATAAATTAAATTCATAATTACCAATATGAAGGTTGAATTGTATATTAAGCAATGGGTGGGGACTAATGTTATATATCCCATTGATTATTTGGAATATATCAAGAGTCAAAAATGTTTTCTATGATTATGAAATTAGTCATTAGTGTATTTATATCCAATGTTTTAAACTATCTTGGAGAAATTTTGTGAGGTAAAATATATCATGATATCTAATGTAATGGACCAAACCTCTCAGGTCCACTCCTTTGTTGGAATCTGGTTTTTGTGGGTTTTTAATAGGTTAAAGGGACTCAATAAAAGAGTTTTATAAATTTTTAGCTTTCCAATGGTAGCTTCTTTTACTAGTGGTTTTGGAATGGTGAGTTAGCGGGGTGAATTGTGATTGGTGGCTCACCAAATGTAATTTCACTGAATAGTGACTCACTGAATGGTGGGTCACTGAATGGTATCTCACTGACTGGTGAATCACCAAATGGCGACCATCAAAATAGTAGCTCAAAGAATGGCGACTCATGAATAGTGACTCACAGAACCATAGCTCATCTATTGGAAACACTCTTAATGAAGATTCATCCAATGGTGAGTTGTATAATGATGGCTCATCAAATGGTGAGACATTAACAGTTTCTCTAGTTTCCTTTTACTTTTTCCCGTTGATGTTATTATTGAGGTAAAATGCCTTTAGATGCCTATTTTATTAGATTTAAGGCCGATTCAAAGCCCATAACCCCTATCAAAATATTTCTAAGGACCTCCGTTATATTACTTGGTCAGAAGAAGTAATCATGTCTCAATCAAAAAATTTATCTAAACCAGTACTCCATTTACATTTTCAAAAGTGTAATATACCTTCTAACTTTGTTCTTCCTTGTTTTTTTCCTTGGTACAAAATTACCAGAGTTCATTCTCCAGTTGGAGTCATAAATTGTGTTGTATCTATAGATTGAGTTCCCCTAATTGTTTTTTTGTGTCATGGGCATCCCCTATTTTGATGCAACCATGAAATATTAATACATCTTCGATATAAAGAATAGTAAACCTCCATTATTCTAGGATCCTTGATCTTTTTCCTCATGTTTCTCTTTTCCATGAGATGGAATTTTATCTCCATGTTTATAGTGGAGCATTCTCTATTCTCGGATGGTTTGTTGGTGTCATTATGTCCTTGGTTGGATGTAATCATTGCAAGAGTGGAGATAGTGATCCATTTCGTGGTTCATTATTGAGTGAGGAATGATAAATAACATTTGAGGAATGTTATTCATTTATTTGATTTTTTATTACATCAAATGGTAGAGATAGAAAGATTTGTCTTTTTGTATAGCAATGAAATCCACATAATAATTATTTTAACTAAATTAATGTATTAGTATCGATTTTGTATTGATGTTTTTTATTTATACCATGATGATAATTTTCCGCTTTTTTTCTAGATAGTTTGATATATATTCCGTTTTTTCTTTATAAAATTTATAATTATGGAAATTTGTAAAGAACATAAAGCTATAATTATTTGATAGTTAATTTCTTTATAGTTTAAAGAGGCATTATAATGTATCCAGTTTCTATTGTACTTTGATCATAATAAAATTGATATAGTTATTCTTGTCTAATTTAATTGGCCAACGATCCTGAGGCATGATGATTCTTTTGGATTATAATATCAAAGGCATATAAAATTAAATATTTAAATAATTTTTGATAGCATGATAATCTTGATTCTTATTTTTTGTATAATTTGAAACTATGATAATGGATTGATTAATTAAAAATAGAATAATAGCTGGTTGTATCAATTAAATATATTTCCTTTGTAGGGATTGGGTTGCCTAATTTTTTTAAAGCCCAAGTTCATTGTGATTTGGAGTTGTGAGAGCTTGATTCATGTGAAGGATGAATGCCTTGTTTAGGGAATGTTCCTAGTTTCTAAGTTCATTTCCAACTTTTTGTGATGTGATGTGAGCCTGAGATGGCTGATCCTAGAGGGATGATGTAGTTTTTGAGTGTCTTAGGCCTAGGTTTTGTGGAAATATTTTATGAATAGAGTGGAGAGATACATTTTCTTATGTATTTGGGTGTCAGGGAGTAGACTATAGATAGAAGAATTTGTTGTTGAAGGATCTGGATATTGTTATGAATGTTGGATGCATTTTTAATCAATCTCTTTTTTATCTTCTTCAATTTCCCCACTCCTTGAGGCAGCTAGTTTTTCATACAATTTTTTCAATAGAGGAAAATAGGAGTGGGTTATTCCAGGTTCTTTCATGTTTATAATCCCATTTATTGATAGGTATAAACTCTTAGTATTAGTGGAAATGACTTGATGAGTATCTCATATACTCACCATGTTGATCTCATTATGTTTGATAGATTCAGATGTTTACCAAGAATAAATAGAAATATGAAAATATGGAAAGTGGAAATATTATTAATAAATGAATAATTGTTAACCCATGGGGTTAGGGATTGGTTGGATGTGATGCTAAGGTTTCCATTCTGAGAAGTCTTGGACTTGGTTTTGTTATTCCTCGAGGGAATTGATCTTTATCGAAATGAAAATATGATGGAATTTGGAAATGATAATGGTCAATTAATGGTTAAAGAAGTAATTAAAACAATGTGTTGCTAATAAAAAGGGATAAAATATCCTAATATAGCTCTTGAAAATTATTCTGTGATTATAGGAAATCTAGTATAAGCATTTGGAGCTGGATGTCTGAGTTACATTAGCTACATTTGAGTTTAAGACTATTATTTCCAAAAAGTATGGTTTTGAACAATATTATATCATGTATTTTTTGTGTGTTTTTATATGATACTCTACTCTATATATTGGGGAAATCGATACCATTGTGATTTTCGGTGATGAGGGATGGGGGTGTGTTTTCCCAATCATCTCGGTGGCATGATTGATGGTTGAATACCCCCTTTGACCCCACACTATTCTATTATACGATTCATATACTAATATGCATGGTGGTAAGTTATCCCCCTATATGTCTGTATAAGGATGTAATGGATTGTGGTTATTTCTAAAACATATATTTGAGATATAGTTTCTTATGTAATACTATATGTGAAACATGTATAGGATGTGGTGGCATGAGAATCCTTACTCAGTGTATGGGTTGTGATGGATTGAGTTATAAAACCAGACATATAAAAAATGTTATGCGAGAAATGGTGGATTCTAGAAACAATGGGGTTACATTTGGTAATGTGGATGGAGTGGTGAGTTTAATGAGGATCATGTTGTGGTGATTTGACTAAGTGTCATCCAAAGAGCCTTTTTGGAGAGAGATACTGAGGACATACGCCATTATAGAAAAGTGGAATACCAGCGGGGAAGTGGTAGTGGAGTACCCCTAATAATATTTATTATATAATATTCTATTTTATTTGCTACTTGGTGATTGTAGAAATGGTGAGGTTGGAAACTTATTATACATTTTTAGTTGATGAGTTATTTTCACTTTTTTTTCATTATGCTTTATCATCGTCTCTTTATTTATGCATGATAGGATATGAGGAGGATCTTACTGAGTATACTATTATAGAAACTCTACATTTATATGAATTTTTTTAGGTTAGTTGGAGCAGGTTGGAGATTTTGTTGTTTACTTATAGCTTGTGTATTTTGTGGATTTTGTTTGGGCTTTGTGTTCACTTTCGTTTAACATAATTTTTGTTCATACAATTTTTCCTATCAGTTGTAATTGGTATTGTGTGACATTACATACATGTAATTGGGTATCATTAATCCTATATTTTGAATAGGAGTTTTTTGGGGTCTTTCTTATACCTCTCTCCCACATGTGTTCCCCTTAGAGGTTTATACCATCCATCTACATGTTTATTATATCATTGGTGCTAGCCTCCAACACGAGGCCTTCTAGAGGTAAGAATCTAGGTGTCTCTATCTCTCCTGTCACATTTCTATCCTAGGAGTGTTTCACTTTGTGGGGAGGGGGTCATGACTGAGTGGTATCAAAGGTATGTTAGAGTGATATGATTATGTTTGGAGTAAGTCATAGGTAAGGTCGCATGGATTAGTAGAGAAACCATGTCATCTATGTTTAGAAAGTATAGTAAACATGAGAGACTAGCTGAGACATGAGTATTTAGGCACCCATGTGATCAGATACACGGAACCTTAAGCTTACGATAGCTTCTAATCAAGGTTATAATTGTAGCAGGGTAGACACCTAGGAATGGATCCTACAAATTATTCTATTCACTTGTGTATGAATGGTGATACCATCAAATTGTTTAACTGAAAATGAATAAAAAATTTAAATAAAATTTTATTAAATTCCTCCATATTATAGGGTTATGATCTCTAACCATTTATCCTTTTATAGGTATGGCTTCAAGTTGACATCCTCCTTAGGTTCACACAACATTTGTCTAGAATTTTGTGTCTTATGATCTACACATAGTATAGGTTGATGATGATGACCCTTAGAGGAGGAAACTCAATTAATTTTAGTGTTAGAGTCTTTATAAGTACAATGGTTACATTTCAGATGTAGTCACAAAATACTGTTTGGATGAGGTTGAGATAGGATCGAGTTCGATCTGTTTTTGGATAGAGCACTAGGAGTTATTATTTATGATCTTGCTACATGGGGTGGAAAGAACGTTAAACATCTTATTCTTTAGGGATAACGAGGAGTTGAATGTATCTTGGGGAATGTTTTCAGAGATGTTTAGATCTGAGTTTCATTCTTCGACTTTGAAGGCGGCCCGTCACTAGGAGGAACATACCCTTAAACATGGGATATCCATTTTCTGATAGATTGAGACCCATTTCAGAAACCATATATATTATTCTTATGACCAATTTTCATATGATGATATAAGCGTGAGGCATTTTTTGGAGGCCTTACATCTAGAGGTCCAACGTCTTGTCACCCTATTTATGTTGATGACTTATGAAGTAGTTCTGGTGAGATCAAAGATCATTGAGATTATTTTATCCATAACTACATCTCCATGAGAGGGGAGTTGTCAAGATTTCACTAGAAACATTGATGTTGAACAAGGTTCACATTTATTAGGGCATACGATTTTGTGATTAGCTAGGGTAGGTCCCAACCCTCAGTATCTCATTTCTCTATGGGAGACATCTCTATGAATAAGACAAGGGATCAGATTATTTTTATTCTTGTGTAGGATGAGGTCATAAGTACAGATATTTCCCAACATTTCTGAGCAGTCAGTGTGTTCTAGGTGTTCTTCTCCAAGTTCAATCATTGAGGCAGTTCCAACCAATGTAGAAATAACAGGTTTTTCTAGTTTGGGATCAACCTAAAGAATATGGGGAATGCAGAAGAATATATCTACGATGTTCCCCAACCTCAGAGTTGAGGGCGTGACCATGAAGGTGGCCCTTATTTAGGTCATATAGGTCATGGAGTAGTTCTTCATCTTCTTCATGATTTATCATTTTATAGTGTCAGTTGAGCCGATCATCGTTCGAGGTACCCTTTTCCTCTTTTATACAAGGGTGAATGCATTTTTTGTTTTAGGAGGGACGCAATCCTTCATATCAGCTAGCCTTTTATATACATTGGGACATTAGGTAGAGAGAATTATTGTTCCCGTGGAAATTACTACAACAGTTGGAGGTCAAGATGATGTGTTTGATGTTTATAGAGACAATGAGGTAGTGTTGGGGTAGCCCAGATTTTGGGGAGATCTCTTATGTCTAGTAATAAAACCATATGATGTCATCCTAAACAATGTTAGATTTTATTCAGTGAAGGATATTGTGGAATTTTTTAGGAGGAAGGTTTTATTATTTAATCATGATAGAGAGCAGGCTATGTTTGTTGGCGAGAGAGACACTCATATGGGTTATAAGATTGTTCCTTCCTTATCATCTTTGATGGTTCAACTAATTTTGAGTTTATTAGAGGTCCAATAGTCTTCATTTCCCAGGACCATGGAAGAGTACCTTGATGTATTTCCAGAAGTGATTTTAGAATTACTCTTTCATCATGACATCGAGTTCAGGATCAAGATACATCTATGTGTGTCTCCTATAATTATGTATACATATAAGATAGTTCCCTCTAAGTTGTGAGGGATACATATACAGATCAGTGGCTATTGTTGTGTGGTTTCATTTGGCCAAGAATGTCCCCATGGGGTGTCACAATTTTTTTTAATAAGGATGATATATTTTTTCCATTTTGTATTGATTATCGTTTTTTAATCCAAGTAATAGTGATGAAACGATATCCTCTTCCAGGAATTGATGATTTATTTGGTCAGTTAAAGTGGTCATGTTGGTTATAGTATATTGATTTGTAGTTGGGACATCATCATGTAAGAGTGAATGGTAGGGATATTCATAATAATGATTTTTGTTGTCATCAAGGGTATTACAAGTTTGTTGTGATGTTGTTCATTTTAAATAATGAACAATCTATCTTAATGGGGTTAATGAATACTGTGATTCCTGAATTCCTGGATATGTTCATAGTAGTTTTCATCGATGTCATCATTGTGTACTCTGTGACCAAGGTGGAGCATGCATGACATCTATATGATATTTTTTGAGTTCTATGTCATGAAATACTCTTTGGGAAGTAGTCCAAGTGTGTGTTTGGGTTTTAAAAATTCTTTTTAGGGAATTTTGTCTCCCAGTTGGGAATAGATGTCGACCCATCAAATAAGTAAGCATGTGTGTCTTGAGAACACCCAAGATAGTGGAAGATATGTGTAGTTTCATTAGTATTGTGTTATATTAGATGTGTTTTGTAGTTGATTTTGATTAGGGTTTATCTCCTCTATCAATGTTGACCACAATAGATCAGGTGGTTATTTGGATGGAATAATGTCATAAAGCATTCTTGTATCTGGAGGAGAATTTTTTCAGTGCTCCGATTCATTATCTTCCAACAGAATGACTTTATTTTGAGGTTTTCTGTGATGAATCAGGTCTATGGTTTAGTTGTGTTCTGATTTATTAGATATCAATCATTTCATATGGCTCTCAGTAGTGGCATCCCCAAGAATGTAACTATTCTACCCATGATCTTGAGTTGGAGGTAGTGCGGTTTTTCCAAAAGATGTGGAGGCATTACGTCATTGGTGAGTGTTTTCTAGTCTTCACTGACGATAATATCTTAAGGCATGTCTTCTGTCAACATGAGTTGAAAATGATATATCATCGATTGATGGAGATTTTTGAAACTTCCAATAAATTTTTATACAACCAGAAAGGGGAATATTGTGTCCAATGCAGCGAGAAATAAGTTATGCAGTGATGAAGTCAATGAATCTAGTGATTCTTAGAGAGTAATGGAAGAGCATGAAACATTAAATCTTGAAATGGGATATGTTTGGTTAAGATGTTATGTTTTTCATATGATGGTACATTCATACCTTGTGCATCAGGTGGGGAAATCACAATTGGTGGATCTTGAGGTGGTGTTCTAGAGGGACTGGGTATTTTATGCTAAGGCCCTTGATGGTTGGTCAGAGGATGATAAGAACCGGGAGTTATTTTAGGGAAAGATTATTATTCCTTTAGTGATGTGTTAGATAGTCCTCATAGTGTTCCAAGATTCTCCCTAAGTGGTAATTCCTGATGTGACAAAGATGTACTCAGTTTTGAGGACTCAGTTATAGTGGCCTGGGTTGAAGCATGTAGTTTCAGAGATTATTTCTCGATTTTTGGTCTTCCAGAATGTGAAGGCCATGAACCACATTCCTAGTAGTTTTCTCTAGCTATTAGATATTCCCTAGGGGAAGTGGGAGAACATATTTTTGGAATTTGTTACTATTTTACCTTGAATATAGGGAGGTTATAATGTTATATAGTTTGAAGTGGATCATTTGGTGAAATCAACCCACTTTATTGCAATCAAGGAGTGATGATCAGTGGAGGTTATTTCAAGGTAGTATATGGAGGAGGTTATTGTACACCGTAGAGTCCTGAAGATGATTAATTAAAATTGAGATCATCATTTTACCACCAAGGTGTGGAGAGGTCTCTAGCATGATTTAGGTTCTGGGCTATTACTTAACACATCATTTCATCCATAGAGAGACAATCATACAGAGTGGATCGTCCAAGATCTCGAAGACATGTTGTACACATGAGACTATAATTTTAGAGGTTTGTAGATGAGGCACCATCCCTTAGTACAGTTCAATTAAAATTACAGTTTCTACTCCACCATCAGCATAGAATAATTCTAATCCTTGTATAACCGAATTTTCTATTCTTTGTTGTGATGGACTGGGGTATGAGAGTCAGCAATGCCTGGGCTGGAACTGGTACATAATATAATACAGATGGTTCAAGTGATTTTTGATAAGATTAAGGTAGTTGATGATAAATAGATACCCAATGTGGATAATTAGAGGATACTTATGGTGTTGTACATTTGAGACTCTTTTTTGAAGTAATCTCCCCATCGTTGGTAGTGATGGTTTGGTTATTAGAGTAAGCATTCTCTCAGATTTTTTGGGCCTTTAAATGTGTTGGATCTTGTTGGAGTTGTGGAATACCGAGTATCACTTCCCCCATAGATGATCTAGATACAGGATGTTTTCCATGTGTGGAATATTCATCGTTATCTTCATGATGACTCTCAGGACAACGATTGGGGAAGGATTGATGATGAAAATGTTGAGACCATCAATTATCGGACTATAGTGATCTAGGATCATGAAGATAAGGTGTTTATTGGGTGTTTTATTACCATAGATCATTTATTATGGTGACATTGTGGCATGGAGGAGAGTACCTAGAAATGTGAATTACAGATACTCCCTCATAACCCTGAGAAACTTTATGTTTATATATCTTTTTTAATGTTTTCTGTTTGGTAGATTTAGAACCCATTTCGTTTATGAGATCACATTATCTTGTTTATTACTGTTAATTTCTCTCATTTGAGAGGTATCTATTATAGGAGATTGTTTAATATTTTGTTGTGGTTGTCGTGGGGTTTCACATTGTCCCTTGATGAGTCATTTGATCTCTTATAGTGGCAATATCATTGAAAGGTAACTCTATGGTTTTTTGTTCTGACACCTTTATCTATTTTATCTTTGTGTTTGTTTTAGATTATTTAGGGTGATAATAGTTTGAGTGGTAACTGGTGTAATAAACTAGACCTTTTTGTCCATTACTTTTTTATAATTGGGTGTTTTAGGTGTTTTATGAGGTCATGTTGACTCATTTTAAGAGTTTTTCAAATTTGAAATTTTCTGATTTTAGCTCATTTCACCAATGGTTCAGGAATTGTGAATTAGGAGTGGTGACTCGTGAATAGTGGCCCATTAACTGGTAGCACACTGGATAGTGACACACTGAACAATGTCTCTCTGAATGGTAGCTTTCTGAACGATGGCTCCATATATGGTATCTCACCAAACGGTTACTTGTTAAAATTAACTACCCAAAAGTTAGCTCATTAATTAGTGACTCATCCAATGGTGATTCTACCAATAGTTAACTGTACAAAGGAGGGTCATCCAATGGTAACTCATCAAATATCGACTTTTCCAATGATGATTCATGAATAGTGTTTCCAGTTTCCTACAGTTTCACCCCATGGATGTTTTCATTGATGTAAAAACCATTAAAAGCCCCATTTTAATATATTTAAGGTGAATTAAAATCCCAAAACTCATATATAAATTTTCCAAAGGGCTTGGGTGACTTTACATAATCAAAATGTGTAATCTTTCCCAAATACCCTTTAAATGATATATATATATTTTATCTAAACTACTTCTTCATTTATATTTTTGAAAGTCTGAGATAACAAAATTATAGTCCTACTTTATTTTTTTCATTGGTATGGGATCCGTAGAGTTTTTTCTTCCATAAAAGTCATGTATTGTGTTGTAGCCTTAGATCTTTTTCCTCTTCGAGTTTTTTCTACTGTATGCACACCCACTATTTTAATGCAACCATGATGTGTCGAACAATCTATGATAAAAAGTATTTTATACCTCCATTATTCTGGATTCCTTGACCTATTTAATCTAATTTATCCTTTCCATGTGATGGAATGTGATCATTATTTACTAATAAGGATTTCTTTGTTTTTCATTGGTGTGGTGGGGGAACAACGTCCTTGGGTGTATGTTTTCATTTTGGACGAGGTGATCGTGATTTGTTTCATGGATTGTGCTTGAGAGAATAACATTAATGTCATTTTGAGGTTGATGATTCATTTATTCTCTTTTTATTTACCTGAAAACAAATGTATAGTATGTTTTATCCCCTTGGATCATAATGATGACAACAAAATATTTATATGAATTCGAATAAATAAATTTTATTGTTCACATAAATTTTTGTTTACTTTATACTATAATAAAGGTTTGCCTCTTGTTTTTATAAATAGTGTGATATATATGACATTCCTATATTAGAACGTTTATTATGACGGAAATTGGTAAAGAACATTAATATGGAATTAATTGATAATTAATTTTCTATCTGTTTAATGTGGAATGATAATTAATTCAGTATATGTTGTAAATTGATGATAATAAAATTGATAATATATTATTTTTTTAATAAATTGGTTGATGAACCTGAATAATTTTTATTATTGTTGATAAAAGTATTAATGTCTTGTAAAATTAATTGTTTAATTAATTTTTGGTTTCTTGATAATCTTATTTCTTAGGTTTCCCATAGTTTTAACCTGTGATAATGAACATGTAAATTCAATATGTAACAAGATCGATATTTATATATAAATAGAATGTCTTTTTATGTATTGAGTTCCCCGTTTGGTGTAAAGGCCAAGTTCCTTATGCTTTAGAGCTGTGAGATATCATTGTGTATGAGGGTTAAAAGCCTTGTTTAGGGAAAATATCATAGTTGCTATGTTTTTTTCATCTTCTTATGATGTGATGTGAGCCTAGGGTGGAGGATCCTGGATGGATTTTATAGTATGTGGGGTAGGGTGTAGTATTTGTGGTAGAAGATGATGCGTAGAGTGGAAATATGCATTAATTTATGAACGTGGGTGTTGGGGGGGGGGCACCAGTGATTAAGGAACGAGTTGAATCTGGGATTCCTTAATGTTATGAATGTAGGATTTTTGTTAAAAATGTTTTTTTATCTATTTTGCATTCCCCATTGCTTTATGAAGCAGGTTTTTATTACTCCCATTCAAAAATAAGTGATGATAGTTGGGATTTATACATTCTTTTATTATTTAAATTCTTGAGGATGGGTTAGTCTACACTAATGCTATATGTTGGAAGGACTCAATAGGTAGCTCATTTAATCATCATATTGATCCCCTGGTGTTTGGTAGCATTGAATGTTTTCCTAGAATTATTGGAAATATGGAAATATTTAAAGTGTTAATATTCTGAATAAAAGAATAATTGATATCTCATGGGGTTTGAGATTGCTGGGATGTAATAATGAGGTCGTGATTCTAAGAAGTCGTGGACTCTATTTCGTTATTAATGAATGACATGAATCATTTTTGAAATTAAAATATGATGGATTTTGGAAATAAAAAAATTTAATTAATGATTAAAAAATTAATTAATGTAATTTGAAATAGAAAAAAAGTAATAATTAATCATAATGTAGCTCTTTCAAATGGTTTTGATCTTATAGGATACATAGTCATTGTAGTGGATTTTGGGAGTCTATGATATGTTAGATGTAATTGATTCTAAAATGAGGGTTTTCCTATAGTTTGGTTGTGAAAAATATTATATCATCCACCTTTTGTGATTCAATATGCATCTCCACATGGTATGTTAGGGATACTAACACCCCGCGGATTCTGAGCCAGGGGGGTATGTCTGTTTTCCCTTACATCTCTATGGATGGATGGATAGATGACTACCCAATTTGGCTCTGGAATATTCTCTTTAATGATTCTTGTGTTGGTATGTATAGTGGTTAGTTTTCTCTATATATGTGTGTAGAGGGCCGTAATTGATTGTAGTTATTTTACACACATATATTCTGGATATAGATTCTTATGAACTACTATAGCTATAACATTTATAAGCTGTGATGGCTTGTGGATTTTACTCGAGGCATGGGATGTGATGGATATATATATAATAACAGAAGTATGATACACTTTATATGAGCTATCATGGATCCCATAAATTACATGTCTAATGTAGGTTACATGTATTTAGTGGTGATTTTCACTAGGTTAATGTTGTGGTGCTTCACCCAGGTTTCGTTGGGGTAACCTTTTTGGAGAGAGATGCTCAGGGCGTATGACGTCAGAGAAAAGTGGAAAACCGGTGGGGAAGTGGTAGTTTCGTAATTGTGATATTATTTTTTATATGATATCATCTTGTACATGATACCTGGTTAGAGTATCCAAGGTGAGGCTCCAAAATAGTGCACCTATTTAGGTGATGATTCAGTTACACTTTTTGTTCTCTATACTCTACCTGGGTTTCATTAATTTTTCAAAAGTGGATCTTGGAAGTATCCTATTGAGCTTTATATCTTAATAACCCTACATTTATATAATCTATTTATCATGATAGTTGCAGAGGTTTGGAGATAAATATGATAACTACTAGCTTTCATTTTTGGTAGGAAAGGTTCAGGCTTCATGGTCACTTCTATTTTTCTTTCTTTTAGGAATTTCAATCATCTGTTTTAGTTATAGTAGTTGTTACATGACATTACATACATGTACTTGGGTATCTAAAAACCTATTGTCTTGAAATGAGTTCGTTGGTCCCTTCCATATCTCCCTCTTAAACTTGTGATTATCTTAGAGGTTAATTCCTTTAATTTGCTTGTTTATTATACCCTCAGTGCTAGTCGCCAACCTAGGCTTACTAGAGGTGGGACTCGGGGGGTCGATATCACTCTTCTCCCATTACTGACATAGGATGGGTACCCTTTTTGGAGAAGGGTTCAAGACATCATATATCATAATTTATTATGTTATGAATTTCCTTCATTGAGAATATAGCTATTAGTATATATGATATTGTAGAATTGATATTACCCATGAAAGAATATTTTTTTAAACTGATTGATTAAATGGAATGATTTTTCAATTATTTACCTACACATATTTATTTATCATTATTTAGTCAATATAAATATAATTGTATGTAACCCTTACTATGTATCTGATCCCACTTTTTAATTTTCTTTCTTTCCCCATGACATACAGAAGAAATATTTAAATGGATTCAATGATAATTATTTTTTATATTACATTTGTTTATATATTATTTCCATTTTAATGTTACATTAATGTATTTATCTTGTTTACCAATACTAATAAAATATCAGGTCTATTGGTATGTGATCAATTTTTTCAAGTACCAATGTAATAAACTAACCATTGACTCTAGGATTTTAAATACCCAACCATAAACATTACATAATCATATGTGTTTATAAATGAAATACTATTTTTCTAATCCTTGGTAAATATTAATAATAGAGTTTTATATAATTAGTTCATTACTCTAATATAATAATCACATAAAATACAATGTTTCAACTTCTAATCAGTATACTTTTTCTGATAATATAAATTTTTAAAATAAAACATTATTTATATTCATGGAAAATCATCACAACATTAAGCATGACTTATTATTTTCACATACCAGTTCTTAGAACCTTTTGAAATCATTTTTAAAAATGATATGGGAACAATACTATCGATAAGTGACATAATTAGTAATGAACAAAGAACCCTATTAGTTTATTAAGACATTAAAAAAATAATCATTTCAAATTAAACATTGGGGTTCAATATAATCATTTCTTTAGTAAATAAATAAACATATTTCACAATAGTTTAAAAAAAATTCTTATGAAATATTAATGTAAAAATAAGAATCATAAATGTTTCTTTGTAGACATTAAATACTCAAAATATATTCTTTACAGTGTAACACATTCAATGCTTAAAAAGTAGCATATAATTTCAATTAAAAATAAGATCATTATCTTACCTTGAGAAATAATAATATTTATGTAAAAAAGAATTAAAAAATTGGTAATAATTATTGTAAAATTGTTTATAACTTCACATGTAATTATTAAAAATGAAATTACTAATATGATCAACATCCATATCCAATGTAGTAGAGTATGATTATGGACCCATCCATCCTTATTTTATAAAAGAACCACACTGACCCTATTAACAACATAACCACCCTCCTGTGGTATATAATGGAACCCAATATCAATGAAAAAACGATCATCATCCTCAATTATCCGGATCCATAACATAATTATAAAAATGTAAGATTCTATTTACAATATTTCACTCATGAAAATAAATTTTTTCACCGCTATGAAAATAATTCTTGATATTGAAATGTCAATTCCATTTTAAAACCGTTATATAAAATAACCATAACATCAGGAATGATGGTTTTTAATTAGTGAAAACATGAAATATTTTAAGGTATTCAAAATATAAAATAATTGTTACAATGAAGGGAAAATTCATTTTCATACTATACATTAAAATTTAACAATTTTTTGATTCGTAGTGAAAATAAAAACTTTCCATATACAATACATAAAAATAGTAATTTTGAAAACCATGAACGAATTTTAAAAATATTAATAAACCATAACTAATTTTTCATTTAATTCCATATTAATACATCCATAAAATATATTTAAAATATATGGAAAAGGAAAAATAATTTTTAAAAAAATATTTAAACTATCTAAAACAAGGTTTCACGTTAATGGTCCCCTTCCCTTAAATTAGAAGCCAAATTTTTTTATCTTTCGTGTAGAGACTAAGACCCATGTTTCTTGGATGTATTACCTTACTTCGTTATATCGGAATAATAAAAAATGAAGTCATATCCCGAATGAAAGAATAGTTAATTAGTTTTGGAAAATTATATTCAAACTTATTTTTTATATTACAACTTTGAAAGGGAAAAAAATATAGATAAATCAATTAGAAACGTCCATAAGTCCTTGATTTTCCCTAAAAGAGATAAATTTTTTCCATATTATAATTTTGTGGGAAAATAAACCATATTATATTGGTTATCTCAGATGTTTATTATGGGTATGATATACAGTGGAATCTATCATAAAAAACCATAAAGAATGTTGAATAACTAAAATCATAGGTCAATAAAACATAATATTGAAAATAAAATGGAAGGAAGAAATGTTTAATAAATATTTATATAATAAAACCTAACTATGGATATTATACTAGTAAAAAGATATCATGGAATACCAATTAATATATTCTAAATGAGGGATTTCGTAATGTCTGACATCCTAAACATAGCATCAAGGCCTCAACCACTACACCATACAAAATACGCCACAACTCATTCTATTTAGTCTCATGATACCTACCGATGCATAAAGGGGATATAGAGGGCCCCAATTGTGGCATAATATATCCAATTAAATCAAAATATGAATGGGTATAATCATAATAAACAAATACATATGAAATTTAAATAACTTCCCCAATTTATAAACATAATCACTAACCATTCTTATTTTTATGGTGAATGATATCAAGAAGGAACATCCATGGTGAAACTGATCAAGAACCATTTTATAAAATATTTTGGATGTTGTAAATAATATATACATATCAATAAACCATAATAGTTAATATATTTGATGAAATAATTGAAAATAATGTAAAACAATCATCAATAAATACTTGAGAGAAAACCCCTTTTACTTTGCAAATAAGTGTTATTTTGGAAATTTTTTATTTGAAATTATTATTTTTATAAAACCAGAAATGAACAAATATGTTTTTTCATTAAAAAATTAGTGAGTTATAAAAAATAAGAGTCTTAAAATAGATTATGTATGGTACTAAAAAATTGGATTGTAATCAGGAAGTTCCCTATAACTAGGGTTGTGTATCAGGTAGAATTTTGGAGGGAACCATATAAAACACATATTAACCAATCAACCAAAGCAAAAAATCATATAAAAAACATAATGAATAATTTTTATACAAAAATATAATGAATAATATGTAGATAATTATATTTAAGAATTACATTTGTGTATAGTGGGAGAACACATGGCCTGAATGAAAAGCGGGGTTTAGGAAAAAAACCTCACCTTATGTCTGAATGTGTTTTTAAGTTGGCCTTAATGTCTTGGATAATCAAAATAATTAAATTAATTAATTTATATTTTCCCCTTATATATGTATTTGATCAATTATATTATCATTAAGTTTATTTACAGCGTTATTTATGAGTTATATAGTTTAATTTAATCAGTACAGAGAATTCATTTTCATTGTTTTCATGATCAGTTCACTTGATTATAAGTAATATAGTTCTTGTAAAATGGTTTTGACTCTAAAAAATGGAATTACATGTTATTAATGATCATAGAAATATGTAATTTGTCTTACATATATTTTTTTACCATGATATGAGGATGAATCATTAGATAACATGTTAATTCTATTCATTTAGATTAATTTAAGATATTTTTGAGAACAATGATCCCATGTTGTATTATGATTTAGTAATATGTAAATACAATAAATACATATAATAAAAATTGTTATAATATAAATTATATATCCTGTATAAACCATTAAAATGGTTTTATTAATAACATTTTAGATAGTCAATGAAATTGAAAACAGTTCACGCTAAAAGGCGATGAAACAACACCTCACATACAAATATTTAAAATTTTGAATTAAAGGGTTAAATTGATGGAATTAATGATTTATTATTGCATTAACATAAAAATATTAAATTATAGGTAAGGTAATGGAGTTATCGTGTTATTTTTATGGGATGGAGGTGAGGAGAGAATATGAAAATAAAATAACTTGAAAAATTAATTAAAAGAACAAGAAAATGGTTTTTACATATTAATTTTCCCCTCCTTAACAGCCTCCCTATGGAAAAGGATTTGGTGTTCTATTGGGGCCAATAGATTCTATATTTGGGGGAGAGTCTTGGGAAGTATATTAGGATGAAATTTTACAAGGCTCAATGCTTGGAAGGTGTAAGGATTAGGTGTGGTGTTTATTGGGGAGGAGAGGAGTTTTTTTTGAATATTTTATTCCTTTATTTAGTTTATTGGGGCTAGATTATCAAGAGGTTGACAATTAACTCCAAATGTATTAAAATAATGAAATATAATTATAGACTGCGTGCATAAAACATTCTTACTACACCTATGAATCAATAATTTATGTATTAAACATTTATCATAAATTATCATATATTATTTTTCACCCAAAATTAATGTATTTCGGAAAAATACCAAAGATTCACTCTTTCCATTTTTTGTTTTTCATAATTCATAAAATTAACTCCATTTTTTGAAAATAATTTTATAAATATTAGAATTATATTTTTTAAATAAATAAAATAATTTACTCAAAAAATATTGATTTAAAATTTATAACTGAGTTTATAATAGTTTGAAAAATTAACAAATTCCACATAAAATTATCTAAAAATCTTAAGACAACAAAATTTTAAATTATTAATACATTTTATGAAAATAAAATAAATATGAAATTATTTTTAATAATATAAATTTGTAATAAAAATTTATGACTTACATAAACCCCAAAACATAATTAATAACATTTAAGATATTAATTTACTTATAATATTATATAATTATATCTTATATTCATTAATAACAAGTCAATATTTTAGTTATACATTCATGGGTGAGGTTACTATTCTTTGGTCAACTTACTATTCATTTGGGTCATATTACTATTTCTATTGTGAAGATACTATTATATCAGTATAGGTTCTTAAAATCACGAAATACCTCTTAATTCATTCATTGTTCATTTGTAGTGTTTTTATTATTTTCTATAAGTAATTGTATGTGATTTATACTATAGAATACAATCTTAAGAAGGGAAATTTCATTTATTGAATTCTTGGTTGTTACATTCTTCCCCATAATAAAATTTCATCCTCGAAATTTATAGAATTCCACCTCATAAAAATATTTTGGTAGTTAATCATCATAAAATCCTTAGGATACCGCATTTACTCTTTAATGTTATGATTTTAGAAAACTAAATTTAATATCCTAGTTGTTAGATTTCTCAACACCTGTTTTTTAGTGTCAAGAATCCAAACAAACTCTTTAAATTAAGATAAATTAGGTTTTAATTATATTCCTTCATAAGTGAGGACATGTAATTGGTCTAGAATTTACTTCCTTAAAAAAGATACGAGGAACACATTGTGTACTTTAGAAAGGCTTGGATGCATTTCTAGATGATATGACACTACTCAAACTATCACCAGAATTTTAAAAGGACCAATGATCATGGGGATTAGTTTCCCATTCATTCCAAACATTGTTATTCCATTTCATAAAGATATTTTAAAAAAACATGATATCCTACTATATATTCCATATCCGTTCTTTGTTTTTCGACATACCTCATTTTACTACATTGAGAAACATTGATATGTGTTAGAATAGTATTTATATTTGGTGTTGTTTCCTCCACAATATTTGATAGCAAAACAGCCTTTCACAATCATCATCCCAATAAGTTGGTGTAAAATATCTTATTACATTCAATACTTAATATTTTTCCATTTTAATACTATAATGGAAACTATTATTTTAGAAAAACTATGAAAAAGTTAAATACTCGTCCTACATATAGTGAAAATAAAGTTATCATGATCTCAACATGACTTCTAATGTTTGGACTATCTTTTCTGACTTCCCGTTAGTTTTAGGGTGATATGTAGTACTCAAATAAAGCTCATTAGCCAATGATATGTAGAGTCTTTTTCACAATGTTAATGTAAATTATGGATCACAATTAGAGACAATTTAGAGAGGTTCTCTTATAAGTCTTACAACTTAATTAAATATATAGTCGTGGAGGGAACCCTAATGGAAAATAATCATATATAGTGTAAAAATGTGTATATTAGGTATGTTGATGAACAATAACCCATTTTTTATAATTTTTAATTGATGTTTCTGGTAATATAATTAAAAAATGCATGGTGATATCATCATATTTCCATGTAAGAATAAGAAGAGGTTGCAATAATCCTTTATGATGATATCTTTCATCTTTTACTAATTGATAGAATAAATATCTAGATACATAATTACAAATTTTCTGTTTCACAGTATCCCACCATTAATGTACCCTCATATCTCTTGTCAACATAGTTCTAATATCTTTTATTGGAAAATTAAAGCTATGCAGATCATCCAAAAACTCCCATTTTAGCTTGAGTAGAGAGGAACACAAATCTCATTCTATAATTTAAGAATTCCATTTTCATACATGAATTATGTCAACATCCAACAATTTAAAAATTCATTTTCATTTGTAGATTATAATTATTATTCTGATAACTTTTAATCCTTTTTAGTAATGATTAATGGGAAACCAATTGAAAAGGTAAAAAAATTTCACCTTATCTGAAAATTTCAATATATATCCTTTCTAGATAATTATATATATAGTTCTTTTCAATCAACATTTTGTTCCAAACACCATGATAATTCTCTGTTAATGCATCTGCTACCTTATTCTCATTCCATTGGTAGCAGTGTATTGACCAATCATAATCCATGAGTAGTGAGAGCCATATCCTTTTCATAATGTTGATTTCCTTAAATGAGGAGTTATATTCCATGATATTTTAATCAAAACATATTTCAAATCTTTATCCATAGATATTGTGTATCGATATCTTCAATGAAAATATTATAGATATTAACAAAAAATATCGAGTTGGATAGTTTTGTTCAAGAATTTTTAACTCCCTTTATGCCTAGATAATAACTCTATCATTCAGAATAAGTAGACTCTAGAGTCTTTTCATTTCCAGATCAATATAAATCCCATGTCCAATATTTCAATATGGTATAGTCATGATCAGATCATACAATAATCTCCTACTCAATTCATCAAAACATTCATCACATTCTATAGTCCATACACACTTAACCACTTTATGAGTAATCATAGTTAATGTTTTACCTAGTCGGTTGATGTTCTGAATTAAATGGCTGAAATAACATGATAAGACCATAAAATTACATACCTTGGTTAAGTTTGTGGGTGCAGTCCACTAATGAATTAATTTTTTATTCGAGGGTTCAATTGTGATTCCATCCTTGAAGAAAATCTAGAAAATAATGGAAATTGTGTGATTCTAGAAATCAATCATGCTAAACATTCCATATAACTATTTTCTTCTAAGAGTAACCATATTTACTTGAAATAGGTTCTCATGGTCCTCATATATTTTAGAATATTAAATTATGTTAGTAATAAATACAACAAAAAATTATTCAAGTTATTATATGAAAATTCAATTCATTAGATCCATAAATATATAGAATTCATAAGTCCAAATGAAATTTCTGCACACTCATAATGTCCTTACATTTTCATAAAAACTATTTTTGGAATATCATTCTTCCACAAACACACCTGATGATATCCATTTCAAAGGTAAATATTTGAAAATTATTGATCTCCAGGATGTTGATCAAATAAACCATCAATGTTTGGTAGGGGATACTTTTTATTTTTTGTAATAGCATTGATTTATCTATAATAAGGTAATAATCTCATGGATCTATAATTCTTATTGAAAAACTGAACATGATCTCCCCATGCGGAAACATGATTAAGAATAAAACCTTTATCACTCAATTCTTATAATTTTTGTTTAGTTCTATTAATTCCATAGTGTACTTTCTATATGGAGTCTATAAAAAAGGTCTTTTCCTATTAATTAAATCAATAGAGAACTTAACATCTTGATATGGGTTGTGTTAAGTTAAATCCTGTGTGAATACATCAAAATATTATTTCACAATAGGAAAATTTTGAATTTGATGATTTCTTTCGACATCTATAGATGATGTTTTATCTTACTCCACAATAATTTATTTAATTAGATATACTATGTTTGGATCTATAAAATAATCAAATGATGAGGATTCATTTTTTCAGTTATGGGATTCGACATCCTCCACAGCAATCATAATTTCCATAATTTTACTGTAGATTTTGGCATCATATTTTTAAATACATCCCATAATGTGTATTATGTCGATGTCAATCATAGGTAATATTACAAGTTCTACAACAAAAGAAAATTTATATGTCATAAATGGGACATACCAATGCATCATTTTTTTCTATGACACTTCCCTAAAGAGTTTGGACTAAAAAATCATTTATTAAACAAAATTAAAATTTTATAATTTTCTTGTAGAATTAGTAACTTATAAAAGAATATGATGATTCAAAATCAAATAAATAATTTGATAATTTTTAGGAAATTATTATTGTAATTTCTACCAAATCAATAGGAACTTCATCCTCAGCATTTGTGTCTACAGATGTTTCACCATTCCCCACTTCCATCTTTGGGGAAAGAATCCTTGACGCATTGTACAATCATTTTCAAAATTCCATATCTCTTTTAAATAGAATCAATGAAAATCGGTAGATTATTTCATATACATGATATAATGGGCTCGATATCCTTTTTCTCCATAGTTGTAACATAATCTCATACACTTCTAGAATGTATTGTGGTGTTTCTTCCTAAAAAATTTTGGGATAGAAAGTTAACTCTAAACTTCTTATCCTTTTCCTTATTTCCAATTCTAGAGTGGACTTTATCCCTCTTCCTCTATTTTTTCCATTAACATCATAATACATATAGAATTATGTTTCTTGTCTTGATGTAACATTAAACTATATTATTATATGATGATATGTTTTGGGATACTAGTTAACATGATTGGAATGGTTTTAAAACATAAAACAATCAAAAAATATTGCTCTTTAGATCACATATACTGTCTATGTCATCACCTTTTTAAAATTTAATTTAGTATTCCTACTTTAAAATTTTTTATAATCCTTCTCTCATAGACTCAAGAGTTTCCTCTACATAACCACTCATTGTTTCAGAGGAATATATTTTCCTAGGATGATTTCAATAAAAGATCACAATTACAATTTTTAAATTTTTTTCCTCCTCCTTTGGGTTTTGATCTATGGAACACAATTGATGAATATCTCCTGATAGATAATAAACTACAAAGATAGGCTTATCTATTTCATTACTTCCCAAACCAAGAAATAACTTCTCTAAGGGAATCATCTAATACTTTGGTACAGATGGGTTTGTAGTCTCGTTAAATGATAGAGGATGTTGCACATTATGAAATCTAAGATTTCTAATACACATTACGGATTATGGTTCTCTTTAAGTGTAATGTAATTGTTCATAACCTAAGTCATCTATCTTAGTATAGCTATAAGTTTCCCAACATCTCTCCAACTCCAATATAAATATCATTATATTGTGTAAGAGTTCATTCCCTACATGGTATACATGAGTTAGTATAGTTTCCATTCCTTCATCTTGGTTTCATTCCTAAATAATGGCATACCATAAATTTGGTTTTGAATCATAATATATAATATCAAACGAATAGAATACTTAACATAATTGAAATATTATTCATTGTTATTCTCATAATTAATAACATGGTTTATTTAGAGATATATATACTTTTAGATCCATTATAATGGTTTGTAAATAAAATATGATATTTCCAAAGAATATCACCTATGAGTGTCAAACTAGATGCATAGTAAGTCATGTCGTTATGTACCATGTTAACTTGAGTCAGTCATGAGACACATTATCTATGTTTCTATCCTAAGATATAGTTGTTCTGTAACCACTTCCTCTTCTAGTATGTAGACATGGATTTATTTCTGGAATGATCCACATAATCAATAATATACCAATCCATCTAGGATGTTATTATATTCTTATCTTCAATGTCTATATTAGGGTTATGTTCTCTATTCTATGTTATCGAAATATGGTTTCAATGATTCTACTAAACATCCCTTGATACATACTACAGAGTTCCCAAACATGTTTCCCAGAACTAGTGCCTTGCATCATTAAATTTTGATAATAATAAAGGAATTCATATCCCGATATACAGAATGGTTTTATAATTTATGAAAAGAATATAAGAATATATGTTTTAGATAAAAAAGTTGAATGGAAAAACAATATAGAAAATATCATTGTAAACATCTATAACTCCAAGATTATATATCTATTTCATTCATAATATTCATCTTCACATCCTAAGGAAAAAAATAATAAATTGGTGATTTTAAATGCTTAGTAATGGTATGAAATGTCATGGAAGCTTCCATAAACATAGATAATAAGGCATGGTGAATAACTATAAACATTGGTCAACAAAACATAATTTTGAGCATAAACAGAATGAATAAAATATGATTAAATAATTCAATAATGAAACATAACCATGGATAATATGATATTAAAATTGTCACATGGGCTATCCATTACTATATTCATTATTTTTCTATAATATCATAGACTATTATGTTACTGTGAAGGCATCAGCTAAGATGCCATATATGATGTTTAAAAGTGTGTCTAGGTTGTCTCATGAGATATACCGATGCATATATGGAATATATAGGGCATATCCTATAACATACTAAGTCAAATTAATTCCTTAGTTAAATTAAGGTAAATATATAATACATATA
The DNA here is from genome assembly GCA_963277665.1 of Viscum album. Classification (NCBI taxonomy): domain Eukaryota; kingdom Viridiplantae; phylum Streptophyta; class Magnoliopsida; order Santalales; family Viscaceae; genus Viscum; species Viscum album. The sequence continues at coordinate 1,686,869,404 of OY728163.1, read as the reverse complement.
AATATGAAATGTAAATATAATTCCAAATTCATTAAACATAATCACAAACCATTCAATGTATAATGGTGAATGGTTTCAAGATAGAACATTCATAATCAAATTTATCATAAAAAATTTAATTAAATACATTAGATGATAAAAATAAGAGTAAATTATCCATAAAAGATAATATAAAATAGATGTGTTGAAATAAATGAAAATAACTTAATAAAATCATAGAGAAATTATTGAGAAAATTCCCCCATTTTCATTACAAAGAAGCGTACTTTCAGAGGAATCATTTTTATTTGTCAAAAATATTTCTATAAAAGCCTAAGTGAAAACATATTTTCTTTAATAACAAAGTAATTAATTTAATAAAAATAATTGTGTATTAAAACATGTTTTATATGTTACATGGAAATGGGTATGAATTCAAGAAGTACCCCTTAATCAGTCTTTCATATCAGGAAGAATTGAGAAAAGAACCTTATAAAAAACATATTATCCAATAAATAAAAGAGGAAATAATATGGATAATTCCATGGGAACATATACAATTAATTTAGAATAATTATTTAAAAATAATTAAGAATTACATTGGTGTATAGAGGGATGAAGCATAACATGAATGAATATGGATGTTCTAGAAGAAAACCCTTACTTGTGTCTGAATGTGTTCTTCAGATAACCTTATTGTCATAAATTATCAAATTATATAACTTAATTAATTTATTTTTAACAATTTATACATGTATATTATTAATTATATTTTTATTATGATCATTTATGGGATTTTTGATGAGTTATAGATTTTAATTTAATTGTTCTAAAGCACTAATTTTCTTGGATATCATGATCAGTTCGCTTGTTTATATATAATAAAGATAATGTAAAATTGATATAATTTTATAGAATTTTAATTACATGTTATTAATGAAATAATATATATTTAATTAGTCTTATATATTTATTTTTTCTCTTATCTGAGGATTAATCATTAAAAAACATGTTTATGATATTCGTTTATATTAATTTAAGCAGTTCTAGATCACAACAATATATTTTTGTTTTATTGGAGAATAATATGTAAAAATATTAAATAAAGAACATAAAAAGTGTTGTGATATATATTTTAAATTTTGTTTCATCCATTAAAATGGTTTTCTCTATAACCTTAAAGCTGGTGAAGGAAAATGAAAACTTGTTTTCCTTAAAGGTGATGAAACAATACCTTATAGACAATGTTTCTATTTTTAGAATAAAATAGAGAGGATAAGGGGATTGATGATGGATGATTATAATAGAATAATGATATTAAATTATATGTAATTTACCATGATATTTGTATTAGGGGGAGGTTAGTAGTGAATAAGAAAATAAATGAACTATAAAAATAAGTAAAAAAAATAAAAGAGGTTTTTTCCTCTAGATTTTATCCTCCTTGAGAACATCTTTAGAAAAAAAGTGTTTGTATTTTTATGAGAGAAAGAGAATGTAGATATTGGGGATATTATTGTCAAGAGTATTAGGTAGAAATATCATATGGATTGATTCTTGTAATTTGTGAGGATAAGGGGTGGTGTGGAGTATTATTTATAGTAGAGGAGAGGGTGTTTTTTTGAATATTTTAATCAATTTTTTATTATGTTGGATCAACACTGTGAATAGTTTTATAATTATCATAAAATTTATTAACAAACAGAATGAGAGTTTTACATTATGTTCTTACATCATCTATACAACCCCCATGACTCAATATATCATGTATTTAAAATTTATTACAAATTAAATTATTTTACTTTCCACAAACAAATTAAAGTATATTTGAAAACTCACAAAAAATCATTGGAAACAATCATTAACATGTATAATTCTTAAATAAACTCAATTTTATGTTTTTTTGTCCAAACATTAGAAATTATAAATCTAATTAAAACAATCATTTACACGAAAGATAATGATTTTAAATTTAAATGTGATCTTATAAAAATATTAAAATTTTAATAATATCTAATAAATTTATCCTAAAATCACTAGACATCAAAATGTATATTTAGGAATAGATATTATAAATATGAATTTTATTTTAAATAATTTTATTACTTATAATATTATAATAAAATATTATGAAATTTAAAAATTCCAGCACTTAATTAATAATTTTTAAAATAATCATTTATATATACTATGATATAAATATATCATACATTAATATATAATATGGATAAATTTTATTTAAAAGTTAATTGATGAGGTTAGTATTTATTTTTAAGATTTACTATTTTTATGGTCAAGTTATTATTTCGTCCACATAGGTTTTTTAACTTCAATAAATACCACTTACTCCATTCGTTATTCATTTATAAACATTGACTGTTTTCTATAACTAATTTTATGTGATTAATAAAATTTAATAAAATCATAAAAAAATAATATCATTGATATAATTCTGGGTCATTACATTCTTCAATAATCCAACAATGATAATTATTTATCTAATTAAGACCTTTTATATTTTTATTATTCCTTTTTTACTGTATATTAGACCATGCTCTATTATTTAATCAATTAATTTCACATCCTAATAATTTGATGATATTCAGTTCATAAGTCCTAAATGATTTTGGTTTGTTATTTTTGGTCAGTGATGTAATTATGTCAACCTCTATAGAATAATAGTCATGAAATAATAATTATTTTAACAATTCAATAATTCATTTAAAACCAATCATGTGAAAATGATTATGAATAATGAACTATGTTATAATCTTGGATTTGGTATGCCATATGTACAAAAGGAAAACATCTCCATTTTTCAATGATCATTATGAAACGATGGTAGTTATTATTTAAAATTTCTATATTTATCTGAATAGAATATATATCATATTATTTCGTTAAATATTGTTTTATGTATCTTCCATGTTTTGTGGTGAGGAAAATGAATCACATCACATCATGTAGGATGTATCCTATAAGTTCAGATGAATCACGTTTTCATATTCTAGTGAATATAAAGATATGAAAATAGATAATATATTAATTATCCAATATAAAAATTTTTAATGAATATTATACAAATAAATATATTCCATTATTATAAATAGTCATGAGAGGTGTTGATGGAAAACAAATTACATCGGTTTTTGAGGTTATAGAATATTGTACCCTTGAATAATGGTTTCATTTCACATTTCATGTACGAGGATATGTATATAGGTTCTTCCATTAAAATTATAAAATATTTATATATGTGATAACAATAAGTTATTATTTTAGCATGGTTGAATAGTAATTGAAAAGGATAAAGATGAAATAGTACAAACCACTCGGTTTAGAAATCTACCTCAAATCCAGAAACATTCATATTCTTTAAAAAAATATTTCTAAGGTTTATTTTTTTTATTATACCTAGGACTCTATAATATGGTGACAGATGTATGTAATGTGTTTGTGGACGGATTTTATAAACTATAAAACTTTTTATGTATAAAGAATAGAGGATATGGGGCTCCTTTTCTAAAGATATGGTAGAGGTAGTGTTGAATCCAAGAATATTTAATTAACAAAAAATCATTTTTTAAAATTAATCCTAATTGATTACAGTAAAAGATAATATAATGTTTATTTGAAATATACTCATTGAATAATATTTTGGACATTTTTAGAGAATCTATTTACCATTATAATTTTATTCTGTCCCATTGTGACCCTTATTCACGATTATCATGATTACAATGTTTTTACTCATTAAAATTTAATATAGTATATATAATATATCATAAAATATCATTAATGTAAATTTAGAAACTATTCCTTTAATTTGAATATAAATACAGAAATAAAAATATGTATTTCAAATATAATCCTTAAAAATATCCCTAGTATATTCTATTTATATTAAAAGTCCATGTAAGATAATAATTATTTCATTTTATATTAATTAAAATATGTTTTAAATCATATATTTTATTATTATATTAGTTTAATTATTATTCATTTAGCATTGCGTAAGCTTTGAACACATATTTTTCGTAATATAAAATTAATAGTAAATTATCAATATAAAAACAGGAATTTTAAATTCAAAATTATTATTTATAACAAATTACATCCTTTATTTATTCATTTTTAGAAAATTAAAATACAATAAATCAAAGAGAATGATATTTTTAAATTTTCATATATAAAATAATACAATGGTAAGAATCATTGAATAATAAGAAAAATGTCATATATTATAATTTTGGATGATTATGGAAGAAATATAATCATCCAATAAAATTAAGGGACATGTTAGTGTCACATTTTAACCCTTATCAATTTTTTAAACATTTATAATCCCAATTAATTTTTATAGTGGTAATAAATATCGACTATTGATACAATTCATAATGACCAATAATAACCCAATTTGGAACACATGATTCCAAAAATGGAATTTATTTTATTAAGATTCATCCTAAAAATATGACTAATTTATTTTAAAATCATTCTTGGAAAATGTGATGAAAAAGGTTATTCAGAACAATTCCTTTTATGTATAAATTTTCTTATTCAAAATTCATCTATTAAATTCAGCTATAATATCATAATTAGATTAGGTAAAAAAATAAACTAATAAAATTAAAAAAATTATACAAAAGAGGAATTACGATTTTTATATTATTTCAATAATGATGTAAAACAAATAAATTACACGGCCTGTACTTTAAAAATAATATAAAAATCGTAAATCTGAATGAAAATCGTAAATCTTCTTTTGGGGGTTAGGCGTGACCCTGGTCCATTTAATGAAAAAAAGTACACGGCGTGTACTTCTTTAGTACACGGTGTGTACTTCAAGTTTTCGTACACCGAATTAACCGGCCTCCACCTCATCCTTACACACCGTGTGTGTGACCCAGAAACGGACAACACGCGGCTTCGAGCCAGGAAGAGTACACGACGTGTACTTCTGAAATTTACAGAAAATTTATTTTCCTTAAAAACTCTAGAAAAAGGGAGAACATAACTAATAAGGGATCTGATTTCTTAAAAACATCCCCCCGTAAAATAAATTTGTCTCTAAATTTCCCTAATGAGGTGAAGAAGGAGAAACACAGAACAGCTCCGGCCACTGCGATCGTACATCGGTCTTCCTCTCCCAGGTCTCGTCCTGTATTCACCCGTGCTGCCATAGCACTCATACCAGAGGAATTGACCGCCTATGGAGAACCAACGTACTGTGATGGACAATCCAGATAGGATGCTCCTCGGACAATGCATCCTCTTCAAGCTTGAATTCCCCAGGCTGAAGGGTGTGAGATGGGTCTGAAAAGTAACATCGGAGTTGAGAGACGTGGAAGACATCATGCATGGCCCGATACCTCTGAGGTAGCTGCAACTGATATGCGACCGGCCCACCTCTCTCCAAGACCTCAAACAGCCCGATGTATCACGGTGAAAGCTTACCCTATCTCCAAATCCTTCTGTGTCCCAACTTCGATGTGACACTCATGAAAACCTGATCACCGACCTCGAACTGCATAGGTCGTCTCCGCTGATTAGCATAAGACTTCTATTGAGAATGTGCCGTAGTTATCCTCTTCCGAGTCAGCTCTATCTGTTTTGAGGTCTCCTGAACAAGACGAGGTCCTAGAAAAGCTTCCTCTCCTGCCTCCAGCTAGCATAAGGGTGATCGACATGTCCTACCATACAAAGTCTCGTATGGAACCATTTGAATGGTCTCTTGGAAACTGTTGTTGTAGGAAAACTTTGAAAATGGAATATGATTCTCCCACGAACCGCCAAATTCTAGAATGAAAGCCCGAGGAATATCCTCAAGCACCTGGATTGTGCACTTGGACTGGCCATCAGTCTGGGGATGGTATGCTGTACTCAAAAGTACCTATTTACCCAAGGCCTTCTGAAGTCCCTACCAGAACGGAGAGGTAAAACATGCATCTCGGTCTGAAACAATAGAGCGTGGAACTCCATGCAGACGGTTGATCTATCTGATGTAAAGTTGTCCCAGATCATCGACACAGAAGGTCTCCTTGTTCGGCAAGAAGTGAACAACCTTCGTAAGCCTATCGACAACAACCCAAACTGCATCGTTTCCCTAAGGTTACCTCGGCAACCCGGTCACGAAGTCCATCGCAACATCATTCCACTTCCATTCCGGAATGGTTAACTGCTGTAAAAGCCCCGCTGGTCGCTGATGCTCTGATTTCACCTGCTGACATGTAGAACATCTCAAGACAAAACCAGCAACATCCTTCTTCATACCTGGCCACTAGTATTGGCGATGAAGGTCCTGATATATCTTGGTAACGCCAAGATGAACTTCCCAAACAGAGGAATGGAAATCCTACATCAGCACCTCGTGTATGTCTACTGGCACCCATACGCGTCCTTGGAAATGCAAGATCTCATCCTCGCCCACTGTCTATCCAGGAAGAGGGTCTTCTCCTAGCACACTCTTCCACAGGACTATGCCTTCTGAGTCTGATAGCTGCCTCATCCGTACCCAATCAAGTAGCATGGAGGTAACAACTACAGAAGGTAGAAAAGTCTGTCCTCGTCTGTCGTGCACCTCCAGATGCATCTTAGAGAACAAACCCATCAGTTTCCACTCAATACTGGCCTGCTGAACTGCCTGAATTTGAGTTATCCTACTCAACGTATCAGCCACAACGTTGCCTTTTCCCAGCGTATAGGCAAGCTCGAAATCAAAAGACTGAAGATACTCGACCCACCTGCGCTGCCTCAGATTCAGTTCACACTGAGTGAAGATATACTTGAGACTCTTGTAGTTAGTGAAGACCACAAAGTTCTCTCCCACAAGATAGTGTCTCCAAAAGCGCAAGGCATGAACAATAGTAGATAACTCCAAATCATGCGTAGGGTAGTACCTCCCATGTGGCCTCAACTTCTGAGACCCGTCCGCTACGAATCCATCTCCCTACATAAGCACAGCTCCCAGCCCGATACCTGAAGCATCACAGTAAACAGTGTAGTTCTTGCCTGGATCTGGTAAGACTAGTATCGGTGCTGACGTCATCCTCCCTTTCAACTCCTGAAAGGCCGACTCACAAGAATCTGACCATAAAAACATCGCCCCATTCTTGGTCAGAACTGTCAAAGGTGCTGCTAGAAGAGAAATGTCCTGAATGAAACGTCTGTAGTATCCAGCCAGCCCTATAAAACTCTATACCTCAAAGAAGTTCTTCGGATGCTCCCAGGAAACTACAGATCTCACTTTCTCTGGGTCCACTAATACTCCTACCTCTGATATGATGTGACCCAAGAAGTGAATATGATCCATCTAAAAGGGGCACTTCGAGATTTTAGCATAAAGATGATGCACTCTCAGTGTACTTAGAACTATCTCAAGATGTGTGGCATGGTCATGTCGAGTGTGATAGCAAACCAAGATATCGTACACGAAGACCACAAAAAAGGAGTCCAAGTAACGATGGAACACTCGGTTCATCAGTGCCATGAAAACTGCAGGCACGTTTGTGAGACCGAACGACATGACTATATACTCGTATAGACCATACCTGCTCTTAAAGGATATCAGCTGTATATCTGATGATATAACATGCAACAGATGATAACCAGACCTCAAGGTGATCTTCGAGAACACCTGGGCTCCTCTAAGATGATCGAAAACGTCATCATTTCTCGGCAAGGGATGTCGGTTCTTGACCGTCAACTAGTTCAGCTTCTGATAATCCACACAAAGCTGAAGGGTACCATATGCATTCTTCACAAATAGGACTGGTGAACCCCAAGGAGAAGTTCTGGGTTGGATGAAACCCTTAGCCTACAGCTCCTCCAACAACTTCTTGAGCTCCTACAACTCAGGTGTGGCCATCCTATAGAGAGTAATGGACACAGGTGCCGCTCCTGGCATGAGGTCAATAGAGAAGTCTACCTCACGCTCCGGAGGAAAACATGAAAGGCCTTCTGGAAAGACGTCCCTGAAGCGATCCACCACTAGAGGAAATTCCAAATGTGGAGTCACCTAATCATCCAGATAAAGTATAGCAATCAGGGCCGTCACCCCTCCCAACCCAAGATGATCGAGTCCTACCCGACATGCCCGAATGTCCCACTCGCCTTTATGATGAAAAGACTAACCCTCTAGTGAAACGAACCTCACTCTACGTTGATAACAGTTGACGACTACCAGAATGGGAATCAACCAATCCTTTCCATGGATGACATCATAGCCTGTCATCTCTAGGAAATAAAGATCCTATAAGAAGCGATACCCTGGAACCTCGAGAGGGAACTCTTTACACTAGCACACACCAGATGTCCTCATTCCCAAAGGTGTGTCTAGTGTCAACGAGTCGTCAGAAGAAAAGACGCAGAGTCCAAGGCTCTCCATAATAGCAACAGAGATAAAGCTATGCATAGTACCAGTATCAAAAAGGGTTGAAGATAAAACCGAGGCTACTAAAATTGTACCTTGAATGGTAGAAGGGCCAGGATCCTGCTCCTGATAAGTATGCTCCTCGACGAATGACTGGCATGTACCGCGGCCCTGCGCCCCTGGCTTACCACTCTGGACTGAACCTCCCTGCTGGTGCAGAGGAACTGGTGGCTGACTGCCACGACCTCTACCTCCACCTCGGCCCGAACGTCCAGAAGAACTCCAGTTCCCCGACTGGTGAGAAACTGGCGGTGCTTCTTCTGAAAAAGGAGTCATGGAAGAACCACTGTCACCAGCTGCTGGTGAGAAAACCTGGATGAAATGATAAAGGTGACCCATATTGCCACAAGATCAGCACTCCATGGGGTCCCTCTGGCACTGTGGCCTCGTGTGTCCTATCTGGGCACACTGATAACATGTCACTTGGCTTCCTGATGATGCATCTCTCTTCCTCGGATCACCGCGTGTAGGCTCTCTACGGTGCTTCTTGCTGTCATCTAGTGGAAGACTATATCTAGAAGTAGAACCGCCCTGACTCACAGCTCTAGAGTCTCTCATATTGCACTCCGTAATCACTGTCTGGTTGACGATGGATGTAGTGGAAGTCAGCTAAAATATGTTCACCTGTGAGCGGATCTCCCGCCTGAGTCCATCCTCAATCTTCCTCACTGAGAACACCCCACTCCCATCATGAAGGGGTGTAAAATGTTGTAGATCAGTGAAATGAGTGGAATACTCTATGAAAGATAGAGTACCATGCTCTAAGCTCATGAACTACTTGGCTCGATCGACCCTCAGAGTCTCTAGGTAGAAGTAGTCGTAGAACATTCTCTCGAAATCCTCCCAAGTCATAGCCTGTTGTTGACCCGATTCTCTGATCACGTCCCACCACGTCTTGGCAGAGTCTCGGAGCAAGTAGTTGGCGAGCTTGACCCACCTCTCTGGAGGCATCTCCAGATGCTCGAAGATAGTCAGCATGGCTTCCAGCCATGACTCTGAAACCTGAGGTCCTCCCTCCCTTGAGAACGTTGGAGGATGATGCTGCTGAAAGACTCGCGTCATGTCTTCCATAGACAAGGCAAGAGGCAGTGCTCCCAAGAAGGCCTGCATCATCCTCATGAAACCTTCCCTGAACTGCGCAACAGTGCTTGCAACTGGTAAAATAACCGGTGCCAGGGCTGGCTCGGCTGGAGGATCGGCAGGAAGTCCTTCATCAACCCAATCTGGTATCTGATCACTGCCCGACGACAGACGTACGACCGGAGGACGTCTCAGAGGCATTTCTCTGAAAGATCAAAAGCACACCTTAGATTAAGAAAACAAGGACAGAGAACAGAATCGTACAAAATAGGAACAGGGGAGGAAAAGACAAAAATTTGCAAAACATGACTACACAGCATGTTTTCTTAACCCACTGACATGGGTGTGTACACCTTCCCTACAAGTCGTGTACACTTCAATCTATACGGCGTGTTGCACCCACACACAACATGTACTTGAAAACTTTTCCCCTACCCGAGTCTCCTTACACGGCTAACCCACACGGTCTGACTTAACCCAGGACTACGCGGCATGTTCTTAACACACACGGCGTGTACTAGACAAGTCTTCGATGACCCATGTTTGTGAAACACACAACTGTCTACACGGATGAACATTACACGGCGTGATCCGAATAAAAACGGCGTGCATAGGCAAGGTGACCATGTCCCATGTTGTTCGAGACATGGCCGGGTACCTGGACAAGACTACACGGCGTGTTCCGAACAGACACAGTATGTGGAATAGAAGGTAACGCCGACCCGTGTTGTTCATTTAACGGCCGGGTACCTGGACAGGACTACACGGAGTGTTCCCTAAGAACACAGAGTGTTCAACCCGAGCTTCCCCGACCTATGTTGTTAGTGACACGGCCGGGTACACGGCTCCGAACATACACGGTGTGTACCAATCATACACGGTGTGTTCCCGAAGTTACTCCCACGACACCATGTTCTGCTCACACAGTCAGTGACACGGCCTGAAAACTACACGGTGTGTATCCAAAAAGTACATGCCGTTTATTCTGGGTTTTTCTGGGTAGTAGCTCAGAAACAGCTCAGACTCCCAGAAACACTAAAACATGGGAAAGTGGTGCCAAATTTCGATTCCTGAGGGCCCATACTCCTCGCGAATCAAAACTCAGCATCTCCTGTAGCCACATACAAGGGAAAAGAAAAGCTCTCTAACATAACAGCAGGGATTCTATCAAGCGTCTATCACAAAATCATGCATAATCTACACAAAGCTTATCACAATAGCATGAAATCGCTAATGCACCCTAGATGGCATGGCAAGAATGCATGGAATGTAATTTCTAGAAGTGCCCATATGATGCATGAGATGGCTTACCCTCATCTGATCGGGTTGCGACAGAAATAGAACCAAAATATCAAAACAATAACCACACAGACATGAGAATAAATCTAGGTGAAAACATATAAACCATAAAACTCAAAACTAGAAAACTGCAATTAACAAGGTAGTATAGCCTTTACCTATACACGGGTTAGCTACTCCTGAGAAAAAAATAATACCAAGTACCGAATCCATCCTATCCCTGACTAATGTCTCCAAATAGTGAAGCAAGAGAAAAGAACTCCTCTGATACCACTTTGTAACGACCCGAATCCGGAGCCCTCCCTATACCTGGTTCGCCACATAACCTGAAGGGAATTTCCCCGAATTCCAGAGGCTTCCGACTAGAAGCAAGGGCCTTGGTGATTCATTGGGGAAACTATTCCCTCATTCAGTATGGTATACAATGTAAAAACAATAATAATCAGCGGAAGAAGTAAAAAACATGCATTCAACAGAAACCAATCAACGGAAGCATTGTAGATATATAACTACGATGACAATGATGTAGCAGGTACAAGTATCTAAGGAAAATAGCAAACAGAACAACGTGATGAAGTACAATTGAAACCATGTGCAAAAGAAAAAAAAGGTAAGCTCCTCATCATCGTGAGCCATGGCTCGGTCCCATGCTCTCTATCTATAGTGCAATCAAGAACCTGAAGTATAAGGGTGATTTCCCTTGTCTATACTTGTAGCAAAATATTCTTCTTGGGCCCAAAAGCATGGCCCAAACAGGTTGTGAGATACAATCCCAGTAGGCAATAACCCAAAGATTTGTTTCCAACAGTCAATGAATACATGGGAAGTAATAAAACAAGAAGCAGTAAACTGGAAAGCACAAGCCGCTACAATCAATAGTTCCAACAAATAAAGTACACAAGTAAGCAGTCAGCAACAAGAAGAAAACAGGTAACCCTTTGGGTAGCTCTCACAGCCTAACCCCTATGGTTCATCCCATAGTACTAGAAACCCTCTAGGAGGCACACACACAGTCTCACCCCTCTGGTTCAACTACGTAACTAAGCAGACTCTCTGGGGAAGCACTCACCGTGAATTCCCCCTATAGTCTCGTATCGTGCTAAAGGCTCTATAGGGAAGCACTGAACGTCAATTCCCCCTGTGGACTATATCGAGGATCTACAGACTCTCTAGGGAATCACTCAATGTCAATTCCCCCTATAGTCTCGCATCGTAATTAAAAGACACTCTGGAGAAGCCCTTCTGTCAATTTTCCCTTTGGTCTGCTACTCTAGGTTCTCATAGTCCTGAGTACAACTAAACATGCTCATCGCGAGTATATCGTCCATGTAAACCTCAAGAACTAATTGTCTATCATTCTATGACTCAACAGTAATAACAAAACAACAGTTCTTCTTTCCTACATCTAGGCATTGAAACTGGCAAAACGACCAATAGGTAAAACTATCATGGGAATGCAACCTGAGAACAATATAAATTACTCTACTCACAAGAAATAACCTCTACTAAAGAAAACAACCAAAGCAGGCAAACAATAGGGGAAAAATAGGAAACACGCAATACCCTGTTCATGGGTATTGGTGGAATTATCACATAATATTCATCGACATTCTAAAGAATGGAACAAACCACCTACCAAAAAGTCCCCAGCCTTAAACCTTACTTAATCTTGAGTTATACAAGATTACACATTGAGGATGTTTTCAGGTTTAGAGTTTTAGAGAATTAGATCATAAAACTTGCATTACATTCCATATATAAACAAAGTGGTTACATAAAGATAGTATTCTTCATTCCCATCAATGGAAACATATTTAAAATAAACATGGATTCTTTCTTGACACTTCCTTGACACTATCATCATATCATGTACCTTTCCCTTGACTTGTTAAAAACATTTCAAAAAAACTTGGGATGAGCATAAAAAGCTCAGTAAGGGATATAAAAATATGGAAAGGAAACATGGGTACATATATACATAAGGATGAGATCATACTTTACCCATAAAACATAATCACTTTAACATACCTCATAAAATCATGAATAAATCATAGAAATCATAAGACATAAAGGTAACTTGAGGCATTCATAACATTCTTACATAGGGAGTAACCCTCTTGGTTACGTTTGGAATACCCATCACAGTATATTCCCTAAAATCTCTTCGGGGAAACCTTAACATTTCACTCCTTCGCATTACCCAATGCATTGGAGAGCTATATCGGGCTCACCTGCCCTTAGTTTATCACGGAACCACCCGTTTTCATAATAATGCCCAAGAACCTCAACATAATCATATCACATAAAACATGCATAAAGGAAACATAACATTTCCACCTTTCAATCACAAGATATCAATACAACACATTCATATAAAAACATTATGAAAACCATTTTCAATACCAATATAAATGAAAAGTAAAACATGGTATTTATTTTTCTTTTAAAAATAAGGTATGGCTTGTAGAGGAAGCCGAAACTCAAATAATAGTCATGGCGGCAGAGAAGTCATTGTCGCCGCATACGTACGACAAAAAAATTCCCTTTTTTCATTTAGTAAATGCTTCGTATAAAGAAGAATCCTTTTGAATAAACGTAAAAGTCAAAGGGGTTTATACACCGTATAAAAGAAGGTTGTGTATAAAACAAAATATGCCTCAATGAATGGAGATTGAGACGAAGTCCCAAACCTCGTATCCGACTTGACCCGACCGTTCTTTAATCTCCTGAATAATAAACTTGAGTTAATCTCTACTTGCTTAAGAACCTTTTTCAAGTTCATTATTCCTTTTATACCATGTTATGAACATCATGTAATCATATAAGTTAATAATGTTCATTTTGTCGGTATTTGGTTCTTAAGTCAAAAATAGACTTCATACACTTACATGTTGTTAATTTGGTCAAGGGTTCATTATATCCAGAATGATATTAATGATTTGGATAACATATATATCATATATATTCAGCATATACATGTATTTATATTATTACATCACATTTAGAGGTAAGAAATGAAATGCACCGTTCATGGAGACGGTAAGCCATACGTACGCATGAACGCTACTTCCATTTCTATTTCGTATTTCTGGAATGGAATCATAATGATATAAGAGTATATTATAATTCCAGTATAATAAAATATATAATATCATTAACTTTATCCTTTACACATCCCATATATGGTATTAACGAATCAAATCACTTTCAGGGGGCGGTAGTCCGCACTTCCTAAAATGAAGATATCGTGTTTACCCATAATGGAAACAATAATGGTATTCCATAAATGAAAAATATATAAGCTTAAGGAAAGAATAAAAATATTATATATCATATATAAAAATAGTGACATCATGAAGGCCACCTTTGAAGTTGTTAAATGAGTATTGAACAATCATCATTTCGGGAGGAAGAATTATGCCATCCACGGAAACCGTATGTTCTCTAACCATTTCATGTAGTTGTGTGAGAGTGTATCTAGAATAAATCATATAACAACATCCTAGTATATTGAAGATACTGGTGTTGTTACAAAATAAGTAAATAAAAAGAGTTTAGGGGGTTGGAGAAGCAAAATAAAACAAATGAACATGAGAGAATGAATTATCTTTAAAAGTGTAACTCCTTTTGAATTGAGCCTAAAGGCTTCCTTTGAAAAGATTCTGCCCAAAGGGAATCCACTATGATGAGGCGAGGGATGTGGAGAGAGTAAATGGGCATGGTTTGGCCGAGCCAAAGGCTTGAGGAGTGTGTGAAATGAGGTAGAGGTGGGGGCCTTTTATAAGAGGAGAGGAGGGGCACTTTTGGAAATCATGAAACTATTATTTTATTTTCAAAAGTGTTTCGAATTTCTAAGGTCCCACATTGATATATCTAAAATATAAGATGATAAGTCTTCTAAATAATCCCATAAAATAGTTTTTTGACAAGTTTAGGTCTTAGATATTACATTATCTTTCCATTTTATTTTAATCGTTAAATAATGAGGTCATCGCTGCATCATCATGATGTCATAAATAATTTTAATTCTTTTATTGTCTAAAAATTATAAAACAAATATCTTGATGTTGGAAATATTTTTATCTTTCCAAATAGTATTTATAGTCAAAATTATGATTAGTATAACCCCTTCTAAAAATTGTTTTAGTAAAACAATTTATGTTAGTGTCATTTTCACCTTTATTTAAAAAAAGGCATTAAAGTCATTATCTCACCCAAGTGGCTCCATGGGGTCCCCTAAATCAACCCATGGGTTGTCTTGGTCGGCAATGACACAACCAATAGGTTTAGGACATGTGTCATGATCATCTCATTTTATTAAAGCATTATTTTTTACCTTAAACTACACTAATTACCTCTAATCGCGATTAAGGAAAAAAAGTTACTATTCACCAAAAAATTATTTTCATCCCATTGAACCACATTTTACATACTAATGAAAACCATGTATGTCAGATTTTCAAAATTCAATACACATTAGTGGTAAACTTTCATTTAACTGAAAAATCAGTTTGCTTGATTACCACTTAGTGGTTTCACTATTCATCAAAAATTGGATTTTTTCAGAAAAATACCAAAACATCACCCTAAGCTATATTTGATATTATGAATTCAAAAATGAAGTCTATTTTACAAAATTCAAAACATATAACTCACATTAATTAATTTAATAATTAATTCCCGCTGTCAGAGCAAATAGCGTGTTTTTATGAAACATTAAGTATCAAAAGATTGACACCAGTTTAAGTCCAATTTTAAAGTGAAATTGATTCCAATGACCACCGTTGGATTAAATGGTAAAAATATATACAGATTACACATTAAGACCAATTCAAAATATAATCTAGTCATATAAATAAATTAGATTAAGAAGCATTTTTGATGTAAAATGCAGTATTTTTCACTATTCATTAAAAAATGAACATTGTTAGAAAAATATCAAAAATTCACACAAAGTAAATTTTGATGTCCCAATCATAAAGAATAAGTTTATTTTGACAAACATAGCTTATAAAATTGTAAAAATATAGATTTAAAAATGGTTTTCCATCATAAGGCAGTAAAACAATCTTTTAAGAATATTAGTGTATTCCATGCTTAAGATTAGATTTATTTGCATTTTAAGCCTCTAAAACACTATCTTAATCATTAATAGACATAGATAAAAAATATCTATTATTAATTACTTAAATGGGATGTTACAGCCTTCCCCACTTTAGAAAATTGCGTCCCCGCAATTTATTTACTTATCAAATAAATGTGGGTACTTATCCCTCATTGCATTTTCAGATTCCCATGTTGCCTCTTCAATCATGTGGGTTTTCCACAAAACCTTTACCTTCTTAATCACCTTATTCCGGAACACTTTCTCCCTGTGGTCAAGAATCTGGACCGGTTGTTCCTCATAAGATAGGTTCTCTTCTAGCTGAACTACCTCTGGACTCAAAACATGAGATGGATCAGGCATATACTTTCTCAACATCGAAACGTGAAAAACATTGTGTACCTGAGATAAACTCGGAGGTAAAGCCACCCGGTAAGAAATTGATCCAACTCTCTCCAGAATTTCATATGGTCCAATGAACCTTGGACTCATATTTCCTTTCTTACTAAATCGCATCACACTTTTCCATGGTGATACTTTGAAAAAAACATGATCACCTACCTTAAAAGAGAGATCCTTCCTCCGGTTATCCGCATAACTCTTCTGCCTGCTCTGAGCTGTTGTCATGTGTCTCTGAAACAGCTGAACTTTTTCTACCATCCCTTCTACCAATTCTGGTCCCATCAAATTCCTTTTACCCACTTCATCCCAGAAATTTGTAGTTCGACACCGCTTCCCATATAATTCCTGAAATGGTGCCATCTGTATAATGGAATGAAAACTGTTATTATATGAAAATTCAACCAAATAAAGATGTTAGTCCCAACTTCCCTGATAATCCTTAGAACAAGATCGTAGCATATCCTCCAATGTCTGAATTGTTCATTCTGACTTCCCATCTGATTGAGGATGAAATGCTGTACTAAAATTTAATTCAGTTCCCAACGACTTCTGGAGGCCTTTCGAAAAGTTAGAAGTGAACCTGGGATCACGGTTAGATACAATGGAGAGGAACTCCATGTAACCTGACTATCTCTTTAAGATACAAGCGGGAAAGTTGATCTAGGGAAAAGTATCTCGTATAGCAAGGAAATGAGTATATTTGGTCAAGCGATCAACAATAAACCAGATTTCATTATTACCTCGAGATGTCTTTGGTAATCCCACAACAAAGTTCATGGATATATTCTCCCATTTCCACTCTGGCACTGGTAAAGGCTGAAGCATCCCTTTCGGTAACTGCCGTTCTGCTTTAACATGTTGACATGTCAAACACTTCACAGTAAAATCAGCAATATCTCTTTTCATTCCATCCCACCAGTAATACTCCCACAGATCTCTATACATCTTAGTACTGCCTGGATGAACTGAAAACGGAGAACTATGAGCTTCACATAACAACTCTCTCTTCAACTGTGAATCACAAGGCACACACAATCTCTTCCCAAATATCAAAACGAAATCATTATCAATGTTGAATTCAGGCGACTTACCTTTCCGAACCATCTCTACCTTTTTCTGCAACTCATTGTCTTGCTTCTGTGCTTGATTGATTCTATTTGATTGATATGATCTCACTGATACCTGAAACAAAACAGAAGAACTTCCTGCACCAAAAACATCTATGCCAAAGTTCATCAAATCTTTAACCAGAGGATCATGTTCCAAACGCAACATTGCTAATGAAGCATTACTTTTTCGACTCAAAGAATCAGCCACTTTATTTTATTTTCTCAGATGGTAATGAATTGTACAATCATAATCCTTGATTAATTCTAGCCATCTACTTAGTCTCATGTTCAATTCGTTCTGAGTTAATATATACTATAATCTATGGTGATCGGTATATATTTCACACTTTACTCCATACAAATGATGCCTCCAAATTTTCAAAGCAAAAACAACAGCAGCTAATTCCAAATCATGTGTAGGGTAATTTAACTCATGAGTTTTCAACTGTCGTGAAGCATAAGAAATTACCTGATCATTCTTCATTAGGACGCAACCAAGTCCTTTCAATGAAGCATCATTGTATATAACAAACTCACCATTCCTGGAAGGTAGTGCCAAAACTGGAGCATTCACCAATCTTCTTTTCAGTTCCTGAAAACAATCATCACATTCATTTGACCAGATAAACTTAACACCCTTCCGAGTTAGCTTAGTCATTGGACTAGATAACCGTGAAAAATATCTAACAAACATTCGGAAATAGCCTACCAAACCAAGGAAGCTACGAATCTCGGTTACATTTGTGGGTCTTGGGAATTCTTCAACAACCTTTGTTTTTGCAGGATTAATAGTTATTCCATCTTTAGAAGCAATATGACCAAGGAAAGAAATTTTTTGCAACGAAAACTCACACTTTTTGAATTTTCCATATAGTTTCTTTTCTTTTAATGTTTTCTAGATAACCCTTAAATGTGTTTCATGCTCCTCTTTACTTTTAGAAAACACCAAAATATCATCAATAAAAAGAACCACCATTTATCACCTGATTCAACTGAGCCATTACTGCAACAAACTGTTTAGTTCTGATTCTGACCATCTATGGTTGCTGATTCAGAAAGTCATTCTACTTTGTATGCCTTCCCTGAAAATCATCTCTATTTCCTTTATGAAAAACCATTCTTGACACCGAAATATCTTAGGCGAAGAAACATGGTAATCTTCAAATGCTATATCACTTCAAAAAAAATATTTTTGGATAATCATTTAACATAATTCTAACTCCTAAAGTTATCTAAACCGACCTTTGATACCAACTATAAGGCCCCAGCCTTAAACCTTACTTAATCTTGAGTTATACAAGATTACACATTGAGGATCTTTTCAGGATTAAAGTTTTAGAGATATAGATCATAAAACTTGCATTACATTCCACATATAAACAAAGTGGTTATATAAAGATAGTATTCTTCATTCCCATCAATGGAAATATATTTAAAATAAACATGGATTCTTTCTTGACACTTCCTTGACACTATCATCATATCATGTACCTTTCCCTTGACCTGTGATAAACATTTCAAAAGAACCTGGGATGAGAATAAAAATCTCAGTAAGGGATATAAAAATATGGAAAGGAAACATGGGTACATATATACCTAAGGATGAGATCATAATTTACCCATAAAACATAAGCACTTTAACATACCTCATCAAGTCATGAATAAATCATAGAAATCACAAGACATAAAGGTAACTTGAGTAATTCATAACATTCTTACGTATGGAGTAACCCTCTTGGTTATGTTTGGAATACCCATCATAGTATATTCCCTAAAATCTCTTCGGAGAAACCTTAAAGTTTCACTACTTCGCGTTACCCAATGCATTGAAGAGCTATATCGATCTCACCCGCACTTAGTTTATCCCGGAACCACCCGTTTTCATAATAATGCCCAAGAACATCAACATAATCATATCACATAAAACATGCATAAAGGAAACATAACATTTCCACCTTTCAATCACAAGATATCAATACAACACATTCATATAAAAACATTATGAAAACCAGTTTCAATACCAATATAAATGAAAAGTAAAACATGGTATTTATTTTTCTTTTAAAAAGAAGGTATGACTTGTAGAGGAAGCCGAAAGTCAAATAATAGTCACGGCGGCAGAGAAGTCATTGTCGCCGCATACGTACGACAAAAAAATTCCCTTTTGTTGTTTAGTAAACGCTTCATATAAAAAATATTCCTTTTGAATAAACGTAAAAGTCCAAGGGGTTTATACACTGTATAAAAGAAGGTTGTGTATAAAACAAAATATGCCTCAATGAAAGGAGATTGAGACGAAGTCCCATACCTCGTATCCGACTTGACCCGACCATTCCTTAATCTCCTGAATAATAAACTTGATTTAATCTTTACTTTCTTAAGAACCTTTTTCAAGTTCATTATTTCTTTTATACATTGTTATGAACATCATGTAATCATTTAAGTTAATAATGTTCATTTTGTCAGTATTTGGTTCTTAAGTCAAAAGTAGACTTCTTACACTTACATGTTGTTAATTTGGTCAAAGTATCATTATATCCAGAATGATATTAATGATTTGGATAACATATATATCATATATATTCAGCATATACATGTATTTATAATATTACATCATTTTTAAAGGTAAGAAATGAAATGCACCGTTCATGAAGACGGTAAGCTGTACGTATGCATAAACGCTACTTCCATTTCTATTTCGTATTTCTGGAATGGAATCATAATTACATAAGAGTATATTATAATTACAGTATAATAACATATATAATATCATTAACTTTATCCTTTACACATCCCACATATGGTATTAACGAATCAAATCACTTTCAGGGGGCGGTAGTCCTCACTTCCTGAAATGAAGATATCGTGTTTACCCATAATGGAAACAATAATGGTATGCCATAAATGAAAAATACAGATGCTTAAGGAAATAATAAACATATTATATATCATATATAAAAATAGTGACATCATAATGGCCACCTTTTAAGGTGTTAAATGAGTATTGAACAATCATCGTTTCGGGAGGCAGAATTTCCCCATCCACGAAAACCATACGTTCTTTAACCATTTGATGTAGTTGTGTGAGAGTGTAGTTCGAATAAATATTATAACAACATCCTAGTATATTGAAGATACTGGTGTTGTTACAAAAGAAGTAAATAAAAAGAGTTTAGGGGGTTGGAGAAGCAAAATAAAACAAATGAATATGAGAGAATGAATTAACTTTAAAAGTGTAACTCCTTTTGATTTGAGCCTAAAGGCTTCCTTTGAAAGGATTCTGCCCAAAGGGAATCCTCTAGGATGAGGAGAGGGATGTGGAGAGAGTAAATGGGCAGGGGTTTTCCAAGCCAAAGGCTTGAGGAGTGTGTGAAATGATGTAGAGGTGGGGGCCTTTTATAAGAGGATAGGAGGGGCACTTTTGGAAATCATGAAACTATTATTTTATTTTCAAAAGTGTTTCGAATTTATAAGGACCCACATTGATATATTTCAAAGATAAGATGATAAGGCTTCGAAATATTCCCATTCAATAGTTTTTGTACAAGTGTAGGTCTTATATATTACATTATCTTTCCATTTTATTTTAATCGTTAAATAATGAGGTCATCGCTGCATCATCATGATGTCATAAATAATTTAATTTATTTGTTGTCTAAAAATTATAAAAAAAAAATCTTGATGTAGGAAAGCTTTTTATCTTTCCAAATAGTATTTATAGACAAAATTATGATTAGTATAATCCCTTCTAAAAATTGTTTTAGTAAAAACAATTATGTTAGTGTCATTTTCATCTTTATTTAAAAAAAGGCATTAAAGTCATTATCTCACCCACGTGGCACCATGGGGTCCCCTAAATCGACCCATGGGTTGTATTGGTCGGCCATGACACAACAAATAGTGTTAGGACATGTGTAAATCTCATCTCAGTTTATTAAAGCATTATTTTTTACCTTAAACTACACTAATTACCTCTAATCGCGATTAATGAAAAAAAGGTACTATTCACTAAAAAATTATTTTCATCCCATTGAAGCACATTTTACATACTAATGACAACCATGTATGTCATATTTTCAAAATTCAATACACATTAATGGTAAACTATCATTTAACTGAAAAATCAGTTTGCTTGATTACCACTTAGTGGTTTCACTATTCATCAAAAATTTAAGTTTTTCAGAAAAATACCAAAACTTCACCCTAAGCTATATTTGATATTATGAATTCAAAAATAAAGACTATTTTAAAAAATTCAAAACATATAAGTCACATTAATTAATTTAATAATTAATTCCCGCTGTCAGAGCAAATAGTGTGTTTTTATGAAACATTAATTATCAAAAGATTGACACCAGTTTAAGTCCAATTTCAAAGTGAAATTGATTCCAATGACCACCATTGGATTATATGGTAAAAATATATTCAGATTACACATTAATACCAATTCAAAAGATAATCTATTCATATAAATAAATTAGATTAAGAAGCCGTTTTGATGTAAAATACAGAATTGTTTACTATTCATTAAAAAATGAACATTGTCAGAAAAATACCAAAAATTCACACAATGTAAATTTTGATGTCCCAATCATAAAGAATAATTTTATTTTGAAAAACATTGCTTATAAAATTGTCAAAATATAGATTTAAAATTGGTTTTCCATCATAAGGCAGTAAAACAATCTTTTAAGAATATTAGTGTATTCCATGCTTAAGATTGGATTTATTTTCATTTTAAGCCTCTAATAGACTATCTTAATCATTAATATAAATATATAAAAAATATCTATTATTCATTACTTACATGGGATGTTATGCTACCTTTATCCAAGGAGATCGATATAAGTGAACCATGATGATAGATTCCCCTTGGAACAACGTAGATCTGAGAAAACACACAAAACGCTCAACATACGATAACATGGAAACCAGGAGGAATCAAGAAACAAGGCTAAAGAAGAAGGAAGAACTCACCGCTGCGATTCAAATGCAATTGACCATGCCCAAATCGGAGATCGGACGGTGGGGTGGGAGCTCAGAGAATATTCGGTTGTACGGTCGCTTTCGGGTGGTCGAAAACTGGAGAAGAAGATGATTTTGGGGGTTAGGCGCGACCCCAGTCCGTTTAATGAAAAAAAAGAAAGTATACGGCGTGTACTTCTTGAGTACCTAGTGTGTAGTTCAATTTTCCATACTCCGAATTAACCAGCCTCCACCTTAGCCTTACACACCATGTGTGTGGCCCAGACATGGCCAACACACGGCTTCGAGCCGGGAAGAGTACACGGCGTGTACTCAGAAATTACACAGCGTGTACTTTTGAAATTTTTAGAAAATTTATTTTCCTTAAAAACTCTAGAAAAAGGGAAAACATACCTGAAAAGGGATCTGGGTTCTTACACAGACCCTTGTTTTCTGAAGCTAGTGCCTTTGGTTAATACATTAGAATTATTATAAGTTTGATATATCCCAATGGAATGAATACGTTAGTATTTTAGGAAAACATGATAAAACAAAAGATCAACATTATAACGTGAAATGAAAAAAATATACCAATTTCATTAGAATCATCTATAACTCATAGGTTATCCCTGCAAGTCATTCATAGTATTCATTATAAAAACATTGGGAAAATAAATCATAAGAAAGGGGTGAGCTCAGATGCTGATTAAGGGTAAGTAATAAAGTTCATTAAATAATGAAAATAAACACCAAGCATGTTGTTCAACTAAAAACAGAAGCCTTTAAAAACATACTTGAGTATAATATGACATGATTGAACGATTGGTCAAATAAGTATATATAAATGATCAGAAGAGAAAAAAACATTTGCATTCTACTAGTCAAATAATCACCTAGTTTATCAATTACTAATTCCATAATTAGGGAATTCATAATTCTAGGGATCTGAAACATATTATCATGGCCTCAACCAAGACATCTGAAAATACAAGGGTAAGGCCTCAATGAAAACAATTTTTATTGTCTTATGAGACCAACCAATGACCTAAAATGGTATATCTAGCCCCACCCATCTCATTCTAGGTCCAATGAATTCCTCATTTTAGTGGGGATAAACATAAACAACTAGAATATATAAAATAACATTCCCCAATATGTACACTTAATCATTAACCATTCTGAGTCATATGGTTAATGGTATTAAGATAGAACATCTATACTAAAAATGATCATAACCCATTTAATTAAATATTTTAGATGATAAACACAAGATATAAACCTAAATAAGAAATAAAATTCTTTATAGGTGTTGAAATTGATATAAAATACTATAATGAAATCATTTAATGTTTTTTGAGATAAATACACTTATACATTAAAAATAATAGGTATTTTCTAAATATCATTGAATAAAATGATAAATAAAATAATGTAGTTTTGTCATGATAAAATGATTTATTTTATAAATATAAATGAGGAATAATATATATTATAGACTTCACATGAAAAAGGTGCGAATTTGAGAAGTTATGTTGAATTAGGAATGGTTATCATGAAGAATAATGAAATATCAATATAAGAAATTAAATCCCTAGAAAACAACAAATGATTTAAATTGATGAAAAAATATATAAAATTTTAATTTAATTCTTTATGAATAAATAAGAATAATTAATAATTCAATTGGTATTAAAAGAGAAAATGAGTAAGCCAAATGAAAAAGGTGGTTTGTGTAAAAACCCCTAACCTTTTCTCGGAATGTGTTCTCTACTTGACCTTAAATTCTAGAAATATAATATAATAATGACTAATAAATTAATTTAGAATATAATATAAATGTTTATAATTTATTGTAATTTATTTATGTTCATTTAGTGATTTTTGTTAAATTTTATGATTGATTTCCATCATTCCAGATTGTTCATATATGGATATGCATGATCATTTTTCTTGATTATAAGTATATAATAAACTGTGGAATGGTTATAATTTTCCAGGATTGAATTTATAAATTATTATTGAAAATATGGAGGATTATATGGTTATATATATCAATTGGATACATTTTATGATGATGAATCATTATATAATTCATTTAGTGATAATTTCTCCGAAAATTATAGTGGATTTTCGATCACAACTAACTAGTTTTCCTCTATGATTTCGTATCATGAAAAAATGATGGTGAAATAATCATAAAATAAGATATAATACATATTTTAGAATCTTATTCAACCATAAATATAGTTTTATGACCATCATTGATGTATAAATTGAATAATGATGGTTTTCCATCCATGAAGTTTGTAAATTGGCACCTCTCGGACGATGGTATCATTTTAAAATTAAATTAGAGAGTGAGATTAAAGATATTGATGATGTATCTTCAATTAGCATAATATAATTCCGATATAGAGGTCATAATATAGTTTTAATTATCATTTTTACAAAGGGGTGAGGATATTTTAATAACAATATAATGAACATGAAAATAATGAAAATGAAATGGAAGTGGATTTTACCTCTTAGATACTCCACATGGAGAATCTCAATAAGGGGATTTATTTTGGTATTTTGGAAGGTCGAAGAGATCCTCAAAATGGGTAGATGATAGGGAATATTATTCAGGTATAACATTAAAAATATTCAAGGACTAGAGAAGTTTGGAGAAGAGGGACTGAGTTGTGGTTTTTATTGTGAATAAGTGGGGTGAATTTTAAATATC
Source organism: Viscum album (assembly GCA_963277665.1). Taxonomy (NCBI): domain Eukaryota; kingdom Viridiplantae; phylum Streptophyta; class Magnoliopsida; order Santalales; family Viscaceae; genus Viscum; species Viscum album. The sequence continues at coordinate 1,686,844,310 of OY728163.1, read as the reverse complement.
GTATTCATTATTTTATTTATTAGCTCAAGACAAGAAATAGTTTTCTATTTTTTGTGCTAAAAATATTAATATGTTCATGTGCGTTTGAAATAATGGTTTATTACATAATACATAGCACAAGGAAAAGTTTATTTAACATATAATGTATTTATACTATAAATTACTATATATTACTATTAAAAAAAATTCAAGTATTTCAGACAAATTCCAAAAAATCTTCCAAAAAAATTTATAATCACTAAAAAAAATTGCCACCATTTTATGGAATAAAAATTCTGAAATATATGAGATTAAATTTTTAAATAAATTTGCCACATACATAAAAATTATAGTTTTTTAAAAGTAAAACTGATTTTATAACACCCTAAAAAATTAACATTGATCTTATTTAATTATCCAAATGTCATTGGAAAACAAAATATTTATTTAGGAATAAATTTCAAGAAATTGAATTTAATTTTAAATCAATTTATTAATTTAAAATTGTAATTAAATAATCATTCTAACAAAAATACCACCAAATAATTAATAAATTCAATAATATTTACTCTCATTTATAAGGTGACTAAATTTAATTTATTCCTACATGGGTGAGGTTAAGGGTCATATTACTATTCATAAGGGTACATTACACCACATATGTGTCAGGTTACTATTCACCAAAAATGTATTTTGATACTATCACGCTTAAAATATATTAATGATCACAATCATGTATGTCTGTTTTTTTATATTCAAAACATAGAGGCAAAAAATATATGTTTGACATATATGTTTTAACTATAACCTAAAAAAATTGCATGTTTCATAGAGACTTGGTGTTGCATGAAATATTTATTAAATATATTTGTAAATCATAAGATGTAACATTCTTACCCCTTACAAAAATTTTATCCTCGAAATTTCTATAATTTTTCCTTATAAAAGTATTTAGGTAGTTCTTAATCAAATGCTCCTCAGGATCCCACGTAACCTATTTTATTTTATGATTTTCCAATGTAAATTTACAACTACATTCATTTAATTCCTCAACAACTATTCTTTAGGGTGTGGAATCTAGATAGGCTCTTCATAATATTATATGTAAGGTTCCAATTCTATATCTTTAGAAGCGAGGAAAAGAACTCTATTCGGAGTTTAATTTCTCAAAAATGGGACATGGCATACATTTTTTACCTTTCAAAGGTTAGGTGGAATCCCCAAAAGACAATACATTTCTCCAACTCTCTCAATAATTTTGAAAGGACCTGTAAACTTGGGTAAAAATTTCATTTTATTCCCAAATAATATATTACATTTAGTGGAGATACTTTTATGAAAACATGATCTCGAACTTGAAATACCAAATCCTTTATTCAATTATCAGCATATATACTTTTCCTTATTTAAGATTTTTAGATATGATTTTGAATAGACTTTAACTTCACCTTTACATCCACTATAACCTTTGGTCCCACATGATTTCTTTCACAACGTTCATACCAAAATGTTCGTGTACAACATCTCTTTCAGTATAATGCTTCATGGTGTTCCATATGAATACTATAATGAAAACTACTATTGTGTAATAAATTTATCAACGGTAAATAAAAACCCCATATACCTTTAATATTAAGTGATAATGATCTCAAATTTCCTTCTAAAGTTTGGATCATCCTTTCTAAATTCCGTTCAGTTTGAGGCTGATAAGAAGTACTAAAAACAAATATCAGTATCCAAATCTTTTTGAAAACTTTTCCAGAATTTCGATTTATATCGTGGATCAAGATCAGACACTATTGAGATATGTTATCCACGAATTCTTACAACATGATTAATATAGAGTCGTGGAAGACGATACCATGGAAAATCCTCTCTTATAATGACGAATTGTGCAGATTTAGTAAGTCAATCAACAAATACCAATACTGTCTCATTCATTCTTGGAGATTGGGGTAATATAGTGAAAAAATCCATATTGATATCATCCATTTTCCATGTAGTTATTGGAAGTGTTTTCCTAACTATTCTAGGATGTTTTCATTAAGCCTTTCCCTTTTAACATACATCTTGATACATAATTAGTAATTTCACACTTGATGTTTTCGAACCAAAAATGATATTTTGAATCCTGATACATCATAGTGCAACCATGGTGTATAAATAAAATTCGAACTACATGCATCATCCAATAACGCCATTTTTTTCTCGTGTATAGAAGCATCACCTTGCCCTAAATTTTTTAATTCCATCATCATACAAAAAAATTCTAAACATCTCTTCATTAAAAAATTATTTTGAATATTTTCATCAACATATTGAGTTGTTTTTAATCTTTTAAATAAATATTATAGATAAACCCACTAAAATTGTAATAATTCTTCATCTTCCTTGTTAATTACAAAATTTATCCTTGTAAGATCCATATATATATGATCATCAGGAATCCTTATTTAGATACAAACACCATGATCCTTCCAACTCAATGCATATTCCACATTATTATCCTTCCTTGGATAGTAGTGTATTGAAAAATAACAACCCATGAGTAGCTCTAACCAACACACTTTCTTCATGATGAGTTCTTTCATTGACAAGATATATTTCGAGATCTTGTAATAAGTATATATCTCACATCTTTTTCCATAGAGATAATGTCTCAATATCTTCATAGAAAATATTACAGCTACTATATGAAGATAATGAGTTAGATAATTCTGTTCATGAAATTTTAACTACATTGATTCATACATAATAACTCTATCATTATGAATAAAGATACAACCAATTCAATTATTTGATTAATCACTATAAATAAAAAATCAACCATTTCATGATGGTAGAGTAAATATTGGAGAAATCACTAACATCTTATTATATTCTATAAATATTTATTCACAGTCCTTTTCTATTCTAACTTACCACCTATATGAGTAATCATGGTTAATGTGTTAGCTTATTGGGTGAAGTTATGAATAAAAAATAATTATTAACTACAAAAACTATAAAACTATATACCTCAGTTATTTTCATTTCTATAGTCTATTCCTAAACTACCTCTCCCTTTGTTAGATCCACCAATATTCCATCCATAGAGACAACATGACCATGAAAAGAAATAGTATGATGCTAGAATTCACACATTATAAACTACCGATATAACTCTCTTCTTAAAAGGATCTTCATAATAATTCTCAAATGAATCTCATATTCTTCATAGCTTTTGAATTATGAAAATATATCCTCAATAAATATTAAAAAATATTCATCAAGATATTCCATGGAAAATCTATTAACCAGATCAATGAAAATATAGGGTTCATTATTTAGTCTAAAATGATTTACTATAAAATCGTAATGCATATACCTTGTTCAAAATGTGGTCTTTAGAATATATTCCTTCTTCACATGAAACTGATGGTGTCTATATTGAAGTTGAATCTTAAAAAAATATTGGGATCCATAAATTTTATCATATAAATAATCAATTAATGGAATAGGATACATGTTCATTACTGTAATATCATTGATTTATCTATAGTTAATGCACAACCTCATGGATTCAACTTTCTTCCTGATAAAGAGAACATGTGAAACCCATGTTGAAACACTGGGGTAGATAAATTGTTTATCACTCAATTCATATTGTTGTTTCGTTATGTCTACAAATTATATTGTTTCTTTTCTATAAGGGCTATTTGAAATTAGACTTGAAGAAGATAATAAATTAATATAGAACTCATCATACCACTCTAGAGGGTGTCCGAGTATATGATCTCAAAATACATCAACATATTCTTTCACAATAGGAAGATCTAAAATTTGAATTTATCTTCCCTCGCCCATGGATATTATGTTCTCTTCCTCCTAATGAATTTAATTCTGTGGTGCTACAGAGATTTGATGTAGATAAGAATTGGATGGTGATGTTTCTCATATAAATATAATGGATTCTACACCTTCCTCACAAATCATAATTTCCCTCTTCTTGAAAATATTTTCACATTATATATTTAAAGAAAGTACACTATAGGGATTATTTCACTTTTGAACATTTGTATGATGATAAAATCAACAGATAACACACATTTACAATCCATAATGGGGAATTTATAACACATATTTTTTGCAATGAGAAGAACCATTAGAATTTTGACTGAAAACTCTCTTATTATTGAGAATGGGAAATATATATATTTTATAATGAAAACTAGGAAGATATAAAAGAATGTGATGATGTAGAATCATATAATGAAATGACCATATTTGGGGAAATCATTACAGTACCTTCAATTTCATCATTAGGAACTTAAAGTTCAGAGGTTGTGATATCATAAGCTTGGTATTTGTCCCTTTTCCTTCTCTAGGTAATTTTTCCTTGACTCTTAGGAAAATCAATAGCATACTATTTCAGCTCTTTATAATTGTTCCAATAAAAATTGGAAGTTTATTTATTTCCCTTAAAATCACTAGACTAGTAGCCTCACTCTATATATATATTAAATAGACTCGTTTTCTTTTTAAGTAGGCTTTAGGGTGATTATTTCCACAGGTATCACATGTTGTAAAACTCACTTTTTATTCATCTATTAATCCATTCTTTCTTCAGCCAAAGCCTTCTTTTATTTCATTCCATTAATTTTATAATACTTAGATAATTTATCCTCTACCTTGATTGTACATGAGACTATATATTAATGCGATTAGAATGTTTGGGAACAAGTTCCCTTTGGAATAATTTATTGAAACCATCAATGAAATTATCAATATTTCTTTTCAAATTATGTATATAGTTCGAATTAGTCCATGATTAAATGGAAAAATTGGATTCATAAATCAACATGATTTCATCCTCTTTTCGTTTCAAAAAAATTAATTTCCTCTCAATATATGCTCTATGTTCTTGAGAAATATATTTTTCATGGATTATTTTCCTAATTTCCCTCTATTCCTTTTATTCTTATTTTTCTTCCTCCTTTGTATTTTGATTTCATAACAAACACTAATATACATCCCTTTCTTGGGGATACACTACCATTATAACCTTCTCCCTTTCATTACCTCCCAAATGGAGAAATATATTCTATAAGGAACATACCCACTACTCCTATATGAATGGGTTTGTAGTACCATTGAATAATGGAGGCTATTGTCTCTTAAAGAGATCTAACAATGATCATCTACATTGTGGATAATGATTCTCCAAATTTTTTTTGTTATTGTCCATAAACTGAGTAAGCTGTCATAGTGTAGTGAAAAGCTACTCAATACTAGTTGCAGCTCTAGTACTTGAGTTATTTTCTTTCATCGGAGAAAAATCAGTACTTTGGATATTTTTGATCATGTGGTTTCCATTAATTCCAGTAGACCCCATTTCTCAATAATTTGAGACACTAAATTAGGATATGAATCCCAATGTATAATGTCATACTGGAAAAAAAACATTACATGAATTGAAATTTAATACATGTTTAATGTCATAACTATAAGTATGGTTACATTAATGACATATTTACCTTTAAATCCTTCAAAATGGTTTATAAATGAAATGTGAATTATCGTAATCATATCTCAAATGTGAGTCAAACCAGGTGAATAGTAGGTCCCATTATTGTGTAACATGTTACCTTATGTCAAGTCCATAACACCTTATCGGGGTACTTACTCATTGGTACATATTTTCCAGAACCACGTCCATAGTTAGTATCAATATATGGATGTATTTTATATAAATATTACCACCATCCATACCCTAGAAAAATTCTAGGTTGTACCTGTGTACTTATCATCATCTTCTATCATTGGGTTTTGTTCCATAATCTACATTTTCTAAATCTAGTTACCAGGTTTTCTACTAAACATCAACTAATACAAACTGCAAAGACCCAGACCCTAGTTTCATGAAGCTGGTTACTTATTTTTATACATTATATTGATTAAAAGAATGTCATATCCTAATGAAATAAATAGTTTAATAGTTTTTTGAAAATAATATTCAAACATAGGTTCAACTTTACAACTTGAAATGAAAAACAATGATTAAATGACATTGGAATAATCCATAAATCTTATGTTATCCCTATAAGTCATTCATAATATTAATCTTTAAAACAAGGAGAAATCAAAACATATTAAGGGGTGAGATCATATTCATATTAATGGTATGTAATCCAATGGATGTTATTAGGAAAATAAACACTATGTGTGGTGAACATCTAAAAACACATGCCTTAAAAAAATAATTGAGCATAATATGTAAGGAATAAAAGCTAATTAAACAAGGTTATATAAATGATCATAATATAATGAAACATAAATAATAATATTATAATTATATAATAATAACATGGTTCATCAATTAAAAATACAATAATTTTGGAATGCATAATACTGGACATCTGAATCATATTTTGAAGGCCACTGTCAAATCGACTTAAAATACTAGGGTAAGGCCTCAGCCAAAACCCAAATATATTTTGTCACAAGAGACCTTAAAATGAACCAAGTGGTTATAGATGTCCCCAAAAATCATATGAGAAGTATAATAATTTCCTCATATGAAAGTGTCTAAACATAAATTAGTTGAACATTGAAAATTAATTTCCCTAAGTTTTATACATAAACACTAATGATTCTCTGTAGTATTTCAATGGTATCAAGATAAACAATTCATAGTAAATATGATCATAAACTATTTAATTTAATATTTAAGATGATAAAAATAATATATTAACCTTAATAAGATATAATATTTAATATAGGTGTTGAAATAGTCCATAATACACTCATAAAACCATCAAGGAGTTTTTTTGAGAGAAATAAAATTTTTCTTTGAACTGAAGAGTTACTTTGGGAAACTATTTTCATAAAATCATATATTAAATAAACTAGTCTTTAAAAGATGAAATTATTGTTTTTATAAAAAAAATTGTGGCTTAAAATAGATTATACCGTACGCACACAAAAATATGTAAGAATTTGAGATGTTCCCTTGAATCAGTCTTGTTCATCGGGATGAATTGAGAATGATCTTCTTAAAAAATTTAACTCCCTATAAAATAATGATGGATTATGATTGGAATACATTTATAAATAATTAAAATAGTATTTATGTTGAGTTAAAATTAAAAATTAAAAATTAATAAGGATTAATCAAAATAATGAGTTACCTGAAAGAAAATGGATGTTCGGGTAGAAAACTCGTACCTTTTGTCTGAATGTGTACTTAACAAGGACATAAGATTAAATAAAATGAATTTAGACTCATTAATAATTAAATTAAGAACCTATTAGAAATTTTTAAAATTTATTATAATTTTATTACGTTCATTTATGGAATTTTAAAAAACAATATGATTGAATTCCGTCATTTCAGAGTGTTAGTTTCTTAACATTATTGATCATCTATCGTTATTATAAATTTTGAAGATCAAGTAAAATAGAGATAATTTTATAGGATTTAATTTATATATTATTAATGAAAATACATAAGTTTAAATTGATATATAAATCATTTGGTTAAATATTATGGGGATGAATCATTAGATAAGAGATTTAGTGATAATCATTTAGATATTTACGACAGTTTTTCAATAACAACAAACCAGTTTTGTTCAATTATATTTTATCATGAACAAATACAGGATCCAAAATAATTACATAAGATATAATAAATATCTAAGATATGGTTCAACACTAAAAATTGTATTATTAACCTCATTGAGGGAGAAAATGAAGAAAAAATGTTCGTCATCCATGATGATGGTTAATTGGTGTCTCCTGGATGATGAATTTGGTTTAAAAATAAAAGAGATGTAGTTAAGATATTGTTAATTTATCATCCATTAACATGATATAATTCTGGTATATATATTCTAAAATAGTTATAGAGATCATATGGGAATAGGTTCTGATGAGATAATTATAAATAAAGATGGAAATTGAAAATTGAAAAAAAGGTTATCGAAGAGGATTTTATTTCTTTGTTACTCAGTGAGAATCTCTTTAAGGTGACTGATTTAGTATTTTGGAAAGAAAAAAATATATTGTATTTTGGGAGATTCTAGGTAATAGTATTTGGGAATAACATTGATGATATTCATGTCTATGTGAAGTGAGGTGAAGAGGGAGTGAGGAGTGGATTTTTATAGTGGTAGAGAGGGGTGACATATAAATATCTTATTCATTATTATATTAATTTGACCAAGAAAAGAAATAATGTTTGTTTCTTATAACCAATAATAGAAAATATTTTATTTGAGTTCATGAAATGCTTTCTTTCATTATCAATGATGCAAGGAATTGAGTATTTATATTATAATGTATTTATACCATAAATTACAATATATTTCAATTAAAAAAATTCATGTTTTTCAAAAGAATCCACAAAATTTCTCCCCAATTTTTTTGATGTGTATATTTAAAAAATAAAAATTATTTTATAAATACAAATTTCTAAATACATGAAATTTAAATTTTAAATAAATTCGTCACTTGACAAATATAGTTTTTGAAAACTAAAACTACTTTTATAACGCCTTAAAAATTTAACAATGATCTTATTAAATTTTCCTACTTTATTAAGATGAAAATATATATTTATTTATTAATTCATATTATAAAAATGATGTTTATTTTATATCAATTTTTTGATTATAAATTTTAATCAAATATTTATTACTCACAAAAATACCAACCCTTAATAATTAATTATTAAAATATTCACTCTCATTTATAAGGTGCCTGAATTTTATTTATACTTACATAGGTAAGATTAAGGGTCATATTACTATTTATAGTAGTATATTTCTATTAATAAGGGTCATGTTAATATTCCCCAATAATTTAAGTTGATCATATTATAATCTAAATATCATACTAATTGCAACTGTGTTTGTCTGGTTTTAGAAAATCTAATCAAAGATGTGGGAAAGTTATGTTTAGCATATAAGTTATAAAAATCACTAATAAAAATGTTTTTGTTTCATATATACTTTTTATTTCATGAATTATTTATTAAATTAATTTTTAAATCCTTGCGGGTTTACCTTGTTCCCCCCTTACAAAAATTTCAACATCAAAATTACTAGAATACTACCTCATAGAAATATTTGGGTAGTTCTTCCTCATAATAACATCGGGTTCCCATGTCGCCTCATGGATTTTAGGAATTTTAAAATCTACCATTACCAACTAAGTATTAATGTTTATCAACACCTCTTATTTAGTATCCAGAATATGTATTGGCTCTCCATAGCATGAAAAGTCATGTTCCAATTCTATATCATCATAAGTGAGGTCTTTCATTTGGTCTAGCATGTACTTTATCAACAATGAGACATGAAATACATTGTGAACCTTAGAATGGTTTGGTGGAATCTTCAAAAAGTAATCCATAGATCCAAATATCTCTATAATTTCTAAAGGATTAAGCTACCTGAGGCTCATTTTCCCTTTTTTCACAAATTTTATAACACTTTTCCATGGAGAATCTTTTAAGAAAACATGATCTCCCACTTGAAATTCCAAATCCTTCATTCAATTATCAGAATATATTTTTTTCAGTATTGAGAAACATTTATATGTGTTTGAATAATCTTTACCATAATATTTTTTTCCTCCACAAGCTTTGGTTCTACAACATTCTTTTCCCCACCTTATTCCCAACATGTTGGTGTACAACATCTATTCTATAACAATGCTTCATATTGTTCCATATGAAAACTAGAATATAAAATATTTTTGATGGAAAACTCCAAAAATAGTAAATAATGAACCCACATTACACGAATGTCTTGTGAGTTTCTTCCTAACATGTCTTCTACTATTTGGATCATCTATTCTGTCATCCCTTTAGTTTAAGGGTGATAATCATTACTAAAACGGTTCTCAGTATCCAAATATTTTTGGATACTTTTAGAAAATTTCGATGTAAATTGTGGTTCGTGATTAGAAACAATTGATATTGGTTCTCCACAATGTCTTACAATTCCAAAAATACAGATTGATGCAAGTGAATTTAGTAGAAAATACTCTCTTATAGTGATGAAATTTGAAAATTTGTTATGTCTATCAACAATTACCAATATTGTATCATTCTTTGATGGATATTTGGTTAATATAGAGGAAAAATATGTCATTATATTATATTATTTCTATTTAGTAATTATAAGAGGATTCATGAAACCACTAGTATTTTTTCTTTTATTCATCACTTATTGTTAGTCATTTTAATACAGAATCAAAAATTTCATGCTTCATTTAGTACCACCAGAAATGTTCATTAAAATCAATATACCTCTTAGGGATGCTAGGTGTATAAAGAAATTAGAACTATGTGAATCATCCAATAACTCCCCTATTGTCTCAGGTATATAGGGACTACACATAGTTCTCTCAAATGTCTGATTTCCATCCTCACACGTGATATCTAGAAACATCCCACCATTCAGAGAATTAATTTTCTTTTGAATATTCTCATCATTAGATTAATAATATTTATTTAATTCCAATAAATTTTTGTGAGAATGAAATATAAAATGTAAAAATGTTTCACCTTATTTGATAATTCTTATATCAAAACTCACAAGAACCATGTACATAGGATCTATGTGAACCCACATTTTCATCAAAACACCATGATCCATACTACTAAATGCACCTTCCACCTTATTTTCATTTTATTTATTGTAGTGTATGGAACTGTCATAATCCTTCAGTGGCTCAATCCATTGCCTTTTCATCATATTTAATTATTTCTATGATATGATATATTTCAAGATCTTTTAATAAGCACAAATCCCATATATTTTACCACATATTGATAATGTATCCATATCATCAAAAAATGATTAAAGATAATAACTCATGATCCTGAGTTGGTTAGTTCTCTTCATTAAATTTTAACTACCTTGATTCATATGAAATAAATCTATAATTATGAATTAGGACACAACCAAATCCTTTCTTTGATTCATCACTAGAAATCACAAATCCTGAATTTTTCGTTGCTAGAGTCATGATTGAAGCATTCACTAATATCTTCTTCAATTCATCAAAACATTATTCACATTATTTTATCCATATGTACTTAACCCCACTATGAGTATGAATTGTTAACTAGTTATCTAATTGGGTGAAGTTAGGAATAAATTTCCAATAATAACCTTTAAAACCAATAAAACTACATACCTCGATTATGTTTATTGGAATATTCCATTCCTAAACTACATTTTTCCCGGATGGATCCACTATGATTCCATATATAGAGGAAATATGGAAAAGAAAATTAACAATTTTATTATATAATTCATTCAAGATAATCTTCTCATATAATCCATTTCTTCAAATATTATTTAGAATAATTCTAAAGTGAATCTAATTTCCATCATATCAATAAGACTTTTCCAAGTTATCATCATTAAGTATCACAATGAAGTCATCAAGATATTCCACGAAGGATCTATTAATTAAATCCATTGAAATATAAGGGGAATTATTTTTTATAAAAGTCATTAATGTAAACATGTAATGCCCATACCTGTTTTGAAATGTTATATTCGGAATAACTTATTTTCTAACACATAACAGAAGACATCAAGATCAAATGTCAATCTTGGAAAAATATTGGGCTCCGTGAAGTGAATAAAATAAATCATCAATACAAGGTTCAGGATAGTTGTTCATTATTGAAAAAACATTGATTTATCTATAGTCAATTAATAGCCTCATGGATCCATCTTTCTTCTTGATAAAGAGAACAGGGGATCCCCATGGGGAAATAGTAAGTAGGAAAAATCATTTGTCACATAATCCATATAGTTTTCTCTTTAGCTCTACTAATTTCATTGTGGATATTCTTTTATGAGTTGTTGAAAAAGGACTTGCACCATGGATTAAATCAAAAGGAAAATCAACATACAACATTGATTGATGTATAGGAAACTCATATGGAAATAAATAAATATATTCATTCATAATATTTTCATCATAAATTTGAAGATTTCTTCCATCACCCATAGATATTCTTATGTATTACTCCCATGGAATTGAATATATTATACCTTCTAAGTGTGGATTTACATAAGAATCATATTGTGATTTTTTTTCTCCAAAGATAATGGATTCTACACCTTCCTCACAAATCATAATATCCTAATTATTACTACAAATTTTCACATCATATATCGATAGGTAGTCTATGATAAGGATTATATCAAAAATTACCATAGGAATGATGATAAAAATTAACAGATAAAGTACAATTATATGTCATAATGGAGACTTCCTAAAACATATTTTGGGTAATGATACTTCTTTTAGGGGTTTTGACTGATAACTCCCTTTCTAATGAAAAGTTGAAATATATAATTTTTAAAGAAAAATGGGAATACATAAATGAATGAGATGATCCAGAATCATCTAAAGGATTGGCCATTTTTTTGAAAATAATCATAGTACCTATAACCACATCATTAATAACATTGAATTTTTTAGTTTTGATCTCATAAGTTTGGACTTTCTCCCATTTCCTTCTCTAGGTAATTTTTCATTTCCTATTAGGACAATCCATAACCTAATGCCCCCACTCATTACAATTGTATAATTTAATATTGTTAGATTATTTCTATACCTTACAATCTTGAGATTGGAAGCCACTTTCCCTTAATTTGTAACTTACCCCTTTTCCTTTTATGCAAGCTTTGAGGTGTTTCTTCACAAAAGTATCACATATTGGAAAACATATCTTTTTATTATTAACTTTATCCATTATTTCCTATACCAGTATACTCTTTTATTTTATCCCATTAATTTCATAAGACATAGAGAGTTCATTCTGAATCTTTATTAAAAATTTGACAATATGTTCATATGATGACAATGTTTGGGAATATTGTTCCCATCAAGGGAATGGTTATAAATCATCAATGAAATGATCAAAATTTCTCATTGGAATATATGTGAAGTATGTGGAATACCTTTATAGACTTGTAAAATTGGCTTCATGTTTCACGACTTTTCATCCTATTTTTGTTTCAAACTCAAGAATTACCTCTCCATATCTGCTCATTGTTCCCACGAAAAATACATTTCTAATAATATTCTATTAATGTGCCTATATTCAATTTATTAAATTTCATCCTACACCTTCATGTTTTGAATTAACAAACACTGTGGATCCGTATCTATCGATAGGAGATACACTACAATGATAACATTCTCTCATTCATTGCAACCCAAATATTGAAATATCTTTTCTACGGAACATATCCACTGCTCTACATTGAATGATTTTGTAATACCATTTACTAATGGAGGATTTTTTTTCATAAAATGGTCCAATATTTATCATTAACATTGTATATAGGGATTCCCCATATAGGTTTGGTAATTTTTCATAACATGATTTAACTATCCCAGTATAGTTATAAGAAATTCAACACAAGTCGCAACCCCAATACCATTTTCATTATCTTTCATAAGAGGAGAATACTACATGGGATATATGTGTTCATGAAATTTCCATTACATCCACTAGGATCCATTTCTCTATAATGTCATAAAACAGATTAGGTTATGAATCACAATATATAATGTTAGATTAGAAAAATAGAAAACATAAATTGAAATTTAATACATTTCTAATATCACAATCATAAGAATCGATACTTTGAGAACATATTTACATTAAAATATATAATAATGGTTTATAAATGAAATTTGAATTATTCTATGAATATCCCTCGGGAGTATAAAAATAGGCCTGTAAAAAGGCCCATTGTAATGTAACTGGTTACCTCGAGTTAATCCCAAAACACATTGTGAGAGTAGTTACCCATAAGTTCATCTATAGAGGAACTACATACACTAGTAGTATCCAGAAAAAAATTTCTTTTCTATAAAAATCCCAATAATATATAGCTTACCAAAATTGAAGGATCATATTGTATACTTATCTTCAATGTATCTCTTAGGGTTTTGTTCCCTAATCTATTTTTTATAAATCTTGTTTCCATGTTTTCTACTATACATCCTCTAATAACATATTTAAAGACCTAGAACCCAGATTCTTAAAGCCGGTTCCTCAAATTAATACATTTCTATGAAAAAAATAATGTATAATCTTGAAGGATTGAATATTTTATTAGTTTTGGAAAAACAGAAAAAACCATAAATTCAAAATTACCACAAAAATTAATAAAAAACATAAAAATTACACTGGAATCATCCATATCTCATATATTATCCCCTCATTTCATTCATTGTATTCATCTTTACAACATGGGAAAAAATATCAGAAAGGGGTGAGCTCAAATGCTCAATATGTGAATGGAATAATTCATAAGGTATCAAGAAAATAAATATTAGGCATGGTGAAAAAATAAAAACACATTCCTTTAAAAACATACATGGGTGTAATATTTATGTAATGAAGATATTTAAATATGGACATATAAATTATCATACAATGATGAAAAATAACCATTTATATTATACTGATATAATAATTACACGGACTATCAATTAATAATACCATAGTGAAGCAATTCATAATGATATAATTATGAACCATATTGTCAATGCCTCACCTAAGTCATATAAAAATACTAGGGTAAGTCCTTGGAAAAAATACAAATATTTTTTGTCTCATGATTCCTACTATTGATTCGTGGGGATATAGTTATCCCCATACATCACTTCATTTGTCTAGGGTATTGCTTACATGAAATGGGATAAACATAAAAAAACGAATATTAGAAATAACATTCCCCAATTTGAACACAAAAACAAAAATAATTTTGTGTGGTTTGGTGAATGGTATCATGATAGAACATCCACGTTCAAACTGATCATAAACCATTTAATACAAAATGATAGATGATAAAAATAATATATTATCCTCAATAGGACATAAATTTAATATAGGTGCTTAAATAGACAAAAATAATCTAATAAAACCATTAAATAATTTTTTAGAGGAATACACTTCTACTTTGAAAAGAATACTTTTTTGTGGAAATTATTTTCATAAATTCAGAAAAAATATAATGTAGTTTTCCATGATGAAATTATTGGTTTTATAAAAATAAATTTTGCTTAAAATAGATTATACAGTGAATATAAAAATAGGTAAGAATTTTGAGAAGTTCTTTTGAATCAGGCTTGTTTATCTGGATGGATTGGGAAAGATCTTGATAAAAAAATTAACGAACAATAAAATAATGAAGGATTCTGATTGGTACTCATATATAGAACATTAAAAAATAATTTATGAGTTGTAAATAAATATAGTTAGTAATTTAGATTGGATTAATCAATAAAATGAGTAACCAAAATGAAAAATGAGGTTCAGGTTTAAAATCATTACCTTAAGTTTGAATGTGTCATGCACTTGTCCATAAGGTCCATTAATGAGAAACATGACCAATTAATAATTTAATTCAGAACTTTTTATACATTTATATAATTTTTTAAAATTTTATTATGTTTATCTAAAGACATTTGATGTGTTATAAAATTGAATTTCATCATTCTAGATTGTTCTTTTCTTGACATTCAAGATCGGTTCACTTGATTATATATAGGTAATATCATGTCAATGTATATAAATATCTATTATTTAATTTTATAATATTAATGAACATAAATAATTTAAATGTTTTAATATTTCATTTGGATACATGGTATGTGGATAAATAATTAGATAGGTCATTTAGTTAATATCGTTTATATTTTTACGCATACTTTTCGATCAGAATATACTATTTCTGTTATATTACATAGTATGATGAAAAAATGAGGGTGATAGAATCAATACATTGGATATGATACATATTTTATAATCTGGTTCAACCATAGAAAATGTTTCACTACTAGCCCTGAAGGAAAAAATTTAATAACAATGGTTCATCATCCATTATGGTTGTAATTTGGAACATCCAAGACGATGAATTGATATTTTAAATAAACGAGATACAGTAAAGAGAATGATGATTTATCTTTGATTAAAATGCTATAATTACTATATATATATTATGTGGGGGTTATAATTATAATTTGGAAAGAGGTGGTGATGAGATAATAACAAATAATGATAGAACATGAAATTAAAATTAAAGGAAATAGAATAGGATTTCACCTCAGGGATACTCCTTCCGAATATCCTTATGGGGATTTATTTGGGTATTTTTGAAATAAAAAGTGTTCTAATAAATGTGGAGAGTCCCGGAAATATATTTGGGAGAACATTTAAAATCTTGAAGGATTAGATAAGTGAGGAGAAGTGGGAGAGACAGGTGGTTTTTATAGTAGAGGAGAGAGGTGATATATGAATATCTTATTCATTATTTTATTAATTTTTTGAAGACAACAAATAGTGATAGATTTTTGTGACAAAAATAGTAATAAGGGAATGTGAGTTCTAACTAATGGTTTATAACATCAATCATGATTCATGGAATGGATTATTTATCTTATAATGTATCTATAAAGTAAATTATAGTAGTTTCCATTCATAAAAAAAATCAAGTATTTCAGAAACATCACAAAAATACACACAAAATTTTTTCGACGTGTTTAAAAAAATCACCCCATTTTTAAAAGACATATTTCTAAATATATGAAAATATATTTTTAAATAAATTCATCATTAACTTTAAAAATATAGTTTTTTAAAAATAAATCTTATTTTCTAACACCATGAAAATATAACTATGATCTTATTAAATTATCCTAAAGTCATAGAGGAAAAAAATATTTATATAGTAATAAATTTGGAAAAAATTAATTTTATTTCAAATAAATTTAATAATTTAATATTGAAAATAAATTTTTATTACTCACAAAAAAACCAACACTTAATATTTAATTTTTAATATATTTATTCTCATCATTTATACATACATGGGCGAGGTTAAGGAACATATAACTCTTTATAATGGTATATTATTATCCATAAGGATCAAGTTACTAAAAACTGAAATTAATGTTGATTCTATGAGACTCTAAATATCTTACTGATTGTAACTGTGTATGTCGGTTTTTCGAAATTCAAAACATAGAACAAACAAAGTTGTGATTAACGTCTAGGTTATAAATACCTCTTATAAAAAAGTCTTTATCTCACATAGACTCTCTGTTTGAATAATAATATATTAATTTTACTTCTAAATCCTTGGGGTGTTTCATGAAACAAAATTAATAAATATATAAAATGATTTATCATATCGTATACCTTAGTTGTTAAAATGTTCCACCATTATGTCAATTGGGTCTTCAAATGTTTATTTACTTATTAAAATAGTGTTGTTACCATTAACTCATCACTTTATCATATTATCATATTTCTTATTCAATCATATGGTATTTCCATAAAACCATAATGTGATAAATTTTCGTATTTTTCAAAAATTCATCTTTATGTTCAATAATTTAAATTGTTTGATTCTATTAGGAATGGTTCTCCACCAAATGAAATACATTAGGGATCAAAACATGATATTAATCATTAATATATTTATTAACATCAAAACATCAAATACAATATGTACATGGGATGAAGTCAATGAAAAATCCACTCAGTATGAAAATGATTCAACTTTATCTTGTATTACATAGGGGCCTATGAACTAAAAAATAACATCCCAATTTTTAAGTAACGATAAACATTATTCCATAGTGTTACTTTAAAAAATTACCACCAACCTTAGAATTACTATCCATACTATAATGATCTTCATATATTCTGTTCCTAATCCGAGTCTCCCCCCTATGTTCCCAAATCAGGATCACCTTGTCAACATTTTCCTCTACATTTTATGGTCCCATAGACTCCATTTCCCCCAATTCATCCCAAAATAGTAAATTTTAATTTTTACCCATATAACGGTTCAAAAGGTTCAATTTTTATAATGGAATAGAAAAATTAAATATAAGAAAAATCAACTAATGAAAGATGTCGATACCAACTTCCATAGTAATATATTAAAAAACTAATAAGCATGTCTTTGAATATCTGAATTTCTCTATATAGATATCTATAAAACATAGGATGAAAGGAATAATTGAAATTTAATTCATTAAAAAATGAATTATTAATTTTATTATAAAAATTTATATAAACTTAAGATCATGGTAAGATACAATAGAGAGAGGAACTCAATGTTACCAAATTGTCTCCTCGTGATACATTCTATATTTATAATCTAAATACATAGTGTCTAGAATGGGAAGGAAATGCATTGATTTAGATTATTATCCAACATTGACCAAAATATAAATATTAACTCAACATTTATTTGGTAATCCTACTATAAAATCAAATCATATTTTCCCCATTTACACTATGCCACTATAAACAGTTTTACCATATAATTATGAATTTCTATTCCTCTATAACCTATTAAAAAGTCATTATTTCATGGTAAAGTCACCAACATATGTTTTTAGTATATCCCACTTGTTATACTCTGGAAAGACTTTTTACAACTTAGTACAATCTATATGAACGATATAAGGAACCAATATCTTCACTCAACAATATTGTCTTCATATATGAGTCATACAATACATATAATCTATATCTAAATGTAACACCACATTATTTTTGAACAATAAATTATGAAAACATACCCTTCATAAGTAGTTATATTGTTTCCAATAACTCAATTTCTTCATTTTTTCATTTCTTAATTCTTTCTAATATAGCCAATTTTTCCAACACCTGATACAAAACATATGAACTTTATGCATTCACAATATTAATTCCAAAATTTATGATATCACCAACCAAAGGTTCAAGTTCAAAACATAACATTGTTAGATATACATGATATTTTTAACCCAAAGAATCAAATATCTTTTTTCCATTTTAGGATAGTAATGGATCACAAAATCATAATCCATGATTAGTTCTGACAATCTTCTTTGCATCATGTTCAACCCATTTTGGGTGATTATAGTTTTCATAATTTCTTGATGAATACATATTTCACAATT
Source organism: Viscum album (assembly GCA_963277665.1). Classification (NCBI taxonomy): domain Eukaryota; kingdom Viridiplantae; phylum Streptophyta; class Magnoliopsida; order Santalales; family Viscaceae; genus Viscum; species Viscum album. Next base: position 1,686,825,335 of record OY728163.1, on the reverse strand, counting down.
TACACCATCTAAATGATACCACCAAAATTTCTACAAAAACACATCCTTTCATTATAGATATTATATATTATTTTTAATTTAATGAGGTTTTAGTTTATATGAAGAAAAAGTAATTTCGTGAGAATAATTCCTTAGGACACAACCAATTCCCTTTAATAATGGATCATTGTACATGAAAAAATCACATATTATTGTGGGAAGGGTAAAATTTTGATAATTAATCATTATTATATTATGTTCTTAAAAAATGACATCACATTCTTCTTTCTAGATTAATTATATTATATTTTGAGTTATCCTAGTTACATCAATATACAAATGATAAACATATATCACCAATAAACTTGTAGTAACAAGTTAATCTACAAAATAAATGAATAACAATGACATTTTATGTATTTTTCATTCAAAACAATATTAATTTTATTGATGTGAATATTAATTCCATATTTATAAACAATATAACCCATGATAAAAATCTTTGGTAACAAAAAATCATAGAGACTATATTTTCCGTATATCTTATTTTATTTTGAAGATTTCTAAAATAATCCTTACATGTTTTCCATGAATCTCATTATAATTTGAATATAACTATATTTAATCAATAAACAAGACCTAAAACTTGTCTAAATAGTCATGCAAAATTTTTATTCATATGATCCATAAATATAGCTTTTTCAATATGTAACTAAATGGAATTAATATAATCTCATAATGACAATACCTAGCCTCAAAGGGCATCTTTAAAATATTTACCACCTTAAACATCAACTGATGGAACCAAGATCTGAGATCCATCATTAAAGAATTCTATGCATCCAATACATGAGGAAAAAATAATTAATATGAGGAAAAGATTACTTATTCTTTATAATGATGTTATTAAAAGCTCCATAGTCAATGAAAACCCTCATGGAACATTATTTCATATGACCATGAAAATAGGGCCAGCCATGGTGAAGTTCCAGTGTGAATGAAACCATTATCTAGAAAATCATGTAGTTGATTATTCAATCCTAAAAGTTCAACTTGGTATATTTGATAACGGGGTATTGAAATAGGCTTATCATCAGGTATTAATTAATCAAAAAGCTTAACATATCGATTGTGAATAACACTATATGAATCATATGAAATAAACCTATATAATCATTCAATTTTGGAAGATCAATAATCTGAAAAATGCAATTTTTTTGAAAACATGAAATAAGTAATATTAAATTTTATTTCTAATCAGTTTCTATGATTCTTGATAGGATATCTAAGGAATGAAATCGTATAATAGGGCATTTCTAGCCCATTAATATATCTCATAATGATAAAATAAAAGCCAATCCCTAACAATAATAATATAAATCTCCACTATATAAATTTAAATCAGACTTTTTGGAAGTAACATTATTATTATATTAATATAATGATTAATGTTAATCACTGTGACATTAATATTTCCACATTGAGTTTTCAACATATTACACACATGGAATTATAAAATAAGAACATTATATTTGATATATTGAATGAAAAAAACACCATGTTTTAAAGAAAATAAAACCACTCGAGAAATAATCCTATATTTTTTAAATAAATTTAATTCCATTAATAGTTTTCATTACACATAACATTTATTTTATCCTTCATTACACACAGCATTGAGTTTATCTTGCATTAAACACAAAAATGGGTATAAATTTAATTTTGAAATATTTTAAATATAATAATATTTAATAAGATAGTTATCAGGAAGAAGTTAAATTGTATGGTGAGATTAAAACATACTAAATTATAGAATCAATGTTGTTCTATTGATTAGAGACAAAAAAAGAATCATTTGAAAAATGTTTTCAGAAAAGATGTATTTTTCTAAAAGATGGTATACTCACACATTACTTACAGAGTGTATAAATTATTTACAAAACATTTATAATTTTTACCTGATAAAATTAAATAAATTTTTTAATCAAATTTTTTAAATTATCTTATGAATAATTTCATTACCTTTTCTAAAATGCTTCATTTATGGACAAATAGTGAATAATACAAAATTTCAATTTAAAAAAAACCATTTAATTTAAATTATTTATAATGTTTAATTATTATTTGTAATTGGTATTTCTATTAAAATAGTTCAATAAAATTTCAATTAACCAAATTTAAGTAATTTTAATTTTTTTTTAAATTTTTGCACAAAACATTGTAACCCATTTAGACATTTCAATTTAAAAACACATTTTGTCACCACATTTTTGTGGTTATTTTTAAATAAAATTTTACCACTTCTGTGAATGGAATTTTGAAAATATTATTCTAAATATTGATCATCATAATTTAAAACATGTTAAAACATAAACTAAATTTTGATTAAAATTAATAGTAAGAGAAATAAAAATTAATTGTTTCGTTATACGTAAAAATCGATATACCTGGGGTTAAACTATAAAGTTAAGTGTTAATTTTATCTAAACACATATGTAAAATTTTATGGCCATATTATGACCTTATACCTTCTAGTAACGATTATGATACATTATTGGAGCCTATTGGAATAAAAAATATCTATAGAATTCATTCGTTTCAAAACATAACTAGCATGCCACTCACCTCATCTATAAAAGGGAAAACCTGTCCCCTATTATTAAAACCACAAAACCAATTTTTTTATATAAAATTAAAAATAAAATAAAAAATTATATCCTTTAACTATATAAGTCTTTGTTTGGTCATAATTTATCCTAGTTAGTATTTTGTGCAATCCTAAGTAGGATACAAGAAGAAGAGGTATCATTATTTTATCAGAATTTTTATATTATTTATTTATTCACATGCTAAAATTAATATTATATAATGATAGAATAATAAAATTATAATATTCTATTTATTATGATTTTTTTATGTTAAAATAATTACATATATCCACCCTATGTTACATCATAATAGATAATAAATCATCAATTGTGTGTGTGATGGACTACTGCCTCATGAACCGATGCCATTAATTTCTCAATTACCACCTCTTACGGTTGGGTATGATAAAGGATAATAAGTATATATATTATATTTATGACAACATTATATGTATATATATTAATTATATCATGTATAAAATTATTCAATTCAATTAAACGTGGGATATGATAACATCCCACATTTGTACGTCGTACTATCGTCCCATGAAGTGATGTCATTCTTCTTTAACTAGCGCTTTATATGGAAGGTAATAAGGATAAATATTATGATGATATGTGATATAAATTTCATAGTTATAATATTTTTTTATATTTATCATTCTATAATGATATTATATCATTGAATATTTTACCTTTAAACTCTATGACATATTATAACAATGTTCAAGAACATGCAGACTATAACCTTTATTAAACATTGTGACTCCATTTTCCTCAACAGACCTCAAAAAAGATAAATTTATGCCTATTTAATGAAATTATATGTTATTAATGATATTATTATAAATATTAAAAAATAATATATTTCATAATTCCTTTCCATATATGATCATTGTAAAATGGTAACATTACTAATGCGTACCTATGACCCACCATCTCCATGATTATAACATAGTCCATTTTTCTTAAATATCATTCATTATTTGTTTTAAAATATTTTTTGTAGAAAAATAATGATAATTTGGTCATGATAATTATTATAGAGATGATATAAATATATAAAATTCTCAATTATAAAAACCTCCATGATAAATAATGAGTTACAATAAAAAGGAAATTCACACACAGGAAAATGAAAATTATGAAATATTTTTAATAAACGGGTGATGATATGATATCAAATGATCATATATTATATTAAAAAATTAAAATAAATATTTTATTTGAAAAAAAATTCCCTAAAACACTATAAATGATATTAAATCATATTCAACAATTTTGAATCATAATGCAAGGGATTTTACAAAACATACATTCCATTGTGAATTATTTTCCATTATGGAGAAATTCACATTTAAATGGTTTTTATAAATCCTCTTTGTAATGTAATATCATGATTCATTAATACATCATAGTATTTTATATTTCACTTTTTATTATGTAATATAACGGTATTTGAATTGAAAATTACAAAGGGTTAAAATTTATTTTCCAAACACACTTTCTTTTACGATTATTAACTTCATCAAGAAAGAATACCTTTCTCATGATCATTTTCATTACGCTTTTAATTTATTATAAAATACATAATCTTGTGTGATGGATATAATTATTCGGTAAAATTTATATCACTTTACCATATGATGTTTACTCTAAATTGTATTTAATTAAATTTGGAAATATTGATAATTCAGTATCCTTTACTTAATACAGGATCATAAAGATAAGATAGTATGATTTTGATTTAAATAAACTATTCACTATATGGGGAATTATTTGGAAATAAATGAATTGTATGGGGCACAATTATAGTGTTTCCCTTGATGCATCATTAGTTTCATGACATGAAATAGTTTTCCCGAATTAGTTAAGTGGGTTTCTACCAATAAGTTTTAATCTATAATAACGATATAACTAGATGGTATTGGTATCATGCTTCTATTCCATGATTTTCAATAATTAATCATTTGTTTATTCATAATAAAATTATTAGTAACCTTGATATTTTCATAATGATATTATCCATGGATTCAGTTTTTTTAATTTATTGATTACACGATATTTGGTTTTAGTTATTTTAATTTCCACATTATTTATTCTATATCTAGTTACAATAATAATGCTATTGATTAAATTACATGCATTTTAATTTATTTTCCATTCATATTTATTATTATCGATGTGTTTTTTATATTTATATTATCTCTAGAATAACTTCCTTCTATGTTTAATTATAATGTGTAACACGTGTTCAATTCATTACCTTTATATATTGATTAGTTTTATTGATTCATTATAGATTATATTTTACAAAACCCACAACGGGAATTTAATCTCACCCTTATTATTTTCCCTTTATCAAGAATCCCTAACTTGTACTCTGTTTGGATATTATGTACATGGTAGAGGTAATAATTGTATTTTCATAAAAACATAGGTTGTAATACGGGTATTCAAATGTAATATGAAAATGACGTATCTATATTTTTTACCTAGAATGATAATCCCTTTAGTCATTTAATATTTTATTCCTTGTATTTGGATATAATTTAATAATGTTGGTACTGGATCTATTATTCTTTGGTCTAGGACCCTACACATAAAAAGCTCTATCATACAATAATAAGGTGAAATTACAAATTTACTTGAAAATATCTCAAAAATGACAGAATGTGTTGATCAAGATCATAACGTGGTATTGGGATAATTCAAATAAATAAGTATAATACTTTCACTAATTCCTAAAATGGAAAAACATCAATTGTTTTAATAGAAAAAAAAATTTTCATAATATTTTGTTATGATCTTGATGATTTATGCCCTAAATATCCAAAATCATACACAAATTATCATAATGTACAAACTCATTGGAATTATAATATCTCACCATTGGATTTTTAGTATATTTATTATGAATACTAATAAATAGTTTTTTAAATTCATGAGTAATATTTCCAAACATATCACATTGAAATCATTTCTGATATTTGAATGAAATTCCTCATCGTTAATTTAACCACACTTCTCACAGGTTGTTAAAATGATTTTATTATTTCTTATTTCTATAATGTATTTTTCGTTAGTACCTCCCTACTCCAAAAATACTTATTTTTGTTTTAATAGAACACATGATCATAGTAAAACTACCCTTTTTTCCTTCTGAACATATAAAAAAGTTTTATCATAACTTTTATATCTATAGAGAGAAAACGTGCTTAAATTTATTTCATTCAATCTAGGGTATGTTTGTTTAATTTTATTATATTTATTAATGATAAAATTTGGTAAATATCATTCAAAAAGGTTATTTTTACATTATATATAGCCATTTAATATGTTCACATTTTTCCCAAATATTTGAAATGTTTTCTGCCCTATGTCGAACAAACTTATGTTAATATGACCCAAAAATTTATTCTTAAAGGCATACCATTTCAAGGAATCAATACCATATATTTATTTTTTATTATTAACCACTGACCACCACCCTTCATCATTACCATAAAATCAATAAATGTAAAGGGATTACATTTGATGATCCAAAAACCCCATGACATTGAATACCTTTTTCAATGAATTAATCCACCTCTTTTTTACCTATGGGTCAGAAGATCCATTAAAATCTACCATGTTTTTTTCCATAAAATTATCTAATATCATCTTCTTCATATATGGTTGATCATGTATATATCTAGTACGGATAACCCCATAATTTAGATCCATAATAAACTAATATATCACTATAAAAATATGTTTAGTTTTAATTACAACCATTCAAGGTTATAAATTTGGAAGGATATTTTACTCTTTGTGTTGTCCTACTATAAATTATTTTTTCCCCTATGGGGAAAAATTGGTAAAAAATGAAGATTAAATGAAGTAATATGGAAAAAATCTAATGTTATAACATGATAATGATAGATTAAAATATCTTGAGGTTATTCAATTGCATTATAGTAACCTATAAAATTATATAAATATTTCCTCTAATACTAACTATAAGAATACATCATTAAAATTTTCATTATCTAAATTTATTTTCAAAAAATCAATTTCTGTCTATTTTCAATGATTTTTTAATTTTATTATTTTTTAAGCATTAGGACATAGATCATATATAAAAAACCAATATATTAATGTTATAACATTTACTCAGCATCAATTTTTCTTATAAAATTTGAAAATTTAAAATAAATCATTTTAACTTTTCATAAAAAATATTCATAAATTTCAACATTATTTATTTATTTACATAAATTGTTCCTAAAAATTAGGAGAAACATTTTAAAATGAGGGATAAATAGAAAAATTTCATTAATGGACATAAAATAGAAAAAAATTAAAATCATTAGTCCATGAATAATTATATAACTTTTCAATTCAAAAATATTCATTGGGGTCCAAAATAATCAATTTTTTCCCAAAAAACAACTCTTATACAATATTTTCAAAAAACATTTCATAAGTAATATTAAATATAAAATATAACTCTTAATGGATTCTTATTTTATTTTGATAACATTATAAAAAAAATATTTTCATAATGTTATACTTTTACACTAAAAAATATGTATATAGATTCCATTAAACATAATATCCTTATCATACCATAGTATATCATATATATTTTTAAAAAACATATGAATAATATAAAATCCATGTTCGTTTCTTGGGTAATAATTTTTCATATAACTCTTATAAATGGAACAAATATGTTCTTCTTCCGCTCACAATGTATTAGAGGTCTATCATAGACCTAGTCTTCCATGGATTATAATATAACTATAAAAACAACCCATTTTGAAATGAAATATCACGGGAGTCCACCCACTACCTAGGATGAAGAACTATCATGATCACCATGTCATGGTAACAAAAACTAAATAGAAGAAACTATCTCTTGGGAAAGTATTTTCCACTGGTAACCATGCAAGACATATTTATAAAATAGGTTAGAAACACCAATATATATACTATCCAGAATATAAAAAGGAACATTTATAGTACGTAATAAAAATATAGTATATAACTTAAAAAATTATACATATCAGATGAAACATTTCATTATCAAACATAAATATGATATATCTAGTAAAAAATGAAAATTCAAAAGAATGAGAAGAATTCCAATAAAGGTCCATACATACGTCCTGGCATATAAAATTTCCAAAAACTCCTCAGTGGGAGGAAATCACCATGATACCATGGATACTACATGAACTACAAATGATAATAATCAATAATATGCACCCCATAAAATTGTTCATTTCCATTATATCTTTTATATTAAACAATGTCTACAAATTACCAAAGGACCAAGTTGGGTGTGAGGCATAAATCCTAGTAGGATATCACTATGAATCTATTTAAGACTTTTATCCATGAAAATTAATAATTTATTATTAAAATAGTTTCAATACTAAACCTCTTTTAAAACTCCCCATTTAATAAAACATTTAAATTTTATTTGGGTTCATATTTTATAAAAATGGTTTCCCAAATGAAACACAAATATAGATCAAATAGGTAATGAATCCCATACAGAATAAGGTGATAAATATGATATGTAACGAATAACCAAGGGTTATAATAACATCAAAAAAAGAATAACCCATTATGTGTATTATTAGAATAAAATTACACAAAACATAAAAAATGGAACAATCTAATGAATAAAGAGTATTAACCAAACTAACATGAGTGTCTTCTCCCATAGTCCAAAAAATCTGGACTACTATGACAGATTAGACAAGTGTGTTAGCTAGATAAGTAAATGGATTCACTCATAGTCATCCCTAGGACCAACTCTAAAAAATTTCATAGTCTCTCACAAACCATCATTTTAGATCTCAGGTTCTTATGAACCAAGTGCAACCACAGTACCTTGGAATCCAAAATGGAATATCACATGGTCATCCGTTCAAAGGATCAAATGGTCCTTTAAACTAACCTGAGTCACTCTATATTTAATCAATTTTCTAATCTATGAAAAAACAATCAAATATAGGTTCCCATATCAAATAATCCCTATCACATGCCATTTCGTAAACAATCATTCCAAAATTATTTAAAAATCCCATGGTTGAACCTTTTCAAATAATATTTTAAAAATAAATTTGGAATAAGAAAACCTCATTGAGAAATTTTAATAAACATTTGTTTTGAAAAAAATCCAAAACCATTTAGATAAATTTATTTAATCACCCAATATACAACAAAGTCATTAAGAATATCAAACATGGTAGAAACATCACCATGATAAAATTATTTTCGAATAAAAAAACTCATCTAATAAACATTCATGAATTAATTTAAGAAATAGAAAATTCCCACAAATAGATAATCCTACTATGGATTTGGTCCAAATCTTGTATCCTCCTATGATAACCACCCAAAAGAGGAAGACCATGTCCCCGCATAATTAGAACTCATGATGAAAAACCTGTTCCCTTATTAGTAATCATATATATGGCCAACATAACTTATAGGTATACACAACTCCAAAAAATGGGGGAATGAGCTTCAATAAAGGTAAAAGTTGAAGAAAAACTATGAATATTGAATTTACAAATAACAAAGTACCTTTGATTGAATGATAAATCACCATGAAGGGAGAGGATGGGAGTTAAGGAAAAATTTGAGGATATTCAAGTGTGTGGGGAATGAAAATGATAGATCATGACTTAAAAAATTTAAAGGATTATAATGGTTAAAACACACATGTAATACGACCAATATTGGGGGAATTATTTGGTATCACAGTGTGGAAAACAATGAACCAAACGTATTAGTGCCCCTATCCACCCAAACAATTGGATGCATGGTTAGTCATAGGTGTCACATGGGTTGAAAATTGATCAAAAATAATAAAAAATCCAACTTTCACCAATGGTATCCCAATAATATGTTTAGACACACAACCAAACAAACTTCTTACCAACTATGAAACTAGTATGTTTGTCCCAAAAGATTTTTATCTAACCCCAATATTGGATAAATCTACGAATAAAAAAGATTATTAAAACAATTATTAAATATTTCTGTGATCGATCTAGTTTTACCAACTCCCCACCAAAAAAAATTCTTATGATAGGAAGGTATCTGGTTTTAAAAGAAGGGAGAAGATGATGACACTAATACGTCTTTAAACTACCCTATTCAATGGTATCATGGAATTCTCCTACACAATGTTAGAGATCATAGACCAATGAGATTGATTTAAAATATGTATCCTTGTTCGGATTATCCAATATATGAACTTCATGATCCATGATAGTTGTATGAGGATTGAGATCCAACCATCCCTATGTAACACCTGAGATGGGTCAACATGGTATCTATTCAGATGTGAATCATGAAAGAGAACAAGGATCATGGATATCCATGGTGGTAGCTTGAGTTGATATGATACAATCCCAAGACTCTATATTACATGAAATAGACTGACATAATGTGACTCCAATTTCTAATTATTTCATAAAATATTTTTACATAGCCAAACAATTAACCAAAGAAACACAAAATCACCAACCTGGAACTAAAAAAGGTGATGATGATGGTCTTAAATTTAAATTTGGTGGTTATAATATATCACTAACAATTTACAAATCATCCCAAATAAAATATTTTCACTTAGTTGAGACTTGGTTAAACAAATGGATGATCACCCAACTCATACAAACATAAATGGGGTTTGAATTACCTTATGTAAAATTCCTCGAATGGGGCCTTCCTCATAGATTATTGATAAAAATGTTTATATAAAAAAATGAAAAATTGGAAGTACAATATCCCATGAACAACAAATGGATATAACACAGTCCCATAAATTTTATTAGAGAGTTAGGATGGTCTACATAGACGAGACATCCATATTTGGGTGATACAGAATTCTCAAAACTATATGGGTTCTTGATGCATCATGGGAAGCATTATATAACTCATATGTGAGTCAGGAATCAAAATGTAATACTATCATTGAGGTAACATCATGAAGATGAAAAAACTACCAAACGTAGAAGAATTTGAGTTCCTATACGATTTTTGACATCATATTGGGAAGAGTGTGGGATGATCTCATCATAAGATCAATAATTACCCCTATAGAATCATTCCCATTCAAAGAATGATGTATCTTGATAAAAAATACATGGAGATATTATTCCAAATTAACATTGGAATATGATGTAGTTGAATCATCCTATTTTGTTCCTAATACTCATCATTGATCATTCGACTGGTCAAGAAAATAGAGACAAATTACCCACATCATGTCTAATCCTAAGCCACCAATACCTTCCTATCATGGTATAATTCACACTGGTCACTCAAAAGTGAATGGACCAAAAATAATGATTGAACTCATAAATCATGTTTTATTTAATGATCAAATGAACAACAAACCATTATTTAAATAGATGAGATTCATCATGGGATAAATACCAATTACCCAAAGTCTCTTCATAATTTAAATTAATCCTATTATATGGGAACATAGGTTCATATACCTAATAATATTAAAAGAAATCATTAATGGGCTGGAAAACCTGTAGACTTGAAATGGAAACCTTCCCACTATACTCCCACATCACAAGATTCAGAACAGATATCAATTTACTTATACTTGACACATCCACTAAGTTTGAAATAGCATAATCATGTAGCATTCTATTTAGATAATTTGTAACCAAATTCATCTTCAATGAGGTTTTAGTGATGCTAAAAAATGTATAACGTTATTATACCCAATGTCTCATTTCGTGGTTCAAATATCTCAGGTTGAATACATACGTCAAGTTATTATGATCTGAATACACTATAAAATTCTTTTGGAGGAGGAAGTGTCAAAATATGATCTACTCATATATAAATATTGTCAATTCCAGGTCATGTGTTAGATAATAATACTCATGTTGGAGTATCTTTTACATGATTTAGGCCACCATAGGGCCATCATACAACAACTAACATCCAAGCTCTTCACTAAAAGCATCAATAAATGTCAAATAAGATCTCTAAGGATTATGAAGAAACAAAATTGGTTAGGAAGTCAAAGGATTATACAACTACTCAAAAGAACTATAACACATCCCATGCAACTCAATATTCATCACATTTACGGTCAATGCCATCATGGGAGATTCTATAATGGACATTTCATTAATGATAAGTATATAATAACCTACCAATCCATAGAAAAATAAATCTCAAAAAAAATTCCAAGGATTCATCCAAGACATTACTAAACAAACTTTCTACAGATCCATTGAAAATATTTCTTTAGAAATCACATTTCCCATAAATATATCTCTAAGATTCCAAAAAGTACTTTAACATCTTATCATATAGGTTTTTCTCCATTAAAACACCCAAAACAACTTAAATATGTTCAAAATGAACCTCAATTATGTTGGAATACACCATGATATCTTCCAAAAAAATGATCATTAAGGATTCAAAAAAGTAGTTGGAGATCCAATTCATCAATTCCATATACATAGAAGGATCATTGTTAAGCCCAAATAGTATTAAAAAATGATGAAAATTTATATTTTTGCCTATGAATTTCATCATTAAGACATCATATTTTGAAAAAGTCAACTGTTGATAACCTGATCTCTAATGGATCTCTTAAAACCAATGGAATTCTATCGAGATAATCCTACAAATAGACAATTATGACCAATGAGTATTTATTTTGCACCATAACCTGGTTAATTATAAGATAGATCATTAAATATTTATGGAACTAATAAGTCTTCTTTTAAAAAAGAACCATGGAATCCCATTTTGATATAATGGGGTGGATAAATACCATTTCATAAAATTCATAAAATTTATTTTCAAGCTAATTCAGGTTAGATGGAACCATCTAGTAAGATTTAAAGGTGTCCGTGATTGTCGTAGATAAAATATCTATAGTAATCATAGTCTACTTCTTGGGAAGAAATTAGAAGAATCCCCCATGAAATCATAAGGTTACCTATACATAAAAATAGTAATATTTTCAACTAGACATTTCTCAACAACATCAACAAACAACTGGCCAACACAAAGGATATCAACCCATACACCGAAGCAATACGTCCCACCCTCCATGAATGTGATCCGCACTCTCCATAAAAAGCATGACTGCTCCCATTTGGAATGAGAAACTGGAACATATAGTGATAATATACTACTAGTCCCTTGAATATGATCAACTAGTATATGCTAATATTTTGGTTGAAAAAATCAATGTCCAAAACAAGGAAGTCCCAAATGACTTCCACGCCACCTACCACTACACAAAACATAGGGTAATTGAATCCTTTCTTCTTCTTCCTACCCAATGAGGTTATAAAATCCATTATATAATACATTAAATCACATCACAGAAAAAGGAATCAATAAATAACAATTAAATAAAGGAATATGATCTTCTAGTGTTAAATAAAATTGATTTTATAGAATAATAAATAAATATAATAAATATAATAGTGGCCATCAGAAAAGTATATGTCCTATAAAAACATTTCAATAGTATTAGACACCCTATATTAGATCCTACCTTGAAATTTTTCAACTTGTGGTAAAAACCATTACCTTTATGTCATGATCCTCCAACATAAAATCCCTCATAATTCACCTAAGAACTATTTGAGAAATAGGATCCCACACCACTCCCCCACAAATCCAAATGACTAAAGAACAAGATATTCTCTAACATCCCTCACATGTGGAACATCTGCAAGTTCTACGGGAAATTTAAAATTGTGTGGGTAAGATTCCCAAGATAATAATTGAAATCATTTTGATTCCCTATAAAATTAATTGGATATAAACTCAATAATTTATAAACACTCATTCCACTACACCATTATAACTCATCTTATTTCTTCTTTTGACCCAATAAAGGACTCTTGCTACTACCCCCTAAAAGAATACCAAATGTGACCCATAATTATTTTTATATATTTATATTATGTATCTACATTATCAACAACCACTGAATAAGTTAATAGGTAGGGAATACTGAATAATTATATGATCAATGACCTTAGTCCCATCTCAAAACACTAAACCTTGAGGTAATCATTAATGAGGAAATTGAGGGAAATATTCAGTAATTTTTTATATCTAGAAAAATTATTCAATAATATATGGTACCCTAGAACCATTTTTATGAACTCATATTTCATCACCTCCCCAACATTATCTGAGTAAAAAATAAAGTTAAAATACACTATGATGGTGTTACAAATGAGATCCTCATGCCTCTTTGAGAGCACCATCAACTCCCACAAATTGTTATCGAGAGATTAAATATTTTAATGTCATAGTGGTATTCATGAACTCCAAAATATACAAAATATAATCCAATCAATCTATAGTCTCACTAGGTCCTTGGAAACCATATACATATAATTATTTTCTTCCCATGAAATAATTTCTATTGTCTATTATCCATGTATAATATAAACTACCCAATCGATCAAAGTAATAGTTCATATGGATCACTAACACCACCAAAACCTAGTGCAAGAGGAAAGTTCTCTAATAGGGTATTATCCACTGCACCCTATATATGCATGGATGAGTTATTTATTGGAGAATATGTCTAAAATACAAAAAACAAGCCATAAAAAATTAAACATCCAATAAAATTTGAAAACCAAAAATACCTTTACCCCAAAAATGAAAAGCTTGGTTAAAAAGACAACCATAATCATGAAACACCGATGAAAATTTTGGGATTGATGTGGAGAATTCATTAACATGAAATTAACCATTCATACTTTATGAGTCCTGACATTCCATTATGCATTGAACCACTAACTCTCAAATTACAACCCCTAAGATAACATTTTAAACAGAACTGATCTCAGTAAACCCAAAGCTTCGCTGTACCCAGCCCAACACATGGGCACAAGCTTGTTCATTATCACCATTAGGCGGCTAGAAGAATTGGTAATAACCTACTATGAAATGGTAATTGTTTCACCATAGATAAACTAAAATGTACTATCAATTAAACAAGATGAACACTCTATCTTCAGCACTCCATATATTCCCTAGGTATGTATGGATACCGCCGTAGTCCTTCCCCTATCTGATATGGGTGGAATTCCTTTTTCATCCTCTATGATTCGACCTCCACCCTTACAAATTTTATTTAATCATGATTAACTCCTATAAATCCTTATAATCTACATATTCCCTAATGTCCTCGATCTGTTTGATGGATTTCATCATCTTGTGAAATCGACCTAGGATTTCATGGGATCTTTTTCTCTCCTGATGTTGTCGTTGGAGGATATATTCACTTATTTCCATATGTTTTTCAATTACATTGATCAATTTTTGTTTATTTCATGGAAAATATAGGAGTGGGTGACTATCATCATTCAGGACAAGTGGCATATTATTATTATGTTTTCATCAACGGAGGATCTGATCACGACTATGTCCAGAGCTCCTCATACTTGTATTGAGTCTCATTTAGACTTCCATAGATGGTCCTATGGTTTCTATATGAAGAGAGATTCATTGAAAATGGTGACATTTGTAAGAATCAATGAACATTCTATCCTATTTAAAAACATTTCAATTTTCAAAATTGTAAGAAATTTGGAAGGGGGTTTTTTATTCTCAAATAATAGAAAAAAAATCTATACTTTACCCAATTAATCATCAGATATATCTCGAGGTGGATGTTTCAAATCCTCTAGTAGAGTTGGTATTGATCATGGTTAGGGATTATTATCTCTACAAAAGGCAGTTATCTTCGGGTCTTGGAATAAAAATATTCATGAAAACTAATAGTTAATACATTCAATCTTGTCAATTATATCATATGGAGCTTCATAGGGGGTTATACATGATCATTAGTGGATTAGAGAAAACTCTCTTGCAGCCCCCAGTTGTTGTTTTTGAATTTAGAGAATCACCATAATTTATTATCTGTAGATGTATTTGGTTCATGTGTAACCTGATCTAGAGTTTGAAAACATTTTTCCAATCATATATCATTGTTTGGTGCATCATAATTAATCTGTGCAAGACATAGGGGACCCTGGTACACCACCTATAATAGTCTCCCCTTCATTTTCTAAATCATTTAAGGATTGCGGTAAGGGAAATATGAAATAGAATCCTAGTGAACCAGATTCTATGAATCCAATTTGTGGTAAATCTCTAAATTAATCAAGCATGATCTCTACAATTTTGGATTTTATATGGAATAATGTAACAACTTATCTATGGTGGAGATATTCTAGGTAGTATGTTTCTGCCATGTCAATACATATGTAGAAAATATTATCCCAATTGAAGGACAATGAATATGAGAATTTTAACCTTGAATGAAGGAATATTAGTAATCCAATATGGAAAAAGATGTAGGTTGGGTCAATGTACCTTGAATAAATCAAACCAAGTGACATTGATGCTGAATCCCAACCTATGATAGATTATGAGTAGGTTCCAAGAAACATGAAAGATTATTGAGACCTACTCAGGAAATGGTATTCAAGGAAAAAACAATTATAGAAGCTGACCGATCAAAAAGGGAAAGAAAACAAGGCCTTTAAAATACTACTAAAACATATATAAAACCTTGGTTACTAGATCCTTAGATAATGAAAATATATATTGATAAAAATTTCAGGCATGTTGATTAAAACATGGTATACAGAAATGTGGTAAGTCTATAAATAAGTTTTTCAATTATAGAGATAATGAATAAGATATTCGATGTGGTAGGATTATGGGTAGTGATATTTTCATAGCATCAAGACCTGATAGTGATTTACCTCATACCCTAATCTGGCCTCTAAATGTAGAGTTCTATGGGGAGAAAATTTATCATAAGATAAAAATACAATATTCCATGATCTTATCCTACATTCTAATTAATACATACTGTAAGAGTACATCCTGATCAATATCTATATGTATTTTTTCCATATAATTCTTGAATGAAATGTACAAGTAAATATTATGAAAGAAAAATATGATTGGATTGATAAACAAAATCTAATTTTGAAACGTGGATACAACGAGGGGAAAACAATCGTGAAGGAACATGTGCAGAACTAGGAATAGGTGGCCTTCCATTTCAAGAATATCATCATAGATAATCCAGAACTAGATTCAATATCCATTGAATGTTATATTTGTCTTTTAAACCATTCCAAATTTGATAATTTTTTTAGAATTACATGGAAATATTGATTGACATTTTGATGTTTTGTATATGTGGCCTTCTAGTTTCAAACAATTCCATAAAAGTTATTTATGAAATTATTTTTTTATTAGTTGTAATATAAAAACGCTAATATCATCAGATTCAATTAAAAAAGATAATCCAATGTTATAAATAATTAAATGGGATATACTATAAACAACAATGAACATCACATAAGAAAAATTCAATAACAGGACACAAACATGGTGTCTCATGTGAAAACCCAAAACTCAAAAGAATAGAAAAAATTCCACATAAGTCCCACAAATACATCCAAATGGTTAAAATTTACAAAAACTATTCCTCATGATACAAATGCTATGATAAAATATGTAATTTAGAAAACAAAGACCTTCATAATCAAGGAGATCCACCCTAGAATATGGTTCACATTCCCTAATATATGTAATAAAAAATTATCCAAATTAGGAAAGGCTTAAGAAGGATTTGATGGGTGAAGCCTAGTAAGATACCACAAAAAATATACTAATTTCCGTAATCCAGAAAATCGATAATCTTGTTTAAAAACACATTCAAAACTAACAAACTATGGAAACGACCCATTTTTAAACAATCCACTAAAATCATTTTATTCTAGCAATAAAAAACTTGGTTTCCCAAATAAAACCGAAAAATGGATCAAGTATATTAAAAATAAAAAAATCATAAAACACTCAATTTAAAAAAAATGATTAATCACGGTGATCATAACATGAAAAAAATGTAAACACATCAATATAAAATTTCAATAATATATCACATCACATCCATAGTAAGATAATTTGATTATATACAACATATAAAAAAAGTAGCATGATTATTTTCACATAGGGTCAAAATAATTTGGACATTAATAAATAAGTAAACATGTATTATAAATAGATAAGAAAAATCTAAGACATCAGGGTCTTTCTTGGGCCTAATTCTAATATCTCACAGTCCTCTAATGTAAATGTTCTCATGCTTCCTTGGAAACAAATATATAATTTTTCATCGAACTACCTCCAATTGTGAACATGATGCCTCAAGGAAACCCATCACTCACATCCTTATTAACCCATGTGGTACATCATTAAAACCCTATAACAATCAAGTGTCATATAACAAAATTCCCCATTAGAATGGTCTTTATAAAAAACAATACCATTTTATCAAAATACCATTCCTAATGTAGAAAAACTTCAAAAACATTTCTTATAGACGGTATTAAAATCACAAAAACACTTTGATCCATATTAAAAAACACTTTATGTGCATTCATGGCACATCTATTTAGAAAAACCCCTTTAAACATCTAGTCATTGAAATTTCATCCAACATAATTACATTTGACACACATAAAATATTAAGAATTTATATATAAATTAATTAATAAAATTAATGTTAATTCATGATTCATAGGTAATCCATTAAATACCCCTTAAATACAGATAAAATCATATGATTCAGTCCAAAGATCATTCCCCACTGATGATAACCAATCAAAAGATGACGATTAAGGCCTCACAAAACTAAGAAACAATTAACCAAACTATTAACTATATTGAACACCCTATATTTTTTAGTACCCCATATAGGGTTACAAATGCCCTTGAAAATTGAGGAAAAAACATTACAAAGGTTTAAGTAGGATGAAAAACTCATGAAATTTAAATTACCTAAAGCCAAATCACCTTTGACCCATGGAAAAATCACTATGAAAGGATATGTAGATCCTTAAGGATAAGAAAGATAAGATTCAGAAGACAAGGGATGGAAAATAATGGATAAATACATTAATATAAATAGGATAATAATGGTTAAAATTGTTTTATGTGACCTTTACATGATGATTAGTTTGGTTGCATAGTTCAAAAACCTGTGCTCTAATGATGAAGATTACACTTCCCATCCATGAATGGTAAGAAAAGTTACTCCTAGGTAACACACTGTTTGAATTACTATTTTCAAACTATGAAAACCCCCCACTATAACCCACTAATCCCACATAAAATGTTTATATTAATGGTAAAAAAACCATTCACTAACCAAGAACTATGTCTATTTATCCCAAAAACTCACATTTCAATCCCAGATACATATTAAATCCATAAAAGTACCAAAAAGTAAATAAAATTCAAAAGTAGAAAAACCTATTACTGGATGGGTGTCACAATAACTACCCATACATGTAAAATAATTTGACAACCCATCCATGGTTAATAAAAAAACCACACATCCATTGTTTATAATGGAACCACCCATCTTTATAAAAAATTCCAAAGATCCATAAAAAAAATAAAACATGGAAGCATTCATTCTCATGATTACACTCATAAAATTATTCATTTCACAATAAGAAAAAACATTCATATGGAGATATTCATTAAATTTTAATGACTTTCTTGAATCCAAATATATTATATGGAAGGAGTGTTTATAATTGAAGAAAACATGTAATCTTATAAAGGAATTATAATATAAAATAATGGTTATGGTGGTGAAAAAATTCATTTCCATCATATACATTAAAAAACATTCTATTTTTATTTTGTAAAAAAATTAAAAAAAAAGAACCTATAAAACACAAAAAAAATTTCATTTTTAAATCCATTGAAAGTAAAGATTTACATAAAATTATTTATCTTATTTATTTATGTCTATATAAATATGTCATTTTTTATGAAACATCTGGGCAGGGATAGAATATACTAATAAAATAAATCAAGAAATCATCTAAAAAACATTAATGTTAATGTATCTATTGCATTGAGTCATAATCTTCAGTTATATTCTTTTTTATCCAAAATAATAAACCTACAAAAAAAATTTACATTCCAAAGAACAATTTTTATGTTTAATATTAGTTCATATTTTATTTCTCCCCTTGATATAATATTTATTCAATTAAATTCACATGATATATTTTGATGAAATTCAATTGATATGTCCAAAATGATTTTTTAGGTTGACTATGGTTTAGGTGGTCATTATTCCATCATATCTATAATAATAATCATGAAATAATTATAATTTTTACAAATGACTTGCATGTTTAAAACACTTTAATAATGGTGGTTATGAAAAATTAACTATTTTAAAATAATGAAAATAGTAGTCCATTCATTAAAATTAGTATTGATTTTATTTCTCAGTTATTATATTATTTATTTCAATTTACTTATTTATGTCATCCATGTGGTTGGGCGATGAAAAAAAAATCACAACACATAATGGAGGTGGAATTCCACCCATTCAAAAAACTAATTTATCATTTTATAGGCAAAAACTATTTTAGAAAAAAGATGTTATATTACTTATAAATAAATGTTAATATGTAATTAATATCAAATACATAAATTAAATCCATCACCATAAACATTAATTAGAGGTGATGATGGAAAATGAGTTATTTTGGATTGTATGGCGGTAGTTCGCCGAACACATGAACTATCGTTTCGTTTCCAATTTGACGGAAGTGGAGATTGATGTTGGTAATAAGATTCATAATTTAATATTCTAGTATATGGGAGATTTTTTTTGTTATATCATATTTTTTAAAAAATATTTTGGGAATGTGAAAGTGGAAATAACTCAAAATACTCAGTCACATACTATACATCTTCTTGAGAGAGCTTATTAGGGTTCACTCAAAAAACACTCCTAGGATTATTTTTTGATCAACACAAGGCCTATATGAAATATCAATGGTTGTAAGTAATGTATATATGTAACTGTTTTTCGAAAAAAGTCATTTATGTGTGATGAAAATTGGATATGAGTTGTGATTTTATAAGAGAGAGATGGGAACTCTTAGAATTTCTTGAAATATTAAATTAATACAACATAATTTTCCGTTTAAAATGGATCTACATTGATTATATTAAAAAATAATATTATTATGATTTGAAATTATTTCATAAAATAAAATATGTACATATTTACATATGGTTTCTACATTTATCTTTTGTTTTAACTCATGTTAATCCTTATTATCGATTACTAAGACAATTTTTTTTCGGATTTATGGTTCAATATAGTTACAGAAAAATAAATTGTACAGTAAATGGACAATGTATTACATTATAAAACATATCATAATTAGTTTGATGAATATGGTATTTTTAGTTATTTTTAAAAAATTTAAAAAATAATATTTATTACAAAATATCGATAATGGCAATTTTGGAATAGTATATATAATTTTATTCTAAAGACTCTCAGAAAAATATAGAATTCATATATAATAATTTAAAACTTCCCTAAAATTTTTTATTTTTAGAATAAAACATGGAACCTATTAGTTCGTTAAATGTACATTAAATTTAATTTTTTAAAAATCATTTATTTTATCTTTCAACTAATTGAATAATTTCATCATTAGTGTTACGTAAGATCATAAAGTAATTATTTCTCTACTAAAAAATAAATTAACGTAATTATAAAAGAAATTTTTTATTTTAAATTAATTTTTGTAAACAAATTATACCACTCTTTTCCCATATTTCAAAAATATAAAGATAATAAATAAATAAGAATAATATTTTTTACATTTATTTATATGAATTAATATATTGGTCAAAATCATTCCCAAATAGAAAAAAAGGTAATATATTATAATTTTTGGTTATTATGGATGAAATATAATTATCCAAACAAATTAAAGAATGTGTTAGTATGATTATAAATCCTTATTAATTTATATTTACACTTAATTAACCCATTTTACATTTAACTTGGCAACATATATTTACTATATTTACTATTCATGAATTTGAAAAATAAAATGGAACTATTTGAAATGTTTTGAGCCACTAATTACAAATATGAAATAAAATTATTCTATATTCTAATAAAACATATTGGACTATATTTAATTTTTTACTAAATTTGAAAAAAAAGATTGAAGACTATTTTTCATAAAAATGGCTTAAATATAAAAATGATTTTCAGCCAAATTCAACTATAAAATTCATTTCAAAGATTAAAATTTTTTCGTGTCCAATTAATGTATTCTAAATATATTATATAATAAATCCAAAAAATTATTTTAATTTTAAAATTCATTGAAAATAAAAAAAAATCAATAAAAATCTATATTTTTCACTATTCACAAAAAATTATAATTTCCAGAATAGTAACATATTTTCAAACATAGAATATTTTTCTAGATTGATCTAAAAAAATAATTTAATGTTATAAAAAATAATATCTTATAACTTTTAAATCCATATTTTAAATAAAACCATATAACATATAAAAACCAAATTTGGTTAAATCTAAATCTTTTTTCCTATTGATCAAAATATGTAGAGGCCCGAAGCTTGACGTACATGGAAAACACATTACTTTTTCAGAATACATAATACATAACAACATTCAAAAATCAAGGACCGTAATAGTTTAGTGGTTTTGGAAACTCATAACATAATCTTCTAATCGTGGTGAAAGATCTTCAACATCTCCCAGAAAGATCTTCCCCTTATGTTTTCTTACCTAAAACCATTATTTATATCCTGGGGAAAAGAAAACATATAAAGGGTGATCTCAAATTCTCAGTAAGGTTAAGCATGGATAAAATAAAACAAAACATATACATTTGAACTTAAAAACATGAACACAATGTTTAAACATCAAGATCTTGAGCAATGAAATAAAAAATGGAAATATGTAAGTCATAGATCATAATGAAACATTAATCCTAATAAAATAGCATGGGAATAAAACATGTAATTGTGGAAACCATTAAGCACACTATATGATTTCTATAGTAGCCAAGGCATTCCTTCAAAGACCATCTTAGTGGACAAAGTCCCTTTCTGAATCGAGTTCACTCCTCGTTCCAGTCCTGTATTACTGAACCAGTTTAACCTGCCATTCCAGCCATGTCTATCTCATGAGATATAAATCTTTACCCAATTAATTGGAGTGAGATATAGGTCCCACCCATCTCATAATGAAATCATTCTTACTTGTGCCACAAAATAAACTTGAAACATTCATCATAACCCAAAGAATAAAATGGGTTTCATAAACATCATCCCATCATCACATAATCCATATAAAAAAAATGGATATATAAACATAAGAAAAGTTAAACCTAGTAAATCATAGGGAAATTATACTTGAAACATACACATATAAAATAATGTCATATTAGATATAAAAATTGTTTTGATAAAACACTTGAAATGAATTCTTGAGGAAAATGTCATTTCTACTTCAAAATCAATTTCTTTTCACAAAACGTCATTTAATTTTAAAACAAATGGAGTTTTTTTTTTGAAAATAGTCATGAAATATTTTGGAGGAAGCTTCATGAAAATAAGTATTTATAAAACCATAAAAATCCTTTCATCTCGTATATGTTAAAAAAACATTTTTCTCGTACTTTTGTCGGAAAAGTCAAAAAGTACCATGTAGGGTAAATAAAAGAATTATTCCTTCCATACCATGGGGTAAAATTCAGAATTGGTAAAAAGGAATTTAAATATACATGAATAAACTTTTATAAAACATGGACATGAATGATAGCAAAATCCCTAGTAAATACTTACGAATAAGCAATCTCAGATAAAAATGAGATTTTCAAAATTATCCCTTACCGTATGTCTGATATGCTTCATATGTATCCGAACCTCCTGTATAATGATTTAAATAATTTCATTGACTTATTATAGAATAATATTCATTGTTATGATATCCTATATTGTTAATTTATTACTTTATATTACCCATTCTTTTGTAAATTAATGTTAAAGTAGCATTTTGGGTAAAATCATCTTATTTATCGTACGTGTTTGGACTTGTTGTTCTTGATGTTATTATTACATATATCATGATTTACTTACTTAAAAAATGTAAATCATGATTTATATATCATATACATCGATTATATATCCATCATATACAATCATTTATAATAGTATATAAAATATAGAGGTAAGAAATGAAACACACCGTTCATGGAGACGGTAAGCCGTACGTACGCATGAACGCTACTTTCATTTCTATTTATTATTTTAATGGAATTAAAACATAATCATACATAGGTATATTATAATTCCAGTATAATATCATATATAATATCATTCACCACATCCTTTATGCATCCCACATAAGGTATTAACGAATCACATCACTTTGAGGGGGCGGTAGTCCGCACTTCCTCAAATGAGATTATCGTATTTACCGACTATGGAAACTGTAAAGGATTGATATAATTGTAAATTAAATAAGCATAAGTAAATCATAAATGTAATATATATTATATATAAATACAGTTCCATCATAATGGCCACCATGAGAGGCGGTAGGAGAAAATCGAACAATCCTCGTTTTGTGAGGCGTTAGTTTTCCATCAAAGAAACATTATGTTCATCATCCATTAGATGGAGGTGTGTGTAAGTGTAGTTCGAATCCTTCTCATAAAAACATACTAGTATATTTAGGATATTGGTTTTGTTACAAAAGAAATGATTAAAAAGAGTTTAGGGGTTTGAGAAGTAGAATAAAAGAAAACAACTTAAGAGAAACTGTTACCTTCAATCTTGGTAACTTCCTTTGGTTTGAACCAAAAGGACTTCTTGGAGAGTCTTCATCCTAATGTCAGGCATCAAGGGGGAGGATAGGGATGTAGGGAGCTTAGTTTGTTAGAGTTTGGACGAGCCAAAAGGCTTGAGGGATGTGAGGAATTGAATAGAAGTGGTCTCCTTTTATAAGGGAAAGGAGGGGCTCTTTAAGAAAGTGTGAAAACATTATTTTATTATAAACATAAATTCATATTCAAGAGGTCCAAAACACATTAATGCCGAAGCTAAGATGACTCTTATTCAAAATAAAATCATACAATTGGAATTGGACAGGTTTTGGATGATATATTAATCATTATAATCTTATTTATTTAAATCATTTATTAATGATGTAAACACTACATCATTATTGTGTCATAAATAATTTAATTCATATGATGTCTAAAAATTATGAGAAAAATAAAATTATGTAGGGAATTAATTTAGATTTACAAAAATATTTATAGTCGAAAATATAACTTATATAACCCCTTATAAAAATAATTTACTAAAATATTTTTGTTAAAGTCAATTTTGTCTTTACATTAAATTAATTAATCCAAATTGATATTTTCACTACCATGTGGCTCATTGGGGTCTCAAAATCGGACCAAGGATTCCCATGGTCGGACACTACTAATCCAATAAGGTTAGGACAAGTGCCAAGGTAATTTTAAATTATTATAATATTCTTTTAACCTTGAATTACCGTATTTACCTTTAACCGCAGTAAATAAAAATTACCGTTGTTACTATTCATAATGGTCAAAAATAAAAAGTAGATTATTGACATAATTTGGAACCACTGTTTCCAAATATAGAATCCATTTTTCCAAATTCAATACACAAAAGTTTCAGAAATTACGTTTAAATTAATCCCGTTGTCGAAAGAAAATGGGTTTTTGTTTAAAACATTGCAAAAGATTGAATTGATTTAACCGACGAATTCTGGTAAAATCAATGCTAATGACATAAATTATATTAAATGGTAATAATATATTCTAATTATACTTTAAAACCATTCAATATTATAATTTAAGCGCAGAAATTATTATGAAGAAAAAAGTTGTTTTTAATTAAAATATAGGGTGTTTTTACTATTCATTAAAATATGAAAGTTATCAGAATAATATCAAAACGTTATCCAATGTAATTTTTTATATCCTGAATCAAAAGAATAATTTTATTTTGTCAAATTGAACTTATAAACATTAAAAAAAATAGATTTAATGTGGGTGCACCATCAAAAGGCGGCAAAACTGCATTTTTTTTGAAAAATACTTATTTTACCCGAAAAAATTATTTTGTTCTTATACCATGTTCTAGAAAATGTGTCAGATGAATAATAATGTTATAAAATTCTAAATTTAGTTAATACTATTTATAACAACTAGTTCATAATAATATTATAATAATATATAGTTGTTTAGTAAAACTCGGTATTGTGTACAACACACGCTATCGAGGAAGGCCGTGATTGCATGTAATGCAAGCCAAGTTAGGGTTATGTGTAGTGAAAGACTCCATTGTTGTTGCATATAACAGAATACAACCATATTTTATTTATACATTGAATATATATATATATATACACTAAATGTTGCATAGAATAACTTCTATCAAACGAACTTGAAATTGTGTGTAACACGAGCCAAGAATAGTGTTGTGTATACTACAAGCTAATATGGTGTTGCGTGTAGCGCAAGATAATCTTGGTGTATTGTTCAACAGAATATGTGAATGAAATTAAAAATAATATATCTTATATAATCTCGGGATTCTACATTCTACCCCCCTTATAATGAATTTGGCCCTCGAAATTTTTTGGGGTTATAAATCGTTTTCTATTTATAGAAACCCACATCATAAAAAAGGAATACTAAAACTTGATTTTAAAAACTAAAGTATGAAATTTAATGATTACCCAATGTAACTCATCACTGGGTTTCCATATAAGAGAACATAGGTGAAAATATAGATACGGAAGAAAAATCTAACCATCAAGTTCTGATGGAGAGTGGTAGAGAACATGGCTATGAAAAATCCAACAATCACAAAGCCATAAATTTCTGATGATCTAAGGTACCATCTGATTAATCGGATATAAGAGCACTAGGACAACATTTTTGGTTTTTAAGATCATTTCGCTAATGTTGATGACATTGGAATTAGAAGAAATACTTTCGTGATTGTGGTACAGTCTCACCGTTGGTCGTTCTTTGGACAATTTCCACTTCATCTCTTAAAGAAATGAAGTTGAATTTTTCATTCGTGATGTGTTAGCAGATCATGTGACAGAATGATGGGTCATTCCATCTATCTCAAAAAAAGGTTAGAAAAGTTATCAAAAAATACATAATTCCATCTATAGTGAGATTAATCATATATGGTTATTAAATGGACTTATACTTTATATATGATACTGCTTAATATAATAAAACTAGTTTCTACTAAACATGGACTTCTTGTAGGCTTGTGGTAGGCGATAAAGTCCAGTCGCACTTCGGTTGTGGGTTCGATTCCCGCAACCTTGTCAGACGCGATGGGTAGTCACCCATCCTGCAGGTTGTCCTTTTTCTAAAACTACATCCCATAAATAATATCTAAAAAAACTTTTATCCTTAAACAATTGTATCTTATGTCCAACATAATCCATTCCAATCTTTAGGCTATTCCAAAATACTTTTGTCAAGTCTCATATTATAGTGAAAGCGATTACCAAAGGTTTCATACAACTAGCATGTTAATACCATCGTTGATCCCCATATATCATGAGATATGTCTGGTTGGTCACATTCCAAACATTTGAAGGACTTAATGATGTATTCACTTGAAAAATGAATACCCATTGAATCATAGTGAAAACATGAGTTCTATCAAAAGTTAACTCTTTTCATATACCAAAACCTCAAACCATGATATAACTATTTCCTTATATCAGTCATGAGATCATGATTACTCTCAAACATTTAATTTTCTCGTTTTCCCTTCATTATGCGCATATCATATGCTTTCCAAAATATTTTAATCACTTTTCATGGTTACCGGTACCATAAAATTATTGAAAAACACAATAGACTAATAAAAAAATATTCTAATACACCATAAAATTACCTCAACAAAATTATTCTTGAATACCAATACATAAACACTTCAATCCATCCTCTTCAATTACTGTACTGGAATAAGTCCTTCCTTGATTTTAGAAGATACTTTTTAGGTTAGGTCATTGAGTTGGGTAATTCTCATGTTCTCCACAAATAAGACATTGAACTCTATAACAGTCCGTCACTCTATGACCCTTTTCGCCAAATAGATAACATCTTCCCCTCCATTTGAGGTATTACTCAAGGTTCTTCTTCCCTTCTTTAGAAATCTCAATCGTCCCTTCTCTATGCTCCTCACCATGCGAACAAGCATAAAATTCCATCTTCCTCTTATTTGATGACTTAAGAATACCACTAAATTTCACCTTGTTAATCATATATCGTGATGACTGATTCGGCAAAATCACAATATCATTCTCTCTAGGCATTACACAATTTTGTTGCTCATAGTCACCAATCTGTCCATTGGATTCAATGTTAACCGAATTCTTTCTGGTTCCCCCCATTGACTAAAACATAAAAATAATTCTGTGAGAGGCAAAAATCATGCTTGGGAAAACAACATAGTAATGGAGGAGTACCCTCAATATCTAACATCTTAGGTTAAATTCTAAGATCGTTACCGTAGTTCTAGGACTATATCCTATACGTATACTTATCCTTAGGGACATCCCTAGACATACCATAGAAATATCTCTAGGGATCTCACTAACGTTTTCGCATCCTAGTTTCCAAAGGTTGACTAAACCTTTCCTCTAACACCAACTATAGAGGCACGATGCTTGACGTACATGAACAACACATTACTTTTTTGGAATACATAATTAATAACAAAATTTAAAACGCAAGGACCATAATAGTTTATTGTCTTTGGAAACTCGGAACGTAATCTTCTAATCATGGTGAAAGATCTTCAACATCTCCCATAAAGATCTTCCATTTATGTTTTCTTACCTAAAACCTTTCTTTATATCCTGGGGAAAATAAAACATATAAAGGGTGAGCTCAAATTCTCATTAAGGGTAAGCATGGATAAAATAAAACAAACCATATACATTTGAACTTAAAAACATGAACATAATGTTTAAATATCATGATCTTGAGAAATGAAATAAAACATGGCAATACTAAGGCATAGATCATAAAGAAACATTAATCCTGATAAAATAGCATGGTAATAAAACTTGTAATTGTGGAAACCATTAAGAATATGATATGATTTCCATAGTATCCAAGGCATTGCTGCCAAGACCATCTTAGTGGACAAAGTCCCTTTCTGAATCGAGTTCACTTCTCATTCCAGTCTTGTATTACTGAACTGGTTTAACTTACCATTCCAGCCATGTATATCTCATTAGATATAAATTATTACCCAATGCATTAGAGGGAGATATAGGTCCCACCAATCTCATAATGAAACCATTCTTTCTTGTGCCACAAAATAAATTTGAAACATTCATCATAACCCAATGAATATAATGGGTTTCATAAAAATCATCCCATCATCACATAATCCATATAAAACAAATGGATATATCAACATAAGAAAGGTGAAACCATGTAAATCATAGGGACATTATACTTGAAACATAAACATATAAAATAATGTCATCTTAGATGGGAAAATGGTTTTGATAAAACACTTGAAATGATTTCTTGAGGAAAATATCCTTTCTTCTTAAAAATAAATTTCGTTTCACAAAACGTCATGCAATTTTAAAAGAAAGCGATTTTATTGAAAATAGTCATGAAATATTTTGGAGGAATCTTCATGAAAATAATTCTTTATAAAACCATAAAAATCATTTCATGTCGTATACGTTAAAAAAACATTCTTCTCGTACTTTTCTCAGAAAAGTCAAAAAGTACCTTGTAGGGTAAATAAAAGAAAGATTCCTTCCATACCATGGGTTAAAGTCAGAATGGGTAAAAAGGAATTTAAACACAAATGAATACACTTTTATAAAACATGGACATGGATGATAGCAATAACCCCAATAAATACTTACGAATAAGCAATCTCAGATAAAAATTAGATTTACAAAATTATCCCTTAACTTATGTCCGATATGCTTTGTATCTATCCGAACCTCCTATATAATGATTTAAATAATGTAATTGACTTATTAAAGAATCATATTCATTGTTATGATATCATATATGGTTTAGGTATGACTTTATATTACCCATTCTTTTGTAAATTAATGTTAAAGTAGCGTTTTGGGCAAAATCATCTTATTTATCGTACATGTTTGGACTTGTTGTTCTTGATGTTATTATTAATTATATCATGATTTACTTACTTAAAAAATGTAAATCATGATTTATATATCATATAAATTCATTATATATCCAGAATATACAATCATTTATAATAGTACATAACATATGAAGGTAAGAAATGAAACGCACCGTTCATGGAGACTGTAAGCCGTACGTACGCATGAACGCTACTTTCATTTCTATTTCTTATTTTAATGGAATTAAAACATAATGATATATAGGTATATTATAATTCCAGTATAATATCATATATAATATCATTAACCACATCCTTTATACATCCCACATAAGGTATTAACGAATCACATCACTTTGAGGGGGCGGTAGTCCGCACTTCCTCAAATGAGATTATCGTATTTACCGACTATGGAAACCATAATGGCTTGATATAATTGGTAATTAAAGAAGAATAAGGAAATCATAAACATAATATATATTATATATAAATACAGTGCCAGAGGCGGTAGGAGAAAATCGAACAATCATCGTTTCGTGAGGCGTTAGTTTGCCATCACAGAAACATTATGTTCTTCATCCATTAGATGGAGGTGTGTGTAAATGTAGTTAAAATCCTTATTATAAATACATCCTAGTATATTTAGGATATTTTTTTGTTACAAAAGAATGTATTAAAATTTTTTAGGGGTTGCATAAGTAGAATCTAAGAAAACAACTTAAGAGAAACGGTTACCTTTAATTTTGGTAACTTCTTTTGGTTTGAACCAAAAGGACTTCCTAGAGAGTCTTCTGCCTAATGTAAGGCATCAAGAGGGAGGAGAGGGATGTAGGGAGATTAGTTGGGCAGATTTTGGATGAGCCAAAATGCTTTATAGGTGTGAGGAATTTCATAGAAGTGGTCTCCTTTTATAAGGGAGAGGAGGGTTCTTTAGGAAAGTGTGAAAACATTATTTTATTATAAACTTATCTTCGGTTTCAAGAGGACAAAAACACATTAAGGTCACAGATACGATGACTCATATTCGAAATAAAATCATCCAATTTTAATTGGACAGGTTTTGGATGATATTTTATTCATTATAATCGTATTTATTTAAATCATTTATCAATGAGGTAAACATTACATCATTATTGTGTCATAAATAATTTAATTTATTTGATGTCTAAAAATTATGGAGAAAATACCATGATGTAGGGAATCTTTTTAGCTTTCAAAATATTATTTATAGTCGAAACTATAACATATATAACCACTTATAAAAATTAATTACTAAAAGATTTTTGTTAAAGTCAATTTTTCCTTTACATTAAATTAATTAATCCAAATTTTCATTTTCACTACCATGTGGCTCATTGGGGTCCCACAATCGGTACAAGGATGACCGTGGTCGGACACTACTCATACAATAATGTTAGGACAAGTTTAAAGGTAATTTTGAATTATTATAATATTCTTTTAACCTTGAATTACCCTATTTACCTTTAACTGCAGTTAATAAAAATTACCGTATTTACTATTCATAATACCCAAAAATATAAAAGTAGCTTATTAACATAATTTGGACCCAATGATTCCTAATATGGAATCCATTTTTCCAAATTCAATACACAAAAGTTCCAGAAATGAAATAAAAATTAATCCCGTTGTCGAAAGAAAACGAGTTTTTGTTTAAAACATTGTAAAAGAGTGAATTGATTTAACCTACGAATTCATTGTCAAATCAATGCTAATGACATACATTATATTAAATGGTAAAAATATATTCTATTTATACATTAAAACAATTCAATATTATAATTTATCCACATAAATTATTATGATGAAAAAATTTGTTTTTAATTAAAATATAGCGTGTTTTTACTATTCATTAAAATATGAATGTTATCAGAAAAATATCAAAACATTATCCAATGTAAATTTTTATATCCGGATTCAAAAGAATAATTTTATTTTTTAAAATTAAACTTATAAAATGTCAATAACCAGATTTAATGTGGGTGGGCCATCAAAAGGCGGCAAAACTGCATTTTTTTAAAAATACTAATTTTACCCGAAAAATTTATTTTGTTCTTATACCATGTTCTTGAAAATGTGTAAGATGAATATTAATGTTATAAAATTAAAAATTTAGTTAATACTATTCATAAAATCTAGTTAATAATAATATTATAATAATATATAGTTGTTTAGCAAAACCCGGTATTGCGTACAACACACGCTATCGAGGAAGGTCGCGATTGCGTGTAATGCAAGACAAGTTAGGGTTGCGTGTAGTACAAGACTCCATTGTTGTTGCGTATAACAGAATCCAGACATATTTTATTCATACATTGAATATATATATATATATATACTCAATGTTGTGTATAATAACTTCTATCAAAGGAACTTTAAATTGTGTGTCACACGAGCCAAGAATAGTGTTGCATATACTGCAAGATAATACGGTGTTGCGTGTAGCGCAAGATAATCTTGGTGTATTGTACAACATAAGATATGAATGAAATTAAAAATAATATATCTTATAAAATCTTGGGTTGTTACAAAATATCATCTCATATTTTTTAATGAATCTAATTATATAAATTTTAATTAATAAATACATAAAATGATTTATAAAACAATTAAATATATTATTAAATTAGGAATCGTATGAATTTTACTAGAATACTTTAGAACTACATATATGATAACATAGATTTTGGAACATAATCCTAATATTCACCCTGAGGATATATATAATTATAGGATAATAAAGTAATATTTTCAATAAAGTAATGATTAACATTTCTTCTAAGAAATAAATACTGATTTGGTTATTATAGGTGAATTTTGTTTTTGAGAGGATACATCTAGTTTAATGTCCTTAAAAAGAGTATTTTGAATATATATCTCGACCATTATTCAGATGACATGTGATTATACCCTTACTATACAACTAGTTTGACAGTCTCGAGGGATATTGTATGGTGATATCATATTTTATTAATGAACCAATGTAATGTATTTTAGTAGATGATAATTAATGATGGATAATTTTAAATAAAATTTTTCATTGTGAGATAATAAGGTGTTACAATTTAGACATCCTATCAATTATATTTCATGATTTACCACTATGAAGACTATTTTTCATACATAGAATTTTGGTTTTGGTCATTGGATGGAACCAGAATGAAACGTTAAAATATTGAATGTGATGGAAAATGTGATTACTATAGGAATACAAGTAGGATTATGATTAGAGTGAAAGATAGTACAATTATTTATAATTAGTTATCACGATATATGATTAAAAAATTACACTATAACCAACTCTCAGAATCAGCAAATAATGAAATGATAGTGTTTTCTAAGAGATTAGGAGGGATATCAAGGAGGAATGAAGTAAAAATTTCTTTTATAGTAAAAATGTAGAAGAAACACCCCAAATAATGTCATAATGGGAAAATAAAATGGATTATGTGAGAAAATAATTATATATATAAGTGAATTGATGAAAAAAATGAATAATACAATGGATGGAAATAAAATTCATTTTGATAGAAAAATTTGTCCTTCATTGAATTATGTGTGGATAAAATTATCATTATCAGACTAAATTCTCTAATCCAAGTGTTAACTCCTTGATGATGAAATGAACTATGATATCACAATCATTGATGAAATATAAATGACGTTTTTTAATGTAATTTAACAATGATGATTAGAATGAACTATGTAAATGATATCATGGTTATATGAGTCATTCATAGTCTAAGGAATATTCTTTGATAGTTTTTATTTCAGGATATTAATTCATTTATTGAAATGTACTATTAACTAGGAAACTTGATTTAGTGGTAAGGTGATATGTTTTATAACACGTGATTAATGGAATGATAGGCCTTAATATATAAATACTATGATGGTGGTTTCCTAGAGCAGATGGTTATTTTTTTAAATTGGTACTAGATACATGTAATCATTCCCTAAAGGATCGAGAAGTATATTAGTTATGGTAAATTGGTTATATATTTTAGTCTCAAATTATATTGGAAGAAATAAATATAAAAAATGAAGAATATATATATTCTTCATCCTTGAATAAATTCAAACAATACCTACTTATATACGAAGATGAAAAGTGTGAGATATGATCCTCATTAAGGGTTACATAGAGTTGAATCAATTGTGAATAAATTATATATAATTAAAATGGAAATATAAATAACTAAAAACATATTCCATTTAATCAATAACATGAGCACAAAATGCATCCATTAATATAATTTATCCAGTTATGACATAGATAATAACATCTGAATTATTAATTAATGACATTATGAATATTTTATGTCAATATTTCAGACATCATGATATATATACTATCCAATCCTTATAATGAGATAATTTAATTGACATGTTGTTATAGGTGATAAACACATTTAATATTAGAATACATATCAATATCTTGATACAAATTGATATACTGAGACACTAACTATATCTAGTCAAAACAATTCACTACATGACTAATGAATTCCACATATATTGAATGTCCAGTTAAATTTGTAAACAATATGGCTTATCGAGAATTGTCTGTATGGAATAAAGAATATAACATTTCAGTAGTTGTTAAATACATCAAATATCGATCAAAGTAAAATATAATTTTTAGAAATTATTTATATATTTACCAATAATAATATCCATTATAAATTATATGGATATTTATGAGAAATTCAATATCAAATAACTATATAAAAGTGATTGTTTCAAGAGAATGTATTTGAATACAAAATTAATTATGAAAAGTGAATTTGAATACATTCCCTGTTCAAAATGATCAATAATCATCTATAAATTGAATTTGTATAGTATTATTAGAACATATCCCCAAGCGAGTATAAGTAATATAAATGGGGTATTGTATTTGATTAAAATAAATACCATCAGAAAATCAATAAAAGAATTCTTCCCTAAAATACCCATTTCCCATTGAAAATAAATTTTTAAAAATAAACAATTACAGAATATTAGGAAGAACTTTTTCATAAAAAATCATGAAAAAACTAAAATTAATATTCAAATTAATGAGTAGTTGTAAATGTAGGAAACATTTATTCTTTAAGTGATTGTTAAAATAAATATTCTTTTTATACATTCGATAAAAAGTAAAGAGGCAACTCATTTAGAAAACAAAAAAATTGTTAATTTAAAAATATTTAGGAAATTTTAATCAAGCGTATAACTAAATTTAATAAATCATATGATAATATTATACAAATTTTATGAAACATATTTAGAAAACAAGGAAATAAGAGGAAAATAAATTGACTGAAATGTGCGATGATATAATATTTTCTTTGAAAATATTTCACCATAACATTAAGTACCTAACAATGGAAAATTGTACTAGTAAATCAAAATTTAATGAATTAATATAGGGGACAAAAAATAAATAGGTATTTCATAAAATATGTAAATAATTTCAGTCAATGTTAATTCAATGAAAAAAAATTAGGATCAAAATGTGATTGAAGAAAATACCCTAACCTATTTGGAATATTTTCCATCATAAACCTAGAGAATTTAATTACTTAATATAGAAAATTAAATATAATTAATATAAAAAGATTCATTATATATAATATTAAATTTTAAGTAGGTAAAAATAATAAAAGAAAATTATTTAACAATACCCAATTTATCTCAACAGAGTGGAAATTGAGTCACAATCTGATACGATGATCATACCATTGATATTTGTTTTAGAAAATGAATTAGTTATATGTATCCAATATAAATAAGAATAATTTTTTAATGAAAGAAAAATAAAACAAATCATTACATATATATTTTTTGAATATCAATGATAAAAAAGATGTATTATAAACCATTGGAAATAAATTGAGTCATAAAAACCCTTACTACTTGATAAAATTTGATTCAAATCCCCATAAATAAAATAACTTGAATCCTACCTTAAAAACAATTTTTCATAATGATACATGATTTAATTTGTGAAATGTTATTATATACAACATATGAAATAAGATGTTGCATAACGTAAAAAAATGTAATAGTGAATTTAAATTTAGAAGGAATCCCTTACATCTAGTTCAAATCATTATATATCTTCTTTATATTATTCTATAATATAAATATGTAAATTTTAAAAAAAAAATTGAAAATTTTCATTATAATTATTTATTATATTTTAATTTTTTCATTTTTTATAACTATTTATTAATGTTAATTATGTTCTTGTCAGACATTTTGATTATATTTGGTTCACATGTAAAAAACAACATAGGTCGTTTGACAATGTTATATCATGTAATTTTTATATTATCCCCAGAATCATAATAATAACATAATTATGCATGTTAAAAATAAATTATTCTTTTTTATACAATCCATGAAAGTGGTTTTGAAAAAAATAACTACGTTACAATCATGGAAACGGTAAGTCCAACCTAACCAAGAGTATTGTTTCAATTTTTCATATAACATTATAGAATGAAAATAAGTATTATTTTATCATATAATAATAATAATAATAATACAAATATTATATTAATTCATTAAAAAATAATATATAAATAATATATTTGGTGTGATTATGAGAAAAAAATCGTAGTGCTTTATATATATGGTAGTCCAAACGTAAAGAAAAATAACATTACAATTTTTAGTAAATTTTTGTATTAAAAATGTTAAAATATAATATATTTTACAAATGATTAATATTTCATGAAATTTTTTTTACAAAAAATAAATCATTAAAATAATCCATTATTATTGTTAATTAAGAACAAATTTTGTTAGTTCGTGAAGTGGTAGTCCACCATACACAAGAATGACAGTTTTGTTTCTCATTTGATGAATAATTGATGGATATATGTATGGAATTAACTTAAAAAAATTTATGTTTATGGTAGATAATTATGTTACAATATAATAATCGTGGAATAATATTTTCAGGATTTTGAGGAATAAATAAAACAATATCACTTGGTTAATTATTCAACCACTTATTTAGAAAATGTTTCTAGGATTACTCTAAAAGAATTATTTAGAGAGATTTACCACCATAAACTTTTTATTCAATTCTATAGTGGAAATATATAATTTATTTGGGTAGTAATTGGCCAAAAGTGGATAATTATGTGTGGATAGTAGAGGGGTGGGGGTCTCCTTTTATAAGTGAGGGGAAGGGCACTTTTTTAAATTAAAAATGTATTAAATTATTATAATGTCATATTCATTTAAATTATTCAAAAATGGGTTGGTTTTTAAATTTGTCATAAGATAAGGATTATATATGAATATAAAATAGGATTTGGACAAGAATATTTAGAAAACAAAACCCTATCTCTTTCTTTAACACCAAGTAAACTAGTTTTACCTTTAACTATGGTAATTAGTTTTTCAAACTGAAAGGGTTATAAATTTTCCCATAAGATAAAAATTGTATCATTAATGAAAAATTTATGAATTTTAGAAACAATATGAACCTAATTTTCTATTTTAGATTTTTATTTTTTAGTTAATTTAATAATATATTATTTAACAAAAAATAAAATTTATATCTTTTGATGACACTATTAATTTAATTTTACATTAATGGTATAATAATACTAATGAGTTTACAAGAATTTTAAAAAATAATACATCATTATTAAAATTTAATTTTTTTTAAATGAGTTATTTTTCCAAATAATTTACCTATTTTTTAAAAATCATTTACCTTTAGTTTTATTATAATTTCAAAATCAGTGTGCTGACGTTTTATAAGTGATTAAGGTAACTATATAAAAAATAAAATAAAAAAAATAATTATGACCAGGAAAATAATTTAATTATACAAAAAATAAATTAGTTTTCATAAAAAAATATTTATGCCTTTTTGAACATATAAGGGATACTTAAATAGATTATAGTGAAATTTTTTCATTTTCTTCACATAAATTTTTATATTAGACATTTTAATGGAAAAGAATACCATAAATTATTAAATATTGGGAATGTGGTTATAACATTTTAAATAAATTATTTCAATAATAATTAAGATGAAAAAATGGTGGTCTTACCAATTATATTTAACCATGGATAACCGAATTTAACGTTTTACTATGGTGACGTAATTTTTAGGGTTTTTACTATTCATAAAGACAAAATATTATGTTGGAATTATTAAATAAAATTAATTATTGTTGTTAAAAATATTGAATTTATTATTAAAAACACAATCCCATTTAGTGGTTAAAATCGATATTATAATAAACTTGCAAAGAATGATGAAAAGTAGGTTTTTCGGAAAATGAAAACCTCCACCAAATAAAGATATTTTATAAACTATATAACTAGAATTCATAAGTATTTGAATTTAAATTAACATAAGTAGATATATAATCATTAATTTTAATTTATATAATTCTTTATTAATAGTTGTTTTAAATAATAAATTTAGAGTCACATTAAACAGAAAAAATAGCTTTCTAAAAAAACATTTTTAATCTAAAGAAAAAGTTCTTATAAGATCCCATATAAAGGTGATTTAAATGTAATTAATTATATTATATCAGACTCAATATTTTTTATTTAAAAATTAAATAAAAATATAATCATAATTTTTATTTTAAATTAAATCATTTAAAGAAAAAACATTATTTGAAAAATCAGTATTTTCACAATTCTCCCAAAACTCATCCTCTTTAAAAAAAAAATGAAAATTTCCCCACAAGATAATTTATATATGATAATATATAAAATCACATATTTTTTATTTAAAATTTACATATCTAAAATTGCATGAAATTAATTACTAAATTTTTACACTAAATACGTAAAGACTGTTTTTAGGAAAACCTAGTTTTTAAGGGTAATAATGCTTTGCTATAAATTTGGGTGATTATTTACTATGAATTTAATAATAAAATTTTAATGATTAGTAACTCTATTTATATTTCATATTTATTTTAATCTTACTCTAACCATGTAATTTAATTTCTATGATAACATAGTAATTTTTAAATAATATGTTTAGACTGTCGTTTAAGGTCAGTGTTGTGAATCATTTAGGCTATAAGTAGTAATACAATTTTTTTTGATTTATGGGGTTTCAAAATATCAATATATCTAATAAATTAAATACGTATAATTTTAACATGGTATTGTAAATCAGTTATTTAAAATTTGAAAATGCCTCTGTGGGAAATAAATCACCATAAAGGGTTAAAAAATATTCATCTTAAAAAGAAGGAAAAAAGAAATATGATAGTCGTATATAATAAAAAACGTGTTTTCAAATAATAGGAAATTTATGGGATATGAAAACATAGATACATATGTCAAAAAACACGGAAATACTAATATATAGTGGAGTAGGATATAATAAAGAGAATGTTGATAATAAGAAAACTAGAAATTTATGATGGTAAAAAATACAAAAAACTCATAAAAATAGTTTTAATAGAATATAGTTTTTATTCAATGATCATTTTACTAGATTTGAGAATTTAAATTACCATATATAATAATAACATAAAGAAATATATTTTCTTGATATAATTATATTTCATAAGATAGATTTGATCATTTATTTTTGCTTCAAGCAATTTCCACATCATATCTTTCTCTAAGAAAAGAATATCTAATATGTTGTTTTATCCTGAATCAGTAAAAATAACTTTTAATGGATAATAATATCTATATAATAATAATAAACTATTCTTACATTCATTATTTTTTTTTAAAATGAAATGATTTCCATAATATATGATAATAACAAAAAATAATAAACCCTCATGTAATAAAAATTACATTTTACTTTAATATTATCTCTAATGGATCGATATTGATAATTAAACAATTAAATAACCATATATACCAATTAACAACTATATTATCTACATTAAATTATGTTTTCACATTAATGGTGATCTCATACCTTTTAAAGTACATCCCCAAAAAATTAATAATTTATTCATAAATAATCAATTACATTAAACGAGATGGTTAAATATCACTCAATATAATAAAACATCTTTGGAAATTTCATTAATTGAATTGATATAAAAATGATTTAATCCTATAATATGGATCCCAAAATCAATTTAATATAGAACTATAAAACCACTAAAGTGAAAATAATTTCATAAATACAAGTACATAATGTAGTCCAGTTGTTGGCGCTACACCCTTATCACCCTTTAGTTGTATGTTCAAGGTTCATAACATTTCCAGATGTGACAGGTTTTCCCCTGACAAGAAGTTTTTCATTTTTCATAAAATATAGTAATAAAATTACTATAAAATTCACAAAAATATGATGAATATCTTCTAAAATAATTTTAGTCAAAAAATTAGTTTTTAACCACTTGTTTTTATATCCTACATAATTTTTCCCAAAATCGGATAATCATAATTAATTATTATCACATTAAAATCAATTATCATATTAACCCAGATGTTTATAAATTTATATAAAATTATTTCCACAAAATTTAATTGCATTATTATTTAAAAAAACTTCTCACAAAAACACAATCTATACATAAGGTTTACATATACCTCTAACATGTATTTAAAATCAATAAAACTATCCATGTTACATTCACCACATAAAATCTCAAATGGGGTTTCTATGAATTTAAACATATAATCATACTTAATAATTTTATACCTTGTTGGTTCATAAAAATATTAACCAATACCATCTGATTCAAGATCATATTGCCTTAGGGGAATATCTTCAATGTATTTCATAGGGTAATGTTCCAACGTCGATTTTTTATAAATATATATTCCACGGTATCTATTGAACACTATTTTATAATAACTATAAATAACACAATCCTAGTATCCAAAATCCAATGGATACGTTTTACATTAGCACTAGTTACGAAGAATTGTACCCCATAGAAAAAAAATATTTTAGTAGTCCTAGTGATGTAGATACATTCTTGAATTTCACATTACATTCGAAAGTGATAGATAAAATACACCGTGGATGTAAATATTATACATAATTGAACTCATTTATATAATAACTACTAATATCTTCGTGAAAGGAAAAAAACTAATAGTAATTTAATAATATCAATTATTGTTATGTACAATACAATATATCTTGAATCGATAAGGCATAATTAATATGGAAAGGTTAATAACATTAAAACATTATATTTAACCAATAAATTGATAATGAAACAGTTCTAGAGATAATGTTGGTACTATAATCTCATGGATAATAATAACTGAATTGTCATTAATGAAATTTTTTAATAATTGATGTTTTGATTTCAGATACAATGAAATCAATATTATAAGTACATTTAATGGATGAGAAGTTTTTCACCATAGACCCATTTAACTATACCTTATTGATGTTTCTCAGGAGGCATGTTGATGGTTTTAGGGTATATTTATAAAAAATCCCCGCCCAATACTCTATTTCTAATTAATTCATCTTACATTAAATGATCTATTCAATTTATAATTAATACTCCTCATAAATAAATCCTCATATTGAATTGAAAATATGAAATATCAATATTCCTTAGTAAATCTAATAACTACTAATGAAAACAACCATATATAGAAATGAATGTCAGTTTATGATGTAAGTACATCTATGATAAATAATATAGACTTTTAATGGAAACATACCTTTTAATGATAACATGGAAGTTAATGTGTTAAAAAATTAAATTACTATAAAAATTACCATGAATACGAATGTAAACATTTTCCTTATTTGTGGAGAACTAGACAAGGTTTCCCTCAATCATAGAAGTCAACCCGATCTATCACATACAATAAGGGAATTATCGATCCCCATGAGCTTGCAACAAGAATAAGGTAATTAAATGAAAAACAAGTGGCAATGGTTTCGTCAAACCTGAAAATATTCATTGAATATATATATACATGAAGAAATAAGGAACATCTGAAAGACAATAAATATATTCAATAACTGTAATAAAGACAGTGGAACCAAATGACTATAAAACTAAAAAAATACAAAGAGAAAAGTCCAAATACAATAAACCGAAACAAAATATCTTCTCCAAGTGATGATGTCAATGAAATCCCACTATCTCACCAATAGCTACCTAAC
The DNA here is from genome assembly GCA_963277665.1 of Viscum album. Lineage (NCBI taxonomy): Eukaryota > Viridiplantae > Streptophyta > Magnoliopsida > Santalales > Viscaceae > Viscum > Viscum album. The sequence goes on along the minus strand of OY728163.1, from coordinate 1,686,783,470 downwards.
TCAACTGATATGAAACCTCACCAACTTAATGTGGAACCTTGTATTTTCCTTCATTGAAAGACATATATGTTATATGCGCCACCTAAGAGGTGTGTAGGTTATGATATAATGAGATTAATAAGATCCCACCAAAGTGTTCCATAAGTTCTCACTATGTAATAATTCATGTATGCTCATTTCAAATAAATCATTGAATTACAGGAACTAAACATATTTTATTAAAAACATGGTAAACATTTACACTTTTATCATAGTTGTAAAACAATATTTGGAATATAAATTTCACGCAACATCTTCCATATCATTTTAATATGTAATTAAATGAATATAATGTATAAAAAAAATCCATGAAAACAAAATAGAAGCACATGTATCACAACACCAAGGATTAAAATATATCAGGAAACAGACAACTTGTTCCAAAAAAAATTATGAACAATATAATGTGGTACTTGGATCCAATTATCTAAACTCCAGGACCAAGGAGACAACATAAAAGTGAATCTCCAACATCATATACAAACCTAGAGCTATAATATACTCTCTAGGATAAGAGGAAAACCCCAGAAAGTGAACCCCCCCCAATGGATGATGTCCTCCCACAACACCTTCCACCTAATATCCAAGGTTACCCAAGTTCTCATTATCAAAATAATCTCAATGATTCGATGATTATTTAAAAATACATTTATACAAAACCACTATAAATTAATTGAAAATACCACTTTTAATTCCATTGATCATAAACAAATGAGAACAACAATTATTCAAAATCATATTCCAACACACACACAAAAAAATTCATTCCAATTTCATAATAATTTATTTACCAAAATTATTTTTAGAACAAAAAATTTTGTTTATCAAACATAATATATTGATAGATCCACATTCCTCAAAAATATTGTCACAGACCCCCGAATCAGATCCACTAACCAAAAACCAAAAAAGGACCAATGGTGTCCCTGGAATCAAATCCACACATCTTAGGAATGATCTAATTAAGAAAGAGGGTCGATGGAGAAGAGGAAATATCCCATACCTCAAGAACAGACTCCCACCACACCATGAAAAACAATGGAATAAACTCCAAAATGATATCACACCAAAATCATAAATTAATAAAATAGTATCCAACAATTTATATCAATTGATATGGTAATGCAACCCAAGGGTGTTACTATGAAAAATTTCCACGAAGAAGTAGAAAGGGTTCTTACTCAGAAATATGTACCATGACAGCAATAATGATCATAAAATGATCAAATAATTATATAAAGAGCTGAGTATCCTAAAATCATATGGGAATTTATCTAGGTTGAGTGAATCAGTTTTTAGATAATAAACTGAAACAAAATAGTTGCATGCCAAATTTAAAAACTATGCGCAGGTTGTTACATGACGTATAACTTGGTTACTTGATGTGTAACCACATAAGTCCCACATAAACTATTAAATAGTCACCATAGAATAAATATATAACCTTTTATTAATTTTGTCATCATTTTATGTAACCATTCATCGCTGGAAGTCATTCACAGAAAGTATCCAGAAACTATTACACATCATGTAACATAGTTTCATGGTGTGAAATCCTCCTGTTGCCTATATAAATAGCCGATTAAAAATAATATTCAAAATAATATTCGAATTCACCATTATAGGTATCTATCCAATATCTTAATATAATTATTTAAACAATGAAAAATGGATACACATGATGAGGTTAAATACATACCTAAGAAACCATAAACAGGATTATACAAACTTACCAATAAAGATACTTTCTTTAAATGGGATGTCATGTGTATTATATTATCTCTAGAAAAAGATTATGCTAGTAATCCCATATCATTGCTTCATATTCCGATGCCCCGTCATTATTTGATCAGTGTTTCCATAGAACACTGACCAATGAAATCGAAATCCCACATAAGACATATATCTGAGATGCAAAGATCTCGACATGTTTTTCGAGAATAGAAACATTTGAAACTAACTCAGTCTCATCCCAACAAAAAATGTGAGTGGGATTAGGATATTAATTCATGAGATGATATTTGTTGAAAAAATCATAATTAAACCCCAACATAACTAGAAATTATAACCAATAATGAACATATGTGAGACTCTCAGTGACCTCAAACGGTCCAACATATCTTGGATCCAACTTTCCTTATTTTTTCAAACGAACGATGACACAACTGAGGAGAAAATTTCATGAAAACACAATATCCAATGGAAAAATCTAGAGGAAAATGCCATTAATCCACATATTACTTCTATCGAATCTATTCTATAACCAGATGTTGATGATCATCTTAAATCATTACTAATGTCGTAGAGACCAAACATGTCCCAAATTATGATATTTCTCCCACCTTCTACCAACAAAGAGGTGATCTGCAAAGGTAACCATATATCACCTAAATTGGATCCATTCATGTCAAAATATTATAAATATTTTTGTAATCAATCTCAACTAGACCTAGATTCATATAGCTTGAACCACCAAACTCTTGGACACATGCATGTGCATATCCTATAGAATCTGAATTAATCACACCATCTTACCATCTATATATGTATGGTATGTTCTGAACAACATGGAATGAGTTCCCATTTACCCTTATAGACAACTCCAGATCCTTGAGGTAAACCTTGGATCCCTATAAAAACCAATGGCTGAAGTACTCCCATGTAACCTCACAATCTTTAATACATAAAGATTACCCTAATCCTCATTCATTGTGGTATGGTTGACAGATTTAAGTGCGATGACTTGGTCAACAAATCAACAACTACCAATATGGAATTCCTCACCCAAGTAGTTCATGGTTATAATGTAAACAATCCATGTATACATCACCCAATTTCAATATCAGTAGTAGAAGAGGCTGAAACCAACTAGTTGGTTTCATGGGCTCTACCATTACACATTTGTAAGAGTAAAAATAGGTCAGAAAATCTGTAATGTCACATTTTATACCTGGCCACCAGAATTGTAATCTCATGTCATAATACATCTTCGTAGAGCTTAGTTTAATAGATCATGTAGATCTATGAAAATTAAATATGAATAACATAATCAAAGATACTAGTAAGACAATCAGTTTCCAAAATTATGGAAAACCATATGATGAGTGATTCCCACAAAAAATGGTCCCCACACCAAAAAAGAACTTCTCAAATTTTTATAAACTGATAATAATGGTGTTGAATGTACAATATAAATTCCAAAAATATGATGATTATTGACCAATGGTAATAACCATTACTCAAACATCTTCCTGAACATTCAACATAAATTTAGCAAAATACCCCATAAATTTCCACTCTTCCTTCGATTCGAAAACAACATGCGATGGAAAATGCATACAAAATAATCTGCAATGAAACTCCCCTTCCTCAGACTATTGGTGATATCAATGTAAAATCCCTGAAGCTATTTTATCTATTTACACAGTCTTGGATTCAATAATTTTATATAAATATTATACCTCAAAATCTAATAATCATAAATGATTGGGAAACATTCACTATAGTCAGTGCCTCCAACATTTAAGAAAATAAATAAGTGTTAAAATACCTAAATCATGGGTGGGGTAATTGTTTTCATGCTGTTGAAATTGAAGAGAGCCATAAGATTCAACCTAGTCATCTTGTATAAGACACATCCCAAAATAGCACCAGAAGAATAAATAAACTACTCGTAACCCTTACTGGGCTCAGGAAATATCATAATAAGAGATGATTTCAGAAGTTGTTTCAGTTCAACGAATGGATACCAACAATTTTTATACCATGAGAATTTCACCACATTCCTTGTATGATATATCAAAGATGACACCAAAATATATAAACACATAACAATCCATAAGTAGTATCCAGCAAGACCATTGTAGCTCAGTATCTCAAAAAACTCATGTTGTTCATTCCTTGACCAAACAATATTCACCTTCATCAGATTTATGGATAATCCATGTATAGGAATAAAGTTCAATTATAACAACACGTCATGAATCTAGAAACTACATTTAAAAATATTTCCATACAAATTAATTTCGGAACCCAAATAAGATGGTTCTATGGCTCATGTTCGTATTTTGAATAAACTAGAATATCATCCATGAACACTATAAAAAATGTGCAATTATATTGGATAAATATTTGATTCATCAATTCCATAAAAAAATTAGGAGCATTAGTCAGTCAAAAAGGAATCACAAAATGTATTCTTAATTTCTATACCTACTCACGAAATCTATCTCTGGTATATTAGACTCTCAAACTATGAGCTAATGATAAATGTATAAAAATCAATATTGGGTCCTAAAAAATCTTCAAAGGAAGAATGAGAATCCCCTTTATTCCAAGAGAGATTCTACCCAATTTCCCCCACAAAGAATTGGGGAAGAGAGTAGATAATACTCAATGGATGGAAGAAGTTGAACATTTCCATGGATCGGTTCAATGATAACGGTACGCGGCCGATCCCGTGAAGCACCCCCTCTGTGGACCGCTTTTGTTCGCGGAATGGAGGCAGAAGCCCTCTATAGGTGCCAAGAAGAATGGGCACCAACCTGGTTCACCGAAACAAACCGCCCCAGCCACGGACCATGTTGACCGACCTGAACTGCATTCGCAGTCATTCATGGAATGGAGGCGGAACCCAGCGTGGCCGCAAACCACTCTTCGAGTTAGATTGGTTTCTTAGGGAGATGCGTTCAACCCCCCCCCCCCCCCCAAGTTGCGGATTGACTAAGTCATCCATAAACTAGGTTTCTGATCATGGGCCTTCGAAAAAGGTGTCGCATGACCATAGTTACATCACGTTCCCCACTCTATAATAGGATATCGAGGGGGAAGAGAAGGGATGCAATTGGAGATCGATTAGATTCAGGTCGGAGGATTTCGAAGGAAGGAGCTTAGGATTTCAAAAACAGCGAAGTTCCAGTTCGCGAACTAGAACAGGTATAAAGCAGGAAGATAATTAATAAGGAACCGAAAACACATAACAACTTGGTGAACCACAAAATTAAAATAACAATGAATAGAAGACCGCAAACAATGACCCCTCCACAGATGCACTCCCCGCGGACCTGGGATTTTATGCCCCTTTTTCGATCCGTCACAGCGTGAAGAGCCCTCCTATGTGGGAGAAGCCATGACCGATGAACCCCCGACCAACATCGCTATCAGCCGCCGCGACATGCATGGATTCGTCCGTGTACCAACATAGTACGCAGGCCGAACCCGAAGCCACAAACCACCCCAGTTCGAGGGATGACCATCAAGCCACGAACCACCCCAGTTCACGGAATTCCCATCAGTCCACGGACCACCTTGGTTCGCGGATGGCCGCTCCAGCCGTGTAGAACCTCCCTATGTAAAAGGCACCACCACTCATATACATGTGTGGCCCTCCAGATCCTTCACATTTCCCATTCCTCGATTCAGATAAAATCCATCCAATTCGACTCGATCCTCTGCAACCCCCTCATTGGCCCATTCATCGGCCCTGAGCAGAGGCCTCCAACAAAGCCACCGGACCCGTGTGATGTATCCTCTAGGTGCATCCACACCCCATTTTTTGTTCACATACCCACGGTAAGAGAGGGAGAAGGGTTGCTCCGGCCCTTGAGCAGATTCCCAAAGCATTCCTGGGTTCACATTCCCACGGTAATGCAATGTCTGAGGCCAAAATTCCCCTTTCATCCCCTCAACTTGTTAGGACTGGGGTACTTCTCCCCTCCCCAGGGCGTGGCGGACTACCCATCCTAAGGAAGCCCCCATGCCCCTCCGTTCTTCCCCACGTCCATGGCCAAGGATGGGAATAGTGGGGAAGGGTGATGCTCTATCCTTCTTTTAGGCCAAGTCCCTCTCCCGCTGCGCTTTGTCGCCATGGGGTTCCATATCAGATTAATCCCTGACTTTTTGGGCTACTCAATGCATATTCCCCACTCCACTTTCCACGGACGCACATTTCACGACGTGATTATCTGGTTCCTGTAGTTTCTTGTTTCTCACACCGAGCATGACTCATGTGGGATTAGAGTAAGCATCGACCATGACATCATAACCCTGGGATTTCTTAGAGTGTAAGCCCCAATCCCTTACCCTGGGCTGCCTCATAGTGTAAGCCCCACTAAAATTCAAACTATGTGGACATTGATTCCCCATTATAGGGATATGTAGAAAGTCTCCATGAGGTTCAAGCCCTATCACCATTGGACCCCCAGGTCCCCATTCACATTAGTTCTCTGACAATCCGTTTCAAACTACGTGGAATTTGATCCATGTACCCTAGGTAGGGTATGTAGGAAGCCTCCCAGAGGTTCATTCCCAATACCCGGCCGATCCGACCATCTTCATGTCGGTTCACCGTACCAACCCTGGGTAGCCTAGAGTGTAAGCCTCATACAAAACTGAACTACATGGATCCAGATTCATCTCATGAGGATACTTAGGAGGCATGTATCACGGGTTCGATCCAAAGGCTCAAGTCTTTATATGTCTCCCCTGGAAGACAATAAACTCCAGAGTGCCTGGTTACGAGGCATTAAATTAGTGTCGTCTCAGTGAGTCCAGACTCCTCGGGGTCATTAATCCAACGAGGGATGGTCAACCTCGAGCATAAATGATTCCAAACACATGAGTCCAACTGACCATTGCCAACCAGTAGTAATCCATGGATACTATGCTTGGGTATAAACCAAATATTTGTGAACATATGAATACATCATAAATCTATAAGAGAGTCCCGAAACATGAAATAATTCCCACCCAAAGGGTTGGATGATCCCGACATCCCATCCTATCCTCCAATATGAGTTCTTAAGTGTCACTGGCCAAATTTCCCTGTGAACTCCTACTTTTGTAAAGCAGGTCTATGTATGGTCCAATACAGAACCATTGGGTGTTTCAAACTGATCCAAAACAAAAAATGGTGAACCCGACGTGAATATTTAACCAAGCATGACTAATTTAACCTAATCCCCCCTGGTGGCCCCTTTATAATCACAAGGAGGGAAAATAAAGGTCCTTAATTATGCATGGGGTCCAGAGATGCTGCTTTGATGGGTTTTCTGTTTGTATTTGTTAAAATATTTTTACAGGTACTACATAGAACACCCTTCGATCTAATGGTGTCACAAAGGAATTCATATGTGCATGCTTCCAACAATGCAATGACTAGACTTCCTCACCAACAGAGGACCCCATCACCTATCCAGCGACTTAAATGCTGGGTCTCAGATGAGTTTATCTGAGAGTACCACATAAACAGTACTCTCTTGATGATGGAGGCAACCATGCACGACCTGAAATCCACTAGGACCCGCCTGTCGCCTTCCCAGCAGCGGCTACAAAGGCAGATCTAGACGGCCCCTATTACAGTCTCCAACCATTTCGGGAGTCTATCACTAGAACAAGACAACACAGACCTCCCTTTTCTAAGGGAGTTAGATGAGGTCGGCATCGAGGACTTCTTCCCCACTGAACGGGGGTTCCGCTCCATGGCCCCCACCGGAAGACGTAATCGTGGTCACACCACATTGAAACATCCTCAGGATAAGGAGGATGTCGCCCCAAAGATCCATGCCCACACTCTCCAAGCTCCGACCCCTCGGACCGCCCGACGAGGGCGGAAAACATACAACCAGGGACCGGTCATCACCCTTGTCCTTGAGGAGGAGCCCCACTACCTAGTCATGGAGATATATCACGTATTGACACATACACTTGTTCGCTCCTCCGAAGCATGCCATTCAGACATGGCAGCATCATACGAGCAAGTGAGCATCCCCACCGGGCTCCACCAAGACCATCGCTAACGCAGGACGTAACCTACCCGGTAGGCACCTCTCTTTGCCTGGGGTCGTGACGCCCACCATCCCAACGTTGTGGCGACCCAGCGCCTGCAGTACCAGCTCCTAGGAGATGCTCTTGACGCCTACAATCCCGATGTGGTGGTGATCAAAAAAATACTTCCATCCAAATGTGGCGGCAATTAATAGGTAGGCACATCTCCCTGCCAACAAAGGCCATCGACTCGATACGGTGGGAAACCAACATATGCAGGGCCAGCTCACTATAGATGCAAGTAAAGTCCGCCACCCCGATGTGGCAGAAAACAGGGAGATAAATCTGAATATCCCATCCTAGGGGAAGATTCGTTCACCTGTCCTAACATATGAGAATTGTTAGTACCCACAGACCACAAGAGGACTATAGCAGGATATTTATACTCCAATACCGGAATGGGCCTTCATACCCGTTTCAGCCAAAGATCTCTCTCTACATTTCCTAGAAATGAGGGAGGAGAAGGTATCGATCCTAGATCATATCTTGCAGACATTCCAGAATGTAATTGCATCAGCGGAAACAGAAAGGACTCAGGCCCATTAGACCGTCTCCCCAATTGAGACGACTCATCTATGAGATGATATATCCACCTTGGAGCATATCTATATCCCTCATTCCGCCCAAGAGGGTCACCGTCCATATTCTGCGACATAAGGGAAACCAGATCGAGTAGCTTCACTCATTCCAATTGGGGGACATCTGTCCATCATGGTGGATGCTCATTAGCAGGCATATATCCCTGCTAAAAGACAATATTTTTTTTCTGCATATTCTGAAAAAATCATGGGACCCAGTTGTTGTACCTCTCGTATCCCTTGTGGTTTAATTTTCATGATCACAATCACTCTCTTATTTATCTAATTTTGTTTTAAGTGTTTTTGGATGATAGGCATGATTTCAGGTTGCCAAAGAATTGGGCCAAGAAAGCCAGAAGGCAAAACTGGACTGAAAATCAGTCCACCAGCCAACCGGTGGATGACCACCGGCCAGCCGATGGAGTCTTGACAGAAGGCTTCTCTTCTGTCCAGACCACCGGCCAACCAGTGTCTCATCACCGACCAGCCGGTGGAACCCAGACAGAAGGGTCAGCTACTGTCTCCTCACCGGCCAACCGGTGGCCTCCTCACCGGCCAGATGGTGGTGCCTGTGCAGAAGCCCTCTCCATTTTCCAAAGCACCGGCCAACCAGTGGCCAAGCACCGGTCAGCCGGTGGAGCCAGTCAAACTAGCCGTTGGGCTTTGACCAGACTTGTCCACTTGACCCCCAACGGCTCCGAAGGCCTCTCCAACTGCTCTGAAGACCCCCAAAGGCCATTTGAGGGTTCCCCCTCTATAAATAAAGGACTAGGAAGCCCTGGTAACGTACAGTAGCCCACGGGAACATTTTTCCATCATTTGGCGAACCTCCGGCGCATTCCTTCAAGAATCCCCATTTTCTCCAACTCAATTACACATCCAAGGAGCATCACCATAGAAGATTGGGAGCGCTCTTCATCAACTCCAATCAATCCATTGGCGCCCAAGACTTCTCCACATTACGGGTTTTCTTGTTTTATCATTTTGAGCATCAATTTGGGTTTGTGCCTACAAACCCCTCTTTCTCTCATCATCTCTTTGTTTAGGTTCTCACACCACCTTCAAGGTGTGAAGAGGTTAGTCAAGCCTTCCCTTTAAAAGGCTTGTGTCATAGGTGAGCTAGCCTTCACCTGTAAGAAGGCTAGTGGGTTCTTTCTCAACCATTAAAAGCAAGCTGTAATAGGTTCTAGACTACCTTAAAGTCTAGTGGGTTTCTTGCTAAAAACATTAAAAAGAAAGCGGTAGTAAATCTCTCAACGGTTGAGTTGGGAGCGGAGACGTAGGCTTTGGTTTAAGCTGAACTCCGTTATCAAGTTTTGTGTCTTTCCTCTTTTATATCCGCTGCACTTTTAACTTTGATTTTAAATTGTTAATTATTTTTTAAAAGGCAATTCACCCCCCTCTTGCCATCACTCTCCGTCCAACAATTGGTATCAGAGGCAAAATTTGAGTAATACCCTAACCGGTTTCAAATTCAAGATCCTTTGTGATGGCTTCAACTTCTTTCGCCCCCGAAGGATATTCTTTGGGTCGTGCTCCATTTTTTGATGGAACCGACTATACCTATTGGAAAACCCGCATGACCACTTTTCTTAGAAGTATAGGTTATCCTATTTATAAAATTGTCATGCATGGTTATTCTCTTTCTTCTCCCGATGAATCCAAATGGACCCAAGCCGATATTAAAAATTTCGAGCTTGATGGAAAAGCCATGAACGCTCTACATTACGGCATTGATCGTAATGAATTCAATCGAGTTTCCACATGCACCTCATCACATGAAATCTGGAATCTTTTGGAGGATACCCATGAGGGGACCAAAAAAGTCAAGGATACTCGATTGGATATGTACTTTCAAGATTTTGAGTCTTTTACCATGCATCCATCTGAAAATATTACTGAAATGTTTACTCATTTTACTGATGTTTGCAATGGGAGAAAGTCCCTTGGTGATGATGTGTCTGCAGAAACGATGGTCAAGAAGATCCTTTGGATCCTACCAAGCACATGGGCACCGAAAGTCACGGCAATCCAAGAAGCAAAAGACATCTAGAACATGCCGGTCGAAGAGCTCATCGGATCCCTCATGACCTACGAGATCACCATGAGGAGGCAAGCTGAAAAGGAAGGCAAACCGATCAAAACTCCAAAGAACATCACCTTCAAAGTTCAAAAGGAAGAAAGCTCCTCCTCCTCATCGTCTTCCTCTTCAAGCGGCGATTCAGAAATCGAGAACCTTGCCCGCAAAATGCACAAATTCATGAAGAAGCACAAAAAGAAGAAATCCCGCAAGGCTCAACCCAACGAAAAATCCGAGCCCGAGGTAACATGCTATGGGTGTGGCAAAAAAGGCCATTACAAGCCCGATTGTCCACTCAACAAGAAAAAGGCCAAGCAAAAGGAAAAGAAGAAAGCATTCAAGGCCACATGGAGTGATAGCTCCACATCCTCCTCCTCCTCCTCCTCAAGTGACAACGGTAAAAAAGGTATAATGGCATTTCATGAGGTAACCTCTTCCAACTCCTCTTCCTCTTGTTCTTCAAATTCTTTCAATCATTTATCTTATGAGGATCTCCAACATGCTAGAGATCAATTGGAGGAAGTTTTTCACGAACTTTCTTCCAAATTTGTTGCTTTAAAAATGAATTTCAAAAAACTTTCTTCCGAAAAGGAACAACTTCTCAAAGAAAAGGAGGAGTTGTCCCTCAAGATCCAAAACCTTCCCGATGTTGATTCTATGGAATCAACAATCAAGGATTTAAAGGAGTCTCTTGCCAAATTCACCCAAGGTGAACAAAATTTAACCAAATTACTTGGTTCCCAATGCGTATCTAGAACCACCCAAGGGATTGGCTATTCCAAGCAAGCTTCCTCTTCCCATGCTTTAACTATTTTTGTAAGGGGGAGCTCCCAATATAAATTTTGCAACTATTGTAAAAAACCCGGGCACTTAATTTAAGAGTGCGATTGCAAAAATTCCCGGTATGGAAGACCCAAAACTATTTTATTTAATGATGAATTTCATAGGAGAAGACCCGCCACTAGACAAGTATGGATTGAAAAATCCCTTTTAGCGAGTCTCACCGGACCAAAATTTGTCTTGGTTCTAAAATCCTCTCCCCGGTGATTTGTTGTATTTATTTAGGGGGAGTTAGGATCGTTTAAGCCTTTTTGCTTTCAATTCAAATCATTAAATTTCAAAAACATTCAATTCAAATCTTTCAATTTCAAAAACATCAATTCAAAACTTTCAATTCAAAACTTTCAATTCAAATCTCAAAAATTTCAATTGGTTTAAAAACTCTATCTTGTTTTTCAAACTTTCACTCAATCAAGTTTTATGCCCCGTGCTATTTTGATAATCACAAAGGGGGAGAAATTCTTGGTTGATTGGGGGAGAAATCTTTCTCTCATGCTTTGCTTTACTTTTCAATTTATCCTTTAAAGCATGCCTTTCATTTCAGTATTTTACATTGCTTGTTTTGGTGATTGTGATCATCAAAATAGGGGGAGATTGTTGTACCTCTCGTATCCCTCGGGGTTTAATTTTCATGATCACAATCAATCTCTTATTTATCTAATTTTGTTTTAAGTGTTTTTGGATGATAGGCATGATTTCAGGTTGCCAAGGAATTGGGCCAAGAAAGACAGAAGGCAAAAGTGGACTGAAAATCAGTCCACCGGCCAACCGGTGGATGACCACCGGCCAGCTGATGGAGTCTTGACAGAAGGCTTCTCTTCTGTCCAGACCACCGGCCAACCGGTGTCCCATCACCGGCCAGCCGGTGGAACCCAGACAGAAGGGTCAGCTACTGTCTCCTCAGCGGCCAACCAGTGGCCTCCTCACCGGCCAGCCGGTGGTTCCTAGGCAGAAGCCCTCCCCATTTTCCAAAGCACCGGTCAACCGGTGGCCAAGCACCGGTCAGCCGGTGGAGCCAGTCAAACTAGCCGTTGGGCTTTGACCAGACTTGTCCACTTGACCCCCAACGGCTCCGAAGGCCTCTCCAACAGCTCCGAAGACCCCCAAAGGCCATTTGAGGGTTCCCCCTCTATAAATAAAGGACTAGGAAGCCCCGGTAACGTACGGTAGCCCACGGGAACATTTTTCCATCATTTGGCGAACCTCCGGCGCATTACTTCAAGAATCCCCATTTGCTCCAACTCAATTCCACATCCAAGGAGCATCACCATAGAAGCTTGGGAGCGCTCTTCATCAACTCCAATCAATCCATTGGCGCCCAAGACTTCACCACATTACGGTTTTTCTTGTTTTATCATTTTGAGCATCAATTTGGGTTTGTGCCTACAAACCCCTCTTTCTCTCATACTCTCTTTGTTTGGGTTCTCACACCACCTTCAAGGTGTGAAGAGGTTAGTCAAGCCTTCCCTTTAAAAGGCTTGTGTCATAGGTGAGCTAGCCTTCACCTGTAAGAATGCTAGTGGGTTCTTTCTCAACCATTAAAAGCAAGCTGTAATAGGTTCTAGACTACCTTAAAGTCTAGTGGGTTTCTTGCTAAAACCATTAAAAATCAAGCGGTAGTAAATCTCTCAATGGTTGAGTTGGGAGCGGAGAGGTAGGCTTTGGTTTAAGCCGAACTCCGTTATCAAGTTTTGTGTCTTGCCTCTTTTATTTCCGCTGCACTTTTAACTTTGATTTTAAATTGTTAATTATTTTTTAAAAGGCAATTCACCCCCCCTCTTGCCATCACTCTCCGTCCAACAATCTGGTGGCCTCCTCACCGGCCAGCCGGTGGTGCCTGGGCAGAAGCCCTCCCCATTTTCCAAAGCACCGGCCAACCGGTGGCCAAGCACTGGTCAGCCGGTTGAGCCAGTAAAACTAGCCATTGGGCTTTGACCAGACTTGTCCACTTGACCCCCAACGGCTCCGAAGGCCTCTCCAACGGCTCCGAAGACCCCCAAAGGCCATTTTAGGGTTCCCCATCTATAAATAAAGGACTAGGAAGCCCCGGTAACATACGATAGCCCACGAGAACATTTTTTCATCATTTGGCGAACCTCCGGCGCATTCCTTCAAGAATCCCCATTTTCTCCAACTCAATTCCACATCCAAGGAGCATCACCATAGAATCTTGGGAGCGCTCTTCATCAACTCTAATCAATCCATTGGCGCACAAGACTTCTCCACATTACGGTTTTTCTTGTTTTATCATTTTGAGCATCAATTTGGGTTTGTGCCTACAAACCCCTCTTTCTCTCATCCTCTCTTTGTTTGGGTTCTCACACCTCCTTCAAGGTGTGAAGAGGTTAGTCAAGCCTTCCCTTTAAAAGGCTTGTGTCATAGGTGAGATAGCCTTCACCTGTAATAAGGCTAGTGGGTTCTTGCTCAACCATTAAAAGCAAGCTGTAATAGGTTCTAGACTACCTTAAAGTCTAGTGGGTTTCTTGCTAAAACCATTAAAAAGCAAGCGGTAGTAAATCTCTCAATGGTTGAGTTGGGAGCGGAGACGTAGGCTTTGGTTTAAGCCGAACTCCGTTATCATGTTTTGTGTCTTGCCTCTTTTATTTCCGCTGCACTTTTAACATTGATTTTAAATTGTTAATTATTTTTTAAAAGGCAATTCACCCCCCCTCTTGCCATCACTCTCCGTCCAACACCAATTAGATAGGGACCCAAAGGTGAAGTTCGTTGTCAACAGTAGACGTCCCTGCTTCCCGTAATAAAGCACCTCGAATGCACCGAAGGCAGCCGAAAAATAAAGAGTGTGTTCTTGACTTCGATCAACCAGATGATGGGGTTCTTGATGCCGCTAAGTGCATATCAAAGGCTACGAACCCTTCCCACCCATTACCATATTATGAGAGTGGAAGTAGTAGTTGTGAAGGTCCTTCCCCCAATGTCGCTACCAGCATATCTTAAGGTCCTCCCCAGAGCACCCGCAGGGGCCTCCCCCGCAGTCATATAACGATCGATCACGAGAGCTCCTCTTTTGATGTGAGTCACGGAAAACCTCCACATGACCAGAAGATCGAGCAGCAAGAAGGCCCTCCACTTGCTGCGGTCCACCCAGAAGGTCCTACCTTGGGTATACACTACAAGCACTCTCCCTGTAGTGGGACCATAGATTATGATAGTAGTCCCCGCTATCATAGTCACAATTGCGGAGGCCCTCCCCACAGTGACGTCTCATCATGACAAAAAGGCCCTCCCCTTGTCGTGTCATACCCTGAAGGTCCTCCCTGGGGGTTACATTGCAATGGCACTCTGCACAGCTGGGCATCATATCATTGTTGTAGTCCTCGCAACCCTTATAACTGAGGTCCTCCCTGTAGATATGTCAAGAAAGGAGAAGGCCCTCTCCTCGTTGTGATACATTCTTAAGGACCTCCCAAGGTTGTACCCCACATATATTCTCCCTGCGGTAGCTGTAATGGAAGTCCTCGCCATTGCAGCAGTTGTGATGGTAGTCCTCGCCACCACGACCTCCATTGCAAAGGTCCTCCCCATAGTGGCCCCAAGAAACATGAAGGTCCTCCCATTATCGCAATGTGTCTTGAATATCCTCCCTAGGATTCACATCGAATGTCAAACCATGACGGTCATTCTCACCATGATGGCAGTTGTTGTGAAGGCCCTCCCCGTAACAATGCTACGCATCCAGAAGGTCCTCCCCTTGATGTGACAAGCCTTAGAGGTCCTCCCTATGGTCGGCACTGCAAAAGTCCTCTATGCAGTGAGGCTTCATGTAGTAATGGTAGTCATTGCCATTGCAGTCGCCATTGCGAAGGTCCACCCCACAATGACATATCATATCGACAGGAAGGTCCTCTCCCTGCCGAGTCATGCACAGAAAAGCCCTCATTTTCTGAGGCACTCAGAAGGATGGGATCAAGCATGTAAGATTCCCAGCTAGTCACTAATGACTCCCTTTTTCAATCAGGATACATTTCGGGGCCACATTCATCTTCTAAACCACCCCGGAGTCGCCCATATGGTAATTCAACTCCGACCGGCCCCACTGCCTCTGACCACACTATTAGTGGGAATCTCAGTTGGGCTGACCAGGTTGAGGAGTCACTAGCGGAGGAGTATGCTGACATGTTGCACCTAAGGAAACGACTATCTAGGGATGATATCATAGTTATGTTTTGGCCCACGTCCATCTCACAGTTCGACTACCCCGAATGTTGTCAGAAGAATACGTGAATGACATCCGCTACAATATATGGACAACCCTCCACCGGCTGAAATTAAGTTTCTTACCCTACAATGGGTATGTATACCATGTCAAGACATTAGGAGGACTCCTACATCACATCGACCTGGAAGCTCATCCTTCAGCGCGAAAACAGTGACCTGAGAGGTATAAAGGAAACATGGAGATAGCATGCCTCCAATCTCTACACCAACTGCGCCGCCTCATCGATGACGCTCCGACGGGAGTCCATATCAGGGGATTTGGGGAACATGAAGCTATGCATTTCACTCCGCTCCCTGCCTAGAAGAACCCATTTAGCATGGTGTTTTTCAATGTCATCACGTTAAGACAGTAATCGAGTGGAGACCCTACTCAGGAAAGGCAACATACCCCATAGAGTTATTCGATGAGTAAATTTCAGAAGCGTCCGACCCGATGGGAACAATCCATTCATGAACTCTTGAATCAGGCCACCGAGATCATACAACATTCCTACCACCTAAGAGTGGAAGATCAGAGGTCATTTCCTAACCTCCCCCCCCCCATAGGGGATTGTTTCACGTAAGAAATCGGCACTAAACCCAGTTCACCCCTGAATGGGGGCACCCAAGATCAGGCAGTTAGCGATAGCA
Organism: Viscum album; assembly: GCA_963277665.1. Classification (NCBI taxonomy): domain Eukaryota; kingdom Viridiplantae; phylum Streptophyta; class Magnoliopsida; order Santalales; family Viscaceae; genus Viscum; species Viscum album. Next base: position 1,686,767,240 of record OY728163.1, on the reverse strand, counting down.
GTAGCCACTGCCGCGATCGATGGTCAACCCCATCCTGCGGGGCTGGGGGAATTTTTAACAACAAAATTCCCTGTAAGATAAATAAAAATAGGAAGAGGCCCAACGTCCAAGGAATGGAGCCAACCCCAGCCCTCAGGGATGGGGGAATTTTTACCTCATCAACAATAGCCTACCCCATGAGAATCATTATTCTCTCTTCTAGGGAGGATAGTTTAAAGAGGAGTTTCATGTACTATCCAGTCCACTGAATCATCATCCCGTTAAAGAGGGAGGTTGTAACACCCCAAGATTTTATGAAAAATATCCTTTTAATTTCATTAATGACTTGTTTTGTATGCTACACCAAGATTACCTTGCGCTATACACAACACCGTATTAGCTTGCAGTATACGCAACACTATTTTTGGATCGTCTTACACACAATTTTGATAATATTTATTCTACGCAACATTGAGTATATATATATATATTCAATGTATAAATGAAATATGATTGGATTATGTTATACGAAACAACAAAGGATTCTTGAACAGCACACAACCCAAATTTGGATTGCATTACATGCAATCACGACCTTCCTCGATAGCGTGTGTTGTGGGCAATACCGGGTTTTACTAAACAATGATATATTATTATCATATTATTATGAACTAGCCGTTATGAATTGTATTAACTAAATTTTGAATCTTATAACATTATTATTCATCTTGCACATTTTCTAAAACATGGTATAAGAACAAAACAATTTTTTCGGGTAAAAGATGTATTTTTAAAAAAAATGCAGTTTTGCCGCCTTTTGATGGCGCACCCACTTTAAATATAGTTTTTGACGTGTTCATAAATTAAATTTGACAAAATAAAATTTTTCTTTGGAATCATGAAATAAAATGTTACTTTGGATAAATTTTCATATCATTCTCGTAACTTTCATATTTTGATGAATAGTAAAAACACGCTATATTTTAATTAAAAACAAATTTTTCAATTGGAATAATTAATAGTGAAAAATTATTAATTTGAGTGGTTTTAATGTATATTTAGAATATATTTTTACAATTTAATACAATGTTGGTAATTGGATGTAATTTCACATTTAAACCAGACATAAACAAGTGTCAATCTTTTGATATTTATTATCTCTTAAGAACACGCTATTTGTTTTGACGATGGGGAATTAATTTATAAATTAATTAATGAAACTGATATGTTTTGAATTTGGAAAAATAGACCTCATTTTTGAGTTCATAATATCAAATATAGCTTAGGGATAATTTTTGGTATTTTTCTGGAAACTTTCATTTTTCGATGAATAGTGAAACCAATAAGTGGTAGTTAACAAATTGATTTTTTCATAAAACTTAATTTTACCACATCTATGAGTGGAATTTCAAAAATCCGAGAGACAAAGTTGATGTTAGTAAGTAAAATGTGGTTCAATGAGATGAAAATAATTTTTGGTGAATAGAAACTTTTATTTTTTTTTTCCATGGTTAAAAGTAAATAGGCTAATTAAGGGTAAAAATGATATTATTATTACCCTAACACAAGTCCTAATTCTATTGGATAAGTTCAATTCGACCAAAAAAAACCTTAGGAATAATATATGACCATTTAGGCCCACTTAGATTAGATTAGGACATTTATTATTATTTAATTCAAAGAAGAGTTAAAAGAGTTAAAATCAAAGTTTATTTACTAAAACATTTTTAGTATAGGGTTATACATAATATAAATAAGATTGTAAATATTCTTTATAAATATAATAATATTTCATACATAATGGTATTTTATTTGTAATTTTTAGACATTAAATAATTTAATTTATCTATGACACAAAGATGATGCAGTAATTATCTTATTAATGAATTATTGACATAATTGATGTTATAAATACCCAAATAAATGTAATTTGAGACTTTTTATGAATTACACGAATTTTATAGGTTAATATGACATGTTATTATGGATTTAATTAACTTTGTTGTAACTAATAATTCTGTTATGACTTTCACAAAAATCAATTACTAAATAGTGTCAAAATTGACATAAAATAGTTTTTTAAAACAAATATTATATTATTAATTGTTATTTGATTCCTAAAAATCTAAGGTTCGGCCAAATGACTTAGATAAGGTTATATATATTAATAATAAACAACTTGGGGTTCGTTTTGATTGTTATAGTAAGTTTATTAACCTTATAGTGTAAGAACACAAGAAGACCCGGTAAAAGTAAAATTATTTAACTTAATGTTAAATCTAAATGATAAGGTCAAAATAGGAACCTAAACTTGTCTAAATTCTATTTGATGAGAGGATTTCGACCCATCCCCACCTTAGCTTAAAAATAATTCAATTTGGAGCTATTTAAAACCGAATTTGGCTTTATAATAAAATAATATTTTTAGTTATTCCAAAGGTTCCCCTCTCCTCCCTTATAAAAGGGCACCTCCTCCCTCCCTTCCTCACACCCATATGAGCCTTAATGCTCGGCCAACCCCTGCCAAATTCCCTTATGTACTTCCCTAGAAACATCCTAGAGGTTCTCGTCTTCATCAATGACCAATTTTAGTGCCCTAAAAAGAGATCTCAAAGAGGTGCTTCAAAGAAGAGGGGGTTCAGATACGTACGAAGCATATCGGACCTAAGGTAAGGGATAATTTCGCAATCTCATTTTTATCCGAGATTGCTTATACGTATGTATTTACTGGGGTTACGTTTATCATCCATGACCATTTTTTCTAAAAATGATTTCATAAAATGTTTACCATTCTTCAATGGATGTTTAAAGTCATTTTTACCCTTTATTGAATTTTTACCACATTGTATGAACGAAATATTTCCTTTGATTACCATATAAGGTACTTTTTGAATTTTCCGACAAAAGTACGAGGAGAATGTTATTTTTAACTTATAAAGCATGAACAGATTTTTATGGTTTCATAATGCCTCATTTTCAAGAAGCTTCCTCGACAATATTACATGATTATTTTTAACAAAACCCTTATCTTTTAAAATTTCATGGAATTTTGTGAAAAGAAATTGATTTTAAAGAAGAAATGATATTTTCCTCACGAATTCATTTCAAGTGTTTTGTCAAAACTATTTTCCATCTAAGATGACATTATGTCATATGTGTATGTTTCAAGTAAAATTTCTCTATGATTTAAATGGTTTTAATTTTCTTATGATGAAATGGTATCAATTGTTTATGGATTATGTTATGATACCATGATGTTTAAGAATCCCATTTTATTTCATGGGTTATGCTATGATGTATGATTTATGATTTTGTGGAAAATGAAAAAATGATTCCATTATGAAATGGGTGGGACCTATATCTCCCTCCAATTCATTAGGTAAAGATTTATATCTCATGATATAGACATGGCTGGAACGGCAGGTTAAACCGGTTCAGTAAAACAGGACTGAAATGAGGAGTGAACTCGATTCAGAAAGGGACTTTGTCCACTAAGATGGTCTTGGCAGCAATACCTTAGATACTATGGAAATCATTACATGTGCTTAATGGATTCTACAATTACAAGTTTTATTCCCATGCTATTTTATCATGATTTATGTTCCATTATGATCTATGCCTTATGTACTTCCATGTTTTATGTCGTTGTTCAAGATTTTTAATGTTCATGTTTTTTTTATGTTTAAATGTATATGGTATGTTTTATTTTATCCATGCTTACAATTACTGAGAATTTGAGCTCACCCTTTTTATGTTTTCTTTTCCCCCAGGATTAAAAGAAAGATTTTAGGTAAGGAAATAAAAGTAGGAAAACCTTTATGGGAGATGTTGAAGATCTTTCACCACGATTATAAGATTACGTTCCGAGTTTCCAAAGACACTAAACTATGACGATCCTTGTGTGTCTATTATTTTTATGTATAAATTATTATGCTAAAGTAATGTAATATCCATGTACGTCAATCTTTGGGTCTATACAGTTGGTATCAGAGGAAAGGTTTAGTCAACCTTTGGAAACTAGGATGCGAAAACGTTAGTGAGATCCCTAGAAATATTTCTAAGGTATGTCTAGGGATGTCCCTAAGGATAAGTATACATATAGGATATAGTCCTAGAACTATGATAACGATATTATATTAAACCAAAGATGTTAGATATTGATGTTACTCCCCCTTTATTATGATTTTTGCCTCTCACACTATTCTTTTTGGGATTTAGAAAATGGCTGGAAACAAGATGATTCGCAATAATGGAGGATATGATGGACAATGGAATGATATTCTTCATGAGCAACCAAATAAAATGGGATTTGGAAGTCCAAACATCATTATTATGCTGAATCAGCAATATCATAATATGATCAACAAAGTAAAATTTGTTAAGTTTCCTGACTCGGCTAATAAGAGAAAGATGGAGTTTCATGATGATCATAGAGGAATGAAAGTTCAATTTCCCCTATGTAAATAATGTGGGAAGAGGCGTCAAGGAGAATGTTTCAAAGGAACTGGAAGATGCTTTGGGTGTGGAAAAGAAGGACACAAAGACAGTAAGTGCAAAGGAAAAGTTTCAGTTAACACCAGGGATGAGGATAATGGTATTGCAACGACATCAACAATGGTTAAATGTTTTAAATGTGGAATGTATGGGAATTATGAAAACCAATGCCCTAAGTGAATGTCTCATGAAGAGAATCAGTATGGTCGAATGGGTAGTATTTATGTTGATGATGATGAAGATACTACAAATGATATGTGATATGAAAGAATTGTTGAAGCTCGGTCAATGGTCTAAGAATGTAGTGGAATGATTACATGTTTATCATGTGTAATGTTGTATAAGTATTCTCATGGTACTATGGAATAAAGGGACATCTAAGGATTATTACACTATTGTCTTTCCTTGAGTTTTGAAAGTGTATGATTAATGTTACCAATACCCATGAAAGGTTATTCAGATATTTTTGGAATGTAGATGATATGCACATAATGAAGGGATAAGGATAAAATTAAATGTTTGATAGTATTCATGAGCTCATGACTGATATAAGGAGAAGGTTATGTAATTGATTGAGTATATAGAATTTTTGGATTTTGGTATGTGGAAAGAGTTAACTTTTGACAGCATTCATGTTTTCACTACGGTTTAATGGGTATTCATTATTCAAGAGAATACATGATTAAGGTATTCACATGATTGGAATGTGACCAACAAGATATATGGGGGATAAATGATGGTATTCACATGCTTGGTTGATGACATTTCATGTAATCATTTTGTTTATACTATTAGCATGGACCAAAGTATTTTAGATAATCTTAATGATTGGAATGGATTATGTTGGACATAAGTTAGTATTGTTTAAGGATAAAACTTTTTTGATATTGTTAATGGGATGTTATAGTAATATAACTTTAGAAAAATGACAACCTGCAGGACGGGCGACATCCCATCGCGTCGGACAAGGCTGTGGGAATCGAACCCAAAACCGAAGTACGACTAGCCTTTATCACCTAACACTGGCCTACAGGAAGTCCTTGTTTAGTAGAAACTAGTTTATTATATTAATCAGTATGATATATGATGTATAAGTCCATTTTAGGAACCATATCTGATTAATCTCACTATAGATGGACTTATGTATTTTTTGATAACTTTTCTAACCTTTTGTTTGAGACAGATGGAATGACCCATCATTCTATCACATGATCTACTAACACATTAGGAATGACAAATTCAACTTCATTTATTTAAGAGATGAAGTGGGAATTGTCCAAAGAACGACCAATAGTGAGACTATACCAAAATCACGAAAGTATTTCTTCTAATTCCAATTTCATCAACTTTAGGGAAATGATCATGAAAACCAAAAATGTTGTCTTAGTGCTCTTATATCTGATGAATCAGATGGTACCTTAGATCGTCACAAATTTATGGCTTTGTGATTGCTGGCTTTTCCATAGCCATGTTCTCTACCACTCTCCATCAGAACATGATGGTTAGATTTCTCTTCCATATCCATATCTTCACCTATGTGGAAACCCAGAGATTAATTTATTTGGGTAACCGTTATGTTTCATACTTTTGTTTTTAAATATTGGTTTTGGTATTCCTTTTTACGATGTGGGTTACTATTAAAGAAAATTTCGAATAGTAAACCATTTATAACCCCGATGAATTTTGAGGGAGAAATTAATTTTAAGGGGGGTAGAATGTAACACCCCGGGATTTTATGAAAAATATTCTTGTAATTTATTAATGTATTGTGTTGTATGCTACACCAAGATTGCCTTGCGCTATACACAACACCGTATTAGCTTACAATATATGTAACACTATTCTTGGATCGTGTTACACACAATTTTGATAATAGTTATTCTACGCAACATTGAGTATATGTATATATATATATATATATATTAAATGTATAAATGAAATATGGTTGGATTATGTTATACGAAACAACGAAGGATTCTTGCACAGCACGCAACCCTGATTTGGCTTGCATTACACGCAATCACGACCTTACTCGATAGCCTGTGTTGTACGCAATACTGGGTTTTACTAAACAACGATATATTATTATAATATTATTATGAACTAGCCGTTATGAATAGTATTAACTAAATTTTGAATCTTATAACATTATTATTTGTCTTGTACATTTTCTAAAACATGGTACAAGAACAAAATAAAATTTTCAGGTAAAATAAGTATTTTTAAAAAAATGCAGTTTTGCCGCCTTTTGATGGCGCACCCACTTTAAATCTAGTTTTTGACATGTTTATAAGTTCAATTTGACAAAATAAAATTCTTCTTTGTAATCATGAAATAAAAATTTACTTTGGATAAATTTTCATATCATTCTGGTAACTTTCATATTTTGATGAATAGTAAAAACATGATATATTTTAATTAAAAACAACATTTTCAATCGAAATAATTAATAGTGATAAATTATTAATTTGAGTTGTTTTAAAGTATATTTAGAATATATATTTACAATTTAATACAATGTTGGTCATTGGTTGTAATTTCACATTTAAACCAGACATAAACAAGTGTCAATCTTTTGATAGTTATTATCTCTTAAGAACACGCTATTTGTTTTGACGACGGGAATTAATTTTTAATTTAATTAATGAAACTGATATGTTTTTAATTTGATAAAATAGACATCAATTTTGAGTTCATATTATCAAATATAGCTTCGGGATAATTTTTGGTATATTTCTGGAAACTTTCATTTTTTGATGATTAGTGAAACCACTAAGTGGTAGTTAAAAAAATGATTTTTTCATAAAACTTAATTTTACCACTTCTGTGAGTGGTATTTCAAAAACCCGAGTGACATGGTTGATGTCAGTAAGTAAAATGTGGTTCAATGAGATGAAAATAATTTTTGGTGAATAGTAACTTTTTACTTTTTTTACCACGGTTAAAAGTAAATAGGGTAATTAAGGGTAAAAATGATATTATTATTACCCTAACACATTTCCTAATTCAATTGGATAAGTTTAATTCGACCAAAACCATCCTTAGGAATAAAATATGACCATTTAGGCCCACTTGGATTAGATTAGGACATTTATTATTATTTAATTCAAAGAAGAGTTAAAAGAGTTAAAATCAATGTTTATTTACTAAAACATTTTTAATATAGGGTTATACATAATATAAATAAGATTGTAAATATTCATTAGAAATATAATAAGATTTACTACATAATGGTATTTTATTTGTTATTTTTAGACATTAAATAATTTAATGTATTTATGACACAATGATGATGAAGTAATTATCTTATTAATGAAATATTGACATAATTGATGTTATAAATAACCAAATAAATGTAATTTGATACTTTTTATGAATTACACTAATTTTATATGTTAATATGACATGTTATTAATGATTTAATTAACTATGTTCGAACTAATCATTCTGTTATTATTTTCAAAAAAATCAATTACTAAATAGTGTCAAAATTGACATAAAATAATTTTTTAAAACAAATATTATATTATTAATTGTTATTTTATTCCTAAAAATATATGTTTCGGCCAAATGTCTTAGATAAGATTATGTATATTAATAATAATCAACTTGGGGTCCGTTTGGATTGATATAGTATGTTTATTAACCTTATATTGTAAGAACACAAGAAGACACGGTAAAAGTAAAATTATTTAACTTAATGTTAAATCTAAATGATAAGGTCAAAATAGTAACCTAAACTTGTCTAAATTCTATTGGATGAGAGTATTTCGACCCATCCCCACCTTAGCTGCGAAATAAATCAATTTGGAGCTATTTAAAACCGAATTTGGCTTTATAATAAAATAATAATTTTAGTTATTCCAAAGGTGACCCTCTCCTCCCTTATAAAAGGGCACCTCCACCCTCTCTTCCTCACACCCCTATGAGCCTTCAAGCTCGGCCAACCCCTGCCAAATTCCCTTCTCCACATCCCTAGAAACATCATAGTGGTTCTGGTCTTCATCAAAGACCAATTTTAGTGCCCTAAAAGGAGATCTCAATGAGGTGCTTCAAAGAAGAGGGGGTTCAGATACGTACGAAGCATATCAGACCTAATGTAAGGGATAATTTCGCAATCTCATTTTTATCTGAGATTGTTTATACGTAAGTATTTACTGGGGTTACGTTTATCATCCACAGCCATGTTTTCTAAAAATGATTTTATAAAATGTTTACCATTCTTCCATGGATGTTTAAAGTCATTTTTAACCTTTATTGACTTTTTACCACATTGTATGAATGAAATTTTTCCTTTGGTTACCATATAAGGTACTTTTTTACTTTTCCAACAATAGTACGAGGAGAATGTTATTTTCAACTTATACGGCATGAACAAATTTTTATGGTTTCATAACGACTCATTTTCAAGAAGCTTCCTCTACAAGATTGGATGATTATTTATAACAAAACCCTTATCTTTTATAATTTCATGGAATTTTGTGAAAAGAAAATGATTTTAAATAAGAAAGGATATTTTCCTTAAGAATTCATTTCAAGTGTTTTGTCAAAACTATTTTCCATCTATGATGACATTATTTCATATGTGTATGTTTCAAGTAATATGTCTCTATGATTTAAATGGTTTCAATTTTCTTATGATGAAGTGATATCAATTGTTTATGGATTATGTTATGATGGCATGATGTTTAAGAATCCCATTTTATTTCATGGGTTATGCTATGATGTATGATTTATGATTTTGTGGCACACGAAAGAATGATTTCATTATGAGATGGGTGGGACCTATATCTCCCTCCAATGCATTGGGTAAAGATTTATATCTCATGAGATAGACATGGCTGGAATGGCAGGTTAAACCAGTTCAGTAAAACAGGACTGAAACGAGGAGTGAACTCGATTCAGAAAGGGACTTTGTCCACTAAGATGGTCTTAGCATCAATGCCTTGGCTACTATGGAAATCATTACATGTGCTTAATGGATGCCACAATTACATGTTTTATTCCCATGCTATTTTATCATGATTTATGTTCAATTATGATCTATGCCTTATGTACTTCCATGTTTTATGTCATTGTTCATGATTTTTAATGCTCATGTTTTTTTATGTTCAAATGTATATGGTATGTTTTATTTCATCCATTCTTACCCTTAATAAGAATTTAAGCTCACCCTTTTTATGTTTTCTTTTCCCCCAGGATTATAAGAATGATTTTAGGTAAGGAAACAAAAGTAGGAAGACCTTTATGGGAGATGTTGAAGATCTTTCACCACGATTAGAAGATTACGTTCCGAGATTCCAAAGACACTAAACTATTATGATCCTTGTGTGTCTGTTATTGTTATGTATTAAGTATTCCGCTAAAGTAATGTAATATCCATGTACGTCGAGCTTTGGGTCTCTACAGTTGGTATCAGAGGAAAGGTTTAGTCATCCTTTGGAAACAAGGATGCAAAAACGTTAGTGAGATCCCTAGAAATATTTCTAAGGTATGTCTAGGGATGTCCCTAAGGATAAGTATACGTATAGGATATAGTCCTAAAACTATGGTAACGATATTAGATTAAACCAAAGATGTTAGATATTGATGTTACTCCCCCTTTATTATGATTTTTTCCTCTCACACTATTCTTTTTGGGATTTAGAAAATGGCTGGAAACAAGATGATTCACGATAATGGAGGATATGATGGACAATGGAATGATATTCTTCATGAGAAACCAAATGAAATAGGATTTGGAAGTCCAAACATCATTATTATGCCGAATTAGCAATCTCATAATATGATCAATAAAGTAAAATTTGTTATGTTTCCTGACTCGGCTAATAAGAGAAAGATGGAGTTTCATGATGATAATAGAGGAAAGAAAGTTCAATTTCCCCTATGTGAATCATGTGGGAAGAGGAATCAAGGAGAATGTTTCCAAGGAACTGGAAGAAGCTTTGGGTGTGGAAAAGAAGGACACAAAGCCAGTAAGTCCAAAGGAAAAGGTTCAGTTAACACCGGGGATGAGGATAATGGGATTGCTACGACATCAACAATGGTTAAATGTTTTAAATGTGGAATGTACGAGCATTATGCAAACCAATTCCCTAAGGGAAAGTCTCATGAAGAGAATCAGTATGGTCGTATGGGTAGTATTTATGTTGATGATGATGAAGAGACTACAAATGATATGTGAGATGAAAGAATTGTTTAAGCTCGGTCAATGGTTTAAGAATGTAGTGGAATGATTACATGTTTATCATGTGTAATGTTGTATAAGTAATCTCATAAAACTATGGAATAAAGAGACATCTAAGGATTATTACACTGTTGTCTTTCTTTGAGTTTTGAAAGTGTATGATTAATGTTACCAATACCCATGAAAGGTTATTCAGATATTTTTGGAATGTAGATGATATGCACATAATGAACGGATAAGGAGAAAATTAAATATTTGATAGTATTCATGAGCTCATGACTGATATAAGGAGAAGGTTATGTAATGGATTGAGTATATAGAATTTTTGGATTTTGGTATGTGGAAAGAGTTAACTTTTGACAACATTCATGTTTTCACTAAGGTTTAATGGGTATTCATTATTCAAAATAATACATGATTAAGGTATTCACATGATTGGAATGTGACCAACAAGATATATGGGGGATAAATGATGGTATTCAAATGCTTATTTGATGACATTTCATGTAATCATTTTCTTTATACTATGAGCTTGGACCGAAATATTTTAGATAAGCCTAAAGATTGGAATGGATTATGTTGGACATAAGTTAGTATTGTTTAAGGATAAAACTTTTTTGATATTGTTAATGGGATGTTATAGTAATATAGCTTTAGAAAAAGGACAACCTGCAGGACGGGCGACAACCCATCGTGTCGAACAAGGCTATGGGAATCGAACCCACAACTGAAGAGCGACTGGCCTTTATCACCTACCGCTGGACTATAGGAAGTCCCTGTTTAGTAGAAACTAGTTTTATTATATTAAGAAGTATGATACATGATGTATAAGTCCATTTTAGGAACCATATATGATTAATCTCACTATATATGGACTTATGTATTTTTTGATATCTTTTCTATCCTTTTGTTTGAGACAAATGGAATGACCCATCATTCTATCAGATGATCTTCTAACACATTACAAATGACAAATTCAACTTCATTTCTTTAAGAGCTGAAGTGGAAATTGTCCAAAGAACGACCAACGGAGAGACTATACTAAAATCACGAAAGTATTTCGTCTAATTCCAATTTCATCATCTTTAGGGAAATGATCTTGAAAACCAAAAATGTTGTCCTAGTGCTCTTTTATCTGATGAATCAGATGGTACCTTAGATCGTCACAAATTTATGGCTTTGTGATTGCTGTCTTTTCTTTTTCCATGTTCTCTACCACTCTCCATCAGAACATGATGGTTAGATTTCTCTTCCATATCCATATTTTCACCTATGTGGAAACCCAGTGATTAGTTTATTTGGGTAACCGTTACGTTTCATACTTTTGTTTTTAAATATTGGTTTTGGTATTCCTTTTTACGATGTGGGTTTATATTAAAGAAACATTCGAATAGTAAACCATTTATAACCCCGACGAATTTCGAGGGAGAAATTCATTTTAAGGGGGGTAGAATGTAACACCCCGAGATTTTATGAAAAATATTCTTTTAATTTCATTAATGTCTTGTGTTGTATGCTACACCTAGATTACCTTGCACTATACACAACACCGTATTAGCTTGCAGTATACGCAACACTATTCTTGGATCGTGTTACACACAATTTTGATAATAGTTATTCTACGCAACATTGAGTATATATATATATATTCAATGTATAAATGAAATATGGTTGGATTATGTTATACGAAACAACGAAGGATTCTTGCATAGCACGCAACCCTGATTTGGCATGCATTACACGCAATCGCGACCTTCCTCGATAGCGTGTGTTGTACGCAATATCAGGTTTTACTAAACAATGATATATTATTATAATATTATTATGAACTAGACGTTATGGATAGTATTAACTATATTTTGAATCTTATAACATTATTATTTGTCTTGCAAATTTCCAAAAACATGGTATAAGAACAAAATCAATTTTTCATGTAAAATAAGTATTTTTAAAAAAAATGAAATTTTGCCGCCTTTTGATGGAGCACCCACATTAAATCTAGTTTTTGACATGTTTATAAGTTCAATTTGACAAAATAAAATTTTTCTTTGGAATTATTAAATAAAAAATTTCTTTGGATAAATTTTCATATCATTCTGGTATCTTTCATATTTTGATTAATATTAAAAACACGCTATATTTTAATTAAAAACAACTTTTTCAATCGAAATAATTAATAGTGATAAATTATTAATATGAGTTTTTTTAAATTATATTTATAATATATTTTTACAATTTAATACAATTTTGGTCATTGGATTTAATTTCACATTTAAACGAGACATAAACAAGTGTCACTCTTTTGATAGTTATTATCTCTTAAGAACACTCTATTTGTTTTGACGACGGGAATTAATTTTTAAATTAATTAATGCAACTGATATGTTTTGAAATTGGTAAAATAGACATCATTTTTGAGTTCATAATATCAAATATAGCTTAGGGATAATTTTTGGTATTTTTCTAGAAACTTTCATTTTTTGATGAATACTGAAACCACTAAGTGGTAGTTAAAAAAATGAATTTTTCATAAAACTTAATTTTACCACTTCTGTGAGTGGATTTTCAAAAATCCGAGAGACACGATTGATGTCAGTAAGTAAAATGTGGTTCAATGAGATAAAAATAATTTTTGGTGAATAGTAACTGTTTACTTTTTTTACCACGGTTAAAAGTAAATAGGGTAATTAAGGGTAAAAATGATCTTATTATTACCCTAACACATGTCCAAATTCTATTGGATAAGTGTAATTCGACCACAAACAACCTTAGGAATAAAATATGACCATTTATTCCCACTTGGATTAGATTAGGACATTTATTATTATTTAATTCAAAGAAGAGTTAAAAGAGTTAAAATCAAAGTTTATTTACTAAAACATTTTTAATATAGGGTTATGCATAATATAAATAATGTTGTAAATATTCATTAGAAATCTATTAATATTTCCTACAAAATGGTATTTTATTTGTAATTTTTTGACAAAAAATAATTTAATTTATTAATGACACAAAGATGATGCAGTAATTATCTTATTAATGAAATATTGACATAATTGATGTTATAAATACCCAAATAAATGTAATTTGATACTTTTAATGAATTCCACTAATTTTATAGGTTAATATGACATGTTATTATAGATTTAATTAACTTTTTTACAACTAATCATTCTGTTATGATTTTCACAAAAATCAATTACTAAATAGTGTCAAAATTGACATGAAATAGTTTTTTAAAACAAATATTATATTATTAATTGTTATTTTATTCCTATAAATCTAAGGTTCGGCCAAATGACTTAGATAAGGTTATATATATTAATAATAAATAACTTGGGGTTCGTTTGGATTGTTATAGTATGTTTATTAACCTTATAGTGTATGAACACAAGAAGACACGGTAAAGGTAAAATTATTTAACTTAATGTTAAATCTAAATGATAAGGTCAAAATAGGAACCTAAACTTGTCTAAATTAAATTGGATGAGAAGATTTCGTCACATCCCCACCTTAGCTTCGAAATAAATCAATTTAGAGTTATTTAAAACCGAATTTGGCTTTATAATAAAATAATATTTTGTGTTATTCCAAAGGTGCCCCTCTCCTCCCTTATAAAAGGGCACCTCCTCCCTCTCTTCCTCACACCCCTTTGAGCCGTCAAGCTCAGCCAACCCCTGCCAAATTCCCTTCTCCACTTCCCTAGAAACATCCTAGAGGTTCTGGTCTTCATCAAAGACCAATTTTAGTGCCCTAAAAGGAGATCTCAAAGAGGCGCTTCAAAGAAGAGGGGGTTCAGATACGTAAGAAGCATATCAGACATAAGGTAAGGGATAATTTCGCAATCTCATTTTTATCCGAGATTGTTTATATGTAAGTATTTACTGGGGTTAAGTTTATCATCCATGACCATGTTTTCTAAAAAAGCTTTCATAAAATGTTTACCATTCTTCCATGGATGTTTAAAGCCATTTTTACCCTTTATTGACGTTTTACCACATGTAATGAATGAAATCTTTCCTTTGGTTACCATATAAGGTACTTTTTTACTTTTTCGACAAATGTACGCGGAGAATGTTATTTCTAACTTATACGGCATGAACAGATTTTTACGGTTTTATAACGCCTCATTTTAAATAAGCTTCCTCTAGAAGATTACATGATTATTTTTAACAAAACCCTTATCTTTTAAAATTGCATGGAATTTTGTGAAAAGAAAATTATTTTAACGAAGAAAGGATATTTTCCTCAAGAATAAATTTCAAGTGTTTTGTCAAAACTATTTTCCATCTAAGATGACATTATTTCATATGTGTATGTTGCAAGTAAAATTTCTCTATGATTTAATTGGATTTAATTATCTTATGATGAAATGATATCAATGTTTATGGATTATGTTATGATGGCATGATGTTTAAGAATCCAATTTTATTTCATGGGTTATGCTATGATGTATGATTTATGATTTTGTAGCACATGAAATAATTATTTCATTATGAGATGGGTGGGACCTATATCTCCCTCCAATTCATTGGGTAAAGATTTATATCTCGTGATATAGACATGGCTAGAACGAAGGTTAAACCAGTTCAGTAAAACAGGACTGAAACGAGGAGTGAACTCGATTCAGAAAGGGACTTTGTCCACTAAGATGGTCTTGTCAGCAATGCCTTGGCTACTATGGAAATCATTACATGTTCTTAATGGATTCCACAATCACTTGTTTTATTCCCATGCTATTTTATCATGATTTATGTTCAATTATGATCTGTGCCTTAAGTATTTCCATGTTTTATGTCGTTGTTCAATATTTTTAATGTTCATATTTTTTTTAAGTTCAACTGTATATAGTATGTTTTATTTTATCCATGCTTACCCTTCTGAGCATTTGAGCTCACCCTTTTTATGTTTTCATTTCCCCCAATATTAAAAGTAAGATTTTAGGTAAGGAAACAAAAGTAGGAAGACCTTTATGGGAGATGTTGAAGATATTTCACCACGATTAGAAGATTACATTCCGAGTTTTCAAAGACACTAAACTATTAAGATCCTTGTGTGTCTGTTATTGTTATGTATTAACTATTCCACTAAAGTAATGTAATATCCATGTACGTCAAGGATTGGGTCTCTACAGAGGCCTATCGTATGGTCACATCAATGAAATCTCTGCGTCACCCTTCGTCAAGAAACCCGAAAGAAATCCCGAGACAGTAGAGGGAAAACCAGTAAAAGAGGTGAGAGATCCTCTTCCTATTTGGGAGTTGAAATATTCTCCGCACTGTGATATGCATCCAACAATGCCATAGATGTTAACCCCATGGGTAACACCAATGATGATGCAAATCTAGATGGATTGGGAGACTATTTTTCATGTCATGTTGTGACTCACAATGAACCACCAGGTGGGCACACACGGAACCAGGGGGCATCCATAAATATGGCCACCCCTTCAGCTAGCCTTCCTCGACTGACCCTGCGAGCTTCCAATAAGGATAAGAACAACAGACTGATTTCCCTTAACCTGCCCCCCTCTCTCGATAAAAACGAGCCACTTACGCTCGAAGAGAGGTTCTCTCGAAAGGAAGACGAAATGAATGAATTTAGGCAACTTAACAACGAGCAACTCCAGTTAAAATATCTTATTAAAAGAGCATCCCAAGA
This sequence comes from Viscum album, assembly GCA_963277665.1. Taxonomy (NCBI): domain Eukaryota; kingdom Viridiplantae; phylum Streptophyta; class Magnoliopsida; order Santalales; family Viscaceae; genus Viscum; species Viscum album. Next base: position 1,686,750,919 of record OY728163.1, on the reverse strand, counting down.
GCAGCCACATCATTCCCTCCCAGTAAGTGCACCTCAAAGGCCAAGGTTTTCCCTGGAAAACAAATCACGATCAGGGCTCCCGACCAATGAGGCGCTGATCCCATCCAACTACCTAAAAGTGGATCTGGAAGAATACCAATAATTCCCCCCACTTAGGAAGCAACCAGAGAGAGTACGTCTGTACCATCCGATGGTGTCTCAAATGGCACATGCACCCCTAGTTCCAACTGAGATGGATCCTCAAGAAATGCCTCGGGCTACAGCTGCCCACGACCAGGCCCAACAGGATGTAAACTTGTGTCTCACCAACACCATCGAGGCACAAACAGCTCGATTGTAAGAAATGGAAGGTCTACACTATCCGATATGCTAGAGCAGAAACCTTACCCATATTGGTTGAGCAACACACCACCTCCACTCAATTTTGGGAGCCCTGTATTCCCTATATTTAATGGATCAGGTGATCTGTAACAACACTTGATGCACTGTGCATCCTATTGCGATCCTATGATGGGAACTCTGGAACACCAAGAAGCAGTGAAACTCATATGCTTCGTACGGACCTTGCATGGATCCGCCTTCGTCCGATATACGAGCCTACCAGCCCAGTCACTAAAAAGCTTCAAAGACCTTCGGCAGTAGTTCTAGTTCCACTTCAGCTCGACATTGCCTAAAATAGAGGTCAGCGACCTCATGAACTGCAAGCAGAAGGAGGATGAGAGGGTCTTAGATATAATCGCTAGATGGAAAGGTCTGACCTATTATCTTAATAAGTCAATTAAACAAGAGAAGTTGCTTGCATTATGCATTGATAACCTTCGAGATGAGCTGCGATGACCACTCATACCAGTGGAGTGCACCACTAGCTTCTTCCATCTCTCAGCCATTGCCCAAAGAATTGAGGACTCCCTACAGCGGACCGATTTGATGTCCCGAATAGCCTCGTAGGCTCCCACAAAGAGAGCAGTTAGAGAAGAATCATCATCTGTTCCGCTCAAGCTAGCCCCTATGCTTGTTCCACCGCTCAGGTCTCCACTAAATCGTCATGGGTCCCTTGTATATCAGTGGTTTCCTCCGCCCAAAGCGGGACGATCAGAGAGGGTCGAAGCGGAACCATTTTGAGGAACAAAGACAAAAAGTATACTCGTTCGGAGAGTACCATGTCCACATCTAATTCATTGTCACCATGAATTGAAACTTGATCCACCTCCTATAGACATGGAAACCCGAAGAAGTCGGCTACGATGATAGGCCATATTACTGTCCCTACCATCAAATGATGGGGCACAATATTCGGGAATGCTTCCTCTTCAAAGACCTCCTACAAATGATGGTAGAATCTGGGCAGGTCAAGCTGCGACCACCCTCAGCACATGTGACATATATTTCTACCACTGACCCTGAGAAAGGGGAGGGGTCGCAGTAAGTCACGTATAAAAAGGGGAAGAAATTTGATAGCTGGATGACTCGGAAGACTATCAATCGAGTCCAGGGTATACTCCGAGCTCTACTACAGTAGCCGGTGTTGCCGCCAATAGCTCCTGATGCCGCACAACCAGAAATATTGGCCTCACAACCATCCTCGAGCAGGTCATCCATGCATAATCTAGAAGGGATGAGACATGGGAAAGAGGAGCAGTCCACAATGAAGCCAAAGTTAGCCCCGACACTGTCGGATTTTATACCCTCAAACGTGGAACCACGGGCACTGACCCACCAAACGACGCCATCAAGGACAACCAACAGGGTGGGCTTGTCATAAGAAGAGGAGCTAATATTTGGTTCCATTAATTTCATCGATCTAATGGAATATTTCCTAGACGAAGGGTATGATTATGGACCTGAGTTCCTGACACAAATGGAGAGGAGGGGGAATCCTAGTGGCAGTGGATATCAGGGGAGGCGCAGTCAAGGCCGAAATCAACCCTACGGTTGGACCCTAGTCCAGACCATTAATATCGAGGAAACCCATGGGAGATCCCTTCAATGGAATCAACATGAGAAAGAATATCCCTACACCTCCAAAAGAAGCCACTCATCCCCCATCATTTTATGGTACCAATCAGAGGAGGAACAAGTTTCTATCATCCTAGTGCGCACAAACAAACTAGTTGGGCCGAATCCCCAAAATGTGGGGACACTGTTAACATCCGCCCTCACAACCGGTCCCTCCTCGTCTCATATTCCAACTCCCAAGCTGCCCGCTAAGACTTGCCCACCAATAGAGAAGCGTCGGCCGCTGGAACAGAAATATGACATCCTTAAGCAGCTGGCATCAGTACCAGCCAAGTTGTCGATCCCGGATGCCATGAGTTTATCAGTAGACCTCAGGGAGGAACTCATAGTAGCCTTGCTCAGCCCCCAGGAGATTCAAGTCGAGGTAGCTACCACCGAGATTTACCATATGGATCCTGCTTCAGTTGAATTCGATGCGGTGATTCCTTCACCTATCTGGATTAAAATTCCATCATGCAAGGACACATCAAACCATTGTATGTGTCTGGTACGCTAGATGATGTTGAGATCCGTAAAGTCTTTATTGACAATGGTTCTAGAGTTATCCTCCTTCCCCTACGGAAACTCCGTATGTTGGGCTATAATGAGGGTGATTTAATACCCTCTTCCAGAACTCTGCTAGGTTACGATAAGAGTGAGTAGAATCCAATGGGAAAAATTAAGCTAAAGACCCATTTTGGAGACCTTTTGGCCTATTCAAAATTCCTAGTGGTTCGAAAGAACACAACATTCAATGCCCTACTTGGAATTTCATGGCTCCATAAGCACAAGGTTGTTCCCTCATCCTACCACCAGTGCATTATGTATTGTGTCAATGCGAAGAGTGGTATATTTCACGCCGACAAGGCCCCTTTCGTGCTGTCTGAGTCACACTACATTGACGCCAGGTTTTATGAGAAAAATAAGAAGAAGCCCTCGGTCGATGGTGTCGAATGGATCCCCGCTCCAAATGGTCTGGAAATGCTCCTTGATAACCCACTCAGATATCTTGTCAGAGATTATGTACTTCTCATCAACCATATTGAGAGTAGGGGTTCATGTCCGGACACACACTCAACTGTCCTCACAACTTAAGCCAAAATGGCCGAGCGTGACAATGTGGGAATGTTCTCTAACCCTCAATTTTGGGGCGAATACTTGATCGAGGACGCCCGCAATGCCTCGCCTATAGATTCCCATGAACCCGTGCTGGGAGCTCTCCCCTCATTAGGTCAAGAAGATGAGTATTTGGGAGAAGAGGAGGAGAAAGATCTCATGGATGCACCTCCCGAATTTGAGGAAGGTATCTCTACAATGGTGGATGATCTCAGGTAGATAAACCTGGGTACAGAGGAAGACTCGAGGTCCACTCTCATTAGTGCATCCATGTCTGACGAGTAGCATGAGGTATATGCCACTTTCCTGAGGCAACATTGAGGTGTTTTTGCCTGGAATTTCACAAAAATTCTAAGACACAATCCTGATGTGGCGACGCATCACCTAGGTCTGCCAGAGGACCACCAGGGCTAAAAACAGGCCACCAGAAAGACACACCCCTCACATGCTGCCAAAATAGATGCAGAAGTCGATAAGAACATTAAATAATGCTTCATTCGGGAGGTCCAGTACCACATATGGTTGGAAATAATTGGGCCGGTAAAGGAAAAAAACGAACAAATCTGCGTCTGAGTTGATTTCAGAGATCTGAATCCGCATGGTCCGAAAGATGATATCCCGGTCTTGGTCACCGAGTTATTAATCGATGAAACGGCCGGGTATGAGGCACTATCCTTCATGGACGGATATTCTGGGTATAATCAAATCAGGATGGCCCGATAAGATGAAGAATCCATTGCCTTCAGGGCCCCTCAAAGAATATTATGTTACATGGTTATGCCCTTTGGTCTCAATAATGTTGGAGCCACATATCAGTGTGGCATGCATCTTATATTTAAACCATACTTGGGGAGATTCGTTGAATCCTACATGGATGACTTGGTGGTTAAGTCCAGGCAGTGATCAAATCACCTGTCAAACCTTGAGACCGTCTTCAACCAACTTCGGTAGTATAGCCTGAAGATGAATCCCTTGAAATGCGCCTTCGGGGTTACCTTAGGGAAATTCCTTGGCTTCGTCGTACACCATCGTGGAATCAAAGTTGAACCAAAAATGACAAAGTCTATCCTCGGCCTCCCCCCCCCCCCCCCCGCAATCTCACCATGTTGAGAGCATTCCAAGTGAACCTTTCCTACATCAAGCTATTCATAGCCAACCTGGCTGGAAAATGTTTTCCTTTTACCAGGTTAATGAAGAAGGGTGTCACATACTAATGGACAGATGACTTCCAAGAGGCCTTCGATAGCCTAAATAAGTATCTCTTAAACCCGCTGGTGCTCATGCCCCCCGTTGAAGGATGACCCCTCATCCTATATGTGATGGTCCTAGAACGGATGCTGGGAGCCTTCCTCACACTGAAAAATGATGTTGGTTGTGAAAGCAGTCTCTATTACCTCAATCAAACGATGATTGATGTTGATACATGATACTCAATCATCTAGAGGAGTTGTTTGGCCTTGGTCTTTGAAGTTTAAAAGTTGTGAAATTTTCTACAGCATCATGAAGTCCATTTGGTCTCGCGTAGTAACCTGCTCAAGTACATTATCAGCCCCCCGATACTAACCGGGCACCTATCCCGATGGGCAGTCATACTACAACATTTTGACATCTGGTTTGTGCCTCAGAAAGCTGTAAACGCCTAGGCATTAGCAGTTATTCTGGCGGAGCACCCTTCAATAAGGACTGCCGTAGCGGACGCCGAGCTACCTGATAAAGACATCTTCCCTGTTCAAGAGGAGTTACCAGCAAGGGAAATGTACTTCGATGGTGCATCCCCAATCCCAACTAGGAAGTGGATGGAAGATCCCAAATTTAACAAGGTAGGTTTGGGGACAATACTCATGTCCTCGGAAAAGGTAGTATTGAAATATTCCTTCCTCCTGTCAGAAGGATTTACAATCAATGAAGCAGAGTATCAAGACCTCATTGTAGTCCTGGAGCTCGCACTAAAGGCACAAGTACATAACCTTAAGGTCAATGGTGACTTGAAACTGTCCATCAAGCCATTAGATGGTGACTATTATATAAAAAAGGATGAGTTGATTCCCCTGTTTTACCATGTACGAGGGTAAATGGACAAATTCTCCACAGAACAGACATTGAACTATATTCCCCAGTCTCAGAATGCCCAGGCTGATGCATTAGCCAACACGGCCATAGCCCTGGCCGAGCCAGACCAGGATGATACATTTATCATCATCACTCATTACCAAATGGTCTTGCCTTTTGTTCAAACTAAGATAGATGAAATCAACGAAGTCAGTACTGTCCTAGAGCCATATGCTCCTCCCACTGATGGATGACCCCCATTGCAAACTACCTTCAACGGGGAGAACTTCTATCAGATGTGGCTGAACGAGAGCCAATACGGATAATGATAATCAACTTTGTCCAATATGGCGGCGCGGGTTAGCAAGAGGTCCTCTACAAACGAGGCCATGACAGAATCCTCCTCAGATTCACTAATGGAGAAGAAAATGATACTGTCATGACTGAAATACATGCCAGAGTATGTAGACCACATCAGCTGGGGTCCAAACGTTCCAATCAGGTTCAAAGTCTTGGGTACTATTGGCCCATGGTGGCACGATATCGTGAGCGCTTTATCAAAAAATTCCACTCAAGCCAAATTCATGCCAACTTCATACACCAACCCCCAAAGTTACTTCATCAGGCTATGTACTTATAGAGACCCATCATTTTCTTACATTACTATTAAATCATTTCAATGATAAACAACATAATAGTATTACACAAGGAGGATCCAGAGGTTTAGTGTCTTGGGAAAACTAGGACCATACATAACAAATACAACATTAACCATAAACATTTATTTAATTTCATCTTCTCTAGATTCTTATTGGCACTTGTCCTCTCCTTAGTATATGTAGCCACATGAGGATATACAAAAAAAAGGGTTATATAGAAGCCCAGTAAGAGGATAGATAAGAAAAATACATCATGGGGTGAGCATAATCATGACATAGGCAAAAGATAATGAACCTGATAGGAGAATAAACATTAAACTTGAAATGTGGCAATGCATATAAATGAAACATCATGTCTTAGTAGTTAACTACCACACATAATTGTGAACAAATATAGCATCTTTTTCACACATAATTTCCCATTTACTCATGAGATTCATCACTTTACCCAATGTAATGGAGCGCTGAATAATTCTGGGCGCACCCGTCACATTTAAACATTCATATTGCGCTATATAATTCTGGGCGCACCCGTCACATCATACAATTATCAATATCATGCTTGAAACATAGAACACATATCAAACATATACATAAATAACTCATGGAAAGAAATGGTTTTCATATCATAATAACACATTCATATGCTTTGGATTCAAAAAAGAAAGAGGGAACAACATACATGATATAAGAACCATCATCCTTGAATGAAAGGTAAAAGGTGAGATCTTGAATGAAGAGTTCTTTTGGAAAACATTTTGATGGACATAAAAACCAGTGACAAAGATTTATATCCCTGAAAAGTAAATGAAATGTTGAAAAAATGATCTTTGAAGAGTAACCATATCCAAAATGGAGTGAAAGAGGGAGAACCCGAAGGAAGAAAATTGGGTTCGAGATTTCCCCTTACCTTGTACTCGAATGACTACTTCTCTTTAATGTCCAGTATAATGACATTATATTCATTAATTGGAAATTCCAGAAACTTTTTTATATTAATAGGGTTCATTCTGGTTTCATTATTTCATATTATTTTCCTTTGGATGACTTATAGATTTTGAAAACATTGATCGGGGATGTTCGTTTTCATGGTTTTCTTGAGCGGTCCCCTTGTATTCTTAAATTGATGTTTGTCTAGATCATGGGTAAACATACAGAACTGATATTACATGTTCTTAATTATATTACAGAATATTTAATGATTTTATAATGAGTTATATTAGATCCATGAGTACAAATCATTAGATAAGAATTAAATGAATATTATTTGGGTTAATTTGAGCGGTTATTTGATCACAACGAACTCATTTTAACTTTTACTTAGTAATTTGGTCATAGGTTATTTCCAGAACTTAAAATGGAACATAATACATATAAAGTATTCTAGTTCAACCATAAAAATGGTTTCATGACCAGATCTGAAGGTTGAAATGGAAGAAGAGAGCATGTTGTTTTTGAAGGTGATAAATTATCACCACATGAACAACGTTCTCTTAAAAAAATAAAAGGAAGAGGGAAAAGGGGTGGGGTGATATAATATCCCATTAGAATCATAAAAATACAGAATATGTATAATAATGGAGCTACAAATCAATTTGGATGAGTATAGTTGGGGAGAGATCAAGAAAGGAACTTGAACTTGAAAGGATTTTAAAGGTGAAGAGAGAGAGAAATTACCTCTAGAATCTTCCTCTTGAGATCCTCATTAAGGAAGATAGGCTTGGTCTTTTGATGTAACCAGAAGCTTTTGGACCTGGGAGAGTTTCTAGGAATGTTGTTTGGGCAGAGTTTAGAGAAGGCTTGGAGCTTGAGAGGTGTGAGGAAAAGAGGGAGTGAAGGGTGGCTTTTATAGTGGAGTGGAGAGGGGTTTCCTTAATATAAAATTGATTAGTTTATTAATTTCACCTATGAAAAGGAATAGTGAGTCTTGGATGAAAAATAATAGTAATTTTATAGTGTAATCCCGAACAAAGTGGTCTCACATCAGCAGAACATCATCGGTGACTCAATTAATACATTATTTAGCATTTGTTGTGAATTATCAGATTCCACTATTCATCAAAAATTCAAGTATCTCAGAAAATTCCCAAAAATTTACCCCTACCATTTTTTGATGTGTAGAATCCAAAAATGAAGTCCATTTTTCAAAAATAATTTTCTAAATATTATTAATTTAATATTTAATTAAAATCATAATTTTCATAAAAAACCGTTTTTAAGATTAAAACTGAATTTCTAGTTCTTTAAAAAATTACGTAGGGTCTTATAAAATTATCTAAAATATATTAGACAATTATCCATTAATTTATGAATACATTAATGGAAAATATATATTCTTTTAAATTAATTAATTAATTATAATTAATTATTTATTACTTATAAAATACCAAAAACGTTTACTAAGGTCAAATTGTCATTTTCTAAGATGTATAAATTTTATTTTATTATTCATAGGTAATTTTCCTCTTATTTACTATTCATAAGGGCCATATTACTATTCATAAGTGTAGGTTACTATTCATAAGGGTAGGTTACTATTCACCAAAAATTATTTTTGATTCATTAGACTCCAAAAACTATCCTGAACACAATCGTGTATGTCGGATTTTTAAAATTTCAAACATAGGGGTGACAAAATTATGTTTAAAGTTCACTTATCACTTAGTAGTTCATTATTTTGTGTTTTTATGACATAAATATATGAAGGGAATTTACCATTGAAATACTTTGGGTCGTTACATTCTTCCCTCCTTAAGAAATTTCGCCCCCGAAATTTCACCTTACAAAAACAACTAAGGGTACTTCTACTTCATTACCTCTTCGGGTTCCCAAGTTGCTTCCTCAAACTTATGGTTCCTCCACAACACTTTGACAAGGCGGTTTGTCTTGTTGCGTAGAACCTTATCACATCGGTCCCAAATTTTTACCGGATGCTCCTCATAGGAGAGATCTTCTTCCAACTGCACCACCTTTGAGTTTAGTACATGTGAGGGGTCTGGTATGTACTTATTCAGTAGTGATACATGAAACACATCATGAACTTGAGCCATATTCGGTTGAAGTTCCAGACAATAGGCTACAGCTCCTATACGGTCAAGGATCTCAAAGGGACCAATGTACCTTGGGCTTAGCTTCCCTTTCTTCCCGAATCTCACGACTCTTCCATGGAGTTATCCGAAGGAAAACTTTATCTCCAACATCGAACTCCAAGTGCCTTCGACGATTATTAGCATAGCTCTTTTGCCGACTTTGAGTAGCTTTGATGTGCTTCTGGATGACTTGAACCTTCTCAGTCATCTCCTGCACATGATCGGGTCCAAGTAGCTTTCGTTCCCCAACTTCATCCCAACAAGTTGGAGTTCTACATCGCTTCCCATAAAGAGTTTCATATGGATCCATCTGGTTACTCTAGTGGAAGCTATTTTTGTATGAGAACTCAACCAATGAGAGATGCTGATCCCAACCACCTTGGAATTCAATAGAGCAGGATCATAGAATATCTTCACGCATCTGAATAGTCCATTCAGACTGGCCATCAGTTTGGGGGTGATAGGCCGTGCTGAAATTTAATTCAATACTCAATGCATGTTGATAGCTCCTCCAGAACTTAGATGTGATCCTTGGATCACAGTCAGAGACAATTGAGAGTGGAACTCCGTGCAGTCTCACCACATCCTTCACATATATCTTTGCAAGTTGTTCAAGCGATAGGTCTTCCCAAATTGCGATAAAATGGGCAGTCTTGGTGATTCAGTCAACCACAACCCATATCGCATTATTCCCCTTTTACGTCTTCGGGGGACCCATGACAAAGTCCATAGTAACATATTCCCATTTCCACATGGGTATAGGTAATGGCTGCATCATACCTTTGGACTTTTGTCGCTCAGATTTAACTTGCTGTCATACCAAGCACCTTGATATATATTCCACAATCTCATTCTTCATGTTATCCCACCAGAAGTGTTCTCAGAGATCATGGTACATCTTGGTACTCCCAGGATGGATAGTGAAAGTTGAGTTATGTGCATTATCCAATAGATCCTTCTTTATCCCGGTGGATGACGGCACACAAAGCCGCGTTCCAAACCAAATCACACCATCATCGTCGATATGGAACTCTTGCATCTTCCGTTCCATTACTGCATTCACCCTCTTTTGTATTTCCACATCATCCCTTTGTGCTACCTTAATCTTCTCTTGGATTGATGGTTATGGAATCATTTGGGCAAGGTAGGATGTATCCCCTGCCCTTATGATTTCCAAATCCATCCTTTTCATATCCATGAAGATAGGGTATTTCTCAATCCTCATCATGGATAGAGTAGCAGGTTCTTTTCTACTTAGAGCATTAGCTACCTTGTTATCCTTCCTAGGATGATAGTGAACAGAGCAATTGTAATCCTTGATTAGCTCTAACTATCTCCTTTGATACATATTGTGCTCTTTTTGTGTGAATATATACTTTAGGATCTTGTGGTCGGTGTATATGTCACACTTCTCGCCATAAAGGTGGCGCCGCTAGATTTTCAAGGAAAAAATCACTACTGCCAGCTCTTGATAATGAGTCGGGTAGTTCTTCTCACAGATCTTCAACTATCATGAGGCGTAGGCTATTACATTATCATTTTGCATGAGTACACAACCCAATCCTTTCCTTGAAGCATCACTGTATATCAAAAAACTTTCTCCACTTTTCGGTAGTGTGAGTACAGGTGCAGTGATCAGCCTTCTCTTTAGCTCATTGAATCTTCCCTCACATTCTTCCGACCATACATAATTTACCCCTTTCCTGGTTAACATAGTTAGAGGGGTTGACAATCGTGTGAAGTTTCTCACAAAACGTCGATAGTACCCAGCTAATCCAAGAAAACTACGGATTTTTGTGACACTAGAGGGCCTGGGCCATTCCTCAATTTCATTTTTCTTTGAAGGATCCACAGAAATTCCCTCACTTGTGATCACATGTCCCAAGAACGTGACATGATTCATCCAAAAGTCACATTTTCTAAACTTGGCGTACAAATTCTCTTTTCTCAATGTCGCCAACAAAAGTCTTAGATGTTCTTCCTGTTCCTCCTTTCTCTTGGAGTATATGAGAATATCATCAATAAACACTACCACAAATTTGTCGAGGTAATTTCTAAAGACTCTATTCATCAAATCCATGAAGATTTCAGGGGCATTAGTAAGTCCAAAGGGAATCACCAAAAACTCATAGTGCTCATACCTTGTACGGAAGGCAGTCTTCTGAATATCTTCATTCTTCACCTTTACCCGATGATATCCAGAATGAAGATCCACCTTTGAGAAGTATTGAGCTCCTCTTAACTGATCGAACAAGTCATCAATCCTTGGGAGAGGATACTTGTTCTTTATAGTGATCTCGTTGAGTTCCCGATAATCAATACACAGCCGCATGGTTCCATCCTTATTCTTCACAAAGAGCACTGGCGCACCCCAATGTGATGCACTAGGGCATATGAACCCTTTGTCCAGATGCTCTTGTAACTTCTTCATTAACACCTCCAATTCGATAGGAGCCATCCTATAGGGAAACATCGAGATAGGAGTAGCTCCAGGAATGAGTTCAATTGAAAACTCTACCTCACGATCTGGGGGAATTGTGGGTAACGCTTCGGGAAATACATCACTGTATTCCCTCATGATGGGAATCTCCTCAAGGTTGGCACTTTCGTTCGACTCAATCATTTGGGCGAGGTATGCTTCTTCATAGGGAATCAACACCCACACTATTGAAGGATTTTTCAAAGGATATTCATGATCATTATTTCTTTTTTAGAGGAGCATGGGATGGTTCAGAATATGAAAATATATTTCCTTTTCCTGACAGTTTATATGTGCTCTATATAAAGAGAGCCAATCCATTCCCATTATAGCGTATAATTCCACCAAGGGAAGTATTACGAGATTTGACGGAAGAATCTTCCCACATACGTCAATAGGAGAAGATTCAAACACATGGGTTGTAATGATTGCACCACTTGCTGTTTTTATAGATATCTCTACTTCAAGGTTTTGGGGCTTCTATTCTATAGTTCTAGAAAACTTGCAAGATATAAAGGAATGCATAGAACCAGAATCAAACAAGACTTTTTCCATTCTGGAGTGAATATGAAGTGTACCTTATAAGACTTCATTATCATGATCCACCTCCACAGTAGTGATGGCATAAGCCTTCCCTTTTTCCTTTGGCATTGGTGGTTTCTGGTGACGATTACCCTCGAGAGCTCAAGGATTAGTGCACTGATTTGAATAGTGCCCTAGCTCCGTACAATTGTAGCATTGAACCACGATTGGTTCTCTCCTTTCATCAGCTACATTATCCTTCCTTTTCATTTCTTTTCGATACTCGTGAGCAAGGTGTCCTTCATTCCCACACTTGAAGTATTTCCCTGTCCCTTTGATGCAGTTCCCATGGTGCAACATCCGACATTTTTGGCATGTGGGTCGTTGTGTTTTCTTCCCACCCTTTTCATTAGATCCACCGGCTTGAAACTCCATCTTTATTTTCTTATCACCATAGCCATGGGACCATTCTCCAAACTCCATCTCCACTTTGAGAGAACACCGAAAATCTTCTTCATAACTCCCAAAGTATGGAATTGCAATATCCTTTCGAAGATGTGGTATTAATCCACTAAAGAATCTATCAATTTTTCTATCATTGTTGATAACAAAACCTGAATCATAACTTGCGAGCATTGTGAAATTTGCTTCATAGGTTGTGAAAGAATCTACTTATTTTTTCTTGAGCTCTATGAATTGTCTCTCCATCTTCGTGTGAAGAGTTCTTGGGAAGTACTTATTAAGAAACCTTATCTTAAAGTCTTCCCATTACATCTCTTCAATTTCCTCCCTTGGCTTGGTGTTTTTAATCAAAACCCACTATTGATCAGCTTCTCCATCTAGAAGATAAACGGCTAGAGTCACCTTCTCCGTCTCGGAATACTGATGAACAGAAAATATCTTCTCCATGGAGTTGACCCACTGTTCCGCATCTAGTGGATCAGAAGATCCACAAAACGTCGGTGGTCGTTGCCGCATAAAACATTCGATAGCTAGTTTCTCTCTCTTTGGTGAAGGAGGACATTCCCCGTTATTATGGTTATTATTCATAACCTGAGATAATTGGGTAAGAATCGCCATGAAGTTTTGAACTCCACCTCCAAAATCATTGGGGATGTCGTTCGGGAAATCGTTGCATTGGCCCTCGCAAGAGTTGTTGGCCTGATTTCTCCTGGTTCCCACCATTTTCTAAAATAGAATAGGTTAGAACAAAACATAAGTAAAAATGTCATGAATAACTTATCCATTTAAACAATTATACCAAAAACATAACATATGGGATCCCTAGGTAAATATCTTTGTGTGAATATTTGTACTTAGTTTCATGTTGTAGGTTTTCTCTAGGGTTCACTACTCCTAATTCCCAAATTAACTAAACCTTTACTCTAATACTAACTATAGTGACCCGGCCTTTTCATAAATTACTATTACATCATTTCAATGACAAAATACATAATAGTATTACACATGGAGGATCTGGAGGTTTAGTGTCTTGGGCAAACTAGGACCATACATAACAAATACCACATTAACCGTAAACATTTATTTAATTTCATCTTCTCTAACTTCTTATTGGAACTTGTCCTCTCCTTGGTATATGTAGCCACCTGAGGATATACATTAAAAGGGGTGATCTAGAAGCCCAGTAAGAGAATATATAAGAACAATACAACATGGGGTGAGCATAATCAGGTCATAGTCAAAAGATCATGAGCATGAGAGGAGCATAAACAATAAACTTGAAATGTGGAAATGCATAAAAATGAAACATCATGTCTTAGTGGTTAACTACCACACATACTTGTGAACAAAGCTAGAATCTTGTTCACACATAATTTCACATTTACACATGAGATTCATCACTTTACCCAATGCGTTGGAGCGCTGTATAATTCCGAGCGCACCCATCACATTTAAACATTCATATTGCGCTATATAATTCCGGGCGCACCCGTCGCATCATAACATTATAATTATCATGCTTTACCCATATAACACATATCAAACATTTACATAAATAACCCATGTAAAGGAATGGGTTTCATCTCATAATAACACATTCATAAGCTTTGGGTTCCCAAAAGAAAGAGGAACAACATACATGATTCAAGAACCATCAACCTTGAATGAAAGGTAAAAGGTGAGATCTTGAAAGAAGAGTTCTTTTGGAAAACATTTTGATGGACATAAAAACTAGTGAAAAACATGTATATCCCAGAAAAGTAAAGGAAATGACGATCAAATTATCTTTTAGGAGTAACTATATCAAAAATGGACTGAAAGAGGGAGAACCTGAAGGAAGAAAATTGGGTTCGATATTTCCCCTTACCTTGAACTCGTGTGCCTCCTTCACATTAATGTCATGTATAATGACATTATATTAATTAATTAGAAATTAAATAACCTTTTATACATTAATAGGGTTCATTCTGGTTTCATTATTTCATATTATGTTCCTTTGGATGACTTATAGAGTTTGAAAACATTGATCGGGGATGTTCGTTTTCATGGTTTTCTTGAGCGGTCCACTTGTATTCTTAAATTGATGTTTGGGTAGATCATGGGTAAACATACAAAACTGATATTACATGTTATTAATGATATTAAAGAATCTTGAATTATTTTATAATGATTTATTTTAGATCCATGTTGATGAATCATTATATAAGAATCAAATGAAGATTATTTTGGTTAATTTGAGCGGTTTTTGGATCACAACGAACTCGTTTTAGATTTTACTTAGTAATTTGGCTATAGGTTATTTCCAGAAACTAAAATGGAAGATAATACATATAAAATATTCTGGTTCAACCATAATAATGGTTTCAGGACCAGATCTGAAGGTAGAAATGGAATAAGAGAGCATGATGTTTTTGAAGGTGATAAATTATCACCACATGAACAACGTTCTCTTAAATAAAATAAAAGGAAGAGGGAAAGGGGGTGGGGTGATATAATATCCCATTAGAATCAAAAAAATACAGTATATGTATAATACTGGAGTTACAAAACAATTTGGATGATTATAGGAGGGGAGAGATCAAGAAAGGAACATGAACTTGAAAGGAAATTAAAGGAGAAGAGAGAGAGAAATTACCTCTAGAATATTCCTCTTGAGATCCTTCTTTAGGAAGATAGGATTGGTCTTTTGATGAGACCAGAAGATTTTGGACGTGGGGGAGTTTCTAGGGAAGATTTTTGGGCAGAGTTTAGAGAAGGCTTGGATCTTGAGAGGTGTGAGGAAAAGACGGAGTGAAGGGTGGCTTTTATAGTGGAGGCGAGAGGGGTTTCCTTAATATAAAATTGATTAGTTTATTAATTTCACCTAAGACAAGGAATAGTGAGTCTTGGATGACCAATAATTTTAATTCTATAATTTAATCCCGAACCAAGTGGGATTACATCAGCAGAACATCATCAGTGACTCAATTAATACATTATTTAGCATTTATTGTGAATTATCAGATTCCACTACTCATCAAAAATTCATGTATCACAGAAAATTCCCAAAAATTTACCCCAACCATTATTCGACGTGTATAATCCACAATTGATGTCCATTTTTCAGAAATAATTTTCTAAATATTATTAATTTAATATTTAATTAAAATCATAATTTACTTAAAAAACAGTTTTTAAGATTAAAACTAAATTTATAGTTCCTTCAAAAACTACGTAGGGTATTATAAAATTATCTAAAATCTATTAGACATTGATTCATTAATTTATTAATACATTACAGGAAAATAAACATTCTTTTAAATTAATTAATTAATTATAATTAATTATTTATGACTTATAAAATACCAAAAACGTTTACTAAGGTCAAATTGTCACTTTCTAAGATGTCTAAATTTTATTTTACTAATCATAGGTAATGTTCCTCTTATTTAAAATTCATAAGGTCCATATTACTATTCGTAAGTGTAGGTTACTATTCATAAGGGTAGGTTACTATTCATAAAAAATTATATTTGTTTCATTAGACTCCAAAAACTATCTTGAACACAATCATGTATGTCGGATTTTTAAAATTCCAAATATAAGGGTGAAAACATTATTTTTAATGGTCACTTAACACTTAGCAGTTCAATATTTTGTGTTTTTATGACATAAATATAAGAAGGGAATTTTCCATTGAAATACTTTGGGTTGTTAAAAATTCCTAGCCATTTGTCATCTAGGGAATGGATGTCGTGGGACCAAATACTCCCGCCACAACCAAACAACTAAAGAATATCATCACGACAACCGACTTCTTTTCTAAAAGGGTAGAAGATGTACCCCTTAAGGAAATTGGGGCATGAAGCATTTCCAGCTTTTTTAAAACCAATATCATCACCAGATTTAGTGTCCCTCATACGATACTAACGGATAACGGCACCAACTTATGCTCTTCTGAATTAGAGAAACTATACCAAGAATATGGTATCAAGGCTAACCACTCATCCCGCTACCATGCAGCGGGCAACGGACAGATAGAGGATTTCAACAAGAACCTATCCAAAATACTCCAGAAAATGGTGGACAAAAACAAGAAGTCCTGTCCCGATAAACTCTTCCATGAATTGTGGGCTTACTGAACCACAATCTGCATCGCTACTCGGGCTACTCCGTACTCATTAGTATATAAAACAGAAGAAGTTCTGCCCATTGAGCGCCTATTGTGCTCGCTCCGTGCTACCGTTTGTGATCAATTATCCAATGATGAACACTCAGAAAAGTGTCTAGGTGAATTGGAACATCTAGACGAGAAGCGGTAGCACACTATGCATCATATGGATGTGTACCAGAACTGGATTTCACCAGCCTTCAATAAAAAGGTCTATCTTCGGTCGTTCTTGGAAGGAGAATTGGTGTTGGTCCTCCAGACCCCAATGAAAACCAGAAAGAAACCTCCAATGCTGGAGCCCGGGTGGGAGGGACCATATGTTATACAAATGGTCTACTCCAACAGAGCATATTCCCTGATCTCCATGGACGGGCAGTTCACCACCGCTCCTACAAATGCGAGATTCCTGAAAAAGTATTTAACACAATAACTAAAAGCAGTTATCGTCTGAGCTACAAGATGTTAAACTACAAAGCACCCAACTGTCCAAAATATATGACCTTAAACGAAGAGTATTCCTTCCTCACCAAAATAACTAAATGCAGTTATCGTCCGAGCTGTAGGACATTAAACTGCCATGCACCCTACGGTCCATTCTCTATGACCTTAAACTAATTGTATTTCGTCCTCACCTCACGATGTTAAACTGTACGGATTTTGGATAACTACATATGGATTGATTCCAGCCCTCGCAGGATACATAGCGACACCGGGGTTCCCTATCCTGGCCCAGCCACCCCGGATAAAAAGATTTTAAAAAATGCCCCTCTCCCCTGTGTATGGATCAGACCTGCACAGGGTATACTTTATTAAGATAAATACATATGGCTTGATTCCTTCCCTCGTAGGATATGTAGCGAAACCTGGATCCCCTATCCAGATCCAATAGCTCCCAAATGAAATAATGGTTAAAAATTTCCCCTTCCCCCGTGTACGAACCAGCCCAGTACGGGGGGGGGGGGTAATACTTTAAAAGAACTACATAAGGCTGGATTACAGCCCTCACATGATACGTAGTGATACGAGGGTCCATCAACCTGGCTCAACCATCCCCAAATGAAAGTTAAAAATTCCCTCTCCCCCGTTTACGGACCAACCCTGCATGAGGTGTATTCGTCGTCCATACCTCATGATGTTAAACTGCACAAACATGGGTAAAAGAAAAAAAAATCCCCACTCTCCCTCAGTGAATGGATTAAAACCACACAGGGTGTATTTTCTTTCAGAAGACTACGTAAGGCTTCACTCCTGCCCTCGCAGGATATGTAGCGATGCCATAATTCCACACCCTAGCCCAACCACCTCAAATGAAGCCAAAAATACCCCCTTCCTCGGTATGAACTAGACCTGCATGGGGTGTGTTCCATTAAATGAACTATGTGAGGATTGATTCCTGCCCTCGCGGGATACCTAATGATGCCAGGGTTCCCCATCCTTGCCCATCCATTCAAAAAAAATGCTCACTCCCACCGTGTACGGACCAGACCTACACTGGGTGTCTTCTTCATCCTCACTGTATAACATTAAACTGCATGGACTTCATCCCAACTACAAGACGTTAAACTGTATGGACTTCGTTCGCACCGCACAATGTTAAACTACATGGACTTCGTCCCCACCGCACGACTATAAACTGGGCGGACTTCATCCATAACGCACGACGTTAAACTGCACATACATCATCGTGACCCACCCAAGATATAGGGAGAAACAAGCTGGAAATATTCCTTTCGTATTTGGATGAATCCCCTCCATACATCAGACTCCATGAACCAGATAATTATGGATCTTCATAACCATTCATGGCCATCCGAAGTGGAAAGTTATCGACCCGAGGACCCCATTGCATGACTATGCATACCAAGCCCTCAGTGGCTCTGCATATTGTTAGCCCAAAGCCCGTCTACCAAAGGCAATATTTACTTTGGTGATACTCTTCCCGGCTCCATACGCTTACCGGCCTTAGATCCCCCATATCATATCTCCCGATCTAGAAATTTATGGAGCAGTGGTTTACATGTTCGTCCCCCTATTCACATCTAAATGTTGACTGGGTATTCCTACCCTGTTAGCCTATGTATCCGCCCGTGGTTCACAAGACGACCTGAATCTACGAACATCAAGCCAGGGCTTGGATACATTGACTCACTGAAAAATTATAGTGAAGATGTTTCTTGTATGCTTGAACACCATTATCCCCGCATGCCGAAATTCGTTCTGTGAGCAATCTCCGATTTTCATAATCATTCATGGCCATCGGAAGTGGAAGGTCATTGAACTGGAGACACCCTTTCATGAATATACATATGATTCCCTCAGTATCTCTTCATATTGATAGTCCCTTGCCTGTCTACCAAAGGCAAGATTTCCTCAGGTGGTACTCTTTCTAGCTTTATATGCTTACCGGCCTCAGAGACACCACACCACATCTCCTGATCTGGGAAACATCATAGTTACATTTTACAACCCTCATTCCCCAACCTGTTCATAGTATATCAGAGCTTGTTAACACAATTATCCTTCGATTGATTGAAGCAATGGTCACCCAGTGGTCCAAGATCTATGACCACTAAACTAAGAGTACTTCATGCCTAACACATGATGTCAAACTGCATGGAGTGAAGGTACACCCCCACGTGCATGAGAAATCAGCACAGGGAGCTCTCTAAGCTTTAACACTAACCAGGGACGAATATTCAGACATGTCCAGATATTTTCTTACCAAATGACAGACATCATGGAACGAAAAATCATGAATCCTCATAACCATTCACGACCATCGAAAGTGGAAAGTTATTGACTTGTGAACACCTTTGCATGACTATGCATACCATGCCCTCAGCGGCTCTACATATCGATAGCCCCTGGCCTGTATACCAAAGGAAATATTTCCTCATGTGATAATCTTCCTAGCTCCGTATGCTTACCGGCCTCCGAGCCCCCATATCATTTATCCCAATCCAAGAATCCCCAGAACCGTGATTTACACCAATCAACCCCTCTCCACGTCTTGGGAAAGCTGATATGTTCAAGCCCATTTACATTCTAATCAAGAGCATCATTTGCAAATATGTCCTTACCGCATGATGTTAAAATGCACAGAATATTTTTTCTATCCTCGTTGCATGATGTTAAAACTGCACAACATTGGAAAAAATTCCCCCCGTCCTTGTTGCATGACACTAAACAGCATAGCATCCTTTAACAATGCTCCTCATCCTTACCGCATGATGTTAAACTGCACGGAAGTCGTCTTTACCACATGACGTTAAACTGAACGAAATCCATCCTTGTCGCATGACGTTAAATTACACAGTCAAACCTATCATCGGTTCAGTAAGAAACTGAGGCTTTCCTCTATCCCTTAGTGCACGGGTCAGACCGTCACAAACCACCCTCTCACATTAGTGTGAGTAGGAATGACTTAACCCATTCTTAGAAATTTAGCCTCGATGTTTCTCCTATATCCAGGCACCATGTCCTCATAAACCATACTCTGTACTCAGAAAAATCTGAACTCTCATAAACCACCCCTAGTGGTCCTGAATCACAAAATTCCATGGTGTTGCTCGGCTATCAGGAAAATGCAATCATTGACCCAAGGACACATTTTCATGACTATACATACCATGACCTTAGTGGATTTTCATATTGATCACCCCGGGCTCATCTACCAATGGAAATATTTCTTTAGGCAATACTTCTCTCCATACGCCTCTTGGACCTGAGCCTCCATGTCCTTCCCAGGATTCAGAAACCCTCAGAGATGTAGTTTACCAGCCTCTTTCACGACCCTACCTAAATCTGTTGGAACATATCTGACGAGATTACCGAGAAATAGGAGAAGTATTCCCATTCTAAATGATGTCCCAGTTGCATGACTTTAAATGACACCAGGTTCAAATCATCATCTACGCCAACTAAATGCGTAGGATAGGGACCCTGGGTCCACACTCTTGATTAATACAGATATCCTCAATCCCTTTACAGATGTCACATACCCTTTCTAAGCCACACCCGGTGGTTTTCATAATTCTCCAAGACACCCATGGTGTTTTCTATAATCCGTACATCCATGAATTCCATAGGCCATTATAAATGGAGAGTCATTGACTTAAGGACGCCTTTGTACGACTATGAATACCATTCCCTCAGAGAATCGTCATATTGATTTCCCATGCTCGTCTACCAAAGGCAATATTTCTTTAGGCGATTCTATTCCTACCTCTGTATGCTGATATGACTCACATTCCTTGAGACATTCCCTGCATGTCGTTCAAATATACACATGCTCCCCCCACATGCGTCTGAAGGATATTGAGACATCTTTTAATCAACCAAATTTCATTGGGGTCCTCGCCCCACCATACCTGGTCAAAGTTGTTCGACCTAAAACATCTGTAATGATATTTTTGTTGGTGGGACTTTAAACCATTCACAAAAAAGAGGCTCAAAGCCTGTTAGGGAAAAAACTCGAAAAGGGAGACCTAAGAAAAAGTCAGGCCAGACATGATGGGTCCACACCAAATGGCCCTAGGCATGATTATGGTATTAAAAGAAAAAGGAAAAATGTTTGTGGCAGGTTTTTCTATAAAACCCTAGAAATAGTCAAACTATGCTCTCTAGATCCCAAGATCCAGGGAAAAGTTAGAACATGTTTCTATTTTCCTAAATTATGTTTAATTTTCATTTAGTGAGTTTTTATTTACACAATGATTTATCCAGTAACAGCCAATTTTACAGTAGGGAATGATTGAGAATTATTGTATTCTGTTTGAACAAAATGGGGGGACGTACACAATATGGGGTCTCTCCCTCACAGTAACAAAAAAACAGGGGGGTTTAAGTAAAACAGAGTGTACAAGAATGGCTCTGATAGTCACAAAAGGCCTCGATCGCTCTCTCCATCAGATCGGAAACCGTGTGACGGAGGATGTTGCATGTCTGCTCCAACATGACCCTCTCCCTGGCCTCAACCTTAGCCACAAAACGAGTGTGCCCTATTGTTGATTGGAGATCATTGATTCCTTTCCTGGTGACTTCGAGGTTAGTAGTCAGAGCAGACAACTGATCCCTCAGCATCGCTTCCCATACATCAAATTCATGCAAATCAGTGGATATGGGGGATGCCTGAACTAGAGAGCTATCCTATTGTGCTATCAGCTGATAGAGCTTTATCATGGCTTCATCCAAGGATCAGGTGCCGCATTTAGTGGAAACAAAGTGAAAAAGTTTTCGTTCATTAGTGGAAACTTCCTCACAAGCTGTGAAATCTTTGGAAGCGTGAAAATGAAATTGCTGATAGTCAAAGCCACCTGACCCCAAACCCGGGAAGAGTTGTCGGAGAGCTTGAATTTTCGTTTCCAACTCGGCCAGAGGAGTTTCGGTGACAATCTTGCAAATCTGGGGCCAGGACCACCTGTAGACTACTTGGTGGTCTACCATGACACAAGGATCTTTGGTATCCTTACTAGATAGCACGGGAACGATGTGTGGAATTGTGATCAGCGCAAATATGTGCACACTAGAAGATGGTTCTAAAGATGGATGGTCTGAAGCTTTTATCCCCAGTTCAGGCTTGGGAATCAAGTTGCAATGTCCACTATCGGCAGACATAACATCAGGAATTGTCTCGCTGGGACCCGAGGCCACAGGGTCATCCTCATCCACGTCCATGAAGGTGGGGTCTATCTGAACTTCAGTCGCAGAGGGGCTGGGAGAGGAAAATCCTCTGAGTCTCTTTGATCAACGAGCCATCAGTCGGTCCTCCCTCAGAGCCGATGAGGAAAGTGCGATAGGCACAGAAGCTGAAATAAATCCTAATTTGGGAACTTTCCCGACATCCTTCCCTAGGAACCCATCGGGATAATGTTTTACCCACATTCTTACGTACTCCAAGGATAGGCTGGCAGCCGCCCCTATGCTAGGAAATGGAATTCTGGTGTCAGATCCCTCTCGCATCAGCATCAACCACCATTGAAACAGAGTGTCCAGGTGCAGTCCTCGAGCTTGAGATGGGGGAATGGAAACATGGAGTTTCATACACCCAAACAGGCGGGAAAATGATGGGGGTATACAACTCACATAGAGAAACCCCGTCAATCCGCGCAGAGAGAAACCCATCCCATAGTGAAATCATGTAATAACACTCCTCCAGGATCCCCATGCGGTTTTCAACCATGACACCAGAAGGGGTGGGGTAGAGAGTGAATGAAAATTGGGAGAAGTCACCCAGAAGCTTGATGACTTCATCAGAACTAAGGGAATTCAAGCGAACCCCAGCTATATCGAGCAAAGTATGCTAAAAGATAGTAAGCATGAGGAATGTGTTATGACAATTCTCATAACAGTGACAATGATCTAATATCCAGCCATATAATAATTGAAATGTCCCACTAAAATGGTAGGGTGGCCTTCCCTCTTGCATGTGGCTCAGTAGTTCGTAAATATGTGCCAATGTGGGCATGACCAAATTCACCTAGTGGCCCTCTGCTAATTAAACTGCCATCATCAAGGTGTAAGACCTGACCCCTGGGATAATATCCCGAGAAGGGAATAACCACCAGCTCAAAAACATAGCGAACAGACCTTCCAATCTTATCATATGTGGCACACCAGGGCACACCTCGTAACCCCATGAAAGGTAGTCGCCCGCCTCCAGAACCGCCCAGTAGGAACCTGGGATGATTTTTTACTGTTGAGAAGGTTATGTCCAGGGGCACTTGATCTTCGACACAGGACCAGTGGTGTTTAGAAATAACTCTATCCAGGTGATATAGGGAATAAGAGAGCGGGCACACAAAGCCTGACCCAGTGACCGCTCTGCCATAACTATCGGATCCCTCACCAAAGAAGGCACTTGTTCGACATCATCCCATGCATCAAGAGTAGGTAGAAACCCATCATACATCTCACCAATAATCAGAAGACCTCCCAAATGGTAGATTTCCCACAAGCTAATGCAAACTTCACCATATGGAAGGTGGAAAGTATTAGTCCTTGAACACTAGTGACTGAGCAGGTCAGGCAGGATCAATGATTTTGTGTAAACAAAAAACTGGAAGGCCCACACTATGGATTACAAATTTCCTACTTCCTACGACTCGGGAGATTCCCGGAAATGATAATGGACCCTGAAGGCCTAGGGCCAGTCATTCTAGAAAAGTCCACCAGACTGCAAACCCCACCTTGAAATCCACCCTGCGTTTGGGTCTACTTGAACAATGTTGATTATGGAGGGGTAACTCTTGAGAAAATCTTGTTGAGAGAAGTCTTGTGTTTACTGATCACTTTGGTTCCAAACAGAGCCTCTCAAAATGAAAGTGTCTTTCAGATCAGGATCAAAGATTATCTCCCTCGATTGGGAGAGGTTCTCCAGAATGCACTTCGGCAATGCTTCCATGAATGGTGACGGAAGACCTGAGAATGTAGGGGGAATAGGGGAATTTTCTTGAAGACCAAATCCATAAAGAAGAAGCAAGTTTGATAGTGGATAACCCAGGAGCTCGGGATAGATCAAGTCCTTCAAGACACTGTCATCAAGAATGACAGACCAACTGGGGTCCTCTTTGATACTTTCCGCTCTGCGAATCATAGAAATACGTCTCCCTGAACCAATTTGGAGAGGCTTAGCAGTAGGCCTAGGTGCAAGATGAGGGGGAACCATATTTTCCTCCAGCATTATGAAAACCACAAAAATGGTTATTCTGGAAAAATAAAATCATGAAAAAATACCAATCATATGGAAAAGGAGTAAAGAAACCCTCATGAAAAGTTCCGTAAGAAGGCCTCAAAATGTTGTTTGCGATAACTGTGTCCCATGAACCAACCCTATGAGGAAGAAGTCCGCAGTACTCTGGCCCACAAAATGTTGTCCAGAAAACAGCAAACCAGGTTGCTCCGTGGAATCTTAATCCTGGGTATAAATAATTTGATTCGGAAGACATATGAAAGTTTCATATTCTAGAAGGTTTCAGACCGCGGACCATAAAAACTACGGAGCAAGTTCCTACGGAGCCCGTCGTGACTTACTTTTTAATTAATTAAAGTGTTAGTTCGCGGCTGGGAGATTGTTCAACTGGTGAAGGCAACCACAAATGAGTAATGGGTCGCGGAAGTGGCAGCTGGTTTGCGGATGAGGCGTTTCGCGAAGGAACGACCACGCAGAGACAAAAACAAAGAGATCTCTATTTTCGCAAAGAATTAGATAAAGGACAAAGGATGGACCCTCGTATTTATACGTATAGTCCCCAACTGGTTCCACTCCCCTACCATAGACCATCCATGTTTCAGGACCACTCTACATCAGAATGGCCTCCTCTTCGTTCTGATCGGACAACATTCCGATGGGGAGCATTTGTAGTGTCCTGAAAAATCCCCAAAGGAATAATGAGAATCCCCTTTAATCCAATAGAGATTCTACCCAATTTACCCCACAATGAATCGGGGATGAGTGTAGATAATACTCAAAGGAAGTCATAAGATGGGCTGGTACTCAGACCTATCCTTTGTTAATGGTACGTGGCTGATCCCGCGAAGCACCCCCTCCGTGGACCTCTTTCGTTCGTGGAATGGAGGCGGAAGCCCTCCGCGGGCGCGATGTAGGACGAGAGCCAAACCGGTTCACCGACACGAACTGCCCCAGTCGTGGACCGCGTCGAATAACCCGGACTCCATCCGTTGTCGTTCACGGAATGGAGGCGGAACTCTGAATGGCCAGGAAGCACTCCTTGAGTTTTTTAGGTTCGTGGGGGAGATGTGTTCCTTACCCCCCCCCCCCCCCCGCAGCGAGTTGTGGACATACCAAGTCATCTGTAAACTAGGATTCCGATCATGAGCCTCCACAAAAGGTGCTTCATGACCATAGATGAATCCCTTTCCGCACTCTATAAAAGGAGATCATGGGGGAAGAACAAGGAGGAAATTGAAGATCGATCAGATTCAGGTGGGAAGATTTCAGAGGAAGAAGCTTACGATTTCACAAACAACGAAGTTTCAGTTCGTGAACCATAACATGTATGAAGCTGGAAGTGAATTAATAAGGAATCGAAAACACATAACAACTTGGTGGACCACAAACATAAAATAACTAAGAGAAGAAGACTACGAACCATGGCCCCTCTGCGGATGCACTCCCCACAGACCAGGGAGTTTATGCCCCTTTTCCGATCTGTCGCACCACATAACACCCTCTTACGCAGGTGATGCCCCGACCAATGAACTCCCGAATAGCGTCGCACTCAGCCACCACTGCTCGCATGGACCCCTCCGCGTACCAACCTGGTACGTGGGCCGAAAATGAAGCCGCGGACCAGCCTTGATCGCGGGATTCCCATCAAGTCGCAAACCACCCCGGTCCGCGGATTGCCCATCAGTCCACGGACCACCCTGGTTCATGGAAGGCCTCTCCAACCGTGTATCACCTCCCTACATGAAGGGATCCACCACTCATATACCTGTGGGGACCGCCAGATCCTTCATAGTTCCTATTCCCCTATTTAGATAAAATCCTTCCAATATGGGTTGATCCTCTGCAACCCCCTCATTGGCCCATTCATCGTCTCTAAGATGAGGCCTCCACCAAAGCCAGTAGACCCATGTGATGTAACCTCCAGGCACATCAGTGCACCGTTTTGAGTTCACATACCCATGGTAAAATAGGGTGAAGAGGTTGTTCCAGCTATTTAGAGGATTCCCGAAGAATTCATGGGTTCACATTTCCATGGTAATGCGGAGTCCGAGCCTGGGAGTCCCCTTTTTACCCCTCCACTTGTTAGGACTAGGGAACTTCTCCCCTCCCCAGTGCGTGGCGGACTACCATTAGACGGAACCCCTCATGCACCTCCGTACTTCCCCACGGCCCTGGGCAAGGAAGGGTGTAGTGGGGAAGTGTGATGCTCTATCCTTGTTTGGATCCATGTCCCTCTCCCGATGCGCTTTGTCACCATGGGCATCCATCTTGGAGTAAGCCCTGACTTTTTGGGCTACTAAATGTGTATGCCCCACTCCACTTTCCACGGACGCACCTTTCACAACGTGACCGTCTGGTCCAGGAAGCCTCTTGTTACTCACACCAAGAAAGACTCACGTGGGCTTAGAGTAAGAATTGACCATGACATCCTAACCCTCGGCCTCCTCAGAGTGTAATCCACAATCCAATACACTGGGCTGCCTTAGAGCATAATCCCCACTCCGATTTGAACATCGTAGACTTTGATTCCCCACCATAGGGATACATAGGAAGCCTCCAAGTGGTTCAAGCCCAATCACCATCAGACCCTCAGGTCCACATTCACGTCTGTTCTCTGACACTCCAATTCGAACTAGGTGGAATTTGATCCATGTCCCCTAGGCAGTGTACGTAGGAAGCCTCCCTGAGGTTCAAGACCAATACCTAGCTGTTATGACCATCTTCACATCAGTTCACCATACAAACCCTGGGCAGCATGGAGTGTAAGGTCCATACCAAACCGAACTACATGGAGCCAGATTCCTCTCATGAGGACACATAGGAGGCATGTATCATAGGTTCAATCCAAATGATCATGTCATGATCTGTCTCCCCTGGATAAAATTAAACTCCAAAGTGCCTAGTTAGGAGGCTTTAAATAAGTTTCATCTCAGGGAGTCCAAAATCCTTGGGGTCATTAATCCAACGAGGGATGGTAAAACTCGGGCATAAATGATTCCGAACCCATGCGTCCAACTGACCATTTCCAACTAGGAGTAATCCATGGATACTATTCATGGGTATAATACAATGATTCACAAACATATGAATACGCCTTAAATCAATAATAGAGTCCTGGAACATGCAATAATTCCCCCCCCCCAAAAGGGTGCGATGAGCCCGACTACCCATCATCTCGACCAATGTGAGTTCTTAAGTGTCATTGGACAAATCGCCCAGCGAACGCCTTCATTTGGAAATCAGGTCCATGTATCTTCGGATACGGAACTGTTGGGCATTTTGAACAGATCCGTTACAATCAATCATAAAAAAAATCCCCCTTTAACTGAGCGAAAAAATCATCTACTGGTGTAAAATGATATCTATTATTAAATGTTACCTATTTAAACTTTTGATAGTCTCTACTTAATTGATGTGGACCATAAGCCTTCTTGAAAAAAATATATGGGTCTCCCATGGTGAAATGACAGGGTAAACGAATCCTTCTTCAAATAGGTCATCCCACTGAATCATGAGCTCTCATAACTCCACTGATGTCATATGATAAGAAGGTATTGATATTTTCTATGTACGAACAACCATGTCAACTGTATTGTCTAACCCTCTCTATGATGGAATATCATCGATTTCGCCTATGAAAACATCTAGAATGTAATGAACACCAATGGGAAGATAAAAAAAGGAGAAACATTATTAGGATAAAACACAAGAGCATACAACAAACTCATGATCTCTGGGTAGAAAGGCCATGCAGGAGCTAAACTGGGTCCAACTCCCCTTGACAAACATGATATCACTCATTAGTAGAATGAAAATGAAACACACTAATGATAACAATCATAATCATCTTGATGAGGGACAATCCAATCCACATTGATGATGTCGTCAAACTGATCTAGATGAAAAATTGAAAAATAGTAGACCACCATTGTATCATCCTCTATGAATGAAAAATAAGGTCACTGAAACCCTTGATCATTCTGATTTACAAGAGGTTTTACTAACTCCAATACATAGGGAATATGTTCTATTGGAATTTTATATATTTAACAAAAATATAGATATAAATGAGTTGTAGGCACCGATATAAAATAAATAAATTACAACTAATGATAAAATAAGGATAGTACCTATCACTATTTCTATACCTGCATCGAATTCTGCTAGAAAATCATTTAGTGTGTGAATATGATTCAATCCTACGACACGGGGCTAGAGCCCTATAGTTATTGAAGATTCTGTCTAAACCACATCAGCCTTTGGAGCTGAAAACCCATTACCACAATGAGGTGTAGTCATATCCTAATAAAAGAGTTGCAAATGAATTTCTTTTACAGATGTATCTCTTCTTCAGGGGAATAAAAAAACAATTTCTCATGTGTCTAACCTTTTCATACTAATAAAAAGTCAGATTCACAATGATAGCTTTAGTGTATGGTTCAGATCTAGCTCACTACTGAGTCCCACATCCGCCACTTCCACAATGATCCTTCCAGTTTCTTATTTTCATAAGCACGCTAATGAAGAAACCATTGGATAGAAGAGAAGAAGTTGAAAATAAAACCACTCCTTCCATATCCATCACACCCATCATTTCTCTATCTACTATCTAATCTTATATAGAATGCTTCATCATAAATATATTTGGCATGATATTCGATCATGAAGCATTTAGGAACATCTGATCCTTGGACTGGTAATTCTTTACCACATCTTGAGTGTAACTGAGAAGTCAAACAAACCAGATTGTGTATTCAATGACTGAACGACGTCCCTATGACAGGTTTTAAATTTTTATATACTTTTTAAACATTAGAGACATGGGATAGAACAGTTGAAAGAACAAGGCTTTGAAAACCTTCCAATTTTAGTCCACTTTTATGTCATTCAATATTATGGAATCACACTAACACATACTAGAACCCTTGATCATGAATTCTGAACACTTCACGGTGATATTCGTAGGTGACTTCATGAATTTAAATATATAATCTATCCTATATATCCATTCCTTTTCCACTTGAGGTCTATTCGTTCCACTAATGGATATTTTCTTCTTGTGCAATTATTCTCAAGATCAAACTATATCATCTCAAAATAATTGTTGTTCCCAAAAAATTATGATATGAACTTGGGGAGTATCCCGATCAATAACATGAACTACTCGTATGCAATTATTGATGAGATTATGATCCACTACTGTATTTTATTTTAGAGAACAAGCCACACCTCCCTGAGAAACATGTGAATGATGTCTCAGAGGAATACTACTGACACTGAAATAGAATGAATAATCATACAACAGAGAAAATATAATTTTAAACAAGAAATCCTATAATTAAAAACAATGATTCAAAACAAAATCCAATAATAAGAAGTCATATTCCAACATCACATGAAAACTTGAGTATCTTCAAGAAAAGAGATGACCAGAAAGTTATCACAACATACGTCTCAAATCCCAACAATCATATCTCCAGTCTAATAGATGTCCCTTGTCAAGGAATCTAAAGGATTGACCTCTTTTGATACCAAATTGTAATGAACCGACCGAGAGTTCCCTAAGGCCTGACACCTGACCAAAGCCCTCACATAAACGAAGGGTGTTCTTGATCCCCACAAGCTATCAATAAGAACTAGAGAATTGAAATTAAAAAATATGTGGAATGATTTCAACAAACTTGAATAGACACATAGAATATATAAACCCGAACTGTGAATGAATAGAGGAAATACTATAAATATATCACTTAACTATAAGAAAGGAATTAGAAATAAATGAATGTTATGGTACCCAAAATACTAAGAGACAAGTCCAACAGGAAAAGAATAAAGAAAAAAGAAACTCTATGTGATTGTGTGGATAAACTCCCAACGTCTCACAACCATACACCCAACTCAACTAATATGAAACCTCACCTCTTAATTATTGCAATATTCCTTTCACTACATTATAATAAATACAATGGTCTATAAACAATCTAAGTGGAACATATTGTGTGAGAAAATAGTCTCGATAGGATCCCACCTAGGTGTTCCAGAGCATGTTTTTGTATAACAATTCATGTTTTCTCATTTTAAATAAAACATGGCATGATAGGAAGTTAAGCAGTTTTATAGAAAAAATGGTAATCATTTCCACATTTATCAATGTTTTAAAACCAAAATAAGTATATAAATTAAAAATCACAATTTCAGTGAAAATATTCACATACATAAACATTCATATCAATTATATTCAATGGATACATGAAAAAAATAGAAGCATAGGTATCAGAACACCAAGGATTACAAAAAATTCAGTTAGTAGAATACTCATACCCAGAAAAAATATATTAACATTGTTTAGTGGTACATAAATCCAATTATATACAATCCAAGAGTAGGGGGTTACCCATGATAATGAAAACCCAACATCATATACATACCTTGAGCTAATAATATACCCTCTATGACAAGGGGATCACCCTAAAATGGGAACCCCCACAATGGAAAATAGCCATAAGACAATCCTTCCTCCTAATACCCAATGTAACCCATGTGGTCATTTTTATAATCAACTCAATGATTCAAAGAACATTTAAAAATAAGTTTTACAATACAATTTTCAATTTTTTGAAAATGAACAATTTCATTCAATTTATCAATAACAATGGAAACCCACTTTTAATAAAAATATCATCCCAACACACATAATAAATCATATTAATTTCTTACTAAATTATTTATAAACCAATTTTTATGAAAAAAAAAATACATTTATTCAATCATTTGATAGAGATAGAACCACCGAAATTAAAACTCATGTCGTACATTCCCAAAAAAGGATCCCCCAACCATGAAACCCGATGACACTAAGAGAGACTGTAGAATCCAATTCACACATCATATGATTGATCAAATTGGGAAAGAGGGTTAATAGAGTTTAGGAAACACCATATACCATTATAATGAATTCCCACCACACCAAGAACAAAAAATGAATGACCTTAAAAATGATATCACACCATAGATCTGGGAAAAGGACAAAAAAATAATCCAATTTAGATTAATGGATCTATAAATGCAATCCAAGAGAACAAACCTGATTAATGAATACAAAGAAGATGAAAGTTCTATTACATCGGGATACAAACTGTGAATATAATGAAAATAGAACCCCATTTATATTGTTCTAGAAGGAGAGGAGTAACATAAAATCACAAGGTAGTTTCTTTAGGTCAAGATAAACATAGTTTGGAAAAATAAACAAAACAAAATAGCTACATGTAATTTTTAAAAACTGTCTCTGGTCCATTACACGATATGTAAATGCTGAAATCCAACACACTAGGAAAAATATGTTGCCTCTGACATAAAGAATGAACCATTATTAACTCATGATGTCTATGGTCTTTTCTCATCTTGTATCATCTCAAAATGTGATGCCATTCACATAATGCATCCTAAAACTACTAAATGTTGTGTATCCCAGTTACACAGTGTGAATTCATCCTACAACCCTATAGTAATAGTTGGTTAATGATTAAAGTCAAAAAATTATCTGATTTCAACATTATTGGTATCCTATAAATTTCTCCCTGGTCTAATACCGCCAAAAAGGGAAAATAATAATGTGGATAAAAATAAACCTAACAGATCGATAATTGGATGTTACACTGGTGAATCTGATCTTAAAATATCTTGATAAATATTAAAGATGGGAATAATTAAAAAAAATCCATAATGTAATATAAGTAAAAAAAATTATTCTTTACATTAATGAATATAAATACCATAAAAACTCCATTTACATGATTCTTGAAGAAAAAATCATTTTCACATAGATAATATATTTTAAAAATTAATATTCTTAATATATTAGGATAATAAATTTATTTAAAAACAAATTGATAAAAATTTAATTAATTTTTTATTATAATGATTAATCATGAAGGAATGAAAATTCCTTTCACTGTGAGTACTTTAAAACCAATATTCCTTTCAGATTTTTAGAAGAACGTAAAAAATTATGTCGCTCAAAAAATGTAAAAATAAATCAATTTAAACCATTTTGTAAAAAGTAAACAAGGGTAAAAATTTCATTTGAAAATGATTGGATAATATGGAAAATATACATGAAAATAGTTCTAAAAAATATAAGATAACGATGAAAAATAATTATCATTTGAAAAGAGAAATTATGATGGATTTTCTTAAAAATATTATCAATCATTTTATGTTCCTGTTAGTGGAAAATAGTACATGTAATTAACAATTTCATGAATAAACATTGGATAATAAAATGAAAAGGTATTATTATAAAATGATAATGTTATTTCCTTTAACGGAAATTAAATCATATCTAATCCTGATTGGAATGATAATGAATCATAAACGCTTACTGATTTGGTAGTATTTCAATTATAACCCCAATATGAGAAATAACTTTAAATAGAACATTTAATACCTCGAATATTTATAGATTCTTGCAAAAGTAACTTCAATTTATATGTATATAAACATTATAAAAATATGTTGGCGCATCATTCCAAATATACCATAATGGAGTGTATATTATGATGAAAACTCTTATAAATATCATATTGTTGAAATGAGAATTAATCAATGAATTAATTATGTGTGTAAAATTTAAATAAAAATAAAATAAGCTTGAAATAAACCTAAAAAAATGAATAGTTTTTACAAAAAAAATCATATAATATCAATGATAATAATTAAGTCATATAACCATATGAAAGGAAATTGAGTTATAAAAACCAATAACACTTAGCAAAATTTAATTCAAATAACCTTATATAAAATAATGTGAATTTAATCATAAAATAACATTATGTTGGATGTATTCATGATTAAATATTAAAAATATAGTATATACAGTAGATAAAATATTTGGGAACATAACATTATAATATTCCTCAATGAAAGAAAATTGAGACAGAATTCCATACAGTAGGGCCGATTCATCATGTAAATTATTTATTTTATAAAATAATAATGTTATGTTAAGTATTTAATTTCGTGATAACCATTTTCATGTAGTTAATATATTTATTATATTTATTATGATGATACAATCCATTAAATAATAAATTAAGTTCACTTTGGGAGTTTTGATGAATGTTATTTACCTTCCCAAAATGAATTCAGTAGGATGGAAAAGGAAAATTATGTCAATTTTCCATTGTATACAAGGTATAAATCATTAAATAATTATAAATTTTCAGAAAAAATTATAATTTAACAAATATGAAATAAATTATGGTCATTAAATTTAACTTGTTTATAATTATGGATACGGTATTCTATACATATAGATGTGTACCATTTCCATTTTACAAGAAATAATGATGCAAAACACATAAGTGTTATTTTATCTTCAAATATAAATATTTTTGAAATAGATATAATATTAATTAATTTAATTATCATACACAGATCATCCATATGATTTGTAAATTATAAATGAATCACATTACTTTGTGTAAGTAGTGGTCTACACATACACACATAAAACATTAATATTTTTCATTAATGAGAAATATAGGAAATAAATTGACATATTATATATTTTGAATGATAAATGTTTCACGAATATAATGTTAATAATTTAATTCAATAATTTAAGCAATATGTTAGTGGTGGTGATTATAAATGAATTACAATGGATTGGGAGACAGTAGTCCAGTGTACACATGAACAAAATTTTCGTTTGCAATGTAATGGAAGAGGATATTTAAGTAGGGTATAAAGATAACAAAATAAATAATTATTATTTTTTTAATAATTTTAATTGATTTTAATTTTTGAAGAATATTCAATTTAGGTGGAAAAATAAGTAAATCAAATGTGCTCAGTTAATAATGATATCTCTTATTCGGAAAACTTAAGTAGGTTTACATCGAAATCCTTCCTTTGTGGATTTTGTTATAAAAAAAATTAATATAAGTCCTCACATAAGTAATATAAACTATATTTTGGTATAGATAAGAAAAAATATATAGTTCATGATGTGTTTATTGGATAAAATAGTGGTTTCCCTTTAATATGTTATGGGGGGGACACTTTTTGGGATTTTCTACAGCATTTAATTTTAATATGTTCATATTCAAATAAGAAAATTATAAATAGACATGGATTAAAATATTTGATAAAATAATGTTTAAATATAACATAACAAATAGAATATATACATGTTTAATTACTAAACTAACCTCCACTTCTTGGTTTATCCCCTGGTAAACCTTTTGTAACATTAACCACTATAGTAACCTTTTCAAACATAAACGGTTATAATATTTCATATAATTAAAAAACTAGATACTATATGGAAATTTTATTAAATTACATAAAATATAACACCTTATTTTATTATGTCATTATCTTCATAATTTTTAAATAATTTAATAAAATATTATATTCATAAAAGATCATTAGATTCAATTTTAACACTATTCATTCAATTCGACTTTAATGATATGAAGATAAAAAAATAATTTAGAATATAATAATGCTGATAATTATTTATACATAAATTATAATAATAAATATAATTTTTAAATAATTAATAATAGCACATACATTACATGTCATTTTTTTTAAATTCAGTTACCATGAGTTTTCCATTATTTACACAAGCGCTTTATTAACATTTTATAAGCATTTCATGTTACTATATAATCCATAAAAAATAAAAAATAATTTCAAACCATAAAAATAATTTCATTAAACACAAAATAAACTTTATTATTCATTCTCTACTTATTTTTATCCCTTTGTGAACATATAAGATATTTTTAAAAAAATAGTGTGAAATATTTCTGTTTCCATACATATATTATTATATAGGTCAATTTAAAAGAAACTAAATCCCATTAATAATTTAATACAATGTCTAATGTAAAAAATTTATTAATAAATTTATTCAATAATAATTAATATTAAAAATTGTGGCAGTATAAATTTGTTTTAACAACGGTAAACCTAATACATTCATTTACTGCAGTGAAAATTGGTCTGCTATTTTCATTATTTAGGATGCCCAGTAATTATGTTTTCATTTTAACTAATATAAATAATTATGATTAAAAATATTCAATCCATTTTACAAAAATAAATACCTATAATTGGCATAAAATCATTTTATAATAATCCTTCAATGAGTAATTAAAAGGGGGATTTCATTTAAATACATTTTGTAATAAAAAGGTGATATTATATTATCTATATGAATAGAAATAAAATTTTTATGAATTTCAATTCATAAAAAATTGATATATAACATATAAAATTAATTCAATTAATCCATTTTTTTTATTTTATATAATTAAAACAGAGAAACACCCTGTTCTAAAAAATGTTTTCAGATAAATGTGTTTTTACGGCTAATGGTATACTTACACTAAAATAGATTATAAATATGATTAAAATTTAATTTATTAGAATAATTATATATAAATAATTTCAATTTTACTTTATTATTATATTCAAATAATAATGAAAATTTTAACATAGTAATTTTAATGCATATAATCAATAGTACTTGAAAAGTATGATTCTTTCAATATTAACAGAGAGTTCACATCTTTAGAAAAATGTAAAAATTAAAAATAATATAATTTTAATATGTTTTTATCATAAAAATTTAAAATCTAAATAAATAATTATTCTAAATTTTTAGAAATTATATATAATAATTTCTCATAAAATGTAATAAAAATCGTATATTAAAAAAAAATTCTGAACGACAATGTGACATTACTAAAAATATGCGTGATTATTTAATAACTTTTTTTAAAAAATATTTATTTTAATATTTATATATAATTAATAATTTCTTTAATTCAATTTATAGCTTCCATTTAAATGACTATGTTAAAACAATTATATTTGAATAATATATTTCACTAGTGATTTATGTTTTGTATAGTTTTTTGTATACGCTATAAAACAAAATGTTATACTTTTAAAATACAATTGTGTTACCTAACATGTTAATGATGTTGTGTTAATAATGTTTAGTTGGGAAAAGATGATAATTGAAAAAAAAATATTAGTTATTATTGCTGAACTTGGAATTGATTAGTGTTTTGATGAAAAAGTTGTTTACTTCATTTTATGATTTATGGAAAGTATTGAATCACACGTGATTTTATTTTAGGAATATGTATGGTGTTAATTTATAAATTATATATTTTTCCCTTGATATTTTATATTGATTCAATTATTTATTATGTATTATGGTGTTTGAAAGTTTGGTATTTGACAGTAAGAACTATAAAATATTATCTAAGGATAAATGTTAAGTTGGTCATTGAAAAAAATGTGATCAAATATTTTGGATTTTTGGATTCTTAATTATTTATTAAATGTTTTTGTGGTTCCATATATTAATTTATTTAAGGAATATATTATGTTGAACTAGCGGTGTTATATTGTCATTCTCACGAATAATTTATTATATTTATCGATGTTGGATAACCTGTGGTAACCATTTTGGATTTGGAAAATATTTAGAGAAATAAAAAATGGATTTTCATGCTTTCATAGATATTATGACCAAATAAATGTTAGTGTTAGTGCTTTTGGATTGATAAAATCATTTTAAATATTTATTCCTTGGAGTAAGTGATGAATTAGAAAAGATCTAATCAAAACCAAAGGATGCAATTATACCTATTAAATGGATGGATATCATGTAAATACATTTTCTTATGTTTTTTATGTTAATATTAATATAATTCAGCATCTCTAGGAAAAAAACATGAAAAATATTATCCTTTTACATTCATTTTTGATGAATTGATGTCCTTTTATAAATTCACTTATTTATGGTTTTGAGGTTGATTTGTTTCTCATGTCTATATTATTTATATATATATATTTGGACATGGAGGTTAGTTTTCTCTTCAATTTATATAAGTTAACTTCCAATAAATGTTATCCTTATATAATAACCCAAATTTTTGGTATTTTTGGAATCTTTTCTGTTTCAATTATTTCTTTCTCAAAAGCTGTTATTATTTTCAATCTTTATATTGTGGGTTTTAGAAAAACTTATTTTCAAATAATAAATATTTTATTACTGAGATTAAACTATGAGGGTTAAATTTATTTAGGGGGTGGGACAATGTAACACCATGGAAATGTTTAATACAATGCTTGATATTTTACTAAACATGCATCTACGAGCATTAATCAAATAATAATATTATATTATTCAACATAACATTTACCACCCAGTAGTTTTATTATTGGGAATGAGTTGGGTTTACCATATTATGAAAAGTACTTTTAAATATTTAATACTATATATTTATTTATGTTAAATAATTATTCAATTTTTAGTAAAATAAATTTATATTTCAGAAATATGTTTTCATAAAAAATGGTTTAATTTAATTTTTTGCGTCCCTATGAGGATATTCCATTATTAATTTGAATGTTGTTAAAATTTTCACATGGTAAAGCATTAATCAGATAATTAAGGATAAAAATAACACAATAAAACCTTAAAGTATATATAAAATTTACCTTAATTCAATTTTACGAGACTAAATTTACTTTATTCACCTAGAATTTCAATATGGCATTTTGTGGCTCTTTTTACTAGATTGTAACATTTATATTATTTTAATCAATGAGAATTCCAACATTTCACAGTCTAAAATTTAATATCTCTAATATATTTCTTGTATTGGTAACAAGAGATTATTATAGTTTCTCAATTTTAATTAAAACTTTGAATTAATTTTTTTTATCATAGTAAATTATTTTTAATGTTTTTTCATTGAATAATTATATTAAATTATATTACAACTCCAACATAATATTTGATCAATTAATTGATAAATAAGAATAAATATCTTCCAATATATAAAAAGGAATATTATTGGATGAATTATTATGTTACCAAATTTTTATATTCAAATATATGATATTTATAATTTTTTAATGGATTATACTCTAATTCAATATTGGTATTTCTTTTATTAAAGTCTATCTTTAGTGAATAGTTTGTTTAATAATATTAATGGTATTTTGTAATTCGAAAAGTTTCACTAAATGATTCAATATTCATTAAAATATTATATTTAGACAAATGAATGTGATAGGGTTGAAAAAATATATCATGTTCCATTTATGGGTAGTTTTTACTTTTATGGAAACATTACTTACACTTAATTGGATGAAGACAATAATATCATGATAATTTTCAAAAGGGTTAACATGGGTTCAAAATCAAAGATAATGGGGTAGACATATCCAAATAAATGTTAAAATTTTTATGTATAACATTAAATTGAATGAAAATAATATTATATTAAATTTATTTAACATTGGAGGTATTTGAACATGAACAATAATTTAAATTTACTTAGTACATCGTGAAATTCAAAGAATTCCTCTCCCATGACATATAAATGTAAAACCTTTATATATTTTATATAGAGATATTTAAGAATAACATATCAACTAAACATATTCCAATTCATATATAAACATCATAATATATTTATTATTGGTTAATATTTTCTTAAATTACAACTCTATGGTCTTTAAAAATGGATTTAAGGGATTTCTATTGATGAAATGGTTGTCATCATAGTGACTCTTTCCAACAATTTGAGAATGAGGTCTTGACGGAACAAATATCACGATGTTAGAGATCATGATGTCCAATATTAGGAATCTAAATAATTTAGAATTCATTTATTATTATCCATGTGATTACATCATTTATAATATACATCGATTCCTTTCATCCTGATATTATTGATTAAATTACATGTTATTTCATTAAATTACCTTTATATATTGTTTATTACTTATTTACTCATCATAGCATCAACCGTACGTAAGCCTCACAGAGCATCTGAGATCACCCTTTATTTTATTATCATTTCATAGGATATAGTTATGGAATATTAAAATTAGATCAAGGATTCATACCTTTTACTATTATAACTTTTATATTTTATTTTCAATTTAATGTTACAATAAATTATGTATCTTGTTAACAATGACTAATAAACACGTTGGTTATTCCATATTTGATCGATTGTATCATAAACTAATGAATTAATGTAACCAATAGATTTAGGTAATTATATTGTGTGATGATATAGTTGGTGTCAGATAATGTTCATTTGAAACCATTGGAACTATATTTGGAAAACATTGATTAGGTTGAATGACCTTATAACTGATGTTAGGATACATCATATTGGATAATATCATAAAGTTGTTAGTAAGGTAAAAATTATACATTTTTCATAGAAATAAATCCATTTATGGATAATATAAGTGGCTATGGATTTCTCAAAGTATGATATAGTGTTATTAACCTTGAAAAGAGATAGTTTTTATATTGGGACCATCATGTTGGTGAATAGTTATTATGAAACTTCTAGACACATGGTTTGACACTACAAAGAGATGTTATTTGGTTAAATCAAATTTTAATTATTAAAAATAATCAAGGATTTGAATAAATGATAAACAATGATGAACTGGATTAAAGCTAATGTGCGTTAGAGTAAAATTAGGCTTCATTATTTATAATTCATATAAATAAACTCTAATTAGTTCCTACTGTGATATTTGTTTCATAAACTATCCCTTTTGGTTTTATTTAATTACATTAAATATAAGGAACCATGATAATATTGATTGTGAATGACAATATAGTGAATATGAGAACCAAATGGGGTAATTTTTTGGGTGAGATATATTGTGATTATACCTAATAAGTTATAAATATATATGATTCACCAAATTCAAATTATCCATAACTCAAAAAGGAAAAAATAAAAGGATAGATTTTATTGAGGTCTCAGGTGGTGGAGACTGTAGAGGATAGAATAATCCATTAGCTTACTATAAAAAATGTGAAAAGAAATACCCAAATGAATGTCTCAAAGGAATATGAGGATATTTTAATTTGTGAAAATAAGGGCATAGATGAAAGAATTAATAACGAAAATGAATAGTATGATATATGGAGAAAAGTATCACCCAAAAGCACCATTTATAATTAAATTTTTTATATATAAAGGAAGTGGGAAATGCATGAGTCAATTCAAAATTCTAAGGGTTATCTAGTAAAACATGGATGGACCTTTTCAATATCAATTGATATAGTTGAATGAATGTAGAGATTATTTATTTTTATTTGTGAATTATGTTTTAATGTTCTATTTTAATGATATTATCATTATAATAATCATGAAACATAATGGGATTGTTCTATAATATTTTTTATATGTGTTTTTGAAATCATATGCTGAATAATACCAAAATCAAATAAATTTGATTTTGTAGTATAGTGGGTGATTTATTAAGATATTATTAAGGTAAACATAACGCTATAAACATGCACTAGGTTGATTTAATTATGTTTAAGTGGGATAAAGAGATTATTGGAATAATTAAAAAAATCATATAGTATAGTTGACCTTGTAATGGATTTGTGATTTGATGGAAATTTTGTTTATTGTATTTTTTTTTTGTTTTTTGAATATATTAAACATTAGGTTATTTTATTTGAGTAATAATGATTTTGTTACTTTTTATGTATATCTATTAAACTTGATGTTTTATATTGATTTAGGTTATTATTATGTTTTATATTATTCATAGTTTTGGTATGTGACATTATGAGATACAACATGTTGTTAGGGGATAAATTTGAAAGTGGATACTCGAAGGAAAGGTGACTAAATACTTTATATTTTTTACTTTCATATATGGAAATAATATTTTAGTGGAGAATTATTATTTAAAATTTATTAAATATATAAATACAACCTATGGGGGTATTTTTTAGGATTTAGAGAACAATATATTATTTTTATCCATGTTGAATTACATATTTTAACCTTTTTTTGGAAATTATTCAGAGAAATAAGTAATGACACATTATTTTTTTGGATAAATAAGAAATTATAAATCATGTAATTATATCATTCTCATGCCCTCGGTATTAATAGTAATATAATTTCTCAACTCTTGGAAAAGGATCTTGAATTAAATTTTTCCCTTCATTTCTGATATATTTATTTCCCTTTAACCCATAACTAATTTAGGGTTTTTTTTAAATGTTCTCATGACCATGCTATATATTACTATATATTATTCCATGGGTCATAGTTTTATCTTTTATGAATATAATATATATTTCCAACAATATCATCCTTATATTTGCAACAAAAATATATTGTATTTTAGGTAACCTATATGTCTCCCACATTCCCTTTTCAAAAGAGGTTTTTATTATCCTAATTAATTTGGGGGGGGGGGTTTGTAAAAAATGGTTTCATCATATATTGAATCTTTGATGACTAATATAAAAATTTTAAGCAATGATTTATTTAAGGGGGTTTAGTTTAACACCCCCTAATATTAGAATAGTATGCCTGATAGAATTTTTATAATACCACGTCGATCATTATGAAAACAACGATACACTATTATATAATTTAATTTTTATCTACTATAAATTTAATATGAGGGAATTAATAGGTTTATGAATCTCATAAAAAACAGTGTAATTTTTTTTTTAAAATATACATTAATTAATAAAAAAATATGTACTTAGATTTTAGTACAATATTCTTATATTTAAAATATCAATATTTTCGATTGTTTTGTGTGTTTTATAAAAATTTTAATTAATCTATTTTATTTGTGTATATTTTATTTAATAGAATTATTTTATTTTAAAATGGGATATCTGAAATAACATAGGGTGAAATTTTATAATTTTTCCAAAATAATTTATTCAGTAATAAATAATAAAATATATCATTTTTTCAAATACAATCATTTCAATTCATTAAATAATTAAATTTTTTAATAAAATTTCAAATTTTTTATTTAGTATTAAAGTAACATATATTTTTTATTATTTAAAATAATATAACATGAATAATAAATAATCACGGTTTTGATATAAGTAAATTTTAAGACATCAAATCAAATTTCTCTAAAAATTGGTTTCTATGTGTTTTACACATTTATATTTAAATTTATTTAATCGAATTCATGAAATAATATATTTAAAAATGGAATTCATATTTGAAATCATGACATAAAAAATAGGAAAAGAGGTCTATTTCATTCAATGTACTTAATAATAGAAACCTTAATTAAATTAATCACAATTTCATAGTGTAAATCATGTAATTATCATTAAAAAATGTGATATTATCTTTAAAAATATATCTAATAAATGTTTTTATTTAATTGTATGAGTAAAATTATAAAATTTTCATTCTAATATTTAATATATGGTATTTTTGAAACATGTTCCCCAGATAATTAACTTTATAATGTTTTAAGAAATGCAGTTTTAAAAATGTCAGTCTCTTGGAATTAATAACTGTAATATTTATATATAAGGATAAAAAGTGGTTGTATTTTGTTTTAGAAATTAAATTGAAATATTAGTATTTTTTACATGTTAATCTATTTATAATTTTTTGTGATTGCATAACATTCTTAAAATATTATGGAAATCCAATACAGAATTTCTTCAATTTATATAAATATAAAATAATTTTTTTTAAAAATATCAATATTGATATAATTTTCATTGATTGTTGAATTTAATTAATTTTTTAGATAAATATAAAAAATTTATTATTTTTAATGGATTATATTTTAATTGCATCATTTTAATTATGTATTGTATTTCATTTTAAATTATTTTTTCTATCTATGAAAATATTGGCATTTTATAATAAATAATATTATATTCAATAATTAAAAATTATTAAAAAAAATATACTCATAAAATAGAATATATTTTGGTTTAAAATAATAAAAATGGTAAATTTATATAAATTTCATCCTTTAATGGTAACATTTGTGTCCATTAATGTTTAGAAAACATTAATATTATTGTAAATGGAAAATGAGTTAATAGAGAGTTA
Source organism: Viscum album (assembly GCA_963277665.1). Classification (NCBI taxonomy): domain Eukaryota; kingdom Viridiplantae; phylum Streptophyta; class Magnoliopsida; order Santalales; family Viscaceae; genus Viscum; species Viscum album. The sequence goes on along the minus strand of OY728163.1, from coordinate 1,686,707,773 downwards.
ACACTAAATGATTAGAGAGAAAAAGTAACAAAAACATGTCTAAAATTTATTTCATATACATATTTCAACTCATTCTCATACAATATTATTACAATAAAATTTTGGAGATTTTTGTATATAAGAAATAAATTATATTAATTTAATACTTGAATAATTTATGAGAATACCACTCCCCGAACTTGTAAAAATATACATATTATCACTATTCATTACATGACATTGAGAGAAATAGATCATCAAAACCCTAAATAATTACCCAATAAAATCCCCTAAAAACTAATATATTATTCTAGTCTTCATAAATTTTGATTAAAAGGATTCATACCAAGGGATCTAAAAGATGTGTACATAAGAAGAGGTAATCATTTTTATTGACTGTTTTTTGTTTTTATCTTCTTATACTTAATCTAATTTTTTTGAACCATAAATATAATAATAAATACAGTTTCTTTAAATTACATATTTTTTTTACGATTATTTTATAACCATATTATATATCACTTCCATTATATTAAAAGAGAAAACATCACTTGTACATAAAAATGACTTAATTTCTCCACCTAGTGTAGTAATTAGTTTCACACCACCACATTACATGGATGTTAATAATAATTTAAATAATAGATATACATAATAATTATGAAATAATTATTCACCTAAAAAAATAATATAATATCCACCTTCTTACATTCCTATATGTTGTAAAACAGTATTGTCGCTCGTGCGTAAGATTTTATTACCACCTCCATGAAGCGATGTGATATGTTTTTCATTTATAAATAAATTAGACTGTACTAACCATTGATTTGATTAGTTTAAAATATTTATATGATATGAAAATTTTTATTTAATGGATAATTATTATTTACTTTTCTTTCATTCCATCAACTTAAAAGTAAAAATAGTGTCTAGGGGTGTGTATGACCTTATATCTCCTGGAATGGTGTAATTAATTATTCTACATATATCATGTAAAGAAAAAATTTTAATATATATATATATATATATATTTAATAGATATTATATTTATATCATGTATAAATTTATTTATATAATATAATCATGTTACAAATACAACTAATAAAACTACCAAATCAAAATATACATGAAAAACAAACCGTTTAACACCCAAAATAATGATAATAATAAAATATTGTTAACAAATAGGTCATAAAGTTTTATTAATGGAGCGTATATGATATTATAAAAATACATACTGATATAGTATGTATGTTTAATAAATCTTACATCATCATCAAGGAGGAAAAAATAACATACGTTGAATGTCTATCCGTATGTAAGGGTTTTTCATAACACTATTTTCATTCATTGGGTTATATCACTTAATCCTGTAATATATTTTGTAACGATTATGTGTGAAATTAAAATTATTTTCCCTGTGATTTATTTCAACTTATGTTGTTACGAGTTAATTTTTTTCACATAATATATTCACTTAACATATCTCATTTTAATGATTTGATCCTTATAAAGGAATTTGTTTCAATTTTTTCCCTTGAGATGTATTTGGTATGATGCACCTGTTTATTTTTATGTTGATTATATAATTTCTATTTGAGATCGTAAATATGAATATAAATTTATTCATGATAAATAAATATTTATTTTATGCTTTTTTAGGGGGTTTCAATTTTATTGGTATCACATAGGTAAGAATTTATTTTACACTCATTTATTTTGGATTCCTCGTATTTTCATTGAATGAATATTTTAATATATTGCTGATAAAATCTTTATATATTTTGATCCTCTATATATTTATGTTGTTTCGTTTTCTATTCCAAATTATCCTATATTTGGAACATTAATCATGAAACGTAGTATTTAGATGAAAAGATAATCTTATATCACATTTATATCTTGTATATTTTTCTTCAATGTCACAATTTTTCAAAATAGTTTTATAATAGTAATTTTTTTTACTCCTATTAATTTTTAATTACATTTTTTTAACACGGTATTGTTGAAATAATATTAAATAATAGTACTAATTTTTTCTGAAAGGGTTTATTTTATACATTCCTTAAAAAACCTCAAAATGAATGTTTTTTAAGAATATACCATGTATATGGGGTTTTCAACCACCAAAAAAGTTTTATGATATTTATCACCATCAATTTGTTTTCATGGGTTTTACGAATATTAATATTAAATAATATAATATTTAAATATTTTTCAATAAAGTTTTGTTGTTCATAAAAACTCATGATGATATTTCAAAATCTATATTTTTAATCAATTCATGGTCATATTTTATTTGTTATTAATTTTAAATTCATTAATATTATTCCAAAATATTCAATTTCATATGATCATTTGACTTTAAATTTCTCTTAAATATCCATATTCTTTTTATCATGTTTATGATTACTTTTCAAACCATATACCATTTCCACATACAGTGTTTTGAATTAAAAGTTGTTTTACTGACTAGAAAAATATAGATATTTTGTTTTCATCACTCAATAAGGACATTTTTTGTCAAGGCGTATTTTTAATGAGATAAAATGATCATTCAATTTAGGAAAAATGCATGGGACATGCAGTGATGGATTTTTCCCAGAATTATATAGAACCATTATGGATCATCATGTGTCATCAAAAAAACTAGTTGGCTAGCCTTATTAATTTTTTTATTGGTATACTCTTACCGATAGTTTTAAACTATCTTAATATAAGGTTTTTATAGTTAATAAGAAACAATGTCTGAGACCATCACTCGCAATTTTAATAATTTCCTTCCTTGTGAATTTAGTAAATAGTATCCTTGAGATTATTTCATTGATATTATACATGGATGCATCTATTAATAATGATATTGGATAAATGATTTTTTTTCATTTATTTACATTATAATATTGATTATTTATTCCTTACAAATTATATCTTATATTGTACATAACCCTTAATGGGAATATGTTCTCACCCCTTAATTTATTACCCAATATGTGAAGAATTAATCATTGAATGAGTTTAAGGTTATAGTCGGTTTACTATTATAATGATTTATATTTTTTTCCAATTTAATTTGACATTCATGTAAATATATACTTTAACAATACTATTAAACTATCCAATCAACTATGATTCAATTTCATATATCCAGTAGTGACATAGTAAAATAACCAATATATCATGGGTATTTTAGTAGTTGTTTTTAAATTTGGTTTCATGGGATGTTTTGTTACATTTTGTAACAGTTTTTATGTACTCATAAACCAAACATTTGGTTGATCGTTGGATGGTTTTCTTTTAATGTTTTTTTGGTGATTTTCTAATAATTATAGAGTTTTCTGGGAAGAAACATGGTTTCTGCATGACCAGCATAAAGTGAGAAAAATCATGTGCTTGTTCCATGTTCGGGACAGTTGGTTCTGTACGGCCTACACACATTTTCCCCTAACCATGCGTAGTTTCATATGAAACTATGTGGATGTGTTTATCTTGATCTGAAATTTTTATTAATTTTTTTTGCCCCCTTATTAGGTCCCAAATGGACATTCTTTGTCCTAAATGTGTTTCTCCTTTACTTCGAGCTCCCTAGAAGGATTCCTGTCCCCACTAACCCCTTCCAAATGTGATCTAATGCTAAAAGAATTTCGTTCTATATCCTTCCTATTAGTTTCCACCACTAGTTCTCTTCCTCTGGAAATCTCTCTCTATATCCTTAGGGTTCCATAAGTCTTGGTATTTATTTGTGGATCTAATACCCCATGTTTTTGGGATTTCAAACTAACTTTTGATTCCGGTTTATGTGATCTTCGTCCTTCATTGAAAAATCCTGATTAGGGTTTGGTGTTATGAGATCAATTTTTATCGACTGGTGGTTCCATTACCAAACCTAATTGTTATTAAACTGAATAGGTTTTCCAAAAATTAAATTTGTTGTATTTAAAAGAATTTATTTAGATTTGAATAAAATTTATTACATTTATTTCTTTAAGAAAAAACCCAATTCTAGTTAATTTGGGTTTTCGCAGAAAATGGGTTATTTGGATTGGAATAGGAATTTGGTGATATATAAATTGTTTAATTTATATTTATAATTTTATCAGAATTGAATTGATTGAAAATTTTATTTTAATTTATGGAAATTTTATTTTATGGAATGTTATGAGAGAATCCTCGATTCAAGTCAATTGTGTGTTAGTGATGAAAATTATGGAAAATGATTGATTTGGTTTCAAAAGCCAGTTTTCCAAAAAAAATTAAATGAAATGTTTTGATGGAAATCTTAGGGAATCTTCTTTGTGAAAAGGAATGTTTTTTTACTAAAAAACATTATGGTTTTAATGAGAAAATTAGAATATTGAAATGGTTAATGGAATGAATGGAATTTTATGTCCTAAATTGTATTTCCCAACATTTATTTTTACATGATCACATGCAAGCCTTAGGTAGTTAGTGAGTTATTTGCAGTTGAACTTAATGATTATATAATTTTACAAAACATTATATCAACACATCACATTCTATAAAAATAGTGATGAGATCCCATTACCTTATCACTAAAAGAGAGCATTTACAATATTTTTCATACTCCAAGTGTTGGATCCCTATATCCTGAATGTATCAGAACTATTTAGAATATAACCATTTTTCTCTCTTTTTTCCATATTTTAATGCATATATATTCCACTTTTATAAACTATTATTATACAGTGTTTATTTATGAATTTTTTTTTGAATTTTTCTAATGAAATGTATCCTTTGAGTGAAGGAAAATTCCATCATTTGAAATGATTTCCATTATTTGAAATGTATTTCATGAATTTATAAAGAAATATCCAACATTACACTATAAATATTGATTTTTTTAAATATGGTTCATTATATCCAAACCTATTTGTTTTAAAATTTAATGTCATTTTGGAAAAACTGGTATAAGTTTATATTATAGAATATTTGGGTGAAATATTACTGTGATTTGTCCCACGCCCTACTTGTGCCTACAGGTTTTTGTATATTATCTCCTTCCATGTTTGGGAAAAGGAAAAAGATAAATTGGAGTTGGATCCTACTGCTTAACTTTTGTCATGTAGAGTTGTGTCCTTATTGTCTTTTGGTTTCTTTTCCCATTTTTTTACATGGGTTGTTGTACTTTTTTGGTGGTTCTTGTTAAACATATGTTATATTAGTACTAGTGATGTTTTTCCATTGATATTCAGACTGTCTTGTTTTCTTTTCTTTCTGAATTGTTAGTGGAAAAGTCATTCCCAATTTTAGTTTTTATGGTGCTTGGCACTAGTAACTGAACTGAGGGGATCAAAAACTCAATTCGAGCTATGTCAAGACCAACTAAGATATCAGGTTAGTAGGGTACCCATGTTGGTTCGTAAAATACTAGTATTAGATTCATGTGTAGATATTTTCTAGACGTCAGTTTCCATTTTGAAATTTTGTTAGGACATTAGAGGTAGTTCTGATTGTTTTCCTTGCCATATTTCACCAAAATTATCCTTATGTCACCATGGATGGTAAGGGAAATATGTCATGTGCATTAGTTCTAGTATTTTCCTTGTTTCGAAGATATCTTAAAATATAAATCGTATACATCCTATCTATTGGGATTAATTTACCTCGATACTCAGTTTGATCATTTCCTAATATATTAATTGTTTTCTTTTAATTTTTGGAGAATCATGTAACTAATAAGTCATGTGAATCGGACCCCAATAGGATGATTCTACTGATCCTCAATGAGTGAATCCAATTGTGGATCATAATCTGATTGATGTGAAAATGTGAGCTGTCTAATCTCTAAGACTGGCACCACATACAGTTCCTATTCAGGCTCCCATTGTGTATTCATAGAGATACATTATCATGAATAGTTCTCAAGAGTTATTTTGGATGAAACTACAACTATTTAAGGGATGAAATGTCCCTTAATAGGATGAATAGCTGTTGAGATGTTTGGAATTCATATTTGAGTTTTTGGACATAGAAGATGAGATCAATGTGACGTGTTCCACATTCCAGATGGAAGGGCCGAGAAAAAGATGGTGGGACACAATGGTTATAGAGAAGAAACATGAGGTATTATAGTGAAAATTCATTGATGTTCTGTTCACCGATGATTTCTATGTAGATTCAATGTTGATGGCCAAGTTAATATATTTTTTTTGACTTGAGATTGTCTATAGGTCTGTGATAGAGTATTAAAACCATATTGCTGAGCATGTGCACTACTCACCTGAGATATTATAGAATGAGGTGATAAAGGCTTGAAGGTTTGAGGTGGGACATCATCAGGATATTCATTCTCAGATTTTCATTCTAAATAATCCCAATCAACCTCTTATGCTAGATAGAGCACTGATATAATAGATGGACCTAGTGGTTAATTTAGGGTTATCTGGAGTATCATTTTCTCCAAGTGGGAACATTTTTTTCATTTTAGGGAAATATGAAATATGATCATTCATAAGATATTTCTTGACAAATGGATTATCTAGACCTCCTGTTGTACCAGGATGTGGCCCTTTGGTTTGGTACTAATGTTGAAAGCTAGGGAATATAAGAAGCTTTTCACTAAGGAACCCAAGAAGTGTAGATCATATATAAATTCAAGGAATATGTAGTATATTTTCAATATTTATTTCCCTTAATGTTGGGGGATATGATTATAAGGTCCTCCTAAAACTATAATGAATCAGATTATCCAGTTGTAAAAGGGTTCCAGTAATAGGAATATATAATGAAGATTATTCTAGTAGTGGGAGAGTCTCCAGAAGATGTAGAAACTGGTCCAATGACCATGAGAGGTATCATCAATATATATACATCATTGGTGGTTGCATTATTTCATACTGGTGAATCACATTCATTTATTTCAACCCATTTTCTTAATCTTCCTAATCTTCCTATGTAATTTTTTTCTATTGAAATGCATATCACTACACTCATTATTACAAATAGAGTGTATGGTCATTGTAGTCCCACTTCTGTTTTCTCTATAATGGGCGTTGAGTTAGCATGGACCATTCTGTGTATCGACATGAAATATTTTGACATAATATTTGTAACGGATTAGATCCTAGCTAATAAATTCCATATTGAGTGTTGTCTATGATGGGTTTTCTTCACTATTCCAAATTGTGTGTCTATATTGTTTCAGGTAGAATGTGATACAATTTTGTGCTGGGACAATCATTCTTATCCGGAGTTGTGTAATATAATATCAGTGTTTACTTTTGATCCAGATCGAGAACCTTTAATTGGTGATATCCTATAGTCGTTGTTGAGTTTCCCAACGTGTTTCCTTCTATGTTCTCTAGTATTCCCACATTAAGAGAGGTTGAGTTTTCCATTGACATGAGGAATGTTAGGGAACCAGTTTCTATTCCCTCTTACTATAGAGAACTAGACAAATTTAAAGAGTTTATATCTTTGATGGACGATTTACTTGAAAAATGATTTTTACGTCCGAGCATGTCACATTGGGCGATGCATGTTCTCTTTCCAATGAAATATTATGGCTCACTCGGCCTTTGAATTGATTACCGGAATATCAATCAAGTAACATTAAAGAAAATGTATTTGGTGACACCAATTTACGATCTGTTAGATTAGTTGAAACAGGTGAAGTGGTTCTCCAAGATTGATCATGACTTGAGTTAAAATTGAATGTAAAAGAATCCAACATTCTGAAATCCACATTTTCACGTAGTTAAAGGCACTATGATTACCTTTTGTTTCCCTTTTTATAACTTTTTTTCTAATAGTTTTCATGTTTTTAATCAACATGATTTTCTATGAGTATCTCTATACCATTGTGGTTGTGTTTGTGGATGATATCTTTGTGTACAGTAAATCCTAGGAGGATCATGTGCATCATATGATAATAGTGTTGAGTTTACTACGAAATCCCCATCAATCTATCATGCATTCACAATGTGATTTCTATATTTGGAAAGTGACGTTCTTGGAACATGTTGTGTTGGAAAATGTTATTTCAGTTGATCCTAAAATGGGGAAAACTGTTATCACATGAGAATAACCACATAATGTTTTCGATATTCAGAGAATCTTAGGTTTAGCCAGATATTATCGGCTCTTCACGAATGACTTCAAAAAGATGGCCTCTCTAATGACAACTATTACATGGAAGGTAGTAATGTTTTTTAAATAGATATATCAGAGTTAATTTCATTATATGAAATTACTTTTGACTACTTCCCCAGTTTTGATAGTTCAAGGGGTTGGGTAGAGCTATGTGGTCTTCTGTGATTCATCTTGTTTAGAAATGTGATTTATACTTATTTAGGGTGATCATATCATTGCTTAGGGTTCATGTTAACTTAGGTCACATGAGAAGAACTATCCAAGAACTAACCCCTAACTTGGAGATGTGATGCACACTCTTAAGAGTTGGTGTCATTACCTTTATAAAGAATTATTTTACATATTTTCTGAACACAAAATATTGAGTTACAACTTCCATAAAAATGATTTAAATATCCACTTGAGATGTTTTGTGTAAAACATTTTTTATAATTATTTTGACATTGCCTATACTATGAGAAAAGAAATTTCATTATTTATGCTTTGATCATAATGACTCCAACCCATGAAGAGAAATAATCTTTGAATGAGTGAATCTTGGAGGATTTATTTGCGCAATTTCATATGTGATTTTAGAAAAAAAGGGTTCGAAGATTCCTTCAACAATGTTTAGTTGTCATCATATATTCTTGAAATGATTCTTCTAGACCAACAGCTTGATGATGAATTCTATAGTAATAGATACTCTCACAATGGTGGGGAGATAGTTTCCCATTGTTCGTTCTCCAAAGAGGGAATTATGTGATATCGTAATCGTTTTGAGGTATTTTCTTTAGTATAGAAGGCTATAATGGTGGAATTCCATAATTCATAGTGGGATGTGAACCCAGGAACCACAAAGATTTTCTATAACATGGGGAGATAGTTTTGGTTGCCAGGTATGAGGTGATACATTTCTGAGTTTGCCTATTGTTTCTATACTTTCTATTTGGTTAATGTTGATCACTAAAAACCATTGGTGTATCTTCAGCCACTTCTAGTCCCTACTTGGATGTGGGATGAGATCTCTATGGATATTTAGTTTGGGTTGCAATGTAACAAAATGATGAAAAATGTGATTTGGTTAGTGATCTATAGGCTAACAGAATCATCTCATATTATATGCATTCACGATACAAAAAATGTTTAGGATTTCATAATTATCTATTTCAAAGAAATTGTTTATTTTCAAGGAGTTCCATATGCTATATTCTCTAAAATAGATCCATGAGTTACTTTTCTATTTGGTAGGGACCTTTAAGAGGAATTGGGATCTCACATCTGTTTGAGCATGGAATACTATCTACAGTCAGATGGCCAGATAGAAATAACTAAACATATTTTTGAGGATATAATCCGAGATTAAGTTCTTGACTTTGATGGGGCATGGTATGATTCGTTAGAGATGTGTGATTTTTTATATAATAATAGATACCAGTCCATGATCATGATTTCTCTTTTTGAGGCCATGTATATTTAGCATTGTAAATCTACGATATGTTGGTCAGATATTGGTTAGAGTTCCTTTTTTGGGCTGTGCTTGGTCCAAGGGACAAGAAAAAATATCTAGCTGATTAATAAGAGAATGTTTTCATCTCAGAGCTAACACAAGTCTTTTGTAGCTCATCATTATAGACCGTTTCTGTTCTTATTTCGTGATCAGGTGTTCTTGAATGATTCACCCCAGTTTTTTCATCAACGGATTGTGAAGAAAGGGAATCATGCTCATCAATTTTTGAACCTTTTGAGGTTTTATAGTATGTGGGGATAGTTGCATACTAGTTATCACTACCACCGCAGCTGATGTTGATATATATTGTGTTACATATATCACATATTCATATTGATTTATCTTATTCATCTCAAGTTTTGAAATGTCATGATATTGATGTGGAACAAGATTTTTCCATGAATGAATGGCCAGTCAGGATAGTGGATTATGAGACCACTATACATCATGGGAGAACGATACCAATTGTTAATGTTCTATGGACGCATAGTTATGATTCTCGAGAGACGTTGGAAAGGGTAGTATTGATGAGGGAGTAGTGGACTCATATTTTTGACGATGAGGGTTATTTGTAGGATTTATGGGGACAAAAATATTCTATGGTGGGGAGGTTGTAATATCCCATTACCGTTTTGAAGTATTTCTAAACACCTCTTTTGGTATAGCTTTTGTTGGGTATCATTTAGAATTATTCCAGGATATTTTTTAAAAATTTCGGAGGTTTCTTGGATGGAGAATTTTTTTTACATGGACTATACATGGTTTGGAAAACCATGTGCCAGGTTAATGTTTTGAATAGTTATGTCTACACAGTCTACACATAGTTTTTTATAACCATGCGTATATTCCAAGGAAAACATGCGAACTTAATTTTCTACATTTGAAATGTTTATTATAATTTCCCTAGCCCCCTTTTTATGTCTTAGATGGAACTCCTCTGACCCGAATGAAAATTCCCCTTCCTTGGGACTCCAATGAAGAATTTGTGTACCCTTGAACCAATTGCATAAGCCTTCCATAGATAGAATAACGTCAGCCAATATACTTAAGGTTATTTTCATCATCTCGTTCAATTAATCCTATAATCTATACATTTATCCTTAGGTTTCCATATATTTTTGTATATATTTTCTAATCTAATAACTTTTCTTTTTTGGATCTTAAACCCAGTTTTGATTCCCATTTGTATGATCTTAGTTGTTCATTGGCAAATTCCGATTAGTTTTAGGCATTGGGAGATCCTTTGTTTTTAGTAGGTAGTTTCGTTACAATGCCCAATTTTTTTTGAGACTAATTTCTCTGTATAAATTTAAATTAAATGGATTAAAATGAAATTTATTAGATTTGGGTAAAATGGATTTTAGTCTGTTTTTTGGAAAATCCACATTTCCGATGATTTGGGGTTTCTGAGGAAAAATGGGTTTTTTGCATCGAATTAGAATTTGTTGAGATTTAAATTGTAACGCCTGAGAGTTTTATGAGAAATATTTTGTTTTTATGTTATATAAATAATCAAATGAATCTTTCACTACACACAACACTAGCTTGGCTTGCTTTACATGCAATCGCGGCCTTCCTTGATAGCTTGCATCGTACGCAATACCGAGTTTCACTAAACAATGATATGCTATTATTAATACTAGCCGTAATGAATAGTGATAACCCCTTTTTGAAATTTTGTAAATTTTATTTTTCAAAATTGAATTCATTTTTGGATTCGGAATATCGAAATAAGCATAGGGTGAAATTTTGGTATTTTTCTGAAAACTTTCAATTTTTGATGAATAGTGAAACCACTAAGTGGTAATTAAAAAAACTGATTTTTCATAAAACATAATTTTACCGCTTCTGTGAGTGGAATTTCGAAAATCCGAGAGACACGGTTGATGTCAGTAAGTAAAATGTGGTTCAATGAGATGAAAATAATTTTTGGTGAATAGTAACTTTTTACTTTTATTTACCACGGTTAAAAGTAAATAGGGTAATTAAGGGTAAAAATGATATTATTATTACCCTAACACATGTCCTAATTCAATTGGATAAGTGTAATTCGACCAAAAACAAACTTAGGAATAAAATATGACCATTTAGGCCCACATGGATTAGATTAGGACATTTATTATTAATTTATTTAAAGAAGGGTCAAAATTGTTAAAATCAAAGTTTAATAAGTAAATAATTTTTAATATAAGGTTATATATATGAAAAATTCGACTATAAATATTCATTATAAATCTAAAAAGATTTCCTACATAATGCTATTTTATTTTTAAATTTTAGACATTAAATAATTTAATTTTTTTATGATACAATGATGATGCAGTAATTATCTTATTAATGAAATCTTGACATAATTGTTGTTATAAATACCCAAATAAATGTAATTTGAGACTTTTTATGAATTACACGAATTTTATAGGTTAATATGACATGTTATTATGGATTTAATTAACTTTGTTCGAACTAATAATTCTGTTATGATTTTCACAAAAATCAATTACTAAATAGTGTCAAAATTGACATAAAATATATTTTTAAAACATATATTATATTATTAATTGTTATTTGATTCCTAAAAATCTAAGGTTCGGCCAAATGACTTAGATAAGGTTATATATATTAATAATAAACAACTTGGGGTTCGTTTGGATTGTTATAGTAAGTTTATTAACCTTATAGTGTAAGAACACAAGAAGACCCGGTAAAAGTAAATATTTTTAACTTAATGTTAAATCTAAATGATAAGGTCAAAGTAGGAACCTAAACTTGTCTAAATTCTATTGGATGAGAGGATTTCGACCCATCCCCACCTTAGATTAGAAATAATTCAATTTGGAGCTATTTAAAACCGAATTTGGATTTATAATAAAATAATATTTTTAGTTATTCCAAAGGGTCCCCTCTCCTCCCTTATAAAAGGGCACCTCCTCCCTCCCTTCCTGACACCACTTTAAGCCGTCAAGCTCGGACAAGACCTTCCACTTTCTCCTCTCCACTTCTCTGGAGACATCCTAAAGGTTCTGGTCTTCTTCAAAGACCAATTTTAGTGCCCTAAAAGGAGGTCTCAAAGAAGTACTTCAAAGAAGAGGAGGTTCTGACACTTACGAGGAAAATCAGACCTAAGGTAAGGGAAATATCACAATCTCATTTTTATCCGAGATTTTTTATACTTTGGCATTTACTGGTGTTTATTTTATCATCCACATCCATGTTTCCTCAATATGTAATATTATTTTCATCCACCTACAATTGTTTAAATCCAATTTTACCCTTCAGTGAGTTTTTAGTAAAGGATATGAAAGGAATCTTTTTTCGTTTTTCGTACGAGGTACTTTTTGACTGTTCTGACAAAAGTACGAAGAATGTTTTTTTAATTTATACGGAATGAATGGATTTTTAAAACATTATTTCCAAGAAACATACTTTACAGGTTTACATTTTTATTTTTAATCAACTTATTTTAGTTTATAATTGTACGACATGTTAAGAAAGGAAAAATGTTTTTGCAGTAGAAAGGATATTTTCCTCAAGAATGGAGTTCAAGTGTTTTATCAAAATTATTTTCCATCTAAGATAATATATGGTTCTATTTCTATCCCTATTATTACATTGATTTGATTATGTTGTGGTGAAATTATTTTTATGAATTCCTTTATCTTTATGAATTGTTTTATGATGTCACGGTATTTAATAATCCCATTTTTATTACATGGGTTATGCTACGATGTATGGTTTATGATTTTTTGGCACACATAATAATGGTATCATTATGAGATGGGTGGGACCTATATCTCCCTCCAATTCATTGGGTAATGATATTATATCTCATGAGATAGACATGGCTGGAACGGCAGGTTAAACCGGTTCAGTGAAACATGACTGAAACGAGGAGTGAACTCGGTTCACAAGTGGAATTTTTCCACTAAGATAGTCTTGGAAATGAGCCTTGACTAACATGAAATGATTCTAAATGATTATGTGTGCATGACACAAAGTTTCATGTTTTATTTTATGATTATTGGGATTACATTTCAATACTATGATTTATCCCATGTTATGAAATTATGATCTCTTTTGCAAGTTAATATTTTCAAAAGTTATGTTCTTATGTATATGATATGATTGATATTTATTTTGTTTACCCTTACTGAGAATTTGAGCTCACCCTTTTGTATGTTTTATTTCCCCAGGTCCGGAAGAAGGTTATTCAGTAGGATATGCCAAAAAGGGACTCTAGATATGATGAAATAAATGGGAGGCAAAGCAGATTCTTTATGAACCAGTTGTTTATGTTTCCCAGTTTCTAAAGACTCTATACCTATAAGGTCCTTTAATAGTTCTATTATATGTTGTAATAAGTGTGATTCAATTCTGAAGTAATAATAATGTAAGTAAAGTATGGGTCGTTATAGTTTGTATCAGAGGAAAGGTATAGTCAACATTTGGAAACTAGGATGTGAAAGCGTTAGTAAGAACCCTAAGGATAAGTCTAAGAATAGAACAAAATCTTAGTGTTTTAGAAATGGCCGTGAATAACCCAGTATAAGACCGTAAGTGTGAAATTTTATTCGTGATTGTATGGTTTTCCTATTATAATTAGTGTTGCTCACACTATTCTTCTTGGTTTAAGTCAATGGCTGGAACCCGAAGGAACCGTGTTAATGCGGAATGAGACGAGCAATCCAATGATTATCCCCCTGAGCAACCAAACGTTATTGGAGCTGGAATGAAAAATCTTGTATGCATGCTCACACAACTTTCTCATGCTATGAATCATGGAGGACTTCCAAACGAGCAAAGGAAGGAGAAACATTCTGTTGAATCCTTCATGAGGCAGCGTCCACCTTCTTTCAGTGGGTCTACTGATCCATTAGTTGTTGAACAATGGATTAATACTACTGAAAAGATATTCTTAGTTCCTCAATGTTCTAAACATGATAAAGTCATATTAGCAGTGTATCGTTTGTAAGGGGATACAGATCAATGGTGGAATCTTATTAAGAAAAAGAGGAAAAGGGATGAAATTGAGTCCATGGAATGGGGCGAGTTCAATAACATATTTTTCAATAAGTACATCCCTCGTATTCTCTGAAAAAATATGGTGAAATAGTTTCTTGAACTACAGCAAAATGATGATTAATCTATTGGTACCTATAAAGAAAATCTTACAAGACTTGCAAGGTACGCTTCTGGTATTATTATCCAACCTGAGATTAAGATCGATTGATTCTTTAGTGGCTTAAAACCAAGTCTTCGAAGGGAGTTAGACATAAGGGACTTTAATAGCTACGAGGAAATCGTTCGATGTGCTCTCAAAGTTGAGATGGAGATTGGAGTAACCCATCAGTCATATGGGTTTGATAAGAAGAAGAAAATGGAATTCAAAGGAAAATCTAAAGAGCACACTAAAAAGAAGATGATCTTTCCCTTATGCTCAAAGTGTGGAAAGAAACATGGAGGGAGTTGTCTTAAAGGAACAGGTAAATGTTTAAAATGTGGAAAGGAAGGTTGTCGGGCATTTGAATGCCGCAATGATGGGAAGAAGATGTCTAATGATGAAAACAAAGGAAGGGATACACAGAATGACCCTACTACACTTCCATGTTTCAAGTGCGAGGATATGGGGAATTATGCCAATCAATGCCCATATTCAAGGGTAGATGATGATGGTCGATGTCAAAAAACACATAAGGCTAAAGACAAAGGAAAGTCACATGCAATTTCTATCAGCGATGTGGAGTATGATAACGATTTGGTGAAAGGTACACTTAGCATCCACTCTAATGTAGCAAATGTTTTATTTGATTCTGGATCCACCCACTCCTTTATTTCTGAAGAATTTTCTAAGGATATCATCGTATTACCTCAACAGTTAGATGATGAGTTATCTGTGACAACCCCTAATGGCACAATAGTAGAATCAAAAGTTTATAATTCTTCTCCGATTGAAGTTTGGGGGAAAGTGCTTCCTACCAATCTTGTGATCCTTCCTATAGTGGAATTTAATGTGATTATTGGAATGGATTGGATTTCTTTATATAGAGCTCATATCAATTGGCAAATAAGGGAAGTCATATTTCATATTCCAGATCAATCTATGATCGTCTATCGATGAAAGGATGAACATAACTTTCCAGTGGAAATTTCATCCATCTTATGGGTCTTGATTCCACTAAATGAATGTTATTTATCTCAAATGTTTGGTGAGAAACTCACGATTAAGAATATTCCCATTGTACGGGAGTTTGACGATGTCTTTCCGGAGGAATTACCGGGTCTTCCACCGAATCTTCAAGTTGAGTTTTCAATAGAACTCGTACCGGATGCTTTGCCTATTTCAAAGACACCTTATAGAATGGCCCCAATTGAGTTGCAGGAATTGAAGAAGCAACTCCAAGAGAATCTTGATAAGGTGTTCATACGCCCTAGTGCGTCACCTTGGGGAGCACCTGTTCTGTTTGTTAAGAAGAAAGATGGATCAATGAGACTCTACATTGATTATCGAGAACATAACCAGATCACTATCAAGAACAAATATCATCTCCCACACATTGATGAACTGTTTGACCAACTACGCGGAGCTCAATACTTTTCCAAGATTGATCTTCGTTCAGGGTATCATCAATTAAGGGTCAAAAGGGAGGATATACCAAAGATGGCTTTCCGTACAAGGTATGGACACTATGAATTTATAGTGATGCCATTTGGTCTTTCTAATGCCCCTGCTATCTTCATGGATCTAATGAATAGAGTCTTTAGAGACTATCTTGATCAATTTGTGGTAGTCTTTATAGACGATATTCTTGTTTATTCAAAGAGCAAGGAAGAACATGAAGATCACTTGAGAATTATATTGGAGACCCTGAGAAAGGAGAAGATTTATGCCAAATTTACCAAGTGTGAATTTTGGCTTCAAAAAGTTTCATTTTTGGGTCACATAATCTCAAAAGAGGGGATATCTGTGGATCCAGCAAAAACAGAGGTTATCGAAAGATGGTCGAGAACAACAAAAGTAACTGACATCCTAAGTTTTCTTGGTTTGGCTGGATATTATCGATGTTTTGTGAAAGATGTTTCGTGATTGTCTAATCCACTCACCAAGTTGACTTGAAAAGGAGTTAAGTTTGTTTGGATGGAGGAATGTGAAGAGAATTTCAAGGAGTTTAAAAGAAGGTTATCTAGTGCATCTGTGCTCACACTGCCTTGTAGTAGAGAAAGGTTTGTGATCTAGAGTGATGCATCCAAGAAGGGTTTGGGGTGTGTTCTTATTGAAAATGATATGGTGATAGCTTATTGCTCACGACAGTTGAAAATACATGAGAAAAATTACCCAACTCCCGATTTGGAGTTAGCTGCGGTAATCTTTGCATTAAAGATTTGGAGGCATTACCTTTATGGTAAGAGGTGTGATATTTATACTGATCGAAAAACTTTAAAGTATATTTTCACACAAAAGGAGCTGAATATGCGCCAAAGAAGATGGTTGGAGCTGATTAAGTATTACGACTGCTCAATTCATTACCACCCTGGGAAAGCAAACAAGGTGGAAGATGCATTAAGTCGACAAGACCATGCTAGTTTATCCATGATGAGGATCACAAAAGATCCAATATTTATGGATTTACAAAGGATGGATCTTGGAATTATAATGAAAGGGAAAAAATCGTATCTTTCTCAAATGAATGTTCAACCATCTATACATGTGAAGATTAAAGAGGCACAGAAAGAAGATGTCGAGTTACAAAAGAACGTGAGAAATGTTCCTGAATTCAACCTCGATTGTGATGGGATAATAATGTTCAGGAATCAGGTTTGTGTTCCTCCCATCCCCGAATTAAAGAAGGAGCTGCTGGATGAGGCTCATAGTTCTTCATTCTCTATTCATTCTGGAAGCACGAAGAAGTATAGGGACCTGAAAGAGTACTTCAAGTGGGATGGCATGAAAAGAGATTTTGCTGAATATGTCTCTCGATGCTTGGTTTGTCAACAAGTTAAAGCTGAGACACATAAGTCTAAAAGGATGTTACAACCATTACCCATACCCAAATGGAAATTGGAAAACATCACTATGGACATTGTCACAGGAATTCCTAAAACGTCCAAAGGCAATAATGCTATTTGGGTCATAGTGGATCGTCTTACAAAGTCTACACACTTCATTTCTATTAAAGAAGATTTCTCTCTAGATCAGCTTGCCAGGATATATGTAAAGGAAGTGGTAATATTGCATAGAGTACCACTTTCTATTATATCTGATCGGGATCCGAGATTTACCTTGATGTTCTGGCGAAGTCTTCAGCATACTCTGGATACAGAGTTGAGTTTCAGCACTTCTTATCATCCTCAGACAGGCGGTCAGTCTGAGAGAACAATTCAAACTCTAGAAGATTTGTTGAGAGCTTGCTATATGGATTTCATAGGTGGTTGGGATCAACACCTACCTTTGGTGGAATTTTCTTATAATAATAGCTTTCACTCCAGTATTCAGATGGCTCCTTATGAAGCTCTCTATGGAATGAAATGCAAGACTCCAACTTGCTGGGATGAAGTTGGGAAAAGAATGCTATTAGGACCCGATCTCATTGATGAAATGGAAGAAAAGGTCAGATCTATTCAACAACACATAAGAGCAGCTCATAGTCGACAGAAAAGTTATGCCGACAACCGAAGAAAAGACCTAGAGTATGAAGTAGGTGATAAAGTGTTCTTACGAATATCTCCCTGGAATAGGGTCATGAGATTCGGAATGAAGGGGAAGTTTAGACCTAGATATATCGGTCCTTTCGAAATACTCACTACAGGAAAAATGGGTATTTGCGACGGGGATAAATCCCGTGGCAAATAGCCCCGTTAGAAACTTATTTGTGACAGGATAGCTTTCCCTGTCGCAAAAGGACTGGCGCGCTTTGCGCGTTAAATCGTGGGAAAATCATTTGCGACGGGTGGTACTGCCCGTCGCAAATAGTATGTCGGCAGGTTGTTATTTGCAACGGGTCCCGCCGCAAATGACTATTTACCCTTTGATCGTAATAAATGCGGGCTAAGGTATTTGCGACGGGTTCCGTTGCAAATAATACTATTTGCGATAGGTATCCCGTCGCAAATACACCCGTCGGAAATAATCTAACCTATAAATACCCCCATCCGTTTTTTTTCATTCATTCTCAAACTCCATCTTCAAGTTCTCTCAAAACTCTATTTTTAGTGTTCAGCGTTTCTTAAGTTTCATTTTTTTTTCGGAGTTGATATTGTGGTTTTCAACAACGATCAGAGATCAACCTCAAATCCATTTTAAAGGTATTTATGTTCATTTTAATTTAATATTTATTTTAATTTTTTTATTAGTTTCAAATATTCTTAATTAGTTTAAATTTAATTACTATTTAGATTGTTTTGTTACTTAATAAATTTAAATTATTAGTATTCATTGTTCATAGTTAATGGTAATTAGGACTTATTAGTATTAATTACCAATAATTAGTAATAATTATCAATAATTAGTAATAATTATCAATAATTAGAAATAATTATTAATAATTAGTAATAATTACCAATAATTTCCAATAATTAGTAATAATTTCCAATAATTACCAATAATTAGTAATAATTAGTAATAATTACTAATAATTAGCAATAATTTGTAATAATTAGTAATAATTACCAATATTTAGTACTAAATAGTAATAATGAGTAATAATTACCAATAATTAGTAATAATAACAAATAATTAGCAACAATTAGTAATAATTACCAATAATTAGCAATAATTATTAATAATTACTGATAATTAGTAATAATTACAAATAATTACTAATAATTAGTAATAATTACCAATAATTATCCATAATTAGTAATAATTACCAATAATTATCCATAATTAGTAATAATTACCAATAATTATCCATAATTAGTAATAATTACCAATAATTATCCATAATTAGTAATAATTACCAATAATTACCAATAATTAGTAATAATGAGTAATAATTAACAATAATTAGGAATAATTACCAATAATTAGCAATAATTACAAATAATTACCAATAATTAGTGACAGTTAAAAATAATTACAAATAATTAGTAATAATTACCAATAATTACCAATAATTAGTAAAAATTACCAATATTTATCAATACTTAGTAATAATAACCAATAATTACTAATAATTAGTAATAATTGGTAATAATTCGAAATAATTACCAATAATTACCACTAATTACCAATAATTAATAATAATTACCAATAATTAGTAATAATTAATAATAATTACCAATAATTAGTAATAATTAGTAATAATTAGTAATAATTAGTAATAATTAGTAATAATTAGTAATAATTCGTAATAATTAGTAATAATTAGTAATAATTAAGAATAATTAGTAATAATTAAGAATAATTCTTAATAATTACCAATAATTAGAAATAATTACCAATAATATGAAATAATTACCAATAATTAGTAATAATTACAAATAATTAGTAATAATTACCAATAATTATCCATAATTAGTAATAATTACCAATAATTATCCATAATTAGTAATAATTACCAATTATTATCCATAATTAGTTATAATTACCAATAATTACCAATGATTAGTAAAAATGAGTAATAATTAACAATAATTAGGAATAATTACTAATAATTAGCAATAATTACAAATAATTACCAATAATTAGTAATAATTACAAATAATTACCAATAATTACTAATAATTGCCAATAATTACCAATATTTAGTAATAATTATCAATAATTATCCATAATTTGTAATATTAACCAATAATTACCAATAATTAGTAATAATTGGTAATAATTCAAAATAATTACCAATAATTACCACTAATTACCAATAATTAATAATAATTACCAATAATTAGTAATAATTAATGATAATTACAAATAATTAGTAATAATTACCAATAATTAGTAATAATTAGTAATAATTAGGAATAATTAGTAATAATTAGTAATAATTATTAATAATTAGTATTAATTAGTAATAATTAGTAATAATTAATAATAATTAGTAATAATTAAGAATAATTAGTAATAATTTCCAATAATTAGTAATAATTACCATTTATTAGAAATAATTACCAATAATTAGAAATAATTACCAATAATTAGTAATAATTACCAATAATTATTTATAATTACCAATAATTAGTTATAATTACCAATAATTAGTTATAATTACCAATAATTAGTTATAATTACCAATAATTACCAATAATTACCAATAATTACAAACAATTACCAATAATTACCAATAATTACCAACAATTACCAATATTTACCAATAATTACCAATATTTACCAATAATTACCAATAATTACCAATATTTACCAATATTTACCAATAATTAATAATAATTACCAATAATTACCAATAATTACCAATAATTACCAATAATTAGGAATAATTACTAATAATTACCAATAATTACCAATAATTACCAATAATTACCAATAATTAGCAATAATTACCAATAATTAGCAATAATTTCCAATAATTACCAATAATTACCAATAATTACCAACAATTACCAATAATTACCAATAATTAACAATAATTACAAATTATTACCAATAATTAGTAATAATTACCAATAATTACCAATAATTTGTAATAATTACCAATAATTAGTAATAATTACCAATAATTAGTAATAATTACAAATATAATTTTTTTCATAAATATTAATTATATAATAATAACATTATTACATTATTAGTATATTTTATTATTAATATTAAAATAATATAATTTTCTATATTATATACAATTCTCTTTTCATCTGTGTGTTTTCTGTCTCCACATATAATATTTGCATTCTTTTTCAAAATTATCAACCTACTCGCCAATGGAGAGGTGAAAGTGAATGCAAATATTACATGTGGAGATAGAATGTTAAACACACAGATGAAAGGAGAATTGTATATAATATAGAAAATTATATTATTTTAATATTAATAATAAAATATACTAATAATGTAATAATTTTATTGTTACATAAATAATATTTATGAAAAAAATTATATTAGTATTATTAAAATAATAAAAAATCAATATAATATTAAAATTATCAATATTTGTAACATGTTTTTCTTTATTCTCAACATATTCGATCTTTGCTTGAGTGTTTTTTCTAACAAATTATTCAAAACCAGTAATGATTTTATATTTTATAGAAAAATATGGAACAACGAGGCCGTCAACAGTCATTATTAGATGATCGCATATGGATAAATCAACGTAGAAATCCAAACGGTTCTGGTTTAAAATCATTAATTAATATTCTATTATTATTTATTTTTGAATTATAAATCTATTATTATTATATTAATTAAAATAATTTATTAATATTTTTTTATTTTTGAATTATATTTGGATTTTTATTATATTAATTAAAATAATTTATTAATAATTTAATAATTTTTATTTTTTTAGTATTTGCGACGAGATACTATGCCCGTCGAAAATAGTATTATTATAATATTTATTAAAATAATTGATTAATATTTATTAATATTTTTTTAAAAAAATCTAATTGCGACGGGCCCGTTGCAATTAGTAGTTGCGACGGGCCCGTCACAATTAGTAGTTGCGTCGGGCCCGTCGCAATTAGTTTTTTTAAAAGTTTTTACAAATATACGGACTAATATTTGTGATGGGAAGAATCTCCGTTGAAAATAATACATTTAGCGACGGGCCCGTCAAAAATAATTTTTGTTGCGATACCGTTTTCCGCAACGGGCTATTTGCGACGGGACCCCGTCGTAAAAGCCTATTAGCGACGGGATCCCGATGCAAAGAACCCGTCGTAAATGCCATTATTTCCAGTAGTGACTGGATCGTGTTGGGAAGGTAGCTTACCGATTGACGCTTCCACCGAATAACTCTCAAGTTCACGATTTGTTCCATGTATATCTCCTGAGAAAGTACATACCAGATCCTTCACATGTACTCAGCTCAGAAGTTGTAACGCTGGAGTAGGATCTTTCTTATGAAGAATAGCAGATAGAGATTCTGGATCATAGCAAAAAAGTCCTACGAAACAAGACCACTTGATTGGTGAAAGTTTTATGGAGGAACCACCAATTAGAAGAATCTACATGGGAGCTTGAGGATATGATGAGGGAGAGGTATCCTCATCTGTTTTTTACAAAGTGAAGAATTTCGAGGGAAAAATTCATTTTAAGGGGGGTAGAATGTAACGCCCGAGACTTTTATGAGAAATATTTTGTTTTTATGTTATATAAATCATCAAAGGAATATTTCACTACACACAACACTAGCTTGGCTTGCTTTTCACACAATCGCGACCTTCCTCGATAGTTTGCATCGTACGCAATACCGAGTTTCACTAAACAATGATATGCTATTATTAAAACTAGCCGTTATGAATAGTAATAACCGCTTTTTAAAATTTTGTAAATTTTATTTTTCAAAATTGACTTCATTTTTGGATTCGGAATATCGAAATTAGCCAAGGGTGAAATTTTGGTATGTTTATGAAAACTTTCAATTTTTGATGAATAGTGAAACCACTAAGTGGTAGTTAAAAAAACTGAATTTTTCCTAAAACTTAATTTTACCGCTTCTATGAGTGGAATTTCAAAAATCCTAGAGACACAGTTGATGTCAGTATGTAAAATTTGGTTCAATGAGATGAAAATAATTTTTGGTGAATAGTAAATTTTTACTTTTATTTACCACGGTTAAAAGTAAATAGGGTAATTAAGGGTAAAAATGATATTATTATTTCCCTAAAACATGTCCTAATTCTATTGGATAAGTGTAATTCGACAAAAAACAAACATAGGAATAAAATATTACCATTTAGGCCCACTTAGATTAGATTAGGACATTTATTATTAATTTATTTAAAGAAGTGTTAAAATAGTTAAAATTAAAGTTTAATAAGTTAATAATTTTTAATATAAGGTTATATATAAGATAAATTCGAAAATAAATATTAATTAGAAAGATAATAAGATTTCATAGATAATGGTATTTTATTTGTAATTTTTAGACATTAAATAATTTAATTTATTTATGACACAACGATGATGAAGTAATTATCTTATTAATAAAATATTGACAAAATTTATTGTATAAATACCCAAATAAATGTAATTTGAGACTTTTTATGAATTACACTAATTTTATAGGTTAATATGACATGTTATTATTGATTTAATTAACATTTTTCTAACTAATCATTCTGTTATGATTTTCACAAAAATCAATTACTAAATAGTGTCAAAATTGACATAAAATAGTTTTTAAAAAAAATATTATATTATTAATTGTTATTTTATTCCTAAAAATATAAGGATCTTCCAAATGACTTAGCTAAGATTATATATATTAATAAAAAACAACATGGGGTTCGTTTGGATTGCTATAGTAAGTTTATTAACCTTATAGTGTAAGAACACAATAAGACACGGTAAAAGTAAAATTATTTAACTTAATGTTAAATATAAATGATAAGGTCAAAATAGGAACCTAAACATGACTAAATTCTATTGTATAAGATTATTTAGACCCATCCCCACCTTAGCATCGAAATAAATCAATTTGGAGCTATTTAAAAACAAATTTGGCTTTATAATAAAATAATATTTTTTGTTATTCCAAAGGTGCCCCTCTCCTCCCTTATAAAAGGGCACATCCTCCCTCTCTTCCTCACACCACTTTGAGCCTTCAAGCTTGGCCTACCCCTACCACTTTCTCCTCTACCCTTCCCTAGATACATCCTAGAGGTCCTGGGGTGCTTCAATTACCAATTTTAGTGCCCCAAAGGAGGTCTCAAAGAAGAACTTCAATGAAGAGGAGGTTCGGACACTTACGAGGCAAATCAGACCTAAGGTAAGGGAAATATCACAATCTGATTTTTATCTGAGATTGTATATACTTTGGAATTTACTGGGGTGTATTTTATCATCCACATCCATGTTTCCTCAATATGTAATATTATTTCCATCCACCTACAATTGTTTAAATCCAATTTTACCCTTCGGTGAGTTTTTAGTAAAGGATATGAAAGGAATCTTTTGTCGTTTTTCGTAGGAGGTACTTTTTGACTTTTATGAAAAAAGTACAAAGAATGTTTTTTTAAAATATACGGCATTAATGGATTTTTAAAACATCATTTCCAAGAATCTTCCTTTACTAGTTTTCAAGTTTATTTTTAATCAACTTCTTTTAGTTTATAATTGTACGACATGTTAAGAAAGGAAAAATGTTTTTGAAGTAGAAAGGATATTTTCCTCAAGAATGGAGTTCATGTGTTTTATGAAAATTATTTTCCATCTATGATAACATAGGGTTCTATTTTGATCCCTATTATTACATTGATTTGATTATGTTGTGATGGTATTATTTTTATGAATACCTTCACCTTATATGAATTGTTTTATGATGTCACGATGTTTAATAATCCCATTTTTATTACATGGGTTATGCTATGATGTATGGTTTATGATTTTCTGGCACACATAAGAATGGTATCATTATGATATGGGTGGGACCTATATCTGCCTCCAATTGATTGGGTAAAGATTTTATATCTCATGATATATACATGGCTGGAACGGCAGGTTAAACCGGTTCAGTGAAACAGGACTGAAACGAGGAGTGAACTCGGTTCAGAAGAGGACTTTGTCCACTAAGATAGTCTTGGAAATGATTCTTGACTAACAAGAAATGATTCTCAATGATTCTGTGTGCATGCCAAAGTGTTTCATGTTTTAAGTTATGATTATTGGGATTACATTTCACTACTATGATTTATCCCATGTTATGAAATTATGTTCTCTTTTGTAGGTTAATATTTCCAAAAGTTATGGTCTTATGTATATGATGTGATTGATATTTCTTTTGTTTACCCTTACTGAGAATTTGAGCTCACCCTTTTGTATGTTTTATTTCCCCAGGTCAGGGTGAAGGTTATGAAGTAGGATATGCCAAAAAGGGACTCTATATTTGATGAAATAAATGGGAGGTAATGTAGATGATTTATGAACCAGTTGTTTATGTTTCCCAGTTTCTAAAGACTCTATACCTATATAGTCCATTCCTGATTTTATTATATTTTATAATAAGTGTGCTTCAATTCTGAATTAATAACAATGTATGTAAAGTATGGGTTGTTATATAAATTCTTTAACATTAATTTTTATTTTTATGTTAATTTAATCATTTGAAATGTTTGTTTTCAATGAAGAAAATTTTATTTGATAGATTATTTGTGAAAAAACCCTTATCCATGTGAATTTGGGGTTTGTGATGAAAATTATGGAGTTTTTTGATTTCTTTTCAAATCCCGGTTTTGTGAAAAATGGATTAAATTTTATTGATAGAAGCCTTAGGGTATCATCCTTGTGAAATTTCATGTTTTTGATTAAAACCTTG
Organism: Viscum album; assembly: GCA_963277665.1. Lineage (NCBI taxonomy): Eukaryota > Viridiplantae > Streptophyta > Magnoliopsida > Santalales > Viscaceae > Viscum > Viscum album. The sequence continues at coordinate 1,686,681,769 of OY728163.1, read as the reverse complement.
TTCTAGGTTCTAAAGAGATAATTGGAATATTTGAAATGGTGAATGAGATGAATATAATTTTCTTTTCTAAAATGAATTGCCCATCATTGATTTGTACTTGAAAACATGCAAGACTTAGGTAGTTGGTGAGTTATTTTGGGTGGCACATAAAGACTCTATAAAATTATAAGACATCATATTGACACATCCTATTCTTTAAGTTATGGTGATGAGATCCCTTTACCTTAGGACATATGGGGGGTATGTACATTCATGTCTGTAGTTACAGTGTTGGATCCCTATAGTCTCAAATTATTGTACCTATTTGGAACGTGACAATTTTTTAACTTTTTTTAATTTTTAATGTGTATATATGCCATTGTTATATACTTTTTTACAATAATTTAGAATTTATATAAATTTTATTTATAATGTACATATTTAATAGATTTTTTATAATTTATGTTGATGAAAAACACCTTTTTAGAAAAGTAAAATTCCCTATTTTTCAATTTTTTCAATCATTGAAAATCTATAGAATGATTTTCCAAAGGTATTTCCATCATTTAAACTATATATCATTATTTTTTAAAATATGATTCGTTAATTAAAAACCTATTTTTTTAAATTAAAAGAACAGTTTAGTTAAATTGATATTGGAATATGTTATTGAATCTTTGGGTGAAATATTATTGGGCATTTGGCCACACCCTACTAGTGCCTTTTGGTGTTTATAGATTTTCTAAATAATGGTTCAAGCAGAAGAAAATGATACCTTGATGAATGATCTTATTGCTGAACATTGGTATTTGTGAGTTATATCCTTAGGAACATTGGGATGTTCCCCTTTTTTTGACTAGGGATGTATTAAATTGGTGGTTCTACATGTTCAACATCAAGTAAATTACATGAGTGTAGTTTTCCATTGATATTAATACTATCTTGTTTTTATTTCACTACACTTTGTTAGTAGAAAAATCATTCGAAAATTCAGTTTGTATAATACCTGGTGCTTGTCGTTGACATATGCGGATCAGGAATGCCCTTCATCCAATATCATGACTAACTCGATTATCAATTTACCCAGGTACCCCAAGTTGGTTTGTGACCCATGTTAGGACTGACAGAGTTATCAAGTTACGAGGGTACATGGGTTGGTTCATGACATATGTCAGGACTGGCTTAGTTATTGGGTTTATAGGGTACCCGATTTGGTTTGAGATATGTATAGTAGAAGAATTTGGAACTATATTTAAGAAATATTATATTAAAGAACATATTCATATGACTGACATTGAAGATATATCTAATTTTTGGAAAATATATTAATTCATAGTATTGTAATAATTAATTTTTTTCCCAGCAATACACCTCTATCTCGATTCTACAAGTGGATGTGGATTTTGTAAAAATGCATCTAAGGGTAATTACCCTAAATTTTTTTGGTTGAATATATCATGACCATAGTTTTGGTGTAGGGTGACTGTGCTACTAATTCATACTTTGTTTGAAACTCTCATTGGATATTTTTTGTTTGAACTCGCATTTTAATTGAGAACCATTATGAAGGATTTGAATAGATGATAACAAAGGATATATTAGGATAAAACTAAGGTGTGATATATTTAAAAGTATATTTCCTTATTTAGAAATCCTATGAATGATATCTCATGATTTCCCACTATGACTAATGTTTCTCATTGTATAGATTTTTATTTTAATCAATTGATGGAACCAGAAAAGGAATCATTAATGTTTAATTGATTTAAAATTTTGTGATTGCGAGAAAACAATAAGATTATTACATGAGATAAAAATATTTTTATTATTCTAAATCAGTTATAATGATATTTGATTAACAGTATTCACATTAACTGACTCTCAAACAATCCAAAGAATAGATAGATAGAGTTTTTCAAGAGATTGGGTAGTGGAGACCATAGAAGAAAGAGGGAAAAATTTCCATTTGTATATAATGTGAATAGAGACACCTCTGTGAATTTATTAAAGGAACATGAAAATTTTATATGTGATGAAAATAATTAAATAAATAAAAAAATAGGTAGGCTAAATTGAACATTAAAATGGAAGGAAAAATCCTTCTTCTTAATAGACAATTTATATTTTAATTTAATTGTATGGAAAGCATGGCCATAATTTATTTCAATGTACCAATCCAATGGTTAACTAATATACAAGGAAAAGGCCTATGATTCTCCAATAATTAATGTTTCATAAATGAAGTTCTTATGTATTGGTGTTAGGCAGATTTTTTTTCAATATAATGCATCGATGATATTTGGGTTTTTAGAATAATGGAATATCAAATGAATTTTCAGAAATTGTTTTTATTCTTTGATATGAATACATATGTTTTATAGAACTAATAAACAAGAAACATGATTCAATTTTAAGGTGATATTTTTTGGAATACTCTTTATTAAGGGAACGATAAACAATAATATGATCATGATATTGATCTAAATTTTTTTATTTGGGATAAATAGATAATATACATTAATAATATAAACTAGATAGTATTGCTGACCATGATATTGATTTTTGATTATACGATTATGATTAATGAATAATTTTTTTTAATTTATGTAACATATTCAATGGTCTATGATATTATTTTAGGACTACATATAATCGTTATTTTAACATATATATGTTACCATGGGTGATTTATAGTGATTCATGATATTGTTATGTTTAAATATATTCACATGTTAGGTATGCGACATTATGAGTCACATCATGTTTTGATGATCATGGAAGAAATCCAGATCAAATGTTTTGTATTTTGGGGTTTTTAATATTGATAGAAATATGTTTGAGGACTCATAAGTTTAATTATTTTTTTAATGGACTATTTTGAACTATGGGGTTAGTTGTTATGGTTTTATATAATAATGTATTAAATTTATACATGTTGGAAAACATTTGAAAACCATTTGTGTTCAGGTAAATATTTTCAGATACATGGAATGCATTTTCCTTCTTTTATGGTTCGTATAACATATCAAAATGTAATTTTAATGATTAAATATTATAAAATTCATCCTAAATATTCATTTCATGAAGTACGAGATGAGGTAGAAATTAACAATCCAAAACAAATGTATGAAATTAATCTAATGGAATGGGAATAAATAAAACAAGCAAATTATATCTTATATTCTATCTTGAGGTTAAAATAATTCCCCAAAACTATGAAAATGATATTGAAATATATTTTTTATCATTATTTATTTTATTTCCGATGAATTGATAATATTTTAACCCTCATTGATTTATGGTTTTGTGGTCAATGAATTTACCACAACCTTGTTCTCTCTAACTCTATTAGTTCATAGACATTGTTTTTCCCCAAATTATTTAATTTAACCTCCCACATATGTTTTCAATATCAAGGAAAATTAATATTTTGGATATTAGGTAACCAATATATTTCCCATGTTCCCTTTTCAAAAGTGAATTTTATTATCCATCCTTACGACGTTAGTTTTCAACAAACATATTTCTAAATATTGAACATTTAAATAATGAGATAAAAGTTTGAGGTTGAAATATATTTAAGGGGGTGAAATCTAACAACATGATAATTATTTATACTATCATCTAAATCGTTATTTATATGAAACACTAATCATTATGAAAAACATGATATTCTATTAGTAAATATATTAGTTTCCACCTAGATTTTTCATAGGAAGGAATTAATGTAGTTAAAATAATTATTAAAAACTTTTATAAAAATTTTATACCATTTATAAATTAATAATATATTTGTTATATATTTTCAAAAAAATAATTTTGTATTTTTAAAATCTATTATATTCAAAAATAGATTATATTTTATTTTTTGTGGGGAAATTATAAATAATTTCAGCTAATTATAGAAATATTATATTTTAAAATAAATATAATTTATTGAATCAACATAAAAAATTAAACTAGGATTAAATTTAGATATTTTTATAAGAAGATATATTTTAAAGTGATTAGTGAAAAATACAAAATTTTAAAATACTATAATATATTTTCATTAAATTAGGATATTTTGAAGTCCCATTATATATTTTATACTCTATTAATGTAACATATGATCTATTTTATTTATCATAATATAATTTTAATATTCAATTTTCCTGATTTCAATATATGATAATTTTTATGTATGAAAAAAGATTCATTGAAAAACTATTTTCCATTAAGTTTTACTTATTTATATTTAAAATGATTTTCGACACATATATAAATTTTATCAGAAAATATTATTGCCATATTTTGAACCAGGAGTTCCAAATATTTTAAATGGATCCTATTTTTTTGTATATAGTGAACTATAATATTAGTAAAATTTAACACCTCAGTGATCGGTGAATTGGGAAATTATGTTTTAAAATTATGTGATAATGTCATAAAAATTTGTCCCACATATGAATTTACTTCGTTTTATTTGTTAAATTCATTATAAATCATTATAAATTAAAATATGCATTGAATTTTGGAGCTATTTCGTTGGATAATGATGTTGATATTATTTTAAATAATGAAAACTCCAATATTCCACACATTTTTCTTTAATATCTCTAATATTTTTCCATAAGGATAAACATATGTTATTTATATTTAAATATATTAATTTTAATGAATAAATAATAATTTTTTATTTTTTATTTTTTATTTTTTAGTGAAAGAATAATTAGCATAAATGATAATGTAATAGAAATGCAATATTGATATAATTAACTGAAAAATTAAATATGTGGTATCAACAGTAATCATTTTTAAAAAAAGTGATAGATTATTTTGTTCCAAGAATTTTTTAGACACAATAAAAAATAATGTGTTAATGGATTATACTTTTATTTCATTTTTTTCATTTCCTTTAACACAAATTATCTGAATAGATCCAATAATGGCATTAAAGATATTGTATACTAAATGATAATTTATTAATTTTTTAAAAATTCATAAAAAACATTTATTCATTTAAATATTTGGTATATAGTTTTGAAAATCATACATGTCCCATTTATGGGGTTTTATTGGCTTCTATGGTAACATTATTGACCCTTAAGTGGTAGAAAACCTTTATATTATGATAATTTTCAAAAAAAGTGTCAAGGGGTGTAAAAAATATATGAATAGGGTGAAATCAGGAGAAAAAATAAGATGTTTTTATTATTTAATAGTTTTCGGAGTCATATTCATAATGAATTTGAATTATTTTAAATTTAAGCCATTTGTAAATGATATAAATTTATATTAATTTAATACTGTTTGAAATTTGTGGAATTCCCCTCCCCTAAATTATACAAGGACACCCATATCTATTCTCTTTACATAACATTGAGAAACATATATTTAAGATAACCAAAATAATTCCACTATTAACATTACTATATGTGATTATGGGATTCAAATTATGAAAATAATATTATATGGGACTTTAAGAAGTGATATCATGTACATATATCAAAGATGATATAATCGTCTGTACCAAATTATTCATGCTTAATTTCTTATTCTACATATAATAAACATGTTATAAAAATAATAAAATAATTAATATATTATAATAAAAATACTTAATGTTATAATTATTATTATTCTAAAACTATATTACATATTTTTTCCATCATACAATATGTAAAAACATTAATCCTGCATACGAAAAACATAACATATATACAGAGTAGTGAAATTCATATTTAATTATCTCTTCACATGGATTGATATAATTATGTAAATAATGGATATATATGATATTAATGGAATTATTATTATTAATATGAAATTATTAAAACATGTCTCTCTTCATATGATCCAATCTGTTGGGAAATGATACTGTTGTTTGTGTCTGCATGTGTGTTTCCACCTCCAAAAATCGATGTGGTAAATTTTTCATTTCAGCATTTCATGGATGTTAATAAGGATCAATGTAATGTAAATTTATGAACTATATTATATAAAACATCATTAAATTTTCAATTATTATTTAAAATACTTTTGTTCTACTATTTAAAATATTAACAAAACATTCATGCCTACATAAGGTCTACCATCACCTTCAACTGTGTAATTCATTTTTCTTTATCTATCATTTATGGATGACTGTAAAAAAATATAATATATATGATATATTTATCATTAATAATTCTTTTTTATATTATTTAAAAATGATAAAGTCACAATTACCAAAAAAAATTAATAAAACCACATATGAAAAATCAAGCAGTGGACAACCAAAATAAATATAAAATATAATATTATTAACAAATTTGGGATAAAATGATGATAATGTATTAGATGTGATATTATAGATATGTATGCATTTTATTTAATTAAATATAATAATTCTACATTTATTATAACTTATTAAAAGATAACTTATTAAGAAAGTCAATGATGTAGTATGGGGGTTTCTTAACTCCATTCCCATTTATTGTGTTATCTTATATATTTATTCATTATGGCATGTAAAGATTATTTGTGGAATAAAATATTAATTTTTTATGTTTTATTTCATATTATATTATGTGTATTTAAATATTTTACACATAATCTATTCAGTGAACAATTATCATTTCAATGATATGATTGTTTTAATGGATATCATCGCCATGTATACTCTATTGAGACAAACATAGTATTTTTCACCTGTTTATTTTTATGTGGAATATATATTTAACCTATGAAATTTTACATGAATATATATATATATTCATGATAAGTAATATATCATTCCATGTGTACAGTAAAAAGATGTTGTAATTTTAATGATACTATAGTGGTAAGACATTATTTTCTAATCACATTTATTTTGGATTAATCTTATTTTCATTAAAGGAATCATGTAATATATTCTTTATATACTCAAAAAAATTTCACATATCTGAATATTTTTGGATTTACCCTGTATTGTTCAATATTTTTAATCTATAATGAACATGAATTATGAAAATTATTATTTATAAAAAAAATACAATCATTTTTTTATTTTGGATTGGGTATGTTTTCCTTCCACGTACATATTTTTAAAAATTTATTCAAAAATGTTTGTCTATTTAAATAAATTTTTAGTTAACTATATATAATGTTATTGATGACTTTTTACGAGGTCTTAATGGAAATTTTTTAATATTTTCTAAAGGATTTATATTCAAATAACTTTTCAAAAAGTCAAAAATAATGTTTTTCAATATATACATCATAAAAGGTTCTCCCGCCACCAGAAATATTTAATTCCATTTTTGCATTCTTAAAGATAAAATTATTCTTAAAATAAATATATCAATTATTATATTAATTTAATATTTCAATTACATTTTTTATTCTCCAAAGGAAATGAATTAATTTCAAGACATGTATTTCTAATAAATTAATGGTAATCCGTTATATGTTATTAATATTATGGATATAAATTTTCTCTTGAAATATTCACTTTTTTGTGATCTTCAGACAATAAATTTCGTTAAATTATCCATCTTTGGGTATCATGTATATGATTATTTCCTAAACTATATACACTTTCTATTATGGTGTTTTACATCTGTTATTATTTGATTCACTAGGGAAATATAGATAATTTTCATTCTTTACTCAATACAGAAATTTAATGATATTTAATATTCTTTATGAATTAAATTGTTCATTCAATATACAAGGAATGAATTGGACATGTAGTTATGAGTGGGGCCTAGAATTATATATCCAATTGATGCATCGATTGGTCTAATCAAACCAAATAGTTTTCTATCCTTATTAAATTGCTTTCTGTTACATGAATAACTATAGTTTTAAATTGACATATTAAAATCCCTTGATGGTAATGATATCTGGATGTTTTAGATAATGAACACCAATATTAAGAATTTTCTTTCTTGAATATATAGTTTTTATTTTAAGTGATATTTTTCCATTAATATTATGTATTAATAAATTACATGCTCAATTTATATATTAAATGGAAAAAGTTTTCCATTATTTAATTTTATATAATGATTATGCCTTATTTTATATTAATAGATTTTACAATATGAAACCCTAATAAATAATCAGATCTCACCGTTTTTTTTCTTTTAACCTCGATATGAAGAAGGAATATTTTCATTAATTCAAGGATGAAAATCATTTACTATTATACTATATTAAATATTATTTCAAATGTAATGTATTATTCATGTATATTGTTAGTTTAACAAGAATACTAAACTATTTTTCCCTCCGTGATAATATTCCATGTATCATGTGGTAATTAAATAAGGTAACCAACATATCTGAGTTATTTGAGTGAGGGTTGGTACAGTAGTCGATCACCTCAAAGAGATGACGTAATTCATTAAAATGATGGAATATTTTTCTCTTGAATAACACATGATGATATATATAAGGGTTGTTTTCATAATTAAAGGACTACCAATCTCTATTGTTTTTTATCATGATTGATGATTTACCTTGATGTTTTTTAAAATACTATAGAATGCACTGGATACAAAGTTTATTTTTAGTACTATATAATACCCTCAGATGTATAGTCTATCTAAGAGAACAATTAAAACTATAGAGGATATTTTGAGATCATTTTAATGGATTTCCAAGATATTGGGTTTAGCACCTTTATCCAGGTGGAGTTCTCATAGAACAAAAAATTCCATTCTAGAATTAAAATGGATCCTTATGAGGATTATTATTTGAATAGGTACTAAAATATATCATGTTCGGATAATGGTATAGTGTGGAAAGTTCAAAGTATTAGATATTATCTATTAGATGAAAGTGATTGTTTATGGTAATTAATGTTACATAAAAACCACAAAAATTTATCAAAAAATTTATACAACAAATCAAAAAATGATACACTATGTTTGAGGTCTGTGATAAGTTTTTCCTTAATAAATCAACACTGAATAATCTATTGAGGTTAGGTATGATGGGAAAGATAAGTCCAGGATTCATTGGCCAATTTTAGATCTGTGACCTCATCAGAGTTGTGGACTATCGAACAACACCACCATAAATCATATCCCAAACCCATGATGTGTTCTATGTAACATCCTTATATATATATATACATATTGAACCCCTCATATATATTGATTTAAATGTTCATAAACATGGAGGATTGTCATTCAAATTAGGAGCCATTAGTTAATATATTATATGATAAAAACAATGTTAGAATAAAAATGTCAACTCACAAAATCATTTTGTTATGGAAAAGCTAACTTTTTGAGGAAGAAAATTATAAGTTAGAAGAGGTGATGAAAATAAAGTATACTAATTTGTTATTGTGTATAAGATTTAATTTTTATGGAATAATTTTTCTTGGTTGGGGGATAATTTAACAAACTAAGTAATTATAAATGAAGTTCTCTTTTTGAATGAATAAATTCAATACTAACAAATACCCTTATAGAAAACACATTAAATAATTTGATTATTTTAAATAATTATAAAATATTGAATCTCAGATATAAAAGGCCATTAAAAATATAAACCATTGATAATATAGTCATTTAATGTTGACCATTCGGATTAGTATATTTAGGGTAATTATATAATCGAATTAACACAAAATAATTAAGCGATGGCCTCAACCAATACTACCATTCCATGTGAATCCCATTGTTTAGAGCACCACATAGAGATGGAATCACTTGGATTTTCTCACATCCAATCCCACATTGATATTCAATAACATAAACATTAATGAAATCATTTATTAGAGAGGTTAGCACTTATTGATATCACAACCTAAACCATGTTTTATGACCACCAAAAGAAAGTTCCTATGTGAGACACATTACCCTTAGTGTATATGCTGGTGTAATAAGAGGTTATATATCATTAACATAGTCATATGAATTTTTAAGAATAGATTTTTAAAAAATAATTGTTATATTTATCCTTATTCATTATCACTATATATATAAAATTATATACATGTTTGTGAAAATTTGATTATGAAACAATGAAACTTAAATCAGAGTGTTGGGAGAATTTATAATTTTAAATAAAACAATATTCTTGATAAATTAATCAAATTTGAAATAATTTTATTTCATATAATAGTATTATTAAATAATATATATTTGTATAAAAATTATAAAGAAATATGATTATGTCCAACAAAAACTATATTGTGGTTAGAAAATGTTATTATCATAAACAACTATTTTTAGAAAATAATGATTTTATTTAAAAGTATAAATTTAATTATTTATAGAGTTATATTTATTAATTTTATCATCTTTGAAATCAGTAACTAAATATTATCCAATAGTGAATGTTTCATAATTTTCTAATAGAGTCATGTTTTTTGGTAAAAACTAAATATAATATAAATATATGATCAATATTATGACCTAACAATATCCAAAATAATTTTTAATAAAATATATAAAAATAATACATGACAAAATAATGTGTTAACCATTAAAATAATTAATTTTAATGTCATTTGGTTAAATTTATAATCCATTATAAATCCACCAAAACAAATATTATATTTTATGGTTTCAAAATATATTCATTATAAACGTGAATCACCTCTAATTAAGCAATGGTATTAATTTATAAATTTCAGTTCATTGACATATATTATATTTAAAACCATAACTGTTTGGAAGAAACCATTGGGAAAAACTATTTATTTTTTGGGTTTGGATTATTTAATCATATAGATCCCAAAACCAATTTTGTTAAAATTAGTTAAGAATTCCTAGTAATTTTCTATTAATACACACTCAACATATCACTATTCTTCAATAAATAACCATAGAGAACTTAATTTACATCCTTATCCCTCTCTATAGTTCTCCCAATATGTTCCCATTCTCTTACGAATATCCTCTCAAGCATTTAGTAGTTCCCTCTCGCAGTAAGGTATTTCATCATCAACATTGTTCAAGAACATTCTATATAGTCTGAAATTTATTTTTTAATTATTCATGTTGTAATACATTTTTAAAAATCCATATTATTATCATTAGGATTTCCTTGTAAAGTAATTCCACCTCTAACTCTTGTTAAAACCATCCAGTAATCTTCATGTTCACCCAATATGTTGAAAAAATTACCCTACAATTTTCCATCCTAATCATTTTTGTATTGAATACCCATCCCCATTTCCACAGAGGTTATTCACATATAGGTACCTATCCTTTAATTAGTAGTTAATTCATTGTATGTAAACTGAACTCTTCATTCATGAGTTTAGAAGTTATATAATGGAATTTTTTAGTTTTATGATTTAGGTATCATATTTACTAATGTACATGATTTGATTGTAACGGGTGGGAAAAAATATCACAGTACTACAATGCATTGAATAATATTTTTATCACATGATATAACATTTATGGTTTAATGGAATTTATCCTATGCACACTATGTCATGAATACATGGTAGTTAACAAAAAATTTCAAATATGATTTTATGATTCATATTGTTTCCACATTCCTTTGTTTACTTCATTTTATCATTTTATACCATTCTTTGATGGCCATGATAACGATTCTGACCATTTTTCTATCACCATTATATGTATGTTGACTAACATGTATTACATTTATGAAATTATTCATTGATTTTTCCTCTACATGGATTTATATATCAACCCATTCTTAAATAGGCCATGGGTAATCCAGTGTTGTTTTACAGGAGACATTGAATTAAAAAATAATGGATTTGATTTTTTAATTTATTTTTCTTACCCATGTTTTAATTTATTATGCACTGTGTCGAATTATTACACAGATTATAGGCCGTATTATCATTTTTAATAATATTAACTTAATATTTATGTAATAAAAAATAAACTAAGTTGTACTGAAAATATTTGTTGTCAGAGGAAACTAGGTGAGTTATACTTCTGAAGCACCCTCAATCATAGAAATGAGAAAAGAGCTTAATTACTAATCTTAGTGATGGGTAAATTCATATAAATTCCTCAGAAAGCATTAATAAATCAATATTTTCGAATAACTATGGGAAAACAGACACATAATAGAATATTTATGGTATCTTGGGACTTCCTTATAGATCTATATACAAACCACCCTATGTTTAAAATGATTTCTCCATTATTTGGTAAAATCAGTCATCTAGAACCTAGATAAACGAATGAAAAATTAGAAACTGGTTGGGTGTTGAACAAGGGAAATGATTGGAGAGTCCAACAAAGAATCTACACAATAAAAACCTCTTAAAGCACCCATATAAATGGAGAACCAAGGGGGATGTAAAAAGTATCCAAGGGGGGTCCTCCTCTAATTCTCATGGAGCTAGATTAGCGGAGCCCAAGTGGGGTCCTTATTAGAACATCCTATATTTAACAAAAAAACACAATAAAATATCCCAAACCACAAAATATGGTTAGTGGATACCTGATAATCTAGTAGAAGATTATCCACTAATTGGTGTCCCTAGGATGTGTTCCTTACCATTGTCTATCCAAGCAGGATGTTGGTGGCCCATATTATTGAATTTCAATCAGCTCAGGCTCCAATCCCTTCATTAAGCATCTCCTGATCACCCATAACACCTAAAATCCTTGGAATCCTAATCATAAAATCTTCTAAGGATGATCAAACGTTTTTAATTCCATTCTATGCTCTGGTTCTAAAAAACATTCCACCAATTAGATAATACAAATTTCAATTTTAACATTACACTTGTAAACATTATCATCATTACAATCTCCCTACCATGGTTCTTCTCATCCTTGAGAATCTGTCATAGTCCTCTATAAATGATCCCCATTAATTTTGTGTTATCAATTAATAGTCAACCATCCATTATCCATCTCTAAACACCCAACATGATATAATTGTTCAATTCCATCCACATGTCCCGTATACACAAGATTTCCTCCCAAATGAAAGGTTTCATTCTCAATCCTCTTCAATAATTCCCTAATAAATCCTCATGATATTGTTACTGACCCATAATATTTTATTTAACATGAAATATGTTGTTGCTACCTCTCAACGAATGATTTCAAAAAAACACTTGGCCTCACCCACTGATGTTGCACGACATCTCACAACGAATTTTCCATACTCCAAGAATTATCAATAAATAATCAATGAACACCGACCAAGATCTAAACAGACACCTGGAATATCTTCTTGATCCGTTCCACAACTGACCATATTCATAATCAAAAAAATTTGTATAAACTAACTCACATTTGATCTGAATCACCCTTGGGACATACCACCAAAATCACGATCATGGTGTCAATGTAACAACAACAACCAATACGTTTCCCAATTTTCACAATTTGAGTTTATAAACATTCCAACATCATGCATACTTATGCATTATACACTAAATGCTTCAATGACTCATATTATTCATTCAACACAATTGTACACACCCACGACAAATCTGATGCTCCCCCTCATCAAAGTATATTTATCTTCACCTTTCTATCTGTATCTACATTCAACCTATATCAACCAATTTTCAATCATCCTTCACATCACTATCTCCTATTTTAAAAGATGATTCCCAACAACAACAATCAATTATTAAATACTAAAATAACAATATATAAGTTATCCTAATTATATGGTTCTCCCCACTATTGTAATATCTTTCATTAATAAATGATCAACATCACCAACCCACATGCCAATAAAAAATCATGTATTGTAAATAAAAATACAGAAAATATAAAATATAAAATATATAAAATACTATAGAAACAAATCAACATTCCATAAAAATATAACTATATATTTCTCTCTCAAAACACCCATATCATGATTCGAAGACAAAAAAATCCCTCCAGCAATCTTTATTATACCCAATAATTGTGTAGATGACCAAAGAATGATCTCTGATGACCTATAAATATCCAACAAACTAGTATATACATTACTTGGTTTCCTTCCGTGCACTATAAAATCAAAGAAACCACAAACCGATAGTCAAATTTTGGTGTTTCTACAAAACTATCTTACATAATTAATGCACATAATTCAAAAACCAGTAGTGCCCTAACAAAAGAAAAAAATTCTTGTAATGTTCTATTTACAGTGTAACCAATCAATTATATTAAAAAATATACTACCAAAACATTTTAACAAATATCACATATATTTCAAAATACCCCATTGAATCCAAGGGGATTCTCCCAAAAAATAAATTCAGCCAAAATACATGGTAGGGCCTATCCTATTTTTTCAAACAACCATTAAATTTTAAAAACCCATTTATAAAGAATATTTGAAAAAAAAATTTCTATATTTTTACCTTACTAGAAAATGTGAAACAATTTAAAAATAGCTACCTCCATGAACCATATTATACAGAACTAAATTTCAAAACCATTCCATACACTCCACAAGCTGTCACATGAGTTTTTTTAAATACTAAAATTATTAAAATTCTATATTTCCATAAAATAATTTCCTTATAGTTTTTGAAAAACATAAATAAAAAACACTTGTATCCATATTATTCTAACAAACTGTCAAAATATGTTCCAAAATACATAATTTATATTATTTTATTCATTAATTAATATGGATTTTGAAGAGTGTAAATGTTAAAAAAATTATGGGATAATGTACTCTATCACAAATTTCTTTTACCGGAATGCATAAACAACTAAACAGATCCTAGCCAAGCCCTATGAATTATCCATAGACTCATCTATCTGAAATTGGGAATCTCTATCCAAAGAAACAAATAACTCTACCTATAGTGAATAGTACTAAAATTGTACTTCCCCTGACAACTTGGGTTTCAACTAATGCCATGGAGGCCACACATGCAATTGATCAATTTCCAATATATTAACATTATATCCTTATATCTAACTATATTACCCCATATCAAAACAGTAATTTATTCTATTTTTTAATTCCCTAAGCTTAGAAGACCAATTGGCTCTCATGTGGGGACACTATATGAACATAGACATAGAAACCTATATGTCAAAGGTTGCCACTCAATGGAAAGGGACTATGATTCACATCAGGGGATAGACCCTCAAATATATGGATCGAGGGTAATCCATGAAATACACCCAAAAAATTCATGGCCCTCTTATATGATGGAAATACCAAAAACCTGTACTGATAAAATTGAGAACACACATGTCCCCCTCCATCAAAAAAATGTAATAAAACAATTTACATGTTAAAAAAATAATATAAAAACTACATGAAATAAACATGAAATTATTTATATGAATAATTTTTTTTAGAAATATACTAACTATAATTTATAATGGTATATCTTAAATGTTGAATCCTGGTCATTTATGATCATCAGAACATGCACAATGTGTATATTCTATATACACAAATGTTCATATAGAAAACATGATGATATACCAATGTACATCACAACCAATCCTATGTATGTAGGTTGTGGGTGAGTTAAGTGACCCAATATGTATCCATAGTGCCTTAACCAACTGGATACTATTATGATAAAATGGATGTGTATGATATAAGTATATATAGTACAGTTATCTTTATGAAAAACATATTCATGGTAATATAATATTGATTTAACATAGAAGAATATCTGTAATGACACAATATCCAGATCCACCTCATAAAAAACACATAAGATACCTAAATTGGGTATATTCTAGAATCTGTGTCACACCATATACTCTAAAAAATCATCGGCTCCATGTAGAGATCTATTACCTTCGATAAACTAAACACTACTTATTTCAATAGCTTGTCAGGATGAAAAATTCACCTTTTTTAATCAACAGACCCATACCTAAAGGTGAAAATTATAGTTTTAATCTAAAATATATGCATCCAACATTCGATAAATCATGGTGGGTTTTTTTCAAACCTCTACTTACTACTTTAAGATACATAGAATAGTCACACATACATGTTCCTTTACCCCTCTATCATCACTCAAGAGAGTTATTTCATTAATATGTCACAATATTCCTTGTACATTCAATCATGTCACGGTCTTCCAAGACGTCTCATCAAAGGATAAGGCCCTTACACAACTACTACCACATCACATAGGGTATGGAATAACTTCATATATTCCCACAAATCTAAACCATTTCTACATTTTCATAAACTAAATACATGAAGATGAAAGAAAATTTAATCCCAGTAACCCATCACTCAGACTCTAGGGATATTCATAAACTATTTTATCACATCCCTAAAAAAACTAGAGAGAAAACATCAAGTTATCAAATGAAATATCAATCTGGGAATGTAAACCCTATTACAGTTTACAATCTCAACGTTTGAGCGTAATGAACATAGACAAAGTCCCATGTCTTGAATAATTTTACGAACCATCCTGAGCCACCATGGATTTAATCACATCTATATGGACCAAATGTTATCTTGATAAAAAAATTAAGGATATCATAGGGCTAAATTCACAGTAGAAACCATCATTGATTTCATAAATTCAAGGAAATAACTACAAGGGACTAAAACCAGGTACACAAAGCATTAGAAATTTTTGATTCAGTCAAACACAATCAAATAGACCAAAACTGACTCATACTAATCCAAATAGACATCTTTCGAAAAATAATTCATAATCCAATAATCATTTCCAATAGATATCATCTTACATGGGTTTCACCGTCTTAATATATAGCAATAAGTCCATGATGACTATCATGAAAACACGATCTCATATTAACCTTTATAAAGATAATGTTAATCATAAATCATAGACCAAAAAATTCTAATTAAGGTACATAAAACTAAAATGACCAAATAAATAGGAGACTCGTATAATTCAAATGACCCAATGACATTTTTTTCCATTAACATTAATATTATATCTTGACCATCACTAACTAGGCTCACCCTAGGAAACCCAATTTTAAATAGGCTATAATCAACATCAAGGGACAAAAAAATTAATTTTATTAATATATAATTAAATACACTTTTAAAAAAACATGGGTAATGACACAAAAACAAGAAGGATATCTAATAAATTCATCTATGGTCCATTTCGACGACTAATACATATGGAAACACCTAAATTGACTATTAAAATAATAAAATTTATTTATCAATTTATTTTTTTTAAATGTAATAAATAGTGTTAAAAACATTACATATTCCAATGGTGTTAGAGTATCCCAAAATTGGGTGTGTTCTTCCCAAACACACCCATGATCATAGAAACAATTAATTCAAAATTGTAAACTGGAAATGAAATTTATTTTATAATATGTCATCATTATATTTAATTAAATTAAGATAGAAGAATACAAACTAGTAAATTGTGAATTAAATATTTTTATGTCATCTATGTAAGCAACAAAAAATATCCCCTTCCATAGAAATTATTTCTTCATTATTTGTTGAAATCAATAGTCCTAAATCAATAAAATCTAAAAAGAAATTATTGGAAATGTGGGGATGTGAAGAATAGGGTATAAGGATGATACATACACCGATTAAATGTGACAAAACACTACAATTTCACCATAATTAATTGTTCACAAAGTAGGCTAAATGAATAGCCTTTCAGCTATTCCAACATTTCTTATACATCTAGAGTAGGAGGAGTATGAGTGGGGTTCTAAATAGAAAAACCTTAATCTTAAAAAACACCCCATAAAAATTTCCCATATCCCAACAGATAGTTGTATGTGGATCACCCTCTTGCTGGTGGACCAAATTAGTGTTTCTACACATTACTCAGCCCACTATAAATATAGAGGTGGGTCACCATCTAGTTAATGGCCAATATCAAAAACATTTATTAAGCTTTACCATGTGACCCATCTCCAACTACCTCTAGGGAGCTCGTAACACTTATGAGCAATTGAAACCCATATAATAACATCTCATTTGGACCTAAAAAATCACCAAATTCAATTCCATGATCTTTTTCTCAAATTAAATTAAACTCCATATAGAAATTTTGTGTTCCCTTTGTAACATTCAACCTATAATAATGAATCTCACTACATTTAGAGGGTTTGATTAATTTAGAGTACATTCCATAAATTATAAACTAAAATATTAATTACCAAAACCCATGTATCCTATAATGAGTGGTTACAAAATAACATTGTCATTAGATACAATTTATCACATTATAAAGGATAGAGTAGTTTGGTATTCTTGGAAAATAATATACAAATTGGGATCTCACATTACATTTTAAAATATATAACAAAACATAATATTTCATTTGTGAGAATTATTATTTACTCTAGTATAAACCTATATATTAATTATTATATGAATCATTGAATATTAGGGAAAAACCTAGGATATGGGTGACCACATTTGGTCAATAGGGGTTTATTTATAGTCGAATCAAAAAATTCATGAATAATATGAAAATAATAAATGATTACCATGTAATTCATTATAGATATCCTAACAGAGTTAAAATTTTATCCATGGATTTAAAAAAACTGAATAGTAAAATTTAAAATAATAAAAAATATCATAATTATGGACTGTAAAATATCTAACATTTGAAACATATTTTCAATGACTCATTGAATGGAATATTATATAAATGTTATTTATTTTCTACAATGAAATGTTATTTATTTTATTTATAATCAATATATAATGAATGAATTTATTTTATACATTTTTAATAAATATAATTTTCATATTTGGTTGATACATATTCATTCCTTCCAAATTTAATGTATATGTTATAATGGTCACATTTGAAAAACATTATTTAAATAATTCTTCCATTAAACTAGATTTTTTCTATATAACAATATATCAATTATAATAAATTTATATGAAAATATTTTATAAAACAAATTGGATTCATATTATATATGACATAAATGTAATTTACCCAAAAATATTCCATCACTATGAAAAAAACAGATATAGATACGTCGATATCATCACATCCCCATGTTCCCATATAGCTTCCTCAAATTGGCAGTTTTACCCAAAACCCTGACCAAGTCAGTGGAATGTTTTCAAAGAACAATATCATTTTGATCATGAATTTACACTTTCTTATCATTTGATAAAATTTCACCACCCATCATTATTACCTCTGAGTATAGTTCCTATGCAGGATCATCTATGTAATTCCTCAGGATAGATACACGAAACACATCATGAACACGAGAGATGTTCGGTTTAAGTTTTAAATAATAATCAACCATTATGATCCAATTATGAATTTTTAAGGGGAAAATATTCCTAATGGTAATCATTCATTTATTGATTATTATCATAATCTTCTCCCCTCAATAAATTCCTACAATCTTATTTTCACCATCTTTGAACACCAAATCATATAAAAAATTGTCAATATGAATTTTATATTGAACATGAGAATACTTATTATGTTGATGAATAAATAAAGAAATGTCTACAACTTCATCACCATGATCATGTCCCAATAGTTGTTTCTCTAACTTCATACCATAAAATTTTCTTTATACACTTCGTTCTATTGGGTGCTCTATAACGATCAATTTAATTCTCATATAAAAGTTATTATTTAATGTAATGTAACCTAGAGGAAGGTGTTAATCCCAAAACTATTGAAATCTATATAAAAATACCTAAAAAACCTCTAATGTTTTAATGGTAATTTTTATGTAACCATATATTAGAGGATAACATTTATTGAAAAAATTCATCTCCATATAAAAATCTTACAGTTGGCATCACTATATCTTCAAGCTAATCGTCACATACAGATTAGATACAATAGAATGTGGTGTTCCATTTAAACTAACGACAACATAAATTAATATTCTATAATTATGATCAAGGTAAAATTATATTTATGAGGTTAATGACGTTTTATGACATTATAATTTGATCAACTATAATCCATATAACATTATGTCCTTTTGAAACCATAGGAACCACAATGATAAAGTCCATGGTTATGGTTTCTCGTTTCAATTATGGTATTTGTAATGGTTGTAACATCCCCATATAATTTTGTAACTCAATATTTTCTATATGGAATACTAATAGGATATATATTAACTCCATGACTAATCTCTTCAATTTGACCCACTAGAAATACTATTTGAAATTTCTATACATCATGGTACTTCTAGGGTGAATAGAGAATGATAATCTATGGGCCTTATCCAATAGATCCTTCTTTGGATATGTTATAGATGAAACACATACATGGTTATTGAACCTTATCGACCCATCATATTCATTATTATATGTAAAAACATTTATCTATTTTATCTAATTCTCTTAATCTTCCCTATATGCTTCTTTAATCATTAAATGCATTGATGGTTAATCATTCGATTGAGAATGATATGATTCTTCCCCTTCTATTAAATTTTTTTAGCAAATACATTTCAAATCTACAGATATCATATATTTTTTTATCCTCGTCATAGAAAATATCAAATGGACCTTATAACATAGATCATCAACAAACATTTTTTCTTTCCTATGTTGGAAATACATTGAGAAATAAAAATATTTAATTAGCCCAAACCAGCATCTTTGGAACCTGTTCATCTATTTATGAGAGAATATATACTTTAATAATTTTTTATTAATATTTATATCACATCATTTTTGTTTAAGATAACAACCCCAAAATATTAATGATGTAATTACCATAGTTAACATGAAATAATGGTTTTGTAAATTTATACGATGATCATTAAATTTTTATCTGGTATAAGATATTGGTAACATATTTTTCATTTGGGAACATCTCAATCTCTTATTTGAGGAATAACTGATGATTATAAAACCATCACCACTATATCATATTGTAAAAAAAAGTGATGCATCTATTCTAATCTTTATTTGAAGGAAAATTTTAATAAATTTAAGTATATAAATGATATTGGGTCCCTTTAAAGATAGCATGGTGAGTGGGTTAGAAATATATGATAATCACTACCCAAAATTTCAATAATATCCCATTAATCCAAAAATAAATGGAAATTTGTAAATTTGGACGGTCTGTTACATTTTTCAGTATCTCATATAAATTATGTATCCACAGATATTACATCACAATATATTGTATAACCCAAGAATTAATTAGTATAAACCCAAAATTCACCCTTGATAAATATTTCATATAATTTTTCATTCTTAACGGTCTTCAACACAATTATTAATGATCTTTAAGAAAATACTCTCTCATTGAATATATAAGAATATCATCAATTTAGACTACCATAATATTATTATGGTAATATTTGAACACAATATTCATTAAATACATGAACATATTATGAGAATTTATAAGACAATATGTCATCAAAAAAAATTCATTGGGTAAATAGATCAAACAAAATATTTTCATAGGCTTATCTTAAATTATAACCTTCAACTCATAATAACAACATTGAATAATAATTCAATAAAATTGTAGACCCCTTCTAATTATTCAATAAAATAAACGATACAAGGTAGAGGTCAATTGTTCTAGATAATGATCTTGTTATGTCCGTCACAGTTAATTAAAAGTTGTACTGATTCATATTTCATTATAAAAAATAACATGTGAAACCAAATGAGATGCAATTTGATGAATAATTCTGAATATAATATTATTTTATTTTATGTTCTTTAGTTCTTGTAACTCGATCATGATAATTCTATAGGGAGTATTCAAAATAGTTGTAATATAAATTATCAGTACTATTGAAAATTAAACATCACCATTTAGTATAGGACTATGAAACTCTTCTGGAAAGGAACTAAAAAATTATAATACTATTGAAATATATTCGATATGATATTTTTCCAAAACATATTAGAGAAAAACCCCATTAAATATAATTCAGGACCCACAAAATATATGTGATTTCAATCAAAGTATTATATGTATTATCACGCGTGAAGAAAAATAAATTTTTGGATCTTTATTTCAAATGTCACATACCTTTCTCCTCAATTTATGTGGGATTTATTTAATGAAAACAAATATATTAATCTGATAACATCAAATTTCATTATAGGTGGAATACATAGATTTTAAGAATCACATTCTCAAATTCATCAATTAGATTAGAATAATAAGCATGGGATGTGATAATTATACCATTATAGGGATTCAACTATAACTAAATATATTATTACAGAGCATAGTAATTAACATCGCTTTATAATTTTCATTTTATAAATAAATTCACACGACTAAGCTAAATTAGGATACTACAACAATTATCATGTCCATTAATACCTCAACTTCGGCATTATATATCAATTCATTAAAATTAGGGGAATTTTTAATAATGGGATAAAATATATAATATAATTACATTATAATCTGTAACGTATAATCCCTATCCTAGAGAAACACATAAAATAAATAAATTTTTTCTCATAACTAATTTCATTATCTTAATGTTGGTTTCTTTGGAAATGTTTTGAAATATTTTTTTGATAATCCATATTAATTTTTGGTAAAGAAAATATTTATTAACTAATTAATATCATTTATGAATTTCAATACAGTTGTGTATGGAGGCACGTTGTCATGCACCAGGCAATGATTGATTCAAATCCCAATATTTCCTTTTCAATGTTACTACATCTCTGTACATCTATTCTAGATTCATATCCACCAATAATATCTAGATAGTGATGTATTTCTATGAAATCCGTAAAATATATACCTTAAGAAAACATTATGAAATTATCAGATACATTTACATATCCTCAATGTCAGTCCTAATTTTATGTTCATTATTCTATGTTTTCTTAAACATAGTTACGAAGGTCTTTATAAAACATCCTATGATACCAACTCTCAAGACCATGAACCAATTTATTCAAAGTATGCCGTACCCTAATTACATTGCCATAAAATACATGGAATATCATATTAATGGACCATGTAGTTTAGAAGTATTCATAAACTAGATACATGCATATATGTAACATTACATTTGAAAACCAAAAAGAAGGAATGATATTTTATTTGGGATCATCATTATTTCATCCAAAATAACCCTTCATGTTAATCATAATACATATCAAGGAATCATAGGGAAAATAAACAATATAAATGGGAGATCTTTGATGTTCATTAAGGGTTTGTGTACATGGATTCTAATAAAAAATGCATAATATGGAAAAAATAAATGATTATCAAATAATGGAATATAAATAATCACAAGAGATAGAAACATATCAATTGATATCATTATAAATAAAAAAAATCAAATTTAAATCATTAACCGTTTATATAATTATGGAATTATTACTTCTAGAAAACTAAAACATACCATCGATGACTTATTCCACGAAATCGTTCAAAATGGACAAGACTATGACCAAAATAACCAAACTAGGTTGTCTAATGAGACCTACTGATTCAATAAGTTCTATAATCTCTGATCCCCCTACCGTAACATATTAAGTACAATAAATTCATTATAAGAGTAATCAATATATTTAAATAAAAATATATAAAAATAAATAAATATCTGTATTGTATTAACAATCCTAGAAAATATGAGTACTTTGCCAAGTAGAACTAATATAAACCATCAAAATAATGAAGAAGGACTGAATCAGTTAATCATACTCCCAGTGAATAATAAAAAAATTTATGTTAATGTTAAATAGGAATACCAACAATATTACCTATTATTTTTTGATTAAAATAAACATTTTAATTTTAGAAATTAATTTTAATAACAAAAAATTTCTTAAATATTAGTGAATACATTTTATTTCAAGAACCATGTAATAATGTCAAGGATACTTTGATAAAATGAGTGGTCATGATATAATGTGATTCCTTATATTATATATATGTTAATAATTAATTCCCTTCAATCTATTATAAAATAGGTTAAAAAATACATCTTTCTTAAAATGAAAATATGTTTCCTTTTAAAAAATTATATAAAAAAATAATCATTTGTAAAAAATAATTCCACAATCCTTTTGTAGAATTTTTAAAAAATAATGAATATTTTTCATGGAAATATGGATATGGAAGAGAATAATTTTTTTTCTAATAGGTGAAATAATTCCATCATTTACACAAAAATATTTTCTCATTCATTTTAGGAACTAAGGAGAGAGAAAACGGTACCATTATTTGAAAAGGTCATGAATAACCAGAGATGAGTACAATAAATTGGTTTCAATATAAAGAGATAAAATTATTCAACAAAATAATAATTAAGGTAAAAAAATATGAACAATAATAATATTGGGAAATAAACCCTTATCTCATGTATGATTTACTTCATACATGTATGAATGTTATGTTAATATCTATTTTTTATTATTGAATATTTTCATTCGGTAGATGTTATCCCTAAAATATGGTCAAAATTTCATCATATCCATAATTTTAACAATGATATAAGTATAATATATTTAATTATATATTTATTTAGTGTAATCGATATTAGTAATATATAAAAAGATGAATTACATAATTAATGGAGATGATATACCAAATTTACACATGAATGATGCTTCCATTTTTTTTGATAGAATTAATGAATGAAAGATAATACTTATTTCAAAATTTATAAATTTTTCTTATATCATATATATTCTCCAAATGTATCATTTTTAACAACTACAATAAAATAAAATGAAAAATGATTCATATAGCTTCGTAGAGGTGATAGTCCACAGGTACACATGAGTGATGTGATCAATTTTAATGTATAAGTTGGTAATAAATAATATGTGATATTATAATTCAAAAATTATATTAATTGAATAATTATAATAATAATATTTTAATTCCATTATTATATTCTTACGTTCAAGGCAGTGATTGAAAATGAATGTCATCAGTCCGTAGGGTGGACATCCGTCATACAAATGATTGAAATATTCCTTTCCAATTTGTTGGAAGAGAAAGTGATTATAGGTCATTCCATTAACATAATAACATATCAGTATATCATTGATAAAACTAGTAATATTTGATTATATTTATAGATTACTTGAAAGAGGATGATCTAGAAAGAAAGAAAACACTCACTCAAGAATGAGGCACGTTCTTAA
Source organism: Viscum album (assembly GCA_963277665.1). Classification (NCBI taxonomy): domain Eukaryota; kingdom Viridiplantae; phylum Streptophyta; class Magnoliopsida; order Santalales; family Viscaceae; genus Viscum; species Viscum album. Next base: position 1,686,656,809 of record OY728163.1, on the reverse strand, counting down.
GAAATCCCCTTTAGGTTATCACAAAAAAGATTCATAGGAGGGATTCATAATAAAAACATGGAATCTAAGAAGTTTGTATATAACTAAATAAAAAAATTTTGTTGGTCTTTCCCAAACCTAATGGGTCATTATTTTTGGATAATTGAATATTGTGGGGTGCCCTTTATATTTGAGGGGACACATAAGTTAATTTTAAAAATAATGAATTATATACATATGTTTTAAAAACAAAAGGTTTAAAAAGGACCAACATAATATTATGGAATATATAAGGTCAAAATATTTTTGTAAAATAGGAATTATAAAAAATGTAGGATACATTAAAGCTTATATTTTTATTTTAAACCATCGATAGACATATTTTAGCCTTAACCACAATAATTAATATTCATTAATTTTCTTAATAATTATGAACAAATTAGTTATATATATTATATAATTTTTGATTAATATGATTCAAAATATGGAATTCATTTTTCTATATTTTATTCACATAATTTGAAGAACATGAAATAAAATTAAACTTGTATATGTGATAAAAAAATGGTTATCCAATGGAAATGTTTTCAAAAGTATAAAAAGATTTTATGTAAAAATTGATTGTGTATTAGACTAAAATTAACTAAATTAGATAGATTTATTATAATATTACTTATTTAAATTTTAAAAAAATCTAAAATAAAATTTTAACTTTTAAATTTTTATATAAATGTATTCTTCAATGAAAAATATATATTTTTCACATGTCATTGAAAATTTATTCATTTAAAAAATTCTCAAAATTTTAGTGTAGGAAAATTTTAACCTGATTATTTAAACAGTTACGTTCATTTTTATGAATATATATCTAAATTTGGTAACAGTTAATTTTAAAATAAAAGTGAAAAATGAGACAAAACAGTTTTTTAGATGAATACAATTTTTATGTATAATAATTGAATTATTAATTCCAAATGCATATAAAAAATATTACATGAATGGTAAATAAATTAATTGAATAATATATATATATATCTATAAAAAATCATAAATATCAATTAATATAATTTTTTGATACAAAAATACTTCAAATGAATGAAAGATTATTTTCAGGAAAACATTTCTTATATATTAAAATGACATTAATTTTTATTTCTAATCAATTGATATCCAATGCATATATTTTACAAATGTGAAATCCATATATATTTATTATTTTAGTTATTAATATTAATTTAGAAAAATATAATGGATAACTTATAATGATTAGGTTTGGATAATATTATTTATATCAATATTCATTTAACTCCAGTTTTTCTATATGACATGTTACTATTGATATTAAATTCATTTAATAATTTTTAATAAAATTTTAAGATTTTACAAAAAAAAGAAAATATTTAATGAAATAATATAAATTTTATAAATTTTATTGACACAATGTTTCATATTTTCAAATAATTAATTCTATGGTAATAAAATACATAAACATACTTTATAGGATATTTAGTGAACTTGGTAGACTCATAGTAAACCTTTAACTAATATTAAAGAATCTAAAATAACTAATTTGTTTCAAAAGGAAGAGTCATAGGGTATACTCACAAGTTGGACTACCTGGTTAATTCTTACACATCAAAAATAAATTATTAATATTTTTCCTTAAATATTAAGATATTGATATTGTATTTTATCAGTTTTCATTAGGTGAATCGTGTTATAAACTAAATTATTTTATAATAAAACATGAATTATTTTTCATATCTGACACATCATGTGTTTGATTCTTATTAATAAACCCCATGATTTTCTAGTATGATTATTATTAAATAAATTCAATTAATTTAATATGTTATGTTTCAGAAAACATCAACCCTAAATATATAGTGATATACTATATATTATTAACATTATTGTTAAAATAGTAATTTAACTGTAAGAAATACTAACGTGGAAAATAGATTATTAATCTCACCTAAGAATGTCTAAGTAAAATTTATATATCTTATATATTAAAATATGACATATATATAATATAATAAGTAAATAAATTTTTCAAAAATGATAAATTAAATAATGATATTTGGGTAAAATGTAAATTTTATTTACAATTATACAATTCATATTATAATTTGACGGAAAATTTAATTCCATAAAATATATTTTCTGAATAATATTTTTTTTCTTATTATTAGAAGATAATTTTATGTCCCCTTAATTAAATTTTCAATGTCTTTTTAAAATGGTTGTAATATTAATATCAGTATTTTTATTTAATAAATGACTTTTTCAATTAGAAATTACATTTCTAAAATATAGATTTTTTTTCCAAAAAATGGATTCTATTTATTCAACCACTACATTATAAATTATTTAGTGTAAATTTTTGGGATTTTTCTAAAATTGTAAATTTTAAGTGAATAGTACAATACAACAATTTACGATATTTTACATTTGATAACAAATACATGAATTTTTGAGACATGCATGATGTAAGAAAAAGTTATTTTTAACACACATGCACTTTTTATTTTATTTAGTCTAAATAATAATCATAATATATAGTATTGATCCAAAATAATAATCAAATGAATATAATTATAATAAAACACCCCTCTCCTCCACTATAAATATGACACCCAATACCACTTCTTCTTGCAAATCTGAAGGCCCAGATTTTAATTATATTATACCCAATTCCACTAAAATTCCTAGTACCCACATTAATTAGATTTTAGTCTCAATATAACTCCAAAACCATGTTCCTTAAAAAGTTTCTCTAGGAGAATAAATTCAAGATGTAAAATCATCATTCGTTCCCTTAAAATTTATTTTAATTTCTTTAATTTATGTATCCTCAACTTAAATCCTATATCAAAACAAACAAGCTGATTTAAGGATCTTAATTATATATTTTTTATTATTTTAATGGAATATCCAACATCAAGACCCAGATTCTCTCCATTTTATTTTAAAAATGAAAGCATCATTCGTGATGTGCTAATTTAGCATCATCAAGAATGATGCATTTTCATTTTATATTACCTCCATCAGGGTTGGTTATAAATATGTAATTATTGTTAAATAATATTCTAGTATACATATTATTAGTTATATGTTTTTTCTAACTAATATATATATAAAATATCAATTCATAAAATAAAACTACATTATGATGACTTAAAAAAACTAAATGAATATAAATGGTTATAAAAAATGTATTATCTAATAAGTCATCTTATTATTTTTTTAAATGATATATAAGTCCATTTATTAATTTTTATGTTCACTAATAATATATAATTTCAATTTTGTATATTTATACTATAAGGCCCAAAAATTAATCATTACTTAATCTTGAGTTATTTAAAGAATAGACATTGAGGATCTTTTTAGGTTTAGAGTTTTAGAGAACTATATCATAAATAATGCATTGCATTCCACATTTAAACAAGGTGGTTACATAAAAGATAGTAATCATTTTCTCCCATCAAAGAAACATATTTAAAATAAAACATGGATTCTTTCATAACACTTCCTTGACATTATCATCACATCATGTACCTTTCCCTGGACCTGTGAAAAACATTACAAAAACGTGGGATGAGCATAAAAATCTCATTAAGGGATATAAAAATACCGAAAGAAAACCTTATCCCATGTATAAATAAGAATCAATGAAATCATAATTCAATCATAAAACATAATCACATTAACATACCTCATAAAATCACAAGACTCATGAATAACTTATAGAAATAATAAAACCTGAAGGTAAAATTAAGCATTCATAACATTCTTATGTAGGGAGTATCCCTCATGGTTACGTATGGAATACCCATTACAGTATATTCCCTAAATCTCTTCAGAGAAACCATAGCGTTTAACTGCTTCATGTTACCCAATGAATTGGAGAGCTATCACGGGATCAGCCGCACTTAGTTTATCACAGAACCACCCGTCTTCATAAACAATGCCCATGAACCATAACATGATCGTATCACATAAAACATGCATAAAAGAAACATAACATTTCCACATTTCAATAACAAGATATCAATACAACACATTTATATAATCAAAACATTATCAAAACCATTTTCAATACCAATATAAAAGAATAATTAAAACATGGTATTTATTTTTCATTTAAAAAAAGTTATGGATTATAGAGGAACCCGAAACTCAAATAATGGTCATGGCGGTGGAGAAGTCGTTTTCTCCGGATACGTAAGACAAAAACATTCCCTTTTGTAGTTTAGTAAAATGATTCATATAAAAAATATTCCTTTTGAATAAAAGTAAAATTCAAAGGGGTTTATACACCCTATAAAAGAAAGATGTGTATGAAACAAAATATGCATCAATGAAAGGAGATTGAGACGAAGTCCCATACCTCTTGCATGACATGGCTCGATCATTCTTTAATCTCCTGAAAAATAAAATAGGGTTAATTTATAATTTCTTAATAACCTTTTTCACATTCATTATTCCTTTTATATCACTTATTACCTTGTTACTAACATTATGTAATTTTTTAAGTTAATAATGATCGTTTTGTCGATCTTTGGTACTTGAGCCAAAAATAATCTTTTAATAATTACAATTTGTTTATGTGGTAAAATATCCATTATTTACAGAATTATATTCATGATGTAGGTATCATATATGTAATATATATCCATTATATATATTCATTTATAATATTACATAACATTTAGAGATATCAAAGGAAATGCACCGTTCATGGAGACGGTAAGCCGTATGTATGCATAAACGCTACTTTCCTTTCTATTTTGTATTTAATGGAGTGAAATCATAGTGATATAAAGGTATATTATATTTATAATATAATATCATATATAATATCACTAACTCCATGCTTTATACGACCCACATATGGCATTATCAAAGCAAATCACTTTGAGGGGGCGGTAGTCCACACTTCCTAAAATGAAGATATCACGTTTACCCATTATGGAAACCATAAGGTATTCCATAAATGATAAATATGGAATCTTAAGGAAAACATAGACATAATATATATCATTTATAGATATAGTTTCATCTTAATGGCCACCATGAAAGGTGTTAAAATAATATTGAACAATAATCATTTCGTGAGGCAGTAATTCGCCATCCACAGAAACAGTATGTTCTGTAACCATTAGATGGAGGTGTGTGTAAGTGTAGGTCGAATCCATCTCATAAAAACATCCTAGTATATTGGAGATACTGTTGTTGTTACACAAGAATGTAATAAAAAGATTTTAGGGGGTTGGAGAAGCAAAATAAAAGAAAAGAACATTAGAGAAGACATTACCTTTAAATCGGGTAACCCCTATTGGTTTGAACAAAAAGGGTTTCTTGAAGAGCTTTCTGCCAAAGGTAAGGATTCTTGGATGAAGAGAGGTATGTGTAGAGATAAAATGAGAATGTTTTGGCCGAGCCAAAGGAATGAGAGGTGTGGGTAAGGTTTAGAGGTGGGGGCTTTTTATAAGAGTGGGGAGGGGCACTCTTGGAAAGTCAAGAAATGATACTTTATTATATAAAGATATTTGGATTTTAAAGGTCCCAAAATTATATATTTCAAAGATAAGGTGATAAGGGTTCTAAATCCACCCATCCAATAGGTCTTTGACAAGTGTATGTATTATATTTAACATTATCTTTTCATTTTATTTAAATCTTTTATTAATGAGGTAATCGCTGCATCATCATGGTGTCATAAAAAAATAATTTATTTAATGTCTAAAAATTATAAAAAAATACTAAAATGTAGGAAATATTTTTAGATTTCCAAGGGCTATTTATATTCTAAGAGATAATTTATTTAGACAATACTAATTTTTTTTTACTTAGGTGTTACATACAGTTGTGATATTCTCATTTCATTAAAAATAAAATGATAAAGTGTCACTATCACCCAAAAGTGGTTCAATAGGGTCCCAAAGTTGGCACAAGGCATCCCATGGTCAGACATGATAGAGTAAGTAGCATTAGGACACATTTTGGGGTCATTTTTTATTATAATTATATTATTATATCACCCTTAACTACCCGATTACTAATTAATCACGATAAATAAAGATAATTACCGTTGTTACTATTCGTACTGTCAAAAAACAAAATAATCTTAATTACCTAATTCTGACCTTCTGATTCAAAAAATGGAATACATTTTACCAAATTTCAAACACAGAATATGTTTATTTTGACAAATAGAGCTCATAAAAATGTCAAAATATATATTTAAAAATGGTTCACCATCAAAAGGTGGTAAAATAGTCTTTTAAGAAAATAGTTGATAATTAAATGCTTAATATTGGATTTATTCTCATTTTAAGACACTAAAAACTATATAAATAATAAATAAACATAGATATGAAAATCAATAAATCTTTACTTACTTAGGATGTTACATCCTCCCCCTTTAGAAAATTGTGTCCCCGGAATTTATTTACTTATTGAATAAGTGGTGGTATTTATCCCTCGTTGCATTATCAGATTCCCATGTTTCCTCTTCAATCATTTAGTTTTTCTAAAAAACCTATTCTTGATGAATCAACTTATTCCACAATACTTTCTCACTGTGGTCAAGAATCTGGACGGGTTGTTCCTCATAAGATAGATTCAATTTCAGCTAAACTACCTCTAGACTCAAAACATGAGATGGATCTGGCATGTACTCTCTTAACATTGAATCATGAAAAACATTGCGTACCTGAGATAAACTCGGAGGTAATGCCACTCAGTATGAAACTGGCAACTCTCTCTATAATATCATGTTGTCCAATTAAACTTAGACTCAACTTTCCTTTCTTAACAAATCACATCACACTTTTCCATGGAGAAACTCTGCGGAAGACTTGATCACCTACATCAAAAAAGAGATCCTTCCTCCTGTTGTCTGCATAATGTTTCTGCCCGCTCTGAGCTGTTCTCATGTGTTTCTGTATCATCTGAACTTTTTCTGCCAACTCTTCTACCAATTCTGGTCCCATCATCTTCCTTTCACCCAATTCATCCAAAAAAGCAGGAGTTCGATACCACTTCTCATATAATACCTCAAATGGTGCCATCTGTATACTGGAATGAAAACTATTATTATAAGAAAACTAAACCAAAAAAAGATGTTGGTACCAATATCCGAGATAATTAATCAAACAAGCACGTAGCATATCCTCCAAAGTCAGAATTGTTCGTTCTGACTGCCCTTCTGATTGAGGAAGAAATGCTGTACTAAAATTTAATTCAGTACCCAACGACTACTGAAGGCCTTTCCAAAAGTAAGAAGTAAACCTGGGATCAAGATCAGATACATTGGAGAGGGGAATTCCATGTAACCTGACTATTTCTTTAAGATACGAATGAGAACATTGATCTAGAGAAATATTATCTTCTATAGCAAGGAAATGAGCAGATTTAGTCAAGCGATCAACACTAACCCAGATCGCATTATTACCTCAAGGTGTCTTTGGCAACCCCATAATGAAGTCTTTGGATATATTCTACCATTTCCACTCTAGAACTGGTAAAGTATAAAGCATCCCATTCGGTAAATGCAACTTTTCTTTAACCTGTTGACAAGTCAAACTCTTCAGAGTAAAATCAGAAATATCTTTTTTCATTCCATCCCACCAGTAATACTCCCGAATATCTCTATACATCTTAGTACTTCCAGGATGAAATGAAAATGGAGAACTATGAGCTTCACATAAAAACCATCTCTTCAACTGTGAATCCCATAGAACACAAAATATCTTTCCAAATCTCAATACACAATCTTTATCAATGTTGAATTCAGGAAACTTACCCTTCCGAACCTGCTCTAACATTTTTTCCAACTCACTGTCTTGATTCTGAGCTTGCTTAATTATTTCTGATAGAGATGATCCCACTGATACCTGAAAAAAATAGAATAACATCCTACACCAAGAACTTCTATGAAAAATTTTATCAAATCCTTAACCAATGGATCACGTTCCAAATGTAACATGGTTAATGAAGAATTACTTTTTCAACTCAAAGCATCAGCCACTTTATTTGCTTTTCCCAGATGGTAATGAATTGTACAATCATAATTCTTGATTAATTCTATCCATATCCTCTGTCTCATGTTCAATTATTTCTGAGTGAATATATACTTTAAACTTTTGTGATCAGTATATATTTCACAGTTTACAGCATACAAATGATGCCTCCAAATTTTTCATGCGAAAACAACAACAGCTAATTCCAAATCATGTGTAGGGTAATTCAACTCATGAGTTTTCAACTGATGTGAAGAATAAGTAATTACCTGGTCATTATGTATTAGGAAACAACCAAGTCCTTTCAATGAAGCATCACTGTAGATAAAAAACTCACCATTCCTGGAAGGTAGTGCCAAAACTAGAGCATTGACCAATATTATTTTCAACTCCTGAAAACAATCATCACATTCTTTTGTCTAGATAAACTTAACACCCTTCCGAGTTGTCTTAGTCATTGGACAAGATAACTGTGAAATTTTTTTAACAACCCTTTGATAATATCCTGCCAAACCAAGAAAACTATGAATCTCAGTTAAATTTGTGGGTCTTTGCAATTCCTCAACAACCTTTGTTTTTGAAAGATCAATAGTTATTCAATATTTAGAAACAATGTGACCTAGTAATGAAATTTGTTTCAACAAAAACTCAGACTTTCTGAATTTCCCATATAGTTTATTTTCCTTTAAGGTTTTCAAAATAACCATTAAATGTCCTTCATTGTCCTCTTTACTTTTAGAAAAAACCAAAATATCATCAATGAAAAAACCACCAAAATATCCAAGAACTCATTGAAATTATATTCATAAGGTCCATGAATACAGTAGGTGCATTGGTTAACCAAAAAGGAATTACTAAAAATTCTTAATGTTCATATCATGTACGAAATGTGGTATTTTGAATATCTGCTTCCTTTACCTTCAACTGATGGTACCCCAATCTCAAATAAATCTTTGAAAAATACTGAGCTCCTTGGAGCTGATCAAAAAAATCATTGATATGGGGAAAAGGATATTTGTTCTTAACAGTGATGTTATTCAAGGCTCTATAATCGATGAAAAGTTTCATTGAACTGTCATTCTTTTTAACAAATAAGACATGAGCACCCCATGGTCATGTTCTAGGTCGAATGAAACCTTTCTTTAATAAATCTTGCAATTTCTCCTTCAACTCTAAAAGTTCAATTTGATCCATTCAATAAGGGGGTTCTGAAATTGGATTAGAATCAGGAACTAAGTCAACAGTAAATTCAACTTCCCAATCTGGTATTATTCCAGGCAACTCGTTAGGAGAAAAATCAGGATACTCATTTACCACTAGCACATCATTAATCTGTATGGTTCCTTTGTTTTCAAAAATATGTGCAAGGTAACATTCATTTCCATATTTTATATGTTTCTCAGCCTCTTGATATGTTATCAACAGTAAGGGTTCATTCCTGTACACAAACTGAAAGTATTTCTGAAAAGAAACTTTTTTAGATCTACAATCAATCTTATCATGGTAAACAGAGATCCAATCTATACCTAGGATAACATCAAACTCTACTAGAGGTAAAACAATAAGGTTTGGAAGTAGGTTGTCTCCACTGATAAGGATAAAAATATTCATAGGAATTAGTTTTTTCCTCAACATTTCTCCTGGGTGTTTTTACCACAAGTTCAGGAGTCATTTCTTGAGATGGAATTCCCAATTTACTGGAAACGTTTTCAGAGATGAATGAATTTCTAGACCACAATTCATAAAACACATTGGCATAATATGAAAAAACAAACAATGAACCACATACCACTTCATTTGATGGCCCAACATCTGCAGAAGTAGTTTTAAAGGATTTGTCCACACCATTATGCTTGTAGTCTGACTACATCCCATCATTTCAGCACTTTGTCGAACACTTGTTTGAATAATGACCAATATCATTACACTTGAAACATTTCAATAACTGTAAGTTAAATCGGTCATACCATCACACTGATCTTTTTTAGTGAAATCAAGAGCCTTATGTCCCATCTTACCACATCAGTAGAACTTTCCATAATTCTAAATACATTCCCAAGCCTAATTTTTACCACAACTATCACAAACTGAAAACTTAGTTTTCATACCATCAGACCTTTTTGAAGGATTCTTCCCATTCTCCTGCCACCACAGTCTCTTCTTCTGTTGGTTATTATAGAACACTTAATCATTGAAAAACTCCATTTCCACCTTATCAGCACATCGAACAATATTTTCATAACACTTGAACACGCTAGAAGCTAAAGCCCTTCGATATTTTGTCTTTAATCCTACGTAGAAACAACTGATTTTACTATCAAGTTCACAGATAAAATTTGGAGCATAACTTGCCAATTGAGTGAATATTCCTTCATAAGAAGCCATTGAGTTGTCATATTGCATCAATTCCAAGAATTATTTTTCCATCCTAAGTTGAACAGACTGAAGAAAATATTTCTCGAGAATCATACCTTTGAATTTATCACAGTCAAGAGCATCAATCTCATTAGCGTCCAAGATATTTTTAACCATCTACCACCACTGATATGCTTCACCCTCCAAATGATAAACAACAAGACTTACCTTTTGATTGTCTGAACACCCAATGACATTGAAAATCTTCTCTAGAGCTTTAACACAACCTTTTACTAGCACAAGGTCATATGCTCCTCTAGATGATGGGGGATGTTGCCTCATGAAATGTTCCACCAATGACATGTTCCTTTGCGGTTGATCTAGCTGATCTCGTGCATGGATACCAGCACCATTTATCACTTGAGTCAACTGCACCATTAATACAACAAACTATTAAGTTCCAATTCCGACAATCTCAGGATTCTAATTCGGAAGGACATTTCCTTCTATATGCCTTCATATCACTACTTCCCTGTTTCCTCTACGGAAAACCATTCTGAACAAACATGTCTTAGATGAAGCAACATGGTAATATTCAAATTCTATATCATTTCAATCTGACCATAAAAAAATATTTTTGGATAATAATTTAATAGAATTTTAACTCCTAAAGTTATCTAAACTGAACTTCGATACAAAATATAAGTCCACATCCTTAAACATTACTTAATCTTTAGTTATTTCAATAATAGACATTTGAGGATCTTTTCAGGTTGAGAGTTTTATAGAATTAGATAATAAATCATGCATTGCATTCCACATTTAAACAAGGTGGTTACAAAGAACACAATATTCATTTTCTCCCATCAAGGAAACATTATTAAAATAAAACAAGGACTCTTTCTTGACACTTCCTAAAAATTATCATCAAATCATGTACCTTTCCCTTGACATGTGAAAAACATTTCAAAAACATGGGATAAGCATAAAAAGATCAGTAAGGGATACAAAACTACATAATTAAATCCTTATACCATGCATACATAAGAACCATTGAAATCATACTTTACTCATAATACATAAAAACTTTATCATAACTTATGAAATCATAAGACTCATGAATAACTCATAGAAATAATAAGACATAAAAGTAACTTGAGGCATTCATAACAATCTTACGTAGGGAGTAATCCTCATGGTTACATTTGGAATGCCCATTACAGTATATTCCCTAAATCTATTCAGAGAAACCTTAGCATTTAACTCCTTTGCATTACCCAATTCATTGGAGAGCTATCACGGTCTCACCTACCCTTAGTTTATCATAGAACCACCTATCTTTATAAACAATTCCCAAGAACCATTGCATAATCGTATCATGTAAAACATCCATGAAGGACACATAACATTTCCACATTTCAATCACAAGATAACAATACTACACATTGATATAATCAAAACATTATCGAAACCATTTTCAATAACAAAATAAAAAAATTTAAACATGGTATTTATTTTTATCTTTAAAAAAAGTTATGGCTTGTAGGGGAAGCTGAAACTCAAATAATTTTCATGACGGTGGAGAAGTCGTTGTCTTCGGATATGTAGGACAAAAACATTCCCTTTTATCGTTTAGTAAAATGAATCGTATAAAAAAGATTCCTTTTGTATAAAAGTAAAAGTCAAAGGGGTTTATACACCGTTTAAAATAAACTTGTGTATCAAAAAAAATATTCCTCAATGGAAGGAGATTGTGATGAAGTCCCATACCTCATGTCTGACTTGACTCGATCGTTATTTAATCTCCTTAATTATAAACTAGGGTTAATTTATACATGCATAAGAACCTTTGTAAAGTTAATTATTCCTTTTATATCACTTATTACCATGTTATGAACATTATGTAATTATTTATGTTAATAACGGTCGTTTTGTCGATCATTGGTACTTGAGCCAAAAATAAAATTCTTATAATTACAAGTTGTTCGTGTGGTAAAATATCCATTATTTAAAGAAATATATTCATGATTTATGTATCATATATATCATATATATCCAGTATATACATTCACTTATAATATTACATAACATTTAGTGGTACGAAATGAAATGCACTGCTCATGGAGACGGTAATCCATATGTACGCATGAACGCTACATTCATTTATATTTCGTATTTAATGGAGTGAAATCATAATGATTAAAGGTATATTATAATTATGTATAATCTCATATATAATATCACTAAATCCATCCTTTATATGTCCCACATATGGAATTAACTAATCATATCACTTTGAGGGGGCGTTAGTTCGCACTTCCTAAAATGAAAATATCACGTTTACCCATAATGGAAACCATATGGTATGACAAAAATGAAAAATACAGAATCATAAGGAAGACATAGACTTAATATATATCATAAATAAATAGAGTGACATCTCAATGGCCACCATTAAAGGTGTTAAAAGAATATTGAACAATCATTGTTTCGTGAGGCAGTAATTTTCCATCCACGGAAATAGTATGTTTTTTAACCATTAGATGGAGGTGTGTGTATGTGTAGCTCTAATGCTTATCATAACAACATCCTATTATATTTAAGATACTGTTATGGTTACAAAAGAAAGGAATAAAAATATTTTAGGGGGTTGGAGAAGAAAAATAAAACAAAATAACATTAGAGAAGACATTACCTTTAAATCGGGTAACACCTCTTGGTTTGAACCAAAAGGGGTTTTTTGAAGAGCATTCGGACTAAGGTAAGGCTTCTAGGATGATGATAGGGATGTGTCTAGATAAAACGAGAAGATCTTGGCCGAGACAGTGGCTTGCGAGGTGTGGGTAAGGTGGTAGAGGTGGGGGCCTTTTATAAGAGGGAGGATGGGCACTCTAGGAAAGTCAAGAAATGTTACTTTATAATATAAAGAGTTTCAGAATTTAAAGGTCCCACAATTATATATTTTGAGGATAAGGTGATAAGGGTTCTAAATCCACCCATCCAATAGGTATTTGACAAGTGTAAGTATTATATTTTACATCATATTTTCATTTTATTTAAATATTTTTTTAATGAGGTAATCACATCATCATCATGGTGTCATAAAAAAATTAATTTATTTAATGTATAAAAATTATAAAAAAATACTATTATGTAGTAAATATTTTTAGCATTCCAATTAATATTTATAGACTAAGTGATCATTTATGTAGAAAATATAAAATTGTTTTACTTATGTGTTATATACTTTTGTGATACTCTCCTTTCTTTAAAAATAAAATGATAAAGTTTCACTATCACCCAAAAGTGATTCCATGGGGTCCCTAAGTTAGAACAAGGCATTATATGGTCGACAATGGAACATACAATAGCATAAGGACACATGTTGGGGTCATTTGTTATTATTAGGATATTATTTTATTACCCTTAACTACCCGATTACTAATTAATTACAATAATTAAAGATAATTAATGTCGTTACACTTCATAATGTCCAAAAACAAAAGAGTCTTAATTACATAATTTGTACATTCTGATTCCAAATATGGAATCCATTTCAAAAAATTACAAACACGTAAATTTTCTTAATTAATTAAAAAATATTTTCAGTTGTCAAAACAAATAGAGGGTGTTTTAGAAACAATATATATCAAACGTTTGACAATTTCTTACATCGAATTTCAATGTAAAATTAATTCTAATGACCACCATTATATTAAATGGTAAAAATATATTTTATTTACACTTTAAACCCAAATAAAAAGATAATCTATCAATATAATTAAATTAGATGAAAAATCAGTTTTGAAGTAAAATGCAGTATTTTCCACTATTCATTAAAAAATGAACATTGTCAGAAAAATACCAAAAATTATTCCAAAGTAAATTTAAATGTCTCTATAGTTAATAATGTGTTTATTATGAAAAATAGAGCTTATAAAATTGTAAAAATATTGATTTAAATATGGTTCTCTATTAAAAGGCGGTAAAACAATCTTTTAAACAAATATTAGAGAATTCAATGATTAAGATTGGATTTATTCTCATTTTAAGCCTCTAAAACCTATCTAATTTATAAAGAGACAAATATTTGAAAATAAATATTTCTTTTATTACTTGGGATGTTACATATATGAATTATAAATTATCTTTTAGAAAAATATACAAGTGAACCAATTATGAAAACTAGTGAAATAAACACTCCTAAAATAACAAATTGAATCTAATAACATATAAAAAATCCTTAAATTAAGTTATTAATGTTATTACAAATAAAATATTACTTTAAAAGGATATGAATTAAATTATTAATGAATCAAATTTATTTTTCTAGTACAGTAACTGATTGTACAGAACTCTTTCTAACATAATGTAAGAGAATTCATGTAATTATTCATTTCATTGATACATGATTGGTATTGTAAATATAATCATTTTAGGATATGTATATACAACCAATTTGAGATCATTCATCATTACATATATTATTAATCATAAATATACATATTTACTTCATCATATGAATTATTATTGTATTAGTCGTATACTATTTTTAAATATGATGTTTATGTTCAATATTGTTTTAACTATGGAAATATTGATAAATCATTATCCTCTAATCATTCTGAATAATTTGATAAGGAATAATTTTTATGAATTAAATATATGTATGAAATATTATTTGGATGTGTAGTTATGGTTGTGGTCACACATTATATAGCCCCTATATTCATTGACATATCTAATTATAAAAAACTATAAGCGGGAAACCCTTCATGTTCGATTACAAATAGAATCAGATGGGTTTTTAAACAAAGAATTAAACCATATTGATTTTCTAACAGAGCATGTTCCAAATACATGAAGTCCAATAATTTATAATATTTTACATATAGTACTCAATTATTACATTACATGATAATTTCACAATAAAAAAATGAATGCCGGTATTTTAATTTTTAGTTTACTGATTGCATGTGTTTTTTAGATATTCATCTTTACATAATTATTATGACTTACTTAATTTTATTCACGTATTATTTATTCATATAACCCTTATGTATAACCTGACATGTAACTTTTTTCCTTCCTTATTTTAACAAAATAATATCATTTAATGATGTTTCAAGGATGTAATTTATTAGCTGTTCTTATGTATTATAATTTATTTTCTATTTCCGATGTAAAATGGGTTCAAAATATCTATCCAGTTATTCTAAAATACTAATCATATTAGTCCTTGGTAATTTGATCTATTTTATCTATGCCTTGGTATTAAAATAACCACTGAATCCGGGCTATCAGGGTCATATTTGTTACATAAACAAGGTTAATTTCATACACATAAAAATTAAATAGAAAAATATGTTACTAAAGTATTGAAAACAATAATACTGTGTTTTATTATTTTGTATTATATAACTATTTTTTTCAATGAATATTTCACTATCAAATAAAAGCAAGAACTTTCAGTCATATTTTCTACATCTTTCTTGGAATTTATATATGATTGATTCCTATAAATATCAAGAGAATTATAAATATTTTTCATAAATTATAATGAAACTTAATTTGTGTTTTATCAGTTGTAAGTGTGTGACACATTTTTTGAATAAATATTCATTTCTGCAAAGAAATATTAAATATTCAATTATAATAATAGCATCATGTACCATATTGGTGTGTGGATAATTCCTACAAATAATTTTTTCAATTAATTTTAAAAACATTAAAGATAATCAGAGTGTGTTTTATTGGGATTGACTATGTGACATGAGTATTGAAATAAAATGTCACATTTAAATGAAAACACACATTTTCTATAATACCATCCACAAAACGTTTTAGATTTAATTTAAATTTATTCATATACATTAAAAATTAATTATAGATATTTTTCCAAACATATTATGTAAATATGCATTTGTTTTCTAGGATATGAGTTTGTTCTTTTTATTTTGAACAAAATTTTTATTTTAAAGTGAGAACATATACATACTGTCAAAAATACAATATTATGTGTCATATTAAAATTTGATTTATTACTACATGTTAAAAATGAATTATGGATTTTTTAACTAATGTATTAAGGGTAAGAGTACATTTTATTGACTTTTACTATTTAACATGTGTTTTGAAATCAAATGTCTATTTCAACTGAAAATATACACATTCTGTCACACTCATAAAATCATGTGTTAGATTTATGTGTGATTAATTACTAACCATAAATAATTTACATATAATCTATTTCCTAAAATATGAAAAAAAAAATTCATATATTACTAGGTTGTGAATATTTAATGCACATTTTGAATCGGAAAGTAATTTTAAAATAGAAAAATGCGCTTTCAATCATTTCATCCATAATTTATATTGAATTTAAGTATGTTTAATTAATACAGAATAAATATTAATCATGGATCATTTCATAATGTATGAGTACAATTGAATGAATTTTTATTAATTTTTATAATGTGAAGTGTTATGTTAGATAAAATGATACTTTTATACAAAGAACATGAAATATTTGTAATAAAATATTAATAATTTGTCTGATAGATTTATGTTTGATTAAAACATGAAATTAATGAATAAAGATTAATTTTACTAATATATCAGGAATATAATATAATATATCCTGATTATTGAGTATGTGACTTGTTTTTATACTAAAATATCACTTTTATGTTAAAAAATATTATGTCATACTAGCCACATTTCATGTAATATTGAAGATAAATTATTTATTCTACTTAAAAAATTAATTATTGATTTTTTTATGTAATTATTAGGATAATCAAAGAATGTATTATAATTTTTGAGTATATGGTTCACCATTGGAAATAAAACATCAATTTAAATTTCAAACACACCCCCTTAGTTGAACTTATCACAGAATGTGTTTTATTAACATGTGGTTGATATATAAAAATCAAAAATGAATTATTGAATTTTTTCATAAGGAATCATGTAAATTTTTTTATGATAGTTTTTTTACAATGTGACACACATTTGGAACTAAAATATCAATTTTAAATGAAAACACATACATTTATTAATACTTGACAAACCATGTGTTTTTATGGAATTGGATTACTTTTGACACATAAAAAAATAACCATGGATCATTATTAAAAAGAATGAATACTATTAGACAATGTTAGATTTATTTTGATAATGGGACACGTGTTGTGAACCAAATTCATAATTTGAGGGGAATTGATAGGCTAAAAACAATTAGAAAATCATGAAGGGAGTTTGTTGAAATTTATATAATTACCCTTAATGGGGAAATAAATAATTACAAGTGATATTTTCCTACCCAAATAAACTTTAATAATAACATTAAATTGTTCTAGAGTGTATCATCCTTGTTGAAGGCTTCTTTGAGAGTTTTTTTCTCATATAATTATTGGCCTATGAAGGGATAAATATTACAACATATATCATTAAGGGTCTTTTACAAAGGCCAAAACACTTTCCTCATTTTTTCCACATTATGAGTTGATAAGAATTTGGATTCCCAAGATAAATTATTTTACCCTTCAAACTTTTATTCTTAATATGGTGCAATCTATTCCTATATTGAACAAATAAATCATCTGTCAGAGTCCCAAATAAAAATAAAATTAAACAACTATTTCTGATTATTAGAAAATAAAAAATGAAAATTTAAGGGAAATAATATTTTCATGAAACATAAATTTTTTATAACAACATGAAATATTTCCCCAAATTAATAAAGTAATCTACTTAGTCTTTTTAATATGTATACTATCAACACTCTCAGTATTACTGGGAAATAATGAAAAAAATTGATTAATAATTATATTTGATTAAATGGTAATTTTTATTAGAAATAATATTTCAATTTCTCTAGTTTATTCACTTAATATAATATATTTTTTCAATTTTGAAATATAATAATGAATTTCATTTCCATTTTTCGGATTGGAAAAAGTATAATCATTAAAAAATATAATTAATATTTTTGAGTGTATAATTTAATTTTGAAATATTATGAAGTATCCCCAAATATATATATGTTTCTATAAGTCAATAGGCTTATAATGTTCATAGGTATTTCTATTACCATGATTTTTATGATATTTAAACTCTACATTATCATATGAATATTTACATTGAAGTACAATATAATAAAAATTACTTGATATTTACTTCTAAAATATTAAATTTTGTGTATTAAAAAATAATAAAGAACATCATGTGTGGTAAATATTTATAATATATATTCCTTTTATATAGAATATAATTACATGGAGCATCGAATGTTTATGAAATTAACATCCAGAAATTACTAAAAATAAAATTGGATTAGAAATGAAAAGAAATGACCAAATGTTTTTTATGATTAAATTGTTTTTTACCCCAATATTATAAGTACTAATTAGTGTCTATTTCATAATCATTTCATTTTATAAATTTCACCATTTTGTGAAATTCAAGGTTCGTTCATTGAAATTTCTTCTATAAAAGTGATATAAGAACTAATGAGTTTTAAAGTTTCATCAATTGATTTTACATTAATATATTTTTGATATATACACTAGAATGAAATATAAATATTATTAAATTATAATATATATATTATTTAAAATATATTAAATATATGAAATTGTAGATTATATAAATATATTCAAAACTAAGGTTCACATCTATCCATACATGATAATTTTTTACATACTCAAGACCAATCTTGTATGGAATGTCTTCTTCCAACATCTATTCTTCAATTTCATTTTACATTGTAATATTATCTTTAAATTATCTGTCCTTATGAACTTGTAAATTTTTAAATGAGACATTTAAATTATGGGGTTAATGTTATTATGGCATGGTCTTATGGATATATTGGAAGCTAAAGTATATTTTTTTTGTTTTGAATATATGTTTTTACTTATCTTTAACTATTTATAATTACATTCATAAGATCAAAGATTTTTTCATTAATTGTTAATTGTTTTTTTAAATAATCTATATATTAAAATATCTCATTATCATCATGTGTATTTATATGATTAAATAGTCATCCTTTGAAAATTTAAACTACATATTTATTTATGAAAACATCCAAATAATTAAGAGGAATAAGTAGCTCTAGGATCATGTCATGAGATAAAATAATCCCTACTATCACATGAACTATTACATGTTTTATATTTTGTGGAGTATAGACATTTACACTCTTAACTATACCCCTATAAATAATGAGATATATTTTTTCTGATAGATTTAAATCTTTTCTAATTTTAAATTTTAAAAATTTATTAAAATAAATGATTCTTTAGTTTTTTTACTTAAATTTATAAAACAAAATTATGAAAAAATCAATTATTATCGTTTTGTAAGGTCATTCATGGGATTGGATGACCATAAATCATGAGGGTATTTCTCCATATTGTGGAAGTTGTTGTATTGTGTCTTCTACATGATTGTATCAGATAAACCATTCAAACATAAATGATTAAAAAGTACCCTTTTCAACTAGATTATATTTCTAACCTCAATGACATACATTTTCAAATCTCAACAAATATATATGTTTTTTCTAAAAATATATTCAATTATAAGCTAAAAAACCTATTTTTTTAACACATCATTTTTTTTCCACTTAAAATCCCCTAAAATGAGTTATTAATTATGTAAAACTATTGAAAATAATTATTACTAAACTATAAAAAATAAAGGAAAATAATCCGTCATTGTTATATAATATTAATTTAATGTAGAAAAAACTATATAATTTCATATATACACCTGCATCTCGTAGTTTTTTTGTTTTCAAATAACTTTTTTCTTTTTATATTTACACGATCTTCTTTCAATAAAACATGATATAGGATAAAAGTGGAATTTGACTCTAATTAATCACTTTGTACATATAAAAAGTAAAATAATTATGTTGTTTTTTATATTTAATAAAGTTTTTCAAATGAGATAATATCTATAAAATGTTTTCCAGTTAAAATTACACCATCATTTATTTATTATATGGGTTTGTTGGTTTCGATTTATAATACCTATTTCTAACACAAATTTTACTTTTAAATTTTTAAATTTTATGAGGGTGGGGGTAGATGTTCCACCCAAAATGTTTATAAAAATGATTTGAAATAATATCTTCCATGGATCTTTGTGCATGTTAAATGACCATTATTATTATTTTCATTTTATTGTAATATAATATTAATGTTCTCATTAAGGGATAGTGAAGTGTAAATTGATGTTTCTTTGTTTTATTTTTTATAAAATAGAGAAATATATCATAATGTAACCATATTGTGTTGAAAAACTATTGTCATCCATGTAGGAACTACATTATTCCACTTATTATAATAAAAATGGACATGATTATTTCAATTAGTTGGCCTCAATTATTATTATGGATCTAGAATTCGTAGATCACTTCAGCCAATGGATACCATTATTGGACTCAACATATATGATCTTTTCTAATTCATGTTTTTTTTCTAGAATATGTAAATATAATTTTCTCATATCACATAATATTCGTATTCATATTACATTTGAGGAGGATGCGGTTTTATCTTGGTCTATTTTATTATGGTCCTGTAATAGTGTTTATTTATATTGTTCTTCTTTTTGATATATGGTTTTCAGATGAGTATTTATGCCACTAACATTACTATATGGGTATGTTTCCCTAGACTAAATTTTCTCTAAAAACACATCAATTCTCCAATTTCATAAAAAAAATTGAGTAGGTGTTTATTCATTGAAAGTTCTACGAAAGAAATTCTTCATCCTATCACACCCCACAAATCTGTTGAGATATTAAATTCAATTATTCTAGTGGATTATTTATAGATTGTAGATAAATATGGATTTTTAAGCAAAGAATAAGTTCATTTTGAATCATATAAAGATTTTAGTTTTTACTTTAATATGTTCGGTCTTGCCCAATTATACTATCAATGATACTCTATTACAAATAAAGTAGTGATTATGGAGTTGTTTATTTTGATGTTTAGGTGGATGTTAATGGCTATAAAGGGTAAGGAGTGTCATTATGGGATAGTCAAGGGCCCGCGATATTGATTGATAAGAATATTTCAACAATGTTTTATTATAGTCATATTACTAGAATAGATTACTCTACCAAGGTGGATGTCCAATATATTGTAACCAAATTGTATGATGGTGTCTTAATGTTGGTGGAGTTTTATTGAATAAGATTGTACATTTTTTGTCATAAAGAAGTATTCTAGAAGAATTTTCTTTTATTAATCATCATTTATAAATATAATAATGTTATATAAAAAATTTCATTACATTTATAATAATTTCATAAAATTATATTAGAGATACAACGGACATGATAGTGTATTTTTAATATTTCATCTACAATTATTTACAAATGTTATAACATTATCTAAAAATGGGTACAATGTTTCATCTGAATTTTTTTTAAAAAAAATATGAAGTCCAACATGTTTTATAAATCTCTTCAACATCACGAGTTACAAAATCTCACGATCATCAAATTATATAAAATTTTGGAAAAATTTATTTTTTAGGTGTATAATGTTATTTTAAAAAGTATTAGCAAATTTT
Organism: Viscum album; assembly: GCA_963277665.1. Lineage (NCBI taxonomy): Eukaryota > Viridiplantae > Streptophyta > Magnoliopsida > Santalales > Viscaceae > Viscum > Viscum album. Next base: position 1,686,634,844 of record OY728163.1, on the reverse strand, counting down.
ATAGAAAAAAATATCAAACCAATATTTTCCTATAATGAGATTTATTATAAGTGGTTTGGGTTATCCCATATTATTATTTTCAATGAAAAATATGTTTTAGTGTTATATAATTATGATGTATGTGTTGGGTTTTCTGAAATATTTTCAGCAATAGGATAGTTGATAATGTGATATAATGGATTATTCTCAAGAAAGTAATAACAAAAAATACATCATAAGAACAAGAAATCGTATGGATTTATTAGTATAAAACCCCTCAGAAAAGGTTTTAGTAGAAGAGTATTAGATGGATGATTATAAATTGATTCATCATAAATAAGATTTTGCAAAATAAAACAGATATATAATGTCATATGAAAGAAATGTTTTAAAAATTATAATACATGTTTTTCGATGGATGAATTTTCATAAAGTCCATTATATGTAAAAAGTATCATTTGGTGAACATCATCACTAATTTGTTTGGAAGAAAACATAGGGGCAAGAAAAAATTAAATTTGATGGACGATAATTCTATAAAAAGTATAACATATAATATTTCTATAATGTTTACAGAGACCATCATACATATAATTTTGATGAGTGACATATTCTGATGTAATACATTAGAAGAAGGATGTCTCAAAATAACATTATATAAAATTTCTGAAAAATATTTGTGAGATCATGTGAAAATTTCTCACTTGATGAAAAAATAGAGTATTCAATAATTTTATTTAACGGAATGATGTTTTTAATGTATTTTTTTTGATAATTTTTTGAAATGAAATATAATGTGATGATGCAAAGTTGATCATTCAATATCCATACAACTCAAAAATTATATTTTGATTACCCTATGAAAATAATGATCATTGAAGTTAATTGATGACATTGTTAAATAAATTCAATGATGGAATTGGTTTCAATATATTCCATTATGCTTCATAAATAATCTACAAGGCTATATTATAATTTAAAAAATTGATTTGATCATGGTATTTGGATATCATGTTTTATTATAGGGAAATTAACATGGGTTTCCCACATGTTCTCCATAAATAATTTCATAAAATATTTGTTATTGTACGATGTACATGTGTACTATTCATTTTTGTAAAGACCCGCCAATTGTAATTGTCTTGAGAGTACCATGAGAAATTAATAGGCCTTAAGAGAAATACCCAAGGCACCAAAGGCTGGAAATAAATGCCTAAGGGTTTCATGTACAAGTGGTAGAAGACTTACCCATTAAGAAATAAATCAATAAACTTATCATAACCAAAAATTCACTATATAATGGATGAACAAATGAAAGAACAACAAACAAATCATTTATATCAAACTACATGAAAGTACACAACAACAGATGAACAACTCAAGACTCTCAAAAGACACTACAACCCCATGCTCTATAAGCTCCAAGCTTCAAAGAAACTCCCAATCATCACCACAAGCCACTAGAAATAACAAACATTAGCTTTACTTCTGTCCCAGGATATGACATCTGCAAAAGCGCCAACGTGCCAAATTAGGGTTGAGTATAAAATTCATTAGTTTTTCTCTAATGACTTCCCTACTCATGCCACTAGGATAGAAGAGTTTGGCACTTTTATATAAAAACATTTTATATAAAACATTTTCTCAAAAGGTGTTTATAACTAAATATAAACAAGTTTACAAAACCATTCATAACCAAAGTCATTCCAAGAGCAATTGAAACAGATTTTCTAGAAAGTTGTTTTTATAGAAAAATAACGAAACCAGCTTTAGAACCATTTCGCAAACATCACTTCTTGGCATACCCAACCATTTTCCAACCCATGCTACCAACCATGCGTGCTTCGTTATGACAGTTCCATACTCATGAGCAGACTCTCATCGATCTACCATGTCGTCACAAGGAAATTTTTTCCCATGTTACACTAAACCATTGGCCCAGAGCACAAGTCCATATTTCAACCAAGCCTCGTACATGTAGTTACCATTGTCCCATTAAACGTTTGTCACTGAGCACAAGGTCATATTTCAACCATGCCTTGTAAAAGTAGTTACCGTTGTTCCATTAAATTATTGGCACCGAGCACAAAGTCATATTTCAACCAAGACTCATACATGGAACATGAACAGACACCACATAGTGCCAACATTACTACAAAAACCCTTCTCAATCAAAAGAAATTTTTATTGGAAAACATTTCCATAAATACCATTTCAATTCTCAACCATTTCAATAAAAATAACTTTTTATTGAAACCAAATCCATCAAAGTCATTTCAATCTCATACCATTTCAATAAAATACCCATTTTTAAAACCCATTTTTCATCAAACCATTTACAATTTCAACACTCATAATTTAAAATCAACTTTTTAAATTCAAGAAGCCAAATAACTTTGCAAAACAATTCACGAAGGTTTCACAATTTCATCAAAACCATTAGTCATCACTAAAGAAGATTTATCCCAAGATTTTTGCAATAAAAACCATTTAAATAAACCATTTTGAAACTAATACAATCAATTCTAACAAGATTAGTTGAGAGTTAGTCCTCCTACCTCAAAGGTTTTGACAAAAACCACAACGGTCAAAGAACACTCATGAAACCCATGTCGATTCTCTAAAAACATTCCTTAGATCTCTTATCCAAGCCAAATCAAGAACAAATCACATCATATTTGACATTGACATGCTTATATCTACCCATAACAGGCATAGATCTATGAAACTAAGAGAATAGAAGAAGTAGATCTAAGTAGATATATCAAACCGATCAAGAATGAAGATGATTGATCACATACCTCAAGAATCCACCTTCAATTCACCAAAAGAAGCATTAGGATTGCCTCCAAAATTATGGGAAAACCAACTATGACCTTATGAGAGGAAAAATACAAATTTATAACTTCGTAAAGCTTTAACAAATCACTTAGTGGAAAATATTTGTGATATCCACTTTTATAGGATCTCATTTAGGTGCTCGCATGGTTAGTTCGCTTTGTTAGACAAACCGTGCGCTAACCGTGCATTAGCCACTGCCTCGACAGACCCTCCACGAATGGTTTGGCCACACAGTTAGACAAATTGTGCACTACTCATGTAGAAGAAACATCTTCCAAGACCGACTATGCATGGTTTTTCCACATGGTTTAGACAAGTCGTGCACCATCTGTGAGGCTTCCCCATTGCCTAAAAACATCATTCAACGTTCTCCCGACTCTCCCATTAATCACACTTAACATGAAAACCATTAAAATCAACAAGAAAGTGTTATATAGTAGAAACCGGGGGTACAAAATTTTCCCCACCATTGGTATTTCCGTCCTCATAAAATAGAAAACAATCACCCAACTAAAAGAGTTCTGGTCACTACACTTTCATTTCCTTTTCACATTCCCATGTCTCATTCTGAATCTGACCATGCTGCCACAAAACATGCACTAGACCGATACTTTTCCCATGGAAGACTTAATCTTTCCTATTCACAATCTGTACCAGGATATGTATCAATGAATCATCTAGCTCTAGGTCAATGTGATCCCATCTGATCAGATAGTCAGGATTAGGCTGATACATTTTCAACTAAGATACATGCAACACATTATTCACCAAACTAAATGATGGGGGTAATTCCAACTGATATTCCACCTATCCAACTAGTTCTAGTATCTCAAAACATTCATTATATCTTGTAGATAACTTGACATGCTTCAAGAAATGAAGATTTCCATGCCTTGGAGAGATCTTCAAGAAGACATGATCACCCACAATGAATGACAAGGGTCTTCGACGATGATCTGCATAATATTTCTGACGATTCTGAGCCATCACCATCCTCTGTCCAATAAACTGAATCTTTTCAGTTGTCTCTTAGACAAGGCTTGTCCCAACTAGTGAACTTTCACCCATTTTCACCAAGCACAGTGGAGAACTACAAAGACACCAATATAATGCTTCAAACGGAGCCATATGTACTGAGGCTTGATAGCTATTATTGTATGAGAACTCCACTAAGGGTATATTATCCTCCCATGAGCCACCAATATCCATTACATGCCATCAACATGTCTTCCAACGTTTTTATCATTCACTTAGATTTCCCATCTGTCTAGGGATGATACACTGAGCTCAAAGTCAACTGAGTTCCAAGGGCTTGCTGTAGTGATTTAGAGAAACGAGATGTGAACCTCGGGTCTCTATCTGAGACTATTGAAATTGGTACACCATGCCACTTTGCCACTTCTCAGATATAGATATTTGAAATATCTTCCACTGTATGGGTTTCACGAATAGTGATGAAATCGGCCGACTGGGTTAGATGATCCACAATCACCCAAATGGAATCATGATTCCAGACTGTTTATGGAAGAACTGTAAAAACATTCATTGCTATCTGATACCCTTTCCAAAATGGGATACTTAAAAATTGTAACATACCAGCTGGTCTCCGATACTCTGCTTTAACATGTTGACAAGTTAAGCACTGCGAGACGAACTCGACCACCTTCCTTTTCATGCCGATCCACCAAAAATACTCCTTCAATTCCTTATACATATTTTGTGTACATGGATATACAAACCATCGTGAATGGTGGTAAGAATGAAAGGGTTGTTCCTAACAAACCATAGGTACAGACATCTGATCATTGTTGCACAAAACAGAACCACCATAATGTTTCCATCCCTCAATGGTCTCCCCACCATTGAGTTTTGAAATTATAACTAGATATTCCACATCATTTCTTTGTACTTATTTGATTATATTTAAAAAAATCATGAACAATTTAAGCTCAAATGAAAAAAAAATTGCCTTGGTCTTCACATTCCACATCAATGTTGGCTATGACTGACAACAACTACCATTCGTCTGAAGATTCTTTTGCATACTGAGCATATGAATTTCTACTCAATGCATCTGCCACTGAAATCACATTTCCCACTGTGTACATCATGTCAAAGTCAAACGTCTAGAGATACTCTATCCTTCTCCACTGCCTCAAATTCCAATCTCGTTGTGATAAAATGTTGTTCAAGATTTTGTAATCTATTAACGTAGTAAATTTCTCACCCGGGAGATAAGGTCTCCATGTTTTCAAAGCATGGATGACTACAACTAACTCCATATCATGGGTTGGGTAATTCTTCTCATGCACCCCCAACTCCTTTTAACCATAAGGAACCACGTGATCACTTTTCATGAGAACACAACCCAACCCTGATCCTAAAGCATCAGAATACACCACATACCCCAATCCTAATTCTAGAAAGATCAAGATAGGTGCCGATGTAATCCAATATTTCAGTTCTTAGAAACACTTCTGACATTCTATTGTCCATTGGAATGGAGCATCCTTCCTTTTCAAAGATGTCATTGGTGAAGCGAGTCATGAGAAATCATGGAAAAAGCGTTAGTAGTAACCAGCTAGACCAAGAAAACTTCTTATCTCGAACAGATTATTCAGTGGTTTCCAAGAGATAATTGTTTCTATCTTTTCACAATCAACAGAAATGCCTTTATTAGAAATTACATGGACAAGGAAACATAATTCATGTATCTTAAAATCACACTTCGATAATTTTTCATACAAATGATGATCTCTCAAGGTTTGTTACATTGTTTCTAGGTGCACATCATGATCATCCCATATCTTTAAAAAGACCAAAATATCATCTAAAAACACAAAAAAAAGAATCCAGATATCACTAAAATATCTAAGTCTTCAATGACATGAATACTGCTATTGAATTTTTTAGACCGAAAGGTATGACTACATATTCAAAGTTTCCATAACTGCTACTAAAAGTTGTCATTGGAATATCCTTCTTCTAAACTCTCAATTGGTGATATCCTGATTTCATGTCAATCTTGGAGAACCACTAATCTCCCCTTAATTTATCGAGCAGATCATCAATGCATGGAAGTGGATATCTATTCATTATCATATCTTAATTAAGCTTACAATAATCAACACGGAGCCGAAGAGTTCTATCATTCTTCTTCACTAACAACAGTAGTTATGCCTATGGAGAAGTACTTGGTTGAATGAAACCCCTGCTTTCCAGCTCCTCTAACTGCAACTTCAATTCCCATAAATCTATCGGTGCCATCCATTAATATGGAAGTGAAATAGTACTGGTCCCTGAAAGAAGATCAATAGTAAACTCCACATCCCTTAGTGGTTTTAACCTTGAGATGTTGTTGGGAAAGTCAACTTGTAATTGATCCACCATAGCTGGTAAACAATTTTCATGGATCTCGTTCATTGATGCCAAATTCAATGCTTCCAATTGGTATGATATATTTCCCACCATTGGTGCCAACAAGATCATTGCACCTTTATTTTCCACAGTCTTTACTCTAAAGAGATGGTCGATGTCGTCCTTAGTGGTGAAACTAATTGTTCTCTTCTAACAGTCTATTTGAGCCTTAAACATTTTCCACCAATCCATACCCAGGATTACATCATAGAAATCCATCTATAACACTGTGAAGTCCCATATTAAAGAATATCCATCAATAGTTATAACACATGCTCTACACACAAAGTCTTGATATTCTCTTTGACCAAAAGGAGTGTGTAGTTTCCAAACATAAGGCATCATTTCATATTTTATACATAGTAATTCAATAGCATGAGAATAAATGAAGAAATTTGATGCACTAGTACCATATTATACTTTCACAAAGTTGGAATTCATAATAATCATACCTCTTACTGTATATGGTCCAGCCAGATCATTGAGAATAATCTGCTCAGCTCCATACAATGGCTTCGTCACTGCATTGTTCTCCTTGTTTCCTTGCTGAGATTGCACTGGTTAGGAGTCGTGGTATTTTAAGAATCACCATGGATAGATCTGTGATGCTAACGAGACTAACTCTGATGTCCTCATTCTGTTGATGCATATGATGCTTGCGATGCCTGGGAAGTGTCACGTCCACCAAACCTCGGAGCATTCCTAAAATAGCATTATAGATGCCCCATTTTTTTCAATTGTGACACGCTCTTGGTTTTTACGTGCAGTCTCTCTTCATGAGGTCAATCAATACACATAGAAAGAAACCTTCTTTGCTCTAGGGTCATAGAGGAAGGTTCACTGATCCAACCATTTTGTTCTTGATTGGCACTCACACCGTGGAAATAGGTATCCCTTTTCTGCTTGTTCCCAGCAGTTGAGTTCCCATCATTTCCTGTCGGTATCATTATTCCTACTTCTACAGATCTATATATATCATGTTCAGAAACAATCACTCTGTTTTCCATCTATGTACCATCTGTAATACATATCACTTGAATCTTCAATTGAATCTCCTTTCTTAGCCCCGATTCGAAGATAAGTGCCTTCAAAGATGCACTTTCCTCAACCTCATGTATAAAACAGACTAAATTCATAAACTAGGCTGCATAATCAATTATAGAGATGATCTCCTATTTTAGGATGAAGAAATCCATCATTTTCTGGATCTTGAATATGTGAGGATAGAATTGTTTGTTGAACAATTCTTCAAATTCCTGCCAAGTAATCCCTTCATCTAATTTAGAATGCACAACTAAATCCCACCACTGGCGAGCAAGATCCTCAAAAAAATACGTCGCTAACGTGACCTTGAGCTCTGATGTTTTGCCGATGAAATTGAAGATACGATTCATTCTACATAGCCACACCTCTTCCTTCTTGGGTTCAACATCACCCTAAATGTTTGGTGGATTCTTCTTCATTAACTGGACGGTATGATCCATAGGCCTTGGTTCATTCATATGGTTCCATGTATCCTTATCATGTAAAGCCTGGGCAATACTCTAAACCAGCTCTTGGTTCAAATGTGGTTCTGGTCAAACCACATTTTCTGCAGCCTCTTCGGGTTGGTTCCGACGACGCCTACCGAGCGCTATTTTCTAAACTAACAACAAACTCTGTCAATCTCATCCTCTAGCAGTTGATGATTTATCATTTCAAATTCTATCACATCATCCTTTACAACATTATTTTCAAAACATCCTTTTTCCCATGTTCAAAATTTTTTGAAATCATTCCTCATGCCTTATGAAAATGAACCCATTTTTAAAATACACCAAATACCATGTTTTCAAAATCTTTTACATGAAAAAAATTACTTCATTTTTCAAAAAAAATCACACCTTTCCCAAAATCATAAATCATTCTTCACAATGAGATATTAAATCCTAGTGGGAAGTTATTCCTCAACAATGCATGAAATTCTCATCTCATTGGCTAAACCCAGGACAATGAGATTTCCTACATTATAGAAGTGTGTCCAAAACAGTTATGTACCCAACACCCTGGTAAAATGATGTTCAGCATAAAAGGGTTAGCTACATATTTTTCTGCTTTACATTTCTTGTTCTAAAAAATCTACTATTGTCTAAGATTTAGACCAAAGGAATAGAAAAGAATTAATTTCAACTCCAAGACCAAGAATATCAATTACATATTTTAAGGTAAGGACCGACAAGCTGATATTATTTGTAATGACCCGCCAATTCTCCTTGAATTTAGAGTACCAGAAGTCATTACTAGGCCTTAAGCGACATCCCCAAGGCACCAAAGGCTGGAAATAAATGCATAAGTGTTTCAATTACATGTGGGGGATTCCATACACATTAAGAAATAATTCCATAAACCCACCATAACCAAACATTCACTATATGATGCATGAAAACATGAATGACCAATAAACACTTCATTTATATCAAACTAAATAAAAGTACAGAACAAAGTAATACCAAACTAAGCATCCAAGTACACGATGGATGAACTAATCATGAATCTCAAAAGACACTACAACTATAATCTCCACAACATCTCATAATCAGAAACACAAGCCACTAGTAATAAGATGCTTTACTATTACTTGTGTCTTAGGATACAACATTTGAAAAAGCACCAACATACCAAAGCAGGGGTGAGTATAAAACTCAGTATGTTTTCCCCAATGACTTCCCTGCACACGCCACTAGGATAAATGTGTTAGCCACATTTATGTAAAAACACTTTATATACAACATTTTCTCAAAAGAAGTTTATAACTAAATATAAACAAGCTTCTAAAAGAATTCATAACCAAAGGCATTCCAAGAGAAATTGATACCAATTTTCCAGTAAGTTGTTCATCGAGAAAAATAACCAAACCCCCTTTAGAACCATTTCATAAACATCCAGTTTTTTAATACCTGACCATTTCCCAACCCTTTCTACCAACCATGCATGATTTGTTATGATAGTTCCATACTCGTGACTGGTCTCTCGTCGATCTACCAAGTCGTTACAAGGTAATTGTTTCCCATGTGCCATTATAACTTTGGCACCAAGCACAAGGTCATATTTCAAAAATTCCTCATAAAGGTAGTTACCATTGTTCCATTAATCATTTGGCACCGAGCACAAAGTCATATTTCAACGAAGCCTCGTACAAGTAGTTACCATTGTGATGTTAAACGTTTGGCACTGAGAATAAGTTCAAATTTCATCCTTGGCTTGTACATGCTACATGAACACACACCACATATTCCCATCAGTAATGCATGTCACGACCCGTCCTCGGGGCCCTTGCCGTGACTACCCCACGTTTTCCTTCTACAGGCTAGGTGCTGGAGACTAGCACCAAAGGCAAAATATCCCTATACTGGGAAGGAATTTCTTTTATAAATGTAAACCAACACAACAGAGTACACAAATGAAGTAAGCACTAAGTAAAATTGTATAAAAAAGTATGTTCTGGAAATAAATGGGCAAGAAATACAATCCCAATAGTAAGTAGAGTACCACTAAAAAGCTAGTACAATTGCAGTAAAGAAAAATAGAAATGACTGAGTCATCCCCCGAGAATCCCACCTGAAGGGTGGGTATAGATGGTCTCATCAGAACCTCAGGACTATCTGTCTATTCTGTGTACGTCTCACCAAGTGATTCACCTCTGGTTACCATCCAGCTCTACAAGTCTCTACCTCGATCAGTGATGTCTGTCGTCTGCATCCAACAAAACGTAGTGCGGGTATAGCCCCTGCAGGGGTGAGTATAACTATACTCAGTAGGGACCCTCGAGACCCTCCAGGTCTCAAAATATCAATTAAATATAAACAATACGTAAGATACAAAGCATGATGAATCATCCAACCCTACTTAGGTATTTTCCCATATATATACCTAAGTCATCAATCCAGTTCGGCTCCAACTCTCGAGCCCAAGAACAACCCAGTCCAAACAAGAAATAATTCAATCACATCAATGATAATGGATGAATGTCAAGACTCAACTCACGCCTGGTATACACAACATTAAAAAGAGTAAGAAATGGTTAATTGTAGCCACTAAACAATCATTCACTATCGAACCCACAGAGGATTCAGTCTTGTCTCATCGTTGTCGAACCCACATAGGATTCAGTCCAATCACGTTTTTGTCGATCCCACAGAGGATTCTGTCCAGTCACGTTGATGTCGAACCCAAAGAGGATTCAGTCAAGTCTCGTTGTTGTTGAACCCATGGAGGATTCAATCCAGTATCATTGTTGTCGAACCGAAGGAGGATTATGTTCAGTCTCCTTACTGTTAATCCCATAGAGGATTCAGTCCAGTGTCATTTTTCTCGAACCCACGAGGGATTAAAAATAGTATCCATCATCATCGAACCAATGGAGGATTCCAGTACGGTAGGCATCACTGTTGTAGCCAGCTCTAGGGTTCCCACACACAGCACGCTCGATTCTGGTAGGGTCCGCTCCTCGAGTTAAATGTAGATACATGAACTATGACGAAGTCCATATTTGATGTATCTAGATGTTTTATCTTGTCAAAAGAAACCCAACGCGATAGACAATGCATCAATCAAATGTCCGGTCTGAGAGTTATTGGCTTTCCCATTCCAGGGGCCCGATTGTTTTTTAACCTAAAACCATCCCGACCATACTCCAACTACCTCTAAACCTCATGTAGAGTATTAAAAATGTTCTGCCTCAACAAAGGGATTCCAATGTAGTTGACTTCACGTCAATCAGAAGTCTGGTCCTTATGTTTTTAGTTTTTCCTCTCCGAGGGAATGGTTGGAATCACGCTCATTCCAAACCCGACCATTTTCCAAAGTTATCCAAAACTCTTTTAGAGAATCAAAAGAGGACCACTTCATCATGAGGGTCCTAGAGCCGTAGACGGTGCATCAATTAGACGCATGATCTTTATGTTATTCCCATTTATGTGTAACGGGACCGGCTTGTCAAGCCCAGTGGGATGGCGGGTCGGACCGACACGGTTCGGCGGGTCCGACCAGGCTGAGGGTCAGCCCGGCCAAGTGGGGCATGGCCCAACCTGGTGGGGTGAAACCCTACTACCTGGGTTGTGTGTGTGTGTGGGGGGGGGGGGGGTTCACGAACCGGTGGCGCCGAGCAGCGCCGTCCCTCTTATCCGACTGGACGAAGCCTGCCGGTGTCCTCCTGCGCAAGCAGCCCGCATGGGTGGGCCGCGGTCCTCCTGCGTGGCACCTGTGGGTGCTACGGATTCTTCAATCCAACCGACTGGTGGTCGTGCAGTTCTCCTACCAAAGAGGCCCGTGGATCGTGGGCCATGGTTCTCCACCGCGCGGCGCCCTCTTGGCGCCGTGATTCCTTCGGCCCAGCAGGCTATAGCCGGTCGGTTCCTCTTCGACTAAGTAGCCCTTGGTTATAGGTCGCGGTCTCCATTCAAAGAGGCACCCGGTGCTGTGGTCCTCTTCTGGTCGGCGTGTGACTTTCGTTGCTGCCTCTGCATCCATTCATCATGACTTCTTCAGTTACCTCCTCCATCGCGAATAATAACTATGATCAACAAAGGGTTGTCGGGCCGTGTTCATTCGGCATGCACCCTCCACGTTAGGTGATATCAGTTGGACTAAGACATTCCATATAATTCAACAAAAAAAGAGATAATTTATTCACATATAAATTATATGAAACACCTACCTCAATTTCAAGAGTGGAGCACTTCAACGAGCCGCGAAAGATGACCGTCGTAGAGGTCAGGCATCACAGAATATGAGCATCGATTCAGTTGATGTCAGGGTGCATCAGAAAGGAATCATTGTTAGAGAAGTCCTTCACATTCTTCATTGAATAACGATGTCCTTCGACGAGAGAGGAACACCATCTTCTAATTCTCCAGAGGTTTCCCCAACGAAATATTTTCCAAGGATAATATTATAATAAGGGTTCCCATTATATTAGATTTGCCATGCAATTCCAAACAATTCAAAAAGAATTATTGACACCCATGTTAATTAAATTAGGTATTAATTATTTGGGTTGGCACAATTTATGAGAGAAGATGTGGACTCATTAATTGTGGGGAATTCTTAGAGTTTCAAAAAGTTGGGTGAAGAGTTCAAAATTCAAAAGAAAGGAGGTGCAGAGATCACATTAAATGAAGGGTAGTTAATGGAGTGATTAAGGGATGTTAAAAGGAAATGGGCTCATGTGGGCCCCAAATCACATTATCCTCTCTTGGGAGGTGATCTGTGTGTGGGCCCCACCCTTAACTTCCCCTTGTAGGAAACAACCACCAATTATAAATAAAATTGTGTAAAATAATTTTATTTAAATTATAATAATCCCTAAAAATTAATATTCAACCCGTATAAAACGCAACTGTGGTAAAGGTCCCCTTAAGTCAATTCCGGTGCTTCGAGTTCATCGATGCACTAAGATATCAATTTCAAGCACCAGTTCAAATGATAGGAAATCCCACACATATGTTTACTAAATTTACACGAACAAAACACCATAAATTGATTCTGGGCACACCAGGCCTCATAATCAAGTGACGTAAAAAACCATAGACTCATAAAATTCCAAAGTATTTAAGAAAAAAAGTCCATGAAATTTAAAAGTCTTTAAATTATCCCCAACTCAGGGATTTACGTCCTCATAAAGCTACAATACACACTGGGGAAACAAATTGGGGTACTAAGCACGCATCTGAGCCTCATGCTCCTATGTCATCTCGTGGAGGTTCTCATGCGGCAAGAAAATGCACACCAGAGGAATCGGCCATCAACATAGGACCCACTCCCATCGATGCTTGATTTCTACTAGGACCTCCACGAATGTCACCCCTTCATCGATTTCCATCACCTTGTGGTCAATGATGTGGGACGGGTCGTGCACGTATCTTCTCAGTTGAGAAAAATTGAAGACGTCATCCACCTGGTGCAACTAAGGTGGAAGGGCCAGGCGGGAAGCCACCTAACCTACTCTATTGAGGACCTGGAAAGGTCTGATAAATAATGGAGATAACTTGCCACCCCTGCTAAATCTTTGTAGACCTCGTCGAGGTGAGACCTGTAGGAAAACGTGTTCGCCATCCTCGTACTCCAGTGGTCTTTGTCTCCTATCAGCATATGACTACTATCTGCTATGTGCAGTCTTCATCTTCTTTTGGATGATCTTCACCTTCTCCATCATCTCTCCCAACAGCTGAATGCCCGATCTTCTACTAAGAGCATCTTCTTCAACGTTCCCCTTCCAAGGAGTATTGATTATCTTAAATTCATAGTCCTGGAGGAACTCGAGCCATCATTTCTGTCTCAGGTTCAAGTCCTTCTGTGAGAAGATGTACCTGATACTTTGGTGGTACGAGTAGACTGTAAAGCGCTCACCCAACAGATAGTGCCAACAAAAATTCAAGGCGGAGACAACTGCAGGTAACTCCAGGTCATGGGTAGTGTAGTTTTGCTCGAGCTGTCTCAACTACCGTGAACTGTACGCGATCACTTCTCGCTACTCCATCAGGAGACACCTGAGTCTGGTAACTAATGCGTTGCAGTAAACTACATACCATACAGCCTCCTCTGGTATCCTCAAGATGGGAGCAGTGGTCAACCTCTGCCTCAACTCCCTAATGCTCTGATGGCATCTCTCTGGCCACCAAAGGGTTTCCCCTTCTTCGTCAATGCTGATAGCTGTACAACAAATCTGGAGAAGTCTGTCATAAATCTAAGTCTGGCCGACTCATGAGAGATCAACTTCACCCACTTATATATGATTCCATCATGTTCTTCCTGTGGTTTCCTTTTCACCGATCAAGGAATACCCATCCAAACGTTGTAGGTAAACCACAACTTTTTTACCTAATACAGTCAATCTGTGAATGAACTGTGGTTGCTCAGTGCATACCCAAACTAACGTCGTAAGGCCTTGACACAAACACCATGAGGTTCCAATCGAAACTCTTGCCTCATGGGTCATATCACACCGTCTGTGTAAGAGTGATTATTGAGTCTCCTCCCAAAGGTTTCTCCAGACGCGAGGGACAACTCAACAACTTAACCAGAAACACTATGTCTGGGAAAAGATTCATGGATGGAAGGAATGATTCGTATCAATGTCTGTTGATACATAAGCTAGTAGTAGACACAGACCGTTCCTCGAATCATTCCAAGAGAACTTGGGTCACACTCCTTGACCACATGCAGCTATTATCTTCCCCTGCCCTCTATCTCCCTAAGCCTAGCGGGGACTAAAAATGCGGGTGGTTGTAACATGTCAAATTTTTCACTACCTCATGATGATCTCTTAGCTCTTTTTCCTTGTCTGATGCCCTGTAGATTTATCTGTCATTAACACTTTCTCTTCTCAAAACATTCTACAGGCTCATGTCTCTGAGACTGGCACCAGTTTCATGCTTCTAACAGCTGACATTCACTGGCTGTATCCATTCAGCCAAAGATCGTTCAACCATAAAGGTTCTCTCTATCACCCTAACATAAGTAAGAATTCTTTAAAGGAAAAAGTTCTGGTTCAGATGTCCTTTAAACACACAACGTTCAGTAGTCCGAGCTCCAAATCACTGATTGTATCGTATTCATCGAGTACCCAGAACAATCATTATGTCTCGATGAATACTATGCTACTGACATGTCATCCTAATGAAGATGTATAAGTTATAGAGAACCCTAAGCTACCTATTCAGGCTAGTCCATAGCCACCTGTGAGTCAGGATTTCCTTGGAACCTGGGGGTATCTCATGCTAAAACACATGTAAGGAACTAAGCCTACATGTGTCACCTACTATTATCGTTGGTTGTAACAGCTTGACCAATAGGCAGTGATTTAGCTAACACACTACCTGAATGTACAACTCTTGAAATGGTCCATGTATCAATGCCTCATCACTATGCGGACCAACCTCATGGTCACTCACTGGAGAACACTAGTATCTATGTCCACCATCTGCTCTAATGGTGTCTCAACTAGGAATAAAACTCTAGAAATTATCTCCAGCCACTCCTCTACTGCCTAGGAATCTGTCTCGCCTTGTAACCTCATAGGCCTCTGTTGTTGGAACTTGTGCAGTGTGCTATGTTAGTGTGCACCATCTGCATGTACGACTAGTGGCATCTTCTATCCACTGAGTGGTAGTGCTGCTGGTACACCACCAGAAGGTGCCAACTTAGTAAGAGAGTCCAGCACCGGAGCCTCGTCACTCGGTGGGCCGTCATAATGAACTCTCTGAGGAACCCTAGATGGTTGTCTTTGTAGTGGAATCCTGACCCGAAATAGATGTGTCACGGTCAATGAGTTATACCTGGTGAGCTAACTCTAATAGACCACAAAGGAAACTCTTGAATCACACACGCAATCAGTGTTTTCGTGCACTGAGTCAAAAATCATAGGTCATGATCCTGGTGTTTGGATACGCCAGCCGCCGCACCAGCACTGGATTCCAAGGACAGAAAACCACACTAAATACTCTTAACACTGTTACAAACAGATCAGAGTCCTAAGATCTATGGTAGAACTGACTCCTCTGATACCAATTTGTCACGACCTGTCCTAGGGGCACGTGACGTGACTACCCCAAGCCCACCTTCCACAGGCCAGGGACTAGCGATGAGCACAAATGGAGAAAAATCCCTATACTAGGAAATAATTTCCTTTATAAAATTAAACAAACACAACAGAGTACGTAACAAAAATATGAATTAATTAAAAGTGCATACAAAAGTAAGTGCTAGAAAGAAATGGTTCAGAAATACATGCCAAATAGTATTTATAGTACAAGTGAAAAGCTAGTACAACTACAGTAAAGTAAAACAGCAACCACTGAGTCGTCCCTTGAGAATCCCACCTGATGGGTGGGTAAATATGGTCTCTTCAGCACCGCGAGTCCATCAGTCTGTTCCGTGTATGTCTCGCCAAGTGGTCCACCTCCCATTACCATCCAGCTCTACAAGTCTCTACCTCGATCAGTGTTGTCCGTCGTCTGCATCCAATACAACGTAGTGTGGGCATAGCCCATGCAGGGGTGAGTATAACGATACTCAATAGGGACCCCAAGACACTCAAGGTCTCACAATATCCACTAAGGATAAATAAGAAGTAATATACAAAACATGGTGCATCATCCAACTGTACCTAGGTATATGCCCATACATATACCTAAGTCATCAGTCCAGTTCGGCTCCAACTATCGATCCCAAGAACAACCTAGTACACACTAGAAAGAAGTCAATAACATTGATGATAATGATTGAATGTCAAGACTCATCCCACACTAGGTATACACAACATTAAAAAGGGTAATAGATGATTAGTTTTAGCCACTGAACTATCTTTCACTGTCGAACCCATGGAGGATTCAGTCCAGTCTCATTGTTGTATAACCCAAGGAGGATTCAGTCTAGTCACGTTGCTGTCGAACCTAGAGAGGATTCAGTCCAGTCATGTTGCTATCGAACCCACAAGGGATTCAATTCAGTCTCATTGCTGTCGAACCCATGGAGGATTTAGTCCAGTGTCATTGCTGTCGAACCCACAGAGGATTCAGTCCAGTCTCGTTGCTGTCGAACCCACAAAGGATTCAGTCCAATATCATTACTGTTGAGACCAAGGAGTATTCTGTCCAGTCTCGTTGCTATCGAACCCATATAGTGTAGAGACCCGATGCCTGACTTACATGAACATTACATTACATTTGCGGAATACTTAGTACATAACAAAAACACACACTAAAGGATCGTAATAGTTTAGTGTCTTTGGAAACTCAGAACGTAATCTTCTAATCCTGGTGAAAGATCTTCAATATCTCCCATAAAGATCTTATTTTTTTTACCTAAAACCTTTCTTTATATCCTGGGGAAAAGAAAACATAAAAGGGTGAGCTCAAATGCTCAGTAAGGGTAAACAAAATAAATATCAATCACATCATATTCATAAGAACATAACATTTTGGAAATCATAACCTACAAAAGAGAGCATAATTTCATAATCAGGGGATAAATCATGGCAGTGAAAAGTAATCCCAATAATCATAACTTAAAACATGAAACTTTGTGGCATACACACATAATCATAGAGGATCATTTCTTGTTAGTCAAGACTAATTGCCAAGACTATCTTAGTGGACAAAGTCCCTTTCTGAATCGAGTAACCCTCGTTTCAGTCCTGTTTCACTGAACCGGTATAACCTACCATTCCAGCCCTGTCTATCTCATGAGATATAAAATCTTTACCCAATGCATTGGAGGGAGATATAGGTCCCACCCATCTTATAATGAATCCTTTCTTATGTGTGCCACATAATCATAAATCATACTTCATCGCATAACCCATGTAATAAAAATGGGATTCTTAAACAACATGACATCATAAAACAATTCATATAAGATAAAGGAATTAATAAAAATGTTTCCATCACAACATAATCAAATCCATGTAATAATAGGGATAAAAACAGAACCCTTTTCTTATTTTAGATGGAAAATAATTTTGATAAAATACTTGAACTCCATTCTTGAGGAAAATATCCTTTCTACTTCAAAAACATTTTTCCTTTCTTAACATGTCATACAACTTTAAACTAAAAGAAGTCGATTAAAAATAAACTTGAAAACATGTAAAGGAAGCTTCTTGGAAATAATTTTTTAAAAACCCATTCATGCCGTATAAGTTAAAAAAAACATTCTTCGTACTTTTGTCGGAAAAGTCAAAAAGTACCTCGTACGAAAAACAACAAAAGATTCCTTTCGTATCTTTTACTAAAAACTCACCGAAGGGTAAAATTGGATATAAACTATTGTAGAAGGATGGAAATAATATTACATATTGAGGGAACATGGATGTGGATGATAAAATACACCCCAGTAAATACTTACGAATAAACAATCTCGGATAAAAATGAGATTGTGATATTTTCCTTACCTTAGGTCCGATTTGATTTGTACATTTCTGAAGCTCCTGTATAATTGTTTAAATAATGTTATTGACTTATTCCAGAATCATACATATTGATATGATATCATATATGGTCATATTCTTAGCTTCTTGTTAGTAATATTTCATTGTTACTTGTTACTCGGGTCTTTGTTGCCTTTTGTTCTTATGCGTGTTTTGCCGAATACATTCTTATTCTTATTTTAAAGTTATAGATACCTTATATACAGAATGGTATTAGTGTAACATATATCATATTTATTCATTCAATTCATTTATATAATTACTATGTAATGATGATCATGTAGAACGAGTCACATCACATCGTGGAGACGGTATTCCGTACGTACGCACGAGTGATTATATCGTTCCTATGATCGTGGAACTATATTGGAGTATATATATATTATTTCAGTATCAATATTACTTTATAATAATCATAAATAGTTACTCATTACACCATTATACCCATCCTTTTAAAGTGATGGTGGAAAAATAGATTACACCACGGCGTGGAGACGGTATTCCGTACGTACGCACGCTCGGTGATTTCATTTTTCCATAGGATGGATAGAAGGTGAATTAGGGTTGTTTCATATTTATAATAACATATCAGTATGTAAGTAATACTTATGTTATTACTTTATAATGAAACAACTAAAGAAGAAGAAGTTGAAGAAGAAAGAAATTGAAAAGATCGGTAATGGATATTACCTCTTCTTTGGAACGCCTCTTTGAATCCTCCACTTATGGAACTAAGATTGGTCTTTGGAGAAGACCAGGACCTCTAGGATTATTCTAGGGAAGTGGAGGGGAGAAAATGGCAGGGGTTGGCCGAGCTTGAGTGCTCAATTTTGTGTGAGGAGGAGGTGGAGGAGGTGTCCTTTTATAAGGGAGGAGAGGGGCACCTTAAGAATATCTCAAAATATTATTTTATATTAAAGTCAAAATCGGTTTATAATGGTTCCAAAGGGTCTTATTTCGAAGCTAAAGTGGGTATGGGTCGAAATCCTATCAACCAATAGGATTTAGACAAGTTTAGGGTATTATTTTAACCTTATCAATTAGATTTAACTCTAAGTTAATTAATTTAACTTTTACCGTGTCTTTTTGTTTTCTTTCACTATATGGTTAATACACTTACTATAACATGCCAAACGAACCCCAAATTGTTTATTATTAATCTATATATCCTTATCTAACTCATTTGGCCGAACCTTAGATTTTTAGGAATAAAATAACAATTAATAATATAATATTTCATTTAAAAACTATTTTGTGTCAATTTTGACACTATTTGATATATGATTTTTGTGAAAGTCATAACAGAATTATATGTTCGAACCAAGTTGATTAAATCAACACTAATATATCATAGTAACCTATAAAATTAGTGGAATTCATAAAAAGTCTCAAATTACATTTATTTTGGTATTTATATTATCAATTATGTCAATATTTCATTAATAAGATAATTACTGCATCATCATTGTGTCATAAATAAATTATATTATTTGATGTCTAAAAATTACAAATAAAATACCATCATGTAGGAAATCTTTTTAGATTTCTAATGAATATTTACAATCGAATTTATCTTATGTATAACCCCATATTAAAAATGATTTACTTATTAAACTTTGATTTTAACTATTTTAACCCTTCTTTAAATAAATTAATAATAAATGTCCTAATCTAATCCAAGTGGGACTAAATGGTCATATTTTATTCCTAACTTTGTTTTTGGTCGAATTACACTTGTCCAATAGAATTAGGACATGTGTTAGGGTAATATTAATATCATATTTACCCTTAGTTACCCTATTTAATATTAACCGCGGTAAAAAAAGTAAAAAGTTACTATTCACCAAAATTTATTTTCATCTCATTGAACCACATTTTACTTACTGACATCAACCGTGTCTCTCGGATTTTTGAAATTCCATTCACAGAAGCGGTAAAATTAAGTTTTATGAAAAATTCAGTTTTTTTAACTACCACTTAGTAGTTTCACTATTCATCAAAAATTGATGTTTTTCAGAACAATGCCAAAATTTCATCCCAAGCTATATTTCATATTCCGAATTCAAAAATGAAGTCTATTTTACCAAATTCATAACTTAAAAGTTGCATTAATTAATTTTATAATTAAATCCCGCTGTTAAAACAAATATCGTGTTTTTAAGAAACAATATCTATCAAAAGATTGACACTTGTTTATGTCTAGTTTAAATGTGAAATTACATCCAATGACCAACATTGTATTAAATTGTAAAAATATATTCTAAATATACTTTAAAACCACTCAAATTAATGATTTATCACTATTAATTATTTCGATTAAAAAAGTTGTTTTTAATTATAATTTAGTAATTTTCACTATTCATCAGGATATTAAAGTTATTCGAAAAGTACCAAAATTTCACCTTAGGCTAAATTCGATACTCCGAATCCAAAAATGAAGTCCATTTTGAGAGTTAAAATTTATAAAATTTAAAAAGTGGTTATTACTATTCATAACGGCTAGTTTTAATAATATTTTAATAGCATATCATTGTTTCGTGAAACTCAATATTACGTACCACACACGCTACCGAGGAAGGTTGCGATTGCGTGTAATGCAAGGCAAGTCAAGGATGCATGTTGTGCAAGCTCCTTTTCGTGTAGCGTATAACACAAGACATTAGTAAAATAAAAAAGAATATTTTTCATAAAATCTCGGGCTGTTACATTCTACCCCCCTTAAAATGAATTTCGCCCTCAAAATTCGTCGGGGTTATAAATGGTTTACTATTCGAAAGTTTCTTTAATAGAAACCCACATCGTAAAAGGGAATACCAAAACTTGGCTTTAAAAACTAAAGTATGAAATGTAACGATTACCCAAATAAACTAATCACTGGGTTTCCACATAGGTGAAAATATGGATATGGAAGAGAAATCTAACCATCATGTTCTGATGGAGAGTGGTAGAGAACATGGCTATGGAAAAGCCAGTAATCACAAATCCATAGATTTGTGATGATATAAGGTACCATCTGATTCATCAGGTATAAGATCACTAGGACAAAATTTTTGGTTTTCAAGATCATTTCCCTAAAGTTGAAAATTTGCTTAGAATAAATACATACTTTATTTTGGTACAATCTCACTTTTGTTCGTGCCTTGAACAATTTCCACTTCATCTCTTAAATAAATGAAGTTGAATTTGTTATTCATGAAGTGTTAGCAGATCATGTGATAGAATGACTGTTCATTCCATCTGTCTCAAACAAAAGGTTAGCAAAAGTTATTAAATATACATAAGTCATTCTATAGTGAGATTAATCATATATGGTTCCTAAAATGGACTTATACTTCATATATCATACTGCTTAATATAATAAAACTAGTTTCTACTAAACATGGACTTCCTGTAGGCCAGTGGTAGGCGATAAAGGCCAGTCGCACTTCGGGTGTGGGTTCGATTCCCACAGCCTTGTCCAACGCGATGGGCTGTCGCCCGTCCTGCAGGTTTTCCTTTTTCTAAAACTATATTACTATAACATCCCATCAATAATATCGAAAAAAAACTTCTATCCTTAAATAATTCTAACTTATGTCCAACATAATCCATTCTAATCTTTAGGCTTATCCATAATACTACAGTCGACTCTCATAATATAGTGAAAATGATTACCAGAGATTTAACACCATCATCGATCCCCATATATCATAAGATATGTTTTGTTGGTCACATTCCAAACATTCAAAGTCCTTAATCGTGTATTCTCTTGAATACCTTAGTGAAAACATGAATGCAGTTAAAAGTTAACACTTTTCACATACCAAAATCCTCAAAATTCTATATACTCAAACTTAGTCCTTATATCAATCATGAGCTCATGAATACTGTTAAACATTTCATTTTCTCGTTTTCCCTTCATTATGCATAATATCTCAATCACTTTTTAGACCAATACATAAATATTCCAATATTCCAAGATACAACATTATTTTGGAATCCCATTACATAAACACTTAATCATTCCACCACATCGTTGTCATATTCAACATTGCCAATAGTGATCGCATGTGACTTCCCTTTGTCCTTTGCCTTAAGCGGTTGCTCATGTCGATCATCACTAACCCTTGGATTAGGGCATTTATTAGCATAATGCCCCATTTCCTTGCACTTGAAGCATTGAAGTGTTGGTTGTACGTTCTCTGCAGTGTTTGCTTTATTCACTTCATTAGAATCCCATTTTCCATTACTTCGACACTCAGCTGCTCGATGACCTTCTTTTCCACACTTAAAACATTTTCTAGTCCCTTTAAGACAATCTCCACCATGCTTCTTTCCACACTTTGTGCATAAGGAAACATTCATCTTCTTTTCACCATTATTCTGAGTTTTCTCCTTGAACTCCATCTTTCGTTTCTTGTCAAACCCATGAGATGGATATGTAAAACCAACTTTCATTTCTACCTTGATAGAACAACGCACAATTTCTTCGTAGCTACTGAAGTCTCTTATAGCTAATGCCCTTCGAAGACTTGGTTTTAAGCCACTGAAAAATCGATCAACTTTACTTTCAGGTTGGATGATAATACCAGAAGCGTACCTTGCAAGTCTTGTAAAATTCGCTTCATAGGTACCAACAGATTCATCTTCCCTTTGCTTCAGTTCAAGAAACTCTTTCTCCATCTTTGTTCGGAGAATACGAGGGAAGTACTTATTGAAAAATAAGTTCTTGAACTCGTCCCATTCCATAGACTCAATTTCATCCCTTTGCCTCGTATTCTTAATAAGATTCCACCATTGATCAGCATCTCCTTCCAAACGATACACTGCTAGGATGACTTTATCATGTTCAGAACATTGAAGAACTGAAAATATCTTTTCAGTAGTACTAATCCATTGTTCAGCAACTAATGGATCACTAGACCCACTGAAAGAAGGTGGACGCTGCCTCATGAAGGATTCAACAGAATGTTGCTCCTTCCTTTGCTCGTTTGGAAGTCCTGCATGATTCATAGCTTGAGAAAGTTGTGTGAGCATGGCTACAAGATTTTGCATTCCAGCTCCCATATCATTTGGTTGCTTAGGGGGACAATCATTGCATTGCCCATCACATTCCGCATTAACACGGTTCCTTCGGGTTCCAGCCATCGTCTAAAACCCCAAAAGAATAGTATGAGAGGCAAAAATCATGCTAGGGAAAACAACATAATAAAGGGGCAGTACCCTCAATATCTAACATCTTAGGTTAAATTCGAAGATCGTTAGCGGAATTCTAGGACTATAACCTATACGTATACTTAACCTTAGAGACATCCCTAGACATACCTTAGAAATATCTCTAGGGATATCACTAACGTTTTCGCATTCTAGTTTCCAAAGGTTGACTAAACCTTTCCTCTGATACCAGCTGTAGAGACCCGAAGCCTGACTTACATGAACATTAAATTACATTTTCGGAATACTTAGTACATAACAAAAACACACACTAAAGGATCGTAATAGTTTAGTGTATTTGGAAACTCAGAACGTAATCTTCTAATCCTGGTGAAAGATCTTCAATATCTCCCATAAAGATCTTCTTTTTTTTACCTAAAACCTTTCTTTATATCCTGGGGAAAAGAAAACATAAAAGGGTGAGCTCAAATGCTCAGTAAGGGTAAACAAAATAAATACCAATCATATCATATTCATAAGAACATAACATTTTGGAAATCATAACCTGCAAAAGAGAGCATAATTTCATAATCATGGGATAAATCATGGCAGTGAAAAGTAATCCCAATAATCATAACATAAAACATGAAACTTTGTGGAATACACACATAATCATAGAGAATCATTTCTTGTTAGTCAAGACTAATTGCCAAGACTATCTTAGTGGACAAAGTCCCTTTCTGAATCGAGTAACCCTCGTTTCAGTCCTGTTTCACTGAACCGGTATAACCTACCGTTCCAGCCCTGTCTATCTCATGAGATATAAAATCTTTACCCAATGCATTGGAGGGAGATATAGGTCCCACCCATCTTATAATGAATCCTTTCTTATGTGTGCCACATAATCATAAATCATACTTCATCGCATAACCCATGTAATAAAAATGGGATTCTTAAACAACATGACATCATAAAACAATTCATATAAGATAAAGGAATTCATAAAAATGTTTCCATCACAACATAATCAAATCCATGTAATAATAGGGATAAAAACAGAACCCTTTTATTATCTTAGATGGAAAATAATTTTGATAAAATACTTGAACTCCATTCTTGAGGAAAATATCCTTTCTACTTCAAAAACATTTTTCCTTTCTTAACATGTCATACAACTTTAAACTAAAAGAAGTCGATTAAAAATAAACTTGAAAACATGTAAAGGAAGATTCTTGGAAATAATGTTTTAAAAACCCATTCATGCCGTATAAGTTAAAAAAAACATTCTTCGTACTTTTGTCGGAAAAGTCAAAAAGTACCTCGTACGAAAAACGACAAAAGATTCCATTCGTATCTTTTACTAAAAACTCACCGAAGGGTAAAATTGGATATAAACTATTGTAGAAGGATGGAAATAACATTACATATTGAGGGAACATGGATGTGGATGATAAAATACACCCCAGTAAATACTTACGAATAAACAATCTCGGATAAAAATGAGATTTTGATATTTTCCTTACCTTAGGTCCGATTTGCTTTGTACGTTTCCAAAGCTCCTGTATAATGGTTTAAATAATGTTATTGACTTATTCCAGAATCATTCATATTGATATGATATCATATATGGTCATATTCCTAGCTTCTTGTTAGTAATATTTCATTGTTACTTGTTACTCGGGTCTTTGTTGCCTTTTGTTCTTATGCGTGTTTTGCCGAATACATTCTTATTCTTCTTTTAAAGTTATAGATACCTTATATACAGAATGGTATTAGTGTAACATATATCATATTTATTCATTCAATTCATTTATATAATTACTATGTAATGATGATCATGTAGAACGAGTCACATCACATCGTGGAGACGGTATTCCGTACGTACGCACGAGTGATGATATCGTTCCTATGATCGTGGAACTATATTGGAGTATATATATATTATTTCAGTATCAATATTACTTTATAATAATCATAAATAGTTACTCATTACACCATTATACCCATCCTTGTAAAGTGATGGTGGAAAAATAGATTACACCACGGCGTGGAGACGGTATTCCGTACGTACGCACGAGCGGTGATTTCATTTTTTTGTAGGATGGATAGAAGGTGAATTAGGGTTGTTTCATATTTATAATAAAATATCAGTATGTAAGTAATACTGATGTTATTACTTTATAATGAAACAACTAAAGAAGAAGAAGTTTAAGAAAAAAGAAATTGAAAAGATCGGTAATGGATATTACCTCTTCTTTGGAACGCCTCTTTGAATCCTCCACTTAAGGAACTAAGATTGGTCTTTGGAGAAGACCAGGACATCTAGGATTATTCTAGGGAAGTGGAGGGGAGAAAATGGCAGGGGTTGGCCGAGCTTGAGTGCTCAATTTGGTGTGAGGAGGAGGGGGAGGAGGTGTCCTTTTATAAGGGAGGAGAGGGGCACCTTAGGAATATCTCAAAATATTATTTTATATTAAAGTAAAAATCGGTTTATAATGGTTTCAAAGGGTCTTATTTCGAAGCTAAAGTGGGGATGGGTCGAAATCCTATCAACCAATAGGATTTAGACAAGTTTAGGGTATTATTTTAACCTTATCAATTAGATTTAACTCAAAGTTAATTAATTTAACTTTTACCGTGTCTTTTTGTTTTCTTTCACTATATGGTTAATACACTTACTATAACATGCCAAACGAACCCCAAATTGTTTATTATTAATATACATATCTTTATCTAAGTCATTTGGCCGAACCTTAGATTTTTAGGAATAAAATAACAATTAATAATATAATATTTCATTTAAAAACTATTTTGTGTCAATTTTGACACTATTTGATATATGATTTTTGTGAAAGTCATAACAGAATTATATGTTCGAACCAAGTTGATTAAATCAACACTAATATATCATAGTAACCTATAAAATTAGTTTAATTCATAAAAAGTCTCAAATTACATTTATTTTGGTATTTATATTATCAATTATGTCAATATTTCATTACTAAGATAATTACTGCATCATCTTTGTGTCATAAATAAATTATATTATTTGATGTCTAAAAATTACAAATAAAATACCATCATGTAGGAAATCTTTTTAGATTTCTAATGAATATTTACAATCGAATTTATCTTATGTATAACCCCATATTAAAAATGATTTACTTATTAAACTTTGATTTTAACTATTTTAACCCTTCTTTAAATAAATTAATAATAAATGTTCTAATCTAATCCAAGTGGGCCTAAATGGTCATATTTTATTCCTAAGTTTGTTTTTGGTCGAATTAAACTTGTCCAATAGAATTAGGACATGTGTTAGGGTAATATTAATATCATATTTACCCTTAGTTACCCTATTTACTATTAACCGCGGTAAAAAAAGTAAAAAGTTACTATTCACCAAAAATTATTTTCATCTCATTGAACCACATTTTACTTACTGACATCAACCGTGTCTCTCGGATTTTTGAAATTCCATTCACAGAAGCGGTAAAATTAAGTTTTATGAAAAATTCTGTTTTTTTAACTACCACTTAGTAGTTTCACTATTCATCAAAAATTGATGTTTTTCAGAACAATGCCAAAATTTCATCCCAAGCTATATTTCATATTCCGAATTCAAAAATGAAGTCTATTTTACCAAATTCATAACATAAAAGTTGCATTAATTAATTTTATAATTAAATCCCGCTGTTAAAACAAATAGCGTGTTTTTAAGAAACAATATCTATCAAAAGATTGACACTTGTTTATGTCTAGTTTAAATGTGAAATTACATCCAATGACCAACATTGTATTAAATTGTAAAAATATATTCTAAATATAATTTAAAACCACTCAAATTAATGATTTATCACTATTAATTATTTCGATTAAAAAAGTTGTTTTTAATTATAATTTAGTAATTTTCACTATTCATCAGAATATGAAAGTTATCCGAAAAGTACCAAAATTTCACCTTAGGCTAAATTCGATACTCCGAATCCAAAAATGAAGTCCATTTTGAGAGTTAAAATTTCTAAAATTTAAAAAGTGGTTATTACTATTCATAACGGCTAGTTTTAATAATATTTTAATAGCATATCATTGTTTCGTGAAACTCAATATTACGTACCACACACGCTATCGAGGAAGGTTGCGATTGCGTGTAATGCAAGGCAAGTCAAGGATGCGTGTTGTGCATGCTCCTTTTGGTGTAGCGTATAACACAAGACATTAGTAAAATAAAAAAGAATATTTTTCATAAAATCTCGGGCTGTTACATATAGGATTCAGAATAGTAGCCTTCATCGTTGAACCCACAGAGGATTCCAGTACGTTAGTCGTCGCTGTCGCAGCCAGCCCTAGGGTTCCCTCACACAGCACGCTCGATTCCGGGAGGGTCTGCTATTCCAGTCAAAGGTAGATACATCGACTCTCATGAATTCCAGAGTTGATGTATCCAGATGTTCTGTCTTGTCGAAAGAAAACCAACGCGATAGACTCCACGTCAGTCGGACGCACAGTCTGAGAGTTATTTGCTTTTCCGTCCCTGGGGCCCATTTGGTTTTTAATCTAAAACCATCCCGACCATACTCCAACTGTGTCTAATCCACTAGTGGAGTATTCCCAAACTACCGCCTCATCGAAAGGATTCCAACGTAGTTGACGACATGTCAATCAGACATCCGGTGCTTAAGTTATAAGTGTTTCTGCTCCGAGGGCCCAGTTGGAATCATGCTCGTTCCAAACCCGTCCATTTTCCAAAGACTTCCAAAACTCACTTAGAGTATCGCAAGAGGAACAATTCATCACGAGGTTTCTAGAGCCATAGAAGGCACGTCTTTTAGATGTACGGTCTTTATGTTATACCTGTTTAAGTGTAACGGGGCCGTATCGTCAAGCCCAGTAGGCTGGCGGTGTCACACCCGGTCTTCGCGCTGTGACATGTTTCTAATTTTTATGTTTTATCTTATAATTTTATCTGCATCAGATGATTATTTCTTTTTATTATTATGTATATATGTATATGAAATGCGGGGCAATCCAAACTGGGTTTTTTCTCTTTTGCATGGATAAATTAATGTTTTGGCCTTGACACGCGACCTCACCCGACTCCTCAGGTCTTGACAGCGTGGGACGCATGTGCGAAATATAACTGCGAAGCCTAGTGACTTTGCCAGCGCCACCGTGTGACCCGCCCGACGTTCAATTTTACGTTTTGCAGATAAATGAATATTTTGGGCTTGGCGACGTCCGATGCTTGGGTAGGGGACGGTCAAAACCGCGCAACTTCGCTCGGGTCACGGTGTGACCTCGCTCGGTTCCCCGCTCACCTGCCGATGTGAAACTACTTAAATGAAGTGAATTAACAATGAAGAAATAAAATTAAATGACTCATAAAAGAATATAATATAAAATAATAGTAGTGGGATACAAATTAAAATTAATCCTTTTGATGGTAATAATATTATTATTACCATTAATTTCATTTATTTATTTTCTTTTTCTTTTTGTTGTTTTTGATTTCTTTTTGGAGCTAGGGTTATACCGAGTTTTTTTTCTCTTCTTCTTCGTTCCTCTGTTTCACGTCTCGGAAGCCGCTTCCCTTCCCAAACCAGTCGCGCGGCCGCCCCCCTCCCAGGTTCTCACCCCTTCGGGGCACCCTCCTATTCCATTTCGGAATCCCGTCGAACCCCCCCTGACCTCCTTCTTCGCTGCGCCTCTCGTCTAGCGTCGCCCTCTTCCCCCTCTCCAGGTCACCCGCTTCAACCTCGACGCGACAAACTCCCATCCCTCCCCCTCGTCGCGCTGCAGCTCGGTGTTGGCCGACCCCGTCGTGCGAACAGCTTCGACGCACCACCTCATTCACGCGACTAAACTCGGCATGTTTTCTCCTTCGCGCAACCAGCCCGACGCCCCACCTCTCTCGCACGAACAGCCTCGGTAATCCCTCCTCCTCATTGTTGGGTTTTGCCTCTTGTTTATGGGTCTGATTTAAGGGTTTTATCTTAATTCGTATCGGTTCAATCTCATGATTTATGGTTTACCTTTGGTTCATTCTTGGTGCGCATTAGGTTCGGTTGAAGAATTCAATAAATTTATGGGTTAATTCTTGATATTTTAGTTCAATTGTTTGTTTAGGGTCTAGTTGGTTTTGTTTGAGTTGCGGTTGATGTGCGGCGGTCGTTGCGCACCACAGTTGTGAAGTCTGCTTTGGCAAGGTAGGTGGTTCCATGCCATACCATCTCTAGATAATTTAATTGCTCATTACTTAAATTATAATGTGTTTTAGTGATAAATTTCATGATGCGAATTTTATTTTCTTGACGTGCTTCGATATGCATATTGGTGAATTTGAGTTGTTGTTAAGTAAATGCCAACGTTTTCATGTGTGTTGTGTTGTCGAAATGTTCAGACCAGTTATAGTTAATTGTTTTGGTTGTGCAAATTGTGTTTTCAAGTTCTTTGAGGTGTCTGTGTCATTAAATGTAGATTTTCAACCAAAATGAGTCACTTTGGGTGTGTTTGCCGTGTGGCATACTTTTGGAACTAAATTGAAAATTTGTTTGAACAATGGGAAAACATGTTTTAGTTTGTATAAGCTGCACTTTGGTTTTAAAGTGACGTTCGTATAAGAATTTGAGTATGTCGTTCTGGTGCAAACCTTTTCTTTCTAATTTTAAGTGTTTAATAAATTGTTAATTGCACTTATTAAATTATATGTGGAGCGCGAGAGTTGTTTTTGACAGAATTATGTGTGCGTTATGTTTTAAAGGTATTCTTACTTGTGAAATTGGACATGTATCATGTGAAAACTCTTATTGTGCTATTTTGAAATGTTCTTCTAATCGTTTAAATAGTTTATCAAGTCACGCAAGTGATCTTGACTATGGGATAAAATGGTTTTGGTGTGCGTGTGTTTTTTTTATGGTTTGGGTATGAAAATGGTGATGTGTATGTGTAATGTTTTATTTGGTTCAAGATATGTGGAAGCGATATACATTATGTGAATGTGAAACTTATTTGAGCACAAGGGAAACCCTGGGTATCTAGGTGGGCAGACTAGAACTAGTGTGCTACTGAACCGGATGGGTATCGTCCCTGTTTCACTTAGCTGGATTGACGATGGAAACACTAACTAAACATATGATATCTGAGGGTCGTGGCCTTCTAAGCCACGTGTTCTGAGGGTCGTGGCCTTCTAAGCCACGTTTTCTGAGGGTCGTGGCCTTCTAAGCCACGTTTCACCGAGACACGAGGTTCTAGGGTCCCACTTGAGCTAGATGAACCTTAGGGGATTTACCCGTAGTGCTCTACCATCTTTGGCGTGGTGCCTTCCGTCGGCATATGGAAGACCACTTGAGTATGTGTGTGTGTGTGAGCATGTGTGTGTGTGTGTGTGTGTGAGTATGTGTGTGTGTTCCCATATTGAACGTTTCTCTTCCCCTGTAAAAATCGTGTTTGTTAAATGAGTTCTTTTTAATGTTTTACTTTTAGCGTTTAGCTTGTAAATGTTTTCTTTAAAAGCATTTTTTTTAAATTAAAATTTTGAATAAGCACTTTAAATTGTCTTTTGATGTTGTGGCATGGAACCATTTCTTGGTGGTGTCCTACTGGGCTTTCAGCTCACACCCTGCATACACCCTTGGGTGTATGTAGTTTCTGTTCTTCTGTCTTCCAGGTTGCGACTTCGTGCTCAGTGATGGTGGTTCAGGTTGCAGTTGGTCTTCTCATGCAGAATGGTGTTGATGTGGTCTCACTTCTGCCGGGAGGTTGGGTATGAGTTTTAGTTTCCGCTGTCATCTTTTTTTTTAGTTATTGTTTCGCGTTGTAGACTTTAAACTTGTTCATAGTTTAAAGGCACGTTTCGTTGTCTATTCCTAATCTCTATTTATTTATCTTGTTAGCTGGTTTATCTGTCTTGTATTTCGGGTAAAACCGTTCCCACTTGTTAAACATGATACCCGGGCACTTGTGCCAGCCCGTGGGGATCGGGAATGCCCTTCGGGCCTTGCCGCGGACCGGGTTTTTCGGTTGTGGGGTTTGGTTCTGGTTGTGGCTTTCCGGGGACGGAAAGCTTTATGGTGGGGAGAATTGTCACACCCGGTCTTCGCGCTGTGACATGTTTCTAATTTTTATGTTTTATCTTATAATTTTATCTGCTTCAGATGATTATTTCTTTTTATTATTATGTATATATGTATATGAAATGCGGGGCAATCCAAACTGGGTTTTTTCTCTTTCGCATGGATAAATTAATGGTTTGGCCTTGACACGCGACCTCACCCGACTCCTCAGGTCTTGACAGCGTGGGACGCATGTGCGAAATATAACTGCGAAGCCTAGTGACTTTGCCAGCGCCACCGTGTGACCCGCCCGACGTTCAATTTTACGTTTTGCAGATAAATGAATATTTTGGGCTTGGTGACGTCCGATGTTTGGGTAGGGGACGGTCAAAACCGCGCAACTTCGCTCGGGTCACCGTGTGACCTCGCTCGGTTCCCCGCTCACCTGCCGATGTGAAACTACTTAAATGAAGTGAATTAACAATGAAGAAATAAAATTAAATGACTCATAAAAGAATATAATATAAAATAATAGTAGTGGGATACAAATTAAAATTAATCCTTTTGATGGTAATAATATTATTATTACCATTAATTTCATTTATTTAGTTTCTTTTTCTTTTTGTTGTTTTTGATTTCTTTTTGGAGCTAGGGTTATACCGGGTTTTTTTTCTCTTCTTCTTCGTTCCTCTGTTTCACCTCTCGGCAGCCGCTTCCCTTCCCAAACCAGTCGCGCGGCCGCCCCCCTCCCAGGTTCTCACCCCTTCGGCGCACCCTCCTATTCCATTTCGGAATCCCGTCGAACCCCCCCTGACCTCCTTCTTCGCTGCGCCTCTCGTCGGGCGTCGCCCTCTTCCCCCTCTCCAGGTCACCCGCTTCAACCTCGACGCGACAAACTCCCATCCCTCCCCCTCGTCGCGCTGCAGCTCGGTGTTGGCCGACCCCGTCGTGCGAACAGCTTCGACGCACCACCTCATTCACGCGACTAAACTCGGCATGTTTTCTCCTTCGCGCAACCAGCCCGACGCCCCACCTCTCTCGCACGAACAGCCTCGTTAATCCCTCCTCCTCATTGTTGGGTTTTGCCTCTTGTTTATGGGTCTGATTTAAGGGTTTTATCTTAATTCGTATCGGTTCAATCTCATGATTTATGGTTTACCTTTGGTTCATTCTTGGTGCGCATTAGGTTCGGTTGAAGAATTCAATAAATTTCTGGGTTAATTCTTGATATTTTAGTTCAATTGTTTGTTTTGGGTCTAGTTGGTTTTGTTTGAGTTGCGGTTGATGTGCGGCGGTCGTTGCGCACCACAGTTGTGAAGTCTGCTTTGGCAAGGTAGGTGGTTCCATGCCATACCATCTCTAGATAATTTAATTTCTCATTACTTAAATTATAATGTGTTTTAGTGATAAATTGCATGATGCGAATTTTATTTTCTTGACGTGCTTCGATATGCATATTGGTGAATTTGAGTTGTTGTTAAGTAAATGCCAACGTTTTCATGTGTGTTGTGTCGTCGAAATGTTCAGACCAGTTATAGTTAATTGTTTTGGTTGTGCAAATTGTGTTTTCAAGTTCTTTGAGGTGTCTGTGTCATTAAATGTAGATTTTCAACCAAAATGAGTCACTTTGGGTGTGTTTGCCGTGTGGCATACTTTTGGAACTAAATTGAAAATTTGTTTGAACAATGGGAAAACATGTTTTAGTTTGTATAAGCTGCACTTTGGTTTTAAAGTGACGTTCGTATAAGAATTTGAGTATGTCGTTCTGGTGCAAACCTTTTCTTTCTAATTTTAAGTGTTTAATAAATTGTTAATTGCACTTATTAAATTATATGTGGAGCGCGAGAGTTGTTTTTGACAGAATTATGTGTGCGTTAAGTTTTAAAGGTATTCTTACTTGTGAAATTGGACATGTATCATGTGAAAACTCCTATTGTGCTATTTTGAAATGTTCTTCTAATCGTTTAAATAGTTTATCAAGTCACGCAAGTGATCTTGACTATGGGATAAAATGGTTTTGGTGTGCGTGTGTTTTTTTATGGTTTGGGTATGAAAATGGTGATGTGTATGTGTAATGTTTTCTTTGGTTTGAGATATGTGGAAGTGATATACATTATGTGAATGTGAAACTTATTTGAGCACAAGGGAAACCCTGGGTATCTAGGTGGGCAGACTAGAACTAGTGTGCTAGTGAACCGGATGGGTATCGTCCCTGTTTCACTTAGCTGGATTGACGATTGCAATACTAACTAAACATATGATATCTGAGGGTCGTGGCCTTCTAAGCCACGTGTTCTGAGGGTCGTGGCCTTCTAAGCCACGTTTTCTGAGGGTCGTGGCCTTCTAAGCCACGTTTCACCGAGACACGAGGTTCTAGGGTCCCACTTGAGCTAGATGAACCTTAGGGGATTTACCCGTAGTGCTCTACCATCTTTGGCGTGGTGCCTTCCGTCGGCATATGGAAGACCACTTGAGTATGTGTGTGTGTGAGCATGTGTGTGTGTGTGTGTGTGTGTGTGTGAGTATGTGTGTGTGTTCCCATATTGAACGTTTCTCTTCCCCTCTAAAAATCGTGTTTGTTAAATGAGTTCTTTTTAATGTTTTACTTTTAGCGTTTAGCTTGTAAATGTTTTCTTTAAAAGAATTTTTTTTAAATTAAAATTTTGAATAATCACTTTAAATTGTCTTTTGATGTTATGGCATGGAACCATTTCTTGGTGGCGTCCTACTGGGCTTTCAGCTCACACCCTGCATACACCCTTGGGTGTATGTAGTTTCTGTTCTTCTGTCTTCCAGGTTGCGACTTCGTGCTCAGTGATGGTGGTTCAGGTTGCAGTTGGTCTTCTCATGCAGAATGGTGTTGATGTGGTCTCACTTCTGCCGGGAGGTTGGGTATGAGTTTTAGTTTCCGCTGTCGTCTTTTTTTTAGTTATTGTTTCGAGTTGTAGACTTTAAACTTGTTCATAGTTTAAAGGCACGTTTCGTTGTCTATTCCTAATCTCTGTTTATTTATCTTGTTAGCTGGTTTATCTGTCTTGTATTTCGGGTAAAACCATTCCCACTTGTTAAACATGATACCCGGGCACTTGTGCCAGCCCGTGGGGATCGGGAATGCCCTTCGGGCCTTACCGCGGACCGGGTCGGGCGCCAGGTCGGATGGCGACCCGGCTTGGTTCGTGACAGGCGGGAAAGCCCGACCCTGATCGGCGGGTTCGACCCGGCTGAGGGTCGGCCCGACCCAGTCTGGCGGGGCGCGACCCAGCCTGTGACTAGATGTGGCTCGACCCAGCTAGTCGATCCGTGCGAGGGGGGGGGGGGGGTTCCCAAACGCACGGTGACAAGTGTCACCGCCCCTCCTATTCGGTCGGCCGAAGCCGACCGGTCTCCTCCTGTGCGAGCGGCTCCCACGAGCGAGCTATGGTCCTCCTGCATGGAACATGTGGGTGTTGCGGCTTCATCAACGCGGCCAGTAGGTGAAACTGCTGGTTCTCCCACCGAAGAGGCACCCGGAGTGCGGGTCGCAGTTCTCCACAGCGCGACGCCCTCATGGCTCCGCGGTTCCTTCGGGCCGACCATCTTATGTCGGCCGGTTTTTCTTTGGCCGAGTGGCCCATGGTTATGTGGGTGTCCCTTATGCATGGCACCCGATGTCACTATCCTCTTTGGGCAGGTGCATGACCACTGTTGCCTCTGCCGCTTCCGTTCATCGTCGCCTCTTCCGTTACCGCTTCCATCGCGAATAATAACAAGGGTCAACGGAGGGACGTTGAGCCGCGTTCATTCAGATCGCACCCTCCACGTTAGGAGATAGCAGTTGGCCGAAGACATTCTATAGAATTCAACACAAAAAAGATAATTTATTCTCATATAAATTATACAAAACACCGAACTCGATTTCAAGAGGGGAACATGTCAACGATCCATGGAAGACGAGAATCGTTGAGGTCGTGCATCACGGAATACGGACGTCGATTCCGTTGACAGCGAGGTGTGTCCGAAGGGAAGCGTCATTGGATAAGTCCTTCACATTCTTCGTTGAAGAATGGTGTCCTTCATCGAGAGACTAACACATTCTTCTAGTTCTCTATATTTTTCCCCACCGAAATATTTTCCAAGGCAAATATTATAATAAGGCTTCCCATTATATTATAATTTCCATGCAATTCAAAAAAAAGTCAAAAATAATTGTTGACACCCAAGTTTATTAAAGTAAGAATTGATTATTTGGGTATGTACAATTTATGAGAGAGCGGGGGCCTCATTAATTCATGGGAATTCCAAAAGTTTCAAAAGGGGAGGGGGTAAAGAGTTCAAAATTCAAAAGAGAGGAGGTAGAGAGATCACATTAAATGAAGGGGGGTAAATGGAGAGTTTAATGAAAGTTCAAAGGTTAGGGGATCATGTGGGCCCCACTTCACATTATCCTCTCATGGGAGGTTATGTGGGTGGGGGAACCACCTCTAAGTTATCTTTATAATAAATAACAACACATTATAAATAAAATTGTGTACAAAAATTTTATTTAATTTATTATAATCCCCAAAATTTAACTTTCATTCCGCATAAAATGCAACTACTGTAAAGGTACCCTTAAGAGAATACCAGTGCTGCAAGTTTATTTGTTCCCTCCGATTCCACTCGATCACCGGTTCAAAAGATAGAGAGACCTGCACGTACGTTTTCTAAACGTACCTGAACAAAACATCAAAAAAAAATTCTGGCCACACCGGGCCTCAGAATCAAGTGCCGTCAAAAACCGTAGACTCATAAAATTACAATGTATTTAAGAAAAAAATTTCCTTGACATTTCCAGGTCTCTACAATGCCTAAACCCCATTCAAGAACCTAAATCAATTTTCATAACAATTCAACATGATTTCACAATTTCATCAAAACCATAAATCACCAATAAAAAATATTTATTCCATGATTTTCACAATCATAACCATTTAAATAAACCAATTTGATTCTAAGACAATAAATTCTAACAAGAGGAGTCGAGAGTGAAGCATCCTACCTCAATGGTTTTGATGAAAACCACAACGGTCGAAGAACTCTCAAGAAACCCTGGCCGATTCTCCAAAAACCAACCTTAGATCTCCTCTCCTAGTAAGATCAAGACCAAACCTCCTCATATTTTTCATCCACACAAATAGATATACACATAACAAGCATAGATATATGAAATAGAGAGAAGAGAAGAAGTAGATCTATGTAGATCTAAGAAACCAATCAAGAATGACGATGAACAATCACATACCTCAAAAATCCGGGTTCAATTCGCCAAGAGAAGACTTCAGATAGCCTCCGGAATGATGGGAGAACCGTGTTTAACCTTAGGAGAAGAAGAATACTGAGTTATGGACGCTTCAAATCTTAAACGAGGAACTTAGTGGAAACAAAGAGTGAGATCCACTTTTATAATATCTCATTTAAGTGCCCTCATGGTTAGTTCACACGGTTAGACAAACCATGTGCTAACTGTGCGTTGGCCACTGCCTCAGTAGACCCTCCACGAACGGTTTGGCCGCATGGTTTGAAAAACCTTGAACCACCCATTTGGAACCTACTTACTCTAAGACTGACTATGCACTATTATGCTGCACTGTTTAGACAAATCGTTCGTCGTCCGTGCAGCTTCCACTTAGCCTCAAAACTTCATTCAAGGTTCTCCTGACTCTATCATTCATCACCCTTAACATTAAAACCATTAAAAGCATCAAGAATGTGTTACATACCAGAAATTAGGGTACTACAATTTGTGTGAAAAGTTATATCTTCTACTGATTTGGTTTCATAGAGAGACACTAGATAAACAACTGGAAGACATTTCAATAAAAAGGGATGTTTCCAGACAATGAATCTCTTCACGAAGAAGAAGAGGATGTTGATAACTAAGATAAATGTAGTTATTATGGGTTATGTATATATATCACTAGAAAACTATAATATCATGTGAAATCAAATGAATTAGGAATAATAATGATTTAGTGTTTTGAGAGGGATAATAATAATAATTAAATAAACTTTTCTGACGACCATTGATGAAAGATAGACAAAAGAAAAATGAGGTTATTAATAACTAATTTCAAAGAATATATTGATTTATTACAAGAATAAAGAAGTAAATTTTGTAAAATTAAACTAGTTACAACATTATGATCATATTATTTATGGTTTTTTATAGTTTTCACACAATATGTATCATATATTTTTCTTTATATAAATCACATGCACTATTATTTTGATCATATTGAAGACCAAGTGTATGGATATTAAATTATATCTACAACCACATATAAGTATTTTTTAAATTGGATTGTGTGGTAATGTTTTATTTCTAAACCATATAAATAACAATATACTCTTATTGAGTAGTGCACCTTGTAAATACATTTGATCACTTGGTTGTGTCAGAAATCTTGCTTTAAATAAATTTATAACTAATTAAAATAATCTGAATGTAATTTCATTGGAAAAAAGAAGTTTTATATTTAAAAAAGATCAATGATTTAACCCTCCCTCTCTCAATGGTTACATTAGGCCTTTTAATTGGTATCATAGTAAAATTTTCAATCGTTTACTATTTCCTAATTTTGGATGAATTGAAATGTTTCTATGGATATTTAGAATTCCATAAATTGTAAATGAAATCTAGTATCAAATAAAAAATAACTATCGTATCAGGACATACAAAATGTTTTATTTTTATATATCTCATGGTTATGATGATTTTGATTCTATAAAAAATGGTCTCTCTCATGGTGTCGAGAATTACCCTCTAACATCGTCTAATAATAATTTTTTTTGAGAATGATGCATGATAAAAAAAATTCTACAGTTTCTATACTCTCTAAAATAATTTTTCTTGTTTTTAAGAACATTATAACTACTAGATTAATTTTGGATATGTTTAGAAAAATGTTTGAAGAAAATTAGAATTTATGATATATATATTACTTATAAAGAGGCTGAATTATGAATATCTACAAATGGATGATTATGAGTCTGTTGGTGAATTATTACAAGGTCAAATGAAATTAAAAGAAGCATAAGGTGTCTCAGTGAGATGTTGGAAGATTCAACCATTATTGAAACAAATATATGAATTCCTTTCGACAAGTTTGATAAAAAATATTCATCATTTGAAGATATAGATAAAAAATATCTATCTTTATAGATTTAAATTATTAATCTCTTCAGGTATGAAATGAGATGATATATAGTTATAAAAATAAATAAATGAGGATTGAGAAATTTAATTTAATTATTCCAAAAAAATAAAAGTTATTGAAGATAATAATGTAAGTGATTCCAACAACTATTATTGGGTGAGAAATAATTGTGAAAAATGTAAATTTTTATATATAAATGCGATAAATTATGGAATAAATAATAAGTGATTTATTACTAAAATGATTTATCTCTAGATCTGTCAAAATATTTGATAAAACGTTTCTTCAAAAAAAGATGATAATTAAACTGATATAGATGAAAAACATTTATATTATGATTTAAAAAATAAATAGATAAATAAAAATTGCATTGAAAGGGAAAATATAGAAATTATATAAATCTCATGTGATATGATTTTAGACTAAATATGATAATGATCATAATAATGAAGAAGATGATGAAAACCTCAGTGATGAAGCTTCAGAAAGAAAAAAATTGTAAAATTGAATTATGAAAGGTTCAGTAGAAATAAAATTAGTAATTTCAAAATATTAATATTTTCAATTGGAGTTTTTAATATAAAGAGTGTTTAAATAGTGTCTCTAAATGATTATAATACCTAAAAGAGTGAAAAAATTTTTTAAAGGGAAATCTAATAAAAAATCAAGCTATAGATAAAAAAAATCAATTCTATATGAGGGATTTATAATCAAATGAATTTTTTTAATGTGAAGTGAACCCTGGTTTTTGATATTGTCAAAATATGGAATATAATGGAAAATGTGTTATAACCTAGAAAAAAAACATTGTACAACTATGAAAATAATATTAAAATTCCAAAAATAGTCACAGTTGATGGAGAATGATCTAATATGTGAAAACATAATAATGATCAACACATGTAATCTTAAATGTTTGATAAGAAATATTATTCTATTCATAATAATAACAAATTTGATAAAATAATGTATTTTTTTAAAATCAAAATTTTTTAAATATATGATGATTCTAGTAGTTCAATGTATAAAACAATTTTTTTAATAATATATATTCGTTTGGCCTGGAAATTAATTTTATGTTGAAGAATAAAATCTAAATATAAAAAAAAAATTATGTGTAATTTAGGTTTATAGTGGAAAGTAATATTGTAGATGATAAGAAGCTTCACAACTCCATACAATTTTGAATTTTTAGGGGAAAATATTTCTTCTATGATCACTACCTATATTTTTATAGATTTTTATATTCAAAAAATATGTATTTGTTCAATCAAAAAAATTCAATAATCTGAAGGGATATTAGATGAAATTAAGGGTGGTGGGATTCAACCCACTCAATGAAGAAAAGTCAGAATATTTATATAATGATTAAAAATATATTACATCCTTTTCAAAATTTATGTGGAAGAAGTGAAAATATTATAATCATGAAAAGTGTTGTATTTTTAGGTTATTTAAACAAATACATCAGTATAAGAATAAAAAAATTCATATAGGAAGAATGGAAAAGAAAAATCCATTGTTATTTGGACATTCCTCATAGCTCTAAAAGGAGAACAACCTTGGATTTTGGGTAATGGGTTCTCTTCACTCTGGAAATGAGATTTGAATCCTTAGAAGAATGTGAATTATTTTATAGAAGGTTTAGTGAAATTTGGTAATGATGATTCACTTATAAAAAATGGTAGTGCATCTTCCATTATAGCTAAGGAAATGATAAAATTAAAAATAGATTATAATTTTGATATTCTGAAAAAGAAAATTATATGTTTTTCACAACATTATGATTGAGTTAATGAAGTTTTTTAGGAAATATGGTTCTTTTATAAAACTAAAATATGATTGGAATATATATATCGATTTTTAATAAATTGAGTAAAAAAATTTCACAGATGGTTTTTTAGAAATTTTATTTTCTCTTAACAAGGTTGAAGAAAATATGATTTGGCCTAATGGATGAGCTAAATATCTTTATGCGATATGATAATTTAAAAAAGTGTGATAATATTCATGATATTCCAAACATGATAGGAATAATTTATTGGTGTTTTTCTATTTGATAGAATGGGAATATTACAAAATCAATATAAATGAATGTTAAGATTAATCCAAATCAACTATTAGAGCTAATTCATTTTTATATTTTTGTACCGATGAGTAAATAATAAACACAAAGTGAAAAGAATGTATATTATATCATTGTATACTTTACTCAAATTACACTAAATATATTTTGTAAAAATAAAATTGAGGCTATGTCAATGATTATGAATTTTAAGATTTGTGCAGTGAAATAATATTAATATTCTATGTAGATGTTATGAACATATAATGGTGGTGAGAATAAAAAATAATAGTTCATATATTATCATGTAAAACATGTTATTAATCATGAATTTAGTGCACCATACAAACAAATGTAGAATGGTTTTACTAAAATAAAGAAAAAAAGTATGTTGTAAATGGGGTGAATAATGATGAATGAGCATAATAATGACCATTATTTTTAAAGGTAGACAAGTAGTTTATATTTGGAATCGATATTAGTATTGAACGAATTCATATATTCCTCCATTCTAAAGGTTATATAATAAAACACTGTTTTTGAAGCATCTAATAGTGCTTGGTATACTTTTCATTATAAAAGTAGAATATATAAATCTTAGGATGTTTGAGTAGAGAGGCGTTGATGGAATATTTCTCGGCTATGATACTTATCGTAGAGTATAGTTATGGTTTAATAAATAATATATTAAAATATTTTATTCTGAAAATGCAATGGACCTTGAAAAATTTAAAAAATAATTTATATAAACATATAAATATGTGAAATATGAGGATGATAGACATCTTATAGGTGAGAAATGTGATAAAGTTAGTCGAAATGAATACTATGACTTCACTATTTGTAGTGATGAGGAATGACCATTATGTCTCATACATGGTTCAAAATTTATGTGGATGTTCATAACATCATTGGGGACCAACTAAATCAAGTTAAACTAGAATAAAATAATTTTTTTGTGGTGCATATATCCCAAAACTCAAAAAATGAGCCACAGATGTATAGAAATCCATTTCACATTAATAGTATATTAATTCAGTTAATGAAGAGACACAATAAATTGAGAATAATTATACATTGGATGTTTTACATAATCCAAATAATAATGTTTTAATTTGTATATATCGGATGTTTTGTAACTAGTTGATTGAATATAGTGAAGTGATCATAAATAAAGAGTGATTTATATGAAAGGGTTACTCAAAAATTATGGAATTCATTTTGATGAGGATTTTTCCATATTTGAATATATATAAACCATCATAATATTTATTTTTACCACTATGCAATTAGGTTATAAATATTTTTAAATGAATATAAAGTCAATTTTATTAAAGAATAACTTGATGAAAAAGTTTATATTGAACTTCCACAAGGAATTTTTATTGGAAATAATTAATTTTATGAGTGTATATTGAGGAAGGATTTATATGGGTCAAAAAAATCTATGAGATCATGGTATTAAAAATTGTACACCAATATGTGGAAATTAATCTTTGATAATATAAGAGTTGATGACAATATTTATATCAAACAAAATCAAAATATTTTCATCTCTATGATTGTTTTGTTGCTGAAGTTATCCATTATGGAAATTATGAATAATCTTTTAAAAAAGTTATATTGAGATAAATATGTTATTTTAATTTTCAATTCTTTTAGAAATGACATATCTTATTGGCTTACAAATTCCAATGAAAAAGAATGATATTTTATTTTCCCTAGAAGTATAATAAAGATCATGAATAAATTTTTGGAAAGGATGTTTGAAAACTAATTTTTATATATAAAAGTAGGATTAAAAATGTTTTTTTAAAAATAGAGAAGGTAATTATGTTTATACAATTGAAATTTGGATGTTTGTTTGATGTTTTTATAACTTCAAACTTCAATGATAGAGATTGAATATGTTGTTATTTTTATTTTGAAAATTTCCATGTGCCCCAAATGAAACTAATCAATTGGAAGGAAAATAATTATTCATATTCAAAAAAGGAACTTATTATTTTGGTAGGAAATATATCATCTTTTTAAATATTGAAATTTCTTGTAATATATGTGATGATTTGAATGAATGGTTGGATGACAGATTCAAATTTTTTTACAGTATTCATTTTTTGTGAATGTTGTATCTATTGGTATAAAAAGAAACAATATTATAATACTATCATTGGAAGGATGCAATTTATATGGTTTCCACTCAAGTAATAACCTAACTTATGAGTATGAATGCTTATAATTATGATTTTTTATTTTAAATGGTGTTACCCATTCTCTCCGGTATTGATACTAAAATCACTATAAATCTATAAAGAAAATTATTATGAATAATTCTTGTTTAAGGAATATTGAAATCAAATATCACTTCATTAAAAATAATGTGAATATGAATGATCTAAATCTATATCATTTTCCTAAAATTGAACATGTTTTTATATATTCTCTAAAAAAACAACCAAAGGAAATTTTTTATAAACCGATGTTGGAAATGGGAATAAAACCTATATATATTCAATGATTAGATATGTGAATCCATCCCCTATCATATTTTCATTGGATTGTTTTGTTAAGAAATAGAAAAAAATTTAACATAAATCTATCAATTTGTATAGGTATAACATTTTATGGAAAACATATATTTACTGGATTTTTTTAAAGGGGCATGTTGTGATTTTAGAATGTGTGAACTATTTTAATAGTTTATTATAGATGATAAAGGAATAATTATTCTTGCATGAATTAGTTGAAAAGTTGTGTATGTTTAATTTTTAAGGATGTGTGTGGGATGATGTTTCTTAATTTACCTATAATGAAAATCATTTTTTCTTATTGAATTATTATTATTTCATATATATTTATTCAATCATGCTAGCTTGTAATTTTTTTATAAGTGAACCATATATTGAGTTATAAAGCATTAGTGATTTAGGAATATACGTTGACAAAAAACATAATGGTTGATATTTATGAGACCAAGTTTGTTGAAGCTGTTTTAAATGTAGGATTACATTTTTGAAGAGGATTTTTTGTTTCTAGTTGTGTGATATTTTTTGTAATAATTATATATTGTTGATCAATGTTTATAAAAAACCATGTTATGTAAAAAATATTATAACATTGAAAATTAGTTCCAAAAAATTCTTAATATGTTTAAGTTGATCAGATTATACTTTCAGTACAAAGTCAATCTATTGATGTTTTTGTGTGTTGGAAGTTTACCTATAAAATAACACAATGTTTCATAAAAAATGGTGATTAAAAAATCATTCTACATATTTTATATATTAAATGATTACAAAATAATGAGTTAAAATGTGCCATGATCCAAGTGTTTTTGTAAAACGTTGTAGAAATAAGGGTTTTCAAGTGTACAAAGATATTTTACAATGTTCATTTCAATTCACCAGTTAAGAAAAACTAGAAACAATTTTATTTAAATGTTTTTTATGAAAGAGTTGTTTATCATTTAATAATATTAATTTTTAGGATAATGAGGATTTTATGTTTTGTTAGTGTGACGTAACAGATTTTTAAGACTAATGATAATGTGGATGTTTTTAATGTGCTTTAGTTGAAGATGCTGATGACTATTATTTGAAAAAATACACCAGAAAAAAATATCATGCTTAAGTTTTATAATAAAATTCAGGTGAAGATATTTTTGTTGAAGTGAATTAGATGGTACTTTCTTGATGAAATAATATTAAAATATTTTTATAAAGATTCAATTCGATAATTAATGGAATATGATGTAAATTTTTAAAAAAATATAATGTATTATGTCAGAAATAAACATTTTTATAAATTCCATCAGAAATAAAATGTCTCATTAGATGATGTTTATTATAAAAACCATTTTTAAGAAAATCTTGCAATGTGAAATAGTAAATTTTATCATGGATAATGTCAGATG
The DNA here is from genome assembly GCA_963277665.1 of Viscum album. NCBI lineage: Eukaryota > Viridiplantae > Streptophyta > Magnoliopsida > Santalales > Viscaceae > Viscum > Viscum album. The sequence goes on along the minus strand of OY728163.1, from coordinate 1,686,590,305 downwards.
AATTCTAATATTGATAATGTTTATCCAACATTAAAATTATATTAAACATAAATTGTAGACAATCTATGTTTTCAGATTCAATGACTAATAAATAAAAAATCATAGGAATGAGTCTATTAAAACGTTATTATTCAATTTTTTGTAATAATCGAAAGGACTACCAAACATGAAACTAATTTATTTTAATTATTCATAAGTATCATTTTTAGGATGATGTTTAGTAAAGTGAAATTTATTAGAACAGTTTTATAAATATATATTTTGTAGTTATAAAGAGTTATCCATTCATAGTTCATAAAAATATTGAAGGAATACTATGATGCTTTCATAGTGAAGAAGTTTTTTAAATATAATTTACATTGATGTTATAGAAAATTTAAATATTACAAATGTTTTTAGAGATTTGATGTAACATTATAAATAATCTAGAATAAGTATTCTTATGAAATATTTTTTATATCATTTTATATATGGAACTAACATAGAAAATTGATTTCATCGTAGAGTGATTAATATGTATGTATATTCACTACATGTTGTATCCTTATAAAAGGATTATCTTATAGTGGATTGAGTGGAATTGGATTATTTCCAAAAAAATGTCATAGACATGCTATACTTGTTGAGTAGTGAACCCTGTAAATAATTATGTCTCTTTGGTTATGTTTAGATCTGTGTTTTATGTTATGTTGTAACTATTCAACAAGTGGTGAAGGTTGTTTTATAAGAAAGAAGAAATTGTAAAAATAAAAAATACACTAATTTACCCCTTATCATCTTATTAATCACATTGGTCCTTTCATAATCATCCATAAATATTATTCAATAATCAATTTTCAAATGGTAGATCAATATTATAATATATGAAACGATGTGTCGTTTGTCAATGTAGCAATAACCAAATAGTCCAATAATGAGTCTAGCAATACAGCTGCATCAAACATTATCTCTTATCCATAATAATGTATAGAAGAGTATTTCAATCAAAAAATAGACATAAATCTTATCATGATGCTCCAAATATAATGAAGCATTGTAGAATTGAGGAACTGAAGTGGAATCATTCTAAACGAGACAAAGGTGACGAGTAGTAGGTGAAATATTGGAATTTTAAGTAATGTGTCTGAGATGACGATATTGTGGAGATTAGTTATATCTTTGGGGAATGAATAGATTTGGTTAATATTCATGCAACAAAGAATGAATAATATATTGAGGATATATCATATAAGGATTTATCCACATTGGTTTCATCAGATCAGGATGAACCAACTCAAGAAGAACAATAATTCTCCATAGGATATATGAAATGTAAGAACTTAATTTTTAATAGGGAGACTACCCATTAAATAAAATTAAGGTAACAAGGTGTTTCTTTGATTCTTACTTATTACCCAAATGTTTTATGATTGGGTCTATAGAAAAATGGTGGGTGTCAAGGAATGCGAAAATATTAAAATACTAGTATGTATTTAATTTTAGGTTCCAAAAATGAAAAATAATGAGGGATTGGATGATATATATAAAATGAATCCCTTTAAATTAGTTATTCATGAGGAGATAAATATAGAATAAAATCATGATATCTAAAATACAAATGATGACACAGGGGTTATAATATGACACGTTTGATAAAATTTAATTATATAGTCAGTTAATGGAAATAATGTAGATAAATTTACAAAATTTGAGAAATTAATCTTATGATGAATATATGAAAACAAGAAAAATTAGTATCATCATGTCACATAAGTATGTGGCTAGAAACAGGAACCAATGTCTTTCCCTGGGACTAAATGGTAACTTTCTAGAATCGTCTAAATTTTTTATTCATTGACCTCTCGGGAAAATGGATACTTTTTTCATGAAGAATACCTAAAACTCATGAACATCAATACTTTATCATCAATGATAACATGAAAGCGATCCACAATTATATGTTCATGATAATAAAAAAAAGAGATATACTATTTTCCTCAGTAAACTGTTCAAATAAATCATGCCCCTCTGTAGATGGTATATTTGTTTACTATGGTGTGTTCTCGGTTTGATGGACCTACCTAATAGAAGTTGCACTTCTAAATGAATAATTATATATATGGTTTCAAAAGTTATTATTATAATTTTACATTTTAATGATTTTTAACATGTATATTCTCTAGTAGGTTTCCCACTCCACCATGAAGTTCTATTTTTTAAAATTTAAAAAAAAGTATTTGGAAATATTTTGTTTGCCAGTTTGATCATAATGAGTTTATTATCCCTTAGGATTTGTGGCATCAAATTGTAAAGAAGAAATTATTTACAGAAGTAGAAAAACATTTAATTTATATATTATAATTATAGTTGTCAACATATTATATAATGATAATATTCATTATATATTAAAAAATTAAAATGTTCATTGAAATATTTTTTTTCATTATAGTTTGAAGAGATATTACCGCTATATCATGTTTCCAAATATACCATAGTGTTCTCTGACATATAAGATTCTTATCAACATTAGGTCCACTGTGAGAATATTTTGAAATCCAAATGAAATGAGTAGTGTTAAGGATATTTTTATTTGACCATACATTAGTTTTTCTTGAAAAAATAACTATTAATTTTTTTTTATGATATCAGATATAAAATTATTGTATTTAATTTTATTCTATTATGAACGGGTTTTCTCTGTAACTATTGTTATTGAAATTGAAATTCAAAAATGCAAAATCATTTATTTTAACCACACTAAAATTGTCAACACATTTTCATTAAAAATTTATAACATTGAACATAGTGTAACCCAACTCCCATATTTGTTAGATGTTTCCAATTTATTACAAATTCATGTAAATGGTACTTTTATCCTTAGTTCAAGAAACATGGAACTCTTTGGCTTCAAGTGTAACACCCCTATTTTTAAATATATTTTATTCATAATGATATTCGTATAGATTATATCTCAATTAATTATATAACATTTCTAAGATAATATATATAATCATGGTACTCTAGAAATTTGTTGAGTTAATTCTAAAATTGAATTGGTATTTGAAGATAACTCCATAAAAATATGGTCCCAAATAAATCCTATTAACTGATTATTATGTGAATTTTCTATCCATATTTAAGTACGTAATGGATTCAAATTATTAATAATTACATTGTGCATATGAACATATGATGGAACCTCAATATAATTAGGAACAATATAATGGTGATCAATATATCTCCCTATAATATTAATATTGATAAGATCTCTTTTATAAATTTGTCTACCCACATGGAGCCCATCATACTGAGATTTTTTGAGACCAATGCATAATACCTTTAGAGATTAGTTAGTATAGAATTAAATAAAATCATTAAATATATATAACTCTACTATATAATATTCTAGTATATTTTTATTTTTTTCAATCCATTGAAAATATAAATATTTCATTCAATGAATTATATTTATGTGAAATAAATAAGATGACATAGATAGATTTATCAAATCAAGTGACACCTTATATCAATGAATTGTTAAAAGGCAGAACATATACAACTTAATTAAATTATAATAATTTCATTTTCTGTAGTTGGAAACATCTTTGGGTCTGTAACATTACCTAAAGTGGCATTTAAATAAATTAAATGGTTGATTTATCATTGTCACACATTTTTAGGTATACTTAAATGCCAAGAAACAATTATTAAATCATTCCCTAAAATATGTCATCCATGTGATTTTAGTCCCTTTATCATTCAATCAATCAAAGATATCATATTAGAGATATATAAAGATTACACATCTATAATTGTTAAACTATTTAATAAGTTGAAATTTTATAAATATTTATTTCATTGAATAATTCTTCATTTATTGAGGAAGAAAAGTCCAACATTCAGCCATCAATATTTCCAACTCTTCCCTTGAACTGATGCTAATCATGTCAAAACTAGCACTAACCAATTATTATATTTTTAGGTGAATTTATTAATTTTTAAATGAAACCATCTTGTAAATGTTTTCTATGTGAATGACATCATGGATATTTCCAATGTTTAAAAAAAATTTCTACAATAATTCATGAAAAACTGAAATCTGTTTTCCAAATTTTTTCATATGGTTTTTTGAATTTTTTTATTATACATGCCATACAAATTGGATTAAATAGATTATAAATTTATACTTGGAAATTAAAAAAATTTCGATGATGGCAATGGTTGGTAATTAATTACAAGGTTTTCAATACAATTATGGGAATATTTTTATTTTGATAAAGAAACAACCAAAATAGAGAATAGCGTAACAAAATATCTAGTAAATGATTCATGATAAATTTTTTTTAACTCAATATAAAATAATTGATAGAAAACCACAACCATGTACCATTTTATAATAATAAGAGGGAACCATAATAGAATAAGAAAAAATCAGAATACAAAACCAATTAAACTCAAAGACTCTAAGGCCACTCACTCTACCACTCCTAAAATTTTATTAGATCCATCTCCAAAAGTCATATCCAATGTGTCTGGAAACAAAAATACAGAGATGTTATTCCTTTCTTTTATATGACTAAAATTCATAAACAAATTCAAATGAACCATTGTACTGAAGATAGGGGTGAGTAATAAAACACATTATGTCTTCCCGAAATAAATTCCATACTAAGACCACTAAAACCTAAAATGTTATAAAATTTATTTAAAATAATTTATAGAAAATACATTTAAAATGTTTATATCAGAATAAAAAAATAAATGTCAAAATATTTTTCCCAAACCAAATCAAATTACATGTAATGAAACCAAAAAATTCTTTTGAACCATACCACAATTTAATTTTTTTTATAACCCATTTCACTTCCCATATCCTTATATCCAAAAATGCATGCCCATGTGAGAATTCCATATTCATGAGAGGTTTCACATCCATCCACTAAGTAATCAGTCTATAGAAAATCACATGGTTCCAAATGGAACTGTACCCTTTCATAGGGTTATGTTCCTTGTACCACAATTGTACAAGACAATTATTCAGGTTCATATAGAAAGCATAAAATCACACAATCATGTGCATGCCAAAACATTTCCAAACCAACCATTTCAATCCATTTCACTAACAAAAAATTTTATTAAAAAAAATTTCTATCCATTTTCATGAATCAAAACAAAAATATATTTTAAAATAATCATTTTATAATCATGAACAAAGCATTATGCACAACTATAAATTAACACCATTTCAAAAATGTTCACTAAAGATGGGTTATAAAAATATTTTCAGATCAAATTGAAAATAAATTTAAATCAATTAAGAGAATATGATAATAAGTTTTATGTTTCTTATAATATGATTTGAAATTGAATCCACATACATTATAAACTATGATGAAAATGGATCATTAAATTATTCTTTAATAAATGCATGTTGATTCTCAATAACCATTCGTTATATATTTTATCCTAACATCAACGCCACCATTTATCATAATTATTGGAATAATCTAATATAGATATATCCCCAATTAATCAAATATATAAATAAAATAGAGGGAACCATTTTATATCTATGAAAAAACACCAAGAATAGAGACTAACCAATAAATTTGTCCTTCAATGCTCCTTGATTTTAAAATGGATCTCTCCTTTATTGAATAGTAACTCTCTACAACATTTTGGAGGAAGAAAAAACAATTTAGGGTTACAATTGAGTGAAAACAAGTGTTTTCAGGGACGAAATTAATTCGATTTCATTTTTAGGATCTTGAAAATGAACATGCATGGTTGAGTCACACAGATAAGAAATTTTCTACTAATCAGGATACATCCACTATGTTATGGATAACCTTGTTTATTTGGATCACGTAGGTTGAAAAAAAGATCACATATCATTAAAACTCCATCAATCCTAAAGAATAGTTTCTTATATGTGGTTTCATGGTTTGACAGAACTATATTACATGTTGTGAACCAACCCCAAATTCTATGTTTCACTTGTCACTATTTTTGGTAGGAGTAACACGGTTTCAACTAACCGTGATCAAATTGGTCACCTCCAAAAAGGCCTCAAAAAACCCCAAAAAGTCCTCCAAACCCTCCCCAAAAATCCCCAAAACACTATAAATAATTAAAACTCATATATAGGGGGTAACTAACCTGAAACCAAGGGGTTCTAAATCCCCCCCCCCCATAATTTTCCATTCCATACACAGAAATTAGAAAACCATTCTTTCCCTAATTGAGTTTGTCCATTGCTTAATTATTTCTTTCTCTTGTTCAAGTGTTTCATCATAAATCTGACCATGTTTCCAAAATTCCATAAAAATATTAATTTTTAACAATGGGAAAATTTCTCTTGCCTATCCACAATCCATAATGGAACATGAATCAACATATAATCACTATCTTGGTCAAAAATATCCCATCAAATCACATTGTCCAAATGATGAAGATAGTTTTAAAACTGAGTACATGAAACACAGTGTGCACTACATTGAACCATGGTGGTAATTAAAAATGATATTCCCCTTCACCAACCCATTAAAATATCTAAAATTGTCCTATTTATATAGAATATAACATTCCATTATTTCCAAAATGGGGATGCCCAAACTTGGGATAGATTCTAAAGAACACATGACCTGTTACCTTGAAAGACAATGATCGTAAACTCTGATACACATAAAATTTATGACAAACATAAACCATCTCTAGTCTCATCATGATGAAATAAATTTTCAAAATTGTCACATGGATAGGGATCACTCAGACTAGGGAAGTCATGTTTTTTCCATCAAACAATATAGATAATCACAACGACACCCATTCAATGCATCAAAATGAGCCATATGTTTCGTGCTCTCGTAACCGTTGTTATATTATTTCCCCCATAATGGTATGTCTTCTTCACACGATCCTCCAAAATACATTATTCAATACTAAAACAAGTTTATTTTTGTTTTTCTCATCCCTTTAGTTATTCAATCCCTACAAGGATGATATGCTATATAGATTTTCAAATGAATCCCAAGGTATTTCCCAATGTATTTCAATAAAAAATATGTAAATCGTAATTATTAGTCTCAAACTATGGAAATTATTAATATATGCCTCTTTACTACTGATTGGATATAGATTTTATATAATCACTAAACCTTATGAGATTTTTTATTTGGGATTAAATGAGAAAAAATTATGTGCTACTCCAATATCACCCATATGGAATCAGGTTTCTTACCCATTCATGGGAGATCGTTCACAAAATTAATGTCTATCTAATACAAGTTCCAAACAAAAATAGTTAAATATTTCTATATACCTTTTGGACTTTGATTCAATACCTTATATTATTGACATGTTATGCATTTCTAAAGAAACTCATCCACCAATATTTTCATGCCAACTAACAAAAACAATTCTTCTAATGCCTTATAAATGTTTTTTTGTAAGATGAATAGCCTAACTAGAATGATGGAAAACATGAAGTAGTTTTACATGATACTCCAAATGTAAACCACCTGATCTCTAAAACAAAACACTAAACAACTATCCTCCTTCTCATTCTTTTTTGTTTCCCCACGATTTAGTCTCAAACTCAACAAATCAAATTATGAATTATATATTTGTGTTTCGTTAACAATTTCAAATAAATTCAGAACAAAAAAAATAGAAAAAAATGACACCTCACCTCAGTCATCATAATCTATGTTCATGGAATCTATCATTGACATTAACTACCTCTTTTTCGAATACTCTTCTTCCACCTAATCATAAAATAATCTTCTCAATGAATCCTCCTCCTAATTACATTTATAAAAAGTTTTAAATCATTTCAAATTAAACAATATGAATATACTCGATGCATCTTCTTTATCTCATGTTCAAATCCCTTTATAATAAAATATTTTTCAATATCATATTATCTGTAAAAACAATATATTTCTCACCAAATATATAATGATTCCATGTCTACAAATCATGGAATATGTTAGATAATTCTATATTTTGGTTTGGGTAGTTCTTATAATGAATCCAAAAATTTCTTGATTAATAAAAAACACCATGATCTCCCTATATAACAGAACAACCCAACTCGGATGCTAGAGTATCACAATACACCATGTAGCATTGTCTTGATTACAGAAATCTAAAGATCAATGATGATGTAAGGAGAACCTTATCTTTCTGAAAATAAATTTTAAATTACTAATTCAATTAGAATGTAACACATTTCTAAGATAAATATTTCACAGGGAAAATAAGCCATGAAAAATCATGACTAAAGCATCAATAATAAGCATACAATCCAAGGAAACTACGTATCATGAAGATAGTATTTTCTGTTTTCTTTGAGATAATATCCTCTTTAATTTATGGATCGATAGAAATGAGAACTTTTAATGATTAAATATAAAAATAAACATACCTCATGTATTAAAAAAATCACACTTTGAGAAATATTAATGTTGATGATGATCTCAACAAATTATTAACACTATCACTAAGTGTTTCAAATGCTCAGTTGTTATCCTTGAAGACACCAATATGTCTTCCATAAGAACAACCACAAAAATAATCAAAAAATCTCTAAAATATATAATTCAATGATTACATAAATACTAATGGTGCATTCATAAGACCAAAACGAATTACCACAAATTTTTAATGGACTTTTATACTCTTGAAAGATGTATTTCGAACATCATCCATATGGACGTGAAATTGGGGATATCACAACTACATGTAATTTTTATAGAACATTGGGGTTCCCATCAATTGATCGACTAGATCATCAATGCATAGAAGTGTATACCAATTAATTATCAAAAAATGGTTTAGAATATGATAATCAACCCATATCTGATGATTTTTATCCACCATTTTGACAAATAGGACTTGACTTACATACAGAGAAAATATTTCCCAAATGAACTATTTTCCCTCCTTCTATTACAACTAAACATTAAATTATCAGAAATATATTAGTGAAATAATATAATATAGATGTGTAATATGACCATCCCCTAGTAGTATATCAATCATAACCATCACTTATATTGTGAGTGAAAACCCTAGGAATTATTATTTTAAAATATCCGGAAACTGATTAACAACTACTAGGAATTTCCATTTCATGATCTCTACCTTCAATTACAAAATAAATTATAACAACTAATATAAGTTTGATCCAACTGCTAGTTCTAAAAATCAAGTTTCACTTGCATTTAAATTCTGATATCCTTTATTGGGATTACATATTCCATCCTCAGTTTCAAAAACAACCTTTCATGTATAATAATCGATGTGATCCTTGAGTATTTTCAACCAGTACATATATAGGAATATTTTATAGACATCATTATCATGTATAAAAAAAATCCTATATAAACTCAGCTCCATAAAAATTTATTGAACATGATATACACATAAAGATCAACATTATATTTAACCATATGGTGTTTAATATTTAAAAATACATAGAAACATCTCATAGTGGAAACCCATCAATTAAATAACATGAGAAGAAACAAATGAATGGGATGAACCTATAACAAAACAATATTTCATAAGGGTATAATTCTAAATTATCATACATTTCAATTTTAATATTCTATATTTATTATATAAAATCACATAATAATATCCATATATTTTCTTACTCACTACACATTTCTATTTGTTTCCATATTGAGGTTATCCTTGTTGAGGTGTCATTGTATTCCTAGAGTCACAACAGATTTCTTGGTTTTTTATGAGAATTATTATTATAAAATTTTCCCATCAAAGCATACAATATCTGCCACACATGAAAAGTGTCTCAAACACACAACCATAGTGGAGTAAGAAAGAGCTGGTAATTCCCAATCTGGTTACAATTGTTCCATGCACTATGTTATTTTGTACAATCACTCTTGAATTGATAAAATGTTCTATAATTGAAAACATGCTTATTTACTCATTGGTTTTGGAGTAAGACTGCATTCTTGATTTATATGATTCAACACCATAAAACTACCCTAGAATTATCTATCCCTCCACTGCCCAATCCATGAATTACAGTTACCTCCGATTACAATAGGTATAAACATGCATCCCCCAACTATAGTTCCTATCATGTCCCATTCTACCACCATTAATCAATTTACCATCTTTGTATAATACATTATACAGAGCACAAAAATATTATTTCAAATCTTTTGGATCAACCCCAATTTAAAATTTCATGCCTTCGAGGACATACAATTAGAAACATTAGGTGAAAATAAGAATAAATTCATAAATTTTTCCATCTATTCCATCACCAAGATATTTTTCTTCATTAGGACGAATTTTTATATCATTAATTAAATCATGAACACATGAGGATACAATTGTTTGTTGAATAATTACTCAAATTCATCCCATGAAATTCCCTGGACTAATTTCACCTAAACTACTGAATCTAACCATTGGAATCCAAGATCCTCAATTATATACTTCTCCATGTAGACATCTAACTCTACTGGTGTTCCAAGGAAATTAAATATTAATTTCATCCCATTCATCCACAACACTTCCATTTCTTATTCTAAATCACCAATAAATAAGGGTCGATTTTTTATTAAACTAAACAAAATGATCCTTGTTAATTTGCTAATCCCTTTGTTAACCTCTATCCAAAGCTAGAAAATATAATACTATACTCTAAACTAGGAACTAGTCACCTATGGATTAGGTGAAACCCCATTCTTAGAATCCTCTTTTGATTTGTTTCGTCTACACATACAGAGTTCCATTTTCTATTACCAAAACATAAAAATTAGTAAGTCTCAATATCATTCAAATGAATGACTAAAAAATTCAAATTTAACCATATCACACATATCAAAAAACAATTCTGAAATTCAACACTTTCCCACTTCCATTTTTTGTGAAAATCACACTTTTCTATTTAATATATAACCAATTTTAAAATACTCGTATCTTTTCTTTAAAAATTTTCACATTTTGAAAAAGTTCTAATAGATTTCAAAACTAATCCTTTTTTCACAATATATTAAATTATTACTCTAATTAAAATAAGAAATCCTAGTGGTATTCTATTTTTATAATTAATTTCATAACCATATCATTTGATAAACACATAAAAGTGAGATAATAATCCTATAAGTGTCTCCAAAACACTAACTTACTAACCTTTATCGCATCATGATGTTAAAAATAAATAGGTTAGTTTTTATTTTTTTCTCTAAATTTAAATTGAAAAAAATACTACATTTTACCATACTAAATGAAAGAACCAATCAAAATGAATTTCACATCCAAGATCTATAACCAATAACATATTTTCCAAAATAAAATTTTGGTTAACCATGACTCATACCACTTATATCCGAATGATTGAACAAGTTGTTACCACTTGTAATATCCCACCCCTCCTAATTTGATTGCGTCGAGGAAGAATTTTTACATTGACATAATTGAAATCCCCAAAAAATGAAATGTTGTAAATAAATTCAAGGGGATTCAATTCAGTTGGATGAATATCTTTCATTACAAAAACAAACAAACATAACCATACATACTGTAAAAAAATTACCACTTAGTGGTGCATATTATGAATGTATACAATTCAATGTATAACAACTAATAAACAAAAAAAAAAATAACAATAAACCATATTATTGTGACAAGAAGATTTTAATTCTTAAAAATGGATTCTATATTTTTATTAATCAGAATTTAAAACAATTTATCTATTTATTGAATAAAAAAATTGTAGAATAGCAATAATTAATTACCTCATTTAAAGAATAAATGGATTTACCCAGTCTTAAATGAGGATGATACAAGTCAAAAATGACCAACCAAAAAACCCAATAGTGAATTTCTGGCCATATTTCAATCATATCTCCCATAGGATCTAAAATGATCCATTTTGGAATATTCGGAAATGATTAAAATGATGTTATGATTGATTTTGTTTTCAAAAATTACAAGGTTTCCACTCATTTCAATTATAAAAGGCCGTCCAACTCATATCAAATTGACATAATCAAACCTCCATGGTTCTGCCACACCCTAACCAAATCAATTCTGAAATTTTTACTATTCTTCATATAAACCATATTTGGGTTTTAAAAAAACTAAGAATGATTTTTTATTTAGTAAACGTGGATACCAGAAGAATAGTTGATTTTCTATAATGAGCGTCCATATTTTAGTTCATTCCCCACCTAATTAAATTTATATAAGATTATTAGGATATAATATAATCACCATGTTCCATATAATGGGATGTATTTATAATATGTTATTGAACTATGACCATCTACACTTCAATTATATGATTTACAAAATAAACGCTCATGTGTCCGATATGCTATAACCTTAGGAACCGATGTCATTATTTTTTCAATTAATAACATCAATGGTTGGGTATAATGATATATACTAAGTATATTTATGATATTTATAATATAGTTATACATATATAGTAATAATATTAGAATCATCTTTTTATCTTCAATTTTTTAGGAGATTTGACATCGTCGCTCGTGTGTATGATGGACTACTACAACACGAAATGATGTGATTCATCTTTTAATAATGCTTCAAATGAAAGGTGATAAGGATAATTTAAATGATTATATGTGATAAAATGTATATTATTAGGATATTAATTATATATTTATAAATATATATATTACATAATTTCTTTCTTACCATTACACTATCATATATATGATATCATTGTTCGTATATGTGTTGGTTGCAGTCCTCGCGAAGGGATGTGACTCACTTTTCATCCCCACAACAAGAGGATGATATATATAAGTATATAATATGAAATATGTATATATATATATATATAATGATCATTATGGAAATATTACATATTTATTAACTATAATTTAGAATGATAATTTTAGAATGGAAGCATTACTCATACGTACTTATGAACTACCATCTTCATTAATGTATCATACACCTTTTATCATAACCATCCTTACTGATTTGTTTTAAAATTAAAAATAATGATGTAATATTCTAATGAAAACATGATTATAATTACGGAGATGATGACAAAATCTAATATATGCTACCACTGGGTCATTAATAAAGAGACCAAATATGAATAAATAAAAATTAACACCGAATATAACTAAGATAAAGAATAAGCGATAATAAAAAGGGGACAAAATTATATAAAATTCTCATATATGATATTATATATATTAATAAGAAACCTTTTTAACTTAATAACATGATTAAAGCTAATTTTTTGTAGGTTAAATAATGTTCAATAAAAATGAAGCATGGGGTAAGATATTTCAACTTAATTTACATTCTATTAAGTGTTGTTTTTTTTATTTTTCACTCAATAAATTTTATGTGGAATATATTCTACAAAAATTACATGTAATATCATTATACATTCATAATTTGTTGTATTTTATGTCCTTATGTTAATTAGTTCATCTGAGGATATTTTACTTCAAAATTATCAAGTGATAAAATATAATTGAAAATATCACATTCTTTTGGGATTATTAACATTATTTTGAACAATCAATTTCATGTGCCCATTTTTATTTTGTATTTACATTTTTATTAAATATTCATATTATTTTATGATAGATATAACTATTTCCTAAACCAGATATCATTTTTACATTTTTCTCTTGAATTTTATTTGACTAACTGGGGAAATAATAATAAATATTTATTTATTACTCAATATAGATATTTTATGATAAATAATATCGATCAATGAATTAAATTGATTATTTGAAATCTGAGGACTAATTTTTATCTATAGAGACATGCGAGAACTAGTATAATATATACCCTTTTGTATCAATAAATATCATGATACAAACATGATATGGTTATGGATATGGCCTTGAAAATCCATATATATGTCATGGCATGAGGCATTGATAGTATTTGATAACTTGGAAGGAAGCCTTGAAGGTATTATGTTTCTTTGAATGATGACTCAATGGTTTTTTATCTATAGATGACATTATTCATTCGATCATTATGAATTCTGTTATTGATATTCCTTGTTATTATTTTATTATTTAGAATTTCAAATGTTAATTTTAATGCTCATTTGATTATTAATGTGTAATTATATGATCATTATTTCTTAATTCTATATTACTATTAAGTAACTTATTAAATTGAATTTTTATGATTATTTTCCATTCCATAATGAGTGTACATAATTTATTCATAAATTTTGTTGTATTGTTAACCTTACTTATCATCTGAGATTATAACGTTTTTATGTGTTACATTACCCAGGTTAATTGGATGTATTTTATGATTGATTTGATGTTATATTCTAAGAGGAATAATGTAAGTATTTAGATTATAATTAGTTGTATACTATTTTATGAAGTTTTTGTTCATTGATGTATGTATCCAGTTTACCAATACTAGTAAACTATTTGGTCACTCAAGATGTAATTCCATTTAACATATTCCAATGTTATTGGGTTTCATATTGATCATAAGTTCAATTTCTTAAAATATTATTTTCATCTTTATGGAATCAGAGTCCACTTAGAATATATAAATTTCGAAGAAATATATGGAATGGATATGCTTTAGGGGAAATGCTATTTGATGAATAATGATATCAGATTTCATAAAAATAAGATTTATGGTATTGATATCCTATAAAGTTAATATTATCATTAATGAAATTTTAATAGTAGTCAAATAACATTATAATAATTAAAAAATGATATAATAATAACCATAGTAAAAATGAAAAATAATGATTAATTTTAATTCACGTTTGTCCATAAAATTTTATTCAGAAATGATATAGGAATTATATTTATATAGTTCAATAAAAAGGGCAACCCATAAGAAAATACATCACATCTGATAATTTCATCTTACACGAACCCATAAATGATGGATGATAAGAGTTCATCATCTACCACTAGCGTACATATTGTCCTGATTATTATCTAACTATTATTAGTTAACGATTTTAAAAATATCAATTAATTAAAAACTAGTGATGTTAAATTGTGGATTTTTGATTAATTTTTAATATTGGATAACTTATGCAATCCATATTGAATTAAGGATATAATTAGAGGTAGACATAAAGACTTATCACCATTTATGATTTTTTTGATATATTTTAAGTAAATTTTAGAGCTTTAAGAATTAAAAATTTATTTGCAGATATATATTTTTCAAAGTAACTGATTAATTGGGAATGGATCAAGGAGAGTAAAAAATATTAAATTATTCTTATGAAGTAGAAGAATATCAGGTTTTTATATTTCCTTGTATTGATATAAAGTAAAATAATTTTTAATTATTAAGAAAATTATCTAGAAAAAACGATATACTACTACATTATTATCTCATTAATCAGATTGTATTTTGAATAATGAATGATTTATTGTATTTGTGCCCCCAGCATTCAAGGGACCATTCAATTTCTGTTATCAATGAACATAATCAATATATATAATGATTTAATATTTTATTTGATGTAAATTATATCACATTATAACAATGTTATCCTTCATAGAAACCCAGTTATGTTCATTCCAGATGAACATTGTACTCCTATTCTGATCTTATTAAGAGTATATTTTATTTAAAAAATTCTTAATGTTAGTACTCAATTAAGGATTTTTAGACAAGAAAACTATTTGTACAATGACCTCCCTTCAATTTATAAAACAATATTTATTTAATTACAGGTGGATGTAACGACCTGATATTAAAAAATAAGATCATTTCATTTGTTATCATAAGCGACACTAAACACAAAGCATAGACAAAAATATTACAACCTATGACATTATGATATATATATATTTATTTAAAAAATACATTCCCTTTAATATCATTTTTTAGGAAACATTGCGTTTATATTGAATTAAATGAAACATTGAGATTTTCTTGATTTTCATACAAAAACATGTTAAAAGAAATATGACATATTATTAAAATATTATTTTTAATGTGAAATTTATCACTTATCCCATAAATTTGAGGCTATGAATAAGATTATCTAAATTAAGAAAATAAATATTTTAAACAATTATATTTTTAATTTTCATTATGAATTATATAATAGTCAATTCCAAGAAAATAAAAATAAATCATGAAAATATATAATTTAAAAAACACATAAATGGTGATCTTTGATGCTTGGTAATGGTGGGTTTACTAGGGATGCTATTAAAAAAAAATTCACGATCAATATTTAAATTTTAATAATTGAAACACAATTCATTTAATACATAAATGAGAATAAGAATTCATTAATAAGTGATTATCATCTAATTACATGTAAATAAATATATGATCATGAAACATATACCAGGATTTTCTAACAAATGGAAAAATCACATTGAATATCAATAATTTAATTCATAAGGTTGGAATTAAAAATTATGGACATAAAAATCATACCATTGAGTCCTAATTTAATGATATATAATATCATCGATGATTCATTCCATGAAATATTTTACCATTAAGGCCTTATTCCCAGACATCTATATAAATTGGTAAGGCCTTAGCCAAAATCATGTGTAGTTGTTCTCGGGAGACTTGATAATGAATCAAGGTAATATATTACTCTATGACCCGTAACTCATTGTAGGTCCATATAAATCATCATATATCAAATTATATTTTTAATTCCTAAATCTATATGTCTTATCATCAATTATCCATATTAAGTAAAGAATACATAACTAATAATATTTACACAATTATTCAATCAATTTTCAAAGTAAACACAATATTTAATAGTAATATATTTCATATGAAATAATCATATTCATCATATAATAATATTAATATTTAATGGAAATGTAAATACCAATATAAAATGAAAACTATAATGTTTTTTTCCAAATATTATTAAAAATCCCAGAATAATGTGAGACTGTACAATATCATATACTACTTGGTAATTTTCAATTCAAATAACCATGGATGAAATATTTCAATTAATATAATAATTTACCATTAATTATGAATTAATAATGATATTATATGTTTATAACAGACTATATACACCACATAATTCAACAAGTTCCTTTATTTTATTTCTTTCCTTACCTCATTCGACTCTAATTAAACCATAATGAAAAAATAATATTTGTATCAACCATATAAATATATGTTTTTATAAAATGGTAACTCCATAAAACCCTCTATAGTCCTATAAAATGGGTTACAAAATCATATTTTTTGTGTAATGCTGACTAATAACTCACGAACCTATGTCATTCGATCTTCCATTTCCACCATTCATAGTGAGCATGATGAAAAATATAACATATATATATATTATATTGAAATAATATTTAATCATTTTTAATAATTATAAAATTTATATCCTTTTACCAATAATTATTTATGATATACAACAATTTCACTTTCTTGTACCGCAAACCACTTCCTACTGTGGCATTGTGATTTATCTTTTACCAATAATTCACATGGAAGGAGATACGTATAATTTTAATGATTATTTGTGGAATAAATGAAATAATTATCATATGCATCAAATATTTATCAAATTTAATTATATATTATAAATTTTCTTCTTAACATTCTACTGTCTAATAGAAAAACGCATCATTCTTGTATGTGTCGACTACCACGTTTAGGAAGTGATGAGACTCCCATTCCATGACCACCCATCATGGTTAAAATTTATAAGTATAAAAAATGTAATATATTATATACTGATAATTATAGATAGAATATATATCACTTACATTTTTTCCAAAATTTTCACTTGAAAATGGAAACACTACACATCTGTCTGTACAACCTAAAGTCTCAATTATCATAAAAAATATCATATTTCATTACCATCAATCAACATTAGTTTTAAATGTAATATAAAATTTTAAATATTTAAATTATTTCAGGATTATTATTCATAGGATGATGAGACAATATAAAATTTAAAATAAATAGATCATTAATGTAAAAACATGTATAAGAAAACAATGCAATTAACACCAAAAATAATGAAAATAGTGAACGATTATTAATGAATGGGTGATAAGATGTTATTAAATGATAATATATAATATTATGATATTAATATGGTTTTTTATATGTAAATAATTAAATTAAAACCAATTGATTAGTTTTTATATATTTTTTAATCAAAATTAAGCAATATGTAAGCGATAACATCTCAATTTGCATTCCACTGAAACTTATTTTTTATTATTCACCAATTAAATTTCTTGTGGAGTATATAGTTTGTTGTTTCCATGTAATATCATTATTAATTAATTAATAATGGTTTTATTAAAGTTATTTATTTCATGGGTATTTTGATTGCAATTATCATAGTGGTAACACTTATTATACAATCTCACATTCTTTGGTGATTGTTATCATTATCTTGAAAATAACATTATAGAGCCCACTTTTTAGTGGTCATTAAATATTCCATAAATATAAATATTATTTTATGATGTATATAATAATTTCATAATATGTATATCATATTTAATATGATTATAAAATTTAAAATTGTCTTATTAAATTTGAAAATATTGATAATTGTTTATTGTTTACTAAATATGGATATTTGATAATAATAAATATAGATTCATGAATTAAATAAATTATTATATTTATGATGAATTATATTGACCTATAATTAAGGGTGTTTCCTTGTATCGTATATCTCTCAATGAATCAAGAAGTCTCTTAAAAAAACTACACAAGATCTTGGCTGATGCCTTTCCCATTTATATATTTGTACTTGAATGGGTCCTTAATGGTAAGAGATTTCTTGGAACGATTTATCTATGATATTAGTATTATTTAAATGATCATAAATGGTATGATTTTGTATTCCATCATTATGAATTCCATAATTATGAATTAAATTAGTAATATTCCATGTTATTTTTTGATTAGATATAATATCTGGGGTTTTGTTCCATGCTCATGTGATTATTTGTGAGGTATTATTTGAACGTATCTTATTCATGAATTATTATACTAATGTTATTGATTACATATATTTTGTTCCAAAAGTTTTCATTGAAATATTTTTTGTGCCTTATTTTTTAATAGGGTATTCTAAATGGTAACTCATACTAAGAAATAGAGATCATCTTTTTGTTTAACATTTCATGAGATACCACATAGAATTATTTTATTTATATGTATGTATATATTATGTTAAATATTGAAATAATCTAGAAAATTATTTTTATTCCATTTTTTAAAAATTAAATGTGATACATATTTTTATTTAGATTACTAAGAGTACAAAAAAATTCATTCATTCATGATGCGATTCATTGTATTTTATGAAAATGTAAAAAAGAAAACATTAACTCATGGATTAGGGGGTTGGTTTTCCTACACCAAAATCCCAATAGATAAATTTTATTACATAGAGTAGTTTCAATGTCCATCTTCTAGTTCGACCTATGGTCCAACTGAGTGTTGGCTAAATAGTGTTGGAGGAGATGACCTAAAGGCCCAAATAATTATATTGTATCATGATGTGTCAACAGTCTTATATTGTGCCGCACCATAATAGTTCTTGTTATATCATATCACCAATCATAATGTTAAGCCACTAACTTCTAATAAATATTGACTCACACTATCCTATTATGTTTCATGGTATGGATTCCATCAATCACACTTTGGAAGTCTTTGTGGAAAAAGGACTCGATGATTTCATTAAGAAAAATAATACCACTTT
This sequence comes from Viscum album, assembly GCA_963277665.1. Taxonomy (NCBI): domain Eukaryota; kingdom Viridiplantae; phylum Streptophyta; class Magnoliopsida; order Santalales; family Viscaceae; genus Viscum; species Viscum album. The sequence continues at coordinate 1,686,570,591 of OY728163.1, read as the reverse complement.
CAAGGAGACCACTCAAAAACGGATGTACGACTACTCTATGAATTACTTTATAGAGGCATTTAATCACCTAAATTCTCACACTATACTAAAATACATGTGGTATATCACCTCTTCATTCCACATAAGAAATTTTTTTGGATGGAGGACTACTGGATAAGTACTAACACACACATTCCTCATTAGAATAGTCCACCTGATAAATTTTGTGTCACTCCGTAACATGTAGTATCACTTCACATCATGTAGCGTCATTTCCACAACACATAATATACCTGGTATTTCCATGCCACAAGTTTCCTACAATTTGGTATTCAGGAATTTTGGGCCCCTATATTTCTCCACAAATTATTTGATCAATACCACCCATAAATTTATTTTTTAGGAATTATTCTCATTAGTGATTCAGTATAATGAAGTAATTTTATCAGTCATGTAATCCCAAAACATCATAAAAATTTTAATTATATGAATCAAAATAATTTTAAAACTGAATGAATAATAGTTGTAAAAATATTAAAAAATAAAAATATTTTAAATGTAAATTCTTTTTATAATTGAAATAATATTTTTATATTTAAAATTTTAATATCAAAAGATGTAGATATACTCTTATTTATAATTTAATATTATATAACATATAATTATATACATAAATACATGTAACACATGTAAAATTATAATTATATATGAATAATGTTGAAATATTTGAATATTATAAATTATATAATATGAAATTAAATCAATAAAACTATACCAGAACTATATTTAAATTATGTAATAGGAATATATATATATAAACTATATTTAATGTATTTAAAAATTAAATAATGAAGAAGTAAATATATACTATTTATAAAAAAAATTAAATTTTTATAATAATCTGATTATAAAAAATATAAATATGTATAAATAAATTATATTATTCATGGTTTCCTTTACAATTGATAAAAAATATATAATAAAAAATGGTACCCTTATCAATATGAAATAAATCACTGATAAATAGTTCCCTTTATCATACATTCACATACATTAACATAAAAATCATAAATAGAAATACCCATACATACATATATACATAAATTACATTCCCATACATGCACATACACAGAAATTAATAGACATGAATACATATAAACATATATATATAGACACAGTGATACACATTCAGACATATACATGATCAAATATATAAACACATAGACACACACACACACAAGCATAAATTTACATACACAAACATAAAAACTAATTCAAAAGAAAAAAAATACACACATACACATATGCATACATAGATACATATTTATATGCATATACTTTTATATACATAAAATCATATATGAACACATATATATGTACATATAAACACAACCATATGCATTCATACACATTCAACAAAAACACTCACACATAAACATACACATAAATACAAATAAATACATACATTCAAAAATTTGAACATTCACACCAAAATACATATATTTATACATATATACCTAAACATATATATACATGAATATTTTAAACACACAAATTTATTAAAATATTATTAGTTTGACATCTTTTATTTTGACACATTGTGAACTTTTTAATTCATATCAAGAATTTTCTTTATAATTTAAATGATATTATCAATAACCATTTATATTAATATACAAATATTTTATATAAATATAAATATAATTATATATATATATTGATTTAAAATATCTAAATTTGTAACTAATATTTCAATGTGTTACATTTACATGGGTATTTCATTACACATGTAAATAAATAATTATATTTCTATTGATTAATATAATTTTTGATACTCTCAATGTTTCAATAGAGGAAAATGTGGGTAACAAGATTAAAATCATTGATTTTAATTATGAAATATCGATACCCAAATTGAAATAGCAGTCATATATTAATGATTTGTAGAAACTAGTAGTGGGGAACACTATTTCCATTGTAGTGAATGTAGAAGAATATTGAAAAGGTGGTTAATATGAGAATAATACATTAAATAGTTCTCCATTAGTTGATTTGATGTGGTACATTCTCAATAGGAAGTGCACTTCCCCAATAAGGTAGTGGATCATTGAGAGTACCTTCCAAAAAATTTGAAAGGTACATGATGCTTATGTTCTATGGATAAAATTGTAAAATATATATGCATGTATAAAAAATAGAAAACCATTTATTCCAAACTATAAACATGACGTAAAAATATGGGATTTTTTTTGAAAATAAGATTGAGTTCCACTATAGTCTTAAAGACATAAATTGTATGAAATGATAGCTAATGACGATTTGTTGGAAATGTTGATGTTGAGATATTTATTGAAAATAATGGACATAGTAGATGTGAACGTGATAATTTACACAATAGATGGATTCTTCATGCTTTAAATAATGAATGATAGAATTTTGAATAAATATTCTTAAATTATGGTTGGGGGATATATAGTTAAATCAATGGTTCTTTCTATTATAAGGTAATGAATGCAGAAATGGTAGGGAAGAAGTAGTTATTGAGAATCCCATGAAAAAATGCAATGATAGAGGAAGACATCGAAATAAAAATAAAATTATTATAGAAAGTGAATCCACCTTGGAAATAATAGATAATGCATATAGGATTTTTGGAAGAGGTAGTTAGAGTATTGTAATTAGGAAGGTAGGAAAAAAAATAATGATGATATTGTTTTCAATGATGATATAATTATTGTTCACGAAGATAATCAATTATATATATCAAGCCAAGACATGACCTGATTGATTTATTTAGGTTCCTCGTACCATTTCAAATACATAAGATCTTTGTTCTCATCACATACATTATGGATATTCAAACACGTAAATATGAGAAACAGTGGATCATCCAAAATCATCAGTATTGGTAATATTCTAAAGAATACCAATATTGGTTGATATTTACTATTAAATAATGTGATGAGTTTTCCTAACATTAGCCTCAATCTACCATCCCTATGAATGAATGATGATGATGGATATATTAGGTCATTCAGTGATGATGAAAAAAATTATTTCCAAACGTAACATTTTAATTCCTAAAGGCAATAATAATGCTAATATTTGTCTCACAGATGCCGATCTAGGTAGAGGTTAAATCCATGAAAATAATAAAGAGGATCATATAGAAGTTTGGAATAAATATATATGTCATTTTGTTGACATAGGTATCATAATTACCTCTCAGAATGATCTCTTACCTAGAATAAAATGAACAAATTTTGATACTTGTGTCAATTTCATCATGGAAAAACAACACATAGTATCATTTCCTGGATATATTCCATCCATAAAAGTAATTTTTTATACTTTATTCAAAATAATATATTCATGTTGAGAAAAAATTAAATGATAGTGTATATTAATATATTTATACTCATATGTGGCTATTATAGGAATGTGTGGGACATTTTAGTGAAAAATAAAGATCATGTGTTGGATGCTTTCTAGTATTTTCCTTTGAAGGAGGAAAGATAATAATACAGAAGGATAATGTGGCTGTTAGTATACAATGAATGAGATTAATGTGCTATATTTTAAGAGTATTTATGGATTATTGGAAGCTTTCTAAAAAATCAGTACCAATTATGTAACACCAAATGGTATTTTTTGAGGATGGACAAAAATATTTGCGATGGAGTCAAGTGTATTACATAAAAAAATTAAAAAAACTTTTGGGTGAGGAAATAATGAATAAATTTGAGCTCATAAATAGTTCTCAATCAGTTCCAATGATATATGATGTTTTATAATGTGTTTGTAAAGAATATGATGTTCCATAAAAAAATTTGTGTAATCGGTTCAGGGAATTCATTCCCATGTAGAAATATAAGGGAGCAAAGCTAGATGGAAAAGGAATTTAGGAATATTTTTTGGGATATTCTATTGAGGATTTCAGATATCAACTGAGGTATATTATCAACCAAACAGACTTTAGAATTATATGTATGGTGATTCTTATGGATTAGATGATCAACTAAATCAAGAAGCGTGAAAATGTAGAGAACATGTAGTGTAAGGATATTTGAATCAATCTCAAACCAGTCACACACATATATGATCAATATAGTGTTATGGAGAAACATAAAACTTATGATACATTAGTACTATGTGTTTTTTATTTATTTTATGATATCAATACATTATATGATTTCTTAACTGATCCCACATAAATTCTTGTTTATGAGATCCACTTAAGAATCAATGTTTTGTGATAGATACTCACAACATGAGTATGTAATTATCACAGAATGTGGAGATCTAGAGATTTATTATGATGTGATCAAGATTCAGAAGAATATCAAATGAAAGAATATAATACAAGTGGATTTGAAATCGTTCCATTATAATCATACATTGTATTCAATTGACATTCCTCGTAAAAAGTGTACACTCATAAACATGTGGGACTGCATAATTAAAAGAAATGATGGAAACACATTACCATTACATATATCCAACGTGGATTTCAATAAATTCAATCAGAAGAAAGTTATTGAAATAGTTGAAATTTAATATCATGTATTTAAAAGGTCTTCTATTAGGGTTTTTCTTCCATAATATGATAGTCTAAACATAGAGGTTACACACCATAATGTAATTATGTTATTTTTTACATATATTTTCATACATGGAGATTTACATGGAGACATGGAAGTTATATTAAGATAAAAATAAAATAATCCTAGTATGTAAATATATTTAATGTTTAGCTGGCTACAAAACTAAAATTGACAAATTTTTTATAGAAATTAGAATCATTCATTAGACAAATGAGTATAGGAGAAGAATAATTAATCACTACATTTTCATTACCAATTTTATTATCCCTAATGTTATATCATATATTCATAGTGATAATATTTAGATTATTGGTAGATATATAACCATGTTTTATATGATAGAGAAATATTTTTACTTGTCTTTTGAAATGAATGAATTAGCCTATGATACTTCGATTATTGGTACGATAATTAGCAATGAAATGTGGAATCAAAAGATATGGATTTATCAAGAGTGGTACATTGATATGGTTTATGAATTGTTCAACATGAGAAAAAGGAAACTATTTAGTATTCAACATACATTTCAAACCCGGTTTAGGAATATTAAGAGTCATTCAACTATGGAGGAGATTGCAGAAACAGAGAAAATTATTTATCATTGTGTGGATGAAAGTCTAATGCCTTCTATGGTGTTCACTAGAACATATATTTCTCAAACTATTGAATGTGTGGAAACAATATTATTAAATTGATGAAAGGAGATATATAAGATGAAATATATATATATATATTGATTAATTTTTTGAAATTGTAAAATAGTTTTGGAAGGATACCTAGATACAAATATGGATGAAGATATTCAGATGAGGAAGTACATATCAATATACCTAATATCATTTTAGGGGGAAATCATAGTTGAATCATGAATTTAGAAGCAAGGTTCATTGACTCACTACTTGAAATAATATATGTACCAAAAGACATATTCCAATGGTTTTGACAAAACTATTGGTAGAGGAAACTTAAAGAGACCTTGAAGAAATATATTTGAAAAAAATAGATGTAATATGTACCTCAGGGAGACCCTATAACAACATTTTTTGAAAAAACATTACTATTGGTCCTATTATAAGACCCTATAGAAGTGGTTTATTGAAATATGTTGTTTTAGTTCACATGGTTTGACTATATATGAACTTTTTTAGAAAAAAAATTTCCATTTGTATGAAAAATTCATGTAACAATACCAGCAATTCACAACAACATTGGTATAGGTCAATACCAATTATTTTAAGATCCATGGGAATATGAATTTGATTTTTTTATAAATTTTTGGTGAAATAAAATTAAATAAATTTTAATTTTAATGATATATATATACACAATTATATTTACAATAGTCACATTAAAATAGTTATTATGGGAATGATTAATAAATTGGTGGTTCTGGGATCAAAATCATTATAACTCTTTTTTTAACATCACATATACCAATGGTTTTTCAAAATCGTTAGTGTATGTATGTCATATGACCTATAAAAATAGTTTTTAGAAAACCATTTCTATAGGGCTAAACCAATTCCAATTTATCCATGACCCTCCAAACTATTGGTATAAGATATACCATTGGTTTGGAGTCCAATACAAATGGTTCAAAATTATTGGTATAATATTTTTTTTCAAGTAGGTTCTACCATATAATAAGAGTATATCAAATTTAGTGATAGATATTTGGAGAATATGTGCATGATAGTGATTTTACAAAATATAGGACAAAATCATGTGAATTAAAATTTCTATTGTGAATGTTAGAGTTATTTTCATTATAGAAAGAACCTGAAATATCATTCCATGTCAAAACACAATATTGTGAGATATAATTAGATAAATCATATGGTGGAATGAATTTTTTTTCAATACTAATAAAATCAAGAAAAAAAATAATAAATAAAATAATGATGTTGAAATTTATACTTAATGAGATTCTAATAGATTGTATAGAGATAACAGTTCTTGCTTCTACCTCAAATTAGTCAAGAGGGGAGTTTTAGGGGGTACACTACAAAACTTTTGTAGCCTTGTAGCACAAATTGATAGTTTTTTCTACCAGTAATATATATATTAGAAATCATAATTGGAAAACAAATAACCAAGGTGGAATATTTGATTATTAAAGTATCCAATATAGTTGACACAGATGATGATGAATGGATATTTTTGAAGTGTAAATGAAGTTGTTTAACAATCCTTTAATGATTATATTTTACTTATATAAAATTAATGTTTCTTATTCTATAGAAATAATAAAGTGATACTCATATAATTTATCTAGATGGGAAAAAATGAACCAACAACCTTTTTCCAATGGAAATAAGAACATATTCAAACCAAATTAAATTCATGTGTTCCACTATTTTTGGCTTCTATTATATATTTATTTAATTACATGAAACATTCACTACCACAACATTGAATATAGTGGTAGGGGAGACTATAAGATGTGTGACTATGAGAGTGGAGTGGGGGTGGCACATTATTTTGGGATTGGTATAGTATATAAGAAATATTTAATTAAAATATTTCTAAACCTAGTATATCTATCTATTTGTATTAAAAACCAACAGTTTTTTGTCAAAAAATACTATGTCACCCATGTGGACCATAATACCATTTCTTTTTAAAACATTAATTATTTATGTCCATATAAGAAGAAGACTTATTTTTTTAATGATCAACATGACTCAATAACGAGGTTCCACTAATCCCTAAAATCACATGGGTAAAATCAATTTTTTATTAAAATAGCATGCATATCAACCAGTAGTGAAAGATATGCATATGAAATTTTGTGGGATTTCCATATATTAATCTAATTATTTTAATATAAAAAATTAATTTTTAGTTATAATCGACCTCAATAATTTGCACAATCTTTCAAACCCTAGGTGTAAAAATTCCATTAAGCACCATTATAGGCATTCTTGGAAAATTTATACCAAAGAGGATGGATTCATTTTTTTTAATTTTTTTTCAATATGATATTACAAATATGTGTTTTTTAAATATATAGAAAAATATAAATATAAATTAAATATAATGAGAATATAAACATTACAACATCACTAATTTAATAATGTTATTATATATATACATAAAATTCAACAACATTTTAATGGAACCATTTAAAAAATGTTTTTAATTTAATCATGTTTTAAAAAAAATTGTCATGATCATAAATTTTATTAACAAAAACCTTATAAGAAATAATTTTGTAGTTTATATATGATAAATTTCTTAAAAGAAACTAATCTAATTTTACCATAATGTCACCAAAAATTTATCCAGTTTTTTTTTTAATATCGTGTAAGGAAAACTCTCCATGACAAAAAAACAGGATCTGGTTCAATTCCATCATTAATTTAATTTTCATGGGGGTCAATGAAGTTAATCTTTGGAATTTGGCCACATAATGTTGTGATGTGACAGTCAAAAATAACATGTATTAAAATTCCTTGTATTATATCCTAGTCCATAGTTTAGTGGTACTCAAAAGGATGTCCTCTTCTATGTGTCCATGTTTTATTACTTCATAGTCTATTGGGGAATTTTGGTATGGTGACATTTGTATGTGGAAACATAGGTTACTAGAGGCTTAGCGTCATAATTCAGTTAACGCACATAGGGTACATAATCAATGTTCCATAATAATGAAATAGAGGGACATAGGGTTTTTGTATGTGATATTAATCCCACCGGGTCATTGATCCAAATTGAAATGGGTTAGCATGGTTCTCTCTCTATCCTTGGAGGGGGTATAGTCCATACATGCCTAGGGGGTGTCTGTATGTTTCATTTTCTTAAAACCCCAATTATATTTAAAAAAACTCATCTTAATTCATAATAGATAGATAATAGTATACCACCAACCTCGAATAGTAATATTAATAATAAACTATAAACCACACAATATGGAAACACATGAGATAAAGATACTCAGACATGAAATCATATCAAATCACAGATTATGATATATCTCACTCACCTATGACATATCTTCCATATCTAATATCTATAGTTATAAAAAATAATGACATTATATTGGGTCTAGAATATGATAAACTGTATATATATTAATAATATTTAAACATTTAATCCATTCATTGTGTGATTGATCAAAAATATTCATGTTTAAATAAATAAATTAATATTTGTGATATACATATCAATTTAAATATCAAAAAAATTAAAAAATAATGCCATTTTTAATCCATAAAATGTTATTCTTCTTTCACATAACCCCCAGAAATGGGTCATTAAATTTACATGAAACATTGCAAAAAATATAATATTAATAATACGAAATTTTCTAAATCATCAATATAATAATTCCCAATTTTCTATTATATTTGATTTTGGTACCTATCATTTTTTATTCAGACCCCATAATTTTTAAAATCTCTTTATAAAATAAGGACCAAAAATGAAAAAACCTGTTGTAGATTTGAGACCTCCGATATTAATTTGAAAATATTAAATATAGAAAAATTCAATGTTGAGCATGGTTCTTCTTACAACTTCTTAATCATGCTATGAAAATGTATCCCCATATATATAACCTAAATAAAAATTAGAAAAATTAAACATAAAATTACTTAATATTTTAACAAATTATTTTTGAAAGATTAAAAATGGTTCAAAATGCAACATTTTATCTAATATAGAGGTTAATTCAACCATATCTAATATAAAGTCATGTAAAACACCATTTGAATTAATGTTTTCAAATTAAATATATTTCCAAAATCCATCAAGGTGTGATCATCCCATTTATCTCCAACGACTATTTGACATTCACAAAACATGACTCAAAATGATTATATAATAAAATCTTATACCCACTAGTTTTTCATAGACATTTGATACCTATATCTACCAAATCCCCCAATAATTACTGATATCCATTTTAAAATTGAGATATAAACCATAGGTAAATATCAAAAACAATTTATATTGGAACCCATGAAATTGCATAACCACCTTTGGAAAATGAATTTATCAATATGATAACATTAATTATTTTTTTCATATTTGTCTACCATTAACCACATCACTACACTCCGTTTTATTTATCCTCTAAAAAAATTAACACTAAAACAGAATAAGATTTTCATTATAGTTGAATCCCCCAAAAAAAAGTATTAAATTTTTTGACTAAATAATATGTCAAAAATCATTTATAACTAATATTCATAACAACTATAGAATGGTTTAATGATTGTTTTTAATAATCAGGAAAATAATTTTGGGTTGGTTTAAACTTCCGCTAAATAGTAACATGATAGAATTTTTTTGATATACTAATTTTATTTATTTTTTCATTCATTTATTTATTATTTAATTATTATTTACGTATTTAATATATATACATTATTTACTATTTGCTATATTTTTCATAGGAACTTGTCAGGAAAGAATGTATCTACTCTAAATAAATTGAATATATATTTTTGTTGGCTGATAGTGGAACCTCTTACCCTTTGTTTATTCTAGATTGTCTTTACCAATCCAATAAGCTCTTCATATGGTGAGTAAAAAAATTTAATATTAATAAATATAAATTTAAAAAATAATTAAATAATATATTAATAATAAGTATGAAAAAAATTAAAAAAAATAAATATTAAAATTAAAAAACATATTTAATAATTAATAAAAAACTATCAAAAATTCATTAATAAAGAATAAACAATTTACTAATAAATAAATAAATAAATAGTAAAAAAATAATAAACAGTCATTAATAATTTATTAATAAATATCAGATAAAAATAAATAAATAAAAATATATTATTAAAAAAATAACAGATAATAAATATGTAATGAAGAAATAATACATTAATAAAAAATATAAAATTAATATATGATAAATAAGTAAAAATTTTGTAACATTTATATTGATTAATAATATGTAATAATTAAGTGAAAGATAAATAATGTATAATAAATCTATACAAAACAATAATAAAGAAATAGTTAAAAAAATAAATATAAAATAAATTCAAAAACTAAATGATTAGAAAATTAATAATAAATAAATTTATAACTACTAAATATATAATAAGAAATATACATTTAATTTATAATTAATAAGTAAATAAATAATTAAATAAATAAAATAAAAATAAAAAAATTAATAATACATTAATTATAAATGAATAATAAATAAGAAATAAGAAATTAATAATTTTTATAAATCATTTATAATAAGTTTTAAATAAATATAAAATAATAATTTGACGCTTCTTTATTAAAAAATGAAAAATTAACATCTATTAAATAAGTTATAAATAATAAAATAATATGAAAAATTAATTAAATGAATAAATTATAAATAATCCTTAAGAAATATCACTTCTAAAAAATCATCATTAAATAATCATAAATAAATATTTAACAATAAAAATTAATAAATAATAAATTAGTTAAAAATAAATTATAAATGTAATGTATTAATATTAAATAAATACCTAATAAATATTAAAATACAATAAAAAATAAAAAATAAAAAATAAAATATTAATAACAGCTTATTTATATTATATAATAAATAATTATTTATAAATAATAAATGAAAAAATACTAAATACTAAATACTAAATAACACAGAATAAATGGAAAGAAGTATCAACAAATATATATAAATATATAACAAAATATAAATAAAAATATATAAGAAGGCATTTATTTTAGATTAATATATTTCTATGAAGTCATGTAAGTAATTTTATATTAATATAAACACATATTTAATCCCAAGTAAAAATATATATACCGATATAAGATATAATATATATGGACATAAACAGGTATAAATATTCACTTATATAAGTAAAAATTATTAAGTATTAATATATACATATAAATAACGATATACAATTACATTTATAAATAAGTATATATTGATATATATATATATAATAAATTTACCTAGATATATAGAAAGACACACATATATATATATATATAATTAACAAAGCACTAAAACATGGAAAATAATAATATTTTCAATATTATCAAATAAATAGGAATATAAATTCATAAAATTTTATCATAGGCCCTCCAATAATCTTATGAATACACTCTTAAATATAGTTTAAATGTTATCATTTGTTCAAAAATCAATGTATTAGAACCCAAAGCTCATGTTTGGATGACTTTTGGGCCTTTGTAGAGGTCGAAAAAACATTGAACATGGTCCCTTCAGTATAAAAGGTTTAGAAGTCACGAAAAGGTTTGATTTGATATGTGGTAGAGCCCAAATAGACACATGATCAAATATTTTGTAGATTTGATGATCATGTTATTTATTGAACTTTTTTATTTTTTTTATTCTACAAATTATTTTCATCTAATTAACTAATTTCAGTGTGGATCATTTCATAACCTTCAATTTGACTTTTTGGGGGATTAAAATGCAAACTAGATCGAAATATATGTCTAGTTGTTGATGAAACTAGATTTTCAACATATCAAAATATTAATTTCTGTTTTAATTAATTACTAACTAATAATTATAAATGTTTAATAATGAACACATTCCAATTAATTAAAATTTTAAATATTATAAAATTAATGTCTATAAATTATAAATCATTATCACTATAAATTAATCATAATTAGATATATAAAATATATTAAAAAAATTCATTAATTTAGCGGTGGTATTTTAAAATCCACCACCAATAATAAAATAATTTACTTTAAAATATTAAAAATATTATTACCTGCAGTTTTGAAAAGCATCTCTACAAAACCATGATGACATAACTTTTCAAGTATTATTTATCTATGTTTCTAGAAGCCATCGCTAAACCCCCACAAAAAAATCAGTATTTTCTGAAATTTTATAACATGGATATCATTAAACAATTTGTCCAACCTTGCCGATGTGATACATTATTTCCCCAATTATCTTAATTGTATAATTTGAGTCATGAATTTTTGTCACATGGTTTATATTTTTTGTTTATTTAAATTGATTTTTATAATTGATATATAATATATTGTATGATTTTCTATATATATGGATACTTTCTATTTTGGTGTGATTTTTTGTATGGCTATAGGGAGATTTTTTTTGTATTCCATTATTCTTAGATTAACTAATTATTTTGTGGAATTATATTTAGTAATTAGACTATATTGATTGAGTAGATTTGGGTTGACTATATTATGTTTATTTATTGTGCAATCTTTAATTGGAAAAAATATTTTGATCCATGTTATGCTCTCATGGCCTATGAAGTGGCTCCACATGGCTCACCATGTTGTGTTTCCATCAGATAATCAATCAAAGCATTTGATCTGATCCATCTACATGAATTTCATTTGGTGCCTATTTTTATGCCAAATAAAGACTCACCCACAAAAAATCATTCCATGTAGACATATTCACTATTATTTTGTTTGATTACATCCATTAGACTTGCTTTTAGTTTTGAGGTAATAAGGGGGATATGTCATTTTTCTTATTATTATCATGGATAATAATTGGGAAACTAATGATTCTTTACCCTATTTGTCCCACTGATCCCAAAAATACTAATATTTGTTAATCTATTATTCAATTTTATTGATATTTGATATATATTCATATTTCATTGATTATGGATAATGAAACGACATATTAGAGGATCTGAAAATTACTCTATTAATCATAACTACATTTCGGTCAAGAAAACTAGATCTATAATTGAATGCATTTGTCTTCATGTAATGGTTTGCACACTTTGTTATTTGTGTGAATGTGTGAGTCTATCCATGATTTCACTATTCTAACAACTCATGATGGGGTTCATCATCTAAACCCGGTTATGCATGGTTAGCCTCCTCGTATAACATATCTAATTTATCCTTTTTTTCATTAAACTATGTATTTCTATCTAGATGTTCTATGTAACAATTTATTTCATAGGGTCTGTTTCCCATAATTCATGTATGAAAAAAGTGATCAAAATAGTTTTTTATATTGTTTTTCTTTTATTTATTTAAGTATTTTATAAATTCATAATCCAAAATAATGATCATTTTAGTTAAAATTCAGTCATTTTTTATAATTAACAATAGAAATGTTGATTTTAAACAATCACATTTGAATCAATGGGTATTAGTAGTTCATGGGGAAATCCCATAAAACATTGCCACAAATGACCAATATCAGTTACATCTTTTTCATAAAGCATGTGATCTATGAAATTCATTATAGATAAATTTAATTGGAAATATGATTTTAAATTATAGGGAATAAATATAAGTAAGCTTATTGATGATAATGAAATGGTATAATATCTCAGAGGACCAAATTGGAAAATCCCCTCCCAATACACTAATATTAAAAACATAATTACCACAATTTATGTCAATAAATATGTCATTAGTGTAGTCTATAGGTTATTAATTTATATTTTTTAAATAATTTTCCAAGAGAATATTCTTATAAGTACTCTACCGCTGGAATATGGTTGAATCATGAAGCACTATACATAACTATGTTTCTGATTAGTTTATTTTTAAGAAAATATGCATATATACAGTCAAAAATCTATATAGAACCATAATAATCACTCGAATAGATGAATATAAAAAATTAGTTATTTTTGAATTAGTTGTTGAATTATGGGATGAGGAAATGGGAATAATACTATAACATAAATAGATAATAAATTTAAATAAATTAATGATTCTATGATTTATGGAAAAATAAATCTTACAATAAATGAGGAGAACTAAACCTTTTTATATAAATATATTTAAAAAATGATTGTGTTAAAGTTGAGGGTGAGGGTTTGAATGTATGGGGTAGAGGTGATTTCAGTGGTAGAACGAGGGAGAGAAATAAATTGAGGAAACATAGCTAAAAATAAAATAATATATTAATAACACTGTTTTAATGTAAGAAACCATATTATTTAAAGAGTAAATAGCCTAATAAAGTTAAAATAAGTAAAACAGTAATGAATATTCATTAGCAGTATAACGAGAAATTGAGATTGTTGATGAGTCAATTTACTATGATCATTTCACCTCATAAGAGTGGATGTGGGATTAAAATATCTTCTTCAACATGTCTGTTATTATATAATAATTAACAGAATTTTGTGATTTTGAGATGGGTTAGATATTTTTTAGATATAATAGGAAATTTATCATTATAATTATATGTTTAGTTTTAGTAAAACATTAGGATAGTCTTACCAAACCTATCGATGATGTTATATTAGTACATGAGTTCAAAACAAGTCATTTCCCAATGATTCTTCAATTAGAAAGGTTATACATTAAATTTATGATTTTTTCACAAAAAAAAATATCTCATATATAATTTATTTTCAAGATGAATAATCATTTAATTTGTCTATATTTTTTTATGGTAAAATTCATATGAAATAATTGATTGTCTCCAGTGTTTATGGTTTAGATTATACCACAATCTGGAATTGTATTCTTGGGAACGTGATTCATAATGCCCTTGAAAGGATTGGGAATCAAGGGATATTGTGTGATGTCATCCCAAATAGACATAAACTAATTGGGAATATATTTAAGGGAAATCAATACGAATCTAATTTTGTAACTCAACAAATAAGTCATAATTTAATCTTTAGTGTGTTCACTCTAATATTTGTGGATAATCATTGACGTCATATAATGGTGGGGGATATTAAATTATTATGTTTTTTAACAATTAATTTAGAATGGTCTAGATTAATAATTCATAACCCATGTATGATATTTTTCTAATTTTCTTGAAATAAAAATATTTTGTAGAAAATGAATCATGTATGAAGCCTAAGAATCATGAGACAAATGATTGTTTGTTGTTCCTATCCAATGAATATATTTAATTCTAAATAAATGAAGGTGTAAAATGAAAAAAAAATATTATGGAATTTCTTAATAAAATAGTTTTGTAGATAGGCCGAATAAGACTGTATTAGAATCAATTTGATTCATGTTGTCTTATTCCAATTTACATAGGTATATCTAGACAAAGGATGTTACAATGATAGTTTACTTTATTAATCATTTCACATATTCTAATAATGAAAATATGTATTATAATGACATTTGGAACGTTATAACCCTAATATATCACACATTATCATTTACTGATCAATAACTTATGCACGTAGAAACAAATATAATCATTATCCAAAGCCCATAAATATTATATTTTTTGGATATCTAAAGGGTGTTAAGGGTTACAAGTAATGGATAATGAAACCTTGATATCAAAAATGGGGAATGTTTAGTGATGTTGTGTTCTAATATTCTATATTTTCAACTGTGAAGATTGTTGAGAATTGTGTTTCTAATTACATGTCTTTTTTTATAGTGAGGAATCAACTACACCCATAACTCCTAGAGATAAATTCCCCATAGAGAAAAGATAATAAGGTAAACCCATAATTTTCTCCACTAAACTCTTGTTAAATACTAATGGTGATCATTAATCTTATTCAGAAAAAAAATTTGAGGTTGATTAAAAAATTAATTTAATTAATTATGTATCATCCTAATAATTTATAGCATTTTTTCATTATAAATCAATTTAATAGCATTTGTTTCACACAACACCATGTTATAACTAATCATGATCTATTAATATGATACATTAATAAGATATCTATTAAAATAGTGGAACATAATAATTTTAAAACAATTAAATTTTTTATATCTAATGTGTTTTCTTTCATCCAAATGATCTTATAGGCATAAGATAAGATAGAACCCCATTTTACACATTAAAATGGTATATTTTTTTAAAAAAATTAAGTCCTTTTGATGATCAAGGTGTTTTAAATATATTTTCAACACATTTATGATGTCTATTATAAAATATAAACTTTTTATTTATATATTTTTATCCCAATTTACATGGGTTAGATTTTTGGTAAATTTTTTTGTATAATTTTCATGTTTTGATAAACGAGGATAAAATTTTTAATTTAAATGATCGAAATAATATAAGTAATTTATAATATTAATAGATATTTTTTATTATGTTTTTATGTCAAATTATTTAATAATATTACAATTAAAAATCATTTTGGTCATTGGAATCAATTTCAAAACGAATTTGGATCGAAATACAATTTAATCTAATGAAATTTTCTACATTAGAAAACTATTTCCTTGTTCTGACCGTGAGAATAATTAAGTATTAATTAATAAAAAATTCTTGTTAATAATAATGAAATATTTATTCTGTATTAAGTATCACTGGGTCCAAATAATTTAAATAATTTTATTTAATTTTTGGTAATTATGAATATAAAATTTATAATCATTTATTAATAAGGATAATTGTATATCATGTAATTATTGGTAAATTATATACATATTATAAAATAAGACAAAAAATGGTCTAATTTGATTGTATGTGTTTGTATCTACCAAAATAATCATTTTTCAAAGATTAGAACCCCCATATGTCACTTTAATGAGAGTATGATATATATTAAATTTTATTTAAAAAATATAATGATGTCTTATTCATATTTTTAATAACGATATCATTTTTAATATATGTTTTTATTAAAGATAAATCTGACTATAAATAGACATTTGAAGCATAAATGAATTATATTAACCACGGTAATTCATTTTTATCATTTAAAAAATAAATAATTACGGTAACATATTAAACAATGATGATGTGTTCATTTTTTGAAATAATTTATATATCAAATAATTGATATTAAAAATAAGAAACTAAATTTAATTTGAGAAATATAATGTCATCCATGAATTTTCATTCAAAATTAAATAGTTACTGATATTTTATATGTTTTGGTACGAATATATCATGTTTTCTAAAATACAATTGAATGAAGAGTCGCAAAATTATCATTAATGTTACTTTAAAATAAATAATATATTCATAAATGATTTAAAATTCAGAAAAAAATTCTACCAAATTATTGGGATTATGATATAAGAATTAATAATTGACCCATTTTTTTTCTATTTTAATTTTATACTAACTTCATCAACATTAAATGACTACTAATACATTTTTCCACTATACGAGTTAACAGGTTCTTATATGGATTAAACAAAACGATAATTGTACGTATATGAATCGAACATGTAAAAAAGTTATGGTATTTTTGTTATTTTGACCAATAATAATATAATAATCTAAATAAATGAATTTTGAGACATTTTTAAATGAAAATAAATTTCTATTAATTTAATATTTTGATTGTTTTCCATAGTTATCGTCACCTAAATTATAATAGGGAACCTAATCCCTCACCTATTCAAAAAAATTAATCCTTATATCTCAACTAAATCCTTAATATTTATCCTCCCAAAAACATAATATAATTTCTATAGATCTTGGTATTACAAAAAGGCCAACCCTAGATCTCTTTAAAAGGTGTCTAAAGGAAGCCCACCAAAGAAGAGGTAATCGTTTTTACTAATTCATTCATGTTATTTTCTTATTATAATTCATATTCATGTGAATTACAATTAATATATAAATAATAAAAATAATATATATGATAATAAGTTATTGTGATAACTATAAAACCATTATCCTCTTTTTATCCATCCAATTAAAAATGAAGGCATTGAGTGTGTGAACATACGACTTAATCTCTCCATGCCGTGGTGTAATTTGTTTTTCATCACCACATTATTTTGAGGGGTATTATGATGGATATAATTGTTATAAATAAAAAATATGAGATTATATTAAATCTGAATAATTAATATACCATCGAACTCTATACTCATTCACCATTAATGGAATGATATTGTAGCTTGTGCCTACATATGACCTAATGTCTCAACGATGGGATATGATCCATTTTCCGTGATAACCATTAAAGTAATTGTTATAAAAATGTATAGAATAATCAAAAATAATATATATGTTCTTAATATAATTATGGATATGAATGTAATATTTCATATGCATACGAAACAAGACTTACACGATACGACATGCATAAGAAAATGAAGTAGTTAACAACTAAAACAAGAGTTATAACAAAATATTATTAACAAAACGATATAAGAGGATCATATATGATATCATAAATACTGATATGGTTATGGTATAAATTAATAACATAATTGCTTCCATTATACATGATATTAATAGACATTCAACTAAATAAAGTGCAATACAAGGGTTAACATCTCAATCCAAATATCATTCAGTATTGATTATATGTATGTATCTAGTGGGGAATATTTATAATCCATGTAAATGTCTCAAAAAAAGTTTTCCAAAATATTCATACTATTTTCAAAAAAAATTAAATTCTTTTTACCATGTATTAATTTTTTAAAAATAGTTTCAAAGTAATATTTTTATCTTTTTCCAAATGGGATAATTTTTAATTATTTACAAAAATACTAAATAAATGTTTTTGATTATATACAATGAGAGGATTTTACATTCACCCTAACACCTTAATATATAAAAGCATACATAGAACATCTGAAATATTCTTTAAAATGAAAAGGTTGTATTTTAAAAATGTGTTTATTTTTAAATAAATAATTTTTGAGTAAAAATGATATTTATCCCACTAAAATTTTAATGATTTCATTGTTTTATATTCACCTATGTCAACATAAATTCTTGGATAATATTATTGGTTGTGTTTGATATATTTTTAACCAATATTTTATATTTTTTTGAATATTTTAGGATAAAATTCCCTGTTGATGTGTGTTTTTTATTCCATTCAATGTTTATTGTTGAAATATTCATATTCTGTACGCAATGTTTTCAATAAAAATGTTAATGTTGTTTATGATTTCATATAATAAGTTAATTGTACTTGTAATTTGACTTCAATGGATTGTTATATCTCATCAATGCAATTATATATTTCATTAGAGATACTAATTTAGGTTTTGGTTGAGGACTTATACATTTATATGTTGTGTCTTGGATGAATCCCTGACAATATGTTTATGATTTCCGGTTTTAAAAATTCTTTCTTTATGATATTAGTTTTTGATATACCCTGACATTATTCAATTATTAGAATATCCTTCTATTGATTTATATGGAATTAATTTAATTTAATTTTTTATTATAATGGGTCATATTATGTTTAAATGGATTTTGTTTCTATTATATACATTTTCATAATCAATGTACTTATTTATTCATAAAATATTTCACTATTTACATACCCTTATTGAGTATCTGAGCCCACCGAATTATTTTGTTTTATTTTTTATAGGATTCTAATGAGTATTATGATTTATATACATGGTTAGATAATATAATAATGGTTCTATAAAAGTATTGAAAATTTTGTAATTTATATTTTCAATAATAATGTAAAGTACATGTATGTAATCTTATTTCCAAAATGCATTAAATGATAAGTCCATTAGGATTGGAGTCCTATATCTGTTCCAATGTAATAAAGATAGGAACTATCTCTGAGCATTGGTTTTGGGGTAATTACAGTTGGTATTATAGAATGGTTAATATAAATTTTGGAAACGATATTTAGAAAAATATAGATTATTGAATCATAACCACTATAACAGAGATTGAGATTATTCCTAATAAAATCATGAATATTATTTAGATATTAGATATGTCTAAATTTTAAATTTAGGATATGTGAATCACTAGTTTTAAAATTTTACTATATGTTTCATAATTTTGTGACATAATCTAGTGTATTTCTAATAAGGTAAATCAATCATAGTGTAAGGAATGGAATCTATATCACCGTGCATAATCTATGTAGGTATTTACCTCCAAAAAATATAATGATGTTAGAGATATATTTGGAACTAGTACTGAAAAAATTATTACCTTACTAGGACCACATAAATTAGTTATGAACAATAAACATAGTATTATAGAGAATCATGAGCCAAAAAATAGAATAAATGTTTTAGTTATCTATAGGATACAACAAACTTCATCATTTAATTGGGTTACCAATCCATTTGCTGCCAAGAAATATAAAAGTTCCTTACAAAATATATTTCATTATTGGGGATGTTAAAAAATCCATATGGTTTTCATGGAAATTTATCATATCTTGGGAGATTCAGATCAATGGTGTTCATTGATTCATACATGTTGGATGTTTATGAAATAGAAAACATGTAATGGAAATATTTTAATGAGATATTCATAGAAAAGGTATGAATCATGAACAATGAGTACATATGAAGGGGAAATTTTTATGACTACTGAAAAAATTTGATGATAATGTTGTTACATATGATGAAAAATTTACATGTTCAAAAAATAATGATATGTTCTTCATAGAAAATCCAAAGGGAATGATCGATAAATTCATCAATGGGTTAAAACTATTAATCCAAAGGGATCTCATCTCCTAAAACATTTTCAACATATGATGACACAGAATCTTGTGGTACTAATATAAATGAATAATTCTATATGTATTATGATTTTAAGGTAAAGAATGAAATTAATAGAATGGTTTTGAAATATATTGATTAATGTAAAAAAAGGAAAGAAGGTGTAACATCCCCAAATGATACAGATGTTAAATGACTAAATGATATGACTCATGTCAACAAGGTGAACCTTACTTTTGGGTATCCTGTCTGATTAGAACTCCATAGTTAAGCGCTCAAGACCTGGAGTAGTGATCAGGATGGATGACCTCCTTGAAATTTTATTAGGGTGTGTGTGAGGGAGGACAAAGCACACTAAAAACTACATGTGTTAGATTTTGGTAAATTTAACTAGTCAGCTGACCCGTTCAGGCCCATGGGTGGACCCTGGGGTGGGCCCTAGGTGTCTGCAGGGAAACTGGTGGTACCGAGTAGCCCAGGACCCGACGACCCTGTTAAGGCGGGTGTATGTGCTGTCACCGGGACCCAGTTGTTATATTTGGTATCAGAGGTGGTAACCAGCCTTAAGTGTAGCGCACTACCTAGGTTGAGATGTAGGTCCCCCAATGAGGGCGTTGTGCTCTAAAGGGAGGGTAATTGTAACATCCCCAAATGATACATATGTTAAATGTCTAAATGATATTACTGATGTCAACAAGTTGAACCTTCCTTTTCAGGAGCCTGTCTGATTAGAACTCCATAGTTAAGCGTGCTGGGCCTGGAATAGTGATCAGGATGTGTGACCTCCTTGGATGTTTCTCAGGGTGTGTGTGAGTGAGAACAAAACACACTGGAAAGGACAAGTGTTGGCATGTAGAAAAATTCATTAGTCAAATGACCTGTTCTGGCACATGGGTGGACCCTGGGGTGGGCCCCACATGTCTATGGGGCAACTGGTGGTACCTGGTAGGCCAGGACTCGATGACCATGTTAAGGCGGGGTGTCTGTGTTGTCACTAGGACCAAGTTGTTACATAAGTATTTTCCAACATGTGAATATTGTGTGAAGAAACAACCCAAAAATTTCCTGAAGCAAAGCATGTTTGTTACAAGTATGGATAGAAAGGTCACCTTACTCTTCTTTTTATGGGAATGAAGAAGCTGTAAATTTGACCTTTCTCAACTATAAGGATATGGGAAACTATATAAATGAATTCACAATGGTTTATGGAAAAAAATAAATCAGAAAAAAAATGGATCAAGGGCAACATTAGGATATTACAATAATAGATTTAAAATAATTAATGTATTTCTATTTTTGGAATCATGAGTTGTGGTATGAAATTCTAGTTATAAAAATAATGAGATAATTTTTTATACAAAAATACCTTTTCTCTGTGGTTTTGGAAGAAAGAATGTTTTCATTAATGTTTTTAACATGATTTGGGTATTTAAATACTTGGTATGTGAAAATATGAGGTACATTATATTTTTTAGGGAATCTAATGTAATTTTGATTTTTGAAAAGTAGTATACTACTTTCTAAATTTAGAGATCTTGACCTTTTGGACTGGATATAAAGATAAATATTTATAAGGGTTTTATGTAGAACATTGGATGAAAAATATATTTTACGGTGTTTATAAATATTGGATAACTTTTCTCAATCATATTGGTTTTGTAAAATATTTGAGATAGAAAGATAAAATTTTCACTCTGTATGGATCATAATTGAATTTCGGTGCTTCAAGCCTAATAGAAATTTATTTTTATATTACTTTATTAGATTTAATGAATAAAATTACTAGGTACTTTTTCATTGAATTTCCATGTACTCCCCAAAAGAATGAAGCAATATGAGAATAAAAAATGAAATGTATCAGATAATATTCAAGGATAATTTTTTAAATATTAAATATAGTATTGTTTTTATAAAAAACATACGAGGATTATAAAAATGTAGTTTTAGAAAAAGGATAACCTGTAGGATGGGATAAAACCTATCACATTTGGAAAGGAGGTGAGACATGAACCCATATATGAAGGGTTACAAGGGTTAATCACTATGCATTTCCCAACGTGATTTCTTTGTCACTATAAAATACATTTCATTATCTAAATTATTTGAAATACAAAGAATATGTTCATTGAATAAATCCTATAAGATGAAGATAAATAAAATAATTTGGTTTTTTATGATCTTTTGATGAGAAAGATGAGTTTATGGTTAATATTTTACAGTGGAAAAAACTATACAAATCATGTAAATATATTTTAGTATAAAATAAAAAATAACCGTCCCACTATAGGAAAATGATTTTGAAAAAAAAACATAATCCATTTAATAGTTTTTTGGAAATTAATGATCTTTCAACAGATAAATATTTATAGCTTTGTGGTTGTTAACATTCTCCAGACCATGTCCGTTGTCACTATCCATCAAACCATGATAAGTTGTTTTATCTTCTATGTCTATGTTTTCTTACATGGAACCCTAGCTTGTGTTATCTCAAGTGACCTTTATACTTCTATTTCAAAATATTAATGATGACGTTTCATTAAATCAATTTTTTATTTGGGTTTCCCAAATTAGAATGTTCTAGTTTTAAAATTTTATTTTGAATGTAAAATTTCAAATTGTTAGGATTAAATTTATTAATGTTGGGGATAATATAAATCCTGATTATTTTTATCTATGTAATATTTTTAAATAAATTTAATATCTTATATTCCACAAAACATTGAATTTGAACACATGACCATCTATTAATAGGTGACTTTTATAGCCAATCCATTAATATATATGGAATTAATACTATTAACAACTTTATGAAATTTTCAGATATAATTTGTTGAAATTAATCTAATATATTTTATAGGAATAATGTAATATATAATTTAATTTTAATAATTACAAGGTTAAATATTTCAAAAGGTAGTTTTACCACCTTTTGATGGTTCAATTATATTAAATCTAGTCCTAGACACATTTTATTGATTTAATTTGAAAATATAAACTTCTAAATTGAAATCATAATATCATTATTTACTTTCTTTTAAAATTTTGGTATTTTTCATTCGAGTTTAATGTTTTGATGAATAGTGAAAAATTATTTCATTTTAACTGAAAATCACTTTTTTTCAAAATAATATATCTTGTCAAATAATATTATTAATTGGTTTTAACGATGAAACATATTTTTTTCATTTAATAAAATTTTGTTCATTTTAATCAATTTCACATACAATTTTGATAAGAAAGAATTGAAATATTTTTTATTTTTTATTAAAAAACATGTTCTCTCGTTCTATCAATGTGATTATTTATAAATTAAATACTATATATTATATATTTTTAAATTTAGAAAAATGGTTTTCATATTTGTAATAATATGGTATGAATTTTGTAAATAATAATTATTATTATTTTTGGGTACTATGAATAATAATTTTACTATTTTTTGTTAAAGCATTTAAAGGTAAATCAACAAATTAAGGGTCATAATAATATTATAAATATCAAAACATTTCCCTATAACTAGTCCAAATTTCATTATATGAGTGTTTTTAGACCAAAATCATCCTTAGGATAAGATAAATTCTTTTTTACGGTCTAAGGAGTAGCATAGACATTTATTATATTTTATTTATGAAAATTTAGAAATATCAGACTCATATTACTAATAACTATATCATTTTTAAAATAATTTCATAATTTTGTTAAAATTGACTATAATTATTAATTTTAAAGATAAAATATTTATTTTCATCATGTTAATTTATTTATAATTTATAAGTAGTAAATAATTTCATTAAAGGCTTAAACAATGATGATGCAATAATTATTTAAGGATGAGAAAATTCAAATAAATGATAATAATAATGTTGAAGTAAATTTAATTTTATATACATAATTTAATCCATGAATTTTATAGATACATTTGAGAGGATGGTTATGATTTTGACCTGTTGGTTTTAAGATATCATGTTTTATTAAATTTTATAAAAATTAATGTATTTAATTGTATCAAAATTGATATTTATGTTATTTTAAAATAAATAATATTTTATTAAAGGTTATAAAATTAAAAAGAACAAATAAAATTCCAAATTATTGGTTTGAAGTTAAATATTCCATCAATGATATATTTATTGTTGTTTTAGGATTTAACAATCATAATTTTATCATTCACATTGTAAAATTACACATTATCACAATAAGTGTTATTGGGGTTAAAAATGATTAAAACAAAACAAAATGGTATTAATGTGACATACACTTTTATAATTATTTTTAGATAAGAATTTTTTTACTTCTATTCATCTTTACATATAAATGTTTTACTTTTGATCACGTTCCTTTTGAAAATTAATTTATATTAATTTAATATTTTAATAGTTTCCAAATGTTCCCCTACCCTCAATTATAAAATGGAACCTTTTTAATAAAATATTAAAAACACATTAATTTTTCTTGATCAACCAAACCATAACATTTTTCATTTCAAAATACTTATACATATTATGTAAATACTATTCTTACCAAAATGAAAACATAATAACCCAAAAGAAGAGTTCTATGGAATCTCTGTAAAAGAAGATAAAAATATTTAACCAATTAATTCATGTTCATTTCTAATTATACTTATTATTCATGTATATTATTCATTATAAACGAAAAAAATATATAATCATCTTTATTATGAAATTTTATTACTATTATGTGAATACCATATTCTACATTTTATCCATCCTAAAAAATGAGAGCAATGCGCGTGCGTACAAACGACTTATCATCTCCACATCATTGTGTAATTTTTTTCATTGCCTCTTTATTTGGATTGGTATAATGATAGATATATTGGATATATGTAATAAATATTAATTGATATTAATTATTTATAATTAATATACCATCCAATTCCATACCCATTCACCATTAAGGGAATCGTATCATCACTCATGCGTACATATGACATACCATCTCCATGACATGATGTAATTCATTTTACATTTTATCAATTCAATAATGATTATAAAAATGTATATAATGAATAAATATTATATATATGAGAATAATATCATTAGTTGGATTAATTTAGTATATCATGTGTATAAGATATATGACTTACATGAAAAGGCAGTAATAAGGAAATGAAATAGTTAACACCCAAAACTAGGGATATAAAGAAATATTATTTAAAAAATGATATAATAGGATCATATATGATATCATAAATATGGATATTAATATGTTAAAAGTTATTAAAAATCATTAATACATTTTACCAGCGTTTTAATATTTTGCAACTAAAGGAAATTGATAGGAAATAGTTAATTTGACAATCTCAATATTATTTGGGATTGTTTATACGTAAGTATCTTCTAAGGAAGATAAATCATCCATGTCCATGTTTCATAAAAATAATTTTCAAATGATTTTTTACTATTATCCTAAAAATATTAATATCTTTTTATTGTTGTTAATCGTTTTATTAAATATTTTTAATATAATTTTTATCAGTTCCCAAATAAGGTACATTATGACAGTATTAGAAGAAGATACTAAAGAAGGGGTTTTCTAAATTACACCACATGATGGAATTTTTACACCATAATCCCACGTTAAAGTCTTGATGTTTAATTTTCATGTTTTTAATACTATTTTCAATGAAAATTTTTTTCTTCTAAAATATTTCGGCCATTAATGAACTGATTTTAATGAAAAAATTTTATTTCTCTCAATGAAGTTTTTAAATTTAATACTAGTTTTTTAATTTATGACAAAATTATATCATAGATATAATGAGTGATTGATTTTGATATATTATGATACCATCTACCAAATTTTATTGATGATTTAATGATCATTTTGACTATGGATGTTCATTTTTGATACAATTATTGGTCTTTTGTAAAAGTATGTTTATTTAAAAAGATGGGTTTTCAATACAAATGTTTCAGTTTTTTTGTTTTCATATTATGAATCCAATGGACTTATTATGTGATGAGTGGGGTCTACAATATCTTCTCAATGCATCATTAGATCTCATGAGACAAACTAGTTTGGGTATTAACCGAGGCCTTACCCATTTATATATTCTTTCATGGTCGAAGCCATTGGAATATGTTTACGATGTCTTACATTATTAATTACCTCATTTTGTTATTAGTTATTGTAATTATTTGTGATTATTATACTACTATAACATCCAAGTGATTTTTTATTGGGAATTATTTTATTTTTAATTTTTTCCATATAGTGCCCATGATTTTGTTTAAATGGATTTAGTTTCAATTATATGATTTTCCACAATGTTTATGCTTATGAATTCACAATAGGTTATGTTTTATTCTTACCCTTACTAAGAATACAATAAAACCCCTTACATATGTTTTATTTCTCTATGGGTTATAAAATTTTTATTATGATTGATAAATAGTGTTATGAATTAAAAATATCAGTTCTTTAAATGGATTTATGGTGCTTTATATAATAGTTTCAATTATAATGTAATGTTAATATATGTAATATGATTTCTAATGTAGTTAAACATTTCTATCCTTCAGTATTCAATTCTTCTATATATTTCAATGTAATAAATTGTGGCACTCGCATTGAGATACTGATTTCAAGGGTGTTTATACATTATGAACATACTAGAGATAGGGATACGAGATTTGTGAGACAACCATCTTGATTTATCCTGGGTTATGGGGCTGGACACACATTTATTTTATCTCAAGAATCATACAGTGTGGAACAACAGACCTATATGAAATATGTTTTGTGAAATGAATGTAGATAATAGATAGTTACCCCATATAATGAGATATACTCCCTTACATTGTATATGATAGGGATAAGTGTTATCAAACTTATGAATATTACAATTATTGTTTATAAGTGGCTATTTATAAGAAATTACAATAATAATAGGGAACATAAAATAATATCTAGGGCCCGATTGGTCGAAAAATGATTCCACTATTTTGAAGGGATTTATTATAGGGAAATACTCACCTACGTCAAAAATTCATTTCTTATATGGTTTTGCTTTAATTTTTCATCTAATTTTTTTTCTTGAAAATATATGTTGTTAAAACCAAAAAATATATGATTTTATCCATGAAGAATTATCTTATATGAACTATAATGAAGTTTTTTCAAATACATTAAAAAATAATAAAATATTCATTTAAATGAACTCTTATATATACAATAATCATCATGGGAATGGTATAGATCGTTTGATTAATTTATGAAAGAATTTTATATTAACAGGAGTATGTTTTATACTTGTTTAATTTATTGTATATTAATCATGATTTTATTTTACTTCATTTATATATTGATAGAAAGGTCATAATCTATAAAATTTAGGGCTCGTAAAGCATATTATGGGAAAACATGATTCTGTCTATGAGATATAAGATCTATGAAATGAGAAAAAAAATAGAAATAATTAGTGCTAGAATTAATCAAGCATTACATTTTTCATAGCATGAATATGTAAAATAGTTCAAAAATATTTATTTCTTTGATAAAAATAATATAGTAAAAACACTATAATGAAATCAAACTAAAATTTCATTATGTTAGTCCCATAAAAAAATTTGGAATTCATTTATGAATAATATCCCTTGTAATAGTGTAATGGTCTGTCTTATATATGAAGTGGCCCATTCTTGGAGAGATATTTCATTTTCTATGTGTACATTGATCAGGTAAATAGGGATTCCCGATAGACCACATTGGAATGATTTTATATTATTTTTCATTGGTATTACTCAATAAATCATAATATAATTAATATATATGGAAAATAATAGTTTTTTGTGTGGAATTAGTCAGATTTTTTATTTCAATTATGCTACTAACATTGTTACATGTAAATTCATTATATATGTTGTGTTATTATAGAACATGGAGGACCGATATGCTGGTAATGGTAAACTTATTATATAGATTCACCTAATACCACAAAAGTGTAATATATAGCATTGAGGGTGGAAAAAATAATATGTTTGTATTAGAGGTTTTATTGAGGAGTAATCATTATCTATTGAATGAATTATCGTTTAATGTGATAACCAATCTAATATAGATTTTTTTTAAAACTATGTTTTCTATGATTGAGAAAATGTCATTATTATTATACTGCATGTTTAGAGATATCATTGAATCATAGATGGTGTATGTCACCACAATTCTCATAAGGTACATCCTAGTCTATAGATTAAATAATGAAAATCCATTTTAAAATGTAAAAAATTAATTATAAGTGATGATATTTATATTAATTATGTAATGTTGGTTATGATAAAAAAATAAATAAAAAATTTAATTTCAAGGTTGATATTTTTTTGAGTTATGCCTAGATATTTTATGGTTTATACTGAATTTACATTTTTTATCAATAAATAAATATTGGCTACTTAGATACCCTACATGAATGGTTGTTTACAATTTACATGATGTATATTTCTATATTTCACCTAGAAAATTCGTTTTTATTACAATGTTTTTTTCTTTTCCATTAATTTTATGGAATGATCATTAGTTTTTGATCTAAGAAAACTAAATAAATTTTGAATGGCATTGACACACTTCTTCAATATTTTATTTTTTATTGAATAATTTAGATCCCCATGTCAATCACTTTGCCTACTGTATGACTCCATGTTTCAAAATCAGATATGAGACATTCAGTTACTCACATGGTCATTTTTATCAAGGATATAATTGTGGATTTTATATTCATCATATGATTGTGCCTACAAATGACTCTATTGACCACCATCATCTCAAAGAGTTATAATCTCATTAGGTTGGATTCATTTCATCAATTCATTCTATTTTTCCAGAAAATAAAAATAAGAACTAGTGGTTCTTAATTAGATCCTGACTAAAAAGATGGTAAAGAATGGTTTCCTAACCCAGCTTCTCCCTTCTATCCCTGGCACTCACACCTCCTTCAAATAGTTCATTTTTTTAAAGACTTTTTGGGGGCTCATGGTTCATAGATAAAGGATAACAAATATATCTATTTGAGAAACAAAATGTGACTCCCTTCAATATTTTCAGGATTTGTCATAAAACAAACCTCTATAGGTGAATGCTTTTCTTCTAATATATGGTTTGTTATTGTATCCCTATTTTATATATGTTTTATTATTTCCAAGATTTAGTGACACTATCTACTCATAATGTGGTTTATCACTGCCAACTAGTTCAACAATGTTAGAATACATGGATAGATTCATTATTCCATCATCTTTTTGTTATCTATGTATGTATTTCATTCATTAATTTCTTTTTTAATAATTTTTTCCATGAGTGTTGTTATCTCTATGAATCTAAAGTCAACATTATTCGATTAACATTATATCATTGTGTTAATTTAATACAATGTGTTTTCAAATTACATTATTTTGATGCACAATCATATATTTTCAGAAAATTAATACAATATTTTCTAAACATGACCACTTTTTTGTTTATTTCATAACCATCACATAGGTAACAATGGGTTATTGATATTCTTGGTAGTAACTATGAAATTTGTTTTTTATTACCCAAATGGATTAAGACCTAATGTGAATTAATTTTTTTAGTCTTTTATAGACTATACAACCTCTTTTATTTAAATATTTGTTTTTTAAAATTTATTTTAAGAATAATAAAAATAAAAATAAATAAAATACACATGTTATAATTATTTTTAATGTATTGTAGGGTCAAGAATACAATTTCATAATCCTCTCTTCTATAAAAAATCATTGGATTATTTATTTTAATTTAATGATGAATTAAAGGAATGATTATTTGAGTATAGTGAATGTATGTGAGACTTAGTATTTATAAAATATTTCTTCCTAACAAACTAAAAAACATCCCAATATTTTAGAAACCTTATTAATCTAATAATTATTCACTAAATGAGAATAGAAATATGAATTTCATAATCCATGTAGTAAAATATCATGGAATAATTTCCAAATCTATACATAAATTGATATTTCACTACCTCAAAAAATGTTCATTATCTCTACAAGATAGAGACAATCATACGGTCATCCACAAATAATCCGTTGGAATGATTATTTCCATTATATAAAATATAATTTAATTTAAACTGCATAAACAACATCGATTAATACAATCAAAATACATATCAATGTTTAATGAGACTCTAAAAAAACTAGAATTATAAAAAAGAAACTAGAAATCATCTCTTGGTAGACAATAAAATCCCATGATGTATCAATTTACCAACCCTTTGCGATCCCAAAATGAACACATAATGGAATATGAGAGCAGAATCACCTACTATATGAACATAATGGGTGAAAACAAAAAATAGTATAAGCATACAGTGATCTATAAAAACCAGTAGGATTCTACAAAATATTAAATGTTACAAATTCATAAGGTAATTAAAAATGTTAAAAATGAGTAAATTATATAGATTTTAAGGATTAGAGAAAAAAAATTAAACATTTCAAAGTCATTTTTCAAACTAAACCTATAAAATATTATATTTTACCATCTAAATACTAAAATATTTCATTAAAAACATTGAAAAAAAATTCCCGAGATATATTCATATCAAAGAGAGAAATGAGAACATGTAACATATAACAAGAGAATTATATGAGTCAATAATATAAGAAAAAGGTTTATAACTCTAGTGAAAAGATTAATAAAGAGAATGAAATAATCAAGAAATTTAATTATCTTTTTAACAAGTGATAATGAATACTATCATGTATAGAGTACCATATATGTGGATTTAATGTGTAAAAATTTTGTATGATCATGACCCCACTATAGAATAGCTAATAAAAAATAGTGAAAGCTAATTTCTAGGTATACATATTGTCTCACATTTCTCAATCAAACTAGTCTCATTCACACCTTGTTTTATATTCACACATCAAGATCCCAAAAATTCATGTTCTCTAAATATCTAATAAACGATGTGTTATCCTACCTGTGGAGAATATATATTTATAATTACTTCAAATAGTATAGTTTCTATTGACACATAAAAATGGTGAGTGATATAATCATGTTATGGGGATCATAATGGATATCCATTTCAATATCAATCAATGTCCCATTACTTCAAAAACACATTTCCCTCCCAACCACGAGCTACCTCAATGTAAATAATCCATTTTATAGTAGCCTTCATCACATTTTACATTATTGGAGAATGATACATTAATGGATTTTTACAAGAGAGGATCATCATAAATGCCAAACTATCCATCAAACATCGTCCATTTAATTCAAAAATTTTCCTATTTTCAAAAATTAAAAGTGTATCTTTACAGAATTCGTTTAAAAAATAAACATGGTTTTTACAAATAGGCCATTAAAATAATAATTTATTTCAAAAAATGGAATTCAAGGAGTTTTTACAATTTTAAAAATCATATGATCAATTTCAAACACATAGTAATACCATATTTACATATGAAGAAATCAATAATTTCAAATTACCAAATAACACTCATTTTATAATATAGGTAACATCATTCAATGATGATTCGTAGTCATTTAAAAAATTCAATCATTTGATACTATTTATAAAAAATGAAATAGTTTAACTCATTTCATTTAAATAATGATATTATATTTTATGAATAAACCTCTAACAAAATCCATAAATTTCAATAAATGTACAAATTTATGTTTATTTAAAATTAATCCAAACAAACATGGAATTCAATAATTCAAAAAAATGTGAGAAATATTATGATCATTAGTATTTCATTCATTCCATTCTCAATTCAAAGAAAATATTGTCAAAGAAGATATCATAATCAATTTAAAGGGTAAAATTCTTAGAATAGGTCTATGAAAGAATGAAACATGTATCTATGAATTCTCAAGAATCAATTAATTACTATATAAAGGAAAAAATACAACCAAATTTTAATATCTCGTGTCAAACCATAACGGATCCAAGATATGTCATCTTCAATAGAGATTACTATATAAAATAATAGAGATTAAGATATATGTAGTAAATTATCATAGATCCTAGATTATATAAAAACCATGAATGTAACAACAAAAACAAGGCCATCATGGACACTATGATGAATGAATCTAAAGATGAAGAGTAACCAAAGTATTATATGATAATACCTTTAAGAAAGTGAATTACAACATCGAACGAAACATTAATCCACCTATAAATGAGGAATACTGACCAAAAATGACTCGATAGGGCTATGAAAATCAAAAGTACCTATTTATGTTTGAGGGGGGTGATTTTTTATTAAATGGTGGGGATTTTAATTAAAAAAATTGGTCATTAAATGTCATCAACAATTTTTCTTAGATTTATACACATGGTTAGAAATAAATGTGCACCTAATAATTTTACCCAAACTATCAACAATCCCTCTCTATAATGATTCCACAATTATGGGATAATGATAATGATTACACCATTCCCGCTGTTAGTAGGCCTCAGGTTGGTGACTAGTCGGAGGGAATAAAAATTTCACAATATTGGTGGAATTAGCCTATAAAAGAAAATATGATCGAGATATAAGATTAATAAACCACAATAAACTCCATGATATGATATTAAATAAATCCAAACCATCCCATAATGCATGTGAAAAAGATAAATGATAAAAATTAATATCTTAGAATTAACGATAAAAAGAATATAAGCTTATGAAGTGATATAAGAGAAAATCCAAAAGTATGAACTAGAAATGACCATCATGGTCCATAGAGTCTTCATATTAACATGAAAATTGTTTTTATATATATTGGGTGAGCATACAGGAATAATAATTTAGAAATCCAAAGGTTCTCTTGCACTAGTTGAAAGAGCATATTAATATACCCATGGGAAAATAATAAAACCAAACCACATCTAACACATAGACTAACCCTTACCATAACATCAAAAAGTATCTCAAAAAAATAACACATAAAATAATATAATATACTATAAACACATTGATGATATGGTACCCTACACTACATACTCCTTGATTAGCTAATCTCACACACCAATGAAAATATTCATGGAACTCTCACCTCTTCATATACAACACATCTGATCCCACCCACCCACACCTGGTCCATCCCTACACATCAAATCTATCCCGCAAACTCTTCGACCATCAAAACACATCATATAACTCTTAAAAACACCAAGGATATCACAAAACATAACATTCTTCCTACACAAACTTGATAAATCACAACACATCTCATTTTACCCACACTCACCTAGTCCATCACAACCAATATTACCCCGATGACACCTCCTACCATACATCACAATTCTTCCGAAAGATACATGTGACCATAAATCACAAATAATCCTAAAGATAGATGGGGCACACCATTACATCTTTCCTAAATTCACATGGACCATTACCGACATGATGAGGGACAAGGGATGATTTGGTGGCCAGCCATCTGTCCTCCCACTTGGATGTTTGAGAAATAAACCATCCACATGACCATGAGAGTTTCAAAACATATTTCTAGATGTGGGTGGGTTCATATGGAAATCACGTGAATTCATAGTTTCTAAAAATACATAAATACATCAAACAATTCCATCATATGGGCTTTTAAAAATAACTAACCATATAAAAATGTACACAAAATTGATGCCACATATAGATCCATAAAAACACATGAAAAATAAAAATTCCACAATTATGGTTTTTAGACTTTAAAACATTAAATAGAGTCTCTATTTATTCAATAAATTACACACAATCAGTCACTCTAAGTTGTGTAATAAACATTTTTTAGAAAAGAAATTTCATTTAGAAATAAATATTATTTCATTTTTCAAACCCATTAGATTTTATTGATACCTTAAAAAGATAAACAACACGTCCCATATAAAATTTCCTTATCAAACATTACTATTTAAAATTGTTATCATAATATATTAACTCTAATAATACTTGGGTAGATATAACAGAACGCACAAAAAAACATAATCACAACACCACAACCCATCTTCCACATCCACATCACTTTACAACCACATCCAGTTTCACAACCCCAACTGTAACAATTCTATAGATCACATAATATGTTACAAAAAACACAGTCAATGTTAGAAATTGGGAATCATATACAATTTGACTTGATTATTTTAGTGTGTTATCAGTGAAACCCTAAGATCATAGAGAATTTATTTAATTACATGCATATAAATGGTTAATCATTTATTTTTTTATTATGATTCCATTCAATCAAAAAAATAGAGGATTTAAATAAGAATTTTTTGTTGCATAATATTTCAACAAACAACCATGGGTTTTATCAAGGCATTATATCTATATTATAATCATATCAAATCAGATCAAATAATATAAACAATAAAAATAACATCATAATTCACATTCCCCATCAACATTAAATTCAGTTTTAAAAAATTCATTATTTTTATTAATTTAGTTTCAACCATGATCATAAGAGGTGAAAATAGTTAACATATCCCACATGATACACATAATGAGAAATAGAGTAATATTATACTTGGAAGTGACAATGCACTATCCTAAACTTGTTGCACTAAAACATGGGAACATGTATACTAGTAATCTCTGCCAAGAATCAAAAACTAATTGAAACAACTCAATTACATGACACATATGGGGTGAATGATTTGTTACAAGGTGTATCAAGATAATTCATGAGCAAAATTTAATAGGAAGTATATTTTCATTAAATTTTTTGGACATTGAATGATCGATATTAAATATGGTTTCAAATTGAAATTAAATGGGTATCATAACAAACTACATGGTTTACCATTGAAAATACTCTATAACTTATTGAAATTTAAGATTAGACTGGTAGAATTTGAAAGGAAATGAAAACCCATTTATTATATCCTTTAACTCATTTACCATATAAATAATCATAAAAAGGAAAAATTTAAAAAACATGAAAATTATAGATATTTGACAAACTATTGAAATAATTCATCAGTGCAATGACTCATATGTTTCTCAAACACCGAAAACTACCCCAAAACCCCTCATAAATCATTTTTTTTAATTTAATGGTCTTGAAGGTTTAGGATGTCATATTTCATACCTCTCAAATTATTCTTGACCTTGAGAATTCAAAACCAACCAAGAAGAAAATAGATGAACCTTCTCAACAACCATCCCTTGAGATATGTATCATGGATCTCTTCACACATAAAACACTTCCATTATCCAAAACTTTTACACCAAATTCCCACAATAAAAATTCACATAATACTTCTATTATCATTATAATCCATTAATTCCATCTTCTAAGTCATGATATAATCCACTGTAGATTGCAATGAATCACCCAAATGGGATAAACTGAAACCGAGTGAAATCAATCTTGATTAGGAACCATGTATTAAATTTTTTTCATTTTATAAAATTATCACAAATCACACAACAAATATCATTTCATGGGGAGAAATCAGATTTTAGAACCCACCAAGGTCTGGACACACATCACAATGAAAATAGAGAAGGGGAAACTAAAAATAGCTTCGAGAAATGGGATCACATCTACATACCACTACAATGAGTACTCTCCTCTAAGGGGAAACTAAAAATAGCTTCCAGAATTTGGACTTATGAGAGTACTCTCCTCAAATTTTACATTTGGAATGAAATGTAAACAAAAAAACAAGTCCAGAACAAAACAAAATATATGGTTCAAAAAATAAATTGTTTCTATTTGTAGGAAAACAAAACATAAGTCCAAAAAATAATTTTTGAATAATACATTCTATCAAATTGTAATGAAATAAATACATTTGGTTAGAATTATCTATTTTATCGAGTTTTAAAATTTATAAAATTTTCTATTAAAACATTATTTACTAGTAAAATATTCAAGAAACAAATTTTCATAATATTATCTAGAAAAAAAGAACTCATATTAATATAGTTATAGGTACTACAATTATACAAATAAAAGGAACCCATCCACAACATCAAGATATTTTTTTCTCTAGTGATAAATAACTCACTAGCATGGTTTTAAAACGTGTTGTAAGATAACACTTCTTGATGTGGGGAAATATTTTCCATCTATTAATATGTTTGAGTTTTTAACATGTTTCATCAAAATAAAATCAATCACAAAAAACCCAATGAAAAAGATGGTAGTCAAACATTCTCATAAATTCCATTTGGAAAATATTTTCACATTAGAGGAAATCCCACATTTATAAATTTCATGATTTGAGAAAAACAATTTTATTTTATTTCTGAATATAAGTGATTAATCTTATATATTTCTGGTGAGTTATTCCATCAACATAATCACACATTAATATAAAACATTCCAAAACACCAAAAAACTAAATGTATCATCCACCACATATCAAAATCATTTCCCAAAAAAAACAACAGACCCAAACTCACAGACCAACAGAAATATCCAAAAGAAACTTTATGCAACCATATAACTACAACACATGACCATCCGTAAGAAAATTTCATTTTCACATAACTACCTTCTCCATATCATCCTCCACACTACCCCAAACAACTATCACAATTATCATCACACAAAAATCTCTAAACACACAAATATAGGAATTCCATTTCCCATGCCGATATGTTATCCTGTTTCGGAGGCACTAACACACTCAAGAAATTTTAATCACATCATGTATAACAAAATATCAATTATGTTTTTGGTTTCCCCCTATTTATTTTTATGATGTATTAAATCATATAAAACATAAATAATAACAATAATAGAAATTATATAAAGAAAAAAAACATCTAATATTCCATAATTATGTAGCAACTTATATTACATCACCTTATTATTTCACATTATTGCATTCAAATAATTATAAATTTTTTGTGGAATACAGGTTCACTAACAAAATATAAGTAATTATCCTTTTAATGAAGGGTGAGGATAATCTAAAATTCATATAAAGTGTATCATAATCTACAATAATCATATCTCAAGGATGGATTCCTACAACTACGGTTTTCATCAAGGAAAATCAACACATTAAATCAATGATAAAAATGAATCCAAAAACAATAGTCAATATTCATAGATTATTTCTCATGAGATATTATGTGTTTCATTTTAAATATTTGAAGTTTTCATCGACATTGAATACAAAACTATACAGCTTTTATCTCACAAAAAATGTTTAATATTCTTAAAAAAGACATTATATGTTCATATTATTATCACGGAAATACACTTTCAGTATTTACATGAAAGTATATAGATTATTAGTTATTATTTTTTCAATTCAATAATTCCATTACACACACTACATAGTTTTAGATTAATCAAAATAAAACATGCTTTCTGACCATGATATAAAAAACTAAACATTTGGTATTTTTGTAACACCCTGATATTTTATGAAAAATATTCTTTTAATTTCATTAATGTCTTCTGTAGTATGCTACACCAAGATTACCTTGCGCTATACGCAACACCGTATTAGCTTGCAGTATACGTAAAACTATTCTTGGATCATGTTACAAACAATTTTGATTATAGTTATTCTATGCAACATTGAGTATATATATATATTCAATGTATAAATGAAATATGGTTGTATACTGTTATACGAAACAACGAAGTATTCTTGTACACCATGCAACCCTGACTTGGCTTGCATTACACGCAATCACGACCTTCCTCGATAGCGTGTGTTGTACACAATACCAGGTTTTACTAAACAATGATATATTATTATAATATTAATATGAACTAGCCATTATGAATAGTATTAACTAAATATTGAATTTTATAACATTCTTATTCATCTTACACATTTTCTAGAACATGGTATAAGAACAAAATAAATTTTTCGGGTAAAATAAGTATTTTTCAGAAAATGTAGTTTTGCCGCCTTTTGATGGCGCACCTACTTTAAATATAGTTTTTGACATGTTTATAAGTTCAATTTTCAAACTAAAATTCTTCTATGGAATCATAAAATAAAAATTTACTTTGGATAATTTTTTCATATTATTCTGGTAACTTTTATATTTTGATGAATAATAAAAACACGCTATATTTTAATTAAAAAATTATTTTCATCGCAATAATTTATACGGTTAAATTATAATATTGAATTGTTTTAAAGTATAAATAGAAAATATTTTTAACATTTAATATAATGTATTTCATTAGCATTGATTCTACCTTGAATTCGTAGGATAAATCAATTCAATCTTTTGCAATGTTTTAAAGAAAAACTCGTTTTCTTTCGACAACGGGATTAATTTTATTTAATTTCTGCAACTTCTGTGTATTGAATTTGAAAAAATGGATTCCATATTTGGAATCAGTGGGTCCAAATTATGATAATAAGATACTTTTAATTATTTGGAATTATGAATAGTAACTATGGTAAATTTTTTTTTACCATAGTTAAAGGTAAATCGGTAAATTAAGGGAAAATATAATATTATAAAATTACCCTAACACTTGGAAAAATCCTATTGGATGACTAAAAGTCGACCCATATTGCCTAAGGGACGGATTAGATTCATTTAATGGACTTTTGTCCATGAAAATAAGTTAATTATTATTAAAACCAAAGAATGTGACAACATGTCACTTTCTTAAATCTTATAAGTATACTAATTTTATTTTTGTGATAAACTTCATGAAACATCGAACCTGAATATTTTCCAGAAATCTAATACAATTATCTACATCATAGGAATTAATTTAGAATTTTTAGGGATTAAATAATTATCATTTATTATGACACAATGATGATGTAGAATTTGTCTTATTAATGAAATATTGATATAATTGATGTTATAAATACCCAAATAAATGTAATATAAGACTTTTTATAAATTTCACTAATTTTATATGTTAATATTACATGTTATTATTGATTTAATTAACTTTTTTCTATCTAATCAATCTTTTATGAGTTTCACAAAAATTAATTACTAAATAGTGTCAAAATTGACAAAAAATAGTTTGTAAAACAAATATTATATTATTAATTGTTATTTTATTCCTAAAAATATATGGGTCTGCCAAATGACTAATATAAGGTTATTTATATTAATAATAAACAACTTTGGGTTCTTTTATCTTGATTTAGTATGTTTATTAACCTTATTCTGTAAGAAAACAAGAAGACACGGTAAAAGTAAAATTATCTAACTTAAAGTTAAATATAAATTATAAGGTTACAATAGGAACCTAAACTTGTATAAATTATATTGGATGACAGGATTAAGAACCATCCCCACATTAGCTTCGAAATAAATCAATTTGGAGCTATTTAATACCGAATTTGGCTTCATAATAAAATAATATTTTTAGTTATTCTAAAGGTTCCCCTCTCCTCCCTTATAAAAGGGAACCCCCTCCCTCTCTTCCTCACAACACTTTGAGCCTTAATGCTCGGCCAAAATATGACAAATTCTCTTCTCCACTTCCCTAGAAACATCCTAGAGTTTCTGGTCTTCCTCAAAGACCAATTTTAGTGCCCTAAGAGGAGGTCTCAAAGAGGCGCTTCAAAGAAGAGGTAATTTCCGTTACCGATTCTTTCATCTTTATTTCTTCTTCCGCATATTCTTCTTTAGTTATTTCATTATGAAGTAAGAGAATTAGTATCACTCATAAACCTATATGTTATTATAAGTATGAAACAACCCTATTTCACCATCTATCCATCCTACGGAAAACGAAATCACCGCGCGTGCGTACGTACAGAATACCGTCTGCACGCCGTGGTGAAATCTATTTTCCACCAACACCTTACTTGGATGGGTATAATGGGGTAAATAATAACTATATATAATTATTGTAAAGTTATATTGATTCATAAATAGTATACATACACTAAAACACAATTCAACGATCATGAGAACGATATCATCGCTCGTGCGTACGTACGGACTACCATCTCCACAACGCGATGAGATTCATTCTCCACATTAACCATTCATGAATGATTATAAAGTATATATAATAAGTAATCAAGAAATATATTAGATAATAATGATACTGTATTTATGTGTGTATATATCTATGTCATCTACTTAATTCCATTCAACTCAATAAGGAAACGAAAATAACGTTCATGCGTATGTACGTCCTACCGTGTCCATGAACGGTGTATTTCTTTCCATTTACTGATTTATTATATATATGTATATTCTGAATATATATCATATATAAATCATGTTATATATTCTAGAATTAAGTAATCATGATCTAAGTAATCATATGAATAATTACAAGTCAAAACACGGACGACAAATGAAACGATTTTACCCAGAACGCTCTTTATCATGGAATTTTCAATAGAACGGGTAATATAAATCCATAAGTGAACCATATATGATATCATAAAAATGTTTATGATTCTGGAATAAGGTAATGACATTATTTAAATCATTATACAGGAGGTTCGGACACATTCGAAGCAAATCGGACCTAAGGTAAGGAAAATATCACAATCTCATTTTTATCCGAGATTGTTTATACTTTGGTATTTATTGGGGTGTATTTTATCATCCAAATCCATGTTTCCTCAATATTTAATATTATTTACATCCACCTATAATTTTTTAAATCCAATTTTACCCTTCGGTGAGTTTTTAGTAAAAGATATGAAATGAATCTTTTGTCGTTTTTCGTACGAGACACTTTTTGACTTTTCCGACAAAAGTACGAGAAGGATGTTTTTTTAACTTATACGGCAATTTTTGAAACATTATTTCCAAGAAGCTTAATTTAAAATATTTCAATTTTATTTTTGATCAACTTCTTTTAGTTTAAAATTGTATGACATGTTAAGAAAGGAAAAATGTTATTGAAGTAGAAAGGATATTTTCCTCAAGAATGGAGTTCAAGTGTTTTATCAAAATTATTTTCCAACTAAGATAATAAAGGGTTCTGTTTCGATCCCTATTTTTACATGGATTTGATTATGTTGTGATGGAAATATTTTTTTTTGGAATTATTTTATCTTATATGATTTGTTTTATGATGTCAAGATGTTTAAGAATTCCGTTTTTATTACACGGGTTATGCAATGATGTATGATTTATGATTTTTGTGGCACACATAAGAATGGTTTCATTATGAGATGAGTGGGACCTATATCTCCCTCCAATGAATTAGGTAAAGATTTTATATCTCCTGAGATTGACATGGCTGGAATGGTAGGTTATACCGATTCAGTGAAACATGACTGAAACGAGGGTGACTCGGTTCAGAAATAGACTTGGTCCACTAAGATATTCTTGGCAATGAGTCTTGACTAATAAGATATGATTCTCTATGATTATGTGTGTATGCCACAAAGTTTCATGTTTTAAGTTATGATTATTGGGATTTGATTTCACTACTATGATTTATCCCATGTTATGAAATTATGCTATCTTTTGCAGTTTAAGATTTCCAAAATGTTATGTTATTATGAATATGATGTGATTGATATTTCTTTTGTTTACCCTTACTGAGCATTTGAGGTAACCCTTTTATGTTTTATTTTCCCCAGGATATAAAGAAAGTTTTTAGGTAAAAAAAGGAAGATCTTTATGGGAGATGTTGAAGATCTTTCACCACGATTAGAAGATTATATTCCGAGTTTCCAAAGACACTAAACTATTACGATCCTTGTGTGTGTGTTTTTGTTATGAACTAAGTATTCCGAAAAAGTAATGTAATGTCCATGTACGTCAAGCTTCGGGTCTCTACAGTTGGTATTAGAAGAATGGTTTAGTCAACCTTTAGAAACTAGGATGCGAAAACGATAGTGAGATCCCTCAAGATATTTCTAAGGTATGTCTAGGGATGTACCTAAGGTTAAGTATATGTATAGGTTATAGTACTAGAATTACGATAACGATCATAGAATTAAACCTAAGATGTTAGATATTGAAGGTACTCCACTTTTATTATGTTGTTTTCCATATCATGATTTTTTCCTCTCACACTATTCTTTTTGGGTTTTAGACGATGGCTAGAACCCAAAGGGACCGTGTTGATCAATGCAATTGACAATGCAATGATTGTCCTCCTGAATAAACAAATTTTACGGGAGATGGAGTGAAAAATCTTATTTCTATACTTACACAAGCTATGAATCATTCCGGACTTCCAAATGAGCAGAGTGGGGAACAATATTCTATTGAGTCCTTCATGAGGAAACATCCGCCTTATTTTAGTGGGTCGTCTGATCCACATGATGCTGAACAATGGATCCGTACCACTGAAAAGATATTTTCAGTTCTTCAATGTTATGAACATGATAAAGTCATCTTAGCAGTATATCGTTTGGAAGGTGAAGCTGATCAATGGTGGAATCTTATCAAGAATACGAGGAAAAGAGATGAAATTGAATCCATGGAATGGGACGAGTTCAAGAACTTATTCTTCAATAAGTACTTCTCTCATATTCTTCGAACAAAGATGGAGAAGGATTTTCTTGAACTAAATTAAAAGGATGATG
Organism: Viscum album; assembly: GCA_963277665.1. Taxonomy (NCBI): domain Eukaryota; kingdom Viridiplantae; phylum Streptophyta; class Magnoliopsida; order Santalales; family Viscaceae; genus Viscum; species Viscum album. The sequence goes on along the minus strand of OY728163.1, from coordinate 1,686,527,214 downwards.
AATCTGTTGGTATATACGAAGAGTATTTTACAAGGGTTGCAAGGTATGCATCTGGATTTATCATCCAACCTGAAAGTAAAGTTGATCAATTCTTCAGCGGCTTAAAACCAAATCTTCGAAGGGAATTATCTATAAGAGACTTTAGTAGCTATGAAGAAATTATGCATTGTGTTATCAAGGTAGAAATGGATGTTGGTGTTACTTATCCATCTAATAGTTTTGACTAGAAATGAAAGATGGAGTTCAAGGAGAAATTCAGAATAATGCTGAAAAAAATATGAATGTTTCCTTATGCTCAATGTGTGGAAAGAAGCATGGTGGAGATTGTCTTAAAGGGACAAGTAAATGTTTCAAATGTCGAAAGGAAGGTCATCGTGAATTTTAATGCCGCAATGAGGGGAATAATATGTCTAATGATGCAAACAAAGGAAGGGATACACAGAATGAACCTACTACACTTCAATGATTCAAGTGAAAGGAAATGGGGCATTATGCTAATAAATGCCCTAATCCAAGGGTTAGTGATGATCGACATGGGAAACCACATAAGGCAAAGGACAAAGGGAAGTCACATGCGATCACCATTGGTGATGTTGAATATGACAACGATGTGGTAGAATGGTTAAGTGTGTATGTAATGGGATTCCAAAATAATGTTGTATATAGTATTTTTGTTTTGGTCTATTGTTGTTTTCAATAATTTTATGGCATCGGTAACCATGAAAAGTGATTGAAATATTTTTGGAAAGTAGATGATATGCACATAATGAAGGGATAAAGAGAATCTAATATGTTTGATAGTATTCATGAGCTCATGATTGATATAAGGACTAAGTGATATCATGGTTTGAGTATATAGAATTTTGAGGATTTTGGTATGTGTAAAGTGTTAACTTTTAACTACATTCATGTTTTCACTAAGGTTCAATGGGCATTCAAGAGAATACATGATTAAGGCCATTGAATTTTTGGAATGTGACCAACAAGACATATATTATGATATATGGGGATCAACGACGGTATTAAATCTCTGGTAATCGTTTTCACTATATTATGAGAATGGACTGCAGTATTATTGATAAGCCTAAAGACTGGAATGGATTATGTTGTACATAAGTTAGTATTGTTTAAGGATAGAATTTTGTTTCGATATTATTGATGGGATGTTATAGTAATATATTTTTAGAAAAAGGACAACCTGCAGGACGGGCGACAGCCCATCGTGTCAGACAAGGTCGTAGGAATCGAACCCTCAACCGAAGTGAGACTGGCCTTTATCGCCTACCACTGGCTTACAGGAAGTCCCTGGTTAGTAGAAACTAGTTTTATTTTATTAAGCGGTATGATATATGAAGTGTAAGTTCATTTTTGGAACCATATACGATTAATCTAACCATAATATGGACTTATAACTTTTGCTAAACTTTTTTTTGAAAGAGATGGAATGACCCTTAATTCTATCACATGATCTGCTAACACATCACTAATAACAAATTCAACATCATTTCTTTCAGGGATGAAGTGGAAATTGTTCAATTCACGAACAACAGTGATATTGTACCACAATCATGCAAGTATTTCTTTTAAATCATCAAATTTAGGGAAATGATCTTGAAATCCAAAAATGTTGTCCAAGTTCCCTTATATATGATGAATCAGATGGTACCTTAGATGATCACAAATCAATATCTTTGTGATTGTGGGATTTTTCATAGCCATGTTCTCTACCACTCTCCATTAGAACTTGATGGTTATATTTTTGTTCCATATCCATATTTTCACCTATGTTCTCCTACATGGAAACCCAGTGATGAGTTAATTTGGGTAACCATTACATTTCATACTTTTGTTTTTAAAGCCATGTTTTGGTATTCCTTTTTACAATGTGGGTTTCTATTAAACAAACTTTCGAGTAGTAAACCATTTATAACTCTGATGAATTTCGAGGGAGAAATTCATTTTAAGGGGGTAGAATGTAACACCCCGATATTTTATGAAAAATATTCTTTTAATTTCATTAATGTCTTGTGTAGTATGCTACACCATGATTACCTTGCACTATATGCAACACCGTATTAGCTTGCAGTATACACAACACTATTCTTGGATCGTGTTACACACCATTTTGATAATAGTTATTCTTTGAAACATTGAGTATATATATATATATATTCAATGTATAAATGAAATATGGTTGGATTCTGTTATACGAAACAACGAAGGATTCTTGCACAACACGCAACCCTGACTTGGCTTGCATTATATGCAATCACGACCTCCCTCGATAGCGTGTGTTGTACGCAATTCTGGGTTTTACTAAACGATGATATATTATTATAATATTAATATGAACTAGCCGTTATGAATATTATTAACTAAATTATGAATTTTATGACATTATTAGTCATCTTAAACATTTTCTAGAACATGGTATAAGAACAAAATAAATTTTTTGGGTAAAATAAGTATTTTTCAAAAAATGCAGTTTTGCAGCCTTTTGATGGCGCACCTACTTTAAATCTAGTTTTTGACATGTTTATAAGTACAATTTTACAAAATAAAATTCTTATTTGGAATCATGGAATAAACATTTTCTTTTGATAAATGTTTCATATTATTCTGGTAACTTTCATATTTTGATGAATAGTAAAAACACACTATATTTTAATTAAAACCAATTTTTTTCATCACAATAATTTATATGGTTAAATTATAATATTGAATGGTTTTAAAGTATAAATAGAAAATATTTTTACCATTTAATATAATGTATGTCATTACCATTGATTCTACTATGAATTCATAGGTTAAATCAATTCAATCTTTTGCAATGTTTTAAAGAAAAACCAGTTTTCTTTCGACAACGGGATTAATTTTAATTTAATTTCTGCAACTTCTGTGTATTGAATTTGAAAAAGTGGATTCCATATTTGGAATCAGTGGTTCCAAATTATGTTAATAGGCTACTTTTTATTTTTGGGAATTTTGAATAGTAACTACGGTAAATTTTATTTACCCTAGTTAATGGTAAATCATGTAATTAAGGGTAAATATAATATTATACAATTACCCTAACACATGGAAAAATCATATTTAATGACTAAAAGACGACCCATATTACCTGAGGGTAGGATTAGATTCATTTATTGGACTTTTTCCACGAAAATAAGTTAATTATTATTAAAACCAATGAATGTGACAACATGTCACTTTCTTAAATCTTATAAGTATAATAATCTTAATTTAGTGATAAACTTCATGAAAATTCAAACATGAATAGTCTCCATGAAATCTAATAAAATTATCTACATCATAGTAATTTATTTAGAATTTTTAGGGATTAAATAATTATCATTTATTATGACACAAAGATGATGCAAAAATTGTCTTATTAATGAAATATTGAAATAATTGATGTTATAAATACCCAAATAAATGTAATTTAAGTCTTTTTATGAATTTCAATAATTTTATATGATAATATGACATGTTATTATTGATTTAATTAACTTTTTTCTAACTAATAAATATGTTGAGAGTTTCACAAAAATCAATTACTAAACAGTGTCAATATTGACATAAAATAGTTTTTAAAAAAATATTATATTATTAATTGTTATTTTATTCCTAAAAATCAAAGGTTCTGCCAAATGACATAGATAAGGTTATATATATTGATAATAAACAACTTGGGGTTCGTTTGGCTTGATATAGTAAGTTTATTAACCTTATAGTGTAAGAAAACAAGAAGACACAGTAAAAGTAAAATTATCTATCTTAATGTTAAATATAAATGATAAGGTTAAAATAGGAACCTAAACTTGTCTAAATTCTATTGGATGAGAGGATTTCGACCCATACCCACCTTATCTTCGAAGTAAATCAATTTAAAGCTATTTAAAACCGAATTTGGCTTTATAATAAAATAATATTTTTAGTTATTCCAAAGGTGCCCCTCTCCTCCCTTATAAAAGGGCACCCCCTCCCTCTCTCCCTCACAACACATTGAGCCTTAAATCACGGCCCAACTCTGCCAAAGTATCTTCTACACTTACCTAGAAACATCCTAGAGTTTCTTGTCTTCCTCAAAGACCAATTTTAGTGCCCTAAGAGAAGGTCTCAAAGAGGCGCTTCAAAGAAGAGTTAATTTCCGTTACTGATTCTTTCATCTTTATTTCTTCTTCCGCTTCTTATTCATTAGTTGTTTCATTATGAAGTAATAACATCAGTATCACTAATATAATGATATGTTATTATATGTATGAAACATATAACGACCCATACTTTACATACATTGTTAATACTTCAAAATTGAAGCACACTTATTACAACATATGACAAAACCACAAAGGACCATATAGGTATAGTGTCTTTAGAAACTGGGAAACATAAACATCTAGTTCATAAATCTTCTACAGTGTCTCCCATTTATTTCATCATATCTAGGGTACCTTTTAGCATATTCTACTTAATATCCATCTTCCTGACCTGGGGAAAAGAAAACATAAAAGGGTGAGCTCAAATGCTCAGCAAGGGCAAATAAAGGAAATAAAAATCATATCATATCTTTTTGAAAATCAAAACCTGCAAAAGAGATCATAATATCTTAACATGGAATAAATCATAGAAGTGAAAATTAGATCATAACATAAAACTTGAAACTTTGTGTCATGCACACATAATCATGGAAAATCATTTCTTATTAGTCATGACTCATTGCCAAGACTATCTTAGTGGACAAAGTCCCTTTCTGAATCGAGTAACCCTCGTTTCAGTCCTATTTCACTGAACCGGTATAACCTACCGTTCCAGCCCTATCTATCTCATGAGATATAAAATCATTACCCAATGCATTGGAGGGAGATATAGGTCACACCCATCTTATAATGAATCCTTTCTTATGTGTGCCACATAATCATAAATCATACATCATTGCATAACATATGTAACAAAAATGGGATTCATGAAACATCATGACATCATGAAACAATTCATATAAGATAAAGGAATTCATAAAAATATTTCCATCACAACATAATCAAATCCATGTGAAAACAGAACCCTTTTATTATCTTTGATGGAAAATAATTTTGATAAAATACTTGAACTCCATTCTTGAGGAAAATATCCTTTCTACTTCAAAAACATTTTTCCTTTCATAACATGTCATACGACATTAAAATAAAAGAATATGATTAAAAATAAACTTGAAAACTTGTAAAGGAATCTTCTTGGAAATAATTTTTTAAAAATCCATTCATGCCGTATAAGTTAAAAAAAACATTCTTCGTACTTTTGTTGGAAAAGACAAAAAGTACCTCGTACGAAAAACGACAAAAGATTCCTTTCATACATATTACTAAATACTCACCGAAGGGTAAAAATGGATTTAAACAATTGTAGGTGGATAATATTACATATTGATGAAACATGGATGTGGATGATAAAATACACCCCAGTAAATACTTACGAATAAACAATCTCGGATAAAAATGAGATTGTGATATTTCCCTTACCTTAGGTCCAATTTGCTTGGTACGTGTCCGAAGCTCCTGTATAATGGTTTAAATAATGTTATTGACCTATTCCAGAATCATACATATTGATATGATATCATATATGGTCATATTCTTAGCTTCTTGATAGTAATATTTAATTGTTACTTGTTACTCGGGTCTTTATTGCCTTTTGTTCTTATGTGTGTTTTTCCAAATACATTCTTATTCTTCTTTTAAGGTTATAGATACCTTATATCCAGAATGGTGTTAGTGTAACATATATCATATTTATTCATTCAATTTATATAATTACTTTGTAATGATGATCTTGTAGAACGAGTCGCATCACATCGTGGAGACGGTATTCCGTACGTACGCACGAGTGATGATATCGTTCCTATGATTGTGGAACTGTATTGGAATATATATATATTATTTCAGTATCAATATTACTTTATAATAATCATAAATAGTTACTCATTACACCATTATACCCATCCTTGTAAAGTGATGGTGGAAAATAGATTACACCACGGCGTGGAGAAGGTATTCCGTACGTACGCACGCACAGTGATTTCATTTTTCCGTAGGATGGATAGAAGGTGAATTAGGGTTGTTTCATATTTATAATAACATATCAGTATGTAATTAATACTGATGTTATTACTTTATCATGAAACAACTAAAGAAGAAGAAGTTGAAGAAGAAAGAAATTGAAATGATCGGTAATGGATATTACCTCTTCTTTGGAACGCCTCTTTGAATCCTCCACTTAGGGAACTAAGATTGGTCTTTGAAGAAGACCATGACCTCTAGGATTATTCTAGGGAAGTGGAGAGGAGAAAATGGCAGGGGTTGGCCGTGCTTGAGTGCTCAAATTGGTGTGAGGAGGAGGGGGAGGAGGTTCCCTTTTATAAGGGAGGAGAGGGGCACCTTAGGAATATCTCAAAATATTATTTTATATTAAAGTCAAAATCGGTTTATAATGGTTCCAAAGGGTCTTATTTCGAAGCTAAAGTGGGGATGGGTCGAAATCCTATCAACCAATAGGATTTAGACAAGTTTAGGGTATTATTTTAACCTTATCAATTAGATTTAACTCTAAGTTAAATAATTTAACTTTTACCGTGTCTTTTTGTTTTCTTTCCCTATATGGTTAATACACTTACTATAACATGCCAAAAGAACCACAAATTGTTTATTATTAATATATATATATCCTTATCTAAGTCATTTGGCCGAACCTTAGATTTTTAGGAATAAAATAACAATTAATAATATAATATTTGATTTAAAAACAATTTTGTGTCAATTTTGACACTATTTGATATATGATTTTTGTGAAAGTCATAACAGAATTATATGTTCTAAACAAGTTGATTAAATCAATACTAATATATCATAGTAACCTAGAAAATTAGTGGAATTCATAAAAAGTCTCAAATTACATTCATTTGAGAATTTATAACCTCAATTATGTTAATATTTCCTTAAAAGGGTAATTACTACATCATTGTTGTGTCATAAATAAATTCAATTATTTAATGTCTAAAAATTACAAATAAAATAACATTATGTAGGAAATATTTTTATCTTTCTAATGAATATTTATAGTCGAATTTATCTTATGTATAACCCCATATTAAAAATGATTTTCTTATTAAACATTGATTTTAACTATTTTAACCCTTCTTTAAATAAATTAATAATAAATGTCCTAATCTAACCCATGTGGGCCTAAATGGTCATATTTTATTCATAAGGTTGTTTTTGGTCGAATTACACTTATCCAATAGAATTAGGACATGTGTTAGGGTAATAGTAATATCATATTTACCCTTAGTTACCCTATTTACTATTAACCGCGGTAAAAAAAAGTAAAAAGTTACTATTCACCAAAAAATTATTTTTATCTCATTGAACCACATTTTACTTACTGATATCAACCGTGTCTGTCGGATTTTTGAAATTCCATTCACAAAAGCGGTAAAATTAAAGTTTTATGCAAAATTCAGTTTTTAACCTACCACTTAGTGGTTTCACTATTCATCAAAAATTGAATGTTTTCAGAAAAATACCAAAATTTCAACCCAGGCTAATTTCGATATTCTGAGTCCAAAAATAAAGTCCATTTTGAAAAATAAAATTTATAAAATTTCAAAAAGTGGTTATTACTATTCATAACGGCTAGTTTTAATAGCATATTTTTGTTTAGTAAAACTCGGTATTGCGTACGACGCAAGCTATCGAGGAAGGTCGCGATTGCATGTGAAGCAAGCCAAGAAAGTTTTGTGTAGAAAAAGATTTCTTTGATGATTTATATAACATAAAAGTCTCGGGTGTTACATTATACCCCCCTTAAAAAGAATTTCTCCCTCGAAATTCGTCACTTTCTAACAAACAGATGAGGATACTTCTCCCTCATCATATCCTCAAGCTCCCATGTAGCTTCTTCAAGTTGGTGGTTCCTCCATAAAACTTTCACCAATCGAGTGGTCTTGTTTCGTAGGACTTTTTCGCTACGATCCAGAATCTCTATCGGCTGTTCTTCATAAGAAAGATCTTGCTCCAGCGGTACAACTTCTGAGCTGAGTACATGTGAAGGATCTGGTATGTACTTTCTCAGGAGAGATACATGGAACACATCGTGAACTTGAGAGAGATTCGGTGGAAGCGCCAATCGGTAAGCTACCTTCCCAACACGATCCAGTATTTCGAAAGGACCGATATATATAGGGCTCAACTTCCCCTTCTTTCCAAATCTCATAACCCTCTTCTAGGGAGATATTCGTAAGAACACTTTATCACCCACTTCAAACTCTAGGTCTTTTCTTCGGTTGTCGGCATAACTTTTCTGTCGACTTTGAGCTGCTCTTATGTGTTTTTGAATAGATCTGACCTTTTCTGCCATTTCATCAACGAGATCAGGTCCTAATAGCTTTCTTTCCCCAACTTCATCCCACCATGTTAGAGTCCTGCATTTCTTTCCATAGAGAGCTTCATAAGGATCCATCTGAATACTGGAGTGAAAGCTATTATTATAAGAAAATTCCACCAAAGGTAGGTGTTGATCCCAACCTCCTTTGAAATCCATAGAGCAAGCTCTCAACATATCTTCTAGGGTTTGAATTGTTCTCTCAGATTGACCGTCTGTCTGGGGATGATAAGCAGTGCTGAAACTCAACTCTGTATCCAGAGTATGCTGAAGACTTCGCCAGAACTTCGAGGTAAATCTCGGATCCCGATCAGATATAATAGAAAGTGGTACTCCATGCAATCTTACCACTTCTTTTACATATATCATGGCAAGCTGATCTAGAGAGAAATCCTCTCTAATAGGAATGAAGTGTGTAGACTTTGTATGATGATCAACTATGACCCAGATAGCATTATTGCCTTTGGATGTTTTAGGAAGTCCTGTGACAAAGTCCATAGTGATGTTTTCCCATTTCCATTCGGGTATGGGTAATGGTTGTAACATCCCCTTAGACTTTTGTCTCTCAGCTTTAACTTGTTGACAAACCAAGCATCGAGAGACATATTCAGCAACATCTCCTTTCATGCCATCCCACCAGAAGTACTCTTTCAGGTCCCTATACATCTTCGTGCTTCCAGGATGAATAGAGAATGATGAATTATGAGCCTCATCCAGCAGCTCCTTCTTTAATTCGGGGATGGGAGGAACACAAAAACGATTCCTGAACTTTATTATCCCATCACAATCAAGGTTGAATTCAGGAACATTTCTCACCTTCTTTTGTAACTCGACATCTTTTTTCTGTGCCTCTTTAATCTTCACATGTATAGATGGTTTAACATTCATTTGAGAAAGATAAGATTTTCCCCTTCCATTATAATTCCAAGATCCATCCTTTGTAAATCCATAAATATTGGATCTGTTGTGATCCTCATCATGGATAAACTAGCATGGTCTTGTCGACTTAATGCATCTGCCACCTTGTTTGCTTTCCCAGGGTGGTAATGGATTGAGCAGTCATAATCCTTAATCAGCTCCAACCATCTTCTTTGACGCATATTCAGCTCCTTTTGTGTGAAAATATACTTTAAAATTTTATGAACAGTATAAATATCACACCTTTCACCATAAAGGTAATGCCTCCAAATCTTTAATGAAAAGATTACCGCAGCCAACTCCAAATCATGTGTTGGGTAATTTTGCTCATGGATTTTCAACTGTCGTGAGGAATAAGCTATCACCATATCATTTTGCATAAGAACACACCCCAATCCCTTCTTGGATGCATCACTGTAGATCACAAACCTTTCTCCACTAAAAGGCAATGTGAGTACAGGTGCACTGGATAACCTTGTTTTCAACTCCTTGAAATTCTCTTCACATTCCTCTGTCCAAACAAACTTAACTCCTTTCCGAGTCAACTTGGTGAGTGGATTAGATAATCATGAAAAATACTTTACAAAAGGTCGATAATATCCATCCAAACCAAGAAAACTTCGGATCTCAGTTACTGTTGTTGGTCTTGACCATCTTTCGGTAACCTCTGTTTTTGCTGGATCCACAGATATCCCCTCTTTTGAGATTATTTGACCCAAAAATGCTACTTTTTGAAGCCAAAATTCACACTTGGTAAATTTGGCATAAAGCTTCTCCTTTCTCAGGGTCTTCAATATAATTCTCAAGTGATCTTCATGCTCTTCCTTGCTCTTTGAATAGACGAGAAGATCTTCTATAAAGACTACCAAAAATTGTTCAAGATAGTCTCTAAAGACTCTATTCATTAGATCCATGAAGATAGCAGGGGAATTAGTAAGACCAAATGGCTTCACTATAAATTCATAGTGTCCATACCTTGTACGGAAAGCCTTCTTTGGTATATCCTCCCTTTTGACCCTTAATTGATGATACCTTGAATGAAGATCAATCTTGGAAAAGTATTGAGCTCCGCGTAGTTGGTCAAATAAGTCATCAATGTGTGGGAGAGAATATTTGTTCTTGATAGTGATCTTGTTAAGTTCTCGATAATCAATGCAGAGTCTCATTGATCCATCTTTCTTCTTAACAAATAGAATAGGTGCTCCCCAAGGTGACGCACTAGGGCGTATGAATCCCTTATCAAGATTCTCTTGGAGTTGCTTCTTCAATTCCTGCAACTCAATTGGGGCCATTCTATAAGGTGTCTTTGAAATAGGCAAAGCACCTGGTACGAGTTCTATTGAAAACTCAACTTCACGATTTGGTGGAAGACCCGGTAATTCCTCCGGAAAGACATCATCAAACTCCGGTACAATGGGCATATTCTTAATCGTGAGTTTCTCACCAACCATTTGAGATAAATAACCTTCATTTAGTGGAATCACTACCAATAAGATGGAAGAAATTTCCACTGGAAGGTTATGTTCATCCTTTCATTGATATACGATCGTAGATTGATCTGGAATATGAAATATGACTTCCCTTCTTTGGCAATTGATATGAGCTCCATGTAGAGAAAGCCAATACATGCCAAGAATCACATCATATTCCACTAAAGGAAGGATCACTAGATTTGCAGGAATCACTTTCCCACAAACTTCGATCGGAGAAGAATTATAAACTTTTGATGCGACTGTTGTGCCATTAGGTGTTGTCACAGCTAACTCAACATCTAATTGTTGAGGTAATACGGTGATACCCGTAGAAAATTCTTTATAAATAAATGAGTGCGTGGATACAGAATCAAATAAAACATTTGCTACTTTATATTGGATGGTAAGTGTACCTTTCACCACTTCGTTATCGTACTCCACATCGCTGATAGAAATTGCATGTGACTTTCCTTTGTCCTTAGCTTTAGGATTTTGTTGATGTCGACCATCATCATCAACCCTTGGATTTGGGAATTGATTGGCATAATGCCCCATCTCCTTGCACTTGAAACATTGAAGTGTAGTAGGTTCATTCTGTGTATCCCTTCCTTTGTTTGCGTCATTAGACATCTTCTTCCCATTATCACGGCGTTCAAATGCCCAATGACCTTCCTTTCCACATTTAAAACATTTTCTTGTCCCTTTAAGACAACTCCCTCCATGTTTCTTTCCACACTTTGAGAATGAGGAAAAGCTCATCTTCTTTTCCGTGTTCTCTTTAGATTTTTCTTTGAATTCCATCTTCCTCTTCTTATCAAACCCATGGGACTGATGGGTTATTCCAATCTCCATCTCGACTTTGAGAGCACATCGAATGATTTCCTCGTAGCTATTGAAGTCCCTTATGGCTAACGCCCTTCGAAGACTTGGTTTTAAGCCACTAAAGAATCGATCAATCTTACTCTCAGGTTGGATAATAATACCAGAAGCGTACCTTGCAAGTCTTGTAATATTTGCTTCATAGGTACCAACAGATTCATCATCCCTTTGCTTCAATTCAAGTAACTCTTTCTCCATCTTTGTTCGGATAATACGAGGGAAGTACTTATTGAAAAATAAGTTCTTGAACTCGTCCCATTCCATAGACTCAATTTCATCCCTTTTCCTTGTATTCTTAATAAGATTCCACCATTGATCAGCATCTCCTTCCAAACGATACACTGCTATGATAACTTTATCCTGCTCAGAACATTGAAGAACTGAAAATATCTTTTCAGTAGTACTAATCCATTGTTCAGCAACTAATGGATCAGTAGACCCTCTGAAAGAAGGTGGACGCTGCCTCATAAAGGATTCAACAGAATGTTGCTCCTTCCTTTGCTCGTTTGGAAGTCCTGCATGATTCATAGATTGAGAAAGTTGTGTGAGCATGGCTATAAGATTTTTTATTCTAGCTCCCATATCGTTTGGTTGCTCAAGGGGACAATCATTGCATTTCCCATCACATTCCGCATTAACACGGTTCCTTCGGGTTCCAGCCATTGATTAAAACCAAGAAGAATAGTGTGAGCAACACTAATTATAATAGGAAAACCACATAATCAAGGATAAAATTTCACACTTAAGGTTTTATCCTAGGGTATGCATGGCCATTTCTAAAACACTAAGATTGTGTTCTATGCTTAGACTTATCCTTAGGGTTCTTACTAAGGCTTTCACATCCTAGTTTCCAAAGGTTTACTATACCTTTCCTCTGATACCAACTATAACGACCCATACATTACATACATTATTAATACTTCAAAATTGAATCACACTTATTACAACATATGACAAAACCACAAAGGACCGTATATGTATAGTGTCTTTAGAAACTGGGAAACATAAACATCTGGTTCATAAATCTTCTACAGTGTCTCCTATTTATTTCATCATATCTAGGGTCCCTTTTAGCATATTCTACTTAATATCCATCTTCCTGACCTGGGGAAAAGAAAACATAAAAGGGTGATCTCAAATGCTCAGCAAGGGCAAATAAAGGAAATAAAAATCATATCATATATTTTTGAAAATCAAAACCTGCAAAAGAGATCATAATATCTTAACATGGAATAAATCATAGAAGTGAAAATGAGATCATAACATAAAACTTGAAACTTTGTGGCATGCACACATAATCATGGAAAATCATTTCTTGTTAGTCATGACTCATTGCCAAGACTATCTTAGTGGACAAAGTCCTTTTCTGAATCGAGTAACCCTCGTTTCAGTCCTGTTTCACTGAACCGGTATAACCTACCATTCCAGCCCTGTCTATCTAATGAGATATAAAATCTTTACCCAATGCATTGGAGGGAGATATAGGTCCCACCCATCTTATAATGAATCTTTTCTTATGTGTGCCACATAATCATAAATCATACATCATCGCATAACATATGTAACAAAAATGGGATTCTTGAAACATCATGACATCATAAAACAATTCATATAAGCTAAAGGAATTCATAAAAATATTTCCATCACAATATAATCAAATCCATGTAAAAACAGAACCCTTTTATTATCTTAGATGGAAAATAATTTTGATAAAATACTTGAACTCCATTCTTGAGGAAAATATCCTTTCTACTTCAAAAACATTTTTCCTTTCATAACATGTCATACGAAATTAAAATAAAAGAAGATGATTAAAAATAAACTTGAAAACTTGTAAAGGAAGCTTCTTGGAAATAATTTTTTAAAAATCCATTCATGCCGTATAAGTTAAAAAAACATTCTTTGTACTTTTGTTGGAAAAGTCAAAAAGTACCTCGTACGAAAAACGACAAAAGATTCCTTTCATACTTATTACTAAATACTCACCGAAGGGTAAAAATGGATTTAAACAATTGTAGGTGGATAATATTACATATTGATGAAACATGGATGTGGATGATAAAATACACCCCAGTAAATACTTACGAATAAACAATCTCGGATAAAAATGAGATTGTGATATTTCCCTTACCTTAGGTCCAATTTGCTTTGTACATGTCCGAAGCTCCTGTATAATGGTTTAAATAATGTTATTGACTTATTCCATAATCATACATATTGATATGATATCATATATGGTCATATTCTTAGCTTCTTGATAGTAATATTTCATTGTTACTTGTTACTCGGGTCTTTATTGCCTTTTGTTCTTATGCGTGTTTTGCCGAATACATTCTTATTCTTCTTTTAAGGTTATAGATACCTTATATCCAGAATGGTGTTAGTGTAACATATATAATATTTATTCATTCAATTTATATAATTACTATGTAATGATGATCATGTAGAACGAGTCGCATCACATCGTGGAGACGGTATTCCGTACGTACGCACGAGTGATGATATCGTTCCTATGATCGAGGAACTGTATTGGAGTATATATATATTATTTCAGTATCAATATTACTTTATAATAATCATAAATAGTTACTCATTACACCATTATACCCATCCTTGTAAAGTGATGGTGGAAAATAGATTACACCACGGCGTGGAGACGGTATTCCGTACGTACGCACGCGCGGTGATTTCATTTTTCCATAGGATGGATAGAAAGTGAATTAGGGTTGTTTCATATTTATAATAACATATCAGTATGTAAGTAATACTGATGTTATTACTTTATCATGAAACAACTAAAGAAGAAGAAGTTGAAGAAGAAAGAAATTGAAATGATCGGTAATGGATATTACCTCTTCTTTGGAACGCCTCTTTGAATCCTCCACTTAGGGAACTAAGATTGGTCTTTGAAGAAGACCAGGACCTCTAGGATTATTCTAGGGAAGTGGAGAGGAGAAAATGGCATGGGTTGGCCGAGCTTGAGTGCTCAAATTGGTGTGAGGAGGAGGGGGAGGAGGTGCCCTTTTATAAGGGAGGAGAGGGGCACCTTAGGAATATCTCAAAATATTATTTTATATTAAAGTCAAAATCGGTTTATAATGGTTCCAAAGGGTCTTATTTCGAAGCTAAAGTGGGTATGGGTCGAAATCCTATCAACCAATAGGATTTAGACAAGTTTAGGGTATTATTTTAACCTTATCAATTAGATTTAACTCTAAGTTAAATAATTTAACTTTTACCGTGTCTTTTTGTTTTCTTTCACTATATGGTTAATACACTTACTATAACATGACAAACGAACCCCAAATTGTTTATTATATATATATATATTCTTATCTACGTCATTTGGCTGAACCTTAGATTTTTAGGAATAAAATAACAATTAATAATATAATATTTGTTTTAAAAACTATTTTGTGTCAATTTTGACACTATTTGATATATGATTTTTGTGAAAGTCATAACAGAATTATATGTTCGAACCAAGTTGATTAAATAAATACTAATATATCATAGTAACCTAGAAAATTAGTTTAATTCATAAAAATTCTCAAATTACATTCATTTGAGCATTTATAACCTCAATTATGTTAATATTTCCTTAAAAGGGTAATTACTGCATCATCGTTGTGTCATAAATAAATTAAATTATTTAATGTCTAAAAATTACAAATGAAATACAATTATGTCGAAAATATTTTTAGCTTTCTAATGAATATTTATAGTCGAATTTATCTTATGTATAACCCCGTATTAAAAATGATTTTCTTATTAAACATTGATTTTAACTATTTTAACCCTTCTTTAAATAAATTAATAATAAATGTCATAATCTAACCCAAGTGGGCCTAAATGGTCATATTTTATTCATAAGGTTGTTTTTGGTCGAATTACACTTATACAATAGAATTAGGACATGTGTTAGGGTAATAGTAATATCATATTTACCCTTAGTTACCCTATTTACTATTAACCGCGGTAAAAAAAGTAAAAAGTTACTATTCACCAAAAAATTATTTTTATCTCATTGAACCACATTTTACTTACTGATATCAACCGTGTCTGTCGGATTTTTGAAATTCCATTCACAAAAGCGGTAAAATTATGTTTTAGGCAAAATTCAGTTTTTAACCTACCACTTAGTGGTTTCACTATTCATCAAAAATTGAAAGTTTTCAGAAAAATACCAAAATTTCACCCAAGGCTAATTTCAATATTCTGAGTCCAAAAATGAAGTCCATTTTGAAAAATAAAATTTATAAAATTTAAAAAAGTGGTCATTACTATTCATAACGGCTAGTTTTAATAGCATATTGTTGTTCAGTGAAACTCGGTATTGTGTACGACGCAAGCTATCGAGGAAGGTCGCGATTGCATGTGAAGCAAGCCAAGAAAGTGTTGTGTAGAAAAAGATTCCTTTGATGATTTATATAACATAAAAGTCTCGGGTGTTACAAAACAACCCTATTTCGCCATCTATCCATCCTACGGAAAACGAAATCACAGCGCGTGCGTACGTACGGAATACCGTCTCCACGCCGTGGTGAAATCTATTTTCCACCACCACCTTACTTGGATGGGTATAACGGTGTAAATAATAACTATATATGATTATTGTAAAGTGATATTGATTCTTAAATAGTATACGAACACTACAATATAATTCAACGATCATGAGAACGATATCATCGCTCGTGCGTACGTACGGACTACCGTCTCCACGACGCGATGGGATTCATTCTCCACTTTAACCATTCATGAATGATTATAAAGTATATATAATAAGTAATCATGAAATATATGACATAATAATGATAATGTATTTATGTGTGTATATATGTATGTCATCTACATAATTCCATTCAACTCAATAAGGAAACGAAAACAGCATTCATGCGTACGTACGACCTACCATCTCCATGAACGGTGTATTTCTTTCCATTTACTGATTTATTATATATATGTACATTCTGAATATATATTATATATAAATCATGTTTTATATTCTGGTATTAAGTAATCATGATCTAACTAATCATATTAATAATTACATGTCAAAACACGGACGACAAATGAAACGATTTTACCCAAAACGCTCTTTAACATGGAATTTACCAAAGAACGGGTAATATAAAGCCATAAGTGAACAATATATGATATCATAACAATGAGTATGATTCTGGAATAAGTTAATGACATTATTTAGATCATTATACAGGAGGTTCGGACACATACAAAGCAAATCGGACATAAGGTAAGGGAAATATCACAATATCATTTTTATCCGAGATTGTTTATACTTTGGTATTTACTGGGGTGTATTTTATCATCCACAACCATGTTTCCTCAATATGTAATATTATTTACATCCACCTATAATTTTTTAAATCCATTTTTACCCTTAGGTGAGTTTTTAGTAAAATATATGAAAGGAATCTTGTTTCGTTTTTCGTACGAGATACTTTTTGACTTTTCCGACAAATGTACGAGAAGAATGTTTTTTTAACATATACGACATGAATAGATTTTTAAAACATTATTTTCATGAATCTTCCTTTACATGTTTTCATGTTTATTTTTAATCAAATTCTTTTAGTTTAATATTGTATGACATGTTAAGAATGGGACAATGTTTTCGAAGTAGAAAGGATATTTTCCTCAAGAATGGAGTTCAAGTGTTTTTTCAAAATTATTTTCCAACTAAGATAATAAAGGGTTCTGTTTATATCCCTATTATTACATGGATTTGATTATGCTGTGATGGAAAAATATTTTTATGAATTCTTTTATCTTATATGAATTGTTTTATGATGTCACAATGTTTATGAATTCTGTTTTTATTACTTGGGTTATGCAATGATGTATGATTTATGATTTTTGTGGCACACATAATAATGGTTTCATTATGATATGGGTGGGACCTATATCGCCCTCCAATGCATTGGGTAAAGATTTTATATCTCATGAGATAGACATGGCTGGAACAGTAGGTTATTCTGGTTCAGTGAAACAGGACTGAAACGAGGGTGACTCTGTTCTGAAATGGACTTTGTCCACTAAGATAGTCTTGGCAATGAGTCTTGAATAATAAGATATGATTCTCTATGATTATGTGTGTATGCCATAAACTTTAATGTTTTAATTTATGATTATTGGGATTTCATTTCACTACTATGATTTATCCCATGTTATGAAATTAAGCTCTCTTTTGTAGGTTATGATTTCCAAAATGTTATGTTCTTATGAATATGATGTGATTGATATATCTTTTGTTTACCCTTACTGAGAATTTGAGCTCACCATTTTATGTTTTCTTTTCCCTAGGATATAAATTACGGTTTTAGGTTTAAAAAAAAGAAAGATCTTTATGGGGGATGTTGAAGATCGTTCACCATGATTAGAAGATTATATTCCGAGTTTCCAAAGACACTAAACTATTACGATCCTTGAGTGTGTGTTTTTGTTATGTACTAAGTATTCCGAAAAAGTAATGTAATGTCCATGTCCATCAAGCTTTGGGTCTCTACAATTTCTATATTTCCTACTTTATCATTATCAAGTTAAAAATTTATTAATCATTTCATTTCTCAAGGAAACATGAATTCGGAAAACAAAATTAAAACTACACATGTTTTATTACTATTTTTCATTCATTATCATTCTCAAGGTAAACATTCCTTAATCATTTCATTTCTCATGGAACATTATTTGGGACAAAAAATTTAAAATTACACATGTTGTGTTATAATATTTCATTATTTATCATTATTAGAGGAAAAATCCCTTACTAATTTCATTTCTCCAGAAAACATGTTTATATGATAAAAAAATAAAAATATAACTATACTTATATATTTAAAAATGAAATATTAAACCGGATACATTTTCATGCATATCATACTAGATCCTCCATAGTTATGACTCAAATGGTTTCAAATTATAGGCACACAACCCATAAAAAACAACCCATAAATTAATATCTGAGGAAATGAAATTTTAGTACATAAAAAGTATTATCAGTCATATAATAATAAGTTTATTCGTTTAAATATTTTTAAGTCTCTATATGTTACGACAAGGCATGATTATATTTTCGTAAAAGTTATAATTAAATGTCACAATTATTTCTACCCCAACACATGATTAAAACATATAATAATATAATATATTTAGAATTGAAATCATTCAAAAAAGAAAAATTTATTATTATCATGGTTTAAAAATTAAAATAGATTATTGATAATTAAGTTAGATAGTTCTTGGAATTTCTAAAATTACATTTCACAATGCACGTGTTACAACATTTCTAAAGAAGATTATAATGATAAATAAAATATAGAACGAAGCACAATACATATTAACTCAAATGGAAAATAGAATACATATAAGTAGTGTTCCTAAAAAATATAGTTTATCATTCTAGTTTTGAATCTACTGCAATGTAACATGTTACATTAGGGTTTTTAATATTAAACTTTTTATCAAAAATATACAATAACCATGATTATCTAAAAAATTTTAATTTTTTGGAAAACTTGATAGAATTTTATACATTTAAAAAATAGTAATGAAAATAAAATTCATTAAGAATCATAGTATAAAATTAAAGGAAACAAAAAATTAATCTCTCATGATGGTTTCAACAAAATCTATCCAATTAAATATTATATTAATGATTTTTTTTCTTATAGGAATAATTTTTTTTATAATTTCATAGTAAATGTGATGTCCACATCCAGTCTATGATCATGATATTGTATACATTGGGCCCAGAATGTCTATTTTTTATTCCACGGGCTCTGGCCCTCATGCAACCCCCCAGAAAAGTTCTCATGATGGGAGCGGTATTCACACCACATTATAAATGTTTTCATCATGATAATCCTATAAAGTAGCGGGATTCCAATAATCCATCCAATAGAATGTCCTAGTTTCCTCCCTAGAATAACAAATGGAAACTGTCTCTGATAACATTTTTTGTCAGCCTAGTCCATCTGATGATCATGATATTATTCTTTTTAGGCCTAGCCCATATGGGTTTTCTTTACCTGGATAGTAGCCATCATCCATCCCCTCGTAATAAGATTCCTTATGGTTAAGTTATGCACACTAATTTATAAAGGAGTGCTTCTTGATCTTCCTCCTTCGATGTGGGCCCAAAATCCATAGGTTAGAGGATCAAAACCTCCATCAAATACCACATTGTTACAAACATACCCATGTACCTAGGTATCCAAATAATTGATCCGACCCTAACATAGACCGAAGTTAATTCTCTATCCCTACGGGTTGGTTACTATCACCTATAATAACACAATATAATTGCAAGATTGAATTTTTAACAAAAAATTAGCATATAAAAAGAAAATAAGACAATGTGAATATAAATGAAACTCCACTAGGAGTGATTTACACAAATAAAAAAGGTATAAAATCTAAAATTACTAATCCCCAGTATAAAAATAGATAAAAATACTCCATGGGATTTTGGACATAACTCACGGAGTTGAACATTCAATAACCATATACTCCTCCAAATGATCCTTTCCCCTTGCTCGAACCTGAACAGAGATAATATAATATCACCCAAAGGCACATGTAATGTGTGATCCAAAAATCAGTGTAGGGTATGACAAAAGATTCTATAAATGTATCTAAATAAATATAACCATAAATAATGCTTTCATTTTTATAAGTAATCAAGTTTGAAATTTTAAACACTTATAAAAAAATCATTATATACTGGTCAAATGATAGAATGTACTTTAAAAAAGGATTTCGAAATGATGGAATATTTATTAAACAATGTCTTAAATAAAAAATTTATATAAAATAAGTCTCATTCTAATTTAAATAGGCATGAAAATAAGTTCAAAAGAAATGGCATACATTTATATCTCAAATATAAATAACAAGCCAGCAACATGGTCATATTTTAAATATGTACGAAAATATTTCAGGCTATATGAATCTGCACTATTTATGTTTCCAAAGAAAATTGTGTATAAAAAACCTGATGAAATTATCAATACGAGTCTCTTCACTATCCCCTCATGGAGGTGATCTGATTCATGCATGATTTAGAACGTTTCAAAAGTGAAGACTGTGTCCCAAAAACTCATTATCTACCTATGGCTTGCACATGATCTTAAATAGTAAATGATTGGATGTTTATTTTATTCTTTCTAAAATAAAATTAAATCGCATTCATTCATTTCAATTCATGTCTTCCATTTGAAATGAAAATTGGTTTTAGTCAAAAACATTCCTCGTTCACAAGATAAACGCACTGGGTTTCTATAAAAAAATAGCCATTTTATATGATTGAAATCCATTAAAAACATATGTCATTATCTACCAATGCAATTTCATTATTAAATTAAACAATTTAATTTAAATCTTTTCATAAAATCTTCGATTTAAATTAAAAAATTTAAATAGTCAAATTTCCATAAGCACGCCCCAATTAAATTGAATTGGTGAATTTCCAAATTTTCATAACATAAACATTTCCAAATCTCCTAATTCATTAGAAATGGGTTTTATCAAATAAATTGGTATACTGTTTGACATGTGAATTTATATTAGATGTAGAAATATTTTGAGCAATATAATGTTATTCAATTTAGCAATTTGTGATGGAACTACCTAATTTTTCATGATACTCAACACTAAGAATAACAACTATCAATGAGAACTATGGTGTATAATACCATGATATCTAACATAAATGAAATATCCAACACCATGAGGCATTGATAAATCAATTACATGATGATCCCTTGACAACGCGTGAGATGATAATGAGAGAAACATGAAGAATGAGGGATTACACTTACTTTGGAATTACAATGCAAGCGTAGAAACAATCAAATTCTAGAATAATAGATTTAGAAGGGTTTTAAGGCTTCAAAATCACAAACTGAATTCATTTTTCCAAGGGAGGTGGAACTGGAGTAGAGGATAAATAAAAAATAAGCCACAATGAATGTTTAAATAAGTATTGTTGGGGTATTTCACGATGTGAAATACTAATTTATGGCATGAAATATATAAGTCCTGTAACCATAAAAATACATACCATTTTTCAATAAAATCCAACATTCTATGTTAGTAAATGATAATTATTTCTTTCATGGTGCATAATGAAAACTCATAATATATTCCCATCACAATGTGAAGCCATTGAAAAAATGGTTTTCATAACCATTACAAAATTTTTATCTCTGTTACACGATGTGAAATCCTAAAGCACCCAACATGAAGAACACATTTAATAGAGAGTTCCCAGCATACCTCAATCTTATCCATTAAAGGTATCCTCCAAATTAAAAATATACTCTTACCAAAACAAAAAAAAGGAAAAACAGAAAATGGTTGAATATGTCCGTGTCAATTTGTAATGGGATGTTACGACCTCTCCACCACAAAAAATATGTTGTTCCCAGAAATCCTACGAGGATGATTCCATGAAATATAGATAAAGACACTACTCTATTGTTAATTTCTCAAATTTCCATGTATCATTACTATTAGAACCATGAAAACATATCTCGCAAACCAATGGTATTATCCCCCCACAGTGTAACTTCATCTCATTTTCAACTATCCTGACTAGCTGCTCAGTCAAAGATAAACCAGGTTCAATCATAAGATCAATCTAGCTTGAAACATGAGGTGGATTAGAGAGATATTATCTCAGCTATGATACATGGAATATGTTATGTATTTTCATATGCTGTAGTGAATGTTCTAAATGGTATGAAGCATTCATTAAATGTTTAGTAACCTCGAATAGTCCCACAATATGTGGAGAAAGTTTCTCTTCACTCCCAAGTCTTCGATGACCGAATAAGCGTGAAACGTTCAAGAACAAATGATCACTAACTTAGAACTCCAAAAATCAATGAGGAAGATTAACATAATAACTATATCGATTTTTTTATGTCTTCATTCTCAAGAATATTATCTAAATACTTATTGTTGTTTCTTTCACCAGGCTTGGTCTAGCCCAGGAATATTCACCACACATTGATAAACACTATGGAAATTTACATTACTAACTATACAAGGCTTAAAAATGCACAATTCTGACCATAGAATAATGAAAATTATTTTAATAAAAATCAACCATCCCCTAATGTTTATCCTAATCCCCACCGATGTTGAGATCAGAAGAACAAATAATATCCTCCAGATTCTATAATTCTCTCTCTGTCGGTCCACCCAACCATGGATGGTATGTTGTACTCAAAAAGACATGAGATCCCAAGGCCTCCTGAATTCCTCTCCAGAAGAAGAATATATACTGAAGATCCCTAACAAGGACTAAATTAGATATAAATCTATGTTAATGAATAATATCCTTCACATAACTGATTTTAAACTCCTTGACATTGGCTGTATCATGAATGTGTAAGAAGTGTGATGACATAATCAACATGTCGATCACAACCCATATCACATTATTCTTTCTCTTGATATAAGGAATCTAAAAAATATAATATATAGAGATATCCTAGAACATAAATGTTGGTACTAGAAGTGGTTGATGTAAAAGAGAAGGTTTATAGATCTCAGACTTAAACTGTTGGCATATATAGTAATTATAGAAAAACACAAAAATATCTTATCTCATTCCCTGTCAACAGAACTACTGCTGCAAATTTTAAAGAATTTTTTTTGTTTTTTTGTGAACTAACCACTACGAATTATGAAAATCCAACATTATAGCTTTCCATGTGGAAAAAGACACAATGAATTTGTTCTAATATCATAGAACACCCCCTTTTGATAATGAAAATTGGAAATCTATATCCACACAAAAAATAGAGTCTATAATTCCTCATAACACATCGTCAAGATCATGTTCTTGAAGAATAATTTAATGATGATAAATTTCAAATAAAGGATGGAAAAAGAAATTATATCCTATTTATTCTATTTATTCTATCCTCCAATATTCAACTATGAAAAAAGATCCATTAAAATTTACTCTTCCAAATATTCTTTCACAAACGGGTTTGGAAGTTTCCTACTCAATGCATCTTCAATGAAGATTCCATTTACCAAGGGTATAGGAAATGTCAAATCTAGAAAACTGCAGGTAGTTCACCCATCAACTCTAGAGAAGGTTCAATTAATTTTAAGAGATGACATACCTTAAGTGTTTGTCGTCTGAAAACATGGAATAACATTTGGAATAAAGGTAATGCATCCAAATCATAATAGCATGCATCATAATGCATGTTCAAAATCATTGGTAGGATAATTCATCTCATGTTTACAAAGCTAATGAGATCTATAAGAAACTAAATGGTCACCCTATAATAGAACACAACCTAGGACTGAACCAAAAGCATCACAAAAGACCATAGATACATACTCAATCTCTATAAGTGTCAACACCAATGCATTTGTAAAAAGATATTTTCTCTCAAAAATAGAAATTGGAAATTTATCATCTCAGGAAAACCTCAATCACTTCCATTTTCATGAATTTATCTAGGAAGAAAATATATATAAGTACACTAAAAACCTATATTAATATTGTTCTAAGATAAAGATGCTATGAATTTGGGAGACATTTCATGGTTTCTCCCATGCCGTAACAACCTACACCTTATTATTTACAACTGATATAAGCTATTCAGACACCATGTTTCCTTGGTATTTCACTTCATGAATTCATTAAATCACACTTAGAAATCTTGGAATATATTTGGGGATTTCTCAACAGACATAGAACTGTTCATAGATGATGAACATGATTCCTCACACACATAGTGTACACAAGAATTCCATCCCGAATGACTACCAAAATTTAATCTTGATACTCAGAGAAAATATTTTTCATAAAATCCATGAAAAATATAGGAGAATTTTTTATTCCAAATGTCAGGAGAAGGTACTCAGACTTTTAATATATACTCTAAAATTATTATTTCTGAATGTTAGATTATTTTATCCCCAACTGCTGGTAGCCCGACTGAATGTCGATCTTTGAAAAACTCTTAACCCCTTTTAGCTAATTGAATAGATTATCTATTAGTGAAAATGGACACATGATATTTATCAAAAATCAATTGATATTATGATAATTAAAGAAAAAAATATAATCACCATCATCATTCTTGAATGAGATAACTCATACCACCCAAGGTGACATACTCAGGCATATAAAGTCATTCCCAAAAAGAATTGTCCAACTGGGAATTCATTTCATTGAGTTTAGCTAGAGCCATGTAGTAAGAGGGGAGTCAAACTGGTTCAGTATCATGCATTAAGTCATTAGATGACTCAACCACCATTACTAGTGGAAGAATGTAGAAGTCATAAGTAAACAAAGTAGGAAACTGAACAATTATAGAAGGGAAATCACTACACCTAGAATCTCACTCAAGAGCAAAATAAAACACTAATATTACTATGTCTAACTCTAGATAAGAAGTTCCATCTCTGGTCAACCTCGGGTCCCATTCTCCATGAATGATAAGAGATACATATATGGGTGTTTTATGGAAGACTTGTCAAATATAATAGTTAATTTGCTATTTATTTTTCAATAAAAATATCCATATTAAAAATGAAATTATGAGATTTCATTCCATGAACCAGAAAACAAAAATCCATCTCGACCTCTAAGGGAGAGAAGACATAGGTCTTTCTACATAGACATTTCACCCTCTTTATACTAACGGGTGTAGTAATATCCATTGCACAAGATGAAATATCCATATGAAGATTTGGATGATTAAAAATACATGTAACAACCCAATATATTTTTAAGGAAATTACTTTCATATAAATATGTCATAATAACATTAACTATTAAGTTATTTGGGACCCTTAAAACATATGTTTTTCACTTCTGTGATGTGAATTTAAAAAATCTGACATACACAATCCTGATCTGAAAGTTATTTAGAGTCCAATAAGAAAAACTTATTTTTGGTGAATAGTAACATACCCTTATGATTAGTAACATACCCTTACGAATAGTGATATACCTTAATGAATAGTAACATTGCCTATGATAATATATAAATAATATTAAAGTTGAATGTATGATATACAAATATTATAGAATAAGTTAATGAAGGTTTTAAAACTGTTATTTGATAATACATTATGATTTTAATTAAATATTAAATTAATAATATCTTAAATATTATTTTTGAAAAATGGACTTCATTTTTGGAATATACATGTCAAAAAATGGTTAGTGTGAATTTTTGGTAGTTTTCTGAAATACATTATTTTTTGATAAAAAGTAAACTACGGTAATTTACCAAATATATACATTATAAGCTAAATAGAATATTCCAAGAATCATGGATGTTGTCACCACCATTAATCCGAATTCACATGATAAAATTACTATTCTTGGTCATTTAATACTTACTATTACTTGTCTTATGATGAAATAATAATCCAAGGAGTTTTATATTAAGAAATCCCCTCTCTCCTCAACTATAAAAACCCCCTCTCACCCCCTCTTCCTTTCACACCTCTCAAGACTTGTGGCTTCACCAAATTCTGGAAAAATACCCTCCCAACCACCTCTCCATCATCTAGAAAGTATTCTTCTAATAAAAAGTCCAAAACCTCTCTCTTAAAGAGGCTCTCAAGAAAGATATGTTCAAGAGGTAACTTCCTCTTTTCAAATCTTTTTCTTTCCTTTCAAGTTCATTTTTTCTTTTTCTATTACCTCTCATTATCCAAATTTTGTGATGACTCCAGTCCATTATATGTACAGGAATGTTGACATGATAGTGGAATAAGTAATCATCATCTCCGCCTTTTTACAGTATTTTATACTAGTAACATGAACACCATCCGAGATGTGTCAATTTTACACATTCAAGGACGATGGATTTTCGATTTCTATTATCATTCTAAATTATAGTCATGAAACATTCTTGTTCTGGTTGAACTAGATTATTATATATAATATAACCTATTTAATATTATATAATCCCTTTGTCCACAAGGTGTTAGGATATAAATAACAATAAGTTCGTTGTAATCAAAATCCACAAATTAACTGAAACAATTATCATTAAAGTTCTATATGATAAATCATCCTCGTTCCATGTAACCAAGTTATATAAATGATTAATACCACATATTTATGTTTATAAATAATATATAATTTCAAATATGGAGATTTACATCCATTACTAAGCATTACATAAAAATATGTGAACCGAATATGAAAATAAGAGAAATGAACACTCCATAACGACGAAATTCAATACAATAACATGTCAATAAATACATAAATGAATGAATCAGAATTATGTTAAACTAAATACATGTCTAATAGGTTATTAAATAAGTTTTTAACAAGTATAATTTCATATTCTCGGAGCATAATTACAAGAGCGGAACACGTTTGAAGTTAAGGTAAGGTTTTCTTCATCTCACTTCCATTTTCGTGAGATTTTCTATATTCACTACTAATACTTTATTATGGTGTATGTATACTGACCATTGATTTCAGATATTATGAATATATTTTTCTTCATGGTATTAAATCTATAATATTTAAATTATTAATTTTGGGGGCTTACGAATCGTTTGATTACAAAGTGGTAAGGGTTTTTCCACCAGAACTTCCATTTTAATTCTAGATACTTTCATTGTCTAATTAACTCAACGAAATTTGTATGTATTGTTAGGTAGTCATCATATATTCTGTGTTAATATCACTTATATGTCTACAAACCAGAATGCTTCCTTATTTTATGTATAGTTACACATTTTTAAAAGCAACATTCAACGTTGTTTCCCAAATACAATATCGATCCAAGGGAATTTCTCAAATTATTTCTTATTTTAAAGGGCACTCTATGATCTATTTTTGGAAACCTTTATCGTTATAAAATCAATCATTTTATTATGAATATAAAATCTTACATCACTTCTGGTTTTATACAATGATTTTTCCAAAAGAAATATTTTTTTCATAATAAAAGAGTATTTATCTCAAGAATTGTTTAATGATTTTATAAGAGTGTTTTCGTCTAATTCAACACACTTTTTGATTCCATTGTATTATTGGGTTTCATAATTTATGAATTCATATACCATATTTTATTTAAAGGTTTATGAATAACTATATTGTGGATGATCTGTCCTAAAACTATTCACCATATTATTCCGAATGGTAAGTGTTTATGTTCAATAATTGGGGAAAGTTTGTTAAATTTCGTATGATAGTTTCAATATGAATGTATATGTTGTTTATGTTTATCCCCACTCATATAAGGAATTAATTGGACTTATTATGTTACGAATAGGGCCCATTATAGCCCCTCGATGCATCGGTAGGCCTCATGAGATAAATATATGTGGAATTGGCCAAGGCCATTCCCAATGTGATATAGATTTTGGTCGAGGCCTTAATCATTAGACGTCTTGGTCAACGCCTTTAAATAATGTTTCAGAATGTCCGAAATTATGAATTCCATCATTATGAGTTTAGCTTTTGATATTTCATGTGGTTATTCGATTAGTAGAATACCCATGATTAACTTTAATTGTGACCATTTTTACTTCGCACATTTTCCTGCCATAATGTGTTCAAGTTTATTATAAAAGTCATGTTTTTTCAATTATACAACATATCTTATGTTTCTACTATCTTTTTCTATATTTATTACTCTTACTGAGCATTTGATGTCACCACTTTTTTATGTATCATTTTTTAGGACATGAAGAAGTTTATTATGAATGACATGCTGAAATAAACTTGGAGTTATGGGTGTTGTCTAATGAGTTTTCATGTTGTATTTCTCTTCAAGATGTAATATTGAACTTATGTATGTATATTTTTTCCAATAATACTAAACTACTCATTACTTCAAGATTCGCATTCCTTGTATGTATGCCAACATAATCAAACAAGGCACCAACTCTGGGAAACTGGGGTCGGGTCCTTACAATTCATATCAGAGGAAGTTTAGTAGAATAATTGGAAACTAGATTTAGAAAATGTAGAATTAGGAAAGAGTACCTATGTTATTCTTTGAAGATATACATACAATAACGTCCTGTTATTTCGGTAAGGAATAGATTACATGGATCTTTCAAGCAATACATCCATGTATTGATACAAACAGGTAGAGGCGGCTCTGGCACAGATGTATCTAGGTGTAAAACCATGAAACGCTGCTTTGAGCTAGACTCGAACAGGAACTGGTGCACAACAACGTTCCTTTCTGCACTCTTGGTTATGACACACCTGGTGAATATGCTTAGGATAATTCACATTTTCTTTAAAATCCATTGTGAAGGATTTAAATGTATATCTTTCCTCAAAGATAGAATGTTTATGATTAAGAGATTATCTATGTGTATAATTTCAAATTATGATTATTATTATTATAAATTTGGATTATAAATTATGATTCATACTATAATCTAGTGGGTGACATTATTTAGAAAATGGAACCTAAAAGAACGAATTTAAACTGCACGAATGCGCCTGTCCCCTGTAGGGATTTTACTCTGATGAAAGATAATGATGTTGGCTTTGGTGCTGTGACTGGTGCTGAGAAACTCATAACTATACTGGGACAACAAACATAGGTCATGAATAATAACCTTATCCATTTGGAGCATCCATATCCACCACGTGGAGTAGCCATGCTAGATTGCTTTATACGACAATAGCCCCCATCATTCAACAGGACTACAAACCTGTATGTAGCAGAGTAGTGGATATGATCCCTTGAGAAGATATTTCTTGCTTTGCGATGTAATGAAAGGGAGAAGGTTTTCATGGCAGTATATCATCTATTGGGAGATGTGGATCAGTGTTGGTCATTAATCCAAAACACAAAGTAGGAGGAAGAAATAGAAGATATGGAATGGAGGGATTTTAAGGAAATATTCTTAGAAAAATGCTTCCCTTGAGAAAAAAGAGCAGATATGGAGAGGCAATTCTTGAATCTAAGTCAAAAAGAGGATGAAAATTTTTCCATGTATGAATCCAACTTTACAAGGCTATCAGGACAAGTTGTGGACTACATACAGAATCCAAGGAGCAAAATTGGTCGATACTTTGATGGCCTAAATCCATTCCTCCGGCGGGCACTGGTCTCCCAAAATTTTTCAACATATGAGGACATAGTTTCATGTGCAATCAAGATCGAAAAATAAATCTCTATGTCTTATGACATTAAGGGAAAGCATGAAAAGAAGTGTACTATTGAAAACCATGGGAAAGGAAATAAGGAAACAGGGAAGAAGCGTAGAGTTGAATTTCCATCATGTGACAATTGTGGAAGGAAACACCCCAGTTCATTCTTAAATGGAAAAGGAGTATGCTAAAAATGTGGTTATAAAGGCCATCTTGCTGTTGATTGAAAACGAAAGAAGGAATCCAATGAGGTTCAATGCTATAATTTTCAGGAGATGGGGAATTATGCTCATAATTGTCCAAAACGTTAAGGAAATATGAAACAGAAGAGGCCAAGGGAGAAAGGACAAGAATATGTCATCACAACTGTAGAGGTTGAAGTTCCGCGTGATGTGGTGGCAGGTAAATTGATCATTTAATGATGTTTAGAAAATGCTTTTTTGATTCTGGATCATCACATTGTTTCATATCATCCTTGTTTTCTAAGAAAATTTGATATTTCCAATTTGATTTAAGAAGGGAGTTATCAGTCAAAATTCATTAGGGAAGTATCATTGAAACATAGTTCTATTAATCAGTTTCCATTAGGACATATAAATGTTCTTTATATACTGATCTCATCATCATAACTATGATTTAATTTGATATAATCCTTGTTATGGATTGGCTTTTAGACTATGATTCAAAAAATTATTGTAAGAAGGAAGTTATGATTTTTGATGACGATGATAAAGAACACCTTATCATTAGAGTAGAATCATCACCACCTTATTCTTATCTGGATCCACCTCCAGTAGCTCAACTAAATTCAATTATTGGGGAGGAATAGAATGAACTAACTGTAGGTGAGGGGAAAATGTTCAAATAGAGGATGTACCTATTGTGAGATAATATGTTGATGTGTTTCCAGAAGATTTTCCTGGACATCCTCCAGAACGAGAAATTAAGTTTTCCATTGATTTAATTGCTGGTTCAAGGCCCATATCGAAGACCCCTTATAAAATGGCCACTATAGAATTAGGGAAACTAAAGAAACAACTAGAGGAATTGATTAATAAGGGATTTATTCAACCTAGTGTTTCTCCATGGGGAGCCCCTATCTTTTTTGTTTAGAAGAAATATGGATCTATGAGGTTATGTATCGACCGTAGGGAGATAAATTCAATAACAATAACGAACAAGTATCACCAAACTCACATTGATGATTTATTTGATCAACCTCATGGAGACCAATATTTTTCAAAGATTGATCTTCGATCTGTATATCATCAGTTACTTGTGAGGAAGGAAGACATTCCCAAAACAACATTCCGAACCAGATAAGGGCATTGGGATTTTATAGTAATGCCTTTTGGACTAACTAATGTACCATCTGTTTTTATGGATCTGGTGAATAGAGTCTTCAAGGAATATCTTGATGACTTTGTGGTGGTGTTTATTGATGATATATTGGTGTATTCTGGAAGCTATGAAGAACATGAAAATCACTTGCATGCTATTTTGACGACTCTGAGAAGAAAAATATTATATGGGATGTTCAACAATTCTGATTTCTGGCTCAAATTAGTTTCCTTTCATGGCCAAATTGTCTCTAAGGATGGAATATATGTAGATCCTATAATGAAAAAGGCTGTGAAAGAATGGAATACTCCAAAAAACGTAAATGAGGTACCTAGTTTTATTGTTTTAGTAGGATATTATCAGTGTTTCGTTCAGAACCTCGCTAGTTTAGCTAACCCAATGACCAAGCTCACAAAAAAGGGGTAATGTTTGTATTGACCAAGGAATGTGAAGAGTGTTTTGAAAAAATTAAGTGGAGGTTAGTGAATCTTCCAATCCTAACGCTACCATCCAGGAATGATGGGTTTGTTATCTCTAGTGATGCATCAAATAAAGGACTTGGTTGTGCCCTTATGAATAATGTTCGAGTGATTTCCTATGCATCTAGGAAACTAAAAATTCATGAACAAAACTATCCAACTCATGATCTTGAGTTAGCAGCAGTAATATTTTCTCTGAAGATTTGGAGACATTACCTCTATGGAGAAAAATGTGAGATATATACCGATCATAAGAGTTTGAAGTATATATTCTCACAGAAAGAACTCAACATGAGACAAAAAAGGTGGATTGAGCTACTCAGGGATTATTATTACACGATACACTATCACCCGGGGAAGGAAAATAAGGTGGAAGATTATTTGAGTAGAAAGGATCATGGAGTTTTGAACAAGATGAGAGTGGAAATGGATACAATTTTCATGGATCTAGTAAATATGGATATGAGAATTATTAAGGAAGGTAGCACATTACTACTTTTTCAAATGGATTCCCAAACTTCTTTACTAGAGAGGATAAAAAGTTCTCAGGCTTATGATGAATAGTTTCAAAAGAAAATTAATGTAATAAATGATGGGAAGGTGACTGAATTCTCATATAAAGATGGAATTTTGAAATTCAGGAAGAGGATTTGTGTTCCTGCTATTCCTAAGCTAAAGAGAGAATTTTTGGATGATACTCATAGCTCTAATTTCTCTATACATCCTGGTAGCAGAAAGATGTATCGAGATCTCTGAGAAAACATTTGGTTGGACAATATGAAAAGGGATATTTCTGAATATACATCAAAGTGCCTGGTATGTCAACAAGTGAAGGTTGAGAGGAACAATTATAAGGAGATAATTCAACCACTACCCATATCATCATGGAAGTGGGAGAACATTACCATGGAATTTTTCACTGGAATTCCAAAGGAATCTAGAGGAATCAATGCTATATTGGTCATTGTGGATCATATTACAGAGACTTCTCCCTTCACAACAATTCGAGAGGACTTCTCATTGGATCAACTTGCACAGATTTACATCAAAAAAGTGGTAAGGCTGCATAGTGTACCACTCTCTATTGTATCCTCCCGTGATCATAGATTCACCTAGACTTTTTGGGAAATTCTCCGACATGCTTTAAGCAGTGAACTGAGCTTTAGTACGGCCTATCATCATCAAACAGATGGCCAATCCGAGTGTACTATTCATACACTGGAAGACATGTTGAGGGAATTTTATATGGAATTCAAAGGAGAATGGGACCAAATTCTTCCACTAATTGAATTCTCCTACAATAATAGTTTCCACTAAATCATTCTTATGGAACCATATGAATCTCTTTATGGGAAAAGTTGTAGAACACCAGCGTGTTGGGATGAAGTCGGCGAGCGAAAGCTGATGGGTCCTGAATTGGTTGAGGGAATGGTGGAGAAGGTGAAAACCATTCAGCAGCATATCAGGGAAGCCCAAAGTCGACAGAATAGTTATGCATATATTCGTCGACGAAAACTAGAGTTCAAAGTAGGAGACCATGTATTTATATGCATATCTCCATGGAAGAAGGTCATGCGGTTTGGGAAAAAAGGAAAGCTAAGTCCCGGGTATATCGGCCCCGTTGAGATCCTTGATCGAGTCGGAGCTGTGGAATATCGACTAGCACTACCACCAACCATGTCGAAGGTACATGATGACTTTCATGTATCCCTCTTAAAGAAGTACATACCATACCCTTCACATGTACTCTCTTCAAAGGTGGTATAGTCGGAGGATGATCATTCCTATGAGGAGAAACCTGTGAAAATTTTGGATCGTAGAGACAACATTCTATGCTAGAAGAATACATAGCTAGTCAAGGTTCTATGGAGAAACCATATGTAAGAAGAGGTAACTTGGAAACTTGAGGAATAAATTAAGAAGTACCCCCACCTGTTCAGGGCCTAGATTGTAAATAAAATTTTGATGGTGAAATTTTTGTAAGGATGGGAGAACGTAACGACCCGATACTTTTTTTAAGGAAATTACATTATTATAAATATTTCATAATCACATTACCTACTAAGTTCTATGGGACCCTTAAAACATAAGTTTGTCACTTCTGTAATGTGAATTTCAAAAATTCTACATACACAGTCGCGATCAGTATGTTATTTAGTGTCCAATAAGAAAAACATAATTTTTGGTGAATAGTAACCTACCCTAATGAATAGTAACATACCCTTATGAATAGTGATATTCCCTAATTAATAGTAACCTTACCTAAGATAATATATAAATAATATTGAAGTTGATAGTACGATATACCTATATTTTAGAATAAGTTAATGAAGGTTTTAAAACAGGTTTTTGAAAATAAATTATGATTTTAATTAAATATTAAATTAATAATATTTTTAAAATTATTTTGGGAAAATGGACATAATTTTTGGATTCTAAACGTCGAAAAATGGTTAGGGTGAATTGTTTTTTTTCCGAAATACTTTATTTTTTGATAAATAGTCAAATACAGTAATTTACCGTATATATACATTATAAGCTAGATAGACTATTCCTAGAAACATGGTTGATGTCACCACCATTAATCCGAATTCACATGAGAAAATTACTATTCTTGTTCTTGGAATACTTACGATTACTTGTATTTTGAAGAAATAATAAAATAATGAGTTTTATATTAAGAAGACCCCTCTCTCCTCCACTATGAAACTCCCTCTCACCCCCTCTTCCATTCACTATTCTCATGCATTGTGACTTCTCCAAATTCTGGCCAAATACCCTCCCAACCTCCTCTACCAAGTCTAGAATGCATTGGTCTCATAAAAAGACAAAAACCTCTCCCTTAAGGAGGCTCTCAAGGATGTTTGGTTCAAGAGGTAAATCCCTTTTTTCAAATCTATGTCTTTCCTTTCAAGTAATTTTGTTTTCTTTTTCTATTAACTCTATTTATCCAAATCTTGTGATGACTCCAGTACCATATATGTACGATAATTATATTATGATTTTGGAATATGTTATCATCATCTCCCCCTTTTTACCTTCTTTTATACTAGTAGCAAGAACACCATCCGAGATGTGTCAATTTTACACATTCAAGGACGATGGACATTCGATTTCTATTATCATTCTAAATTTTGGTCATAAAACCATTATTGTTTTGTTTGAACCATATTATTATATATAATATAACCTATTTATGATTCTGTAATTCCTTTGTTCAAATTGTGTTAGGTTATAAATAAGAATGAGTTTGTTGTAATCAAAACCCAAAAATTAACTGAAAAAATTATCATTAAAGATCGATATGATAATTCATCCTCGTTCCATGTAACCAAGTTATATAAATAAAAAAATAAAACCTATTTATGTTCATAAATAATATATGATTTCAATCATGGATATTT
Source organism: Viscum album (assembly GCA_963277665.1). NCBI lineage: Eukaryota > Viridiplantae > Streptophyta > Magnoliopsida > Santalales > Viscaceae > Viscum > Viscum album. Next base: position 1,686,492,140 of record OY728163.1, on the reverse strand, counting down.
ACATCCATTCCACTTAATTACTTAAAAACATGTGAATTGAATATGAAAATAAGAGAAACGAACACTCCAGAACGACGAAATTCAATACAATAACTTGTTAATAAAGACATAAATGAACTAACCAGAATTATGGTAAACTAAATAAATGTATAACAGGTTCTGAAATAATTTATTAACAAGTATAATTTCATATTCTATGATATTAAGTACAAGATCGGAACACGTTTGGAGTTTATGTAATGGTTTCTTAATCTCACTTCCATTTTCATGAGATTTTCCATATTCAATACTAATTCTATTTTATGGTGTATGTATACTGAACATTGATTTCACATATCAATAATATCATTATCTTCATGTTATTAAATCTATAATATTTATATTATTAATTTTTGGGGCATACGAATCTTATGATTACAAAGTGGTAAGAGTTTTTCCCCCCAAACTTTCATTTTCATTCGGGATACGTTCATTGTCCAATTTCCTCAATGAAATTATTATGTATTATTTTGTACTCATCATATATTCGGTTTAGGTATCATATATATGTGTAAAATACATATCCCTTCCTTATTTTATTGATAGTTACACATTTTTATTGAAACATTTCAAAGTTGTTTCCAAAATACAAGTCCGATCCATGGGAATTTCTCAAATTCTTTCCTATTTTCAAGGGCACTCTATGATCTGTTTTTTCAGAACGATTATCATTAAAAAATCTCTAATTTTATTATGAAAATAATATCTTACCTCACTTCTGGTTTTATGCAATGATATTTCCAAAAGAAATTTTCATTTCATAATAAAAGAGTATTTATCTCAAAAATTGCCTAATGATTTTATTAAAGAGTTTTCATCCAATTCAACACTCTTATTGATTCCAAGGTATTGTTGGGTTTAATAATTTTTGAAGTAATCTACCATATTTTATTTAATGGTTAGTGAATAAAATTATTGTGGATGATCTGTCCTAAAACCATTCACCATATTATTATGAATGGTTAGTGTTTATGTTCAATAATTGGGGAATGTTTGTTACATTTCATATGATAGTTTCAATATGAATGTATATGTTGTTTATATTTATCACCACTCATATAAAGTATGAATTGGACTTATTATGTGATGAGTGGGGCCCTCTATATCCCCTCGATGCATCGGTATGTCTTATGAGACAAATAGACGTGGAATTGGCCGAGACCTTTCCCAATGTGATATGGATTTTGGCCGAGGAATTAATCATTAGACATCTTGGCCGAGGCCTTGAAATTTTTTTTCAGAATGTCCGGCTTTATGCATTCCATCATTATGAGTTTAGCTTTTGATATTTCATGTGGTTATTCAATTAGTAAAATACCCATTATTATGATTAATTATGGCATTATTTACTCAACTCATTTTCCTGCCATAATGTGTTCAAGTTTATTATTGAAGGATTTTTTTTTCAATTATGCACTATGTATTATGTTTATACTATCTTCCACTGTATTTCTTACTCTTACTGAGCATTTGAGCCCACCCCTTTCTTATGTATCATTTTTTTCAGGACATGAAGAAGTTTATTATGAATGACATGCTGACATAACCTAGGAGTTATGGGTCTTGTATAATGAATTTTCATGTTGTATTTCTCTTCAAGTTGTAATATGTAACTTATGTATGTATCTTGTTTCCAATAATACTAAACTGCTCCTTCCTTCAGGATTCACATTACTTGTATGTATGCCAACATAATCAAACAAGGAACCAGCTCTGGGAAACTGGGGTTGGGTCCTTACAATACTTGTTGATATGACTGATTTAGATGCAACAATATCAAATAGATAAGTCACTGATGTTGAGGCTATAATAATGGTAACTCTCACAGTCGTAGGACCCATGTCTATTTTTTATGGAGACTCTACCCCTGTGTTATTCATATTCATTCCGAATGCCTAGGGATGTAGCCTTTTTGTACATAAAGAATCTATTCTCCCTATAATTTCATAATGAGTTGTTTATCTTGTTACACTACATAGATTAGAGAAGTGATTGAATAATATTATTAATTTCCATCAACATCGAAAGGAGCTAATTTATCTGGTGAATTTGTGGAAACCCTCTTATAAAGTCATGGGTTTCCACACTAGTAGAAAATAAAAGAATGTCCTCCTATTGTTGTAAGAGTTCTAGATTGACCCTAACATCGACAACTATCACGAGAATCATCACAATTCTATTTCCTATTAAAGGAACCCACAATTCCACTAGGAGGAATAAAGATACATGATAACCCATACATTCCAACCAGGTTCATCTCAACCGGCATCACCATATCATGCACATCAACATAAGTTGGAAGCTTCACCATGAAAAATAGAGAACAAATATATGAATGATGTCCCAACTCAAACCATTGAGCCTCAATTCTCTCATTAGATACAATCTTAAGAGAAAAATGCACCGACTCAACAAAGAGATTTGAATACTCAGTCATGTTTCGGTCAGCCTGCTCACACTTGACAGCTCAATAGCCATAGCCGTAAACTTTAACTATAGATAGAACAGATTCATGAAAAGAAAATTAACGACTTTACACTCTAAGACGTCATGTTTCCAAAAAGTAACCATCGTGTCCCACCATATCCTACATACTCCATCCAATATTATGGGTTCACACATTACATTGATCACATCAAGTACATCAAATTACTCGTAGAGTTTTTAAATATTTTTTTACAATTACACATCCTGATTAGGGATAATAGGGACTTTGAATACTGGTGGCTTCTAGAAATGGAACTACTGAGAATGATTTTAATGAACATCCCCCTGAGGATCTATATCTGGATCCTAAACTGAAACTAGTGGTGTTGTTTGGCTAAGATCATAGATTGTATGCAAGACAACATTAACAAAACATGGATCCATAATAGGATTCTATTCCTTGGGCTCAATAGTATCCCCTTACTGGAGTAACTTTCCAAGTCTTCTCCTAGGAAAGAATCTAAAAAACCCTAGTATACAATAAATAATACCTCAGACTAAGACTCATACTGAGAATCAAGGGGAAATTATTTTGAATATAAGGGACATAAATGATCAGTATTCCACTCCATCAAAATTAAAATTGAAAAAATACTTTAAAAATTTCACAAGATGTATTTCTCCAACCTCCACATGTTGATTTATGGTTTATTACATTAAGATATGACCAGAATCTCAATCACAATAATCTCAAATGTCTCGAAAATATTTCACAAATTCATATTGATTTCAAGAAAAAATATCAACCCACCTCTTAAACCGTTGTCTATGATGTATCTCGATTTCACTTGTAACCCAATAACTGCGAAATCCCTATCATCTCTAAAGGCTGTTACATATCCATATGGGTCGACAAATAGCTCCTAACACCATAGAACATGATAGTGGGAACAAAAATTCCACCAAACATAGTAGAAGAAAAATCCAACCAGACAGTATGCGTATCCATGAAACTCTTCTAGGAGTGATGTACCAGAATACATCAACACATAATAGTCCAATGTACTAAAATCCGAGTACCAATATAAAAGAAAACACCCTATGTCCCTAAGGAATTACTCCCCAAGTCCAAGGTTCAATGGTTTGATCCAACTCTGAGTGATTTGTTCCCATATCTCGGTCATGGGTAGAGATAATATAAAATCATCTAAAGACACATGTTGTGTGTGGGCTAAAAATACAATTATAGTGTCAGTAATGATTAAATAGCATTCACCAAATAGAGATTATCCCAATGAATACATTCAATTTTAAAACTAAATATTATTGTATTTTTTAAGCATATTTAATCTAATCATGTATATAGTTCATATAATGGAATGTATGCTAAGAAAATTCATTAAAATTTATGAAATATTTATAAAAAATGTCTTAATTAAACTATTAACATAAATAAATTTATTTAATTTCATAATTCTTGTAAAGAAGTTCAAAATCATTGCAATACATTTTTATCTTATATATCAATAACTAGAGAGCAACGTGTTGATTTTCTAAATAGGTATGATGTTATTTCCAGCTATAGGACTACACGGTCTCTGAGTGATCTCAAAAAAAATGTGTATACACACATCCCAATGACACTAGCCAAAGGTGACTCATCATTATCCCATCTGCGATATTACCTATAGCATGTATGTTGTAGAATGTCGTAATTGATCGAGTGTTTTTAAATAACAAACCTAATACCTAAGGCTACCATGTTTTCATAACATATCAATGATTATCATTTAAATTTATGAATCCTTAAAATACAATTTAATCACCTTCTTTCATTTCAGTTACAATTTTCCATTGAAAACCAAAATGGTTTATAGTAAAAAAACATGACTCTTTCAATGGAAAAACTACTTGGTTTCTAATAAAACATTATAATGCATTTTTACATGTTTCATAGCCAATCAAAAACAATTACATAGTTTCATAGTTAAATTACATAAATAGATTCAAAAATATATCTGAATTCATTTCTATCGAGCCCACAATTTAAATTAAATATTTCAAATTTACCAATTTATATAAGCACACACTAATTAAATGGAATTGGGGGTTCTACAAATTCACATTCCATAACCATTTCAAAATATTTCAATTCACTAGAATTGGGGTTTATCAAATCGATTGAAATAATTATTTGTCAAGTGGATTTAAATAAGCAGTTAAATAAATAAGTAAATACAAGGTCAATAAATCTAGATATGCATGATGGAAGGACATACCTCTTCCTGAAACTCAGCACTCGCAATGACAACTGTCAATGATAAAAAAGTGGAGAAGATCTCGAAACCCAAACTAAAAGCATTATCCAACACTACTGGCCATATATCCATTAATTCTATGATGACCAATTGAAAACCCAAGAGAGTAAAATGAGATAAATGTGATGTATGGTGGAGAACACTTGCCTGGAATAACCTCGTTAGCATAGCGATGATTGAATGTAAAATGAATGGATTATGAAGGGCTGAAAATATAAACCATTCTTAGGGAATGAATTAGGCCGAGGGAGAAGGAACTGGAGTAGAGAAAAAAGAAAAACATAGCCACACATCTTATGGAAAAAAATGTCGTTGGTTATTTCTCGATGTGAAATCCCAATACATAGCATGAAATACATAAGTTTAGTAACCACCCAAATGAGTACCTTTTTTCATTAGAATAATATTCTCTATGTTAATAATTTATAATTAATTCCTTCATGGGATGTTTATACAACACACAGCATATACCCACTAAATGTTAATCCATTCATGACATGTTTTTCACAACCATTACACAACATGAAACTCTATTACATTATATAAAATCATTACGAGGCTTGCATGAAAATGTTATTTAACGGAGATAATCCAAAAAACATCTGACTTGAGAATTAAAGGTATCCTCCCAATCCAAACAAATATTGTACCCAAACAACAAAAAAGTAAAATAGTGAAATAGTTTAAAATAATTATGTTATCTTGGTAACATGATGTTAAAGAAAAAGTATGAGAAACACACATAAAATCTCATGATTTATTTAATTCATTTTAAAATTTAATGATCACCCAATACATATAAGAACAGAAGTCATTATGACTAATGTACCACTCATAGGTCTCTTCCCTTGAAGTAGAGCTATATCACTTAGACATTTGGTTGGCTAAGAGTCCTGGCATCAGATCACATGGGGCCTTAACATCCAATTTTTTTGTTGGTCTTCCCTAACCTATGTCACGAACAAATATCAAATAAAATTAAAACCCTACAATACCATTTATACCACATAATTCCTAACACTTAACTCTACCCAAAATCTCTACCACCATTTCTGATACTATTCTATAATGACCACCCCCCTCCAAAGATACCACAATATGGGGAGAGAGATAATGACACCCCTCGTCCCTCCACCTGGAGACCTCGAGGTGGAGACTAACAACGTGAGTATGAAAATATAACAACATGAGAGTAGTTAACATATATTAAAAATATATTAGGAGATATGTTGAATCAACCAAAATCATGTCCACTATATTTAATTGAATAAATCCAAACCATTCCAAAATGAATCTACAAATACAAATATATACAAAAAAAATCAAAATGAAATCTTAAAATAATAAATTCTAGGGAAGTGACAAATCAATAGTTGTAGAGGTCTGAACTAAAAATTCCTAGAACGGTACAAAATGTCATTCTGGAAACCTAAAAACTGTTTTTTTATATATAGGGTTAGAATAAAGGTTTACTCAGTAGTTAAACCAATGTATTTTGGGAAAAATAAGAAGTATAAAACTATGCCATGCAAGTGAAAATAGCCAAACCAAAAAACAACAAACATGTAAAATAATTATAACCCCAACCTAACCAATCCTCACTTAGCAAATAAAAAATCCATGTTATATAATATAATATAACACTCATTGATGATATAGTACCCCTCCTGAATTTCCGACTAATTATCCTATCTCTCACCCAAATGGAAAACATCCTAGGGCTCCCACCCATTTTGAATATATCACATCAAATCCCACCCACATACACTTGGGGAATCACAACATATCAAATCCCACATACACACACCTAGGATATCACAACACATCACATAGTGCTCGTACACTCTTTGGGTATCACAACACATGACATTGCTTCAGTACGCACATGGGCTATTACAATACATCACATTCTACCCACACACACATGGATCATAACAAAACAACTCATCCTAAAGGTACCTAGAACCATAAATAAAATCCCATCTCAAATACACATGGGACCATGCATCATAACTCAACTAGAAGACACCTAGGACCCAACATCCCAACTCACCCAATGACACTTGGGCCACTATCACATGGAAGACAGAGCAAAGAAGAGATAGTGGCCAGCCATCCATCCTGCAACTAGGATGTATAGGAAAATCACCATCCCACGTGAGTATGTGGGTGTCAAAAAATAGTGCTCACTAAGGGTGAATATAGAAATAACAAGAACATAAAATGTATTTACATATAGATATAAAACAAAAAAACCCATTCTATGGGTTTATAATAGTATCTAACAATCCCATAGAATCCACAAAATAATTTCCACCTCTAAATGCATAAATTCACTAATATGAAACACAATCCACAATTCTTGTATTTAGTACATACTATAATTTACATAGTCACTATTTTATTAATAAATTCCACTTTATCATACACCATTATTTATGTAACAAACAATAATAGACAACAAATTACAAATTTCAAAAAAAAATTATATTTCTAACACATTAGTTTGTATACATATATACAAATTATCAAGTTAAAAAACATACCCCATCATAAATTTCATTATTTAACATGTAATTTTGAAATTTTTAACATATATTATTAACACCATTAATACTTTGGTGGATATTAAAAAACAACCTATAAAATATGACCATAACACCATAAACCAAACTCCACATACACATCAAATTAAATTCACATATAGTTTTACATCCCCATTGCATAACCATAACACACCCATCACAGATCCAATATTCAACAACATTTTATCCAATACCTCCACTCATTGATCAATATAGGCACTGCACATTACATTAGTCCCACAAACACAAACAACATAAATTTCACACATCACAATATATATCACAAAACAAAAAAATTTGGTTTAGAAAAGTTGGATATTATTCAATTTCACTTATTTATATAAGGGTGTTTTCAGAGAATCCATATGATCATTGGGAAATAATTTAACTAACCGATTATATGTGGTTAATAATTTATTAATTTATGATGATACTAGTCAATCACAAAAATAGAGTATTTCAAAAGCATGTTGTTGCAACATAATCATGAGACAAAAATTCTCTGTTTTTATCAAGTCATTAGACAAAATAATTAATAATATCAAATCTAATAAATTCTAATAAATTGAGGATCAAACATTCTCTTTTACATTCCCCCGCACCATTAAATTAAATTTAAAATGATTCATGTTATTTTTAATTTATAGGAAACCATAATCACATGATGTAATAATAATAAAACAATATAACAAGATATTCAAAAATATAAATAATGAAAAACCTACTTAAATTAAGAATCACTTTTCCAGGCCTTTAGCACCGAAATTGGGGTGAATGCACCACATGAAACTCTATAGGGAATCACAAACCAATTTTATCAACTAGGATACTTATCTCAAATGGGGAGATGTATTTTTTACATCCCATATCAAGAGAAATAAATCCAAAAATATGATAAAAAAAACTTTTATTTAATGAATATTGGATCCAAAATGTTCACGATTATGAATGGTTTTGTGTTTCCATTAAAGGAGGATCTAAAAAAATAGTTTGTCCATTTATAATCCATCGGACAATGGATAAATTTAATATATGATTAATAGAAATTTAAAATTATTTAAAGACATTAATTATGTAATTTAACTCATTTATCATCAAAACAAATGTACACAAAAAAAATTGAAAAATTCATGAAATTTGAAAAACTGTTGAAGTGAGTAACCATTGGAATGACCAAAAGTCCCCAAAGCACCCATGAAAACACCTAGACACCACAATAATCAGATGTTTGGATAATTAATCTGTTAGATTTTATGGGACATTTCACAAACACATCCACTCAATAAGTTTAATAATTATGCTGCATGGTTTGTTCGATTGGGAAACAACCATTGAACCCAATTAGGGATAAAAAAAGTGTTCATGGTTTATCCACATGTTTTTTCAATCCATGTTTCATCCATAAAACCCCCTATCTGGGATACTGGAATGGGTGCATGGTTTGGATACAGAGTTTATCAAACCAATCACCATCCATGAACATGGTAAGAAACCTTCAAAAAAACTATTAAAAACACTAAAAGTATCAATCAATGAGATATACTCAATGGATAACCAAATATGTGGGTAAAAAAAGTAAAGCATTGTTACATGATATTACAGCCTACCCTTTATATGCATTATTATCATCAGAAAGCTTCCAATAAAATTGTAGAAAAATATGTCACATGAAGGACTCTATCAGTCATCTTTTGAGGTGGATGGTCAGTAGTCCATATTATGGGTTCACCCGAATGATAAACAAAATAAAATAAAATCGAAGATAAACACACCAGTATCACCACATGAATTAAAAAAACAGAATGACTGTTGGCGTAGATTAGATATCCCAAGCATCTAAATAATCATCGAAATGGTGTAACATGAGAAAAAAATCCCTATGATTTAATGAAGTAACAACAACCACATCTCAAAGAGAATGTCTAAGGGATTCCACAAAAAAATAATAGAATAGAACATACATAAAACACATTATTTATAAATGAAAAAACCATATCATGGTCCTTCTATTATCAATCATCCATAATAAATTCATAATGATGAAAGGGATTTCTAACAGAGGCTTGTACTCAATGGTAACATTATATTTCCAATATTGAGATTTGTCCCTCGATGGGCTAGTCAAATTACACCCTATTAACAATGGTTGTATACTCCATAAAGGAATCAAATTATACTAATTATATGAGAACCATCCAAAGATACATACATTTCAATCAGAAAGAAGGCTATGCATGAAGAAAAATAATAAGATACTAGGGATAAAAAACCAAAATTAGTATTTAACACTGACCATGGGAATACATCATAGATGGAGATAGAGGGGACATTAAAGAAAAACAACCCCAAATATCATGAGGATTTTCATCAATACATTCCACACGCCCACTAGTAGGACTTTGAACTATGACACACTAAATCAATTAAAAAATGATTGTTAAGAATTCCAGATTTTCACATCCAAAATACAAAATGACACAAGGCGCAAGAAAAAGAATCCTCTATATGATATAATCCATAATAAAAATTCATCATAAATAATGATCCAAATACAAGGAACAATGTTCTCTATTTTTTTACTCAAAATAAATTCCCTATGATGGAAAAACACAATCATTTTACACTCCATTTTCAGAACCAATAAAATGTATTAACAACAATGACCATGGAAGAACCATATGTCCTCCAATATATTAAACTATTCAGTCCATAAAATGTGGAATATGATTTATTATCTTGAAGAGTCAGCGACTACGCTATCAATAGCTGCTTATCCATTATCAAAACATCCAATTTGTGTCTCCCAACTATTAAAACCTCTTATGTTGACCAAAATAAACAAACCATTTACAAAATCATAGAGATTTCAACATAATCTAAAATAATTAGTAGGTGATACACACTATAAGAATACAACATTAATCATGTTCCCCAAGATATGAAAATACTTTAATAGATATGGGTTTTCATTTTTTTCATCCTGTCATTTCACGAGCTCTACTTATTATGAAAAATCTATATTGAGAGTCTCTTAATAAAAAATCATCAATGATATAGGAATGGTAGTTTACTGAATTGATAAAGACCTTTTATAAAACATATTTCATAATTAAATTCATTATTAATAAGATCAGGTAATAAACATGTCAATCACTGGAATTTATTTGAATACTCCAAAACTGATTGTTCATCTTGACTGAAACCCAATAACTTGACGTCTTTCTCTTTCATAACATTCTCATGATAATTTTATTAAATGAATAATAAAATAAATAATACATAATACATTATTTCATGATGTTAGGATGTACCAAAAAATCCCCACCACTCTTAGACAATTTCATAAAATAAGAAGATGATAGAATGGACCTTTAGAGAATCATAATCCTTATGAAAATTAATGAGAAAAAAATATTCTTCAAGCCTCATTTCTACCTCAAGAGAAACCTATTCCCCTTTACAAAACGGTTGATGAAAATATAATAAGTAAATGATTGGGTTCACTGTCAAGATGTTCTCTACCTCAACCACTCAACATGACGCATTTGTATAGTAATTGAAAAGAATTTTAACATATGGAAAATGTTAAGGATGACTCTAAAAAATAAATAGAAGAATGGAAATTATATCCTACATTAAAAAAATCCTATTTTATAATACTAAAAATCATTAAAAACAGTATAATCAAATGAAGAATTTCACATAACCTAAAAAAATAATTGAAACAATAAAAAACATTCAAACAATCCATAATACAAATTATTGAATCGTCATTGATTTCAAAACATAGAAGAATTTTAAATTCTGAAAATATAAATATTTCCATTTCAAATGATAAATCTTGTTATAAATCTATAAGAAAATTTTGAAATCATTTATCATATCATTGAAATTTATAAATTGTTTCCAAATAGTTAATCCATTTTTCAAATTTGGAAAAACTATTCACAATTTTGATCAATTCCAAAAGATAATTTCCTCTTTTAAAATTACATAGAACATCACATATGTGTGATTGAGAATCGATTTTTCAAAACTATACATTTCGTAAAAAGGAAATTTTTTATAATTAAAAACATTTATCAAGTAACTAATTAAAAATATATTGAAAGACACAATTTTTTTAAAAAGGGACTTAAATTCATAAAAAGGGATGAAAGCTAAAATTATTATAAAAGAGAATAAAACAATCCATATACATAACCCTCATTACTAAAAATAAAAAAGTGAATTATCCTAAAATAAAATTGATAATATTTATATTTTATAACAATTTTATAACTCTATATGGAACTATTTTATGGTTTGGTAATGGACACACCATACTCACTACTATTCTTGGATGGATTTCTGTTTAAGTGTCATTGATTCTTCATTGTATTCAAGACAGTGAGGACATGGTGCGACTGTTGGGATCATTATATTCTTGTTACAAATATCATTAAATATTACCAAAATGAAATATAATCTCATACCAAATCTTATTCAAATTCATCACCTAAAAACAATCTACTCAATACATATACTCAAGTCCATATATTCCCTCATAACTCAAGTCTCATCATGAAGTGATGGTGATCAAGAACCTCTTCATGTACTACCTCTTGAGTCTCGACGCATTATTAATGAACATTATATCATGAAACAACCATATTAACATATGTACTTTATGTAAAAGTGTCTCCTTCCTTGGATTGTCCTACATTGATACCAGTTGTGATGAACCAAATTAATGTAGAATCTGAACCAATAACAAAGACGATATGTCACCAACACAAAGAGAATTTCAAACCTCCATAGGTTGGTGGAATTTAGATGGTAATACTTCATAATCATTTGGGTATTATGTCACCCAAAATTGAAAATAATAATAAATGTACACTATGGGATGAAAATTATATAATCAAATCAATACATACATCTAAATGTAAAAATAGATTTTAAAAACTAAAAATATAAGAAAATAAGAAAAATTTCTTTTAGGCTATGCATGAACACCTACAATGAAACAAGTCACATTCCATTTGGTAATAATAGCATGAACCCCCTAAAAACAATGAATGTACAAGCACCTGTTATAAGTTATTATAGGCTAAAAACACCAAATGGTTTAAGTATGGTGTCAGCTATAGGGCTCGGTCAGATTTCAACAAAGATTCTGTGTAGTTAATTTATTAGAAAATTTTATTATTATAAATAAGAGTACAATAAAGATATTATTAAGATTTTTTAAAAATTATATTATTAAATATTTCTAAATCATATACTAAAACAACACTATAAAACACGACTTTTCACTATTTTAAGATATTGAAAATACTTTATTTTATTAAATTTTTTCATAAGATTTTTCCAAATCAGGAAAGGTAATTATGCACATAAACTTAATATAAATATATATATAATAGTTAATAAAATGGAACCATGTTACACAAAATCTATTAATAGATCAATTAATATCAGGAATCAATGATGAAAAGAATATTCAATCCTATGAAGTTACAATGAATGTTGTCATATATCAAGTATCATATATATAGATGACATGATTACAACCTAGTTATGATAGTTAGTCAAGCATATTATGGCTAATAAAAAATCATTATGAATAACACAATTCTCAAATCTAGTCTCATGTGTTTAAAGATCATTAATCTCAACGACATATACTTCTATGGTTTCACATACATAACCCAAAACAATAATGTTATCTATAGATCCACTGTAGGGGGTATGAGTCCACTAGTGAGGAATATGTATAGGTCCTCTGATATAAATATCATTTATCCATGACTAATCAAAATATTTGATTGAGATAATAATGTTTCATGGTTCATAATGGGGATACCTGTCAATATCTATCCTAGGACCATTCCCTAAGAAGTCTTCTCAATCTCACACCTTGGTCGCCTCAATGTAAGTAATCCCCCTTTTAACACCCATAAATGGGAACTATAGGAATAAATTTAGTCACATTAAGGGACTCATACAAGATAGGATCATCATAATGTTCCAGCCGAGATATAAAACAAGACTACTTCAATTCACACGATTTTATTCATTCAATATTTTGAAATGGTATCAATACACAATTCCTTTCATATTCCAATATAGTAATGCATAATAGGAAGTTCAAACAATCATATCATTCCATGTAACAAATATTCACTCAAGGATGTTTCATAATTTAAAAATTCTTATGGTTAATTTAAAACATGTGTTGACAGTCAATTCTATAGTGAATAAATTTAATATTTCAATTTACATAAGAACACCCATTTCATAAAATTGTAACATCATTAATAGAGTAATATAAGTCATTTAGAAAATTATATCTTTTTAAAATACTTTTATAATCCATATATAGTTTAACTTGGTTCATTCAAATGAAGGAATTTCATTTTTGATAAAAAACCAAGGACAAAGATGACATGTTCACCATGGAATCCATTAAATATTGTTTGAAAATTAATATAGAAAAAAAACTATAGTCAAAAATTCAATATTGGTAGAAATATATATATCATATCCGTTATCTTCTTGTTATTTTAAAATCGAATATAATAGGGTAAAAGAATCATTTACATGGAAATTAGGGGACAATATTCAACGAACATATGTTAGAAATTCCGAAAAAATGTATCTATGAATTCTCATGAAAACAGAAATTAAATCATGAAAGAAATTTATAGAAACACGTAATATTAATATATAGAGTCTAACTAAAAGGGATAAAAGATGTATTAACTCCAATGTAAATTACCATATTAAGGATGGGAAATCTATATTTAAGTTTGAAGATACCGTAGATCCGAAATTCACATCAACCCTATAAAGAAAAAAAAAGATATCATATAATTTATAATGGAAAAATCAAAAAAAATAAGAGATATTTAATTTAAATAGGATAATTAATTACTAGAAGGGGATTGGTGCATTGATCATCATTTAAAGTATCCATCAAATGAGGGATGGAGAGGAAAATCACCTCTAAAGGGTTCCAAAAATCCAAAGGAATGATTTTGGTTTGAGTGGTAAGAGATTAAGTTTAATTATTTGTGGTTTTAGAATGTTAATTAAAAATTGAAGGGAATTAAATTTTTTCACTTGATTAAGTTGGTTATGTAGAATTTTTAGTAATAATAGTGTACCTAACTCTGTTTCCCAAACCGAGCCACTAGAAGAGAAACATGGTTTGGATACATGTTTTTTTTAACAATTATACAACTATGTAACAAATTATGGGTTACTATAATAGGTAAAATTTTCTGTAATCATGGTTTTTCAAACCATGCCGCAATTGGGCACCTCCAAATATGCTATTGAAATGATTCAATGTTTGTATATATGGATTTTCAAGTCAAAAAACAACTATATAAAAACCAAGAAAAATTAATTAAATATCAGAGAACACACCTAAGAGAACCTGTGAAGAGATATAATCTAATGATTCTAAAATAAATTGGGGAAAATATTAAAATTAATGTAATTTGATGTTAAACCTATATTTAGGCATAAAAATATACTACTACACAATTATCAAGAGAATATATAATTACTTTAATGAAATAGGTAGATGATAATAACTCTTGATTCAGATCAATAACCAATTTTTCATCCCGTAATATAGTACTACATAGCTTAAATAATATCATGTTTTAGTCATGAATTTATTTAAAATTTAAGATCATAAAAATTCATCAATAAAATTGTTCACAAATCCTATGCCTAAAAATTATTTTAATAAGGATATAAGGTTATAAAAATTAACAACTCTATCTGACATTCAAAAATCCATAAAAATATATAAAATTTCATTAATAAAATAGGGTATTGTTAAGTTTTTTTTAAAATTTAAATAAAAAAATCTATTCAAATGTTTCAAAAGAAATATTTTTATCATTTAATAAAATAATACATTAAATTGAACAAATTTATATTCTTAGTGAAAAACCATACACATGTAAGATTAAATTCATTAGAAAATTCGATATTAAACATCAAACATGAAAATATATCCCATATTATAGTAAAATATTGAAATAATAGTATCAGTATGTGTAAATAATAATGAATTCAAAATTTTTATGAATAAATATGTTTTTTATTCAAGTATTTTAATATTAATCATGCATAACTGATACTCGTGTAGTTACAGGGGAACACTCAAAATATACACCTTGGAATCCACTTAATAAATGACCACTATGTATCTCTAAGACAAACTCCAATATTTCCATGTCATGACATGTCCCATTATGCATATACATGATACTTATTTTGAGTGCACTAAAATGAGATCTAATCCAATGGGATTTTTTATATTATATAAAGTTATTTAATAATAGATTTTTGAAAAAATTTCATGATAAAATAAGTGTTATAAAGGCATGATAAGTTCGTAACGTTTACATGGATTAAGGTGTTGAGTTTTAAATGTTTAATACAAAAATGGTAAATTGTTTCCCATAATATTTTAGGATGAATACCACTATATGGATATTGGTGTAGTGTCCTAGATTTAATATCCACTAAAAAATTCTCTATGCCTAGTGAACTACATGGCCTCAAGGGAATCTCCTTAAACACTAGTGGTGGTGACTAGTAACGAGGGACTAGGGAATTTTTTTTGGTAGACTATTGTCTTATCACCAAATTGTATCATATTGGATATACATTAAACAATATTTATTAGATGTAGTAAATCAATCAAAAAGATGATAAGTGAACACGATATGAATATTCAAATAATTCTAGAAGAAATCTCATTTACGGATGATGATGATGATACAAGTAATGCCTCTATAAAATATCCAAAATAGGTGTACATAGAAGGTGTGTAATACTTATTTTTAAAATAAATAAGGACCAAAAAATACTCATAAATCAACATGAGTCTCATATTGTTCATGTAGTTCCCTTTTTCAGGGTATCAATTAAAAACCTGTAGCCGGGCATTTTCCCTTAAAAATACATGAAATCATATAGTCTATCCAGGTACCCAACTGTGCCATGAACAATGTGTGAGATTAAATCCCAAAAAACCCACCGAATGGTCTTATTCAATCTATTTAGTGAATGAATAATATTTTTAGTGTGATGGGAGTATTATAAAATCTAAAAGAATCCCTAAAAGTAACAACCCTTAAAGGACAGGGTTCCCATGTACACTCTTCCATTAGTAACTTAATTGGACTTATCCATAAAATATGTCAATAAACAATTTTTACTATATTAATATATAATAAAATTCATTTAATTAATATGTATGGGGACCTAATTTGTAGCCCAGGGTCCCCATGAAAATCTGTGATTAAGAATTACAACCAGGTCTATCATTACAGTATATGTCTATGACCAATTTAAAGCACGTTATTTTTCTTAAAAGGTGCATCATATAAAATATTTCACATATTATTCTATTTAGAAACATAGACCATCCTTAACATTAATTATTTAGAATACATGTATCATTATAGTAACATCATAAACCAATAACCTTAAAAGAACATCCACGGGGATCCTCATAAGAACCCCAAGCATTAATCTATGTTTAGTAAAACATCTCCTTCCACAGATCCCATCCATGTTAGTCTGCTATGGTATCCACGTGTTTCACTTTTGGATTATAAAAAAATATCCCTTTAATTCAACTCATAGTATTCCATAAAAAGTCCAATTATAGATCTGAACTATAATAGTAATCCCCCATGTGTTTGTCATTGGTATTCCACTAGGAATTCCAAGTGTTCGTTGGGGAAATGTAAGGAAATGGCCAAATGTTTCTATCCATGGAATTTGTATGAGTACCCATGTATCATCCAAGGAATATAGTAACATTAAATAAAAATTCATTTATCAATTTCAAGGTGATCACCAATAACGTTTCTTTTAAATGTCACCTCAGGTGGTGTCTCAAGTATAAGGATATGCTTATAAGGCCTAACAACATAATTAACTCACATGGTAATTTCATTATAAATTGAAACTCAAGCATTAATAAAAAAAATTATGGAAATTTCAATTTTTCATAGTGATTCTGACCACTTAATTTAGTCATTTCAATTATAATTACATTTAATTATTAACACCTCATGGAATTGGGTAAACATCACATCTAAAATTTATCAAAATTTATAATCGACACATAGTGATCCATTTAATTATACAACACACCAAGGGAGTGGATCAAATTTAAGTTCCACATCCTATAATAATTTTTCAATGAGTCTCACTAATTACATTAGTCATGCCTATTCATTTGAAATAAGGATAAAATTTCATTTAATGGTTGTGTCTCTAATAATTGGGGACATGATACAATGAAATATTAATAAAAACATCTTCGTTAATGAAAAATAAAAGGTTCACCTATCATAAGTCTATATTGGATTCATCTTTCTCTTCCATCTCCTAATTTGATAGATATTGTGAAAAAATTGATGAATGGACAAGTAACCTTGATGTAGTGAATATTATCATACAAAAAATAGACATCCAGAAAAAAGAAGATTGAAAAACAACAAAAAAGTTAATTTAGATCCTACCTATATGAATCTGATTCTCCCAAAAAATCTTCATTTTGTGTTCGGATAAAAGAGATATCTTGATTTATAATTTAATCCTAAAAGACAGTCTCATTTTATTTTTGTCCAATTTTGGATTATAAATGGGAATTAGGTTTGAAATATATCATCAATTAGTGAAGATTTCATAATTTCACAAAAAATACTGTGCCGCACAGTTTGGAAGCATAGTTGGCCAAACCATGCACAAATAGTGCACCAACTACTACAATAAGTGGAAACTCACATGAGTTGTACACAAAATTTTAAAAACATTGAAAAAATTGTGTCTCATCCCACTATCAAAAACCATAGAGGACTTATGAAAGGAATATACCTCAAATAAAATGGGTTTTAGAATAGTGTTGGATCTCCCTGCTCTTTTACTATGTTTTAATCATGTGTAGTAACCATGAGGACTACCCTGTATAGAATATACTAATAATGAAATAGTATTATTTCTCCCCAAAAGTTCGTTTTCTGGCTCTGAACCTTCCCCAAACACCCCTTTACCTCCATAAACATAGTAACCATTAACATTATTCCACAACCAAACATTTAAACTAAAAATTGATGAAAATTAAATGATTCCATAACACATGAATGAACTATTATCCTAATAACATTCAACATAATGAAATATATACCTTAATTTTACTTCCAAGACTGGTGAAGGTTCATTAATGAAAAATTACATTTATTGTGCTCATAAATATTCTTCAAACACCATGTTCATGTCTTGTACTTGTATGTGATTCCATAACACCCATACTATAGGAACTAGCCAACCTCTTATAACCTTCATGTTTTGATCCACAATTAAAATATGATGCCTCTCAAAAGACTCATCTAAATATTTCTAAATGACATTAATCATAAAAGAATAATACATTTCTAAATGATATCATAGTAGATATGATGCATTGAAGATTTCTTGTATGGATCGGTACCTCTGAGCTAACTATAACCGATAGGATAGTAGCTCCACTCTCTCAAGAATCACAAATGTTATGACATATTACGGTGAATTTTTAACCTTTATGATAATTATAAAATGTACCAACCTTAGTGGAAGACATAAATAGTCCCAATAACAGACCAAAAAATCAATATTTCATATACATCAATTGGCGTAAAATTTCTATTAATATTGTGCAGAATCTATCAAATTTAGAAACAAATAAACCTACATTGTAGTATCCAGAATGAGAATAGTTACAATAATAGTTACCTATCATACCTCTAATGAGCGTTGGGGTGATCGTCATAGCCTACCATATGACGGTTAATGTGTCTCTGTAGTTTTAGAATCATGAAATATATTGTTGTAAGAGATTTTATCTATAGTTATATTCCACTCCAAATATCCACCAAAATATAATATTCATGTCTTCAACATGTACTCAAGCACCTATATCATGTGCCCTATAATTAAACATTGTTTTGAGGGTGGTATTTTGTGCTCAGAATCACCCATTTACATAATTTACCCTATATCCCATTGTAATAACCATGAATAGAATCAGGAATCCCTGTCTAAAATGATAGAGGAGGGGCCTAGTGAAGTAAAACTATGTCTTAGATATACAACCTCTCAGTCTCATATATTCAGAAGGACTGCATTGTATATATGAAACAATAAACATTTGTGACCATTTTAACAAAAAACCAAAATAAATCATTGCCTCATAGTGACCAAGGTAGCCTGGTCATGAAATCCATCACAACATTAAACCAAATTCACTCATGAATATGCATTTTTTAATATTCTAGCTTGTTTTTGGTGTTCCTCCTTCACATGCTGACAGGTGGAACACCCCATGATAGAATCAACTACATAACTTTTAATACCTTTCCACCAGTATTTTAAAAACAAATACTAATAAATCATGGTGATTTAGGGTGTGCTACCCATGATAGAGTAAGAAATTAACACATCAACTCATCATGCATGTCATCAAAAATGCATATGAGACCATATAGCTTTATAATCTCACCATCACATATCTATCAAAAAGGAAGAGGTTCCTCACTTACCACGCTCTCCAATAAGACTAAGCCCTCATAATTTGATAGCTACCCTATCCTTACTCTATAAATAATGGTATACGTCACTTCTATGGATGAAAATAAACTATTCCCATGGCTATACCTCACCTCCAAGTGCAACATTGATAGAAATTTTAAAATATTCAACTCACTGCTAGACTCAACTACAGGTATCTGAGTTATCCTACTCAGTGCATCATCCACTGAATTTTTATTTCAATTAGTGTAGGAAATATAGATGTTAAAAGAATATAAGTATTGAACCCTGCATCATTATCCAAGATTCAGATCATGATTGGTAAACATGTACATCGAGAATTTGTGGTCCATGAACTCCACAAAAAACCTTTCAAGAAAGAAATTTTTCCAACTTCGCATTTCATGAACTATTGTAGATATCTCAAGATCATTAATCTAGTAGATCGACCCATGTGGCCTCAAATATTTAGAACTATATGCTTTTACTATATCCACCAACACACAAACATCTCCTAGACCAACACTTGATGCATAACTTCAAATAATGAAACTCATTCAGGTTTCTAAAAAAATCAAAATTAAAGCAAATTCAATCTCTCATTAAACTATTAAAAGGATATATCACACACATCAAACCATACAAACTTCACAACTTTATTAATCATAAATTTCAATGGCACTACAATGCATGAGAATTCATTTGTTCAATGCATGTAATAACCATCCTACCCAAAGAAAATTCATATCACTAAGATGTTATTTTTTTGATCCAAGGAAACTACTTCTCTCACATTATCTTGGTCAAATTATAGTCATATATTTGAGATAATGTAACATAGGATGTGAATTTGATTAATCTATAAATGGACCTCTTTTATCATTGTATACAATTGATTATTTATCAGTGCAATCAAAATAATATTTGTATGTGTGGCATGGTTATTTATATTATGATAATAAACCATGATATCATCTGTGAATACCAATAAAAATGAGTCCAGATAAGAATAGAAAGATCACTTCATCAATTCGGGGAAACCACTAGGGAATTTGAGAGACTGATCAATATATCCAAATATAAATAATGATCATAACAAAAATTAAAATCATTATGAGGAATGTTCATTAGTATAACACAGACCTGGTGATAACCTTATCTCAAATTTAACATCTAGAAAACATGATATCTGATTAGATAATCAAATAGGTCATCTATCAATATAAGGGGACTCTTTTTCATAAATAAAGGGTGGTAATGTTTTTGGAAATCCACACATAGCTTAATGGATTCATCTGTCTTTTTGTAAAAAATGACTAGTGATCCCCACATATAAGTATTTGATTAGATAAACCCATTTTTTGCTATATATTTTAGATTCCTCTTATTCTATATCATCTCTTTATTAGACATCCTGTAAGAAGTAAATGATATTAGTTAATAACTTATAATAATATCTATAGGTAAATCTACATATCTCACTATAAGAAATCCAAAAAATTTCTCTATGAAAACATACATGAACTAATCAAACACATGAGTGAAATATGCCTAATTTATTTCCTGATCATCAAGATACAAACTCTTAATATGAGATATCATCCAGCCCAATCCATGATATTTAGGTCTAGCTCAACTCACCAAGACATCACATTCACCCATGTGAAAAAACAATATAACCTCATGTGATGTGATGGTCACTCGGTGATGATAGAAATCAACAAAATTGTTAATGTGAACCAACTGGAACATCTTGATAATGATGTCGAAACTAGTAATCTCATGGAAAAAATGGTCCCATATGATGTGACACTATCCAGTCTCAAGGGGAACTCCCTACACAGATGTAATACATCCACACCAATCCTTAGAGGTTTATGAAGAAACAAACATCCATTAGAACATTAAAAGAATAACAGAAGATTCTCCACAATGTGAACATATATAAAAATATGATAATCCCATGTATAAAAAATTAGAGATGCTAAATTAATGGCTATTATAATAGTACATATCACAATAGATAACCTATAATTATTATTCACATTAATCAATTGAACTATGTATATTTGGCTTGATGAAGGGCCCTATGATACAAACTGACTACACAGAGAAGATCCACCCTTTTTCCACAACATATTTGGGGTCTGACTACCATGACCAAAAGCAACCCCTAACCATTAGTGTCAAACTATACATAACACCATGCACAATGAAGAAATTCTAGACCCTCTCCTACATGTGGATTCAGTGCAGACCCTCTCTCACTGGCTATTAGGTGAATTGTTCTAGATAGGTGCCATAGATGGCCTATCTTACCTCATGATAGGCACTCAATTGGGTACCCCATGAACATTGGAAACATATTTCCTATTCTACCACACCTAGTTATTAATTTTATAGTGTGGATGATATAGATGATGATTCCGACTACCGATCAATGTGGCTGACATCTAGGTACTGAATTACCCCGAATCACACCCCTAGACTCACTTAAGTTAACCTTTGTGATAAGTTTATAACTAACTATTATAGAAATGGTATTCTACCATAATACATTCCCCTGAGATAATATTTCATTCTTTTTAATGTACTCGACTCACTTAGCATTAGAAAACTAATCACCCATCAGAATAGGTGAGAAGCGCATGAGTTCTTTAAAATGAGAAGAATATTACTTGATTTATAATTTTCACCACACTATGTGAACTCCTAGGTTCTATCATCCACCAAAATCTCAGAATATATCTAATCATATAATTCCTTAAAAAATCCCTCCAAGCCAACTCTTGATGATGATACTTATGATTATTGATATTCCACGGTCTCATGGTGGAATCACACAACATATACATAACGATCATTACAATCCAATCATAATGCTTCTTACGATTCCTAATGATATATATTGTTGCCTCACGTACGTTCTCCATAGCCTATGATCCTACAACCATTGAAAATGTTGGTGGATGTGGCTACTATAAATCATGTTTCAATTATTCCGTATTCATTGCTAGTTGCAGTTCCCCATGAAAAATCTGCATGAATACCAAAAATACTTCATGAAACTATACCTTATCACATGTGTCTATTACAACTATTTGTTCCTTTCATATCACTAAAAGTGTATCCACTTGTAGACCCTGGCATATAGCCTCTGGAGCATGATCATTATCACTATCCTAGTAATGAAACATTGGGACATCACTGTGGAATACCAATAAAAATTTAAATCTCACTCCATAAATAAAAAATGATATCAAAATTAACTACTTAAAGTGTAGTTATTGAAACAAGATAGGTATAGGCATTATTATATAATAAACAACCCTTCTGCCTTCTCCTTGAGTCAGGTCTGGGTGATGTAGATGTAATATAAATGAAATTAATACTTAATACATCCCAATATTATGGTCAGTAAAAGGTCACATTCTATGTTATAAACAATTATGTTTTCATTTTTTCAAATTTCATATCAATTACATCACAAAACTAGTTGAATTTTTACCGAAAATAGTTTACAAAATAATGATACATAATGCCCCTAAATCATTTCAAAACAATATGGAATCCACATAATCCTCAACGTAACAGATTTTGGTCCATTCGACTCATTGTACTTGACTCAACATACACAAATTGGCTACGTTTGGTGATTTCTATAGTGAATTCAATAAAACACTACTTATGTTATGGTAGGAACACTACATACCAACTGTGTTTTATCAATCCCCATAACACAATATCTATCATAAAATAAGTATATCTATCATGGAATATATCCAAATAGCATGAAATCGATAAATGAATAATAAATTGCATGGCATAATGCGTGGTATGTGAATTAGAAATGGTGTTTTAAAATATAGATGGTATTTATTTCCCCAATTTGATAAAGTTGAAACAAAATAAAACCCACATTCAAATCATTTTTACCATCACAATTCAAGGACCTTACCCAATAGGTGAATCGAATCAAATGTAATAGAAAAAATATATATAAGATAAACTTCATTAGATAATTGTTTTTTAATTCACATGGGGAAAGCTACAACAATGAAAAACACGTCAAAATATTTTGATTCCCTCATATCCATTTCTATTATCTCAAAATTAAGAAAACTAGTAAATCATCATTGATACCAATTTGTAATGACCTAAACCATATTTTCATAAAAAAAATTCCCTAGTTTGGTTGACCACATAGCCTCAACCACTTTTCCCCAAAGGCATGAGGCCACCGACTTGTAGAAAGGCCCATGTTTGTGTCTATGATGATACTACGACCTCAGTACCAGATTTCAACACAATAGAAATATGTTAACAAAAATATAGAGAAGATATAAATCAATAATACAAAGGATAATTGAACAAAAAATTAATCTAAATATAATTTAAGAAGAATTATCATATATAGATGTTGATAATAGAGGTCATTTCTCAACAAAACAACTAAAAAAGGTGTACATAGAAATTATACTATACATGAAAGTAAAATTTCAAAATACCAAAAACTATCTATAATGAATCATGTGCTTCAACTTGGTCTTATTCAACCCTAATATAAATAAGAGATAAGATACCTATAGTAGGGTTCCTTCCCTTATTATTTCGTACAATAAAATATTATATTTGGGTAAAAAATATTATCCCATATTGGGTGTGAGATACAGTCATATAAAGAAAAAACATAATGTTCTAATCCCATTCAGTTTGTAAAAATATAATAATAATATTGTACATTTAGAAATAGAACCTATAAATGAATCACTAAAAGTAAAAACCAATAAAGGTTCTGGTTCATATAGACACTTGTCCTCTGCAACCAACATCATCCTTATCAAAAATACATCTAAATAAAAAGTCATTCATATATCACATTATAATAATGTTCATTTAATTATAAACTCTCAGGGCCTATAATGTTTCTTACACTCCACCATGAAATTATGTGATCAAGGATGCCTAATCAGACCATCAATATAATATAAATTTCTAACAAAATAAAACATTTTCTCTTATCTTAGATGACACATCATGTAAATCATTTAATTAATAATTCAATTAATAACCTATGATTGTCCTTCATATTCCTTATTTTTTTTATTTATTTAACTCTAGTAATATCATTTACTAATATCCTTACAATAATATCCATGGGTATCCTAATTTGAATCCCATATATCAGTATAGGTGTGGTATAACATTGCCTATAACTGAGTTAGTCCTTGGAAATCTTCTAATGGAGACCCCAGTGTCACCCATGGAATATATAATGAACTATTCATTGAGTTCATCCTTGGAAGTCCAAGTGTAGTCCATGAATCACTTGGGTGTATAAAATTCAACCCATTTTTGTATATCCTTGGTCGTCCACTTGGTAGTCCATGTGTCACTATGTGGTAAGAATGAAACTATCCTAATCAATATGTGTATGGTATTCATATGAGAACCCATGTATCACCCATAGAAAATAATAAAATTCAATGAATAATATTTTTCTTATGTCAAGGTATTCAACTAGAACATTTAGTTTAAAAATAACCCAAATTTGTGGTTCAGGGAATGAGATAACCATAGAAGGATTCACATCTTAATTGAATATGTGTACATTTCATTATAAGTAGAAACTCATTCTTTAACATGTAATTATCTGGAAGTGGAATAGGGTTAGTTTTATTAAATTCCATTCCATTAATCATTTCAATTGTTATTACACTTATTGTTTAACATCCCTTGGAATTGGGTAAATGGAACACCTAAAAGGTAATAAAATTTATAAGAAACTATTGGGGGTCCATTTAATTACCCAAAACAAACATGGGGTGTTTCTATTCAATTTACACAACCTGTAATAATTTTTTAATTTCTCTCATTAATAAAATCGGTAATGCCAATTCATTATAAAGAGAGATTAAATTCCATTTCATGGGAATCACTCTGACAGTAAGTTTTCTGAAACAAAAAATATATATAAGCACTCCAACATTTAGTAAAAAGCTTGAAAAAACCAACAATTGGAATATAATGGACTTCTCATCGAATATCATCTCATGATTCAACTCAGATCTGGAGAAAAATTTCTAATGAATGATGAACATGGTAATATAGCATATTACCATGAAAATAAATATCTATCTTGATAACTAAAATAATGAGTAATGACATAAAAACGAATTTAGATATTACCATAATAGAACCAATGCTTCAAACAGATCATGATTCCATTGTCAGATAGAGGAGATCCTTTGATTCCCAATTTTTTCATCATGAAATATCTCCTTATATTTCTTTCAAACATTTGATGAGAAATATGAACTAAGTTTTAATTTTTAAATTATAAAGGGTTATTTCATAGTTTGACCCAAATTTCTAGGCTTCAAGCTTGGCTGCATGGTCAGACAAATCGTATTCCCTTATTATTCCCAATAATGTAAGAAAGGGTACCTCACAAGGATTGAAAACCCATGTTCAAACCATGTCCTGACCATCGGTTATAAACTACCTGGGGGTTTTCAGTAGCGTTCACCACAAATCACATGCGTTTTCATGCCACGTAGGATCCCCAACACTTTTCCTAGACATTCATGATTTTTATTAACATTGTAGAATGCCCTACATGGTTTATTATAAACCTATGGCATGCCTCTTTCCCCTCATAATTTGTCTTTGAGGACCAAACTAGACCCAAACTATCATGACCCATCCTCAGGGGTCATGCCACGACTACCCCAAGGCCGCCTCCCATAGGCCAGGGGCTGGCGACTGGCACCGAAGGCATAAATTTCGATAAAAGGGAAGGCATTTCCTTTATATAAGAAAATAAACACCACATAGTACACAAGATGAAGTAAACACTGAGTAAACTGAGTACAAAAGTAAGTGATGGAAGTAAATGGGTCAGTATACAAACCCAACTTAAAGTACATCACAAATGAGAAATGATAGTACATTTCCTGAAAATTAGAGAAGCAACCACCAAGAGTTCCTCCGGAACTCCCACCAGAAGGGTGAGTACAGATAGTCTCATCGGCTCCTCGAGTCCGGCCGTCCACTCCGTGTACGCCCTGCCTGATAGTCCACCTCTGGGTACCGTCCTGCTCTACAATCCTCAACCACGATCAGCACTGTCTGTCGTCTGCAACCAACACAACGTAGTGCTGGCATAGCCTGTGCAGGGGTGAGTATACGATACTCAGTAGGGATGCCGAGACTCCCGAAGGTCTCCCAGAATCAATGATGGATAAACCACAAAGGAACGATAGAAACACAAAGTATAAACCAAATCTAATTAAGTATATTCCCATACATATACCTAATTCATCAATTCTAGTTCTACTCCAACTCATGATCCCATGTTCAACCCAGTCCACAACGGAAAGTACAACCCAATCCACACAGGAAAGCACAACCCAATCCACACAGGATAGAAAGTCAATTATATCGAAGGTAATGATTGAAAGTCAAGACTCAGCTCACACAGGTATACTACTCATGAAGAGGGGTGGAGATGATATATGTAGCCTCTGAATCATATACCCAGCAAAACCCACGTAGGATCCACATACAGAAGTCGTCGCTGCCGAACCCACGTAGAATCCTTGTTCAGAAGTCGTCGCTGGCGAACCCACATAGGATCCTAGTATAGTAACCATCGCTGCTGAAACCATGTAGGATCCAAGTACAGTCGTCCTCATTACTGGACCCATGTAGGATCCAATTATAGTCTTCTTCACTGCTGAACCCATATATGATACTAGTACAGTCGTCTTCGTCATCGTAGTCGTAGCTAGCTCTAGGGTTCCCGCACACAGCACGCTCGATTCCGGGAGGGTCCACTCTTCGAGTCAAAGATCTGTACATCAACTGTCACAAAGACCAAAGTTGACGTATCCTGTAGTTTTGTCCCATGTCGTAGGGGGAAAACCATGAATAACATCCCCAAGTCAGAGAGAATAAGACGACCAAGCCATTTCCCCAATGTACACAGTGTGTAGGTAACTGATACACGTCATGTCATCAGACACCGGGTAATGCCTGTGTGATACGGCTCGTGTCGTAGGGTTGGTCAAGTAAATAAGTAAATACACATCGTGTAGTATGGTTACACGATGTGTCCAAAACTCTAGGGTTGGTTCCAAGTGTGTTGGCCATGCCTGGCCATGTGGTGGAGTACATGCCCATATGATCCACCTTTTTTCTGTGTATTTCCGGAATACACGTCGTGCCTCTTGGTTGTGTGGTTCTGCCCGTGTCCGTGTATTTACCAGATTACACACCGAGCCTCGTGAAGCCACTTTTTGTATGGCGGTGGTAGTACACACAATGCCTCATGGTCGTGTGGTTCTACACGTGTCTGTGTATCTCCCGGATTACATGCTGAGTTTTGCGAAGCCGCTTTTGCCTTTCAAAGAAGATAATACATGACGTGCCTTGTGGTCGTGTATTTCTATCTGTGTCCCGGTATTTCCCTTGAATACAATCCATGTCCATCGATGTCTCCTCTATCAAACTATGTGGACAGTTCATGTCGTGTGACCAATGTCACATGCCATGTCTCACTTCTTCTGATGTTCGTTACTTTTCCCATTTAACGCTTGTACTACACGGCATGTTCTTTAGAAGGACATGTCGTGTATTTTAGAATTTTTCAGAAATGATGCCTCTAGATAGCACACCTCTCGATGCGTTCATCCTTCATTCCTATGATCCGATTTCTTCAAAACATCCACTCCTAGGTCGTCCCGATGTTCCGAGGACGTTTCCGATTTTTTCTGGCCTCCGATCGGCTCTAAAAACATTCCTTGATTCACCGTTCAAGAACGGTAGGAGAACACCATACAACAAGAATAGTGGAGGAATCGGACTATGTTAGTTTGGTTCGTTTCTTTCCGTATTAGTTCGATAGAAAATGTTTTAGAGAGAACCAATAACATGGATGTAAAAAAACAACGTTTCTTATTCTTAAACACACCCCTACCTCGAAGAAAGTTCGTGGTTGTCAAGCATCATCGATGATGGCATCGTTACCATCGTTGTCGGTGTGCACCTGAGGAAACGTCATCTTCCTTTTATCACGGAGATAGGATGATGATTGCGTGGTAGTTTCCAAGTCGTTCTTCACTTGAAGAGATGATGTTCTTTGTGGGAGTATTGAAGTTCTTCGTTGGGGGATGAAGTCCTTCCAAAGTGAAAAGAGCTCTCTCCCAAAATTACTCACACAACAGAACTAACCAATTAAAATAAGGCCTCCCTTTTTTTTATTATTTTTCCTAGCATTTAAAATTTCCAAAATTCAAACACAATATTACCATTAATTAAAGATGTTCAATTACTTAAATAAATGTGTGTTGGAATTATTAAAGTGGAAGTGGAGAAGTCACATAATTAAATATAGGGGGGTTTAATGGAGAGTTTAAGTAGTTATATGGAATTTGAAGGGTTGGGGATCATGCGGGCTCCACCTCACATTATTCCTCACATGGGTAGTTAGGGTGAAAGTAGGTCACACCCTAACATCCCCATGTAGGATAAAACCTCTAATGTTAGGAATAAAATTTATACCAAAAATTTTATTTAATTCCATTCTTTATTAATCCCCAAATTTTAACAACTCCTCATGAGCAAACACACCTTTGGTAAAGGTCCTTTTAATCAATTATTGGCACTGTGGTTCCATCGGTGCCCTCAGATTTCAATTCTGAGTGATGAATCAAAAGATAGAAAAACCCGCTCGTTCGTTCACTGAACGTACCCGAGCTAATCTTCAGAAACAGATTACGGGCACACCAGGCCTTGGAATCAGGTGCCGTCAGAAACTGCGTAGCTATAAATTTACAAAGAATTTAAGAAAAAAAAATTCCCTTGAAATTTACTGGTCTTTACATTACTATCCCCCTCAAGTATTTACAACCCCATAATGCTACATCATAAAATAGGGAAGAAAAAGAGGGTACTGTGCACACATCTGAGCCTCCCGCTCCTGTGTGCTCTCTTTGAGGTTCCCGTGCTGCCACCTGATGAGAACTAGAAGAATTAACCGTCCACATAGGACCCTCTCCTGTCGATCCTCAATCTCCACTGGGACCTCCGCAAAATTCTCCCAGTCATCAACATCCAGCTCCCCGTGATCAATGATATGTGTCGGGTCGTGCACGTATCTCCTTAGTTGAGACACGTGGAAGACGTCGTGCACCCGGTGCAACTGAGGTGGAAGAGCCAGGCGATACACCACCTCACCTATCTTACAGATAACCTAGAATGGTCTGATGAAGTGTGGAGATAAATTGATGACCTGGCCAAATATCCATAATCCACGTCATGGTCAGACCCGTAAGAAAACATGGTCACCATCCTCGAACTCTAGTGGTATCTGCCTTCTTTCAGCATAGGACTTCTGTCAGCTCTGACCAGTCCTCATCTGCTCCTGGATTATCGACACCTTCTCCATCATAGCATGGACAATCTCTGGTCCAACAAGTGCTGAATTCCGAGGGTCTGTCCAGCACAGAGGTGATATTCATGGTCGGTCATACAATGCCCTGTATGGTGCCATCCCGATGGTGGAGTGGTAGCTGTTGTTGTACGCAAACGCAACCAAATGTAGGTGATCCTACTAGCTATGACCAATGTTGAGGACACATGCACGGAGCATATCATCGAGAGTCTGAATGATCCTCTATGTCTGGCCATCCGTCTGAGGGTGAAAGGTGGTGCTCAGGCATATCTGTATCCCAAATTCCTCCTGAAACCCCTTCCAATGCTGGGAAGTAAAGAGAGTGTCTCGATCAGAGATGATAGACGACGGTACACCATGAATCCATACAATCCCCTGAACGTAGAGGCATCCAATGATCTCCACTAATCCCTGCTCTCTAATAGGTAAGAAGTCGGCTGACATGGTGAGTCGGTCGACAATAACCTAGACGGATTCGTGTCCTCAGGAAGTACATGGATGTCCCGTCACGAAATCCATAGATATCCCATACCACTTCCACTCCGGGACCTCTAAGGGTCGTACCAAGCCTGATGGTACCTGGTGTTTCATCTTCAACTGCTGGTAGGTGAGGAATTGTGAAATGAACTCTGCCACATCCTTCTTTATACCTGGCCACCAGTGTTGTCGTCTGAGGCCCTGGAACATCTTTTCTACTCCAGGATTTACCACTATAGGGGAAGTGTGAAATTCCCTCAGCACCTCCTCCTATAATGAAACGGGTACCATGGTACGTCCTCTGAAAAAGGATGATGTGCTCTCCTCCTAAAGAAAATCCATCAGGTGCATGTCCTGAGGATATATGTGCACGTCATGTGTCATAGTCAATGTCCCCACGCTGTGCCTCTCTGACCTGCTGAAGTAGTGAAGGAGTGACTGTGAGTGACTGTATGAAGGCTACTCCATCTCTATCCATGGAGGATATCTACAACATGGCGAGCTGCTCTACTGCCTCTCCATGTAGCTGAATTCCTGACATCCTACTGAGAGTATCAGCTACTATGTTTTACTTCCAAGGAGTATAGACTATCTCCAAGTCATAGTCCTGGAGGAACTCAAGCCATCACCACTATCTCAGGTTCAATTACTTCTACGAGAAGATGTACCTGAGTACCTAGTGGTCGAGTAGACTGTAAAGTGCTCTCCCATCAGATAGTGCTGCCACATCTTCAAGGAGAAGACCACTGCTGCTAACTTCAGGTCACGGGTAGCATAGTTCTGCTCATTCTACCTCAACTATCATGATCCATAGGCGATCACTGCCAGCTCCTGCATCATGACACACCCAGTCTGGTCCCTGATGCATCACAGTAAACAACGTACCCTATGCCCTCCTCCGGTAGCCTCAAGATGGGTGCACTGGTCAGTCTCTGTCTCAGCTCTTGGAAGATCTGCTAACATTTATTTGACCACACAAAGGGTTTCCCATTCATTTTCAAAGCTGAATGTGGTGATGAAACTCTGGAGAAGTCTGGCACAAATCTCCGATAGTACCCAGCGAGACCTAGGAAACTCCTCACCTCTGTCATGCTCCTGGGTGGCTCCCAAGATAGCACTGCCTCGATCTTCACAGGATCCACCGCAACTCCCAACTTTGGATGAAGTGCCCCATGAAGTGGACCTCTTGAATCCAGAATTGAAAATTCAAGAGATTACCATAAATCTGGTTCTCTCGGAGTGTATCCAGTACAACCCGTAAGTGGAAGGCGTGCACCTCCTCAGTAGTCGAGTAAATAAATATGTTTTCAATGAAAAATACGAAAAATCGATCAAGGTAAGACTGGAAGATCCTGTTCATTATACTCATGAACACTACTGATGTCTTTGTTACACCGAAATCCATAACCATGAACTCATAATGTCCATACCGACACTTGAATTTCATCATCTTCACATCCTCGTCTCGAACTCTGAGCTGATAATAGCCTGACCTGAGGTCTATCTTCGAGAACCAGCATGCACCCTTGAGCTGATCAAAGAGATCATCTATGAACAGAGGGGGATAATTGTTCTTCACCGTCATCTGGTTTAGGAGACTGTAGTTGACACAGAGTCACAAAATCCCATCCGTCTTCTTGGCGAACAAAATCGGGGAAGCGCAGAGTGAAACACTGGGTCGAATGAATCCATTGCCCTGCTAGTCCTTCAGCTCTACCCATAGCTCTTAATGCTCATCGAAAGCCATCCGATATGCTGGAGTAGATATCGGGGATTCCCCAAGGTACATGTCAATATTGAAGTCTACCTCCCTACGGGGAGGTAGTCATGGAACATCGTCAAGAAAAACGTCCGCATACGGATTCCCCACAACAGGAAAACTCAGAATCCGCACATCAAGTGCTCCTAGGATGAGAATTGCCAACTGATGGGTGATCGGCTGTCTTCTCCACTGCGTGAGTCCATCCTACACTATAAAGGCTCCCTTATTGATGGTGAAGGAGAACCTGCTCCCATTGGTGCAGACACACAACACCTTGCACCAAATACAGTCGATCCAAGCATGGAACGTAGGTAACAAATCCATGCCCATGATTACATCTTAAGGAATTGATTCCACTACAAGAAGATCCCAGCCAAACCTCTCGCCTCCTAGAGTAAGCTCACACTACCGGTACTAGTGTATAATCATCGAGTCTGCTCCCGTAAGAGTGTCTAGCTGTATGGATCGATACAAAGGCTCCGTCGGAATCTCTGAGCTCCGAACAAGTGTAGCGGTAATGAAATAATCACTCGCTCATATGTCTATAAGAACTACAAAAAGGGTGGACTAGACACATATAGTACCACGAATCATCTCAAGTGTTCCGTGGTCATAAACCTCCTCTACCTGAAGCTGAGCCTGCCATGTCCTCCAGCTCCCTGTGGTCGGGGTGGACCTCCTAGTGGTGGTGGTGGTAGACCCTCAAAGCGTCTCCCACCACCTATTTCATGGTTAGCTCCTCTGCCTCATCTGCTTACTCCCTGCGGACCACCTCGATCGAACCTCTGCCTCGGCTTGGGTGGTCCCTCAACCGTCTGCTGCTCCTCTGCAAGGCAGGTTGGGCAGTCACGAGCCATGTTTCCATGCCCGCCGCATGCATAACATTGTCTACCTCTTGTATGAATGGCCCAACTGCGTGTTCCCTGCACCTCAGAACCAGTATCCTGAGACCATCCGCCTAATGGTCTTGTATACTTAGACCTCTGGAACATCTTTCTACTGCCGGCTGCAGAAGACTCCGCTATGTGTCGTCCTACGGTAGGCCTCGCTGCTGGTATAGGCTCAACAAGATTGCTCTTTACAAGAAGAGCTCACTCCATTACTCCTACCTGTGTCGGAATACTGAGGGATATCATCGATTACCTGATCTCATGCCTTATACCCTTAACTAAGGTTCGTGCCCGAAAGAATGGGTCCCATACCATGTATGTGAGGTAGCACGAGAGATCAGTAAATCTCACCGAGTACTGGTCTACTGTCATACTTCCCTGCCACAGCTCCAGTAACTCCTAGATGCGCAGCGCACGGAGGGTGGTTGGAATGATCTTTGAGTGAAAGAGACTCTCAATGTCCGACCAAAGTAGAGATTCCTTGTCGTGCACCTGGAGAATTAGGCTCCACCATCTACCTACTGCTGCATGCAGGAGACTCGCCACAAGGATCACCATGAGGTCAGTTAGGGTCCCTACTAATCTGAAGACTTGAAAAACAACCTCCAACCAGTCCTTGGCTCCCTGATGGTCCATCTTCCCACATAACCTGGGTGGTCTCTGACGCTAAAAATCGTGCAGTGCACTCACGTGATGTGCACTCTCAGCTATTGGGGCTGGCGGCATCGGTGGCTCGGCAGGTAGAGGTATCGTCGGTGCCTCCACTGTAATGGGGCCCTACACCAAGGCCTCGTCGCTCTGTGGGCTGGCATCTCTCACAAAGCATGAAACACTAGCTGGCTGCAATTATGGGGCCATCCTGAAGAGAAATAGGTACGCCACAGTTAATACAATTTAACTGGTGAGCTGACACAAAGTAATTATAAAAAAACATTTGAACACACATGCAATCAATTTTTTAGTGCATTTAGTCGGAAATTAGTAGTCAGGGTCCTAGTGTATGGATACTTTGGCCGCCGCATCAACACTAGAATCCCTGGACTGATAACCACACTCAATACACTTATCATTACTGCTTCACATAGAATAAATTATCAGAGTACTGAGTTCTGCGGTAGAACCGACTCCTCTGACACCAATTTCTCACGGACTGTCCTCGGGGCCTGTTCCGTGACTACCCCATGCCCGCCTCCCATAGGCCAGGGGCTGGTGACTAGCACCAATGGTGTAAATCCAGAGAAAAGGGAAATAATTACCATTATATAAGAAAAAACACCATAGAGTACACAATATGAAGTAAACACAAAGTAAACTTAGTACAAAATTATGTGTTGGAAGTAAATGGGTCAATATACAAACCCAACTGAAAGTACAGTACAACTAAGAAATGAAAGTACAATAGCTGAAAAGTAGAGCAACAACCACCAAGACATCCTCCGGAAATCCCACCAGATGTGTGAGTACAGATAGTCTCATCGGCTCCTCGAGTCCGGCCGTCCACTCTGTGTACATCCCACCTGATAGTCCACCTCCGGGTACCTTCCCGCTCCGCAAGCCTCAAACATGATCAGCATTGTCCGTCATCTACAACAAACACAATGTAGTGCGAGCATAGCCCGTGAAGGGGTGATTATACAATACTTAGTAGGGACCCTGAGACTCTTGAAGGTCTCCCAGAATCCATGAAGGATAAAACACAAAAGAAAGATACAAACATGAAGTATCAACCAACATGAAGTATCAACCAACTCTACTTAGGTATATGCCCATACATATGACTAATTCATCAATTCTAGTTCTGCTCCAACTCACGAGCCCAAGGTCAACCCAGTCCTCACAGGAAATTACAACCCAATCCACACAGAAAAGCACAACCAAATCCACATAGGATTGCAAGTCAATCATATCGAAGATAATGATTGAAAGTCAAGACTCCGTTCACACAGGTATACTATTCAAGAAGAGGAGTGGAGATGATTTATGTGGCCTCTGAATCCTCTCCCCTACCTAACCCACATAGGATCCATGTACAGAATTCGTCACTACTGAACCCACGTAAAATCCTAGTACAGTAACCATCACTGCTGAACACATGTAGGATCCATGTGTAGTCGTTCTCGCTACTGGACCCACGTAGGATCCAAGTATAGTCATCCTCACTGACGAACCCACGTAGGATCCTAGTACAGTCATAATCATCATCGGAGTCGCAGCTAGCTCTAGGGTTCCCACACACAGCACGCTTGATTCCGGGAGGCTCCGCTCCTCGAATAATAGATCAATATATCATCTGTCATGAAGACCAGAGTTGTTGTATCACGTAGTTCCATCCCACGTCATATGGGTAAAACCATGCAAAACATTCCCAAGTCATGGAGAACACGACGACCAAGCCATTTCCCCAATGTACACGGTGTGTAGGTAAGCAATACATGCCATGTCATCAGAAATCGGGAACTTCCGATGTGATACGGCCTGTGTTACAGGGTTGGTCAAATAAATAAGTAAATACACGGCGTTTAGTATGGTTACACGCCGTGTCCAAACCTATAGGGTCAGTTCCAAGTGTGTTGGCCATTCCTGGCCTTGTGGTGGAGTGCATGCCCATATGCAAAACCCATGGTCTATTTATTTCCGAAATACATGTCGTGCCTCTTGGCTGTGTGGTTCTTCCTGTGTCTGTGTATTATGCAGATTACACATCGAGCCTTGCAAAGCCGCTTCATCCATGGCGGTGGTAGTACACGTCGTGCCTCTTGGTCGTGTTGTTATGACCGTGTTTTTGTATCTCCCAGATTACATGCAGAGATTCGAGAAGCCGCTTCTGCCTTTCAAAGAAGATAATACATGTCGTGCCTTGTGGATGTGTATTTCTGTCTGTGTCCGTGTCTTTCCCTTGAATACATGACGAGTCCATCGATGTCTCCTCTGTCAAACTCTGTTGATAGTACACACCATCTGACTAGTGTCACACGCCGTATGTCACTACTTCTAATGTTTGTAACTTCTTCCGTTGAACGCTTGTACTACACGGCGTGTGCTTTGGATGGACACGCCGTGTATTCTGGAATTTTCCAGAAATGATGTCTCTGGCCAACATGCCTCCCAAGGCGTCTGTCCTTCATTCCAAAGATCATATTGGTAAAAAACTTCTTCTCCTAGGTCGTCCTGATGTTTCGAGGCCGTTTTTGATGTTTTTGGGCCTCTGATCAGCTCCAAAAACTTACCTTGATTCACTGATCAAGAACTGTAGGAGAACACCATACAACAAGAACGGTGGAGGAATCAGACCATGTTAGTTTGGTCCAGTTCCTTCTGCATTAGTTTTATTGCAAATTGTTTAGAGAGAACCAATAACATGGAAGGAAAACAATGTTTCTAATTCGTAAACACACCCCTACCTTGAAGAATGTTCAGAGTTTTCAAGCGCCACAAATGATGGCATCATTCCCGTCTTCGTCGGTATGCACCCGAGGAAACATCATCTTCCTTTTATCCTGGTGATAAGATGATGATTGCGCATCAGTCGTCGAGTCGTTCTTCACTTTAAGAGATGATGTTCTTCCCTGGAGGATTGATGTTCTTCGTGGGAGGATGAAGTTCTTCCAAAGAGAAAAGAGATCTATCCCCAAAATCCTCACACAACAAAAATAACCAAAAAAATAATACCTCCCCTTATTTTATTATTCTTCCAAGAATTTCTAATTTCCAAAATTGAAACACAATATTACCATTAATTAAAGAGGTTCAATTAATTAAATAAATGTGTGTTGGAATTATTAAAGTAGAAAAGGAGAAATCACATAATTAAATACAAGGGGGGGGGGGTTAATGGAATGTTTATTGTGTTATGGGGAATGTGAAGGGTTGGGGCTCATGTGGGCCCCACCTCACATTTATCCTCACATGGGTAGTTAGGGTGCCAGTGGGTCCCACCCTAACTTCCCCATGTTGGATAAAACCACTTAGGTTAGGAATAAAATTTGTACAAAATTTTTTATTCAATTCCATTCTTAATTAATCCCCAAATTTTAACAACTCCTCCCGAGAAAACACACCTCTGGTAAATGTCCTCTTAAGCAATTACCGGCATTGGGTTCCATCGGTGCCCTCATATTTCAATTCCATGATCGGGCTCAAAATATAGAAAAACCCGCTCGTTCGTTCACTGAACGTACCAGAGAAAAACATTGGAAATTGATTCCGGGCACACCGGGCCTCGTAATCAGGTGCCATCAATAACTACGTACTCGTAAAATCCAAATTAATTTAAGAAAAAAAATATTTTCCATGAATTTTATGGGTCTTTACACAAACTCTCATGTTACCTCCATTACCTCAATGAGCATTCATAGTGGCAATAACTATTAAATATAAATTAAAATTTAAAGAAATAAAATTATTTCATACCTCCCGAATGAACAACATTCATTAAATTTGGATACATTATGCATATACCCTTTTCCATTGAAGGTCCATTGTAAATCCCTTGCTACTCTCGTGGTATAAAAATTATTCTATTGAGATCCACTAGTTGTTTATTAGTAGAATGTTTTTATAAATTTTTTATAGTTTGCTTTTATATTTAATAATATTTTCTTGATAGATACATATAACATCCTAAACATAGTATAATAATAACCCAAAATCAACACTAAGCCCAATATATATATATATATATATATAAGTGGGATGAATATAAATAAAGAATAAAAATTACATACCTTTCTCCAATAAATATCGGAAGTTGAAACTTTTCACTTGTAATTTATCAAGATTAATGAGATGTATCTATAATAGTATTACCTCCAAAGGTATCTGTATATTGTTTGAATCACATAACTCGCGAGTAATACATCCCTCAACATCAAAATATTATACCACATTGTTTAATTATAGGAGATATGTTACTTATAGAGATAATATAATCAATGGAGTCACATAATTTTTTGATACGACTGATTAGAACCCATTATCTTATTCAATGATCCTTTATTTATATGCCAACATTTGGTACATTAAGAAGTTAAATAGTTTTACAAATCATCACCATTTTCAATGTATATTTTCAACATATGTTTTTAATGACTAATTAATGTTTTATTCATTTATTATTACATAAAAAATTTCATGATATTTTTAACTCCCCCTCATAGTATTATTATGATAATTGTAACCACATTAAATAGATGATGTGATGGATAGTGGATGAAAGAAGAATCATTGTTCAATAAGGGAACTACACAAACAATAACAACATAATAATTTATTACACTATGCCATGGGGACCATTTGGATATACCACGTCATGTTATAAACCATCATGTCATGGTTGGAATTTTAGTTTACCTAATAATCAATATCCATATTGGGCTAAAATGAATTTAGACATTGTTTCACTACACCTTTTCTTTCCTCATATGTAATATCATTTTAATCCATACACCAAAATTCATTCATAAATCATTAAATAATTATTTGAATGATGATATTCTAAATTATTACCATATGTTTTCATATATATACGAAAAAGTGATAATCCATCTAGAGTTTCTTCCAGATCAACTAAAAACACATTTTTGGTAGAGGATAATGTTTCATAATCTTGATACACATTTGAAAGACCATAGAGTGTGATCCCATGGGACATTATAGTGTTGAGAAAAAATATAATCTCTGAAATTCATAAATTTAATCATAATGTTGCCTATAAAAATGTATCAATTCTATTAAATATAAAAAAGTGTTTGGCGTCAAATCTATCAAAATATTTTTTTCTTAAACACATGTCAACCAAATACCACATATACATTTATTAATTTTTGTTGGACTCCTTTATCTATGATATCAAGTTACAATGGGACTTAGATTTTTTTAATACTATATAACTACACATATGATATCAACTATCTGAGTAAATATTGACCTCATCAAGGAATACATTACATAGTATTTATATGTGTGTATGTGTAGATCACACTCCCTCCTAAAAATTGATATTTACATCATACATAATATCTGGATACGACCATCAATTTATCTGAATCAATATCCCAAAACTCATACTCATCATAAAAGAAAGAAATACCGCATCATGGTTATGATATTATCAATGGAATGACCAAAAACAAACTCTACGAACCCAGGATTATCAATGTATCATAGATTGTTTACAAATGGTTAGAATGTATGAATATACTCAGGATATATATCTAAGAATCCCCTAGTATAACTATATACAAATATTGAACATGCACACCTAGTATACTAAATAAATGGTCTATGAATCTCCATGTAGTATATAATTTGGCAGTCATCCACCAAAAAATACATTTTCGGGCAACATGATCATACAATATCTCTATATAAAATACAACACATGCCAAACTTAAAATATCATCACATACTATAACACTACATGATGAAGATTAGATAATGATAAGTGAATGTCTTACATGAGAGGATAATTATCAATTCACTTCATGAAATATATACAACCAATTTGAAGGATGATGATATGGATTATGCCTTTCATATAACACAATGCAGTTTATGTTCATAAATAATTTTTAATAATAATTAATAATAACAAACATAATTCAATGTCACATCATATCACTTATGATAAATTTATTAAAAAACCGTGTGTTTTCTCTATTTTAGGGATTTTTATACCCACTCTATATTTATATAATTCCCACCACATATCTATTTGACCATATGTTAAAATGATCACACATATGTATTTTTATGAGTAACAACAATGAAGATTAATATTTTAAATTTTGATGAGACTTAGTAATCTTATCTATAATGTTCAATTCCAAGAACATGTATTCAAACCCCTTCTACTGCATCCAATGACATAATATTAGAAAATTCATTTGACTATTTACAACACTTTCAATATTCATAATTTTATGATTTTATGGAAACATTACATCATGAATTTGGAATCTAAAGATATTTGTTTAGGAAGAATATTACTCATTATGTACTTATATACTAACAGATAATAAAATTAATTACGTTATACAATGATATATATTTCATTTTGGTAAATAAATGTAACCCTATATTTTTGTATTATCATACCCTAATAACTTTTATGATATTTTGTATAATTATCTTTTTATTTTTGACTACATAATCTCTTATTTCTTAACCATTGAACATCTATATGTTTAATACATACAAAAATCATCTGATTATAAATAATAATATTATTAGAATATCATGAAAAATTACAAAAACATTATTATTTATTTGAAATAACACTAATATAATTTAGTTGGAGTTTTAAAAAATAAATAATTATCCACCATATGTCATAAGGATTTTTTTTGTGTTTTGTGAAATGTCATTAAATAAATATATTATTCAATACGATATGTCATTGTTTGTAGATTGGAACACATTTCTTCATATTTTGATAAATATGTTTGGTAAATCCTTTAATAATGTATAAAACTCATTTTACCAATATTTTTATTTCCATCAATTTTAATGAATATGATGAATTATAAACCATGTTTTTTAAAACCATCATCTAATATTATTTATAATAATTCATTACTGTAACATCATGATTTTGAGTGTCATCCAGAGATGCACAGTACCCAGATTGTCTCTCGAACTCAATCTCATTTCCCCTAAAGCCAGAGGTTGTTGACAAGAAGTGAGGGACATGGTGTGATAATGGGGAAACTATGCCCCCATTAGTAGAGTAATGAATTAGAAAGAAATAGATTATAGTAGTGAAATAATAATAATAATAATACCATAAAATAGTAAATAGAATAATACTTAGTAGATAAACAACTGCATCATATAAATATCTATCAATAATGATGCATGAAAAAACTATCTAGGAAAATAGCCAAATAATACAAAACATTGTAATATAGTACTAAACCACAGTATAAAGGGAAAAAATAAACAACCCAACATCATCTCTTCCCTTAGAATGGTCCCTTTCTCTCCATCTATACAACTTTCATGCACCTAAGGTAGAAGGTTGGTTTCTTTTATATATACACGTAACAATATAATCTGTTTCGGCCCAAAAGCATGACCCAAATAGGGTGTTTGACAAACCCCAGTAGGCATCCACCTGAAGATCTATTCCTAACAGTCTATGAATATATATAGAAGGTAATAAGGAAAATATGTAATGAACAAGGAAGCACTGAAAATTAAATTTGCTACAATACAATTAATTCATTTATAATAGTCAATTAATCAACCAAATGAAACCAAGAAACCCTCTAGGATGTTCTCAAATCAATTCACCTCTAGTTCAACCAATCAATCTCATGTAACCCTCTGGGAATGTCCTCAATGCCTAACCCATATGGTTCAACTTATACAAGGATACAACGACCTCCTGGGTAAGCTCTTATGGTCTAAACTCTTTGGTATCCTATAAAAAATACACTATGAAGGAGTAATCATTGTCAATTCCCCCTATAGTCTTTTAATGATAAACTAAAGAAATGTTGGGGAAGCACTCAATTTAAATTCCCCATGTGGTCTCATAACAATAACTATAGACACATTGAGGGAGCACTCAATGTCATTCCCCCCGATGGTATTGCAACCATATCAGTAGACACACTGAGGGAGAACTCAACATTAATCCCCCCTATTATCTCATAGCATGATAAGTAATAAAAGACACAATGTGAAATAACCCATTTTCAATCCCCCCTATGGTCTCACTAACCCATGATCTTATATCCCCATGTAAAGAAATCATGCATAACGATGTTTAGTTGCATAAGTAAACCTAAATGCACTACTTGGATAAATAGCTAAAAAGAATTTCATTACATCAGATAAATCACTCCATCCTAACAACACTATTTATGAAAATAAATCATACTAATTGAAAAAACTAAACTAAATGGCTAATATCAAATAATTCATGGGAAAAAATCCATAGCATGGAAAGATAACCCTATTTAAAAACCAGAGTCCTAACTCATGGAAACAACCATATCAGGCATCAACAAAGTGATAATACATAAACACACAGTACCCCAAACTACTGTACTATGAAATATTTCACAAATAAATAAAATACTAACTATGGGGAGGAAAACCCACTCTATGTGGGTGTATTACAATTGATATACTCTGGTGTTGGACTTTGAATCGGAGAATAATCACATAGACCTAGAAAAACGTCTAAAAAATTTAACTAATGATCTCTCTAAAAAGAGGATAAATCCATGCACAATGCTCTATAAGAAGGAATAACTCACCATGGTTAGTTCAACATAATTGACAGTGGTTGATTAAGAGCACAGAGGGAAGGTCAGGGAATTAAAGAGGAATTATCAGATTTGGTCGCTCCTGGACGAGACGTGTTGAGAAGAAGGCATTTCATCCAATTAGCTGAAACCCCAAACTGATTTAAAAAATAAAAGGAAAAGTACATTCCATGTATTATAAAAGTACATGACTTGTATATTCCTTTATCGAGCCCCGCATTAGGCAGTCTTTAATCCACCCCACATAGCCATGTACGTGGCCATCACATGACCAGTATAGAGTGACCTATAGAAATGGGGTACACAGTGTGTACATTAATGTACACGGCATGTACTCCGTTAATTTACATAAACTCCATTGTTTCTCAAAACACCCAAAA
Source organism: Viscum album (assembly GCA_963277665.1). NCBI lineage: Eukaryota > Viridiplantae > Streptophyta > Magnoliopsida > Santalales > Viscaceae > Viscum > Viscum album. Next base: position 1,686,448,940 of record OY728163.1, on the reverse strand, counting down.
AATAGAATCGAGACATGAAAACAAGATCAGATTTCTTAAAAACACCCACATTGATGAAACTTTTCTTCAAATATCCAAAAGAAGGTGGAGAATAAATAACAAGAATCCCTTAACAGCTCTGGCCACTACGATTTCACATTGGTATCACTCTCCAATGTGTGGTCCTATACTCGCATGTCCTTCCATATCACCTATACTAGGGTAATAGACCGACCATGGAGATCCATCATGCTTTGTAAAAAAATTCAGATATTGTAATGGCCTGGGTTCTTTGAAGTCCATTACTTAGTGAAAATCTGATGTTGGGTGTTCTCGGTAGTTTGGGGAAGTTATCGAGGCTTCTTGGGGAAGTTTGACCCCTAACGGTAGGCCTACCAGTATCATTAGCCTACCAGTAGAAAGTCTATCGGTAGCTCGTTCTACAGGTAGCCTAAGCATACCGGTAGCAGGCCTACCAGCAGCTTGGCCTATCGGTAGCTCGGTCTAACGGTAGCCGCAGCCGACCGGTAGCTCGGCCTACCGATAGCTCGGTCTACCGGATGCTCGACCTACCGGTAGCTCAGTCTACCTATAGACGCAGCCTAATGGTAGCTCATCTAACTGATGGACCTAGCCTATCCCCCACGGGTGTTCCAGTAGCGCCTCCTTTGGTGAATATTGGGTTTTAAACCCTGTTATGAACCCCTTTAAGAAGCCCATTAATGCCCATTAATGGAGTTTAATTAAGCATTTGATGAGGTACCCTGGTGTGCGTCGTTTTAAACCGCCCCTAAATGTGGGGACCCTTTAATGATGTGTGGGGCCGCGTGGTCAAACCAGGACCTCGCTCCTTACGCGGATTAGTGTTCTTATCTCAGTATCTCAGCCGCCCCCGAACCTTATAAACTAAAGGGTTCTCCCTGGGTTTCTTTTTCTCTTCCACCCTACATCGAGTCTTCTACTCGTCCTTGAGTTCCTAAGGTCCCTCATCTAAAATTTCCGCATTTGTTGTTCCTCAGGCGTGATGATAAGCTTCGATCGTTGATCAATCACGTTGGTTTTCACCTTCGTCTCTTCTTTCTGTGTATCTTGCGGGGTGGGTACGCTATTGCTTCTATAGAATTGGATGAACCAAACATTAATGAAGATAATAAACAGATTATAAAGAATGAAGGGGAGGGGTGTGACCGATGATGATGCTCTGTTTTTCTCCTCTTTCATGATTAATTATTTCTTATTTGTACGGGCTTATACCTATTGAATATCATGGTCGTTGGTGGTATTTCTCTGTGCACTAATTAACCCTTATCTCTTGTGTTGTTCATGCAAAGGAAATTGGTTAATTTGTTAAATGAAATTGGTTAATTATGTATATTCATCTATATAAATTGAAAGCACCAGGATCAATCCATTTCCGTGATAACCCTGGTTAAAGTATATCGAAATTGGAATCATGGAGTGTGTTAAATATTTTAAATCTGAAAATACTGGTATGGGCCTCCTTTGTGTTGGTGGTAGTGGTTTGGTTGTTTTCATTCACAGGACAGTTGCGGGGTGATGTGGGTGGGGATGTGATCCCCTACTGTTATGGTTTTGCTGGTTGTGAATTTGAGGTTGTGTGGTTACCTTGAATAACATGAATTGGGGTGGAATCCTCTATTGTTGATGAACCGTTGGCTCTTGGGTTTTGGGAACATGGGGCTGTATCATGCGGTTTTATTTGGTTTCAGTACATTGAGGGATCTCACTTACCCCTCTGTTGTTGTGACTTTACAAGAGAACTGAGTGTGAATGTTTAAGTCAATGTTTGATTTCACTCTTTCCTTGGCTTGTGTTTATGCTTCCTAGAATCCCAAGTAGGTGCAGAAACATACTAAATGTTATTACTGATCTTGAAACAACGATGGGACAAATGTGTTTTGGTTTGATGTGAGTTGTGACTTAAGCATGGGTGATGTTCTCTTCTCTTATGAATTAATAGTAAGGATAATGTTCTTTAGGTTGGCTGAAGAAAATCCTAGATTGGGTGAGTGCTTTTTACATATACATATACTTGTAGTTTTTGTGTTTCTAATTCGCACCCCACCCAAGTTGACCACTTAGTTCCTAACACCCCCATTTCATGGGAGAGGGTGTTTTTCCAATGACTATTATTAGTGGCTGGTTATTAGCTCCTTTATGCTACCTTTCCCAGATATACCAAGTATCTTCGGGCAGGCTATGATGGATTGAAGTCCATTATTAGCCCAAGAATCTTCGGGCAGGGTAGTATGGTGGTTGGCCCAGGTGTGTGCAAGAAGGTGGTTTCCCAAGTATCTATGAGATGAGGCCCAGGTGCCTTCATGTGTGGCAGTAGTTCTTCTAGCCCAGTTGTCTTCAGGCATGGCGGTGGTTGTTCTGGACTACGTGTTTGCAAGCGTGGTTACATGTGACATTTGTGGCCCAGGTGTCTGCAGGCGGGTTAGTGGTTATGGCCCAGGTGTCTGCGGTCGGGATGTGTGGTTGTGGCCTAGGTGTGTGCGGGTGGGGTATGGCAGTGGAACTACGATGAGAATGGAGAGATTGGTTCGATGCATAGGATGTCTTCAATAACCAGTTGGAATGTGGCGTGGGGTACCCAAACATCGATGTGCTATTACTATACATTACTTGAATTGTGTTATTTGGGGAGTGTTCCTTGGTGAGTCTTGGGTGGTTAGTTTCCTTACTAGGTTCTTGGTTATCTCTTTTCTCACAGGGCATTAGTATGCCTCCCCACTTGTGCACGAGAACCTTTGGTTTTTCCCTACCGAGTATACTTGTATGCTCACCCTACGCTTATAAAACTGCTTTCAGGTTTCCATGAGGACTTCAGGGATCTTGTTGGATCATACTAGCTTGACCTTGTGTCAGATCATTGTAGTTTCTATTGTTATTTGTTTTGGTATTTTTCATTGTAGTATCCTTATACATTGTGGATTTTACTTTTGAATCATGCATTGGTAATGGTTCTTGGCTTTACTTTTACTTTCAGTTTTGGTGTTGTGGGATTCACTATCTTATCAACTAACCCTTTTAAAATAAAAAGGGTAATTCCTTCCATTTAGTGTGTAAATTTATACCCTTGGTGCTGGTCACCACTCTGGGACCTATTGAAGGCGGGTTTAGGGGGTCATTATCTCTCATTAAACTTAATAAAGGATGGGCCTGACAATCTGCTGACCCTTCCCTCCTTTTGGTGAAGGTGGGCTGTGACAGAATGGCATCAGAGGTAGGGTTGAGGGATAGGATGGAGTATGGAGTTAGGAATAGTGAGGATTGAATTTGATGGTAGGTTGACAGTGTTGGGTGACCTTGGTGGGTGAATTAGGCCAGGGAAGACCAGCTAGAAAACGGGATTTCAGGGTCCTCTGTGATCCAATGAAAAGAATCTGGGCTTACCGAACGACCAAATGAGGCCACACTGATGCTGGGTAAAGAACCTAGGAAAGGTACATGCATCATAATGAATTTTTTCCTCATGTTTTTTTGGGAGTTTTGTGAATTTTAATTAAATAAGAAGTTTAAGAAGTTCTAAGAACTATATTCTTCACTACTTGGGCTTAGTCATTCCTTGTTTACCTTGCTGTTATGGCACCCGGGTGACGACCACGAGTTGTACGGGAGGTCAAGGCCCAGGAGGTTGACATGGATGATTAGAGGATGGATGATCGAGAGGAGGAGGATGACCAGTTGAAGAAGACGCTTTGAGCCTTCCAGTGATAGACCCTCAAGAAGTACAAGGGTAGCACCTCTGACATGAAGATGGAGGGCTGGCTAGATGAGCTGGTGATAGAATTAATCATGATCCGGGCTCCGACTGAGTACTGGGTTCCCCTATCCATCAGCCAGATGCTGGGAGATGTGTGTCAATGGTGGATGCTCTACCTGGGTGAGAGGAGAGAGGCTGGGGTGGCATGGGCTGATTTCAAGAAGGAGTTCTGGGCGTAATTACTCTCTTCTACGATGAGGGAAGATAATAGGCTGGATCTACACTCACTACAGTCGAGGAGTTTATCGGTAATGGAGCTGGAGATCAAGTTCAAGGATCTCCTCAGCTTTGCTCTGGACCACTTTCCAGATTAGGAGTATCTGAAAAGAATTTTATAGAAGGTGCTCCGACCTTCCCCCTAGTGCGTTGTTACCCCCTTCACCTTGCCGACATACTTGGAGGTCAAGAAGAAGGCAACGGTTGTGGAGAGGATGCACACGCTCGACAGTGTGTCACAAGAGGGGATTCACCTAGGCTCGTCAAATGGAAATCTTGTCAGCACCAGACCACCAGTATCAGGACACTCTCGGTTCCGACCAGTAGGGAGTAGGCCACCGCAGTTCCAGTTCTGGTCCCCCGGTCCTCGTCCTTTTCATTCAGACCCAGGACCAAGGTGATTCATCAGTGGGAGCCATGGATATCTCTGGAATCAGTTCCCAGACCGAGTTCAGTATGGAAGTGGCGGATAGGCCCAGCACCCGCCTTAGCAGCAGCTTCCAGCTAGGCCCTTTCAACAGCACTAGGGGCAGCGATCTCCCACTCCTCCGAGGATAGACGTTGTAGGGGGAGGCCGACCTTAGGGCGCTCCTTAGGGACCTCAACCAGGGCGTGGTTGGGGAGGTGGCCGATGGCCGAGAGGAAGTGGAGCTGGGCATGGGTAGTTGCACGCCGCAAAGGCCACAGTCTTAGCGGGGCTGGAGGTTGTTCGAGGTACGATTAGTTTGTTTAGTACACTTTCTTATGCCTTGTTTGATACCAGGGCTTCGAACTCCTTCGTTACAGCCAGTCAAGCCGTGCACTGGGACTAGACGCCGAGAGACTCGCAGTGCCCCTGGTGCTGGGCACCCCAGTCAGAGGACAGATCGACTTGTTATATGTTTTTTGAGGATGCAGACTGAGGATAGGGCCACATCAGTCGGTCAGGGATCTACTACTTCTACAGATACAACCATACGATGTAATCCTAGGAATCGAATGGTTGTTCTCTGTGTGTCCCGTCATCTACTGCTTCCGAGTAAGGGTTGTGTTCTCGGACATGGGCGGCCAGCGTGATACATTCATCGGTGAGTGGAGTGATAAGAAGGGCAGCTGGCGAGAGGAACCCCTCCCCTCCTTGTTAGCCGAGCTATCAGTAGAGTAAGTGGATGCTGAGACGGTGGAAGTACCAGGGATTTTCAATGAGTTTATGGAAATCTTCCCTGAGGAGGTGACGCCTATACCCCCTCGACGTGATATCGAGTTTGGGATAGACTTGCAGCCTGGTGCTCGTTCAATTTCGATGTCTCCCTACCGGATTGCCCTTCAGAGCTATGGGATTTGTGGATTCAGACCGACGAACTGATGAAGAAGGGTTTTGTTCGACCGAGTGCATCACCATGGGTTTCTCTAGTCTTGTTCTCAGAGAAGGTAGATGCGGGTCTCAGGTTGTGCATTGACTACAAGAGGTTGAATTGGGTAACGATCAAGAATATCTACCCTCTTCCGAGGATAGACGATCTCTTTGACCAGCTGAAAGGGGCATGGTGGTTCTCAAAGATCGACCTATGGTATGGATATCACCAGTTGAGGGTGAAGGAGGGAGGAATCTAGAATATGTCCTTTAGGTGCGAATATGGGCACCTTGAGTTTGTATTCATACCTTTTGTTGTTACGAACTCCCCAATTGTGTTCATGGGGCTTATGAACACCGTTTTTCGGGAGTACCTGGATCGGTTCATAGTCGTGTTCATCAATGACATCCTAATCTATTCAAGATCACAGGAGGACCATGCGGAGCACCTGAGGATGGTTTTGGATGTCCCCCAAGAGCACCAGCTCTATTGGAAGTTGTCGAAATGAAAGTTCCGGATGCGAGAAGTGCACTTCCATGGGCACGTAGTGGCCGAGCAGGGGGTAGCGGTGGACGCATAAAAGTTTGAGGTAGTTTTTTCTTGGGTAGCGCCCAAGAATGTGGTAGAGGTTCGCAGCTTCCTCGGGCTAGCGGGTTACTATCAGAGGTTTGTACCAAACTTCTCCTGAGTTGCAGCCACTTTTACAGCCTTGACCAAGAAGGACCAGGTTTTCGTGTGGGGTGGGCAATGCGAGACAACCTTCTTCTATCTAAAGGAGAAGTTGGTTAGTTCCCAGGTGATGCGACTACCAGATGAAGGGGCGACATATGAGGTTTTATGTGATGCTTCAGGGCAAGGCCTCAGATTTGTGTTGATGAAGTGATAGGGGATGATCTCTTATGGGTCTTGGAAGCATGGCCCTCTTGAGCATAATTATTCCACCCACGACTTCGAGCATGCAATGGTCATTTTTGCGCTAAATTTATGGAGGAATTACCTCAGTAGGGAACACTTTGTGGCCTTCACAGCTCAAATAAATTTGAGGTATATCTTCCCCCAATGGGACATATTCTTGCGACAGGGAAGGTGGATAGAGTTCCTCCCAGATTAAGACATCGAGATTTACTACACTTCAGGGAAAGGGAATGTAGTGGTCGATGCCTTGAGTTGGAGGTCGCAGAAGGATGCGGTCCAAGAGTCAGCAGATTCCTTGAAGGCAATGGAGGAGTTAGCTACCTTGAACTTGGATGCGAGGATGGATAGCGGTAGAGGTTTCTTGTATCAGATGACAGTGCAGTCACCTCTATTTTAGCAAGTGGAGGAGTCTTAGTGGGGAGACACAGAGTGTGAAGTGATGCGTGACCGAGTTGAGCAGTGTAATGCTTCGGAAGGATGGACGGAGGATGGTCAGAACTAGATGCTTTTCTGGGGAAAGCTGTTTGTTCCACATGCGATGTGTGGGAAGGTACTTAGTGAGTTCCAAAACTCACCCCTAGCGGTGCATCCAGGAGTTTCAAAGATGTACCAGGGCCTGAAGAGACTATTTTGGTGTCCTAGAGTAAAGCGACTAGTGGCAGAGTTTATTGCCAGGTGCCTAGAGTGTCAGTAGGTGAAGGTAGAACGCCGAGTTCCAGGCGGCCTTCTGTAGCATTCAGATGTCCCCGAGTTGAAGTGGGAGGACATCTCGATGGATTTTTTCATGGGAATACCAAAGGTTCAAGGGGGCTACGATTCCATCTGGGTAGTAGAGGACCGATTGATGAAATCGGCTCACTATTTGGTGATTAAGGAGTCGAGTGCAGTTGATGCTTTGGAACGATGGTACGTGGATGAGGTGGTGTGGTTGCATGGAGTTCTATGGTACATAGTCTCCAATAGGGATGCACGGTTTACCTCATGAGTCTGGATTGGATTGTAGCATGCTATTGGCACCCAACTATGTCTTAGAACTACTTTCCATCCCCAGACAGATGGACATACAGAGCGCACCATCCAGAACTTGGAGGATATGATGCGGGCATGTGTTCTGGACTCAGGTGGATTTTCGGTGCGACACTTACCTTTTATAGAGTTCTCTTACAATAATAGATATCACTCCACCATTGGTATGGCCTCGTTTGAAGCCTTTTTCATGATGCCATGCCGCTCAACTGTGTGTTGGACCAAATTTGTAGAGGCTGGCATACATGGCCCCGAGGTGGTGTAGAGCACGACAGAAAAGGTTCATCTTATACGAGAAAGGAAGAAGGTGGCCTAGGACCGACAGAAGTCGTATGCTGATACTAGGAGAAGGACCTTGGAGTTTGAGGTTGGAGACCACGTGTTCTTGGAGGTCTCTCCTCGGTGTGGACAATGGAGGTTCGACAAGGGGAGTACGCTTTCTCCCAGGTTCATTGGAGACTTTGATGTGTTGCGGTGGGTCAGAAATGTGGCTTATCAGCTAGCATTACCACCACCGCTACTGAGGATACATGACGTCTTCCATGTGTCGCAGCTCCGTCGTTATGTGCATGACTATTCACACATCCTCAGCTAGGGAGAGATAGACATAGAGGACGACGTGACCTTTGTGGAAAGACTAGTGATGATCGAGGGTCATGAGGAGAAGGTGCTTCGGGGGCGAACCATTCTCTTGGTTCGTGTGTTATGGAGACATGGTGGGCTTGAGGAGAGTATGTGGGATAGGGAAGCACAGATGCATGGTCAGTACCCAGAGTAGTTTTGAGTTTTGTACTGTTCTATTTATACTTCTTGTGGTAGAGCATTTTACCTTGTTGGCTATGAAATATGTTGTTTTTTTCTTTCCTCTGAGTGAGAAAAGTCTTGGCTATGGGGAAAGGAGGACACAACCCCTAATCATGACACATTAAGGTGGATACGATTAAACCCGTGTGGGCGATAAGGTGCCGCCCAAACTGAATAGTATCCTGACATCGGGGAAGAGACTCCCCAACCCACATGACGGGGTAGTTTGACATGGAATGTTTCTTGGTTCTTTAGAGGGAGGTGTTTTTAGTTAATAATGAGGTTCACTCTTGAGAGGTATCTTTCGAGGTAGTTGTTCAGAACCTCTCTTTCCTTATGGTTTGATTTTATTCATGAGGGAGATAATAGTTTAAGAGGTATCTGATGTAATGGCATGGGTTCTTGGAGGTCCATTACTTAGTGAAAATCTGATTTTGGGTGTTCTGGGTAGTCTGGGGAAGTTATCGATGCTTCTTGGTGAAGTTTTACCCCTAATGGTAGGCCTACAGGTAGCCTTAGCCTATCGGTAGTAGGCCTACTAGTAGCTCGGTCTACTGGTAGCTGCGGCCTACTGGTAGCTCGGTATACCGGTAGCCATAGACTACTGGTAGCAGGCCTACTGGTAGCTCAGCCTATCAGTAGCTCGGTCTACCAGTAGCCATAGCCTACTGGTATCTCATCCTATCGGTAGCTCAGGATACCGGTGGCCACAGTCTACCGATAGCCGCAGCCTACCGGTGGCTCAGACTACCGGTAGCTCGGCCTAGCAGTAGCTTGGCCTACTGGTAGCTCGGTCTACCAGTAGCCACAACCTACTGGTATCTCGTCTAACCAGTGGACCCATCCTAACCCCCACAAGTTTTCTAGTAGCGCCTCCTTTGGAACAAATTGGGTTTTAAAACGTGTTTTGAACCCCTTTAAGAAGCCCATTAACGCCCATTAATGGCGTTTAATTAAGCGTTTTCTGAGTTACCCTGGTGTGCGTCGGTTTTAACCTCCCCTAATGGCAGGGACCCTTTAATGACATGTGGGGCCGCGTGGTAAACCCACGACCCCACACCTTATGAGGTTTAGCATTCTTATCTCAGTATCTCAACCTTCCCTGACCCTTATAAACTAAAGGGTTATCCATGGGGTTCTTTTTCTCAGCCACCCTGCATCGAATCTTCTTCTCATCCCTGAGTTTCCGAGGTCCCTCCCCTGCAATTTCCACATCCGCTGTTATTTGTTCGTGAAGAGAAGCTTCAATCTTTGATCAATCAAATAGGGATTCACATTCGTATCTCATTTCTATGTATCTTGCGTGGTGGGTACGCTACTGCTTCTGTAGAATTGGATGAACCAAACATTAATGAAGATAATAAACGGATTCTAATGAATGAAGGGGAGGGGTGTGACCGATGATGCTGCTCTGTTTTTCTCATCATTCATGATTAATGATTTCATATTTTTACGGGCTTATGCCTCATGAAAATCATTGTCGTTGGTGGTCTTTCTCTGTGCACTAATAAAACCTTATCTCTTGTGTTGGTCGTGCAAAGGAAATTTGTTAATTGGTTAAAAAAATTGGTTAATTATGTATATTTGGCCTAATAAATTGAAATCACCATGATCAATCCTTTTCTGTAATAACCCTGTTTAAAGTACAATAGAATTAGAAAAATGGAGTGTGTTAAAACTTTTAAATATAAAAATACCGCCATGGGCATGCATTGTGTTGGTGGTAGTGGTTCAGTTGTTTTCATTCATGGGCCGATTGTTGGGTGATGTGGGTGGGGATGGGATCCCCTATTTTTATGGTTTCCCTAGTTGTGAATTTGAGGATGTGTGGTAACCTTGCTTATATCACGAATTGGGGTGGAATCCTCTATTTTTGAGGAACCGTTGGATCCTGGGTTTTGGGAACATGGGGCTGTATCTTGGGGCTTTCATTGGATCTAATACATCGAGGGATCTCACTTATCCCTCTCTTGTTATGACATTACAATAGAACTGGGTGTGAATGTTTAAGTTGATATTTGACTGTTCACTTTCCTTGGCTTGTGATTATGCTTTCTAGTTGCCCAAGTAGGTGCAGAAACTTACTTAATGTTATTACTGAACATGAAACAATGATGGGAAAAATGGGTTTTGGTTTCATGTGAGTTGTGACTTTGGAATGGGTGATGTTCTCTTCTCTTATGGATGAATAGTAAGGATAGTGTTCTATAGGTTGGCTGAAAAAAAACCTAGATTGGGTGAGTACGTGTTACCTATACATATACTTGTTTTTTTTGTGTTTCTAGATTGTGCTCCACCCAAGTTGAGAATTTAGTGTCGAACACCCCCATTTCATGGGGGAGGGAGTCTTTCCCAACACTTCCATTAGTGGCTGGTTATTAGCTCCTTTCTTCTCCCTTTCTCGGATATCCCAAGTATCTTCGGGCAGGCTGTGATGGCCTGAAGTCCATTATTAACCCAAGAATCTTCAGGCAGGGTGTTGTAGTGGTTGGCCCAGGTGTGTGTGAGAAGGTGGTTTCCCATGTTTCTTCAGGATGAGGCCGAGGTGTCTTCGAGCATGGTAGTAGTTCTTCTATCTCAGGTGTCCTCGGGCGTGGCAGTGGTTGTTCTGGAGTATGCGTTTTCAGGCGTGGTTATGTGTGACAGTTGTGGCCCAGGTGTATGCGAGCAGGTTAGAGGTTGTGGTCTAGGTGTCTGTGGGAGGGATGTGTGGTTGTGGCCCAGGTGTGTGCGAGTGGGGTATGGAAGTGGGACTATGATGAGAATGGTGGGATTGGTTTGATGCATAGGATGTCTTCAATAACCAGTGGGAAAGTGGCGCGGGGTACCCAAACATCAATGTGTTATTAATATACATTACTTGACATGCGTTATTTGGGGAGTGTGACTTGGTGAGGCTTGGGTGGTTAGTTTTCTTTTCTAGGTATGTGGTTATCTTTTTTCTCACATGTCATTAGTATGCCTTCCCACTTATGCATAAGAGTCTTTGGTTTTTCCCTACTGAGTATACTTGTAAGCTCACTCTACCTATATAAAACTACTTTCAGGATTCCAGGAATTCTTCATGGATCTTGCTGGATCGTACTAGCTTGACCTTGTGTCAGATCATTGGAGTTGCTGTTGTTCATTCATATGGTATTTTTCTTTGTACTCTCCTTATACATTGTGGATTTTACTTTTGTAACACGCATTTGGAATAGTTCTTGTCTTTACTTTTACTTTTAGTTTTTGTGTTGTGGGATTCACTATCTTATCTCCTGATCCTATTAAAATAAAAAGGGCAATTCCTTCCATTTAGTGTGTGACTTTATACCCTTGGTGCGGGTCGCCACTCCGGGACCTATTTAAGGTGGGTTTCGTGGGTCATTATCTCTCCTTTAATATAAAGAAGGGAGGTCCTGACAATATTCTGACCCTTCCCTCCTTTAGGTGAAGGTGGTTCATGACCGATATGATGCTACTCTATTGATTAATCCATCTTAAACTCAACATCCAATGGTTAAAAAACATGTGACCATTCGGATAAGTAATGTTCTAGCTAAGAAATGATGAAGACGTCTTGCGTAGACTGGAACATCTGAGGCAACATCAACTGATATGAAAATGGCCCAGCTCTCTGCAACACTTCAAATGGTCCAAAATATCTATGTTAATCGTTTAGTTATCTCTTAATCCTCATGTGTCTCAATGTCGGTGTGACAAGTAGGAAAACATGATCTCTGACCTTGAACTATTGAGGTCATCTCCATCGATCAACAAAATACTTCTGTCGTGACCGTGTCAAATTGTAATGGGATGTTACGACCTCTCTACCACAAAGCATATGTTGTTCCCAGAAATCCGATGAAGATGATTCCATGAAATGGAGATAAGGACACTACTCTATTCCTAATTTCTCAAATTTCCATGTCTCATTACTATTAGAACCATGAAAACATATCTCAGAAACCAATGGTATTATCCTCCCACAGTGTAACTTCGTCTCATTTTCAACTATCCTGACTAGCCGATCAATCAATGAAAAACCAGGTTCAATCATAAGATCAACCAAGCTCGAAACATGAGGTGGATCAGAGAGATATTATCTCAGCTATGATACATGGAATATGTTATGTATTTTCATATGTTGTAGTGGAAGTGCTAAAGGTAATGGAACATTCATTAAATGTTCAGTAACCTCAAATAGTCCCACAATATATGGAGTAAGTATCTCTTCACTCTCAAGTCTTCAATGACCCAATAAGGGTGAAACGTTCAAGAACAAATGATCACCAACTGAGAACTCAAAACCTCAATGATGAAGACTAACATAATAACTATATATATTTTGTTATGTATTCATTCTAAATAATATTATCTAAATAGTTGTTGTTGTTTCTTTCACCAGGCTTTGTCTAGCCCAGGAATAATCACCACACATTGATAAACACTATGGAAATTTACATTACTAACTATACAAGGCCTAAAAATGCACAATTCTGACCATAGAATAATGAAAATTATATTATTAAAAATCAACCCTCCCCAAATGCTTATCCTAATCCCCACCGTTGTTGAGATAAGACGAACAAATAATACCCTATAGAGTCTATAATTCTCTCTCAATCGGTCTAATCAACCATGGATGGTATGCTATACTCAAAAAGTCATGAGATCCCAGGGCCTCCTGAATTCCTCTCCAGAAGAAGAATGTATACTGAAGTTCCCTAAAAAGGACTACAATAGATATAAATCTATGTTAATGAACTATATCTTTCACATAAATTCTTTTAAACTCCTAGACATTGGTTGTATCATGAATGTGTAAGAAGTGTGCTGACATAGTCAACATGTCGATCACAACCCATATCGCATTATTCTTTCTCTAGATATAAGGAATCTCAAAAATAAAATATATAGAGATATCCTCATAATTAAATGTTGTTACTGGAAGTGGTTTAAGAAAATGAGAAGCTTTCTAGATCTCGGACAAAAACTGTTGGCATATATAGTAATTATAGAAAACACAGCAATGTATTATCTCATTCTCGGTCAACAGAACTACTGCTGCACATTTTAGAGAATATTTTTGGTTTTTTTGGTGAACTAACCACTAGGAATTATAAAAATCCAACATTACAGCTTTCCATGCTGAAAAAGAAACAATGAAGATGTTCCAATATCATAGAACACCCCATTTTGATAATGACAATTGGGAAACTATATCTACACCAAAAATAGAGTCTATAATTCCGTATAACTCATCATTAAGATCATGTTCTTGAAGAATAATTTCAAGGTGAGAAATTTCAAATAAAGGATGGAAAAAGAAATTATATCCCATTTATTCTAACCTCCAATATTCAACTATGAAAAAAGATCCATAAAAAATCTACTCTTCCAAATATTCTTTCCCAAACTGGATTGGAAGTTTCCTACTCAATGAATCTTCAATGAAATTCCATTTACCAAGGGTATAGGAAATGTCAAATCTAGAAAACTGCATGTAGTTCACCCATCGCTTCTAGAGAAGGTTCAATTAATTTTAAGAGATTACATACCTCAAGTGTTCGTGGTCTGAAAACATGGAAAAAAATTTGGAATAAAGGTAATGCATCCAAATCAAAAGAGCATTCATCATAATGCAAGTTCAAAATCATTGGTAGGAAAATTCATCTCATGTTTCCAAATCTGATGAGATCCATAAGAAACTAAATGGTCACCCTATAATAGAAAACAACCTAGGACTGAACAAACAACATCAAAAAAAGACCATAGATACATAATCGATATCTAGAAGTGTCAATACCAATGTATTTGTAAAAATATATTTTCTCTCAAAGACAGAAATTGGAAATTTATCATCTCAAGAAAACCTCAATCACTTCAATTTTCATGAATTTATCTGAGAAGAAAACTTCTATAAGTACATTACAATCCTATATTAATATTGTTCTAAGATAAAGATTCTCTTAATTTGGAAGACATTTCATGGTTTCTCCCATGCCGTAACAACCTAACCCTTCTTATGAAAAACTGATATATCCTATTCAGACACAATGTTTCCTTGGAATTTCACTTAATGAATTCATTAAATAACACTTAGAAATCTTGGAATAGATTTGGTGATTTCGCAACAGACACAGAACCTTTCTTAGATAATGCAATGATTCCCCACAAACATAGTGTACACAAGAATTCCTTCCCAAATGACTACCACGATTTAACCTAGATACTCAGAAAAAATCTTTTTCATAAAATCCATGAAAAATATAGGAGAATTTTTTATTCCAAAGGGAAATAGAATGTACTCAAACTTTCTATATATACTCTAAAATGATATTTTCTGAACGTCAGATTATTTTATTCCCAACTGATGGTAGCCCGACTGAATGTCGATCATTGAAAAACACATAACCCCTTTTAGCCGATTGAATAGATTATCTATTATTGAAAATGAATACATTTTATTTATCAAGAATCAATTTATCTATTGATAATTAATGCAGAAAATATGATAACCATCATCATTCTTGAATGAGATAACTCATACCACCCAAGGTGACATACTCGGACATATATAGTCATTCCCAAAAGGATTTTCCAATTAGGAATTAATTTCCTTGAGTTCAGCTAGAGCCATGTAGTAAGAGGGGAGTCAAACTGGTTGTGTATCAGGAATTAAGTCATCAGATAACTCAACCATCATTACTAGTGTAAGAATATAGAAGTCATAAAGAAACACAATAGGAAACTGAACAATTATTGGAGGGAAATCACTACACTTAGAATTTCACTCAAGACCAAAATAAAACACTAATATTATTTTACCCAACTCTAGATAAGAAGTTCCAGATATGCTCCACCTTGGGTCCCATTCTCTATGAATGATAAGAGATACAAAACTGGGTGCTTTATGGTAGACTCATCGAATAAAATAGTTAATTTTCTATTTATTTTTCAATAAAACTATCCATACTAAAAACGAAATCATGAGATTTCATTCTGAGAACCAGAAAACACCAATCCATCTCGGCCTCTAAGGGAGGGAAGACATAGGCCTGGCTACATAGACCTTGCACCCTCTCTATACTAAGGGGTGTAGTAATATCCATTGCACAAGATTAAATATCCATATGAAGATTTGGATGGTTAAAAATACATGTAACAACTTAATAGTTTTTTAAGGAAATTCCTTTCTTATAAATATGTCATAATCACATTGACTATTAAGTGCTATGGGACCCTTAAAACATATGTTTTTCACCTCTATGATGTGAATTTAAAAAATCTGACATACACAATCGTGATCAGTATGTTATTTTGAGACCTATAAGAAAAACTTATTTTTTGGTGAATAGTAACCTACCCTTATGATTAGTAACATACCCTTATGAATAGTGATATACCCTAATGAATAGTAACATTACCTATTATAATATATAAATAATATTCAAGTTGGAAGTATGATATACAAATATTTTAGAATAAGTTAATGAAGGTTTTAAAACTAGTTTTTTATAATAAACTAGGATTTTAATTAAATATTAAATTAATAATATTTTGAATATTATTTTTGAAAAATAGACTTCATTTTTGTATTCTACATGTCGAAAAATGTTTAGGGGTGAATTTTTGGGATTTTTCTGAAATACATTATTTTTTGATAAATATTAAAATACGGTAATTTGCCATATATATATATTATAAGCTAAATAGACTATTCCAAGAATCATGGATGATGTCACCACCATTAATCCGAATTCACAAGATAATATTACTATTCATGGTCATGTAATACTTACTATTACTTGTCTTATGAAGAAATAATAAACTAATGAGTTTTATATTATGAAATCCCCTCTCTCCTCAACTATAAACCCCCCCTCTCACCCCTCTTCATTTCACCCCTCTCAAGACTTGTGGCTTCACCAAATTCTGGCCAAATACCCTCCCAACCTCTTCTCCATCTTCCAGCAAGCATTGGTCTAAAAAAATTCCAAAACATCTCTATTATGGAGGCTCTCAAGGAAGATAGGTTCAAGAGGTAAATTACTCTTTTCAAATCATTGTCTTTCCTTTAAAGTTCTTTTTTTTCTTTTTCTATTACCTTTATTTATCCAAATTTTGTGATGAATATATTCCATTATATATACTGTAATGTTTACATGATAGTGTAATAAGTTATCATCATCTCTCCCTTTTTAATTGTTTTTATACTAGTAATAAAACACCATCCGAGATGTGTCAATTTTACACATTCAAGGACGATGGACATTCAATTTCTATTATCATTCTAAATTATGGTCATGAAACCATTATTGTTCTGGTTGAACTATAATATTATATATAATATAACATATTTAATATTTTGTAATCACTTTGTCTATAAGGTGTTATGATATAATGAAAAATGAGTTCGTTGTAATCAACACCCACAAAATAACTGAAACAATTATCATTAATGTTATATATGATAATTTATCCTCGTTCCATGTAAACAAGTTATATAAATGAAAAATAACACATATTTATGTTTATAAATAATATATAATTTCAAATATGTAGATTTACATCCATTCCAAATCATTACATAAAAACATGTGAACCGAATATGAAAATAAGAGAAATGAACACTCCAGAACGACGAAATTCAATACAATAGCATGTCAATAAATACATAAATGAATGAATAATAGGTTATTAAATAAGTTATTAAAAAGTATAATTTCATATTCCCAGAGATTATTTACAATAGCGGGACACGTTTGGAGTTACGATAAGGGTTTCTTCATCTCACTTCCATTTTCATGAGATTTTCTATATTCACTACTAATACTTTTTTATGGTGTATGTATACTGACCATTGATTTCAGATATTATGAATATCTTTTCCTTCAAGGTATTAAATCTATAAAATTTATATAATTAAATTTTGGGGCATACAAATCGTTTGATTACAATGTGGTAAGGGATTTTCCACCCAAACTTCCATTTTCATTCGGGATACTTTCATTGTCTAATTACCTCAATGAAATTATTATGTATTGTTATGTACTCATCATATATTCTTTTTCAGTATCACATATATGGGTACAAACCAGAACCCTTCCTAATTTTATGGATAGATACAAATATTTAAAGGAACTCTCAAATATATTTCCCAAATACAAGACCAATCCAATGGAATTTCTCAAATTATTTCCTATTTTAAAGGGAACTGTATGATTTATTTTAGGATACCTTTATCATTATAAAATAAATCATTTTGTTATGAAAATACAATCTTACCTCACTTCTGGTTTTATACAATTATTTTTCCAAAAGAAATATTTTTTTCAAAATAAAAGAGTATTTATCTCAAGAATTTCGTATTGATTCTATAAGAGTGTTTTCTTTTTACTCAACACACTTGATGATTCCATTGTATTATTGGGATAAATAATTTATTATTTCATCTACCATATTTTATTTAATGGTTTATGAATAACTCTATTTTGGATGATATATCCTAAAACAATTCACCATATTATTCTGAATGGTAAGTGTTTATGTTCAATAATTGGGGAATGTTTGTTAAATTTCATATTATAGTTTCAATATGAATGTATATGTTTTTTATGTTCATCCCCACACATATAAGGAATTACTTAGATTTATTATGTTATGGGTGCGGCCCATTATAGACCCTCGATGCATCGGTAGGTATCATGAGCCAAATATATGTGGAATTGGCCAAGGCCTTTCCCAATGTGATATAGATTTTGGTCGAGGACTTAATCATTAGACGTCTTGGTCAAGCCCTTGAAATAATGTTTTAGAATGTCCGACATTATGAATTCCATCATTATGATTTTAGCTTTTGATATTTCATGTGGTTATTCGATTAGTAAAATACCCATGAATAAGTTTAGTTGTGGCCATTTTTACTCAGCTCATTTTCCTGCCATTATGTGTTGAATTTTATTATAAAAGTCATGTTTTTTTCAATTATACATAATGTATTATGTTTCTACTATCTTCCTCTGTATTGATTACTCTTACTGAGCATTTGTGGTCACCACTTTATTATGTATCATTTTTTCCAGGACATGAAGAAGATTATTATGAATGACATGCTGAAATAAACTAGGAGTTATTAGTGTTTTCTAAGGAGTTTTCATGTTGTATTTCTCTTCAATGCATAACATTGAACTTATGTATGTATATTGTTTCCAATAATACTAAAATACTTGGTACTTCAAGATTCACATTCCTTGTATGTATGCCAACGTAATCAAACAAGTCACCGACTCCAGGAAACTGGGGTCGGGTCCTTACAATTGGTATCAGAGGAAGTTTAGTAGAATACATGGAAACTAGATTTAGAAAACGTAGAATTAGGGAAGTGTCCCTATGTTATTCTTTGAGTATATACATACAATAAAGTCCTGGTATTTTGATAAGGAATAGATTATATAGATCGTTCAAGAAATACATCCATGTATTGATACAAGCAGGTAGAGGCGGCTCTAGCACATATGTATCAAAGTGTAAATCCCGGAAACATCGCTTTGAGATAGAATCGAATGGGAATTTGTGCACAAAAATGGGCCTTTCTGCACTCTTGGTTATGACACTCCAGAGGAATATGCTTAGGATAATTCACATTTTCTTTACAAGCCATTATGAAGGATTTAAATGTATATTTTTCCTCAAAGATAGAATGTTTATTATTAAGAGATTAGCTATGCGTATAATTTCAAATTATGATTATTCTTATTCTACATTAATATTATAAATAATGATTCATACTCTAATATAGTGGGTGCCATTATTTAGAAAATGGCGCCTAGCGAAAGGAATGGAAACTGCACGAATGCACGTGTCCCCTGTAGGGATTTTCCTCAGACGCAAGATAATGTTGTTGGCTCTGGTGCTATGTCTGGTGCTGAGAAACTCATAACAATAATGGGACAACTTACTCAGGTCATGAATAATAATATTATAAATTTTTAGCATCCAAATCCACCATGTGGAGGAGCCATGCTAGATCGCTTTATGCGACAATAGCCTCCATCATTCAATGGGATTACAAACCTATTTGTAGCAGAGTAGTGGATATGTTCCCTTGAGAAGATATTTCTTATATTGTGATATAATGAATGAGAGAAGGTTGTCATAGCAGTATATCATCTAACGGGCGATGCGGATCAGTGGTGGTCATTACTCCAAAACACAAAGGAGGAGGAAGAAATAAAATAGATGGAATGGAGGGATTTTATGGAAATCTTATTAGAAAAATATTTCCCTTGAGAACAATGAGCAGATATGGAGAGGCAATTCTTGAATCTAAGGCAAAAGTAGGATGAAAATGTTTCCATGTATGAAGCCAACTTTACAAGGCTATCAAGACATGTTGTGTACTACATAGAGAATCCAAGGAGTATGAAAAAAATGTGGTTAGAAAGGCCATCTTGCATGTGATTGAAAAGGAAAGAAGGAATCCAATGATGCTCAATGCTATAATTGTCAGGAGATGGGGAACTATGCTAATAATTGTCCAAAACTTCATGGAAATATGAAACAGAAGAGGCCAAGGGAGGAAGGACAAGCATATGTGATCACAACTGTTGAGGTTGAAGTTCCGCGTGATGTGGTGGTAGGTAAATTGATCATTTCATGAATTTTATCCAATGCATTATTTGATTATGGATCATCGAATTATTTCATATCATCCCAATTTTCTATGAATATTCGATATTTCCAATTTGATTTAACAAGAGATTTGTCAGTCAAAACTCCTAAGGGAAGTTACATTGCAACATATTTCTGCCAATCTGTTTCTATTAGGGAATATAAATGTTCTTTATATGCTGATCTCATCGTCATAACTATGATTTAATTTTATATAATCCTCAGTATGGGCTGGCTTTTGGACCATGATGCAAAAAATTATTGTAAGAAGAAAGAGGTTATGATTTTTGATGATGATGATAAAGAACACCTTATCATTAGAGTAGAATCGTCCTGACCTGATTCTTATCTAGATCCACCCCCAGTAGCTCAACTAAATTAAATTATTGGGGATGAAGATAATGAACTAACTATTGGTGTGGAAAAAATGCTCAAATAGAGGATGTTCCTATTATGAGAGAATATGTTGATGTGTTTCCCGAAGATTTACCTAGACATCCTATAGAATGAGAAATTGAGTTTTCCATTGTTTTAATTCCTGGTTCAAGGCCCATATCGAAGACCCCTTATAGAATGACCACTACTGAATTAGGGGAACTATATAAACGAATATAGGAATTGAGTAATAAAGGATTTATTCGACCTAGTGTTTCTCCATGGGGAGCCCCTATACTTTTTGTTTAGAAGAAAGATGGATCTATGAGGTTATGTATCGATTGTAGGGAGATAAATGCAATAACAATAAAGAAAACGTATCACAAACCTCGCATTGATGATTTATTTGATCTACTTCAGGGATCCCAATATTTTTCAAAGATTGATCTTCGATCTAGATATCATAAATTACTTGTGATGAAAGAAGACATTCCAAAAACAACATTCCGAACCAGATAAGGGCATTATGAGTTTACAGTAATGCTTTTTGGACTAACTAATGCACCGTCTATTTTTATGGATATGATGAATAGAGTCTTTAAGGAATATCTTGATGACTTTGTGTTGGTGTTTATTAATGATATCTTGGTTTATTCTAGAAGCTATGAAGAACATGAAAATCACTTGCGCACTATTTTGAAGACTCTGAGAAGAAACAAATTATATGGGAAGTATAAAAAATATGATTTCTGGCTCCAATCAGTTTCCTTCCATGGAAACATTATCTCTAAGGATGGTATATATGTAGATCGTACAAAGACAAAGTCTCTACAAGAATTGAATACTCTAAAGAACGTAACTGAGGTACCTCTTTTTATTGGTTTAGTAGGATATTATCAGCGTTTCGTTCAGAGCTTCGCTAGTTTAGCTAACCCAATGACCAAGATCACACGAAAAGGGGTAAAGTTCGTATTGACCATGGAATGTGAAGAGTGTTTTGAATAAATGATGAGGAGGTTAGTGAATCCTCCAATCCTAACCCTACCATCCGAGAATAATGGGTTTGTTATCTATAGTGATGCATCAAATAACGGACTTGGTTGTGTCCTTATGCAGAATGTTTGAGTGATTTCCTATGCATCTAGGAAACTAAAAATTCATGAACAAAAATATCCAACTCATGATCTTGAGTTAGCAGTGGTAATATTTTCTCTGAAGATTTGGAGACATTACCACTATGGAAAAAATTGTGAGATATATATATAGATCATAAGAGTTTGAAGTATATATTCTCACAGAAAGAACTCAACATGAGACAAAAGAGGTGGATTGAGCTACTCAAGGATTATGATTGCATGATACACTACCACCCGGGGATGGAAAATAAGGAGGAAGATTATTTGAGCAGAAAGGATCCTGGAGTTTTGAACAAGATGAGAGTTTAAAGGGATACTATTTTCAAGGATCTAGTAATGATGGATATGGGAATTATTAAGGAAGGTATCACATTACTACTTTTTCAAATGGACGCCCAACCTTCTTTACTAGAGAGGATAAAAAGTGCTCAGGCTGATGATGAGGTGTTTCAAAAGAAAATTGATGCAATAACTGATGGGAAGGTGACTGAATTCTCATATAAATATGGAAATTTGAAATTTGGGAATAGGCTTTGTGTTCCCTCAATTCCTGAGCTAAAGAGAGAACTGTTGGATGATGCTCATAGCTTTAATTTCTCTATACATCCTGGTAGCAAAACGATGTATTGAGATCTTCGAGAAAACATTTGGTTAGACAATATGAAAAGGGAGATTTCTGAATATACGTCAAGGTGCCTGGTATGTCAACAAGTGAAGGTTGAGAGGTAAAATTCTAAGGGGATAATGCAACCACTACCCATATCATCATGGAAGCGGGAGAACATTACCATGGACTTTTTCACTGGACTCCCAAGGGAATCTAGAGGAAACAATTCTATATTGGTCATTGTGGATCTTCTTACAAGGACTTCTCCCTTCACAGTAATTCGAGAGGACTTCTCATTGGATCTACATGCATGGATTTACATCAAAGTAGTGGTAAGGCTGCATAGAGTACCACTCTCTATTGTATCCACCCGTGATCCTAGATTCACCTAGAAGGTCTGGGAAAGTCTTCGACATGCTTTAAGCACTTAATTGAACTTTAGTACGACCTATAATCCTCAAACAGATGGACAATCTGAGAGTACTATTCAGACACAAGAAGACATGTTGAGCGAATTTTCTATGGAATTAAAAGGATAATGGGACCAACATCTTCCATTAATTGAATTCTCCTACAATAATAGTTTCCACTAGATCATTCTTATGGAACCATATGAATCCCTTTATGGGAAAAGGTGTAGAACACTGACATGTTGGGATGAAGTCAGTGAGAGGAAGCTGATGGGACCTGAATTGGTTGAGGTAATGGTGGAGAAGGTGAAAACCATTTAGCAGCATATCAGGGCAGCCCAAAGTCGATAGAATTGTTATGTGGATATTCGTCGATGAGACCGATAGTTCAAAGTAGGAGACCTGGTATTTCAATGCATATCTCAATGGAAGAAGGACATGCAGTTTGGGAATAAAGGAAAGCTAATTCCCAGGTATATTGGCCCCTTCGAGATCCTTGATCGAGTCAGAGCTGTGGAATATCGACTAGCACTTCCACCAACCTTGTTTAAGGTTCTTGATGTCTTTCATGTATCCCTCTTAAAGAAGTACATACCATACCATTCACATGTACTCTCTTCAGAGGTGGTACAGTTAGAGGATGTTCATTCCTATGAGGAGCAGCCTGTGAAAATTTTGGATCCTAGAGACAACGTTCTACACCACAATACTACTTATCTAGTCAAGGTGATATGGAGAAATCCATATGTACAAAGAGGAAACATGGAAACTTGAGGAATCAATTAAGAAGTACACCCACCTGTTCTTGTCCTAGATTGTAAATTAAGTTTCGATGGTTAAATTTTTGTAAGGATGGGAGAATGTAACGTCCTAATACTTTTTTTTAAGGAAATTACTTTATTATAAATATTTCATAATCACATTACCTACTAAGTGCTATAGGACCCTAAATACATAATTTTTTGACTTCTGTGATGTGAATTTCAAAAATCCGACATACAGAGTCTCCACCAGTATGTTATTTAGAGTCCAAAAAGAAAAACATAATTTTTGGTGAATAGTAACCTACCCTTATGAATAGTAACATACCATTATGGATAGTGATATTCCCTAATGAATATTAACCTTACCTAAGATAATATATAAATAATATTCAAGTTGATAGTGTGATATACCTATATTTTAGAATAAGTTAATGAAAGTTTTAAAACTGGTTTTTTATAATAAATTATGATTTTAATTAAATATTAAATTAATAATATTTTGAAAATTATTTTGGAAAAATGGATATCATTTTTATATTCTACACGTCAAAAAATGGTTATGGTGAATTTTTGTGATTTTTTCGAAATACTTTATTTTTTGATTAATAGTAAAATACGGTAATTTACCGTATATATACATTATAAACTAAATAGAATATTCCTAGAATCATGGCTGATGTCACCACCATTAATCCTAATTCACATGATAAAATTACTATTCTTGGTCCTGGAATACTTACTATTACCTGTATTTTGAAGAAATAATAAACTAATGAGTTTTATATTAAGAAATCACCTCTCTCGTCCACTATGAAAACACCCTCTCACCCCCTCTTCCATTCACTCTTCTCATGCCTTGTGACTTCTCCAAATTATGGCCAAATACCCTCCTAACCTCCTATCCCGCGAATAGAATGCTTTGGTCTCATAAAAATACCAAAACCACTCCCTTAAAGAGGCTCTCAAGGATGTTTTCTTCAAGAGGTACATTCTTTTTTTTCAAATCTATGTCTTTCCTTTCATGTTAATTTGATTTCTTTTTCTACTAACTCTCTTTAACCAAATATTGTGATGAATCCAATACATTATATGTACTAAAATGTTGTCATGATAGTGGAATTAGTTATCATCATCTTTCCCTTTTTAACTTCTTTTATACTAGTAGCAAGAACACCATCCGAGATGTGTCAATTTTACACATTCAAGGATGATGGACTTTCAATTTCTATTATCATTCTAAATTTTGGTTATATAACCATTATTGTTATGTTTGAACTATATGATTATATATAATATGTCCTATTTTTGTTTCTGTAATTCCTTTGTTCAAATTGTGTTAGGATATAAATAAAAATGAGTTCATTGTATTCAGAACCCAAAAATTAACCGAAAAAATTATCATTAAAGTTCTATATGATAATTCATCCTAGTTCCATGTAACCAAGTTATATAAATGAAAAATAACACCTATTTATGTTCATAAATAATATATAATTTCAATTATGGATATTTACATCCATTCAACTTAATTACTTAAAAACATGTTAATTGAATATGAAAATAAGAGAAACGAACACTCCAGAACGACGAAATTCAATACAATAACTTGTCAATAAAGACATAAATGAACTAAATAGAATTATGGTAAACTAAATACATGTCTAATAGGTTCTGAAATAATTTATTAACAATTATAATTTAATATTATATGAGCTTAATTACAAGATCTGAACACGTTTGGAGTTTATATAAGGGTTTCTTAATCTCACTGCTATTTTCATGAGATTTTCCATATTCACTACTAATACTATTTTATGGTGTATGTATACTGAAAATTGATTTCACATATCAATAATATCATAATATTCATGTTATAAAATCTATAATATTTATATTATTAATTTTTGGGGCATACGAATCATTTGATTACAAAGTGGTAAGGGTTTTTCCACCCAAACGTCCATTTTCATTCGGGATACTTTCATTGTCAAATTTCCTCAATGAAATTATTACGTATTATAATGTACTCATCATATATTCTGTTTAAGTATCATATATATGTGTAAAAAACATATCCCATCATTATTTTATGGATAGTTACACATTTTGATAGAAACCTTTCAAAGTTGTTTCCAAAATACAAGCTTGATCCATGGGAATATATCAAAATATTTCCTATTTTCAAGGTCACTCTATGATCTATTTTTTCAAAACCATTATCATTAATAAATATCACATTTTATTATGAAAATAATATCTTACCTCACTTCTGGTTGTATACAGGTATTTTTCCTAAAGAACTCTTCTTTTCATAATAAAAGAGTATTTATCTCAAGAATTACTTAATGATTTTATAAGAGCGTTTTCGTCTAATTCAACACTCTTGTTGATTCCATGGTATTATTGGGTTTAATAATTTATGAATTAATCTACCATATTTTTTTAAATGGTTCATGAATAAATTTATTGTGGATGATCTGTCCTAAAACCATTCACCATATTATTCTGAATGGTTAGTGTTTATGTTCAATAATTGGGGAAAGTTTGTTACATTTCCTATGATAGTTTCAATATGAATGTATATGTTGTTTATGTTTATCCCCACTCATATAAGGAATTCATTGGACTTATTATGTGATGATTGGGTCCCTCTATAGCCCTTCGATTCATCGGTAAGTCTCATGAGACAAATAGACGTGGAATTGGCCGAGACCTTTCCAAATGTGATATGGATTTTGGCTGAGGCCCTAATCATTAGACGTCTTGGCCCAGGCCGTGAATTTTTTTTTCAGAATGTCCATCTCTATGCATTCCATCACTATGAGTTTATCTTTTGATATTTCATGTGGGTATTCAATTTTTAAAATACGCATGATTATGATTAATTGTGGAATTATTTACTCAGCTCATTTTCCTGCCATAATGTGTTCAAGTTTATTATTGAAGGAATTGTTTTTCAATTTTGTACCATGTCTTATGTTTATACTATCTTCCACTGTATTTCTTACTCTTACTGTGCATCTGAGATCACCCCTT
Source organism: Viscum album (assembly GCA_963277665.1). Classification (NCBI taxonomy): domain Eukaryota; kingdom Viridiplantae; phylum Streptophyta; class Magnoliopsida; order Santalales; family Viscaceae; genus Viscum; species Viscum album. The sequence goes on along the minus strand of OY728163.1, from coordinate 1,686,422,893 downwards.
TCTTATGTATCATTTTTTTTCAGGACATAAAGAAGTTTATTATGAATGACATGCTTAAATAACCTATGAGTTATGGGTGTTGTCTAAGGAATTTTCATGTTGTAATTCTCTTCAAGTTGTAATATCGAACTTATGTATGTATCTTGTTTCTAATAAAACTAATCTACTCTGTCCTTCAGGATTCACATTCCTTGTATGTATGCAAACGTAATCAAACAAGGAACTAGCTTTGGGCAACTGGGGTCGGGTCCTTACAATACATTTTGATATGAATGATTTATATGCAACAGTATCAATAAGATAAGTCACGGATGTTGAGGCTATAATAATGGTAACTATCACAGTTGTAGGACCCATGCCTATTTTTTATAGAGACTCTACCGCTGTGTGATGCATATTCATTCTGAATGCCTAGGGATGGAACCTTTTTGTACATAAAGAATATATTTTTCCTATAATTTCATAATGAGTTGTTTGTCTTGTTACACTACATAGATTAGAGAAGTGATTGAATAATATTTTTAATTTCTATCGACATCGAAAGGAGCTAATTTTTTTGGTGCATTGGTGGCGACCCTCTTATAAAGTCATGGATTTACACACTATTAGAAAATAAAATAACGTCCTCCTCGTATTGTAAGAGGTCTAGATTGACCCTAACACTGAGAAGTATCATGAGAATCATCACAATTTTATTCTCCATTGAAGGAATCCACAATAACACTGGGAGGAATAAAGATACCAGATAACCCTTACAATCCAACAAGGTTCATCTCAACCAGCATCACCATATCATGCAGATCAACATAAGTTGGAAGCATAACCAAGAAAACTAGAGAACAAATATATGAATGATGTCCCAACTCAAACCATTGAGCATTAAGTCTCTCATTAGATACAATCTTAAGAGAAAAATTCACTGAATCAACAAGGATATTTGAATACTCAGTCATGTTTCTGTCAGCCTTCTCACACTTGACAGCTCAATAGCCATAGCCATACCCTTTAACTCTAGATAGAACAGATCCATGAAAATAAAATTAATGACTTTACACTCTAAGATGTCATGTTTCTATAATGTCACCATCGTGTACCACCATCTCCTACATACTCCCTCCAATATGAAGGTTTCACACATTACATTGATCACATCCAGTGCATACAATAACTCGTCGAGTTTTTAAATATATTTTTAACAATTACACTTCATGATTTGGGATAATAGAGACTTTGAAAACTGGTGGCATCTATAAATGGAACTACTGAGAATGATTTTAATGAAAATCCCCCTCAGGATCTATATTTGGATCCTAAACTGAAACTAGTGGTGTTGTTTGGCTAAGATCATAGATAGTATGCAAGACAACATCAAAAAAAACATGGATCCATACTAGGATTCTGTTCCTTTGGCTCAATAGTATCCCCTTACTGGAGTCTCATTCCATGTCTTCTCCTAGGAAGGATTCTAAAAAACCCTTGTATAAAATAAAGAATACCTCAGACTAATACTCATACTGAGAAACAGGGGAAAATTATTTTTAATAGAAGGGACATAAATGATCAGTATTCCACTCCATCAAAATAAAAATAGAAAAAAATAATTTGATAAATTCACAAGATGTATTTCTCTAACCTCCTCCTGTTGATTTATGGTTCATTAAATTGAGATCTGACCAGAATCTCAATCACAACAATCTCAAATGTCTTGAAAAGATTTCACAAATTCATATTGATTTCAAGAAAAAATATCAACCAACCTCTTAAACCATTGTCTATGATGTATCTTGAGTTCACTAGTAAACCAATAACTAAGAAATCCCTATCATCTCTAAAGGGTGTTACGGATCCCTATGGGTTGAGGAATAGCACCTAGCACCATAGAACATGATAGTGGGAACAAAAATTCCACCAAACATAGTAGAAGAAAAATCCAACCAGACAGTATTCATATCCATGAATCTCTACTAGGACTGATGTACCAGAATACATCAACACATAATAGTCCAATGTAATAAAATCTGAGTACCAAAATAAATGAAAACACTCCATGCCCCTAGGTAATTACTCACCATTTCCAAGATTCAATGGTTAGATCCAACTCTGAGTGATTTGTTCCCATATCTCGGTCATGGGTGGAGATAATATAAAAACATCTAAAGACACATGTTGTGCGTGGGATAAAAATCCCATTACAGTGTCAGTAATGATTCCATAGAATTCACCAAATAGAGATGATCCAAATGAATACATTCAATTTTAAAACTAAATATTGTTGTATTTTTTAAGCATATATGAACTAATCATGTATACAGTTTATATAATGGAATGTAAGTTAAGAAAATTCATTAAAATTTATGAAATATTTCTAAAAAATGGATTAATTAAACTATTTACATAAATAAATTTATATAATTTCATAAGGCATGTAAAGCTGTTCAAAACCACTGGAATACTTTTTTATCTTATATATAAATAACTAGCGAGAAACGTGTTGATTTTCTAAATAGGTATGATGTTATTTCCAGCTATAGAACTCCACAGTATCTGAGTGATCTCAAAAAAAACGTTTATACACACATCCCAATGACACTAGCCAAAAGTGACTTGTCATAATCCCATCCGGGATATTACCTATAGCATGTATGTTGTAGAATGTCGTAATTGATCGAGTGTTTTAAAATAACAAACCTAATACCTATGGCTACCATGTTCTCTTAAATAATCAATGATTATCATTTCAATTTATGTATCCATAAAATAAAATTTAATCACCTTATTTCATTTCAGTTATAATTTTCCAATGAAAACCAAAATGGTTTATAGTAAAAAACATTAATCTTTCAATAGATAAACTAATGTGTTTCTAATAAAACATTATAATCCATTTTTACATGTTTTATATCCAATCAAAACCTTTTACAAAATTTCATAGTTAAATTACATAAATAGATTCAACAATATATCTGAATTGATTTCTATTGAGTCCAATATTTAAATTAAATATTTTAAATTTACAAATTTCCATAAGCACACACCAATAAAATGGAATTGGGGGTTCTACAAATTCTCATTTCATAACCATTTCAAAATATTGCAATTCACTAGAATTGGGGTTTATCAAATCGATTGAAATAATTATTTGTCAAGTGGATTTTAATAAGCAGTTAAATAAATAAATAAATTCAAGGTCAATCAATATGGATATTCATGATTGAAGGACATACCTCTTCCTGAAACTCATCACTCGCAATGACAACTGTCAATGATAAAAAAAAGTGGAGTAGACCTCAAAACCCAACCTAAAAGCATTATCCAACACATCGGGCCATAGATACATTAATTCTATGATGACCAATTGAAAACCCAAGAGAGTAAAATGATTAAAATGTGATGTATGGTGGAGAACACTTGCCTGGAATTACCTCATTAGCGTAGCGATGATTGAATGTAAAATGAATGGATTATGAAGGGCTAAAAAATATCAAGCTTTCTTAGGGAATAAATTAGGTCGAAGGAGAAGGAATTGGAGTGGAGAAAAAATAAAAACATAGCCACAAATCCTATGGAAAAAATGTATTTAGGTATGTCTCGATGTGAAATCCCAATACTCAGGATTAAATACATAAGTTTTGTAACCTCCCAAATGAGTACCTTTTTTCATTAAAATAAGATTCTCTAAGTCAATAATTAATAATTAATTCCTTCATTGTATGTTTATACAACACACAACATGTACCCATTACAATGTTAATCCATTCATGACATGTTTTTCATAACCATTACACAACATGAAACTCTATTACATTACATGAAATCATCAAGAGGATTGCATGAAAACGTTATTTAACGGAGATAATCCAAAAATCCTCTGACTTCACTATTAAAGGTATCCTCCCAATCCAAACAAACATCATACCCAAAACAACCAAAAAGTAAAATAATGAAATTATTTAAAATAATTATGTTATCTTTGTAATGTGATGTTATAAAAAAAGTACAAGAAACACACATAAAATCTCATTATTTATTTATTTCAATTTAAAATTCAAAGATCACCAATACATATAAGAACAGAAGTTATCATGACTAATGTACCACTCCTAGGTCTCTACCCTTGAAGTAGAGCTATATCACATAGACATTTGGTTGGCTGAGAGTCCTTGCATCAGATCACATGGGGCCTTAACATCCAATTTTTTTTGTCTTTCCTAACCTAAGTCATGATCAAATATCATATAAAATTATAACCCTACAATACCATTTATTCCACATCGTTCCTAACACTTAACTCTACCCTAAATCACTACCACCATTTCTGATACCATTCTATAATGACCACCCCCTCCAAAGATACCACAATTTGGGGACATAGATAATGAAACCCCTCGTCCCTCCACCAGGAGACCTCAAGGTGGATACTAACAACATGAGTATGAAAATATAACAACATGAGAGTAGTTAAGATAGATTAAAAAAATATTAGGAGATAAGATGAATCATCCAAAATTATGTCCACTACATTTAATAGAATAAATCCAAACCATCCCAAAATGCATTTATAAATAAAAATATATACAAATAAAAAAATCCAAATGAAATATTAAAATAATAAGTTCTAGGGAAGTGACAAATCAATAGTTGCAGAGGTCTGAAATAAAAATTCCTAGAACGGTACAAAATGTCATTCTAGAAACCTAAAAACTTTTTTTTATATGTAGGGTGAGAATAAAGGTTTAATCTGTAGTTAAACCAATGTATTTTGGAAAAAATAAGAAGGATAAAACAAAGTCATGCATGTGAAAATAGCCAAACCAAAAAACAACAAACATGTAAAATAATTATAACCCCAACCTATCCAATCCTCACTCAGCAAATAACACATCCATGTAATATTATATAATATAACACTCATTGATGATATAGTACCCCTCATGAATTTCTGACTAATTATCCTATCTCTCTCACAAATAGAAAACATCCTAGGTCTCCCACCCCTTTGGAATATATCACATCCAATCCCACCCACATACACTTGGGGAATCACAACATATCAAATCCCACATACACACACCTAGGATATCACAACAAATCACATAGTTCTCGGACATTCTTTGGGTATCACAACACATGGAATTGCTTCAGTACACACATGGGCTATTACAATACATCACATTCTACCCACACACACATGGTTCATCACAAAACATCTCATCTTAAAGGTACCTACAACCATAAATAAAATCCCCTCCCAAATACACATGGGACCACACATCATAACTCAACTCGAAGACACCTAGGACCCAACATGACAACTCACCCAAAGACACTTGGGCCACTATCACATGGAAGACGGAGGAAAGAAGAGCTGGTGGCTATCCATCCATCCTAAAACTGGGATGTATGGGAATGTCACCATCCCACGTTAGTATGAGGGTGTCAAAACATAATGCTCACTAATGGTGAATATAGAAATCACAAGAACATACAATGTATTTTCATATAGATATAAAACAAAAAAACCCATATTATGGGATTATAATTGTATTTAACAATCCCATAGAATCCACAAAATCATTTCCACCTCTAAATGCATAAAATCACTAATATGAAACACAATCCATGATTCATATATTTAATTCAATTTACATGGTCACTATTTTATTAATAAATTCCACTTTATCATACACCATTAATTATGTAACAAAAAATAATGATAAAAAATTACAAATTAAAAAAATATTTCATATTTCTAACACATTTTTTTGTATACATATATACAAATTATCTAGTTAAAAAACATACCCCATCATGAATTTCATTATTTAATATGTAATTTTGAAATTGTTAACATATATTATTAACTCCATTAATACTTGGGTGGATATTAATGAACAACCTATACAATATAACCGTAACACCATAACCCAAAATCCATATACACATAAAATTAAATTCACATCTATTTTCGCATCCCCATAGCATAACCATAACACACCCATCACATATCCAATATTCAACAACAATTTATCCAATTCCTCCACACATTGATCAATATAGGCACTGCACATTACATTAGTCCCACAAACACAAACAACATAAATTTCACACATCATAATATATATCACAAAACAAAACATTTAGGTTTAGAGAAGTTGGAGTTTATTCAATTTCACTTATTTATATAAGGGTCTTTTCAGAGAATCCATATGATCATTGGGAAATAATTCAACTAACCAATTATAAGTGGTTAATAATTTATTTATTTATGATGACACCATTCAATCACAAAAATAGAGTATTTAAAATGGATGTTGTAGAAACACAATCACGAAACATATATTCTCTGTTTTTATCAAGTCATTACACAAAATAATTAATAATATCAAATCCAATAAATTCCAATAAATTGGGGATCTAGAATTCTCTTTTACATTCCCCCACACCATTAAATTAAATTTAAAATGATTCATTTTATTTGTTAATTTATAGGAAACTATAATCACAAGAGGTGATAATAATAAATCAATATAACAAGATATTCAAAAATAAAAATAAAGGAAAACCTACTTATAAGTAAGAATCTCTTTCCATGCCATTAGCACCGAAATTGGGGTGAATGCACCACATGACACTCTATAGGGAATCAAAAACCAATTGTATCGACTAGGATACATGTCTCTAATGGGAAGAGAGATTTATTACATCTCATATCAAGAGAAATAAATCCCAAAATATGATCAGATATAACTTCTATTTAATGAATATTGGATCCAAAATGTTCTGGATTATGCATCGTTTTGAGTTTCCATTAAAGGAGGATCTAAAAAACAAAATATTTTGGCCATTTATAATCCATTGGAAAATGGATAAATTTAATATTTTATTTATAGAAATTTAAAATGATTTAAAAACATTAATTATGTAATTTAACTCATTTATCATCAAAACAAATGTAAGCAAAGAAAATTTGAAAAATTCATGAAATTTGAAAAACTGTTGAAATGAGTCACCATTGGAATGACCAAAAGTCCCCGAAACACCCATGAAAACCCCTAGACACCTCAATAATCATATTTTTGGATAATTAATGGGTTATATTTTATGGGACATTACACAAACAGAGCAACTAAATAAGTTTAATAATTATGCCGCATGGTTTGTTCTATTGGGAAACAACCATTGAACCCCATTAGGGATAAAAAAAGTTGTCATGGTTTATCCACAAGTTTTTTAAATCCATGTTTCATCCAAAAAAACCCCCTATCTGGGATACTGGATGGCCGCATGGTTTGGATACAGGGTTTATCAAACCAATCACCATCCATGAACATGGTAAGAAACCATCCAAAAAATATTTTAAAAACACTAAAAGTATTATTCAAGGAGATTTACCCAATGGATACCCAAATATGTGGGCAAAAAAAGTAAAGCATTGTTACATGATATTATAGCCTACCCTTCATATGCATTTTTATCATCAGAAAGCTTCTAATAAAATTGTAGAAAAATATGACACATGAAGGACTCTATCAGTCATCTTTTGAGGTGGATGGTCAGTAGTCCATATTATTGGTTCACCCAAATGATAAACACAACAACAAAAATAGATTATAAACACACCATTATCACCACATGAATTAAAAAAACAAAAAGATTGTTGGCCTAGAATAGATATCCCAAACATCTAAATAATCATCAAAATAGTGTAACATGAGGGAAAAAATCCTTATGATTTAATTGTAGAGACCCGAAGCTTGAAGTACATGGAAATTACATTACTTTTGCAGAATACTTAGTACATAACAAAAACACACGCACAAGGATCGTAATAGTTTAGTGACTTTTGAAACTCAGAATATAATCTTCTAATCGTGGTGAAAGATCTTCAACATCTCATGTAAAGATCTTTTTTTACCTAAATCATTTGATTATATCCTATGGAAAATAAAACATAAAAGGGATAGCTCAAATGCTCAGTAAGGGTAATCAAAAGAAATATCAATCACATCATATTCATAAAAACATAACATTTTGGAAATCTTAACCCACAAAAGAGAGCATAATTTCATAACATGGGATAAATCATAGTAGTGAAATGAAATCCCAATAATCATAACTTAAAACATGAAACTTTGTGGAATACAAACATAATCATAGAGAATCATTTCTTATTAGTCAAGACTCATTGCCAAGACTATCTTAGTGGACAAAGTCCAATTCTGAACCGAGTCACCCTCATTTCAGTCCTCTTTTACTGAACCGGTATAACCTACCATTCCAGCCATGTTTATCTCATGAGATATAAAATATTTACCCAATGCATTGGAGGGAGATATAGGTCCCACCCATCTCATAATGATACCATTCTTATGTGTGCCACAAAATCATAAACCATATATCATAACATAACCCATGTAATAAAAATGGGAATCTTAAACATCGTGACATCATAAAACAATTCATATAATATAAAGGAATTCATAAAAATATTTCCATCACAACATAATCAAATCCATTTAAAAATATGGATAGAAACAGAACCCTTTATTATCTTAGATGGAAATTAATTTTGATAAAACACTTGAACTCAATTCTTGGGGAAAATATCCTTTCTACTTCAGAAACACTTTTCTTTTCTTAACATGTCATATAATTATAAAATAAAAGAAACTGATTAAAAATAAACTTGAAAATTTGTAAAGTAATATTCTTGGAAATAATGTTTTAAAAATCAATTCATGCCGTATAAGTTAAAAAACATTCTTCGTACTTTTGTCAGAAAAGTCAAAAAGTACCTCGTACGAAAAATGACAAAAGATTCCATTCATATCGTTTAGTAAAAACTCACCAAAGGGTAAAATTGGATTTAACAAATTGTAGGTGGATGGAAATAATATTACATATTGAGGAAAAATGGATGTGGATGATAAAATACAACCCAGTAAATACTAAAGTATAAACAATCTCGGATAAAAATGAGATTGTGATATTTCTCTTACCTTAGGTCCGATATGATTTGTACGTGTCCGAACCTCCTGTATAATTATTTAAATAATGTTATTGACTTATTCAAGAATCATAATTATTTTTATGATATCATATATGGTCATATTCTTAGCTTTTTAGTAGTAATATTTCATTGCTACTTGTTATTCGGGTGTTTATAACTTTTTGTTCTTATGTGTGTTTTGTCAAATAAATTATTATTCTTCACTTTAGGTTATAGATAACTAATTTCAAAAATGGTATTAGTGTAATATATATCATATTCATTCATTCAATTCATTTATATAATCATTATGAAATGAAGATCATGTAGAATGAGTCGCATCACATCGTGGAGACGGTATTCCGTACGTACGCACGAGTGATGATATCGTTCCTATGATCATGGAATTGTATTGGAGTGTATTTAAACTATTTTGTAACTAGTATGACTTTATAATAGTCATATATAGTCATTATTTACACCATTATACCCATCCATGTAAGGTGGTGGTGGAAAATAGATTACACCACGGCGTTGAGACGGTACTCCGTACGTACGCACGCGCGGTGATTTCTTTTTCCTTCGGATGGATAGATGGTGAAATAGGGTTGTTTCATACTTATAATAAAATTTGAGTATATTAGAGATACTGATGTTATTACTTCATAATGAAACAACTAAAGAAGAAGAAGTGGAAGAAGAAATAATGATGAAAGAATCGGTAACCGACATTACCTCTTCTTTGAAGTGCTTCTTTGAGACCTCCTTTTAGGGCACTAAAATAGGTCTTTGAAGAAGACCAGAACCTATAGGATGTTTTTAGGGAAGTGGAGAGAAGAAATTATCAGGGGATGGCCGAGCTTGAAGTCTCAATGTGGTGTGAGGAAGAGGGGGAGGAGGTTCCCTTTTATAAGGGATGAGAGGGGCTCCTTTGGAAAAACTAAAATTTTTATTTTATTATAAAGTCACGTTCGGTTTTAAATAGCTCCAAAATAATTTATTTTGAAGCTAAGGTGGGTATGGGTCGAAATACTCTCATACAATATAATTTATACAAGTTTAGGTTCCTATATTAACCTTATCATTTAGATTTAACATTAAGTTAGATAATTTTACTTTTACCGTGTCTTTTTGTGTTCTTACACTATAAGGTTAATAAACTTACTATATCAAGCCAAAAGAACCCCAAGTTGGTTATTATTAATATATATAACCTTATCTATGTCATTTGGCCGACCTTATATTTTTAGGAATAAAATAACAATTAATAATATAATATTTGTTTTAAAAACTATTTTATGTCAATTTTGACACTATTTAGTAATTGATTTTTATGAAACTCATAACAGAATTATTATCTCAAAACAAGTTAACTAAATCAATAATAACATGTCATATTAATCTATAAAATTAGTGTAATTTATAAGAAGTCTCAAATTACATTTATTTGGGTATTTATAACATCAATTATGTCAATAGTTCATTAATAAGATAATTACTGCATCATCGTTGTGTCATTACGAACGATAATTATTTAATCGATAAAAATTCTAAATAAATTTCTATGATGTAGATAATTGTATTATCGTTCTGGAGACTATTCAGGTTAGAAGTTTTCTGATGTTGATCACTAAATTAAAATTATTATACTTATAAAATTTAAGAAAGTGACATGTTGTCACATTCTTTGGTTTTAATGATAATTAAATTATTTTCATGAACAAAAGTCCATTAAATGAATATAATCCGACACTTAGGTGATATGGGTTGACTTTTAGTCATCCAATAGGATTTTGACATGTGTTTTGGTAATTTTATAATATTATATTTACCCTTAATTACCCGATTTACCTTTAACTATGGTAAATAAAATTTACCGTACTTACTATTCATAATTCCCAAAAATAAAAAGTAGCTTATTAACATAATTTTGATCCACTGATTCCAAATATGGAATCCATTTTTCCAAATTCATTACACAAAAGTTGAAGAAATTAAATTAAAATTAATCTCGTTGTCGAAAGAAAAGGAGTTTTTCTTTAAAACATTGCAAAAGATTGAATTGATTTATCCTACGAATTCAAGGTAGAATCAAGGCTAATGACATAAATTATATTAAATGGTAAAAATATATTCTATTTATACTATAAAACCATTCAATATTATAATCTAACCATATAAATTAGTGCGAAGAAAAAAGTTGTTTTTAATTAAAATATAGCGTGTTTTTACTATTCATCAAAATATGAAAGTTACCAGATTAATATGAAAAATTTATCCAAAGTAAATTTTTATTTCATGATTCCAAAGAAGAATTTTATTTTGTCAAATTTAACTTAAAACATGTCAAAAATTAGATTTAAAGTGGATGCGCCATCAAAAGGCGGCAAAACAGCATTTTTTAAAAAATACTTATTTTACCCGAAAAATTTATTTTGTTCTTATACCATGTTTTAGAAAATGTGTAAGACAAATAATAATGTTATAAGATTCAAAATTTAGTTAATTCTATTCATAATGTCTAGTTCATAATAATATTATAATAATATATTGTTGTTTAGTAAAACCCGGTATTGCGTACAACACATGCTATCCAGGAAGGTCGTGATTGCGTGTAATGCAACCCATGTCAGGGTTGAGTGTTGTGCAAGAATCCTTATTTGTTTTGTATAACATAATCCAACCATATTTCATTTATACATTGAATATATATATACATATATATACTCAATGTTGCGTTGAATAACTATTATCAAAATTATGTGTAACACAATCCAAGAATAGTGTTGCGTATACTGCATGCTAATAAGGTGTTGCGTATAGTGCAAGATAATATTGGTGTAGCAGACAACACAAGACATTAATGAAATTAAAATAATATTTTTCATAAAATCTCGGGGTGAAACAATTTACCCCCCTTAAAATGAATTTCGCCCTCGAAATTCGTCGGGGTTATTAATGGTTTACTATTCGAAAGTTTCGTTAATAGAAACCCACATTGTAAAAAGGAATACCAAAACAAATCTTTAAAAAAAAGTATGAAACGTAACGGTTACCCAAATAAACTAATCACCGGGTTTCCACATAGGTGAAAATATGGATATAGAAGAGAAATCTAACCATCATGTTCGGATGGAGAGTGGTAGAGAACATTGCTATGGAAAATCCAGAAATCACAAAGCCATAAATTTGTGATGATATAAGGTACCATCTGCTTTATCAGATATAAGAGCACTAGGAAAAAAATTTTGGTTTTAAAGATCATTTCCCTAAAGTTGATGAAATTGGAATTAGAAGAAATACTTTCGTGATTTTGGTATAGTCTCACCGTTTGTCGTTATTTGGACAATTTCCATTTAATCTCTTAAAGAAATGAAGTTGAATTTGTCATTCTTGATGTGTTAGCAGATCATGTGATAGAATGACGGGTCATTCCATCTGTCTCAAACAAAAGGTTAGAAAAGTTATAAAAAAAATACATAAGTCCATATACATTGAGATTAATCATATATGGTTCCTAAAATGAACTTATACTTCATATATCATACCGCTTAATAAAATAAAACTAGTTTCTACTAACCAGGGACTTCCTGTAGGCCAATGGTAGGCGATAAAGGCCAGTCGCACTTCGGTTGTGGGTTAGATTCCTACGACCTTGTCCGACGCGATGGGATGTCGCCCGTCCTGCAGGATGTCATTTTTCTAAGACTATATTACTATAACATCCCATCAATAATATCGAAAAAAAATTATATCCTTAAACAATACTAACTTATGTCCAACATAATCCATTCCAATCTTTAGGCTTATCCATAATACTGCAGTCCATTCTCATAATATAGTGAAAATGATTACCAGAAATTTAATACCATCGTTGATCCCCATATATCATAAGATATGTCTTTTTTGTCACATTCCAAACATTCAAAGGCCTTAATCATGTATTCTCTTGAATACCCATGGAACCTTAGTGAAAACATTAATGTAGTTAAAAGTTAACACTTTACACATACCAAAATCCTCAAAATTCTATTTACTCAAACCATGATATCAATTAGTCCTTATATCAATCATGAGCTCATGAATACTATCAAACATATTAGACTCTCTTTATCCCTTCATTATGTGTATATCATCTGGTTTCCAAAAATATTTCAATCACTTTTCATGGTTACTGATGCCATAAAATTATTGAAAACCACAATAGACCAAAACATAAATATTCCTACATTCCACGATACTATATACAACATTATTTTGGAATCCCATTACATAAACACATAATCATTCCACCACATGGTTGTCATATTCAACATCACCAATGGTGATCGCATCTGACTTCCCATTGTCTGTTTCCTTAAGTGGTAGCTCATGTCGATCATCACTAACCCTTGGATTAGGGAATTTATTAGAAAAATGCCCCATTTCCTTGCACGTGAAGCATTGAAGTGTAGTAGGTTCATTCTGTGTATCCCTTCCTTTTTTTGCATCATTATACATCTTCCTCCCATCATTGCAGCATTAAAATGCCCGATGACCTTCTTTTCCACATTTGAAACATTTACTTGTCCCTTTAAGACAATATCCACCATGATTCTTTCCACACTTTGAGCATAAGGAAACATTCATCTTCTTTTGACCATTATTCTAAGATTTCTCCTTGAACTCCATCTTTCGTTTCTTGTCAAAACTGTGAGATGGATAAGTAACACCAACTTCTATTTCTACCTTGATAGCACAACACACAATTTCTTCATAGCTACTGAAGTCTCTTATAGCTAATTCCCATCGATGATTTGGTTTTAAGCCACTGAAGAATCGATCAACTTTACTTTCAGGTTGGATGATAAATCCAGATGTATACCTTGCAAGCCTTGTAAAATTCACTTCGTATATACCAATAGAATCATCATCCTTTTGCTTTAGTTCAAGAAACCCTTTCTCCATCTTTGTTCGAAGAATATGAGGGATGCACTTATTGAAAAATAAGTTCTTGAACTCGTCCCATTCCATGGACTCAATTTCATCTCTTTGCCTCGTATTCTTGATAATATTACACCATTGATCAGCTTCACCTTCCAAACGATATACTGCAAAGATGACATTATCATGTTTAGAACATTGAAGAACTGAAAATATCTTTTCAGTGGTACTGATCCATTGTTCAACAACAAGTGGATCAGAAGACCCACTGAAAGAAGGTGGACGTTTCCTCATGAAGGACTCAATAGAATATCGTTCCCTTCTCTACTCATTTTGATGTCCATAATGATTCATAGATTGTGTATGTATAACAATAAGATTTTTCACTCCATCTAACATAACATTTGTTTGTTCAGGAGGAAAATCATTGCATTGTCCATTGCATTGATCAACACGGTTCCTTCGGGTTCCAGCCATCGTCTAAAACCCAAAAAGAATAGTGTGAGAGGCAAAAATCATGCTAGGGAAAACAACATAATAAAGGGGGAGTACCTTCAATATCTAACATCTTAGGTTTAATTTTATGATCGTTAGCGTAATTCTAGTACTATAACCTATACGTATACTTAACCTTAGAGAAATCCCTAGACATACCTTAAAAATATCTCTAGGGATCCAACTAACGTTTTGGCATCCTAGTTTCCAAAGGTTGACTAAACTTTTCCTCTGATACCAACTGTAGATACCCGAAGCATGACATACATGGATATTACATTACTTTTGCGGAATAGTTAGTACATAACAAAAACACACACACAAGGATCGTAATAGTTTAGTGTCTTTGGAAACTCAGAATATAATCTTCTAATCGTGGTGAAAGATCTTCAACATCTCCCATAAAGCTCTTCTTTTTTTACCTAAAAACTTTCTTTATATCCTGGGGAAAATAAATCATAAAAGGGTGATCTCAAATGCTCAGTAAGGGTAATCAAAAGAAATATCAATCACATCATATTCATAAGAACATAACATTTTGGAAATCTTAACCTGTAAAAGTGAGGATAATTTCATAACATGGGATAAATCATAGTAGTGAAATGAAATCCCAATAATCATAAAATAAAACATGAAACTTTGTGGCATACACACACAATCATAGTGAATCATTTCTTATTAGTCAAGACTCATTGCCAAGACTATATTAGTGGACAAAGTCCATTTCTGAACCGAGTCACCCTCGTTTCAGTCCTATTTCATTGAACTGGTATAACCTACCGTTCCAAACATGTCTATCTCATGAGATATAAAATCATTACCCAATTCATTGGAGGGAGATATAGGTCCCACCCATCTCATAATGAAACCATTCTTATGTGTGCCACAAAATCATAAACGATATATCATAACATAACCCATGTAATAAAAATGGGAATCTTAAACATCGTGACATCATAAAACAATTCATATAAGATAAAGGAATTCATAAAAATATTTCCATCACAACATAATCAAATCCATTTATTAATATGGATAGAAACATAACCCTTTATTATCTTAGATGGAAAATAATTTTGATAAAACACTTGAACTCCATTCTTGAGGAAAATATCCTTTCTACTTCAGAAACACTTTTCCTTTGTTAACATGTCATATAATTATAAACTAAAAGAAGTTGATTAAAAATAAACATGAAAATTTGTAAAGTAATATTCTTGGAAATAATGTTTTAAAAACCAATTCATGTCGTATAAGTTAAAAAAACATTATTCGTACTTTTGTCGAAAAAGTCAAAAAGTACCTCGTACGAAAAATGACAAAAGATTCCTTTCATATAATTTACAATAAACTCACAAAAGGGTAAAATTGGATTTAAAAAATTGTAGGTGGATGGAAATAATATTACATATTGAGGAAAAATGGATGTGGATGATAAAATACACCCCGGTAAATACTAAAGTATAAACAATCTCGGATAAAAATGAGATTGTGATATTTCCTTTACCTTAGGTCCGATATGCTTTGTACGTGTCCGAAACTCCTGTATAATGATTTAAATATTATTATTGACTAATTCCAGAATCATACTTATTTTTATGATATCATATATTGTCATATTCTTAGCTTCTTAGTAGTAATATTTCATTGCTACTTGTTATTCGGGTGTTTATAACTTTTTGTTCTTATGCGTGTTTTGTCGAATAAATTCTTATTCGTCTCTTTAGGTTATAGATACCTAATTTACAGAATGTTATTATTGTAATATATATCATATTCATTCATTCAATTCATTTATATAATCATTATTAAATGAAGATCATGTAGAACGAGTCACATCACATCGTGGAGATGGTATTCCATACGTACGCCCGAGTGATGATATCATTCATATGATCGTGGAATTGTATTGGAGTGTATGTATACTATTTCATAATTAGTATCACTTTATAATAGTAATATATTGTCATTATTTACACTATTATACCCATCCAAGTAAGGTGGTGGTGGAAAATAGATTACACCACAGCATGGAGACGGTACTCCGTACGTACGCACGCGCGGTGATTTCTTTTTCCGTAGGATGGATAGATGGTGAAATAGGGTTGTTTCATACTTATAATAAAATATCACTATATTATTGATACTTATGTTATTACTTCATAATGAAACAACTAAATTAGAAGAAGTGGAAGAAGAAATAAAGATGAAAGAATCGGTAACAGACATTACCTCTTCTTTGAAGTGCTTCTTTGAGACCTCCTTTTAGGGCACTGAAATAAGTCTTTGAAGAAGACCAGAACCTCTAGGATGTTTCTAGGGAAGTGTAGAGAAGAAACTGTCAGGGGTTGACCAAGCATGAAGGCTCAAAGTGGTGTGAGGAAGAGGGGCAGGAGGTTCCTTTTTATAAGGGAGGAGAGGGGATCCTTTGGAAAAACTAAAAATGTTATTTTATTATAAAGTCAATTTCGGTTTTAAATAGCTCCAAATTAATTTATTTCTAAGATAAGGAGGGTATGGGTCTATATATTCTCATACAAGAGAATTTAGACAATTTTAGGTTCCTATTTTAACCTTATCATTTTGATTCAACATTATGTTAGATAATTTTACTTTTACCGTGTCTTTTTGTGTTCTTACACTATAAGGTTAATGAACTGACTATATCAAGGCAAAAGAACCCCAAGTTGGTTATTATTAATATATATAACCTTATCTAAGTCATTTGGCCGAAATTTAGATTTTTAGGAATAATATAACAATTAATAATTTAATATTTGTTTAAAAAACTATTTTATGTCAATTTTGACACTATTTAGTAATTGATTTTTGTGAAACTCATAACAGAATGATTAACTTGAAACAAGTTAATTAAATCAATAATATAATGTCATATTAATATAAAAAATTAGTGTAATTCATAAAAAGTCTCAAATTACATTTACTTGGGTATTTATAACATCAATTATGTCAATATTTCATTAATATGATAATTATTGCATCATCGTTGTGTCATAAAGAATGATAATTATTTAATCCCTAAAAATTTTAAATAAATTCTTATGCTGTAGATAATTGTATTAAATTTCTGGATACTATTCATGTTCTAAGATTCCTGAAGTTTATCACTAAATTAAAATTATTATACTTATAAAATTTAAGAAAGTGACATGTTGTCACATTCTTTGGTTTTAATAATAATTAAATTATTTTCATTGAAAAAAGACCATTAAATGAATATAATCCTACCCTTAGGTGATATGGGTCGACTTTTAGTCATCCAATAGGATTTTGACATGTGTTAGGGTAATTTTATAATATTATATTTACCCTTAATTACCCGATTTACCTTTAACTATGGTAAATAAAATTTACCGTAGTTACTATTCATAATTCCCAAAAATAAAAAGTAGAATATTAACATAATTTGGATCCACTTACTCCAAATATGGAATCCATTTTCTCAACTTAATTACACAAAAGTTTCATAAATTAAAGTAAAATTAATCTCTTTGTCGAAAGAAAACAGGTTTTCCTTTAAAACATTGCAAAAGATTGAATTGGTTTATCCTACGAATTCAAGGAAGAATCAAGGCTAATGACATAAATTATATTAAATGGTAAAAATATATTCTATTTATACTTTAAAACCATTCAATATTATAATTTAACCATATAAATTATTTCTATGAAAAACGTTGTTTTTAATTAAAATATAGCATGTTTTTACTATTCATCAAAATATGAAAGTTACCTGAATAATATGAAAAATTTATCCAAAGTAAATTTTTATTTCATGATTCCAAAGAATAATTTTATTTTGTCAAATTGAACTTATAAACATTTCAAAAACTAGATTTAAAGTGGGTGCGCCATCAAAAGGCGGTAAAACTGCATTTTTTGAAAAATACTTATTTTACACAAAAAATTTATTTTGTTCTTATACAATGTTTTAGAAAATGTGTAAGATGAATAATAATGTTATAAGATTCAAAATTTAGTTAATACTATTCATAACGGCTAGTTCATAATAATATTATAATAATATATCGTTGTTTAGTAAAACCTGGTATTGCGTACAACACATGCTATCGAGGAAGGTCGCGATTGCGTGTAATGCAAGCCAAGTTAGGGTTGCGTGTTGTGCAAGAATCCTCCTCTATTTGTATAACATAATCCTACCATATTTCATTTATACATTGAATATATATATTCATATATATACTCAATTTTGCGTATAATAACTATTATCTAAATTATGTGTAACTCAATCCAAGAATAGTGTTGCGTATGCTGCAATATAATACGGTGTTGCATATAGTGCAAGGTAATATTGGTGTAGCATACAACACAAGACATTAATGAAATTAAAAGAATATTTTTCATAGAATCTCACAGTGTTACATTAATTAAGTAACAACAACCACATCTGAAATAGAATATCTAAGGGATAACACCAAACAAATAATAGAATAGAACATCAATAAAACACATTATTTATATAAAAAGAACAATATCATGCTCATTCTATTATCAATCATCCATAATAAATGCATAATTCCGAAAGGGAGTTCTACCAGAGGTTTCTTCTCAATGGTAACATTATATTTCCAATACTGAGATTTTTCCATCGATGGGCTATTAAAATTACACCTAATTAACAATGGTTGCATACACCATCAAGGAATCAAATTATACTTATTATATGAGAACCATACAAAGATATAAACATTTCAATCTGAATGAAGGTTGTGCATGATGAAAAATAATAAGATACAAGGGAGAACCAACCAAAATTTGTATTTAACACTGACCATGGCAATACATCATGGATGGAAATAGAGGGGACATTAAAGAAAAACAATCCCCAAATATCATGAGGTTTTTCATCAATATATTCCACACACACACTAGTAGGACATTGAACAATGACACACTAAATCAATTCCAAAATGATGGTTAAGAATTCCAGATTTTCACATCCAAAATACAAAATGACACAGGGTGTAAGAAAAATAATCCTCTATATGATAACATCCATAATAAAAAGTCATCATAAATAATTTTCAAAAACAAGGAACAAATTTCTCTATTTTTTTACCCAAAATACATTCCCTATGATGGAAAAACACAATCATTTTACACTACATTTTCAGAACCAATAAAATTTATTAAAAACAATGACCATGAACGACCCATATATCCTCAAATATATTAATGTATTCAGTCCATTGAATGTGGAATATTCCTTATTATCATGAAGAGTCGTCCACTACACTATCAACAGCTACTGATCCATTATCAAAACATCCAATTTGAGTCTCCCAACTTTTAAAACCTCTTATGTTGGCCAAAATAAACAAACCATTTACAAAATATTAGAGATTTAAATATAATCTAAAATAATGAGTAGGTGATCCACAATATAAGAATACCACATTACTCATGTCCCCCAAGATATGAAAATCCTTTAATAGCTATGGGTTTTCATTTTATTCATCCTGTCATTTCACTAGATCTACTTATTCTAAAAAATCTCTATTGAGAGTCTCTTAATAAAAAATCATCCATGAAATATGAATGGTAGTTTAGGGAATTGATGAAGACCTTTTATAAAACATAATTCATAATTAAATTCATTACTAATTAGATCATGTAATAAACATGTCAATCACTTGAATTTATTGGAATAATGCAAAATTGATTATTTATCTTGACTGAAACCCAATAACTCAACATCATTCTCTTTCATAACATTCTCATGATAATTTTATTAAACTAATAATAAAATAAATAATTCATAGAACATTATTTCATGAAGTGAGGAGGTAAAAAAAACTCCCCACCACTCTTAGACAATTTCATAAAATAAGAAGGTGATAGAATGGACCTTTAGAGAATCATAATCCATATGAAAATTAATGGGCAAAAAATATTCATCATGCCTCATTTATACCTAAAGAGAAACTTATTCCCCTTTACAAAAAGGTTGATGAAAATATAATAAGTAAATGATTGGGTTCACTATCTAGATGTTCTCTGCCTCAACCACTCAACATGACGCCTTTGAATAATAATTGAAAAGAATTTAATCATATGGAAAATGTTAAGGATGACTCTGAAAAACAAATGTAAGAATGGAAATTATATCCTATATTAAAGAAATCTTATTTTATAATACTAAAAATCATTAAAAACAGTCTAATCAAATGTAGAATTTCACAAAACCTAAAATAATAATTGAAATCATAAAAAACATTCAAACAATCCATAATACAAATTATCGAATCATCATTGATTTCAAAACATAGAAGAATTTTAAATTTTGAAAATATAAATATTTCCATTCCAAATGATAAATCTTGTTATAAATACATAAAAAATTTAGAAAAAATTTATCATATCATTGAAATTTATCAATTGTTTCCAAATAATTAATCCATGTTTCATATTTGGAAAAACTATTCACATTTTAGATCAATTCCAACAGATAATTACCTCTTTTAAAATTGCATATAACATCACATAAGTGTTTTTGAGAATCATTTTTTCCAAACAATACATTTCGTAAAAAGGAAATTTTTGATAATTAAAAACATTTATCAAGTAACTAATTAAAATAATATTGAATGACACAATTTTTTTAAAAAGGGACTTAAATTCATCAAAAGGGATGAAAGCTAAAATTATTATACAAGAGAATAAAACAATCCATATACATAACCCTTGTTACTAAAAATACAAAAGTGAATTCTCCTAAAATAAAATTGATAGTATTTCTATTTTATAACAAGCTTATAATTCTATATGTAACAATTATATGGTTTGGTAAAAGACACACCATACTCACTATTATTCTTGGATGGATTTCTGTATAAGTGTCATTGATTCCTAATTTTATTCCAGACAGCGAGGACATAGTGCGAATGTGGGGGTCATTATATTCTTGTTACAAATATCATTAGATATTACCTAAATGAAATATAATCTCATCCCAAATCATAATCAAATTAATCACTTAAAAAAATTACTCAATACATATACTCAAGTCCATATATTCTCTAATAACTCAAGTCTCATCACGAAGTGATGGTGATCAAGAACCTTTTCATGTACTACCTCTTCTGTCTCGACACATTATTAATTAAAATTATTCCATGAAATAGCCCTATTAACATATTTACTTTATTTAATAGTGTCTCCTTCCTTGGATTGTCCTTCATTGATACTAGTTGTGATGAACCTACCAAATGTAGAATCTGAACCACTAACAAAGCCGATATGTCACCATCACAAAGAGGATTTCAAACCTCCATAGGTTGATGGAATTCAGATGGTAATACATTTTAAAAATTTGGGTATTATTTTACCCAAAATAGAAAATAATAATAAATGTACACTATGGGATGAAAATTAGATAATAAAAAAAGACATACATCTAAATGTAAAAATAGATTTTAAAAGATAAAAATATAAGAAAATAAGTAATATTTTTCTTTAGGCTCTGCATGAACACCTTCAATAACACAAGTCACATTCCATTTGGTAATATTAGCATGAACCCCCTAAAAAAATTGAATGTACAAGAACATGTTATATGTTCTTATAGGCTAAAAACACCAAATGGGTTAATTATGGTGTCCGCTATAGGGATCTGTCAGATTTCATAAAAGATTCTATGTAGTTAATTTATTGGGAAATTTTATTATTATAAATAAGAGTACAATAAATATATTATTATGATTTTTTAAAAATGATATTATTAAATATTTCTAAATCATTTACTAAAACAACACTATAAAACACGACTTTTCACTATTTTAAGATATTGAAAATACATTATTTTATTAAATATTTTCATAATATTTTTCCAAATCAGGAAAGTTAGGTATGAACATAAACTTAATATCAATATATATATATAATAGTTAATAAAATGGAACCATGTTACACAAAATCTATTAATAGATCAATTAATACCAGGAATCAATGATGAAAAGAGTATTCAGTCCTATGACGTTACAATGATTGCTGTCAGGTATCAAGTATCATATATATAGATGTCATGATTACAACCTAGTTATGATAGTACGTCCAAAGTATTAAGGCTAAAAAAAATCATTATGAATAATCACAATTCTCCAATCTAGTCTCATGTTCCTGAAGATCATCAATCTCAACGACATATACTTCTCTGGATTGACATACATAACCCAAAACAATAATGTTATGTATAGATCCACTATAGGGGGTATGAGTCCATTAGTGAAGAATATGTATAGGTCCGCTGATATAAATATCATTGATCAGTGACTAATCAAAATATTTGATTGAGATTATAATGTTTCATGGTTCACAATGGGGATCCCTGTCAATATCCATCCTAGGACCATTCCCTAAGAATTCCTCTCAATCTCACACCTTCACCGCCTAAATGTAAGTAATCCCCCTTTTAACACCCATAAATGGGAACTATAGGAATAATTGAGTCACATTAAAGGGACTCATACAATATAGGATCATCATAATGTTATAGCCGAGATATAAAACAAGACTAATTCAATTCACACAGTATTGTTAATTTAATATTCTGAAATGTTATCCATACACAATTCCTTTCATATTCTAATATAGTAATGCTTAAAATGAATTTCAAACAATCATATCATTCCATGAAACCAAAATTCACTCATGGATGTTTCATAATTTAAAAATTCTTATGGTTAATTCAAAACATGGGTTGACAGTCCATTCTATAGTGAATAAATTAAATATTTCAATTTTCATAAGAACACCCATTTCATAAAAGGGTAACATCATTAAAATAGTAATATCAGACATTTAGAAAATTATATCTTTGTAAAATACTTTTATAATACATATATAGTTTAACATGGATCATTAAAATGAAGGACTTTTATTTTTGGATAAAAAACCAAGGCCAAAGATGACATGTTCACCATAGAATCCATTAAATATTCTTTGAAAATTAATATAGAAAAAAATTATATTCAACAATAAAATATTGGTAGAAATATATATATTATATCTATTATCTACTTGGAATTTTAAATTCAATGAGAATAGGGTAAAACAATCATTTACATGAAAATTAGGGGACAATATTCAATGAACATATGTTAGAAATTCTGAAAAAGTATTTATGAATTCTCATTAAAATAGAAATTAAAACATGAATGAAATGTATAGAAACATGTACTATTAATATATAGATTCTAACTAAAAGGTATCCAAGATGTATTAACTCCAATTTAAATTACCACATCAAGGATGGGAAATCTATATTAAAATTGGAAGATACCCTAGATCCAAAATTTCACATAAACCCTCTAAAGAAAAACAAAATAATAAGATATCATAGAATTTATAATGGAAAAAAACAACAAAATAAGAGTTATTTAATTTAAAAATGATAATAAATTACTAGAAGGGGTTTGACTTATTGATCAGCATTTAAAGTATCCATCAAATGATGGTTGGAGAGGAAAAACACCTCTAATGGGTTCCAACACTTCAAAGGAAAGATTTTGGTTTGGGTGGTAAGGGATTATGTTAAATTATTTGTGGTATTGGAATGATAATTAAAAATTTAAGGGATTTAAATTTTTTCACTTGATTATGTTGGTTATGTAAAATTGTTAGTAATAATAGTGTACCTAACCATGTTCCCCAAACTGAGCCACTAGATGAGAAACATGGTTTGGATGCATGTTTTTTTAACAATTCTACAACTATGTAACAAATTATTGGTTACTAGAATAGGTAAAATGTTTTGTCACCATGGTTTTTCAAACCATGCAGCAATTGGGGACCTCCAAAATAGGCTATTGAAATGATTCAATGTTTGTATATATGGATTTTCAAGTCAAAAAACAACTATGTAAAAACAAAGAAAACTTAATTAAATCTCAAAGAACACACCTAAAAGAACCTGTGAAGATATATAATATAAATATTCTAAAATAAACTGGGAAAAATATTAAAATTAATGTAATTTGATGTTAATCCTATATTTAGGCATAAAAATATACTACTCCACAATTATAAAGAGAAGATATTATTACTTTAATGAAATAGGTAGATGATAATAACTCTTGATTCAGATCAATAACCAATTTTTCATCCCTTAATATAGTACCACATTGATTAAATAATATCAAGTTTTAGTCATGAATTTATTTAAAATGAAATATCGTAAAAAATTCATCAATAAAATTTTTCACAAATCCTATGCCTAAAAATTAGTTCAATAAGGACACAGAGTTATCAAAATTAACAACTCTATCTGACATTCAAAGATCAATAAAAATATATAAAATTTCATTAACAAAATAGGGTATTATTAATTATAATTTTTTTAAATTTAAATAACAAAATCTAGTCAAATGTTTTAAATGAAATATATTTTTCATTTAATAAAATCATACATTAAATTGAACAAATTTATATTTTTATTGAAAAACCTTACACATGTATGATTAAATTAATTAGAAAATTCGTATTTTAAACATCAATCATGAAAATATATCCCATATTATAGTGAAATAGTGAAATAATAATATATTTAAGTGTAAATAATATTGAATTAAAAATTTTTATGATTAAATAGGTTTTTTATTCATGTATTTTAATATTAAACATGCATAACTGATACTCATGTAGTTGTAGGGGAAGACTCAAAATATACAACTTGGAATCCACTTACTAAATGGCCATTATTTATATGTAAGACAAAATCCAATATTTCCATGTCATGACATGTGCCATTATGCATATAATTGATACATATTTTGAGTATACTGAAATGAGAACTGATCAAATGGGATTTTTTATATTATATAAAGTTATTTATTAATAGATTTTTAAAAATGTTTTCATGTTAAAATATATGTTATAAAGGCATGATAAGTTCTTAACGTTTACTTGGATTAAGGTGTTGAGTTTTAAATGTTTAATACAAAAATGGTAAATTGTTTCCCATAATAATGTAGGATGAATACCACTATATGGATATTTGTGTAACGTCCTAGATTTAATATCCACTAAAAAATTCCCTGAGCCTAGTCAACTACATGGCCTCAAGGGAATCTCCCTAAACACTAGTGGTGGGGACTAGTAACAAGGGCCTAGGGAATGACTTTTGGTAGACTATTGTCTTATCACCAAATTGTATCATATTTGATATACATTAAACAATATTTATTAGATGTTTTAAATCAATCAAATAGTGATAAGTGAACACGATATGAATATTCAAATAATTATAGAAGAAATATCATTTATGGATGATGATGATACATCGAATGCCTCTATAAAATAGCCAAAATAGGTGTACATAGGAGGTATGTAATACTTGTTATTAAATTAAATAAGGACAAAAAAAATACTCACAAATCAACATGAGTCTCATATTTTTCATGTAGTCCCCTTTTTCAGGGAATCAATTAAAAACCTATAGCTGGGAATTTTACGTTAAAAATACATGAAATCATATACTCTATCCATGTACCCAACGGTGCCATGAACAAGGTCTGAGATTAAATCCCAAAAAACCCACCCAATGGTCTTATAAAATCTATTTAGGTAATGAATAATATTTTTAGTGTGAAGGAAGTATTAGAAAATGTAAAAGAATCACTAAAAGTAACAACCCAAAAAGGACAGGGTGCCCATGTACACTCTTCCATTAGTAACTTCATTGGACTTATCCACTAAATATGTCAATAAATAGTTTTTACTATATTAATATATAATAAAATTCATTTAATTAATAAGTCTAGGGACCTAATCTGTAGCCCAGGGTCACCATGAAAATCTCTGATTAAGAATTACAACCTGGTCTATCATTACAGTATATGTTTATGACCAATTCAAAGCACATTATTTTTCTTAAAATGTACATCATATAAAATATTTCACGAATTATTCAATTTAGAACCTTAGAGCATCCTTAACATTAATTATTTATAATCTATGTATCAGTATGGTGATATCATAAACCAATAACCTTAAAAGAACATCCATGTGGATCCTTATAGGAACCCCAAGCATCAATCTATGTTTAGTATTACATCTCCTCCCACAAATCCCATCCATGTTAGTCTACTAAGGTATCCATGTGTTTCACTTTTGGATTATATAATAAGTATCCCTTTAATTACACTCATAGTATTCCATAAGAATTCCAATTATAGATCTGGACTATAATAGTAATCCCCCATGTGTTTGTCCTTGGTATTACACTAGAAATTCCAAGTGTCTGTCGGGGAAATGTAAGGCAGTGACCAAATGTTTCCATACATGGAATTTGTATGAGTACCCATGTATCGTCCAAGGAATATAATAACATTCAATAAAAAGTCATTTAACAATTTCAAGGTGATCACCAACAACATTTCTTTTAAATGTCACCTTAGGTGGTGGCTCAAGTATAAGGCTATGCTTATACGGCTTAAAAACATAATTAACTCACATGGTAATTTCATTATAAATTGAAACTTAAGCAATAATAAAAAAATTGTTGGAAATTTCAATTGGTCATAGTGATTAACTCCCCTTAATTTAGTCATTTCCATTACAGTTACATTTAATTATTAACATCTCATGGAATTGGGTAAATATCACATCTAAAATTTATCATAATTTATAATCGCCAGATAGTGATCCATTTAATTATACAATACACCAAGGGAGTGGATCAAATTTAAGTTCCACAACCTATAATAATTTTTGAACGAGTCTCACTAATTACATTGGTCATGCCTATTCACTTGAAACAAGGATAAAATTTCATTTCATGGGTGTATCTCTAATAATTGGTTATATGATACAATTAAATATTAATAAAAACTCCATTGTTAATGAAAAATAAAAAGATCAACTATCATAGTTTCATATTTGATTCACCTTTCTCTATCATCTCCTAATTAGATAGATATTTTGAAAAAATTGATGAATGGACAATTAACCTTGATGTAGTGCATATTATCATACAAAAAATAGACATCCAGCAAAATGAAGAATGAGAAACAACAACAAAATGAATATAGATCTTACCTATATCGATATGATTCTCCCGACAGATCTTCATTTCGTTTTTTGATAAAAGAGATCCCTTGATTTATAATTTAATCCTAAAAGATGCCCTAAATTTATTTTTTTCCCATTTTTGGATTATAAATGGGAATTAGGTTTGAAATATATCATCAATTAGCTAAGATTTCCTAATTTCACCAAAAATACTATGTGGCACAGTTTGGCAGCATAGTTGTCCAAACCGTGCACAAATCGTGCACCAACTACTACAATAAGTGGAAACTCACACGAGTTGTACACAAATTTTTAAAAACATTGAAAAAATTGTGTCTCATCTCACTATCAATAACCATATTGTCTTTTTGAAAGGAATACACCTCAAATAAAATGGGTTATAGAATAGAGTTGGCTCCCCCTGCTCTTTTAATATGATTTCATCATGTGTAGTAACCATGAGGACTACCCCGTATGGTATATTCTAAGAATGAAATAGTATTATTTCTCCCCAAAAGTAGGTTTTCTGGCTCTAAACCTTCCCCAAACACCCCTTTACCTCCATAAACATAGTGACCATTAACATTATTCCACAAAAAAACATTTAAACTAAAAATTTATGAAAATGAAATGAGTCCATACCACATGAATGAACTATTATCCTAATAACATCTGACATAATGAAATATATACCTTAATTTTACTTCCACGACTTGTAAACGTTCATTAATGAAAAATTACATTTACTGTGCTCATAAATTTTCATCCCACACCAAGTTCATATCTTGTACTTGTATGTGATTCCATCACACCCATACTAGAGGAACTAGCCAACCTCTTAGAACCATCATGTTTTGATCCACAATAAAAATATGATGCCTCTCAAAAGACTCATCTAAATATTTCCGAACGTCATTAATCATAAAAGAGTAATACATTTCTAAATGATATCATAGTAGCTAAGATACATTGAAGATTTCTTGTATGGATTTGTACCTCTGAGCTAACTGTTATCGATAGGATACTAGCTCCACTATCTCAAGAATCACAAATGTTATGACATATTGCGGTGAATGTTTAACCTTTATGATAATCATAAAATGTACCAACCTTAGAGGAAGACATATAAAGTCCCAATAACTGACCAAAAACTCAATATTTCATCTACATCAATTGAATTAACATTTCAATTAATATTGTGAAGAATCCATCAAATTTCAAAACAAAAAAACCTACATTGTAGTATCCAGAATTAGAATAGTTACAATAATAGTTACCTGTCGAACCTCTAATGATCGTTGGGGTGATCGGTATAGCCTACCATATGATGGTTAATGTGTCTCTGTAGTTTTAGAAGCTTGAAATCAATTGTTGTAAGAGATTTTATAAATAGTTATATTACACTCCAAAGATTCACCAAAATATAAGATTCATGTCTTGAACATGTACTCAAGCACCTATATCATGTGCGCTATGATTAAACTTTGTTTTGAGGGTGGTATTTTGTGCTCAGAATCACCCATTTACATAATTTCCTCTCTATCCTATTGTAAGAACCATGAATACAATCTGGAATCCCTATCTAAAATGATATAGGAGGGGCCTAGTGAAGTAAAACTATGTCTTAGATATACAACCTCTCAGTCTCATATATTAAGAAGGACTGCATTGTATAAATGAAAAAATAAACATATGTGATCATTTCAACAAAAAATAAAAAGAAATCAATGCCTTATAGTGACCAAGGTATCCTGGTCATGAAATCCATCACAACATTAACCCACATTCACTCTAGAATAAGCATTTTGTAATAGTCTACCTTGTTTTTGGTGTTCCTCCTTCACATGCTAACAGGTGGAACACCCCATGATAGAATCAACTACATATCTTTTAATACCGTTCCACCAGTATTTTAAATATAAATACTAATACATCATAGTGATTCAAGGTGTTATACCCATGATAGAATAAGAAATTACCACATCAACTCTTCATGCATGTCATCAAAAATGTATATGAGACCATATAGCTTTATAATCTCATCATCAAATATCTTTCAAAAAGGAATAGGTTCCTCACTTACCACACACCCCAATAAGACTAGGCCACCATAATTTGATAGCTACCCCATCCTTACTCTATCAATATTGGTATAGGTAACTTCTAACTATGAAATAAAACTATTCCCACAACTATCCTTCACCTCCAAGTGCTACATTGATACAAATTTTAAAATATTCCACTCACTGCTAGACACAACTATAGGTATCTGAGATATCCTACTCATTTAATCATCCAGTGAATTTTTTTTTCAATTAGTGTAGGAAATAAAAATATCAAAAGAATATAAGTATTGAACCATACCTCATTATCCAAGATTCAGATCATGATTGGTAAACATGTACTTCGAGAATTTGTGGTCCATGAACTCCACAAAATACCTTGCAAGAAGGAAATTTTTCCAACATCACAATTCATGAACTATTGTAGATATCTCAAGATAATTAATCTGGTAGATCGACCCATGTGGCCTCAAATATTTAGACCTATATTCCTTGACTATATCCACCAACACAAGAGCATCTCCTATACAAACACTTGATGCATAACTTTAAATAATGACACTCATTCAGGTTTCTAAAAAGATCACAATTGAAACAAATTCAATGTCCCATTAAACTATAAAAAGGATATATCACACTCATCAAACCATAAAAAATTCACATCCTTCTTAATAATAAATTTCAATGGCAATTCAATGCATGAGAATTCATTTTTTCAAAGCATGTAATAACCATCATACCCAAAGAAAATTCATATCAATAAGATGTTATTTTTTTGATCCTAGGAAACTACTTCTCTCCCCTTACCTTGATAAAATTTTAGTCATATATATGATATAATGTAAGATAGGAAGTGAATTTGATTAATATATAAATTGAACTATTTTATCATTGCATATAATTGATTATTTATCACTACATTCAAAATAATAATTGTATGTGTGGCATGGTTATTTCTATTATGATAATAGACCATGATATCATCCGTGATACCAATACAAATGAGTCCAGATAAGGATAGAAAGATCACTTCATCAATTCAGGGAAACCACTAGGGAATTCATGAGACTGATCGACATATTCAAATATAAATAATGATCATACCAACAATTAAAAGCATTGAGAGGAATGTTCAATGGTATAACACACACCGGGTGATAACCTTATCTGAAATTTATCATCAAGAAAACATGATAGCCCATGAGATAATAAAATAGGTCATCTATCGATATAAGGGGACTCTAGTTCATAAACATAAGGTGGTAATGTTTTTGAAATCCACACATAGCTAAAATGATTCATCTGTCTTTTTATAAAAAATGACCAGTGATCCCCACATATCAGTATTGGTTTAGATAAACCCATTTTATACTAAACATTTTAGATTCATCTTATTCTATATCATCTCTTTATTAGACATACTGTAATAAGTAAATGATATTGGTGAATATCTTATTATTAGATCTATAGGTAAATATACATATCTCAATATAAGAAATCCAAAAAAAATCTGTATGAAAACATACATGAACTAATCAAACACATGAGTGAAATATGCCTGATTTATTGCCTGATCATCCAGATACAAACTCTTAATATGAGATATCATCTAGCCCAATACATGATACTGAGGTCTATCTCAACTCACCCAGACATCACATTCACCCATGTGAAAAAACTCTATAACCTCAGGTGATGTGATGGTCACTCTCTAATGATAGAAATCAACAAAATCGTAAATGTGAACCAACTGGAACATCTTGAGAATGATGTAGAAACTAGTAATCTCATGGAAAAATGGTACCATATGATGTGAAACTATCTAGTCTCAAGGGGAACTCCTGACACAGATGTAATACATCCACACCAATCCCTAGCAGTTTATGAAGAAACAATCATCCATTAGAACATTGAAAGAATAACCGAAGATTCTCCACAATGGGCACATATATAAAACTATGATAATCCCATGTATAAAAAATTAGAGATGCTAATGTAATGGCTATTATAATAGTACATATCACAATAGATAACATTGAATTATTATTCGCATTGATCAATTGAACTGTGTATATTTTGCTTGATCAGGGGCCCTATGATACAAACTGACTACACAGAGAAGATCCACACTTTTTCCACTACATATCTGGGGTCTGACTTCCATGACCAAAATCAAACCCTCACCATTAGTGTCAAACTATACTTAACACCATGCACAATGAGAAAATTGAAACCCTCTCCTGCATGTGGATTCAGTGCAGACCCTCTCTCACTGGCTATTGGACGAATTGTTCTAGATAGGTGCCATAAATGGCCTATCTTACCTCATGATCGGCACTTGATTGGGACCCCATGAACATTGGCAACATATTTCCTAGTCTACCACACCAGTGGAGTCTCACCTAGTTATTAATGTTACAGTGTGGAAGATATAGATGATGATTCCTACAACCGATCAATGTGGCTGACATCTTGGTAATAAATTACCCCGACTCACACCCCTAGACTCTCTTAGATTAACCTTTGTGATAAGTTTCTAACTAAATATTATAGAAATGGTATTCTTCCATAATGCATTCCCCTAATATAATATTTCATGCCATTTATTGTACTCAAATCACTTGCCTTTAGAAAACTATTCACCCATCAGAATAGGTGAGAAGCGCATGAGCTCTTTAAAATGGGAATAATATTCCCTGATTTATAATTTTCTACACACTATGTGTACTCCTAGGTTCTATCATCCCAAAAAAAATCTCAGAATATATGTAATCATTTAATTCCTTAAAAAATACCTCCAAGAAAACTCTTGATGATGATACTATTGATTAATGATATTCCTTGGTCTCATGGTAGAATCACACAACATATACATAGTGATCTTTAGAATCCAATCATAAGGTTTCTTACGATTCCTAATGATATATATGATTGCCTCATATACTTTCTCCATAGCCTAAGATCTTCCAACCCCTGAAAATGTGGGTGGATGTGGCTACTATAAATCATGTGTCAATTATTCCGTATTCATGGCTAGTTGTAGTTCCCCATGAATAATCTGCATGAATACCAAAAATACTTCATGAAACTATACCTTATCACATGTGTCTATTACAACTATTTTTTCCTTTTATATCACTAAAAGTGTATCCAATTTTAGACCCTGGCATATATCCTCTGGAGAATGATCATTTTCACTATCCTAGCATGAAAATTGGGGACATCACTGTGGAATACCTCTAAAAATTTAAATCTCACTCCATAAATAAAAATGATATCAAAATTCACTACATAAAGTGTAGTTATTGAAACAGGATAGGTACAATAATTCTTTTATAAGAAACAACCCATCTGCCTTCTCCTTGAGTCGGGTCTGGGTGATGTAGATGTCATATAAATGAAATTAATACTTAATACATCCCAATATTATGGTCGGTTATAGGTAACATTCTATGTTATATACAATTATGTTTTCATTTTTTCAAATTCCATATCAATTACAACACAAATCCAGTTGAATGTTTACCCAAAATGGTTTACAAAATTATGATACTTAATGCCCCTAAATCATTTCAAAACAATATGGCATCCACATAATTCTCAACATAACACATTTCGGTCCATGCGACTCATGGTCCATGACTCAACATACCCCAATTGGCTATGTTTTTTGAGTTCTATAGTGAATTCAATAATACACAACTTATGTTATGGTAGGAACACTACATACCAACTATGTTTTATCAATCCCCCTAACAGAATATCTATAAAAAAATATGTATATCTATCATGGAATATATCCCAATAGCATAAAATCGATAAATGAATACTAAATTGTATGGCATAATGTCTGGTATGTGAATTATAAATGGTGTTTTCAAATATAGATGGTATTTATTTCCCAAATTTGATGAAGTTGCAACAAAATAAAACCCACAATCAGATCATTTTTAACATCACAATTCAAGGACCTTACCCAATAGGTGAATCGAATCAACTGTAATAGAAAAACACTATATAAGAACAACTTCATTAGATAATTGTTTTGTAATTCACGTGGGGAAAGCTACTATAAGGAAAAACACGTTAAAATATTTTGATTCCCTCATATCCATTTCTATTATCTCAAAATTAAGAACACTATTAAATCATCATTCATACCAATTTGTAATGACCTAAAACATATTTCCATAAAAAAATTTCCCTAGTTCGGTTGGCCACAAAGCCTCAACCATTTTTCTCCAAAGGCATGAGGCCACCGACTTTTAGAGAGGCCCAAGGTTGTGTCTATGATGATACTATGACCTCAGTACCAGAGTGAAACACAATAGAAATATATTATTATAAACTAATAGAATATATAAATCAACAATGAAATGGATAATTGAACATGAAATTAATCTAAAAATAATTTAAGAAGAATTATCTTATATATATATGATTATAATACAAGTCATTTCTCAACAAAACAACCAAAAAGGTGTACATATAAATTATACTATACATGAAAGTAAAATTTCAAAATACCAAAAACTATTAATAATGAAACATGAGCCTCAACTCAGTCTTATTCAACCCTACTTAAAATAAGAGAGAAGATACCTATAGTAGGGCTCCTTCCCTTATTATTTACATCAATAATATATTATATTTGTGTAAACAATGTTATCCCCTACATGGTGTGAGATACAGTCATGTCAAGAAAAAATATAATGTTCTAATCCCATTCAGTTTGAGAAAATATAATAATAATATTGTACATATAGTAATATAACATATAAATGAAGCACTGAAAGTAAAAACCCATAAAGGCCCTGGTTCATATAGACACTTTTCCTCTGGAACCAACATCATCCTCATCCAAAATACCTCTAAATAAAAAGTCATTCCTATATCACTTTATAATAATGTTCATTTAATTAAAAACTCTCAGGGCCTAGAATGTTTCTTACACTCCACCATGAAATTATGTGATCAAGGATGCCTAATCAGACGATAATTATAGTATAAATTTGTAACAACATAAAACATTTTCTCTTATCTTAGATGACACATCATGTAAATCATTTAATTAATAATTGAATTAATAACCTGTGCTTGTCCTTCGTATTCCTTATTTTTTATATTTATATAACTCTGGTAATATCAATTACCAATATCCTTACAATAATATCCATGGAGAACCAAATTTGAATCCCATATATCAATATAGGTGTGGTATTACATTTCTTATAACTGAGTTAGTCTTTGGAAGTCTTCTAATGGAGACCCCAGTGTCACCCATGGAATATATAATAAACTATTCATTGAGTTAGTCCTTGGAAGTCCAAGAGTAGTCCATGTATCACTTGGGTGTATAAAATTCAACCCATTTTTGGATATCCTTGGCCATCCACATGGTACTCCATGTGTCACTGTGTGGTAAGAATGCAACTATCCTAATGAATCTGTGTATGGTATTCATATGGGAACCCATGTATCACCCATAAAATATAATAACATTCAATGAAGAATCTTTTTCATATGTCAAGGTATTAAACAAGAACATTTAGTTTAAAAATAACATCAATTTGTGGTTCAAGGAATGAGATAACCATAGAAGGATTCATATCTTAATTGACTATATGTACATTTTATTATAAGTAGAATCTCATTGCTTAACATGTAATTATCTGGAAGTGGAATAGGGTTAGTGTCATTAAATTCCATTCCATTAATCATTTCAATTATAATTAAATTTATTGTTTAACATCCCATGGAATTGGGTAAATGGAACACCTAAAAGGTAATAAAATTTATAAGCCACTATTGGGGGTCCATTTAATTACCCAAAACACAGATGGGGTGTTTCTATTCAATTTACACAACCTGTAATCATTTTTTAATTTCTCTCATTAATTAACTCGGTAATGCAATTTCATTAAAAAGAGAGATTAAATTCTATTTCATGCGAATAACTATGACAATTAGTTGTCTGAAACCACAAATATATATAAGCACTCCATCATTTAGGAAAAATCTTGAGAAAACCTACAATTAGTCTATAGTGGACTTCTCATCTAATATCATATCCTAATTCAACTCAGATCTGGAGAAAAATTTCTAATGAATGGTGAACATGGGAATATGGAATATTACCGTGAAAATAAATATCTATCTTGATAACAAAAAGAATGAGTAATGACATAAAAACGAATTTAGATATTACCATTATAGAACCAATGCTTCAAACAGATCATGATTCCATGGTCAAACGGAGGAGATCCTTTGATTCCCAATTTTTCAATCATGAAATATCTCCTTAGATTTCTTTCCAACATTTGATGAGAAATAGGAATTAGGTTTTAATTTTGAAATTATAAAGCATTATTTCATAGTTTGACCCATATTTCTTGGCATCAGGCTTGGCTGCATGGTCAGACAAATCGTATTCCCTTATTATTCCCAATAATGTAAGAAAGGGTACCTCACACGGTTTGAAAACCCATGTTCAAATCATGCCCTGACCATCTATTATAAACTACATGGGGGTTTTCAGCAGTGTTCACCACAAATCACATGGGTTTTCATGCCATGTAGGATCCCCCACACTTTTCCCAGACATTCATGATTTTTATTAACATTGTAGAATTCCTTACATGGTTTATTATAAACCTATGACATGCCTCTTTCCCCCAATAATTTATCTTTGAGGACCGAACTAGACCCAAACTATCACGACCCATCCTCGGGGCCCGTGCCGCGACTACCCCAAGCCCGCCTCCCAAAGGCCAGGGGCTGGCGACTAGCACCAAAGGCGTAAATCCCGATAAAAGGGAAGGTATTGCCTTTATATAATAAAATAAACACCATAGAGTACAAAAGTTGAAGTAAACACTATGTAAACACAATACAAAATTAAGTACTGGAAGTAAATGGGCATGTATACAAACCCAACTGAAAGTACAACACAACTGACAAATGATAGTTCAACAACTGAAAAGTAGAGAATCAACCACCAAGACGTCCTCCAGAACTCCCACCTAAAGGGTGAGTACAGATAGTCCGGTCGGCTCCTCGAGTCCAGTCATCCACTCCATGCACACCCTGCCTGATAGTCCACCTTTGGGTACCATCCTGCTCCACAAGCCTTGACCACGATCAGCGATGTCTGTCGTATACAACCAAAACAACGTATTGCTAGGATAGCCCATGCAGGGGTGAGTATACGATACTTAGTAGGGACCCCGAGACTCCCGAAGGTCTCCCAGAATCCACGATGGATAAACCACAAAGGAAAGATACAAACACGAAGTATAAAACAACTCTACTTAGGTATATGCCCATATATATACCTAAGTCATCAATTCCAGTTATTCTCCAACGCATGAGACCATGTTCAACCGAGTCCACAAAGGAAAGTACAACCCAATCCACACAGGAAAGCACAACCCAATCCACACAGGATAGCAAGTCAATCATATCGAAGATAGTGATTAAATGTCAAGACTCAACTCACACAAGTATACTACTAAAGAAGAGGGGTGGATATTATAGATGTAGCCTCTAAGTCATATCACATTCCAAACTCATGTAGGATCCATGTAAAAAAGTTGTCGCTACCAAACCCACATAGAATCCTAGTTTAGAAGTCATCACTGCCAAACCCACATAGGATCCTAGTACAGTAACCATCGCTGCCAAACCCATGTAGGATCCAAATTCAATCATCCTCGCTGCTGGACCCATGTAGGATCCAAGTATAGTCTTCCTCACTGATGAACCCACGTAGTATACTAGTACAATCATCATCATCGTCGCAGTCACAGCCAGCTCTAGGATTCCCGCACATAGCACACACTGATTCCGGGAGGGTCCACTCCTCGAGTAAAAGATCGGTACATCAACTATCATGAAGACCAGAGTTGATGTATCCTGTAGTTCTATCCCACTTCATAGGGGGAAAACTAAGAAAAACATGCCCATGTCACAGAGAACAAGATGACCAAGCCATTTCCCCAATGTACACAGTGTGTAGGTAAGCGATACACGTCGTGTCATCAGACACCGGGAAATGCCTGTGTGATACGGCCCGTGTCGTAGGGTTGGTCAACTAAATAAGTAAATACATGGCGTGTTGTATTGTTACACTCTGTGTCCAAAACACTAGGGTTGGTTACAAGTTTGATGGCCATGCCTGGCCATGTGGTGGATTACATGCCCGTATCCTCCACCCTGTGTCCATGTATTTCTGGAATAAATGTTGTGCCTCATGGTCGTGTGGTTCGGCCCGTGTCCATGTATTACGCAGATTACACGCCGAGCCTCGCGAAGCCTCTTTTTCCATGGAAGTGGTAGTACACTCCATGCCTCGTGGCTGTGTGGTTCTAACCGTGTCTGTGTATCTACCGGATTACATGCCGAGTTTCGCGATGCCGCTTCTGCCTTTCAAAGAAGATAATACACATGTTCCTTATGGCTGTGTATTTCTGTCTGTGTCTGTGTATTTCCCTTGAATACACTCCATGTCCATCGAAGTCTCCTCTATAAAACTATGTGGACAGTACATGTCGTGTGAATATTGTCACACGCCGTGTGTCACTTCTTCTGATGTCCGTTACTTCTGCCGCTGAACGCTTGTACTACACGACGTGTTCTTTGGAAGGACACGCCATGTATTATAGAATTTTCCAGAAATGATGCCTCTAGCCAGCACACCTCCTGGGGCGTCCGTCCTTCATTCCTATGATCCGATTGCTACAAATCTACCGCTCCTAGGTCGTACCGATGATCCGAGGCCGTTTCTAATGTTTTCTGGCCTCTGATCAGCTCTGAAAACATTCCTTGATTCACCGTTCAAGAACTGTAGGAGAACACCATACAACAAGAACAGTGGAGGAATCAGACCGTGTTAGTTTGGTCCGGTTCCTTCCACATTATTTCGATAGAAAATGGTTTATAGAGAACCAATAACATGGAGGTCAAAAACAACATTTCTTATTCATAAACACACCCCTACCTCAAAAAAAGTTTGTGGTTATCAAGCGCCGTGGATGATGGCGTCATTCCCATCGTCGTCGGTGTGCACCAGAGGAAACATCATCTTCCTTTTATCACGAAGAGAAGATGATGATTGCACGGTAGTCACTGTGTAGTTCTTCGCTTGAAGAGATGATGTTCTTCGTGGGAGTATTGACGTTCTTCGTTGGAGGATGAAGTCCTTCCAAAGATAAAAGAGCTCTCTCCCCAAATTCCTCACACAACAAAACTATCCAAATAAAATAACGCCTCCCATTATTTTATAATTTTGCCAAGCATTTTAAATTTCCAAAATTCGAAAATAGTATTCCCATTAATTAAAGAGGTTCAATTAATTAAATAAATATGTGTTGGAATTATTAAAGTGGAAGAGGAGAAGTGACATAATTAAATACAAGGGGGGTTTAATGGAGAGTTTAAGGAGTTATGGGGAATGTGAAGGGTTAGGGTACGTGCGGGCCCCACCTAACATTTATCCTCAAATGGGTAGTTAGGGTGCAAGTGGGTCCCACCACAACTTCCCCATGTGGGATAAAACCACATAGGTTATGAATAAAATTTATACCACAAATTTTATTCAATTCCATTCTTTATTAATCCCCAAATTTTAACAACTCCTCCTGAGCAAACGCACCTTTGGTAAAGGTCCTTTTCATCAATTATCGGCATTTTGGTTCCATCGGTGCCCTCAGATTTTGATTCTGAGTGACGAATCATAATATAGAAAAACCCGCTCGTTCGTTCACTGAACGTACCCGAGCTAAACTTAGGAAATTGATTTTAGGAACACCGGGCCTCGAAATCAGGTGCCGTCAGAAACTGCGTACCCGTAAAATCCCAAAGAATTTATGAAAAAAAATTCCCTTGAAATTTATGGGTCATTACATTACTCCCCCATCAAAGATTTATATCCCCTTAAAGCTACATCATAAACTAGGGAATAAAAAGAGGGTATTGTGCACGCATCTGAGCCTCCCGCTCCCATGTGCTCACCTAAGGGTTCCTGTGCTGCCACCTGATGAAAACTAGAGGATTTGAACATCCACATAGGACCCTCTCCTGTAGATCCTCAATCTCCACCAGGACGTCCAGAAAAGTCTCCACGTCATCAATGTTCTGCTCCCCGTGATCAATGATATGTGTCAGATCATGCATGTATCTCCTTAGTTGAGACACGTGGAAGACGTCGTGCACCTGGTGGAACTGAGGTGGAAGATCCAGGTGATACGCCACCTCACCTATCTTACTGATAACCTGGAATGGTCCAATGAAGCACGAAGATAACTTTCCGCCCCGACCAAATATCTGTAATCCACATCGAGATGAGACCCGTAAGAAAACTTGGTCGCCATCCTCGAACTCTAGTGGTCTCTGCCTCCTTTCAGCATAGGACTTCTATCGGATCTAAGTAGTCCTCATCCGCTCCTGGATGATCGGCACCTTCTTCATCGTGGCCTGGACCATCTCTGGTCCTACATGTGCTGACTCCCCAGGGTTTGTCCGGCACATAGCTGATATGCAAGGTCGGCCGTAAAATGCATTGTATGGTGCCATCCTGATGGTGGAGTGGTAGTTGTTGGTGTACACAAACTTGACCAAAGGTAGGTGATCCTCCATCTATGAACAAATTCGAGGACACATCCACAAATCCTGTCCTCGAGAGTCTGAATGGTCCTCTCTGTCTGGCCATCCATTTGAGGGTGAATGGTGGTGCTCTAGCGTAGCTGCATCCCAAATGCCTCCTGAAACCCCTTCCAAAGCTATGATGTAATGGGATCATCTCATTCGAAGATGATAGATGATGGAACACCATGAAGCCATACAATCTCCGGAATGTAGAGGCATCCCAAGATCTCCACTGAGCCCTGCTCTCAAATAGGTAAGCAGTGGGACGACTTAGTGAGTTGGTCGACAATAACCCAGATGGATTCGTGTCCTCTGGAAGTATATGGATGTAACGTCACAAAATATATAGATATCACATCCCACTTCCACTCTGGGACCTATAAGGGTTGTACGAAGACTACTCATACCTGGTGCTCCTCCTTCAACTGCTGGCAGGTGAGGCATCGTGAAATGAACTCTGCCACATCCTTCTTCATACCTGACCACCAGTGTTGTCGTCTGAGGTTCTAGTACATCTTCGCTACTCCAGGATGTACCGCTAGAGGGGATGCGTGAAACTCCCTTAGCACATCCTCCTATAATGCAACTGGTACCATGGTACTTCCTCTGAAAAGGATGACATGCTATCCTCCTTCAGAAAATCCATCAGGTGCATGTCCTGAGGATATATGTGCACGTCGTGTCTCACAGTCAACGTCCCCACATTGTTCTTCTCTGACCCACTGATGTAGTGAAGGAGTGACTATGAGAGACTGTAGGAAGGATGCTCCATCTCTATCCAGTAAGGATATCTGCAACCTGTCTAGCTGCTCCATTGCCTCTCCATGTAGCTGAAGGCCTGACCTCCTGCTGAGAGCATCAGCTACTACATTTCCATTCCCAGGAGTATAGAATATCTCAAAGTCATAGTCCTGGAGGAACGCAAGCCATCCCCGCTGTCTCAGGTTCAAGTCCTTCTACAAGAAGATATACCTGGGACACTAGTGGTCAGATTAGACTGTAATGTTCTCTCCCATTAGATAGTGTCGCCACATCTTCAAGGAGAAGACCATTGCTGCTAACTTCTGGTCATGGGTAGCACTGTTCTTCTAATGCTACCTCAACTATTGTGGTCCTTAGGCGATCACTGCCAGCTCTTGCATCAGGACACACCCGAGTTCGGTCCCTGATGCATCGCAGTAAACTACGTACCCTATGCCTTCCTCCGATAGCCTCAATATGGGTGCACTGGTCAATCTCGGTCTCAGCTCATGGAAGCTCTGCTGACATTTATCTGACAACACGAAGGGTTTCCCCTTCTTCGTCAAAGCTGAATGTGGAACTGCAACTCTGGAGAAGTCTGGGACAAATCTCCAATAGTACCCAGGGAGAACTAGGAAACTCCGCACCTCTGTCACGCTCCTGGGTGGCTCTCTAGCTAGCACCGCCTCGATCTTCGTAGGATCCACCGCAACTCCCGCCTCATAGATGACGTGTACCATGAAGTGGACCTCTTGAATCCAGAACTGACAATTCGAGAGCTTACCATAAATCTGGTGCTCTTGGAGTTTATCCAGTACAACCCGTAAGTGGAAGGCGTGCTCCTCCTCAGTAGTCGAGTAAATAAATATGTCGTCGATGAAGACTATGACAAATCATTCGAGGTAAGACTGGAAGATCCTATTCATTAGACTCATGAACACTGCTGGTGCATTTGTTACACCGAAAGGCATAACGAAGAACTCATAATGGCCATACCAACACCTGAAGGCCATCATCTGCACATCCTCGTCTCGAACTCTGATCTGATGATAGCCTAACCTGAGGTATATCATCGAGAATCAGTATGCTTCCATGAGCTGATCAAAGAGAACATCTATCATCGGATGGCGATAATGGTTCTTCACGGTCACACGGTTTAGGCGACGGTAGTCGACACATAGTCTCAGGCCCCCATCCGCCTTCTTGGCGAAAAAAATCAGGGAAGCCCAGAGTGAAACATTGGGTCGAATGAATCCCTTGCCCTACTAGTCCTCTAATTATACCCATAGCACTTGAAGCTCAGCGGGAACCATCCGATATGCTGGAGTAGATATCAGGGCTGTCCCAGGGTACATGTCAATATTGAAGTCTACCTCTCTATGAGGAGGTAGTCCTGGAACGTCGTCAAGAAAAACGTCTGCATACTGATTCACCACAACAGGGAAACTCTGACTCCTCACATCAAGTGATCCTAGGAAGAGACTATCCAACTGATGGGTGATCAGCTGTCCTCTCCTCTGTGTGAGTGCATCCAGCACTGCAAAGGCTCCCTTCTTGTCAGTGAAGGTGAACCTGCTCACATCGGTGTGGACACACCACACCTTCCACCTAATACAGTCGATCCAAGAATGGATCGTAGATATCCAATCCATGCCCAAGATGACGTCGTAAGGCCTCGACGCCGCTACAAGAAGATCCCAGCCGACGATCTCGCCTCCTAGAGTAAGCTCACACAGTCGGCACCAGTGCGTAATCATCGAGTCTGCTCCTATAGGCGTCTCTAGACGTAAGGGTCGAGCCAACGGCTCTATCACAATCTCCGAGCTCCGAACAAGTGCAGTGGCAATGAAATAATGACTCACTCCTATGTCTATAAGAACTACAACAAAGGTGGAGTATACAAAGATATTAGCATGAATAATCTCAGGTGTTCCATGGTCATAGGCCTCCACTACCTGATGCTGAGCCTGCCTCTTTCTACCAGCTCCATGTGGTCGCGGTGGACCTCCTGGTGGTGGTGGTGGTAGAGCCTCAAAGCGCCTCCCACCACCTGCTGCTCGGTTACCTCCTCTGCCTCATCAGCTTTCTCCCTGCGGACCGCCACGATTGAACCTCTGCCTCTGCCTGGGTGGTCCCTCAACCATCAGCTACTCCTCTGCATGGCGGGTTGGGTAGTTACGAGCCATGTGGCCCTGGCCGCCGCATGCATAACATTGTCTGCCTCTCGTATGACTGGATCTACTAAATGTGCCCCGCACCTCCGAACTAGTATCCTGAGACCGTCCACCTGATGGTATTGTCTTCTTATCCCTCTACGACATCTGTCTACTGACGGCTGTAGAAAACTCCACTACGTGTTTCCCTATGGTAGGCCTCGCTGCTAGTTTAGGCTCAATAAGAATCATCTCCACAAGAAGGACTCACTCTAGTACACCTACTTGCGTAAGAATATTGAGGGAGATCATCGATGCCCTGATCTCATGCCTTTTTCCCTACATGAAGGTCTGAGACCGAAATAATGGGTCCCGTACCGTGTCTATGGAGTAGCACGAGAGAGTAGTAAATCTCACCAAGTACTGGTCTACTGTCATACTGCCATGCCACAGCTGTAGTAACTCTTAGATGCGCAATGCACGGAGGGTGGTTGGAACAAACATTGAGCGAAAGAGGATCTCGAATTCCGACCAAAGTAGAGATGCCTCGTCATGCACCTGGAGCATCAGGCTCCACCATCTACATGTTCCTACATGCAAGAGACTTGCCGCAAGGATCACCATCAGGTTAGCCGGTATCCCTACTAATCTGAAGACTCGAACAACAGCCTCCAGCCAGTCCTCGGCTGCCTTAGGTTCCGTCTCCCCGTGGAACCTGGGTGGTCATTGATGCTATAACTCGTGTAGTGAACTCAGGAAACATGCACTCTTAGCTGCTAGGGTTGGTGGCATCGGTGGCTCGGCGGGTAGAGGTACCGCCGGTACCTCCACTATAATGGGGCCCTAAACCGAGGCCTCATCACTATGTTGGCTGAAATCTCTCACAAAGCTAGAAACCCTTGCTGGCTGCCATCATGGGGCCATCCTGAAGAGAAACAGGTGCGCCACAGTTAATACAATATACCTGGTGAGATGAAACAATGTAATCATAAAAAACATTTGAACACACATGCAATCAATGTTTTAGTGCATTTAGTCGGAAATTAGAAGTCAGGGTCCTGTTGTATGGATACCTCGTCCGCTGCACCAACACTGGACTCCCTGGACTGATAACCACACTCAATTCCCTTCTCATTATTTCATCACATAATAGAAATTATCAGAGTCCTGAGTTCTGGGGTAGAACTGACTCATCTGATTCCAATTTTTCAAGACCCATCCTCGGGGCCCATGTCGTGACTACCCCAAGCCCACCACCCATAGGCATGGGGCTGGCGACTAGCACCAAAGGTGTAAATCCAGATAAAAGG
The DNA here is from genome assembly GCA_963277665.1 of Viscum album. Lineage (NCBI taxonomy): Eukaryota > Viridiplantae > Streptophyta > Magnoliopsida > Santalales > Viscaceae > Viscum > Viscum album. The sequence goes on along the minus strand of OY728163.1, from coordinate 1,686,378,525 downwards.
GAAGGCATTACATTTATATAAAAAACACCATAGAGTAAACAAGATGAATTAAACACTAAGTAAACTGAGTACAAAAGTAAGTGTTAGAAGTAAATGGGTCATTATACAAACCCAACTGAAACTACATTAAAACTGACAAATGAACGTACAATAGCTGAAATGTAGAGAAGAAACCACCAAGATATCCTCCGGAACTCCCACCTGATGGGTGAGTACAGATAGTCTTGTCGGCTCCTCGAGTCCGGTCGTCCAATCCGTGTACATCCTTCCTAATAGTCCACCTTCGGGTACTGTCCCGCTCCACAAGCCTCAACCACGATCAGCATTGTCCGTCGTTTGCAACCAACACAATGTAGTGTGGGTATAGCCCGTGCAGGGGTGATTATACGATACTTAGTAGGGACCCCGAGACTCCTGAAGGTCTCCCAGAATCCACAAAGGATAAACCACAAAAGAAATATACAAACATGAAGTATCAACCAACTCAACTTAGGTACATGCCCATACATATACCTAAGTCATCAATTCTACTTCTTCTTCAACTCACGAGACCATGTACAACCCAGTCCACACAGGATCATACAACCCAATCCACACAGGAAAGAACAACCCAATGCACCCAGGATTTCAAATGAATCATATCAAAGATAATGATTGAAAGTCAAGACTCAGCTCACACAGGTATACTACTCATGAAGAGGGGTGGATATGATAGATGTAGCCTCTGAATCATCTCCCCTACCAAACCCACGTAGGATCCATGTACATAAGTCATCGCTACTAAACCCATGTAGGATCCTAGTACAGTAACCATCACTGCCGAACCCACATAGGATCCATGTATAGTCATCCTCACAACCGGACCCATGTAGGATCCAAGTACAATCGTCCTCACTGCCGAACCAACATAGGATCCTAGTACAGTCCTCATCATCATCGTAGTCACATCCAACTCTAGGGTTTCCACACACAACATGCTCGATTCTGGGAGGCTTCGCTCCTCGAGTCAATGATCGGTATATCAATTGTCATGAAGACCAGAGTTGATGTATCCCGTAGTTCAATCCCACATCATAGGGGGATAACCAAGATAAACGTGCCCAAGTCAAGGAGAACAAGATGACCAAGCCATTTCCCCAATGTACACGGCGTGTAGGTAAGCGATACATGCCATGTAATCAGAAACCGGGTACTGCCCATGTGATACAGCCTATATCACAGGGTTGGTCAAATAAATAAGTAAATACATGACATGTAGTATGGTTACACGTCGTGTCCAAACCTCTAGGGTCGGTTCCAAGTGAATTGGCCATGCCTGGCCTTGTGGTGGAGTACCTGCCCATATGATCAACCAAGTGTCTGTTTATTTCCGAAATACATGCCATGCCTCATGGCCGTGTGGTTCTGCCTTTGTCCGTGTATTACCCAGATTACACGCCGAGCCTCGCGAATCCGCTTCTTCCATGGAGGTGGTAGTACACGCCGTGCCTCGTGGCCATGTGGTTCTGCTCGTGTCCGTGTATCTCCAAGAATACATGCAGAGATTCGAGAAGCCTCTTCTACCTTTCAAATAAGATAATACTTGTCGTGCCTTGTGGATGTGTATTTCTATCCCTGTCTGTGTATTTCCCTTGAATACACGCCATGTTCATCGATGTCTTCTCTGTTAAACTGTGTTGACAGTACACACCATGTGATCGGTGTCACATGCCATTTGACACTTCTTCTGATGTCTGTTACTTCTGCCACTGAACGCATGTACTACACAGCGTGTGCTTTGGATGGACACGTCGTGTATTCTGGAATTTTCCTGAAACGAAATCTCTGGCCAGCACACCTCCTGAGGCATCCGTCCTTTGTTCTGATGATCTGATTGGTACAAAACTTCTGCTCCTAGGTCGTCCCGATGTTCCGAGGCTGTTTCTGATGTTTTTGGGCCTCCGATCGGCTCCGAAAACTTGCCTTGATTCACCGCTCAAGAACAGTAGGAGAACACCATACAACAAGAACGACAGAGGAATCGGACCATGTTAGTTTGGTCCGGTTCCTTCTGCATTAGTTTGATTGAAAATGTTTTAGAGATAACCAATAACATGGAAGGAAAAAAACATTTCTCATTCATAAACACACCCCTACCTCGAAGAAAGATCACATTTGTCACGCACCGCAGATGATGGAATCGTTTCCGTCGTCGTCCGTATGCACCCAAGGAAATGTCATCTTCCTCTTATCACGGAGAGACGATGATGATTGCACATTAGTCATCGAGTCGTTCTTTGCTTGAAGAGATGACATTCTTCACTGGAGGATTGATGTTCTTCGTGGGAGGATGATGTTCTTCCAAAGTGAAAAGATATCTCTCCCCAAAATCCTCACACAACAAAACTAATCAAAAAAATAATGTCTCCCCTTTTTTATTATTTTTCCAAGAATTTCAAATTTCCAAAATTGAAACACCATATTACCATTAATTAAAGAGGTTCAATTAATTAAATTAATGTGTGTTGGCATTATTAATGTGGAAGAGGAGAAGTCACATAATTAAATACAAGGGGGGGGGGTTTAATGGAGAGTTTAACGTGTTATGGGGAATGTGAAGGGTTGGGGCTCATGCGGGCCCCACCTCACATTTATCCTCACATGTGTAGTTAGGGTGCCAGTGGGTCCCACCCTAACTTACCCATGTAGGCTAAAACCACTTAGGTTAGGAATAAAATTTGTACCAAAAATTTTATTCAATTCCATTCTTTATTAATCCCCAAATTTTAACAACTTATCCCAAGAAAACACACCATTGGTAAAGGTCCTCTTAAGAAATTACCGGCAATGCGATTCCATTGGTGCCCTCATATTTCAATTCTGAGCACCGTCCAAAATATAGAAAAACCCACTAGTTCGTTCACTAAACGTACCCGAGCTAAACTTTGGAAAATGATTTCGGGCACACCGGGCCTTAGAATCAGGTGCCGTCAAAAACTGAATACTCGTAAAATCCCAATGAATTTAAGAAAAAAAAATATTTTCCTTGAATTTTAATGGTCTTTACAGAAATACCCATGTTACCTCCATTACCTCAATGATCATTCATAGTGGATATAACTATGAAATAAAAATGAAAATTTATAGAAATAAAATTATTTCATACCTCCCGTTTGAACAACGTTCATTAAATTTGGATACTTTATGCATATACCCTTTTCCATAGAAGGTCCATTGTAAATACCTTGGTACTCTCGTGGGATAAAAATTATTCTATTGAGATGCACTAGTTTTTTAGTAGTAGAAATTTTGTAGAATTTTTTTATAGTTTGATTTTATATTTAATCATATTATATTTATAGATACATCTAACATCCAAAACATAGTATAATAATAACCCCAAATTAACACTAATCCCATTAAATATATATATATATATATATGTGGGATGAATATAAATAAAGAACAAAAATTACATACCTTTCTCCAATAAATATCGGATGTTGAAACTGTTCACTTGTAATTTATCAAGATTAATGAGATGTATCTATAATAGTATTACCTCCAGAGGTAACCGTATATTGTTTGAATCACATAACTCACAAGTAAGACATCCCTCAACATCAAAATATTATACCACTTTGTTTAATTATAGGATATAAGTTACTTATAGAGATAATAAGGAGTCACATAATATTTTTATACGACTGAAGAAAACCCATTATCTTATTCAATGATCATTTATTTATATGCCATCATTTGGTACTTTTAGAAGTTAAAGAGTTTTACAAATCATCACCACATTAAATGTAACTTTTCAACATATGTTTTTTAATGGCTAATTAATGTTTTATTCATTTATTAATACATAAAAAATTTCAGGATATTTTTAACGCCCCCTTAGAGTATTATTATGATAATTGTAACCACTTTAGATAGATGATGTGATGGATAGTGGATGAAAGAAGAATCATTGTTCAATAAGAGATCTACACACACAATCACAACATAATAATTTATTACACTATGCCATGGGGACTATTTGGATATACCACGTCATGTTATAAACCACCATGTCATGGTTGGAATTTTAGTTTACATAATAATCAATATCCCTCTTGGGCTAAAATAATTATAGACATTGTTCCGCTACACCTTTTTTACCTCATATGTAATATCATTTGAATCCATATACCAAAATTCATTAATTAATCATTAAATAATTATTTGGAAGATGATATTCTAAATTATTACAATATGTTTTCATATATATAAGAAAAAGTGATAATTCATCTAGAGTTTCTTCCAAATCAACTAAAAACACATTTTTGGAAGAGGATAATGTTTCTCAATCTGATCCACATTTGAAAGACCATATAGTGTGATCCCATGGGACATTATAGTGTTGAGAAAAAATATAATCTCTCAAATTCATAAATTTAATCATAAGGATGACAACAAAAATGTATCAATTCTATTAAATATAAAAAGGTTTTTGGAATGAAATCTATCAAAATATTTTTTTCTTATACACATATCAACCAGATAAAACATATACATGTATTCCTTTTTATAGTACTCATTTATCTAAGATATCAAGTTACAATGGGACATAGATTTTTTTAATACTATATAACTACACATATCATATCAATTATCTTAGTATATATTGACCTCATTAAGGAATACATTACATAGTATTTATATATGTGTATGTGTAGATAACACTCCCTCCTAAAAATGATAATTAAATCATACATACTATCTTGATACGACCATCAATTTATCTGAATAAATATCCCAAAACTCATACTCATTATAAAAGATAGAAAAATCCCACCATAGCTATGATATTATCAATGGAATAACCAAAAACATACTCGATGACACCAGGATTATCAACATATCATAGATTGTTTACAAATGGTACGAATGTATGAATATACTCAGGATATATATCTATGAAGCCTCTAGTATAAGTATATAAAAATATTGAACATGCACACCTAGTATACAAAATAAATGGTCTATGAATATCCATGTGGAATATAATTTGGTAGTCATCCACCAAAAAACACATTTTCGGGAAACATGATCATACTATATCACTATATGAAATACAACACATGCCAACCTTAAAATATCATCACATTTTAAAACACTACATGATAAAGATTAGATAATGATAACTGAATTTCTTACATGAGAGGATAATTATCAATTCAATTCATTAAATATATACATCCAATTTGAAGGATGATGATATGGATTATGCCTTTCATATAACACAATGCAGTTTATGTTCATAAATAATTTTTAATAATAATTAAGAATAACAAACATAATTCAATGGAACATCATATCACTTATGATAAATTTATTAAACAACTGTGGTTTTTATCTATTTTAGGGATTTTTATACCCACTCTATATTTATATAATTCCCACCACATATCTATGTGACCATATGATTAAATGATCACACATATGTATTTTTATGAGTAACAACAATGAAGATTAAAATTTTAAATTTTGATGAGACTTAGGAATATTATCTATAATGTTCAATTCCAAGAACAAGTATTCAAACCCCTTCTACTGCATCCAATGACATAATATTAGAAAAATCATTTGACTATTTACAACACTTTCTATATTCATAATTTAATTATTTTATGAAAACATTACATCATGATTTTTGAATCTAAAAATATTTGTTTAGAAATAATATTACACATTATGTACTTCTATACCAACACATACTAAAATTAAATAGGTTATACAATGATATATATTTCATTGTGGTAAATAAATGTAACCCTTTATATTTTTTATTATCATACCCTAATATATTTTATGATATTTTGTAAAATTAAGTTTTTATTTTTGACTACATAATCTTTTATTTCCTAACCATTGAACATCTATAAGTCTAAATCATACACAAATCATCGAATTATAAATAATATTATCATTAAAATATCATGATAAATTACAAAAAAAACATTATTTATTTGAAATAACACTTATATCATTTAGTTGGAGATTTAAAAAATAATGAATTATCCACCATATGTCATAAGGATTTTTATGTGTTTTGTGAAATGTAATTAAATAAATATATTAGTCAATAAGATATGTCATTGTTTGTAGATTGGAACACATTCCATCATATTTTGATAAATATGTTTGATAAATCCTTTTATATTGTATAAAACTCATTTTACCAATATTTTTTTCCATCAATATTAATGAATATTATGAGTTATAAACCATGTTATTTAAAACCATCATATATTATTATTTATAATAATTCATTATTGTAACATCACGATTTTGAGTATCATCCAGAGATGCCCAGTACCCAGTTGGTCCCCCGGACACAATCTCATTTCCCCTAAATCTAGAGGTTGTTGACTAGATGTGAGGGACTTGGTGTGATAATGGGGAAACTATTCCCTCATTAGTAGAGTAATGCATTGAAAATAAATAGATTATAGTAGTGGAATTAATAATAATAATACCATAAAATAGTAAACAGAATAATACTTAGTAGATAAACAACTGCGTCATATATATATATATCAATAATGATGAATGACCAAACTATCTAGGAAAGTAGCCAAACAATACAAAACGCTATAATATAGTACTAAACCACAGTATAAAGAGAAAAAAGTAAACAACCCCAACATCATCTCAACCCCCAGCATGGTCCCTTTCTCTGAATCTATAAAACTTTCATGTACCTAAGGTAGAAGGTTGGTTTCTTTTATGTATACTTGTATCAATACAGTCTGTTTGGGCCCAAAAGCATGACCTAAACAGGGTGTGAGACAAACCACAGTAGGCATCCACCTGAAGATCTATTCTTAACAGTCTGTGAATATATATAAAAGGTAATAAGGAAAATATGTAATGAAAAAGGAATCATTGAAAATTAAATGATCTAAAATTCATTTAATTCATTTACTATAATCAATTAATCAACCAAATGAAACCATGAAACCCTCTAGGATGTTATCAAATCATTTCATCTCTGGTTCAACCAATCAATCTCATGTAACCCTCCGGGTAAGTCCTCAATGCCTAACCCATATGGGTCAACATATACAAGGATACAACAACCTCCTGGGTAATCTCGCATGGTCTAAACTCTTTGGTATCCTATAAAAAAGACACTATGAAGGAGTAATCACCATCAATTCCCCCTATAGTCTTTTAACAATAAACTAAAGAAATTTTGAGTAAGCACTCAATTTAAATTCCCCATGTGGTCTCGTAATGGTAACTATAGACACTTTGAGGGAGCACTCAATGTCATTCCACCCTATGGTACTACAACCATATCAGTAGACACACTGAGGGAGAACTCAACATTAATCCCCCAATTATCCCATAGCGTGATAAGGAATAAAAGACACAATGTGAAATACCCCATTTTCAATCCCCCCTATTGTCTCACTAACCCATGATCTCATATACCCATGTAAAGAAATCATGCATAACGATTTTTAGTTGAAAAAGTAAATATAAATGCACTACTTGGCTAAACAACTACAAATAATTTCATTACATCAGATAAATCACTCCATCCTAACAACACTATGTATGAAAATAAATCATCCTATTTGAAAAAACTAAACTAAATGGCCAATATCAAATCATTCATAGAAAAAACATCCATAGCATGGAAAGATAACCCTATTTAAAAACCAGAGTCCTAACTCATGGAAACAAGCATCTTAGGCATCAACAAGGTTAATATACTTAAACACGTAGTACCCCAAACTACTATACTATGAAATACTTTACATATAATTCAAATACTAACAATGGGTTGGAAAAAACCCTCTATGTGGGTGTTTTACAATCGATATACTCTGGTGTTGGCCATTGAATCGGCCAATAATAACATAGATATATAAAAATGTCTAAAACATTCATATAATGATCTATAATGAAAGATGAGAAATCCATGAATAATTCTCTATAAGAAAGAATAACTCACCATGGTTTTTTCAACATAATTGACAGCGGTTGATTAAGAGAATAGAGGGAAGGTCAGGGAATTAGAGAGGAATTATCAGATTCGGTCACTCCTGGACGAGACGTGTTGAGAAGAAGGCATTTCAGCCAATTAGATGAAACCCCAATCTGATTTAAAAAAATAAAAGGAAAAGTACATTCCATGTATTATAAAAGTACATGATTTGTATATTCCTTTATCGAGCCCCGCATTAGGCAGTGTTTAGGTCACCCCACATAGCCATGTACGTGGCCATCACATGACCAGTATAGAGTGACCTGTAAGAATGGGGTACATAGTGTGTACATTAATGTACATGACGTGTACTCCGTAAATTTACATAAACTCCATTTTTTCTCAAAACACCAAAAAATACGATCCAGACTAAAAAAAGATCATATTTCTTAAAAGCACCCCCCATTGATGAAATTTTTCTTCAAATATCCAAAAGAAGGTGGAGAATAAATAATAAGAATCCCTTAACAGCTTTGGCCACTACGATTGCACATTGGTCTCACTCTCCAATGTCTGGTCTTGTACTCTCCTGTCCTACCAAAGCTCATGTACCAGTGTAATAGAACCACCACAGAGATCCTTCGTGCTTTGACAAAAAATTCATATATTGTAATGGCTCGGGTTCTTGGATGTCCATTACTTAGTGAAAATCTGATGTTGGGTGATCTTGGTAGTCTGGGGAAGTTATCGAGGGTTCTTGGTGATGTTTTACCCCTAACGGTAGGCCTACCAGTAGCATTATCCTACCGGTAGCAGGCCTACCAGTAGATCGGTCTACCGGTAGCCTATGCCTTCCGGTAGAAGGCCTACCAGTAGCTCAGCCTACCGGTAGCTCGGTCTAACGATAGCCACAGACTACCGGTAGCTCGGCCTACCGGTAGCTCAGTCTTTCTGATGCTCGACCTACCGAAATCTCGGTCTACCTGTAGCCACAACCTACTGGTAGCTCGGCTAACCGGTGGACCTAGCCTAACCCCCACGGGTTTTCCAATAGTACCTCCTTTGGTGAAAATTGGGTTTTAAAACCTATTTTGAAAGCCTTTAAGAATCCCATTAACACCCATTAACGGATTTTAATTAAGCATTCGATGTGATACCTTGGTGTGCATCGGTGTAAACCGCCCCTAAATGCGGGGACCCTTTAATGACGTGTAGGGCTGCATGGTCAAACCATGACCCCGCTCCTTACTCGGTTTAGAATTCTTATCTTAGTATCTCAGCCATCCCATGCCCTTATAAACTAGAGGGTTCTCCCTGGGTTTTTTTTTCTCTGCCACCCTACATCAATTCGTCTGTTTGTCCTTGAGTTCCTGAGGTCCCCCCCTGCAATTTCCGCATCCGTTGTTCCTTGCGCGTGAAGAGAAGCTTCGATCGTTGATCAATCAAGTGGGTTTTCACCTTTGTATTTATTTTATATGTATCTTGCGTGGTGGGTACGCTACTCCTTATATAGAAATTGTTGAAGCAAACATTAATGAATATAATAAACAGATTCTAAATAATGATGGGGAGGGGTGTGACCGATGATGTTTCTCTATTTTTCTCCTATTTCATGATTAATGATTTCTGATTTTTACGGGCTTATTCCTATTGAATATAATGGCCGTTGGTGTCCTTTCTCTATGAACTAATAAACCGTTATCTCTTGTGTTGGTCGTGCAAAGGAAATTGGTTAATTGGTTAAATGAAATTGGTTAAGTAAGTATATTCAGTTATATAAATTGAAAGAACAAGGATCAATCCTGTTCCGTGATAACCCCAGTTAAAGTACATCAGAAATGGAATCATGGAGTGTGCTAAATCTTTTAAATCTGAAAATACCGGCATGGGCCTTATTTGTGTTGGTGTTAGTGGTTTGGTTGTTTCCTTTCACGGGCCATTTGTTGGGTGATGTGGGTGGGGATGGGATCCCCTATTGTAATGGTTTTGCTAGTTGTGAATTTGAGGTCGTGTGGTTACCTTGTTTATATCATGAATTGGGGTGGAATAATCTTTTGTTGAGGAACCTTTGGCTCCTGGGATTTGGGAACATGGGGCTATATCTTGCGGTTTTCTTTGGTTCCAGTACATTGAGGGATCTCACTTACCCCTCTGTTGTTGTGACTTTACAAGAGAACCAGGTGTGAATGGTTAAGTCAATGTTTGATTTTACTCATTCCTTGGATTGTGCTTAGCATACTAGTTTCCCAAGTAGGTGCAGAAACTTACTAAATGTTATTACTAAACTGGAAACAATGATGGGACAAATGGGTTTCAGTTTGATGTGAGTTGTGACTTGGGCATGGGTGATGTTCTCTTCTCTTATGAATGAATAGTAAGGATAATGTTCTTTAGGCTGGCTGAAGAAAAACCTATATTAGGTGAGTGCTTGTTACCAATACATATATAGGTAGTTTTTGTGTTTCTAATTCGCTCCCCACCGAAGTTGAGCTCTTAGTTCCGAACACCCCCATTTCATGGGAGTGGGTGTTTTTTCCAACACTTCTATTAGTGGCTGGTTATTATCTCTATTATGCTCCCTTTCCTAGATAGCCCAAGTATCTTCGGCCAGGCTGTGATGGCCTGAAGTCCATTATTAGACGAAGAATCTTCGGGCAGGGTAGTGTGGTAGTTGGCCCAGGTGTGTGTGGCCAGGTGGTTTCTGAATTATCATCGAGATGAGGCCCAGGTGCCTTCGGGTGTGGCATTAGTTCTTCTAGCCCAGTTGTCTTCGGGCATGGTAGTGGTTGTCTAGGACTAGGTGTTTGCAGGCGTGGTTACAAGTGACAGTCGTGGCCCAGGTATCTGCAGGCGGGTTAGTGGTTATGGCCTAGGTGTATGTGGGAGGGATGTGTGGTTGCGGCCGAGATGTGTGCGGGAGGGTTATGGCAGTGGGACTGCGATGAGAATGTCAGGTTTGGTCTGATGCATAGGATGTATTCAATAACCAGTTGGAATGTGGCATGGGGTACTCAAACATCGATGTTCTATTACTTTACATTACTTGACTTGCGTTATTTGGGGAGTGTGTCTTTATGAGGCTTGGGTGGTTAGTTTCCTTGCAAGGTGCTTGATTATCTCTTTTCTCACATGGCATTAGTATTCCTCCCCACTTGTGCACTAGATTCTTCGTTTTTTCCCTACCTAGTATACTTGTATGCTCACCCTACGCATATAAAACATCTTTCTGGTTTCCATGAGGACATCGGGGATCGTGCTGGACCATACTAGCTTGACCTTGTGTCAGATCATTGTAGTTGTTGTTGGATTTTATTTTGGAATTTTTCTTTGTAGTATCCTTATACATTATGTATTTTAATTTCGTAACATGCATTGGGAATGGTTCTTGGATTTACTTTTACTTTCAGTTTTGGTGTTGTGGGATTCAATATCTTATCACCTGATCCTATTAAAAGAAAAAGGGTAATGCCTTCCATTTAGTGTGTGACTTTATACCCTTGGTGCTGATCGCCACTCTAGGACCTATTGAAGGCGGGTTTCAGGGGTCACTATCTGTCATTCAACATAAAGAAGGAAGGGCCTTGAAATTTGCTGACTCTTCCATCCTTTTGGTGAAGGTGGGTTGTGACAGAATGGTATCAGAGGTAGGGTTGAGGGATAGGATGGAGTCTGGAGTTAGGCAGAGTGAGGATTGAATTGTATATTAGCGTGATAGTGTTGGGTGACCTTGGTGGGTGAATTATGCTAGGAAAGACCAGCTAGGACACGGGATTTTAGGGTCCCCCATCATCCAGTGCAAGGACTATGGGCCTACCGAATGACCAAGTGAGGCCACGATGATTGTAGGGTAGAGACCCTAGAAAATATACATGCATCATAATGACTTGTGTCCTCGTGTTTTTGGGGAGTTTTGGGAATTTTAAATAAATAAGAAGTTTAATAAGTTCTAAGAACAATATTCTGCACTACTTGGGCTTAGGAATTCCTTGTTTACCTTGCTGCTATGTCACCCGGGAGACGACCACGAGTTTTACGGGAGATCGTGGCCCAAGAGGTTGACTTGGCCGATTAGCAGAGGGCTGATCGGGTGGAGGAGGATGACCAGTGGCAGAAGATGCTTCGAGCCTTCCAGCTATAGACCCTCGAGAAGTACGAGGGTGGCTCCTCTAACATGAATATGGAGGGCTAGCTAGAAGAGCTGGTGATAGAATTCGTCTTGATCCAGGCTCCGACTGAGTACTAGGTTCCTCTAGCCATTAGCCAACTGCGGGGTGCAGCGTGTCAATGGTGGACGCTCTACCTGGGAGAGAGGAGAGAGGCTGAGGTGGAATGGGCTGATTTCGAGAAGGAGTTCTGGGCGGAATTCCTCTCTTCTACAATGATGGCAGAGAAGAGGTCGGATCTAATCTCCCTCCAACATGGGAGTATGTCGGTAAGGGAGCTGGGGACCCAGTTCAAGGTTCTCCTCCTCTTTGCTCCGGACCTCTTTCCGGATGAGGAGTCTTGGGAAATATGTTTAGAGGAGGTGCTCCGACCTTCCCCCCAGTACGTCGTTACCCCTTCACCTTGCCGGCATACATGGATGTCCAGAAGAAGGCAAAGGTGGTGGAGAGGATGAACACACTGGGCAGTGTGTCATGAGAGGGGGTTCAGCTAGGCTCGTCAGAGGGAAAGGATGTTAGCACCAGACCACCCGTATCAGGACCTCTCTCAGTTATGACCAGTAGGGAGTAGGCCACCGCAGTTCCAGTTCTGGTCCCCCGGTCCTCACCCTTTTCTTTCAGGCTCGGGACCAAGGCGCTTCATCTGTGGGAGTCGTGGACATATCTGGAATCAATGCCCAGACTGAGTTCATACGGAAGTGTAAGATAGACCCATCACCCGGCTCAGCAGGAGCTTCCAGCTAGGCTCTTTCAGCAGCCGCAGGGGTAGCGATCTCCCACTCCTTCGAGGACAGACATTGCAGGGGGAGGCCGACCTCAGGGCGCTCCTTAGGGACATTGACCAGGACGTGGTTTGGGAGGTGTCTGATAGCCAAGAGGCAGAGGAGCTTGGCGTGGGTAGTTTCACGCTGTAGAGGCCACAGTCCCAGCAGGACTGGAGGTCATTCGAGGTATGATCAGTTTGTTTAGTACACTTTCTTACACCTCGTTCGATACCGGGGCTTCACACTCCTTCATTTCACCCAGTCTAGCCCATCCACTAGGACTAGACACCGAGAGACTCGTAGTGCCCCTGGTACTGAGCACACTATTCAGAGGTCAGACCGACTTGTTATATGTTTGTCGATGATGCTCACTGATGATAGGGCCACATCAGTCGGTAAAGGATCTACTACTGCTACAGATACAACCATACGATGTCATCCTATGCATCTAATGGATGTTCTCTATGTGTGCTGTTATCGAATGCTTTTGAGGAACGGTTGTGTTCTCAGACATGGGCGGCAGGCATGTTACTTTCACCGGCAAGTGGAGTGGCCAGAAGAGCAGCTGGCAAGAGGAACCCCTCCTCTCCTTGGTATTTGAGCTATCAGTAGAGTCAGTGGATGATGAGATGGTGGAAGTACCATGGATTGTTAATGATTTTATGGATGTCTTCCCTGAGGAGGTGACGACTCTACCCCCCTCGATGTGATATCGAGTTTGGGATAGACTTGCAGCCTGGTGCTTGTTCAATTTCGATGGCTCCCTACCAGATGGACCTTCAGAGCTACGAGAGTTCCAGATTCAGATCGACGAACGATTGAAGAAGGGTTTTTTTTTGACCGAGTGCGCCACCATTGGGTTCTCTAGTCTTGTTCTCAAATAAGGCAGATGGTGGTCTCAGGTTGTGCATAGAATATAGGAGGCTGAATCAGGTAATGATGAAGAATCGCTACCCTCTTCCGAGGATAGATGATCTCTTTGACCAGCAGAATGGGGTAGGATGGTTCTCGAAGATCGGCCTATGGTATGTATATAACCAGTTGAGGGTGAAGGAGGGAGAATTCGTGACGATGGCCTTTAGGTGCAGATATGGGAACTTCGAGTTTGTAGTCATTCCTTTCAATATTACGAATTCCCTGGCTGTGTTCATGGGGAATATAAACACCGTTTTTCGGGATTACCTAGATCGGTTCATAGTCCTGTTCATCGACGACATCCTGATCTATTCAAGATCAGAGGAGGACCACGCAGAGCACCTGAGGATGGTTTTGGAGGTCCTCCAACAGCACCGGCTCTATGGGAAGTTGTCGAAATGCTTGTTCTGGATGTGAGAAGTGAACTTCCTTGGGAACTTAGTGTCTGAGAAGGGGGTAGTAGTGGACCCATAAAAGGTTGAGGTAGTTGTTTCTTGGGCAGCACCCAAGAATGTGGTAGAGGTTTGCAGTTTCCTTGAGCTAGTGGGATACTATCAGAGGTTCGTACTCAACTCCTTTTTAGTTGCAACCACTTTTACAGCCTTGACCAAGAAGGACTAGGTTTTCAAGTGGGGTGAGCAGTGCGAGACAACCTTCAGCTATCTAAAGGATAAGTTGGTTAGTGCCCAAGTGCTGAGACTACCAGAATAAGGGGTGATATATGAGGTGTTCTATGATGCTTCAGGGAAGGCCTCATATGTGTGTTGATCCAGCGACAAGGGGTGATCTCTTATGTGTCTAGGAAGCTAGGCCCCCTTTAGCATAATTATGCCACCCATGACCTAGAGCTTGTAGCTGTCATTTTTTTGCTAAAGTTATGGCGGCATTACCTCAGCAGAGAACACTTTGTGGTCTTCACATTTCACAAATGTTTGAGGTATATATTCTCCCAACGAGACCTAAACTTGCAGAAGAGAATGTGAATGGAGTTCCTCCAAGATTAAGACTTCGAGATTTCCTACACTTCCGGGAAAGGGAATGTAGTGGCCGCTGCCTTGAGTAGGAGGTCGTAGAAGGATGCAGTCTAAGAGTCGGCAGATGCCTGGAAGGCAAAGGAGGAGTTGGCTGCCTTGCACCTGGATGCGAGGATGGATAGCAGTAGAGGTGGCTGCATCAGATGACAATATAGTCGTCTCTATTTCAGCAAGTGGACGAGTCTCAGTGGGGAGACCCGGAGTGCGAAGTGATGCGTGACTGAGTTGATCAGTGCAATGCTCTAGAAGGATGGACAGAGGATGATCAGAACTAGATGCATTTTTGAGAAATCTATTTGTTCCATAGGAGATGCACGGAACGGATTTTAGTGAGTTCCACAACTCACCCCTAGAGGTGCACCCAGGAGTTTCCATTATGTACCAGGGTATGAAGAGACAGTTCTGGTGGCACGGAGTAAAGAGAGCAGTGGCCGAGTTTATGGCCAAGTTCCTAGTGTGTTAGTAGGTGAAGGCAGAACATCGAGTTCCAGGCGGCCTACTGCAGTCTCTAGATGTCCAAGAGTGGAAGTGGGGGGACATCTCGATGGATTTCTTCATGGGACTACCCAAGGTTCAAGGGGGATACGATGCCATCTGGGTAGTAGTGGACCGATTGAAGAAATCAGATCACTTTTTTGTGATTAAGGAGTCGAGTGCAGTTGATGCTTTGGCATTAAGGTACATGGATGAGGTGGTGTGGTTGCATCGAGTTCCATGGTCCATAGTCTCCGATAGCGATGCAAATTTTACCTCATGAGTTTTGATAGGATTGCAACATGCTATTGGAACCCAGCTACGTCTTAGCACTGCCTTCCATCCCCAGATGGATGGACAGACAGAGCACACCACCCAGACCAAGGAGGATATGATGTGGGCATATGTTCTGGACTGAGGAGGATCATGGGTGAGACACATACCTTTGATAGAGTTTGCCTACAATAATATCTATCACTCCACCATTGGTATGGCCCCGTTTGAATCCTTGTTTGGGATGTCATGCCTCTCAACTGTGTGTTGGAACGAAGTTGGAGAGGTGGGCATACATGTCCTAGAGGTGGTGCAGAGCACGAAGAAGAAGGTTCATCTTATATAGGAAAGGATAAAGGTGGCCTAGGACCGACAGAAGTCGTATGTTGATACTAGGAGAAGGCCCTTGGAGTTTGAGGTTGGAGACCACGTGTTCTTGAAGGTCTCCCCTCGGCGTGGACAATGATGGTTCGACAAGGGGAGTAAGCTTTCTCCAAGGTTCATCGGACCCTTCGATGTGTTGTAGAGGGTCGGCAATGTGGCTTAACAACTAGCGTTAACACCGCCCCTACTGAGGATAAATGATTTCTTCCATGTGTCACAGCTCTGTCGTTATGTGCCCGATGATTCACACATCCTCTACTGGGGATATCTAGACAAAGAGGACGACGTGACCTTTGTGGAATGACCAGTGATGATCGTGGATCAGGAGGAGAAGGTTCTTTGGGGGCGAACCATTCCCTTTGTTAGTGTGTTATGGAGACATGGTGGGATTGAGGAGAGGACTTGGGAGAAGGAAGCATAGATGCGTGGCTAGTACCCAGAGTAGTTTTGAGTTTTGTATTGTTCTATTTAAACTTGTTGTGGTAGAGCGTTTTACCTTGTTGGCTATGAAATATGTTATTTTTTTCATTCCTCTAAGTTAGAAATGTCTTGGATATGGGGATGGGAGGACCCTACCCCTAATCAAGATGAATTAAGGTGTATGAGATTAAACCCGTGCGGGCGAGTCAGTGATGCCCAAAGAGAATATTATCTTGTCATGCGAGAAGAGACTCCCCAACCCACATGACTGGGCAGTTTGACATGGTATGTTTCATGGTTCTTTAGAGGGAGGTGTTTTTAGTTAACAATGAGGTTCACTCATGGGAGGTATATTTCGAGGTAGTTGTTCAGACCCTCTCTTTCCTTATGGGTTGTTTTGATTCTCAATGGAGAGAATAGTTTAAGAGGTATCTGATGTAATGTCCCGGGTTCTTGGAGGTCCATTACTTAGTGAAAATCTGATTTTGGGTGTTCTGGGTTGTTTGGGGAAGTTATCAAGGATTCTCTGTGAAGTTTTACCCCTTACGGTAGGCCTACAGGTATCCTTAGCCTAACGGTAGTAGGCCTACCGGTATCTTGGACTACCGGTAGTGATAGCCTAGTGGTAGCTCAGTCTACCGGTAGCCTTAGGCTACCGGTAGCAGGCCTACCGGTAGCTCGGCCTACCGGTAGCTCGGTCTACCAATAGCCGCAGCCTACCGGTATCTCGGCCTAGCAGTAGATCGGGATACTGGTGGCCGCAGTATACAAGTAGCTGCAACCAACCGAAGGCTCAGCCTACCGCTAGCTAGGCCTACCAGTATATCAGCCTACCGCTAGCTCGGTCTACCGGTAGCCACGGCTTACTGGTAGCTCGTCTAACCGGTGGACCCAGCCAAACCCCCACAGGTTTTCCAGTAGCTCCTCCTTTGGAAGAAATTGGTTTTTAAACCCTATTTTGAACCCATTTAAGAATCCCATTAACGCCCATTAATGGCGTTTAATTAAGTGTTTAGTGTGCATCGGTTTTAACCACCCCTAAAGGTGGGGACCCTTTAATGACGTGTGGGGTCGCGTGGTCAACCCATGACCCCACTCCTTACGCGGTTTTTAATTTTTATCTCAATAACTTAACTGTCCATGAAACTTATAAACTAAAGGGTTATCCCTGGGGTTATTTTTCTCATCCACCCTGCATTGATTCGTCTGCTCGTCCTTGAGTTCCCAAGGTCCCTCCCCTGCAATTTCTGCATCCGTTGTTCCTCGCAAGTGAAGAGAAGATTCGATCACGGATCAATCAATTAGGGTTTCACCTTCGTATATCTTTTCTGTGTATCTTTAATGGTGGTTACACTACTGCTTCTGTAGAATTGGATGAACCAAATTTTAATGAAGATAATAAACAGATTCTAAAGAATGAAGGGGAGGGGTGTGACCAATGATGCTGCTCTGTTTTTCTCTTCTTTCATGATTAATGATTTCATATTTGTATGGGCTTACGCCTACTGAAAATCATTTTCGTTGGTGGTCTTTCTCTGTGAACTAATAAACCCATATCTCTTGTGTTGGTCATGCAATGTAAATTAGTAAATTGGTTAAAGGAAATTGGTTAATTACATATATACGGCTAAATAAATTGAAAGCACCATGATCAATCCATTTCTGTAATAACCCTGGTTAAAGTACAGCAGAATTGGAATCATGGAGGGTGTTAAATATTTTAAATGTAAAAATACCGGCATGGGCCTTCTTTGTGTTGGTTGTAGTGGATTGGTTTTTTTCTTTCACGGGCTGATTGATGGGTGATGTGGGTAGGGATGGGTCCCCTGTTGTTATGGTTTCACTGGTTGTGAATTTGAGGTTGTGTGGTAACCCTGCTTATATCACGAATTGGTGTGGAATCATCTATTGTTGAGGAACTGTTGGCTCTTGGGTTTTGGGAACATGGGGCTATATCTTGGGGTTTTCTTTGGTTCCAGTACTTTGAGGGAGCTCACTTATCCCTATGTTGTTTTGACTTTACAAGAGAATCGGGTGTGAATGTTTAAGTTGATGTTTGACTGTACTCTTTCCTTGGCTTGTGATAATGCTTTCTAGTTACCCAAGTAGGTGCATGAACTTATTTAATGTTATTACTGAACATGAAACATGGATGGGAAAAATGGGTTTTGGTTTGATGTGAGTTGTGACTTGGGAATTGGTGACGTTCTCTTCTCTTATGAATGAATAGTAAGGATAGTGTTCTATAGTCTGGTTGAAGAAAAACCTAGATTGGGTGATTGCTTGTTACCTATACATATACTTGTTGTTTTGTGTTTCTAATTCGCCCCCACCCAAGTTGAGAATTTAGTGTCGAACACCCCCATTTCATGGGGGAGGGTGTTTTTCACAACACTTCTATTTGTGGATGGTTATTAGCTCCTTTCTGCTCCCTTTCCTGGATAGACGAAGTATCTTCGGGTAGGCTGTGATGGCCTGAAGTCCATTATTAGCCCAAGAATCTTCGGGAAGGGTGTTGTAGTGGTTGGCCCAGGTGTGTTCGGGCAGGTTGTTTCCCATGTATCTTCAGGATGAGGCCCAGGTGTCTTCTAGTGTGGTAGTAGTTCTTCTAGCCCAGGTGTCCTCGGGCGTGGAAGTGGTTGTTCTAGCCAAGGTGTTTGCAGGCGTGGTTACGTGTGACAGTTGTGGCCCAGGTTTATGCGGGCAGGTTATAGGTTGTGTCCCAGGTGACTGTGGGCGGCATGTGTGGTTGTGGCCTAGGTGTGTGCGGGAGGGGTATGAATGTGGGACTATGATGAGAATGGCAGGATTGGTCCGATGTGTACGATGTCCTCAATAACCAGTGGGAAAGTGGCGCGGGGTACCCAAACATCAATGTGTTATTACTATACATTACTTGACCTGCGTTATTTGGGGAGTGTGACTTGGTGAGGCTTGGGTGGTTAGTTTCCTTGTTAGGTGAATGGTTATCTTTTTCTCACAGGGCATTAGTAGGCCTTCCCACTTTTGCACGAGAGTATTTGGTTTTTCATTACTTCGTTACTTGTATGCTCACCCTACCTATGTAAAACTACTTTCAGGTTTCCAAGGGGACTTCGGGGATTGTGCTGGATCGTACTATCTTGGCCTTGTGTCAGATCATTGTAGTTGCTGTTGTTTTTTGTAACACCCCAAGATTTAATAGTGTGTTATTTCTTGAAAATAATTCAATAACTTGCAATACGTGCAACACCAAGTTCAAGCGCACCATGACTTACCAAAAAATCTGTTCAAAAGAGGATATGAATACTATTGACTAAATTTTAAACTTTTTATAATGCTTATAATTTTAGAATCCATATTATGAGTTTCTTAGATATAATGTAAGAACAAATTCATTTTCAGTATTACACTTTTACCATCTTTTAATAGTGAACCCTTTTCAAATCTAAAATTTTAAAATTGTATTCAATTTGACTAAATAAATTTACTTTTTAGAATGGGGACATCAAATAATTTACAATGAAACATCCCAAGCTTCCACAGTACGCTTCCCTTTGAATAATACAATAGCGTGTGTTGGACGCAACTTCATGTTCTGACACACACCACAACCAATCAAACTAGCCGTTATGAATAGTTATACCTACTATTTGATATTTTAAAAATTTTATCATTAGAAATGGACTTCAGTTTTGGATTCGTAATATCAAAATTTTCTTATGGTGAAATTTTGGTACTTTTCGGATAACTTTCATATTTTGATGAATATTGAAAATTACTAAATTTTAATTAAAATCTACATTTTTAATTGAAATAATTTATATTGATAAATTATGAATTTGAGTGGTTTTAAAGTATATTTAGAACATATTTTTACCATTTAATAAAATTTTTGTCATTGTACATAATCTCACAATTAAACCGAACATAAACAAGTGTCAATCTTTTGATAGTTATTATCTCTTAAAAACACGCTATTTGTTTTGACATCAGGAATTGATTTTTAAATTAATTAATGAAACTAATATGTTTTAAATTTTGTAAAATTGACATAATTTTTGAATTCATAATATCAAATATATCTTAGGCCTTATTTTTTATATTTTTCCAGAGACTTTCATTTTTTTGATAAATAGTGAAACCACTACGTGATAGTTAAAAACAATGAATTTTTCATAAAACTAAATTTTACCGCTTTTGTGAGTGGAATTTCGAAAATAAGAAAGACACAGTTAATATCAAGGAGTAAAATGTGGTTCAATGAGATGAAAATTATTTTTGGTGAATAGTAACTTTTTTCTTTTATTTACCACGGTTAAAATTAAATAGGGAAATTAAGGGTAAAAATGAAATTAATATTACCCTAACACATGTCATAATTCTATTGGACAAGTGTATCTCGACCAAAAAAACCTTAGGAGTAAACTATTATCATTTAGTATAACTTGTATTAGATTAGGACATTTATTATTATTTAATTCAGAGAAGAGTTAAAAGAGTTAAAATCGATGTTTATTTACTAAAACATTTTTAATATAGGGTTATATATAAGATAAATTCTATTGTAAATATTAATTAGAAATATAAAAAAATTTCCTACATAATGGAACTTTATTTATAATTTTTAGACATTAAATAATTTAATTTATTTATGACACAATGGTGATGCAGTAATTATCTAATTAATGAAAAATTAGAATAATTGATATTATAAATACCCAAATAAATGTAATTTGAGACCTTTTATGAATACCAATAATTTTTTAGATTAATATTCCATTTTAGGATTGAATTAATTATCTTTTATCTATGTAATAATTCTGTTATGATTTTTACAAAAATCAATTATTGAATAGTGTCAAAATCGACATAAAAGAGTTTTTAAAACAAATATTATATTATTAATTGATATTAAATGCCTAAAAATCTAAGGTTCGGCCAAGAGACTTATATCATGATAGGTGTATCATTAATGGACCACTTGGTGGTCTCTTGGATGTATATAGTATGTTTATTAACCATATAATATAATACTACAAAGAGACATTGTAAAAGTGAAACTAATTAACTAAGAGTTAATACTTAAAGATACGGTTAATATAACTACCAAAACCTGTCTAAATTATATTGGTTTAGTGGTTTTCGACCCATCCCTACCTTAACCTTTAAATAATACAATTTGGAGCCATTATAAAACGAATATGAATTTATTATAAAATAATATTTCTAGCTTTTCCAAAGGTACCCCTCACCCCTATTATAAAAGGACACTCCCTCTTCTAATTAATTCAAACCTTCAAAGCCTTTTGGTTCTGCCAAAATCTTCCCAAATACTCTCTAAACTTACCTCACATCATCCTAGAGGCCTTCCTCTAGTCAAAACGCCATCCTATGAGACCTTTTGATCAAATCAAAAGGAAGAACCCGAAGAAGAGGTAATGATTTCACCACCCTTTTCCAAGTTCCTTTCTTCATCCACTTCTCCCTTATTTTTTATTACCATTATAAAATAATAACTCCAGTATCGTATATATACTATGATGTTATTATAAATATGGTACATCCATATACATTATTCTATCCATCTTTTGAATAACATGTCACCATACGTGCGTACGTACGGCTTACCGTCTCCATATCACAGTGTAATTGTTATTCAATAAATTATTATTTGGATGGGTATAATTATGATGTGTAACTCATGTAAATAATAAATATAACATGATAATTATTCTTTATA
Organism: Viscum album; assembly: GCA_963277665.1. NCBI lineage: Eukaryota > Viridiplantae > Streptophyta > Magnoliopsida > Santalales > Viscaceae > Viscum > Viscum album. Next base: position 1,686,356,413 of record OY728163.1, on the reverse strand, counting down.
TATGATATACCATCCAATTATATATTATTTTAATATCAAAAGAATTATATTGTCGCTCGTGCGTACATACGGACTACCGTCTCCACGAACGCGATGAGGTTCATTCTCCATCGTATCCATTCAAGTATAATTCTAATTTGATGATTAATAATAGTATCTAATGACTTCTTATAATTCTGTATATGATTAAGATACAACCTATAAATGACAAACATAGCTTATGTTACAAATCATATAAAAGAAAATGAGTATGTTAACACCTGAAACAACTATAATACTATGATATTATTAAAAAAATCAATGTTAAAAGATCATATATGATATCATATTAATGTATATGATTCTTGTAAAATTTAATAAAAATTATTTCACCATTATACAGGAGGTTAACCTACCCCAACCAAGGAAAAGTACAAGGTAAGGGTTTATTTCACAATCTCTTCATTATATGTGGTTGTTTATACGTAATAATCTACTGGGATCTCTTTATCATCCGCATCCAAGTTCCTTGAAAGTGTATTTCAAAACATTATTACTATTTTACAGAATATGGGTTAAAGACATTTATACCCTTTTTTGACTTGTTATAAGATGTTTATAACATAATCTTTCCGTAGTTTTCCAAACAAGGTCCTTTTTATCCTTTTCGACAGAATTAAGGTAAGAATGTTTTTTTATCTTATATGGCGGGTGGGGCTATTTTCCGCCGTTATAAAATTTTCAAAGTTTCCCTTACATTATTATAAGGATATTTTCAATGTAAATGTTTTATTTTATAATTATGTGACTTTTAAATGATTTCAAAATGAATATTTTAAGAATTTCTGAAAGCTAATGTTTATCAAAATCAGATTTTTAAATGTTTTAAAGATTTATCTTTCTAAATATTTTTAATTAATGTCCATGTTTTCAAAATTATTTTAATGATTTATTTATGTGGAAATGAATGTTCTTAAATGATATTTATTTTCAAAAGTTTCTAAGTGGCATGAGACACTTTGATTCAAAAATCTATTTTAAATTACTTCCTTAATGAATGTGTGACTTTTAAATGATTTAAAAAAAAGAGATATTTCTCTCAAATAGTTTTGATTTCATCTATGTCAACATCCATTGATGGATTTTATGTTTATTTGAAGTTGATTTATTATGATACAAAACTTCTGTATTGTATTGAAGGTTTTGTGATATGTTTAACAATGGATGTGTTATTTTTTATACCATTCATGGTTTATAGAGAAAGTATTGAATTTCATAGCTAGTTTTAATATGAATGTTTATGTTATGTTTGAACATTTTCATATGGGAATGCATTGGACTTAGTATGTGACGGGTGGAGCCCGCTATAGCTCCTCGATGCATCGGTTGGTCTCATGAGACAAACTAGTGTCTTGGCACAAGGTCTTGACAAAATCTTCTGTGTAGTCTTGGCACGAGGCCTTGGCTATGTAGTTATGATAGTCTGGTATTATTCATAAAATCATTATGAAAGTGGTTATTGATATTGCATGTGATTATTCGATTAGTGGAATATCAATTTGAATAAGTAAATGGAAATTATTTCATTTTATTTTTCCCATGCTATGTTGATGTTCAAGTTTAAAAGGCCTTTGTTTTAGTTATAGATTGCCTTAAATGTTTATGCTTATTTATGAAAATTTCCGCTGTATTGCTTACCCTTACGGAGCATTTGAGCTCACCCTTTTCTATGTTTTATTTTTTCTAGGATTCCACGAACTATATTGTGATTGATATGCAGGGTTAAGACAAGGGAATAAAGGCATTCATAAAGGATTATTTATGTTGTTTTGTATGTTATTAAGTGTAATGTAACATTCATGTATGTAATCTATTTTCCAATACTGCTAAACTGATCGGTCCTTTGGGACATGATTCTCTGTAATCATGCCAATGTTATGTAATAATGCACTAACTCTAGGTAACTGGGGTTGGGGCGTTACTGTTGGTATCAGAGGAAGTTTAGTACAAACCTTGGAAGATATATTTAGATAGACTCTGATTAGAGCACATAGACCTAAGATGTAAATTGAGGATTAGTATAGAATAACTTTGTAGTATTTTGGTATTGTAGAGAGGTTGTGAGTTTTCCGAGCAATACATCCCTGTATGGATACGAGCAGGCAGAGGCGACTCTAGCACAGATGTACCGAGGGGTAAGACCCGAAAACACCACTTTGATCTGGACTCAAACGGGAATTGGTGCACGACAACGGGACTTGTTTCACTCTTGGTAACGACACTCCCGGGGGATATGCATAGGATAATTCTCATTTTCTTAACAAACCACTATGAAGGGTTTATGAGTATATACTTCCTCAAAAAAGACATTTTTATTATTATGGATTATATCCATACACTATTTAATTTATGTTATGTGTTTTACAAGTTTGGGATTAGGTATTGTTATTCATAAAATAATCTAGTGCATGCCATTGTTTAGAAATGGCGCCCAGTAGAAGGAATGAGAACTCAAGCAATGCACATGATCCAAAGAGAAAGAAGGATCATATAATTCATGGTCTTAAGCCAGAATTTATAAGAGAAATAGTCTCCCATGTATTATCATCATATGACGAAATAATATCATGTGTTGATAAGATAAGTAAAGAGTTTACTGAGTCCTATGGCTTTTAAGGGAAGCAAGAGAAGAAAAGGATGGAAGAGAGAAAGATCGATAAAGGGAAGAGGGAAAAGAAGAATTTTCCCATATGTAATAACTGTGGGAAGAAACTCCCAGGAAATTTCCTGAAATTAATGGGAGTTTGTTATAGGTGTGGAGGAAAAAGGGCACAAAGTTCGTGACTGCAAGGGTAATAAAATGGTTTCAAATATACAATGTTTCATTTTAAAGGAGTTTGGACACTATGTGATCCTATGTCTCAGTCATCATACTATGACACAAATGATGCTATTGGATAATAATCAAGTTATGATACTACCAAAGATGAAGATGAATGATTAGAGTTATTATGTTGATTATGTCATTTGAGTGTTGTATCAACAATGTACTTGTTATAATTATTATGGAGTATATAAGGATTGTAATGCAGTACTATTTCATTGAGGACTTGAGATTGTGTGGAACAAAGAAAAGTGACTCAATAGCAGGTTAATGTTTTTGAAAATATATTGTTGAGAGAAAGATAAACAATAATATGGTTCTGATACCAAGGTAGTGATTTTAGAATAATACATGATTTATTTGGATAAATTATATTGGATATTCTTGACTACCTTGAAACTGATTAATGATTTGTATATTCCATCATTGTTGGGGTTTACCACATTTTTGGATTGAAGGAGTATATATGTTATTCTTCATGGAATAAGGTATCATGAATGTAATCAAAAAGGTGTTATGGTAATTCATGATGTTGTAGTGTTTTAAAAGAATACATGATGAAGGTGTTCACATTTTATTAAGTGGAAAAAAGGATCTTCATTCTGTTTAACTTCTTTATAAATTTTGGACTAAATTATTTTGGATAGTTCTAGTTTGGATTATTTTGGATTGCCATAAAAGGACAAACTGGATGTCGGGCGGCAACCAGTCGTGTCCAGCAAGACCGCGAGACTTGAACCCACAACCGAAGGGCGAAAATGGTGTATCACTTACCACTGACCCACATGATGTCCTGGATTGAATAATGTCAATTTTTTAATGGTTCTTCTAGATGAATTATAAATTCATTTTTTAACCCTATACCATTAGGATAAATAGAATATTATTTTTATGTTCTATTATCTTTAAGAGTGAAAGATGAGTTTGTGGTAGAACTTAGTTAAAGGATGAGACTCTTCTTTTCAAGTATATATTTTTCTTCTTCTCTTATTAAATGAAGAAATTAATTCTTATACTTTAGTGAAGGGATCTTAAAACCAAAAAAATGTGGTATCCTAGTACCATATTTTTTGATGAACCGATGGTATTTTAAATCATCATAGAATGATGAATTTAAGTCCCTCAATTTTACACTTGTTTGTGATTGATGACCTCAATCACTACCTATACATATTTACATTTTTCCTCCAATTTAATGTCTCTAATTTCCACCAATGTTCTCCGAATAGATATCATAATTTAGTGGTGACACTTTCATTTCTCTTTTCCTCTTATTAAGACTAAATTTTATTAATCCAATTTATGATGTGGGTTTTCCCAGAAAGATATTTTCTATATTAAACCTTATATTTTCAGAGAACAATTTAAAAATGTGAGGACGCAATTTATTGAAGGAGGGGAGAATGTAACACCCCATGATTTCATAGTGTGTTATTTCTTCAAAATAATTCAATAACTTTCACTACACACAACACCGAGTTCAAGAACACCATGACTTATCAAAAAAGCTGTTCAAAAGAGGTTATGAATAGTAATAACTAAAATTTAAACTTTGTATAATTCTTATAATTTTAGAATCCATATTATGAGTTTCATAGACATAATGTAAGAACAAATTCATTTTCAGTATTACACTTTTACTAACTTTTAATAGTGAACCCTTTTCAAATCCAATATTTTAAACTTAAATTCAATTTGAATAAATAATTTTACTTTTTAGAATGGGGACATCAAAAAATTTACAATGAACCATCCCAAGCTTCCACAGTATGCTTTCCTTTGAATAATACAGTAGTGTGTGTTGTACGCAACTTCAAGTTCAGACACACACCACAACCAATCAAACTAGCCAGTATGAATATTAATACATACTTTATGAAATTTTATAAATTTTATCATTCGAAATGGACTTCATTTTTGGATTTTTAATATCGAAATTTTCTTAGGGTGAAATTTTGGTACTTTTCGGATAACTTTCATATTTTGATGAATAGTGAAAATTACTAAATTTTAATTAAAAGCAACTTTTTTAATCGAAATAATTTATATTGATAAATTATGAATTTGAGTGGTTTTAAAGTATATTTAGAATATATTTATACCATTTAATTTAATGTCGGCCTTTGTAGATAATCTCACAATTAAATCGAACATAAACAAGTGTCAATCTTTTGATAGTTATTATCTCTTAAAAACACGCTATTTGTTTTGACGATGGGAATTAATTTTTAAATTAATTAATGCAACTAATATGATTTGAATTTGGTAAAATAGACATCATTTTTGAATTTATAATATCAAATATATCTTAGGCCTAATTTTTGATATTTTTCTAGAAACTTTCATTTTTTTGATGAATAGTGAAACCACTAAGTTGTAGTTAAAAAAACTGAATTTTTCATAAAACATAATTTTACCTCTTCTGTGAGTGGAATTTCAAAAATACGAGAGACACGGTTAATATCATGGAGTAAAATGTGGTTCAATGAGATGAAACTAATTTTTGGTGAATAGTAACATTTTACTTTTATTTATCACGGTTAAAAGTAAATAGGGTAATTAAGGGTGAAAATGATATTAATATTACCATAAAACATGTCCTAATTATATTGGAAAAGTGTATCTCGACCAAAAACAACCTTAGGAGTAAAATATTATCATTTAGGTCCACTTGTATTAGATTAGGGCATTTATTATTATTTAATTCCAAGAAGAGTTGAAAGAGTTAAAATCAAAGTTTATTTAATAAAACATTTTTAATATAGGGTTATACCTAAGATAAATTAGATTGTAAATATTAATTAGAAAGCTAAAAAGATTTCCTACATAATGGTAGTTTATTTATAATTTTTAGACATTAAATAATTTAATTTATTTATGACACAATGGTGATGCAGTAATTATCTAATTAATGAATAATTAGAATAAATGATATTATAAATACCCAAATAAATGTAATTTGAGACTTTTAATGAATACCAATAATTATATAGGTTAATACGACATGTTAGGATTGAGTTAATTAACTTTTTTTGATGTAATAATTCTGTTATTATTTTTACAAAAATCAATTATTGAAAAGTGTCAAAATTGTCATAAAAGTGTTTTTAAAACAAATATTATATTATTATTTGATATTAAATTCCTAAAAATCTATGGTTCAGCCAAAAGACTTATATCATGATAGGTGTATCATTACTGGACCACTTTGGGGTCTCTTGGATGTATATAGTAAGTTTATAAATCATATAATATAAAAATAAAAAGAGACATTGTAAAAGTGAAACTAATTAACTAAGAGTTAATACTTAAAGATAAGGTTAATATAATAACCCAAAACTGTCTAAATTATATTGTTTGAGTGGTTTTCGACCAATCCCAACCATATCCTTTAAATAAGAAAATTTGGATCCATTAGAAATGGAATATGAATTTATTATAAAATAATATTTCTAGCTTTTCCAAAGGATCCCTTCACCCCTCTTATAAAAGGACACTCCCCCTTCTCATTAATTCACACCTTAAAAGCTTTTTGGTTCGGCCAAAATCTGCCCAAATACTCTCTCAACTTCTCTCACTTCATCCTAGAGGCCTTCCTTTAGTCAGAACGCCATCATACGAGACCATTTCGTCAAATCAAAAGGATGAACCCGAAGAAGAGGTAATGATTTCACCACCATTTTCCAAGTTCCTTTCTTCTTCCACTTCTTCCTTCTTTGTTATTACCATTCTAAAATAATAACTCCAGTATCTTATATATACTGTGATGTTATTATAAATATTTTATAACCATATTCATTATTCTATCCATTCTTTGAATAACATGTCACCATACGTGCGTACGTACGGCTTACTGTCTCCACATCGTGGTGTAATTGTTATTCAATAAATTATTATTTGGATGGGTATAATAATGATGTGTAACTCATGTAAATAATAAATATAACATGATAATTATTCTTTATATATGATATAACATCCAATTATATATTATTATAATATCAAAATAATGATATTGTCGCTCGTGCGTACGTACGGACTACCGTCTCCACGAACGCGATGAGATTCATTCTTCATCGTATGCATTCAAGTATATTTCTCATTTGATGATTAATAATAGTATCTAAGGACTTGATATCATTCTGGATATGATTAGGATACAACCTATCCATGACAAACATAGCTTACGTAACAAAACATATAAAATAAAATGAGTATGTTAACACCCGAAACAACGATAATACTAAGATATTATTAACAAATCAATGTTAAAAGATCATATATGATATCATATTAATGTATATGATTATTGTATAATTTAATAACAATTATTTCACAATTATACAGGTGGTTAACCTACCCCAACCAAGGAAAAGTAAAAGGTAAGTGTTTATTTTACAATCTCTTCATTATCCGTGGTTGTTTATACGTAATAATCTACTGGGATCTCTTTATCATCCACATCCATGTTTCTTGAAATTTTATTTCGAAACATTCTTACTATTTTAACGAATATGGGTTAGAGTCATTTATACCCTTTTTTGACTTTTTAGAAGATTTTTATAACATAATGTTTCCGTCGTTTTCCAAACAAGGTACTTTTTAACCTTTTCGACAGAATTAATGTAAGAATGTTTTTTTAACTTATACGGTGGGTGCAGCTATTTTCCACCATTATAAAATGTTCAAAGATTCCTTTACATTCTTATAAGGATATTTTCAAAGTAAATGTTTTATTTTATAATTATGTGACATTTAAATGATTTCAAAATGAATATTGTAAGAATTTTTGAAAGGTAATCTTCATCAAAATCATAATTTTAAATGTTTTAAAGATTTATCTTTCTAAATCTTTTTAATTAATGTCCATGTTTCAGAATGATTTTAATGATTGATTTATGTGGACATGAATGTTTTGAAATGATATTTCTTTTCAAATGTTTCGAAGTGGTATGGGACACTTTGATTCAAAAATCTCTATTAAATTACTTCCTTAATAAATGTGCGACTTTTAAATGATTTTAAAAAAAAGAGATATTTCTCTCAAATAGTTTTGATTACATCTATCTCAACATCCATTGATGGATTTAAAGTTTATTTGAAGTTGATTTATTATGATACAAAACTTTTGTATTGTATTGAAGGATTTGTGATATGTTTAACAATGGATGTGTTATTTTTTATACCATTCATGGTTTATGGAGAATGTATTGACATTTCATATGCTAGTTTTAATACGAATGTTTATGTTATATTTAAACATTTTCATATGGGAATGCATTAGACTTAGTAAGTGAAGGGTGGAGCCCGCTATAGCTCCTCGATACATCAGAAGGTCTCATGAGACAAACTAGTGTCTTGGCACAAGGCCTTGACAAAATCTTATTTTTAGTTTGGCACGAGTCCTTGGCTATGTAGTTATGATAGTCTGGCATTATGCATTCCATCATTATGAAATTGGTTATTGATATTTCATGTGATTATTCAATTAGTAAAATATCCATGTGAATAAGTAAATGGAAATTATTTCATTTTATTTTTGTCATGCTATGTTTATGTTAAAGTTTAAAAGGCTTTTGTTTTAGTTATACATTGCCTTAAATGTTTATGCTTATTTATGAAAATTTCTGCTGTATTTATTACACTTACGGAGCATTTGAGCTCACCCTTTTCTATGTTTTATTTTTCCCAGGATTCCAAGAACTATATTGTGATTGATATGCAGGGTTAAGACCAGGGAATAATGGAATTCATAATGGATTATTTATGTTGTTTTGTATGTTATGATGTGTAATGTAACATTCATGAATGTAATCTATTTTCCAAGACTGCTAAACTGATCAGTCCTTTGGGACTTGATTCTTTGTAATCATGCCAATGTTATGTAATAATGCACCGACTCTGGGTAACTGGGGTCGGGGTGTTACAGTTGGTATCATATGAAGTTTAGTAAAAACCTTGGAAGATAGATTTAGATAAACTCTGATTAGAGCACATAGACCTAATATGGACATTGATAATTAGTATAGAAGAACTTCCTAGAATTTTGGTATTGTAGAGAGTTTTTTAGTTTTCCGAGCAATACATCCCTGTCTGGATACGAGCAGGTAGAGGCGGCTCTAGCACATATGTACCTAGGGGTAAAGCCCGAAAACACATCTTTGAGCTGGACTCAAACGGGAACTGGTGCACAACAATGGGACTTGCTGGACTCTTGGTTACGACACTCCCAGGGAAATGCTTAGGATAATTCTCATTTTCATTACAAACCATTATGAAGGGTTTATGAGTATATACTTCCTCAAATGATACATTTTTATGATTATGGATTATATCCATAAAATATTTAATTTAGGTTATGTGTTTTACAAGTTTGGGATTAGGTATTGTTATTCATAAACTAATTTAGTGAATGCCATTGTTTAGAAATGGCGGCCAGTAGAAGGAATGAGAACTCCAGCTATGAACATGATCCAAAGAGAAAGAAGGATCATATCTTTCATGGTCTTAATCCAGAATTTATAAGAGAAATAGTCTCCCACGTATTATCATCATATGAAGAAATAATATCATGTGTTTATAAGATAAGTAAAGAGAATACTGAGTCCTATAGCTTTGAAGGGAATCAAGAGAAGAAAAGGATGGAAGAGATAAAGATGGATAAAGGGAAGAGGGAAAAGAAGAATTTTCCCATATGTGATAACTGTGGGAAGAAACACTCTGGAACTTTCCTGAAAGGAATGGGAGTTTGTTTTATGTGTGGAGGAAAAGGGCACAAAGTACGTGATTGCAAGGGTAAGAAAATGGTTTCAAATGTACAATGTTTCATTTGAAAGGAGTTTGGACACTATGAGAACCTATGTCCCAGTCATCCGACTATGCCACAAATGATTCTATTGGATAATAATCAAGTCATGATACTACCACAAATGAAGAGGAATGATTAGAGTTGTTATGTTGATTATGTTATTTGAGTGTCGCATCAACAATGTACTTGTTAAAATAATTATGGAGTATATAAGGATTGTACTGCAGTAATATTTCATTAAGGACTTGAGATTGTGTGGAACAAAGAAAAGTGACTCAATAATAAGTTAAATTTTTGGAAAATATATGGTTGAGAGAATGATAAACCATAATATGGATCTGATACCGAGGTAGTGATTTTAGAATAATAAATGATTGATTTGGATAAATTATATTGGATATTCATGACTACCTTGAAACTGATTAATGATTTGTATATTCCATCATTGTTGGGGTTTATAACATTTTTGGATTGAGGGAGTATATCTATTATTCTTTAAGGAATAAGGGATCATGAATGTAATCAAAAAGGTTTTATGGTAATTCAGGATGTTGCAGTGTTTTAAAAGAATACATGATGAAGGTTTTCACTTGTTATTAAGTGGAAAAAAGGACCTTCATTGTGTTTAACTTCTTTATAAATTTTGGACTGAATTATTTTGGATAGTTCTAGTTTGGATTATTTTGGATTTCCATAAAAGGACAACCCGGAGGTTGGGCGGCAACCCGTCGCGTCCGGCAAGGCCGCGAGACTTGAACCCACAACCGAAGGGCGACAATGGCGTATCACCTACCACTGACCCACGTGATGTCCTGGATTGAATAATGTCATTTTTTAAATGGTTCGGCTAGATGAATTATAAATTCATTTTTTTAAACCTATATGAATAGGATAAATATAATATTATTTTTATGTTCTATTATCTTTAAGGGTGAATGATGAGTTTGTGGTAGAACTTAGTTAAAGGATGAGACTCTACTTGTCAAGTATATATTTTTCTTGTTCTCTTATTAAATGAAGAAATTAATTCTTATACATTATTGAAGGGATCATAAAACAAAAAAATGTGTTATCCTAGTACCATATATTTTTCTGAACCGATGGTATTTTAAATCCTCAAAGAATGATAAATTTAAGGCCCTCAATTTTACACTTGTTTGTGATTGATGACCTCAATCACTACCTATACATATTTATGTTTTTCCTCCAATTATATGTCTCTAATTTCCACCAATGTTCTCCGAATAGAGATCATAATTTGGTGGTGACCCTTTCATTTCTCTTTTCCTCTTATTAAGACTAAATTTTATTGACCCAATCAACGATGCGGGTTTTCCCAAAAAGATATTTTCTAAATTAAACCTTTTATTTTATAAGAACAATTTCAAATTGTGATGACGCAATTTATTGAAGGAGGGGAGAATGTAACACCCCCAGATTTCATAGTGTGTTATTTCTTCAAAATAATTCAATAACATGCACTACATGCAACACCGAGTTCAAGCGCACCATGACTTACGAAACAAGCTGTTCAAAAGAGGTTATGAATAGTATTCACTAAATTTTAAACTTTGTATAATACTTATAATTTTAGAATCCATATTATGAGTTTCCTATACATAATGTAAGAACGAATTCATTTTGAGTATTACACTTTTACCATCTTTTAATATTGAACCCTTTTCAAATCCAATATTTAAAACTTATATTCAATTTGACTAAGTAAATTTACTTTTTAGAATGGGGACATCATAAAATTTACAATGAAACATCCCATGCTTCCACTATACGCTTTCCTTTGAATAATACAGTAGCGTGTGTTGTACGCAATTTCAAGTTCTAACACACACCACAACCAATCAAACTAGCCGTTATGAATAGTAATAACTAATTTTTGAAATTTTATAAATTTTATCTTTCCAAATGGACTTCATTTTTGGATTTCTAATATCAAAATTATCTTAGGGTGAAATTTTTGTACTTTTCGGATAACTTTCATATTTTGATGAATAGTGAAAATTACTAAATTTTATTTAAAAGCAACTTTTTTAATCAAAATAATTTATATTGATAAATTATGAATTTGAGTGGTTTGGAAGTATATTTAGAATATATTTTTACCATTTAATACAATTTTTGTCATTGTACATAATCTCACAATTAAACTGGAAATAAACAAGTCTCAATCTTTTGATAGTAATTATCTCTTAAAAACACGTTATTTGTTTTGACGACCAAAACTAATTTTTAAATTAATTAATGCAACTAATATGTTTTGAATTTGGTAAAATAGAAATAATTTTTTACTTCATAATATCAAATATATCTTAGGCCTAATATTTGATAATTTTTCGAAAAATTTCATTTTTTTGATGAATAGTGAAACCACTAAGTGGTAGTTAAAAAACTGAATTTTTCATAAAACATAATTTTACCGCTTCTATGAGTGGAATTTCGAAAATCCGAGAGACACAGTAAATATCAAGGAGTAAAATGTGGTTCAATGAGATGAAAATAATTTTTGGTGAATAGTAACTTTTTTACTTTTATTTATCACGGTTAAAAGTAAATAGGGTAATTAAAGGTAAAAATGATATTAATATTACCATAACACATTGCATAATTCTATTGGAAAAGTGTATCTCAACCAAAAAAAAAACCTTTGGAGTAAACTATTATCATTTAATTCCACTTGTATTAGATTAGGACATTTATTATTATTTAATTCAAAGAAGAGTTAAAAAAGGTAAAATAAAAGTTTATTTACTAAAACATTTTTAATACAGTGTTATAAATAAGATAAATTCGATACTAAATATTCATTAGAAATATAAAAAGATTTCCTACCTAATTGTATTTTATTTATAATTTTTAGACATTAAATAATTGAATTTATTTATGACACAATGGTGATGTAGTAATTATCTAATTAATGAAAAATTAGAATAATTGATATTATAAATAAAAAAATAAATATAATCTGAGACTTTTTATGAATAAAAATAATTTTCTAGGTTAATATGACATGTTAGGATTGAGTTAATTAACTTTTTTCGATGTAATAAATTTGTTATGAATTTTACAAAAATCAATTATTGAATAGTGTCAAAATTGACATAAAAGAGTTTGTAAAAAAAATATCATATTATTAATTGTTATTAAATTTCTAAAAATATAAGGTTGGGCTAAGAGACTTATATCATGATAGTTGTATCATTAATGGACCACTTGGGGGTCTCTTGGATGTATATAGTATGTTTAATTACCATATAATAAAAAAATATAAAGAGACATTGTAAAAGTGAAACTAATTAACTAAGAGTTAATACATAATGATAAGGTTAATATAATAACCCAAACCTATCTAAATTATATTGGATGAGTGGTTTTAGACCCATCCCCACCTTAAACTTTCAATAATCCAATTTGGAGCCATTAGGTACAGAATATTAATTTATTATAAAATAATATTTCTAGCTTTTCCAAAGGTTCCTATCACCCCTCTTATTAAAGGACACTCCCACTTCTCATTAATTCACACTATCAAAGCATTTTGGATCGTCCAAACTCTGCCCAAATACTCTCTCAACTTCCCTGACTTCATCCTAGAATCCTTCCTTTAGTCATAACGCCATCCTAAGAGACCTTTTGATCAAATCAAAAGGAAGAACCTGAAGAAGAGGTAATGATATCACCACCCTTTTCCATGTTCCTTTCTTCTTCCACTTCTTCCTACTTTGTAATTACCATTATAAAATAATAACTCCAGTATGAAATATATACAATGATGTTATTATAAATATGTTACATCCATATTCAGTATTCTATCCATCCTTTGAATAACATGTCACCAAACGTGCGTACGTACGGCTTACCGTCTCCATGTCGTGGTGTAATTGTTATTCAATAAATTATTATTTGGATGGGTATAGTAATGATGTGTAACTCAAGTAAATAATAAATATAAAATGATAATGAATCTGTATATATGATATACCATCCAATTATATATTTTTTTAATATCGAAAGAATGATATTGTCGCTCGTGCGTACGTATGGACTACCATCTCCACGAATGTGATGAGATTCATTCTCCATCATATCCATTCATGTATAATTCTTATTTGATGATTAATACTAGTATCTAAGGACTTGATATCATTCTTTATATGATTAGGATACAACCTATCCATGAAAAACATATCTTACGTAACAAAACATATAAAATAAAATGAGTAAGTTAACACCCGAAACAACGATAATACTAAGATATTATTAACAAATCAATGTTAAAAGATCATATATGATATCATATTAATGTATATTATTCATGTATAATTTAATAACAATTATTTCACCATTATACAGGGGGTTAACCTACCCCAACCAAGGAATAGTACAAGGTAAGGGTTTATTTCACAATCTCTTCATTATCCGTGGTTGTTTATACGTAATAATCTACTGGGATCTCTTTATCATCCACATCAAAGTTTCGTGAAAGTGTATTTCAAAACATTATTACTATTTTACAGAATATGGGTTAAATTAATTTATACCCTTGTTTGAATTTTTATAAGATGTTTATAACGGAATCCTTCCATCGTTTTCCAAAAAAGGTCCTTTTTAACCTTTTCAACAGAATTAAGGTAAGAATGTTTTTTTATCATATATGTTGGGTGAGGCTATTTTCCGCCGTTATAAAATTTTTAAAGCTTCCCTTACAGGATTATAAGGATATTTTCAAATTAAATGTTTTCTTTTATAATTATGTGACATTTAGATGATTTCAAAATGAATATTTTAAGAATTTATGAAAGGTCATCTTTATAAAAATCACAATTTTAAATGTTTTAAAGATTTATCTTTCTAATTTTTTTTAATTAATGTCCATGTTTTCAAAAAAAATTAAAGGATTTATTTATGTGGACATGAATGTTTTGAAATGATATTTCTTTTCAAAAGTTTTGAAGTGGTATGGGACACTTTGATTCAAAAATCTCTATTAAATTACTTCCTTAATAAATGTGTGACTTTTAAATGATTTCAAAAAAAGAGATATTTCTCTCAAATAGTTTTGATTTCATCTATGTCAACATATTTTTATGGATTTTATGTTTATTTGAAGTTGATTTATTATAATAAAAAACTTTTGTATTTTATTGAAGGTTTTGTGATATGTTTAACTGTGGATGTGTTATTTTTTATACCATTCGTGGTTTATGGAGAATGTATTGACATTTTGTATTCTAGTTTTAATACAAATGTTTATGTTATGTTTAAACCTTTTCATATGGGAATGCATTGGACTTAGTAAGTGATGGGTGGAGCCCGCTATAGCTCCTCGATGCATCAGTTGGTCCCATGAGACAAACTAGTGTCTGGGCACAAGGCCTTGACAATATCTTATTTGTAGTCATGGCACGAGGCCTTGGCTATGTAGTTATGATAGTCTGGCATTATGCATTCCATCATTATGAAAGTGGTTATTGATATTGCTTGTGATTATTCGATTAGTAGAATATCCATGTGAATAAGTAAATGGAAATTATTTCATTTTATTTTTTCCATGATATGTTGATGTTCAAGTTTAAAAGGCTTTTGTTTTAGTTATACATTTCCTTAAATGTTTCTGCTTATTTATGAAAATTTCCGCAGTATTTCTTACCCTTACGGAGCGTTTGAGCTCACCATTTTCTATGTTTTATTTTTCCCAGGATTCTAAGAACTATATTGTGATTGACATGCAGGGTTAAGATAAGGGAATAATGGCATTCATAAAAGATTATTTATGTTGTTTTGTATGTTATGAAGTGTAATGTAACATTCATGTATGTAATCTATTTTCCAAGACTGCTAAACTGATCGGTCCTTTGGGACATGATTCTTTGTAATCATGCCAATGTTATGTGATAATGCACCGACTCTGGGTAACTGGGGTTGGGGCGTTTCATTTTTTGTTATGGTATTTTTCTTTGTAGTCTCCTTATACATTGTGGATATTACTTTTGGATCATGAATTTGGAATGGTTCTTGGCTTTACTTTTACTTTTAGTTTTGGTGATGTGGGATTCACTATCTTATCTCCCGATCCTATTAAAATATAAAGTGTAATGCCTTCTATTTATTGTGTGACTTTATACCCTTGGTGTGGGTCGCCACTCCAGGACCTATTTTAGGCGGGTTTAGGGGGTCTTTATATCTCCTTCAACTTAAATAAGGATGTGCATAACAATATGTTGAACCTTCCATACTTGTGGTTAAGGCGGGTCATGACAGATATGATGCTCCTATAATAAGGATTCCATCTTAAACTCAATATCCAATGGTTAAAAAACATGAGACATTTCGGGTAAGTAACGTTCTAGGTGAGAAATGAGGAAGACGTCTTGCGTAGACCGACACATCTGAGGTAACATCAACTGACAGTGTAGAGACCCGAAGCCTGAAGTACATGGACATTACATTACTTTTGCGGAATACTTAGTACATAACAAAAACACACACACAAGGACTGTAATAGTTTAGTGTCTTTAGAAACTCAGAATATAATCTTCTAATCGTGGTGAGAGATCTTCCACATCTCCCATAAAGATCTTATTTTTTTAAACATAAATCCTTTATTTATGTCCCAGGGAAAAGAAAACATAAAAGGGTGATATCAAATGCTCAGTAAGGGTAATCAAAAGAAATATCAATCACGTCATATTCATAAGAAAATATCTTTTGGAAATTTAACCTGCAAAAGAGATCATAATTTCTTAACATGGGATAAATCATAGTAGTGAAATGTAATCCCAATAATCATAACATAAAACATGATACTTTGTGGCATACACACATAATCATAGAGAATCAATTATTATTAGTCAAGACTCATTTCCAAGACTATCTTAGTGGACAAAGTCCCTTTCTGAACCGAGTTCACTCCTCGTTTCAGTCCTGTTTCACTAAATTGGTATAACCTACCATTCCACCCATGTCTATCTCATGAGATATAAAATATTTACCCAATGCATTATAGGGAGATATAGGTCCCACCAATTTCATAATTATACCATTCTTATGTGTGCCACAAAATCTTAAATCATACATCATTACATAACCCATGTAATAAAAATGGGATTCTTAAACAACATGACATCATAAAACAATTCATATAAGATAAAGGTATTCATAAAAATATTTCCATCACAACATAATCAAATCCATGTTATAATAGGAATAGAAACAGAACCCTATATTATCGTATATGGAAAAGAATTTTGATAAAACACATGAACTCCATTCTTGAGGAAAATATCCTTTCTACTTCAAAAACATTTTCCTTTCTTAACATGTCATAAAATTTTAAACTAAACGAAGTTGATTAAAAATAAACTTGAAAACTTGTCATGTATTTTTCTTGGAAATAATGTTTTAAAAATACATTCATGTCGTATACGTTAAAAAACATTCTTCTCGTACTTTTGTCAGAAAAGTCAAAAAGCACCTCGTACGAAAGACGAAAAAATATTCCTTTCATATTTTTTACTAAAAACTCACCGAAGGGTAAAATTGGATATAAAATATTTTATAAGGATATAAATATTACATATTGAGTAAACATGTATTTGGATTATAAAATACACCTAAGTAAATACCATAGTATAAACAATCTCTGTTAAAAATGAGATTGTGATATTTCCCTTACCTTAGGTCTGATTTGCTTCGTATGTGTCTGAAACTCCTGTATAATGATTTAAATAATTTCATTGACTTATTCCATAATCATAATAATTGTTATTATATCATATATGGTTCAATTATGGCTTTATATTACCCGTTCTTTTGTAAATTCCATGTTAAAGAGCGTTTCGGGTAAAATCGTTTCATTTGTCGTCCGTGTTTTGACTTGTAATTATTCATATGATTACTTAGATCATTATTAATTAATTCCAGAATATAAAACATGATTTATATATAATATATATTCATAATGTATATATATATATAATAGATCATTAAATGGAAAGAAAATACACCGTTCATGGAGATGGTAGACAGTATGTACGCATGAACACTGTTTTCTTTTCCTTATTGAGTTGAATGGAATTAAGTAGATGACATACATATATATACACATAAATATAGAATCATTATTATGTCATATATTTCATTATTACTTATTATATATACTTTATAATCATTCATGAATGGTTAACGTGGATAATGAATCTCATCGCGTCGTGGAGACGGTAGTCCGTACGTACGCACGAGCGATGATATCGTTCTCATGATCGTGGAATTGTATTAGAGTGTATGTATACTTATTCAGAATCAATATAACATTACAATAATCATATATAGTTATGATTTACATCATTATACCCATCCAAGTAAGGTGGTGGTGGAAAATAGATCACACCACGGCATGGAGACGGTATTCCGTACATACACACGCGCGGTGATTTCGTTTTCCGTAGGATGGATAGATGGTGAAATAAGGTTGTTTCAAAATTATAATAACATATAAGTATATAAGTGATACTTATGTTATTACTTCATAATGAAACAACCTAAGAAGAAGAAGTGGAAGAAGAAATAAAGATGAAAGAATCGGTAACGGACATTACCTTTTCTTTGAAGCGCCTCTTTGAGATCTCCTTTTAGGGAACTAATATTGGTCTTTGAGGAAGACCAGAACCACTAGGATGTTTCTAGGGAAGTGGAGAAGGGAATTCGGCAGGGGTTGGGCGAGCTTGAAGGCTCAAAGTGGTGTGAAGAAGAGAGGGAGGAGGTTCCCTTTTATAAGGGAGGAGAGGGGCACCTTTGGAATAACTAAAACAATTATTTTATTATAAAGTATAATTCGGTATTAAATATATCCAAATTGATTCATTTCGAAGATAAGGTGTGTATGGGTCGATATCCTCTCATCCAATAGAGTTTAGACATGTTTAGGTTCCTATTTTAACCTTATCATTTAGATTTAACATTAAGTAAAATAATTTTACTTTTACCGTGTCTTCATGTGTTCTTATACTATAAGGTTAATAAACATACTAAAAGAAGCCAAACGAACCCAAAGTTGTTTATAATTAATATATATAACCTTATCTAAGTCATTTTTCCAAACCTTAGATTTTTAGGAATAAAATAACAATTAACAATATAATATTTGTTTTAAAAACAATTTTCTGTCAATTTTGACACTATTTTGTAATTGAATTTTGTGAAATTCATAACAGAATAATTATTTCTAAAAAATTTTATTAAATCAATAAAAACATGTCATATTAACCTATAAAATTATTTTATTTCATAAAATGTCTGAAATTACATTTATTAGGGTATTTATAACATCAATTATGTCAATATTTCATTAATAAGATAATTACTGCATCATCTTTGTGTCTTAAATAAATTAAATTATTTAATGTCTAAAAATTAAAAATAAAATACCATTATGTTGGAAATATTTTTATCTTTCTAATGAATATTAATATATTTAATTGTTTTTATTTATAACCCTATATGAAAAATTATTTACTTATTAAACTTTGATTTTAACTATTTTAACCCTTCTTTAAATAAATTAATAATAAATGTCCTAATCTAATCCAAGTGGGCCTAAATGGTCATATTTTATTCATAAGGTTATTTTTGGTCTATTTGAACTTTTCCAATAAAATTAGGACATGTTTTTGGGTAATAATATTATTATTTTTACCCTTAATTACCCTATTTATTTTTAACTCTGGTAAAAAAAAGTAAAAAGTTACTATTCACCAAAAATTATTTTCATCTCATTGAACAACATTTTACTTACTGACATAAACCGTGTCTCTCGGATTTTTGAAATTCCACTCACAGAAGCGGTTAAATTAAGTTTTCTGAAAAATTCATTTTTCTTAACTACCACTTAGTGGTTTCACTATTCATCAAAAAATGAAAGGTTCCAGAAAAATAACAAAAATTAGGCCTAAGCTATATTTGATATTATGAACTCAAAAATGATGTCTATTTTACCAAATTCAAAACATATCGGTTGCATTAATTAATTTAAAAATTAATTTCCGTCATCAAAACAAATAGCGTGTTCTTAAGAGATAATAACTATCAAAAGATTGACACTTGTTTATGTCTGGTTTAAATGTGAAATTACATCCCATGAACAACATTGTATTAAATTGTGAAAATATATTCTAAATATATTTTAAAACCACTCAAATTAATAATTTTTCAATATTAATTATTTTGATTGAAAAAGTTGTTTTTAATTACAATTTAGTAATTTTCACTATTAATCAAAATATGAAATTTATCCGAAAAGTACCAAAATTTATCCCAAAGCTAATTTCGATATTCCGAATCAAAAAATGAAGTCCATTTTGAAAAATAAAATTTAAAAAAGTGGTTATTTCTATTCATAACAGCTAGTTTCAATAATATTTTAATAGCATATCGTTGTTTATTGAAACTCGGTATTGCGTACTACACATGCTATCGAGGAAGGTCGCGATTGCGTGTAATGCAAGGCAAGTCAATGATGTGTGTTGTGCAAGATCCTTTTGGTGTAGCGTACAACACAAGGCATTAATAAAATTAAAAAGAATATTTTTCATAAAATCACGGGCTGTTACATTCTACCCCCCTTAAAATGAATATCGCCCTTGAAATTCGTCGGGGTTATAAATGGTTTACTATTTGAAAGATTCTTTAATAGAAACCCACATCATAAAAAGGAATAACAAAACCAATCTTTAAAAACAAAAGTATGAAACGTAAAGGTTACCCAAAAAAACTAATCACTGGGTTTCCACATAGGTGAAAATATGGATATGGAAGAGAAATCTAACCATCATGTTCTGATGGAGAGTGGTAGAGAACATGGCTATGGAAAATCCAGAAATCACAAAGCCATAAATTTGTGATGATCCACGGTACCATCTGATTCATCAGATATAAGAGCACTAGGACAACATTTTTGGTTGTCAAGATCATTTCCCTAATTTGATGAAATTGGAATTAGAAGAAATAATTTCGTGATTTTTGTATAGTCTCATAGTTGGTCATTCTTTGGACAAATTCCACATCATCTCTTAATGAAATGAAGTTGAATTTTTCATTCGTGATGTGTTAGAAGATCATGTGATAGAATGATGGGTCATTCCATCTGTCTCAAACAAAATGTTAGAAATGTTATCAAAAAATATATAAGCCCATCTATAGTGAGATTAATCATATATGGTTCCTAAAATGGACTTATACTTCATATATCATACTGCTTAATATAATAAAACTAGTTTCTACAAAATAGGGACTTTTTCTAGGCCAGTGGTAGGCGATAAAGGCTAGTCGCACTTCGGTTGTGGGTTCGATTCCCACAGCCTTGTCCGACGCGATGGGCTGTCGCTCGTCCTACAGGTTGTCCTTTTTCTAAATCTATACTACAATAACATCCCATGAACAATATCCAAAAAGTTTTATCCTTAAACAATACTAACTTATGTCCAACATAATCCATTCCAATCTTTAGGCTTATCTAAAATACTTCGGTTCAAGCTCATAGTATAAAGAAAATGATCACGTGAATGCCATCATTTATCCCCCATATATCATAAGGTATATATTTTTGGTCAAATTACAAATATGTTAATACCTTAATAATGTATTCTCTCGAAGAATGAATATCCATTGAACCTTAGTGAAAACATGAATGTAGTTAAAAGTTAACACTTTCCACATACCAAAATCCTCAAAATTCTATATCCTCAAACCATGATATCACTTTGTCCTTATATCAATCATGATCTCATGAATACTATCAAACATATTAGATTGTTTTCATCCCTTCATTATGTTCATATCATCTGCTTTCCAAATATATTACAATCACTTTTCATGGTTACAGATTCCCTAAAATATTGAAAACCACAATAGACCAAAACATAAATATTCCAATATTCCACGATACTATATACAACATTATTCAAGAATCCCATTACATAAACACTTAATCATTCCATCACATCGTTGTCATATTCAACATCGCCTTTGGTGATCGCATGTGACTTCCCTTTGCCCTTTGCCTTAAGTTGATTCTCACGTCGATCATCACTAACCCTTGGATAAGGGTATTTATTAGCATAATGCCCCATTTCCTTGCACTTGAAGCATTGAAGTGTTGTTGGTGCGTTCTCTGCATTATTTTCTTTATTCACATCATTAGAAAGCCTTTTTCAATTACTTTGACACTCAGTTACTCGATGACCTTCTTTTCCACACTTAAAACATTTTCTAGTCCCTTTAAGACAATCTCCACCATGCTTCTTTCCACACTTTGATCATAAGGAAACATTCATCTTCTTTTCACCATTATTCTGATATTTCTCCTTGAACTCCATCTTTTGTTTCTTGTCAAAACTATGAGATGGATATGTAACACCAACTTCCATTTATACCTTGATAGCACAACGCAAAATTTCTTCATAGCTACTGAAGTCTCTTATAGCTAATGCCCTTCGAAGATTTGGTTTTAAGCCACTGAAGAATCGATCAAATTTACTTTCAGGTTAGATGATAAATCCAGATGCATACCTTGCAAGCCTTGTAAAATTCGCTTCGTATATACCAATAGATTCATCATCCTTTTGCTTTAGTTAAAGAAACTCCTTCTCCATCTTTGTTCAAAGAATATGATGGAAGTACTTGTTGAAAAATAAGTTCTTGAACTTGTCCCATTCCATGGACTCAATTTCATCTCTTTGCCTCATATTCTTGATAAGATTCAACCGTTGATCAGCTTCACCTTCCAAACGATATACTACTAAGAAGACTTTATCATGTTCAGAACATTGAAGAACTGAAAATATCTTTTCAGTAGTACTGATCCATTGTTCAGCAACAAGTGGATCAGAAGACCCACTGAAAGAAGGTGGACGTCGCCTCATGAAGGACTCAATAGAATATTGTTCCCTTCTCTGCTCATTTGGAAGTCCCGAATGATTAATAGCTTGTGTAAGTATAGAAATAAGATTTTGCAATCCATCTCCCATAACATTTGTTTGTTTTGGAGGACAATCATTTCATTGTCCATTGCATTGATCAACACGGTTCCTTCGGGTTCCATCCATCATCTAAAACCCAAAAAGAATAGTGTGAGAGGAAAAAATCATGCTAGGGGAAAAAACATAATTAAGGGGGAGTATCCTCAATATCTAACATCTTAGGTTAAATTCAATGATCGTTACCGTAGTTCTATGACTATATCCTATACATATACTTATCCTTAGAGACTTCCCTAGACATACCTTAGAAATATCTCTAGGGATCTCACTAACGTTTTCGCATCCTAGTTTCCAAAGGATGACTAAACCTTTCCTCTGATACCAACTGTAGCGACCCGAATCCTGACATACATGGACATTACATTACTTTTGCGGAATACTTAGTACATAAAAAAACACACACACAAGGACCGTAAAATTTTAGTGTCTTTGGAAACTCAAAATATAATCTTCTAATCGTGGTGAAAGATCATTAACATATCCCTTAATGATCTTCTTCTTTTTAAACCTAAATACCTTTTTTATGTCCTGGGGAAAAGAAAACATTAAATGGTGAGATAAAATGCTCAGTAAGGGTAAACAAAAGAAATATCAATCACGTCATATTCATAAGAACATATCTTTTGGAAATATTAACCTGCAAAAGAGATCATAATTTCATAACATGGGATAAATCATAGTAGTGAAATGTAATCCCAATAATCATAACTTAAAACACGAAACTTTGTGACATACACACATAATCATAGAGAATCATTTCTTATTAGTCAAGACTCATTGCTAAGACTATCTTAGTGGACAAAGTCCCTTTCTGAACCGAGTTCACTCCTCGTTTTAGTCCTATTTCACTGAACCGGTATAACCTACCATTCCAGCCATGTCTATCTCATGAGATATAAAATCTTTACCCAATGCATTGGAGGGAGATATATGTTCCACCCATCTCATAATGATACCATTCTTATGTGTGCCACAAAATCGTAAATCATACATCATTGCATAACCCATGTAATAAAAATGGGATTCTTAAACAACATGACATCATAAAACAATTCATATAAGATAAAGGAATTCATAAAAATATTTCCATCACAACATAATGAAATCCATGTAATAATAGGGATATAAACATAACCCTATATTATCATAGATGGAAAAGAATTTTGATAAAACACTTGAACTCCATTCTTGGGGAAAATATCCTTTCTACTTCAAAAACATTTTCCTTTCTTAACATGTCATACAATTTTAAACTAAAATAAGTTGACTAAAAATAAACTTGAAAACTTCTAAAGAAATATTCTTGGAAATAATTTTTTAAAAATCCATTCACGCCGTATAATTTAAAAAATCATTCTTCTCGTACTTTTGTCGGAAATGTCAAAAAGTACCTCGTACGAAAAACGAAAAAAGATTCCTTTCATATATTTTACTAAAAACTCATCGAAGGGTAAAATTGGATATAAACTATTTTATAAGGATATAAATATTACATATTGAGGAAACATGGATGTGGATGATAAAATACACCCCAGTAAATACCAAAGTATAAACAATCTCAGATAAAAATGAGATTGTGATATTTCCCTTACCTTAGGTCTGATTTGCTTCGTATGTGTCTGAAACTCCTGTATAATGATTTAAATAATGTAATTGACTTATTCCATAATCATACTCATTGTTATGATATCATATATGGTTCACTTATGGCTTTATATTACCCGTTCTTTTGTAAATTCCATGTTAAAAGGCGTTTTGGGTAAAATCATTTCATTTGTCGTCCGTGATTTGACTTGTAATTATTCATATGATTACTTAGATCATGATTACTTAATTCCAGAATATAAAACATGATTTATATATAATATATATTCATAATATATATATATATATAATAGATCAGTAAATTGAAATAAATACACCGTTCATGGAGACGGTAGACCGTGCGTACGCATGAACTCTGTTTTCTTTTCCTTATTGAGTTGAATGAAATTAAGTAGATGACATACATATATATACACATAAATCCATAATCATTATTATGACATATATTTCATCATTACTTATTATATATACTTTATAATCATTCATGAATGGTTAACGTGGAGAAAGAATCTCATCGCGTCGTGGAGACGGTAGTCCGTACGTACGCACGAGCGATGATATCGTTGTCATGATCATGGAATTGTATTGGAGTTTATTTATACTATTTCAGAATCAACATCACTTTAAAATATTCATATATAGTTATTATGTACACCATTATACCAATCCAAGTAAGGTGGTGGTGGAAAATAGATTACACCACGTCGTAGAGACGGTATTCGGTACGTACGCACGCGCGGTGATTTCGTTTTCCATAGGATGGATAGATGGTGAAATAAGGTTGTTTCATAATTATAATAACATATCAGTATATAATTGAAACTGATATTATTACTTCATAATGAAACAACCTATGAAGAAGATGTGGAAAAAGAAATAAAGATGAATGAATCAGTAACGGACATTACCTCTTCTTTGAAGCGCCTTTTTGAGATCTCCTTTTAGGGCACTAAATTTGGTCTTTGAGGAAGCCCAGAACCTCTAGGATGTTTCTAGGGCTGTAGAAAAGGGAATTTGGTAGGGGTTTGGTCGAGTTTGAAGGATCAAAGTGGTGTGAGGAAGAGAGGGAGGAGGTGCCCTTTTATAAGGGAGGAGAGGGGCACCTTTGGAATAACCAAAACTATTATTTTATTATAAAGTAAAATTCGGTTTTAAATATCTCCAAATCGATTAATTTCTAAGATAAGGTGGAGATGGGTCTAAATTCTCTCATCTAATAGAATTTAGACATGTTTTGGTTCCTATTTTAACCTTATCATTAATATTAAATATTAAGTAAAATAATTTTACTTTTACCGTGTCTTCTTGTGTTCTTATAATATAAGGTTAATAAACTTACAATAAGAAGCCAAACTAACCCCAAGTTGTTTATTATTAATATATATAACCTTATATAAGTCATTTGCCCGAACCTTAGATTTTTAAGAATAAAATAACAATTAATAATATAATATTTGTTTTAAAAACTATTTTATGTCAATTTTGACACTATTTGGCAATTGATTTTTTTGAAAATTATAACAAAATGATTAGTTCGAAAAAAGTTAATTAAATAAATAATAACGTGTCATATTTACCTAGAAATTTTTTTTATTTCATAAAAAAGTCTGAAATTACATTTATTTGGGTATTTATAACATCAATTATGTCAATATTTCATTAATAAGATAATTACTGCATCATCATTGTGTTATAAATAAATTATCTTATTTGATGTCTAAAAATTACAAATAAAATACCATTATGTAGGAAATATTTTCAGATTTATAATGAATATTTATAGTCGAATTTATCTTATGTATAACCCTATATTAAAAATTATTTACTTATTAAACTTTGATTTTAACTATTTTAACCCTTCTTTAAATAAATTAATAATAAATGTCCAAATCTAATCCAAGTGGGCCTAAATGGTCATATGTTATTCCTAAGGTTGTTTGTGGTCGAATTAAACTTATCCAATAGAATTAGGATATGTGTTAGGGTAATAATAATATCATTTTTACCCTTAATTACCCTATTTACTTTTAACCGTGGTAAAAACAAGTAAAAAGTTACTATTCACCAAAATTATTTTCATCTCATTAAACCACATTTTACTAACTTACATAAACCAGGTCTCTCGTATTTTTGAAATTCCACTCACAGAAGCGGTAAAATTAAGTTTTATGAAAAATTCATTTTTCTTAACTACCACTTAGTGGTTTCACTATTCATCAAAAAATGATAGTTTCCAGAAAAATACCAAAAATTAGGCCTAAGCTATATTTGATATTATGAACTTAAAAATGATGTCTATTTTACCAAATCTAAAACATATCAGTTGCATTAATTAATTTAAAAATTAATTCCCATCGTCAAAACAAATAGCGTGTTCTTAAGAGATAATAACTATCAAAAGATTGACACTTGTTTATGTCTGGTTTAAATGGGAAATTACATCCAATGACCAAAATTGTATTAAATTGTAAAAATCTATTCTAAATATATTTTAAAACCACCCAAATTAATAAATTATCACTATTAATTATTTCGATTGAAAAAGTTGTTTTTAATTACAATTTAGTAATTTTCACTATTCATCAAAATTTGAAAGTTATCCGAAAAGTACCAAAATTTATCTCTAAGCTAATTTTGATATTCCGAATCCAAAAATGAATTCCATTTTGAAAACTAAAAATTAAAAAAGTGGTTATTACTATTCATAACGGCTAGTTTTAATAATATTTTAATAGCATATCGTTGTTTAGTGAAACTCAGTATTGCGTACTACACACGCTATCGAGGAAGGTCGTGATTGCGTGTAATGCAAGACAAGTCAATGATGTGTGTTGTGCAAACTCCTTTTGGTGTAGCATACAACACAAGTCATTAATAAAATTAAAAAGAATATTTTTCCTAAAATCTCGGGCTGTTACATTCTACCCCCCTTAAAATGAATTTCGCCCTCGAAATTCTTCAGGGTTATAAATGGTTTAATTTCCGAAAGTTTCTTTAATAGAAACCCACATCTTAACATGGAATACCAAAACCAATCTTTAAAAACAAAAGTATGAAACGTAACGGTTACCCAAATAAACTAATCACTAGGTTTCCACATAGGTAAAAATATGGATATGGAAGAGAAATCTAACCATCATGTTCTGATGGAGAGTGGTAGAGAACATGGCTATGGAAAAGCCAGAAATCACAAAGCCATAAATTTGTGACGATCTAAGGTACCATCTGATTCATCAGATATAAGAGCACTAGGACAACATTTTTTGTTATCAAGATCATTTCCCTAATTTGATGAAATTGGAATTAGAAGAAATACTTTCGTGATTTTGGTATAGTCTCATCGTTTGTCGTTATTTGGAAAATTTCCACTTCATCTCTTAAAGAAATGAAGTTGAATTTGTCATTCGGGATGTGTTAGCAGATCAGGTGATAGAATGATGGGTCATTCCATCTGTCTCAAACAAAAGGTTAGAAAAGTTATCAAAAAATACATAAGTCCATCTATAGTGAGATTAATCATATATGGTTCCTAAAATGGACTTATACTTCATATATCATACTGCTTAATATAATAAAACTAGTTTCTACTAAACAAGGACTTCCTGTAGGCTAGTGGTAGGCGATAAAGGCTAGTCACACTTCAGTTGTGTGTTCGATTCCCACAGCCTTATCTGACGCAATGGGCGGTCGCCCGTCCTGCAGGTTGTCCTTTTTCTAAAGCTATATTACTATAACATCCCATCAATAATATCAAAAAAGTTTTATCCTTAAACAATAATAACTTATGCCCAACATAATCCATTCCAATCTTTAGGCTTATCTAAAATACTTTGGTCCAAGCTCATAGTATAAAAAAATGATCACGTGAATGCCATCATTTATCCCCCATATATCATAAGATATATCTTGTTGGTCAAATTACAAATATGTGAATACCTTAATCATGTATTCTATTGAAGAATGAATATCCATTGAACCATAGTGAAAACATGAATGTAGTTAAAAGTTAACACTTTCCACATACCAAAATCATCAAAATTCTCTATCCTCAAACCATGATATCACATAGTCCTTATATCAATCATGAGCTCATGAATACTATCAAATATATTAGACTCTCTTTGTCCCTTCATTATGTGCATATCATCTACTTTCCAAAAATATTACAATCACTTTTCATGGTTACTGATGCCATAAAATTATTGAAAACCACAATAAACCAAAACATAAATATTCCAATATTCCACGATACCATATACAACATTATTCTGGAATCCCATTACATAAACACTTAATCATTCCACCACATCGTTTTCATATTCAACATCGCCAATGGTGATCACATGTGACTTCCCTTTGTCCTTTGTCTTTAGTGGTTGCTCACGTCGATCATCACTAACCCTTGGATTAGGGCATTTATTAGCATAATACCCCATTTCCTTTCACTTGAAGCATTGAAGAGTTGTTGGTGCGTTCTCTGCAGTATTTTCGTTATTCACATCATTAAGAACCCTTTTTCCATTACATTGACTCTCAGCTGCTCGATGAAATTATTTTCCAAACTTAAAACATTAACTAGTCCCTTTAAGGAAATCTCCACCGTGCTTCTTTCCACACTATTAGCATAAAGAAACATTCCTCTTATTTTCACCATTATTCTGAGATTTCTCCTTGAACTCCATCTTTTGTTTCTTGTCAAAACTATGAGATGGATAAGTAACACAAACTTCTATTTCTACCTTGATAACACAACGCACAATTTCTTCATAGCTACTGAAGTCTCTTGTATCTAATTCCCTTTTATGATTTGGTTTTAAGCCACTGAAGAATTGATCAAATTTACTTTCAGGTTGGATGATAAATCCAGATGCATACCTTGAAAGCCTTGTAAAATTCACTTCGTATATACCAACAGATTCAGCATCCTTTTGCGTTAGTTCAAGAAAATCCTTCTCCATCTTTGTTCGAAGAATATGAGGGAAGTAATTATTGAAAAATAAGTTCTTGAACTCGTCCCAATCCATAGACTCAATTTCATCTCTTTGCCTCGTATTCTTGATAAGATTCCACCATTGATCAGCTTCACCTTCCAAAAAATATACTGCTAAGATGACAATATCATGTTTAGAACATTGAAGAACTGAAAATATCTTTTCAGTTGTACTGATCCATTGTTCAGCAACAAATGGATCAGAAGTCCCACTGAAATAAGGTGGACGTTGCCTCATGAAGGACTCAATAGAATATTGTTCCCTTCTCTGCTCATTTGGATGTCCAGAATGATTCATAGCTTGTGTAAGTATAAGAAAAAGATTTTGCACTCTATCTCCCATAACATTTTGTTGTTTAGGACGACAATTATTCAATTGTCCATTGCATTGATCAACACTGTTCCTTCATGTTCTAGCCATCGTCTAAAACCCACAAAGAATAGTGTGAGAGGAAAAAATCATGCTAGGGAAAACTACATAATAAAGGGGGAGTATCCTCAATATCTAACATCTTAGGTTAAATTCTATGATCTTTACCGTAGTTCTAGGACTGTATCCTATATGTATACTGATCCTTAGGGACATCCCTAGACATACCTTAGAAATATCTCTAGGGATCTCACTAACATTTTCGCATCCTAATTTCCAAAGGTTTAATAAACCTTTCCTCTGATACCAACTGTAGAGACCCGAAGCCTAACGTACATGGACACTACATTACTTTTGCTGAATACTTAGTACATAACAAAAACACACACATAAGGACCGTAATAGTTTAGTGTCTTTGGAAACTCAGAATATAATCTTCTAATCGTGGTGAATGATCTTCAACATCTCCCATAATGATCTTCTTTTTTTAAACCTAAATCCTTTCTTTATGTCCTGGGGAAAAGAAAACATAAAAGGGTGAGCTCAAATGCCCAGTAAGGGTAAACAAAAGAAATATCACTCACGTCATATTCATAAGAATATATCTTTTGAAAATATTAACCTGCAAAAGAGTTCATAATTTCATAACATGGGATAAATCATAGTAGTGAAATGTAATCCCAATAATCATAACGTAAAACATGAAACTTTGTTGCATACACACATAGTCATAGAGAATCATTTCTTATTAGTCATGACTAATTTCAAAGACTATCTTAGTGGACAAAGTCCCTTTCTGAACCGAGTTCACTCCTCGTTTCATTCCTGTTTCACTGAACCGGTATAACCTACCGTTCCAGCCATGTCTATCTCATGAGATATAAAATCTTTACCCAATGCATTGGAGGGAGATATAGGTCCCACCCATCTCATTATGATACCATTCTTATGTGTGCCACAAAATATTAAATCAAACATCATTGCATAACCCATGTAATAAAAATGGGATTCTTAAACAAAATGACATCATAAAAAATTTCATATAAGATAAAGGAATTCATAAAAATATTTCCACCACAACATAATCAAATACATCTAATAATAGGGATAGAAACAGAACACTATATTATCTTAGATAGAATTTTTTTGATAAAACACTTGAACTCCATTCTTGAGGAAAATATCCTTTCTACTTCAAAAACATTTTCCTTTCCTAACATGTCATACAATTTTAAACTAAAAGAAGTTGATTAAAAAAAACATGAAAACTTGTAAAGGAATCTTCTTGGAAATAATGTTTTAAAAATCCATTTCGTATAAGTTAAAAAACATTCTTCTCATACTTTTGTCGAAAAAGTCAAAAAGTACCTCGTACGAAAAACAAAAAAAGATTCCTTCCATATCTCTTACTAAAAACTCACTGAATGGTAAAATTGTATATAAACTATTGTATAAGGAATAAATATTACATATTGAGGAAACATGGATGTGGATGATAAAATACACCCAAGTAAATACCAAAGTATAAACAATCTCGGATAAAAATGAGATTGTGATATTTTCCTTTCCTTAGGTCTGATTTGCTTCGTATGTGTCCGAACCTCATGTATAATTATTTAAATAATGTAATTGACTTATTCCATAATCATACTCATTGTTATGATATCATATATGGTTCACTTATGGCTTTATATTACCCGTTCTTTTGTAAATTCCATGTTAAAGAGCGTTTTGGGTAAAATCGTTTCATTCGTCATCCGTGTTTTGACTGGTAATTATTCATATGATTACATAGATCATGATTACTTAATTCTAGAATATAAAACATGATTTATATATAATATATATTCAGAATATATATATATAATAGATCAGTAAATGGAAATAAATACACCGTTCATGGAGACAGTAGACCGTACGTACGCATGAACGTTGTTTTCTTTTCCTTATTGAGTTGAATGGAATTAAGTAGATGACATAAATATATATACACATAAATCCAGAATCATTATTATGTCATATATTTCATTATTACTTATTATATATACTTTATAATCATTCATGAATGGTTATCGTGGAGAATGAATCTCATCGCGTCGTGGAAACGGTAGTCCGTACGTATGCACGAGCGATGATATCGTTATCATGATCGTGGAATTGTATTGGAGTGTATTTATACTATTTAAGAATCAATATCACTTTAAATTAATCATATATAGTTATTATGTACACCATTATACCCATCTAAGTAAGGTGGTGGTGGAAAATAGATTACACCACGTCGTGGAGACGGTGTTCCGTATGTACGCACGCGCGGTGATTTCGTTTTTAGTAGGATGGATAGATGGTGAACTAAGGTTTTTTCATAATTATAATAAAATATCAGTATATAATTTATACTGATGTTATTACTTCATAATGAAACAACCTAATAAGAATAAGTGGAAGAAGAAATAAAGATGAAAGAATCGGTAACGGACATTACCTCTTCTTTGAAGCTCCACTTTGATATATCCTTTTAGGGAAATAAAATTGGTCTTTGAGGAAGAAAGAAACCTCTAGGATGTTGATAGGGAAGTAGATAAGGGAATTTATAAGGTTTTGGCCGAGCATGAAGGCTCAAAGTGGTGTGAGGAAGAGAGGGAGGAGGTGCCCTTTTATAAGGGAGGAGAGGGGAACCTTTGGAATAACTAAAACTATTATTTTATTATAAAATCAAATTCGGTTTTAAATATCTCCAAATTGATTAATTTCGAAGATAAGGTGAGGATGGGTCTAAATCCTCTCATCCAATAGAATTTAGACAAGTTTATGTTCCTATTTTAACCTTATCATTTAGATTTAAAATTAAGTAAAATAATTTTACTTTTACCGTGTCTTCATGTGTTCTTATACTATAAGGGTAATAAACTTACTATAAGATGCCAAACGAGCCCCAAGTTGTTTATTATTATTATATATAACATTATCTAAGTCATTTGGCGAAACATTATATTTTTAGGAATAAAATAACAATTAATAATATAATATTTGTTTTAAAAACTATTTTATGTCAATTTTGACACTATTTTGTAATTGATTTTTGTGAAACTCATAACAGAATGGTTAGTTCGAAAATATTAAACTAAATCAATAATAACATGTCATATTAACCTATAAAATTAGTTTATATCATTAAAAGACTGAGATTTTATTTATTTGGGTATTTATAACATCAATTATGTCAATATTTCATTAATAAGATAATTACTGCATTATCTTTGTGTCATAAATAAATTACATTATTTAATGTCTAAAAAGTACAAATAAAATACCATTATGTAGGAAATCTTTTTATCTTTCTAATTAATATTTATAGTCTAATTTATATTATGTATAAACCTATATGAAAAATGATTTACTTATTAAACTTTGATATTAACTATTTTAACCCTTCATTAAATAAATTAATAATAAATGTCCTAATCTAATCCAAGTGGGCCTAAATGGTCATATTTTATTCCTAAGGTTGTTTTTGGTCGAATTACACTAATCCAATAGAATTAGGACATGTGTTAGGGTAACAATAATATCATTTTTACCCTTAATTACCCTATTTACTTTTAACCGTGGTAAAAAAAAGAAAAAAGTTATTATTCACCAAAAATTATTTTCATCTCATTGAACCACATTTTACTTACTGACATAAACCGTGTCTCTCAGATTTTTGAAATTCCACTCACAGAAGCAGTAAAATTAAGTTTTATGAAAAATTCATTTTTCTTAACTACCACTTAGTGGTTTCACTATTCATCAAAAATTGGAAGTTTCCAGAAAAATACCAAAAATTAGGCCTAAGCTATATTTGATATTATGAACTCAAAAATGATGTCTATTTTACCAAATTAAAAACATATCAGTTGAATTAATCAATTTAAATATTAATTCCCGTCGTCAAAACAAATAGTGTGTTCTTAAGAGATAATAACTATCAAAAGATTGACATTTGTTTATGACTGGTTTAAATGTGAAATTTCATCCAATGACCAATATTGTATTAAATTGTAAAAATATATTCTAAATATATTTTAAAACCACTCAAATTAATAATTTATTACTATTATTTATTTCGATTGAAAAATTTGTTTTTAATTACACTTTAGTAATTTTCACTATTCATCAAAATATGAAAGTTATCCGAAAAGTACCAAAATTTATCCCTAAGCTAATTTCGATATTAAGAATCCAAAAATGAAGTACATTTTGAAAAGTAAAATTTAAAAAAGTGGTTATTACTATTCATAACGGCTAGTTTTAATATTATTTTAATAGCATATCGCTGTTTAGTGAAACTCAGTATTGCGTACTACACACGCTATCGAGGAAAGTCGCGATTGCGTGTAATGCAAGGCAAGTCAATGATGCATCTTGTGCAAGCTCCTTTTGGTGTAGCGTACAACACAAGACATTAATAAAATTAAAAAGAATATTTTCCATAAAATCTTGGGCCGTTACAGATAGGCACTGGCCCAGGTCTCTCCAACACTTCAAATGGTCCAAAATACCTAAGATAATCCTTTATCTATCTCCTAATCCTCATGTGTATCAACATAGGCGTGACAAGTAGGAAAACATAATCTCCGACCTTGAACTGTTGAGGTCATCTCCATCGATCAAAAAAATACTTCTATCGTGACTGTATAATATCAATCCCCTATTGAATTAACACTATTTTTTCTATTCTCTCACAGAAAAGGCGAGATCATATAAAAACTGCCCCTCCAACCTCCAACAATCATAAGGGTGATCAGCATGGCCTACTGTACAGGTCCTCAATACGGGTCATCTGAATTGTTTCTGGAAAATTTTTATTGTATGAAAACTCCAAAAGTGGTATGTGCTTCTCCCAAGATCATCAAAAATCTTGGATGTATGCTCGAAGAATGTAATATAGTGCCTATATTGTATTCTTGTACTGATCATCCCAAGATCATCAAAAATCTTGGATGTATGCTCGAAGAATGTAATATAGTGCCTATATTGTATTCTTGGACTGACCATCTATCTAGGGTTGGTAAGCTATACCCAGTTGTACTTGTATACACCAAGTCCTCTTTAGTCCCTACCAGACCCGAGATGTAAAACATGCATCCATGTATGAATCAATATAGTGTAGATCTCCATGTAAACGTACAGTCTATCAAGTGTACAACCTTCCCAAATCATCAAAATTTACGGTATAATTGATCTGTCAAAAGTGAGAAACCATCATGATTCTATCAATGAAAACCGATACTGTATCATTCCATCGAGGCGACCTCAGTAAACCTGTCATTAAATCCAACGGGACATCATTCTACTTCCACTTAGGAACATGTAACTACTTCAAAAGAAATATTGATCACTGATTCTCTGACATCACCTGTAGAATGGTAGAACACCTCATGAAAAACATCAAAACATCCCTCTTCATACCTGGCCATCAATACTGACAATGCAGATCATGATACATCTTGGTGACACCAGGTTGAACTACCCAAACATTGGAATGAAAGTCCCACATCAGAAATCGCGTATTCCTACGGACACTCATACGTTACCATGAAAATTAATGATCTCATCCTTTCTTATAGTCAATATATGAATAGGGTCCTCTCCTGACACACTCTACTATAAAAAATTCCTTCAAACTAAGATAGATGCCTTATTCACACATGATCAAGTAGTGTATAGGTAACAACCACAAATGAAAAAAACTTATTCCACAATCGGTCGTGATCCTCCAAAATCATCTAAGAGAATAAATCCATATGATGCCACTCACTGTAGGCCTCGTGATATGCTTGTATCTAGGTCCTCCTAATCAATGCATCACCCACTACGTTTCCTTTTTTCAGTCGTATAAGAAATCTCTGAATTAGAATAATGAACGTATTAAACCCACCTCCACATTATTAAATTAATACTTCATTGTGTTAAGATATCTTTTAGACTTTTATGATCTGAGAAAACAACAAAATGTTCTAATAAAAGACAATGTCTCCAAAAGACTAAGGCATGAACAACCGCATCCAACATGAGATCATGTGTCATGTAATTCTTCTCATGTGGCCTCAACATCTGAGAATTGTAAGAAATGTATCTTTCCCCATGCATAATCACTAATCCCATCTTGATACCTGATAAATATCCATATATAGAATCCTTTTCTATGATCTAGAAATATTAGTATTGGTGCAGAAGTCAACCTCCCTTTTAGGTTTTAAAAGGTTTAATCACATGAATATGAACATTAGTACCTCACACACTTCAAAGTCAGTCCTATTAGTGGAAATTATAATTGAGAAAATTCATGTATGAAATATCTGTAGTATCCAGATAACACTAGAAAACATCTTACCTTGAAGAAGTTCTCCAGTTATTCCTAAGAAACTATTGATCACAATATCAATGAGTCTATTAATACAATCGTCTCAAAGATAAAAAGTCCCATGAAATGAATTTTGTCCATTAAAAATTGAAATGTTTAGAGCTTATCATATTAATGATGATCTCTTAGTGTACTCAAAATGATCTCCATATGTGTGGAATGCTTGTGTCGAGTTTGAGAGTACACCAATTTATCATCCAAGGAAACTACCATGAGTGAATAAAAGTATGGACAGAATACTCGGTTAATCAGTGCCAGGAAAACTAATAGCCTGTTCGTGAGACGAAACTTCCTAAACATATACTCATATATAACATACCTACTCCGAAAATTTGTAAAAGATATAGCTAATGGTTTAAAGAGACATTGATGATAACTGTATCTCAATTCAATATTCTTTAACACACATGATCCCCAAAGATGATCAAAGAGATTATCAATCATCAAAAATGGATATTGGTTCTTGATTGTCAACTTGTTCACCTTCTGATAATCCACACAATGTCTGAGGGTATATTCCACTTTTTTTGCAAATAGGACATGTGAACACCATAGAGAAGTGTTGGGTCAGATGAAACCCTTCACCTATAACTAATTTAATTTATTGTTTATCACATGTAACTCTGGTGTAGCCATCCTTTAAGAAGGAATGGATACCATTGCCTCTCATAGAAAAACCTCAACAGAATGTCAACCTCGTGCTGGAGGAAAACATGAAAAGTATACTGGAATGAAAACCCTAAAAAGATCGACCACTAGAAAAATTTCCAACTGTGATGTCCCCTGATTATCTAGATAAGTACTAAAAATCTAGGTTGTAACTCTTCCTAACCCACGATGCTCAAGTCCTGCTCTACTTGCCCTAACATCCCATTATCCCTTATTTATGAACAAACTTCCCACTTGTGATTTGAAACTCACCCTATAAAGATAGAAGTAGACAGTAACCTGGATGGGAACTAACCAGTCCATTATGAGAATGACATCACATCCTGTCATCTCTATAACAAATTAGTCATAGATGAAGTGACACCCACCAACCTCAAGAGGGAATTTCTTGCACTGACGTACACTAGCCATTATTTTCCCCAAGAGAGTGTCTAGTATCAAGACATTCGTTTAAGAAAATATAAAGAGAACAAGGATCTCCACAACAACAATAGATATGAAACAATGGTAATCCCCTACATTGAATAATGCATAATCTATAACAGAGGGAACTAGAATCATACCTGGAACCGTAGAGAGTCCAGGATCATACTTCTGCTGGGACATCCCCACTATAAAAGACTAGTCTGTACACCAGCCTAGTGACCCTAGCTGACCACCCTGAGCAGATTCAACATGTTGTTGCTGAAAGCTAGTCGACTGGTTACCACGACCACGACCGCCTCCTCTACCTGAACGACCAGAAGAACTCCAATTCCCTTACTGATGAGAAAAAGGTGGTGCTTCTCCTAAATGAGGTGTCATAGAGGAACCCCTCTCACCTTCTTTCGGTGAGAAAAATATATAAAACCGATGAATATGGTTCATATTGCTACCAGATCGTCACTCCACTAGGTATCTCTGGAAATGTGGCCTCGTATGCCTAGATTTCCCACAAAGGAATCATACCACCATGATACCTGAAGGTGTATCTCAGTTACTCATATCTCAATTTGACGACTCCCTACTGTGCTTCCTACTATCATCTGGATAACCACCAACTCTAGATGATGAACTTCCCTGGACCACAGTTCCATAATCCCCCAGGTTACACTCGGTGATAAGCCCTTGGTTCAGTATAGATTATATGTTAATTATCTAGAATATTTTCACTTGAGATTGGATGTCATTCCTGAGACCATCCTCAAACTTCCTTTCTAGTAATAACTCATCACCCCTAGAATGTGTGTGAAGAATTTTAAATATGTGAAGTGAGGAGAATACTCCATGAATGAGTGGGTTCCATGCTCCAAACTCATTAAATATCAGTTCAATAGGCCCTTAATGCCATCATATAAGAGAAAACATAAAGGTACATGGTAACTCATGCCACACCATAACCTGCTAGCCTCACG
This sequence comes from Viscum album, assembly GCA_963277665.1. Lineage (NCBI taxonomy): Eukaryota > Viridiplantae > Streptophyta > Magnoliopsida > Santalales > Viscaceae > Viscum > Viscum album. The sequence goes on along the minus strand of OY728163.1, from coordinate 1,686,318,256 downwards.
CCTCTGAGATCACATCCCACCATCTCATAGAGGAATCCCAAAACATCTAAGTTTCAATATTCAACCTCTTCTATGGAGGAGTCTCCATATGCTCAATGATAGATAGAAAGGATTCTAACCATGACTCAACAACTTGTGGTCAGGATGCCACTGTTGAAAGACCCACGTTAACTCTACCATAGATGGGGTAGGATGTGGTGCTCCCTAGAAGGTCTACATAAACCTCATGAATCCTTCCTGTAACTACACATCTACACATGTTTCTAGTATAATTGTTGATGCTAGGATGATCATGTTGAGAGGGTTTGATGGTAGTCCCTGATCAACCATGTCTGGTGTCTAATCACTGCCCTGAATCTAGCATACAACTAGTGGTCGTCGTAGTGGCATGACACTGCAAGGTCAAGATAATACCTTAGTTCAAGATTATCAAGGACAGAATGTTAGATGTACAAAAAAGGAACATGATAAAGATATCATCAATATTTTTCAAAACAGGGATACATGGCATGTATGACCCCTACCCATCGTGTTACTTTATGGATTCACATTGGCGTGTAGTCTAGAAAACCCTGGTTCTATAACACACCATACACACTACCTTTCCTCCCAAGACATGACATGTACTTGAATTTTTTTCCCCTCCACAACTCCTTCTACATGACAAACACACACAGTTCTTATAGAATGAGACTACATTTACTATTTGATCCAGAAAAGGCGTGTATAAGAATGATTTCACCGAACCATGTTGTTAGTGACACGATCAGATATATGGGTTGTAGTACACGACATGTCCAAACATGACACGACATTTATAAACTATATTTCATCAATCTGTATCATTAGTCACATGGGTGGACTCACAGTCCCTACTACATAACGTTTATATATGATACATGACATGTTCATACAAAGATTTCACAACCCCCTATCTCTGCCCACACACCCAGTGACACAGTTAGATACAACACGGCGTGTACATAATGTACATAGGACGTACTTAAGAAAATATTTTTTTAGGAATAGAAGAATACATGGAATGTATTCCGCAATATACACCGTATATTCTGGGTTTTCCTTAACTGTATGCCTATGAAACTACACCATATCCCTAAAAATCAATTAAACGAACATTAAATTTCCATTTTCCGATCTGTGAGGGCCCATAATCCACACAAATCAATGTTTAACATCTTATACATGTCATATAAAAGAATATCAGGGCATTGATCCCCCAAATTATGATCCATGGGGGCCCATAACCCCTTAATAACCAAATATTGGAGTTCATTCAAATGAAACATTACATAATCCAATACCCTATAAAATAGTAGGTATTCTATCAAGACTTTTATCACAACAACATGCATATCTTAAACAATATCAATCACAATAATATTCAATCACTAATGCACCCTAAATGCCATGGAAATAATGCATGACATGTGATCTATATCAAGTTCATATACGATGAATGAGATGGCATACCATCATCTCATCGGGATGCACCAAAAATAGATCATTAATATTACCAATGTTAAAAGCACCAAACATGCGAGTCACCCAACAGTGAAATAAAATCAACTATAATAATTTCAAAACTAGAATAATTGAATCATGCAAGGTAAATTGGCTTTTCACTATACATGGGTTAGCTACTCCCAGGAATAGTTTATTTCCAACTATCTATTCCTTGCAATCCTAGTCTATAGGCTCCAAAATAAATGTCAAGAAGAAAATAATTCATATGATACCACTTTGTAATGTCCGCGTTCCATTACCCATCCAACGATTCCCCATACCCGGTTGGGAAAATTGCCTTAAACACATTTACCCAAATGCCAGAGGCTTCCAACTAGAAACGAGGGCCTTAGTGTTATTGTCGGGAAAATATGACCTCATTGGAAGAGTAATGAAGAAAAAAGAAAAATATAATAGTAGTAGAAGTAATAATAACATAATACAATAGTAAATAGGGAATGTTTGAGTAAATTAAAAACTGCAGAATATATATATATATATATATAGATTAATAATGATGAATTTCATAAGTATCTAAGAAATCAGCCAAACAAATCAAGATGTTGGAAGATATTACTAACCAATGTAACAGGTAAAACAAGTAAACAATTACATCAATATCTCAAGCCTCAGCTTGGTCACATGCTCCCCAAATCCACAACAGTCATGTACCTAAGGTTGAAGGGTGCTTTCTGTGATTTTTACCTTCAAATTTTTTTTTAGTTTGGTCCCAAAAGCATGCCCCAAATAGGGTGTGAGATTTATCCCAATAGGAAACCACACAAATATCTTTTCCTAATAGGAAATGAATATATATGGAAGGTAATAAGAAACAAATTAATGGACAAGGATAAACTCAAAAGTAAATTGTTCTATATATTCAATTATGTTCATTTAAATTAGTCAATTAATTAACCAATCTAAAACAAGAAATCCCCTAGGAAGATCTCACATCCTATCCCCTCTGGTTTACAAAAAAAACTCAAGAAACTCTCCTGGTATGTTCTCACTACTTAACGCCTCTGGTTCAACATATAAATGTATAAAACTCCTTCAAGGGTAAGATCACATGCCCTAACCCCTTTTGTCTCATGAAAATAATGACTCTCTGAGGAATAAATCACCATTAAATACCAATATTGTTTTTTATCTGAAAACTATAGAAACTATGATGAAGCAATCGATGTCAATTCTCTCATGTGGTACTATAATGGTAACTATAGATACTCTGATGGATCACTCAATAGTAATCCCCTTATGTTTTCACAACGGTAACTATATACACTGTCATGGAGCTATCGACATTAAGTTCCCCTATGGTCTCTCATCGTGAAAAGGAATAAAAGACACTCTGCAAAATTCTTCAACGACAATTCCCCCTATGTTCTCAATATAATAGTTTCCAATAGCCTCGTGTACAAAAATCATGCACCAAATACGCTCATTATTCATGTTAAATATAAAATTACTACCTCGATAAACATCAACAATGCATATCATAACATCAGATAAATCACTCCATCCTAACAAAACTATTCATGGAAAGAACGAATCCTAACATTAAAACCTATACCAAATAGTAAATATCAAATCAAACATAGTAAACACCTCCATAGAATGGATATATAATCCAATTTACAAAAAAAGTGGATTTACTCTATCAAACAAGCATAGTAGACAAAAAGTTTGTTAAAATACATAAACACACAAAACCCTGAAATGGGGTATTGGAAAACATTTCACATATAATTCAACGAATAACAACAGAAAGGCACAAACCACCTACCTCGGTGTTGTACGATCGATATACAATGGTTTTGGCCATTGATTCGGCATATAATGACACACATATTTGAAAAAACCGAAAATGATCAACTAATGCCATGTCACAAAAGAGGAGAAATCAAGGAATGAGGTGCTAAATGAAGGGAGAACTCCCTATAGTGATTCCAACAAATTCGATGATAGTTGATTCAGAGCACAAATTGTGGGTTGGGCATATAGAGAAGAATCGTATGCTTCATTCACATCTGGATGAGATGAGTCGAGAAGAAGGAATTTATTCTAATATGATGCAACCATAGTCGGATTTAACAAATAAAAAGAAAAGTAGATGACATATCTTTAAAAAGTACTTAGTGTGTATATGACTTTACTAAGCCCTACTTTATGTATTCTCCAGGTCACCCCAAATGGCCATGTACTCATTTATCACCTGGCTTGTACAATGTCACCTGCAGAAACTGGATACACGATGTTAACTTCAAAGTGCATGATGTGCACTTCTTAATTTTCTAGAAACTCCCCCTTTTCTCAAAACACTAGAATAACATGATCCATGCATGAAAAGAATATATAGGTTCTAACAATTATAAAAAACTATTTCTTATAATATAATATATAAAAAACCCTAATACACATCTTTTAAATGGAAAACTGTATACATTATAAATACAATTTAATTAAAATATATGATAAAAAATAAATAATTTTTCATTTGAATGAATTCTATAAGTTCTAAAAATTCATTACGTGATTTTAAACATTATTTAATGAAATCATTTGTAACATATTGATTCAATCTCATATTCCAATAAAAAAATGGAATTAATTCTATAATATTTACACCTAATTTTGACTCTCAATGGAGCATCATGAAGTCATTGAATCATAGTAGATTTTTATCATTTGGAATAATTGCTACACCTTGGAATGACCTCTTATGGTTATAGTTTTCAGTGATATATATTTTATAAATCAAGTACTATTTCCAAGATTAATATTTAATCCCACCATTCTATCATTATTGAACAGAAAAATATACATAACATATCTAGATCAACTATTCTCAACAGTTTGTGAAAATATGATAAAAATTTACCAAACTTATTCACCTTTTTATATAATTTCCAATTGAATGAATATTGTATCCAAAAAATCCTTAATGTAAACCTTCAATATCTCTAGGTCACTTTCAATAATCAATTATATTGACTACATAGTTAGATACTAATGTTCCTTAGGTCATCTTGAATCCAATACCATTGAGACGATAATTAAATCCTTCTATATTTCACAAATCCTTCTGGATTCACATTCCCAATAACATAATTATTTTTTTATTCTGTAAGGGTTTCTTCATAAGGCAATTGTTTTCATTCTTTTTCATATATATAAATAATTAATTTTACTAAGATCTATCTCATTAATTTACTATATTATGATTCACATTTAATGTGATTGATTTCAATTTTAGGTACAATGATAATGAACAAATTTAATTTTTAATAGTTTCTTTTATTGGATGAATATCATGTTTTACATATATTTAATAAGGAATTTTATTTAATGGAATCCAAGTAAAATTACTTCCCATTTTAATATCATTATATATATTAGTTGGAAAACTTCTATACATCACTATAAAATGAATCTTCATTCTATTTCCTCTCACCACCTTGTAATTTATGTTGGGAATTAGACTTTTTAATTCATATATTAATCTAGGATGGCCAATCAACTAAAAAAATTATCAAATACATTATAAGGATAATCTCAACACCCTCCATATAATATCATTCATAAGTTTTTCCTATATAAGTGTTACCGAAATGTACCAATTGTATTTAGTTACATAAATTTTAGTGTAATTTCATTATACTATACATTATATTGTATAACCTGTGGGCTCTATGCGTTTGTAGAATCCACCAAAGAAATTGATTGAATTATTTACATGTTCTAATCGTGGAAGGAATTTTGTACATTTAATATTAATGGGAATTTTTTTCACTATATTATATCATGTAATATATTTAAATATATGTTTGTTTCTAATTATTGATTTTGAAATCATATTCTACCAACAAAATCATATGATGAAACCATATTTGATTTTTTTAATATTTAAATAACATATATCTTGTGTTTCTAATGAAAATTAAAATCTTTCTATATTTTAAAATATGGAAATGAATCTCAATAATGAGGTATAAGAAAATATTTTTTTAATATTTATAATTTTACGAAATTGAAAATCCCAAAAATAATAAGCTTAATGTGATACGTAGCCCACCCACACTTTTCTAGATAAGGAGGAAGCCTCCATGAAAATTAGAAGTCTGACTCAACATACATAAAACATTGTATACATTAAACAAGTTATATTATTATTTCATGTTTAATCTAACACAGAACATGTATAAACAATAATAAACCACATAATTAAAGATCATATCATAGAAAATGGAAAATTAATCGTAAAATAAAACAAAATTCATTATCATATATATAATGTAACAACATATATTCATGAATGAAGTTTTTATATAAGATCATCTACTGAAATTAACTTCCATACCATGATTCAAAATGTAACACCATAACTATATAGATAAAGTAGAAAAATAATTTAATTTTTTTTTCATATTTTTAAGTATGATATACAAAATTTACTAACAATTATATAATAATTAAATTATAAATAATTTGTAATTTAGAATGGATAAAATTGGATAATTCAATTTTTTGAACATAAATTACATTTTTTTAATTAAAAAAATCATATTTCAAAATATGTGATATTTTATAAACTCTTTTTTTCAAAGAAAAAAGTTTTCATATTTAATGTAAACAATTTATGCAAAATGAATATCTAACAATATATTTTATTTAAAACATTGACCAATTTTGTATAAAAACATATTTTGAAATGGTTAAAATAATTTATTCCAAATAAGGACATATTGAAAACATTTTATATCATCATTTTTAACCTATTCATAAATAATTATGAAAATTTTTATAGTTTAGATTATTTAATTTATAAAAATTGTATAAATTATTGAATCATGTGTATAAAAATAAAAACATGACAAATTATTCCATCATTTTGGAATATTTTAGAGACCCCTACATATTTTGGCACAAACAAGTATCCATTTTTTCGAATTTAATGAAAAAACAATAATTTTATATAAAATAATGTTCAAATGTACTTTCAAAACCACATAGTAAAATATATTTTTTTCTAAATTAAAAAACATGTAAAACACCCATTTTGGTTAGGCTAATTAATTTTTCATGTCTTTTCAGGTTTTAAATTGTAATCCTATTAATTTTTTATGAAATATTTATATTTTCATGCGGTTATAAAACATTAATTTACCTGTTCATGTATACAACTATTATCATCCTGTTGAAGTTTAAACTATACATAATTAATTTTAGGGAAACATTTATAGAATTTATATATGATACTCTATTTTCCATGATAATATTCCAATTATACAAGAGGTAGTTTTAATGTTTTTTATCCAATTTCAAGGAAATAGATAAAAATAATTTGTAGTATTTAAGTGGAATATAGTGTGTTGAAGAGTTTCATGAAATGAAATGACCTTATGGAATTGGGGTATAAAAAGACACCTATAAAACATGTTATATAGTATCCTCATTCACCCAAATATAAAATAAAATATTAATAGTTATTATATAATACCACTGATGTTATTTTGATATCTTTCAAACATATTAATCCTAGTGGATAAAAAATTCCTATGAACCATTAATATCATAATATATGAATGTATATGGAATGGAAATAATCAAATATTATGACTAATGTAACTGGATCATATATATATTGGAAATCTAGTATATTTATAATATTTTGAATGACATCAATAAGAATAAAAATAAAGAAAGATTCCTATGGCGGAATTCAAAAATAATTGGAATTATTCATTTCTCGGGGAGGGGCTCTTTCAACAATATAGTGTATTAAGATTTTTTTAAAGGTGAGAGATAAGTCAAATATAGTGATTAAATTATCCATAATGTTCCCTAATGAATTGTAAAAATAAAATAAAATTAATTATTACCAACCATGAGCCTCCATATATGAGAAAAAAATGGGGACTCTGAGATGTAAAATAATTTCAGAAACAGTTATCGTATTCCAATAAAAATTTAATAAAAACTATCATTATAACATTCCAATTTATGATTCATTGTTTGAAACATTAAAAATTTCATGGGATATTAATAAAAATCCAATATTCATCATATGATTGTTTTAACTAATTATGATAGCTGATTTAGGAGACATTGGATGAACTAATCATCAATATAATATATAGTAATTTATATACATTCAAGAAATCATATTGTGTTAAATTATGTCCTGGTGCACAAAAGGATAGAACACATCATGGACTAAAATAAAATTTCATGGTTAACCATTTTGTGGAAGGAAACATGAAAATGTAATCCAAATTTTCATTATTCTGATTCTCAATCACAATGGGATTTAAATTTTTCTATTAACTATTATATAATACTGAATCTAACATTATTGATTCTTTCATAGTCATGTATTTTTTAGAATAAATGACATCCTTGAGGTAAATATATTCAAAAAAACCTAAATCTATTTTATTATTCTTGTTATTCATCATTTCATTATATAAATCCATAAAATATAGGTCTACTTACATGTTATTCTATTTTAGGTGATTTAATGCAAACCAAACAGATATACTGGATGTAATTTCATTATATAAACCATGGTAGGTGTATTATTATTATTAAAGTCAGTTTTTATAAGTCTCATGTTGGTAGTGATGTGATATTCTTCAATATCAAGTGTTAAAAACTCGATATTAAACGGAATTTCATTCCATCATATAAAATGTGTTCAATATAAATGGTTAGGACCATGTGAGGTCCTGTAAATATAATATTTTGACATCATATTCCCATATTTCCATTATCCCGATGTAAAATATATATAATATAGTACATGTAACTTGAATTTGGTTTTATATTGAACATTATGACTTAGTGGTCCTGTATAGTTACATATCGATACCCACTTGAAGTGGGAAGCTCCTTTATACAATATTCTAACATGAGGATAACATTTATATGAGACATAGTAGATCAAATAAATTTATATCATGTTATTATTAGATTTAAGATATTAATGGTGCGTGTATTATCCTCATTAAGATATTTTTTTTGTAGTATGATCACTAAATAAGTAATAATGAAAAGAGGTTGTGTGTGAGAGACACAACAAATCATTTAATGGAAATTTGAATTAAATTTCATGTATGTTCTTGTTTGGTATCTTATGTAACTTCCCATTATAAATTGATTAATTTTCTTTTTTAATTCTTGATATTTTTTGGAATGTGGTTCATTATGAAATTATTATTCATGATTGAGTTTAAAAATAATTATTTATAAGTATTTAGGTTCGGTTTATTACAAAAAATTCTTCAATATACATTTAGGATTGGTTTAACATAAACTATGGTTCTCTATTGGATTTTAGGTTTGGATTAATTTGAAGGAATATTATATATATATATATATATTCTAGGAATAATTCCAATCTTGGTTCTCTTTTTATATTTATGTTAAATGTAGTTTCAACCATTTCTCTCCTTATATATAGGTGGATTATAGTTCAAACAATGTTTCTCTTTTGGTATTTAGGTTGGGTTTTGTTCCAGCCACTAATATACATATATTAAGGTTAACTATAATGCTATCAACTGTCCTCTTTTATATTTAGGTTGGTTGATGTTCAAACCATTCCTATAATTATTTTCTAACTTTGTGTAATTTCGATAATGGTTCTATTTAAAATTTTGGTTGACAGTATTATTAAACACTCACCTTTAATTTTTTTGGGTGTAATATTATGAATAATTCTCTTATGGTATTTAGGTTGAGTGTAGCTCCAACCATTCCACTATATATATTTTATACTAGACATAATAACAACAATGGTTGTCTTATGGTTTGTTGGTTAACATTATTTCCAACCATTACTCATTATGTATTTTTTTTGGACATATTTACAAATTTTATTTCAATATACATGATGTTATTTTTTTGGAAACAATTATAAAAACCAGTGGAATTATTTTTTGATATGATTAGACATGAAAATGGTATTGGACAAAGCCTAAATGAATGATCCATTTAATGTTTCTTAAATCCATAGGATTTGATGTGTTTTTCTGGTAATTATAATGTCACATCATTCATTGGGTCATCTATTTAATATGTGGTTAGGGACATAATTGGTGGTGGTATACTATATAGTAATAACATAATGAAAAGGAAATTAGGCACAGATATAGTATATATAACCAGGGTTGTTGGTATGGTGAACCGACCTATGGTGTACAATTGAGCTTGGTGGGATTCAAGTGTGGGATACAAGATAATGCATATCATAATTTTTTTTCTAGTCATTTTCATCCTTATGACATTTCACGACTATATTATGTTTGATATACGCCCGGGGTAGTCTTTATTTTTATTTATACCTATAATTCATTATACTTGGAACATGTTTTGTAATCACATATGATATTTTTTTAGGGATGGATTTTAACTATACTGTACATATAATATAGATCAGTCCTAATTGATAGTTATTTTTCACTCTTTTTTTAATTCCATGGCTCAAACCAATGATGGTGGCCGACAAACAATATTTTAGGAACTGTGACTATTATGGATATCGAGATTGACCATTATTCATATTTTTTATCAAACTCTGACAAAATATACCTGGTGATCACAGTTTCAAAACCATGTCTATTAGATAACACATACAGTCATGATTTTGAAACCATGACCATAGGAACCCATGGTCACAGTTATTAACTAATTACAATTATTTTTTTTATCTCTGTCCATAGGTATCCACTATAAATTAAAAAAACTACCCCTATAGTCTAAATCATCAACCTAATTGTTATTATAAAACTGTGTAACCCCTCACTAAAGCTGAATATTTTTTTTATATATATTTGTGTACTTCAAAATTAATATAATTTACTAAAAATAAAATTATAATATAAATAATAATATCATAATATTTATTTAAAAAATTAACTTATATTTTACTTTTAGAAAAAATAATTTCTATATGGTGAACTAGTGATATATTATTCAAAAAAACATGACTATATGTCTAGTAAATCATCAAAATTTTTGAAAAAAATGATTATTGATTTTCCAAAACAATAGAAAATCTTTTCATTTAAAATCTATGATTATATTAGTTGTATAAGGAAAGCATTCTCTAAACCATTGCTAAAAAATAGTGATTCTTGGTAAGTTTTCTTATAGTGTAGTTCTTTTTCTATTATTTGTGGGTGAATTATTAGAATAATAATAGTTTCCCCAAAACATATATATACACTTCAATATAGTTTGAAGCCTCTAAATAATGGTGTGGTGTTATTGAGTTCATGCAGTGCCAATGTTTGTTCCACCATTTGTGTCAGTAGATCCAACAAATTATAAAGTTAAAGCAATGCATTTATTGGATTAGGCTTACATTATTGGGATAATAGTTGGAGATAATAAATGGTTATAATACATTATTGAACATCTTATTGGTATTATATGTCCAAAATATAGTGATGTTCCAGGTTAACAAGGATGATATTGTTATTTTTATATTTTATATATTATGATTTTGGTATTTTCTTCATATATAACATGTGATTTATTGTTTATTGTATTATATTGATCCATCATGGTAATATAACATGTGTTCATAAATCATAAAATTAATATGTAATTTATTTGATAATTTTATTCTTTTATGTAGCTGATATCCTAATTATAAGGATGGAATCAAAAATTTTAAAATAGTATTAATATGTTATAGATTGTTTTCCAATATATGTTTTTAGTGGAATTGAACCTGAGCGAATCCATGTTTTCTATCTACATTACTATTGTAATCTGATGATATGTTATCTAATTCTTATATTTACTTTTTATTGACCATATATGCGGGTAAATAGTTCTAGCGAGAACCTAGGATGTGTTAGATACCAATATTCATAGAGTGTGCGTATTATAATTGGTTCCATTGAATCTCATATTTTCATTAAACCACTAAAATATATTAATTCATATATAAATTAATCATTTAAATTTTTTGAATCCATACATATTTTATCGATAAAAATTTTGAACATCATATGGTGATATATGTCACCTATTTATAATAGTTGAGTAAGATGGTGGAGTAGATGGCCATGACTTTAGCACTAGTTTTCTTATATGTGAATAATTTCTTGAAATACATAGTATTTTTGTGATGATACTAATGTCTATTTTAGTGTTATGATGAACATGATATGTTTTATAATGTTAGATTATGAATTCTTAAATTAATTTAATTCCCAAAATGTAATGAATTAATAATAAAACTTTGAGTAATGTGAGCATTATTCTTTGATGGTTTATTTTTAGTTTGGTCTATGGTGAATTTGGATTCCTTAGTTGGAAATGTGGTTGATAATTATTGAATGTGAAACATGATAGAATGATTTGAGTGAGATAGTGGGATGAAAATAAATTTTCATATTATAATTTTCATGAGTTTTGATATTCAGCAGTAACTAGGGATATAGGGGTTGGTCCTTACATGAAGGTTCCCTATATATACAAATCACTGTGTATGTTGGGATGTTTTATTGATGTGTGGGTGATTTTTATTTGGAAATAAATAAACCTTAAATTATTATTGTAGGTATTTTATCTTTTTATTTTAATTATTGTACCTTAATTGTAAATAAATTTTAATGGGTTCATATATATTTTAATGAACACTTGGTTTGAACAGAATTGTATTTTTTTTTGAGTTTTGCATGATCAATAAGATTTTGGATGTTTTAACAATGAAAGATAAAATAATAGGTGTATGTACTCATTAGGGAAAAGTTATTGTGATGAAATCATTTAAGGTACATATTTTTGGAGTTATGGGGATATCTATAAGTAATTTAATTGATGTACATTGGATTTTTGTAGATAAAATTCTCTGTATATTTCATACATTCCTAAATAAAGTTATAAGAGGTAAATAGAGTATAACACTATACATCCCTATGATTAAAAATAAATCATACCAAAAAATTGTGGGTGGGTTAGGAAACCAGGATACAATTAACTAGGATCATAACACTTGAGTTCCCTTTTAGAAAATAGCTACACTAAAGGAGCTATAGTTAATATTTGTTGCATCATAATTTGAAGATTACTCTCTTAAACGCTGGTTGGTCAAAGGATTGAATTTTTTTTCAATACCATATTAGATATTATTTTTAAACTTTTTATATGATATTTATTTATCATAGGTCATATATCCGAAAAAGTATAAGTAGTTTAATAAACTCGACTATATTGTTTTAATAGTGACTGAGTATGCTATTTAATTTGAGAGATTATTTTTCATTGTATTTTAATTGATAAGAATTGAATTTGTAAATTATAAATATTTTTGGGAAGGACCATAGAAATCTATTAAATTAATATCTAATACATTGTTTTTTCTAGAAACATATTTCGAGATAGTGAAGATTACATTATTAGTGGAGATAATAATTTTTTACATATCATGGTTGCAGAGTGAAAATAAATGTTTGAAGAGAGAAACCATTTTGGATATCAGTGGTGGTTCTAGTTATAATCATAGATATAAGATAAGTTTTCATTTACTATTCTTATAGTATGAAAGTATTTTAGAATAAGTGATATTAGAGTCCTAGATTTGTGATGGATCTATAAGGAATAAAAATATTAGAGAATCTCCAAATATTTTCTATGTTAATTAATGGGGTATCACATTTGACTTGAAATTAGAATCATCAGTTAGTGGCTAGATTAATAACAATTACGTGCATATTATGTGTAATATTGTTGTGGATATTATATTTTAGATGAAATACTTGATTTAATTGTACATTATTTTTGTAAATATTTTTAGAGAAAAGATGTATTTATATTTTATATAGAGTAAGGATAATGAATCAGTTTGGTCTGGTTAAAAAATAATGGATAAGATAATGTGATTATTTGTTTATATATATAACCGATTAGGTTAATTCTTATGAAATACTATATATTTAACATCCTTTTATGTGTAGTAACACATTATATTTCTATCATAATGTTCACTATATATGTCATAATTTTAGATAATTAATATAATGACATGCATGGAGACACTATCCACATATGTTTGACATACTATCTTGGCCAATTTGGGATATAGACCAATAAGTGTCTAGTTAACATATGGACAATAAATTTGGGGTTTAGTGGGTGGAAAATTGGACAGGTAATTACATTTAACAATTAACCAATGAGGAAAGTAAAAAAATCTTTTTAGTGATGGGATCAAGTTTATAAAATGTATATAGTCATGATAAAGTGTGACAATCAGTTAAACAACGTAATGTTTCATGTAATAATGGTAGCCTCGTCTATTAATCTAAAACAATTTTTGAGAATTGTTGGGATGCTCTCTAATGTGTTATAATTTGAGAACCACTTAGAAAAAAACCCATAACATCAACTAGTGTATTTTTATGTTTATTATAACATAATTAATAATGATTTTTGGAAGTGTGTCTACATCAAAATGTTATTTTATTTTAATAGAAACGATTTCTATGGAACATTTGTATTGTAGAGGTGGTTAATGAATCATTTTATCATCTTGTGTATTTCATTGAAAATTGAGTCTTATATCATACATAAATAAATGCATTTTATTTTTGGGATATTTTATTTTTGTTATAGAATATTGACTTATTAGTAAAGATATTTATCTATTTTGTTTGTCCAAAAATATTGGTGAAACAAACCTATGTAGTAGAATATAGGGAATCCGAGTGTATAGTAGTTTCATTTGTGACTTGTGTGGTTCACATGGAATGCATAAGGAAGAATATCATGGATAGTATGTGTTATAGAAGGGTTTTTGAAATAAACAATGATATTATATGTTTCATTTATGAATATCTGGAATGTAATTAAATGGAATTAAGAAAATTTTATTTTAAAATTTATAAATTTTAATTGAAGTTGAGGTTTTTTATAAATGTTTTCATGTTCAAATCACTATTTGTGATGGGAAAGGTTCCAAAAACTTACCTGATCAATGGGTTAGGATATGGTAATTTAAAACCCAAGAAATATGTAATTAATTTTAACATTAAAAGGCTAGTGGGATATAGGATGAAATCCACCTCCGCGATTATATTTTTGGTAGGAATCCATCATAACTCTAGTGGGTTCACAAGTCTTCCAGTGAAACCTACAAAATGTATGTTTCTAAGAGTTATTTTTTGAAATTTTAACATAATTAAAACATTAATTTAATTTAATATAAATCTACTGTATTCTTTCATAATTTTATGACACTTCCACACAAGTGTAAATAATTTTTCGTTCCTTCTCTTATTCTATTGCTTCGAACTTTTTCAATTCGAAATTGGTTGATGATCCAATTGGACTAGTAGTATCATTGATGTTAATATACTCTCCAAGAATCAACACCATTATTTTTTAAAAAAATTCATCATTATTATGATTAAATACATAATATTTTCATGTTTTTTACCTATTTATTACAGTTAATGTGATTGAATACAAATTAATCAAAAATAATGGAAACGATTGCTTATCATAAACTATGGTAGGTGGTCTATAAAATTACACATTTGTTTTTATAAGTTTATTGAATACTGTGATGTGTATGTCTTAACTGTTATATATGAATGACCTTATATGGAACTAAACATGGTTACATTGTATTCAATGAGATTAATAATGATATTTTGCATTGTGAGAGGTCTTATATGTGTAATATTTTGATTCCATGGTCCTCGATGGCCATGTACCTAATTTAAATTGTTGAGAATCTATTACATGAAACAAAAATTCATATTTTCCATTAAAAATGATGGAATATTAGTCCTTTATAGGTTCTTTTAGATTCCCCATTGATTTGGGAACCCCATTTATATTTATGTTTAATCCAAGGGTATCCATAATATGAGCTATCATATAGTTAATTGCAGTTTGGATTGTTATTATAGAATTTAATATATAGACAACATATGAACAATCCCCTTTAAATTTCATTATATCATGTAATTTTTTACTTATTCAAGTATAATAAAAATGGGGTTGTGTATGAGAAACATTACCTTGTTTTTAATTAACATTATAATTTTATTTCATGTTAATATGTGTTTGATATATTAAGAAATAACCGTTGGTATCTTATTTAATATAAATTTTAATGTTTTACGTGCCATGGAAAGTGTTTCATATTAAATTATTATTCCTGATTTAATTGAAATATGACATTTTTAATAATTAGTTTTGTTTGGTTAGTTGTTAACCATTCCTCAAAATATATTTATGTTGCTATAATTCCATCTATGACTCCCTTTTTATATTTAGTTTGTGTGTAACACTAAATGTTACACTCTCTATTTTTATATTTTTTTTAATTAAAACCGTCTTTAAAATTTGTTATTTCATGTAGTTTTAGTCCCCAAAACTCATAAATTTATATTTAGGTTTGTTATATTTCCATGTATGATATATTTTTATTCATAAGTCATGTGCAATATGAATTATTCCTCTTCTTATATTAATCTTGTGTGTAATTCCAACCATGGTTCTTATTTGGAATTGTTCTTGATTGATGTTCTGACCATTCATATATTTTATTTATGTTGGGTGTAATCCAAACCATGGTTGTAATACTGTAGACACCATAAAATGTGATCAATTCACTTTTCCGTAGAGTGAAGATACAGTTCTCACATATACAACAAATGTCAAGTATGAGTAATGTTTTTACCATAAAAGAAAAAGAAGCATGTGGGATTTCTATATTCCAAAATTCTACTTCATACCAATGCATATGGGGATTGATTCGCCCATCCAAGAGTAGGTAGTTGATCTCCCAGAACAATTATGAAAAGGTATCGACACATTAAATAAAATTTCAATGTTGCATCTGAGAAGACTTGGTGTATTTTGCATATCCATAAGTATAGATATCTTCAAGACCTTTGATTTGACAGGTTGCAGACCCCAAACATGCTTACAGATAAAATTTTATGGCACTCATAAGAAGGATAAAATTTCACAGAGGGGAATACGTGAGGGACCTATGTAGAGGAACTACGTGGAGGACCTGCACGGATGAATAATTTATACACCCCAATGTAGAAGACCTATGAGAAAGAACTATGTAGATAACCTTCATGTACAATCTCCATTTGGACATGTTAACTCCTTGGGTATAAATAGGACCCTTGGTCTACCTATTTCAAAGACTAAAAAGAGTAAAAGTTTCTCTGATGCTCTAATTATGTAGCTCTTTCACCAAGATCCCCCAATTGTTCTCAGTTAGCTCTCTAAAACATGAGAGAAGAGAAAATTAAGGGGAAAAATTTGTTCAATGTCCCATCACGGTCTACAACATATGGAGCTACGCGAAGCACCTTCACAGAGCACCTACGTGACACACATTTGCAGAGCACATGCACGACACACCTTCATAGAGTACCAGCACAATGCACTTGTGCGCTGAAGCTCTACGTCGAGCACCAGTGCACCACCCCAAGGCAGAGCACCTCTGTGACCCCACCGGTCCATACTGCTGGGGATGCGCCCCTCCATCGGTCACTGACCCCCATGAAAAATGGAGAGTCGCACCACAGACTTTTCAGATCCGGTCGAAGACATTTTCCATTCCACCCTTTATGCGACTATACATCCATCGTTGGAATAACATGATCCGACACACTCCATCACTCTCAATGAAGTGTCGTGAGTCGACTTACTCATCTGGGTTTCTTTCACATGTTATGAGTTTGGACTATTTTTGTAACACCCCAAGCTTCTACGATACGCTTCTCTTTGAATAATGTGATAGCGTGTGTTGTACGCAACACCGAGTTCTAACACACCATAACTAATCAAACTAGCCGTTATGAATAGTAATACCTACTTTTTTAAATTTTATATATTTTATATTTGAAAATGGACTTCATTTTTGGATTCGTAATATCGAATTTAGCCTATGGTGAAATTTTGCTACATTTCGGATAACTTTCATATTTTGATGAATAGTGAAAATTACTAAGTTTTAATTAAAAACAACTTTTTTAATCAAAATAATTAATAGTGATAAATTATGAATTTTAGTGGTTTTAAAGTATATTTAGAATATATTTTTACCATTTAATAAAATGTTGGTCATTGGACATAATTTTACAATTAAACCGAACATAAATGAGTGTCAATCTTTTGATAGTTATTATCTCTTAAAAACAAGCTTTTTGTTTTGACAGCGGGAATTAATTTTAAATTAATTTCTTCCACTTTTGTGTTTTGAATTAAGGAAAATGGATTCCATATTTGGAATCAGGATGTTCAAATTGTGTAAATAGGTAACTTTTGTTTTTAGACATTTTGAATAATTACTGCGGTAAATATTTCATTTACCATGGTTAAGGATAAATCCGGTAAATGAGGGTTAAAAAATAATATTATAATAATACTAAATTACCCTAAAACGTGTCTTAACCCTATTGGTTGATACATGGTCGACCATGGGAATCATTGGGTCTATTTTGGGACCCCATGGATCCACTTGTAAGTGATAATGACACTTTATTTTAATTAAGTTAAAATGAATACAAAAATGACACAAGCATATATCTTTTAGAAAAACAATTGTTACATAGGGTTATATATGTTTTATTTTAGATTATAAATATTCATTAGAAAGCTAAAAAGATTTCCTACAGAATGATATTTTATTTATAATTTTTAGACATTAAATAATTTATTTTATTTATGACACAATGATGATACAGTAATTACTATAATAGTGAACAATTAAAATAATTGATATTATAAATACCCAAATAAATATAATATGAAACTTTTAATGAATTAAACTAATTTTCTAGGATTATATGATATATTAGGATTGATTTAATTGACTTTGTTCGAAGTAATCAATCTGTTATGAGTTTCAAAAAAATCAACTATTGAATAGTGTCAAAATTGACATAAAAGAGTTCTTAAAACAAATATTATATTATTAATTGATATTAAATTCCTAAAAATCTAAGGTTCGGCCAAGAGACTTATATAATGATAGGTTCATCATTAATGTACCACTTTGGGGTCTCTTGGATGTATATAGTATGTTTATTAACCATATTATATAAAAATACAAAGAGACATTGTAAAAGTGAAACTAATTAACTTAGAGTTAATACTTAAAGATAAGGTTAATATAAGTACCCAAACCTGTCTAAATTCTATTGGTTGAGTGGTTTTCGACCTATCCCCACCTTAACCTTTGAATAATAAGCTTTGGAGCCATTATAAACCGAATATGAATTTATTATAAATTAATATTTCTAGCTTTTCCAAAGGTGCCCCTCACCCCTCTTATAAAAGGGCACTCCTCCTTCTCATTTCTTCACACCTTCAAAGCCTTTTGGTTCGGCCAAACTCTTCCCAAATACTCTCCCAACATCCCTCAATACAACCTAGAGGCCTTAGTTTGATCATAAAGCCAACCTAAGGAGACCTTTTGATCAAATCAAAATGAAGAACCCGAAGAAGAGGTAATGATTTCACCACCCTTCTCCAAGTTCATTTCTTCTTCCACTTCTTCTTCCTTTGTTCTTACCATTCTAAAATAATAACTCCAGTATCTCACATATACTGTGATGTTATTATAAATATGGTACAACCATATTCAGTATTCTATCCACCCTTTGAATAACATGTCACCATACGTGCGTACGTACGGACTACCGTCTCCACGTCGTGGTGTAATTGTTATTCAATATAATATTATTTGGATGGGTATAATAATGATGTGTAACTCATGTAAATAATAAATATAACATGTTAATGATTCTGTATATATGATATACCATCCATTTATATATTATTATAATATCGAAAGAATGATATTGTCGCTCGTGCGTACGTACGGACTACCGTCTCCACGAACGCGATGAGATTCATTATCCATCGTATCCATTCAAGTATAATTATCATTTGATGATTTAAAAATGATGTTTAAGGACTAGATATCATTCTGGATATGAATAAGATACAACAACCATGGCTTATGTAACAAAACATATAAAAGAAAATGAGTAAGTTAACTCCCGAAACGACGATAATTCTAAGATATTATTAACAAATCAATGTTAAAAGATCATATATGATATCATATTATTATATATGATTCTTGTATAATTTAATAACAACTATTTCACCATTATAAAGGAGGATAACCTACCCCAACCAAGGAAAATTACAAGGTAAGGGGTTTTCATCTCACTCCTTATTCCCGTGAGATTCATGCCATATTGCCACCATCACCTTTTGTGTGGTGTATGTACTGGCCATAATTATATTCTTTGTGTAATTCACTCTAATTTATGTGTATTTACATATTCATTGTATGATAGCTATTTAATGGGTTTTATGTTTCATAAGTTACCAAATTGGTAAGGGTTTACTTTACAACCTCTTCATTATCCAAGGTTGTTTATACGTAATAATCTACTGGGATCTCTTTATCATCCACATCCATGTTTCTTAAAAATGCATTTCAAAACATTTTTACTATTTACTAGAATATGAGTTAAAGTCATTTATACCCTTTTTGACTTTTATAAGTGGTTTATAAAGGAATCTTTCGATCGTTTTCAAAACAAGGTCCTTTTTAACATTTTCGACAGAATTAAGGTAAGAATGTTTTTTTAACTTATACGGCGGGTGCAGCTATTTTCCACCGTTATAAAATCTTCGAAGCTTCCCTTACAAGCTTATAAGAATATTTTCAAAGAAAATGTTTTATTTTATATGGATCTTAAATTATTTCAAAATAAAAGGAGATATTTTTTTAAAAAGAATTTTGATTTCATCTATGTCAACATCCTTTGATGGATTTTAAGATTATTTGAAGTTGATTTATTATGATACAAAACTTCTATATTGTATTGAAGGTTTTGTGATATGTTTGACTATGGATGTGCTATTTTTATACCATTCATAGTTTTTGGTGAAAGTATTGACATTTCATATGTTAGTTTTAATATGAATGTTTATGTTATGTTTAAACATTTTCATATGGGAATGAATTGGACTTAATATGTGACGGGTGGAGCCCGCTATAGCTCCTCGATGCATCGGTAGGTCTCATGAGACAAACTAGTGTCTTGGCACCAGGCCTTGACAAAATCTTTTTTGTAGTCATGGCACGAGGCCTTGGCTATGTGGTTATGATAGTCTGGCATTATGCATTCCAACATTATGAAAGTGGTTATTGATTTTTGCATGTGATTATTCGATTAGTAGAATATCCATGTGAATAAGTAAATGGCATTATTTCATTTTATTTATGCCATACCATGTTGAAAGTTCATATTTAAAAGGCTTTTGTTTTAGTTATACATTGCCTTAAATGTTTATTCTTATTTTTGAAAGTTTCCGCTATATTGTTATCCTTACTGGGCATTTGAGCTCACCCCTTTTCTATGTTTTATTTTTCCCAGGATGTGAAGAAGTAAGTTATGAATGACCTGCAGGGATTTTATGAGGGGTTAATAGTGTGGATTGTGGAAACATTATGTTGTTCTAGTAGTTTTTCATTTTATGATGTAATGTAAAACTTATGAATATATCTAGTGTTTCCAAGGCTACTAAACCAATCGGTCTTTCGAGATTTGATCTTTCTTGTGATCATGCCAATGTTATGTAATAATGCACCGACTCTGGGTAACTGGGGTCGGGGCGTTACAGTTGGTATCAGAGGAAGTTTAGTACAAACCTTGGAAGCTAGATTTAGATAAACTCTGATTAGAGCACGTAGACCTAAGATGAACTTTGAGGATTAGTATAGAAGAACTTCCTAGAAATTTGGTATTGTAGAGATTTTGTGAGTTTTCCAAGCAATACATCCCTGTCTGGATACGAGCAGGTAGAGGCGGCTCTGGCACAGATGTACCTAGGGGTAAAACCCGAAAACACCGCTTTGAGCTAGACTTGAACGGGAACTGGTGCACGACAACGGGCCTTGCTGCACTCTTGGTTACGACACTCCCGGGGGATATGCTTAGGATAACTCTCATTTTCTTTAAAAATCATTTTGAAGGGATTATGAGTATATACTTCCTCAAAGAAAACATTCTTATGATTATGGATTATATCCATAAATAGTTCAATTTATGTTAAGTGTTTTATAAGTATGGGATTATGTATTTTGATTCATAAACTGATCTAGTTTATGCCATTGTTTAGAAATGGCGCCTAGTGGAAGAAATGGAAACCGTATCAATGCACGCACTCCATGTAGGGATTTCCCTCCTGCTCAAGATAATTATAGTGGGGTTGGTGATGCAACTGGCGCTGATCAGCTAATCACCATACTGGGACAACTTACTCAGGTTATGAATAATAACCTTACCCGTATGGAGCACCCTGATCTGCAGCGTGGAGGATCAATGTTAGATCGATTCATGAGGCAACAACCACCAACGTTCAATGGGAATACAAATCCCTTAGTAGCTGAGCAATGGATATTTTCCCTAGAGAAAATATTTCAGGCTTTGGGGAGCAGTGAAAGGGAAAAAGTTATCATGGCAGTTTACCGCCTCACTGGAGATGCTGATCAATGGTGGTCATTGATTCAAAATACGAAGGAAGATGATGAAGTATCAAATATGGAATGGAGGGAGTTCAAAGATCTGTTTTTAGAAAAATACTTCCCTCGCGACCATCGAGCAGATATGGAAAGGCAATTTTTGAGTCCGAGACAAAAGGGGGATGAGAATGCCATAAAGTATGAGGCTAACATTACAAGGTTAGCGAGGTACGCTGGTGATTATATTCGTAACCCAAGAAGTAAGATTGATCGTTTCTTTGATGGGTTAAAACCATTTCTCCGTCGAGCGTTAGTCTCACAATCCTTTTCATCGTACGAAGACATTGTCTCATGTGCTATCAAGACCGAAAAGGAATTCTCTAAGTCTTATGACTTTAAAGAAAAGCAAGAGAAGAAGAGACCTGCTGATCAATCTGGGAATGGAAATAAGGGGAAGAAGGGAAAGGTTGAATATCCATCTTGTGGTAAATGCGGGAAGAAACACCCCGGTACTTGTTTAAAGGGAATGGGAGTCTGTTACAAGTGTGGTGAATAAGGCCACCAAGCTCATGATTGCAAGGGGAAGAAGGAAGCTACCAACGTTCAGTGCTATAATTGCAGGGAGATGGGGCATTATGCAAATGCATGTCCTAAGCGTCAGGAGAACTTACCTCAGAAATGTCCAAGGGATCAAGGCCAGGCTTATACTATCACTACTGCTGAGGTAGAAGCTCCGAAAGACGTGGTGGCAGGTAATTTAAGGGTTTCCTCAAGTTTAGCAAATGCATCATTTGATTCTGGATCATCGCATTGTTTCATATCTTCCCAGTTTGCTAAAAAAATTAGATATTTCCAATTTGATTTAATAAGGGAGTTGTCAGTTAAAACTCCTAAGGGAAGTATCGTTGCAACAAAGTTTTGTAAATCAGTCCCCATTAGAGCACATAAATTTTCTTTATCTGCTGATTTCATCGTCATACCTATGATTGAGTTTGATATAATCCTCGGTATGGACTGGCTTTCGGACTATGATGCAAAGATTTATTGTAAGAAGAAAGAGGTTACGATTCTTGATGATAATGATAAGGAGCACCTTATTTTTAGAGCAGAATCGTCACCACCTAATTCTTATTTAGATCCACCCCCAGTAGCTCAACTTAATTCAATTATTGGGGAGGAAGAGAATGAAATAACTGTCGGTGAGGAAAGGAATGTTCAAATAGAGGATGTACCTGTTGTGAAAGAATTTGTAGATGTATTTCCGGAAGATTTACCTGGACATCCTCCAGAACGAGAAGTTGAGTTTTCTATTGATTTGATTCCTGGATCAAGGCCTATATCGAAGACCCCTTATAGAATGGCCACTGTAGAGTTAGTCGAACTAAAGAAACAACTAGAGGAATTGAGTAATAAGGGATTTATTCACCCTAGTGTTTCTCCATGGGGAGCCCCTGTTCTTTTTGTTAAAAAGAAAGATGGATCTATGAGGTTATGTATCGACTACAGGGAGATCAATGCTATAACGATAAAGAACAAGTATCCCCTACCTCGTATTGATGATTTATTTGACCAACTGCATGGAGATCAATACTTTTCAAAGATTGACCTTCGATCTGGATACCATCAGTTGTGTGTGAAGAAGGAAGACATTCCGAAAACATCATTTCGAACCAGGTACGGGAATTACGAGTTTACTGTAATGCCGTTTGGATTGACTAATGCACCCTCTGTATTCATGGATCTAATGAATAGAGTTTTCAAGGAGTATCTTGATGAATTTGTGGTGGTATTTATTGATGATATCTTGGTATACTCCAAAACCTACGAAGATCATGAAAATCACTTTCGCATTATCTTGAAGACTCTGACGAGGCATGAATTATATGGGAAGTTTAGCAAGTGTGAATTCTGGCTTCAGGAGATTTCTTTTCTTGGCCATATTGTCTCTAAAGATGGAATCTCTGTTGATCCTTCTAAGACCAAGGCAATCCAAGAATGGCCAGCACCTACGAGTATAACTGAGGTACGTAGTTTTATTGGTTTGGCAGGTTATTATCGACGTTTCGTCCAGAATTTTGCCCGATTGGCTAACCCATTAACGAAGCTCACACGTAAAGGGGTTAAATTTGTTTGGACAAAAGAGTGTGAAGAATGTTTCGAAGAACTGAAGAGAAGATTAGTCAATGCTCCCATATTGACTCTACCATCGGGGAATGATGGGTTCGTTATTTATAGTGATGCATCGAAGAAAGGACTTGGCTGTGTCCTTATGCAGAATGATAGAGTTATTACCTATGCATCACGACAGTTGAAAATTCATGAACAAAACTATCCTACTCATGATCTCTAGTTAGCAGCAGTGATCTTTGCTTTGAAGATATGGAGGCACTACATCTATGGTGAAAAATTTGAGATTTATACTGATCACAAGAGTTTGAAGTATATTTTCTCACAAAAAGAACTCAACATGAGGCAAAAGAGATGGCTTGAATTACTCAAGGATTATGATTGTACGATACACTACCACCCAGGTAAGGCAAACAAGGTGGAAGATGCTTTGAGTAGAAAAGACCATGGAGTTTTGAACAATATGAGAATTGAAAGGGGTCCAATTTTCATGGATCTAGTGAAGATGGACATGGGAATAACCAGGGAAGGTGAAACATCAATGCTTTTTCAAATGGTTGCCAAACCATCTTTACTAGAAAGGATTAAGAGTTCTCAGACCAATAATGAAGAATTCCAAAAGAAGATTAAAGCTGTGAATGATGGGAGATTGAGAGACTTTGTGTATGAAGATGGAATTTTGAAATTCGGGAAGAGACTTTGTGTTCCCAATATACCTGATCTAAAAAGGGAATTGCTGGATGATTCTCATAGTTCCAATTTCTCTATACACCCTGGGAGCACCAAAATGTATAAAGATTTGAAGGAACATTTTTGGTGGGACAACATGAAGAGGGAGATTGCTGATTTTGTGTCAAGATGTATGGTTTGTCAACAAGTGAAAGCTGGAAGGCAACAGCCTGGAGGAGTCATGCAACCTCTTCCCATACCGGAGTGGAAATGGGACAATGTTACGATGGACTCTGTCATGGGGCTACCAAAGAATCCTAGAAGAAACGATGCAATATGGGTTATTGTTGATCGTCTTACCAAGACAACACATTTTCTTGCTATAAGAGAAGATCTACCCCTAGAACGTCTAGCAAGACTATATATTAATGAAGTTGTGAGACTTCATGGAGTACCCCTATCGATTGTTTCTGATCGTGATCCCCGTTTTACTTCAAGATTCTGGAAAAGTCTTCAGAAATCCCTGGATACTGAACTTCATTTGAGCACTGCTTACCACCCTCAGACAGACGGACAATCAGAACTGACTATTCAAACCTTAGAAGACATGTTGAGATCTTGCTCACTTGACTTTCAGGGTATGTGGGATCAATATTTACCTTTGGTAGAATTTTCCTATAACAATAGCTTCCATTCGAGTATTCAGATGGCACCATATGAAGCGTTATACGGAAAGAGATGTCGTACACCAACCTGTTGGGATGACGTTGGTGAAAGAAAACTTGTAGGCCCAGAACTGGTGGAGGAAACGGTGGAAAAGGTGAAAGTAATCCAAAATCACATCAAAGCAGCTCAAAGTAGGCAGAAGAGCTTTGCCGATAATCGAAGGAAGGATTTGGAATTTCAAGTCGGTGATCATGTTTTTCTGAAGGTATCTCCGTGGAAGGGAGTCATACGTTTTGGTAAGAAAGGTAAATTGAGTCCCAGGTACATCGGACCTTTCGAAATTCTAGAACGAATTGGGGTTGTAGCTTACCGATTGGCAATGCCGTCAAGTCTCTCCAAAGTTCACGATGTGTTCCACGTATCTCTATTGAGGAAATACATGCCTGGTCCGACGCATGTACTCACCTATGAGGAATTAGAACTGGAACACGATCTGTCTTATTGCGAAGAGCCCGTCAAGATTCTTGATACGAGAGAACAAGTGCTGAGAAACCGGACGACGCGTCTGGTAAAAGTTTTGTGGAGAAACCATAAGATGGAAGAGGCAACGTGGGAACCCGAGGAACTTATGATGAAGAACCACCCGAGTCTTTTTATGCAGTAATACCCTAGAAATTTCGAGGACGCAATTATTTGAAGGAGGGGAGAATGTAACACCCCAAGCTTCTACGGTACACTTCTCTTTGAATAATGTGATAGCGTGTGTTGTACGCAACACCGAGTTCTAACACACCATAACTAATCAAACTAGCCGTTATGAATAGTAATACCTACTTTTTGAAATTTTATATATTTTATATTTGAAAATGGACTTCATTTTTGGATTCGGAATATCGAATTTATCCTAAGGTGAAATTTTGGTACATTTAGGATAACTTTCATATTTTGATGAATAGTGAAAATTACTAAGTTTTAATTAAAAACAACTTTTTTAATCAAAATAAATAATAGTGATAAATTATGAATTTGAGTGGTTTTAAAGTATATTTAGAATATATTTTTACCATTTAATAAAATGTTGGTCATTGGACATAATTTTACAATTAAACCGAACATAAACGAGTGTCAGTATTTTGATAGTTATTATCTCTTAAAAACACGCTTTTTGTTTTGACAGCGGGAATTAATTTTAAATTAATTTCTGCCACTTCTGTGTTTTGAATTTAGGAAAATGGATTCCATATTTGGAATCAGGATGTTCAAATTGTGTAAATAGGTAACTTTTGTTTTTAGACATTTTGAATAATTACTGCGGTAAATATTTTATTTACCATGGTTAAGGGTAAATCGGGTAAATAAGGGTTAAACAATAATATTATAATAATACTAAATTACCCTAAAACGTGTCTTAACCCTATTGGTTGATACATGGTCGACCATGAGAATCTTTGGGTCTATTTTGGGACCCCATGGATCCACTTGTAAGTGATAATGACACTTTATTTTAATTAAGTTAAAATGAATACAAAAATGACACAAGCATATATCTTTTAGAAAAACAATTGTTACATAGGGTTATATATGTTGGATTTTAGATTATAAATATTCATTAGAAATCTAAAACGATATCCTACATAATGATATTTTATTTATAATTTTTAGACATTAAATAATTTATTTTATTTATGACACAATGATGATGGAGTAATTACTATAATAGTGACAAATTAAAATAATTGATATTATAAATACCCAAATAAATATAATATGAAACTTTTAATGAATTAAACTAATTTTATAGGATAATATGATATATTAGGATTGATTTAATTGAATTTGTTCGAAGTAATAAATCTGTTATGAGTTTCACAAAAATCAACTATTGAATAGTGTCAAAATTGACATAAAAGAGTTCTTAAAACAAATATTATATTATTAATTGGTATTAAATTCCTAAAAATCTAAGGTTCGGCAAAGATACTTATATCATGATAGGTTCATCATTAATGTACCACTTGGGGGTCGCATGGATGTATATAGTATGTTTATTAACCATATTATATAAAAATACAAAGAGACATTGTAAAAGTGAAACTAATTAACTTAGAGTTAATACTTAAAGATAAGGTTAATATAAGTACCCAAACCTGTCTAAATTCTATTGGTTGAGTGGTTTTCGACCTATCCCCACCTTAAACTTTGAATAATAAGCTTTGGAGCCATTAGAAACCGAATATTAATTTATTATAAATTAATATTTCTAGCTTTTCCAAAGGTGCCCCTCACCCCTCTTATAAAAAGGGCACTCCTCCTTCTCATTTTTCACACCTTCAAAGCCTTTTGGTTCGGCCAAACTCTGCCCAAATACTCTCCCAACATCCCTAACTACAACCTAGAGGCCTTAGTTGGATCAGAAAGCCAACCTAAGGAGCCCTTTTGATCAAATCAAAAGGAAGAACCCGAAGAAGAGGTAATGATTTCACCACCCTTCTCCAAGTTCATTTCTTCTTCCACTTCTTCTTCCTTTGTTCTTACCATTCTAAAATAATAACTCCAGTATCTCACATATACTATGATGTTATTATAAATATGGTACAACCATATTCAGTATTCTATCCACCCTTTGAATAACATGTCACCATACGTGCGTACGTACAGACAACCGTCTCCACATCGTGGTGTAATTGTTATTCAATATAATATTATTTGGATGGGTATAATAATGATGTGTAACTCATGTAAATAATAAATATAACATGTTAATGATTCTGTATATATGATATACCATCCATTTATATATTATTCTAATATCGAAAGAATGATATTGTCGCTCGTGCGTACGTACGGACTACCGTCTCCACGAACGCGATGAGATTCATTCTCCATCGTATCCATTCAAGTATAATTATCATTTGATGATTTAAAAATAATGTTTAAGGACTAGATATCATTATGGATATGAATAAGATACAATAACCATGGCTTATGTAACAAAACATATAAAAGAAAATGAGTAAGTTAACTCCCGAAACGACGATAATTCTAAGATATTATTAACAAATCAATGTTAAAAGATCATATATGATATCATATTATTATATATGATTCTTGTATAATTTAATAACAACTATTTCACCATTATACAGGAGGTTAACCTACCCCAACCAAGGAAAAGTACAAGGTAAGGGGTTTTCATCTCACTCCTTATTCCCGTGAGATTCATGCCATATTGCCACCATCACCTTTTGTGTGGTGTATGTACTGCCCATAATTATATTCTTTGTGTAATTCACTCTAATTTATGTATATTTACATATTCATTGTATGATACCTCTTTCATGGGTTGTATGTTTCATAATTTACCAAATTGGTAAGGGTTTACTTTACAACCTCTTCATTATCCAAGGTTGTTTATACGTAATAATCTACTGGGATCTCTTTATCATCCACATCCATGTTTCTTAAAAACGCATTTCAAAACATTTTTACTATTTACTAGAATATGAGTTAAAGTCATTTATACCCTTTTTGACTTTTATAAGTGGTTTATAAAGGAATATTTCGGTCGTTTTCAAAACAAGGTCCTTTTTAACCTTTTCGACAGAATTAAGGTAAGAATGTTTTTTTAACTTATACGGCGGGTGCGACTATTTTCCACCGTTATAAAATCTTCAAAGCTTCCCTTACAAGCTTATAAGAATATTTTCAAAGAAAATGTTTTACTTTATATGGATCTTAAATTATTTCAAAATAAAAGGAGATATTTTTTTAAAAAGAATTTTGATTTCATCTATGTCAACATCCTTTGATGGATTTTAAGATTATTTGAAGTTGATTTATTATGATACAAAACTTCTATATTGTATTGAAGGTTTTGTGATATGTTTGACTGTGGATGTGCTATTTTTATACCATTCATAGTTTATGGTGAAAGTATTGACATTTCATATGTTAGTTTTAATATGAATGTTTATGTTATGTTTAAACCTTTTCATATGGGAATGCATTGGACTTAATATGTGACAGGTGGAGCCCGCTATAGCTCCTCGATGCATCGGTAGGTCTCATGAGACAAACTAGTGTCTTGGAACAAGGCCTTGACAAAATCGTATTTGTAGTCTTGGCACGAGGCCTTGGCTATGTGGTTATGATAGTCTGGCATTATGCATTCCAACATTATGAAAGTGGTTATTGATTTTTGCATGTGATTATTCGATTAGTAGAATATCCATGTGAATAAGTAAATGGAATTATTTCATTTTATTTATGCCATACCATGTTGAAAGTTCATATTTAAAAGGCTTTTGTTTTAGTTATACATTGTCTTAAATTTTTATTCTTATTTATGAAAGTTTCCGCTATATTGTTATCCTTACTGGGCATTTGAGCTCACCCCTTTTCTATGTTTTATTTTTCCCAGGATGTGAAGAAGTAAGTTATGAATGACCTGCAGGGATTTTATGAGGGGTTAATAGTGTGGATTGTGGAAACATTATGTTGTTGTAGTAGTTTTTCATTTTATGATGTAATGTAAAACTTATGAATATATCTAGTGTTTCCAAGGCTACTAAACCAATCGGTCTTTCGAGATTTGATCTTGCTTGTGATCATGCCAATGTTATGTAATAATGCACCGACTCTAGGTAACTGGGTTCGGGGCGTTACACTCTTTATGGATTCCATGAGTACCTTGAGTCAATAAAAACCTCATAAAACATCTAAAACCACATCACCTAACTTCTATGCTAGGTTAAAACTCAAAAGGGCCTCCCCTTTATGTGTAAGCCCCGAACAATCTCAAATGGACATCCATCCTAGTATAATCCCCTCGAAATCACCCCTTATTCTTTTCATTGGACACTTTTCCAATGTAAATAAAACAGAGGGAAGGCTCGTCGCCTCTCCCTCTTCCAGAGTTGAAGCGCCCTCTTCCATCAGAGAAGGAGGAAAAGTGCAAAGTGTCATTATTGAATCTTTCACATCCTCATTTTTCTCACACTTAGCATGACCCATGTGGGATTAGAGATACATGATGGTCATAACATGTGCACAAACACTCAATAAAGTAACTATGAGAACTCTGATTCCTATTCAAACCAAGATACGTAGGAAGCACCTTCAGAGCCAGATATCAAGGGATATCCTCCTCAAGAATCCAACACTAAATTGGGAATCCTCTTTAATAAATAAGCCCTAAATTCAATCCTCAAATCATCAAGGAATAATTTTTCATGAAGTAATCCCAAACTCACCTCTCTCAAATGACCATACTCTACTATGAGACATATCGATCTTCCTGGGCATTGATTCACGTCCATACGGGATATATAGGAATCATCCTTCAGTTTTAAACCGAATACTTCAAATAAACCCTATTCTCTTTGGTCAATATTTCCAATAGGGTATGATCTTATTTGAAAAACAATATCCCGTTCATGTTCCTAGGTAGACTCAGCATAAATCCCACAGTATGTTTCAACTAAGCCCCTTCTGCTTAGAGGTCCTTATCACAACACTTTAAAAGGTATGATGTGTCCCATTCAGTGGAACTAAACTACAAGTGTTCTGGTTCCATTCAAAAGGATACATAATTATCTCATTCTACAAGAACAATCCCAAGTTCAAACCAATCCGTTGGCTCCCTAAATGATAATAAATTCCAGAGTACCACACTGGGTGGAATAAAAAGTAGTATCATCACTATAATGAATAATAGAATCTCTAATCAATAATCTAGAGGATACTAATGATGGAAAACCGTGAATACATATAGATATTTCCATTAACAAAGAACCTTTAATACATAGTGATGATTCTAATGTATTACACATGTAAATTTGTGATTATAAATTCCATGGGATACTTATGATATAATAGGTGAATTAATAAGGATTCATGAAAATATTTTAATTTTACAAACAGAGTCCCAGAGTAGACAATAATTCCCCCCAAAGTGTGTAATGAGTCCAAACTCCCATTAGCTCGGCCAATTCATGTTCTTACGTATCGTAGAGTTCAAACATAATGATGACCGACCTTTAGAAAGCATGTCCTCTTTGGATAATGAAGTGTTGGATGTTTTTGGTTCCATGAATAAATCCAATGGAAACCGCATAGAAACAGTGATTATTAAATCTAAAATACATTTTTCAATGAAATACGAAACCAATACCTATTAATTTAGTTTCTAAATAAGCAATTAAATTTTTTAAACAATATTTTGTAGAAAAATACTATTAATTAAAATAAATCATGAGAAATTTATTTAATATGTAATTTTAAAATCTTATTCTGGTTTTAAAATATTACATTCTATGAATAATTACATAAAACGTACATATCTATATTCCATTCCTTATATAATCAATCAGTTTTTCTGGTTCCCTTTGATATATTATAATAATTTTGAATATCATACTTATTTTTAAGGAAAAAATTGATATCTTATTTCAAAAAATGATTCTTTATATGTTAAACAATATCATTGATTTTAAAGTGATTTAAATTTTATTATTCCGGTAATGGAATTTTTTTTAAAACAATGATTGTTTCCTATGGAACACTCTTTGAGTTCAAGGAATTTTTATATTCCATGATATTATTATCTCAATCAAATATTTTGAATACCCTTTCTTAGAATTTTCTTGTATTAAAACCGTGATATCCTAATTATTTTAAAAATACTTACTAAATTGTTTTGTTCTGACCCCTTGATTTAAAATATTATCTACTTGTTATAAAGAAGTTATTTATTATTAATGAATTGATTAATTATTATATATTTAGTAAAGAAATGATATTTTTTATAGAGCTATTTAGAAAAATATTTTAAAATTTTAATGGGGTTTGATATAGGTTATACAAAATCATTATTTCTATGGGAATAAAATAACATCATGAATATTGTGAATCATTGTTTAATGATAGTTAATTTTAAAATAGAAAAACTAGGTCCCCCCATTATTAGTAAATCTTAAATGAAATATGATTTTTAAAATGGATTGAGCTATGCATTTCTATGTCTCTAAAGATGGAATAATAGGAGGGGTTTAGTGAAATTTAGAGAGTAAAACAATATCATTCGTAGAAAGTTTAGAAGATTTAAAACATTTTGAAGGGTTATGTGGTTATATTTTAAGGGATTTAAGGTATATTATATTTGCACTATTTTAGAAAAAACATTATAATTATATATGGAATACTCTATATTGTCTTAGGTCTATTAATTTGAAATTTAGGATATATTAGTGTGTATTCTAGAAGAAAAGTATTACTAAGTACCAAATTCATGAAATTTCTTTACAAAAATATTCTTTATCAAACTCTGTATCTTTAGAAAAAAGGGATGTTCTGAATTTAGTCATGTTATTAAAATTTTATATGAGGATTATAGTTTTTGGGATGGAATTTATCTAACTAATGTAATATTAAATAATATATAATTGAGCATAAATATAATTATTTTATTTCTCAAATAATACTATTTTGTAATAATTTGTTGAATTTGAAGAAAATAAATTAATTTATTTATAAATTTAACTTTATATATATATTTAATTTATTATTATACAAATTAAATTTATTTAATATATATATATTATTCCCAAGCCTTTAAATGTTCATGGTTGTATAATTTTTTTTCTCATCATCCTGAATATCATTGGTATTTTATAAGAAAATTTTGATACATATGATTTAAAAAAAATGAAACATCCTATGTGAGATAATTTTATTGACTATAAAGGTATTTAATGTCTCCATTTATGATTAACTATTTTTTTCAAATAATTCATTTTTACCTTTGAAACTTCCTCTGATTTGAAAAAAAAATATTATGTTTGATCAAATTATTTATTATGGTTTGGTATATTCAATATTCCATGAATTCATTTTCTATTTTTCTAAAAATAGATTTTTAAGTTATATTAAAACCCAATTAAGGAGTGATTTAATGATCAAACCATTATTCAAAAGGATTTTAATTTTTTTAGTCATGGTTGAATGTTAATTTATTTTATAGACCAAATAATGATTTTTGAAATACTGAGTCAAAAATATCATTTGAAGCATATTTTGAAAATATTATTGATCAATATATTATCAGATTAGATATATTTTATCTTAATTTTATAAATAGATAGATCTAAATGAATCTTAGAAATATATTTATTCAAATTTTTAATGATATTAAATTGTAAATTGATAAAATTGAGTTTCTTCATTAGTACTAAATCCATAAAATGTAATGAAATTTTTATCCCTAGAACCTACAGGATTGGTTTGGGATTCAACGGTGGTTTTCATTATGTATTTATGTTTGGAGTAGTGACAACCATTCCTCATTATTGATTCCACATTTTATGTGTTACAAACTATCTTCCTAATCTCCATGATTTCCTTCTTTGGTCAGAAATAATGCTAAACATTGAATTTATTATATGATATATTCATATTCAATAATCAAACTGGTCAAAGAAGGTCTGGTTGATCCTAGTTGGATCATTTAAAATCCAAGACTATTCTACGTATTTATATTTTCTATTTTATTCTCCTGGAAAAAAACATATAAACCACTAAATATTTTGAATTTTTTTTGGGAAGCTACTCGTGGTGGATGATTTAGTTTTATTGGCACCATGAATGGGATCATTTGTTCTGGTGTATAAACTGTGGTAGGGGATAAGAATATATAAATATTTTTAATTATATTTATATAGATTTACTTGTAGAAACCACCTCTAAAAATTTAATTCCACCATTTTTATTAGTTCTATTTAAAAAATCATTAAACCTAGTTTTTAGCATAATATTTGTAAATGAAAACCACCAATAAGTGTTTTATATAACCCTCTATATAGTTTCCTGTTACCCATTTTCCTATACTATGATCTCTCAAGCCCTAATCTGTCAATGTTTCTCCTCAATCAACAATCTCTATTTCCCAATCACTACCCTTTCCTCACTGACCTAAACAATACAATTTTTTTCACACTAATTCCTTGACTCCCCAGAGTAAACCATGGTCTATCAATCCATATCTATATGTGTGAACAACTTTTATCACTAAAATACTTACCTAAACATAGGTGATATTAACATTGTGGATTATTTACACTTTATGTTGTTTTATGATCAGGTTAATTAATCATGTTAACCAAATTAGAATAACCATTTTTTGATTTATATTTTTTTTGTGTTGTGTGTTTGGGTCTTATAAATTGAAAAGTTCTCAGTCAAATTTAACATCATAAAGAACAACATTATAGGTGAAAAAAATATTACATTATATAGAGTATATAATAGCCATATCCTCTTACATATAACATTACATTATTTTAAGCATAATTACACATCATAGTGCATCCAGAGGATCATGAATTCTATAATATTTTATGGTTAGGTACATAAAAAATATAACATGGGGATAAAAAACACTTAATTATTCAATCTTTATTTTGAGCTCCTAAATTACTTAGAGCCCTTTGTCAGGATGGTAAGACTCTGAGTATGATATACTCAGTAAAACCAAAAATATGATAGAAATAAGAATGATATTCTCAGATACAAGAGGGAGGGGGGGTGAATTGTACCATTTTAAAATTCCTTTAGTAGATTATAGAATGGTTATGCTTAAAAATGTTAAACAAGATACTTCATAAGACCTCTATGACTATTAAAGACTTGCTAGATTTAGGAATAGTGATTCTGAAAATGGAACTTAACAAAAGTTACAAGGATTAAGATTCTACATTAAATCATATAGAATCTAACTATATCAGTGTACAAGAAAGGAAGTATAAGAAAGTTACTATTTCCTTATCAATACAAAACGCAACGGAAAAACAAGTTGTAAAACTACAAGTAATCAAACAATAACTCTTTTACCCCAAAGAGAAGGGTATCTAATTACCTTGGATAAATTTCCCTTGATTTATACTTTCAAGAAAGTCTGTCTTACCCACACTAGGGTAAGACATCGATACGAATATCAAAGTCTATCTTGCTATCCCTGTAAACCCTCAACTATAAGGTAGTCGGCACCTCTTTCTTCCACAATAATGAAGCCCTCAACTTCAAGGTGTTGGAACCTCTGTCTTCCTATCCCCAGATGCCCTCGATTTTAATAAGCAACAATCGGAGTCGCATGAAGCAAGAATGCACAAGGAAAAGTTTGTACAAGATGTTCAAACATTCTGCCCGAAACATTGAGAGTTGATAAGAGCCTCTCTCTCTAAAAATCACTTCAACAACATGTAAGAACAGATATCAAAGACGCGTCAAAGTTGTGTTGTTGACTTTCATATGAGATCCAATTTATAGGAAAATCTCCATTGGTCATCTCCCTCTTCCAATGGTCATATTTCTCCTTGAATTTTGGAGGGAGGTATACATGTGTCACTCAACCAATGGTTAGTCAATAACTTAAAAAAAGACATCTATGTTTAATGAAACAAGTATATGTATAAGAAAAACTGATGTTCGGAATATACGAAAACAAAATTTCGGAGTCTAAACAAAAATGGAATTTGGAGTTTATAATAAAGGGATATTCGGATTCTGTTTTATATGAATTTGGAACCTGAATTCTGTAGAAATTCAGAGTCTGAATTTCTAATGAAATTATGAGTCTGGTTTCACTAGAATTCAGATTCTGAACATACAGAGTTCTTAGTCGAACTTATAGATGTTCGGAGTCAGACTACTAAATGTTTGGAGTCGAAATCATAGAAGTTCGGAGTCGAACTAGTAGAAGTTCGGAGTCGAACTCATAGAAGTTTGGAGTCGAACTAGAAAGAGTTTGGAGTTTAACTCATAGATGTTCGGATTCGAACTAATAGAAGTTCAGAGTTGAACTAGTTAAAGATTGGAATCGAACTTTATGAGAGTTCGTATCCTGAATTCCTAGTGGATTTTCATTAGAGTTCGTATCCAGAATTCGGAGTGGAACTTCATTAGAGTTCGTATCCAGAATTCAGAGTGGAACTTCATTAGAGTTCGTATCTAGAATTCGGATCCTAAAACATAATTCTTCATATCTATGTATTATATGATTCCGAGGTTTTAGGTATGAATCTTATTTTTATACTTAAGAAACATATTGATATGAGTAATGAAAATATGGTAGGGGTAAATTCCTTTGAGAAGGAAATTTTCCTTATAGAAGTAAAATATAGATTTACTTAAGTATTAGGTGTTTGTGATTTTCAAAACAAGAAGGAATGAGAAGGTCATAATGAAAACCTTATTGAATGAACAATCTCCCCCTTTTAGAAAGCACAAACAACCTTTCGAAAACGAGCATAAGGACGTAGAAAAATTTCGTTAGACATTGAAATTAAAACTAATCTTCCTTTGTTCATAGATGATGATGAATACGACTAACTCCCCCTTAGGCTTAGAAACTCTAAGGATTGTATTATGAATTTCTAGAATGGAGTTTTCATTATCATTGGAAATGAAAAACATTGTAATGAGGAACTCCCCTTACTTATGTATAGTTCTTGATATAGAAAATTTTTCTTCTCCCTCTTTTGAGTAGTTCTTTTTCCTTCTCCCCATTTGTGGGTTTCAAAAAGAATTTAAGGGAATGAAAAAAAAATAAAGTAACTAAAACATTAATAAAGAAAACAAAAAACACAAGAAACTAGAGATTTCAATATATTTGAAATAATTATTACAACAAAAAGCATTATAACAAAAAATCGTATTTGTCTATTTGTCCTTCTTTTCCATGGGGATTAACTTCTTCAACAGAGTTTTCAGCTTCTTCAAGTCTTTCATGTCCTCATCAGCTTGCTTCTCCAAAGCATTTATCCATTCATCTTGAGCTTTTAGAACCTCTACCTAAGCCTTCATGACCTCTTCCTGCATCTTCAGTAACTCATCTTTCTTTTCCATCTTCTCTTCATACTCAATCTAGAAATCTCTTTCCCCATTCCAGTTTTGAGCAACTGAGTTAGGATTTCCATACAAATCTTTCACCTGTTGATTCCTTGAATTTTTCTAAAGGTTCATCATATTCTAATGATTCTTAATCGTAGCATCCTCAATATTAAAATCATTTTTTACATCATTTTGAAAATGATCAAACTTTGCCAAGTCGTCATCAACTTTCTTTAACCATAGAGTGATTTTAGAGCAACATTTTCTTGGAATATCATAATTCATAATGAACATTTTATAATCAGCCTTAATCATCACACACATATCCATTAACTTGGACAAGGTTTCTGATTTATGATTTAGGCTATGTTACACCATCTGGAATCTAGTGTATGGTTGGGAAGATCAGAATTGTTCCCACCAACTTCTTTAAAGACTCAACAACAAAATCACGACCCAGTGCTGATGATTCGGAATCAGACACCTTTCTTGGGGATTTTTCTTCTTCCATTTATACCAGATTTCTTCTAGAAGAACCACCAACATCTTTATTTGTAATGATATATTTTTTTGGGTTTTCCATAAGCACTTGCTTCCACTTATTAACTTTCGGAACTGCATCATCATGAGATTCTTTGTCACATTCAGATAGCTGAACTATATTTTCTTCATCAGGTTTCTCCTTTTCTTCTCCTTCTTCAAGAAAGTGGTTCTCATATCTTCCTTCCTCAGAAAATTCATTTTCTTTTGCTTCCTCCTTGTCATCATCATTCTTACCTTCATGTTCATCTCCCTTTCCCGGAGTGACTAATTTTGAGGAATCGGCATCAGAAGTTTGGAGTGGTCGTTTTTCTAATAGATTTTCCTTCTATTGATAATCTTCTACATTCTTAATCATGTCATCTAGATCACCACTTCCTTCTTCAAATTCTTTTTCTTCTAATACTTCCTCTTCTTCCTTCATTTCCTCATCAACATCTTCCTTAATTTTTCACCAGATTCTTTCCCTTTCTATTTTTACAGAGTGAAAAAAAATTTTCTAGGGGTCTCTGGTAATGATTGAACTACAAAAGTTTCTGGAATGGGAATCTTCTCATAAGATATTTCAGTGTCTCTAAAAAGAGATTATAAAACTTCTGATTTAGACATCTTCTTTTTCATCTTCTTCTCTTTGGCCTGATTTTCTACGTCATCTGCAGCTTTTTCTCTTAAGGCCTTAGCTTGAGCAGGGTCCAATCTGAACTGAGGATCCCCTTCATTCCTTTTCTCCTTATCTTCCCTCCATTTAGAAGCTACCTCATCTAGATATGTTCTCTGTTTCTTCGGCTTGGGAGGTGTGGAATGGGTTTCCCTAGCTTTAGAGGTCTTGCCTTATGCTACCACTTGATTCAGCTTCCTCTTCTCTCCAATCTTCTTAGATGGTTTTCCTTTCA
Organism: Viscum album; assembly: GCA_963277665.1. NCBI lineage: Eukaryota > Viridiplantae > Streptophyta > Magnoliopsida > Santalales > Viscaceae > Viscum > Viscum album. The sequence continues at coordinate 1,686,279,415 of OY728163.1, read as the reverse complement.
CTATATTTTCTGAAACGTCTTCTGCCTACTCCTCTAGAAGATCGTAAAACTAACCCGACTCTTTTGAAAAACCAGCTTTCTTCCTCTTTAATGTATCATCACTTATCAGCATCATCTTAAAAATTCTTAGCTTGGAAGTGCAAGCGGCCTTGAATGAGTCAAGACACCGAATAAAAAGCGTAGATATAAGAGCAGGATACATAATTACTTGAGCTCTCAAATTTCCATTAATGATATTCTGATCTGTAATAAGATCTCGCCTCATCAAATTGATATTTATTAGATTTACCAAGAAATCCAAGATGTAAATATAACTTTTCATTTGGTTATCCTTATCTCCTCTTCACAGAATGAAAAACCCTTAACCCCACAACTGTAGAATCTGGTTGTCGGTGGAAAGGTGAGAAATATTTGTTGTTTTGTTATCTTTTTCTCCAAGGCATTCTATTGCATTCAATTTTATAAAACATCCTTGTACATACAGTAATTTATGTGACCAAAATTCTTCTTCACCATCTTATGAGAGCCCCACCATGTTTACAGCCTTGGTATAAGATAACTTGTAAGTCATAACATAGCTTCTAAAAGAAAACTTTTCTCTACCATCTTCCTTATAGAAGGAAACTGACTCATAGAATTCTACAAGAAAATCTATATAGACAACATCCTAATCCCCTTGTTTTGATATGAAAAAATATTCCCATCAATTGTGTTTGATATTATTGGATATTAAAGAGTCATACTCACTGAAAATGATCAGATGAACCAACCTTTCCCTATATACTAACCATTTTGAGATTGGATTCATCGAAGAAATATCAGGGGAAGCATCTTCTGCAGACATTCAGAATTGAAGAGCACTGAAATATTCAGAATGATATTTAAGAAAAGAGGCATAATTTTTGCACGCGAGAGCTTGAAATCGATGTGGGACACAAATGGGGGTGCCCTTTATATAGGCGACGGAGCTGACCTATCAGCTTCCAAAAGTAATCTAGCGGTTGAGAATTTCTCTGAACTAATCTGACAGTTGAAATCATACCTGCACAGAAATATTGAATCCAATATTCTGAGGTGTTTTTAAAAACAATCGGATTAATGAAGCAAATCTGGTAAATTTTATTAGAATATGAAACTACCAGAAACTAATAACAATCACAAAATCTTAATTAAGGATGTAATACCTTTGGAATTGGCTAGAGAGGTTATTCGTAATAGGTGATATTCATCTTGAATAAAATTTGACTTCAAAAAACTCATTACAAAAAACTCACTACGAAAAAAATGAGTATGAAAATATTCTCATTATCAAAATTATCAGTATGAAAACATCATTTCGAAAATTTCCATTACGAAAATTTCCATTCGGAAAACTTCATTACAAAAATTTCCAGTACGAAAACTTCATTACAAAAATTTCAAGTACAAAAACTTCATTACAAAAATTTCCAATACAAAAACATCATTGCGAAAATTTTCAGTACGAAAACATTATTACCAAAATTTCCAGAACGAATTCTTCATTACAAAAATTTAAAAAAAAATATTACAAGAAACATGAAAAACACCAATATGAAAGATTTTTTAAAAAAAAATTCATAATAGATGTACCCCCCCTATGAAAAGGTGTTAATTACTATTAGGAGAATTATTCCACAAGAAGTTAATAAAGGAAGATTAACTCACGGTTATAATTCCTAACTTCTGTTTAATGTATTCAAATCTATCAGGGGGTAATTATTTTGTGAAAATATCAGCAAGATGATCTTGTGTTCTGATACACTGAAGAATGATATATCCTTTAAGTGTGTGATCCCTAAGGAAGTTATGCCTAATGTCTATGTGCTTTGAATGAGAGTGATGTGCAGGGTTTTTACTAAGGGAAATGGCACTTTTGTTATGACACAAAATTTGAGTTTTAGTAAAACACAAGCCATAATATGTGAGTGTGTATTGCATACACAACACTTGAGCACAACAACTTCTAGCTGCTACATATTCAACTTTAGTAGTGGAGAGTGTTACAGAATGATGCTTTTTTCATGACCAAGAAACTATTGAATCGTCTATGAAATGACAAGTTCCGGATGTACTCTTTCTATCCATTCTACATCCACCAAATTCAGCATTTAAAAATCTCTTTAAAACAAAATCATTTCTAGAAGTATAAAATAGTCCGAGAATAATTGATCACATTAAGAAGCGAAAAACTCTTTTCACTATCTTTAAATGAGATTCCTTAGGATTGGATTGATATCATGCACATAAGAATACTGAAAACATCAAGTCTGGTCGACTAGCTGTTAAGTAAAGTAGACTTCCTATTATACCTCTAAATGATGTTTGATCTACTGGTTTCCCAGCTTCATCAAGATCAAGGGTTTTCGAGGTACCAATAAGAATAATTATACTCTTGGTGTTGTCATACACATACTTTTTTAGTATATTTTTAATATAAATATTATGGGATATGTTGATTCCTTCTGGTTTTTGAGAAATTTGAAAACCAAGGATAACTGTTAACTCACCCATCATACTCATTTCAAACTCAGATTTCATTAGATCCGCAAAAGAATTAGTTATAGATTGCTGAGTTGAAACAAATATAATGTCATCATAATACATTTGAACAATCAAAACAGTTTTCATGACATCCATTATAAAAATTTTTGGATCTTCATGTCCCTTAACATAGTTATTTTCAAGAAAAAATAATGTAAGTCTATCGTACCAAGCTCATGGGGCTTGTTTAAGGCCATAGAAAGCTTTGTCAATTCTAAAAACATGATCAGGAAGTTTTGTATCTTCAAATACAGGAGGTTTTTCAACAAAAACATTCTCTTGAACACAACCATTAATGAAAGCACATTTAACATCTATTTGAAAAAGTTTTAAATTTATTATTACTGCAAATGTGAGTATAATATGAATAGATTCAAGTCTAGCTACTGGAGAATAGGTTTCTTCATAGTCTATTACTACTTGTTGATTATAGCCTTTAGCAAATAATCTAGATTTATTTATAACAATGACTCCTTTTTCATCACATTTATTTTTGAAGACCCATTTTACTCCAATAACAGAAGTTTCCTTTGTTCTTTCAACTATGTTTTAGGCTTCATTCCTTTCAAATTTATTTAGTTCATCTTTCATGGATTTAATCCAATATTCATCACCAAAAGATTCATCAGTGATTTTTTTGTTCTAATTGGGAACGGAATTCTAGATGTTCTACTTCATTTCATAATGAACATCTAGTCCTTACAGGTTGATTAACGTCTCCAATGATACTATCACTGGGAGGATTCCTTATAAAAAACTGATTGGGTTTTGTAAAACCTGTTCATCAACATAGGGTAGGAAATATTCTGGGGTAAATATTTCAGACGTATCTTTTTGAACATTTTTCTTTTCAGAAGGATTTCCAATCAAAGGTTGATAATCAGTTTTTGAAAACAGATCCGAAGAAGTAGGTTGGGGTTGTTTGAATACAAAAGGATCAGTTTCATCAAATTTTACATGTACTGTTTCTTCAACAGTGCAAGTGTTTCTGTTTAAAACTCTATAAGCCTTAGAAGTTGTAGAGTAGCCTAAGAAAATTTCTTCATCCGATTTTGGTTTAAATTTATGTAAGTTATCTTTAGTATTCAGAATGAATGATTTTCATCCAAAAACCTTAAAGTAGGAAAGTCTAGGTTTTCTACCACACCATAACTCATAAAAATATTGATTAAGAAAAGGTCTAATTAAAACTCGATTTATAGTATAACAAGCAGCACTTACAGCTTCAACCCAAAAATGTTTGGTAACAGAATACTCACTCAAAAAGGTAATATTTATCACTTAAATAATTATATTTCTTCTATCAAAAACACCATTTTTTGAGGTGTTATGGGTGATAAAAAGTTGTGAGTAATATCTTTTTTACAACAAAAAGTTTCAGAATTAGAATTTTGAAATTCTACTCCATGATCACTATGAATAGTTTTCAATGGAAGGTTTTTATGACTTTTAACATGGGATCATATGGTTTTTAAATAATAAAAATCATTAGAATTATTTCCTAGAAAATAGACCCATGTAAATCCAGTGTAATCATCAACTAAGACAAATACATAATACATGCCCCCAATGCCTCCAGTTTGTGTTGGACCAAAAATATCCATGTGCACCAACTGTAGTGCATCAGCTGTTGAGACTTCAACAATTGATTTAAAACTTGATTTATATTACCTTCCAAAATAAAAAGGGTCACAAAATTTTGAAGAATCAAATCTACGCTCTGGTAGATCCTTAACTAAACCAATTTTTCACAATTTTTATAAGTTTCTATGGTTACATAGTCCTAACATTCTATGCCACAACCAAGAATGATCTTCCAATGCACTAAGGCAAGGTAATTCTTGGCTTCTATGGTCTTCTATGTTAAAAGTGTATACATTCTCTTGCCTATGGGAAAAAATAATAAATTCTTCCTTGTAATCTTGTAATAATAACTTATCATTCATTAAATTCACAAGTTATCCTTCATCACATAATTATCTTCTACTGGTGAGATTGTGCTTAAGAACTTTAACAAAAAAACATTTGAAATCAAGGTTTTTCCAAGAAGAACAATGTTACCTATACCAATAATTTCTCCTAGAGCATTATCTCTGAAAGTTAGTTTTCCTCCTTTCAGCATGATAATCTTTTCAAAATTTCTTTTGTTACCAGTCATATTCCGGGAACATCCACTATCCATGTAAAAATTATTTCTTTTGATACATTCCCTATTTTCCTAAAAATAAGTAAAATTTATGTTTTCGGAATCCAGAATTGCTTGGATCCAGAATTGTTAGACAACAAAATTTTGGTTATCCACATTTGGTTAGAAAAATATGTTTTATGAAACCCAAGAGATTGAACTCTATTCAAGGAATAGTTTCTCTTCCAATGACCACCACATTGACACTATGTGCAAAAAGGGGCTCTATAAGGAACAAAATAGTTGTTTTTGAAAATTGGTTTTTGGTGAGTATAACATACTACAGTAGTGTTTCCTTGAGGTTTAATTTGAGAATACATATTATCAAAATTTTCCTTCCCAGAGGAAAATTTTGAAATTTTTTTTTAAGATAAAATATTTTAGATTTCAGTCTAATGACTAAATTCCTATCCTAAGGAATCATTTTTTTAGAGTTATATTTTTCCACAAAAATGTTCATCTCCAAAATAGTATTCTTAACATCATTAGAATGTTCTTCTTTATCAGAATTTACTTTCTCATGGTCTTTAGAATGTTTTTCTAAAAGACCTTATTTGTCTCTAAGATTTGTTGTAAGATCAGAAATCTCTTTTGTAAGAATTTCTTCCCAAGTATTTACCTTGCCTAATTTCGTAGAAATTTTACAATTTTTTGCTTCAAATAACTTGGCTAATCTAGATACTTATTCTTATGAAGGTTTTTCATTTTATGAAGATGAAGTATCTTCATTAGAAGTACTATTTTTAGAATAGTAATTCTTACCAAGAGATAAATTTTTTAAAGCCTCGAGAGAGCCTACCATGGCCATAAGACATGTATGTTGGAAAGAAGTAGTAATAATGAATCCCATATTTTTCTGAGCTGATAAATCATATTCCAAAGATTGGATTTTGGAAGAGTCTCCCCAGCTAGCACTCCATGTAGTATTAGCTTTCACGACATTCTTAGCTTTAGCTTTGTAAAACATCTTCCTTTTCCTTTCAGAATGCCTCTCTTTTCTTTCATTATTTTTAATCAATGAAAAATACAGTCTTACGTGTCCACTTATCTTGCATTCATAGCATGTGACCTCCCTATCTTTCTTAACTTTCCTTTATTTCTTCTTATACCTGGATTGGAAATTTCTCTGTCCAGCTATCTTGTTCATTCTTCAAGAAATATTAGCTAACTTGTTTTCTAAGACATACTCTCACTAGATTCGGATTGGATAGTAACCTTCTTAGACTTGGATCTTGTTACTCATTTAGGAGTCTTAGATTTCATTTGATTTGAAGTTATTGTAAAAGCAACACTACCGTTCCATTTATTCTTCTTTAGGTTATTAACATCTCTCTTCATTCTAGTTTCATGTTGAAGAAGAGTTCTAAATAGTTCATTAAGAGAAATTTGAGTAACCTTTTTGTTCTCATCAATTGATATCCTCTTTGATTCCCACTCAATAGGAATAATATCTATAATTTTATCCACAAGGGCCTCATCATCCAAATATTTTTCTCCCATTTATTGTAAGTTTTTCATGATAGTCATAATACTTTGATGTGCTTAGCTTACAGGTTCTCCAAAAGGAAAATTAAAGCCATGATACTCAGCTCTCAACATATCTCTTCTTGTCTCTATGACTTTGGATGTACCAAAATGAGTAACTTCATGTTTCTTCCATATACATTTAGCTATTTCACTAGATGAAATTTGGATATATATGTTTGTAGTCATTAAACATAGTAAAGTGTTGTGTACCTTATAGTTGAGTTGGTAATCATGATTTTCTTGATTAGTAAAAGCACTAACTACATTGTCAGGGATTTTATATCCACCAGAATGCATGAAAAAATTATCTACCCCAGTATTGATAATGAAAGTCTTCATATGATCTCTCTAGTATTCATAATAATTACCGTAAAAAATTAGTTTTCTAGTAGGATTTAAGTTGTCGATAATACCAATATTTAGACATCCATCCTTAAGAAAATATTTGAAACAGAAACTTGTTTGAAGTAAAAGTTTGTAAATAAGAGAAAATATTCAAAGCAAGAAAAATTGTATCTCTAATCAAAATGTGAATCTGAACTATGATTCTGAAAAATAGATTATGAAAAGTATGACTCCAAAAATATGAATCCGGAAATATCAATACGATAAATATCTTCTGAATCTAATTATGAGATTAATTCAGATTGGACCAAACCCTCGGATACCAATTGTTAGGATGGTATGAATCTCAATATGATATAATCTGTAATACGAAATGTAGGATCGAAATAAAAATGAGATTCTTAGATACAAGAGGGGGGTGAATTGTACAATTTTAAAATTCCTCTAAGAAATTTTAGAATGGTTATGTTTAACAAAGATAAACAAGATAATTCACCAGACATCTATGAATACTAAAGACTTTCTAGATTTTAGAATAGTGATTCTAGAAATGGAACTCAACAAAATTTACAAGGATTAAGATTATACCCTAAATAGTATAGAATCTAACTATATTAGAGTATAAGTACAAAAGTATAAGATAAGTATACTTTCCTTATAAATACAAAATGCGGTGGAAAAACAGGTAGTAATACAACAAGTAATAAAACAATAACCCTTTTAACCCATAGAGAAGGGTATCCAACAACCTTGGATAAAGGTCACTTGATTTATAAATTAAAACAAGTCTATCTTACCCACACCAGGGTATGCCCTCGATACGAAGATCTGAGTCTGTCTTGATATCCCCGCAATCCCTCAACTATAAGGTAGTAAACACCTCTGTCTTCCTCAGCAAGGAAGCCCTAAACTTAAAGGTGTTGGAACCTCTTTCTTTCTATCCCCGGAAGCCCTCGATGGTAATCAGCAACAATCAGAGTTGCATGAAGCAAGTCTACACAAGGAAAAGTTTGAACAAGTTGTCCAAACATTCTTGTATGAAGCATTGAGAGTTGATAAGAGACTCACTCTATAGAAATCACTTCAACAACATTTAAGCACAGATCTCAAAGATGTTTCAAAGTTGTGTTTTCAACTTTCAAATGAGCTCCTATTTATAAGAAAACCTCCAATGGTTATCTCCCTCCTCCAACAGACATATTTATCCTTGAATTTCTGAGGCACATTTACACGGGTCACTCATCCAACGTTTAGTCAATAACTGAAAGAACGACATTATTTTGTAATGAAAAAAGTCTAATTATATGAAAAAATGAAGTACGGAATGTAAGAAACCAAATGTTCGGAGTCTAACCAAAAATGGAATTGGTAGTATATAATAAAGAGATATTCGGATTCTGATTTATAGGAATTCAGAAACAGAATTCCGTAGAAATCCTGAGTCTGAATTTCTTAGGAAATTTGGAGTCTGGTTTCACTAGAATTCAGAATCTGAACTTACAGAGTTCGGAGTCGAACTTATAGAAGTTCAGAGTCAAACTAGTAAAAGTTTGGTGTCGAACTCATAGAAGTTCGGAGTCTAACTAGTAAATGTTTGGAGTCAAACACATAGATGTTCAGAGTCGAACTATATAATGTTCAAAATTGAACTTTATGAGACATGGTATTCGGAATTCGGAGTAGAACATCATTAGAGTTAGTATCCATAATTCGGAGTGAAACTTCATTAGATTTCGTATCCAGAATTCGGAGTTGAACTTAATTAGAGTTCGTATCCAGAATTTGGATCCTAAAACAGAATTCTTCATCTCTAAGTATTATATGATTCCGAGGATTTAGGTATGAATCCGATTTATATACTTAAGAAAAATATTGATATGAGTAATGAAAATATGATAGGGGTAAATTCCGTTGAGAATAAAATTTTCCTGATAGAAGTAAATTATAAATTTACTTAAGTATAAGGTGTTTGTGATTTTCCAAACAAGTAGGAATGGAAAAGTCATAAGGAAAACCATATTGACTCAACACCCTTACATCTGCATATGGTACCCTAGGGAACACATGAAAAAAGGGATGAGGCCAAATTCCTAATAACGGAATGAACATAAGAATGCAGATTATGTACACGAATTAGGATGTATGACTTAATGATATTAAATTACTCAAAAATATGAAATAATATCATATAAACATATTATCATATAAAAATTGAATCAATAAATGTGGAAAAATAATAAAACATTTTTTATAACGGGTCAAGGATAACATTCAATCGCATTTTCCATTATAGTACAGGTTAAGGAAAACTACCAATCCCATTTCGAATCGCATCACATGAGACAAAACATTACCCAATTAATTAATGCACTCTCTAGGTTCACCCATCTCAAACTTTTCGTGAATATTCTTTGCTCACAAATAATCATACATAATTAACCATAAATAACCACAATGGAATCCATGCAAAGAATTGTGTGTCAAAATAATGACATAAGGCATAACCAGTGCCTGTATAGTGAAGGTGTCAATGAAAAACTGGGATTAGAACATTCCTGGAAGTTCACAAAGTGAAATATGAATATAACATAGTGTTTCATGTCAAAAATAAGTTACAACAAATAAGAAATTAATTTGACAAACATTATCATTAAAACATATTTGTGAGCTTTTACAGAAAATACAAAATATCCAATAAATTAAAAATGAATAAAATCATTTATATAAACCATATTTTAACTAAGAATTTTTTCATTATAAAATGGTTGATCTTATAAAGATGATGGAGGTTTAAAAAAGAGGAAGAGAGCAGTTGAAAATGGGTAAAAATTCAGGAAGTTTCCTTATAACATGTTTTCTTAACAAAATATCCTATCAGCGGAATGTTTTAAAAACATTTATATCCCCAAAAGAGATTGATAAAAGGGTCTTTATAAATGAATTCTTACATAAAAATGGAATTTAAAAAAGTACATAAATAGATAAGATAATGCTATTTAGATATAATGAAAGATATGTAAACTTGAAAGAACAAAGAAGGATTGGGTATAATTTGTTATGATTTCTCAACAAGGTTTCAGTAGTAACAAAGGGGGATTGATGAGAAAGAAAAGGGGTTTTTATAACTTATACATCAAGAGGTCATAATTGGGGAGGTGTGTAATCATAACCCATATTTAGTGATTACAAATAATATGGCATAAGATAGATTACATATTTATTAAGAGTGAAATACAGTGGATCCCTTACCATAAGTCCAGTGGTGTTCTTCACTTATTATTAATGACTTTAATAAAAAAAAATAAGATTTATTAATTAATAATTACATAACCTATTCTAAAATTAATTGATTTAGTGTAACCCTTTCTAGTTCATTCATGAAATTTTTGATTGTTTATAAGGTTCAGTTTAATTGTTTAGGTCAGATTGCTTCCTTGGTATTAATGACCAGTTCTTGTTTGGTGAAACATATAGGATGAATGTGATTTTTTAATTGAATTCATATGTTATTAGTGGAAAACCTGGAGATTACATGGTTTTGATAAATAATTTGGTTATTGGGATGGATGATGAATAAATATATTAAACCGTAGTGATAACAATTTTTGTTAACCTATGGGTTTGATTAAAATGATCATGTTTTTCATTAGAACATAATGAAATTTGTACAAAAAGGATTATAAAAACATAAATAAGATATATTACATATATAATAATTTGTTTGAACAGTAACACAAATTATTCCATGACCAGAATTAAATATGATAACATAAATTGATAAATAGTTGTCCCTGAATGTGTTAAAGTTACAAATCTCAAATAGTGATTTCATTTAATTAAAATAAATTACTGGGAAAGGTGGGAAGTAATGAAATATCCTATTATCATAACAATATTCTAGTACATGTATGCAACTAGAGTTATCACACCATTTGGGGGAAGGAAATCTTGTAAAAACATGTATATCCTCAAAAGAGAGTGATGAAAGGGTCTTTATAAATTAATTTTTGAAAATAAAACATCATTTATAATAAATAAAAAAATAGATAAGATAATTAAAATTTCATATAAATAATTATAAGGCAACCAGAAATAACACAGAAAGTTTGGGTTGAATATGTTACGGTTTATCGTCATGATGTGAGATGTAACAAAGAGGGAATGACGAGAGAGAAAAGGGTTTTTTCATAACTTTTAAATCATGAGGGAAGTATGTGGGAGGTGCGTAATCATACCCTATTGTTAGTGATTACAAATAAAATGGAATATCACAGAGGACATCTTGAGTAAGATTTAAATGGAAAGGATCCCTTACCTTATATCTAGTGGTGTTCTCCACATATTATTAATGAAATGAATAAAAAAATTTCGTTAATAAATTAATAATTCTATAATCTCTTATATAAGTAATTAATTGAGTTTAATCATTTTTATTTCATTCAATATATGTTTGATTGGTTGGTTATAAAGTTCAATTTCATTGTTTAGGTATGTTTTCTTCCTTGGTTTTAACGATCAGTTCATGTTCAGATAAAAACATAGGATGAAAGGGATTTTCAAGAATTTTATTAGTAATTTTTATTGAAATACATTTTTATTACATGGTTAAAATAATTAATTTGGTAATAGGGAGGGAATATGAAATATTATTTAAAATCACAGTGATAACTGTTTTGGATAATAAGTGGTTTTGATTACAATGAACATGTTTTTGTTTATAACATTATACAATTTTTACAAAAAGGAATAAATAACCTTAACAAGGATATAATAAATATATAATAGTCTAGTTATATGATTACAAATATAGATTCATGACCAAAATTACTGATAACAGAAATTGATTAACCACTGTCTTTGAATGTGTTAAATTTACACATCTCTAATATTGTTTTCATTTCATTCAAATAAATCATGGGAAAATGACAGAAGATAATGAAATATCCCATCAGCATAACAATATTTATGTACATTTATGTTACTGGAGTTATAATACCATTCGAGTGAAGGGAGTTGAGGAAATAAATAAGAAAAGAACAGAACATTAAATAAATAAAATAATTGGAAAGAGGAATTTTCCTTTTAATTATTATAACTCCTTTCAGAAACACTTAAGGGTAATGGTTTGGGTATTTTTAAGATACTTGGGGAATTTGGAAATGACAAAGGATATTGGAGAGAGATTTGGGTAAAATATTGGCGTGGGAATAGTCTTTAAAGGAGTGAATAGAAGAGGGAGTGGTGGGGTGTTAGAGTTGATGAGATGAGGGTTATCATAATATTATAATATTTTTCTTATTAATTTACTCAGGACCCGAAATAGAGATGATTTTATGACCATGAATAGTAATAAATTCATGTATGTTCTAATAAATGGACATTTTTATGATCTATGACTCATGCGTGATGTTGAAATTTAGGTTTTAGAGTTTATCATGAATTATCAGATATTATTAATCATAAAAATTTAATGTATTTATGAAAAATCTAAAAAAAATCATCCTTACCATTTTTGAACGTGTTGAATCCAAAAATGAAGTCCATTTGTCAAAAATTATATTTAAAATATGATTATTATATATTTAATTACAATCATAATTTATTATTAATAAACTAGTTTTAAAATATTCATTTATTTATTGTATAATATAGGTAAAACATAATTTCACTTCAATGGTAATTTTATACTATCGTAGGTAAGGTAACTATTCATTAGGTTATATCACAATTAATAAGGGTATGTTACTATTCATAAGGGTTGGTTACTATTCACTAAAAATCATCTTTTTCATAGCGGACTCCAAATATATTACTGATTGCAACCCCGTATGCCAGATTTTTGAAATTACAAGCACATAGTTGAAAAACATATGTTTAGAGGGATCATAAAACATATTAGTTCATTATGTTGTGATTTTATGTGATTAAATGATATAATTATAAGAAATGAATTTCCCTTAAGAATTATGGGTCGTTTAATTCTTCCCCCATTATAAAATTTCACCATCGAATTTTTTTTCTATTCTACTCCATAAATAGTTGCAGGTTCTTTTCCTTCATTACCACCATTAGTTCCCATTTTCCCCTGTGTACTTTTGGTTTTACCATAATACATTGACTAGGTGAGAAGCCTTGTTATAAAGAACATTATCCCTATGATCCAAGATCTTCACAGGCAACTTTTCATAAGAAAGATCATCCTCAAAAAATTACTATATCTGAAGAGAGTACATGTGAAGGGTCTGGTATGTACTTTCTTAAGAGGGATACATGAAATGCAACATGTTATTTGGCCACGACATGTGGAAGTTAAAGAATATAAACCACGGCTCTGACTCGATCAAGGATCTCAAAGGGGCTGATGTGCCTAGGATTTAACATCCCTTTATTTTCAATCCTAATGATGTTCTTCCATGTAGATATGCATAGAAATACCATGTCCCCCACTTTGAACTCAACATCTCATGGACTATAATCGGTATAACTCTTCTGTCCACATTGGAATGCCTTGATATGTTGCTAAATAGTTTTCACCATATCCAATAATTTTTTGACCACTTCAGTTCATATAATCTTAAGCCCACTGGCTTTATCCCAACACGCTGGTGTTCTGCACCTTTTCCCAAAAATGGCTTCATATGGAACCATTTGAATTTTCGAGTGGAAACTGTTTTTGTAGGAGAATTCATCCAGTGTAAGATAATGGCCCCATCCTCCTTTGAAGTCCATAGATTATGCTCTCAACATATCTTTTAGTGTCTGGACATTTCGTTTTGATTGTTCATCAGTTTAAGGATGGTAGGTCTTACAGAAGTTTCTTTCAATTCATAGAGGATTTTGGATAAGTTTCCAAAATATAGAGGTGAATATTAGATCTATATTGGATACTATAGAGTTTGGTACTCTTTGCATCCTTTCAACATTCTTTATGTAAATTTTAGAAAGATGATCCAATGAGATGACATCTCAGATTGTAATAAAGTGAGCTATCTTCATAATACGATCCACAACGACCCATATATCATTGTATCCTCTGGATTTCCTTGGAAGTCCAGTGACAAAGTACATGGTAATGTTCTCAAACATCCATGTTGGTACAGGTGGTGTTTTTATATCCCCCTTAGCCTTTTTCCTCTCAGCCTTCACATGATGACATACTATGCAATATTATGTATATATTTCAATCTCCCTCCTCATATTTCCACACCAAAAAATTTCTCAGAGATCTCGAAACATCTTCTTTATCCTTGGGTGAATAGAGACAATTTGGCTATGTTATTTATTAAGAAGATCAATCATTATATATGGATTAGATGGTTGAAATAATTGAGGCCCAAATATGAGGACCCTTTCCTCACTCTCTTTTGGGGATATTCAGAATTTTAAAATACTCCATCCTTAGAAATATCCTATAAGCATACATGTATTAATGGAACTTCCCAAATATTTAACCAATTTCTAGTTCACTATATACTTTTTTTAAGCAAAAATTGTGTTTATAAAATAAATCTTTTTATTATAATTTTTTTTTCAAATCTAGTTTTATATAAAAAATTTCATGTTTTCTATTTAAAAGTCCCCATAGTATTTTCATTCACAACACACATAATGTTTTTAATGATAATGTTTCACAAATATATTTTTTATATATTTTCATTATATTTAGAATTACAGACCATTTTAAATTTCTATTTTACCTTATGAACGTCCATGTATGTTCTAATACCTTTATTTCATGGAGACATTAATGATACGCCCAGTGGTTGTTCTTTTCGTCATGATTTTGGTGCCCAATTTTTTTTCCATGCGTACCCTTATGTTTATGTATGGTTGATTATGTTTGATTATTTATATTGCATGAATATTCATGAAAATTTTGATATGGGGGCGCCTAGATAGCTTTCCAATGAATTGGGTAATGTTATGTATCATGATATGAGATTCGAAATGGGATTGGCATTTAGCCTTGACCATACTAAAATGGGAAACATGATTGGCGTTTAGCCACGACTCATACTATAATGGGAAACGAGATTGGAGGTCATCCTTGACCCATACTAATGACTTGTTTTATGATTATGCCACATTTATAAGATTCAATGTTTAAATGATTCCATGTTTATATGATATGATTTCATATGTTCCATTACTTTGGTATCATTATGTCATACCTATAACTCATGTTATTATGATTTATTCTTATGTTCATTCACTTACTAGGCTTTTCAACTAATCCCTTTGTTCTTGTGTTCCCCAGGATTCCCTATGAAGCTATAAAGGCTCAATGGATATTGGGATCTCTTTACAGAGATTAAATAATGAAGTGTTTTAGCCTAATGTTTTTTGTTTTATGTGCATATTCATCAATGACACTTCACTGCAATATCCTTGGCCTGCACTCTAATGTTTAATTATGCTTAAAAATTATTTTTGGTGAATTTTAACCCAGCTTATGAATATTAACATATCCTTATGAATAATGATATACCCTAATAAATAGTAACCTTACATATGACAGTAAAAATAAATTTTCAAGTGAATTTACGATGTACCTATATTTAATAATAAATAAATGAATATTTTAAATAATTTTTTAAAAATAAATTATAAAATCATAACTTATTATTAAAAAAAGTTTTTAAATATTCATTTACTTGTTCTTAAATAAAGGTATATAAAAAATTAACTTGAATATTATATTTTTATTATCATAGGAAAGGTTACAATTCATTAGCATATATTAGTATCATAATTGTTTGTTACTATTCAAAATTGTAGGATATTATTCACCAAAAATCAATAATTTTTATTGGATTCCAAATAACATACCAATCACAACCATTTATGTCATATTTTTGACATTCCAAACATAAATGTGACAAACCTTTGTTTAATGGCCACATAGTACATAGTAGTCCTCTATGTTATTATTTAATGTGATGAAATGAAATAATTATAGAAAAGGAATTCCAATAAAAATCATTGGGTCTTTATATTCTTCCCCCTAATGATACTTCTCCCCCAAAATTTTATTTTACATTCTACACTATAAACATGTACGAGACCATTTTTTCATTTCCTCCTCTATATCCCATGTTTCCTCGTTGTAAATGCTGTTTCACCATAGTAATTTGACCGGGCGAGTATTCTTGTACTGTAGATATTTATATCTTTGATCCATAATAATAAATTGATACACCTCATAGGAAAGATCATCCTCCAATTGTACCACCTCCTAAGAGAGTAATGTGAAGGGACTGATCTGTACTTCATTATGAAGGATACAAGAAAGAAATCATGGACTTTGGCCAGGGTAGGTGGATGTGATAGTTGATATGCTATAGCTTCGACTATATTATGTATCTTGAAGGGTCTTTTGTACCTAGTAATTTAATTCTCTTTCTTTCCAAGCCTCATGACCTTTTTCCATGAAGATATGCGTAAAAATACCTTGTCTTCACACCCTGATGCCAAAAGCCCTGATGTCTATGCATAAATATACACAATGAGACAATTTTTGTATAAAAATTAATGTTGAATAATGACAAATTTTTTATATTAACACACTGGCATCATGGTTTCTAGGGTCGGGGCGTGACAGAGTACTATTTATTATTTCTACGCCAAGAAATATATTTGTAATATCTAACAACATATGAAATTAAATTTAAATTTTCATGGGATAAAACATTATGTTAAATTAGTATTATATATATATATATATATTATGTTATAGTTTCCTATCTCAGTTAAATGGGATCTGAATTAGAGTGAGTTTATTAGGGTATTAATTAATAAATTTCTTGTGGATTAGTATTTATTTGGAATACATAATATATTTATAGTTGATTTTGAGAAGCATAGTTTTTAATCAATAAGTATATATAAATTATTTTATCTTTGTATTATTAAATGGGAAAAACTAAGTGACGTGAGCTTATTGTTTTTTGTTTACTAGAATAATTTGATTTGTGTATGAGTGAGTGGTAAGTTATATTTGGTAAAGAAAATTATATATTGTAGACTACTATACTAGGTCTTTAAAAAAATATGTATTATATTTATTAAAAATTATGTAACATAAAGAATTTACATTTTCAGTTTATATTTTAATTTAAATTACAACAATAAATTTTAATTCTAAGTTTGGTTTCAATTTTAAACTATAATATAATCATATTTCTGTAAATTAAAAATATATTGTTGTCATACAAATTTTACTAAAATTTATTATTTAATTGAAATATATTAATAAAAACATTTTTTATCATTTTTTTAATTTATTATTTATTAATAAAATGTATATTATATTACATAAATTAACATCTTAATATGATAAAGGCTTAGAGATTTTTTATGTTTTCATATTATAAATTTTATCTGTGGATGGGAGAATAAAATGTTAATATCCTAAATAGATATTTAGGTTATAGATGAGGGTTGATAAATTATTTGAATAGTTTCTTAAAAAATAAAATCTTACTTTATATATGAAATTGACATGGAATATAAAATTAAACACTACAATCATTCAATAAATTGTCATTAAAATCAAAATGAACATGTGAATTCCTTGGTAATGGATAATAAAATCAACCAACATAATAACTAATCATTTCATCATATAATAGAAACACTATTAAGAATATAAAACATCAATTAATCCATAACTTTATGTTTCAAAAAATTAATGAATATTTTAAAACTATAGGAGAATATAGTCAAAATGATAACATATTAGTGGATGATTTTTATTGATTAACACTATGAAAAACATATCAAATAAAACACCAACCTTTTATTAATTTATCTAATATTTAAATAATTAATTATAGAAAGTATGTTCTCTATAACCGAAACATTTTTTTAATAATTTTTACAATATCAAGAGCCTATTTGGAATTAAAATAATAAAATTTGCAGGATATTGGAATTTTTTCATGATGAATTTACAAAGGATAATATCCTTTAATGATGTTATTTTATGAATAATGGTTATTATTAGTCATGGTATCAGATATAAAAATATACAAGCATGCCTTTTTTATTAAATTTCATACAAGGGAAATGATTCTAATAGATAAGAGTGTAATTTTTTTTTCATCTCGATGAAATTAATCAAATAATGATACTAGTATAAATAAATAATTTTCAATGCTAAAAATAAGAATATAATTACATTCATGACATAATGTTAGTTTTTTTAAAATAGTGATTGAGAATATTGTTTTTGGAATAAAAAAATGAACATGTGAAGTGGAATGCATTGGAAAAAAATATGAGTTCATTTTATATTTAAGACATTGAAAATCATGCAATACATTTAATTCAATTCATATAAATTCACTTATATTCATATAAATATATATATTTGGGATTGGAATATTGTCGATTCAATACCTTTTTGACTTTTCATAGAAAATAATACAGAGGTATGATTATTTTGGCCTCTTATAGTTTTCTTCCATAGATGTTTATGAAAAATAATTCATTTACTATATCAATAATATTTATGAGTAAAAAAATTCTCAAAAGTAACATTGATATCCGTCATTAGCCTGTAATCTAAGCATTATAGTTTTATTTGAAATATGGTGTTTAAATATATGATTAATCTTCCAAAAAATTTTAAAATGGAAACTAAAATAATGTGGACGATTAGTTAAAATCCAAAACTAGTAATTCTTTCTGTTAAAACATACACACTATATTATCATATCCTATTTTTAACATCAATTTTAATCCTCATCTATGAACTTATACAAATTTATTTTTCCAACTATATTCATCGATATATTGATATATCTAAATAATATTAGTTTGAAACCTCTATTTCAATGTCAAAAAAATTATGGATATAAATACAGTTATTAAATTGATCAAACATCTGGGTAAAATTAAAAAATAACATTTGTGATTTTTAAAATAATTTTAGTTTAAAGAATTCATTTAAGGTTTTCATACTTAATTAGATATTAGAGGAACATAACAATTGTAATAAAATAAAATATTTTTCAATATTATGTATTTGGAATTTAATCGATTACATCACAATCCTAGAGTTATTTACATTTAAAATAATTTGTTTGATTATTTGTCATATATAATGCTTATTGAGACCGAGAAATAAAAGGATCCTCTAAATCCTAATAAGTATATATAATAATTTAATAACAATCTATATATGTGGGATAATATGAATGAGATGTATTTGAAAAAAAATTATTAAATTTAAATGTAGTAAAAATATATTTCCCATCAATGATTAAATAAATGCGAATATCCTAAATGTATATTCAAGTCACACTATAAGATGTTGTTATTTTAGTCATTGATAATTAAATGGATTCAAAATTCATGAAATACATATTCTAATTATGTTTTTTCTAAATTTTTAAATTTGATTTTTTTTAATAAAGATTATTTTCTTAATTATAACTCACTTTTAAACATTATTTAGAGGTATTTTTCATATTACCGAATGAAATTTCTTTTAGATAAAATTTAGGACCTAATAGTTTGATAGCCTTCATTCATGTATGATTTTCCACTATTTTTTTCACAATGATTGTTCATTTGAAAACTAATTTGTTTAATGAATAATGTATTAGAGGAAACATATAATTTTTATTGATGTATCCCACTGATATGTAAATTTTCATAACTTTATAATCATTAATGAAGATTAATATAATTTTCAATATATATGAAATATACTAATTAATTTCATAATTTCATTTAATATATATATTAAAAAATTATATTCATGTAAAAATTAAACCTAATGTATAAGAATATATTAATGATTAATCTACATCTAAGAGTAATTATCCTTTTTATCAAGGTATTTTCATTAAAGATATATACGATCCAATCATGTAGTATTTTTTGATGATAGTAAAGTTCGATCGTAAATGAAAAATAAATAAATGATCATTCAAATTTTTGGTTGAAAATATGATAATTTCTCTCTATATTCAATGATAGATTTGTATTTAATATAATATGAATATTTCTCATCCATATATCAATTTTTTTGAGAACATTAAAAAAAATTCTTTAGAGTTGAATTCAAAATGAGGCAGAGATAATAAATTTTATTAACATATAATTTTTCTAATTGTTTTCACATATTGTTCTTTTTTAATCTCGTAAATATTTTTAATATGATGATAAATATAAAATGTATGTGATCATAATTTAGAAAAAAAATTATTGATTAGTAATTTTGATAATTGTTCTATATTACTAGACGATTTTAATTAATTTTCAGTGGTTATTTTTTATAATTCTATGAGTTTAATGATTAGAATATTATTATTTTCATGTTCTAGACTATACATTATGACGATGGATTAAAGAAACATAAAAATAATAATGTTTTAAAATGGGGTTCTATTGATAGTTAGTTGATGATATCAGGTTAAATTATTTTGGGAAATTTGTTGTTGTGTTTTTCGAATGCATGATGGTCAATATTAAGAGGTGTATAAGGAAAAATAAATAATGTTTAATGTAATATATTTACCCTAGCTGAAAAATATTTTTTTGATCTATATATTGTTTTATTACTAATATAAAATGGTATATTATATGAGCGATATTGTAAATGAAGGGTGTGGTGTTTCTTGCCACATTGAACTAGGAGATATGTATGATATGGGTGATGAATGTGAATTAATTTGTGATAGTCAACCACCAAACAAAATATTTTTTTTTCTTCTTAATGATATTGAAAAATTCATTCTTATGAGCATAGGTGAGGACCAGGTAAAATAATTTCTCCACATTAGAGAAGATGATTATAATATTAGTAAAAAAGTATATAATAATTGTAAGATAAAATTATAATGTCTTATTTGATATTTAATTTTATAAATATGAATATATTTATATATATTAAAATAAAAGAATTATCTAAATTTGTAACACCCAAATGTATTAAATATATTTCATTTAAAATTAATATAATTTTGTTAATATAGTATGTTTCACACATGAAGGGGGTTTACATAAAACATGATATTCTATTAAAATATTATTTAAACAGTAACATTATTTCCAAAATGATAAATTAGATTGTATGAAAAAACCCACTATATTATTAAAAATATATAGTTAATTTATATAGAAAATACAGGTATTGATAATAACTAAAAATAATGTTCATTTAGAGAAAAATGATATGTTTTCTGAAAAAAAATGATTATTTTTCTACAAATATTCTTCATTTCATTTTTCGCACATAATTTTTTATTAAAAATTTTAAATTTCAAAAAGAAATTTTTTAACATAAACATAATTTTATAAATAATTTAATAAAATTTATCCTATGGTTATACTTTTCTTTTTTATGAAAAGTATCATTTTTTGAGGAATAAATATAAATGTAGAATTTTAATTGAAAATAACATTTCCATTTAAAAAATATTCAATGTTAAAATATAATTGAAATTGGATTCAAACTATAAATAATTATATTATTAATATAATAATTTTATTTATTTAATTTTAATCTCTTTTATATTGAATTATTATATAAAATTATTGTAAAATATTCAATATTTTCTCTTTGAAAATATTATATATCATCAAATATTCTTGGTTATATTTTTACTATATTTTTTCAGTTATATGATTATAATTTTGAAAAGTTATTTGATTATTTAAATCATATTTGTTTTATATTATCTAACATAGTAAAAGTAAATTTTTTACGAAAATGGTTAGATAAAAAATGAAAAATCAATTAGAGTAGTTAAGAAAAATATCAAATTAGAATCTGTTAAAATTAAAATATAGGTATTATAATCACCTAACAAATTTTCTAAACTAAATTTTATTACCATATGTGGACTTTAGAATATTATATGATCATTACTAATCAATTTATAGCCTTTTTGTAATTTCAAAAAATTTGTTAAATATTTGTATTTTCAAAACATAACAATTGTACCACTCAATTCACATGTATTATAACACCCACTCTCTTATATTGATCACACCATTATTTTTTTTTTGGTTTTTCCAAAAATAGTCCATGTCACCTAAAAAATTCCATAACCTTATCCTTGGATACTATTTTTGGATAAAATATATCCTAGGAAATATTTTTTGGGAAAACATAACGAGGTTAACTAAATTAGATGTATTGTTTTTTAATATGCATTTTTTTATTTCTTAATCCACCATATTAAATTTTAATTAAACATTCATATATAATAAAATATGTATCTAAAATATTTTTACATTATTTTATATAAATTTAATGTCATAAAAACATATCTACCTATATTAAATGATTTTCAAAATCATTATTCATGATTAGAGAGGACAACTGCCTTTCGAACTGTTGTCATTTTTTAGCTCATTATGTAAATATTTGATGATGTTTATACGGTTAATATTTGATATTTAAAATGTAAATATACCTTTGAAGTCATAATATCATATATTTACCTTTTTTTAATTTCAATTCATTATGGGATGTAATCGTGTTGCTCATGTGTAAAAGAGATTATCGCCTCCCGAAGTGATGTCATTTTTCTATCACTAAAACATAAATTGGAAACTAATAGAGATATTGTTAATTATTATATCTGATATGAATGAATGAAATAATATTATAATAAAATAATTATTACTCTTAATAGATAATAAAAATAATTTTCTTTATTACATTTCCACTCTTTAAAATATGATAATGTCATTCATGTACATGTTAACAACAACCTTCAGAAAGGGACATGGATATATTGAAATAATGAAAAAAATTAAATGATATATATAAAAATTTATAAATAATTAATATGATATATATGATATTATAATCCATAAAAATAAAATAAAAAATATTACATACCGTTTTTCCTTAATGTTCATTCGATAATAGAAGTGTTACTCATGCGTGTTTGTGATCAAACATCTCTATGATTTTATAATAGTACATTTAAAAAAACATTTATTTGTCATAAGATTATAATTTTTTTATAAATATGATAAATATGTAATGATTATAATTTTTAGGAGGATGAAACAACATAATATAGAAAATAATAAGAATATTCTTCAAAAAACATTCATAAAAAATAAATTATTACAAAAAATAGTGAAAATATTAAATCATTAAAAATATAATGCTAATAATATTCTATAATATTAAGAAAAAAGATATGAATATGGTTTTTTTATTAATTAATAAAATTATTAAAATAATTATAATGCACATTAAATCATTTTGAACTAAATGTAACAATGAGGTAAGGGACTTAATCTCAATTTACCATCATTGAGGATTATTGTAATGTTATGATAATAATTTATTTTATATGGTGTATATAATACCATGTTGACTGGATGTATTATGACTCCTTAATAATTCATTGTATTTTATTCTTTAACATGAATTATTTCTTCTATGTAAATTTTTATTAATTGTTACAAAGTGATAATGAATTTCATAACTGAATTTCTTTTTATTGTATTACTTTACATCATCATTATATTTGAAATTATAATATATAGATGTAATTAATTTATGTTATCATGTGTTTTATTTATAATTTTAATATTTAGATTTATTATTGGTACATAAAACTAGTTTACTGATTTATTGTCCCATCAATATTATGACCCCTATAATGGTTTATTTAAAAATATTATTATAACCATTATTGTTTATTCTTGAGTTTTTATTGAAGAAATTATTTTATAATTTTAAATTAAACACAATAAATTTTAATATAAATATGTTATTTCTTAATTTATAATGTAATGGTTTCATTTTTTCACTCTGTTGTACTTTAAATGTTATAAAATTTGTTTATTGAAAATATGACTTCATTTCTTAATTGGGTCAGAAATTAATTTAGATCCAAAATGATATTTTATATTTTTTTTGATAAAGTGTTTTAAACATTCGCAAATGATTTATTAAATTATAATTTTTTACATTTATCCTTTTTACAATAAATTTATAAGTTAATCTTCATGTAGTTTATAAAAAAGAAATTACAGTTTGGCAGTTACTAATATACGGAATGGGATTTTTTTATATTTTTGGAAGGAATATAATTTTAATCCATCATTACAACTCTATGTTTGAATGTTTATTATAAAATTATCTTCAAAAAAATTGTTATTATTGAAATTTTTTTGTGTATTGAGAACATCCTTATTGAATATATGGATGAATTAAGAGAAATTTTAACAATGATTATATTGAAATACAATTTTTAATTCATTCTTTAGTCATTAATAGTCCCTTGAAATAATCACATTCTTATGATCATTGGATAATAAATTTCCCCTAAATATCCGTATTATTTATAATTTACATGTTACATTCATAGATGATGTATTATTTTTTACATATTGTGTTCTAAATTTAATGTTTTTTGTTTATTTGTGTATATTTTTATAAATCCTTAATCATTACTCAATATAGTTATTTCATCATAAGGAATATTGTTCCTTAATTAAATAGTTTATTGGATACATAAGGAATTAATTTAACATGTAGTGATGTATGGGGACCATATTTTATATTACCACTTAATGCTTAGATAGGTCTCATGAGACAAATTTATTGGCCAAACTAGACTACTTTTTACCAGTTATTATTGAATCAATTATCCAAAATAGATGATATTTTACAAAGCGGCTTCAGACCATGTTTTAAAATGTCTTGATAGTATATGTATGATGAGAATGGGACATAAAATCCAATAATTATTAATTTTATTCATTAAGAAATAATTTTATGTTAACCATTATATTTTCTCAATGATATTATGAATGGAAGTATTTAATTCTTAGTTTAATGATTCAATTTATTATGTTTTAATTTATTTACCTCTCAATATTAAAATTCATTATCAATTCATGATTTTCATACTATTTATAAGGAATTTATTTTATATTATTTACTATTCAATGTTTATTGCGACAATTGATTCATGATATATTCTTATATATCACACCTTTACTAATTATTAGTTTCCACATATATATTGTTTCATTTTATCATGAATATATATATTTTTTCTATTAATGATAGGATTTTAAATTATAGGGGGTATATTTTTATTCTTAAAAAAAAATTTGTATTATTTTTTTCTAAATTTTACTATATGAACCATTTATTTTTCTTATATACAAGGGAAATACCCTATTCCTTACATTGGGATGTGATTCCTTTTATCTTATGCTAATGTAAAAATGTAATGAAATTGATCCTGGGTACTAGTGTTATTGTTTCTACACATCATATCAGCAGATTCTTAGTTTAATCCCTACTAAATATATTAATAACCACAGAGATTAGGGAACATAACCCTATGATATAAATTAAGCATATGTAAAGTGGAACTTTATAATATTTATTAAGGAATATATTTTTTATATGTAATAAATCCTTTTCTAGATATAATAAGTTGGCATGGGTCTAGAACAGAAGTTAGTAGGCATAATAACCCAAAAATGTATGCATTGGGCTTCACTCAATTTGCACATAGTGAAAAAATGGGCCTTACAATGAACCAAGTTTGACACTATCAGAGGGTACTCATTGGACAAAATAATTTTTATTAACAAAAAATTTAAAATATTTTAAAAATATAGATATCCTCAAAGAAACCATGAATATGTTTTTAGATTAGCTATGCACAGGTTTTTCTAATTTGGTTAATTAATTCGCTAATTTTCGGATTATACATTATTATTTTAATTATAAAATCTAATATAGTGTCTCACGTCATTTATAAACGGTTCTTAGTAGATAGAAATCGAACAATATCAATGAATATATTTTTAATGTAATAAAAACATTTCATTGATCAGATTAAGAATATTTTTCAATGATAAAATATCTCCTGAACATTCTGATCATATGAGGAAAGTTTATCATGTGCTAAAAAAACTAGATAAATGGTAAAATAGGTATTATGGATTCATAGGGAAGAAAGAGAATAGGAGGAAAAAAAGGATAAATATAGATACTGGGTTGAAGGGAATGAGAGGTTTTACTACATGATATAATTATGGAAATAAACTCCAAGTTGGTTTCTAAAATTTAATAGGAATTTTCTATAATATTATAGAGAAATGGCACAATGCTTTTGATTTCTGGCGAATGAAAAAAGTTTCCCATGTTGAATGTTACAATATTATAGATATGAGACACTATTTAAATAAATATCTCAAGTTTTAAATGAATATTACCAAATTTAATATAATAGATTATATTCAGGAAATTGATAATACTATAGATGAAGTGAGATGTCTAATTTTCATGTTCTAGGATTCTAGAATTATTTAAATTGAGTATTTTATCAAGGGAATAATGGTTAATGAAATTTATAAAATTATATGGAATATTTTTCAAAACTAATTCATTAAGGATTTCAATTCATATGATGAATAGTACCAATTATGAAGAGAATTTTCTTATGAAAATTTAAATTATTGGAAGACACATTATTGAGGGGAAAATTACCATTAATATGTTAATATGTTGAGATAATTGTTTCCAAAAATGGGATAATTGGTTTGAATAAATTAAATTGATAGGTACTAAATACCTTTGGACTAATTATTAATTTGTGGAAAAAGTGGTTTATGTTTTCATTGATAGAGTTTTAATCAATTTTTGTTTCATTGAATTTATTCAATAAACATTATTTTGTGCACTTAATTAAGAATTATTTATGTTATAAATAATTTTTTTTGGTAATTAATTTCATTACCATGTTTCAAGAAAATATAAGACAATAGTTTTCAAAAAATTTGTATTTTATAAATAAGAGTTAATTAATATTCTTTGGGGGGGTTATGATAAGATAATTCTTGATATTCAATGAATTTATTTCTAATGTTTTGGGTGTTATTATTTAGGAAGGATCATATTTTCAACAATTTATGGAATTGGTTATGTTCAAATTTTGGTGTTATAGGAATGATTTTGTAACCTATTTTGTCTAGTAAATATAATGAAAATAACATGTTACTATATAGTGGATATTGTGATCTATTAAAATGTATCTTTAGTGCTTCAATAATTAATGTTTATCTTGAATAATATTTTTTATAGTAAAAAATGAGTTGGAAAATGATCGAATCACAAGAAACAAATAGAAATGCGTTTGTGAAGTAAAAACAAATCATGTGATTATAGTATCATATGATCTCATCCAAGATTGAAAAGGAATTAAAAATTAAAAGTAATGTATCTCGATAAAAAAATTTATCATAGTACCATTATTTATGATGAATGAAATGGTCTTTTAATTCATAATATATTTCGGTTTTTCTGGTTGTTAACCTTCTATGGATCACCCACATTATGTTAATCAATGGTTATTTCAACTATCTATTAAAACATAATATTTAGTATTCTCTTACATGTCGAAGTTTAATTACACACCAATATTACCATGCATTTAGACCTAGTTATGTTATTATTTCAAATGACTATTTTACATACCATTATCTATTATTAAGAAGATCATTTATTTCCCATTTTACAATGTTGAACATTCAACATTAGAATTATAAAAATTAAAACCATTGATCAATGATATAAATTTTAATTTGTGAGGAAGAACCTTATCCAAGGTTTTGGGGAATGTAACACACTATGATTTCACATTATATTTAATTTGGAATTTTTTTAAATTATAGATAACTTGCAATGTATGCAATATCATGTTTAGAGAAAACCTAAGACTCTATTAAATCTCATCTAAACGTGACTAGTATATCAAAGTTGTTGAATTATTGTCTTATAATTGAAAAAAAATTATTTATAATATATATTTGACTTAGTTAAATTTTTATATACTTATTATTAGTATGAATGAGAATTATTCAGAATAAAAGAATATTTATTTTCTGAAAAGCTGACTTATTTTTCTAAAATGGTGTTTATTTTTTTGTTCACATAATTAAAAATTAATTTTTAATGTTTTTAAATTTTATTTGATAAAATAAATGTTTTGTGAATAATTATCACATAAAAATTATATTTGGGTAATATTTTTGAATTTTTCTGAATAGTTTCATGTTTTTAAGAATAGTAAAAAAATACTAAATTTAAATTAAAAACTACTATTTAATTTTAATAATTTATTTTATTAAATGTTATTTAAAATTGTAAAATTGTAAATTTATTTAAATTATTAAAATATAAATTTAATTTAGGTCATTATAATAACATTCATAATAAATATTTATATAAAAAAATTGCATTATTTTGATGATAAATTTTTTGAAAACAATCCCTCTCATCATAGATTCGTGCATACATTTAAATTTAAATTTTAAACTATTGTGAATGTAATTTAGGAAAATTTATTTCCTATTTTTTATAAAAATAAATTATATTTTATTATACGGTATTATTTATTTTATACGAAAATTAAGGCTAAAATATATGGAAAACCTTTAGAGTAGTTAAAGTAAAAATGGAATTAATGGGAATTAAAAATGAATAGGATTAAAATGACAAACAAAATATTACAAAAATATACTTTAGGGATATAATTGTACCTTATACTATCAAAAAAATTGAATAATTTATTTTGGAACATACTTCAAAGTAGATAATATGATTATGAATTTTTAATTCTAGAAATTTAGATTTATGGAACTCACCTAACTTCTAAAGGGCCACCCACTCTCCTATCTTATTCAGAAATTCTAACACATTTAGTTTTTCCATTATCTGATAAAACTACATACTAAAATAAGAAAAATCAAACTATTGGACTTATTGTGGGTATAAATCTATATTATGATGGATTAATGTGAAAACTATAGGTAGTTACGTGAAGAATTGATAATTTTTTCAATGAGATTTTTTATATTGTTTATTGATCTAAATCAATAAATTATAAATAAAAAATGATGACATAGAAATGATAGTTTATTAGATAATTTAAATTTTTTATTATCATTCCATTAAATAAAACCATTTACACTTCTATCACACAGTTATTAAATCATGATTGCTTTTTTTATGGAGGATTACTTATTCACCAACTATTGTCATTCATTTTTCATTTAATCCACTCACAGTTGAGTATCATAATGGTTGAAAAGTATATATATATGTTATTTATAACATATTTAATCCTGTTGAATAATTATATCATATGTATTGGGGATATTATGACATCTCTCACGTTTATGGAACACTATTTTCTCGTAATGCGATGTGATTCGTCTTTCACTACTACATAAAATGGAAGGTGACAAGTATAATATTAATTAATATATTTGGTATACATGACAGAAATATGATATTAATGAAATATTTATCATTTTTTAAAAACTATATATATCATTCTATTTCTAACATTTTAGCTCATTGAATGATGATAATGTTGTTTCGGTACTTGTGGACCACCGCCTTCCCAAAGTGATATGAAATTGTTTTCTTCATCACACCACATCGATTATATATATAACTATAATTAAAGAATTTTTTTTGTATAAAATATCATAATCATAATTTATTGTAAAAATATTACTTACCACCAATCTATAATAATCATTCTAATATGGGACCGTTGTTCATATGTACGTACGATCTACCATCTCCAAGAATTTAACATTATTCATTTTTAAAATAAATATTTAATGATTGTTATTGAAAAAATAAATTATACATAAATATGATAATTATGGAAAAATTATTATTAGTTATATGGTGAAAATATATAACATACCCAAGATAAAAAATATTTATAACCAAACTCACTTGAAAATCTATGGAAGTTAACACCTGAAACAATGAAAATATTAAAATATTAAAAATAAAGAGGTGATACGATATTATGAGATGATCATGTATGATAATAATTGTAGACGCCGGAAAAGTCCGTTGTTCCCAAACGAAGCTCCGGATGCGGGAAGCGAGGTCATATTTGGAGTCGGAAGCATGTTTCGGAGGGCCCGGAGGCCTTGCACGGAATTTTGGAGACCTGCGCGCAAAGTTGCTGAGCCGCGCGCAAACCTCCTGGGATGCGTGCAATGCGCTGAGCCGGCGCGCAATTTTGCACGCCCGTGGCCCGCACGACTCCCTTGCGCGCAGGGCCTGATTCCGCGCCCGCGAAGGGAATTCCGCGCCCGCGAACCGGATTCCGCGCCCGGGGTTGCCTATAAATATAAGGTGACCCCCGACGGTCTGAAGGTTGCTAGAATTCGAAAGGTCTCTCGTGCGCGCAATCCAACTCCTTCCGCGCGCAATGCCGATCTTCAGGTAACCTCTTTTCTTTCGCGCAAGAAAGCCTTGGAGTTCGCCTTCGCGCGCAATCCCTTTGCCTCCTTTCCTTTTGAATAACCCTTCACTCAAAGGCATTTGCGCGCAAAAGAAACCTCTTGCGCGCAATTGCCCCCGGGTGCGCACAATCCAACCCGATTGCGCGCACCCCCCATTTTCAAAGTGGCCATTCGATTAAAGAATGAGTCGTTGCCCCCGCGCACTATCCAAAGCCCGGTGAACGCAATCTCTATCATTCGCGCGCAAAGTGCTGGCCCAATTGCGCGCCAGCCCGTCCATTTGCGCGCCGACCAGCGGTATTGCGCCCAAAGCTCCTCTTTTGCGCGCAAACCGCCAGGGTCGCCCCCTTTGACCCCCTTTGGGTACCCGCCTGCGTGGCGCCCGATGACCCTCATCCCGGGTGCCCGCACTATGCGTTGTCTTTCCGTGCGGCCCTCCAGGCTTGCGCGAAGTGACACGGACCTATCGGCGGCTTCAACGTCCTGCACGACGTTAAACTGCATACGTCCGGCACGACGTTAAACTGCATACGTCCTGCACGACGTTAAACTGCATACGTCCCGCACGACGTTAAACTGCACCATCGTCCGCGCTGCAAGACGTTAAACTGCCAAGCACCTTCGTCCTCAACACACGACGTTAAACTGTACTTCGTCCGGCAAGACGTTAAACTGTCTGCTTCGTCCTCAACACACGACGTTAAACTGTACTTCGTCCGGCAAGACGTTAAACCGTCCGCGTCACCTGATCCCGTGTCTCGCACGCAGGGTCCCCCCGGTTTGGATGTGGCCCCCACCCGCTCGTTTCTGCAGGGATGTCGGGATTGGAGTGGCCTTCGCCCACGGGGGTGGAGTGTTGCAAACAGAATGAACTACGTGGACTTTGATCCCTGTCTTCTAAATAGGGTACGTAGGAAGCCTCTCCGAGGTTCAAGCCCGCCACCTGGTCATCCCGGTCGTATTTACGTCGGTTCGTCCATCAGTGGACCCCTCCCGGGTTCACACTTGCGTTGATTCACCTATGAATCCGCCTCTGTGGGGGACTGCACGTGTGTATCTCCATTGTGCTTCCCCACCGCCTCGATCTCTTCGTGATTCTGCTTGCCAACGTCCATCATGACGTAAAACTGTGATACACCCGGCCGTTCCATCCCCCTCTGTGCTAGGGGGTTCGGTTCAATCCTTCTCCAGGCAGCCTCGATCTCTTCGTGAGTCGACTTGCCAACATCCAGCATGACGTAAAACTGTGATCCACTCGGCCGTTCCATCCCCCTCTGTGCGAGGTGGTTCGGTTCAATCCTTCTCCAGGCAGCCTTGATCTCTTCATGAGTCGTCTTGCCAACGTCCAGCATGACGTAAAACTGTGATTCACCCGGCCGTTCCATCCCCCTCTGTGCGAGGTGGTTCGGTTCAATCCTCCGCCCGGCGACCTCGATCTCTTCGTGAGTCGGCTTGCCGATGTCCAGCATGACGTTAAACTGTATGTCCGAACTACGCTGACTTTGATCCGCGCTAACACGCGGTACGTAGGAAGCCCCTACGGGGTCCAAGCTCCTCACTCCATCATCCACCCTGATCCTTACCCGGGCTGCCACATCCCGGTGGGGTCATGCCATTCCATTCCACTCCACTTCACTCGGGAAGCCGCCCATGTGCTGGCCCCAGCGTCGGAGGTTCCCCGCAAGGGGTTCTGTCATCTGGTCCACTCCTCGTGTTGATCAGTCCGATGCCGTCCCCGCTGGACGTTAAACTCGCGGCATACCCCGTGTTAAACATGGGAAGCTGAGGAAAACCTCAGGCAACGCAGTTCCCCGTACCCAGCGCGGGATGCCTCAGGCCATCACGCCTTCGAGAAGCCCTATTAGGGACGGAAGGCAGACATGCAGAGGCGCAGTGTTAAGAAACGCCCCCGACACCCAGAGCCACCCGGTCTCCTCACCGCAGGTTGCTGCCCCGACCAGACTCCTTGGAGCGTCTCGGCGGAAGCAGCGTAATTAACCGGTGTCCATGGAGACATGGCGCCGAGAACGAGATTCACGAACATTCTTAAATCTATGAGGGTGACCCGGATTAGGCGACGAGTTCCGAGGAGACGTCCACGGAAGGAGGAGCCGACATCCCATCATCCCGGTTTCGATCAAGGAGCAGACGCCCCTGAATAAGGGACGAATACCGCCCGCCCTTGGAAAGCGGGACTGCGGGACCACAAGCCGCGCGCCCATCCCCTCGGGTTGACGGGTGCACGCGCGAACGCGTCCTGGCGGAACAGCGTAACCCGACGCACATCCGCACAGAAACAGAAAAATGGTGAACCCGACGTGAATCTCTTCTCCTCAATACGAAGATCGATGACTTTCAGAGGTGTTGGAAGACCAGCATGCTGCTCGACCGAGCATTCAGTTTTACCCGCCAGGGGCTGAGGAAGGGAACTCGGGCACTCCGTCTCGCGACGTCGAGGGCCTGGGTCCCCCCCACGGAAGGCGTCGTGGTAATAGTGGTTGGTTGTCGATTCCTTTTCCTGTCAGTGTTAATGGGTTCTTCTCCCTGCTTTCAGAAATCAGGTCGCCCAATCCAGTGCCCGATCGCCACCCGCCCACTGGCGCAGGGGTAGAGGAAACACCGACGCGGCTACTCCGCGCGGTCCCGCCCGTTCCATAGCCGTGCCAGCAGCCGCAGCTGCAGGGCAACCACGCCCTCTCTCCCCCTCGGAGGTCATCCAAAGAAAGGTGATCAACAACTTAGTGCGGAGATACGAGGAAGAGGGAGTCATCCCCACCAGGGACATGGCTCGCCTAGACCTCGAGGGAGCTGAACCTCGCCACCAACGCCGCCCCCGAGGGCCGCGCAGGGAGGCACCGCTGCCTACCTCGACGTCCAACCGCTTCGGGAGTTTATCCCCGGAGCGCTCCGACAACTCCTTCCCCTATGCGGATGAGGTGGAAGATGCCTGAGACCACCCTATCCGGGATTCTCTCCAGGGATCCGCGATGAGGGCTCATGTCAGGCCACGGCGACATCGCCGCCAGGCCTCTCAAGTCGTGGAACAGGCTCTCCACCTGCCCGCACCGCTCATCCCGACTCGTTTGTCCTGACGCCAACGTCGGGCTCGAGCGGAAGAGGATGCCCACCTTGGGGCCCTAGCAACAGCGGCCGCATTGGCCCAAGCAAATGTTGGCTCCAGTCGCCAGGCCCCTGCGCATCCTGAGAAGGGGAACTTCTATGCCCGACCCGGATCGAGGCCCCGACCGCCCCAAAGTTAGGTTGGGTTGACTCTCCTGGTTGCTGGTACAGACAATAGCCACCGCGGACCACCTCGCGGTAGCGCTATTCACCAACAGGGTCTACTCCGTGTGGCCGATCCAGGAGGCATGGGTCATCCCACCTTCCGATCCCGGCCCGGAGGCCTACCCGGAATCACCTCTCCCCGCGTCCCCTTTGATATCTGTCCCGGTGCCCCTCGCACCTTGGATTCCAGTCCTCTTGGCCCCAGCACCAGTGCAGCCGGAGGACGCCAAGGACAGAGATCAGCCATGCCCTGAAGAACCACCCAGGGGCAGGAAGGCAAGGCGTCGACGCCGAGGGAAGAATGTTGCGGAATTCCGTACAGAGATCCGACCGGTTCGCTTCTCTGATTCAGAGGCGGAGTATGATTCGGTGACAGAGCCCTTCCCCCAATCCCGCCAGTCAGGGGCAGGGGTAGGAATGCGGCACATCAGCCTCGTACTCCCCGAGAACGAGATCGATATGATCCCCGCTTCTCTCCGAAGGTATATCCGGAGTAGCGAGGGCCTGGTAGACCCCCAAGGATCAAGCTTGCGGTTGGTACCAGCCCCTCTGGAAGCGCCTTCTGCCTCGATCGGGGAAGCCAGAGACCTTTTCGGGGGACCGACGGTCGAACCACGATCTAGTGCACCCTCGGCGAGCACCGACGCTACGGCAGGATGTTCGCTCGTCGGCCCGTCCTATAGTGATGTGGTAGCCAGGGCACCGCCACCCTCAGAGGGCGGCCCAGGATATGGAGGCCAATCGGCCTGCTCGCCGTATTCACCGCCGGCCAGCCCGTCGGCCCAGCGGCCCGCCTCGGCACCACTGCCGGTTCCCCATCCATTCCCAGTCGTTGAAGAGGACCAAGGAGACCTGGGTCCCGAGTTTGAGTCGTGGAGCTTCTGGACCGTCCTCGCAGAGGGCCACTTCCCTGAGAAGTTTTGGCCAGTCGCAGGACCGGACTTTGATGCACCCGAATCGCTCACCACGGATGAGTTCGAATGCTTCCGCCGAACTCTCCGGGAGACTCACTCTCATCTTCACCGCCTAAAAATGCCATACCCCGGGAGTCAAGTACACCTGGAGGATATTGGTGAGCAGTGCCGTCAAATTGACCTGGCCACGCTCCCCGCGGTTCGGCACCCCGGGTCATTTGGGCACGACGAGGCCCTCCAGCAACGATGCGTTGAGTGTTTTCAAGTACTCCGCAAGGTTATCAAGGAAGCCACTCCCCACGTGTATATCCGTGGATTGGGGCAGTAGGCTGCCCTATGCTTCAGTGCGATTCGCCGATAGCCCGATTCACTGGGTGGCCCTGAGGGTACATCCCCAGGGACGAAAACAGTCAATATGGCTGACCTGTCGGGGGAGGGGAACGGTTTGGAACTTCTCGACGGGGGCTCTCCCCCCGAAGACAAGCCGTTGTTGGATCCATCGGCGAGAGTTACTCGTCACCAGAGGAGCCTCCTGGGTCTCCCCGCACCCACTGAAGCACTGACGTTGAGCCAAAACGTCAGTAAAGGTAAAGAGCACGGCGAGGCTATAAAGCCCGCCGACCCATCTGCCTCCACGCAGAGGGCGGATGAGGATCCCGAGAAGGCTACGCTACGTCAACAGCTCGCCGAGCAGAAGAAGCTGGTTGACCAGCTCCTCGCCGAGCGCGCTGCAGAACGGCGGCCTGACTACGGTGATCCTAGGCCAGGACAGCAGGGACAGGAACAACCACCCCTCGATGAGGCTCTCCCGGGCAACCGTGATTATGCCGTGTTCGCCGACAGGAGAGAGGCCATCGCCTATGGCAAGAGGGCGCGGTATGTTTCACCGCACCCTCCCGAGCGGCGTGACTACCTGAGAGACCCCACTCGGATTCCTCCCGCTGCCCCAAGGGCCGCTCCGCCCGCCATCCCACGAGCTGCCGAGTTCGACGACCCGGTCGACGACCCGATTGAAGGTCCATGAAATGCGCTCGTGGTTAGAGATCCTCGCCAGGACTGGAACCCATGTCCGGACGATCCGATGGAGGCACTCATCGCCCGCTTGGAAGCCTTGGAGACTCGGCAAGTGGCAATCCCACCGGACGGCAAGCCATACCCAGCATGGGTGGATGACATGCCGGCGCCTCCGGGATACGGGAATCCCACTTTTTCCCCCTTCAACGGGACTGGAGATCCGCCACAGCATTTGGCCCATTTCAACTCGAGGTGCGGGCCTATGTTGGGGACTCCGGCGCAGCAAGAGGCCGCTAAGCTTCGCTGCTTTGTCCAGACACTGGAAGGGCCAGCATTTGTCTGGTACAGCCAGCTCCCCGTCGGGTCGATAACTAGCTGGGAGGACCTTCGTAGACAATTCCTCTACCAGTTCAGTTCCACGACCCGGAAGACGAGTATCGCAGACCTCTTCAAGTGCAAGCAGAGGCCTGACGAGCGAGTCGCGGACTTCGTCGCCCGATGGAAGGGTCTCACGTATTCCCTTGACATGTCATTGACTCAGGAGCAGTTGCTGACAATGTGCTTCGGGAACGTCAAGACCGAGCTGGTCCCTTCCTTGATCACTCAGAATTACCCCGGAGGGTTCAGGGACTTCTCAGACAAAGCTATACGTCTTGAGGAAGCCCTGCAACAGGCCAGCCAGGCACACCCACTGCCTCCTATGATTCCTGCAAGGAGAGCCAGCAGGGCTGAGCCCGCTGCTGTCGCCCAAATAGAGGCTCCCAGGCCGTTGGAGCTGCTGCCGGTGAGACCGGCTCCACAGCCTCACAGGAATCCGCCTCCACGGGCTCAGTTCCCGGCCCAGCAGCGGCAGCCTCAGAACCGGCCGACCCCTCCGCGTAATGTACCGCCACAACCCAGGCGAGATAATCAGGGTCCACCTCCTCGGCAGGCCCCTCCAGCCCCTCGTCAAGACCACGCTCCCAGGGGCCCGCGATACCTGACCTACTCATTTCACGAGGATCAGGTCCCCGGTTATTTCCGGAGCGCCCTGGAGCAGA
The DNA here is from genome assembly GCA_963277665.1 of Viscum album. Classification (NCBI taxonomy): domain Eukaryota; kingdom Viridiplantae; phylum Streptophyta; class Magnoliopsida; order Santalales; family Viscaceae; genus Viscum; species Viscum album. Next base: position 1,686,243,263 of record OY728163.1, on the reverse strand, counting down.
GGATTGTGCGGCTGCCTAAGTGTTGGAGGCCGGAGGAGGCACATCTCATGGATAACCCCCGCTACTGCCCCTACCATCGGGCCCTGGGGAACACCATCCAGCGGTGCTATGTGTTTAAGGATTGGCTCCAAGACCAGATTAACAACAATGTAATCAGGTTGGGCCCAGCTCCGGCACAAGTGGCGGGCGTGTTCGTGGGATCAGATGACGATAGCGGCAACGAGGACGAATGCGAGCTGGTCTCCGACCGCGGATCCCAGAAGTATAAAAACTGGATGGCCCGCAAGACGATTATTCGCGCCCATGGAATCATCCGTGCGCACTTGAATCAGCCTGAGCCCCCAGAATCTGCGGGTGCTGCTTCGGCATCGTCGTCCCAGCCTGCCTCTTCCAAGAAGAGCAAACGGCGGCGGCGCAAGAAGGAAGAGCACGCCCCGCCAGTTCCGCCACTATCCCGCACTCTCGGCGATTTCATGCCCCCGTAGATGGGGATCCCTCCTCGGATCCACCCAGTGGTGAATGATTCGTCCGATGACAGTACTGGGTACGCTTCGGTTAATTCCGTCGAGCTGGTAAATCCCTTTTCGGTTCCCGACGTTGAAGAACACCAGGTGGACCTCCCTAGTGTCCCCGGTCGTCGCCACCGTCGGAGGAGCCGCAACAACAGGAGTCGCCGGGGCACAGCAGTTGGTACCTCCATCCAGGCCGTGCATGCCACTGAGACCAGGCAGTAGGCTCAAAACCGAGCTCAGCGTGCGCAGCCCCCCCATCCGGGGATGACGGATTCGCCTCCGCCACTGTTTGTGGTATGGGATCAGGCAGAACTGCCTCAGCCGCGTCGTGATCAGCTCTGCCCTGCCACGAGTCCATCCCGGCCTCCTGACCCCAGTACGGTGACCATTTCCCGGGCTTCAACCAATGAACAGCGAGATGCGCCAAGCACCAGTCGGCCGCCGGCCCAACCGGCAAGGCCCGTCACGCTTCCAACCGCAGAGCAACCTCCTGCAACCAGGGGCTCGCGCTTGGCCAAAAAGTATGATGTCCTGAAGCACTTGGCCGACATCCCAGCGAGACTCTCCATCCATGAGGCTCTGCGCATGTCATCTGAGATGCGCGAGGCACTTGCTTAAGCCCTGAAGAGCCCCCTCCAGTTTGAGACAGAGGTTGCGGCTGCAGAGGCCTTTCACGCCGAAACGATTGAGGACGCCGAATGCCAGGCAGTTATCTCGTTTTCTGGTAAGGATGAAGACCCTGCTATACAGGGGCACATTCGTCCGCTGTATGTTACTGGCCAGTTCAATGGCCTTGAAGTCCGGCGCTGTCTTGTCGACACGGGGTCTGGGATTAACCTGATTCCCACTCGGACGCTCTGGAGATTGGGGTTGTCTGAGGATGACTTGATTCCCTCCGACCTCAGGATCCAGGGGTATGACCGCACCGAGAAAACCCCGGTCGGCAAGATACGTTTGAAGACCCAGTTCGGTGACTTGGTTGCCAACACCGAATTCATGGTAGTCTCTCAAGACACTGTGTACAACGCATTGATGGGCAGGCCCTGGATCCACCTTCATGCGGCGGTTCCCTCGTCATACCACCAATGCCTCAAATACTCCCTTAATGGTCGAGTAGGCGTGCTTCAGGGAGATGCCTCTCCTTTTGCCTCATGTGAAGCCCGCTATCTGGACGCGGACAATTACAAGAGCAAGGATAAGCAGAGCCTGGCAAGTGAGGTCGAGCCTGTCGCTGTTGCAAGTGATCCCTGTGCATGTTTGGATGACGCTTATGTCCTCCCGATTCAACGGTTGGACGTAGCCATGGTCTCGACGGCTTGTGAGTCTCCTGATGAGATGACCGCGACCACCCATGCCAGCACCAGCGGCCCAGCAGGATCTGGTAGCCCCAATGCAGTTTCCAACGCAGCCTCTCCCGTGGACGATCCCTCCCCGAGTGGAGAGGGCGTGGAAGATGCACCCCCAGCCTTTGAGGAGGGCGTCTCCGCCACGGTCGATGAGTTAGTACAAGTGAACCTTGGAACCGAAGCAGATCCAAGACCCACTTTGGTCAGTGCCGCCATGCCCTCTGAGGAGCGGCAGCAGTACGTGGACTTTCTCAGGCAGCACCGCGATGTGTTCGCTTGGGGCTATGACGAGATGTCGGGGCTAGATCCTCAGGTAGCCGTCCACCGCCATGGTCTCCCGGCGAACCATCGCGGGTTCAAGCAGCCTCCCAGGAAGATGCACCCATTCCATGGTGCCATGGCTGAGGCCGAAGTTGACAAGCTTATCAAAGCCAACTTCGTGAGGGAAGTCCAGTAACCCAAATGGCTGGCCAACATTGTGCCGGTCAGGAAGAAGAACGGGCAGATCAGAGTCTGCATCGACTTCCGCGATCTCAACCGCCACTGTCCGAAGGATGATTTTCCCCTTCCGGTGACAGAGCTGTTGATTGACGCCATGGCAGGGTTCCAAGCCCTCTCTTTCATGGATGGATACTACGGATATATCCAAATTCGGATGGCCCCTGAGGATGAGGAGTTCACTGCCTTCAGGGCCCCCCAAGGTACCTTCTGTTACCGGGTCATGCCTTTCGGCCTGAAAAATGCAGGTGCCACCTATCAACGGGGCGATGCACCGCATATTCAAGCCAATCCTCGGCACACTGGTGGAATGCTACATCGACGACTTGGTAGTCAAATCGCACCAGCGTCAGGACCATCTCAAAGATCTTGAGAAAGTGTTCGGCTTCCTCCGGTCTCGCTGCCTGAAGATGAACCCGTTGAAGTGCGCCTTCGGGGTCACCTCCGGAAAGTTCCTTGGATTTGTGGTAAGATACCGGGGTATTGAGGTCGACCCAGAGAAGATCAGGGCGATTAGCCAGATGCCTCCCCCAGGTAACATCCGGGAACTGCAAGGGTTCCAAGGCCACTTAGCCTATATACGCCGATTCATCGCGAATCTGGCCGGCAAGTGTAAGCCCTTTTCTCGGCTCATGAAGAAAGGCGCCACCTATGTATGGGATAAAGAGTGTCAGACCGCTTTCGAGGAAATCAAGCAGTACCTGCTGCAACCTCCGGTTCTGATGCCGCCTGTATCCGGGAAGCCGCTGGTCCTTTATGTGACCGCCCTGGAACGGTCCCTTGGTGCCCTTCTCGCCCAAGAGAACAACGAGGGAACAGAGAATAGCCTCTATTACCTCAGTCGCATGCTCCTCGATACGGAAGTTTGGTATTCCCCCATCGAGAAGAGCTGCCTGGCGCTCGTATTTGCCGTACAGAAATTACGGCACTACTTGCAGCACCATGAGGTACAGTTGGTTTCTCGGGTAGACCCGTTGAAATATATCCTGAGCCGGCCTATGTTGACTGGCCGTCTAGCGCGGTGGGATTTGATTCTCTAGCAGTTCGACATCAGGTATGTGTCTCAGAAGGCCATCAAAGGGCAAGCATTGGCAGACTTTCTGGCTGCTCACCCAACCTCCGCGGATCAGCCGCTGGATCTAGGCTTTCTTGATGAGGCCATCCTCTCGGTCGATCGAGCCGGTCCATGCTGGAAGATGCACTTTGACGGTGCCTCCCGGAGCCCCACCGGTAGAAGACTCGATAATCCTAAGCTCAACAGAGTGGGTTTGGGTATCGTCTTCATTACCCCGGAGCAAGCCGTGCTGCCATACTCTTTCCTGTTGTCAGAGGGCTGTACCAACAATGAGGCGGAATACCATGCCCTCATCACCGGACTCAAGTTAGCTCTCGAGATCGACGTGCCCCATATGTGCGTGAAAGGGGACTCCGAGCTGGTTGTTAAGAAGATCAATGGAGACTATGTTGTCAGGAAGCCGGAACTTGTGCCGTTGCTGGAGTGCACCCTCCTTCTGATGGCCCGGTTCCCTTCTCGGCCAGAAATTGTCCATATTCCCCGGTCGCAGAACGGTCGAGCAGATGCCTTGGCCAGCCTTGCTGCGTCACTTGCAGAGCCTAAACAGGACAACCTGATCGTCCGCGTGTCGCGCCGCAGGCTCATCGCTCCCGTTGTCCAGGAGGGAGATCGCGACCCGTCGGTAAGTAATCTCACCGCGGTTTCCCCTACGCCCGGAGCCCCGAGTACCCCAGATATGGCAGTCGAACCAGCCCCTGATTGGAGGACGCCTTTGGTTGAGTACCTCCAACATGGCATTCTCCCGCCGGATCGAGCCGAGCGCGAGCGAGTTCAACGTCGCGCATCGCAGTTCGTCCTCCAGAGCAGTCCCGGCCTGGAGCAGATCCTCTATAGACGCGGATTTGATGGGGTTCTCCTCCGTTGCCTTCAGGGAGTTGAGATCCCGCGAGTCATGCAAGAGGTTCATGCTGGTTCATGCGGCGCCCATCAGACTGGGCCGAAGCTGTCCCACCAGATTCGGAGGTTGGGATACTTCTGGCCCTCCATGATCCATGACTGCATCGAGTATGCTAGGAGGTGCCATGCGTGCCAGGTTCATGCGAACTTTGTGCATCGGCCGCCGGAGCCTCTCCATACCACCAGGTATTCTTGGCCCTTTGCAGTCCGGGGGATGGACGTTGTGGGACCCTACCCGCCGGCGACAGCTCGCCAGTGCCGGTTCATTCTGACCGCCACAGACTTCTTCTCCAAATGGGCAGAGGCGATTCCGCTCAGAGAGGTCAAATCCTGTTCGATCGCTGACTTCGTGACCTCCAACATCATTCATCGATTTGGAGTGCCTCACGCTATCCTCATGGATAACGGAGCCAATTTCCGAGCAGCCGAGTTGAAGAAGTTGTACGCCAAGTACAACATTCGCTCGAACCATACATCTCGCTATCATGTGCAGGCGAATGGACAGATTGAGGCGTTTAACAAAACCCTCTCTAACATTCTGCAAAAAATGGTTGGTCAGAAACAAAAGAAGAGTTGGTCGGGCAAGCTCCCCAACGCCCTCTGGGCTTATCGGACGACGACTCGCAATTCCACCCAAATGACCCCTTATTCCCTGGTGTATGGAGCTGAGGCCGTCCTGCCCATCGAGATCCAGTTACCGTCCTTGCGCACTGCGGTCTACGACCAGCAAGCGCCTGACAGAGCTGCTGAAGCCCGTCTAGTCGTGTTGGAAGCACTGGATGAGAATAGACTTCGCGGCTTGCACAACTTGGAGAGGCATCAAAGCAGAATGGCTCGAGCTTTCAATAAGAAGGTTTGCCTCCGCTCCTTCCTGCAGGGTGACCTAGTGCTAGCCCTAAGAGCGCCAATGATCCCCGGCAGGAAGCCACCCAAGTTGGAGCCCAAGTGGGAGGGACCTCTTGTAGTCCACAAAGTTTATCCCAATGGCGCGTACTCCCTAGCGACTATGGATGGTGAGCGTGTCACTCCTCCCACCAAAGCTAGGTTCCTCAAGCAATACTTTGTCTGAGTGTGCCGACGTCCTGCACGACGTTAAACTGCATACGTCCAAGCTGCACGACGTTAAACTGCCTAGCATATCGTCCGCGCTGCAAGACGTTAAACTGCCAAGTGTTTCGTCCAACATGACGTTAAACTGTACCTCGTCCAAGATACAAGACGTTAAACTATTTAGCATTCGTCCAACACGACGTTAAACTGTACTACGTCCGAGCTACAAGACGTTAAACTATTCAGCATTCGTCCTGCATGACGTTAAACTGCCTCTCAATAACTACGTGCGGCTTGATTCCCATCCTTATGGGATACGTCGGACCGCCTGAACCTTCATGTCTCAGGCCCAGCCCCATCCTTCGGGAATTTCCACCCTATCTCGGGCCTTCGTCCCAGTTGCCCCCGGGTGTGTGGCGTATGGTGTGAACGTGGGGCTATGCCCTCATTCGCGTCGGTTTGCTCGCCACGCTGTACGCCCCCCACGTTTGGGGATGCCTTCTGCTCCCCCCTTTTTTCTCTCTCATCGTCCTGCACGACGTTAAACTGCACTTCAAGAACTACGTACGGCTTGATTCCCATCCTTATGGGATACGTAGGACCGCCTGGACACTTGTGTCTCAGGTCCAGCCCCGTCTCTTGGTTGATCACGGGGATCTACCATCTTTTGGTTGCTCTCAGGGTGAGTCCTCCGACCCTTTCCGGTGATCTGTTAACATGTTTTGGGTACTTTGGTCTATGACCCGTAGTGTCGGATGCAATCCCGGCAAGTCCCGTGTTGCTTGTCGGGCCGCGCGCTTCCTCTTGTTCGAGCCTTCACTCAAAGGGATCCTCGTTAGCGGTTTGGACACAATGCCTCAGTGCTCTCCTACCGCTCCAGGTCGATTTAACGGCGGGTCCTGGGCCGCATATCGATATGAATCCTGCGATTGAGCGGTTGATGCTCGTTTGCTTTCCCAGTTCTGGGCTGACGCGATCGGATGTTGTGTTGCGAATATGGTCAGCGACATCCTTGATCGCCATGTCGGCTCTTTTAGGCTCCGAACATTGGTCGCACGGTCCTCATCACACTCCGCCTTTGTGCGTTGTAGTGGAATCTCGACACGCTCTTCATACTGACCTTCAGTACACCTTTACACGTTAGGCAGGCCAACCAGGGTAATGGTGTCTGTCGAGGCTCCCACGATCTGAGCACCAAGGGTATATGCTGATGTCCTCCCTAAGGGCTGTGTATAGCTGGACCCTCGTCCCCATAAAGAGGAAGGAGTCGCCCGAACAATCGCGTTTTGGGCCCAGTATATCTGGAGGCTAGCATCTCTGCCCCTCGGGTGATGGACATACGCAGGCCCCTATCCTAGGATCGTTCTCCTGGAATCGTGCGTGACCGCAGAGCTGGGTATGTTCCCACCTCCGCTGAGTCCGCCGTATCTCGATAAGCGGATTCCTCCATGGTCCAAACCACACGACCTTAAACTGTGTTGTCTGGTCCTACCACACGACCATAAACTGTGATCGTCTTGGCCGCCCGACGAGAAACGGCACTGCATCGTGATGTTCTCCTCAGGGGACACTCACGTTGGGCGCTGGTTAATAACCACGCCATTCATCAATGCCTTTCATGGCTTGATTATTGTGGAAACGCCAGGGATTCCTTAATCACAGGCATGTCGCTGCACGAAAAACCATCCATCTTTAAGGACAAACAAGAAATATCAAATACCGCTTCTTCTGTGTGCGAGGGTCAGACCCGCACCCTTCCCCGCGCTGGTGCCCGATTGTGCTGCGCCGCGCTTCAAGAACTACGTGTGGCTTGATTCCCATCCTCATGGGATACGTAGGAACGCCCGGATGTTTGAAACTTCGGGTCCAGCCCCCACCTCTTAAAGATTCCCCCCTTCTCTGGGGAGTCCGCCGCCTTCAGGCCACCCTCAAGGCGTGTCCCTCGACCCCTTGCGGTGGTCCACTGGTGTCAAGAGTACTCTGGTTTATTTCTAGGAGGGCCAGGTTTAGCTTGGTCAGGTTCCTTCCATTTTCAGACTTCGTGCTCCCTTTCATTCGGACCCATCGCCTACGCCCTGGGTGGAGCCCCCGTGAACAGTTTGGACACAATTCCTCAGTGCTCTCCCACCGACTCGGGCTGGTGCCCCCAATGGCCTCGGGCAGCAAATCGATATGAATCCTGTGATTGAGCGGTCGATGCTCGTTTGCTGCCTCATTCCATCAACGGTTAGTGCGATATTGATGCTGCTCTTCCGCCACGATTGACAGTACTCCCATATCGTTACGTCGGTGCCCCCAGTCCTTGAGTGAATGGCCGCATGATTCACATTACATTTTCCACCTCCCATTCTGACCAGGAAAAATCTCGACACTCTTGACACTATTCCCCAGTGCATCTTCGCATATCCAGGGGATAGGACCACGATGCGGCGTACTTTGAGGTTCTTATGGTCCGAGCTCTAAGACCTTAAACTAAGATCTCCCCTTATGGTCCGAGCTCTAAGACCTTAAACTAAGATCTCCCCTTATGGTCCGAGCTCTAAGACCTTAAACTAAGATCTACCCCTATGGTCCGAGCTCTAAGACCTTAAACTAAGATCTCCCCTTATGGTCCGAGCTCTAAGACCTTAAACTAAGATCTCCCCTTATGGTCCGAGCTCTAAGACCTTAAACTAAGATCTCCCCTTATGGTCCGAGCTCTAAGACCTTAAACTAAGATCTCCCCTTATGGTCCGAGCTCTAAGACCTTAAACTAAGATCTCCCCTTATGGTCCGAGCTCTACGACCCTAAACTAAGATCTCCCCAAACGGGGTTCTGCGTCATGCATGACGTTAAACTGCACTCGCAGAACTACGTATGGCTTGATCTCCAGCCTGATGGAGTACGTAGGAACGCCCGGGCATTCTGACTTAGGTCCAGCCTCAGGGATCGCTAAGTCCCGCCCCTCCTCGTCGCCGGCCGTCTGGCCTGACTTCGGGTAGAGTGGTGCAGTTGTGATATTCTCCCCGATCCAGCTCGGGATGCCCCATTGCAATGATGGGAAGCGACAGTTTCCTCGTTAAAAAGGTTCTGTCTGAGAAATGGGGTGATTCACGGCCAGATTAATGCATCCGCCTAATACGCTTTCCCCACGGTGGCGCAATTTTGAGAGCATTGGATTCTATCCAAACAAATCATCACTTCGCCCCACGCTTCGCATGCCCTGTTGATCTGGATTTCCACCCTTGTGCCTGAAGGAACCCCCAAAGCGGCATTGATGATGACATGTGATCTGCCTCCTGCCATATGGATGATGACCTTCGGTCCGTCTATCGCAGTAGTATGGTCGATTGATCCATTGTCTGCTTGCCGTCCTGGGCATTTCCTGGAAGGCCAACCGTTGTGGATTTCTGAATTCGGGATGCGCGATTCACCCTTTCTCATTTCCCTATGTTCGGATAAAATCTCAACGCCCCTAGCGTTGTCCCGCTCGTGTGTTGGATCAAGTGGGGGGGATGATACATTGATTAGGTCTGAGGTGTCCTTTCCTAGGAATGATCTCCCTCTTTTCTCTAGAAATCCAGGCCCAATTGTGGATTCCTGAAGCTTGGTTAACGCTCCCGCAAGACAATGAATTGTGGTCGAGCATGTTAAACCAAAAGATGCAGATAAATATGGTGATTCATACAAATGGATCAAAATATTGAGTAGCGGAAGCAAAATATTCTGGTAATGGCAAAAAACAAAGCCCCTAGGGATTAGCGTGCTGGATAAGTCTTTCTGACGACGCTACCCTTTGGCTGGCGGCCTCCAGGACTGCTTCTCGCTCTATGCGTGCCCTCTCCTCGTCGGCGGTCGCAACACGCAGTTCGTCGATCCGGGCCTGTGTACGCTCCCGCTCGACTTGGAGTGTGACCATCTGTTGGCCCGCCTCTGTCAGCTATACCTGGGCGTCGATCAGTTGGGCCGATAGTTGCTCCACAAGCTCAGTACACGCTGCGACGAAGGCCTCCTTCTCTGCCGCCTGCCCTTCGAGACACCGGACTTCCTGCTCCGCCGCGAGGAGCGCCCGCGTGCTCTCCGACATGTCCCGACTCTGTGTGACGTCGGTACGCCGGCAGCTCTCACGCATCTTTTCGGCCATGAAATCACGGACCGTCAGATGAAGGCGTTGAGCATCAGCTCCCCCGGCACACAGGAATCGCAGCCAGGTTTTGAGTGATCCCATGCGCCCCAGCCACTCCGATGGGTCTCGCTTGAGGAAGCGCTGGATGCACTTCCACCCCCTGCGGCGCGTTATCCGGCTCTCCTCGACCACCTCCACGTCTGAGTCGTCCATCTCCTCGGGGTCGGCAGGCCGGTGGGCAGGGAAGGCAGCCAGCAGGTCTGCTGCAGGGTCCGCCCCTGAGATTTCCTCATGGGGGATAGGTTCCCCAACATCTGGGCGACCTTCTTCTCTCTCCCCAGCGGCGTTGACACCCTCGTCAGCCCCCGACCTCTCTCCGATGTCAGCACCGCCAGCGTCCGCAGCCCCTTGATCAGTAGTTGGTGGGGCCGGCTCGGTGCGGGAAGTCTGTTCCGGAGTAGGCGGCATGTCTGCCGCCGGTCCACTCGTGGATGGCCCGGGTTCGGCAACCCGACGAGCCTCCAGTGTTGATATCACTGCGCGGGGCATGCCATGGTTAGTCACGGATCGTCAATGGAAAGCACCAGCAGTAAAGTAAGGAGACTTACGGGAGTTCAGAGTGTCATCTTCCGCTGCCCCGGCCGCCGCAGGAACAGTTGCAGCAGGGGACCCTTCAGCGCTTGTTAATTCAATAATGGGCGTCTGGCCCCCGCCTTGTCCTGCTGGCGCCTCTCCTACTCCCGCTGAGGACGCCTGACCAACATCCGTGCGCTCCTGAGAAAGGTGGAGAAATGAGTTAGAAGCTGCATAAGAGAATGGATGAAGCAGGTTGAGTAGGGATAGAAGCGGACCTCGAGGAGCTCAGTGACATCAACATTGTCAGAGCCGGCCACCTCGCCGCTCTCCCGCGGGCTCCCCTGATGGGATCTTCCCTCAGAGCCTTCATCCTCCCCCATCTCCTCCTCTTCCTCGGAGTCCTTGCTACTGTCATCTTCCACCGGCGACATCTGTTCTGGAGTGGGTTCTAGACCGAGCATCACCTTCACCAGAAGGGATGGCTCCGCACGCTGACCACGTTGGCGCGCGTACTCGTCCATGGCCGTCAGATATGCATACTGCCGGTTGAAGTCCACCATGTCAGCGATATGGAGGCGCCCGACCTCTGGCAGATGGATTCCTTCTCTGAGTATCTTTTGCCAGATGGCATCGGTCCCCAGTGACTGCCGCAGGGTCATCCAGGCCGACCACAGCGCCGGGAAGACTGCATCGTGGGAGGGTTCGAGCAGACGCCTTACCTGCTTCCCGGGCCGCTCTTCGACCACCGCACGTGCCCCCTCTCTGGGCGCCGAGGTCGTAGCGGCAGCCTGCGATGTGCCCGCCGCAGAAGTCCCTGCTCGCGCCGGCTCCGCTGCTTGGCGCGCCTCCGTTCTCCCCCGTGTAACGGCGCCTCGCCTCCTTCCTTGACGCCCGGTCTCCGCACGGGTGACCTCGAGCCGCCGAACTGGCTTCCGTAGAAGCCCCTCGGGGTACGCGATGGCCCAGTGTTCGGCGTACTCGGTTGCCAGGCCTGCGTCGACCCCGGTAGGAGGGAGAGTGATGACGTCGCCAGAGCCAAAGGCGACGAACATCAGCCACATCTGGCGAAGGACGCCGGGGTTCGTCTCCTCCCGAACAGCAGTGAATACCCTCTTCGGCATCCGTTGAAGGCACCCGAACTGCCTGGCGAACCGGGTTGGCACGTAAGGCTCGCAGATCACCTTCTCGTCGATCCGAGCCACGAGCACCCCGCCCCGCATGTTCAGGAAGTATTCATGCTGCTCCAGCGGACCCTGCCCATTGTCGATCATCTGGCCGACGGGAGTGGGGAACGGGCTGAAGTTGAAATTGGCATGATTGCCAATCCGAATCCTCACGCCCTCTTCACTTAGGGTCATCGGAGCGTCCCCCGCAATGTTCAGCAGGGAGGGTCGCAGGCCGTTGCCCGGAGGAATGATGGCATTCGGAAACGTGTACCCACCAAGGTGAGCAGCCACCCAGCCGTGGAAGAATTGGAAGGGCCCACATATCCTTCGTGGCGACCCCCCTCGTGAGATGCATCCCAGGATGGCATACAGCTTCGCCAGTACTGGGACCCCGAGGTTGTATCTTTTGTTGGCGGCCATAGAGACCGCCATCGCCAGTGTCGCCGGGCGGACGCCCATTCTCGCGTCCCGCACTGGCAGGAGCCACCCACTCAGAAAGGCGTCTAGGAACGCCGCGTACCGGACATTTGGGTCTCGGGCCTCGATGACACGGTACCCCCATGAGCGGTAGTCGCCCGTCTCCAGGACCCGCCAGTACGACCCGTTCCGGCTCCTCTGAGCCGCGGTCGGGCACCGCTTCCCCCTGCCTGGCATCTTGACCGCCGGGTCATGCTCCAAGAACTAGCCGAACCACTCCTTGTAGGCTTTGTCCTTCTGGAAGTCCTTGATCCCGAGCTGCTGCGTAGCCAGGTCAAGCAGATGCCAGGTCAGAATGGGAGTCCGTGACCTGTCTTCCCAGGTGTTCTTCGGAGGCAGGAACTCATTGTACTGGTAACCCTCTAGCGGGATACCTCCGATGCAGTGGATGTCCGAGAGACCGATGCCGACCTCCCCATGGTGAAGATGGAAGGTGTTGGGATCCGGGGACCAGCGGGTGAACAGCTCCGGCCCGAGCTCGGACTGCTGGTAGAAGTGGAACTGCGACGTCCACACCGCCTCAAACAGGCCGATGTACCGCAGCTCCTCCGTGAAGTGATCGCAAGTGTGGAGTACCCAGAACGCCCAGGCCCATTCACTGGTGAAATTGACCCCAGATCGCAAGTCCCAGTCCTTCAGCCAGCCCTTGGTGTCGTCGGTGACACTCTGGCGATATATGCTCGAGTAGAGGGCTGGAGAGTTCTCCGCAGTAGGCTCACTTCCGACGATGGTTCGCGTCCTCGGGTTCAGGACATAGACATCCAAGTGTCTGGTCTCCTTGGCAGGATGCCCATTGTTGGTGATGTTATAGCGGGGAAGCTCGTCCTCCCGAGTCACCCAGGTCCGTGGCGCATCAACCTCGAACCCTGGCACCGGAACCTCATCTAGGATGCCGAAGTTCCAGAGCGGCAGGTTGCCCGACAGTGGATATGTCTTCTGGGCCGGCGTCAGCAAGTCGAACAAGGATTGATTGTTCGAAACAATCTCCTTGGCTCCGTAGACCTCCTCGTTCGTCGCCATCTCAGCTCTGCGAGTGGCGGCATCCCCCTCATTTCCTTGATTCGCGGCCATCTCAGAAGCTTCGGGAGTCGTGCGGGTAAAGGGATGAAGCGTGCGGGATCGGACGAGGCTGGTAGAGAAGTTTGAGAGTTGGCGCGCAATCCTAGTGGACGACGCACAATCAGGAAGTCCGTCGCGTAAACCCCCAGGTGTTCGCGCAAAAGCAGGCAGAATTCCGGAGAGGTTTGCGCGACGAGCGGGCGAATTCCGCGCCGGAAAAGGCAACTTCGCGCACGAGAGCTCGAATGCTTATCGCGCGGAAGGCCAGTGTACGGTGCGGGGGACCCGGGGCCCCTATTTATAGGCATGGCCGGGAGTTCGCGCCGTGCGGAAAGCGCATTGCGCGACCACACCGGTGAATTTCGCGCCCGAAGCCCCTTTTTGCACGCCACAGTCCCGTGCCACACAGGACTTCGGCATTCCGGCGTCTCCCTCAGAACCCGATCGTTGCGACCTCTCGCCGATCAGATTCCGAGGGGGGGCTTTTGTAGACGCCGGAAAAGTCCGTTGTTCCCAAACGAAGCTCCGGATGCGGGAAGCGAGGTCATATTTGGAGTCGGAAGCATGTTTCGGAGGGCCCGGAGGCCTTGCGCAGAATTTTGGAGACCTGAGCGCAAAGTTGCTGAGCCGCGCGCAAACCTCCCGGGATTCGCGCAATGCGCTGAGCCGGCGCGCAATTTTGCGCGCCCGTGGCCCGCGAGACTCCCTTGCGCGCCGGGCCCGATTCCGTGCCCGCGAAGGGAATTCCGCGCCCGCGAACCGGATTCCACGCCCGGGGTTGCCTATAAATATAAGGTGACCCCCGAAGGTCTGAAGGTTTCCAGAATTCGAAAGGTCTCTCGTGCGCGCAATCCAACTCCTTCCGCGCGCAATGCCGATCTTCAGGTAACCTCTTTTCTTTAACGCACGAAAGCCTTGGGGTTCGCCTTCGCGCGCAATCCCTTTGGCTCCTTTCCTTTTGAATAACCCTTCACTCAAAGGCATTTGCGCGCAAAAGAAACCTCTTGCGCGCAATTGCCCCGGGTGCACGCAATCCAACCCGATTGCGCGCACCCCCCATTTTCAAAGTGGCCATTCGATTAAAGAATGAGCCGTTGCCCCCGCGCGCTATCCGAAGCCCGGTGCACGCAATCTCTATCATTCGCGCGCAAAGTGCTGGCCCAATTGCGCGCCAGCCCGTCCATTTGCGTGCCGACCCGCGGTATTGCGCGCAAAGCTCCTCTTTTGCGCGCAAACCTCCAGGGTCGCCCCCTTTGACCCCCTTTGGGTACCCGCCTGCGTGGCGCCCGATGACCCTCATCCCGGGTGCCCGCACTGTGCGTTGTCTTTCCGTGCAGCACTCCAGGCTTGCGCGAAGTGACACGGACCTATCGGCGGCTTCAACGTCCTGCACGACGTTAAACTGCATACGTCCTGCACGACGTTAAACTGCATACGTCCTGCACGACGTTAAACTGCATACGTCCCGCACGACGTTAAACTGCACCATCGTCCGCGCTGCAAGACGTTAAACTGCCAAGCACCTTCGTCCTCAACACACGACGTTAAACTGTACTTCGTCCGGCAAGACGCTAAACCGTCCGCTTCGTCCTCAACACACGACGTTAAACTGTACTTCGTCCGGCAAGACGTTAAACCGTCCGCGTCACCTAATCCCGTGTCTCGCACGCAGGGTCCCCCCGGTTTGGATGTGGCCCCCACCCGCTCGTTTCTGCAGGGATGTTGGGATTGGAGTGGCCTTCGCCCACGGGGGTAGAGTGTTGCAAACAGAATGAACTACGTGGACTTTGATCCATGTCTTCTAAACAGGGTACGTAGGAAGCCTCTCCGAGGTTCAAGCCCGCCACCTGGTCGTCCCGGTCGTATTTACGTCGGTTCGTCCATCAGTGGACCCCTCCCGGGTTCACACTTGCGTTGATTCACCTATGAATCCGCCTCTGTGGGGGACTGCACGTGTGTATCTCCATTGTACTTCCCCACCGCCTCGATCTCTTCGTGAGTCGGCTTGCCAACGTCCAGCATGACGTAAAACTGTGATCCACCCGGCCGTTCCATCCCCCTCTGTGCGAGGTGGTTCGGTTCAATCCTTCTCCAGGCAGCCTCGATCTCTTCGTGAGTCGGCTTGCCAACGTCCAGCATGACGTAAAACTGTGATCCACCCGGCCGTTCCATCCCCCTCTGTGCGAGGTGGTTCGGTTCAATCCTTCTCCAGGCAGCCTCGATCTCTTCATGAGTCGGCTTGCCAACGTCCAGCATGACGTAAAACTGTGATTCACCCAGCCGTTCCATCCCCCTCTGTGCGAGGTGGTTCGGTTCAATCCTCCGTCCGGCGGCCTCGATCTCTTCGTGAGTCGGCTTGCCGATGTCCAGCATGACGTTAAACTGTATGTCCGAACTACGCTGACTTTGATCCTCGCTAACGCGCGGTACGTAGGAAGCCCCTACGGGGTCCAAGCGCCTCACTCCATCATCCACCCTGATCCTTACCCGGGCCGCCATTCCCGGTGGGGTCATGCCATTCCATTCCACTCCACTTCACTCGGGAAGCCACCCATGTGCTGGCCCCAGCGTCGGTGGTTCCCCGCAAGGGGTTCTGTCATCTGGTCCACTCCTCGTGTTGATCAGTCCGATGCCGTCCCCGCTGGACGTTAAACTCGCGGCATACCCCGTGTTAAACATGGGAAGCTAAGGAAAACCTCAGGCAACGCAGTTCCCCGTACCCAGCGCGGGATGCCTCAGGCCATCACGCCTTCGAGAAGCCCTATTAGGGACGGAAGGCAGACATGCAGAGGCGCAGTGTTAAGACACGCCCCCGACACCCAGAGCCACCCGGTCTCCTCACCGCAGGTTGCTGCCCCGACCAGACTCCTTGGAGCGTCCGGGCGGAAGCAGCGTAATTAACCGGTGTCCATGGAGACATGGCGCTGGGAACGAGATTCACGAACATTCTTAAATCTATGAGGGAGACCCGGATTAGGCGACGAGTTCCGAGGAGACGTCCACGGAAGGAGGAGCCGACATCCCATCATCCCGGTTTCGATCAAGGAGCAAACGCCCCTAAATAAGGGACGAATGTCGCCCGCCCTTGGAAAGCGGGACTGCGGGACCACAAGCCGCGCGCCCATCCCCTCGGGTTGACGGGTGCACGCGCGAACGCGTCCTGGCGGAACAGCGTAACCCGACGCACATCCGCACCGAAATAATAATATTGACCTATTTTCTATTAATAAAATTTTTAAAACCATTATAAATTACATTAAATAATATTTATGAAAATGAAAGCATGAGGTAAGAGATGTATTTCAAAATAATGTGAATAATAAATTATCATTATAATATCTTTTTCAGTTTTTACTATTTTTTTGAAATAATAATGTGTTTTTAAATAAATCTATTTGTATATTATTAAAAATGTGTAATTAATAATATTATTAATGTTTATGGAAGAAATGGAATTGTAAGATTTTAGGACCACTAATTTTTTTAAGAGTAATTAATAATTTTAAAAACATATTAATGATGAAATCTATTTTTCAAATTATCTTGTGAGAATCTATGTTTAAAATGTGATCTATAAAATGAAAGAGATATTTTCCACAGGAATATGTTTAATTATATTTTTATGGTATGTCTATTCGTCAATGACAACAACACTTTACACTTAATCTCATGGGTATATGTTGTATTATTTCCATATTAATATTTTCTATCATTTGTTTATGATAATTTTTTAGATGTAATGTACTGACATTCACAATCTTGATTATTTTTGTAGTCATTATCTTTATATTGAATTATTCACTTTCATATGACTATTTTCCATAAAATTTCCCATAAATCCAAATATTATTTATCATGGATATGTTGATTACTGTAACTATATATCATTTCTACATATCATGTTAAGAATGAAATGTATCTTATTAAACTCGTGGTATATTTATTAATCTAAATTATTAGATCAATATATATATTTTATGTTATGACACATCATTAATGAGTTAAATCAATTATTTAAAAATGAGAAATTATTTTGGCATCCCCCGATAGGTGGGGATCAAATTATATGTATCCCCTCAATGCATTGGTAGGTCTTATGTGTTAAATTTGTTCTCCAACATTGTTGACTTCTTACCCAATAATTTTAAATTAGTTTCCTAAAATAGAGGATTTTGTACTCACTATCATTAAATCATATTGTGTGTGGTCTTTAAAGTTAAGGTATCACTTTCAGGATACATGAAATCCAATTATCAATAATTTACTTTATTAATAACATGGTTATTATTATCCATGGTATTTCATAATGATATTATCTTTTTATGTGTTTTGATCAATTTTTTTTCTTAAAATGGAATATTTTTCTAGTAATTTTCCTTTCTATGTTGATTAAGCCTTATTTATACATGAATTTCAAGTTAGTTATATAGATGTTTTGGTCAATTATTTCAAATTATAGGTTTATTATTCTAATTTATTAAAATTATCTTCTACTATACATAATTCTTGATATTAATTTCATGTCACTGGTATTTTTTCCTTATTAGGAATCCATTATATGTACTAACATTTATATATAAGAATATATAGAGAGAATATTATTTTATTTTAGAACAAAAAATGTTGTAGATTTTTTTTTCAAATCTAGTATTGTAATCATTTGTGTTTCTAGTTTACTATGTCTACTTTGTTGTTAAGCCATTATGGACGTCATTCATTGCATCGTATTGAAATGTAATAAATTTAAAAAAATTATCCACTACTGCAGATTGATTGTTACGAAATTAGTTTTTTATGAAGATATATTTATATGGATGTTGAGATTGAAGAGATTTTTGATGGTATCCTTCCTATAAAATAAGATATCGATTCTACTCACACGTCCTATAATATATTGGGATTATAACATAGTAATGAAACTAATGATACATATGGTCAAAGGGTTGCATTGAACATTTATTCTAATGAAACTAACCTTATTACATTTTATGTATAAGAACCATGATCTAACAATACTATATATGGTCCATATATTACATGGTATGGTAATTCTACCCATATTATAGAGATTATATATGTAGTTCATAATAGTTTATCTTATAATGCAACATAAGGTCCACCAATTGTAATAAATGATTATTCTACTCCTTCTACCTAGAGTACATATGATGTACATGAAAATTTATTTAATGTTTCTAGGATGGGTACACATTTTCACATACCATGCACTCCTTTGGTTAATATATTTTCAATCCTAATTATTATTTAATTTTTAAGCTTTACTACCTACATGGATTTTATAGAATATGATATCCAGAATATAAATCCTTCCCAACTGATATATTACTATTAATATTTTTTATTATTCCCTTAAAATATTAGTTTTTATAAAATTATGATTAATTGGATAATGTACATATTTAACACAAAAATTAATAATATAACTTAAAAAATCATAGATAGATATGCTTCTGGAAATTTTAATAAGGTAACTATAGTTATCAATTTTTTTTGTATATGGGGCACCCCATGGGGATGCAACATGAATCCCTAAGTAGATTTTAAGACAGTCTCCATGTGAGGTAGTTCCCATACACATTCATTATTCCTATTTGATGCATATTAAATTATCATTAAAGAAGATGACGTCTAATAGTTTGATAAATATATTATCATAGTTTTGTTTTTATAAATGAATTAATTGAATAATATATTTTTTCACGGTAATGATATAATGAATACTATGTACACTATTTTCAGATATTTTTTCACTTTTACATGCCTAATATGATTTAAAAATAATTTATGTTAATAAAAATTATTATTAAAAGGATTGAAAATAAGTGGGAAAATGACATAGATTTAATGACGCATCACGATTAGGACCACATATATATGGGAAGGAATTTTTTATCATTATTTTAATAAATCTCATCTGGTGTGATAGTAGATTAATAGAACTATCCTTATAAAATTTAGAAAATCAATTATATATAATTATATTAGTTTAGCTCTAAGAAAATTTTTTCTAGACATGAGAATAATGGAATTCCCTATAATCCTATGTAGATTTTATTCTCTAAAAAGTGAGATAATATGATACCATTTAATGTACATATGTTAATAAAATCAAATAAATTTATTTTTTAAATATTTTCAATGTGGTTTTTTAGATACATGTGAAGGAGGTAGGTCATCTTGTATGACAGAATAATATGTAATTTTATTCTACAAATATACAGATGTAATATAAATGAATCTTTAGAAAATATTAGTTTACGAATATTTAATTACAACCTAGTGTTATTAAATTTAATTAATATTTAATTTTATTCCTTGTGAAATGAAAACATAAGAAATGGGGGATTTTAATCCCCCAATTTAGCTGCAGTATCTTCTCAAAATACTATTGATCCTTTTTTTTAAAATAGCACTATGGTGTTATGTGTGGGTGTGGGTGTGGGATAGGTTTTGAAATATTTTCATTGTCTGTGTTTGTTCTGTCAAAAATATTTTTATCAACAATGTTTGTAGTATAGAGGTTACATTTATTGGGGATATATAAGAATATAGGGTAATTCATGCAATTAAGAAAATCATTAATGATCATTAGTATCTTATTAATAAACACAATGTCAAAGGATAAACATTGGAGAATAGATTAGCTACTACATTTTTGAGGATGACAGACTATGCAACCAAAGAAATAGTGGCATAGATTGGGATTCAAAACCTATAATTTCATAAAGTCACATTTTGATCATTATTTTATTGATTTCATTTTTAGTAGATTATGATCATTTACCACACACACGTAAAATCATACCAATTTAATAGACTTATATGATATATTTTACTTTAGTTAGGTTTGAATAAGTTATTTTTTGTTTGATTGGGTTTACATTATTTTAGTTTTATAGGTTTATTTTAGTTTGGGTTTGTTAACATTTATTCTATTAAATTATTTTTTACAAAATTTTGTTGTGATTTATTTATATTCAAATAATATCTATTTTTATTGGATTATTCCACATTAAGACATGATGGTTTCTATTAGTTCAATTCAATTTTATTTTACTTGTGTTCTCAAGCTAGGATGGTTTACTTGATTAGATTAATTTTTATAAATTTAGATTTGGTTCTTCTCAATTTGTTTCATTTGGATAATGATCAATTATATTCAATAAAACAGCTTCCTTATCAATTTAATTTCATTTTGGTATTTCTATGGTCATTTGATGTTATATTTTTCTGTATTGATTATCATTTTTCCAATTTGATTCATCATTATTTATATCTTGAAGATAGAGTAATAAATTTTTTATTTAGTTCTATATTGTTTGAATTTCTGTAATTTTACATTCTATTATTATATTTTTCATGGTTTGTTTTTATTACATTTTATTTACTTTGACTCATTTGGATTTATTCTATTTAGGATTATTTTTCAGGGTATAGAGTTGTTCAATTGGGTTCTTTCATGTTATATGTTGTGGTAGTTGAGTATGGTTAGGATAGTTCATGATGGTTTTTGTGGATTGTGTTTGATTTAATCTCGTACAATTATATTTTATTGGTTTAAAATTGGTTTTTTATAATTACATTTGTTATATTTATATCAGTATAATTCATTTCGGGTTCTTTGTTTAGATATACATATAGCCATTTTTTGTTTGAAAAAATTATTTTATTTTCATCATTATCTATTTTGGTATGTCTTATTTCATTTAACATAGTAAAATTAAAGGTACTTATACTTGATAAATGTATGTTAGGTTTACAATGGTTTTAATTAGTTTTATAAATATTTTTTGGTTTATTATGTTTCTGTTAGTATAATATATTTGTAATCAATAATTTTTAGTTCTATCTGATTAAAGACATGTTAACACATTTTAATATGTTTTTCTGGGTTGGGATATATTGATTCTATTCATTTTTCTTATTTTCCTATCTGTCTAAGTTGAATCAATTTAGTTTTCTTCATCATTCATTATTATTTTAATAAATTTTTTATTAGTTTATGTGGATTTTATCCAATTAAATTTGAATTTAATCAACATATTTTTTTGTAATCACTTTTTTATCTTTATTATATTTATTATAGTTTTATTTATAGATTCTTTAGTCTTTTCATATTAAAATAAAAATTTTAATAGGATTTTTTTTTTCATTTTTAAAAAATTCTCATAAAATAATGATTTATAAGTTTTTTAGAATTTTTTCTTTATATTTATGGTTGTTTAGTTAATTTAATTTTTTTTGGTGTGTAATTATTTATTTTGGTTATATTTTATTTAATTTAGTATGATTTTAGTCAAGTGTTGGTTTACTTGTTTATTAAATTTGACATTAATTTATTTCATATTTTTTGTTTTTTGTTCACCTGGATATAATTTTTTCATGATTATTTTATTACGACTCATATATGTTATGTTTAGATTATTTAATTTCTTAATTTCATGATTTGGTCTGGTTTGGTAATTTTTAGATTATTATAGTTTAGTTTGAACTAGACTTACTATATCAAGAATATGTTCATTAACATTTCAACAATAATAAATGTAAGAAATAAATGAATGAATTAAGAAAGAAGGTTATAAGGAATGTGTTCTATCTAGGGATAGTAACAGTTAGCACTGAGATAGAGTAGTAGGGAATTGATGTATATGGAATATTTCAGAAATTCAATATTTATATTAAATATAAAAGTTGTTATTATATTAACATAAATTTTTGGAAAATAATTTATATATTATAAATTTTTTAAAGAATTTTATGTGTTATTATATAATTTTTGGGAATATTATATTTATATTTGCTTTCAATCTATTTTGGGTGGAGGGTAATAGTAATTTCTATGCATTTTATTCATTCTATAAAATATTTAGAGGTGGTTATGTAAAATTAAAATAAATATAGTTTATATATGATAACATTGATTCTATATTATAATATATCACTACAAAAACATATTTTACATCCATTTTATCATGATACTTTTAAAACATTTTGTTAAACAAGTGTTGTAAAAAATCATTTTGATGGTTTTACCCACAATTAAACCCCAAAATAACAACTAGTAATGAACTATTTTTCTAATTTAATGTATTAAAAAATTTATTTTTGAATATGGGTGAGCTATATGGGTCGTAATACTTTATTGGAGACTAGGTGGATCCTCAATATGTGTTATTAGGGGTCAAATAACACCCGGTTAATTCATCCGAATAAAATATAAGCCTTTATTTCCAAGATTACCAAGATATGTGTGACCTTGTGTGACCAAATGATCAATATGTAAATTATTCCATATATATATAGGAATCATTATTAAAAAATAGCTAAATAAAGATCATAATGGCATTTATGTGAGTTGTGGGGTAATTAGATATTTACATTTTGGTATAATTTCAAAAAAGTTCCTAATCTATCTACACAAATCAACACACATAATTATTAAAATTAACATAAAAATATATACCACAATTGTATTTAACCTTATTTTTTATTCATGATTTAGTACTTTATATCATAATATCATTGTGATAACCAATTATCTATATAATCTGAAAGCACTCCACTAGTTTGTAGAATCCACATCAACTATAAAAGAATTCCTAGAACAAAATGTAATGATAACACCTCAACATTATTGACAAACAGGGAATCATGAAATAAATTTAACATGGCTTCAATAATGTTAAATCATGTATATATTCCATAATCTATTAGGTGGGAAAACACCATTTATAGAGACTCCATTTTTAAAATTAAATGAGCCAAGTGTCATCTTCTATTCCATTGAATCCATAATGTGTTATCCATATTGAATACTTTTTGGGCTCTCACAATATTTATAACATTTGATGAAGTTCTGTAATGCCAAAAATGAATCAATAGATTGATTAAAAACATAGAAAATCATCTTTTAGACATTGTAGTAGGAATAAAATTGATACCACTTGTCATATATGTGACATTCCAGATCCTATTCAGTAAAAATTAAACACGACAGCATTACCGGTCAAAGTTATGCTTAAATAAATTTTATTATAATAACATTTTTTGATTTTAAATTTTTAAAAAGATATATTCAGGTTTTTTTCAAAAAAAACACACATAATGGTCATTATTTTGTCAATTTAAATTATATGTGTAGTTTTTTTAAAGTTTTACTTTTTAAACCATTCTTAGTGTTATTATATAATTTTTGGACTGATTATTTTTATATTGGTTTTATAAATAAATATTTTTTGGTGGCGCTTAATAGTAATTATAATGCATTTTTTTCATGATATATAACATTTAGAGGTGGTTATGTAAAATATAAATAAACATAGTTCATAAGGGATATCACTAATTCTATTTTATAAACTATCAGTAACTTAAAATACTATTTTAAATCCATTTTATCATGACACTTTTAAATCATTTTATGAAGTAACTATCAATATAAATTTTTGTGGTGTTCTTACACACCCTTAAACCTAAAAAAACTATTAGGGAAATATTTTTCAATTTCATGGTATAGAAAAATGATTTTTAGTGGAAGTGTGAGCTAGAAGGGTCATTTCCCTTGATTAATGACTAGGTTGACACACAATATGGGTATTTGGTGGGGGGTCAAATAACTCTAACATAATGCATATAAATACAATAATATCCTTAATTCATATCAACACAAAGATATTTGAGTCCCTCTATGACCAAATGAACAATATTCACATTATTCTATATATGTCTATGAGTCCTTATTAAAAAAATATCTACATAAAGATCATAGAGGAATTGATGGGATTGGTGGGATCGTCACTTGATAATATTTTTAAATAAATATTTTAATGTTCATAATTTTTCTCGACAAATCAACATGTACAATAAATAACATAAATATAAATATAAATATCACAAAATTATTTATCTGTATTTATTATTCATTAAGGATTACTCATGATCATAATATATTCATAATAACCATTGATCTCTATACTCTGAAGAGATTCCACTAGTCTGTAGAATTCTCATTCTTCAGAATAATATTCCTATAAAAAATGTATTGATAGAACCTTCAGGTTAATGATATATAATGAATAATGAAATAAAATAAACATGGAATAAATA
This sequence comes from Viscum album, assembly GCA_963277665.1. Classification (NCBI taxonomy): domain Eukaryota; kingdom Viridiplantae; phylum Streptophyta; class Magnoliopsida; order Santalales; family Viscaceae; genus Viscum; species Viscum album. Next base: position 1,686,219,377 of record OY728163.1, on the reverse strand, counting down.
AGGCGAAATAAGGTATATATCCCACAATTATGTAGGTGAAATAACACCCGTTATAGATACTCCATTCACTAAAATATTGGAGTTTGTGTCATATTTTATTCTATGGAATCCATCAAGTGTTATCAAAAAATGAGTGCATGTTTGGATATCATAATAATTTGATAATTTGATGATGTTATGTATAGAAAAAAATGAATCAACTGATTGATTCAATATTTAAGAAAATCATGTGGTAGACATATTAGATGAAATGAACATGATATCACATATCATATATGTGACATTCCACATCTGGTTCAATCAGATGTAACCACGCCAACATGAATTAGCGAATTTATGCTTAATGAATTTTTATTATATTATAATATTTATTTATATCTTTTTTAAATAAAAAATTTCTGTTTTAAAAAAATCTATTTGGATATTATAATAAAAATGAATGGAATCAATTTATTAATATTTGTGGAAAAAATTGAATTTCAAACTTCCATGACCACTCAATGTTTTAAGATTGATAAATAATTTTGCAAAAATATTTTCAAAGAACACTATTTTTCATATTATTTTGTGCAAAAATACGTTTAAATTGAGATTTTGTAAATGAAAAGGATATATTCCTCAAGAATTTTGCTAATAGACTTTTTATCTTATTTACATTCTTTAATTAGGACAAACCTTTATTTTTAATCCAATGTGTATATGTTGTATTGGAAGTATCTTGTTTTCTGTATTTTTTTATTATAATGTTAATGACATAATGTATTGAAAATCACTGTGTTGATTCATTTTTGTAGTCATTAACTAACCTATGAATTATTCACTTTCCTTTGATGATTTGACATTAAATTTCCCATAAATATCCATATTATTTATAATTGATATTTTAATTACTGAAACTGTATACCATTTCTAAATATGATGCTAAACATTGAGTGTTGATTTTTTAAACTATTATATAATGATATATCTAAATTCTTATCTAAACATATATATTTAAAAATATGACACATTATTAATGAATAAAATTAGTTATTTGATAAATGATAGATTATTAGTACATTCCATGACATGTGGGGATTAGATTTTTTAATGCCCTTTGATAAAACGATAAATCTCATTAGCGAAATTAGTTCTCAAAACTAGATGAGTATTTACCCAATAGTTTTAAATCAATAGTAAAAATCTTGAGAAGTTTGTACCTTTTAGCATTAAAAATCAATGTGAATGAGTTTTATGGTTGAGGTATCATGTTCGAGATACATGAAATTCAATGACTAAGAATATACTTTATTAGGAACATGGTCATTATTATCCCTAATTTTTCACAGTGATATTATATCTAGATACATTTCATTCCAGGTTAATTGATTAAATGTCATATTTATTTTAGGTTTTTACCATTCAATATTTATGATTCCTTATCTACATAAGAATTTAATGTTGGTTCAATAATATTTCTGGTCCATTATTTAACATTACTTGTTTATTATTCTAATTGACTCACATTATCTAATACTATACATAATACATACTTTGAATTTCAGGTCACCCTTATTTTTTCTGTTCTTATCAATCCCTAATGTGTTATATGTTTAATATATAAGGACATACTATAATGAATAATAATTTTTTAATTTTTTTTTTAATTTTTAATTTCAAATATAATATCGAAACCATTTATTTATGAATTTTTCTAATTCTACTATAATATTAATCCCTTTTGGATGTGATTCATTGTATCTTATTCTTATGTAATAAAAGAAGAAAATTGATATAGGTTGTTGGGGTCTTAATAATTATAAAATTACTAGTTTATGTTTATATTTATATTAGAATGTTTAGTATGAATTGTTTTTAGATGGTAACGGCTTTATGACATTGGATATCCATTCAACTCACATAACACCTAGTATATTTGGAGTATATTATAGTAATGAAAATGATGATAAATTTGGTCAAACAATTGAATAGAACTATTATTCTAATTTTAATATCCATATTACATTTGGTGTAGTTGAAACTTGATGTACAAATAATTCAACGGGTCTATATATTACATGGGATAGTCATTCTACCATTATTACCTAGAATATACTGGTATTTCATAATAGATGATCTAATAATGATAAATAAGGTCCACCAATTGAGATAGATAATTATTAAACACCTTTTTCCTAGAGTATAGTTGTTTTACATACAATTAATATATTGATTATATGATGGGTGCTCTTTGTCATATTCCATGAAGTTATTTTGTTACTATATTATATTATTCTGATTAATCTTTCATTTTTAGTTATACCTACCACCAAGGATGTTAAAGAATAAGGAATCCAAACTAGGACTAATTTAGAATTGATATATCAATGAATTTTTTATAACATGAGGATAATAATAGTTTCAAAATTATTAAGATGAATTGGATGATTTTCTTATTTAATTCACGAAATTAAAAATATAACCCAAAAAAACATGAATAAATATGCTACCTGGAATTTAAAAAATTTAAATGATGGTAACATGTTTTTTGTATATAGGGTGTCCTTTTTTGAATAAAAAATAATCCACAAGTAGATTTTAGGAGAGTCTCCATGTGAGGTATTGCCCATGTCTAATAATTATTCTAATTGCAGTTATATTCATTTATATTTGAAGAATTAGTTGATTAATAGTTTTATAAATGTATTATCATAGATATTTATTCATAAATTAAGTAATTGAATAATATTTCATAGATCTGTAATAATATAATGAATATTATGTACATTATTTATAGATATTTTATGAATTTTACATGCCTAATATGATTTCATATCCATGAATGTTTATAAAAATCATTAAGATAAAGATTTTACTTATGTGGAAACAATGACATAAATTTAATCCAAAATCACAATAAAAACACTTATATATGAGAAGAAATTTTTTAATCATTATCTTAACGATTCACATCAGGTGTGTCATTATATTAATAAATCTATCTCAAAAAAATTCCATGATTTTATTATTTTAAGTCATTTCTCAGAGAAATGTGTATAGTCTTGTGAATCATATACTTCCTTATAAACCTAGATTGATGTGACACCCTTGAAATTGATTTAATTTTGTACCATATAATGTATATATATATATATATTTATTTATATTCTATTAAATTAGTTTTTCTAAATTTTATTTATGTATATTTTAGATACAAGTGAAAGTGGTATGTCATCTAGTATGACGAAATAATATATATTTTTATTCAAAAAAAGGGAAAATGTTATATAAATGATACTATTTAATGCATTAGGTTAAGAATATATAATTACCACATGGTGTTATTAAATTAATTTAAAATTTAATGTTATTCCATTTGAAATGAATATAACATGAAATTGAGGATTTTAATCCTACCTTATCAACTACATTATCCTTATGAAATACTTTAGATCAATATTTATAAAAATATCACTATGGTCTTGTGTTTGGGTTTGGGTGATGGGGATTGGTGGTGAAATGTTTTCATCGTGGGTTTTTAGTATGTCAGAAATATGTTTCTCAACAATGTATGTAGTATTGCTGTAACATTTACTAGTGATACTGAATAACATAATGAAATTCATTCAATTAAGAAACTCGTTAATGATCATTAGTATCTTGTTAAGACACAAAAATAGCAAGGCTCAACAATGGGGAAAGTATTAGCTACAACATTTTTAAAGATGATAAACTGTACAAACAATGAAATATTTACTCTGACAGGGGATCCACAAACTCTATTCTCATAATGTCACATTTTTGTTCATTATATAATTAATTAAATTCTTTAGTAGAGTGTAATCATTTAACACACAAAAATAAACCCATATAAATTTAAAAAACATATATGATAAGGTTTATTTTAGTTAGGGTTGAATTAGTTATTGTTTGATAGATTCCTTTTACATTATTTTTATTATGTTGGTTTAATTTTGTTCCAGTTTTTTAAAATTTATTCTATATAATTATAATTAATAAAATTAATTTAGAGTTATATATATTCAACTAATATATATATTTATTGTTTTATTTTACATTACAATATGATGGTTAAAACTAGTTCAATAAAATTTCATTTTCATTGGTTTTGTTAATATTATGTTGGTCTATATTATTTGGTTCATTTTAATACAATTTTATTTATTTCTGCTCAATTTGGATCATTTGGATTTCGATCAATTCAGTTCAATAAAGCTTCTTTTATAACAATTTAGTTTTGTTTTGTTATTTCTCATGTCATTTGAGGTTATATTGGATTGAATTGATTATTATTTTTTATATTTGATTCATCTTTATTAATATCATGAAGATATGGTTAGTATTTTTCTATTCATGTTCATATTATTTGACACTTTTTTTACATTGTATTTTTCTTCATGGATTGAATAAAATTAAACTTTATTTAGTTTGACTCTTTTATGGTCTATTCTATTTAGATTTATTTGGATTTGTACATTGTTCTTGAATTAGGTTCTATCATGTTATATGTGGTGGTAGTTTGGTCAGGTTAGGATGGGTCACGATGTTTTTTCTGGGTTATTTTTTATTTACATTGTTATATTTATATATTTTTATGTTTACAACCGGATAGTTATAATTTCATAAGTTTAATTTAGATTAAGTAAATTAAATTCCGGTTCATTTCTGTAGATTCAATTTTAGCCCTTTTGGATAGAAAAATAATTTTAGTTTGTTTTTTTCTTACGTTATGTCTTATTTTATTCAATATAGTAAAATTAAACATAAATAAGTTCGATATGTGTAGGTTATCTTTAATATGATTCTATTTAGTTTTATAATTATTGTTTGGTTTGTAATTCATATTTTATTTTAATATATTTACAATAATTCTGTTAGTTCTATTTGATTATGGTCATGTCAATAGATTTTAATATGTTTTTTTTGGTTGGGTTGGATTGATTCTATTTAGTGTATTTCCCTGAATGTGAATCTGGGATTTCTCAATTCAGTTTAGTTCAACATTTATTGTTTTTAATAGTTTTGTGTTTAGTTCTATGGGATTATCTTAAATTTAATTAGTATTTATTCAATTTTGTTATAATTTTTATTATATTTAGTACATTTATTTCAGTTTAATTAATATATTCTTGAGTCCAGATAGAGTAATTATTTTTATTTTTGATAGTTTTAGTTTTTATTCAATTTAATATATTTTATATCAAATAATTCATGATGAGTTTTGTTAGTATTTTTTCATTTCATTTACTCATTATTTTTTCATTGAAATATGTTTTAGATTTATAGTATGAAATTTTATTATTTTGGTTATATTTGGTTTAATTTATGATGATTGTAGTCTTGTGTGGGATTATTGGTTTATGAAATTTTGCATTGATTAAGTTCATATTGGATATTTTCATTTCACATGGGTAGATGTTTTTCATTTTTATTTTATTACGAATAATTTATGTTATGTTTATATTTTCTGATATCATATTTTAATGATTTATTTTGGTTTGTTCTTTTTTAGATTAATGTATTCTAGTTTGAACTACAATTACAATATCATTAATATGTTCATTAACATTGAAACTAAATTAAATGTTTGAAATAGAGGCATGTATTAAGAATGATATTGACGTGGAACATGTTCTATCTTTGGATAGTGAAGGTGTGCATTGAGATAATGTAGTAGATAATTGATTTATATGGACAATTAAGGAAATTATATATTTTTTAAAAATATAACTGTGTTTATTTTGTTAATTTAAATTATATGTACAATATTTTTTAATTTTAGATCTTTTTAAAAAAAATTTAGTTTAATTTAATACTTCATATGAATAAATCTATTTATATATATTTTATATATATATTGGTGGAGTGTAATAGAAATTCCTATCAATTATTTCATGCTATATAAAATTTAGAGTAGGATATGGAAATTTTAAATAAATATAGTTTATATGGGATAAAATTGATTCCTTTTTAAGAATTAACACTAACTAGAAATACTATTCTAAAATCATTTTATCTGGATAATTATAACACAATATATAAAATAACACTCTACATACATATTTTTTGTAGATTTAACCAACAGTAAACCCTATGAAAACAACCATTAAAGAACCTTTTTTAAATTTTAAGGTATATAAATATGGTTTTTAGTGGTTTGTTGATCTATATGGGCCATTGGCCAGGATTGAAAAGTAGAAGAAGCCTTAATATGGGTGTTAGTGTTGAAATAACCCCTAAATAATTCATCTGAAGAAAATAAATTCCTTAATTCACCTGATCACCATGATATGTGAGACCTTGTGTGAAAAAATGAACAATATGTACCATATTTCATTTATATTTTAGAATCCTTATTAAAAAAGGATCTACATAATGATCATAAATTAATTTATGGGTATTGTGGGATCATCATATGATATATTTTTAGAAAAATCCATTAGGGTTCTTGATCTACCTTCTCAAATCGACATGTAGAATGAATAACAGAAATACAAACAGAAATACCACAACAGTAGTTATACATAATTATTATTCATGAAAGTGTATTATTGATCCAAATATAATCAGGATAACCAAAAAATTATATCCTCTGAGTGGATTACACTGGATAGTAGAAGCCTTATTCATAATAATAGTATTCGTAGAATTAAATGTAATGATAGAGCCTTCAGCTTTATGGTAATTTTTGAATCATGAAATATGTTTTACTTGGCATCAATGAGGAAAATCATCTATGCTTACAATAATCCATTATATTGTAAAAACATTTATAATGACTCAATTCTTTATATTATTTGTTTCAAGTTTCATCGAACATTATATGTAATCTATTATGTGTTATCCCTGATGAATTCTAGTTGGGATCTCAAATTAATTTTAACATTTGATGAAGTTATATATAGAAAAAAAATTAATAGATTGATGGATTAAATCTAAATATAATAATTTGGTAGACATGGTAGTTATAATGAACATGATAACACATGTCATATGTGTGACATTCTGGATCTGGTTCAATCATAAGTATCCAAACCTAGTTTTTCTTATGGCATCAATAACACATCCCCATATATTAGATTCTACCAACAATCCATGAGGGCCTATGATGAGATAGTGTGGAGAATATACCCTCATTATTAGAGTGAGGTACAATTTTTATTAATATATAATTCAACCAATACCGTATATTGTAATAGCATACTTCAAACATCATGATAAATATAATCACAAATTAATAATAACAAGTGTCATGCACAAATAGTGATGTCATGATGCTATAAAATATGTGGTATAAGTGGATGATGTTAGTTTCCATATAATAAAATAAGAAGCACAAAAATATAACAAAATATAAAATTATACTATCTAGTAGTATCACAACCATTATGTCTATCCTTATCTCTTATACTCTATCATATTATAGTAAACATCGTTTCCATAGGTGGATTATTCCCATTATCCCCACCTACATCAATGATGTCTTTCCAGGTAACAATAATGGCTTGGTTTTTTAGGAGTATAAATCAGAATTTCACTACCAGTGACATATAATATTATCTAGTCAATGAATATAATATAAATGATTCACAAATATAGTAAATAATAGCATTAAATTAAAAATTAAACATGTCATCATGGGTTCTCATTTTGAAACCTTGTCGAACATACCTGCTTTGCCAAAATATGGATATATATGAGCTTAAGAACTATTATTCATTGATAAGATACAGAATATTTCCATGTGTACATGTAATAATATTATTAGACCTACGGAAAAACCATATAATCCTTGAATTTAGAGTGTTAGTCAATGTCATACTAATAAAATATGATTCCATGCTATTGGGGTCTATGTGTATTCCTTGGGATTATTCCTCATCATTCAAATGGAATTATTTGTAAAAAAGTCCATGAAAAAAATTCCCATGTAATACATGTCTAAGAATGACTGAAGCCCCTAGAGATATTCAAAATTATCACGTGTATGTCGACATGATGTTGAATCCATCAAGGTCATAAATGGAATTTAAATTTCTTAGGATGGATTATGGATCCAGGTCACCATGCTGAGTAAAAAAAAAGAAAATATAATATTTAAAAGGTGGTTATCACATTTGGAAACTAAATTTATGAATTAGGGTGTCTTCCTATAAATTCTCCATTAATTTCCTTAAGAATCCATCTTCGTATCATTTATGACTACTAATTTTAAAATATTTTAGTCTAGAGGTTGTAGTAACCTTATATTTATTAAGTACTAATAGAACATAAGGAAATATATATTCTATTCCAGTATTCAAATCAATTAATTTCATTAAAAATTTCATTTTCAAATGAAAAAAATGTCCAAATGATGATGTTATTCAATTAAATTATTTTTTTATTCCAAATATTAGTTTCCACTATGCAAATGAAAGATTTATTCATCAAATGGGTAGTTTAGTCACAAAACATGAAAAATAATTATTATAATATAGTTGATAACATATCTCACGTCTAATATCTTATATCTCATATCTCAGGTATAACATCTCATATCATGTATCTTTAACATTATATCATATATCTAATATCTAATATATTTTATCTTATAGAATATATATCATATCTCATATCTTGTATCTTATGTATCATTAAATTAAAAAAAATTGTTGAAATTATCTATAATTATTTAATTAAAACCATCATATTTAATTAAACAAATATATTATACCACTATTATTGTTATGATTATTAATTATTAATCCCAAAATTGATGAATCCTACCAACATTTTAGATCAATCAGTATTGTAGAATATTCCCATGCAATTTTTAGATTAATCTAATATGTCCTTCCTGCTTCAATTATTGTTGACCAAGAGATTTTTCATCTATCACCAATGGAGTTTCTAAAGTAGTGGTAAGAAATTTTCTGTAAATCCAAGAAAATATGATCCAACCTTATAAATTCATTTCTAATGATAAATTTGTATCATATATCTAGGTCAAATAATTGAATTAATTAAATTATATACTAATAAATTAAACAATTTAAAAGTACTTTTGAATAGTGATGGGTCCGAACTTCCCACACCAACTCATTTTATGTCACACCTAGGGTAAAAACTACCTTCCAAAATCAACTATTGTATCTGATTTCAGTTCCAATCAACAAATTTTGTGTTATCTAATTTTATTTTTTCATATTTTGTACATGAAAGATATATTATAGTTAATATATTTATAAAATTAATTCTGGGCACACTGGGCCTTGGAATCTTGTGTGGTCTTATCTCCTATCTAAAAAAATATATTTATAAATATATCATAATATTATAAGGAAAATAATAGATCCCTATATAATTTTTTATTTCAATATTTTCATCCCCCAAATTAAAAATAAGGAGAACCACATGGGATACTGATCCCACACTAGTTTCTCCCACTTCAAATAACTCCACTACACATTTCTGTGTTGCCACAACACACGATGAAAAGGGGTGGCCTATCCACACAGGTTCGGCTCTTGAAAATCCATAATTTTAACTAGGTTCTCCAAAAATGTTGAGCCATCCTTGATTTAAAGCTCTCCCATGTCAATGAAATTTTAGTATAATGCACATATATCCACAATTGTTACATGTGGAAGATGTTGTGAATCCATTACACCTATGGGGGTAGGGATATATAGTACAAAAACCCATCCAACACTCTGTAAGATGTAAAATGGTCTGATAAACCTTTGTGATAGCATTCCACCTCTACTTAACCCTTGAATTCTTCTTAATAGTGTGACTAAAAAAATGATGTATCCCTAATCAAACAATAGGAGCTTATTATAGAGATCTATATTGTACTTTTGTCTGGTCTTGTCCATCCTCATCATCCCACAGATGACCCAAAATATCTCCATTATTTCTTATACAAAATATGGTCCAACAAGAGAAACTCACTAGTCTCTTCTAGTATAAGGGTAACCCACAGGGTCCTCCTATACATGTCATCAAAATATTTCTTAGTGATTTTAGATTTGTATATTTATTTGTATGCAAATTATACCAATGAAAGGTGATCCTCCCCGCATTGGATGAAGTGTAACATGAAATACCTCCTCATATCATATAACACCAAGATAGTGTGCTCGAAGATCCCATCAGACTAATGGTGAAAATATTTATTCATCCCTAACTTCGTCTTGAATGCCTCATGCACACCTCTCCATAGACATGATAGAAATCAAATTTCATGATCCGAGACAATCATCGGTAGTACCCTTTAAAGGTGGATGGTCTCTCATAAGTTAATTTTCTACCAAATATCCACAGAACATTGTTACCTAATGGAATGCGTAATCATTGACATGGTTAGATAGTTAACTATCACCTAGATATATTCTTGGATCTTCCCAATGGGTGGAATACATGTGACGAAGTACTTGGATAGGCCATCCCATTTCCACTCGAGTATCTGAAGGGCATGTAACAAACCTTCCAGAACATGGATCTCTACATTAACATGATGATTGGTGCTGCGACATAAGAAGAACTCATCAACACTCTGTATCAGTACGAACAAAAAAACTACATCTAAAGGTCTCTTTACATCTTCCCCATGACATGATATACATCTTGGGGAGAAGTGTTTAACTCCCACATCACATCCTTAGGCAATGTGACTAGATCCACTATTCATCCCTAGAAAAATATTTTGTCATTACCTCTTTTATAATATCCAATTGGAATATCACCTAGAGATATCTAATCATGTATGAACTCATAGTCAATTACTCTATCTCAGACTCTCTCAAACACTCGAACAACCAAGGTGTTAACACCATTAGATAAGGAAAAACTGAAACCTCCCACTCTACTAGGATCAGCTACAGGGATGAAAAATACTCTAAAGAATACATTACTCTACATTAATTGGTCATCATTATAAGTGAATATTCTATAATGGTTTCATTTTCTATTGTATATACTTTCTCAATGCCATAGTCTAGTAGACACTCCAACTAGCGTCACTACCTCAAGTTCATGTCTATTTTTGAGTAGATGTTTATGAGGCTCTTGCGGTCAATATACACCAAAATTTTCATTCATATAATGTAGTTCCACCACATCATCAAGTACGAGACTAGCTCTTCAATCTCTAGGTTTTGGGTTACATAGTTCTACTCAAGGGGTCTCAAATGTCATGACCCTTATTTTATCATTTCCTACCACTACATCGACACACAACCAATACTATCTCTTAAGGCATTACAATACTCTATATGCTCAATGCCTTCCTATAGTAGTATCAATTCTGGAAATATCATCATCATCTACCTCAACACCTCAAAGGCCCTCTAGAACTTCAAAGGCCAAGTAAATGGACACCCTTTATTTGATAGTGTGGTCAAAGGGACTATGATTCTGGAGAAGTATTCCCTGAACCTCCTATAGTACCCCACCAAACTAATGAAGCTTTACACCACTGACACATTCTTGGGTGGAACTCAAGAAATAACTTCATCATTATTTTCTGGATCCACAAAAAAAAATTGCATAAATAAAATGCAACAAAAATTGAAACTAATGTATCCCGAACTCTCTATGTTTATACAAATATGGTTATATCAAATAATATAAAAAATTATACTCATGTTACTTGTATTCTCCACATCAGTGGAAGAGAAAATGAGTATAATGGCTATGTAGACAGTTAAAAATAATCTATGTATAGATGGAAGACCTGGTTCATCAAATCCACAAACACACCGGGGAAATTTTCCACACCAAAGGAAGTCACTAGGAACTCATTGTTTGAGTAGTGAAAACATAAAAAAACTCTTAAATATCATCCTATGAACCATCACCCGGTGGTAGCTATACCTAAGATAGATCTTCGAGCACCATATCATTCCACTAAACTAGTTAAAGAGGTTTACATGCCTAAAAATGGGTATTTTTTCTTCATCATGGCCTGGTTCATCTGACGATTATCCACACAATGTTGTAAACTGTCATTCTCCTTCTTCAGGAACAGCACTGGAGCTTCCCTTGGGGACACACTATGCCTCATGAAAAATTTATCATTAATGAAATCCAAATATAATTGTCATTCCTAAATCATGGTAGGTTAAATATGATATGCCACAGATGATATGGAGTCAATACTAGGATGTAAATCATTGTTGTAATGTGTATGATCTATGGTCCTTTCCACAAACTAACCCAGCATCATCCGTCACTACAAGATCCCCAAAATCACTTGGATCAAAACTATGTATCAGAAATATTGGTACTAGGCTTCGAAAAACAATAATTTGAATTCATACTTGGAGAGTGTTGAATCATCATGAATATGTGTAACCAGGATCCACCGACACCTAGATGCTCTATAGAAAAGGTGGGCTACCAATTACACCACCTAATTGTCTGGGTCTGAATAATACTAAATATATGAACCACTCACTCTAGATAATCCTCTACTCTCTAGGGATATTGGTCACCACAAGACCTCAGTGGTATCTGATACAAGAACTTGTAGAGTGCGATAGGCATGCACAAGTCTTCATCATGCTATCGTAGAATGATCTGATGGCCGATTGGTTAAAGATCTATTACCCACGGACCTAGAGGAAGGGGCCATTGGATGGAACCTAATGTGAGTCATTGTCGATCATACAATTTTCATTAAAAAATAGACATCATTTCAGATATAGTTGTAATTATGCAGGCATCCTAAATGTAATCAATGAATATTGTGGTCAGATGAGCATATAAATGTTTAAAAATGGGTAGATAACTCAAGAATAAATTTCAAATACAATATACTAAATGATTCATGTACTATTGATCTCTCAAAACAAATGTAATGACATGATGAGTCGACAAGAAGGTATTAATGGTCCTGGTTGATGGATATGTTAGCCACCCACACCGCCACTAGACTACTTGGCCTGATATCATCACTGAAGAAACATTGAAATTAATTCTATAAACCCAACCAATTCTATTAATGGGATATTTCATTAACAATTTTCCATGGAATGAACATGCCCGGATAACAAATTGTCATGACAGAACCCAAGATGGTTTGGATACACGACTACCCCAAGACCACCTCTATAGGCCTGGTGGGAGAGACAATCCATGAAGGCATAAATAACTCAAGGAGGACTTTTCAGAAGTAACTGTATACACACACAAAGAAAATTAAATGTAAAAATATAGTGGTAATGGCATAATATATGAAAAAATTCAATAAATAAACCAAATATGCAAATACCACTAAATAAATTATAAGTACGATAGTGTGAATAGATAAGAGATGGGGGAAAATACACTCCCCACTATATATATATCCCGTCCTAAATAAAAACTAAAAATGTAAAACAACTGAGAGAGACCCACTCCTAAATCCCAATCTATTCCCACCATACATGGTCCAAGAACCCATGAAAATCAATTATTATTTGATATCAAGGTATATAAATATGTCTTATTCTAAAGCCACAACACACAAGGGTGAATATTATATAGGGCGGAGGGTATAAAAAACCATTAGAATTCCCTAAATGGGTGAAGGGGAGTGGTAAGAAAAACAACTCAATATGAGAGTAATAAATCAAATAATGTGTGGTAAAAGATTACATATTAACCCAATAAGAGTGGAAGTAAAATTATCCACACACATGGAACACGGCATAATGGGATGTTGAATTTATCAGTGAGTAATAAAATCTTATAGTAGGATAGTTGACTCATCCAAACAAGACAATATAAACCAATAAAGCATGTGTAATACCCCACATATCTTAGCCTCTTTTTGGTGGAGAGTATACAAATTCAGTGTGTTCATCTAGAATAATGAATACATATATTCTCAATAAAATAATCCCAAATGAGAATGTAAGGTGTTCTCCATATCAAAGACATACCAATGAAGAAATGTAGCCAACAGTTCCAAATTTATTCATCAACAATTCCTGCCATTTCAAATATCTGCCCAAAACACAAAAGTCTAAAGGACTCGATCACCACACATTGATAGTATCATATTTTGGTGACATAGACTCACTCACAAGGTTTTATTTAATACCACTATAACACATCTTGATGGGGGGGGGGGGTTAAAATTATATCATCCTCATGGGTAAAAAGTTATTTCAAAACCAATAACCTTGCAATGAATCATTGTCAAAGGGGCCACTATTACTTAGTGAAGATCTTGATACCTCATACACAGGAGGGTCCGACTATACTAATCCCTGCAGAACACTACTTTCCATAATCGTTGGAGGGTAACACTCATAAAATTCATCAGGGTAAATCCACTTATTATCCTCACAAGAGGTTAATGATTAGAATAAATACATATGGGAACTATGTTTTATAACCATTATAGATGGTAAAAACTGGAAGAAGTTATCAGCGATCTCCACTACCCATACCTGTTGAAGGGTAAGCCTGGATCTGTCCACAAGGATCTCTACTTCCCAATAGTATTGGAGGGAAATCTAAAAAAAGGGATCCCTAGGTGACCCTAATGCCCATACCTACTTGGGGGGAACACCGAAAAAGGGGATCCTTAAATATATGAACATCAAATCCCTTCTAAAATGGTACGAATGGAAACCCATAATGATAAGTTATATTTACATCCATCATTACTGTCCCCTTAGAAAGATTCATTCCAAGAAAATTTTAAACAATATCCTAGAATCCACAACTGAGGGAACCATCACATTCTATGGAGAAAACACACAATATAGGCTACTCACAAGCCAAAATCCTATTTCTAATGAATGATATATGGTCATTCAAATACTTTTCAAAAGGAGGTACACGACATTTAGGGGACCCCCACATTATGTTGTCCCACTCTGTTACATGGTCGTGTTTTCTCAAACATATAAATTACTGGTTATTTAGTACTGCATGGCTCTCATGGGTACTACACGACATGTCTTGGTCAAAATCATGGAGAATGAATGATAACCATCAAAATTAGTCAAGTTAAATGTGCCATTTAAATAATATTCTACTTTATACATCCATAGATTGAAAAACGGATCCAATATAGGGATCCTCATGAAAAAAATTCAAGATAGACAATTCACATGCCTCAATCTGTTTCCTGATAAAATAATTTACATTTCAACACATTAAAATCGAATGATATATCATGGGGTAGAGGAATGATTTAAAATTAAATGAATAATATTTGTCTTGAAATTCCTTCTTTAATATCAGGGTCTTAATGTCACATGCAGTTCATCATTCTGATATCATATGATTAAGATATTTCGAATACAATATTCCACAATAAAAATAATTTTATTATTATTGGGTTTCTCAATGTCATGAGGCACATGTCTAATAAAGGATTCAAATGTCAATCATAGAATGGCCTTCTCAATTCCATGACCACATTTATTTCTAACGGTTCATGAAATAGACACTTCATTTAAAAGATATAACCAATATAAGATTGTTTATCCAAGATTCATATCATGAATATAATGTCATATATCTTCTATCTCATATCTCATATCTCAAAACTCATATATTATATATAATATCTTATATATCATATCTCCTGTCTCATATCTCATATCATGTATCTTATATATTATATCTAAGAAGTCATATATCTTATCTCATTTCATATATCTTATATGTGATATTTCATATATCATGTCTCATATCTCATATCTGGTATCTTATATAATATATCTTATATAAAATATCTAATATCTTGTAAATTATGTCTTATATCTCATATGTTAATCATTTATCTTAATATGTTATAAAATAATCAATTAAAATTGAATTTTTTATAAAATTAATTCCATTCAAATTTTAACGGTTTTTTATTATTAAATCATAAACATTTAATTTTTTTTACCAAAAGTTTAATTCCACTATAGAAATTATTATTATCAATTATTAAAAACCACCATGGGGAATACGTCTATCAACCACATTGAAGATTCTATCTCAACCACAATCAAATTCAGGCTGATTAGCCTCCGACGTGAGACTATACCTGAAATCAATCATGTATGATCACATTCTTCCTACTATTATACACAGTTCATCAATACATTATCATTTCTTCAATTGAACATAGATCATTGTATATAATCTTGTGTTTTTACTAGGTTTTTTTCTATGAGAAATTTAATTTTTTCAATAACTAGATGCATCCTTTTAAAAAAAGCTTATCATAATGGAATTTTGAGAGTCAGAAGACTCAAATGTGATATTTTTGGACATAGTTAAGTACCTGATTTGTTTTCTAGGTATCTTGAGGAGTATATGGAGCACCATAACTAGAAATCAGGATTCACTGGGGTCTTCACAAGCCAAACAATGTTTCTAAAATCGGGTGGGTGTAGTGTATGGGTGTTGAAATATCATTATAGTGTGTGTTTTGCATGTGAAAATTGTTTTTCTCAACAATATTAGAAGTATGATGGTGTCATTTATTGGTGATACTAATGAACATAGTGAAATTAATTCTATTAATAAAACCATTAATGATCATTAGTCTCTTATTAAGACACGAAAATATCAAGGCTCAATATTGGAAAATGGACTAGTTATAATGTTTTTGTTGTTGAAATACTGTAGAACCAATGAAAACGTGACATTAATATGGGATCCAAAGCCTATAATTTCAAAATGTCACAATTATATTCATTACATTATTAATAAAGTTTTTAGTAGAGTATGATCATTTACCTTACACACATAAACTCATAATGATTAAACAGAATAATATGATATGGTATAATATATTTAGGGTTAGATTGGTTATTATTTGTTTGATTTTGTTTACATTATATTGAATATATTTGTTTATTTTAGTTTGAGTTTGTTAACATTGATTAAATTTAATTTCAATTCAATAAATTTATTGAGATATATCAATATGAAACTATTATTTATTTTTATTGGTTTATTCAACATTATAATGTGATAGTTCAGATTTGTTTAATAAAATTTAATTTTCCTTCGTTTTGTTAATTGTATCTTGGTTTTTTTATATGGTTCATTTTAGTACATTTAGATTTAGTTCTGCTAAATTTGGTTCATTTGGATTATGATCAATTCCGTTCAATAAAACTTCTTCAGTATGAATTTGTTATGGTTTTATTATTTCTAGGGTCATTTGAGGTCATATTGGTTGGAATTTATTATAATTTTTGTAATTTTATGGATCCTTATTAATATCATTAATATATGGTCAATATTTTTCAATTTAGTTCAATATTTTTTAAACATATTTTATTTTATTAGGTATTGTTCTTTTTTTCTTGATTTGATTTCAACTAAATTTAATTAAGATTTACCCATTTTGGGTGAATTCTATTTATATTTATTTGGCTTCATACGAAGTTGTTCAATTTGGATCTTTCATGTTATATGTGGTCATAATTGAGTCGGGTTTGGATTGTTCTCGATGGTTATTTGTGGAGTATGTTTTTTTACTATCGTAAAATTATATATTTCTTGTTTATAATAGAATAGTTACAATTTTATATCTTATATTGAGATCAATATAATTCATTTCATGTTATTTTGTGATGATTACATTTTAGCTTTTTTTATCATTAAAATAGTTTTATTTTTTTAATTATTTCTTATGTCATGTATTATTTCATTAAATATAGTAAAATTTAAGGGACATAAGTTTGATATAAGTATGTTATCATTACATTGGTTTTATTTATTTTTATAATGTTAGTTTTGATTATTTTTAATATTTTAGATTAATATATTTATAATCAATTATTTTTTGTTCTATTTTATTGAGGCCATGTTAATATAATTTAATATGTTTTTTGATTTTGGTTGGATTGATTAAATTTATTATAGTTCTTTCCATTTTTTTCTAGGTTGGAAAATTTTAGACTAGTTCAACATTCATTGTGTTTTAATAATTATGTAATTATTTCTTGTGTATTCTCTTCAATTTCTTTTGAAGTAGTACAATATAATTTTTAAAAATCAGTTTTCATATATTAAATACATGTATTCCGGTTTTATTTACATATTATTGAGTTAGGTCAGATTTAATTTTTTTGATAGAAGTAGTTTTTATTCATTTTATGAAAATTCATATCAAATAATTTTTGTTGACTTTTGTTAGATTTTTTTTCATTCCTATTTGGGTTGTTTGGTTAATTTAAATATGTTTTTTTTTCTTGTTATAATTATTTTTTTTATACTTTGTTTAATTAAGTATGATTATATTTTTGTTTTGGATTATTGGATTTTGAAATTTTACAAAAAATTTGTTCATATTGGATCTTTTCAGATAACCTGGGTAAATTTTTTTCATGTTTATTTTATTACGTCTCAATTATGTTATGATTAAATTATTTAGTTTCATATTTTAGCGATTTGTTTTGGTTTGGTCATTTTTAGATTATTGTGTTCTAGTTTTAAATACACTTACTATATAATGAATATGTTCATTAACATTGCGACAACATTAATTGAAGGTAATAAAGGAAATAATAAGGAATTAGGTTGATGAGAAACATGATCTATGTGGGGGAATTGTGAAGGAGTGTATTGAGATAGAGTAGCATAAAATTGATGTAAATGGACAATTTATGAAATTCTGTATTTTTGAAAAATATAATGCGGGTAATTTTTTGTAATTTAAATGATATGTGTAGTTCTTTTTTGAATTTTGAATGTTTAAAAACCTATTTAGTTTTATTATATAGTTTTTTGACTGATTATCTTTGTATTTATTTTCTATATAAAAATATATTTGGTTTGAGTGTAATAAGAATTCATATGCATTTGTTTCATTTTATATAATACATAGAGGAGGATATAGAAATTTTAAATAAATATAGTTCTTATGGGATGACGTAGATTCCATTTTTTAAAATATCACCATCTAAAAAAATTATAAAACCATTTTATCATAAAAATAATAAAACATTATGTGAAACAAATGTCAAAATTCATCATTGTTGTGGTTTTAACAACCATTAATCCCCTTGAAATCAACTATTAAATAACTATTTTCATCATTTAAGGTATTGAAAAATAATTTTTCTTGGATGGGTGAGGTAGATGGGTCATAGGCCTTGATTAAGAGTAGAAGGAGTGTCAATAATGGGGTTAAGGGTCAAATAACACTCAATTAAAGCATCTGAATACAATAAAATCCATAATTCACTTGATCACCAAGATATGTGAGACCCCATGTGACAAAATGTACAAAATGTTCCGTCATTCATATATATTTATTAAACCTTATTAAAACATTATCTATAAAAACGTCATAAAGTAATTCATGGGATATGTGGGATCATCAAATTATGTCTTTTTGGAAGAAATACATTAATGTTTTTAATATACCTTCTAAAATAAACATATAGAATGAATACCATAAATATAAATAAAAAGATAAGAACATTAGTTATACATATGTATTATTCTTGACTGTGTACTCTTGCTCATAATATCTGCATGATATCCAATGAGCTCTATCCTTTGAAGGGATTACACTGTCTAGTAGAATACTTATTCATTATAATAGTATTCCTAGAATAAAAATGTAATGACAGAACCTTATGCTTAATGTAAAATAGAGAATCATGAAATAAATGTTACTTGGAAATTATAAAGCTAAATCATATATAAATCCCATAGTCCAGTAGCTTGTAAAACACTCTTTATGAAGAATCAATTCATTATATTATTGGTGCCACGTTTCATCATCAATTCCATGGAATTCATCATGTTTTATATCATGTTGGGAACTCTAAATAATCGTGACATTTTATGAAGTTATATATAGCCAAAAAATGGACCATTTTCAAGATTAAAAACTATGTATAAAAAAGTGTTATACATGATAATACCAATGAACTGGATAACACATGCCATATAAATTACATTATAGATTGGGTTCAATCATAAGTAACATAAAATGTATTTCCATATGGCCGCAATAAGACATTTCTATATGTTATAGGTGACCAAATACCCCTTAGGGTCTATGATGTGATTTTTTGGAGACTATACCCTCATTAATATATTGATGTACACTTTTTATTAATAAAAATTCAGCTGATAAAATATACTGAATAACATAATTAAAACATCCTGATAAATAAAATCACATATTAATAACAATAAGTGTCATGTACAAATGGTGATGCCATGATGCTAGAAAAATGTTGTATAAGGGAATAATTTTAGTTGCAATATCATAAAACATGAAACTAAAAAATATAAAAAAATACCAAATTATATTATCTAATAGAATTTAACCAATATATATATCCTAATCTCCTATACATCATCATATTATAGTAAACCTTATTTCTGTAGGTGTATTAATCTCATTATCCCTAGCTACATCCAAGAAGTCTCTCCAAGTAACAACATTAGCCTAAAAGATTATGAGAATAACTCAGTAGGCCACTTCCAGTGAAAAATAATATTATCCAGTCAATGAATATAATATAAATAGTTCACATATATTGAAAATAAAAAAATAAAAAATTAAACATGTCGGCTTCGGTTACCATTTTATAACCTAGTCAAATATTCCTGCTTAGGCCTAAGATCGATATATATTAGCTTAAGAACTATTATCTATTGAGAAACTAAAGAAGATTTCCATCTGTACATGTAATAATCTTATAGGACCCATTTAAAAAACCAAGTAATCCATGGTCTTATAGTGTTATTCCATCTCATAGTAATAAAATATGATGCCTAGCTATAGAAATCTAAGTGTATTCCAGGGGATTCATCCTCAGCATTCAAATTTACATATGTGTAACAAATTCCATGGAGATATTACAAAGTAATACATTGCTATGTATGACTGGAACTCGTGGAGATAACCCAAGGCATCACGTGTATGAGGAGATGAAGTTTAATCTATCGAGATAATTAATGGAATTCAAATTTCTAGAGATGGAGGATGGATCCATGTCCCCATGCCAAGTAGAAAAAAATAATGAACTGAAATTTTTTTGAAGGTGGTTATCTCATTGGGAATATAAATTTATTAATTAGGGTGAGATCCTTTAAATTGTCATGTCATTCCCTCCGAAATCCAAGGTCGTATAATTTCATACCACTCCATTAAGAAAATACGGTCTATAGGTTGTAGGAAACATATTTTTTTAAATAATAAAACGAAATAAAAAAATATACATTCCATTTCAATATTTATTATATTAATTACATTTAACATATCATTTACAAATGAAAAAATTTATAAATGTTGATGTTCATCATTTACTGATTTTTTTATTTCAAATTTCAGTTTCCAATAACAATTGGAAAGCTCTACACATCCAATAGGTAGTTTATTCACAAAACATGAAAAATAATTATTATAATATATTTGATACCATATCTCATATCTTATATATTAAATCTCACATATCAAGTATCAAATCTCATATCTTGTATCTTACACATTATATCATGTTTCTAATATCTTGTATCTTTTATCATATATATTATATATTATATCTCATATATTGTATCTTATATATAATGAAATTAAATCTTATTAATTTAAAATGATTTTTCATTATTAAATTAAAACCAACCATTTTAATTATCCTAATATTTTATTCCACTATTATTATTATTATTATTATTATTATTATTATTTATTATTAAATCCCACACCATTAACCATGTTGGAACCCCTAGAAGATATGAGCCAAGATAACATCATGATCACATTGAGTATCATCTTCCATGAAACTATGTGAATTAAATCCTCCCATAATAAATCATGTCGCATCACATACATCATATGTCTATGCATGATCCATTGATCAATTCTAATGTTTTCGATTCTCTGTGAATTCGGGGGTCCGATCGATGTTGGTACCTCAGGGAAATGTTGAACTGGGGTCGAGAGGATACAACAGGTGGACAATGAAATGAAAAATAAGGAGCATGATGGAAATAAAAATGTTTATGGATTGAGGAATCGCTTTCTTTTTTTGAAGATTAGGAACCGTGATTCTTCTATTATAAAAAATGGGCCAAAAATTAATTTCTATACATTAGAAAATGAAAAGGCTCCAAAAGGACAATGATTAAAGAACACAATTTGACCTTCTCATCCAATTAATAAAAAGGGCTCAAAATGAAAAATTGATAAATCCTACCAATGTTTTGGATAAATTATTTTTGAAGAATGTGTCCGTGCAATTATTAGTATAATATAATGTTCTTTTTATGATTCCACTCTCCTTGATCAAGATATTTCTCATCAATCACCAAAGGATTTTCCAAAGGTAAGGGGAGTGATTTACTAACAATCGATGAAATTTTGCTACATCCCTAGAAATTTTCATCTACAAATATAATTCTAACATATATTTAGGTCATATAATTGAATTAATTTATTTATATAAGGATTAATTAAACCACTAAAAACTACTTCTAAAGAGAGATGGGTTCGAACATCCCACATTGACTCGTTTTATGACATAGCTAGGGTAAACACCATGTTAAGAAATAAACTATTCTATCATATTTCATTTCCAATCCACCAATAATATTTTATATCATTTTATTTTTTCTATTTTGTTCTCACATGAATAAAATATATTTAATATATTTATAAAATGAATATTGGGCACACCTGGCCTTGGAATCAGGTGTTTTCTCCTAACCTTGCTCAAATAATATATTTAATAATAGTCGAAAGTAAAATAAATAAAAAATTGTATCCAAATATCATTTTGTCTTTCTATATTGTCATCCCCTAAAATAAAAACAAATAGAACCTCTTTTAATATTGAGACCAAACTTGGCTCTCCCACTCCAATGAACTATCCTAAAAATTTATGTGTTACCACATTACATGACACACAGGGGTGGTCTACCAACAAAAGTTACGCTCTTGATGATCCTTGATTTTCACTATGTTCTCCAAAAATGTGGGCTCATCGTTGATTTCTAGCTCTCTCATTTCAATGAATGGTGTAGGTTCATGAACATAAATCCCCAATTGTGTTATGTGAATGATGTTGTGCACCCACTACAGTTATGGGGTTAGGGAGAAGCAATACAAAAACCTCATCAACACTCTATAAGATGTCAAAGGCCCGATGAACAAATTGGACAGCTTTCCAGCTCTTCTAATCCTCTGATTTCCTCATTATAGGTAGGCTGGAAAGGAAATGTGTCTCCCTACTAAAAATACATAATCTTATGATGGAGATCTATGCTAGATTTTTTTCTTCTATTGTCCATCCTTATCCTCCCACAAATGACCCACCCTTTCTCCATTATTACCTGCACCAAATATGGGGCCACAATAGATAATCCCCAATCTCTATCAAACATAAGTGTGACCTACATAGTCCTCTATAAATGTCGTCCATATTTTTCTGGGAGATTGTAGAGTTTTATATATCGTTGAACATAAATCATACCAATGATAAGTGATCCTCCCTAATCCAGTTGAAGTCTAACACATAATCCCACCTCATAACTTCAAACACCTTGATAATGTGCTCAGTCATCCCATCGGTATGTTTTTTTAAAATCTGTACTAATCCCTAAATTGATCCATAATACCTCATGTAGGCCTCTCCACAAGGATGACATAAATCAAATGTAATGATTAGAGATAGTCAGCAATATTACCCTATGAAGGTGGATGATCTCACATATGTAAATCATCTAAAAACTCTCCATTGTACTATTTTCCCTAATGAAATGAAAAATCATCGACATCGTGAGTCGGTCAACTATCTCCCATATAGTTTCATGGATCTTCACTATAGGTGGTATCTTTGTGATTATGTACATGGATATGGAATCCCATCTCAACTCTAGTATCTCAAGTGGATGTAAGAAACCTTTCAGTACATGTTTCTCTGATATAACCTGCTGAATGGTGAGAAAAGATGAGAAGAACACAACAACACTTTGTATTAGTACAGACAAAAAAAAACTACTTCTAATGGTCTATATACATATTCTCCATGTCAGGATACATATTGAGGGGAGAAGTGTTGATCTCTTACATCTCCTCATCATGCATCATAACTAGAACCTCCATTCCTTCCTATAAGAAGATTTTGGGATTCCATTTTCATAATATCCAATTAGGGAATCACCTATGGATATTTAATAATGGATGAAATCATGGTCAATTTATTCTAGGTAGGATTATCTCACACATTTGATAAGTGAAGGAGTTAACACCATTGGCTAAAGAAAAATGGCCCCCTCCTACTCCACTTGGCTTAGCTATTGGGATTCTAACCGCTCAAAGGCATAAAATATTCAATGATAAATGGGAATACTTCTAAATGAATTTTCTATAATTGTCCCCTTTCTTGAAGTATATACAATCTATATGTCATTGGCTTATAGACACACCATCTAGTATCACTGCTTCTAGTTCAGGTCTCATTTTGTTAAGACGCCCCTAAGGCTATTGTGGTCTATGTAAACCCAAAATTTCGTGAATAGAATATATTTCCATAAAATATTTAAGGAGAATACTAAGAATTCCACCTCTAGTTCATGAGACATATAACATTACTCATGGGGCCTCAATTGTCATCATCATCATTTTATCATTTCCTACCACTACATCAATACAAAACCAATCCCATCTCTTGATGAATTATAATCCTATATAAGATCAACACCTTCCTTTAATAGTATCAATACTAGAGATCCCATCAGCGTATAAATCAACTCTTGAAAGGCCCTCTAAAACATCTAAAGCCATGTAAGCAACTAACCTTTCCATTTTAGTGTTGTCAAAAGGGCTATTATTCTGCTGAAGTCTTTCATGAACCTCATGTAGTACACTGTGAATCTATGGAAGCATTGCACCTCTGAAAAACATTTGGGTGGTGCTTGAGAATGAACTGAATCAATCTTTTCTGGATCCAAAACTAAAACAAAATCAGAGATGGAATCCCCAAGAAATTGAAACTAAATTATCCAGAACTATCACCTTAGGATATTTCTATAATGATAGTTACCTCAACAAAAATTGAATATTTTACTCTTGTGCATAGTATAATTCTAATATGAGGTATTATAGAAGAGTATTTTGTTGATGTATAAAAAAAATAGTCCATGTATGGTTGGGAGACCTGGTTCATCAAATCCACAAACACAATGGAGGAATTTTTCCAACCAACGGGAATAACTAAGAACTCATCATGTCTATAGTGACAAGAAAAACAGAATTCAGAATATCATCCTTTAGACCCTCTAATGGTTGTAGTTTGAATCCAGATAGAACTTAGAGCACCATATCATTCCTCAAAATAGGTTAAAGAGGTCTATAAGCCCCAGAAAGGGGTAATTTTCCTTCATCATGGCCCGGTTCATGCAACGATAATCCAAGCAATTCTATAAAATCCCATTCTCATTTTTCAGGAACAACACTACAGCTTCCCTTGGGGACACACATTGCCTCATGGAACCATCCTCATAATGTTCTTCCAACTGTAACTGTCACTCCCAGATATTTTTAGGTGACATCTGATATGCTATAGAATATATTGAAGTAAACCTCGAATGAAAATCATGTGTGTAATGTGTAAGGTCTATAAGCCTTTCCACATACTCACCCACAATCATAACTCCCTAATGGAGACCCAAAAACTCATGGATCCAAACTGATTTTTAGTAATGTGGGTACTAGGATTTACATAATAGTAATATGAATTAATACCAAGAGATTGTGGACATATTGTGTGGCTAGGTAACCAGGATCCACCAACACCCAACTACTCCATGGAAATGGTTTGCTACCAATTCCACCACATAATTGTTAGGGTTTGAATAGTACTAAAGATGTGAACCACCAAATCAAGATAATCCTTTACTAACTGGGGATATGGATCACCACAGGACCTATGTGGTATCTGATACTGGAATATGAAAATATCAATAGGCATGCACAAGTCCTCATCTTGCTCTGCTAGAATGATTTGATGGTCGATAGGTGGAGGAGATACTACCCACTGACCAATATGAAGGGTTCATTGGATGGAACCTAATGTGAGTCATCATCGATCATATGGTTTTCATTATAAACTAGATCTCATATCTTGGAAGGTTGTCATTACTGAGGCATCCTAAATGTAATCAGGGAGTACTGTGGTCATATGAGAATATAAATGACTAAAAAAATTGAGAGATTACTGAAGAAGGAATTTTAGAAACACTATCACATATGATTCATGAACCATTTATCCCAACAAAAAAAAATATTGGCATTCAAAGCATATAAGAAGGTATCAAAGTCCAATGTGAATGGATATGTTCACCGCTCGCACTTCTATATTACTTCTTGGCCTGTGATCTGCAATGAAGTCACATTGAAACTCTTTTTATAAAACCATCTAATCCAATTAATGTGATGTGTCATAAAAATGTCCAAAGGAATAACCATGATTTGATAGAAATCATTCATGACCCAAACCGAGATGTGGTTCGAGACACAACTACACCAAGACAACCTCCACAAGGAAGGTGGGGGAGATAATCCCTGAAGGCATAACTAATTCAAGGCGGCCTTTTCCTAAGTACTTGTATACAATAAAAAAAATCATTCTAAAAATATAGTTCAAATAACATAAAAGACAAAACACTGTAATAAATAAATAAAACATGCCATGCCATTAAATAATATATAAGTATGATTGTTTAAACTGAATATAGATGGTGAAAAATACCTACCCCACTAGAATGATATCCCATCATAAAAGAAAACTAAAAATGTAAAAAAAAGAAGAGAGACTCGCTCTGAAATCCCAATTTATGACCACCAAACATGGTCGAACCTCCCATAAAATCTAAGCATCTTTGATGTCACGATATTGATATCTATCTTCTGTAGAGGACATGACACATGTGGTTGAGTCCTATGTAGGGATGGGTATATATATACTCAGTAGAATTTCCTAAAATGTAAATTGGGGATTAGTAAAAGATACAACTGAAGTTGAGAGTAGTAAATTGAACAACGTATGTTAAAAAAGTATAGATCATCCCAAAAAGTGTGAATCTACGGACATATATAAACAGGGATATTGACATGTTGAGATGATGAACATATCATTGAGTCTTAGAATCATATAGTAGGATATATGACTCATCCAACTAAGATACGATAAACACAAAAAGCATCTGTAACACCCCACACGTCTAAATATATTTTTATGGAGGGTATAAAAAAAGAGTGGGAATAAATAGTTCATAGATACTTCATCCATTATATTACTAGTTCCAAGTGTAATATTTCATTCCATGGAATACATCTTGTTTTATCCAGAATTAATTCATGTTGGGATCTCAAAATAATTTTATCATTTGATGAAGTTATATATAGCCAATAACGAATCAACTGATTGATTAAAAACTAAATATAATCATTTTTTTGACATGGTAGTACCAATGAACATGATAAAAAATGTTATATATGTGAACATCCAGATCTGGATCAATGATATGAAACCAAACTTGTTTTTACATGTGGCCTCAAACACACATCCTTATATATTAGAGCCTACTGACTATCCATGAGGGCATATGATGATATAGTGTAGAGACTATAACCTCATTGTTGGAGTGAAGCACAAATGTGATTACTATATAATTCAACCGATAATGTATATTGAAATAGTGAAATTAAAACATCCTAATAAATATAATCACACATTAATTAAAAGTAGTGTCATGTAAAAATAGTGATGTCAGGATGCTAGAAAAAATGTGGTATAAGGGGAGAAATTTAACTAGGATATAATAAAAAATGCGATCCAAAATATAAAAAAATATGAAGTTATAATATCTAACAGCATCACAACCAATATCACTATCCTCAGCTCTTAGACATCATCATATTATAGTTAACCAAATACCCATAGGTGGATTATTCCCATTATCCCCACCTACATCATTGTAGTATGTCCAGGTAACAATAGTGTTTTTAATGTTTGTGATTATAACATAGTAGTCCACTATCATCGACCTATATTATTATCCAGTCTATGAATATATATAATAAATACTTCATATAAATAGATAATAATAGCATTAAATTAAAAATTAATCAGCTCAGGTTGGGTTCTTATTTTTAAACATAGTCTATTATACCTTCTTTGGCATAAGATGGATATCTATGTGCTTAAGAACTAACATCCATTGAGAGACTAAGGAAAATTTCCAAATATACATGTAATAATCTCATAACACCCATGAAGAAACCATGTAATCCTTGAACATAGATTATAAGTCCATTTCAATGTAATAAAATATGCTTCCCAGTAATAGTTATCTATGTCTATTCAAATGGATTCTTCCACTAAATTCAAATATATGTATTTGAAACAATTTCCATATCAAAATTCCAGCATAATACATGGATATGCATGACTAGAAGCCAACAAGATAATCCAATGCATCACATGTCTGAGGACATCATGTTGAATCCATCATGATAGCCAATGGAATTCATATTTCCTGAGACGTAGGATTGATCCATGTCATTATTCTGAGATATACATAAAATGAGGGAATGAAAAAAATTTCATGGTGGATATCTCTTTGGGAAACTAAATTTATGAAATAGGGAGACATCCTCTAAATTTTCAATTCATTCCCTTAGGAATCCAAGGTAGTATCATGTCTCGCTACTCCATTAAAATGAATACGGTCTAGATGTTTTAGGCACCATATATTTATAATGTAATGATAGGAAACAAATAAATATACATTACATTTCTCTATTCAATTAATTTAATTCTTTTTAACATCTCATTTGAAAATTAAAAAATTAGCAAATAATGATGTTCATCAATTTATCAATTTGTTTATTTCAAATTTCAGTTCCCACTAATAAGTGGAAAGATCTACACATCCAATGGGTACACTACTCCTAAAACCTAAAAAAATTACTATAAAAAAGTCGATACCATATCTTATATCTTATATCATATATCTCATATCTCTGTTATCATATCTCAAATATTATATCATATAAATTATTTATTATATATTATATCTTGTATAATTTATCTTATTGGTTATATGTTATATCTCATATATTTAATATTATAAATTATTAAATTAAAATGAAATAATTAAAAAATATTATCCATTATTAAATTAAAAAAATATAATTTAAGTAACCTATTTTTTTATACCACAATTATTATAATTATTATAAATTATTAATGCCCACATCATTGACCAGGGTTGAAGCCCCCATAGATGATCTGTTCCCAGATACCATCATGTTCACGTTGAGTATCATTTCCATTAGACTATATGAATAGAATCCACTTGGAATTAATCATGTCACATGAAATACTTCCTCGATCATTGGTTGGTCCATTGATCATTTCTCGTTTGTTTGATCTATCATGAATTCAGGTGTCTGATCTAGCTCATTATCTCTGGAAAACGTTGATGTGGGATCATAAGGATACAACTGATGATGAATGAATTGAAAAAATGGGGGCAAGGTGTATGAACATTAGTTTACGGATTGAGGCAAGGCTCTCTTGGCCAGTCGATCAGGAACTGAGATCCTAAGGTATGAAAATAATTGAAAAGAAATTAACTTCTATACATGGGAAAATGAAAAGGCTACAACAGGGAATAAATCAAAGAATGTCATTCAGTATTATCAACCAATGAATAAAAAAGTGTGTAAAACATGGAATTGAAGAATACTACCACTATTTTGGATTAATCGTTTCTAAAGAATGTACCAATGTAATTATTGGAATAATAAAATTAGTTCTTCAAGATTCAACAATCTGTGATCAAGATATTTTCATTCGATCACTGAAGGATTTTCCAAAGTAGAGGGGAGGGGGAAGGGGGGGGAGATTTTTCAGAAATGGAAGAAATTATGATCCAAACCTAGAATTTCCTATCTAGTGATATATTTGTGACATATATCTATGATAGAAAATTGAATTAATTAAATTTTTACTTATTAATTAAACCACATAATAGAACATCCAGAGAGCGATGTGTCTAAAAATCCCATGCCGACTCATTTTATGTTCCGCCTAGGGTAAACACCACATTCTAGACTCAACCATTGAACTGGATTTCAGTTCTGGTCTAACATTTATGTTTTATATCATTTTATATTTTCTAATTTCTGCATTCTAGAAAAAATAATATTTAATATATTTATAAAATTAAATATTTTCACATCGGGCCTCAGAATCATGTGTTGTATCATCTCCTAGATCAAAAATTATATTTTGAAATAGTTTAAAGTTTGATAAAGGAAAATGAATGGTCCTTTATCTTTATAACACTCTATATTTTCATCCCCAAAAATAAAAACTTGGAGAACAACATGGGGTACTAAGCACACACGTAGATCTCACCCTCCAAAAAACACTCTTACACATTTTTATGCTTCCACAATACATGACACATAGGGATAGACTATCCCCAAAGATCCGTCTTTTGACAATCCATGATTATCACCAGGTTCTACACAAATGTGGATCCATCCTTTATTTCTAGATCTCGCAACTTGAGGAAATGTGTATGTTCATTGACTTATCTCCTCATATGGGACACATAGAATATGTTGTGCACCCACTCCATCTATGGGGGTAGAAAGAGGAAGTACGAAAACCTCAACAACACTCTCTAAGATGTCGAACCTCCCGATGAATGTATGGGATAGATATCCACCTCTAAAAAACCTTTGAATTCCTCATCATAGGGAGGCTGGAATAAAAATGTGGTATCCCTACTCAAACTACTGGGGCATATAATGGAGATCAATATAAATTTTTTTTCTTCTCTTGGCCATCCTCATCCACTAAAGGATGACTCAAACATTCTCCATTACTTGCTGCACCAAATACGGGCCCCCAAAAGATACTCACTAGTCTCCATCCATTATAAGGGTGACCTATAGGGTCCCTCGAACATGTCATTAATATTTTTTCATAGATATTATAGAGTGTTATATTTTGTTGTATCGAAATTCTACCATGGTAGGTGATCCTCCAATCTCCAGCTAATGTCTAACATGAAATCCCTCAACATATCATCTAACACCTAGGTAGTGTGACAAGTCATCCCATAAGTCATATGGTGAAAATTTGTAATCATCCGAAACTAGGTCCTGAATTGATCATGCATGCCTCTCCAAAATCATGAAATAAATCAAATGTCATGATTGGAGATAGTCATCGCTAGTACCTTGTGAAGGATGTTGATCTCCCCTATATAAATCATCTACAAACTCTCCACTAAACATTATTCCATAATCGAATAGAAAATTGTTTACATTGTTAGTCAATCATCTATCACCTGAATAGAGTCATGGATATTCACTAGGGGTGGAATAACTATGATTAATTCCATGGATATGTCATCCAATTTCCACTCGGGTATCTCAAGGGGATGTAATGAGCCTACTAGAACATGGTGCTATTCTTTAAGTTCATGTTAGTTGATACATCATGAGTAGAAATCAGAAAAATTTTCTATCATGATAGACAAAAAAACCAATTCTAAAGGCCTATGTACATCTTCCACATGCTAGTATATACATCAAGGGGAGAAGTGATGAACTCCCTCATTACATCTTCTTGCATCTTGACTGGAACCACTATTATCCCCTAGAATAAGATTTATTGATTCCCACATTCATAATATCCAATTGGTGCATCGCATATAGATATATAATCATGTGAGAAATCATAGCCTATTTATCCTTGTCAGGAATCTCTCATGCACTCGAGGAGCAAAGGGGTTAACACTATCACATAATGAAAAATTGCACCCTCCTACTCCACTAGGGTCAGCTACAGGGAAGATAACTGATCTGAATCATCCATTACTGAGTGAGAATTGGGATTATTTCTAATGGAATATTCTACAATAATTCCCTTTCCTAGATTATATACTATCTCAAATACATAGTATTTCAGACACACCAACAACAGTCACAACCATAGGTTCATGTCCATTTTTTTGAAGACATTCCTAAGGCACTATTGGTCTATGTAAACCAAAAGTTTATTTCCTAGAATGAATTACCACCACATATTCACAGTGAATTCTACCACTACTAACTCTAGGTTATGAGTCACATAGTAGTACTCATGGCGTTACAACTACGATGACCCTTACTTGATCATTTTATACCAATGCATCAACACACAACCAATACCATATATTGGGGAATTATAATCCTCTATGAGTGCAACGCCTTCCTATTGTAGTATCACTAATGGATTGCACATTTGATTATACCTCAACTCCTCAAAGTCCCTTTAGAACTACTAAGTCCATGTAAACGACTACCCTTACCGTGTAAGGGTGTTCAATTGATCTATGATTCTATAGAAGTATTCCATAAACCTCATGTAGTACCCCGCCATACTAAGGAAAAATTTCACCTCTAGAACATTCTTTGGTGGTGTCCAATAATGAACTTCATCAATCATTACAGGATCCACAACTAATACTTTTAAACAAATGAAATTCCCTAGAAATTGCAACTCATGTATCCTAAAATAGAACATCGAAAGATTTCTATAATATTGGTTATATTGAATGTAATAAAAAACTATATTAATGTTATATTTATGCTCCTCATATATTGTAGAGTATATGAATATTTCATTGATTTAGATAGAAACAAAAAAGTCCATGTATGGTTGGAAGAATAAGTTCATCAAATCCAAAAACACAATGGGGGTATTATTCACACAAAAAGAAATCACTAGGAACACATTATGTCTGTACTAACATTAGAAGACAACTTTGTAATATCATCATCATAACCCTCAAGTGGTTGTAGTTTGTGTCAAAATAGATCTTCAAGCACTATATCATTCCTCAAAACTTCTTAAAGAGGATTACTGGCTTCAAAAATTTATACTTTTTCTTCATCAAGGCCTAGTTCATGCGATGATAATCCACATAATGTTTTAAACTCTCATTCTCTATTTTCACCAAAAAAACATGATCTTTCCATGGGGACACACTATGAATCAAGAAACCTTTATCATAAAGGTCTTCCAACATTAACTCTGTCTCCCAGAGCATGGAAGGTGACATCTGATATGCCACAAAATATATTGGCGTAGTCCCAGGAAGCATGTCATGGGATTAATGTGTAAGGTCTATGAGCCATTCCACATACTCACTCACTATCATCCCTCCCTACTATATCCCAAAAATGACAAGGATATATAAGGATCTTCAATAATAGGGGTAATACACTTCATGAAATTGTAAAAGGAATTCATAGAAAGAGAGTGTTGACATATCATGTATCATTGTAACTAGGCTCAACCAACACCCAGATACTCCATGGAACTATTTGGATTCAAATTATAGAAATTAATTTTTTGGGTCGATATAATAATGAGAGAAGAACCCCCCACTCTAGCAAATCTTCTTCTAATTGGGGATCTGGCTCACTATATAACCTCAGTGGTATCTGATGCTAGAAAATGAATAGTGCAATAATATTATGAAATTCCTTATCTTTCTCTGAAAGGATGATCTTATGATCAATAGGTGGAGGATCTAGTACCAACCGACCAAGAGGAAGGGGTCCTTGGATGGAACCTTATTTGAGTCATCGTTGATCATATGGTCGTCATTATAAACCAGATCTCATATCATGGTTAGCTATCATTATAGAGGCATCATAAATTTTATCAAGGAGTATTATGGTTTGATGAGCATATAAATGTATATCAACAATTGGTAGCTAACTCAAGAAGGAATTTTAGATACTCAATCTTATATGATTCATGAATCATTTATCCCTAAAAAATGTCATGAGAGGATGAGTTGACAAGAATGTATTTATGGTCATGGTGAATGGATATGTCAACTTCCTGCACCGCCACTAGACTCCTTATCATAAGATCTACTCTGAAGGAACATTGCAACTATTTCTATAAAACCAACTAATCTTATAAATGGGATATGTCTGAATAATATCCAATGGAATGAACATGCTCTAATAATAATCATTCATTACCAGAAAAAATTTTTGGTTGGAGATGCAACTACCCCAAGCCCACCTCTATATTCCTAGTGGTTGAGACAATCCATGAAGGCATAACTAAATTTGGATGCCTTTTTCTGAGTACCTGTATACAATCACAATTCAAAATCAATGTAAAAATATAGTTGGAATGATTTAAAATATGAAACACTGTAATAAAAAACCAAAAATTAATTGACCACTAAATAATATATTAGTACAATAGTGTATACTGAAAAGTGATGGGGAATATTACATGCCAGACCTAAAAAGCATCCCATCCTAAAAGAAAACTAAAAATTTAAAACAACTGAGATAGACTTGATCTCGTGTCTGATGCTTTGACCGCCACACATGGTATAATAACCAAGAAAATATAAGTTTCTTTGAAGTCACGATATAGCTATTTTTCATCTATATAGGATACAACACATGTGAAAAATCCCTTTTAGTGATGAGTATATACATGCAGTGTATAATTCCCAAAAAGAGTAATGGGAAAGTAGTAAGAGATAAAACTGAATAGGAGAGTAGTAAACTGAACATGGTATAGTAATAGAGTATAGAGAAACCCCACAAGAGTGAATGTACAATCATCTACGCGTATGGAGCCCGACATGGTGAGATGATAAAATTATCATCGAGTCTTAGAATCAAATATTAGGATAGTTTCCTAATCAAAGCAAGACAAGATGAAACCACATTGCATGTGGAATACCTAACACATCTTAACCACTTTTTTATTGAGAGTATCCTAATACAAAGGCTGGATCTAGAAGATAAAAATTCAAATATTTTCAGTCAAATAATCCTAAATGAGAGACTATAGTGATGTTCATCTCAATGATCTACCCAGAAAATAGAGTATCAAATAGTTTAAAAATTATTCATGAAAAATTCATGTTATCTCATGTATCTACTCTAAACACAAAATTCTATGGGAATTGATCACTAAACCATGATATTATCCTCTTTTGGTGAAACTGACTCACTATAATGGTTTTATATCACATCACAAAAACACATTTCAATGGGGTTAAAAGTATCTCTTCCACATGGGTACAAAGGTATTTTAATACAAATTTATTCACAATGCCTCTTTGTAATGGATCCACAATTTCCAGGTGAAGATGTTGATCCCTAGTATGAAAAAAGTGTTCTACTCTACTATTCACTGTGGAACACTACTTACCAACCCCGTTGGAGGGAAATACGCAAGAAATTCATTAGGTTAACTCCACTTCACAGCCTCACATGAGGGTAATTCTCAAAAAAATACATTTGGGAACAATGTCGTCCAACCATGGAAGATGATAACACCTAGATGAATTCATCTGTGAACTCCACTACCAATACATATTGGAGGGAGATCCTGATTCCATCCATTAAGAACTTCACTGTCCATCCTTGAATGAGGGTAATCTCTTAATGGGGATCCTCATGGAAATCCACTACCGAGCCCTACTTGGAGGGTAACAACCAGAAAGGGGATCCTTGAGGAACTAAATTACCCATCCCAACTAAAAGGGTATTATTGGAATCCCCTAATGATTATTTATAGTTACTTTTATCATCCATGTCACTATTAAAGGATTCATTCCACGAGAAAGTTACATCATATATTAGAGGCCACAACTGAGTGTACCATCGCAATCTATATGAAATAAAGTACAACATAGGATACTCACAAAACAAAATATTATTTCAAATGAATGTAATATGGACATATGATGATCTCTCCAAAATTGGTACACGACATGTTAGGGACCCACATGTTTTGTTATCCCACTCTACTACCTGGAAATGTTTTCTCAAACACATCGATTACATTATATTTAGTACTACATGGCTTGCAGGGGGACTGCACAACACGTCTCATCAAAAATCCTGTTGAATAGAAGAGAAACATCAATAATCCTTGGGGTAAAAATTAAATTTCAGTAGTATTATATGTAATACATACCCAGATGGACAAATAGATCCTACCATTGCGATCCTCATAGAAAAAAGTCTCAAGATAGACTATTCAAAATCCCCAATTAGATACATGGTGAAAATGTCACATTTCATCACATTACACTCGAATGATGTCTCTTGGTCTCGATCTGTGATTCCAAATAAAATTATCATTATTTTCTTGAAATTCCCACATTAATTTCAAGGTCACAATATAACATATGGTTCATCATTATAACATCATAAGAGGGTGATATTTATAATACCAGATTCCACAATAATGTGAATTTTATTATTATTGGGCGTCTCATTGGCCCGAGGCACAAGTCTGAAAAGGTATCCAACATCTATCATAGGATGACCTTCTTAATTAAAGAACCACATTATTTCTAAAAGTGCCTTGAATGGAATCCACATCTAAAAGATATAACTGATATAAGATTTTTTGACCATGATTCATATCACAAATCTCATATCATATATCTTTTATCTCAAATCTATTAATTCATATATTATTTCTTGTATATTATATCCCATATATACTATCTCATATCTTATATCATGTATCTTATATCTTACACCTAATATGTCGTATATCATATCTCATTTCATATTTATTATATGTTATATATCATATATCATAAATCATGTATCATATATATTATATTGTATATTATATATTTTACCTTATAACTATTATCTTGTATATTTACTATTAAATCTCATATCATGTATCTTCTACCTCAATAAGTTAAAACAAATCAATTAAAAAATATTTTCCATTTTTAAATTAAATCCATTTAAATTTTAGCAATCTTCGATTATTAAAATGTAACCGTTTAATTATGTTAACAAAATGTTTTTTAGAAATAATTAGAATTATTATTAATTATTAAATACCAATATATTGAACATGTCCGAAAACCACGTCAAATATTCAAGCTTATCCACCATTTTATTCAAGAGGATTAGCCTCCTCAATGAGACTATGATTGATATAATTAAAATATAATCCAATGATTACTAGTTCTATACAAGTTTCATCAACCCATTATAATTTCTTTGATGAACCATTGATCTTGGTATAGAATCTGGTGTTTTTACTTAGAGGTTTTCCATTAGAAATTGAGTTTTTTTAATTAATGGATCATCATTTTAATAATTCTTTATCATAATATAATTTTTATATTCGAGGCACACAAATGTGAATTTTTTGGACATATGTGAATACTTGAGAAGTTCCCAGGGTATGTTGAGGCGTTTTGGGACACCCAGAGAAAGAAATCATGTTTCAGTGTGGTCTTCACATGGAACACAGTTTGTCTAAAATTGTTTTGATGTGTATAATGGGTGGTGAACTACCTTCATCATGCGTATTTATCATGTCGAATTTTTTTATCAATAATGTTAGTAGTATGGGGGTAACATTAATTGTTTTATATGAATATTATAGTGAAATTCATGAAATTATTAAAACTATTAATGATCATTAGTATATTATTAAGACACCTAATAAGCATGGATCAATAATGGAGAATAGATTACCTACTGCATTTTAAGGATCAAAATTTTTCATCCAAATAAATAGTGACATTGATAGGTGATCCAAAACCTATAATTTCATAATGTCGCATTTATGTTCTTTATATTATTAATTGAATTTTTTAGTATTGTATGATCATTTACCATAGATACATAAACTCATTACAATTGAATGAAATTATATGAGATTTTTTACTTTAGTTATGGTTTAATTTGTTATTTTTTTTATTCTGTTTGCATTATTTTGATTATTAGTGTTTAGTTTTGTTCAAGTTCGAAAACATTGACTGTATTAAATTTTAATTAATTAAAATAATTGAGATATATCTATATTCAACTACTCATTATTTTTATTGGTTTATTAAAAATCAGCAATTAATGGTTTATAATAGTTTAAAAAAATTATTTTCTTTGGTTTTTTTAATGTTAGGTTGGATTGTTTGATTTGGTTCATATTATAACATCTAGATTTAGTTCTTCTCAATTTGGTTCATTAATATTCTGGTTAATTTTTTTCAATAATACTTCTTCCATATCCATTTATTTTTGTTTCTGTATTTCATAGGTCATTTGAGGTCATATATGTCTTAATTTATTACCATTTTTTCAATTTCATTCATCATTATTAATGTCATGAATATATGGTCATTATTTTTCTATTTAGTTCAATATTGTTTGATACTATTTTATTTTACATGGTATTGTTATTTTGTTCATGGTTTTTTTTCAATTACATTTAATTTATTTTGACACATTTTGTTTTTATTCTATTTATATTTATGTGTCTTTGTATAGGGTTGTTCAACTTGGTTCTGTCATTATATATGTGGTGGTAAGTTGATTTATTATTGGATGGGTATTGATGGTTTTTGAGGATTATGTTTTATTTAATTTGGTACAAATAATAAATTTTTTTACTATTGGACACTTAAATTTCCATATGTTTTATTTAGATCAATATAATTCATTTTATGTTCATTTTTTCAGATTCAGTTTTAACCTTTTTTGTTTGAAATAATAATTTTATTTCTTTCTTTATTTCTTATATTATGTCTTATTTCATTAAATATAGTAAAACTAAATACACATAAGTTTGATATATGTAGGTTAGCATTAATATAGTTTTATTTAGTTTTTTAGTGTTTATATAGTTTAATTTTGATATTATAGTTTCATATATTTATAATAATTTATTTTTATTTATATTATATTAAGGCCATGTCAATAGCATTTAATAAGTTTTTTTGGTTGGGTTGGATAGATTCTCTTTTGTGTAGTTCTTTCCATGTTTTTCTGGGTTGGATCAGTTCAGTTTACATCAACATTCATTATTTTTTTTATAATATTATCTTCATTTCTTGTGGATTCTATTCAATTTTATACAATGTTTTCAACAAATTTTTTATAATTTTTTATATTTATTACCTTTATTCGTGTTTTATTAACACATTATTGAGTAATGTGAGATTTATTTTTTTATAGGTTCAGTTTTTATTAAATTTAATTCAATTATTATCAAAAAAATTACGATGAGTTTTATTTGAATGTTTTAATTATAATTTTTTCTCTTTTGTTCATAGTAACATTTTTTTGTTTTTTGTTTAGTTTTTTTTATTTTGGATTTATTTGGATTAATTTCGTATGG
This sequence comes from Viscum album, assembly GCA_963277665.1. Taxonomy (NCBI): domain Eukaryota; kingdom Viridiplantae; phylum Streptophyta; class Magnoliopsida; order Santalales; family Viscaceae; genus Viscum; species Viscum album. The sequence goes on along the minus strand of OY728163.1, from coordinate 1,686,180,204 downwards.
TTATAGTCATATGTGGGATTACTAGTTTATGAAATTTTGCAACAATTTGTTCATATTGGATCTTTATTGTTCACTTGGGTAGAAGTTGTTCATTTTTATTTTATTTAGACTCATTTTTTTAGGTTTTGATTTTTTAATTTCATATTTCAATTTTTTTTGGTTTTTTCAGTATTAGATTATTGTAGTCTACTTTTCACTACACTTAATATATCAAAAATATGTTCATTAACATTGTGACTAAATTAAATGTAGGATGTAGGGGCAATGAAGTAGGAATTATTTTGATGAGGAACAAGATTGTTCTGGGTATATTAAAGGTGTTCATTGAGATAAAGTATATGATAATTGAGGTATATAGACAATTTCTAATATTCTTTGTTTTTGAAAAATATAGTGGAGGTTATATTGTTAATTTAAATGATATGTATTGTTTTTTTTAATTTTTATCTTTTTAAAACATTTTTCGATTTATTAAATAATATATGGTCCCATTATATTTATATTTATTTTCTATATTTATTATTTTGGGTGGAGTGTAATAGGAATTACTTTTCATTTTTTCATTCTATATAATATTTAATGGTGGATATATTAATTTTTGATTAATATAGTTCGTATGAGAAAACATAAATTTCATTTTAAAAATTATCACTAACTAAAAAACTATTCTAAATCCATTTTATCATTACAATTATAATGAATTTTGTGAAACAGCTATCAAAATATATCTTTGTGGTGGTTTTATCCTCCATCAAACCCCATGAAAACAACTATTAAGGAACACATTTCTTATTTTAGGTTAATAAAAATATTTTTAGTGGATATGTGAGATATATGGGTTATAAAAATAAATTGGAGTCTAGTCGTCGAATCAATATGGGTTTTAGTGTTCAAAAAATACTAAATTAATGCATCTCAACACAATACAATGCTAAATTTCCATGATCGGCACGAAATTTGCGACCATGTGTACCCAAATTCCGAATATGTACCTTCTTCCATATATATCTATGAATCATTATTAAAAAATTATATATAAATATATCATAAAGTAATTGATGGCCATTATGGGATAATAATATGATATCATTTTGGAAAAAAATCCATTAGTGTTCCTGATCTACCTTCATAAATCATCATGTAGAATTAATAACATAAATATAAACAAAAATACCACAACAATAGTTTTCCACATTAATTCTTCATGACAGAGTACTCTCGATCATAATATCCTCATAATATCCAATGAACTCTACAGTGTAATGGTGTTAGAATGTCCAGTACAATCTTCATTCAAAATAATAGTATTCCTTGAATTAAATGAAATGATAGAACCTTCAACTTAATGATAAATAGAGAATCGTGAAATATAAGTAACATGGCTTCAATAATGATAAATCATATACACACCCTTAATCCCATAAGTGGGAAAACACTCTTTATAGACACTCCATTAATTATATTATCGGATCCAAGTGTCACTTTCCATTCCATGGAATCCATTATGTGTTATCCATAATGAATTCTTGTCGGTATATGAAAATAATTTAAACATATGATGAAGTAATATATATCCAAAAATGAATCAACTGATTGATTCAAAAACTAAATATAATAATTTGGTAGACATGGTAGTAAAAATAAAATTGATACCACTTTTCTTATATTTGACATTCCTGATCCAGTTCAATAATATGTATCCAACCCTAAGATTTAATAATGCCTCAATCACACATCACTATATGATAGAGGCCACTTACAATCCATAGGGGCCAATGATGACATAGTCTGGAGACTATAAACTCATTATTATATTAAAACACAATTTTAATTAATATATAATTCATCAAGTAAAGTATATTGGTATATAAAAAATAACACATCCTGATAAATATAATCATTCATTAATAATAACATTTATCGGGTACAAAAAATGATGTCGTGATTCTAGAAAAATATGTTGTATAAGGGAAGAATGTTAGCTGGAATATTTTAAAACACGATACACAAAAATATAAAAAATTCCAAATTATAATATCTAATAGCATCCAAACCAATATCTTAATTCTCATCTCCTATACTCCAATATTGTATAGTGAACAACATGTTCATATGTGTATTATTCCATTTATCTCCACCTACATCCATGATGTCTACCCAGGTTACCATAATGGCACAAAATGTTATGATTATAACTCAGTATCCCACTACCAGTGAAATATAATATTATCTAGTTAATTAATATATAATAAAAAGTTTACATATATAGAAAATAATATAATTAAATTAAAAATATAACATGACAGCGTGAGTTCCCATTTGGAAACCTAGTTGACAATACCTGCTTCATCTTAATATGGATATCTATGGGATTAAAAACTCTTATACATTGATAAACTAAGGAACACTTCCTTGGGTACATGTTATGTTATTATAAGACCCATGGAGAAACCTTGAAATCATTGAACATAGTGTGTTATCCACCTTATTGTAAGAAAATAAACTGCGTAGCTAAAGGCATCTAAGAGTATTCCAAGGGATTCCCCCCATAATTCAAATGTAAGTATATGTAACAATGAGCAGGGAGAAATTCCAATGGAAGACATGGATATTCATGACTGAAGCCCATGGAGATAATCCAAGGCATCATGTGTCTGAGGAAATTAAGGTGAATCCATTGAGATAATCAATGTAATTCACATTTTTGGATATGGCAGATGGGTCCATTTTGTAGAGACCCGAAGCTTGACGTACATAGACATTACATTACTTTTGCGGAATACTTAGTAAATAACAAAAACACACACACAAGGACCGTAATAGTTTAGTGTTTTTGGAAACATGAACGTAATCTTCTAATCGTGGTGAAAGATTTTCAACATCTCCCATAAAGATCTTCCTTTTTTTATACCTAAAACCTTTCTTTATATACTGGGGAAAAGAAAACATAAAAGGGTGAGCTCAAATGCTCAGTAAGGGTAAATAAAAAAAATATCAATCACATCATATTCATAAGAACATAACATTTTGGAAATCTTAACCTGCAAAAGAGATCATAATATCATAACATGGGATAAATCATAGTAGTGAAATGTAATCCCAATAATCATAAAATAAAACATGAAACTTTGTGGAATACACATATAATCATAAATTATCATTTCTTATTAGTCAAGACTCTTTGCCAATACTATCTTTGTGGACAAAGTCCATTTCTAAACCGAGTTCACTCCTCGTTTTAGTCCTGTTTCACTGAACCGGTATAACCCACCGTTCCAGCCATGTCTATCTCATGAGATATAAAATCTTTACCCAATGCATTGAAGGGAGATATAGGTCCCACCCATCTCATAATGATACCATTATTATGTGTGCCACAAAATCATAAATCATAGATCACAGCATAACCCATGTAATAAAAATGGGAATCGTAAATATCATGACATCATCAAACAATTCATATAAGATAAATGAGTTTATAAAAATAATTCCATCACAACATAATAAAATCAATGTAATAATAGGGATATAAACAGAACCCTATATTAACTTAGATGGAAAATAATTTTGATAAAACACTTGAACTCCATTCTTGAGGAAAATATCCTTTCAAATTCAGAAACATTTTCCTTTTTTAACATGTCATTAAATTTTAAACTAAAGAATTTGATTAAAAATAAAATTGAAAACTTGTAAAGGAAGATTCTTGGAAATAATGTTTTAAAAATCCATTCATGCCGTTTAAGTTAAAAAAACATTCTTCTCGTACTTTTGTTGGAAAAGTCAAAAAGTACCTCGTACGAAAAACGAAAAAAGATTCCTTTCATATCATTTACTAAAAACTCACTAAAGGGTAAAATAGGTTTTAAACAATTGTAGGTGGATGGAAATAAAATTACATATTGAGGAAACATGGATGTGGATGATAAAATATACCCCAGTAAATACCAAAGAATAAACAATCTCAGATAAAAATGAGATTGTGATATTTCCCTTACCTTAGGTCCAATTTGCTTTGTATGTGTCTGAACCTCCTATATAATAACTTAAATAATGTCATTTACTTATTCCAAAATCATACTCATTGTTATGATATCATATATGGTTCACTTATGGATTTATATTACCCGTTCTTTTGTAAATTCCATGTTAAAGAGCATTTTGGGTAAAACCATTTCATTTGTCGTCCGTGTTTTGACTTGTAATTATTCATATGATTAATTAGATCATGATTAATTAATTCCAGAATATAAAACATGATTTATATATAATATAAATTCAGAATATATATATATATATAATAGATCAGTAAATGGAAAGAGATACACTGTTCATGGAGACAGTAGACCGTACGTACGCATGAACGCTGTTTTTCTTTTCCTTATTGAGTTGAATGGAATTAAGTAGATGACATACATATATATAAACATAAATCCAGAATCATTATTATGTCATATATTTCATTATTACTTATTATATATAATTTATAATCATTCAAGAATGGTTAACGTGGAGAATGAATCTCATCGCGTCGTGGAGACGGTAGTCCATACGTACGCACGAGTGATGATATCGTTCTCATGATCACGAAATTGTATTGGAGTGTATGTATACTATTTCAGAATCAATATCACATTAAAATAATCATATATAGTTATTATTTACACCATTATACCCATCCAAGTATGGTGGTGGTGGAAAATAGATTACACCACGGCAGGAAGACAGTATTCCATACGTACGCACGCGCGGTGATTTCATTTTCCGTGGGATGGATAGATGGTGAAATAGGGTTGTTTCATACATATAATAACATATCAGTATATTAGTTATCCTGATGTTATTACTTCATAATGAAACAACTAAAGAAGAAGAAGAGGAAGAAGAAATAAAGATGAAAGAATCTGTAACGTAAATTATCTCTTCTTTGAAGCGCCTCTTTGAGACCTCCTCTTAGGGGACTAAAATTGGTCCCTGAGGAATACCAGAACCTCTAGGATGTTTCTATGAAAGTGGAGAAGAGAATTTGGCTGAGTTTTTCAGAGCATGAAGGATCAATGTGTTGTGAGGAAGAGAGGGAGGAGGTGCCCTTTTATACGGGAGGAGAGGGGCACCATTGGAATAACTAAAACTATTATTTTATTATAAAGCCAAATTCGGTTTTAAATAGATCCAAATTGATTTATTTCGAAGATAAGGTGGGGATGGGTCTAAATACATTCATCTAATAGAATTTTTATAAGTTTAGGTTCCTATTTTAACCTTATCATTTATATTTAACATTAAGTTAAATAATTTTACTTTTACCGTGTCTTCTTGTGTTCTTAGAATATATGGTTAATAATATTACTATAAAAATACAAAAGAAGCCCAAGTTGTTTATTATTAATATATATAACCTTATCTAAGTCATTTGGCCGAACCTTAGATTTTTAGGAATAAAATAAAAATTAATAATATAAAATTTGTTTTAAGAACTATTTTATGTCAATTTTGACACTATTTAGTAATTGATTTTTGTGAAAATCATAACAGAATTATTAGTTCCAAAAAGGTTAATTTAATCAATACTAACATTCCATATTAACCTATAAAATTAGTTGAATTCATAAAAAGTCTTAAATTACATTCATTTTGGTATTTATATCATCAATTATGTCAATATTTCATTAATAAGATAATTACTGCATTATATTTGTGTCATAATAAATGATAATTATTTAATATCTAAAAATTATATATAAATTCGTATGATGTAGATAATTGTATTATATTTCTGTTGACTATTCATGTTATAATTTTCATGAAGTTTATCACTAAATTAAAATTATTATACTCATAAGATTTAAGAAAGTGGCATGTTGTCACATTCTTTGGTTTTAATAATAATTAACTTATTTTCATGGATAAATGTCTATTAAATGAATCTTAACAGACCCTTAGGTGATATGGGTCGACTTTTAGTCATCCAATAGGAATTTTCCAAGTGTTAGGGTAATTTTCTAATCTTATTTTTACCCTTAATTACCCGATTTACCTTTAACTATAGTAAATAAAATTTACCGTAGTTTCTATTCACAATGCCCAAAAATAAAAAGTAGCTTATTAACATAATTTAAACCCACTGATTCCAAATATGGAATCCATTTTTCCAAATTCAATACAAAAAATTTTCAGAAATGAAATTAAAATTAATCCCGTTGTCGAAAGAAAACGGGTTTTTCTTTAAAACATTGCAAAAGATTGAATTGATTTAACCTATGAATTCAAGGTAAATTAATGCTAATGACATACATTATATTAAATGGTAAAAATATATTCTATTTATACTTTAAAACCATTAAATATTATAATTTAACCACATAAGATATTACGATGAAAAAGTTGTTTTAAATTAAAATATAGCGTGTTTTTACTATTCATTGAAATATGCAAGTCAACAGAATAAAATGAAAAATTTATCCAAAGTAAATTTTTATTTCATGATTCCAAAGAATAATTTTGTTTTTTCAAATATAACTCATAATCATTTCAAAAAATATATTTAAAGTGGGTGCACCATCAAAAGGTGGAAACACATTATTTTATGATAAATACTTATTTTACCCGAAAAATTTATTTTGTTCTTATAACATGTTCTAGAAAATGTGTAAGATGAATATTAATGTAATAAAATTAAAATTTAGTTAATAATATTCATAATGGCTAGTTCATAATAATATTATAATAATATATCGTTGTTTAGTAACACCTGGTATTGCGTACAACACACGCTATCAAGGAAGGTCGCGATTGCGTGTAATGCAAGCCAAGTCAGGGTAGCGTGTTGTGCAAGAATCCTTCTTTGTTTCATATAACATAATCCAACCATATTTCATTTATACATTTAATATATATATATATATATATACTCAATGTTGCGTAAAATAACTATTATCAAAATTGTGTGTAACACGATCCAAGAATAGTGTTGCGTATACTACAAGCTAATACGGTGTTGCGCATAGCGCAAGGTAATCTTGGTGTAGCATACAACACAAGACATTAATGAAATTAAAAGAATACTTTTCATAAAATCTCGGGGTGTTACATTCTACCCCGCTTAAAATTAATTTCTCCCTCGAAATTCATCGGGGTTATAAATGGTTTACTATTCAAAAGTTTCTTTAATAGAAACTCACATCGTAAGAAGGAATACCAAACCCAATCTTTAAAAAGAAAAGTATGAAACGTAATGGTTACCCAAATAACCTAATCATTGGGTTTCCACATAGGTGAAAATATAGATATGGAAGAGAAATCTAACCATCATGTTCTGATGGAGAGTGGTAGAGAACATGGCTATGGAAAAGCCAGCAATCACAAAGCCATAAATTTGTGACGATCTACGGTACCATCTGATTTATCAGATATAAGAGCACTAGGACAACATTTTTGTTTTACAAGATCGTTTCCCTAAAGTTGATAAAATTGGAATTAGAAGAAATACTTTCCTGATTTTGGTATAGTCTCTTCATTGGTCGTTCTTTAGAAAATTTCCACTTCATCTCTTAAATAAATGAAGTTGAATTTGTCATTAGTTATGTGAGAGCAGATCATGTGATAGAATGATGGGTCATTCCATCTGTCTCAAATAAAAGGTTATAAAAGTTATAAAAAAATACATAAGTCCATCTATAGTGAGATTAATCATATATGGTTCCTAAAATGGACTTATACTTCATATATCACACTACATAATATAATAAAACTAGTTTCTACTAAACAGGGACTTACTGTAGGCCAGTGGTAGGCGATAAAGGCCAATCACACATCGGTTGTGGGTTCGATTCCCACAGCCTTGTCCGACGCGATGGGCGGTCGCCCATCCTGCAGGTTTTCCTTTTTCTAAAACTATATTACTATAACATCCCATCAATAATATCGAAAAAACTTCTATCCTTAAACAATACTAACTTATGTCCAACATAATCCATTCTAATCTTTAGGCTTATCTAAAATACTTCGGTCCAAGCTCATAGTATAAAGAAAATGATCACATGAATGCCATCATTTATCCCCCATATATCATAAGATATATCTTGTTGGTCAAATTACAAACATGTGAATACCTTAATCATGTATTCTCTTGAAGAATGAATATCCATTGAACCTTATTGAAAACATGAATGCAGTTAAAAGTTGACACTTTCCACATGCCATAATCCTCAAAATTCTATATCCTCAAACCATGATATCACTTAGTCCTTATATCAATCATGAGCTCATCATTACTGTCAAACATTTCATTTTCTCCTTATCCCTTCATTATGCGCATATCATCAGCTTTCGAAAATATTTGAATCACTTATCGTGGTTACCGGTACCTTAAAATTATTGAAATCCACAGTAGACTAATACGAAAATATTCCAATAAACAATAAAAGTACCTCAACAACATTATTCTTGAATACCAATACATAAACACTTCAATCCATCCTCTTCAATGATTGTCCTGGAATATGTCCTTCCTTGATTTGGAAGTAACTTGTAAGGTCAGGGCATTGAGTTGTGTAATGCCCATGTTCTCCACAAATAATACATTGAACTCCATAACAGTCTGTCACTCTATGACCCTTTTCTCCGCACAGATAACATCGGTCCCTCCATTTGAGGTATCCCTCAAGGTTCTTCTTCCCTTCTTTAGAAATCTCAATCTTCCTTTCTTTATGCTCCTCAACATGCGAACATGCATAATAGTATATCTTCATCTTATTTGATGAATTAGGCATACCACTAAATTTCACATTGTCAATAATATAGCGCGATGACTGATTCGGCATAATCACAATATCTTTCTCTCTAGGCATTACACAATTTTTTTGTTCATAGTCACCAATTTGTCCATTGGATTCAATGTTAACTGAATTCCTTCTGGTTCCCTCCATTAACAAAAACACAAAAAGAATTCTGTGAGAGGCAAAATCATGCTATAGAAAACAACATAGTAAAGGGGGAGTACCCTCAATATCTAACATCTTAGGTTAAATTATAAGATCCTTAGAGAAATTCTAGGACTATAACCTATACGTATACTTAACCTTAGAGACATCCCTAGACATATATTAGAAATATCTCTAGGGATATCACTAACATTTTCACATCCTAATTTACAAAGGTTGACTAAACCTTTCCTCTAATACCAAATGTAGAGACCCGAAGCTTGATGTACATAGACATTACATTAATTTTGCGTAATACATAGTACATAACAAAAACACACACACAGGGACCGTAATAGTTTAGTGTATTTGTAAACTTGGAACGTAATCTTCTAATCTTGGTGAAAGATCTTCAACATCTCCCATAAACATCTTCCTTTTTTATACCTAAAAACTTTCTTTATATCCTGGGGAAAATAAAACATAAAATGGTGAGGTCAAATGCTCAGTAAGGGTAAACAAAAGAAATATCAATCACATCATATTCATAAGAACATATCATTTTGGAAATTTTAACCTGCAAAAGAGATCATAATATCATAACATGGGATAAATCATAGTAGTGAAATGTAATCCTAATAATCATAACATAAAACATGAAACTTTGTGTCATACACACATAATAATAGAGAATCATTTCTTATTATTCAAGACTCATTGCAAAGACTATCTTTGTGGACAAAGTCCCTTTCTGAACCAAGTTCACTCCTCGTTTCAGTCCTGTTTAACTGAACCGGTATAACCTACCGTTCCATCCATGTCCATCTCATGAGATATAAAATCTTTACCCAACGCATTGGAGTGATATATAGGTCCCACCCATCTCATAATTATACCATTCTTATGTGTGCCACAAAATCTTAAATCATACATCATAGCATAACCCATGAAATAAAAATGGGAATCTTAAATATCGTGACATCATCAAACAATTCATATAAGATAAAGGAGTTCATAAAAATAATTCCATCACAACATAATCAAATCAATGTAATAATAGGGATATAAACATAACCCTATATTATCATAGATGGAAAATAATTTTGATAAAACACATGAACTCCATTATTGAGGAAAATATCCTTTCAAATTCAAAAACATTTTCCTTTTTAAACATGTCATACAATTTTAAACTAAAGAAGTTGAATAAAAATAAACTTGAATACCTGTAAAGTAAGTTTCTTGGAAATAATGTTTTAAAAATCCATTCATTCCGTATAAGTTTAAAAAACATTCTTCTCGTACTTTTGTCGGAAAAATCAAAAAGTAACTCGTACGAAAACGGACAAAAGATTCCTTTCATATATTTTAATAAAAACTCCCCAAAGGGTAAAATAGGTTTTAAACAATTGTAGGTGGATGGAAATAATATTACATATTGAGGAAACATGGATGTGGATGATAAAATACACCCCAGTAAATACCAAAGAATAAACAATCTCGGAAAAAAATGAGATAGTGATATTTCCCTTACCTTAGGTCCGATTTTCTTCGTATATGTCCGAACCTCCAATATAATGATTTAAATAATGTCATTAACTTATTCCAGAATCATACTCATTGTTATGATATCATATATGGTTCACTTATGGCATTATATTACTCGTTCTTCTGTAAATTCCATGTTAAAGAGAGTTTTAGGTAAAATCGTTTCATTTGTCGTCCGTGTTTTGACTTGTAATTATTCATATGATTACTTAGATCATGATTACTTAATTCCATAATATAAAACATTATTTATATATAATATATATTCATAATATATATATATATATATAATAGATCAGTAAATGGAAAGAAATACGCCGTTCATGGAGACGGTAGACCGTAGGTACGCATGAACGCTGTTTTTCTTTTCCTTATTGAGTTGAATGGAATTAAGTAGATGACATACATATATATAAACATAAATCCAGAATCATTATTATGTCATATATTTCATTATTACTTATTATATATACTTTATAATCATTCATGAATGGTTAATGTGGAGAATGAATCTCATCGCGTCGTGGAGACGGTAGTCCGTACGTATGCACGAGCGATGATATTGTTCTCATGATCGTGGAATTGTATTGGAGTGTATTTATACTATTTCAGAATCAATATAACTATTCAATAATCATATATAGTTATTATTTACACCATTATACCCATCTAAGTAAGGTGGTGGTGGAAAATAGATTACACCATGGCGTGGAGACGGTATTCCGTAAGTATGCACGCGCGATGATTTTGCTTTCCGTGGGATGGATAGATGGTGAAATAGGGTTGTTTCATATGTATAATAAAATTTTAATATATGAGTGATAATGATGTTATTACTTCATAATTAAACAACTAATGAAGAAGAAGCGGAAGAAGAAATAAATATGAAAGAAACGGTAACAGAAATTTCCTCTTCATTGAAGCGCCTCTTTGAGACCTCCTCTTAGGGAACTAAAATTTGTCTTTGAGGAAGACCTGAACCTCTAGGATGTTTCTAGGTAATAGGAGAAGAGAATTTTTCAGAGTTTTTCCGAGCATGAAGGCTCAATGTGTTGTGAGGAAGAGAGGGAGGAGGTTCCCTTTTATAAGGGAGGAGAGGGGAACCTTTTGAATACCTAAAAATATTATTATATTATAAAGTCAAATTCGGTTTTAAATAGCTCAAAATTGATTTAATTCGAAGCTAAGGTTGGTATGGGTATAAATAATCTCATAAAATAGAATTTAGACAAGTTTAGGTTCCTATTTTAACCTTATCATTAAGATTTAACATTAAGTTAAATAATTTTACTTTTACCCTATCTTCTTGTGTTCTTACACTATAAGGTTAATAAAAATCCAATAACAATCCAAAAGAACCCCAAGTTGTTTATTATTAATATATATAACCTTATATAATTCATTTGGCCGAACCTTAGATTTTTAGGAATAAAATAACAATTAATAATATAATATTTGTTTTAAAAACTATTTTCTGTCAATTTTGACACTATTTAGTAATTGATTTTTGTGAAAATCATAACAGAATGATTAGTTCTAAAAAAGATAATTAAATCAATACTAACATGTCATATTAACCTATAAAATTATTTTAATTCATAAAATGCTTTAAATTACATTCATTTTGGTATTTATAACATGAATTATGTCAATATTTCATTAATAAGATAATTACTGCATCATCTTTGTGTCATAATAAATGATAATTATTTATTCTCTAAAAATTATAAATAAATTAATATGATGTAGATAATTGTATTATATTTCTGGTGACTATTCATTTTCTAATTTTCATGAAGTTTATCACTATATTTAAATTATTGTACTTATAAGATTTAAGAAAGTGACATGTTGTCACATTCTTTGGTTTTAATAATAATTAACTTATTTTCATGGAAAAAAGTCGATTAAATGAATATAAACCGACCCTAGGTTATATGGGTCGACTTTTAGTCATCCAATAGGATTTTTCCAAGTGTTAGGGTAATTTTATAATCTTATTGTTACCCTTAATTACCCTATTTACCTTTAACTATAGTAAATAAAATTTACCGTAGTTACTATTCACAATGCCCAAAAATAAAAAGTAGCGTATTAACATAATTTGGACCCAATGATTCCAAATATGGAATCCATTTTTCCAAATTCAATATAAAAAATTTGCAGAAATTAAATTAAAATTAATCATGTTGTTGAAAGAAAAAAGGTTTTTCTTTAAAACATTGCAAAAGATTGAATTGATTTAACCTACGAATTCAAGGTAAAATAATTACTAAGGACATACAATATATTAAATGGTAAAAATATATTCTATTTATATTTTAAAACAATTCAATATTCTAATTTAACCACATAAGATATTATGATGAAAAATGTTGTTTTTAATTAAAATATAGCGTGTTTTTACTATTCATTAAAATATGAAAGTCATCAGAATAAAATGAAAAATTTATCCAAAGTAAATTTTTATTTCTTGATTCCAAAGAATAATTTTATTTTTTCAAATATAACTTATAAACATTTCAAAAAATAGATTTAATGTGGGTGCACCATCAAAAGGTGGAAAAATTTTATTTTTTGAAAAATACTTATTTTACCCAAAAAATGTATTTTGTTCTTATAACATGTTCTAGAAAATGTGTAAGATGAATAATAATGTTATAAAATTCAAATTTTAGTTAATACTATTCATAACGGCTAGTTCATAATAATATTATAATAATATATTGTTTTTTAGTAACACCTGGTATTGCGTACAACAGAAGCTATCGAGGAAGGTCGCGATTGCGTGTAATGCAAGCCAAGTCAGGGTTGCGTGTTGTGCAAGAATCCTTCGTTGTTTCATATAACATAATCCAACCATATTTTATTTATACATTTAATATATATATATATACTCAATGTTGTGTAGAATAACTATTATCAATATTGTGTGTAACACGATCCAAGAATAGTGTTGCGTATACTACAAGCTAATACAGTGTTGCGTATAGTGCAAGGTAATCTTGGTGTATCATACAACACAAGACATTAAGGAAATTAAAAGAATCTTTTTCATAAAATCTCAGGGTGTTACACATTTTACCATGATGATATAAATGTCGATTAAGGTAATAAAAACATTCAAAAGTGGTTAACTCATTGGGAAACAAAATATATGAATTAGTGTTTCATCCTCTAAATTCATAAGTCATTCCATTTTGAATCCAATGTTGTGTCATGTTTGACCACTCCATTAAAAATAACATGGTCTATAAGTAGTAGGAACCTTTTATTTCTTATGTAATAATTGGAAATATGTAAATATTCATTACATTTGAATATTCATTTAAATTATTTCCATTTAACATCTCATTTGAAAAAAAATACAAATGCTGCTGTTAATTACCGTAAATATTTTTTTATTTCAAAATATCATTTTTCACTAACAACTTACAATCTATACACATCCAATTGGTAGTTTAGTCACAATATGTGAAAAATAATTACAGAAAAAAGTTAATAACATATCTCATATCATATATCATATACCTCATATCTCAATTATCATATCTCATATCTTTTATCTTATACTTTATATACTATATCTTAAATCTTGTATCTTTTATCTAATAGATTATATATTATTTCTCATATATTATATCTTATATATCATCAAATTAAAAGAAATTAAATTAATTTGATTTTAAATTATTAAATTAAGAATATCTAATTTAACTAAACAAATGAATTATTTCACCATTATTATTATCACTATTAATTATTAAATCCCACATCATTGACCAAATATGACCACAATCATAGTTTTGGGCCCATATACCATCACCATGTTGTTGATTATCATCATCCATGAGACAATGTAAGTGACATAAACTCATAATCAATCATGTAACATAACAACCTTCACAGGGCTATGTTGAGCCCATTAATCAGTTCTCGTACTGTCGATACTCCATGATTTCGTGGGTCCTATCGAGTTCAGTAAATCTAAGAAAATATGAAATGTGATCGAGAGGATCCAACCATTGATTAATGCTATGAAAAACATGTTTCAAGGTGAAAGAATAATTTTTTACAGATTGTTACCAGACGTCCGTTGTTAGTTGATCATGAACCGCGATCCTAGGGTTAGAAAACAATTGACAAAAAATTAATTACTATACATTGGAATATGAAAAGGTTAAAAATGGGTTTAGATCAATGAACATAGTTCTATCTTCTAAACAATTTAATAAGAAGGTTTTAAACCAAAAAAATTGATGAATCCTACCACTATTTTGGATCAATTGTTTCTAAATAATGTGCTTGTGCAATTATTTGAAGAATCTAAAGTGATCTTCGTTCTTCAACTTTCCAAGATCATCGGATTTCTTGTCAATCATCAAAGTATTTTCAAAATGATGGGGGGAGAGAGAATTATTATAAATCAATGAAAACATGATCAAAATAAATAAATTTCTATCTAGTGATATATTTTTAACATATATACATGACAAATAATTGAATTGATTAATTAATTTTTGGACAAATTATACCACTTAAGAGTACTTCTAATGTGGGATGGGTATGAATGTCCCACGCCGACTAATTTTATGTCGTACTTAGAAAAAACACTAGATCCCAGACTCAACTATTGTATCAGATTTCTGTTCTGATCAACCATTTATGTTTTATATCATTTTAGTTTTTATATTTTTTTCATTCAATATAATATATATTTAAAATAATTATTAAATTAATTTTGGGAACATCATTCCCCATAATAGTTCATTATCTCATCCCATAGCTTAAAAAATATATTTCAAAATAGTAATAAGTCTTATAAGGGGAAAACCTGTACATTTATCATTCTATCATTCCTTATTTTCATCACTAAAAATAGAAACATAGAGAAATACTTAGGATACTGAGCCCACACATGGTTCTACCACTACAAAGAACTCTCCTACACATTTTTGTACTTCCACAACATGTGACACAATGGGATGACCAGTCTACAAAGGTTCCACTCTTTCTAATCTTTATTTTCTACAATGTTCTCTGCAAATGTTGATACATCCTCAATTTTTAGACCGCCCAAGTCAACAAAATGTGTAGGTTCACACACTTATCCACACACTTGCTCCATACCGAAGATGTTGGGCACCCACTAAATCTATGGGGGTAGGGAGAGGATGTAAGAAAACTTCACCAACACTCTGTAAGTTTTTTAATGTCCCGATGAACCTATATGATATATTTCCACCTCATGCAATCCTTTGAATTCATCATCACAAAAATATTGGAAATAAAATGTGGTCTTCCTACTCAAACTACATGGCTTAAGATAGATATCTATATAGTATTTTTCTCTACTGTTGTCCATCCTTATCCACCCATAGATGACCCACAAAATCTCTATTTTTGACTACATCAAATATGGGCCAACAATAAATACTCAGCAGTCTCTATCTAGCATTAGGGTGTCCTATAGGATCCCCCATACATGTTATCAAAAATTTTTCTTAGCGATTTTAGAGTGGTGTATTTTTTTATGAAAATTACACCAAATGGAAGGTGATCTTCCAAGCTCTAGATAAAGTATAATATGAAATACCTCATTATATCATCTAACACCTAGATAGTTTGCATGGTCCTCACATCAATGTGATGGTGAAAATATGTAATCATCTATAAATGGGTCATGATTTTCACATGTAGTTGTCTCTACAATCGTGACATAAATTGAATACCATCATCGGTGACAGTCATCGATAGTACCCTATGAAGGTGGATGATCTCCCAGAAATACATCATCTGGAAACTCTTCACTTAACATTGTTCCCTAATGTAATGGAAAATATTCAACTTTTTGATTCATTAAACTATCACCCATATAGAGTTATGGCTCTTCACTCTGGGTGGAATATCTGTGATTATGTCCATGTATATACAATCCATTTCTACTACGATATCTCAAGGGGTTGTAACAAACCTTCCAGAACATGGTGATTTTCCTTAACTTGTTGATTTGTGAGAAAATTGAGAAGTAATTAGAAACACATTGAATCATTATGGGTGAAAATATACTTATTAAAGTATCTTCACATATTCCCCATTAAAGGATATACATCTAGGATATGTGTTGAACTCCCACATCCCCTAATCTTATATGACTAGAACCAATATTCTCCCCAAGAAGTAGATTTTGTGATCCCCTATTTCATAATATCAAATTGGTGAATTACCTATGGATATTTAATCATGTATGAACACACGAAATATTTGTCCCATCAAGGACTCTCTCACACACTGGTGGAGTGAAGGATTTAACACCATCAATTAAAGATTAAATACAACCTTCTACTCTAATAGGGACATTTAAAGGGAAGCTAACTTCACTGAAGCATCCTTTATATAGCGTGAATTTATTATCCTTCTAAGAGAAAATTCTATAATGGTTCCCTTTCCTATGGTAAATACTAACTCAATGTCATAGTCTTGTAGACACTCTATCTAGAGTCAATACATCAGGTTTAGAACTATTTTTTTGAAGACATCCTTAAGGATCTGGTGGTTAATGTAAAACAAAAACTGTTTTCATAGAATGTAGTGCCACAAAATCTTCAAGGTGAACACTACCACTTCCATCTCTTAGTCCTGAGTCACATAGTGATACTCATGGAATCTCAACATTCATGACCATTATTTGATCATTTCCTACCACTACATCTACACAAAATGAATCTCATCTCTTGAGGCATTACAATCCCATATGATATCAACACCTTCCAATAATAGTATTGATATTAGAGAGATCATAATACTCTACCTAAACTACTCAAAGTCCCTATATAATATCTAAGGCCATGTAAATATCTACCCTTATTATGCTAGGGTGGTCATAGGTGATATGATTCTGTAGAATTCTCCATAATCCATGGTAGTACCCTGCCAAACAAAAGATGATTGGCTCATCTGACACATAATTGGGTGGCACCCAAGAAAGAACTACATCAATCATTGCTAGATTGACAACTAAAACATGTTCAAAGATGAGATACCCCAGAAAATAAAACTCGAGTATCAAACACTATCACATAAACAGATTTCTATAAATATGGCTCTCTCGAAGAAAATAAAACTTTTTACTCATGTGCTTTGTATGCTCCTCAACTGTGGTATAGTATACGAATATTTCATCGATGTAGAAAATAACAAAATAGTCCATGTATAGTTGGAAGACCTATGTCATCCAATCCCAAAAAAATGGGGTAATTTTAAACAGAAAAGGGAATCACTCGGAACTCATTGTGTATGTCATGACATTAGAAATAATCATTGGAATATCAGCATCTGAACCCAAAACTGGTGGTAATTAGACACGATATAGATCTTGGGGCACCAAATCTTGACTCCAAACAAGTTAAAGAAGATTACACACCTAGTAAAGGGGTAATTTTTCTTCATCATATCCTGTTTCATTTGATTAAAATCCACACAATGATGTATACTCTCAATCTCCTTTTTCACAAACGACAATATATCATCCAATGGGCATACGCTATTACTCATGAAACATTTCTCAAAAATGTTTTCCAACTATAGTTTTCAATGCCAAATCATGGTATTTGACCAATGATATTCCATAGTTGATATAGAGGTAGTCTCATGAGTTATGTCATGTAAAAAAAATTAAGGTCTGGGAGCCTTTAAGTGTTGTCACCCACCATCATCCCTCCCTAGTAGATCCCAAAAAGCTCATTGATCCAAACTGAGTTTCAGAAATTTGATTACTACACTTAATCTAATAGAAATAGGAATTCATAATACAAATTTTTTGACTCATCATGTATCTGTGAAACTAGGCTTCACAAGCACCTATGTACTCCATTGATATAGTTGGCTATCAATTCCACCACTGAATTTTCAGGGACATAATAATACCGAACCAACAAACCACCCACTCTAGAAAATCATATATTTTCTTGGGATATGAATCAATATAGAACCTCAATGTTATATGACACTAGAACATGCTGAGTGTGATAAGCCACTGCATATCCTCATCTTCCTCTGTTAGAAATATTTGTTGGTCGATGGGATGAGGATCTACTACATACTGACCAAGAATAATGGGGTAATTGGATGGACCCAAATGTGAGGCCTCATTGGTCATATGGTCATCATTATAAACCAGATCTCATATCTGGGCTGGTGGTCATTATAGAGGAATCCTGAATGTTATCAAGGAGTAATGTTGTCATATGATCATGAAAATGCATAACAATAATTGGGAGTTAAATCAAAAGGGATTTCAAATACTCAATACTATATGATTCACGTACCATTGATCCAAAAAACTAATCTCTCAGTATGATAAGTCTACAATGAGTTATTCTAGGCCTTGGTGAATAGATATGTCAGCCTCCCACACAACCACTGGACTCCATGGCCGGAGATATGATTAGAAGACACACTGAAATTATTTCTATTACCCCAAAAAATCTAATTAATGGGATATGTCAAAACAATGTAAAAATGAATGAAATTTCTATGATACAAATCTATCATCGCCCTAACCAAGATGGGATTTGATACCCAACTATCCCAAGACCACCTATATAGGCTAGTCATGGAGACATCCTCTGAAGGAATAACTAACTCAGTGAGGCCTTTTCCAATGTACCTACATACACTCCCAATGAAAATTCAATGTAAAATTATAGTGGGAATGAAATAAAGGATTGAGAACTATAATAGACAAACCAAAAAGGAATAGACCCATAAATAATATAAAAGTACAATTTTCTAAACTGAAAAGATATGGGGATAACACACACACACACGAAGAAATGTTTCCAATCCAAAAATAAAAATGAAAATCTAAAACTACCAAGAGAGAGCCGCTCCGAAATCCCATTTTATGAAAACCAAACATGGTCCAGGAATCTAGAAAATCTAAGCTTTTATGAAGTCACAATATAGTTACTTGTCATCTATAGAGGACACAAAACATGTGGGTGACGCCCATGAAGGTGTCATCATATACATACCTAGTAGAATTCCCCAAATGGGTGAAGGGGTATTAGTAAAAGATACAATTGGAGAGGAGAGTAGTAAATTGAAAAATGTATTGTAAAAGATTACATATCAACCCAACAAGAGTGAAAATAATATCATCCATGATCATTGAGATTGACATAGTGAGATAATTAACATATAATCAAGTCTTAGTATCATATTGTTGGATAGTTGAATCATTCTACACATCAAAGATAAACACATAAATCATGTGGAATACCCCACACATCTTAATCTCTTTTGAATGGAGATTATCCAAATACAGAGTGTTAATCTTTAATAAAGAATACATATATGATTTGTAAAATAATCCCAAATTAGGGAGTATGTTGATATCCATATCAAATTCCTACCCATGAAAAAGAGTGGGTAATAGTTCAAAAATATTAATCATAAAGTCATGTAATCTCATATATCTTCCATGAACACAGAAGATTAAAATACCCAATAACCACATCTTGATACTACCCAGTTTTAGTGACACAGATTTTCCTACATGGTTTTACGTCGCATAAAAAAACACATCTCCAAGGGTGGGGTGAAATGTGTCCTTTCCTCATGGGTAAAAAGGAATATGAAAAAAATTTGTTCACAATTCATCCTTTTCACGGTGGCTCAATTTTCAGTTGAAGACCCTTATGCCTATTATGATAGGAGGGTCCACTCTATAAGTCACCTAGGAACACTACATCAGAGCTTCATTGGAGGGTAACACTTGGGAATGTCATCAGGGTAACTCCATTTCATAGCCTCTCTATTGGATAATTCTTAGAATAAATCCACCATGGATCTATGCTACCTAAAAATGATAGATGGATAGAACTAGTAGAAGTCATCACTGAACTCCACTACCCATACCTGTTTGGGTGAATTCCCGGATCCATCCACGAAGAACTCCACTTATCAGCCCTATTGGAGGGTAAGATTGAAAAGGGTATCCTTAGTGAACTACACTTCCCATCCCTACTTTGGTGTAACACACAGAAAAGGGGATCATTGTAGTACTACACTACACATCCCTACTAAATGGGTATGACTGGAAAACAATATTGATAATGTATGATCACTTCCATCACCAGTGTCTACTTTGATGGTTTCATTCCATGTACACTTTACATAATATCATTTAATCCACAACATATGGAACCATCACACTCTATGTGAAGAAAACACAATATATAATACTAACAAAGAAAAATAATAGTTCTAATGAATGGTATATGGTCATTCGATGGTCACTCAAAATGAGGTACCTGATATGTCGGGGACCCACATGTTGTGTTGTCCCAATATGCATCCTAGAAATTTATTCACCAATACATGGATTTATATATATTTAGTACTACATGGAATTTATGGGTACTATAAGACATGTTTTAGTAAAAATCATAGAGAACACACGAAACTCGTCATCGGTCCTGAGGGTAAAAATTCCATTTGAAGAATATTCTACTTAAAATGTCCCCAAATGGAAAATTGGTTCCCAACACTATGATACACATGAAAAATGATCATGATATACTATTCAAAATCCTTGATACGTTTGACATTGAAAAATTTACATTTCAACACATTTCACTCAAATGATGTCTCTAGGGGTCGAGAAATGAGTCCAAATTAAATGATTGATATCTGTCCTGAAATGTCCAATTTAATTTTTGGCTGTCAATGTAAAATGTGGTTCATAATTCATACATCATTTGCGAGAGATATTTCAAATACATGATTACAAAATAATAATAATTTTATTATTATTGGGTTCCTCATTAGCACGATGCACAAGTCCAAAAATGGTATCCAACGTCAATCACAGAAAGACTTTCTCAATTCGACGGTCTTATTTTTGATAACGGTTCTTCAAATAGAATCTTTATTTAAATGATATAACTAATATAAGATAGTTTAACAAAGATTCATATATCCAATCTTATATCATATATCTTCTGTCTTATATATCATATCTAATAACTCATATCTTATATCTTGTATCTTATATCTTATATCTCATGTCTCGTATCTCATATCTTTTTTCTTATATCCTATATATAATATATCATATCTCATATCTCATTTCAGATATATTAAATGTGATAGGTCATATTTCATGAATCATATCTCATATCATGTATCTTGTATCTTATATCTAATATCTACTATCATGTATCTTATATATTACATCTCATATATTTAATCTTATATCTTAGTAAGTCAAAACTAATCAATAAAAAATTATTTTCTTTTATCAATGTAAAAAAATTTAAATTTAAAAAATTCTTATTATTAAATTATAATAATTTAATTAAGTTAAATAATGTTGTATTCAACCATAAATATTATTATAAATTATTTGTTAACACCCAGTACATTGAACACACTCGACCACCCCATCAAAAATTCGAGCTCGACCAGAATCATAGTCCATCTGATTATCCTCCTCCAAGAGACTACGCTTGAATTAAATCCTACCTAATCACATAATTTAAAGGTATATAAATGGATAATATATCCATTAACATTTCATCAATCTTCTATAGATCTGGGTATATAATCCTATGTGTTGTACTAGGGGATTTTCTAAGTGAAATTGTGTTTATTCAATTATTTGATGAGTCCTTGTGAAAATCATCTATAAAAATGTAATTTTTAGATTCAGAAAACTAAAATGTGATATTTTTTGACATAGGTGATAACCTGAGTAGTTTAATGGGTATCCTATGGAGTTTAGTGAGCACCAGACCAATAAATATGGTTTCAATGGGGTAATCAAAAGGCACACAGTTTGTTAAAAATTTTGTGGTTCATAGTTGAAAAGTATTTGGCATTCTAAATTTGGAGATATGATGTTTAATGGGATGTGTAAGGTTCATAAATATATGTGTCTAGAGAACATAGTCAGTACAAAATGTAGTACCTCAACACTTTTTACTGCACATGTGTTGTACAATGTCCAAACACAGCGACTAGGCCTAGCGAGGTGTCCATCTGTCTTGTAGATATAACACAGTTGGTGCATGATTTTCCAAACTGAAAAAACAAAACCATGTTTGATGCCATATTTTATGAATTGAATAATATTAATAAAAAATAAAAATAACAATACATGAGACTATATATAACACACCCCATTTTATTTCGTGAAAAACAACAAGAGGGGATACTGTTTGAACTGCATGTGATGCACCACCTGGCTCCCTCTCTGGTTGACGATTATATCAAATTATATACATGATATTTCTATGATTCTTCAACATGATCCCCCTATACCAACCTCCAATTGATTTCTAGATGATTTTAGGCCTTCTTTCCCTTTACCAGTTCTTATCATACCCCATGTTAGTGTTAATAGAGATTTTTCTTCTTTTTTAGAGGTTTAAGAATGTAACAGGCTCTTTGGGTCATGTTCATGTGTATTATAACATCTTCCACCAAAGTAAAAGTGGATTTCATTATTTAGCCTCACCTTTTTCACCTCTATGTGAGGTTTTCTTCTGTTATTTTGTTTCAGACGCGTTAATTTATGGTCTTAATGTGTTTTGAGTCTATATAATTGTTAGTATAAAGATTTGGTCAATTTTTTTAGTTCCCACACACATAAATAGGTGTATATATTTATATGTATATTCTATATAGGTGCACCCTCATGGTTTGGGGAACAAGTGATTTCAATTAAAGGATATACATATTTATGTGTAGAAGAATGTCTGTGAATGCTAGTTCGGGATAGTTTCAAGTGATTTCCCGAAATATGAAAGGTACTATGTGTCAAACTAGACTTCTGCTTGAGGTAGGGTACCTAAAAATTCAATTTTTATTATCAATGAATTATTTTCATACTTAATTATACATTAATAAACTTTAATTAAATGCAATAATGAACAGATAAATTGTGATAATTAATTTTTTTGTGAAATAGAGTCATTATTCTTTAATAACCCCCCCCCACCCCCATTGGAGCTGCGTTATAATCTTTTGAAAAAAGTGTTGATTGGAAATTTAATGAACCCATGGATTTGTAAGATGGATTTTCCCTATTTAAGATCATATTGTATGAGATAAGGAATGTTTAGTTGATGACCTCTAGTGTAATTTCAAAATGTATTTTATCTTTACAGATGTTTATGGAACCATTGCACATTTTTACTACACTCTTACCCATGTGGTGTGTTCTCATGATTTCCTAGATTTGGAATCACAAATTAAAATAGTATCGAAATTAGATTGATATTTTGGATAATATTTACTCCCTTAGACGGTGATTCCCTTGACGTAATTACTGATATTAACCTGAAATTCATGAATGATTATTAAAAAAATAATGTGTATTTTGATGAATGGGTGGGTATACACATGTCATATGAATAGATGTAAATTGTAATAAAATGGTCGGTATAGCATTTAGATTGTTTTGGATGAAATTTAATATGAATTATGTATATTGAGTGGGTATATTAATTAAATTCATGGAATGGGAAATTGATAGATGAATGGGTAAACTCATAGGTGTGCTTAAATATGAATACCCAATAATGAGAGGGTATAATTGTTGGTTGTATTTAGATATCTGATTATGAATTAGAGTACACGAGTGGGTATTCTCATGAGATTTAATTGGATACAAAATAGGATAAATTCTAAGGTATACTCATTGTTAGAATTGAATGTTAATGGTTTCATATGAGTTGGTAGACTCATAAATTGTTGAATGTTAAATGCTATGAGATGGATAAATGAATTTATAGATTCCAAAGATGGAACTCCATGGATCTTGAATGCTGTGAAATAGTCCTTGGATGGAGTATTCCCCAAGGATATTGATTTATCAGGATTACTTTCGAATTTCAACCCCTTGGAACTAACTTTCTTAGACTCAAGTAGGACTAGTATTGTATAACATAGTCCTAGAAATACAACCAGTGAAACACCAAGTTTCTATTGAGATTCATTTAGGACATGATGAGGATTCCATGATATTCTTGACCATGGATATGGATGTTCATATTCCCAATCCTTTACATACTACACAACCACGATTTATATGATTCGTTCATATATACAAATTATCAATGGTAAAATGTGACCCGTTTAAATTTACAGCTCAGCTATGAGTGATATGAAACATTTTGATGAATGAAAACGATATGACTGATATATAATCATTTGTTATTAGATGATTGAATGATTGAAAATTTCATGATGTTTTTGTGTGAAATATTTTTTCTTCCCTTTTTTAGTGCTTGACTGTCTTGTATAGGGAGCCTCGATGGGAAATTGTTAATATTACTGGTTTATATTATTTACAACCCAGGGGAAAGTTGATTTTCATTTACTATATAATATTTTACCTGAACTCATACATGATTTATAAATTTCACCAATTGTATTGGGATACACATTGTTGTTGTGGGCCTACTGAAATGTTACCTCATGGTCTACTCGAGTAACATTGGTGCGGAAGTAAAACTTATAGTTTGTAGGTCTATGGACAATTTATTGTGCTATTTTTCTTATTCATGATGATTTAAGAGAACATGTCTATGATGGATCTTTGGATTTTATGGATATTTCCATTGGGATTTTTTGTAATTTTCTATCGACATGAATGTTTTTATTGAATCCAAAGGCATGTTTCATGTTACATTATTATCTTATCTATCAATATACATCTATGATTTGTATAAAATATCTTGGGCCACATAATATATTCATTTGATATTACGTTTGTCTTCTAAATCTTTTTCGTTATGTTATACTACATATGTAGTTTCATTCCATTTAAAGTATGTTTTCCACTATGCTCTAATAGAATGAGGGTAAAAACTCCCCATTGAACTAACATGAAATCCTATTATTTAGTTAGTTCCCTTTGGAATATGTGGAGACACCCTTGTGACTGTGCGGTAACTGGTGCGACAACTTGTTTAGTGGTTAGTCGGAATAGGACATTACAATGTAATATAAGAACCTATTTTTCCTTTGTCATACAATTTTGGGTTTGTAGACAGATGACTAGAAACTAGAAAACTCTTCATAGATAGCCATGATTTGAACTGATCACCCCACATATTGTAAATAACCATGTGTCCAGTGTTAGTAATTTTTGTTCATGTTATTTGATATTACGTTGAATGTTTTTTCAACTTAGGAGACTATTGTATTCTCTACTACTGATTGATTAATGGTATGTATGGTATTTTGTTCTTTTGGAATTTTATGTTATTTATATTTCTCTACATGAATCATATTTGGCACAATGTATTCCTATTCTATGAATATTCCATGTCATGTAGTTGGATTCGTTGGTTTCCTTCAACTTTTAGTTGTGTGCATGGGTTTTATACCATTCATTGTTGTTCCTATTTTGGTAAATTTCTCAATTATTTCTTCTATGACATGTTTAGGTGACTATATGTCATACTTCCTATACTTGTAGAATGTTTTTCTCATATTCCATGCTTTCCTTTAGTATCATGATTTTGTGTGACTCGTTATGATAAAATTCTAGATATGTTTGATATGTAAAATGTTGTATGTGAATAAAATTGGTTGGTTGTGATTAAGACAGGAGATATATTTCTATTTTATGGCGCATGGGCACTTTATGACATGAAAAAGAAAATTCATTCTATTTAACCTTGGTAAAAGACTACAACAAATCAGTTGTTAATGAAAAAATATTTTTATTGAATGGGATTCAAATGAAACATGTAAATTTTGTGGGTGCTTTATAGACTAGGAAATGAAAACTCTTGTCACTGGACCATTACATATATGATCATCTTATATTTGTAAATGGAAATGAATATATAGATATAATCAATTTATATTCGATATAGTATGGATAAGTTTCAAAATGATCAACTATACCCAAGTAGTTGAATTTGGACATGTTTTTACGAGATGAACTACTATCAAGTTTCTTTATGAAGAACCTGTTTGATTTAATGGGTTCTTTCGGGTCACCTTATTTTTTATATAATATTTATGGTATAAAATTACCTTTATAGTGGGATGTCCAAAAGTGTTTAATATTTCAAGAGGCCGTTTGATAACATTAATGTTTTCTCTGATGGGGTGTTGGTCAAAACAAAGTTCTTTATTTTATAAGATAATATTTATATATTTGTTTAATCAAAATTCAAATTATTCACAATTGAATATGATTTATGAAATGATATTATAATGGATCATGTTGTGGATTCCTTTTTTAAACCCCCGTGTATTGTTGATTTTAGTGTTTCATGTTTTATTCCTTGGAATATAGATGTTAATGTTTATCTGTGGGCTATATCTTTTTGTAAATGCATTAAATTAAATGTTATCTTGAGTATAGTGAAATATGATTTGTGAGAATTATAAATATGGTTGATTCTTATGTTTCATAAGGGGTATACCATTGTAGTTATCACACTTAGATCACAATAAAATACTCTCCGTTTCAATCTTTTTGATGTTTGGTGTCATTTAGGTATCATTGTCCATATTAGGGCATTTGGAATTTAAATTCAATACCATGTTAAGATGGTAGGTCATCGAATTTTGAATCTTGATATTGGAATGTGCATTAGGGAAAGATTGTTTCAGTAGGTTAGACATTGCTCAATCTTAATAAGCCACTTAAGCATTTATGTGATCCTCTATTTTCATTAGAAAAAGACACATCAATACGTAGTCATTAGAGTTTATTGTTTTATGAGATGGTATTATTTTGTTATAGTTTCTATGTGATCCATAAGATACTTTATTGCATAGGGAGGATATCCTTTGGATAGTATTTTGGATGTTTCTTTTTCACTTTTGAACTGTATAAGACTATCTAGGAAAAAATTGTTTTGACATGCCGATTGTTTGGAATTTTAAATTCATGACAAATGAAGTTTGATTGTCATTGTTGGTTCTAGAAAAAAACATGTGTGTTTGATGCGTTCATAAACTGGGGTGCTTGTGAGAGGCTGGACTCTCCATCATTTCGACAACAGGGTGAATCCTAATATGGGGAGAGCCATGATAGATCTTTTAAATCATTCCTTTTGGGTAGAAGGAATATAGTTTATGAATGCCAATAATGGATTCATCTATTATTTTAATCCTTTGAGGAATTATAGGTATAAATTCATTTTAGTGCTTTCATGGAAGCACAAATTTTCGGTGTTTCGCTATGTATAAAACCTTTGGAAACACTATGGGTATTAGATATACATAAGCTGTTAATGTTGAATGGTCATGGGAATAACAATAGTTGAATGGTGTTGTGATCTATTAATCACGATGCATTGGTAGGGTGAATACGATATTCTATTAATAGGTTAAATAGTAGTGGTTTGACTATTTCTCAATAGTTTACTCTTAGTGTACTCTTATGGAAGAGATGATAATGTACCATATCTTGATGTTTTCCATGATTCACAGAGAGAGAATTAGTATTATGTCATAATAATTTCCTATAAGATGTTGGGAAAGATAATTTTTTGGTATATTTTTATTATGTTGAATGGGTAGTTCAATAGAGTTTTAGTTAGTTTGTCGTGAAACATTGATTCTCGTGATGGAAAGCCATTGATAGATACATAGAAAATGACCATTCCATTTATGTGACTTCCAGGTTGATTCCATCCAAGGTTTACTCAAATTTTTTATGTGGCCATATGGATTTACACCCACAAAAATTTATAAAATTGTGTAAGGACTTTGGATTATGTTATTGTGTGAAATTTCAGATTCAATGGGGGAAATCATTTCTGTTCACTTTGAAATATCCTTTCCCTTTATGCTGGGATGTTATGTGATTGGTCAACCAGAGTTACTCAATGTGTTATCCCACTTGTTAAATACATATTTTTGGTGATGAAACCCTATTAAATTCATGGCATGAGTTTAAGGTGATTTTGGTTAATGGTCAATGAATTCATTTAAAGATTGCATGTGTGGCTAGTTTTTTTGGTTGAATGAGATCCAATTATTCAATTTTAGTGAGGTTTATGATATGACATTTTAATTAATCATGTTCACCCAGCTAAATAAATATCATGATAAGAATAACATAACCTCTTAGTGAAATCCTTTATAAGAAATTCCAATAGTGGAGGGGGCATGGTTTGGAATTCTCCCTTAAATTATATGACCCTTAGTAGAGAGCACCAATGAACTGTTATTTAAGAAGACATCAATGACATTGTGTCTCTAGATTAGAGGGATATCCTAAATAATTATTTGATGTTTTATTTTTTATTTGAGATTTGTCTTTATTTTTAAAGGCTCAAATGACTTATGATTGTGAAAATGATTTGAGGTTTGTGTGGTGTTTCGAAACACAACACATCTATTAGAATGAGTTTTCATGAAACTTTTATGTTCAGTAATGTTAATATTGTTCGTGAATATTTATTAGGGAAAAGATGTTATAAGGTAGGGAGACTATAGAATCTCATGTTTGAGACCTTCTATTTTTTAAGGAAATTTTTGTTTTTGGTAAATACGGGATGTGGCATTTTACCAAGACTAATTTAGAAAAAAATTTCTAGAGGAAGAACAATTCAATGTGATATTTTTGGACTTGGATACATAACAATAACGTTTTTTGGGTGTCCTAAGGAGTTTTAAATGCACAAGACCTAGAAATTAGGTTTTGATGGTGTCTTCATTGGGTGCCTGGTTTGTATAAAATCATGGCGCCCATAGCAAGAAACCGTGTGGCCTTATACTGGTGGAAAGTGGTTGACACATGATTTTTGCACTGTTTTCCCAACCATGTTCCTAACCCGAATGATTAGTGCATGTGATAGTATCTCAACAATTTTTACCACATAGTTGGCATGCGTTTTCCAAATCACGTGGCTTGCCTGTTCAGGGTTCCACTGGTGTCTAGAAGATGGAAAACAATTGGCACATTGTTTTCTAAACCATGTGTCCCAAACCTTGTGCGATGTATTGTTGAACGAATTCAATTATTTTAATAAAAATTAAATTAATAGAAAATTTAAAACTATCTCTCTCCCTCTTATTTCATGATGGACACCTTGGGGGTTCCCTATTAAGCCACGTACGATGCACCACACAAGACCCTCTTCAATAACTGATCATGAATGAATTTTCCTAGATTTCTCCCAGATTCATTGATGTAGGACCCATGGAAACACATCCTTTTGATTTCCTATCATTTTGACTCCTAACCGTCCACCTAAAAATTTGTCCAAAACTCTACGATAGGGTTACACTGATTTTATTTCTTATTTTGATGTTTGGAGAAGAAAGGATATCCTTAGGGATGATTTATACATATTTCAATATCCTTTACGAAAGGTGAATATGATCTGTTCTTTTTGTCTTTCCGACGTTACTTAGAGCTGAATATTTATCCACTGTATTGTTTTAAACCATTTAATTTTAGGTGTAAATGTGTTTTGACTCTCTAGAAATGTTTTTAGGGTGTTTTGATCATCTTGGATGGTTCACACACACATGAAATGGTATATATATATATATTCCTTTTATGTATTCCCTAATTGATATGGGAATATTAAATTTTTATTAAATTATATATATATTTATATGAATGTATGTACGTGTGAGTGCATGGTTGTTTCGAATGGTTTCCACCATGTCTGACATGAGATGAATGTCTAATTGTTCAACTAGTCGATGTAGGGTCCATTATAATGATATTTTATTTATAAATTCATAATTTTAATAATTAATTATTATTAAATTTTTTGAATTGAAATTTTGGAATTTATTTCTAAATTATGACATTTTATTTGTTTGCGAAACAATTTCATGTTTTGTAATTAAACCCATCCAACAGTGGTCAGCTACCTTCTAATGAAAGATGTTTTGACTTTAATTTTGTTCATGTTTGAATTAATTAATGGTTGTTTCCTTATTCTTGATAACATATTGTGAACAAAGTAATGTTTTGGACATGTCCTCTAATGGAATTATGAAATAGATTTATCCTTTTATGGAAATTTTTGGACCCATTGTACCTTCAATTTTCCATCTTAAACAATGGGTGTGTTCTCGTGATTTCCAAAATATAGGATATCTAATTGAAATGGGTTGGAAATTCGATTTATAGATAGGTTATTTTTTCTTCCCTTGTAATATTATGTCCTTGAAATAATGGATGATATAAACTTGAATTACATAAATGGTTTTTAATAAAATATCTGAATTGTGATGAATGGGTGGTTATAACGATGTCATATGAATAAATGTAAATTGTTATAAATGGTATGGTAATCCAATGTGATTGGTTTGAATTTAGTTTAATAAAAATATTGGATAATTTGTGGGTATATTCATTAAATTTCTTGAATGGAAATTGATAAATGTGTTGGTAAACTGAAAGGATTTGTTTAAATATCAATTTTTAAAAATTGGAGGGTATGCTTTGGGTATTTTTTTTATAAAATGGCCTTAATGGGTGGTTATACCTAGAGTTTGATGTGAATGTTAGAGGTTATATATTAGTGGGTAGAAATATAAAGTCTGGAATGTTAAATGATGTGAAATATATCAATGATTGTATTAATATCATTGAAGGATTTGAAAAGATCTGTAACATGGTATGAGAATCCTTGGGTTGAGTATTCCCCTTGGGTTATTATTATATGGGATGCCTTTGGACATGCAACCCCTTGAATACAACATTCTTGGACACATGAAGGACATGCCTGGTATTACATGATCCAAGGAATCCAACTAGTTCCTAACCTAGTTTCCATCAAGAAGCACCTAGGAGTTGATGAAGATTCCCTGGTCTTCGACACCATTGATCTAGCCCTTCATAGTATATATCGTTGACACACATCATGATTGAGAGGTACATGATACATTCAGATATACAACATTAATGTGGTAAATTTGGACATGTGTAATTATAATGATCGGCCAAGAATTATCTGACTCATTTGGTTAAACTATAATGTCTTGATAGATATGGTATGAGGTTGTATGACATGTTGGGATAAATGGAATGGGCATGTATTTTCTTTGTGAGATATTATTAGCTAAATTGTTATTGGTTTTGTACTATCTTATGATGGGATCCTAGAGGGGTATTTTTAAATATTACTTGTTTATAATTTTTCATTCCCTGGGATGTATTATTTTCATTTACTACATTATTTTTTTCCTTCACAATACCATAAATTATATATTGTACAAATTGGATTGGGAATGACACTGGGTGGTGCCTGTCAACTGAGATGGTAAAACACACCCTTCATGGGTACAATTGGTTCCCAAGTATACCTTCTTATTGAAGGAAAATATACCTTTTATAGTTTTATTTTTCATGTAGATAAGGAGTTATGAGAAAAAGACTGAGTTGGGGCCTTGGATCCTCATCTGGAACACCTTTTAAAATTTTGATATAATTTCTTATAGGACTCCAATTTTTATTTTAATTTTAAAGAATTTTTCATGAAAATTATTTAGCTTATGTAAGACCATATGAAATGCATGATTTGTTAAAAAATGGCATGTTCTATTTTCTATATTCAGTTGATATTATTTTTATATTCCTCTTCCTTGAAATTTAATTATAATAAATATGTTGTTGCTTGATATTTACTATCTTTTTATTGTAGTTCACTTTGATTATGATGGTATTGTCTCCCCACTAAACTAACATGACCCCATAATTGCATGTTTGTAGCTTTTGGTTTATGGGGATATGCACTTGAGTTTATGTTGTGACATGTCTGACTACTAGTTTAGTTGTTTTTCGGGCCATGACGCTACATCGGGGGTACAGTCGGGTTAATATCTCCCATAAAAGAAGAACTATGATTGTGGGGATCATTTTAGTGAAAAAAATAATGAAAAATAGTGGGCAAAGAAGAAGAAAAAAAGTTTAATGATTGAGTCCAAGCACTCATGTCTAGTTAATCAAAAATGGGGATCCCTTGATTGGAAAACAATAGATAACATATTAATTTATATACATGGGAACATGTAAATGGTAAAAAAGGGAACATATCTAAGAAAAACATTGTATTTAATCATGAATTTAATAATAGGGATTTAAAACACCAAATTGATGATTCTTACATCTATTTTTGATAAATCATTTGTGAATTAAGTAAACTCACAATGACTGGAAGAAGATGATGCACTCATAGTTCTTTGATTAGCCTTTACCCTCAATTTTTTTTATTTCTAGAGGATTATACAAAGGATTCCAGAGAGATATTCTCTAGAAATCACATGAATTATGAAAAAACCCTAGAAAATAAAATCTTGAAATATATTTATAACATATCACGAGGGAAAATACATGAATTAATTAATTAATTTAATGATCACATAATCACATTAAATACACCGCTAATGAAATATGCGTCAGAACTTCCCATGAAAAATCATTTTATATCGCACCTAAGGTATACACCACGTTCCAAAATAAAATGTGGATTCATATTTGTAATTGGATCAACCATTTATGATTTTAAAATATTTATTGAGGTATAATTAATTCTGAATATCAAATATATTTAATATTTTTATAAAACTAATTTCAGGAACTTCAGCCCTCGGAATAATGCACCGTCATAGAAGCTATATTAGAAACTATATTCATAAATATTTCAAAATATTATAAGTATGAATTTTAATCTCAAAATTCCAAGAAATTATTAACTCCTTTCTTCATGATTTGAATCCCGAATTGATGATCCCCACCTGTATGGGTAAGAGGATCTCATCCTATGTTGTTTCCTTTCTCTATCATGTTATTCTTCCACATATTTAATGAATGTTCTTACCTATTTTTGGTTGGATATAGATATTTAATATATGGTTCTAGATCATGTATTTTTGAATCTTTTTTTAGTCATGTATTAGTGTTTTATATCTTGATCATTTTATTTGGTGCATTCTTGATTGATCCACTTCTAATTAAGATTTTCTATTTGTTAATAACTCATCAATGAATTGAGGTTTGTGTTATATAATTAAAATCCCAAAGCCTTTATATCAATTAAATAAATTTAATTTAATAATCTGTAGTAGATTTTTATCAATTGAGTTGTTTATTGAATTAATTAATTTGCGGAATTAACTAATAAATTGAATTGGTAAATTGTTGGTATTATGATTATAGACATTGAATAATTAATTGTGGAATTAATTTAGTTATATTGGTATTGTTTATTTGGGATTACAGATTGATGTCTTAATTGATGAGATATTATGAATATGAATTGAGGTTTGAGGATAATTAATTATAGAGATAGTTGTTGAATTTCTAAATTCCAAGCCATTATAACTTTCATTAATCATTATTTGATGCCCGTATTGATTATCTACACCCATACGGGTAAAAGGATCTCATACCTAGTGGTTTTCGTTCGTTTTCACATTATTCTTCCATCTACCGAAGTATTGATCATCCCTATTTTTGGTTGGATCTATATAGTGGATTTTTTAAACTAGTTCATGTATTATTGGATCATGATTTCTCATTCATGAATTAGTGTTTCAGATCTAGAACATTTTATTTATTGTGTTCTCAATTGATCCACTTCAAATTGTGAGTAGTCATTAGGTAATCTCATGCAAACGAATTGAGTTAGGTGGTCCATAATTCAAATATCAATGTCTGGATTTAAATTACATATATTTAATTTTATAATTTCTATTAGATATTTTGAATTTTATTTTATGAATGAATTAATTAACTTGATGAATTAGTTAACTGAATGATTTTTTTTTGATATTGGGATAGTAGACATAGAATAATTAATTGTTGAATTAATTTTTAGATATTCGGATTGTTTATTTGAGATAATTAATTTTTTAGTATACTTTTGAGTTATTATAAATATGAGATGGAGTTTTGTATAATTAATTATTGAGTTAATTATTGTAATGTTGAATTGGGATTTGGGGATAATTAATAGTTTTGTTAATTATTGGAATATTTAATTATGAATTGAATTACAATTTGATTAATAAATTAAGGGATATTCATATTTTCTATATTGATTTATTAATTAGGTAATTAATTAATTTGATTGTTGTTCCTTATTTACTAGGGAATTAATTAAGGTGATTGATTGACGTGAAGAACTAGTTGATGAAATTGTGAGGAGATTGAGATGGTTAGTAAATATTTGTGTCAATTAATTGTATTGAGTGGGATTATAAATTGATCAGTTAATTAATGGGACTGATATGACTAACTAATTCTTGAGTAAATTAATTGGATTGAGATGATTAATTAACTTTTTATTAAATTAAATAGATTTTGAGGAATAATTTTTAGCGGATCAATTAATGAAATTATGTTGATGTAATAAATGGTAACAGTGGGAATATTGTGAAAATTGAGAAAATTAATTGTAATAATGGATTTCATGTGTCAATTGAGATAATAAATGTTAACAATGACTTTGATGTGTATATTGAGGCAATGAATGGTGAAAACTAAATTATTGTGTAAATTGATAAACTGAAAGGCAATAGTGTAATTCATTTCTAAATTGATATGATGAATGGTAGAAAGGAATTTTTGAGATTTTATATCCCACAGAAATATTTCATAATATTTCCTATGATATGTAGGTAATGAGAGTTCAAGTGTACTTGATAACCAATTTTTTTATGTAGTTAAATAAAGTATAATTTCTAATGTGACAACTATTTAATTATTAATTTTATTTTTTTATTTTTAAAACAAAAAACACTATATTTCTAGATATAATTTTAAACAATATTTTTGGTGGCATACTAAGTTTTACTCATACTCTACTCAGGATTACTGATTTTTACCCAACAATTTTTCATGGATTAGGTATAATATAAGGGAAAAGAAACTATGAAAAAGAATGAGTTGGGATAGAACATGGATTACGGATCTAGATGTGGTTTTAGGACCTATCAAGGTTTTTTTTGTGTTTAATATTGTGTCTCATTTTGAAACATGGAATATATTTTAGTATGAAATATCTGTTGTTCATTTTTAATATTTCATATCCATTTCTCATCATCATCATGTAATGATATTTTAAGGATATATTATATAATTATATAATTATTTTTTTTAGTTCTGTCAGTGTATTACTCTGATAAAGTGGTTATACTATCCCCATGACTGATATTAGACCCTCATCGCTAGAAGAACACCTCTAGCATACGAGAGGTGTTGTTGAGATCATGTGGCCGACAGACATGGGGAATCAGTGTGTGACATATTTTCCAGGATTTCAAATCCACTACAATTAATGAATGTCGAATCAGAGCATAGATGGAGGATCTCTATCAAATTATATGAGTAGTGGATAATAGAAGAGGTCCCAAGGTTGGGCTACTATATAAATAGAGGAGAAAATGGAGAAAAATAGTTAAATGCTTAAAGTCTAAAATGGTAAAATAAGATATTTTTAATGGGTGAATGGTTTTTCCACATGGATATCCAAACCATGTTTCAACCATTTATTCTCCTTTGTATGGGAGTACACACATCCCATCTCTATGTTAGACAATTAGAAATATTTTTTTAATGTCCTTCATGCCTACTATACAATGGTACGCCCCTTACATAGTTCATTTACCTGATTAATGAATCCTTGTAAAAACTATACGAATTACAAATAATAATATTTTATAAATTTTCCTTGGTTGTGCAACCTCTATATCAAGGATTACGTATATATTCTCCTCTCTTATCGGGATGGACAATTTTGAGACACAATTAGTACTATCCGCACATCAACTATCCAACTTATTATTTTTCTCCAATAAAAAAAATAATGTGATCTTAATTAAGTGATAACACACTCAAAATACTCAACAACCTCCAAGGTACATCAACTTACATATAAAAATTTTTTTTAATGAAATTATTATTTATCTTAACTAATGAAAATTGGGGATATTACAACCCATCCTAAAAACAAATAATTCCCGATTTTTCTTGAGGGTGGTGATGTATATCCAATAAAAACATTAACCATTAAGAAAGTTATTAATATTCCATTTCCAAAATATTATCCCACACACAGTAGTGCTATTATAGAACCCACAAAAAAGGGAATGACAGACCTCAAATAGCCTTTATACTAGATATGTGATATGAATACAGTATGATCAATAGAACCCGTTGTCTCTAAATAGACATCCTTAAATTCAATGGCATGGGATATATTCGAGTGATAAAAGTGATGTTGAGAAACATGGAAGATTTTATATATGACATGGAACCTAAGAGGATGTGCAATCCAGTAGGATACTGGACTAACTACCCCCGAAATCTCCAAACTCTCTGTGAACCTTGGTTCTATATTCTCCTTACTATGAATCTGTTGATGACCCAATCTTGGTGAATCACCTAAGAGGGGTTAATATCCCAACACAAACAATAAATGAACATGATAAAAATATATAAAAGACATCCTACTAGATTAACATATAGGCATAAATTTATTAACCACCTATACGTAATCTAGTATATCATGAAAGAGATGTTTTTATAGTATTATTTCCTCTCCATTCCCTAACAAGCATAGTGGTTAACGTTAAGAACTTCCATTTATGTATTCACACAGAGTCACCGATATAGTTTCATTGAAACTATTTTTATAGGTGAATTCATAAAATAAAAAAATGATTGTCTTAGAACCTCAAATATAAAGGATACACACTCAACCTGTGTCATCCAAATCATTTATATTACAACTGGAGAGACTATCAGTTTATTGGTGATATGGTGAACTCATAATTTTCGATGTGATAATGGCCCCCCCAAAGTCATTGAATTATAGGGAATTGAACCATTAATCCCTATATGATATGATCATATATGGAAACCCTGAAAAAATATACTCTCAATGACTTAATGAATGAAATTATCTTCTATTTATAAGGACTCCCTGATATGTATGATATTAGATTCCTTTTAAAACCTATCAAAAATCACCCATACGATGTTACATACCTAATGTGATTTCCTAAATCTCATCATCTAATCATTAGATACATCATCCCATTTACACTCAAAAATCGGTAGAGAAAATAAATTGAAAATGGGATAATACCATTATACATTAATTTTCAAATAGCTGGAACGTTTTCTAACATACCTTAAATCATCCTCTTCATTCCAGACCACCAGTACTAGCGACATAAGTCATGAAATACATTTTTATGTCTAGGATACATTGTAAAAATAGAAGTGTGAGGTTATTGAATCAAATTATCTCAAATAAATATAGTAATATATAAAACTCCATGAATATAGGGTATCTCATATTAAACAATGAAACAACATAGTAGAGTGTTCACATATGAAACACATTACCTTCGGAAATATCAATTGGTATCAAAATGTTTCCAACTCTCTATCCTACCTATAAGTGAATAATTCAGTGCCAATAAATGGATGATGAGATCTACATAATCTTCATGAAATTCCTGATGAATTTAATAATGAATAACTATCAACATCAATGAACTAATGTCTTCCTAAAAAATAATTTTTTGAGAATTTTTCCTCAGAGTATCAGTTTCTACATTTCCCTTATCTGATGTACATGGATGGGGAAAGACAAAGGACTAAATGCATTCAAACAAACATATATGTTTGAGGTTAAAATCATCATATAATGGAATGTATTTGAGTATTCTATCATTACTGTATACAATTAACTAATACTGTAATAAAATAATGTTTCCATCAATATAATTATAGATTTAATATGGTGAGATCGAGGTCATACATCTATTAATTACAATAACTAGGTCTCAAGTAATAATATCTATATACTAAAACTCAATTAACTAAATAAAAATAACCCCCCCCCCCTCATCTGAATACCTATTGAATCATAACAAACATTGTATCCTATTATAATATCTAGTAATACCCAGGTTAACACATAGGTTAGCCTCCCCTTTATCTAATTAAATCCATTCCATAGGGTTATATAAAAAACAACATTATACCCTTCTTTGTCAATATAGTATGCAATGTGGGAATGAAATATATGTTATAAATGAAAATCTAATAGTACCTATAAATCCCCATGAATAATAATATATTAATGATGTTCTTGGGATCATTCTAACAAACTAAGGCTCTCACCTTCTCTGGATACATAGATAGCCCAAATTCTGATATAATGTGGCTGAGGAAGTAAAATTAATCAATACCTAAGTGTTATTTGGTGATATTTTCCAAGAAAGTACAAATGTATTATGATTTTTATCATATTATTGATAATTTCAATGTTGATTTTAGAGTAAAATATGATTTTATCCCTTAAAACTAACCTAAGGGATTCGAAGTACGGGTAAAAGACTCTATCATTCAAGTTAATAAAGATGTATCTTCTGTTTCTGAGACAAAACGACATTACATGGTATTAATATATAAAATATATTACTATAAAATATATATGTGGTATATCCAAGTTTATAAATCATACATGGGGATTTCCCAAACTAAAATGAATAATTGATATGACCATGGATCCATAGAGTTTTTGAAAGATATCATTTGAATGTGGAGGTGGGTATCAGTTTCTATCTATATATAAAATGAACCAGCTGTAATCCATGAATAACTTGATGTTACCCACATAATTCTTAGATAAATGGGTTGGGGAACCTCAAGAAGAATTTATGGGTCATATAAATCATTTTACATCCAGGTCAACTAACATCCTCTTGAGTTTATGAAGGACAATATTAATTATCTTATATAGAGGAATATATACTACTTATGCTCATAGAACAAAATATATAGTGAACTCCACCACTATCTTAGGAGGTATCCAAGTAAGTATTCAGGAAAAACCTTCATGGAATCTTCCACCATAGGAAAAAGGATATATTTTCAAACTCTTTGATCATAAAGAAGAGTCTATAAATCCAAGTTAAAATACCACCCATCCCCTAATTCTTAGGTCCATCTTGATATCCTTGGAGATACCGTTATCCCATATAATTATATTAAACACCCTCAAGTGATTAGAAGGACACCCTATGGAGATAAAAATTGACATGGGTGAGAAAAATAACAAACTAGACTATCCCAATAATTATTTCAAATCCAATCATATCATCCAAAAAAGGACCAATAAAAAATGGGAAAAACAAATTTTCTTAGCATACTCCATTAATTGGTGTAAAATCTATCACCCTTCATAAAAAATGTATTTATAGACATTAATTATAAAATTTACTCAATGATTATCTCAATATTTTAGACGATATCCATATACATATATTATTGTGAACTGCCCCAATTAGAATAATAAAATACAAATAACAAGTGTTATAAAATAGTAACTGAGTATACAGGTTACCTAGTAATCTTATAATTATATTTAGGCTTTACATAATCTAACAGGCATAATCTATAGACTTGAGTAAAAACCTAAACTCCATGAGAAATTTTACTCTTTTGAAACTACACATCATGTGTTTTTCAACCTCATCAACATCCACCTCCTCAACCTACCATGTTGGGGGTCCGCAAGCTTCCTACCTGACCTGGAGATATATATCCCAATTATTAATTATGATATTGTGTTGATCCTATCCAATAAGAAATTGATGGAATGGTTTATCAAAAACCATTGGTGATGCCTCATTTTTCAGCAGTCTCAAAAACCAATTGGGTCTCTATCACACTAATGATTCATATGGGCTTACAATACACACTAATGGAAATCTCTATAATTAAAAGTATAGATTATATGATTCTATTTTTATGATGTGAATATTTTGGGTGATTCATTAATTCATTGGATGAATCACATCCCAACCATGATGAAAAACTACAGTTCCCTATGACATCATCTTCAATTAAGAGCTACTCAAAAATAATATCCTAATTTAGAAATTATATAGTTGTATAAATTCATAAGAAATTCACTTGAGACTAGATGGAATACATAAGATTATACATAACATTTCCCTCCCAAGATAGACTATAACAAACTATGACATGTAATAAATATTGGAGACAATAAAAATACATGAATAGTAAAATACTAAAATAGTTCCGAACTCTAGGTGAAAAAATAATCTAACCTAGTCAAATCTAAGAATATCTAGAATGAAATAGTAATTGACGGTAGAACATTAATCTCTCCAAACCATTCCCCTATGCTAATCCTTCTGGCATTGATCATACCTCCAAGACATGGAAGAACCATGAAGCATGTAGGAAGTTATATTGAACCTAGATCTAGAGGAATCAATATACTATCAAAGATATATAGAATATCCATTAGATAATACATAAAAAACTAGGGGACACTATACCCAAAGAATATAGGTGGGTGCTGCTGTACGAGATCTCAGGTTGACTCTGACATGGTAAGTGGAGATTTCAGATCACCCTTCATATAATGCAATAATATAAAGAAAATATCTTAATTAATAGCATTATTTTGGAGTTTCGGTATATCATTCGGTACTATAGAGGTTCTAAATGTTTTACTACATGAGGATTTGATCATACTACCATACAATAATGGCCACCACTATCTTCGAAGAATATGACCCAATGTTGCTGGAAAGGCATATATCTACAATAAAAATAACATTACCTAAATTATCAAAATAGAAAAAAAATACACTTATACATAAAAATAAGACATCCATAATGGAGAATTTACCATGATTCACTAAATAAACTAAACAAATATACTATTTGGGTAATGGTAAGAATTATATTTTTCCATTATAAATGTTTCATTATGTGGATTTCTAATTATATGGGAACAACCCTTTATGAAGTATTTTTCATGTAAATTTAACAGACACCATAATAGTAAAATTATGAATTTAATTTTTTTAGAAAAATATATTATTTTTTAGTTAGATATTCTTCCATTTCCATGTTATAAATACATAATTTTATAATTTTCAATTGTAATTCAATGTAACTGTACTAAAAATTTCCCATCTAGCGTCAGGATGTAAAAATCATTATATTATGATTTGATATATCAGATCCCAATTTTTAATTTATAGAGGCACATGATTTAAAAAATATAATTCTAATCCATTTAATATAATATAAATAAAATTTCAACATATTTAAACATAGTTACAATGATCAAACGTGTGATAATTTTCTCGTTAAGGATCCACGATAATGTTATGTGGGAATAATATTTTTAGGTTGAAGGAGAAATATTAAATAAGGAATTATCACCCCCATTTCCATCAAGAAACAATTTTGGTATTATAAATATACCAGTAAAGGAATATATAAAAATAGACATGAAATATACATAATGAAATTAACCTAGAACAATAAAAACATTAAATATAAATTTTAGAAACCTATAATGATGAATGAACAATGATTCCATTCGATATCGGGAAAAGGGAAAAAATTCCATTATCATAACAAACATTAAAATAATTTTTTTCACCATACATTGAATATAATTCTTCTGTAATAAGACAACAAAATAACACATTTCCCCCTATAAACATGTATCTTCACTATATGTGGGTCATCTAATCATATGATCAAGATTATTTCAAAATTGAAAAATGTCATTGTCGACTGTTAACTATAATTAAAATTAAAAGACAAAAGATAATAGAGAACCTATGTTATCACTTTTTGATGTCCCAGATCTGGTTCACTCCTAAGTAACCAATCCCTATTAGTCACTTGGACTCAAGGACACATCCACATAAACTACAAGATACTAATTAACATGGATTTTCTATGATGATGAGGTGGGGAAACTATATTCTAATTATCAAAGTGGATCACATCAATGATTAATATTTAATTTAGAATAAGAATTAAATTAAAATTGTTGATGATAAAAATCAATATGATAATAATAAAAAGAATCAATAGTAACTAGTGTTATATACAAAAGATAATTTCATGATGCTATACTAGAACTTAGAATATGTGAAATAGGGAAATGGAATAAAAAAATTCAATATAAAATTGTACAAAATGACAAATTCTAATCTCAAATATAATCATGATAACTAGATTGTTCCTCAACTCATGTAATACACCCTTTTATTGTAAATCACTCATCCATAATTTGTAACATCCCTTTATGCATAAATTAATCCATTAACTCTATCAGGGTACCAATGATTTCTTGAATAATTTGTGACAAAAATGGAGTAGGCCACCCCCAAAAACTTCTAACATTATGCAATTTGTGAATATAAAATTAATATTTTTCATGTATAACAAATAAATGTAGTAATAAAAACAATAAATGGGTTGGATCAGATTCATATTTCGGAAATTGTTCGCCTATACCTACTTTGGTCTAAACTAGAAACATTTGAGTATAATACATATAAACTATTGGGTCCCCGAGGGACGTATCTAATTTTTCATGTGTGAATAATATAGGACCCTATGTGAATCCATTGAAATATTATTCTTAGAGGTTCATTATACCAACACTTCAGTTTATTACACACATAACCATTAATTAATAGATAAAAATTCACATAAGAAAATTATTAGGATCAGGAGGAAAAGTGTCTTAGGAAATTGGAAACATTACATGCCAACATAAAACTTAAAGCACGGCATATTTGTTATAACCACAACATCCCTTTCATACAAAGCATTGCATGGGATTACCTGAGAACATGTGTCATAAACGGATGAGCTATATAGCACAATAAGTCAGTAATCAAGG
The DNA here is from genome assembly GCA_963277665.1 of Viscum album. Lineage (NCBI taxonomy): Eukaryota > Viridiplantae > Streptophyta > Magnoliopsida > Santalales > Viscaceae > Viscum > Viscum album. Next base: position 1,686,137,021 of record OY728163.1, on the reverse strand, counting down.
AATACCAAGAAGAATATAGTACATTTTAGGCAATAGGAATATCAATGGAGAAGAAGAGAAACATGAACCTAAAGTCATGATATATCATGATTACCATAACACGGAAATGTGGAAACAAAATTTAACATGATATTAGCTTGAGAAAATGATCATTGAAAATAAATTAAGAGTAAACCCTCATTTCAATTGAATTAGAATGAGTAAACCCCCATTTCACTTGAATTATCATGAGTATTCCCTAATTAAACATTGTATATCATGATATTTTCATTTACCCAATGCATTAGAGAGCTATCAGGGTGCACCCTTATTATTCATTTCATTTCTTGCATAAGTTTACAATATAAGTCATACAACATGGATTCATTATACATTATAATTTAGTTCATTAATAACAGATGTCAAATAAATAAATGTATGTCCTTAATAAAAAAGTAAATGTACATAATTGTGAATACCCTTGATTGAAAAATTTGTACAGTAATCACTTACTCAGTGCTTTTGGATTGGGAAATTTTGGGGTAACATCGGGAGCATAAAAAGAACATATATAATTAGTAAAATGGTTTGATGAGAGATAAATAAGTCTCTAATCATTTATACAAGTAGTGGAAAATAATGGGGTCATGGGAGATAATTTCCCAACATATGTAATGGAATTTAGATTCATATTATAAAATAATTTCTTAAATGTAAATGAGAAGATTGAAAATCCTTATTGAATTTCAACATGGTAAAATGTGTACATGGGAAGAATTAATTAGAGATAAAGAGGTCTCTCATCATTCAAACTAAGGAGGGATGTAAGTGGAAGGTGATAAATCATACCCCCAACATATTCAATTAAGATTAAAATGGAATAAAAATATAAGGAAACATGGAAATAAACAAAGAAGGAAGGAAATATGAGGACCCCTAACTAAGAAGTGTGATCTTGAGGGCTTGGGAGATCCTTGAGAAGTTATTATAGGGAGATTTTTGTTCCTTGAGAGGATTAAAGATAGATTAGAGTAGGTGATGGTCATGTTAATAATGGTTTGAGTGGATAGTAATGGCATATTGAGAGGGATAATATAGGAAAGGAGAGGGAATTCATTATTGTTTAGGTTTTCAATTCTACAAATTAAAATAATAAAAAAACAACATCCAATGGTTTTTCCCCTGGACTATCCAAAGTGGAGTGGAAAAATTGTTTTATAATACTAGTGGATGGACTTATTAAAATATTAGGATTTTTTATTTGGAGAGGAGTCTCACATTGAAGGAAATCATTTTAAAAAGTTAAAATATTTTATAAGTCTTGGAGGCTCCACTATGGACACATAAAATTAATCAAACAAAAATAAAATCACATTATATTTAAGGTAAAACATATATTGGAATGACAAACTTTTTATAGTTTTTATTGCAGAAGTATTGGGTTATTATGATGTCACAAAACACATTAGATATTTAAACGGTATTTAATTTATGCCAAAAAAATATATTATCTCAGAAAATTATGTAAAAATAACCATTATATAATTTGACATCTTGAATCCTAATATGATATTATTTATATCTAATAATTTATCTAAAATTTTATTTTTCAATTTGAAAAAAAACCGACATTTGTAGAAAATTTATGGGTTTTGACAAAAATAGATTTCAAATCTTAATAAAAATTTCGATGGTATTTATAAATAATTATACGATAATATATATTTTAAAAAATTTAATTAGTAATAATATTAAATTAATTTATTATTTAAAAAAATCTATTAATTCATCCAAATAATTTTTGAATATAATATTAACTAAAATAATATTTGTTCCTTAAAAACCATTTTCCAAGTGACAATAATAAAATAAAGGTATATTCTTTATAAACAAAATAAATTACATAATCATAGTGCTATGGTCTTGTTACATAACCCCTTATAAAACCTACATAATACTGAAGGATAATGTGTGAGATAGTGACATAATCTTGGCGCATCTCGGATAACATCACTCTAGTTGTAATCTCTATGAACTTCCATATCTTTTGTAGGTGGTTCTATTCCAACTTATCATGTTGAAGCTCTCTTTGGGATTGGTCAAAAGTAAAGCATAGTTATACTCCCTCCTTTTTGATCTCTGCTAAATGGGCATCGTATGGAGATATTGAACTTGATGTGTCCATCTCTGCATTGTTTTGAGTAAATTGTATTTTTTTAATGCTCTATATTAATACAAATCATTTGATCATGGTTCACATGCTATATTATCAACGGTAACAATCCTTAATGGTATTTTAAAATAAAAAACCCTAAAACCAAGGAAGTTCATATGTATATATAACCATATTATATAATAAGACAATTAATTAGATCAAGAGGAATTTTCATGAAAAAGGTTTGTGTTATTTAATTATTCCCCCATTTTGAAATTTCTAACACAAATTTACTTTTTCCACACTAAAACAAAAAAGGGTAACTCTTCTTCAACAATTCCTCTGATTACCGTGTTTCTTATTCATTTTTTGGGTTCACAACAACACCTTAATGATGTGAATTTTATTATTTCATAGAACATTTTCCCAATGATCTAAGATCTGCACCATCTTCTCTTCATAGTAGAGGTCATTCTCCAATGGTACCACTTATTTATTGAGTACATGTGAAGGTTCATTCTTGTACATCCTCAAGAGTGATACATGGAATACATAATGTTCTTGAGATAGGTTTTGTGGGATAGAATGTCGGTAGGCCACTGCTCCAATGCAATCAAGGATCTCAAAAGGTCCAATGTACCATTGAACAAGATTTCCATTATTTCCAAAAATCATAACTCTATTTCAAAGTGATATTCAAAGGAATACCATGTCTCCAAAATCAAACTGTATGTCTCATCGAATATTACCAGTATAACTATTTTTTTTAATATAAGAATAAATAATGTGATACTAGATGGTCTTAACATTATCTACTATTCTTTAATTTTTTTTGAAAATATGAGATCTTGTTTCCAAACATCATCTCATCATGTCAGTGTTCTACACATCTTCCCATAAAGGGATTCATAAGGAGCCATATAGATTCTTGGGTGGAAACTGTTATTGTATGAGAACTCAACCAGGGGAAGATGATCATCCCATAAACTTTTATAGTCCATTAAGAATGCTATATTCATGTTCTAAAGTGTTTGGATAGTCCACTCAGTCTGCCCATCAGTATGAGGTTAATAGCCTATAGTTATGTTTGGCTCACTATTAAGAACAAGTTGGAGAGTCTTCTAGAACATAAAGGCGAATATTGTATCACTATCAGATATAATAGATTTTGGAAACTGATGTCGCCTTACCACATCACATATATATATATATATATATATGTCTGTGTTTGTGTGTGTGTGTGTGTTCTAGTTGATCCACTGATAGATATTCATGAATTTCAATGATTTGTGAAGTCTTTGTAAGATAATTGACAATAACCCAGCAAGCATTGTTTCCTTTGGATATATACAGATGTCTACTGACAATGTCCATGGTGATGTTATCTCATTTCCATGTTGATATTGTTAATTGTTGCATCATCCTCTAAGACCTATACCTCTCATCCATCATGTGCTGACAGACCAGTCACTTTTATGTATACTTAGAAATATCTTCTTTCATGTTGTCCCACCAATAATGATTATGGAGATATTGATACATTTTTTGTTTCCTGGGATAATAGTGAAATTTGACCTATGTGAGTCATCAAAATGTTTATTATTTAACTCTAGATTTTATGGAACACATAGTCTTGAACTAAATATCACAATTACTTCTTCATTGAAATGTAAATCTGAGGATTTACCATTTCTAAAAGTTTCCACAGTCTTCTGAATTCCCACATCATCCTTTTGAGGATCGTTAAACCATTCCAAAATAAGCAGTTGAGAAATAATTTATGAAAATTTGGATGATGTTCCCTTATTTATGGTTCCCATGTCTATCTTCATCAAATATAATAAGAATGAATCCTTTTCAATTATCATTAATGTTAGAATTGTTGGGTCCTTTCTACATAGATCATCTGCCACCTTGTTCATTTTCCTAGGATGGCAATGGATTGGCCAGTCATAGTATTTTATATTCACTAAGAATATTCATTGGTATATATTAAACTCATTATGTTTGAATATATACTTGGGGCTTTTGTGGTCCATATATTTTTAACACTTCTCCCCAAATAGGTAATGCCACAAAATGTTTAACATGATTATTACTGTAGCCAACTCCAGATCATGTGTTGGATAGTTTTTCTCATGAACATTCAATTTATATGTAACATTGGCAATGAATTTGTAATTTTGGATAAACACATAGCCCATTACCCTCTTAATAACATCACTAAACACCAAAACATTGTTTCCACTTGTGGGTAGTTTGAGCACGGGCGCAATGATAAGAGTCATTTTCAACTCCTTCAATATCTCTTTTCATTCATCACTCCATGAAAACATGACTCCCTTCCGAATTATATTGGTAAGAGGGTGTGAAAATCATGATTAATTTATTACAAACTATAGATAATATCAAACTAACATAATGAAGTTGCAGATATCCTTCAAAGATATTGGACTCGGTCATCCCGCAATTTCATTTATCTTGGTGGGATCCATATATATACCATTTCTTGTGAGGATATCACCCATGAATGAGACATCCATAAACCAATAATCACACATATTTACTTTTCATAGAGCTTATTATTATGAAAGGTCTCTGGTAATGTGATTAGATGCTTCTAATGCTCCTCCTTGGTTTTTGAGTATATTATAATATCATGTATAACGACTATCAATAAATTTTCAAGCGAATCATTAAAGAAATTATTCATGATTTCCATGATGATTTATAAAGAATTAATGAGTCCTAAAGGGAATACTATGAATTCATGGTACCCGTACCTTCTAATAAAATAAGTCTTGGGGATATATTGAATATTCACCTTTACTTGATAATATTCCGATCAATGATCTACCATAGAGAGGTATTGTGCTCCACATTGTCAATCAAAGAAGTCATCAATTCATGGAAACAGGTAATTGTTCTTTATTACGGCTTTTTTGAACTCACAAAACTCAATGCAAAGGAATGTTGCCCCATTATTCTTCATGATGAAGTGGAATGGTGCACCCAATAGTAAATAACATGGGTGCATAGACCCTTTATCCAGATGCTCCTATAGTTTTTCCCTTATCTCAACAAACATCACAACAGTCATTATATATAGAGTGTTGGATATTGGAAATTCCCCAGGTAAAAAATCAACTGAGAATTCAACATCTCTTCTAGGAGGTAAATTAGAAAATTCTTCAGGAAACCCTTCAGTGAAATCCCTCACAATTATTGTGTCTTCAAGGATGGTTTCATTCATAGACTCAATCATTGGAGAAAGATATGTGTTCTCATAGGAATGTAATATACATGCTTGCGATGATGGTTCTAAATAAGATTCATCTTCCTCCCTATACATGTACATAATTAGGGACAAATTCTCCATATGGAGAGTGATTTGCCTCTCACGACAGTTAATATTAGCTATATATAGGGAAAGTCAACCCATTCCAAGAATTGAATCAAATTCCATCATAGGGAGTATGCTGAAGTTTATTGATAAGTTCAAACCAAAAATTGTGATAGGGGATGAGTTATATTCAAGGGTTGTAATTATTTCACCAGTTTTCATTCTCACCGACATCTCAAATTCCATGATTTGTAGTGTTGTTGGAATTTTTCTACTAAACTATTAGGATAAAAATGAATTCATAGGGACAAAATCAGAAATCCAATTCACTATTTATTATTGAATAACTAGAATAACTATCACCGCTTCATTTTATATCTTCTCATTAGTGGTAGTGATTGAAAAATACCTCCCTTTCTGCCTTGAAGGTTTTTGGTTGCCTCTAAATGCTCTTGTCTTAGGGCACTGGTTTTCAAGGTTCATTGCTTCATGGTAGTCGAAGCAATGAACAATTCATTAAGGGTCAAATGGAGCATTCCTATCCTCTGTCGTAGTAGCTCATTTTTAAATTAATTGATGGTTTCCCTTTTCTTCCACACCTAAATCATTTACTCATCCCCTTTAGAAAATTTTCGGGGTGCTTCTTTCCAAACCATTGGAAAGTGGGGTGATGGAATTTCATAGCACAATTGGTTTTTTTTATCGAACTACCAGAAATAATATCCACATTATACTTCTTATCCCTATAATATCCCTGAGATTCATCAATCCCCATTTATTCTTGGAAGAAACATCAGACAATTTCCCCTTAGCTATCAGTGTAACCGATTATTAGGGATTTCCGTATGCTATGTGTTACACCACCAAAGAAAATTCAACCTCACATTCAGGGGTAATGAAAATTATGGAGGCATATAGTGAATGTCGCGTGAATGTTTACTCATATGCTACGATGCAATTTTTTTAAGGGAAAGGAAGTCTCATTCCGTCAAATGGTGTATGGTTCCTAGAAAATATTTGTCAAAAATGTTTTTTTAGAAATCATTCCATTCCAATACCTCAATATGTTCTTTTGGAATTCTATTTTTTTTATCAATGTTCAGCATTTACGTGCTTTACCCCCGTACACTAAGCGGCAATAAGAACATTTTCTTTATTCTGAACATTGAAGGATGGAGAGAAACTTTTCAATAGTGTTGATCCATTATTCAGTGACTAAGGGATCCGATGATCGATTAAAAATTGGAGACTTTTGTATTATGATGATCTAAAATGAGTCTTGTTCTTTCATAGGGGGTGGGGTTACATTCTTCTTAACCCATGATTATATTCAAAACCTTAGTTAACTAAGAGTTTATCATTAAAAAGTATATGATTCCCTCTCTTATTGGATTGGGAAACCCATTAGAATAGTAATCACATTGATCTTTACAACAATTGTAAGATTGAGTCCTCCTATAATCGATCATTAGTTGGAATAAAAAGAATGTTATCTATAACACATAATGGGAAATCTATTGAAAAAAATCAATATCTTATAAATTAGATTTATTTCTTTAACTTATGAAATTATACGCTTCAATTTGTGTTATCTGTGCTCTGCTTACCAACATATATTATTAGTTGAATTTTTTTATTCCCTTAGCAGTGGTTTATATTATTCTTTTAAATTTACCAAATCATATCCCATGGGAGTTTCGAACCGAGAGTGCAGCAAGTCCCATTGTCGTGCACCAGCTCCTGTATGAATCTTGTCAAATATCGTGTTTTCTGGTTTTACCCCTTGACACATTTGTGCCATAACAATTTTTACTTGTCTGTACGCAGACATGGATGTATTTTCATGATAAACCTCTTACTCTATACTCACCAAAAAATAGCTATTTAATTATTATACATAGTCTTTTACCTAATCCTTTCTCTAGATTTTTCTAATCCTAATCTCTAAAATAACTAAACTAGTACTCTGATACCATCTACAACAACCCGACTAATTATTACTCACATAAATATGATTTATTACATAAAATTTCACATAAGAAAACTCTGAGGATTGAGACGTCTTTTTTCATGGGAAATTAAAGACATTACATAAAAATATAGAACATAAAACACAAAATCAAAATTGAAAAATTATTTTACATGATCACAACATTCACTCATACATAGCATTTCATGAGATAATCTGAACATATGAATAAGCATTGGGTGAGAAATAAATATTAGTAACGGTGTAATTAAGGCATAATATGAAAAATAAATTAAATTTTATTAAATATTCATATCAATGTATCTTGAGATAAACATGAACATAAATGCATGATAAAACATTATTATCATAACATGGAAATGTGGAAATAACATTAAACATGACATTAACGTGAGCTAAGGCTCATTGCACATGGAGCATGAGTAAACCCTCATTGAACATGAATTAGAATGAATACACCCTCATTAATTGTGAATTATCATTAGTAAACCCTCATTTAACATAGAATATAATAATACAGTTCTTTAACCAATGCATTGGAGAACCATCGAGATTAACCCTTCTTAGTAATTACATTTCATGCATAAGTATTCCACATACATCATACACCATTGATTCATTAAACATTATAATTTTTTCCATGAATAATAGAAATGAAATACATAAATGTAAGAACTCAACAAATATGTAAATATTCTTTAATGATGAATACCATTGATAGAGAAATGAGCATGGTATTCATTTACATAATTATTTTTTCATTGGAAAATTGGGTTTAACTTCTGCTACATAACGTCTTCAAATAGAAATAGAAAAATGGGTTGATGAGAGAGAAAATAGTCTCTCATCATTTATGCATGAAATTTTATGTTATGATTTCATGGAACATAATATCCTAAAAAATGTAACAAAATTTATAAGCATAATAAACAAACATTTTGTTAAGGAAAATGAAAAAAAGGAAAATTCTTTATGGAATTTCTCATGGAAACAAGTGTACATGAGAGGAATTGATGTGAGAGAAAGAGGACTATAATCATTCAAAAATAAGGATGGAAGTATGGGGTAGTAAAAAATCACACCCTAAAATTTATAATTAAAAAATAAAGGGCATAACAATATAATGAAACATGGACATAAATAAGTAAGGAAGTAATGTGAGGATCCCTTACTTGAATGTGTGATCCCAATCGCTTGGGAGAGGATTGAGAGAACATTTTTGGGAGCTTATATAGGCTTTAGAGGATTATAGAGAGAAGAGGGTAGATGTTTTTTGAGCTTCAAATGGTTTGATATAAAAGGAATGAATGATTGAGTGGGATTATATAGGAAAAGAGAAGGAATTATTTATTATTTTGGTTTTGGATAGTACACATTAATCTATTCAAAACCACATACCATACCATGGTTTTTCCCCATATTTTTTTGACAAAGTGGAGTGGAAATGATTATATTATATGTCCAATGGCCTAAATTATCAAAATATTAGTCTTTTATATTTGGAGGTGAGTCACTCTTTCTTAGAAATCATTTTAAAAATTTAAAATATTTTATATGTCATGGAGGGTCCCCTAAGGCACAATAATATTAATAAGTCAAATATAAAATCACATTATTTTAATCTCAAAACATATATTGGCCGAAAATACTTCTTATATTATTTTATTACAACATTATTATGTCATTATGATTTCATAGAACACATTATATATCTAAAGGGTATTTAATGGTTACCCAATGATTCGACTATAATAAAAAATTATGAAGAATTCACCATTATATAATTTTATCATCCTGAATAAAAAATGAGCTTTATTTTGTCTAATTTTTTTTAAATAATGATATCGCAATTTTTTGAAAAAACTGACATTTATTGAAAATTTATGTGGATTGAGAAAAATATTTTTTCAATCCTTAATAAGAATTTCAATTGTTTTCATAAAAAATAACAGGATCATTTATATTTAATAAAAAAGTAATTTTATAATAATATTTTATTAAAATATTATTTAAATAAGAATTCTATTAATTCATCAAAATATATTTATTAAATGAATGTTAACTAAAAATACCATTTTTTCATAAAAAAAACCCTTTATGATGTAATAATAATAGAAGTAATGTATATTCTTTACACAAAAAATAATTCACATAATCATAGTGCTAGGGTCTTGTTACAAAACCCCTTGTAACACTTGCATTAGACCTAATGGTATGGGGTGCGATGGTGGTATACTCTTGGGGCATCTTGGATAATATCGCTCAGGTGGTAATCTCTATTAACATCCAATTCTCCCGTTGGTGGTTCTGTTCATGTTTATCAGGTAGAATCTCTGTTTGGTCTTTGTCAGGATTGAAGCCCAATGAGTCTTCCACCTTCATAAAAATGGTCTTTGTGTTGATAAATAAAACTAGATGATCCCATCACTTCCTTCCTCTGAGTAATTTTTATTTGTTAAAGCCCAATATTTATTCTATCCATGTTATTAGTGTCAACATATATATTAAAATATGCTAACAATTCTAAACCGTTTTTTAAAATCCCAAAAACATAAAACCAAATAAGTGCATATGTATTATATAAATATTTTATATAGTAATAAATATAAATATATCATGAGATATTTTCATTAATAAAATTTTGGGTTGTCACATTGATTTTATCAGAAAATAATATACTATGTATTCAAGAACTATGGGTCTATATGTTATCCAATGGATGCACCCTCGACATTTCAATAGTGTAGTCTCTAACTATGTTCAATGATTAATTCAATGTTAATCCAATGATAGGAATGACCGGATCACATGTATAATATCCAATTTGAATTGTGATTGAAGATATCAATATGAATCATGGGAGATAATCCATGGAAATCTAACATCTAAAGAAGGATGATGGATTTGTGGCACAATGTCAAGGGAACAATCAAATAAATCAAATAAAAAAAATTCCCTAGTTGATATATAGCATTAAAATTTAATCTATGATTTTGGTTTGAACCCTCAGTGATATTATGGAATTCCCTCTTGAATTAATGGCCATCCAAAGTTTAAAAAATACGTTAAGAGAAGATGTTTAAGAAGAAGTATTCACAATATATTTGTTATGTACTAGTCAATATCGATGAAATATCCCTTCTATTTATCCATTTGATTTCAATCAATGCCATAAAATCATTATATTAAATGAAAAAAGTCCATGTGAAGATACTAAAACATCTAATAGTACATTTATTACAATTATAATATTCACTAGAATTTGGAATGATCAACACACCCAAGTAGATTTTTAGTCACATGGAATGATCGATAATTATTATCATTTATTTAACCCCAACATGAGTGGTGGTTTATGATTATTTTCAAACACCAACCATACAATGGGACTACAGAACATCCCAATATTGGTAGAGAAATATGTTTAGCTATATACACAATTTTAGAGGAAAACACAGATGGTCTAACATGTATCATAACAATATATTGTTTTGACAACTCAAAATTTAGTTAAATTTACCATAAAACAAACTTATTATATCTTAAATACTCCTCAACCTATATCATCATTATATTTTGGATGGAGTGGGAGAAAATATAGAATCTTATAAAAACATACCGAAGATAGGTCATATGATCTATTATTTAAATAACACCAATGGCTGATCTAGAAACCATGAAATGGGAAAGAGGGATATTATACATACATAGGGGAATCCAAGATGAATTGTTTTTTTAAATGGAATATCTGTTGTCATAGGTTCTTCAGAGACTAGTATTGGACTAGAATAAGTGTTGTCACATGGTTAGACTATAGTGAGAATATAAGATGATAAATGGGATAAGAAGAGTTAAATTTTTGAGTGGGGAAATCATAAAATCAACCTTTTGAAAGTGGAATAGAGTATGCCTTTATGGTTACCAAAACCATGTACCGACAATGAGGTCTCCTGTATATTGATGACCAAACTATTCATGTACATGGTTCATAGTTAGAAAAAAAAAATATTTGATGTGGATTCTTACTATCCAAGGGAAAACCCTCTCATGGTTTAGAATCACTGTTAAAATAAACAATAAATAAACTATGTGAGTTACCTATGTAATAAGTTCTAGGATTTAAGCATCCATGAATCCTATATAATATTTTTTCCATAACCCTGATCCTCCCTAAAATTACCACATAGTCAAACAACACTATTTGTACTAACCCTATGCTAGCAACAATCCTCTAACTATTTCTCTATAAATCATAACACTCGGATCCAAACAAAGACCATCTTTTCTTGAAACCACTTTATCCCTCTTTGGAATATCCATTTATTTAATAATTATGTTTAATTAATAATTTTGAGGATTCATGCATCCTAAAAAATATTGGATATTAGAGTATATTATGTAAGAGGAAGTATAATCTTATGACATTCATTATTGATATATAACATTATGTTGAGAAAATATATTCATTATAATGTTACCAAATGTTACATTATATATTACCTATTATCACTATTAACATAACATTCTAATAATATTCCATGAAATAGGGGATGTCATGAGTTATAATATTTTGTTTTTGTTTATATTTGATCACTACTAAATTATAATATATTTCTACATGAAATTAATGAAAGAAAACTTACAAATATGTGTGATTTTCATCCAAATTCATTAAAATGAAGTTTATCAAACTCTATTAATTTAGTAAAATACAATTTTTATTGAAATTTATTCACTATCCAAGGATCTAATTGTGAATATTTAATGTCCTTTGTAGATTTGAAAGATAAATTTAATATAACAATACAATAGGTGTATGATAAAAGAAACCTCCAACGAAATACAAGTGATAAAAAATCTACATAGTGGAAAATTTTGATACAAATAAAACATGTTTATATATCTATATGAATATTTACACAACATTATGTACCGTATATATATTATATTTACCTATATAATCCATTGTATTATGAAAAGGGGGTCTTTACTTGACACAAAACATGTTAATCTAGTATATTACATATCTTACATTACCAATTCATTGAATTAGACACATAGATGGGATTATATTTTTTAAATATCTACTAAATAATTTTTACCAAATTAAATATATTGTATAGGGTTCTCTAATGTAATTGGATGATGAGAATTCCTATAATGTAAAAAATGACTTTTTTTAAATTTTTATTTAATATATGAAAATATTTGATGAAAAGAATCATTTAAAATGTTATTGTAATTATAAACACAAATTATAATAGAATTAAATTGTGATTTAAAATTAGAAATCTGATGATAAACAGATTTGTAAGTACCGATTTGAGATAGTATTATTGGACATTATTCAAACTATTATACACACCATTTATGCTTATATAAATATATTGCCTCAATAAGTTCATTAATTAATAGTCAAATAACTAAATGTGAACTCCTAAAATACCCCTGAAACCACATGATTATCTAAAAATGGATTTTTATAATCTTGTGAAGGTGATACGAAAACCTGAAGGCCTCCAAGAATGAAAAAAACTTTTCAAACCCATTATTTTCAAATGAAAGACAACACTTAAGAATTTTTAAAAATTAGAAAAATTATATACATTAATAACATGAAAAATAAAAAATAAATTTTTGATGAAATTTTAATTATTAAATAAAATTACATCCATCATAAAAAATTAAAATTTTATATAAGAATTTAATAATATTATAATGATGTAAAAAGGAAAAAAATGTAAGAGTACTCTAATCTCCTATACCCATAACAAATTGGGATTTTATCCCAAACTAGAGATATTATCTCTTTATGAAATCAACTTCTCCAAACAATCCCCTCATTATAGTGTTCTATCATATATATCCACATCCTCTCTCATCCTTGAATGGAATTGGAGACAAACATTTATAATGAGGAGTGGAGGTTGATTTTACCTACAATTATATTCATTTATTTCTTATGAATGTAGTCCCAATATACTGTTGAATATTAAAAAGTTATTACAAGAATAATTTTAATACATTTGTTTTGAATATAAAAAAATCTGTTTGAAAGATTCTTTTCGGAAAATGTATCTTCTAATAACTAAGGTAAATTTGGCTTCATTAAGAAACTATAGAGTTTCTCAAATTTCGTGCATTAACAATCTACATCGATCATAAAATGATACATTGATATTAAATGAAAATATTATATGAATAGTAATATTTAATTTACATCAAGAATAAAATTATATGGAATTATTTTTATCGAGTTATTCCACATTAAATGATGTCTTTTTAATTCTTTCATTCAAATTATATTCTATTTTTCTATGCTTCATTACATCATCATATGAATCAATTCATCACTAGTTCTTTTTCAAGACCCCCAATGTTTTTCGAACATAGATATTAAATTTAGATAAAAATCATATCCAATAAATTTTACAAATACACTCTTGAGGATCGTAAAGGGTTGTTTTCATTAGACACTAGATTGAAAATATTCTTATTTCTTAAAATATCATTAGAATATCTGAAAAAAATCTTCCAACATATTAATCTTCTTAGAAATAACCTTCTAATATTTTATTTCATAACCTAGGGATATGAAGCATAAATAAAAGTAATGTAACATTCCCTAATGGGGAAACAACATTTCAATAATCACATAATCAAAATATGATCATATGTGATTAAAAACGTGAAATTACCTTTTGAAAACAATACACAAGATATAATGGATCATAATCCAATGTGATTTATTAAATAATCATAATATGTAAGAGATGAATCATAAGAGAAATAAAAGAACAATACATATGAGTGTGTAATAGATACACAGTCCTATGTAAAAATAATAATATTAAAACATTGAAAAAATTTACAAATAAAAATAGGTTTACGCATTACGTTTAGGGAATGAGTTAAATCTCTTACATAATATTATGGACATGATACCATAGAACCTATAGTATTATATAAATAAAATACATTCCCATGCCTAAAAATATAGTCATGATACCTAGGATCATATAAAAACATTTTGAAATTAATATAATGTCCACACACAAAATTGAGACCAAGAAATAGGGTTCACACACATCAAAATTTATATCCTAGGTGATCCATTATTACCCAGGGTTTTTGGGCTATATAATTAAATTCCCAAACATCACATAATCTAAAATATATCCAAATGTATTAAACAAAATCATATAAAATTTCTAGAGGAATTAACCTGTGAAAGATAACCCAACATTCATCAAAATTTCATCATATTCTACTGTGGGCCACATTTTTACTGCATCCTAACAATTCTAGTAATGGTTCTTTAAGAAATAATTCACCTATAATTTTTTGACAGACTTGTTTAGAATATAATTTATTAGGGTTTGGTAAAGATAGATGACTGAAATTGGAGTATAGAACATAAAGGATGTGTTCCCTTTTATAATTGACATGATATGTACTATTTGAATTTCTTAAAATATATAATTAATAAACCAAAATATCAAGAAAAATTATTCTAAATGGATAGATATTAAAAGAAAAGTTTTATGGTTTATGAAATCACTCCAATAGATAACTTTTTGAAATGTTTATATGGTGTTTTAATCCTTATCTTTGGGTTTTACTTAAATATTATCCTACTATTACATTAAACACTGTGAAAAAATTTCACAATTAAAAGGGTTATAATTTTACATATAATGTAAAAACTAGATCATTAATACAAAAGGAATTATAATCTAGACCATTTATAATCCTATTAATCCGTTTTACCATTATTATAATTTTTAATAATTAAATTTACTATAAAATTTTATGAAATATTATTATTATTTTTATAAGATTTGAATAATTTAATTCAATGTAAATTTATATTTGTAAAATTGGTTTTGGTTTTGAGTTTCCTTTGAAGTAAGCCTATTTAGTAATTAGATGTCACTCCAATTTCACTGAACTCATATTAGAGGTACTCTCCCCACCCTCCCCAATACCCACCAATGTATAGGATAAGATGGGGAATATGAACTTCTTGGGATGAAGAAAATACAAATGGGGACTCTACATTCACGTGTTTAAAGTTATTATTTAAAACCATTTTGCACCAAAGTTCTTAATCGGGTGTTATGTACCCCCTGGGGTGGAAGTGAGTTCTAAATTTTTCATCTTACATTCTATTTTTAAACTCATCGACTACAGAAGAAATCATGTTTTGCACGTTCCAGTTGGCCACAAGGATGGTAACGAAACACATAAAAGATTTTCCCCATAAATCACTAAGGTGAATGATGATTTTCATAGTTGACATAGTTTTCAGAGGATAACATTTTTGAAATATGGTCTAAATTTTATCTTTTGTGGGGGGAGGTATATGCCAAGAAGAGAAAGGCCTTTTGGGTGTATATAGTTTCTAGAAAAAATAAAAATATAAATTTACATCGGCACAAAAATGGTATGTAATGATAATATATATTAGTGTATTGTATATATCTATTTCTACATAAATAAGTAAATATACATAAATTAAAATATTATATATATATATAATTATTTTACATGAATACGAATAAAAAAAATTAATACTACAATTATAAATATAAATATAATATACATAATAATTTGAATATATAAATTTAAATTTTATGTGAATTTATATTATTAATAAATAAAAGAAAATAAATATATAGAATAACCATCAATTTTAATATAAGAATAAACATTATTATATTTTTTAATATATAGATATATGATAATTGAGTATAAACAACAAAAAAATGAAAAAAACTAAAGAATATATGAAAGTGTATTCTGTTATATAAATTTTTTTTAGAGGATTAGGATGAGTAAAATATCGATATAAGTATTAAATTTTATGTAATAAGAAATAAAAATGAAAAATCAAATTGTTTTTTAAATATTGAGATGTTTTTTGATGTATATTTTTATGAAATTAAAAACAATATACATTGAATTGTGAGATAAAAAATGTATCGACTAAATTTGTAAAAATTGAAAAACCACATGAAACAAATATTTTTAATGATTCCATATTGAATGATGTTTTAGTAATATAAATGATAAGATATTATCATTTAATGTGTTTTATAAGAGAACTTATCTGAAATGACGCAGTAAGAATGGAAAACATCAAAAGTAACTTTTTTTCAAAAACAAAAATATTCCTAATAAAATAAATAAGAAAGCACCAATTGTTTTTACAAGAATTATATAATTAATTTTATTAAAAGAATACATTTATGATCAATTTTTTTAAATTTTTAATAGAAAATAATATTTCATATTTAATAATTACAAAATAATTAATTTATTTGTATCTACTTCATTCTTTAATTATTCATCAATTTAATCATATCAGTATCATAAAATTAGATTACTATATTAGAAATTATCATATTTAACATTTTTACTCAAACATGATAAATAATTTAGTTTAATATAGATTATAAATTTTAATTATTTGAATTATAAAAGTGTTTCATAAAATTACATTTTTTCAATAAAATATGAAAAAAATTCAATTTATAATATTAAAAATAAACATTTTTTATCATATAATTTGTTAATTTATATTTTATATCATAACTAGTGGAGTAAAAATATAACATTTCATTTGTATGGAATTTTTTTCAGATTTGATATTTTATTCTAGGGTGTAAGGTGGTTCGAGTGCAATTTATTAAATTTGAAGTGTTTTTAAATTGTTTTTCTATTTTACAAACTAGTTTTAAAAAAATTCAAATTATGATAGATTTTTTGGTTTTAAAAGTATATTTGGAATTTTATTTGGATGTTTTCTAAGTGAATATAATGATTGATAAATGATTTATTAGATGTTAAAAGTGGAAATAATTCATTTTCTTAATTGTTTATATGTTTTCATTAAGGGTAATTAAAAATATTTGATGTTACTCTTACCTTTTCACATAACCATGCTTATGAATAAGGGTAATGATTTTTAATAAATTTATATGTAATGGTATGTGCTATTTTTATGAGTTATATAAGGGTAATCCATTGTTTAGTAAACCTATGTAAAGGTATCCTATACATCACCTGCTAGATAAAGGTGGTTCAAGATATTTGATGCTTATATAAATGGGGAAAGTTATTCAGGTAATGGTCTTCTATAAAGATGTATAATGTTCATATATTCTTGTTTAATACCCATATAAGGGAAATCCATGGATTGTTTTTTGTGTGTAAGGGTAGATTGATGCCCTACATATAGGTAATTTTATCCTAGTGCAAGGGTATGTCTGAGTTTTTAAAGGTCACATATGGGTTTATTAATCTTTCCTATGCTCATATAAGTTTCATAACTATCTCCAATAATAGTAAAATTCCAGTCCCACAAGTGTATGTGTTGGTTTCCTTCATCCGAATAAATTTAACACTTCGCTACGCAAATGTTTCCCTATAATTATTCTTCTCGTATAAGGGTGTGATGGTGTATTCATAGTTTTTGTAAGGGTCAAATTGTTTTAAAAAATTATAAATAAATTCAATTTGTTCCTTGTATAAGGTTAATACTATTTCACTACTAGTTTTGTAAGGGTCCTTTTGAACCAAATATAAAAAATTGTATTACTATGATAGCCTTACACTAAACATTCATGTTTGATATAGGTAAGGAGTTTTGTATAAATAATATAATTTTCTTACCCTATCACCCAATGACATGCTTTCAATATAAATAAAGGGAATTAAAAATGGAAATTTGTGGTTCTAAATATTTTATGAGTTTTAAATGAATTCAACTACATCACATTATTTTAATTGATTATAAATAATGGTACAATGAAAATTAAATAGAAATAAATTTACTGTGAATTGATGTGAAATAAAATATTGAATGTTTGGTAGATTTTATAAAGAATCTACTACGGTATATCTATAAATATAAAAAATTAAATATCATTCAACTAGTTGAGTTTTATACCCCTTTTGTGAATATAGATCTAGTAATGTCATGTTTTCTCTATCCCTCTTATATCCTTTGTGTGCAGTGTGGTCCCAATATCAACACCATGTAGGGGATCCATATTCCTTATTGTTTTCTATGAATATGTGAAATTGGAATGATTTTGTATCTATTTGTAAGGTTGATAATAGTTTTCATATGATGATAATTTATTTCATGTAATTAAATTGACAGGGAGGGGATGATATAAATAGTTATTTACATAATTTTATTTATTTTTCTTCAAAATTATTCTGTTTCTAATGTTATTGACAATGAAAAAACATTATTTTGTGAATATTTTGTTTTCTACTAAAATATTATTGTGTAAATCACCTCACAATATTAATGGTAATTATCCTAAAGAAGATAATTGAACAGGCTATGCATAAATAATGAATAATTGGTTTTCACTTGATTGTGTAGTTTATTGATGTGATGTTATGATTAATTTTTGGAATTATTGTTGTGGTTCATTGATATTTTTTTCATTTGGTGATTTACTAGTGATGTGTGATATGGAGAAAAGTATTTTTAAAACAATAGTGGATTAATTTCTGTTTTGTCTAAGTTCATTATTGGAAATAATAGAATTATTGAAAAGTGAGGAGTTTTTATTAAATGATGTTGATTTGGACTAAATGGTATAAGGTTGGGAATAATAATTTTTAAATTAAATGACTATATTTATTTTGAGTATTTAATGATAAGAAGTGACTGTTAAAATGTATTTTAATTGATGTATATGAATGAGAACAATTAAATCGATATATGGTTTTGGCTGAAAACAATTGTTATAGAGATTAAATTTTTAGAATATATGAAATATAATGTCTTAGTGATGTGCAGTAAATATAATAATTTTTTTTGGAAATTAAAGGACATAAATTTGTATGTGGGATTGTGTTCCTTTTGTGTTGTGGTTGTGTGGTGTGTCACATTAGTTGTGGAATCGATGATGACATGTGAAAGAGGTGATGTAGAGGTTGTGGTAGTATGGTGGTTTTGCTTATCTGAATCCATAGTTTTTGGATTCAATGTAACAATTATATATTTTATTTTTATTATTTTTTTCTATACACACACTAACCTTGTTAACAACCACGTTCCACACCAAAATTTCTTGGTGAGATTTTTTTACAACATATAGATGGTGAGTGAGAATAGATTGATACACAATATTTTATCAACTACCTTCTATGAGAGTTTTTTTTTGAATTATCAACGATAGAAAAAGTCAAAAATTAACAAGTGGTGATTTTTTATGAGATTAAGATGTGGTAAAAGGTGATGGTAATGCTTAGTAAGAGAAGGGGACAAGGTTGATTTCCTTTATGTTCATAATACCCAATAATTATAGGCATACTAGAGGTTGAGATGTGATTATATTGTCTAGATAACATCAGGTGAGATGTGATGTGGTGGATAATGTGTCTTCATGTGAGATGTGATACGATGGGCCAAATTTCTTCCAGTGAGATGTTGTGTGATGTCTTAACTGTCTTCATGAAATAAGAGATGGGGTTTCCAAGGTTTCATCATGTAGTTTCATACTAGAGTGATATAAGTAAAATGATGTACAAAGATATAGGGTGTGATAGTGGAAGTCAATTGGGGATATTCTTTAGTATAACATTTTTCTCAATATGATATGTATTATGTTACTATAATTTTATGCATTAAAGGGTGGGGGATTTTATGGGGACGAGAACTACATGAAATATAGATTCTATTGATTCTGTTTATTGTTCATATGGGAATTTTATTGTACTTCCCAAAAATATATGAGAATAGTTTTGGTATGATTTTATAGAGTATAAATGTTATTCTCTTCGTATGTATATATTAATTTTTGTTTAGTATTCTAAAAGTTCATCAAGAAATATGATGTGCATTACAATATTGGGAGTTGGTGAGGTTGTTGAGTTGATTCCATTAGATTGTCTTTGATGTTTTACTTAGAGACATTCATTGTATTCATATAAAATTAACTTTAATTTTGATATTATGGATTTTACCTTAAATATGTAATATAGTGGTTTATAGTTCACATCATATATGATGATGCTAAATTTCCTTTTGTTGAGTGTAATGCCTCCCTTTTTTGTGGACTTCTTTATACTGTTTCTACTAATCTCTAATCCAAGGCATGCAAGAGCTGGTAACAAGGGTGATTGTCTCCATATCTATTTTTTTCCTTGTAGGGGAACCTTTAGTGAGAGGGGGTTATGATGAAGTGTTATTGTGGAATATTTTGACTTATATGATGGATTTTGGTGTTAAACACTATAATGATTGATTGGGTTAGTCGTGAAATGGATTAAGTATATCTTCTTCCATCAAATAGTCTATGTAGACCATCTAGGACATGGGATTTTAGGGCCCCGTGATGTGAAGAATGAAATATGAGCCGACTAAATGATAATGTGTGGTGGTACTTCTAGTGGGGTATAAAATTTGGAGATGTATATTCATTATGATTACATGTGATTATGACAAGAAATGGTGGTTTTTGGAAGTTAAAGGATTTAATTGTATTAATCATGAAATATTATATGGTTTTATGTGATTGGACCTACTATGTGAATTATAATGAATTGTTATTATTTTATGAATTATTAATATATTATTAATGAAATGGGTAAAGTAGTTATTATGTATCCTATGTAATTTTTTTTAATTCTCATAGAAACTTGAATGTGTCATTATATTTACTATTATAATATGATATTTGAGGAAATAATTTTTTGTAACATTATTGGAATTTATTACATTTTATCTTGTTTTTATAATTTTTGATATTTTTAAAGAATAATTATCTGTGTATTTTCATAGAAATAGATGATTAAATTTTAAAAACCCTTATGAATTATGTCAAATTGTATGGATTTCAAACATCAATATGTGATTGTTTAAAAAACCATGCTAATTTGTATTCTGATTTACATGTGTGTTAATATTCCATGCAATAAATTCCAATTTTAATTTATCATGGGTATGTGTTAGGTAATTTTTGTAAAACATTGTAATGGAGATTTAGATTTTGAAATGTTTTAAAAAATTACCATCATGATTATGGATAATTCCTATGCACATTTTAAAAATTTCACATGAATAACATTCTCTTTATTTTTTTATTGATTTCATTAATGTTGTATTAATTTATTCATTTGTTCTATGAATATTTTGGGAATTTATTACAAGGTTTTTTCATTATTCGTTTATAATTCTTGGAGAATAATAAAAATGATTTTTGGTATCCTTGTTGAGACTCAAAATGGATAAAAGTATTGATATTATTCAGTTTAATACATATAAATTATTTCTTTGTTTGAAATTAAATTTCCTCACATGTGGTTTTGAAAGACGTTTATTAAGTGAAGTGTGTCTAATATTGAAATAATTCATTTTGTCACAATGAAATTTCAAGTATATGAGACATGATAATTTAAAATGATTAACATGTTGTATTGAGAATATGAAAACATGTTATGTAATGATCATGTTATACTGAAGTATCAAAACATAACCATGTTACATTTATTGTAGTCAATAAGAATCATTTCATGAGTAGTGAAAGTTTTGTAGATTTTTTCTTTATGCATGAAAAGTATTAATCTTATTAATACAATATGTATTGTTAAATTTTTTTGATACAAGATCATGGTTTATTATGAAAATTATGGAATACTTTTCTATATGTAATATGGTATTTGAATTGGGAATAACATCCTAAAATGTATAAAAATTCAGATAATATGGAAATTCTATTTTCTCAATAATAAGAAAAACCTATAATATTTTTTTACTCAGGATAATAACTACAGATGAGATAGTTCATGATCAATTTTTTCCTCTAACATAGTTTAATATTAGGGTTAATTAAATTAAAATCATGATGCTTCTATATAAATGATATGGGAATTTTGATTGTTATTTATTAAAGAATTATTCATTAATTGATTCATTTATGTGATGACATGTTTTTAAAAAATAATTTTCCTGCATTATATTATGTTGTTATAAAGGATGTAGAAGAGTAAAATTATTTATAATGAATCTAAATCCATTATCTTTTTATGTTTCATAACATGGGAAATGTATGTGATTTTTGAGATGATTTCTCTTATATTTGATAAAATGTATTCCTTATATAATGGCGTGTTTTATTGTGGTTAAAATAATGACTTCACCCACATTCCATAAAATGTTTAATCACATTATTTTTGAAATAAAATAAAATAGTTTGTCTAGAATATCATGAAAATATTTAATGGATAATTTCTATTCCAAACATAAATTTTTAAAATGTAATGATGAAGGTGTTTGAAAATTAACCTATTGGTTGATTTTTATATGATTGATTTAGGTGGGAGTCATGTTTTATGTCTTCATTAGTATGATGATAGGGAAAGCAGTTTATACCTTATGAAATTATATATTAAAACACCTTTTAAACTATGTGGGTGATATAATACATCCTAAAAAAGATAATATCCTTATTTAATGGATGGTTTCCTCTAATTTGTATACTTTTGTAAGTATTTATTATGTATATTTAATTTTTTGAGAAATATTATTTTAATCTTCTAGATATAAGGGCATGAACCTTTTCAAAATGGGAAATAGAATGTTAAATTCATTGTAGTTTCTATGTGAGTGTGCTTATGGTAAATAATGAATTATTAGTGTATATTGAAAATTAAAAATCTGGATAATGTGGTATATTCCATAGTCATGTCCTATTTGTGATGAATTTCATATGTTAAATGGGTATTTCTATTTTTTGAAAATATGTGTTGATATCAACATAGTAATGATCATCGTATAACTATGTTAGTTGAACAAAAATAATTTTATGGAAGTTTGTAAAATTTATATTTAAGGAAGTTTTTTAGGTAACCATGTTAAAAATGAAGTCATATGTCATGATTATAGTGTATTATATTTACTATTAATATAGAAGTTTCTTGATATGAAAAATTATTGAATTTTGAATGATATTGGTTGTTGGAGGAATTTAATCCCATGATACATTTTAAATCATAATAGTTAATGATTTTTTCACCATAGTTGTTCAAATTTTAAGGAAATGATTCTAGAGATGGAATATTAACTTTATGTTTTCCACCCTTTGAAATTCCAATCATGTTTTTAAATACAATATAGTGATACACAGGTCAAAACATTTAGATTTTATAGAGTCATTTTTTCTCAAATAAAAGACAATATTTATTTTGTAAAATATAATTTTTATTGAAAACATTTCTTAAAAAAATGTGTTTAATGAGTTTCTCCCACATAGATATTGAAAAATAAATTTATAGGATGTATTAAGATGGTATTCCAATAACAATTGTTTCCTAAACTACAATATTTTTATAAATAAAATATTTTTTCAGAAATGTTTTTTAATCATTTTTTTGAACATAACATATTTCAATGTCAAATATTTGGATGCATGTATAGAATGAAGTGAATATTTTAAAAATCCCTATTAGGATTCAATGTTATTAATGAAAATTAATAAAATAATAATTATAACATTAATTTTATTTGGTAATAATGGTGTATAAATGAATGTTAATGATGTTTTTTTCATGACATGATAACCATATTATGTTTTGAATGTTATAAATTTAAATTTTAAGGTATGCTAAATTTGGATAATTTATATATATATATATATATATTCATTTGATAGAATTATGAATTAATATTTTTGAAATGATAATAAAAATAATATATCTTCTTATGTAAATTTATATGATTATTATTTGGTTTGTTATGGCTACCCCTATTATATTTTTCTACACTAAGAGTTGTCACTTTTAAAATTTGTATTAAAATTGGACGTTGTGTTCCAAATATATAGAGATCCTTGTGAGGTGCCATGTATCTTTGATGATTTGTAACTGAAAATTTTTATTTCCTATCCTATATTGATGTAATTGTAAATATAATATTTTTAAAATCTATATAATGTGAATGTAAAAAATATTATTAACCCTTCCTTTTAAATTTTTGGAAGTCAGGTGGATTGAGATTAATTTAAGAAAAACCCAGTAATATTTTTAATATCACTTTTTAGTTTTTAAAAAAAATTAAAATGGTTTTATAAATTATTGGAATATTTTGTTGGATTATGATTTTTATTTAGAATTTAATTTGGAAATTATTAAAAATATTTTTTAATGTTTTACAAAAGTTTTTGGATTTTAATTAGATAATAAATCTTTATATTAATTATTTATTTGATTTTATAAATGTAAATTATAAATATTTAATGTCATTAAAACCCTTATGCATGAACATGATTCCGCGTAAGGTTAAACTTTTTTTAATATGGTGTGTATGAGTACTAGTTATTTTATATGATTTGTGTAAGTTTAATTTATGAACATGTAACCATACATAGGGGTATCCTGGAAGTACCATATGTTGTATAATAGATGATTCATTTTTCAAATGTTCATATAAAGGTAGTTATTATTTTAAATAAGTGTTATCTCTTAAGATGTGTAAGGCTAGAAATGTTTTCCAATATCAATATAAGGGGAAATGGAGAATTTATCTATTCTCATAATGGTAGTTTTATGAAATTTATATCTTTAGTATAACCATTGTGTAAGGATATGTCGGCGGTTATATAGGCTTTGTAAGTGATCATCTATATTTCCTCACCTCATGTAAGGGTCATTTGAGTCTCATATAGTGGTAATATGTTATTTGGGTAAGGGAAATAGTTGTATTCCATTTGTTTTACAATGTCATCTTATTAATAAATACTAGTATCCTAGAATTTATTTTTTCCACCTAATTTTATAGTAGTATATTCTATGATTTAATAATGGTCAAATGATATTTCTCAACGCATGTGTAAAGGTAAAGAATTCCTTCTATAAGGGTAAAATAGTTCCAATAATGGTTGCATAAATATCCTTCTAATCCAAATCATCATAAGGGTGAGACCATGTGACACTTAGGAAAAGAATACGAATATCGTGTATATAAAATTTTTTATATTGAAAACATGGATTTCTTCCAATTTTAACCAATAATGAAATGTAATCATTCATAATGAGAAATAAAGATGGATGTTTGTAGTTTTTAATCAGTTATGATTTGAAAATTAAACCATTTACTTCAATTAATATAATGAGATCCTAAACTATGGTGCAATTAAAATTAGATGGAAATATATTTGAAATTATTATTTGAGAAATAAAATATGGAATGGTTCATAGTGTTTCTAAATTATGTATATGTGGATATTTTTAAATGGAAATAATTAGTTTCTTCCCCTAAATTTAGTATGTGTCCCCCTTTCTCATGAATTATCGATCCTAGATGGTTTATTTTCCATACTATCACCTTTATTATTTGTGTGTGGTTAATGTTTAGTACCATCACTAGGTAGGTTTTTTATATCTACCATATCTTCTATGCATACATAATATAAGAATTCTTTTGATTCCTTTTGTATGGATGGTATGAGTTATACTAATGAAGATAACTAATTTTATGTAATGAAATTTATATTTAAAGGGAGATATAACATGGGATTTAAATAATTTTTAGGGTATTGATTCTCATTAATTTTATATTGAGTTTTATTGATTCTTAAATTAACATTATTCTGTTAATATTTTTTTTGAAATATGATTGTGGTAATCACCTCACATAAAAAATGGTAAACATATTAACATGGTAATTGAACTAGATATATATAAATAAGGAATTATGGTTTTTATTCTACTTGTGAGTTGATTGATATTATGTTATGTTGACTTATTGAGATTATAGATGTGTTTTTCTACTGACTTTTTCTTGTGGAGATGTAATGTTGATTTGTGATGGAACATCATGGAGCTGATGCGGGAATTGTTGATATACTTTTTTGTTGTCTTGTAATATTTCAGATAATTATGGAATTCATGAAAATTTGGGAGTTCTAATTTAATAAACTAGGGTTTAAAAAAATAGATTGTGGTTCGAAATATTTAATGATAAATTTTTTATATGATGTATAATTTTAAAATCGAATAATAATAATTAAATTTTAAAATGGTTGGGAATCAATTATTTTAAATTTGAAATTTAAAATTTATGGGTGGTTTTGGATATAATGTATTGAATGAATACTTAATGGGTTATGTTAATAAAAATAGAATGGTTTTGTGGATTTCAGTTGATGAATGC
The DNA here is from genome assembly GCA_963277665.1 of Viscum album. NCBI lineage: Eukaryota > Viridiplantae > Streptophyta > Magnoliopsida > Santalales > Viscaceae > Viscum > Viscum album. The sequence goes on along the minus strand of OY728163.1, from coordinate 1,686,110,377 downwards.
GTAAAAATAATAGAAACGTGGGACCCGAAATTGAACATGGGAATGTGTGGAATGAATGTATTGGTTTTGTGGTGTGATTTTTTATTTGTGCTAATGACGTCGACATGAGATAATGGTGATGTGTAGGAGATGACAATTGGGTGGTTTGGTTATATTAATTGATAGTTTCATCTTATGTGTAACTATTATATACTTTTTATATGAAAATTATATATGTTCCCCACATGTATCATGCACCATTTTCTGACACCATAATGTTTTGCGGTTATTTTTCCAATATCTATCTAGTACTGATGGAGGGATGGATACCTCATCTAATCCAATCTCTCTTCTAGGAATGTTTGATATACACAAGCCATGAGGTCCATATGTCAAAATTATACTTGTGATGATGTATGATTGGATAATTAGGTTGTTCATTATAGGGGTGAATCATATTATGAGTAGGGAAGAAGGAATATGTTCTACATGTTCATGATAGAATACTATTTTACTTATTGATTTTTTTTTGGATTTGATGTTGTGTACCATGATTTTTGAGGTGTGATGTGATGTGATGGCCAAAGTATCATAGGGAGAGGATTGTTGTGTGGGACCATGTGCCTTTGGGTTTGATGGGATGTCATGGCCCAGGTAACTTTGAGAGAGATGTGATGTGTTTTCCCATGTGTCTTTGGGATGTATTATATAAAAGTGATAGGAGTTATAAAATATATGATGTTGTGGTTTAAGATAAATCCACCATTGGAAAATTGGTATAGGGTATCCTTTTTATCAATATTCTTTACATTATTTTACTATAATTATATTCAATATGATAAGAGTGAGATGTGGTGAGGTTAAGAACTAGATTAACTAATAGGTTTTTGTTAATTCTACTATTTTATCACTCAAAAATTAGTATGACATTATGAAATTTTCATGAGATTTCATGGGATTTATCTTATTGATTATAAATGATATTCTAAAATTGTATATATATAAACTAAATATCTAGTTTTCTTTAAGGAATCTAGAGAATATTTTCTATATTAAATTATTATGTTTTAGAATTTAGGTTGAGTTTCTGCCATGTGTTTGTAAATGATGTTTTACTTAGATACAATCAATATTTTCATATGACATTTCATGCATTTTAAATATTTTGTATATTATCAATTTTTATGTTATGGAGTTATTTATTGATTTATATCCTATATCACAATCCTACATTTCCTTCAATTGAGGGTAATTCCTCCCATATGAGAATCCTTTTTTATAACCTCATTGTGAGTATCTAATGTAGGCCCTACTAAAGGTGGTACTCCGAGGGTCATTGTATATCTATCATCTTTTTCCACCAAGGAGAGTTAACTTTATAGGGAGTGGGTAATTTCAATTATAATTAGCAAAATATATAATAATCATATTTCTTTAAATAAATTAAACAAATAACTATGTTCAATATATATATATATATGATAGAGTTATGATTTGAGGCTATATATTTGAATAATAATAGAGAAAAGAATATTTCATTGAAAAATATTATTATATTATATCAAAGAATTGTTGAAAAGAAATTGTAACCCATTTCACTATCATCACATTAAATTTAGATATGTGAAAGACATCAGATCCACCACTCTAAATCATCACAGTATGATTTAGATTCAGTTAGATATCGATAATTAGAAAACATGGATACAATGAAAGATATTATGTAACATTTTCCAGAATGAATATTTCTGAAAATGGAAATTTTTGGGTCCCAAATATATAATCCTTGTACAATCATTCACCAAATATATATATATATATATATATATATTTAAAATAGTTACATAGTTTTATTGATACATGATTATTGTATTAATTATGATGAAACCAAAGTACTAAATTACTAATATGATTCTACATAACACTTCTAACACGACCAAATAACATTTTTGGGAATTGTAAAAATTGATCATTTACCCTTGGATCATAAAATTATTCAAAATATATCGATATTAAATTATCAAAATTTTATTACATGATATAAATCATTATCTTTGGTGATGGAATAAATATCAAAAAAAATAAACTCAAGGGGGATATTTAACCCTTCACAGAAGAGGTACATATATCATTGAATATTATTGTAAATTGATGATGATGATAGATGAATTCTTGAGTATTGAGGAAAACCATACATGTAATCAAGGGGGTAGGGGGGTTTTCATATCTAAATGAATGTATTAGATATTATGAGGAATAAATATTTTCAATACATTTATGCCTGTAAAATGAATAATTATGAACAGTTTTCTCTGAAACCAAAAATTAACACTCATCACCGAGATGGGTAGAAAAAATTACCTCTCTTAGATAATGAAATTATCTTCATGGAAATCATGGGATTTCATGTTTGTATTCATCCTTGGCTTCGGATTATGAATTTTTTTATAAACACGTTTCGATTCTTGTAGACGCATTTGAAAAAAAACTATTAAAAACTTCATATAATACTTGTACTTACCCTTAATTATTTTTTTATAGAACATACAAGATCATGGAAAATTTGTTATTTAATAATCTATAAAACTATGAAGGATTCATTTGACAACACATAATAAAGACACTATATAACATGTATCATTTATGGTGTGTTTTTTACTTGAAGTATCACTATAATTCATACTCAAAATATTATTCTCCAAAATGTTTGATCATAATTAATTTTTACAAATAATATGTTTTCTTTGAATTGTTAAACGAATTTAGGGAAATAAGTTAAAATAGTGAAATAATATTCTATTAGAACCACAGAAAGGTTATACATGTCAACCCATCCACCCTGAAATCACATTTTCATCTTTTTCTTTCAAGAGTTAATGAAAATAAAATTTCATCACATTGATTAATTTATAAGAAAAATAATTAATGAATAACACATATAAATTATTTAGAAAAAATTTTGAAATAATTGGTCACATCTAAAAATATAGATCTGTTGGTAATATCATATAAAAAATTAGGTTGGAAAGTATAGTTTTTTTGTTTATATTTTTATTATTGTGTCACTAATATAAATAAAATTAATTACTATAATAAAAACACTTAGATATAATTAAATGGAGTCTAATATATAGATAAAATGTCACTAATTGAAGTTATTTAGTTTCATATATTTATTGAATCCACTTTGAAAAATATCACGTTGAATGATATATTTTAGGGTTCATTTAGATAAAACTCCACTTCTTTTAGAACATAAATGTTTCTATTTGTGTACTAAATTTATAGGTGAATCCTGTTATATTTATATAACATTTTCCAAAAATCATAACTTCTATCAATATTCTTTTCATCATTCATATCCACTACAAATTGTTTTCAAACATATTACTTTTTTTGGGTTTGTGAAGACAGTTCATGAACTATAGTCAGTTTTTTAGCTAAGGAATCCTTCGATAAATATTTAGTATAATAATATTTATAGAATAAAGTCACCAATGATTACCAATGAGTTATAAAAAAGGTAAAATCATTTGATAAATTTAAATCTGGATGGTCATTCCATTAGAAGTTTATGAGGTGATTTCAAACTATGTTTTATTGATTAGTTAGCTAGATGTTCAAGAATTAATTTAATTTGAAGTGGGCTATATATATTTTTAGATAACTATCTTAATGGTGATTGAGGAGAAATGGACACGCAGAAGAGAATTTTTAGCTATAATTGATTGGTAACCTGGTTGAGGGAATCTATGGGGAGTTAATAATCACTATTGAAAAAATATGGATTATAAAATATATTATGTTAGTGAAACTAGATTACCTATTGGGGGCACATTTAAAATGGGATGGGGCTATTTGATCAGATATCAATAGATCATTGGTTTAGTTGTCTATGATGTTGACAAGTCACAGTGACTGTAAACTTCGTACAATCGATTAAATATACACGTGTAATATATGTCATGTAGATGTGTTTTTTCATATTTTTAATGTATGTTTTTGTATGTGTTTGGAGTAAATAGTAATGATTAAGTGAAAATCAGTGGGATAATTTTAATTAAGTGTTTCTTACATGTTCTCATACACTAATAATTGGAGAATTTTATTTGGTTTCATGATTTAAATGTTGTTTGTATTTTGGTGAGTTAACATTGAAAACATGATTCTTTATGATGGTATTATAAAAAAATAAGTATTAAATTCATTGTTCTTATATGATCAATAGTTTAATCATAAATAACTAATGTATCATTCTTATTATGTCAAATTTTTCATCATTTAGTGGGAGTCATTGTATCTGAAGGGGGCCACATTAGAATATGGAAAGATCCACATGATTAGATTTAATGGAATTGATTTATTTTTATAGAGGACTTATGTATTGTATTATAACATCAAGATGGATTATTAGGTAATATTAAAGGGTTTTAGAATTACAGAAATGGGGGAAATATATTAGTAATGTATAAACTATAAGGATATGGTTCTGGAGGGGATTTTAATAGCATAATATGTGTCACTAAACTTCTTAGAGAAGAAAACTTAATTTAGAGTCAATTTACTCTATTTTAGAAATAATTAATATCCCAGTTGAACATAAAAAAAGTGTATTTTATGAAATATTTATTTAGCATGAAGCTATTAGAATAATTATTTGAAACGGATCATGTTAATGATTTATATTTAAAATTATCTCATATAGTGTTAATGGAGGTAATAATCATGATTGATGTTTCATCTATATTTTTATTGTATATACTATAGTCATGGGATGAAATGCAGATGAAATTATGTAACTCCAACAAAGGTAATATGTAACTCAACTCATCATGGATGTAGTTGTGGCACATCCAAAATATGAAATACTATTCTTAATATTTTAATAAGACACAACTCTAAGAATTCAGTGAAAACTGATATATTATTATTTGATGTAATTTTGGTCAAATAGTGATTGAAATGACTTGGATTAATAGTGTTAAAACCATAATAAATAATATCAATAATGGTTTATATAATTATTTTCGAAATATAAAATTGGTACTCCATTTTTAGTAAAATCATTTAACACTTTAAAAATATTTTTTCTTCAAAAACTTTTTTTGTCAGATATTGTGAGAGGAAATTCTGTTTATGATGTTACGCATTTATAAATTTTAAATTATATTATTGAAACCATTTTTAAATTATCTTATAAAAAATTATAAAAGAAATTTTTTTTTCTAATGTGATTTATCATTCAGTGAAATGTAAAAAATACCATCTTTTCAAATAATCTAATTACGTTTCATTAAATCCAGTAATTAAAATGTAAAATTATATTTTTATTATTTATAAATGTATCATATGATCAATTTTATTTATAATAATATAATTTGAATTACAAATCTTCTTGATTTCGATTTAAGTGAAATTTAGTGCTTAAAAGACAATTTTTTTAAAACCAATTTTCATTTATTTTTAGTAATTTATATTGAAAATGATTTTAAAAAATTAAATAAATTTAATATTGAAAAAAATTAATTCCATAATTTTAATCCATATTCCCAAATTTATTTAATATGGCCATTTTATTTATTATTATTATTAATAGTAACCATCTGAAAATTTATCACCTCACTAAAGTGTAAATTTTCTAATTATGGTTAAAAAATGAGACAAAAATTATACAATTTAGAACATGTAAATTTATTTAATTTTATGAGATTAATATTATTTTTTTCATCTTAATTTTGAATCAATATGAATTTGGATCCATTTTCTTTGAAAAATTATATTTATATAATTCTAAGTAATGAAAATTCAGAAATATCACACTCTTTACCTTAATATGTCTAATAATTATTTATATAGTTAAAGAGATGTTATAAACTGTTTTGAATTTTAATTAGAAATATTACAAAATTTTCGTTATAATGGTAAATTTTTTTAATTTATAGTGGTTTAATAATTATCAAAAATAATTATTGAAGGGAATCACTATATTTATTCAATTAATAGAAAAATTAAATAATTGGAATTAAAATTATTAAAATTAATATAGGTCAGATTAATTATTATTTTAAAAAAAATAGATAGATATATGATTTTATTTTGGATTTAATGTATTATATTATAATTCCATATTATTTCTTATGTCTTTAATGACAAATTAATGAATATTTCCAGAAATGGATGTAATGATATTTTAATAAATATTATATTAAAAATTGATTAAAAATTAATAAATGTTTTATATTATTAAAAATAAATTAATTATGGTTGAAAAAATCGAAAATTTTTCATTTATGGTTCATTTTTCATTTTATGTTTTCATTCATTAACCTTAAATGGTAGAAAGATTTTATATTTCTCGAATTTTCAAAAGGGATAAAAAATAGGAAAAATAAAATATAGGGGTAGAAGACTACTAAAACATGCAATGCATTTTTTCATATGATTATTTAGATTCATACTAATCTTAATTTATAATAATGTAAAATTGTATAATATTCAAAAATGTGTAATAATTTATATTAATTTAACACATTAAAAGATTATAGGAATGTCCCTTCCCTAACTTATGAAAGGCCACCCTTATCCCCTTTATTTTCACCACTCTAAGAAACCTATGATGATTAAAAACTACACAATTACATTTTGAAAATCCATATACATTTATTATTGGTTTTTTATTCTTCAAATACCATTCCATGGGTCCCTATATAGGCATCTAATGATATTTTTTCAATTAAGAAGTAATCGACATTAATGTCTATTTATGTTTATATGTTCTTATATTTTCTCTAAATATGTATTCAAACATAATAAAATAATAAATTTAATACCATAAATTTAATTATATTAAATTATGATTAGGTTACTATAGCATCCCGTGTTTTTATAACATAAACTTTCATTTCATTACATGGAACTGAAGATCTTTAAGGTTTAGTGTCTTGGAAACAAGGAACATAATACATGAAAACAACATAAAACATTATTCTTAAACACTTTAAAGGCTTCTCCTTAAGTTCATCCTAGGTTCATTACTGCATCTCATAACTTGGGGACATACATCAAAAGAAAGGGAGAGCAGAAGGCCCATTAAGGAAAACAAGAGAAACATTTTACATGTGAACTTGAGATACTTCAATAAGGACATGAAAAGAACTTTAAGGCATGGGAAAGAAATCATGAGATACATCATAATAAAAATAACATTTTTCATAAATTGAATATGTGGCTGCAACATTTAATATTGACAATCGTTTCGTTTCACCAAGGTCCATCTCCAAGGTGTCGTTAAAAATTACCAAGGTTATTCACCAAGGTGTCGTTAAAATGGTCATCTCTAGAGATTAAGTCTTTACCCAATGCATTGGAGCGCTATCAGGGAGCACCTTTAAATTTGAATTTATTATTAGGTGATCTACATATATCATCATCAATAATTTCATAAACAACCCATATTGCATAAAGGAAATGGGTTTCATTTCATAATCATAACGTTTTAAAAACTACTTCAAAGACATGATCTTTATGTCACTTTAAACACACAGAAAGGGAAAGAGGGTTTCATGTATGTAAATCCCAGAATTTAAAATAGAACATTTTGTTATATATTTGAATACCCCTGTATAAATAAGAGCTTTGAGTATTCAATTTATAACATAAAATAATTTTGAGAAAAGAGAGAGAGGTACTTTGAGACGAAAATTCTGCAGCATAACGGCTATGTTTCGAGGTTTTAGAAAACATTGAAAAGAGAGGGGACATGGGTCGAACAATCATAATTGACCCATAAAACAGTAGAGGGATATAATAAGAAGTATATATGGAAATGGTGATTCAATTTAAAGGACATACCATTTGAAATAAAAACACATGTAAGGAAGAAAAAAATTAGATTTCTCTTATGAAAATTCGGCAGCCTAACGGCGTCACTAAAACATCAACAAAAATGAAATGAAAAGATCATATAGGGTCCCTCATCATATGAAAATAAGAGTTAAATATGATAGATATAGAGATCATACCCCAACATAATTAAAAAGGAACTTGAAAGACTTGACATGAAAGTAGAACTTTGAATGGATTTAGAAGAGTGAAAGAATCCCCTTAAAATTTTGGCAGCCTAACAGCGCCACTTAAACATTCATAAAAAGAATTGATGAGAGCCAGATTGGGACTCTCATCATATGAACATGAAAATTGAAGTAATATGAATATAGAAGAACATCCTCCAATATAAGAACATGGAGTATAAATGAAATGACATAAAAGAGATTACTTAAAAAGAAGAGAGAGGTCGGATCCCTGACCTTAAAACATGACTCTTGAAACTCAATGGTTTGGACTTTTAGGGCTTGGGGGAACCTTGAGAGGACTCCTTGGAAGTTAAGGAGACCAGAACATTGTTGAGAATGGTTTTTTAGTCGAAAGGATGAGAGCAGGGCTTGGTATTTATAGGGAAAGTGAGGGGACAAGTCATTAATGGCCAAGGGACACCTCGCAAGTGCTTTTCTCAAACCCATGTGCTCTCCCATGATATTTTCCATAAAGTTAGGCCACATGGGGCCCCCAAAACAATAATTAATCACCCTTGGCCTTCCAACCCTTAAAATATCTCATGAAATCATCATGACACTGTTATGATGTCATTAAACATACTGAAACCCTAAAACTGCATTTTTACTATTCACTGAAAAATTCATCTTTCTCAGAAAAATCCCAAAATTTCACTTTAACCAAATATCGATGTTCTAATTACATTTATGTACTCCATTTTATAAAAATTATTTTCTAAATATTTTTAATTTAATTTTTAAATAAAAACACTATTCATCGAGAATTCATTTTTTTCCGAAAAATCCCAAAAAATTACCATAACATAATATCGATGCTCTGAGTTCTAAAATAAAGTCCTTTTTTAAAAAATAATTTTCTAATTATTTTTAATTAAATTTTTAATTAAAAAACACTATTCACCCAAAAAAACTAATACTTGAATAATAGTTTATGAAACCATTGTCTACCCATTTTATTGAATCACATTACTTAATCAAGGTGTCTAAAATTTATTAAAACTTTCTTTGAGTGAAATTACTAATCCATTTGGTCACATTACTAATCCTAAGCGTAAAATCACTATTCATAATTTACTATTCATTAAAAATTAAGTTGATCTTATTAGACTCCAAATTCCTTACTGAACACTTTTTTAGAAGACCATTTTTTGAAAATCATTACACATCATTAATTATTTATGTTTTACATAAATGTTTTAAAATATCCCTTTTTAAAAAATTCATCAATAAAATATATCCTAAAATTATCCGGACAAATGAAATTGCACAAACATCACTAAAGGAAGAGATCTCAATTTATAAACCCAAAAGGATTACACAAGGAAGCTAGGGTCTCGTCACATAGCCCCTTATAACACCGGCATAAGACCTAAGTGTAAGGTGTGCTATGATGAGAGAATCTGAGGGAGGCTCAGATAACATTGCCCTAGTAGTAATCTCTACTAACATGAACTTCTCCCGTAGGCATTTCCGTTCAAGCTTGACATGCTGGAGTTCGGCTTGGACTTGGTCCAATGCGAAGCCCACAGATGCTACCTCCATACCAAGCTCTGATAAGTGGGCTTCATAAGGGTCGAGTCTGCTGGATGAAGCCATCGACTCCTCTTTCTTCATTAACCATTAACATCTTATTATATCATTAAGAGTATGTTAATATACTTCTCAAAAGATTGGGTCGTTACATTCTTCCCCCCTTAAGAAATTTCGTCCCCGAATTTTATACTTGAGGCCTAGTCGAAAAGGTGAGGGTACATTTGCTTCATTGTTTCCTCAGGCTCCCAAGTCGCATCTTCATATTTATGATTTCTCCATAACACTTTCACAAGGTGGGTAGTCTTTTTTTGTAGAACCTTGTCTCTACGGTCCAAGATCTCCACGGGGTGCTCCTCATAAGAGAGGTCATGTTCCAGTTGTACTACTTCTGGGATCAGTACATGCGAAGGGTCGGTTATGTACTTCCTCAAGAGAGATACATGGAAGACATTATTAACTTGAGCTAGGTTTGGTGGAAGTGCTAGATGATAGGCCACTGCTCCTATGCGATCAAGGATTTCCTAGGGGTCAATGTACCTAGGTCTGAGCATCCCTTTCTTCCCAAACCGCATGACTCTCTTCCAGGGAGAAATTCGAAGGAAGACATTGTCACCAACACCAAACTCCAAGTCCCTTCGATGATTGTCAGCATAGATCTTCTGCCGACACTGAGCAGCCTTTATGTGTTGTTGGATGGCATGAACCTGTTCCGTCATCTCTTGCACGAGATCAGGCCCAAGAAGCTTCCTCTCACTAGTTTCATCCCAAAAAGTAGGAGTTCTACATCGTTTTCCATACAGAGCTTCATCGGGTGCCATCTGAATACTCGAATGGAAGCTGTTGTTGTAAGAGAACTCAACTAATGGGAGGTGTTGATCCCATCCACCATTAAATTCCATTGAGCATAATCTCAGCATACCTTCGAGTGTCTGAATAGTCCTTTCAGATTGGCCATCAGTTTGAGGATGATAGTCCATACTAAAATTCAATTCAGTATTCAGAGAATGTTGAAGACATCTCTAGAATTTTGATGTGAATCTTGGGTCACGATCAGATACGGTGGATAGTGGTACCCCATGCAGCTTTACCACTTCCTTCACGTATATCTTGGCAAGCTGATCCAGAGAGAAATATTCTCGAATAGAGATAAAATGGGTTGTATTTGTGAGACGGTCCACAATAACCCATATCGCATTGTTTCCTTTGGATGTTTTTGGGAGACCAGTTACAATGTCCATAGTGATATTATCCCACTTCCATACTGGTATGGGTAGTGGTTGTAATACCCCCTTAGGAAGTCATCTATCTGCCTTTACTTGCTGACACAGCAGGCACCTTGTTGTGTAATCAGCAATCTCCCTCTTCATGTTATCCCACCAATAATGATCACGAATGTTTCTATACATCTTAGTGCTTCCCGGATGTATAGAGAAAGTAGAGCTATGAGCTTCATCCATCAGTTCTTTTTTTATCTCCGGAATAGATGGGACACATAGTCTTGTACGAAATTTCAATACAACTTCTTGATCAATATTGAAGTCAGGGAACTTCCCATCCTTTACAGCCTCAAACTTCTCCTGCAGCAAAGGATATTCGTTTTTAGACTTATTGATCTTCTATAGTAATGAAGGTTGAGAAATCATTTGGGATGGGGTTGATGATGTTCCGTTCCTTATAATTCCCATGTACAGTTTTACTAGATCTTTAATCAAGGGATCTCCTAGGATCCTCATTGTTGCCAGAACAACAGGGTCTTTCCTGCTTAATGCATCCGCGACCTTGCTTGCTCTTCCAGGGTGATAATGAATTGAACAATCATAGTCTTTAATAAGCTCCAACCATCTCCTTTGTCTCATGTTCAATTATTTCTGTGTGAAAATATACTTTAGACTTTGGTGGTCAGTGTATATATCACAATTCTCACCATAAAGATAGTGCCTCCATATATTTAGAGAAAAATCAACCGCCACTAGCTCTAGATCATGCGTAGGATAATTCTTCTCATGAATCTTCAACTGTCGAGATGCATAAGAAATTACCTTGTCATTTTGCATGAGGACACACCCAAGCCCTTTCAGAGATGCATCGCTAAAAATAATGAATCCTTCTCCGATAGAGGGTGGTGTTAACACAGGTGCAGTAACCAATTTCTTCTTCAGCTCTTGGAAACTTTCCTTGCATTCCTTTGTCCAGATGAACTTAACCACTTTTCGAGTCAACTTGGTTAGTGTATTATAAAGCTATGAAAAGTTTTTCACAAACCTCCTATAATAACCTGCTAAACCAAGGAAACTACGAATCTCAGTTACTATTGTGGGGTGAGGCCACTCCTCTACTTCCATTGTCTTTGCAGGGTCAACCGAGATTCCTTCAGTGGTTATGATGTTCCCCAAGAAAGCCACTTGTTGTAACAGAAACTCACACTTCCTTAACTTCCCAGAGAGCATCTCCTTCCGCAGGGCTTTCAATATAACCCTTAGATGATCTTCATGATCCTCATTACTTAATATCATTAATAAAAACTACCACAAAGTTATCAAGGTAGTCCTTGAAGACTCTATTCATAAAATCCATGAAAATATCAGGAGCATTAGTCAAGCCGAAAGGAATAACATTAACTCATAATGCCCATATCTTGATCAGAAGGAAGTCTTTGGAATATCTTCCTTCTTTACCCTCAGTTGAAGATAACCAGATCTAAGGTCAATCTTGGAGAAGAATTGAGCCCCACGAAGTTGGTCAAATAAATCATAAATTCTTGGAAGAGGATATCTGTTCATCACTGTGATCCTATTCAGTTCTCTATAATCAATGCATAGCCGCATTGATCCATCCTTCTTCTTCACAAAGAGAACTGGTGCTCCCCAAGGAGACACACTTGGTCAGATAAACCCCTTCTCCAACAAGACTTGGAGTTGTTTCTTTAACTCTTATATCTCCACATTTTCCATTCTATACGGGGTATTTGATATCGGTTGAGACCTGGGTACGAGTTCAATGGAGAACTCTACCTCTCTTTCTGGGGGAGGTCCAGGTAACTCCTCAGGAAATACATCCATGTATTCCTGAACAATCAGAACATCTTATATTTGTATGCTCTGTTTTCCTTCTTCATCACCACCGATTAACTCCATAAAGAAAGCTATAGGAGGTGATTCTAGATAGGGATCAGTTAGGGATATCTCTCCTCGGAAGATAACTGTAGGTCGTTCATTCAAGACTACTGAGATTTCCTTACTTATACATTTGATCTTAGCATTATACTTTGAGACCCAGTCCATCCCTAGTATAATGTCGAATTCCATCATGGGAATGACTAATAGATTTGCAATAAGATTGTTCTCACCAAAGTAAACACTGGAGTCTCTAAACACTGTTGATTCAAGGATAATCCCACTTGGATTCTTGACTGACAGCTCTACCTCAAGTAGTTCAGGGATTGATTCTATATTCCTTGAAAACTTGGAGGAAATAAAGGAATGCGTCGAACCAGAATCAAATAAAGTACTTGCTTGTTTTGAGAGGACAACAAGAGTACCTGCTACCACATCATTCAGAACTTCAACTTCAGTTGTTGTGATAGGGAAAGCACAACCATGCTCCCTTGGCCTCTGCTGAGGTTGATGGTGATTCCCCTCCACCGCCCTCGGATTTGGACATTGATTAGCAATGTGACCAAGTTGTCCACACTTTAAGCATGTGACTTCGGGTAGGGACATAACTATCTTTCCTCTGTCGTTAGTGTTGGGAAGCTGAGGCTTCACCTCATTATGACAATTCCGAGCAATATGTCCTCCTCTTCCACACTTGTAGCACTTGCCACTTTCGTTCAAGTAGTTCCCAAAATTATTCTTCCCACATTTATTGCATGTGGTAAGTTGAATTTGCTTTCCACCTCTTCCCTGATCAAAAGACTTCCCTAAACTGGGCTCCAACGATCTCTTCTTTTCATTTGATTTATGAGACCACTGTGTCTCACCAAACTCTAGCTCAACTTTCATAGCACTTGGAACTATTTCTTCATAGCTATCATAGTCCCTATTGGCTATATTCTTCCGCAGATGAGGTCATAGTCAACCAAAGAATCTATCAATATTCCCATAAGGGTCCATGACAAAGCTTGAGGTATAACGGGAAAGCCTTGTGAAGTTCATCTCATAGCTTCCGACAGATTCATTGGCCTTCTGCTTCAGCTCGAGAAACTCTTTCTCCATTCTCGTTCTCATGGAATGAGGGAAATACTTGTTAAAGAATATTCCCCAGAATTCTTCCCACTCCATAGCTTCCATCTCACCTCGTGGCTTCGTGTTTTTGATCAGTGACCACCACTGATCAACTTCTCCCTCTAGGCGGTAAACAACAATGGTGACTTTTTCTTGTTCCGAACAATGATGTACAGAAAAGATCTATTCAATGGAGCTTATCCATTGTTCCACAACCAATGGGTCAGTAGATCCACTGAATTTTGGTGGTCATTGACGCATAAAGTACTCAATAGAATGTTTCTCCCTTCGTGGTGGGATCAGCCTCTCATCTTGATTCAAGTTATTACTCATAACTTCAGTCAGTTGGTTCATCATTCGCATGAATGTTTCCATTACAGCTTCCATCGGAGGGCCGTCAACACATGGTGCATTGCGGTCACCATCTGCACAGTTCCTCATATTTCCCACCATTTTCTAAAAGAATAAAACCCTAGTGAGAAACTTATTTCATTTATGAATCTTTTAACTAAGACTTCATGCTTAGACAATTACACTTCTCTATAATTCCTTCATAATGATTCATAAAAAGCTTGTGATTTTCCAAACATATCCCCCAGGAGTGTCGTAACCAAAAGTGCAGCAAGGCCCATTATCATGCACCAGTTCTCGTTCGAGTCTAGCTCAAAGCGGTGTTTTCGGGTTTTACCCCTATGTACATCTTTGCCAGAGCCGCCTCTACCTACTCGTATCCTGACAAGGATGTATTTGTTTGATAAACCACTTACTCAATATTTTCCAAAATACCAGGAAGTTTTACTATATTTAAACTTTTCTATAGGGTTCTTCCTAAAGTTTTTATATCCTAATATCCACAAATAACTAAACTATCCTTTGATACCAACTATAGCATCCCATCTTTTTATAACATAAACTTTCATTTCATTACACGGAACTGAGGATATTTAAGTTTTATTGTCTTGGAAACAAGGAACATAATACATGAAAACAACATAAAACATTCTTCTTAAACACTTGAAAGGCTTATACTTAAGTTCATACTAGGTTCATTACTTCATCTCATAACCTGGGGACATACATTAAAAGAAAGTGTGAGCAGAAGGCCCAGTAAGGGAAACAAGAGAAACATTTTACATGTGAACTTGAGATACTTCAATAAGGACATGAAAAGAACTTTAAGGCATGAGAAAGAAATAATGAGATAAATCATAATAAAAATAACATTTTTCATAACTTGAAGGTGGGGATGCAACATTTAATATTGGCAATCATTTTGTTTCACCAAGTTCCAGCCCCAAGGTTTCGTTAAAAATTACCAAGGTTATTCACCAAGGCATCGTTAAAATGGTCATCTCTAGAGATTAAGTCTTTACCCAATGCATTGGAGCGCTATCAGGGAACACCCTTAAATTTTCCTTTATTATCATGTGAGCCACATATATCATCATCAATAATTTCATAAACAACCCATATAGAATAAAAGAAATGGGTTTCATTTCATAATCATAACGTTTTAAAAACTTCTTTAAAGACATGATCTTTATGTCACTTTAAACCCACAGAAAGGGAAAGAGGGTTTCATGTATGTAAATCCCAGAATTTAAAATAGAAAATTTTGATATATATGTGAATCTCTCTATAGAAATAAGATCTTTGATTATTAACTTTATAATATAAAATAATTTTGAGAAAAGAGAGAGAGGTACTTTGAGACGAAAAGTCTGCAGCATAACGGCTATGTTTCGGGGTTTTAGAAAACATTGAAAAGAGAGGGGACATGGGTCGAACAATAATAATTGAATCATAAAAAAGTATAGGGACAGAATAAGAAGTATATATGGACATGGTGATTCAATTTCAAGGACATACCATTTTAAATGAAAAACATGGAAGGAAGACAAAAATTATATTTCTCTTATGAAAATTCGGCAGCCTAATGGTGTCACTTAAACATCAAAAAAAATGAATTGAAAAGATAAAATAGGATCCATCATCATATGAACATAAGAGTTAAATATGATAGATATAGAGATAATACCCCAAAATAATTAAAAAGGAAGTTGAATGACTTGACATGAAAGTAGAACTTTGAAAGGAATTAGAAGGGTGAAAGAATCCCCTTAAAATTTTTGCAGCCTAACGGCGCCACTTAAACATTCTTAAAACGATTTGATGAGAGAAAGATGGGGTCACTAATCATATGAACATGAAAATTGATGTAATATTAATATAGAATAACATCCTCCAACATAAGAACATGGAGTATAAAAGAAATGTCATAAAATAGATTACTTGAAAAGAAGAGAGAGGTCTGATCCCTTACCTTAAAACGTGACTCTTGAAACTCTATGGTTTGGACCTTGAGGGATTGGGGGAACCATAGGAGGACTCCATGAGAGGTAAGGAGACCATAACTTCGGTGAGAATGGATTTTTATTCTAAAGGATGAGAGAAGGGCTTGGTATTTGTAGGGAAATTGAGGGGACAAGTCATTAATGTCCAAGGGACACCTCACAAGTGCTTTTCTCAAACCCATGTTCTCTCTCATGATATTTTCCATATTGTTAGGCCACATGGGGCCCCCAAAACAATAATTCATCACCCTGGGCCGGCCAACCCTTAAAATATCTCATGAAATCATCATGACATAGTTATGATGTCATTAAACATACCGAAACCCTAAAACTGCATTTTTACTATTCACTGAAAAATTCATCTTTCTCAGAAAAATCCCAAAATTTCACGTTAACCAAATATCGATGTTCTAATTACATTTATGAACTCCATTTTATAAAAATAATTTTCTAAATATTTTAAATTTAATTTCAAAATAAAAACACTATTCATCGAGAATTCATTTTTTCAGAAAAATCCCAAAAAAATTACCATAACAAAATATTGATGCCCTAAGTTCAAAAATAAAGTCCTTTTTATAAAAATAATTTTCTTATTATTTATAATTAAATTTTTAATTAAAAAACACTATTCACCCAAAAAAACTAATACTTGAATAATAGTTTATGAAACCGTTATTTACCCATTTTATTGAATCACATTACTTAATCAAGGTGTCTAAATTATATCAAAACTTTCTTTGAGTGAAATTACTAATCCATTTAGTCACATTACTAATCCTAAGCGTACAATCACCATTCATAATTTACTATTCATCAAAAATTATGTTGATCCTATTAGACTCCAAATTCCTTACTGAACACTTTTGTAGAAGACCATTTTTTGAAAATCATTACACATCATTAATTATTTAAGGTTTACATAAATGTTTTAAAATATCCCTTTTTCAAAAATTCAGCAATAAAATATATCCTAAAATTATCCGGACAAAAGAAATTCCACAAACATCAATAAAGGAAGAGATGTCAATTTATTCACCCGAAAGGATTACACAAGGAAGCTAGGGTCTCGTCACATAGCCCCTTATAACACCGGCATAAGACCTAAGTGTAAGGTGTGCTATGGTGAGAGAATTTGAGGGAGGCTCAGATAACATTGCCCTAGTAGTAATCTCTACTATCTTGAACTTCTCCTGTAGGCATTTCTGTTCAAGCTTGACACGCTGGAGTTCAGCTTGGGCTTGGTCCAAAGTGAATCCCACAGATGCTACCTCCTTCCCAAGCTCTGATAAGTGGGCTTCATAAGGGTCGAGTCTACTGGATGAAGCCATCGACTCCTCCTTATGCATTATCCATTAACATATTATTAAATCATTAATAGTATGTTAATATACTACTCAAAAGATTGGGTTGTTACAGTTACAACCATTATACCACTCTTTACGATTACACAAATAGTGAAAACATCACTTGTATGTATGTACAATTTACCTTCTCTACGTAGCAATGTAAATTTTTTTCGTCACCATATTACATGGATGGTCATAATTATAATACAAATGAATATATTTTTTACTTATGAAACCATTAAAATTCATAATTTATTATATCATATCATCATTTATAACTTCTATTCCATTGGAAAATGATAATGAGGCATATCCAAACATGCAGACTACCATCTCCAGGAAGCGATGAGATCAATTTTTCATAACCAATTTAAATGTATGATAAATATAAGTCATTTAAAATATATATATGATATATATGATATATATGATCTAAAAATTATCTTGTAATGTTGAATCATTACTTACCATTTTTTTATATATTTCAAAATGTGAAAAAAACATTCATGTTCACGTACTCCCACTCGTCCCCATTAACGGTGTGATTTGTTTTTTCATATCTATTATTTTTGGATGAATATAAAAAAAATTAATATTGAATATATAATATATTTATATATATAATGAATAATTGTCATGTATGATATATTCATGATAAATATGAAGTGATTATTATTAATAAACATACTATACATGAAAAGTGAAGCAGTTGACACCCAAAACAATGATAATAATGAAGCACTGTTAACAAACAAGAAATAAAATTATATAAATAGATACTACATGATATTTTAATCATTTATATGGCTTCATTATTTTATTATAATAATTCCAATTTTATATATAATAGGTTAAATTCACTAATGATGGAAGTCATACTTTTGATTACGAGGATTCCTAAATAAATTTCCTTTCAGAAGGTTTCATTGTTTCATCCATGATTTAATTATATCATGACTATGTGTTAAATTCAATTTTAGTTTTTATGTTTTCTTTACACTTATCTTGTGGGGGTTTACTGTTGATACATGTAATCTCTTCACTGATAAACACTCATTACAATTATATGATATTTGTAAGCGTTTTAATATCAATTTTCAATTTATTGAGATATATTTGGAATTATGCACTTTTTCATTTCATTGTTGTATATATACCTCTTATTTGAGATATTAAACATGAATATATATAATTTACTTTTAATGTTACATTTCTTTTTTACTCATTAAAGGTGTTACATTATTATAGATTACAACGTGGTGAGAAATTATTTTACAATCTCATTTATTTATGATGGATATTATTTTACTTAACGAAATATTATAATACATCCTACATCAACTCTATATATTTTCTTTTCCTATGTATATTTAATTATATTTCTTTTTTTCATAAGAAATTTATTCCATTTTTTAATTGAATTAAGTTAATTAAAATTTATATGAAAATCATATCATCTTTATATTTCTCTTAGGGTATATTTTTATTCTAGTCCATATTTTTTCAAAATTGTTATAAAAAACTACGTTAATTGAATCAAATTATACATTAATGAACCTTTAAGATATCCACGATTTTATGAAATGTATGAAATTTTACTTTTTAATATTTTTATAAGTTTATTTTCAACATTCTATTTAAAAATTAAAATGTGATTTTTTAAATATACCCAATGTTAAAGGATTTTCCCTAAGCCAGAATTGTTTTACTCAATTTATATTATTATAAATGATTCCAATGGATTAATAAATTAAACACTTTAATAAAATCTAATTTGTTTATTATTTTCAGTTTTATATTATTCCCTAAAATACATTATTTTATTAAAGAAAATATATTTTTAATGAATTGGTTGTCATCTTTTAACTCATATTAATATTATGGTCATTAAATTTATTTATAAACAATAACTATTCTTTAATTTTTAGAAACATTAATTCTATTAAATTTTAATATTCATTTGTTTCATGGATATGAATATTTCAAACAAAAATACAATTTGAATATATATTTTTTTACGTAGAA
The DNA here is from genome assembly GCA_963277665.1 of Viscum album. Taxonomy (NCBI): domain Eukaryota; kingdom Viridiplantae; phylum Streptophyta; class Magnoliopsida; order Santalales; family Viscaceae; genus Viscum; species Viscum album. The sequence continues at coordinate 1,686,090,842 of OY728163.1, read as the reverse complement.
TATTATTTGATTGACTGGGGAATATTGATACATTGTATTGTTTACTAAATATAGATACTTTTATGGGGAGTATTGTTTATAAATTTAATTAATAATTAATAATATTAATGTTGAATTGAATATATTGTGATGGGTGGGGACAAAAATTATATATCCCATTGATTGTTTGGCATGTCCCAATAGTCAAAACAGTAGGCTATCATTTTGAAATTAGTCTTTAGTGTATTTATATCCAATGTTTTAAACAATCTTGGAGCATGTTCTTGAGGAAAAATATATCATGATGTCTAATGTAAGGGACCAAACCTCTCTGGTCCACTCCTTTGTTGGAATCTGGGGTTTGAGTTTTTCTGAGAGGTTAATGGGGCTCATTTCATGATTTTTATAAATTTATTGTTTTCCAATGCTAGCTCCGTTTACCAGTGGTTTGGGAATGGGTAGTTGGAGGGGTGACTTATGATTGGTGTCTCACTAAATATAATCTCATTTAATATTGACTCATCGAACGGTGGATCACATAATGGTAGCTCACTGACTGCTGACTTAGCGAACGATGACCTTTCAAATAGTAGCTCAACGAATGGTGACTCATGATTAGTGACTCACCGAACCATAGCTCATCCATTGGAAACACGAATAATGAAAATTCATCCAATGGTGAGTTGTACAATGATGGTTCATCCAATGGTGAGACATTAACTGTGTTTCCAGTTTCCATCTATATTTTCCCGTCGATGTTATTATTGATGTAAAATGCCTTCAGATACTGGTTTTGAGGGATTTAAGGCCGATTCAAATCCCATAACATCTTTCGATGTTTTTATAAAGACCTGTGTTATTTTACGTGGTCAAAATAATTAATCATTTTTATATCCAAGAATGTATCTAAACCAGTACTCCATTCACATTTTCAAAAGATCAATATACCTTCCACATTGTTAATCTATCTTTTATTCCTTGGTAAATGATTCTGAGAGTTATTTATCTAGTAGGAGTCGTACATTTTGACGTATCCATAGATTGAGTTCCCCTTATAGTTTTTCTACAACATTTTCATCCCTTGTTTTTCCGCAACCGAGAAGTGTTGATCCATCATTGATATAAGGAATGTTAAACCTCCATTATTCTAGGTTCCTCAATATTTTTCCTCTTGTTTCTTTTTCAAACATGATGGAATTTGATCTCTATGTTTCTAATGGCGATTTCTCTATTTTTTAATGGTTTTGGTGTCACGGTGTCCTTGGGTGGATGTAATCATTGTGGGGGTGTTGATAGTGATCCATTTCATGGTTCATTATCGAGTGAAGAATGATGAAGAACATTTGAGGTATGGTATTTATTAATTCTATTTTTGATTACATCGAACTGTAACGATTACATGATTTATCCCTCCGAATAGTAATGACATCCACATAATAGTTATTTTAACTAAAATAATGTATTATTATAGATTTTATAGTGATGTAGTTTCTTTATACACTGATAATAATTTCGACTTTTTTTACTAGATAATGTGATATATATTCCTTTTTTTCTTTATTACATTGACTTTGAAAGAAATTCATAAAAAACATAAAGCTACATTTATTTGATAGTTAATTTCCTAAGAGTTTAAGTGTCACAATAATGAATGCAGTTTCTATTGTAAAATGATCATACCAAAATTGATATAGATATTATTGTTTAATTTAATTGGTTTATGATCCTGAGGAATGGTCATTCTTGTTGATAAAAGTATTAAAGTCATGTAAAATTAAATATTTAAATAATTTTTGACAAGTTGATAATCTTGTTTCATAGTTTCCTTATAGTTGGAAACTATGATAATGGATCGATTAATTAAAAATAGAATAAAAGAATGTTGTATCAATAAAATATAATGCCTTTGTAGGGATTGAGTGTCCCAATTTTTTAAAGCCCATGTGTATTGTGATTTGGAGTTGTGAGATCTTGTTTTCTATGAAGGCTAAATTCTTTGTTTTGGGAATGTTCCTAGTTTCAAGGTTCATTTCCAACTCCTTGTGATGTGATTTTGGCCAAGGATGGCTGATCCGAGAGGGATTTTAGGGGTTGTGGTGGTGATAGGCTTAGTATTTGTGTAGTTATTTGATTCATATAGTGTAGAGATGCATCATTTTATGCATGTGGGTGTCTGGGAGTACACTAGAGAATGAGGAATGGATTTTTTAATGGCATTCCTATTGTTATGAATGTTGGATGCATTTTTAATCAATGTTTTTCTTCTTCTTTAATTTCCACACTGTTTGAGGGATCTTGGTTTTCTTCGACTTCTTTCAATAGAGACAAAGAGGTGTGAGTTATTCCAGGTTCATTCTTGTTTAGATTCACATTGATTGATGGGTATAAACTCTTATTATTGGTGGAAAAGACTCAACGAGTATTTCATATACTCACTATGTAGAGAACATTAGGTTTTATATATTGGAATGTTTTCCTAGAATAAATGGAAATATGGAAATATGGAAAATTTAAATGTTATTAATAAATGAATAATTTTTAAACCATGTGGTTGTAGATTGTATCGATACAATACTATGGTTTTCATTCTTAGAAGTCAATGACATAGTTTTTTTAATACTTGTGGGCATGAATCTTTCTCGAAATTGTAATGTGATAGAATTTGGAATTGATAATGGCTAATTAATGGTTATAAAATTAATTAACGTAATGTGTCTATGATTAAAAGGTATAAATTATCCTAATAGAGCACTTAAAATTGGTTTTTTGATTATAGGACATCTAGTATAAGCATTTGGATCCAGTTGTATGAGTGATGTTAGATAAATATGAGTTTAAGAATAGTCATTCCCTAAAGTATGGTTTTGAGTTATATTATATCATGCATTTTTTGTGTTTTATACCCTACTCCACCCTGTCGATTAGGGAAATCAACCCCCTTTTGATTCTGTGCCCTAAGGGGTGGGGGTGTGTTTTCTTCATCATCTCAGTAGCAGGATGGATGGCTGACTGCCCCATTTGACCCCACAATATTATCTTAAAAGTTTCATATATTGATATGTGTGTTTGTTAGTTTTCCCTTTATATGTGATTATAGGGATGTAATGGCTTGTGGTTATTTCAAAAACATAAAATTTGCATATATATTCTTATAGAATACATTTTTTAGATCATGTTTAGGACGTGGTGGCATGATGATCCTTACTCAGTCTATGGACTATGATGGATTGAGTTATAATACATGACATATAATAAATGTTATGCGAGAAGCGGTGGAAAATAGCAACTATGTGGTTACATTTGTTTATGTGGATGGACTGGTGATTTTAACGAGGATCATGTTGTGGTACATCGACCAAGTGTCATCGATAAAGCCTTTTTGGAGAGAGATACTCAGGACATGCAACATTGCAGAAAAGTGGATGACCAGTGGGGATGTGGTAGAGGGGTAGCCCTAATATTATTTATTATATATTATTTTATTTTATGTGATACTTGGTTATAATATAAATGGTGAGGTTGGGAACTTATTATATAAGTTTAGGTGATGAGTTAGTTTTACTTCTTGTTCATTATGCTTTATCATTATCTCTTTAATTCGGCATGAGAGTATAAGAGGAGGATCCTACTGAGTTTACTATTATACAAACTCTACATTTATATGAAAATTTTTTAGTTCAGTTATAACAAGTTGGAGATTAAGATGTTTACTTATAGCTTGTAGATTTTGTAGGATCTGTTCAGGAATTGTGGTCACTTTCGTTTTACATAATTATTGTTCATACAGTTTTCCCTATCAGTTGTAGTTGGTGTAGTTCGACATTACATACATGTAATTGGGTATCATTAAGACTATATATTAAATAGTATTTCTTTGGTGTCTTTCTTATTACTCTCTCCAACACATGTTTCTCTTAGAGTTTAATACCTCCCATCTAAATGTGTATTATATCATTTGTGTTAGCTGGCAACTCGGGACCTACTAGAGGAGGGGATATATGGGTCAGTATCTCTCCTCTTTCATTTCTGTCATAGGAAGGTTACACATTGTGGGGTAGGTTTCTTGACTGAGTGGTATCAACGGTCTGGTTGAGGGAAATGATTGTGTTTGGAGTTAGTCAGAGGTATGGTTTCATGTATTGGTAGGGAAACCATGTCATATATGTTTAGAAATTATGGTAAACACGGAGAATGGCTGAGACATGAGTATTTAGGCCCCCAGGTGATCTGATACATGGCCAATTAAGTTTATAGTGTCTTCTAAACAAGGTTATAATTGTTAAATGGTAGATACCTAGGAATGGATCATGAACCATACTTCTATGCATTTGTGTATGAATTGTTATACCTTGGGATTGTTTAACTAAAAATGAAAAATAATTTTAAAATAATTTTAAAGACCTCCAAATTCTAGGTTTATGATTTCTAACCATTTGTCCTTTTATAGGTATGGATTTAGGTCGAAATCCTCCCTAGTTTCACACAATATATGTCAAGCAGGATGTGTCGTAGGATCTTTACATAGTAGAAGGTTTATTATGATGACCCTTAGAGGATGAAACTCAATTAATTTCAGTGTTAGAGTCTTTATAAGTACAAGGGCTCCATTTCTTTTACAGTCACATAATAATGTTTGGATGAGGTTGACATAGTATTGAGTTCTATCCGTATTTAGATAGAGCACTGGGTGTCATTATTTATGATGATGCTACATGGGGTATCAATAACGTTCGAGTTCTTGTTCCGTAGGGATAGCGAGGACTTGAAAGTATTGTGGGAAATGATTCGAGAAAATATTTGATCTGAGTCTCATTCTTCGACCATAAAGGAGGCCAGTATCTAGGAGTAACCTACCCTTAATTAGGGGATATCAAATGTGTGAGAGTTTGATACCCATTTCAAGAAACTTACAAAGTATGCTTAAGACCAATTCCCATTTTAGGATATAAGGGTGAGGAATTTTTTGGAGGCATTGATTATAGAGGTCCAGCGTCGTGTCACCCCGTTTATATTGATGACATATAGAGAAGTTCCATTGGGATTCGAGGTTACCGAGATAATGTTATCCATAACTAGATCTCCATGACTGTGGACTTTTCAGGGTTCCTCGAGAACCATAGATGTGGAACAAGGTTATCATTTTTTAGAGAAGAAGACTTTCTGATCAGCCGGGGTTGGTCCCAGCCCTTAGTATCTTGTTTATCCAAGGGTGGAATCTCTTGAGCATATCCCAAGGTATCAATTTTTTTTTCTTCTGTGGGCTTAGTTCATAAGTAAAGATATGTCCCATCCTTTCTAAGCAGTCATTATGTGGTATGTGATATGCCCCAGGTTCAATCATTGAGGCAGTTCGAACTGATGTAGCAGTAGTAGGTTGCTCTAGTTTGGGATCATCTATAGAAGATGGGGAATGTAGATGAATAGATCTATGATATTCCCAATCCCTAGAGTGTAGATCATAACCATTAAGGTGTCCCTAATCTAAGTCATGTAGGTCGTTGAGTAGGTCTTCATTTACATCAAGATTTATCATTTCTAGTGTCAGGTGAGCTGATTATCATTCGTGGTACCCGTTTCTTTTTTTCTACTTGGGTGAATGAATTTTTTTATGAGGGATGAAATCCTTCATATCAGCTACAATTTTACATACATTGGGAATATAGTTAGAGATGCATCTTGTTCCCTTGGAATTCACTACACTAGTTAGAGGTCAATATGATGTGATTGATGCATATAGAGACAATTAGCTAGTGTTGGGAAAGCCTATATCATGGGGAGATTTCTTATGGTTAGGAATACAACCATTTAATGTCATCCTCATAATTTATTGGTTTTATTCAGTGGTTGATATTATGGATTTCCTTATGACGAAGGTTTTATTCTTAAATGATGATGGAGATCCAACTATGTTTGTTAGCAAGAGAGACCCTCATATGGGTTATAAGATTGTTCCATCCTTATCATCTTTGACGGCTGAGCTAATTATGAGTTCATCAGAGGTCCAATAGTCTTAATTTCCCATAGCCATGGAAGTATAACTTGATAAATTTCCAGAATTTGATTTATAATTACTTCATCAACATGACATTGAGTTCAGGATCAAGATACATCTTTGTGTTTATCCTTTTATTATGTATACATATAGGATGGTGCCTTCTGAGTTGTAAGAGATACATATAAAAATCAGTGGATATTTTTGTGTGGTTTCATTTGGTCAAGCATGCACCCATGGGGTATCCCAATTTTTTGTTAATAAGGATGATTTAAGTTGGTCGTTGTGTGCTGATTATCGTTTCTCAATCCAAGTGATTGTGAGAAAAATATATTTTTTTTTCCACAGATTGATGACTTATTTGATTAATTAATGGTTTCATGCTGGTTCTTGAATATTGATTTGTAGTTGGGACATCATAATATGAGATTGAAGGGAGAGGATATTCATAATAATGCTTTCTATAGTCATCATGGATATTACTTGTTTGTTGTGATGTTGTTCAGTGTGAATAATGATAAATTTGTGTTAATGGTGTTAATGAATACTATGTTCTATGAGATCTTGAATATGTTCAAATTGGTTTTCATTGATTTCATCCTTGTGTACTCTATGTCCGAGGTGGAGCATTCATTACATATGTATGATATTTTTAGAGTTCTTTGTCCGGAAATACTCATTGGGAAATTGTCTAATTGTGAGATTAGGTTTTTAAAAGTCCTTTTCATAGTGAATGTTTTCTCCAAGTTTGGAGTAGATTTTAACCCATTAAATAAGTAAGTAGTTGTGTCTTGGGAATCCCCATGATAGATGAAGATGTGTGATGTCTAATTGGTATCGTGAACTATCAGAAGATGTTTGTAGCTGATTTTGTTTAGGTTTTCTATCCTCTAACAATGTTAACTACAAAGGATCGTGTGATTTTTTGGACAAAACAATGTCATAAAGCATTATAGTATCTGAATGAGAAGTTTTTCGGTGCTTCGATTCATTATCTGCGAGCATAATGAGTTCATTTTTAGATTTTTATGAAGATTCACTATTGGCCTTCAGTTGTGTGCTAATTTAGTAAAGATAAATCACTTCATATGGGTCTCAGTAGTGGCATCCACATGAATGAAACTATTGCACCCATGATGTTGAGTTAGAGGTAGTGGGGTTTTTCTTGAATATGTAGATACATTACCTCATTGTCAAGTGTTTTCTGGTCTTCACCGACCATAAGATCTTATGGCATGTATTCTACCAACATGTGTTGAACAGGAGGTAGAATCAGTGGATATGGTTCTTGAAGGATTTTTCATAGAAATTATTTTTCAATTGGAAAAGTTAATATTGTCGCCAATGTAGTAAGAAGAAAGTTTCACAGTAATGATGTTCATGAATCTAGTGATTCATATAGAGTAATGGAAGAACATTAAACATTAGATATTGATATGGGAGATGTTTGGGGTAGATGTTATCTTTATCATATGATGGTGTAGTCATACCTTGTGCGTTAGGTGGAATAATCATAGTTAGGGTATCTTGAGGTGGTGTTCTAGAGGGACTGGGTTTTTATGGTTAGGCCCTTCATGGTTGGTCTGAGGATGAGAAAAATTGGGTGTTATTTTTGGGAAGGATTTTTATTCTTTTGGTGATGCGTTATATTTTCCTTAGAGAGTTTTATGATTCCCCCATAGTCATAAATCCGAATGTGACAATGATGTATTCAGTTTTGAGGACTCATTTATGGTGTCCTGGGTCGAATCATGTAGTTTCAGATATTATTTCTCAATTTTATGTCTTCTAGAATGTGATGTCCATGCACCACTTTCTTAGTGGTTTTCTCTAGCTATTAGAAGATCCCCAGGGAATGTGGGAGAACATCTTGATGGAATTTTTTAATATTTTAAATATAATTTATGGAGGGAATAATTCAATAAATGTGGTAGTAGATCATTTGGTGAAATCAACAAACTTTTTAGAAATCAAGGAGTCGATCTCAGTGGAAGGTTTTTTAAGGTAGTATACTATGGAGGATGTGAGACAACATAGTGTCATAGGGATGGTCAATTATGATTGAGATCCTATTTTTACCTCCATGGCTTATTGAGGTCTCTAGCATGATTTTGGTTTTGGGATATTATGTAACACATCATTTCATCCACAGAGATACAGACATATAGAGTGGATCATCCAGGCTCTCAAAGACATGTTGTACTCTGGTGACCTTGATTTTATAGGTTTGTGGAAGAGAAACCTTCCCTTAGTAGAGTTCAATTAAAATTATAATTTCTAGTCCACCCTCATTATGGAATTATTCGAAGCCTTGTATAGACGAATTTTCCATTATCTTTTGTGATGGATTTGGGTTAGAGAGTTAGTAATGCTTGAGCTGGAAGTAGTACATAATACAACAGAGATGATTCAGGTGATTTACTAAAAGATGACAGAATTTAATGATAAATAGAAGCCATATATAGATAATTATAGGATACATATGATGTTTAATGTTGGGGTCTCATTTTTATTGAAGGTAAATCCCCATCATAGGTAGCGATTATTTGGTTATTGAAGTATGATTTCTCCATGACTTATTGGTCCTTTAAAAATGATGGCTCATGTTGGTGTTGTGGCGTACCGAGTATCACTTCTCCCATATATGAACCATATATATGATTTTTTACATGTGTCGTACCTCCTTCATTATCTTCATGATGACACACAGGTCATCGATTAGGGAAATCTTGACGTTGAAGAAGTTGAGACAATCAGTTACTAGCCCATAAAGATCTTGAATTATGAAGAGAATGTGTTACATTGGTGTGTTATTAACATAATTTATTTCATGTGGTTGCACTGTGGCATAGATGAGAGTACTTTGGAACCTAAATTGTAGATACTCCCTCCATACCTAGAGAAATTATATATATATATATATATATATATATATTCATTTTTAATGTTTTCCGTTTTGTGGTTTTAGACCCCATATCATTTATGAGATGACATTCTATTGTTTATTATTGTGAATTTATCCCCTTTGAGATGTATTTCTTATAGGAGTGTGTTTATGAGTTGGTTTTGATTGGCGTGGGGCTTCACATTGCCCCTTGATAAAGTATTTGAGCTCCTATAGTGGAAATAACTTTGATAGGTAACTCAATCGATGGTTGTTCAGACACCTTTTTCTATTTCAACATTGTGTTGGTATTAGATTATTTAGGGTGGTAATAGTATGAGTGGTATTGGGTGTAATATACTAGACCTATCATGTCCATTACATTATTAAATTTTGGTGTTTGAGGTGTTTTTTGAGGTCAAGGAGATTCATTTTATGAAATCCGCAAATATCAAATTTTTTTATGGTAGCTGGTTTCAACTATTAGTCAGGAATGGAGAGTCCGGAGTGGTGACTCGTAAATGGTGACTCGTCAAATGGTAGAACACTGAATAGTGACACACCAAATAGTGTCTCTCTGAATGGTAGCTTACTGAATGATGGATCGCTATATTGAATCTCCTCGAACGGTTACTCATGAATAGTGAATCTCCAAATAGTAGCTCATAAAACTGTGACTCTTCCAATGGTGATTCTTACAATAGTGAATCATAGAATGGAGAGTCGTCCAATGGTAACTCATCCAATAATGACTCGTCCAATTATGATTCATGAATAGTGCTTCTAGTTTCCTACAGTATCACCCCATTGATGTTAGCATTGATGTAAAACGCATTCAATGCCCCGTTTTAATGGATTTAAGGCCGATTAAAATCCCAAAACTCATATCATAATTTTTCTAAGGGATTGGGTGAATTTATATAGTCAAAATGTGTAAAATTTAACAAATTTACTTTTAATGGTAAATCTAAACTATATCTAAACTGTTGCATCATTTATATTTTAGAAAGGTTGAGATAATGAAATTATAGTCCTTCCTTATTTTTTCTCATGTTATGGGATGCATATATTTTTCCACCCATAGGAGTAACACATTGTTTTGTATCCTTGGATCGTGTTCTTCTTTGTGTTTATCCTAATATATGTGCACCCCCAATTTTAATGCAACCATGAAGTGTCAAACAATCTATGATAAAAGGTATGTTCTACCTCTATTATTCTAGGTTCCTAGACCTGTTTACTCTAATTTATCCATTCCATGTGATGGAGTGTGATCTCTATGTATCTAATAATCATTTCTCCATTTCTCATTGGTGTGGTGGTGCAGAAAATTCCTTGGGTGTATGTTGTCATTTTCAGAGAGGTGATCATGATTCATTTCATGGTTCATGCTTGAAAGAATAACATTAAAAACCTTTTGTGGTTGGAAATTCCTTTATTCTATTTTTATTAACATGATAACATAAATATAGAAAGTTTTAACCCAATGGATCGTAATTAAATCAACCTAATAATTTTATAAATTTGATTAAATAATTGGTATTGATCCCATAGCAATGTTCTTACTTTATACCCTAATAACAGTTTTCCTCTTTTATTATAAACATGGTGATATCTATTATAATCCTACATTAGCACATTTATTATGATGGAAATTGGTAAAAAAACATAAATCTGGAATTTATTGAAAATTAATTGTCTATCAATTTAAAGTTTCATGATAATTAATCCAGTAACTGTTGTAAACTAATGATAATAAAATTGATGTTTATATTATTTTTTTACAAAAATGGTTGACAAAACTAAAACATTTTTGTTATTGTTGATAAACTTATTATTGTCTTCTAAAATTATTTTTTTAATTAATTTTTTGTTTTTTGAGAATCTTGTTTCATAGGTTTCCAATAGTTTTAACCTATGATAATGAACATGTTAATTCAAGATGATAGAATATCAATATTTATGAATAAATAGATTTACTTTTATATATTTTGTTTCCCTCTTTTTGTAAAGGCCATGTTCCTTGTGCTTTGGAGGTGTGAGATATCATTGTGTATGAATGTTGAATTCCTTATTTAGGGACAATATCCCTATTTCTATGTTTGTTTCATGCTTATTATGATATGATGTGGGACTAGGATGGATGAGCATGGAAGGATTTTATTGTATGTGAGGTAGGGAGGGATAGTTTTTGTTGTAGAATTTGATGACTAGAGTGGAATTTTTCCTTACATTATGAACATGGCTGTGGGGTAGGACATCAGAGATTGAGGAATGGGTTGAAGTTGGGCTTCCTCAATGTTATGAATGTTGTATTCTTATTAAATATTTTTCATGTTTATATAGTTTACAGTTCCCATTTCTTTTGGAAGTCGTTTCTTAATACTCCCATTCCAGAACAAGTGATGATAGTGGGGTTTTCCACATGCTTTTCTTACTTAAATAACTATGGATGGGTGAGTCTATGCTCATGGTATAGGTTGGAAGGACTCAACAGGTAGATCATCTACTCATCATAATGATCCTTTTGTTTGGTAGAATTGAATGATTTCCTAGAATAGCTGGAAATATAAAAATGTTTAATGTGGTAATATATTGGATAAAGGAATAATTGATATCTAATGGTGTTTGATCTTGCTAGGATGTAATAATGAGGTCATTATTCTAGGAAGTCATGAAATCTATTTGGTTATTAATAGAGGACATGGCTCTTTTTTGAAATTATAATATGATGGATTGTGGAATTAAAAATTGTTAATTAATGATTAAAAAATTGATTAACGAAAAGTGAAAAAGATAAAAAGTGATAATGAAAAATAATATAGCTCATTCAAATGGTTATTCTATTATAGGATATATATTCTTAGATGTTTAATCTGATAGTCTAAGATATGATAGATATAGTTGATTCTAAAATGATGTTTCTTCAATATTTTGGTTGTGAGATATATTATATCATACACAATTTGTGATTCTATAGGAAACTACATTCAGTATGTTAGGGATAATAGAACCCAAACAATTCTACGCCTGGGGTTCATGTTTGTTTTCTATAACATCTCAGTTGGAGGATGGATAAAGGACTACCCAATTTTTCCATGTACTAATCTCTTAGTAATTTCTTTTTTTGGTATGCATAGTGGTTAGTTTTCCCCATATATGTCTGTAGAGGGCTGTACTAGATTGTAGATATTACACACATATATATTCTAGATATATATTCTTATGAACTACTCTACATATAACATTTATAGGCTGTGATGGCTTGAGGATCCATACTCAGGTCATGGGATGTGATAGATCTATATATTATAATAGATGTATGATACACTTTATACGAGCTGTTGTGGCTCATAAAAATTGCATGGCTAATGTTGGTTACATGGATGTGGTGGTGAGTTTCAGTAGGTGGATGTTTCGGTGCTTCACTCAGGTGTCATTGGGTTGGCCTTTTTGGAGAGAGATGCTCAGGCTGTATGATATCTGTGAAAAGTGGAAAACCTATGGAGAAGTTTTAGTGTGGTAACCATGGTATTACTTATTATATAATATGGTATTGTAAATGATAAATGGTTAGAGAATCCATAGTGAGGCTTCAAACATATTGTACCTATTTAGGTGATGATTTATTTACACTTTTTGTTTCTTATGCATTAACATGATTTCAATAATTTTTCACAACAAGATCTACGGAGTATCTTATTGAGCATAATATCATATTAAACTTACATTTATAAAACAAAATTATCATGTTAGTTACATTGGGTTGGAGATAAGGTTGGTTACTATTGGGTTTCATGTATTTTCAGAATGGTTCAGGCATCGTGGTCTCTTCTGTTTTTCTTTCGTTTAGTAATTTCGATCTTTTGTTTCATTTGTAGTTGTTCTTACATGATATTACATACATGTACTTGGGTTTCCTTAATAATATGATATGAAAATTACTTGGTTGGTGCATTTAGTATCCCCTCTTCTACTTGTGTTTAACATAGAGGGTAATTCCTCTCATTTTCTTGTTTATTATACCCTCAGTGCTAGTCGCTAACATAGGCCTACTAGAGGTGGGACTCAGGGGGTCACTATCTCTATTCTCCCATAACAGATAGAGGATTGGTACAATTTTTGGAGATGGGGTCATAACATCATAGATAATAATGTATTGTGTTATTAATTTCATTCATTGAGAATTCATTTATTAGTATCTATGATATTATTGAATTGATATTAGCCATGAAGGAATATCTTACTAAAGTGATTGATTAAATGGAATGACTTTTCAATTATTTACCTTCCCATATTGGTTTAACTTTATTTAATCACGATACCTTTAATTGTATGTAACCCTTACAATGTATCTGATATCACCCTTTAATTTTCTCCCTTTCCCCATGGTATATGGAAGTAATATTTGAATGGATTCAAGGATGAAGATTTTTTATATTACTTTTGTTTATATTTTATTTTTATGGTAATGGTACACTAATGTATGTATATAGTTTACCAGTTCAAATAAAATTTAATGTCTATTGGTATGATATCACTTTTTTCTAGTACATAAGTAATAAACTGACCATTGACTCTAGGATTTTAAAGACCCGATCATAAACATTACATAATCCTATGTTTTTATACATGAAATCATATTTTTTATTCCTTGTTACATTTTAGTAATATAGTTTTATATAAATTGTTCATTACTCTAATATAATAATCTTATATAATACAATGTTTTTACTTATACTTATTATCCTTTTTCAGATAATATATTTGTTTTCAAAAAATTAAAAATTATTTATATTCCTAATTAATCCTCACAACATTAAACATGAATTATTATTTTCACTTATACATTCTTAAAACCATTGGAAATAATTTTTAAATATGGTATAGGAACAAAAATATCAATAAGAGACATAAATAGTAATGAAAAAAGAACCATGTTTGTTTATAAACACTTATAATAATTAATCATTTCAAATTAACCATTATGGATCAATATAATAATTTTTCGAGAAAAGGAATTAACTTATTTCCCAATAATTAAAAAAATCGTAAGAAATGTTAATGTAAAAATAAGAATCATAAATGTATCTTTATAGTCATTAAATACTCAAAATATATTCTTCTCAATTTTACACATTAAATAATTAAAAAGTAGCATATAATTTCAATTAAACAAAAGATCAATATCTTCCCTTGAGAAATAATAATATTTAATTACAAACGAAATAAAAAATAGGTAATAATTATTTTAACATTGTTCAATAATTTACATATAATAATTACAAATGAAATTACTAATATGATCAAATTCTATATCCAATATGGTAGAGGATTATCATGGACCCATCCATCCTTAGTTTATAATAGAACCACACTGACCAATTTAACAACATAACCAACCATCCATGGTTTTCAATGGAACCCAATATCAATGACACAACCATCATCATCATCAATTCTAAAGAACCATAACATAATTATAAAAATGGAAGCTTCCATTTACATTATTTCACTCAAGAAAATAATCTTTTTCACTGTTAAAGAAGAATTTCTTGACATTGAAATATAATTTACATTTTAAAACCCATATTTAAATTAACCATGACATAGGGAAGGAAGGTTTTTAAATATAGATAACATAAAATCATAAAAGGTTTTAAAAATATCAAATAATTTTTTAATATACTGAAAATTCATTTTAATCCTATACATTAAAATTTATCATTTTTTGATTCATAGTGAAAGTCAAAACATTCCATATACAATACATAAAAATTTTAATTTTTAAAAACTTGAATCATTGTAAAAAATATAAATAAACCATACCTAATTATTCATTCAATTCAATATTAATACATATATAAAATATATTTCAAATTTATGGAAATGTAAGAAAAATATTTTAAAATTTTTTAAATCATCTAAAATATGGTTTCACGTTAATGGTCTCTTTCCCTTGAATTAGAATAATTTTTTTTCTTCCTTTTAGAGACCTGATCCCTAGTTTCTTGAATCCAATGCCTTACATCATTATATATGAATAATAAAAAAAGGAATCAGTATCCTGAATGAATGAATAGTTTGGTTGTTTTTTAAAAATATATTCAAACTTATTTTTTATATTACAACCTTTAAAGGGAAAAAATATAGATAACTCAATTAGAAACATCCATAAATCATTGATTTTCTATAAAAGTTATTAAAAATTTCCACATTCAATGTTTTTTGGGATAATAAACCATATTATATTGGTGATCTCAGATGTTCAGTATGGATATCAAATATAGTGAAAGCTATCTTAAAAATTAACCATAAATAATGGTGAATTACTAAAATCATAGGTCAATAAAATATAATATTGAGAATAAAATGGAAGGATGAAATGGTTAAAAAATATTCTTTAATAAAACCTAAACATGGATATTCTACATGTATAATGAACTCATGGAATATCAATTAAAGTATACTTAATGAGGGATTTCATAATGTCAGACATCCTAAACATAGCATCAAGGCCTCATCCACTACACTATGTAATACGTAACAACCCTATCTATTTTGTCTCATGATACCTACTGATGCATCAAGGGGATATAGAGGGACACAATTGTCACTTAATAAGTCTAATTAATAGAAAATATGAATTGGTATAATCATAATAAACACATACATATGAAATTTAAATTACATTCCCCAATTTATAAATAGAATCACTAACAATTTGGATTGTTGTGGTTAATGATATCAAAAAGACACATACATTGTCAAACTAAACATGAACCATTTAATAAAATATTTTAGAAGATATAAATAATATATGAATCTAAATAAGCAAAAATATTCAATATATGTGATGAAATAATTCAAAATAATCAAATAAAACCATCGATAAATTTTTGATAAAAAACCCATTTTAATTTGAAAATAAGTGTTATTCTGGAAAAATAATTTTTATTTGTCTTTATTGTTTTTATAAAACCAGAAATTAATAAATATTTTTTTCATGATAAAATTAGCGAGTTATGAAAAATAATATAGTCTTAAAATATATTATTTATGGTATTAGAAAATGGTAATGAAATCCAGAGGTTCCCTATAATAGGGGTTGCGTATCGGGTAGAATTGAATAGGAAACCATATAAAACATGTATTATCCAATCAATCCATGATAATATAATTTTAATAAAATCATGAATAATAATTATATAAAAATATAACTAATAATAAGTATATAAATATAATTAAGAATTACATTTGTGTATAAAGGGAGAAATCATGCCCTGAATGAAAAGGGAGGTTTAGAACGAAAACCATCACCTTATGTCTGAATTTGTTTTTTGATGACCTTAATATCTTGGATAATCCAAATAAAAATATCAATTAATTGATATTTTCCCATTTAAATATTTATTTGAATAATTATATTTTTATTAAGTTCATTTTTGGCCTTATATATTACATATATAGTTTAATTTCATCATTACAGAGAATTCATTTTCGTTGTATTCATGATATGTTCACTTGTTTTTAAGCAATCGAGTTATTGTAAAATGGGTTTGACTAACAAAAAATGGGATTACATGTTATTAATGAGCATAGAAATGTGTAATTGGTCTTATATATTTTCTTTTACCATGATATGAGGATGAATCATTAGATAACATGTTAATGTTATTCATTTAGATTGATTTATGATATTTTAGAGAACAATGAAAACATATTATATTATGATTTAGTAATATGTAAATAAAATAAAACCATAACATAGAAAGGGTTATAGTATGAATTTTATAACTTTTATAAACCATTATAATGGTTTTATGAATAACCTTTTATATAGTTATGGAAAATGAAAACATGTAATGTATAAAAGTGATGAAACAACACCTCACATACAAAGATTTAAAAATTTGAATAAAAGGGTTAAATGTATTGAATTGATGATTTATTATTACATAAACATAAATATATTAAATTATAAGTATGTTAATGGAGTTATCATAATATTTGGATGGCTGGGAGGTGAGGAGAGAATATAGAAATAAAAGAACATAAAAATGAATTAAAAGAACAAGAAAGAGGTTTTTACATATTAATTTTCTCCTCCTTAAGAACCTCCCTAGGGAAAAGGATTTGGTGTTCTATTGAGGCAAGAATACTCTATATGTTTGGGAGAGTCTTGAGAAGTGCATTGGGAAGCAATTTGACAAGGCTCAATGCTTGGATGGTGTGATGATAAGGTTTGGTATTTATAAGGGAGGTGAGGGGTGTTTTTTAATATTTTTTCATTTGCTTATTATATTTGGGAAATATTTTAATGAGATTGAGATTTAACACCAAATATATTAAAATAATGAAAGATAAATACATATTAGTTTCTTTAAACATCCATACTAGACCTATTAATAAATAATTTATGTATTATCATTTTATCATAAATTATCATATATTATTTTTCACACAGAAATCATGTATTTTAGAATAATACCAAAAATAAAATCTATACATTTTTGGTTTTTCAGAATTCAAAAAATGAACTACATTTTATAACAAAAAATTTCTAAATATGAGAATTTTATTTTTGATAATTAAAAAAAATTTACTCAAAAAATATTGATTTTCAATTTATAACTAATTTTCTAACAATATGAATATTGAAAAAATTCAGCATAAAATTTTATAAAATTACAATGACAACCAAATTATAATTTATTAATAAATTTTATGAAAATAATTTAAATTTAATATTATTTTTAAAATATTAAATTGTAATAAAAAATTTATGACTTACATAAACACCAAAACAAAATTAATAATATTTAAGATATTAATTTACTTATAATATGATATAATTATATCATACATTCAAATATAACTTGTCTAGGTTTTATTTATACATTAATTGGTGATTTTACTATTTATTTCTCATGATTACTATTCATTTGGGTCATATTACTATTCATATTTTCAAGTTACTATTATATGAGTATGGGTTCCTAATATTCACGAAATACCTCTTAATTCATTAATTATTTATTTTTAGTTTTTTCATTTGTTTCTATAAGAGATTTTATGGGATTTATACTATAGAAAACAATCATAAGAAGGGAAATTTCATTTATTGAAGTCGTGGTCATTACATTCTTTCCCATAAAAGAATTTTCATCATCAAAATTTCAAGAATTTCACCTTCTAATTGTTTTTGGTAGTTCATAATCATAAGATCCTTATAATCCCACATTTACTCTTCAATTTTATGATTTTAGAAAAATAAATTTAATGTCCTAGTTGTTTGATTTCTCAATACATATTCTTTACTGTCTAGAATCAAGATAAACTCTTCACAATAAGATAAATTAGGTTCTAATTATATTCCTATAGAAGTTAGCACCTGTAATTGGTCTAGGATGTACATCCTTAACAAAGATTTGTGGAATAAATTATGTACTTTAGTAAGGCTTGGAGGCATTTCTAAATGATAAGACATAACTCAAATTATAACATGAATTTCAAGAGGACAAATGTTCATGGGGATTAGTTTCCCCTTCATTCCAAATATTTTAATATAATTCCATGAAGATACTTTTAAGAAAACATGATATCTGACTATATATTCCAAATAGTCTATTTTTTATCGACATAACTCATTTTCCTACATTGAGATACATTGATATGGGTTTGAATAGTCTTTATATTTGGTGTTGTTTCCACCACAAGTTTTGATCACAAAACATCCTTTCAAAATCATCATCCCAACAAGTTGGTGTATAATATCTCATTCCATAAAATCCATAAAATTGTTCCATATGAATACATTAATGTAAACTATTATTTTAGGAAAACTACACAATAGTGAAATAATGATCCCACATATCGTGATAATAAATTTATCCTGATCTCAACAAGACTTCTAAAGATGGAATTGTCCTTTCTGACATCCCGTTAGTTTGAGGCAGATAAGTAGTACTCAAATAAAGCTCAGTAGCCAATTCTTTATAGGGTCTTTTCCCCAGTGTTAATGTAAATTGTGGATCCCAATCAGACACATTTTTTAGAGGTTCTCTTATATTTCTTCTAACTTCATTAATATAGATTTGTAGGGGTAATCCCAATGGATAATATTCTCTTATAGTGTATAAATGTGGAGATTTGGTATGTTGACGAATAATTACCCTTTTGTATCATTATTTCTTGATGTTTCATGTAGTAAAATTAATAAAAACATGGTTCTATCCACATATTTCCATTTATGAATAAGAAGAGGTTACATGAATCATCTAGGATTTTATCCTTCATCATTCACTTATTGATAGTCTAGATATATTGATACATAATTATCAATTTTCTATTTTATTGTATCCCACCAAAAATGTTCCCTTAAATCTATTGTAAACAAACTTCTATCATCTTTTATTAAAAAATTAAAGCTATTCAAATCATAAATAAACTCCCATTTTAGTTCGAGTAGAGAGAAACAAAAATCCCATTCTAGAATTTAATAATTCCATATCCATTCATGAATTTTTTCAACTTCCAATCATTAATTAAATAAATTTTAATCCCTTCTAGTAAAGATGATTGGGAAAATAAATAAAAAAGTAAACATGTTTCACCTTATATGATACATTCCATATACATCTTATCTAGATACACATATATATGGTTCATTCTAAACTACCTTTTGTTTATAACACCATGATAACTCCTTCTCTGAGCATCTGCATCCTCATTCTCCTTCTGTTGGTAGTTGTGTGTTGACCAATCCTTATCATTGAGTAGTTATAGGTATATCCTTTTCCTCTTGTTGAGTTCATTCAATGAGAAGTTATATTCCATGATATTTTGATCTATAACTCTTTATCATCTTTCTCCATAGATATTGTGTATCAATATGATCAATAAAATGATTATAGATAATAAAAAAATCCTGAGTTGGATTGTTATGTTCATGATTTTTTAACAGCCTTTATGCATAAGTAATAACTCTATCATTTAGAATATTTATAGACTGGAGTCCTTTCATTTCCACATCAATATAAATACCTTAGCCAATATTACAAGATGGTATAGTCCTGATCAGATCATTCAATAGTCTCCTACTCAATTCATCAAAACATTCATCACATTCTATTGTCCATACACACTTATCCCCTTTATGAGCAATCTAAGATAATGGTTTACCTAGTCGGGTGATGTTCTAAATGAAACGGTTATAATAACCTAAAAAACCCATAAAATTACATTCCATGGTTATGTTTGTCAGTGTAGGCCACTCCTGAATTAATTTTTTATTGACGGGTTCAATTTTTATTCCATCATTGATGAAAATGTAGAAAAGAAAGGAAATTGTCTGATTCTATAATTCAATCATGTTAAACATCCCATATAACTATTTTATTCTAAGAGTATCCAGATTAAATAGCAAGTGGATCTCATGGTCCTCATATATTTTAGAATATTTCAAGATATCATTAATAAATACAAAAAACAATTATTCAAGTTATTCGATGAACATTCTATTCATTAGATCCATAAATATATAGGATTCATAAGTTAGTCCAAATGCAATTTCTGCATTCTCATAATGTCCATACATTGTTCGAAATACAATAATTAGAATATCATCCTTCCACACACAAAACTGATGGAATCCATATCGAAGGTCAATCATTGAATATAATTTATATCAATGATGTTGATCAAATAGACCATCAATGTTAGGCGGAGGATACTTGTTCTTAAATGTAATAGCACTAATTTATCTATATTAAAGGAACATTGTCATAGATCCATCATTATTCATGACAAAGAGAACATGATCTTGCTATGGGGAAATACTACTGAGAATAAATAATTTATCACTCAATTCATATAATTTTTTTTCAGTTCTATTAATTCCATAGTATCCATTCTATAGGGAATCTTTAAAACTAGTCTTTTCCTATTAATAAAATCAATAGAGAACATAACTTTTTTATCTGGGTTTTGGTAAGGTAAATCCTTTGTGAATACATCAATATATTATTTCAAAATAGGTAGATTTTGAATTTGATGATTTATTTCTTCATCTATAGATGATGTTTTATCTTACTCCACAATAATTTATTTAATTAGATATTCTATGTTTGGATCTAGATAAGAATCGAATGATGTGGTTTCATCATTTTAGATAAGGGATTCCACATACTCCTCATCAATCATAATTTCCAGAATATTACTGTGAATTATGGATTCATATTTTAAAATATATTCCATAATATGGATTATGTCAATGTTAATCATAGGTTATATTACAAGGTCCGAAACAAAAGAAAATTTATATGTTCTAAATGGGACAGACCAACATATCTTTTTTCAATGACACTTTTCAAAGGAGTTTTGACTAAAAACAATTATTAAATAAAAATAAAACATTAAAATATTTTTGTAGAATTTGGAACATATTATAATAATTGATGATAAAAATATAATAAATAATTGGATTAGTTTGAGGAAATTATTAATTTACTTTCCACCAAATCATTAGAACATCATTATCAGCAGTTGTGACTATATATGTTTCACCTTTCCCCAATTTCATTCTTTGGGGAAAGAATCCTTGAGGCATTGTACAATAATTTTCATAATGGATCATCTCTTTTAAATAGTTGCACTGAAAATTAGTATATTTGTTCTTTTACATGAAAGAATGGGCTTGATGTCCTTTCCTCCACACTTGTAACAGACACCCAAACTCTTCTAGAAAGTATTTTAGTGTTTCTTCCGAACATATTTATAGACTAGAAAGTTAATTCTAAACTTTTTCCCCTTTTCCATATTTCCTATTACAGAGTGGTCTTTAGCCCTCTTTTTCTCCTTTTTCCTAAAATTTCATAATACATATAGATTTATGATTCTGTCTTAACGAAACATGACACTATATCTTTATAAGATGATAAGTTTTAGAAGACTAGTTCACTTGAATGGAATGATTTTAAAACATAAAATAAATAATACATATTTCTACTTAAATCATATATACTATCTATGTCAGGAACATTTAATAGTTTAATGTTGTATTCATACTTTGAACATTTTTATAATCCTTCTCTCATAGACTGAAGAGTTTCCTCTACATAATCGCTCATTGATTCAGAGGAAATTTCATTCCTAAGAATATTTCAAAAAAATATCTCAATTCCACATTTTTAATTTATTCTTCCCAGTTTGGGTTTTGATATAAGGACCAAAATTGATCTATATCCCCCAATGGATAATAGACTACAATGATAGCCTTTTCGATTTTATTACATCCCAAAACATGAAATATCTTCTCTATGGAAATTATCTACTTTTTTGGTATAAATGCCTTTGTAGTCTTATTAAATGAGAGAGGATGTTTCACATAATTAAATATAACATTTCTACTCCACATCGTGGATCAAGATTCTCCATACGGGTAAGGTTATTATACATCACCTATGTAGCCTATCCTAGTATAATTATATGTTTCCTAACATCAGTCCAACTCCAATACTGATATCATTATCTTGTATAGGAGTTCAATCCATACATAGTATACATGAGTTGATATAGATTTTATTCCTTCATCGTGGTGTCATATCTAAATAATTGCACAAACTATATTAGGTTATGAATCATAATATATATTATCAAACTAGTAGAATACATAACCTAAATTTATATAGTATGCATTTTTAATCTCATAATTAAAAACATGGTTTCATTAGGGACATATATAATTTTATATCCTTCATAATGGTTTTTAAACAATATATTATTTTTACTATGAATATCCCCTTTGAGTGTCAAACTAGATGCATAATAAGGCATGTCTTCATGTACAATGATACTCCGAGTCAAGACTGAGACACATTATCGATGTTTCTATCCCAAGATATAGTTTTTCTATAACCACATCCTCTTGTAGTATGTAGACATGGATTTATTTCTGGAATGATTCACATGATCAATAATATAACAAACCTTCTAGTATTTTATTATATTTGTATCCTTAATGTCTCTATTAGGGTCATGTTCCCTAATCAATGTTATCAAAATCTAGTTTCCAATGATTCTGCAAAACAGTTGTTGATACAAATTGTAGAGTTCCCAACCATGTTTCCCAAAACTAGTGCCTTAAATCATTAAATTTTCAGAATAAAAAAGGATTTAATATCTTTATGGTAATAATGGTTTGAAAATTCTTTAAATTTATATAATAACATAAGTTTTAGATCAAAAAGTTGAATGGAAAAACAATATAGAAAATATCACTAGAAACATCTATAACTACAAGATTATATATATAATTCATTCATAATATTCATCACTACGTCCTAAGGGAAAAAAATAATAAAGGGATGAGTTTAAATGGTTTGCAATGTTATGAAATATTGTAAAATATACTATAATGATACATAATAAGGCAGGATTAATAACTAAAATCATTGGTTAATAAAAGTTAATCTTGAGCATAAAACATTTAATAAAAGATGATTAAATAACTCCACAATGATACATAACCATGGAGAATATAAAATTTCAACGATCACATGGTCTATCCATTAATATATTAATTATTAGGTTTTTTATAATACCATACATCATTAACATACTGTGAAGGCCTCGTCTAAGACACCAAATATAATGTGTAAATACATTTCATGGTTGTCTCAGGAGACATACCGATACATCTATGAGTAATAGATGGCCTCTCCTATAATGTACTAAGTCCAATTAATTATTACTTTAAATGGGGGTAAACATAAAAAAACATATAAATATGAAATTTAAATTTCATTACCCTTTCATTAAACATAATTACTAAACATTCTAAGTAGAATGGTGAATGGTATCAAGATAGCACATCTGTAGTAAAATTTATCATAAACAATTTAATTAAATATAGTGGATGATAAAAATAATAGTGATAGATCGATAAAACATAAAATTAAATAGTTGTGTTAAAATAAATTAAAATTATCTAATAAAATCATTGATAAATTATTGAGATAAATCCCCGTTTATCTTTACAAAGATTAGTATATTTGGAAGAATTATTTTTATTAGTCAATACTATTTTTATAAAACCATAACTGAAAAAATATTGTCTTTAATCACAATGTGATTATTTTAATAAAAATAATGTTTTTTTAAAGAGGACATATATGTTACATGAAAATGGGTATAAATTCAAGATGTACCCCTTAATAATTCTTGCATATTGGGAAGAATTGGTAAGAGAACCTTATAAAAACGTATTATCAAATAAATGAAAGAGGAAACAATATTGATATATTTTTGGAACATATGAAAATAATTTAGAATAATTATTTAAAAATTATAAAGAATTGTATTTGTGTATATAGGGAGACAGCATATCCCGAATGATTATGGATGTTCATGAAAAAAACACTGATATTGTGTCTGAATTTTTTTTAGATGACCTTGTTTTCTTAGATTGTAAAATTATGTAAATTATATAAATTATTTTTTATAACGTTATACATTTATATTATTCATTTTAGTTTTATATTAATAATTTATGGGCTTATTGATGAGTTATATAGTTCAATTTCAATAATATGAAGCACTCATTTTCTTGGATATCATGACCGGTTGGCTATTTTATATGTAACAAAGTTAATGTTAAATGGGAATAATTTTACAGAATTTTAATTACATATTATTAATTAACAAATATATATTTAATTAGTCTTATATATTTATTTGTTCTCTTATCCGAGGATGAATAATTAGATAACATGTTTATGATATTCTTTTATATTAATTTATGTAGTTTTATATCACAACAATCTATTTTTTTTATTAGTGAATAATATATAAAAATATAACATAAAGATCAAAAAAAATTTGTTAATAAACATATTAATTTATGTTTCATCCATTAAAATGGTTTTCTAGATATCCTTTAAAATGATGATTGAAAATGAAAATGTGTTCACGTTAAAGGTTATGAAACAATACCTCAGAGACAACGTTTCTATTTTTAGAATAAAATAGAGTGGATAAGGGGCTTGATGATGGGTGATTATATTACAATAATGATATTAAATTATATGTAATTTACCTTGGTTATCATAACATTTCGTGGAGGGGGAGTTGAGTATCCAATAAGAAAATAAAATAACTAGAAAATGAATTAAAAGAAAATGAAAGTGGGTTTTGCCTCTAGAGTTTATCCTCCATGAGAACATCCATAGAAAAGTGGTGTTGGTATTTTGATGAGAAAATGAGCATGTAGATTTTGGGGAGAGTGTTGTGAATATTATTTGGTAGAAATATGATATGTATCGATGCTTGGAATGTGTGAGGATACGGGGTGGTGTGGAGTAGTTTTTATAGTGGAAGAGAGGGTGTTTTTTGAATATTTGAATCAATTTTTTTATGCTGGATCAATACTATAAATAGATTTATAATTATAACAAATTAGATTAAAATACTAAATGGGAGTTTTATATTATGTTCATACATAATACATACATCCCCCATGACTCAATATATTTTTTATTTAAATTTTATTTAAAATTATCATATTTTTCTATCTACATAAAAAACTAAATTATATATCAAAAATCCCAAAAATTCACTATAACCATTTATTCACATGTATAATTGAAAAATAAACTCCATTTTATGATTTTGTTGTCAAAACATTTGAAATTAAATTTCTAATTAAATCCTTCATTTACTCAAAAAATAAGGACTTTAAATTTATAAGTGATCTTATAACACTATGAAAAATTAAATAATGTCTAATAAAATTATCCTAAAATCAAAAGACAAAAAAAATTAAATTTAGGAATAGATATTTTAAATTTGAATTATATTTTAAATAATTTTATTAATTATAAAATTATTATAAAATATTTATGACTTTTAAATATTCTAGCACTTAATTAGTAATTTTAAAAATAATCATTTACTTATACTATGATTTAAATATATCATATTTTAATTTATAAGAAGCCTAAATTTTATTTAATTTCTCATTGCTGATGTTAGTATTCATTTGAATGATTTATTATTCATATGTTCATGTTACTATTTCATCTGTATATGTTCCTTAACTTCTAAAAATACCACTTATTTCATTCATTATTCATTTATAAATATTGATTGTTTTATATAATGTATTTTATGTGATTAATAATGTATAAAGAAAATCATAAGAAAAAGAATATCATTGATATAATTCCATGTCATTACATTCTTCAATAATTAAAAAATGACAATTATATAACCTATTAATAACATATTAGTTTTTTATTATTCCTTTTTTTCTTTATCTATGACCATTACCTATTATTTAATCAATTGAATTCACATCACATAAATTTTATGATATTCAGTTCATATGTCCTAAATGATTTCGGTTGGTTAATTTTGGTCAAATTAGTAATTATATAAAAATCTACAGAATATTAATCATAAAATAATATTTATATCAAAAAATAAATTATTCATTTAAAAAAAATATTTTTAAAATGATTAAGAATAATTCATTCTGTTATAATCACTGATATGGTATTCCATATGTAAAAATGAAGAAGATTTCAATTTTTCAATGATCATTATAGAAAGATGGTAGTTATTATTTAAACTTTTAATATTTATCATAATAAAATATAAATCATATTATTTCGTTAAATATAGTTTTATGTATCTTCTATGTGTTATAGTGAGGAAAAGTAATCACATAACTTAGTCTATGATATATCTTATATATTCAAATGAATCATGTTGCCATAATCTAGTGAATATAAAGTCACCAAAATAGATAATATATTATTTATCCAATATGAAAAATATTTAATGAATATTATACATATAAATTAATTCCATTATTATAAATATTCATGAGAGGCAATGATGGAAAACAAATTACATCAGTTTGTCAGTTTATAGAACATTGTATTCATGAATAATGGTTCCACTTCCCATTTCCTGTAAGAGGATATGGTTGTAGATTCTTCCATTAAAAATTAAAAAATTTATTTATGTGATACAAATATGGTATTATTTTAGCATGTTTGAGTAATAATTGAACAAGGATGAATATGAATTAGTACCAAAAACTCGTTGTAGAACTCAACCTCCTCTTTGGACACCCACTTATGATTTAAAAAAATATTTTTGAGTTTATTATTTGATAAATCCAAGGACTCTATAATATGGTGACAGATGTATGTAATGCTTTTGGGAATGGATTTGATAAACTATAAAACGTTTTATGTCTGAAGAATAGATAATATGGGTCTTCTTTTTATAAAATATTGTAGAGTCACTTTTGGAATCCAGAAATATTAAATTAATATAAAATAATTGTTTTTAAATTAATGCTATTTGATTACAGTTGAAGGTGATATATCGTTGATTTGAAATGGACTCATTGAATACAATTTGGACAATTTTATATAAGTTATTTACCATTATAGTTTTATTTTATCCCATTGTAACCCCTATTCATGATTATCATGATTACAATATTTTTCCTCATTAGAAGTCAATATAGTATATATAAAATATCATAAATTATCACTACTGACAATTTAGAAACTATTCCTTTAACATGAAAATAATGCCAAAAATAAAAATATGTAATTCAAATATAATCTTTAAAAATATCCCTATTATGTTTTATTTATAATAAAATTTCATGTAATATAAAATTTCATTCATTTTATATTTATTAAAATATTTTTAAAATCATATAATTTATTATTATATTAATTGAATTATTATTGTTTTAGCTTTGCATAAGCTATTAACATATATATTTGGTAATATAAAATTAATAGTAAATTATCAATATATAAAAAGGAATTTTAAATTCAAAATTAATATTTATAAAAAAATATATCCTTTATTTATTCATTTTTAGAAAATTTAGACATAATAAATTAAAGACAATGATATTTTTAAATTTTCATAAATAAAATAATACTATGTTATGAATCTTAGAAAAATACGAAAAATTTCCTATATTATAATTTTGGATGATTAGGGATGAAATATAATCATCCAATAAAATTAAGGGACATGGTAGGGTCATGTTTTATACTGTATCAATTTTATAAGCCTTTATTATCCCAATTTATCTTTATAGTGGTAACAAATATTGACTATTGATATTATTCATAATGACCAATAATAACCAAATTTGGATCTCATGATTCCAAAAACGTAATTTATTTAGTTAATATTCATTTTAGAAATTCTACTAATTAAATTTAAAATAATCATTATAAAATATGATGAAAAAATATATTCAAATAAATTCCACCTATGAATAAAAATGTTTTTATTCAAAAATAATGTATTAAATTATGCTATAATATCATAATCATATTATGTTTAATAAAAATAAACAAATAAATTATAATAAATAATCCAAAAGTGATTTTATGATTTTTATATTCATTCAATAAAGATACAATTTAAAATAATAATCATTTGTATTTCACTATTTAGGGAAAACTAAAAGTTTTGAAAATATGAAATTATTTCATCATAAGAGAAATTTGATATGATGATCTGAAAAATAATGTTCTATTTTTTTAAATTTAAAATCCTATAATATTTAAATAAATTTTTTATATATAACCATAATGTCTGTGAAAAACTAATTTGGTTAAAAATATTTCCTTTTTATTTTATTAAAAAATTAATAAAAATAATTATAATGAATATAGATAATTGAAATCTTGGGACCCATACCCTAGTTTCCTAGAGCAGGTGTCTTATGTTAATAAAATAGTAGAATTATATGAATGACTTTTCCCAATGGAATGAATACATTTTTATTTTTGGAAAAAAATATACAAACATATGTTCAACATTATAACCTCAAATGAAAAAAATATATCAATTCCATTAGAATGATCCTTTACACAAAGGTTATCCCTACAAGTCATTCAAAATATTGATCATCATAAAATAGGGAAAATAAATCAGAAAAACGGTATACAATGGATACTGAGTAATGGTAATAAATAAAGTGGAATAAAAAATTAAAATAAACACTAGACATGGTGATCAACTAAAACCACAAGCCATTAAAAACATACATGAGCATTATATGAAATGAATGAAAGCTTAATCAAATATGTCCTTATAAATGGACAGAAGATAAATAGCCATTTATATTCTGTTAGTCATATAATATCCTAGTTTATCAACTACTAATAACAAAATTAGGGAATTCTTAATTCTAGGAATCTAAAACATATTACCATGGCCTCGACCAAGATGTATGAAAATAAAAGGGTAAAGACTCAACCAAAACTATTTTTTTGTTTCCAGAGACCTACCGATGCATCATGGGGATATATCTGGCCCCACCAATCACTATCTATGTCCAATAAATTCCTCATTTTAGTGGGTCGAAACATAAACAAGAAGAACATATAGAACAACTTTCCCCAATATGTACACATAATCATTAACTAGTCTAAGTTGTATGGTGAATGGTATCATGATAGAACATCCACAGTCAAAAATTGTCATAACCCATTTAATAAAAAAATATTAGATGATAAAAACAAGATATTAACTTACATAAAAAATAAAATACCACAAAGGTGTTGACATTGAAAAAAATACTCTAATAAAATCATATTGTAATTTTTTAGAGAAATACACCAGTACATTAAAATAAGAGATATTTTTTAAATATCATTACATAAAACCAGAAATGAAATATCGAAGTTTTTTCATGAAGAAATTATTTGTTTTATAAATTTAATTGTTGTGTAAAAATATTATAGATTTACATGAAAAGATATACAAAATTGTGAAGTTATCTTGAATCAGGATTGGTTATCGGGAAGAATAAATAATGATCTTTATAAAAATTTAAATCCACATAAAATAGAAGAGGATTTAAATTTCTACAAATATATATAACATTTATATTAAATTTATTATGTGTAAATAATAATAATTAATAATTCAATTGGTATTAATAGAGGCAATGAGTAAGTCGAATAAAAAAGGAGGTTTGGGTAAAAATCCATAACATTATGTCTGAATGTGTTCTGTACATGACCCTAATGTCCTGAAATATTAAATAAGAACAATTAATAAAGTAATATAGAATCTATTATAAATGATTAAAATTTATTAAAATTTATTTATGTTCATTTATGGATTTTAGTTAAATTTTATGATTGATTTCCATCATTTTTTATATTTCATATCTGGATATTCATGATCATTTTTATTTATTATAAGTATAGAAGACAATATGGAATGGATATAATTTTCCAGGATTGAATTTATAAATTATTAATTAAAATACAGAGGTGTATATGGATATATATATATAATTTGGTTATATGTTATTATGATGAATCATTATATAATTCATTTAATAATAATTGTTTAGATATTTGTTGTGGATTTTAGATCACAACTAACTAGTTTTCTTCTATTATTTCGTATCACGCAAAAATTATTGTTAAAATATCCTAAAATAACATATAATACATATTTTATCATCTTTTTCAACCATAAACATTGTATCATGACTTTCATTGAAGTATATATTGAATAAAGATGGTTTTCAATCCATGGAAGTTATAAATTGTCACCTCCCATATGATGGAATCATTTTTAAAGTAAAAGAGATAGAGTGATTAAGGATATTGATGATGTATATTCCATTAACATAATATAATTACAATATATTTATGATAATCAATATTTAATGATCATTTACATAGATGGGTGAGGTTATATATATAAATTTATAAAGAACATGAAAATAAAATAAAATGAAATTGAAGAGGATTTTACCTCTTAGATACTCCAAGTGGGAATCTCCATAGGGGGATTGAATTTCTTCTTTTGGAATGTCTATGAGATCCTCAAAATGGGTAGAGTATAGGGATGATTATTCATGTCGAACATTGAAAATATTCAAGCATTAGAGAAGTATGGAGAAGAGGGACTGTGTTGTGGTTTTTAAAGTGAATAAGTGGTGTGATTTTTGAATATCTTATTCATTATTTTATTCATTTTCTAAAATCAAGAAAATATTTTTTTATTTTTTTGAAAAAATATAAATAAGAGGATGTGAGTTTTAACTAACAGTTTCTTACATCATCCATTATATAAGGAATAGTGTATTTAACAGATAATGTATTTATACCATAAATAACTATATATTATTATTCACAATAAAATCAAGTATTTCAAGGAAATCCCAAAAATTCTACCCAACACATCAGCAATCTGTAGAATAAAAAAATTGACACTATTTTATGAAATAAAAATTAGTAAATATATGAAATTTAATTTTTAAATAAATTCATCACATACATAAAAATTATAGTTTTTTGAAAGTAAAAAAAATTGTATAACACCATGAAAAATTAACTATATTCTAATTAAATTATCCTTAAGTCATTGGAAAAAAAATATTTATTTCGAATAAATTTTAGGAAATTTAGTTTAATTTTAAATAAATTTATTAATTTAAAATTATAATTAAATAATCATTTGTAATAAAAATACCACCACATAATAATTAAATTCTATAATATACACTCTCATTTATAAGGTGATTAAATTTAATTTATACTTACATGGGTGAGGTTAAGTTTCATACTAATATTCATAAGGGTAAATTAAAAAACATATGCGTCACGTTACTATTCCAAAAAAATGTATTTTAATCCAATCAGGCTTAAAATATCTTAATAATCACAATCATGTATGTATTTTTTTATATTCAAACAATATAAGCTGAAGAATTATGTTTAAAGTATATGTTTTGACTATAACCTATAATAAAGTGAATGTTTCATTATCGACTCAGTGTTTCATGCATTATTTATAAAATATATTTGAAAATACTGGGTTGTAACATTCTTAGCCATTAAAAAATTTCATCCTCAAAATTTCTAAAATGATTCCTCATAAAAATATTTGGGTAGTTCTTTATCATGTGTTCTTCAGGATCCCACATCACCTATTTAATATTATGATTTTCCAAAGTATATTTACAACTGAATTCATCTAATTCCTCAACAACTATTATTTAGGGTCTAGAATCTAGATAGGCTATTCACAATATGATATGCAATGTTCTAATTCAATACCATTAGAATTGAGGACATGCATTCGATATGGAGTTTACATTCTCAATAATGAGACATGGAGTACATTTTGTACCATTCAATTTTTAGGTGGCATCACCAAAAGATAATACATTTCTCCAACTCTCTCTAGAATTTTGAAAGGAACTATGAACTTAGAGAAAAATTACCTTTATTCACAAATCATATAGCACCCTTCGATGGAGATTAATTTAAGAAAACACGATCTCCCACATGAAATTCCAAATCCATAAATCAATTATCATCATAGATATTTTCCCTTATTTGAGCTTCATTGATTTGAGATTGAATAGACATTACGTTCACCTTTGTTTCCTCTATATCCTTTTGTCCCACAAGATTCCTTTCACAAACATCACCCCAAAATGTTGGTGTACATCATCTCTTTCAGTTTAATGCTTCATATAGTTCCATATGAAAACTATAATGGAAACTATTGTTGTGGATGAAATCTATCAATGGTAGATACTAACCCTATATACCTATAAAATGAATTGATAATTACCTCTATATGTCTTTTATTTTTTTAATCGTCCTTTCTGACTGCCCTTTAGTTTTAGGGTGATAAGAAATACTCAATCAAAGCTCAATATCCATATCAATTTGAATACTTTTTCAGATTTTTGATGTAAATCACGGATCACAATTAGACACAATTAAGATATGTTCTGCATGAATTCTTACAACATCATTAATATAGTGTTGTGAAATGTGATCTCATGGAAAATCCACTCTAATAGTGACCAATTTGGCAAATTTAGGAAGTCAATCAACAAATACCCCTGTTGTCTCATTTGTTCTTATAGTTTTGGGTAATATGGTGACAAAATCATTAGTGATATCATCCCTTTACCATGTAGTAATATTATGTGGTTTCATGACTCCTCAAGGATGTTATCTTTAAGCCTTAATGTTTTGACATAAAACTTGATAATTAGTAATGTCACGCTTTATGTTTTCCCACCAAAAATTTTATTTTTATGCCCTATTCATATTAGTGCTACAATGGTGTCTAAATGAAATTCGAACTATGTACATCATCCAATAAATCTATTTTTATCTCCATTACAGAGGGAACACAAAGACATATCCCAAATTTCATAATTCCATCCTCACACATGAAATATATCAACATCTCATCGTTCAAAAAAATATTTTTATTTTGAATATTCTCATCATCTTATTGAGAAATTTTAAATCTTTAAAATAAATATTTTTGATAAGACAACTGAAAATGTAATGATTCTTCACCATACTTTTTAATTACCACATTTAACCATGAAAGATACATGTATATATGATCCTCATGAATCTTCATTTAGATACGAACTCTATGATCCTTCCTAATCAATACATATGCCAATTTATTATCCTTCTATGGATATTATTGTATGGGAAAATGACCAACTTCAAGTATCTCGATCCATCACCCATTTATTCACGACGAGTTCATTCATTGATAAGATATATTTAATGCTATTTTAATTAGTATATATCTCACAACTTTTACTATAGAGATAATGTCTCTATAACTTCATATAAAATATTATAGTTGCTGACTAAAGATCATGAGTTGGATAATTATGTTTATGAAATTTTAACTACCTTGTTGCATACATAATACCTATATCATTTTTCATAATTTTACAACCATTTCAATTCATTGATGAATAACTAAAAATAAAAAATCCACCATTTTATGATGGTAGAGTAAATATTAGAGAAATAACTAACATCTTATTAAATTCTAAAAATAATTTTTCACATTCTTTTTTCCACACTTAAATTACACTTATATGACTAAGCTAGGTCTATGGGTTAGGGAATTGGCTAATGTTATAAATAAAACAAAAAAATTAAACTACAAAAAAAAATAAAACTACATACCTCAGTTATGTTCTTTTCTATAGATGATTCTTGAACTACATTTCCATTTTCTAGATCCACTACTATTCTATCCGTAGAGAAAACATGACCATGAATAAAAAGTTTGATGTTATAATTCACACATTCTAAACATCCCATATATTTCATTTCTTATAAGGGTCTTCATAATAATTCTCAAATTACTCTTATATTCCTCATATCATTTGGATTATAAAAATATATCCTCAATAAATACCATAAAATATTCATGACAATATTACATGGAAACTCTCTTAATCATATCCATGAAAAAAGAGGGTTTATTATTTATTATAAAATGAAATGAAATATATTTATAATAAATATACCTAGTTCAAATGATTTCTTTATAATATCTTCCATCATCTCATGCAATTGATGGTGTCCAAATTGAATTTTAATCGTCAGAAAATATTTGGATCCATGAATTTTATCAAATAAATAATCAATTAGAGGAATGGGATATGTTTTCATTACTATAATATCATTAATTTATCTATTTTAAATGCATAGCCTCATGGATCCAACTTTCATCTTGAGAAAGAGAATATGTGATCCCTATGTAGAAACACTAGGGCAGATAAATCCTTTATCACTCAATTCATCTTGTTGTTTTATTATATATACTAATTATATTATTTCTATTCTTTAATGGGTATTTGAAATAGGCCTTTCACAAGGGACTAAATAAATAACTAACTCATCATACCACTCTATTGGTTGTCTTGGTATATGATCTCGAAATACATCAACATATTCTTTCACAATACATAGATCCTCAATTTGAACTTATCCTCCATCAACCATGGATATAATGTTCTCTTCATACCAATGAAATGAAATAAGTAGAGCTACTAATATTTGATCTAAATAAGAATCAGATGGTGATGTTTCACAAAAAAGATAATGGATTCTACACCTTCCTCAGAAATCACAATTTATTTCTTCTTGAAAATATTTTCACATCACATATTTTACGTAAAGTCCATTCCAAGGATTATTTCAATTTAGCCCATATGAATTATGATAAAATATACATATAATAGACATTTATAATCCATAATGGAGACTTTATAAAACATCTTTGTTACGATGACATGGCCGATTAGGGTTTTGACTGAAAACCCCCTTATTATTGTGAATGATAAATATATAATTTTTAATGATAACTGTAGAGATATAAAAGAATGTGATGATGAAGAATAAAATAATGAAATGACCATGTCTGAGGAAATCATTATAGTACCTGCAACACATCATTAGGATCTTATACTTCAATGGTTATGATATCATATGATTGGTCTTGCTCTATTTTCTTTCTTAAGGGAATTTTTCCTTGAGTCATAGGAAAATCAATTGCATAATGTATCATCTCTTTAAAATTATAGCATTAAAAGTTTGTTGTTTATTTGTTTCCCAAACAATCTTGTGTTTTGTATCCTCATTCTACACATTTTTAATAGACTTATTTTACTTTTAATAAGGCTCTGGGATTTTTTCTTTCAAAAAGTATCGCATATTGGAAAAATCCCTTTTTATTATTATATTAATCATTTCTTTCCTCAGCCAATATATTCTCTTCTCTAAATCCTTTTTTTGTTATAAGAATTGGATAATTTAACCTATGTATGGATTTTAAATGAGAATTTGTATTAATGTGATGAGAATATTTGGGAAACCATTTCCCTTGGGATTTTAATGGAACCACGAATGAAATGATCAATATTTATCTTCAAAAAATATATGTAGTTCGAATCATGCATTGATTTCCTTGTAAAAATGGCTTCATACATCAAAATTTTTTCATCATATTTTCATTTAAAAAATATTAATTACCTCTCCAAATATGCTTGATGATCATAAGGAATATATTTTTCATTGGATATTTTCTTAATGTTCCTCTATTTCTTTTCTTCTATTTGTTCTTCCTCTTTTGTGTTTTGATTTAACTACCAGCACTAATCTACATCTCCTGATAGGGGATACAGTACTATGATAACCTTATCCCTTTCATTACATCCCTAAGGGACAAATATCTTCTATAGGGAACTTATCCAATACTCCTCTATGAATGGGTTTGTAGTACCATTGAATATTTGAGGTTGTTGTCTCATAAAGAGATCTAACAATGATCCTCCACATTATGGATCATTATTCTCAAAAAAAGTATTGTTATTGTTCATAAATTGGGTTACCTGTCTATGTGTAGTGATAAACTACTCAACACTATTTGTAGCTATAGTACTAGAGTCATTGTCTTTAATAGGAGAACAATCACTAAATTGGATATGTGTGATCATGTTGTTTCCATTACTTCCACTAGACACCATTTCTAAATAATTGAATACACTTAATTAGTATCTGAATCACAATGTATAATGTCAAACTAGAAAACAAACATAACATGAATTGAAATTTTATACATGTTTAATGTCATAAATATATGCATGTTATCATTAAGGATATATATATACATTTAAATCCATCATAATAATTTATTAATGAACTTTTAATTATCCTAACCATACCTCAAATGAGTGTCAAACCTGGTCATTAGTGAGGGCCATTATTGGGTAACATGTTACCCTACATCAAGCCTAGAACACCTTATCGGGGTACATACTCATAATTACATATTTCCCAGAACCACATCCACATTTTCTGTCTAGATCAGGATGTGTATTCTCTAAATATTCCAACAATACATACCGTACCAAATTTCTAGGATGTTATTGTATACTTATCATCAATTTCTATTTTAGGGTTTTGCTCTATAATCTACATTTTCTAAATCGAGATTCAAGGTTTTCTACTAAACATCCACTAATACAAAATGTAAATAACCAGACCCTAGTATCTTGAAGCTGGTTACATATAATAATACATTATAATAATTAAAATAATGTCATATCCTAATTAAATTAATAGTTTTTTAGTTTTATCAAAATAAGATTCAAACATATGTTAAACATTAAAACATGAACTGAAAAAAAATTGAATTGCATTGGAATAATCCATTAATCATATTTTTTACCTATTATTAATTCATACATTTAATAATAAAAACATAGAGAAATCAAAACATATAAAGGGGTGAGCTCATTTGCTTAATAATTATATGTAATTCAGTGGATGTTATAATGAAAATAAAGACTAGGCATGGTGAACATCTAAAAACACATGCCTTTAAAAAAATACTTGAGCATAATATGGAAGGAATGAATGCTAATTAAATTAGGATATATAAATGATCATAATACAATGAAACAGAAAACCTAATATTATACTAGTCTAATTATAACATGATTTATCAATTAAAAATACCATAATTATGGAATGCATAATACTGGACATCTGAATCATATTTTCAAGGCCACAGTAATGTTGTCTGAAAATACCAGGGTAAGTCCTCATCCAAAACCCAAATCTATTTGTTCTGAAGAGAAATTCCAATGAATCAAGGTGTTATAGCTGGCCACACACATCATATGAAAAGTATAATACCTTCCTCATATGAAATTCTGTAAACATAAATAAGTAGAACATTGTAAATTATTTTCCCTAATTTGTACACATAAAACTAACAATTATATGTAGTATTAGAATGGTATCAAGGTAAACCATTCATAGTATATGTAATAATGAACCATTTAATTTAATTTGGAATATGATAAACATAATATATTAACTATAATAAAATATAATATTCAATAGAGAGTTGAAATAGACCATAATACACTAATAAAACAATCATATAGTCTTTTTGAGAGAAATGAAATTTTCTTTTTAAAAGAAGAGTTACCATGGGGAATTATTTTCATAAAATTATATATTAATTAAAAAAGTATAAATAATATAAAATTATATTTCTTAGAAAAATAATTGTGGATTCAAATATATTATAAAGTACAAACACAAAATATGTATGAATTTGAGTTGTTACCTTGAATCGGGCTTGTTCATCAGGATAAATTGAGATTGATATTCATAAAACATATAACTCCCCACAAAAGAATGAAGGTGTATGATTGTAAAACATTTATAGAAGATTGAAATAGTATTTATGAGGACTAAAATTAATAATTAATATTTAATTACGATTAATCAAGATAACGAGTAACCTAAATTAAAATGGAGGTTCGGGTAGAATACCCATACCTTATATTTGAATGTGTTCTGAACATGGACATAAGGTTCTATAAAAGGAAATTAGACCCATTAATAATTAATTTATGAACCTATTAGAATTTTCTAAATTTTATGATAATTTTCTTATATTCATTGAGGAATTATGAAAATAAATAAGATTGAATTTCGTCATTTCATAGTCTTAATTTCATAACATAATTGATCATTTTTCTTGACTATAAGTATTGATGATCAAGTCAAATAAATATAATGTTATTAGATTTAATTTATATATTATTAATTAAAATACATATTGGTTAATTGATAAATATATAATTTGGTTAAATGGTAAGAGGATGAATCATTAGATAAGTCATTTAGTTATAATCATTTACATATTTACGACGATTTTTCATTCACAACAAACCAGTTTTGTTCAATTATTTTTTATCATGAACAAATCTAGGTTCAAAAATAATAACATAAGATATAATACATATATGTCATATGGTTTAACCATTAAAACTATTTCATTTCCATCCTTGAAAGAGTAAATGAATAACGAATGTTCGTCATCTATGATGTTGGTACATTGGTGTCTTCCATATGATGAATTCGGTTTTAAAATAAAATAGATATAGAAAAAAGATTTCTAATTTATGGTTCATTAACATGATATAATTCTAGTATATTTATTATAAAATTGTTACCATGTTCATATGGACATAGGTTTTGAAGAAATAATAATAAATAAAGAAGAAAATTGAAAATTAAAATAAAGGGTAAAAGAAAAGGATTTTACCTCTTGGATACCCAGTGAGAATATTCTTAATGGGATTGATTTTTCTATTTTGTAAAGAAAAATAGATAATGTATTTTAGGAGAGTCTAGGTAAGAGTAATTTGGTATAATATTAACAATATTAAAGTCCAATTAAAGTGAGGTGAAGAGGGAGTGATTGGTGGTTTTTTATAGTGGAGAAGAGGGGTAAATTAAAATACCTTATTCATTATTATATTAATTTGACCATGACAAGCAATCATGTTTTTTTATTGCAAAAAATAATAGAAAATAGTTCATGTGAGTTCAACTAATTTTTTCTTTCATCATCAATGATGGAAGGAATTGAGTATTTATCTTATAATGTATTTATTTCATAAATTACCTTATTTTCTATTAAAAAATTCAACTACTTCTGAAAAATCCCCAAAATTACACCCTAATATTTTTTGACATGTATATTTAATAAAATGAACTCCATTTTATAAAATAAAATTCTAAATATATGAAATTTAATTTTTAAATAAATTTATCACGTGAAAAATATGGTTTTTGAAAACAAATACTAATTTTATAATGCCTTTAAAAATTAACTTTGATCATATTAAATTATACTAATTTAATAAGATTAAAACAAATATTTATAAATACTTATAATTAAAATAAATTTTATTTTATTTGTATTTTTTAATTTAATTTTTAATTAAATATTCATTACTCACAAAAATACCTACCCTTAATTATTAATTTTTAAAATAATCACACTCATTTATAAGGTTCCTGAATTTTATTTAAACATAAATTGATAATGTTTAGGGTTTTATTACTATTCATAATGATATATTTATATTCCTAAGGGTTATGTTAATATTCATCAAATATTTATGTTGATCATATTAGAATCTAAATATCATAATGATTGCAACTGTGTAAGTCTGTTTTTAGAAATTCTAAACAAGGTAGTGGGGGAATTATGTTTAACATCTAAGTTATAAAAATCACTTATAAAAATGTTTTTCTTTCAGATATACTCTGTGTTTCCGGAATTCTTAATTAAATTAATTTTTAAATCCTTGGGGGGTTACCTTCTTCCCCCCTTATAGAAATTTCAGCATCAAAATTACTTGAATGTTACCACATAGAAATATTTGGGTATTTCTTCATCATAATATCCTCATGATCCAATGTCACCTCATCAATTTCAGGAATATTAAAATCTTAAATTACTAGCTATGTTTGAAAATTCCTCAACACCTCCTCCTTTGTATCTAAAATCTTGATAGGCACGTCACAGCAAGAAAAGTCATGTTCCAATTATATACCGTCATAAGTGAGGGAATTCATTTGGTCTGGCATGTACATTCTCAACAATGAGACATGAAATACATTGTGCGCCCTTGAATGGTTATGTAGCATCACCTAAAAATAATCTATATATCCAAATAACCCTATAATTTCCAAAGGATTAAGGTACCTGGGGCTCAGTTTTTATTTCTTCACAAATCCTATACCACCATTCCATGGAGAATATTTCATGAAAACATGATATCCCACTTGAAATTCCAAATCCTTCATTCAAATATCTGAATATATAGTTTTTCAGTTCTGATCTTCTTTGATATTTCATTGAATAATATTTACCTTAGTAGTTGTTTCCTCCACAAGCTCTGGTCCTACACGATTCATTTCACATAATTCATCCCAACATGTTGTTGTACAAAATCTATTTAAGAAGAATGATTTATATTGTTCCATTTGAATACAATAATGTAAAATATTGTTGTTGGAAATCTCTACGAATAAAAAATATTGATCCCACATACCATGAAAATCATGTGAGTATGATCTCAACATGTCTTCTACTATTTGGATCATACATTCTGACATCCCTTTAGTTTGTGGGTGATAATCAGTACTCAAACAAAGCTTAGTATCAAAATATTTTTGGATACTTTTAGAAAATTTCAACATAAATTGTGTGTCATGATAAAAAATTATTGAGATAGGTGCTCCATGATGTCTTACAATGTCAATAATATAGAGTCATGAAAGGGACTTTAGTAGAAATTCTTCCGTTATAGAGACGAATTGTGCAAATTTGTTCTGTTGATCAACAATTACCCATATTGTTTCACTCATTGATGTAGATTTGGGTAATATAGGGGGAAAATATTTCATTTTATCCTAAAATATTTATGTATTAATTGGAAGCGATTTCCATAAACCTTTATGATATGGTCTTTCAAACTACACTTATTTATATTCATATTGATACGAAATTAGAAATTTCACACTCCATGTAGTAACACCAGAAATGTTTTTTAAAATCCATTTACATATTAGGGATTCTAGGTTGTATAATAAAATTTGAACTATGTCTATCATCATATAACTCTCCCTTTGTCTCTGGTATAGAGGGACCACATATCGTTCTCCCAAATGTATGAATTCCATCCCCACACATGATATCTAGAAACATCCCATAATTCAGTGAATTATTTTTTTTTTGAATATTCTCTTTATGAGATTGACAACATTTAATTAATTCCAATAAATATTAGTGAGAAACCAATGGAAAAAAGTAATAATGTTCCATGTTCTTTGATAATTCCTATATCCAAACTCACAAGATCCACATATATATGATCTTTGTGAATCCTCATTTTGTTCAAAACACTATTATCCATCATGTTAAATACACCTTCCACCTTATTTTCATTTTTTTGTAGTGTATGGAACATTCATAATCCCCTAGTGGATCAAATAATCACCTTTTACTCTTTTAGAATTCTATCTTTGATTTGATATATTTAAAGCTCTTTTAATTATCATATATCTCAAATATTTTAAAATATTTAAAATGTATCCATATCATCAGAAAAATGATTAAAGATAATAATGCATGGTAATGAGTTTGTAAGTTCTCTTCATTAATTTCTAAATACCTTGATGTATTATAAATAACTCTATCATTAGGAATAAGAACAAAACCATTTCTTATCTTGATTCATCACTATAAATCTCAAATCCTCCATTTTTTGATGGTAGAGTCATGATTGAAGCATTCACTAACATATTCTTCAATTCATCAAAACATTAAAACCATTATTTTATCCATATGTACTTAACCCCACTATGAGTAAGCATTGATAACGAGCTAGCTAATTGGGTGATGTTATTTATGAAATTCCAATAATAACCTTATAAACAAATAAAACTACATACCTCAGTTATGTTCATTGGTATATTCAATTCTTGGACTACTATTTTCCCTAATGGATCCACTATGATTCAATCCATTTGGAAAATATGGACAAGAAAATAAATAATTTTATTCCAGATTTCATTCCTGATCATCTTCTCATATAATAAATTTCTTATAAGAGTCTTTAGAATAAATCTAAAGCGACTCTTATGTTCATCACAGCATTAGGAGTATTTTGTCTTATCATCAATAAATATTAGAATAAATTTATCAAGATATGCCTTGAAAGATTGATTAGTTAAATCCACCAAAACATAGGTTGATTTATTCATAATAAATGTCATTAATGTAAACACGTAATTCCCATAATTGTTTCGAAATGTTGTCTTTGTAATAACATCATTTTTAACACATAACCGAAATTATCAAGTTCAAAGGTCAATCTTCGAAAAATATTGTGCTATATGAATTTAATAAAATAAATCATCAATCCATGGTTGTGGATACTTGTTCATTATTGGAAAAAACATTGACACCCCTATATTCAATGCATAGACTCATGGATCCCTCATTATTCTAAATCAAAATAATAGGGGATCCCCATGGAGAAACAGTAGGGAGGAAAAATTCATTGTCACTCAATAACTCTAGTTATTTCTTTAGCACTACAAATTGTATTGTGGAGATTCTTTTATGGGTCTTTTATAAAGGCCTTGCACAAAAGATTAAATTGAAAGAAAACTCCAAATACAACTATGGAGGATGTCTAGGATAATCATATGGAAATAAATAAATGTATTCATTCATAATAGGTACATCCTCAATTAGAATATTTCTTCTTTCACCGATAAATATAGCATTATATTACTCCCATGGAATTTATTTTAGTAGTCCTTCTAATGGTGGATCTAGATTAGAATCATATTGTGATGTTTCTGCTCCAAAGTTGACGGATTTTACACCTTCCTCACAAATCATAATATCCTTCTTATTGCAACATATTATCACATCATATTTTGTTAGATTGTCCATGCATAAGATTATATAAATTTTGAAAATCAGAATGATGATAAAATCAGTAGATAAAGAACCATTATATGTCATAATGGGGACTTCCTAATAGATATTTTTTATAATGATACTTCCCTTAGTGGTTTTGACTGAACACTCAATTTTTAATGAAAATTTGAAATATATAATTTTTAATGAAAATTTTGAAGACATAAAGGAATGAGATGATCTAGAATCATTGTGATGACCCAGACTCTCAGGGTCTTTTCCTTTTCCAAAAATCCGGATCCTAAAGGGGCAGTGTCTCGGAATAAGGCCGATCGGTGTGACCGATCGGCGAGACCGATCGGGGAGACCGATCAGCGAGACTGATAGGTGCAACCGGTCTGTGAGACCGATCAGCATCACCCAGCCTTGTCGGGGTTTTCCAGTCGCGCCCCTTTTGTGAAAATTGGGTTTTCAACCCTATTTTGACCTACCTTAAAGCCTGGTAACGACCATATATGTTTTAATTAAATATTTAATTAATGAACCTGGTGTGAGTGTCCGTTTAAACCCCTTTAATAACATGTGGGGCCGTGTGGTCAACCCACGACCCTCGCTCCTTAAGCGGTTTCATGTTCTTATTTCAACCTTCCCCGACCCTTATAAACTAAAGGGTTATTCATGGTTTCTTGTTTTCTCGATCAACACCGAGAGTACCCTTCATTCACAAACAA
This sequence comes from Viscum album, assembly GCA_963277665.1. Taxonomy (NCBI): domain Eukaryota; kingdom Viridiplantae; phylum Streptophyta; class Magnoliopsida; order Santalales; family Viscaceae; genus Viscum; species Viscum album. The sequence continues at coordinate 1,686,047,089 of OY728163.1, read as the reverse complement.
CTTTTCGTTCAGGCTATCTGCATCGTAATAAGTGAATTTCTGTGTCTGGCCTTAGCATCGATCGTTGATAAAAAGTAGGGAATTTCTCCTTCATCTCTCCCTTTTTGTGTATCATGCGGGGTGGGAATGTTTTTGTTTCTGTAGAATTGGATAAAACCAAACCTTAATGAATATAATAAATGAACTATAAAGAAGGGGGAGGGATGTGATTGATGATGATCCTCTATTTTATGATCTCCCATAATTATAGGATTTCTAAACTGTGCGGGCTTACGCCTACTGAAAATCATGGTCGTTGGTGGTCTTTCTCTGTGTACTAATGAACCCCTCATGATTTTTTAAATGTCTTGTTTTGTAGTTGTGAACTTCTTCTGTGAAAATTAAATCGATTAATTACTTAAATTAAGCTAATAAAATTGAACGCACCAGGATCAATTCCCTTCTGTGATAACCCCGATTAAAGCACACAGAAATTCGAATCATGGAGTGTGTTAAATCTTATAAATATGAAAATGCCAGCATGTGCCTCCTTTTCTTGGTGGTAGTAGTTTGATTGTTCTTCCTTCATGGGCCGTTTTCTAGGTGATGTCGGTGCAGATGGGATCCCATGTTATCATACTCTCGTTTGTTGTGAGAATTGGGGATTGGATCCCCTATGTTATGCTTTTAGTGGTTGTGAATTTTATGACAGGGTGGTTACTGTGTTTATATCACGAATTGGGTTCGGATCCTCTATTGATGAGAATCCATCTAGGGGGACACGTGGCGGTGTCATAGGGTTTTTATTAGGTTCCAATACTTCTAGGGATCTCACTTATCCCATTGTTGTTATGACATTACATGAGAACCGGGTGTGGATGTTGTAGTTGATGCTTGACGTTTGTCTGGATATTTTTCCCTTGGATTGTGCTTATGGTTTTAGTTGCCCAGTAGTTGCAAAAAACTCATTTATGCATTATTAATTAACATTTAAACCAGGATGGGAGAAATGGGTTTTGGTTTGGCATGGGTTGTGACTTGGATGTAGTGTTGTTTGTGTTCTTTAGGCGGGCAGAAGGAAAAACTAAACATTGGGTGAGTGCTTATTACCTATACATATACTTGTAGTTATCTATTTCTTATTCGCGCCCACCCAAGTTAGGAACTTAGTCCGAACACCCCGAATTCATGGGGGATGGTGTTTTTCCAAACACTTCAATTAGTGGATGGTTATTAGCTCATTTTCTGCTCCCTTTCCCGGATAGCCCAAATATCTTTAGGAAGGCTGTGATGTCCTGAGGTACATTACTAGCCCAGGAACCTTTAGGTGGGGTAGTGTGGTGGTTATGGCCTAGGTGTGTGCGGGCAGGTAGTTTCCCAAGTATCTTCGTTATGAGGCCCAGGTGTCTTCGGGCATGGCGGAAGATCTTCTAGCCCAGGTGTCTTCGGGTATGACGATGGTTGTTCTGGCCTAGGTGTTTGCAGTCGTGGTTATGTGTGACAGTTGTGGCCCATGTGCGTGTGGGTGGGATTTAGTAGTGGGACTGCGTGAGGTTGTGGACCAGGTGTGTGTGGGCGGGTGTGGAAGTGGGACTGTGGTGAGAATGGCGGGATTGGTTCGATGCTTAGGATTTCTTCAATAAACCATGGGAAAGTGGCGCGGGGTACCCAAACATCGATGGGCTGTTATTATATACATTACCTAACTTGCGATATTTGGGGAGTGTGCCTTGGTGAGGATTGGGTGGATAGTTTACCTTGTTAGATGTTTGGTTTACTCTTTTTGTCATGGGACATAGTACGTTCCCCCACTTGTACATGAGAGTCTTTTGTTTTCCCTACTCAGTATACTTGTATGCTCACCGTACGTATATAAAACTGCGTTCAGGTTTCCAGGAGGACTTCGGGGATTTCACGGGACCGTACTAGCTCAGACCATTGGTGTAGTTTCAGTTTCAGTTTTCCTTTCTTTGGGTAATTTACCTTTGTAGTCACTTGTACTTTGGGGTATTTACTTTTAGAACATGCATATGGGAATTGTTGTTTTGGCTTTACTTTTACTTTCACCTTTTGGTGTTGTTGGGATTTTCCACTATACCTCCTGATCCTATTAAAAGATAATGGGTAATTCCTTCCATTTAGAAAGTAATTCTATACCCTTGGAGCTAGTAGACACTCCGGGACCTATGGAAGGCGGGTCTCGGGGGTCATTATCTCTCCGTCAACTTAATGAAGGAAGGGCCTGAAAATCTGATTACCCTTCCCTCCTTCTGGTGAAGGAGGTTTGTGATAGTATGGAATCAAAGGAAAGGATGAGAGATAGGATAGTGTGTGGAGTTAGGCACATGGAGGATTGTATGGGATGGTAGGGAAACAGTGTTGGGTGACCTTGGTGTGTGAATTAGGCCAGGGAAGACCTTCTAGGAGACGGGATTTTAAGGCCCCCCATGATCTGATGCAAGGACACTAGACCTACCGAACGACCAAGTGAGGCCACGCAGATTACAGGGTACAGACCCTATGAAATTTAAATGCATCATAATGAATTGTGTTCTTGTGTTTCTGGGGTGTATTGGGAATTATGAATAAACAAAAGGTTTATGAAGTTTTAATGACAATATTCTGCACTACATGTCTTAGACATTCCTTTTTTACATTATAGCTATGGCACCTGGAAGGCGACCACGTGTGGTACAGGAAATCGAGGCCCTAGAGACTACCTTGTCCAATCGGCAGAGATCCGATCGAGAGGAGGAGGACGACCAGTGGCAGAAGACACATCGGGCCTTCCAAGGAAAGACCCTCAAGAAGTATGAGGGCAGCACCTCTGACAAGAAGATGGAGAGCTGGATAGAGGATCTGGTGATAGCCTTCGGCTTGATCTAGGCTCCGACCGAGTACTGGGTTCCTCTGGATATCAACCAAATGTGGGGAGCAGCGCGTCAGTGGTGGGCTCTTTACCTGGGGGAGCGGAGAGAGGCTGAGGTGGCATGGGCTGATTTCTAGAGGGAGTTCCGGGCGGAGTTCCTCTCTTCGATGATGAATGAGAAAAAGAGGCAGGAGCTACTCTCCCTATAGCAGGGGAGTATGTAAGAGAGGGAGCTATGAATCAAGTTCAAGGACCTCCAATGATTTTATTCAGACCTATTTCCCAACGAGGAGACTCGGGCAAGATGTTTGGAGGAGGTGCTCTGACCGTCCCCCCAGTATGTTGTTACCCCCTTTACCATGCTGACGTACTTGGAGGTCCAGAAGAAGGCTGAAGTGGTAGAGAGGATGAATCCTCTTGGAGGTGTGTCACGAGAGGGGATACAACTGGGACCATCGAAGGGGAAGTCCATCAATACCAGGCCTCCAGCATCAGGACCCTCTAGGTTCCGACCAACATTGAGCAGGCCGTAGCAATTTCAGTTTTGATCCCCTAGTCCTCGCCCTTTTTCTTCGGGACCGGAACCACGGTGCATTGTCTGTGGGAGCCATGGAAACCTTCAGAGTCAGTGCCCAGACCAGATATAGTACGGTGGTGGGGGACAGCCCCAACACCCACCCCAGCAGCGGCTTCTAGCCAGGCTTTTCCAACAGCAGCAGTAGGGACAGCAAGCTCCCACTCCTCTAAGGGCAGACATAGGAGGAGGAGGCCGACCTCAGGGTGCTCTTCAGGGACCTCGACCATGGAGTGGTCGGGGACGTGTCCAACAACCAAGGGGAAAGGAGCTGGGCATGGACAACTACACGCCGTGGAGGTAGCAGTCCCCGCAGGGCCAGAGTTTGTTCAAGGTACGATCAGTTTTGTCAGTACCTTTGCTTTTTCCTTGTTCGATACCGAATCATAGAACTCCTTTGTTGCACCCAGTCTAGCACGTTCCTTGGGTCTAGATGCCGAGATACTTCCAGTGCCACTGATGCTGAGCACATCATTCGGAGGTCACACCGATTTGTTATTTGTTTATTGAGGATGCAGACTGATGATATGGCCACAACAGTCGGTTAGGGATCTTCTTATTCTACAGATACAGCCATGCGATGTCATCCTAGGAATCGAATGGCTATTCTCTGTGTGTTCCGTCATCAACTAATTCCGATGAAGGGTTGTGTTCTCAGACATGGGCGTCCGACGTGTTACCTTCATCAGTGAGCGGAGGGGTCAGAAGGGCAGTAGGCGAGAAGAAACCCCTCTACTTCTTGTTAGTCAAGCTATCAGTGGAGGCAGTAGATGTTGAGAGGGTGGAAGTTCCAGAGATCATTGGTGAGTTTTTGGACGTCTTCCCAGAGGAGGTGATGACTCTACCCCATCGACGTGATATCAAGTTCGGGATAGACCCGCAACCTGGCAGAAATCCAATTTCGATGGCTCCTTTCTGGATGGCACCTTTAGAGCTACGTGAGTTGCAGATTCAAAATGACGATCTTATAAAGAGGGGTTTTGTTCGACTGAGTGCGCCACCATGGGGTGCTCCAGTCTTGTTCGCAAAGAAGGAAGATGGTGGTCTCATGTTGTGCATAGACTACATGAGGCTGAATCAGGTGACGATCAAGAATTGCTATCATCTTCCAAGGATAGATGATAATTTCGACCAGCTGAAAGGGGTAGGATGGTTCTCAAAGATCGACACGCGGTCTGGGTACCACCAACTGAGAGTGAAGGAGAGTTACATCCCAAAGATGTCTTTTAGGTGCAGATATGGACACTTCGAGTTCGTAGTCATGCCATTAGGTGTTACGAATGCCCCGGCTATGTTTATGGGGCTTATGAACTCCATCTTCCGGGAGTACCTGTATCGGTTCATAGTTGTGTTCATCGAAGACATCCAGATCTATTCGAGTCAGATAAGGACCATGCAGAGCACCTGATGACGGTTTTGGAGGACCTCTGACAGCATCAGCTCTATAGGAATTTCTCGAAATGCAAATTCTGGACACGAGAAGTGTAACACCCCGAGATTTTCTGAATAATATTCTTTTTAATTTCATTAATGTCTTGTGTTGTACGCTACACCAAACAAATCTTGTATAACACGCATCCTTGACTTTCCTTTCATTACACGCAATCGTGACCTTCCTCGATAGCGTGTGTAGTACGCAATACCGAGTTTTCACTAAACAACGATATGCTATTAAAATATTATTAAAACTAGCCGTTATGAATAGTAATAACCACTTTTTAAAATTTTAGAAATTTAATCTCTCAAAATGGATTTCATTTTTGGATCTGGAGTATCGAATTTAGCCTAAGGTGAAATTTTGGTACTTTTCGGATAACTTTCATATTCTGATGAATAGTGAAAATTACTAAATTTTAATTAAAAACAACTTTTTTAATCGATATAATTAATGGTGATAAATTATTAATTTGAGTGGTTTTAAAGTATATTTAGAATATATTTTTACAATTTAATACAATGTTGGTCATTGGATGTAATTCTACATTTAAACCCATTATAAACAAGTGTCAATCTTTTGATAGTTATTATCTCTCAAAAACACGCCATTTGTTTTGACGACGGGAATTAATTTTTAAATTAGTTAATGTAACTGATATGTTTTGAATTTGGTAAAATAGACATCATTTTTGAGTTCATAATATCAAATATATCTTCGGCCTAATTTTTGGTATTTTTCTGGAAACTTTCATTTTTTGATGAATAGTGAAACCACTAAGTGGTAGTAAAAAAATTGAATTTTTCAATAAACGTAATTTTACCTCTTCTGTGAGTGGAATTTCAAAAATCCTAGAGACACGATTAATATCAAGGACTAAAATGTGGTTCAATGAGATGAAAAAAATATTTGATGAATAGTATCTTTTTACTTTTTTTACCATAGTTAAAAGTAAATAGGGTAATTAAGGGTAAAAATGTTATTATTATTACCTTAACACATGTCCTAATTCTATTGGATAAATGTAATTCGACCAAAAACAACCTTAGGAATAAAATATGACCATTTAAGCCCACATGGATTAGATTAGGACATTTATTATTAATTTATTTAAAGAAGGGTTAAAATAGTAAAAATCAAATTTTAATAAGTATATCATTTTTAATATAGGGTTATACATAAGATAAATTCGACTATAAATATTAATTAAGAAATCTAAAAAGAGTTTCTACATCATGGTATTTTATTTATAATTTTTATACATTAAATATTTTATTTTATTTATGACACAATGTTAATGCAGTAATTATCTTATTAATGAAATATTGACATAATTGATGTTATAAACACAAAAGTAAATGTAATTTGAGACTTGTTATGAATTACACTAATTATCTAGGTTAATATGTCATGTTAGTATTGATTTAATTAAATTTTTTCGAACTAATAATTCTTTTATGACTTTCACAAAAAATAAATTACTAAATAATGTCAAAATTGACATAAAATAGTTTTTAAAACAAATATTATATTATTAATTGTTATTTTATTGCTAAAAATCTAAGGTTTGGCCAAATTACTTAGATAAGGTTATATATATTATTAATAAACAACTTGGGGTTCATTTGTCTTGATATAGTAAGTTTATTAACCTTATAGTATAAGAACACAAGAAGACACAGTAAAAATAAAATTAGTTAACTTAATGTTAAATCTACATGATAAGGTTAAAATAGGAATATAAACTTGTATAAATTCTATTGGATGAAATTATTTAGACCCCTCCCCACATTAGCCTCTAAATAAATTAATTTGGTACTATATAAAACCGAACTTGACTTTATAATAAAATAATATTTTTCGTTATTCCAAAGGTACCCCTCTCCTTCCATATAAAAGGGAACCTCGTCCCTCTCTTCCTCACACCACTTTGAGCCTTCAAGCTCCGCCAAACCCTGCCAAATTATCTTTTCCACTTCCCTAGAAACATCCTAGAGGTTCTGGTCTTCCTCAATGACAAATTTTAGTGCCCTAAAAGGAGATCTCAAAGAGGCGCTTCAAAGAAAAGGTAATGTCCGTTACCGATTCTTTCATCTTTATTTCTTCTTCCACTTCTTCTTATTTAGTTGTTTCATTATAAAGTAATAACGTCAGTATCACTCATATACTGATATGTTATTATAAGTATGAACCAAACCTATTTCACCATCTATCCATCCTACGGAAAAAGAAATCACCGCGCGTGTGTACGTACAGAATACCGTCTCCACGTCGTGGTGAAAGCTTTTTTCCACCACCACCATACTTGGATGGGTATAATGGTGTAAATAATAACTATATATGATTATATTAAAGTTATATTGATTCTGAAATAGAATACATACACTCCAATACAATTCCACGATCATGAGAACGATATCATCGCTCGTGCGTACGTACGGACTACAGTCTCCACGACGCGATGAGATTCATTCTCCACGTTAACCATTCATGAATGATTATAAAGTATATATAATAATTAATAATAAAATATATGACATAATAATGATTCTGGATTTATGTGTATATATATGTCATCTACTTAATTCCATTCAACTCAATAAGGAAATGAAAATAGCGTTCATGCGTACGTACGGTCTACCGTCTCCATGAACGATGTATTTCTTTCCATTTACTGATCTATTATATATATATTTTTTGAATATATATTATATATAAATCATGTTTTATATTCTTTAATTATGTAATCATGATCAAAGTAATCATATTAATAATTACAAGTCAAAACAAGGACGACAAATGAAACGATTTTACCCAAAACGCTCTTTAACAAGGAATTTACAAAAGAACAGGTAATATAAAGCCATAAGTGAACCATATATGATATCATAACAATGAGTATGTTTCTGGAATAAGTCAATTACATTATTTAAATCATTATACAGGAGGTTCGGACACATATGATGCAAATCAGACCTAAGGTAAGGGAATATATCACAATCACATTTTTATCTGAGATTGTTTATACTTTGGCATTTACTGGGGTGTATTTTATCATCCACATCAATGTTTCCTCAATATGAAATATTATTTCCATCCACCTACAATTGTTTAAATCCATTTTTACCCTTTGGTGAGTTTATAGTAAAAGATATGAAAGGAATCTTTTGTTGTTTTTCATACGAGGTACTTTTTGACTTTTCCAACAAAAGTTCAAGAAGAATGTTTTTTTAAATTATACGGCATGAATGGATTTTTAAAACATTATTTCCAAGAATCTCCCTTTACAAGTTTTCAAGTTTATTTTTAATCAAATTGTTATAGTTTAAAACTGTATGACATGTTAAGAAAGGAAAAGTATTTTTGAAGTAGAAATGATATTTTCCTCAAGAATGGAGTTCAAGTGTTTTATCAAAATTATTTTCCAACTAAGATAATAAAGGGTTCTGTTTATATCCCTATTATTACAAGGATTTGATTATGTTGTGATGGAAATATTTTTTTTATGAATTATTTTATCTTATATGAATTGTTTTATGATGTCACGATGTTTAAAAATTCCGTTTTTATTACATGGGTTATGCAATGATGTATGATTTATGATTTTTGTGGCACACATAAAAATGGTTTCATTATGAGATGGGTGGGACCTATATCTCCTTCCAATGCAATGGGTAAAGATTTTATATCTCATGAGATAGACATGGATGAAACGGTAGGTTATACCAGTTCAGTGAAACCGAACTGAAACGAGGAGTGAACTCGGTTCAGAAAGGGACTTTGTCCACTAAGATAGTCTTGGAAATGAGTCTTGACTAATAAAAAATGATTCTCTATGATTATGTTTGTATGCCACAAAGTTTCATGTTTTATGTTATGATTATTGGGATTACATTTCATTACTATGATTTATCTCATGTTATGAAATTATGATCTCTTCTGCAGGTTAATATTTCCAAAAGATATGTTCTTATGAATACGATGTGATTGATCTTTCTTTTGTTTACCATTACTGAGCATTTGATCTCACCCTTTTATGTTTTTCCCCAGGACATAAAGAAAGGATTTAGGTTTAAAAAAAATATCCTTACGGGAGATGTTGAATATCTTTTACCACGATTAGAAGATTATATTCCGAGTTTCCAAAGACACTAAACAATTACAGTCCTTGTGTGTGTGATTTTGTTATGTACTAAGTATTCTGCAAAAGTAATTTAATGTCAATGTATGTCAAGCTTCGGGTCTCTATAGTTGGTATCAGAGGAAATGATTAGTCAAACTTTGGAAACTAGGATGCGAAAATGTTAGTGAGATCCCTAGAAATATTTCTAAGGTATGTCTAGGGATGCCGCTAAGGATAAGTATATGTATAGGATATAGTCCTAGAACTATGGTAACGATCTTAGAATTTAACCTAAGATGTTAGATATTGAAGTTAATCCCCCTTTATTATGATTTTTTCCTCTAACAGTATTCTTTTTGGGTTTTAGAAAATGGCTGGAAACAAGATGATTCACGATAATGGAGGATATTATGGACAATGGAATGATATTCTTCATGAGAAACCAAATGAAATGGGATTTGGAAGTCCAACCATCATTATTATGCCGAATCAGCAATCTCATAATATGATCAATAAACTCAAATTTGGTAAGATTCCTGACTCGGCTAGTAAGAGAAATATGGAGTTTCATGATGATCATAGAGGAAAGAAAGTTCAATTTCCCCTATGTAAATCATGTGGGAAGAGGCATCAAGGAAAATGTTTCAAAGGAACTGGAAGATGATTTGGGTGTGGAAAAGAAGGACACAAAGCCAGTAAGTGAAAAGGAAAAGGTTCAGTTAACACCAGGGATGAGGATATTGTTGTTGCTACGACATCAACAATGGTTAAATGTTTTAAATGTGGAATGTACGGGCATTATGCAAACCAATGCCCTAATGGAAAGTCTCATGAAGAGAATCAATATGGTCGTATGGGTAGTATTTATGTTGATGATGATGAAGAGACTACAAACGATATGTGAGATGAAAGAATTGTTGAAGCTCGGTCAATGGATTAAGAATGTAGGGGAATGATTACATGTTTATCATGTGTAATGTTGTATAAGTAATCTCATGGTACTATGGAATAAAGAGACATCTATGGATTGTTACACTGTTGTCTTTCCTTGAGTTTTGAAAGTTTATGATTAATGGTACCAGTACCCATGAAAGTTTATTCAGATATTTTTGGAATATAGATGATATACACATAATGAAGGGATGAGGAGAAAATTAAATTTCTGATAGTATTCATGAGCTCATGACTGATATAAGGAGAAGGTTATATCATGGTTTGAGTATATAGAATATTTGGATTTTGGTATGTGGAAAGAGTTAACTTTTGACTGCATTCATTTTTCAGTAAGGTTCAATGGGTATTCATTATTCAAGAGAATACATGATTATGGTATTCACTTGTTTGTAATTTGACCAACAAGATATATCTTATGATATATGGGGTATAAATGATGGCATTCACGTGGTCATTTTCTTTATACTATGAGCTTGGACCGAAGTATTTTAGATTAGCATAAAGATTGGAATGGAATATGTTGGACATAAGTTAGTATTGTTTAAGGATAAAACTTTTTTGATATTGTTGATGGGATGTTAGAGTAATATAGCTTTCGAAAAAGGACAACCTGCAGGACGGGCGACAACCCATCGCATCGGACAAGGCTGCGGGAGTCGAACCCACAACCGAAGTGCGACTGGCCTTTATCGCCTACCACTGGCCTACAGAAAGTTCCTGTTTTGTAGAAACTAGTTTTATTATATTAAGAAGTATGATATATAAAGAATAAGTCCATTTTAGGAACCATATATGATTAATCTCACTATAGATGGACTTATGTATTTTTTGATAACTTTTCTAACCTTTTGTTTGAGACAGATGGAATGTCCCATCATTCTATCACATGATTTGCTAACACATCAAAAATGACAAATTCAACTTCATTTCTTCAAGAGATGAAGTGAAAATTGTCCAAAGAACGACCAACGGTGAGACTGTACCAAATCACAATAGTATTTCTTCTAATTCCAATTTCATCATATTTAGGGAAATGATCTTGAAAACCCAAAATGTTGTCCAAGTTACCTTATATCCGATGAATCAGATGGTACCCTAGATCATCATAAATTTATGGTTTTTTGATTGCTGGATTTTCCATAGCCATGTTCTCTACCACTCTCCATCAGAACATGATGGTTAGATTTCTCTTCAATATCCTTATTTTCACCTATGTGGAAACTCCGTGATTAGTTTATTTGGGTAACCGTTACGTTTCATAGTTTTTTTTAAATATTGGTTTTGGTATTCCTTTTTACGATGTGGGTTTCTATTAAATAATCTTTCGAATAGTAAACCATTTATAACCCTGACGAATTTCGAGGGCGAAATTCATTTTATGGGGGGTAGAATGTAACACCCCGAGATTTTATGAAAAATATTCTTTTTAATTTCATTAATGACTTGTGTTTTACGCTACACCAAAAGAAGCTTGTACAACACGCATCCATGACTTGCCTTTCATTACACGCAATCGCGACCTTCCTTGATAGCGTGTGTAGTACGCAATACGGAGTTTTCACTAAACAATGATATGTTGTTAAAATATTATTAAAACTAGCCATTATGAATAGTAATAACAACCTTTTAAAATTTTAGAAATTTTATCTCTCAAAATGGACTTCATTTTTGGATTTGGAGTATCGAATTTAGCCTAAGGTGAAATTTTGGTACTTTTCTGATAACATTCATATTCTGATGAATAGTGAAAATTACAAAATTTTAAATAAAAACAACTTTTTAATTAATATAATTAATAGTGATAAATTATTAATTTGAGTGGTTTTAAAGTATATTTAGAATATATTTTTACAATTTAATACAATGTTGGTCATTGGATGTAATTCTACATTTAAACCAGTTATAAACAAGGGTCAATCTTTTAATAGTTATTATCTCTCAAAAACACGCCATTTGTTTTGACAACGGGAATTAATTTTTAAATTAGTTAATGTAACTGATATGTATTGAATTTGGTAAAATTGACATCATTTTTGAGTTTATAATATCAAATATAGCTTAGGCCTAATTTTTGTTATTTTTCTGGAAACTTTCATTTTTTGATGAATAGTGAAACCACTAAGTGGTAGTAAAAAAATTGAATTTCTCAATAAACGTAATTTTACCGCTTCTGTGAGTGTAATTTCAAAAATCCTAGAGACACGGTTAAAATCAAGGACTAAAATGTGGTTCAATGAGATGAAAATAATTTTTGGTGAATAGTAACTTTTTACTTTTTTTACCACCGTTAAAAGTAAATAGGGTAATTAATGGTAAAAATGATATTATTATTACCCTAACACATGTCCTAATTCTATTGGATAAATTTAATTCGACCAAAAACAACCTTAGGAATAAAATATGACCATTTAGGCCCACATGGATTAGATTAGGACATTTATTATTAATTTATTTAAAGAAGGGTTAAAATAGTTAAAATCAAAGTTTAATATGTATATCATTTTTAATATAGGGTTATACATAAGATAAATTAGACTATAAATATTCATTATAAATCTAAAAATAGTTTCTACATAATGGTATTTTATTTATAATTTTTAGACATTAAATAATTTATTTTATTTATGACACAAAGACAATGCAGTAATTATCTTATTAATGAAATATTGACATAATTGATGTTATAATAACAAAAGTAAATGTAATTTGAGACTTTTTATGAATTCCACTAATTTTCTAGGTTACTATGTCATGTTAGTATTGATTTAATTAACTTTTTTCGAATTAATCATTCTGTTATGATTTTCACAAAAAATAAATTACAAAATAGTGTCAAAATTGACATAAAATAGTTTTTAAAACAAATATTATATTATTAATTGTTATTTTATTCATAAAAATCGATGGTTAAGCCAAATGACTTAGATATGGTTATATATATTAGTAATAAACAACTTGGGGTTCTTTTGGCTTGATATAGTATGTTTATTAACCTTATAGTATAATTACACAAGAAGACAAGGTAAAAATAAAATTATTTAACTTAATGATAAATCTACATGATAAGGTTAAAATAGGAACATAAACTTGATTAAATTATATTGGATGAGATTATTTAGACCCCTCCCCACCTTAGCCTCGAAATAAATTCCTTTGGAGCTATATAAAACCGAACTTGACTTTATAATAATATAATATTTTTAGTTACTCCAAAGGTACCCCTCTCCTCCCTTATAAAGGGCACCTCCTCCCTCTCTTCCTCACACCACTTTGAGCCTCAAGCTCGGCCAAACCCTGCCAAATTCTCTTTTCCACTTCCATAGAAACATCCTAGAGGTTCTGGTCTTCCTCAAAGACAAATTTTAGTGCCCTAAAAGGAGATCTCAAAGAGGCGCTTCAAAGAAGAGGTAATGTCCGTTACTGATTCTTTCATCTTTATTTTTTCTTCCACTTATTCTTATTTAGTTGTTTAATTATAAAGTAATAACGTCAGTATCACTCATATACTGATATGTTATTATAAGTATGAAACAACCCTAATTCACCATCTATCCATCCTACGGAAAAAGAAATCACTGTGCGTGTGTACGTACGGAATACCGTCTCCACGCTGTGGTGAAACCTTTTTTCCACCACCACATTACTTGGATGGGTATAATGGTGTAAATAATAACTATATATGATTATTTTAAAGTGATATTGATTCTGAAATAGAATAGATACACTCCAATACAATTCCACGATCATGAGAACGATATCATCACTCGTGCATACGTACGGACTACAGTCTCCATGACGCGATGAGATTCATTCCCCACGTTAATCATTCATGAATGATTATAAAGTATATATAATAATTAATAACAAAATATATGACATAATATTGACTCTGGATTTATGTGTATATATATGTCATCTACTTAATTCCATTCAACTCAATAAGGAAATGAAAACAGCGTTCATGCGTACGTACGGTCTACCGTCTCCATGAACTGTGTAATTCTTTCCATTTACTGATCTACTATATATATATATTCTGAATATATATTATATATAAATCATGTTTTATATTCTGGAATTAAGTAATCATGATCAAAGTAATCATATGAATAATTACAAGTCAAAACATGGACGACAAATGAAACGATTTTACCCAAAACACTCTTTAACATGGAATTTACAAAAGAACGGGTAATATAAAGCCATAAGTGAACCATATATGATATCATAACAATGAGTATGATTCTGGAATAAGTCAATTACATTATTTAAATCATTATACAGGAGGTTCGGACACATACAAAGAAAATCAGACCTAAGGTAAGGGAAAATATCACAATCTCATTTTTATCCGAGATTGGTTATACTTTGGCGTTTACTGGGGTGTATTTTATCATCCACATCCATGTTTCCTCAATATGAAATATTATTTCCATCCACCTACAATTTTTTAAATCCATTTTTACCCTTTGGTGAGTTTATAGTAAATGATATGAAAGGAATCTTTTGTCATTTTTCATACGAGGTGATTTTTTACTTTTCTAACAAAAGTACAAGAATAATTTATTTTAACTTATACGGCATGAATGGAGTTTTAAAACATTATATCCAAGAAGATTCCTTTACAATTTTTCAAGTTTATTTTTAATCAACTTCTTTTAGTTTAAAACTGTATGACATGTTAAGAAAGGAAAAGTTTTTTTGAAGTAGAAATGATATTTTCCTCAAGAATGGAGTTCAAGTGTTTTATCAAAATTATTTTCCAACTAAGATAATAAAGGTTCCTGTATCTATCCCTATAATTACATGGATTTGATTATGTTGTGATGGAAATATTTTTTTTATGAATTCTTTTATCTTATATGAATTGTTTTATGATGTCACAATGTTTAAAATTTCCGTTTTTATTACATGGGTTATGCAATGAAGTATGATTTATGATTTTTGTGGCACACATAAGAATGGTTTCATTATGAGATGGGAGGGACCTATATCTCCCTCCAATTCATTGGGTAAAGATTTTATATCTCATGAGATAGACATGGTTGGAACGGTAGGTTATAACAGTTTAGTGAAACCGAACTGAAACGAGGAGTGAACTCGGTTAAGAAAGGGACTTTGTCCACTAAGATAGTCTTGGCAATGAGTCTTGACTAATAATAAATGATTCTCTATGATTATGTGTGTATGAAAAAAAGTTTCATGTTTTATGTTATGATTATTGGGATTACATTTCATTACTATGATTTATCCCATGTTATGAAATTATGATCTCTTCTGCAGGTTAAGATTTCCAAAAGATATGTTCTTATGAATATGATGTGATTGATCTTTCTTTTGTTTACCATTACTGAGCATTTGATCTCACCCTTTTGTGTTTTTCCCCACGACATAATGAAAGGATTTAGGTTTAAAACAAAGATCCTTACGGGAGATGTTGATGATCTTTCACCACGATTAGAAGATTATATTCCGAGTTTCCAAATACACTAAACTATTACAGTCCTTGTGTGTGGGTTTTTGTTATGTACTAAATATTCCGCAAAAGTAATTTAATGTCAATGTACGTCAAGCTTCGGGTCTCTATATTTGGTATCAGAGGAAATGATTAGTCATCCTTTGGAAACTAGGATGTGAAAATGTTAGTGAGATCCCTAGAAATATTTCTAAGGTATGTCTAGGGATGCCCCTAAGGATAGGTATACGTATAGGATATAGTCCTAGAACTATGGTGACGATCTTAGAATTTAACCTAAGATGTTAGATATTGAAGTTAATCCCCCTTTATTATGATTTTTTCTTCTAACAGTATTCTTTTTGGGTTTTAGAAAATGGATGGAAACAAGATGATTCACGATAATGGAGGATATTATGGACAATGGAATGATATTCTTCATGAGAAACCAAATGAAATGGGATTTGGAAGCCCAACCTTCATTATTATGCCGAATCATCAATCTCATAATACGATCAATAAACTCAAATTTGGTAAGATTCCTGACTCGGCTAGTAATAGAAATATGGAGTTTCATGATGATCATAGAGGAAAGAAAGTTAAATTTCCACTATGTAAATAATGTGGGAAGAGGCATCAAGGAGAATGTTTCAAAGGAACTGGAAGATGCTTTGGGTGTGGAAAAGAAGGACACAAAGCAAGTAAGTGCAAAGGAAAAGGTTCAGTTAACACCTGGGATGAGGATAATGGTGTTGCTACGACATCAACAATGGTTAAATGTTTTAAATGTGGAATGTACGGGTATTATGCAAACCAAATTCCTAATGGAAAGTCTCATGAAGAGAATCATTATGGTCGTATGGGTAGTATTTATGTTGATTATGATGAAGAGACTACAAAGGATATGTGAGATGAAAGAATTGTTGAAGCTCGGTCAATGGATTAAGAATGTAGGGGAATGATTACATGTTTATCATGTGCAATGTTGTATAAGTAATCTCATGGTACTATGGAATAAAGAGACATCTAAGGATTGTTACACTGTTGTCTTTACATGAGTTTTGAAAGTGTATGATTAATGGTACCAGTATCCATGAAAGGTTATTCAGATATTTTTGGAATATAGATGATATGCACATAATGAAGGGATAAGGAGAAAATTAAATTTTTGATAGTATTCATGAGCTCATAACTGATATAAGGAGAAGGTTATATCATGGTTTGAGTATATAGAATTTTTGGATTTTGGTATGTGGAAAGAGTTAACTTTTGACTGCATTCATGTTTTCACTAAGGTTCAATGGGTATTCATTATTCAAGAGAATACATGATTAAGGTATTCACATGTTTGTAATTTGACCAACAAGATATATCTTATGATATATGTGGGATAAATGATGGCATTCATGTGGTCATTTTCTTTATACTATGAGCTTGGACCGAAGTATTTTAGATAAGCATAATGATTGGAATGGATTATGTTGGACATAAGTTAGTATTGTTAAAGGATAAAACTTTTTTGATATTGTTGATGGGATGTTAGAGTAATATATCTTTAGAAAAAGGACAACCTACAGGACGGGCGACAACCCATCGCATCGGACAAGGCTGCGGGAGTCGAACCCACAACCGAAGTACGACTGGCCTTTATCGCCTACCACTGGCCTACAGGAAGTCCCTGTTTAGTAGAAACTAGTTTTATTATATTAAGAAGTATGATATATGAAGTATAAGTCCATTTTAGGAACCATATATGATTAATCTCACTATAGATGGACTTATTTATTTTTTGATAACTTTTCTAACCTTTTGTTTGAGACAGATGGAATGACCCATCATTCTATCACATGATCTACTAACACATCATGAATGACAAATTAAACTTCATTTCTTTAAGAGATGAAGTGGAAATTTTCCAAAGAACGACCAACGGTGAGACTATACCAAATCACGAATGTATTTCTTCTAATTCCAATTTCATCAACTTTAGGGAAATGATCTTGAAAACCAAAAATGTTGTCCAATTGCCCTTATATCCGATGAATTAGATGGTACCCTAGATCATCACAAATTTATGGTTTTGTGATTGCTGGCTTTTCCATAGCCATGTTCTCTACCACTCTCCATCAGAACATGACGGCTAGATTTTTCTCCCATATCCTTATTTTCACCTATGGGGAAACTCCGTGATTAGTTTAAATGGGTAGCAGTTACGTTTCATACTTTTTTTAAATATTGGTTTTGGTATTCCTTTTTACGATGTGGCTTTCTATTAAAGAATATTTCGAATAGTAAACCATTTATAACCCTGACGAATTTCGAGGGCGAAATTCATTTTAAGGGGGGTAGAATGTAACATCCCGAGATTTTATGAAAAATATTCTTTTTAATTTCATTAATGACTTGTGTTGTATGCTACACCAAAAGGAGCTTGTACAACACGCATCCTTGACTTGCCTTGAATTACACGCAATTGCGACATTCCTTGATAGCGTGTGTAGTACGCAATACCGAGTTTTCACTAAACAATGATATGCTATTAAAATATTATTAAAACTAGCCATTATGAATAGTAATAACAACCTTTTAAAATTTTAGAAATTTTATCTCTCAAAATGGACTTCATTTTTGGATTCGGAGTATCGAATTTAGCCTAAAGTGATATTTTGGTACTTTTCTGATAACTTTCATATTCTGATGAATAGTGAAAATTACTAAATTTTAATTAAAAACAAATTTTTTAATCGATATAATTAATAGTGATAAATTATTAATTTGAGTGGTTTTAAAGTATATTTAGAATATATTTTTACAATTTAATACAATGTTGGTCATTGGATGTAATTCTACATTTAAACCAGTTATAAACAAGTGTCAATCTTTTGACAGTTATTATCTTTTAAAGACACGCCATTTGTTTTGACGACGAGAATTAATTTTTAAATTAGTTAATGTAACTACTATGTTTTGAATTTGGTAAAATAGACATCATTTTTGAGATCATTATATCAAATATAGGTTATGCCTATTTTTTGGAATTTTTCTGGAAACTTTCATTTTTTGATGAATAGTGAAACCACTATGTGGTAGTAAAAAAATGAATTTTTCATTAAACTTAATTTTACCGCTTCTGTGAGTGGAATTTCAAAAATCCGAGAGACACAGTTAATATCACGGACTAAAATGTGGTTCAATGAGATGAAAATATTTTTTCGTGAATTGTAACTTTTTACTTTTTTACAACGGTTAAAAGTAAATACGGTAATTAAGGGTAAAAATGATATTATTATTACCATAACACATGTCCTAATACTATTGGATAAGTGTAATTCGACCAAAAACTACCTTAGGAATAAAATATGACCATTTAGGCCCACATGTATTAGATTAGGACATTTATTAATAATTTATTTAAAGAAGGGTTAAAATACATAAAATCAAAGTTTAATAAGTATATCATTTTTAATATAGGGTTAAACAGAAGATAAATTCTACTATAAATATTTATTAGAAATATAAAAATATTTTCTACATCATGGTAGTTTATTTATAATTTTTAGACATTAAATAATTTAATTTATTTATTACACAAAGATGATGCAGTAATTATCTTATTAATGAAATATTGACATAATTGATGTTATAAACACAAAAATTAATATAATTTGAAACTTTTTATGAATTACACTAATTTTATAGGTTAATATTACATGTTAGTATTGATTTAATTAACATTGTTCTAACTAATCATTTTTTTATGAGTTTCACAAAAAATAATCTACTAAATAGTGTCAAAATTGACATAAAATAGTTTTTAAAACAAATATTATATTATTAATTGTTATTTTATTCCTAAAAATATATAGATTGGCCAAATGTCTTAGATAAGGTTATACATTTTAATAATAAACAACTTGGGGTTCGTTTGGCTTGATATAGCATGTTTATTAACCTTATAGTATAAGAACACAAGAAGACGCGGTAAAAGTAAAATTATTTGTCTTAATGTTAAATCTACATGATAAGGTTAAAATAGGAACCTAATCTTGTCTAAATTATATTGGATGAGATGATTTCGACCCATACCTACCTTAGCGTCGAAATAAATTTATTTGGAGCTATTTAAAACCGAACATGACTTTATAATAAAATATTATATTTCGTTATTCCAAAGGAACCCCTCTCCTCCCTTATAAAAGGGAACCTCCTACCTCTCTTCCTCACACCACTGTGTGCCTTAAATCTCGGCCAAACGTTTCCAAATTCTCTTCTCCACTTCCCTAAAAACATCCTAGAGGTTCTAGTCATCCTCAAAGACCAATCTTAGTGCCCTAAAATGAGATCTCAAAGAGGTGCTTCAAAGAAGAGGTAATGTCTGTTACCGATTATTTCATCTTTATTTCTTATTCCACTTCTTCTTATTTCGTTGTTTCATTATGAAGTAATAACATCAGAATAAATCATATACTGATATATTATTATAAGTACGAAACAACCCTATTTCACTATCTATCCATCCTACGGAAAAAGAAATCACCGCGCGTGTGTACGTACGGAATACCGTCTCCACGCCATGGTGAAATCTCTTTTCCACCACCACCATACTTGGATGGGTATAATGGTGTAAATAATAACAATATATGATTATTTTAAAGTGATATTGATTCTGAAATATAATACATAAACTTCAATACAATTCCACGATCATGAGAACGATATCATCGCTCATGCGTACGTACAGACTACCGTCTCCACGACGCGATGAGATTCATTCTCCACGTTAACCATTAATGAATGATTATAAAGTATATATAATAATTTATAATGAAATATATGACATAATAATTATTCTGGATTTATGTGTATATATATGTCATCTACTTAATTCCATTCAACTCAATAAGGAAAAGAAAACAGCGTTCATGCGTACGAACGATCTACTGTCTCCATGAAAAGTGTATTTTTTTCAATTTACTGATCTATTATATATATATATTCTGAATATATATTATATATAAATCATGTTTTATATTATGGAATTATGTAATCATTATCTAAGTAATCATATGAATAATTACAAGTCAAAACACAGACGACAAATAAAACGATTTTACCGAAAACGCTCTTTAACATGGAATTTACAAAAGAACGGGTAATATAAAGCCATAAGTGAACCATATATGATATCATAAAAATTAGTATGATTCTGGAATAAGTCAATGACATTATTTAAATCATTATACAGGAGGTTCGGACACATACGAAGCAAATCGGACATAAGGTAAGGGAAAATATCACAATCTCATTTTTATCCGAGATTGTTTATACTTTGGCATTTACTGGGGTGTATTTTATCATCCACATCCATGTTTTCTCAATATGTAATATTATTTCCATCCACCTAAAACTGTTTAAATCCATTTTTACCCTTTGGGGAGTTTATAGTAAAATATATGAAAGGAATCTTTTGTCTTTTTTCGTACGAGTTACTTTTTGACTTTTCTGACAAAAGTACAAGAAGAATGTTTTTTAACATATACGGCATGAATGGATTTTTAAAACATTATTTCCAAGAAGCTTCCTTTAAAAGTTTTCAATTTTATTTTTAATCAACTTCTTTATGTTTAAAATGATATGACATGTTATGAAAGGAAAAGTATTTTTGAAGTAGAAAGGATATTTTCCTCAAGAATGGAGTTCACATGTTTTATCAAAATTATTTTTCCAAATAAGATAATAAAGGGTTCTGTTTCTATAACTATTATTACATTGATTTGATTATTTTGTGACGGAAATATTTTTTTTATGAATTCTTTTATCTTATATGAATTGTTTTATGATGTCACGATGTTTAAGAATTCCGTTTTTATTACATGGGTTATGAAATGATGTATGATTTATGATTTTTGTGGCACACATAAGAATGGTTTCATTATGAGATGGGTGGGACCTATATCTCCCTCCAATTCATTGGGTAAAGATTTTATATCTCATGAGATACACATGGCTGGAACGGCAGGTTATACCGGTTCAGTGAAACAGGACTGAAACAAGGAGTGAACTCGGTTTAGAAAGGGACTTTGTCCACTAAGATAGTATTGGAAATGAGTCTTGACTAATAAGAAATGATTCTATATGATTATGTGTGTATTCCACAAAGTTTCATGTTTTAAGTTATGATTATTGGGATTACATTTCACCACTATGATTTATCCCATGTTATGTAATTATGTTCTCTTTTGTTGGTTATGATTTCCAAAAGACATGTTCTTATGAATATGACGTGATTGATATTTCTTTTGTTTACCCTTACTGAGCATTTGAGCTCACCCTTTTATGTTTTTTCCCAGGACATAAAGAAATGATTTAGGTTTAAAAAAAAGAAGATCTTTATGGGAGATGTTGAAGATCTTTCACCACGATTAGAAGATTATATTCCGAGCTTCCAAAGACAATAAACTATTACGGTCCTTGTGTGTGTGATTTTGTTTTGTACTATGTATTCTGAAAAATTAATGTAATGTCAATGTACGTCAAGCTTCGGGTCTCCATAAGAAGTGAACTTCCTCGGGCACGTGGTGTCCAAGAAGGGGATAGCGGTGGACCCATAAAAGGTTGAGGCAGTTGTTTCTTGGGCAGCACCCAAGAATGTGAGAGAGGTCCATAGTTTCCTAGGGCTGGCGGGTTACTATCAGAGGGTCGTACCCAACATCTCTCGACTAGAAGCCCCTTTGACAACCCTGACCATGAAAGACCAGGTCTTCATGTGGAGTGAGCAGTGCGAGTTATCCTTCAGCTATCTAAAGGAGAAGTTGGTTAGTTCCCCATTACAGAGATTACCAGAAGAAGGGGCGACGTATGAGGTGTTCTATGATGCTTCAGGATAGGGAATGGGATGTGTGTTGATGCAGTGAGAAGGGGTGATCTCTTATGGGTCTAGGAAGATACACCCTCATGAGGGTAATTATGAAACCCACGACCTGGATCTTGCAACAGTCATTTTTGGACTGAAGCTATGGCGGCACTACCTTATCGGAGAACACATTGTGGTCTTCACATATCACCAAATCATGAGGTATATATTCTCCCAGTGGGACCTAAACATGCGGTAGTGAAGGTGCATGGATTTCCTCCAGGATTACGACTTCATGATCATTTACACATCAGAGAAGGGGAATGTAGTGGCTGATTCCTTGAGCAGGAGATCATGGAAGGATGTGGTCCGAGAGTCGGCAGACACCTGGAAGGCGATGGGGGAGTCAGCTAACTTACACATGGATGCGAGGATTGATAGCGATAGAGGTTTCTTGTATCAGATGACAGTGCAGTATTTTTTGTTGCAGCAAGTGTAGGAGTCTCAGTGGGGAGACCCAGAGTGCGAAGTGTTGCATGACTAGGTGAACTAGAGGAATGCCCAGGAAGGGTGGATAGATGATGGTCAGAAAATGATGCTTTTCCTCGGAAGGTTGTTTGTTCCATAAGTGATGCACGACAAGGTTCGCAGTGAGTTCCACAACTCACCCATGGCGGTACACCCAAGAGTTTCCAAAATGTACCAGGGAATGAAGAGACATTTTTGGCAGCCCTGAGTGAAGCGATCAGTTGCAGATTTGGTGGCCAAGTTCATAGTGTGTTAGCATGTGAAGGCTGAACACCGAGTTCCAGGAGGCATACTGCAGTCCCTAGATGACCCCGAGTGGAAGTGGGATGACATCTCGATGGATATCGTTATAGGACATCCCAATGTCCAAGGGGGATACGACACCATCTGGGTGTTAGTGGACCTGTTGAATAAATCGGCTCACTTCCTGGCAATCAGGTTTTCGAGTGCAGTGGATGCTTTGGTATGAAGGTACATGGATGAGTTGGTAGGATTTCATGGATTTTCAAGGTCTATAGTCTCGGATAGGGATGCACAGTTTAGCTCGCAAGTCTGCAGAAGATTGAAACATGCTTTTGGCACCCAGCTGCGTCTTAGCATAGCTTTCCATCCCCAGACAGATGGACAGACAGATCACACCATCAAGACCTTGGAGGATATTTTATGGGTGTGTTTTTTGGACTCAAGAGGATCATGGGTGCGACACATGCCTCTGGTAGAGTTCTCCTACAATAATATCCATCACTCTACAATTGGAATGGACCCATTTTAGGCCTTGTACAAGAGGCCATTCCACTCACCTGTGTGTTGGACCGAAGTTGGAGAGGCGTGAATCCTTGGCTCAGAGCTGGTGCAGACCACGACGGAGACGGTTCAGCTCTTACGGGAAATGATGAAGGTGGCCCAGGACTAACAGAAGTCGTATGTTGATACCAGGAGGAGACCCTTGGAGTTTGAGGTTGGGGACCACGTGTTCTTTACGGTCTCCCCTTGGCGTGGAAAAAGGAGGTTCGACAAGGGGAGTAAGATATCTCCCAGGTTCATTGGGACCTTCGAAGTGTTGCGGCGGGTCGGAGAAGTGGTTTATCAGCTAGCATTACCACCGCCGCTGCTGAGGATACATGATGTATTCCATGTGTCCCAGCTCCGTCTCTTTCTGCACGACGATTCACACATCCTCGGTTGGGGAGAGCTATACATCTAGGATGATGTGACTTTTGTGCGTAGACTAGTGATGATCGAGGATCGCATTTAGAAGATGCTTCGTGGGCGAACCATTCCCTTGTTTCGTGTGTTATGGAGACATGGTGGGCTTGAGGAGAGTACGTGGGAGTGGCAAGCACAGATGCATGAGCAGTACCCATAGTTGTTTTGAGTTTGTGATGTTCTATTTGTTATACCTGTTGTGGTAAAACGTTTTACCTTATTGGTTATTAAATACTCGTTTTCTTTCCTCTAAATGTGTGTGAAAAGTCCTGGCTACGGAGGGGGGGGGGGGGCGACCCCTAATCAAGGCGCATTAAGGTGGATGCGATTAAACCCATGTGGGCGAGTCAGTGATGCCCAAAGAGGATAATATCTTGACATGGGGAAAGAGGCTCCCCAACCTACATGGCTGGGATGTCAGCATGGTATGTTTTTTTGATCTTGACATATGGCGTTCTTAGTTAATAATGAGGTCCACTCTTGAGATATATCTTTCGAGGTGGTTGTTCGGACCCGCCCTTTCCTTCTGGGTAGTTTAAATTCACGAGGGCGAGAATGGTTTGAGAGGTATCTAATGTGATGACTCAGACTCTCAGGGCCCTTTCCTTTTCCAAAAACACTGATCCTAAAGGGGTAGCGTCTCAGCGTAAGGCCAATCGGTGCGAACGATCGGTGAGACTGATTTGTGCGACCGATCGGGGAGACCGATCGGCGTGACCGACCGGATAGACTGAGTGACATGACCGATTGGGGAGACCGATCGGCACGACCGATCGGGGAGATCGATCGGCATCACCCATCCCTGTTGGGGTTTTTCCAGTCGCACTCCTTTTGTGAAAATTGGGTTTTAAACCCTATTCTGACCTATTTTAAATCCCGGTAACACCCATAGATGTTTTAATTAAATATGTAATGAATTAACCTAGTGTGTGCATCTGTTTAAACCCCTTTAATAATGTGTGCGTCCGCATGGTCAACCCACGACCCCCGCTCTTTATGCGGTTTCACGTTCTTATCTCAACCGTCTCCTACCCTTATAAACTAAAGGGTTAGCTGTGGTTTCTTCTTTTCTCATTCACCACCAGGAGTACCCTTCGTTCACGAACAACTTTTTTTTTCATATCACCCGCATCGCTATATGTGATGTTCTGCACCCGACCTTAGCGTCGATCGTTGATAACACGTAGGGAATTATCTCCTTCGTCTCTCCCTTTTTGTGTATCATGTGCGGTGGGCATGATTTTGTTTTTGTAGAATTGGATACACCCAAACCATAATGAAGATAATGAATAAACTCTAATGAAGGGGGAGGGCTATGATCGATGATGATGCTCTATTTTATGATCTTCTATAATTATATGATTTTTGAATTATGTGGGATTACGCCTACTGAAAATCATGGTTGTTGGTGGTCTTTCTCTGTGTACTAATGAACCCCTCGTGATGTTTTAAATGGCTTGTTTTGTAGTTGTGAACTCCTGATGTGAAAAGTAAATCGGTTAATTACTTATATTAGGCTAAGCAAATTGAAAGCACTAGGATCAATTCCCTTCTATGATAACCCCTGTTAAAGCACATAGAAATTGGAATCATGGAGTGTGTTCATCCTTATAAATATGAAAATACTAGCATGGGCCTGCTTTGGTTGGTGGTAGTGGTTTTATTGTTCTTCCTTCATGGGTCGTTTGCTGGGTGATGTGGGTGGGGATGGGATCGCCTATTATTATAGTCTCAGTGGTTGTGAGAATTGGGGAAGGGATCCCCTGTGTTATGCTTTCAGTGGTTGTGAATTTTATGACCGAGTGGTAACCTTATTTATATCACGAATTGGGGTGGGATCCACTGTTGATGATAAACCATCTAGGGGGACACGGGGCAGTTTCTCAGGGTTTTTCTTTGGTTCCAGTACTTCGAGGGATCTCACTTATCCCATTGTTGTTATGACATTACAAGAGAACCGGTTGTGGATGTTGTAGTTGATGCTTACTGTTTGGATGGATCTTTTTCCCTTGGATTGTTCTTATGGTGTTATTTGCCCAGTAGTTCTAGAAAACTCATTTAGGAATTATTAATGAACATGTAAACCAGGATGGGACAAATGGGTTTTGGTTTGGTGTGGGTTGTGACTTGGACGTAGTGTTGTTTGTGTTCTTTAGGCGGGCTGAAGAAAAACCTAAACTTTGGGTGAGTGCTTGTTACATATACATATACATGTATTTTTTTGTTACTTAATCACACCCCACCCAAGTTGATCACATAGTTCCAAACACCCCCATTTCATGGGGCAAAGTGTTTTTCCCAACACTTCCATTAGGGGCTGGTTATTAGCTCCTTTTCTGCTCCCATTCCCAGATAGCCGAAGTATCTTCGGGTAGACTATGATGGCCTAAGGTCCATTACTATCCCAAGAACCTTCGGGTGGGGTTGTGTGGTGGTTATGGCCTAGGTGTGTGTGGTCATGTAGTTTACCAAGTATCTTTGGGATGAGGCCAAGGTGTCTTTTGGCATGGAGGGGGATCTTCTAGCCCAGGTGTCTTCGGGTGTGGCGGTGGTTGTTCTGGCCTAGGTGTTTGCAGGCGTGGTTACGTGTGACAGTTGTGGCCCAGGTTTATGCGGACAGGATTCGGCACTGGGACTACGTGAGGTTGTGGCCCAGGTGTGTGCGGTCGGGTGTGGTAGTGGGACTGCGGTGAGAATGGTGGGATTGGTTCGATGCGTTGGATGACTTCAATAACCTGTGGGAATGTGGTTCGGGGTAACCAAACATTGATGTGCTCTTATTATATACATTACTTGACTTGAGTTATTTGGGGAGTGTGCCTTGGTGAGGCTTGGGAGGATAGTTTACCTTGTTAGGTTTTTGGTTTACTCTTTTTCTCACAGGACTTAGTACGTTCCCCCACATGTGCACGAGAGTCTTTGGTTTTCCCTACTGAGTATACTTGTATGCTCAACCTACATATATAAAACTTCTTTAAGGATTCCAGGAGGAATTCGGTGATCATGTGGGACCGTACTAGCTCAGACCTTTGGGGCAGTTGCAGTTGATGTTTTCCTTTCTTTGGGTACTTTACCTTTGTAGTCACTTGTACTTTGTGGTATTTACTTTTGGAATATTCATATTGGAATGGTTGTTTTGGCTTTAATTTTACTTTAAGATTTTGGTGATGTTGGGATTTACCATTCTATCTCCCGATACTATTAAAATATAAAGGGTAATGACTTCCATTTAGTATGTGATCTTATACCCTTGGTGCTAGTCGCCACTCCGGTACCTATTGAAGGCGGGTCTCGGGGGTCATTATCTCTATTTTAACATAAAGAAGGAAGGGAATGTCAATCTTCGTACCCCTCATTCTTTCTAGTGAAGACGAGCTGTGACAATCATCTAAGGGCTTGGCCATGTTTGTGGAAATTATCATATTACCTATAACCACATCATTAAGAACTTAAAATTTAGTAGTTGCGATCTCATAAGTTTGGACAAGCTCTTTGGCCTACTCTGGGGAATTTTACATTTTCTCTTAAGACACTCATTGGAATAATGTCCATACTCTTTAAAATTGTATCATTTAATATTGGTAGCCTATTTCTATCCAATGAAATCTTGTGATTTTCAGCATCTTTCCACACATTTGTAACAGACCCCTTTTCTTTTTCAGCAAGCTCAGAGGTGTTTCATCACACAAGTATCACATTTTGGAAAACTCCACTTTTTATTATTAACATTATCAATTCATTCCAATGACACTATATACTTTTATATTATGCTTTTAATGTCATAAGACGTAGAAAATTCATTCTATGTCTTCATATCACATGGGAGTATATTTTCATATTATGAGAATGTTTGTGAAAATAGTTCCCTTTAGAATAATAGTTATAAAATATATATGAAACTATCAAATTTTCTCTTTGGATAACATATGTAGTATGTGGAATACCTTGATAGACTTGAAAAATTGGATTTATGTTTCACGAATTTTTCATCCTATTTTTGTTTCAAAATCAATAATTACCTCTCCATAACTGCTCATTGTTCTAAACGAAAATACATTTTTAATAATATCCCTTTAAAGTCCCTCAATTAAATTTATTCTATTTCATCCTCCACCATTATGTTTTTAATTAAAAAAACTGCTAATCTGTAACTATTTATAGGATATAAACTACCATGATATCCTTATCCCATTCATTGCATCCCAAATTCTGAAATATATTCTCTATGGAACATATCCACTACTCTTCATTATTAGGGTTTGTAAAACGATTGAATGAATGAGGCTGATTTTTCATAATGTGTTCTAATATTTATCCTCTACATTTTGGATAGGGATACCTCATAGAGGTCATGTCATTTTTCATAACCTAATTTAGTTTTCCTAGTATATTTATAAACAACTCAACACCATTCACAACCCCAATAAAAATTTTATTATCGTTAATAGGAGGAAAATCCCTTCAAGGGATATAAGTGTTGATGAAATTTCCATTCCATCCAGTAGGATACATTTTTAAACAATTTAATAGTATAAATTATGTTATGAATCACAATTTATATTGTCATACTAGAAAAACACAAAACATAGATAGAAATTTAATGCACGACTTGTATCATAATCATATGCTTGGATACATTGGAGACATATTTACATTAAAATCCATAAAAATGTATTATAAATAAAATATGAATAACCCTATGAATATCCCTTGATATAATCAATATAGGTCTGTAATAAACCCCTTTTCATATAATAGGTCACCTCGAGTTAATCCCAAGACACCTTATCTGAGTAGTTACTCATAAGTTCATCTATGCAGGAACTACATCCACTAGTAGTAACTAAAAATTGATTTATTTTCTATAAATATTCCAATAATATATAGATTTACAAAATTATATGATCCTATTTTATCTTTATATAAGATTTCTATATTAGGTTTTTGTTCCCTAATCTATGTTTTCAAAATCATGGTTTCATGTTTTCTACTAAACATCCTCTAATAACAACTATAAATACCTAGAACCATGTTTCTTAAAGCCTGTTCCTTATATTAATGAATCTATATTAAAATAATAATGTCTTATCTTGAAATAATGAATATTTTATTAGTTTTGGAAAACATGAAACAAATATAAGTTCAAAATTACTACCAAACAAGAAAAAAATCATAGAAATTCTACTAGAATCATCCATAACTAGTATGTTATCCACTCATTTCATTCATTATATTGTTCTTTGCAACATGGGGAAAAAATAAAACAAGGTGGAGCTCAGATTCTCAATATGTGAATCTAATAATTCATATTTTATAGGGAAAATAAATTTTAGTCATGTTGAACAAATAAAAACACATTCTTTTAAAAACATAATTGAGCGTAATATATATGGAAGGAAAGATACATAAATAAGAACATATAAATGATCATACGATAAAAACCCATTTATAT
Source organism: Viscum album (assembly GCA_963277665.1). Classification (NCBI taxonomy): domain Eukaryota; kingdom Viridiplantae; phylum Streptophyta; class Magnoliopsida; order Santalales; family Viscaceae; genus Viscum; species Viscum album. Next base: position 1,686,017,661 of record OY728163.1, on the reverse strand, counting down.
TATACTCATTTAATAATCACATATATTATCAATTACTAATACCATAATGATGGAATTCATAATATCAGACATCTAAATCTTATTGTCAACACCTCAGCTAAGTCATTTAAAAAAACTAGGGTAAGGCCTTGACCAAAATACAAATATTTTTTTCTCATGATTCCTACCAATAAAGCTAAGGGATATAGATATCACCATACATCACATGATATTTCTAGTGTATTATGCATATTAAAAGGAATAAACATAAACAAAATGAATATAGGAAATATTTGTCCCCAATTTGAACACATAAATACTAAGAATTATGAGTAGTTTTGTGAATGGTATCAAGATAGAAAATCCACAATAAAAATGATCATAAAATATTTAATACAATCTGTTAGATGATAAAAATAATATATTATCATCAATAAGACATAAAAATAAATTGAAGTGTTGTAATAGATAAGAATAATCTAAAAAACCATCGAAGAATATTTAAGAGGAATACACTTTTAGTTGGAAAAGAATAGTTATTTGTTGAAATTATTTTCATAAATTAAAAAAATATATAAGTTAGTTTTTCCATGAATAAACTATTTGTTTTATAAATATAATTTTTCCTTAAAATAGATTATATAGTGTAGATGACAATAGGGAAGAATTTTGAGAAGTTCCTTTGAATCAGGCTTGGTTATCGGGATGGATTGGGAAAGATATTCATAAAACAATTAACTAACCATAAATTAATTAGGGATACTGATTGGTACCCAAATATAGAACATTAAAACATAATTTATTAGTTTTCAATAAAACCAATTAAAAATTTAGTTTTGATTAATCGAGAAAATGTGTAACACAAATGAAAAAGGAGGTCCATGTTTAAAATCCTTACCTTAATTTTGAATGTGTTATGCACATGAACATAAGGTCATTTAATTAGAAACATGAACAATTAATAATTTAATTCAGAACATATTATACATTTATTTAATTTATTGTAATTTCATTATGTTCAATTATGGACTTTTGATATGTTATAAGATTCAATGTCATCATTCTGGAGTGATTGTTTCTTGACATTCATGATCAGTTCCCTCGATTATTAGTATGGAAGTGCATGTCAATGGATATAAATATCTATAATTTAATTTTATAATATTTATGAAAATAAATAATTGTAATTTTTTTAATATTTCATTTGTTTACATGGTATGTGGATAAATAATTAGATATGTCATTTAGTTAATATTGTTTAGATTTTATTGCTTGTTTTTTATCATAACAAACAGTTCATGTTATGTTACGTAGTATGATGAAATAATGATGGTTCTAGAATCAATACATATGATATGATATTTATTTTATAATTTGGTTAGTCCATAAAAAATCATTCACTACTAGCATTGAAGGAAAAACTGAATAATGAAGTTTCTTCATCCACGAAGGTGGTAAATTTGAACCTCCCAGACAATGATTTCATTTTTTAAATAAAAGAAAGAGGGAAAATAAAATGATGATTTATATTTTATTAAAATGATATAATTACAGTTTATATATTATATTGGAGATATAATTATCATTTTTAAATAGGTGGTGATGAGATAATAATAGATAAAGATAGAACTTGAGAAGAAAATAAATAGAAATGGAAGAGGATTTTTCCTCTTAGGTACTCCTTCAGAATATCAATAAGAGGATTAAATTTTGTTTTTCTGAAATAAAAAGATAACTTATAAATGTGGAAAGTCCAGGTAAGAGTATTTTGGCAGAATAATGACATGCTTGATGGCTTAGATTAAGGATAAGAAGATAGAGTGAGAGGTGGTTTTTATAGTTGAGGAGATGGGTGATATATGAATAAAAAATTAATTATTTAATAGATTTTCTGAAGATAAAAAATAGTGATAGATTTTTGTGACCAAAAATATTAATAAAGGAATGTGAGTTTTAACTAATGGTTTATTATATCAATCATGATTCATGAAATGGAGTATTTATCTTCAAATGTATTTATACCATAAATTATAGTAGTTTTTATTCACAAAAAAATCATGAATTTCATAAAGATCCCAAAATACACCCCAACTAATTTTCAATGTGTCTAAAATAATTCACTAAATTTTAAATTTTTTTAAACTATATGAAAACTATTTTTTAAATAAATTGACCATTAACTTGAAAAATACTGTTTTTAAATCAAAATCTAATTTTATAACACCATGACATTTTAAATAAGATCATATTATATTATCCTAATGTATAAGGGAAAAAATATTTTTAAAGGAATAATTTTTGTCAAAATTTATTTTATTTTAAATCAATTTAATATTTTAAAATTTGGATTAAATGTTCATTACTTTCAAAAATACCAACACATCATTATTAATTTTTAAAATATTAACAATCATTTATAAGGTGCATAAATTTTATTTATACAAACATTGGTGAGGTTAAGGAACATATAACTCTTTATAAGGGTATATTATTATACATATAAATCAAGTTATTATTACCAGGAATGTCTGTTGGTCCTTTCAGACTCTAAATATCTTAATGATTGTAACCGTGTATGTATGTATTTTGAAATTCAAAACATAGAACAAACAAAATTAGGATTAACGTAAAGGTTATAAATATATCTTACAACAAATTCATTATTTCACAGAGACTCTCTGTTGGATGCGTTCTATATTGAAATTTTTTAATCCTTGGGGTGCTGCATGAAATATAATTAATAGATATATAAATTGGTTTATCTTAACATATACCTTAGTTGTTAAAATATAAAACACTTTTGTAAATTGGATCATCACAAGTTTATTCACTTATTAGAAAAGTGTTGTTACCATTAACTCATAGCCTTATCAGATGAACATATTTTTATCCAATAATAAGGGTTTCCCACAAAACAATAATGTGATAAATTTTTATATTCTTCAAAAATTAATCTCTATGTTCAATAATTTCGAATGATTCATCCTCTTAGGAATGGTTCTCCCCCAAATGAACTACATTAGGGATCAAACAATGATATTAGTCGTTAACATATTTATTAACATAAAAACATTAAATACATTATGTACATGTGATAATGTCAAAGAAAATCCACTCAGTATGAAAATGATTCAACTTTATCTAGTATTACACTGGGGCTAGTGAACTGAAAAATTACTTCCCATTTTTATGAAATGATAAACATTATTCCATAGAGTAACATTAAAAGAATGATCACTGAACTTAAAATTAATATCCACATTATAGTTATATATATATATTTTCATCCTAATCTGAGTCTCCCTCCTATATTCCCAAATTAGGCTCAAAATGTCTACATTTTCCTCTACATTTTACAGTCCCATTAACTTATTTCCACCACTTCATCCCAAAATACTAAATTTCAATATTTCTCTATATAACACTTCAAAGGTTCTATTTTTTATAATGAAATAGAAAATGTAAATACAAGAAAAATCAACTAATGAAAGATGATGATACTAACATCCACAGTATTCAACTAAAAAACTAATAAGAGGGTCTTACAATATCTGAATTTTTCTATCTAGATATCTATAAAACATATGAGGAAATGATGTAATGAAATTTAATTCATTAAATGTTGAATTATGAATTCCATTATAAAATTTTATTTATAATTAAGATCATGGTCAGATAAATTAGAGTAAGGAACTCAATGTAACTTGATTGTTTAATTGAGATACTTTCTAGAATTGAAATCTTAGTACATAGCGTCTAAAATGTGAAGGAAATGCCTTTATTTCGTTAATTATCCAATATTAACCAAAATATAAATATTACTTCTACATTTATTTGGTAATACCACTATGAAATCAATTCATTTATATTTCCTCATTTCTATTATGCCACTAAAAACAAATATTAGCATACCATTATGAATTTACATTACCCTTTATCCTATTGATAAGTCAACATTTCATGGTAATGCCTCTAATATATGTTGTTAGAATATCCCTCTTGTTATAATCTGGAAATCAATTTTATAACATAGTAATATCAGGATGAAAGAAAAAAATGGAACCATGATCTTTACTCAGTAATATTTTCTTCATATATGAGTAAGACATTACATATAATCTATTTCCAAATGTAACGCCACATTATTTTTGAACAAAAATTTATGAAAACATACCCTCATTTACTAGTTACACCATTTCCTATGACTCATAGTCTGTATTTTCTTCTATCATAATTATTTCAAAGATATCCATTTTTTCTTACACCTGATACAAAACATTATAATTTTATGCATTCACAATATAAATGCCAAAATTTATGAAATCAATAAATGAAGTTTCATTTTCTAAACATAACATGGTTAAAGATACATTATATTATTAACCTAGAGAATCATATATTTTTTCCATTTTAAGATAGTAATGTATCATGAAATCAAAATCCTTCATTAGTTCCAACAATCTTCTTTGCATCATGTTCAACACATTCTGGGTAACTACAGTTGTCATAATTTTGTTATGAATATTTAATTAAAAATTTACACAATCAAAATGATAACTTCAAAATTTCAATAAAAAACACATACATTAATTACAGATAATATATATTATTATTTATTTCATGAGGTATTAGTGGATATGAAGAATATATAATTTCTTGATAATTATTCCTTTGGACAAAACCAGTTCACTTTAATGATGGATAATTGTAAGTGCAAAAATCACATATTCTAGAAGGAATGGAAAAATTATGATAATTATGCATTATTATGAAATGTTATTAAAAAAATAATTATGTTTTTATTTTTAGATTAATTTTTTTCAATTTTGCGTTATCCTAGTTAGCTCAGTATACAAGCGATACAATAATATCCCCAATCAAATTGTATTAACTAAATAATAAAAGAAATATATGAATAATTAAGACATTTTATGTATTTTTCATTAATAAAAAATTAATTTTATTGAGGTGAATATTTATGACATATTTATAAACAATATGACCCATTATAGAAATATGTGGTAAAAAATTCATAGATACTAAATTTTCCATATATCTTTTTTTATTTTTATGGTTTGCAAATGAATCATTAAATATTTTCTATGAATCTCATGATAATTAGTATATTACTATATTTCATCAATAAACATGACCTCAAACTTATGTAAATAGTAATGTGAAAATTTTATTCATAAGATCCATAAATGTAGCTTGTTCAATAGATAACTTAATGAAATAATTATAAACTCATAATGATAATATTTAGTCTGAAACACCATCTTTAGAATATTTACCTTATTAAACTGCCACTGATGGAACCTAAATCTGATATCCATCATTAAAAAATACTATGCATCCAAGACAAGAGGAAAACATACTTAATATTAGGAAAAGATTTATTATTATTTATAATAATGTTATTCAAACCTCCATAGTCAATGGAAAACCTCATGGAACATTCTTTCATCTTACCATGAAAATAAGGGCACCCATGGTGAAGTGCTAGTGTGAATGAAACCATTATCTAGAAAATCATGTATTGATTATTCAATCCTAAAATTTCTACTTTGTATATTTGGTAAGGGGGTATTGAAAAAATATTAGTATCAGTTATTAAGTAATCATAATTCTCAACTTATCAATTGTGAATAACACCGTATCAATCATAATAAAATTAAATATAATCACTCATAATTGGAACATCTCTGAGCTGAATAATTTTATTGTTTTGACAACATGAAATAGGTAACATTTAATTTTATTTCTAGTCAATGTGTATGATTCTTTGTAGCATATCATAGGAATGAAATCATATGATAGGGATTACTTATCCCATTAATATATCTTATCATTATAAAATGAAAGCCAATCCATTATCAAAATAATAACGAACTCTACTATATATATTTAAATCGTACATTTTGGAAGTAACATTCTAATTATAATAATATAATGATTCATGTTAATCACCATGACTTTAATATTTCCGCATTGTGTTTTCATCATGTTACACACAAGAATATTAAAGTAAAAACATTATATTCAATACAGTGAATGAAAAAAACTCTATGTTTAAAAGAAAGAAAAACCCCTTTAATGATAATCATATGTTTATTTTTAAATAAATTTAATGTCTTTAATAGTTTTTGTTACACACAACACTGATTTTATCCTCTATTACACAAAGCATTGAGTTTATATTGCATTAAACAGAAAAATGAGAATAATTGTAATTTAGAATATTTGAAATATTTTAATATTGAATAGGATAGTTATCATGTAGAAGATGAATTTTATGGTGATAATAGTACTTAAAAATTTTAGGAATCAATGTTTATCTATTTATTAGAAATTATATAAGAATTATATTAAAAATGTTTTCTAAAAAGTTGTATTTTTCTAAAATATGTATTACTCACACATAATGTACATAGTGTAAAAATAATTTACACAAAATTTGTAAAATTTAACTAAGAAAATTAAATTAGTTTTTTAAATCATAATTTTAAAATTATCTTATGGAGAATATTTTTACATTTTGTAAAAAGGTTCATTTCATGACGAATAGTGAATAATTCTAAAATTTAATGTCAAAAATCTATTTAATTCAATTTTTTTACAATTTTTAATTATTATTTTTAATTGGTATTACTATTAAACTAGTTTAATAATATTTCAATTAACCCAATTTAGTTTATTTTAATCACATTTTTTTAATTTTTACACAAAAACATTGTAACCCATTTAGACATTTCTCTTTAAAACCCCATTTTATCATCTCATTTGTGAGGTAATTTATAAATAAAATTTTACCACTTCTGTGAATGGAATTATGAATATTTTATTACAAATATGGATCGTCATAATTTAAAAAATGTTAAAACATAAACTAAATTTTGATTAAAATTAATAGTAAAATAAATAAAAATAAATTGTTTTGTTTAAGGAAAAAATTAATTTATCTTGGGATAAACTATAAAAAGAAGGGTTATATTATCTAAAAACATATCTAGATTTTTGTGGTATTAATATTACCTTATACATTCTAGTAACTATTATGGTATACTATAGGTTCCTTTTTGGCATAAAAATGTGGATAAAATTAATCCTTTTCAAAACATAACTAGCATGCCACTCACCTCACCTATATAATGTCACCCACAATCCTCTCTTATTCAAACCATAAACCCAATTTTCTTTGTGATATACCAATAAAAAAAAATAAAAAATTTATCGTTCAATTATATATGATTTAGATTGGTCATAATTTATCCTAGTAAGGATTTTGTGAAATCCTATGGTGGAAACCAAAAGAAGAGGTAACGTTCCTCAATGATAATATTTATATTATTTATTTATCCACCTAATATAATTAATATTAAAGAATGGTAGAATAATAAAATTAGAATATTATGTTTATTATGATGTTTTTATGTTAACTGAATTACATATAACCACCCAAAGTTACATCAATATAGATAATAATCATCATTTTTGTGTATGACAGACTACCACCTCATAAACCAATGCCAGTTATTTTTCAATTACCACCTCTTATAGTTGGGTATTATGAAGTATAATAAGTATATATGTTATATTTATGACAAAATTATACATATATATTAATTATATACCATTTTTCATTTCAATTAAACATTGTATATGATAACATCTATCATTTGTACGGAGGACTATCATCTCATGAAGTTATGTGATTCGTCTTTAACTAGTGCATTACATGGAAGGTGATAAAGATAAATATTATGATGATATGTGTTATCAATTTCACTGTTATTATATATTTTTTTTACATATTTATTATTCTAGAATGATATTATATCATTGTATTTTTTACCTTTAAACTCTATGATAGATGATAACAACGTTAATGTTCATGTAGACTATCACCTTCAGGAAACTATGTGACTTCTTTTTCACAAGTAGACCACATGGAAGATAGATTTATGCATATTTAACAAAATTATATTTTATTTATGATATTATGAGAAATATTTAAAAATAATATATTTCATAATACCTTTATATATTTGGTCATTGAAAAATTTAAACATTACAAATGCGTATGTATGACCTACCATCTCTATTATTGTAACGTAGTGAATTTTTCTTAACCATCAGTCATTATTGGTTTTAAATTAATTAATGTTATAAAATATTTATCATCAGGTCCTGATTATTATTCTATAGATTATAGAACTTTATAACATTCAAAAATATAAAAACATCCATGATAAAGCATGAGTTAGAAAAAATGCAATTCACACACCAGACTATAAAAATTATGAAGGATTGTTAATGAACAGGTGATGATATGTTATAAAATGATCATATATTAAATTCAAAGGTTAATAAAAATATTTTATATGAAAATAAAAATTCATATAACATTATACATGATATTAAATCATATTCAACAATAAGGAATGAAAGTTTAAGTGTTTTTATTCAACATACATTCCATTGAGAAATATTTTTCATTTTGGACAAGTAAACCTTTAAATGGTATATATAATCCCCCATTGTAATGTAATATAATGATTCATTCATACATTACCATGTTTTATATTTCAATTTGAATTATATAATATAATGGGATTTATCATGAAGATCACAATGGGGTAAAAGTTATTTTTCATAATCACATTCTTTGGGGATTATTAACTTTAGAAATATAAAATAACTTTTTTATGATCATTTTTCATTACACATTAAATTTTAAGTAAAATCTATAATCTTGGGTGATGGATATAATTATTCTATAAAATTTATTACATTTTACCATACTATGTTAACTCTAAATGTTATTTGATTAAATAGGGAAATATTGATAAATCATTATCCTTTACTTAATACTGGATTATAATGATTAGATAGTTTGATTTTGAGTTAAATAAACTATTAACTTTATGGGGAATTATTTGGAAATGAATGAAATGTATGGGTCCTAGTTATATAGTTTCCCTTGATGCATCAGTAGTTTCATGACTTAATATAGTTGGTGTGACTTAGTTAAATGGGTTTCTACCCATATGTTTTAAACTATTATAATGATATAACTAGATGGTATAGGTATCATGCTTCCTAGACATGATTTCCAATCATTAATCATTTATTTATTCATAATTAAATTATTTGTAACCTTTATATTTTCATAAAGATGTTATCCCTGGATTCATTTCATTATCAGTTATTTATTACATGGAATTTGGTTTTAGTTATTTTTATTTCCACATTATTTATTCCATAACTATTTACGATAGTAATGTTATTGATTAGATTACATGTGTTTTCACTTATTTTCCTTCCATATTTATTATTATCGATGAGGTTTTTATATTGATATTATCTATGGAATAACTTCCTTATGATTTTAATTACTATGTGTAAAATTGGTTCAATTCAATACCTTTCCATATTGTTTAATTTTATTGATTCATTATAGCTTCTATTTTACAAAACCCACAATGGGAATTTAATCTCACCTTTATTATTTTTCCATTATCAGGAATCCCAAAATTTTACTAAGTTTGAATATAATGTACATGTTAGAGGTTATAATGATATTGTCTAAAAACTTATTTCATAATTTGGGTATTCAAATGTAATATGAAAATGATAAATGCATCTAGTTTAGCAAGAATAATAATCCGTTCAGTCATTCATGATTTTATTCCTTGTATCTTATTTTAATGTAATAAAGTAGGTAGTGGCTCAATGACACTTATGTTGAGGACTCTAAATATAAAAAAGATATATCATACATTAACAAGGTGAAATTAAAAATTTAAATGAAAATATCTAAAAAATTACAGAATGTGTTGACCAATACACTATCTATGTATTGGGATAATTCAAATAAATAAGTAAAATACTTTTACCAATTCCTAAAATTAAGAAACATCAACTAGATTAATAGAAAAACATTTATTCATAATATTTTGTTATGATCTTGATGATTTATGCCATAAATATCCAAAATCAGACACAAAATAACATAATGAACAAAATCATTGCAATTCTAATATCTCACCATTGGATTTTTAATTTTTTATTATAAATACTAAGAAATAGTTTTTTCAATTCATGTGTAATATTACCAAACATATCAAATCAAATTCATTTCTGGGATTTGAATGAAATTCCTCATTGTTCATTTTACCACACTTATCACAAGTTGAAAACATGAATTTATTATCTCTTATTTTTATAATGTATTTTTCTTCAATACCTACCAAATCCATAAATAATTTTTCTTGTTTTAATGAAACACATGATCATAAAAAACTCCACTTCTACCTTCTGAACACATAAAAAGGTTTTATTATAACCATTATATCAATAGAGATCCATTTTACTTAAATTTATTTCCATCATTACAGGGTAAAATTGTTTAATTTTATTATATTGATTCAATATAAAATATGGTAATTAGCATTCCAAAAAGGATATTTTTAAATTATATATTTTATTTGAATCTATTTACATTTTTCCCAACCACCTGAAATGTTTTCTGTCTTATTCTGAACAACCTTAAGTTAATATGAGCCTAAAATTTATTCTTAATGGCATCCCATTTCTAGGTATCAATATCATATCTTTATTTTTTATTATTTATCACTGACCACCACTATTCATCATTTCCTTAAAATCAATAAATGTAAAGGGTTTCCTTTTGATGATCCAAAAAACCCATGACATTGAATACATTTTTCAATGAATTAATCCTCCCCTTATCTACCTATGGGTCAGAAGATCCATTTAATTGTAGCATATTTTTCACGTTAAATTATCTAATATCATCTTGTTCTTATATGGTTGATCGGGTATATATATATCATGGAAACCACAACAATTTATATCCATAATAAACTAATCTATCATTGTAAAAATATTTTAAAATTTAATTGAAATCATTCATGGTAATCAATTTGGAATGAAATTTTCCTCTTTGTATTTTCCAAATAGAAATTCTTTTTTCCCCTATGGAGGAAATTTTAAACAATGTTTAAATGAAGTAATATGGAAATTATGAAATTCTATAACATGATAATGATAGTTAAAATATTTAAATGATATTCAATTACATTATTCTAACCTGTAAAATTATATAAATATTTCCCCTAATACCAACTATAAGAATCCAACATTAAACATTACATTATCTAAATTTATATCCTAAAAATTGGTTTTTGTGTATATTCAATGATTTTTTTATTTTATAATTTTTGATAATTAGAACATAAATAAGATATAAAAAACACTTATATTAATGTTATAGCATTTATTTAGTATCTATTTGTTCTAGTAAAATATCAAAATATCAAAATAAATCATTATATATTTTCATGAAAAATATTCTCAAATTTCAACAAGATTTCATTATTTACATAAACAATCCCCATAACCTATGAAAAAACATTTTAAAGTGAAGGATAAACAAAAAAATCCCACTAATTGACATAAAATGGCTGAAAAAAATATCTTTAGATCATGAATAATTATATATCTTTTCGAATACAAAATAGTCATTGGGGTTAAAAATAATCAATTTTTACCCCAAGAAACATCTCTTACCGAATATATTCATAACAAATTTCATAATTAATATTAATTCTAAAATATAACTCATAATGGATTCTTCTATTTTTGAAAAAATTATAAAAAAACATTTTCATAAATTAATACATTTACCCAAAAAAGAAAACATATTCGATTAAACTTAATACCATTATCATATCATAGTATTTCATATTAATTTTTTAAAAAAAAAATCATATCAGTAATATATAAATCATGTTCGTATCTTGGGTATCATTTTTCATATCACCCTTATAAATGAGAAAATGTGGTCTACATCCATACACAATTAAATGTAGGTCTATCATTGACCTAGTATTCCATGGTTTATAATATAACTATAAAAAAACACATTTAGACATGTCATATCACCAGAGTCCACCCACCACATAGGCTAAAGCACTATCATTATCACCATGGCATGGTAACGAACATCGAATTGAAGAAACTATCACTTGGGAATGTATTTACCACTCGTAAATGTGCATGTCATATTTATGAAATGGGTTAGGAACACCAATATATTTAGTGTCCAAAATATAAAAATGAACATTTATATTATGTAATAAACACATAGTATATAACATAAAAAAATATGTACATATCATATAATTTTTTTTAATAAAACATAAATATGGTATATCACGTCAAAAAATGAAAATACAAAAGAATGAGAAAAATTCCAATCAAGGTCCATAAATATGCACTAACATATAAAAAATTCAAAAACTCCTCTCTGAGAGAAAATCAAAATGATACCATATATCATCCATGAAACAAGAAAGATAATAACCAAAAATATGCATCCTAGAACATGGTTCCTTAAGCTTATATCTTTTATGTAAAACAAAATATCTAAATTACCAAAATCCCAAGTAGGGTTTGTGGCATAAATCCTAGTAGGATACCTCTATGAATCTATAGAACTATTTTATCCCTGATAACTAATAATTTATTTTTAAAACAGTTTCAATACTAAACATCTTTTAAAACTCCCCATTTAATAGAACATTAAAAATTTATTTGGGATCATATTTTAGAAAATGGGTTTCCAAAAATAAACCCATACATGGATCGAATAGATAAATAATTCCATAAGAAATAATGTGAAAAATATGATAAGTAATAAACATGTGTTAGTTTAACATCATAAAAATATAACTCATTAATTGGATTATGGGAATAATATTTCTCATGACATAAAAAATGGAAGAATATAAGGAATAATGAATATAACCCCAATTTACAAGAGTGTCTTCACCTAGAGTCCTAATAATCAGGAATACTATGATAGAATAAATAAGTGTGTTAGCTATATATGTTAATGGATTCACTCATAGTCATCCCTAGAACCAACTATAAAAAATTTCACAGTCTCTTAGTAACAAAAATTGTATCTCTCAAAGTATTCTAAACAATGGGCAGCCACAGTCACTTGGATGCTAAATGGAATCTCACATGTTCATTAGTTTTAAGGATCACATGGTCCATCAAACAAACCCAAGTCAGACCCTAGTTAATCCATATTCTAATTTATGAAAGTAAAATAAAAATTAGGTTCTCATATCAAATAATCCCTATCACATGCCATTTCATAAACAATCATTCCAACTTTATCAAAAAAACTTCCATTGTTGAACCATTCCCAAAAATATTTTAAAAATCAATTTGGAATAAAAAAACCTCTTTTATCCCTTCTAATAAAAATTTTTTATTAAAAAAAGAAAAACCCATTTTCAAAAAAAGATTTAATCACTCAATCCACAAGAAATTATTCGAGAACATTAAACATGGTAGAAACGTCACCATAATAAAATTATGATTGAATTAAAAAATTCATCCAATAAATACTCATGAATTAATTTAAGAAGTAGAAAATTCCTAGAAATATAGAATCTTACCTTGGAATCGGTCCAGAGCCTGTATCCTCCAATGGTAACCACCCAAAAGAAAAAGACCATGTCCCCATAAACCTAAGACACGTGAATACAACCAAGTTTCCTTATTATAAATCATATATAAATCCAATATACCTTATAGGTATACAAAACTCCAAAAAAATGGGTGAATGATCTTCAAGAAGGGTATAATGTGAAGAAAAACTAAATAATATCAACTATCTAAATAACAAAGAACCATTGATAGAATGATAAATCACCATGAAAGGAGTGGGTGATATTTAATAAATAATTTGAGGATATTAAAGTTAATGGAGAAGGTAAATGTGGGATCAAGACATAAGAAATTTAAAGGAGTATAATGGTTAAAACACACATTTAATGTGACCTAGATTGGTGTTATTTTTTGGCATCATAGTTTCAAAAACCATGATCCAAACGTACAAGTGCAACTATCAACCAAAAAAATGGGATGCATGGTTACTCTTAGGAGTCACATGGGATGAAAATTGCTCAAAAATACTCAAAATTCAAACTTTCACCAACTCTATCCCAATAACATGTTTGTTTCCACTGCAAATGGGGATTACCATGTCTGGTTATGTTTCAAACATTCAAATAGATTTCAAACTGGTTTCTTTATAGAATGGTAAACACCCAATGATTCTATATCCATTTGGACCTACTTTCCAAAGGTAGATTCTCATTAGTTGTGGTCTGACGAGGCCTAGGAATTTGAATTGGTCTTGAGGATGGTAGGTCAGGATCATCACACTTTTTGGGGGGGGGGGATTATTGCCTACTCCGGGACACTCTTATAGATTTAAGTTATGTTCACGATTCTTTATTAATTAACCAAGAAAAAAAATGAGTTTTCCTTTTGATTTGGAAATAAAATATTGATATGTATGGGGATTAAAGAATATTTTATATGTATTTGAGGTTCTTCATCAATAGAGAATCATCCGTATGTATTAGTGATTCTAATTCAATGGTATACTTCAATACATTATATAGAAATATCATTTTCATTATGATGACCATACTAGTTTAAAAGCCACTAAGTGGGGAACTTGATGTTTATTGTCCTTCCAAATGACATGGATTATTTTAGAGTTGGGATCGTATCTGTAGATGAGCTATATATGTATCCTCATTAAAAAGAAATCAAAACCAATGTAGATTGATAATATGGATATAGTTTCACATCATATGGGACATAAAAGAATTAATGAATTATGTGATTGAACCATGGAAAGGCTTCCTACGTACTCTTCTTTTAAGGAAGAGATCTATGTCCACGAAGTTCAAGTGCAGAAATATGGTTCTTATGCATGGTTAAAGGCCCAAAAAGAGATATCGTCATTACTTTTAAACTCTAAGCTCACATGAGTCATGCTCGATGTGAGAAACAAGAGGTATCAGTAAACCTGGCGATTGGGCCACCAAAGATGTAGTCACAAGAAATGATGCGGGGCCTCAGATTATTTGATTATCCATGTAGATGAAGACTATGAATTACTTCAGGAAAGATTCCCAAGAGCAGGGTCCATAAAGGTATTGGTACTTTATGGATATTTGATGTTTTAACCGGGGGATTACTCATAAGGAGGATGCCCAAAATTAAAGGGGTCGTATAATATGACACTTATTCTGGAGAAGGAGGCCTAAATTAAAAGGGACTTATGATTGGGGCTTATACCTAAGAAGGATGGAAACTGTTGAAGGAAATTTTGATTTGGGATTACTCCTATGAAGGAGGACCAGGATAAGGGGACCTGGGGCTTACTCCTGAGAAGGATTCCGAAAGAAAAGGAATTATGATTTGGGATTATTATTAAGAAGGAGGTGTGAACTAAGAGAACATGAGGCTTACTCGTGAGGGGGATGCCATAAATAAAGGAATTATGATTGGGAATTATTCCTGAGAAGGAGGCCCAAACTAATGGAACATGGGGCTTACTCTGGATGAGAGTTCCCTAATTAATAGATATTCTCATCTTAAAGGATGATGTTATATGGAGGAAACCTCTAACTATTGTGACATAAAACATATAAGTCATGAGGTTTTGGGAGAGGTTCTCTCGAAACTTATTTTAGATAAAGAATCCAACAAATGAACCATTCTATAAATAGAATTGAAAAGGGGTTTGAGGGATAAAATCTTGAATAGGAGAGGGGAACGAGAGAGAGAGTCAAAAAATGAAGTTGATGCGCAAGTGTAGGTCATGTATGTCATTTGGCGTGCATGTCTTGGGTGCACAAGTATACTTGCACGACATGGGTTCACCTGGGCGACAAAGAATCTATAGGGTAATACTTGGGTGAGACACAACTCAAGCCTTTATTATTATCGTAAGATGCTTCCAAAAGGTTGGTGGACAAGTTTCATTGAAAGGGTAAGGCATCGTGCAAGTATTTACATTTTTAATGAGGTATGAACACTTAATCACAAAAGTGTTAAATAATTATAAAAACATAGGCCTTACTCTACCCCTTCAATCCTTCCATTCTAGGTAAAAAGTTACCTTAGAAGCTTAATGGAGTGTTGAGTTGAAGACTAGGGTGAACATAGCTTGAATATGACTTCTGGAAAAATCTATTTTCGAACTGGGGGCTCACAGGGGCTATTTATAGGCCACCATGCACCTCGGGAGAAAAACTTATGTAGGGTCTGCAAGTGAGTTATGTGATCCATAAGTGGAAAACATGTGACTTGGGTGGCACACAATTAACTTGTGCGCCTCACTCCCAAAGGGTTCCTAGAACATGCCTTTATCTATTTTTTTGATGTTCTTCAAAGGGTGACCCTCTTTGTGCTTAACATATTCCCCTTTACCATTCGTTGGACTCTATGATGAAAAATAATTGTCAACAAAAGTCCCCCCTCAGAGTTTCATTGTAAAAGGAAAGAGGATATGGATATAAGGTAAAGCCGGAGAAATCAATGTTTTCTAGTGTGCATGTTCAGCGTGTAGATGCTGGGGTGTGCAAGTATGGAACACAGGTGGTCAGGATCCCCTGTAATTAAAGGCTAACTCCTGCACAAACTCATTTGTCTTTCAAAAACTAGTGCTCTCGTCACTCAAGGTGCTTCTACCTTTGGTGAATCACCATTGTGGATTTTGTTGCACTTCTGCATAATGTATTTGCCTTGCACGCCATAACTAGGGCGGAAAAACATGTGCAACCAGTTTAACTTGCATGCCAAGTTTGGGACATTCACATCTTAATTACATTACAATTTTTTTATTTTCTTCATCAAAATTTCAAAAATAATACATACAGAAAAGTTGATTGTTTAAAATTTGTGTAGATTCAATGGCTCCCAAAAAAATTGGATGAGCTGATGAGTTGGACAGAAAGAGAATTGATGTCATGATGAATGTCTTCGTCCATAACTATTATGTTATTTTTTACAGAACTCTATGAGATTTGGCTATGTACTTTAAAAAATATCATGCCAATTTCCAACAGAGCATCTACTTTCCTTTGTATGGCCATGGTCATCTACAAGTATTCAACATTCTAGAGGTAAATAATAATATCCCTCATTCCAGATTTCATTCCTACACCAACATCTCTTTGGAAAATGTCTCGGTTGCAGGATCATTTGTCAATAATGGGACAATGGAGAAGGAATACATAATGCATCATAGCCCGTGTGCTCCAAATCTGAAGCCTCAAACGCCTGAGCTGCATCCTCATTTCAATCCTTCTATTTTCTGAAATTATTAGATGGAAAAATCTATGATATGGATGAAGAGTTGGGATTTCCATCCTGGAGGAGGTTTGAAGCCGAATTGGATGTGGTCATATTGGGTGTGAAAAACTTGGGCAGAGTTTGTCTATGATCTGAAGTGAGCTACAATATATGAAGTTGTCTGGGCTGGGAAAACATATGTCTACAGGAATGACAATTTTATGCCAGAGTTAATTAGCCCATGGAGCTCAAAAATGAATTCTTTCGATCTGACTCATGGAGAAGTTGACATCAGTTTGTGGGATGTCTACAAGATTACATGGCTTCATTTTTCGGTGGTATCTATGATGAATTCATCCCCCCCCCCAAGGTGACCTGGAATGATTCTGAGAAGAATTTGGCTTTGGATCAATAGATAATGATAATTTTCTACAAGCATAAGAATACCACCACCACGAATAACCTCTACAGAAAAGATATCCATCCAGAGGTGTGGATGGACATGTTTCTTGATTTAGAAGATTGATACGGGACCATCCTGGACTCGTCCTACTAGTTTCCCTAGACAGGAAAAGAGGGGTTCTACAGGCACATTTTGGATAACACTAAAAGCATGATAGATTGATAAGTGGGGGTATGAAGTGAACTAGAAAATTCTAGCGAGGACCCATTTGGATGGATTTGTGGCTTAGTGTTTACCTATTAACAATTCAATATTTGAAAGAGGGGTGTCAGGCCGGGGACCTTTTTCATTTCATCTAGCTGCCTGAAAGAAGATGTTTGGGTTGGACACCCCTATTTTGGGAAAGATTCATAGGAGCATACTTCTTGTTTATATGGTTATATATCATCTAAGAATAGTGTTTCCATTCCATGTTTTATGGGGATATCTCCACCCACTTTAGGACATATGATGTACAAAGTGGGGTAAATATTCTAGGACGTTCCTTCTGGCTGTCTGTTCAAGCCTTTTCTAGAATTTCTATCTCATCCCAAAACGATTATAACATCAGAGTAAGGCTGAGCTTGTTTGATGAGTTTTACTACTTTCCTTATCGAAATCAGCCAACATGGAGATTTGTTGATGATGGAACATCTAGGATGGAGTAAAGGGCATATATACTGGCATGCAGAGATTGTAAATTGGAAACAAGGATTGTCAGAGATGTTATATGTGATGCTTATAGTCCATACATGTTTGCTCGTCAATTCAAATGTCTACAAACAATTACTTTATCCCCTATAGTTCATGTCATTTTAGAGCATCATCTGATGGTTTCTCAGCATCTAAGTTTGCAGAAATATATGTAAAAGATGAGGGTGGTATTTCATCTACCAATTGATGAAGCAGCAAGTCGATTGACTATATTGTCTTCCAAGAGCTGTGTAGCATCATACCATGAAGGGGTACTTAATTAGCCATTCTCTCAGGTGGGGGTAAAGAAGAGAACCATTGGGAAAGACTATTTTCATTTGGAAGGTGACTCTTCCCCACCCTGAGCTGATTAACCACATTCCTCAACTAAAGCTGATTCTCCTGATTTTTAGGATAGGGATGATGAGGCTCCAGATGATTTAAAGTGGACTCGTGCCAGATATAATCCACCTTTGAGAGTCAAGATAACTTCTTCATTTACTCCTGATGAGTTACATCATTGAGGCAATTTAGTCACCATTATTTTAAAGAGAACAAGATTCATTTTATTATCCTTTATTTGTGATTTCCAGAGCTGGGAAGAAGTTGAAGTCCCAGATTGCAGGACCCTCCTCACTACCTTCTAGTGCACATTCTGAATATTTATGACTAGTGGTTGTCCGGATATGGAAGAGCTTATATTGTGATGATAAAACCACTTGGATGGACTTATACGAAGGGTTCCATATCCCTAGAGTGGGGAATCTATAGGTATCCTCTGAAATTATCTTTGAGGACAACCCCAATGAAGTGAGTTCATACATCAAAGAGCAAGAAATTCTCATATATTCTACTGATGAGTCAATTTCAATAACTAAGAGTGTGAAGGAAATGAGGGACCATGGTACCACTGAGGAGATTGGTCATTAATTTGATTAAGAGTGGCATGATTATGTGGCTCCTAAAGATGTATGTTACCTTTTTCTCATATTTCTAATTGCATTGCAATTTTAATTTAGTAAAATATTTTTTATTCAAGGAAATAATCTTCTTCATCCTGCAGCTTGTAAAGGAATGAACCACTGATATCCCTTCACTATTGTATAGCCCTGGTGGCACCGCTCTTGGAGCCACTAAATCTCATTGTGAGCGGGGTGAAGTATCTTCAGGACAGCAAGTCATGGATGAGTAGTTAGAAAGGGAATTATTGTCTCCAATACTAGTTTTCAGAGATGATGATTCCATTCCACCCAAAAAGTCCAAGAAATAAAGGCATAAAAGAAAAAAGACCACAGTAAAATTCTTTATCAGTTGTGGTATGTCTTTCTAGTAATCATGAATATTAACATATAAAAAAGTGCTAAAAATTATCAATAATGCATGGGATTCTTCAGTTTCCCCTTTAAGGGAAAGGAATTACCATCCTCATAGTATAATGAAGGGTTCTATAGAATGGCCGCCAGTTCCTGCTAAAATGCATATTCATGAAGCAACACTTAGAGAAGATGAGCTGACATCTGTTCCCAGCACCGCTCCTGTTTCTGATTACATGAGAAAATAGAATTTGGGAAAATTAACAATACATCATAGAACCTCAAATGATACAAAAAGTAACTTCTATTCTGTGATGTTTTGGGTTCAACACATACACCTGAACATTTGGCATCCACCTAAGCTGACCGCACAACTATCATTGAAGAAGCTATTTGGATTCAGAGATTGCTAAATGAAATTCATGAAAAAGACATGCCGAGCGCTCCCACTGGTGAGGCTAACTTGGGATCTTGGCCATAATTGGATAAAATGATGAATCTTGGCATGTAATTTGATGAAATTTCAGAACATGTTAAATTACCACATGATTTAGAATATTTTGGAGATCTAGTTATAGAATCAATTGGATGTGAGCTTCATCATATGTCCTATTAATCTTCTCATGATTAAACTTCTAAACATGTTTGGTTAATAAAATGTACACTTCCATATAAAGAAACTAATCAACCAAAAATGCTTGATATGGGTGTAGACCATTATGTCAACCCTATTATTGAGGAAACACTGGATCTGGTGAATCTTATCATGGAAGACCCTCCTAAAATCCATCCTGAAAATCTTGTGCAAGCTAGGAATGATGGGGAGGAGTATTCAAAAGTTACTAATCTACTGTTAGGTAAAATATGATGATATTTGTTTCTTACTTAACCTTCAAGACAATCAATCAAATATTACTGTCCATTGAAAATAACCATTCTTTCAATTGACCAAACATAGCTATCAACTTCAATGGCTAGATATGGAGGTGAAACCTCAGCCTCCACCAAAATAGTTGCTAAAGGTGAAGCATCAAAGGTCAGGGAAGGAGAAGAATAGGGAACTTCATTAAGTGGATAATCCGAGACTATGTTCCTCCCTGTGATAGCGATTCTGAATCGGGCCTAATGGTGCAAAAGGTGCTCCAATTATCACATCTCTAGGAACGAAAAAATATATGGAAGATAATATTTGTGGTCTCTCTTGAAGATCTTCCTTTGAAAATTCAATGTCTTTCATCATTGTTCATCAGTTTGGGACATAGAGGTTTTGGATATCATTAAATCCATGTTGTAGTGAAAAAAGTCATTCGAAGGAGGGATCAAGAGAAAAGATGTCGTCATGACCTGATTAGAGCTAGATTGCAGACCAATATAAGTGAATATCAGGCTATAGTGTCCAAAGCTGTGGCTGATCATGTTGTATGCTGAAGGAGCTGAAGCAAAAGATCATGGAGAATATTTTACAACTATTTCTCCTTCATCATGAGCAAGATGTTGTTTCTAGGGAGATTTACCAGCTTCATATTCATTGGAAGAAGTCAAATAGATGGTATGAAAACCAAAAAAAAAATCTAAAGAAGCACTCTATCGAGAAAATGATAGTGAAGCTAGTCGAGTAAATGAACTTCAACTACTTGCTGATGAAGCTTGGGATGCTGTGAAACATATGAGAACTCATTTTGAATGTATTTGGTAATTTTTGAAAAAAATGAAGAGACTCCAGTCTGTGGATGTTCTTCTAATCTTGTTCATTAATTAAAAACAGTTAATATTTATTCATCTGTACCTTCATTTTCTTGATAGTTTCTCTTATTTTAACCTATTCTAATGGCTTTAGTAAATATAGATTTATTTTAACTAGGGTTTTATAAACAACACCACAAACATTGCATCTTGTAATTTCTCAATATTGCCTAAATCATACAATATGTACGTTTAGCGAGTAGGGACTCGACTTTGGTTCAGAGTACCTTTTATAGGTTACCAAGTTAATGAGTACCATGTCTTTTGATATTGGTAGTTTAAAGTCATGCATGTTGAACTATGAAAAGGATAATATTTAAGGTTGAATAGTTTTGACCCAATGGATGATATTTACAAAATTCTTGATAATTTTTTTAAACATATTACAATATTCACATATAAAGGGAGGAAGTTGTAAACTATGACTTGAGAAATTTTCACCCTGAGGAATGACATAGGAAAAGACCTAAAAATCATTTGAATAAGTATTTTCTAAGAATGAAGTTACCACTACTTGACAAAACTATTATGGGGGATAAATTATGTATGGCCAACTGGGGATTATGCTGCATAGTAAAATAGTAGTATCTTCTGCCAGACAGGTCCGTTATGTAGACATCTTATGCAAGGCCACCTAAGGGCACGTGTTGTATAGCCAGGAAAAAGTACTCTCAGAAATTGGACATTCAATTTATATAATCCGAAGAGAGTTTTATGGAGATTAAAAATTTCCAATGAATAATTTTTTCTTTATGGAGAAAGTTTACTCGAACACGGAGAGGATATTTCCAGTTATAATTGTCAATGAATTAGAGGAATGTGACTTCTATAAAGGTATGACCCAAACTTAGGAAAAAATAATCTATCTGTTGTTTTAAATCATATGACTAATACCAGAGATAGAAAAATTATAATATATATGCTCAAGTGGTCCAAGGTTATTTCATATTACTCTGAACATATGGAGAAGGGGGAAATGTTAACCATATACATTAATACTTTGAGATCATGAAAAATAGAATGGAACAAATATGTTAAGGATGCCAGTTTTTTTTAGAACCCTACATATTGTCGTTAAGACCAATAGAGACAAAAGAGGATTATCCAAAGAATGATGTTACTATTATTTGACAAACCCATTATGGAGGTTGAATTATACAGGGCCAACTGGGGCATAAGTTTCAAAGTCAAACAGTAGCATCTTTTGACTGAGAGGTCCGTTATGTAAAAAACATATTCCAGGACACCTAAGGACATGTCCTGCATATTCTGTAAAAATAACACTTAGGTATCAAGCATTTTGCGACCAAAAGTCATGAAAAGGGTTATGGAGACCATGAATATTTTTTATATAATGTTTTGGCTGGGTCCTAGATTTAGATTCTGGATGTCACTACGTATCTTATTATGATGAGAATCAAGCCACACATAGTTATTGAAATACCCTTTGTATAGATTTGGTCCGTACATATGAGTGGTAAAGAGGACTGTATTGCAATTATTGATGGACCCTAAATTAAAGACATGTTTTTCAATACGTATCACATAAGGATGATATAATCAAGTCATACGTAGTTCTTGACACCTGACATGGTTGGAGACCATGTCAATGATGCTTCCTTTCGAGTGAGAGTATTATGGATTATTGCAGTTTATTTTCATACAAGACAAGAGTGAAAATATTTTAAGGTCATATGCATGGACGAGTGCTATGTTGTTTAATGTCTTGCAGCAAGGACAATGGGGGACTATATAATTTAACATCATATAGTTAGGACTATGGGATGTACACAGTTTAACGTCATTTAGGATGAAAGTGAACCGATATGAATAAGACGTTTGACAGGGGATTCACGGATCAACATCATATGGGATGGAGGTGAATCGATGTGAAGAAAGTGGTTTCAGGCTTGAACCTCAAGAGGTTGCCTACATACCCATCCTAGGAGGAAAGGATCAAAGTCTACATTTTTCAATTAAGATGGATTCAGTGATAGGGTTGTACTTGAAGAAAACGACCCAACGATGATATTTGGACATAAGCGTCGCTAGCAGCCCAAAGAAGATTTCATGGTCGAAGCTTACTCTAAGCTCACATGAGTCATGCTCTTCTTGAGAAACAATAGGAAGTAATAGAAATAATGATTGATTCATGAAAGATGCGACCAAGAAGGATGGTGTGGGGATTATGCATGGTTAGATTCCCAGGCCATGCAGGAAAATAGAGTTTAAAAGACAATTTCACATGCGGAGATCACAGTTTCATTTCTTGTGTCACAAACATGGGGTTCTTGGAAGTTAAACGCCCTGAAGCTCAGACGATGCACAGTTTAATGTCTTGTAGGATGATATAGGGGACACAGTTTAACGTCATGTTAGATGATAGAGGGGACACATTTTAATGTCATGTTTGACAATATAGGGGACACAGTTTAACGTGAAGTTGGATGATAGAGGGGAAAATGTTTAACGTCATGTTGAACGATAGATGGGGACATATATTAACATCATGTTGGAAGATAAAGTGGGTTATACAGTTTAATGTCACACAGCAAGGACAATGGGTGTATTTGTGTTACACAAAATACATATTCAAGAATCATTCATTTGCTGGAGTTGTAACGAGTTCTCAATCCATTGATATTAAAGAATAAGCTCCATTGGAGTAGACCTTATTTATTAAGTAAGTTCCTTCCCACATTGGCTCAATCTTTAGAGACTTCTTTCCTAGTCTCATTGGGGTTCTGAGGACCAATACCAATTCTCCTTGAATGAATGAATGATGATGAAATTTTTTATTGAATGCTCATGCTATTTGATTCTGATAATCTTCTAAATGGTGCAGTGTGTACAATATTTCTTTCATATAGATGTTATAATTCATCCAATATATTTTGATATTGTTCATCTATAGATAACTGATAAAAAATGGTGATTCTAAGAAAAGTCAATTGAACTTAAATAGGCAAGACTGCTTCCATTCCATATACCAATGAATATGGAGTTGATCGTGTAGGAGTGCAGGTGGTAGTCCGATAAGCCCATAGAGCATGAATCCACCATCCTATGAAGTATGATTGAAATATTCTTATTGAAATCCTCTACCTAATTATTGGATGCTGCATCATACCAAGTTGAATGGTTGGATATGATATTGTGTTCTTCATACAATTTTCTGACCTCAAATGAGCAAAAGTTGGGTCCATTATCCGTCAATATGGTATGAGGAACACCAAATCTGGAAATGATGTTGGACATGAAAAACATAACAATGCTCTTAGCACCTACTTCTTTAATATCTATCGCCACTGACCATTTGGAAAAGAAGTCAGTATTAGTAAGAATATCCTTAAACTGCTTAGTTGTAGCTGGAGGATAAGGTCCAACTACATCCATTCTCCATATAGAAAATGTCCAGGTGTTTTTAGCTGTATAATGCAACTCCGGGGGTTGATGAATAAAGCTAGAAGATACATGGGAATAATGACACTTCATAGTGAAATCAATACAATCTTGCATCATTAAATTCTAGAAGTATCCATGCCATCGAATTTGACCAGAAATTCTATGTCCAGTCTGGTGGCCACCACAAACTACTACATGCACTTCATTCATGAAAACCATTGTCTCTTCACCATCAATACATCTAAAGATAATTCCATCAAAACCACGCTTGTAGTGAATTTTTTTTGGTGATATGGGATATCAAAAAGAGTAAAATTGACCACACGACGCCTAACTTGTTCTTTCTCGGCTCTATCAGGTGGGAGTGTACCATTTTGAAGGTATTCCCTGATAGGTTTCATCCATACTATAGTATGACCATATAGTTTAGAAAAGGGACTGATTTCATTGATTTCCTCTATTCTGATTTGAAAAAAGGTGAAACAATATGACAGTGGGAAATACTGATGATTGTTTCATGCCGATTTGGATATTTTAGGGTTGTGGCTAAATTGGACAATGCATCTGCTTGGGCATTTTGTGATCGCGGGACATTTGAAAATGTTCGTTGCAAGTAAAATTATTCTATTAACTCTCTAACAGAATCACAGAATGGGATTAACTCTTCCTTTCTGGTGGCATAATCCCTATTAATTTGTTTTATTAACAAATCTAAATCACCTTTTACTTTCAAGTGATTCACATCTTCCTGAAGCGTCGATTCCAACACTATGATGACATCTTGATATTCTTCTTCATTATTTGTATTGCCTTCCAAAAATCATAAGGAATAGGGTATCATTGCCTTTTCTAGGGAAATAATCACGATTCCAAATCCAACTTTGTTTAATTTTGGATCTTCTATTTTTTACCCCGTTGGACTTCTAGAGGCACCATAAAAGTATTTTTCCCATGTTTAAGGATTATCTTGAATAAAGAAGACTTATTTATCAAGAAGTTCAATATTTATAGATGTATCTTCTACATATGGTTTTTCAGTAAGAAAATCGACCAGATCATGGGACATTATTACCTTTTGAGACACATACTGGATGTCAAACTGCTACAAAATAACTACCCACCTTGACAAAAGTCCTGTAAGCATTGGACAACTATGGATAAATTTTAGTGGGTTATTGTGAGATAATAATTGGACCTCAAGATTTTGCAGGTAGTGTCTCAATTTATGAACTACAAATATTAATGATAGGAAACACTTTTCAATACATGAATATCAAGTTTCTACCTCAAGCATAGTCCGACTAATATAGTAAAAGTTTTTTTTCATTCCTAGCATCATTATTTTGGGCATGGAAGGTAGCCAATGATCTATATATTGTTGTCACATAAAGAATAAGTGGTCTTCTATCAATAGTTGATATTAATACTGGTAGTATCAAGAGATATTTCATGAGGGTTTCCAATTCTCCTTGGCATTATTTAGTCCAATGGGAGGTGACTCCCTTCTTTATTAATCTAGTGAAGGATAAACACTTGCTTGCCAAATTGGAAATGAAATGCCGAATATAGGCCATGTTTCCTTTAAGTCCTCTTAATTACATCAAATTTCTACGAGGTTACATTTCAATGATTCATTTTTTCTTCTCAGGATCAACATCAATACCACGATGGCATACAAAATCTGAGAAAATTTCTTGAGGTTACCCCGAAAGCACATTTCAAGGTGTTCATCATTAAATTGTGTTTTCTATGTTTATTGAATATGATTTCCAAATTTTCTAGGTCATCAAGAACATTGTTTGGATTTAACCACCAAATCATCCACATAAAATTTAACAAATTTCCCTAAAATGGGTTTGAAGATATGGTGTTTGCCACGTTGATACATTGCACCTGCATTCTTCAGGCCAAAGGGTATTACCTGATAACAAAACACACCTTGAGGAGCTCTAAAGGCATTATAATTCTCATCTTATGTGGGAATTCGTATTTGATTGTACACAGAGTAACCATCCATGAAGGAAATAGCTTTGTAGCCACCCGTTGCATCAATTAAGAGTTTTGTGATTAGAACTGGAAAATAATCCTTGGGACAATGCAGATTAACATCTATGATGTCAATGAAATATCTAATTTGTCCATTATTCTATTTCACAGTGATGATATAAGCTATCCATTTGGGATATTGAACTTCTCCGATGAATTTATCCTTGATAAGCTTATCAACAATAGCTTCAATTTTGGAGGCATAAGTTGGGTGTCTTATTCATAGTGCATGCATGAATCCTCAATGTTCTTCGGGAGAACACAAATGATGAGTGGAAACATCGGGATCAAGACCTCGGATTTTTGTATAATTCCAAGAAAATACATCTTGTTTTTTATTTATAAATGTATTATACATTTCCTATTATTCAAGAGGCATGGCTGTAATAATTAAATTGGGGCATGGAACTTCTTCTGTACCAAATTTTATTTCCCTGTGTTCATCCACAGTGGTAGATATACCATCCTCGAATGCTGGAAGAGCATCCCTAAGATCTTCTTCTCCTTCTTCAATATGTGTTACTTCAACTGTTTCTACTTGAATAGTAGATGATGAACCAAAATTTCCATGTTCAGGGGAGAAGTTAAAATTTGAACATCTTGAAGAAGAGATTTCCATTTCTGACCCTATTGATGATGAAGGGTTTTCCTGGGGTGATAGAGAGGATATGATGGTTTGAAAATCGGCATCATTTGTTTCCTCTGATATTGTTATAACATCATCTGGACTGGTTTATGAAGTATATAATTGTTGTATTTCACCGAATGAAATGAAGACATCTCCATTTAAGCTTTCATCACTGCTTGGTGAATCAAAAATTTCTCCCATTCTATCTTGCTTGATTGTCATGATTGATTGTATGGAAGTTTCCATAAAAATATATGGATTTAGTTCTATCCTATAAATTTGATTGATATGAAACACATAATCAGTACTCACATGTATGAATGATTTTACTGGAATCTTTTCTGAACCATTTGAGGCATTAATTTTGGTGACCTTCTTTTCTTTGGATGTTTCCCATCCCACCATGTGATAAAATTCGTCCTCAATGATTATAGATTCACACGTTTTGAATGGGGATTTGTCACCATATAATGTCCCAATTATACCATTGTTAATATATTTGGGACATTGATGCTATGACAAAGGTCTGGCTGTATGTTGATGTATCCAAGGTCTTCCAAGAAAAATGTTGAAGGTAATGTCCTGACGAACAACCATGAAATCTGAATTAGACACAAGGTCTCCAAACTGAATTTTGAGTGTTATCTCGCCCATAGGTTCTTGTTTATTCATATGATATCCTTGCAAAATCAATGTAAAAAGAGATAAATAAGATTCGGTGAGGACCAATTGATTATGAGGACGAATAATAATGAGGTTGA
Source organism: Viscum album (assembly GCA_963277665.1). Classification (NCBI taxonomy): domain Eukaryota; kingdom Viridiplantae; phylum Streptophyta; class Magnoliopsida; order Santalales; family Viscaceae; genus Viscum; species Viscum album. The sequence continues at coordinate 1,685,989,452 of OY728163.1, read as the reverse complement.
ATCTTGATCCATTATCAATGAATTCTCATCGGATGTCTTTGTCATTGACCTTTCTAGATAGATAAAATGGTCTGATATGTCCATGTACAACATAATCTTCATCTTTATCTATAATAGATAATACTACATGTCATTACATATGATCATTCTCAATACGGTAGACCTCAGCTGTATCAATTTCCGTTTCGAATTCCTAAGGACTTGAAAAAGCCTCAATAAGTACCTCTCGATGATCTTTTGATAGATTCAAGGAATCCAGAATTAATAACATTACTAGTACTTAGGCCAAATGTTTCCTGAAATCATACATTTGATCCAATGGTATGAGTTTCCCAGAATGAAAATGCGGTTTTTCAGGATCCTTGGAAGTTGATTCTTTGGTAGTAGATGCCACCCGTATCAGGGCATGAATTGGAAATACTTTTGGATTCAGTAGATTACACTGACAATGTCTATCTATTTGCTGAGAGGAAGAAGGTGTAGACTCTAACTGTTCCTCCAAAATAACTATATCAGGACCAAATCTACCATGTGTAGAATAACTTTCTTGCTCTTTTTGATCCTACTGAAAGGGGTTTCCATGATTTTCTGCCGCATATACAGTTCTATTATGGGTAGGAATGAAATAGTTTATTCTAGAATATCCACATCTTCCCATGTATCCTATACCTCTGTCTCTTCCTCTGATTCCTCTATTAGATACAGGATACTTAGGCTCATCATAATTGAAACTTTAATTGGCATAGGGATCTGTTAAATGAATCATTTTAACATAACCAAAGATAAATTGTTCATATGATGAAGATTCTTCTTGATGAACCAGTTCAGGCTTTTCCGTTTGGTTGGGTGGTGCTCGTGCTTCTGAAACGAGTGGCATAAAATCTGCCACAGTCAAAAAAAACGTAGGATTTGACATGATCTCATCTTCTTCTAACTACTCTTCTTTCTTAATATTATCCCACATGTTGAGAGTTTTCCTTCTGATGATGGAAGTTTTGTTGTGTGAGAAATAGAAGAATACACAATTGGTTGATTCAATTGTGTTTGTAAAATGACATGAGTTCGGTTGGTCATTTTCATGACAATCAAATCATCATATTTCAAAAAAAGATTACTTTTGACTTTATTCCAATCAACTTCTTCTTCTAGATCAGTAGTAGTAACACATGCTAACTGGGTTGAAGAACCTTTCAATTTTACTTTTCCAAAGTACACCATATTTTGCAGGAGGTCTTTGAAGAAAAAACATTCTTGAATGGGATGCCCCAATATCTGATTAAATGGGAAATAATTGAGGATGCCTTAATCTCCTTCCTTGTTCAGACTTTTGGGCCTTGGAAACTGAACCATATTGTTTTCCAAAGACATGATGAAGTATCTAGGAACTTTTTCACTCTAGAAGAAATACACAATATTATTTTAATCCTCCAATTGTTTCTGTCTTTGATCTCTATGATCATCTTGATGAGGTGGCCATTTTTTAACGCTCAGGAGGTGGATCCCTTCGATATGATAATGGTATTTAAGTAAAAGCATGTACAGGTTCTTGTTTATGTGTAATTGTAGCAGCTTATGCCTTCCCTATTCTCCTTCTCCGAGCTGATGGAATTACAAGAGTTTTAGCCCTAGTCTATAAAAGAGAGTCTTCTATCTACTGAGCAATTGATGTAAGGTCTCGAAACCCTCATGTGTATTTCACCGGGATCAATGTTGTGCGTAATTCATCACAGAAATTTTCCACAAAAATTGGAAGCAACTCTTCTTGAGGAAGTGATAAACATAAGGAATATGTTAATCCCTTCCAATGAGAAATGAAATCTGAAACTCTTTCATTTTCTCTTTGTTTACAATTGTTAATATAAAAAACTATCATCTTTAGTAATGTTGAGCTAAATTGAAGAATAAATTTTTGACGGAGATCTTCCCACCCAGCAACTGACCGAGATTGCCAACTTGTATACCGGGAAAAAGTAGGTCCTTGTAATGACTTCACAAAACACCTAAGCTTAACTACTTCTTGTTTTTGAGGAGTTCCCAACATAGGATTATAACGAGAAACAAAATATGTTAAGTTTTTATCTGGATGTCCTGAACCATTAATAATTTGGAATATGGTATTCGCAAAATTTGATGGGGGAGGAATTGCATCCACCCTTTCAGGGTAAGATAACTTTTCCGGTTGAACTGGTGCACATCATTCCTACATATCTTCCAACTGAGCTATTAATGACTCAATGGTAGTCATTAATGTTTGAGAAACATCTGGTTGAGCTGGATTCTGTGCAGGTGCAACAACTGGAGTTTGGAAGGGTGTGGAAACCAGTACTATCACTAATGGTAGTATTGTCGGTTACTGTCATGTATGACCAATGGGATTGGACCTATGAGGGTGTACATGAAAAGGGGTATATTCTTGGTCCATCCTAATAGATGCAACAAATTCCCTTGATTGATTATCACCATCATGCTTAGTCGGAATACTACCTAGAAGTAGTTCTGCAATTAACCTCCTTAACTCCTTCATTTCTTCTTCTTGCTATGTGATCCTTTCCTCTAATGAGAGTGATTGGCCTTCTCCTGAGGCAAGGTAGAATGTAACATGACTTTTCCCTTTCCCCTTTTTAGATGACTTTAGGAGAGGGGGTGTTTGTTATTTGAAATCCTACCTAGATTCTCGGTAAGCCTTTTATTTCAGGTGCACACACCATCTTCATTTGTTTCTGTGTATATGGCCTCTTGAAGAGTAACTTCTTCATCTAATTCCTCAGAGTGAGAATCATGTTCTGGGGAATCAGTGGCAATAGAATTGGTGAAATTTATTGATGCATAACACATTCCTTCCCTTTTGTCAATCTTTATGTGATACTGTCTTCTTCCATGTCCTTTATATGACATTGCCTTTGTTGGTTGATCCCTCACGAACTTCTTGATGAACATTAATTTGACTGTAATTTCCTGATAATTCAGCTCTGTATTCCTCTTGTGGCTTCTTCCATAATCAAGAGAATACATGCATTCACTGATGAAGATATTGTGAATTTGAAAAGGTCCTCAGTCTAGTGGACTGGGGATGTTCCTATTTTTTCAGATTAACTTCTCGAATCATGTCTGTTGATCCCAGGGGATGGATTAAAATAGTCCCTATCCTGACAAGCTGAGTTGGCTCTTGAGATGCTAGGTTTGAAATTTCTTAAAATATCTCTTGATTTTATGGATTTTAGTTGGGAAATTAGACGGATTCATCATCCGACATCCACTCAAATCAACTGACTCAGATGACCGTCGGATTATTTCTGACACCTCTGTCACCTAATAATATGTATGCTTTAAACGAGAAGCCTATTCAATATTCTCATTTTCATGATACAAGAGTAATTAAATAACATGTTCATTATATGCCAGACATATGGAAGAACTAGTTTAGGCATGTTCTTGAGAAAACATTTGATTACACACAAAACCAGTTACATGTGCCCAGCCATGGGAAATAACATTGCATGAGAACACTTTTCTTGGGCTTGGTTGACTGAAGAACACTGTGAAATGAAATTCTCCATGAACACCCCATCATCTAATATGAATAGTAGATGAGGCATTGGTAATTAACTAGAGAAACCCTTTTAATACGCCAATGCATGTACACTGAAGGTCTCTATGCTGCTTTTGAAACTTTGGATGTTGGGAAAATGAGAGAGATGCCCAATCAATTTGGTGTTGCAACCATTCTATTACGTTAAAATTATTTTGATATTCTTCATAAGGTAATATATTACATTTTAAGTAAAAAAAGGTTTTTATATGTTGAGATGAATATCGTGAATAAAATATTCTATCAACATTTCTGAAATATCATACTGAGAGTTAGCCAAAGGCCAAAACATGACTGGTATTTCACCGTTCGCCAATTGTTTTCTCATATTCAGCACTTCCTCTTTGTCATTTGATAAATATTCTGTTAAAGACCTGACCCCAGTTACCTAGAGTCAGTGAATTATTACATAACATTGGCATGATCACAAAAGATCAAGTCTTAAAAGACTAATTAGTTTAGTAGCCGTGGAATCACTAGTTACATTGATAAAGTTTACATTACATCATAAAGTGAAAAACAAAAACAGTATATTGTCTCCATAGACCACACTCATATCCCCTTATACTATCCTGAGAGGTCATTCATAAAATAATTCTTCACATCCAGGGAAACATAAAACATATAATGGGGTGAGATCAGATGCCAAGTATTCATAACAATATTATGGAAACATTCATAAATAAGAATAAACATTTAAGTCAATGTATAACTAAAAAAAATCTTTTTAAATGTGAATTTCAGAATAATAAGGCAGAAATAAAATCAAATAATTTCATTTACTTATTCACATGGATATTCTGTTACACTAATAGTCACATGCAATATCAATAACCACATTCATAGTGATGGAATTCATAGTTCCAGACTATCATAACCACATAATCAAGGCCTTATGCCAAGATTGAAAATAATATTTTGTCAAGGCCTTGTGCCAAGACCCATGTTTGTCTCATGAGACCTATCGATGCATCAAGGAGATATATTGGGCTCCACCCGTCACTTATTATGTCCAATGAATTCATCATATGAACAGGTTTAAGCATAAAATAGTCATTCATATTATAACTAGCATATGAAATGTCAATACATTATCAATAAACCATTTATGGTAAAAAAATAACACATCCACAGTCAAACATATCGCAAAACCTTCAATACAATATGTATGTTTTGTACCATAATAAATCAACTTCAAATATGCTTAAAATCCATCAAAGGATGTTGACATAGAGGAAAACAAAACTATTTGAGAGAAATATCTCTTTTTTTTAAATAATTTAAAAGTCACATAATTATAAAAGGAAAAATTTATATTGGAAATTTTCTTATAATAATGTATGTTAATACATCAAGATTTTATAATGGAAAAAAATAGCCACACTTACCATATAAGATAAAAAAGGCATTATTACCTTCATTTAGTCGAAAAGGTTAAAAATGACCATGTTTGGAAAACGACCTAAAGATTCTTTTATAAACATATTATAAAAATTAAAACATGGGTATAAATGACATTAAACCATATTCTATAAAATATTAATAATGTTTTGAAATACACTTTTAAGAAACATGGATGTGGATGATAAATATGTCTTAGTAGATGATTACGTATAAACAACCTCGGATAATGAAGCGATAGTGAACTAAACCCTTACCTTATTCTTTCCTTAGTCAGGGGTAGTTTAAACATCAGTATAATAGTGTTTTAATTGTTATTAAATTATAAAATAATAATATACATTAATCTGATATCATATATGATATTTTAACATTTAATTGTTAATACTATCTTAGTATTATCGTCGTTTCAGGTGTTAAAATACTCTTTTTATTTTATATGTTTTGTTACATAAGCCATATTTTTTATGGATAAGATGTATCTTATTCATATTCATAATTATATGAAGTCCTTAAACATTATTTTTCATCATCATATGAAAATAATACATGAATGGATACAATGGGGAATGAATCTCATCGGGTTCGTGGAGACGGTAGTCCGTACGTACGCACGAGAGACAATATACATCTTTAGATATTAAATTAATATATAATTGGATGTAATATCATATATAAAGAATAATTATAAGGTTATATTTATTATTTACTTCAATTACACATCATTATCATACCCATCTAAATAATAGTTTTTTGAATAATAGTTACAACACGATGTGGAGACGGTAAGCCTTATGTACGCATGTATGGTGACATGTCATTAAAAGGATGGATCGAATACTGAATATCGTTATAACCAATTTATAATAACATCACATTTTATAGAAGATATTTTATTTATTATTTTATAATGGTAATAACAAAGATGGAATAAGTGGAAGAAGAAAGGAACTTGAATGATGGTTGAGAAAACATTACCTCTTATTCGGGTTCTTCCTATTGATTTGATCAAAAGGAATCCATATGTTGGATTTCTGATCAATATAAGGCCTCTAGTTTGAGTTTAGGAATGTTGAGAGAATATTTGGGCAGGATTTGGCCTATCTAAAAGGCATTTAAGGTTTCACTTAGAGAGAAGGGTGAGTGCCCTTTTATAAAAGTGGTGAGGGGAACCTTTGGAAAAGCAAAAAATATTATTTTATAATAAATTCATATTTGGTTTATAATGTATAAAGAGTGTATTATTTAAAGTTTAAGGTGGTGATAGTTCGAAAACCACTCAACCAATATGTTTTAGACAGGTTTGGGACAATATATTAACATTATCTTTTTGATTTAACTATTAGTTAAATAGTTTTACATTTACCATGTCTTTTTGAATTTTTATATTATATTGTTAATAAACATAATATATACTTTCAAGATACCCCAAAAGTGGACCATTATGGATAAAAATATAGTTATATAAGTCTTTTTTCTAATACTTAGATTTTTATGGAACGAATATCAATTAATAATATAATATTTGTTTTAGAAACACCATTTTGACAATTTTGACAATATTTAATAATTAATTTATGTAAAATTCATTACAACTATATTAATTCTAAAAAAACTCATTCAAGTAATTAAAAAATGTCATATTAACCAATAAAATTCGTGTATGTCATATGAAGTTTCAAATTATATTTATTTTAACATTTATAATACCAATTATTTGATTTTTTTCATTAATAAGGATAATACCGCATCATTATTGTGTCATAAATAAATTTAATTATTCAACTTCTAAAAATTATAAAAAAAATCCCATTATGTAGGAAATATTTTTAGATTTATAATTAATATTTATATTTGAATATATATAACATATATAATCCTATTAAAAAATTTATTTTTCTAAAAGATATAAGCTTATGTCGTTTTTGTATTTACTTTAACTTAATTAATATAAAGTGTCATTATCAATTAAAAGTGGCTCCATGGGGTCCCAAAATCGACCCAAAGATTCCCCTGGTCAGACATGTATCACCCAATATGGTTAGTACAGATGTTAGGGTAATTTAATATTATTATAATATTAAATTTTACCCTTATTTAGCAGATTTACTCTTTAACTATGATAAATAAAATATTTACCGAAGTAATTATTTGAAATGTCTAAAAATAACAGTAACCTATTTAAACAATTTAGAACTCCTGATTATAAATATGGAATCCAGTTTTCGAAATTCAAAACACAGAAGTGGCAGAAATTAATTTAAAAATAATTCTCGTTGTTAAAATAAAAACAGTGTTTTTAAGAGATAATAACTATCAAAATATTGACACTCGTTTGTGTCTAGTTTAAATATGAAATTAAGTCCAATGAATAAAATTGGATTAAATGGTAAAAATATAATCTAATTATACTTTTAAATCACTCCAATTCATAATTTATCACTTTTAAGTTTTTCAATTAAAAAAGTGGTTTTTAATAAAAATTTATTAATTTTCACTGTTCATCAAAATATGAAAATTATCAGAAAAGTACCAAAAATTCACCCTAAGATAATATCGATATTTTGAATCCAAAAATGAATTCCAATTTGAGTAATACAATTTATAAAATTTTAAATAGTGTGTATTACTATTCATAACGTCTACATTGATTAGTCGCGGTGTGTTAGAATCTCGAAGTTGCGTATAATGAAAACTATTGTATTATTCAAAGAGAAGCATACTGTGGAAGCGTGGGGTGTAACATTATCCCCTCTATATAATTTTTTCCTCTAAATTTCAAGAATATTACTATGTAAAAAGGCTCGGAAGGTTTTTCATCATCAGTTCATCAGGATCCCAGGTAGCCTCTTCTATCTTATGGTTTCTCCATAGAAAATTTACCAGATGAGTCGTCTGGTTTCGTAGCACTTGTTCTATGGTATCGAGAATCATGATGGGATCTTCTAAATAAGACAGATCAGGTTCGAGTTCTACTTCTTCATAGGTGAGTACAAGTGTTGGGTCAGGCATTTATTTTCTCAACGATGATACATGGAACACATCGTGAACATTGGAGAGACTTGGCGGAATTTCCAAATAGTAAGCCACTGCCCCAATTCGTTAAAGAATTTATAAAGGTCCTACGTACCTGGGAATAAATTTACCCTTCTTACCACAACATATAACACCCTTCCATAGAGATACCTTTAAGAAAACATGATCTCCTACCTGAAATTCCAAATCCTTCATTCAGTTATCAGCATAGTTATTCTGCCTACATTGAGATGCTTTGATGTGGGTTTGGATTACCTTCACCTATTACATTGTTTCCTCAACAAGTTCTGGGACTACATGTTTTCTTTCACTAACATCATCCTAATAGGTTGGTGTGAAACATCTTTTTCTGTATAACACTTCATATGGTGTCATCCGAATACTTGAATAGAAGCTATTGTTATAGGAAAATTCCACCAAAGTTAAATATTGATCCCACATACCCTGAGAGTCATGTGGGAAAGATCTCAACATGTCTTCTGAGGCTGTAATAGTTCATTCTTATTTTCCATCAATTCAGGGGTGGTAGGTAGTGCTCAAAAGAAGTTCCGTATCCAACGCTTTCTGAAGAATTTTTCAGAATCTTAAAGTAAAACAGGGATCACGATCAGAAACAATCGATAGGGGAAGTCCATGAAGTATCACAACATCATTAATATATTGAATTTATAAACTATCATGTGGTTGATCTTCTCTTATAGAAAGAAAATGTGAAGACCTGTTAAGACGATCAACAATGACTCATAATGAATCGTTTCTTCTAGGAGACTTTGGTAACCCCATGTAAAATTCCACCTTAATATTATTCCAATTTCACTCAGGTATGGGAAGAGTTTACATAACTCCACTAGGTTTTTGCCTTCCTGGTTTCACTTGTTGAAAAACCACACATCTTGTTTCCAAATGAAAAATCTCCCTGTTCATGTTGTCCGACCAAAAATGTTCCTTCAAATCTCTATACATCTTAGTGCTACTAGGGTGTTTCATCCCACATTTATTATAGAATGTATTTTCAAATTTTCCCTTCTTCCCATTATTTACATTCCCAGAGTGATTGGAAGATATCTTCTTCTCTTGCATTGTTTTAATGTCAAAAGGCTTAGGGAATTCCTTTTATGTCTTGACATCACATGAGAAAATATCTTCGTACGATGAGAAGGATTGTGAGACTAATGCTTGATGGAGAAATGGTTTTAACCCATTAAAGAAACAATCAATATTTCTCCCTTGGTTACATATATAATTTGTTTCATGCCTCACTATCCTTGTAAAGTTAGCCTCATACTTTGCGACACTCTCATCCTCATTTTGTCTCACACTCAGAAATTGCCTTTCCATATCTTCATGATGATAATGAAGAAAATATGTTTCTAAGAAAATATATTTGAAATCCCTCCATTCCATATTTGATACTTCATTATCCTTATTTGTGTTTTGAATAAATGACCACAATTGGTCAGCATATTTACTGAGGCGGTAAACTACCATGATAACTTTTTCCCTTTCACTAATCCCCAAGACATGGAAAATTTTTATTCTAAGGAATTTATCCATTTCTATGTTACTAATGGATTTTTATTCCCTTTGAATATTTTTCATTGTTTCCACGTGTTGCGATCTAACATTGATCCTCCATGCTGTGAATCTGGGTGCTCCATATAGGTAAGGTTATTATTCATAACCTGAGTGAGTTGTCCAAGTATAGTGATAAGCTGATCAACACTAGTTGTATCACCAGCACAACTATAATTATCATGAGCAGGAGGGAAATCCCTACATGGAGTGAGTGTATTGATACAGTTTCTGTTTATTCCACTAGGATCCATTTCAAAACAATGTCATACACTTTATTAGTTTATGAATCGCAATACATAAATCTAAACATGTAAAACAATTAACATGAATTGAAGAGTTTATGGATATAATAAATAATAATAATAATGTTTTATTTGAGGAAATATATATTCATAAAACCTTTTTAATGGTTTGTAATTAAAATGAGAATTATCCTAAGCATATCCCCCAGGAGGGTCGTAACCAAGAGTGCAGCAAGGCTTGTTGTCGTGCACCCATTCCCATTCGAGTCTAGATCAAAGTGGTGTTTTCAGGTATTACCCCTAGGTACATCTGTGACAGATCCGCCTCTACCTAATCATATTTAGATAGGGATGTATTTCTCGGAAAACTCAAAAAATCTCTACAATACCAAAATTAAAGGAAGATCTTCTATATTAATCCTCAAAGTCTATCTTAGGTCTATGTTCTCTAAACAAAGTTTATCTAAATCTAGCTCCCAAGGTTTGTACTAAACTTCCCATGATACCAACTGTAACGCCCCAACCCCAGTTAGCTAGAGTCGGTGCATTATTACATAACATGGGCATGATCATAAAAGATCATGTCTCGAATGACGGATTAGTTTAGTAGCCATATAATCATTAGATACATTCATAATGTTTAAACTACATCATAAAATGAAAAACTACAACAACATCTTGTCTCCATAGACCACACTCATATCCCCTCATACTATCCTTGTAGGTCATTCATAAAATACTTTTTTACATTTGAGAAAAATGAAACATAGAAAGGGGTGAGCTCAGATGCCTAGTAAGGATAACAATATAGCAGAAAATTTCATAAATAAACATAAAAATTTAAGGCAATTTATAACTAAAACAAAAGACTTTTAAACTTGTTATTCATTACAATATGGCAGAAATAAAATGAAATAATTCTATTTAATTATTCACATGGATATTCTAATAATCGAATAATCCCATGCAATATCAATAACCACTTTCATAATGATGGAATGCATAATTACAGACTATCATAACCACATAATCAAGACCTTGTGCCATGATTACAAATATGATTTTGTCAAGGCCTTGCTCCAAGACACTAGTTTATCTAATGAGACCTACCGATGTGTTGAGGAGCTATAGTGGGCTCCACCCATCACTTATTAAGTCCAATGCGTTCATCATATGAAGAGGTTTAAACCTAACATAAACATTCATATTAAAACTAGAATACAAAATGTTAATATATTCTCCATAAAACATGAATGTTATAAAAATAACCCATCTATAGTCAAACATAACACAAAACATTCAATAAAATTTGGATGTTTTTTATCATAATAAATCATCTTCAAATAATCTTAAATCAATTAAAGGATGTTGACGTAGATGAAAAAAACTATTTGAGAGAAATGACTGTTTTTTTAAAACATTTAAAAGTCACATAATTATAAATAGAAACATTTACATTGAAAATATTCTTATAATCTTATAAGGGAAGCTTCGACTATTTTATAATGGCGGAAAATAGTCGCACCCTCTATATAAGTTAAAAAAGACATTATTATCATAATTCTGTCAAAAGGTTAAAAAGAATCTGGTTTGAAAACGATGGAAATATTCCTTTATAAAAGTATTATAAAATTTCAAAAAAGTGTATAAATAAATTTAAACCATAGTCTATAAAATAGTAATAATGTTTTGAAATACATTTTTAAGAAACATGCATGAGGATGATAAAGAGGTCATAATAGATGATTATGTATAAACAGCCTCGGATAATGAAGAGATTGTGAAATAAACCCCTAACTTTTACTTTTCCATTGTACAAGGTAGTTTAACCTCCTATATAATGGTAAAATAATTTTTATTAAATTATATAAGAATCATATACATTAATATGATACCATATATGATTTTTTAACATTTCTTTGTTAATAATATCTATGTATTATCGTCATTTCAGTTGTTAACTTACTCATTTACATTTATATGTTTTGTTAGATAAGCCGTATTTTTAATGGATAAGTTGTAATTATTCATATCTAGAATGATATCAAGTCCATCAACATTACTTTTAATCATAAAATGAGAATTAGACTTGAATGGAAATGATGACGAATGAATCTCATCTTGTTTATGGAGACGGTAGTACGTACGTATGCAAGACTGACAATATCAATTTTTTGATATGAAAATAATATATAATTTGATGGTATATCATATATAAAGAATTATTATAAAGATATATTCCTTATTTACTTAAATTACACATCAATATCATAACCATCCAAATAATGATGTTTTGAATAACAATTACACCACGACGTGGACACGGTAAGCCGTACATACGCACGTATGGTGACATGTCATTCAAAGGATAGAAAGAATAATGAATATGGTTGTACCATATTTATAATAGCATCACAGTATATAGAAGATACTGGAGTTATTATTTTAGATTGGAAATAATAAACAATGAAGAAGATGAAGAAGAAAGGAACTAGAAAGAGGGTGGTGAAACTGTTACCTCTTCTTCGGGTTCTTCCATTTTATCTGATCAAAATGGCTCCATAGAATGGATTTATGATCAAATTAATGCCACTAGGTTTAATTTAGGGATGTTTAAAGAATATCTAGGTAGGGGTTGGATGAGCCAAAATTCTTTTAATGTGTTAATTAGGTAGAAGGGTGAGTTCCCTTTTATAAGAGTTGTGAGGGGAACCTTTGGAAAAGCTATAAATATTATTTTATAATAAATTCATATTTGGATTTTAATGGAATACATGTTGAATATATAATTTTGATGATGGGAATAGGTCTAAAACAACTCATCCAATAGGTTTTAGACAGGTTTGGGTCTCTATATTAACTTTCTCTTTTTTATTTAACTCTTAGTTAAATAGTTTGGGATTTACCATGTATCTTTATATTTTGATATTATATAGTTAATAAACTTTTTATATACATTAAAGAGACCTCCAAGTGGTACATTAATGATACACCTATCAAAATATAAGTCCTTTTTCCTAACCTTATATTTTTAGGAATAAAATATCAATTAACAATATAATATTTATATTAAATACTCCATTATGTCAATTTTGACACTATTTAATAATTGATTTTTGTAAAAGTCATAACAAAATTATTAATTAGAAATAAATTCATTTAAGTAATATTAACATTTCATATAAACAAATAAATTTTTTTCATGTCATCAGAACATTCATATTATATTTATTGTAACATTAATAATACTAATTATTAGATTCATTCATTAATAAGGAAAATACTACATCATTATTGTGTCATAAATAAATTTAATTATTCAATGTCTAAAAACTATAAAACAAATCCAATTATGTAGGAACATATTTTATATTTCTAATGCATATTTATAGTCTGAAATTTAATATATATAATCCAATGTAAAAATTGTTTTTCTAAAAGATATATGATTATGTCATTTTTGTATTTACTTTAACATATTTAATGTAAAGTGCCCTTATCACTTAAAAGTGGCTCCATGGGGTCCCCAAAAAGACTCAAAGATTCCAATGTTGGACATGTATCATCCAATAAGTTTATGCCATGTGTTAGGATAACATAATGTTATTATAATATTAATTTTTAGCCTTATTTACAAGATTAACCTTTTAACCATGGTAAATAAAATATTACCGAAGTAATTATTCAAAATGTCTAATAAAAATTTACCTATTTACAAAATTTGGACCTCATGATTTGAAATATGGAATCCATTTTATAAATTCAAAGTAGAGAAGTGGCAGAAATTTATTTAAAATTAATTCAAGTTGTTAAAACAAAAAGCTTGTTTTTAGGAGATAATAACTATCAAAAGATTGACACACATTTATGTCTAGTTTTAAAGTAAAATTAAGTCCAATGACCATCATTGGATGAAATGGTAAAAATATAATCTAATTATACTTTAAAACCACTCAAATTCATTATTTATACCTATTAATTATTTCTATTAAAAAAGTTGTTTTTAATTAATATTTAGTAATTGTCACTGTTCATCAGAATATGAAAGTTATTAGAAATGTAACAAAAACTCACCCTATTCTAATCTCGATATTCTGAATCCAAAAATGTAGTCCAATTTGAATAATAAAATTTATTCAATTCCAAAAGTTGGTATTACTATTCATAACATCTACTTTTATTGGTTGTGGTGTGTTAGAATCTTGAAGTTGTGTACAATGCAAGCTATTGCATTAGTCAAAGAGAAGAGTATCGTGGAAGCATGGGATGTTACAATTTATCTACCTGATTAGACTAAAGCTGGTTCTTTTTTGTTGCTTAATTATATTCAAAAAGATTGGTAGAGAATTCATTTGTCAATATATAAGATGAAAGACCAAGGCTTGGTTCGGAGAATGACCTAAACCCTAGGATATCTTCTGATTGAGAAAGTATTTCACCTACTAGATATAAAGAATCAGACATAACTGGCTTCACATTTGCAAGTTCCTCAAGATAAGAGGGATTTCTCATTACTACATTGTCCATTGATGAATTTTCTTGGCAACACGAATTACTATTGTGGAGAGGACTTTCATTGCTAAATTCATCATCATGGGGAGAACCACCATGGTGGGTTACATCAAAAGATGATACCTTTTTCTCCATGGACTTCTGACCACATATAGTGTTATCGAGGCTCTCATTTGAAGATGATTCTTCATGATTGACAAAATTATCATGAATCAAGCCTTCATGAGGAAGTGTCTGATGATGATCTTCAGAATTATTGTTTTTATTTCATGAATTTAGAAATTATATAGTATAATATTGAGCTGCAATAGATAATTGTCTAAGGGATTCAAAACACCAACATTGAGAAAGGCCATATTGCATATTGAATCTTGATTTTATAACATTGCTGGATGGGTCTTTTTCTTGGATGCCTTCTTACTCACTTTGAAAATCACTTGTTGATTAAAGTGGTTATTATGGGCAGGTGTATGTTCCTTCTCAAGAGAACAAGATTGTTTAGGATGACTATCTTCATTTAAATCGGGTGAATGTGGCTGACTTGATTGTCTACATGACATGGGGGAGTATGCCCCACAACCCTCCTGGACAGGAACAAAGGTGTGTATCTACTCCGGGGTGACATGTTGATGAGTCACTCCACTGATCGAGATGGATTTATGTTTCATTCCCTAGGATGTCGTTGAAGTTGTTATAATATTATGACAAGTATCTAGAATATGGGCAAGGATTTACATCTGCTCTTTTACCATTTTCATAATGTGCTTGGTGATTTCCACAATCGGAAAGGGAATATACGTCCATTCCGTGTATGGAGTAGGGTGTCTGTTCCTACTCCTATCCTCCTTTTCCTGTCAGTGAATTCTGACAGTAGTCATGTATATGGACAGAAAGTGGTATCTACAACCTGTTTGGCATTGGAGCTTTCCAATTGACATCTCCAGGTGCTAAAAAATGATATTATTTGTTAGTATGAATAATTTTAGGTGTATGTGCCTGCTGATTGTTCTCCACTGAATATGATTGATGAAAAACCTTCAATACTAGAAGACGAGACTGTTGGTAGAATTGATGAGTGTATATAGGTGTATGTGCCTGTTTACAGGTGGTCACCACATTTTGTTGGTGGGATTCTTTGGATACAGTCAGATGAGCATTCTGACTTGCTGATGATTTATAAATAGGTGAATGTGCCTGCCTATAGTACTCCGCCAAAATTTACTGGTGGTATTGGTGTGTTACTGCCATATGAGTCTGCTAAGATGTGAAATTAGGGTAGATTGGTGTATATGTCCACTTGTTTTTTTCATCAAGATAGGTTGATGGTCTTCTCCAGAGGATGCAGAGGTAAGAACCTACTCCCTATTGGCCAAATATTTCCTCTGACGGTTCGTCTTTCATGCTCGGGTCCAAGGAACCTCAGCAAAATACCTAGAAGCCATAACCCCCATCATGTTGAGGGTGCACTACTACACAAGTTAGGCGACGATTGATGGTGGGAGTCCTAAGGAAGGACTCAATTATTCATGAATTGAGGAATTTAGTGACCTCTTGATTCACCTCCCTATAATTTGGGAGGGACTGGTTGTTGCATTCCGGGGATAAAGACCTGAAATGGTTGGAGACTATGGTTGGAACCACCTGCATCTTGGCCACTGGTCGACACTGTTCGGACAACCAGGGTGAGTTTTTAACTTGGAGGGCTTGTCAAGTGGCCTCTAGAGTCGATACGGTATCATGTATATGGTATTCCCTCACTAATGCATTTGATACCCATCGTTGAAGACTCTGAGTAGGTGATGTCATCCTCAGAGTGGACGAGGATCTAGTAGGAGTAGCGGCCGAGGCATTCACAGGTGTTAACCTGAAAGAAGCCATTTTGTGTTGTGGAGAGATCTAGAAAAAGAGTGTATTTTTGATATAGCAGACATAATCAAGATAATTCTGGCCAGACTACATCTTTTGGAAGAGCTCATATGTTATTGATTGCTTTGTTATCCATCATATTGAGTTTAATAGGGGCCTAAAAAATAAGTAAAACATCATTTAACTTGAATACGGATTCACATCGGGTTCACCAATTTTTTGTTTCCTCTGGAAAGAGGGATGACCTTGTTTGTTTAAGATTCAAACATTCCAATTGGTTTCTAACGAGTTTATTCACAGAACTAGAAACACCCAATGATTCTACATCCATTTAGGCCTACATTCCATAGGTAGGTGCTCATTAGTTATGGACCAATTAGGCTTAAGTGTTTTCATTGGTTGAGGGGATGGTAGGTCAGGCTCATCACACATTTTTTGGGGGAATTATTTCCTAATACAGGACTCTCTTATAGATTTATGTTATGTTCAGGAATCCTTATTAATTCACCAAGCATGAAAAAGAGTTTTCTTTTATATTTGGCAATTGATGATTGATATGTATAGGATTTATAAAATCTTTATATGTATTAGAGTTTATTCATCAATGGAGAATCATCCGTACGTATTAAAGATTCTTAGTCAATGGTATCCTTGAATTCATTATATAGAATTGTCGTGGTCATTATAATGACCATACAGGTTTTAAATCAACTTAGTGGGGCACTTGAAGTTTATTTTCCTTCACAAAGACAAGGATTATTTCAGAGCTGGGATCGTACCTGCAAATAGGATAACAATGTATCCTCAATTTAAAGGAATAATAAGCCACATAGTTCGATAAGAATGATATTGTATAATGTCATATGGGACAGAAAATAATTAATGAATGGTTGTCTTGAAACTTAGAAAGGCTTCCTACATACTGTACTGTAAAGGTAGAGATCAAATTCCACATAGTTTGGGTGAAGAAATATGGGGCTTCGGCATGGTTAACATCCCAAAAACAGATTTCGTGATTACATTTACATTCTAAGATCACGTGAGTCTTGCTCGGTGTGAGAAACTAGAGGTATTAGTAAACCTGACAATTGTGCCACGAAAGATATTATCACAAGAAATGATGCGGGGATTATGTATGTTTGACGACCCAAGTAGATGAATATTGTGACATACTTCAGGAATGAAACCCATGAGTAGGGTCCATAAAGGTATTTTTACTTTATAGAGATTTGATATTTTAACCCGGGGCTTACTCCTAAGGTGGATTCCCAAAATTAAAGGGGAATTATAATGTGGGGCTAATTCCTAAGAAGGAGGCCCAAATTAAAAGGGACTTATGATTGGGGATTATTTCTAAAAATGATGAAAAATGTTAAATGAAATTATGATTATGGATTACTCCTAAGAAGGAGGCCCTGGTTAAGAGGACCTGGGGCTTACTCTTGAGGAGGCGGCCCAAATTAAAGTAATTATGATAGCGGCTTGTTCCTGAGAAGGAGTCCCGAAATAAGGGAACATGGGGCTTTCTTCTAAAGATTATTTCCTTATTAAAGTAATTATGATTAGGTCTTATTAATGAGAATGATGCCCTAAATAAAAGAAAATGGGGCTCAATATTGAGGAGAATTACATAATTAAAATATATTCTCATCTTAAAGGATGATGTTATATGAAGGAAATCTCTAACCGTAGTTACATAAAACTTATATGTCGCATGGTTTGGAGAGAGGTTCTAGAAAAATTCCATTCAGATAAGTAATCCAACAAAGAAACCATGGCATAAATGGAATTTAATAGTGGTTCAAGGGGCTAATATATTTATGAGGAGTGGGGAACGGGAGAGAGGCACAAATTGAAGTTGATGTGCTAGTGTAGGTCGTGTAATTCATTTGGCGCACAAGTTGTGGCCACACAAGTATATTGCCCGACATGGGTTCACTTGGCTGATAAAGAATCTGTAGGGTAATACTTGGGTGATACTTAACTCAAGCCTTTAATATTATCCTATGATACTACCAAAAGGGCGGCACACAAGTTTCATCGAAATGTAAGGTTCCACACAAGTCATTCCATTTTTAATAAAGTCGGGACACTTAGGCACGTACGTGTTGATGAATTCTAAAGACATATGCATTATTCTACCCCTTCAATTTTTCCATTATATTAAAATGGTTAACTTAGAAGCTTTAGGAAGAGTTGAGTTGAAGACTATGGAGACCAGAGCATGAATTTTACTTCTATAAAAATCTGTTTTCGAAATTGGGGCCCACAAAGGCTACTTATAGGCCACCATGCACCTTTGGTGAAAAATTAAATAGGGTGTGCAAGTGAGTTGCGTGACCCATAAGTGGCACATTAGTGACTTGCATGGCGCACAAGTAACTTGTGAACCTCACTCTATATGGGTTCATAGTCCATGCCTCTGTCAATTTTTTTCTTCTTCAAAGGTTGACCCCTTGGTGATTAAGGTATTCCCCTTTTACATTTATTGGACTATGTGACGAAAAAGGAGCATCAACAATGTATAGATGCACAACCAAAAAAACTTCTTACTGACTTTGAACCTAGTATGTTTGTCCCAAATTTTTTTATCTAACCCCAATATTTGGGAACTCTAAGGATAATATAGATTATTAAAACAGTTATTATATATTTCAATGATCTATCTAGTTTTACAAACTCCCCAAATTGAAAATTTATTTTGATAGGAAGGCAACAAGTTTTAGCATAAGGGAACAAATGATGACACTACGCTCTCTCCTAAAAACCATCTTCTATTATCTCATGGAATTATCCTACACAATGATAGAAATCGTGGACCAATGAGATTGATTTGAAATATGAATCCTTATTTTGTTGATCCAATATATTAACCACATTCTCCATGATAGTTGTATCAGTTTCAAGATCCAACTATCCCTATGTGACACATGATATGGGTCAAGATGGTATCTATTCATATTGTAATCAGTAAGGGATCAAGGATAAAGGATATCCATGGTGGTAGCTTGAATAGATATGATACAATCCCAAGACACTATATTACATGAAATATTATCACATATCGGGACCCCAATTTCTATTTATTTCACAAATTATTTTGACATAGCCAAACTGTTAACAAAAGAAACAAAAAATCACCAACCTGAAACTATAAAAGCTGATGATGATGGTCATAAATTTAAATTTTTTGATTATAATATATCACTAACAATTTACAAATCCGAAAAAATGAAATATTTTCACATAGATAAGACTCGGTTCAACAAATCTATTATCACCCACCTCATCCAAACATAAATGGGGTTAGAATTAACTCGTGTAAATTTCCTCAAATGGGGTCACCCTCATAGATTCTTGACCAAAATTTTAGAAGAAAAATGAAAAAATGGACGTAGAATATCCCACGAACAAACAATGGAAATAACATTGTCCCATTAAAATTCCCTTGAGAGTCTGGATAGTCATCTTAGACTAGACATCCATATTTCAGTGATACATGATGCTAAATTCTAGAAGGGTTCTCGATGCTTCATGGGAAACATTATATAATTGATATGTGATTCAGGAATCATAATGTAATACTATCATTGGGATAATGTCCTGAAGATGAAAAAACACCCAAACATAGAAGAATTAGAGTTCTTATGAATTTTTTGACTCCTTAATGGGAAGAATGTGGGATGATCACATTAGAAGATCAAAAATCACCCATAAATAATCTTTCCCATTCTTAGAATGTGGTATATTGATCAAAAATCCGTGTAGATATTATCCCGAAATCACATTGAAATTTTTTGTAGTCGAATCATCCTGGATTGTTTCTGATTCCCATATTTGATCATTCAATCGATCAAGAATTTTGAAACAAATAACACCACCTAAAGTCCAATTATAATCCACCGATACCTACCTATCATTGCATAAAACACATTGGTCACCCTGATGTTAATGGACCAATAAATAATGATTGACATCATGAATCATGTTTTATTTAAGGATCAAATAGACAAAAAACCATTACTTAAATAGATGGGATCCATCATTATTCAAATATTTATTACAAAAGGCCTCCTCATAATTTAAATAAATCCTAATCTATAGGAACATTGGGCCATATACATAATAATAGAAAAAAATGGACTGTATAACCTACATAATATAAATGGAATCCTTCCCACTATCCTCCCACATCACTAGATTCGGAAAAGATATCAATTTACTTAGACTTGACTCATCCACTAATTTTGAAATTACATCAACTGGTAGCTTCCTATTCAGATAATTAGTGACAATGTTCCACTTCACTGGGGTATAAGCAATAAAAAAATTTATAATGTTATTGCACCCAATGTCACTTTCCCTAGTTCAAATCTCTCAGGTTGAACACATTCATTAAGTTATTATGATTCGAATACAATCTAAAATCATTCTTGAGGGGTAAGTGTCAAAATATCATCTACTGATAAATAAATACTATCAATTCATGGTCGTGTGTTAGATAATCATATACATGTGGGTGTATCTTCTTATTTATTTAGGCCACCATAGGTACTTCATATATCAATAAACATCCTAACTCCACACTAGAAGCATGAGAAAACAAAGAATAATATCTCAAAGGATTATGAAGAAAAAAAAAAGGTTTGGATGTCGAAGGAGTCCACAAATACTAAAAATAACCCTAAAACATCCCATCCAACTCAATATTCATCCCTTTTATTGTCAATTCCATCATGAGAGATTATATATTGGAGATTTCATGAATGAGAATTATATAATACCCAACCAAGTCCAATGAGAAATAAATCTCAAAAACATTCCTAGGATTCTTCAATGACATGAATAATCATACCCTCTAGAGATCCATTGATTCTATTTACTTAGAAATAAAATAGAACAAATACATAACTTTATGAGTCCCAAAATATTACTTGTACATCTTATCATATAGGTTTTCCCCCTTAAAATACCCAAAACAACTTAAATGTTCAGAATGAACCTCAATTATATTGGGATACACCATGATTTATTAAAAAAATGATCATGATGGATTCAAAAAAGTAGTAGGATATCCATTTCATAAAATTCATATACATAGATGGATCAGGGTTAAGTCCAAATAGTATTAAAAACGATCCAAATTTCTATTTTGGCCTAGGAAGTTCATCTTTTGGACATCATCTTTTGAGAAACTCAACTGGTGGTACCCTGATCCCAAATGAATTTCTTAGAACCAATGAAATTATATTGAGATAATCCTACAAATAATTAATTATGACCAATGAATATTTATTTTTCACTATAACCTAGTTAATAATAAGATTGATCAAGAAAATTTAATGGCACAAAAAAATCTTATTTTCAAACAATACCAAGGAATCCCATTGTGAAATTCTAGGGTGGATAAATCCCTTGTCTTGAAATTCTTATAATTGATTTTCAATATAATATAGGTCATATGGATCAATCTAATAAGATGCCAAGGTATCCATGATTATCACAGAGAGAAGATCTATTGTAATCATATTCTACTTATTGGGAAGAAATCATAAGAATCCCTAAAAAACACATCAAGTTACCTACCCATAAAAATAGGAAAATTTTCAACTAGACATTTCACAACAACATCAAAAAGCACCATTCCAACATGAATGATATCAACCAAAACACCAAATTAATATGTCCCACCCTTCATGAATGTGGATCACACTCTCCCTAAAATTCATGACAACTCTCATCTGGAATGAGAACCTAGAACAAGTAGTGATAATATACTACTAGTCCCTTCAATATGATCAACTAGTATGTGGAAATATTGTTGTTGAAAAATCAACGTCCAAAACAAGGTAGTCCCAAATGACATCCACGCCACCTTCCACAACACAGAACATAGTGTACTTGAATCCATTCTTCTTTTTCCTACCCAATGGGGTTATAAAATCTATAATGTAAGACATTAAATCTCATTATAGAAAAAAGGAATCAACAAAAAACAATGAAATAAAGGAATGAGATGTTTTAGTGTCAAATATAATTGAATTTATAAAAGAATAAATAAACATCATACCTCTAATGGCGGCCATCCAAAATTGTAAGTCCTATAAAAAATTGTCTGCAGTATCAGACACCTTAGATTAGAGCTTACCTTGTAATTTTTCTACTGGTGATAAAAACCATTACCTTTATGTCATGATCCCTTAACCATAAAGCCCACTGAACTAATCTGGGATCCATTTGAGAAATAGGATCCCACACCACTCCCCCACAAATCCAAATGACATAAGGACAAGATATTCTGTAACATCCCTCACATGTGGAATATCTGTATGGTCTACGAGATATTTTAAATTTGGTGGCTAGGATTCCCATGCTAATAATTGAATACATGTTGATTCCCTGTAGAATTAATATGATATAAACTTAATAATTGATAGAATCTCATACCACTACACATCTATGACTCATCTAATTTCCTCTCCTGGGTCAAGGAAGAAACCTTACTACTTCCCCCTAAATGAACACCAAATGTGACCTATAATTCTTGTCAAATATTTATATTCAATATCTACATTATCAATATCCACTAAAAAAGTTAACAGGTAGAGACTAATAAATATGTATATGAACTAGGACCTTAGTCCCATCTCACAACACTTTTCCTTGAGGTAATCGTTCATGAGGATATCTAGGGAAATATTCACCAATTAATATATCTAGAAACAGACATCAATAATATGTGTTACCCTTCCGCCATTTTTTTGAACTCATATGTCTTCACCTTCTCAATGTTATCTGAGTAAAAATTACAGTTAAAATACACTATGATGGTGTCACACATGAGATCATTAGTCCACTTTCAGAGCACCACCAACTCTAACAGATTCATATATAAAGAATATATCTTTTATGGACTTAGTGGTCTTAAAGAACTCTAATATCTACAAAATACAATCTAAACAATCTATAGTTTCACTGGGACATTTTTCACAAAAGAAAACTACTTATTTTCTTCCCATAAAATAAAATTCATTTTCCAGAATCCATGTATAATATAAACTACCCAATCTATCAAAGTAGTTGTTCATATGGATCACTGACAACACCAATACTAGATCAATAAGACAGTTCTCTGACAGGGTATTATCCACCGCCCCCTCTATATGTCCGGATGAGTTATTTCTTAGTGACATTGTCTACCAGACATAGAACTTGTTAAGAAAAATTAAACATTAAATTAATAAAAAACCAAAAATACCTTCATCCAAAAAAATGAAAACTAGGTTAAAAATATAACCACAATCATGGAACACCCATGAAAATTTTAGGAGTGACGTGTATAATTCATTAATATTAAATTACACATTCATAAATTATGAGTCCTAACATTCCATTAGGCATTAAACCACTGACTCCCGAATTACAACCCCTAATATAGATTTTTGTACTGAACTGATCTTGGTGATCCCAAACCATCACCTAATCCAATCCAACACATGGCCCCAATCATGTTCTTTATCACTATGAGGTGGTTACAAGAACCATGAATAAACATCTATGAAATGGTAATTGTATCAAAATAGGTAAACTAGAATGAATAATCAATTAAACAAGATGACCACTATATCTTTATCACTCCATCTATTCACTAGGCTGCTATGGTTACCACCGTATTTCATCAAATATAAGATATGGGAGATATTATATATTCTTCTTCTAGGTTTGGACCTCCACACTTCCACTTTTTCTTTAATATCGATTTCCTCCCAGTAATACCTATAATATAAATCTTCCCTAATGTCCTCGATATGTTTGATGGATTTCATCATCTTGTGTAATAGAACTATGATTTCATTAGATTTGTTTCTCACTTGATACTAAAAGTGGAGGATCTATTCATCTATCTCCATATATTTGAAAATTACTTTGATTAGTTTGGGGGTAGTTCATGGAGAATATAAGAGTGGGTGACTATATTCATTCATGAAAAGTGGAGTATTATGATTCTATATTCATCAATGGAGGATCAGATCGTGACTTGGTCTTGATCTTCTTATAATTGTAGTTAGTCACATTTCGGCCTCCATTGATGGTCCTATAGTTTCTATATAATGATATATGATTTAAAAATGGTGATTTTTATAAGCTTCAATGAACATCATCTCCCATTTCAAAACATTTTCATTGTCAAAAGGATAAGAAATATGGCTATGAGATTTTTATGCTCAGATAATAGAAAAAGATCTATGAGACACATAATGAATCCTCAGATCTGTATCAAGGTGGATGTTTCAAATACTCTAGTGGATTGGGTATGGATCATGGTTGGGGATGATTATCTATAAAAAAGAAAGTGATCTCCAGGTCTTGTAAAAAAATATTTGATTCTATATAGTTAATACATTCAATCATGTCAATTATATCATTGGGAACATCACATGGGGTTTTCCCGAATCATCAGATGATTGGGGATAACACTCTTGTATCCCCCAGTTTCTCTTTCTATATTTGAATAATCACCATATTTTTATTTACTTTAGATGTATTTGGGTCATACACAACTTGATATAGAGGTTTAAAACATTTTTTCTAACATATGTGGTGATTTGTTGCATCATAAATCATCTATGTAGTGCATAAGGGACCCTGGTCTACCCCAATAATAGTGACCCCCTCTTTTGAAAAATCTATTATGGATTGTGATAAGGGAAAAAAGAAGGAGGATCCTAGTGAACCTGATTAAATCAACCTAATTTGCGGAAAATCTCTAATTGAATCAATCATGATCGTTACAATTTTGGATTTTCTAGGGAATAATGGAACAACTTATATATGGTAGAGATCTTCTAGGAAACATGTTTCTACCATCTCAATACATATCTAGAACATATTATCATAGTTCAATGGAAATA
The DNA here is from genome assembly GCA_963277665.1 of Viscum album. Classification (NCBI taxonomy): domain Eukaryota; kingdom Viridiplantae; phylum Streptophyta; class Magnoliopsida; order Santalales; family Viscaceae; genus Viscum; species Viscum album. Next base: position 1,685,964,319 of record OY728163.1, on the reverse strand, counting down.
AAAATGAGATTCTGACCCTTAATGAACGAAGATAATAAATAAAAGATGGAAAAGGATGTAATTTGGGCTAATGTACCATGAGTATCTCAAACCAAGTGACAAGGAGACTGAATCCCCACTTATGATAGATTATGAGCAGGATCCACAAACATGAAGTATTGTTAGGACTAACTTGGACAATGGTTTTCAAGGAAACATCATTTATAAATACATACTAATCAAAAAACGATAGGATAAAGGCCATAATAAGACAACTCACACTTATATAAAACTATGGTTACTAGGTCCTTAGATAATGAAAATATAATAGATAAAAGGATCGACCAATTGAATCAAAACGTGGTATATAGGAATTCTATAAGTCTATAAAGAAATTTTCTAATTATAGTGATAATGAATAAGAGGTTAAATGTGGTAGAATTATGAATAATGAAATTTTGTTATCATCAGGACCTGACAATGATTTCCCTCGACCCTAATCTGTCCTCTAAAGGTAGAGTTCTAGAGGGATAAAATAAAACATAAGATGAAAGATCAATAGTCCAAGATCATATCCTACATTATATTTAATAGATACTGTAGGTGTACTTACTGATCAATATCTCAAATTATTATATCCATATAATGATTGAATGAAAAGGAAAAGTAAATCCTACGAATGAAAATTCTGATTGGATTGATAAACAGAATCCAATTTTGATACTTGGATTCAATGAGGGGAAAACAATCATGAAAGAACACGTGCAGAACCAGGAAATGATGGCCTTCCATTTCAAGAATCTCATCATATATAAAACATACCTAGATTCAACATCTATTGAATGATATATTTATCATGTAAAACATTATAAATATCATAATTTTGGATGGAATTAAATGGCTATATTGATTGACGTTTGATGTTTTGTATATGTGACATTCTAGTTTCCCACATTTCCGTATAAGTGTATTTTGAAATTAATTTTTTTATTAGTTAGAATATGAACACACTAATATCATTAGATTCAATTAAGAAAAAACATATTCTAATGTTTTAAATAATGAAAAAGGATATACCATGAACAACAATGTACATCACATAAGAAACATTCCATAACTGGACATACACATGATGTCTCATGTCAAAACCCAAAACTCAAAAGAATAGGAAAAGTTCCACAAAAGACCCATACATACATCTAAATGGATAAAAAATCCTAAAAAAACTCCACATAATTCAATCACTATGATACATTATTTCATTTATAAAATAACTATCTTGAAAATCAAGAAGATCCAGCCAAGAATATGGTTCACCTGCACTTATCTATGTAAAACAAAAAATATGCAAATTACTAAAGGCTTATGAAGGATATGAGGGTTAAAGACTAATAATATACCACAAATATTATAATAATTTCTTTTATCCATAAAACCAATAATCTTGTTTAAAAACACATTAAAATCTAACCCACTATGAAAACATCCCATTTTGAAAGAGTCATCTAAAATTCTATTGTTCTATTTTTAAAAAACAAGTTTTTCCAAGTAAAACCAAAAAATGGATCGAGTATATTAAAAATAAAAAAACTATAACATAGGTAATATAAAAACAAGTAATAATCAAGGTTATCATAGCATCAACAACATGTAAACACATCAATGGAAAATTATATATCACAACACATCCAAAATAGAACAATTCGATTATATACCATATATAAAACAAGTAGCATGAGTATTTTCATGTAGGGTCCAAATAATTTGGGCTTTAATCAATGAATAAACATGTATTTTAGATAGATAAGAAAATTTAAGATATCAGGGTCTTTCATGGGCCAAATTTTAATATCACACGGTCCTCCTATGTAAAGGATCTCAAGATCCCTTGGAAACAAATATATAATTTTTCATTGAATTACCTCCAATTGTGAATATGATGCCTCGAGAAAACCCCACACTCACATCCTTGTTAACCCATGTGGTAAATCGTTCCAACACTATAATAATCAAGTGTCATATAACAAAAATCCCCAATATAAGATAATTCATAAAAAAGACCATTTTATCAAAATACCATTCACAAGGTAGAACAACATAGAAAACATTTTTTATAAATTATTTTGAAATAACAAAACCACTTGGATCCATTTTGAAAAAAAAATTATGTGCATACATACGACATCCATTTAGGAAAAACCAATTAAGAAACTAGTTACAGAAAAATCCTTTAGCAGAATAAAAATTTTCAAAACATAAGCTTTTAATAATTTATATATAAATTAACAAATAAAATGAATGTTGATTAATGATTCAAAGTTAATCCATTTAAATCCCCTAAAATAGAGAGAAAATCATATGATTAAATCCAAATATCATTACCTATGATGATAACCAATCAAAAGATGATGATTTAGGCTTCACAAAACAAAGAAACAATAAACCAAACTACTAATTATATTCAACGCCATATATTTATTCAATAACAATTATAGGGTTACAAATGACCATGAAAATTGAGGAAGAAACATTACATAGGTGAAAAAGGAAGAAAAACTCATGAAAATTGAAATTCATGAACCCAAAACACCTTTGATCCAGGGAAAAATCACCATGAACGGATATGTAGATACTTAAGGACAAGATAGATAAGATTCACATGATAAGGGATGGAAAACAATGGATAAATCAATTAAACATCTATAGGATAATAATGGTTAAAAAAATTTATGTGACCTTTACAAGATGATTAGTTTGGTCGCACGATTCAAAAACATATGCGCCAACCATACAGATTCCACATCCCATCCATGAAGGGTCATAAAAGTTCCTCCTAGGTATCACATGGTTTGTATAAAAATTTTAAAAACATGAAAAAACCCACTATAACCCACTATACTCACCACATATGTTTAGATTAATTATAATAAAAACCATTCCCGAACCTTGCACTCGGTCTTTTTCTCCCAAAAATTCACAATTAAATCTCCAATACATAGTAAATCCATAAAAGAACCAAAATGTAAATCAAATTCTAAATTGGACAAACCTATTAAAATATGGGAGTCACACTAACGACCCATAATTGATAATAATTTTACAACCCATCCATAGTTAATAGAAAAATAAACATATATGGTTTATAATGGAACCATCAATCATTATAAAAAATTTCTAAGATCCATAACAATATAGTAAAACATGGATGCTTTTATATTCATGATTACACTCAATAAATGATTTTTTTAACTATAGGAAAAAACATTTATATGGAGTTATTCATTGAATATTAAAGACTTTCTTGAAAGAAAAAAAGAATATATGGAAGTAGTTTATATAATTGATGAAAAAATTGAATATTATAAAGAAATTAAATTATAAAATAATGGTTATGGAGTTGGAAAAATTCATTGTAATCGTATACATAAAAAAATTCTATTTTCCTATTGTAAAAAATTTCAAAAAAGTACCTATAAAACACACAATATGATTCATTTTTAAATGAATTGAAATTAAAAATATACATAAAATGATTTGTCTTATTCATCTATGTCTATATAAATAAATCATTTTTTTCTGAAACATGTGTGCATAGATAAATCATAATAATAAAATAAATCATGATAACATATCAAAAAAATTAATGTTAATCTATTACATTGAGTCTGAATCTTCCATTATATTATTTATCTTCCAAAATAACAAGCATACATCAATAATTTACATTCTTTAGAACCATTTTTATTTTTAATATTAGATCATATTTTATTTCTTACCATGATATAATATTTAATCAATTAAAGTCAAATGAGATATTTTGTTGATTTTCAGTTCAAATTTCCGAAATTATTTTTTAGGATGATTATGGTTAACATGGTCATTATTCCTTCATATCCATAATAATAATCATGAAATAATTATCATTTTAAAAATTACTTTCATGTTTAAGACCATTAATCAATGGTGGTTATGAAATAAACTACATTAAAATCATGGAAATATTATGCCCTTCATACAAATTAGTAATGATTTTATTTCTCAATAATTATATTATTTTATTTAATTTACTTATTTATATAATCCATGTTGTGTGGTGATGAAAAACAAATAACATCAAATAATGGAGGCGATATTCCACACATTCAAAAAACTGATTTATCATTTTATAGTGAATTAATATTTTAGAAAAAATATAATATATTACTTATACATAAATGTAACTATTTCATTAATATTAAATATATAAATTAAATCCATAACTATAAAAATAAATTTGAGGCGATTACAGAAAATGAGTTACATTATATTGTATGGTGGTAGTTTGCCGAACACATGAACTATGGTTTCTTTTCTCACTTGACGAAAGAGGATATTTATATTGGTTATAAAAAAGTAAAATTAAAATTAAATTATATGGGAGACCCAAATTTTATTATATAATCTTGTTTTAAAAATATTTTATGGATGTGAAAGATGAAATAACTCAGAATACTCAGTCGCATACTATACATATTCTTCAGAGAGCCAATTAGGGTTTACCAAAAAAGCTCTACTATAAGGGTTTTTTATCAATACAAGGCCAATATGAAATATAAATAGTTGTAAGTAATGTATTTGTTTAATTATTTTAGGGAAAAAGGCTTTTTTTTTGTGACCAAAATAGGAGAGGGGTTATGCTTTTATAAGAGAGGGGAGGGGCAGTATTGGAATTTCTTGAAATATTAAATTAATATAAAATAATTTTTAGGATAAAATGGATCAACATTGATTATATTTAAATATAATATTCTTATGATTTGAAATTATATCATAAAATAAAATATATTAATATTTACATATGTTTTATACACTTATCTTTTGGTTTTAACTCATGTTTATCCATTTTATCGATTACCAAGATAAATGTTTTTAGGATTTATGGTACAATATTTTTACAAAGAAAGAAAATTGTACATTAAATGGACAATGTATTACATTATAAAACATATCTTAATTAGTTTGAAGAAGTTTGTTTGTTTAGTTATTTTGAATCACATAATAAAATATTAATTATTATAAATTATCATTATAGGCAATTTTGGAATAGAACATCTAATTTGATTCTAATAAATCTCAAAAAAATATCAAATTATTATAAAAAATTTTAAAACATCCCTAAAAAGTTATATTATTATACTAAAATTTAGAACATAATTGTTCGTTAAATTTATATTAATTTTTATTTTTTTAAATCATTTATTTAATATTTATACGAATTTAATAATTTCATCATTTGTGTGTGTATGATCTTTAAGTAAATATTTATCTACAAAAAATAAATTTACTTGATTATAAAATAATTTTTATTTTAAATTAATGTTTATAAAAAAAATTTACAACTCTTGACCAATATGATAAAAATAAAAACATAATTAATAAATAAGAAGGATATTTTTTACTTTTATTTATATGAATTAATATGTTGGTCAAAATCATGGTCAAATAGAAAAAAGTTAATATATTATATTTCTGGGTTATTATGGTTGAAATATAAATATCATACAAAATTAAACCATGTCTTGGTATCCTTTTTAAGCCTTATAAATTTATATTTACACTTAATTAACCCATTTTACATTTAACTTGTCAACACATATTTACTATGGTTACTATTCATGAATTTGAAAAATAAAAGGGACCTATTTGATTTGTTTTGAACGGAAAATTCCAAATATTAAATAAATTTTTCAATATTCAAAAAACATATGGGATTGTATTTAATTTGATATTAAATTGGAAAAACAAGATCGAAAATTATTTTTCAAAAAAATGGCTTAAATATAAAAATGTTTTCAATAAAATCAAATATAAAATTCATGTCCAAGGTTATAATTTTTTCATCTCAAATTAAAGTAATCTAAATATTTTAACTAATTAATAAAAAAAATTATTTAAATTTTGAAATTCATTTAAATTGTAAAATATTCAATAAAATTATATATATTTCACTATTCAAGGAAAAAAATCAGAATTGTAACATATTTTTAACTGTAGAATTTTTTTATATTTTAATCTCAAAAATAATGTTAATTTTATAAAAATTAAAATCAATTAATTTTGAAATCCATATTTTAAATAAAACAATATAATATATGAAAACCCAATATGGTTAAATTTATATATTTTTTGTTATTAGTAAAAATATCATCTAATATTTTTTTAATGAATCAAATTTTATTAATTTTAATTAATAAATACATAAAAAATTTTATAAAATAATTAATGCGGTTATTAAAGTTGGAATCATCATAATTTTACAATAATCCTTGATAACTACATTTATGATAACAAAATATTGGGAACACAATCGTATGATTAACCATGATGATATATATAATTATAGGATAATGTATTAATATTTTTAGAAAATTAAAAATTAACTTTCCTTCTATGAAATAAATACTAATCTGGTAATTATAGGTGGATTTGGTTTTATAGAAGATACATCTAGGTAAATGTCCCTAAAAATAGTTGTCTGAGTTTATATCTAGACCATCATTCTGATGAAGGGTGATTATACCCTCATTCAACAACTTGATTGACAGTCTCGATTGATATTGTATGGTGATATCAAATTTTATTAGTGTACCAATGTAATGTATTTGAGTATATAGTAACCAAGGATAGATAATTTTAAATATAAGTTTTCATAGTGAGATAATAAGGTGTCACAATTTAGAAATCCTATGAAATAAATTTCATGATTCCCACAATGATTATTGTCTATCATACTATAAATTTTGGTTTTGTTCATTAGATTGAACTAGAAGAAACATATATAATAGTAGATGTGATAGAAAATGTGTTGACTATGGGAATACATGTAGGATGATGATTAGAGTAAAAGAAATTATGATTATTTATAATTATTTATCACGATATATGATAAAAATATTACACCATTACCAACGCTCAAAATCGAAAAATTATAAAATGATATAGTTTTCTAAAATATCAGGGGGTATCATGATGGAAAGAAGTAAAAATTATCTTAACCTTAAAACTGCCGAAAAAACTCCCCAAATAATTTCATAATGGAATAATAAAATTGATTATTTGTTTATATAATGGTATAGAAAAGCTAATTGATGAAAAATAATGAATATTAAAAAAGAAGGAAACAAATATCATTTTATAGAATTTTTTTTCATTAAATGAATTATATGTGGATAACATTATAAATATCAATCAAAATTCGACAATCCAAGGGTTAACTCATGAATGATTAAATGACCTATGACAACCCAATCATTGATGAAAAATAAATGATGTTTTTTTATTGGGATTTTATTATTATTCTCGGAATGAAATGTGTAAATGATATTTCTATTATAAGATTCAAGAATAGTATAAGGAATATGTCTTCATATTTTTTATTTTTGGATATTAAATCATATATTTAATGGAACTAGTATCTAGGAAACATGATTCAGTGGTAAAGTGAAATGTTTTTAGAACACAAGATTTATGGAATGATATTACATAATATGTAATGACTATGATTATAGTAACCCAGAGTATATGGTTATTTTTTTAAAATTAGTACTATATACATGTAATCATACCCTGAAGGATTGGTTATTTTAGTAATAATGGTAAATTGTTTATTTATTTGAGTTTAAAATTATATTGGAAAAAATAAACATAAAAATTGTGAATTTAAATATGTTTCATCATTGAATGAATTAAATAAATACTTACTTATATCCCAATATGAAAAGTGTGAGATATGATCCTCATTAATATTTAAATAGAGTTTAATCAATCATGAATAAATTATGTATAATTATTATAGGAAGCTAAATAACAAAAAATTATTCCATTTAATCAATAACATGATCTCAAAATGCATCCACGAATATTATTTATCCAGCTATGACATAGGTAATAACATTTTAATTATTAATGAATGATATTATTAATATTTTATATCATGATTTTAGACAACATGATATCTATATTGTTCAATCCTTATGATGAGATAATTTAATTGACGTGTTGGTATAGGTGAGAAACCCATTTAATATTAAAATACATATTTATCTCATGATACACATTGATATATTGAGACACTAACTATATATAGTCCAATAATTTCCCTACATGACTAATGAATTCATCAAATATTAAATGGTTAGTTAAATTCATAAACAATATTCCTATTCCTTAATTTTCTGTATGGAATAAAGAATAAAACATATCAGTATTTCTTAAATACATCAAATAACGATCAAAATAAAATATCAATTTTAGAAAGTATAAATGGATTTCACAAAAATCATATCTATTATAAATAATATGGAAATTTATGAGAAATGTAATATCAAATAACTATAAAAAATTTTTTCTTTCAAGAGAAAGTTTCCGACAAAACAATTAATTATTATAGTGAAGTTGAATACATTCCCTCGTCAAAATGATCATAAATAATCCCTAAAAAGAATATGAATAGTATTATTACAATATATCCCCAAGATTGTATATGTAATATAATGGGGATATTGTATTTAAAGAAAATATATAACATAAAAAGATCATTAAAAAATTATTTACTAAAATACCCTTTTCCCATTGAAAATTAATTTTTAAAACTAAACCATTAGAAAATATAAGGAAAAATATTTTCATAAAAAAACATGAAAAAACTAATATTAATATTCAAATTAATGAGCGGTCCTGATGGAGTTAAACTTATATTCTTGAAGTGTTTGTTAAAATAAATATTCATTTTATATTTTCTATAAAAAGTAAAAAAGTAACTCATTTAAACAACAAAAAATTTATTCAGTTTAAAATATTTAGGAAAATATTAATCACGGATATAACAGAAACTAAAAAATCATTAGATAATATTATACACATTTTTTAAAACATATTTGGAAAAAAAGGAAATGTAAGGAGAAAAATTGACTGAAAAGTGCAACGATGTTATTTTTTCTTTGAAAATATTTCTCAATAAGTTTAAGTACATAATATTGGAAAATGGTACTCGAAAATGAAAATATAATTAATAAATAGAGGAAATGAAAATTAAATAGTTTTATCGGAAAATATGTAAGTAAATTTATTCAATATGAATTCTATAAGAAAAAATCCTAATCAAAATGGGATAGAAAAAAAATACCCTTACCTATTTGTTATCTTTTTAATCATAAACCCAAAGAATTTAATTACCTCAAATAAAATAATTTACTATAATTAATATAAATAGATTCATGATAAGAAATGTTATATGTTAACTAGATAAAAATCATAAAAAATTATTTCATAATACAAAATTTATCTCAATATAGTAGAAATTGAGAAAAAATTTGTAAAGACTCGAAAATTTGAAGGAATTTTTTTTCTAATTTCTTTGGATTTTTATGTGTTTGTAGTTTCTGGAGAAACCTCATTCCAAGGATTAGTGTGCCCGAAATAAATTTCTAAGTTTAGCTCGGGTACATTCACTGAAAGAACGAGCGGGTTTTCCTAACATTTGAGCCAGTGCTCAGAATCGAATTCTGAGGGCACTGATGAAACCGCAGTTCCAGTAAACGCATAGGAACACCTTTTCTGAAGGTGCGTTTTCTCGACAGGAGTTGTTAAAAATGTGAAGAATAAAATTATATTTTTTTTACAATTATAATTTAATTTTACCACTAGTGGTCTATGTTTTTGGGAAAAGGAAGTTGTGAGGAAGTTGGGGTGGGGCCCACACGATCCCCCACCTCATTAAATTTCTAACACCCCATGAAACACCCCTAGATTTAATGTGTGACTCATCTTCTCCCCTCTAAATTACAAGTCAACTCTCTCATTAAATGATTTTATTAAGTTATTCAATGATTTTAATTAAGTGTTGAATTTTGAATTCTTGGGACTTCATGGCTTGGGATTAATAAATAAGGGTGAACCTTATTTTTATTTTGGGGGTTTCCATGTGAGAGTAATTGGGATAGAATACTCAAATCTTGATGAGTCATCATCTTCTTTTTTGGAGAACGCGAAGAACGTCAACACCTCGATGAAGAACGTCGTCACCGCAAGGAGCGATCGTCGTGCCTTTATCCTCCTCTCCGTAGCTGGTGTGAGATGATGCCCCACCTCGGACAATCTCCATCAATGTGTACAGAGCCTATCCCCGCGATTCCATTTTCTGCAACACTCACCGATAGTCAACTCGTTATCGAGGTAGGGGATTAATTTGTGAATGTTAATAAACCCATGTTTATTTCCTTTGAAATCAAAGTACGCGGATCAAATTAATATTAAGTTGATCCGTGAAAGAATATGTTGAGGGTTGGGAATACTTGATTACGGGGAAATATGTAGGGATTTGTTTTGCGTTCAAGATTAATTTATGTTCCTCGTTTTTTTTATTATGCCGCTAGTTATCAAGATAACGGGAGGAGGTCAGACGGCACGAACACGGCCGAACCTCCTCCCCATTTTGTTGATTTTTTGTTATAGTTTGGAACGAGGCGTCGCTGTGCAATGGCACCGTGCAAGAAGGATAAATAACAAGCGGTGAAGGAGTGTGGTGCCATCGTGCCGCACCAATGAGGCCGAAAGAAGCCACAGATAGAGTTGGGCCACGACGAAGGGGCGCGACATCGACGCGCCGCGCCGGTCGAAAGAAGGCCACGGCCTAGGGCCGCAGTGGTCAAAAACAGGGGGCAGCCGGACTTATCGGCCGCCGGAGCATCAAGAGGCGCGACCCTTTGGCCGCGGCGGTTTGGGAGAGAGTGGTCGGCTAGGCCAGCCACTGGAGCCAGCTAGGGCCAGGACCCTTCAGTTCCTGCGGGAGCGCTAACGTCCAGCCATAAATGGTCGGCCGTTACACCATCAAGGGGGGCAGCGCCCCCCCTCCCCCCACATCACGCTCGACCGAAGCGGTCGAGCCGCTCAACACGTGGTCTGAGCCCGCGCCGGGCCGGACCCCCGCGTCGGGCTGAGTAGCGCCATCCGGGCCGGGCTGCACCCTATTGGGACAGACCCAGACCCGGGTCGGATCGACCCGGTTCGGGGAGAACCTGGTGGTTCTTGCCCGGGTCAGTCCGGGCCCAAACCCCCTAAAACCAGACATCTTCATTCAAATGCTCGTAACATATGCTACGAACATCCGATTGATGCCCCGTTAGTTGCGATGCGATCCTTGGATAGATACGGTCGTTTTGGTATATTATACTCATGGCTTTCGAGAATTTTGGGTACAACCGGGTTGGTTTGAACACGAAGCCAACTGGGCCCTCGGAGCAGAAACATTAATATCTTGAGCTTCGGACGTCCGATTGATGTGTCTTAGACTTTGTTGAATTTCTCTTGATGAGACGGAACTTTTGGCGTAGCTGTAGTAATCCTGGATTGGATTGTACTCGAAATCCAATCGGTCCCCTGGAACGGAAAATCCGATAACTTTCAGACCAGGCGTCCGTTTGACGAACTATCAACAGCGTTGTTCATCACGTTGAGAATTGGTCCCTATGAGTATACCCTATGCGAGTTCAAGGTACAATTGAGATACAGTCGGGTTGGTTCGTACATGAAACCAACTGGGCCCCAGGGATGAAAAGGCTAATAACTAATTGGTCGGGCGTCCGATTGACACGCCGTATGTTGCTTTGAGACCCCTATGTCGATGTGGTACATTGTGATACTTGGAGTATTGACATGTAGATCATGGAGTAGACCCTCCCAGAGATGATCGTACAGAGTACGGAGACCGTGTAGCTTGCTGAGACATGAAGACTGCTTTTCTGAATTTAGTCGGAGAGACTTGTATAGACCAGTGGGGAGCACTACTGTGTTTGGGTGGCATACCCACGGCGGAGAGTACTACTGTGTTTGGGTGTCATACTCGTGGTACGTGACAAGATGAGTACCTCTGTAGTCTATTAGGGGGGTGGGGGTGCACTACTATGTTTGGGTGGCAGACCCCAGTGGGGAGCACTACTGTGTTTGGGTGGCTGACCGATGGTACTCGACACGATGAGTACCTCAGCAGTCTTAGGTTAGTGAGTAGTACCTCAGAGTCGTGACATTATCAATGTACTTGTCAGAGATGGAGCTCTTCAGTAGTTACAGTTTCGATAATTAAAATCCTAGTTTGAGTTGAGTCAATGACCATTGTGTTTTCCTCATGATTGAGATGGGTTACTAGATAACTTACGTATATGTATGGGCATATACCTAAGTAGTGGTTATCCGTAGACTTCATATTTGTGTGATACCTCATGGCTGAGATGGGTTACATGGTAACTTAGGTATAGGTATAGGATTATACCTAAATAAGGGTTACCTTTTGAGTAATTTATTTGTGAATATCGTTGTTGGATTTAGTGAGACCTTGAGGGTCTCGGGGTCCCTACTATATATCGTATACTCACCCCTGCACGGGATTTTCCCGCTACTCGTTATGTTGGTTGCAGATCATGTATATCACTGATCGTGGTTGAGGCTTGTAGAGATGGATGGTACCCGGAGGTGGATCTCACGACATGTCGGTACCCGGAGGTGGATCTCATGACGAGTCAGTACCCGGAGGTGGATCTCACGATGAGTCGGTACCTGGAAGAGATGGATGGACGTGAATTGCTTAGGAGGAAATATGTACCTACACATCAGGTAGGAACCCGGAGGACGAACCAGAAGCCACTTGTCACCTTTAATCTGTTGTCCTTTGAGTTGTATTCACTTTCAGTTGTAGTTGTATCTTTCTTTTGGGCTTGTATTTCCGGCCCCTTGTACATTTCAGCAAGTTAGTTTTACTAAATACTTAGTGTAGCTTCTTCTTGAACTCTGTTTGTGTGTGTTTTCATTTAATAAAGGAATTGCCTACCCTTTTTGGTTGTGATTTACGCCTTTGGTGCAGGTCGCCAGCCCCTGGTCTATGGGAGGTGGGCTTAGGGTAGTCACGGCACGGGCCCCGAGGATGGGTCGTGACAAATTGGTATCAGAGAAGTCATTTCTACCGCAGAACTTATAACTCTGATATTTCCATTCTGTGAAGAAATAGTGTTAAGAGTACCGAGTGTGGTTTTTAGTTCAGGGAGTCCAGTGTTTGTCCGGGCGGCTGATGTATTCATACACTAGGACCCTGACTACAGATTTCTGACTCAATGCACAAAAACATTAATTGTGTGTGTGTTTTCAAAGGTTCTCCCTTAAAACAGCTCAAACCAATTCAGCTCACCAGTTATAATCGTTTGACCATGTCACCTCTATTTCTTTCAGGATGTCTTTCTGCAGACGTTCAGCTAGAGCCCTAAGAGATATATGTACTGACAGCCTGTCGAGCGACGAGGCCTCAGTACAGGGCCCTCTTCTAGTTGAGACACTAGCGGAGGCACCAGCAGTTCTACCACCCGTTGAGCCACCGATTCCACCAGCCCTAGTAGCATAGAGTGCACGTCGTTTGAGTGCACTGCATGAGTTCCAGTGCAAGAGGCCACCCAGGTTCATGGGAGAGACGGACCTGCAGGTGGCTGAGGATTGGCTTGAGGCAGTGTTGAGAGTATTCAGGATAGTGGGTACACCAGCAGACTTCTGGTGATCTTTGTTGTCAGCCTCTTTCAAGAAGCAACTGAGAGATTGTAGAGCCACTTCTTCCAGTTTTGTGATGGGATGAACTTCACATGGGGAGTCTTCGAGACCTTATTAAGCGTGGATTTTATATCAGTGTCTCTACACACCGAGCGTGTTCAGGAGTTGTTGCCTTTTCTGTAGTATTTTCGATCTGTAGCTGAGTCATCTGTAGGAAGTAGATAGATGATGCAATTGTCCAAGAGGACCAGACCAGTAGATGGGAGGCCTCGAGGTACAGGTTTGGTTGTGCGAGGCACGCAAAACCGAGCCAGCCATACAAGGAGAAGGAAGTGCTACACATGAGGAAGGAAGGGTCACATGGAACGTGACTATCCGTCACCTCGCACAATTGATCCACTGGAATTGGAGGAGCCACCGAGACAGAAGCAGCGGAAAGTGCTTGAGCAACAGGCGAGCAGTGGGAAAGGCAGTAGAGCTCCGGATGCAGGTGGAAAGGAGTGGAACTAGTGGATTCCTTTTGTTCTTCATTCTCCTAGTTCCATGTTGTTGTTTCATTTGTGTCTTTTTACTATGAGCTCTAATAATAAAAGAAACTTATCATTGTGATGATTACTATCAATCCATTTGTTTGGTTGATACTGAGATGTTCAGATTAAAAACTATTGGCTTGACCCTCACTTTCATGATTTCTACTAGAGGAGACCCAATTACCTCACACTGATGCTGACAGTGTGACATGACCCTTGGAGGTGAGAGTGACAGTTAGATCTCTTAGTAGCAACGTCGAGGACTTACGACATCGTCCATGGCATGAATGCATCATTCATGTTAGTATTGACTGTATTAGGAAATGGGTGTGGTTCATCAAGGGGATGATACCGAGTTTCTCTTTTCGGCAATGGAGAAATCATAGAAACTCTTACAGATCATAGGAAAAGAAGGCACAGATCATCCAGGAATGGATGAAGATTGCATAGTGCCAAAAGAAACAGGAAACTGGCGCCAGCCTTAGAGGCTCGGGCGTGTAAAATGATTCAAGAATAGGAAGCATTAAGGACAGATGAGTCTATGGAGCAACAGACGTGGAGGTAGAGCTAGGAGAGCAGCATGAGGTGGTGCACATATCAACATGTTACAACCACTCGCCCTTATTATCCCCACCAGGTTCAGGGAGATAGAGGTCAGGGAAAAAGAGTAGCTGCATGCGGTCAAGGAGTGTGACCCAATGGTTCTAAGAATGATTCGAGGGACAGTCTGTGTCCACTTCTAGCTGCCGTATTAACATATGTTGATACAAATAATTCCATCATTCAAAGAATCTTTTCTCAGACCTAGAGTTTCCTATCATCCGTAGACTTGAACCTCATGTCAGGAGATACCTTTGTATGGAGACTCGATAATCACCCGTATGCCAGTTGTGTGATCTGACCCTCGAGGCGACAGTTTCGATCAGAATCTCTTGGTGGTAGTGTCGAGGCCTTACGACGTTGGTCTAAGTATAGATTGGATCCATAGTTAATACTCATATTGATTGTATTATGAAAAAAGGTTGTGTTTTATCTACAATGTTGGGATGGGGTTTCCCTGGTCGGTGAAAAGGAAACCCCAAAAAGCACATGATAAACTCATGCACAGGAGGGTGTCGTCGATCACCATGGAGTTAGTCAACCTTACCCACGTGGCAGCGAGAGTATTTATTTTTTGATCTCATAAAGAGATGAAGTCCTCTTGAGTTCAAGTATGAAGAAGACATATTTATATGGGTCTCACCTCGACGAGTTTTACGGATATGTGGCCGAAGCGTCAACTTATCCCCGTGGTTCAATGGACCATTCATGTTCCTCAGCAAGGTAGGAGGGGTGGTTTACCACTTGACCATTCTACCTCAGTTGCACTGGGTGCATCAAATCACCATGTACCTCGGCTGAAGAGATACAAGGATGATCCTTCACACATCATCGAACTCAGGGAGTTGGACGTCGATGACAGGGCGTCATGCAAGGAGGTTCCAGTGGAGATCAAGGATCGATCTAAGAGGGTCCTATGTGGAAGATCTATTCCTCCGGTTCACCTTCACTTGTAGCTCGAGAACCTCCAAGAGAGCACATGGGATCAGAAGGATCAGATGCGTTCTCTGTACCTCTTTTTTTCCCTAGTGTATGTTGAAGAATTATGGGCACGTAAAGCCCTGAGGAGGGAGTAATGTAAATACCCAGAAATTTCAAGGTATTTTTTTTATAATTTCTTTGGAATTTTATGAGTCCGCAGTTTCTGACAGAACCTCATTCCGAGGCCCGGTGTGCCCGGAATCAATTTCCAAAGATTAGCTCGGGTACGTTCAATTATCGAACGAGCGTGTTTTCATAACTTTTGAACCGGTGCTTGGAATCGAATTCTGAGGGCACTGATGAAACTGCAGCGCTGCTAATCACTTAGGAGCACATTTTTTTGAAGGTGCGTTTGCTCAGTAGGAGTTGTTTAAAATTTGAAGAATAAAAGTATAGTTGTTTTACAATTATAATTTTATTTTACCACTAGTGGTCTAAGAGTTAGGGAAAAAGAAGATGTGAGGATGTTGGGGTGGGGCCCAGATGAGCCCCCACCTCCTTAAATTTCCTAACACCCCATTAAACACCCCCTAGATTTAATGTGTGACTCATCCTCTCCCCCTCTAAATTACAAGTCAACTCTCTCATTTAATTATTTGATTAATTTATTCAATGATTTTAATTAAGAGTTGAATTTTGAATTCTTGGGAATTCATGGCTTGGGATTAATAAATAATGGTCAACCTTATTTTTATTTTGGGGTTTGTAATGTGAGAGGAATTGGGAGAGAATACTCAAATATTGAGGAGTTATAATATTCATTGTTGGAGAACGCGAAGAACGTCAAGACCTCAACGAAGAACGATGTCACCACAAGGAGCGATCATCGTGCCTTTCTCCTCCTCTTTGAAGCCGGTGTGAGATGTCGCCCCAGCTTGGATGATCTCCATCAATGTTTACAGAGCCTCGCCCGCGACGTTGTTTTCCACAACTCTCACGGATCGTCAACGTTTTATCGAGGTAGGGGATTAATTTGTGAATGTTAATAAACCCATGATTATTTCCTTCAAAAACAAAAAATGCATATCATCTCAATATTAAGTTGATCTGTGAAATAATATGTTGCGGGTTTGGAATATTTGATTGCGGGGAAAAAGTAGGGATTTGTTTTACGTTAATGATTAATTTATGTTCCTCGTTGTTGTTTATTATGCTGCTAGTTATCAAGATAACTGGAGGAGGTCAGACCGCACGAACACGACCGAACCTCCTCCCCATTTTGTTGATTTTTGTTATGGTTTGGAAGGAGGCGGCGTGGTGCAATGACACTGTATGGGAACGAGGAATAACACGCGGCGAAGGACTGCGACGCCATCGAGCCACGCCGTTGATACCGAATGAAGTCACGGCCGGAGTCGGGCTGTGGCGGAAGGGCAAGGCACCGTCACGCTGTGCCGAAGAACCATGGAGGGCCGCGGTCGGGGCGGGCCATGGCAGAGGGGCGTGGTGTCGACGCGCCGTGCCGGTCCATGGAAGGTCGTGGCCTAGGGATGCGGCAGTCAGCAACAGGGGGTGACCGTACTTTCCGGCCACCAGAGCATGAAGAGGCGCGGCCCGTTGGCCGCGGTGGTTCGGGAGGAAGCGGCCCGATGGGCTGGCCGCTAGAGCCAGTTGGGGGTGGGAACCTTTGGGTCCCGCGGGCGTGCTAATGACTGGCCGTAAACGGCTGGCCGTTACACCATCAATGGGGGCGGCGCCCCCCCCCCCCCCCCCCCCCCAGATCCCGCTCGGCCGAAGCGTCCGAGCCGCTCAACACATAGGCTGAGCACGCGTCGGGCCGGACCCCTGCGCCGGGCTGGACCACACCAGCTGGGCCAGCCTGCGCCTACCAAGCTAGGCCACGCCCTAATGGATTGGACCCAAACCCGGGTCAGGTCACCCGGTTCAGGCCGACCAAGGGGGTTCTGGGCCGGGTTTGTGCAGGCCCAAAACCCCTAACACCGAACAGGTTTGTTCAAACGCTGTAACGTGGGCTAAAGACCTCTGATTGACGCACCATTAGTTGGGATGAGATCTTTGGATAGATACGGTCGTTTCGGTATATTATACTCAAGCTTTTTGGAGAAATTTCGATACGGCCAGGTTGGTTCGAACATGAATCCAACCGTCCCCTCGGAGTAGAAAAACTTATATCTTGAGCTCCGGATGTCTGATTGACATGTCGTCGAATTTTTGGATTCCTTTTGATGAGACAGAACATTTGGAATACTTAAAATGAGGTTTGGGCATAGTTGGAGTAAGGCCGGATTGGATTGTACCCAAAATCTAACAGGGCCCCTGGAACAGAAAAGCCGATAACTTTCAGAACGGGCGTCCATTTGACGAACTGTCAGTGGCATTGGTGATCACGCTGAGAATCGGTCCCTATGAGTATACCCAATGTGAGTTCAGTGTACAGTTGAGATATGGTTGGGTTGGTTCGTACACGAAACCAACCAGGCCCCTGGGACGAAAAGGCTAATAAGTCACAGGTCGGGCGTCCGATTGACGCGCCATTTGTTGCTTTGAGACCCCTATGAAGAGTGGGTCCTTTGTGATACTTGGAGTATCGACCAGTAGCTCGTGGAGAGGACCAACCCAGACACAAACATACGTAGTATGGAGACCGTGTTGCTGGCTGAGACCTGAAGACTTTTTGTCTGATTCCAATCAGAGAGACTTGTATAGCCCAGTGGGGAGCACTACTGTGTTTGGGTGGTAGACCCATGGCAGGGAGCACTACTGTGTTTGGGTGGCAGACCCGCAATACTCAAGAGGAGGAGTACCTCTACAGGCTATTAGGTGGGGTGAACTACTGTGTTTGGGTGGCAGTCCCCAATGGAGAGCACTACTCTATTTGGGTGGTTGACCCACGGTACTCTACAGGAGGAGTACCTCAGTAGTCTTAGGTTAGTGAGCAGTACCTCATAGTCGTGACATGATCACTGTACTCGTCAGAGACGGAGCTCTTCAGAAATTACAGTTTGGATAAAGAAAATCCTGGTTTGAGCTATGTCAAAGACCATTGTGTTTTCCTCATTATTTAGATGGGTTACTAGATAACTTACGTATATGTATGAGCATATACCTAAGTAGTGGTTATCCATCAAATTCATATATGTGTGATACCTCAGGGTTGATATGGGTTACATGGTATCATAGGTATAATTATAGGCTTATACCTATGTAAGGGTTATCTGTTGAGAACTTTCTTGGTGATTATCCTTATAGGATTTAGTGAGACCTTGAGGGTCTCAGGGTCCCTACTGCGTATCGTATACTCACCCCTGCACGGGCTTTGCCCGCACCTCATTGTATTGGTTGCAGTCGACGGACATCACTGATCGTGGTTGAGGCCTGTAGAGCTGGACGGTACCCGGAGGTGGATCTCACGACGAGTCGGTACCTAGAGGTGGATCTCACAACGATTCGGTACCCAGAGGTGTATCTCACGACAAGTCAGTACCCGGAGGTGGATCTCATGATGAGTTGGTACCTGGAGGAGATGGACAGACGTGGAGTGGTGAGGAGGACATTTGTACATAACCTTCATGTAGGACCCCAGAAGACAATCCATGAGCTACTTTTCACCTTTCAGCTGTTGTCCTTTGAGTTGTACATTATTTTCAGTAGTAGTTTTACCTTTCATTTGGGATTGTATTTCTGGCCCCTTGTAGTTTTCAGCACGTTTGTTTTACTGCTTACTTAGTGTAGCTTCTGCTTGTACTCTGTTTGTGTGTGTTTTCATTTCATAAAGGCAATGGCTTCCCTTTTGGTTGGGATTTATGCCTTTAGTGCTAGTCGCCAGCTCCTGGCCTGTGGAAGGTGGGCTTGGGGTAGTCATGACACAGGCCCCGAGGACGGGTCATGACAAAATCTAAAACGATGATCATACAATTGATATTATCTTTATAAAATGAATTGGTTATAGGTATCAAATCAAAATATGAATATTTTTTTTAATAAAACATAATATAAAACAAATCATTACACATATATTCTTTGAATATCATAGATAAAATAGATTTAATATAATCCATTAGAATGAAATTGATTTATGAAATCCCTCGCCACTTGATAAAATTTGAGTCAAACCCCTATATATAAAATAAGTTGAACTCAGACCAAAAAGTCTATAGTCTGGTAATGATAAATGATTTACTTTTAAAAATATTATTATATACACCATAAAAAAAGTTTTTTCATAACGTAAAAAAACTGTTGTAATTATATTAACTTGAGAAGGAATCCATTATATCTAGATCAAATCATCCCATTTGTTGTTTATATTCATCAATTATATACATATTTAAATTATATAATTTATTTAAAAAATATCATTATAATTATTCATTTTATTTTTATTATAACACTTTTATAACTATATATTAATGTTAATTATGTTCTTGTCAGATATTTTGATTATATTTAGTTCACATGTAAAAAATGATAATGCCATTTGACCAAGTTATATGATGAAATTTTAACATCATCCCCAGAATCATAATAATTACATAACTATCCATGTTATAATTAAATTATTCTTTTTTAAACCATATATGGAAATTATTTTTTAAAATAGAACTATGTTACAATCATGGAAACGGTATGTCATACGTACCCATGAGTAATGTTCCAATTTTTATAAGACATTATAAAATGAAAATAATAATTATTTTATAATTTAATAATTATAAATATAATATAAATATTATATTAATTCATTAATAAATAATATATAAATAATATTTGTGATGTGATTATGAGAAGAAAAAAAATTTCATTGCTTTATATTGAAGGTAGTCCAAACGTACACACAAATGATATTATCATTTCTGTGAATTTTAGAATTAAAAAGCAAAAATATAATATTTTTTCAAATTCATTAATATTTCATGAGAAAAATATTTATACACTAAATAAATCACTAAAATAATTCATTATTGGTGTTAATTGAAAATAAATTTTGTCACTTCGTGAGGCTTTTTTCCACCTTACACATGAATGTCAGTTTTTTTTCTCGTTTGATTAATAATAGATGGATATAGGATAAAAAATTAAAATAAAAAATTTTATGTTTATGGTAGATAATTATGTTACAATATAATGATGGATGAATAATAGTTTTAGGATTTTGAGGAATAAATAAAACTAAGCGATATGGTTAATTATGATACCTCTTCTTCAGAAAAAATTTCTAGGATTACTCCAAAAGCATTTCTTAGAGAGATTTACAATCATAATATTTTTATTCGATGTGGTAATGTAATTAAATAATTTATTTGGGTAGTTATTGGCCTAAAAGTTGTTATTTATGTGTGGATAACATAGGGGATGAGGTCTCCTTATATATGTTAGGGGAGGGTCACTTTGTATATTCATAAATAATTAAATTATTATAAGGTAATATTCAATGAAATTGTTTAAAAATGGTTTGGTTTTTAAATTGGGCATAAGATAAGGTTTATATATTTATATAAATCAGGATTTGGACAAGAATATTTAGAAAACCAAACCTTATCTCTTTTTTTAACACCCAATAAACTCGTTTTACCTTTAACTATGGTAAAAAAAAAATTCAAACTAAAAGGGTTATAAATTTTCTTATAAGATATAAATAGGATCATTAATGTAAATTTTTTGAATTTTAGAAACCATATGAACCTAATTTTCTATTTCACATTTTTATTTTTTCAATAAATTTAATAATATATTTTTCAACAATATATAAAATTAATATATTTTGATGAAAATATTAGTATAATTTTACATTAAAGGAATGAAGATACTAATGAATTTAAAATAATAAAATTTAACAAAAAAAATATTTCATTTTTAAAATTTTAATTTTTTTTAAATGAGTTCTTTTTACAAATACATTACCTATTTTTTAAAAATCAATTTCCTTTACTTTTCTTATTTTTGTTAAAGCTATGTGCTGACATTTTATATGTTATTATTGTAACTATATTAGAACTAAAAAAACTAATTATGACCAGGAAAATAATTTAATAATAAAAAAAATAAATTAGTATTCATCAAAAAAAATTAAGCCTTTGTGAACATATAAGGGATACATAAATGTAATATAGGACATTTTTTCATTTAATTCACTTAAATTATTATATAATTCATTTTTATGGACAAGAATACCATAAATAATTGAATATTGGGAATATGGTGAAAATTATTTTAATAAATTCATTAAATAATAATTAAGATGAAAAAATGGAGGTCTTATCAATTTTATTTAACCAAGGATAACCTAATTTAACATTTTACCATGGTGACATATTTTTTAGTGTTTTTACTATTCATTAAGATTAAATATTAAGTTGGAATTATTAAATAAAATAAATTATTGTTATTAAAAATATTGAATTTATTTTTAATAAATTAATCCCATTTAGTGGTTAAAATTGATATTATAATAAACCTATAAAGCACGAAGAAAAGTAGTTTTTGGTGAAAATGAAAACTTCAACCAAATGAAGATATTTTATTAACTATATAACTAGAAGTCATAATTCTTAGATTTTAAATAAACATTAATAGATATATAATCAATAATTTTAATTTAAATAATTATTTTTCAGTAGTTATTTTAGTTAATCAGTATTGAGTAACATTAAATAGAAAAAATAGTTTTCTAAATAAAACCTTTTTGAAGCTAAAGATACAATTCATATAAGAACACATATAAAGGTGATTAAAATGTAATTAATTAAATTAAATAATATTAAATAATTACTATTTTAAAATTAAATAAAATTAAAATCATAATTTGTATTTTGAATTACATAATTTAACGAAAAAATAGTATTGGAAATATCATTATTTTCACTATTATCCGAAAACTCAAAATCTTTAAAAAAATATGAAAATTTCTCCATAAGATAATTTATATATAATAATTTATAAAATTACCTAAAATTTATAAAATTTAAAATTAAAAAATTTCATGAAATTAATTATAATACTTCAAGAGTAAATAAATAAATATTTATTTAGGAAAACATATTTTTGAAGGGTAAAACACTTTGCTATAAATATGGGTGATTATTTACGAAGAATTTATTAATAAAATTTTAATGGTTATTAACTCTATTGATATTTCATATTTATGATAATCTTACTATAACCATATAATTGAATTTCTATGATAAAATAGTCATTTTTTAAATAATATGTTTAGCTGGTCGTTTATGCTCAGTGTTGTGAATCGTCGAGGCTATAAGTAGTATTATAATAATTTTTGATTAATGGGGTTACAAAATTTCAATATATCTAATAAACTTAATATTTGTAATTTAAACATGTAATTATAAATCAATTATTTAAAATTTAAAAATACCTTCGTGGGAAATAAAACATTGTAAAAGGGTTAAAAAAATTTCATCTTAAAAATAAGGAATGAGAAATACGATTGTCATATATAATAAAAAAAATGTGCTTCCAAATAATAGAAAATTTATGGGATATGAAAACATATACATTTAATAGAAAAAAACACACAAATACTAATAGAGAGTGGAGGAGAGCATAATAAGGAGAATGTTTATAACAAGGAAACTTGAAATTTGTGATGGGTCATAATACAAAATACACATAAAAATAGTTTTAATAAGATAGAGTTTTTATTTCATGATCATTTTCCTAGATTCGAGAAATTAAATTACCATATATAATATTAACATAATGAAATATAATTACCTGATATATTTATATTTCATAAGATATATTTGATCATTTATTTTTTCATCAAGCAATTTCCACATTATATCTTACTCTACGATAAGAATAACTAATATGAATTTTTTTCCCGAATCAGTAAAAATAACTTTAATGGATCCTAATAACAATTTAATAATAATAAGCGGTTTCTACTTTCATTACATTGTAAAAAAATAAGTAAATGGTTTCCATAATAAATGATAATAAATAAAATTAATAAACCCTCATGTAATAAAAATAAATTTTACCTTAATATTTTCACCAATGGATCAACATTGAATATTCAAAAATTGAATAACCATATATCCTAATTAACCACTATATTCTCTACATTAAATGATGTTTCACATTAATGGTGATATCATACATTTTAAATTACATCCCAAAAAATTAATTACATGTTCTTAAATAATCCATTTCATTAATCCATATTGTTATATATCACTCAACCAAATAAAACATCTCCTGAAATATCATTAATTAAATTGATATCAAAATGATTTAATCCCATAATATGTTTCCCATAATCAATTTAATATAGAAATATAAAACCACTTAAGGGAAAGTATTTTCACATAAACCAGTACATAATGTAGTCCAGTGGTTGGCGTTATACTCTTATCACTCTTTAGTTGTATGTTCAATGGTTATAATATTTCCAAATGGGACAAGTTGTCCCTTGAAAAAAAATTTACATTTTCTATAATATATATTAATAAAATTACTATAAAATTCATGAAAATATTATGAAAATATTCTAAAATAAAATTTTATAAAAATATACATTTTATAGACAAGTTTTTATATTCTACTTATTTTTTACTGAAATCATAAAATCATAATTTATTATTATCACATTAAAATTATTGATCATATTAACCATGATGTTTATCAATTAATAAAAAACTATTTCTAAAAAATATAATAGCATTATTTCTTAAATACCCTTCTAAAATACACAAGATATAAATAAGGGGTATATATAACTCCAACATCTATTAAAAATCAATAAACTTCTCCATGTTATATTCACAACATAAAATATCAAATGGGGTTTCTATGAATTGAAAAATATAATCATACATAAAATTATTATACCTTGTTGGTTCCTAAAAATGTAAAACTATCTTTATCTTATTCATGATCATATCTTATTTGGGGATTATCCTAAAAGTATATCATAGGGTAATATTCCATAATCGATGTTTTTATAAATATATATTCCATGTTATCTATTGAACACTCATTTATAATAACTATAAATAACTCAAACCTAGTATACAAAATCATGTGGATAAATTATTAAATTGGAACCAGATACAAAGAATTGTACCCCCAAAAAAATAGTTTAGTGTTCTTGGTGATCTAGATACATACTTGAATTTCACAATTCATTTGAAAATGCTAGATGAAATACCCTGTGGAAGTAAATATTATACATCATTGAACCCATTAATATATTTATTATTAATATCTTGGAGAAAGGAAACAAAATAATAGCCACTTAATATTATCAATAGCCATTATATACAATAGAATAGATCTTGAATCTATAAGCAATAATTAATTTGGAAAGATAAATAACTTAAAAACATTAAAATTACGCAATAAATTGATCATGAAATAGTTCTGAAGATAATATTTGTACTATATTCTCATGGATAATAAAAACTGAACTCTCAGTAAATAAAATGCATAATAATGGATGTTTTGATTTCAAATATAATGACATCTATAACATGAAATCCTTATTATAAGATTATTTAATGTGTGGGAAGGTATACACCATAAAACCATTCAATTATACCATATTTATGTTTACCATGAGGCATGTTGATTGTTTTAGGGTATATTTATAAAAAATCCCCACCCATCATTACATGTCTAAATAATTCCTCACTCATTGAATGATCTACTCAATTTATAAATAATACTCCTCATAAATAAATCATCATATTGAATTTATAATATGAACTATTAATATTCCCTAGTAAATATAATAATTATTAATGAAAACAACCATATATAGAAAAAAATTCTATTTATGAAGTAATTATATCTATGATAAATAATAAAATTTTAATGGAATAATAACTTCTAATTATAACAGGAACGCGAATGTATATGAAAATTAAATTACTATACAAACTATCAAGATTATGAAGATAATCACTTTCCATATTTGTGAAGAACTGATCCAGGTTTCCCTCAAACATGGCAGTCAACTTGATCCATCACATACAAGAAGGGAATTCCCAATCCTCATGGGATGGAAACAAGAATAAGGGAATAAAATGAAGAACCAGAGGTAATGGTTTCTCCCATCCTGAAAAAAAACATTAAATATATATACATGATGAAATAAGGAACATCATAATGACAATAAATATCTTCAATAAATTTAATAAATACAGGGTAATCAAATGACTGTTAAACTAGAAAAAATACTAAGAGACAAGTCCAACTAAAAGGACCAAAACCAAAGATCTAGTCTATGAGATGATGTCGATGAAATCCCACCATCTCCCCAATAGCTACCCAAATCAGCTGATATGAAACCTCACCACCTTAATGTGGAAAATTTCATTTAAATTCATTGGAATCCATATAATGTTATGTGCAACACCAAAGAGGCGTGTAGGTTATGATATAACAGGCATTATAGGATCCCACCCATGTGTTCCATAACAAGTCTCTTTGTAACAATTCATGTATTCTCATTTCAAATAAAACATGGAATAGCAGGAACTAACGATATTTTATTTAAAACATGGTAAACATTTACTCAATTATCATAGTTATAAATCATGATTTGGAATATAAATTTCATGCAACATCTGTCATATCATTTTCATTGGCATAGAAATGAAAATAAATTCAAAAAAACCAATCTAAGAAAACTAAATAGAGTCACATGTATCACAACACCAAGGATTACTATTGGTCAAGAAATATAAAATTTGTTGCAATCAAAATCATTGAACAATGTAATGTGGTACTTGAAACCAATAATCTAAACTCTAGGTCTTAGGAGACAACATTAAAAGTGAATCCCCAACAACATATACAAACCTAGAGCTATAATCTACACACTAGGACAAGAGGAACAACCCAGAAAGTGAACCCCCCACAGTAGATGGTGACCTCACTCTAGACCTTCCACCTAGTAGACATGGTAGCCCATGTCCTAATTTTTAAAATCATCTTAATGATTTGATGATCATTAAAAACCTATTTTTAGAAAACCAATTTCTATTCTCTAAAAATACCACTTTTTATTCCATTTTTCAAAAACAAAGGGGAACAACACTTATTCAAAATCCCATTCCAACACACACACATAC
Source organism: Viscum album (assembly GCA_963277665.1). Taxonomy (NCBI): domain Eukaryota; kingdom Viridiplantae; phylum Streptophyta; class Magnoliopsida; order Santalales; family Viscaceae; genus Viscum; species Viscum album. The sequence continues at coordinate 1,685,937,609 of OY728163.1, read as the reverse complement.
AAAATCATTCAAATTTCATTATAAATTATTTATAAAATCTATTTTAAGAACAAAAAAACATTTTTTTAACCAAACATAATATATAGATAGATCCACATACCTTAAATATATGGTCACAGACACCCGAATGAGTTCCACTAACAAAAAACCAAAAAACACTTAAGGATTCCCTCGAATAAAATTCACACATTGTAGGAATGATCCAATAAAGAAAGAGGCTCGATTGAGAAGAGGAAATATTCCATACCTCAACAAAAAAACACCCACCACACCACGAAAAAAAATGGAATGACATCCAAAATGATATCACAACAGTTATCTTATATGAGTACAATAGTATCCCCCAATTTATATCAATTGATTGGTAACACAACCCAAGGGTGTTACCATGAAAATGGCCATGAATAAGTAGAATGGTTTCTTACTCGAAGAGATTCACCATGACAGCAATAATGATCAGAAAATTATCAAATCATTATAGAAAGATATGATTATTCTTAAATGAGATGGGAATTGTTCCAGGTTGATAGAATGAGTGTTTGGAGAATGAATTGAAACAAAAATAGTTGCATGCCTAATTTAAAAACTGTACGTGGGTATTTACAAGACGTGCAACCTGGTTACGTGATGTGTAACCACAAAAGTGACACATAAACTAGTTAACAAGTCACAATAGATTAAAACACTTGACCTTTTATTAATAGTCTCATCATGTCACGTAACCATCCATAGCTGGATGTCTTTCACAACAAGAATCCAGAAACTATTACACTTCTTGTAACATAGTTTCATGGTTTGAAATCCTGTTGTATCCTATATAAATAGCCTATTAAAAATAAAATTCAAAAAAATATGCAAAGTCACCATTATAGGTATCCTTCAAATATTCTATCAGTATTATTGAAACAATGAAAAAACGGAAACACACGATGAGGTTAAATACATACCTGATAAACCAGAAATAGGATTGTAGAATCATCCCAATGTAGAAACTTTTTGTCCCAAGAAATTCAATTGTATGATATAATCTCTAGAAAAATATGTTGCCACTAATCTTTTATCAATGCCTCATGTTTCAAAGTCCCATTATAATTTGATCAGTGTTTCTGCTGAACACTGACCAATGGAATTGAATTCGCACAGAAGATAAACATTTGATAGGAAAATATCTCGACTAGTTTTTCCAGAATAGAAACATTTGGCACAAAATATATTTCATCCCAACTCAAAATGTGGGTTGGATCAGGATGGTACTTTTTGAGAATGATGTGTGGAAAAAATCATAATTAAACCTCAACGAAACTAAAAACTATAACCATTAAAAATAATATCTGAGCCTCTTAGTGACCTCAAATGATCCAACATATCTTGGATCCAACAGTCACTATTTTTTCAAATGAATAATGACCTAACATAGGAGAAAACGTCATGAAATCTTAAAATAAAATGGAAAAATCTAGAGGAAAATAATTTTCATTGAAAAATGACTTCTATCGACTCTGGTCTATAACCAGATGTCAATGAACATCTTAAATAATTACAAATGTTGTAGGGACCAAACATGTCCCAAATTATGATTTTTTATCCCACTTCCTCCCAACAAATATGTTATATACATAAGTGATCATATATCACCTCAATTGGATCCATTCATATCAACGACTTATAAATATAGTTGTAATCAATATCAACCTATTCTATATTTCTATATCATGATGAACCAAACTCCATGAAACATGAATGAAGCATATCCTATAGAATCTGAATTACTCAAAGAATCATAAAATCTATCTGTGGATTGTATGTAGTGCATAACATGAACTGAGTTCCCATTTCATCTTGAAGATACCTTCATTACCTCAAGGTAAACTTAGGATCCCTATCAGAAACAATGGATACATTCTCCCATGTACCTCAAAATCACTTACACATACAACATACCAGAATCATCATTCATTGTGGTATGGTTGATCATATTTAAGTGGTTTGTCTTGGTAAATATATCAACAACTGCATAGATGGAATTTCTCAACCATGTAGTTCATCGTAATAAAGGAAACAATCCATGTATGCATCACCCAATTTCCATATTATTAGTAGAAGATACTGAAACCTACCAGTTGGTCTCACAGGCTCTACCATTACACATTTTTAGATGTAATAATAGGTCACATAATCTGTATTGCCACATTTCATACACAGCCACCAGTATTGTCATCTCATGTCATAATACATCTTCATAGTGCCTAGTTTAATGGATAACGTATAGATATGAAAATTAAATAAGAATAAAATAATCATTATTCTATGAGGACAATCAGTTTGTCAACATGGGGCATACCATCTGATGAGTGAGACCAACTAGAAATGGTCTCCCAACCATAAATGACATATGAAATTTTACTAAACTCATAATAATTTTTCTGAATGTACAGTATAAATTCCAAAAGATATGATGATAATTGAACAATGGTCATAACCATTACTCAAAAATATTCTTGAAAATCCAAATGAAATTTAGCGAAATTCCCCATAAAGTTCCACTCATCCTTGGATTCTAAAACAACATGCGATGGAAAATTAAAAAAAAAAATATACAATGAAACTCCCCTTCCTCGGACTGTTGGAAATATCAAAGTCAAATCATTGATGATATTTTACTTATTTACTTAATCTAAGATTCAATTATTTTTAGAAATAATATAACACCAAATCATATGATCATAACAGACTATAAACCTTTCACCAAATTCAGTGTTGTCGACATTTACGATCATGAATAAGTGTTAAAATACCTAAATTTTGGGTGGGGTAATTGTTTTCATGTTGTCGAAACTAAAGAGAGCCATAAGATACAACATAATCATCATGCATAAGAACACATCCCAAACCAGCACCAGAAGAATCAAAAAACAACTCGTACCCCATACTAGGATCAGGTAAGATCAGAATAACAGAAGATTTCAGAAGTTGTTTCAGTTCATCGAACGAATACCAACACTTCATATACCATGGGAATATCACCACATTCTTTATAAGATATATCAAACGTGATAACAACATATATAAACACATAAAAACCATTAGTAGTATCCAAAAACACCATGGAATTGATGTATCTCAAAGAAATTATGTGGTTCCTTCCTTGACCAAACAACATTTACCTTCTTAAGATTAATAGATAATTCATGCATAGGAATATAGTTCCCCTATAACATCACATATTGAATCCAGAAACTAAATTTAAAAATATTTCCATACAAATTGTAAATTTATATAATTCTATGAACTAAAATTAGATAGTTCCATGCTCATTTTCATATTTTTAATAAACTAGAATATCATCCATAGAAATTATGAAAAAAATGTTAGTATATTGAAGAAATATCTGATTCATCAATTCCATAAAAAATATAGAAGGATTAGTTAGTCAAAAAGGCATCATAAACTGTATTCTTACTTACTATACATACTCTTGAAGTACTTCTATGGTATATTAGATTCTCAAAATATGAGTTAATTATAACCCTATCAAAGATTAATCTTCAAAAAATACCTTTCAACTGATAAAACAAATCATCCACTTGAGTAAAATGATATCTATTATTAAATGTTACCTATTTCAACTTCGAATTGTCAAAAATAATCGATGTGAAATATATGCCTTCATGGAAAAAACATATTAGTCTCCCAAGGTGAAATGATAGGGTGAAGGTAACTTTTTTTTGAATAGGTCATCCCATTGAATCTTGAGATTCTTAGCTCTACTGAGGTCATATGAAAAGAATGTATTAATATTAGCTACGTACGTGGAACCAGGTCAAATATATTGTCTACACCTCTCTATGATGAAATATAGGTGAATTCACCTACAAAAACATTTGTAATTCCTTGAACAATAATGGAAATATCAAGAACAGGAGAAACATTATTCGTATCATACGCAAGAGGATACAACAAACTCCTAGTCTATGGGTGGAAAGGCCGAGGACGACCTAACCTTGGGTCCCACACTGCCTGAAAAACATGAGATCACTCATCATGAGAAAGAAAACGAAACATACTAATGATAACAAGCAAAATTAGCTTGATGAGGGACAATACAATCTATACTGATGATCGTGTCAGACTGGTCTAGATCAAAAATGAGAAAATAATAGTCCAATATTTTATCATCCACTATGAATGAAAAATAAGGGCACTAAATGTAACACCCCGGGATTTTATGAAAAATATTATTTTATTATCATTAATTTCTTGTGTTGTATGCTACACCAAGATTACCTTGCGTTATACACAACACCGTATTATCTTGCAGTATATGCAACACTATTCTTGGATCGTGTTACACACAATTTTGATAATAGTTATTCTATGAAAAATTGAGTATATATATATATATTCAATGTATAAATGAAATATGTTTGGATTATGATATATGAAACAACGAAGGATTCTTGCACAGCACGCAACCCTGACTTGGCTTGCATTACATGCAATCACGACCTTCCTCGATAGCGTGTGTTGTACGCAATACCAGGTCTTACTAAACAACGATATATTATTATAATATTATTATGAACTAGCCGTTATAAATAGTATTATCTGAATTTTGAATCTTATAAAATTATTATTCATCTTACACATTTTCTAAAACATTGTATAAGAACAAAATAATTGGGTAAAATAAGTATTTTTCAAAAAATGAAGTTTTGCCACCTTTTGATGGCGCACCCACTTTAAATCTAATTTTTACATGATTATAAGTTAAATTTGACAAAATAAAATTCTTCTTTGGAATCATGATATAAAAATTTACTTTGGATAAATTTTTCATATTATTATGGTAACTTTCATATTTTGATGAATAGTAAAAACACGATATATTTTAATTTAAAAAAAAAAATTTCATCGCAATAATTTATATTGTTAAATTATATTATTTAATGGTTTTAAAGTATAAATAGAATATATTTTTACCATTTAATATAATTTATGTCATTATCATTGATTCTACCTTGATTCATAGGATAAATCAATTCAATCTTTTGCAATGTTTTAAAGAAAAACCTGTTTTCTTTCGACAACGGGATTAATTTGAATTTAATTTATGCAAATTTTTTGTATTTAATTTGGAAAAATTGATTCCATATTTGGAATCAGTGGATCCAAATTATGTTAATAATCTACTTTTTATTATTGGAAATTATGAATAGTAACTACGGTAAATTTTATTTACAATAGTTAATGGTAAATCGGGTAATTAAGGGTAAATATAATTTTATAAAATTACCCTAACACATGTAAAAATCATATTGGATGACTAAACGTCGACACATATCACCTAAGGGTTGGATTAGATTCATTTAATAGACATTTTTCCATGAACATAATTTAATTATTATTAAAACCAAAGAATGTGACAACATGTCACTTTCTTAAATCTTATAAGTATAATAATTTTAATTTAGTGATAAACTTAATGAAACTTCGAGAATGAATAGTATCCAGAAATATAATACAATTATCTACATTATAGGAATTTATTTAGAATTTTTAGGGATTAAATAATTATCATATATTATGAAACAAAGATGATGCAGTAATTGTCTTATTAATGAAATATTGACATAATTGATGTTATAAATACCCAAATAAATGTAATTTATGAATTTTTATGAATTCCACTAATTTTCTATATTATTATTACATTATAGTATTGATTTAATTAACTGTTTTCGAACTAATCATTCTGTTATGATTTTCAAAAAAATCAATTACTAAATAGTGTCCAAATTGACATAAAATAGTTTTTAAAACATATATTATATTATTAATTGTAATTTTATTCCTAAAAATATCAGTTTCGGAACAATAACTTAGATAAGGTTATATTTATTAATAATAAACGTCTTGGGGTTCGTTTGGCTTGATATAGTAAGTTTATTAACCTTATAGTGTAAGAAAACAAGAATACACGGTAAAAGTAAAATTATCTAACTTAAAGTTAAATATAAATGATAAGGATAAAATAGGAACCTAAACATGTCTAAATTATATTGTATGAAATTATTTCGACCCATCCCTACCTTATCTTCGAAATAAATCAATTTGGAGCTATTTAAAACCGAATTTGGCTTTATAATAAAATAATAATTTTTTTTATTCCAAAGGTGCCCCTCTCCTCCCTTATAAAAGGGCACCCAATCCCTCTCTTCCTCACACCACTTTGTGCCTTCAAACTCGGCCAACCCCTGCCAGATTATCTTCTACACTTCCCTAGAAACATCATAGAGGTTATGGTCTTCCTCAAAGACCAATTTTAGTACCCTAAGAGAAGGACTCAAAGAGGCGCTTCAAAGAAGAGGTAATGTCCGTTACCGATTCTTTCAACTTTATTTCTTCTTCCACTTCTTCTTCATAGATTGTTTCATTATAAAGTAATAACATCAGTATCACTCATATACAGATATGTTATTATAAGTATGAAACAACCCTATTTCACCATCTATCCATTCTATGGAAAATGAAATCACCGCGCGTGCGTACGTACAGAATACCGTCTCCACACCGTGGTGTAATCTATTTTACACCACCACCATAATTGGATGGGTATAATGGTGTAAATAATAAATATATATTATTATTGTAACGTGATATTGATTCTTAAATAGTATACATACACTACAATACAATTCAACGATCAGGAGAACGATATCATCGCTCATGCGTACGTACGGACTACCGTCTCCACGATGCGATGAAATTCATTCTCCACGTTAACCATTCATGATTTATTATAAATTATATATAATAAGTAGTCATGAAATATATTACATAATAATACTACTGGATTTATGTATATATATATTTATGTCATCTACATAATTCCACTCAATTCAATAAAGAAACGAAAACAACGTTCATGCGTACGTACGGCCTACCGTCTACATGAACGGTGTATATTTTTCCATCTATCGATCCATTATATATATGTATATTCTGAATATAAATTATATATAAATCATGTTTTATATTATGGAATTAAGTAATCATGATCTAAGTAATCATATGAATAATTACAAGTTAAAACACCAACAACAAATGAGATGATTTTACCCAAAACGCTACTTTAACATGAATTTACAAAAGAACGGGTAATATAAAGTCATAAGTGAACCATATATGATATAATAACAGTGAATATGATTCTGTAGTTAGTCAATGACATTATTTAAATCATTATACAAGAGGTTCGGACACTTACGGAGCAAATCGGACCTAAGGTAAGGGAAATATCACAATCTCATTTTTATCCGAGATTGTTTATACTTTGGCATCTACTGGGGTGTATTTTATCATCCACATCAATGTTTCCTCAATATGTAATATTATTTACATTCACCTACAATTTTTTAAATCCAATTTTACCCTTCGGTGAGTTTTTAGTAAAATATATGAAAGGAATCTTTTGTCGTTTTTCATACGAGGTACTTTTTGACTTTTCTGACAAAAGTACGAGAAGAATGTTTTTTTAACTTATTCGGCATGAATGGATCTTTAAAACATTATTTCAAAGAAGCTTCCTTTAAAAGTTTTAAATTTTATTTTTAATCAACTTCTTTTAGTTTAAAATTGTATGAAATGTTAAGAAAGGAAAATGTTTTTGAAGTAGAACAGATATTTTCTTCAAGAATGGAGTTCAAGTGTTTTATCAAAATTATTTTCCATCTAAGATAATATAGGGTTCTGTTTCTATCACTATTATTAAATTTACTTGATTATGTTGTGAGGGAAATATTTTTATTTATTCCTTTATCTTATATGAATTTTTTTATGATGTCATGATGTTTAAGATTCCCATTTTTATTACATGGGTTATGCAATGATGTATGATTTATGATTTTGTGGAACACATAATAATGGTATCATTATGAGATGGGTGGGACCTATATCTCCCTCAAATGCATTGGGTAATGATTTTATATCTCATGAGATAGACATGGATGAAATGGTAGGTTATACCGGTTCAGTGGAACAGGACTGAAACGAGGAGTGAACTCGGTTCAGAAATGGACTTTGTCCACTAAGATAGGCTTGACAATGAGTCTTGACTAATAATATTTGATTCTATATGATTATGATTGTATGACACAATGTTTTATGTTTTATGTTATGATTATTGGGATTTCATTTCACTATTATGATTTATCCCATGTTATAAAATTATGCTCTCTTTTGCAGGTTAAGATTTCCAAAATGTTATGTTCTTATGAATATGATGTGATTGATATTTCTTTTGTTTACCTTTACTGAGCATTTGAGCTCACCCTTTTATGTTTTCTTTTCCCCAGGATATAAAGAAAGGTTTTAGGTAAAAAAAGGAATATCTTTATGGGAGATGTTGAAGATCTTTCACCATGACTAGAAGATTATATTCCGAGTTTCCAAAGACAGTAAACTATTACGATCCTTGTGTGTGTGTTTTTGTTATGTACTAAGTATTCCGAAAAAGAAATGTAATTTCCATGTATGTCAAGCTTCGGGTCTCTACAGGTGGTATCAGAGGAAATGTTTAATCAACATTTGGAAACTAGGATGCGAAAAAGTTAGTGAGATCCCTAGAGATATTTCTAAGGTATGTCTAGGGATGTCCCTAATGTTATGTATACGTATAGGTTATAGTACTAGAATTACGCTAACGATCATAGAATTAATCCTAAGATGTTAGATATTGAAGATACTCCCCCTTTATTATGTTGTTTTCCCTATCATGATTTTTGCCTCTCACACTATTCTTTTTGGGTTTTAGATGATGGCTGGAACCCGATGGAACCGTGTTGATCAATGCAATGGACAATGCAATGATTTTCCTCCTGAACAAACAAATGTTATGGGAGATGGAGTGAAAAATCATATTTCTATACTTACATAAGCTATGAATCATTATGGACTTCCAAATGAGCAGATAAGGGAACAATATTCTATTGATTCCTTCATGATGCAACGCCCACCTTCATTCTATGGGTCTTCTGATCCACTTGTTGATGAACAATGGATCAGTACCATTGAAATGATATTTTCAGTTCGTCAATGTTCTGAACATGATAAAGTCATCTTATCAGTATATCATTTGGAAGGTGAAGCTGATCAATGGTGGAATCTTATCAAGAATACGAGGCAAAGAGATGAAATTGAGTCCATGGAATGGGACGAGTTCAAGAACTTATTTTTCAATAAGTACTTCCCTCGTATTCTTCGAACAAAGATGGAGAAGGAGTTTTTTGAACTAAAGCAAAAGGATGATGAATCTGTTGGTATATACGAAGCGAATTTTACAAGGCTTGCAAGGTATGCATCTGGATTTATCATCCAACATGAAAGTAATGTTGATCGATTCATCAGTGGATTAAAACCAAATCTTCGAAGGGCATTAGCTATAAGATACTTTAGTAGCTATGAAGAAATTGTGCGTTGTGCTATCAAGGTAGAAATGGAAGTTGGTTTTTCTTATCCATCACATAGTTTTGACATGAAATGAAAGATGGAGTTCAAGGAGAAATATCAGAATAATGGTGAAAAGAAGTTGAATGTTTCCTTATGCTCAATGTGTGGAAAGAAGCATGGTGGAGATTGTCTTAATGGGACAAGTAAATGTTTCAAATGTGGAATGGAAGGTCATCGGGAATTTGAATGCCGCAATGATGGGAAGAATATGTCAAATTATGTAAACAAAGGAAGGGATACACTGAATGAACCTACTACACTTCAATGCTTGAAGTGCAAGGAAATGGGGCATTATGCTAATAAATGCCCTAATCCAAGGGTTATTGATGATCGACATGAGCAACCACTTAAGGAAAAGGACAAAGGGAAGTCACATGCGATCACCATTGGCAATGTTGAATATGACAACGATGTGGTGGAATTATTAAGTGTTTATGTAATGGGATTCCAAAATAATTTTGTATATAGTATCGTGGAATATTAGAATATTTATGATTTGGTCTATTGTGGTTTTCAATAATTTTATGGCATCGGTAACCATGAAAAGTGATGGAAATATTTTTGGAAACCAGATGATATGAACATAATGAAGGGATAAATATAATCTAATATGTTTGATAGTATTCATGAGCTCATGATTGATATAAGGACTAAGTGATATCATGGTTTGAGTATATAGAATGTTGAGGATTTTGGTATGTGTAAAGTGTTAACTTTTAAATACATTCATGTTTTCACTAAGGTTCAATGGGTATTCAAGTGAATACATGATTAAGGCATTTGAATGTTTGGAATGTGACCAACAAGACATATCTTATGATATATGGGGATCAACGATGGTAATAAATCTCTGGTAATCGTTTTCACTATATTATGAGAATCGACTGCAGTATTATGGATAAGCCTAAAGATTGGAATGGATTATGTTGGACATAAGTTAGTATTGTTTATGGATAGAAGTTTTTTTGATATTATTGATGGAATGTTATAGTAATATAGTTTTAGAAAAAGGACAACCTACAGGACGAGCGAAAACCCATCGCGTCAGACAAGGTCATAGGAAACGAACCCACAACCGAAGTGTGAATGGCCATTATCACCTTCCACTGGCCTACAGGAAGTCCCTGGTTAGTAGAAACTAGTTTTATTTTATTAAGCGGTATGGTATATGAAGTGTAAGTTCATTTTAGGAACCATATATGATTAATCTCACTATATATGGACTAATGTATTTTTTGATAACTTTTCTAACCTTTTGTTTGAGACAGATGGAATGACCCATCATTATATCACATGATCTTCTAACACACCACAAATGACAAATTAAACTTCATTTCGTTAAGAGATGAAGTGGAAATTGTCCAAAGAATGACAAACGGTGAGACTATACCAAAATCACGAAAGTGTTTCTTCTAATTCTAATTTCATCAACTTTAGGGAAATGATCTTGAAAACCAAAAATGTTGTCCTAGTGCTCTTATATCTGATTAATCAGATGGTACCTTATATCATCACAAATTTATGGTTTTGTGATTGTTGGCTTTTCCATAGCCATGTTCTCTACCACTCTCCATCAGAACATGATGGTTAGATTTCTCTTCCATATCCATATTTTCACCTATGTGGAAACCCAGTGATTAGTTTATTTGGGTAACCGTTACGTTTCATACTATTTTTAAATATTGGTTTGGGTATTCCTTTTTACGATGTGGGTTTCTATTAATGAAACATTCGAATAGTAACCCATTTATAACCCCGGTGAATTTCGAGGGTGAAATTCATTTTAAGGGGGGTAAAATGTAACACCCCAAGATTTTATTAAAAATATTCTTTTAATTTCATTAATTTCTTGTGTTGTATGCTACACCAAGGTTACCTTGCGCTATACGCAACACTGTATTAGCTTGCAGTATACGCAACACTATTCTTGGATCGTGTTACACACAATTTTGATAATAGTTATTCTATGAAACATTGAGTATATATATATATATATATATTCAATGTATAAATGAAATATGTTTGGATTATGATATACGAAACAATGAAGGATTCTTGCACAGCACGCATCCCTGACTTGGCTTTCATTACACGCAATCACGACCTTTCTCGATAGCGCGTGTTGTACGCAATACGAGGTTTTACTAAACAACGATATATTATTATAATATTATTATGAAATAGCCGTTAAGATTATTATTAACTAAATTTTGAATCTTATAAAATTATTATTCGTCTTACACATTTTCTAAAACATGGTATAAGAACAAAATAAATTTTTCGGGTAAAATAAGTATTTTTCAAAAAATGCAGTTTTGTCGCCTTTTGATGGTGCACCCACTTTAAATCTAGTTTTTGACATGATTATAAGTTCAATTTTACAACATAAAATTCTTCTTTGGAATCATGAAATAAAAATTTACTTTGGATAAATTTTTCATATTATTCTGGTAACTTTCATATTTTGATGAATAGTAAAAAAACGCAATATTTTAATTAAAAACAACTTTTTTCATCGCAAAAGTTTATATGGTTAAATTATATTATTGAATTGATTTAAATTATAAATAGAATATATTTTTACCATTTAATATAATTTATGTCATTAGCATTGATTCTACCTTGAATTCGTAGGATAAATCAATTCAATCTTTTGCAATATTTTAAAGAAAAACCCGTTTTCTTTCGACAGCGGGATTAATTTTAATTTAATTTCTACAACTTTTTTGTATTGAATTTCGAAAAATGGATTTCATATTTGGAATCAGTGGATCCAAATTATGTTAATAAGATACTTTTTATTTTTGGAAATTATGAATAATAACTACAGTTAATTTTATTTACCATAGTTAAAGGTAAATCGGGTAATTAAGGGTAAATATAATTTTATAAAATTACCCTAACACATGTCAAAATCCTATTGGATGACTAAAAGTCGACCAATATAACCTAAGGGTCGGATTAGATTCATTCAATGGACTTTTTTCCATGAAAATAATTTAATTATTATTAAAACCAAAGAATGTGACAACATGTCACTTTCTTAAATCTTATAAGTATAATAATTTTATTTAGTGATAAACTTCATGAAACTTCGATCATGAATAGTATCCAGAAATATAATACACTTATCTAAATTATAGGAATTTATTTAGAATTTTTAGGGATTAAATAATTATCATTTATTATGAAACAAAGATGATGCAGTAATTGTCTTATTAATGAAATATTGACATAATTGATGTTATAAATACCCAAATAAATGTAATTTAAGACTTTTTATGAATTCCACTAATTTTATAGGTTAATATGACTTTATATTATTGATTTGATTAACTTTTTTCGAACTAGTAATTTTGTTATGATTTTCACAAAAATCAATTACTAAATAGTGTCAAAATTGACATAAAATAGTTTTTAAAACATATATTATATTATCAATTGTAATTTTATTCCAAAAAATATAAGGTTCCGCAAAATGACTTAGATAAGGTTATATTTATTAATAATAAACAACTTTGGGTTCTTTTGGCTTGATATAGTAAGTTTATTAACCTTATAGTGTAAGCAAACAAGAATACACGGTAAAAGTAAAATTATCTAACTTAAAGTTAAATATAAACGATAAGGTTAAAATAGGAACCTAAACTTGTCTAAATTATATTGGATGAAATTATTTCGACCCATCACCATCTTATATTAGAAATAAATCAATTTGGAGCTATTTAAAACCGAATTTGGCTTTATAATAAAATAATAAATTTTGTTATTCCAATGGTGCCCCTCTCCTCCCTTATAAAAGGGCACCCCCTCCCTCTCTTCCTCACACAACTTTGAGACTTAAAGATTGGTCAAACCCTAAAATATTATCTTCTCCACTTCCATAGAAACATTATAGAGGTTCTGGTATTCCTCAATGACCATGTTTAGTACCCTAAGAGGAGGACTCAAAGAGGCGCTTCAAAGAAGAGGTAATGTCCGCTACCGATTCTTTCAACTTTATTTCTGCTTCCACTTCTTCTTCATAGGTTGTTTAAATATGAAGTAATAACATAAGTATCACTAATATACAGATATTTTATTATATGTATGAAACATCCCTATTTCACCATCTATCCATTCTATGGAAAATGAAATCACCACGCATGCGTACGTACGGAATACCGTCTCCACGCCGTGGTGTAATCTATTTTCCACCACCACCAAACTTGGATGGGTATAATGGTGTAAATAATAACTATATATTATTATTGTAATGTGATATTGATTCTTAAATAGTATAAATACACTACAATACAATTCAACGATCAGGAGAACGATATCATCGCTCGTGCGTACGTACGGACTACCGTCTCCACGACGCGATGAGATTCATTCGACACGTTAACCATTCATGATTGATTATAAAGTATATATAATAATTAGTCATGAAATATATGACATAATAATACTATGGGATTTATGTATATATATATTTATGTTATCTACTTAATTCCACTCAATTCAATAAGGAAATGAAAACAGCGTTCATTCGTACGTACGGCCTACCGTCTCCATGAACGGTGTATTTCGTTCCATTTATCGATCCATTATATATATGTATATTATGAATATATATTATATATAAATCATGTTTTATATTATGGAATTATGTAATGATGATCTAAGTAATCATATGAATAATTACAAGTTAAAACACGAACGACAAATGAGAAGATTTTACCCAAAATGCTACTTTAACATGAATTTACAAAAGAACGGGTAATATAAAGTCATAAGTGAACCATATATGATATAATAACAGTGAATATGATTATGTAATAGGTCAATGACATTATTTAAATCATTATAAAGGAGTTTCGGACACTTAGGAAGCAAATCGGACCTAAGGTAAGGTAAATATCACAATCTCATTTTTATCCGAGATTGTTTATACTTTGGCATTTACTGGGGTGTATTTTATCATCCACATCCATGTTTCCTCAATATTTAATATTATTTCCATTCACCTAAAATTTTTTAAATCCAATTTTACCCTTCGGTGAGTTTTTAGTAAAATATATGAAAGGAATCTTTTGTCGTTTTTCATACGAGGTACTTTTTGACTTTTCTGACAAAAGTACGAGAAGAATGATTTTTTAACTTATACTGCATGATTGGATTTTTAAAACATTATTTCCAAGAATCATCCTTTACAAGTTTTAAAGTTTATTTTTAATCAAATTCTTTTAGTTTAAAATTGTATGACATGTTAAGAATGGAAAATTTTTTTGAAGTAGAAAGGATATTTTCCTCAATAATGGAGTTCAAGTGTTTTATCAAAATTATTTTCCATCTAAGATAATATAGGGTTCTGTTTCTATCCCTATTATTAAATTTACTTCATTATGTTGTGATGGAAATATTTTTATTAATTCCTTTATCTTATATGAATTGTTTTATGATGTCATGATGTTTAAGATTCCCATTTTTATTACATGGGTTATGCAATGATGTATGATTTATGATTTTGTTGAACACATAAGAATGGTATCATTATGAGATGGGTGGGACCTATATCTCCCTCCAATGCATTTGGTAATGTTTTTATATCTCATGAGATAGACATGGATGAAATGGTAGGTTATGACGGTTCAGTGAAACAGGACTGAAACGAGGAGTGAACTCGGTTCAGAAATGGACTTTGTCCACTAAGATAGTCTTGGTAATGAGTCTTGACTAATTAGATATGATTCTCTATGATTATGTGTGTATGCCAAACAATTTCAAGTCTTATGTTATTATTATTGGGATTTCATTTCACTACTATGATTTATCCCATGTTATGAAATTTTGCTCTCTTTTGCAGGTTAAGATTTCCAAAATGTTATTTTCTTATGAATATGATGTGATTGATATTTCTTTTGTTTACCCTTAATGAGAATTTGAGCTCACCCTTTTATGTTTTCTTTTTCCCAGGATATAAAGAAAGGTTTTAGGTAAAATAAAGGAAGATCTTTATAGAAGATGTTAAAGATCTTTCACCACGACTAGAAGATTATATTCCGAGTTTCCAAAGAAACTAAACTATTACGATCCTTGTGTGTGTGTTTTTGTTATGTACTAAGTATTCCGCAAAAGTAATGTAATTTCCATGTATGTCAATCTTCGGGTCTCTACACTAAAACCCCTATTATTTCCGATTTCCAGGATATTTACCTAACTTCAATACATAGGGAAGATGTTCTATTGGAATTTTATGTATTAAAAAAAATATAGACATAAATTAGTTGGAGGCACCGATATCAAAAAAATAAATTACAACTGGTGATGCAATAAGGATAATATCTATCATTATTTCAATAGACTCATGGAATTCTGATATAAAATAATTTATTATGTAAATGTGTTTCAATCCTATGACATGTGGTTGGAGTCCTATAGTCATTGAAGCTAATGACTAAACCACATCTTCCTTTAGAGCTGAAAAACCTTTATCATAATGAGGTGTAGTCATATCCTAAAATAATTGTTAAAAATGAAAAACATTTTTGACATATGTTTCTCATCTTCAAGGGAATGAAAAAAATGTCTCCTGTTTATGACCTTTTTATAATGATAACATGTCAGATTCACATTGATTGATACAATGGATGGTGCAGATGAGGCTCACTGTTGAGTCCCACCTCCACCACATCCACAATTATCCTTCCACTTCTTAATTTTCCTAAGCATGCAACTGAAGAAACAAATGGAGGGAAGAGAATATTTTGAAAATACAACCATTCCTTCCATATCCATCACTTTAATCATTTCCCTGTCTACCATCTCTTACTATGTAGAATTTCTCATCATAAATATATGTTACGTGAATTCTTTAATGAACCCTATAGGAACATATGAGCCTTGAATTGGTAATTATTTACCACATCTTGAGCATAATAGACAAGTTCAAAAAACAAGATTGTGTATTCCATTACTAAAAGTCCTCTCTATAAAAATGTTTAAATTTACATATACTTTTACATAAATAGAGACATTGGATAGAACAATTGAAAAAACATGGTTTTGAAAACCTTCCAATCAAAGTCACCTTTTATGTTATCCTAGAATGTGGAATCACACTAACACATACTAGAACCCTTGATCAGGAATTATGCACACTTCACTATGATATTATCAGGTACAGTCAAGAATCTAAATATTTTATCGATCTTATCTAGCCATTCCTTTTCCTTTTGGGGTCAATTTTTTACACTAATGGATATTGTCTTATTGTGAAATAATTCCCACGATCAATATCTATCATCTCTAAATAATTATTGTACCCAAAATATTATGAAATGAACTTGTGGAGTAGCCAGATAAATAACCTGAACTACTTGTCTGATATTATTGGTGAGATTCGAATCCACTGGTGTATTCCATTTTAGGGAACCATCCACACATCCCTAAGGAACATGTAAATGATGTCTCAAAGGCATATTACTGACACTGAAATTGAAGAAATAATTATACAACCATGAAAATGTCATTTTAAACAAGAGATCCTATAATTAAAAAATATGATTCAAAACAAAACCCAACAATAGAAAGACATATTGCAATATCCCATGAAAACATGAGTACCTTCATGAAAAGAGATGACTTGGAAATTATCACAACATACCTCTCAAATCCAAACTATCATATCTCTAGTCTATTAGATGTCCCTAGTCAAGGACTCTTGAGGATAGACCTCATTTGATACCAAATTGTAATGAACCGACCCAGGGTTCCCTAAAGCCTAACACCTGACCAGTGCCATCACATAATTGAAGGGGGATCTTGATCCCCACAATCTGTCATAATGAACCAAATAATTGAAAAAAATATGGGGAATGATTTCACCAAACCTGAATTAACACGTAGAATATATATACATGAATTGTGAACAAATAGTTGAAATCCACAAAATATATTCCTTAACTATTAGATAGGAAACATAATTAAAGGACTTTTAAAAGTATCCAAAATACTAATAGATAAGTCCAACTTGAAAGGACAAAAATAGAATATCTACTCCATGTTATGGCATGGATAAACTCTCACCATCTCACCACCATCCACCCAACTTATCTGACATGAAACCTCCCCACCTAACTATTGAATCATTATTTTCCCTACATTATAATATATGCAACCGTTTAAAAACAACATATGTGGAACACATGGTGTGAGAAAATATTATTGACAGGATCCAACCTAGGTGTTCTATAGAATGTTACTATATAACAATTCTTGTATACTCATTTTAAATACATCATGTCATGATAGGAAGTATTGAGGTTTTTCAGAAAATAAGGTAACCATTTACTCTTTTATCAAATTTTTAAACCAAAAATAACTATATAAATTTTAAATCACATTTTCTATGTAAACATTCCCATACGTAAACATTTTTATCTAGGATAAACAATGGATCCCTTAACAAAATAGAAGAATAGGTATGACAACATCACGGAATACAACAAGTCAGTTTGTAGAATACTTATACATTGAAAAAATATATTATCTATGTATAGTGGTACATGAAGCCAACTATTTACACTCCAATGGTATATGGTTACCCTAGAAAATGAATCCCCTACATCATATACATACCTTAAGATAATAATATAAACACAATGACTAGAGTATTGCCCTTAAAATGGAAGATCGACAATTGACAATAGCCTTAAGACAAACCAACCTCCTAGTACCCAATGTAACCCTTGTGGTATTTTTCAAAATCATATCAATGATTTAGAGAACATTTAAAAATCAGTTTTACAATACCATATTCAATTTGTTTGAAAATGCATCATTTTATTCAATTTATATAAACCAAAGAAAACCCCCATTTAATAAAAATATCATCCAAACACACAGAATAAATCATGTTAATTTCTTACCAAATTATTTATAAAAAAATTCGTATGAATAGGAAAATAAGTTTTCTCAAACATAGGATAGTTACGAACCCACCTACAAATAAACTCAGGTCATAGATTCCAACAAAAGGATCCCCCACCCATGAAACTTGAAAAAACTGAAAAATACTGCAGAATCAAATTCACACATCATATGATTGATCCAATTTGGATAGAGGGTCACCAAAAAAGAGGAAACACCATATATCACTACAATGAATGCCCACCACATCATGAAAAAAAGGAATGGCCTACGGAATGAGATCACACCACTAATCTGAGAAAAATAAAAAAAATACTCCAATTTAGATTAATGGATCTGGTAATCGAACCCAAGAGAACGACCAAGATTAATGGAAACAATGAATACAAAGGTTCACTTTCATATAGAGACAATCTATGGCTGTAATGAAGATATAACTCCATTTATATTTTTTTTAAAATTAGAGGAGTATCCCAAAATAACTTGGAATTTCTTTGGTTCAAAAGAATGATAGTCTGGAAATATAACAAATCGAAATTGCTGCATGAATTTTTTAAAAATTGTATGTGGTCTATTACAAAACATGTAACAACCTAAATACTACACACTGAAAAAAATATGTCTCCTCAAACATAAATATTAAACAATTATAAAATCATGATTTTTAAGGCCTTTTACCATCTTGTATCATCTCACAACGTGATTCCATTCAAATATTGAATCCAAAAACTATTAAATGTCGTTTATCCTTGTTACATAGTGGGAAATATTCTTATAGCTTATTGAAATAGATTGTTAATGCTAAGAGTCAAAAAATTATCCGAGTTCAACATTATATGTTTCCTAAAAATTTCTTACCGGTCTTATACTTCCAAAAAAGGGAAAACAATGTTGTGGTTAAGAAAAAACCTAAGAGATCGGTAATGTGATGATACATTGGTGAATTTGATCATAAAAATCTATATAAATAATAAATATGGGAATCATTACCAGATATCCAAAGTGTAATATAAGTAAAATAAATGTCTGTTCTCATTAATGAACATAAATACCATAAGGACACTATTAACAAGATTCTTGAAGAAAAAAACCACTTTCACATAGATAATATATTTCAAAAATTTAAATTATGAAAATATTAGGATAATAAATTTATTTAAAAACAACACTATAAGTAAGTAATGATATCTTTAATGTAATTATTAATTATAAAGGAATAAAAAAAAATTCTGATTACGTTACAATAAATATTTCTTTCACATTTTTGGAAGAAAGTAAAAATTTATGTCACTCATAAAATTTCTAAGAATTCCATTTAAACCATTTTATAAAAAGTAAACATGAGTAAAAATTTAATTTGAAAAATAATTGGATAATAGTGAAAATATACTTTAAAATAATTTCAAACAAATTGGATAATGATGAAATATAATTATCAATTGAAAAGTGAAATTATGTTGGATTTTTTTAAAAATATTATCTGTCATTTTAAGTACCTATGAAAGGAAAATAGTGCATGTAATTAAAAATTTCGTGAATAAACATTGCATTATAAAATGAAATGGTTTTATTATGAAATGTTTAAGTAATATACTTTAATTGAAATTTAAGCATATCTAACCCTGATTGGAATTATATTGAAGCATAAACACTAATTGATTTAGTAACATTTTATTTCTAACCCCAATGAATGAAATAACATCAAATAAAACATTGAATACCATGAATATATATAGAATCATGATAAAAAACTTCAATATATATGTATACGAATATTATAAAAATATGTTGGTGCATCGTTCCAAATATAACGTAATGGATTGTAAATTATGATGGAATCTTTTACGAATATCATATTGGTGAAATGAGAATTAATCAATGAATTAATTATATCTGTAAAATGTAAATAAATATAAAATAAGCTCAAATAAAACATAGAACAATTATAAATTATTATAATTAAATTATAGAATATCAAAGATAATAATTAAGTAATATAACCATATGGAATGAAATCGAGTTATGAAAAGACTTAACACAAAGAAGCATTTATTTCAAATAACTATTGATAAAATAATGTGAATTTAATCATAAAATTACATTAGGTATGATGTATTAATGGTAAAATATGAAAAACTATAGTATATAGACTAGATAAAATATTTGGGCAGATAACGTGATAATATTCCTCAATGAATAAAAATCGAGACAGAATCCCTTACAGTAGGGCAGATTCATCAGGTAGATTCTTTATTTTATAGAATAATAATGTAATGTTTAGTATTTAATTTATTGAGAACAATTTTCATGTAATTAATATACTTATTAAACTTATTATGTTGTTATAATAAATTAAATAATAAATTAATTTCAATTTGGGAGTTTTGATGATATATTATTTACATACCCAAAATGAATTAAGTAGTTTAACAAAAGAAAACGAGGTTTTTTCCATAGTATACAGAGTATAAATCATTAAATATTAATAAATTTTCTATACAACTATAATTTTATAAATAAACAACAAACCATGGTTATTAAAATTTATTGTGGTTATAATTAAGGAGATGGTGATCCTTACATATAAATGTGTACCATTTCCGTTTGACAACAATAATAATGGAAAAAACATAAGTTTTATTTTATCATCAAATATATATAATAATAAAATAAATATAATATTAATTAAATTATATTAACTTATATATATAATCCATATAATTTGTATATTATAAATGAATCACATCGCTTTGTGGAAGCTTTGGTCTACACATACACACATATAACGTTAACGTATTTATTTAAATAGAAATATATGAAATAAATTGACATGTTATATATTTTGAATGATAAATATTTCATGAATGTTACATTAAAAGTTTAATTAATTCATTCAAACAATATGTTAGTGGTGGTTTTGGTAAATGAATTACATTGGTTTGGGAGATAATAGTCCACTTTACGCACAAACAAAATTTTCTTTTGCAATGTAATGAAAGAGGAGATTTATATAGGGTATGAACTTAACCTAAAACGATAATTATTTTCTTTATTATAATTTTTATAGATTTTTATTTTCAAATAATATTTAATTTAGGTGGAAGAATAAGTAAAAAAAGCGTGCTCAAATAATAATGAAATCTCTTATTCGGACATCTTATATAGGCTTACACCAAAATCTTTCCATTGTGGATTTTATTATCAGAAAAGGGAATACAAGACATGATAGAGGAAATAAAAACATTAATTCGGTATGTATAAGAAAAAATATATAGTTTATGTTGTGTTTATTAGAGAGGGGAGTGGGTTTCCATTAATATGTTAGGGGAGGGGAACTTTTATGATATTCTACATCATTATATTTTAATATGTTCATATTCAACTAAAAAAATTATAAATACACATGGATTAAAATATTTGATAGTATAATGATTAAATATAACATAATAAATAGAATATAGACATGTTTAATTAGTAAACTAACCCATATTTCATGTTTTAACCCCTTGTAAACCAATTGTAACCTTAACCACTGCAGTAACCTTTTAAAACACAAAAGGTTATAATATTTCATGTAATTAAAAAACTAGCTACTAAATGGAAAAGTTATTAAATTACATTCCATATAACACCCTATACTATTATTTCATTACATTCATTATTTCTAAAAAATTTAATAAACTATTATTTACTATAAAAGATCATTACATTAAATTTCAATACTATTCATTCAATTTGATTTTAAATATATGAAGTTAAATATTAATTTAGAATATAATAATGATATAAATTATTTATAAATAAATTGTAACAATAAATTTATTTTTAAATAATTAATAATATCACATACATTACATTTAAATTTATTAAATTCTGTTACCTTGAGTTTTCCACAATTTTCACAATTGCTTTGTTATCTTTTTATAACCATTTAAGGCTATTATATAGTTCATAAAAGTTAAAAAACAATTTTAAACCAGGAAAATAATTTCATTAAACACAAAATAAAATATATTATTCAATCTCTACTTATTTTTATACCTTTTTTAACATATAATATATTTTAAAAGAAATAGTGTGACATTTTTCTTTTTCATTACTTATATTATTATATAGGTCAATTTCCAAGAATCAAATCCCATAAATAATTTAATATAATAACTAATGTAAAAATTTTCATAATAATATTACCCAATAATAATTAATATTAAAAAAAATTTCCTTATAAATTATTTTTAACAGTGCTAAACCTAATACACCCATTTACCATGGTGACAATTGGTCTGCTATTTTCATTATTCAGGATGACCAATAATTATGTTGTCCTTTTAAATTATATAAATTATTATGATTCCAAATATTCAATCCATTTAACAAAAATCAATCTCTATAATTGGCATACATTCATTATATAATAATCCTTCAATGAGTAATTAAAACCGTGTTTTGATTTAAATGCATTTTGAAATAAAAAGATGATCATATATTAACAATAAAAATATAAATCACAATTTTATGAGTTTTAGTTCAAAAATACTGATATATAATATATAAATTTAATTCAATTAATTCCAATTTTAGTTTTCATTTAAATAATTCAAATGGAGAAACACCATGTTCTATAAAAACGTTTTCTGCTAATTTTATTTTTAAGGCTAAAGGTATACTTACACAAAAATGGATTATAAATATGATTAAAATATAATTTAGTAAAATAATTATATAGAATAAATTTTTATTTTACTTTGATATTAAATTCAAATA
This sequence comes from Viscum album, assembly GCA_963277665.1. Lineage (NCBI taxonomy): Eukaryota > Viridiplantae > Streptophyta > Magnoliopsida > Santalales > Viscaceae > Viscum > Viscum album. The sequence goes on along the minus strand of OY728163.1, from coordinate 1,685,914,425 downwards.
ATAATGGGAATTTTAAAATAGTTATTTTAATGAATATAATTAACAGTACTTGAAAAATATGATTTTTCCAATATTAAAAGAAAATTAACATCTTCAGAAAAATTTTAAAATTGAAAAAAATGTAATTTTATTATTTTTTATCATAGAAATTAAGAAATTTAATTAACTACCTATTCTACATTTTTAAAAATTAATTATAATATTTTTTTTTATAGAAAGTAATAAAAACTGTATTTGAGGAAAACATATTTTTGATGGATAAAGTGACAGTACAAAAAATAAGAGTGATTATTTATTAAAAAATTATCAATATAAATTTATTTATTATAACCTTTATATATATTTAATATTTTTTTAATGTAATTGATAGCTTCAAATTAAATGACTTCTAAAACAAATTTATTTGAATAATATATTTCACTAGTGATTTATGTTTTGTATAGTTTTTTTATATACGCTATAAAAAATTAAAATATACTTTAAAAATATAACGGTGTTACATTAAATCTGAATGATGTTGTGTTAATAATGTTTAGTTGGGATAAGGTGATAATTGAAAATATTATTGGATAGTATTGGTGACCTTGGAACAGAAAGTGATTTGATGAAAAAGTTTTTACCTCATTTTTGGATTTATGGAAAGCATTGAATCACTTTTTATTTTATTTTAGGAATAACAATGGTGTTAATTTATAAATTATATATGTTTGACTTTATGTTATATAGTGATTCAATTTATTATTATGTTTTACGTTGTTTGAAAGTTTGGTATATGACATTAAGAGCTATAATATATTGTATGAGGATAAATGTTAAGCCTTTCATTGAAGAAAACATGATAAAATATTTTGGATTTTTTATTTTTTAAATATTTAAAAAAAAATTGGTTCCATCAGTTTATTTATTAAAAGAAGATATTATGTTGAAGTGGGGGTGTTTTTATTATCATTTTTGTGAATAATGTATTATATTTATCAATGTTGGATAACTTGTGGTAACAATTTTGGTTTTGGTAAATATTTAGAGAAATCAACAATATATTTTCATTATTTTATAGATATTATGATCAACTAAATGTTAGTTTTAATGCTTTTGGATTGGTAAAACCATATTGAATACTTATTCCATGGAGTAAGTGATGAAGAAGAAAATATAAAATCACACCCAAAGGATAAAATTGTACTTATTAAAAGGATGGAAATCCTGAAAATACATTATTATTTGTTTTTAATGTTTATATTAAAGTAAATCACCATTTCTAGGAAAAAACATTAAAAATGTTATCCTTTTACATTCATTTCGGATTAGTTGATGTACTTTTATCAAATCACATATTTATGGTTTTAAGGTTGATAGGTGTCTCATGTCTATATTATCTATATCTATCTATTTCAACATGGAGGTTAGTTTTGTCCTCAATGTATATAAGTTAACTTTCCATAAAAGTATTTCGTATATAATAACACAAATTTGTGGTATTTTGGGAATCCTTTATTTTTCCAGAATTGATTTCTCAAGAGATGTTATTATTATCTATGTTTACGATGTGGGTTTGAAAAAAAAATTAATTTCAAATAATGAATTTTGTATTACTGAGATTAAACTGCACGGTTTAAATTTATTTAGGGGGTGGGCCTATGTAAAACTATCAAAATTTTGAATACTATGCTTGATATGTTACTAAACATGAAACCCTGATCATTAATTGAACATTGATATAAAATTATTTAATGCAACATTTACCCCATGGTAGTTTCATTGGTGGGAATGAGTTGGGATAACCATGTTATGAAAAATATTTTTAAATATTTAATATTATATATTTATTTATGTTAAATAATTACTAGGATTTTTTGTACAATCATTTTATATTTAAAAAATACATTTTCATCAAAATATGGTTTAATTTCATTTTATTACAAAAAATTAAATTAATATATTCAAATTTTATTAAATTTATATGATAAATTTATCATAAGTTTTCAAATCATAATGAAAAACATAATATAGGTTGAATTTCATGGATTTTTACTAAATAGTGAAAAATATCATTTTTCAAATACATTCATTTCTTTTCTCTAAATTAATTATTTTCAATGTTCTTGTATATTAGGGATTTGGTATTAAGGTACCATATGATACATTTTATTTAGAATAATATATTTTGATTAATCATTTTTCATAATATAAAAATATATTAATTAAGATACTGAAAGTGAAATTTTCAATATAATAATTTTCATTTATTTTTATGAATTTAAATTGAAAATTTTCCCATACAATTATAAAAAGTGAATCTGGAAAATTTAATTCCAAATCTATAATCTTTTGGTTTATATTTAGTAAATATGTCCCTTTGATGTTTTCTCATTAATAAGTTGAATGTTGGTAACAATTTTCACATGTTAAAGCGTAAATCCGATAACTAAGGTCATAAATAACCCAATAAATCTTTATTATATATCTCAAACATACCTTTATTCAATTATATGAGAATAAATTTACATTATTCACCTAAAATTTAAATATATGGAATTGTTTGGATGTTTTTAATAGTTTGTAAAATTTATATTATTCTAGTCAACGAGAATTCCAACATTCCACTCTCTAGAATTTAATTTCTCTAAATATATCACGTAACGATAAAAATAGATTATCATAGTTTTTAAATTTTAATTATAATGATGAATTAATTTTCTTATCATGGTAATTTAATTTTAAATTTCTTTCATTGAATAATTTAATTAAAATCGATTACAACTCCAAAATAATATTTAATCAATTAATAAGGAAATAGAAGAAATTTCTTCAAAATTATAAACAACAATACAATTTGATGAAATACTATGTTTCCAAATTTTATTAGAAAAATATAACATATTAATAATTTTTTATAGGATTATAATCTAATTCAATATATTTATTTATTTCATTAAAGTCAATCTATAGTGAATAATAGCTTGAATCATATAAATTGTATTTTATAAATAGATAAATTTTAATAAATGATTTAATATTAATAAAAATAATTTATTTAGAAACATGAATGTGACAGGGTTGATAACATATACCATGTTCCATTAATGGGTAGTTTTTCCTTTTATGGAAACATTACTTACAATTAATAGAACGAAAACAGTAACATCACAATATTTGTCAAAAGGGATAACATGGGTTCAAAGTCATAGATAATGCAGTAGACATTCTCAAATAAATGTGAAAATTTTACACTATAACATTAAATTGAATAAAAATCATATTATATTAAATCTATTTTACTTTGGAGGTATTTGAACATGAAAAATTATTCTAATTAATTTAGTACATCATGAAATTCCATGATTTCTCCTCCCTTGACATATAAATGTAAAAACCTTATATATTTTATTTATATCTATTTAATAATAATATATTGACAAAACATATTCCAATTCACATGTTAACATCCCAATATATTTTTTATTGGTTCATATATTTTTAAAATACAACTCTATGGCCTTTAAAAAGAGATTTATGGGATTTATACTGATGAAAAGGTAGTCATATTAGTGACTATTTACAACAATATTATAACAAGGTCTTGAGGGAACAAATATCACGATGTTAGAGATCTTTATGTACAATATTAGGAATTTAATTCATTAAAAATTTGTTTATTATTATCCACGAGATTACTTCATTGATAATATACATAGATTATTTTCGTTCTGATATTATTTATTTAATTACATGTTATTTCATTTTATTACCTTTACCTATTGAATATTTTTTATTAACTCATCATAGAATCATATTTACATAAGCCTCACTGAGAATCTGAGATCACCCTTTATTTTGTTACCATTTTATAGGAAATAATTATGGAATCTTTATTTGAGATTAAGGATTCATGTCTTTTACTATTATAAAATTTTATATTTTAATTTAAATTTAATGTTACAGTAAATTATATATCTTGTTAACCATGAATAATAAACAAGTTGGTTATTGTTGATGTGATCTATTGTATAATAAACCAATGTATTAATGTTACCACTTGATTTAGGTAATTAGATTTTGTGATGATATAGTTGGTATCTGATAAAGTTGATTAGAAACCTTAGGAACTATATTTGGAAAACATTGATTAGTTAGAATGACCCTATAACTAACATTTAGGATACATCTTAAAGGATAATATCATAAATTTGTTAGTAATTTAAAAAATAGAATTTTTTCATAGAAATAAATCCATTTAGGGATAATATAATTGGATATGGATTTTTCATATTATGATCTTGTGTTAATAACCCTTAAAAGTGATAGTTTATAAATTGGGACCATAATGTTGGAGAATAGTGATTGTGAAATTTCTAGGCACATATTTTGACACTACATAGGTATATTCTTGAGTTAAATCAAATTTTAATTTTTAAAAATATTCTAGGATATGAATAAATGATAACCAAGTATGAACTTGATTAAAATTAATGTGTCTTTGAGTTAAATTAGGTGTCATGCTTTAGACATCTTATAAATGATCTCTAATGAATTCTACTGTGATATATTTTTCACAAAATATCTCTTTTAGTTTTAGTCAATTACAATTAAAATAAGGAACCATGATAATATTGACTGTGAATGAAAATATTGTTATTATAAGAAACCAAGTGGTGTAATTTTTTCGGTGAGAGATATAGTGTTTATACATAGTGAGTTATAAATATATATGATTCACAACATTCAAATAATAAATAACTCTAAATGAAAAAAAATTAATAATAGAGTTACCTAAGATCTCAGGTGGTGGAGACTATGGAGGAAAAAATGATCCATTTACTTATAGTAAAAATATGGAAAGAAACACCCAAAAAATGTCTTAAAGGAACATGAAGATATTTTAATTTTGGAAAATAATGTCATTTATGACTGAATTGACAAGGACAATCAATAGTATGATGGAAGGAGAAAAATATCACTCTAAGGAACCTTTTATAATTCAATTATTTATCTATGGAGGTAATGGGAATTACCTTATTCAATTCCAAAATCCAAGGGTTATCTAGTAAAAGATGGATGGTCCATTTCAATTCCAATTTCTATAGAGGAATGAATGTAGATCATATGTATTATGATTTTTGAATTATGTTTTTAATGTTCTATTTGAGATATATTATTTTTATAAGAATCATTAAACATATAGGGATTATTATATAATATTTTTTATATGTTTTTTTGAAAACATATGTTGGATAATACCAAATTCATATAAAAATGATTCTGTAGTAAGGTGGGGTTTTCATAAGATATTATTAAAAGAAATATAACCCTATTAACATGTATGATGTTGATTTAATTATGATTATGTTCGATTAATAGATTGTTGGAATTAACAAAATAAATCATATAATATTATTGACCTAGTAATTGATTAGTTATTTGATGAAAAATTTGTTTATTGTATTTTTTACTTTTTCGAATATGTTAAACATTTGGATTTTTTATTTTAGTAATAATTATTTTTGTTTCTATTTTTATATTTATTTTCCTTGAGGTTTTATGATTATCGTGGTTATTAGTATGTTCTATAGTATTCACATTTTTGGTATGTGACATTATGAGATACATCATATTGTTAAGGGATAAATTTTAAAGTTAATCTTCTGTAGAAATGTGACTAAATTCCTTATATTATGTACTTTATAATATGGGAAAAAAATATTTAAGGTATTATTAATGATTAATATATATGAAATATATGAACATGACCTATGGTTGTTATTTGTTTAGATTTAGAGAACAATATATTATATTTAACCATGTTGGATTACTTATTTGTACCTTTTTTGGAAAATATTTTGAGAAATAAGGAATTAACATTTATTCATTTTGGATATTAATAATGTTAAAATTTTATTTTATTTTTCTATACAAGAATAATTCTACATAGATACTCATTTCTCTGATTAATAGGAGATATATAATTGACTGAATATAAAAAATTCATGAATTGTACTTTTGAAAGAGATAAAAATAAATTAAGTATATCATTCTCATGCCCACCAGCTTAATAGTAGTATAATTTATCAAATCTTGGAAAAGGATATTGAAATAAATTTATTTCTTTCATTTCTGATATATTTACTTCCCTTTAACCCAAAAATAATTTATGGATTTTGTTTTCATAAAATGTTCTCATGACCATGCTCTCTATAACTATATATTATTCCATGGTTCATAGATTTAACTTTTATGACTATAATATATATTTCTACCTCTTTCATCCTTATATGTGAACTGAAATATGTTGTCTTTCAAGAAACCTTTATGACTCCCACATTCCATTTTTAATAGAGGTTTTTATTGTCCCTATTTATTATGTGGGTTTGTAAAAATGGTTTCTTCTTATATTGAATCTTTGATGGCTAAGATAAAAATTTTAATCACTAATTTATTTAAGGGGGTATAGTTTAACACCCCCAAAAATTAGAATATTATGCATGATAGCATTTTTAATATACCACACCATTCATTATGAAAACATTGATAGACTATTATTTAATTAAATTGTTATCTACTATACATTTAATATGTTTTAAACGAATATGTTAAAAACATCATAGAATTTTCTTTTAAATGTTATAAAATACATTAATTATTAAAAAAATTTGAACTTATATTTTAGTAAAATTTTCTTATATTTAAATATCCATTTTTTGAATACTGTTTTTATGTGTTTTGTAGAAATTATAATTAATATATTTCACTTCTATATATTTTATTTTATAGAATTATTTTATTGAAATTTTTATTTCAGAATTATCATAGGGTGAACATATAGAATTTATCATAAATAATTGATTTGCTAATGAATAATAAAGTATATCATTTTTTCGAATACAATCATTTCATTTCATTAAATAAATAGAATTTTAAATAAAATTTTAAAAATTTGATTTAGAATCAAAATAAAAAATAATTTTTATTATTTAGAATAAAATAAAATGAATAATAAATTATCTTGGTTATGATATAAGTTAATTTTAATGCTTCCAAACAAATTTATCTAAAAACTAGTTTCTATGTGTTTTACGCATTAATATTTCAATTTATTTAATTGAATTCATGAAATAAAATATTTAAAAGTGGACTTCATATTTGAAATCATGACTCAAAAAATTGGAAAATAAGTCCATTTTATTCAATGTACTTAATAATATAAACCTTGATTAAATTAATCACATTGTCATAGGGTAAATAATGTAATTATCATTAAAATATGTGAATTTTTTTTAAATATATCCAATCCCATCATTTTTTTAATTTTATGAGTTAAATTCTAATTTTTTCATTCTAATAATTAATATATGGAATTTTTTAAACGAATTCCCTAGATAATTAAATTTATATAAATTTAATAAATGATTTTTACAAATGTTGGTCTATTGAATTTAATATTTGTTAAATTTTTATATAAAGATAAAAAGCGGTTATATTTTTTTTAGAAATTATTTTGAAATGTTATTATTTTTGGCACGTTAATCAATTTATAATATTATTAATTGAATAACATTATTAAAATCTAATTCAATGCCAATATATAATTTATTAAATTTTATAAATATAAAATAATTAATTTTAAAAATATCAATATTGACAAAATTTTGATTGATTGTAGAATTCAATGATTTTTTTAGGTAACAATAAAAATTAATTATTTTTTAACTGATAATATTTTAATTCCATCATTTTCGTTAAATATAGTTATTCATTTTAAAATAATTGATCTATGTATAAAAATAATGTCATTTTATAATAAAAAATATTTTATTCCATAATTTAAAATTAATAAAAATATTATGCTCATAAAATAGAATAGATTGTGGTTTAAAATAATAAAAACAGTAAATTTATGGATCTTTTCTCCTTTAATGGTAACATTTATAACCATTTATGTTTATAAACAATTAGTATAGATGTAAATAGAAAATGAGTTAATATAGGTTACCACTAAATGATTAGTTTTGAAAAACTAACAATAACATGTCTAAAATTTCTTTTATAAACATATTTCTACTCATTATCATGCCATATTATAATTATATAATTTTATAGTTATTTGAACATAAAAAAATAAATTATATTAGTTTTATACTTGAATAATTTCCTAGAATACCCTTCCCCTAACTTATAAAAAGATTCCCCTTCTCACGATTCATTACACCACAATGAGAAAAATAGATCACAAGAACCGTAAATAATTACCCACTAAAATACCATAAAAACTAATATATTATTCTAGTATTATCAAATTTCTATTATGAGGATTCATACGAAGGGATCTAAAAGATGTATACTTAATAATAGGTTATTGTTTTTATCGACACTTTAATGTTTTTATCTTCCTATACTTACTCTAATTTTTATGAACCAGATATATAATAATAAATACAGTTTCATTAAAATTCATATATTTTTTTATGATTATAGTACAACCGTATAACATATCACTTCCATTCTATTTAAAGAGGAAACATCATTTTTACATAAAAACGACTTATTGTCTCCACCTAGCGGGGTAATTAGTTTCACATCACCATAAACATGGATGGTAATAACAATGTAAATAACAAATATATATGATAATTATGAAATAATTATTCCCCTAAACATGAATATAGTATCCACATTCTTACATTTCTGTCTGTTGTAAAACAGTATTGTCGCTCATGTGTAAGATTATATTACCCTTTCATGAAGTGATGAGATTTGTTTTTAATTTATACATCAATTAGACAACACTAAAGATTCATTTAATTTGTATAAAATATATATATGATATCGAAATTATTATTTAAAGTATAATTATTATTTAATTTTCTTTCATTACATCCACTGAAAAGTAAAAATAGCTTATTGGGGTGTGTATAACCTTCCATCCCCATGAATGGTGTAATTAATTATTCTGCATATATCCTGTATGGTTAGAAATTAATATATATATATATATAAGATATTATAATTATATCATGTATAATTTTAATTATATAATAGAATCATGTTATGGATTTGAGTGAGAAAACTACCAAATCAAAGTATACAAGGAAAACAAATATATTAACACCCAAAATAATGAAAATAATAATATATTTTTAACATATGATTCATAAAAATTATTAATGGAGCATAAATTATATTATCAATATGTATACTAATATGGTATGTGTGTTAAATAAATATAAAATCGCAATCTATAAGGATAAAATAACTTCTGTTGAATGTCTATCCTAACTTAAGGGTTTTTCATAACCCTATTTCTGTTCCTTGGGTCATATCACATATTTACAGAATATATTATGTTATGATTATGTATGAAATGAGAAAAATTTCCCTGTGTTTTATTTTGACTTATCTTGTAAGGATTTAATTTTTTTCTCTTAATATATTCCCTTATCATATCTCATTTAAATGATTTCATTCCTATAAGGGACTTTGAATAAATTTTTTTTCCACTGAGATGTTTTTGGTACGATGCACTTGTTTATTTTTATGTGGGGTATATAAATTATATTTGAGGTAATAAATCTGAATATAGATTTATTCATGATAATTAAATATTTATTTTATGTTTATTGTTTCATTGGGTTTTAATTTGAATGTAATCATAGTGGTAAAAATTTATTTTACACTGTCATTTATTTGGTATTTCTCATATTTTCATTGAATTAATATTTTACGATATCTGTAATAAAATCCATATATATTCTAATACTCTATATTTTTTTAATGTTTACATTTTTTTCTATATAATACAATATTTGGACCATTAATCAAGAATCATAGTATTTAGATGAAACGATAAACATATATTACATTTTGATCATGTATATTTTTCTTCAATGTCCCATTTTTTCAAAATAGTTTTATAATAGTCATTTCATTAAATCTTATTATTTTTTAATTACATTATTTAACCCTAGATTTTTAAAATATTATGAAATAATAGTGAAACTTTATTCTGAAGGGTTTACTTTTGAAATTATTTAAAAAAGGTCAAAATGAATTTTTTAAACATATTCTGTTTTTATGGGGTTTTCACCCACCAAAATAGTTTTAGGATATTTATCTTAATCAATATGTTTTCTTGGGTTTTATGAAGATTAATTTTTAAGAATATAATATTTAAATATTTTTTCAATAATTTTTTTTTGTTCATCAAAATTCATGATTGTATTACAAAATATATATTTATAATCAAACAATGGTAATATTTCATCTCTTATTAATTTTATGTTCATTAACATTATTTCAATATATTCAATTTCATATGATCATTGGGCATTACATTTCACATAAATATCCATATACTTTGTATCATGGATATGAATATTTTCCAAACCATATACCATTTCAACATAAATTGTTTTAAATTAAAAGTGGTTTGACTGACTAGAAAAATATTTACATTATGTATTCATCACTCAACAAGGACATTTTTTGTTAATGCATATTGTTTATGAATTTAAATGATCATCCAATTTATGAAAAATGTATAGGAAATTTGGTGATATATTTTCGGTAGAATTATTTATATCCATGATATATTATCATATATCATCATAAAAACTAGTTGGAAATCATTATTAATTGGTCTGATGGTGTATACCTACCCATAGTTTTAAATTATATTAATACAAGTTCATTATGGTAAATAATCCACAATTTCTGAGACCATCATAGGAAATTTTAATAATTTCCTTCCTTGATAATTTACTCATTAGTATCCTTGAGATTACTGCATTGATATTATCCATGTATGCATGCATTAATAATGGTATTGGTTAAATGAAATATTCTCATTTATTTACATTATCATATTGATTATTTCTCCCTTACAATTTATATATCTTATTGTACATAACCCATAATGGGAATATTCATCTCACCCATTTATTGTTTTCCCAAATATGTGAAGAAAGACTCTTTGAATGTGTTTAAGGTAAAAGTCTATTTAAAATTATAATGATTTATATTTTATTTCCAATTTAATTTGATATTCATCTGTGTATCTACATTACCAATACTATTAATCTATCCAATAACCTACGATTAAATTTCATAAATCTAGTATTTACATAATAAAATATCTACTGGATCATGGTAATTGTATTAGTGGTTGTTACATTAGGTGTTAGAGGATGTTTTTTAACATCTCGTTAATGTTTTTAGGTGCTCTTAAACCCCTCTTTTGGTTGATCGTTGTTTGATTTTTTTCAGTTGTGTTTGGAGATTTTCAAATAATTCTATAGGTTCATGGGATGAAGCATGTTTTGATCATGACATGCCAGATGTTTTGAAAAATTGTGTGCTTGTTCCATGTTTGGGATAGTGACATATGCACGGTCTACGCACATTTTCCCCTAACCATGCGCAGTTTTATAGGAAACTGTGTTGATGGGTTAATCTTGATATGAAAGTTTTGTTTAAATTTTTTTTATACCCATTTTTTAGGTCTTAGATAGACCTTCTTCACACTAAACGTGTTTCTCCCTTCCTTGGAGCTCCCAAAATGGATTCTTGGCCCCTTTATCCCCTTCTGAATGTGATCTGATTCTAGAAGAATGTTGTTCGATATGCTTCATGTTAGTTTCCACCACTCATTCTCTTCCTATTGAAATCAATCTCTTTATCCCTTGGGTTCAATTAATCTACTTATTAATTTTTGGATATAATACCATTTTTTGGGGATCTAAAACCAAGGTTTGATTCCCGTTTTTGTGATTTTTGTTCTTCATGGAAAAATCTTGATTCAGGATTGGAATTGTGATATATATTTTTATCGACTGGTGGTTCCATTACAAAATCAAATATTTATTGAACTGAATAGATTTTCCAAAATTTCAATTGTTTGGATTTAAATTAATTTATTTAGATTTCAATCAAATGTCTTACAATTCTTTTTTTTAGAAAAAACTCATTTCTGGTGAATTGGGGTTTTGACGAAAAGTGTGTTATTTGGATTGGAATTGGAATTTGGTCAGATTTAAATTGAGATTTTTTTTTATTTTTATGAGAATTTAATCAATTTAAATATTTATTTTAATTGATGAAAATTTTATTTTATGGAATTTTTTTAGAGAAACCCTGATTCATGTGAATTGTGTGTCAATGATGAATATTATGGAATGTTTTGATTTCGTTTCAAAAACATGTTTTACAAAATAATGGAATAAAAAGTTTTGATGGAATCCTTATAGAATATTCTTTGTGAAACATAATTTTTTTTTACTAAAACACATATTGTTTTTATTGAGAAAATGGAATATTTAAATGGTTAATGGAATGAATATAGTTTTCTATTATAAATTTTATTTCCCAACATTAATTTCTATATGATCACATGCCAGCCTTAGGTAGTTAGTGAGTTATTTGGGGTGTCACATTATGATTATAATATTTTCTAAAACATTATATCAATCCATCACATTCTTTTGCAATGGTGATGAGAACCCATTACCTTATCCCTAAATGAATTAATGTACAAACATTTTCATACTCAAAGTGTTGGATCCCTGTATCCTGAATATATCAGACCAATCTGTAACATGACTATGTTTCTCTCTTTTTTCAATTTTTTAATACGTAAATATTTCATTTTTATAAACTATTTATATAAAGTCCTTAATTAATAAATTTTTTTGAAATTTTTTAATGAAATGTATCCCTTGAGTGATGGAAAATTCAATCATTTGAAATGATTTCCATCATTTCAAATGTATTGCATGATTTTATAAAGGTATACCCATCATTTAAGATATAAAAATTGATTTTAAAAAATATGGATCATTAATTCCAAACCTATTTGTTTTAAAATTGAATTTAAAATTCCTCTAAATTGATATTGTAATTAGTTATGGAATATTTGGGAGAAATATTACTGGGCTTTGTCCCACACCCTACTCGTGCCTTGGGGTGCTCTTAAATTATGTCCTTCCATGTTTGGGAAAAAGAAAATTATCTCTTGGAGGTGGATCCTACTGTAGAACTTTTGTAACATCCTAGGTAAATAAAGAATAATAAATTTTTATATTTATTAATTTTAGAATTAAATATTAATTTTACATTAAAAGGTTGGCTATGTTCTATAGCGTACCCGATATGAAACAATGAGTTTCTTTAAAATCTTACGTTGCAGACTAAAAATATATTAATATTTTAAATGGTAGTTAACTCTTAGCCGTAGAATTGGAATGAATAAACCAAACTAACTACAATATGATTATACATGTTTGTTAAATGTACTTATATTTATTTAATAAAAGTTAGAGGTTTAAAATGTGAATGAATCTAATTTTAAGCATAATTTACATTAAATTGCTGATTTATCACCTTTTATTGCCAAACCCATTTTGAATCTAGTTATGGTCACTTTAATAAATTCTATATGACCAAATAAAAACCATATTTAAAATGGGGACATCATATTTTACGTTGTGTAAAATCTTGAAATTTTTCCGATAAAGTTCATTTTTTTAATGAATAGTGAAAAATATTGTATTTTAATTCATAAGTGCCTTTTAATATAATTTATTTATTTGTTCAGATTATATTTTTAATTGGTTTTGAAGTGAAATTAAAATATATTTTTACCAATTAATCGAATTTTGGTCATTGGAATTAATTTCACTTTGAAATTGGACATAAACTAGTATCAATCTTTTGAAACTTAATGTTTCTTAAAACGTGCAATTTTTCTTGATAACAGGAATTAATTTTAAAATTAATTAATGAAAATTCTATGTTTTGAATTTTTAAAAATATACATCATTTTTCAATTCAGAATATCAAATATATCTTAGGCTGAATTTTTGGTTTTTTTCTAAAAAACATCAATTTCTGATGAACAGTTAAACCACATAGTGGTAGTTAAAAAAACTGTATATTTAATATAAATGGAATTTTCAAATTCTATGAATTAAATGTTGAAAATATTAAATAAATGGTTGTTATAAAAAATTATAATGTGATTCAATAAGATGAAAATAATTTTTGGTGAATAATAACTTTTGACTTTTATTTACCATGGTTAAAGGTAAATAATGTAATTCAATGTAAAAATAATATTAAAATAATTCAAAATTAACTTAAAAATTGTCCAAAATTAATTTTTTGAGTCATTTAATACCATGGTAATATTTGGGTCTAATTCGGGACCCTATTGAGCCACTTGGGAGTGACAATGACAATTTATATTAATTAACTTAAAGTATAGGAAACAATGACAAAAGAAAATATATTTTCGTAAGTTATTTTTTATATAGTGTTATATAAGTCATATTTTGGACAATAAATATTCTTTATAAATATAAAAATATTTAATACCTGATAGTAGTCTTTTATAATTTTTAGACATCAAATAATTTAAATTATTTATGACACAATAATGTTGCAGTGTTTACCTCATTAATAAATAATTTAAATAAATAAGATTATAATGATTAAAATATTATCCAAAACCTATCCAATTCCAATTTGATGATTTTATTTCTACCTATAGTCATATTATCTTCTACTATAATTATTTTTGAACCATTAAAAACCTAATATCAATAAATAATAAAATAAAGTTTTCACACTTTCCTAAAGATCCCCACCTCCCCCTTATAAAATGAGACCATTTATAACCAATTCCTCACAAATATAAAGCCTTTTGGTTAGTCCAAACTCTACTCATTTAATCTCATTACATTCATCTTCTCCTCCTTTATGCCTTAACTTTGGCATAAGGCACTTAATGAAGTTATTTGGTACAAACTGAAAGAAGATACCCAAATTAAAGGTAATGGTTTCTCTTAAATTGTTTTCTTTTATTTTACTTCTCCAACCCCTAAATTCATTTTATTCCTTTATTTTGTAACAAAAACAGAATCCTCAATATAGTAGGATTTTGTTATGAGAATTATTATAACTACACTAACACACACCTTTATTTAATGGATGAAGAACCTAATATTTCTTTGGATGGGAAACTAACACCTCATGAAATGATGATTGTTCAAATATCTCCAACCACCCCTCCTGGTGGATATTATGATGGATTTGTATTTATATACAATATATATTATGTTTATGTTTTCTTTATGCTTTTTTAATTTCCATTTATAGAATTTTTTATGGTTTCCATAGTGGGTAAATACGATAATCTCATTTGAGAAAGCACAGACTACCGCCCCCTGAAAGTGATGTGACTCATTGATGCCATTTGTGGGATGTATAAAGGCTAGAGTTAATGACATTATATATTATATTATAATGTAATTATAATAAAACTATATATCATTATGTTTAAATTTCATTAAAATAATAAATAGAAATGAAAGTACCATTCATGCGTACGTACGGCTTACTGTCTCCATGAACGGTGCATTTCATTTCTTACCTCTAAATGTTATATACTATTGTAAATACATGTATATTCTGTATATATATGATATATATGATATCTAAATCATGAATATCATTCTGTATATAATTAAATTTTCACCACATGAACAACATGTAATTATAAGAAGTGCATTTTTTACTCAAGTACCAAATATCAACAAAACAAACATTATTAACATAAATGATTACATATTGTTTATAACATAGTAATAAGTGATATAAATACAAATAATCAACGTGAAAAATGTTCTTAAGAAAATATAAATTAACTTTGGCTTATTATTTAGGAGATTAAAGTATTATCGAGTCAAGTCAGACACGCGGTAAGGGATTTTCTTATCTCACTTTTAATTATGTGAGATTTCCATTGTTCGCCACTTATTTATTGAATTTAGTGTATTGTGTTCTTACCTTTGATATATATTATAATTATTCTATTTATATTCATTTTATTCTTTGACTAATTTGGTTCTCATTAACTTTTGGTCATACGACTCAGTTGATTACAACATTGTAAAGGGTTTCATCTCAGTTTTTATTCCTGTGAGATTCATGCTATATTTTCAACTATTTCATTTTGTGTGGGGAATGTACTACCCATGATTGTACCCTTAGTGTAATATAATTTCATTTATTATTATTTAAATATTCATTATATGATTCTTCTTTCATGTGGCATATGTTTTATAAGATACGAAATCGGTAAGGGAACCTTTCACCCTCCTCTATTTAAAAGACTTCATTTTGTTATGTCTTTTAAATTACATATTATTATTTATGGTTTTGTTAATCTATATAATTATTGATTTAAAAATTATGTCCAAGTGTTTAGATACCATTTTTATCTCATCAACTCATTTTCTGTGTTTTAAAGTGACGCTGTTAGGCTATCGAATTGTTACAAGGGAACTTCTTAACCCAATTTCAATTTTTTGGGTTCAACTTGTACTTCTTGAATATGTCATCCTATGAATATGTGCGAATGACCTCTTATTGTTTTAAACATAATATTAACTTATATTGGGTGTATTTATATTTTTCACACACAATTATTTGATTGATTTATCCTTAATTTAAGGATATCGTCTTTATAAGGGATTTCATCTCAATTTACATTTCCATTGAGACTTCTTTGTTCTTATGCAGAAATTCACTCTTATATGGTGTATATACTGTCTTTTGACATATTATATCAGGAATTCCTTTATTTTAATGATATTATAAAGTTATGACTAACTGTAATTCCTCAATTATTTTTGTTAAAGAGTCTCTCATTTTGATAAAAACTATTTAACTAAAATATTGTTTGGAATGATTTAATGATTTATTATTCTAAATCATTACATATAATGTCCAAGTTTTAAAAATGGTTTTGAGTATTCATTTTTATCGACAATAATGTTTGAAAATTATAATTCCATTTAAAACATCAAAGTTGTATGGGAAAAATTTATTCAAAAATATCTTTTTCAATGGTTAATGAATATGGAATAATTATTTCAATATCTTGAAATTACATCTTCTGATTTAAAATGAAATGTTATTAGTCAAATGATTATATTTCCAATATTTTATGTGTTATGATGGTACTTGGACATTTAAAAGGTGGTTATGTGATATACCAAATGACGAGTGGTGCCGTGAATACTAGGACGGGTGGTTACATTATAACCTCTAATGCATTGGGTATGTATGTCGGCCTTATGGCTATTCCATTTAGTGATATGTGTGGAAGTCGACCGTATGGTTATTCCATTTATGTATGTTTATGTCCCAAGTTACCTTTATATGTTATGTGTTCTTTATATGGGTTTTATGGTAATCTTTTTGTTACAAAATGGTTAGTAATGATCTTTTATTCAGTGAAGTGTATTTACTACTTTATAAAGGTGAAAAGTATTTCTTATGATAAAGTATTTATGGTTTAATTGTGGTTTTGAAAAACTAACAGTTTTCATTCTTTGTGTATCCCTTACTAATCATTTAATGCTCATCCCATGTTTTTGAAATGTTTTTTACAGGACATAATATGGAATAGGCTCAAGGATTTTATCAGGGAAAATTCATGATGTCTTAAACATGGAACTAGTGAAGACTCTTTTTTTTAATGAGTTTATATTTTTTGAAAAAATGGACATTTTGAAGAAGTTTCTACTTTTTAATTGAAATGAAATGAAATATTTATGTACTAATTAACTATATCTCTAATCCTCGATATATCCTCAATGTGAATTATTATCTTAATTCAAGATTATGTAATTTTTTAAGGTCGGGTCCTTACAGTTGGTATTAGAGGTCGTTTTAAAAAACTTTAGTGGTTAGGGAATCCTTTAAGCATTAGTGACATTACCATAATGGTAAGTATTTTAGAAAGAGTCATAATTTTTTAGATAATGTGAATGAGTTTAAGATAACATGTATAAGTATATAATAGTATTTACCTTCCTCATAAGATATTATATGATGATTTTACTGATATACTCACATTGACTTTTTTGGTTTTAGTAAATGGCTGGATCTAGCAGGCACAAAAGTAATAGTGGATGTGAAGAAAATTGTGATGGTTTTCTGAATGAGAAACTAATGACATGGGATCTGCAATGAGAACACTTGTGGTTATTCTCAACCAACTATCTGGAGTCATGATTAACCACCTGATCCTTTGTAATCTTTATAAGGAATCATATATGCGAGAAAAAAATCCCTACAAATGATTAGGTAATAATCACAAAGATAAGCATGTTAAAAAACCTATGTATCAATGATGTGGAAAGAAATACCTAGGAAAATGTTTTAAAGGGAAAGAAAGATGCTATATATGTGGAAATGAAGGTCATAAAGCAATAACCTTCCACGTAAAATGGAAGCATATAGTTGACTATATGAAAGGGGAAGAAGTCCTTTTAAGGGATCCATTGAATGTTTTAAATTTGGTATGTATGTTCATTATGCAAACACATGTACTACGAAAAAGTTTGGGGAATGTGATCACTAAGATCATACAAATATTCGGTTACCAATACCTAATGCCATTCCAATTGAGGATAAAGAAACTGAAAATGACAAATGAAATGTATAGATTATATTTTAACATATGTTTTCTTATTATTGAAATAAAAGGATATGATTCATGATTTTGTTTGTAGAAAAGAATTATTTCAGAACATGTTGGAAAGGAATCGTTAATGGATCATGAAGAATGTTGAATGATTAAGAAGTAAACATATAAGGGGTTCAAGAGTTATGTTAGAATTTATGATGGTGAAATTCTTAAAAGTGTTAAGGCTATTCAGAAGATGGGATTACATTAGAATAATTTTTATAGTATGGGTAACCCTAATTATTGATATATGAAAATTTTATTCAAGGAATAATTATCTTCTCTTTTGTGGATATAGTTATAATGAACCATCTGGGTTTATACGATCCTTGAATTTGAGTCAATTACTAGTTAATACATTTTGGGATTCCAAACAAAAGTTATTGATAACCTTTTTGGTTAAAATATTTTATGTTTATTTTGGATGAATTTATCTCTTTTTGGTAATGTTATAAAATTATGTAGTTTTTGAAAAGGGAAAACATGGAAACTGTGTGACAACCCATCATGTCGGACGAAGATATGGGAATCGAACCCACAACCACTGTGCGACTAGTATTTATTGCCTACCACTGGACTACGTGAAGTCCCTAGTTAGTATGACTAATTATTTTTAGTTAGATGATCATATGAATAAAGAATAAGTTGATTTTGGGTTATCTATAGAAATGATTAACCTATCATGGAGGATATGTGATTAGGTTAATTACTTTTCTGTAAAAAAACATTAGGATTAACTAATGTTTTCTGGAGATAATTGTTAAAATTTACCTTGGAAGATTATGTGATTAAATCCATTAGAGATTTGGGTTTCAATCTTAGTTTGGATTACTTTGAATAATTTTAAGGATAACTATTTATTTAATAGTTTTTCTTGAATCTTGGGTTCTTTTTGTTGAAATTTGGAGATTAAGAGTAGTATTTCTCATTATAAAGGATTATCTTTTAGTGATTATCTGATCTTGTACTAAACTTTTTGGTTTTAGTGGATGTCTAAATACAATGTAAATAGATAGTTCCCCTTTTTTGGATTATGTGATTATCTAGAAGTTGATTCTTGTGCTTTTGATGTGACCATGACTTTTTGAATTCTCATAGTTTAGAGAAATGATTAGTTTTGGTAGAAAATTATTAAATGATGAAACTCTTCTAGAAGGTAAGTATATTTCATTATGTTTTCATTTTATGTAGAAGATGAATTCCTCAAAATTATGAAATGGAACATAAAAAATTGTTGATTTACCTTTCCTAATGGGTAATGAAAGACCGTTTACACACATCATAAGTTTGTGATTTTCTTGTGGTTAACTTTCTCCTAATCATGTTTCCTATCACTATCTATCAGAAGTTGAGCCTTTGTTTTCTCCTCCATATCCTTGTTTTCATGGAATATTTGTATGGGTTAACTCGGTTGACCATTTGACTTCTCTTTATTTATTTTAATGGGATAGTTTTACTGACTCCTTTTTTTTCGATATGAGACTTTCAATAATGTTTCTGAGCCCAAATTTTAAAATTGTGAGGACTCAATTTCCAAAAGGGGGGAAGGATGTAACATCCTAGGTAAATATAGAATATTAATTTTTTATATTCATTATGTTTTGAATTAAATATTAATTTTACTTTAAAAGGGTAACTATGTTCAATAGCGTACTCGATACGCAACAACAGGTTTCTTTGAAATATTACGTTGCACACTAATAATATATTATTTTTTTAAATGGTAGTTAAATTTTAGTAGTTATTTTAGAATTAATGAACAAAACAAACAAAAATAGTATTACACATGTTTGTAAAATATATTTACATTTATTCAATAAAATTTAGAGGCTTAAATTGTGAATGAATATAATTTTCAGCATAATTTACATTAAAAGGCAGATTTATCACCTTTTAATGGAAAACCATTTTTAAATCTAGTTTTGTTCACATTAATACATTCAATATGACCAAATAAAATAATTCATTATAATGGGGAAATCAAAATTTAATATGTGTAAATTTATGAAATTTTTCCGATAATGTTCATTTTTAAAGAATAGTGAAAAATATTGTATTTTAATTCAAAAGTTCCTTTTAATATAATTTATTTATATGGTTAGATTATATTTTTAATTGGTTTTAAAGTGAAATTAAAATTTTTATTTACCATTTAATCCAATTTTTGTCATTGAAATTAATTTCACTTTGAAATTGGACATAAACAAGTATTAATCTTTTGGTATTTATAGTTTCTTAAAAACACGCTATTTGTTTTGATAATGGGAAATAATTTTAAAATTAATTAATGAAACCTCTATGTTTTTAATTTGAAAAAATAGACATCAATTTTTAATTCGGAATATCAAATATATCTTCGGCTGAATTTTTTGTATTTTTTAAAAAAACTTCAATTTTTTATGAATAGTGAAACCACATAGTGGTAGTTAAAAAACCGACATTTTCATTTAAATGAAATTTTACAACTTCTGTGAATTTATTTATAAAATCCTACATTCATGGTTATTATAAAGAAGTAATTTTTTTTGAATAAGATGAAAATATGTTTTGGGGAATAGTAACTCTTGAATTATATTTACCGTGGTTAAAATAAAATAGGGTAATTCAAGGTAAAAAGAATATTGTAATAATTAAAAATTATCAAAAATAATTTAAAACTTATTGGTTGAGTAATTTAAGACCATGGTAATCTTTGGGTTGATTTTGGGACCCCATTGATCCACTTGGGAGTGATGATGACAATTTAGATTAATTTACATAATGTAAAGGCAAAAATAACAAAAGAAAATATCTTTTAGTAAGTTAATTTTTATATGGTGTTATATAAGTCGTATTTTCCACTATAAATATTATTTAGAAATATAAAAATATTTCCTACAAGTTATTATATTTTTTATAGTTTTTAGACATCATATAATTTAAATTATTTATGACACAATAATGATGCAGTGTTTACCTCATTAATAAATCATTTAAATAAATAATATTATAATGATTAAAATATTATACAAAACCCATCCAATTAATATTGGATGATTTTATTTAGACATTTAGTCATCTTATATTCTCCTATAATTATTTTTTGACAATTATAAATCAAATATAAATATATAATAAAATAATGTTTTCACACATTCCTAAAGAGACCCTCCTCCCCCTTATAAAAGGAGACCATTTATAACCAATTCATCACACCACTCAATCCTTTTGGATCATCCAAAATCTGAACAATTAATCTCCCTACATCCCTCTCCTCATCCTATAAGCCTTACCTTAGTCATAAGGCACTTCAACAAGTCCTTTGGTTCAATCCAAAGAGTGTTACCCAAATTAAAGGTAATAGTTTCGCTTAAATTGTTTTCTTTTATTTTACTTCTCCAACCCCTAATCTCTTTTTATTATTATATTTTGTATCAACACCAATGTCCTCAATATACTAGCATTTTTTTATGATAAATATTCTATCTACAATTACACACACCTCCATCTAATGGATGGAGAACATAATGTTTCTGTGGATGGAAAACTAACGGCTCACGAATGATGATTGTTCAAATATATCCATCCACCTCTCATGGAGGCCATTATGATGACACTGTATTTATATATGACATATTTTATGTTTATTTTTTCTGTATGATTATATATTTTTTCCATTTATATCACGCCGTTATGGTTTCCATAGTGGCTAAATACGATAATCTCATTTGAGGAAGCGCGGACTACCGCCCCCTCAAAGTGATGTGACTCGTTGATGCATTATGTGGGATGTATAAAAGATAGATTTAATGATATTATATATGATATTATACTGTCATTATAATAAAACTATGTATCATTATTTTTAAATTCAATTAAAATAAGTAATAAAAATGAAATTAGCATTCATACGTACGTACGGCTTTCCGTCTCCATGAACGGTGCATTTAATTTCTTACCTCTAAATGTTATGTACTATTGTAAATAAATGTATATTCTAGATATATATGATATATATGATATCCAAATAATTAATAACATTCTGTATATAATGAACATTGGACCACATGAACAACATGTAATTATAAGAAGTGCATTTTTGACTCAAGTTCCAAATATTGACAAAATGAATATTATTATCTTAAATGATTACGTAATGTTTATAACATGGTAATAAGATATATTAAAAGGAAGAATAAACTGTAAAAATGTTCTTAAGAAAATATAAATTTAATTTAGATTATTATTCAGGAAATTAAATAATGATCGAATCATGTTGGACATGAGGTAAGGGATTTTCTTATCTCACTTTTAATTTTGTGATATTTCCATTGTTCCCCACTTATTTATTACATGTGGTGTATTGTGTACTGAAAAATGATATATATTATAATGATTCTATTTATATTCATGTTATTCTGTGATTCATTTGGTTATCATTATCTTTTGGTCATATGACTCAGTTGATTACAACGCAGTAAAGGGTTTCATCTCACTTTTTATTCCCATGAGATTCATGATATATTTTCAACTATTCCCTTTTGTGGGGTGTATGTACTACCCCTGATTGTACTCTTTGTGTAATATACATTAATTTATTAGTATTTACATCTTCATTATATTATTCTTGTTTCATGTGGAATATGTTTTGTAAGATACCAAATCGGTAAGGGAACGTTTCACCATCCTCTTTTTAAAAGACTTCATTTTGTTTTGTCTTTTAATTTACATATTATTATTTATGTATATGTTCATCTATATACTTATTGATTTAAACTTTATTTCCAAGTGTTTAGATACCCTTTTTATCTAATCAACTCATTTTCTGAATTTTAATGTGACACTGTTAGGTTGTCGAATATTTACAAAGGAACTACTTAACCCAATTCCAATTTTTTTGGGTTCAACTTGTACTTATTGAATATGTAATCCTATGAATATTTTTGAATGAACTATGATTGTTTTACATGTAATATTAAATTATATTGGGTTTATTTATATTTTTCACACATAATTATGTGATTTATTTATACTTAATTTAAGGATACCGTCTTTATAAGGGATTTCATCTCAATTAAATTTCTATTGAGACTTCATTGTTGTTATGAACATATTCACTCTTATATAGTGTATATACTTTCCTTTGAAATATTATATCATGAATCCCTTTATTCTCATGAAATTATAAAGTTCTGATAAAATTTTATTCCTCAATTATTGATATTCCAGAGCAACTCATTTTGTTAAAAACTCTTTAACTAAAATATCATTTTGAATGTTTTAAAGATTTATTATTCTAAATCATTACCTATAATGTCCATGTTTTAAAAATGGTTTTGCGTATTCATTTTTATGGACATTGATGTTTTAAATTTATAATTACATTTAATTCTTAAAATATTTATGGGACACTTTGATTCAAAAATCACTATTTAAATGGTTTATGAAAATGGAATGATTTTGTCAATATCTTGAAATTACTTCTTGTGATTTCAAATGAAATATTATTCATGAAATGACTAAATTTTCAATATTTCATGTGTTATGATGGTACATGGACATTTTATGGGTGGTTAATGATAAAACAAATGATGGGTGGTGCCGTGAATACCTGGACTGGTGGTTACGTTATAACCTCCGATTCATTGGGCATGGAAGTCGGTCGTATGGCTATTACATTTAGTGATATGTGTGGAAGTCGACTATATTGTTATTCCAATTAAGTATGTTTATGTACCATGTTACCTTTATATGTTATATGTTCTTTATATGGGTTTTATGGTAATATTTTGGTTACAAAAGGGTAAGTAATGGTCTTTTATTCAGTGAAAAGTATTTACTACATCATAATGGTGAAAATTATTACTTATTATAATGTATTCATGGTTTACATATTATTTTGAAAAACTATCAGTTTTCCTTCTTTGTGTATCCCTTAATGAACTTTTTACGCTCATCCCATGTTTATGAAATGTTTTTCATCAGACATAATGTAAAATAGGCTTAAAGATGGGATCAAGGAAATGTCATGTTGTCTTAAAAATGAAACTAGATATGATTATTTTTTTTCCAAGAGTTTATATTTTACTAAAAAATGGAAATTTTTTGAAGGGTCTACTTTGTATTTGAAATGAAATGAAATAGTTATGTCATAATTCTCTAAAACACTAAACCTTTAAAGATCCTCAATGTGAATTATTTGTTTCATTCATTATTATGTAATGTTTTATAGTCAGGTCCTTACAACTTTGGTTTTGGAGAGTTGTGTCCTTAGAGAATTTTTGTTTAATTACCCATTTTTGTACATGGGTTGTTGTTCTATTGCAGTTTTTCTTGTATTAATTCGGTTATATTCCTCCTAGTTGAGTTTTCATTTGATATTCAGACTGTCTTGTTTTTTTCGTTCCTCATTGTTAGTGAAAAAATCAATCCCAATTTTTGTTTCTATGATACTATGCACTAGTCACTGAACTGTGGGGGATCAAAAATTCCCTTTGAGCTATGGTCGAACCAACATAGATATCAGGTTACTAGGGTAACCTTATTGGTTTGTAACAAAGTGGTATCAGATCCGGGTTTGGATTATCTCTTGAAGTCAGTTTGCATTGTGAAATCTTGTTGGAACAAAGGAGCTAGTTGTGATTGATTTCCTTGCAAGATATCACCACAATGATCCTTATGTCACCAAGAGTTGAAAGTGAAATATGTCTTGTGGTTTAGTTCTAGTCATTTCCATGTTTCGATCATGATTCCTTAAAATCCAAATCATGTATGTCTTATCTTTTGGGATTAATTTCCCTCGATGATCAGTTTGTTCATTTTCTAATATATTAATTTTTGTATACTAACGACTTTAGAATCATTTCACTTATATGTCGTGTCAATTAAACCCAAGAGGATGTTTCTACTGAATCACATTGAGTGAATCCTATTGTGGAACAAAATATGATTGATGTGAAAAAGTGCACTATCCAATCTCTAGGACCGACACCACTTCCAGTTTATACTCAAGCTCCCGTTGGGTAACCTTAGAGATACATTCTCAAGACTAATTCTCAATAGTTCCTTTGGATGAAAATATCATTGTTTAAGAGATTAAATGACCCTTAAGAGGTTTAGGAGGGGTTGAGATGTTTCAAATTATTATTTTATTTGTTGGGCATTGAAGATGAGATCAATGTGATGTGTGCCACTTTTAGGATAGAAGGGCCAAGAAGAGGATGGTGGGACACAATGTTGATAGAGAAGAGACATGAAGGATTATTGTGGAAATAATTTGATGTTATATTCACCGATGAGTTATATCTAGATTCGATGTTGTTTTCCATGTCAATATATTTTTTCAGACTTGAGTATGTTTATAGGTCCGTGATAGAGTAAGAAAACAATTTTGCTGAGCATGTGCACTACTCTCCTATGATTTTATAGAATGATATTATGAAGGCATGAAGTATTGAGTTGGGAAAAAATCTGGATATTCGTTCTTAGTTTTTCTTCCTAAAGCTACCCTATCAAAGTGTTGTGCTAGATAGGCCACTGGTGGACGTGATAGACATCGCTGGTAGTTTAGGGTTATCCGGAGTATCTTTTTATCTTAGTGGGAACATGGGTTCCTTTAAGGGAAAGAATACATTTGACGATTCTCAAGATATTTCTTGACAAAAGGCTTTTCTAGACCTCATATGGTACTAGGATGTGGCCCTTTGTTTTGGTACTAATGTTGAATGCTAGGGAATATAAAACATTTTCACAAAGGTACCCACGAATTGTGGCTTCGACAGGAATTCAATGAAGTTGTAGTGTATTTACAATATTTATTCACCTTCGTGTAGTGGGATATGATCATAAAGAACTCCTAAAACAATAGGGAGTCATATTCTTAAAGTGAAAAAGGGTTCTTGTAACAAAAATACCGAATGAAGCTTTTTCACGCAGTGTAAGAGTCTCTAGAGGAAGTTGAAACATGTACATTGACCATGAGATGTATCATCAATATAGATTCATCATTAGTGGTTGAATTATTTGATACTCGTGAATCACATTCAATTATTTCAACCCGTTTTGTTAATCCTCTTAATATTCTGATGTATATTTTTTCTTTATTGTAATGGATTTTACTACCCCCATTAGTACGAAGAGAGAGTATGGTCATTGTAGTCCCACTTGTGTTATCTCTCTAACGTGTGTTGATTTAGACTAGACCTTTCTATCTATCGACATGAAATATTTTGACATCATATTTAGAATAGATTGGATCATGGCCAATAAATCCCACATTATGTGCTATATTTGATGGGACTCCATCACTCTTACCAATGATGTGTCTATAATGTTTCAAGTAGAATGTGACCCTAGGTCGTGTTGGGATATCCATTCTTATCCATATTTTTGGAATGTAATATCAGTGTTTACTTTTTATCCAGATTGAGAAACTTTAATTCGTGATCTCCCCAGTCATTTTTGATTTTCCCGACGTGTTTCCTTCTATGTTCTCTGGTTTTCTAATAGTAAGGGTGGTTGAGTTTTCAATAAACATAATCATTGTTAGTCAAATGTTTTATATTCCCTCTTACTATAAAGAACCATCAAAATTGAAATAGTTGATATATTTATCATATTATTTACTTGGAAATTGATTTTTACATACGAGCATGTCTCCTTGGGCGATGTCAGTTCAATTTTCAATGAAATATGATGGTTCACTCAGCCTTTGAATTGATTGTTGAAACCTCAATCATGTAACATTGAAGAATATATATTTATAGACACTAATTTATGATAAATTTGATTAGTTTAAATTGGTGAAGTTGTTATCTATGATTTATTATCACTTGAGTTACAATCAGTTGATGATAATAGAATATGATATTTAGAAATTCACATTTCTGAGAAGGTAAGGCCATTTTGATTAACTTTTGATTCCCTTTGTTCTAAATTTTTCTCCTATAGTTTTCATGGAATTAATGAACATGATTTTTTATGAGTATCTGTATAGATACCCAAATCTTGACGTACATGGACAATAAATTACTTTTCTGGAATACTTAATACATAACAAAAACAGACACAAAAGGACCGTAATAGTTTAGTGTCTTTGGAAACTTGGAACATAATATTCTAATCTTGGTGAAAGATCTTCAACATCTCCAATAAAGACATTTCCCTTTTTTTCTTACCTGAAACCTTTATTTATATCCTGTGGAAAAAAACATATAAAGGGTGAGATCCAATGCTCAGTATGGGTAAATATGGAGAAAATAAAACAAACCATATATATTTGAACTTCAAAACATGAACATAATATTTAAACATCAAATTCTTGTGAAATGAAATAAAACATGGCAGTATATAAGGTATAGATCACAATGCAAAATCAATCATGATAAAATGGAATGAGAATAAAACATGTAATTGTAGCAACCATTCTGCACATGTTATGATTTCCTTAGTAGCCAAGTCATTGTTGGCAAGACCATCTTAGTGGACAAAGTCCCTAACAAAACAGAGTTTACTTGTCGTTCTAGCCCTATATTACTAAAATGGATTTAATTCCCATTTCATCCATGTCTATCTCATGAGATATAAATCACTACCCAATTCATTGTAGGGAGATATAGGTCCCACCCATCTCATATTGAAATCATTCTTACATGTGCCAAAAAACAATCATAAATCATTCATCAAAACCCATATAATAAATTGCTTTTCATAAAATCATTCCATAATAACATAATCCATATTAAAAAATGGATATCATTTCATCATAAGAAAATTTAAACCATATAAATCATAGAGATATTATACTTGAAACATACAAATATGAAATAATGTCATCTTATATATAAAATGGTTTTGATAAAGCACATGAAATGAATTGTTGAATAAAATATCCTTTCATATTGAAAATCATTTTATTTTCACAAAATTCCATTCAATTTTAAAGAAAAGGATTTGGTTGAAAATAGTCATGAAATATTGTAGAGTAAGCTTCATGAAAATAAGAAGATATGAAACCGTAAAAATCAATTCGTTCCGTATAGGTTAAAAAACATTCTTCGCGTACTTTTTCCAGAAAAGTCAAACATTACCTCGTATAGTAAAAAAAGATTCCTTACATACCATGTAGTAAAATTAAAAAATGGATAAAAAGGACTTTAAACATACATGAAAACATTTTTATAAAACTTATTAATGGTTGATAAATATAACCCCAGTAAATACTTACGTATATGAAATCTCGGATAGAAAACAACTGATATTGCAACATTATCCCTTACCGTAGGTCCGATATGATTCTTACATGTCCCAAACACCTGTATAATGATTTAAATAATTTCAATGAATTATTAAAGAACCATATTCATTGTTATGATATCATATATGGTTCACTTATGACTTTATATGACCCGTTATTTTGTAAATTCATGTTAAAGTAGCGTTTTGGGTAAAATCATTTCATTTATCGTCTGTGTTTTGACTTGTAATTATTAATATGATTACTTCGATCATGATTACATTATTCAAGAATATAAAACATGATTTACATATTATATATATTCAGAATATACATATATATATAATAGATCTATAAATGGAAAGAAATACACTGTTCATAGAGACGGTAGGTCGTACGTACGCATGAATGCTATTTTCATTTCCTTATTGAATTGAATGGAATTAAGTAGATGACATAAATATATATATACATAAATCCCGTATCATTATTATGTCATATATTTCATGATTACTTATTATGTTTACTTTATAATCATTCTTGAATTGTTAACATGGAAATTGAATCTCATCGCGTCGTGGAGACGGTAATCCATACGTATGCACGAGCGATGATATCGTTCCCATATTTATTGAATGGAATTGGTGTGAATAATATAATATCTTAGAATAAGTATTATTTTTTAATAATCATATGTAGTTATTATTTACACCATTATAACCATAAAAATAATGTTGTGGTGAAAAAACAGATTACACCACGCCGTGGAGACGGTATTCCGTACGTACGCACGCACGGTGATTTCATTTTCCTTAGGATGGATAGAAGGTGAAATAGTGTTGTTTCATATTTATAATAAAATATCTATATATTAGTTATACATATGATATTAATTCATAATGAAACAACTAAAGAAGAAGAAGTAGAATAAGAAATAAATTTAAATGAATCGGTAAGGGATATTACCTCTTCTTCGACATGCCTCTTTGAAACCTCCTCTTAGGGCACTAAAATTGGTTTTTGAAGAAGAACAAGACCTCTAGTATGTTGATAAGGAGGTTTAGAAGGGAAATTTTCAGGGTTTTTCTAAGCTTGAAGGCTCAAAAAGGTGTGAGGAGGAGAGGGAGGGGGTGCCCTTTTATAAGGAAGGAGAGGGGCACCGTTGGAATTATAAGAAATGTTAATTTATATTAAATTCCAACCCAACATAAAAATCTCAAAAATGACTCATATTATAATATTAGATGAGATAGGGTTTTAATCTAATCAACCTATAAAATTTAGTCAAGTTTGTAATTTATTTTAAACATTATCAACTTGATTTATCCTTATATAGTCTATTTCATTTTATTTGTGGTAATAATATTATAAATATTAAATAATTATAAATAATTACTTAAATGTTGTTAATTGTACATAATTGTTTGATTTATTAAATTTTAGACCATATAAATTTTAATTTATAATTATTAAATATTTTTTTTGATTTTTAAACAATTTGACACTATTTATTTATTTGAATTTAAATAAAATATATATAGAAGATATGTTCTAACTAAAATATTTAATATATTTATGTCATGTCAGATTTATCTAAAAATTTAGAGAATAACATTAAATAGTTAATATGTTATTTATTTTAATACTTTTAAAATCATTTACTTGATATTTCAATCAATAAAATAATTTCAACATCACTATTGTGTCATAATTAATGATAATTATTCAATCCCTAAAAATTATAAATAAATTCATATGATATATATAATCTTATTATATTTCTATGGACTATTTATATCCGAATTTATATGTTGTTTATCACTAAACTAAAATTATTACACTTATAAGATGTAAGAGACTGACATGTTGTCACTTCCATCGGTTTTAATAATAATTATATTATCTCATGGTCAAAAGTCCTTGAAAAGAATCTAGTCCGACCCTTATGTGATATGGTTTGACTTTTATTCATTCAATAGGATTTTGGCAAGTGTTGGGGTAATTTTATAATCTTATTTTTACCCATAATTACCAGATTTACCTTTAACAGTAGTAAATAAAAATTACCGTAGATATTATTCATAATATTAAAAAAAATTAAACTATTAATATAATATGGTCCCATGGAATTAAAATATGGAATAAAATTTTCAAAATTCACAACACCGAAGTTTTATTAATTAATTTAAAATTAATCCCGTGTTTAAGAAATCGTGTTTTAAAAGTTAAAACATTGTAAAAGATTGAAATGATTTTACGAATGAATTCAATGTAAAATTAATGATAATGGCATAAATTATATTAAATAGTAAAAATATATTCTATTTATACTTTAAAATTATTCAATATTATAATTTATCCATATAAATTGTAACGATGAAGAAAGTTGTTTTTAATTAAAATATAGCGTGTTTTTACTATTCATTAAAATATGAAAGTTATCATAATAATATGAAAAAAATTTCCAAAGTAAATTTTTATATCCTTATTCCAAAAAAGAATTTTATTTTGTCAAATTGAACTTATAATCCTGTCAAAATCTAGATTTAATGTGGGTGTACCATCAAATGGTGGAAAAACTGCATTTTTTTAAAAATAGTTATTTTACCCGAAACAATTATTTTGTTCACATGACATGTTTTAGAAAATGTGTAAGATGAATAATAATGTTATAAAATTAAAAATTTAGTTAATAATATCAATAGCTTCTAGTCCATAATAATATTATAACAATATATCATTGTTTAGTGAAACCTGGTATTGCGTACTACACACACTATCGATGATGGTCGTGATTGCGTGTAACGCAACCCATGTCAGGGTTTCGTGTAGTGAAAGAATCCTTTGTTGTTGCGTATAACATAATCCAACCATATTTCATTTTTAAATTCAATATATATATATTTATATATATTTACACACTCAATGTTTCGTAGAATAACTACTATCAAACGAAGTTGAAATTGTGTGTAACACAATCCAAGAATAGCGTGGCCTATACTGCAAGCTAATATAGTGTTTTGTATAGTGTAATATAGTCTTGGTGTAGCGTATAACATAAGATATGAAAGAAATTAAAAATAATATATCTCAGAAAATATCGGGGTGTTACATTCGACCCCCCTAAAAATGAATTTCTCCTTCGAAATTCGTCGGGGTTGTAAATGGTTTATTACATGACAGTTTCTTTCAAAGAAACCCACATCGTAAAAAGGAATACCTAAACATTTCATTGAAAACTATACTATAAATTGTAACGGTTACCCAAATTAACTAATCACTGGGTTTCCACATAAGATAACATAGGTGAAAATATGGATATGGAAGAGAAATCTAACCATCAAGTTCTGATGGAGAGTGGTAGAGGACATGGCTATCATAATGACAACAATCACAAAGCCATATATTTGTGATGATCTAAGGTACCATATGATTCATCAGATATAAGAGAACAAGGAAAAAATTTTAGGTTTTCAAGATAATTTCCCTAATGTTGATGAAATAAAAGAAATACTTTCATGATTTTGGTACATTCTCACTGTTGTTTTTTCCTTGAAAAATTTCCACTTCATCTCATAAATAAATGAAGTTGAATTTGTTATTCAGGAAGTGTTAGCAGATCAATTGATAAAACCATGGTTCATTCCATATGTTTCAAACAAAAGGTTAGGAAAAGTTATCAAATATACATAAGTCCATCTATGGTGAGGTTAATCATATATGATTCCAAATAT
This sequence comes from Viscum album, assembly GCA_963277665.1. Taxonomy (NCBI): domain Eukaryota; kingdom Viridiplantae; phylum Streptophyta; class Magnoliopsida; order Santalales; family Viscaceae; genus Viscum; species Viscum album. Next base: position 1,685,881,955 of record OY728163.1, on the reverse strand, counting down.
GAACTTATACTTCATCTATCATACGACTTAATAAAATAAAACTAGTTTCTACTAACCAAGGACTTACTGTAGGCCAGTGGTTGGCACTAAAGGCCTGTCACACTTTGGTTTTGGGTTCGATTCCTGCAGACTTATCCGATGCGATGGGTTGCCACCCATCCCAATGGGTTGTCCTTTTTCTAAAACTACACTATTAGAACATTCCTGTAATAATATAAAAAAAAGTTCTATCCTAAAACAATACTATCCTAATTCATTCCTATCATTAGGATTATCCAAAATACCTCTGTCTATGCTCACAGTATAAAGAAAACAATTACTGGAAATGTCGTCTACTGATAATGTGAATACCATCATTTATCCCCCATATATCATAAAATATATCTTGTTCATCACATTCCAGACATTTGAATACCTTAATCATGTATTCTCTTGAAAAATGTATACCCATTGAAACTTAGTGAAAACATGAATGTTTTCAAAAGCTAACTTTTTCTACATACCAAAATCTCTAAATTTCTATATACTCAAACCATGATACAACTTTTTCCTTATATCAGTCATGAGCTCTTTTCATTTTTTCTTTATCCCTTCATTATGCGCATATCATCATCTTTCAAAAAATATTTCAATCAATTTTCATGGTTACCAATACCATATAATATTTGAAAACCAATACATAGATATTTCAAAATTCCAGGATACCTTAAATGAGATTCCATGATACTATTTTGAAATCCCATTGCATAAACACTTAATCATTACACAACATCATCGTCATAATGAACATCACAAATAGTGATCGCATGATACTTCCCTTTATCCTTTGCCTTAAGTGATTTCCCACGTTGATCATCATTAACCCTTGGATTAGGGAATTGATTAGCATAAATACCCATTTCCTTAAACTTGAAGCATTGAAGTGTTGTTGGTGCGTTCTCTGCAGTCTTTTCTTTTTCCACATCATTAGCAACCCTTTTTCCATTACTTCGACACTCAGCTACTCGATGACCTTATTTTTCCACACATAAAACATTTTATGTTCCCTTTAAGACAATCTCCACCGTGATTCGTTCCAAACATGGAGCATAAAGAAACATTCATCTTATTTTCACCATTATTCTGTTATTTCTCCTTGAACTCCATCTTTCGTTTCTTGTCAAAACCATGAGATGGATATGTAACAACAAATTCCAGTTCTACCTTGATAGCACAACGCACGATTTCTTCATAGCTACTGAAGTCTCTTATAGCTAATGCCCTTCTAAGACTTGGTTTTATGCCACTAAATAATCGACCAACTTTACATTCAGGTTGGATGATAAAGCCAGATGCATACCGTGCAAGACTTGTAAAATTCACTTCATATATACCAACAGATTCATCATCCTTTTCCTTAAGCTCAAGGAAATCCTTTTTCATCTTTGTTCGAAGGATACGAGGGATGTAATTATTGAAAAATAAGTTCTTGAACTCATCCCATTCCATGGATTCAATTTCATCTCGTGGCCTCGTATTCCTAATTAGAGTCCACCCTTGATCTACCTCACCTTCTAAACGGTAAATATCCAAAATGAATTTTTCATGACCTGAACAGTGAAGTATGGAAAATATCTTTTCAATGGTACTGATCCATTTTGTTTAAACATGTGTATCAGAAGAACCACTGAAAAAAGGTGGATATTTCCTCATGAATGACTCAATAAAATATTTTTCCCTTCTCTGCTCATTTGGATGTCCAAAATGATTCATAGCTTGTGTAAGTATAGCAATATGATTTTGCACTCCGTCTCCTATAACATTGGTTTGTTCAGGAGTAAAATAATTTCATCTTCAATTACATTGATCCACACGGTTCCTTAGGGTTCCATCCATCGTCTAAAACCAAAAAAGAATAGTTTGAGAGTGAAAAATAATTCTAGGGAAAACAACATAATAAAGGTGGAGTACATTCAATATATATCAACATACATTTAATTCTGTGAATGATACCATAATTCTAGGACTATATCCAATACTTATACTTAACCTTAGGGACATACCTAGACATTCCTTAGAAATATTGCTAGGGATCCCACTAAAGTTTTCGCATCCTAGTTTCCAAATGTTAACTAAAACTTTCAACTGATACCAACTATAGAGACCCAAAGCATGACATACAATGAAATTACATTACTTTTGTGGAATACATAATACATAAAAAAACAGACATATAAGGATTGTAATAGATTAGTGTCTTTGGAAACATGGAACATAATGTTCTAATCTTGGTGAAAGATCTCAACATCTCCCATAAAGATATTACCCATTTTTTCATACCTAAAACCATTCTTTATATCCTGGGGAAAATAAAACATATAAAGGGTGAGCTCAAATGCTCAGTAAGGGTATGTATGGAGAAAATAAAATAAACCATATATATTTGAGCTTCAAAACATGAACATAATATTTAAACATCAAATTCTTGATAAATGACATAAAACATGGCAGTAGATAATGCATAGATCACAATGGAACATCTATTATAATATAATAGCATGGGAATAACACATGTAATTGTTTAAACCATTAAGCACATGTTATGATTGCCATAATAGCTAAGGCATTACTGCCAAGACCATCTTAGTGGACAAAGTCTCTTACAGAACTGGGTTTACTTGTCGTTCCAGCCCAGTATTACTGAAACAAATTTACATGTAATTTCAGCCATGTCTATCTCATTAGATATAAATCATTACCCAATTAATTGGATGGAGATATAGGTCCCACCCATCTCATATTGAAATCATTCTTACATGTTCCACAAAACAATCATAAATAATTCATCATTACCCATTGAATAAATTTGGTGTTCTTAAACATCATTCCATCATAACATAATCTGTATAAAACAAATGGATATAATTTAATCATAATAAAAGTGAAACCATATAATTCATATAGACATTATACTTTAAAAATACACATATGAAATAATGTCATCTTATATGGAAAATGGTTTTGATAATTCACTTGAAATGAATTCTTGAGTAAAATATCTTTTCTTCTTGAATATCATTTTCTATTCACAAAATGACATTTAATTTTAAAAGAAAAGTATTTTGTTTAAAATAGTCATGAAATCTTGTACAATAAGCTTCTTGAAAATAAGTCGTTATGAAACCATAAAAATCTGTTCGTGGTGTGTAAGTTAAAAAAACATTTTTCTCAAACTTTTGACGGAAATGTCAAAAAGTACCACATATGGTAAACAAAAAAAGATTCCTTACATAACATGTAGTAAAATTAAAAAATGGGTCAAAAGGACTTTAAACATACATGAAAACATTTTTATAAAACATTGACATGGATGATAAATATAACCCCTATAAATACTTACGTATAAGAAATCTCGGATAGAAAACAATTGAGATTGCAACATTATCCCTTACCTTAGGTCCGATATGCTACGTACATATCCGAACCTCATGTATAATGATTTAAATAATGTCATTGAATTATTACAGAATCAGCATCATTGTAATGATATCATATATGGTTCACTTATCACTTTATATGACCCGTTCTTTTGTAAATTAAGGTTAAAGTAGCGTTTTGGGTAAAATCGTTTCATTTATCATCCGTGTTTTGACATGAAATTATTTATATGATAACATAAATAATGATTAATTTATTACAAAATATAAAACATGATTTATATATAATATATATTCAGTATATAAATATATATAATAGATCAATAAATTGAATGAAATACACCGTACATGGAGACGGTTGACCATACGTACGCATGATTGTTGTTTTCATTTCCATATTTAATTGAATGGAATTAAGTAGATGACATAAATATATATAAATACATAAAACCCATATCATTACTATGTCATATATTTCATGATTACTTATTATATATACTTTATAATCATTCTTGAATTGTTAACATGGAAAAAAAACTCATAACATCGTGGAGACGGTAATCCGTACGTATGCACGAGTGATGATATCGTTACCATATTTATTGAATGAAATTGGAGTGAATGATATAATATCATAGAATAAATATGAAGTTATAATAATCATATTTAGTTATTCTTTTCACCATTATACCCATCCAAATAAGGTTGTGGTGAAAAAACTGATTACACCACGGTGTAGAGATGGTATTTCGTACGTCCGCTCGCGCGGTGATTTCATTTTCCTTATGACGGATAGAAGGTGAGATATGGTTGTTTAATATTTATAATATCATATCAGTATATGAGTGATACTGATGTTATTAATTCATAATGAAACATCTAATGAAGAAGAAGTAGATGAAGAAATTTTTTTGAATGAATCCGTAAGAGCTATTACCGCTTCTTCGACACGCCTCTTTAGAACCTCTTATTAGGGCATTAAAATTGGCCTTTGAAGACAACCGGGACCTCTAGTATGTTTCTAAGGAGGTTTATAATGGAAATGGGATGGTTTTGGCCAAGCATGAAGGCTCAAAAAGGTGTGAGGAGGAGAGGGAATAGGTGCCCTTTTATAAGGGAGGAGAGGGGCACCTTTAGAATTATAAGAAATATTAATTTATAATAAATTACAACCCCACATAAAACCTACATAATGTCTCAAATAAAAATATTAGATGAGACAGGGTTTTAATATAATAATCCAATTAAATTTAGACAATTTGGGAAATTATTTTAAACATTATGAACATGATTTATCCTCATATAATCTGTTTAATTTTATTTGTGGTAATAATATTATAAATTTTAAATCATTATAAATAATTACTTATATGGTGTGAATTGTCCATAATTGTATGATATATTACATTTTCGACCATATAATTTTTAATTTATAATTTTTAAATAATTTATATGATTTTTAATCAATTTTATATTATGTAATTTTTATAAAATAACAATTGTGTAAATTTTGAAACTATTCATTTATTTGAATTTAAATAAAAAAATATACAAAAGATATGTTCGAGATAAAGATTTAATAGATTAATAATAGGTCATATTTATCTAGAAAATTAGTGGAGCACTTTGAATAGTTAATATATTATTTATTTTAATACTTATAAAATCATTTATTTGATATTTCAATCAATAAAATAATTTCAACATCACTATTGTGTCATAATTAATGATCATTATTTAATCCATAAAAATTATAAATAAATTCATATAATGTAGATAATTTTATTATCTTTCTAAGGATTATTTTTATCCGAAGTTATATGATTTTTATCATAGAATTAAAATTATTACACTTATAAGATTTAAGAGAGTGACATGTTGTCACTTTGGTTTTAATAATAATTATATTATTTCATGGTCAAAAGTCCATGAAATGAATCTAGTCCGACCCTTAGGAGATATGGTTCTACTTTTATTCATCCAATATGATTTTAGAAAGTGTTAGGGTTATTTTAAATCTTATTTTTACCCTTAATTATCAGATTTACCTTTAAGTGTAGTAAATAAAAATTAGCGTAGTTACTATTCATAATATCAAAAAAAACTGTCCTATTAACATAATTTGGACCCACTAAATTCAAAAATAGAATCCAATTTCCAAAATTATAAACACATATTTTGCAGTAATAAATTTAAAATTAATTTCGTTGTTAAGAAAACATGTTCTAAAAGTTAAAACATTGCAAAAGATTAAAATGAGTTTACCTATGAATTCAATGTAAAATCAATGCTAATTACATAAATTATATTAAATGGTACAAATATATTCTATATATAATTTAAAATCATTCAATATTATAATTTAACCATATAAATTATTACGATGAAAAAATACGTTTTTAATTAAATTATAGCGTGTCTTTACTATTCATTAAAATATTAAAGTTATTAGAATTATATGAAAAATTTATCCAAAGTAAATTTTTATATACTGATTCCAAAGAAAATGTTTATTGGGTCAAATTTTACTTATAAACATGTAAATTCCTAGATTTAATGTGGGTGCGCCATCAAAAGGCTGCAAAACAACATTTTTTTAAAAATACTTATTTTACCAGAAAAATTTATTTTGTTCACATACCTTGTATTACAAAATGTGTATGATGAATAATAATGTTATAAAATAAAAAATGCAGTTAATACTATTCATTTTGGCTAGACCATAATAATATTATAACAATATATCGTTGTTTAGTGAAACCCGGTATTGCGTACTACACACACTATAGAGAAAGGTCGTGATTGCATGTAACGCAAGCCAAGTCAGGGTTGCATGTAGTGAAAGACTCCTTTGTTGTTGTATATAATAGAATCCAACCATATTTCATTTATACATTGAATATATATATATTTATATATATACACACTCAATGTTGCATAGATTAACTACTATCAAACAAACTTGAAATTGTATGTAACACAATCCATGAATAGTGTTCCGTATACTGCAAGCTAATATGGTATTGCGTATAGTGCAAGATAATCTTGGTGTAGCATAAAACAGAAGATATTAATGATAATAAAAAGAATATTTCTCATAAAATATCGGGGTGTTACAGTATCTATACCTTTTTGGTGGTTTTTGTCGATGATATCCTTGTTTACTCTAATCCAAGTAGGATCATGTGCATTATATGAGACTACTGTTGATTTTTTCAAAAATCAACATATATTTATCATGCATTCAATGTGTGATTTCTATATTAGGAAAGTGATGTTATTAGTACATGTGGTGTAGGAAAAAGGTATTTCAGTTGATCCTAAAAAGGAGAAAGCTTTTATGACTTGAGAACAACCACAGGATGTCACCGATATTCACAACTTCTTTGGTTTAGCCAGATATTATCGTCTCTTCATGAATGATTTCACAATTTTTCACTATCTATTGACTACCAATACTTAAAAAAGAGTGATGTTTGTTTTAAATTATAAATTGAAGAGTTAATTTCATTATATGAACTGCAATTTGACTACTGCACCAGTATTAACAGTTCAGGTGGTCGGATGGAGATACATGGTCTTTTGGGATTCATCAAGTTTAATAATGGGTTGTATTCTTATATAGGGTTATAATATCATTTAGTAGGGATCATGTTAGCTTAGGTCCCACGAGAATAAAAATCTAACCCTTAACCCTTAACTTGCAGATGTCATGCACAATCTTCAATGATGGTGGCATTACCTTTATAGAGAAATGTTTAACATGTTTTCTCACCACAAATGATTGAGTTTAAACTTCCCTAAAAACTATTTGAATCTCATCCTGAGATGTTTGGTGGAAAACAATATGTATATTGATTTTGACATTGACTATACTCTATGAAAATGAATTTTATTATTTATTCTTTTAACATAATTATCCCAAACCAGGAAGAGAAATAATCTTTAAAGGAGTGAAATTTGGTGGATGTATTTGCATTATTTCATATTTCAATATATGGAAAAGGGGTCAAGGATTCCTTTTTCAGTGTTCAGTTTTCATCCTATCTTCTTGAAATGATTCTTCAAAATCAGTAGCTTGAGGATGAATTCTTTATTAATAGAGACTCTCATAATGATGGGGAGATAGTTTCCCATTGTTCATTCTCAAAAAATGGTATTCTATGCTATCATAATTGTTATGTGGTATTGACTTTTGTATAAGAGGATGTAATGGAAGATTTCCATAATTCATAGTTGGCTGTGCACCCAGGAACCACAAAGGTGTTCAATGACATGAGGAGATACTTATGGAGGATAGGATTGTAGTGAGGTATTTCTGAGATTGTCTCATGTTTCAATACATTCCATTACGAGAATGATGAGCCCCAAAAACCATTGGTGTATCTTCAGCCAATTCTAGTCCCTACATGGATGTGGGAAGATATCTCTATGGAACTTCTGTTTGGTTTTCAATGTACCAATATGAAGAAGAATATGATTTTTCCAGTGATCTATAGGCTAACAATATCATATCACCTTATACCCATTCATCACACAAACAATGTTTTTGATTTCAAAATTATATATGTCAAAGGCATTGTTCAATTGCATAGATATTCATATCCTATAATCTATGATATTGATCCTTGATTTTCTTATCTCTTTGGGAGGGGCATTCAAGAGGAACTGGGTTCTCACATCCATTTGAGCATGCAATTCCTTCTACAGTCTGATGTCCAGAGTGAAATAAATATACATATTTTTTAGGATATGATTTGTGCTTGCGTTCTTGACTTTGGTGGAGCATTGAATGATCAGTTGGAGATGTGTGGGTTTTCATTTAACAATAGATACCAGTCTATGATCATGATTTCTCATTTTCAATCCTTGTATGACTGGAATTGTAAATCTATGGAATAATGGTCAGATATTGGTTAGATTTCCTTTGTTGTAATGAGCTTGGTCCAAGAGAAAAGAACAAATATTCAGTTGATTAATCAGAGAATATTGACAACTCAAATATGATACAAGTCTTTTGATGGTCGTCATTGTAGACCTTTGGTGTTCTCTGTTGGTGACCATGTATTCTTTAATGTTTTACCCCAGATGGTTCATCAATGGTTTTTGAGGCATGGGAGGCTTTCTCAACATTTTTGGATCCTTTTGCGGTTATATAGTATGTGGGGATAGTTGCGTACCAGTTAACACTACCACCAAAATTGATGTTAATACATAATGTGTTCCATATATCTCATCTTCGAAATGATTTATCTAACTCATCCCATTTTTTGAGATGTCATGATCTTGAATTGGAACCTGATATATCCATGAATGGATGGCCACTCCAGATAGTTGATTCTGAGACAGCTGTACATCATGGGATAATAATAACATTGGTTCGTGTGCAATGGGCGCATAGTTTTGATTTTCAAGAGACATGGGAGACGGAGGAATTGATGAGGTAGTAGTGGATCCAACTTTTTGATGATGAGGGATCTTTTTAGACTATTTGGGGATAAAATGATTTTATAGTGGAGAGGTTGTAATATCTCGTTATCGTTTTTATGTATTTCTAAACCCATGTTTTAGTTTAGGTTTTGTTGGGTTTTTTTAATTGTTTCAAAATATTTTTTGAAAATTTTGGATGTTTTTGGGATGGAGAAAAGCTTGTTTATAGCCTATGGTTGGTTTGGAAAACCTTATTCCAGGTCAATGTTTTGAATTGTGAGGTTTTCACAGAATACACATTGTTTTCCTTAACCATATGTAGTTTCCAAAGAAACAAGGGGAACTTGATTTTCTTGTTCCAAAATTTTTATTATAATTTACCTAGATAACATTTTTAGGTCGTGGATAGAACTCCTTTAACCCAAATGAATTTTTTATTTCCTTGGTACTCCAAATAAGTATTATTATTCTCTTGAACCACTTCGAGAATCATTCCAAAGATCGAATAACATCAGCCAATATACTTCAGGTTAGTTTCCTCATCCCTTTCAATTCATCCTATGATCTATCTCTTTCTCTATAAGTTTCAATAGATTTTCTTATATATATTTTGATCTAATAAAAGTTTTTTAGGATCTTAAACCTAGTTTTGATTCCCATTTCATGATCTTTGTTCTCCATGGAAATATTCAGATTAGTTTTTTTTCATTGCGAGACCCGTTATTTTTGGTAGTTGGTTTCATTTCGATGCCCATTTTTTATGGGTCCTAATTTCTTTGTTTAAATTTAAAATCATAAGATTTAAATTAATTTTTTTATATTTGAATAAAATGGATTTTATTCCTTTTCTTGGAAAAAACATGATTCCGATGAAATGGGGTTTTTGGGGAAAAATGGGTTCTTGGCATCTAGTTGGTATTTGGTGAGATTTAAATTACTTAAATTAAACATTTATTTTTATGGAAATTGAATCAATTTAAATGTTTGTTTTTAGTGAAGATAAAAATATATGATGGAATATTTGGGGAAGAAACATATCCATGTGAATTTGGTGTTTTCGATGAAAATTATTGAGTTGTTTGATTTAGTTTCAAATCCCAGTTTTGTGAAAAATGTCTTCAATTTTATTGATGGAAACCTTACGGTCTCTTCATGGTGAAAAGTCATGATTTTTATCAAAATCGTGTTCAGGGTTTTAAAGCGATAATTGGAATATTGGATATAGTTAATGAGTTGAATTTAATTTTCTTTTAAAAAATGAATTTCCCATCATTTATTTGTACTTGAGAACAAGAAATACTTAGGTAGTTTGTGAGTTATTTTTGGTGGCACATAAAGAATCTAAAAATTCTAAAAGATCATATAGAAAAATACCATTCCTTAAGATATGGTGATGAGATCCCTTTACATTTGGCCTAATGGGGTGTATGTACAGACATTTTTGAAGTTACTGTGTTGGATCCCTATAGCCTCAAATTATTGTACCTATTTGGAACATGAACATTTTTCAATCTTGTTTTAATTTATAATGTTTATATATTTAAATGGTAAAAACTATTTTATATGCCTTGAGAATTTATATAAACTCTTTCGTAATGTATTTAATTAATAAATTATTCATAGTTGATGTTTATGGAAAAGATCTTTTGTGAAAAATAAAAATTCCATCTGTTGAAATTTCCTCCATGATTTAAATTTATAGTTTATTTTACAAAGATATTTCCATAACTTAAACTATATATCATTATTGGTTTAAATATGATTTTTAATGCCAAACCTATTTGTTTTAAAATTGAACTAACATTTTAGTTAAATTGGTATAGGAATATATTATTGAATCTTTGGGTGAAATCTTATTGCGCTTTAAGTCACACCCTACTAATGCCTTTTAGTGATTATAGATTATATAATAACAGGTGCCGGTAAAGTAAAATGATCCCTTAATGGTTGATCTTATTGATGAACATTGGCCTTGGTGAGTTGTGTCCTTATAAAATTTAGAATATTTTCCCCCTTTTGGTCATGGGTTGTAGTACTTAGATGGTTCTACAAGTTATAATTATAATACAATACATGAGTGTAGATTTCCATTGATTTTAATACTATCTATGTTTTTATTTCAATCCGCATTTTTAGTGGAAAAATCATTCTACCATTCAGTTTGTTTAATCTCGAGTGCTTGTTGTTGACACAGAGGTATCAAGAATTCCATTCAGCCAATGTGAAGACTAACTATATTATAAGGTTACCAAAGTACCCCTGGTTGGTTTGTGACCCTTGTTAGGACCAACTCAGTTATCAGGTTAACAGGGTACCTGGGTTGGTTTGTGACCAATGTTAATACTGACATAGTTATTGGGTTTCTAGGGTACCCGATTTGGTTTGTGGGATGTATAGTAGAAGAATTTGGAACTATATATTTGATATTATATATTATAGAATATATTATAATGAATAAAATTGATGATCTATATAAGTTTTTCGATAATATATTATTTCTCAGTATTGTAACAATTAAATTATTCCAAGTAATACACCTCTATCTGGATTCTACAAGTGGATGTGGATTTTGTAAAAATCCATCTAAGGGTAATTTCCCAAGTATTTTTTGGTTTAATATATCAAGACCATAAATTTGGTGTAGGGTGACCATGCTAATACATCACCCTTTTTTCGAAATACTTAGTGGATTTGGTTGGGTGAACCTGCATTTTAATTAAGTGCCATTATGAAATATTTAAAAAGATTATCACAAAGGATTTCCTAGTATAAAACTAATATGTGATAGAGTTAAAAGTATGTTTCATTATTTAGAAATCCTATGAATGATATTTCATGATTTCACACTATGACTAATGTTTCTTATTGTATATTTTTTTTGTTTTAATCAATTGATGGAACCAGAAAAATCATCATTAATGTTTAATTGACTTATAACTTTCTGATTATGAGAAAACAATAGGATTATTACTAGAGTGAACAATAATTTTATTATTCTTAATCAATAATAACGATATGTTATTAACCACATGCACCTTTACAAACTCTCAAACTAACCAAATATTAGATTGATAGAGTTTGCTGAGAGCTTGGGTGTTGGAGACCATGTAGGAAAGAGGGGCCATTTTCCTTTTGTATAAAATGTTAAAATAGACACGTCAAAGTATATATTAATGTGACATTAAAATTTTATATGTGAGAAAAATAATTGAATAAATTAACAAATAAGATGGATAAATAGAACATTAAAATGGAAGGAAAAATTTTCCTCTTAAAAAACAATTTATATTTAACTTTCTTTGTGTGGAAAACCTGGGAATAATTTATTTTGATGTACCAATACAAGGGTTAACTAATATACCAAGAAAAGGCCCATAATTCACCATTCATTAATGTGTCATAAATTATGTTCGTATTTAATAGTGTTAGGGAGTTAGTTTTTCAATATACTACATCAATGATAGTTGGGTTACGGAATCAAGAAATATCAAAAGAATTTTCTGCAGTTGTTTTTATTCATGTATATAAAAACATATGTTTAATAGAACTAATAACCAAGAAACATGATTCAATTATAAGGCAATTTTTTTAGAATATAGTTAATTATGGGTACGATAGATGATCATATGGTCATTATACTAATCACACAATGTTTATTTGGGATAAATAGATAAATTAAATTAATAAATAAAATTAGGTATATTTATAACCATGCGATTAATTTTTGATTTCATGATTATGATTGTTGTATAATTTTTTTAATTTATGTAATATATTCAATGGTCTATGATATTTTTTTAGTAATATGGATTTTCGTTATTTTTATGTATATATGTTACCATAAATAATTAATGGTGATTCGAGAAATTAGTATGTTTTATTATATTCACATTTTTGGTATGTGGCATTATGAGTTACATCATGTTTTCATGGGATAACTGTTAATGATGATTATTGAAGGAAACAAGATCAAATGTTTTGGATTATTGGTTTTTTAATATGGTTAGAAATATGGTTGAGGATCCCTAAGGTTAATTGTTTTTTGAATGGACTATCTTGAACAATGGGGTAATTGTTAAGGTTTTATAGAATAATTTATTATATTTATACATGATGGAATACATTTGAAAACCATTTTTGTTTCTGTAAATATTTATAGAAACCAGTTATTAATTTTCTTTATTTTATGGTTCTTATAACCTAATAAAAGGTAATTTTAGTGATTAAATATTATAAAATTATTCCAAAATATTCATTTCATGATGTACGAGATGAGGTATAAATTAACAATTCAAAACTAATGTATAAAATTCATCTAATGGAATGGGAAGAAATAAAATAAATATATTATCTCATGTTTTATATCTTGAGGTTAAAATAATTCCACAACTCTAGGAAGATGATATTGAAATATTTTTCTTATAATATTTCTATTATTTATAATTAATTGTAAATATTTTAACACCTCATTGATTTATGGTTGTGTGGTCAAAAAATTTTTCACAACAATGTTCTCTATTGCTCTATTACTTTATAGGAATTATTTTTATCCCCTAATTTTATAATTTAAAATCCCACATATGTTCTCATTTTATAGGAACATAGATATTTTTCATATGAGGTAACCAATATATATCCCACCGTTTCTTTTCAGAATTGGTTTTTATTAACCATCATTACGATGTGGGTTTTCTACAAAGGTATTTTTAAATATTCATCATTTAACGAATGAGAGAAAATTTTGAGGATGAAATTTATTTAAGGGGGTAAAATCTAACAACATGATAATTCATAATACTATCATCTAATGTGTTATTTACATGAAAGATAATCATTATTAAAACCATTATATACTATTATTAAATATAATAGTTTCCACCTAGATTTTTCATTGGAAAAAATAATTTGGTTATAAAAATTATAAAAAAATATAATAAAAATTTTATATCATGTAATAATTAATAATATATATGTTATATATTTTCACCAAAATCATTTTATATTTGAAAAATATGTTATATTCGAAAATAGATTTTATATTATTTTTTGTGGGGATATCATAATTAATTTCAAATAATTTTAGAAATTTGATATTATTAAATAAAAATAATTTATTAAATAAACATAAAAAATGTAACTATGGTTAAATATAGAAATTTTTATAAGAATATTTATTTTTTAGTGATTAGTGAAAAATACAAAATTTTCAAATACGATAAAATATTTTCATTAAATTAAGATATTTGGAAGTCCCTTTATATTTTTTATTTTGTATTAATGTAACTTATGATATATTTTATTTATCATAATATAATTTTAATATCCAATTTTTGTGATTTCAATATATGTCAATTTCTATGTATAAAAAACATTAATTTAAAAACTATTTCCATTGTTTTTTACTCATTTATATTAAAAATGATTTTTGACACTTATATAAATTGTATTGTAAATATGAATTCCATATTTTGAACCAGTAGTTCTATATATTTTAAATGGGTTCCTTTTATTTTATATGTGTATAGTGAACTATAATGATGGTAAAATTTAACACCTCAGGAATTGGTGAATTAGGAAATGAAATTCAAAAATAAAGTCATAAAGTCATAAAAATTTATCCCACAGAAGAATTTACTTCGTTTTATATGTTTAATTCATCTTAAATCATTCTAAATTGGAATATTTATTGAATTTTGGACCCATTTCCTTGGATAATTAAGTTGATATTATTTTCAATAATGAAAATTCTAATCTGTAACGTATTTTACCTTAATATCTCGAATATTTTTTCACATGGATAAAAAATGTTATGTATATTTATATGTAATTATTTTAATTAATAATTAAATATTTTATCTTCTTAATTTAATTCTATTTTTAGTGATATAATAATCAGCTTAAATATTAATTTAATAGAAATGAAACATTGATCTAATTAATTAAAAAATTAAATAAGTGATTTTAAAATTAATAGTTAAAAAAATTTAGATTATTTAGTTCCATGAATTTGTTAGATACATAAAAAATTTATTCCGCAATGGATTATAGTATAATTTCATATTTTTCTATGCCCTCGACAAAAATTATAATAATAGTACTAATAATGACATTAATGATATTGTATACAAAATTTTATTTTATTAAATGGATTAAAATTCATAAAAAACATTTATTCTTCAAAATAATTTGAATATATTTTATAAAATCACATATTTACCATTTATGGGTTTTTATTGGCTTATATGGTAACATTATTTACCCTTAAAGGGTAGAATACCTTAATATTATGTTAATTTTGAAAAAAGTGTTAAGGAGTGTAAAAACAAAATGAATAGGGTGAAATCATAAGAAAAAAATATAATGTTTTTAATATTTAATAGTTTTCGATGTCATAGGTATACTGAAATCTAAATTTTTTATATTTAACCCATTTGGAAATGAAAAAAAAATTATTAACATAATATTATATATAATTTGTAAGATTCCCCTCCACTAAATTATACAAGGAAACCCATCTCTATATTTGTTACATAACATTGAGAAACCTATATTTTAAATAACCAATATAATTCCCCTATTAACATTACTATATATTATTATGGGTTTCCAAATTATGAATATAAAATTATGTGGGTCCTTAAGAAGTGATACCATATATGTTTATCAGAGAAGACATAATCGTCTATACCAAATCATTCATGTTTTATTACATCTTAAACATAAAATAAATTTGTCATAAAATAATTAAATAATAAATATTCTCTAATAAAAATATTTAATGTTATCAGTATTATTATTCTAAAACCATATTCCATATATTTTCCATCATACTAAAAGTAAAAACATCAATCCTGCATACGCACAACATACCATCGATATAGAGTAGTGCAATTAATATTTAAGTATATCTTCACATAAAATGATAAAATTATGGAAATAATAGATATGTATATAAAATTTATGGAATTTTTAATGTTATGAAATTATAATATCATATCTACATTCTTGTGTTCCAATCTGTTGGGAAATGATATTGTCGTTTGTGAGTGCATGTGGGTTACCACCTCCACAAGTCGATGTGGTCAATTTTTCATTTCATCTTTTCATGGAAGGTAATAAGGATATATTTAATGTATATGTAAGAACTATATTATATAGAAAATAATTAAATGTAGAATTTTTAATTAAAATTCATTCTTTCTTCTACTCAAAATGTTAAAATAATGTTCATGCATAGATAAGGCCTACCATCACCATCAACAATGTAATTCATTTTTCTTTATCTATCATTTATGGATGAATCTAAAAAACATAATTTTAAATATATATGATATATTTATAATTGAGAACATTTTTTTATGTTATTTCAAAACGATAAAGTCACAATTATTTAAAAAATCAATCAAAATAGATATGAAAAATAAAGCAGTAGACAACCAAAATAAATATAAACTAGAATATTGTTAATGAGTTGGTGAGAAAATTATGTTAGTGGATTAGATATGATATTATAGATATGTATTTATTTCATTTAATTAAATATACTATTTATAAATTTATTATAACTTATTATAAGATAATTTATAATTAATATTTAGGATGTGGTAAGTTGGTTTCTTAACTCCATTTACATTAATTGATTTATATTATATATTTATTGATTATAGTACGTAAATATTATTTGTGAAATTAAATTTTATTGTTTTATGTTTTACATCAACTTATATTGTGTGTATTTAAATATTATAGACATAATATATTTAATGGACAATTCTAATATCAATGATATGATTGTTTAAATGGATATCATCTCAATTTATACTCTATTAAGATAGACATGGTATTTTGCACCTGTTTATTTTTATATTGTTTATATACTGAACCTATGATTTTTTATAAAAATATATTTATTTCGTCATGATAATAAGTATTTCATTCCATGAGTACATAGAAAAGAGGTAGTAATTTGAATGACACTATAGTGGTACGATATTAATTTTTAATCTCAATTATTTGGGATTGATCTTATTTTCTTCAATAGAATCCCTTAATGTATTCTTCATAATCATAATAAATTTTTACATATATTAATATTTACATAGTTACAATGAATTTTTCAATATTTATCATATATATTGAATATGAATTATGAAAATTATTATTTATAAAAAAATACAATCATAATTATCTTTTAGATCGGGTATGTTTTCCTTCCATGTACATATTTTTAAAAATTGATTCAGAAAAGTGTCTATATTTAATTAAATTTTTAGAAAAGTATATATTATGTAATTGATGACATTTTACGAGGTCTTAGAGGAACATTTTTACTATCTTCTAATGTATTCATATTCAAATATCTTTTCAAAATGTCAAAACATATGTTTTTTAATATATACATCATTAAAGTATTCTCCCACCACCAGAACTATTTAATGCTAATTTTCATCTTCAAAAAGATTAAATTATTATAAAATAAATATATCAATTATTATATTATTTTAATATTTCAATTCCTTTTATTATTCTCCTGAGGAAATGAATTTATTTCAAGACATGTATTTCTATTGAATTAATGGTCATCTTTTATAAGTTTTTAATATTATAGATATAAATTTTCTCTTGAAATATTCACATTTTTGTGACCTTTAAACATTAAATTTCTATAAATTAACCATATATTGGTATCATGGAAATGATTATTTACTACACCATATATCAGTTATATTATTGTGTTTTACTTTTGTCATTATTTGACTCACTAGGAAAATATATATAATTGTTATTCATTAATCAATACATACATTTGATGATATTCTATATTTTTTATGCATTAAATTTTTTGTTCAATATACAAGGAATGAATTGGACATATTGTTATGGGTGGTTCATAGAATTACATAGCCTCTCAATGAATTGATATACCTATTAAAAAATATATTCCTATCATTATTAAATTGGTTTATGTTGCATGAATAACCATATTGTTAAATTAAAATATTAAGAGGCCTTTATGGTAAAGATATTAGTATTTTGTAGATCATGAAAAACAATAATAAGAATTTCATTTCTTGAGAATTGAGTTGTTACATTTAGTTTTAATTTTTCATTAATATTATATATTGATGAATTTCATGCTGGAGTTATGAATTAAATGGAACATGTTTTCCATTATTTAATTTTATAGATTGATTATGCATTATTTTATATTAATAAATTTTACAATATGAAACCCTTACAAATAATCAGATATCACCAATTATTTTTTTCTTTTACCCTCAATATGAAGAAGGAATATTTTCATTCATTCAATGATGCAAGTCATTTTCTATTATACGATATTAAATATTATATCTAAAGTAATGTATGATTCATGTATGTAGTCAGTTTAACAAGTATACTAAACTTATTTTTCCTCTATGATTATATTGCATATACCATGTATAAATTAAATAAGGTAACCACTATATTTGGGTTATTTGAGTAAGGGTTGGTATAGTAGTCTATCAGTTAAAAGAGTAGACGTAACTCAAAAAATTCATGGAATATTTTTATCTTGAATAAATCATGATAATATAATTAATGGTTGTTTTAATAATTCATGGAATGCCAATATCCATTGTTTTTTATTCTTATTAAGGATTTACCACTTTGTTTTGGAAAAGTCAATCGAAATGACTGGAAACAATGTGGATTTTTAGTACTACCTATCACCTATGATTTATAATCTATCTAAGTGAACTATTAAAAATCATGAAAATATTTTGAGATATTTTTTTATGGATTTCCATGATATTGGGATTAGAACCTTCCCAAGTGGAGTTCTCATAGAACAAAAAATATATTCTAGAAATAAAATGGAACCTTATAAGGATTTTTATATGAATAAGTACTAAAATATATCATGTTTGGATGATGGTAGAGTGTGGAAAATTATAGGATTTGATACTATCTATCTGATGAAAGAGATTGTTTAAGGCATTTAATGTTATATAAAAACAAATAAAATTCAAAAACAAATTTATTCAACAAATCATCAAATGAGAATCGATGTTTGAGGTATGTGATATGTTTTTACTTATTACATAATCATTGAATAATGTATTGAGGTTTGGGAAGAAGGTAAATCCTAGTCTATGATTCATTGTCCCATTTTAGATCATTGACTGCATCAGAGTCGTTGACTATCGATCAAAAACCCCACCTACCATATCCCATATATATGATATGTTCTATGTAACCTCCATATGGATATACATATTGAACCCCTCATATATAATGAATCCAATGATTGAACACTTAAAGGATGATCAATCAAATGAGTATCCATTAGATAATATATTATATGATAAGAACAATGTTCTAATAAAAAGGAAAAATCACCTATTTGTTGTGTTATGAAAAAACTAAATTTTTGAGGAAAAAAATTATATTTCATAAGAGGTGATGAAAATTAAGTGTACTAATATGTTATTGTGTATAAAAATAAATATTCATGGAAGAATTTTTCATTGTTGGGGGAGAATTTAATGACCTAAAATATTATAAATGAAATCCCCATTTTGAATAAATAAAGTCAATACTAAAAAATATCCTTATAGAAAACACATGAACTAATTTAGTTATTTTTAACTATTAGAAAATATTAAATATAACATATAATATTTCATTAAAAATATTAACCATTGATAATATAGTCATTTAATTTTAACCATTAGGATTAGTATATTAAGGGTAATTATAGAATCAAATTAACAAAAAATAAATATTGTGATAGCCTCAACCAATACTATCATTCCTTCTGAAGCCCATTTTATAGAGCACCACATAGATATGGAATCACTTGGATTTTCCCATAACCAATCCAACATTTATATTTAATAACATAATCATTAATGAAACCATTTATCGGGAAGGTTAGCTCTTATTGATATCACAAAACAAACATTTATTTCCAACCACCCTAAGAAAGTTCCACTGTCACGTACATTACCCTTAGGCTATATAATGGTGTAATAAAATGTTATATATCTTGAACATGGTCATATGAATTTATAAGCATAATTTTTTTTAAAAAAATAATTGTTATATTTATCTCTATTCATTATCAATTTATATATAAAATTATGTACGTGTTATAAAACATTGATTTTGATACAAAGAATCTAAAATCGGGTTTTTGGAGAATTTTCCATTTTAAATAATACACAATTCTTGATAAATTATTCAAATTTGAAATAATTTTTTTTAATATAATACTATTTTTAAATAATATATATTTATATACAAATGATAAAATAATAATATGAAGTCCCTCAAAATCTAAATAGGGGTCAAAAATTATTTTTATAATAAAACCACTATTTTTTAGTAGAAAAAGATATTATTTAAAAGAAAAAATTTATTTTTTTAATTAATTGTTTTTATTCATTGTATATTAATGGAAATCATCATGTCAACATTAAACTGGAGTGAATGTTTCATAATTTTATAAGAGGGACATTATTTTTCGTAAAACCTAAATATAATATTAATATATGTCTTATATTATGACCTTATAATAGCAAAAATAAATTTTAATAAATTATATAAAAATAACAGATGACCAAATATAGATTTATCCATTAAAATAATGAATTTTTATGTGATTTGAATAATTTTATAGTCCTTTTATATTTCCTCCAAAAACAATATTATATTTTGATGTTTTGAAATAAATTCCTTATAAATATTAATCACTTCCAAAAAAGAAATGGTATTAATTTATAAACTTCAATTCATTTACTTATATAATATTTAAAACCAATACTCTTCGGTAGAAACCATTTGGAAAAAATCATAATTTTTAGGGTTTGGATTATTTTATCATGTAGCTCCCAAAACCAATTTTGTTTAAATTAATTAAAAATTTCCCATTACTTTTCTATAAATAAAAACTCAACCTCTCACTCATCTTCACTAAATACCCATATAGAATTTATTTTATATCCTTATACCTCTCTATAGTTCTCCCAATATGTTACCATTCCCTTAAGAATGTCCTCTGAAGTATTTAGCAGTTCTCTCTCATGGTAAAGGATTTTATTATAAACATTGTACAAGAAATTTATGTGTACTATGAAATATAATTTTTAATTATTCATGTTGGATTTATATTTTATAAATCCATATTATTATCATTAGTATTTCCATGTAAGGTAAGGACACCTTTAACACTTATAAATACCATCCAAGAATCATTATATTGAACCAATATGCTTAAAAAATTTCCATACTAATTTCCATCCCAATAATTTCTATAGTCAATACCCATTCCCATTTCCACATAGGGTATTCACATATATGTATATATCATTTAATGATTAGTTAACTCCTTTTATGTAAACTGAACTCTTCATTCCTGAGTTTAGATGTTATACAATGTAATTGTTTAGTTTTATGATTTAGGTTTCATATTTACTAATGTACATGATATGATTCTAATGGGTGTGACAAAAGTTTCATAGTACTACAATGCATTGAGTTATATTTATATCACATGATATATCATTTATGTTTCAACGGAATTTATCCTATGCACACTATGTCATGAAGACTTGGTAGTAGACCTTAACTTATTCAAATGATGTTATGCTTTATGATGTTTCGACATTCCTTTGTTTCCATGTTTTTATCATCTTAAATCATTCTTGGTGGTCATGTTTATCATTATAACCATTTTACCCCTTAATATGCATGTTTAATAACATATACTACATTTAAAATATGATTCTTTTATTTTTCCTCTACATGTATTTATATGTCACCCCATTCTTACATATTCCCTTGGTAATCTTGTGTAGTTTTACAAGAGACTGTGAATTAAAAATAATAGATAGGATTTTTTTAAAAAAGTTTCTTACACATGTTATAATTTATTATGCAATGTGTCTAATTATTCCATAGAAAATATCCTCATTAACATTTTTAATTTTATTAAGTTAATATTTAATTAATAAATCATAAATTAAGATATATTAATAATATTTGTTGTCATAGGAAACTTGGTGAGTTCTACTTCTGATGCATCCTCAATCATAGAAACCACAGAAGACCTTAATTATTAAACTTAGTGATGGGTAAATTCATATCAATTCATCAAAAAACATTAATAAATCAATACTATGGAATAACTAAGGTTAAAAAGACACATGATAGATAATATATGCTATCTCGGTAATTTCTCATAGAGCTATATACAAACCGCATATGAGTAAAATCATTTCCCCATTATTCCACATTGATATTCTCATCATTTAGAATTTATCGTAGTCCTCTAAAAATGATCCCCAATCATTTTTTTCAATTCATAGTCAACTATCCATGTTCCATTACAAAATTCCTAACATGATTTAATTGTTTAACTCCATCCACATTTCCTATATACACAAGATGCCCTCCCAAATGATAGTTTTGATTCTCAAACCTCATCAATTATGACCAAATAATTCCTCATGGTATTTCTACCGAGTCATCATATTTTATTTTACATAAAATAAGTTGTTTTTCCCTCTCGGAGAATTATTTTTAAAAAACACTTGGCCTCACCAATAGATGTTGCATGAAAACACCTATACAATATTACCTTCTCCAAGTAGTAACAATAAATAATCAATTAATATCCACCAAGATATAAAATGAAACCTATAATATCTCCATGACCAGTTATACAACTATCCATATTCATAATTCTACAAATTTTTAGAAACCAATTCGCATTTGATCTGAATCGCCCTTGGGACCTACCACTACAAT
Source organism: Viscum album (assembly GCA_963277665.1). Taxonomy (NCBI): domain Eukaryota; kingdom Viridiplantae; phylum Streptophyta; class Magnoliopsida; order Santalales; family Viscaceae; genus Viscum; species Viscum album. Next base: position 1,685,859,315 of record OY728163.1, on the reverse strand, counting down.
CTCGATCATGATGTATATGTAATAACAACAACCAATACTATACCCAATTTTTATAATTTGGGTTTATAATCTTTCTAAAATCCCACTTACAAATCAATTATCAACTAAATGGTTCAACCACACAAATAATTCATTCAACACAAGAATTACACACCCACAAAATATATGATGCTCCATCCCAGAAGAGCGTATTTATCTTCACCTTGGTATTTGTAACTACATTAAACCAACGACAACCAATTCCCAATCATCCTTCACATAACTAATTCTTCTGTTCTGAGATGATTCCCAACTACACAAATCAATTTCGAAATACTGAAATACTAATATATAAGTTATCATAGTAATATGGTACTCCCCATCAAAGGAATATCATTCATAAATATAAAATCAAATACTATGAAGAACATACCCAAAAATCCAATTCATGTATTGTAAATCAAAATACAGAAAAAATAAAACAAATAAATAAATCAAATACTCTACAAACAAATCCACGTCAATATAAATCCAACTAAATGATTCTCTTTCAAAACACCCATATCATGATTAGATAACAAGTGAATCCCTCCATGTATATTTATTATACCCAATAAATGTGTATCTGAACAAATAATTATCTTAGATGACCCATAAATATCCATCAAACTAGTATATACATGACTTGGTTTCCTTCAGTGCACCAGAAAAAAAAAAGAAACAATAACCCACTAATCTAATTTGGGTGTTTCCAAAAAACCATCATACATAATTAATACAAATAATTCAAAAACCATTAGTCACCAATAAATGAAAAAAATTATAGAATGTCCTATTTATTTAGAATACAGTCACTTATATTTAAAAATATCCTAAATTTTTTTTTAACAAAGATCACATATATTTCAAAATACCCCATGGAATCCAAGGGGTTTCCCCCAAAAATTAAAATCAACCAAAATACCTGGTTGGGCCTATCCTATTTTATCAAACAAACAATAAAATTTTAAAACCCATTTTTAAAGTATATTTGAAAAATAATTTCTCTATATTTTTACCTTATTAGAAAAGTTGAATAAAATTGAAAATATCGATCTGCATGAACCATTTTATACAAATCTAAATTTCAAAACCATTACACGCACACCAAAATCTACCACAAGATTTTTTTTAATACTATAATTTTCTAAAAATCTTAATTTCTAGAAATGAATTTACCTATAGTGTTCGAACAAAAATGAATCAAAATATATCAACCAAAACCCATGTATCATTATTATTCTAAAAAAATGTTCAAATTATGTTTCATTAAACATAATTTATCTTATTTAATTCATTAATTAGTATGGATTGTGATGAGCAATCATGTTAAAATAAATCATGGTATAATGTATTCTCCCCTAAATTTCCATTACCATGATGCATAAACAACTTATTTGAACCTTGAAATGCCCTATTAATTATCGTAAGCCTCGTATATATGATATTGGGATTCTATACCCAATAAAAAAACTCAATGTACCTATAGTTCATAGTACAAAAATTGTACTTACCCTAACACCTTGGGTTTCAACTAACATCTTGATTTCCACAAATGAAATCGATCTAGTTCCAATGTACTACCAATATATCCCTATCTTTAACTATATTACCCCATACCAAAACACTAATATAATTGTCTTTTTTAATTCCCCGTGCATGGAAGTCCAATTTTATCCCATTTGGGAACACTACATGAACATAGACACACAAACCTATATTTCAATGTTATCATCATAGTGGAAAGGGACTAGGATTCACATAGGAGATATACCCTCTAATATATGTATCGAAGGCCATCCATGAAATACATTAAAAATATATCTTGGCCCTCCAAAGTAATGGAAATACCAAAACCCTATACAGATCAAATTTAGAACAATGTGTCCCCCTATATGTAGAAAAAAACTTATTAAAAAAATTTACATTATAAAACAATAATTGAAAAAGTACATTAAATAATCATGAAATTATTTCTAGGAATAAAAATAATGTAGAAATATACTAACTATAATTTTGAATCATATATCTTAAATGCGGAATCAAGTTCCTTTATGATCAACAGAACATGCATAATTTCTATATTCATGATACACAAATGTTTATAGAGAAAACAAGATGGTATACCCACATACATCAAAAGTCAACCCTTGTATATGGGTTGTGGGTGAATAAAATGACCCAATAGGTATCCATAGTGCCTTAACCAAATGAATAATGTTTTGATCAAATGTATGTGTATGATATAAGTATATACCGTAAAATTATCTCTATGAAAAACATATTCATTGAAATATAATATTGATTTAACATAGAATAATATCTGTAATTACACTGTATCTGGATCCACCACATTAAAAAACACATAAAATACCAACATTGGGTATATTCTAGAATTAGTGTCACACCATATACTATACAAATCCTCATCAGATCCATGTTAGGATATATTACTTTCGATAACCTAGACACTATGTATTTTCGTATCATGTCAGGAGAAAAAAGTCACATTGTACTATCAACAGACCCATACCTAAAGATGTAACGTATGGTGTTAATCTAATTTATCTCCAAACAACATTTGATTAATCATGTTCGTTTTTTGTCAAACCTCCACATAATAAATAAAGGTACAAAGAATAGTCACACATCCAAGTTCCTTGACCCCCTCTGTCATCATTCATGAGAGTTATTTCATCAATACATCACAATAGTCCTTTTACTTTCTATCATGGCTTGGTCTTCCTAGTCTTCTCACTGAAGAATAAGGCCCCCTGCACAACTACTACCATATCACATAGGTTGTGGAATAACTTTATATTTTCCCACCAACCCTAACCATTTCTATATTTTACCTAAACGAAATACATGCTGATAAAAAAATTAATCCCACTATCCCATCGCCCGGACTCTAAGAAGATCCATCAACTGTTTTATCACATCCCTAAAGTCACTAGGGAGGAAACATAATGTGAACAATAGAAAAATCAAACTGGGAATGAAGGCCCTATTACAGTTCAAAAACTCAATATTTGAGCACAAGTACCATAGACATAGTCCCATGTCTTGAATAAATTCTCAAACCATTCTAACCCACCATGGAATCCATCACATCCATCTAGACCAAATGCTACATTGATACCAAAAATAGAGATATCATAGGAGCTTCATACATAGTATAAACCACCATACATTACATACATGAAAGGAAATAACTACAAGGGTATAACAGCAGGTAGAGAAAGCTTTATAAATGTGTGAATCACTCACACACAATCAAATAGACAAAAAATGACTCATACCAAGATTAATAAACATCCTTTGAAAAATAATTCATAATCCATTTTCTTATAAAAATATAAAAATGTATTACATGAAACATTACACATCCCTTGAAAAGTTATCATTAGAAAATTTATTTTCATTTAACCAACCAATATTTTTAAGGTTATATTTTAAATGGAAACCACTATATTTTTAAAACCCAAAACACACAACCATGATTCACAATAATGATTTCCACTAGATATCTTCTTACCAGGGTTCCACCATAATAATATGTAGAAATAAGTACATGCTGACTATCAGGAAAACATGACCCCATATCAACTTTTGGGAAAATAATGTAAATCATAAATCATGGATGAAAAAATTATAATAATGGTACAGAAACATAAAATGAAAAAATAAATAGGAGACTCGAATAATTCAAATGATCCAACATCATTTTTTCCATTAGAATTAATTTTATAGCTTGACCATCACCAGAATGGATCTCCAAAGGAAAACTCATCTATAGAGTATAGATTACACATCGAGTGTCACAAAAAAAATAAATTTTACTAATATATAATTAATTAAACATTAGAAAAATGGGTAATTCCCAAAAAATACAAGGAGATCCAATAAATTGATCTATGGTCCATTCTGATGACTGCTACATATGAAAACAACTGAATAATACATTAAATTTAAAATATTTATTTATCAATTAAAAAAATATTGAAAATGTAATAACTAGTGTTAAACACATTAGGTATTCCAATGGTGTTAAAGCTTCCAATAATTGGGTGTGTTTTACCAAGACACACCCATGATCATAAAAATAATAAATTTCTAAATTTTAAACATTAAATGATGTTCATTTTATAATAATTCTTCAAAAAATGTAATGGAATTATTATTGAGGAATACTTACTAGTAAAATTTGAAATTAGGTTTTTTTTCATCTCTGTAAGAAACATAAAATTTCCCCTTAAAGAGAAATTATTTCTATATTATTTGGTGAAATCATTAATATTGAACCTAGAAAATCGGAACAAAAATCGGTGTAAAGGTGGGGAGGTGAACAGTAGAGTATATATGTGATACATACACTAATTAAATGTGACCAAACACTCCAATGTCACTATATTCTATGGAGCACAAAGTTAGTTAAAGGAATAACCACTTAGATATTCCCCCTATTTTATGCATCTAGAGTAGGAGGAGCATGAGTGGGGTTTTAAATGGGAAACCCATAATCTTAGAATGAAAATCCCATAAAAATTTCCACATATCCAAACATATAATTGTTTGTGGATCAACCTCTTTTTGGAGGACCCATGTAGTGTTTCTACTCATTGGACAGCCCACTAGAAATCTAGTGGTGGGTCACAATCTAGTTAATGGACAATATCAAAAACATTTAATATACTTTACCCCATCACCCATCTGCACATTCATCTTGGGCACCTATAAAACTTACAGGAAATTGAAATCCATAAAAAACATCTCATTTTGACATTCAAAATCATAAAATTAAATTTTGAGATCTTTATTTTTCAAAATAAATTATAATCCATATAATAAATTCTGTGTTCCCATTGTATCTTTTAATATATAATAATGAATCTCACTAAAGAAAGAGTGTTTTCTTAATTTAGAGTGTGTTCCATACATTATAAACTAAAATACTAATTACCCAAAACATTTTATCCTATAATAAGTTATTATATAATAACATTGTCATTAAGTACAATTAATCACATAATCATGGATTAAGTAGTTTTGTATTCTTGGAAACCAATATACAAATTATGATCTAGAATTACAATTTAAAACATAAAACATAAAATAATATTTTATTTGGGTGAATTATTATTTACTATATTATAAACCTACTTATTAATTATTATATGAATCATTGAATATTAGTGAAAATAAACATAGGATAGGGTTGAGCTTAGACGATCAATTGGGGTTTCTGTAGAGTGGAATCTTACATTTACTGAATTATCTGGAAATAATAAATGTTGACCATGTAATTCCATATAAATAGTCTATATTCGTTAAAATATTATCCATGGATTTAAAATAAATTAATCATAAAATTTAAAACAATAACTGATTTCATAATTATGGACTGAAAAATATCTAACAATTGAAACATATTATCAATGACTCGTTGAATGAATTATTATATAAATGGAAAAGGACTCTACCAAAAACCAAAGATAGTTGGTTTCATCAAGCATACTAATGACTCAAAGGGATAAGTAATTCTAGGACCCATAAATAATGTGATTACTCCAGTTAACTCATCATATTAATAACCAACACAACTTAGTCAAAATGCCCTTAAAATAAAAATTGGTCTGTATTGAAAGAACTGGAAAATGTAATATTAACATTTTCCCTAGTAAAACTGACCATAAACCATAAAAGAGAGAATAATGATATTATCATGGAATAATTTACCTAGTGAATTTTAATTCTAATAAAATGATGATATCATTATAAATATTAATACAAAAAATTATCTTTATAAACATTCTTATGGAAAATAACTTATTCACATTCGAAATTTACTTAGGAGAAAAAAATATTTAAAAAATACTTGTAAATAAATTTTGATTGAAACTATCTTCTTAATCATGTAATGAAATAACCAAATTAATTAGTGTTCATGATGGTAGGTAATTCATTGTATCCCATATATGTTGAGAAAATATTCTTTTCACACTATTCTACAAATGATAAAAAGTACATCATTTGGAAAATCTGAAGATGATTATCCTAATTGTTTTCATCAAGAAGAAAAAATGTGTTAAATTTATTTTATATGAAATTTGGATATTTTGAATATAATTTCATGAAAAAAACAAAAAATAATAAGGATATGTAATAAAATTATTTTTGAATGAAGAGAGCTACAAAGTCATCATTTAGTAAAACCATTCTCTCGTTCACTTTTTATACCAATGAAATGGAAAATGTTTGAATATTAGAAAATTACATGAATAACTATATGGGAATAAAATAAATTGTTTTCAATATTTATATATCCACTAATTCCATAAATAGATATTTAGTCATATAAAATTCTGAATAATATGTATAATTTGAAAAAACACATACCTCCTAATTGATTTCCTTCGTATGTAATCAATCCTATTGTATAATAATTATAGATTTACTATAAATATATTAAAAAACAATAATAATATATATAATATAATATATTATTCATTTATAATCCATTATTAACTGCTTATTCTAAATTGGTTATTAAAATCACTATTATGTTTGATAAATATTTTATCTTTTAAGAATATTTTGTTTAAGATGTTTTCATTCATATATTTTTGATAATGGAGACATAATCTCTTGAATAGTAACAGAGATATTAAATATATATATAAATATATTATAATTATTTATACTAATCAATAAATTATAGTGATATAAAAATAAATTTCATCAATTTTCGAGATGTTAGGACAGTTGTTTACAAAATCGTTGTTTTAATTATATATGGATTAAATGAATGAAAGGAAAATAGTATTTAAAATTTCAATATACAATGTTATATCATTTATATAATTATATTCATTAAATATATAAATATTACCATACAATAAAAAATTAAATGAGAAATGTTTCACATTGCATGTTGGTGGTAGTAGTCCAAAAAATACACATGAGTGATGATACCATTTTCAAAGAAATTAGAGGGTATAATGGAATTTGTGATATTATAATAATGGAACTATAGTTATTTCATATATATTATATATATTTGATAAATATATCATAATATCATTTCTTTCAAGTCTACTATGGAAACCAAATTACATATATTCATATGGCGGTATTATACAGAACAAATAGTCCACAATGGCCTTTTATTACCGGGGGAGAGGGAACAATTTGTATTTTTCATGTTAACAAATTATACCCCAATTTTCACAATAAAAAAGTCTCCAATAAGAAATTTCTCAAACCATAGAAGATATACAGTTGAATTATGGTTTACTAATAAATATTAAAAATCTAGTTTCTCATTATATCCCTTCTCATTTTTGTTTAACACACATTAAAAACATTTTTACCATAACCATTATAATTAATTATTACTATATTTATTATTCATTATTATGAAAAAATAAATTGAACATATTTTAAAATATATTTTTTTTGATTGTAAATATAGAATCCATTTCTCCAAACTCAACTCGTGGAAGTCAGAAAATTTAATTTAAAATTAAACTCACTTACATGATAGAAAATTCATTTTCCAAAGGAAACGTTTTCAAATGAATAAAATGTTTTTATATGAATATTTACATTTTAATTTATTAAAATGTCCTAAATATTATGAAATATAATACTATGGGACTAATTATTCTTAAAAAATAAAACAAAATAAAACTTGTAAATTCATTAAATGAAATGTCAGTTTTCAATAAAAAATCGATATTTTCAGTATTCATTGAGAATTATATCATTTATATAAATTCTAAAAAATTTATAACATGATAATTTTTTAACATATTATTAAAATATTATGTTCATTTTTTATTCTACATTTTCTAATAGTGGTAAATAATTATTTTACAACCACAGTTTAAAATGAGTTGATACAACTTTTAAGTGAATGCCTTTTTTAATGAAAAAATGGAATTTTTATATCCCATGACATGCATAAAAAGTAATAATTTTAATTGAATATATAAAATATATATTTAAATGAAAAAATGACTTAAAGTAAATAATTTTTATTATTAATAAAAAAATTCATTGGGCGCTTAAAAATATTTTTTCAATGAAAATTTTTTCTACTATGAAATGTTATTTATATTATTTATAATCAATAAATAATAAATTTATATATTTTATACATTTTTAATACATATCATTTTCATATTTTATTCATACATATTCATTCCATCCAATTTAATGGATAGGTTATTATGGTCACAGGTAAAAATAATTATTTATATAATGGTTCGTTTAGACTAGATTTTCTATATATAATAATATATCAAAGAGATTAAATTTATGTGAAATTATTTTATAAAATATGTGGGTTTCATGTTGAACGCCACATAAAAGTAATTTACCCTTAGAAATTCCATCACATTGATACAAACAAATATGGGTACATGGATATCATCACATCCCCATGTTCCCATATAGCTTCCTCAAATTGGTGGTTTATCCCAAAAACCCTGACCAAGACAGTGGAATGTTTTCACAGAACAATATCCTTTTGATCATGAATTTAAACTTTTTTCTCTTCATAATAAATATCATCATCCATCGTTATTACCTATGATTATAGTTCCTATGTAGGATAATATATGTACTTCCTAAAGATAGATACACGAAACACATTATGAACATGAGAGATGTTCGGTGTAAGTTCTAAATAATAAACAACAAACCTGATCCAAATATTAATATTTGGGGAAAAATATACCTAATGTTTATCATTCATTTCATCCTTAATATGATAAAATCCCCCCCCCCCCCCATAAATTAAAATAAACACATTTTCACCATCTTTGAACTCTAGATCACATCAACAATTATCAACATAAATTTTCTATTAAAAACAAGAATCCTTCCTATGTTTTTGAATAGATCTAAATTTTCTACCATTTAATCAACAAGATAAAGTCCCAATAATTTTTCCCCAATATTCATACCGTAAAATTGTCTTTATATACTTTTTTTCTATACGAGGCTTAATAACAATCAGTTTACTTCTCATATGAAAGTAATTATTTAATGTAATGTATCATAGATGAAGGGGATAATCCTAACAACCATTGAAATATATATAAAAAGACCTAAAAATACTCTATTTTTGTATTATTAATTTTTTTTAACCATATATTTGAGGATAAAATGTATTGAAAAAATGCATCTCTATATCAAAATCTTATCGAAGGCTTCACTATATATTCAAGGTAATCGTCACATCTTGATTTTATATAATAGAATGTGGTATTCCAATAAAACTTAACATTACATAAATTTATATAATACAATTATGATCAAGTTAAAATTATTTTAATGAGGGTAATGAAGTGTTATGACATTGTAATGTGATCAACTACAACCCATATAACATTATGTCTAATTGAAATCAGAGGGAGCACAATCATAAATTACATTGTTACGGTTTTCCATTTCAAATATGGTATTTGTAATGGTGGTAAATTCCCAATATAATTTTTAACACAACATTTTATAGATGGAAATCATATAAGATATATAAAAAATCCTTGACTTATCTCATCATTTTGACCAACTATAAATACTATTTAAAATTTCTATACATCATGGTACTTCAAGGATGAATAAGGAATGATGAACAATGGGCCTCATCCAATAGATCCTTAATTGGATATGTTATGTATGAAAAACATACATGGTCCATGAACCTTTTCGTCCCATAATAGTCATTATTAGATGTAGGAACATTTATTTCCTTAACCTAATTATCTTAATCATCCTTATATGCCTCTTTTATACTCACATGGATTGATGGATGATCATTCGATTGAGAATGATATGATTCTTCCCCTTATATTAAACGTTTAAAGACAATACATTACAAATATATAGATATCAGATATTTTTTTATCCCCACCATAGAAAATCTAGAATGGACCTTATAACATAGATCCTCAACCAACATTGTTTTTTTCAAATGGTGGGAATACATTATGAAATAAAAATATTTAATTTTCCCAAACAAGCAATTATTGAAACTATTCATCTATTTATGAGTGAACATATACTTTATAAAATTTTCATTCATATGTATATCACATCATTTTCGACTAAGATAGCACCTCTATAGTATTAATTACGTAATTACCACATTTAACATAAAATACTTGTTCGGTAAATTTGTCTTATGATAATTAAATTTTTATGTTGTGTAATATATCTTTATATTATTTTAGATTTGGGAATATGTCAATATATTATTTAATGAATCACTAATGATTATAAACACTTCACCACTATTGATTAATGTATGTAAAAGTGATGTAACTATTCTTCTCTTTATTTCCTTGAAAATTTCAACACAGTCATGTATATAAAATATAAGGGGTCCCTTTAAGGTTAGTATGGTGAGTGGGTTAGAAGTATATGATAAGAACTACAAAAAACGTGAATAATATTCCATTAAAACCAAAAAATCAATAGATATTTGTAAATTTGGAAGGTTTGTGACATTTATCAGAAACTCATATAAATTATGTTTCCACTGATATACCATCACAAGATATTGTATAACAGAAGAATTAGACATTATAAACCCAAAATTCACCCTTGGTAAATATTTTATATGAGTTTTCCTTCTTAACGGCATTAAACACAATTATTTAATGATCTTCAAGAAAATACTCACTTGTTGAATATATAAGAATACCATCAATTGAGACTACAATAAAGTTATTATGGTAATATTTAAAGATAATATTAATTTAATAGATGAACATATTAGGGGAATTTATAAGATAATATTGCATTAATATAAATTCACAATGTCTACAGATCAAACAATATATTTTCACAAAGTTGTATTAAATTTTATCCTTAAACTCAATGTAACAATATTGGATAATAATTCCATAAAATTGTAGACCTCGTTCAATTATTCAATGAAATAATTGATACAAGTTAGAGGATAATTGTTCTTGATAGCGATCCTTTTATGTTCTTCATATTTAATTTAAAGTTGTACTAATTCATATTTCATTAGAAAAACTAACATGTGAAATAAAATTTGTAAGACCCCAAGATTCTACGGCACATTTACCTATGAAAAATTCAATATCTTTCTTTGTACGCAATATCGAGATTCTATCACACCGCAACCAATCAAAAAAGCCGTTATGAATAGTAATACCCACTTTTTAAATTTTATAAATTTTTAAATTTCAAAAAGGGATCATTTTTTGGATTCGCAGTATCGAAATTATCATTGGGTTATGTTTTGGTATTTATTTTGAAGACTTTCACTTTTTTATGAATTGTGAAATTACTAAATTTTAATTAAAAACAAACATTTTAATTGAAATAATTATTAGTGTTAAATTATACATTTTAATGGGTTTTATAAATCATTATATTATATTTTTATCATTTAATATAAATTATTTCATTGGTGTAATCTCATGATTAAACTGGACATAAATAAATGACAATCTTATTATAGTTATTATTTAGAAAAACAAGATTTTTGTTTTGACAACGGGAATTAATTTCAAATCAATTTCTGCCACTTATATGTTTTTAATATGGAAAAAAAGTTTCTATATTTGGAAATATATGGCCAAATTGTGTAAATAGGTATCATTTATTTTTAGACATTTGGAATATTTACTTCAGTAAATATTTTATTTACAGTGTTTAAAGGAGTAAATCAAGTAAATATGTTTATAAAATAATATTATAATAATATTAATTTACCCTAACACATGTCCAAACCCTATTGGTTGATACAGTACCGACCATGGGAATCCTTGGGTTGATTTTGGGACCCCTTGTGGCCACATGGGAGAGATAGTGACATCTTATATTAAAAAATATAAAGTAAAGACAAAAATAACAAAAGAAAATATCTTTTAGTAATTTGTTTTTATTAGGATATATAACTGATATATTATACTAAAATATTCATTATTAAGATACAAACATTTTCTAACTTAGAAATTTTATTTATAAATTTTATTAATAAAATGAATATATTTATATGTGACAAAATAATGATGCAATATTTTCATTATTAATGAAAGAATCAAATAAATCATATTATAAAAACTAAAATAAAAGTAATATTAAAATTTTGATGCCATACTCAAATATTATAGGTGACTATGAGATATTAGGGTTGATTAAATGTATTTTTTTCTATGTAATGATGTTTTCAGGACTTTAACAAAAATCAATTTTTATATATTGTCAATATTGACAAAAATGAGTTTTTAAAACAAATAAAATATTATTGGATGTTATATTAATCCTACAAATATACGGTTTATCAAAAAAAGCTATATAATGATAGTTTTATCTTTAATTAAATCCTTGGGGTTTTCTTGAATGTTTATTATATGTTTATTAACCATATAATATAAATATTCATAGAGGCATGGTAAATTTCATACAATTTAAATATGAGATAAATCTAAAAGATAAGTTTACAATAGTGACCCAAACAATCTAAAACCTATTGTATGAGTGGTTTTCAACCCATACCCACCTTAGACTTTAAATAATTCATATTTGATCCATTATAAACCGAAAATATTTTTTATAAAATAATATTTTAATCATTTCCAAAGGTGCCCCTCACCCCTCTTATATATTGGAACATTCCCTTATCTAAAATTATATCATTCAAAGAAATTTGGTTCGGCCAACCCCTGAAAATATATCTTCTAAATAGTACTACATTAATCCTAGTGGCCAACCATTAGTCAGAAATCCATCCTAAGGAGCCATGTTGATCAAATCAAAACAAAGAATCCGAAGAAGAGATAAATATTTCATCACCTCTTTCATGTTTTTTTCTTCTTCCACTTATTCGTTCCTTGTTGTTTCCATTATTAAATAATAATTATAGTACCTTCTATATACTAGGATTTTATTATAAATATGTCACAATCATATTAATTATTATATTCAGGCTTTGAATGACATGTCATCATACGTTCATACGTATGGCATACCGTCACCTTGTCATAGTGTAGTTGTTATTCAGTACATTATTACATGGATGGGTATGATAATGATGTATAATTGATGTCAATAAAGAATAAAACATTATAATGATTCTTTATATATGATATACCATCCAATTGTATAATATTTTTATATCAAAAGAATGATATTGTCGCTCGTTCGTAAATATGGATTACCATGTCCACGAAGATGATGAGATTCATTCTCCATCGTATCCATTCAAGACATATTTTCATTTGATGATTAAAAATATTTTTTAAAGACTTAATATCATTCTTAATATGAATAAGATACATCCTATCCATAACAAAAATTACTTACATAACAAATCATATAAAGGAAAACGAATCAGTTAACACGTGAAATGACGATAATACTAGAATATTATTTACAAAGCAATATTAAAAGAACATATAGGTTATGATATTAATGTATATGGTTCTTTTATAATTAAATAACAATTATTTGAAAGTTATACATAAGTTTAACCTCCCATTGACCAAATAAAAATACAAGGTAAGGGTTAATTTCACAATATCTTTATTATATGAGGTTGTTTTTACGTAAGTATCTACTAGGACCGCTTTATAATCCACATCCATGATTCATAAAAATATATTTCATAAAATTTTAAATATTAACTATAATATTTTATAAATTCAATTATACCCTTATTTGAACATGTATTTTTTTAAATACATCTTTCATTTGTTTTCTAAAAAAGGTACTTTACGACCTTTTTAACAAAATTAAGGTAAGAATATCTTTTTTTAACTTATACGTCGATTGCAGTTATTCCCCACCGTTATAACATCGTAAAAGCATCCCTTAAAATCTTATAATAATAAATTAAAAATATATTTTTTCTTTTATAATTATGTATCCTTAAATGATTTCAAAAAAAGAAAGGGATATTTCTCTCAAATAGTCTTGATTTTATCTATTTTAACATCCATTGATGGATTTTATACTTGTTTGAAGTCTATTAATTATGAAAAAAATATTCCATATTGTATTGAAGTTTTAGTGATATGTTTGACTATTGATGTGTTATTTTTATATCAATCTTGGTTTATGGATAATGTACTAACATTTCGTATGCTAGTTTTAATATGAATGTTTATGTTATATTTAATCCTATTCATATCAGAAATGTATTTGACTTAGAAAGTGATGGGTGGATCTTAATAAAGATTATTGATGTATGTGAAGGTCTCATGAGAACACTAGACGTAGAATTGGCTGAGGGCTTTCCCAATTTGTGATATGTTTTTGGTTGAGGCTTTAATCATTTTTAGACATCTTGGCCAAGACCGTGGAATAAAAATTCAGAATCTCCGACATTATACATTCCCTCATTATGAATATAATATTGATTGTTCATGTCGTTATTATACTAGTTGAATATTCATGATTATGTTTTATTATGGAATTATTTACTCATCTCATTCTTTACCAAAAAAAAATTCATGTTTATTATTGGTGAAGGCGTGTTTTTTATATTATTCATCATTCTTATTATTTATGTTGTCTTCGGCAATATTTCTTACCATTAATGGGCGTTTGAGCTCACCCCTTTCTTATGTTTCGTTTTCCCATTATATTAGTGAGTTAGTTATTAGTGACTTGCAGGAATAATCTTAGTGGCATGGATGTTTTTCATGGAATAAATTAATGTTGTCTTTATTTTCAAGATGTAAAGTTGAACTTATGTATGAATCTTGTTTCCAATAATACTCAAATGATTGGTATTTCGGGACATGATTTCCTTGTGACCATGCTAATGTTATGTAATAATTCATAGAATCTAGGTATCTAGGGTCAGGGTGTTACAGTTGGTATCAAAGGAAGATTAATATAATCATTGGAAACTAGATTTATACAAACTCATATTAGAGAACATGTCCCTAAGATAGACTTGGAGGATTTGTATAGAAGATCTTCCAAGAATTTTGGTATTGTAGAAATTTTGTGAGATTTCCAAACAATACATTCCTATCTGGATATGAGCAGGTAGAGGTGGATCTGGCACATATGTACATAGGTGTAAAACCCAAAAACAACACTTTGAGCTAGAATCAAACGGGAACTGGAGCACGACAACGGACCTTACTGCACACATGGTTACGACAATACTTGGGGATGTGTGTAGAATAATTATCATTTTATTTACAAACCATTGTGAAGGTATTGTCAATATATACATCCTCAAAGAAGATATTTTTATGATTATAGATTATATCCATAAAGTGTTCAATTTATGATCAGTATTTTACATGTTTGGATTTATCTATTGTGATTCATAAAATAATCTAGTGTATTCCATTTATTATAAATGTCACCTAGTGTATAAAATGAAAACCGTATCAATACACATAATCCATGAAGGGATTTACCTTCTACTCATGATAAATATAGTGGACCTGGTGATACAACTGGTGCTAACCATCTTATCACCATACTGGTACAACTAACACCAATTATGAATAACTATATTTCCCGTATGGAGCACCCTAATAAAAAACGTGGAGGATCAATGTTAATATGCTTCCTAAGGAAACATCCAAAAACAATAAATGGCAGTAAAAATCCATTAGTAGCTGATCAATGGATAAATTCCTTATAGAAAATATTTCACTCTTTGGGGAGTAGTGAAAGAGAAATATTGGTCATGGCAGTTTATCACCACACTAGAGATGCTGATCAATGGTGGTCATTGATTCAAAACACAAAGGAAGAAGAAAATGTGTGTAGTATGGAATTGAGGGAGTTTAAAAAACTTTTCATAGAAAAATAATTTCCCTGTGACCATATAGCGGATATGGAAAGGAAATTTCTATGTCTGAGGAAAAAGGTGGATGATAATGTTGCAACATATGAGGCAAACATTATGAGATTAGAAAGTCATGCTACAGATTATATACATAACCCAAGATGTAAATTGACCATTTAATTGATTCGTTAAAACCATTTCTCTATCGAGAATTAGTATCACAGTCCTTCACATCGTACGAAGATATTGCCTCGTGTGCTATCAAGATAGAAAATGAATTATCTAAGTCTTACAACATTAAAGAAAATCAAGGGAAGAAGAGATATGTTGAACACTCTTGAAAAGGAAATAAGGAAACATGGAAGAAGAGAAGAATTGAATTTCCACCATGTGATAATTGTGGAATAAAGCACCCTACTGCCTTTCTAAAATGAAAAGGAGTATACTACAAATTTAGACAGAAATGACATCTTTTTGGTGACTTTAAGGGAATGAAATACGTTATTATTGTTCAATGCTACAATTCCATGGAGATGAGACATTATATGAATGAATTCTCTATTCTTTAGAGTAACATACCTCAAAAAAGGCCAAGGGATCCATGCCCAGACTATGCGACCACTACTACTGAGGAAGAAGCTCCGAAGGACTTGGTGGCAGGTAATTTAATGGTTTCCTCATGTTTAGCCAATGCTTTATTTGATTTTGGATCATTGCATTATTTCATATCTTCCATGTTTCTATGAAAATTATATATTTCGAATTTTATTTAACAAGGGGGTTGTCAGTAACAACTTTTTATGGAAGCATTATTAGAACAATTTTTTTTGAATCTGTTCCCATTAGGGTATATAAATGTTATTGATCTGCTGATCTCATCATCATACCCATGATTGAATTTGAAAAAATCCTTCTAATGTATTGTCTTTCAGACCATGATGAAAAAATTTATTGTAATAAGAATGAGGTTTCAATTTTCGACGATGATAAAGAGTACCTTATCTTTAGAGAAGAAACATCACCTCCTCATTTTTAACAAGACCCACCCCTAATAGCACAACTATATTCAATTATTTGGGATAAAGAGAACGAAATAACTATGGGTCAGGAAAGGAATGTTCAAATAGAGGATGTACTTATTGTGCGAGAATATGTTGATGTGTTTCTAGAAGATTTACTTGGACATCCTCTAGAACAATAAATTATGTTTTCCATTGATTTAATTCCTGGTTCAATGCTCATATCTAAGACCCCTTATAGAGTGGCCATTCTAGAAATAGTGGAACTAAAGAAACAACTAGAGGAACTACGTAATAATGGAATTTTTTCCCCATATTTTCCCTATGAGGATCCCATGTTCTTTTTGTTAAGAAAAAATATAGATCTATGAGGTTGTGAATTGACTACAGGGAGATCAATGCTATAACAACAATAAACAAGTATCCACTACATCACAATGATTATTTATTATAACAACTTAATGGACATTAATATTTTTCAATGATTGAACTTCGATCTGGATATCCTCAGTTGTGTGTGATAAAGGAAGACATTCCAAAAAAGAATTCAAACTAGGTACGGGCATTAAGAGTTTACAGTAATGCCTTTTCGATTGACTAAATCACCATTTGTTTTCATGGATCTAATGAAAAGTGTTTTCAAGGAATATCTTGATGAATTTGTGGTGGTATTTATTGATGATATCACGATATACACCAAAGGAAAGGAGTATCATGAAAATCACTTCTGCACCATTCTGAAAACCCTCAAAAGAATTGAATTATACGGGAAGTTTAGCAAGTTTGAATTTTGGCTGTAAAAGAATGGGTTTCTCGGCCATATTGTTTCTAAGGATTGAATATATATTGAACCATATAAGACAATGGCAGTCTAATAATGTCTAACACCATCAAATATAACTGAGTTTCGTATTTTTATTGTTTTAGCATCTTATTATCGTAGTTTTGTCCAGAATGTTTCTCTATTGGCTAACCCATTAATGATGCTCACAAGTAAAGGGGTTAAATTTGTTTGGACAATGGAGTGTGACGAATGTTTCTATAAATTTAAGAGAAGATTAATCAATGATCATATTTGACTCTACGATCAAGGAATAACGGGTTTGTTATTTAAAGTAACGCCTCAAACAAAGGACATGGTTGTGTCCTTATGCATAATGATTGAGTTATTCCCTATACATCCCAATAACTGAACAATCATGAGAAAAAATATGATACTCATGATCTTGAGTTAACAGTTGTAATCATTGCTTTTAAGATATGGATACATTATCTCTATGGTGATAAATATGAGATATATATAGATCACAAGAGTTTTTAGTATATTTTCTCACTGAATGAACTCAACATGAGGCAAAGGAGATGGCTTGAACTACTCAAGTATTTTTATTTCATAATACACTACCACATAGAAGATGGAGACTACTAATTTTGTGTTAATATGTATAGTTTTTCAACAAGTGAATGATGTAAGGAAACAACCTAGAGGAGTCATGAAACCTCTTCCCATACCTAAGTGGAAATGAGATAATATTGCGATGAAATTTATCATTGGACTACCAAAGACTCTTAGAATGAATAATGAAATATGGGTCATTATTGATCGTATTACCTAGTCAGCAATTTTTATTTCTATAAGAGAATATTTACTACTTGAAAATTTAGCATGATTGAATATTAATGATGTTGTAAGTCTTCATGGAGTACCCCTATTGATTTTTTTTTATCGTGATCCATGTTTTACATCAAGATTTTGGAAAAGTCCTCAGAAATCCCGGGATACTGAACTTCATTTGATCACTGCCTACAACCATCAAACCGATGAACAATCAGAACAGACCATTCAAACCATATAAGACATGTTGAGATCTTCCTCACATTACATTCAAGGTATGTGGGATCAATATTAACCTCTAATAGATTTTTCTTATAACAATACTTCTCATTCAAGTATTTAGATGGAACCATATGAAGCGTTATATGGAAAGAGATGTCCCACACCAACCTGTTAGGATGATGTTAGTGAAAGAAAACTTGTAGGCTCTGAACGTGTGAAAGAAACTATAGAGAAGGTTATGATTATCCAAACCCACATCATAACATCTCAATGTAGGCAGAAGTGAAATATTGATAATAGAAGTAAGGATTTGAAATTTCTTGTAAGAGATCATGATTTCTTGAAGGTATCTCAATGGGAGGGATTAATAATATTCAGTAAGATAGGAAAAATATGTCCCAAGTACATCAGACCTTTTGAAATTCAAGAACGAATTGGGATTGTAGCTTACCGTTTGGCAATGTCGCCACATCTCTCCAATGTTCATGATGTATTCCACATATCATTTTTGAGAAAATACATTTCTAACCCAACACATGTGCTCACCATTGAGGAATTAGAAATGGAACCTGATCTATCTTATTGAAAAGAGCCTGTCGTGATTCTTGAAAAAAATGAACAAGTGTTGAGAAACCGGATGACTCCTCTTCTAAAAGTTCTATGGAGAAACCATAAAATGGAAGAGGTAATCTGGTAACCCGAGGAACTTATGATGAAGAACCACCCGAATATTTTTATCAAGTAATATTATAGAAATTTCAATGATTAAATTATTTGAATGAGGAGATAATGTAACACCCCATGAATCTACGATATGTTTCCCTTTGAATAAAAAATTAGCTTGCATTGTACACAACTTCAAGATTCTAACACAATGCGACCAATCAAACTAGTTGTTTTGAATAGTAATACCCATTTTTTTAATTTTAATAATTTATATAATTCATAGTTAACATCATTTTTGGATTCAGAATGTTGAAATTTTCTTAGTGTGGTGTGTCATAATTTTTTAGAAAACATTAAATTTTTGATGAATAGTGAAATTACTAAATTTTAATTAAAACCCACTTTTTCAATTAAAATAATTTATAGTGCTAAATTATTCATTTGAATGGTATTTATGAATAATTATATTATTTTTTAATAATTTAATATAATTTATGTCATTGGATGTATTCTCACTATGAAACTAGGCATAAACAAGTGTCAATCTTTAGATAGTTATTATTATATAAAAACACGTTTTTTTGTTTTAACACGAGAAAATAATT
The DNA here is from genome assembly GCA_963277665.1 of Viscum album. Lineage (NCBI taxonomy): Eukaryota > Viridiplantae > Streptophyta > Magnoliopsida > Santalales > Viscaceae > Viscum > Viscum album. Next base: position 1,685,839,368 of record OY728163.1, on the reverse strand, counting down.
TTATATTAATTTCTGCTACTTATGTGTTTTGAATTAGGAAAAATGGATTCCTTATTTGGAATTAGGAGGTCCAAATTGTGTAAATAGATATATTTTATTTTTATACATTAGAAATATTTACTTGAGTTAATATTTTATTTACCATGGTTAAAGGGGTAAATCCAGAAAATAAGGTTAAAAAACAATATTATAATATTATTAAATTACCTTAAGACAAGTACTAACCCCGCAGGTTGTTACATGTCTGATCATGGGCATCCATGGGTCGATTTTAGGATCCCATGGAGCCACTTGGGAGTTATAATGACATTTTATTTAAATAATCTAATGTAAAGACAAAAATAACAAAAGAAAATATCTTTTAGTAAAACAATTTTTATATGAGGTTATATAGTTGATATACTTGACTAAAATTATTAATTTGAAATATAAAAATATTTAATACTTAATGATATTTTATTTATTATTTTTAGACATAATATATATATTTATATATTTATATATGTCACAATAATGATGTAGTATTTTCCTTATTAATGAAATAATAAAATAAATGATATTATAAAAACTAAAAGAAAAATTATATGAATGTTTTGATGCCATACAAAATTTTGATAGTTTTATATGAAATTTTAGGGTTGATAAAATATATTTAGTTTGAAGTATTGAAGTAGTTAAGACTTTATCAAAAGTCAATTATTAAATAATGTCAAAATTGAAATAATTGATTTTTTAAAACAAATACAATATTATTTATAGATATAATAATCCAAAAATATAATGATCAGAAAAAATACATATGTAATGATATTTGTATCATTAATAAACTACTTGGGGTTTTCATGTATGTTTATAGTAAATTCATTAACCATATAATATAAAAATACAAAGAGGCATCGTAAATGTCAGACTATTTAACTAAGAGTTAAATCTAAAAGATAAGGTTACAATAGTTATCCAAACCTGTCTAAAACCTATTGGATAAGTCTTTTTAGACCCCTACCCACCTTAGCATTTAAATAATTCATTTCATATCCATTTCAAACCAAAAAAATATTTTATTACAAAATAATTATTCAATCTTTTCCAAAGATGCCCCTCACCCCTCTTATAAAAGGGAACTTTCCCTTCTCAAATATTCACATCATCATAGCCATTTGGTTCAACCAAACTTTGCCCCAATATCCTCTCCAATGTCCTACCTTTATACTAGAGGCCCTACTTTAGTAATAAATCCAACATATGGAGGCCTTTTGATCAAATCAAACGGAAGAACCCGAAGTGGAGGTAAATATTTCATCACCTCTGTCACGTTTTTTCTTCTCCCAAATTTTCTTTCTATGTTGTTTCCATTATAAAATAATAAATCTATAATATTATATATACAGTGATGTTATTATAAATATGTTTCAACCATATTCATTATTATATCCATCTGTTGGGTGACATGTCACCATACGTGCATACGTATTACTTACCGTCCCCACGGTGTGGTGTAGTTGTTATTCAATACATTATTATTTTTATGGGTATAATAATGATGTGTAATTGATGTAAAAAATAAATATAACATAATAATTATTCTTTATATATGATATAACATCAATTTATATTTTATTTTAATATCAATAGAATGATATTATAGCCTGTACGTACGTATGGATTACCGTCTCCATGAACACGATGAGATTCATTCCCCATCGTAACCATTAAACCCTAATTTTCTTTTGATGATTGAAAATAATGTTAAAAGACTTAATATCACTCTGAATATAAATAAGCTACATCATATACATAACAATCATTACCTACATAACAATGCATATAAAGGAAAACGAATCAGTTAACACCCGAAATGACGATAATACTAATATATTAGTAACAATGAAATATTAAAATATCATATATGATATCATATTAATGTATATGATTCTTTTATAAATTAATATCAATTATTTCAACTTTATGTAGGAGTTTAACCTACCCTCGACCAAAGAAAAAATACAAGATAAGGGTTAATTTCACAATCTTTTTTATTATCTAAGGTTGTTTTTACTTAAGTATCTATTAGGACCTCTTGATCATCAACATCCATATTTCTTAAAAATGCATTTCAATTTTTTTTATTATTTAATAAAAAATGGATTAAAGTCATTTATACACTTATTTGAACTTGTATTTTTTGAAATGAATCTTTCAGCTGTTTTCCAAACAAGGAACTTTACAACCTTTTCGACAAAATTAATGTAAGAATGTCTTTTTTAACTTATACAGTGGGTATAGTTATTCTTCGCTATTATAACATCGTCAAAGCTTCCCATATAAGCTTATAATAATATTTTCAAAATTAATGTTTTCTTTTATAATTATGTAACTTTAAATGATTTCAAAAAAGTAGGAGATATTTCTATCCAATAGTTTTGATTTCATCTATGTCAAAATACTTTGATGGGTTTTATAATTGTTTGAAGTTGATTCATTAGGATACAAATCATCCATATTATTTTGATGGTTTTGTGATATGATTGACTATGGGTGTTTAATTTTAATACCATTCATGGTTTATGGTTATGGTATTTAGATTTTGTATGCTATTTTTAATACGAATGTTTTTATTATATTTTTTCTTTTTCATATGTGGAATGAATTGGACTTAGTATGTGACAGGAGGAGCCCTCTATAGCTCCTCAATGAAATGGTAGGTCTCATGAGAAAAGTAAACATGGAATTGGCTGAGGCCTTTCCTAGTTTGATATATTTTTTTGGTTGAGGCCTTGATCATTTTTATACACCTTGGCCGAGGACATGAAAAAATGTTTCAGAATATCTAGAATTATACATTCCCTCCTTATGAAAATAATATTGATCATTCATGTGGTCGTTCGACTATTAGAATTCCCATGATTATGTTTTATTATGGTATTATTTACTCATCTCTTATTCCTACCATAAAATTGTTCATGTTTACTATTATTAAAGGAATGTGTTTTCAATTATTCATCATGCTTAATATTTATGTCATTTTCTGTTATATTGCATACCCTTATTGAGCATTTGAGCTCACCCATTTCTTATGTTTCATTTTCCCATGATATGAAGAAGTTATTTATGAGTGACATGCATACATAGTCTCGAAGCCTCAGATGTTTCGAATGGAATAAATTAGTGTTGTTTTTATTTTCAAGTTGTAATGAGGAACTTTTGTATGAATCATGTTACCAATAATAATAAACGGATCGGTATTTTGGGACATTATTTATTTGTGATCATTCCATTATTACGTAATAATTCTCCAACTCTAGGTAACTAGGGTCAGGGCATTACAAAATGAGATGCACTTGGATAAATAATTCCTAATACAATATTATTCTATTTAGTGTTCATTAATTCTTGTAACTCAATAATGGTAATTCGATATGGAGTATTCAAAATAGTTGTAATATAAATTTTGAATTATATTGATAATTCAACATCACCATTTAGTATAATAATATGAAACTCTTTTTGAAAGGCATTGAAAAAATAAAATAAGATTGAAATATATTCGATTTCATATTTTTCCAAAACATATTAGTAAAAATTCCCTTTAAATATAATTCAATACACACATAGTGTATGTGATTTCAATCAAAGGTTTATTTGTATTATCACATGGGGAAAAAATAAATGGTCAAATCTATATTTCAAATGTGACTTCCCTTCTTCCTAAATTTTTGTGGGATTTATTTATTGAAAACATATCTATTAATATGATAACATAAAATATGAATATACAGGGAATAAATATATTTTTAAGAACCACATTCTCACATTCATCAATTTGATTAGAATAATAAACATGAGATGTGATAATTATACCATTACGGGGATTCAATAATAAATAATATATAATTTCTCAGGATAGGAATTAATATTGATTGAGAATTTTCCTTTTATAAATAAATTCACATGACTAAGCTCAATTAGGATACTACAAAAATTTATCATGTCTATAAATGCATCAACTTCATCATTCTATATTCATTCCATATATTGAGTGGATCTTCTAAATAATGGTATACAATAGATAATATCATTACTTTATGATCTGTAATTTATAATCTCTATCTAAGTGAAGAACATAAAAAATATTAAAATGTTTTCTCATAACTAATTTCATTATCTTAATGTTTGTTTATATAAAAACAATTTCATTTTCATTTTTTTAATCCATCCTAATTTTTGTAATGAAAATACTTATTAACTGATGAATATTATCTATGAATTTCAACACAGTTGTGTACAGATTCACATTGTCATGCACCATGTGGAGATCTCATCAAATCCCAATGTTTCCTTTTCAGGGTTATTGCATCTACGTACATATGTTATAGATTAATATTCACTAATAGTATCTAAATAGTGATGTATTTCTTTGAAATACATAAAATATCTACCATTCCAAAAAAATAATAAATTTATCTAATACGTTGACTTATCCTCAATGTCATTAATAATTTAATCTTCATTTATCTATGTTTTCCTAAACATAGTTACCAAGGTTTTTACAGAACATCATCTGATAACTACTCTAAATACCCTAAACCCAGTAGAACAAAGTTAGTAATAACCTTATTATATTTCCATAAAATATAAATAATGTCATCTTAATAGATCATGTATCTTATTTGTATTCACAAACTACATACTTACGTATATGTAACATTACATTTGAAAACCAAATGTAACGCACAATATTTTATTTGGGATCATCGTTATTTCCTCCAAAATAACCCTTTTTGTCAATATTAATTCATATCAGGGAAGTGTAGGGTAAATAAACATTATTAATTGCAGATCTAATAAGTTTATTAAGAGTATGTTGACAATGGATTGTAATAAGGAATTAGTAATATGGGAAAATAAATGATTATCAAATAATGGAATATAAATTATCACATGAGATAGAAACATATCTATGGATATCATTATAAATCACAAAATCACATGTAATTATTAAAATTCTTACATAATGATGGAATTATTACTTCCAGAAACTAAAACATACCATTGATGATATATTCCATGAAATCGAACAAAAATGGGTAAGACCTTGAAAGAAATACCCAAACTAGATTATCTAATGAGACCTACTAATTCAACTAGTGCTATGATATTTAATCCCCCTACAACAACATATTAAGTACAGTAAATTCATTATATGAATAATCAATACATCTAAATAAAAAAAAATAAAAAAAATATCAATATTGTATGAACGATCATATAAAATATTAGTACTTTCCCTATTAGAACTATTATAAACCATCAAAATAAAGAATAAGGATTGAATGGGTTAATCATAATCTTAGTGAATAATAATAAGAATACATTTTTTATTTTATTATTAAATAAAAATACCAAAAAAAATTACCTATTTTTTTATGTAAATCAACATTTAAATTTTGAAAATAAATTTTAAAAACAAAAAATTTATAAAATCCTGGTGAATACATTTTATTTTCAATGAACCATGATAGAATCTCAAAGATACATCGATAAAATTAGTGGTCATGATATAGTTTGATTCATTATTTTCCATATATGTTAATAATTAATTCACATCACACTATTATAAAATATGTTAAAAAGAACATCATTCATAAAATTTAAATATTTTTACTTTTAAAAAATTATATTAAAAGCCATTCTTCAGTTAAAACATAATCCCATAATCATTTTGGAGAATATAAAAAAATCATGAAATTTTTCAACACAATATGGATATGAAAGAAATTTAATATTTTTAATGTGTGAAATAATGTCATATTTTACATAAAAATATTTTCTAATTTGTTTTAAGAACCATATAGACAGAAAATGGTTCCATTATTTGAAGTGCTCTTGAATAACCAGAAATGAAAAAATTAAATTGGTTTCAATATAAAGATATAAAATAATTCAAGGAATTTTTAATTAAAGATAATTTTTTTTTAATAATAATAATATTTTGAAATAAACCCTTATCTCATGTCTGATTTACATCATACATTTCGGAATGCAATGTTAATATCTATTTTGTTTTATTGTATGTTTTTGTTCAATAGATGTTATCCATAAAATATGATCCCAATTTCATTATATCCATAATTATAACTATGATATAAGTATAATATACTTATTTAAATATATATTTAGTGTAATTGATAATATTAATATATATAAAGATGAATTACATAATTCATGGAGAAGATAAACCATATGTACACAAAAATGATCCTTCAATTTTTTAATAGAAGAAATGAATGAATGATAAAACTTATTTCAAAATTTCAAAAATTAAATTATATGATATATATTCCCTAAATGTATCCATTTTACCAAATATGAACAAATATGATGAAAAATTAATCACATAGCTTCTTAGAGGTGATAGTCCACATGTATACATGAGTGATGTTATCATTTTCAATGGATTAGTTGGTAAGAAATAACATGTGATATTATAATTCAATATTTATATTAATTTAATATTGATAATATAAATATAGTAAATGCATTATTATATTCTTGGTTTTGAGGATGTTATTGAAAATTAATGACATCAATCAATGGGGTTGAAGTCCGTTATCAAAATGATCGAAAGATTAAATTTCAATTTGATGGAAAAGAAGGTGATTATAGGCCATTCCATTAACACAAAAACATATCAGTATATCATTTATAAAATACTTTTTATTTAATTATATTTATGGATTATTGGAAGGATGATGATCAATAAATAAAAAACACTCAGTTATGAATGATGCATGTTCTATAGAAAACCACTCTTGGTTAGCACCAAAAAGATTCATAGGAAGGATTCATAAAAAAAGGAATATAGGTAGTTTGGATATAAATAATTATTGAATTTTGGTTGATTTTTCCCAAACCAAATGGGTCATTATTTTTGGATTATTGAATATCAAGGGCTTCGAGTTATATTTGGTGGGACAGACATGGTATTTTTAGAAATAATGAATTATACCCATGTTTTTTACAAGATAAAATGATTAAAAAGGTCCAATATCAAATTATAGAATATATATGGAATAAATATTTTTTTCAATAGAAATTATCATATTTTTAGGCACCAATAACAATTATATTTTTATTTTAAACCCGCGATAGACTTATTTTGACATTAACAACAATAATTAATATTTATTAGATTTTCTATTAATTAGGAAAAAAATTAAAAATTTTATATATTTTTTAATAAATATGATTAAAAATATGGAATCCATTTTTCATATTTAATTCACTTATGTATTAAAATTTTACATAAAATTAAACTTTTAGACACGATGAATAAATTATTTTCGAAAGGAAATGTTTAAAAAAATATAAATATATTTTATGTGAAAATGAATGTAGAATTGATTAAAATTACCAAAATTAGGTAAATTTATTCTAATTTTACTAATTCTACTTTTAAATAAATCATAAATTAAAATTTAACATTAAAATGTTAAAAAATATAATTTTCAATAAAAATTATTTATTTTTCATATCTCATTGCAAATTTAATCATTTTAAAAATTCTCATAATTTCAGTGTAGGAAAATTTTAACCTTATTATTTAAACAATTATGTACATTTTTGTGAATATATAAATAAATGTGTTAAAAATTAATTTTAAAATAAATGTGAAAGATGAAGAAAACTATTTTTTATATGAATACAATTTATAGGGAAAATATTAAAGTTATTCATTCCCAATGCATGTAAAAAATATTATATGAATATAAAATTAATTAAATGAATCTAAACTATAAAAATAACTATAAAAAATTAAAAAATATTAATGAATATAATTTTCTGATACCCAATTACATCAAATGAATGAAATGAGTTTTTTTCAAAAAAAATGTTTCATTTATATTTAAATTATAGTAATTTTTATTTTTAACTAATTGATAACTCGTGAATATATTTTACAGATGTGAAATCCATATATGTTTATTATTTTAGTTATTAATATTAATTTATAAAAATTTGATGGATAAGTTATAATTTTTGTGTTTGGATAATATTATTTATATCGATATTCATTTAATATTTGGTTTTTCTATATGACAAGTTATTAATGATATTAAATTCATATAAAAAATTTTAATAAAATTTCACGTTTTTACAAAAAAAAAAGAAAAAAATTAATGAAAAAATATAAATTTTAGACATTTTATAGGAAAAATATTTTATATTGTCATATAATTAATTACATGATAGTAAAATATATGCCCTTACTTTATATGATTTATAGTGAACATGGTAGACTCATAAAAAACCCATTACTATTATCATAGAATCTAATATGACTTATTTGTTTCAAAAGGTAGAGCCATATGGTATACAAAGAAGTTGGACTACCAGGCTAATTCTTATACATCAGAAATAAATTATCAATATTTTTACATAAATATTAAGATATTAATAGTGTATTTTAGTATTCAGTAGGTAGATTGTGTTTTAAACTAAATATTTTTAATGAAACATGAATTATATTTCATATCTGACACATCATGTGTTTGATTGATATTATTAAACCCCTGGTTTTCTTGTTTACATATTTTTTAATAAATAAAATTCTTTTAATATATTATGTTGCAAAAAACATCATGCCTAAAAAATAGTGATATACTATAAATTATTAAAATTACTATTAAAATAGTAATTTTACTATAATAAATAGTAATGTGGAAAATAGAATAGTAATCTCACCTATGATTGTCTAAATAAAATTAATGTATCCTATATTTTAAAATATGACAAATATATAATATAATAAGTAAATAAATGTTTTAAAAATGATAAATTAAAAATTGGTATTTTGGTAAAACATTAATTTTATTTAAAACATAACAATTAATAATATAATTTGAAGGAAAATTTATTTTCCGCATTTAGATTTAATGAATAATAAATTTTTTCTTATAATTAGAAGATAATTTTATGATCCATTAATAAAATTTTCAATGTGTTGTAAAAGCGGTTATAATATTAATATATGTATTTTTTTAATAAGATATTATTTCAAATAGAAAAAAAAAATCTAATATATAGTATTTTTTTCCGAAAAATAGAGTCCATTAATTCAACCTACTCATTGAAAATTATTAAATTCAAATTTTTGTGATTTTTTTAAAATTGAAAATTTTTAGTGAACAGGGTAATATAATAATTTACGTTATTTAGCATTTGATGAAAAATACATGAATTTTTTGGGATATTCATGATGTAAGAATAAAGTATTTATTACTCACATGCACTGTGTATTTTATTTAGTCTCAATTGTCATCAATATATATATTCTTGATCCAAAATAATAAATAAATAACAAAAATTATAATAAAACACCCCTATCCTCCAATATAAATATTACCCCCAACACCACTTCTCCTCACACATTTGAAGGCCTGATGTTTATTTATATTCTATCCAATTCCACTTAAAACCTAGCAGCCATATCAATTAGATTCCGGTTACTGTATAACTCCAAATCCATGTTCTATACGGAGATTCTCAATGATAATAAATTCAAGTGGTAAAATCATCATTCGTTCCATTAAAATTTATTTTAATTTCTTTTATTTTCTTATCCTTTACTTAGGTCCTATATCAAAACATACATGGTTACTGAAGGATCTAAAATATATATTTTTTATTTTTTTAATGGAATATCCAACATAAAAATCCTTATCCTCTACATTTTATTTTAAAAATGAGAGAATCATTCGTGATATGTTGAATTAGCATCATCAGAAATGATGCATTTTCATTTTCTATTACCCCATCAGGGTTGGTCATAAAAATGTAATTATTGGTGAATAATATTATAGTATACATATTATTTTTTATTTAATTTTTTTAACTATTATATATATATATAATATCAATTTATAGAACAAAACTAGTTTTCAATGACTGAAAAAACACCAAAATAACATAAATGGTAATTAAAAATTTATTATATGATGAATCATCCCCATATTTGTAAAAAAAATGATATATATATATATATATGTGTCCGTTAATTGTTTTTTATGTTCATTAATAACATATAATTTCAAAGTGGGATAATTATTCTTATTTTAAATGACCTTTCATAAAATTAAACAAGTGAACCAATTATGAAAACCAGGGAATCAAACACTCCTATATAAAAACATTTAATCTTATAACACATAAAAATCCTAAAATTAACCTAATAAACTTTTCCAAAATAAAATTAATTTTTAAAAAGGTTATGAATTAATATATTAATGAATCAAATTTTCTTTTTACAGGATAGAACAGATAGTGCAGAATGCTTTCTAACATATGTTAAGAAACATCGTGTAATTCTTCATTACATTGAGACTTGATTGATATTATAAATATAATAATTTAATGATGTGTATATACATCTTATATGAGATCATTTTCCATTTTATATTATATTACTAATAAATAAAAATATTTCCTTGAAAATATCAATTATTATTGTCTTAGTCATATATCATTTTTAAATACGATGTTCACTCTCAATATTGTTTTAACTGGGGAAATATTGATAAAACTGTATCCTCTAATCAATCTAAATAATTTGATATGGAATATTTTTTATAAATTAAATCTATGTATGAAATACTATTTTGATATGTAGTTATGGGTGTGGTACCATATTATATAGCCTGTCGATTCATCGACATATCCAATTAGAAAAAAAATTAGTGAAAAAACCTTCCTGTTTGATTACAAATAAAATCAAATTGATTTCGAAACACATAATTCATACATCTTGATTTTATATTGGTTCATGTCACAAATACATGAATTCCAACAATTTATTTAATTCTATAGGAAGTACTTATTTATTACATTCTATGATATTATCACAATGAAAAAATTAATGTCGGTATTTTAATTTCTAGTTTACTGATGGCATGTGTTTTTAGAATATTCACTTTTATATAATGATTTTGACATTCTTAATTTTAAACAAAGAATATTTATTCATATATCCCATACGTATAACTTGAATTGACACAATTTTTTCTGTTATTATTTTATCAAGTCTATAATTTAATTACCTTTTTACGATTTAATTTATTACATGTACTTATGTATTATATTTTATTTTCTATTTTCAATGTAAAATGGGATCAGTATATCTATCTCGTTCATCAAGAACACTAAACTATCTGATCCTTGGTAATAGGACCTCTTATATCTATTCCTTTGTAATAAAATAAACATTGAATATGGGTTATCGGGGTCATCATTATTACATAAAAATTGTTAATTTCTTACACATAGAAAATATAAAGAAAAATATTCTACAAAAGTATTGAAAAAATCCAACTATGTTTTTTTATTTTGTAATATATTACTATTATTTTGAATGAATATTTCACTATTAAATAAAGACAATAACTTTCATTCATATTTTCCACAACATTAATGGAATTTATATATGATTGATTCCTATATATATCAAGTTAATTGTATATTTTTTTCCTAAATTAACATGAAACTTAATGTGTCTTTTATCAGTTGTAATTATGTGACACTATTTTTGAATAAAAATTTATTTTTTCAATTAAATATTATATATTCAATTATACAAATGATATCATGTGTCATTTGGTTTATGTAAAAATCTTACACAAATTTTTTTAATTATTTTTCAAAACATTAAATATAATCATAGTGTGTTTTCATGGGATTGACTACGTGACATGCGTATTGAACTAAAATGTCAATTTTAAATGAAAAAACACATTTTCTATCATAGAATCCACATAATGTTTTAGATTGAATTTAATTTGATTCATTCATATTCAAAATTAATTATAGATATTTTTTCAAATATATTAAGTCAATATGAGTTTGTTTTAATGGATTTGAGTGTCTACTTCTTATATTGAACAAAAATTTCATTCTGAAGTGAGAACGTATAAATTTAGTCATAACTACCAAACTATTTTTCATATCAATATTTGATTCAATCATATATATTGAAAACGAATTATGGATTTTTTTTACAAATGTATTAAGGGTGAGAGTGCATTGTATTGATATTTACAATTTAACACATGTTTGGAAATCAAATGTTAGTTTTAACTATAAATATACACATTCTGTTGCACTGGGAAAATCATGTGTTATATTGATGTGTGATTAATTACTACACATAAATAATTGACAAATAATCCATTTCATAAAATATGAATAATTATTTTATATATTTCAAGGTTGTGAATATTTGATACATGTTTTGAACCGAAATGTAATTTTAAAATGAAAAAATGCACTTTAAATAATTTTTTTATAATGTATTTTGAATTGAAATATTTTTATTTAATACACCTAAAATATTAATCCTGGATCATTTCATAATGAATGAGTACAATTGAATGATTTTTTATTACTTTATTTAATGTGAAGCAGTTTATGAGATAAAATGATACTTTTATACTAAAACCTAAAATATTAGTTGAAAAATATTAATAATTTTTCTGATAGATTTATGGTTGATTAAATCATGACATAAATGAATAAATAATAATTTTACAAATATATCAGGAAAATAATAGATTATTTTTCAATTTTTGAGTATGTGATATTTTTTGAACTAAAATATAACTTCTAAATAAAAAAGATATTTATATCATACAAGTCATATTTCATGTAATATTGATGAAAAAATATTTATTCAACTTGAAAAAAAATGTATAGATATCATTTTGAGATTTTTAGGGTAATCAAAGAACGTATTATCAGTTTTGGGTACATGGTTCACCATTTTAACTAAAATGTCAATTTAAAATTTAAAAATGCACATTTAGTTGAACTGATCACAGAATGTGTTATTTTAACATGTTCTTGATATATATAAATAATAAATTAATTATTTAAAGTTTTCATAAATAATCAAGTAAAATTTACTGTGATAGTGTTTTTACTACATGAGACACCATTGGAACTAAAATATCATTTTAAATAATAAAAAAATACTTTTAGTTATACACGACACACCTTGTGTTTTTAGGGAATTTTATTAGTTTTGAAACTTAAAAAAGTAACATGGATCATCATGAAAAAGATTGAATATTATTAACGAATGTTAGACTCAAAATTTATTCATTTAAAGGAATTCTTAGGCTAAAAACAATTAGACTTTCTGGAGGGGAGTTGGTTGATAATTCTATAATTACCCCTAATGGGCAATGAAATGTTTATAAGTGAAACATTCCTACCAATTCAACTGTGAAGATAACATTAAATTTATCCAAATAGTATCATCCTTTTTGAAGGATTCATGGCGAGTTTTTTCTCAAATAATTATAGACTTATGAAGGGATAAATATTCGGTCACTTATAATTATGGGTCGTTCATAAAGGCCAAAATACATTACTCATTTGTCCCACATTATGAGTTGACGTGAATTTTTATTCTAAACGTAAATTTATTTTACCCTTTAATGTATTTTTCTTAATATGGTGTCGCTAATTACTATATTTAACAAATCAATCATCTGCTAGAGTCATAAATAAAAAAGCAGATTAAGAAAATATATTTGTTCACTATGAAATTAAGAAATGAAAATGTAATGGAAATAATATTTTCATGATATATAAAATTTTTATAACAACATGAAATATACCCCAAAAATAAAAAATTAACCTACTTAGACTTTTGAATATTTGTACTATCAACACTCCCAATAGTACTGGGAAAAAAATTTGACTACTAAATATTTTTAGATATATTGGTTATTTTTCATAGAAATAACCATTCAATATTTTTTCGTATATTGATTTAATATGATATATTTTATAAATTTAAAAATATAATAACGAAAATTATTTCAATTTTTCTATTGGATATATAATAATCAATAAAAAAATATAATTAATCTTTTTAAGTGTATGACTTAATTTTGTAATATTTTAAAGTATCACCAAACACATATTTGTATCTAGACGTCCATAGGCTTCACATGTTCATAGGTATTCTTATTACCATGATTTTTATGACATTTTAACTCTAGATTATCAAAATAAATTTACATTGATGTATAATATAATATAAATTACATGATATTTACTTATAAATTATTGAATGTTGTGTATTAAAAATTTATAAATAACTTATTGCATGGTTATATTTTAATAAAATATATTTCTTTTATATATAATTTAATCCCTTGGATCATGGAATTTTTTTAAAATGAGCATCCTTAAATTACAAAAAATAAAACTAGATTAGTAATGAAAAAATTTTAAAATAAATTTAATGATTAAATTTTTATGTTTAAACACTACATTATACGTACTAATTAGTGTCTATTTAAAATAAATTTCATTTTATAAATTTCACCATTTCATAAAATTGAAGGTTATTTAATTGAAATTTTTTCTATAAATTTTATATAAGAACTAAGGAGTTTAAATGTTTCATGAAATTATTTTACATTCATATATTTGTGATATATACAATAGAATAAAATATGAAAATTATTTAATTATAATATATATTATTTATAATATATGAAAAAATATAAAATTTTAGATTATATATATATTAAAAAATGATCTTCATAGCCATTCTTGCTTGATAATTTTTTACACTCACAAGACAAATCATGTATGTAATGTCCCCTTTAAACATTTGTTCATCAAAATCATTGAACATTGTAATATTATCTTTATATTTTTTATTCTTATGAACATGTAATTTTTAAAAATTATACATATTAATTATGCGGATAAAGTTATAATGGGAAGGTCTTATGGATTAATTGGCTCCTCATGTATATATTTTTTGTTTTGAATATATGTTTCCACTTATTTTTAACTATTTATAATTACATTCCTAAGTTGAAATATTTTTTCATTAATTGTTAATTGTTATTCATAAAAATAATATATGAAATAAAATATCTCATTATCATCATGTGTCTTTATATGATTAAATGGATACCCTTTGAATATTCAAACTATATATTTATTTATGAAAACATCTAACTCATTAAGAAGAATAAGTCTATTGAGGCTCTTGTCAAGAGATAAATGAATCCCTACTATCACATTAACTATTACATGTTTTATATTTTGTGGAGTATAAACGTGTTTATTCATCACTATACCCTTATAAATAATTAGATGAATGGAACCTTTTAGATTTAAATCTTTTCTAATTTGAGTATTTATAATTTTATTAAAATAGAAAATTCTTTATTTTTTTAAAAAAATTATCAAAAAAATATATGAAAAAATCAATTATCCTAGTTCTTGAAGGCCATTTAGGGGAATTGATAACCTTATATCATATGGTTAATTCTCCATTTTGTTTACGTTGTTATATTGTGTCTTCTACATGATTGTTTCAGATAAACCATTCAAACATAGATGAAGGAAGATTAACTTTTTCAACTAGATCATGTTTTTAACCTCTATGACATCCATTTTCATATACCTACAACTATGTATGTTTTTTTCTAAAAATATTCTCAACATTATTTTATAAAACGTATTTTTATAACACATCCATTTTTTGTTCCACATAAAATGCACTAAAATGTGTTATTAATTAGGTGTAACGATTAATATTAATTATTTCTAAACTATAAAAAATATTGGAAAATAATCCATCATTATTATATAATATTTATTTATTTTAGAAAAAACTATATTAATTCATATATACACTTGTTTCACATAGTTTTTTTAATCTGAAAAAACATTTTCCCTTTTTATCTACATGATCTCCCTTCAATAAAAAATTATGTATGATGGAAGTGGAATTGGATTCTATTTAATCAATTTTTACATGTACATAGTAAATTAATTATGTTTTTTATTTAAAAATAAATATATTTTTTCAAATGATATAATATGTATAAAATTTTTTCTAGTTAAAATTTCCCCAAAATTTATTTATTATAGGGGTTTGTTGGTTTCGATTTATAATACATATTTTCATCACTAATATTACATATTTATATTAAAATTTTAGATGGTTGGGGGGTATAAGTTAAAAACAATATGTTTATAATGATGATTTGAAAGAATTTATTCAAAGGATCATTGTTCCTTTTAAATAATAGTTAATATTAATTTTAGTTGATAATAATATAATATTAATGTTCTATTTAAGATATTGTGAAGGGTAAATTGATGTTTCTTTGTTTTATTTTTTTATAAAATAGAAAAATATTTCAAAATGTTACCTTATTTTGTTGAAATAAAATTTTCATCCATGTAGGAACTACATTGTTCCACATATCATAATAAAACTGGACTTGGTGGTTTCAATTGGCTGTCCTCAAGTATTATTCAGTATCTAGATTTGGTATCTCACTTCAGTCAATGGATACCCTTAATGGAATCAAAACATAGGATATTTTTTAATTTAGGGGTTCTTCAATAATATGTGGCTATCATTTTTCACATACCATAGAATATTTGTATTCATTTTCCACATAATGTGGATACGGTTTCACCTTGGACTAGTTCATCATGGTTCTCTAATAATGGTTCTTTAAAAAAAATTCATTTCGATATATGGTTTTCAGATGAATCTTTAGGCCACTAACAATACAATGTGGGTAAGTTTCACCTGACTACCTATTCTTTCACAAAACCCCTCAAATCTCAAATTTAATATAAAAACATTGGGTAGTTACCTATTTATTTAATGAACTACAAAATAAATTATTTATCCCATCACACCCCACAAATTTGTTAGGACATAACATTCAATTCTCCAGGAGGAGTATTTCTAAAATGTGGATCAATATGTATTTTGATACCATGAATCAGTTCATTTTAATTCATATAAATATTTTCATTATTACTTGAATATGTTGGGTATTTCCCAATTATAATATCAGCGATACACTATTGAGAAAATAATTGTGATCATGGAGTTCTAGATTTTGATGTTTAGGTGTTGGGTAATGGTTATGAAGGGAAATGAGTGTCATTGTGAGATGGTCAAGGTCCCCTGATATTGATTGATTGGAATGTTTCAACAACGTTTTATTATAGTTATATTACTAGAATATATTACTCTACCAAGGGGGATTTCCAATATATTCTTACCAAATTTTATGCCGGTTTCTTAATGTTGGTGGAGTTTTTTAATATGTTTGGACATTTCTGTTCATAAGAAATATTCTAAAGAATGTTTATCTTATTTATCATAATTTATGAAAATAATAATGTTATATAAAAAATATCATTACATTTATAATAATTTCTTATAATTATATAGCGATACAAGGGTACATGACTTAGTTCATTAAATATTACATTTACCAATGTTTTCACATGGTAAAAAATTATCTAAAAATGGGCACAAATATTCATTTGACAAAAAATATTAAAAAAATGACTTCCCTTTAGTTTTATAAATTTTCTCAAGAACATGAGTTAGAAAATCTCAAGATATTTGAATTAAATAAAATTTTGGATACATTAATTTTTTAGGTGAATAATGGTATACTGAAAAGAATAATTATATTTGATAGAAAAAAATATCAAACAATGATTTTCCTAACATGAGTTTTATTATATGTGGTTTTGGTTATCCAATATTATTATTTTTTATGAAAAATATGTTCTAGTGTTATGGAATTATGATGTATGTGTTGGGTTTTTTTAGAATATTACCAATAATAAGATAGATGATAATGTGAAAAATTGGATGATTCTCAAGAAGTTAATTAGAAAAAAACCATCATAAAAACCAAACATCGTATGGATTTATTTGTATAAAACCCCTCAAAAAAAGTTTTAGTTGAATATTATTTGATGGATGATTATAAATGAAGTCATCCTAAAAAGAGTTTTACGAAATCTAATGGATATATTATTTCATATGAGTAGTTTTTTAATATTATAAACCTAGTCGTCTGATGGATGGATTTTCATAATGCCCATCATATGTAAAAAGTATAATTTGGTGAAAATCATCAAAAACAAATTTCGAGGAAAACATCAGGCCATGAAATAAGAAATTTTGATTGAGGATCATTCTATAGAATGTACAACATGGGATATTTCCATCATGATTACAAATACCATCATACATATAAAATCTATGGGTGACATTTTATGATGTAATGCATCAGAATATTGATGTCTTGGGAAGAAGTTATAAAAAATGTTCGTACCAATTTTTGTAAGATCATTTGAATATGTATCACTTTATTAAAAAAGTATATAGAGCATTTGACTATTTTATTTATAGGAATGATGTTTTTTAATGTATTTTTATTTGGGAATGATTTCAAATGAAATATAATGTGACGATGGAGAGTTGATCATTCGACATCCATAAAACTCAAAAATTATATTTTGATTCATTTATGAAAATAATGTTCATTAAAGATAATTAATGATAATTTTAATGAAATTAAATGATGGAATTGGTTTCTATATATTCCATGAATTATAATAAATAATCTTGATGGCCAGATTAAAATGTAAAAACTGATTTGAGCATGGTATTTGGATATCAGGTTTTATTATTGGGAAATTAGCTTGGTTTTCCGACATGTTATCCCTCAAATATTTTAACAAAAATTTGTGATTGAACAATTTACATGTATACTATTAATTTGTGTGAAAAATCATAAGTGATACTGATTTGGTTTCATATACAGACACTAGATAAACTATTGGAATACATTGCATTAAAAAGGGATGTTTCCAAACAACGAATCTCTTCATGAAGAAGAAGAGAATATGGATAACTAAGAGGAATGTATTTATTATGGGTAATATTTATATCTCACTAGAAAACTATTATATCATTTGAAATCAAAGTAATTATGAATTATAACGATTTAGTGTTTTTGAGATGCCACATAATAATATTTTTAGATGAACTTTTCAGAAGACCTTTAATGAAATATAGTAAAAGAATAAAGAGGTCCTTAATAACTAATTTACAAGAGGATGATGGTTTATTACAAGAATAAAAAACTGATTTTTGTAAAATTAAACTAGTTACAACATTATAATAATTTTATTAATGGTTTTTATAGTTCTCATACAATATTTATTATACATTATTCTTTATAGAAATCACATGCACAATTATTTTGATCATTTTGAAGCCCATATGTATGTATATTAAATTATTAATACAAAAAAATAAAAGTATATTATATATTGGATTGTGTGGTATTGTTTTATTTGAAAACCAAATAAATAATTATTTTCTCTTATTTAGTAGTGCACCTTGTAAATACACGTAATCATGTGATTGTGTTTGAATTATTGCTTTAAATAAATTTGTAACTCTTTAAAAGTATGTGAAAGGAATTTCATGGGTATAGAGAAATTTAAATATTAAAAAAGATCAATGTTTTAACCCTCCCACTCTCAGTGGTCACATTAGTCTTTTTAAATGGTATCATAGAAAACTTTTCCATTTTTTACTACATTCTAATATATGATTAATATAAAAATTTCTATGTATATTTATAATTCAATAAATTGTAAGGGGATTATATTTTTCAAAAAAAATAACTATCTTATCTGGATATATAGAATAAATTCATTTTATATGTCTCACGGTTATGAAGTTTTTGAGGATATAAAAAATGGTCTATCTCATAGTGTTGATAAATTCCCTCTAACATCTGATAATAATTTTTTTAGAATCATTGGTGATAAAAAAATTCCTATATTTTCTTTAATCTTTAAAAGTATGTTTCTTATTTTTAAAGAAGTTAGATCACCTAGATTAATTTTGGATAAGTATAAAAAATGTATGAAGAAAATATGAATTAATGAAATATATATTACAAATATAGAGGCTGAATTATGGATATCTCGAAATGGTTGATTATGAATCTATTGGTAAATTATTACAAGGTCAAATGGGATTAAAAGAACCATAAGGTGTCTTAGTGAGATTATGGAAGATTCCACCATTTTTTAAAAGAATATATAAATTATTTTTGAAAAGTTTGACTCAAAATATTCATCATTAGAAGATATATATCCAAAAAATCTATCCATAGAGGATTTAAATAGTACTCTTTTAAGGTATGAAATGAGATGATAGAATGTTATAAAAATAAAACAATTATGATAGAGAAATTTTAATTAATGATTCCAATAAATATATATATATTTTATTGAAGTTGATAATGTTAGTGATTGAAACACCGATTTTCAGAGAGATATAATTTAAAAGAATTTATTTTATTCTTTTATAAAAATGAGAAAATTTATTGAATAAATAAAATATTTGATTTATTAACAAAATAATTTATCGCTTGATATATAAAACTATTAAATGAATATTTTATTCAAGAAAAGAAAGATAAATAAACTGGTAGAGATGAAAATATTTTATATTATGATTTAAAAAATTAATAGATAAAAATTTTGATTTAAAATGGAAAATATAGAAATTATCTAAATCCCAATTGAGATGAATTTGGACTAAAAGTGATGAAGATCATAATAATTAAAATGATGATTATAACATTAGTGATGACGCTTCTGAAAAAAAATATTTTAAAATTGAATTATAAAATGTAAATTTTATATAAACGTAGTAGTTAAAAAAGAAGAATAGTTTCAGTTGGTCTTTATACTATAAATAGTGTTTAAATATTTTATTTAAATTTTTAGATGACCTGAAATAGTGATGAAAAATTGTACAAGGGAAATCCAATAAAAAAATCTAGCAATAGGTCAAAAAAATCATGTTTATAAGAGAGATAAATAATCTAATGAATATTTTTAATTTGAACGAAAACTTGGATTTTTCTATTGCAATAATATATAAGATAATGGAAAATGAGTTAGAACCGAGTAAAAAACATTGAATAACTAAGAAAAGAAATTACATATTCCAAAAATAGTCATCGAAGTTGGAAAAGGTTCTAATTTTAAAAGAAATAATAATAATCACCCCATGTAATCCAAAATAGATGAAAAGAAATATTTTTCTATTCATTATAGTAATAATTTTGATAAAATAATTAATTTTATGAAAAAATTGAAATATCTGATGGTTATAACAGTTCTACGTATAAGTTTCTTTTAATAATAGATATTCTTTTTCTTTGGAAAATAATTTTATATTGATGAATACAATCTCAAAATATAAATAAAACATTTTGATATTACATAGGTTGATAATGGAATGTAATAATGTTGATGAAGAGATATTACACAACTCCAAACAATAATGAATTTTCAGGGGAAAATATTTCTTCTTTGATCACTACATGTTTTTTAATGTATTTTTACATACACAAAATATGTTTTGTTTAATGAAAAATATTTCAATAATCTTAAGGGGTAGTAGAAGAATGTTGGGGTGGTGGGATTCAACTCACTCAGTGAAGAAAACAGAGAATGATTCATTTATAATTTAGCATAGATTACAACCTTTTAAAAATTAATGTGAATGATGAGATAAACTTAAAATATTGAAAAATGTTTTATTTTTAGGTTATAGGCACAAATACATGAATATAAGAATTAAAAAATCCATATAGGAAGAAAGGAAAAAAATACATTTTTATTGGAACTTTTCTCATTTCTATAAAAGGAGAATAACCATAGATTTTTCATAATGTGTGTTCTTCACACATGAAATGAGATTTGAATCTATTGAAGAATGTGAATAATTTTATTGAAGGATCGGGGAAATTTGAAAATTATTGTTCACATATAATAAAAAGTAGTGGATCTTCCATTATAGGTAAAGAAATGATTAAATTAAAAAATATATTTTATTTTTGTTATGGTGAAAAAAAACTTATTTGTTTTTCCTAACAATTCGAGGGAGTTAATAACATTTTTTATGCAATATAGTGATTTTTTTAAAATAATAGATTGTGGGAATGTAGCTATCTGTTTCAAATAAACAATTTAAAAAATTTTAAATGTTGGTCGTGTGGAAATTTTATTCTATCTTAACATTGTTGATGAAATTTTTCTCTGGCATAAAAAGATGGGCTAAATGTCTTGAAGCGATAAGATGATTTTAACAAATAGTGATAATATTCATGATGTTTAAAACATGATAGGAATAAGATATTTATGTTTATCTATTATATAGAAAGGACATATTAAAAAATAAATATATATGAATGTTGAGATTAATCCAACTCAAAGCTTAGAGAAAATACATTTTTATATTTTTGTACTGATGATTAAATAATAAACACAAAGAGAAAATAATTTATTTTATTTTATTGGTCACATTACTCAAATTACAATAAATATATTTTTCAAACATAAAACAGAGGCTCTATCAATGATTGATAATTTTATGATATGTTCAGAGAAATAATATCAATACTCTATGTAGATTTAATGAACATATAACAATGGTGAGTATAAAAATGAATAGTTTATAGATTATCATGTAAAACATGAAATTAATCACGAGTTTTGTGAACCATTCACAATAAAGTAGATTGGTGATACGAATATAAAGAAAAAATATCTACTGTAATTGGGGTGAATAGTGTTGATTGTGCATAATAATGATCATTATTTTTGATGGTAGACTAGTATTTTATATATGGAATTGATCTTAATAATGAACGAATTAATTTATGCCTCTATAATAAAGTTTACATAATAAAACTCTATTATTGAATCACCTAATGGTTTTTCTTAGACCATAAATTATAAAACTAGAATTTGTAAATCTTGGAAAGTTTGAGTAGAAAGGCATTGATGGTATCTTCCTTCGCTATGATACTTATCATATATGATAGATATGGTTTACGAAATAATATGTAAAAATATTTTATTCTAAAAATGAATGGTCCTTGAAAAATATAATAAATAATTTATAAAAACATATGAAAAGGTAGAATATGAGGTTGATGGATAGCTTATAGGTGAGAAAAGTGATAAATTTATTAAAAATGATTATTATGGGTCGGTTATTTCTAGTGATGGGGAATGAACTATATATCTCATCCATTGTTCAAAAACTTTTTGGATGTTCATAACATAAATGGAGACTAACTAAATCAAGTCCAAACTAGAATAAAATAAATTTTTGTGTTGCATATTTCCCAAAACTCAAAAAATGATCCAAATATGTAAATAAATCCATTTAGTAATAAGAGTGGATCAATTCAGTTAATGAAGAGATGTAATAAATTCATAATAATTATGTATTGGATCTGGTACATAATCCAAATAATAGTGATTTAATTTTTACATATAGTTTGTTTGGTAACAATTTGATTGAATATGGTGAAGTTAGCAAAAATAATGAGTGACTAATATGAAAAGGTTACTAAAAAATTTTGGAATTCATTTTCATGAGGCTTTATCTTTAGTTGAATTGATATAAGCAATCATAATATTTCTTTTTACCACAAAACAATTAGGTTATAAATATTTTCAAATGTATGTATAGTAATTTTTCATAATGTGTAACTTGATGAAAATGTTTATATTAAACAACCACAAGGATTTTTTATTTGAAATAATGACTTTTATGTGTGTGTTTTGAGGATGGATTTATATGGTTCAAAAAAGTCAATGAGATATTTTTATTAGTAATAAGATACCAATATGTGGAAATTTTACTTCTATAATATAATAGTTGATAATAATATATATATATATATAACAAAATCAAATGATTTTCATCTATATGACTATTTTGTTGATGAAGTTATCCATTCTGAAAATGATTAATAAACTTTTGAAAAAAAATTTAATGAGATAAATATTTTATTGGAAGAGTGAATGCTTGTATAAATGACATATATTATTTGTTTACAAATTCCAATGAAGAATAATGTTATGTTATTTTCTTAAGATGAATACTAATTATCATGAATGGAATTTTTGAAAGGATGTTTTAAAACTAATTTCTATAAATTTAATTTGTGGTAAAGTTGTTTTTATAAATTGAGATGGTGAGTGTGTTTATCATAATTAATTTTGGATGTTGGTTTCATGTTTCTATGACTTCAACATTCAATAATAGTTATTCAATATGTTTTTATTTTTTAAAAAAAATTCCACGTCCCCCAATGAAACTAATCAATTGGATAGAAAATAATTATTAATATACCAAAAAAGAAACTTATTATTTTTGAATGAAATATATCATCTGTCACGACCCGTCCTTGGGGCCCGTGTCGTGACTACCCTAAGCCCGCCTTCCATAGGCCAGGGGCTGGCGACTAGCACCAAGGCGTAAATCCCAGTAAAAGGAAAGTCATTGCCTTTGTAAAGTAAACAAGAACCACAGAGTAAGCAAGCGGAAAAGTAAACACTAAGTAAGAACAGAGTACAACTGAAAGTGCTGAAGAGTAAATGGGCCAGTATACAAACTGAAACTGAATGTAAAGTACAACTCGAAAGGGAAAACTACAACTGTAAAGTGAAAGCAGCTACACCGAGCTGTCCACTGGAAATCCCACATGAAGGGTGGGTACAGATAGCTCCACTGCTCCTCGGGTCCCGCCGTCTGCTCCGGGCACGTCCCGCCCAGTGGTCCACCTCCAGGTACCATTCTGCTCTGCAAGACTCAGCCACGATCAACGTTTTCCGTCGTCTGCAACCAACACAGCGTAGTGCGGGCATAGCCCGTGTAGGGGTGAGTATAAGATACTCAGTAGGGACCCCGAGACACCTGAAGGTCTCCCAAAATCGACAATGGATAAACCAAAAAGGAAGATACAATCACGAAGTAACAACTGACACTGCTTAGGTATATGCCCATACATATACCTAAGTCATCAATTCCAATATGCTCCAACCTCCGAGCCCAAGTACAACTCAGTCCACATAGGAAAGTATACGTATTCCACACAGGAAAACAAAACGAAATCCACACAGGATAGCACAACACAATCCACACAGGAAAGAAACAGGATTCAGCTCACACAGGTATACATCCTCGGATAAGGATAAAGATGATCACTGATCCATCTAAGTCGTCGGACCCACGAAGGATCGATAGGTAACTAACCCCTGCAATGACCCACACAGGATCGGGCCCACATAGGAGCTGTAGGCGCTGGTTCACACAGGACCGCTGAGCGCAGACCCACACAGGATCGGACCCACACAGGATCGGGCCCACACAGGACCTGTAGCACTGATCTACGTAGGATCGCTGAGTGTTGTAGTCGCCGTCGAATCCACCAAGGATCTCTGTACTGCGGTCCTCGCAGTCACAGTAGCAGCAGCAGTAGCAGTAGCAGTCACAGTCGCAGTCGATGCCAGCTCTAGGGTTCCCGCACAGAACAAGCTCGTTCGGGAGGGTCCGCTACATGAGCCGAGAGGCTGATACATCAACTATCACTATGTCCAGAGTTGATGTATCCAAAAGTTCAATATCGTCAACAGGAACTCAACGCAATAGACGGCGCGTCGATCAGACGCCCGGTCTGAGAGTTATTGGCTTTTTCGTCCAAGGGGCCCGATTGGTTTTTAAGGCAAAACCAACCCAACCGTACTCCACCTGCATCCAAACCTCGGACGGAGTAAGCCAAAAGATCTGTCTCACTAAGAGAAACACAACAAAGCTGACGGCACGTCAATCAGACGTCTGTTGCTCAAGATATGAGCGTTTCCGCTCCGAGGGCCCGGTTGGTTTCGTGTACGAACCAACCCGTCCGAACTCAAATTATTCCGAAACCTTGAGTGTGATATACCGAAACGACTGTCTCGATCCAAGGATCACACCGCCGCTGACGGTGCGTCGTTTGGAGATCCGTAGCCCAAGTTATGGGCATTTGAATCCAAACCGCTCGGTAAGGGGGGTTTCGGGCCCGGGCCGTCCCGGCCCGAGACCCCCCGGATGGCCCGAACCGGGTCGACCCACCCCGGACAGGGTCGTCCCGGCCCGGCGCGACCAGGCCTGGCGAATCGGCCAGGCGCGCCTGTTCGGCGCAAGGAAGCGCGCTGGGCGCGCTGCCAGCTCGGCCGAAGGCCGAGCTTGTTGGAAACGGGGGGGCCGCCTGCCCCCCTTTGTGAAACCGGCCCCCCTCATTATGGGGGGCCAATTAAACACCTGGGGGAATTTAATTCCCCCGTTTTTCACCATCCCTGCTGGCCCGACTTGGCCGGCCGGCTCCTTCTCAACAGGACCGGCAAGGGCCGGTCCTCCTCCATCTTCCGGCACCGGCGGCCCGGCTGGCCGCCAGTCAACACGTCACACCGCGGCCCGGAACCGGCCGTGGCCTTCGTCGTCCGGCGCGGTGCGACGGCACCGCGCCCCTCCGCCGTGGACCTGCTCCGGCCGCGGCGCATTCGGTTTCCTTCGACGCGGCGCGACGACATCACGTTCATGATAATCTTTCCACGGCGCGGCGCGACGGCGCCGCGCAATAATTGTCGAAAGATATCTGCATGGTGTGACGGCACCACTCCATCACGTTTCATCCGCAAGAAACATTCAAGAACATAGGAGGGGGGGTTTGGTCGTGTTTGTGCGGTCCCCCCCCTCTCATTAGACGATAGCACATAATCATTTAACCTCAAGATTGTCATGCTAGAACCAAGAATGATAATAAATAAATTAAACAACAACAAACCCCTACCTCGGTTTCCAGAACGATGTTCGTCAACGACCCGCGGATGACGAGCATCGCGGTGGTCGGCGTCGCGGAAAAAGGACGTCGATGGCGTGAAGCGAAGATTCGAAGCTCTTTGACAGCGATTTCGTCGCGGGAAACCGTCGCGGAAGAGATGACGCGGAAGGAGACGTCGTCGGTGTCTCGGGTATGGCATCGAGGAAGACGGTTCCCGAGAACGTGGCGTTCTTCGTCGATGTCCGAAAGTTCTTCACGTTCTTCTTCAAAGTTTGAAGAAGAAGAAGGATGCTCCAAAATTATCTCAAGGTGGCTAGAGAATTCTAACCAAAAAATATAAGCTAAAGTCTTATTTTATTTACATAACCAAACCATTTTGAAATTCAACGGTCTGAAATTAAACAACTCAACCCATTTAATAACCCAAGTTGTCAAGATCATTAAAAGAGTAGTTAAAGGGAGTTAAAAGAAAGAAGGTGAAGTGTTAGGGTTCGTGTGGGCCCCACCATACTTAATCCTCTCAAGGGAGGTTAAGTGGATGTGGGTCCCACCCCTAACTCCCTTTGGGAGAAGTTAACCAACAAGTTAAAAATAAAATGTGTTTCTACATTTTATTTAACTTCTTTTAATTTTTTCCCAAAACTAACATTCATTCCGCAAAAAACGCAACCTCGGGAAAGATCTCCTTAAGTGAATATCAGCGCTGCGAGTTCATCGGTGTCCTTGGATTTCAATTCCGAGCATTGTATCAAAAGTTAGAAATTCCCGCTCGTTCGTTCACTGAATGTACCCGAGCCAATCTTCGGAAATTTATTCCGGGCACACCGGGCCTCGGAATCAGGTGCCGTCAGAATCCGCGTTCGTGTAAAATTACAATGAAAATTAAGAAAAAATTTCCCTCGAATTTTTCGGGTCTTTACATTACTCCCACCTCAGGGCTTTACGTCCCTGTAAAGATACATCAAAAACTATGGAAACAAATGAGGGTACTGAGCACGCATCTGAGCCACCCGCTCCCAAGTGCTCTCCTGGAGATTCCAATGCTTCCATCTGATGCGCACTAGAGGAATCGACCGTCCACGTAGGACCCGCTCCTATCGATCCTCTATCTCCACCGGGTCCTCTGTAAAAGTTTCCGCATCATCAACGTCAAGCTCTCCATCGTCAATGATGTGTGTCGGGTCGTGAACGTATCTCTTCAGCTGAGATACGTGGAAGACGTCGTGCACTCGGTGCAACTGAGGTGGTAGAGACAAGCGATAAGCCACCTTGCCAATCCTGCTGAGGACCTGGAAGGGTCTGATGAAGCGTGGAGATAACTTGCCGCCTCGGCCAAATCTCTGTATACCATGTCGAGGTGAGACCCGCAAGAAGACGTGGTCACCATCCTCGAACTCTAGTGGCCTCCGCCTCCTGTAAGCGTATGAATTATGTCGGCTCTGAGCTGTCCTCATCCGCTCTTGGATGACCTGGACCTTCTCTGTCGTGTCCTAGACCATCTCCGGTCCCACAAGTGCTGACTACCCAGGGTATGTCCAGCACAAAGAAGATCTACAAGGTCCGCCGTACAACGCCTTGTACGATGCCATCCCGATGGTGGAGTGGTAGTTGTTGTTGTACGCAAACTCCACCAAGGGTAGGTGGTCCTCCCAGCTGCGACCAAAGTTGAGGACACATGCGCGGAGCATGTCCTCGAGAGTCTGAATGGTCCTCTCTGTCTGACCATCCGTCTGAGGGTGAAAGGCTTTGCTCAGGCGTAGCTGCGTCCCAAACGCCTCCTGTAACCCCTTCCAAATCCGGGAAGTAAAGCGAGCATCTCGATCGGAGACGATATATGATGGCACACCGTGGAGCTGCACAATCTCCTGAACGCAGAGACGTCCCAAGCTCCTCACTGAGCCCTGATCTCTGATGGGTAAGAAGTGTGCCGACTTGGTGAGTCGGTCAACAATCACCCAAATGGAGTCGTGAACTCTGGAAGTGCGTGGAAGTCTAGTCACGAAGTCCATATATATACCGTCCCACATCCACTACGGAACCTCCAAGGGCTGTACCAAGCCTGCTGGTACCTGATGCTCTGCCTTCACCTGCAGGCAGGTGAGGCATCGAGAAACGAACTTTGCCACATCCTTCTTCATGCCCGGCCACCAGTGCTGTCATCTGAGATCATGGTACATCTTCGCCACTCCACGATGTACCGCCAAAGGAGAAGTGTGAAACTCTCTTAGAACCTCATCTCGCAAAGAGAATGGTACCATGGTACGTCCTCTGAAAAGGATGTCGTGCTCTGCTCCAAGTGAGAAACAATCAGGTGCCTGTCCCGAGGATATCTATGCACGCCGTGTCTCACAGTCAGCGTCCTCACGTTGTACCTCTCTGACCTGCTGCAGTAGTGGAGGGGTGATTGTGAGAGACTGGAGAAAGGCTTCTCCATCTCTATCCACGAAGGATATCTACAAAGAGGCTAGCTGCTCCGTCACCTCCTCGAGTAGCTGAATACCCGTCCTCCTGCTGAGGGCATCGGCTACTACGTTCCCCTTCCCAGGAGTTTAGACTATCTCAAAGTCATAGTTCTGGAGGAACTCGAGCCATCACCGTTGTCTCAGGTTCAGGTCCTTCTGTGAGAAGATATACCTGAGACTCTGATTATCAGAAAAGACTGTAAAGTGCTCACCCATCAGTTAGTGTCGCCATGTCTTCAGAGCGAAGACCACTGCTGCTAACTCCAGGAAATGGGTAGTGTAGTTCTTCTCATGCGGCCTCAACTGACGTGATCCATAGGCGATTGCTGCCCACTCCTGCATCAGAACACATCTGATTCCGGTCCCTGATGCATCGCAGTATACAACGTACCCTACTCCCTCCTCATGCAACCTCAAGATAGGTGCACTGGTCAATCTCTATCTCAGCTCATGGAAGCTCTGCTGACATCTGTCTGACCACACGAAGGGTTTCCCCTTCTTCGTCAAAGCTGTGAGTGGTGCCGCAACTCTAGAGAAGTCTGGAAGAAATCTCTTATAGTATCCAGCTAGTCCCAAGAAACTCCGAACCTCCATCACTCTCCTGGGTGGCTCCCAAGCTAGCATTGCCTTGATCTTAGCGGGATCCACTGCATCTCCCGCCTCAGAGATGACGTGTCCCAAGAAGTGGACCTCACGTATCCAGAACTGGCACTTAGAGAGCTTACCATAAAGCTGGTTCTCTCGGAGTGTGTCTAGTATAACTTTCAAGTGGTATGCATGTTCCTCCTCAGTCGTCGAGTAAATCAGTATGTCTTCGATGAAGACCATGACAAACCTATCGAGGTATGGCTGAATGATCCTGTTCATGAGGGCCACCTACACTGCTGGAGCATTGGTTATGCCGAAAGGCATAACAAAGAACTCATAGTGTCCATACCGACATCTGAAGGCCGTCTTCTGCACGTCCTCGTCTCTGACTCTGAGCTGATGATAGCCTGACCTGAGGTCTATCTTCAAGAGCCACCGTGCTCCCTTGAACTGATCAAAGAGGTCATCAATCCTCGTTAGCGGATACTTGTTCCTCACTGTCACCTGGTTCAGGCGACGATAGTCAACACAAAGTCGCATGCTCCCGTCCGCCTTCTTGGCGAACAATATTGGGGAAACCCAGGGTGAAACACTGGGTCGGATGAACCCATTACCCTACAAAGTCCTCCAATTGTACCTGTAGCTCTCGAAGCTCGGCGGGGGCCTTCCGATATGATGGAGTGGATATCGGGGTTGTCCTGGGGAACATGTCAATATAAAAGTCTACATCTCTGCGAGGAGGTAGCCCTGGAACGTCGTCAGGAAAAACGTCCGCAAACTGATCCACCACTGCAGGAAAACCAGGACTCTGCACGTCAACTGCTCCAAGGATGAGGCTAGCCAACTGATGATTGATGGTTTGTCCTCTCCTCCGAGGAAGTCCATCCTGTGCTGCAAAGGATCCCTTCTCGCCGGTGAAGGTGAACCTGCTCCCGTCGGTGCGTACACGTCACACCTTGCGCCTAAAACAGTCAATATGTGCATGGACCGTAGATAGCCAATCCATGCCCAAGATGATGTCGTAAGGCCTCGATGCTACTACAAGAAGATCCCAGCTGAAGTTCTCACCTCCTAGAGTATGCTCACACTGCCGGCACCCGTGCGTAATCGTCGAGTCTTCTCCCGTAGGAGTCTCTAGCCGTAAGGATTGAGCCAACGGATCTGTCGGAATCTCAAAGCTCCGAACAAGGGCAGTGGCTAGAAAGAGTGACTCGCTCCTGTGTCTATAATTACTACATCAAGGGTGGAATAAACACAGATAGTACCTCGAATCATCTCTGGCGCGCCGTGGTCGTAGGCCTCTACTGCCTAGAGCTGTGCCTGTCTCTTCCCGCCAGCTCCCTGTGGTCGGGGTGGACCTCCTGGTGGTGGAGGGGGAAGAGCCTCAAAGCGTCACCCACCACCTGCTGCTCGGCCAGCTCCTCTTCCTCGTCCGCCTCCTCCCTGCGGACCGCCATGGTCGACCCTCTGCCTCTGCCTCGGTGGTCCCTCAACCGTCTGCAGCTCCTCGGCATGGCGGGTCAGGCAGTCACGAGCCATGTGGCCCTGCCCGCCGCACGAGTAGCACTGTCTGCCTCTCGAAAGACTGGCTTCGTGCTGTGTTCCCCGCACTACTGAGCCAGTGTCTTGAGGTCGTCTGCCTGAAGGTCTGGTCTGCCTGGACCCCTGAGTCATCCGTCGACTTCCTGCTGCAGATGAATCTGCCACGTGCCGCCCTGTGGTGGGTCTCGGTGCTGGTGTAGACTCAACAAGGAAGCTCTCGATCAAAAGGGCTCGCCCCAGTACTCCTGTATGAGTCGGTTTGCTGAGGGAGATCAGCGATGCCCTGATCTCGTGTCTCAAACCCTTCTTGAAGGTCCAGGCCTGGAAGAATGGGTCTCGTACCATGTCTGTCGAGTAGCGCGAGAGATCAGTAAATCTCTCCGTGTATTGAGCGACCGTCATGCTGCCCTTCCGCAGCTGAAGAAGCTCCTGGATACGCACCACACGAAGGGTGGCTCGGACGAACTCCGAGCGGAAGAGGCTCTCAAAGTCTGTCCAATGTAGATATTCCTCATCGTGCACCTGGAGCATCAAGCTCCACCATTGTCCTCCTGCTTCGTGTAGTAGGCTCGTAGCGAGGATCACCATGAGGTCTGCAGCTGTCCTCACTAGCCTAAAAACTCGTACCACTGCCTCCAGCCAGTCCTCTGCTGCCTGGGAATCCGTCTCCCCACGGAACCTAGGCGGTCGCTAGCGCTGGAACTCGTGCAGAGCTCCAAGGCGACGTGCAGCGTCAGCTACTGGTGCTGGAAGCATCGGTGGCTCGGCGGGTAGAGCTACCGCCGGTGCCACTGCTGACAAAGGGCCCTGCACCGAGGCCTCGTCGCTCGGTGGGCTGTCGTCACGCTCGACTCTCGGAACCCTAGCTGGCTGCCATCGTGGGGGCATCCTGAAAAGCAAACAGGTGCGCCACGGTCAGAACAGTATACCTGGTGAGCTGATATAAAGTAATCACAATGAAAACTTTGAAACACACACGCAATAAATGTTTTCGTGCCTTAAGTCGGAAATCAGTAGTCAGGGTCCTGGTGTACGGATACGTCGGCCGCCGCACCAACACTGGACTCCCTGGACTGATAACCACACTCAATACGCTATGCATTATTGCTTCACATAGAAAACATCAGAATTCACGGTAGAACCGAACTCCTCTGATACCAATTGGTCACGACCCTTCCTCGGGGCCCGTGTCGTGACTACCCCAAGCCCGCCTTCCATAGGACAGGGGTTGGCGACTAGCACCAAGGCGTAAATCCTGGTAAAAAGGGAAGGCATTTCCATTGTAAAGTAAACAAGCACCACAGAGTAAGAAAGCGGAAAATTAAACACTAAGTAAGAACAGAGTACAACTGAAAGTGAGGAAAAGTAAATGGGCCAGTATACAAACCCAAACTGAAAGTAAAGTACAACTCAAAAGGGAAAACAACAATTGTAAAGTAAAATCCACTACACCGAGCTGTCCACTGGAAATCCCACCTGAAGGGTGGGTACAGATAGATCCACTGCTCCCCGGGTCCCACCGTCCGCTCTGGGCACGTCCCGCCCAGTGGTCCACCTTCAGGTACCGTTCTGCTCTACAAGCCTCAGCCACGATCAACGATGTCTGTCGTCTACAACCAACACAATGTAGTGTGAGCATAGACCGTGCAGGGGTGAGTATAAGCTACTTAGTAGGGACCCCGAGACCCCTGATGGTCTCCCAAAATCCACAAAGGATAAACCACAAAGGAAGATACAATCACGAAGTAACAACCGACACTGCTTAGGTATATTCCCATACATATAACTAAGACATCAATTCCAATACGCTCCAACCTCCGAGCCCAAGTACAACTCAGTCCACATAGGAAAGTATACGTATTCCACACAGGAAAACAAAATGAAATCCACACAGGATAGCACAACAAAATCCACACAGGAAATCAACAGGATTCAGATCACACAGGTATACTTCTTTGGATAACGATAAAGATGGTAACTGATCCATCTAAGTCGTTGGACCCACGAAGGATTGATAGGTAAATAACCCCTGCAATGACCCACACAGTATCGGGCCCACATAGGACCTGTAGGCGCTAGTTCACAGAGGACCGCTGAGCGCAGACCCACAAAGGATCGGACCCACACAGGATCGGGCCCACACAGGACCTGTAGCACTGATCCACGTAGGATCGCTGAGTGCTGTAGTTGTCGTCGAATCCACCAAGGATCTTTGTACTGTTGCCGTCGCAGTCACAGTAGCAGTAGCAGTAGCAGTAGCAGTCACAGTCGCATTCGCATCAAGCTCTAGGGTTCCCGCACACAGCAAGCTTGTTCGGGAGGGTCCGCCTCACGAGCCGAGAGGCTGATACATCAACTGTCACTAAGTCCATATTTGATGTATCAAAATGTTCTGTATCGTCAACAGGAACTCAACGCAACAGACGGCGCGTCGATCGGATGCCCGGTCTGAGAGTTATTGGCTTTTTCGTCCCAGGGGCCTGGTTGGTTTTTAAGGAAAAACCAACCCGACCGTACTCCAATTGCATCCAATCCTCGGGCGGAGTAAGCCAAAAGATCCTTCCCACTAAGAGAAACACAAAAAAGCTGACAGCACGTCAATCGGACGTCTGTTGCTCAATATATGAGTGTTTCCGCTCCGAGGGCCCGGTTGGTTTCGTGTACGAACCAACCCGGCCGAACTCAAAGTATTCCGAAACCTTGAGTGTGAAATTCCGAAACGATCGTCTTGATCCAAGGATCGCATCGCCGCTGACGGAGCGTCGTTTGGAGATCTGCAGCCCATGTTATGGGCATTTGAATCCAAACCGCTTGGTAACGGGGGTTTTGGGCCCGGGCCATCCCGGCCCGGGACTCCCCCGGATGGCCTGAACCTGGTCGACCCACCCCGAACATGGTCGACCCGGCGTGGCACGGCCCGACCCGGCCCGGCCCGGCCTGGCCTGGCGAACCGGCCGGGCGCGTCGGTTCGGCGCAAGGCAGCACGCTGGGCGCGCTGCCAGCTCGTCCTAAGGCCGAGCTTGCTGGAAACGGGGGGGGGGGGGGGGGGGGGGCTGCCCCCCTTTGTGAA
Organism: Viscum album; assembly: GCA_963277665.1. Taxonomy (NCBI): domain Eukaryota; kingdom Viridiplantae; phylum Streptophyta; class Magnoliopsida; order Santalales; family Viscaceae; genus Viscum; species Viscum album. The sequence continues at coordinate 1,685,805,142 of OY728163.1, read as the reverse complement.
ACCGACCCCCTCATTATGGGGGGCCAATTAACTTCCCGGGGGAATTTAGTTCCCCCGGTTTGCACCATCTCGGCCGGCCCGACCTGGCCGACCGGATCCTTCTCAACAGGACCGAAAAGGGCTCGTCCTCTTCCATCTTCCGGCACAGGCGGCCCGGCTGGCCGCCGGTCAACACGCCCCGCCGTGGCCCGGAACCGGCTGCCGCATTCATCGTCCGGCGCGGTGCGACGGCACCGCGCCCCTCCGTCGCGGCCCCGCTCCGGCCGCGGTGCCTTCGGTTTCCTTCGACGCGGCGCGACGACGTCGCGTTCATGATAATCATTCCACGGCGCGGCGCGACGGTGCCCCGCAATAATTGTCGAAATATATCTGCGTGGTGTGACGGCACCACGCCATCACGTTTCATCCGCATAAAACATTCAATAACAAAGGAGTGGGGTTCGGCCGTGTTTGTGCGCCCCCCCCCCCTCCTCTCGTTAGACGATAGCACATAATCATTTAACCTCAAGATTGTCATGCTAGAAACAAGAATGAGAATAAATAAATTAAACAACAACAAACCCCTACCTCTGTTTCAAAAACGATGTTCGTCAACGACCCGCGGAAGACGAGTGTCGCGGTGGTCGGCGTCGCGGAAAAAGGACGTCGATGTCGTGAAGCGAGGATTTGAAGCTCTTTGACGGTGATTTCGTCGTGGAAAACCGTCGCGGAAGAGATGACATGGAAGGAGACGTCGTCGGTGTCGCGGTTATGGCGTCGCGGAAGACAGTTCTCGAGAACGTGGTGTTCTTCGTCGATGTCCGAAAGTTCTTCGCGTTCTTCGTCAAAGTTTGAAGATAAAGAAGGAATCTCCAAAATTCTCTCAAGGTGGCTAGAGAATTCTAACAAAAAAAAGCTAAAGTCTTATTTTATTTACACAACCAAACCATTTTGAAATTCAAAGGTTTGAAATTAAACAACTCAACCCATTTAATAACCCAAGTTGTCAAGCTCATTAAAAGAGGTGTTAAAGGGAGTTAAATGAAAAAAGGTGAAGTGTTAGGGTTTGTGTGGGCCCCACAACACTTAATCCTCTCAAGGGAGGTTAAGTGGATATGGGTCCCACCCCTAACTCCCTTTGGGAGAAGTTAACCAACAAGTTAAAAATATAATGCGTTTCCACATTTTTTTTAACTTCTTATAATTTTTTCTCAAAACTAACTTTCATTACGCAAAAAAACCAACCTCGGAAAAGGTCTCCTTAAGCGAATATCAGCGCTGCGAGTTCATCGGTGTCCTCAGATTTCAATTCTGAGCACCGGATCAAAAGTTAGAAATTCCCGCTCGTTCGTTCACTGAACGTACCCGAGCCAAACTTCGGAAATTTATTTCGGGCACACCGGGCCTCGGAATCAGGTGCCGTCAGAAACTGCGTTATTGTAAAATTACAAAGAAAATTGAGAAATAATTTCCCTTGAATTTTTCAGGTCTTTACATCATCTTTAAAATTATTGATTTATATATATATTATTATTTTAAAGAATGCTATGATGATAGACGAATCCTATTTTTTTGGAGTATTCATGTTTTTTGAATGTTTTATCAGTTGGAATAAAAAGAAACAATATTATAATAATCTTAATGTGGAGGAAGAAATTTATGTTGTTTCCACTCAAGCAATAACCTAACTTTTTTGTAAGAATGCTTAGTATTCTGATTTTTTATTTGAACTTGTGTTATCCATTCTCTTTGTTTTTGATAATGAAATCACTATAAATCTCACAAAAAGATATTTTGAAACGTTATTCATTAAAGAATAATGAGATCAAATATCAATTCATGAAATAACTTGTGAATATGAATGACCTAAATCAATATCATTTTCCTAAAATGAAACATGTTTTTATATATTTTCCAAAAAACATCCAAAGGAATTTTTTTAAAAACCTGTATTAGAAATGGGCATAAAACCTCAATACATTCAATGACAAGATAAGTCAAGCCATCCCCTCTCTCATATTTTCATTGGATAGTTATTTCAATGAAGTGTATAATGATTTAACATAAATATATAAATTTGTATATGTTCTACAATTTAAGGAAAACATATATTTGGTGGAAGTTTTTTAATGGGGCATGTTGTGATTTCAGATTGTGTCAACAATTTTAATAGTTTATTGAAGATGATAAATGAATCATTGTTCTAGGAGGAACTAGTTGAAAAGTTGTGTATGTCCAATTTTTAAGTATGTGTGTGATACGATGTTTCTTAATTCACCTCTCATGATCATTATTGTTTTATTAACCTATTATTATTATTTCTTATATTTTTTCCCATCACGCAAACTTGTAAATGTTTTATAAGTGACCCATATATTGAGTTATAAAGCATTAGTTATTTATGATTATTCGTTGAAAAAAAAATACAATGTTTTATATTTGTGGGACTATATTTTCTAAAGGGGTTTTTAATGTGGGTTGACTTTTTTGAAGAGGATTTTATGTTTACAGTTGTGTGATGTTTGTTGTAATAATTTCCTATTGTTGATAAATGATTATAAAAAACCCTGTTATGTAAAAAAATTTATTACTTTGAAAAATAGTTAAAAAAAAGTTATTAATATGTTTAAGTGGTTCACATTCTACATTTAGTACAAATTCCATAAATCAATGTTTCTAGGTGTGGGAGTTTTACTTATAAAATGACACAATGTTTCATAAGAAATGTTTAATTGAAAAAAAAATGATAATGATTTTATATTTTAATTGATTACAAAATAATGTGTTAAAAATTACCATGATCCAAGTGTTTTGTATAAAGGTGGAGAAATAAGGGTTCTTATGTGTACCAAGATATTTTTCAATGTTCATTTCAATTAATTAGACAAAAAAACTAGAAATAGTTTTAATTGAGAAGTTTTTTATAAAAGTGTTGTTTATCATTTCATATGAATCTTTTTTAGTATTATGATGTTTCTATGTTTTGTTTGTGTCATGTAGATTTATTTTTTTTAGACTACTGATAGTGTTAATGTTTTTAATGTGTTGTAGATGAAGATGCTAAAGATGATAATTGGAAATAATACACTAGAAAAAAATATGAAGCATAATTCTTAAAATAAATATCATTTGAAGAAGTATTTGTTGAAGTGAATCAAATGGTACTTTCTAGATGAAATAATAATAACTTTTTTTATAAAAATTATATCAAAGAATGAATGGAATATAAAGTAATTTTTTTTAAAATTTAATATATTATGTCAAATGGAAACATATTTATTAATTCCATCAGAAATACAATGCACATTAGACGATGTTTATTATAAAAACAATTTTGAAGAAAATTTTGTAATGTGAAATAGTAAATATTTTCATGGATAATGTTAGATGAATTATAACATGAATGAATTTTATCAAACATTAAAATTCTATTAAACATAATTAGTTTCCAATCTATTTTTTCAGATTCAATGAATAAACATTATAAAATCTCATGGAAAATTCTACAAATATGTTATATTTGAATTTTTTTTGAATCATCGAATAGACTAGAAAATATGAAATTAAATTATATGAATTATTCATAAGTAATATTTTCAGAATGATGTTTAGTAAAGTGAAATTTATAATGAAAAAATCATAAATATATATTTTTTAGTTATGATTATATCAATGTTCACAGTTCATTAAAAACATGAATAAATATTATGATGCTTTCATAGTGAGGATGTTTTTTAAATATATTTAGCATTGAAGATAAGGAAATTTAAATATGAAATTTATTTTTAGAGATTTGATTAATCAGTATAAATAATCTATAAATTGAATTGTTATGAAATAGTTTTTATATCATTATTTATATAGAACTATTATGGATGATTGATTTCATCATATAGTGATTCATGTGTATCTATATTAAGTACTTGTATTAAACATATAAAAGGATTATATTTTAGTATATTTATTGGAATTGGATTATTTCTATACCATTCCATAGACATTATATAATTGTTGAGTATTCAACCTTTAAAATAATTATGTTACTTTGGTTGTGTTTAGATTCTTATTTTAAGTAAATTTGTAACTATTCAGCAAGTGATGAAGGTTGGTTTATATGAATGAAGAAAATGTAAAAATAAAAAGAGCACTAATTTACCCCTTATAATCTTATTAATCACATTGGGCCTTTGAAATTCATCAATGAATATTCTTAAATAATATATTGTGGAATGGGAGATCAATAATATAATATATGAAATGATGTGTTGGTTGTAAATGTAGTAATAACTGAATATTATAGTTGGGAGACTATCATCACAATTTCGTCTAACATTATCTCATATCTAGAATATTGGATAGAAGATTATTTCAAATAGAAAATAGAGATAAATCTTTTCATGATTCTACAAACATAATTAAGCATTATATATTTGAGGAACAGAAGGGGAATCATTACAAATGAGACAAAAGTGACGAGTAGTAAGTGAAATTTTGGAATTTTATGTAATGTGTTTTGAATGATGATAAAGTGGGGAAAATATATATCTTTGAGTTATGAATTGATTTGGTGAATATTCATGCACCAAATAATAAATCATCTATTGAGGGTATATCATATAAGGATTTAACCACTTGGGTTTCATCGGATAACAAAGTACAAACTCAAGAAGAACAATAATTCTTCTCAGGATATATGAAATATAAGAAATACATTTTAAATAGGAGGAATACCCGTTGAATAAAATAAATTTCACGAGTTGTTTATTGATTTATACTTATTACCATGTGTATTATGATTGGGTCTATGGGATAATGGTGGGTGTCAAGGAATGAGAAAATATCTGAATACTAGTATTTATTGAATTTTTGCTTCCAAAAATTAAAAATGATTAGGGACTGGATGTGATAGTCAATATAAAACCCCTTAAATTAGTTATTAATGTAGAGATAAATATAGAATAAAATAATGATATCCTAAAAAAATTATGACTAAGATGTTAAAATATAACAAGTTTGATAAATTTCAATTAAATAGTCATTTTTTGGAGAAAATGAAGATAATTTTCCATAATTTGTGAAATTAATCATATCATGAATATATGAAAACAAGTTAAAATACTTTCAACATGTCACAAGAAGATATTTCTAAAAACTTGAACCAATGTCTTCCCCTGGGACTAAATGGTAACTATCTAGAATGGTATACAATTTATTGATTGTACTCTTGGGAAAATGGATACTTTTTTCCTGAAGACTACCTCAAACTCAAGATAATCAAAACATTATAATAAAATATAACATGAAAGTGATCCCAAAGTATGTGTTCATTATAATAAGATAAATAGATCAACTATTTTCCTTAGAAAAGTGTTAAACTAAATCATGCTCCACTGTTAATGGTTGATTTATTTACTATGGTGTGTTCTTGGTTAATGGACCAACCAAATAAAAGTTTCACTTCCACATGAATCATTATATATATGGTTTCTAAAGTTATTTTTATAATTTTACATTTTAATTATTTTTAACATGTATATTCTCTAGTAGGTTTCCCACTCCACCATGAAGTTCTATTTTTGAAAATTTAAAAAAATGTATTTTGAAATATGTTACTCATCAGTTTAATCATTATCAGTATATTATCCATTGAGATTTGTTGAATCAAATTGTAAATAATACATTATTTATTGATTTTGTTAAAAAATTTATTTATATTTTATAATTGTAGTAGTAAACATTTTAAATAATGATAATATTAATTATATACTAAAAAATTCACATTTTCATCAAAATATTATTTTTTTCATTATAGGTTAAAGAGATTTTACCCCTATATAATGTCTCTAAATCTCCCATGGTATTCTATGACATATAAGATTCTATGAATATTGGGTCCACTATGAGAATATTATGAAATCCCAATGAAAAGAGTAGTGTTAAGGATATTTTTATTTGACCATACATTTGTTTTTGATTAAAAATAACTATTTAGAAAAAAAATTTGTTGGATATCATATATAAAATTCTTGAATTTTATTTGATTCCATTAGGAATGGGTTTTCACTAAATCTTTTGTTATTGAAATTGAATTTCACAAATTCAAAATCATTTATTTTAACCACAGTGTAATTATCTACATACTTTCATTAAAAAGATATAACTTCGAATATAGTGTAACCCAAATCCCATATTTGTTCTATGATTCCAATGTTTGACATATTCATGTAAATGGTATTTTTATTCTTGGTTCTAGAAACATGGAACTCGTTGGCATTAAGAGTAACTCCACTATTTTGAAATGTACCGTATTCATCCTGATATTTATATAGATTTTATATTAATTAATTATAGAACTTTTCTTACATAATATATATAATCCTGGTCCTCTAGAAATCTATTAAAATGATTCTTCAATTGAATTTGTATTTCAAGATAACTTCATAAAAATATCGTCCAAAATATATCCTATTAACTAATTATTATTGGAATTTACTATCCATATTTTTTTACTTAATGGATTAAAATTATTAATAATTGAATTTTTGGTTTTATCATATGCCATAACCTCAATAAAATTAGGAACAATATAATTGTGATCCCGATATCTCCCTATAATAGTTATATTAAGAGAATGTCATCTATAAATTCATCTACCCACATGGTGCCCATTATGTTAAGATTTTTGTATACCAATGCATACTACCTCATGAGATTAGTTAGTACAGAATTCAATAAAATTGATAAATATATAAAACCCTACGACATAATATTCTTGTATATTTTTATTTTTTACAATCCTTTGAAATTATAAATAATTCTTTCAATGGATTATATTTATATTTAATTTATACGAACACATATATAGATTTATCAAACCAAGAGATCCATTATATCAAAGAATTGTTAATAGAAAGAACATATCCAAAATAATTAAATTATAATAATATCATTTTCTGTAGTTGGAAACATCATTGGTTCTATAATATAATATAATATGGCATTGAAAAAAAATTAAACGATTGGTTTATAATTGTCACAGATTTTTAGGTAGACTAAAATGTCAAGAAATAAGAATTAAATCATTACCTGAAAAATATCATCGATGTGATTTTTGTCCCTTTATCATTAAGTCAACCAATGATATGATATTATATATATTTGAAGAGTAGACATCTAGAACCTTGTAATAATTTAGGATGTTGAATAATAGAAATCCCTATTTCATAGAATAATTGTACGTTTATTGAGGATAAAAAATCTTCCTTTCACCCTTAATATGTGCCAACTCTTCCCTTGAAATCATGCTAATAATGTCAAAACCAGAATTAATGCTTTATTATATTTTTATGTGAATTTATTACTTTTTTTAAAGACACCATCATTTAAATGTTTTTTATGTTCATGAAATCAAGTAGATTTCCAATGATTAAAAAAATTATACAATAATTCAAGACAAACTATAATAGTTTTTCCAAATTTATTCATAAGGTTTATTGATATGTGTTTTTATTATACCTCTCATAAATATTGGATTAAATATTGGATAAATTTCTACTTGTACATAAGAAACATTCAAATGATGCCAAAGGTTGGTAATTAATTCCAATGTGTTCAACATAATTAGGAGAATATTTTTATTTTGATAAAGAAACATAAAAAAATAATATCATAACAAAATATCTAGTAAATGATTCATGAAAAAAATTTATATAATTCAGTGTATAAAAATTAATAAAAAACCCATTTTAGTGTACTAAGATGAAACCAAACTTAATTAAGAAAAACACAGAATACAAAACCAATAAAACCAAAAGACTATAAGGCCACTGACTCTACCTCTCCAAAACATTTATTAGATCCAACACCAAAATAAATATCCAATGTGTCTCGAAACCAAACTAAAAAAATGTGATTCTTTTCCATTATATATCTCTAATTCAAAAACATCTTAAAAATAACCAATGTGCTAGAGATGGGGATGAGTAATGAAACACATTTTCTTTTCCCAAAATAAATTCCTTACACACACCATTAGAACCCAACTTTTTATAAAATTTATTTAAATTAATTTCCATAAAATACCATAAAAATGATTATATCAAAATAAAACAAATCAATAACAAAATATTATTCCCAAACCAAATCAAATTATATGTAATGAAACCAAAAAATTCTTTTGAGCCATACCACAATTAAATTTTTTTAATAACATATTTCATTTCTCGTATCCTTATATACACAAATGCATTCCCATGTAGGATTTACATATTCATGAGAGGTTTCTCATCCATCCACTAAGTAATCCCTATGTGGAAAATCACCTTGTTCAAAATGGTACAATCCCCTTTTCTAGGGTCATGTTCCTTGTACCCCAGTTGTACAAGAACCTTATTCAGGATCATGTCGAAAGCATGAAATCACACAATCTCGTGCATGCCAAAACATTTTCAAATAAACCATCTCAAGAAATTACACTAAAACAATTAAGGTATCAAATATTTTCACATAAAATTGGGAATAAATTTAAAGCAATTAAGAGAATATGGAAATATGGTTTCAGGTTCTTATAAGAGGATTTAATATTTTATCCACCTACCAACGAAAATATGATGAAAATAAATAAATGACATATTCTTCAATAAAATCATGTTGAATCTCAAGAAACCATCCTTATATATATTATCCTAACATAATATCCACCATGTATCATAATTATTTTCGTAATCCAAAATAGATATATCCCCAATTAATCAAATATATAAATATACAAGAGAGGGAAGAATTTTATATCTATGAAAAAACACATTGAATAGAGACTGACCAATAAATTTGGCCTTAACCACTCCTTGATTTTAAAATGGATCACGCCTTGATTGAACGGGAAGTCTCAGATTCCTTTAAGAGGAAGAAAAAAAATATAGGGTTAAAATAGAGGGAAAATAAGTGTTGAAGGGGCCAAAATGCATTATTTTTTTATTTTTAGGATCTAAAAACTGACCATACATGGTTGAGTCTTTCAGATAAGAAATTCACTACCAGTCATGATATATCCACTACATTATAGAGAACCTCGTATATTTGGATCATGTTGTGAGAAAAAAACATTCACCTATCATTTAAATTCAATAATTACTAAAGCAAAGATTATTATAAATGATCTATTGGTTTGACAAAACTATGTCCCATGTTGTGCTCCTACCCCAAATCCTATGTTCCACATGTCACTGTTTTTGGTAGGAGTAACAGTGTTTCAACTATCCGCGATCAAATTGTTCACCATCATAAAGGCCTTAAGAACATCCCAAAAGACATCCAAACCCTCCCCAAACATCCCCCATACACTATAAATGATTAAAATTTATTAATAGATGGTAACTAACCTGAAATATACGGTTTTAAATTCTCCCGACCATTCACCATTCCATCCACGAAAATTTGAAAAGTAGCCCCTAAATGTGTTTTGTCCATTACTTAATTTTATCTTTCTCTTATTCCAATGTTTCTTCATAAATCTGAACATTTTTCCACAAATCTCCCAAAAGATCAATTTTACCAATGTAGAAACCAATCTTGCCTATCCAAAATCCATAATGGAACATAAATCAACATATAATATGTAACGACCCAATGTTTCATTAATGTAAATCCCTCCTGATCTAATTAAAGTTATCTTTATGTTTTTATAAAATGTCAACTTTTTTGGTTTTAGGTTATGAATTTTGACCGTTGCTAATATAGTCGTTGAATAGTGATCACATGATTAGAATAAATATAGGACTTTAACAAATCCAATTTTCTCAGACAAAAGATGTGATGGCCTCATCCAGTAAAATTTCTCCATATGAATCCCATTTTTCGGAGCTCAGAAAAGAGGTGGCGCCTTTGGGAATCTCTCTTGACCAAGCCCAAACTGAGCTTCATCATGTTAAGCTCTAATGGGACCGTCTACGGGAAAAGTGGAAGTTGATAGAAATTACCACCCGAACGATGTTATCCAAGCCACCCCAAGAGTCTGTCACCATCGCACACCTTACCATTAGGTCTTATGCGGCTATTTTAAGGGTTTATGTAACAAATCGATAGTACTATGTCCATTTACATAATTTATTTTGTATATAATAATCTATATACTTTCTTGTAATTATTGATATATCGAAAATAGTTTTTAATGTACAAATAAAGTTTTTAGTTATTATTTAATTAATAATTCTATTTTGTTAAATTAAGGGATTTTTAAATTAAAAAATATTTTAATAAAATATTATTGTTATTATTATTAAATTAATTTTTATTATATATAAATGATCATATAATTTTATGAATACAATTGTAATTTTTATTAAGTTTTGAAATCCATTTTTGTCAAAACCCGTGAATTTTTTATAAATATCGGATTTTATTTTAAAAGTAAAAAATAACATATTTAGAAAATTATTTAGATTAAATTAATGTTATTTCTGGAATTAGGATGTCGAAATTATCCAATGGTTAATTTTTCATAATTTTCTGAGACAGTCAAATTGTTGGGTAAAAATTCGATAATTTTTAAATATATAATCAATTTTATGACATCATAATTACTCAATAGTGATGTAATATAATACTATAAGCTATATGTTCAGCCAATATATGTTTTACACTAAAATAATATGATTTTGGTTTTGTTTGACTTACTTTTCAAAGCATTAATCGACCCCTCAAGACTTATTAAACACCTTGTATTTTTAAATTGTTTTCCATGAGAGTGTGACTCACCTCCACATAATAAACCCTATTATTTTAAGAAGTTCGGACTTTGGCCTTATAAATTATTTTTTTCTATTCTCTTTTCCAAAAAACATGCGCATAAACCATGTGATGGTTTGTGGTTTAGATTAATTTAATATAAGGGGTCCCAAACCTAAATAATAAAGAATTCCCTCACCCTTCCTATATAAACACACCCAATCTCCCACTTCCTCCTCACTAAAATACTTTAGAGTTCGTCCAAACATTTCCCTACTCTCTATAAAATCCTCTGAAGGTTCCCCAATCACCCAATAATCCTCTCTCAAGCCTCTCTCAAGCCTTTGGAAGCACACTTCCAAGTAAGGGTTTTTTCTTCCTTTCTCATTTTTTTCCATTTATCTTTAAGTTGTTTTTACAATTTAATTTCAATTATGAATGATGGTGTATGGGTTTTCACCTACCTCATACTTCCCTCTTTATGTTTTAATGATGGGAGACCCCTTTATCTCTCATTATATGCCTCCCATGTACACCCGTTAATATGCCGAAATTCTGAAAGGAACTTCTCTTCCAACTTTTACATTAAAACAATACTTTTGTATCATGAATCTAAATTCCATTAAAATTTTTGGGACATGTATCTATATGACCTAATCACATTCCATTACATGTAAATATGATTAGGAACCCCTTTATCTCTCATCGACCATTTTTTTATGAATTCGTATGTCACGGTGTTACTCTGTTGAAATCGCACCGATTTTCTAAGCCAATGTCATTGTGTAGTGAATACCGTGCCCATTTCTCCATCAAGGGTACTCACCTTTAGGAGCATTTACTTATAGATTATAAAGATTCATGTATGAACTCCACATTCCTTTATCATGGAATAAATGATTATGTTTTATGAATCCATGTTTTATGATCCATGTGGCACACTTATGCATGAAATGAAATGTTTAAGAAGGGTGCACCCTTATATCGCTCCAAAGAATTGGTTAAAGTATACTATCATGACACATCATGTGAAATGAGTGTTGACTCATTATAATTCAAGTTCAATTAGGTTTTACTCATGATTTATGTTCAATGAGGATTTACTCATGCTCAGTGTTCAATGAGCCTTGGCTCATGCTAATTCAATGTTAAGTGTTGTTTCCACATTTCCATGTTATGATTATCATGCTTTATCACACATTTATGTTCATATTTCTTCTATGCTCTATTTAAATGTCTATTGTCTAACATGTATTTCACTCCTCATGTTATTTAATGTGTACTCCCTTACTAGGCTTTATAGCTCACCCTTTTCTTATGCATGTCCTCAAGATAACCCATGCAATGATATGTACGAGGGAATGTAGTGGTCATGTAAATGATGTTTTCAATAAAGATGTTGTATTTCATGTTTTATGTTTTTATGTAATTATCCATATCCCCATAGACACTAAAAATCTTGATCATCTTTGTTGTTTCAAGTGAAGTTTTATGTAATAAATCATGTTTAAGATTGTAATAAAAGAAGGGTTATCATAGTTGGTATTAGAGGATAGGTTTAGTTATATTTTTGGATTTGGATTAGAAATCCTTAATAATTCCTTAGAGACAAGACTAAGTAAAATATAAACATCCCAATGTTTTGGTGAGTATTGTGTAAGTGGTTTATCAAGCAAATACATCCCTGTCTGGATACGAGAAGATAGAGGCGGCTTTGGCACAGAAGTATCCTAGGGGTAAAACCCGAAAACACCGCATTGAGCTAGACTCGAATGGGAACTGGTGCTTGACAATGGGCCTTGATGCACTATTGGTTACAACACTCCTGGGGTATATGATTTGATAAATTCACAAGCTTATTATTAACCCTTATTAAAGGAATTAAATAAAAAATTCCCCTAAGAATAAATGATGGAAAGTAGATCATGAAAATCCAAGATTGAAGCATATAGACTCATGAGTTAAGGAAATAAATGTTTATTTATAATTCACCATATTTTGTATTTGGATTATCCTTTATGTTTTATCCTTAACTTCCGTTTATTCCATCCAATGGCCGGTAATAGGAGGACTCGGGCTAACAACCGATGTGAAGATCAGTGTGATGACTTTACTAATGAGATGCCTAATCCAATGGGAGTGGGAACCGCGAACATTGTCACGCTTCTCTCTCATCTAACTGAAGTTTTTAAAAGAAACACAGCTCAAGAGGAACATTCAAACCACCTAAGAAAGAACAAGTTGATATTGATAGCTTCATGAGACAAAGGCCTCCTACTTTTAGTGGATCATCTGATCCCACGATCACTAAAAAATGGATCAACTCCATTGAAATGATATTATTCATCCTTCAATGTTCGGAAAAAGAGAAGGTTCTCCTGGTGGCTTATCTTATGGAGGGTGAAGCTGATTAATGGTGGACATTAATTGAAAATACGAAGCCTGAGGAAGAGATCGAGGCGTTGGAATGGAAGGATTTCTGGAAAATGTTTTTCGATAAATATTTTCTGCGCACCATCCAGCTTAGGATGGAAATGGAATTCCATTCCCTCAAGAAAAAAGATGAATAATCTATTGGATTGTATGAGGAAAACTTCACAAGTCTTGCACGATACGCTTCCGGCTTTGTCGTTACCCCCGAGACTTCGATAGCTATGAGGAAATTTTCTGAAGTTCCCTCAAATTCGAAATGGAGATCGGAGAATCCCAGGGGTATCATGGGGATAAGTAGCGTAAGGTGGGATTCAATGTTAGTTGTCTGGTGGATAAATCCACTGGTGCTAAGAAGATCCAGCACACCACTTTCCAACAGTGTGGAAAGAAGCACCATTGAAATTGCCTTAAGGGGATGAGGAAATTCTTCTAGAGTGGAAGAGAAGGACACCTAGATGTTAACTGTCGGCATGAAAGAATCGTGGCTACGACAGAGGACATGAACGCTCCGTTTGAACCTCAAAATGTTTTACATTTCAATAAATGCAAAGAAACAAGGCATCTTTCAAATCAGTGCCCTAATCCAAGGGTTTTCAGAGGCAACCAACAACCTCCAAGGCAGCAAAGAAGAGTTTTTTCCATCACTCCTACCGAAGTGAACCCCAACAACGAAGTGGTCACAGATACGCTAGTTATTCATTAATGAATAGAGAATTTACTTTTTGATTCAAGTACTACACATTCTTTTATATCTCAAATGTTTAGTAGAACAATCCCAACACCACCACAAATCATGGAAGTGAAGATGTCGGTGAGTACGGGAAATAGGGCATCCATTGCATCCCAGGAGTATAAGTCCTCCCCTATTATAATCTTTGGATTGAATTTCCCAGTGAACCTCTTCATACTCCCTCTAGTTTAATTTGATGCAATTCCTGGCATGGATTGGCTTTCCTTATATAGAGCCAACATAAATTGTTGGGAGAGGGAAATCACTCTCCATATGGAGAATCGACCCCCAATTCATTACATGTTTAAGAAGGAAGATGAATCTCCTTTTGCTCCATCATATCAAGAATGGGTATTACTTACCTATGATCATGCGTATCAACCTCATATGATTGAGTCCAAGGAAGAAACCATCCTTGAAGAAATGCCTATTGTGAGGGAATTCGCTGAAGTGTTTCCTGAGGAATTTTCTGGTCTTCCTCCTATAAGAGATGTTGAATTTTCAATTGAACTTATACCTGGGGAATTACCAATATCCACGACTCCATATAGAATGGTTGTTTTAGAGCATGAAGTGATTAAGGAACAACTACAGAAGAATCTGGATAAAGGGTTTATACGCCCATGTCTATCACCATGGGGTGCACCAGTCCTCTTCGTTACGATGAAGTATGGGTCAATGTGCCTTTTTATCGATTATCGTGAGCTCAAATAAATCACGATAAAGAACAAGTATCCTCTCCCACTAATTTATGACTTGTTTGATCAGATTCGTGGAGCACAATACTTCTCCAAGGTAGATTAGCAGTAGGGATATTATCATGTAAGGGTGAAGAAGGAAGATGTCCCCAAGACTTCTTTTTGTATAAGATACAGGCACTATGAATTCATAGTAATGCCTTTCGGACTCACTAATGATCATGAAATATTCATGAAAATAATGAATAGAGTATTTAGAGATTACCTTGACAAATTTTTTGTAGTCTTTATAGATGATATTATAATATACTCCAAAACCAAGGAGGATCAGGAGGAGCATTTAAGAACATTACTAGAGACTTTGCGCAAGGAGAAGCTCTATGAAAAGTACAAAAAGTGTAAGTTATGGTTGAAGGAGGTCTCGTTCTGGGGCAAAATCATCACAAGCAATGGGATATCTATGGAACCTTCCAAAAAAGATGCAATTGAGGGATTTCCAAGGCCAACATCGGTAACAGATATCTGTCGCTTCTTGGGGTTAGCTGGATATTATCATAGATATTTGAGATATTTATCACAATTGACTAACCCTATTACCCAGCTAACTCGAAAGGGAGTAATGATTTCTTGGAGTGATGACTGTGAAGAAAGCTTCAAGGAGCTGAAAAAGAGGATTATCGTTGTTCACATGCTCACTTTACCCACAAGTGGGGTACTTTTTGTGGTATTCAGTGATGCTTCAAAGAAGGGCTTAGGATGTGTACTGATGCATAATGATAAAATGATATCCTATGCCTTAATATAGTTGAAAATCCATTAGCTAAACTATTAAACAAATGATCTAGAGTTGGCAGTTGTGATCTTTGCCTTGAAAATTTGGCGGCATTATCTCTATGGAGTGAAATGTGAGATATATACTGACCATAAGAGTCATAAATATATATTCACACAGAAAGAGATTAATATGAATCAGAGAATATGGATAGACCTCATCAAGAATTATGACTATTCAATCCATTACCACCCTGGGAATGCAAACAAGATAGCAGATTCCCTATATAGAAAGGACCCAGCGATTCTATCAAGGATGAGAATTGAGAAGTATCCAATCTTCATAGACTTGATTAAGATTGATATGGGAATCATAAAGAAAGGAATATCATCAATCATTTCACAAATTATTGTTCAACCCTCTCTTTTGGAAAGTTTAAAGGATGCTCAAAAGGATGATGCAGTAATTTAGGAACAAGTGGAAGCTATCGAAAATTGGAAATCCTCGGTGTTTAATGTTAATGAAGACATAATTGTGAGGTTTGGGAAAAGACTATGCGTTCCATCATGTTTGGAGATGAAGACGGAACTTTTTATGATGAACATAGTTCAAATTTCTCTATTCACCCAAGGAGCACAAAGATGTATCGAGATATTTGAGAAAACTTTTGGTGGGATAATATGAAGAAGGAGATCGCTGAATATATATATCAAAGTGCCTGGTGTGTCAGCAAGTGAAGGCATAGAGGCAGAAGACTAAGGGGATGATGCAACCATTGACCATAACAGAATGGAAGTGGGAGAACATCACCATGGACCGTGTCACCAGACATCCAAGGACATCCAAAGGCAACAATGCAATCTGGGTTGTTATGGATCATCTTACAAAGACTACACACTTCATTGCTATTCGGGAGGATTTCGCTTTGGATCAACTGGAACATATGTATATGAGGTAAGTGGTAAGGATGCATGGAGTACCACTATATATTGTTTCTGACTGAGATCCAAGATTCACCTCTATGTTTTGGAAGAGTCTTCAACATGATTTGAATACTGAACTGATCTTCAGTACGGCCTATCATCTTCAAACTGATGGACAATCCGAGCGGACTATCCAAACACTCGAGAACATGTTGAGAGCATGCTCAATGGAATTTAAAGGAGGATGGGATCAACATCTTCTTATGGTTGAGTTCTCTTATAATAACAGTTTCCACTCAAGAATCCAAATGGCACCATATGAACCGCTATATGGGAAAAGGTGCAGAACACTGATATGTTGGGATGAGGTCGTTGAACGTAAGATACTTGGACTAGAAATGGTCGAAGAAATGGTAGAGAATGTGAAAACCATTTAGCAGCATATCAAGGCAACCTAGAGTCGACAAAAGAGTTATGAGGATAATCTTCGATGAGACCATGAGTTTAATGTTGGAGACATGGTTTTTCTACGCATATCTCAATGGAAGAAGGTCCTGAGGTTTGGAAAGAAAGGGATGTTAAGTCCAATGTACATCGGCTCCTCCGAGATTTTTGATCGTGTTGGGGTTGTGGCCTTTCGACTAACACTTCCACCTACCATGGCCAAATTACATGATGTATTTCATGTATCCCTCTTACGGAAGTACTTACCGGACCCTTCACATGTACTCTCTTCTGAGGTGGTACATGTAACACCCCGAGATGTTATGAAAAAAATTCTTTTTAATTTAAATTGAGGTCTTCTATTGTACACTAAACCAAAAGGAACTTTCACTACACACATCCCTGACTTGGATTCCTTTACATGCAATCATGACCTTCTATGATAGCTTGTGTTGTACGCAATACCGAGTTTCACTAAACAATGATATATTATTAAAATATTATATAAACTAGTAGTTATGAATAGTAATAGCCACTTTTTGGAATTTTATAAATTTTATCATTCAAAATGTACTTCATTTTTGGATTCGGAATATTGAAATTATCCTAGGGTGAATTTTTGGTATTTTTCTGAAAACTTTCAATTTGTGATGAATAGTGAAAACACTAGGTTACATTTTAAAAACCAACTTTTTTATTTAAATAATTATTTATTTTATTTAAATTTATTTTTGGTAAAAATTGATACATAATACCTATTTAATTTCAATGTGATTCATTAAAGTCATAATAATTATATATATATATAAAATTTTAATTGAACTTTCCACAGTCTTTTACCTACCTCCTTAGAGAATTTGAAAATTCACATAAAACATAATTTTACCACTTTTGTGAGAAGAATTTTGAAAATCCGAGAAACATGGTTAATATCTAGGAGTAAAATGTGGTTCAATAAGATAAAAATAATCTTTGGTGGATAGTAACATTTTACTTTTATTTACCATGGTTAGAATTAAATAGGGTAATTAAGTGTAAAAGTGATATTATTATTACCCTAAAACATATACTAATTCTATTGGATAAGTATAATTCGACAAAAAAAATCCTTAGGAATATAATATTATCATTTAGTTTCACTTGTATTAGATTAGGACATTTATTATTATTTTATTTAAAGAAGAGTTAAAATAGTTAAAATAAACATTTTATAAGTAAAACATTTTTAATATAGGGTTATAAATAATATGAATTCGACTATAAATATTATTTAGAAATATAAAAATATTTCATACATAATTGTATTTTATTTATAATTTTTAGTCATTAAATTATTTAATCTATTTATGACACAATGGTGATGCATTAATTATGTAAATAAAGAAATATTAAAATAATTGATATTAAAAATTCCCAAATAAATGTAATTTGAGACTTTTTATGAATTACACTAATTTTCTAGGTTAATATGACATGTTATTATTGATTTAATTAACCTATATCAAAGTAATCATGCGGTTATGATTTTCATAAAAATCAATTAACAAATAGTGTCAAAATTGACATAAAATAGTTTTTAAGACAAATATTATATTATTAATTGTTATAATATTCCTAAAAATCAATGGTTCAGCCAAATAACATATATAAATATATATATTAATAATGAATCACTTGGATTTCTTTTGGCTTGTAATAGTATGTTTATTAACCATATTGCGTAAGAAAATAAAAATACACGGTAAAAGTTACATTATTTATCTTAGAGTTAAATCTAAATGATAAGGATAAAATAGTAACCTAAACCTGTCTAAAACCTATTGGTTGAGATTATTACGACCCATCACCACTTTGGATTCAATATTAATCAATTTGGAGCTATTATAAACTGAATATGACTTTATTAAAAAATAATATTTTATGTTTTTCTTAAGGTGCCCCTCTCTTCCATTATAAAAAGGGAACCCCTTATCTCTTCTCTTCACAGACTTTTTGAGCCTTGATTCTCGCCCAAAACCTGGCCATTTATCTTCTCCACTTCCCTAGAAAACTTTTGTAGTTTCTGGTATTCTCAAAAGACCATCTCTACTTCTTTAAGAGGAAGCTTAAAGGAGGTTCGTCGAAGAATAGGTAATCTCTTCTTCCGATTCTCTCAAGTTTCATTATTCTTCCACTTCGTCTTCTTTTGTTATCTCATTATAAATTCATAACATTAGTATTAAATATATACTGATATGTTATTATAAATATGAAACAACCCTATTTCACCTTCTATCCATCCTTCAGAAAACAAAATCACCGCGTGTGCATACGTACGGAATACCGTCTCCACGTCGTGGTATAATATGTTTTCGACCACCACCAAACATGGATGGGTATAATGGTGTAAATAAATAACTATATATTATTATGTTAAAGTTATATTGATTCTGAAATATTATATATACACTTCAAAAAATTTCCACGATCATGAGAATGATATCATCGCTCATGCGTACGTACAGACTACCGTCTCCACGACGCGATGAGATTCATTCTTCATGTTAACTATTCATGAATGATTATAAAGTATATATAATGAATAATTATTAAATATATGACATAATAATGAGACTATATTTATGTATATATATATATATATATATGTTTGTCATCTACTTAATTCCATTCAATTCATTAAGGAAACGAAAACAATTTTCATGCGTACGTACGGCCTACCGTCTCCATGAATGGTGTATTTCATTACATTTATCGATATATCATATATATATATACATATGTATATGACGAATATATAATATATATAAATCGTGTTTTACATTCTGGAATTAAGTAAATCCAGATATACGTAATAATATCAAGAACAACATGTCGAAACACGTACAATAAATGAAAAGATTTTACCCAAATCGCTGATTTTACATCCAATTTACAAAAGAATGGGTAATATAAAGTCATAAGTAAACTATATATGATATAATAACAATGAATATGATTCTGTAATAAGTCAATGACATTATTTAAATCATTATACCAGAGTTATGGATACATATGAAGCATATCAGACTTAAGGTAAGGGATAATTTTGAAAATATCTATTTTATCCGAGATTGCTTATACGTAAGTATTTACTGGGGTTATATTTGACATCCATGCTCATAAAATGTTTTTCATTAAGGTTTTAATATTTTTCCTTGTATTGTTAATGTCATGTTTACCCCTATTTGACTTTTACTTTGTCTTATGGAAGAAATACTTCTTTTGTTTACCATATGATGTTCTTTTTGACTTTTCCGACAAAAGTACGAGAAGAATGTTATTTTTTTAACTTATAATGGATGAATGGATTTTTACTGTTTCATAAATAATTATTTAAATAATGTTTTCGCTACAAAATTTTATGACTATTTTCTACAAAAAAAACTTTTCTTTTATGATTGCATGTCATTTTGTGAAAAGAGATTTATTTTGAAGAAGAAAGGATATTTTCCTCAATAATTCATTTCAATTGTTTTATCAAAACTATTTTTCATCTAAAATTACATTATTTAATATGTTTATGTTTCAATTATAATTTATCCATTATATACATGGTTTTATTATTATTATGATGAAATGATACCCATTTTTTATATGGATTATGTTATGATGGAATGATGTTTAATAATCCCATTCTATTACATGGGTTATGCTATGATGTATTATTTATGATTTTGTGGCACATGAAAAAATGATTTCACTATGAGATGGGTTGGACCTATATCTCCCTCCAATGCAATGGGTAATGATTTATATCTCATTAGATAGACATGGCTAGAACAGTAAGGTAATCTGGTTCCGTCATACAGGATTGGAACGAGGAATGAACTCAATTCAGAATGGGACTTTGTCCACTAAGATGGCCTTGGAAGCAAAGACATGGCCACTATGGAAATCATATCATGTGCTTAATGGTATGACACTATTAAAGGTGTTATTCCCATGATATTTTATCATGGTTAATGTTTCTTTATGATCTATTCCTTATGTACTGCCATGTTTTATGTCATTGCCAAAGATTTTGATGTTTAAACATTATGTTCATGATTTTATGTTCAAATGTATATGATTTGTTTTATTTTATCCATGCTTACCATTATCGGAAATTTGAGCTCACTCTTTATATTTTTTAATTTCCCCAGGATATAAAGAATGATTTTAGGTAATAAAACTGAAAGGGGAAGTTCTTTATTGGAGATGTTGAATATCATTCACCATGATTAGAATATTATGATCCAAGATTCCAAATACACTAAACTATTACTGTCCTTTGGAGTCTGTTTTTGTTATGTATTATGTATTTTTCAAAATTCATTAAATGTCTATGTACATTAAGATTTCGGTCTCTACAGTTGGTATCAGCAAAAAGATGTAGTTAACCATTGGAAACATGGATGGGAAAACATTTTTGAGGTCCCTATATATATTTATAAGGTATGTCTAGGGATGTCCCTATGGTTAAGTATATATATAGGTTATAGTCCTAGAATTGTGGAAATGATATTATAATTAAACCTAATATTTTAGATATTTAAGGAACTCCCCCTTTATTATGTTGTTTTCCCTTGCATGATTTTTTCCTCTCACACTATTCTTTTTGGGTTTTAGATGATGGCTGGAACCTGAATGAACCGTGTTGATCAATGTAATGGACAATGAAATGATTTTCATCATGAACAAACCAATGTTATGTGATATGGAGTGAAAAATCATATTTCTTTACTTACACACGACATGAATCATTCTAGACTTCTGAATGAGCATAGAAGGGAACAATATTCTATTGGGTCCTTCATGAGGCAACACCCACATTCATTCAATGCGTCTTCTGATCCACTTGTTGCTGAATAATGGATCAGTACCATTAAAATGATATTTTACATACTTCCCTGTTTGAACATGATAAAGTCATTCTAGTTGTTTACTGTTTAAAAGGTGAAGTAGACCAGTGGTGGAATTTAATTAAGAATAAAAGGCCCCAAGATAAAATTCAATCCATGGAATGGGACGAGTTAAGAACTTTTTTTTCAGTAAGTACTTCCCTCATATTCTAAGAAAAAAGATGGAAAAGGAATTCTTTGAGCTTAAGAAAAAGGATGATGAATCAACTGGTATATACGATGCAAATTTTACAAGGCTTGTAAGGTATGCATATGGCTTTATCAACCAAGTTGAAAGTAAAGTTGATCGATTCTTCATTGTCATAAAACCATGTCTTCGAAGGGAATTAGCTATAAGATACATTAGTAGCTATGAAGAAATTGTTTGTTGTTCTATCAAGATTGAAATGGAATTTTTTGTTACATATCCATCTCATGGTTTGGACAAGAAATGAATGATGGAGTTCAGGGGTAAATCTTAGAACAATGGTGAAAAGAATATGAATGTTTCTTTATGCTCAATGCATGGAAAGATGCATGGTTGAGATTGTCTTAAAGGGACAAGAAAAAGTTTTAATAGTGGAAAAGAAGTTCATCGAGCGGCTGAGTGTCGAAGTAATGTAAAAAGGGTTGCTAATGATGTGAATAAAGAAAAAGCTATAGAGAATGCACCACCCACACTTCAATGATTCATGTACACTGAATTGAGGCATTATTATAATCAATGCCCTAATCCAAGGGTTAATGATTATCGACATGAGCAACCACATATGGAAAAACAAAAAGGGAAGTCACATGCAATCACTATTGGTGATTTTGATTATGTCAAAGATGTGGTGGAATGATTAAGTTTTTAAGATATTGGATTCCAAAATATTGTTGTATATAGTATCATGGAATATTAGAAAATTTATGTATTGGTCTATTGTGGTTTTAAATAATTTTATGGTATTGGTAACCATGGAAAGTGATTGCAATATTTTTGGACAAAAGATGATACGTGCATAATGAATGGATAAGAAGAAAATGGAATATTTGACAGTATTCATGATCTCATGACTTATATAAGGAAAAAGTTATATCATGGTTTGAGTATAATGAATTTTTTGATTTTGGTATGTGGAAAGAGTTAACTTTTGACAGCATTCATGTTTTTACTAAGATTCAATGGGTATTCATTTTTAAATAGAATACATGATTAAGGTATTCAAATGTTTGGAATGTGACAAACAAGATATTTCTTATATGGGGGATGAATGATGGTATTCACATACTCGATAGATGAAATTTCTAGTAATAGTTTTTTTAATACTATAAGATTGGACAAAAGTATTTTGGATAAGCCTAATGATTGGAATAGATTATGTTGGACAAAAGATAGTATTGTTTAAGGCTATAACTTTTTTGATATTATTGATGGAATATTATAATAATGTAGTTTTATAAAAAGGAAAACCTACAGGATGGGAGAAAACCCATCTCGTCAGAGAAAGATGCAGGAATCGAACCCAAAACCAAAGTGAGACAGGCCTTTATCGCCTACCACTAGCCTACTGAAAGTCCATGTTTAGTAGAAACTATTTTTTTTAAATAAGCACTATGATAACTAAAGTATAATTCCATTTTAGCAACCATATACTATTAATCTCAGAATAGATTGACTTCTGTATATTTAATAATTTGTGATAAACATTTTGTGATATAAATAGATGGAATGACATATCATTCTATTGCATAATATGCTAACATTTCACAGAAGAAAAATTAAACTTCATTTCTTTAAGAGATGAAGTGAAAATTGTTCGAGGCACAAGCAAGGGAGAGATTGTCCCAAAATCATGTAAGTATTTCATTTAATTCAACCATTAGTCAACTTTTGGTAAATGATCTGGAAAACAAAAAAAAATGTTGTGTAACGCCCTGACCCCAGTTTCCCCGAGTTGGTGCATTATTGTGTGACATTGGCATGATCACAAAAGATCAAGTATCAAAATACCGATTAGTTTAGTATCCTTGGAAACACTAGATACATTCATAAACGTTACATTACATCATAAAGTGAAAAACTACAATAACAAAGTCTCCATAGTCTACACACATATCTTCTTCTTACTATCCTTGTAGGTCATTCATACAATACTTCTTCACATCCTGGAAAATATTAAAACATTGAAAGGGGTGAGCTCAGACTCTCAATAAGGATAATAATATTTTGGAAGATTTCGTAAATAAACATTAACATTTAAGGCAATGTATAACTAAAAAAATCCTTTTTAAACTTTAACTTCAGAATAATATGGAAAAAATAAATTAAATAATGTCATTTACATACTCACATGGATATTCTACTTGTCGAATAATCACATGCAATATCAATAACCACATTCATAATGATGTAATTCATAATGCCAGACTATCATAACCACATAGCCCAGGCCTCGTGCCAAGACCACAAATAAGATTTTGTCAAGGACTCATGCCAAGACACTAGTTTGTCTCATGAGACCTACCGATGCATCGAGGACCTATAGAGGGCTCGACCCATCACTTATTAAGTCCAATGCATTCCTCATATGAACAGGTTTATACATATCATAAACCATAACATAATCGTATCAAATAAAACATGCATAAAGGAAACATAAAATTTACACATTTCAATCACAATATATCAATTCAACACATTGATATAATAAAAACACTTTCAAAACCATTTTCAATACCAAAATAAAAGAAAAGTAAAACATGGTATTTATTTTTCTTTTAAAAAAAGTTATGGCCTGTAGGGGAACACGAAACTCAAATAGAGCTCACGGAGGCGGAGAAGTCGTTGTCGCCGCGTACGTACAACAAGAAAAACATTCCTTTTTTTCATTTAGTAAAATTCTTCGTATAAAAAAGATTCCTTTTGAATGAACTTAAAAGTCAAAGGGGTATATACACCATATAAAAGAAAGTTGTGTATAAAACAAAATATGCCTCAATGAAAGGAGATTGAGAAGAAGTCATTACCAAGATAATTTTTTAAAATAAAATAGATCTATTATGTGCATTCAATATAAGTACACATAAAGAAAGTACAGATACAAGATAGGACATAATAATATCATAAGATAATATGAAAGTAGGAGATTAACCCAAAGAATGAAAATTGGGTTAAGAAGTTCCCTTACCTCATGTCCGACTTGACTCGACCGCTCTTTAACCTCCTGAATAATAAACTAGAGTTAATATCTACTTTCTTAAGAACCTTTTTCCCGTTCATTATCCCTTTTATATCACTTATTGCAAGGTTACAAGAATTATGTAATTATTTATGTTAATAACAGTCGTTTTGTAGATCTTTGGTACATGAGTCAAAAATATACTACTTATAATTACAATTTGTTCATGTGGTGAAATATCCATTATATCAAGAATTATATTCATGATGTAGATATCATATATAACATATATATCCAGTATATACATTCATTTATAATATTACATAACATTTAGAGGTAAGAAATGAAATGCACCGTTCATGGAGACGGTAAGCCGTACGTACGCATGAACGCTACTTTCATTTTGATTTCATATTTTAATTGAATGAAACATAATGATATAAAGGTATAACATAATTCCAGTATAATATAATGTATAATACCATTTACTCCATCCATTATACATCCCACATATGGTATTAATGATTCAAATCACTTTGAGGGGGCGGTAGTCCGCACTTCCTAAAATGAAAATTTCGTGTTTACCCATAATGGAAACCATAAAGGTTTGACATAAATAAAAAATACTAAAGATTAAGTAAAACAAAAACATATTATATATCATATATAAATATATTTACAACTTAATGGCTACCTTTGAAGGTGTTATATGAGTGTTGAACAATCATCATTTCGTGAGGCAGAAATTCCCCATCCACAGAAACAATATTTTCATTAACCATTAGATGTAGGTGTGTGTAAGTGTAACTCTAATAATTATTATAACAACATCATAGTATATTTAAGATACTGGTGTTGTTATAAAAGAAAATAATAAAAAGAGTTTAGGGGGTTGGAGAGGCCAAATAAAACAAAACAACATTAGGGAAGACATTACCCTAAAATTGGGTAACTCTTTTTTATTTGAGCCAAAGGCTTCTTTGGGAAGACTTCTGCCCAAAGTGAGGCTTCTAGGAGTAAGGTAGGGAAGTTGGGAGATTATTTGGTCAGAGGTTGGCCGAACCAAATGTGTTGAATGTGTGAATAAGGTGGTAGTGGTGGGGTCCTTTTAAAAGAGGAGAGAAGGGGCACTCTTGGAAAGATTGAAATGTTTTTTTTTTTGGATTCTTAAGGTCCCACACTTATATTTTTCTAAGATAACGTGATAAGGGTTCGAAATCTACTCATCCAATAGGTTTTCGACAAGTGTATGTCTTATATTTTACATTATCTTTTCATTTTATTTAAATCGTTAATTAATGAGGTAATCGCTGCATCATCATGACGTCATAAATAATTTAATTTATTTAATGTCCAAAAATTATAAAAAAAATATCATTATGTAGGAAATATTTTTATATTTCTAATTAATATTTATAGTAAAAACTATGACTTGTATATCCCCATTTAAAAATTGTTTTAGTAAAACAACTCTTGTTTGTGACCTTTTTATTTTAACATTAAATAAAGAGTTATTTATGTCATTTTCCTAATAAAGTGGCTCCATGGGGTCCCCAAGTTGACCCATGTATTTTCTTGGTCGTACATGACTCATCCAATAGGGGTAGGACAAGTGTAAAGGTATTTTCGTATTTTTATAATATCATTTTTACCTTAAATTTCACTAATTACCTTTAATTGTGATTAATTAAACCTAAAAGTTACTATTCACCAAAAAATTATTTTAATCGCATTGAACCACATTTTATTTCCTAATGAAAACCATGTATGTCGGATTTTTGAAAATCAAAACATAGAAGTGGTAATGTTTCATTTAAACAAAAAATCGGTTTTTTAACTACCACTTAGTGGTTTCACTATTCATAAAAAATTGATGTTTTTCAGAACAATGCGAAAATTTCACCCTAATCTAAAATTGATTTTCCAAATTCTAAATTGATGTCTATTTTAAAAAATTACAAACATATAAGTTTCATTAATTAATTTCATAATTAATTCCCACTGTTACAACAAATAGCGTGTTTTTTAAAAACAATATATATCAAAATATTGACAATTGTTTATCTCCAATTTCAAAGTGAAATTAATTCTAATGACCACCATTGGATAAAATGGTAAAAATATATTCTAATTATACTTTAAAACCAATCAATATTATAATTTATCACTATAAATTATTTTGATTAAAAAAGTTTTTTTTAAGTATTTCTCACTATTCACAAAAAATTGGAAGCTCTCAAAAAAATACCAAAAATACAACTTTGGATAATTTTGATATTATGAATACAAAAATGAAGTCCCTTTTTGAAATATAAAATTTCTATAATTTTAAAAAGTGGGTATTAATTTTCATAACAACTACTTTGATTAGTCGCGGTGTGTTAGAACTCTAACTTGCATATAATGCAAGCTATTGCATTATTGAAAGAGACGTGTATCGTGGAAGCTTGGGGTGTTACATTCTCCCCTCCTTCAATAAATTGCATCCTCGAAATTTCAGATTTTCCTTTGAAAATAAAAGGTTGAAAATAGAAAATACCTTTGTGGAAAACCCACATTGGAAATAAGGTTAATTAAAATACAACTTTAAAAGAATGAAAGATAAGTACAAAGGTCACCCGAGATAGCCCATACTATGATTCTATGAAAATATGGATATGGAAGAAAAACAAACCATCAAGGTCTGATGGAGAGTCGTAGAAAACTGGATTAAGAGAAAGTTAACCATAAGAAAATCACAATCATGTGATTGGTTAAATAGTCATTGAATCCCCAGTTGGAAAAGTTAACTGACAACATTTTTTTTTAAGTTACCTTTCATAAAGTTGAGGAATTTATTTAAGAGATTTACTAAGAACATAAGGAAATATACTTACTTGTCATGTAGGCTTTCATTCTTTAGTAAATTTTTACCACAATGCCATCTTTCACTCTAAAAGGTAATAGAACTCAAAAATATTCTATTTATCCTGATTGTATAAGGTTCTAAATATTAACACATACCATTTATATTAGTAAAACTATTTTTTAATAACCAGGGACTTCTTGTAGGCTAGAGGTAGGTAATAAAGGCCTGTATCACTATGGTTGAGGGTTCGATTCCCGCAGCTTTGTCTGACGTGACGGGTTATGCCCCACCCTACAGGTTGTCCATTTCCTAAAACTATAGTATTATAATATTCCAAAAATAATCTTCAGAAATGTGTTAACCTTAAATAATACTATCCATGGTTCAAATTAATCCATTCCAACCTTAATAGTTATCCAAAATACCTCTGTCTGGACTTTCTCTGAAAGGTCTCTAAATTACAAAATCAAATGTAACATCAGATTCCCCAAACAAAGTAATGTTTCTTTTTCTTGTCACATACTAGAAATATGATTTCCTTCATAATATTAAAACCTTAATGATAACAACAACGACTGAAGTACAATCCTTATATATATCACATTATTTTTATAACCAGAATATAATCCTTGAGTCCAAAACCACCAATACATTTATTATTCCGCTTCAACTGTAGTAACAGCATATTATTTTCCTTGATCCCAGGGCCTTTTCTGAGATATGTTTCCCTGATGCTTATGTCATTCATTTGCATAATGCCCCATTTCCCTACAATTGTAGCATTCAAAATTGATAGCATCTTTCTTTCCCTTGCAATCACGAGCCTAGTGACCCTTTTATCCACATTTATAACAAACTACCATTCCTTTTAGGCAAGTACCGGGGTGATTCTTCCCATAATTATCACATAATGGAAGATCCTTCTTTTCCTTTTTCCCTTTATCTGTCTCTTATTCCACCATTCTCTTCTTCTCTTTCTTTACTTTATTGTCACAAGATTTAGATAATTCCTTTTCTGTCTTGATAACACACGAGACAATATATTCGTACGACGATAAGGATTGTGATACTAAAGCTCGACGGAGAAATGGTTTTAACCCATCAAAGAAACGATTAATCTTACCTCCTGGGTTATGTATATAATCTGCAGCAAACCTCCCTAACCTTGTAAAGATAGCCTCATACTTTGCGACATTCTCATTCTCCTTCTGCCTCAGACTCAGAAATTGCCTTTCTATATCATCTCGATGGTCATTTAGAAAGTATTTTTCTAAGAAAATATCTTTGAACTCTCTCCATTCCATATTTGATAATTCTTCATCTTCCTTTGTGTTTTGAATCAGCGACCACCATTGATCGACATCTCCTGTAAGGCGGTAAACTGCCATGACAACCTTCTCCCTTTCGCTACTCCCCAAGGCATGGAATATTTTCTCTATAGAGTTTATCCATTTCTCACCTACTAATGGATTTGTACCCCTATTAAATGTTGGTGGTTGTTTCCTCATGAAGCGCTCTAACATTGATCCTCCACGTTGTGGATCAGGGAGCTCAATACAAGTAAGGTTATTATTCATAACCTGAGTGAGTTGTCCCAGTATGGTAATAAGTTGATCAGCACTAGTTTTATCTCCAGATCCACAATAATTATCTTGAGCAGGGGGGAATACCTACACAGAGTGCATGCATTGATACGATTTCCATTCATTCCACTTGGAGCCATTTCTAAACAATGGCATAAACTAGATTAGTTTATGAATCAAAATATATAATTCTGTACTTGTAAAATACTTAACATAAATTGAAATATTTATGGATAAAATCAATAAAAATGTTCTCTTTGAGGAAGTATATACTCATAACCCTTCATAGTGGTTTGTAAAGAAAATGAGAATTATCCTAAGCATATCCCTCGGGACTGTCGTAACCAAGAGTGCAATAAGGCACATTGTCGTGCACATGTTTCCGTTTGAGTCTAGCTCAAAGCGGTGTTTTCGGGATTTACCCCTAGGCACATTTGTGCCAGATCCGCCTCTACCTGCTCATATCCAGGCAGGGATGTATTTCTCAGAAAACTCACAACATCTCTATAATACCAAAATTCTAGGATGTTCTTCTATACTAATCTTCAATGTCTATCTTTGGGCTATCTGCTCTAATCAGAGTTTATCTAAATCTAGCTTCAAAG
Source organism: Viscum album (assembly GCA_963277665.1). Taxonomy (NCBI): domain Eukaryota; kingdom Viridiplantae; phylum Streptophyta; class Magnoliopsida; order Santalales; family Viscaceae; genus Viscum; species Viscum album. The sequence continues at coordinate 1,685,775,319 of OY728163.1, read as the reverse complement.
GTTAGTACTAAACACCCTCTGATACCAACTGTAACGCCACGAACCCAGTTTCCTAGAGTCGGTGCCTTATTGCGTAACATTGGCATGATCACAAAAGATCAATTCTCGAAAGACCGATTAATTTAGTATCCTTGGAGACACTAGATACATTCATAAACGTTACATTACATCATAAAGTGAAAACTACAATAACAAAGTCTCCACAGTCCACACTCATATCCTCTTCTGACTATCCTTGCAGGTCATTCATACATTACTTCTTCACATCCTTGAAAATATTAAAACATTTAAAGGGCTGAGCTCAGATGCTCAGTAAGGATAATAATATTACAGAAGCTTTCATAACTAAACTTTAAGATTTAATGCAATGTATAAATAAAACAAAAGCCTTTTTAAACTTTAACTTCAGAATAATATGGAAAAAATAAATTAAATAATTCCATTTACTTACTCACATGGATATTCTACTTATCGAATAATCACATGAAATATCAATAACCACATTCATAATGATTGAATGCATAATTCCAGACTATCATAACCACGTAGCCAAGGCCTCATGCCAAGACCACAAATAAGATTTTTTCAAGGGCTCGTGCCAAGTCACTAGTTTGTCTCATGAGACCTACTGATGCATCGAGGAGCTATAGTGGGCTCCACCCATCACTTATTATGTCCAATGCATTCCTCATATGAACAGGTTTAAAATATCATAAACCATAACATAATCGTGTCAAATAAAACATGCATAAAGGAAACATAAAATTTGCACATTTCAATCACAAGATATCAATACAAAACAATGATATAATAATAACACTTTCAAAACCATTTTCAATACCAAAATAAAAGAAAAGTAAAACATGGTATTTATTTTTCTTTTAAAAAAAGTTATGGCTTGTAGAGGAAGCCAAAACTCAAATAGTTCTCATGGAGGTGGAGAAGTCGTTGTCTCTGAATACGTAAGACATGAAAAACATTCTTTTTTGTTGTTTAGTAAAATTCTTTATATAAAAAAGATTCCTTTTGAATAAATGTAAAAGTCAAAGGGTTTTATACACTGTATAAAAGAAAGTTGTGTATAAAAAAAATATGCCTCAATGAAAGGAGATTGAGAAGAAGTCCTTACCAAGATCATTTTTTGAAATAAAATAGATCTATTATGTTCATTCATTATAATTACACATAATGAAAGTAAAAATACAAGATAGGACATAATAATATCATAACATAATTTGAAAGTAGGAGATTAACCCAAAGAATGGAAATTGGGTTAAGTAGTTCCCTTACCTCGTGTCCGACTTGACTCGAACGCTCTTTAACCTCCTGAATAATAAACTAGAGTTAATATCTACTTGCTTAAGAACCTTTTTCAAATTCATTTTCCCTTTTATATCACTTATTACAATGTTACAAATATTATGTAATTATATATGTTAATAACAGTCGTTTTGACGATCTTTGGTACTTGAGTCAAAAATATACTTCTTATAATTAAAAGTTGTTCATGTGGTGAAATATCCATTATATCCATAATTATATTCATGATTTAGATATCATATATAAAATATATATCCATTATATATGTTCTTTATAATATTACATAACATTTAGAGGTAACAAATGAAATGCACTGTCCATGGAGACGGTAAGCCGTACGTACGCATGAACGCTACTTTCATTTCGATTTCATATTTTAATGGAATGAAACATAATGATATAAAGGTATAATATAATTCCAGTATAATATAATGAATAATATCATTTACTCTATCCTTTATACATCCCACATATGGTATTAATGATTCAAATCACTTTGATGTGGCGGTAGTCCGCACTTCCTAAAATGAAAATATCGTGTTTAACCATAATGGAAACCATAATGGTATGCCATAAATGAAAAATATAGAAGCTTAAGTAAAACATAAACATATTATATATCAGATATAAATATAGTGACATCTTAATTTCCACCTTTGAAGGTGTTATATGAGTGTTGAACAATCATCATTTCGTGAGGCAGAAATTCACCATCCACAGAAACAGTATGTTCTTTAACCATTAGATGTAGGTGTGTGTAAGTGTAGATCTAATACTTCTTATAAAAACATCCTAGTATATTTAATATACTGGTGTTGTTATAAAAGAAAATAATAAAAAGAGTTTAGGGGGTTGTAGAAGCACAATAAAACAAAACATCATTAGGGAAGACATTACCTTAAAATTGGGTAACTCTTTTTCATTTGATCCAAAGGCTTCCTTGCGAAGACTTCTTCCCAAAGTGAGGCTTATAGGAGTAAGGTAGAGAATTTGGGAGAGTATTTGGGCAGAGTTTGGCCGAGACAAATGTCTTGAATGTGTGAATAAGGTGGTAGTGGTGGGGGCCTTTTATAAGAGGAGAGAAGAGGCACTCTTGGAAAGATTGAAATGTTACTTTATTATGAAATGTTTTTTTTCGTATTATAAAGGTCCCACACTTATATTTTTAGAGTATAAGGTGTTAAGGGTTCGAAATATACTCATTAAATATGTTTTTGACAATTATAACTCTTAGATTTTACATTATCTTTTAATTTTATTTAAATCGTTAATTAATGAGGTAATCGCTGCATCATCATGGTGTCATAAATAATTTAATTTATTTAATGTCTAAAAATTATAAAATAAATATCATTATTTATGAAATATTTTTAGATTTCTAATTAATATTTATAGTCAAAACTATGACATATATAACCCCATTTAAAAATTGTTTTAGTAAAACAACTCTTGTTTGTGACGTTTTTATTTTAACATTAAATAAAAAGTTATTTATGTAATTTTCCCACCAAAGTGGCTCCATGGGGTCCCCAAGATGACCCATGGATTTTCTTGGTCGGAAATGACTCATCCAATAGGGTTAGGAAAAGTGTAAAGGTATTTTAATATTTTTATAATATCATTTTTACCTTAAATTTTACTAATTACCTTTAATCAAGATTAATTAAACTTAAAAGTTACTATTCAACAAAAAAGAATTTTAATCCCAATGAAAAAAAATTTAATTCCTAATGACAACCATGTATGTTGGATTTTTTAAAATAAAAACACTGAAGTGGTAATGTTTCATTTAAACGAAAAATCAGTTTTTTAACTACCACTTAGTGGTTTCTCTATTCATCAAAAATTGAAGTTTTTCAGAACAATGCCAAAATTTCACCCTAAGCTATAATTGATATTCCAAATTCAAAAATGATGTCTATTTTACAAAATTCGAAACATATAAGTTTCATTAATTAATTTCACAATTAATTCCCGTTGTCACAATAAATAGAGTGTTTTTTAGAAACAATATATATCAAAATATTGACAACTATTTATGTCCAATTTCAAAGTGAAATTAATTCTAATGACCACCATTGGATAAAATGGTAAAAATATATTCTAGTTATACTTTAAAACCACTCAATAGTATAATTTATCACTATAAATTATTTTGATTAAAAAATTTGTTTTTATGTATTTATCACTATTCACAAAAAATTAGAAGTTCTCAGAAAAATACCAAAAATTATACTTTGGATAATTTCGATATTATGAATATAAAAATGAAGTTCATTTTTGAAATATAAAATTACTACAATTTTAAAAAGTGGGTATTACTATTCATAACGGCTACATTGATTTGTCGCAGTGTGTTTGAACTCGATCTTGCGTACAATGCAAGCTATTACATTATTGAAAGAGAAGTGTATAGTGGATGATCGGGGTGTTACATGTTGTTCTAGTGATCTCATATCTGATGAATCAGATGGTACCTTAGATCATCAAAAATTTATGGCTTTGTGATTTTTGGCTTTTTCATAGCCATATCCTCTATCACTCTTCATGAGATGTGGATGGTTATATTTCTCTTCCATATCCATATTTTCACCTATATACTCCTATGTGGAAACCCCGTGATTAGTTAATTTTGGTAACCGTTACGTTTCATAATTTTGTTTTTAAAGTCATGTTTTCATATTCTTTTTTACTAATGGGCTTATATTAAACAAACTTTCAAGTAGTAAACCATTTATAGCCCGGATGAATTTCGAGGGAGAAATTCATTTTAAGCGGGGTAGAATGTAACACACAAGATTTTATGAAAAATATTTTTTTAATTTCCTTGATGTTTTGTGTTGTACTCTAAAGCAAAATGATCTTTCACTACATGCAACTCGGGCTTGGCTTCCTTTACACGCAATCACGACCTTAAACTATAGCGTGTGTTGTATGGAATTACGAGTTTCACTAAACAAAGATATGCTATAAAAATATTATATAAACTAGCTGTTATGAATAGCAATACCCATTTTTTGGAATTTAATATATTTTATCATTCAAAATGGACTTCATTTTTGGATTCTGAATATCAAAATTAGCCTAGGGGGAATTTTTGGTATTTTTCAGAAAACTTTCAATTTTTGATTAATAGTGAAAACACTAGGTTACTATTTAAAAACCGACTTTTTTATTTAAATTTATTTTAGGTAAAAATTAATACATAATACCTATATAAGTTCAAGCGATTCATTGGAGTAATAAAAATTTTAGATATATAAAAATTTTATTGAACTTTCCACCGTCTTTTACCTACCTCCTAGAAAAATTTAAAAATTTACATAAAACTTAATTTTACCACTTATGTGAGTGGAAATTATAAAACTTGAGTGATATGGTTAATATCAAGGAGTAAAATGTGGTTCAATAATATAAAAATAATTTTTGGTGATTAGTAACTTTTTTACATTTATTTACCACATTTAAAAGTAAATAGGGTAATTAAGGGTATAACTGATATTATTAGTACCCTAACACATGTCCTAATTCAATTGGATAAGTATAATTCGACCAAAAACAACATTAGGAATATAATATTATCATTTTCCTCCACATGTATTAGATTAGGACATTTATTATTATTTTATTTAAAGAAGAGTTAAAATATTTAAAATCAATGTTTAATAAATAAAATATTTTTACTATAGGGTAATACATATGATAAATTTGAATATAAATCTTATTTATAAATCTAAAAATATTTCTTACCTTATGGTATTTTATTTATAATTTTTAGACATTATATAATTTAATTTATTTACGACAGAATGGTGATGTAGTAATTACCTAAATAATGAAATATTAAAATAATTGATATTATAACTACCCAAATAAATATAATTTGGGACGTTTTATGAATTACAATAATTTTATAAGTTAATATGTCATGTTAGTATTTATTTAAGTAAATTTTTTCAAACAAATCATGCTGTTATGATTTTCAAAAAAATCAATCAACAAATAGTGTAAAAATTGACATAAAATAGTTTTTAAAGAAAATATTATATTATTAATTGTTATTATATTCTAAAAAATATAAGGTTCGGCCAAATGACTTAGATAAGGATATATATATATATATATATAATTAACCACTTGGGGTTCATTTGGCTTGTTATAGTACGTTTAACAACCATATAGTGTAAGAAAACAAAAAGACACGGTAAACGTTAAATTACTTAACTTATAGTTAAATCTAAATGATAATGATAAAATAGTAACCTAAACATTCCTAAAACCTATTGGTTGAGAGCATTAAGACCCTTACCCACTTTATCTTCTAAATAAATCAATTTTGAGCTATTATAAACGGAATATGAATTTATTATAAAATAATATTTTAAGTTTTTCCTATGGTGCCCCTCTCCTCCCTTATAAAAAGGGCACCCCTTCCCTATTCTCCTCACACACTGTTGAACCTTGATGCTCAGAAAAACCCTACCCATTTCTCCTCTCCACTTACCTAGATACATTCTGGAGGTTCTGGTTTCTCAAAATACCAACTCTACTTCCTTAAGAGGAAGTTTAAAGGAGGTGCATCGAAGAAGAGGTAATCTCTTCTTCTGATTCTCTCACGTTTCATTATTCTTCTAGTTATTCTTCTTTAGTTGTATCATTATAAAGTAATAACATCAGTATTAATTATATACTTATATTTTATTAAAAATATGAAACAACCCTATTTCTCCTTCTATTCATCCTACAGAAAATGAAATCACCGCACGTGCGTACGTACGGAATACCGTCTCCATGCCGTGGTGTAATTAGTTTTCGACCACCACCTTACATGGATGTGTATAATGGTGTAAATAAATAACTATATATGATTATTGTAAAGTGATATTTATTCTGAAATATTATATATACACTTCAATAAAATTCCATGATCATGAGAATGATATCATCGCTCGTGCGTACGTACGGACTATCGTCTCCACGACGCGATGAGATTCATTCTCCATGTTAACCATTAATGAACGATTATAAAGTAAAAATAATGAATAATAATTAAATATTTTACATAATAATGATACTGTATTTATGTGTATATATATATATATGTATTTCATCTACTTAATTTCATTCAATTCAATAATGAAACGAAAACAGCGTTCATGCGTATGTACGGCCTACCGTCTCGATGAACAGTGTATTTCATTACATTTATTGACAAATCATATATATATGTATATGATGAATATATAATATATAAATCATTTTATACATTCTGTAATTATGTAAATCATATTATAAGTTATAATACCAAGAACAAATAGTTGAAACACGTACAATAAATGAAACGATTTTACCCAAATTGCTGTTTTTACATCAAAATTACAAAAGAACGGGTAATATAAATTCATAAGTAAACTATATATGATATCATAACAATGAATATCATTTTATAATAAGTCAATGAGATTATTTAAATAATTATACAGGAGGTTCGGATACATATGAAGCATATCCTACATATGGAAAGGGATAATTTTGCAAATCACATTTTTATCCGAGATTGCTTATACGTAAGTATTTACTAGGGTTATATTTTTCATCCATTACCATAAAATGATTTTCATAATGTGACTAATATTCTTCCATGTATTTTTAATTTCATGTTTACCCCTCTTTGATTTTTTTACTTTGTGTTATGGAAGGAATCTTTCTTTTGTTTACCATACGAGGAACATTTTTACTTTTCCAACAAAAGTATAAGAAGAATGTAATTTTTTAACTTATATGGCATGAATGGATTTTTATGGTTTAATAACGACTTATTTAAATGAAGTTTCCTCTAAAAAAATTTATGACTATTTTCAAAAAAATATGCATCTTTTAATATTTCGTGGAATTTTGTGAAATAAAATTTATTTTCAGGAAGAAATGATATTTTCCTCAACAATTCATTTCAAGAGTTTTTTCAAAACTATTTTTCATCTAAAATGACATTATTTAATATTTTTATGTTTCAAGTATAATTTCTACAATATTTACATGGTTTTATTCATCTTATGATTAAATGATATCCATTTTTTATATGAATTATGTTTTGATGTCATGATGTTTAAGAATCCCATTCTATTACATGGGTTATGCTATGACGTATGATTTATTATTTTGTGGAACCCAAAAGAATTATTTAATTATGAGATGGGTGGGTCCTATATATCCCCAAAATGAATTGGGTAAAGATTTATATCTCATGATATAGACATGGATGCAACGGTAAGTTAATCTGGTTCAGTGATACATGACTGGAATGATGAGTGAACTCGATTCAGAATGGGACATTGTCCACTAAGAAGTCTTGGCAGCAATGCCTTGGCTAATATGGAAATCATACCATGTGATTAATGGTTTTCCACAATTAAATTTTTTATTCCAATGCTATTTTATCATCATAAATGTTTATTTATGATCTATGCCTTATGTGCTTCCATGTTTCATGTCATTGCCCATTATTTTGATGTTTAAACATTATGTTCATGTTTTTAAGTTCAAATGTATATGATTTGTTTTATTATATACTTTCATACCCTTACTGAGCATTTGAACTCACCATTTATATGTTTTCTTTTCCCTAGGATTTAAAGAAAGGTTTTAGGAAATAAAACTATAAGGGGAAGATATTTATGGGAGATGTTGAAGATCATTCACCATGATTAGAAGATTACGTTCTGAGTTTCAAAGACACTAAACTATTACGGTACTTTGGAGTCTGTTATTTTATCTATTATGTATTTCGAAAAAGTAATGTAATGTCTATGTACGTAAATCTATGGGTCTCTACCGTACAATTGGAAGATGATGTTTCTTATGAGGAGCAACCAGTGAAGATCTTAGATAGTAGAGAAACAGTTCTATTAAATAAGGCAATGCCCCTCATCAAGGTGTTTTGGAGAAAACAAAAGTTTGAAAAAGTGAATTGGGAATCAGAGAAAATGATGAATGTGAGTTACCCACATCTGTTTTAGTGTTGGAAAAGGAAATTTTTGAGGGTGAAATTTCTTAATGGTGGAATATTGTAACGACCCAACGTTTCATTAATGTAAATACATATTGGTCTAATTAAATATCACTTTATTTTTATAATAAATGTCAACATATTTGGTTTTATGTTTTGAATAATGAAAATTGATAATATAGTTTTTTAACAGTGATCAAATGATTAGTATAAATATAGGACTTTAACAAATCCAATTTACCCAGACAAAATAAGTTATGGCCTCATCCAGTAGAATTCCTACATACAAAGCCCATTTGTCAGAGCTCGGAAAAGAGGTGGCATCCTTGGGCTTTGCTCTTGACCAAGCCCATGATGAGCTACATCATGTCAAGCTCGAAGGGGACCGTCTACAGGAAAAGTAGATGTTAATAGAAATTACCACCCTACCGATGTTATCAGAGCCACCCCAAGAGTCTGCAACAATCACACACCCTACCCTTAGGTCTTATGTGGCTATTTTAAGGGATTATGTAACATATCTCTAGTACTATGATCATGTACATTATTTTTTTTGTATATAATAATGTATATACTTTCTTGTGATTATTGATACATTGTAAATAGTTTTTAAAGTACAAATAGTGTTTTAGTTATTATTTAAATAAGAATTATATTTTATAATATTAAGGGATTTTTGAATTAAATAATATATTAATAAAATATTATTATTATTAATATAAAATTAAAATTTATTATATATAAATGATCATATAATTTTATGAATGCAATTGTAATTTTTATTAAGGTTTGAAATCCATTTTTTTCAAATCCTGTGAATTTTCGATAAATGTAGGTTTTTATTATAAAGGTCAAAATTAACATATTTAGAAAATTATTTATATGAAATAAATGTTATTTCTAGAATCAAGACGTCGAAATTATCCAACGGTGAAATTTCCATAATTTTTTGAGACAATCAATTTTTTGGGTAAAAATTAAATACCGTTTAAATATATAATGTGTTTTATGAAATCATAATGACTCAATAGTGATATAATAAAATACTATAAGATTTATGTTCTAAAAATATATGTTTTACCATGAAGAAAATATGATTTTCGGTTTTTTTGACTTACTTTTCAAAGCATTAATGGACCCTCAAGACTTATTAAACACCTTGTCTTTTTAAATTGTTTTCCATGGGAGTCTGAATGACCTCCACATAAGAAACCCGATTATTTTAATATGTTCGGACTTTGGACTTATAAAATTTTGTTTTCCTATTCCCATTTCCAAAAACCCTGGGCAAAAACCATGGGATGGTTTGTGGTTTAGATTAATTTAATATAAGGGGTCCCAAACCTAAACAATAAAGAATTCCCACACGTTTCCAATATAAACCCACCCAAGATCCCACTTCCTCCTCACTCAAAGCCTTTGTAGTTCGTCCAACCTCTGACCTACCATCTCTATAATCATATCAAGGTTCCCCAAGCTCCCAAGAAGCCTCCCTCAAGCCTATCTCAAGCCTTTGGAAGCACACTTCCAAGTTAGGGTTTTTTTCATCTTTCCCATTTTTGTCCAATTTTCTTTAAGTTGTTTTACCCATTTAATTTCAATTATAAATATTTTGGTATGGTTTCACACCTAAATCATACTACCCTATTTATGTTTTAATGATGGTAGACACCTTTCTCTCTCATTAGATGCCCCCCATGTACACCCGTTACTATACCGAAATTCTGAAAGGAACTTCTCTCTCCTCTTTTACATTCAAGCAATACTTTTGTGTCATGAATCTAAATTCCTTTAAAATTGTTGGGAAATGTATGTATATGACCTCTTTACTTTTCATTACATGTAAATATGATGAGGAACCCATTTCTCCATCAACAACCATTTTTTATGAATTCTTATGTCACATCGTTACGCTGTCAAAATCGCACCGATTTTCTAGGCCAATGTCATTGTGTAGTGAATACCATGCCAATTCTTCCATCAAGGGTATTAACCTTTTGCACATTTACTTATTGATTATAATTTTTCATGTATGAATTACACATTCCTTTATCATGGAATAACTGATTATGTTTTATGAATCCATGTTTTATGATCCATGTGGCACACTTATGCATGAAATGAATTGTTTAAGAAGGGTGTTCCCTTATAACGCTCCAATGAATTGGGTAAAGTATAGTATCATGATACTTCATGTGATATGAGTGTTGACTCATACTAATTCAAGTGAAACAAGGGTTTTCTTGTTCTTTATGTGTAATGAGGATTTACTCATGCTCCATGTGCAATGAGCCTTGGCTCATGCTAATTCCATGTTAAGTGTTGTTGCCACATTTACATGTTATGATTATAATGCTTTATAACGCCTTTATGTTCATGTTTATATTATTCTCCATTGATATTCCTATTGTCTAACATGTATTGTACTCCTCATGTTATTCCATGTGTACTCCCTTACTGGGATTTATATCTCACACTTTTCTTTTGCATGTCCTCAGGTTATCCCATGCAATGCTAAGTACGAGGGAATGTAGTGGTCATGTAAAAGAAGTTTTCAATAAAGATGTTGTATTTCATGCATTAATTTTTTATGTAATTATCCTAATCCCCAAAGACACTAAAACCCTCGATCTTCATTGTTGTATCAAGTGATGTTTTATGTAATAAATAATGTTTATGTTTGTAATAAAAGCAGGGTTGTCATATAATATCTATCTTGGTAAAAAATATCCCATAAAATCCATGGTCAAAATCAATGACATACTTTTTAAACTGAGTATGTGAAACATATTTCTCACTACAATGAATAATGGATGTAATTGAAAATGTTATTCCACATCACCAACCCATTCAAATATCTAAAAGTTTCTTATGTCTATAAGAGATATCATTCCATTCTTTCCAACATGAGGATGCCCAATCCTTGAATAGATTCTCAACAACACATGAACAGTCTCCTTGAAGGACAATGATCCTAAACTAGGATACACATAAAATTTATGATAACCTTAAACCATCTCCATTATCATCTTGATAAAATAATTTTTCAAATATTTCACATGGAAAGGGATCAATCCAACTATAAAAGTCTATTATTTTTTCATCCAAAAACATGGAGAATGATAACAACACCAATTAAATGCTTAAAATTGATCCATATGTTTTGTTCCCAGGTAACTTATGCTATATGATTACTCCCATAATGGTATTTTATCTTCCCATGATCCACAAAAATCCATTATTCAATCCTAAAACATGTCTTTTAAAGTTTGTATTGTCCATTATGATTTTCAATCCGTTCGAGGATGATACACTATACAGATTGACATATGAATCCCAAGAGATTTCTCTATGTATTTCAATAAAAATAATACATAAATCATAATTTATAGTCTCAAAATTTTTAAACTATTACTCCATGCCTATTTACTACTTATCGGATATAGATTTTATACAATCACTACACCTTATCAGATTCATTAATATGGATGAAATGGAAAACATTATGAGCTACTCCATTATCACCAATACGGAATCATGTTTCTTATTTTTTTCATTAAAGATTGTTCAAAAAATCCTCTACTATCTGATCCTAATTCCAAAAAAATAGTTAGATATCGAAACATACCTGTTTGTGTTTTAATCTATACCTTATCCTATTGATATGATATGCATTTCTAAAGAAAATAATCCACCAATTGTTTCATTCCAACCAACCTAAAAAATTACTTTAATGCCTTATAAATCATGGTATTGTATGATGGATAGCCAATCCTGAATTGGTGTAGGCATGAAGTTGTTTTACATTACACTCCAAATGTAAACCACCCGATCTCTAAAACACAACACTAAACAACTATCCAGCTTCACACCCTTACTGGTTTCTGCACCATTTAGTCTGAAACTCAAAAAAGAACATTATGAATCATATATCGTTTCCTCAATAACAATTTTTCCAAAACGAGGAACAAGAAAAACTAGAAATAAAAATTAAACATCACCTCAGTGATCATAATCAATAATCATGGTGGCTATCATCGACATTAACTAACACTTCTCTGAAGCCTCTACTTCCACCTAATCATATGAAATTAATCTCAATGAATCTTCCAGCTAATTACCTTTAAAATGTGTAAATAAATATAAATTCAACCATTTTGAGATACTTCATGATTCTTCTTTATCTTGTGTTCAAATCCCATTTTAACAATTTTTTTTCAAGATCATAGGATCCATAAACACTGCACATTTCTCGCAAATGAGATAATGATTCCATGTCTATAAATCATGGAATATGTTAGATGACTCCAAATTTTGGTTTGGGCAGTTCTTATAATGAAACCATAAATGTCTTGAGTCATAAGCATCACCAAGATCTCCCTACATAATTGTACAACCCTACACAGATGCTGGAGCATCACAATATACCATGTACCTTTATTCGGATTCCCAAATCTAAAGATTAGTGATGATGAAAGGAGGACATTATCATTCTAAAAAAACATTTTAAATTCCCATATCAACTGGAATGGAACATATTTCTTTGATAATTATTTCATAGGGGAATGAAGTCATGTAACATCATGATTAATGCACTGATAATAACAATCCAATGCAAGGAAACAATGTTTCAAAAAGATAGTATTTTCTGGTTTCATAGATATAATAGCCTCTATAATTTACGAATCTATAGAAAAGATAGCTTTTAGGGATTAAAATTACAATTGATCATACAATTTTATTTTAATAATATCACACTTTGATAAATATTCATGTTGATGATGATATTAAAAAATTAATATCACTGTTGCTAAGTGTTTCCCATGCCCAGTTGTTCTCCTTGAATACACTAATATGGCATCCGTAAACACAACCACAAAAATAATCAAAAAAATATATCTAAAATATCTAATTCAATGATTACATAAATTTTAATTTTTCATTCATAAAACCAAAATGTTTTACGGAATATTTTTAATGGACTTATATACTTATATAATATGTCTCTAGAACATCATCCTCCTAGACATGCAATTGGTGATATCAAAAGTACAAATAATTTTTCGAGAACATTGGGGTTCCCCTTAATTGATCGACTTGATAATCAATTCATTGAAGTGTATAGAGATTAATTATAACAACATGGTCTAGAATATAAAATCAACACACATCTAAGTTGTTTTATCCTCCCTTTTGACAAACATGACTTTTCCGACATACAGAGAAATGATTTCCCCAATGAAATTTTTTCTATCCTCTTCCAAATAAACATTCAATTACCATAACTATATTGGTGACATCCTATAATATGGATGTGAAATAGAACTAGTTCGGAGTAGTAGATCAATCATAAACATCACTTTTCTTATGAGTGGAAACCCTAGGAATTTTTATTTGAAAATATTTGGAATGAGATCAACAACTACGTTGAATTTACATTTCATGATCTCTACCTACAATTACTAATTCAATGCTAACAACTAGTATAATATAGACCCAACTACTAGTTCTAAAAATCATGTTTCACCTACATTTACATTCTAATCTCCTCTAATGAGATTATTTATTCCATCCTCATTTGGAAAAACAACCTTTTATGTATAACAATCGATGTGATCCTTGATAATTTTCATCCAATACACACACATGAATATTTCATATACATAATTCTCATGTATAAAGAAATCCCATATCAACTAAACTCCATCAAAAGTTATTGAACATGATCTACACATAAAGGATCAACATTATATTTGACCTTGTGGGGTTTGATTTTCCAAAATACATGGAAACATTTCATAATGGAATCCCATAAATTAAATAACATGGGAAGAAATAAATTAATGGGATGAACCAGTAACTACAAAATATTGCATGAGGATATAATTCAATATTATTATACATATAAACTTCAATGTCCTATATTTATTATCTGAAATCGCATAATAATGTCTATATATATTCTTACTCACTACAAATTACCATATATTTCCCTATAGAGATTACCCTTATCGAGGGGTCATTGTATTTCTAGAGTCACCACAGATTTCATGGTTTTTTTGATGAGAATTATTCTTATAAACTTTTCCTATCAAAACATATGATATCAGCAATACATGAAATGTTTCTCAAACACACAACCATGGAGGACTAAAAATGAACTGGTAATTCCCCATATGGTTGCAATTATTCCATGATCTATATGGTTTTGTAAAATCTCTATTGAATTGATCAAAGGGTATATAATGTAAAACATCCTTATTTATTCATTGGTATTGGAGAAAGATTACATCCTAGAGTTATATGATTCAACATCATAAAACAACCATAGAATTATCTAACCCTCATCTGCTTGTTCCATTCATTAGAGTTCCATTCATTTACTATAGGTTTAAACATGCATCCACGACCAATAGTTCCCAAGATGTCTCATCTACAATAATTATTCTATTTTCCATCTATGTATAATACATTATACATGGAAAAAAAATTATAGTAAATCTCTAATATCAACCCCAATTAAAAAATGCATGCCTTTGAGGACAGAAAATCAGAAACATTACGTGAAAATAGAATAAATTCATAAATTATGCCATGTATTCTTTCAACAAGACATTTTCCTTCATCATGAGGAATTTGTTTATCATTTATTCAATCATGAACATGTGAGGATATAATTGTTTGTTGAATAATTATTCAAATTCTTCTTATGAAATTTCTTGGTCTAATTTCAACTAAACTATCGAATCCCACCATTGGCATCCCAGATCATTGAGTATAAACTTCACGAAGTAAGCTTTAAACTCTTCTTGTGTTCCAAGGAAATTAAATATTAGATTCATCTAATACATCCTCAACCTATCCTTTTCTTATTCTGAATCACCTAGAAATAAGGGTGTCTTTTTTCATAAACTAAACGAAATGATCCATGTTTCATTTCTAATCCATTTGGTACCATCTATCCAAATCAAGAAATTATATTACTATACACGAAACTAGGTATTAGTTCACTTATGGATCAGGTGAAACCACATTCTCAGTTGCCTCTTCTGACTGGTTTCTTCTATACATAATGGGTTCCATTTTCTATTCCCAAAACAAAAAATTAAAAAGTCTCAATCTCATTCTAATTAATGATTAAAAAATACAAATTTAACCATATCACACATATAAAAAACAATTCTTAAATTAAACTATTTCCCTCTTCTATTTTTTTTAAATTACCACCATTATATTTAAAATATATCCAATTTCAAAATACTTATATCCTGCATTGTTACAAGACGACCCTACGGGGCTCGAGCCACGACTCTCCAAGCCCACCTCCAATAGTCTAGGGGCTGGTGTCTAGCACTGAGTAGACTATCGCACACATGGGAGGTATTATCCCAAAATACCTATACACATGCACCCACATACACCTCCATGAAACAGTGCAACTATATGTATATAAAAACTGAAAAGGAAATGCATGCATACATCTATCCCAAACCAGAGTAAAAAAAATAAAAAATGGGAAAACTAGGACCCACAAAAGGAAAACAACAAAAGCGTCCAACCATCTCAAAAGGAGGGAAAACACTGCCAAAATGAACACATACTGGTAAGCTCCTTGGCACAACTCTAGTAAACACCCTAGTCAGTACTGCTCACTAAGCTCCACCTGCTCTGGGTTCTCCTAGAACTCCGTGTAAAGGCATCTGGTATTCACAAGAGACAAACATGTGTGGGAAAATCCAGTACAGGGGTGAGTATAAAAATACATATTAGGAACCCCAAAAAACCATAAAAATAATAGGGAGAAATGAAAAGAAAACTGTCAGCTCATCCCAGAAAGAGGGAACCCAAATGAGAGAGAAACTCTATCTAGAGACCATCCTCGGCTAAACCCAACTAGTCAGCACAACTCAGGTGTATGCCCATACATATACCATGAGCAATCCAGATATACTCGAACCATGCACTAAGCCTCAGGAGGTTCTGACCATGTAACATGTGATATGTAGATAACTAGGAGAACACACTCCATGAGCACTGTCTTCCCAGATGACACTCATCCAAGAGATACACGCTCATCGAAAAATGTCACAGAGAACATCACACTGAAATATAAAGTACAAAAAACTTCTCGGATATGGGATCTCTCCTAGGATCCGCTAGGGAATACCAGAACCCACACCAGAATATAATGATCTCACATATATGGAATCACTCCCAGGGCCCACTGGAGGATACCACAACCCGATGTGGAATTCATAGATCTCACAGATTGGGGATCACTACGAGGTTCTGCTAGGGGATACCACAACCCAATACAGTAGTCATTATAAACACGTCACTTAGATAGAGGATCGTCATTCGTCAAGGTGTTCACGATGATACCAAAACCCCATCTGGTATAGCTCGCGGTGTAAGGGATAAAACCAACGGTGCACCAACCCTACCGAAAACACATGTTAGGTAGGGGATCCTATAATGAATAATTTCTCAACCCTTCTATTCATATCCCACTACATAGGAGATCATATTCTCGAGGATGCCTCAAACCCAAAGGGGTTAACCTGCTAAATAGGGGATCACCACCCATGGATAAGATAGTCACATCGATACCAAGAATTAGATCTAGGGAAAAGATGCTAGAGGATCCCTCTCTAGGACCACCGGAGGGATGCCACAATGATAACAGATTACACATCCCATCGAGAGGATCACAAACCTATGCTATGTTTTTGATGTCATGCGAACCCTCATAGGAATGAACTAAGGGAGAACCCTCAACCACTTCTAGTCCAAACATTGCTAACCCAATAGACCATCTACAATTCCACACAATTCACCTCCATGACTGATACTAAGTCCACCATCACGATCCATGTTTAAAAACACGCAGGATAGGTTGTTTTCTCAACCGAAACAGACACTAGCTGAAAGGGGAACTATTTACCGTAACTAGCTCATGTGGGGCCCACACTACGGTCCCAAAGCTTATCTAGAAGACCACACCATTGTGATCCCATAATAAAAACACATGGGATCAACTACTCGAACACTCCAAAAATATGTCAGGTGAAAAAGAGACATTTCATCATAAAATGTGAAAATCGGGCTATATGGGGGCCGAATCCTGTCTTTAGCCCAAAAACTGAAAGAAGCATATAAAAATGTCTGCATGAGAAATAGGATCATTCTACCGCTAACGGCGTGTACATCAAACATCCAGTTCATGAGGTACGTCTGTTACACATTTTAATAATAATTTAATATTATTAAATTACAGCGTTTCAGGTCACCCAACATCAAGCGCAGAAATCAAAAACCCTAATATCCCACATTCTAATAGTCTGACTCGTTGAGAGAAACCCAATTACATTGAGGGGGTGTCAAACAGACAAGATGTTTAGGAGATACGCCCTTGTGAACAATAGGGGGGCCAAATTGGGCCAGTCCGCCCCAGCCGGCCCGGTCTAGACCACCGTCCCAGAGTCCAGTTGCATGTCCGGTCCTTCTCACCGTGTCCCATTGGCCGCTGCTCATCCGAACAGCACAGAACGCCCTCTCGTCTAGTTCATCAGAACTGACTGGCGACTTGGTCGTTCTTTGTCTGCGCGCCTCACAAGAAAGACCCGCTGAACGCGGGTCCTTGTCTGCCGCTCCACCCGATATTAAATCCCCGGGGCTCCTCCTAACCTTGAAAGTCCGAGGACACCACATAGACTCGATGTGGCCTCCTGCTGACATTGAACCGCCCGACGCCGTTGTCTGTCTCAGCCGCAGACCTGCTCGGATCCTCCGTCAGACGCTGCCCCACAGTACCAACCGCACCTGATGCCGCCGTCCTCACCGGCTGCACCCGACACCGCCTCTCCGCCAGTTGCCAAACCCCTCCGGGATCCTCTCGTCCATCAGTCGCTGCACACCGGCACTCTGAGCCCGCCTCATCTTACCACACCGCAACAACTCGGCTCCACTGCTGCACCGCCCCAATCTTCGACCACCGCCCTTTCCGGATCAAGGTCTTCTATCGGCTGCCACAACTGCTCCAGAGGTCCGATTCCAACACTGAATGCAGTTTTGGAGTCTTTGGGATGAGGCCTTCATAGCAGCTTCCCTCGATCAACGATTCCATGGAGATTTGGCGCATCCGAAAATTTGGTCGAAGAACGAAGAAGAATGCATTGAAAAAGAGATTTAGAATGGGACTCAGACAGTGGCCATATCCGTTAGGCCATCGTCCCAATTATTAAATTTTGATTTAAAATAGCAGATTTTGAAAAAAAACTCAAGAAATTTACGAAGCAGTGAAAAAAACAACCAAAAGCATACCTCGATCCGACTATTCGTCATTGACAACGCGCTCACTATGATACCACTTTGATCCCCCGGAGTTCACACCTCAATCCAGCAAAGAATGGTGATGATTACCTAAGAACTCTCGATAGGGAGAGAGAAAATGGAAAAATAGGGATTTCCCTTAATTATAACGCTCAGGAAAATTTATAAAAACTCACTAAAATGCCACTAACGTTCGAGGATTCCGAAACCTTGGAGACCACCTATTTTATATCATGCCTATGAAAAACACCCCACTTTTAACTCAACAGAAGTCTCAGATTCCCATTCCAAGACTTCAATTGAATGTTATTCGAAAAGAACAGTAGTGATATAAATCACTAAGTCATTATTTAAAAATGACGATTTTACCCCTAGGTGACATCTCTCACAACAATCATGCGCCTGCAACTTTAACACCCCGCCTAAGGTAAACGACACGCTCCTGACAAAACCGTGAAATCAGATATCCTATCTAAGCTATCTTTTAAGATAAAACACATCCCCACCACGTACATAGTATAAAAATACTTAATATTTTTATAAAATTTATTTTGGGAACATCAGGCCTCATTATCGCACGGTATCTTTGTGCCACGATCTAGAATTATTCATAGGGATAATTCCAAAGTTTGATAGGGAAAGAACCCATGACACTAATCATCCCCACCTTAGAACATTCCGTCACCGAAAATCCATAAGTATAAGGAATGTAACTGATGTCAAAAATGGGTCTCCCATGCCAGTGAGTTCGCAGACAAACACCCATTCCCAAACACATAAGTCCGAGGGACTTATCCATCACACCTCAACACTATCCGATTTGGAAGGAACGGACTCACCCACACTGTTTTTATCAAATCACAAAAATGCATCTTGGTGGGGGAAGGATCCCTCTACTCGCACATTCGAGGCATGCCGAACAACACACACACTGGGTCATACCAATTCCTGGAACGAAACACGAGGAAACAATGGCAAGGGAATATTACCACTAATTAGTATCTATAAAAACTCTTGTAGATAGTAGAAAGGAAACAAGTCATACCTCTATCCATCCATAGAGCCTCTCGGTCAACAACGTCTAGGGCATGCAGATGTCGTTTCCCTCACCCTCCAGCTCCCTGAGCTCCGCGTGGACCTCCTATGGGTGGTGGTGGTGGAATATAATACCGCCTACAACCTCCCGCTACTGCACCAACCCCATCGCCACATATACCTACCTAAGGACCTCCAATATCATGAAATTTCCTCTACCTTGGAGGCATATTGACTGGCTCCCTCTCAGCAGCTCGACGAGTTGGAAAATCATTAGTGATATGTCCCTGAATATCACAAAAGTAACACTGCCTCTCTGGTGGCTGAACAAAACTAGCATGTGGGTCCTGTGAGCCCTGAGCCTTATATCCTCTATCCTGGGGTCACCTTCGGAAACATCAGCCATGCCAAAACCCCTATTTATTCCACCGAATACTAGCTGCTGACATCCCATCTACCACACACCCAACACTGATGGGATAAATCTTATCATCTTGAAAGTACTCCACCACCTAGGCTCTCTCCAGCACTTAACATAGGTGGCAAGACACAATGAAACCACAGCTTCCCAGATGTCTCTGCGTAGGCCCTGATCGAAGGTCTGAACCATAAAGAATGGGTCTTAAACCATATCTAGGGAGTAGCATGACATGTCGGTAATCCTCGCAGAGTACTCCGACACAGTCATGATCTCATGTCGAAGCTGCAGAAGCTCTTGAATCTGCACGGACCTCAGCGTCACCAGATAGAACTCTTCCTCAAAGAGCTACTCAAACTCTGCCCACGTGAGCATCTCCTCATCATGGAACCGTGTCACCAAATTCCACCATCGCCCGACCGAACCATGAGGAAGGCTCACCGCTATGACCACCATCTGATCTGGGGGCTGTCCTCACCAGGTGGAAAACTCCGGTGACTACTTCGAGGCAGTCATTAGCATCCTGAGGGTATGGATCACCCTGGAATGTTAGACGTGGCTGTCTCTAGAACTCATGTAGCACTCTCAGCCTGTGCGCATCTTCATCCTAAAATTTCGGCACAACCAGCTGCTCGACAGGTGGTGGCTCAACTGGCAGACCACTTGGAGGTCATGCCTTAGAACTTGCACCCTGGTCCCCATCCTCTAAATGGGTCATATCTTCAACACAATCTTATTATGGAACCCGCACTGCCAGTCGTCATGGAGGAATCCTGAAATACAATCAAGACAAACCATAGTAAAGGAGTATATATGGAGAGATAACTCAAGAAGGACAGGGGAATCCCAAAAACCCAGTCTTATATAATGCATGTACCGTTATGTACCTACGACTAGTGTCCAAATGTCCCAAGTCAAGAGGAAGGTTACCAGAGTCCTTCTGTATTGATACATCATCCGCCACACCAACACCGGTCTCCTTGTCCTGAAATCCGAACTCAAGGCATCATAACCCTACTACTATGAATCCCAAACCATGCTCACAACCAATCCAACTATTCTCAAAGATCCCAAAGGTGGAACCTTCTCTGATACCACTCGGTCATGACCCGACCCAACGGGGCTTGAGCCATGACTCCCCAAGCATGCCAACAATAAGATAGGGGTTAGAATCTAGCACCGAGTAAGCTATCAAACACATGAGATGATTTTGCCTAAGGTACCTGTACACAGACACCCACATACACCACCATGAAACAGTTCATATATGTGTATATAAAAATTGAAAAGGAAATGCACGAATGAATCTATCCCAAAACAGAGTAAAAAAAAAGAAAAATAAGGAAATACAGGGTCAACCAATGGAAAACTGAAAAAGCTTCCAACTAGATTAGAAGGATGGAAAAAACTTCCAAAAAAACACCTACTGGTAAGCTTCACAAGATAGCTTCGGTAAACACCCCAGTCAGTCCCGCTCACTAATCTCCACCCTCTTCAGGTCCTCCTGGAACTTTGTCGAAAGGCCTGTGGACAACACAAGAAAAAAAATGTGCTGGTAATGCCTCTGTAGGGGTGAGTATAAAAATACCCAGCAACCACCCAAAAAAAGTGAGCAACTAAAAGGCAACAATCAGCTCATCGCAGCCAGAGGGAACCGAAACGATAGACAAACTCCATCTCGAGACCAACATCTGCTAAACCTGACCAGTCAGAGCAGCTCAAGTGTATTCCCATTCAAATACCATGATCAAGATAGATATACTCTAAACATGCACCATGCCTAAAGTGGTTTCGACCTCATAACCTGCAATAGGTAGATAACTAGGAGAACACACTCCACGAGCTTTATATTCTTAGATGACACTCATCCGAGAGATACACGCTCGTCAAAAAACTACACTAAGAACATCACGCTGAAAAAAAGAGCAGCAAACTACTAGGATAAGGGATTTCTCCTAGGATCTGTTAGGGGATACCATATCCCACACCAGAATATGAAGATTGGAATGATAGGGGATCACTCACAGGGTACGCAGGGGGATACCACAACCCGATCTGCCATTCGTAGATCTCATAGATAGGGGATCACTCCGAGGATCTGTTGGGTGATAACACAACCCGATCCGATGCTTTTCAGAATGATGTCACTCAGATAGAGTGTTGTTTTCCAACAAGGCAGTCATGAAGATTCTAAAACCCCATCTGGTTTAGCTCACGATGAAGTGGATCAAACCGATGATGCACCAACCCAATCGAAACAACATGAAAAGTAGGGGATCATATAACCAATGATGACACAACCCTACTTTGCACATCCCACTATATAGGGATCATATTCTCGATGATTCCTCAAACCCTATGGGTTTAACCTACTAGATAGGGGATTGCCGCTCGTGGATAAGCGGTGACAACGATACCAAGAGACCGATCGTGGGAAACAATGCTAGAGGATCCTGCACTGAGCCCACCAGAGGGATGCCACAACTCTATCAGATTAAACATCTCATCAAGAAGATCATAAATATATGCTAAGGTTGTGATGTCGTACGAAACCACATAGGAATGACCCAAGAGAGTACCCTCAACCACTCCTAGTCCAAACATCACTAACCCTAAAGACCCACCATAATGCCACACCATGTACCTCCAAGGCCAATATCAAGGCCACCGTCATGATCCACACGTAAAAACATGTAGGTTTGGCTATTTACTCTCCCGAAACAAACAACCATTAAAAAGGAACTATTCACAGTAGCTATCCCATGTTGGGCCCACACTACAGTTCTAAAACTCATCAAAGAAGATCACAAAAATGCGATCCCCTAAAAAAACACGGGATCGAAACTCGAACACTCCCAATGGATGTCATGTGAAAAAGAGACATTTCATCATAAAACGTGAAAACCATTCCCTATGGTCCCTCACCTTGTACTTAGCCTGAACAATGAAGTCCGCATATAAAAAATTATTCAAAGGAACTAGGATCATGCTACCACAGAAGGCGCGTCCATCGGTGTCCAGCTGACAAGGTACGTTCATTGCATGTTTTAATAATAATTTAATATTATTAAATTAAAATGTTTCGGGTCACCCACCTTAGAGGGAATAACTCAAAAACCCAAAAAATCACATTCAAAATATATGCCTCACTTAGATGAACCCAAGGCCGTCGATGGCGTGTCAAACAGACTCACGGCTTAGGAGATACGCCCCTTTGAACAAAAGGTAGTACAAATTGTTCCAGTCCACCCTGGTTGGCCCGGTCCAGACTAGCAGCCCATGGTCTAGCCACATGTCTCGTCCAGCTCATCGTGGCCAGCTGGCCGTGGCCCGTATGAATTCTCGAGACCCACTCGGGTTCGGTTCCTCCAAACAGAATGGATGCATAGTTAGTCCTTATCCCCGCACAGCACCAGAAAGACCCACCGCATGTCTGTCCTTGTCCGCTGCTCCCCCCGAGGTCAGCGCCTTGGGGCTCGTCCCGACCACGATAGGCTGAGGCCGCCACTCGAACTCACCGATACCACATGTGGGCACTGCACTGCCTGCCGCTACTGTTCTCCTCAACCGCCAGCCTGCTCGACTCCTCCGCTGAATGCCGCCACACCGCACCGACCCCACCAAACGTCGATATCCTCACCGACTGCACCCAACGCCTCTTCACCACCTGTTACTGGACCCCTTCGGGCTCTGCTCATCTGCTGGACACTGCACGCTGGACCTAGGATCCTGTCACGACCTACCGTCCCGCAACAACCCGGCCCCACCACTCCGCCACCCTGATCTCCAGCCACCGCCCATGCCGGAGTCAGGGCTTTCGTCGACTGCCACAACCACTATGGTGGTCCGATACAAAAAACCGAAGGTGGGTTTGGAGTCCTCAGAACGAGGCCTTTGTATTTCCTTCCCCTGATCAATGATCCCAAAGAGTTTTGAGGCATCTGGAAATTCAGTCGAAGAACGAAAAAGTACTCGTCTATCACAGGATTTATAATGGGACTCATACTGTGGCTATGTTCATTTTTCCATCATACCAATTTTAAAATTCAGAATTAAAACGAAGGATCTTGACAAAAACTACAGAAATATATGATGGAGTAGAAAAAAAATTGAATTTCTGCCTCGATCTGGTTTTTTGTTTTTGGCAACGAGCCCGCTGTGATCCCACTTTGATCACCAGAGTTCTCTCCTCAATCCAGTGAATAACGGTGAAGAATGCCGAAGACCATTCGAGAGAGAAAGAGAGAGAGAGATAGAAGGGAAAATTAAGGATTTCCCTTAAATACAACACTCAAAAAAATTTATTAAAACTCGCTGAAACACCACTGACGGTCATGGATTCCGAAACCTCCGCGCCCGCCAATTTTATATCACGACTAAGAAAAACACCCCATTTCGAAATGTATAGAAGTATTAGATTTTCATTCCGAGACATCCTTCAAAATTAATTGGAAAATAATTCTAGGGATAAAAATCAGTAAGTCATTATTGCAAAATGAAGATTTTTCCCCTGGGATACATCTCTCACAGCAGGCCCAAGCGCACAACGTTTACACCCTGCCTAAGGTAAACGACATGCTTCAGACACAACTGTGCCCTCTGATTTATGATATGAGCTACCATTTAAGAGAAAATGTACCCCCATCACGTGAATACTATAAAAATAATTAATATTTTTATCAAATTTATTCCGGGCACACCAGGCCTCAGAATCGCACGACGACATCACTCCTAGATCTGGAATTATTTATTGGATTTTTCCAAATAATGACCGAGCCAAAACCGAAGTTGCTACATGTATTGTCAAAATTATACTTTTCAAAACAGTTCCAATAAATTTCAGAACTAATCATTTTTTAACAATATAATAAATTATTACTCAAATAAATATGAAATCCTAGTGGGATGTTATTTCTATAATGAATTTCATGCCCAATATCATTGGATAAACACATGAAAGTGACATAACATTCTGCTAAGTGTCTCAAAAAAACTAACATACTCACTTTTATGGTAACATGAATTTCCAAATAAATAGTTTAGTTGTGTTTTTATTATCATAATTTAAATTCAAAAAAATACTACATTCTACCATACCAAATGAAGGAACCAACCAAAATGAATTTCACATCAAATATTGATTACCAATACCATCTTTTCCAAAATAAAATATTGGTTTACCATGACCCATAACATGTATATATCAATGATCAAAATAATTGTTATCACTTGTAACATCCCACCCCTCCTAATTTTATTACGTCGAGGAAGAATTTCTACATTGACTAAAGTAAAATCCCGAATAAATGAATGTATTTAAATAAATTCAAGGGGCTACAATTCATTTTGAGGATGAATTTTTATTATAAAAAATAAACAACCATAACCATAAATACAGTAGAACAATTACCACTAAATGGTGTAAGTTATTGATGTATGCAATTCAAATTATAACAACTGATAAACAAACAAAAATATTACCGAAAACCATATTAGAATGAAAAGAAGAATTTAATTTTCAAAAATGGATTCCATATTCATATTCTTCTTAATTTCAAACAATTAATATAATTTTTGAATAATATGAATTGTAAAATAGCAATAATTAATCACCACATTTATGGAATAAATGAATTTACCTGGGGTTAAACTTGGATGATATAGGTCCAAAATGACCAACCAACATACCCAATATCATCTTTATATCCATATTTTCATATTATCTCTTCTAGGTTTTAAAATGATACATTTTGGAAGCGTGTGGAATGACTAAAATGTTGTTATGGTTGAATCTTTTTAAAAACGTTACATGGGTGCCACTCATATCACTTATAAAATGCCATCCAACTCCTATCAACTTCACATAATCAAACCTCTATGGTTCAACCACACCCAAACAAAATCACATCTAAATTTTTTACTTTTCTTCATAGAATCATTATTTGGGGTTTAAAATATCAATTAGGGATTTTTTATTTACTAAAAGTTGATACCTGAAGAAGAGTCTATTTTCTATAAAGAGCTTCCATATTTTATTTCATTCCCCTGTTAATTAAATTTATAATAGATCATTAGGATATAATATCCTCAAAATATTCCAAATAATGGGATTTATTTATAATAATGGATGGAACTATGACCATCTCCACTTCTGTATGATGAGTTACATAATCAACTCTCATATTTACGATAGACTACATCCTTGTGAATAGATGTCATTATTTTAGCAATAAATAACATCCATGGTTGGGAATGGTGATGTATATAAATTATATTTATGAGATTTATAATATAGTTATACATATAGAGTTATTATATTAGAATTAATTTTTTAGCATTAATTTTTCATGAGATACGACATCTTCACTAGTGTGTACGATAGACTACTACCACATGAAATGATGTGATTCATATTTCAACAACGCTTCAAATGAAAGGTCATATGGATACTTTAAATGATTATATGTGAAGTAAAGGATATAATTAGGATATTAATTATATATTTATAATTATATAAATATAATATATAATTTTTTTTCTTACCATTACACTATCATAAATATGACAACAATGTTCGTGTATGTGTCGGCTACAACCCCCAGAAAGGGATGTGACTCACTTTTCATTCCCACAACATGAGGATGGTATATATAAATATATAATATGGAATGTGTATATATATATATTGATCATTTTATAATAATTACATATTAATTACATACAAATTATAATGTTAATTTTAGAATGAAAACATTATTCATGCCCACGTATCACGTACCATCTACATCATTGTATCATACATCCTTTTTTCATAACCATCATTAGTGTTTTGTTTTAATATTAAAATTAATCCATAAATATTATAATTATGAAATTTTTATAATCATCGAGATGGTGACTCTATCTAATATGTTTTACCAATGGATCATTAAAAAAGAAGACCAAATAATTATATATAAAAATTAACACAAAATAGATCTAACATAATGAATGAATATTAATGAAAAGGTGAAATGATTATATAAAATGATCATATATGATATTATAAAAATTAATATGGATATTTTTTTAACTTAATAACATTATTAAAACTAATTTTTTTTTGGTTAAATAATGTTCAATAAAAATGAGCACGGGGTAAGATATTTCATCTTAATTTACATTCAATTAAGACTTGTTTTTTATTTTTCACCAAATAAATTTTATTTTGTATATATGCTAAAAAATGACATGTAATATCATGATACATTCATTGTTTGTTGTATTTTATGTCTGTATGTTAATTAAATCATCCAAGGTTATTATACATCAAAATTATCAAGTGGTAAAATTTATTTTACAATCTCATATTCTTTTGTGATTATTAACATTATTTTGAACAATCACTTTCCAATGCACATTTTTCATTTGTAATTACATTTTTATTAAATACCATATTATTTTATGATAGATATAAATATTTCCTAAACCATATATCATTTTTAAATTTTTCTCTTGAATTTCATTTGACTAACTCCGGAAATAATAATAAATATTAATCCTTTACTCATTATAGATATTTGAAGATAAGTAATATTTATTAACGAATTTAATCTATTATTTGATATATGAGGTCTAATTTGTATCTATAGAGACATGTGAGACCTAGTATAATAAATATCCTTGATGCATCAATAAATCTCATGATACAAATATGATATGGTTATGGACGAGGCATTGAAAATTCATATATATGTCTTGGCATGAGGCAATGATAGTATTTGATGTCTTGGAACAAATCCATGATGGTATTATATTTCTTGGATTGAAGCCTCAATGGATTGTTTTATATTTGAAACATTATTCATTCCATCATTATGAATTCTGTTGTTGATTTTCCATGTTATTATTATTTTTAGAGAGAATATCAAAATTTAAATTTAATGATAATGTGATTATTTATATGTAATTACCTGATCATTATTTATTAATTCCATATTATTATTAAGTATCTTATTAAATTTATTTTTATGATTATTTTCCATTCCATAATAAGTATTCATAATTTATTCGTTGATTTTGTTGTACATTTAACTTTAACTAGAATCTAGGATTACAACTTTATTATGAGTTACATTCCGCGGGTTAATTGGATGTATTTTATTATTGATTTTTTATTATATTCTAAGAGGAATAATGGAAATATATATAATATAATTTGTTGTATTCTATGTTTTCAAATGCAGGTTGATTGATGTATGTATCTTGTTTACCAAGTCAAGTAAAATATTCATTCATTAATGATGTAATTCCTTGTATCTTATTCCAATGTTAATAGGTATCATATTGATCATAAGATAAATGTCTTAAAAAATTTATTTCTAATTTTATGGAATTGTATTCTTCTAATAATATATAAATTTTGATGAAATATATGTAATGTATATGCTTTAGTGGAAATGTTATTTGATGAATAATGATTTTACATTTTGTACAAATAAGATTTTAGGTATTAATAGCATGTATAGTTAATATTATCAACAATAAAATTTTAATAGTAGTAAAATAAGTTTATTAGAATTATTTTAAAACCAATATATTATAAACAATAGTAAAAATTAAAATTAATGAATAATTTTACTTCAATTCCGTCTATTATATTTTTTATTAATGATATAGGAATTATATTTATATAGTTAAAAAAATAAGACAACCCACACTGAAATCCATCACATCTGATAATGTCATGGTGCATAAATCCATGACTGATGGATGAGAAGTGTTTATCACCAACCACTAGAGTACATGTTTTTCATGATTAATATATAAATATTTTTATTAAATGATTTGAAAAATAAAAATTAATTAATTACTAGTGGTGCTCATTTTATGATTAGTGAGTAATTTTCTTCATTGGATAACTTATGCGATCCACATTGGTTTTATAAAGTAGTTAGAGGATGAAATAATGACCTATCACCAATTTATATATTTTTTGATATATCTTTTGTAAATTTTAGAGCTCCTGGAATTTAAAATTTATTTGCAGATATTTATTTCTCAATGTAATTGATTAATTGGGAATTGATCAATGTGAATAATAAGATTCAATTATTCTTATGAAGTAGAAGAATACCAGGTTTTTATATTTCTTTGTATTAATATAGAGTAAATGAATTTTTAAATTTTAAGAAAATTATCTTGAAAAAATGATAAACCACTACATTATTATCTCATAAATCAAATGGTTTTTAAAATAATGAATAATTTATGGTATTCAGGCCCTCAACATTCAAGGGACCATTTAATTTCTATGATCAATTAACATAATCAACCTATAATTTTTTTTAATATTTTATTTGATGTCAATTATATCACATTACAACAATGTTACCCTATGTAGAAACATAGTTATGTTCATTCTAGATGATCATTGTAATCACATTCCGATCGTATTAAGAGGATTTTTCTTATAAAATATCATAATGTTGGTATTCAATTAAATAATTTTTAAATAATAAAAATATGATTACAATGATCTACCTTCAATTTTCAAAACAATATTTTTTAATTAGGGGTGGATAGAATAACCTGATATTAAAAAATAAGATCATTTAATTTCATATCATAAGTGACACAAAATATGAAGGGTTAGATTAATATATTACACCATAAGACATTATGATATATATATATATATATATATTTATTTATTTAAAAAACAAATTCACATTAATATAGTTTTTTTCATGACACATTGAGTTTATATTGAATTAAAAGAAACATTGATATTATCTATATTTTAATACAAAAACAAGTTAATAGATATATGACATATTTTTAAAATATTATTTTTTAATGTGAAATTTATCAAATATACACTAGAAGTGAGGGTATGAATAGGATTATATAAATAAATAAATAAAATATTTTAAACAATTAATATTTTAAATTTTATTATAAAATATATAATTGTCAATTCAAAGAAAATTAAATTTTTTCATGAAGAGATATAATTACTAAAAAACATAAATAGTGATATTAGATGCTTGGTATGGGTGGGCGTACTAGGGATGCTATTAAAATATAATTTATGATGAACATTTAAATTTAAATAATTGAAACACAAATCATTTAATACATAATGAGAATAATAATTCATTAATAAGTTATTATCTTCTAATACCATGTAAATAATTACATTAGCATGAAATATAACACTGGATTTTCTAAAAAATAGAAAAAACACATTGAATATCAATAATTTAATTCATAAAGAGGGAATTAAAAATTATGAACATCAAAATCATATCATTGTGCCCTCTTTTAAATACATATAATATTATCGATGATTCATTCCCTGAAATATTTTACCATCAAGGCCTCACGCCAAGACATCTATATAAATGGGTAAGGCCTCATCCAAAATCATGTGTGATTGTTCTAATGAGTCTTACTGATGAATCATGGGGATACATTACTACACGACCGACCACTCATTGTACGCCCAAATAAATCCTCATATATCGATTTTTTTAATTTGTGAATCTATATATATTAGTATCAAATATCCATATTAAGAAAAGATTAAATAAGTTACAATATTTACACAATTATTCAAACAATTTTCAATGAAAAAACAATATTTAAAAGTAATATACATCTTATAAAATAATAATATCCGTCATATATGAATATAATAATTTAAGGGAAATGTAATGGCCACTATAAAATGATATCTAGAATATTTTTTCCAAATGTTATTAAAAATCACAAAAGAATGTGAGATTTTACAACATCTAATACCACTAGGTAATATTCAATTCAAATAACCATGGATTAAATAATACAAATAGTACAATAATGAACCATTAGTTATTAATTAATAATGATATTATATGTCAACAACACACTATATACACCACATAAATCAACGTGTTCGATAATTTTTTACCTCATTTTACTCTAATTAAACCATTATGATATAATAATATTTGTATCATCCATATAAATAGATTTTATTATAACATATTAATTTATTATCAGAATCTTTATTCCTATAAAGTGGGTTACAAAATCATCTTTTGTGTGTATGTCGGACAAACAACTCACAAACCAATGTCATTTGATCGTCCATTACCACCATTCAATGATGGGTTTGATAACAAATATAATGTTTCTATATATATATATATTATAATTAAATAATTTTTATACATTTGGAATCATTAAAACATATATATATAAATATATCATTTTAACAACTATTCTGTATGATATACAATAACATCACTTTATTATACCACAAACCACTGCCTCATGAGACATTGTGATTCAAATTTTACTAACGATTCACATGGAGGGAGATAAAGATAATGTTAATGATTATTTGTAGAATAAATGAAATAATTTTGTTATTCATTAGTTATTTATTGGATATAATTATATATTATAAATTCTCTTCTTAACATTCCACTGACTAATATACAATAACATTGTTCTTGTACATGTCTATTACCGCCTTTAGAAATTGATTAGACTCACTTTTCATGACCACACCACACGGATGAAATATATAAGTATAAAAAATTGAATGTAAAATATTTTGATAATTATAGATAGAATGTATATCACATATATTTTTTCCATAATGTTTACTTGAAAATGGACACATTACTCATTTGTATGTACAACCTAATGTCTCAATGATCATAACAAATTTCATATTTCATTACCATCAATAAAAATTGGTTTTAAATGTAAAATAGAGTTAAAAATGTAAAAATTATTTCCGCATTATTATTCATGGGATGATGAAACAATATAAAATTTATAAAAAATATATCTTTAATGAAAAAACATTTACAAGAAAACATTGCAATTTACACCCAAAAAAAGGAAAATTGAGATTGGTAATTAATGAATGGGTGATAAGATGTTATAAAATAATAATATATGATATTATAAAATTAATATAGTTTTTATAAGTTAATAATATGAATAAAAACACTTTATTGGTATTTATATATTTTTCAATCAAATTAAAGAATTATGTAAGAGATAACATCTCAATATACATTCCTCTACTACTTATTTTTAATTATTCGCAAATTATAATTTTATGTGGTGTATATAGTTTTTTATTGAAATTTAATATCATTATCAATTCATTATAAAAGTTATTTTTATATTATACTAAAATTATTTCATTCCTTGGTATTTGAATTTCATCTATCATTGTGGTAACACTAATAACAAAATCTGATGTTCTTTTGTGATATTTATCATTATCTTGGAAAAAATTGTTATAAAACTAATTTTTCTAGGTCATTAAATTATCCATAAATATCCATTTTATTTTATGATGTATATGATAATAACATAAGATGTATATAATTTTTAATATGATTATAAACCTCAATGTTTTCTGATTGAATTTTAAAATATTGATAATTATTTATTTTTACTAAATATGGATATTTTGAAAATAAGTCATAATGATTCATAAATTAAATAAATTATTATATTTATTATGAATTATTTTGACCTATAATTAATGGTGAATCCTCATATAATACATCCCCTTAATGAATCAAAAATTCTATTGAGATAAAGTACATGAGATCTTGGATGAGGCATTACCCATTTAGATATATGTCTTGGATTGATGCCTTGATGGTAAGAGATGTATTGGAAAGAATCATATATGATATTAGAAGTATTGAAATGATTTTTAATTGTATGACTATGGTGTCCATTAATATGAATTTCATAATTATGAATTAATTTATTTATATTCTAGGTGATTTTTAGATTAGAAAGAATATCCAGGGTTTACTTCCATTATCATGTGATTATTTGTGAGGTATTATTTGACCATAACTTATTCAGGAATTATTATTATAAAGTTTTTGATTATATGGATTCTGTTTCAATAATATACATTGAAATATTTTTTGTGCCTTATTTATTAGTAGGTTCCTCTATATGGTCACCCATACTGAGCAACATAGATCAACATTGATATTTAACTTTTCATGAGATACCTGGTAGAATTATATTATTTATATGTATGGATATATTATTGGAAATAATGAAATACTCTAGAATTTTTTTAATTCCATTTTTTAAAAATTAAATGTGATACATGTTTGTATCTAGATTACCACGATTACTAAAATAGTCATTCCTTTAGGATTTCATTCATTTTATCTTATCAAAATTTAAAATTGAAATCATTAACACCTTGATTAGTGGGTTGGTTTTCCTACACCAAACTCCCACACTTGTGGAAAAAGGTTTAACACATGAGAATTTTTCACGTCAGTTCTATATACCTGATGTGCAATGATTTAATAATCGAGATATAATGTCTGTTATTTTATAACCGAAGTGATATATCAATCAGGATAAATATTTTACGTCGGTTATAAACTAACCGACGTAAAATATTTGGAGATTGGATTTTTTACGTCGGTTATTGTATAACCGATGTGAAAATTGAATCTGTAATGCTTTGTCACGTCGGTTGCATAACAACTGACGTGTTAAGAGAAATCTCGGCGCTTTACCACATCGGTTATAAAAAATCGACATGATAAAGCCATTCTCATAAATTTATCACGTCGGTTTAAAGCGACATATATCACTTCGGTTATTTTATATCTGACGTGATAAATAGTTTTCTAAGTCGTTTATTAAATAATAGAAATTATAAACCTTAAAAATTGTTTTATCATGGTGGTTATTAAATAAATGACATGATAAATCTTTTAAATGATTCATCACACCCCGTATTTAGTCATTCTGTTTTCTTTGCTCGGGTGACCTGCGACTCGTCTCTATCATGTGGAAAAACTAGAATTGATTCGTCGAAGTCATGCCCTCCATCCTCATTTTTCCAACATCATTATTTATATTTATTATTATCAGATCTATTAGGTTGACTTGAAACACTACGATAATCCTCACACGACTCCTTTTTAGTTTTCATTCTGCGATTCCATAAACAAATATGTTGAGATGTTATTTTTCTATGGTCTTGATATCATGGTTAGTTTCATAGTATTCATCTATACCATGTTAAATTATATTCTGGAAAAATAATCCTATAGAAGTGATATCATGAAAGTTTACGATTTTTTTGTGTTCTATCATCTTTGTGTGCGCGTACAGGGGGTTTCCAAGGGGGTGGAGGGGGGCTGTGCAAGTGGTTAGGGGTGTCCGGGGGGTTGGGTGGGTTGTCTAGTTGGGTGGGGGTGTAATGGTGATGTCAAGGGGGGTGGGGGAGGTGTCCATGGGCGTGCGGGGGCTGCCCAAGGTGGTTGAGGTGTCTCTGAGGGTGTGTGGGATGTCAAAGGGGGTGGGGTTGTGTCCATGGGTGCTGAGGCTATCCAAGGGGGTGGGGGATGTCTAGAGGTTTTGAGGTGCTATCTAGATGGTGCGGGGGGGGGGGGTGTGGGGGGGGGGGAGGTTCCTGGAGGTGGGGGCTATCCAATGGGGGGAGGGGTGGGGGTTGTTTAACTGGGTGGGTGGGTGGAGGGGGGGGGGGGTGGTTGTCGAAGGGGGTGGTGGCTTGTCCATAGGGTTTGTGGGGTTGTCCAGGGGGGTTTCTAGAAGGTTGGGGGTGTCCAGTGGGTGTCGAAGGGGGTAGTGGGTGGGGGGTGTCCCGAAGGGGTTTGGTGTCCAAGGGGGTAGGGGAGGGGGGTCTAGAGGTGTGGGGGTTGTCCAATGGGTGGGGCAGTCTAAGGGGGTGGTGGTGTCTATGGGGTGCCCAAGGGGGTGTGGGTTGTTTCTAGAGGGTTTGGGGGGCTATCCAGAGGGTTAGGGGGTGTCCAGGGTGTCCATGGTTGTGGTGGGGGGGGGGGTCCAAGGGGGTGGGGGTGTCGATGGGGATGGGGGTGTCGATGGGGGTGGGTTCAATCCAAGGGAGTGAGTGGGTGGGTTGGGGGGCTGTCCAAGGGGGGTGGGGCCCGCCTAGAGGGTTTGGGGGGTTTCTAGGGGGTCCCGAGGGTTGGGGGTGTCCAAGGGGGTAGGAGGTGGGGGTGGTGTCTAGGAGGGGTGGTGGCGTCCAATGGGGTGGGGGGAGCTGTCTAGAGGTGTGGGTGGCTGTCGAGGGTGTGGGGGCTATCCATAGGGGTGTGGGAAGGGGGATTTTTAAGGGGTGGTGGTTTCCATAGGGTGTCCAAGGGGGTGGGGGTGGTGTCCAGGGGGTGGTGGGATTATCTAAGGGGTTTGCTTTTTCTAGAGGGTGTCCACAGGGGTGGGTGTGGTGTTGAAGGGGGTGGTGGGGTCCTGTGGTTTACAAGGGGGTGGGGGTGGTGTCCAAGGGGATAGGGGATGAGTGTCAATTGGTATTGAATATTGCATCATGGTTCGTGAGATTATGAAATGATGATTGTATTGTTTCATCGATATTCGGCTATAATTTATAAGTGTTGTTTAAGGGGGTGGGGGTGGTGTCCAAGGTGGTGGGGGTGGTGTCCAAGGGGGTTGGTACAATCTATGTTTGTGGTTTCAACTATGATTTTTAGGGATTCAATCATTATAAAAAGATGATAGGGGTTGCAATATGATTATATTTTGTTATATATATTTTGACCAGTCATTAACTATGAGAAAATTATGGGTTATGGGGGAGACCATGTCATGGTTTTTGAATATGAACATTTATCCTCAACCAATTGTGATGCGATTATGGGCTTTACACTGTGATTTTTTCCATGTGAATTTTTATTTTAAATTTAATTTCATTCTCAGGATTACACTAGTTTCTACAATTTTCTATCAACCATTGGAGGACCCATGGTTTTCTTGGAATCCATGTAATTTCCATAAATATGTTACTTATTCCATGTTCGTCTTTCATTATTCTTTTTTTTATTTTTTTCTTCTTCGTCCATTTCTTCTTATCCTTCATTCCTTCTATTATTAGGGATGTTTGGTCAATTTTAAATTGACATTTTAATAGTAATCAAACTTTTCTATGGTTATTAGGAGGGGTGGGGGTGTCTATGGGGGTATAGGGGATGTCTAGAGCGGAGGGGGCTCTCCAGGGGAGGGGGCTGTCCAGAGGGGTGGGGGGATAACCAGAGGGGTGGGGGGCTGTCTGAGGGGGTGGTGGTGTCCAGGGGTTCACCAAGGTGGTGCGGGGTAGTGTCCAAGAGGGTGGGGGTGTCTAAGGTTTGGGGTGTCTAGTGGGTTTCCATGGGTTTAGGGGGTGGGGGTGGTGTTCAGTAGGGGTGGGGGTGATGTCCAGGGGGTGGGGGTGGTTCTAGGAGGGTTGGGGGTGGGCTGTTCAGAAGGGTGGGGGGGGGGGGGTTATCCAGAGGTTTCAAATCATTAGGATATTTGTATTTTTAGTAGTGAATGTATACCTATTTTAATATTTATACTTCATATTTCTTTTTTACAGAAGTGTGAATTTTGTATCCAGTTGTTCCAGGATTTATTTTTTGTGAACCTTTACAAGAAAGGATCCAAGATGAATTTAAAACTGTTATACCAAACTATATTTTCTTTTTAAAATAATATTCAAGAATATTTTTTCGAATACGCCTAGATTTGTTTTATATTTTAAAATTCTTTTACATTCAAATTATGATTTTTTTTCAAATAAACATTTATCTTCCTTATCTTAAAAAGATTTATAATTTTGATACTTGTTATATGAAATAATGGGTCGAAGTTAGATTACAAAACATCGAATGATAATTGAATATGAGGAAGGTGTTGATGCGTTTTTTGGAATTTTCTAAACGAAATGTTCCATGTACTGACAATTTTTTTTGTCCACGCCTGAAATGTTTGAATCTGAAGAAGATGAAAAGTAGAGAGATAAAATACCATCTTATTTTTACAAAGCCTCATCTTCCACCTAATCATATGATATACTTCTCAATAAATCATCCACCTAATTACCTTTAAAAATGTGTAAATAATGTCAAATTAAACCATTCAGAGATACTCGATGCATCTTCTTTATATTTTTTTCACATCCTATTATAATAATTTTTTTTAAATATCATAGGATCAAAAAACACTGTACATTTCTCGACAATGATATACTGATACCATGTCTAAAAATCATGGAATATGTCTGCTAAATCCAAATTTTGTTTTGGGAAGTTCTTATAACGAAACGAAAAATTTCTTGAATCATAAAGAAACACCATGATCTCCCTACATTATAGCACAACCCAACTCAGATGTTGGAGAATCACAATATAACATGTACCCTTGTCTAGATTCCACAAATCTCAAGATTTGTGATGATGTAAGGAGGAAACTATCATTCTAGAAATACAATTTAAATTTCTAGATCAATTGGAATGGAACATATTTCTTTGATCAAGATTTCATAGGGGAAACAAGTCATGAAGCATCATGAATAAAGCACTGATAATAACCATCCAATCCAAGGAGACTATGTATCTTAAACATAGTATTTTTTGGTTTCTCAAAGATAATAGCCTCTATAATTTTGGATCCATATAAAGACATCGTTGAGGGATTAAATTTGCTATTTAAAATTAATTTGTATATTAAAAATATTACCCTTTGATAAATATTCATGTTGATTATGATCTCAAAAAATGCCAAACATTGTCGCTAAGTGTTTCCCATGTTCTTTTGTTCTCCTTGAATACACCAATATGTCATCCATAAACACAACCACAAAAATAATCAAAAAATCTCTAAATTATATAATTCAATGATTACATAAATATTAATTGTGCATTCATAAAACAGAAAGGAATTACCACATTTTTTAATGGTCTTATATACTTCTAAAATATGTCTTTGTAACATCATCCTTCTAGACATGAAATTGGTGATATCATAACTACAATTATGTTTTAGATAACATCGGTGTTCCCCTAAATCAATCGACTAGATCATCAACTCATAGAAGTTTATATTAATTAAATATAAAAACATGGCCTAGAATATTATAATCAATACACATCTAAATTGTTTTATACACACTTTTGAAAAACAAGACATGTCCTACATACAGAGAAATGATTTCCCAAATGAACTCTTTTTTCTCCTCCTCTTCCAAATAAACATTCAATTACCATAAATCTATTGGCGACATCGTATAATATGGATGTGAAATAGGACATGTTGTGATTGGTATATCAATCATAAACATAAATTTTCTTGTGAGTGGAAACCCTAGGAATTTTTATTTGAGAATATCTGGAAAGAGATCAACAACTACATGGAATTTCCATTTCATGATCTCTACCTAAAATTACAAAATCAATGCTAACAAGTAGTATAAGATAGACCCAACTAGAAGTTCTAAAAATCATGTTTCACCTACATTTACATTCACATCTCCTCTAATGGGATTATTTATTCCATCCTCAATTAAAAAAACAACCTTTCATGTATAACAATCGATGTGATCCTTGATAATTTTGAACCAATCCATACACATGAATATTTCATAGACATCATTATCAAGAATAATGAAATCCTATATCAACTCAACTCCATCAAAAGATATTTATCATGATCTACATGTAATGGATCAATATTATATTTGACATTGTGTTGTTTGATGTTTCAAAATACATGGAAACATTTCATAATGGAAACCCATCAATTCAATAACATGAGAATCAATAAATTAATGGGATGATCCTGTATCAAAAAAATATTGTATAATGGTATAATTCAAAATTATTATACCTATCAACTTCAATGTCCTATATTTATTATCTTAAATAACCTAATAAAGTCCATATATGTTCTTACTAAATGAAAATTAATATTCATTTCCCTATAGAGATTACCCTTATTGAGGTGTCATTGTATTTCTATAGTCACCTAAAATTTAATGGTTTTGTTGATGAGAATTATTCTTATGAACTTTTCTTATCAAAACATACAATATTAGAGACACATGAAAATTGTCTCAAACACACAACCTTATAAAACTAAAAAATAAATGGTAATTCACCATCTGGTTGCAATTGTTCCATGCTTTATATGGTTTCATATAATTTCTCAGGAATTGATAAAAGGGGTTAAAATGGAAAACAACCATATTTAATCATTGGTTTTGGAAAAAGATTACATTCTAGAGTTATATGATTTAATATCATACAACTACCATTGAATTATCTAACCCTAATCTTATTGTTCCAAGCATTATAGTTCCTTTCAATTACTATAGGTCCAAACATGCATGCACCACCAATAGTTCCTGAGATGTCTCATTCTAACACAATTAATCTATTTTCCATCTATGTATAATACATCATACAGATAAAAAAAATATTAAACTAAATCTCTATGATCAACCCCAATTAAAAAATGCATGCCTTCAAGGAAATAAATTTAAAAACATTAGGTGAAAATCAGAATAAACTCATAAATTAAGGCATGTATTATTTCAACAATATATTTTCCTTCATCATGAGGGATTTTTTATCATTTATAAAATCTTGAACATGTGAGGATATAATTTTTTGTTGAATAATTATTCAAATTCCTCTTATAAAATTCCCTGGTCTAATTTCTACTAAACTACTGAATCCCACCATTGGAATCCTAGATCATTGAGTATATACTTCACCATGTAGACATTCAACACTTCTTGTATTCCAGGTAAATTAATTATTAGATTCATCTCATAGATCCTCAACACATCCTTTTATTATTCAAAATCACCTACAAATAAGGGTGGATTTTTTTTCCAGAAACTATCTGAAATGATCCATGTTTCCTTGCTAATCCCTTTGGTACCCTCAATCCAATGCTAGAATATATATGACTATACTCTAAACTAGGTATTAGGTCACCTATGGATCTGGTACAAAAACATTCTCAGCAGCCCCTTATGGCTTGTTTCTTCTACACATAACATGTTCCATATCTATTACCAAAACAAAATATCAATAATTCTCAATATCATTCAATTTAATGATTAAAAAATACAAATTTAACCATATCACACATATAAAAAAATACTGAAATTCAAAACATTCCCTCATCCTTTTTTTTGAAATTTCC
This sequence comes from Viscum album, assembly GCA_963277665.1. Taxonomy (NCBI): domain Eukaryota; kingdom Viridiplantae; phylum Streptophyta; class Magnoliopsida; order Santalales; family Viscaceae; genus Viscum; species Viscum album. Next base: position 1,685,735,201 of record OY728163.1, on the reverse strand, counting down.
ACCATTCTATTTCCAATATTACCAATTTTAAAATACATATATCTTCTATTGTCACAACCCGTCCCAACAGGGCTCGAGCCGCAACTCCCCAAGCCCACCTCCAGTAGTCTAGGAGCTGGCATCTAGCACCGAGTAGACTATCACACACATGGGAGGCATTAGCCAAAAATACATGTACACATGCACCCACATACACCTCTAAGAAATAGTGTATATATATTTATATAAAAACTGATAAAGAAATGCATGCATACATCTATCCCAAACCACAGTAAAAAAACGCACAAAAGGAAAAATTGTACCCACCAAAGGAAAACTACCAAACCGTAAAACCTTCTTAGAAGGAGGGAAAATACTTCCAAAAAGAACACCTACTGGTAAGATCCTGGGCACAGCTCTAGTAAACACCCCGATCAGTCCCCTCTCTAAGCTCCGCCTGCTCCTGGTTCTCCTGGAACTCCATAAAAAACCCTATGGTCTGCACAAGACACAAAAATGTGCGGGAAAAGACAGTGCAAGGGTGAGTATAAAAATACTCATTAGTTACCCCAAAAATCTATAAAAAAATAAAATAGGTAAAATGAATGGAAACCTTCAGCTCATACCAGCAAGAGGGAACCCAAACGAGATAGAAACTCCATATCAAGACCATCCACGGCTAAAACCTGACTAGGCATCATAGCTCAAGTGCATTCCCATACATATACCATGAGAAATCCTAATATACTTGATCCAAACACCAAGCCTCCAGAGGTTCTAACCTCGTAACCTGCGACAGGTAGATAACTATGAGAACACACTCCACAAGCATTGTCTTCCCAGTTGAAACTCGTCTAAGAGATAGACTCTCATCGAAAAATGTCTTAGAGAACATCACACTGAAATAGAAAGAACAAAAAACTCATCGGTTATGGGATCTCTCATAGGGTCTGCTAGGGGATACCAGAACCCACACCGAAATATGTAGATCTCACGGATATGGAATCACTCTTAGGGTCTACTGGGGGATAACACAACCCGATCTGTCATTCGTAGATCTCATAGATAGGGGATTGCTACCAGGTTCCTCTATGGGATACCACAACCCGATCCAATGCTAATCAGAAACATGTAACTCAGATAGAGGATTATTTCCCATCAAGGTGGTCACGATGATGCTGAACCCACATCTTGTATAGCTCGCGATGTAGGGGATCTAAACGATGATGCACCAACCCTACCGAAACCACATGCTAAGTAGGGGATCATATAACCAATGATGTCGCACCCCTACTATGCATAGCCCACTACATAGGAGATCATATTCTCGATGATACCTCAAACCCAATGGGGTTAACCTGCTAAATAGTGGATTTCCACCCGTGGATATGGGGTCATAGCGATACCAAGAACCCAATCTAGGGAAATGATGCTACAGGATCCACTCTAGGCCCACTGGAGGGATTCCACAACTCTAACAGATTAAAAATCCAATCAAGAGGATCACAACCCTATGCTATGTTTGTAATGTCATACGAACCCTCGCAGGAATGAACCAATGGAGAACACTAAACCACTTCTGGTCCAAACATAGCTAACCTGACTGACCCGCCACTGTAACACCCCGAGCTTCCACGATACGCTTCTCATTCAATAATGCAATGGCTTTCATTGTACGCAACTTCGAGTTCTAAAACACAGCGACTAATCAAAGTAGCTGTTATGAATAGTAATAACCACTTTTTAAAATTATATAAATATTATATTTCAAAATGGACTTCATTTTTGGATTTGGAATATCGAAATTATCCTATGTTGAATTTTTGGTATTTTTCTACGAACATCTAATTTTTTATGAATAGTGAAAAATACTTAAAAACAACTTTTTTAATCAAAATAATTTATAGGGATAAATTATACTATTTAGTGGTTTTAAAGTATAATTAGAATATATTTTTACGATTTTATCCAATGGTGTTCATTATAATTAATTTAACACTGAAATTGGACATAAACAATTGCCAATATTTTGATATAAATTGTTTCTTAAAAACACGCTATTTGTTGTGAAAACGGGAATTAATTATAAAATTAATTAATGCAACATATATTTTTGGAATTTTGTAAAATAGACATCATTTTTGAAATCGGAATATCAATTATAGATTAGGGTGAAATTTTGGCATTGTTCTGAAAAACTTCAATTTTTGATGAATAGTGAAACCACTAAGTGGTAGTTAAATAACTGATTTTTCATTTAAATGAAATATTACCACCTCTGTGATTTGATTTTTAAAAATCCGACATACATGGTTGTCATTAAGAAGTAAAATGTGGTTCAATGAGATTAAAATAATTTTTGGTGAATAGTAACTTTTAAGTTCTTAATCACGATTAGAGGTAATTAGTGTAGTTTAAGGTAAAAATAATGTTTTAATAATATGAGATGAGCATGACACATGTACTACCCTCATTGTATGTGTCATGGCCGACCAAGAAAATCCATGGGTCAACTTGGGGACCCCATGGAGCCACTTTAGTTGGAAAATGACATAAATACCTTTTATTTAATGTTAAAGTAAAAAATTACACAAACATGAAATGTTTTACAAAAACATATTTTACATGGGGTTATACAAGTCATATTTTTGACTATAAAAATTAATTGGAAAGATAAAAGGATTTCCTATATCATAGTAATTTTTTTTAATTTTTAGACATTAAATAAATAAAATTATTTATGACATCATTATGATGCATCGATGACCTCATTATTTAATGATTTAAATAAAAAGAGAAGATAATGAAAAATACAAGGCTTACACTTGTCCAAAGCCTATTGGATGAGGATATTTATAACCCTTATCACCGTATCCACTAATTATATAAGTGTGGGACCTGTAGAGTCCGAAAAGCATTGTATAATAATGTAACATTTCAATCATTCCAAAAGAGACCCTCCTATCCTCTTATAAAAGTCCCCCACCTCTACCACATTATTCACACATTCAAGCCATTTGGGTTGGCCAAACTCTGCCCAAATACTCTCCCAACTTCACTCCCATACTCATAGAAGCCTCACTTTGGGAAGAACTCTTCCCAAGTAATCCTTTGACTCAAATCAAAAAGAGTTACCCGATTTTGAGGTAATGTCTTCTCTAATGTTATTTTGTTTTATTTTTCTTCTCCAACCCCCTAAACTCTTTTTATTAATTTCTTTTGTAACAACACCAGTATCCTCAATATACTAGGTTGTTTTTATAAGAAGTATTCGAGCTACACTTACACACACCTACATATAATGGTTAAAGAACATACGGTTTCTGTGGATGGGGAATTTCTGCCTCACGAAATGATGATTGTTCAACACTAATATAACACCTTTAAAGGTGTCCATTAAGATGTCACTATATCTATATATGATATATAATATGTTTATGTTTTACTTATGCTTCTGTATTTCTCATTTATGGCATACTTTATGATATCCATTATGGGTAAACACGATAATTTCATTTTAGAAAGTGCGGACTACCGCCCCCTCAAAGTGATTTGAATCGTTAATGCCATATGTGGGATGTATAAAGGATGGAGTAAATGGTATTATATGCTATATTATACTGTAATTATATTATTAATTTATATCATTATTATTTCATTTCATTAAATACGAAATAGAAATGAAAGTAGCGTTCATGCGTACGTACGGCTTACCGTCTCCATGAACGGTGCATTTCATTTCTTACCTCTAAATGTTACGTAATATTATAAATGAATGTATATACTGGATATATATGATATATATGACATCTAATCATGAATATAATTCTGGATATAATGGATATTCTACCACATAAACAACTTGTAATTATAAGAATGTTATTTTTGACTCAAGTACCTAAGATCGACAAAATGACCGTTATAAACTTAAATAATTACATAATGTTCATAACATGGTAATAAGGGATATAAAAGAAATAATGAACATGAAAAAGGTTCTTAAGTAAATAGGAATTAACTCTAGTTTATTATTCAGGATGTTAAAGAACGGTCGAGTGAATTCGGACACGAGGTAAGGGTTTACATCACAACCTCTTCAATATCCAAGGTTGTTTATACATAATTATCTACTGGGACCTCATTATCATCCACATCCATGTTTCTTAAAAATGTCTTTAAAAACTTATTTACTATAAAATGGAAAATGGTTTAAAGTCATTTATACCCTTATACGTTTTTGAAAGGAATCTTACCGTCGTTTTCCAAACAATGTACTTTTTGACCTTTTTGACAAATTTAAGGTAAGAATGTTTTTTAAAATTATACGGCGGGTGCGGCTATTTTCCGCCATTATAACTTCGTTGAAGCTTCCCTTACAAGTTTATAAGAATATTTTCTAAGTAAATGTATTATTTAATAATTATGGGACTTTTAAATGATTTCAAAAAAGAGGGATATTTCTCTCAAACAGCTTTGATTTCATCCATGTCAACATCCTTTGATGGGTTTGAAGTTTAATTGAAATTGATTTATGATACAAAACATCAATTGAACATTTTGTGAAATATTTGACTGTGGATGTGTTATTTTTATACCATCCATAGTTTATGGAGAAATTTTTGATATTTCTAATGCTAATTTTAATACGAATATTTATGTTATGTTTAAACCTATTCATATGAGGAATGTATTGGACTTAATAAGTGACGGGTGGAGCCTGCTATAACTCCTCGATGCATCGGTAGGTCTCATGAGACAACTAGATGTGGAATTGGCCTATGCCCTTTCCCAATTTGATTTATGGTTTTGGACGAGGCCTTAATCATTTTAGATGTCTTGCCCGAGGCCTTGACAAAATGTTTCAGAATGTCTGGAATTATACATTTCCTCATTATGAATGTGGTTATTGATATTGCATGTGATTATTCGACCAGTATAATATCCATGTGAATAAGTAAATGGCATTATATCATTTTTCTTTTTCCATATTATATTAAAGTTCATGTTTAAAAGGCTTTTGTTTTAGTTATACATTGCCTTAAATGTTGATGTTTATTTATGAAAGCTTCCGCAATTTTGTTATCCTTAATGTGCATCTGAGCTCACCCCTTTCAATGTTTTAATATTTTCCAGGATGTGAAGAAGTATTTTATGAATGACCTGCAGGGATTGTCAGAAGAGGATATGAGTGTAGTATATGGAGACCATGTTATTGTCATTTTTCACTTTATGATGTAATGTAACATTTATGAACGTATCTAGTGTTTCCAAGGCTACTAAACTAATCGGTCTTTCGAGACATGATCTTTTGTGATCATGCCAATGTTACGAAGTAATGCACCGAATCTGGGTGGCTGGGTTCAGGGCGTTACAGTTGGTTTCAAAGAATGTTTATTACGAACCGTGGAAGCTAGATTTAGACAAACTCTGATTAGAGCACGTAGACCTAAGATGAACTTTGAGGATTAGTATGGAAGAACTTCCTAGAATTTTTTTATTGTAGAGATTTTGTGTGTTTTCCGGGCAATACATCCTTGTCTGGATACGAGAAGGTAGAGGCGGCTTTGGCACATATGTACCTAGGGGTAAAACCCGAAAACACCGCTTTGAGATAGACTCGAACGGGAACTAGTGCACGACAACGGGCCTTATTTCACTCTTGGTTACGACACTCCCGGGGGATATACTTAGGATAATTCTCATTTTCTTTACAAACCACTATGAAGGGTTATGAGTATATAATTTATCAAAGAAAACATTTCTTTTTATGATTATGGATTATATCCATAAATAGTTCAATTTATGTAAAGTGTTTTACAAATATGGAATTATGTATTTTAATTCATAAACTAATCTAGTTTATGCCATTTTTTAGAAATGGAGCCTAGTAGAAGGAATGGAAACTGTATCAATGCATGCACTCCGAGTAGGGATTTCCCTCCTGCTCAAGATAATTATTGTGGATCTGGAGATACAACTGGTGCTGATCAACTTATTACCATACTATGACAACTCACTCAAGTTATGAATAATAACCTTACTCGTATGGATCACCCTGATCCACAACATGGAGGATCAATGTTAGACCGCTTTATGAGGCATCAACCAACAACATTTAATTGGGATACAAATCCGTTAGTAGCTGAGTAATCGATAAACTCCTTAGAGAAAATATTTCATGCCTTGGGGAGTAGCGAAAGGGAGAAGGTTGTCATGGCAGTTTACCGCCTCACTGGAGATGCCGATCAGTGGTGGTCGCTGATTCAAAACACAAAGGAAGATGATGATGTATCGAATATGGAATGGAGGGAGTTCAAAGATCTTTTCTTAGAAAAATACTTTCCTCGTGACCATCAAGCAGATATGGAAAGGCAATTTCTGAGTCTGAGGCAGAAGGAGGATGAGAATGTCGCAAAGTATGAGGATAACTTTACAATGTTAGCAAGGTATGCTGCAGATTATATACGTAACCCAAGAGGTAAGATTTATCGTTTATTTGATGGGTTAAAACCATTTCTCCGTCGAGATTTAGTTTAACAATCTTTCTCAACATACGAGGATATAGTCTCATGTGCTATCAAGACAGAAAAAGAATTCTCTAAGTCTTATGACAACAAAGTAAAGAAAGAGAAGAAGATAACGGTGGAACAAGAGATAGATAAAGGGAAAAATGGAAAGAAGGATTTTCCATTATGTGATAATTGTGGGAAGAATCACCATGGTACTTGCCTAAAAGGAATGGGAGTTTGTTATAACTGTGGAGAAAGGGGTCACCAGGCTCGTGATTGCAAGGGAAAGAAAGAGGCTATCAAAGTTGAATGCTATAATTTTAGAGAAATGGGGCATTATGAAAATGAATGTCCTAAGCGTCAGGGAAACTTACCTCAGAATAGGCCAAGGGATCAAGGACAATCTTATGCTGTTACTATAGTTGAAGCAGAATAACTAAGGTATTGGTGCTTTTGGACTGATGGATTATATTCTGGTTATTAGAATAATGTGATATATATATATATAAGGATTGTACTGCAGTACTTGTTGATTTCAGTAAGGTTTTAATATGATGAAGGTAATTATATTTTTAGTATGTGAAAATAAGAGAAACTTTACTTTGTTTTGGGAATCTGATAAATTGATTTTGGAATTAAGATACCTTTTAGAGAAAGTCTGGACAGAGGTATTTTGGATAACTATAAAGGTTGGAGTGGATTAAGTTGATCTTTGGATAGTATTTTTTAAGGTTAAAAAATTTATGAAGATTATTTTTGGAATATTATAATACTATAGTTTTAGGAAAAGGACAACCTGCAGGGAAAGGCATATCCCGTCGCGTCGGACAAAGCTGCAGGAATCGAACCCACAACCATAGTGCGACATGCCTTTATTTCCTACGACTAGCCAACAGGAAGTCTCTGGTTATTAAAAAATAGTTTTACTAATCTAAATGGTATGTGTTAACATTTGGAACCTTATACAATTAGGATAAGTATAATATTTTTGAGTTCTATTATCTTTTTGAGTGAAAGATGAGTTGATGGTTGAAACTCTAATTGTCAAGCATAAATATATATATACCTATCTCTTATTCAATGAATAAATTAATTCTTAAACTTTAGTAAAGGGATATTAAAACAAAAAAATGTTTTATCCTAATACCTTATGTCTTTTTGAACTGATGATATTTTAAATCAACATAGATTGAAGGCTTTGAGGCCCTCAATTTGACAGTTGATTGTGATTGATGACCTCAATCACTCTCTACAGATATTTACATTTTCCTCCAATTATATGTCTCTAATTTCCACCAATGTTCTCCTAATCGAGGTCATAATTGGGTGGTGACTTTTTCATTTCCCTTTCCCTCTTATTAAGGCTAAATTTTATTAATCTTATTTCCAATGTGAGTTTTCCACAAAGGTATTTTCTATTTTCATCCTTTTAGTTTCATAGAAAAAAAATTCAAATTGCGAGGACGAAATTTATTGAAGTAGGGGATAATGTAACACCCCGAGCTTCCACGATACGCTTCTCATTCAATAATGCAATGGCTTGCATTGTACGCAACTTCGAGTTCTAAAACACATCGACTAATCAAAGTAGCCGTTATGAATAGTAATAACCACTTTTTTAAATTATAGAAATTTTATAATTCAAAATGGACTTCCTTTTAGGATTCGGAATATCGAAATTAGCCTATGTTGAATTTTTGGTATTTTTCTAAGAACTTCTAATTTTTTATGAATAGTGAAAAATACTTAAAAACAAATTTTTTCATCAAAATAATTTATAGTGATAAATTATACTATTTAGTGGTTTTAAAGTATAATTAGAATATATTTTTACCATTTTATTCAATGGTGGTCATTTGAATTAATTTAACATTGAAATTGGACATAAACAATTGCCAATCTTTTGATATAAATTGTTTCTTAAAAACACGCTATTTGTTGTGACAGCGGAAATTAATTATAAAATAAATTAATGAAACTTATATTTTTGGAATTTTTTAAAATAGACATCATTTTTGAAATCGGAATATCAATTATAGCTTAGGGTGAAATTTTGGAATTGTTCTGAAAAACTTCAATTTTTGATGAATAGTGAAACCACTACGTGGTAGTCAAATAACTGATTTTTTGTTTAAATGAAATATTACCACCTCTATGATTTGATTTTTAAAAATCCGACATAAATGGTTGTCATGAAGAAGTAAAATGTGGTTCAATGATATTAAAATAATTTTTGGTGAATAGTAACTTTTATGTTTTTAATCACGATTAGAGGTAATTAGTGTAGTTTAAGGTAAAAATAATGTTTTAATAATATGAGATGAGCTTGACACATGTTCTACCCTCATTGGATTGTCATGTCCGACCAAGACAATCCATGGGTCATCTTGGGGACCCCATGGAGCCACTTTAGTTGGAAAATGACATAAATACCTTTTATTTAATGTTAAAGTAAAAAATTACACAAACATGAAATGTTTTACTAAAACAATTTTTACATGGGGTAATACAAGTCATATTTTTAACTATAAATAGTAATTGGAAATATAAAAAGATTTCCTACATCATAGTAGTTTTTTTATAATTTTTAGACATTAAATAAATTAAATTATTTATGACATCATTATGATGCAGCGATGACCTTATTATTTAACGATTTAAATAAAATGAGAAGATAACGCAAAATCCAAGGCTTAAACTTGTCCAAAGCCTATTTTATGAGGGGATTTCGAACCCTTATCACCTTATACACTAATTATATAAGTGTGGGACCTTTAGAATCCGAAAAACATTCTATAATAATGTAACATTTCAATCTTTCCAAAAGAGCCCCTCCTCTCGTCTTATAAAAGGCCCCCACCTCTACCACCTTATTCACACTTTCAAGACATTTGGCTCGGCCAAACTCTGACCAAATACTCTCCCAACTTCCCTCCCTTACTCATAGAAGCCTCACTTTGGGCAGAACACTTCCCAATGAATCATTTGGCTCAAATCAAAAAGAGTTACCCGATTTTGAGGTAATGTCTTCACTAATGTTGTTTTGTTTTATTTTTCTTCTCCAACCCCCTAAACTCTTTTGATTAATTTCTTTTGTAACAAAACCAGTATCCTAAATATAATAGGATGTTTTTATTAGAAGGATTCGAGCTACACTTGCACACAACTACATCTAATGGTTAAAGAACATACGGTTTCTGTGGATGGTGAATATCTGCCTCATGAAACGATGATTGTTCAACACTCATATAACACCTTCAAAGGTGGAAATTAAGATGTCACTATATTTATATATGATATATAATATGTTTATGTTTTACTTATGTTTCTGTATTTATCATTTATTGCATACTTTATGATTTCAATTATGGGTAAACGCGATAATTTCATTTTAGGAAGTGCAGACTACCGCCCCCTCAATGTGATTTGAATCGTTAATGCCATATGTGGGATGTATAAAGGATGGAGTAAATGGTATTATATTCTATATTATACTGGGATTATATTATAAATTTATTTCATTATGATTTTATTCCATTAAATATGAAATAGAAATGAAATTAGCGTTCATGCGTACGTACGGCTTACCGTCTCCATGAGTGGTGCATTTCATTTCTTACCTCTAAATGTTACGTAATATTATAAATGAATATATATACTGGATATATATGATATATATGACATCTAAATCATGAATATAATTCTGGAGATAATGGATATTCTACCACATAAACAACTTGTAATTATAAGAATGTTATTTTTGACACAAGTACCTAAGATCGAAAAAATGACCGTTATAAACATAAATAATTACATACTGTTCATAACATGGTAATGAGGGATATAAATGAAATAATGAACATGAAAAAGGTTCTTAAGTAAATAGTAATTAACTCTAGTTTATTATTCAGGAGGTTAAATAACAGTCGAGTGAATTCGGACACGAGGTAAGGGTTTACTTCACAACCTCTTCATTATCCAAGGTTGTTTATACATAATTATCTACTGGGACCTCATTATCATCCACATCCATGTTTCTTAAAAATGTCTTTCAAAACATATTTACTATTAAATGGAAAATGGGTTAAAGTCATTTATACCCTTATACGTTTTTGAATGGAATCTTACCGTCGTTTTCCAGACAATGTACTTTTTGACCTTTTTGACCAATTTAAGGTAAGAATGTTTTTTAAACTTATACGGAGGGTGCGGCTATTTTCCGCCATTATAACTTCGTCGAAGCTTCCCTTACAAGCTTATAAGAATATTTTCAATGTAAATGTATTATTTTATAATTATGGGACTTTTAAATTATTTCAAAAAAGAGAGATATTTCTCTCAAACAACTTTGATTTCATCCATGTCAACATCCTTTGATGGGTTTTAAGTTTAATTGAAATTTATTTATGATACAAAACATCCATTGAAAATTTTGTGAAATATTTTACTGTGTATGTGTTATGTTTATAACATCCATAGTTTATGGATAAATTGTTGACATTTCGTATGCTAGTTTTAATAAGAATATTTCTGTTATGTTTAAACCTATTCATATGAGGAATGTATTGGACTTAATAAGTGACAGGTGGAGCCCGCTATAGCTCCTCGATGCATCGGTAGGTCTCATGAGACAACTAGACATGGAATAGGCCGATTCCCTTTCCCAATTTGATTTATGGTTTTGGCCGAGGCCTTAATCATTTTAGATGTCTTGCCTGAGGCCTTGAAAAAATGTTTCAGAATGTCTGGCATTATACATTCCCTTATTATGAAAGTGGTTATTGATATTGCATGTGATTATTCGACCAGTAGAATATCCATGTAAATAAGTAAATGGCATTATATCATTTTACTTTGGCCATATAATGTTGAAGTTAATGTTTAAAAGGATTTTGTTTTAGTTATACATTACCTTAAATGTTGATGTTTATTTATGAAAGCTTCCGCAATATTGTTATCCTTACTGAGCATCTGAGCTCACCCCTTTCAATGTTTTAATATTTTCCAGGATGTAAAGAAGTATTTTATAAATGACCTGCAGGGATTGTCAGAAGAGGATATGAGTGTGGTCTATGGAGACTTTGTTATTGTCATTTTTAACTTTATGACGTAATGTAACATTTATGAACGTATCTAGTGTTTCCAAGGATACTAAACTAATCAGTCTTTCGAGACTTGATCTTTTGTGATCATGCCAATGTTACGAAGTAATGCACCGGCTCTGGGAATATGGGGTCGGGGCGTTACAGCCACAATGACAAACCACGCACCCCCAAGACCTATATCGAGGCCACCATCGCGATCCAAAAAGAAAAACATGCACGATAGGCTGGTTACTCCTTTGAAATGGACAACTAGTGAAAAAGGAAATATTCACCGTAGATAGCCCATGTGGGGCCCACAATACCGTTCTGAAAATCGTCTAGAAGACCATACCATTGAGATCCCTTCAGAAAAAAAACACTGGATCGACTACTCGAACACTCCAAATGGATGTCAGGTGAAAATGAGACATTTCATCGTAAAACGTGAAAACTGGGGTATGAGGGGCCCACACCGTGTCATTATCCCGAACACTAAAAGAAACATCTCAAAATGTCCGCACGAGAAATAGGATCATGCTACCACTGAAGGTTCGTCCATCAGACGTCTGGTTCATGATGTACATCCATTGCAAGTTTTAATAATAATTTAATATTATTAAATTAAAGTGTTTCGGGTCACACAACATCGAGCGCAGAACCCAAAAACCCTAAAATCACACTTCCTAATAGTGTGTCTCACTGATATGAACCCAAGTCAATTGACGACGTGTCAAAAAGACATGTTGTTTTAGGAGATACACCCCTTTGAACAAATGGGGGTCCAAATTGGGTCGGTCCATCCCAGCCGGCATGGTCTAGACCACCGACCCACAGTCCAGTCGCATGTCTGGTAATGGTTGTCGTAGCCCACTGGACGCTTCCTGTCTAAACACCACTGAACCCTCTCGGGTCTTGTTCCTCAAAATAGACTGACTGCTTGGTCAGTATTTGTCTGCACGCCGCACCTGCAGGACCCGCAGATCTTGGGTCGTTGCCTGCCGCTCCACCCCGAGGTCTATTCCTAGGGCTCCACCTGATCGTGATAGGCTGAGGCCACCGCTTGGACTCGCTGACTCTACCTACTGGTGTTGCACCACCCGACTCCGTCATCCGCCTCATCCACAGAACTGCTCGGCCCCTCCGTCGAACGCCGCACCACCGTACCAGCCCCACCCGACGGCGCCGTCCTCACTGTCCGCACTCTACGCCGCCTCTACGCCTGCTTCTGAACCCCACCAGGATCCTCTAGTCCACCGACCACCGCACAACAGCCCTACGAGCCGACCTCAGCTTACCACACCACAACAACCCGGCTCCACCGTTGTGCCAACCCGATCTCCGACCACCACCCTTGCCGGAGCAGGGGATTCCATCGACTTCTACAACCTCTCTAGCGGTCCGATTCCAAAACCAATGGCGGGTTTGGAGTCCTTTGGATGAGGCCTTCGTAACACCTTCCCGCGATCAATGATTCCATGGAGTTTTGGCGCGTTTGAAAATTCGTTCTAATAATGGTGAAGAACGCGTAGAACACGAGAATTAGAACGAGAATCAGATGATGGCCATGTTTGTTTTTCCATCATCCCAATTCTAAAATTTATAATTAAAATTCCAAGATTTAAAAAAACACATGATATTTACAAAGTAGTGGAAAGAGAAAATGAAATCCTACCTCGATCCGGCTATTCGTCATTGGCAAAGCGCCCACTGCGATCCAACTTCGATCCGCCGGAGTTCGCACCACAATCTGGTGAAGAATAGTGAAGAATACCAAAGAATGCTCGAGAGAGAATAGAAGGGAAAATTAGTTCTTTCAAATAACTCCCACACTCAAGTGAATTTATAAAAACATATGAAATTCCACTAACGGTCTCGGATTCAAAAACCTTCGCAACCGCTTATTTTATATCAATCCTAGGAAAAACACCCCATTTTTAACTCAATTGAAGTCTCAAATTTCCATTCAGATACTTCGTTCGAAATTAATTTGAAAAGAATGCAAGTGATAAAAATAACTATGTCATTATTTCAAATGATGATTTTTCCCCTGGGTGACATCTCTCATAACAGGCCCACGCCCGCAACTTTTACCCCCCGCCTAAGGTAAACGGCAAGCTCTAGACACAACCATGCAATCATATTTCTGATCCGAGCAACCTTTTAAGAGAAAACCCATCCCCACCACTTACATTGTATAAAACAACATAATATTTTTATAAAATTTATTTCGGGCACACCGAGTCTTAGAATCTCACCCTGTCTTCGCTCCAAGCTCTAGAATTAATTATAGGATTATTCCAATATCTGACAGGGAAAAAATCCAAGTTGCTACATCTTCCCCCCTTACTACATTTCTGTCAGGAAAAGCCATATGTATAAGGAATATAACTAAACTCCTAAATGGGTCCCCCTTGCGAGTGAGTTTGCCAACAAACACCCCTTCCCAAACACATATGTCAGAGCAACTCATCCACCACACCTCACAAATATCCAATTTGGGAGGCACTGACTCACCCACATAGTTTTGATCGCATCACAAAAACTGTTCACGATGGGGGAATGATCCCTCTTCCTCAGACATTCAATGCATGCCAAACAACACCCACACTAGGTCATAAAAATGCCCTGAATGAAACCCGAGAAATCAATGTAAAGGGAAGAGTACCACTAAATAGTATCTATCAAAACTACTATAGATAGTAGAAAGGACACAAGGCGTACCTCCTTCCATCCACGGAGCCTCTGGGTCAACAATGTCTAGGGAATGCAGCTATCCTCTCCATCACCCTCTATCTCTAGGAGCTCAGCGTGGAGCACCTGGGGGTGGTGGTGGTGGAATATGATACTGCTTACCACCTCCTGTTGCTGTACTAGCTCTATCGCCATGTCTGCCGCCATGCGGACCTCCTATCACAAGAAGTTGTCATTGCCAAGGCGGCATGTTGATAGTCTCCCTCTCAGCAGCTCAACGGGATGAACAATCTATAGTGACATGTCCATAACTGTCGCAAGGTTAACACCACCTCTCCAGTGGCTGACCAAAAATAGCCCGTGAGCCCTGAGCCTCAGATCCTTTATCCCATGGTCACTTATGAAAAAAATTTCCATGCCCAAACCCCTATTTATATCGCCGTCTACCAGCTGCTAATAGCCCAGCTGCCACACGCCCAACACTAATTGGCTAAATCAGCTCACCAAGAAAGCTCTCCACCACCAAGGCTCTCTCCAGCACTCCAGCAAACGTGGAAAAAAAAACAAAGAAACCACACCTTCTTGGATGTCTCCATGTAGGCCCTTCTCGAAGGTCTGAGCCCAAATGAATGGGTCTTAAACCATATCCAGGGAGTAGCATTACATGTCAGAAAACCTCACAGAGTACTCCGACACAGAGATTCCCTCCTGTTAATGAAGTAGGAGCTCCAGAATCCACACTAACCTTAGCATCACCAAATAGAACTACCCAAAGAGCCACTTAAACACTAACTATGTGAGAATCTCCTCATCGTGGAACTAAATCACCAAACTCCAACATCGCCCAAACGAACCATGAAGAAGGCTTTCCGCTATGACCACCATCTGATCTGGGGGTGTCCTCAGTAGGTTGAAAACATGTGTGACTGCTTCGAGCCAGTCATCAGCTTCTTGAGGGTCAGGATCACCCCGGAACCTTAGAGGTTTCTGCCTCTAGAACTCGTGTAGCACTCTCTTCATGTGCGCATCCTCATCCTGCATTGTCGGCACAACCAGCTACTCGACATGTGGTGGATCAATTGGTAGACCACCTCGAGGTCCAGCCTCAGAACCGGTGCCCTGGTCCACATGCTTTAAATGGGGAATAAACTCACCATAATCTTGTTGTGGAACTGTTGCATGCTGTCATCATGATGGCATCCTGAAATACAATCAAGACGCACCCTAGTCAAAGATTATATCTAAAGAGATAACTCAAGAAGGACAAGGGAAACCAAAAAACCCAGTCTTATATGATGCATGTACCGTTATGTCCCTGTGAATAGTTTCCAAATGTCCCAAGTCGAAAGGAAGGATATCACAGTCTTGGATTATGGATATGTCTACTACCACATCAAAACTGGTATTACTGGCCTGAAAGATGAACTCAAAACATCATAATAGTACCGCTATAAAAACCAAACCAAGATGACATCTAAACCAACTACACTCAGAGATCCCAATGTTGGAACCTCCACTGATACAACTCTTTCACGACCCGACCCAACGGGGCTCGAGCTAGGACTCCCCCAGCCCGCATACAATAGGACAGGGGCTCGAATCTATCACCGAGTAAGCTATCACACACATGGTAGGCATTGGACTAATGTACCTTTACACACAATCTGAGATACACCTCCATGAAACAGTGCAGATATGTGTATATAATAACTGAAAAGGAAATGAATACATACATCTATACCAAACTAGAGTACAAATAAAATCACAATAATGAAAGACATGGCCCTCTAATGGAAAACTACAAAATAATATAACCATATCAGAATGAGAGAAAATACTACCAAAAAGAACAAATATCGTTAAGCTTCTCAGCATAGCTCTTGTAAACACACAGGTTAGTCCCGCTCACTAAGCTCTGCCTGCTCTGGGTCCTCCTGGAACTCCGTCGAATGGTATGTGGTCTACACAAGAAACAAAAATGTGTAGGTAAAGCCTGTGCAGGGGTGAGTATAAAAATACCCAGTAGGCACCCCAAAAAAATAAAAGTGAGAAAATGAACGGCAACAATCAGCTCATCCCAGCCATAGGGAACCCAAACCAGAGAGAAACTCCATCTCGAGAACAACATCAGCTAAACCCAAAAAGTCAGAATAGCTCAGGTGTATGCCCATAAATATCCCATGAGCAATCTAGATATACTCGAACCATGCACCATGCCCCAAGAGGTTCTTACCTCTTCACCTGTGACATGTAGATAACTAGGTGAACACACTCCACGAGCTCTGTCTTCTCAGATGAAACTCGTCCAAGTGATACACTCTCATTGAAAAATTTCACAAAGAACATCACGCTGAAACAACCAGAACAACAATCAACTGGAATAAGGGATCGCTCATAGGGTCTTCTAGGGGATACCAAAATCCACACCAGAATATGATGATCTCACATATAGGGGATCACTCTCAGGGTCCGCTGGGGGATACCAGAACCCGATCTGGCATTCTTAGATATCACAGATAGAGGATCACTTCAAGGATCTGCTATGGAATACCACATACCGATCTGGGGATTTTCTGAAATATGTCACTGAGATAGAGAATCGTCATCCGTCAAGGAAATCATGATGATTTTGAAACCCCATCTGGTATAGCTCGCGACGTAGGGGGTCGAACCGACGATGCACCAACCCTACTGAAACCACATGCTAATTAGGGGATCATATAACCAATGATGTCAAAACCCTACTATGCTCATACCACTATGTAGGGATCATATTCCTGATGATGCCTCAAACCCTATTGGTTTAACCTGCAAGATAGGGAATCACCAACTATGGATAAGTGGTCATAGGGATACCAAGAACCCGATCTAGGGAAACAATGCTAGAGGATCCATCTCCGAGGCCACTAGAGGGATGCCAAAAATATATCAGATTAAACATCCCATAGAGGTGATCCCAAATCTATGCTAAGGTTGTGATGTCGCGTGAACACTCGTAAGATGGAACCAAGGCAGTACCATCAACGACTATTTGACTAAACAATGCTAACCCTAACGACCCGCCACAATGCCACACCGTGCACCTCTAAGGATGATATCGAGGCCACTATCACGATCCACATGAAAAAACATGCATGATAGGCTATTTACTCACACGAAATGGACAACTGGGGAAAATGTTACTATTCACCATAGCTATCCCATGTGGGGCCCACACTACAGTCCTTATACTCATCAAGAAGATCTCACCATTGCGATCCCATTAGAAAAAACACGTGATCGACTACTAGAACACTCCAAATGGATGTCTGGTGAAAAGGGGACATTTCATCGTAAAACATGAAAAGTAGGCCCTATGGGCCCTCACCTTATCATTAGCCCGAACACTGAAAGAATCATATCAAAAAAATTCGATGAGAACTAGGATCATGCTTCCATTGAAGGCGCATCCATCGGACGTCTGGTTTGTGAGGTATGTCTGTTGCATGGTTTAATAATAATTTAATATTATTTAATTAAAGTGTTTCGGGTCACCCACCTTGGAGAGAAGAACTCACAAACCCCAAAAACCCACTTTCAAAATTTATGCCTCAATGAGAAGAACCCAAGCCCGTTGACGGTGCATCAAACAGACTAAACATTTAGGAGATACATCCCATTAAAAAACGGGGGTGTCTAAAACGGGAGGGCCAACCTGGCCGGCCCGGTCAAGACCGCCAGAGCATGGTCGAGCCGTAGGTCTCGTCCAGATCACTGCGACCCGCTGGCCGTGGCCCATCTGAACATCCCAGACCCCCTCAGGTCCTTTTCTTCCAAACAGACCGGCCGATTAGCAGGTCCTTGTCCCCACGACGCACTATCATGACCCGCCGAATGCAGGTCCTTGTCTACCCTACCTTATAGGTCAGTGCCTCAGGGCTCCTCCCGACCGCGACAGGCTGAGGCCGCGGCTTAGACTAGCCGATGCCACATGCCAGCGTTGCACTGTTCGATGCCGACATTCGCCTCAATCGTTGACCTGCTTGACTCCTCCGTCGGACACCGCCACCCCTGCACCGGCGCTCCGTCCTCATCAGCCGCAACCAATGTCCCCTCTCCACCTACTACCAAACCCTTCCAAGATCTACTAGTCTTCTAGCCACTGTACGCTAGCCATACGATCCTTCCTCGGAAAACCGTGCCGCAACATCCCGGCCCCACCAATGTGCCACCCTGATCTCCGGCCACCGCCCTTGCCAGAGCCGAGGCTTCCGTCGGCCGCCAAAACCACTCTAGCGGTTCGATTCAAAAACTGATCACAGATTTGGAGTCCTCGGAATGTGGGATTCATAGAGCCTTCCCCCGATGAATGATCCCTAAGAGTTTTGGGGAATCTGAAAATTCATTCGAAGAAAGATGAAGAATGCGTCAAACACAGGATTTAGAATGGTACTCTGATAGTGACCATGTTTGTCCAAAAATCACCCCAATTCTAAAATTTATAATTAAAATGAAGTACATTGAAAGAATCTCAAGAAATTTATAAAGGATCAGAAAAAAAACTGAAAGCCTGCCTTGATCTGGTTGTTCATCATTGGCGACACGCCCGCAATGATCTCACTTCAATTCGGAAATGTTTTCTCTCCAATCTGTTGAATAATGATTAAGAACACCGAAGAATGTTTGAGAGAGAAAGAGAGAGAGAGAGAGAGAGAGCGGGAGAGAGAAGGGAAAATTAGGGCTTTCCCATAATTCCAACACTCAGGTGAAATTATCAAAACTCATGGAAATGCCACCGACTGTCGTGGATTCTGAAACCTCTGTGCCCACCTATTTTATATCATGCCTAGTAAAAACACCCCATTGTAAACTCATCAGAAGTCTCATATTTCCATTCTGAGACATCGATCAAAAGTTATTCATAAATAACTCTAGGGATAAAAATCACTAAGTCATTACTTCTAAATGTCAATTTTCCCATGGGATACATCTCTCAATACAGGCCCACACCCACAACTTTTACACCCCGCCTAAGGTAAACGACACTCTCTGGACATAACCGTGCCCTCTGATTTCTGATATGAGATACCGTTTAATATCAAATTCACCACCACCACGTGAATAGTATAAAAATACATAATATTATTATAAAATTTATTCTTGGCACACCAGGCCTTAGAATCGCATGCCGACTTCACGCCTAGCTTTGGAATTATTCATTGGATTATTCCAAAGTATAACATTCCCAAAACCAAAGTCTCTACATGTATTTTCAATATTCCACATTTCGAAAAAGTTCCAATGCATTTCAAAACTAATAATTTTTTAATAATATAATTAATTATTACTCAAATTAAAACTTGAAATCCTAGTGGTATGTTCTTTTTATAATGAATTTCATGCAAAATATCATTGGATAAACACATGAAAATGAGATAATAGTCATATAAGTGTCTCCAAAAAACTATCTTACTCAATTTTATGGTAAAGTGAAGTTCAAAATAAATAGGTTAGTTGTGTTTTTATTCTCTAAATTTATGTTCACAAAAATACAACATTCTTCCATGCCAAATGAAGGAACCAACAAAAATGAATTTCACATCCAATATTGATAACCAATACCATATTTTCCAAAATAAAATACTGGTTAACCAGGAACGATACAACTTATATCTAAATGATCAAACTAGTTGTTACCTCTTGTAATATCCCACCCCTCCTAATTTGATTGAGTTGATGAAGATTTTCTACATTAACTTAAGTACAATCCCCAATAAACGAAAGTATGTAAATAAAATCAAAGGGATTCAATTCAATTTGAGGATGAATTTCCATTATAAAAAAGAAAAAACCATAACCATACACAAAGTAAAAAAATTACCACTAAATTACGTATGTTATGAATGTATAAAATTCAAATTATAACAACTCATAAACAAGAAAAAAAAACCCTAAACCATATTTGAGTGAAAAAAAGAATTTAATTTTTAAAAATGGATTCAATATTCTTGTTCTTCCTAATTTTAAAAAATTCGTCTAATTTTTGTATAAAATGAATTGCGAAATAGTAATAATTAATTAAAAATTTTAAGGAATAAATGGATTTTCATAGGGATAAACTAGGATGATACATGTTAAAAATGACCAACCAACATACCCAATATCATCTTTTAGCAATATTTTCTTCTTATCTCTTCTAGGATTTAATATGATACATTTTGGAAGCATATGTAATGACTAGATTGTTGTTTTGATTTAATATTTTGAAAAAAAAATTACATGGGTGCCACTCATCACACTTATAAAAGGCCACCCAACTCCTATCAACTTCACATAATCAAACCTCTATGGTTCCGCCACACCCTAACAAAATGTCATCTAATATTTTCAATTTTCTTCATAGAATCCTTATTTGGGGTTTAAAATAACAATGAAGGATTTTTTGTTTACTAAACATGGATACCCGAAGAAGAGTTGATTTTCTATAATGAGCGTCTAAATTTTTATTTATTCCCCCACTAATTAAATTTATATTAGACCATTAGGATATAATATCCTCACTATATTTTAAATAATTGGATGTATTTATAATAATGGATTGAGCTACAAACATCTCCACTTCTGTCTGATGAGTTACAGAATCAACGCTCATGTGTACGATAGACTACAACCTTGGGGATAAATGTAATTATTTTATTAATTAACAACATACATGGTTGGGTATGATGATGTATATAAAGTCTATTTATGATATTTATAATATAGTTATACATATAGAGTTATTATATTAAAATTATTTATTTAGCTTTAATTTCTTAGGAGATACGACATCATCGTTAGTGTGTTCGATGGACTATTACCACAGGAAATGATGTGATTCATATTTCATGAATGCTTCAAATGAAAGGTGATGTGGATAATTTAAATGATCATATGTGAAGATAAGGATATAATTAGGATATTTATTATATACTTATAATTATATAAATATAATATATAATTTTTTTTCTTACCATTACACTATCATAAATATGATAACATTGTTCGTGTATGTGTCGGCTACAACCCTCCCAAAGGGATGTGAATCACTATACATTCCTACAACATGAGGATGGTATATATAAATATATAATATGAAATATGTATTTCTATATTATGATCATTATATAATAATTACATATTCATTACATACAATATATAATTATAAATTTTGAATGGAAACATTACTCATTCTAATGTATGACCTACCATCTGCATCAATGTATCGTACATCCTTTTTCATAAACATCATTAGTGATTTGATTTAAAATTAAAATTAATGATGAAATATTATAATTATTAAATTTCTATAATTATGGATATGGTTACACTATCTAATATGTGCTACCACTGGGTCATTAATAATGGAGACCAAATAATAATACATTAAAATTAACACCTAATAGATATAAGATTAAGATTGAAAATTAATGAAAAGGAGAAACGATTCTATAAAATGATAATATATGATATTATAAATATTAATAGGGTTATTCTTTAACTTAATAACATTCATAGAAATAATTTTATGTAGGTTAAATAATTTTCAATAAAAAATGAGCATGGGGTAAGAGATTTCATCTTAATTTACATTCAATTAAGACTTGTTTTTTATTTTTCACCAAATAAATTTTATGTGGTATATATGCTACAAAAATGAAATGTAATATCAGAATACATTCATAATTTGTTGTATTTTATGTCCTTATGTTAATTAGTTCATCCAAGGTTATTTTACATCAAAATTATCAAGTGGTAAAATTTATTGTACAATCTCAAAGTCTTTTGTGATTATTAACATAATTTGGATCAATCACTTTCACATTTCTATTTTTAATTTGTAACTCCATTTTTATTAAATATCCATATTAATTTATGGTAGATATAAATATTTCTTAAACCAAATATAATTTTTCAATTTTTCACTTGAATTTCATTTGAATAACTCAGGAAATAAAAATAAATATTAATTCATTACTCATTAGAGATATTTGATGATAAGTTTTACTGATTAATGAATTTAATCTTTTATTTCAAATATGTGGAATAATTTGTATCTATAGGGACATGTGAGGCCTATTATAATAAATACCCTTGATGCATAAATAAATATCATTATACATTCATGATATGGTTATAGATGAGGCCTTGAAAATTCTTATATTTGTCTTGGAATGAGGCATTGATAGTATTTGATGTCTTGGAACAAATCCAGGATGTTATTATATGACTTGGAATGATGTGTCAATGGTTTGTTTTATATTTAAGACATTATTCATTCCATCATTCCGAATTCTGTTATTGATATTCCATGTGATTATTATTTTTAGTTATAATATCAAATTTTAAGATTAATGCTCATGTGATTATTTCTATTTAATTACTTGATAATTATTTATTAATTCCATATTAGTATTATGTAAATTATTAAATTCATTTTTATTATTATTTTCCATTCCATAATTAGTATACATAATTTATTCATAGATTTTGTTGTACATTTAACCTTACCCAGCATCTTGGATTATAACTTTATTATCTATTACATTCCCCAGGTTAATTGGATGTATTTTAGAATTGATTTGAATTTATATTCTAAGACGAATAATTGAAAGATATAGAATATAATTTGTTGTATACTATGTTTTCATATGTATGTTTATTGATATATGTATCCAGTTAACCGAGACAAGTAAAATATTCATTCATTCAAGATATAATTCCATGTAACCTATAAAAATGTTAATGGGTATCAAATTGATCATATGATCAATGTCTTAAAAAATTCTTTTTAGTTTTATTGAATTGGAGTATACCAAGAATATAGAAATTTAGAAGAAATATATTGAATGCATATAATTTAGTGGAAATATTATTTGATGACACTACCACAAAACTGGGCAAGGCATGCTCCTGCCTTTATCAGCGCTAACAATAATGCACTGATAAAGGGTCGGGCCTTTATCAGCGCTAACAAAAGAACTGATAAAGGTCCACTTTATCAGCGCTAAAGAAAGTGCTGCTAAAGGTGTACCCTTTATCAATGCTTTTTTTAGTGCTGATAAAGGTGTACCCTTTATCAGCGCTTTTTTAGAGCTGATAATTGCTTTCCCCTTTATCAGTGCTTTTTTTAGCGCTGATA
This sequence comes from Viscum album, assembly GCA_963277665.1. Lineage (NCBI taxonomy): Eukaryota > Viridiplantae > Streptophyta > Magnoliopsida > Santalales > Viscaceae > Viscum > Viscum album. Next base: position 1,685,711,778 of record OY728163.1, on the reverse strand, counting down.
AAGGGCTTATTAATTAGCGCTAAAAAAGAGCTGATAAAGATTGTATTTATCAGCGATTTTTATTTTAGCGCTGATAATTACACCCTTTATCCGCGCTTTTTACTAGCGCTGATAAAGGCTCACGCGGATTTGTTAAAAACCCGTGGGTCCTCTTCCTCCTCCATGCACCCAGTCATGATCTTGCGGAAGCCCTCCTCTGCGCCGCTGCCGCCGCCTCCTCCTCCTCCTCTACGGCCGCCTCCACTTCTTCTCCTCCTCCTCCGGACGCCGCCTCCTCCTCTTCCGGCCGCAACCTCCTCCTCCTCCTCTACTCCTACTCCTCCTCCTCCTCCTCCTCCTCCACCGCGACCTCGTCCTCCTCCTCCTCCATCAGCGCTTCCTCCTCCTCCTCCTAGTCTGCGGCCTCATCCTCCTCCTCCTCTACCGGCGCCTCCTCCTCCTCCTCCTCTGCCTACTACTCTGCCTCCTCCTCCTCCGTGGCCTACTCCTCTTCCTCCTCCTCCTCCTCCTCCGCTGCCTCTTCTGCCTCCACCCTGCCTCCGCCCTGCCTCTGCGCTGCCTCCATTGCCTCCAGTGCCTCCGCTGTTGACACCTCCTTCTCCTCCGTCACCAGGTCCTCCTCCTTAAGATGATTCAAATTGAGTTTTCATGAATTAATTATGTTTGGAATGGGTAACTGTTTGTCCAACTATTCTTCGTGTTTAATACTCAGTTTCCATGGGTGGTTTGGGATTGTGGTTATGTATTAATCCTGACTATGGGTTGTTTTTATGATTTCCCACTACTTCAATAGATTTATTTAGTTATTCTTATGTTTTTGTGTTTTCATTTAGTTCATTTTTTGTGATTTGGTGTTGGGTTTTCCTTGATGGAGGATGTTCATGTTTCTTGTAGACAATACCTCCTAGAAGGACCATGTAAAAGCATAGAGAGTGTGAACCAGAGTACCCCAAATAGGAACCATCCCATTGATACAAGTATTTTTGGATTCAATGATTTATAATTTCGAAAACATGGGTTAAATTGGTATCCATGATAAGACATGAACCATGGACCACTCTCAAGAATTTTCAAAGTATAATTCAGAGTTTTTCCTTACTGAAAAGAAAACCAAGAAATTTAAGGAGTAGTTGGACTGTATCAAGTAGATCTTAGTGTTTTTGAAAACCCCTAAGACATCTAAAGTGTTATTTTTTTGTTCCTTTTTTAAATAATTTATTTGAATGTGGTGCGATTCAATTATTCTTTCGAGGAATAGAGAGGATCTCACTTTTACCACATTCCAAGTGGTATTTCTTCAGAGGTTCTACCCAGATACCTTGAGATTTATGAATGACTATGTGTTTTTAAATCTAGAGTATGGTGGTTATTTAGTCATGGATTATGCCACTAGATTCCGTAATTTTGGTCATGTATCTCTTTATATCCCCACGAATGATTATCTTATGGCTATTAATTTTGAGATGGGTTTGAGGAAATATATCAGATTTATTCTTATTGTTCTACGTCTACCAAACAATTTTTAGGCGTTTCCCAAGGTATTGATGTGAGAGGCATATTTTAATTGAAATATTGGTCTCAATGGTGTTCCACTAATGGGTGGTATCCATAGTTATTTTTGAGGATAAAATATAAATCAAGATGAGTCTTAGAGAAGTAGTGGAAATGGAATTGAGTAGTCTTTATGAATAGATTATGTGGATTCTATGGACAATGGGCCTATTTTTTTATCAGATTAGAAATGTGGGAAACATCTGGATGATTTTACCAGAGACTCTGAGGGTGTTCCACCTATTTGGGTAGCCGGGGAATATCTTGTGATTTTTTCAATTGGCTCCTAATGGGAGTGGTGTAGGATCCACTTTTTTAATGTCTCTTAGTTAAAATAAGAGGCTTAAAATGGTGGAGGATCACATCCAAAAAGAAAGGGGGATTCGTAATAGGGAAATAATACATAGACGAGTCTAATCCAGAAAAAATCAATGCAGTAGAGGTCATTCATGAGGACTCATAATCTTGGCCAAGCACAATTCGAGGTGAATTTTTTTTAATTCTTCTATAGTATTGGTTTCATTTCAAAATGGTCAATCCTAGTCATTAATTTCACTTATTTTTTTATTACTTGGATATGACGGCAGAGTTTATGAATTATTTCATGTATTGCCTAACCCTTTTGGGTAGGAAAAAAGGTTATGGCTTCATGTTCTTTGAGAGTTGTGTTGTGGTACTTGGAATGGAGGACATTTCGGAATTCCATGTTTTGGACCTGGTCTTTTCCGACCTCATTATCGTCTTGGATTTTTTATTGGATTTAGTGCAGTAGATGACTATTATCACCATTGGGTTCAATTACTTACTCTAAATAGGAGATTCCATGTCTTTTATGGAGACTGTGATCTATAACCATGGAGGGTATGACAAGTTTCTTCTATGTTATGGTTCATATCATGTCAGTTTTCCAAGGTTTTCCTTGGGGTTGTTGAGAAGTTTTCTTCATGTGAAATTCCAGTGGTCATGGAAAAGTACACAAAATCATTTCTAGAGGACTTCATGGGATATCCTCCCCAATGAGTGTTTGTGTTTTCTATCTATTTGCTTCACAGGAAGATCCCATTTTCCATTCCATCACATCATAAGGCTCTGGACGATTTAGAGGAGCTAAAAGATCAGCTAGAAGATCTATAGGGAAATGGTTCTATCTATATTATCATGTCACTATGGTATTTTCTAATTCTTTTTTCAATGAAGTCATATCATAGCCTATTAATTTTAACATTCAACCGATGTCATAGCTAGGTGACAGTAATGAATAATTACATATTGCCTATAATTGATGATTTTTTTGACCATCTTATAAGGTTCTATTGGTTTTTGAAAAATTTCTAGAGATCAGGGTACCAACGGTTGAGGGTTTGGGAATAGGATGCTCAAAAGATAGATTTTTAAAGTCGATACGGAAATTTAAAGTATTTATGAATTCCATTTTGGATCACCATTGCTCTATCTATTTCATGGAACTGATGAACTAGATCTTTAATTACTTTCTAGACAACTCCATTTTCGTTTTTTAGAATACTTCTTGGTGTATTACAATATATAGGAGGAGCCCTCCGATAATATGGAGTTTATTTTGGGTGTTTTTAGAGCGCTTTGTCTTTATTACAATATCTTAAATTCGCCATATTTTGTTTAAGAATTATTGTTTCATGGTCACATTATTTCCTTGGAAGGAGTTCTAGGTTATCCAGAAAAGGTTCGAGAAGTCATTTTTCCAAATCAGTCAAAGAATGTATTCAAGATCCACAACATTCTAGACATAGTCATTTCATGGTCACATTATTTCCTTGAAGTATCTTGTTTTTTATTTAAATTATACTCATATTCCTTCTCCTCTAACCTATATACTCAACCTATGGATTTCAAATGGGATGAATATAAATAAACAATGGATGAATGCCAACCGGTTGACAAAAGAGTATGAAGAAGGCATGAAAGAATTTATCAATTTTGCAAATGATCATGCATGTGACTCTTCTCAAATCCTTCTTCCGTGTTTACGCTGTTTTTATTCAAAACAAATTAGTCCAGATGAGTTGGAAGTACACTTGATCTATCACGGAATAGATCAAAGTAATACATGTTGGAATAAACATGAGGAAACAACGAATGTATGTAGTGATTGGGGTGACACTGCGTTTTATGGATCATCTGATATGATTACAAACATGAATGATGATGATGACCGTATGGAGGATGTGATTACAGATGTGAATGATGGTGAAGATCATATTTAGAAAATTACAAGGACCTTCGAAGATGAACTTCGTGATTGCCCAAAATTGTTTGAGAAGTTAAAAATTTGTGCAAAGATGCCATTGTATGCTGGTTGCTCTAAATATACAGCATTGTCAGGCGTACTAAAGCTGTATAATTTGAAAGCAGATAACGGGTGGAGTGACGACCGTTTTACGAAACTACTTTCCCTCTTGAATGACATGCTCCCAGAAGACTATGAGTTTTAGAGCCAAACATACGGTGCCAAACAAATGCTACGCTCTATGGGTATGATCTCTGAAAGAATACACGCATGCCCGAATGACTGTATAATGTTTCGCAAGGACCAAAAATCTCTTAAAGAATGCCCAAAGTGTGGTGCTTCTCGATACAAGAAAGATGAATCCAGTCCTACTAATGATGTATGGTACATTCCAATCATTCCATGATTTAGACGCCTATATGGAAGTGAGGAGACTGCAGAACAATTAACATGGCATACAGATACAATAATTAAATATGAGATACTACGTCACCCGACAGGCTCTCCTCAGTGGAAGTGAATCGATCATGAGTATCCTGAATTTGGAAATGAGTTGAGAAACCTTCATCTTTCATTATCTATAGATGGAGTGAATCCTTTTAATATTCAAAGAAATAGTCACAGTACATGGCCGGTTATGTTGATAAATTATAACTTACCACCGTGGTTATGCATGAAACGAAAATACATCATGTTATCTATGATTATATCAGGACCAAAACAACCGGGTAATGATATTGATGTTTATTTAGCTCCATTGATCGAAGATTTGAAATTATTGTGGGATTCAGGTGTTACATTGTATGATTCTTACAAAAAGGAAGATTTCACTTTTAGAGTCATGTTGTATGGGACAATAAATGACTTCCCTGCTTTTGGAAATTTGTCAGGATATAGAATTAAAGAAACTCAAGGTTGTCCCATTTGCGAAAAAGGTACACAATCAATTAGGTTGAAAAATTAATCGAAAACTGTGTTTCTAGGACATCACATATTTCTACCGTGATGAAATAAGTACCGTTCTTGGAAGTCATCATTCGATGTAGTTCAGAAGAACGTACAACACCGTCTCCACTAACAGGCGATCAATTGTTTGAGAAAGTTAAAAATATGGACACTACCTTTGGTAAACTGGCTTCGAAAAACCATACGAAAATCGGTTGGAAAAAGAGATCAATTTTTTTTTGAATTACAATAATGGAATTGTCTATATGTAAGACATTTTATTGATGTTATGCATGTAGAAAAAAATTTATTTGACAGTTTTATCGGCACATTGCTAAATACATTTGGCAAAACAAAAGATGGAATTACGGCTAGGTTGGACATGGTTGAGATGGGAATATGACAAGAGTTTGCACCAGTTAAGGGTGAAAAATGAACATTTCTTCCTCCTGCTTCTTACACTCTTTCCAGGCAGGAGAGATATCAGTTTTGTAACTTCTTGAATGACGTAAAGGTTCAAGAGGGGTATTCGTCAAATATTAGTAACTTTGTGTCAATGAGCGACTTGAATTTAAAAGGTTTGAAATCACGTGACTTTCATGTTTTGATGCAAAATCACATTCCAATTGCTTTACATTGCATTTTGCCCAAGAATGCCCACCATACATTAACGAAACTATGTTTCTTCTTCAAAGCTATATGCAGAAAAGTTATAGACCTGGCGAAATTGCCAACTATTGAAAAAGAAATTGTCGTCATATTATGTGAATTAGAAATGTTATTACTGCCTTCATTTTTTGATATGATGGTTCATTTGATGGTCTACATGGTGTGAGAGATTAGACTATGTGGTCCTGTACATTACAGATTGATGTACCCCATTGAATGGTATATGATGATTTTGAAAGGGTATGTCAAAAATCAAAGTCGTCCAGAGGTTTGTATTGCAGATCGATATATTGTTGAGGAAGCCGTTGAATTCTGTACTGAATACTTGTCTGGTGTGGAATGCATTGGCTTACTGAAATCTCGTCACACTGGGCGGCTTGAGGGTGAAGGAATTTATTAAAGAAAGGTTGTAAAAATCAATATTACAGATCGGGTGCAGGCCCACCTTTATGTTTTGCATAACAGTTTCGATGTTGACCCATATTTTGAAATCCACAATGAAATTCTTAGCCATTTGAATCCATCAGGGGCTGAAAAATGGATATCAGATACACATAGTTGACAGTTTATAGGATGGTTTTGAGATAATATTTTTAAGAAGTCAGATGAAAATCCAAAGTAAATTTCAGAACGACTTCGATGGCTAGCTGCAGGACCAAGTGTGTATGCATTATCTTACAATGCTTATGTAGTTAATGGTTATAAATTTTATACTAATGAACATGATGAATACAGTACCATGCAGAACAGTGGGGTTACACATGTGGATGAAGCGATGCATGTTTCCGGTGCTAAGGACAGAAATCCAATTTATGCGAATATGTTATAATTTGGAATCATCAAACAAATATGGGAGTTGGATTATACAGAATTTCAAGATCTGATATTTCAATGCAAGTGGGTTGATAACAGTAGTGCTATTAAAATAGATGATTTGGGATTCGTGAAAGTTGATTTCTGTAAGGATGGGGAAAATGAAAAACCATTTATAATGGAATCACAGGCAGTGCAAGTATTTTATGTTCAAGATCCCGCAAACCAAAACTGGTCAATTGTTCTGTTATCGACCAAAACAGCTGAAGGGTCAGATGAAAATTCAACGGAAGATGACCCTTTCATTGGGACTTCGCAATCATTTCGTAGTGTTCCCAATGTAGAAGATGTATTGTATGTCATAAGAGACCACAATTAAGGGATATGGATAGTTGATAGAGGGTTCAAAATCTTGCAGTCTTTTAAAAAAAAGGGAGTTCAATAATCAGGTTATTGATTTTTATTTGAATATAGATTGTGTTACATTATGTTATTATCTGTTCGCTGCTGCATTTATGTGATCTAAATTAAATTTTAAACCAGTTCTGTAGATAACGACTTCTTCACCTACTGATGCACCCAATCCCAAGACACAACACGTCTCTCAACCTGTTGCAGTTGGTCCCACTGCTCAGAGACAACAGGTCTCTCAACCTGTTACACCAGGTCCCACTGCTGAGAGACAACACGTCTCTCATCCTGTTGCAGATGGTCCCACTGCTGACGTACAACAGGTCTCTCAACCTGTTGCAGCTGGTGTCAGTTCCGATGCTAGCGCTTCAGAGAAACATAATGATGATGCAGAAACTGAGGAAATGGTAGGCGATGAAACCCCAGCGACACAAAAAAAATAGGTGCGCCGTAGTTTGACAGTTTTAGAAAAAATCCTTAAGGAAAAAGCAAAAGTCATCAAATATGAGGTGGGATGGAATAAGCTAGGACAACATGTAAACCCCAACAAAGCCATGTTTAGTAGCTACATTGGAATCGTCACTTGACAACGCGTGCCGATTGACGTAGAGTCGTGGCACCATGTTGTCAACGGGTTGAAAACATTAATGTGGGAAGAGATTACGATAACATTATGATATCATCTATTTAATTTATTAAAATAAAATAAAATATTGAAATATTGACTAACCCTTCATCATCTCTTGCAGAGTGCATTTATAGTAGATATTTAGCGCAAAGAATATGTTTTCAGACGGGCAGGAAGGTTTCATAGAGGCTTTTGCACCATTTTAACGAAACATCATCTGAAAGATGCCTAAGGGAAAATCAAGCTGCACCCGCCTCCTCTTTATGCACACTTGATATCCCATGTAATGTGGGATGCGCTTTGCCACCGTCGTGCGGAACATAATTTTTCAGGTACATTGTGTTTGGTTACACGTTGGGTAACGTTTCTTGTATTCATCACATTGATTGATAGGTTTTTATTTATTAAACAACAACTGAGTGATGAAAATAAAGAACGGGCTGCCAAACCAGCGTACCCCAACCGTAAGGCATGGTTGGGGCACGCTTTAATTGAAAAACAATTGGTATGTATTTTAAAAGTACTGTAATAATTTTATGTGACATAAAACAACATTGTAACCATGTTTCTCTATTTATATGCAGATTGATGAAGCAAAATCTCAAGTCACTTCCATTCCTCACCATGTGCTATTGAAGGAGGCTCGTGTTAATAAAGAAGGGAAACTAATAGATGAAAACACACAAAAAGTGTGGGAAACATGTGTAAGTATGACATAATATAAACTTGTTTTGCATTAAATCACTATTACATAACGATGCTTACTTATTTTTTCATATTTTCTATTTGACATAGTTACAGGAATCAATAACACCTGCACCAGATGCAGACATACTTTCAACGGCCTTGAAACTGCCAGAACAGTATGGCCGCGTCAGAGGTGTGAGTTTTGGGTTGTCACCCCGGACATATTTTCAGAAAAAAAAACAAGAGGATGAAAAAACTAAATAATTTCATGTAATTAGAGATAAAGTAGCTACCCTTGAATAACTAATCCTAACTCAAGGAGAGATGCTAAAGATTGTGATGGAGGAGAGGCGAAAAGAACAAACAACTCAAGAACAACCCCCACGAGAAGATCCACCCCTCACCAGATTTGAGGTGAGCCATTCCCCTCAAAGACCTGACTTAACTGAGGTAATCAATGTTATAATATTTGTTTTTGTGATATGTGAGTCACACAGACACTGATACCTTTCATGTAATGATATTCTGTAGGGTGAAAATGACTATGATTTATATCTGTCAACTCCCACCCATCGCCTTGTAGCGAGGGCTACAGTGTTCAATATGTAGAATGACATGCTAAACTCCAGACCACTTCCAACCAGTCATTTCAAAGTGTCGATTAACGTAGATCATGATCCGAGTGCCGAGCTACCTGTGCCAAATGACGATGACGACATTCATACGGCGGAAAAATCTATTGGAACATTCGTTGCATGGCCGTCGATTCTTGTAAAAAAACATGTCAAGAAGGAGGTATTCATTTCCAGTTCATTTTTCAAGAAGAACCTTTAACATTAATTTAGAAAATGGTGGAACTGATGAATTTTATTACAGAAGGATAAAATGGATAAGCTAAAATGAAAGAGAGGCTCCAACATTGGATCAACAAATTGATCAAAACGATCTACTGAGAGCGTGTTCACCCCGCCCGTTCTATATCCATATTTAATATCATTGCAAGCTCATGTGTATACGAAAATGAAAGATGGAAAGAGTCATACAATTGTTTGTGAAAAAGATATGTACGGAGCGGAAACAATAGATTTCATTAGTGCATACGCTGTTTCTTGAGATCATCACATATGACTGGCTATGCGCCTCAGTTATAAATGTATACACGAGGTATGTTTTAATGATTTTATTTTATAGAAGCTGATATATTTTTATAATTATGGATAAATACATCTCATATTTTTCACATGAGTATATATGAAAAAAAAATTGAAGGGATTTTCCCATGAATACAAATTTGGACTCGTTATTCCTCACACCATTTCTACACAACGAACAGAAATAGATTCTAATTTTCAGGCTGAATTGATGTCAAATATGCTCAGAACGTTTCAAAGAAGAATTACGACTGACATGCTATTTTTAATACCAAAGATGCAAGGGTAAATCTTTACATTTTAATCATATCAATTATATTTTCATTTCTATCAGTACTTATTTCTTTTAGTGTTTTTAGGGAACATTGGATGCTCATTGCAGTAAATTTAGATACTCCAAAGATTTATTTTCTTGATTCACTGCATGGATATCTAACTAACTAACCACAGATGATGGCGATTGTCAATTTTTAATACACTAGATCCCACATTTTAGAACTAAATATGTAGTAATATAATTTATATTAACTTTTAATGAGGATTTTGTTATGATAGGGCGGTGTATGAATATCGGCTAAAGGCTGGAATGAATCCAGGGCATAAGGATGACAATGCCCACAAGATCTACAAATATAGAATTATCTAGGTATATATAATTATATTTCACTATCCAAATACATATCAAAACAAATTAATTATTTTTCTCGATGTGTCTTGTAGTGTCCGAATCAATCAAATGACATGGACTGCGGTTATTATGTTTGTAAATTTATGAAAGAGATCATATTTCATGAACAAACTATCATCCCTGGAGAGGTATTTTTGAAAATAATTACTACTTTATTTAAAATAATTATTAATCCTTTGTGTATTTATATTTTTTCAGTACTACTATGACTTTCGCAAAAACTCATATTCAGAAGATGATATAAATGTCTTTAGAAACGAATGGGCATCGTACCTGATGGAAGAATGTAAACAAATAGGACAATGAAGGTGAATTCATAATACTTATGTTATCTTTATATGGTCATTGATATCTCCCTTTCTTATGTTTCGTATCCGTAGATTAGTGAATTCCTACTACTTAGTTTGAAAATGACATAGACATTGGAAAACAACACCAATGACATATGCCAATCCGAGGAAACACGTTCGGATTGTTTTGATACTTTAGGACAACCATCCAAGAGTCATTTGTGACATGTATGAGTCGATCGTACCTCAATCTGACGCACGGTGTGACCGGTATGGCTAGAATTGCCTGATATCAGTTTCAAATTGAGATAAACTTTGGAAAACAACACCAATGACATACGCCAAACCGAGCAAATTCATTCAGATTGTTTTCATACATTAGGACAACGATCCACGAGTCATTTTTGACGTGTACGAATCGACCACACCTCAATCCGATGCACGGTGTGACCGGTATGGCTAAAAGTGTCTGATATCAGTTTCAAATTGAGATAAACTTTGGAAAACAACAATAATGACATACTCCAATCCAAGGAAACACATTCGGATTGTTTTTATACTTTATGAAAATGATCCACGAGTCATTTGTGACGTGTACAAATCGACCGCACCTCAATCCGATGCACGGTGTGACCGGTATGGATAAAAGTGTCTGATATCAGTTTCAAATTGAGATATACTCTAGAAAACAACACCAATGACATACGGAAAACCGAGCAAACACGTTCGGATTGTTTTTATACATTAGGAAAATGATCCAAGAGTCATTTTTGATGTGTACGAATCGACCACACCTTAATCCGACACACGGTGTAACCGGTATGGATAAAAGTGTCTGATATCAGTTTCAATTTGAGATAAACATTGGAAAACAACACCAATGACATATGGAAAACCGAGAAAATGCGTTCGGATTGTTTTGATACTTTAGGAAAACGATCCATGAGTCCTTTGTGATATGTACGAATCGACCGCACCTCAATCCGACGCACGGTGTGACCGGTATGGCTAAAAGTGTCTAATATCAGTTTCAAATTGTGATAAACTTTGGAAACCAACAACAATGACATATGGAAAACCGAGCAAACACGTTCGGATTGTTTTGATACTTTAGGACAACGATCAACGAGTCATTTGTGACATGTATGAATAGATCGCACCACAATCCGACGTACGGTAAGACCGGTATGGATAAAAGTGTCTGATATCAGTTTCAAATTGAGATAAACTTTAGAAAACAACACCAATGACAAACGACAAACCGAGAAAACGCGTTTGGATTGTTTTGATACTTTAGTACAATGATCCACGGGTCATTTTTGATGTGTACGAATCGACCACACCTCAATCTGACGCATGTTGTGACCGGTATGGCTAAAATTGTCTGATATCAGTTTCAAATTGAGATAAAATTTGGAAAACAACACCAATGACATACTACAAACCGAGCAAACACGTTCGGATTGTTTTGATACTTTCGGAAAACGATCCACGAGTCATTTGTGATGTGTACGCATCGATTGCACCTCAATCCGACGCACAGTGTGACCAGTATGGCTAAAAGTGTCTGATATCAGTTTCAAATTAAGATAAACTTTGGAAAACAACACCAATGACATATGCCAAACTGAGGAAACACGTTCATATTGATTTGATACTTTAGGAAAATGATCAAGAATCATTTCTGATGTGTACGAATCGACCGCACCTCAATCGACCGCACGATGTGACCGGTATGGTTAAAAGTGCCTGATATCAGTTTCAAATTGAGATATACTTTGGAAAACAACACCAATGGCATACGAAAAATAGAGAAAACACGTTCCGATTGTTTTGATACTTTAGGAAAATGATCCACGAGTCATTTGTGACATGTATGAATCAACCACACCTCAATCCGACACACAGTGTGACCGGTATGGATAAAAGTGTCTGATATCAGTTTCAAATTGAGATAAACATTGGAAAAAAACACCAATGATAAATGGAAAACTAAGAAAATGCATTCGGATTGTTTTGATACTTTGGTAAAACGATCCACGAGTCATTTGTGAGGTGTATGAATCGACCGCACCTCAATCTGACGCACGCTGTGACAGGTATGGTTAAAAGTGTCTGATATCAGTTTCAATTTGAGATAATCTTTGGAAAACAACACCAATGACATACGTCAAACCTATCAAATGCATTCTGATTGTTTTGATACTTTAGGACAACGATCCATGAATCATTTGTGACTTGTAATAATCGACCTCACCTCAATCCGACGCACAGTGTGACCGGTATGGCTAAAAGTATCTGATATCAATTTCAAATTAAGATAAACTTTGGAAAACAACACCAATGACATACGACAAACAGAGAAAACACGTTCGGATTGTTTTGATACATTAGGAAAAGGTTCCACGAGTCATTTGTGACGTGTAAGAATTGATCGCACCTCAATCTGACACACGGTGTGACCAGTAAGGCTAAAAGTGTCTGATATCAGTTTCAAATTGAGAAAATCTTTGGAAAAAAAACACCAATGACAAACGCCAAACTGATCAAACACATTCAGATTGTTTTTATACTTTAGGAAAATGATCCAAATGTCATTTTTGACGTGTACGAATCGACCATACTTCAATCTGACGCACGGTGTGACTGGTATGGCTAAAAGTGTCTGATATCAGATTCAAATTGAGATAAACTTTGGAAAACAACACCAATGACATATGGAAAACTGAGAAAACGCATTCGGATTGTTTTGATACTTTAGTACAACGATCCACGAGTCATTTTTAACGTGTACGAATTGACCGCACCTCAATACGATGCACGGTGTGACCAGTATGGATAAAAGTGTCTGATATCAGTTTCAAATTGAGATAAACTTTGGAAAACAACACCAATGACATACGGAAAATCGAGCAAACACGTTCGGATTATTTTGATACTTTAGGAGAAGGATCCACGAGTCATTTGTGACGTGTGTGATTCGACAACACCTCAATCTGACCCATGCTATGACCGGTATAGCTAAAAATGTTTGATATCAGTTTCAAATTGAGATAAACTTTGGAAAACAACACCAATGACATACGCCAAACCGAGAAAACGCGTTTAGATTTTTCTGATACTTTAGGAAAACGATCCACGAGTCATTTGTGACGTGTACGAATCGACCGTACCTCAATCCGACCGACGCACGGTGTGACTGGTAAATCTTTTCATTAGATAAAGAATCAGTATTTATAAAATGAGATAAATCAATCAAAAACATATTGATTTTACATTAATCCCATTCATTTTTATAAAAATGAAAAATTTTGAGTTTAAAATTTCATATTTTAGTTTCACATTTCCATATTAATGTATTATTTCATATTACAGTTTTGATTTTTTTCATTATTGCATTACTAACATAATATTTGTTTTCTTATATAGGTGAATTTTTTTTCCTGGAGTTCGGATGCTTTGTTCGGAAACAAATACCGTTGAGAGCGGATCACAGATATCAAAGGATGAAACATGAATGTTTGTAACTATTGTTGAATAATTGTAAATGTAACCATGTAAAACAATGTTTTAAATGTATATAGAAATTTATTTTTTTGTATTCATGATGTTAAGTAAATGAATTTACCATTATCGGTCAAAATATTGGGTGAGGGTGCTATGGTGTGCAGGTGTGCATGTGCTACTTGGTGCATGTATTCTGGTGTGCAGGTGCGCAGGTACTGTTTTGTAGGTGTAGGCGATGGGGCCTTTATCAGCGCTTTTTTAGCGCTGATAAAAGACACCTTTAACAGCGCTAGAGGAGCGCTGACAAAGGAACCCTTTATCAGTGCTCCGTCAAGCGCCGATATAGGAGACCTTTATCAGCGCTAAAATAAGCACTGATAAAGGGGTCCTTTATCAGCGTTCCGAGAAGCGCTGATATAGGGGACCTTTATCATCTCTAAGAGAAGCGCTGATAAAGGCGGTCCTTTATCAGCTCTTTTTTAGCACTGATAAAGGTCCCCTATATCAGCGCTTCTCAGAGCGCTGATAAAGGGGACCCCCCCCCCTTTATCTACGCCGACATTAACAACGCTTTTCTAGTGCTGTTAATGCCGGTTTTTAGTGCTGATAAAGGGCCAGGTTGTAGTATTGTGAATAATGATTTCACATTTTATTCATGTAATTTTAAGGTATTGATAGTCTGTATAGTTAATATTATCAATAATGAAATTTTAATAGTAATCAAATAAGTTTATTATATTTTTTTTAAAAAAACATATATATATTAAAAATAATATTAAAAATTAAAATTAATGAATAATATTACTTCATGGTTGTCCATCTTATTTTTTGGAAATGATATTGGAATTATATTTATATAGTAAAAAAATGACAACCCACACCAACATCAATCATATCTGATAATGTCATCGTGAATGAACCCATGACTGATGGATGATAAGAGTTTATCACCAACCACCAGCGTATATGTTGTCCTGATTAATATCTAAGTATTTTTAGTACATGATTTTAAAAATAATAATTAATTAATAACTAGTGGTGCTCCTTTGAGGATTAGTGAATAATATTCTATATTGTATAACTTATACAATCCATGTTGGTTTTAAAACATAGTTAGAGGATGACATAATGACCTATCCACATTTTATATATATTTTTATATATTTTAAGTAAATTTTAGATATCTGGGAATTTAATGTTTATTTTAGGATATTTATTTCTCAATGTAGTTGATTAATTGGGAATTGATGAAAGAGAATAATAAGATTAAATTATTTGTATGAGGTAGAAGAATATCAGGTTTTTATATTTCCTTGTATTAATATAGAGTAAATAAATTATTAAATTTTGAGAAAATTATAATGAAAAAATGATAAACTACTACATTATTATCTCATAAATCATATGTTCTTTTGAATAATGAATGATTTATGGTGTCACATACCACAACATTCAAAGGAAAATTCACTTTGTATGATCAATTAATTGAATATGACTATATAATAATTTAATCTTTTATTTGATGTCAATTATATCACTTTCCAAAAATGTTAACCTACGTAGAAACATAGTTATGTCCATTCCAGATGATAATTTTACTCCCATTATGATCGTAATAAGAGGATATTTTATTAAAATATTCATAATTTTGGTATTCAATTAAGGAATTTTTAAATAATTAAAATCTGATTACATTGATCTACCTTCAATTTATAAAACGCTGTTTTTTTAATTAAGGATGGATGTAACAACCTAATATTAAAAAATAAGATCATATCATTTGATATCATTAGTGACATTGAACAGAAAGAGTAGATGAATATATTCAACCAAAAGACATTATGATATATATAAATAAATATATATATATATATATATGTTTAAAAAAGACATTCAATATAAAAATGTTTTTTTCATGACATGTTGGGTTTATATTGAATTAAATGCAACATTGATATTGTCTTGATCTTAATACAAAAACAAGTTACTAAGATTATGACATATTATTAATATATTATTTTTAATGTGAAATTTATCACATATCCACTAGAATTGAGGGTAAGAATAGGATTATCTAAATTATTAAAATATATATTTTAAACAAATAATTTTTAAATTTTTATTATAAAATATATAATAGTCCATTCCATGAAAATAATTTTTTTTCATGAAAAGATATAATTTTTTTAAAAAACATAAATAGTGATATTAGATGCTTGGTAACGGTGGGCGTACCAGGGATGCTATTAAAATATAATTCATGATCAAAATTAAAATTTTAATAATTGAAACAAAATTCATTTAAAATATAATGAGAAAATTAATTCATTATTTAGTGATTATCATCTAATACCATGTAAATAATTACATGATCATGAAACCTAACCCTGGATTTTCTAACAAATGGAAAAATCACATTGAATGTCAATAATTTAATTCATTATAATGGAATTAATAATAATGGACATCAAAATCATATCATTGAGTCCAATTTTGAATACATATAATATCAGTGATGATTCATTCCATGATATATTTTACCATTAAGGACTCACGCCAAGACATCTATATAAATGGGTAAGGCCTCATCTAAAATCATATGTAATTTTTCTCAGGAGTCTTACTGATGAATAAAGGGGGTACATTAATATAGGAACCACAACTCATTATAGGTCCAAATAAATCCTCATATATAAAATAATTTTTTTTAATTCATGAATCTATATGTATTATAATTAAATATCCATATTAAGTAAAGAATAAATAGGTAACAATATTTAAATAATTATTGAAACTATTTTCAAAGTAAAATATATATTTAAAAGTCATATAAATCTTATAAAATAATAATATCCATCATATATGAATATTATTATTTAAGGGAAATGTAATGACTGCTATAAAATGATAACTAGAATGTTTACTCCAAAAATTATAAAAAATCACAAAAGAATGTGAGATTGTAAAATATCTAATACCACTAGGTAATTTTCAATTCAAATAAACATGGATGAAATAATTCAAATAGTACAATAATGAATCATTATTTATAAATTAATAATGATATTATATGTCAATAACACACTATATTCACCAGATATCTCATTGAGTTCCTCTATTTTATTTCTATATTCACCTCATTTGACTCTAATTAAACCATAATGATATAATAATATTTGTATCATCCATATACATAGATGTTATTATAAAAATTTAATTCTCTAAAACCCTCTACAGTCCTAGAAAATGGGTTACAAAATCATCTTTTGTGTGTAAGTCATACAAATAACTCACGAACCAATGTCATTCGATCTTCCATTAACACCATTAAAAAATGAGTATGATAACAAATATAATTTATATATATATATATATAAATTTTATATTTAAATAATAGTTATACAATTTTAATCATTAAAACATATATATATATATATATATATATCCTTTTAACAACTATTCTGTATGATATACAATAACATCACATTCTTATACCGCAAACCACTGCCTCAGGAGGCATTGTGATTCATCATTTACTAACAATTCACATGGTGGGAGATAAGGATAATGTTAATGAATATTTGTGGAATAAATGAAATAATTATGATATTCATGAAATATTTATCAGATATAATTATACATTATAAATTGTCTTCTTAACATTCCACTGACTAATAGGCAATAACATCGTTCTTGTACGTGTCGACTACCGCCTTTAGAAAGTGATGTGACTCAGTATTCATGAACACACCACATGGATGAAATATATAAGTATAAAAAATGTAATGTATTATATTTTGATCATTATAGATAGAATATATATCACTTATATTTTTTCCATAATGTTTACATGAAAATTGAAACATTACTCATCTTCATGTACAACCTAATATCTCAATGATCATAACAAATTTCACATTTCATTACCATCTATCAAAAATTGGTTTTAAATTTAAAATAAAATTAAAAATGTTAAAATTATTTCATAATTATCATTCATGGAATGATGAAACAATATAAAATTTATAATAAATATATCTTCAATGATAAAACATGTACAATAAAACAATGAAATTAACACCCAAAATAATGAAAATTGTGAATGATTATTAATCAATGGGTGATAAGATGTTATAAAATGATAATATACGATATTATAAAATTAATATGGTTTCTTTATAACTTAATAATATGATTAAAAACACTTTATTGGTGTTTATATATTTTTCAATCAAAATGAAGCATTATGTAAGCGATAACGTCTCAATTTACATTCAAATGTGCCTTATTTTTAGTTATTCACCAGTTAAATTTTATGTGGTGTATATAGTTATTTATTGACATGTAATTTCATTATCAATTAAATATTAATGTTATTTTTTTATTATACTGAAATTATTTCATTCGTTGGTATTTGACTAGCAATTATCCTTGTGGCAACACTTATTACACAATATCACATTCTTTTGTGATTGTTATCATTTTCTTGGAAAAAATATTATAGAACTTATTTTTATATGGTCATTAAATTATCCATTAATATCCATACTATTTTATGATATATATGAAAACTTCATAAGATGTATATAATTTTTAATATGATTATAAAATTGAATGTTGTATGATTATATTTTAAAATATTGATAATTATTTATTCTTTACTTAATATGGATATTTGAAAATAAGTCATAAATATTCATAAATTAATTAAATTATTATATTTATGATGAGTTATTTTGACCTATAATTAAGAGTGATTCCTTTTATAATATATCCCCTTGCTGAATCAGCAAGTCGCAAGAGAAAAATTACATGATATCTTGGATGAGGCCTTACCCATTTAAATATTTGTCTTCGAATGATTCCTTGATGGTAGGAGATGTCTTGGAATGAATCATCTATGATATTATAATTATTGAAATTATTTTTAATTGTACGATTATGGTGTCCATTATTATGAATTCCATAATTATGAATTATATTATTGATATTCCATGTGATTTTTTGATTAGATAGAATATCCAGGGTTTAGTTCCATTCTAATGTGATTATTTGTGAGTTATTATTTGACCATAACGTATTCCTGAATTATTATTCTAGAGTTATTTATTAAAAGGATTGGGTTTCAATAATTTACATTGAAATATTTTTTGTGCCTTATTTATTAATTGGTTCCTCTATATAGTCACCAATATTGAGCAAAAGGGATCAGCATTGATATTTAATTTTCATAATATATAAGGTAGAATTATTTTATTTATATGCATGGATATATTATTGGAAATAATGAAATACTCTAGAAATATTTTTAATTCCATTTTTAAAAAAATTAAATGTGATACATGTTTGTATCTAGATTACCAAGATTACTAAAATATTCATTCCTTGAAGATTTCATTCATAGTATCTTATGAAAATTTAAAAAATAAATCATTAACCACTGGATTAGTGGGTTGGTTTTCCTTCACCAAACTCCCACACTAGTGGAAAAAACATTTAACACGTCGGCATTTTTCACATCGGTTCTATATAACGGATGTGAAATGCTTTAATGATCGATATATCATGTCAGTTATTTTATAACATAGATGATATATGAATCATGACCCATATTTTAGGTCAGTTATAAAATAACCAATGTAAAATATATGAGGATTAGCTTTTTTACATCGGTTATTGAATTAACGACGTGAAAATCGAATCTGGCGTGCTTTATCATATCAGTATAAAGCGAAATATATCACATCAGTTATAAAATAACTGAGGTGATAAATATTTTTCTACATAAGTTATTAAATAATCAATGTTATAAACATTAAATTTTTTTTATCACGGTGGTTATTACATAACTGACATGATAGATATTTTAAATGATTTATCACACATCGTATTCAGTCATTCTATTTTCTTCACTCTGGCGACCTGCGGCTCTTCTCTCTCACGCGGAAAACCTAGAATTTATTTTTCAAATTAGTGCCCTCCATATTCATTTTTCCAACATCATTCTTCATATTTATTATTATCAGATCTATCAGGTCAACTCAGAACACTCATGTAAGCCTCACACAACTCCTTTTTATTTTTTTTCGTGTTGCTCTAAACTAATTTGTTGAGATGATATTTTTCATTGGTCTTGCTATCATGGTTAGTTTAATAGTGTTCATATATAACATGAAAAATTCATTTTTGGTAAAATAAACTTATGGATGTTATATCATGAATTTTTACGATTTTTGTGTGTTCTATCATGTGTTTGTGCGCATACAGGGGGTTTGCAATGGGGTGGGGGTGGGGGGGCTGTGCAAGAGGGTGGGGGTGTCCAGGGGGGTTGAGTGGGCTGTCTAGTTGGGTGGGGGTGTCCAGGGGGTGACAAAGGTGGTGGGGGTGGTGTCTAGGGGGTGCAGGGTCTGTCCAATGGAGTTGGGGGTGTCCAAGGGGGTGTGGGGGATGTTAATGGGATGAGGGTTTTGTCCAGGGGGGGCGAGGCTATCCAAGGGAGGTTGGGGTATTCGATAGGGCTCGTTGGGGAGTCCATCTATATTTGTATGTGCGGTAGGGGGGGGGGTTCTTGGGGGGATGTCCAAGGGTGTGTGGGGTGCTGTCCAATGGGGTGGGTGGGTGGGTGGGGGTTGTCCAAGGGGGTGGGAACCTGTCCATATGGTTTGGGGGGTTGTCTGGGGGGGCTTTCCAGAGGGTTGGGGGTGTCCAAGGGGTGTCCTAGGGGGTAGTGGGTGGGGAGTGGTGTCTGGGAGTGGTGAAAATGTTCAAGAGGGTGGGGGTTTCTAGAGGTGTGGGGGGTTGTCCAAGGGGTGGGGGCTTTCTAGAGGGGTGGGGGCTGTCCATGGGGGTGGTGGTATCTAGGGTTGTCCAGGGGTGTCATTTCCATAGGTTTCGGGGGGCTGTCTATAGGGTTGGGGTTTCCATGGTGTCCATGGTGGTGGGGGGGGGGGCCAGTGGTTTGGGGTGTCGATGGGTATGGGAGATATCCAATGGGGTGGGTGGGTGGGTTGGGGGAGGTCCAAGGGATTTGGGGCCTTCCCAGAGGGTTTGGGGGGTTCTTTGGGGGGGGGGGTCCCGAGGGTTTGGGGTGTCCATGGGGTGCCCAAGGGGGTAGGAGGTGGTGTCCAGAAGGGGTTTGGGTGTCCAAGGGGGTGGGGGGGCTGTCTAGAGGTGTGGGTGCTATCATGGGGGTGGGGGCTATCCATAGGTGTGGGGGGGGGGAATATCCAAGGGGATGTGGTGAATTTCGAAGGGCTTGGTTTTTTCCAAGGGGTGTCCAAGGGGGTGGGGGTGGTGTCGAAGGGGGTGGTGGTGTCCAAGGGGGTGGGGGTGAGTGTTAGTTGGGTTTGACTATTACACCATGTTTTGTGAGATTATGACATGATGATTGTATTATTCCATAGATATTGTGCTATAATTTATTAGTGTTGATTAAGGGGTGGGGTGGTGTCCAAGGTGGTGGGGGGTGGTGTCCTAGGGGGTTGGTACAGTCTATGATTGAGGTTTGGATTATGATTTGTAGTGATTAAATCATTATTAAAAGATGAGGGGTGATGAAATATGTTTCTATTGGGTTATATATATTTTGACCAGTCATTGACTATGAGAATATTATGGGTTATGGGGGAGACCATGTCATGGTTTTCAAAGATGTACAGTTATCCTAACCCTGTTGGGCCGCGATGATAGGCTTTACATTATGATTTTCTCTATCCGATTTTTTATTTTAAATTTAATTTGATTCTATGGTTTACTCCATTTTCTCCAATTTTCTATCAACCGTTGGAGGCCCCATGGATTTATTGGATTCCATTGAATTTCCATAAATAAGTTACTTATTCTATATTCCTCTTCCATTATTATTTGTTTCGTTTTTTCTTCTTCGTCCACTTCTCTTATCCTTCATTCCTTCTATTATTAGTGATGTTTAGTAAATTTAAAATTGACAGTTTATTAGTAATAGATCTGTTCTAGGGTTATTAGGAGGGGTGGGGGAGTCCAAGGGGGTGGGGTGTCCAAGAGGGTGGGGGTATCTATAGGGGAGGGGGCTATCCAGGGGGTGGGGGACGGTCCAGAGGGTGGGGGCTATCTAGAGCGTCGGGTGATGTCTAAGGGGGTGGTTGTGTCCAGGGGGTGTCCAATGGGGTGCGGTGTAGTGTTCATGGCGGTGGGGGTATCCAGGGGTTAGGGGTGTCCAGGGGGTGTCCATGGGGGTTGGGGGTGGGTTTGTGTCATGTAGGGGTGAGGGTGTTGTCCAGGGGGTGGGGGTGGTTTCCAGGGGTGGGGGGGATGTCCCGAGGGGTGGGGGTTGTCCAGTGGTTTCAAATCATTAGGATCTGTGTAATTTTCAGTAGTTAATGTATACATATTATTATATTTATACTTAATATTTATTTTTTACAGAAGGGTGAATTTCGTATCCAGTTGAACCAGGATGTATTCACTGTGAACCTTAAGAAGAAAGGATCCAAGATGAATTTAAAACTATTATATCTGACTATATTTTCTTTTAAATATCATATTCAAGAATATTTTTTTAAATACATATATATATTTTTTTTATTTCAAAATTGTTTCACATTAAAATTATGATTTTTTCCATATAAA
The DNA here is from genome assembly GCA_963277665.1 of Viscum album. NCBI lineage: Eukaryota > Viridiplantae > Streptophyta > Magnoliopsida > Santalales > Viscaceae > Viscum > Viscum album. The sequence goes on along the minus strand of OY728163.1, from coordinate 1,685,689,565 downwards.
CATATATTTATCTTATCTTAAAAAGTTGTATAATTTTGATAATTGTTATAGGTAAAAATGGGTCGAAGATGGATTATGGAACATTGAATGAGAAATGAATATGAAGAAGGTGTTGATGCGTTTTTCGAATTTTCGAAAAGAAATGTTCCAAGTAGTGACATTTTTATATCCATTCCTGAAATGTTTGAATATGAAGAAGTTGAAATGTAGTGATATAAAAGATCATCTGATTTTTCAGGGTTTTAATACGATTTACATCCCTTGTATTTGGCTTGGTGAAACTGGATGGAATATCACTGATGATGATGATTCATAAGATGGTGAATCCTATATAATTGAAGAAATCATTCGTGTTATTGTAGGAAAAAAATTGAGATAGTAATGATAGTTGCACATCTATATGGTGAAGCTGAAAAACCATTATATCCTGGTTGTATAGATTTTGTGGTTTTATTTTGGCATTTTTATGATTGATTTACCCAAAGGAGAAACATGGATGGAGAGAAAAAAGTTTTACAGAGCTGCAACAATTGATGAAAGACATTATTCCAAAGGATAACAATATCCAGATTCACATTATAAGACCATGAAAATATTATTCCTAATGTAATTTGGATATAAAAAATTACATGCATTTCCGAATTACTGTATGATATATAGGAATAAATATGAATTTATTTCAATTTTTCCAAAATGTGGGACATCAAGGTATAAGGTGAAAGATAAATCACTGGTTGATGTAGAGATTACAATTATCCATTCAAAGGTATTTTGGTATCTTCCTATAAGTCATCGTTCCAAACGTTTTTGTGCTAATTCACATGATTGAAAAAGTTAAGATGGCATGCTGATGAGCGGTTATGTGATGGAAAAATACGTCATCCAGCTGATTGTCCACAATGGAAGAAAATTGATGATCAGTATCCTACATTTGGAAATAAAATTAAAATTGTCAGACTAGGGTTGTGCACATATGGAATGAATCTATACTGAACCCTCAGTAGCACATAGAGTAATTGGCCTGTTTTATTGGTTATTTACAACCTATCTCCGGATGTTTTAATGAAGCGAAAATATGTCATGTTGAGTATAATGATCTCTGGCCCAAAGTAACCCGACAATGAAATTGATGTTTTCTTCTCACCATTGATTGATTATTTGGATATTTTATTACAGGATGCTATTAGGGTGTGTGATTCTTATAAAATGGTATATTTTGAAATGCATTTATTGATTTTGTTCACTATAATGACTTCCAAGCATATGGAAATTTTTCTTGGATACAATTTTAAAGGGAATAATTCTTGTCCAATTTTTGAACAACAGACTCAAAATGGTAAATTGCATCATGGGAGGAAAATAGTGTACATGGGGCATCGAAATTGTTATCCTTGGTTCAATCTTATGGAAGAATAAAAAATGAATTCAATAGCTCACAAGAATTTTATATTTCTCCAAAAACGTTATCCCCTTATTTGTATTTTGAGAGGGTGAAAAACCATGATGTGACATTGGGAAAGGCACCAAAATCTGGTAATTATAGACATATTTGAAAGAAAAGTTAAATATTTTTTGAGCTACAATATTGGAGATATCATGAAGTAAAATATAATATTGATGTCATGCATGTGGAGAAGAATATTTATGATAGTTTGATTGGAACATTGTTAGATATTAAAGGAAAGTCAAAAGATGGGATGAATGCAATATTAAACATACTATCAATGGAAATAAGTTTGGATTTATCTTCCACTCCTAATGGAAGTCATACATTTATTCAACCAGATTTTCATACATTATCAAAGAGGGAGAATATTATATTTTTTGAGTTTCTTCATGATATCAATGTTACTCAAGGATATTCTTCAAATGTAAAAAAAAATCTCATTGAAGGACATGAAGTTGATAGGTATGAAATCTCTTGATTTTCACGTCATGATTCAATAACTTCTACTAGTTTCATTGTGTGCAATATTTTCCATCCGTGTCAGAAATACTATAATTAAGTTGTGTTATTTTTTTAATTCAATTTCTAATTGTGTGATTGATGTGAATGATTTGAACATTTTGGAAAATGATGAAATTTGTATTCTTTTCCAATTGGAAATGTATTTTCTTCCTTCTTTTTAGATATAATAGTGCACTTAATGATTCATATGGTTCAAGAAATAAATCTTTGAGGACCGGTATATCTTTTTTGGATGTATACTTTCGAAAGGTATATGAAAATATTGAAGGGGTATGTTAAGAATCCATATCGACCTGAAGCCTCCATTATTTAAAATTATATTTCTGAGGAGGATGGAGAGTTCTATATGAGCTACATGGCTGTAGTGCAACACATAGGTTTGCCTCAATCTCGCCATGAATGAGTTAATGATGAGGGAAAGGGGATTCATGGCTCGAATGTCAAATCATTGTCAGTTGAAGATGATGAAGATGGAATCATACATCTTGAATAACATAGATGATTCTCAACATTATATCACATTGCATATTAATGAGTTGAAACAATGTCATCCAAAGAAGAAAGAAATGTTGATTTTGAATGAGCACAAAAAAACATTTTGTTCATGGTTTAAAAATACCTTTCATGGTAGATAAGTTGTATCAGATACATTAAAATGGATAGTGGGTGGTCCATGTTAAAATTTGATAATGTGGTCTGGTATTGACATTAATGGATATACATTTCATACGACAACTCAAGACAACAGAAGTGTAGTTTAGAATAGTGGTGTATTGGTGTTTGCAAAAGAAATGCATTTTTCAATTTCTAAGGAAGAAAATCCAATTTATACATCATGTGCATATTATGGAGTGATTGAAGACATATGGGAGTTTGATCACATTAAAACCAATGTTCCTGTTTTTATCTGTAAATGGTTTATCGGTAAAAATAGTGTTAGACACGATTATTTTGGAATGATAGTTGTTAATCTTAATATATTAGAAGACACAAATGATTCTTTTATAATGGAAAAAAAATGAAAAAACAATGTTTCTATGTAGTAGATCAATCAGATATTTAGTGGGATGTTGCTTTAAAAGGGAATAAACAATATGTTGGTGAGGAGGAACTTGATTAAGATGCTGATTTATGTGAGATGCTGAATTCCATGGAAATATTAACATAACATAATGATGAGCATGTTGAAGATATGGATTGTTCCATAAGGAATGATCATGATGAAGAAATTTGAGAAAACAATCCATTGTAAATTCCAAAAATTACAGGTAACATTTATTTATTTCTTTTTTACATTTATTATTTTCATAAAATATTACATACTGTCTGTTTTTTCTTTATTAAAATATGTATTAAATAAAAATAAGTATAATTATTTGTTTCTTTTAATTTCCATTCGTTTACTTTATCATGTTTACCATTACATAAATTATATATCTATTATTTTTGTTCAGTGACAATGAATTTACCATGTTTACCATGTTTGCCAAGTTTACTATGTTTACCATGTTTACCATCTTGACCATACTAACCATCATTACCATTGTTTAAGATGCTTAACATATTAACCATGTTTACTATTACGTAACATAGTACAATTTTCTATTTGCTGATTATAGTAGTATTTTAATACTTGATTTTTTATATTTGGGAAGTAATGTTTGTTTTTTTAATTTGAAGGATAATGACATATCAATTAGTTGATCAACCATAGGATTCTGGATATGAGAATATTACTCATACCTCAGGGGAGAATCATTCACAAACCTCATCACGATGTTCCCCAATCTTCCACATGTTCTCCAATTATGACAAATTTTTCAAGATTAGATAAACGTGGGAGCACACGTTTACCAAAATTATCACTTTCCCATATGCAGGATTAGAGGATAATCATTGATTTTGATAAGGATGATATTCCTAAAGGTCCAAATGTAAATGATTTTAATAGTTTTGTATCAAATCAGGGTAACAACAAATTATACATTTTATTAGATGACTGGAGAAGTGTGTACAAAGAAATAATCTCTCAGTTGTGGGAGACGATTTTGGTAAGACCTTTTACTATTATTTTCTTATTCATTGAATGTTTCTAGTATATAGAATATGTTTAACCTCTTCATTTTCAGGTGACATGTTATATTCCTGACACTGGAGGAGTCCTGAAGAAATACTTAGCGATGCCTTCTTGGAGATGGAGGGATTTCATATCAACCCTAACATATGATTTCATTTTTCTCCATAGGAGTCTTGACAATCCATGTCGTATATATCCTTTCATAGATGAATACACATGGAGAAATTTTTTTGATAGATGAAGAAAAGATTCAATTTTTGTAAGGGAAATGTTATCATTTATAAGCTTTCATACATAAATGATCTTATTAATGTTTTGTTAATGATTTATTATTCTTAATTTACAGAAAACAAGTAAATCTCATCAGGAGATCCAATCTAAAAATGTATACCCTCATAGATTATCTCGGGGAGGGTATACATTATTGGAAGAACAAATTATGGATGGAAATTTACAAAAACTAACAGGTGAGTCTTCAAGATCTTCAGTGGTGGACCATCCATCCCCTCTATCTAGACATGAAAAATGGGAGAGAGATTAGATGGGAAAAAATGGAATGAAATTTCAGAAGAATTGAGAATCGTAGCTGAGAGGATTATAAGATATCAATTTTATGTATTTATGTTAACTATTTTAATCATATAATTTCTATCATTACAGAAATGTTAAATTAATTAATATAGGATTATCTTGAGGAGAAGAGCTCATAAGGGGTATTTATAGCTTCTGGGAGGATAGATATTTTATCCACAGAATTGGGAAAGCCCGAACATCCTAGCTGTGTATGTGGATATCCGGAAGGTGTATCGGTAAAAAAAGTGTTACCACATTATTCAAATTCTTACATTGATGGTTTTTATAAAAAAATAGAATTCATGGAAGCTGAAGTTAATAATATTAATGCGACGATGGAGAAAAGATTAGAGCGTTGGTACATTCTATGTTTGCAGACATGAAAAGGCAATTTCAGACAGCAGCTCCCACTCCTCCACCTCCCCCTACAGACCCCATTATTTATCCTCTACCACCGCCAATAGCTCACACTCCCCCACCTCAGCCCACAGACCCCATTTTTTGTCCTACTCCTCCACATCAGCTTTCTACTTATTTCTAGTTGTATTTTAATGATTCTCAACATCATATAGCTGCATATGGGTTGGTATATTGTATATGAGATATAATTCATCCTCAACAATTAGTGGTAGATAATAAAAGGGTCAATGTACATCATATTATAGATATCTCAGCTTGAGTACCTATACCTAAAGATGAGGTGATGATATTTGGACATTGTATCAGCCATTTTTTTAATTTGGACATATGGACTTCAATGACTCATTAACATATAGGTATGTACGTTATATTGCCTTTTTTTAATAACGTTTTCTTATTATTTGAAAAATAATATATATTTATATTTATTTTTTCAGGAATAATTCAAAGGTAAATAAATATTTTATTGAAAACAACAATGAAAAATGGACATTTCATTAGATATAGATTCAAGTAGTATTGAATGATTGTCAAGATATTCAAATTTGTACGTGGATCATTATGAGTTTCCAATGAAAGCTCATGTTTGTGGATGTTCAATAACTGTGTAGATTTTGAAAACTGATATCTTGGAGCTTGTTACTGGAGATAAGTTGGGAATCAATGTGGTGAATTTGTTTTCCATGCATGTCTTTATACATTTTCCCTACGTTATATTTATTAAAAATGTATACTTATGTCTATTTTGTATTAGGTATATTTATAACATTTCTGAGAAGAATGAGCGGACATATGTATATGGATTCATGGACCTGCATCTGATTTCACCTGAAGCATGTGTATTGGATGAGGAACAAAGAATGTGTTATATTAAAGAAATACTAGAACAGATTATAGTCACACAATGTTGGATGATGAATTTTTGTGAGAGGTATGAAACACATATCTCTCATAGAGTTCATTATATTTTAACATAAAAAACCACTAACCTTAAATTTTCATTTATTAGTGATCATTAGATGTTAGGGGTTTTTTCTCATGGGAGAAAACACATTACTGTATATGCTCTGTCCATGGGGATGTGCGGGAATTTTTTAAGAAAATGTTGGCAATGTATGTTTCAATTTATCAATAGTTTTATATATTATAATGAATTTTAAATTTATCCCATTCATATTATTTTCTAATATGGGATGGGTATAATTTCTAAAAAAACATAATGAAATGGAGTGAGAAGATCAAATATGTAAATGTAAAGGTAAATATACATTTAGTTTTTGTAATTTTTGTTTTATTACATAAAAATAATATATTGAATTTAGAGTCATTCAAATAGAATTTTCACGAACAACAAGGAATCTTTGAATGCACATACTATATGTTAAGAATTATTTATGAAATAATAACAATTGGGACAATTGTAAAATTTTACCTAGTAAGATTTACTATTAATCATTTCCATAATATTTAATTTGATTTATTCATTATAAACATTAACTACAATCTTTTTAATTTGTTACTACTTGATGACCGTCATTCATACAGTTCTCAAGACGTCAATCACTTACAAGTGGAATGGTAAAATTATTTTATAGGTTTGATTGAATTTTAGTTGTTTGTAGTGTAACATGTAATTTTGGAAATTTTCATTGTAATTGTGTATTTGGTAGTCGTTTAGGTTGGATATTGTTTTTTATGTTGACATTGTATGTTTTGAATGTTATATATTTGAATGATTAATTTTTATATACTTCTTGTTTTAGTCTACATATGATGGTTTTTCTATTATGGATTCTGGTCTGAGGGGAGGGGTTCCAAGGGTGTGGGTGGGGGGTGTGTTCACTGTGGTGTGGGGTATCCAGGGTGGTGGGAGGGCTATCCAGTGGGGTTGGGGGTATAATGGGTTTCCATGAGAGTTGGGGCCAGTCCAGGGGGTAAGAGCGTTTCCGGGATGATGGAAGGGCTGTCCAGGGGAGTGGGGGGCTGTCGAGGGGGTGTCTAGGGGTGTGGGGGTGTCATGTGGGGTGAAGAGGGATTCCATGGGTGTGGGAGGGATATCTAGTGGGTTGTGGTGGGAGGGGGGGTCTAGGGTTTCTATGTGGTTGGGGGGCACTCCTAGGGTGGGAGAAGAGGCATCGCTATCCCTAGGGGGTTTGAACACCACTGGGAGGTACTCATCACTACCACATGTGATTATTGAGATCTCAAAATGTTTCACCAACTATTTATTCCCCTGTAAACATCATTCATTCTATAACTTTTATGCCAATATAAATAGGGAAAATTCCATCATGGGTGATAGTGTTTTCCCCCTTGTTTAATATCATCAAATTGATATAATTAATGATGTCTGCCTGGGAAGAAAGAATTGGTGAATCATTTTGAGAGCTCAATATACACATTTGGGAGTGATGAGTACTTTCTAGCAGTGTTCATCACCCCGAGGGTTGTAAACACCTCCTCTCCCAACACCATCTATCCAGGGGAGGTCCCATGGGTGGGGTAGTCTAGGGGTGTGGGGGTGTCTATGGGTGTGATAGGGGATATCCTATGGGGTGGGGGGGGGGGGGGTTTAGTTTGTTTGTGGAAACTTTTTGGTCTGTTTCAGAGATATGGGAGGGTATCCCAGGGGTGTGGGAGTGCTATCCATGGGGTGGGGGTATATAGGAGGGTGGGGGTTGTCCAGGGGTGTGGAGGGCTATCCAGGGGTGTTGGGGTTTTACCGGGGTGTGGGGTCTGTGAAGGGGGTGAGGGATAGTCCAGTAGTGTAGGGGGTGTCCAGTAGGGTGGGGGGGTTGTCAAGGGGTGTGGGGGGGGGGGCTATCTAGGGGGTGGGGGAAGTCCAGGGGTTTTGGGGTGTCCAAGAGGGTGGGGGCTTGTCATGGGGTGTGGGGAGTCGTCCGGGGGGGGGGGGTGGGGGGTGGGGGGAAGTCCATCGGTGTTGGGGGTGTCCAGGGGTGTGGTGGGGGTTGTCCAGGGGGGGTTCTGGTCTGTTTTTTGAAACGTTTTCATCTATTTTAGGGGTGTGGGAGTGTTGTCCAGGGGGTGGGGGTATATAGGAGGGTGGGGGTTGTCCAGGGGTGTTGGGGTCTATACAGGGTTGGTGTGGTTTTCCAAGGGTGTGGGGGGCTATCCAGGGGGTTGGGGCAGTCCAGGTGTGTGGCGGTGTCCAGGATGGAGGGGGTTGTCCAGGGGTGTTGGGGGCTATCCAGGGGGTGGGGGCAGTCCAAGGGTGTGGGGGAGTCTAGGAGGGTGGGGGGGGGGGTTTCTAGGTGTGTGTGTGTGTGGGGGGGGGGGGGGGCTATTCAGGGGGTGGGGGATAGTCCATGGGCGTGGGGGGATGTCCAGGGATGTGGTGGGGGCTGTCCAGTGGGGTGGGGGGTGTCTGGTCTATTTTTGGTAACTTTTTGGACTGTTTTAGGGGTGTGAGAGGGATATTCAGCGGACTTGGAGTGCTGTCCAAGGGGTGGGGGGTTTACAAGACGGTGGGGGTGGGTTTCAGGGGTGCGGGTGGCTGTCTAAGGGGTGTTGGAGTTGTCCAGGTCTGTGGGGGCTATCCATTAGGGGCAGTCCAGGGTTGTGGGGGAGCATAGGGGTGTGGTGGAGGCTATCCAGTGGGGGGAGGGGGGGTCTTGGTCTATTCTGGTCTGTTTTTATTAACCTTTTGCAATGATTCAGGTAAAATGGATGGGCATTGCACTGGTTCGGTTTAATATAAATTTTTTTTATTATTATTTCATAACCGACGTAACAAATGCATTGGTATTAGGATTAACATTGGTTATTTGGAAAGCGATGCAATAACTTCATGGGAAATGGTTTTTATGTCCTTTATTTCATAACCAACATAAAAAATTTGAATGGATAGGATTTTACATCAGTTATTATATAACTGACGTTGGGAACCTCCAGGCAGACATGTTTTTCACATCGGTTTAAAAAATAACCGACGTGATAAATGCTTCGGAGGACTGCTTTATGACATCAGATATATAATAACCAACGTGAAATGGTATATACCACATTGGTTATGAAATTACCAATATAATAAACCACAACTCTGAAGAGTTTTTCTTGTCAAATGTTTATCAACTGACATGAAAAACGCTTCAAATTTGTGGTATTTACATTTTTTGTAAAATAACCGACGTATGAAACTATTTTTATAATGTCTCATGTAATAACGTCGGTCAATAGACGACGTTAAAAATGAAAAATAACCGCTGTAAAAAACTTTTTCTTCAGTAGTTCCTAAAGAAAAATTTTGATACAAAGAGTAGATTGAATTTTGATCGTCTAGTTGGACATATGGTCCAACTAAGTGTGGCATAAATGGTTTTGGAGGAGACGACCTAAAGGCTCAAAGGGATATCTTGTATCATGATGTGTTAAAAATTTTATGTTGTGCCACACCGTACTAGTATTCTTTATATCATATAACCTATCAGAATGTTGGGCCACCCACTTCCAACAAATATTGACTCACACTATCCAATGGTGGTTCATGGTAGGGAACCCAACCCCCACACTTTGGAAATCTATACAGAAAATGGAATTGATGATTTTTGTAAGAAAATTGATCCCTCTTTCAATATTCCAACCCAATAACAGATGTATGGTGACTTTAAAGACGATTTTGTAGAGTCATTTAATCAACTATCATCTCACACTATACTGAAATACATGTGGTATATCAAATCTTCATTCAACATAAGAAACATCTGTGGATGGAGGACTACTAGATAAGTACTAACACATATATTCATCTTTAGAATAGCCCAGTTGATAAACTTTCTGTCACTCCATATCATGTAGTGTCACTACCACACCACATAATCTACCTAGTATTCCCATGCCACATGTTTCCAACTATTTATAATTCAGGCATTATGGGCCCTTTCATTTATCCACAAATTTTTTGATAAATACCCCCCATAAAATTATTTTTTAAAAAATTATCTTCATTACTCATACAATATAATTAAGTATTTTTAACCGTAAAGTAATCCCAAAACATTATAAATTATTTTAATTATATAAATCAATTTTTTAAAAAACTAGTTGAATTATAGCTGTATAAATATTAAAAAATAACAATATTTAAATAATAATTTATGTTTGATATATATAAATAATATTTTGATATATAAAATTTAAATCTCAAAATATGTTGATATACATGTTTTTTTATTTTAATATTATGCAGTATATAATTATATACATAAATAATTGTAACACATGTAAAATTATAATTATATATGAATAGGGTATAAATATTTGAATATTATAAATTATATAACATGAAGATAAATATATAAAACTACATATTAACTATATTTAAATTATATAATAGGAATATATATATATATAAACAATATTTAATGTATTTAAAAATTAAATAATGACGAGGTAAATATATACTATTTATAAAAAAATATTTTCATTTTTATAATAATAATATTATAAAATCTATAAATATGAATATATAAATTATATTATTCATGGTTTCCTTTACAAGTGCTAAAAATTATATAAGAAAAATGATACCTTTATCAATGTGAAATAAATCATAGATAAATAGTTCCCTTTATTATACATTCACATACATTGACATAAAAATCAAAAATTAAAATACACATACATACATATATACATATATTACATCCCCAAACATGCACATACATAGACGTAAATACTCATGAATACATATACACATATATATAATGACACATTGATACACATACAGACATATACATGATCAAATATATTGACACATAGACACACTCACAGACAAGAATAAATTTCACATGCACAAACATAAAAACTAATTCAAAGTTTAAAAATACACACATAAAAATATGCTTACACATATATATATTGTTATATATATACACACACACACACATGTATATACATAAATGATAATATGCACACACATATATGTACATACAAACACAACCATACACATTCATACACATTCAACACAACAATCACACATATACATACACATAGCTACACATAAATACATATATTCTTAAATGTGAACTAACACACACCCAAATACATATATTCATACATATATACCTATATATATATACATGAATATTTTATGTACAAAAATTTATTAACACAATATTAGTTTTCAATTCTTTTATTTTGACAAATTGTGAGATTTTTAGTTCATATCATGAATTTTCTACACAATTAAAATGTTACTATCAATAAACATTTATATTTATTTAAAAATATTTTATATAATTTTAATTGAATATATATTTCATTTGAAATATTTTTATTTTTAAATAAAATCTCAATGTAATACATATACATAGACATTTTATTTAGAATGTAAATAAATCATTATTTTTAAATGATTAATATGAATTTTGATACTCTCTATGCATCAATGGAGGAAAATGTGGGTAAGATGATTAAAATAATTGATTTCAATTATGACATATGGATACCCAAAATAGATGATCATTTTTATATTCTTTATTTGTAGAAACTAGTAGGGGGAACACTATTCCCTATTGTAGTGAAAGTGGAGGAATACTGAATAAGAGGTTAATATGGGAATAATACCTCAAATAGTTATACATTACATGATGTGATGTGTTACATACTCAATAGGAAGTGAACATACCGAATTATTAAGTGGATCATTGAGAGTGCCTTCTATAAATTTTCCCATGAACATGATGCTTATGTTCTATGGATAAAATTGGAACATATGTATGCATGTAAACTAAAAAGAATATATAAAACCTATTATTTCATACTATAAACATGATGTAAAAATATGGGAAAAATTATTGAAGAATACGAGTGACTTCCATTGTACTCTTAAACACAAAAAATTCTTGAAATGATAGCTAATGACGAGTTGTTGGAACTGTATATGTTGAGATATTTATCGAAAACAGTAGACACAATAGATATGAAAGTAATCAATATTACAATAGATGGATTCATTAATTTTATATATTTAATGCTATAATTTTGAATAAATATTCCTAAAGGGTGGATGAGGGATGTAAAGATAAATCAAAAGTTATTTTCACTATAAGGTAATGGATGTAGAAATGGTAGGGAAGATGTAGATGATGAGAATCCCATGAAAATTTTAATTATAGCTGAAGCAATTGAAATACAGATAAAATTATTACAGGATGTGAGCCTACCTTGGAAAGAATAGATATCACATGTAGTAGTTTTGGAAGTTGTAGGTACTGTAATGTAATTAATAAGGTATGAGAAACACTAATGATGATATTGTAATCATTGATGTTATCATTATTGTTCATAAAGATAATCAATTATGTATTCCAAGCCAAAACATGACCTAATTGATATATTTAGGTTCATACAACCATGTCACTTCCAGAAGAGCTTTATTATCATCCCATATTTTATGGAGATTCAAACACATTACTATGGTAAATGGCGGATTATCAAAAATCACTAGTATTGGTAAGATTCTCAAGATTACAAATATTTGTTAAATGTTACTTTTGAATAATGTGATGCATGTTCCTAACATCAGCCACAATCTAACAACCCATTTACTTTAAAATGATGATGGATATATTACTTCATTTTGTGATGTGAAATGAAATATTTCAAAGGGTAACAATTTAATTCCTAAAGGGAAGAATCATACAAATATTATTCTCACACATGCCGAACTCGGAAGAACATATATCCCTGAAAATAAGAAAAGGGGTCCTATAGATGTTTGGAAAAAATATATTTTTCTTTTTTTTAACATAGGCATCATAATTCTATCTTGGAAAGATCTCTTACCTAGAATAAAATTAACAACCATTGATACATGTGTCAATTGCATCACGGAAATACAATGCATAGTATCATTTCATTGTTAGATTACATCCATAGAAGTAATTTTTTATATTTTATTAAAAATAATGAATTCATGATGAGGAAAAATTAAATGGTAGTGTGTATTTATATTTTTATATTCATATGTGGTTATTATAGGAATGTTTGTGCGATTTTAGTGAAAACTAATGATCATGTGTTGGATGCTTTCAAGTATTTTTATGTGAAGTAGGAAAGATAATAATATAGAAGGTGAATGTGTTTGTTGGTATAAAATTTATGAGTATATGTGCTCTATTTACGGATTATTTATATTCTATTTGAAGCTTCCTAGAATAATCACTACCAAATATGTCACACAAAATGGTTTTGTTTATAGGATGGACATAAATATTTGTGATGGATTCGAGTGTATTACATAAAAAATAAAACAAAAAACTTTTGTGGGAGGCAAAGATGAATACATTAGAGATAATAAATTTTTATCAATCAGTTTCAGTGATATATGATGTTTCATAATGTGTTTGGAAAGGATAAGCTTATTCCTAAAAAGATTTGAGTAATTAGTTCATAGAATTTATTCCCATTTGGAAATATAGTGGATAAAAGCTAGATGGAATATGAATTTATGTATATTTTTTGGGATATTCTCTTCAGTATTTTGGATATCCACTTAGGTATCCTATCAACCAAAGGGACTTTAGAATTATATATATGGTTATTCTTTCATATTAGATGATCAACTAAATCAATAAGCGTGGAAATTTTAAGAACTTGTAGTATGAGGAATTTCTAGTCAATGTCAAATCAGTCACACATATATATGTTCTATATAGTGTGAGGGAGAATCATAACACTTATGATACATCTGTACAATGCATTTTTATTTATTTTATGATATTAATACATTATAATATTTCATAAATGATCCCACCTAAATTTTAGTAGAGGGGATCCACTATAGAATGAATGTTTTTTTGTAGACACTCGCCACATTAGTATGTAATGCTCACAAAATGTGAAGATCTATAGATTTATGATGATGTTATCAAGAATAAAAAGTATATGTGTTAAAAAAAAATATTACCAGAGGATTTGAGATCCTTACATATTAATCATACATTATATTTGGTATACATTCCTCATAGAATGTGTACATTCAGAAACATGCAAGAGTACCTAATTAAAAGAGAGGATAGAAACTCGTTACCATTATACATATATAAAGGGGTTGTAAATAAATTCAATCATAAAAAAGGTATTGAAATAGATGAAATTTCATATCCTATATATAAAATTTATTCAATTAGATTTTTTCTTCGATAATAGGTGATTCTAAACGTTGAGGTTACAGAAAATAATGTAATGATATTGTTTTTACATGATTTTATTACATGATGTTTTACATAGAGAAATGTGATCTATATTAGGTCCAAGATAAAATAATCCTAGTACGTAAAAATATTTAATGTTTATATGTTTTGAAAACTATAATTGAAAAAATTCTAATATAAATTATAATCATTCATTTGAAAAATGAGTATAGATGGAGTATAATTAATCACTACATTTTCATCAATCAATTTTTTATCTGTAATATTATATCATATATTCATAGTGATAATATTTTGATTATTGGTAGATATATAACAATCTTTTATATGATAGAGCAATATTTTAACATGTATTTCGAATTGAATGACTTAGCCAATGATACATAGAATCTTGGTTCAATAATTACCAATGACATGTGGAATCAAAAGATATGGCATTCTTAGGAGTGTTACATTGAGATGGTTCTTGAATTGTTCTTCATGAGAAAGGGTGAACCAGTTAGTAATCAACATACATGTCACATCTGGTTTATGAATATTCCTAGTCATTCAACTATGGAGGTGGTTGCAAAAACAGAGAAAATTAATTATCATTAAGTAGATGGAAGTATAATGCCTTCCAGGGTGTTCACTAGAATAGATATTTCTCATACTATTGGATGTGTTGAAACAATATTATAAAATTTATTAATGGAGATATAAAAAATGATCTAAAAGATACACATTTATTGAGTAATTTTTCTAAATTTTAAAATAGATTTGTAATGATACATATATACAAATATGGATGATGTTATTTATATTAGAAAATACATATCAACATACCCAATATCATTTTAGGGGTCAATCCCATGGGAGTCATGAATTTAGAAGTTTTATTTATTGACTCACTAATAGATATTTGAGATGTACCAAAGGACATATTCCATAGGATTTGAAAAAACTTTTGGTATAGGAAACATAAGGAGACCCTATAGAAATATATTTGAAAAATTAGATGACATATGTACTGTTGGGAGACCCTATAACAACAATTTTGAAAAAAACAATTACTAAGGCTCCAATTATTAGAACATATAGATGTTATTTATAGAAATATGTTGGTTTAGGTCGCATGGTTGGACTATATAAGATCATTTTTGGAAAAAACATTTCTATTTGTCTGAAAAATTAATCTAACAATACCAAAATTTCATAACAACGTTGGAATAGGTCTATAAAAATTCTTTTTAAATCTTTCGGAATATGAAATTTATTTTTTTATAATTTTAGGGAGAAATAACATAATATAAATTTTAGTTTTAATAATATATATATATATATCCAATTATATTTACAAATGTATCATTAACATAGTTGTTATGGTAGTGATTACTAAATTTGTGGTACTCGGATGAAAATAATGATAACTCTTTTTTTTTAAATTACATTGACCAATGGTTTTACAAAATAGTTAGTATAGGTATGTCATATGACCTATAAAAATAGTTTTGAGGAATCCATTTCTATACGAATAAACCAATTCCAATTTATCTATGACCCTATAAATATTGGTATAGGATACACCAATGGTTTGGAGACCTATACCAATGGTTCAAAACTATTAGTATAATATTTTCTCTAGTAGGTTCTACCATAGAATTAGATTATATCA
This sequence comes from Viscum album, assembly GCA_963277665.1. Taxonomy (NCBI): domain Eukaryota; kingdom Viridiplantae; phylum Streptophyta; class Magnoliopsida; order Santalales; family Viscaceae; genus Viscum; species Viscum album. The sequence continues at coordinate 1,685,673,696 of OY728163.1, read as the reverse complement.
TATTTAGTGATGGATTATTATAGAATATGTTAATGATAATGATTTTACTATAGATATGACAAAATCATGTGAATTAAAATTTCTAGTGTGAATTTTATAGTGTTTTTAATCATAGAATGATCTTGAAATGTCATTCTAGGTAAAAACACAATATTGTATTATATCACTTGATCAATCATGTGGTCTAATAAATTTTTATCAATACTAGGTAAATCAAGATAAATAATAATAGAGAAAATAATGATGTTGAAATTACTACTTAAAGATACTCTAATATATTGTATGTAGATAAAAGGTATTACTTCTACCTCAAATTAGTCATGAGGGGAGGTTTGTGGGGGAAAATCCAAAAATAGGGTATCATTGTAGCACTAATTGATAGAATTTTCTACCAGAATTATATATATATATTGTAACACCCCAAGCTTCTACGGTACGCTTCTCTTTGAATAATGTGATAGCGTGTGTTGTACGCAACACCGAGTTCTAACACACCATAACTAATCAAACTAGCCGTTATGAATAGTAATACCTACTTTTTGAAATTTTATATATTTTATATTTGAAAATGGACTTCATTTTTGGATTCGGAATATCGAATTTAGCCTAAGGTGAAATTTTGGTACATTTCGGATAACATTCATATTTTGATGAATAGTGAAAATTACTAAGTTTTAATTAAAAACAACTTTTTTAAACAAAATAATTAATAGTGATAAATTATGAATTTTAGTGGTTTTAATGTATATTTAGAATATATTTTTACCATTTAATAAAATGTTGGTCATTGGACATAATTTTACAATTAAACCGAACATAAACGAGTGTCAATCTTTTGATAGTTATTATCTCTTAAAAACACGCTTTTTGTTTTGACAGTGGGAATTAATTTTAAATTAATTTCTGCCACTTCTGTGTTTTGAATTTAGGAAAATGGATTCCATATTTGGAATCAGGATGTTCAAATTGTGTAAATAGGAAACTTTTGTTTTTAGACATTTTGAATAATTACTACGGTAAATATTTTATTTACCATGGTTAAGGGTAAATCCGGTAAATAAGGGTTACAAAATAATATTATAATAATACTAAATTACCCTAAAACGTGTCTTAACCCTATTTTTTGATACATTGTCGACCATGGGAATCTTTGGGTCTATTTTGGGACCCCATGGATCCACTTGTAAGTGATAATGACATTTTATTTTAATTAAGTTAAAATGAATACAAAAATGACACAAGCATATATCTTTTAGAAAAACAATTGTTACATAGGGTTATATATGTTGGATTTTAGATTATAAATATTCATTAGAAAGATAAAAAGATTTCCGACATAATGATATTTTATTTATAATTTTTAGACATTATATAATTTATTTTATTTATGACACAATGATGATGCAGTAATTACTATAATAGTGAAAAATTAAAATAATTGATATTATAAATACCAAAATAAATATAATATGAAACTTTTAATGAATTAAACTAATTTTCTAGGATAATATGATATATTAGTATTGATTTAATTGACTTTGTTCGAAGTAATAAATCTGTTATGAGTTTCACAAAAATCAACTATTGAATAGTGTCAAAATTGACATAAAAGAGTTCTTAAAACAAATATTATATTATTAATTGATATTAAATTCCTAAAAATCTAAGATTCGGCCAAGAGACTTATATCATGATAGGTTCATCATTAATGTACCACTTGGGGGTCTCTTGGATGTATATAGTAAGTTTATTAACCATATTATATAAAAATACAAAGAGACATTGTAAAAGTGAAACTAATTAACTTAGAGTTAATACTTAAAGATAAGGTTAATATAAGTACCCAAACCAGTATAAATTCTATTGGTTGAGTGGTTTTCGACCTATCCCCACCTTAACCTTTGAATAATAAGCTTTGGAGCCATTAGAAACCGAATATGAATTTATTATAAATTAATATTTCTAGCTTTTCCAAAGGTGCCCCCCACCCCTCTTATAAAAGGGCACTCCTCCTTCTCATTTCTTCACACCTTCAAAGCCATTTGGTTCGGCAAACCGCTGCCCCAATACTCTCCCAACATCCCTCACTACAACCTAGAGGCCTTAGTTTGATCAGAAAGCCAACCTAAGGAGCCCTTTTGATCAAATCAAAAGGAAGAACCCGAAGAAGAGGTAATGATTTCACCACCCTTCTCCAAGTTCATTTCTTCTTCCACTTCTTCTTCCTTTGTTCTTACCATTCTAAAATAATAACTCCAGTATCTCACATTACTGTGATGTTATTATAAATATGGTACAACCATATTCAGTATTCTATCCACCCTTTGAATAACATGTCACCATACGTGCGTACGTACGGACTACCGTCTCCACGTCGTGGTGTAATTGTTATTCAATATAATATTATTTGGATGGGTATAATAATGATGTGTAACTCATGTAAATAATAAATATAACATGTTAATGATTCTGTATATATGATATACCATCCATTTATATATTATTCTAATATCGAAAGAATGATATTGTCGCTCGTGCGTACGTACGGACTACCGTCTCCACGAACGCGATGAGATTAATTCTCCATCGTATCCATTCAAGTATAATTATCATTTGATGATTTAAAAATGATGTTTAAGGACTAGATATCATTCTGGATATGAATATGATACATCAACCATGGCTTGTGTAACAAAACATATAAAAGAAAATGAGTAAGTTAACTCCCGAAACGACGATAATTCTATGATATTATTAACAAATCAATGTTAAAAGATCATATATGATATCATATTATTATATATGATTCTTGTATAATTTAATAACAACTATTTCACCATTATACAGGAGGTTACCCTACCCCAACCAAGGAAAAGTACAAGGTAAGGGGTTTTCATCTCACTCCTTATTCCCGTGAGATTCATGCCATATTGCCACCATCACCTTTTGTGTGGTGTATGTACTGCCCATAATTATATTCTTTGTGTAATTCACTCTAATTTATGTGTATTTACATATTCATTGTATGATACCTCTTTCATGGGTTGTATGTTTCATAAGTTACCAAATTGGTAAGGGTTTACTTTACAACCTCTTCATTATCCAAGGTTGTTTTTACGTAATAATCTACTGGGATCTCTTTATCAACCACATCCATGTTTCGTAAAAATGCATTTCAAAACATTTTTACTATTTACTAGAATATGAGTTAAAGTCATTTATACCCTTTTTGACTTTTATAAGTGGTTTATAAAGGAATCTTTCGGTCATTTTCAAAACAAGGTCCTTTTTAACCTTTTCGACAGAATTAAGGTAAGAATGTTTTTTTCACTTATACGGCGGGTGCGACTATGTTCCGCCATTATAAAATCTTCAAAGTTTCCCTTACAAGCTTATAAGAATATTTTCAAAGAAAATTTTTTATTTTATAGGGATCTTAAATTATTTCAAAATAAAAGGAGATATTTTTTTAAAAAGAATTTTGATTTCATCTATGTCAACATCCTTTGATGGATTTTAAGATTATTTGAAGTTGATTTATTATGATACAAAACTTCTATATTGTATTGAAGGTTTTGTGATATGTTTTACTGTGGATGTGCTATTTTTATACCATTCATAGTTTATGGTGAAAGTATTGACATTTCATATGTTAGTTTTAATATGAATGTTTATGTTATGTTTAAACCTTTTCATATGGGAATGCATTGGACTTAATATGTGACGGGTGGAGCCCGCTATAGCTCCTCGATGCATCGGTAGGTCTCATGAGACAAACTAGTGTCTTGGCACAAGGCCTTGACAAAATCTTATTTGTAGTCTTGGCACGAGGCCTTGGCTATGTGGTTATGATAGTCTGGCATTATGCATTCCAACATTATGAAAGTGGTTATTGATTTTTGCATGTGATTATTCGATTAGTAGAATATCCATGTGAATAAGTAAATGACATTATTTCATTTTATTTATGCCATACCATGTTGAAAGTTCATATTTAAAAGGCTTTTGTTTTAGTTATACATTGCCTTAAATGTTTATTCTTATTTATGAAAGTTTCCGCTATATTGTTATCCTTACTGGGCATTTGAGCTCACCCCTTTTCTATGTTTTATTTTTCCCAGGATGTGAAGAAGTAAGTTATGAATGACCTGCAGGGATTTTATGAGGGGTTAATAGTGTGGATTGTGGAAACATTATGTTGTTGTAGTAGTTTTTCATTTTATGATGTAATGTAAAACTTATGAATATATCTAGTGTTTCCAAGGATACTAAACCAATCGGTCTTTCGAGATTTGATCTTTCATGTGATCATGCCAATGTTATGTAATAATGCACCGACTCTGGGTAACTGGGGTCGGGGCGTTATAGTTGGTATCAGAGGAAGTTTAGTACAAACCTTGGAAGCTAGATTTAGATAAACTCTGATTAGAACACGTAGACCTATGATGAACTTTGAGGATTAGTATAGAAGAACTTCCTAGAATTTTGGTATTGTAGAGATTTTGTGAGTTTTCCAAGCAATACATCCCTGTCTGGATACGAGCAGGTAGAGGCGGCTCTGACACAAATGTACCTAGGGGTAAAACCCGAAAACACCGCTTTGAGCTAGACTCGAACGGGAACTGGTGCATGACAACGGGCCTTGCTGCACTCTTGGTTACGACACTCCCGGGGGATATGCTTAGGATAACTCTCATTTTCTTTACAAATCATTTTGAAGGGATTATGAGTATATACTTCCTCAAAGAAAACATTCTTATGATTATGGATTATATCCATAAATAGTTCAATTTATGTTAAGTGTTTTATAAGTATGGGATTATATATTTTGATTCATAAACTGATCTAGTTTATGCCATTGTTTATAAATGGCGCCTAGTGGAAGAAATGGAAACCGTATCAATGCACGCACTCCATGTAGGGATTTCCCTCCTGCTCAAAATAATTATAGTGGGGCTGGTGATGCAACTGGCGCTGATCGGCTAATCACCATACTGGGACAACTTACTCAGGTTATGAATAATAACCTTACCCGTATGGAGCACCCTGATCCGCAGCGTGGAGGATCAATGTTAGATCGATTCATGAGGCCACAACCACCAACGTTCAATGGGAATACAAGTCCCTTAGTAGCTGAGCGATGGATATTTTCCCTAGAGAAAATATTTCAGGCTTTGGGGAGCAGTGAAAGGGAAAAAAGTTATCATGGCAGTTTACCGCCTCACTGGAGATGCTGATCAATGGTGGTCATTGATTCAAAATACGAAGGAAGATGATGAAGTATGAAATATGGAATGGAGGGAGTTCAAAGATCTGTTTTTAGAAAAATACTTCCCTCGCGACCATCGAGCAGATATGGAAAGGCAATTTTTGAGTCTGAGACAAAAGGAGGATGAGAATGTCACAAAGTATGAGGCTAACTTTACATGGTTAGCGAGGTACGCTGGTGATTATATTCGTAACCCAAGAAGTAAGATTGATCGTTTCTTTGATGGGTTAAAACCATTTCTCCGTCGAGCGTTAGTCTCACAATCCTTTTCATCATACGAAGACATTGTCTCATGTGCTATCAAGACCGAAAAGGAATCCTCTAAGTCTTATGACTTTAAAGCAAATCAAGAGGAGAAGAGACCTGCTGATCAATCTGGGAATGGAAATAAGGGGAAGAAGGGAAAGGTTGAATATCCATCTTGTGGTAAATGCAGGAAGAAACATCCTGGTACTTGCTTGTAGGGAATGGGAGTCTGTTACAAGTGTGGTGAAAAAGGCCACCAAGCTCACGATTGCAAGGGGAAGAAGGAAGCTACCAATGTTTAGTGCTATAATTGCAGGGAGATGGGGCATTATGCAAATGCATGTCCTAAGCGTCAGGAGAACTTACCTCAGAAAAGGCCAAGGGATCAAGGCCAGGCTTATGCTATCACTACAGATGAGGTAGAAGCTCCGAAAGACGTGGTGGCAGATAATTTAATGGTTTCCTCAAGTTTAGCAAATGCATTATTTGATTCTGGATCATCGCATTGTTTCATATCGTCCCAGTTTGCTAAGAAAATTAGATATTTCCAATTTGATTTAATAAGGGAGTTGTCAGTTAAAACTCCTAAGGGAAGTATCGTTGCAACAATGTTTTGTGAATCATTCCCCATTAGAGCACATAAATTTTCTTTATCTGCTGATTTCATCATCATACGTATGATTGAGTTTGATATAATCCTCGGTATGGACTGGCTTTCGGACTATGATGCGAATATTTATTGTAAGAATAAAGAGGTTACGATTCTTGATGATAATGATAAGGAGCACCTTATTTTTAGAGCAGAATCGTCACCACCTAATTCTTATTTAGATCCACCCCTAGTAGCTCAACTTAATTCAATTATTGGGGAGGAAGAGAATGAAATAACTGTCGGTGAGGAATGGAATGTTCAAATAGAGGATGTACCTGTTGTGAAAGAATTTGTAGATGTATTTCCGGAAGATTTACCTGGACATCCTCCAGAATGAGAAGTTGAGTTTTCTATTGATTTTATTCCTGGATCAAGGCCTATATCGAAGACCCCTTATAGAATGGCCACTGTAGAGTTAGTCGAACTAAAGAAACAACTAGAGGAATTGAGTAATAAGGGATTTATTCGCCCTAGTGTCTCTCCATGGGGAGCCCCTGTTCTTTTTGTTAAAAAGAAAGATGGATCTATGAGGTTATGTATCGACTACAGGGAGATCAATGCTATAACGATAAAGAACAAGTATCCCCTACCTCGTATTGATGATTTATTTGACCAACTGCATGGAGCTCAATACTTTTCAAAGATTGAACTTCGATCTGGATACCATCAGTTGTGTGTGAAGAAGGAAGACATTCCGAAAACAGCATTTCGAACCAGGTACGGGCATTACGAGTTTACTGTAATGCCGTTTGGATTGACTAATGCACCCTCTGTATTCATGGATCTAATGAATAGAGTTTTCACGGAGTATCTCGATGAATTTGTGGTGGTATTTATTGATGATATCTTGGTATACTCCAAAACCTACGAAGATCATGAAAATCACTTGCGCATTATCTTGAAGACTCTGAGGAGGCATGAATTATATGGGAAGTTTAGCAAGTGTGAATTCTGGCTTCAGGAGATTTCTTTTCTTGGCCATATTGTCTCTAAAGATGGAATCTCTGTTGATCCTTCTAAGACCAAGGCAATCCAAGAATGGCCAGCACCTACGAGTATAACTGAGGTACATAGTTTTATTGGTTTGGCAGGTTATTATCGACGTTTCGTCCAGAATTTTTCCCGATTGGCTAACCCATTAACGAAGCTCACACGTAAAGGGGTTATATTTGTTTGGAAAAAAGAGTGTGAAGAATGATTCGAAGAACTGAAGAGAAGATTAGTCAATGCTCCTATATTGACTCTACCATCGTGGAATGATGGGTTCGTTATTTATAGTGATGCATCGAAGAAAGGACTTGGATGTGTCCTTATGCAGAATGATAGAGTTATTGCCTATGCATCACGACAGTTGAAAATTCATGAACAAAACTATCCTACACATGATCTCGAGTTAGCAGCAGTGATCTTTGCTTTGAAGATATGGAGGCACTACCTCTATGGTGAAAAATGTGAGATTTATACTGATAACAAGAGTTTGAAGTATATTTTCTCACAAAAAGAACTCAACATGAGGCAAAGGAGATGGATTGAATTACTCAAGGATTATGATTGTACGATACACTACCACCCATGGAAGGCAAAAAAGGTGGCAGATGCTTTGAGTAGAAAAGACCATGGAGTTTTGAACAATATGAGAATTGAAAGGGATCCAATTTTCATGGATCTAGTGAAGATGGACTTGGGAATAACCAGGGAAGGTGAAACATCAATGCTTTTTCAAATGGTTTCCAAACCATCTTTACTAGAAAGGATTAAGAGTTCTCAGACCAATGATGAAGAATTCCAAAAGAAGATTAAAGCTGTGAATGATGGGAGATTGAGAGACGTTGTGTATGAAGATGGAATTTTGAAATTCGGGAAGAGACTTTGTGTTGCCAATATACCTGATCTAAAAAGGGAATTGCTGGATGATGCTCAGAGTTCCAATTTCTCTATACACCATGGGAGCACCAAAATGTATAGATATTTGAAGAAACATTTTTGGTGGGACAACATGAAGAGGGATATTGCTGATTTTGTGTCAAGATGTATGGTTTGTCAACAAGTGAAAGCTGGAAGGCAACAGCCTGGAGGATTCATGCAACCTCTTCCCATACCGGAGTGGAAATCGGACAATGTTACGATGTACTTTGTCATGGGGCTACCAAAGACTCCTAGAAGGAACGATGCAATATGGGTTATTGTTGATCGTTTTACCAAGACAACACATTTTCTTGCTATAAGAGAAGATCTACCCCTTGAACGTCTAGAATGACTATATATTAATGAAGTTGTGAGACTTCATGGAGTACCCCTATCGATTGTTTCTGATCGTGATCCCCGTTTTACTTCAAGATTCTGGAAAAGTCATCAGAAATCCCTGGATACTGAACTTCATTTGAGCACTGCTTACCACCCTCAGACAGACGAACAATCAGAACGGACTATTCAAACCATAGAAGACATGTTGAGATCTTGCTCACTTGACTTTCAGGGTATGTGGGATCAATATTTACCTTTGGTAGAATTTTCCTATAACAATAGCTTCCATTCGAGTATTCAGATGGCACCATATGAAGCGTTATACGGAAAGAGATGTCGTACACCAACCTGTTGGGATGACGTCGGTGAAAGAAAACTTGTAGGCCCAGAACTGGTGGAGGAAACGGTGGAAAAGGTGAAAGTAATCCAAAATCACATCAAAGCAGCTCAAAGTAGGAAGAAGAGCTATGCCGATAATCGAAGGAAGGATTTGGAATTTCAAGTCGGTGATCATGTTTTTCTGAAGGTATCTCCGTGGAAGGGATTCATACGTTTTGGTAAGAAAGGTAAATTGAGTCCCAGGTACATCGGACCTTTCGAAATTCAAGAACGAATTGGGGTTGTAGTTTACCGATTGGCAATGCCGCCAAGTCTCTCCAAAGTTCACGATGTGTTCCACGTATCTCTATTGAGGAAATACATGCCTGATCCGACGCATGTACTCACCTATGAGGAATTAGAACTGGAACCCGATCTGTCTTATTGCGAAGAGCCCGTCAAGATTCTTGATACGAGAGAACAAGTGCTGAGAAACCGGATGACGCGTCTGGTAAAAGTTTTGTGGAGAAACCATAAGATGGAAGAGGCAACGTGGGAACCCGAGGAACTTATGATGAAGAACCACCCGAGTCTTTTTATGCAGTAATACCCTAGAAATTGTGAGGACGCAATTATTTGAAGGAGGGGAGAATGTAACACCCCAAGCTTCTACGGTACGCTTCTCTTTGAATAATGTGATAGCATGTGTTGTATGCAACACCGAGTTCTAACACACCATAACTAATCAAACTAGCCGATATGAATAGTAATACCTACTTTTTGAAATTTTATATATTTTATATTTGAAAATGGACTTCATTTTTGGAATCGGAATATCGAATTTAGCCTAAGGTGAAATTTTGGTACATTTCGGATAACTTTCATATTTTGATGAATAGTGAAAATTACTAAGTTTTAATTAAAAACAACTTTTTTAATCAAAATAATTAATAGTGATAAATTATGAATTTGAGTGGTTTTAAAGTATATTTAGAATATATTTTTACCATTTAATAAAATGTTGGTCATTGGACATAATTTTACAATTAAACCGAACATAAACGAGTGTCAATCTTTTGATAGTTATTATCTCTTAAAAACACGCTTTTTGTTTTGACAGCGGGAATTGATTTTAAATTAATTTCTTCCACTTCTGTGTTTTGAATTTAGGAAAATGGATTCCATATTTGGAATCAGGATGTTCAAATTGTGTAAATAGGTAACTTTTGTTTTTAGACATTTTGAATAATTACTGCGGTAAATATTTTATTTACCATGGTTAAGGGTTAATCCGGTAAATAAGGGTTAAAAAATAATATTATAATAATACTAAATTACCCTAAAACGTGTCTTAACCCTATTGGTTGATACATGTTCGACCATGGGAATATTTGGGTCTATTTTTGGACCCCATGGATCCACTTGTAAGTGATAATGACACTTTATTTTAATTAAGTTAAAATGAATACAAAAATGACACAAGCATATATCTTTTAGAAAAACAATTGTTACATAGGGTTATATATGTTGGATTTTGGATTATAAATATTCATTAGAAAGATAAAAATATTTCCTACATAATGATATTTTATTTATAATTTTTAGACATTATATAATTTATTTTATTTATGACACAATGATGATGCAGTAATTACTATAATAGTAAACAATTAAAATAATTGATATTATAAATACTCAAATAAATATAATATGCAACTTTTAATGAATTAAACTAATTTTCTAGGATAATATGATATTTTAGGATTGATTTAATTGACTTTTTTCTAAGTAATCAATCTGTTATGAGTTTCACAAAAATCAACTATTGAATAGTGTCAAAATTGACATAAAAGAGTTCTGAAAACAAATATTATATTATTAATTGATATTAAATTCTTAAAAATCTAAGGTTCGGCCAAGATACTTATATCATGATATGTTCATCATTAATGTACCACTTGGGGGTCGGTTGGATGTATATAGTAAGTTTATTAACCATATTATATAAAAATACAAAGAGACATTGTAAAAGTGAAACTAATTAACTTAGAGTTAATACTTAAAGATAAGGTTAATATAAGTACCCAAACCTGTATAAATTCTATTGGTTGAGTGGTTTTCGACCTATCCTCACCTTAACCTTAGAATAATAAGCTTTGTAGCCATTAGAAACCTAATATGAATTTATTATAAATTAATATTTCTAGCTTTTCCAAAGGTGCCCCTCACCCCTCTTATAAAAGGGCACTCCTCCTTCTCATTTCTTCACACCTTCAAAGCCTTTTGGTTCGGCCAACCTCTGCCCAAATACTCTCCCAACATCCCTCACTACATCCTAGAGGCCTTAGTTTGATCAGAAAGCCAACCTACGGAGCCCTTTTGATCAAATCAAAAGGAAGAACCCGAAGAAGAGGTAATGATTTCACCACCCTTCTCCAAGTTCATTTCTTCTTCCACTTCTTCTTCCTTTGTTCTTACCATTCTAAAATAATAACTCCAGTATCTCACATATACTGTGATGTTATTATAAATATGGTACAACCATATTCAGTATTCTATCCACTCTTTGAATAACATGTCACCATACGTGCGTACGTACGGACTACCGTCTCCACGTCGTGGTGTAATTGTTATTCAATATAATATTATTTGGATGGGTATAATAATGATGTGTAAGTAATTTAAATAATAAATATAACATGTTAATGATTCTGTATATATGATATACCATACATTTATATATTATTCTAATATCGAAAGAATGATATTGTCGCTCGTGCGTACGTACGGACTACCGTCTCCACGAACACAATTAGATTCATTCTCCATCGTATCCATTCAAGTATAATTATCATTTGATGATTTAAAAATGATGTTTAAGGACTAGATATCATTCTGTATATGAATAAGATACAACAACCATGGCTTATGTAACAAAACATATAAAAGAAAATGAGTAAGTTAACTCCCGAAACGACGATAATTCTAAGATATTATTAACAAATCAATGTTAAAAGATCATATATGATATCATATTATTATATATGATTCTTGTATAATTTAATAACAACTATTTCACCATTATACAGGAGGTTAACCTACCCCAACCAAGGAAAAGTACAAGGTAAGGGGTTTTCATCTCACTCCTTATTCCCGTGAGATTCATGCCATATTGCCACCATCACCTTTTGTGTGGTGTATGTACTGCCCATAATTATATTATTTGTGTAATTCACTCTAATTTATGTGTATTTACATATTCATTGTATGATACCTCTTTCATGGGTTGTATGTTTCATAAGTTACCAAATTGGCAAGGGTTTACTTTACAACCTCTTCAATATCCAAGGTTGTTTATATGTAATAATCTACTGGGATCTCTTTTTCATCCACATCCATGTTTCTTAAAAATGCATTTCAAAACATTTTTACTATTTACTAGAATATGAGTTAAAGTCATTTATACCCTTTTTGACTTTTATAAGTGGTTTATAAAGGAATCTTTCGGTCTTTTTCAAAAGAAGGTCCTTTTTAACCTTTTCGACAGAATTAAGGTAAGAATGTTTTTTTAACTTATACGGCGGGTGCGGCTATTTTCCGCCGTTATAAAATCTTCAAATCTTCCCTTACAAGATTATAAGAATATTTTCAAAGTAAATGTTTTATTTTATATGGATCTTAAATTATTTCAAAATAAAAGGAGATATTTTTTTAAAAAGAATTTTGATTTCATCTATGTCAACATCCTTTGATGGATTTTAAGATTATTTGAAGTTGATTTATTATGATACAAAACTTCTATATTGTATTAAAGGTTTTGTGATATGTTTGACTGTGGATGTGCTATTTTTATACCATTCATAGTTTATGGTGAAAGTATTGACATTTCATATGTTAGTTTTAATATGAATGTTTATGTTATGTTTAAACCTTTTCATATGGGAATGCATTGGACTTAATATGTGACGGGTGGAGCCCGCTATAGCTCCTCGATGCATCGGTAGGTCTCATGAAACAAACTAGTGTCTTGGCACAAGGCCTTGACAAAATCTTATTTGTAGTCTTGGCACGAGGCCTTGGCTATGTGGTTATGATAGTCTGGCATTATGCATTCCAACATTATGAAAGTGGTTATTGATTTTTGCATGTGATTATTAGATTAGTAGAATATCCATGTGAATAAGTAAATGGCATTGTTTCATTTTATTTATGCCATACCATGTTGAAAGTTCATATTTAAAAGGCTTTTGTTTTAGTTATACATTGCCTTAAATGTTTATTCTTATTTATGAAAGTTTACGCTATATTTTTATCCTTAATGGGAATTTGAGCTCACCCTTTTCTATGTTTTATTTTTCCCAGGATGTGAAGAAGTAAGTTATGAATGACCTACAGGGATTTTATGAGGGGTTAATAGTGTGGATTGTGGAAACATTATGTTGTTGTAGTAGTTTTTCATTTTATGATGTAATGTAATACTTATAAATATATCTAGTGTTTCCAAGGCTACTAAACCAATCGGTCTTTCGAGATTTGATCTTTCTTGTGATCATGCCAATGTTATGTAATAATGCACCGACTCAGGGTAACTGGGGTCGGGGCGTTACATATATGATAATCCGAAAATAGAAAAAAATAACCTAGTTTGAATATTAGACTATTGATGTGTCTAACATATCGGACACATGCAATGATGAATGAATATTTTGCAAGTGTAAATGAAGTTCTTGAACCATCATTTAATGATTATATTTTACTTATATTAAAATAATGTATCTTATTCTAAAAAAATAATAATTGGATACTCTTATAATGTATATATAGAGGAAAAAGAATATCCAAAATCCTTTTTTCTTATGGAAGTAAGAACACTTTCTAAACAAATTAAATTCATGTGTTCCCATATTTTGGTCTTCTGATATGTGTTTATTTCATTACATGAAACGTTCACTACCACAAAATTCAGGATAGTGGTAGGGGAGACTATATGATGTGTGAGTTTGGTAGTGGAGTGGGGGTGGGGTATTTTTTTATTGGTATTGTATATATGAAATAGATAATAAAAATAATTGTAAATCTAGTTTGCATATCTATTTTTATTAAAAAATATTGGTTTCTTGAAAAAAAAATTACCATGGAACCCATGCTGACCATAATCCCATCGGTTTTTAAAAGCTAAATAATTTTATTTCATATTAGAAGAAGGATGATTTTTTGTTGGTCAACATGACTCAATAAAGAGTTTCAACTAATCCCTAAAACCCTACGGGTAAAATCAATTTTTTATTAAAATAGCATGCATATCTACCAACAATGAAAAATATCCATATGAAATGTTAGTGGGATTTTCCATATATAATTATAATTATGATATTCTAAAAAATTACTTTATTATGTATAATATACCTAAATAATTTGGTCTCTATTTCACACTCCAGGTGTTAAAATCCCATTATTCTCCCTTATAGACATTCTTGGAAAATTTATATCAAAGCGGATGGAATCAATTTTTTTCCATTTTTTTCAATATGATATTACAAAGATTTTTTTTAATATATGGATAAATATAAATTTAAATGAAATTTAATGAGAATATTAACATAAAAATATCAATAATTAAATAATGTAATGTTTTATATATACATACAATTATAAAACATTTTAATGGATCTATTTAAAAATTGTTGTTAGTTTAATCATGTTTTTAAAAACAATGGCACGATCTTAATTTTTTTAATAAAAACCTTATAATAAATAATTTTGTAGTTTATATATGATAAAATGTTTTAAAAAATAACTATTGTAATTTTCCAAGAATGTGACTAAACATTTCCCAAAATATTATATTTAATTTAATGTAAGGAGAAGTCTCTATGACAAAAAACATGCTCCGTTTCAATTCCTTCAATGTGTTAATTTATATGGGGGTCGATGAAGTTATTCTGCAGCATTGGGCCTCACAAAGTTGTGACGTGACGCTAGAAAATAAAATGTATGAAGATATCTCGTTTTATGATGTAGCCCATAGTTGAGTGGTACTCACTAGGAAGTTCACATCCATGTGTCGATGTTTTAATTCATCGTAGTCTAATGGGGAATTTTGGGTTCGTGACATGCGTATGTGGAATCATCGGTTTATAGAGGCATTATGTCACAAGTAGGAAAATGTGCACACGGTACATAGAGAATTCTCTATAATAATGTAATAGAGAGACATGGGGTTATGTTATGTGATATTAATCCCATTGGGTCATTAGTAAAAAATTGAAATGGGTTAGCATGGTTGTGTTCATATCCTTAAAGGGGGTATACTCCATACATTCCCAGTGGGTGTGTGTATATTTCATTTTCATGAAACACTGATGATATTTAAGAAAACTCATCTAAATTTATAATAGATAGATAATAGTATACCACCAACCTGGAATGGTAATATTAATAATAATCTATATACCACACAATATAGAAACACATATGATAAAGAAACTCGGTCTTGAAATCATATCAAATCATAGATTATGATATATATCACCCACCTATGACATATCATCCATATCTAATATCTATAATTATAAATAATAATGACATTGTATTGTATCTAGAATATGAAAAACCGTACATATATTTATAACATTTAATCATTTAATCATTTCATAGTATGACTGATCAAAATTATTAATGTTTAAATAAATAAATCAATATTTGTGACATATATGTCAATTTATATATCAACATATTACAAAATAATGTAATTTTTAAACCATAAAATGTTATTCTTATTTCACTAAACCTCCCAAATGGAACATTAAATATACGTGAAACAGTGTAAAAAATATAATATTAATTATACGACATTTTATATATAGACAATTTAATAATTACTAATTTTCATTTATATTTGATTTTGGAACCTATCATTTATGATTCATACCCATTAATTTTTAAGATCTCATTATAAATTATATACCCAAAATAACTTGTGGTAGAGTTGAGAACGCCAATGGTTGTTTGAAAATATTCAATACAGAAATATTCAATGCTGAGAATGGATCTTGTTACAACTACTTAAAAAGGCTATGAAAATGTATCCCCATACATATAACCAAAATCAAAATTAGAAAAACTAAACATAAAATTCGTGAATATTTTACCACATCATTTTTTAAAAGATTCAAAATAGTTCAAAAAGAACTATTTTTTATAATATAGAGGTGAATGTCACCATATCAAATATAAAGTCATTTAAAATAGAATTTTAATTGATTTATGCTAATTGTAGTTATTTGAAAAATCCACCAAGGTGTGATCATCCCATTCATCTCCAAAGACTATAAGACATTTACAAAACATGACTCAAAAGGTTTATATAGTACACCCATCTACCCACTAGTTTGTGGTAGACATTTGAAACCTATCTTTACTAAATCTCCCAAGGATTACTTATATCCATATTAAAATTTATATATAAAACGTAGGTAAAAATAAGAAAAGGTTATATTGGAACCCATGAAATTTCATAACCACCATTGGAAAAAGAATTTATCAAAATGATAAAATTCTTATTTTTTGATATTTGTCTTCCATTATCCACATCACTAAACCCTATTTGGTTTTTCAAAAAAAAAATAACAGCACTCTAAAATAAGCTTTTCATGGTAGTTTTAAATTCCAATAAATAGTATTAAATTTTTTAACTAAATCATATGTTATACATCATTTAGCAGTAATATTCATAACCATAGCAGAATGGTTTGATGACCAATTTTAATAATAATGAGATGAATTTTGGTTTTGTTTAAACAGCCGCTAAATTGTTTCATGATATAATTTTTTTATATACTAATTTAATTAATTTTTTATTCATTTATTTATAATTTAATTATTATTTACGTATTTATGATTTATATATTATTTACTATTTACTATATTTTTTATATAAACATGTCATACACGAATAAATTTTCTATACATAAATTTAGTATATATATTTGTTGGGTGAGAGTGGAACCTCTTACCCTTTGGTTATTCAAGAATGTCTTTACCAATCCAGCAAGCTCTTCACATGGTGAGTAAACAAACTAATGTACTTTAAAAATAAATTTAAAAAATAATAAAATAAAATAATAATATTAAGTAAAAAAATTAAAATAAAATAAAAATTAAAAACTTATTTAATAATTACTAATTAAAAACTCTTCAAAAATTGATAAATAAAGATTAAACAACTGACTAGTAAATAAATAAATAAATAAATAAATAAATAAAAATATAGTTAAAAAATAAAAAATAAAATTTAATCACTAATTAATAAATATAAAATATAAATAAACAAATAAATTAATAATATCATTAAAAAATAATAGATAATAAATATGTAATAACTAAATAACACAATAATAATAAAAAAAATTAATATATAATAAATAAGTAAAAATTTAATGAAATTTAAATTAATTAATAATATTTAACAATTAAGTAAAACACAAATAGGGAATAATAAATCTATAAAAAATTAATAATAAATAAATAGTTAAATAATAATAAATTTTATATAAATTTATAAATAAACGATGAAATAATTAATAATAAAAAATTTAATACTACTAAATAAATAATAAAAAAAATAAATAATTTATAATTAATATGTAAACAAATAATTAAATAAATAATATGTAAATAAACAATAAATAATAAATTAATTAAAAATGAATAATAAATAATAATTGATAAATTAATAATTATTTATAAATTATTTATAATTTGTTTTATGTAAATATAAAATAATAATTTATTTCATAATTATTAATAATTAATAAATTAACATCTACTGAATTAGTAATACATAAAAATATAATATGAAAAATTAATGAAATTAAAAAATTATAAATAATCCTTAGAAAATATCATTATGAACAAATCCTTATTAAATAATAATAAATAAATATTTAATAATTAAAATTCATAAATTATAAATTATAATTATAATGTATAAATGTAAAATAAATACCAAAAAAATATAAAAATATAAAAAAAATGTAAAAAATAAAATATTATTAACACATAAGTTATAGAATAAAATAAATAATTATTTATAATTAATAAATGAAAAAAATAATAAATCACAAATAATAAATAATACAAAATAAATGGATAAAAATATCTAAACATATAACTAAATTAACATTAATGTCTATAAAAAGACTTTTATTTTAGATTAATATATTTCAATGTAGACATGTATGTAATTTTATATTAATATAAATATATATATAAAACCACATAAAAATATATATACTGATATAAGATATAATATAATATGACCTAAATAGGTTGAAATATTAACCGATATAAGTAAAAATAGATATATATTAAAATATTCATATAAATACCGATGCATAGCCACAATTACTTATAAATTTAAGTATATATTGATATATATATATATAATCGTAGGAATGTAAAATCATTAAATTTAATCATAGGCCCCTTAATAATCATATGAACACAATCTTATATAATGTTTAAATATCATCATTTGTTAAAAAATCATGGTATTCAAACCCAAACCTCATATTTGGAAGACTATTGGGCCTTTGTTGAGGTAAAAAAAACCTTGAACAAGGTCCCTTCAATATAACTGGTTTAGAAGTCATGAAAAGGATTGATTTGATATGTGGTAGATCCCAAATACACACATGATCAAATGTTCTGTATGTTTGATGATCATGTTATTTTTTGAACTTTTTATTTATTTTATTCTACAAATTATTTGCATCTTATTAACTAATTTCATTGTGGATCATTTCTTAACACTAAATTTGACTTGTTGAAGAGTTAAAATGGACACTAAATCAAAATATAAGTTTAGTTTCTACTGAAACTTGATTTTAAACATATAAACATATTAATTTATGTTTTAATTAATTACTAACTAATTATTATAAATGTTTAATAATGAACCCATTATAATTAATTAAAATTTTAAATAGTAGAAAATAAATGACTATAAATAATAAATCATTATCACTATTAATTTATCATAATGAGATATATAGAATATATTAAATTTTTTCATTAATTTAGGTGTGGTAATTTAAAAACCACCACCAAAAATAAAATAATTTATTTTAATAATTTAAAAATATGATTGCCTGTAGTTTTGAAAAACACATCTACACAACCCTAACAACATAACGTTTTAGGGATTATTTAGATATTTTTTTGGAATCCATCGCTAAAACCCGACAACAAAATTCAGTATTATTTGTAATGTTATAAATTAAATATCATTACAGAATTTGTCTAACCTTGCAAATGTCATACATTATTTCCATAATAATCCAAATTTAATTACCAGAGTCTTGCATTTTTTTCAATTGGTTAATATTTTATGAATCATTTGAATTTATTTTTACGATTGATATATAATATATTGGTGGGTCCCCTATATACATGGATACATTCTTAATTATGTTTGTTTTTTTGAATGTCTATGGGGAAATTTGTTTATGTTACATTATTTTTAGATTTCCTTATTATTTTGTGAAATGTTATTTATTAATTGAAATAAGTTGATTCATTATATTTGGGTCATCTATATTAAGATTATTTATTATGAAATATTTTTATTGAAAAAAATATTTTGATACATGTTGTCCTTTCATGACCTTTACAGTGGCTCTACATGTACCACCATGTTGTGTTTCCATCAGATACTGAAACAGAGCATTTGATCCCATCCATCTTCATAAATATTATCTGGTTTCTATTTTTATCCTAATAATAAATCCCCAAAAAAATTCCATTTATACATATTCACTCTTAGTTTGTTTTATTCCATCCATTCTACATGTTTTTTTTAGGGAATGAGGGATATATATCAGGTTTCTGATTATTATCATGGATAATATGTGGGAAATTGATGTTTCTTTACCCAATTTCTCCCTTTGATCCCAAAAAAACTAATATTAATTAATATATTCTTCATTTTTACTGATATTTTATATAGATTCATAGTTAAATGCTTATGGATAAGGAAATGACATATTAGACGATCTAAAAATGACTCTATTCGTCATAACTACATTTCAGTCAAGAAAACTAGATCTATAAATGAATTCATTTCTATTAATGTAATGTTTATAACAATTTATTATTTGTGTGTAGGTTTGAGTCTATCCAATATTGCACTATTCTAACTCCTCGTGATGTGGTTCATCATCTTAACCCAGTTATGCATGATTAGCCTCCTCGTATAGAATAACTAGTTTATCTTCATTTTCATTGAACAATGTATTTCTGTCCTGATTTTCAATGTAATAATTTATTTCATAGGGATTGTTTACTATATATCATGTATGAAAAATGTGATCGAATGATTTTTTATATTTTTTTCTTTTATTTATTCACTTATTTTCCAATTTCAAAATCCAAAATAATGATCATTGTATTGAAAATTCATCAGTGTGTTAAAATAAACAATAGTCATGTTTATTTTAAACGATCTCATTTGAATCAATGGGTATTAATAGATCATATGGAAATTCCATAAAACACTACCCCAAATGACCATTATTAGTTAAATCTATTTCATGAAGAATATGATCTATGAAATTCATTATAGATACATTTAATAGGAAATATGATTTTAAATTGTAGGGAATAAATATAAGTAATCTTCTTGAAGAATATAAAATGGTAGAATATTTCAGAGGTCCTAAAAGGGAAAACCCCACCCAACAAACTAATAATAAATACATAATGACCTATTTTTATATCTATTAATATGTACTTATTATAGTCTATAGGTTCTGAATTTATAATTTTTAAATAAATTTCATTGAGAATATTCTTATATGTACTCTACAGCTGGAATATGATTTAAACTTCAAGCCTTATACATAACTATGTATCGTATTTGTTTATTTTTAAGAAAATATTATTATATAAATTAAAAAATATCTATAAAACCATGGTAATCACCCATACATATGAATTTATTAAATAAGTTATTTTTTATTTAGTTGTTGAATTATGGGATGAGGACCTAGGAATTATACTATTAACATAATTAGATAATAAATTTAAATAAACTAATTACTCTATAATTTATGTAAAAAGAAATATTACACTAAAAGGGGAGAACTAAAAATTATTATATAAATATCATTAAAAAATAATGTGTTAATGTTGAAGGTGAGGGTTTAATTTAAGGGGGTAGAGTTGAGTCTGAGGGTATAATGAGGGAGTGAAAGAAATTGAGGAAAACATTGGTAAAATAAAATAAAAAATTAATAACGCTATTTTAATGTATAAAACCATATTATATAAAGATAAAATAGCTTCATAAAGTTACTATAATGAAAACTTTTATGAAAATTCATTTGCAGTAAATCAAGAAATTTAGATTGTTGATGTGTCAATTTTCAATGACCATTTCACCTCAAAGGAGTGGATATAGGATACAAATTTCTCCTTCAACATGACTTCCATGAGATAATAATTAATATAATTTTGTGACTTTGAGACAAGTTAGATGTTATTTGTATATAATAAGAAATTTGTAACTATGAGTTTATGTTTAGTTTTAGTAAAACATCAGGATAGTACTACCAAAACTATTGATGATGTTATATTAGTACATGAGTTCAAAAAAACACATTTAATCATGATTCTTCAATTAGAAAAGTTATAAATTTCATTTATTCTTTGTTATAAATAAAATATCTTATATATACCTTGTTTTCAAGATGAATAATCAATTAAATTGTCTATATTTGGTAATTGGTAAAATTCATATGAAATAATTGATTGTCTCTACTGTTTATGGTTTAGATAATACCACTATTTGGAATTGGAGTCTTGGGAACATGAATAGAAAGGCCCATGAATATTATAGGAATCAGGTGATATAAGGTGATGTCACACCAATTAGACATCAATTAATATAGATTAAATTTAAGGGAAATCTAGATGGCTGTAATTTAATAACTGAATAAACAAGTCCAAATTCAATCTTTCATGTGTTCACATTGATCTTTGTGGTTAATGCTTTACCTCATCTAATAGTTTGGTATATAACATTATTATGTTTATTAATAGATAATTTATAATGGTATAGATTAATAATTCATAACACATGTATGATATTGTTCTGATTTCCAAGAACTAGAATGATTTTGTTGAAAATTAATCATGTATGAAGCATAAGAATAATGGGGCTCATAATTATTTTGTGTACATATCCAATGAATTCATTTAATTCTAAAAATATGAAGGTGTAAAATAACCAAAAAAATATTATAGAATCCCCATAGTAGAATAGTTTTGTAGAGAGACAGATTAAGACTTTCTTAGAAATGTTGTGATTCATGTTGTCTTATTTCAATTTACATATGTAAATCTAGGAAACGTATGTCACGATGATAGTGTAATTTATTAATCATTTCACATATTGTAATAATGAATTTTTGTATTATAATGAAATTTGGAATGTCATAACCCAATTATTTCACCCATTTTGATTTATTGATCCACAACTTATGCATAGAGAAAAAAATATAAGCTTTATCATAGGACCATAATTTTTATATTTTTTGGTTATCTAGAGGGTGTTATGTGTTACATGTAATAGATAAAAAACCGGTAATTTCAAAAACATGGAATGTTTAGTGATGTTGTGTTCTAGGATTTTGGATTTTTAAAGGTGAATATTATTTGGAATAGTGTTTCTAATTACATGACTATATTTTATAGTGAGGAACCAACTACACCCATAACACTTAGTGTTGAAGTCCCCAAAGAGAAAATATAATAATGTAAACCTATTGTTATCTCCAATAAACTCTATCTTAAGAATAACAGTGATCTTGATTCTGATTCATACAAAAAATTTCATTTTTATTACAAAAATAATTTACTTTATTATGTAACATCCAAATATTTTACATCATTTTATCATTATAACAAAATCTTATAGAATGTGTTGCACACAACACCATATTTGAAATAAACATGACCAACTAATATGATACATTAATAAGATATACATTCAAATATTAGAAAATAAAATTGTTAAAAAAATAATTTATTTTATATTTAATGTGGTTTATTTCATCCAAAATATATTATAGGTATATGATAGAATAAACCCCATTTTACACATTAAAAAGCTATTTTTTAAAATGATTTTTTAACTCCTTTTGATAATGAAGTTTTTTTGAATATAATCTTGAAAATTTATAAAGTCTATTTTAAAATATAAACTTCTTATTAAAATAATTAATATCATAATTTACATGGGTTTGATATTTGGAACTTTTTGATAATTTTCATGTTTTGAGTAATGATGATAAAAATTGATCTTTAATTGAAAAAAAATATATAAAAATTTTATATGGTTAAATGATATTTTTATTTTGTTTTTATGTTTTATTAATTTAGAATTGTATCATTCAAAATAAATTAAGTCATTCCAATCAATTTCAAAACAAATTTAGAAACAAATACATTTTAATCTACTGAATTTTTTTCGCTTTAGAAAACTATTTTCACATTCTGTCCATGAGAATAATTTGATATTAATTAATAAAACACCCATGTTATTTATAATTAAATATTAATTCTGTATTATGTATTAGTGGGTCCAGATTATTTAAATAATTTTCTTTTATTTTTGGTAATTATGAATAGAAAATTTACAATTATTCATTCACAATTTTAATGGTAAATCGAGTAATTATTGGTAACAAATGTTCATTTTATAAAATAACTCAAAAATATTTACAAAATATTATTATTTGGGTTATTATTTACAAAAATAATAATTTTTCTAAGAGTATAACCCATATTCGACACTTTTATGAGAGTACGATATTTATTAAATTTTATTTATAACAAATATAAAGATATCTTACTCATATTTTTAATAATGATATCATTTTTAATATATGGTTATATAGAAGATAAATCTGACTATAAATAGTCATTTGAATCATAATATAATTATATTAACCATGGTAATTCTTTTTTATCATTAAAAAAATAAAGAATTACCGTAATGTCTTATACAATGATGATGTGTTAATTTCAGAAATAACTGATATATAAAATAAATGATATTCAAAATATGAAAATAAATTTAATTTGAGAAATATTATATCATGCATGAATTCTACATTCCAAAATGAATATATACTGATACTTTATATGTTTTGGTACAAATATACCATGTTTTATTAAATACAATGTAATGAATAGTCTTAAAATTATCATTAATGTTACCTTAAAATAAATACTACTCCTAAATGATTTAAAATTCACAAAACACATATATTCGGTCAAATTATTTGGATTGAGGTAAAACAATTAATAAATGAACCATTTTTTTTTATTTTTTATTTTTATACTAACTTTATCCACATTAAATGACTACTAATACATGTTTCCGATGTAACTGTTAAAGGTTTTAAATAAGGATTAAAGAAAATATATTTGTATGAATACGAATTAAACATGTCAAAAAATTATTATTTTAGATTATTTTGACCAATAATAATATTAAAATTTATATAAATTACTTTTGAGGCATTTTTAAATGAAATTAAATTTCTATTATTTAAATATTTTAAGAGTTTGCAAAAGTTCACGTCACCTCAATTATAATAGGGAACCTAATCCATCACATTTTCAAAAACCATTATGCCATATATCTCAATTAAATATTTAATATTTATCCTCCCATCGTCATTAGATAATTTTTATATATCATGGTATTACTAAAAGGCCAACTGTAGATCTCTTAAAAAGGTGTCTAAAGGAAGCCCACCAATGAAGAGGTAATCATTTTTACCAATTAATTCTTGTTTATTTATTATTATAATTTATATTATTGGGTTTTTTCAATTATAATATAAGTTATAAAATATAATATATATGATAATATTTGATTATGATTACTGTAAAACCATTTCCACCTTTTATCCATCAAATTAAAAATCAATACATTGCGTGTGTGTACATACAACTTACTGTCGCCATGCTGTGGTGTAATTTGTTTTTCAGTACAACTTTATTTTGATGGGTATTATGATGGATATAATGGATATAAATAAAATATATGAGATGATATTAAATATGAATAATTAATATACCATCCAATTCTTTACTCATTCACCATTAATGGAATGGTATTGTCGCTTGTGCCTACATACGACCTACTACCTCAATGACATGATGTGATCTATTTTACTTGTTAACCATTCAAATAATTATTATAAAAATGAATTAAATAAACTAAAAAAATTTATGTTCTTTATATAATTCTGTAGATGAATTTAATTTTTCATATTCTTACGAAACAAGACATACATTATAAGACATGCATAAAAAAATGAAATAGTTAACACCTAAAGGAAGAGTAATAACAAAATATTATTAACAAAATTATATAAAATGATCATATATGATATCATAAATACTGATATGGTTATGGAATAAATTAAAAAAAATGATTTATTCCAGTATACATGATTTTAATACACATTCAACTAATTAATGTGAAAGTTAATGGTTAACATCTCAATCCAAATATCATACAGTATTGATTATTTGTATGTATCTTCTGGGGAATATTTATCATCCACATCAATGACTTAGAAATTTTTTTTCCAAAATATTAATACAATTGTCCTAAAAAATTTAAATTCTTTCTAACCATGTTTTAATTTTTATAAAATATTTTCAATGTAAAAGTTTTATCTTTTTTGAAATGGGATACATTTTTAATCTTTTACAATAATACCGAAGGAATGTTTTTTATTATATGGAATGAGAGAATTTTAATTCCTTCCTAAAACCTCAATATATTAAATCATACATAAAATGTATGTAATATTATTTTAACTGAATAGGTTATATTTTAAAATGGTGTTTCCTTTTAAATAAATAATTTTAGAGTAAAAAAATTTATTTATCTCACTAAACTTTTAATGATTTTATTGTTTTATATTAACCTATTTTAACATAAATTGTTGGATATTATTATTGATTGTGGTTGATATATTTTTAGAACATAATTAATATTTTTTTTGAATGGTTCATGATAACATTACACGAGTATGTGTGTTTTTTATTCCATTCATTCTTTATGGTTGAAATATTCATATTTTGTATGCCAATTTTTCAATACGAATGTTTATGTTGTTTATGATTTCATATAAGAAATTAACTGGACATATTAAGTGAATTCAATGGATTTTTATAGACCATCAATGCCATGTTATGTCTCATTAGAGATACTAATTTGGGTATTGGTTGAAGACTTAAATATTTATATGTTGTGTCTTAGCTGAATCCTTGATGGTATGTTTATGATTTCTAGTACTATAAATTCCCTCATTATGATATTAGTTTTTGAAATACAATGTTATTATTCTATTATCGAAATATCCATGTGTTTATTTATATGATATTATTTTATTTTCATTTATTTTTCATTATAATTCTCAATATTTTGTTTAAATAGATTTTTTTCTATTATATACCTTTCCATAATGTTTGTGATTATTTATTCATAATAGATTTCACTATATGCTTAACCATATTTAGTATTTGAGCTCACTGATTTATTTTGTTTTATTTTTTTCAGGATTCCAATAAGTATATTTTGATTTATATGTAGGGTTAATGAAATTATTAATTTTTTTCTATAAGGATTTATAAGGATTTATTTTATATTTTTAATTATAACGTAAGGTACATGTTTGTAATATTATTTCTAAAATAGATTAAATGATCAGTCCTTTAGGATTGGACTATTGTCTCTATGAAAATGCAATAAATAGAAGAACTCTATCGGAGCATTGGGGTTGGGGTCAATACATTTTGTATTAATGAATAGATAGGATAAATTTTTGAAACTATTTTTAGAAAATTATAGATACCTGAATCAGAACCTTATAACAGACATTGAGAGTATTCCTAAAGAAATCATGTTTAGGATTTAGATATTAGTAATCTTAAAATATTGAATTTAATTTATGTGATTTAGTAGTTTTAAAATATTACATTATGTTTCATAATTTTGTGATATAATATAGTCTATTATAATGATTATAAATCAAACATAGTGGATATAATGAAAACAATAACATCACACATAATCCTTTTAGGGATTTTCCTCCTATAAAAAAACGATATTATAGAATGATTTGGAACTAGTGTTGAAAAATTATTACCATACAAGGACCACTAAAATAATTTATGAACATTAAAGATACAATTATGGAGAATTGAGATCCAAAAAAAATAGAGGAAGTATTTTAAATAGCTTTATGATACAATAAACTTCATCATTTAATTAGGTTACCAATAAATTTGCAGCTGAGAAATAGAAGAGTTCCTTAGAGAATATATTTACTTCTTTGGGATGTTACAAAAGTCATAAGGTTGCCATAGAAATTTATCATATCAAGGGAGATGCAGATCAATGGTATTAATTTATTAAAAACATGTTGGAGGATTATGAAATATAAAACATGTAATGGAAGTATTTTAATGAAATTTCCCTAGAAAAAGATATGAATCATGAACAACGTGAAGATATGAAGTGGAAATTCTTATTTCTATGGAAAAAATTTGAATAGAATGTTGTTACATATGATGAAAAATTTACATGTCCTAAAATGAATGATAGGCCTTACATAGAAAATCCAAAGGGAATGATCGATCGATTCATCAATGGGTTAAAACTATAACTCTGAAGGGAGCTTGTGTCCCAAAACATTGCAAACATATGATAATAAAGTCTATTGTGGTAATAATATTGATAAATAATTCTATATGTATTACGAATTTAATGTAATGAATGAAAATAATATAATAGATTTGAAATATATGGTTTAATGAAAAATTGTAAAGAATGATTTTCCTATATGTGAATATTGTGTAAAGAAACTCACCAAAACTTCCTTGAAGGGAAGTCGAGTTTGTTACATGTATGGAGAAAAAGGTCACATGACTCACGTTTTTAGGGGAATGAAAACGCTATAAATGTGAAATTACTCAACTATAAGGATATGAGACACTACATAATTGAATTCCCAATGGTTTACATAAAAATCGCTTAGAAAATGATAATGGATCAAGGAATACCTTATGATATTAATATAAATGATGTAAAATAATTAATGTATTTATGTTTTTGGATTTATGAATTATGTAATGATATTATAGTTATATAAATCATGATATTAAAATGTTTTTTACTAAAATAATTTTTCTTTATGATTTTAGAAGCATGAATGTAATAATTAACATTTTTAAATTGATTATTGTAGTTAAATTCTATGTATGTGAATATATGAGTTACATTCTGTTGTTTAAGGAATATAATGTTAATTTGAATTTGTAAATGTAGTACCCTTCTATCTAAATTTTTAGTTCTCGATATTTTGGAATTTTCCTAAAGATAAATATTTATTAAGTGTTTTAGGTTGAACATTGGATGACAAATAAAGATTATGGTGTTTATAAATAATGGATCACTTTTCCAAATCATATATGTTTTGTAAAATAGTTGAGAGAGAAGGAAAACATTTTAAATATATATGGATAATAATTGAATTTTGGTGTTTCAAGCCTAATGGAAATTCCTTTTTTTTATATTTATTTTTTTTCATTATGGGATGAAATTAATATGTACGTTGTCCCTGATTTTCCATGTACTCCACTAAAGAATAATGCAATATTATAATAAAAAATAAAATGCGTGATATACAATTGGAGGACAATTTTTTTTAATATTCAATATATTATTTTTATTAATAAAAACATTTAAGGATTATAATAATATAGTTTTAGAAAAAGGATAACACGTAGGATGGGGGACAACCCATCACATATGGAAAGGCAGCTAGACAAGAACCCATATATGAAGGGTCATAAGGGTTAATCACTAATCATTGCTCAATGTGATTTTTTTTACTATAAAATAGTTTTCATTATCTTAATTTTATTAAATATTAATCATAAGTACATTTTCTAAACCCATTAACGATAAAGATAAATCATATAATTTTGTGTTTTATTATTTCTTATTGAGAAAGATGAGTTTTTGGTGGATATTGTTTAGTGGATAAAACTATTCCTATCAAGTAAATATGTATCATTATAAAATAAAAATAACCCTTCCACTATAATAAAATGATTTTAGACCAAACAAATTATCCGTTTAATATTTTTTTAGAAATTAATAGTCATTCAACTGCTAAATTTTTATAGTTTTTTAGTTGTTAACATTCTCCTAGCCATGTTCTCTATCACTCTCCATCAAAAAATGATAGTTAGTTTTATCTTCCATGTCAATGTTTTCTGATAGATAACACAAGATTGTGTTATCTCAAGTGGATTTTTAAATATCTTTCAATATTTTAAATAGGATGTTTCATTAACCCTATTTCATATATGGGTTTCCTAAATAGGAATGTTCATGTTTCAACTTTGTATTTTGAAAGTAAATTTTCAAATTGTGAGGATTCAATTTATTGATGTTGGTGATATTGTAACTCCTGATTATTTATCTATGTTATCTTTTTAAGAAAATTTAATATATTTTCTTCCACACAACATTTAATTAGAACACATGACCATATATTAATAGGTAAATTTTATAGCAAATCCACTAATATAGACGAAATTAATACTATTAACCACATTATAAAATTTTAATATATAAGGTTTTGACATTAATCTAATATATTTTATAGGCATAATACAATATATAATCAGATTTTACTCATTAAATGTTTAGATTTTTAAAATGTGATTTTTACCACCTTTTGATGGAGCACATATTTTAAATCTAGTTTATAACACATTAATAGATTTTATTTGAAAATATTATATTTTTATTTGAAATCATAATATCATAATTTACTTTGTTATAATTTTAGGTACTTTTCTTACATGTTTAATGTTAGGATGAATAATTGAAAAATATTCCATTTTAATGGAAAATATCTTTTTTGTCAAAATCATTTATCAGGTCAAATAATATTATTAATTTTTTAAAGAATAATTATATTTGTTTTGTGATATTTTATCAAATTTGATTTATTTTGATCAATGTCATATTCAATTTGGATATGAAAACATTGAAATATTTTATATTTTTTCTATTAAAAATCATGTTCTCTCATTCAGTTAATGTGATTATTTAAAAATTAAATACTATAGATTATATAATTTTAAATTTAGAAAAATGGATTCCATAATTATAATAATATGGTCTTAATTTCATAAATATTTATTATTATTATTTTTGGGTATTAGGAATAATAATTTTACTATTTTTTAATAAAATAGTTAAATGTAAATCAACTGATTAAAGTTAATAATAAAATTATAAATATAATAAAATTACCCTATATGTTGTACAACGTTCATTGTATGAGTTTTTCAGACCAAAATCTTCATTGGGATAAGATAATTTCTTTTTTAAGCTCCACAGAGTAGAGTACCACTTTTATTATATTTTAATAATGAAAAATTAAAGATGTCATACTTATATTATTAATAACAATATACTATTTAATATTATGTCATAAATAAGATAAAATATACTATAATAATTTATTTTAATGAAAAAATATTTTTTTTCATCATGATAACTTATTTATGATTTTTATGAAATAAATAATTTTTTAATGGATTAAACAATGAAGATGCAGTAATTATTTAATGATGAGAAATATCAAACAAACAATAGTAATAATATTAAAGTAAATTTAATTTTAGATACATAATTTCATCCATGAATTTTATAGATAACATTTAAATGATTTTTATGTTTTTTAAGAGTTGGTTTTAAGATATATTGTTTTATTGAACATTTTAAAAGTTAATGTAATTAATTTTATCAAAATTGATAATAATGTTATTTTAAAATAAATAATATTTTATTAAATGACATAACATTAAAAAAAATTTATCCAAATTATTAGGATGAAGTTAAATAATTCATCAATGAAGCATTTATGGTTCTTTTAGGATTTAATAATATCTATATTATCATTCAAATAGTAAAATTACACATCATAACAATAAGATTTATTGGGGTTTAAAAGGGTTAAAACCTAAAGAAAATAGTATGAATGTGATCAAGAATTTTATAAATTTGTTGAGATAAGATAATTTTGACTTATATGCGTCTTCACATATTCATGTTTTAGTTTTTACCCCTTTTTAGTTGAAAAATAATTTATATTCATTTAAATTTTTGATAGTTTCCAAAAGTTCCCCTACCCTAAATTATAAAAGGTAACCTTCTTACTAAAATATTCACAACCCATTAAGCCTTATATATTAACACAAACCTTCTTACTAAAATATTCAAAACCCATTAAGACTTATATATTAACACAACCATAACATTTATCATATAAAAATACTTATACATATTATATATATACTATTTTTGAAAAAGGAAAACCTTGTATCCCTAAAGAAGAGTTGTAACGGAACTCTGCAAAAGAATATAGAATCGTTTTACCAATTCATTCATGTTCATTTCTCATTAAACATTTTATTCTTGTATATTATTCATTATAAAGTAAAAAAATCCAGATTCATAATTATTATGATATTTAATTAATAATTTTTGAATACCATATTCCACATTTTATCTGTTCTAAAAAAAGACAGCACCGCATATGCGTACATATGACTTATCATCTCCACATCATGGTGAATATTTTTTCAGAAACTATTTATTTGGATTGGTATAATCATATATATTTGATATATATATATATATATATTAAATATTACTTGATATTAATTCTTTATAATTGATATACCATCCAATTCTATACCCATTCACCATTAAGGGAATTGTATAATCACTTATGCGTACATACAACCTGCCATCGCCACGACACAATGTAATTAATATTTTATTTTAACCAATCAATAATGATTATAAAAATTTATATAATGAGTAAACATACTATTTATGAGAATAATATCATTATATGGAGTAATTTAATTTATTCTGTGTATAAGAATTATGACTTACATGACATGGAAGGCATAATGATATGAAACAGTTAACACCCAAAACAATGGATATAATGAAATATTATTAACAAAATGATATAACAGGATCATAAATGATATCATAAAAATGGGTATGATTATGTTTAAAGTTATTCAGAATCAATAATATATAATACCATTGTTTTATGCTTGATATACCTAATGAAATTGCAAGGAAAGGGTTAATTTCACAATCTCATTATTATTTGGGATTTTTTATACATTAGTAACTTCTAAGAAATATTTATCATCCATTTCCATGTATCATAAAAATAAATTTAAAATTATTTTTAATATTATCCTAAAAATATAAATGTCTTTTTATCAAATATAAAATTTTTATTAAATGGTTTTAATGGAATATTTTTTTCATTTCCCAAACAATATACTTTATGACTGTATTGGAAAAAAATACGAAAGATGTGTTTTTCAAAAAATCTACAGAATGATTGGATATTTACACCATAATCCCACATTAATGTCTTTATGTTCAATTTCTATATTTTTAATAATATTTTTATGTGAAAAAATTTTATTTTAAAATTGTCTGGCCCTTAAAGATCTAATTTCAAAGAAAAAAGTGTATTCCCATCATGTAGTTTCTCACAATTTAATACAAGTATTATAATATATGAAAACACCATTTCATAAATATTATTAGTGATTGAGTTTGATATATTATGATACTATATACAACATTTTATTTATGTTTTAACGATCATTTTACTATGGATGTTCATTTTTGATAGAATTCATGGTCTATCATAAATGTATGGTTATTTAGAATTTTGGTTTGTTAATACATATGGTTATGATTTGTTTGTTTTTTTATTAAGAATCAAATGGACTTATTATGTGATATGTGGGATCTATAATATCCCCTCAACACATCATTAGATCTCATGGGACCAACTAGTTTGGGTATTGAATGTGGCCTTACCCATTTAGGTATTCTGTCCTGGTCGAAGCCTTGATAATATGTTTAAGATATCATACATTATTCATTACCTCATTTTGATATTAGTTATTTAAATTCCACGTGATTATTCTAATACTATAACATCCAAGTGATTATTAATATGAAATTATTTTATTTTTTATTTAACTCATATTGTGCCTATGATTTTGTATAAATGGATTTAGTTTCAATTATATTACTTTCCCCAATGTTTATGATTATTTATTCATAATTGATTGTGTTTTATTATTACCCATACTGTGCATACAATATAACACCCCAAGGTTCCACTGTACACTTCTCTTTGAATAATACAATAGCGTGTGTTGTACGCAACTTTGAGTTCTAACACACACCCCATACAATCAAAGTAGCCGTTATGAATAGTAATACCTACTTTTTTAAATTTTTTAAATTTTATCTTTCAAAATTGAGTTCATTTTTGGATTCAGAATATCGAATTTAGCCTAGGGTAAAATTTTGGAACTTTTCAGATAACTTTTAAATATTGATGAATAGTAAAAATTACTAAATTTTAATTAAAAACAGCTTTTTAAATCAAAATATTAAATAGTGATAAATTATACTATTGAGTGATTTTGAAGAATAATTAGAATATAATTTTACCACTTTATCCAATGGTGGTCATTAGAATTAATTTCATTTTGAAATTGGACATAAACAATTGTCAATATTTTGATTGATGTTGTTTCTTAAAAACACGCTATATTTTTTTTACAGTAGGAATTAATTATAAAATTAATTAATGAAACTTATATGTTTGGAATTTTGTAAAAGATACATCATTTTTTAATTCAGAATATCATTTATAGCTTAGGGTCAATTTTCGATATTTTTCTTAAAAACTTTAATTTTTGATGAATAGTGAAACCACTAAGTGGTAGTTAAAAAAATGATTTTTCATTTAAATGAAATTTTACCACTTCTATGATTTAATTATAAAAAATCTGACATAAATGGTTGTCATTAATAATTAAAATGTGGTTCAATGGGATTAAAATAATTTTTTTGGTGAATAGTAACTTTTAAGTTTTCTTAATCGCTATTAAAGGTAATTAGTGAAATTTAAGGTAAAAATGATATTATAAAAATATAAAAATATCTTGACACTTGTCCTACCCTTACTGGATGATTAAATTCCGACCAAGAAAATCCATTGGTCAACTTGGGGACCCCATGGAGCCACTTGGGTAAGAAAATGACATTAATAACTTTTTATTTAATGTAAAAATAAAATTATCACAAATATGTGTTTTTTTACTAAAACAATTATTACATGGGGTTATATAATTTAAAATTTTGACTTTAAATATTAATTGGAAATATAAAACTCTTTTCTACATCATGGTAAATTTTTTATAATTTTTAGACATTAAATAAATAAATAAAAATTCACACCATGATGATGCAGCAATTACCTCATTGATTAATGATTTAAATAAAATGAAATGATAATGTAAAATAAAAGACATAAACTTGTAAAAAACCTATTATATGAGTATATTTAGAACCCTTATAACCTTATCGTCAAAATATATAATTTTGGGACCTTTGAAATCCGAAAATCATATCATAATAATGTAAGATTTCATGACTTTCCAGGAGTGCCCCTCCTCTCCTCTTATAAATGGCCCCCCACCTCTACCACCTTATTCATGCCATCAAATCCATTTGTCTTGGAAAAACTGTTCCAAAATACTCTCTCAACTTCCCTATATTACTCCTACAACCCTCACTTTGGGCAAAAGACTTCCCAAGTAAGCCTTTGGCTCAAATAAAAAAGAGTTACCCGATTTTAAGGTAATGTCTTCCCTTATGTTATTTTGTTTTATTTTTCTTGTCCAACCACTTAAAATATTTTTATTACTTTATTTTGTAACAAAAATAGTATCTACAATATATTAGGATGTTTTAATGAGAATTATTTTTATTACACTTACACATACCTTCGTCTAATGGTTAAAGAACATACCATTTCTGTGGGTGGCGAATTACTATCTCATGAAACGATGATTGTTCAATATTATTTTAACACCTCTCATGGTGGCCATTATGATGAAAATATTTTCATATATGATATTTATATTATGTTTCTATTTTCCTAATGCTTCTGCATTTCTCATTTATGACATACCTTTAGGATTTTCATTTTGGGTAAATGCGATAATTTCATTTTAGGAAGTGCGGACTACCGCCCCCTCAAAATGATTTGAATCATTAACTCCATATGTGGGACGTATAAAAGATGGATTAAAGGATAATATATATGATATTATACTAGAATTATAATACACCTTTATATCATTATGATTTCATTCAATTAAATTCTAAATATAAATGAAAGTAGCGTTCATGCGTACGTACGGCTTACCGTCTCTATGAACAGTGCATTTCATTTCTTACATCTAAATGTTAAGTAATATTATGAATGAATGTATATACTAGATATATATGATATATATGATATCTATATCATATATATGATTCTGTATATAATGGGTATTTTACCACATGAACAACTTGTAATTATAAGAAGTTTATTTTTGACTCAAGTACCAAAGATCGACAAAATGACCATTATTAACTTAAATAATTACATAATATTAATAACATGGTAATAAGTGATATAAAAGGAATAATGAACTTGAAAAAGGTTCGTACGCAAGTAGAAATTAAGTCATGTTTATTATTCAGGAGGTTAAAGTACTATCGAGTCATGTCTGACACGAGGTAAGGGAACTTCTTAACCCAATTTCCGTTCGTTGGATTAATCTCCTACTTTCAAATTATGTCATGATATTATTATGTACTATCTTGTATTCGTTAAAAATTTATGTGTACTTATAGTGAATACAAATAATAGATCTATTTTATTTAAAAAACAATTTTTTTAAGGGACTTCGTCTCAATCTCCATTCATTGAGGCATATTTTCTTTTATACACAAATTTATTTTATACTTTGTATAAAACTCTTTGACTTTTGTGTTTATTCAAAAGAAATATTATTATATGAGGCGTTTTACAAAATGACCAAAAGGAATGTTTTTCTTGTCGTACATATGCGGCGACAACGACTTCTCCGTCGTTGTGGCCATTATTTGAGTTTCGGCTTCCTTTACAAGCCATAACTTTTCTTAAATGAAAATTAAATATCATGTTTTAATTTTCTATTATTTTGGTATTGAAAACAGTTTTGATAATGTTTTATTATTTTAATGTGTTTTATTGATATCTTGTGATTGAAATGTGGAAATGTTATTTTACCTTATGCATTTTTTATGAGGTATGATTATTTTATGATTTATGATTTGTTTAAACCTGTTCATATGAGGAATTAATTGGACTTAATACATGATGGGTGAAGCTTGTTATTGCTCCTCGATGCATCGGTAGGTCTCATGAGACAAACTAGTGTCTTGACATGAGGCCTTGACAAAATATTATTTGTAGTATTGGTACAAGGCCTTGGATATGTGGTTATGATACTCTGACATTATGCATTCCATCCTTATGAAATTGGATATTGATATTTCATGTGATTATTCGACTAGTAGAATATCCATGTGAATAAGTAATTGGAATTGTTTAATTTTATTTTTTCCATATTATGTTGATTTTCATGATTAAAAGACTTTTGTTTCAGTTATACATTTCCTTAAATGTTTATGTGTATTTATGAATGATTATGCTATATTTTTATCCTTACTCAGCATCTATGCTCACCCCATTCAATGTTTTATTTTTCCTAGGATGTGAAGAAATATTTTATGACTGACCTGCAGGGATAGTCTGAAGGGGATATGAGTGTATACTATGAAGACTATATTATTGTAGTTTTTCACTTTATGATGTAATGTAACATTTATGAATGTATCTAGTTTTTCCAAGGCTACTAAACTAATCGTCCTTTCAAGACATGATCATTGTGATCATGAAAATGATACATAATAATGCACCGAATCTGAGTAACTGGGGTTGGGGCATTATAGTTAGTATCAGAGGAAGTTTAGTACTAACCTTGGAATCTAGATTTAGATAAACTCTGGTTAGAGAACATAGACCAAAGATAGATTTTGGGGATTAGTATAGAATAACTTCCTAAAATTTTGGTATTATAGAGATTTTTTGTGTTTTCTAAGCAATACATCCTTGTCTGGATACGAGAAGGTAGAGGCGGCTCGGGCACAGATGTACCTTGGGGTGAAACCCGAAAACACCACTTTGAACTCGACTCGAACGTGAACTGGTGCACGACAACGGGCCTTGCTGCACACCTGGTTACGACACTCCCAGGGGATATGCTTAGGAT
This sequence comes from Viscum album, assembly GCA_963277665.1. Lineage (NCBI taxonomy): Eukaryota > Viridiplantae > Streptophyta > Magnoliopsida > Santalales > Viscaceae > Viscum > Viscum album. Next base: position 1,685,636,584 of record OY728163.1, on the reverse strand, counting down.
AATTCTCATTTTCTTTACAAACTATTATGAAGGGTTTATGAGTATATACTTCCTCAAAGAAAACATTTTTATTATTATAGTTCAATTTATGTTAATTTTTTTACATGTATGGAATTATGTATTTTGATTCCTAAACTAATCTAGTTTATTCCACTGTTTAGAAATGGATCCTAGTGAGAGGAATGGAAACTGTATCAATGTACGGACTCCATGTAGGGATTTCCCTCCTTCTAAAGATAATTATTATGGAGCTGGAGATACAACTGGTGGTGATCAACTAATCACCATACTAGGACAACTCACTCAGGTTATTAATAATAACCTTACTAGTATGGAGCGCTATGATCCGCAACGTGGAGGATCAATGTCTGACGGCTTCATGAGGCAAAAAACAACAACATCTATTGGGGGTACAAATACATTAGTAGCTGAGCAATGGATAAAATCCTTAGAGAAAATATTCCATGCTGTAGGGAGTAGCGAAAAGGAGAAGGTTGTCATTGAATTTTACCACCTCACTAGAGATGCCGATCCATTGTGGTCGATAATTGAAAACACAAAGGAAGATGAATAAGTATCAAGTTTGGAATGGAGGGAGTTTAAGGAAATTTTCATAGAAAAATACTTTCCACATGACCATCAAGCAAATATGGAAAGGAAATTTCTGAGTCTAAGGCAGAAGGAGGATGGGAATGTCACAAAGTATGAGGCTAACTTTACAAGGTTAGGGAGGCATGCTCTAGATTATATACGTAACCCATGAAGTAATATTGATCATTTCTTTGATGGCTTAAAACCATTTCTCTATCGAGAATTAGTCTCACAAACCTTCTCATCGTACGAAGATATTGTCTCGTGTGCTTTTAAGACGGAAAATGAATTCTCTATGTCCTATGACTTTAAAGCTAAGCAAGATAAGAAGAGATCTTCTTATCAATTTAGAAATGGAAATAAGGGTAAGAAGGGAAATGTTTAATATTAGTCCTGCATTAAATGTTGATGAAACACCCCGGTACTTACTTAAAGGGAATGGGAGTCTATTACAAGTGCGGCGAAAAATGCCACCAAGATCATGATTGCAAGGGAAGGAGAGTTGTTGTCAATGTGGAATTCTATAATTGTAGAGAGATGGGACATTATGAAAAACAATTTCTTAAGCATCAGGGGAACTTACCTCAGAAGAGGCCAAGGGATCAAGGACAAGCATATGCTATAACTACTACTAAGGTTGTAGCTCTGAAAGAGGTGATGGCAGGTAATTTAATGGTTTCCTCAAGTTTAACAAATGCATTATTTGATTATGGATCATCTCATTGTTTCATATCGTCCAGTATTCTATGAAAATTAGATATTTCCCATTTGATTTAGCAAGAGAATTGTTAGTCAAAACTCCTAAGGTAAGTATCATCGCAACAAATTTTTGTGAATCAGTCCCTATTAGAGAACATAAATGTTCTTTTTCTACTGATCTCATTGTCACACCTATGATTTAGTATGATATAATCCTCAGTATGGATTGGCTTTCAGACTATGATGCAATGATTTATTGTATGAAGTAGGAGGTTATGATTTTTGATGATGATGATAAGGAAAGCCTTATCTTTAGAGCAGAATCGTCACCACCTAATTCTAATTTATATCTACCCCCAGTAGCTCAACTCAATTCAATTATTAGGGAGGAAGATAATGAAATGACTGAGGGTGAGGAAATAAATGTTCAAAAAGGGGATGTACCTATTGTGAAAGAATATGTAGATGTGTTTTCAGAAGATTTACATGTACATCCTCCAGAACGAGAATTTGAGTTTTCTATTGATTTAATTCCAAGATCAAGGACTATATCAAAGACCCCTTATAGAATGGCCACTCTGGAATTAGTTGAACTAAATAAACAACAAGAGTAATTGAGTAAAAAGGGATTTATTCTCTCTACTGTTTATCCATGGGGAACCCCTTTCCTTTTTGATAAGAAGAAAGATGGATCTATGAGGTTGTGCATTGACTACAGGGAGATCAATGCTATAACAACAAAGAACAAGTATCCCCTACCTCATATTGATGATTTATTTTACCAACTACATGGAGATAAATACTTTTCAAAGATTGAACTTTGATCTAGATACCATCAGTTATGTGTGAATAAGGAAGACATTCCGAAGACAGCATTTCGAACAAGGTACGTGCATTATGTGTTTACAGTGATTCCTTTTGGATTGACTAATGAACCCTCTACATTCATGGATATAATGAATATAGTTTTCAAGGAAAATCTTAATGATTTTGTGGTGGTATTTATTGATGATATCTTGGTATACTCTAAAATCTACGAAGATCATGAAAATTACTTGCGCATTATCTTGAAGACTCTTAGAAGGCATGAATTATATGGGATGTTTAGAAAGAGTGAATTCTGGATTTAGGAGATTTCATTTCATGGCCATATTGTCTCTAAGGATGGAATTTCTGTTGATCCCTCTAAGACCAAGGAATTCCACAAATGGCCAGCACCGACGATTATAACTGAGGAACGTAGTTTTATTGGTTTGGCAGGTTATTATCGACGTTTTTTCCTGAATTTTGCCCAATTGGCCAACCCATTAATGAAGCTCACATGTTAAGGGGTTAAATTTGTCTGGAAAAAAGGCTGTGAAGAATGTTTTGAATAACTGAAGAGAAAATTAGTCAATGATCCTATATTTACTCTACCATCGAGGAATAATGGGTTTTTTATTTATAGTGATGCATAAATGAAAGGACAAGGATGTGTCCTTATGGAGAATGATAGGGTTATTGACTATGCATCACAACAACAAAAAATTCATGAGCAGAACTATCCTACTCATGATCTCGAGTTAGCTGCTGTAATATTTTCCTTGAAGATATGGAGACCTTATCTCTATGGTGAAAAATGTGAGATATATACCGATCACATGAGTTTGAAATATATTCTCTCATAAAAATAACTCAACATGAGGAAAAGGTGATGGATTGAACTACTCATGGATTATGATTTCATGATACACTACCACCCGGGGAAGGAAAATAAGGTTGCAGACACATTGTGTAGAAAAGTTCATGGAGTTTGGAACATGATGAGAGTGGAATGTGATCCTATTTTCATGGATCAAGTAAAGATGGATATGAGAATCACCATGGAGGGTGAAACTTCAAAAAAATTTCAAATGGTTGCCAAATCATCTTTACTAGAAAGGATAAAGTGTTCTTAGGCCAATGATGAAGTGTTGAAAAAGAAGTTTAAAGCTGTGAATGATGGGTTATTGAGTGACTTTGTGTATGAAGATGTAATTTTGCAATTTTGGAGGAGACTTTGTGTTCCTGATATACATGATTTAAAGTGGGAATTATTGGATGATTCACAGAGTTCCAATTTCTCTATACACCCTGGGAGAACCAAAATGTATAGATATTTAATGGAAAATTTTTGGTGGGACTCCATGAAGAGGGAGATTGCTGATTATGTGTTATGATGTATGGTTTGTCAACAAGTGAAAGATGGAAGGAAACTACCTGGTGGAGTATTGCAACCTCTTCCCATACCTGAGTGGAAATGGGATAATATTACGATGGATTTTTTCTGGGGACTACCAAAGACTCCTAGAAGGAATGACGCAATACGTATAAGGACCCAGCCTTAAACCTTACTTAATCTTGAGTTATTACAAAATTACACATTGAGGATTTTTTCGAGTTTAGAGTTTTAGAGAATTAGATCATAAAACTTGCATTACATTCCACATATAAAAAAAGTGGTTACATAAAGATAGTATTCTTTTTTCCCATCAATGGAAACATATTTAAAATAAAACATGGATTCATTATTGACACTTCCTTGACACTATCATCATATCATGTACCTTTCCCTTGACCTGTGAAAACATTTAAAAAAAACATGGGATGAGCATAAAAATCTCAGTATGGGTTATAAAAATATGGAAAGGAAACATGAGTACATATATACATAAGAATGAAATCATACATTACCCATAAAACATAATCAATTTAACATACCTCATATAATCATGAATAAATCATAGAAATCATAACACATAAAGGTAACTTGAGGCATTCATAACATTCTTACGTAGGGAGTAACCCTCTTGGTTAAGTTTGGAATACCCATCACAGTATATTCCCTAAATCTCTTCGGAGAAACATTAACGTTTCACTCCTTCACGTTACCCAATGCATTGGAGAGCTATATCGGGCTCACCCGCCCTTAGTTTATCACAGAACCACCCGTATTCAAAATAATTCCCAAGAACCTCAACATAATCGTATCACATAAAATGTGCATAAAGGAAACCTAACATTTACACATTTCAATCACAAGTTATCAATAAAAAAATTGATATAAAAACATTATGAAAACCATTTTCAATACCAAAATAAAAGAAAAGTAAGAAATGGTATTTATTTTTATTTTTAAAAAAGGTATGGCTTGTAGTGGAAGCCGAAACTCAAATAATGGTCACGGTGGCGGAGAAGTCGTTGTCGCCGCATACGTACGACAAAAATATTCCCTTTTGTCGTTTAGTAAATTCTTCGTAAAAAAAGATTCCTTTTGAATAAACATAAAAGTCAAAGGGTTTTATACACTGTATAAAAGAAGGTTGTGTATAAAACAAAATATGTCTCAATGAAAGGAGATTGAGACGAAGTCTCATACCTCTGGTCCGACTTGACTCGGTCGTTCATTAATCACCTGAATAATAAATTGGAGTAAATTTCTACTTGATTAAGAACCTTTTTCATGTTCATTATTCATTTTATATCACTTATTTCCATGTCATGAACACTATGTAATTATTTTTGTTAATAATGGTCGTTTTAACGATCATTGGTACTTGAGTGAAAAATAAACCCTTTATAATTACAATTTGTTCATGTATCCATTATATCAAGAATGTTATTCATGATTTAGATATCATATATGTCATATATATCCAGTAAATTCATGCATTTATAATATTACATAATCATTTAGAGGTAAGAAATGAAATGCACCGTCCATGGAGACGGTAAGCCGTACGTACGCATGAACGCTACTTTCATTTCTATTTCTTATTTTACAGAATGGAATAATAATGATATAAAGGTATATTATAATTCCAGTGTAATATCATATATAATATCATAAATCCATCCTTTATACATCCCACATATGGTATTAACGAATCAAATCACTATGAGGTGGCGGTAGTCCGCACTTCCTTAAATGAAGATATCGTGTTTACCCATAATGGAAACCATAAAGGTATGCCCAAAAATGAAAAATACAGAATCTTAAGGAAAAAATAAAAATATTATATATCATATATAAATATAGTGTCATCTTAATGGCTACCATTTAAGGTGTTAAAAGAATGTTGAACAATCATCGTTTCGGGAGGCAGAAATTCGCCATCCACGGAAACATTATGTTCTTTAACCATTAGATGTAGTTGTGTGTAAGTGTAGCTAAAATAATTCTTATAAAAACATCCTAGAATATTAAAGATACTAGAGTTGTTACAAAATAAATGAATAAAAAGTTTTTAGGGGGGTGGAGAAGCAAAATAAAACAAAAGGACTCAAGTGAAGACATTACCTTAAAATCGGGTAACTCCCTTTGGTTTGAGCTCAAAGGATTCCTTGGGAAGACTTCTGCCCAAAGTGAGACTTCAAGGAGTAAGAGAGGGATGTGGAGAGACAAAATGTTTAGGTGTTGGCCGATCCACAGGCTATGGGAGTGTGGGTAAGGAGGTAGAGGTTGGGGCCTTTTATAAGATGAGAGGAGGGGCACTCTTGGAAAGTAAAGAAATGTTACATTATTTGAAAATGATTTTCGGATTCAAAAGGTACCACATTGATATAATTATAGGGTAAGGGGATAAGGGTTCTAAATCCACCCATCCAATAGGTTTTGGACATGTGTAGGTCTTAGATTTTACATTATCTTTCTATTTTATTTAAATCCTTTATTAATGAGGTAATCACTGCATCATCATGATGTCATAAATAATTTAATAAATTTAATGTCTAAAAATTATAAAAAAACTATCATGATGTAGGAAATTTTTTTAAATTTCTAATGAATATTTATAGTCCAAAAGATAATTTATGTAGACAAATTTAAAAATATTTTACATAGGTGATACATTCTTTGTCACATTTAACATTCTTTAAAAATAAAAAGATAAAATGTCACTTTCTCACCAAAGTGATTCCATGAGGCCCTCGAGATTGGCACAAGGCATCCCATGGACGGCCATGAGACAACCAGTAGCCTTAGAACACATGTTTCGGTCTTTTTGTATTATTATGATATCATTTTATTATCCTTAACTACCTGATTACTCATTAATCAAGATAATTAAAGATAATTACCGTCGTTACTATTCATAATGTCAAAAAACAAAAGAGTCTTGATTGCATAATTTGGACCTTTTTATTCCAAATATGTAATCAATTTTACCAAATTCCAGACACAGAAATTTCAATAATTGATTTAAAAATAATTCTCGTTGTCAAAACAAATAGCGGGTTTTTTTTGAAACAATATCTATGAAAAGTTTTCCATTGGTTTATGACCAATTCTAAAGTGATATTAATACTATTGACCACCATTGGATTAAATGGTAAAAATATATTCATATTACACTTTAAGACTACATCAAAGGATAATCTATCTATATAATTAAATTAAATGAAAAAGCAGTTTTGATGTAAAATGTAGTATTTTTAACTAATCATTAAAAAATGAACATTGTCAGAAAAATACCAAAAATTTATCCAATGTAAATTTCAATGTCCCAATCTTAAGGAATATGTTTATTTTGACAAATATAGATTATAAAATTGTCAAAAGATTGATTTAATAAGGGTTTTCCATCAAAAGGCAGTAAAACCATCTTTTAAGAATATTAGTGTATTCCATGCATAAGATTGTATTTATTTTCATTTGAAGCCTCTAAAACACTATCTTAATAATTAATAGACATAGATAAAAATATCTATTATTCATTACTTACGTGGGATGTTACATCCTTCCCCCCTTTTGAAAATTGCGTCCCCACAATTTATTTACTTATCGAATAAATGGGGGTACTTATCCCTCATTGCATTTTCAGATTCCCATGTTTCCTCTTCCATCATGTGGTTTTTTCCACAAAACTTTACCTGATTTATCACCTTATTTCGTAACACTTGATCCCTGTGGTCAAGAATCTGGACTGGTTGTTCCTCATAAGATAAGATCTCTTCCAGCTGAACTACCTCTGGACTCAAAACATGAGATTGATCTGGCATATACTTTCTCAACATCGAAACGTGAAAAACATTGTGTACCTGAGATAAACTCGGAGGTAAAGCCACCTAGTATGCAACTTATCCAACTCTCTCTAGAATTTCATATGGTCCAATGAAACTTGGACTCAGCTTTCCTTTCTTACCAAATCGCATCACACTTTTCCATGGTGAGACTTTGAGAAAAACTTGATCACCTACCTCAAAAGATAGATCCTTCCTCCGGTTGTATGCAGAACTCTTCTTCCTACTCTGATCTATTCTCATGTGTTTCTGAATCAGCTGAACTTTTTCTACCATCTCTTCTACCAATTCTGGTCCCATCAACTTCCCTTCACCCACTTCAACCCAAAAAGCTGGAGTTCGACACCACTTCCCATATAATGCCTGAAATGGTGCCATCTGTATACTAGAATGAAAACTGTTATTATATGAGTATTCAACCAAAGAAAGATGTTGGTCCCAACATCCCTGATAATCCATCGAACAAGCTCGTAGCATATCCTCCAAGGTCTGAATTGTTCGTTTTGACTGACCATCTAATTGAGGATGAAATGTTGTACTAAAATTTAATTCAGTACCCAACGACTTCTGAAGGCCTTTCCAAAAGTTAGAAGTGAACCTGGGATCATAGTCAGATACATTGGAGAGAGGAACTCCATATAACCTTACTATCTCTTTAATATTCAAATGGGAAAGTTAATCTAGGGAAAAATTATAAGGCCCCGGCCTTAAACATCTCTTAATATTGAATTAAATGAATAATTCACATTGAAGATCTTTTCAGGTTTAGAGTTTTAGAGAATTAGAACATAACTACTACAACTCAAATGATTACAAAGTAGACACTTCTACTATGTTTCCTTATAATAAAAAAAACTCTTAAAAAGAAACATGTCTAGTTCCATGTTTTATATAGCATGACTTTCCCTTGATCCCATCCTTGACCCTATTCCAAATTTGGTCCTGTGAAAAAAAATTCAAAAAAACTTCGGGTGAGAATAAAGAGCTCAGTAAGGGATACGCAAAGAATTAAAACTGTTAGTTTATCAAAACAACAAGTAAACCATGTATACTTTATCAAAGTAATACTTTTCACCTTTATGAAGTAGTGAAAACTCTTCACTAAATAAAAGATCATTACATACCATGTTGTAACAAAAATATTACCATAAAACCCATAAAAAATCACATAACATATAAAGGTAACTTGGGACATAAAAATACTTAAGTGGAATAACCATACGGTCGACTTCCACACATATCACTTAATGGAATAGCCATATGACCAACTTCAATACATACTTAATGAAATAGCCATAAAGCCGACTTCCATACCCAATGCATTGGAGTTTATAACGTACCCACCCATCCTGGTATTCACGACACCACCCGTCATATGGTTTATCACGTAACCACCCGTCAAATGTCCAAGTACCAATATAAAATCATAAAACCTAAAACTAATATAAAGGAATGATAAAATTTCCACATTTCAATCACAATATATCATTTAAATATATTGACATAATAGAATCCTTTATCAAAATCATTTTCAATACCAAAATACATAAAAGAGTATATGGTATTAATTTTATTTTAAAAACATTACGGCTTGTTGAGGAAGCCAAAGACCAAATAATACTCGCGGCGGTGGAGAAGGTCGTTGTCACCGCATACGTTGAAAAAAACATTCCTATTTTTCGTTTTGTAAAACGCTTCGTAGAAAAAGATTCCTTTTTTATAAAAGTAAAAGTCAAAGTGGTTTATACACCATATAAAAGAATGTTGTGTATAAAACGAAATATGCCTCAACGAAAGGAGATTGAGACGAAGTCCCTTACCTCGGGTCCGACATGACTCGATCGTTCTTTAACGTCCTGAATAATAAACATGAGTTAATTTCTATTTTATTAAGAACCTTTTTCAAGTTCATTATTCCTTTTATATCAATTATTTCCATGTTATAAACTTTATTTAACCATTTATGTTAATAATGTTTGTTTTGTCGATATTTGGTTCTTAAGTCGAAAGTGGACTTCTTACAATTACATGTTGTTCGTGTTGTCAAAGGTTCTTTATATCCAGAATGAAATTCCTGATCTGGATATCATATATATCATATATATCCAGCATATACATGTATTTATAATATTACATAATCATTTAGAGGTAAGAAATGAAATGCACCATTCATGAAGACGGTAAGCCGTACGTACGCATGAACGCTACTTTCATTTCATTGTCAAATTAATGGAATTAAAAATAAATGATAGGTATGTATATTTTAATTACAGAATTATATTCATCATTTAGATGTATTATTCATCACATATATCCATTATATAAAAGTACTTATAATAGTACATTACATTTGGGGACAAGAAATGAAATGCACCGTTCATGGAGACGGTGAGCCGTACGTTCGCATGAACGCTACATTCATTTCTATTTCATATTTTTATGGAATGAAATAATAATGATATAGAGGTATATTATAACTCTAGTATACCATCATATATAATAAACTTATATCCATCCTTTACACGTCCCACATATGGTATTAACGAATCACATCAGTTTGAGGGGGCGGTAGTCCGCACTTCCTTAAATGAAGATATCGCGTTTACCCATAATGGACACCATAAAGGTATACCCAAAATGAAAAATACAGATTCATAGGGAAAACATAATCATATTATAAATCATATATAAATATAGTGTCATCTTAATGGCCACCTTTGAAGGTGTTAAAAGAATGTTGAACAATCATCGTTTCGGGAGGCCGAAATTCGCCATCCACGGAAACAGTATGTTCTTTAACCATTAGATGTAGGTGTGTGTAAGTGTTGATTGAATCATTATTATAAAAACATCCTAGTATATTGATGATACTGGAGTTTTTACAAAATATAGGAATAAAAAGAGTTATGTGGTTGGATAAGCAAAATAAAACAAAAGGACTCAAGTGAAGACATTACCTTAAAATCGGGTAACTCCCTTTGGTTTGAGCTCAATGGATTCCTTGGGAAGACTTCTGCCCAAAGTGAGGCTTCAAGGAGTAATAGAGGGAAGTGTAGAGACAAAATGTTCAGGGGTTGTCCGAGCCAAAGGCTTTGGGAGTGTGGGTAAGGAGGTAGAGGTGGGGGCTTTTTATAAGAGGAGAGGAGGGGCACTCTTGGGAAGTAAGAAAATGTTACTTTATTTTAGAATGCGTTTCAGATTTTAATTGTCCCACATTGATGTGTTTCTAGGATAAGGTGATAAGGGTTCGAAATACACACATCCATTAGGTTTTGGACATGTTTAGGTCATAGATTTTACATTATCATTACATTTTATTTAAATCCTTTATTAATGAGGTAATCGCTGCATCATCATGATGTCATAAATAATTTAATTTATTTAATGTATAAAAATTATAAAACAAATATCCTGATGTATGAAATCTTTTTATATTTCCAATTAATATTTATAATCAAAAATCTGACTTGTATAACCCCATGTAAAAATTATTCTAGTAAAACATTTCATGTTTGTGTCATTTTTTACTTTAACATTTAATAAAAAGTTATTTAGGTCATTTCCCAACCAAAGTGGATCCATGGGGTCCCCAAGTTGACCCATGGATATTCGTGGTCGGCCATGACACATCCAATGAGTGTGGGACATTTTTCAAGCTCATCTCATTTTATTAAAGCATTATTTTTACCTTAAACTACACTAATTACCTCTAATCGCGATTAAAAACTTAATAAGTTACTATTCACCAAAAAATCATTTTAATCCCATTGAACCACATATTAATTATTATTGAAAACCATGTATGTCGGATTTTTTAAATTCAAAACACAGAGGTGGTAAAATTTCATTTAAATGAAAAATCAATTTTTATAAGTACCACTTAGTGGTTTCACTATTCATCAAAAATTGATGTTTTTTAGAAAAATAAAAAAAATTCACCCTAAGATATATTTGATATTCCAAATTCAAAAATGAAGCCTATTTTACAAAATTTAAAACATATAAGTCACATTAATTAATTTAATAATTAATTCTCGCTGTCATGACAAATAGCGTGTTTTTATGAAACAATAAGTATCAAAAGCTTGACACTAGTTTAAGTCTGATTTAAAAGTGAAATTAATTCCAACGACAACTATTGGATTAAATGGTAAAAATATATTCTAATTGCACTTAAAAACCAATTCAAAATATTATATAATAATCTTAATAAATTAGATTAAAAAGAGGTTTTGAATTAATATAAAACATTTTACATTATTCATTAAAAAATGCACTTTATCGGAAAAATACCAAAAATTTTCACAAAGTAAATTTTGATGTCCCAATTCTAAAGAAGAGTTTTATCTAGTCCAATAGAATGTTTAAGAGTGAACAAAACCATATTTAATGACGGTTCACCATCAAAAGGCGATAAGTGAACCTTTAGTGAAACTGGGGCATATACGCCTAAAAATGAATTCTTTCCGTATTTTAAGCCTTTATCTTTTATTGGATAATCTTAAAAACATTTAAAAAACATATATAATCATATTTTAGTTATTTCTATCCATTCTCGCCAATACAACTGCTAAATGTTAACTACCATTTAAAATAATATTATTATATTTCTAGTGTACAATGTAAGTTTTCAAAGAAACTCATCGTTGTGTATCGAGTACGCTATCGAATGTAGAAACCCATTTTAAATAAAATTAATATTAAATTCCTAAATATTAATAAATATGAAAATGTTTTATTCATTATTTACCTGGGATGTTACAAAAAGTATCTCGTATAGCAAGGAAATTAGTAGATTTGGTCAAGCGTTCAACAATAACCCAGATTGTATTATTACCTCGAGATGTCTTCGGTAATCCCAAAACAAAGTCCATGGATATATTCTCCCATTTCCTCTCTAGCACGGGTAAAGGCTGAAGTATCCCTTTCGTTAACTGCCGCTCTGCTTTAACCTATTGACAAGTCAAACACTTCACAGTAAAATCAGCAATATCTCTTTCATTCCATCCCACCAGTAATACTCCCACTAATCTCTGTACATCTTAGTACTGCCAGGATGAACGGAAAACGGAGAAATATGATCATCAATTAACAACTCTCTCTTAAACTGTGAATCACAAGGCACACACAATCTCTTCCCAAATCTCAAAACACAATCACTATCAATGTTGAATTCATGCAACTTACCTTTCTAAACCACCTCTAACTTTTTATGCAACTCACAGTCTTGCTTCTATGCTAGCTTGATTCTGTCTGATAAAGAAGATTTCACTGATACCTGAAACAAAATAGAATAAATTCCCGCACCAACAACTTATATGCCAATGTTCATCAAATCCTTAACCAAAGGATCACGTTCCAAACGCAAAATTGTTAATGAAGGATTACTTTTTCGACTCAAATCAGCAGCCACTATATTTGCTTTTCCCGTATGGTAATGAATTGTACAATCATAATCCTTGATTAATTCTAGCCATCTCATTTGTCTCATGTTCAATTCCTTCTGAGTGAATATATACATTAAACTTTTGGGATCACTATATATTTCACACTTTACTCCATACAAATGATGCCTCCAAATTTTTAAAGCGAAAACAACAGCAGCTAATTCCAAATCATGTGTAGGGTAATTTACCTCATGAGTTTTCAACTGTCGTGAAGCATAAGAATTTACCTGATCATTCTGCATTAGGACACAACCAAGTCCATTCAATGAAGCATAATTGTATATAACAAACTCACCATTCCTAGAAGGAAGTGCCAAAACTAGAGCATTCACCAATCTTTTTTTCAACTCCTGAAAACAATCATCACATTCTTTTGTCCAGATAATCTTAACACCCTTCCGAGTTAGCTTAGTCATTGGACTAGATAAGTGTGACAAATTTCTAACAAACCTTCGGTAATAGCCTGCCAAACCCAAGAAACTATGAATCTCTGTTACATTTGTGGGTCTTGGCCATTCTTCATCAACCTTTGTTTTTTCATGATCAACAGTTATCCCATCTTTAGAAACAATATGACCAAGGAATTGAATTTGTTACAACCGAAACTCACACTTTCTGAATTTTCCATACAATTTATTTTCTTTTAAGGTTTGCAAAATAACCCTTAAATTTCTATCATGCTCCTCTTTACTTTTAGAAAACACCAAAATATCATCAATGAAAACCACTAAAAACTTATACAAGAACTCATGGAAAATTCTATTCATTAAGTCCATGAATACATCAGGTGCATTGGTTAGCCCAAAAGGCATTACTACAAATTCATAATGGCCATATCATGTACGAAACGCAGTCTTCGGAATGTCTTCTTCCTTTACCTTCAGCTGATGGTATCCCGATCTCAAGTCAATCTTTGAAAAAATACTGAGCTCCCTGGAGCTCATCAAACAAATCATCGATATGAGGCAAAGGATATTTGTTCTTTATAGTGATGTTATTCAAGTCTCTATAATAAATTCAAAGTCTCATAGAACTATTGGTCTTTTCAACAAATAAAACAGGGGAAACCCATGGTGATGTGCTAGGTCGAATGAAACCTTTCTATAATAAATCTTGCAATTGATCCTTCAACTATAAAAGTTCAATTTGAGCCATTCGATAAGGCGGTTTTGAAATTGGCTTAGCATCAAGAACTAAGTCAACAGTAAACTCAACTTCCCAATCTGGTATTATTCCAGGCAACTCATCACGAAAAACATCAGGATACTCATTTACCACTGGCCCATCATTAATCTGAACAGTTCCTTTATTTTCAATGATTTGTGCAAGGTAAAATTCATTTCCTTCTTTTACATGTTTCTCGGCCTATTGATATGTTATCAATAGTAAGGGTTCATTCTTGTACACAAACTGAAAGTCTTTCTGAAAAGAAACTTCTTTATCTCTACAGTCAATCTTAGCATGGTAAATAGAGAGCCAATCCATACCCAGGATAACATCAAACTCTACTAGAGGTAGAACAATACGGGTTGAAAGTAGGTTCTTTCCACATATAAGGATATGAAGATTCTTATAAATTATTTTTGCCTAAACATTTCCCCTAGGTGTTTTTACCACATGTTCAGGAGTCATTTCTTGAGATGGTATTCCCATTTTACTAGAAAAGGTTTCAGAGATGAAAGAATGTGTAGACCCCAAATCAAACAACACACTAGCATAATATGAAAAACCAAACAAAGTACCTGATACATCTTCATTTGATGGCCCGACATCCGCTAAAGTAGTTTCAAAGGATTTCACCACCCCTTTCTTCTTGTAGTCTAACTACTTCCCATCACTCAAGCTCTTTGTCAGACAATCGTTTTCATAGTGACCCATCTCATTGCACTTATAACATTTCACTAACTGTAAATCAAATTTGGTCTTACCATCACCATGATCTTTTTCAGTGAAATCAAGAGCCTTATGTCCCATCTTACAACATCGGTAGCAGTTTCCAGAATTCAGAAGACATTCCCCAGCATGCCTTTTTCCACATTTATCACAAACTGGAATCTAATTTTTCGTACCATCAGAACTTTTGGAAGAATTATTTCCTTTCTCCTGCCACCTCGGTCTCTTCTTCTATTGGTTGTTATAGAACAATTGATCATCGGAAAACTCCATTTCCACCTTCTCAGCACATCGAACAAGCTTTTCATAACTTTTAAACTCACGAGAAGCTAATTCCCTTCGATATTTTGGCTTTAATCCTGAGTAAAAACTATTGATTTTACTATCAAGGACTCGGATAAAATTTGGAGCATACCTTGCCAATCGAGTGAACCTTTCTTCATAGGCATCCACTGAGTCTTCCTCTTGCCTCAATTCCAAAAATTTATTTTCCATCCTAAGTCGAACAGCCTTAGGAAAATACTTCTCAAGAAACATACCTTTCAATTCATCCCAGTCAAGAGAATCATTCTCATCAGCATCCCTGATATTTTTAACCATCGACCACCACTGATCTGCTTCACCCTATAAATGGTAAATATCAAGACTAATATTTTGATTGTCTAAACACCCCATGACATCGAAAATCTTCAATAGTGCTTTAATACACCCTTTAGCTAGCACAGGGTTAGATGATCCTCTTAGTGATAGGGGATGTTGCCTCATGAAATGTTCCACCACTAACATGTTCCTCTGCGGTTGATCTGGCTAGTCTCGTGCATGGACACCACCGCCATTTATCGCTTGAGTAAACTGCTCAATTACTACAACAAACTGTTCAGTTCCAATTCCAACCATCTCAGGATGCTGATTCGAAAGGTTATTTCCTTCTGTATGGCTTCCTAGCACTGCTTCCCTGTTTCCTCTGTGGAAAACCATTCTAAAAAAACATGTCTTAGATGAAGGAACATGGTACTCTTCAAATGCTATATCATTTCAATATGACCATAAAAAAATATTTTTGGATAATAATTTAATAGAATTATAACTCCTAAAGTTATCTAAACCAAACTCTGATACCAACTATAAGGCCCCAGCCTTAAACCTTACTTAATGTTGAGTTATTACATGATTACACATTGAGGATCTTTTCGGGTTTAGAGTTTTAGAGAATTAGATCATAAAACATGCATTACATTCCACATATAAACAAAGTGGTTACATAAAGATAGTATTCTTTTTTACCCATCAATGGAAACATATTTAAAATAAAACATGGATTCATTCTTGACACTTCCTTGACACTATCATCATATCATGTACCTTTCCCTTGACCTGTGAAAACATTTCAAAAAAACATTGGATGAGCATCAAAAGCTCAGTATGGGGTATAAAAATATGGAAAGGAAACATGAGTTCATATATACATAAGAATGAAATTATACATTACCCATAAAACATAATCACTTTAACATACCTCATCAAATCATGAATAAATTATAGAAATAATAAGACATAAAGGTAACTTTAGGCATTCATAACATTCGTACGTAGGGAGTAACCCTCTTGGTTACATTTGGAATACCCATCACAGTATATTCCTTAAATCTCTTTTGAGAAACCTTAATGTTTCACTCCATCGCATTACCCAATGCATTGGAGAGCTATATCTGGCTCACCCGCCCTTAGTTTATCACGGAACCACCCGTCATCAAACTAATTCCCAAGAACCTCAACATAATCGTATCACATAAAACGTGCATAAAGGAAACATAACATTTCCACATTTCAATCAAAAGATATCAATACAACACATTAATATAAAAACATTATGAAAACCATTTTCAATACCAAAATAAAAGAAAAGTAAAACATGGTATTTATTTTTATTTTAAAAAAAGGTATGGCTTGTAGAGGAAGATGATACTCAAATAATGGTCACAGCGGCGGAGAAGTCGTTGTCGCCGCATACGTACGACAAAAACATTCCCTTTTTTCATTTAGTAAACACTTCGTATAAAAAATATTCCTTTTGAGTAAACATAAAATTCAAAGGGGTTTATACACCGTATAAAAGAAGGTTGTGTATAAAACAAAATATGCCTCAATGAAAGGAGATTGAGACAAAGTCCCATACCTCAGGTCCGACATGACTCGGTAGTTCTTTAATCTCCCGAATAATAAACTTGAGTTAATTTCTACTTGTTTAAGAACCTTTTTCAAGTTCATTATTCCATTTATATCACTTATTTCCATGTCATTAACGCTATATAATTATTTACTTTAATAACGGTCGTTTTAATGATCATTGGTACTTGAGTCAAAAATAAACCCTTTATAATTACAAGTTGTTCATGTATCCATTATATCCAGAATGGTATTCATGATGTAGATATCATATATGTCATATATATCTAGTACATGCATTAATTTATAATATTACATAATCATTTAGAGGTATGAAATGAAATGCACCGTTCATGGAGACGTTAAGCCGTACGTACGCATGAACACTACTTTCATTTCTATTTAGTATTTTATAGAATGGAATAATAATGATATAAAGGTATATTATAATTACAGTGTAATATCATATATAATATCATAACTCCCTCCTTTATACGTCCCACATATGGTATTAACGAATCAAATCACTATGAGGGTGCGGTAGTCCGCACTTCCTTAAATAAAGATATCACATTTACCCATAATGGAAACCATAAAGGTATGCCTAAAAATGAAAAATACAGAAGATTAAGGAAAACATAAACATATTATATATCATATATAAATATAGTGTCATCCTAATGGCCACCTTTGAAGGTGTTAAAAGAATGTTGAACAATCATCGTTTCGGGAGGCATAAATTCGACATCCACGGAAACAGTATGCTCTTTAACCATTAGATGTAGTTGTGTGTAAGTGTATCTCGAATAATTCTTATAAAAACATCCTAGTATATTGATGATCCTGTATTTTTAACAAAAGAAATGAATAAATAGAGTTTAGGGGGTTGGAGAAGAAAAATAAAACAAAATGACTCAAGTGAAGACATTACCTTAAAATCAGGTAACTCACTTTGGTTTGAGCTCAAAGGCTTCCTTGAGAATACTTCTTCCCAAAGTGAGGCTTCAAGGAGTAATAGAGGGATATTGAGAGGCAAAATGGGTAGGGGTTGGCCGAGCCAAAGGATTTGGGTGTGTGGGTAAGGAGGTAGAGGTGGGGGGCTTTTATAAGAGGAGAGGAGGGGAACTCTTGGAAAGTAAAGAAATGTTACTTTATTAGAAAATGATTTTCGGCTTCAAAATGTCCCAAATTGATATAATTCGAGGGTAAGGGGATAGGGGTTAGAAATACACCCATACAATAGGTTTTGGACATGTGTAGGTCATAGATTTTACATTATCATTCCATTTTATTTAAATCCTTTATTAATGAGGTAATCGCTGCATCATCATGATGTCATAAATAATTTATTAAATTTAATGTCTAAAAATTTTAAAAAAAATATCATTACGTAGGAAATAATTTTAGATTTCTAATTAATATTTATAGTCCAAATGAACATTTATTTAGCAAATTTAAAAATATTTTACTTAGGTGATACTTTCATTGTCACATTTAACATTCTTTAAAAATAAAAAGATAAAAAGTCACTTTTTCACAAAAGTGATTCCATGGGGCCCCCGAGTTTGGCACAAGGAATCCCATGGTAAACCATGAGACAAACAGTATCCTTAGGACACATGTTGTGGTCTTTTTGTATTATTATGATATCATTCTATTATCCTTAACTACCTGATTACTCATTAATCAAGATAATTAAAGATAATTACCGTCGTTACTATTCATAATGTCAAAAAACAAAAGAGTCTTGATTAAATAATTTGAACCTTCGATTCCAAATATGTTATCAATTTTACCAAATTCCAAACACAGAAATCGAAATAATTTATTTAAAAATAATTCCCTTTGTTAAAACAAATAGCGGGGTTTTTCTGAAACAATATCTATGAAAAGTTTGGCATTAGTTTATGACCAATTCCAAAGTGGAATTAATACTAATGACCACCATTGAATTAAACGGTAAAAATATATTAAGATTACACTTTAAGAAAACTTAAAAGGATAATCTAACCATATAATTAAATTAAATGAAAAAGTAGTTTTGATGTAAAATGCAGTATTTTTCACTATTCATTAAAAAATAAACATTGTTAGAAAAATACCAAAAATTTATCCAATTTAAATTACAATTGCCCAATCATAATGAATATGATTATTTTTACAAATATAGATTATGAAATTGTCAAAAGTTTGATTTTAAAAGGGTTTTCCATCAAAATGCAGTAAAACAATCTTTTAAGAATATTAGTGTATTTCATGCATAAGATTGTATTTATTTTCATTTTAAGCCTCTAAAACACTATCTTAATCATTAATAGACATAGATAAAAATATATATTATTCATTAAATACTTGTGATGTTACAATATGGGTCATTGTTGATAGTCTCATGAAGCCATCACATTTTCATGCCATAAAAGAAGATCTACCACTTGAACATCTAAAAAGACTATATATTAATGATGTTGTGAGACTTCATGGAGTACCCCTGTCAATTGTCTCGGATCGTGATCCCCATTTTACATCAAGATTATGGAAAAGTCGTCATAAGGCCTTGGATACATTAGTTCGTTTGAGCACTACTTTCCACCCTTAAATAGATGGAAAATCAGAACAAACTATTAAAACTGTAGAATACATGTTGAGATCATGCTCACATGACTTTCAAGGTATGTGGGATCAATATTTACCTCTGGTATAATTTTCCTATAATAATAGCTTCCATTCAAGTATTTAGATGGCACCATATGAAAAGTTATACGGAAAGTGATTTCGCACACCAACATGTTGGGATGACGTTGGTGAAAGAAAACTTGTAGGCCTAGAACTGGAGGAGGAAACAATGGAAAAGGTGAAGGTAATCCAAAACCGTATCAAAGCACCACAAAGTAGGCAGAAGAGTTATGCTGACAACAGAAGGAAGGTTTTGGAATTTTAGGTAGGAGATCATATTTTCGTGATGGTATCTCCATGGAATGTTTTTATACGTTTCTATAATAAGGGTAAATTGAGTCCCAGGTACATTGGAACATTCGAAATTCTAGAATGAATTGGGGCTGTAGCTTACCATTTGGCAATGCCGCCATGTCTCTCCAAAGTTCGTGATGTATTCCACGTACCACTGTTGAGAAAATACATGCCTAACCCATCGCATGTACTCACCTATGAGGATTTAGAACTGGAACCTGATCTGTCTTTTTGAGAAGAGCCCGTCAGGATTCTTGATATAAGTGAACATGTGCTGAGAAACCGGATGACTCATCTGGTAAAAGTTCTATGGAGATAATATAAGATGGAGGAGGAAACGTGGGAACCCGAGAACATATGATGAAGAATCACCCGAGTCTTTTTATACATAGATATTATATGAAAATTCTAGGACGAAATTATTTGAAGGAGGGGAGAATTTAACGCCCCAAGCTTCCACGGTACGCTTCTTTTTGAATAATATTGTGTCGTGTGTTGTACGCAACTTCGAGTTCTAACACACACCACAACCAATCAAAGTAGCCGTTATGAATAGTAATACCTAATTTTTTAAATTTTATAAATTTTATCTTTTATAATGGACTTCATTTTTTGGATTTGGAATATCGATTTTATCCTAGGGTGAAATTTTGGAACTTTTCGGAAAACTTTTATATTTTTATGAATAGCGAAATTTACTAAATTTTAATTAAAAACAACTTTTTTAATTAAAATTATTAATATTGATAAATTATACTATTGATTGATTTTAAAGTTTAATTAGAATATAATTTTACCATTTTATCCAATGGTGGTCATTAAAATTAATTTCACTTTGAAATTGGACAGAAACAATTGACAATATTTTGATTGATATTGTTTCTTAAAAACACGTTATTTGTTTTGACAGCGGGAATTAATTATAAAAATAATTAATAAAACTAATATTTTTTGAATTGTGTAAAATTGAAATCATTTTTGAATTCATAATATAAATTACAGCTTAGGGTGAATTTTATGTATTTTTCCGAAAAACATCAATTTTTGATGAATAGTGAAACCAGTAAATGGTAGTAAAAAAACGATTTTTCATTTAAATGAAATTTTACCGCTTCTTTGATTTGATTTTCAAAAATCCGACATACATGGTTGTCATTAGAAAGTATAATGTTGTTAAATGGGATTAAAATAATTTCTGGTGAATAGTAACTTTTAAGTTTTATTAATCGTGATTAAAGGTAATTAGTGAAATTTAAGGTAAAAATGATATTATAAAAATATGAAAATATCATGAAACATGTCCTACCCTTATTGGATGAGTCATGGACAACAAAGAAAATCCATGGGTCAACTTGGAGACCCCATGGAGCCACTTGGTTAAGAAAATGACATTAATAACTTTTTATTTAAAGTAAAAATAAAATTGTCACAAACATGTGTTGTTTGACTGAAAAAATTATTACATGGGGTTATATAAGTTAAAATTTCGACTAAAAAAATTCATTAGAATGCTAAAAATATTTACTACATCATGGTAATTTTCTTATAATTTTTGGACATTAAATAAATAAATTTATTTATCACACCATGATGATGCATCGATTACCTCATTAATTAACTATTTAAATAAAATGAAAAGATAATATATCATCTAAGACTTAAACATGTAAAAAACCTATTAGATGAGTATATTTAAAACCCTTATCACCTTAACTTCGAAATATATAATTTTGGGACCTTTTAAATCCTAAAATATTTTCCTAATATTGTATCATTTCATGACTTTCAAAGAGTGCCCCTCCTATCCTCTTATAAAAGGCCCCCACCTCTACCACATTATTCACACCATAAAAGCCATTTGGATTTGCCATCCTCTACCCAAATACTCTCTCAACTTCCCTCTATTACTCCTAAATGCCTCACTTTGGTCAGAATTCTTCCCAATGAAGCCTTTGGCTCAAATAAAAAAGAGTTACCCGACTTTAAGGTAATGTCTTCTCATTTGTTCTTTTGTTTTATTTTTCTTCTCCATCCCCTTAAACATTTTTTAATCATTTCGTTTTTAAAAAAACCAGTATCTAAAATATAGTATTATGTTTTCATGAGAAGGATTTTATTTACACTTACACATACCTTCGTCTAATGGTTAAAGAATATACTGTTTCTGTGGGTGGTGAATTACTACCTCACGAAACGATGATTGTTCAATCTTCTTTAAACACCTCTGATGGTGGCCATTATGATGACACTATTTTCATATATGATATATATATTATGTTTATGATTTTATTTTGATTCTTTATTTCTCATTTATGGCATACTTTTATGATTTCCATTTCTGGTAAACACGATAATTTCATTTTAGGAAGTGCAGATTACCGCCCCCTCGAAGTGATTTAAATCGTTAATGCCATATGTGGGACGTATAAAGGATGGAGTAAATTATATTATATATGATATTATACAGGAATTATAATACACCTTTATATCATTATGATTTCATTCCATTAAATACGAAATATAAATGAAATTAGCGTTCATGTGTACGTAAGGCTTATCGTCTTCATGAACGGTGCATTTTATTTCTTACCTCTAAATGTTACGTAATATTAAGAATGAATTTATATACTGTATATATATGATATATATGATATATACATCATGAATATAATTCAGGATATAATTGATATTTTACCACATGAACAACTTGTAATTATAAGAATTTTATTTTTGGCTCAAGTACCAAATATCGACAAAATGACCGTTATTAACTTAAATAATTACATATAATTCAAAAGATGGTAATAAGTGATATATAATAAATAATGAACTTGAAAAATTTTCTTATGCGATTAGAAATTAACTCTAGTTTATTATTCAGGAGGTTAAAGAAGGTTCGAGTCACGTCAGACATGAGGTACGTGAACTTCTTAACCCAATTTCCGTTCTCTGGGTTAATCTCCTACTTTCAAATTATGTCATGATATTATTATGTTCAATATTTTATTTGTAATTTCTTTATGTTTACATATAGTGAATACACATAATAGATCTTTTTTATTTAAAAAATTGTCTTTGTAAGGGAATTCGTCTCAATATCCAACCATTGAGGCATATTTTGTTTTATACACAAATTTCTTTTCTACGGTGTATAAACCCCTTTGATTTTTACGTATATTCAAAGGGAATATTTTTATATGAGGAATTGTACTAAGAGAAAAAAAGGAATGTTTTTCTTATCATACGTATGCGGTGACAACGTCTTCTCTATCACCGTGACCATTATTTGAGTTTCAGCATCCTCTACAAGCCATAAGTTTTTTTAAATGAAAAATAAATACCATGTTTTAATTTTATTTTATTTTGGTATTGAAAATGGTTTTGATAATGTTTAATTATATCAATGTGTTGTATTAATATCTTGTGATTGAAATGTGGAAATGTTATGTTTCCTTTATGGATGTTTTATTTGATACGATTATGTTATGGTTTATGATATGTTTAAACCTGTTCATCTTAGGAATGCATTGGACTTAATAAGTGACGGGTGGAGCCCGCTATAGCTCCTCGATGCATCGGTGGGTCTCATGAGACAAAATAGTGTCTTTGCACGAGGCGTTGACAAAATCATAGATGTAGTCTTGGCACGAGGCCTTGGCTATGTGGTTATGATATTCTGGCATTATGAATTCCATCATTATGAAAGTGGTTATTGATATTGCATGTGATTATTCGACTAGTAGAATATCCATGTGAATAAGTAAATGAAATTATTTCAGTTTATTTTTGCTATATTATTCTGAAGTTCAAGTTTAAAAGGATTTTGTTTCAGTTATACATTACCGTAAATGTTTATGTGTATTTATGAATGATTCCTCTATATTGTTATCCTTACTGAGCATCTGATCTCACCCCTTTCTATGTTTTATTTTTCTGAGGATGTAAATATATATTTTATGACTGACCTGCAGGGATAGTCTGAAGGGGATATGATTTTGGACTATGGAGACTATGTTATTGTAGTTTTTTACTTTATTATGTAATGTAACATTTATGAATGTATCTAGTGTTTACAAGTCTACAAAACTAATAGGTAATTTCAGACTTGATTTTTGTGATCATGCCAATATTACATAATAATGCACCAACTCTGGGTAACTGGGGTTCGGGAATTACATAAAATATCACCCATTTCTCATGTTTTATTTCTCCATGGGTTATAAGATGTTTATTACTATTGATATAATGGGTTATCCTATAAGAATATTTTTTCTTTAAATGGATTTATTGTGTTTTATTTTAATTTTTCAATTAAAATGTAATGTTAATGTATGTAATATAGTTTCCATATATGTTAAACATTTCAGTCCTTTGGGATTTGATTCTTCTATATATGTCAATGTAATAATGTGTGGCACTCGAATTGAGATAAAGAGTTCGGGTTCATTATAAATTAAAAACATATTATAGATTGGGAGAGGAGATTAGTGAGGCCACCATCTTGATTCATCAATGGTTATGTGGTTGGCTATGCATTTATTGTATCTCATGATTCATGTAGTGTGGAAAAAAAATCTTATATGTAATATGTTATTTTACATGAATGAAAATAATGATTAGTTACCCCCAAAAAATGAGATAAACTGACATACTTTGTATATGATATGGATTAGTGTTTTAAACCCTATGAATTTTTATATTATTGTCAGTATGTGGATATTTATTAGAAATGACAAAAATAATAGGGAACATAAAATAATATCTAAGGCCCGATTGGTTGAAATTTTTTTCCATTAATGTAAAGGGATTGATTATTGGTAAATATTAACCAAACTTACAAATTCATTTTCTATATGGATTTGGTTTGATTTTTCCCCTAAATATGATATTATATTGAAAGTGTATGTTGTTAAAACAAAAAATATATCTTCTTATGAATGATGAATTAATTTATATGAATTACAATGAAACGTTTTCAAATACATTAAAATCTAATCATATATTCATTTTAACGAACTCCATATATAGACAATAATAACCATGGGAATGGTATAGGTGGTTTGAATCATTTATGAAATAATTTTATACTAATATGAGTATGTTTTGTACAATTTTAAATTTTGTGTATGTTAATCATGATTTTATTTTCCTTTATATATATATTGATACAAAGTTCATAATCTATAAAATTAGGGGATCATAGACCTTATAATGGGAAAACATGATTTTTTATATGAGATAAAGGATATATGAAATGAAATATATATATATATATATAATTAAGGATCTAATTAATCTAGCATTACATTTTTCATATCATGAATATGTAAAACAGTTCAAAAATGAATATTTATTTGATAAAATTAATATATTTTAAACCCAACTAGGAAAACAAATTAAAATTTCATTATATTAGTCCCCTTTAAAAAATATTAGAATTCATTTATGAATAATATCCCTTATCATATTGTAGTGGGATTCATTATATATGCAGTGGCCCATTCTAGGAGAGATATTTCATTTACAATGTGTACATTGATCAGGTAAATTGAGAAGCCCTGTAGACCTCAATGGAATTATTTTATTTTTTTCATTAGTATACCTCAATAACTCATAATATAATTATCATATATGAAAAATAATAGTTTATTTTTTGAATTAGTCATGTTTTTATATTTTAATTATGCTACTAATATTGATACATGTAATTTATGTACATATTTTGTGTTTTCATGGAACATGGATGACCGATATGGTGGTAATGAAAAATTTATTATAGAGTTTATCCTTATTCCACTAAAGGGGAATACATAGCATTGTGGGTGGAAATTAAAGAATCTATTTATATTAGAGATTTTATTGATGAGTACGCATTATCTGTATGATGAATTAGAGATAAATGTGAAAACCAATCTTATATATATATTTTTAAAAACTATGTTTTTTATGAATGATAAAATATCATTATTATTAAACTTCATGTTTAGAGATATCATATAATCTCGGACGGTGTATGTCACTATAATAATCCCTGAGGACATCCCAGTCGATAGATTATATAAAGAAAATCCATTGTAAACCAAAAAAATATTTATAAGTTTTTATATTTTTATGAATTATATAATTTATGTTATGATAATAGAATATTTAAATATTTCTAATTTCAAGGTTGATTTTTTTGAGTTATTCCTACAGAGATTATTGTTTATACTGATTTTAAATTTTTTATAAATTAATATATATTAGCAGCCAAGATGTTTTATATGTATTGTTGTTTTCAATTTACATGAACTATATTTATATATTTATCCTAGTAAATTAGTTTTATTATTATTATTTTCCATTTCCATTATTTTTATGGCATGATATTTATCTTTTGATCTATGAAAACTAAATGTCTTTTGGGTTGAATCGACATGCTTCTTCAATATTTTATATTCTAATTGAATAATTTAGATACCCATCACAATCACTTGTCCTATTGTATGAATCCATGTCTCCAAATTAGATGAGAGACATTTAGTTACTCAAATTGTCATTATTATCAAGAATATAATTATGGAACTTATCTTGACAATATGATTATGCCTAAAGATGAATCAATTGACCACCACCATCTCCAAGAGTTATAAAGTCATTTGGTTGGATTGATTTAATCAATTCATTCTTTTTTTTTCAGAAAGTAAAAATGAAAACTTGTGGTTATTAATTAGATCATGAATAAAAAGAGGGTAAACAATGGTTTCCTAAGCCATCCTCTCCCTTCTATCCCTGGCATACAAACCTCCTAAAAATATTTTTTTTAGATGACTTTGTCGATAATCATGGTTCATAGATGATAGATAACAAAAATAGATATTTGAGGATAAAATGTGACTCGCTTCAATATTTTCATGATTAGGTCCTGTAAAAATCCACTATAGGTGAATATTTTTCTTCTGATATATGGTTTGTTATTGTATCCCTATTATTTTTATGTTTGATTATTCCCAAGAGTTGTTGACACTGTATACTCATAATGCAGTTCATCACCGTTAACTAGTTCATCAATGTCAAAATCCTTATATAGCTTCACTATTCCATCATCTTTTTTTATTTTTATGTATTTCAATAATTATTTTATTTTTCAGTCATTTTTTCCTTGAGTACTATTATTTCTATGAATATATAGTAAAGATGAATTGATGCACATTATATCCTTGTGTTCCTTTAATAAACTAGAATTTCTAATTACATTACTTGGATGCACAGTTATATATTTTCATAAAATTAATTAAATTTTTTCTAAACATAACCACTTATCTATTGATTTCATAACCATCACATAAGAATTAGTGGGACATTGATATTCGTAGTTATAACAATGAAATTTTTTTATAACCCAAATGGATTTATGATATAAGGTGAATTAATTTTTTAGTCCTTTATAAACTATATAAACTCTCTTATTTAGATATTTTTTGTAATTTTGTTTTATGAATAATAAAACAAATAAAAATAAAATACACATGAAATAATAATTTTTAATGTCTTGTAGGGTCACAAAGACAATTTCACAGTACTATCTACTAAAACAGAAAATTAGAATATAGATTTTTATTTGAAGATTAATTCAATGAAGGATTATAATAGTAGAGTAAAGATATGTGAGACTTATTATTTCTATAATTTGTTATCTATGCCACATAAAAAAACACCCCAAAATATTAGAAACATGATTAATATAATAAGTATTCACTTTAAGAGAAATGAAATATGAATTTGAGAATCCATGTAGTGTAATATCATGGAGAAATGTCCATATTGATATTTGAGTTGTTCTTTCACTACCTCAATGAATGTTCATTATCTCCACAAGATAAGGACAATCACCTGGGCATTTATAAATAATCTGTTGGAATGATTTTTCTCGTTATATAAAATAAAATTCAAAATAAACTACCTACTAAACATCAGTTAAAAAAATAAAATTACATCTCAGTGTTTAATGTGACTCTATAAAAACATAAAGTATAACATAGAAATAAGAAACCATCTCGTGGTGGACTATGAACTCCCACCATGACTCAATTTTCCACACCTTGTAAATCCCAAAATGAACACATAATGGAAGATGATAGCATAATCACATGCTACATGATCATAATTGGTGAAAAAAAAGTATATGAATACTGTGATCTATATAAACCAGTCTGATTCTACCAAATATTCTATGTTTTAAATCCATAATGTTACTCAAAAACTCAAAAACTAGAGTATGTTATTTAGTGTTTAAGGATTAGATAAATTTTTTAAAAAAATTTCGAAATCATTTTCCAAACTATACCTATATAACATGGCATTTTACAATTTAAAAAGTAAACAATTTCTTCAAAAACATTGACAAACATTTCACGAGTTAATTCATATAAAAAATTGAGAACATGTGCTTTATAGGATACAATAAAACAAAAAATGGTTCATAACTGAAGTAAAAACATTAATAAAGAGAAGGAATCTATCAAGAAATGTAATTATCATTTTGAGGAGTGATAATGAATACCATCATGTATCAAGTACCATATATGAGGATGTAATGGGTAAAAAGTTTCTATGATCATGTCCCCACTATAGAATAGAAAATCAGAAATCATGAAGACAAATTGTTAGTATTAAATCTTGTCTCACATGTCTCAGTCAAACTAGTCCCACGCACACATTCATTTATAGTCTCCCATCATGAGCCTAAAAAAATCATGTTCTCTAAATGTCTTATTGATGGTGTGTGATCTTACTTGTGGAGAATATATATTTATAATTACATTTAACTATCTATGTTATATTCACCATTCAAAACTGTTGAGGGATATAATCATGTTATGGGGATCAAAATGGATATCTGTTTTAATATCAATCGAGGGCCCATTACCTCAAAAACACAACTTCCTCTCAATATTGAGCTACCACAAAATAAATAATCCATTTATAGTATCCTTCATCACATTGTACATGAATGGATAATGATACATTAATATATTTTAATAGTAAAGGACTATCATAAATTCTGTCCTAGCTATCAAAAATCATCCATTTAATTAAAAAAATTTCCTAGATTCAAAATTTAAAAGGGTATCATTACATAATACATTTCAAAAATATATATGGTTTTTCCAAAATGGCCTTCAAAATAATCATTTATTTCAACACCAAAAAATGGAATTCAAGGAATATTTAGAATTTTAAAAATCATATGATCAATTGAAAACACATGATAACTCCATATTTACATATAAAGAAATCAGTTATTTTAAATTACCAAATAACACTCATTTTAAAATATAGGTAATACCATTCAATGATGAATCATAGTTATTTGAAAAATTAAATCATTTGATACTCTTAATAAAAAAATAAATAGTTCAAATCATTTCATTTAAATAATGTTATTTAATTTTATGAAAAAAATCTTGAAGCAAATCATTCAATTTCGACAAATATAGAAAAAAATATTCCTTTCAAATTAATACAAAAAAACCTGGAAATCAGTAATTCAAAGAAAATGGGAGAAAAATTAATATCATTGGTATTTCATTCATTCCATGATCAATTCATATAAAATATGGTCTAAGAAGATATCATAATGAATTAAATGGATAAAATTCATCGATCATGTCTATGAATGTACGACACATGTATCTATGAATTTTCATGAATAAATTAATTATAATTTGAAGGAAAAGAATAGAAACAAATAGGAATATCTAATATACAATCACAACTGATCCATTATATTTCATCTCCAATGGAATTTACTAGATAAAAGAAGAGAGATGATGATATATATAGTAAATGATCGTTGATCATATATTAGAAATAAACCATGAATGTAACAACAAAAAACAAAGCCATTATGGACACTATGATGAATTAATCTAATGATTAATAGTGACCAATGTATTATAGGAGAAGAACATTAAGAAAGTGGATTACTACTTCGAACTAAACATTTATTCACTTGGAAATGAGGATTAGTGATCTGAAACACCTAGATAGGGCTCGCAAAATCCAAAGTATATATTTATGTTTAAGGGGGATGATTTTTTATTTAGTTGGGGGATTTTAATTTAAAAAATTGGTTAATAAATGTCATCAAATCTGTTTCTTGGATATATAAACATGGTTAGAACTAACAATGAACCTAATAAAGTTCCCCAAACATTCACAAATCCCTACATATGAAGATACCAAAATTTTGGGATAACGATAATGATCACCCAAGTCCCATTGTTAGTAAGCATCAGGTTGGTGACTATGAGGAGGGAATAAAAATTTCACAATATTGGTGGCATTAACCTCTATAAGAAATTATGATTGAGATATAGGATAAATCAACCACAACAAACACCAAGATATGTTATTAAATAAATCCAAACCATCCCATAAAGCATGTGAAAATGATATATGATATAAATTAATGGCTCAAAATGAAAGCTAAAAATAATATAATCTAAGGTAGTGACACAAGAACAAATCAAAAACTACAAACTAGAAATGACCATCATAGTCCATAGAGTCCTCATATTAACATTAAAATATATTTTATATACATAGGGTGAGAATTTAGGTATATTATGTAAGAAACACAATGGATTTCTTTCACTAGTGGAAAGAGCATACTAATAGACCCGTAAGAAAATAAAAAAACCAAACTACACCTAACAGGTAGACTAACCCTTTCCCCAACACCAGGAAGGCTCTCACACCTAATAACACATAATAATAATATGATATAATATAAAAACATTTAGGATAGGGTACCCTACACAAAGTTCCAATTGATTAGCTGATCACACACACTAATGAAAATCCTCATGGAACTCTTACCTCTTCAAATACATTACATCTGATCCCTCCCACACACACATGGGCCATCACTACACATACATCCCACCCGCAAAATCCATGACCATATCAACACATCATATCAGTCCCCATACACACCTGGGCCAACACAAAACATCACATGATGCCTACAAAATCGTTGTAAATCACAACACATCTCATTCTACCCAAAGACACCTAGTCCATCACAACCAATTTTACCCCGAGGACACCTCGTACCATACATCAAAACTCATCCAAAAGACAGATGAGACCATACATCTCAAATAATCCTAAACACACATTGGACTGAACATTAAAAAAAATTTAAATTCACATGGACCACTACCAGCATGATGAGAGAAAAGGGATGAGTTCGTGGCTAGCCATTCGTCATCCCACATAGATGTTTGAGAAATAAACCATCCTACAAGCCTATGAGTGATTCAAAACATATTTATAGATGTGGGTGGGTTCATATGGAAATAAATTGAATATATAGTATATACACATATATAAATTCATCAAACAATCCCATTATATGGGTTTATAACAAAAATTAACCATATCAAAAAGTACACAAAATTGATGACACATATAAATTCATAAAACGCACAAAAAATACACATTCCAAAATTAATGTTTTTAGACATTAATCATTTTAATATTGTCTCCTTTTTATAAATAAATTACACATTATGAGCCACATTAATTGGTGTATTGAATTTTTTTTCGAAAACCAATTTCATTTAGAGAGTCGTCTTATTTCATTTTTCAAACACATTAGTTTATAATGATACTATAACAAGTTAAACAACTCATCAAATAAAAAATTTCCTTATCAAAAATTCCAATTTGAAAATATTAACATACTTTACTAACTCCAATAATATTGGGTAAAAATAACAGAATGAACAAGACAACACAATCACAACACCTAACACATCTTCCACATCCACATCACTTTACAATGACATACAGTTTCACAGCCCCAACCATAACAATTCTACACATCATATTATATGTCACAAATAACAAAATAAATGTTACAAATTAAATATCATATACAATTTCACTTAATTATTTAAGGGTGATATTAGTGAAACCATATGATCATGGAGAATTTATTTAGTTATATGAATATATGTGGTCAATTGTTTAATTATTTATTATGATTCTATTAAATCATAAATAAAAAACATTTAAATATTAATATTTTGTAGCGTAATAATGCCACAAACAACCATGGGATTTATAAAGGATTTATATCCATATGATAATAACATCAAATCAGATAAAACAAAATAAACAAACACTATAACATCATAATCAACATTCCTACTCCACATAAAAAAACAATTTTTTAAAAAATTATTATTTTTATAAATTCATTTTCAACCATTTTTAAAAGTTGTGAATATAATTAACTAACCCCACATGATACACATAAAGTGAAAAGGAGGAATAACCTACTTGGTAGTGACATTGAATTATCCTAGACTGGTTGCACTGAAACATGGGATCACGTATACTAGTAAACTCTACAGGGAATCACAAACTAATTGAAACAACTCAATTACATGATATCTATAGAAATAATGATTTTTTATAAGCTATATCAACAGAATGCATGGCCAAAATATAATTTTAATTATCTTCTCATTAGAATTTTTGGACATCAAATGATCAATATTTAATATAGTTTCAAATTAAAATTAAATGGGGATCTTAACACACTAAATAGTTTACATTTTAAAAGACTCCATACATTAGATAAATTTAAAATGTGATTAATATACATTGAAATTGAATTAAAACCCATTAATTATATCATTTACCTCATTTACCATCAAAATTGTAATAAAAAGGGAAAACGGAAAAAACTAGAAAAATCCAAAAAATTGACAAACTATTGAAATGATTCACCATTGAAATGAATCAAAAGTCCCCAAAACACCACCAACTACCTTGAAACCCATCATATATCATAGTTTAGAAATTTAATGGCATTAATGTTTTGTTTGTTATATCTTATACCTCTCAAATTATTCTTCAACTCATGAATTGAAAACCTACCTAGAAGAAAATGGAGGAATCTCCGGAACAACCATCTCTCCAGATATGTATCATGGATCCCTCCACACATTAAAAACATCAACCAACCAATCATTTTACCCAAAATAACCACAATTACTAATCACATCATACTTCCTTCAACATTGGAATCTTAGAATTTTATCCTCTAAGTCATGATATTATACACTGTAGGTTGTTAGGAATCACCCATATGGGATTAATTGCAACCAAGTGAAATTAATCTTGATTAGGAACCATGAATTCACTTTATTCTTTTGATAAAATTATAACTCATCACAAAACAAATATCACATCAATGTGAGAATTCATATTTCTGAACCCATCATGGTCTTAATGCATAGCAAAAAGAAAATAGAGAAGTGGAATCTCAAAACAGCTCCAGGTATTGGGATCACATCTATATCTCTCTACCATGAGTACTTTCTTTTAAGACATTATGCCTCTCTAGAACCTGAGTTAGGGTAATGGATCATCATTAATAACAAAAAAACATAATGAAATAGAAAGGTGGTCTGGAAAACCAACCATTCAAATTATTCTTATGTTTTTAAAAATATTATGAACACAATGACCATAAGGGTAATGATGTGGAAATATACAAAATACCTTAAAATAATCTCATGGGGGAGATACCTCTCAAACAGGACAAGGCCACATATATGGTCATAATATATATATCAAGCAATACATGTTAAATAATTTCAAGAAAAAAAATGTTTTCAACAGAACTCCACATTCATAGTTTTACATCTGTAAATTTCATTTCAAAATCACCCTTTCTTAAAAATAAAAGTTTTATTTATTTAAATGAATTTCTCTTTTACATAATATTTTTAACAAATTAATATTTTTATTCCAAAATTCCAAGATATTTATATAAACAACAGAAATAAATTATTATTTTTTACACCCTTTCCACTCATTTAAAATCATCACAACTCAAATCATAAAATATATCACTCTGATTTCATTTTATTGATATTCTATTTCAAATCATAATTTCTACGTAAGAACAATTATCTGAAAATAATAAATAATTTTTTATCATTATGTAACCATTAAATGATTTAATCGCACATTCTATGAATTTTTAAATTATTTGTTTTGTGTCTCAAATTTTACATTTGGAATTCAGTTTAAAAAAATGAGGTTAGAACAAAATAAAATATATAGTTCGAAAAATAAATTTTTTCTATTAGTAAAAAAATTAAAATAAGTCCAAAAAAATAATGTTTGAGGATTCCAATGTATCCAGTTATAACGAAATAAAAACATTTGGTTATAATAAGATATTTTATCAATGTGTAAAATGTACAAATTTTTCTAAAAAAACATTTAGAACTTGGAGAATATTCAAGAAATTTTTTTCATAATAGTATCCAACAAACACAAGAACTAATATTAATATATTTAGAGAAAACAAATGAACAAAAATAAAATAATCCCATCCACCACACAAATATATTTTTTGATATAGTCAGAACTAACTAACCCTCATGGTTTTGAAATGTGTCGTAATATAACTCTTTTGGAGGTGGGGAAATATTTTCCATCTGATAATATGTTTGAGGTCATAACATGTGTCATTAAAATAAAATCAGTCACAAAACACCCCAAAAAATGATAGTTGTTAAAAATTATCATCAATTCAATTTTAAAAATATTTACACATCCGAGGAAATCCCACCTTTATAAATTTCATGATTTCCAAAAACAAGTTTTATTATATTTCTGAATATAAGATATTAATCCTATATATTGGTGGTGAGTTATTCCATCAACATAATCACATATTAATATAAAACATTCTAAATCACCAAAAAAACATAAATGTCTCATAAAACATATTCACCACCATTGCACAAAAAACACAAACCCAAACTCAAAAACCAATAGAAATGTCCAAAAGAAACATCATGCAACCTTGTCACTGCACCACATGACCATGCACAAGAAAATTTCATTTTCACATAAATACCTGCTCAATATCATCATCCACACTACCCCAACCGACTATCACAATTATCATCACATGAAAATATATATACAAAAAAATATAGAAATTCTTTTTCCCATGATGAGATATTGTCCGCTTTGGATTACACTGATTTACCCACACAGTTTCAATCACATCATGTATAACACAATAAAAATTATGGTTCTGGTTTCCCCCTATTTATTTTTATGATCTTTTAAGTCATAGAGATCATACAGAATCCAAATAAAAGAAATCCTATATGTAAACAACACATCGACTCGTCCATAATTATGAAGCAACTCATATTAATTCACCATATTATTTCAGATGATTAAATTTATATAATTATTCATTTTTTATGGGATACATGTTCATTAACAATATATAAGTAATTATCCTTTTGATGATGGGTGAGCATAAACTAGAATCAATATAAAGTGTATCATAATCTATAATAATCATATATAAATAATGGTATCCAACAAAAACTATTATCATCAAGGAATATCAACACATAAAATCATTGATAAAAATGTAACCAATAAGAATAGTCCATATTTTTTTTTTTTTCTCAAGAGATATTATGCATTTCATTTTAAATTTTTCAATTAAGCATCCACATTAAAGACAAAACTATACAACTATTATCTCAAACAACATGTTTAATAATCATAAAGAAGACATTATATGTTTATATTATTATCAAAGAAATACACTTTTAGTCTTTACATGAATGTATATATATTCCTAGTTCATTATTTATGAAATGAAGAAATCCATTACACACAAAAAAATAGTTTTAGATTAATCAAAATCAAAAATAATTTTTTACCATGAAATAAAAAAACTAAACATGTTGTATTACTATATTTCTTAATTTATCATGCTTAAGCTAAAAATTATAAAATCATTTCATTTCTCAAGGAAACATGAACTTGGATAACTAAATTAAAAAATAACATGTTGTATTAATATTTTTCATTCTTTATCATGCTCAAGATAAATATTCCATAATCATTTAATTTCTAAGGGAAGATTATTTGGGACAAAAAAAATTAAAATTACACATGTTGTGTTATAATATTTCATTCTTTATCATTCTTAACCTAAAAATACCTTACTTATTTCATTTATCCAAAGAACAAGAGTATATGATATAATAAGGAATGTATGATTATTATTCTATATTTAAAGACGACATATTGAACTTGATACATTCTCATGTCATTCATACTGGATCCTCCATAATAAAAACGCAAATGATTTCAAATTTTAGGAACACAACCCCCAACAAACGACTAATGAATTACGTTCGAAGGAAATTTAATTTATTACATAAAAATTATTCTCAATCATATAATAATAAGTTCATTCATTTAATTATTTTTATGTCTCCATAAGCTACCACAATACATGATTATTTTTTTTAAAAGTTATAATTAAATGACACAATAATTTCTACCATAACACATGATTAAAACATATGGTAATATAATAAATTTAGAATAAAAATCATTCCAAATAATAAAAAATTTATTTTTATCATGGTTTCTATATTAAAAGGGATTATTGATAATTAAGTTGGATAATTTCAAGAATATCCAAATTTAAATGTCATAATGCATGTGTTACAGAAGTTCTAAAGAATATTATAAAGATAAATAGAAAATGGAAAGCAGCACAAGACATATTAACTGAAATAGAAAATAGAAAACTTAAAATTATTGTTCCTAAATAATCTAGTTTATCATCCTAGTGTGGAATCTTCTACAGCGTAACATTCTTCATTAGGGTTTTCAATATTGAATTGTTGATAAAAAATTACAACAATCACGATTTTAAAAAAAAATGAGAAGATAATAAAAGTATATGGAATATTATACATTCAATGAATAGGAATAAAAAACCAATTAATTAAGAATCATAGTATAAAATGAATGGAAACAACACATTCATCTATCAAATATGTTTAAAAAAATCAATCCAATTAAACATCATATTAAACATTTTTTTTTGTTATATGAATATTTTATAAAAACAATGAGTTTATTTTCAATAATGTCATAGTAAATTTGAGGTCCATATCTAGTCTATGACCATTATATTGTATACTTTGGGACTTTCCTGTATGTTTTTTCATTCCATGGGCTCTGGTCCTCATACATCCCCCAGAAAAGGCCTTATGATGGGAGAGGAATCTACACAACATTATAAAGGTGATATTCATACTACTCCTCAATCTATGTGGGATTTCCATAATATATCCCATAGAATATCTTAGTTTCCTCCATAGCATATCAAATGGACACTATCTCTGATAACATTTTGTGTCAGCCTAGTACATCCCATGTTAATGATATTGTTCGCTTTAGGCTTATCCCCCATGGGATTTCATTCCATGGGATATAACCATTAGACATCCCCCTGTAATATGCTTCATGATAGTTGAGGTATGCACACCACCTTATAAAGGGGTGGTTCTTGATCCTCCATTTTTTTATGTGGGCCCATAATCCATAGGTTAGAGGATCAAAATCTTCACCAGATAACACATTGTTACAAAATATCCCATGTACCCTAGTATCCAAATAACTGATTTGAGCCCAATATAAACAGAAGGGAATTATCGATCCCTATGGGTTGGTGGATATCACCTAGGACAACAAAATAAAAATGGAGGAATGATTTTTTCACAAAAAAAATAGCAGAAGAAAAGAAAAAAAAGAAAGTATAAATAAAAATGAAACTCCACTCGGAGTGATGTACCTGAATAAAAAAGATATAAAATATAAAATTAGTACATCTTGAGTACCCAAATCGATAAAAAACACCCCATTTTCTTAAGGACATAACACATAGAGTCCAAAATTAAACAACTATATCCTCCTCTATGTTATTCCATCCCCATAGTCGTAGCTGAAAATAGATAATCCACAATAACAAAAAGGCACATTTAATGTGTTATCCAAAAGGACTAGTAGAGTATAAAAAAAATTCTATAATAGTATTTAAATATTTAATAACTTAAATATTGCTTTCATGTATAAAATTTAAAAGGTTTGGAATTTTAAACATATATAAGAAATCATTATATACTTGTCAGATGATAGAATGTACTTAAAAAATGATCTAGAAATGATGGAATATTTATACTAAAATTGTTAAACAAAAAAGTTATATAGAATATGTTTTTTCAAATTTAAACAGGGCTGAAAAGTATTTCAAAATAATCTAAAAACATTTATATCTCAAATATAAATAACATTCGAGTAACATGGGCATATGCCAAATAGGTGTGATTGTATTTTTGGATATAAGAATCTTCACTCTTTATGTGTACATTTAAAAATGTGTATAAAAAACCTGATGAAATTATCAATAGGAAACTCATCACCACCCCCTCATGGAGGTGACTCGATGCATGTATGTTTTATAATGTTTCACAAGTAAATAGTGTGTCCAAAAAACCAACTATCTACCTATGTCTTGCACCTGATCTTATATAATCAATGAAGAGACGTTTATTTTAATATTTTATAATATAAAATTAAATCACATTCTTCCATTACAATTCATGTATTCAATTTGAAAAGAAAATCGGTTTTAGTCAGAAACATTCCTCTTTCAGAAGATAAAACAACTATGTTTCTATCAAAAAAATATTAGCCATTTATATAAGTTTGGAATCCATTAAAAAAAAAATTATCTCCCAATTCAATTTCACTATTAAATTAGGAAAATTAATTGAAATAATTTCATAAAATCAACAATTTAAATTAAAAAAAATTAAATTATCAAATTTCCAAAAGCACACCAAAACTCAATTGAATTGGTTGTTTTCATTATTCTCATGACAGAACCATTTCCAATTCTCCCAATTCAATGGAAATGTGTTTTATCAAATAAATTTATAGAATGTTTGAAAAGTGAATTTAATCAGATGTATAAATAATTATATAAATATAATGTTAATCAATTTGGATATTTTAGATGGAACTACATAAATTTTCATGAAACTTAACACTCGGAATAACAACCATAAATTAAAATAAAGGTGTAGAAGATCGTTATAACCAACCTATATGAATCATCCGACGCCACGATACATTGATAAATCAATTACATGATGATCCATTGATAACCCATGAGATTATAATGAGGGAAACTTAAAGAATGAAGGATAACTATTACTTGGGAATTAAAATGCAAGCGTAGTAATAATTGAATTATTGAAGAATTTATTTGGAAGGGATGGAATACTTCAAGTTCACCGATGTAATTCATTTGGAAAAGGGAGATAGAACTAGAGTATTGTAAAAAGAAAGTCTCAGTCACAATGAATGTTTAAATAAGCACTATAGGGGTATTTGACGATGTGAAATCCTAATATATGGTGTGAAATACATAAGTCTCATAAACATAAAAACACATACATTTTTTCATTAAATTATATCATTGTAGGTTAAGAAATGAAAATTAATTCCTTCATGATGGTTAATGACAACTCATAACATATACCCATCATAGTGTGAAGCCATTAAATATATTTTTTCTAGAACTATTTAAAAAATTTGTATCTCTATTACACGATGTGATATCCTAATGCACCCTGCATGAAAAATACATTTAAAAGAGAGTACCCAAAAATCCTCAAATTTTTCCATTATTTGTATCCCCCAAATGGAAAATCAACACTTACCAAAATATTGAAAATGAAAAACCACTGAATGATTAATTATGTACATGTCAAATTGTAATGGGATGTTACAACCTCTCCACCATAAAATTATGTTGTCCTATGAATTCATATGAAGATGATTCCATGACAATGAGATAATGAAACTACTCTCTTCTTAATTCCTCACATTCCCATGTCTCATTACTATTAATAACCATGCTAGAATATCTCACATACCAATGATATTATCCTCCCATAGTGTAACATGGTCTCATATTAAACTATCCTGACTAGCGGCTCAGTCAATGATAAACTAGGTTCATTCAAAAGTTCAATCAAGCTTGATACATGAGGTGGATCAGGGAGATATTATCTCAGCTATGATACATGGAATATGTTATGTATCGACATATATTATAATGGAAGTGCTAAATGGTATGCAACATTCGTTAACTCATTTGAAACTTTTAATTGTCACACAATTTATAGGGGAAGCATCCCATCACTCTGAAATCATCGATGACCCAATAAAGGTGAATCGTTCAGGAACCAATGGTCACCAACTGGGATCTCCAAACCTCAATGATAAAGAATATCATAATACATATATTAATTATGTTTTGTCATAAATATATGGAAAATTAACTAAATCTTTGTTGTCGCCTCTATCTCCAGGCTTGGTCTAACCTAGGAATATTCAACATGCTTTGATAAACACAATGGATATTTACATTACTGACTATACATGGTCTAAAGAGGGGAAATTATAACCATAGAATAATAAAAAATTTAATAATAACAAATAAACCATCCCTAAATGTTCATCATAATCCCCACAAATATTGAGATCAAAAGTACAAATAATATCCTCCATATTTTATATAGCTCTCTCTATCTGTCCATCCATCCATGGATGGTAGGCCATACTCAAAAAGACAAGAGATCTGATTGCCTCCTGAAAGACTTTCCATAATTGGAATGTATACCTAATATCCCTATCGAAGAAAACAATCGATAAAATCCAGGTTAATTAACAATATCCTTCACATAGATACTTCTAAACTCAAAGACATTGGTTGTATCATGAATTTGTAAGAAGTGTACTGACATGGTCAACATGTCTATCACAACCCATATCACATCCTTGATTCTCATGGTCTATTTAATCCCCACAATAAAATATATAGAGATACCATCACACTTTAATGTTGGGACTGGATGTGTTTGAAGAAAACCTAATGGTTTTTTCAGCTTGGGCTTCACATGTTGGCATATATAGAAATGAGAGAAGAACTATGTAATGTCCTATCAAATTCCCAGTCACTAGAAATACTACTACATATTTTCGAACATTTTTATAGTTCACGGGTGTTAAAATTACAAGTAAATATTAAAATACATCATTAAATCCTTCCATGTTAAAAAGGACACAATGATGTTGTTCCAATAACATGGAACACCCCCTTTTGAAAACAACCATTGTGAAACTATATCCCCACCAAAAAGAGAATCTCTAATTCCTTATAATTCATCATCAAGCACTTCTTCTTGAAGAATAATTTCAGGAGGATAAATTTCAAGTAAATTTTTTAAAAAGAAATTATATCCCATTTAATATTATCTCAAATATTCAACTATTAATGAATATCCATTAAACTCTACTCTTCCAAATATTCTTTCACAAACTGGTTTGGAAGATTCATACTCAGTGAATCTTCAATGACATTCTATGTCCCAAGGGTATGGCCAATGTCAAATCTAGAAAACTGCAGGTACACCACCCATCGCCTCTAGAGAAGGTTAAAATCATTTTATGAGTAGGCATACCTCAAGCATTTGTGGTCTGAAAAAAAGGAATACATTTCAATTGATGGTAAAAAATCCAAATCATATGTGCATGCATCATAATTAATGTTAAAAATTATTGGTATGATAATTCCGCTCATGTTTCCTATTATTATGAGATCCATAAAATACTACATGGTGACCCTATAATAAAATACAACTAATGACTAAACCAGAAGAATAAAAAAAGAGCATAGATCCCTGTACGATATCTAGAAGTGTCAACACCAGTGTAGTAGTCAAAAGATATTTTCTCTCAACAAGTGAAATAAGAAATTTATCATCTCAAGAAAACCTCAACCACATCCATTTATATGATTTAATCGGAGAAGAAAACTTCTAGAACTCAATTAAAAAACAATATTAATATCCAACTATGCTAAAGATGCTCTGAATTTCGAAGGCATTTCATTGTTTCTCCCATGTTGTTACAACCTTCAACTTCTCAGGAACAACTAATATATCCTTTTCAGACACTATGATTCCTTATAATTTCACTTCTTGAATCTGTTTAATCACACTTTGAAAGATTGAAATAGAGTTAGTGATTTCTCAGCTGACTCAAAATTATTCTCAATTGATGAACATGATTCCCCACAGATATAGAGTACACAAGAATTCCATCCAAAACAACTACCTCAATTTTTTATAAATTCTCAAGAAAATCATTTTCATCAAACCCATGAATAATGTTGGAGAATTTTTTAGACCAATGGGCATAAAAATGTACTCATAATAGTTGTATTTACTCTAAAATGAAGTTTTATGAATGTCAAAATCATTTATTCCCAGTTGATGGCAGCCCGACTAAATGACGATATTTGAAAAACACTTCAGCCCTTTCACCTGATCATATAGATCATTGATTAGAGACAATGGATACTTATTCATTATGACAAATCAATTTATATTTTGATAATCCAACAACAAAATAATATAACCATCATTATTTTTGAGTGAGATAACTCATGCCTCCCCAGGTGACACACTTGGGCACATGAAATCATTCCCTAAAAGATTTCCCAACTGGGAATTCATTTCATTGAGTTCAAATAGAGACATACTGTAAGAGGGGAGTGACACTGGTTGAGTATCAGCCATTATGTCATTAGATAACTCAACCATCATTACTATTGGAAGAATATATAATTCATAAGGAAACGAACCAGGAATACCAATAAATATTGAAGGGAAATTACTTCTCCTTGAATCTCACTAAATGCCAAAATAAAATTCTAATATTACTTTACTAATATCTAAATAAGAAGTTCCATCTCTTCTTAACCACTGGTCCCACTCTCCATGAATGATAAGAGATACACAACGGGTGTATTATGGTTGAATC
This sequence comes from Viscum album, assembly GCA_963277665.1. Classification (NCBI taxonomy): domain Eukaryota; kingdom Viridiplantae; phylum Streptophyta; class Magnoliopsida; order Santalales; family Viscaceae; genus Viscum; species Viscum album. Next base: position 1,685,593,979 of record OY728163.1, on the reverse strand, counting down.
ATCAAATATAATAGTCAATATTCTATTTACTTTGCAATAACACTATCCATAAATAATATTAAATCATGTTATTTCATGTCGAGTACTAGAAAACTTCAAGCCATCTCGACCACTAATGGAGTGATGACATAGGCTAGGATTCATATATCATTCTCCATCTTCATACTAAGGTGTGTAGTAATATCTATTGCACAAGATGAAATCTATATATGAATATTAAGAAGATTAAAAATACATTTTGATATGAATTATTGAGTAGAAGAAATATTAAATAGAGATGTAACTGTTGAAAAGGCTATATAAATGGTAACAATCACAGTCGTTGGACACATGTCTACTTTTTATGGAGACTCTACCACCGTGTGATGAATATTCATTCTGGATGCATTGGGATGGAACCTTTTTCTACATAAAGAATCTATTTTACCTAAAATGTTATAAGGAGTTGTTGATCTTGTTCCACAAAATAGGGTAGACAAGTGAATGAATAATATTTGAAACTACCATCAACATCTGAAGGAGCTAAAATTTTTGTGCCTTAGTGGAATCCATCTTATAAGGTCTTATGTTTCCATATTGGTAGATAATAATGGAACTTCATCCAAGTGTTGTAGGAGGTCTTGATTTCCCTATCATCGAGAACTATCGTGAGAAGATTCCAAATTATAATTTAATCTGAAGGATCCCACAATTCCACTAAGAGGAATAGAGATACCTGATAACCCTTACATATCAACCAGGTTCATCTCAACCATCATCACCCTATCTTGAACATTAGCATATGTTGGAAGCTTCATCATGAAAAAAAGGGAAAATATATCTAATAAAATTCCCATCTCAAACCATTGAGTCTTTTTTCACTCATTAGATAAAATTATCAGATAAAAATGTGCCAACTCATCAAAGCAATATGAATACTCAGTCATGGATCTGTCAACCTACTCAATCTTGAAAGCTCAATAGCCATAGAAAACCCCATTAACTCAGGATATAACTGACCAGTGAAAATAAAATTAATGTATTTACACTCTAAGACCTCATGTTTCGATAATGTCACCATCGTGTCCCACCATATCCTACTAAATCATTCCATCATGAAGGTTTCACAAATTACATTGATCACATCCAGTATAACCAATAACACAAATAGATTTTCAATGTTTTTAAACCATTACACATCATGATTAGGGATATTTGAGACTTTGAAAACTAGTGAATTCAAGAATAGGAACTACTGAGAATGATTTAAATGAATATTCCCCCTAAGGATCCATATATGGTTCCCAAAATGAAACTGGTGGTGTTGTTTGGATTAGATCATATAAAGTACATAGGACCACCTAAAAACACATGGATCCATAAAAATATTCTATTTCTTAGGCTCCACAGTATCCTCTTCCTGGAGTCTATTTCCATATCATCTTATAGGAATGATTTTACAAAACCCAAGTAGAAAATAATGAATACCTCAGACTAAGACTCAAACTGAGAAATAAGGGAATGTTATTTGGAATAGAAGGGATAAAAAGATCAGTATTCTAGTCCATAATAATAAAAATAGAAAAAAATAATATAAACAATCCACATGAAGAATTTCCCTAACCACCCAAGGTGACTTATGGTTCTTTACAGTGAGATATAGCAAGGAACTCAATCTCCATAACCTCAAACGTGTCGAAAATATTTCAAAAATTCATATTGATTTCAAGACAAAATATCAACCTCCATCATAAACCATTGTCTATGTTGTATCTCGAGTTCACTAGTAACACAATAATCTAGAAATCTCCAACATGTCATCAAGGGTGTTAAAAATTAGTATGGGTTGACGAATTGCACCTAGCACCATAGAATATGAAAATGGGAATGAACTTTCCACCAAACATAGTAGAAGGAAAATACAACACGACATTATGCATATCAAATAAAATCCACTAGTATTGGTGTACTGGGATACAACAACACATAATTGTATAATGTACAACAAGTCGAGCATCAAAATAATAGAAAACACCCCATGTCCCTTGAGAATAAATCACCATGTCCCAAGTTCAATAGTTTGATCCAACTCCATATGATTGGTTCACATCTCTATTTCATGGATAGAGATAACATAAAAACACATAAAGGTACATGTTGAGTGTGATCTAAAAATCCTATTACGGTGTCAACAATGATTCCATAGAATCCACCAAATATTGATTAACGGAATGAATACATTCTATTTTAAAACTAAACAAGTTTGGAATTTTAAAGCATATTTAATCAAATCATGCAATATAGTTCATATAATGGAATGTATGTTATGAAAATTCATTAAAATTTATGAAATGTTTCTAAAATAAGGGCTTAATTAAATAAGTTACATAAATAAATATACATAATTTTAGAAGGCATGTAATGTAGTTCCTAAGCATTGGGATTTTTTATATCTTATACATAAATAACAAGCGAGAAACATGTTCATTTTCCATATAGGTAAAATATTATTTATAGCTATAGGACTCCACAATCTCTGAGTGATCTCATAAAAATGTGTATACACACATACCTATGACTCTAGAAAAAGGTGACTTGTCACCATCTATTCGGGGATATGAACTGCAACATTTATGTTTTAGAATGTTGTAATAGATCGAGTGTTTCAGAATAACAAACCTATTACCTAAGTCTACCATGTCATCTAAGCTAATCAAGGATTATCAATTCAATTTATGAATCATTACAAACAATTAAATAACATTCTTTCATTTCAATTCCAATTTACATTTAAAACTAAAATGGGTTTTAGTCAAAAACATGACTCTTTCAGTAGATAAACTACAAGGTTTATATTAAAACATTTAAAATCCATTTTTACATTTTTGATATCAAATCAAAACCAATTCCATAATTTCATAGTTAAATTATGTAATTAAAATCAATAATATAACTGAATTCATTTCTATATAGTCCAAAAATTAAATATAATAATTTAAATTTACCAATTTCTATAAGCACACACCAATTAAATGGAATTGGGGGTCCTAAAAATTCTCATTACTAAACAATTTCCAAATAAAATAATTCAATAGAATTGGGGTTCATCAAATCAATTGAAATTATTATTTATCAAGGGTATTTATATAAATAGTAAAATAAATAAATAAATAAATACAAGGTTAATCAATTTAGATAATCATAATGGAATGACATACCTCTTCCCAAAACCCAGAACATACAATGACAACTGTCCATGATAAAAAAAGTGGAGAAGACATCAAAACCCAAACTCAAAGCATGATCCAACACCACAAGCCATTTATCCATTAATTATAAGAGGATCAGTTGAAAACGAAAGAGAGTAGAATGGGATAAATGTGATGTGTGATGGAGAACACTTTCATGTGAAATACCTTGTTACAATATTGATGATTGAATGTCTAACGAATTGATCTAGATGGGATGGAATACATAAAGATTTCATGGGGAATGAATTAGGCTGAGGGAGATGGAACTGGAGTGGACAAAAAAGAAAAACTCAGCCACACATTCTGTTTAAAAAAATTTAGTTGGGTATTTCACAATGTGAAATACCAATACACAACATGACATATAGAAGTTTCCTAACCGCTAAATTGAGTACTGTTTTTCATTAAAATAAGATTCTCAAAGTTATGAAATAATAATTATTTCCTCCATGGGATGTTTTGAAAACTCACAACATGTACCCATTACAATGTGTGGCCATTCACAACATGTTTTTCATAACCACTACACAACATGCAACTCTATTACATTACATGAAATCCTTAGAAGGCCTCCATGAAAAAGTGATTTAATGGAGAGAATCCAAAAAACCACTGAATTCAAAATTATGGGTATCCTCCCATTCCAATCTCATATGTTACCCAAACAAAAAAATAGTAAAATAATGAAATGGTTTAAATCATTTTTTTAATATCAGTAAAAATATGTTAAAGTAAATTTCCACGAAACACACACAAAATCTCATTATTTATTTAATTTATTTTAACATTTAAAGATCACTAAATCAATATAAGAAAAGAATTCATCATGATTAATGTACCACTTCTAGGTATCTACCCCGTAATTATTTCAATATCATAGAAACATTTGGTTGGATCAGAGTCCTTGCATCAGATCACATAGGGCCTTAAAATCCAATTTTTTTGTTGGTCTTCCCTATCATATTCCAATCACAATGATCATCTAAAATTATAGCCCTACAATCCCATTTATTCAACACTGTGCATAAAATGTAACTCTAACCTAAATATATACTTTCCTCTCTGATACCATTTTTGATGGACCACCTCACTCTATAGATAACACAATATTGGGAGAGAGATAATGACACCCCCATCCCTCCACCAATAGACCACGAGGTGGTAACAAGCATCATGTGTATGAAAATATAAAAATATGCGAGTCATTACCAATGATTATAAAACAATATTAAAAGATATGATTAATCAACAACAATAAATTCCATAACATTTAATAAAATAAATCCAAACCATCAAAAAAATGCATCTATAAATAAAAATAGATACAAATAAAAGAATCCAAATGTGAACATAAAATAATAAATGATAGTGAAGTGACACATCAATAGTTTCATAGGTCAGAACTAAAAATTTCAAGAACAGTACAAAAAGTCATTTAAGAAACCTAAAAACAAATTTTATATATATAGGGGGGGAATAATGATATACTTGGTAGGAAAAACAGAGTCTTTTTGGAAAAATAGGAAGGAGAAAACTAATGCCTTCATGTGAAAATAACCAAACCAAACAACATAGAACATGTAAAATAATTTTAACCCCAGCCTAACCAATTCCCACATAGTAGATACAACATCCATGAAATATAATATAATATAAAACAAATTGATGATAGGGAACCCGTCATGAATATCCCATGAATTATACTATCTCTCACCCAAATGGAAACGTCCTAAAGCTCCCACCCCATTAGAATATATCACATCAAATCCCACCCAAATACAATAGAGACATCACAACATATCAAATCCCACATTCGCACACCTAGGATATCACAACACATCACATAGCACTCAGACACTCTATGGGCATCACAACACATCGCATTCCTCCAGTACACACTTGGGATATTACAATAGATTACATTTGACCCACACACAAATGGGCCATCACAACACATCTCATCCTAAAGGCACCTAGAACCATAAATCAAAAATCATCCCAAAAACACATGGGACCATGAATCATAACTCATCTCGAAGACACTTATGACCAAAATTACCACTCACCGAAAGACAATTTTTCCACTATCACATGGAAGACAGTGTAAAAAAGAGTTGGTGGCCAGCCATCTATCCTGCAACTGGGATGTTAGGTAAAGTCACCATCCCACGTGATTATGATAGTGTCAAAAAAAAGTGATCATTGAGGGTGAATATATAAATCACATGAACATACAATGAATTTACATATAGATATACAGAAAACAATCCTATATTATGGTTTAATAAAATGAACTAAAAGTATCACAGGATGCATATAATCATTGCCCCCTCTAAATGGATAAAAAACTCAAACTAAGAACAATCCATGATTAATGTTTTTAGACGTTAATACAATTTACAAAGTCAATATTTTATCAATAAATTCCACTACAACAGACACAATTATTTATGTAACAAAAAAATAGAAAAACAAATTAAAATAAAAAATATATATTTCATATTTCCAACCATTAGTTTATATATATATATATATATTATTGTTAAAAACATAAGCCATCATAAATTTCTTTAGTTAACATATAAATTTGAAAATTTTAGCATATAGTATTAACTCCATTAATACTTGGGTGGGTATAACAAAACCAACTATACAACATAACCACAAAACCATACCCTAAATCCACATCCACATCAACATAAATCCACATCCAGTTTCACATACCCATTGCATAACCATAACACAACTATCACAAATCCAATATACAACCACATTTTATCCACTTCATCCACACATAGAACAATATAGACACTACACATTACAATAGTCCCACACACAAAAACAATATAAATTCCACAAATCACAATATATATCACAACACAAAACATTTTGATTTAGAAACGTGTGATTATATTCAATTTACCATATTTATTTAAGGGTCTTGTCACAGAATCCATATGATCATTGGTAAATAATTTAACTAACAAATTATATGTGGTTAATAATTTATTTATTTATGATGATACTATTCAGTCACAAAAATAAAGGATTTCAAAATGATTTTGTTGTAGAATAATCATGAAATGAACATTCTATGTTTTTATCAAGTCATTACACCCAAACATTAATAATATCAAATATAATGAAATAAAATAAATTGAGGATCTAACATTTTATTTTAAATTCCCCCAACCCATTAAATTCAATTTAAACTGATTCATTTTATTTGTTAATTTATAGGAAACCATAATCCCATTATGTAATGATAATAAATTAGTATAACATTATATTGAAAAAAATAACGAAAAAACATACATATAAGTTAGAATCCATTTTTATAGTTCTTTAGATACAAAATAGGGGTGAATGCACCATATGAAACTCTCTAGGGAATCACAAACCAATTGTATCAACTAGGTTACTTTTATCCTATGGGAAGAGGTATTTGTCACATCCAATATCAATATATGTAAATTCCAAAATATTATAATAAATAACTTCTATTTAATGAATATTGGATCCAAAATGTTCACAATTATATATGGTTTCAAGTTTCCATTAATGGAGATTCTAAAAAAACAAAACATGTGGCCATTTAACATCAATTAGACAATGGATAAATTTAATATATGATTGATAGAAATTTAAAATGATTTAAAAATGTAAATTATTTCAATTAACTCATTTACCATCAAAATAGCTGTAAACAAGGGATAATTTAAAAATTATTGAAATTTTAATAACTATTGAAATGGGTCGCCAATTTAATGACCAAAAAGTCCAACAAACTTTCTTCACTACCCCTAGACGTACCAACAATCATATTTTTCAAAAATTAAAGGTATGGAAGTTGAAGGCCATTACACAAACAGGGCCATTGGAAGAGATGAATAGTAATGTTGCACGGTTTTTTTGATTGGGAAACAAACATTGAACCCTTTTTGGGGTAAAAAAAGTTTTGATGGTTAGTCCACATGTTTTTTAAATCCATGTTTCATCCGAAACCCATCTGTCTAGGCTACAGGAATGGTATCATGGTTTGGATACATGGTTTATCAAACCAAGAACCAACCATGAACATGGTAAGAAACCTTCAAAAAAACACTTAAAAATAATAAATGTATCCATCGAAGATATCTAATCATTTTATACTCAAATATATGGATAAAAACAAGTAATACAATGTTACATGTTATTAGATACACCCCATCATGTGCATTTTTATCATCAGAAAGCATCCAATCAAATGGTAGAAAAAGATGACACATTAAGAACTCTATCAGTCATTTTGTGAGGTGTATAATCAGTAGTCCGTAATATTAACTCACCCAAATTATAACTAAAAAAACTCCATGATAAAAACACCAGTGTTACCACATAAATTCAAAAAATATAATGATTGTTGGGATAAAATAGGTCTCTTAAATATCGAAAGAATCATCAAAATGGTGTATCATGGGAAAATAACTTCCCAATGATTTAATGAAGTAATAAAAACCACATCTCAAAGATAACATCTAAGTGATTCAAAAAAAACATAATAGAATAGAACATCAATAGAATTCATTATTTCCATAAGAAAAAACAATTTCATGGCCTATTTATTTTAAAACATACACAATAAATGCAGAATCTTGAAAGGGATTTCTATCATAGGTAAGTACTCCATGGTAACAATATATTTTCAATATTATGACTCATCCCTCGATGGGATTATGAAATTAAACCTAATTAACAATGGATGTCTACTCCATCATGGAATCAATATATAATAATTTTATGAGAACCGTCCAATGTTCTATACATTTCAATCTGAATGAAGGCTACGTAAAAAGAAAAAAAGGATACTAGGGATAAACAAGAAAAAATAGTATTTAACACCAACCATGGGAATACATCTTGTATTAAAATAGAATGGACATTAAATAACAAAAATCCCCATGTATCAAGAGTTTTTTCATCAAAATATTCATTACCATTACTAGGAGGACAATGAACAACGATGATCTGAATCCATTACAAAATGATGGTTAAGCATTTAAGATTCATCATCCACAATACAAAATGACACAGAGTGAAAGAAAAATAATACTTTATATGATAACATCCATAACCAAAAGTGATAATAAACAATGATCCAAAAACAAGGAACAATGGTCTCTAATGTTTTTACCCAATATACATTCCCTATGAAGGACAAATACAATCATTTTCCACTAAATTTTCGGAAATAATATAATGGATTAACAAAAATTACCACCGACAACCCGTATATCCTCCAATATTTTAAATTATTCACTCTAATGAATGTGGATGATTCCCTATTACCATGAAGAGTCAGAGACCACACATTCAAGAGCTTCTAATCCATTATCAAAACATCCAATTTGAGTCTCCCAACTTTTAAAACCTCATATGATGACCCAAATAGAAAAACCATTTACAAACTCTTATATATTTGAACATAACATAAACTACTGAATATGTGATCTAAACTTTAGGAACACCACATTACTAGTGATCCCCTTGATATGCAATTCCTTTATTAGTTCTGGGTTTTATAGTACCTTCATCATGACATTTCTCTATCTCTACTTAATCTGAAAATCCCTATTGAGAGTATCTTAATAAAAAATAATCCATGTCATAGGAATGGTAGTTTATGGAATATATTATGACCTTTTATAAAAAAAATATTTCATTTTTAAATTCATTACAAATAAAATCATGTTATAAACATACCAAACACCAGATTTTATTAGAATACTCTACAAATGAGTGTTCATCATGACCAAACCCCAAGAACGAAACTTCTTTCTCTTTCATCACATTATCAGGATACATTTATTGAATGAATAATGACATAAATAATTCATAATAATTTATTTTAGGAAGTTATGAGGTAACAAAAACTCACCACCACTCTTAAACAGTTTATTCAAATAATGAGTTGATATAATGGACCTTTAGAGCATCATAGTCCTTAAGAAAATTAATGAGCTAACAAAATTCTTCAAACCTCATTTCTACCTCAAGAGAAACTTGTTCCCCTTTAAAAAAAATATTGATGAAAATATGATAAGTTAATGATTTGGTTCATTTTCTGGATATTCTTTGGCTTAACAACTCAACATGATATCTTGGTATAGTCATTGAAAATAATTTCTACATAAGGATAATATTATAGATGACTCTGAAAAACAAACAGAAGAATGAAATTATATCCTACATGAAAAAAATCTTCGTATACAATACTATAAATCATTAAAAACGTCTAATAAAATAAATAGTTTCCCAAAACCTAAAATAATAATATAAACAATAAAAAAACATTCAGACAATCCATAAAACACATTATCAAATCATCATTGATTTCAAAACATATATGATTAACAAATTTTTTTAATATAAATATTTACTTTCCAAAAGATAAATCTTTTTATAAAACCATAAAATACTTTACAAATATATTATCATATCATTGAAATTTATCAATTATTTATAAACCATTAATACATTTTTCCCATTTTAAAAAAATATTCACATTTTAGATCAATTGCAAAAGATAATTTCTTCTTTTAAGATTCTCTAGGTCATCATAGATGTTTGTTTGAAAATCATTTCTTCAAAACCATACATTTATTAAGAAGAATATTTTTTTAATTAATAACATTTAACAATGAACTAATTACATATATATTCAAAGACACAATTTTTTTATAAAGGGACTTAAAATAATCAAAAGGGATGAAAGCTAAAATTATTATGCATGAGAATGAAACAATCCATATACATAACCCTCATTACTAAAAATTCAAAAGTGAATTCACCTATAAAAAAGGATAATATTTCATGTTTATAACAAGTATATTGCGCTTCATGGAATGGTAATATGGTTTTGTAATCCACCGTCCAACCTCACAACTTTTCATGGAATGATTTTTGTATATGTATCATTGATTCCACATTGTATTCCAGACAGTGTGGACATTGAGCGACTATGGGGATCATTCTATTCCAGTTATAAATTTCATAAGAGATTACAAAAATAAAATATAATCTCATCTCAAATATAAATCAAATTCATCACCTGAAATCCAATTACTTAACACATATACTCAAGTCCATATATTACCTCATAACTCAAGTATCATCAGGATATGGTGGTGATCAATAACTTGTTCATGCACTAACTATTGAGTCTCGACACATTACTAATAAAAATTATTCCATGGAACACACCTATTAATATATTCACTTTATGTAAAAGTGTTACCTTCCATGGGTTTTCCTACATTGATACTAGTTGTGATGAACCAACCCAATTTAGAATCCAAACCAATAACGAAGATGATATGTCAAAAATAGAAAGAGATTTTCCAACCACCATAGCATGGTCGAATGCATATGGTAATACATTATAAATTTTATGAATTATTTCACCCAAAATAGAAAATAATAATAAATGTACATTTTGGTCAGAACATTAGACAATAAAATCAATACATACCTCTAAATGTAAAAAGAGATTAATAAAACTGTAAACATAATAAAATAACTAAAATTTATCTTTAGGTTGTGCATGAACACCTACGATGACACAAGTCACAATACATTGGTAATAATAGCATGAACCCCCTAAGAACGATGAACGTACATGCACCACCTATATGTTATTATTGGATACAATCACTAAATGGTATAAACATGGTGTGAGCTATAGGGATCGGTCAAATATCAACAAAGATATTATATAGTTACATTTTTGGGAATTTTCAATATTATATGTAGGAGTTCAATAAAGTCATTATTAATATTTTTTCAGAATTATATTAATAAATATTTCAAAAACATTGACTAAACGAAACCTATAAAACATTAATTTTCACTATTTGAATATATTGAAAATTCGTAATTTTATTTATTTTTTTCATAAGATTTATCCATATCATGAAAGGTACATATGAACATAATTCTAATATCAAGATATATATATTATTTAATAAAAAGGAACCATGTTACACCAAATTAATGAAAATGTCAATTAATATCAGGATTCAATGAAGAAGAGAAACTTCGGTCCCAAGAAGATATAATGAATAATGTCATGTATCCATTATCATATATATAGATGTCATGATTACATCTGGGGTATAATAGTGAGTCAACCATAGTATGGCTAATAACAAAACATCATGACTAATCACAATTCTCATATCTACTCTCATGTTTCTCATGATCATTAATCTCAAAGACATCTGCATCCATGGATTCACATCTATATCCCAAAACATTCATGTTATCTATAGATCCACTATATGGGGTTTTTGTCCACTATTAAGAAATATGTCTAGGTCTTCTGATATAAATATCAGGGTTCCATTAATAATCAAAATATTTATGTGAGATAATCATGTTTCAAGGTTAACAATGGGGATCCCTGTTAATATCCATCATGTGTCCATTCGCTAAAAAGATATATCAATATCACCTCTCATCTACCACAATGTAAGTAATCCACCTTTTAACACCCATAATTGGGAACTATAGGAATCAACTGGGTCACATTAAGGGACTCATAAAAGATAGGATCATTAAAATGTTCCAATTTATATATAAAACATTACGAATTCAATTGACATAATTGTGTTAATTCAATATTTTGAAACAATATAAATACATAATTCCTTTAATATTTTAATATAGTAATTCCAAATAAGAATGTTAAACTATCATATCATTCCATAAAACAAAAAATAACTCAAGGATGTTTCATAATTTAAAAATTCTTATGTTTAATGCAAAACATGGACGGACAACCTATTCTATAGTCAATAAATTACATATTTCAATTTACACAAAATCACCCATTAAAATAAAGGTTAACATAATTCATAAAATAATATCATACATTTAATAAATTATATCTTTGTAAAATACTTTTAGAAACCAAATATAGTTTATCTTTTTTCATTCAAATTATTGAATTTCATTTTTAGAAAAAAACCTTATGCCAAAGATGACATGTTCACCATATAATCCATTAAATAATATTTGGAAATAAATAGAGAAACAAATTATATTCAATAATTACAAATTGGGATAAATATATATATCATATCCATTCTATTCATGGAATTTTAAATTTTATGTGAATAGGGTAAAAGCATAATTCACATGGAATTTAGGGGGAAAGATTAATAAAACATGTGTTTGAAATTAAAAACAAAATATATCTATGAATTCTCATGAAAACATAAATTAAAACATGAATTAAAATTATAGAAATAGGTACTTGTAATATATGGGGTCTAACTAAAATGGATCCATGATGTTTTATCTCCAATGTAAATTACAATATCCAGGAAGGGAAATCGTGATACAAGTAGGAGGAGACCCTAGATAAAAAATTTCACATCAACCCTCTAAATAAGTAATAAAAAGATATTATAGAATTTATAATGAAAAAAATTAGAGATATATAATTTCAATAGGATAATAAATTACTAGAAGGGTGTTGACCCATTGATCGGAATTTAAAGCATATATTAAATGAGTATTGGAGAGTAAAAACACCTCTAAAGAGACCCAAAAATCAAAAGGATCGAATTTGGATTGAGTGGTGAGAGATTATGTTTAATTATTTGAGGTTTTGGAATTTTAAATAAAAATTGACGAGAATAAAAATATTAAACTTGATTAAGTGGGTTAGGTAGAAATGTTATTAATAATTGTTTTCCTAAACATGTTCCCCTTGCATAGCCACTACAAGAGATACATGGTTCTGATGCATGTTTTTTAAGATTTCACCAAATATGAAACACATTATGGGTTACTAGAATAGGTAAAATGTTTTGTAATCATGGGATTCTAAACCATTCCGCAATTGGGCACCCCCAAAATTGGCTATTGGAAAGTATTAAATGCTTGGATATATGGATTATCAAGTAATACACTAACTATGTAAAAACCAAGAAAACTCAATTAAAAATCATTGAACACTCCTAAGAGAACCTGTGATGAGTTCTAATCTAATGATTCTCAAAAAAATTGGCAAAAATATTTAAATGAATGTAATTTGATGTTAAACCTTTATTTAGTCATAAAAATATACTACAACACAATTATCAATAGAAGATATTATTACTGTAATGAAATATGTAGATGAAACTCATGATTTATATCAATAAACAATTTTTAATCCCTTAATATATCACAACATAGCTTTAATAATATTATGTTTTATTCATGAAATTTTTTAAAATGAAATATCATAAATATTAATCTATAACATTGTTATCAAATCCTATTATTTAAAATTAATTTAATAAGGATATAGAGTAATCAAAATTAACAACTCTATCTAACATACTAAAATTCATAATAATATCTAGAAAATCATTAATAAAATAGAGTTATGTTTATTATAAATTTTATAGAAATTAAAATAACAAAATCTTGTCTAATGTTTCAAATGAAATTTATTTAACATTTAATGTATTCTTACATTAATATGAATAAAGTTATATTCTTTGTGAAAAAATAACACATGTATGATTAAATTAATTAGAAAATTATTTATTGAACATAAAATATGAAAATCTATCCCATTTTACAGTAAACTAGAGAAATAATTATTTATTTATGTTTAAATAATAATGAATCCAAAATTTTATGATTAACTATATTTTTTCATGTATTTTGACAGTATACATGAATAACTGATACCCGTGTAGTTTCATGTGAATACTCAAAATACACACGTTGTAATCCACTTACTAAATGAAAATTATGTATTTCTAACACGAAATAAAATATTTCTATGTAATGGTATGTTCCATTATGCATATACTTCATACTTCTTTTGAGTGAACTTCAATGAGATCTGATCGAATTGAATTTTGTTATATTATAAAATTTTATTTAATAATATATTTTTGGAAATGTTTTCATGTTGAAATAAGTGTTATAGAGGCATGATGAGTTCTTAACATTTACTTAGACTAAAGTGTTGAGTTATAAATGTTTAATACCAAAAGATTATTTTTCCCCATAATAATTTAGGATGCATCCCACTATATTGATATTGGTGTAACGTCCTAGATTAAGTATCCACTAAAAAATTTCTTGAGCCTTGTCAACCACATGGCCTCAATGGAATCTCTCTAAAAACTAGTGGTGTAAACTAGTAGTGAGGTTCTAGGGCATGTCTTTAGGTAGACTATTGCCTTATCACCCAATTTTATCATATTTGATATATATTAAACTATATTAATTGGATATATTAAGTCAATAAAAAATATTATAAGTGAATAATATTGGAATGTTAACATAATTATAGAAGAAATATCATATATTGATGATGAGGATTCATGTAATGTCTTTATAAAACTGCCAAAATATGTGTATATAGAAGGTGTTTAATACATGTAAATAAAATAAATAATGATTTTTTTTACATATCATAATGAGTATCATAATTTTCATGTGGTATCTTCTTTCAAGGAATCAATTAAATACCTATAGTCGGGTACATTCCCATAAAAATACATTAAATAATATAGTCTATCCAGGTACCCAATAGTGGCATGAATAGGGTGTGAGATAAAATCCCCAAAAAAACCAACCCAAGAGTCTTAATCCATCAATTTAGTGAATTGATAATAATTTTTGTTTGATGGAAGTAGTATAATTTTAATATAATTCCTGTAATAAAAACCCATATAGGACAAGGTTCCCATGTACACTCTTCCATTGATATCTTCTTTGGCCTTAGACATAAAATATTTCAATAAAAAGTTTTAACTATATTTATATATAATCAAATTAATTTAATTTATGTGTCTTAGGACCTGATATATTGCCTAGGGTCACCATGAAAATATTTCATTAAGGATTCCTACCAGGTCCAACATTACAGTATATGTCTATGACCAAATCCAATTTTGTAATTTGTCTTAGAAGATGCTTCATATATATCATTTCACTAATTATTCAATTAAAAACATGATACAATACTTAAAAATAATTATTTAGAATCCATGTATCATTATGGGTATATCATTAATGTATAACCTTACTATAACATCCATGGTTATCATCATATGAACTCCAATCATCACTCTATGTTTGGTATAACATCTACAACCACTAGTCCCATCTATGGTAGTCTTATAAGGTAGCCACGTCTTTAAACTATGGATTTTATAATCAACATCCCTTTGAGTCCACAATTGGTGGTCCATAGGGAGTCCAATTATAACTCTGGACTATAATAATAATCCCCCATGTGTCTTGCCTTGGTATTCCACTTGGGATTCCAAGTGTCCCTTAGGGAAATGTTAGGGAGTGACCAAATTTTTCCATCCATGGAATTCTTATGAGAACCCATGTATCATCCAAGGAATATAATAATATTCAATGAAAAATCATTTAATGATATCAAGGTGATCACTAATAACATTTCTTTAAAATATCACATCAGGTAGTGGCTCAAGTATAAGGCTATGCATATAAGGATTAGTAGAATAATTATCTCACATGGGAATTTCATTATAATGAGAAACCAAAGAAATAACAAAATTATTTATAGAAAATTAAATGGATCATAGTGATTCCATCCCCTTCATTTAGTAATTTCAATTACAATTAGATATCATCATTTACATCCCATGGAATTTGGTGAACATGACATCTAAATTTTTTCAAAATTTATAATCCACACATGGTGATCCATTTAATAATACAACACACCCATTTAGTGGATCAAATTTATGGTCCACAATATATAATCATTTTTCGAAGAGTCTTTCTAATTACATTAGTCCTGCCTATTCATTTGAAACAATGATTAAATTCTTCTTCATGGGTGTATCTCTAATAATTGGGTACATGATACAATGGGATATTAATAAAAACTCAAATTTTAATGAAAAATAAGAAGATATACAATCATAAGTTCATATTGGAGTCATCTTCTTATATATATCTTAATTCAATAGAGATTGGGAGAAAAATGATGAACGAACAATTAAAATTGATGTAGTGAATATTATCTTACACAAAAATAAACATCTGACACAATGGTGAATGAGAAAAAACACAAAACGGAATTTATATCTTACCTATATGAAACTGATTCTACCATTATGTCTTCATTTGGAGCTTAGATTGTGGAGATCCCTTGATTTATAATTTAATCATAATGGAAGCTCTCATTTTATTATTGTCTAATGTAGGAGTATAAATGGGAACTAGGTGTGAAATATTAAATCACCTAGGGTAGATTTCATTATTTCACCACAAATATTGTGCCACATAGATTGGCTATATACATGGCCAAGCCATGCATAAATAGTGCACCCACTGCTAAAATAAGTGGAAACTCGCACGAGTTATACACAAAATTTGAAAAACAATGCAAAACATGTGGCTCATCCCACTATAAAAAACAATAGAGGTTTTTTGAAAGTAATACTCCTTAAATAAAATGGGTTTTAGAACAGTGTTGTCTTCTCTTTCTCCTTTAATAGGTTTACATCATTTGTATTAACCATGAGGCATGCCCCGCACGGTATATACTAACAGCGCAGTGGTCTTGTTTCTCACCAAAAGTTGGTTTTCTGGCTCTAAACCTACCCTAGACACCCCTTTACCCCTATAAACTCCGTGACCATTAACATTATTCAAAAACCAAAAATTTAAAATAAAATTTCATGGAAATTAATAGTGTCCATACCTCATAAATGAACCACGATCATACTAATCTCGGACATAATTAAATCTATACAAGAATTTCACTTCACGACTCGTTAATCTTCGTTGATGGAAAATTACATCTACTATGCTCATAAATTTTCTTCCTACACCAACTTCTCTTCTTGTTATTGTATGTGATTCCATTACACCCATACTAGAGGAACTGGACAACCTCTAAGAACCTTCCTTATGTGATCCAAAATAAAAATATGATCCCTCAAAAGACTCATCTACATATTGTTGAACATCACAAATCTTATAAGAATAATACATGTCTAAAGGACATGTAGTAGCTAAGATACATTGAAGATTTTTTGTATGGATTGATACCTCTGAGGAAACTGTAACTGATAGTTTACTAGATCCACTCTCTCATGAATCACAAATACTATGACATATTTTTTTGAAGATTTATCCTTTCTGATAGTCATAAAATGTACCATCTTTAGTGGAAGGAAAAAAAGTCCCAATATCTTACCAAAAATTAAATATTTCATCTACATCAATCGGCATAATATTTCAATTAATACTGTGTAGTATCAATCAATTTCCAAAACAAATAAACCTACAATGTTTTCTCCTGAATTAGATGAGTTATAAGAATAGTTATCTCTCTTACCTATAACCATCATTCGAGGGATCGACATAGCTTACCATATAATGGTTAATGTGGATCCATTGTTTTAGTAACATGAAATCCATTGTTGTAAATTATTGTAGCTATAGGTATATTCCACCATAAATATCCCATAAAATAAAAGATGCATGTCTACATCATTTAATCAACCACCTATATCATGTGCTATGATTGAACATTATTTTGAGGGTGGTATTTTTTTCTCAGAATCAACCATTTACCTAATTATTTCTATATCCCATTTCTAGAACCATGAATAAAATTTGGTATACCTATATAAAATGATAGAGGAGTGGCCATGTGATGTAAAAAGATCTCACAAATGTACAACCTCTCAATATCATCTACTCAAAAATACTATGTAGTATATATGAAACAATAAACATATGTGATCATTTCCACAAAAACCCAAAAGAAAGCATTGTCTCACGGTGACCAAGGTGGCCTGATCATGGAATCCATCACAACATAAACCCACTTATATTCCAGAGTAGGCAGTTTTGTAATAGTCTAGCTAGTTTGTTGGAGTTCCTCCTGACATGCTGATCGGTGGAACACCTCAAAAAAGAATTGACTACATACCTTTTCATACCATTCCTAAAATATTTTAAATGTAAATACTAATTCATATTTGTGAGTCCAATGTATGCTACCCATGATAGAGAAATAAATTCTTGCATCGTTTCCTCATGCATGTCATCTGAAACCCATATGAGACCATATACCTTCATAATCTCATCATTATCTATGGTCTAAAAAGGATGAGGTTCCTCACCTACCACACTGTCCAATAATACCAGGCCCTCATAATTACATAGATACCTCATCCTTACTATATCAAGAATGGTAGGGGTCACATCTAAGGATGAATTAAAATTATTCCCTTGTCAATCCTTCACCTTCAACATCAACTTAGAAAAAATTTTAATATATGAAACTCACTACTAGACTCTTTAACTACTTGTATCTGAGTCATACAACTCAGTGCCTCAGACACTGAATTTTTATTTCCAATATTGTAGGAAATATCAATGCCAAAATAATATATGTATTGAACCCTACCTCACTACCCATGATTCAGATCATGATTGGTAAACATGTACATGGGGGATTTGTGGTCCGTGAAATCCACAAAATACCGTGCAAGGATGTAATTTATCTGACATCATAATTCTTGAACTATCGTAGATATATTCATATTATTAATATAGTAGTTAAAACCATGTGTCCTACAGTATTTAGATATATAAGCAACGAATATATCCACCTACACACGAACATATCCTAGACCAACACTTGATGAATAACTGTAAATAATGAAAATTAGTTAGGTTTCTAAAAAATCACAATTAGAACTAAATTAAATCTCTCATTAAACTATTGAAAGGACATTTCGCATGCATCAATACATAAAAATTTGAAAACCTTCTTAGTCATAACTTTCAATGGCACTAAAATGCATGATAAGTCATGTATTAAATGCATGTAATAACCATCCATCCCAAATAAAATTCATATCTCTAAGATGTTATTTTTTTGATCCCATGAAACAACATCTCTTACCTTATCTGGGTCATATGATATTCACATATCTAAGATAATGTGACATAAGAAGTGAATTTTATTAATCTATAAATGGACCACTTTTATCATAGCATATAATCGATTCTTTATAAGTGTATTCAAAAAATAATAATAACTGTTACATGGTTATGTAAATTGTTATAATAAACTATTATATCATCCATGAATACCAAGAAAAATGAGTATAGATAAGGATAGAAATTTCACGACATAAATTCCAAGAAACCATTAGGGAATTTGTGAGATTGATCGACATAACCAAATATAAATAATGATCATACCAACAGTGAAATTCTTTATGAGGAATGTTCAATGGTATAACACAGACCTGTTGATAACCACATATCAAATTTATCAACCAAAAAACACGAGATCCCATGGGATAATCAAATATGGTATCTTTCCATTGATGGGGAATCTAGTTCATAAAAATTAGTTGGTAATAATTTTTGGAAATCCACACATAGTTAAAATTGTTTATCTGACTTTTTGTATGAATTGATCAGTGATCCCCACATAGAAGTTTTAGGATAGATAAAACCATTTTCCACTAATATTTATAGTTTCCTCTTAATCTATAGAATCTCCATATTATACATCCTGTAAGAAGTAAAGGATATTGATGAAGATCCTAACATAATCTCAATATATAAATCTACATATCTCGCTATAAGAAATCATAAATTTTCCTATATGAAAACATACATGAATTAATCGACCACTTGAGTGAAATATGCCTGATTTATTTCCTGATCCTCTATATAAAAATTCTCAATCTGATCTGTCATCCTGCCCAGGCCATGATACTCGGGTCATTATCAACTCACCTGGAAATCAAATTCACCCATCTGAAAAAACTCTATAACCTCAGTTGATGTTATGGTCACTCTGTGATGATAAAAATCAGAAAAATTGTTAAAGTGAACCAACTGGACCATCTTGAAAATGATTTCAAAAAACGTAATATCATAGAAATAATTGTCCAATATGATGTCACAATAGCCAATATAAAGGGTAACTCACTTCAAAGATGTATAACATCAAAAATAATCTATAGAAGTTTATAAATAATAAAACATCCATCAGAACATTGAATGCTAATTCGAGGATTCTGCACAATGGACACATATATAAAGCTACAAGAATCCCATGGATCAAAAATTAGAGATTCAAAGGTATTTTCTATTAGAAAAGTATGTATCATAGTAGAAGACCTTGAATTAATATTTTCATTATTCAATTGAACTATGTATATTTGGCTTGATCGGTGGCCCTATTATACACCTTGACTGCACGGAGAAGATCCACACTTTTTACATAGTATATCTGGGGTCTGACTACAGTGACCAAAACCACCCCCTCATCCTAAGTGTCATACTGTACATAACACCATGAACATTGAGAAAATGATAACCCTTATCCTGCATGTGGATTCGGTCCAAAACCCCTCTCACTGACAATTGGGGGAAGTGTTCTAGAAAGGCGCAATAGGTGGCCTATCTTACCTCATGATCAGCACTCGATTGGGTCCCCCATGGACATTGGAATCATATTTCCAGTTTACCACGCTAGTGTCAACTCACCTAGTTATTAATTTTATAGTGTGGAAGATATAGGTGATGATTCCTACTACCGATCAATGTGGCAGGACATATGGGTACCGAATTACCTAGAATCACACCCCTAGACTCTCTCATGTTAGACTTTGTAATAAGATCCTAACACACTATTATAAAAATGGAAATCTTCTATAATTCATTCCACTGATATAATATCTCAGGAATTTCATTGTTCTCGAATACCTTGTTATTAGAAAACTAATCACCCCTTAGAGAAGTTGAGAAGCACATGATATCTTTAAAATGGGAAGAATATTCCTTGATTTATAATTTATAACACACCAAGTGAACTCCTTGGCTATTCCAGCCCACCACATCTCAGAAAAGAAGTAATCATATAATTCCTTATGAAAATCCCCCCATGCCAACTGCTGATAATGATACATCTGATTAATGACATCCTACAGTCTCATGGAAAATTCACACAACATATATACAACGATATTTACCATCCACTCATATTTTTTCTTGCGATTATTAATGATATATATCATTTAATAATGTATTTTCTTCATATCCTATGATGCTACATGCCATAAAATTGTCGGTGGATGTGGCTATTACAAATCATGTGTCAACTATTCCATATTCAGGGGTATTCATAGTTCCCCATGAATAAACACCATGAATCCCAAATATACTTCATGAAACTATAGCTCATCACACATTTCCAATAATACTATTGGTTCCCATTATATCACTAAATGAGTATCCACTGGTAGACCCTGACACATGTCCTCTGAAGTGTGATCACTGTCACCATCCTAGCAAGAAACTTGGGGACATCACGGTGGAATACATCTACAAATCCCTATCTAGCTCCATAGATAAAAAATGATATGAAATTCACATCTAAAAGTGTAGTTTTTGAAACAAGATGGTACAATAATTCCTATATAATTACAAACCCCTCTACCTTCTCTTTGAGTCTGTTCTAGGTTATTTACATGTTCTATAAAATAAATTAATACATAATACATCCCAATATTATTGTCAGTTATATGTCACATTCTATGTTATAAACAATTAGGTTTTATTTTTTTCCTAATTTTATTTCAATTACATCACAAAGTGGTTAAATTTTTTACCCAAAATGGTTTACAAAATTATTACACTTAATGCCCCAAAATAATTTCAAAAAATAAAATGGCATCCACATAATCCAAAATATAATACATTTTGGTCCATGCTACTCGTGGTCCAGGACACAACATACCCCAATTGGCTACGTTAGGTGTTTGCTGTAGGGAATTCAATAAAACACAACATTTTTTGTGGTAGTAATTCTACATACCAAATGTGTTTTATCATTCCCCCTAACAAAATATCTATAAAAAAATATGTATATCTATCATGTAATATATCCCAATAGCATAAAATCGATAAATGAATCCCAAATTGCATGGAATATTGTGAGGTATGTGTATAAGAATTGGTTCTTTAAGAAATAGATGATATTTCATTCCCCAATTTGATCAAGTTGCAAAAAAATAAAAACCACAATCATATCAAAGTTAACATCAAAATTCAAGGGCCTTACCCAATAGGGGAATCCAATCAATTGTAATATCCAAAATCTATATAAGATGAACCTAATTAGATATTTTTTTTATTTCACATGAGGGAAGCTACTCTAATGAAAAAATCATTGAATTATTTTAATTCCATCACATCCATTTCTATTATCTCAATATTAAGAAAACTAATAACTAATCATTGATACAAATTTGTAATGAACTAAACCTTATGTCCATTGAAATTTTTCCCTAGTTCAGTTGGCCGCATAGCCCCAACCACTTTTCCACAAAGGCCTTAGGCCACCGATCTGTAGAAATCCTCTAGGATGTGTCTATGTTGAGACTATGACCCCATCATCTGAGTGCAACAGAATAGGAATATATTATCAAACAAGTAGATAAGTTGTAAATAAATAAATATATGGATAAATGAACACGAATTTAATCTAAAACTAATTCAATATGTATTCTCATATATAAATGTTGATAATATATTTCATTTCATTAAAAAACAACCAAAAAGGCGTTCATATAAATTATACTATATATGTGTGTAAAATATCAGAACACCAAAAACTGTCTATTAAGAATCATGTGCCTCAGATCGGTCAATATTCTACCCTACTCCAAATAAGATATAAGATACCTATAGTAGGGTTCCATCCCTTATCATTACCATTAATCAAATAGTATATTTGGGTAAACTATGTTATCCCATACTTGGTGTGAGATACAATCATAGCATGAAAAAACTAAATTTTCTAATCTCATCCAGTCAGTGAAAATATTATTCTAATATTGTACATATAGTAATAGAACTTATAAATAAATAACTAAAAATAAAAACCCATAAAGTTCCCCTTATCTATAGACACCTTTCTCTACTACCTATATCATCATTAGCCAAAATATCTCTAAATAAATAGTCATTCCTACATCACATTATAATAATGTTAATTTAATTAAAATATCTCTAGTCTTAGAATGTTTCCTAGAGTCCACCAAGAAATTATGTGATCAAGGATGCCTAATCGTACAATCATTATAGTATAACTTACTAACTGAAGAAGAAATTGCCTCTTATCTTAGATGACACTACATGTAAATCATTTAATTAATTATTCAGTTAATAACCCAAGCTTTTCCATCGTATTCCTTATTTTTAAATTTTATATCACTCTATTAATATTATAAACCAATATCCTTAGAATAATATCCATGGAGATCCTCCTAATAATCCCATATATCAATATAGTTGTGGTATAACATTTCTGACAACTGATTCAGTCATTGATAGTCTTCTAATAAAGACCCCTGTGTCACCCATGGCATATATAATAAAATATAATTTTAGTTCTTCCTTGGAAGACCAAGAGTATTCCATGTGTCAATTATGCATATAAAATTCAACCCATTTTTGTATATCATTGGTTTTCCACTAGCTGTTACATCAGTCACTATGTGGTAAGAATGCAATTATACAAATCAGTCTATGTATGGTGTTCATATAATAATCCATGTATCACTCATTGAATATAATGTAATTCAATGAAGAATCCTTTTCCTATGTCAGGGTCATCATCAAGAACATTTATTTTAAAAATAACATCAATTGGTTGCCAATTGAATGAGATAACCTTAAGAGGATTCACATCTTAATTGACCAAGTGGACATATCATTATAAGTAGAAGCTAATTTTTTAACATGTAATTATATGGAAGGGGTATATGTTTAGTGTCATTAAGTTTCATTCCATTAATAATTTCAAATTATGTTACACTTCTTTTTTATCATCCAATGGAATGGGGTAAATAGAACACCTAAAATCTAACCCAATTTATAATCCACCATTGGGGGTCTAATTAATTACCCTAAACACCACATGGAGTGATTTCTTTTCAATTTACACAAACAATAATCATTTATTAATTTATCTCATTAATTACATCAGTAATGAAAATTCATTTAAAAGAGGGATTGAATTCCATTTCATGGGAATCACTCTCACAATTTGTTGTCCGACATTGAGTAATATATATAAACACTTTGAGATAATGGAAAAAGCTTGAGAAAACAAAAAATGGGTCTTTAGTGGCCTTATCATCCAATATCATCTCATGAATAAACTATCATCTGGAGAAAAATTTCTAATGAATGATGAACCTAGAAATATGGAATATTACCATGAACATAAGTATCTCTCTTGATAACATGAATAATGAAGAACAAAATAAAAACGAATTTATATATTACACTAATGGATCTAATGCATCCAACTGATCATGATTTCATAGTTAGATGGAGGAGAACCTATGATTCCAAATTTTTTCTTCATGAAATATCTCATTTGATTTCTTTCCAACATTTGATGAAAAATTGTAATTAAGATTGAAATATGAAATTAATAAAGGGTTATTTGACATTTTGTCCCAAATTTCAAGGCTTTTCGGTTTCCTGCATGGTTCGAAAAATTGTATTCCCTTATTTTTCCCGTTAATGTAAGAATGGGTACCTCACACAATTTGAAAACCCTTGTTCAAACCATGTCTGAACGAACTATGAAAAACTACAGGGGGTTTTCAGCAGAATGCACCACCGATCACATGGGGATTCCTGTCGTGTAGGATCCCCTACTCACTTCCCATAACTGCATGGTTTTATTAAATATTTTAGCATGCCCTACATTGTTTATTATAAACCTACTACATGCCTCTTTCCCCATATAATTTGGTTCTGAGGTCTGAACTAAATGAAAACACCCTTGTTACATCCATTACCTCAATGATCATTCACAGTGGCTATAAGAAAGTAATTTAAATGAAAATTTAAAAAAAATATTTCATACCTTCTGAATGAACCTTTTAAATTCAATTAGAATCTTTTATACACATACACTCTTTTATAAAAGGTCCATTGGAAATCCATTGGTACTCTAGTGTGATAAAAATTATTCTATTGACACACAGTAGTTGTTTAGTAGTAGATTTTTGTTGAAATATTTTTATAGTTTGATTTATATTTAATCATATTATTTTTATAGATACATCTAAAATCTAAAACATAGTATAGTGATAACCCCAAAATACCATTAATCCCAATATATATATATATATAAGTTGAATGAATTTAAATGAAGAACAACAATTACTTACCTTTTTCAAATAATTCTAGGATGTTCAAACTTTTCACATGAAATTTATCAATATTAATGAAATTTATCTAGAATAGTATTTCCTCCAGAGGTATCTGTAGATTTTTTGAATCACATAACTCATGGGTAAGACATCCCTCAACATCACATTATTATACCACCTTGTTTAATTGTAGGAGATAAGTTACATAGAGAGAAAATATAATCTAAGGAGTATCATAATTTTGTGATACGACTGAATAAAATCAATTATATTATTCCACGATCCACTATTTATATGCCAACATTGGGTATTATAAGATTTCAAAGGGTTTTAAAAATCATTAACACATTCAATGTAACTTTTCAAAATATGTATTTTAATTACTGATTAATTTTTTATTCATTTATTATTACTTAATAAATATCATGTGAATTTTAATGCCCCATTATAATATTATTATGATCAATGTAACATCTTTTGATAGATGATTTGAAATATATTGGATGAAAGAAGAATCATTGTTCAATAAGATAACTACATACACAACCACAACATAATAATTTATTACACTATGCCATGGGAAACATTTGGATATACCACATCATGTTATAAACCACCATGTCATGGTTTGAATTTTAGTTCACATAATAATAAATATCCCGCATGGGCTAAAATAATTATAGACATTGTTCCCCTACACCTTGTGTTAAATAATATGGAATAACATGTGAATCCATATACCAAATTCATTCATTAATCATTAAAATGTTCTTTCGATGATGATATTCTAAATTTTTAACATATGTTTTCTTATATATGTAAAAAGTGATAATCCATCTAGATTTTCTTTCAGATCAACTAAAGAAATATTTTTTGTAGATGTTAAGGTTTAATAAGATTGATCTACATTTGAAAAGCCAAATAGTGTGATTCCATCAGACTTTATAGTGTTGGTAACAAATATAATCTCTCAAAATCAAAAATGTAATCATAATCTGGCCTATAATAATGTAACAATTATAATAAATAAAAAAAGGGTTTTGGCATGAACAATATAAAAAATCTTCCTTATATTGATGTCAACCAAATACAACATTTACATGTATTCATTTTTGTGGGACTGCATTATCTAAGATATCATGTTACAATGGGACTTGGATTTTTTTAATCCTATATAACTACACATATGATATCAACTATCTGAGTATATATTGACCTCATCAAGGAATAAAATACATGTTATTTATATATGTGTATTAATAGATCACACTAACTCCAACGAAACTTAAGTACATCATACATATTATCTTGATACGACCATCAATTTATCTGAATCAATATCCCAAATGTCATACTCATCATAAAAGAGAGAAACCAGACATTATGGCTATGATATTGCCGATGGAATAACCAAAAACATACTCTACCACCCAAGGACTATCAAAGTATCATATATTGTTTATGAATGGTATAAATGTATGAATATTCTCAAGATATATATCTATGAAACCTCTAGTATAATGATATCCAAATATTGAAAAAGAACAACTAGTATAATAAATAAATGGTTTATGAATCTACAAGTAGAATATAACTTGGGGTCACCAACCAAAAAACACATTTTCGTGCCACATTATCATACTATATATCTATATGAAATACCACTCATTCCAACCTTAACATTTCATCACATCGTATAACAATAAAATATGAAGATTAGAAAACGATAACTGAATCTATTATATTAAGAAGATAATTATCAATTCACTTACTGAAATATATACAACCAATTTGAAGTTTGTTTATAGGGATTATTCCTTTCATATAACACAATGAAATTTATTTTCATAAACTGTTTTAATAATAATTAAGAATAAAAAAATATTTCATTGTCAGATCAGATCTATTATGAAAAATTGATTAGACAACCATGTGTTTTCATTGTTTTTAGGTATTTTTATACACACTCTATATCTATATAATTCCCACCACATATCTTTGTGAACACCTAATAAAATGATCCCACTAATGTATTTTTATGAGTAAAAACTATGAAGTATAAACTTTTAAATATTGATGAGCCATAAGAATCATATATGTAATGTTCAATTCTATGAACATGTATTCTAACCCCTTCTACTGCATCAAATGGCATAGTATTAAAAACATCATTTGACAATTTACAACACATTCGATGTTCATAATTTTATGCTTTTTTTAAAACATTCCATCATGTTTTTTAGAATCTTATGATAATTTTTATGAAAAATATTACACTTTATGTACTTTTATACTAACACATACTGAAATTAATTAGGGTATACTATGATATATATTTCATTATGATAAATAATTGCAAAACATTATATTTCATTTTATTATCACACCCTAACCAATTTTATGATATTTTTTAAAATTATCTTTTTATTTTTGACTTATATAATTATTTATTTCTTAACCATTGAACATATATAACTTTAAAACATACACAAATCAGTCGATTAGAAACAATATTATAATTATAATATCATGATAACTTAAAAAACATCATTATTTATTTTAAATAACACTTATATCATGTAGTGGGAGTTTTAAAAAATAAATAATTATCCACCATATTTCATAAGATTTTTTTCGGTGTTTTGAGAAATGTTTTTAAATGGATACATTATTCTATAAGATATGTCATTTTTGGGTGATTGGAACAATTTCCTTCATATTTTGATAATTATGTTTGATAAAAATATTTATAATGTATAAAACACATTTTACTCATATTTTTATTTCAAACAATATTAAAGAATATGATGAATCATAAACCTTGTGTTTTAAAACCATCATCCAATATTATTTATAATGATTAATTATTATAACATCCCAGTTATGAGTTTCATCCATAGATTCCCTTTACCCAGTTGGTCCCCTGGCATTATGTACATTTCCCCAAATTCTAGAGGCTATCGACTAGCATCGAGGGCCTCGGTGTGATAATCGCCAAACTACACCCTCATTGGAAGAGTAATGCATGGGGAAGAAACGACATAAAGTAGAGGAAGTAATAATAATAATACCATACAATAGTAAATAGTGGAATAATGAGTAAATAAAATACTACAACACACACACATATATATATATAAGTCATGATGCATGTCACAACAATGTAGAATGAAACCAGAAAATACACAACCCTGGAATGTTGTACTAATCCAATGTACAAATGGAAAAAATAAACAACCCTAATAGAATCACAATCCTCAGCTTGGTCCCACGCTCCAAAACTCTACCATAGTCATGCACCTATTGGAGAAGGGTGCTTTATCTTATCTATACATGAAACAATAAAATCTGTTTGGGCCCAAAAGCATGACCCAAATAAGGTGTGATTAGAATCACAGTAGGAAACCACCAGAAGGCCTGTTTCTATCAATCAGTGAATATATATGGCAGGAAATAAGAAAATGAAGTAATGAAAATGAATAACTCAAAATTAATATTCCTACAATTCAATTAATTCATTTAAAATAGTCAATTAATCAACCAAATGAAAACAAGAAACACTCTAGGATGTTCTCACAACATATCCCCTCTAGTTCAACAAATCAATCTCATGTAACCTTCTAAGAATGTTATCATAGCCTAACCCATTTGGTTCAACTTATATATGGATACAACAACCTCATGGGTATGATCACATGGTAAAACTACATTTCTATCCTATAAACAAATACACTTTGAGGAGGAAATAACCGTCAATCCCCCTATATTAATTTAATGATAAACTACAAACATTCTGAGGAAGAACATAATATTAATTCCACATGTGGTCTCATAATGATAATTATAGACACTTTATGGGATCATTCAATGTTAATCCCCCTAGGGTGTCACAACCATTCTAGTAGACACTTTGAGAGAGCAGACAATGTCAATCACCCCTATTGTATTATACTGTGATAAGGAATAAAAGACACTCAGGGAAAGCCCCAATGTCAATTCCCCCAATGGTCTCACTACACCCGGTTCCCATAGATCTGTGTAAAGAAATCATTCACAAATGATGTTTAACATTCAAAATATACTTAATTGTACAACATGGATATATAGCTACAATGAATTTCATAGAATTATATAAATCACTCCATCCTAATGACACTATGTGTAGAAATAAAGCATCCTAACAGAAAAAAATAGACCAAATGGCCAATATCAAATCAAACATGGGAAAAACATTCATATCATGGAATGATCACAATATTTACAATCAAGAGTCCTAACTCAAGAAAACAAGCCTACTGGGCATCAACAGGGTGAAAATCACTAAACACGCAGTACACTAGAATAGGTTATTGTAAAAAAATTCACATAAAATTAAATGAATAACTATATAGAGGCACAAACCACATAGGTGGGTGTTTTCCTATCATTATACTATGCCATTGGGATTTGAATCATCATAGAATGATGTATATCTATAAAAGAGTCTAAACCATTTTACTAAGGATCTCTCATAAAAGAGGAGAAATCCACAAACTAGTCTTTATAAGAAGGATGAACTCACTGTAGTAATTTCAACATAATTGACGATGGTTGATTACGAGCACGGACAGCGAGTCCGGGACTCATAGAAGAATTTTCAGATTCGGTCCCTAATGGATGAGATGTGTCGAGAATAAGATGATTTAGAAAATTATATTTGACCCCATACTTATTTAAAAAATAAAAATAAAAGTTAATGCCATGTATTTTTAAAGTACACAATGTGTATATGCCTTTATCGAGCCCCACATTACGCAGTCTCTAAGTTACCCCACATGGCCATGAACTTGGCCGTCACACGGCGAGTACACAGTGTGTACATTAATATACATGGTGTGTATACATATATTTACAAAAAGTCCCATTTTTCTTAAAAAACCAAAATCAACGGATCCATACCTGAAAAGAAGATCGGTTTTCTTAAAAACATCCCATGGAATATATTTGTCCTCTAATTTCCATATGATGGTGGAGAATAAAAATGGGGAATCCCTGAATAGCTCTGGCCAATACGATTGAACATGAGTCTCAGTCAGCCATGTCTTGTCTTGTACTCGCCTGTGCTGCCATAGCACCTGTACAAGAGTAACATACCAACCATGGTGAACTATTGTGCGTCAATCTATAATATGGATATGATGCTCCTTGAACAAGGCATCGATCTTCAACTAAACCTTCTAAGGTTAAAAAAACATGACACAATTATGAGAAGTTACATTGTAGCTGATAAATGTGGAAGACCTCATGTCTAGATCGACACCTCTGAGGTAACTACAACTGATAGGCAACTGGACCAAATCTCTCCAAAACCTCAAACGGTCCAAAATATATAGGAGAAATCATTCCCTATTTTCTAATACTCATCTCTCCCAACATCGATGTGACATGTAGGAAAACATGATCTCCAACCTTGAACTATAAAGGTCTTTTCCGTTTATCAACATAAGACATATGTCGTGACTGTGTAGTATCCATCCTCTTGCGAATTAACTCTATTTTCTCTATGTTCTCGTGGAAAAGACAAGGTACCAACATTGCTAAAACGCCTACCTCTGGGCAACGTACTGGTGATCGACATTGCCTACCATACAAGGCCTCAAAAGGGGACATCTGAGTTGTTGCTGGAAAAATATTATTGTATGAAAACTATAAAAGTGGCATGTGATTCTCCCCAGATCTTCTAAAATCTTGCACACAGGATTGAAGAATGTCTTATATAACCTATATAGTATTCTCATATTGATCATCTATCTAGGGATTTTAAGCTGTACTCGGAAGTACCTATATACCCAACGTCCTCTGTAGTCCCTGTCAGACTCAATAAGTTAAAC
This sequence comes from Viscum album, assembly GCA_963277665.1. Lineage (NCBI taxonomy): Eukaryota > Viridiplantae > Streptophyta > Magnoliopsida > Santalales > Viscaceae > Viscum > Viscum album. The sequence goes on along the minus strand of OY728163.1, from coordinate 1,685,562,629 downwards.
ATGCATCCCTATCTGAATCAATAGAGTGAAGAACTCCATGTAGATGTACAATCACTCAGATGTACAACCTTTCCAGCTCATAAAAATTTAAGATATCTTTGATCTTTAAAAATGAGAAACCTTCATCAGTCTGTCAATGAAAACCCAAACTGTATCATTCCCTCAAGGAGACCTTAGCAAAACTGTCATGAAATCCATCGGGACACCATTCCACTTCCTATCAGGAACGGGTAACTACTGCAAAATCCCAACTGGTCGTTGATGCCTTGACATCACCTCCAGATAGATGCAACACCTCATGGAAAATCCAACAATATCTATCTTTATTCATGGCCATAAATAATGATAATGCAGATCTCGATACATCTTAGTGACACCAGGTTGAACTACCAAAACTGAGGAATGAATGTACCACAACATCTCATCGCGTAGGTATGCTGACACTCATACTTTCCCATGAAAATGTATTATATCATCCACGCCTACAATCTATATAGAACCTGGCACAATATCCCATATAAATAAACATTCAAATTATGATAGATGCCTCATTCACACTCGATCAAGTACTGTAATGGTAACATCCACAAATGAAAGAAACATCTTCCCCTGCCTATCATGATCCACCAAATGCATCCCATAGAATAGATCCATATGCTGCCACTCACTACTGGCCTCCTGATCATCTTGTACTTGAGTCCTCGTACTCAACATATCAGCCACTACATTGCCTTTCCTAGGCATATAGGAAATATCCAAATCAGAAGAATGAAGCTACTCACCAACTTCAACAATCATAAATTAATATTTCACTATGTAAAGATATATTTTATTCTTTTATGATCATTGAAAACCAAAAAATGCTATCCCAAAAGAAAATGTTTCCAAAATAGTAAGGCATGAACAACCACAACGATCTCGAGATCATTGGTCAGGTAATTCCTCTCATGTGGCCTCAACATATGAGATTCGTATGAGTTGAATCCTTACCCTAACATTAGAGTTATTCATAGAACAATACATGATGCATCACTATATATAGTATAACACATTCCCGGCTATATATATTCTAGTATCGGTGATAAATTCAACCTCACATTCATCTCTTGAAAGGATGAATCACAATAATCTGAACATAAGTACATAACACCCTTCTTAGTCAGTCCCATTAGTGGCACTTCTATATGATAAAATTCATGTATGAAATTTCTGTAGTATCCAAATAGCCCTAGAAAATATCTTACCTCGATGAAGATCGTTGGATACTTCTAGAAATTTATTTCTCTCACTTTCAATGGGTCTTCTAGTTCATATGTCTCTATGAAAACAAGACCCAAGAAGTGAATTAGGTCCATCCAAAAGTGTAATTTTGAGAGCATAGCATATAATTGATGCTCTCTCAGTGTACTCAAAACGATCTCAATATGTGTGGCATGGTTGTGTCAACTTTGAGAGTACAACAATTTATTTTCGATGAAAACAAACATGAATGAATCCATGTATGGTTTGAATACTCGGTTAAAAAATTCCATGAAAAATGCATGCGTGTTCGTGAGTCCAAACAACATAGCCATAAACAATTATATAACTAACCTACTCAAAAAAGCTGTAAGAGATATATTGGATGGGAAATAATGAACTAATGATAACCGGATCTCAATGAAATCATCAAGAACCCCCATGCTCCTCAAAGCGGATAAAAGAGAACATCTATCATCGAAAATATATACCGGTTCTTGAAATTCGTCTAGTTTACCTTCCGATAATCCACCCAATTTCTTGATGATACTGTCCACCTTCTTCACAAATATGACATTTGAACACCAAGTATTAGTGTTGGGTATGATGAAACCTTGCACCTATAACTCCTCTAATTGCTTCTTTAGCTCCTGTAACTCTGTTGTAGCCATCCTCTAAAGACGAATGGATACTAGTGCCTCTCATAGAAAACACCCAATAGCAAATTACACCTCTTTTAATGGAGGAAACATAAAAATTATACTAGAACGACATCCCTAAAAATATCGACCACTAGGATAATGTCCATCTGTGAAGTCCCCTATCCTTCTAGATAAAGACTAGAAATCTAGGTTGTAACCCCTCCCAACCCCTAATGCTTGATTCCTGATCTACATTCTCTGACATCCCAATCTCCCTTATGTAAAAAAAAACTCCCGTCTGGTTATTTGAAACTCACACTATGGAGATAGAAGTAGATAATAACATGGATGGGTACTAACCAATCCATTATGAGAATGGAATTGTATCATGTCATCTCTAGGAGAAAGAGGTCATTGGATAAGTGACACCCACCAACCTCAAGAGGGGTTTCCTTGAACTGATGTACACAAGCCATTATTTTCCATAACAGAATATCTAACATAATAACATTAGCAGAAGAAAATATAAAATGTCCAGGGATCTCCAGAAATGAAAAAGATATGAAACTACGGGAATCCCATGTATTGAATAATGAAAAAGCTATAACAGATGAAACTAGAATAATACCTCGAACTATAAAAGCTCTAGGATCCTGGTCCTGCTGGGTTTGCACCGCTACATAAGACTAGCATGTACCAAGGCTTTGGGACCCTGCCTACCACACTATTCTAATTCAACCTGTTGTTGCTAAATGATGGTCGAACGCTACAATGGTCATGGCCTCCTCCTCTTACTAAATGGCCGAAAGAACACTAGTTCCCATACTGATGAGAAATATGTGGGGGTTACCCCGAATGAGGTTCCATAAAAGAAACCATATCAACAGCTTTAGATGATAATAAATGACTGAACTGATGATGATGGTCCATCTTGCTACAATATCGGCACTCCACTAGGGATCTATGGATATGTGGCCCCATATGCCCATATTTCCCACACATGTATCATACCACCATGCTACCTGAAGGTGTATCTTACTGACTCGAATATCTATTTTTAGACTCCCTATGATGCTTCATAATATCAACCAGATATGCACCAACTATGGATGTTGAACTAACCTGAACCACAACTCCAAAATCCTTCAGGTTGCACAATGTGATCAGTTCCTGGTTGACTATAGACAATATAGATGTTAACTAGAAGATATTAACCTGAAATCATATTTCATTACTAAGACAATCATTGAACTTCCTCATGAGGAATAGCCCATCTCCCACAAAAAGGGTGTGATTAACTATAACTCTATGAAACGACAAGAATACTTCATGACCGAGAGGGTACCCTGCTCCAAACTCAATAACTCTCTAGATCAATCATCCCTTAAAGACTATGAATAGGATAAAATGTAGAATTTATGTGGGAAATCATGACACACCATAACCTGATGGTGTCCCTCCTATGATATTACATCCCACCATCTTTTGGCAGAATCCCAAAGCATCTACATCACATGATTCCTCTTCTTCTATGGAGGGATCTCCATATTCTCAATGATAGATAGAATGGAATCTAACCATGACCCAACAACCTGTGGTCCTCCATCCTTTGAGTAGGTGGGAGTATTCCATTGTTGAAAGACCCACATAAACTCTACCATATAGGGGGAAGGATTTGGTGCTCCCTGGAAGGTCTACATTGACCTCATGAAGCCTTCCCAGAACTTTGCATCATCACATGTTTATGGTATAACTGCTAGTGCCAGGACTGTCATGGTGGGAGGGTCAGCTGGAAATCCATGATCAGCCATGTCCAGAGTTTAATCGCTACCTAGAATCTAGCGTACAACCAGTGGACATCGCGGTGTCATGTCTCGGAAAGATCAAGAGAACAACATAGATCATGAATATCAAGGACTGAAACTTATATGTTCGACAAAGGATCATGTGAATGATTGCATTAATATTTTTTAAAATAGGGATACATGGTGTGTATGACCCCTACACAGAGTGTTACATTAAGGCTTCATGTGGGTGTATACCCATTCCAACCCTGGTTGTGTAACACCCCATACACATGGCGTATTCTCCTAAGACACGACATGTAATTGAATTTTTTTACCCTACCCAAGTTCTTCTACATGACCAACACTCATGATTCTTCTAGAATGAGACTACACAGACTGTTTGTTCCTAAAATGGAATGTACTAGATGGATTTCACTGACCCATGATGTTAGTCAAATAGTCAGATATATGTCTTTCACTATACAACATTTTCAAACATGACACGACTTGTATAACCTATGTTTCATCCATATGTTTCGTTAGTCACATGGGTGGACACCATGTCCCTACTAAACAACATTTACATATGATACACAACATGTTCATCAAAAGATTTCACAACCCCCAGTCTCTGCCCACATTCCCAGTGACACAGTTAGAGACTACACGGCGTGTACAGAATGTACATAGAGCGTACATAAGGAAAAATGATTCTTCCAGAACAGAAGGATACACGGAATGTTTTCAGAAATACACACTATATATTCTGGGTTTCCCTTGACTATATGCATAAGAAACTACACTAGAACCCTGAACAACACTGAATCATAACATAAATTTCATAATTCTGATCTGTGAGGGCCCGTACTCCACACGAATCAATTTTTCTCATTTTATAAATGTCATATACCGGCATAACAGTGCATTGATCCAATAAATTCTGATCCATGAGGGCACATAACACCTTAAGAACCCAAAATTTGAGTTCATTCAAATGAAACCTTAAATAATCTAATACCCTATCAATTATCAGGTATTCTATCAAGGCATCTATTAAAACAACATGAATATATAGAACAATATCAATAAAAACAATATGAAATCAGTAATGCACCCTAAATGTCATGGAAATAATGCATGGCATGTGATATCTATCATGTTCTTACATGATGAATGAGATGAAGTACCCTCATTTCATCGGGATGCAACAAGAAAAAGATCCTGAATATTATTAAGGATAAAAGTGCAATACATGTGAATCTCCCAATATTGAAATAAAATCAACTATAATAATTTTAAGACTTAAAAAATTGAAACATACAAGGTAAATTGGATTCTCCCTATACACGGGTTAGCGACTCCCTAGCATAGTTTATTACAAAACTATCTGTTCATTCCAATCCATATATATAGGCTCCAAAACGTATGTTAAGAAGAAAATAATTTTCTAATACCAAATTGTAATGTCCTGAATAATGGATCTATCTAGGGGTTCCCAAAACTCGATTGGTTAAATGGCCTCAAGCGCATTTCCCCAAATGCCAGAGGCTACCAACTAGCAGTGCGGGCATCAATGTGATAGTGGGGGAAATCTTCCCTTATTGTTCATATAATGCAGCAATAATAAACATTTAATAGTACAAGAATTAATAATAATACAATACAATAGTAAACAGTGGAAGAGTGAGTAAATAAAAAACTAAAGAATATATATATATATATATATTAATAATGATGCATGTCATAGTTATCTTGGAAATAATCAAAACAAATCAAGATGTTGGAAGATTGTACTAAACCAAAGTAATAGGGAAATCAAGTAAACAACTCCAACTACATATCAAGCCTCTGCTTGGTCCCATTCTCCCCATTTCTACAAGACTCAAGTACGTATTGTAGAAGGGTGTTTTTTTTATTTATACCTGCAAAAATATTTTCTGTTTGGGCACAAAATCATGACCCAAACAGTGTGTGAGATGAATCTCACTAGGAAATCACCCAAATATCTATTCCTAATAGTAAATAAATATAAATAGAAGTCAATAAGAAAAAGAAGTAATGAAAAAGGATGAACTCAAATGTAAACTGTCCTATAGACTCAATACATTCATTTACATTAGTAAATTAATCAACCAAATCTAAACGAGGCACCCACTAGGATGATCTCACAGCTTCTCCCCTCTGGTTTACTCAAAAAATATCAAGAAACCCTCTTGGTATGTTCTCACTGCCTATCCCCTTTGGTTAAACATATAAATGTATAAAACAACCTCATGGGTAAGAACACATGGTCTAACCCCTTTTGTCTCAGGAAAACCACGACACTCTGGGGAAGAACTCACCATTAATTCTTTCTATAAAGTATTAATGAAAAACTAAAGACACTCTGAGAAAGAAATCAACGTCAGATCCCACATGTGGTATTGTAATAGTAACTGTAGACACTCTAATGGGTCACTCAACATCAATCCCCCTTATGTTATCATAATGGTAACTATATACACTATGACAGAGCTCTCAACATTAATACCCCCTATGGTCTCTCATCATGAAAATGACTAAAAGACCCTCTGGAAAATCTTTCAATGTCAATTCCCCATATGGTCTCAATATACTAGGTTCCCACAACCCCGTATGAAGTAATCATGCATCATCAATATTCATTATCTAATGTAAATCTAAAATTATAATTGGATAAACCTCTACAATGAATATCACAACATCAGATAAATCACTCCATCTTAACAAAACTTCGAATATAAAGAAAGGATCCTAACATGAAAATCTATACCAGACTGTAAATATCAAATCAAACATGTGAAACCACATCCACATCATGGGAATATAATCCAATTTACAAACAAGAGTCCATACTATATCAAACATGATTAGTAGCCATCATCATGGTTAAAATAAATAAACACATAAAACCCTGAAATGGAATATTGGAAAACATTTCACATATAATTAAAAGAATAACAAAAGAAAGGCAGAAACCACCTACCTATGTTTTGTATGATCTACATACTATGGCGTCAGCCCCTGATTTTTCCTAGAATGACATAGATATTCCAAAATGTCTAAAATGTTCAAACAATGATCTGTCATAAAAGAGGAAAAATCAAGGGACGAGGATCTACAAGAATGGAGAACTCACTGTGGAAATTAAAACTCATTTAACGACAACAGATTCAGAGCAAAGATGGTGGTTTGGGGTCTTAGATAAGAATCATCAGCTTTGTTTGCTTCTGGATGGGACGAATCAAGATGATATCATTTCATTTAATTAGACGCAAACCCAGTCTAATTTAACAAATAAAAAAGAAAAGTAGATGGCATGTATTTTAAATGTACATAGAGTGTATATTCCATTACTGAAACCCTCTTTAGACGGTGTCCATGTCACCCACATGGCCATGTACTCACAGTTTACCCGTCCAGTATAGTGCCACATGTGGTATGTTGATATGTGATATTTACTTCAAAGTACATGGCGTGCACTCCTTAATTTTCGAAAAAATCCCCTTTTTCTCAAAACCCAAGAATAACAGGATCTATACATAAAAAATAATATAATGGATATAACAATTATAAAAAATTATTTCGTATCTTATAATAGAAATGAAAACAAAATTCAAATCCTTTAAATGTATCACTCTAAACATAATAAATATAATTTCACTAAAATATTTGATACAAAAATACTTTATTTTATCATTTGAATGAAATTTATACGGTCTAAAATTTCATTACATGATTTTAAACATAATTTTTTGAAATTTTTTTGTAATTTATTGATTCAATCTCATAATCCCTTCAAAAATAAGAATTAATTATATAATATTTAAACCTAATGTCAACTCTCAATGGTGATTCTTGAACCTATTACATTATATTGAAAATTTTCATTTCATATGAAATAATTACTTCACCTTGTAATAACCTCTTATGGTTATAATTTGCAATGATATATATTTTATAAATCTTGTAATATTTTATAGATTAAAATTTAATCCCACCATTATATTAATATTGAACACAAGTCTATACATTACATATATAGCTTAGCTAACCCAACAATTTGAGAAAATCATATAAAAATTTACCGAACTCATTCACCTTTGTATGTAATTTCCAATCGAATGAATATTGTATCCAAAAAATAATACATAATGTAAAAATTAAATATCTCTAATTAACATTAAATAATCTATTATATTGAATAAATATTTAGAGACTAATGATACTTAGATCATATTGAATATAATACCATTGAGACCATAATTGAATCCTTTTATATTTCACAAAAACATCTGGATTCACATTCCCAATAACGTAATTATTTTTTATTATGTAAGGGTTTCTTCTTATTGAATTTATTTTCATCCTTATTCATACATATAAATAATTAATTTCATTATGATTCATATCATACGATTATTATATTAAGATTCATATTTAATATGATTGATTACAATATTAGGAAAGATGATAATGAAAACATTTAATTTGTAATTGTTTCTTTTATTAGATGAATATAATGTTTTACATAAATTTAATAAGTAATTTTATTAAATGGAATCCCATTAAAATTACTTCCCATTTTAATTTCATTATATATATTAGTGGGAAAACATATATACTTCACTATAAAATGAGTCTTCATTTTCATTCCTCTTTCCACCTAGTAATTTATATTGTGAATCAGAAAAAATATTTAATATATTAATCTAGGATGGTTAATCAAGTAAAAAAACTATCCAATCCATTATATGGATAATCTCAACACCATCCCTATGGTATCATTCTTAAGGGTTTTCTGTACACGCGTAACTGAAATGTAAAAAAAATTGGTTACATAATTATTAGGTTAATTTCATTCAACTATGCATTAAATAGAATAATCTATTTTCTCTATGAGTAGGTAGAGCCTACCCAGGCGTGTGATTGAATTCTCTAAATGTTATTACCTTTGATGGAATATTATAAATTTAATTTTATTTGGACATTTTTTACTATATTATATCATGCATGTTTTTAAATATATGTAGGGTTCAAATAATTTATTTTTGAGTCTTATTATACCGACAAAATAATATTATCAAACCATATTTGATGTTTTAATCTTTAAAGAACATATATCTTGTGTTACTAAGAAAATTAAAATCTATCTATATATTAAAATAATTAAATGAATATCAATAATGAGGCATAAGAAAATATTTTTTTTTAAATATTTATAATCTTATGAAATTTACAATCCCTAAAATATTAAGCTTAATGTGATTGGTTGCCAACCCACACTTTCCTAGACAATGTGGAAACCTCTATAAAAATTAGAATTCTGAATCAAAGTACATATTACCTTGTAAACATTACTTAAGTTATATTTATAATTCATAGTTATTCTAACAAAGAAAATGTATAAACAAAAATAAACCTCATAATTAAAGATCATAACATAGAGAATGGAAAATTCATGGTAATAGAAAAGGAAATTCGTTATCATAAATATAATGTAACACCATATATTCATGTATGAAATTTTTATAGAAGATTATCTATTAAAATTAAATGATATATCATGATTCCAAATATAAAACCTTCACTACATAATAAATGTGAAAATTTATTTTAAAAATTTAATTTTTTTTCATTTATTATTTAAGAAATACACAATTTATGAACAATTATATAATAATTACATTATAATAAACATATAATTTAGAATGGATAAAATTGGATAATTCCATTTTATGAAAATAATTTACATTTTATTAATAATACACTACATATTTCAAAATATGAAATATTTTATAAACTCTTTTTTCAATGAAGAAAACCTTTCATATTTAATTTAAACAATTTTCACAAAATAAATATCTAAAAATAGATTTCAATTAAAACATTTACCAATTTAGTATATAAAAAATATTTTGAAATGGTTAAAATATTTTTTTCCAAATAATGAATTAATGAAAACATTTTTTATCAGAATTTTTGAACTATTCATAAATAATTATGAAAATGTTTATATTTTAGATAATTTAATTTATAAACATTTTATAAATTATTTATACATCTGTGTAAAAATAAAACCATGATAAAATAAGGAAATTTTTTAGAAATTTTTAGAGACCCCAACATATTTGGGCACATTGTAGTAACTATTTTTTAGAATTTAAAGAAAAAAATAATTATTTTTATTATTTTAAAATGAAAATTCAAAATTAATAGTGAAATATATATTTTTCTAAATTAATAAACATATAACACAACCATTTTGGATAAAATACAATGTTTTTCCATGTCTTTTCATGTTGTAAACTGTAATCCTATTCAATTTTCATGAAATATTTATATTTTCATGTGGTCACAAAAAATTAATTTAACAGTTTTAGTTTGAAATTATTGTCCTCATAGTGGAGTTTTCACAAGATATAATTCATTCTAGAAAATATTTTATAATTTACATATGCTACACTATTTTCCATGAAAATTGGTCAATTAATAAAGAGGTAGTTTCAATGTAATTAATCCATGGTCAAGGAAATATATAAAAAAATTTGTATTATTTTAATGGAATATTGTGTGTTGGGGAGTTTCATGAAATAAAATTTCCTTTTAATATATGTGGTATAACATGACACCTAGAAAAAAATATTTATATGATCCTTATTCCCCAAAAGATAAAGTTAAATATTAATAGTTATTATATAATACCACAGATTGTATTTTGAGATATTTCAATCATTTTAATCCTAGTGGATAAAAAATTCTTATGAACCATTAATCACATAATATATCAATGTATTCGGAATGGATATAATCAAATATTAAGAACAATGTACCATGATTCTATCTAAATTGGAAATCTAGTATTTTGATAATATTTTTAATAACATCATTAAGAATAAAAGGAAAGAATATTTCATACAAATGAATTCACAAATCATAGGAATTATTCGATGATGAGGGAGGGCCTATTTCAACTATATAGTCTATTTGAATTTTTTTTAAAGGTAATAGATAAATTAAATATACTGTGAAAATTATCCATTTAGTTCCCTAATGAATTTATAAAGAAAATTAAATAAATTATTACCAACCATGAGCCATTATATATGAGAGAATAATGGGGACTCGGAGATGTAAAATCATTTCCAAAACCCTAATCTTATTCCAAAAAAATAACAAAAATTATCATTACGACATACCAATTTATGATTCATTGTTTGAAACATTAATAAATTCATGGGATGTTTAAAAAAATAACAGCAATCATCATCTGATTATTATAACTAATTATGATAGCTGATTTAAGAGACATTGGATGAACTAATCAACCATATATTATATAGTAATTTATATACATTCAAGAAAAAATATTGTCCTAACTTATTTCATGGTGCACAAAAGGATAGAACACATCATGGACTACACCACCATTTCATGGTTAACCATTTTGTGTAAATAAACATGAAAATATAAACCAGTTTTTTTCCAATTACCAATAAAAATGGGATTTAAATTTCTCTATTAACTCTCATATTATATTGCTTCTGACATTATTCTTTCTTACCTATTCATGTATTTTTTAGAATAAATGACATCCTTGAGGTAAATATATTCCAACACACCTACATCTCTTTTATCATTCTTATTGATCATCACTACTTTATAAAAATCGATAAAATATAGGGATTTTTTCTTGATATTCTATTTCACATGATTGAATCCAAATAAGCTAGAAATAGTGGATGTAATTTCGTAATATAAACCAGGGTATGTGTTTTATAATTATTACAGTCAGTTTTTATAAGTTTCTTTTGGGTTGTGATATGATATTCATCAATATCAAATGTTTATAACTATATATTAAAAGGAATTCCATTCATTCATATCAAATGTGTACAATATAAATGGTTAGGACCATGAGAGGTCCTTTAAATATTATAGTTTGACTTCATATTCCACTATTTATATAATCCTAAAGAAAACTATTTATAATCTAGTACATGAAACCTGATTTAGGTTTTCTATTGAACCTTATGACCTAGTGGTCCTGGATTGTCAGCTATAGATAGCCACATGAAGTGCGAAGCTCTGTTATTCAATATTCTAACATGATGATAAAATTTTGATATGACATTGTAAATCTAATCAATTTATATGATGTTAATAACAGTTTTAATATGTTAATGGTGTGTCTAATATCCTCATTATGATAAACTGTTATTGATAGATTGATAACTAAATAAGTAATAATGAAAAGGGGTTGTGTGTGAGGGACACAACCAATCATTTAATTGAAATTTGAAATAGATTTCATGTAAGTCATTTTTTTGTATCTTTTGTAACCTCCCATTAAAATTTAATTAATTTTCCCTTTTAATTTATGATGTGTTATCGAATGTTTTTCATTATGAAATTATTCTTCAGGATTGAGTTTACAAATTATCTTTTTTATTTATTTTGGTTTGCTGTATTACCAAAAACTCTTTAACATTCATTTATGTTGGGTTTAACATAATCTATGATTCTCTATTGGAATTTCTCTTTGGTGTAATTCCATGAAATATTATATATATATATATATATATATATATATATATATATTATGTGAAGAATTCCAATATTGGTTCTCTTTTTATATTTATGTTAGATATAGTGTCGACCATTTCTCTCCTTATATTTGGGTGGAATATAATTCAAACCATGTTTCACTTTTGGTAATTAGGTTGGGTTTTGTTCCAACCTCTACCATACATCTATTAAGGTTATGTGTAATGGTAACCACTATCCTCATTTGTATTTAGGTTTGTTTGAGTGCCAACCATTCCTATATTTTTTAAGAATTTTTGTAATTTTAATTATGGTTATATTTAGAATATAGAACGAAAATATTATTAACCACTCACCATTAATTTATGTTATGAATAATATTATGAATCATTCTCTTTTGGTATCTATGTTTAGTGTAGCTCCCACCATTCCACTCTTTATATTTTATATAGGACATAATGACAACAATGGTTGTCTTATATTTTGTTGGTTAACATTAGTTCCAACCATTCCTCATTATGGTTTTTTTATTGGCCATATTTATATATTTTGTTTTCCTGATCTGTGATTTTATTTTATTATAAATAATAATAAAAAACTACTGAATTACTTTCTGATATAATCAAACATGACATCGAAATTGGCCAAAGCATAAATGAATGATCCATTTAATCTTTCTTAAATCACTAGGATGTGATATGTTTTTTTTTCTATTTTAATTATAATTTCACATTATACATTGGATCATATATTTATGATGTGGTTAGGGACATCATTGTTGGTGGTATACAATGTAGTAATAACACAATGAATGGGAAATGTGGTACACATTAAGTATATATAACTAGGGTTGTTGGTAAGGTAAACAGACCCATGGTGTACAGTTGAGCCTGGTGGGATTTAGGTGTGGGATACAAGATAGTGTATATCATAAATTATTTTACAGTCATAATCATCCTTATGACCATTCAATACTATATTATGTATGATATACCCCTAAGGTAGTCTTTATTTTTATTTTTACCTATATTTAATTATATGTTGGATCATGTTTTGTAAGAACATATGATATTTTTCTACATATGGATTTTAAATATATTGTCAATATGATATATTTCAATCATAAATGATAGTTATTTATCACTATATTTTTAATTACACGGTTCAAATCAATTATGATGGCCGACAATAAAATTTTTAGGAACTGTGATATTTGGAGATATCAGGATTGAACATTATTCATATTTTTTATCAATATCTGACCCCATGTACCATGTGGTCATAGTTTGAAACCCATGTCTATTGGACAACATCTACAATCACGTTTTTCAAACCATGACTATATGAACCCATGGTCATAGTTTTTAACCTGTTACAATTATTTTTTAACTTTGTCCATATGTATCCAATATAAATACAAAAACTATCCCTATGTTTTAAACCCTCAACAAAATTGTTATTATAGGACTACATAACCCCTATCCAATGCTTTATATATTTTTGATATATATTTGTGTAGTCATACATCAAAATAATTTACTAAAATTAAGATTCTAATATAACTAATAATATTATAATATTTAGTAAAAAAATTAATTATATTTTTCTTTTAGAAAAAATAATTTCTATATATTGACCTAGGGTTATATTTTTATAAAACCATGATTATTGGTCTATTAAATAATCAAATGTTTTGAAAATAATGTTTATTTATTTTGAAAAACCATATAAAATCATGTTATTCACCATCTATGATTGTATTTGTTGTATATGTAAACATTCTCTAAACAATTGATAGAAAATAGTGTTTATGGTATGCTTTTTTATTATGTATTAGTTTTGCAGTTATTTGTGGGTGAATTATAAGAATAATAATAGTATCCCCATAACATCGATATAGCCTTCCATATAGTCAAAATCATCTAAAATATGGAGTTTTGTTATTCAGTTCATGCGGTGCCACTCTTTGTTCCACCATTTGTGTCAGTATATCCAACAAATTATAAAACTAAAGCGGTGTGTTTTTTAGATTAATCTTACGTTATTAGCATAGTAATTGGAGATAATAAATGGTTAAAAAACATTATTGAAATTATTATTGGGATTATATGTCCAAAATATATTGAATTTCCATGTTAATATGTATGAGATTGTTATTTATAGAATTTTGATATTACGATTTTGGTATTTTCTTGATATATAACGTGTGATTTATAGTGTATTGTATAATATTGAACCAACATGGCCAGAGAGCATGTGTTCATGAATAATATAATTAAAATGTAATTTATGTGATATTTTTATTCTTTTATGGGGTTAATATCCTAATTAAAATTAGGGAATAATGATATTAAAAAATTTATTAATATGTTATAGATTGTTTTCCTATATACATTATTGGTGTAATTGATCCAGAACATGTCGATGTTTTCTATCTATATTACTATTATAATATGATGATATGTTAGGTGATTTTTATATTTTCCTTTTATTAACAAAATGTGCAGGTATATAGGTCCAGGGAGAACATTGTATGTGTTAGATACCACTGTTCATAGAGTGTGCATAGTATAGTTGGTTGCATTTCATCTCATATTTCTATTAAACCTCTAAAATATACTAATTGATATTTAAGTTTATCATTTCTATTTTTTGAATGTGTACATATTTTATCTATACGGCATTTTAACTACATATGGTCATATATGACAACTATTTATAATAGTTGAGTATGATGGTGGATTAGATGGGCATGAATTAAAACTAGTTTTTTTTTATATGTGAATATTTTCTAGGAATACATCTAATGTTTGATATGATAATAATGTGTATATTAGTGTTAATATGAACTTGATATGGTGTATAATGTTAGTTTATGTATTCAATAATTTATTTATTTCCCAAAATGGAATGAATTAATAATAAACCTTTGAGTTATGTGAGTATTATGATTCGATGGTTTATTTTTATTATGGTATATGTTTAATTTGGCTAACTTAGTAACAAATGAATATTATAATTTTTAAATGTGACCCATGATATAATTATTTTTGTGAGATAATGGGATGAAAATAAATTTTCACATTATAATTTTTTTGTGTTTTGATATTCAGCGGTAACTAGAGATATAGGGGTTGGTCCATGCTTGATGGTTCGCTATATATACAAATCACATTGTATGTTGTGATGTGTTATTGATGTGTGGGTGATTTGTTTTATAAAATGATTAAACAAAAAAAATATTTATTGTAGGTATTTTATCTTTTGTTTTTAATAAGTGTACCATGATTGTAAATAAATATTAATGGGTTCATATATAATTTAATAATCACTTAGTTAGAACTGAATAATTTTTTTTTTAGTTTTTAATGTTCAATACAATTATGATTGTTTTCACAATGAAATACAATATGATTGGTTTATGTACTCTTGTGGGGAAATGTTTGTGAGGAAATCACTTAAGGTATATATTTTTGCAGTTATGGGGACATCCTTATGTAATTTTATTGATGTACATATTCTTTTTGTAGATTAAATTCAATTTATATTCCATACATTCTTAAATAAATTTATAAGAGGTAAATAGATTATATCAATAAACATCCTTGAAATAAAAATAATACAGACCAAAAAATTTGGGTAGGATTTGGAAACAAGGATAAAATTTACAGGGTTCATAATACTTTAGATTCGATAGAGAGAATTGCTACACTAAATGAGAAAATAGTTTATATTTGTGGCCTTAAAATTTGATGATTTCTCTCTTTAATAGTGTTTGGTTTTAGTATTTAAAAAATATGGTTCAATAACATATTACAAAATATTATAAAAAAAATTCTATGATATTTATTTTTCATATGACATATCTCCTAAAAATTTTAAGTAGTTTAGTAAACTCCACTATATTATTTGATTAGTGACTGGGTATGATATTTAATTTGAGTGATTATTTTTCATTTTATGGTCATTGATAAGAAGGGAATTTATAAATTATCAATATTTTGGAAATTACCTTATAAATTAAGAAGGTTAATATGTAATATATTGTATTTTCTAGGAACATATTTCAAGATAGGGAAGATAAATTTTTAGTGGAGAATATAATTTTTTATATATCATCGTTATAGAGTGAAATGTAATGTTTGATAATCATGTCCACAGAGAGAATTTTTTTTGGATTTTAGTGATGGTTCTAGTTATATTCATAGATATAAGATAATGTTACATTTAGGCTTCTTATAGTATGAATTTGTTTTTTGGAATAAGTGATATTAGTGTCCTAGAATGGTGATAGAGCTCCAAGGAATAAAATCATCAGAGAATCTCCAAATATTTTCCAAGGTAATCAATGGGTTGTCACATTATCCCTGACATTGGTATCATGAGTTTGTGGATAGATTAAAAAAATTATGTACATATTATGTGTAAAATTGTAGTGGAAATTATATTTTTGATTAAATAATCGATATAATTGTACATTATATATGTAAATAAATTTAGATTAAAGATCTATTTATATATTATCAAGTGTAAGGACAATGAATCAGTTTGGTCTGGTTAAAAAATATTGGATAAGATGATGTGATTAATTGTTTATATATACAACCTATTACGGTGATTCTTATGAAATACTACATATTGAACATCCTTATATGTGTAGTACCCCATTGAATTTCTATTAAAATGATCCTTATTTATGATGTAATTTTAGATAATTAATATAATGACAAGCATCGAAGAACCTATCCACGTATGGTTGAAAAAACATCTTTGTATATTTGAGATAGAGACCAAGATGTGTCTAGTTAACATATTTAAACTATATTTAGGTATTATTCGTTGGAAAGTATGAATGGTAATTACATTCATCTATTAACCATTGAGGAAAGTAATAATTCTTTATAGTTGTGGGATCAAGTTTATAAAATGTATATACTTATGATAATGTGTGATAATTAGTTAAAAAAAGTAAAAATTCATGTACTAAGTATAGCCTCACCTATTAAACTAAAACTCTCGATGAGAATTTTTGGGATGTTTTCTTATGTGTTATTATGTGAGAACCACTCAGGAAAATACCCATAATATCAACTCGTGGATTTTTATGTTTATTATAGAAAAATTCATAAATATTATTGGAAGTGTGTCTCCATCACAGTGTTATGTAATTTTAATAGAAATGTTGTTAATGAAACATTAGTATTGTAGAGGTGGTCCATGAATCAGTGTATAAGCTTATGTATTTTATTAAATATTGAGTATTATGTCACATACATCAATTAATGCATGTTATTTTTGGGAGGATTTATTTTTGTTAATGAATAGTGACTTATGAATCAATATATTTACATGTTTTATTGGTTAAAATTTAGTGGTGAAACAACCTTATGTAGTATAATATAATGAATCAGAGTGTACATTAGTTTTATGTGTGACTAGTGTGGTTTAAATGGATTTCATAAAGAGGATTATCATAGATAATTAGTGTTATATAAAAGAGGATGAAATAAACAATGAAATTATATGTTCCATTTATGAGGGTTTTTAATGTAATTCAATGGAATTAAAATAAATGGTATTTAACCATTTATAAATATTAATTGAAGGTGAGGTTTTTTTGTAGAGACCCGAAGCCTGATGTACATGGACATTACATTACTTTTGCAGAATACTTAGTACATAACAAAAACACACACACAAGGATCGTAATAGTTTAGTGTGTTTGGAAACTCGGAACGTAATCTCCTAATCATGGTGAATGATCTTCAATATCTCCCATAAAGATCTTCCCTTTTTTTACCTAAAACCTTTCTTTATATCCTGGGGAAAATAAAACATAAAATGGTGAGATCAAATTCTCAGTAAGGGTAAACAAAGGAAAAATCAATCACATCATATTCAAAAGAACATAACTTTTGGAAATCTTAACCTGCAAAAGAGAGCATAATTTCATAACATGGGATAAATCATAGTATTGAAATGAAATCCCAATAAGCATAAAATAAAACATGAAACTTTGTGGCATACACACATAATCATAGAGAATCATTTCTTGTTAGTCATGAATCATTGCCAAGACTATCTTAGTGGACAAAGTCCCTTTCTGAATCGAGTCACCCTCGTTTCAGTCCTGTTTCACTGAACTGGTATAACCTACCATTTCAGCCATGTCTATCTCATGAGATATAAAATCTTTACCCAATGCATTGGAGGGAGATATAGGTCCCACACATCTTATAATGAATCCTTTCTTATGTGTGCCACATAATCATAAACCATACATCATAGCGTAACCCATGTAATAAAAATGGAATTCTTAAACAACATGACATCATAAAACAATTCATATAAGATAAAGGAATTCATAAAAATATTTCCATAACAACATAATCAAATCCATGTAATAATAGGTATAAAAACAGAACCCTTTTATTATCTTAGATGGAAAATAATTTTGATAAAATACTTGAACTCCATTCTTGAGGAAAATATCCTTTCTACTTCAAAAACATTTTTCCTTTCATAACATGTCATACGACATTAAAATAAAAGAAGATGATTAAAAATAAACTTGAAAAAATGTAAAGGAAGCTTCTTGGAAATAATGTTTTAAAAATCCATTCATGCCGTATAAGTTAAAAAAAACATTCTTCTCGTACTTTTTTCGGAAAAGTCAAAAAAGTACCTCATATGAAAAACGACAAAAGATTCCTTTCATATCCTTTACTAAATATTCACCGAAGGGTAAAATTGAATATAAACTATTGTATAAGGATATAAATATTACATATTGAGGAAACATGGATGTGGATGATAAAATACACCCCAGTAAATGCCAAAGTATAAACAATCTCAGATAAAAATGAGATTGTGATATTTTCCCTTACCTTAGGTCCGACTTGCTTTTTGAGTGTATGAACCTCCTGTATATGATTTAAATCATGTTATTGACTTATTCCAGAATCATATTCATTGTTATTATATCATATATGGTCCACTTATGACTTTATATTACCCGTTCTTTTGTAAATTCATGTTAAAGTAGCGTTTTGGGTAAAATCGTCTCATTTGTCGTTCGTGTTTTTAACTTGTAATTATTCATATGATTACTTAGATCATGATTACATAATTCCAGAATATAAAACATGATTTATATATATATATTCATAATACACATATATAATAAATCAGTAAATGGAAAGAAATACACCGTTCATGGAGACGGTAGTCCGTACGTACGCATGAACGCTGTTTTCGTTTCCTTATTGAATTGAATGGAATTAAGTAGATGACATACATATAAATATAAATAATTACATTATTATTTGGTCATATATTTCATTAGTACTTATTATATATACTTTATAATCATTCATGAATGGTTAATCATTGAGAATGAATCTCATCCCGTCGTGGAGACGGTAGTCCGTACGTACGCACGAGCGATGATATCGTTCCCATGGTCGCAGAATTGTGTTGAAGTGTATGTATACTATTTAAGTATAAATATCACTTTATAATAATCATATATAGTTACTCATTACACCTTTATACCCATCCAATTAATGTGGTGGCGGAAAATAGATTACACCACGGCGTGGAGACGGTATTCTGTACGTACGCACGCGCGGTGATTTCCTTTTTCCGTAGGATGGATAGAAGGTTAATTAGAGTTGTTTCATATTTATAATAACATATTAGTATATAAGAAATACTGATGTTATTACTTTATCATGAAACAACTAAAGAAGGATAAGTTGAAGAAGAAAGAAATTGAAAAAGATCGGTAATGGATATTACCTCTTTTTGACGCGCCTTTTTTAGCCTCCACTTAAAGAACTAAGGATGGTATTTTAAGAAGACCAATCCCTCTATGATGATACTAGGGAAGTGGATAAGGGATTTTGGTAGGGGTTGGCCGAGCTTGAGTGCTCAAATTGGTGTGAGGAGGAGGGGGAGGAGGTGCCCTTTTATAAGGGAGGAGAGGGGCACCTTAGGAATATCTCAAAATATTATTTTATATTAAAGTCAAAATCAGTTTATAATGGTTCCAAAGGGTCTTATTTCGAAGCTAAAGTGGGGATGGGTCGAAATACTATCAACCAATAGGATTTAGAAATGTTTAGGGTATTATTTTAACCTTATCAATTAGATTTAACTTTATGTTAAATAATTTAACTTTTACCATGTCTTTTTGTTTTCTTTCACTATATGGTTAATACACTTACTATATCATGCCAAACGAACCCCAAAATGTTTATTATTAATATATATATCCTTATCTAAGTCATTTGGCCGAACCATAGATTTTTAGGAATAAAATAACAATTAATAATATAATATTTTATTTAAAAACTATTTTGTGTAACGCCCCGACCCTAGTTGCCTAGAGTCGGTGCATTATTACATAACATTGGCATGATCACAAAAAAGATCAAATCTCGAAAGACCGATTGGTTTAGTAGCCTTGGAAACACTAGATATATTCATAAGTTTTACATTACATCATAAAATGAAAAACTTCTACAACAACATAATGTTTCCACAGTCCACACTATAATCCCCTCATAATATCCCTGCAGGTCATTCATAACTTACATCTTCACTTCCTGGAGAAAATAAAACATAGAAAAGGTGTGAGCTCAAATGCCCAGTAAGGATAACAATATAGCGGAAACTTTCATCAATAAGAATAAACATTTAAGGCAATTTATAACTAAAACAAAATCCTTTTAAACATGAACTTTCAACATGGTATGACATAAATAAAATGAAATAATGACATTTACTTATTCACATGGATATTCTACTAATCGAATAATCACATGCAAAAATCAATAACCACTTTCATAATGTTGGAATGCATAATGCCAGACTATCATAACCACATAGCAAAGGCCTCGTGCCAAGACTACAAATAATATTTTGTCACGGCCTTGTGCCAAGACACTAGTTTGTCTCATGAGACCTACCGATGCATCGAGGAGCTATAGCGGGCTCCACCCGTCACATATTATGTCCAATGCATTCCCATATGAAAAGGTTTAAACATAACATAAACATTCATATTAAAACTAGCATATGAAATGTCAATACTTTCACCATAAACTATGAATGGTATAAAAATAGTACATCCACAGTCAAACATATCACAAAACCTTCAATACAATATAGAAGTTTCAAATAATCTTAAAATCTATCAAAGGATGTTGACATAGATGAAATCAAAATTCTTTTTAAAGAAATATCTCCTTTTATTTTGAAATAATTTAAGATCCATATAAAATAAAACATTTTCTTTGAAAATATTCTTATAAGCTTGTAAGGGAAGCTTTGAAGATTTTATAACGGCGGAAAATAGTCGCACCCGCCGTATAAGTTAAAAAACATTCTTACCTTAATTCTGTCGAAAAGGTTAAAAAGGACCTTGTTTTGAAAACGACCGAAAGATTCCTTTATAAACCACTTATAAAAGTCAAAAAGGGTATAAATTACTTTAACTCATATTCTAGTAAATAGTAAAAATGTTTTGAAATGCATTTTTAAGAAACATGGATGTGGATAATAAAGAGATCCTAGTAGATTATTACGTATAAACAACCTTGGATAATGAAGAGGTTGTAAAGTAAACCCTTACCTTGTACTTTTCCTTGGTTGGGGTAGGTTAACCTCCTGTATAATGGTGAAATAATTGTTATTAAATTATACAAGAATCATATACATTAATATGATATCATATATGATCTTTTAATATTGATTTGATAATAATATCTTTGTATTATCATTATATCGGGTGTTAACTTACTTGTTTTCTTTTATATGTTTTGTTACGTAAGACATGTTTGTAAAGCATAGGTTGTATATTATTAATATCCAAAATGATATCAAGTCCTTAAACATCATTTTTAAATCATCAAATGATAATTATACTTGAATGGATACGATGGAGAATGAATCTCATCGCGTTCGTGGAGACGGTAGTCCGTACGTACGCACGAGCGACAATATCATTCTTTTGATATTAAAATAATATATAAATGGATGGTATATCATATATACAGAATCATTAACATGTTATATTTATTATTTACATGAGTTACACATCATTATTATACCCATCCAAATAATATTATATTGAATAACAATTACACCACGACGTGGAGACGGTAAGCCGTACGTACGCACGTATGGTGACATGTTATTCAAAGGGTGGATAGAATACTGAATATGATTGTACCATATTTATAATAACATCACAGTATATGTGAGATACTGGAGTTATTATTTTAGAATGGTAAGAACAAAGGAAGAAGAAGTGGAAGAAGAAATGAACTTGGAGAAGGGTTGTGAAATCATTACCTCTTCTTCGGGTTCTTCCTTTTGATTTGATCAAAAGGGCTCCTTAGGTTGGCTTTCTGATCAAACTAAGGCATCTAGGTTGTATTTAGGGATGTTGTGAGAGTATTTGGGCAGAGTTTGGCAGAACCAAAAGGCTTCGAAGGTGTGAAGAAATGAGAAGGAGGAGTGCCCTTTTATAAGAGGGGTGAGGGGCACCTTTGGAAAAGCTAGAAATATTAATTTATATTAAATTCATATTCGGTTTCTAAAGGCTCCAAAGTTTATTATTCAAAGTTTAAGGTGGGGATAGGTCGAAAACCACTCAACCAATAGAATTTAGACAGGTTTGGGTACTTATATTAACCTTATCTTTAAGTATTAACTCTAAGTTAATTAGTTTCACTTTTACAATGTCTCTTTGTATTTTTATATAATATGGTTAATAAACTTACTATATACATCCAAGAGACCCCCAAGTGGTACATTAATGATGAACCTATCATGATATAAGTCTCTTGGCCTATCCTTAGATTTTTAGGAATTTAATATCAATTAATAATATAATATTTGTTTAAGAACTCTTTTATGTCAATTTTGACACTATTCAATAGTTGATTTTTGTGAAACTCATAACAGATTTATTACTTCGAACAAAGTCAATTAAATCAATACTAATATATCATATTATCCTAGAAAATTAGTTTAATTCATTAAAAGTTTCATATTATATTTATTTGGGTATTTATAATATCAATTATTTTAATTTTTCACTATTATAGTAATTACTGCATCATCATTGTGTCATATATAAAATAAATTATTTAATGTCTAAAAATTATAAATAAAATATCATTATGTAGGAAATCTTTTTAGATTTCTAATGAATATTTATAATCTAAAATCCAACATATATAACCCTATGTAACAATTGTTTTTCTAAAAGATATATGCTTGTGTCATTTTTGTATTCATTTTAACTTAAATAAAATAAAGTGTCATTATCACTTACAGCTGGATCCATGGGGTCCCAAAATAGACCCAAAGATTCCCATGGTCGACCATGTATCAACCAATAGGGTTAAGACACGTTTTAGGGTAATTTAGTATTATTATAATATTATTTTTTAACCCTTATTTACCGGATTTACCCTTAACCATGGTAAATAAAATATTTACCGCAGTAATTATTCAAAATGTCTAAAAATAAAAGTTACCTATTTACAAAATTTGAAAATCCTGATTCCAAATATGGAATCCATTTTCCTAAATTCAAAACACAGAAGTGGCAGAAAATAATTTAAAATTAATTCCCGCTGTCAAAACAAAAAGCGTGTTTTTAAGAGATAATAACTATCAAAAGATTGACATTTGTTTATGTTCGGTTTAATTGTAAAATTATGTCCAATGACCAACATTATATTAAATGGTAAAAATATATTCTAAATATACTTTAAAACCACTCAAATTCATAATTTATCACTATTAATTATTTTGATTAAAAAAGTTGTTTTTAATTAAAATTTAGTAATTTTCACTATTCATCAAAATATGAAAGTTATCCGAAATGTACCAAAATTTCACCTTAGGCTAAATTCGATATTCCGAATCAAAAAATGAAGTCCATTTTCAAATATAAAATATATATAATTTAAAAAATTAGGTATTACTATTCATAACGGCTAGTTTGATTAGTTATGGTGTGTTAGAACTCGGTGTTGCGTACAACACACGCTATCACATTATTCAAATAGAAGCGTACCATAGAAGCTTGGGGTGTTACATTCTCCCCTCCTTCAAATAATTGTGTCCTCGCAATTTCTAGGGTATTACTGCATAAAAAGACTCGGGTGGTTCTTCATCATAAGTTCCTCGGGTTCCCACGTTGCCTCTTCCATCTTATGGTTTCTCCACAAAACTTTTACCAGACGCGTCGTCCGGTTTCTCAGCACTTGTTCTCTCGTATCAAGAATCTTGACGGGCTCTTCGCAATAAGACAGATCGGGTTCCAGTTCTAATTCCTCAAAGGTGAGTACATGCGTCGGATCAGGCATGTATTTCCTCAATAGAGATACGTGGAACACATCGTGAACATTGGAGAGACTTGGCGGCATTGCCAATCGGTAAGCTACAACCCCAATTCGTTCTAGAATTTCGAAAGGTCCGATGTACCTGGGACTCAAATTACCTTTCTTACCAAAAAGTATGACTCCCTTCCACGGAGATACCTTCAGAAAAACATGATCACCGACTTGAAATTCCAAATCCTTCCTTCGATTATCGGCATAGATCTTCTGCCTACATTGAGCTGCTTTGATGTGATTTTGGATTACTTTCACCTTTTCCACCGTTTCCTCCACCAGTTCTGGGCCTACAAGTTTTCTTTCACCAATGTCATCCCAACAGGTTGGTGTACGACATCTCTTTCCGTATAACGCTTCATATGGTGCCATCTGAATACTCGAATGGAAGCTATTGTTATAGGAAAATTCTACCAGAGGTAAATATTGATCCCACATACCCTGAAAGTCAAGTGAGCAAGATCTCAACATGTCTTCTAAGGTTTGAATAGTCCGTTCTGATTGTCCGTCTGTCTGAGGGTGGTAAGCAGTGCTCAAATGAAGTTTAGTATCCAGGGATTTCTGAAGACTTTTCCAGAATCTTGAAGTAAAACGGGGATCACGATCAGAAACAATCGATAGGGGTACTCCATGAAGTCTCACAAATTCATTAATATATAGTCTTGCTAGACGTTCCAGGGGTATATCTTCTCTTATAGCAAGAAAATGTGCTGTCTCGGTAAGACGATCAACAATAACCCATATTGCATCGTTCCTTCTAGGAGTCTTTGGTAGCCCCATAACAAAGTCCATCGTAACATTGTCTCATTTCCACTCCGGTATGGGAAGAGGTTGCATGACTCCCCCAGGCTGTTGCCTTCCAGCTTTCACTTGTTGACAAACCATACATCTTGACACAAAATCATCAATCTCCCTCTTCATGTTGTCCCACCAAAAATGTTCCTTCAAATCTCTATACATTTTGGTGCTCCTAGGGTGTATAGAGAAATTGCAACTATGAGCATCATCCAGCAATTCCCTTTTTAGATCAGGTATATTGGGAACACAAAGTCTCTTCCCGAATTTCAAAATTCCATCTTCATACACAAAGTCTCTCAATCTCCCATCATTCACAGCTTTAATCTTCTTTTGGAATTCTTCATCATCGGTCTGAGAACTCTTAATCCTTTCTAGTAAAGATGGTTTGGAAACCATTTGAAAAAGAATTGATGTTTAACCTTCCCTGGTTATTCCCATGTCCATCTTCACTAGATCCATAAAAATTGGATCCCTTTCAATTCTCATATTGTTCAAAACTCCATGGTCTTTTCTACTCAAAGCATCTTCCACCTTGTTTGCCTTCCCTGGGTGGTAGTGTATCGTACAATCATAATCCGTGAGTAATTCAAGCCATCTCCTTTTCCTCATGTTGAGTTCTTTTTGTGAGAAAATATACTTCAAACTCTTGTGATCAGTATAAATCTCACATTTTTCACCATAGAGGTAGTGCCTCCATGTCTTCAAAGCAAAGATCACTGCTGCTAACTCGAGATCATGAGTAGGATAGTTTAGTTCATGAATTTTCAACTGTCATGATGCATAGGCAATAACTCTATCATTCTGCATAAGGACACAACCATGTCCTTTCTTCGATGCATCACTATAAATAACGAACCCATCATTCCCCGATGGTAGATTCAATATAGGAGCATTGACTAATCTTCTCTTCAGTTCTTCGAAACATTCTTTACACTCTTTTGTCCAAACAAATTTAACCCCTTTACGTGTGAGCTTCGTTAATGGGTTAGCCAATCGGGCAAAATTCTGGACGAAATGTCGATAATAACCTGCCAAACCAATAAAACTACGTACCTCAGTTATACTCGTAGGTGCTGGCCATTCTTGGATTCCCTTGGTCTTAGAAGGATCAACAGAGATTCCATATTTAGAGACAATATGGCCAAGAAAAGAAATTTCCTGAAGCCAGAATTCACACTTGCTAAACATCCCATATAATTCATGCCTCCTCAGAGTCTTCAAGATAATGCGCAAGTGATTTTCATGATCTTCGTAGGTTTTGGAGTATACAAAGATATCATCAATAAATACCACCACAAATTCATCGAGATACTCCTTGAAAACTCTATTCATTAGATCCATGAATACAGAGGGTGCATTAGTCAATCCAAACGACATTACAGTAAACTCGTAATGCTCGTACCTGGTTCGAAATGCTGTTTTCGGAATGTCTTCCTTCTTCACACACAACTGATGGTATCCAGATCGAAGGTCAATCTTTGAAAAGTATTGAGCTCCATGCAGTTGGTCAAATAAATCATCAATACGAGGTAGGGGATACTTGTTCTTTATCGTTATAGCATTGATCTCCCTGTAGTCGATACATAACCTCATAGATCCATATTTCTTTTTAACAAAAAGAACAGGGGCTCCCCATGGAAAAACAATAGGGCGAATAAATCCCTTATTACTCAATTCCTCTAGTTGTTTTTTTAGTTCGACTAACTCTACAGTGGCCATTCTATAAGGGGTCTTCGATATAGGCCTTGATCCAGGAATCAAATCAATGGAAAACTCAACTTCTCGTTCTGGAGGATGTCCAGGTAAATCTTCTGAAAATACATCTACAAATTCTTTCACAACAGGTACATCCTCTATTTGAACATTCCTTTCCTCACCCGTAGTTATTTCATTCTCTTCCTCCCCAATAATTGAATTTAGTTGAGCTATTGAGGGTGGATCTAAATAAGAATTAGGTGGTGATGATTCTGCTCTAAAAATAAGGTGTTCCTTATCATTATCATCAAGAATCGTAACCTCTTTCTTCTTACAATAAATCTTCGCATCATAGTCCGAAAGCCAGTCCATACCGAGGATTATATCAAACTCAATCATAGGTATGACGATGAGATCAGTAGATAAAGAAAATTTATGTGCTCTAATGGGGACTGATTCACAAAACTTTGTTGCAACGATACTTCACTTAGGAGTTTTAACTGACAACTCCCTTATTAAATCAAATTGGAAATATCTAATTTTCTTAGCAAACTGGGAAGATATGAAACAATGCGATGATCCAGAATCAAATAATGCATTTGCTAAACATGAGGAAACCATTAAATTACCTGCCACCACATCTTTCAGAGCTTCTACCTCAGCAGTAGTGATAGCATAAGCCTGGCCTTGATCCCTTGGCCTTTTCTGAGGTAAGTTCTCCTGATGCTTAGGGCATGCATTTGCATAATGCCCCATCTCCCTACAATTGTAGCACTGAACGTTGGTAGCTTCCTTCTTCCCCTTACAATCATGAGCTTGGTGGCCTTTTTCACCACACTTGTAACAGACTCACATTCCCTTCAAGCAAGTACCAGGATGTTTCTTCCCGCATTTACCACAAGATGGATATTCAACCTTTCCCTTCTTCCCCTTATTTCCATTCCCAGATTGATCAGCAGGTCTCTTCCTCTCTTGCTTTGCTTTAAATTCATAAGACTTAGAGAATTCCTTTTCGGTCTTGATAGCACATGAGACAATGTCTTCGTACGATGAAAAGGATTGTGAGACTAACGCTCGACGGAGAAATGGTTTTAACCCATCAAAGAAATGATCAATCTTACTTCTTGGGTTACGAATATAATCACCAGCATACCTCGCTAACCTTGTAAAGTTAGCCTCATACATTGTGACATTCTCATCCTCCTTTTGTCTCAGACTTTGAAATTGCCTTTCCATATCTGCTCGATGGTCGCGAGGGAAGTATTTTTCTAAAAACAGCTCTTTGAACTCCCTCCATTCCATATTTGATACTTCATCATCTTCCTTCATTTTCTGAATCAATGACCACCATTGATCAGCATCTCCAGTGAGGCGGTAAACTGCCATGATAACTTTTTCCCTTTCACTGCTCCCCAAAGCCTGAAATATTTTCTCTAGGGAAAATATCCATTTCTTAGCTACTAAGGGATTTGTATTCCCATTGAACGTTGGTGGTTGTTTCCTCATGAATCGATCTAACATTGATCCTCCACGCTGCGGATCAGGGTGCTCCATACGGGTAAGGTTATTATTCATAACCTGAGTAAGTTTTCCCAGTATGGTGATTAGCTGATCAGCACCAGTTGCATCACCAGCCCCACTATAATTATCTTGAGCAGGAGGGCAATCCCTACATGGAGTGCGTGCATTGATACGGTTTCCATTTCTTCCACTAGGCTCCATTTCTAAACAATGGCATAAACTAGATCAGTTTATGAATCAAAATACATAATTCCATAATTATAAAACACTTAACATAAATTGAACTATTTATGGATATAATCCATAATCATAAGAATGTTTTCTTTGAGGATGTATATACTCATAATCCCATCAAAATGATATGTAAAGAAAATGAGAGTTATCCTAAGCATATCCCTCGGGAGTGTCGTAACCAAGAGTGCAGCAAGGCCCGTTGTCGTGCACCAGTTCCCGTTCGAGTCTAGCTCAAAGCGGTGTTTTCGGGTTTTACCCCTAGGTACATCTGTGCCAGAGCCGCCTCTACCTGCTCGTATCCAGACAGGGATGTATTGCTCGGAAAACTCACAAAATCTCTACAATACCAAAATTCTAGGAAGTTCTTCTATACTAATCCTCAAAGTTCATCTTAGGTCTACGTGCTCTAATCAGAGTTTATCTAAATCTAGCTTCCATGGTTTGTACTAAACTTTCTCTGATACCAACTGTAACTCCCCGACCCTAGTTGCCTAGAGTCGGTGCATTATTACATAACATTGGCATGATCACAAGAAAGATCAAATCTCGAAAGACCGATTGGTTTAGTAGCCTTGGAAACACTAGATATATTCATAAGTTTTACATTACATCATAAAATGAAAAACTACTACAACAACATAATGTTTCCACAGTCCACACTATAATTCCCTTATAATATCCCAGCAGGTCATTCATAACTTACATCTTCACTTCCTGGGAAAAATAAAACATAGAAAAGGGGTGAGCTCAAATGCCCAGTAAGGATAAAAATATAGCGGAAACTTTCATCAATAAGAATAAACATTTAAGGCAATGTATAACTAAAACAAAAGCCTTTTAAACATGAACTTTCAACATGGTATGGCATAAATAAAATGAAATAATGCCATTTACTTATTCACATGGATATTCTACTAATCGAATAATCACATGCAAAAATCAATAACCACTTTCATAATGTTGGAATGCATAATGCCAGACTATCATAACCACATAGCCAATGCCTCGTGCCAAGACTACAAATAAGATTTTGTCAAGGCCTTGTGCCAAGACACTATTTTGTCTCATGAGCCCTACCGATGCATCGAGGAGCTATAGCGGGCTCCACCCGTCACATATTAAGTCCAATGCATTCCCATATGAAAAGGTTTAAACATAACATAAACATTCATATTAAAACTAGCATATGAAATGTCAATACTTTCACCATAAACTATGAATGGTATAACAATAGCACATCCATAGTCAAACATATCACAAAACCTTCAATACAATATAGAAGTTTCAAATAATCTTAAAATCCATCGAAGGATTTTGACATAGATGAAATCAAAATTCTTTTTAAAGAAATATCTCCTTTTATTTTGAAATAATTTAAGAACCATATAAAATAAAACATTTTCATTGAAAATATTCTTATAAGCTTGTTAGGGAAGCTTTGAAGATTTTATAATGGCGGAAAATAGCCGCACCCGCCGTATAAGTTAAAAAACATACGTACCTTAATTCTGTCGAAAAGGTTAAAAAGGACCTTGATTTGAAAACGACCGAAAGATTCCTTTATAAACCACTTATAAAAGTAAAAAAGGGTATAAATGACTTTAACTCATATTCTAGTAAATAGTAAAAATGTATTGAAATGCATTTTTAAGAAACATGGATGTGGATAATAAAGAGATCCCAGTAAATTATTACGTATAAACAACCTTGGATAATGAAGAGGTTGTAAAGTAAACCCTTACCTTGTACTTTTCCTTGGTTGGGGTAGGCTAACCTCCTGTATAATGGTGAAATAATTTTTATTAAATTATACAAGAATCATATACATTAATATGATATCATATATGATCTTTTAATATTGATTTGATAATAATATCTTAGTATTATAATTATATCGGGTGTTAACTTACTTGTTTTCTTTTATATGTTTTGTTACGTAAGACATGTTTGTAAAGGATAGGTTGTATATTATTAATATCCAGAATGATATGAAGTCCTTAAACATCATTTTTAAATCATCAAATGATAATTATACTTGAATGGATACGATGGAGAATGAATCTCATCGCATTCGTGGAGACGGTAGTCCGTACGTACGCACGAGCGACAATATCATTCTTCTGATATTAAAATAATATATAAATGGATGGTATATCATATATACAGAAACATTAACATGTTATATTTATTATTTAAATGAGTTACACATCATTATTATACCCATCCAAATAATATTATATTGAATAACAATTACACCACGACGTGGAGACGGTAAGTCGTACGTACCCAAGTATGGTGACATGTTATTCAAAGGGTGGATAGAATACTGAATATGATTGTAACATATTTATAATAACATCACAGTATATGTGAGATACTGGAGTTATTATTTTAGAATGGTAAGAACAAAGGAAGAATAAGTGGAAGAAGAAATGAACTTGGAGAAGGGTGGTGAAATCATTACCTCTTCTTCGGGTTCTTCCTTTTGATTTGATCAAAAGGGCTCCATAGGTTGGCTTTATGATCAAACTAAGGCCTCTAGGTTGTAGTGAGGGATGTTTGAGAGTATTTGGGCAGAGATTGGCCGAACCAAAAGGCTTTGAAGGTGTGAAGAAATGAGAAGGAGGAGTGCCCTTTTATAAGAGGGGTGAGGGGCACCTTTGGAAAAGCTAGAAATATTAATTTATATTAAATTCATATTCGGTTTTTAAAGGCTCCAAAGTTGATTATTCAAAGTTTAAGGTTGGTATAGGTAGAAAACCACTCAACCAATAGAATTTAGACTGGTTTGGGTACTTATATTAACCTTATCTTTAAGTATTAACTCTAAGTTAATTAGTTTCACTTTTACAATGTCTCTTTGTATTTTTATATAATATGGTTAATAAACTTACTATATACATCCAAGAGACCCCCAAGGGGTACATTAATGATGAACCTATCATGATATAAGTCTCTTGGCCGAACCTTAGATTTTTAGGAATTTAATATCAATTAATAATATAATATTTGTTTAAGAACTCTTTTATGTCAATTTTGACACTATTCAATAGTTGATTTTTGTGAAACTCATAACAGATTGATTACTTCGAAAAAAGTCAATTAAATCAATCCTAATATATCATATTATCCTAGAAAATTAGTTTAATTCATTAAAAGTTTCATATTATATTTATTTGGGTATTTATAATATCAATTATTTTAATTTTTCACTATTATAGTAATTACTGCATCATCATTATGTCATATATAAAATAAATTATTTAATGTCTAAAAATTATAAATAAAATATAATTATGTAGGAAATCTTTTTATCTTTCTAATGAATATTTATAATCTAAAATCCAACATATATAACCCTATGTAACAATTGTTTTTCTAAAAGATATATGCTTGTGTCATTTTTGTATTCATTTTAACTTAATTAAAATAAAGTGTCATTATCACTTACAAGTGGATCCATGGGGTCCCAAAATAGACCCAAAGATTCCCATGGTCGACCATGTATCAACCAATAGGGTTAAGACACGTTTTAGCGTAATTTAGTATTATTATAATATTATTTTTTAACCCTTATTTACTTGATTTACCCTTAACCATGGTAAATAAAATATTTACCGCAGTAATTATTCAAAATGTCTAAAAATAAAAGTTACCTATTTACACAATTTGAAAATCCTGATTCCAAATATGGAATCCATTTTCCTAAATTCAAAACACAGAAGTGGCAGAAATTAATTTAAAATTAATTCCCGCTGTCAAAACAAAAAGCGTGTTTTTAAGAGATAATAACTATCAAAAGATTGACACTTGTTTATGTTCGGTTTAATTGTAAAATTATGTCCAATGACCAACATTATATTAAATGGTAAAAATATATTCTAAATATACTTTAAAACCACTCAAATTCATAATTTATCACTATTAATAATTTTGATTAAAAAAGTTGTTTTTAATTAAAATTTAGTAATCTTCACTATTCATCAAAATATGAAAGTTATCCGAAATGTACCAAAATTTCACCTTAGGCTAAATTCGATATTCCGAATCCAAAAATGAAGTCCATTTTCAAATATAAAATGTATATAATTTCAAAAAGTAGGTATTACTATTCATAACGGCTAGTTTGATTAGTTATGGTGTGTTAGAACTCGGTGTTGCGTACAACACACGCTATCACATTATTCAAAGAGAAGCGTACCGTAGAAGCTTGGGGTGTTACATTTTGTGTCAATTTTGACACTATTTGATATATGATTTTTGTGAAAGTCATAACAGAATTATATGCTCTAAACAAGTTGATTAAATCAACACTAATATATCATAGTAACCTAGAAAATTAGTGGAATTCATAAAAAGTCTCAAATTACATTTATTTTTGTGTTTATAACATCAATTATGTCAATATTTTATTAATAAGATAATTACTGCATCATCATTGTGTCATAAATAAATTAAATTATTTAATGTCTAAAAATTATAAATAAAATACCATTATGTAGGAAATAGTTTTATCTTTCTAATGAAAATTTATAGTCGAATTTATCTTATGTATAACCCCATATTAAAAATGATTTACTTATTAAACTTTGATTTTAACTATTTTAACCCTTCTTTAAATAAATTAATAATAAATGTCCTAATCTAACCCAAGTGGGCCTAAATGGTCATATTTTATTCCTAAGTTTTTTTTGGTCGAATTACACTTATCCAATAGAATTAGGACATGTGTTAGGGTAATAGTAATATCATTTTTACCCTTAGTTACCCTATTTACTATTAACCGCGGTAAAAAAAGGAAAAGTTACTATTCACCAAAAATTTATTTTTATCTCATTGAACCACATTTTACTTACTGATATCAACTGTGTCTGTCGGATTTTCGAAATTCCATTCACAGAAGCGGTAAAATTAAGTTTTATACAAAATTCAGTTTTTAACCTACCACTTAGTGGTTTCACTATTCATCAAAAATTGAAAGTTTTCAGAAAAATACAAAAATTTCACCCTAGGCTAATTTCGGTATTCCGAATCCAAAAATGAAGTATATTTTGAAAAATAAAATTTATAAAATTTCAAAAAGTTGTTATTATTATTCATAACGGCTAGTTTTAATAATATTTTAATAGCATGTCGTTGTTTAGTGAAACTCGGTGTTGCGTACGACGCAAGATATCGAGGAAGGTCGCGATTGCGTGTAATGCAAGGCAAGTCAAGGATGTTTGTTGTGCAAGCTCCTTTTGGTGTAGCTTACAACACAAGACATTAGTGAAATATAAAATCTCTGGCTGTTACATTCTACCCCCCTTAAAATGAATTTCGCCCTCGAAATTCATCGGGGTTATAAATGGTTTACTATTCGAAAGTTTCTTTAATAGAAACCCACATCGTAAAAAGGAATACCAAAACCAATCTTTAAAAACAAAAGTATGAAACGTAAAAGTTACCCAAATAAACTAATCACTGGGTTTCCACATAGGTGAAAATATGGATATGGAAGAGAAATATAACCATCATGTTCTGATGGAGAGTGGTAGAGAACATGGCTATGGAAAAGCCAGTAATCACAAAGCCATAAATTTGTGATGATCTAAGGTACCATCTGATTCATCAGATATAAGATCACTAGGAAAACATTTTTGGTTTTCAAGATCGTTTCCCTAAAGTTAAAGAATTTTAATTCGAATAAATACTTACTTTATGTTGGTACAACCTCACTGTTGTTTGTTCCTTTAACAATTTCCACTTCATCTCTTAAATAAATGAATTTGAATTTGTTATTCGTGAAGTGTTAGCAGACCATGTGATAGAATGACGGGTCATTCCATCTGTCTCAAAAGGTTAGCAAAATTTATATACATAAGTCGATCTATAGTGAGATTAATCATATATGGTTTTTAAAATGGACTTATACTTTATATATCATACTGGTTAATATAATAAAACTATTTTCTACTAAATAGGGACTTCCTGTAGGCCAGTGGTAGGCGATAAAGGCCAGTCGCACTTCGGTTGTGGGTTCGATTCCCACATCCTTGTCCGACGCGATGGGTTGTCGCCTGTTCTGCAGGTTGTCCTTTTTCTAAAACTATATTACTATAACATCCCATAAAAAAAAGGTCTATCCTTAAACAATACTAACTTATGTCCAACATAATCCATTCCAATCTTTAGGCTTATCCATAATACTGCAGTCCACTCTCATAACATAGTGAAAATGATTACTAGAGATTTAACACCATCGTTGATCCCCATATATCATAAGATATGTTTTGTTGGTCACATTCCAAACATTCAAAGTCCTTAATCATGTATTCTCTTGAATACCTTAGTGAAAACATGAATGCAGTTAAAAGTTAACACTTTCCACATACCAAAATCCTCAAAATTCTATATAATCAAACCATGATATCACTTAGTCCTTATATCAATCATGAGCTCATGAATACTGTTAAACATTTAATTTTCTCCTTATCCCTTCATTATGCGCATATCATCTACATTCCAAAAATATCTGAATAACCTTTCTTGGATACTGGTAACATTAATAAAACACTTTTAAAACTCAAAGAAAGACAACAATATAACAATCCTTAGATGTCTCTTTATTCCATAGTACCATGAGATTTCTTATACAACATTACACATGATAAACATGTAATCATTTCACTACATTCTTAAACCATTAACCGAGCTTCAACAATTCTTTCATCTCACAAATCATTTGTAGTCTCTTCATCATCATCCACATAAATACTACCCATACGACCATACTGATTCTCTTCATGAGTCTTTCCCTTAGGGCATTGGTTTGCATAATGCCCATACATTCCACATTTAAAACACTTAACCATTTTTGATGTCGTAGCAATACCATTATCCTCATCCATGGTGTTAACTGAACCTTTTCCTTTTCACTTACTTGCTTTGTGTCCTTCTTTTCCACACCCAATCATCTTCCAGTTCCCTTGAAACATTATCCTTGATGCCTCTTCCCAGATGATTTACATAGGGGAAATTGCACTTTCTTTCCTCTATGATCATCATGAAACTCCATATTTCTCTTATTAGCCGAGTCAGGAAACTTACCAAATTTTACTTTATTGATCATATTATGAGATTGCTGATTCGGCATAATAATGATGTTTGGACTTCCAAATCCCATTTCATTTGGTTTCTCATAAAGAATATCATTCCATCCTCCATTATTGTGAATCATCTTATTTCCAGCCATTTTCTAAAACCCAAAAAGAATAGTGTGAGAGGGAAAATAATGCTAAGGAAAACAACATAGTAAAGGGGGAGTACCCTTAATATCTAACATCTTAGGTTAAATTCTATGATAGTTAGCGTAATTCTAGTACTATAACCTATACGTATACTTAACCTTAGGGACATCCCTAGACATACCTTAGAAATATCTCTAGGGATCTCACTAATGTTTTCGCGTCCTAGATTCCAAAGGTTGACTAAACCTTTCCTCTGATACCAAATGTAGAGACCCGAAGCCTGACGTACATGGACATTACATTACTTTTACGGAATACTTAGTACATAACAAAAACACACAGACAAGGATCATAATAGTTTAGTGTCTTTGGAAACTCGGAACGTAATCTCCTAATCATGGTGAAAGATCTTCAATATCTCCCATAAAGATCTTCCCTTTTTTTTACCTAAAACCTTTCTTTATATCCTGGGGAAAAGAAAACATAAAAGGGTGAGCTCAAATGCTCAGTAAGGGTAAACAAAAGGAAAATCAATCACATCATATTCAAAAGAACATAACTTTTGGAAATCTTAACCTGCAAAAGAGAGAATAATTTCATAACATGGGATAAATCATAGTAGTGAAATGAAATCCCAATAAGCATAAAATAAAACATGAAACTATGTGGCATACACACATAATCATAGAGAATCATTTCTTGTTAGTCATGACTCATTTCCAAGACTATCTTAGTGGACAAAGTCCCTTTCTGAATCGAGTCACCCTCGTTTCAGTCCTGTTTCACTGAACTGGTATAACCTACCATTTCAGCCATGTCTATCTCATGAGATAAAAAATCATTACCCAATGCATTGGAGGGAGATATAGGTCCCACACATCTTATAATGAATCCTTTCTTATGTGTTCCACATAATCATAAACCATACATCATAGCGTAACCCATGTAATAAAAATGGAATTCTTAAACAACATGACATCATAAAACAATTCATATTAGATAAAGGAATTCATAAAAATATTTCCATCACAACATAATCATATCCATGTAATAATAGGTATAAAAACAGAACCCTTTTATTATCTTAGATGGAAAATAATTCTGATAAAATACTTGAACTCCATTCTTGAGGAAAATATCCTTTCTACTTCAATAACATTTTTCCTTTCATAACATGTCATACGACATTAAAATAAAAGAAGATGATTAAAAATAAACTTGAAAAAATTTAAAGGAAGCTTCTTGGAAATAATGTTTTAAAAATCCATTCATGACGTATAAGTTAAAAAAAACATTCTTCTCGTACTTTTGTCGGAAAAGTCAAAAAAGTACCTCATACGAAAAACGACAAAAGATTCCTTTCATATCCTTTACTAAATATTCACCGAAGGGTAAAATTGAATATAAACTATTGTATAAGGATATAAATATTACATATTGAGGAAACATGGATGTGGATGATAAAATACACCCCAGTAAATTCAAATGTATAAACAATCTCGGATAAAAATGAGATTGTGATATTTTCCCTTACCATAGGTCCGACATGCTTTGTGAGTGTCTGAACCTCCTGTATATGATTTAAATCATGTTATTGACTTATTCCAGAATCATATTCATTGTTATTATATCATATATGGTCCACTTATGACTTTATATTACCCGTTCTTTTGTAAATTCATGTTAAAGTAGCGTTTTGGGTAAAATCGTCTCATTTGTCGTTCGTGTTTTTAACTTGTAATTATTCATATGATTACTTAGATCATGATTACTTAATTACAGAATATAAAACATGATTTATATATATATATTCATAATACACATATATAATAAATCAGTAAATGGAAAGAAATACACCGTTCATGGAGACGGTAGTCCGTACGTACGCATGAACGCTGTTTTCATTTCCTTATTGAATTGAATGGAATTAAGTAGATTACATACATATAAATATAAATAATTCAAGTATTATTTGGTCATATATTTCATTAGTACTTATTATATATACTTTATAATCATTCCATAATGGTTAATCATTGAGAATGAATCTCATCGCGTCGTGGAGACGGTAGTCCGTACGTACGCACGAGCGATGATATCGTTCCCATGGTCGTGGAATTGTGTTGAAGTGTATGTATAATATTTAAGTATCAATATCACTTTATAATAATCATATATAGTTACTCCTTACACCTTTATACCCATCCAATTAATGTGGTGGCGGAAAATAGATTACACCACGGCGTGGAGACGGTATTCCGTACGTACGCACGCACGGTGATTTCCTTTTTCCGTAGGATGGATAGAAGGTTAATTAGAGTTGTTTCATATTTATAATAACATATCAGTATATAAGAAATACTTATGTTATTACTTTATCATGATACAACTAAAGAAGAAGAAGTTGAAGAAGAAAGAAATTGAAAAAGATCGGTAATGGATATTACCTCTTTTTGACGCGCCTTTTCTTAGCCTCCACTTAAAGAACTAAGGATGGTCTTTGAAGAAGACCAGGACCTCTATGATGATACTAGGGAAGTGGAGAAGGGATTTTGTCAGGGGTTGGCCGAGCTTGAGTGCTCAAATTGGTGTCAGGAGGAGGGGGAGGAGGTGCCCTTTTATAAGGGAGGAGAGGGGCACCTTAGGAATATCTCAAAATATTATTTTATATTAAAGTCAAAATCGGTTTATAATGGTTCCAAAGGGTCTTATTTCGAATATAATGTGGGGATGGGTCGAAATAATATCAACCAATAGGATTTAGAAAAGTTTAGGGTATTATTTTAACCTTATCAATTAGATTTAACTTTATGTTAAATAATTTAACTTTTACCATGTCTTTTTGTTTTCTTTCACTATATGGTTAATACACATACTATAACATTCCAAACGAACCCCAAATTGTTTATTATTAATATATATATCCTTATCTAAGTCATTTGGCCGAACCTTAGATTTTTAGGAATAAAATAACAATTAATAATATAATATTTGATTTAAAAACTATTTTGTGTCAATTTTGACACTATTTGATATATGATTTTTGTGAAAGTCATAAAAGAATTATATGTTCGAACCAAGTTGATTAAATCAACACTAACATATCATAGTAACCTAGAAAATTAGTGGAATTCATAAAAAGTCTCAAATTACATTTATTTTGGTGTTTAAAACATCAATTATGTCAATATTTTATTAATAAGATAATTACTGCATCATCATTGTGTCATAAATAAATTAACTTATTTAATGTATAACAATTATAAATAAAATACCATTATTTAGGAAATATTTTTAGATTTCTAATGAATATTTATAGTCGAATGTATCTTTTGTATAACACCATATTAAAAATGATTTACTTATTAAACTGTGATTTTAACTATTTTAACCCTTCTTTAAATAAATTAATAATAAATGTCCTAATCTAACCCAAGTGGGCCTAAATGGTCATATTTTATTCCTAAGTTTTTTTTGGTCGAATTACACTTATCCAGTAGAATTAAGACATGTGTTAGGGTAATAGTAATATCATTTTTACCCTTAGTTACCCTATGTACTATTAACCGCGGTAAAAAAAGTAAAAAGTTACTATTCACCAAAAATTTATTTTTATCTCATTGAACCACATTTTACTTACTGATATCAACCGTGTCTGTCGGATTTTTGAAATTCCATTCACAGAAGTGGTAAAATTAAGTTTTATGCAAAATTCAGTTTTTAACCTACCACTTAGTGGTTTCACTATTTATCAAAAATTGAAAGTTTTCAGAAAAATACCAAAATTTCACCCTAGGATAATTTCGGTATTACGAATCCAAAAATGAAGTCCATTTTGAAAAATAAAATTTCTAAAATTTCAAAAAGTGGTTATTATTATTCATAACGGCTAGTTTTAATAATATTTTAATAGCATATCGTTGTTTAGTGAAACTCGGTATTGCGTACGACGCAAGATATCGAGGAAGGTCACGATTGCGTGTAATGCAAGGCAAGTCAAGGATGCATGTTGTGCAAGATTCTTTTGGTGTAGCGTACAACTCAAGACATTAGTGAAATATAAAATCTCGGGTTGTTACATTTTTATAAAGGTTTTCACGTTCAAATCATTATTTTTGATGGGACAGGTTCCAAAAACCGCCCTAATCTAGGTGGTGGGAAATGGTAATTTAAAATACAAGAAATATGTAATTAATTATAACATTAAAATCTTATTGGGATCTAGGATGAAATCTACCTCATCAATTATATTTTTGGTAGAAGCCATCAGAACTCTAGTGGGGTTACTATTCTTGCAGTGAGACCCACTAAATGTATGTTTCTAATAGTTAATTTTTTAAATTTTAATATAATTAAAAAATTAATTTCATTTAGTATAAATATACCCTAATGTTTCTTAATTTTCTGAAACTCCCACACAGGTGGATATAAATTTCTATTCCTTCTCATATTATATTGCATCTAACTATTTCAATTTGTAATTGGTTGATGATCTAATTGGGCCAGTTGTATCATTGATGTAAATATAATCTCCTAGAATCAACTCCATTAATTTTATAAATTGTCATCATTATTATGTTTAAATCCATAATATTTATTGGTTTTTAACTATATGATTTAGTTTATGTGATTGAAGACAAATTAATCAAAAATAATGGAAAATATTGCTAATCATAAACTACGGTTAGTGGTCCTTAAAATTAAACATGTGTCTTATGATTTTATTGAATTTTGCGATGTCTATGTCTTCACGTTTATATATTAATGACCTGATATGAATATAAACATGGTTCCATACTATCTAATTATTTTAATAATGATATTTAGCATTTTGAGAGGTCCTACATGTGTTATTTTTCGATTACATGATCCTTGATTACAATGTGCCTAATTTAAATCATTGAGAATCAAATGAAAGGAACCAGAATTCATATTTTCCTTGAAATATAAATATATATTAGACCGTTATATATTATTTTAGATTCCCCATTGATGAAGAAACACCAATTAATTTGATGTTTAATTCAATAGTATCCATATAATGAACTATGTTATAGTTAACTGTAGTTTGGACTGATATTATGGATTTTAATATATAGATTGCATAAGAACAATCCCCTTTAATTTTAATCGTGCCATGTAATTTTATATTTGGTTGAGTAATATATAAAAT
The DNA here is from genome assembly GCA_963277665.1 of Viscum album. Classification (NCBI taxonomy): domain Eukaryota; kingdom Viridiplantae; phylum Streptophyta; class Magnoliopsida; order Santalales; family Viscaceae; genus Viscum; species Viscum album. The sequence goes on along the minus strand of OY728163.1, from coordinate 1,685,521,331 downwards.
GGGATGTGTATGACAAACATAACTATGTCTTAACTAAGATTATAACTGTAATTTCTTGAAATTATGTGTTTGATGTGTTAAGAAACAACCCATGGTAACTAATTTAATAAAAATTTTAATGCTTGATGTGATATGAAAATGGTTTCATTATCAAATTATTATTCCACATTGAATTATCATATGATATTGTTAATAATTATTTTCATTTGGTTAGGTGCTAAACATTCCTAAAAAATATATTTAGGTTTCTATAATTCCAACTACGACTCTCTTTTTATATTTAGTTTGGGTGTAATACTAACCATTCCTCTCCCTATTTTTATATTTGGATTAATTAAAACCATATTAATCTTTTGGTATTTCATTTAGTCGTAGTACCCACAACTCATAAATTTATATATTAGTTAGTTTTATTTCCATATATGATATATTTTTATCTTAGTTCATTTGTAATATGAACCATTTGTCTCTTTATATTAAGGTTATGTGTAATTCATAAATATGTTCTCATTTGGTATAGTGATTTAGTGATGTTCTGAACATTCCAAAATTTTATTTATGTTTGGTGTAATCCAAACCATGGTTGTAATACAAATAAATTTAGTTTCTAAATATAAATTTACATATTATAAATATTTTTTTAAAAAAAAATTATTTAATTATAATAAACCATGAGACAATTATTTAACATGTCATTTTAAAATCCTATTCTTGTTTTCAAATATTTCATTCCAGGAATATTTACATAAAATATACACATTGGTATTCCATTCCTTATATAATCATTCATTTTTCCTTGTTTCCTAATATATATTCTAATCATTATGAATATCATAATGATTTTTTATGAAAACATTGATATATTAATTCAAGAAACATTACTTAATATGTTAAAAAATATCATCTATTTTAAAGGTATTTTATTTTTTTTATTCTGTTAATGGAATATTTTGAAAAATATTGTTATTTTCTATGGAACACTCTTTGAGTTAATGGAATGTTTATATTCTATTATATTATTATTTCAATAAAATATTTTGAATACCCTTTAATATTATTTTCAAGAATAAAAAATTTGATAACTTAATTATATTAAAAATACTTACTAAATTTTTTTGTTCTCACCCATTGTTTTAAAATATTCATCACTGGTCTTAGAGAAGTTATTTTTTTATTAAGGACATGATTAATGATTATAAATTTAGTGATGAAATGATATCAATTATTGAGTTATTTTGAAATATAGTATAAATTTTTATGGGTTTTGATATAGTTTGTACAAAATCATCAATTTTATAGAAATAAAATAATTTCAAGTATATTGTGAATCCTTTTTTAATGATTGTAAATTTTTAAATATAAAAATTAATTACCCAATTTAGTAGAAAATCATAAAAATGATATGTTTTTAAATGGATTCAGGTCCACATTTGTAGTTCACTAAAATTTGTATTTGAGGAGGGGTTTAAAAAACTTTAGAGAGTAAAAAAATATCATTTGTGGAAAATTTTGGTGTTTGAATACTTTTTTATGTATTATGTGGTTATATTTTAAGTGAATGAAGTTATAATATATTAGAATTATTATATAATTATCATTATCATTATATAAGAAATACTATATTTTGTTTTAGGTTTATTAATTTTAAATTTAAGATATAATAGTGTGTATTTTAGAAGAAAAATATTATTAAGGAGTAAATTCAGAAAAATTATTTATCGATACATTTTTTATAAAACTATATATATTTAGATTAAAGGGATGTTCTAAATTTAATTAAGTTATTAAAAATTTATTTAAGGATTATAATTTTTGGAATGCAAATAGTCTAACTGATATAAAATTATTTTCATTCTAAAATAATAATATTTTTATATTATTTGTTTTATTTGTGGAAAATAAATAAATAAATTTATAAATGTAATAATATATATGTTTTTAGTTTAATATTATACAAATTATATTTATTTTAAATATATATATGTATGTCCTTCCCATGTCATTCATTGTTATTGGTGGTATAATATTTTTCTCATCATCTTGAATTTTATTGGTATTTTATACGAAAATATTGATATATTTAATTTTCAAAAAACTAAACATCCTATGTGAAAAAGGTTTCTTAATTTGAAATGTATTTATTATTTCTCTTTTTTAATAACTAATTTTTCCAAATTTTTAATTTTTACCTTCGAAACTATCATTGATTTCAATTAATGATTAATTTTGATCAAATTATTTATTAAGGTTCGGTATTTTCAAAATCCATTCAATTCATTTTCAATTTTTATAAAAAAATATATTTCCATTTTATATTAAAACCCCTTTAAGGATTGATTTGATGATCGAACCATGATTGAAAATGTTTTTCGTTGTTTTTTGTGGTGGTTGAAAGCTGTTTTATTTCTTAGACTCAAATAAAGATTTTAGAATGACTAAATGAAAGATATCATTTGAAGCAATTTTTTAAAATAGTAGTGATCAATATTTGTTAGATTTATTATATATTTTATCTTAATTTTATAAATATATATGGAAAAATTATCATTAATACATTTTTGTTAGGTTTTATGGAAAATAATATAGATCCTCTAAAATAGAAAAGATGAAAATCATTTATATAAAACCATAATTGACCCAAGATTGTTTTCATATTAAAATTACTTTTCTTATAAATACATTAGAGGATAAAAACAAAGGAATTGTGCCCATGATGTTGGGTAAAAATCTAGAAAGTCCCCTTGTAAAATATTTTCATAATTTTTTTTAAAGGAATGAGTCATTTAAAAACATGTATATCCCCAAAAGGGAGAGATAAAAGGGTCTTTATAAATGAATTATGATTAAAAAAACATAATTTAAAAAGTACATAAATAGATAAGATAACTCCATTTAGATACAATGAATGATAAAGAGACCTGAAAGAACAGAGAAGGATTGGGTAGAATTCATTACAGTTTATCCACATGGATTCAGTAGTAACAAAGAGGGATTTATGTGAATGAAAATGGGTTTCTCATAACATATACATCACAAGGGCAGAATGGGGGATTTGAGTAATCATATCCCATATTTAGTGATTCCAAATAAAATGGCATAAGATAAAGGGCATCTTGATTAAGAGTGAAATGAAGTGGATCCCTTACCGTAAGTCTGGTGGTGTTCTCCACTTGTTATTAATGAATTGAATAAAAAATAGCTTTATTATTTAATAATTCCATAACCTCATCTATACTTTATTTATTTAGTGTATCCATTTTTACTTCATTCTTGACCTTTTTTATTTGTTATAAGGATTAATTTCATTGTTTAGGTTAGATTGCTTCCTTGGTTGTAATGATAAATTGATGTTCAGTTAAACACGTTGGATGAAAGTTATATTCGTTAATTGAATTCAAAAATTTTTTTAGTGAAGAACTAAGAGATTACATGGTTTCAATAAATCATTTAGTTATTGGGAGGGATGACGAATTAATATATAAAACCTTAGTGATAACAGTTTTGGTAAATCTGTGGGCTTGATTATAATGAACATTTTTTATTTATATCATAGTAAAATTTTTACAAAAATAATTATAGAACATTAAATAGGATATATTACATAAATAAAAATCTGGTTGACCCATAACACAAATGGTTTTATGACCATAATTAAATATGATGACATAAATTTATAAGTTGTTGTCCATGAATGTGTTAAATTTACACATTGCAAATAGTGTTTTTATTTCATTAAAATAAATTATTGGGAAAGGGGATAAGGTAATATAATATCCCATTATCAAAACAACCTTCCATTGCATTTATTTTACTGGAGTTATCATACCATTCAGGTGAAGGAAATATTTAAAAAACATGTATATCCCCAAAAGAGTGTGATGTAATTGTTTTTATAAAATAGTTTTTATAACAAAACATAATTTATAAAAAGTACATAAACAGATAAGATAAGTACAATTTGATATAAATAATGATAAGGCAACCCGAAATAACACTGTAGGTTCTGGTAGAATACATTACGGTTTCTCAACATGATGTTAGGAATACCTAAGAGGCATTGATGAGAGAGAAGAGGTGTTTCTCTTAACTTATACATCAAGAGGAAAGTATGGGGTTGGTGAGTAATCATACCCTATCATTAAATATTACACATAAAATGTCATATAATAGAGGACATCTTGAGTAAGAGTGAAATGGAGGGGATCCTATACCTTAAATCAAGTGGTGTTTTCCACATTTTATTAATGAAATTAATAAACTAAATTAGTTTGTTCATTAATAATTCTAGAATCACTTATATAAGTAATTGATATTGTTTAACCATATTTATATTTCAAGACCTATTTGATTGGTTATAAGGTTCAATTTAATTGTTTAGGTATGTTTACTTCCATGGTTTTATTTATCTGTTCATGTTCAAATAATCAAAAACATGAAAGGGATTGTCAATAATTGATTTAATATATTTTTATTCAAATACCAAGTCATTAAATGGTTATAATAATTTATTTAGTTGTTGGGAAAGAATATGAAAAATTATTTATTACCATAGTGATAACCGTTTTGAATTATAGATGGGTTTGATTAAAATGAACATGTTTTTTAATAACATTAAACTATTTGTAAAAAAAGGATTAAATAGCCATAAATAGGATGTAATAAATATATAAAAATCTAGTTCAACAATAAAAAATACATTTTCATGACCAAAACTGAATATGATAACAGAAATTGATAAACCGTTGTCTTTGAATGTGTACAATTTACACATCTCTTATAGTGTTTTCATTTCATTCAAATAAATGATGTAGAAAGGAGATAAGATATTAAAATATTCCCTTATCATAACAAAATTATAGTAAATGTATGTTACTGGAGTTATCATACAATTGGGGTGAAGGGAGGTGAGGAAAGAAACAAGAGAAGAAAAGAACATAAAAGAAATACATAAATTTGGAAGAGGAATTTACCTCTTTATTATAAATACATTGAGAAAAACATAAAAGGGAGTGTTTGAGGTATTTTTAATAGACTAGGGGTATTTTTACGTGGAAGAGGATCTTAGGGAGAGATATGGGAAGAATATTGGCATGGGAAAAGTCTTGAGAGGAGTGAAGAGAAGAGGGAGTAGGGGGGTTAGAGGTGATGAGAGGAAAGTTATCGTAATATTATAATAATTTGTTAATTAATTTTTCTTCAAGACCAGATATAGCAATGATACTATGACCATGAAAAGTAATAAATGAATAAAATATCCAAAAATGGTCATTTATACCATCTATGACTCAAGCATGATTGATAAATTCATGTTTTAGCGTTTATTATGAATTATCAGATATTACTAATAATAAAAAATTCATGTATTTAAAAAAACCTCAAAAAATAACCCTAACCATTTTTGGACATGTATAATTTAAAAATAAATACCTTTTTTCCAAAATAATTTTCAATATATGATTATTTAAATATTTAATTAAAATCATTATTTATTATTAAAAACTAGTTTTAAAATATACATTTACTGATTGAGAAATATTGGTACAACATATTTCCACTCAAATATTAATTTTATTCTATCATAGGTAAGTTAACTATTCATTATGTTATATCAATATTCATACGGGTAGGTAATTATTAAACATCATAGGTTACTATTCACAAAAATCATGTTTTTCACATCGAACTCCAAATGTCTAACTAATCACAACCGTGTATGTCCGATTTTCGAAATTCCACACACTGATGTGACAAAAGTATGTTTAATGGTAACATAAAACTTAGTAGTTCAATATGTTGTGATTTTATGTTATTAAATGATATATTTATAAAAATTAATTTCTATTAAAAAATTTAGGTCGATAAATGCTACCCCTTATTAAATTTCACCCTCAAAATTTTGTTTCAAATTCTATTCCATAAATAAGTGTCGGTGCATTTCATTCATTTCCTTACTTAGTTCCCATTTCTTTTGTACTTGTGGTTTCACCATAATACATTGACCAGGTGAGTAGTCCTATTACATTGAACATTATCTCCATGATCCATAATCTTCACTAGATGTTTATCATCTTCCAAAAATACCATCTCTGATGAGATTACAGGTGAAGGGTCTGGTATGTACATTATTAAGAGGGTCATGTGAAAGATGAAATGTTATTTTCCCATGGTATGTGGATGTTCTAGTTTATAGGAAACGACCCTAACTTGATCATGGATCTCAAAGGGGACAATGTACCTAGTACTTAACATCCCTTTATTTCCAAACCTCATGACCTTCTTCCAATGAGATATGTGTAGAAATACCATGTCTCCAACTTTGAATTCATCAACTTGTCGACTACTATATATATAACTCTTATCAACTGTTGGATCCCTTGATATTTTCCTGAATGGATTTCTCATTCCCCAATATTTTTTCGACCATTTCAATTTTAGCAGCTTAATCTCACCGACATCATCCCAACATGCTAGTGTTCTACACCTTTTCCCAAAAAGGGAATCATATGCTACCATTAGGATTATGGAGTAGAACTATTTTTATAGTAGAATACAGCCAGTGGAAGATAATGGTCCTATCCTCATTTTTATTCCATATAAAATACTATCAACATATCTTCTAGTGTCTGGATATTTCGTTATTATTGGCCATTAGTTTATGGATGATAGGTCATAATAATGTTTCTTTCAATTCTTAGAGGATTTTTGATACATTTCCAGAATATGGAGGTGAATCTCGAATCTGTATTGGATAAAATAAGGAGTGATAGTCTGTGCATCCTTTCCACATTTTTTATGTAAATTTGAGCAAGTTTATCCAATGAGAAGTCCTATCAGATTTCAATAAAGTGAGATGTCTTTATAAGATGATCCACAATGACCCATATATCATTGCTTCTGCCATATTTCTCTAGAAGTCCAGTGAAAATGTACATATTAATGTTCTCCCACATCCATATTGGTATAGGTAGTGTTTTCATCATCCCCTTAGACTATTTCCTCTGATCCCTTACTTGTATACTTACCAGGATCATTAATGTATATTTTTCTTTCTCCCATTTCATATTGTCCCACCAAATGTTTTCTTAGGTATCTCGACACATATTTGTTTTCCCTGGATGAATTTAGAATGTTGAGCTATGTTCTTCATTCAGAAGATCATTCTTTATCCATGGATTAGATGGTACAAATAATTTTTACCCAAATATGAGGACCATTTCATCACACTCTTTCAGGGATATTAAGGTTTTTAAAATATTCCCTCCTTATAAATATCTGATAAGAATATATGTTTTAATGGAACTTCCCGAATATTTACCCAATTTTAATTTCACTCTATCCTCTGTATTAAGAAACCATTGTCTTTAAAAAATATTTTTTTTATAATGAATACCTTTTTTCAAATATGGTTCTAAATGAAACAGTTCATCTTTTCTATGTTAACGTCTCAATATTATTTTCATTCAAAACACAAATAACTTTTTTAGTGATAATGTTTCAAAAATATATTTCTAATTATCATTTCATTCTCATTAGAATCACATTCAATTTTTTATTCATATTTTATGTTATAAACGTCCATGTATGTTTTAATCCCTTTATTTAATGGGCACATTAATGAAACACCCATTGGTTATACTTTATGTCGTGATTGTGGAACCCAATATTTTTCCATGGGTACCCTTATGGTTATGCCTTGTAGATTATGTCTCATTATTTATGTGGCTAAAATATTCATGAAAATTTTGAGATAGGTGCGCCCAGATAGAGCTCCAATGCATTAGGTAAAGTTATGTCTCAGGATATGTGATGCGAAATGGGATTGGAGGACAGCCTTAACCCATAATAAACTGGGAAACAGGATTTGCGGTTATACTGAAGTCATACTATAATTGGAAACAAGATTGGATGTTATCCTCGAAACATACTAATGACATGTTTTATGATTCATCCACATTTATATGATTCAATTATTATACGATCCCATGTTTATATGATATGATTTAATATGATCATGATTTTAGTATAAATATTTCATACCTCTAACTCAATTTATTAAGCTTTATTCTTATGTTTATTCCCTTATTAGGCTTTTTAACTCATCCATTTTTTCATGTGTTCCCCAGAGCTCCCTATAATTATGTAAGGGCTCAAATGAAATTAGGATCTTTTTATGGAGATTAAATAAAGAAGTGTTTTTTAGCCCCATGTTTCTTTTTTTTTTTGCACTTATTTTTCTAAGATTCTTGATATCATGATCCTTGTCTTGTACTCTTAAGTATAATTATGCTTAAAATGGAATTTTGGGGGATTTTAACCCACATAATGAATAGTAACATACCATATTGAATAGTGATATAACCTAATGAATAGTAAACTTGCATATGATAATACAAAAAAAATTCAAGTAAATTTATTATGCATCTAAATTTTAGAATAAATATTGAAATTTTTAAATATTCTTAAACAATAAAATATTAAATCGTAAATTATTATTAAAAAATGTTTTAAAATATTCATTTTCTTATTCTAGAATATAGGTACATAATACATTCACTTGAATGTTATTTTTTTACAACCATAAGTAAGGTTACATTTCATTACAGTATATTATTACTATAAGGGTATGTTACTATTCAAATGGGTAGTTTACTATTCCAAAAAAATCAAGATTTTTTATCAGACTCCAAATAACTTACCAATTGCAACTGTGTATGTCATTTTTTCAAAATCACAAACACAAATCTGACAATATTATGTTTAATGGTCACATATCACATATTAGTTCATTATGTTTTTATTTAATGTGATTAAATGACATAAAAATAAAAAAGGAAATCCCATTAAAAACAATGGGTCATTACATTATTCCCCCTTTATGATATTTCTCCATCAAAATTTTATTTTACATTCTATATAATAATCAAGTGTGGGTAATTTTCCTTCATTGCCTCATATAGTTCCCATGTTTCCTCTTTGTACATGTGTTTTCACCATAATAATTTGACCAGGTGAGTAGTCTTGTTACGTTGATATATATCTCCATGATCCATGATCTTCACAAGATGCACCTCATATGAAAGATCACCCACCAACTGTACCACCGCTAAAGAGAGTAAATGTGAAGTGTCTGGTCTGTACTTCTTTAAGAATGATACATGAAAGAAATCATGTACTTTGGCCATGGTATGTGGATTTTCTAGTGGATAGGAAATAACTTAGACTATATCATGGTTCTTGAAGGGGCGGATGTACCAGGGACATTACATCTCCTTTATAAACCTCATGACCTTCTTCCATGGAGATATGCATAGAAATAACCTGTCTTCAAGAACTAACCCCAGAATCCCTGAAGATGGTGCGTTAATATACATGGTGTGTCAATTGTATTTTAAAAAGTAAAGAGGAATAATTACACATCGATTATATTACCACAACTACATCAGGACTTTTGGGTTCGGGGTGTGACTGAGAATTATTTATTGTTTCTATGCCCAGAAATAATTTTATAATATCAATAAACATATGAATTTGAATTTAAATTGACATGGCTTAAACCATTATGTTATATTATTATATATATATATATATTATGTTATAGTTTCTTCTCTATATTAAATGAGTTATGAATTAGTGTGAGTTTAATATGGATTTTAATTAATAATTTTCTTATGATTTAGATTTTAATTATAATACATGGGTTATTGATAGTTGATCTTGAGAAGAATAGTTTTTAATCATTAGGTATCTATAAATTATTGTATCCTTGTATTATTAAATGGGAAAAACCAAGTGATGTGAGTTTATTGTTTTTTGTTTACTAAAATAATTTTATTTTAGAATGAATGAGTGTTATGTTAGATAGGTAATGAAAATTATATATTGTAGACTAATGTATTATGTCCTTAAAAAATATGTTATATATTTATTAATAATTTGTAACTTAATGAATTTACCTATTTAGTTTATATTTTAATTTAAATTACAATAGTAAATTTAAATTTATATTTTTCTTTCAATTTTTAACTACAATATAATTATATTTGTGTAATTTAAAAATCTAATATTATCGTACATTTTTATATAAAATATAATATTTATTTCAAATATATTAATAAACAAAATCATTAACATTTTTAAAATTTATTATTTATAGATAAAAGGTATATTATATTACTTATAAATACCACTCATTATGCAAAAGGATTATATATTTTTTATGTTTTCATATTATAAATTTTATATCTGTATGGGATAATGAAATTTCCATGTCTTATATAGAAATATAGATTATAGTTGAGGGTTGATAAAATATTTGAACAATTTAATTTGATATAATATCTTACTTTATATGTGAAATTGAATTGGAATGGAAAATTAAACATTACAATCATTCATTCAATTGTCATTAAAATCAAAATGAACAAGTTAATTCATTTGTAATGGATAATAAAATCAACAACATGATAAATAATCATTTTATCATATATTGAAAACATTATCGATAATATAAAACATCAACTGATCCATAGGTTGATGTTTCAAAAATTAATGATTTTTATAAAACAATAGTATAATATATTCAAAATGATAACTTATTAGTGGATGATTATTGATGATTAACACTATGAAAAAAATAACCGATAAAACACCTACCTTTTTTGAATTTCTCTAATAGTGAAATCATGAAATATAGAAAGGATGATCTATGTAACAAAAACCTTCTTTTTTACTAAATATTTACCTTATCAAGTTGCTATGTGGAATTAAAATAATAGAATTTTCTGGTTAAAAGAATTTTTTCATGATGAATTTACTAAATATAATATCTTTTAATGATTTTATTTTTTAAATAATGGTTATTATAAATCATGTTATTAGTTATAAAAATATACATGCATGCCTTTGGATTATATGTAATACAATAGAAATAATTCTAATAGGGAAGCATGTTATTTTTATTTACATATAGATGAATGTCATCAAATAATGATACTATTATAAATAATCACTTTTCAATAAAGAAAATATGCATAAAATTACATTGATTAATTTTTTTTATTTTTTTTAAATAGATATTTAATAGATTTTTTTGGAATAATATAACTGAACCAATGAAAAGGAATGTATTGGACAAAAAATATGAGTTCCTGTGATATTTATGATATTCAATATCATGCAATACATTTATTTAAATTCATATAATTTCTCTTATAATCGTATAAATATATATATTTGGTATTTGAATATGGTGTATTCAATATCATTTTGGCTTTTGATAGAAAATAATAGAGAGGTATGATTATTTTGACCTCCTATAATTTCATTCCATAGATGTGTCCGAAAAATAATTCATTTACTATATCAATAATTTTTATGAGTAAAATAATTCATAAAAGTAACTTTATTATCTATCATTATATTTCAATCAAAAAATTATAGTATTATTATAATGATGGTGTTTAAATATATTATTTATCTATAAAAAAATATGAAAATAGAAACTAACATAATGTGGACCATTAGTGAAAATCCTAAACTAGTAATTTTTTAGATCGGACATATACCCTATCTTATCTTATCATTTTTTAACATGAATTTTAATACTCAACTATGAACATATATAAATTTATTATTCCAACTCACTACATCGATAAATTGATATATCTAAACTATATTATTTTACAACATCCATTTCAATGTCAAAAAAGTTATGAATATAGATAATTTTATTAGATTGGTCAAATAACTTGGTATAATTAAAAATTAACATTATTGATTTTTAAAATAAATTTAGTTAAATGAATTCATGTAAATTATTTATACTCTATTTGATATAAGAGGAACATAATAATTAAAATAAAAAAATATTTTTCAATAATATGTATTTGGAATTTAATCGATAACATCACAATCCTAATGTTATTTACATTTAAAAGAGATTATGTGATATTTTGTTATATACAATTATTAGTGAGATGGGGAAATCAAAGGATCCCCTAAATCATAATTAGTATAAATAATAATATAACATCAGTCTATATATGTGGGAAAATATGAATGAGAGGTATTTGACAAAAATTAATGAAATAAAAAATTAGTAAAATTTTATTCCCCTTCAATGATTAAACAAAAGTGAATATCCCACATGGATATTCAAGTAACACAATAAGATGTTTTTATTTGAGTCTGTAAGAATTATATGGATTCTAAATTCATGACACGCATATTCTAATATTGTGTTTTCTAAATTTTTAAATGTTTATTATTTTAATAAATAACATTTGTTTAATTATAACATAATTTTACACATTCTTTAGAAGATTTATTAGATTACCAAATGTAATTTTATCTCGATAAAATTAGAGACCTAATTTTATGATAAAACTCATTTATATATGATTTTCCATGGTTATTTTTCACTTTGATGGTTAATTTGAAAATTCATTTGGTTAATGATGGACATATTAACAAAAATTTATAATTTTGAGGGATGTATCCCACTGATATGTATTTTTTTTAATTTTATAGTCATTAATGAATATTAATATTCTATATGAATATATATGAATTCTATTAATTAATTTCATAAATTTCTGAATTATATATATTAAAAAAATTTATTCTTGAATAATTAAACCTCATGTATAAGAATATATTAATTATTTTCTAATATATAAGAGTAATTATCCTTTTTCTTATGGTATTTTTATTAAAGAGATATATGATCCAATCATGTAAGAATTCTTGAAGACAGTATTGGTCGATCTTAAGTAAACAATAAATATATAATCATTCCAATTTTTGTTTGAAAATATGAAAATTTATCTCCATATTCATTGATATATTTGTATTTAATATATTAAAAATATTTCTTCTCCCTATATCAATTTATTGAGAAAATTTTAAAAATTGTCTTAGGATTTGAACTCAAAAGGAGGAAGAGATAATAAATTTTATTAAAAATATTTTTTCTAATGGTTTTTACATCTTGTGATTTTTTAATGTCGTAAATATTTTTAATATGATGAGAATTATAAATTTTATGTGATCATAATTTATAACAATTTTTATTGATTTGTAATCTTGAAAATTGAGCTAAATTACTAGATGATTTGTATTAATTTTTAACTGGTATTATTAATAATTATAAAATATTAATGATTGATATATTATTGTTTTCATCTTTTATATTATATATTATGAGGATGGATTGATGAAACAGAAAAATAAGCATGTTTTAAAATGGGTTTCTATAAATAGTTAGTTGATGTTATTGGGTTATATTATTTTGGGAAATTGGATGTTATGTTTTTCAAATTGATGTGGGTCAATATTATGATGTGTATAAGGAATTAATAAATAATTTTTAATAATATATATATTTACAAAATTTGGAAAATATGTTTGTGATCTATATACATTTCTATTACTTTTATAAAATGGTATATTATATGAGTGATATTGAAAATTCAGGGTGTGGTGTTTCTTTCCACATGTAACCAGAAGATATGTATGATATGGCTAATGATTGTGAATTAATTTGTGATAGTGAACCACCAAACAAATAACATATTTTTCTTTTTAATGAGATTGAAAATTTCATTATTGTGAGCATAACTGTGCACCATGTAAAATAATTTCTGATCACAATGAAAGATGATGATAACATTAGTAAATAAGCATATATGGATTGTAATATAAAATTATGATTTCTTATTTGATATTTAATTTTATAAATATGTATATAATTATATATATTTGAATAAAAAATTTATCTAAATTTGTAACACCCAAATGAATTCAATATATTTCATTTATAATTAATTTAATTTCATTAATATCTTATGTTGCACACAACAATGGGGTTCACATAAAACATGATATTATATTAAAATATTATTTAAATATGACCATTATTTCCAAAAATGATAAATTAGTGAGTATGAAAAAATCCTTCTAAATTATGAAAAATATATAGTTTAATCATGTAAAAAATACATGTATTGATAATAACTAAAAATAAAATTCATACAGAGGAAAATTATATGTTTTCTGAAAAACTTTTTATTGTCAATAAAATTTCCTCATTTATTTTTTCACACATAATATGTTACTAAAATTTACCAATTTCAAAATGGAATTTGTGAACAGAAACATAATTTTTTAAATAATTCAATAAAAATTATTATAGTGTGATTTTTTGTATTTTTTATTTTTTGATGAATTCAGATAAATATTGAATTTTAATTGAAAATTCCCTTTTTATTTAAATAATATTCAATGTTGACATATTTTTTAAATTGGATTCAAACTGTAAGTAGATAAATTTTTAATATATTAAATATATTTATTTATTTTTAATCTATGTCATATTGAAATTTTATATAGAATCATTGTAAAATTTATACGTTTATTCTTTGAAAACAAACTATATCATATAATATTCTTGGTTATATATTTACTATATTTTTTCACTTCGATGATTATAATTTTTTAAAATTATTTTATTATTTAAAACATCATTATTTATATTATATAATATGGTAATAGTAATTTTTTTCGTAAATGGATTGATAAAACATGAAAAATCAATTACCGTAGTTAAGGTAAATATCAAGTTACAAGGGGTTAAAATTAAATGATTGGGATTATAATTACCTAAACAATTTTTTAAACTATTATTTATTACCATATGTGGACTTTAGAATATCATATTATAATTAATAATCAATTTCAAGCCTTTTTTTAATTTCAAAAAAGATGTTAAATCTGTTGATTTTCAAAACATTACAATTTTACTACTCACTTCACTTATAATATTCCACCCACTCTCCTCTATTAATAACACAAGAAAAATATTTTGTTTTTACAAATAATAGTCCATGTAAAATTAAAATTTCTATAACCTTAACCTTGAATCCTCATTTTGGATAAAATATATCAAAGGAAATATTTTTGTGAAATCATAAATAGTTTATCCAAATTAGATGTATTGTTCATTAATATGCATATTTATTTTATTTCTCCATCCACCTACGTAAATTATAATTATACATTCATATATAATAATATAAGTATCTAAAATATTGTTATATGTTTTCATATAAATTTATGGTCATAAAAACATATTTACCTCTATTAAATGAGTCTCAAAATCATTATTCATGATTAGAGAGGAGTACTGCCTTGCGAACTGATGTCATCTGTTTTTCTGTTAGACCCTATAATTTTTATGTATGATGATGTATATAGGGTTAATATATGATATTTATAACATAATTATTCCTTTAAAGTCATAATATCATATATTTACATTTTTTAAATTCCATTCATTATAGGATATAATCATGTTTCTCATGTGTAAGACATATTATAGCCTCCCGAAGCGATGTGATTTGTATGTCACTAAAACAAAAATTGGAAAGTGATAAAGTTATTGTAATTTATTATATGCGATATAAATGAATGGAATAATATAATAATAAAATAATGATTAATCTTAATAGATAATAATTATCATTTTCTTTTTTACATTTTCATTCTTTAAAAGATTATAGTGTCATTCATTTAAGTGTTAACAACAACCTTTAGAAAGGGGTGTGGATATATTGAAATCATGAAAAATATTAAATGATATATATATATAAATATATAAATAATTTATATGTTATATATGATATTTTAATCATTATATAAATAAAAAACATTACATACCTTTTTTTCTTTAATTATCATTGGACAATGGATGTGTTACTCAAGCATATTTATGATCAAACATCTCTTATATTTTTTAATGGTACATTTAAAGAAATTATTTATTGGTCATAAAATTATAATTTCTGTAAAATATGATAAATATGTAATGTTTTTTATTTTAACAATGATGAAACTATAAAATATACTAAATAAAAAAGAACATTCTTCATAAAACCTGCACAAAAAAGATATTATTTTAAAAAATAATGAAAATATTAAATGATTAATAATGAACTATTACTAATATTCTATAATATGAAAATATATGATATTAATATGGTTTTTGAATTAATTAATTACATTATTAAAACAATTATAATGTGTATTAAATCATTTTAAACTAAAAGAAACATTGAGGAAATAGACATCGTCTCAATGTACCTTTATTGAGGCATATTGCAATGTTATGATCATAATTTATTTTATATGGTGTATATAATACCATGTTGAATTTATTTATTATGAATCCTTAATAATTAATTGTATTTTATTATTCAAGTTGAATTATTTCTTCTATATGGACATTAAAAAAAATTAATGAACGATAATGAATTTCATAACTGAATTTATTTTTATTATGTTACTTTACATCTTCATAATATTCAAAAATAAAAAATATATGTATTATTAATTTTCATTATCATGTGTTTTATTCAAAATTTAATTATTTAGATTTATTATTGATACACAAAACTGGATGACTAATTTATTCTATCTTCAATATTATATTCTCTGTAAGGGTTTCTTTAAAATTATTATTATTATCAAGATTGTTTTTTATTGAATTATCATTAACGAAATTATTTAATAATTTTATATTTAACACAATTATTTTTAATCTCAAAATTTTATTTTTTAATTTTTAATGTAATGGATCCATTTTAAAACTCTTTGGTACTTAAAATAATAACGAATTTGTTTATAAAAATATGATTTCATTTTGTTATTTGTATATAAATTAATTTACTTCTAAAATGATGTTTCATAAATTTGTTGATAAATTTTTTTAAACATTTCAAAATGATTTATTAAATTATAAAATGTTTCTCATTTTTCTTTTTTACACAAAAATTATAAATTAAGCTCTATGTACTTTATTAAAAAATAAATGGAAGTTTTCCAGTTTCTGATATAGTGAATGGGTTTTTTATGTGTATGGGATAAATTTAATTTCAATCCATCATTACAAATTAATGTTTTAATTCTTGTTATAAAATTATCTACAATAAAAAACTAAATATATTTGTTATTACTACAATTTGGTTTTGTTGTTTTGAGAACATTCTTACTGAATCTATGGATGAATTATGATAAATTTTAACAATGAATATAATTAAATTAAAATTTTAATTCAATTCTATAGTCATTAATAGTCCCTTAAAAATAACATTCTTATGATCATTGGAAATTAAATTTCCCTTAAATAACCATATTATTTATAGATGATATGTTACTTTCCTAGATAATATTTTTTTTACATATTGTGTTCTACATTTAATGTTATTTGTTTATTTGTGTAAATATTTATAATTCCTTAATCATTAATCAATATTGTGATTTCATCATATGGAATATTTTTCCTTAATTAAATAAATTATTGGATACATAATGAATGAATTTAACATAAAGTGATGTATGGGGGCCATATTTAATATTTCCACTTAATGCATAGATAAGTCTCATGAGACAAATAATTTGGCAAAACTATACTATTTTGTTACCTGTTATTATTGAATCAGTTATCCAAACCAAATGAAAATTTTCAAAGTGGTTTTAGACCATGTTTTAAAATGTCTTAATAGTATAAGTATCATGTGCATGGGACATGACATCCTATAATTATGAATTCTATTTATTAAGAAATGATATCATATTATCCATTATATTTTCACAATGATATAATGTATGGATGTATTTCATTCTCAGTTTTTTGATTCAATTTATTATGTTTTAATTTATTAACCATTCAATATTAGTTATGCCATATCAATTCATGAGTGTGATATAATTTATAACGAATTTGTTTTATATTATTTAACATTACATGTTGATTATAACTCTTGATTTATGATATATTATTCTATACGACACCTTTACTGATCATTTGAGTCTACACATATATTTTTTAATTTTCTCATGAATATTTAATATTTTTTAATCGTGATATGTGTTGATATTTTAGACTGAATATTGTCATTATTATTTAAATTTATTTTTTACTATTTATTTTAAATTTTAATATATTAACTATGTATGTCTCTTATTTACTAGGACAAATAAACTGTTCAGTACATTGGGATGTGATTCCTTATATCTTATGACAGTGTAATAATGTAATCAATATGATCTAGGGAACTAGTGTTAGTGTTTCTACACATGGTATCAGATGATTCTTAGTTGAATCCATTTTAACAACTTTAATGACAACATAAATTAGGTATCATAACCAAATGAAATAAATTAAGAATATGAAAAGTGGAACATCATAAAATTTATTAAGGACTATTTTTTTTCAATATAATAAATTCCCTGAATAGATTTTATAAGTTGAAGTTGGTATAGAATAAATGTAAGTAGGAATAATAACTCGAAAATGGATGCATTGGGCTTCACTCAATCAACATCTAGTTAGAAATAATTGGCCTTACTATAGACCTTGTTTCACACTGTCGGGGGTTAAACATATGATAATTATTATATTACTAAAAAACCATTATAAATGAAATAAAAATATAAATATCCCCAAATAAACCAATTTTATGTTTCTGATATTAGTTATGCACATGCTCATTAGGATTGGTTAATTATTTCACTATTTTTGGGATTATACATTACCATTGTTAATTATAAAATCTAGTATATTGTCTGAATTCATTTTTAAATGGTTCTTAGTAGACAAAAAGAGAAAATTATCAATTAATATATTAATAAATATAAAAGAAACATTTCATTAATGGGATTAAGAATATTTTTCCATGATAACATAACTCCAAAACATTCCCATCATATCAAGATATTTTATCATTTTCTGTAAAATATAGAGAAAATTTCAACTATATATTATTTCATTATAGTGAAGAAAGAGAAGAGGAGGAAAAGAAGGATAAATATAGATAATGGGATTAAGGTAATTAGAGGTTTTAATACATTATATAATTATTGAAAGAAACAAAAAATTGATTTCTAAAAATGAATTAATGTTTACTATAATATTATTGTGAAATGACACTATGATTTAGATTTTTGGTGAAAAAAAAGTTAATCATGTTTATAGTATCTATAGTATAGAGATGTTACACAATTTAAATAAATATCTAAAGTGTTAAATTAATATTTCTCAATTTAATCTAATGAATTATAGTGAGGATTATGATATTAATAATGATGAAGTTAGATGATTAATTATCATGTTCTTGAATTCCAAAATTATTTCATTTGAGTATTTTATCATGGGTATAATGGTTAACAAAATTAAATAATTCATAAGTATTTTAATTCAAAACTTATTCAATACGGATTTGATTTATTATGTTGAATGGTACCAATTACAAAGATAATTTTTCTTTTGTAATTTAAAATAAATGGAAGAAACATTATTTACTGGAATATTACCATTACTATGTCAAATATGTTGAGATATTTGTTTGGAAAAATGAGATAACATGTTTGGATAAATTAAATTGATAGGAACTAAATACCTTTGTTCTTATTAATAATTTGTTAGATAATTGGTTTATGTTTTCATTGATAGGGTTTTAATCTATTTTGTATTCAAGGAATGTTTCTAATAAACATTATTTTACTCATTCAATGAGGAATAATTCATGTTTTAAATAATTTTTATGGTAATTAATGTTATTACCATGTTTCAAGAAAATATATGATAATAATATTCATAACATTAGTATTTTTTGAATAATAATTAATTAATATTGTTTGGGGGTTTAAAGATCGAATATTTTTGGATATTCAATGAACTTATTTCTAATGTTTTGGGTGTTAATCTATTGGAAGGATCATATTTTCAACAATTTATGGAATTGATTATGATGAAATTTGGGTGTTATATGAAAGATTTTGTAAATGTTATTTTCTAGTAAATATAATGATAATAACATGTTACACTGTATTGAATATTATGATCTATTAAAAGGAATCTTTTGTGCTTAAAGAATTAAAATTTATCTTGAATATTAATTTTCATAGTAAAAAAAGTATTTTAAAATGATCGACTCACCAGAAAAAGATGCAACTAGGTATGTGAAGTAATAATATATCATGTGATTACATTATCATATGATCTCATAGAATATTGAGTGGTAATTACAAAATAATATGACTATATCTTGAGAGAAAAATTTATCCTAGTACATTTTTTTATGATTAGTGAAATGGTCCTTTTATTAATAATATATTTTAGTTTTTTTGGTCTTTAACTTTATTTGGATCACCCACATTATTTTGATCAATGAATCATCCCACTATTTATTAATACATGTGATTTATTATTTTCATACATGTATATGCTTAATTTCCCAATAATATTATCCTACATTGTGACCTAGTTATCTTATTATTCTAAATAACCATTGTATATACCATTATCTATTATTAAGACGATAATTTATTACCCATTTTACGATGTCAATTTTTCATTATTATAATTATAAGAATTCAAACCATTGATTAACGATATAATGCTTAATTTGTGAGGTTGAACCTTATCCAACGTTGGGGGAATGTAACACCCTATTACATCACAATATATTTCTTTTTGAAAAAATATTCAATTTTTGATAGCTTAGGATGCATGTAATATACTATTTAAATAAAACCTGAGACACTATTAAATCTAATTGAAATGTGACCAGTATATAATAGATTCTAAATTATTGTATTATTTTTTATAAAAATTAATTATTAAGAATATATTTTTTAATTAGGTCAAATTGTTATATATTTATTATTTGTATGAATAATAAGTATTCAGAATAAAAGTATATTTTTTTTGAAAAGCTATTTATTTTTCTAAAATGGGGTTTAATTATTATTTCCCCACAAAATTAAAAAATTATTTTTACAAATCTTTAGAAATTTATTTTATAAAAAAAATGTTTTGTGAAAAATTATCACATAAAAATTATATTATGGTAATATTTTGGTATTTTTTCGAATAGTTTAACATTTTTAAGAATAGTGAGAAAATACTAAATTTAAATTGAAAACTGCAATTTCATTTCAATAAATTATTGTGTTAAATATTATTTAAAAAAGTTTATATATAAAATTAGTTCCATTTTTCAAATATAATTACAATTTAGGTTATTATAAAGACATTATTAATGAATAATTATAAAAAAATTACATTCTTCTGATGATTTCCTTTTTGAAAACAAACCATCTCATCGCATATTATGCAATCATTTAAATGTAAATTTTAAAATTTTGTTAATGAAATTCATAAAAATATATTTCCTATTTGTGATAATAAAAAATTATATTTTCTTATAAGTTATGTTTAATTTTATATCCAAATAAATTCTAAAAATATGGAAAAGTCATCACAACAAATAAAATAAAAATGTAATTACCGGGCAGTAAAAATTCATTAGGATTAATATAAAGAAAAATATTTCTAAAATATACATTATGGATATAATTCAACTTTATGCAATCAAAAATCATAGAATAATCTAATTTGTAACATTCTTTAATATGGAAAACATGATTATAAATTATTATTTCTCTAAATTTAGATTTGTGGAACTCACCTAACATTAGAAAGGCCACCCACACACCTATCATATTCAAAAATTTAAACCCTTTTAGTTTTTTACATTACCTAAAAAAATTACTTACTAAAATAAGAAAAATCATATTATAGGACTTAGTTTCGGTATAAATCTATCTTATGATGGATTAATGTAAAAACCATAGGTAGTTACTTGATGAATTGGTAATTTTCTTCAATGATATTTTTTATATTGTTTATTGATCCAAATAGTTAAATTATAAATAAAACATGATGATATAATAAATATAGTATATTAGATATTTTCATTTTTTATGATTATTCCATTAAATGAAACCATTTACACTTATATCAAATGGTTACTAAATCATGATTCCTTTTTATAGAGGACTACCTCTTCATGAACTGTTTTCATTAATTTTTCCATTTAGTCCTCTCATAGTTGAGTATAATGATGGATGAAAAGTATATATATATATACTATTTATAACATATTTAAACATATGGGATAATTATATCATATGTATATGGGATATTATAACATCTCTCAGGTTTATGGCAGACTACTTGCTCGCAAAGATATGTGATTTCTCTTTTACTACCACATAAAATGGAAGGTGAAAATGATAATGTAAAGAAATATATTTTGTATACAAGACATAATTATGATATTAATAAAATATTTTTCATTTTTAAAAAGTTTTATATATTATTTTATTTATGAAAATTCAAATCGTTGAATGATAATAATGTTGTTTTAGTAGGTATGGACCACCACCATCAAAAAGTGTTATGAAATTGGATTATTTATCACAGAAAATGGATTATATATATTACTATAAATAAATATTTTTTTTTAAATATCATAATCATAATTTAATTCCAAAATATTACATACCTCTAATCCATAATAATCATTATAAAATGGAAACGTTGATTGTATGTACATACGGTCTACCATCTCTAAGAATGTAACATAGTTAATTTCTCTAATAAATATTTAATGATTGGTATTAAAAAATAATATATACATAAATATGATAAATATGGAATTATTATTAGTAGTTATATTGTGAAAATATATAAAATACCCATGATGAAAAATATTCATGACCGAACTCATATGAAAATCTAAGGAAGTTAACACCCAAAACCATGAAAATATTAAAAGATTAAAAATCAACAGGAGATAAAATATTTTGAGATGATCATATATGATATTAAAATGGATCTATTTTATATTAATTAAAATTTTAAAACCATTATAAATTAATATAATGAAACTTTATGGAAATTGAAACATGAGGTAAGAGACGTATTTCAAAATAATGTGCATAATGAATTTTATTATAATATCATTTTCAGTTTTTACTATTTTTTTTAAAAAAAATAATGTTTTTTTAATCTGTATAGATATTATTAAAATTGTCTAAATATTATAATTATTAACGTGTATGGAATAAATATAATTACTAGCTTTGAGTACCCCAATTTCTTTTAAGAATAATTATTAATTTTTAAAACATATTAATGATGAAAACAATTTTTCAAATTATTTTGTGAACCTTCATGTTTAAAATGTAATTTATAAATTGAAATGGATACTTTCCACAATATTATATTTATTTATATTTTTTGGTGTGTCCATTAGTCAATGACAACAACACTTTATTCTTAAGCTCATGGGTATATGTTGTATTGTTACAATATTTATATATTCCATCCTTTGTTTATGAGAATTATTAAGATGTAATGTATTAACATTCATGATTTTGACTAAATTTTGTAGTCAATTTTTTTATACTGAATTATTCACATTCCTGTGACTATTTTCCATAAAATTTTCCATAAATTTCGACATTATTTATGATGGATATGTTAATTATTGTAATTGTATATCATTTCTACATACCATGTCAAGTATTATATGTTTCTTATTTAAATATTTATATACGGATTAATCTAAATTATTAAATAAATAAATATATTTTATTTTATGACATGTCATCAATGAATTAAATTATTTGAAAATGAGAAATTATTCTGACAAGCCATGATAGGTGGGGATCAGATTTTATGTGGCCCCTCGATGCATCAATAGGTATAATATGTTACATTTGTTTTCCAAAATAGATGTGTTGTTACTAAATAGTTTTATATCATTTTTCAAAACTAGAGTATTTTATAACTGCTACCATTAAATCGTACTATGAGAGGTCATTCTAGTTAATGTATCAAATTCCGGATACATGAAATCCAATTACTAATAATTTACTTTATTAATATCATGGTAATTATTATACAAGGTATTTCACAATGATATTATCATTGGATGAATTTAATTGAATTTTTATTTATAAAATGATATATATTTTTAGTCATTTTTCTTTCTATATTGATTAATCCTTATCAATTCATGAATTTTATGTTAGTTATATGGATGTTTTCATCAATTATTAAACACTCTAGTTTTATTATTCTAATTGATTAGAATTATATTCAATAATACATAATGGTTAATTTTAATTTCACATCACCCATATATTTTTCCTTTATTAGGACTACATAATATGTACTAACATTAATATATACTGAAATATATAGAGAATATTATTATTTTTCAAAACAAAAAATGTAGTATTTTTTTCAAATATAATTTCGGAAACATTCGTGTTTGAAGATTACGATGTATACTATACTATTAAGTAATTATGAATGTGATTCCTTGTATCATATTCAAATTTAAGATTGTAAAAAATTTATCTAGGTTATTAATGATTTCATCGTGACAAAATGAGTGTTTCTTGAAGATATTTTTATATGAATTTTGAGTTTCAAAAGGATTTTGACAGTATCCTTTATATGAAATAGGATATCATTTCTACTCACATGACCATAATACATTGGGATTATAAGATTTTAATAAAACTAATGATACATACTGTAATGCAGTTTCATGGAACAATTATTCTAATCCAACTAACTTTATTACATTCGATGTATAAGATCCTTGATCTACCAATACTACATTGGGTCCATATATTACAAGCGTTGGTAATTATACCAATATTATTGAGTGTATATTTATAGTTCATAATATTTTATCTTCTATTGATACATAAGGTCCCCTAATTGTGATAGAGAATTATTCTACTCCTTTTACCTAGAGTACATATGAAGTACATGAAAATTTATTTAATGTTTCTATAATGGGTACTGATTGTAACATACCATGCACTCCTTTTTTTAATATTTTTTCTAATTATAATTATTATTTCATTTTTAGGTTTAACTTATTCAATGGATGTTAGAGAATATAATATCCAAACTATGACTCCTTCCCAATCAATATATCATTTTTAACATATTTTTTTATTCCATGAAAATATTATTTTCTTATATATTATAATTAATTGGATAATTTACATATTTAAATCAATAAATAATAATATAACTTAGAAAAACATGGATATATATGATTCTTGGAATTTTAAAATTATAAAAACAGTTATCACATTTTATGTATATGGGGCACCCCATGATGCATCATGAATCTATAGGTAGATTTTAGGACAGTCTCTATGTGAGGTAGTTCCCATACACATTAGTTATTACAATTGCATGAATATTAAATTATAATTGAAAAAGGAGTTGTCTAATAGTTTGATAAAGATATTATCATAGTTATGCATTTATAAATGAATAAATTGAATAATATTTTTTATCCCAATAATTCTATAATGAATACTATGTACATTATTCACATATATTGTATAACTTTTACATTCCAAATATGATATCAAATCCAAGGATGTTAATAGAAACTTGTAATAAAAAGATCAAACATTAGTGTAAATAAAGACATCGATTTAATGAATCATCACAATCAAGACAACTTATATATGAGAATGAATTTTTTTTCATTTTTTGAATGAATCACATCTAGTGTGTTTCTAGATTAATACAATTGTCTTAATAAAATTTCTAGATTCGATTATATATAATTATTTTAGGTTAGTTATAGGAGAAATGTGTCTAGTCATGAGAATAATGGAATTCCCCATAACTATTTATAAATTTTATTCTCTACAAAGTGAGATAATTTTATACTATTTAATATATATATATATATGTAAACAAAATCAAGTAAATTTGTGTAGGTAAATAATGTAAATATGTTTTTTTAATACATG
Source organism: Viscum album (assembly GCA_963277665.1). NCBI lineage: Eukaryota > Viridiplantae > Streptophyta > Magnoliopsida > Santalales > Viscaceae > Viscum > Viscum album. Next base: position 1,685,495,630 of record OY728163.1, on the reverse strand, counting down.
TTAAAGAGGTAGGTCATCTTGTATGATGGAATAATATGTACTATTATTATATAAAAGTACAGATGTAATACAAATAAATCTGTAAAAAATATTAGTTTAAGAATATTTAATTCCAACCTAGTGTTATTAAATACATTTAAAATTTTATGGTATTTCATGTGACATGAAGACATAAAAAATGGGGGATTTTAATCCCCCCATTTCAGTTGTAGTATCCTATCGAAACACCGGGGATCCTTATTTATTAAAATAGCACTATGGTCTTTTGTTTGGGTGAGGGTGTGGGGAATAGGTAGTGAACTATATTCATCGTGGGTGTTGTTCATGTCAAGAATATTTTTATCAACAATGTTTGTAGTATATGGGTAACATTTATTGGGGATACTTAAGAACTTAAGGAAATTATTGAAATTATGAAAATAATTAATGATCCTTAGTCTCTTATTAAGACACAATATGTGGAAGCATCAACCTTTGAGAATGGATTAGCTACTAAGTTTTTGAGGATGATAGACTGTGCAACCAAAGAAATAGTGGCACAGATTGTGTATTGAAAACCTACAATTTCATAAAGTCATATTTTTGTTTGTAATTTTATTAATTTAATTTTTAGTAGAGTATGATCATTTACCACACAAACATAGACTCATAAAAATTGAACAGACTTATATGATAGTGTTTACTTTAGATATATTTGAATTAGTTTTTTTTTGATTGGGTTTACATTATTTTTATTATATTGTTTTATTTTAGTTTGAGTTTTTTAACATTGATTCTATTAAATTATATGTAGTTAAATTTATTGAGATCTATATATATTCCAATAATATTAATTTTTATTGGATTATTACACATTAAGATATGATGGTTATGATTAGTTAAATAAAATTTGATTTTCCTTATTTTTTCAGGCTAGGATGGTTTAGTTGATTATGATAATTTTAGTAAATTTAGATTTTGTTCTTCTAAATTTGGATCATTTTGATTATAATCATTTATAATCAATAAAAAGACTTCCTTATAAATCTATTTTCATATTGGTACTTCTATTTTCAGTTGAATTTACATTGGTTTGAATTGATTATAATTTTTCAAATACGATTCATCCTTATTAATATCATGAAGATATAATAATTAATATTTTATTCAGTTTTATATTATATGAATGTATTTAATTTTAATTTATATTATTATATTTTTCATGGTTTGTTTTAAATATAATTTTATTTATGTTGATTAATTTTGGCTTTATTTATTTCGGATTATTTTTCTTGGTATGGAGTTGTTCTATTTGGATCTATCATGTTATATGTGGTGGTATTTGAATTAGGTTAGGATTTTTCATGATGGTTTTTGTGTATTTTGTTAGATTTAATTTTATACAATTATATTTTATTGGTTTAAAATTGGTTTGTTATAATTTCATTTGATCAATTTAGATCAATATAATTCATTTCATGTTATTTTTTTAGATATTATTTTAGCCATTTTTTGTTCAAAAAAATTATATTATTTTGTACATTATTTCTTTTGATATGACTTTTTTCACTCAATATAGAAAAATTCATGTTAGTTATGTTTCTTAAATGTATGTTAGGTTTACAATAGTTTCTTTAGTTATATAAATATAGTTTGGTTAATTATTTTTATATATATTTATTATATTTTTAATCAATTATTTTTAGTTATATTTGAATAAGGCCATGTTAATATCATTTAATATGTTTTTCTAGGTTTTTATGGATTGATAATATTCATTTTACTTATATCTATGTCTGTCTAGGTTATCCAAGTTTAGTTTACTTCAGCATTCATTATTATTTTAATAAATTTTTTTTAGTTCATGGGATTTTATCCAATTAAATTTTAATTTGATCAACATAGTTTTTTATAATCACTTTCTTAAATTTAGTACATTTATTCTAGTTTTTTAATAGTTTTAAGAGTCTGGTCATATTAAAATATTTTTTTTTGATATGATTAGTTTTTATTAAATTTAATATAATTGTCATAAAATAAATTTTTATATGTTTGTTAGTATTTTTTATATCTATTGTTATTTGGTTCATTTTAATTTTTTTTGGTAAATAATTTGTTATTTGGGTTACATTTTGTTTAATTAAGTATGATTTTAGAAAAGTGTTGTTTTACTCGTTAATAAATTTGACATTAATATATTTCATATTTTATGTTTTCAATTTACTTGGGTATAACTTGTTCATGTTTATTTTATTACGACTTATCTATGTTATGTTTAAAAAAAATTAATATCATAATTTCATGAATTTGTTTAGTTTGGTAATTTTTAGATTATTTTAGTCTATTTTGAACATGACTTAGTATATAAGAAATATGTGCATTAAAATTTAAACAATACTAAATGTATAAAATAAATGAAAGAATTAATAAAGAAGATGATAAGGAACATAATCTATCTCGTGATAGTGACAGTGAGCATTAAGATGGAATAATTGTAAATTGATGTATATAGAAAATTTATAAAATTCATTATTTCTATAAAAAATAATTTTTGTTATTATGTTAACTTAATTAATTTGAATAATTTTATTTAAATTTTGAAATTTGTATAGAATTTAAAGTGTTACTATATAATATTTAGACTGATTCGGTTTATATTTGTTTTCAATATTTTTTGGGTGGAGTGTAATATGAATTCCAAGGCATTTTATTCATGCTATAAAATATTTGGAGGTGGTAATGTAAAATTAAAATAAATATAGTTCATATAGGATAACATTGATTCCATATTATACAATATCAGTACAAAAACTAATCTAGATCCTTTTAATCATGAAAATTTTAAAACATTCTATTAAAAAATTGATTTAATAAATCTTTTTGATGGTTTTAACCACAATTAAACAACATAATTACAACTACTAAAAAACTATTCTCGTATTTTAATGAATAAATTTTTTTATTTTAGTGGAAGGGTGATCTATATAGTTCATAGAAATTTATTGAAGACAAGGTGGAGCCTCAAATATGTGTTATTATTGGTCCAATAACACCCAGTTAATGAATCTGAATAAAATATAAGCAATAATACCCATGATTACCAAGATATCTAAGACCTTTTGTGACCAAATGATCAATATGTAAATTCTTCCATATATATATATGAATATTTTTCAAAATAAGATCTATATAAAGATCATTATGGAAGTAATGGGCAATTTCGTGTCATCAGATGATAACACTTTGGAAGAATTCCAAAAAAGAACCTAATCTATCTATAGAAATCAACATGCAGAATGATTAAAATTAACATAAACAGTTATACCACAACTATAGTAATACATTTTTTATTCATGATGGAGTAGTCTTGATCATAATAACAATGTGATAACCAATTAACTATATAATCTGAAATGATTCCACTAGTTAGTAGAATCCTCATCCATTATATTAGATTTCCTAGAATAAAATGTAATGATAACATCGTCACCATAATGATAAATAGGGGATTAGGAATTAAATTTAACATGGCTACAATAATGTAAAATCATGTATATATCCCATAATCTAGTAGGTGGGAAAACATCCATTATAGAGACTCCATTTATTAAATTAAGGGAACCAACTGTCATCTTCCATTCCAGGGAATCCGTAATGTATTATCCATAATTATTTCCTTTTCGGCTCTCGCGGAAATAATAACATTTGATGAAGTTATGTACTGCTAGAAATATATCAAAAAATTATTTCAAAACTAAAAGATCATCTGGTTGACTTGGTACTAGCATTGAAATTGATAACACATATCATATATGTGACATTCCAAATACTGTTCCCTAAAAATTAAACAAGGCGACATGACTATTTAATGTAATTCTTAATGAAATTTTATTATATTAGATTTTTTTTTTAATTTTTTTAAAGAAATTTTCTTGTTTTTTTTTTCAAAACTACTCACTTAATGGTTGTTATTTTTTCAATTTGAATGATAGGTATAATATTTTTAATGTTTAACTATTTAAAACATTTTTATTTTCAATATATACTTTTTAGACTGATTTTGTTTATATTAATTTCTTATATATATTTTTTTTGGTGGAGTTTAATAGGAATTCTAATGCATTTTTTCATGATATATTATATTTAGAGGTGGTTATGAGAAATAGAAATAAATATTTTTCATAAGGGATATTAGTAATTTCATTTTATAAACAATAACTAACTTAAAAAATATTCTAAATCCAATTTATCATGTCAATTTTGAATCATTCTATGAAGAAACTGTCAAAATAAATTTTTGTGGTTATCTTACCCACCATTAAAATCGAAAAAAATCTACTGAGGAACTATTTTCTTATTTTATGGTATAGAAAAATTATTTTTAGTGGATGTGTGATCTAGATGGTTCCTTTCCCTTGATTAATGACTTTGTTGAGCCACAATATGGGTATTTTGGGGGTCAAATAACACCGATATAATGCATCTAAATACAATAATAGTCTTTATTTACATCAAAAAAAAAATATTTGAGACCCAGTGTGATGAAATGAAAAATATTTACATTATTCCATATATTTCTAGGAGTCCTTATTACAAAAAACAATATCTACATAATGGTCATAAAATAATTGATGTGAGTTGTGGGATCATCACTTGATAATATTTTCGAAAAAATCATTTATTGTTCATGTTATATGATCACAACTCATCATCTAAAATTAAATTAAATTAATATAAATGTAAATATAAATATCACAACAGTAGTTATCAATATTCATTATTCATTACGGAGTATTCATGATCATAATAACTTCATAATAACCATTGATCTCTATCCTCTAAAGAGATTCCACTAGAAAGTACAATCCTCATTAATAAGAATAGTATTCCTAGAACAAAATTTAATGATAACATCCTCACATTAATGATATATAATGCATAATGAAATAAAATAAACATGGTTTATATAAAGATAAATCATGTATATCACCCACAATTACGTAGGTGGGAAAACCCACTTTATTGATAATCCATTCAATAAAATAAGGGAGTTAGGTTTAATCTTTTATTCTATGGAATCCATCATATTTTATCCAAAATTTATTCTTGTTGGGTTCTCATAACAATTTAAAATTATGATGAAGCTATGTATAGACAAAAATGAATCAACTAATTGATTCAGAACTTAAGAAAACCAAATGGTAGACATAGCAGTAGCAATGAAAATGATATCACATCTCATATATGTGATATTTCAGATCATGTTCAATCAGATGTAACCAAGCTGACATGACCTATCGATGTTATTCTTAATGAATTTTTATTATTATATAATTTTAATTTATTACTTATATTATATTAAATTTTATTGTTTTTTAAAAATTATATTATTATGTTATAATAAAAACTGAATGGAATAAATTTATTAATGTCTAGGTATGAAATATAATTTCAAACTTTCTAGACCACTCAATGTTTTCATAAGGATAAATATTTTTTCAAACCTATTTTCAACGAACACTATTTTTCATATTATTTTGTGAAAAATTAAATTTTAAATGATATTTATAAAATGAAATTGATATTTTCCTCAAAAAATTTATTAATGGTATTTTAATGGTTTTTCAATTATTTAACAATGACAACCTATTATTTTTAATACAATGGGTATATGTTGTATTGTTACCATCCTGTTTTTATATATTTTTTTATGATAATGTGAAAGATGAAATGTATTGAAATTAAATGTCTCGATTCATTTTTGTATTCATTAAATTTCCTATGAATCTTTCACATTTCTATGATGATGGGCCGTTATATTTCCAATAAATATACATATTATTTATAATTGATATGTTATTAATTGAAACTAAATATAATTTCTAAATATGATGTGAAACATTGAGTGTTACTTATTTGACCTGTTATATATTGAAAAATCTAGATTCATATCAAAACATATATATTTCAAAATACGAGACATACATAATGAATTAAATTAATTATTTGATTACTAATAAATTATTTTCACATGCCATTACTTGTGGGGAATAGATTTTTAATCATCATTGATGAATCGATAGGTCTCCTGAGTAAAATTAGTTCTCCAAAATAGATGAGTATTAACCTAATAGTTTTAAATCAATTGTAAAAACTAGAGGAGTTTGTACCCTATAGAATTATAACTCAATGTGAATGGGTTTTATGGTGAGGTATCATGTTCTAGATACATGAAATCCAATGACTATGAATATCCATTATTAATAAAATGGTTTTTATTATCCTTGATATTTCACAATGATATTATATGTAGATGCATTTCATTCCATGTTTATTGATTAATTGTCATATTTATTTTAGTTTTTTATGATTCCATATTGATGATTCATTATCTACACATTAATGTAAAGTTGGTTAAATAAAATATGTGGTAAATTATTTGACTTTCCATGTTGATTATTCTAATTGATTCACTTAATCTTATACTATACATAGTCCATACTTTGAATTTCAGGGAAACATTATTTTTTCCATTCATAGGAATCTTTAATGAATTCTATGACTGATATTTATAAACAAACTATAGCGAATATTATTTTTTTAAATGATATTATGTTGTGATTTTTCATTTCAAATAGAATATCAGAATCATTTATGTGTGTATTTTTCTAATTCTACTATAGTATTAATCCCTACTGGATGTTATTCATTGTATCTTATTCCAATGAAATAAAGTTATACAATTGATATAAGTTATTGGGGTTTTAATAATTATAAAATTAATTTTTTCTGTTGATATTTATTTTCAAATGTTTAGTATGAAGAGGTTTTAGATGGTATTTACTTTATGATATTGGATATCCATTCTACTCACATAACCCATAGTATATTGGGAGTATATTATAGTAAAGAAACCAATGATACATTTGGTCAACTATTTTAATAGAACTATTGTTCTAATACTATTATCTATATTAATTTTGGTGTAGAGGAAACATGATGTACTAATAATTCATAGGGGATATATATTACATGGGATAGTCATTCTACCCATATTACATAGACTATATTGGTATTTCATAATTGATGATCTCATAATGCTACGTTATGTCCACCAATTGAGTTAGATAATTATTCAGTACCTTTTACCTAGAGTTTATATGATATACATAAAATTGATATATGGATTATATGATGGTTGCACTTTGTCACATAACATGAACATATTTTGTTACTATATTATCATACTATGATTATGATTTCATTTTTAGTGATACATAACACTAAAGAATATAGATAATAAGGCATCCAGATAATATATATTTTAAAATAAATATATCATTGTTTACATTTTTTATTAAATCAGCATAATAATATATTTGAAAATATTAATATGAATTGGATAATATTATTATTGAATTCAGTAAAATAAAAATATAACTCAAAAAAACAGGAATAAATATGCTTCATGGAGTTTTAAAAATGAATATGATGTTATCACATTTTTTATAGGGTACCCCTTGTGGATTCAACATTAATCCATAAGTAGATTTTAAGATAATATCCATGTGAGGTACTGCACATTCCCAATCATTATTCCAATAAGATTCAATTATCTTTGGATAATTAGTTTTTTAATAGTTTTATAAAGGTATTACAATAAAAATCTATTCAAAAATTAATAAATGGAATAGTATTTATTATCATGGTAATAATATAATGAGTACAATGTAATTTATTTAGATATATTTTATGACTTCTACCTTCCTAATATGATATCAAATCCATGGATGTTTATAAAAATAATTAAGATAAGGATTGTACATAAGTGGAAACAATTTCATAAATTTAATGACACATCCCTATAAAAACACTTGTATATGAGGAGGATTATTTTGATCATTATCTGAACAATTCACTTCAGACATTTCATTATATTAATAAAACTACCTTAACAAAATTTCATGATTTAATTATATATAATTATTTTCGGATGGTTCTCATATAAATGTGTCTAGTCATGTGAATCATATACTTCCCCATAAACCTAGACTGATGTGACACTAAAGAAATTGTGATTATGTGGTACTATTTAATATATATATATATATATATATATATATATTCAATTAAACTAGTTTCTATATATTTTATTAATGTATTTTTTATATACATGTGAAGGATGTAGGTAATCATGTATGAAGGAATTATATGTAATTTTATTCTACAAAAGGACATATGTTATATAACTGATACTATTTAATGTATTAGGTTAAGAATATTTAATTACCACTTGGTTTTTTAATTATTTTTAAATTTAATGTTATTCCATATGAGATGAATATATAAATAAATTGAGTATTTTAATCCTCCCCTATAAAATGCATTATGCTTAGGAAATAATGTAGATCATTCTTTATGAAAATCTAACTATGGTCACGTGTTAGGGTGTGGGTGTAGGGTATTGGTGGTGAAATATTAAAATAATGAGCATTCAGCATGTCAGAAATATTTTTCTCAGCAATGTAGGTATTATGGGTGTAAAATTTATTAGTGATACGGAATAACATAGTTAAATTCATTCAATTAAGAAACCTTTTAATGATAGTTACTATATTATCATGACACAAAAGTATCAAGGATCAACCTTGGAGAATGGATTATCTACTATATTATTTAGGAGGACAAACTATACAGCCAAAGAAATAGTGACTCTGATAGAGGATCCAAAACCTATAATCTCATAAAGTCACATTTATGTTCATTATATTATTAATTTAATTTTTTAGTAGAGTGTAATCATTTACCACACACAAATAATCTCTTAAAAATTGAAAAAAATTATATGATATGATATATTTTAGTAAGGGTGGAATTAGTTATTGTTTGTTTCATTCTATTTACATTATTTTGATTTAATATTTTTCTACTTTTTAACATTGATTCTATTAAATTATAATTAATAAAATTAATTTAGATCTTTCTATATTAAACAAAAATATATATTTAATGGTTTATTATATAGTAGGATGTGGTGGTTTAAATAAGTTTAGTAAAATTTTATTTTCACTGGTTTTGTTAATGGTAGGTTGTTCTGTATGATTTGGTTCATTTTAATACAACATGTTATAGTTCTTCTCAATTTGGATCATTTTGATTATTATCAATTCAGTTTAATAAATCATCTTACTTATCAATTTATTTTTGTTTTGGTATTCTTTATGTCATTTAAGACATATTGGTTTGATTTTATTACCATTTTTCAAATATGATTCATCCTTATTAATATCATGAAGATATGGATAGTATTTTTCTATTCAGTTTCATATTGTTTGACACTAGTTTAATTTACATTGTATTATTTTTTTCCATGGATTATTTTCAATTAAAATTTATTTATTCTGACTTTTTTGGTTCTATTCTATTTAGATTTATTGGATTCGTAAGAAGTTCATGAATTTGTTTCATCATATTATATATGGTGGTAATTTAGTCAGGTTAGGATGGGTCATGGTGTTTTTTGTGGATTATGTTTTATTTACATTGGTATATTTATGTATTTTTATGATTAAAATTTATTGTTATAATATAATATGTTCATCTTAGATCAACATAATTAAATTTAGGTTCATTTAGGTATATTCAGTTTCATCCTTTTTTGGATCGAAACAAAAATTTATTTTTATTTATTATGTTATCTCTTATTTAATTCACTGTAGGATAATTAAATGTAAATAATTTTGTTATAGGTAGGATACCATTAATATGGTTCTATTTAGTTTTATAATGTTAGTTTTACATATTTTTTATATTTTAGTTTAATATATATGAAATAAATTTTTTTAGTTCTATTTGATTAAGGTTATGTCAATATATTTTAATATGTTTATTTTGGGTTGGGTTTGATTGATTCCATTTAGTGTAGTTCCTTCCATTTCTATCTTTTTTATCTCAATTCAGTTTATTTCAACATTAATTGTTTTTTAATAGTTTTGTGTTTAGTTCCTGATTATTCTGTTCAATTTAATATTAATTTATTCATTTTTTTTTATAATTTGTTTTTTTATATTTATTACATTTATTCCATTTTAATTTATAGATTCTGGAGTCCAGACATATTAATTAATATTTTTTAAAATTGTTTTAGTTTTTATTCAATTTAATATCAGTAATATCATATAATTTATGATGTGTTTGGTTAGAATATATTTATTTCATATACAGATGTTTGTTTCATTTTAATATGTTTTAGATTTCTAGTAAGTAATAATTTTTTGTTAATAATTAGTATAACTTAGGATGCTTATAGTCTTGTGTGGGTTTACTGGTTTATAAATTTTGACATTAATTTAGTTCATATTGGATCTTTACAATTCACTTGGGTACATGTTTTTCATGTTTATTTTATTCTGAATAATTTATGTTATATTTATATTATTTTATATCATATTTTATGGATTGTTTTGGTTTAGTCTTTTTAAGATTATTGTAGTCTTGTTTATATTACAATTAAAATATCATTACTATGTTCAATAAAATTTAAAATACATTTAATGTTGGAAATAGTGGCATGAATTAAGAATGAATTTGATGCAGAACATGATCTATCTGGGCATAGTGAAGGTGTACATTGAGATAGAGTAGTAAATAATTGACTTAAATGAACAATTTATGAAATTTTATATTTTTGAAAACTATAATTGTGTTTATTTTCTTAATTTAAATTATATGTATAGTTTTTTTTAATTTTGATCTTTTTCAAACATTTTTAGTTTTATTAAATTATTCTATGACTAAATTTTTTTTTATTTATATATATATTTTGGTGGAGTGTAATAGGAATTCCTATCAATTTTTTAATACTATATAATATTTAGAGGTGGATATGGAAATTCTAAATAAATATAATTCATATGGGATAAAATTGATACCATTTTTTGAACTATCACTAACTAGAATTACTATTATAAACTCATTTTATCATGACAATTATAACAGATTAGGTAAAACAACTATCCACATACATCTGTGTTGTGGTTTTAACCACTATTAAACCCAATGAAAATAAAAATTAAACAACTTTTTTCCAATTTTAATGTATATAAAAATGGATTTTAGTGGTTAGGTGATCTAGATGGGTCATAAGACATGATTGAAGAGTAGAGTGATCCACAATATGGGTTTTAGGGATCAAATAACAGACAATTAATTCATCTAAATTAAATACATGACTAAATTTACATGATCACCATGATATGTGAGACCCTGTCAGCCCAAATGCACAATATGTACCTTATTATATATATATTTTAGAATACTTATTAAATAAATTTCTTTATAATGATAATAATTGAATTTATGGGTTTTGTGGGATCATCATATGATATCTTTTTAGAGAAATACCTTAAGGTTCCTCATCTACCTTGTCAAATCAACATATTGAATGAATGACACAAATATAAACAGAAATACCACAACAATAGTTATCCATATATATTATTCATGAATGAATACTCCTGATCAAAGTATCTTCATGATAACCAACAATCTATATCATTTTAAGGGATTACACTGGACAGTAGAAGCCTCATTCATAATAATAGTATTCCTAGAATAAAATTTAATGATAGAACCTTCGGTATAATGGTATATTTTGAATCATGAAATAAAATTAACCTGGAATCATTGAGGAAAAATAATCTATACATATGATAATCCATTATTTTGTAAACTAATGTGTATAATAACTCAATTAATTGTATTATTGGTGCCAAGTGTCATCTTCCATTCCATGGAATCCCTTATGTGTTATCCACAATGAATTATTGTTGGGATCTAAAAATAATTTGAAAATTTGATGAAGTTATATATAGAAAAAAAATGAATCGAATGATTGATTCAAATTTAAATATAATAATTTTGTAGACATGGTATTTCTAATGAACATGATAGAAGATGTCATCTATGTGACATTCTGGATCTGGTTCAATCATAAGTAACCAATCCTGGGATTCCATATGGAATCAAGAACACATCCTTATATAATAGATGCTACTAACTATCCATGAAGACCTACGAGCTGATAGTGTGAAGACATTACCATCATTATTAGAGTGAAGTACAATTGTGTTTAATATATAATTCAATCGACAATTTATTTTGAAATATCATACATAAAACATCTGATAAATATAATCACACATTAATAATAACAATGGTCATGTACAAATAGTAATGTAATGATGATATTAAATATCTGGTATTAGGGGATGAAGTTAGTTTCAATATAATAAAACAAGAAGCACAAAAATATAACAAAATATCAAATTTTAATATCTTGTAGTATCACAGCCAATATCATTATCCACTACTCCTATACTATATCATATTATAGTAAACCATGTGTCCATATGTTGATTATTCCAATTATCCCCACCTACATCCAGGATGTCTATCTAGGTAACAACAATGTCCTGATTTTTTATGTGTATAAATCAGTAGGGCACAACCATGGACATATAATAATATATTATAAATGAATATAATATAAAAAGTTACCAAATATAGAAAATAATATCATTAAATTAAAAACTAAACATGTCATATTGGGTTCCCAATTAGAAACCTTGTCCATTATACGTGCTTCAGCCTAAGATAGATATCAATGAGCTTAAGAACTATTAACCCTTGACAAGCTACAAAATATTTCCATGTGAACATTTAATAATATTATTTGATTATGAAGAAACCATTTTATCCTTAATCCTAGAGTGTTAGTCCATGTCATACTAATAAAATATGATTACAGAATATAGGAATCTATGTGTATTCCCTAGGGTTACTCATAATCATTAAAATGTAAGTATATGTAACAAAGTCCATGATGAAATTCCAATGTTATACATTTCTATTCCTGACTGGATCCCATGGAGATAATCTAAAGCATCACGTTTCTGTTCATATGAAGTTGAATCCATTATGATAATCAATGAAATTTATGTATCTGGGGGTGGGGGGATGGATCTGTGTCACCATGGTGAGTAGAAAAAAATAAGGCAATATAAAAAATCAATGGAGGTTATCTCATTGAGATAATATATTTATGAATTAGTGTGTCATCCTATAAAATCTTCAGTAATTCCTTTTGTAATCCATGGTCTAATCATGTCTGACCACTCTTTAAAAACTAATTTTGTCTAGAAGTTTTTGGAACCCTATATTTATTATTTACTAATAGTAAATTAGGAAATATACATTCCATTCCAGTTTTGAAATCAATTAATTCCATTTAACATATTATTTTCAAAAGAAAAAATGATCAAATGATGATGTTCTACAATTTAACGATATGTTTATTTCACTTTTTAGTTTCCAATATCATGTGGAACGATCTACACAGTTAATGGGTAGTTTAGTCACAAAAAATGAATAATATTTATTATAATATAGTTGATAACATATCACACATCTAATATCTTATATCTCATATATCATGTCTAACATCTCATATCATGTATCATAAACATTATTTTATATATCTAATATCGCATATCATTTATCTTATAGCTTATATTATATATATCCTATCTTTTATCTTAAATATCATTAACATAATACCAATTAAGTGGAAATTATTTTCTATTATTTAATTAAAACCATCTAATTTAATTTAACATATATTTTATTCCACCATTATTATTATTATTAATTATTAAATCCCACATCATTGACCACATTAGTCACCACCCATAGAAGATCTGCACCCATATACAATGACATTCACGTTGAGTATCATTTTCCATGAGACCATGAGAAAGAAATCCAGTCATAATCAATTCTTTCACATCACATACATTACAGGTCTATGCTTTTTCCATTGAGCGGTTCTCATTTCGTCAATTAGCCATCAATTAGGGGGTCTGATAGATCTCAGTATCTGTAGGAAAATTTAAACTGGGTTCGAGAGGATCCAACCATTGATGAATGCAATGAAAAATTGTTGGCAATTTAAAAGAAAAAATGTTAACGTATTGAGGCTAGTCTTTTTTGGTTAGTCGATCAAAAACCGAGATCTCTGGGTTAGAAAACTATTGATACAATATTAATTACTATACATGGGAAAATGGAAATGATATAAAAGTGTGAAAATCAACGGAAATAATTCGATCTTCTCAACCATTTAATAAAAATTATTCAAGAAACAAAATTGATGAATCCCACCTATGTTTTGGATAAGTCGTTGCTGAAGAATATTCTCATGAAATTATTTGAGGAATCTAATTTTTTCTTCGTGCATCAATTTTTTTTTGATCAAGAGATATGTCATCTCTCCCCAAAGGATTTTCCAAAAAAAGTGTGGAGAGGTATTATGGAAATCAAATAAATTATGATCTAACCCTATAAATTCCTATCTAGTGATATTTATTTTACATATATCTGGGTCAGATAATTGAATTAATTATTTAATTTAGTAAATAATTAAATAATTTAAATGTACTTTCAAAGGGTAATGGGTCCTAACTTCCCACTCCAACTCATTTAGTGTCACACCTAGGGTAAACAATTCATTCCCAAATCAACTATTGTATCATATTTCAGTCCCAATCAACCAATTATGTGTTATGTAATTTTATTTTGCCTATTTTTTTATATCCAAGATAAAATATATATAATATATTTATAAAATTAATTCTGGGCACATCAGCCATGGAATCCTGTGTTATCTCATCTCCTAGATCCAAAAATATATTTTGAAATAGTTCAATGTATTATATGAAAAATAATGGATCCCTATATCATTTTTTATTTCTATATTTTTTACCCAAAAATAAAAACTAGGAGAACCACATGGGATACTGATACCACACTTGATTCTTCCACTTCAATGAACTCTCTTACACATTTCAGTGTTTCCAAAACATGAGATACAAAGGGGTTTCATGTCCACAATGGTTTTGCTCTTGAGTATCCCTGACTATCACTTGGTTCTCCAAAAACATTGATCCATCCTTGATTGTTAGCTATCCCATGACAATGAAATTCTAGGTTAATACACATATCTCCACAATTATTACATGTGGATGATGTTGTGAACCCAATCCACTTATGGGCGTAGAGATTAGTAGTACAAAAACCTCACCAACACTCTGTAAGATGTAAAATGGCCTGATGATCCTTTGGGGTAGAATTCCACCTCTACTAAACCATTTAATTCCCTTAATAGGGTGACTGGAAGGAAAATGTTGTATCCCTACTCAAACTACAAGATCTTATTATAGAGACCTATATAGAATTTTTGTCTACTCTTGTCTATCCTCATCATCCCCAGATGATCCAAAATATCTCCATTATTACCGGCATTAAATATGTTCCCACAAGAGAAACTCACTAGTCATTGTCATGTATATGGGTATCCCACATGGTCCTCTATACATGTCATCGAAATTTTTCTTATTGATTGTAGAGTTGTATATTTTTTTGTATGCAAATTCTTCCAAAGGAAGGTGATCCTCCCAGATTTGGATGAATTGTAACATGAAATCCCACCTCATATCATGTAACACATAGAGAGCGTGCAAGGTATTTCCATCTGTCAAATGGTGAAAATATTTACACATCCCTAATATGGATTAGAATGCCTCATGAAAGACTCTCCAAAATAATGAAGGAAATCAAATTTCATGATTGGATAAAATCAACGACCGTACACTGTGATGGTGGATGATCTCTCAGAATTTAATCATCTACAAAATCCCCACTAAACATTGTTTCTTAATTGAATATAAAATATTTGACTTCTTTAGATGGCCAACTATCACCTAGATATAGTCCTGGATCTTCACTGTGGGGGTAATCCATGTGACTATGTCCATGGATAGGCCATCACCTTTCAACTCAAGAATCTGAAGGGGCTGTAACAAACCTACCAGAACATGGTGCACTACATTAACATGCTGATTAGTGCGGTGACATGAGAAGAACTTAGAAACACTTTGTATTAGTACGAACCAAAAAAACTAATTCTAATGTTCTCTTTACATCTTCCCAATGATGGTATATTCATCTTGGGGAGAATTGTTGAACTCCCGTATCACATTCTCATGCATCATGACTAGAGCCACTATTCATCCCTAGAAAATGATTTTGTGATTCCCTCATTCATAAAATAAAATTGTTACATCACCTAGAGATATATAATCATGTAAGAACTCATAGTCAATTTATTATAGCTTATAATCTCTCATGAACTCGAGCAACAAGGAATTTAACACCATTAGCTAAAGAAAAACTACACCCTACCACTCCACTATGGTCAACTATAGAGAAGCTAACTACTCTAAAGCATACATTACTCAACATTAATTGGTCATTAATCTATGGGAATTTCTATAATGGTTCCCTTTCATGGATTATATACTATCTCAATGTCATTGTCTTGAAGAAACTCCAACTAGTGTCACTACCTCAAGTGCAGGTCATTTTTTTGGTAGACATCTATGAGGCTCTGGTGGTCTATGTACACCAAAAAGTTCTTTCCTAAAATGTAGTGACACCACGTAATCAAGGAAACTACTACCTTTTACAGCTCTAGGTTATGGGTTACATAGTTCTACTCATGGTGACATAATTGTCATGACCCTTATTTTATCATTTCCTACCACTACATCCACACACAACAAATACTATATCACGAGGAATTAAAATCCTCTATATGCTCAGAGCTTTCTTGTAGTAGAATATATCCAAGAAATCTCATCATCCTCTACCTAAACTTCTCAGTGGCCCTATATAACATCAAATTCCATGCAAATGTATACCATTTCTTTGTTAGTGTGGTCAAAAGGACTATGATTCTGGAGAAATATTCCATAAACCTCTTGTAGTGCCACAACAAACTAAGGATTCTTTGAGCCTCTAATACACTCTTGGGTGGCACTCAAAATATAACTTCATCAATATTTCCTAGATCCTCAACTAAAACATTTTCATAAATAAAATGCCCCAAAAATTGAAACTAATGTATCTAGAACATGTTCATCGAGATATTTCTACAAATATGATTATCTCAAAGAAAATAAAAAATTGTACTCATGTTCTATGTATTCTCTTAATTAGTGGTATAGAATATGAGTATGACGTCTATGTAGACAATAAAAAATAATCTATGTATGGTTTTAAGACCTGGTTCATAAAATCCACAAATACACTGGGGGAATTTTTCACACCAAAGTAAATCACAAGGAACTCATTGTGTTAGTAGTGAAAACATAAAAAAAACATTTGAATATCAGCCTCTGAACCATCAACTGGTGGTTGTTAGACCCATAATAGATCTATAAGAACTATATATTGCCAAAAAAACCTTTTAAATAATATTATATTCCTCAAAATGTGTACTTTTTCTTTTTCATGTCCTGGTTCATGCTACAATAATCAACACAATGTCTTAAACTGTCATTATCCTTTATCAAGAACAACAATAGATCTTCCCATGGGGGCTGACTATGACTCATGATACCTTTATCATAAAGGAATACCAACTATAATTGTTGCTCCCAAATTGTGGTAGGTAAAATATGATATGCTATTGAAGGTATTTGAGGTAATCCTAGGATGCAAATCATAAGTGCAATGTGTAAGGTCTGTGAGCCTTCCCACGTCCTCACCCAACATCATCACTCCCTATAAGATCCCAAAAAGATCTTGGATCAAATGCGAGTTTAAGAAATATGGGTACTAGGCTTCACAAAACAATAATATGAATTCATACCATGATAGTGTTTACTCATAATGTATATGTGCAACCAGGATCCACCAACACATAGATTCTCTATAGAAATGGTGGGATGCCCATTCCACCACCTATTATCATGGGACTGAATATTACTAAAGATATGAACTACCCACTCTAGATAATCCTCTACTAACTTGTGATCTGGCTCACCACAAGATCTTAGTGGTGTCTAAAATTGGAACATGTAGAGTGCGATAGGAATACACAAGTCCACATCATGCTCTTCTAGAATTATCTGATGGTTGATAGGTTGAGGATATACTACCCACCGACCTAGTGGAAGGGGACATTTGTTGGACCCTAATGTGATTCATCATTGATCATATAGTTTTCATTATAAAAATGATCTCATATCAATGATTTTTGTTAGTATGGAGGCATCCTGAATATAATCAAGGAGTATTGTGGTCAGATGAGTATATAAATGCTTTAAATAATGGAGAAATAACTCATGAAGGAATTTCAAATTCTCTATCCTATATGATTCATGTATATTTGATCTATACAATCAAATTCCATGACATGCTGAGTCGACATGAAGGTATTAAGTTCCCTGGTTAATGGATATGTTAATCGCCCACACCACCACTAGACTCTGTGGCCTAATATCTGCCCCGAAGACACATTGAAATTGTTTCTAAAACCTAAAAAATTCTTTTAATGAGATATTTCTGAACAATTTTGCAAGGAATGAACACACCCTATTACCAATTTGTCACGACCTGGCCCATTATGGTGTTGGATACACAACTACCCCAAGACCACCTCTATACCCTAGGTGGGAGAGATAATCCCTGAAGGCATAACTAACTCAAGGAGGACTTTTAATAGGTACCTGTATACACTCACAATGAAAATTAAATGTAAAAATATAGTGGGAATGACATAATATAAGAATAAATTCAACAAATATAACAAAAATTCATAGACCTCTATATAATCTATATGTACGATAGTGTAAATAGAAACAATATGGGGAAAAAAACAATCCCCACTAGATATCAATCCCATCCAAAATGAAAACTATAAATGTAAAATAACTGAGAGAGACCCACTCTGAAATCACAATATATAGCCACCAAACATGGTCAAATATCCCAGAAAATCTATGCTTATTTGATGTCAATGTATAACAATATTTCATTTGCTAAAGACATGACACAAGTGGGTGAATCCCATATAGTGTTGAGTATATACAAACCTAATAGAATACCCAAAAAGGGTGAAGGGGGAGTAGTAAGAGAAACAACTAAAGAAGAGAGTAGTAAATTGAACAATGTACGGTAAAAGAGTACAGATTAACCCAATAAGAGTGGAATTTTGATCATCCACACACATGGAACCCAACATGGTGAGATGTTAAATTTTTTATCGAGTCTTAGAATCATATAATAGGACAATTGACTCTTCTAACAAAGACAAGAAAAACACATAATGATTGTGGAATACCCCACATGTATTAACATATTTTGGATGGAGAGTATCCAAATAAAATGTGTGAATCCAGAATAAAGAATACATATATTCTAAATAAAATAATCCCAAATTAGAGAGTAAGGCGAAAACAATCTCAATGAACTAACAATCAAGAAATGTACCCAACAATTTCAAATTTATTCATGTATAATTTCTATCAACTTGAATATCTGCCCAAAACACAAAATTATAAGGGACTCGATCACCACACCTTGATATAATCTTTTTTTGGTTACACTTACTCACTCACATGATTTTATATCTCACAACAAAAACACATCTCGAGGGGGGAGGGGGTTAAAATTATATCATCCCCATGGATACAAATGTATTTCAATCCCAATAACGTTACAATGAATCATTATCAAGGGGCCACAATTTCTAGTTGAATATATTGAACCCTTGTATGATAGGAGGGTCCTACTTTTCTAGTCATTGAGGAACTCTACTTATCATCATCGTTGGAGGGTACCACTCATAAAATTTATTAGGGTAACTCCAATTCTAAACCTCATTAGAGGGTACTGCTTATAATAAATCCATAAGGGAACAATGTTTTCTAACTATGATTGATGGTAACACTTGGATTAAGTTATCAGTAAACCCCACTACCCATACCAATTGTAGGGTAAGCCCTGATTTTTCCACAATGAACTCCACATCCCAGTCCTTCTAGAGGGGAATCAAATATAGGGGATCTCTAGGGAACCCTGATGACAATCCCAAATTAGGTGTTACTCCTAGAAAGGGGATCATTAGGGATCTAAAATACCCATCCCTAAAAAAAGGGAGTGATTGGAAACACATACTAATTATTTATATTTACTTCTATCATCAGTGACACCTTATATGGTTTCATTCGATGAAAATTTTAAATAATATCATTGAATCCACAACTAAGGGCACCATCACATTCTCTGGGGAAAAACACAAGATATGATACTCACATTCCAAAATCATATTTCAAATTAATGAGATGTGGTCATTTGAATATTTCTCAAATGTCGGTACATGGTATATGGGGGAACCAGACATTATGTTGTCCCCCTATGCTACCTGGTCATGTTTTCTCAAATGCATTGATTACTGGTTATTTATAACTACATGTCTTCCATGGGTACTACACGACATGTATAATCCAAAATCATGGAAAATTCATGAGACCCATCATCATTACAAGTGCCATTCAAATAAAAATCAAGGTACAAGTGTCATTCAAATGAAAATATACCTCATACTTCCATAGATGGAAAAACGGATCCCATCATTTCGATCCTCATGAAAAAAAAAATTATGATAGACAATTCACATGCCTCAATATGTTTCCTTTAGAAAAAAGTCACAATTCAACACATTAAACCATAATGATCTATCTGGGGGTTGATACATGACTCCAAATTAAATGATCAATATTTGTCTTGAAAATCCCAATTTAATTTTAGGGTCTCAATTTCATAGGCAGTTTATCATTCTGACATTATATGAGGGAGATATTTAGAATAAAATATTACAAAATAAAACTAAATTTATTATTATTGGGTTTCTCACTATCACAATGCACATGACTTAAATAGGACGCCAACATCAATCATAGAATGACCATCTCAATTCCATGATCACATTTTTTATAAAGGTTATTAAAATAGACTCCTCATCTAAAACATATTACATATATAAGACTATTTATCCAAGAATCATATCTAATATTTAATATCATATATATTCTATCTCATATCTCATATATCATAATTCATGTAATATATCTTTTATCTTATGTATCATATCTCATGTCTTATATCTCATATCATATACCTTATATCTTATATCAAACATGTCATATATCATATCTCATTTCATATATCTTATATGTGATATTTCATATATCATGTCTCATATCACATATCTTGTATCATATATATTATATATTATATCTAATATCTAATATCTTGTAAATTATATCTTATATCTAAATTTTTTTAAGCCGGTCCTAATAAAATAAAATAAAGAAAGCGAGTGACAAGAGTCAAGCATACAGGGGAATATTACAAAATCGAGTGTGCACCACCCCACACCTCTATGCCTCCACTAGTGGAGCGCAATAGTCCGGGGCCGTAAAAGACCACATCTCTCCTGCATCTGTGAGCACCCGCTTTGCCAGTGCATCTGCCACCTGATTCGCCTCTCGGTAGGCGTGTGATACCTCCACCCACATCCGCGCAATATCATTAAGACATCCCACCCATTGCGGCAATACACGCCACGAGACTTGGCGCGTCTTGGTGCTCAAGGCGTGGACCGCGACCTGAGAGTCAGATTCAATCCATATATGTTCCCAGTTAAAGCGGACAACGTACCTGATGGCATATACCATGGCCCAATGTTCTGCTTCAAATGCAGTGCCAATTCCAACTGGTTTTTTTATAAAATTAAATCCATTTCAATTAAATTTTATTTAGTTTGACCCATTTTTGTTCTATTCTATTTAGATTTATTTGGATTCATATGTATTTGTTCAATATTGTTCATTCATGTTATTTGTGGTCGTTGTTCAGTCAGGATAGGATGGGACTTGATGGTTTTTTGTGGAATATGTTTTATTTAATTTGGTAAAATTATATATTTTTTGGATTATAATCGGATAGATGTAAATTTTTATGTTTTTTGAGACCAATATAAATTATTTCATTTTATTTTGGGAATATAATGTTTTATCCTTTTTTCGATCATAAATATAATTTTATTCTGTTATTTATTGTTTATTTCATGTCTTATTTCATTCAATATACTAAAATTTAAGGGAGATATGATTGATATAGGTAGGTTATCATTACATTGGTTTTATTTATTTTTATATTGTTAGTTTTTATTTTTTTAATATTTTAGATAAATATATATCTAAGAAATTATTTTTATTTCTATTTTATTGAGGTCTTGTCAATAGAATTTAATATATTTTTTTTGTGTTTTGTAGGATTGATGAAATTTATTATAGTTCATCCCTTGTTTGTCTAGATAGTCACATTTCATACTAGTTCAACATTCATTGTTTTTTTTAATAATTTTTTAATTAGTTCTTGGGTATTCGATTAAATTTAATTTGAATTATTTCAATATATTTTATTATAATCAGTTTTTGTATATTTAGAATATGTATTCCATTTTTATTTACATATTATTGTGTCAGGTCAGATTAAATTTTTTTGATAGGTTTTTTTTAATTTAATTTAATACAGTTCATATCATATAATTTTGGATGATTTTTGTTATAATTTTTTTCATTCTAATTAAGGTTGTTTAGTTCATTTTAATATGTTATAGTTTTTTAGTTTTATTTTTTTATTTTTGTTATAGAAGGTTTAGTTTAATATGATTATATTCAAGTGTAGGATTGCTAGATTATGAAGTTTTACATTAATTTTGATTATATTGGATCTTTTCAGATCACCTAGGTATAATTTGTTCAGGTTTAATTTATTACAAATAATTTATGTTATGTTTATATTATTTAGTTTTATATATTAATGATTGGGTTTGGTTTGATCATTTTTAGATTATTGTAGTCTAGTTTGAACTACACTTACTATATAATAAATACATTCATTAACATTGCAACCACATTAACTGAAAGAAATAAAGGCAATAAGATGGAATGATGTTGATGAGAAACATGATCTATCTGGGGATTTTGAATGTGTGTATTGGCATTGAGTATCATATAATTGATGTATATGGACAATTTATGAAATTTTGTATTTTGGAATAATATAATGGAGTTTATTTTGTTAATTTAAATGATATGTGTATTTTTTTATTGAATTTTGAATGTTTGAAATACTTTTTTGTTTTATTATATACATCTGGGACTGATTATATTTATATTTATTATATATATATATACATATATATTTTTTTTGGTGGAGTGTTATAGGAATTACTATTCATTTTTTGATTCTATATAATACTAAGAGGTGGATATCGATATTTTAAATAAATATAGTTTATATGGGATAATATCTATTACATTTTATAAACCGTAACTAACTTAAAAACATATATAAAACCATTTTATCAATTAAATTATAAAACATTATGTGAAACAACTATCAAAATACATCTTTGTGATGGTTTTTACCACCATTATCCCCATGAAAACAACTACTAAGGAACTATTTTACTCTTTTAAGGTATTGAAAAATTATTTTTCATAGATAGGTGATCTAGATGGGTCATAGGCCATGATTTAAAAGAATAAGGAGCACCAATAATGGGTTTAGGGGTTAAATAACACTCAATTAATGCATCTGAATACAATACAAGCATTAATTCCCTTGATCACCACAATATGTGAGACCCCAAGTGACAAAATGTAAAAAATTTACCTTAATCCATATATATTTAGGAATCATTATTAAAAAATGTTCTATATAAAATCCTAGAGGAATTTATGGGCTTTTTTATATCATCATATGCTGTATTATTGGAAGAAATCCATTAATGTTATTGATCTAACTTGTTAAATCAACATATAGAATTAATACCATAAATATAATCAGAAATACCAGAACATTAGATATCCATATATATTATTCATGATGGTGTACTCATTATCATAATATCCTCATGATAACAAACTAACTCTATCATTTGAAGGGATTACACCGGCCAGTAGAATCCTCATTCATAAGAATAGTATTCCTAGAATAAAATATAATGAAAGAAAATTAAAATTAATGGTAAATAGAGAATCGAGACATAAATGTAATGAGGAATCAATAGGACTAAATCATATATAAATCCCATAGTCTAGTAAGTGGTAAACCCCTTTTTATGAAAAATCATTTCATTATATTATTGGTGCCAAGTTTAATCTTCGATTCCCTGGAATCCATCATGTTTTATCCCATTTGGGAAATCAAAATAACATTAGCATTTGATGTAGTTATATATAACCAAAAATGAATCTTTAAATTGATTAAAAACTATATATAATAAAGTGTAAAACTTGATGGTACCAATGAAATTGAAAGAACATTCCATATATGTCACATTATAGATTTGGTTCAGTCAAAAGTAACAAAACATGTATTTCCACATGGCCTCAACCACACAATGTTATATGTTACAGGCGACCTACTATCCATGAGGGCCTATGATGAGATTTTGTAGAGACTATACCCTCATTAATATATTGATAGAAACTTTTGTTTAATATATAATTCAGCCGATAATGTATATTACATAACATAATTAAAACATCCTGACAAATACAATCACACATTTATAATAATAAGTGTCATGTACAAATGGTGATGTCATGATGATAGCAAAAATGTGGTATAAGGGGATATTGTTAGATTCAATATCATAAAACATGAAAACCAAAAATATTAAAAAAATACAAAATTATAATATCTAATATCATCCCAACCAATATCTCTATCCTGAGCTCATGTACTTCATTATATTATAGTAAACCACATTTCCATAGGTGGATTATTCCCATTATCCTCAGCTACATCCATGATGTCTTGCCTGGTAACAACAATATTCTAAAATATTATGATAATAACTCAGTAGGACACTTATATGGACATATAATATTATCATGTCAATGAATATAATATAAAATTCACATATATTGAAAATAATAGAAATAAATTTGAAATAAAACATATCAGCTTGGGTTCCCATTTTGAAACCTAGTTAACTATACCTTCTTTTGCCTAAGATGGATATCTATAAGATTATGAACTGTTATACATTGAGAAACTATGGATCATTTCCAACTGTACATGTAGTAATCTTATATGACCCAGGGAGAAAGCATGTAATTCTTGAACCTAGAGTGTTATTCCATATCATAGTAATAAAATATGATGCGTAACTATAGGAATCTAAGTGTATTCTAGGGGATTCTTCTTTGGCATTCAAATGGAAGTATATTTAACAAATCCAATAATGAAATTACAATGTAATAGATTGCTATGTATGACTAAATCTCATAGAGATAATCCAAGGCACCACATGTCTGAGGATATGAAGATTAATATATAAAGATAATTAATGGAATTCAAATTTCTGAAGATGCATGATGGATCCATGTCCCCTTGCATAGTTGAAAAAAAAAGTAAATGAAAAAATTTGAATGCAGTTATCTCATTGGGAAACTAAATTTATGAATTAGGGTGTCAAACTCTAAATTCTCAAGTTATTCTTTTAGATATCCATGGTAATTTAATGCCTTATCACTCCATTAAAAAATACGGTCTATTAGTTCTTGGAAACTTATATTTATTAAGTAATAACATGAAATATGGAAATATACATTCCATTTCACTACTCAATTAAATTATTTACATTTAAAATCTCATTTACCAAATAAAAAAATGTCCAAATGATGATGTTTATCAATTTAAAGATTTTTTTATTAAAAATTTCAGCTTCCACAAAAATTTGGAAAACTATAGTCATCCAATGGTTAGTTTATTCACTAAACATGATAAATAATTATTATAATATAGTTGATACCATATCTCATATAATATATATTAAATCTCATATCTCAGGTCTCACATCTCATATCTTGTATGATATACTTCATATCATATATTTAATATCTCTTATCTTTTATCATATATATTATATATTATATCTCATATATTGTATCTTATATATCATTAAATTAAATCTAATTAATTTAAAATCATTTTTTCATTATTTAATTAAAACCATCCAATTTAATTATCGAAATATTTAATTCCACCATTATTATTAATTATCAAAGCCCAAATCATTGACCACGTTTCACCCCTCACCCATCAAAGATATGAGCCTATATAACATCATGATCACATTGTGTACCATTTTCCATGAGACTATGCGAATTAAATCCACTACAAATCAATCTTTTCACATCACATACATCATATGTCTATGCTTGGTCAATTGATCAATTCTCATTTCTTTAGTTAGTTTTGAATCCGGGGTTCCTATCGATGACGACACCTTGGGGAAATGTTGAACTGTGATGGAGAGGATCCAACATGTGATGAATATAAAGAAAAATTTTGAGCTAGGTGAAAAAACAAATTTTTATGGATTGAGGCATGGATTTCATGTTTTGTAGATCAGGAATCGTGATCCCTATGTTATAAAAAATAGGAAAAATATTATTTTTTATTCAATGGGAAATGAAAAGGTCCAAATGGGAAAAGATCAAAGAACATCATTTGACCTTCTAAAAAATTTAATAAAAATGGATTAAAAAAATTTATAAATCCTACAAATGTTTTGAAACAATCATTACTGAAGACTGTGCATGTAAAATGGTTAATAAAATATAATGTTTTTTTTATGATTCAAAATTCCGTTATCAAGAGATTTCACATCGATCACCAAAGGAGTTTACAAGGGATTTAGGAGAGATATTCCAAAAATCGATGAAATAATGATACAACATTAGAAATTCCCCTCTAGTGATATATTTCTATCATATATATTGTAAATATAACTGCATTAATTTATTTATTTATAGATTAATTAAACCACTAAGAACTACTTCCAAAGGGTGATGGGTTCAAATGTCCCACACTGACTCATTTTATGTCATAGCTAGGGTAAACTCCATGTACTGAAATCAGCTATTGTATCATATCTCATTTCCAAAACACAAATAATATGTTAGATTTTTTTATTTTTTCTATTTTGATCTCGCAATATATTATATATTTAATATATTTATAAAATGAATTCTTGGAACACCGGGCCTTAGAATTATGTGTTGTATCCTCACCTACTCAAGTAATATATTTAGAAATAGTTCAATGTAAATTAAGGAAAGAACCTTATCCATATAGCATTTTGTATTTCAATATTTTCACCCCTGAAAAAAAAACAACGAGAAAAAAATTTAGTACCGAGACCACACATGGCTCTCCCACTCAAAAGAACTACCCAACAAATTTATGTGCTTCCAAAAAAATGTGACACAAAGTGGTGGCCTATCCAAAAAAAGTTCTACTCCAGACGATACTTCATTTTCAATAGGTTCTCCACAAATTTGGATCCATCTTCAATTTCCAGCTTTCCCAAGTAAATGAAATGTGTAGATTCATGCTTGTATCTCCCTAGTTGTGTCATGAGAATGTTGTTGTGCACCCACTTCAGTTATGGGGGTAGGGAGAAGCAGTATGAAAATCTCACCAACACCCTATTAGATGTCAACGACCCGATGAACTAATTGGATATACTTAAATCTCTTTTAAACATCTAAATTCATCATTATAGGTAGACTGGAAAAGAAATGTGGTCTCCATACACAAAATACGTATGATTATGATGGATATATATGTAGATTTTTTTATGTCCATACTCATCTACCCAGGGATAACCCACACGTTCTCATTTATTACCTGCACAAAATATTGGCCCACAGTTGATAATCACCTGTCTCTATCCAGCATAAAGGGGTCCTACAATTTCCCCCATATATGTCATCAAAAAATATCATGGTGATTTTAGAGTTGTATATATCGTTGTACTAAAATTATACTAATGGAAGGTGGTCCTCCCAGATTTAGCTGAAGTCTAACATGAAATCCAAACTCATATCATATGACATCTAGATAATGTTTTTGTCTTCCCATAGGTATAATAATAAACAAATGTACTCATCCCTAACTGGACCATTAATGCCTCCTGTAGGCCTCTCCACAATGATGACATAAATCGAATGTCCTGATTGGAGAAAGTCATCCACATTACTCGAAGAATGTGGATGATCTCACACACATAAATCATCTGAAAATCTCTGCTGAACTATTTTCCCTAATGTAATGAAAAATCATCGACATTGTGAGGTGTTCAACTATCTCCCAGATAGATTCATGGATCTTAACAGTAGGTGTAATCCTTGTGATTAATTCCAGGGATATGCCATCCCATTTCCATTCCGGTATCTGAAGGGGATGTAACAAACCTGTCAGAACATGTTTATCTAATTTAACCTGGTGATTTCTGAGAAAACCTGAGAAGAACACAAGAACACATTGTATTAGTGGATACATTGAAAACTAATTCTAAAGTTTTGTCTATATATTCCTTATTCTGAGATATACATCTAGGATAGAATTTTTGATCTCCTGCATTACCTCTTCAAGAATCATGACTTGAACCACTATTTTCCACCAGAAGAAGATTTTGGGATTCCCCTTTCATAATATCCAATAGTGGAATCACCTATAGATATTTAATCATGTATAAAGTCATGGTCGATTTATTCAAGCTGGGAATCTCTCACACACTTGAGAAGCGTTGGATTTAACAAAATTGGCTAAAGAAAAATGGCCCCCTCCTACTACACTAGGCTGTGTTATAGGGAATCAAAATACTCTAAAGAAAGCAATATTCAGTGATAAATGGGAATCCATATAAGGGAATTGTTATAATAGTCATCTTTCCTGTAGTATATAAAATCATAATGTCATAGTCTTGTAGGCACTCCATCTACTGTCATAGACTCAGGTTCAGGTCTATTTTTTTGGAAGGCGTCCCTAAGGATATGCTCGTCTATGAAACCCAAAATGTTCTTTAATATAATAAAGTTCCACCAAATATTCAAGGAGAATACTACATTTTCAACCTCTAGTTAATGAGTCACACAGTTCTACTCATGGGGCCTCAATTTTCATGAAACTTATTTTATCATTTCCTACCACTACATCAACACACAACTAATTCCACCTCTTCAGGTATTATAATCCTCTATAAGATTAACACATTCTATAATAGTATCAATAATGGAGAGCTCATCCACCTCTAACTCAACTACTCAAAGGCCCTCTAGAACATATAAGGCCAAGTAAATAGATACCCATTCCATTTTAGTGTGTAAAAATGGGATATGATTCTGTAGAAGTCTTACATAAACCTTGTGTAGTACAATACAGAACTAAGGAAGTATTTCATTGCTGACACAATCATGGATGGTTCCCCAGAATGAACTGAATCAATCTTTTCTGCATTGAATACTAAAACCTGTTCTGAGGTGAATTCCCCATAAATTTATACTAATTTATCTAGAACTAGCACTTTGAGAAATTTTTATAATGATAGTTATCTCAAATCAAATAAAAAATTGTACTCAAGTGCTTAGTATGATCCTCATTTGTGTTATAGTAGAAGAGAATTTTGTTGATGTAGACAAAATAATAGTCCATCGTGGGCTGGAAGACCTGATTCATCAAATCCAAAAATACAATGGAGGAATTTTACACACTAAAAAGAATAACTAGTAACTCATTGTGTTTGTAGTGAAAAAAAAAGAAATTGGAATAACAGCCTTTAGACCCTCAAATAGTGGTAGTTAGAACCTATATAGATCTTTGAGAACCATATCATGCCTCACAACTGGATAAATAGGTCTCTATGCCACAGAAAGGTGTACTTGTTCTTCATCATGGCCTGGTTCATGCAATAATAATCCACACAATTATGTAAACACTCATTCTAACTTTTCATGAACAACACTAGAGCTTCCCATAGGGACACACTATGCCTCATGAAACCTTTATCATAATGTTCTTCCAACTATAGCTTTCACTCCATGATATTAGTAAGTGACATCTGATATTCCATAGAAGATATTGATGTAATCCCTTGTTGAAAATCATGTTTGAAATGTGTAAGGTCTAAGAGGCTTTCCACATACTCACCCACCATCATACCTCCCTAATAGAGAACCTAATGCTCATGGATCCAAATTGAGTTTCAACAATATGGGTAATAGAATTCAAATAATTATAATAAGAATTCATACCAAGACAGTGTTGACATATCACTTATCTGGGTAACCAGGCTCCACCAACACCCAACTACTCAATGGAAATGTGTGGTCGTCAATTCAACCACATAATTTTCAGGGATTGAATAATACTTAATATATACACCATCCAATCAAGATAATCCAATACTATTTGGGGATATGGATTACTATGAAACCACAGTGGTATCTGACGTTGAAACATGTGGAGTTTAATAGTCATGCACAAGTCCTCATCCTACTCTGCTAGAATGATTTGATGGTCGATAAGTAAAGGAGGTACTACCCCCCAACCTAGAGGAAGGGGTCATTGGATGGAACCAAAAGTGATTCATCATCGATCAAAAAGTTGTCATTATAAACCACATCACATATCTTGGATCATTATCATTATGAAGGAATTATAAATGTAATCAACGAGTACTGTGGTGATATGTGCATATAAATGATTAACAAATAGGTATATTACTCAAAAAGGAATTCAAAAAACTCTATCAAATATGATTCATGCACCATTGATCACTAAAATATGTACCGGCATACAGAGTCAACAAGAAAGTATTAAAGGTTATGTTGAATGGATATGTTCTCTTCATGCACCGACACTAGACTCCTTGGAATAAGATCTACACTGAGGTCACATTGAAACTATTTCTATAAACCCAAGCAGTCCAATTAATGGGATATTTTAGAAAAATTTCCAAAGGAAAGAACATGATCTGATACCAATCATTCATGACCTGACCCATGATGTGGTTGAGACACAACTACCCAAAGAGGACCTATATAGGGATGGTGGTGGAGATAATCCCTGAAGGCATAAATAACTCAAGGAGGACATCACCTAAGTTCTTGTATACACTAACAACAAAAATTAAATATAAAAATATAGTTGGAATGACATAAAAGATAAATAACTGCAATAAATTAACATAACATTCATAGACCTCAAAATAATATATAAGTACAATAGTGTAAACTGTATAGAGATGGGGAAAAAACATTCCCCTATAGAAAGATTTCCAATCCTAAAAGAAAACAAAAAATGTAAAACAAATGATAGAGATCTGCTCTAAAATCCCAATCAATGACCACCATACATGGTCTATAAACCTAGAAAATCTATTTGTCTTGGAAGTCACAATATAGCTATGTCTATTTGGCCGAGGAAATTGGACATGTGGGTGAATCCCAAGTAGGGATGGGTATATACGTACTCATTATAATTCCCTAAAAGGTTGAAGGGGGAGTAGTAAGAGATACAACAGGAGAGGAGAGTAGTAAATTGAACAACATATAGTCAAATAGTAGTGAACATCCAAACAAGAGTGAATCTAAAATTATATATAATAATAGAGATCGACATGGTTAGATGATGAACATATCATCGAGTCATAGAATAATATAGTAGGTTATATGACTCATCCATCCAATACAATATAAACACATAAATCTTGTGTAACACCCCACATGTCTTAATCTCTTTTGATGGAGAGTATGAAAAGAAAAAGAGTAGGAAAACACCATTTATAGATACTACATTAATTATATTACAAAATCCAAGTGTCATCTTTCATTCCATGGAATCCATCATGTGTTATCCGTAATGAATTCATGTTGGTTTCTCAAAATAATTTTATCATTTGATGAGGTCATATATATCCAAAAATAAATCAACTGATTGATTAAAAATTAAATATAATCATGTTGATGACATGGTAGTACCAGTGAAAATTATAAAATATGTTACATATGTGAACTTCCAGATCTGGTTAAATCATATGTAACCAAATTTTTTTATACATAAGGCCTTAATCACACATCAATATATTCTAGAGGCTACCGACTATTGATGAGGGCCTATAATTTTATAGTGTGGATAATATAAAATCATTATTAGAGTGAATCACAATCATGATTAATATATAATTCTCCTTAAAATGTATATTGAAATAGTATAATTAAAAAATACTAATAAATATAATCACACACTAATAATAACAGGTGTCATGTTAAAATGGAGATGTCACGATACTAGAAAAAATGTGGTATATGGGGAGACATTTAACTGGGGTATAATAAAAAATACAACTCAAAATATAAAAAAATATGAAATTATAATATCTAATAGTATCACAACAAATATCACTATCTAAAGCACTTATTCTTCATCATAGTATAGTAAACCACATGTCCACAAGTGGATTGTTCCCATTATCCCCACCTAAATCAAGGTAGTATGTCTAGGTAACACCAATGTTCGTAATGGTTATGAGAATATCTTAGTTGGCCACTACCAGTGACCTCTATTATCATCAAGTCTATGAATACATATATATGAAAGAGTTTGCATAAATAGAAAGTGATATAATTAATTGGAACATTAATCATGTTAGGTTGGGTTCTTATTTTTAAACATAGTCGATTTTACCTTGTTAGGCATAAAATGTATATATATGAGGTTAAGAACTATCATCCATTGAGAGTATGAGAAACATTTCAAAATGTAAAATTAAGAATATCAAAACATCCATTGGGAATAAATTTAATCCTTGAACATATATTATTAGTCCATTTCAACGCAATAAAATATAATTCCCACCTATAGGTGTCTATGTTTATTCCAAAATAATATTCCATCGAATTCCAATGGAAGTATTTGTAACAATTTACATACGTAAATTCCAACATAATACATGGATATTCATGACTCAAGCCCATGGGGATTATCCAAGTCATCACATATTTGAGGACATCATGTTGAATCCATCAACATAATCAATGGAATTCATATTTCCAGAGATGTAGGATGGATCCATATAACCATGTTGAGGTAGACAGTAAATAAGGGAATGACAAAATTCCATGGTGATTATCTCTTTGGGAAACTAAATTTATGAAATAGGGAGTCATCCTTTAAATTATCAAGTCATTCCATTAGGAATCCACGGTGGTATTGTATATCAGTACTCCCTTAAAATGAATATAGTCTAGACATTTTAGGCACCATATATTTTTTAAGTAATAATGGAAAATAAGGAAATATAAATTACATTTCATTATTCAAATTATTAATTCAATTTAACATCTCATTTGAAAATAAAAAAATGTCCAAATGATGATGTTCATAAATTTATCAATTTTTTTATTTCAAATATCAGTTCCCACTAACAAGTGGAAAGCTCTATGAATCCAATGGGTACGTTACTCATAAAACATAAGAAACAATTACTATAAAATAGTATATATAATATCCTATATTATATTTCTTCTATCTCATATATTTGGTATCATATCTCATATATTATATCATATACATTATATATTATATCTTTTATCTTTTATCATTTATCTTATTGCTTATATAATATATCTCATATATTATATATTCTATAATTTTAAATTATAATCAATTAATTAAAAATTATAATCAATTATTAAATTAAAACCATATAATTTATGTATGAAAATATTTTATTCCACAATTTATATAATTATTATAAATTATTAAAGCCCACATCTTTGAACACGTTTGACCCCCCAATCGATGATCTGTGCCCCTATACCATCATGTTCATGTTGATTATCATATCCATTAGGCTATACAAATAACATCCACTCGGAATAAATCATGTCACATCACAAACTTAATCTGTAATTTCATAGTCCATTGACCAGTTCACGTCTCATCAATATATCTCAAATGCAGGGGTCTTACCGAGCTCATTATCTCTAGAAAACGTTGACGTTGGATCATGAGGATCCAACTAATGATGTATGCATTGAAAAACTAGGAGCAATGTGTAATAACAAATGATTATGAATTGAGGCCCAACATTCTTGGTTAGTCAATCCATAACTAAGATCCCGAGGTTTTAAAATAATTGAAGAAAATTAATTTCTATACATTAGAAAAATGAAAAGGCTACAAAAGGGCGGAGATCAAACAATGTCATTCAGTATTATCAACCATTGAATTAAAAAGGGTTTAAAACATGAAAAAGATGAACCCTGCCACTATTTTGTATTAATCATTGCTAAAGAATGTGCCAATGAAATTATTGGAAGAATATAATGTGTTCTTCACGCTTCAACATTCCTTGATCAGGATATTTGTTGTCGATCACCAAAGGATTTTTCAAAGGAGGGGGGCAAGAGATTTGTCAGAAATCGAAGAAATTATAATCCAATCCTAGAATGTCCTCTCTAGTGATATATTTCTTTCATGTATCTATGTTAGGAAATTAAATTAATTTATTAATTTACTGATTAATTAAACCACATGAATTTACTTCCACAGAGCGATGGGTCCAAACAACCCACGCCAACTTATTTTATGTTGCACTTCGGGTAAACAACACATTCCGGACTCAACCGTTGTATTAGATTTCAGTTCTGATCAACCATTAATGTTTTATATCATTTAATATTTTCTATTTTACACATGCAAGAGAAAATAGATTTAATATATTTATAAAATTAAATATGCAAACATCGGGCCTCAGAATCGTGTGTTGTCTCATATCCTAGCTCAATAAATATTTTTTAAAATAGTTCAAAGTATTTTAGGGGAAAATATAGGATCCTTTAACATTCTATGATTCTATATTTTCATCCTCGAAAATAAAAACTAGGATAACCACTTGGGATACTAAGCCCACACATGGATCTCACCCTCCGAAGATCTATCCTACATAATTTCGTGCTTCCACAATACGTGACGCAAACGGATAGCATGTCCACCCAGGGTTAGCTCTTGCTAATCCTTGATTTTCACAGTTATCTCCACAAATGTGGATCCATACTCGATTTCTAGCTCCTCTAACTTGATGAAATGTGTAGGTTGATGCAATTATCTCCTAATTTGTGACATGTAGAAGTTGTTGTGCACCCACTCTATCTATGGGGGTAGGAAGAGGAAGTAAGAAAACCTCACCAACACTCTGTAAGATGTCTAATTTCCCGATAAAACTATGGGATAGAGTTACACCTCTAAAAAACCTTTGAATTCCTCTTTATTTGGTGACTATAAGGAAAATGCGGTATCCCTACTAAAACTACAAAGACATATAATGGAGATCTATATATGATTTTTTTCTTCTCCTGGCCATGAACATTCAACCAATGATGAATCACATAGTCTCCATTATTTTCTCCACAAAATATGTGTCCCCAAGAGATTCTCAAAAGTCCCTATCCATTATAAGGGTGTCCTACAACATTCGTCGTACATTTTTTGAAAATTTTTTATTGATATTATAGACTGTTATATTTTTTTATGGAAATCCTACCAATGGTAGCCGATCCTCCCATCTCCAGCTAAAGTCTAACATAAAATCCCTAATCATATCATCTATCACCTTGGTAGTATGATATGTATTCTCATCAGTCTTATGGTGAATGTATGTACTCATTCGAAACTAGGTCCTGAACTGATCATGAAGGCCGCTCCACAATCATGACATAAATCAAATGTCGTGATTGGAGACAGTCATCGCATGTAC
The DNA here is from genome assembly GCA_963277665.1 of Viscum album. NCBI lineage: Eukaryota > Viridiplantae > Streptophyta > Magnoliopsida > Santalales > Viscaceae > Viscum > Viscum album. The sequence goes on along the minus strand of OY728163.1, from coordinate 1,685,460,058 downwards.
CTTGTGAAGGACATTGATATTCCCTACGGAATTCATATACAAACTCTCCACTGATCATTATTCCATAATATAATGGAAATTCATCGACATTGTTAGCCAGTCAACTATCACCTGAATAGAGTCATGGATATTCACTATGGGTGGAATAATTATGATTAATTTCAGGGATATTCTATTCAATTTCCACTCTGGTGTCTCAAGGAGATGTAACAAACCTACCATAACACAGTGCTCTGCTTTAACCTACTATTATATGATACATCATGAAATGAACTCTAGAAACACTTTGTATGATTACAGATAAAACAAAATTCTAATGTCCTATGTACATCTTCCCCATGCAGAGATATACATCATGGGGAGAACTGTTGAAATCCATCGTCACCTATTCCAGCAACATGACGAGATCCACTATTGTCCCCTAGAACATGATTTATTGATAAAATCTATCATAGTATCCAATTGTTTCAACTCATATTGATTTATAGTCATTTATGAACTTGTAGTTTATTTATCATAGCTTGGAATATCTCACTCACTCAAGGACCGAAGGGGTAAACACCACCCCCTAATGAAAAATTGCACAATCCTACTCCACTAGGATTTGATACAGGGAATCTAACTGATCTGAATCATGCACTACTCAGCAATAATTGGGCATACTTCTAAGGTAATATTCTACAATGGTTACCTTCAATAGATTATATACTATATCAAAGTAAAAATATTGTAGACACACCAAAAAGATTCACTGCCTTAAGTTCAGGTCTATATTTATTGAAGACGTCCCTAAGGCTTTGGTGGTCTATTTAAACCAATAATATCTTGCCTAGAATGATGTGCTACCACATATTCAAGGTGAAGACTATAACTACCCACTCAATCTTATGAGTAAAATAGTTCTACCCATGGGGTATCAACTACCATGACCCTTACGTGATCATTTCCAACCACATCACCAACACATAACAGAGCCCATATCATGAGGAACTAATATCCTCTATGAGTGAAAAACCTTAATATATTATTATCAATACTAGACTACTCATTAGCTTCTACCTCAACTCCTCAAAGGCCCTCTAGAACTTCTATTTACATGAAAATATCTGCCCTTTTTGTGTTAGGGTGCTCCAAGATTTTGTGATTCTAGAGAATTCTTCCATAATCCTCATATAGTACCTCGCCAAACTATAAAAGCATTGCAACTATAACATATTCTTGTGTATATCCCAAAAAATAAATGCATTGATCATTGATGGATCCACAACTAAAACTGGTTCAGAGATGAAATTCACCCAAAATTGAATCTCATGTATCCCCAACTAGAACATCAAGAGATTTCTATAATGATGGTTATCTTGAAGAACATCAAAAAATGTATTCAATTTCTATGTATGATCTTTATCTGTTGTACTGTAGATGGATATTCCATCGATTTAGATAGAAATAAAAAATTCCTTTTATGGTTTGAATAACAGGTTCATCAAATCCACAAACACAGTGGGGGTATTTTCATCACCAAAGGAAATCACTAGGAACACATTATATACGTACTAACATAAGAAGAAAACATTGTAATATCATCCTCATAACCCTCAGCTGGTTGTAGTTATAATAGAGATAGATCATGGGGAACTATATCATTCCTCACTATTGCTTACATGCCACAAAAATGTGTACATGTTCTTCATCAAGTCCTAGTTCATGTGATTATAATCAACAAAATGTTTTAATATATCATTCTATATTTTCACAAACAACACATGAGCTTCAAATGGGTACACACTATGACTCATGAAACCATTATCATAAAGGTCTTCCAACAATAACTCTTTCTCCCAGAGCATGGAATGTGACATCTGATATGCCACAAAATAAATTGATTTAGTCACAGGATGCATGTCATGAGATAAATGTGTAATGTTTGTGAGCCATTTTTCATACTCACCCAACACCATCCCCCGCTACTAGATCCCAAAAATATCAATGATCGAAAATGAGTTTCAACAATAGGGGTATTAGACTTCACAAAATAGTAATAGGAATTAATATAAAGATAGTGTTGGATCATCATGTATCGATGAAACTAGGCTCCTCAAACACTCAGCTACTCCATGGAATAGTTTGGATTCAAATTACAACACCGAATTTTTACGGTCAAAATAATACTGATGAGAATAACCATCCACTCTATGAAATCCTCTGGTAACTGGGGATATGGATCACTATAGAACCTCAATGGTATCAGATGCTGGAACATGAAGAGTGTAATAATCCCTTACAATTCATTGTATTTATTTTCTTGGATGATCTTATGGTCAATATTTGGAGGATTTACTACCTACCGACCAACTGGATGTGGGTCCTGGGATGGACCCCGATGTGAGCCCTCATCGATCCGATGGTCAGGATTATAAACCATATCTCATATCTCAGTTGGATATCATTATTGAGGAATCCTAAATGTTATCTAGGAATACTATGGTCAGATGAGCATATAATGTTATAATTGTCACGACCCGCCCTCGGGGCCCGTTCCGTGACTACCCCAAGACCGCCTTCCATAGGCTAGGGCTGGCGACTAGAACCAAGGCGTAAATCCAAACAAAAGGGAAGGGATTGCCTTTGAAAAGTAAACAAGAACCACATAGTAAGAAAGCAGAAAAGTAAACAGTAAGTAAAAACTGTAAAAAGCTGTGCTGAAAGTAAAAGGGGCCAGAAATACAAGCCCAACTGTAAAGTACAACTGAAAGGGGAAAACAGCAACTGAATGAAAAGCCGCAGCGTCGAGCCGTCCTCTGGAAGTCCCACCTGAAAGGTGGGTACAGATAGCCTCCACAGCTCCTCGGTCCAGCCGTCCGCTCCGAGTATGTCCCGCCCAGTGGTCCACCTCCAGGTATTGTCCTGCTCTGCAAGCCTCCACCACGATCATAGATGTCCATCGTCTGCAACCAACACAACGAAGTGCGTGCATAGCCCGTGCAGGGGTGAGTATAATCTACTCATTAGGGACCCCGAGACACAAAGGTCACCCGAAATCCACAAAGGATAAACCAAAAGGAAAGATACAATCACGAAGTAACATCTGACACTGCTTAGGTATATGCCCATACATATACCTAAGTCATCAATTCCCGTTCTGCTCCAACATCCGAGCCCAAGCACAACCCAATACACACAGGTAAGAAAAATGTATACCCAAACTAGATAGCACAACACAATCCCCAAAGTAGAGTAAACAGTAAATCCACACAAGATAGTTCAACGCAATCCACAAAAGAGAGTAAATAGTAAATCCACACAGGATAGTTCAACACAATCCACAAAGGAGAGTAAACAGTAAATCCACATAGGACAGTTCAACACAATCCACAAAGGAGAGTAACAAAAGATTCAGCTCACACATGTATACTTCTTCAAATGACTATAGAGATGATCAGATTTAGCCACTGATTCATCTAAGCTGTCAGACCCACAAAGGATCAGAAGGTACTAACCCCCCCCCCCCCCCCCCGCAATGACCCACATAGGATCATTCATGAAGTTGGACCCAAAGCTATTGGGAAACTCCTTCTCCATCAAGTAAAGTGGTTGTGCCGCTACAACCAAGCGCTCTTCTGTCATGGGCCTGCCGCTACAACCAAGCGCTCACATGTGCCGCTACAACCAAGCGCACCTCTGTCGTGGGTCTGCCGCTACAACCAAGCGCTCCCCTGTGCCGCTACAACCAAGCGCACCTCTGTCGTGGGTCTGCCGCTACAACCAAGCACTCCCTTGTGCTCCTATAACCAAGCGCACCTCTGTCGTGGGTCTGCCGCTACAACCAAGCGCTCCCCTGTGCCGATAAAACCAAACGCACCTCTGTCGTGGGTCTGCCGCTACAACCAAGCGCTCCCCTGTGCCGCTACAACCATGAGCACCTCTGTCGTGGGTCTGCTGCTACAACCAAGCGCTCCCCAATGGGCCATCCATAACACACCGAGTCATTCAATCGGCAGTCGTCAAATCTCAACCAGCTCTAGGGTTCCGTACACAACATCCTCGTTCCGAGAGGGTCCACTCCACGAGCTAAAAAGGCAATGCATCAACTGACATGCCGTCCGGAGTTGATGTATCCCAAGGTGTACCGTAGTGGTCACTGCCGAAAACACTGAGGATTCCCGTACTATTCTCATCATTGTCACAGTCGAATCCACAGAGGATCTCGGTATCGTCGTCGTCATCGAAGTCGCAGCCAGCACTAGGGTTCCCGCACACAGGAAGCTCGTTCGGGAGGGTCCGCTCCACGAGCCGAGAGGCTGATACATCAACTGACACAATGTCCGAAGTTGATGTATCCAAAAGTTCTGTATCGCCAACAGGAACTCAACGTCGTAGACGGCGCGTCAATCGGACGCCCGGTCTGAGAGTTATTGGCTTTTTCATCCTAGGGGCGCGGTTGGTTTTTATGGAAAAACCAACCCGACCATACTCCACATGCGTCCAAACCTCGGGCGGAGTGATCCAAAAGATCCGTCTCACTTAGAGGAATCCACCAAAGCTGACGGCACGTCAATCGGACGTGTGTAGCTCAAGATATGAGCATTTCCGCTCCAAGGGCCCGGTTGGTTTCGTGTACGAACCAACCCGGCCGAACCCAAAGTATTCTGAAACCTTGAGTACGATTTACCGAAACGAACGTCCCAATCCAAGGATCGCGTTGCCGCTTACGGCGCGTCGTTCGGAGGCCCGTAGCTCATGATACCAGCATTTGACCGAAAATGGTCTGTAGACGGGGGTCCGGGCCCGGGCGGACCCGGCCCGACACCCCCCCCCCCCCCGCGGTCTGGATATGCCGCAGACCCACGTGTGTCGCGCTGGAGAACCACGGACACGGCTTCTGCCGCGTCCCGTGCGGGAGAACCGGACCCGTGCGGCCGCGGATCCGTTGGCCGCCGCCGCCGCAGCTGAAGCCGCGACGGCCTTGTCCGGCGTCGCGACGGGGCGCCGCTGCGCCGGCGACCCACGCTGCCGGAATCTTCCGCGGGCCACTGGAGTTGCTCCGGTGGTCCTTCTTCCTTCCCGTCTACGCCGTTGCTACTCCCGGGACTCTTTTTTCACTGCGGAACCATCAAACATCCGTTGCGGCACGTTTCGTCATCGCCCGTCAAATCCGCACAACAACGAAGAACAGTGGAGGGTTGTCCGGCCATGTTTGTTTGGCCCGCACCATCCGCGTTAGAGATAAACAATGGGAGAAATATATTCAACGCACGAAACAACAATTTTATTAAATTAAAATTGTTCATTTGCAACCGGTTCTTTAATTTTAATGAAATTTTCAAGGGAAAAGGGAATTCCAAAACATAATCCCTACCTCGCCAAGTCGTCGCATGCGTTCTTCGCGGAATTGCTCATCGCGGAAGGACGGAATTGTCGCGTCGTCGCGGAAGGGCATCACGTCGTCGCGGAATCCGACATTGCGTCGACGAACTCAACGGACCAAGAAACAACAGATTTAATTATAAATAAATAAATTCGTGTTTTGTTAAAAACCACAAAGGAGATTTAGGGAATCAAAAACACTCACCTCAATGGAAGATCGAAGGATCTTGTCATGGAGCAAGGAACATCGCCGAAGAACGTCTCGGATGAAGCGTCGTCAAACTCCAAGGGTGGCGGCGTTCTTCGCATTCTTCGCGTTCTTCGCGTTCTTCGTGTTCTTCACGAAGGAGGATGAAGGCTAAAAAATTCCATCAAGCCTCTCAACTTGTAATCCTCCAAATGTCGTGTTGGTCTTATTTTATTATTACGCCAACAAACGAAAAAGGTAAGTAATGACCCATCAATTCGTTGAATTAATTCAACAAAAGAAACAGCCCATTTAAATAACGAAATAAACCAACCAATTAAATGGTGCGTTAAGGATTTATGAAAACGCGTCAGTTGTCTTTCATAATGACAGGTTTTCGCGGGTGCGTACTTAGCGGAAAGAAACTGCGGGGCTCGTGCCGGTGCCACCTCACAAATATCCTACCAAGAGGGTAAGATATTTCTAAATAGCACCCTATCCATTTCAACTCAGTTTAAGTGGCTTTCATGTGGCTTCAAGTGGCTTAAGTGAAATAAAATAAAGTTTTTAGAACAAATTATTTTATTTCTTAACTTTAAGCGCAAAATTTAAAAACCACACCCGAGCAAACACAACTCTGGAAGAGGCGTTTCTAAGCAAATACCGGCGCTGTGATTTCATTGGTGCCCTCAGAATTCGATTCCGGGAACCGGTTCAAAAGTTAGAAAAACCCGCTCGTCCGTTCACTGAACGTACCCGAGCCAAACTTCGGAAAATGATTCCGGGCACACCGGGTCTCAGAATCAGGTGCCGTTAGAAACTGCGATCTTGTAAAATTTCAAAGGAAATTAAGAAAAAAAAAATTCCTTGAAATTTACGGGTCTTTACATTACTGCCACCACAGGGCTTTACGTCCCCGTAAAAGCTTCATCACAAACATAGGGATACAAAGGCGGTAATGAGCACGCATCTGAGCCTCTCGCTCCCAAGTGCTCTCTTGGAGGTTCCCGTGCTGCTATCTGAAGAACACTAGAGGAATCGATCATCCACGTAGGACCGCTCGTGTCGATCCTCGATCTCCACTGGGACCTCCGCAAAAGTCGCCCCATCATCAAAGACCAGCTCTCCATGTTCAATGATTTTCGTCGGGTCGTGCATGTATCTCCTCTACTGAGATACGTGGAAGACGTCGTGCACCCGGCGCAACTGTGGTGGTAGAGACAGGTGATAAGCCACCATGCCAATCCTGCTGAGGACCTGGAAAGGTCCAATGAACCGTGGAGACAACTTTCCGCCTTGGACAAATCTCCGTAAACCAAGTCGAGGTGAGACACGCAAGAAGACGTGGTCGCCATCCTCGAACTCTAGTGGCCTCCGCCTCCTGTCAGCATAAGACTTCTGTCATCTCTGAGCTATACTCATCCACCCCTGGATGACCTGGACTTTCTCTTTCATGGCCTGGACCCTCTCCGGTCCCACAAGAGCTGCTAAGATTTCTTCCTTGCCGATAAGAGAAATATGGTCTCATCCCCCCCTGGATGAACCACTTCCTTTGCCTAATACAGTCAATCCCGGCATGGATGGAACTAATCCATACCAAGGATGACGTCATAAGGCCTCGATGCTACTACCAAGATATCCAACTGTTACTCTCGCCTCCAAGGGTAGAGTCGCACTGTCGGCATCAGTGTGTGGTAACTGGGTCTCCTCCAGTAGATGTCTCACAAGTGAGGGTCAAGTCGACAGTCTAAACCGGAACCTCTTAGTAACATCTCAAGAGAGGACAGGAACATAAATGCCATAGTAAATGGTGTCTTTTATTACTGATTCTCAAGTACAAAGACACAAAGCATCTACAAACATTCATCAACAAAACTAGAAGCAACATGAACAAAAGTCTCCAGGTCTGGAGCTAGTCCCGCTCCTGTCCATCTGCTCCCGGAGCTCCATGATCAAATGCCTCAGCTGCCTAAAGATGATCTCTCACATGTCCACCAACTCCCTGCGGTCGGGGTGGACCTCCTGGTGGTGGTGGTGGCAACACCCCGAAGCGTCGTCCACCTCCAGCTGCACGGCCAGCTCCCCTTCTATGGCCGCCTACTCCTTGCGGCCCGCCCTGATTGAACCTCTGCCATTGCCTGGGGGTCCTTCATTCATCTGCTGGTCATCCGTATGGCGGGTCGGACAATCACGAGCCATGTGACCAATCCCGCCGCAGGAGTAACACTTCCCTCTCATGGCAAGTCGTTGTCCACCCCGAGTGCCTCACACAAACGATCCAGAGTCATGCTGTCGACCACCTGTAGGTCTAGTCCTCTTGGACCCCTACGTCATCTGTCTACTGCCTACTGCAGAAGACTCTGCCGCATGCCGGCAAGTGGTGGGTCCTGTTGCTGGATAATGCTCAGTAAGGAAACTCTCCACTAAGAGGGCTCGCTCCAACACCCCAACCTGAGTTGGAATGTTGAGGGAGATCATTGAAGCCATGATCTCGTGCCTCAGTCCATGCTCGAAGGTCCGGGCCCATAAGAATGGGTCTCGTATCATATCTATGGAGTAGCGCGAGAGATCAGTAAACCTCACCGCATACTGGGCTACTGTCATGCTGCCCTACCGCAGCTGCAATAGCTCCTGAATGCGCACTGCACGGAGAGTGGCTGGGACGAACTTGGAGCGGAAGATGCTCTAAAAGTCCGTCCAAAGGAGAGATGTCTCGCCGTGCACCTGGTGCATCAACCTCCACCATCAACCCCCTACTGCGTGCAGGAGGCTCGCTGCGAGGATCACCATGAGGTCTGCTGGTGTCCTCACTAATCTGAAAACCCGTACAACTAACTCCAGCCAGTCCTCGGCGGCCTGAGGGTCCATCTCCCCACGGAACCTGGGCGGTCGTTGGCACTGGAACTCATGCAGTACACTAAGGTGACGTGCATCGTCAGCGGCTGGGGCTGGTAGCATCGGTGGCTCGGCAGGTATAGGTATCGTCGGTGCCTCAGCTATCAAAGGGCCATGTACTGAGTCCTCGACGCTCGGTGGGCTCTCGCCACACACATCGCTCGGAACCCTAGCTGGCTGCGGTCGTCGGGCCATCCTGAAAAGGAAACAAGTGCATCACGGTCAGAACTGTATATCTAGTGAGCTGACACAAGTAATCACAAAGAAAACTTGAAACACACATGCAATCAATGATTTCGTGCATTAAGTCGGAAATCGGAAGTCAGGGTCCTGGTATACGGATACGTCGGCCGCCGCACCAACACTGGACTCCCTGGACTGTTAACCACACCCAATACGCTAACCACTATTGCTTCACATAGAAGAAGGATCAGAGACTCCGGTAGAACCGACCAGCTCTGATACCAATTTGTCACGACCCGCCCTCGGGGCCCGTGCCGTGACTACCCCAAGCCCGACTTCTATAGGCCAGGGGCTGGCGGCTAGCACAAAGGCGTAAATCCCAACAAAAGGGAAGGCATTGCCTTTGAAAAGTAAACAAGCACCACAGAGTAAGAAAGCGGAAAAGTAAACAGTAAGTAAAAAATGTATCAAGCTGTGCTGAAAGTAAAAGGGTCCGGAAATAAAAGCCCAACAGTAAAGTACAACTGAAAGGGGAAAACAGAAACTGAAAGAAAAGCCACAGTGTCGAGCCATCCTCTGGAAGCCTCACCTGAAGGGTGGGTACAGATCGCCTCCACATCTCCTCGGTCCAGCTGTCCGCTCCGAGTATGTCCCGCCCAGTGGTCCACCTCGAGGTACCGTCCTGCTCTGCAAGCCTCCACCACGATCAGTGTTGTCCGACGTCTGCAACCAACACAATGAATTGCAGGCATATCCCACGCAGGGGTGAGTATAAGCTACTCAGTAGGGACCCCGAGACCCGAAGGTCTCCCTAAATCCATAAAAGATAAACCACAAGGAAAGATACAATCACGAAGTAACATCCGACACTGCTTAGGTATATGCCCATGCATATACCTAAGTCATCAATTCCAGTTCGGATCCAACATCCGAGCCCAAGCACAACCCAATCCACACAGGAAATCAAAACATATACCCACACAGGATAGCACAACATAATCCCCAAAGGAGAGTAAACAGTAAATCCACACAGGATAGTTCAACACAATCCACAAAGGAGAGTAAAAAGTAAATCCACATAGGATAGTTCAACACAATCCACAAAGATGAGTAAACAGTAGATCCACACAGGACATTTCAACACAATCCACAAATGAGAGTAACACAAAATTCTGCTCACACAGGTATACTTCTTCAAATGACGATATAGATGATCAGATGTAGCCACTGATTCATCTAAGGCATCAGACCTACAAAGGATCGGAAGGTACTAACCCCCCCCCCCACAATGACCCACATAGGATCGTTCATGAAGTTGGACCCAAAGCTATTGGAAAACTCCTTCTCCATCAAGTATTGTGGTTGTGCCTCTACAACCAAGCGCTCTTCTGTCGTGGGTCTGCCACTACAACCAAGCGCTCCCATGTGCCCCTACAACCAAGCGCACCTCTGTCGTGGGTCTACCGCTACAACCAAGCGCTCCCCTATGCCTCTACAACCAAGAACACCTCTGTCATGGGTCTGCCACTACAAACAAGTGCTCCCTTGTGCCGCTACAACCAAGTGCACCTCTGTCGTGGGTCTGCCGCTACAACCAAGCGCTCCCATGTGCCACTACAACCAAGCGCACCTATTTCGTGGGTCTGCCGCTACAACCAAGCGCTCCCCTGTGCCGCTAAAACCAAGCGCACCTCTGTCGTGGGTCTGCCGCTACAACCAAGTGCTCCCCACTGGGCCATCCGTAACACACCGAGTCATTCGATCAGAAGTCATCAAATCTCAACCGGCTCTAGGGTTCTGCACACAGCATTCTCGTTCCGGGAGGGTCCACACCACGAGCTAAAAAGTCGATGCATCAACTGACATGCAGTCCGGAGTTGATGTATCCCAAGGTGTACCGTAGTGGTCACTGCCGAAAACACGGAGGATTCCAGTACTGTTCACATCATCATCGCAGTCGAATCCACTGAGGATCTCTGCATAGTCGTCGTCGTCGAAGTCGCAGCCAGCACTAGGGTTCCCGCACACAGCAAGCTCGTTCGGGAGGGTCCGCTCCACGAGCCGAGAGGCAGATACATAAACTGACACAAAGTCCGAAGTTGATGTATCCAAAAGTTCCGTATCGCCAATAGGAACTCAACGTTGCAGACGGCGCGTCAATCGAACGCCCGGTCTGAGAGTTATTGGTTTTTTCGTCCTAGGGGCTCGGTTGGTTTTTAAGGAAAAACCCACCCGACCATACTCCACCTGCGTCCAAACCGAGGGCAGAGTGAGCCAAAATATCCGTCTCACTAGGAGGAATCCACCAAAGCTAACGGCACATCAATCAGGCGTTCGTAGCTCAAGATATGAGCGTTTCCGCTCCAAGGGCCCGGTTGGTTTCGTGTACGAACCAACCCGGCCGAACCCAAGTATATTGAAACCTTCAGTGTGATATACCAAAATGACCGCCTCAATCCAAGGATCGTGTTGCCACTGACGACGCATCGTTCGGAGACCTGTAGCTCAAGATACAGGCATTTGACCGAAAATGGTCCGTAGACGGGGTTCCGGGCCCGGGCCGACCCGACCCGACCCCCCCCCCCATGGGTTGGTCGAACCGGGTCGACCCGACCCTGTCCGATCCGTCCTGGATCTGCTCGGCCGAGCGCCATGGCCCAGCGGGGCGCTGCCCCCGCGGTCTGGAGATGTCGCGGCCCCGCGTGGGCCGTGCTGGAGAACCTCAGACGCGGCTTCTGTCGTGTCCCGTGCGGGCGAACCGGACCCGTGCGGCCGCGGGTCCGTTGGCCGCCTCCGGCCGCCGGCGCCGCCGCGCCGGTGAGCCCCGTCGCCGGAATCTTTCTCGGGCCACCGGAGTTGCTCCGGTGGTCCGTTTTCCTTCCCGTCTGCATCGTTGCTCCTCCCGGGACTCATTCTTCACTGCGGAACCATAAAACTTCTGTTGCGGCACGTTCCATCGTCGCCCGTCAAATCCGCACAACAAAGAAGAATGGATGAGGGTTGTTGGGCCATGTTCGTTTGGCCCAAACCCTCAGCGTTAGATATAAACAACGGGAGAAATATATTAAACACACGAAACAACAATTTTAATAAATTAAAATTGTTCATTTGCAACCGGTTCTTTAATTTTAAGGAAACGGTCATGGGAAAAGGGCATTGAAAAACATAATCCCTACCTCGCCATGTCATCGCACGCGTTTTTTGCGGAATTGATCATCGCAGATGGAGGGAATCGTCGCGTCATCGCGGAAGGGCTTCGCGTCGTCGCCGAATCCGGCGATGCATCAACGAACTCAACAGACCAAGAAACAACAGATTTAATTATAAATAATTAAATCTGTGTTTTGTTAAAAACCAAAAAAGAGATTTAAGGAATCACAAACACACACCTCAACGGAAGATCTAAGGATCTTGTCGTGGAGGAAGGAACATCGCCGACGAATGTCTCAGATGAAGCGTCGTCAAACACCGAGTGTGGCGGCGTTCTCCATCCTCGGGGCCCGTGTCGTGACTACCCCAAGCCCGCCTTCCATAGGCCAGGGGCTGGCGACTAGCACCAAAGGCGAAAATCCTGATAACTGGGAAGGCATTGCCTTTATAAAAGTAAACAAAACACCACAGAGTACAAGAGGATGCAAAACACTAAGTACAAAAGAAATTGCTGAAAAGTAAATGGGCTAGAATACAAAACCAACTGAAAGTGCAGCTACAACTGAATGAAAGTACAACATAAAAAGGCAAACAGCTGGAAGGACGGAAGTGGCTACTGGGTCATCCTCCTAGGATCCTACCGGAAGGGTAGGCACAGATATCCTCCTCCACGCTCTCATCCGTCAACCTCCTTCGTGTGTCGTCTCGTCGCGAAGTACACCTGCAGATACTGACTCGTCATGTGGTCCACCTCCGGGTACTATCCAGTCCTCGAACACTCGGCCTCCGTCAGTGCTGCCCATCGTCTGCAACCAACACCACGAGGTTTGGGCATAACCCGTGCAGGGGTGAGTATAACGATACTCAGTAGGGACCCCGAGACCTTCAAGGTCTCACTAAAAGAAACATGGATAACCACAAAGAAGATCTCTACAGATAACCTCTACTTAGGTATACGCCCATGCATATACCTAAGTCATCAAGTAACTCATCTCAATCATGAGGAAAACACAAAGATCATGAAATCAACGGATAACCACTACCCAGGTATATGCCCATACATATACCTAAGATATCAAGTCACCCATCTCAATCATGAGGTAAACACAAAGGTCATAAGTCTCAGCTCAAACCAGGATTTTCATTATCGAAACCGTAACTGCTGAAGAGCTCCGTCTCTGGTGTGTATAGTGGTCCTATCACGACTCCGAGGCTCTGCTCACTAACCTAAGACTTCTGAGGTACTCCTCCTGTCGAGTACCACGGGTCAGCCACCCAGACACAGTACTGCTTCCCATCGGGGTATATCACCCAAACAAAGTAGTGCACACCCCCAAGTAGCCTGCTGAGGTACTCTCCGGACGAGTACCACGAGACTGCACTGCCACACAGGTAGTGCTCCATCCACCATGGGTCTTCACCTCAGAAAGTAGTGCTCCATCCACTGGGCTAGTCGACTCACTCCAAGTCGAGTCGATCAAGCAGTCGTCAGGTCACAGCCAGCTACACGGTCTCCGTACTCCGCACGCTCGTCTCTGGGAGGGTCCGTTCCACGAGCTACAAGTCGATACTCCAAGTATCTCAAAGTCCCACAAAGAAGTATCTCAAAGGACTGCCTCGTCATAGGGGTCTCAACGCAATAGACGGCGCGTCAATCGGACGCCCGGTCTTTGAGTTATTAGCCTTTCCGTCCCCGGGGCCCGGTTGGTTTCGTGAGCAAACCAAATCCGGCCGTATCTCAACTGTACCCCAAACTCTCATAGGATATACTCATAGGGACCATTTCTCAACGTGATCACCAAAGCCGCTGATGGTTCGTCAAATAGACGTCTGGTATGAAAGATATGAATTTTTCCGTTCCAGGGGCCCGGTTGGATTTTAGGTACAATCCAACCCGGCCAAACTCCAACTGCATCAAATTCTTCACTGGTCTATGCTCGGCCCATTGATCAGTTATCATTTTTTCGATATTCCACGAATATGGGGGTCTGATCAAGCTCGGTACCTCTGGGAAATGGTGAACTATGATCAAGAGGATATAACTAATGATGAATGAAATGAATAACATGTTGCAGTGTGAATGAATTTTTTTTACGGATTGATGCCAGACATCCTTGGTTAGTTGATCAAGAACCGAGATCCTATTGTTAGAAAACAATTGACAAAAATTAATTACTATACATTGGAATATGAAAAATTACGAAAATGGGTTCATATCAATAAACATAGTTTGATCTTCTATACAATTAAAAAAAATGGTGTAAACTACAAAAATAATGAATCTTACCTCAATTTTGGAACATTTGTTTCTAAATAATATTCTAGTGGAATTATTGGATGAATATAATGTATTCTTTTTTATTCAACTTTCCACGATCAAGGGATTGGTCGTCAATCACAAAAAAGAGTTTCCAAATGAGGCGGGATATGTTCTACTGTAAATCAATAAAAATATGATCAAACCCTAGTAATTCCACTCTAGTTATATATTTGTAACATATTTATATATGTCAACTAATTGAATTAATTAATTGATTAATTGATTAATTAAACCACAAAATAGTACATCAAATGTGAGATGGGTCTGAACATCCTACACTGACTCATTTTATGTTGTACCTAGTGTAAAAACCACATCTTGTAATGAATTGTTGTATAATATTTTCATTCTGATCAACCATTTAGGTATTATATCATTTTATTTTTTATAATTTTTTATGCAATATAAAATATATTTAAAAAATTTATTAAATTAATTATGGGCACACCGGTCCTCATAATTTTCATTATCTCATCCCCTAGCTCAAAAAATATGTTTGGAAATAGTTTGAAGTCTTATAAGTGGAAAACATGTCCCTATATCATTCTTTTTGTATTTTCATTGCCAAAAATAAAAACTTGGATAACCACTTGGGATACTATTCCCACACATGGATCTCCTCCTCCAAAGAACTCTCTTACACATTTACGTGCTTCCACAAAATGTGACACAAAGGGGTGACATGTCCACAGAGGTTCTTCTCTTTCTAATCCACATTTTTCACTATGTAATCCACATATGTGGATCCATCCTCAATTTTTAGCTCACCCACATTGACAATAAGTGTAGGTTCTCGCAATTATCTCTATATATGTTACATACAAGAAGATGTTGTGCACCCACTCCATCTATAGTGGTAGGGAGAAGAAGTACGAAAACCTCACCAACACTCTTTATGATTTTGAATATCCCGATAAACCTGTGGGATAGATTTCCACCTCTAGTAAACCATTGAATTACTCGTCATATGGATACTGGAATGCAAATGTGGTCTTCCTAATCAAACTACATGGCTTATGATGGATATCTATGTAGGATTTTTTTTCTACTATTGGCCATTCTCATCCACCCATTGATGACCCGCACATTCTCCATAATTGACTACACCAAATATGGGCCCACAAGAGACACTCACATGTCTCTACCTAACATAACTATAGTCTACAGGTTCATTTGTACATGTCATCAAAATTTTTTCGTAGCAATTTTAGAGTACTGTATTTCGTTATATGAAAATTCTACCAAATTGAAGGAGATCCTACAAGATCTGGCTAAAGTCTAACATAAAATCCCTCATCATATCATCTAACACCTAGATTGTTTTTTTGGTCCTCTAATTAGTATGATGGTGAAAATATGTAATCATCTATAAATGGGCCCAATTTCTACATGTAGGCATCTCTACAATCATTACATAAATTGAATATCATCATCAAATACAGTCATCGATAGTACTCTATGAAGGTGGATGATCTCCCAGAATTAAATCATCTGGAAACTCTCCACTAAACATTGTTCCCTATTGGAATGGAAAATCTTCTACTTCGTGAGTCATTCAACTATCACCCATATAGAGTTATGGCTCTTCATTGTGGGTGGAATCCTTATGATTATGTCCATGAATATGCTATCCCATTTTCACTACGGTATCTCAAGGGGATGTAACCAACCTACTAGAACATGGTTCTCTACATTACCATGCTGATATGAGACACAAAATGTGAAGTAATAAGAATCCTTTTGAACCAATGCGGGTAAAAACTACATATAAAGGAATATTCACATCTTCCAAATTCCATGATATACATCTATGTGATAATGTTTGAACCGCCACATCACCACATCCTACATGACTAGAAAAACTATTCTCCCCTAGAACATGATTTTGAGATTCCCTCTTTCATTATATCTAATTATATCATAACCTATGGATATCAATTTATGTAGAACATGTAGTATATTTATCCCAGATGGGACTCTCTCCCACACTCAAGGAAAGAAGGAGTTAACGCGATCAACTAAAGTTTAAATACAACCTCTAACTCAAATAGGGCCAGCTAAAGAGAAGGTAACTACTCTGAAGTATCAATTACTCAGTGGGAATGAGGCCATCCTTCTAAGGGAATATTCTAAAATTGTTCCCTTTCACATGGTATATACTATCTCAATGTCATTGTCTTGTAGACAATTCAACTAAAGTCACTAAATTAGGTTTAGGTTTATTTTTGTAAAGAAATCCTTGAGGATATAGTGGTCTATGTAATCAAAAAAGTGTTTTATAGAATTTAGTTCCACCACATCATCAAGGAGAATACTATCACTGCCATCTCTTGGTGCCGAGTCACATAGAAATACTATTGGGGTATCAACATTTAGGACCATTATTTGATAATATCCTACCACTGCATCAACACACAATGAATCCCATCTCTATAGGGATTAGAAACCTCTATGAGCTCAACCCCTTCCAATAGTTGTATAAATATTTGAGAGATCATCATCCTCTACCTCAACTACTCCAAGGCCCTCTAGAATATATAAGGGTTTGTAAACTGCTACCCTAACTGTGTTAGTGTGGTTAAAGGTTATATGATTCTGGAGAATTCCTCCATAATCCTCTGGTAGTACCCCTCCAAAATTAATGATTATTCTCTCATCTGATACATTCTTCGGTGGAAACCAAGAAAGAACTGCATCAACCATTGGGGGATCCACAACTAAAACATGTCAGAGATGAAATTACTTATAACATAAAACTCATGTATCCAGAACTTGGACATTAAAAGATTTCTATAATGATATATCTTTAAAATAAAATTAAAAATTGTACTCATGTGCTCTATATGGTCCTCATCTATGTTAAAGTATACAAATATGTCATCAATTTAGACAATAAAAAACAGTCCATGTATGGCTGGAAGACATATCTCATCAAATCCACAAAAAATGGGGGAATTTTCAACAAAAATTGAATCACTCAGAACTCATTGTGTATGTCATGACATTATAAACAATCATTTGGAAGATCATCATCTAAACCCTCAACTGGTGGTAGTTAGACCCGAGGTAGATCTTCGGGCCCCATATCATGCCTCCCAACAAGTTAAAGAATATTACATTCCTATGAAAGGGTTAATTTTCATTCATCATAGACTGGTTCATTTTAAGAAAATACAAACTATGTCATAAACTCTCAATCTCATTTTCCACGATCATCACAAGATCTTCCCATGGGGATACACTATGCTTCATGAAACATTTCTATTAATGGTTTTCCAAACAATATTTTTAACTACAAAATCCTGGTATGTGACATCGAATATTCCACAGAAGATATATAGGTAGTCCCATGGGGAAATTCATGGTAATAATTTTTAATGACTGGGATCCATTACATATAGGCACCCACCATCACCCTTCCTTAGTATATCCTGGAAAACACATTAATCCAATCTGAGTTTTAGCAATAGGGGTACTACACATCATGTAATAGTTAAAAGAAATTCATAATAAGAGAGTTTTGACTCATCATGTATCTATGTAACTAGGCTCCACTAGAACCTATCTACTTCATGGATATGTTTGGATTCCATTTCCTCGACCTAATTGTCAGGTACTGAATAATACAGAACATATGAGCCACCCCCTCTAGAAAATCTTCTACTATCACGTGATGTGTATCACTATAGAACCTCAGTGGTATCTGAAACTGGAACGTGTTGAGTGTGATATGCCACTACAAGTCCTCATCTAGTTCTGATAGAAATATTTGGTGGTCGATGGGTGGATGATCTACTATATACTGACCAAGAAGAATGGGGTCATTCGATGGACCCTAATGTGAGACCTCGTCGATCATATTGTAGTCATTGTTAACCAGATATCATACCATGGAAAACATTCATTATGATGGAATCTTGAATGATATCAAAGTGTAATGTAGTCATATGAGCATGAAAATATATAACAAAAATTTAGAGCTAGTTCAAAATGGATTTCAAATAATCAATTCAATATGATTAATGTACCATTGATCCATAAAAACTAATATCTCGGAATGATAAATCTTCAAGATGGTATTCAAGGTCATGGTGAATAGATATGTTAGCCTCCCACACCACCACTGGAATCCATGGCTCAAGATCTACAATGAAGGCACAATGAAATTTTTTCTATAAACCCAAAAAATCCAATTAGTGGGATATTTTTGAATAATATTTAAATGAATGAAAATTATATCATATCAATCTATCATGACCCCACCACGATGTGATTTGAGATGCAACTATCCCAATCCCTCCTGCATAGGCTAGGTGGTGGAGACATATCATGAAGGAATAACTAACACAGATAGGCCTTTTCCTATGTACCTGCATGCACTCCCAAAGAAAATTCAATGTAAAAATATTCTTTGAATGACATAATGGATGAATTACTACAATAAATTATCCAAACATGAATAGACCTCTACATAATATAGAATTATAATTTTGTAAACTGAAAATAGATGGGGAAAATACAATCCCAACAAAAAATGTTTCCCATCCTATAAAAATGTAAAACAACCAAGAGAGACCTGCTTCGGAGTCCCATGCTATGAAAAACACACATGGTCCATGAACCTATAAAATATAACCTTCTACGATGTCAAAATGTTGCTATATACAATCTCTAGTGGACACAAAACCTGTGGTTGAATCCCATGTAGGGGTCAGTATATACATACCATGTAGAATGCCGGAAAAGGGTGAAGGGGTAGTAGTAAGAGATACAATTTCATACGGGTGTAGTAAATTGAAAAATGTATTGTAAAAGAGTACATATAAACCCAAAAATAGTTAAATAATATCATCAATGCACCGAGAGATTGATATAGTGAGATAATGAACATATAATCAAGTTTAAGTATCATATACTATGATATTTGAATCATTCCACCAATACATGATAAAAACATAAATCATGTGGAATATTGCACACATATTGACCTTTTTTGTATGGGGAGTATGCAAATACAAAGGGTTAATGGTTATTAAAGAATACATATATTCATAGTAAAATAATTCCAAATGAGGGAGTAAGGTGATATCTATCTCAATGTCCTACCTAAGAAAAAGAGTGGCTAATAGTTCAAAAAGTATTCATCAAAAGGTCATGTCATATCACATATCTTCCCTAAACAGAGACCATTAAAATACATGATAACCACACATTGATTCTATCCACTTTTGGTGATATTTATTCACCCACATGGTTTTATGTCACTTAAAAAAACACATCTACGGGGGGGATTTGACTCATTTTCATGGGTACAAAGGTATCTCAAATCAAATATCTTCAGTAATCCTATTTTTCATGGGGCCAAAATTTCTATAAGAAGACCCGTATCCCTAGTATTATAGGAGGGTCCTACTCTACGAGTCACTACGGAACACTACTTCCTAGCCCTGTTGGAGTGTAAAACTTGAGAAATTCATTAGGGTAAATCCACTTCTCAGCCTCTCTATTTGATAATGATTAGAAGAAATCCATTAGGGAACTATGATACATAACCACGACAGATGGTAAAACTTGGAAGAAGTCCTTTGTGAACTCCACTACCCATACCAGTTGGGGGGAAAGCACAGATCCGTCCATGAAGAACTCCACTGCTCTGCCCTATTGGAGGGTAATATCGAAAAGGGGATCCTCGTTGAACTCCACTTCCCAACCGTACATGGGTGTAACACACATAATTTGGATCCTTGTGGGACTACAAAACCCATACATACTAAAGGGGAATTACCGGAAAACCCTATTGAGAAAGTATGATCACTTCCCTCACCAGAGTCAACTTCTAAGGTTTCATTCCAAGTACACTTTACATCATATCTTTTAAGCCACAACAGATGGAACCATTAAAAAATATGTGAAAAAACACAAAATAGGATACTAAGAAGTCTAAATAATAGTTCAAATAAATGATTAATTGGCATTCTATGATCACTCAAAAATAGGTACCTGACATGTTAGAGACCCACATGTTGTATTGTCCCAACCTGTGTCCTAGAATTGTTTTCCCCACCACATGGATTTCATGATATTTAGTACTATGTTTAATGAATTGGTACTACAAGACATTTTTTAGCCAAAATCCTAGCAGAAAAAAGAGACTCATCATCGGTCCTCAGTGTAATAATTCCATTTCAAGAATATACCACTTTAAACATCCCCAAATGGACAATTGGATCCCACCACAATTATCCTCATAAATAAATTTATCAAGACAGACTATTAACATTAATTAATCAGATACACGTTGAAAATTTCACATTTCAACACATTACATGCAGATGACGTCTCAGGGGCTCAATCCATGAGACCAAATTAACAGATCGATATTGGTCGTGAAATTTACAATTTTATTTCCGGGTCTCAATGTCACATGTGGTTCATCATTCATATATCATGTGAGGGAGGTATTTTGAATAAAATATTCCATAATAATAATAATTTTATAATTACTAGGTTCCTCATTGGCCTGATGCACAAGTCTAAAAAAGGTATCCAACAATAATCATAGTATGACCTTCTCAAGTTCCATGATCAAATTGTTGCTAACAATTATTCAAATGGACTCTTCATTTAAATGATATAACTGATATAAGATTGTCTAACAACGATTCTTATCTCAAGTATCATATCATATATCTTTTATCTTATATCTCATATCTAATAACTCATATTTTATATCTTGAATCTTATATCTCATATCTCTTGTCCCATATCTCATATATTTTTTCTTATATCATATATATAATATTTCATATATTGTATATAATTTCATATATCTTATATGTGATAGATCATATATCATGACTTATATCCACTATCATGTATCTTGTATCATACATCTAATATCCACTATCATTTATCTTATATTATACATCTCATATCTTTTATATTATATCTCAGTAAGTTAAAACTAATCAATTAAAAATTATTTTGTTTTATGAAATTAATGCCATATAAATTTTAGCAAATTTTTTATTAAATTATAATAATTTATTTAAGTTAAATAATGTTTTATTAAAACATTATTTTTATCATTATTGAATGTTAATACCCATGGTGTTGAACACATCTGACCTCCCCATCGAAGATTAGATCTCTACTATAGTCATAGTCAAGCCGATTATCCTCCGCCAAGTGATTATGCTTGAAACAGATCCTACATAAATGCATTCTTCCTAGGTATATACATGTTTCATCGATACATTAACATTTCATTGATCATCCATAGATCTGGGTATAGAATCCTATTTGTTTTACTAGTGGTTTTCTAAGATAAATGGTGTTTTATTCAATTATTGGATGAGTCTTTTTAAAATCCATCTATAAAATTGTAATTTTGAGAGTCGTAGAACTCAAATGTGATATTTTTTGACATAGGTACTGACCTGTGGAGTTTCTTGGGTATTCTATGAAGTTTAACAACCATCGGACATAAAAAACATGTTTTAATGGGGGTAATCACATGGAATATAATTTCTAAAAAATTTGGTGGGTCACAGAGGAATATCATTTGATGTTATGCTGTTGGAGAGATGTTGTCACATTGGATGTGTATGGTTCATCAAAATACATGTCTAGAAAACATAGCTAGTGGAAAATGTATTACCTCAACACTGTTTACTGCACATATGTCGTACGATGTCCAAACTGTGTGACTAGGCCTTGTGATGTGTCTATGTGTCATGTCTATGTCACATAGTTGGGGAATCATTTTCAAAACCGAAAAAACCAAAACCATGTTTGATGCCCTATTTTATGATTTGAATTATATTAATTAAAATTAAAAATAACAACACATAATACTATATCTTTTATACCCATCTTATTTCATGAAAAATATCATGGGGGTGATATCGTTTGAGCCTCATGTGATGCACCACCAGGATCCCTCTCCGGTTTTAAATTATATCAAATTGTGTACATGATTTCTATATGATTCGTAAACCTGATCCCCTTCGACAACTCTCTAATTGAATTCTGTATGATTTTAGGCCTTCATTATCTTTACCATTTCTTATGAAACCCTATGTTTTTGTTGACCTAGAATTTTATTCTTTATTAGAGGTTCGGGAATGCAACAGGATCCCTGGGTCGGGTTCATGTGAATTCTAACATCCTCCACCAAAGGAAAAGTGGATTTCTTCATTTAGTCTAAACTTTTTCACTTATATGTGAGGTTTTCTTTTTCTATTATTTTTCAAACTCTTTTATTTGGGGTCATAATGTGTTTTGAGTCTCTATAATTGTCACTATAATGATTTTGTCATTTTTTATAGATCACGCTAACATAAATAGGTATATATATATATTCCAAGTTTTTTCCATCATGGTTAGTGTATTATGTGAGTTTTATTAAATTATATAAATATTTATATGTATAAGAAAGTATGTGCATGCTAGTTCATGATAGTTTCAAGTAGATTACCCCATATCTGAAAGGTACTATGTGTCAGCCTGGACATCTTCTTGATGTAGGGTACCTAACCATTACATATAATATATTAATGAATTAGTTTCCTTCTTAATTAATCATTAATAATATTTTTTAAAATTTTAGAATAAACAGATATATTGGGATAATTGATTTGTTTGAGAAAGAGAGTCATTATTTGTTAATAACCCCCGCCAATAGAGCTGCTCTACCATCTAATGAAAAAACTGTTGATTAGAAATTTAATGAACCATTGGATTTGTAAATTGGATTTTGAAAAATCTAGATAATAGTGTGTGACATAATTCCAGATTAAGAGATGACCTCTAGTGGAATTTCGAAATGGATTTTCCTTTATAGATGTTTATTCAGACGTTGCACCTTTTAACCGCACTCTTACCCTAGGGGTGTCTTCTCATTCATTCCTATATTTATGAACCCAAATTTTAATATGATGGAAATTACGATGATATGTTAGAATAGATTTAATCCCTTGGATTGTGATTCCCTTGATGTAATGGCTAATATGAACATGAAATTCATGAATGGTTATTTAAAAAAAGTTTATATTGATGAATGGGTGGGTATACACATGTCATATTAATAAATGTAAATTGTAATAAAATGGTCAGTATACCATTGTGATATGTTTGAATGATATTTAATATGAATTATGCTTACTGAGTGGGTATATTCATTAAATTACTTGAATGGGAAATTGATAAATGAATGGGTATACACATAGGGTGTGTTTAAATATGAATATCCAATAATGAGAGGCTTTTCTTGTTGGTTGTCATTAGATATTTGATTCTGTATTAGAATACATGATTGGGTATAATCATGAGATTTAATTGGATACAAATTTGGATAAATGATAGGGTATATTCACTTTTTTAATTGATTGTTAATGGTTGCATAAGAGTAGGTATACTCATAAATTACTGAATGTTAAATAATATGAGATGGATAATGAATTTATAGATGCCATAGATGGAACTCCATGGATCATGTAAAGGTTAAAATAATCCTTTTAATGAGTATTACTCATGGTTAATGATTTATTAGGATTCCTTAGGTATTTCAACCCCGTCGATCTAACTTTCATTGACTCACATAGGACATGTATGGTATAACATTATCATAGTAATCCAACAAGTGACTCATTGAGTTTCTATTTAGATTCATCTTGTACTTAATGAATATTCAATGGTATCATAGATCTTTTATGTGTATTTTCATTCTCCAAATCATGTAAATACTACACATCCGTGAGGTATATGGTAAATTCAGATATAAATATTTTCGATGGAAAAATGTGACATGTGTAATATCACGGCTGAGCTGCGAGGGATCTAACTCTTATAGATAAAAAACTACATTGATGGATATATAATTTTGTGTTATTACATGTTTGGATGAATGAAAATTGCATGATGTTTATTTGTGAAATATTTGATGCATCCCTTTTTATGAGCTTAACTATCTTGTATAGGGAGCATCGATGGGAAATTGTTAATATTAGTGGTTTATCTTATTTACATCCCAGGGGAAAGTTGAATTTCATTTACAACATAATATTTTACCCAAAAAAGTACATGATTTATATATAGCACTTATTTTATTGGGTAACCCATTGTTTGTGCGGACCTACTGAAATTTTATCTCATGCCCTGCACGAGTAACATTGGTTTCCAAGTAAAAAATATTCTTTGTAGGGCTATAAACCATTTATTGTTCTATTTTTTTTCTTCTTAATGATTTAGGGGAACATTTCTAAGATGGATATTAGAATTATATGTAGATTTCCTTTTTTAGTTATTTTCTATTTACATGCATGTATTTATTGAATTCTAAAGCATGTTGCATGTTACATTTATAGCTTATCTATCAACATACATCCCTGATTTTTATAAACTGTCTTGCGCCTAATTATATATTCATTTGATCTTATGTTTTTCTTTTGCTTCTTTTTTATTATGTTATAGTACATATATTGTTTCATTCCATTTAATGTTTGTTTTCCACAATGCACTAGGTTAATGAATGTAAACCCCCCCCCCCCCATTAAACTAACATGACATCCTCCACTATAGTTAGTGGCCTTCGGAATATGGGGAGACACCCATGTGGCCTTGTTGTTACCGGTGCGGCAACTTGTTTAGTGGTTAGTCAGACCGGGACATCAAAATGTAGTATCAGAATCTATTTTTCCTTTTTCGTACCATTTGGGGTTGGTATAAAGATGTCTAGAAACTAGTCAATGCTTTGTAGATAGCCACCATTTGAATTGATCACCCCATATATAAAAAATAACCAATAGTCCAGAGTTGGTAATTTTTGTTCATGTTGTTTGATGTTATGTCGAATATTTTTTCAACTTGGGTGACTGGTTTATTCTCCCCTACTGATTTATTTATGGCTTCCTGAAGGTTTGGTGTAGAGTAGATTCGAAAAGATAAAGGGTTGGTGTAGAGTAGCTTCGAAAAGTTTTCGGATTATGGCTCACCTATCCGATCTCAATGGGATCCACCCGGTCTTGGACCACCAATGTCTCTATTAAAGTGTTGTTCTTCTTAACAATACACGACACATGGGGGTGAAGCCTAAGGATGCGTGATTAAAACAACACTCAGTCGGGACCCCAACCCACAATGAACTGACCATAATGAAAACACCACCAAGAAGTTACAGTCATCTCAACACATGTATATATCATTAAAACGTATTACTGGAACATCCATGTATACTCATAAATGATTCCAAGGTGAAAATTATTCTCTAATAAATTCCATATAGTTCCATATGTAGCATGCACAATTCTAGGAGGTCCCAATCCCCGAGCTCTCTGTGGGTGACCACACAGAGAAAGTCTACCGAAAGTATCTGAGAGAACATATGGTTTCAATACGTGATGCTATTTTCTTAAGATGTCTGGTCTCACAAAATAGAAGAGTCTCGACGTCACAAACTATCTTTTTTCAAGTAATCCTGCTCAAGTCATGCTCGTCTCAAGAGGAATCTCTCCATGAACCACCAATTCATCAGATATATTCATTAAGAGGTCACACATCATTGGGAGCCACCTAAAGGGAAAAAACAGAGAACTACCTGATGTACTATAGTTCAGTTGTAATGATGAACATATTCTACTTTTGAGGGCTCATCCCTGATGAGTCACTGATGTCCTTCGTGTCACTGAGGTCTGCTTGTCTGCAGTGCCACTGAGGTCTACTTGTCTGTCATACCACTGAGGTACACATAGCTACTGGTCCAGTGAGGTCCACTCATCTGTCGGGCCACTGAGGTTCGCTTAGCTATAGGTCCACTGAGGACGGCTTGTCTGCTGAGCCATTGAGTTCATCTCAGCTACCGGGCCACTGATGTCTACTTGTCCAAAATGATAAAACAGATTGGAAATATAAGACCACCATTGAGTTAGTAATGAGATTTTTTCTTTATGCATGACATAACCTGGACAGGCACGAGTTGATGGAAAAAGTAATTTTTGGGGATTTTATAAATAATTGTAAAGGATGAAAAAAGAATAAGATTTTGGAGTTTATTTTATTCAAGTTCGTGGTTCATGCGGTGTGGAAGTGAAAAAAATGGGGCTCAATGGCATGATGTAAGAGTTCAGAAGGGGGATTTCGGTGTTGTGTGATGGCTTCGGGATGAACGGACAGCTCGACCGTTGGAAGGCGCAGGGGTAGAGGGGCGATGTGAAGATTGCGCAATGGCTTCGGTGCAGAAGGGGTCTTTCCAGGTGGGGGAGTGTAGTACAATGGATGTTTGTCCTGGGTTATGTTGTGGCAGAGAAGAGGGATAACGCGACTCTCCACCGCGATTGTGGTTGGAAAAGGTATGATGCAAGCGGCATGAAGATGGGGATCTCGCACCGTAATGATGAAGTCATGAAATGCGCCAGTTTTGAGTGTTATTTATCGTTTGAGGAATTACAAAGGAGTTATAGTGCGAAGGGATTGGAGAGACGGTGGCACTGTGACATTGAAGTAGTCAAAGGATTGAGGGAAAAAGTAGTCCATGTTCACAGTGAGATAGTGAAGAGGTGAAGTGGTGAGTGGGGGAACCGGTGACAGTGGGACGTTCCAATGCTCTTGAAATGTTGAGAACGGCTGTTGTGAGACTACATGGAGGCACACTGATAGCTTGAAAATGGCACCATTACACCTACAATAGATATTTAATTTAATTAAACCATTAATCAAACAAAAATAGGATTTAAAATTAACAAATTAAATTAAAATTAATAATTTTAAAAATGAAATAGATATGATAAAATTAATTATACTTTATTAAAAAGAATGATTTTTTTCCTTTTAAAAATTTAAAAAAATAAATTTAAAACATCCTAAATGTGTTTTAATTCAAATTATTAATTTAATTAACCGATTAGTAAATCATATAATTATGTAAATAATTTATTAAAGAATAAATATACTAATTGAATTAAATTGTTATGTGAAAATTAGTTATTTTATTAAAAAATAAAAACTTGCTTGTGTTATTTATTTATGAAATAAAGAATAATGAATTAATTAATTTAATTAATGAATTAAAAATTATTGAAAACTAATAACATAATGAATTAATTAGAGAGTTCTCATATGAAACACATTCCCTTAGGAAGTATTCATTGGTATCAGAATGCTTCCACATATCTATCCTATCTATAAGTGATGAAGTTAGTACCAATTAATAGATGATAAGATCTACATGTTCTTCATAAAATTTCATTGAATTTCATAATGAATAATTATCCGCATAAATGAATTAATATCCTCCTAAAATAATTATTTGAGGGATTTTCCACAGAGTATCAGTTCTTACATTTCCTTTATCTAGTGTACACGGATGCTGAATGTCAAAGGACTGAATGCATTCAA
Organism: Viscum album; assembly: GCA_963277665.1. Classification (NCBI taxonomy): domain Eukaryota; kingdom Viridiplantae; phylum Streptophyta; class Magnoliopsida; order Santalales; family Viscaceae; genus Viscum; species Viscum album. The sequence continues at coordinate 1,685,432,567 of OY728163.1, read as the reverse complement.
TCCAACCTCACTGTTTGAGGTTGAAATCATCATATAATGGCATATATTTGTGGATTATATCAATAGTGTATACAATTGACCAATACTGTAAAAAAAATAATGATTTCATCAATATATTTACGGAAAAACAATTGTGAGCTTGTGGTCATACCAATATTAATTACAATAATGAGGTCTCAACTAATGAGACTCATATGTTAAAACCCAATTAAATTTAAAAAAACATCCCCTCCATATCAATACCTGATGAATCATAACCAACATTGTATCTTATTATAATATATAGTAATATCAAGGACAACATATATTTTATCCTCCCCTTCTACTAATGAAATCCATCCCATAGAATTCAATAAAAATAAACATTACACCCTTCTTGGTATATAATGTATGCTATGGGGGAATGTAATATATGTTTTTAATGAAAATATAACAGTAACTACAAATCCCAATGAAACATCGTATATTAATGATGTTATTGGGATGATACCAACACACTAGGGCTCTCACCTTCTCTAGATACATAGACAACCTTGATTCTGATATAATGTGACTGAGGAAGTAAAATTTATCAATACCTACGTGTTATTTTGTGATATTTTCATGAAACATCAATATCAAAATTTATTAATAATTATATAAAATTTATTGCACATTTTCATGTTGATTTTAATGTAAAATATGATATTTTCTCTGAAAACTACCATAAGGGATTCCATGTACTGGTGAAAAACATGATCAATCATATTTATAAATATATCTCGTATGATTTTCAGACTGAACGACATTACATGGTATTCATATATGAAATATATTACTCTAATATATATATATGTTATCCCCAGGTGAATAAATCAAAAATAGAGATAATCCCAAACTAAAATGAATAATTGATTTCAAAATGGATCCATAGAGTTAATCAAAGAGATCATTTTTATGTTGATGTGGTATCATTTTGAATCTGAGTGTATAATTAACCATCTGTAATCCATGAATATCTTGAAGTTACCCTCAACAATCTTAGATATGGATTGGGGACCACCAAGACATATTTATGGGTTGTATAAATCATTTTTTATCTAGGTCAACTAACATCCTCATGAGTTAATGAAGGCCAATATTAGTTATCTTTTATAGAGGAATATATTCTACTTGTGCTCCTATAACAAACTCTATAGTGTACTCTACCTCTATCATAGGAGGTAGCCAAATAAATTATCGGGAAAAACATCCCTGAATTGTTACACCACAAGTGGAAAGAAATATATTCATACTCTGGGATCATCAAAAAATGATTATAAATCTTGGATAAAATACCACCCATCCTCTAATTTATAGAACCATCTTGACATCTTTGGATATAACTTTATCACATATAATTGTAGTAACCACTCTCATGTGATTAGAAGGACAACCTATAGAGATAACAATCAATATGGGTGAGAATATTAACAAACTAGACTATCCCAAGATTGATTTCAATGCCATTGATATCATCCAAAAAGGTCCAATAAAAAACTGAAAGAACCAATTTTCTAGGGATATTCTTTGAATTGGTTTAAAATCTCTCATCATACATAAAAATTTACTAATAGATATTAATTATAAAATGTAATCAATGATTATCTCGTGAATGTATTTGATAGAAACATACATAAATTACTGCGATATTCCCCAATTATAATAATAAAATAATAATGTAAAGTATTATAAAATAGTAACCAATTATATAGGTTTCTGCACCGTCTTCTCCTTATTTTTATTCTTTACATCATCTATCATGCATAATCTATATCCTTGAGTAAAAACCTAAACTCCTAGATAATGTTTGTTCTTCTGACACTACACATCAAATGTTTTTCATCGGAAACAACATCCACCTACTCAACATACAGTGTTGGGGGTCCCATGAATCCTACATGACCTGGAGATACATATCCCAATTATTAATGATGACATGGTGTTGATTATGTCCTATAAAAAAATTGATGGAATAGTTAATCAATAACCATTAGTAGTTCCTCATTTTTCAGTGGTCTCAAAAATCAATTGGGTCTTTATCACTATAATGATTCATTTGGACTTTATATACACACTAATGGAAATGCATATAACTACCAGTACAGATAATATGTTTCTATTTATATAATGTGAATCTTCAGGGTGATGCATCATTTCCTTAGTTGAATCACATCCCAACCATGATGCAAAACTACCATTCACAATGGCATCATCTTTTATTAAGTTCTACTTACAAATAATGTCCTAATTTAGAACATATATAATGGTATAGATTTATAAGAAATTGACTTGAGACAAGATAGAATACCTATGATCATCCATAACATGTCAATCTACATATATACTATCACAAAAAATGTTACGTAAAAATTATTTGAGGTCAAAAAACAACATGAACAGTCAACTACTAAAATAGATCGGAACTATAGGTGAAATTACTATCTAACTCAATCAGTTATAAATATATTTGGAATGAAATAGTAATTAGAGCTAGAACATTAATCTCTCCATACCATTCTCCTATCCTAATACTTCTGGTTTTGATCATACCACCAACACATGGATGAACTATGAACCATGTAAGAAGTTATATTGAACCTTCTTATAGAGGAATCAATAGATTATCAATGACATATAGAATATCCTTTTTATAATACATAAAAAAATAGGGACCACTATAACCAAATAGTAAAGGTGGGTGCTGCTGTAGAAGCTCTCATGATGACTCGGATGTGGTAAGTGGAGATTGTGGAGCACCCTTAATATGATTCAATAAGATAAAAAAATATCTCAATTAATAGCCATATTTTGTAGTTCAGGTATATCATTAAGTTCTATAGAGGTTTTAAAAGTTTTAATACATACAGGATTGATCACACAACTACAAAATCATGGCCATCGTGATATTCATAAAATTTACCCCAATGTTGTTGTGGAGGCATATATCAACAATAAAAATCACATTCCCTAAAGTAAACAAAAAGAAAAAAGTACCATTACATTGAAAAATAAGTCTTTCATAATGGATAATTTACCATGATTCACTAAATAAAATAACCAAATATAAAATTTGGGAAATGGTAATAATGATATTTTTCTACTATAGATGTTTCATTATGTAGATTTTTAATTACATAGAAAGAACCCTTTAAGATGTACTTTTCACGTGAATTTAAAAGAAACAATAACAGTAAAATTTAGGAATTTAAATGTTTTTGGAACAAAATTTTATTGTTTAGTATGATATACTATCATTTACATGTTAGAAATATATATGATTTATAATTTAAAATTTTATTTCAATGTAACTATACTAAAAAAAAATTTACATCTAGTGTCAGGATGTAAGTATCATTATATAATGATTTGATACGTCATATCACAATTAATAATTTGTAGAGGAACATGATTTATAATTCATAATTTAAATCCAATTAATAGAATCTAAATAAATTTTCCATAGATTTAATCAGAGTTACAATGATCAAACATGTGATAATTGTCTTGTTAAGGATCCACCATAATGTTATGTGGGAAAAATATTATTAGTTTGATGGAGAAATATTAAAAAAAATTATCCCCCCCCCCAATTTCATGCAGGAAACAATAGTGATATTATAATTATATAATTCAAGGAATATATAAAAAGAGACATGAAATGTACATTATGAAATAAACTCGAATAAAAAAAACCTTACATATAAATATCGGGTACCTATAATGATGAATGAGAATTGATTCCATTCGATGTTGGGAAAAGTGTAAAAATCCATTATCATAACAAACATTAAAATAATTTGTGTCACAATACATTAAATGTAATTATTATTTAATAAGACAAAAAAATTAACACATTCCCCCCTGGGAACATGTACCATCTCTATATGTGGGTCATCTAATCATAGGATCTTATTTATTACCAAATTGTAAAATGTCATTGTCTATTGTTAGCTACAACCAAAATTAAATGTCAAAAGATAAAAGGGATCCTATGTTATAACATTGTGACGTCCCAGATCTAGTTCACCCCTATGTATCCAATCTCTATTGGTCACTTGGCCTCAAGGACACATCCAAAAACACTAGAGGATACTGACTAAAATGGAGTGTCTAGGATTATTTGTTTAGGATACATTATTCTGATTATCAAAGTGGATCACATCAATGATTAATTTTAAATGTAGAATAAGAATTTAAATGAAACAATTGATGTTAAAAATCCATATGATAATAATATATAATCAACAATAAATAGTGTTATAGACAATAGATAATGTCATGATGCTAGACTAGAAAATGGTATAAGTTAAATAGGGAAGATGGAATAAAAAATTCAACATAAAAATGTACAAAAGACCAAATTATACTCTCTAATAGAATAATGAGAACTAGTTTAGTACTCTACTCATGTACTACACCATTGTATTTTAAATCAGTCATCTATAATTGGTAACATCCCTTTATCCAAACATGCATCCATGAACTCTATCCGGGTACCAATGTTTTCTTGAATAAGGGATGACGAAAATGGAGTAGGACACCACCATGAACATCTAACACTATTCTCTTTGTGAATATAAAAGTAATATTGTGCATGTATAATAAGTAATTTTAGTAGTAAAAATAATAAACGGGTTGGATCAGGTTCATATTTCAGAAACTCTTCGACTATTCCTTCTTCAGTTTTAACTAGAAACATTTGAGACTAAGGCCTATAATTTATTGGGACACCAAATAACAGATCCAATATTTTTTGAATGAATAATAAAGGACCCAATGTGAAAACGATAAATTATTATCATTAGTGGTTCATTATAACAACCCTTCTATTTATTAGACACATTACCCTTAATTAATAGATACAAAATCACTTCAGAAAACGCTTATGATAAAGTGTTGTAGTGTCTTGGGAAATTGGAAACATTCCATGACAACATAGAATTTAAAGAAAAACATATTTTTCATGACCACAACATCCATTCATACAATGCATTTCATGGGATAACAGGAGAACCTACGTATGAAAATCCTGATCTATAAAGCATAGTAAGGGAGTAATCAAGACATTACATGAAGAATATAGTACATTTTAGGCAATAGGAATATCAATGGAGAACAAGAGAAACATGACCATAATGTCATTATATATCACGATGACCATAACATGGAAATGTGGCAACAAAATTTCACATGATATTAGCATGAGAAAAGGATAATTGCACATAGATTAGGAGTAAAACCACATTGCACTTGAATTAGCATGAGTAAAACCTCATTCCACTTCAATTATCATGATTATGACCTCATTAATCGTGGTTTATCATAATACTTTCCTTTACTTAATGAATTAGATATCAATCAGGGTGCACCATTCTTAAACATTTCATTTCTTGCATTAGTGTGCCATATAGATCATACAACATGGATTCATTAAACATCATAATTTAGTTCATGAATAACAAATGTGGAATAAATAAATGTAAGTACTCAACCAAAAAGTACATGTTCATAAAGGTTAATAACCTTTATTGAAAAAATGTATAGTAATCACTTACTTGATGCTTTTGGTAGGGGAAATTTTAATGTAATTTTGGATGCATAACATCAAATAATAGAATTAGTAAAATGGGTTGATGAGAGAAAAAAAAGTCTCCCATCAATTATACATGTAATGGAAAATAATGGGATCATGGAATATTATATCCCAAAAAAATATAATGGAATTTAGATGCATAATATAAAATAATATATTTAATGTAAATGGGAAAATAGAAATTCCTTAAAGAATTTCAGCATGGTAACAGGTGTACATGGGAGGCATTAATAAGAGAGATAGATGTATCTTGTAATTCAAACAAAAGGAGCGATGTATTTGGTAGGTGATAAATCATAACCCAAAATATTCAATCAAAAATAAAATTTCATAACATTATAAGGAAACATGGACATAAATAAAGAAGGAAGGAAATTTGCGGACCCCTTACTAAGAAGTGTGATCCTGATGGCTGGGAGAGGCTTGAGAGAGTCTTCTTGGGATATTTTCATTCCTTGGGAGGATTCAGGAGAGGGTAAGGTAGATGTTTTTTGAGCTAGAAATGGTTAGTGTGAATAGTAATGTGATATTTAGAGGGATTATATAGGAAATGAGATGTATTTCATTATTGTTTAGGTTTTCGACACTACAAATCAAACTTATCAAAACAACAAACCTTCTAATGAGTTTTACCTGGGATTTTCCAAAGTGGAGAGGAAAAAATTATTTTATAATGATTTTGGATGAACTTAATAAAATATTATGCTTTTTTATGCAGATATGAGCCTCAATTTCAAGGAAATCATTTTAAAAAGTTAAAATATTTTATACGTCTTGGAGGGTCCTCTAAGGACCCATAAAATTTATCAAAAAAAAAATAAAATCACAATATCATTCATGTAAAACATATACTGATAGAACAAACTTTTTATAATTTTTATTACATCACTATTGGGTTATTATAATGCCATAAAACACATTAGATATTTATATGGTATTTAAATTTTGACCAAATAAATTGATTGTCTGAGAAAATTATAAAAAATTCAATGTTATATAATTTCGACACCCTGAATCCAAAAAAATGATATTCATTATATCTAAAAAATTAATCAAATAATTGAAAATTCAATTTAAAAAAACCGATATTTATAGAAAATTCATTGTTTTGACAAAAATAGATTTCAATCCTTAAAAAATTTAATTGTTTTTATAAATAATCATAGGATCATTTATATTTAATAAAAAGTAATTTCTTAATAATATTTTATTAAAATATTTTTTAAATTAAAAATAAATTAATTCATCAAAATAGTTTTATTAATTGAATATTAAATAAAAATACCATTTATTCATTAAAAATCATTTTCCAAGTAACAATAATAAAATGAATGTATAATTATTATACAAAAAATAAATTACATAATCATAGTGCTAGGGTAATGTTACTTAACCCATTATAAAACTCACATAATACCTAATCATAAAGTGTGAGATGGTGACAAACTTTTTGGGCTTCTCAGATGACAGCGCTCTAGTTGTAATACATATGAACATCCATATCTCCCATAGGTGGTTACATTAATGTTTATAATGTTAAATATCCGTTTGGGATTGGTCAAGATTAAAGCCCAGTGATACTACCCTCTTTCTAATCTCTGAAAAATGGAATCTTATGGAAAAATTAAACTTGATGGTCCATATCTTCATTTTTCTGAGTAAATTTTATTTTTTAAAGCCATGTACTTATACTAATAATGTGATCACGTTTCACATGCTATATTATCAATGGTTATAATCCTTAAATGTATTTGAAATTACAAAAACCTAAATCCAAGGAAGTTCATATTTTTTATATAACCCTATTACATAATCAGAAAATTAAATCGATTAAGAAAAATTTACATTAATAAAATTTTGGATTATTTCAATCTTCCACCATTATAAAATATCACCCTCAATTTTTACATTTACCACACTAAAACAAACAAGCGTAACTCTTGATCAACAAATCCTCTCATAACCATGTTTCCACTTCATTCTATAGGTTTCACGACAAAACCTTTACGAGGGGCGTTGTCTTATTTCGTATAACTTTTTTCCCTAGGATCTAAGATCCTTACCATATTCTCTTCATATGAGTGGTTATTATTCAATGGTACCACCTATATATTGAGTACATGTGAAGGTTAATTTATATACATCCTCAAGAGTGATACATAGGGTACATAATGTATATAAGACAGGTTGGGTTGGAGTGTATGTCTATAGGCCACTGCTCTTATGCGATCAAGGATCTAAAAAAGTCCAATGTTCAATTGAATAAGATATCCCTTTTTACCAAATTCCATAACTCTATTTCAAAGTGATATGTAGAGGAATCCCATCTCTCAAAAATCAAACTATAGGTCCCATTGATAATTAACATCATAGATCTTTGGTTTAATTTGAGAATCATTAATCTGATACTTGATGTTCTTAACCTTATCTACCATTTCTTCTACCGTTTTTGGATGTTGGTTTTTTTCTTTCAAACGCCATCCCATTATGGCGGTGTTCTACACCTCTTCCTATAATGGGATTCATAAGGAGACATTTTGATGCTTGAGTGGAAAATTCCAATGTATGAGAACTCAATGAGGGGATGATGTTCATCCCTTCCTCCTTTGAAGTCCATTGAGAATGCTCTAATCATGTTCTCAAATGTTTGGATATTCTGATCAGTTTGGCCATTAGTATGAGGATGATAGACCATAATAAAGTATGACGTAGTACTAAAAGCATGTTGGAGACTCTTATAGAACATAAATTTGAATCATGTATCTCTATCAGATATAATTGATTGTGGAAATTCATGTAGCCTTACCACATCACTTATATATATATATATATGTTCTAGTTGATCCAATGAGAGATCCTATTGAATTACAATGATTTTTGGAGTCTGTTTAAGAGAATCCACAACAACTCAGCAAGCATTATTTCCTTTTGATATATTCATATGTCTCGTGTCAATACTCATAGTGATGTTATCCCATTTCCATGTTGACACTGTTAATGGTTGCATCAACCTCTAAGACCTCTGCCTCTCATCCTTCATTTGCTGAAAGACCAAGAACATTTTTGTATAAATACTGATCTCCTCCTTAATGTTATCCCACTAATAATTCTTATAGATATATTTATACCTCTTTGTGTTTCCTTGGATAATAGAAAATTTTAACCTTTGTGCATCTTCTAAACGTTCATTATTTTACTCTGGATTTTATAGAACACATATTATTGAATCAAATATCATAGTTACTTTTTCATTAACATTGAACTCTGAGAACATACTTTTTTTGAAAGTTTCCACAATATTCTGAATTCCTACATCATCCTCTTTGAGGATCATTTAACCTTTCCAAAACAGATAGTTGAGAAATCATTTGTGAATGGATTGCTGATATTCATGTATTTATGATTCCCATTCCCATATTCATTAAATATAATAATATTTAATCCTTTACAATTGTTATCAATGATAGAATTGTTGGGTCCTTTCTACATAGATAATCCACCATTTTTTCCTCTTTCCTAGGGTGGTAATGGATTGACCATTCATATTATTTTATCATCTCTAACAATATTTAATGGTTTATATTCAACTAACTATGTGTTAATATATACTTGAGGAATTTATGGTTAATTTAATTTTAAATCTTCTCCCCAAAGTGGTAATTCCACAAATGTTTTAAAGTGATGATTACTATAGCCAACTAAATATCTTGTGCGGGATAGTTTTTATCCTGAAAATTCAATTTCTACGAATCATAGTAAATAACATTGTCATTTTTGATCATCACATATATCATTCACCTCTTAATTGTATCACTTAATAACACACCAATTTCTCCACTTGTGGGTAGTGTGATCACAGGCATAGTGATAAGCAACCTTTTTATCTCCTTCAATATCACTTCTCATTCATCACTCCATGAAAACTTGACTTCCTTCTGAGTTAGATTGGTAAGAGGGATTGAAAATCAGGATTAATTTATCAAAAACTATAGATAATATCATTCTAGTCCAATGAATCTATAGATATCCTTTACAGATGTTGGGCTCGGCCATCCCACATTTGAATTGGTCTTGGGGAGATCAATATATATCCAATTTCTTGTGATGATATGACACAAGAATGATACATCCAACAACAATAACTCACACATGATGTAATTTTCATAGATCTTCTTCTATTGAACAGTTTCTAGAGAATTAGTGATTCCAAATGTATTACTATGAATTCATAGTTCTCGTACCTTCTACAAAACGTAGTGGGATATCTCAATTCTTTACCTTTACTTGATAATATCATGATCGAAGATCCACCATAAAGTGGTATTGTGATCCACCTTGTGGATCGAGAATGTCATCAATTAGTGGGAGAGGATAATTTTTCATTATCATGATTTTTTTTATCTCATAGAACTCTATTCAAAGGCGCATTGACCCATTCTTCTTCATGACGAAGAAGAATGGAACACACAATAGAAAATCAAATGGGTATATAAACCCATTGTCATTATTCTTTTATAGTTGTTTCCATAGCTCATCAAGCTCCAAAACAACCATTATATTCAGATTATTGGATATTGGAAATTCCCCAGGTAAATGATTAATCGATAACTCAAAATCTCTTATAGGAGGAAGACTAGAAAATTTCATTGGAAACACTTCAGCAAAATCGCTCACAATAGTTGTGTATTCAAGGATGGTTAAATTCTTTGACACAATCATTTGAGTTCGATATGTGTGCTCATAGGGGAGTAATATCCATTCTTTATATGATAGTACTAAATAAGATTCATCTTCCTCCTTATACTTGTATAGAATCGGGGGAAGATTCTTTATATGGAGAGTGATTTTCCTCTAATGAAAATTTATCTTGGCTATAAATAGGGAAAGATAGTACATTCCAAGAATTGATTCAAATTCAATTATATATAGTATGATGAGGTTCATCGATAAGATCAAACAATAAATTTTGATTGGGGAGGATTTCAGTTCATGGGTTGTAATTATTTCACAATTTTTCGTTCTCACTACAACTCTACTTCCGTGATTTATGTAGGTGATGAGATTATTCTTCTAAACTATCAAGATACAAAAGAATGTCTAGGACCAGAATGAAAAAGTAAATTCACTATTCAAGAATGAATTACTAGCATACCATTCACCACTTCAATGGTAGTGTTTTCTTTAGTGGTAGAGATGGAGAAATTTCTCCCTTTCTACATTGGAGGTTGATGGTTTCCTCTGAAAACTCTTTTCTTAGGGAAATGGTTTTCATTGTGCATTGGTTCATGGTAGTTGAAGAAATGAATTATTTTTTGTGGGTCGAACGAAGAATTTCTCTTCTCTGTTATAGTATCTAGTTTTTCAATTAATGTTCAGGTTCCATTTTCTTCTACAGCTAATGCATTTTATCTCCCCCTTCATGAAATTTTCAGGGTTCTTCTTTCCACACATTGAAAAGTGGGGTGCTGGAATTTCATAGAACCACTGGATTTGTCTATTGAACTGCAGAATTAATGTCCACATTATACTTATTATCCACATAATAGCCCCTAGATTCAGTGAACCCCATTAATTCTTGGAGGGAACATCAGACAATTTTCCCATAGCTATCAATGTAACCAATCTCTAGGACTTTCCGTAAGCTTTGTGTTACCCCACCAAAGAAGAAGTTGACCTTGTATTTAGAGTTAATGATAAAGATAGAGTCACATCATTAATTCCATGTTAATTTTTCCTCATATGCTCTGATGGATTTTTTGTCTCTTTTCTTAAGGTAAATGAAGTCGCATTCCATCATATGTTGTAGGGTTCCAAGAAAATATTTATCGAAAAACATTTTCTCGAAATCATTCCATTCCAACGCCTCAATTTATTCCCCTGGAACTTTATTTTTTTTATCAGTGTTCAACAATTACTAGCTTCACCCACATATAATAAGCAGCAATATGAACATTCTATTTGTTTTGAACATTGATGGAAGGAAAAGAACATTTCAATAGAGTTGACTAATTATTCAATGACGGGGGGGGGGGGGGGTCATATGATCCATTAAAAATAGAAGGTCATTGTCTGATGATGCTCTCAAATGCATTTGTTATTTCTTTTAGGTGGGTGGTTACATTCTTAATAACTTGTGATTCTATTCAAAACATTAGTAAAATGAGAGAATATCATGAAAAAGTCTGTGATTCCCACTCTCATCGGATTGGGAATCCTATTGGAACAGTAATAAGATTGATTATCACATGATTTTTTAGCTTGAGTCCTCTTATTATTGATCATTAGGTGGTATAAAAGGAATGTTATCTATAAAACATAAAGTGGAATATGAGGATGAAACGGTATAACATATAAAATAAATTTATTTCCTTAACTTATTAATTTATACGCTTCAATTTATGTTATCCATGATATACTTACCAACATATATATTTAGGGGAATTTATTTATACCATTAATAATGTTTCTTATTATTCTATTGAATTAACCAAATCATATCCTCTGGGAGTGTCGAACTAAGAGTGCAGCAATACTCATTGTCATGCACCAGTTCCTATATGAGTCTTGTTAAATACCGTGTTTTCTGGTACTACCCATAGATACATCTATTCCACAACAACCACTAATTGTCTGTATGTAGACATGGATGTATTTTCTTGATAAACATCTTATTCAATACTCACCAAAATTTAGGTATTTTTTTATTATACATTGTCTTTTCCGCATTTCTTTCCCAAGGTTTTTCTAATTCTAATCCCAAAAATAACTAAAATAATACTTTGATCACATCTATAACAACCCGACTCATTATTTCACACATAAACATAATTTATTAAAAAATATTTCACATAATAAAACTCTATGGATTTATATGTCTAGTTTCATGGGAAATTTGTAAAATTACAAAATAATATAGAACATAAAGCACAACATCTAATTTGAAAACATCTTGTACGTGATCACACCATTCGTTAGTACATAACATTTCATGGGATAACCTGAGGACATGAATAAGCATAGGGTGTGCTATTATGCATAGTAATGGAGTAATCAAGGCATAAAATGAAGAATAAATTACATGTTATCTAATAATCATATCAATGGATCACGAAAGAAACATGAACACAAAGGCATGAAAAAACATTTTTATCATAACATTGAAATGTGGCAATAACATTAAACATGATATTTACATGATCCAAGGCTCATTTCACATGGAGCATGAGTAGACCCTCATTACACATGAATTAGAATGACTAAACCCTCATTAAATGTGAATTAACATGAGTAAATCCTCATTGAACATGGAATATAATTATATGATTCATTACCCAATGCATTTGAGCGCCATCCAAATGCACCATTCATAATAATTTCATTTCATGCATAAGTGTTCCACATAGATCATAAAACATTGATTCATTAAACATTATAATTTATTCCATGAATAAGAGAGGTGTAACAAATAAATTTAATACCTCAACCAACATTTTAATGTTCTTAATGATGAATACCATTGATAGATAAATGAGAATGGTATTCACTTACATAATTATTTTGGCATGGGAAATTTGGTTTTAACTTCGGAAGCATAGCGTCTTCAAATAGAAATAAGAAAATGGGTTGATGAGAGAGAAAAGAGTCTCCCATAATTTATGCAAGAAATTTTATGTTACAAGGTCATGGAACATAATATCCTATCATATGTAATGGAATTTATATGCATAATATAAAAATATTTCTTGAATAAAAATGAGAAAAGAAAAATTCCTTATGTAATATTAGCATGGAAACAGGTGTACATGATATTCATTAATGAGAGAGAAAGATGTCTATAATCATTAAAAAATAAGGAAGATGTATAGGGAGGTGAAAAATAATACACCAAAATTTTTAATTTAAAATAAAAGGGAATATCAATATAAGGAAACTTGGACATAAATAAGGAAGTAAGTAAAGTGAGGATCCCTTACATGGATGTGTGATCCCAATTTCATGGGAGAGAATTGAGAGTGAATTCATGGGATCTTGGAGAGCCTTGGGAGGATTAGAGAGAGAACATTGTAGAAATTTTTCAGGCTCCAAATTGGTTGATATTATAGTAATGAATGATTGAGTGGGATTATATAGGAAAAGTGAATGAATTATTTATTATTTAGGATTTGGACAATATACATAAAACTATTTAAAACAAATAACCATACAATGGTTTTTTCACATAGACTTTTCCAAGTGGAGTGTAAATGATTATTTAATATGGAAAATGGCCGAAAGTATTAAAATATTAGTCTATCTTATGTTGAGGTGAGCCAAACTCTCAAATAAATCATTTTAAAATGATAAAATATTTTATAAGTCTTCGAGTGTCCACTAAGGCACCATAAAATTAATCAATCAAATCCAAAGTAACAATATTTTAATGTTAAAACATATATTGGACGAAAATAATTCTTATATTTTTTTATTACATCATTATTGAGTCATTATGATGTTATAAAATACATTATATATCTAAATGATTTTTAATTTTTACCCAAAAATTTGATTAACTCAAAAAATTATAAATAATTCACCATTAGATAATTTTGTCATCCTAAATCAAAAAATTACATTCATGTTATCTAAATAATTAATAGAATGTATATTAATAACTCAAAAAAATAATTCACATAATAATAGTTCTATAGTCTTGATACAAAACCACTTATAACACTCGCATACGACCTATGGGTACGGTGAGAGATAGTGATAGACTTTTGGGAAATCATAGATAACAACGCTCAGGTGGTAATCTCCATTAACATCCAACTCACCCATAAGAGGTTCAATTCAATTTTATCATGTAGAAGCTCAGTTTGGACCTTGTCAAGACTGAAGACCAGTGAGTCTTCATCCGTTACAATATCATAAAAATGGGATTTGTCTGGGGGAATTCAAAAATATGAGTCCATCGCATCATTTCTCGGAGTAATTTAAGATTTTTTGAAGCCCTATATTTATAATATCCATGTTATCACTATTCAATGTATATTTTAGAAAATGAAAAAAAAATTTAATCGTATAAGAAAATAAAAAAACAAAAATCAAAGGATGTGAATTTTTTAATATAACTGTTTTATATAATAATAAATTAAATTGATCAAGAGGAATTTCCATAAATTAAATTTTGGGATGTCACATTCATGTAGTCTAGAAAATAATAAACTATGAATCCAAGAACTGTGGGTATATGTGTAATCCAATGAATTCACCCTTGAGATTCTAATCGAATAGTCTCTAACCGAGTTCAATGCTTAATTCAATGTTAGTCCCATGATTAGAATTACTGGATCCCATGTATAATATCCAAGTTTTTTTTGTGATTGAGGATATCAATTTGAATCTTGGGAGATGATACATAGAAATATAATTTCTAAAGAAAGATGATAGAACTATGTCACCATGTCAAGGGAACAATTAAATAAAAAAATATCAAATTCTTTTGTGGGTAATTACAAATAAAATTAAATATATGATTTTGGTTGAAACCCTCAGTGATCTTATGGAATTACATCCTGAATTAAAGGACAACTAATGTCTACAAAATATGTTAAAAAAAGATGATTGATAAGTAGTATAGACTTTATATTTATTACATACTAATCAATAATGAAGAAATATCCCTTCCATTTATCCATTTGATTTCAATCACTCTCTTTAAAATCATTATAATAAATGAAAAAAGTCCATTTATAAATATTAAAATGTATAATTATTCATTTATTATAATTATAACATTCACTAGAATTTGGAATGATCAACACACCCAAGTGGGTTTTTAGTAACATGGAATATTAAATAATTATAATCATTTATTTGACCCCAACATGAGTGTAGGATTCAAACACAAACCATACAATGGGACTATAGAACATCCATATTATGGGTGGAGAAATATATTTGGATATATACACAATTTTGGTGGAAAACATAGAATGTATGACATGTAGCTAAACAAAATATTTTTTGAAAAACATAAAATTTAGTAAAATTTACAATAACAACAAATGTTTATTCTGTTAAGACTTCTCATCCTATATCAGAATCCTTTTTTTGATTGAGTGGGAGAAAATAGAGAATCCAATGAATCATCCTGAAAATAGGGTATATGAGCTAACATTGAAATAACACCAATGGTGGAACTAGAAACTACAAAAAATGGGAAAGAGGGATATTATACATACCGAGGGGAATCCAACATGAAAAAATTGTTATAATGGAAGGTTTGTTGTAATATTTCTTTTAGAGACTAGTATTGGACTAGAATAAGTTGTCTCCCATTGTTGGCCTATAGTGAGAATATAAGATGATAAAAGGGGTAAGAAGAGTTAAATTAATGAGGGGGAAATCATAAAATCCACCTTTTGAATGTTTTATAGGGTATGTCTAAATGGTTACCAAAAACATGTACCAACCAAAAGGACTCATATATATGGATGACCAAACTATTCATGTACATGGTGCTTAGTTAGATACAATATTTACTGAGCATGCATGCCTACTATCTAAAGGAATAACATCACATGTTGGATGATCAAAATTAAAAAAACGATGAATAAACTATGTGATTTACTGATGTAACATGTTCTGGGTTTTACACATCCATGCATCCTCTATAGGATACATTCATTAACCCTGCTCCTCCCTCAAAGATCCTTATAATCGAACAACACTAATTATAGTAACCCTATGCTAAAAACAATCTTCTGTCTATTTCTCTATAAAACAAAACACTGGGATCCAAATGAAGACCAAATGTTCATGAAACCTCTTTATACCTCTTTAGAACATCCATTTATTCAATAATAATGTTTAATTAATATTTTTGAGGATTCAATCATCATCCAATATTTTTGATATTACAGTATATTATGTAAGAGGAAGCATAATTTTATGACTTGAATTATTTATATATAACATTATGTTGAGAAAATATATTCAAAAAAATGTTACCCAAGGTTACATAATAGGTTAATTATTATCACTATGTACATCACATTATAATAACATTCCATGAAATAAGGGATATCATGTGTTATATTATCTTTGTTTTTGATTAT
Organism: Viscum album; assembly: GCA_963277665.1. Taxonomy (NCBI): domain Eukaryota; kingdom Viridiplantae; phylum Streptophyta; class Magnoliopsida; order Santalales; family Viscaceae; genus Viscum; species Viscum album. Next base: position 1,685,415,854 of record OY728163.1, on the reverse strand, counting down.
ATTCGAACACCACTAACATGTATTAAATTCCTACATGAAAACAATTCAATAAAACATACATATATGTGTGATTTCTGTCAAAATCCATTTAAATGCAGTTTATCAACCACTATTAATTTTTTAAAATAGTAATCTTATAGAAATTTATTCACTATTCTATAGACTAACTGTGAATCCTTAATGAATTTGTATATTTGAAAAAGAAATATAAAATACCAATTTAATAGTTGTATGATCAGAGAAACCTCAAACAAAATACAAGTGATAAAAAATCTACATAGTGGTAGAGTGTGAGACAAATAAAACATATTTCAATATCTATATGAATAATTCTAAAATATTATGTGCCATATATATTCTATATACACTATAATCTATTTTTTTATGAATAATTGGCCACTACTAGACACAAAACATGTCAATATAGTATACTACATATGATACATTCCCAATTCATTGAGTTAGACACATAAAAGGGATAATATTTTTGAAATACCTACTAAATATTTGTTATCAAATAGTAAATATTGTATAGTGGTCTCTAATGTATTCTAATGATGAAATTCCCTATAATATAAAAAATTATCTTTTTTAAATTTTTTATTAAATATATGAAAATATGTGATGAAAAAAATCATTTAAATGTTAATGTAAATATAAAAACATATTATATTGGAAATAAAATGTGAATTAAATTTATAAATCTTAAGAAAAACATATTTTTAAGGTCCTATTAGATATAGTAGTATTTTACTTGCTTCAAACTATTGTACACACCATTTATGCCTATCTAAATATATTTCCACAATAAATTAATTAATTAATAGTCCAATAACTCAATGTGAACTCCTAAAATTCCCCTAAAAACATAATGACCAAACATGAATTATTATAATCATATAATGATGATACAAAAACTTGAAGGCCTCCAAGAATGAAAAAAAATTCAAACCCATTATCGTCAAATGATAGACAACACATAATAACATTAAACAATAAAAAAATCATATTAATTAATAATTTGAAAAATGGTAAAGAATTTTTCGATGAAAATTTAATTATTATTTAATAATACATCCATTGTTAACAAATAAAATTTATATAAAAATTAAATAAGATTACAATGATGTAAAAATGACTAAAAGGAATAGTCCTTTAATATATTATACCCATAACGGATTGGGATTTTATCACAAACTAGAGATATTATCTGTTTATGAAATCCTTGTCTCCAAATAATCCCCTATTTATAGTGTTCTTTCATATATATATCTTCATCCTCTATCATACATGAATGAAATTGGAGAAAAATATATATTATTAAGAGTGGATGATGATATTACCTACAATTATATCCATTAATTTTGAATGAATTTAGTCCCAATATATTGTTGAATATTAAAAGGTTATTACAAGAATTATTTTAATACATTTCATTTGATTATTAAAAAATGTTTTTCTACGTAATTTTTGGAAAATATATCTTTTAATAACTAAGGTAAATTTGGCATGATGAGGAGACTATCAAGATCCTCAAATTTCATGCATCAAAAAACTATATTAATCATCAAAAATTATAGTGATATTTAATGAAAATATTATATGAGTAGTTATATTTAATTTTCATCTAGAAATAAATTTTTTGTAGTTATTTTTATCGAGTTATTCCACATTAATTGGTTTTTTATCAATTCTTTCATGCAAATTGCTTTATATTTTTCAATTATTTTTTAAGTCATCATATGCATCAATTCAACATTAGTAATTTTAATAGAGACCAAATTATTTCAAACATATATTTTATATTTTGATTAAAATCATATCCATTATATTTTAAAAAAACACTCATGAGCACTATAACGATTTGGTTTCATTGGACTCTAGATACACAATATTCGTCTTTTATAAAAGATCATTAGAATCTCCTAAAAAAATATTCCAACATATTACTCTTCTTAGTAGTACCCTCCTGATATTTTATTTCATAACTTGGTGATATGAAGCATAATAAATGGTATGCTGACATTCCCAGTATAGGAAAAAGGATATTTTAAAATTATCATATTCAAAATATGATCATATGTGATTGAAAACATGATATTAACATTTGAAAATAGCACACAATATATCATAGATCATAATCCTATGTGATTTCATAAATAATGGTATTCTATATTATATGAATCATAAATGAAATAAAATAACAATACATATGAGTGTATAACAGATATATAGGCATGTGGAATAATAATAATATTATAACAATGTAAAAATGTACAAATAAAAATAGGTTTATACATTGTGTTCTGGGAATGTTATGACACTCTTAAATAATGTTATGGACATGAGAACAAGTGACTATATAGTATTGAATAAATTAAATATAAGACCATGCATCAAAATATTGTCATGATTTCAAGGAACATATATAATCATTTTTAAATGAATACCATGCCCAAACACAAAATTATGAACTGGAAATCAGGTTCACACATATCAAAATTTAAATCCTGGGTGATCCATCATTAACCAAGGTTTTTTGGGATATATAATTTATTTCCCAAAAATCACATAATCTAAATTATATAAAAATGTATTAAAAATCATATAATAATTCTAGTTGAATTAACATGTAAATGAGAACAAAAAATTCATTAAAAATTCATTATATTCTTCAGTGGGCCACCTTTTTTCTGTATCCTAACAATTCAGGTAATGTTTTTTTAAGAAATAATTCACCAATAATTCATTGATAGTCATGTTTAAAATAAAATTTATTAGGTTTTGGTCAAGCTAGATGACTCAAATTATTGTACAGAAGATAAAGGATGGCTTCCATTTTATAATTTACTTGATATGTACTATTTGAACTGGTAAAATATTTAAATAATGAAATTCAATGTCATGAAAATTTCTTCTAATTGGATATATATTAAAATATAAGGTTGTATATTAATGAAATCACATCAATAAATAACTTTTTGAAATGTTTATATGGTGTTTCAAACCTTATCTTTGGGTTTTTTCTTGTATGTTATCATATTATAACATTAAACGCTATAATAAATTTCAAAATTTTAGGGTTATAATTTTACATATAAGGTATCAAGTGGATCATAAATAGAATTGGAATTATAATCTATACCATTTATAATTTTATTAGTCTTCTATTATCATTTTTATAATTTTGAATAATTTAATATAATATAAATTGTTACAAAATATTATTTTTTTTTGTTTTTTGTTACTAGGTACATAATTTTACTCTGAACACAACATGAATGAAATAGAGTTTATATAAAAAACACTCAAAATATTAAAAATTATATATTAATATAAAAAACTCGTGGGACCTTATAATTCGTTAATGTGTATATTTTTAATTATTTTAACAATAATTTATTATGTTTTTTTATTAATTAAAGAAATATAAGGTAAGTTTTGTGTTATTATTTAGGGTAATTATTGAATCAACAAAGAATATAAATAAATCCCTACTATAAATACAAATAGTTTCACTAAAATTGGGTAGTATATTTATATAATCTATGTGTTCTTAAAATATAAATTTTTGAACTGTTTCTTGATCATTAGAAAATGATAGGTACAGAGGCTGTCATTTATCATTACAAAAATAGGCGGCAGATCAACCCAAATTTAATTATAAGAAAATACAACCTAATAATTTCATAAATAATCATCGACTATTATACCAACAAAATTGGGTAAAATTGTTTTCATGAAATAATTTGACAATATAATATAACAAAAATAAGTTCAATTCAACCCTCAACTCTTCTTCACATGGTTATTATAAAGAATAAGTGGGTGGGACATGGATTTGTTTTCCTAATATCCATTTTTTACATCCTAAATTTTTCATGTGTTTTATATAATCGGAATAATTTGTTTCTTTAAAAATTTATTGAAATATTATATTTTTTAATTTTCTAATTGCAATACTTATATGAATTAGGGAATTTTTAATGAATATTCCACAAATATGATTAATATCATTAAAAATATATTTGAAAATTGAAATAAAACATAGTAAACCCACTTACAGATGAATATAATTTATAGAAGGAAACTTTTCTTAAGATAATTATGTTACCAATAATTTATATCCACTAATAGATTAGTATTGTGGTGCCTAGTTTTTTTATCACAAATAGGTTGCATAATGAAATCATAACTATCACTTTTATAAATAAATTTTTTTCAAGGTTAATAAAATCATAGATTATATTAATTTTATAAACCAATAATGTAATAAAATAAAATATTATATTAAAAATAATTTATAAATTTAAATTATAAATCAGAAGCGTAACTGGTTGGATATCACATATTTATGATAAAAAATGGACCAGAAACAAACCATCATAAATTCCGTTAAATCATGCCTAAAATTATTATGTTTTTGAATTACTCATTGATTGTAAAAAGACTAATAAAACATAAAAACTCCTAAAAACATATTGAGACCCCATTATTAGTTTTTATTCAATTATTAATGTTATTTTATTACCCAATACATGAAAATTACGAAAAGAGATTGAAAATAATGTGATCAAACGTGAGACCATAAATAGGATGTTCAAACAACAATAAAAATACTTTTACATTAAAATGATGAAAGAAATAATTAATAAGAATTTTTATATATGGAATGAAATTAATTCCATCATTAAAAACTATATGTTTTAGAAAAATTATAACAGAATACAATGAAGTAAATAACTAAAAAGGTAATTTTTTTATATCTCCACTGTCCAAAACTTCATGAGAGATTATCCAAGCCAGGATATATTATAGATATCTTAAGTCCTATTTTTTAGAAAATAAATTTATTCTGGTACACACTCTTGTAAAATCACAACCTCTCCCACCGTTCAATTTAATTGGGACACATATTTATATGTTAGAGTTCTTTTAAATTCTTCTTCTGATTTTTCATTCAACAATGAGTAAATTTTTTCCTAGAAGACAAAAAAATCTATAATGTACAACAATTATAAGGTTATTTTAATTTATATTATATATATTATCCATAAAATTATATTTTTATTAAAAAATTGTATAATAATTTATGTTGTATTTTATAATATAATCTTTTCATATGAGGAAAGTGATTATTTTCTTCTTCTTTATTTTGTCTATATACTATATTAATGAAATATTATTTCTATGATAAAGAGTGAAAATATGATAAAAAATTTAATCTTTACATTAATACTATATTAAGATCATTAGGAATTGTTTTTATCTATTATTCTTCATTTAATAAATACTGATCAATTATGTCTTCCCAATAGTTTTCTTATTTGTATACATTATTTGGAATATATATTGCTTGATTTAGAACATTGACACGTTGAAGTAAATGTAAAAAAAATAGAATCCTAAAAAAATAAATTTTCAACTTGGATATGTTTTTAGGATATTATTATTGAAATATTAAAATGTTATAATACTCATAAAATCATGAATTCTTCCAACACTGCAATAATTAAGAAATAATCCTTAAAAAAATATTTAATGTTAGTCAATATGAAAAAATGATAGAGATAAAAACATAGAAATTAATGCAAGAAATAATCAAACATTTAGTTTTAATATTTACTCACCATATAGATGAATACAACAAATGTTAGTCATTGAGAAAATATTTATACCATAACCCATAAAACAAATATCTTACCAAATGTTTTGTAAATCAATATAGAACGAAAATGAATTTACTCTAAATAATATAATATGTTGACCATATATCTATAGCACTTCATATGAGTTGAAAATATTATCCTGAATGATCGTAAATATCTAAAAAGATAAAAAAATACTCATCGACCATTAATTTGTTTACTTTAGTTTATATTATATCATTTTAAATCACATGGTTATGTGTAATTATAATTAATATTATTTAAACCAAACATAGTTATGTAAAATTTGTTTTAGTATCCATATTAATAGATTAGGATTGCAGATAATGACCAAAATGATCTATACGGGGACAGTTAATATGAGCATTGAAATAGTGTAGTGAAAATTGAGTTTTGTTGGTATTTTTTAAATTTTTTATTGATTTAAAATTATAATTTAATTATTTATATATATATTTAAGGAACAAATGGAGAAACAAGATAGTCAAATTAACAATATTCATCTACCAAAAAAGATATATGGACTATTTAAATCATTATTCATCCAATTTGAAGAATTATCCACAAAGAATTTCAATTTAAGATTACTTGACATTGTTTTGAAGTCGTCCTTGATCATATCATCATAACAATAGCCCATCTTATCCCATTTTTTCATTTAATCATCTTCATTTTCTACCTCTCTTTGAGTCCTCTATTATGGATGAGATACTACTTATTGATCCAAATTCATCCCTCTTTATTAGTTTACACATGATGAAATTTCTCATACATTCATTCAACAACCTCAACTGAGGCGTTAATCTCAAAGGAATCATCATGAATATATCGCTAAGTGATTGATAAGCCCCCACATTTTCTAATTATAACCAAACTCTTTATCTACCTCAATGATCTAATCAGTGAACCTATAATTGTATCCATGATCTCACACTAATGATTTTTCCTACGTCCAATTAGGAACATTCAACACACCACATGAGAGATGTTGGTCCTCAGTTTCTCTACTCTCAGGTTCAAGATCTTTTATGAAGAAAAAATCCATATAATTTTACCCCATCATCTTGGGAAATTACAAGTAAAAGGGAATGGAATGATGAGAATGATATTTATGCCCTTTATTCTCCTTGACAAAAATATGACTCCCCAAGTCGCAATTTCCCTTCCCCCATTGCACCTCATTTTGATTTCAATCCCTATATCATGTAATCATTCATCACAATCAACCTAAAAAATTTCATAGTTGTTCTATTTAAATTACTCTTCAAGTATACATTTCCCCTTTATGGGATTTGTTAGGCCTAGAAGGTCAAATTATCTAAGAGCAGGCAGAGGGGTGAATCAGGGAATGACTGATTAAAACTCACACCCCATAGGATCATTTTTTTCATTGATCAAAACACATTTACCTCTTTCAACTGTAGAAATATAAGAACATTAATGAAATCATGCACATGACATAGTGATATTACATTTTTCACCCTCACTAGGCTACATCTGAGGAGAATACAATGATGATGTGCCAATGTAGAAAATAAAATAACGCCTGATTCCAAATACAATGTTTGGTGTTTTTCACTTCTACTCCCTGGATCGTAGCCTTTACAAGATTTCAGAGCCGCTCACTACTCCCTAAGTGTCACTCCTATTATTGTTTCTATGGCTCATTTCTAGTGGAAATGATCACCATCATCCACTTCCTTTTCTCATTACTCTTGGAAGAGATCCATTAACATTTTATGGACTTGTATATTCATTGATTTACATAGAATACCATGTCCCCTACTATAAATAAATGATCAGTTGAAGTTATTTTTTCATCCATTGATGAATTCCCCTTTTCCACATATTGTTATGTTTGATGAAATTTATTTCATGAACTATTTTAGTTCATTTTCAATCTTATATAAGACCTCTACGAACCTTATTCTTTCCTATGTGAACTATATTGTAGGTATACATCACAGATTAACTATTCTATGTACATCCTTTTCTCCTACGTACCTCCTATAACTTAGTACCTCTTCCAACTTCCATACATTTTCTCCATCTACATACCACCTAGGTGTATCTCCTCTTTCCACATACCACTTCCACCTTCAAAATATCACCTCTAGCTACCATGTACCATCATTGATTCTAAACACACCTTAAAGACTTCTTTCTTCTACAGAAAACTTCATCCCCTTCAAGCTTCAGTTCATCACAAAAACCATTCAGATAATTAGTTATCTAAACTGATTCACCATTCATGGAATGACATCTATGAGAACCACTTATCCTTCAACAAATGCCAGAAATCTCTTTCAGACTAAGGTTACTTACATCCTAGAGAAATAATATTTTCTAATTATATTCACTGAAAAATAATTATGTTATTATCAGTCCTACTAAAGGAAAATAGATCCACAAAATATTCTTATACAAGACTTCCAATATATCCACCACATACTACTTCCAAAAAAAATATATAATGTGGTCCTCATACTTCCATTATTCCAATGTTTTCCCAAATCACTGTCTCATTTCACAAACAATTCCCTTCAGAGATTCTCAAATAACTACTTCATTTCTTCAAATGACATGATGTTCCACGTACTGTATGACTTCTGTAAACATAATGGCTTCTCCTACAAACAATTTTCTCCCCATGACACGTTATTATTCACAATATGTATCTTGTTCTTTGTGATTCATTTACATTCCTTATTTCCTCTAAATGTTTCATACCACCATTCATAGTTTGTGAACAATCCTTCATAGTTTGTGAACTATTCACTCTTACGTAGAAATCATTTTTTAAAATAAAACTCTAGATTCTGAAGCCCAATAATTTGAAAAATTATAAGAAATAGTGAAACCATATTCATCTCTAAAGAAATAAAATTCATACTCATTCACTGTCATATTCCCAAGGATGGAAACACAATCACACAAAGAAACATACCACCCAGACACCATGATGAATTTTTCCCAATAATCAACCATTTGGGAATATTAAAAATTCTTCTTAGAATAATACTATGTTACACCTTCATCAATCCTATATATGTATTCATTTAGTGCAATTAATATAATGATCAATGATTTAATCCACACATACTATAATACAACATGAACCATACTCAACATTAGAAATAATAGTATAATGTATAGTTCATCAATGAATCCCTTCATGTCATTCCAAAAAAATCAATTTTTCATTCATCATGAACCTCACCTATCATGATATGTATCCATTGTTCTATCACATATAGCATTATCACATTTAAAACTCCCCAACATCAATGCTTCTCTAAAAAGGTTCTTCTTAGCTATGCTTCAACTCCCCTTATCTCACTACTCCACCTAATATTAACTTGTGCTCAAATCATATTCAACACCACATTTTTTAATACGCTAGCTAACTACCTCTCTCCATGTATTGATTAAGGAATTTTATCCTCTAGAATAGCCAAAATTTCTCACACTTTGCCAATGAACATGGATTCTATTCGATTAATATATGAAATATGATAAAGAACACATATTAGAACATTAAGGAAAATCATTCCATACCTTAGAGAGAGGGGGCGCAAATCTCTTATTTTTCATGTGTGTTGAGTAGGTTAAAATCCCAGATCCATTTGATGGACTTCAAATTCATTTTTATGATAAGATTTTGAAGAATTTTCTCAAACTATTGTATTGTAAGCACATACTCTAAATTCTAAATCCCTTTCTCTATCATATCCATAATAAAATGATACTTGATTTCAATGTGATTATTCCTTCAGTGATGGACTGTATTTCTACTTAAATTTAAATCCCATTAATTATCAAAATGGATTTCGATCAGAGACTTCACATCAACTCCCATATTATCGAGCTGATTCTTCATCCAAAATTAATGTGTGGAAGCATGAGTTTCTAAAATATATTCAACTTCTGTAGTGCTCAATGAAATTCAACATGTATCGTTCTTAGCTAGGAAAAACACAACCCAATAATATAATAAGAGCCTCTTGATGTTTATTTAATATCATCTTGTGATTCGGCCCAATATTCATCTATATATCCCAATAAATTATAATATTATTTTTCATTGTACAAAAAAAAACAAAAATCTACCATTCCATTGATATACTAATATATTTATTTCAATAATAGAAAGTTAATTTCCTTAATAGTAATTTGATACCATGATTCTAGACATGTAAGAAAACTATATCAGAACTCTTTGGTATCATGTTGAGTAGAATGACAATTCTTTTCTTGTATTATTTAACATTAACTGTAATATCTTCATCATCGATTGATAGTTTCATCTTGGATTCCAACATAGTCATCATCACCCTCTAATTATCCATTAAAAATCTCTTCAAATCCACCTTGGAATATTATTTTTGAGAAATTTATGTTCCATTATTTAATTGTGTTACCAGTAAAAGAACGAAATATGTCATCTCACCAATCAATGACATTTTCAATTCACTTTTCATGAATTCAGAAAAATTTCTTCACTGTGCTTTATTTAATCATAAAAAGACTTTTTCATATATACATACTATAACGATCATCCTTTTATAAAAGTATGAATTAAATATAGATAGTAAACAACTACACCACATTGAAAACAGAGAAACATTGTAAACAAATATATCATTTAATATCATTCTCATGGTGCTTGATTTAAACAATAAAAAACCTTCTTCTAATGAAAACATTTCTCACAACCTCATGAATCAGAAAACCATATGTCGGCTCAATGTAAACTTCTTATTTCAGAACACCATTTAGAAATTACGACTTGAATTCATCTAGAACACATTTATCATTATTTACACTACTATTGAAAAGTAGAATATATTTATGTCAAACCAAAAAACTATTGCAAAAGTTTCATCAACGTCAATTACTTCTATTTAAGAGTACCCTATGAACACCAATTGTGCATTGTTTCGAATCTATATCATCGTCATTCATATTGTTAAGAAATAACTTTATAATCATATTGAAATTCAACTCTATTGGTCATGAAACATTTTTCCATATATGGTTTGTCTCAATTTGGTCATGTTCTTCCTTCAAATACTATACACAATTCTCGTCACTAGCTACATCACTAAAATATTTAGGCTCCACTTGTGATAAGTTTGATAATTTATATAGTGTTTTCATCTTACTTATGTTCATTGGTTCTATTCGATCTCTAATTATGTTTTTTCCATAATTTTCATCTCTTCTCGCTAGTTTTTGTGTAGATACTGATTTTTCCTTTCCATTCACATCATATGAGTCTTCTTTATAAATCATCCTCTTTAACAAGAGTATCCCATGAACTTTTTATTTCATTATTATTGTCCACATGTGATTGATCATATACATTATAAATACTCTGATCATTATCTACTGTGGTTGCATCAGGTCTTTCCATAAGGTTTTATATCCTCTTGTTGATGAATTTTTATTCAATTTTTTTTTTGAGTAGCTATGAAATATCATTCATATCCACTACATTCAATAATAATGTGTTTATCCTTGTTGAGAATTAAACACCTACTTATAATGATTATAAACATCTTCATTGATGATTTAATTCCATACCAATGCTAATATTGTTTATTTTCTTCTATCAGACTTAGTAGATATCTATTTAATGTGCATACTATTATTATAACTACTTCTTTCCATAATTAGTCATGAAGGTCATTCTGAATGTGCATTATTCTAGAAATGTTGCTGAAAATCTAATTTATTTTCTCAACTATCCCATTTTGTTGTGGAGTTCTCACCACTAAAACATGGTGACATATCCCATTATTCTTGAGAAAATTCTACACTTCGAAATTTTTGAACTCGATTCCCTTATCATTCGAGATCTTATGGAATTTTTTGATTTACCATATTTTCGACTTCCCTTCGACATCTTGTAATGAATCTGAACAACTAATACTTGTCGGTAGTGATTGATACCCATGCTATTATACTATAATCATAAATTTTGAGAACATAATATATCCTCCCATCAATTATTTTTAGTGATATTGTTACACACAAGTTAATATGAACCAACTCATGAAATCTGGTTATCCTTCTCTCTTTTAAATTAAATTTAATTCTAATCATCTTCCATTGTTTATAGGCATCACATGTAAGTATTAAATCATGTAATAATTGAGGGAGATCTCAATAAGAACTATATTTTACCAGATCATAAAATGGCTTTTGTTTGATGTGGACAAGATTGTTATTGCACATCTTATTTTCTTCATCCATGGATAGAAAGAACATATCTTCTCCACCACTCACATGGTAGAGATTCCCATTTGTACACTATCCTGGAACCAAAATAGCACAATACTTTTCATTAAGTCCGGTAATTTTTTGGAAGCCTTATGGAATTTAATGAGTCAGAAAATTGTTGTACACCTAACATGTTGTGACTAATACCTTCAACAACCAAGACATCCACATTTACAATGTCTTCTATCCAAATTTTTTTTGGGAGCCAGTAATTTTAAACCCATTATCATTTACATAACATATAATACCTTCTTTATCGTACCTGATTCTCATTACTATATCCCTATTATTTATCATATGGGAGGTGAATCTATTATCAAGGATCCATATCCTGGTTCGATTTAATGCCTCAAATGCAGTTTCTACTATAACTACTAATTCATGTAATATCATTTTGATCCATGTTTCTCACTTTCTATATAGAATGGATTTTTACTCTTAACATTACGTGAAATATGATATACCAAAATTCATCTGGTAGTTATTCAAATCAAATTTTCATTTAAGATAATTTTAAGATAGGTTTTCATACTACATACAACCAACCTCAGTTTGTTTCTACACATTCCTGTATATTTTTGACGAGAAGTATCGTCCAATGTGTATGAATCCTCAACAAATGAAATATTGACCATCAAATGATAACTATGAAAATTGAGCTATGTGTAACTTCTTCTATTTGTCTTATTTCTCAAGGTAAAACATTTTAATAGAAAAAATATTTTTTTCATGTCCCTTCTTACATAAAAAATATCATCTTATGTGGTGTACATTCCTATATAGAAATACTACACAACTATTTATACATTCGGGTCTCTGAATATTTTAATTCTTCATCATTCCAAAAACAATCATAAATAATTGTGTATCTTCATGTGTTCTGACTTGAATCATTACTAATTTTAATTTTTGATCAATCCCCATACCATCTATATCCATTAAATTTGACAGTTGATTCAGTTTTCCTAGGAAATCATACTCCAAATTTATCATTTTTATTTTCTGTGTAATCTGTTTTCTTGATGTTGTTCTGTGGGTCAACAATTTCTATTGAAAGTTAACACATTGGAATAGATCTATGAATTCTTATTTATGTTCATCAATATGTATTATTTGATCTTTTCTAGTTTCATTCAACCTATCTATCTCTCTTTAATGTTCTTTATTTTTTATTTTCTACTTAGACAACACCTATCCTCTTTCTAGAATGTATGACTTTAGTTTGTCAGCATATTCATTCTTCTCAGACATCTATTATTCCTAATACTGCATATCGAGATGGGAATATTGAACCACATTGGATACATTCTTTGTTTTTTCTCTTCAAACACTGTTCTGTTTATGATAATCGTCTAATTCAGCTTGCTAGTGAATTATTCATCCATCTTCTCCTTCTTAACTATTTCTTTCTTCTTTTATTATGGAATTTTTGAGAACTACCAACAAATAATACACTCCATGATCCATGTATTCTTACAACTGTTTTTCCTTATAATCATATAAAATTTTGTATTACTTCTAAAGAAGATTCCTCTTTTTGATGAATTTTCAATTTTTTATTTCACATACCTTTCACATTGTCATCTTCAATGTTCCTTGGACACATTGCTACAATATTCCAAATCTCTTTACCTCAAAATCATGCAAATTTATGTTTCCCAGTGATCATTATTTTTCCTATATGCATATTTGAGGAGATAAATTACATGGAATCATCTAAATTTTCATCTTTATGACTATCATCAATAGATATTTTTTTATGTCTTTGAATACCACTTCTTTAGACATCCCATTTTCCTTTGCATTATTATCATCACTTCCATTTTCATATACAATGAGAATAATATGAATTTTATCTTGTGGACTCTTCTATATATAGTTTTCATCGAATACAAAAACCATTATATTGAATGGTGGTGTATGTTTTCATAACGTTCACTTTAATTTATTTATATATTCCTAGACTTCTCCAATATCATACATGTCTTCCAATACAAAATTAACCTAGTCAAATAATGCATCAACTGGTTCATTTGGGTTCATTATTAGATCTTCATACTTGATAAACATAACCTACAGTTTTTCCTTCATAACCTTTTAATATCCCTCATAGATATTCAACATCATTTCCAATATAGCATGTGACTTTTTACATGTCCTCAACATCATACAAATTTAATTTGATATAGATCCCATTAATCGTTTATCCCTTTAGCCACGACATCCAATTCACTAATTTCAGCATTTAATAATGTACCAATACTTATATTGGATGATATTACATGAATAACTATTTTTATGTCATCCATTCATAATGATAAGAACTAGTTTTTCACCAGATTAATCTATTGGTTAAAAGTGCTTCTGTAAAATATCGAAATTATTTTTTGATGGATGGCTTCCATTTATTTTACTGAGAGAAAACTAATGACTTCTAACCATTTTAGATGATACTGATTGTTTGTTCCACTTGGTAAAATATCATGTGAGGGGTGGGGGTGACTCAGGGTATGATACACTAAAACTCTTACCCCTTCGAATCTTGATACATTATTTAAAATACCCACATATCCCATTATCTGATATAAATATATGAAATGAAATGAAATCATGAAAAGGAAAACATGATTTTGCATGGGACACCCTCCCTGGGAGAGTTATAATGACCATAAAACTATTATGCAAAATTTACCAAATTCAATAATGTTAATTTCCAAATACAATGTTTGGTCTAGATAACTCTTATTCCCAATCACACATACTTTTCTAGATTTAGTGTATACACACTACATTACCAATGGTAACACCCTATGTCTCTTTCCCTCAATCACTTTTGGTGGAAAGGGTCATTGTATTTCTGTCCATTTACTCACTGATGTTAAATGAGATCCACTTATAGTTTATGGACTTATAGGTCCCCCCATTTCAGTTAAAGCACATGTCCTAAACTATTTTAGATTCTACGTTGGAGTTATTTTTTCACCCATAGATGAATTCCAATTTACCACATACTTGTAGGTTAGCAGATATTTATTTTGAGAACTACATTATTGTGTTTTATATCTTCTATGAGTCCTCCACAAACTGTCCTCCTTCCTCCAAAAACTGCATAGCATGAATGATATGTAGATTTCCTTTTCATTGAAGTACCTCTTCTTCTCTGTACCTCTTCCACATATCACATCCTTATTGAAAGTGGGTTCCAAAGACTCATCATGTGTTGGACATTGATTACCACTACATGTATGTAGTTTTTCATATATAAATGTGTTTTATTATTAGTAATAATGTAGAAACTTCTACACAAACATTGATTATGGAAATTTCTTTAGATTACCTGTTATATCAAAGGGTTATAACAGATATGACACTATAATGGAAACCTCATGATTCCATGATAGTAATATTAATGAAATTTAATATGGTATAGTTACAAAATTACCAAATTACACCTGTGATTTTGAGAATATCAGGTGCTGAGGGATTTTAAGAATTGAGATTTATTCTAACGAAGTTATCACATAATGATATCATATTGTTTAAATCATTAGGTCTAACCTTAATAATAAGAACACAACTAGTTTCATGTATCATTTTTCATTATTATATGGTCGTTGTGTATTTCTCCTTAAACTAGAGAACATTTTCAATGAATGTCACATAATTATGTATGTTGATTCAAGGGGAAAACCATGACAATGAAGTCGTGGTGGTGTAGTTTTTGTTGGGTACATCATTGGTGACATGGCATTTATTTAATGACCAAGATTGGATTTTTCATTTCCATGTTTAGGAAGAGATTTATAGGGCCTAGTATACTTGGATAATAACACATTCATTAAATCCATTTCCAAGGGAATTGAAGTTATGGCCATTTGGATAGATTAACAAAAAATAATGAATGAAAAAGGATAATGACAATACTGTGCAGTCTACTTTATTGATATATCAATTCTGAAAATAATATATTAAACTGACCTTGTTTATAGGAGGGTAGTCGTTACATTTACATTACCTAATATTTGTAGGGGACATAAAGGTTTTTTATACCTCTATATTGGTTAGTGAGTATCATACAATACTATTGATATAATGTCCAAGAGGGTCAAGTTTCCCTATTATGTGGAAAATGAAGATTGAACACGGTGGGATCCACCACGAGGTTTGAGTATTATACATGTTTTATGATCAACAAGTAATAAATAATCCTTTAATTATTAAGATTTGGAATATTTTGTTGAATTCATGTATAACATGTATTTACAAGTGATTAAATAAATACAATGATAAAATATTATTTGAACGAGTTTAAATATCTGGTGATCAATTAAAATTTTTAGGAGACATGAGTCAAATTAATTACTCATGTTTATAATGCAATATATATTTAATATATATACTCATGATAGTGATAAAATTATGAATATTATTTATGAAATAATTGAATTTTTCATAACAAATTAATTATAATACTTATTCTGTGAATATCTTTTACATGGGGGCCTGAAACCCATACCATGAATTTTATATATTACCTATATAAGTAAGAGATACGATCATACCATGGATATATTCATATGTTATAATAGTGAGCCTCTCTCCCCTTCTAAATTATAGAGATTGATTCTCTCAAAAAATCTATATCTTCAAGTTCCTTTTTCTTGGATCGAAGACACATGCTTGCAATGATCATCGTTATACTGAAGTGGTTGTTGTTGTACCATGAAGGCTCCTAGATTTTGACTAATTATGCATGAGAAAATTTAGAGGCATGTTTTTATGATGTAAAGGTCTTCGACATTAGAGTATTTGATCAATGGTCACAAGCATCTTGTGACAAACATGAAAATGTTAAATCTGATGGATTAATATGATGAATTTTAATTTGGTGCTCTGTGAAATCAATGTCAGGTCCTCAGACCATACTAGGATAAGATCACCAAATTTGACATTATTATGTCACTACGGTGAAGAAACAATTGAAATTTCTCAACCCATTAGCTTTCAGTGCAAATACCAGTACCTAAATGTGGTATCCGAGGTACGTGTGGTTTTTTATAGTCAATAAAAAATTAAATGTCATTAAAATTAAATAAAGTTTGTAAAACAGTTCCATCAGATTCGACTGAATGTCGTTCTGTTATAGATTGACCATTTAACAGTCATTTGAAAATTTCAAATTGGATAAACATTATCAGATTTATGTTCTTTATATTATTGTTTTTATGAACACATTTTAAATTCATTTTTGTTTTCATCTATGTACTGGAATCGAATCATGTTTTTGCCGGAATCTGATAACCAGAATTTTTTCAATGGACTTTCCTTTAGGTGTTAAAAAAATAAAATATTATTTTATTTTATTTTATTTTTCTCAATTATAATAAAGTTATTTGTTTTTTTAAGAGTTTTTCCATAAAAATATTTATTGAAAAAAACATTTATTAGACATTTGGTCATGTATTTTTTTTACTAATACTTTTTAGATAGTAATTTTTTTAAAAAAGTTTTTG
The DNA here is from genome assembly GCA_963277665.1 of Viscum album. Classification (NCBI taxonomy): domain Eukaryota; kingdom Viridiplantae; phylum Streptophyta; class Magnoliopsida; order Santalales; family Viscaceae; genus Viscum; species Viscum album. The sequence continues at coordinate 1,685,398,387 of OY728163.1, read as the reverse complement.
AGACCTTGTCCCGTATTGGGAATTAATTTATTTGAAAATTAAAATTAGGGTGGGGGTTTGTTTTTTAAAAATACAAAAAATTATTACAAAAATAAAGGGTAGGATGGAAAACCACATAGGGTCTTCTTCCACGTGGAGCCCCCCCCCCCCCCCCCCCCCCCCCGACCCCAAGCCTGTATATCTCCCCACCTCCCTCTGAGCTCACCACCCCGTGATGGAAACTAGGTCTGCATGCCGCCCTCGACCGCTGCTGCAGCAGGGGCCTGCTCCACCACTATTGTTCAACTATATGACGACATTTCCGCTATCTCAGCCGGAGGACCCTGCCGCCACTATCTCTACTAGAGGATGCCATTGCCGCCGTCTTGGCTGGAGGATGCCCCCTCCATCATAAATTTTGTCTATTTTATCACGATGACATCTATTATGGTATGGAATATATTAAAAATGGATTATATATTCTTTAACTCAAGAACCTTGTAAAATAAATCAATGAAATTACCATCCAACATTACTCATATATCACCTACCTACGGCCCATCATGTATGGTCATATAAACGAGAATTAATTAGATAGATCACTTCAGAAATGGTATTTATACATTGTACAATTAGAACCATTGGATTATTTAAATATTTTTTATAGGAAAAAATTACAAAGCACCATTCATAGAGATGGGATAAATAGAAAATATAGTACTAGAATTAATTCATTTTTATTTCTATGGCACAGTTACACTAGAGGAATGGGATGGTTATTCATACATCATTACATTTTCTAAGGACTATAGAAGGCATTTCTATATCTACATAATGTTATTAAGTAATATTCCTTTCAAATATTTATGTAATGTTAAAATTAAGTATCAAAAAAACTTGGTAAGAATATAAAAGAACTCCACGCAGAATGTGGCTGAAAATATCCTAACCAAGATTTAATTGATAACTTGATGGATTATGGTATAGTAATCTATCTCACTCCTACTTATACAACACAATGGAATGGTGTTAGTGAAAGGGGGAATATGACATTCCATGACATGATCAAATCAATGTTGATTCATGCAACTCTTTCATTATACATTTGGGGATATTATTTTCTGACGAAATAATATACCCATAACCAAGTACCAAGTAAAGCTACAGATTATATTCCATATGAGGTATGGAATGGATAAAAACCATGTCTGACCCATTTACATGTATGGGGGTGCGAGTAAATTTTTATGACATTACCTAGTAACATATTAGCATATAAATACATGAGGTTCATCATTATAGGTCTTAATAGGGAAACAAAAGTATACTACCAATATTATCCATTAAATATAATTACTTTCGTGAAAAAACACACCAAATTATTATAAAGGGAACACATTTCTATTGGAAATATTTGGATCATGATTGGTATCAATGATGTTAATGCTATAGATGCACATTAGTTTGAAAGGGAACACTCTCCAAAAGCGAAAGTTGTATAAAAACCTGGCCATGAGTCAAAAATACTATGTTGGTCTACTGGAGAGGTTAGAGAACTAGAGTGTTATGGGTTTCTTGTCACCGAGGTATGTGCTTTTCTTTTGAGGAAGATTGACATATAACCTACAAGGAATTAGATGAAGGAAAAAAAGATACTAAATAGAAGGAATCCATGTATTCAGAGATGGATTCCATGTAAAAAAGCTTTATTTAATTTTAGTATAACCTCCAACTAATGTAAAGACCATTGGATGGTAATTTGTATTCATAAATGTGATGGACATGGATGGTGAGGTTAATACCTTTAATGCATTATTGGTTTCTATTGGTTTCATGTAATGTCAGCATATCAAATAGGATGAAACCTCCTCACCAATAGTAATTCATAAATACTATAGAGTATTACATGTAATAGAATCCTTTAATGATTATGAAATTTTGTAAATGGATGTCAAAAATACTTTTATAAATGGGATGTCGGGTGGATACATCTTTATGACTCAACCTGAAGGGTTCAATAAGTCAAAGAATTCCAATAAAGTATGAATGTTGCAAAGTTCCCATTATGGGATAAAGAAAGAATTGTGATCATGAAATGTACATTTTGATGAGTCCATAATAGAATTTGGCTTTGTAAAAAATAAATTTCATCCTTCCTTATATAAATAGGTTGAATGGAATTCCATTTTTTCCAAGTATTATTTTTTGATAGCATATTAATTATGGGAAACATGGTGCAAGTCATATAGTTAGTTAAGACACACTTAAATGAACTTGTCTCAATGAAATACGTAGGTGAAGTATCCTATATTATAGGTATCACAATCAATCAATATGGAACTCAAATTCTACTTGGGAAAAGTTGAAGTATGCACATTGACAATTTATTAAAATGGTACAATATGGAATAATCCCATAAAGGGTTGTTTCCTACGTGACATGTTATTAATATCTACATGTAAATGTGTCCATAAATACTAGAAGTGATTTAATGTATCGGTACAATACATTATTCCTAGGTAGTGGGTTCTATCAAGTATTCCATTCTATGTACAAGGTTTGATGTCACATTTTCTTTAGGAATGGTGGTTAGATATGAACCCAATCCATAAGAGTTGCACTGGGTAGTTGTTAAAACTATCCTAATGTACTTTAGGCATATAAAGGATATGGTTATGGTTTAGAGAGAATAAGAGGAACTAGTAGTGAGAGGATACACTGATTCTAGTTTTCAGATAGATCATAATGACTAAAAATGCAGTCATGCTACATATTTTTCCTGAATGGTGGTGCTGTGAGCTGGAGAATCTTGAAGCCTGATATGGTTGCCGATTCTGTAGCAGAGTCTGAATATATTGTAGATTCTGATGTATAAAAGGAAGCAGTATGGATACCCTACATTATCTCATTTTTTGGTGTTGTGCATAACTTTTTAGACCATGTTCTTATATATTATTATAATACTGCTGCAGTGGTGCTTACCAAGAAGACCAGGTCTCACCAGAGGTCAAAGAATAGTCTATGTATGTATCATATCATGAGGGAATTTAATCAATGGGATGAAGGAACCGTTAGTTGAGTAGCCATAGAGAGTCTTCTGGTAGAACTCATGACTAAATGCATTTCTATGGAGAAGCATAAATCTCGTGACATAGCTATAATAATGATATATTTATCATTTGGCTCTAGTGAATGTGGGAGTGTTGAATGTGGGTTCCATAGACCATACATGTGTTGTAATTTTATTACCAATACATATAGGCAATTTTTTATATATACATGTGTTTATCTATCCATAATATCTTTGATAATTCTGTGTATACATTGATTATGGTAATGTCCTTAGAATACATGTTGTATCAAAGGGTTATAGCAGATCGTAGGTTATAATGAAAAACTCAAGATGCCATGAAAATAATCATAATGTATTTTCATATGGTCCATGTACATCATTCTGAAAGGACACTGATGATGTGCTACTATCAGGTGATGGGGGCTCATAAGCATTGAGACTTCTTCTCATGAAGTTGCAACGTGATGATCTCTAGTATTTGAGATCATGAGCACTAACATGCTTAATAGAACTCCACATGATCATGGTGTCATTGGTCATTATTATCAACAGACATGTGTAATGGTCTCTAGACATGGTATCATTATCAATTTATGTCATCTAATTTCATACTTCTATGCAATGAAAAAACCATGGCGATGAAGTCGTGGAGAGGTAGTTTTTGTTGGGTAAGTCATTATTGACATGACTATGATTGAATGGTCAATATAGTATTTTTTATATTTTTATTTGAGGAAAATATATCTCGGTCATGGTTGATTAGGATTGAATAACCATCACTAAAGTTATGGCCTTGTTAGTCAAATGTAAGACCATCTGGATTGATCATCAAATAAATTAATAAATATAAAGAATGATGAAACTAGTGTGCTTTCTTTTTTATAAATATATTGAAGAATAATAGAATATATCACACAGACCTCATTCGTAGGAAGTAATTTGTTCCTTTGAAATTACCTTATCCCTACCGAGGACTCGATGGGTTTTAAAAAACCTCTCTTGGTCGGTGAATACAATTCACTTCTATTGAGATAAGGACCCAGAGGGTCACACAATATATCCCTTTGAGAATCGTACCACTTCTGTGGAATATAATTATTGAACAAAGTGGGTCCCACAATGGGGTATGTGTATTATCCATGTTCTATGGATCAATGTGTATTAAATAATTCCTTAATTGTCAAAATTTTTAATTATTTTTTGAATTTATTTATAACATGTATTTAAAAGTGATTAAGTAAATACAAGGATGAAATATTATTCGAAGAGATTTAAATATCCCTGGTTTGTTTAATATTTTCCGAAGACTTTTGTTGAGTAAAATAATAATGTTTATCATGAAAAATTTATTAAATATATATGTTATGTGGGAGAACTCTCACCCGGTGATTCTTGGTCGATTCTCGAGTATATAATTGATGGTGAATCTGCTGGAATACTATTTGGATCCTAAAGATGTCTTCATTCCACCCTCGAAGTTGGTGGATACGGGTGGCGATATTTCTTTGGGTCCTATGGATGCAGTGAAGGATTGTTTGATAAACCCTAGGAGGAAGACTAATAGTTCGACTTCGCAAAATAGGTGTTTCTTTGAGTCTCAGATTGAATCTTCTCATTAAATAAGCAGATCACCAAGAATGGCTCGATTGCATTTGTTGAAGTGAGTCTGAATTTTTTGGATGATCACCTCGAAGGATGTCGGTTTCTCTCCTTGATAGGTCATCGGGAACTCAGAGTGAAGCTCTTGTGAGGGTTGATGAAGTGCGTACTTGGTAGTCCAAAAGCTGGGGCTTCTCTGATTAGTGTTTGATCTCAATTGGGAGAAGTATGTTTCCTGTTGTTTTTCCATCGAAGGAATTTCAAAATGAAGCCTGGAGTTTTGGACCAGTTTTGATGAAACATTTTTATATAATGGTTACCAGTGGGATCCATTATTGAATCCTCTTGCAATTAGGAACTCTTCCACTCAATCATGGATTCACATTAGGGGTTTAATTTGGTGTTTTTGGCACCCTTCGGTTGTATGGGAAGTTGCTTCGGCTATTGGATGTTCGATAAAGGTTGATAAAGAAACAGAACACCCTAGATATGGTCATTTTGCTCATGTCATGGTAGAAATTGATGTAGTGCTGGTTCTTATTGACCCTGTCTTCCTTGTTGCTGGTGAGTTTACGATAGAACATACTACAAAATATGAGTGGTTGCCTACTTTTTTTCAATTCCTGTTTATATATTGGTCATATGCCTATGTAATGTCGTAGGAATAATAAATTTACACTTTTTAAATTTTTGAGTCATACTTATGATCATTGCAAAAAGAAATCAGTTGTGTAGACTAGTACTAAGTATGTTTCCAGGGGAAAGGACCCTCAAAATGTACGTCCTGCCTCTTTTTCTGTGTTTGTCCAGCATGGTATGTCTATGCGGACTGAGATTCACCCGGCTGCTGCTGCTGATCGACCAGTGGATATGGAATTGGAGCCAGTTGTTTTCGGAATCACCGGGCATGTTGATAATAAGTCATTGGCTGATATAGCTGAAGAGGAGGAAGAGTGCCATCTAGAGCATGAGGATCCTATTACAAAGTCTGCTGAACGTCAGCAAGATGTTGTTGTTTCTCTCCAGCATGGTGGAACAATGCTTGTTGAGGAGGAGGAATGGTATCAATCAAAGCATGAGGCTGCTGTCCAGAATGATGTAAATGTTGAATTTTATCATAATGAACTAGCATCGTCTTGTATGAAGTGTAAGATGAAGGTATTTGATGAAGATGGTTTCCAATTGGTGACGCCGAAAAAGTCGCGAGCATGTCCAGTTAAGGTTCCTACTGTGGGAGATCGGATGGAAGATGATGTGCTGGTGGAGAGTGCTAATGTAGGAGAGGCTACAACCAATCTGGTTAGTCATGAGGATGTCCAAATTAAGGGAGATGCTTCTATAGGGAAGGAGGATGTGTTGAGAACTCACATGTGCAGGTTTCTATTTTGGAGGAAATATCTACTCCAATGAATTTGGATTATAGGGGGACTAAATTATAGGTTTCTTCAATGGGTGCTTTCTGTGAAGAGGCGTTGCAAAAATCCACAAAGCCAGTAGTTAGTTTCTTTTCCATGTTGGAGACTATTAATAATCCAAAGTTTTATTTGGTTAACCTTGAAGGGATCAAGAATGTAGGATGCAGCAATCGAAGAGCAGCTTCTTTGATAACTTCATCTGTAGATGGGTTGGTGACCTAAAAGGTGTTGGAGTGCCCAGTACATAATGCTGATATTTTTTTTAATGATGTGCAGGATTCTCGCACTGTATAAGAGGATCATCTAGACATGCATGAGATGTTTTCTACTGATTTGGACCACCAGGATGGAACATCCACGGATGTCTGGCAGCATGGGGAAGCTTCTCTTGTGGACAATTCTGAGGTTTTGTTGGTGTAGATAGAACTTGGAATGCAAAGGGGGCGGGGGAGTCTTCTGGCTAATCAGGGAGGGTCTAGGGGTCGAGGCTGTCCTATAAAAAGGAAATGTTTGGCTATTTTTTAGTCTATTTTCTTCATGTGGTCTGTTGCATGGTAGCATTTCCTCCTGTATATTTCAACTTTCAACTTTTTCAATAAATTTAGGGGTCATTGGTGTTTGAGCCCATGACTAAGCCTCTTTTAGAATATGTTTTCATCTGTGATAAAAAAATAAATATTATAAATGGAATAATTTAATTTGTCATAAATAAATATTTATAACAATTCTACTGTGATTAATTGTTACTTGGGGACCAGGAACCCATAACGAGTATTTTTTATATTACCTATATAACTAAGGGAGAGGCTCTTACCATGGAACTATTAATATGTTGTAATTGAGAGTCCTAGAATCTTCTTGAATTATAGAGATATATACTCACATGAAAGAATGAAATTTGAGTTCTATATTCATGGATCAAAGAAGCATGATTTCTATGATCAGCATTGTGTCGATGTGGTCGTTTGTGTACCACAGTAGCGGCCAAATTCTAACAAATCAAATAATAAAAGAATTAGAGATATGTGTATGATCTAAAGGTCTTCCACATAAAATAATTCATGCAACAGTCACTGTCATCTTCAGACATACATGCACATGTGAGATCTGAACGAAGTACATGTTCAAATTTTATTTTTTTCTCTGTTAAACCCATATGTGGTCATTGAACCATTCGAGGATAAGATCACTAGATTCGACATTGTTGAATCACTCCGATGACACATAAATTTTAATTTCTCAACCCATATTCTTCTTCAACTTCTCCCAGTACCTAACAGTCATTCAGAGTTCCACTTCCAACTTCTGTGTACCTTTCACCTTCCGCGTACTGCTTCAACATACCACCTCCTTTTACATTCCTCTCCAAGATTATGTGTACCATTCTCCTTCTACATACCACATACATTTTCTGCATAGTGTCTTCAGATTTTTATATCATCGACAGACACCATTCTTCCACATGCAACTTCATACAATTTATAATTTATTGCCTCGGAAAAAACATTCTTGGAATTGCTTCCGCGAGCCACTTCACCCTTTCTGGAATCACATCCACTTGAACTGGTTACAATTTTTGGAATCCCAATGAACTCTTTCAGACATAGAGAAATTTATTCGAGTATCAATTATTTAAACTAATGAAATTCAAATCTCAATTAATGAATGTATTTTCACATCTTATATATGAATATAGATCATAAAAACCAAAAATATGAGATTTCCCAAATCATCACCACAAAATTATCCTTCTATTAATTTTTTCTTACGTAGTCCACATACTACTTTTATTCCATTACGGTGACCTAAGTCACCATCTCATTTTGTCAAATGATGCCCTACACAGTGTCACAAGTAATTTTTTTATTTTCATTTATATGATAAATTACGACATACATCAAGACAACCTTGATCATCCTTATTTATCATGAGATCCATTTCATCCCCACAAACTATTCTCGTTTGCATTCGACATCTTTTGATTTTTGGTTCCATTACATTATTGATTTCCTTCGATGTTCGAAAACCCAACATTCATAGTTTTTTAATTTTCCTTCATAGTCTGCATACCATTCACTCGATTGTATAAATCATTCATTTTTTAAAAAAAAATTCCCAATTTTTAGGCCCAAAATTTTGGCAAACACTGGGAAACTACGCCTACATAACCATCTCTCAAAAAACACAATTCATACTATTTTAGAGTCATCTATACATGGATGAAAACATAATCACACAAAAATCACACTGAGAGGATACCTTGAGTGATTTTCCCTAATATTATTAATAACCTAATACAAATACCCTTTTTCAGGAATAATGTCCCCTAGACCATAAAACTGATTCTTCAAAATTGAACTACCCATGTAAAATAAGGTATGAATAGGCTACCATGACAAATGTGTGATCATATATTACAAACAATACATGTTTATTTGGATATCATAATAATTATATCAATTGAAACAATTTTATTTTTCAGTAGATAAATCAACCTATTGTTTCGTACCTGATGAAAACAATTTGGATAATGAGGCAGTATCCATGAAATCGATAACACATATAAAAAATATATAATAGGAAATGTAATATCAATACATTTATTACAGACATAAATATTTAATGATTTTGATATAACAAAATATCAAGATTAAAACTCCATGTTATTATATTGATCATTTAATATCATGATATACATCACATTTATATCATATAATATGAATTAAAGGATATCAAATTGTGTGATATCAATTCTAATGTTAATAAAAAAAGATTAAACTTGTACTAAAATCCCATAAACTACAATAAAAGACATTATATCTATTTTTGACCCCATGTTCCATTCAACCATTATAAAAATATATTAGAAGTTAATATTATAGATTTAGTCAAATAGAGGCCTATAAAAACATCGATTCTGCTAATGATACAAAGGGGTTTGGTGTGATCATGAACATACATATTAATATCTATATATAAAAAAATTCACTATTAGGTAAATTAGTTACATAATATGTTTAACAATGTTATCCCTCTTTCAATGAGATTGAGTGAAAATGAGACATGAAATTTTTGAATCTAGTATATCTGAAATCATACAATCATGATTTCATAATATAGTCCAAACTCTTAAATAATGGAATCACATATTATTTATCTATAATAATAGAAAATCACAAGTCTCTCATAGAAATAAACTGAACATTAGAGGATTCTAATCTAAACATAGAAATGAATTTTATTATTATATCTCAATAATATGATGAAATTTCAATAACTCAACATATGAATGTATACATCAATTCATGGATGATCTTCAACTAATGACATGGTTAAAAAAACAAATCACCAAATATTATCTATTCCTAAATGTCTTTGTAAGAGTGATTTAATTTTATGAATTATATTACTCGCCTTAGGTAATAAGTATTAAAACTTAGAATACAAGTATATGTATATCATATACCATATTGAATTGCATGAGATATAAAGGGAAGTCATGTTTTTATGTTTTGATTTATTGAAACATGTGATAATTATTTTTATTTCATTTATAACTCTTTATATTTATTATAATATTATATTGATGCTAATTTTATCATATCATCAAAACCTATAATACTATTTGGTGATCAATTATTATTGATAACTAAAAATCACACCTTAATGGGTTATTATAATTAAATATTTAATTTAATATAAATTTCAGCACATATGAACAACTGATCAATGGTAATTACATTTATTAACAAATTATGATTTTGTTTACAATAATTACATCCAAAATATAATGTATCATATAACATGGTACTCGGCATGAACCTTATGCTTATGCTTTAACAATTTTTCAGTTAAAGGATATTCTAAATTTTATTATGTTTCCACTCTAAGGATCCTTTAATTTGACATCTTAGTGATACCTTAAATGAGATAGTTCCTAATAATGGTCTGTTTTCAACATTTTCATGTCTAGTGTTCATCATCCTAATTAATAGATCATTTTTTATAGTAATAAATTTTAATTTCTTAGTCATTTTTATGAAAAATTCAATGTAAATGATTAAGAATAATAACCAATATAGATTCCACAAGAATCATTTATGTAAAGTTATCCTCAACCTCTACATTCAAATACATTATTACGGCTTGTTTGGAACATTTCAAACTGATAACTTCAAAATTTGGAAAAAAAGAAAAACCATATTGAATCCAAAAGAAATAGTTGTATGTCTAGATAAAGGAATCAATGTAACCACTTACACTGATCTCATCATCGCCTACAAATATGAATAGTATACTAATACTTCTACTTTTGTTCATAAGGATTTTCTTCATAATAATTCAGTGACATTCAGATGGATATTGTTAGTATTTTATTATTAATATCAATTAACAAGAGACATTGGGTCATTTAAATAACATGTAATATTGAATAAATCCTATAGATAACACATACTAACTATTATACATAATATAATACTCTTTAGAAGGATTTGGAATTTTTTATCATTTGTGGAAGAAATATCTAGTATAGTCCTGATCTTATAGTTCTATACACCAAAAAAATGTACCACTATAATAAAATATATTTTTTCACTTATTTTATAAAATACTCTCATATATATCTCTATAAACAATCATAAATTTTTTATAGGTATATTCTCCCATTTATATCATAGAGATGAATGTTCCAAAAAACATAATTATAGAATGTAATGCTTTGACACCAAATCTAATATAAATCATGTCATCAACAAAAAATATCAAAAACAACATTACACTCTGACTAATACTCTTGTGTGAATGGTAATATAATTAATTTTTTATAACACAAACTATATTATTTTTTTATAAAATTATATACATTAACATTGAGATTCATACATCAATCCATAAATGGAAAATTACATCTTGAAACCCCTATAATACTCATTCCAAAGCTCAAAACCATTGGGATGTAACTTATGAGCATCCCCTACCAGATTCCCATTACAGATTTTTGTTTGTACATGAATTTGATATACAAGAAAATAAGTATGATGTTATGTGGAATAAAATATCATAATAGACTCTATACTAGTTAAAAATGACTCTTCATAGTGAATAAAATTGAATTTTTAACCATCTTACACTATAAATTATATTGTAGTTGAAACATTACCATCCAGATCTATTCTCTTATGAGAAATACACATTAACACTATGAGTATTAACCCTTATGATATATAAAAAATAATCCATACTTGAATAAAACAAATCATGTTCATATAATATCCTATGTATTTTTAGTAATTTTTTATTCCAAAATGTCTATGTCCTCTTAATATGTATTGGTTATGTCACCTACAAACATTAATTCATCATCATTTTCCAAAAGAAAAATTGTTGTTCCCCTGATCATGATGCCTCCTACTATATCTATAAGACTATTTTGAAATAAGGGTTTGATTTTATTCAACTACTCCTTTTAGTAATATATTATCTTCTATTATAAGAACGCTTCCCTTTTCTTGGTCATGAACTTCTTTATGTTCAAACATTCTCTAATTGAATCCTATTAAGATTTTTTTTCTTACTGAATGTATCATATTATGCCAGAAACACATTTTTTGTAGGAATATATATATAATATACTTTAATGTCATCGATTGACCTATGAAATATATACTTTTCATGATTAAAGTCATGATTATAATAATTTATAAATAATAATTCATATTTAGTACACTAAATCCTTATAAAAAAATTACTAGGATATTTTTATTTAATATCTACAAAGAAAATATTTTTTAACAATAAAGAGATAATGTGATTAAGATTTAATAAATTGATTTTCTGATAATATGCATAGTATGAAATATGAAGGGCTCACTAATTAGTCATTAATTGAACCTTTTATAAGAGTGTTTAATTCCTTCTATTTAACACAACATTCCAATTTAGTCTTCCAGGTGGAGTTTATTTGTTTTTTTAAAAAAATTCAATACCTCTTATGACCAATGAATTCCATGATCAAGTATTCACTGCTAAAATCTAATTGAATGTTTATAATAATTATTCCAAGGTGATTTTTTTTACTTTTTTATAAAACTAATTTATCGTTTGAATGGTTTTATAATAGTGTTTTATCACAAAAAATACCATAAAAAGTTTTCTATTGAATTTATATTGTACATTAAACCACAAAATTATTTAATACTAATTACACACAATATTTCACTTTTATAAGATCTTGTAGTCAAATAAAAAATATAATGTTTTCAACTAAATGGATCATTTGGCCATTTAAACTAATAATTATGATTTTGAATTATCATGTAATTCATAAAATAATTCCAACAATTCCTGAGTATAAAGTCAATGAGCACATTTTACTTTTATATTTCCAATGAGAAAATTCCCAAGGTATATATGGATATAATTCTCCTTCAAAATATTATTTTTATTTTTATATATCTAATATCTAAAATATATAAACCATTCAATATATTCCTAATTCTATAAAAAATTACACTTATATATATAGAAGAAATGTTATTCTTAAAAATTAGTAAGAGTCCAATTTTTTTCAATATAAGATACAGAAATGATATTTTTATTTATCGATGAAATATAATAATGTTTTTCTGTTTCCAGATCTATTAATCTAGTTAGACAAACATCATATATGACAACATAAAATGAAACTACTCCTGCTGCATTTTTGGCACAAAGATGTACTATACCGTTATTTTATCACCAGAAATATTCATGTATGTGTTAATCATATGAAATATCTTTTTTAAACCTATAATATAATACCCATGGGCCAAATTTAGATAAATAAATCATTATTACATTATCATTTCTATGCTCAGAATGGTTACCATTGAAAAATAATTTTCAAACCTACATTTTAATATAAAATAGATTTATAGTTCATAACTATAAGTAGTCACAAAATGATTAATAAGATGCATGAATTAATCTAAAAAAATAAATAACAACTGGTGACTATCATGCTTCATATCATTTCATAATGGACTTTTAATCAATTTTTCCTACTAAAATGTTTGGCATCAAACATCAAAAAAATTTATTGATCCAAGACAAATATTTCTATAAAAGATGAGTACACATTATAATTACTCTCTCTAATTAGTTATATACATTGATAAAAATTTAAATAATATCAAATGTTACTTTATGTTATATTAGTTGAATTTCTTTATCAAATCAATCAAAAGGATATAACCCAAACTCCACTCTTATTGTACCATAACTCATGGGTTTCCCCAACAATGTTCCATTCAAATAACATAGCGGGATTGTGTTACATAACTATTAGGGATAACCATTAATAATGTTTCTTATTGAATATAATACATGGGTACTCTACTATGGAAAAACCAATATGGTCAGATTATCATGGTGTTGACATGTATTTTCTTCTAAAATAATCCCAATCAAATAATTTTAGTGGTTTTATTTCAATTAATGAATACATTTAGACTCATAATACGAACAGTAACCTCATTACCATTGAATCCTATGTAATATTGATTATTTCTTGATATATTCCTTTTTTATTAATTCTTATAATCATTTTCATTTTGAATAAATATTCTATTAATAAAATATATATATTGAACCATTAAAATGTGTTACATTACAAAACCAAAATTTTTATTAATTCATTACTAATATATGTTAACCATATTTAATCATATCTAAATCATTCCAATGAATAAAATATATGAACATTTTATATACATGTTTATAGTTATATGACACTAATAATATCCACATATGGACGATTGGTGCCACTTATATCCAAACTGAACTTTACTAGAACAATTTTTATGCCTTCAGTCTAAAGAAAAGTCTACCCCAAATAAACTATACATAATGATATATTATTAAATATATATTATAAATAAATGTAATTATAATACCTAATATATATATAAACTATATTAATGATCATGGTTCAATATATTATCATTAATTACAAATACAGAACAATATTGAAGATAATTAAATGTTATATTCTTATATAAATAATGTAATATATGACAAGAAAATTTATTAGAACAAAATATTCACATTAATTAAATCATAAATAATAATAATATGTCATACAAATTAAAAAAATGATATTCAAATGGAATAAATAAACAAATAAAGATATTATTTATTTTCAATACTTGAGATATTAATTTTTTCATTCGTTATGAATAACGTTTCAGATTTATAATAGGAAACACATTTCATTTATGAAAATATTAAAACAATACGAATTTTTACAATATATTGAAATTTTAATTAAGTTAAATTATATTATATTTTATTATTTTATAGGGATTATGAATTTTATCTCTTCACTCAATCAATGCTTATAATAACCACTACAAGTCATAATTGGTGATATATCATATATCACTTTTATAATTCTATGTTTTGTTCTCAAAAAACATATGGTTTATTAAAAATGAAATATTATCTCCTAATATATTCTTGTGATAAATCTACATGTCATTTTAATACATGACAAAGCATACAAATGCAAAGAAACAACTGAATTTAACTCAATTATATGTTATGATGTAGTAGTCATTCCATATGAACAATAAAGTCACATAATAATAACCTATAAATCAGTGTTAAATTGAGAGATCTATGGATCTGGGGACTTAAATTTAGATATAGTATATAATATTTTGTGAATTATCTTCAATAATAATATTATAATTTTTTTCCATAAAATTAGTAATTGAAAATATATAATTATGAATTAATGTGGATTTGATATAACTAATTAGTTTTATTGGATCATATTGAGACTATTAAATACAAAAACCACATTTAATGTTATCAATAAATAATTAAAATTAATCCTCTATAATGTATAACATATTAAGGAACATATGTACCTGTATTGTTGTGTGTTACATTATTTTTATTCTTAAATATGTATACTCAATATTAACCACCCAACTAAATAAAATAGACTATTAACACCATAGGGATTACATTTTCCACTATAATCCTTAATCATAATTATAGGTTGATAGAAATGGATAGATATTATTTCACTATCACCTTAAAGATAAATAGTGAATTAGTAAATAATAGATATTTAAATTAGTTATGTCTAATATATATATCCCACATCCCAATAAGAGGGTATATACCGTTTATATTGAATTACATTATTCATTATAGGGAGATTAAAATTGATTGCAATGTTCCCACATGGATTTTTGACGAATGAGTAGTATTTTTTGTTAATATGATTTGTGTAAAGTTATTATATGAAATTGAGAAGATATAATATGTGGTGATTGATGTGGGTTATTTAAGTCAAACACAAGTGATAATTAAAACAAATTTTCTATATAATATTGATGATGTTCAATGTAATTTATTTAGTAGAGAAATTGAATGATTGATTTTATGGATGTAGGAAGCTTGTAAAATATGCGAGAAACAATCCAATGAATTTTAGAAGTCAAAACTGTTATAATCAAAAATATTAAATATTTGAACAAGGATATAATTTTATTTTATTGATTTATAAGGCCGCATAATGAGTTGAAGATGTATTTTATTTATTTTAGGAATTGAACAATTTTATAACATATTTAAATATACAGTGATAATTATTGATACTTATATTTATTTTAATAAGTACCTTTTTGATCCTTGTAATGATAAATTTAATCCTAATGATAATATTGATTGTGTAAGGTTCATTTATCCTATAGAGATGATTATTTTTGAAATTTAACAAGTTCCATTGACTAAAATGTTATCATAAGAACATTTTATGATCACTTGATATTTATAAATATTATCCTGAATTTGTATGAATAAAACCTAAAACTTATTGAGAATAATAGATATTTGTATAGATGAATATGGAACCTTTTAAAGATTATTTCCAATATTCATAAAGATGTTTTAAAAATTGGTTAACCTTAAGAAAACTGAAATATATTGGTAATATAGGGATGATTTATAAACATTGTAAGAATGATAAATTTATTGATGATTTATCATGAAAATATAATAGAATCATTAAATTGAATCATTTAAAATTATTATGGTTGACAAAACTAAAATTGGAAAACAACTAAAACTATATAAGGGTGGGCTAAAAAGGCCATATGTTTAAAAATTATATGTGTCACAAATTAATTTTATTTTTATTTTTAATTTAATTGAACTATTTATTTTTAGTTTTTCCATTGATTTTGGGGGTGATATTCATTGAATATTTTTTTTCTATTTTTTATATTTCAATCTAGGACCATGGTTTGCACATGAGTAGTACAACTAATATTCAGACCACGAGATAAACCTATAATTTATAGTATCTCTAAGATATATTGTTTCAATAGATCTTTTTTTACCATGAAATTTAACTGGGCATGTCATAAGGCATATTTAGTGTATGTTTCACTATTTTTCCATCATTGCGGTGAAAGAATGAATATCCTCTAGGACTATAAAAAATCTGAAAATAATAATTTGACCCTCTACTACAAAAAAATGTGGCTTCCCCTCTCTATCAACTATTATTAAATGGATGAGAGATGGAAGAGGAGGACCCCTACTTGTGATATAATAAGGAAACATTTTGGTATCATTTTGATAACTAAAAACATGTTTCACAACGACTAAGATATCATGTCATGAAAAAACAGATAACAATTACATTTATTAGAAACATTTATGATCATATAAATTTTTTTATTATAATAGAAAAGAAAAGTATGTATAGATAATAATAAAGGAATAATTCATATATATTTTCAAAAAACATGCTTGAATTACACCATAAATATCACCATAATAATAAAAATAGTAAAAAATAAATAGCATCACTAGGAACATCAAAAAATAATGTAATGTGTAGAAAAATCATAGTTAAAAAGTGAAAGATGATTTATGACAGCATTGAAGTATATATAGTTTATTATGGGAAAAGTGCATGTTATGATTTTCCTAATACATGACAATTATTTACTGTTGGGAATTAGGACTGTTATTCATTATGACCAGTTTTAATAAAATTACAATTTTAATTAGTGTATATATGATTGAATTATATGATATAATAATTTAAAATTGTGATATTGTTTTTTAATTTAGTAGTATTATGACATATGATGGTCATTTATTAGACCATGTATAGGAGGTACGATCAATTGGGATCACCATTGAACAAACCCAAATAGAGCATTAATAGTTATGGATTGAGTAGAATCGAATATAGGAGTGTTTCTTGTTTGTGTGATAAAAACTATATTAATACACATTGAACTACCTCATGAAAGTACAACCATCACATTTCATACACATAGGGATTATGTTTGTATGATAAAGTGTTATGTATCTATAATAGAAGCTATATTAAGGGATGTATTTTTTAGATTACGAAATAGATTTATCCTATCCAATAATTCTTAATTGTGTATATTTAATGCACCAATATTTTACTATTTATATTTCATTTACAAAACTATAATATGTTTGATAGAATATTTAAAATGTAATAATGAAAAAATATGAAAAATTATATGAAAATTAAATTATAATTATTAAAAATGACATTTGTAATAGAATTAATATGTATAAGTACAATTAATTGAATATTGGAATAAATGAGGAAATAAAAATAAAAGGCCCATTTCTAATGTTAATTAACTGATAAAATTCAATTAGTTTAGCTAAGTAACAAATATGATCATTTTATGGAAAAATATCTTATAAATATTTTCAGTATATACATATTCATAATAAGAATAAAAATAGAATAAGGTTTAATGATAACATATATTTCTGTAATGACAAATATCTTACAATATATATTACTAGTAATTTTTATGAAATAATTGAAACAATAGTTGTTGTCTATAATCACATTGTCATATAAAATTAATAATATTTATGTGTTTTATTTATTCTGAAAGGATAAAAAATAAAATAACTAATTTTTGTTTGGATAAATGAACTTTATTTATGTTTTTTTTATAAAAACATTACATTAGGGTGAAATTTTAATAATTTTATGAAAATATTTTTTCTTAGGTGATTACTAATGAATATTGTTTTATCAAATACCAAGAGTTTTATTAAATAATTTTATATAATATAAACATATAATATTATATAAACATTTTACTAATAAAATATATATTTAATATTTATAATTATATATTTAAAATATTATTTTAAATTTATAAAACTCATGATTAAAATTATGAAACTCATGTATTATTTTATTACAATAAAAGTTGTTCCCCCTTTTAATTTAATTGAATATTCACAGAGTGTAATTTTGTTTTGTAATTTTTTTAATGTCACATAAATATTATATTTTTAATATTACACTTATTAATTCCATGAAAATAAGATCAATTAATAATTTTATCGCTGCAATAAATTTTTATTCTTAAAAATATGCCTTTCTTAATAATTTTTTTCTATGTTGTATATGATAAAATTAAATTATATTTTCGCATCATTATAATTTTATTTAATAAATTAATTTTCATATTTTGAATAATTAAATATAAATTTTTTACGTGAAAAATATTATATCTATCCACAAAAGTAAATTACTCAGGTGAAACATTAATTACCATTGTAAAAACATGAAAAAAAATTGTTAAAAATTTTTGTGTAACGAAATAAATAATATATTAGAAACATGTGTGGAAATAAATGGTCAATTTAATATTGAACATTTAAATTAATTTACTACATTATTTTCCATTATTTTCTATTTTTTTCACTTTAATACTTCCATTTCCATTAAAATAATTCAAAAATTCTACTCACCTCACATATAAATGTTGACTCCGACGACTCCTTTAAGGAAATTATAAATTTTAATACTTCTTGAACCTATTAAATCTTTTTACTTTCCCTATAGCCATATACCATATTTGATTGCCCACGTATCTATTGAAAATACTTATGTAATTTTTTACATGAATTCCACCATGGGAAATATATAATTCTCAATAATGATAATGGTAGTTCATATATGTCATGAGTAAATTATAAGGGGTTATCTTGACTCAAATTAATTTATGGAGTCATTATTTTTATTTATAAACTATGTGAATAAATGATGGTTCTATTATATGATGAT
Source organism: Viscum album (assembly GCA_963277665.1). NCBI lineage: Eukaryota > Viridiplantae > Streptophyta > Magnoliopsida > Santalales > Viscaceae > Viscum > Viscum album. The sequence goes on along the minus strand of OY728163.1, from coordinate 1,685,379,177 downwards.
ATTCAAATGCATTTTCTCATTTATTTGTGTATTTATATTTATTTATTTATTTGACATTTATGATTTATGATTTCATTAATAATTACCATTATATCAAAATGAGATCATTTTCTCCAAATCTACATTCACTTATTCCCAAAATTTCCTAATTTCACTGTTTTAATCAAAGTAGTTTTTATTTCAAGTGATGATCCACATTTCAAATGGGAGATCTTTCACTATTTTTATGATGCCAGTTTCAAATAAGGTATTTCAAAAATTTTAAATAAAACATCCCATTCAAATAAATATTTATTTCATTTAATCTACTTTTGATAAGGTAAAATATTATTTCACATTCAATTATAAATAATTTTTAATTAATGTAATTTACATTTTCTAAAATTAAGAACCTTTTTTAATGATTATTATATAATGTGATTTATAATTTAACCTCTATATAATGAAGTTTATAAATCTTTTCGTGATGTTATTATTCCTGGTTTCACTTCTATTTTCTACATTCAATGATCTTAATCCTATATTATTATGTTATATAAATCACCTTATAAATATGTAGATGAAAAAATAATTTTTTATTGAAATTATTTTATCAAGTTATTGAATCTTGATAATATCAGATATAGTTTCATTACAAAATGAAATAAATCCCATTTTATCCACATGTTTTATGATATGTCTAATGGTTGATATCTTATAATACATATATGAATGGATGATGATAGGTCGGATCCTATATTTCAACCAGATAATGTGTTCAATGTTTTATTTCTAATGAGGTAAGAATCATTTGTGTGGATATGATAACATTTTACAATACTCATTAGATTGTGTATATACAACAATTATATTAACTAAGTTACAAATTTTAAATTATATAATTCATATATATATGCCATATTTTTATGTCATATTCCAATTATTATGCCCTATGGATTATGTTTATTATAACACACCGTTATTCCATGGTATATGATTATAATATATATGTAAAATTTCATACTATTATGAATTGCATAATAAACATATTGTTCCATGTTAAAAAAAACATATTTATACAATGTTAATTTTGTAATATTTTATTGATATATCCCTTGGCGGTATGTTGATATGTTTTCCCTTAAAGAGTGTATTTGATCATATATTTCTTATGTTTCCATTGCATATGTTATAAGGACAATTTTAATGTATGGGGAGTTTACATGGGTGCGTTGTGTGGTTAAATTATTATGAAATGTTTCAATAGTTTTGTAAAACACATTTCTTATATAGTATATCATCAAATACATGAAAAAATCACTATTTTTATCATGTTAATATTTTTGAGATATAATGAATAACAATTGGAAATAATTTGAAATAAATATATTATTGTCTATAGTGATCTCACATGTCATCTAATCTTTTATGTAATGTATGAACATTTAGTAATAGATCTGAGAGTGTGTGTTTGGGTCACCATATTTGGTATCAAAGTGGTTTTTAGTTATTTATATAATTAGTTTAATTTCATTGGGTAATAGGACTATATAATCATAGTTAAACCATATAGATATGTCAATGTATATGATTACTACACATAGTTTTTCTAATGTAAATATTATGGTATTTCATAAACATAAAATCCTTTTTCAAACACAAACATGGAGATAGAGGCTTTATAAAATATGTAACAAGTGGAAGTATCCTATAATGTGGAATATTAGGTTTTAACTCAATAATAATTTGGTGAAAGGAGAAGTTTAACTCTTATACTTATTTCAAACCCATAAGAGAAGATTTAGTTAATTAAAAAAAATTTCATAAAACATTATTATTGATATTAGATAATTTTTTTGTAAAAACAGTTAATCTATCTATAAATAAGTAATTAATAAACTATTTTGAAATATATAAATTAATAACATTGGTTACATATTTTATTTATGATGTATCTCTTTTATATTAATAATATTTCATTTCATATTATTGAAAAATTACTATCATTATTATTACTTAATTTATTTTATAATTAGAGAAAGGAAAATTTTATTTATGAATTTGTGTAATATATAATGTTTTTATTGACCAAAACAAAAACCAAAAAAGTTGGAAGTATGAGTACAAAATAATTTCATAATAGTAACTCAATTCTCCTTAAATATTAATAATAAAATATTACATTTTGAGATATGGGGAACACTTAGAACGGGTTAACAAGTTTTCAAGGACTTTTTATTGAAACTTAAATCCTTCGTTAGTGGTTATTCAAACCTAATAATTACCATGAAATATTACAATTATATTTAGAATATTTTTACATTCACAATATCTTAAACCATGAGAATGTTTTTTTTCCATGTATAATCTGAAAGAAGAGGATGAAAAATTGTGGACCGTTATTTTAATTTTTAAAAAGAAAAATGTTGTATCCATTGGATGAGAAGGTTTTATGAAAATATTTTGTACTATATATTCCCTATAAACTCATGAAAAAATAGAGAAATAATTCCCAATGAAGAAACAAAAGGAGAATGGATCTATAAAACCCTGAAATGATAAAGTGTTAAATTACTAAACGATATGAATCATGTCAACAAGATGAATAATCTTTTTCAAGAGAATAAATTATTAGAACTCCCTAGAGTAGAATTATTTTACTCGAGTAGTTATTCGTATCGGTGACTTTATGGGATGTTTCATTGGGTGTGTGTTAGTGATAAATAAGAACACTAGAAATGACATGTGTTGGTATGTTGAGACTGTTATTAGTCAGATGACATATTTAGGAATGTGGGTGGGCCCTAGGGTGGGGACCATATGTCTGTTGGGAAACTGGTTGTACCTTGAGAGCCCATGACATGACTACCATGTTAAAGGTGGGTGACTACGCTGTCACCGGTGTCCAGTGGTCACATTTGGTATCAAAGGTGGTACCCAAAATTCTGTGTGGGGGGCTTCCTGGGTTGAGATGTAGGACATACAACGAGGATGTTCTTATTTTTTTTGGGGGGGGGGGTATAATTTAACCACACAAAATGTTGATTTGTTAAATCAATAAATTAAATGACTCATGTCAATAAGGTAATTCTCCATATGTTAAGAGAAAACCAAATTAGAACTATACAGGGATGTGTGTTTGGCATGTAGTGGTGATTTGGATCGGTGACCTTTAGTGATGTTTCCCAAGGTGTGTGTGAATGGGAAGAAATCACACTGGAAAAGAAATGGGTTGGCCTGTGGGAATTGTTATTATTTATATGACCCGTTCAAGATCATTGGTGGGCCCCATGGTGGGGACCATGTGTTTGTGGGGAAACTGTTGGTATATGGTTGGTCCATGACATGATGGCCATGATAAGGCATAGTTTTTTTTGCGGTCATAAGGACCTTGTTTTTATAGGGTCCATTAAATCTTATTAGTAAAACATCATAATACATTAATGAGAGGAATTGAATTTTATGAAAAAACACAAAAATAAATTTTAATTACTCATTAATGGACTGAAACAAAGTCTTCAAAAGTAATTTACAATTATATTATTTGGTAGTTAAGTTGAAATATTATATTGTTTATGTAAAGAAGAAATTAAAATGAGGAAGTCTAATTATTTCTTATATATGATAATTATAATGATGTTTCATTGATATTAAAATGATAAACTACATATTAGATAAATATTTCAATCACCTACCTATCGAAAATGTGGGGTGTAGTAACCCTTTGATTTTTGGAAAGGAATAACAAAATGCTCTATGCAAGGTAAATTTTGTTATAAATCATGTGATTGTTTCTAAGGTATGGAGATGCCCACTAATGCAACATGGTTTGTGTATGTCCCATCTAATCATATTCCAACACATCAATTAATTAAATTCATGATTTTTAGGATTTATGAATTATAATTACCTATTCCTGGGAATATTATCATCATAACCCATAATATCCTCTAAGATCAAGGGAACCAATAAGATCAAAGGTGATGGAAACCATTGATATTTATCAATATAGACTAGGAATTCATATCCTATAATAAATTTTTGTGGGTTTCATGTGGTATTTTGATTCTTGAAACCCAAGTACTTAAATTTTTTTTAGGATTATTAATTCACTACCTATATGATGTAATTATCATGGAAAAATTATAAATATATTTTAATTTTAATCGAATTTTATGTTTATTACATTATACCATATGAAATTATTATTAAGAAAAATTTGAAATGATTTTTAAAATTTGTTCCCATTCTTCCCAAAAACACTATAAAATTAAAAAATGAGGGATATATATATTTATATTTCAAACCAACCTATGGTCATCTCTCAGAACGAATGAGTATAAACTCTCCAGGGAAATTAATTCCATTATATATTTTATATATAAAAATCCTGATTTCTATTTAGATAAATTTTTTTGAGACAAACTAATTTTTGGATGAATCCTATTATAATGTTGATTATAAGTTTATTAGTATTATCTATGTTACTATAGTTGGTACCTCTTGATAAACGAATATCGAGTCATGTGTACCTTATTGAAATCCTAAATATTTTTATTTGAGATTTTTAATTATATTTTTGAGTATTAAATTTCATTAAAGGGGAAATATAATTCCCTATTAATTTACTATATATCATTTCACTATATAAAACTAATGTGGTTGATATTTTTCATCACCTAAATGATTAAACTTCTAAAAAACCAAAATTTGATTAAATAAATTAAAATAATATGATGAAAACAAAAACATTATAATTGAATTGGTGGGTATAAATTTAATTTATCTCATACTGGAATATATTTAAATATGGAAACATAAAAATGGTAATTTTTTATATTAATACAATGATAAAATATAATCAGTATATATAGATAATTAATAAGATCATATTTCGATTAAAAATGATGGTTCGTAAATATGATTCATTTTTAGGAATTATATATTTCTTTTTTAAGAAACTAAATAATATTTTTTTAATGATGTAATATATTATTTATATGAATTATATAAATAAAAAAATCTATATAGAAGTTGACAGAAACTAACTATAAAAAATGTTAATATCTAAAGATATTTTCATTTATTAAAACATGATTTCATTAAAATATGTATTTCCAATTAAATTTAAAATCTAAAAATATTATAATATTATATTTATAATATTAATATATTTTATGGGATAATAAATATAATATTATATTATAATTAATTTTTAATAGTTTTATGATAGGGTTTATTTTAAGTTGAATAGTTCAAAAATCCATTTTAAAAAATATTTAGAGATTTACAAAAAATTTAGATATATGGGCATATTAATATTTTTATAGAATTTTCCTAATCAAATACGTGTTTTAAAATTTATAACTTTTGTTAATAATATTAAAATCCATTTTTAAAACCGACTAATATCATTTTGGAAGTGAAGAAGTATTTTTTTTCCAGTAAAATGTTATTTTTCCATTTAACTCAGTAAAATATTCCCATAGCATATTTCAATTTTGGATTTAGATAAAATACGAATAAATATTAATTGTTCAATAATAGTGAAATTAATTTCAATAAAATCAATAGAATTGGTTATTTAATACTAATCTTATCTGTATAGTTAGAAATATTATTTCTATAAAATTATCTTTACATGTTATGTTCACATAAACTAAAATTAATTTTTCACACCCATATAAAAATTATATGACAAATTATTTTTATATTTGGAATCATTAGATAATAATTAATCAGCATGTACTATTTAATTTTTATCAAAAAAATGAAATCGTGGAATTTAAATTATAATAGAAAAAAATTGGTAAAATTGAATAATCTCTGAGAAAAAGACATAAATTATTATAAAGCACATATGGATAAATTGTTTTGTGGAATTCTTGAACGTAAACCATCATCAAATATATTTATTTTTAGTATTGGATAAAATTTACTATGGAATATTCTCTTATAAATTTATTGTTTAAAAATTCCATTATTCTCACTTATAATTGAAACTTATAGTACACATTAAAGGTCATTATAATTTAAAATCCATCATACACCACAACAATGTATTACTTCCCATTGTTCTCTCTACTAATATTGGTATCCCTCTTATTTATAAGAATTATATACTTTTTCTATTTTTAATATGTCTATAAATGGAATTCTCTTGTCTTCATTTATGTTACATTATGTTAATGGATGTCCAACGTAAAAGATATGAGTATTCATAACTCAAAATCCATTATAGAGTCATAAATATTGATAATTTCCTATGTTTCCATATAGTGGTTTTATTATATCCTATAATGATATTATTTTTACATTAATCATTATTATTTAGGAAATTTCATTGATGGATTAATCTTTTCCAAAAACACGATGATGTTAAACAAAATAAAATAATTGTCTCAAAATTATTTATTTTTCTTCCATATACATATTCATAGTTCATGCTAATTTTTTGTTTATTAATTTCATATACATATTATTTTTATTTCTGGTGATGTAATGAATTCTATTTACAAATTTTCAAATGAATTATTTATTATCCTTTTTACAATGTGGGATTCAATAATGGTATTTTTAAAATATCATGAAATATTTACAATTCAAGTATATTTTTTAATATTTAACATTAAAATTCGTATTGATATCATTTATTTTATATTTGTGGAACCATTATGTTTTTTTATTTTAAATGACGTTAATTTTATTCAGGTCACCTTGTTGAAATGAAAATTTTAATTTGATTTCTAATTTCTCCTCATTATGATGATGTTGTTAGATGTTTTATAGAATATATTTATAATGGTTTGTGACTAATTTCATCATCAATAGATTTTCATCCAATGCAATAATGTTGAATGAGTGAAATTACAAATTCCTTGATGAAGTAATCATAATTTATTTTTAAAATATTTTTATAAATTGATCCAATTTTATTTTCATGTATAATGATACTATTTTCAATTGATATGAATCTAATTTCATTCACATTTTTTGATTAAATATTGATTTATTTATAACTTATGGAATAAATAATTATCGATGATGTCATGTGTTGACTAAATATAATATTATATGGAATTGTTAAGGGTTTTATATACCATGAAATAATAATTATGTGCATGGACATGATCATGTATTGAATTTCTCATATGATTATGAGTGGGCAAGATCACATTATTCATTATTGAAAAAGTTTTATACGGAAATGATCACATTGTGGTTTTTTTATTGATTGTGTATAGAATGGATGAGATATAGATTTATTAACATGATGGCATATGAGTATTATAGTGTTATTATTGGATCACATGATTGTGTGAGTACGTGATCACATTAAGTTTGGTTCACATTAATGTGTGTGTATATGATAATGTATAGTTTTGTTCCCAAAATTATGATTTTATATGATTAGTGTTATCCCTTAATTATATATTGTTTTCATATGATTATGCTCAATAGATTATATTTATTTTATTACAATATTATTCCATGGTTCTTATTTTATTCAATGATGATAAAATTTATGGATATTATGAATTATGGATAATACATATTATTATATTTTCCTTTTAATATGTTATTTGTCACATGATTCTGTTTTCTCAAATTCTTATGATCAAACCCAAGATTTTTTATATGTTTTCCCTTACATATTAGTTGAGGTCAATCCTTTCTTATTTATACATTAACATGATTATGAATATGTAAATAAATTTTGTGGAGTTTATAAGGTTGTCTGATGTAGTATTATTATGTAAAAATTTTCAGATGTATTATAAAATAAGTTACTTATGAAAATGATCCAAAAATTACATAAACAACTAGTTTATAAGAATTTTTGATTACTTATGTGGTGTAATTAAAAAATATGTAAATGATATAAAAAAACATTTTTCGTTATTGGGTTATCTCATGTGGTTTCAATGAAAATGTGAAAATGATTTGATTATATCACTTGATCTCGGAGTGTGGGTTTGACTCACCGCACTATCACTCCCTTATAAATGATAAAATAAACATGAATATATGTTAATATAATAAAATATATTTTCAAAACAAATTAAACAAAATTTTATTTTTTGGAAATATATAAATTTATATATTTTTATTAAAATATGATTTTATGCTAAAATGAAGCTTTAAAAAATTTATATATATATTTTTTCATTCTTATATATATATATATATTTCATGACATCACATTTACTTTTTATAATAAATAAAAATTAAATTCATTAATTAAATAATTATTTTAAACTACTAAATAGTTTGTGAAAAATATCACATTCTAATACATAGATTATTATACATATAAAATGGATTATATTTTTTTAATTAGATAATAAAAATTATCCAATGATAATTTATTTATTATTTTTTGAAATTGTCAATTTATTGACATGAAATTAAAATATGATATAAATTTACAAAAAGTATTATTAACTCATAAGGAAATAAAAATGATGAAATAAATACTTTAATTCCTTCACCACCAAAAAAAATATTTCACATAAAATATTGAATTTTAAATAAATAAGTATAATCTTCTAAATCTATAATTAATCATCCAATACCTGAAGTATATTTTAATATTGAAAAAATATTTTTGAATAAAAATAACTTTTGCATCATGAAGAATACTATATTAATTATATCAGATCAAAAACATTTAATATACTAAAAAATAACATTTTTAAAATACCATGGACTAAGAAAATTTGATGGAAGATTCTTTTTCATTTTTTTAAAATACGAGTCCAAAACTTATGTTTAGATTCTAATATGAAATTTCCTTATTTTTCTACATATACCATCACATTATTTAATTATTATTCACAAAAAATACATTAATCAAAAAAATTGTCCCATTTTTATTTATGTATCCTTTAAAACTCGATTTTAATGTTCCAATAAGATATTATAAAGCATCTGGAAGCCTCTTTCCAAGTATGTGGTTCTCATCAACTAACCTATTTTTTCATGTACTTCCTTCTAGTAAGTCTATTAATTTTAAATTTATTTTTATGTTAGGTTTTTAAAATAATTAATATAATATCTATTTCAGTCAATAATAACGAGGGACCTATATTCCATATCATTAATCCCATTATAAAATAGCATTTCTTAGCAGTTGTGTTTCTAAATCATTATTTGATTTTCTATTATAATAACTTATATTGTGAACAACAAACCCAAATTACATTGAAGGTATTACTATAGAAGTAACATTAATTCATTGATTTGTTATTTAGATATACCAATCCCACATTCCCTTCTACTTCGTATAATATATTAAAAATCCCATTTTATTAAGAACAAAATGTAACAAAGTTTGTTACATGTATCTAGTTCATTATATCCCCTAGGTCAATAATGATTTTATTTTATGATAATATATATACATGGAAAAATGGATCTATAAATTTAAAGGGTGTTAACTAACAAGACTCTAATAAATTTGGTATTGAATTATATTAAATTGATAACATTTATATTACCATAGTGAATAAACATCGTTATATGTTTTATGAAACCATCCTAGTGATCACTGTGGATATTTATAAAAATATATAATATTTATATTACAGCCACATTAATATAAATGAAATATATATTTATAAATATAGTATTAACTTATGACTCATGTTTTTTCCATATTGATTGATCATGTTCTATTTTATTTTTTAAACCTTAATATGATTGATGATAAAAATTTACATTGATATATGTTATAAAGAAATTATATGTAATGAAAAAAACTAAGATGGACTTAATGGGATATTTCTTGAGAATATATAATATTTATGAACATTATATATTATGTTCATTTTATGCCAAACAATAAATTTAAAAATATCATGGGTAAATTTACAATGATATATTATGTTATATAAATATGTTACAAATATATTATTAAAATAGGGCCCCAATAGTTGTTATCATAGCAATGTTTATGTATTTTTAGAAATTTGAATGAGAAAATCCCATAGAAAACAAAGGGATAATTTTATGCAATTGATCTCATTGATTTAGGGATTTATATAGTTTGATGTCTCTCAGAAAAATAATCATGTTTTACGTAATACCAAGTGGATGTAGAGATGTAATAGATGAATGTAGTGGTAATCACATATCAAGAGTCCAATTGACCAGAAACTTGATCATTACCTAGCTCAAGATGAATGGTCTGTGGACAACACCACTGACCTTATATTGTTTGTCATATGATTTTTGAAATCCTTTATAAGGCATATATAGATAATGTAACAATTTTTAAATATTTATTTATAACATCTGAGCAACATATTATCAGGTAATTTTATGAAAAATATTAGTTTTGAAATAGTTTTATAATGTTCATAATAGAACATAATTTCACAAAAAGGTTTTTTCCATGTAGAAAATTGAATAAAATATAAGGGCTCATCCAAATAACAAATGTGATGGAAATTGAAATAACAAACATACATATATGATGTAATAATGTGAAGAAATCTTCTGGGCAATGATAAATATTTTATTTCATGTAATAGATAATAATATAAACCAGGTTGGGAATTTTAATTAACCTTGGAATGAACATTTAGCTTTTATAATCATTCATGTTTCAATAACCAGTTGTTTTTAGCGAAAATATTGATCTATTGATCATAAAAAAATGGATTAATAATGTAGAAAATATAATGTCTATACTATATTATCTGAATAAATATAATATAATCTATTTTCTATATAACTTATTGGATTATACTGATTGGAAGTGTCCACTAACTAAGAATACAAATCCAAAGGATGAGGGGTACTCAATAGATTGGTATGTCATTTAAGAAATAATTTCAACCAATATATTCTTCTTACCATTAAAAAAAGTATATCTCAATCCATGAATTTATATAAAATAAAAATTAATTAGTGGTATTTTACGAGGTATAATTTACAACACATTAGTTATATGATTTAAATTGGACAATTAATTTTATTGGAAATTTGGTCAATTTCGTAGTGGACTAAGACCTCATCTATTAAACTATATGTAAATTCAAGTCATTGGGTGTTATTCATAGATTGTTCGGTGTTATGTCATTAAAGAAATGGTTTTTAGATATCATAAATGATCTCATAAAATAAATGATAAGAATTATTTTTTAGAGATTAAATTTTTGGTGTAAATTTGACCAACAAATATAAATGAAGAAATGTAGACATATCTAGTTTAATACATTTGGGAAGAATCAATCAGATTTGAATTTATAGAATAAAAATGTATTACCTGTGCCGAAAATATGTCCATATAACTCCAGCTATTTATTGAGTTGTAAATCATCATCACCTTAATGAATATGAAAGAAGGAGAATGGGTAAGGAAACAACTAGAATTATAACACATCAATTTCCGAGAAAATGGATATTTCACTAATAAATTTCAAAATCAAATGAAAATGGGGGAAAATTCAATCAACACCCGGAGATGGAAATGGGACAAAGTACACTATTTTTAAATTAAAATGACTATTTTTGAGGGTCCTAATGATATAGTGGTAGGTATAAAAATTAGACACCCGATGCTAGAATGTAAATAGTTTTATTTATATCCTATACATTCATTTATTTCATTTTATTTTTCAATGAACATAAAATTAAATCTAGAACTATTATTATTAGAGTTACATATTAAACATTATAAAATTAGTATTCATGAATAAGAATTACATTGTAAATCTATTATTAAAATTTTTCATTTTAAAATCTCTGAAACATCTGTGGTTATTCTAATATTGGAATTCAAAAAAATTTGCGGGATTGGATGGATTTGATTACATAATTTTATGTGGATCTATATATTTTTGTATATTTTAGATTTATTTATTGGAATACCTATTTTAGTTTTCAATGGGGTGATACCCTACCACAAGACATGTCAATGGACACATCTTATATTTCATTTCATATATAAACGAATTGAAATTAATGATAAAAATTTAAATATTAAATATTGGATATGAAATAATTATTTAGGAATAAAATATTCTCCTTTAAAATAATTATATTGAACTCCAAAAAATGTAGAGGTATAAATTATTTATGGGGTTTTTATAATTATTTAATGAAATTGTTCTATTATTTATTATATAGTTTATTATGATCATTAATATTGATGTGGGATATTTCCTCTGTGTCCAAATAAATTTTAAATGATTTATGGTTTTAAAATGGATTTAGAAATAACTCATATAGAGATCCAATAAAAGTATTGTTGATGTTAAATTTATTACATTGGAAATATGTTTAAAAAATGAGCAAATTTTTAGGGTTTTTTCCAAAATATTATTTTCATTTATTAATTTGATTTTTAAACTATGGTCCGGGATAGCTCTTCCCTATAAAATAGTTTTCAAAACACAGATTTTTCCATTATTATTTACCTATGAGTTTGGGTAATATGTTTTTATTTAAATATATTAATCATTAATTATATGTGTATATATTGGTGTTGGATAAATTGTTATTTGGAGGAGGGTGGGGGTGTTTTCTTTACTAATTTTATGTCATCTCTCACTAAAAACATCATATGTATAATATATATTTTTTATGGGTTTAAAATATAGTGTCTATCTATTCTAGATGAGATGGATTAAATAAACCAAATCTTGGAATCTTCTTAGGCCTTGAGGGATGCCACTTAAGAGACTATTTGAGATTACATTTTTGGATATATACTTAATATTACATCATCATGAAAAAAAATTGTTCAAACCTGAATATGAATTATGATTCTACATGAGTTGTTTGGGAATCTCCCATGAATCATGATATAATACCTTTTATCTCTTATTATACATTCATTCTTTGATCAATTTTACTTTTTTAGTAATTAATATTCATTGTAATATTCTATGTATCTCTCTTATGTAATGTAGATATTCATTAGTTTTATCCTTATCAAATATATTTTTTTCCCATACAAGATTTTATATTATAGTGGTGTCTAATATCTTCCACTAATTTCATTATGTTATTTACCATCCGAGTCTATTTATAAAATTCATGTCTTATTTCCTATAATATTACACTAAAATATACCATTTGAAGTATAGATTTAAAAAGAGTATTTATCATGTTATGTATGAAATTTATTGATCGGGGTTTATTTTATTAATTTTATAATTGGAATTTTGGGGTTTGGAAGTTGTTTTGTAGCTCACTTTTATAAAATTGATAAAACTATATTTTTAAAAAATGTTTTTTGAAAATATATCATCTATAATGTTTCAGAAAATGAATTAAATAGAATATATGGTGGTATCATACCGGTGTTTTGTTGTCACACCCTACATATTCTTCATAACATCGGTAGAGATGAAATGATATTTCATATTCTAGGACTGGTTGGGGATTCTATAGTAGTAGGTTTTTATATGGGCTGGAGTGTGTCTATGGAAAACATTGGTTTCTCAATTTGGTATGGGAGTTTTATTTTATTATATAGAAATATCTGTTAGGTAATCTTTATTTTTATTTATTTATAGTGTTATCTTATATCAAATTATTTTCTGATTCTTTGTCATTAATATAAAATGTTATTTATTAATTTCACATTGATTCCTTACCTATGGATGTATGAACTTATAATGTAAATAAAATAAAAACGACTGTGAAGAAATATTTATCTAGGTCAAATCATTTTTATTTGGGCATTATTTTATTCCATGGAACATATTACTAGCAAGGGGAGATCGAGAATTCACCTTAGTGTTCTTGTGGACCGACATATATGCTTGAGTCATTGTTTGACTATGAAAATTCATGAATAAATGGTTTTATAGAACCAAAAACACTTTTTTTATAATATATTAGAGATATTATGTTTCAAATATGATATTTTGGTGTTTGAAAATCTTATCTAGATCATATTAGACCTGAATCTCATGATTAAATGGATTTTGGGATCTGATTCCTAACTTTTGAGTTACCACATTTGATTTCTGATGTATGTCTATCAAAATTGATGATTTTTTAAAAATTATTAAATATTTTACTATTGATTTAAAGGATTAGATGTTTGTGGGGTGAATGGTATGACTAACCAGAGCCATATGGATGGATAAAATGCCCTACAAAACCATGTAGATCTAGGAAGATGGTTCAAATTTCCTCCAATTGTTTTTTTCGTGGATGGTAAATGGTATTACAATTTTTTTTAATGGTGCACCACCACTAACCCACCATTTATATATTTGTTGAAATGTTTAGGAGAAAAATTTTTCTACATTATGTACATATGAAATTTGTTACAAACTAAAATATATTTATATGATATATTGGAATTATATATATATAATTTGATGAGGATTTTTAGAATGATCATTCACAATAAAAAATTAATTTTCTTAGAAAAATTTACAATGATTCCTTCTAGGGGATATTTAATGACGTGTTAGTATTTTTTAAATGTAAATTTATTTATGAATATCTTTATTGGGTTTAATTTTTTTAAAAATATAATTTGAAATATTTATAACATTATTAAGTGTGTTCAAAATGATACATTAACAACATGTTATATTTCTTAATCAAATGGCTTCAGATTTTGAACCATTATAAGGTACAGACATTTCAATGATTTATGTAGTGAACATGACTAATTATGTTGGAATATTTTTTTGTCATATTTTTCTTTTCAATGGGTTGAATTATATTTTTTATTAATATAATATTTCATTATGTTTAATTATAGTATGTCTTCCAAAAAAGACCCAATGATTAATATGATTTTCGTTACATAGGATGTTATTTATATTGGTGTTTTACCAAATTTTATTTTCCATTCAATTTTTTTTTCGACTATATCAATACTCCCCATTATGTGGTAGGGAAACAGTACTTTCTATGTTCGTCTACATTCAATGGGGATTTATGTTCACTTGAGGTGGTTAAATTGTTAAGTATTGTTGGGGGAAACTTCAATTGTTTATGAAAACAGTAGGATTTATTTTATAATTTATTATTTAGAGGTGAATTTAGTTAGTTTATTTTGAGGTTTAGTTTATAAATGTATATTTTTTTAGGGATATCTTATGTTAAATCATAGGAATGAGTGAACCTGGGGAAGAGTGATGGTTGGAGTTATTCTACCATGATGTTTGTTTGGGTGTTTTGGTTGTATATTTATTGTTATATAATGTTATTAGTTGGAAATGGTTGTTTATAATTTCTTCATTGGTTAAATGGGGAATATTAGGATGGTGGTTAGGGAATTAAGAGTAATAGAACACTAGTGGGGATTATTCTGTTATTGGTTCATGGTTAAGAATTGGTAGTACCACCTAATGTGATTCTTCATGAATGTTTCCCAGTGTAACCCACACGCACAGTTCATGAACTTGTTTTTGAGTAACATAATTCTTTTTTTGAATTTATTTGGAATATTGCTTCCATTAGGTGGTATAAGATATCGATAAATATTTTAAGATCATTTTTCTGTTATTTTAATATGTTTATAAAATTTTTCATTTTATGAGAGGAATTATGAATATATCCATATTTTTTTTCAGTCCAACTATTAGATGATTGTCATGGTTGATTGAGGAGTGCTTTTTGGAGTGTTATAAATTAAATTATATGTTATAGGAAATAATGGTTTTTCTATCATCGATTGAATTGTTTTTTCTACACCACTGCTATTGTAGTTCAAGATGTGTTTCATAGTAATTATATGGATTCCTTTTATTTTATTGAAAAATAATATTAGTGTTGTCCATATATAGTTGGGTGAGAGACCATGGGTCTCAGTTTTAGAATTTCACATTGTGTTAATATGATTTGAGTACTGATTTAGTGATTGGTTTGAATGTATGGGTTTTTTATGTTTTTATGTCATTTCAGACCCCTTTATTGAGACGTTCCTATATATTTATTTGATATTAACAAGTTATTATTACTTATTATTAATATTTATTTGCAATCAATGTTATAGTGATTGAAATTGGGGAGAAATGTCACACCCAAACATTTTTTTATTATTTTTTGATAAATGATTATTATTTTTACAATTGGTTTTCTTAAAAAAAAATTTATTATAGATTTTTGAAAATTTAGTACAAGAACATGATGAGTTCTCAAATAATACTACAAATGCTTTCTAGATATCATTAATTATTATCAGTTCCAATTTAAATATTCCAAACACTGTTAGTGTAGTAGTGTTGTCATACACTATTGGTTCACTAACATTCCCATTGATGATTTCATAGTTGGATAATATTATAACCAAACTTGTATAATTCTTTTTGAAATCTAAGTAGACATTAATTATTGATAAAATATTTTATTACATTCCTATAATTAAAAATGAATTTTCCCCACTCCCGTCTCTTAAATTATAGCCATGTATTCTAGATGAGGTGGACTCATTCTCACATGTCCCAGCTTACAAGACACTCAAATTTACGGATCTTATTCCTCTCATGTCCTTGAAGATATATCCATTTTCTGTTTCCTCCAAAGACACTTTTATTTATCCTCTCATTTACCATATTATCATCAAATAAAATCATCATAGCCAATACCCATAATTGGTTTTGATTTTAAATGACATAGAATCTTAGCTATTAGAGTGTTCAAATGGGTTCATGGGTCTTCTCCATTCAATGATTCGAGGATACAAATCATTCTATGATGAAATGATGTAGGTTTTAACATGTATAATTTATTTTCCTCAAATTATATGATTTTATAGTTTTTTACATATTCTAATTTCTTAAAAATTAATTACAATAATTGAAAATTTAAATGCGTAAATAATTTCTCAAAGAAATTTGGTATTTTCAATATATTTTTAAATCTATAGTTGATTTTATTGTAAATATTATGAGTCATAATCGAAAATTTTCTCTAAATGGAAATAAATATGTAGTGTTGATTTTATATAATGTTCATCATTGATTTTATTTTATTATGGTGTGTGTCTAATTATTTTATAGAATTTTTCCCATATAACTTATATGGTTTTTTCCTTTTCTAGGATAATGATGAGTTTTAATAAAATTTGGTGTTTTCAAATTGATCAATATTGAAATTATATCTAGACACCACCCCCCAAAAGTTACCCCTCATGGGCCAAAAATGAAGAGAGAATGATAATGACCCCAGGGCCCCACATTCAGTGGGCCACGAGATGGAATCAAGCCCCAATGTTATAAAAATGTGAAATATGAAATGAAGTAGCCATTAAAATATAATAAGGTCTAGAGATATTATAAAAACACATAGAAAAAAACCATAGAAAATGAATTTTTACCCAAATCCAGCACATAAAAAATGAAAAATATCAATAGGTATAAATACCCCTCTCTAACTATTTACCAAAATACAATTCATACAGTAGTGAAAGAACATTATCTAAATTACCATAGATTGGAATGAAATTATTCACCACAATATTCATCCTAGAAACCTTAACTAAAGTTTATATACATTGGTTATTAATTTAGTATTCTTCATAGGATCATATGCAAAGTCTCGAGTGAACATCTGAAAAAACTATATATAAATGCTCTATTAAAAAAACATCAAATGTAATGGGAAGATAAATAAGTAATGTAAACTATATCATCTTCCCTATGACTCAACTGACAAATACCACATAAAGTATATTAGCATTGTATCAAGAGCATAAATGAATAAGACCTGATATTATTTATCCCATTGATTTTCTTCTATTAGAACCCAAAATCAATAATATAATTCTCATATACCTTCATCAAATATCATATCACATCAAAATTTATACCTCATGTTGTTCGAGGTGAATTCCAACCCACAACAACCTCTAAAAGTCTATCATCTGGTTATGGAATCAGTGATCATCCCAAAACAACCACATAGCATGACTTCTCATCTGAGGATACATAGGCCATCAAATTATACCTTGCCCAAAGAAACATAGTCGATAACCTAAAATATCATCAAAAATCTAGGGACGCAAGCGATGCTGACCATAATAGAATTCATCATTATTCCCTCCTCCTACCACACATGACCCATACAACATTTCACATTTCTTCATATCGCCATCCCATCACATCTCACCAAAAACACACATTTTCATGACTTTTGATAAATCAATAACAACAAACCATATCATCACTACATAAGGAAGATATTAGATTTGGGTTAGACAAGAATTTGTATCACAATAATCCTAGATATTGGGGATACCACCCAAATCCTGATACCATTTATGAAATGTAATTTCATCCAACATGATATATGAAAATACAGAAAAATCATAAAATTCCATTATTGACAAAAAACACTCAATTCATAAACTATGAGATTAAAATAACCAGACATGTGTACACAAAAATAACACCACTTCACCACATGTAATATATCACAACCTATTTCACTACTTATTGAATCACGCCACACAACAACCACATGAATCCACGTATTTCCAATTTCAATTTCAAGGTTCTCCAAAATCTGAATTTATTATGTTTCCAGTAACATTTATTTTCTAAAATACTAATTTTATGTTTTCATTTCCCACTAATTCATTCTAAGAATCGAAATATATATTTGATTCCGATTATTATTCATTCATCAACCAATTCCATTTTATTTTAAGTGTTATTAATTTATTCCTTTGGAATCTTATAATCTAACAGAACCATACAACACAAAATCATGTCCACCAGCAACAAAGATAACAAAATATAACATCAATGATGACATTTCATCAAAACAGTACCATGTATCATTAAACATATATCAAAACTCTCATTTATAAAAACCATTATAGAAAAAATCAATAACACAACACGACCTCTAAAAAATCACACACAACATCCCATTATGCATCCATGCTGATAATTCATAACTTAAGTACCCCACATATCACTCAACACATCCATTCACCACCACCATCATAGAAATACTTACAATACCTAAGGTCACACCAAAATTACATCCTCATACATAATTAAATTATGGATAATATAATTTACTTTCTAAGGATTTCATTATATCACATCAATACATATCAAGTGGTTTATCCCAGAAAATAGTTTTCGATGTGAAAAAATTCAATATGAAAATATATTTATTTTTACTTTAAGTGATTGTTTGATAAAAAAAGAATAGGGGTATCATTATCGTAAAATTTAAACATAATAAGGCATACAAATATCAATGATTTTAGGTATTAGAAACAACACCCATCATATCATTAGGAATAAATTCATTGTAGTAAAACTTGTTATTTTCTCCATTACCATCTATTATAATTTATCTAATTCATTATTATTATTATGGAAAAAAATAATATTATACCAATTGATGTTAAAAAACCATTTATACCCACAAATGAACACAAATAAAGAGTGACTAAGGATCTCGTTCCTCAAAGAATCTTTCTGATTTTCTACACACGTCATAAAGAAAGAGAAAAATACCTCAAACTAAAAATGAATGAAAAAATCATTGAAACAACATAGATCCCACAAAGGTATCATAAAAACTCATATGAAACAATCCTTCATTGAAAATAGAATCACCCCCCAAAATCATTGAATATGAATTAAAGGAAATTAAGGGGATTAAATATAAGAACTCACCTGGGATTTACGATGATTAACATGGATATCAAATAGATCATGGAAGAAGGAAAGGGAATTAAAGACCATTTAAACGAACATACAGTTTTCCTAAAAAATAAAAGGAAGAAATTCTAAATGATATAAAATTCTTCTATAATGAATCTTATCGATAACCAATAAATATTTATTTTTTATTGTAAATAATTGACTCACATAGTGACATATTAAATAACCTCCAATAACAATATGTGTACTAGACTGAAGGGGTGAATTTTATCATATCTTATAGTTCTTCTAAAATTAAATATTCCTTAACACAGTTTATGATATTCTATTGATTTCAATTTTACAACCTGAGTCCATTTAATAATGAAACTCATTCCCAAAATCAATTTGTGAACCAGAAACCAAAAATGTTTTGAAACACAAAAACACACTGTGAAACAATTACATATCATTAAGAATATGATATAGATTATCTTCACCTTCAAATATACCAAAACCATATAAATTCTCCCCAGAACTCTATTAGCACATTGACAAGAAAATGTTATGGGCTGAGATTGAGTGTACTATTAAATTTTATACCTCTTAAATGATTGTCCTTCTCGAGAATAAATTCCAACACAAAATAAAATAGAGGGTCCACATAATGATCCACTGAGATAAAAACCATGTATTTCATTACATTCCAAACACTACCACCATCCAAACACACAAATCAAAATTGTTTTCGAAACACACGTCACAGCCACATCACTAACCCCCACTATGAACAGCATCACACATCTTTCCATATCCATATACCAAGATTTGTTCACAAAACTAGACTCACATACACTATCATATACACAAAAAATGAAATATATTATCATAAATACAACACAACAATGCCGCAATATCAGAATTGGAGGAATTCTTTCTCCCATATAATGATATTATTCACTATAGAAGGCACTAACTCTCATACCTGATTTAAAAATGTGTTATGTTATAACACATATTGATTAAGAATTATGTTTTACCCACTAAGAACAATACAATAATCAAAAAACAACACATAATCATGGAATAGAACAATGAATAAATAAATAAAATATTAATATCAAATCATAAATAATAAATAGTGAACGTAAAATCTCTAAACAAATATGTATTATGAGAGTCCATCTACATGTATTGTTAAATTGAATTATCTTATTTGAAACCATACCTCTATAACACATCTAAATAGTTTGTAGTTAAAAAAACATAAAATTATCTCATCAATCTTCAATCCATACTATCAGTTCAATAAATTTCATATCATTGTTGATATGAAAATATCTATAAAAAAATGTGGGAGTCATTGTAAGGGCATCGATGTATTCGAGAAATGTTATTAATGTTGTGGATCATGTATAGTGGAGGAGGAAGAGTCAACTATAAACCACCTATATAAGAATCATCAACACCCCCAATGTCCCAAAAATTATGGATAAATCTTATTCCCCCAAAAAACATCTATTATCAAGTCTTGGGGAGAATTTCAAGAACACATGTTCTCTAGCCAGTAACTCATAGGGACATCACCTATGATAATCAGATGAAATATAATGAGAATATTATTTCTCAATTCTATGATATATAATCTAGATATTCTCAATCATGATATACATGACATCTAGAATGTGAATTTGTTAGTCCCGAACCATTATCAACTTAAACAATGAATTGACCAAAATCCCATACAATGCCTCAAATTGGTCCATGTAAATAGATGAGTGGTACCTTTATTTTTTGAAAAATAAAATGAATCTAGGTTGAATTCTCATTAAACCCCATGGAAAAAGATACAAACTCACAAATAATCATGAAACATCACAATGGTTCACTCAGTCTATCCATATTTATTATTGTGAAATCTTATGCTAAGGTGAAATTGGGAGACAAACACTTATTATAGTAACCTCTAGACTCATTACACAAAATAATGATTGTAGTTAGATAATATGGACCTTAATAACTTTTTGAGTTTAAGAATATCATCCACAAAATTATAAACTAATACATCTATGAAACGTGATTCCCAGATCACTAGAAATCTATCCGACTTCATCAATCTTCCAATTATCACCATATCTACATTGCATCCTCCCTAATACCAATGAAACCTGATGATTAAATAAATTAAGATTTAATATAGTATAAAATGAATAATAACAAATTAAAAAAAAATTATATATATATATATATAAATCCATCTCCCATTTTACCAATTGATAAACTAGAAAATTCAACACAAAAACCTCCACTGATTTTTCATCCCCAACAACTACAGATATCTCCTTAAGAGATGTTACATCATGGTTAATCAAGGATGTATTTCAAAATTTTATATGTGAATCTCATGGAATACATAATCATTAATCACAAATGTAATGAAAAAACAAATATGGAAACAAAATATTGTGCCAACCATCCTTTTTCCATCCTTTTAGGGAATAACCATGGCCAACATGGTTATTCATCACGTCAATATCTAAAAGTTCCCAATAATATGACTCAATGTTTCATAATAAGGATGAATCTATGGTTGTAATAGGTATAGAATCAAATAAACTACTCTCTTGAAAATTAAAATGAAACACTACCAGTTCCTCCATTCTATTCGAAACAAATGTAAACTCCAGATCCACATCTCCTAAGGTATTTTAAATGAATTAATTGAAAAATGTCACATCTCTTAGTGTTTAATAGATTCAAAATTCGTAATCCTGAATAATATTCTTATATATGTATAGTATATAATATTCATTTCTTTGCAGGGGAATATGGACTTATGAATCTGGTCGTCTGTGAAAGCCACAATGTTCCCACCAATGAGTTAGTTCCAAAATAAATTTAATGAAAACAAGACTACCACAATATTTAGATCATGGGTTTTATAGTTATTCTATCAAGAAATCAATATCCTAGAATAATAAGTGTTCACTTCTATTGAATCAACACGAATAACCCCTATCTCATATTGGAAGAATCAATGTAAAACATAGTATTCACATATTCCTTATGAAACTAAAGACCAAGAGAACTAACAAAATTATTCAGTTGGTAAATGAATGCATCAAATAACTGATTAGTTTTTTATTCACAAGGTCAAATACCAGGATATGGGATAAATCAGGGAATGAAAATTCACTACAACTTCCCCTTATAATCATTTTTCTTTCGTTATAGAAATATCTCTTCTATGACCTACATTGAAGTAGCATACAACGTCAATGTGTCAATATACCAAATCAACTAAAAGAACGCTAATATTTACAATGTTTTCAGTGGACTCAATATCTGTCACATTTTAAAACCAATCACAAATTGGATGCTCACTACTCTCTCATAGGATGTGTGCTCACTGCTTCATTAGAATATCCACTCATGGATTATATAATAATAGGTCCATTCATTTTCTATAATTAATGCATCATCAACTATAACTAGTTGTTCTATTGATCTCCCACTTTCATACACGGATAAATACAACATTACTGTAGTATTACTGGGAAACCTAAAATATTTCATGCATAACGTAATCTGTATTGTGAAAAAAATAATTCTTTGCATGAAATATTCCACATTTATCATTAAACACCCCTTGTGTGTATCTTCAATATGAGGCACAAATCAAATATTATGCACAACATTCATTACACGTGGGAAACTGAAAAATCATTCATGAAACTCCCATTGCATTAAATAATTATATGATTCAATGTTCGGATTCACTATAAGTGTCGAGTAGTATCAAATGATGGGGTCACCTATTATTTCCAGGTGTTTCCAAGCCCTGGTTGAAAGATTCAACATGTCATGAAAGATTCCATTTGTGCTCACAAAATCCATTTTTATGTCACGTTGAATGCACAATTTTATTTCATGAAAAATCATTAATCACACACATTTTAATATGTTTCATGCACATTAATCCTTTTAAATTTTTTGAAATTTTTATCCTTAAAAATACCTTGTTTGCATGTTTGTAAATCACCTTTAATCATTTAGGCAACATCCCATTCCAAAAACATTCTTATCTATTTTCCTATTTTGAGAATAAAAAATTTTGCAATCAAAAAAAATAGTTCCACCTTATATATGTTTTTTTGTAACACCTCAAGATCAACCATTACTTTATTTTGGTTCATTGCTAACATTGGTTTTTAATAATATATATGGATATTGATAAATCACCATGGAAACTAGCTGTGTTAGAAAACTACATTTTCAACAAACACAATCAACCAAAATATGATTCAATGATTTCTTGAGGTGTATTTTACCAACAATATCACATGTGAATTTTTTGACAACACATTCATAAAATGTTACCTTTTTATAGATTCATCTATATTGTACCACCATATTTTTCATGTCATTCAAATAGTGATCAAGGATTTAGTAAACACAACCTCTATACCCTCATAAGAAACACTCATCATGAGAAACATGAGTATGATGCAAATTTCCTCAATGAATAACATTATTCCAGACACAAAATCTTAAAACCAACCCATTTCATTCATCAGGAACCTCAGCATTCATGATATATCTTCTATGACAGATCAATAATAGCACTGTAATACCTAATAATCTCACTATTAGGCATCATGGGTTTTCATGGTTTTGAATGATTAATGTTTCTCATTGTAAGAACTGACTTTTTTCTCATAACATCAATTATTTTTCATCATCTCTCATTCTATTTTATCATCATCATGTATCATGATTAACTCTCCCAATATCATTGATCCACCTATTAGAAACTCCCTTGTTTTTAAAATAGACATTGTTACCCCCTTGAATAGTAAAATTTTTCCCCATTTGTCAATAAATCCAATGTACAGTTCCTTTTTGGTGATGGACACGTTAAATGACAAAGATTCGTAAATTAGGTAAAATAATACATACCTACAGTTGAGGGGGATTCCCACATCCACAATTTCTCATGTGTGGGTTGTCGATTTTACTCCCAAAACTAGTTGATACATCAAAAAGACTTTATTGGGTAAGACTTTGAAATAATATCGATATCTTATAGTTGAACAAGCACATAATTAAACATTAAAATCCCTTACTCTACCTTCTCCATGAAAAATTGATATTTTATTAGAATGTTCTTTGTCCTTGAGTGACGAAAAAGATTATTTCCAAGACTGATAGAACTTTAATTGTAACAACGGATTCTAAATAGTGGCATTACATCAAATCCCATATAATCAGGCTATTGCTTCATCTAGAATAAATGTGTGTTTTCTTGAGTGGATGAAATATACTTATCTTATTCAGTGATTAAAGAAGATAAATCTTGATTTATTATTAGCCAATAAATACATAATCCACCAACATAGGAAGAACCTCTTGATGTTGATTTCCATTCATATATTGAACATGCCCAATCTATATTTGTATATCTAAGAATATGATACTCTGAAATTTCATTATACTGCAAACAGAAATCCATAGTTTCCTTGTTATACTAAATTATTCATTTCACTAAAAGCATGTGTCTTTCCTTAAAATTTAATTGATATATTTCTCCTCGGCATTGGGAAAAACAATATCAGGTATCTTCGATTTCAGGTTTAGTAGACATAGAATAATTTTATTTTATTCAGTGATATTAACTACCTTTCCATCATCATGTTTTAATAGATTTATCTGGGAAGCATCTCGAGGTTTCATCTCATTGGAATTATCTATTCCAATAATTATCAGAACGCAATTCCTATATTTTGATTTAGAGATGAATGTTTTATTCCTTCCATGTGTCACCTATAAATAAATGAAAAATTTCATCCCACCAATCATTTTCATTTCAATCGAAGTCTTTATGTATTTGGAAAAAATTATTCACAGTGTTTCATATAATCCACCAACAATTATGTTATCAATATACACAAGAGTCATAATCATTTGATTACTATCATTTTTCACATATATATTTTAATCATCTCCCACAAGATAAATACCAAGTGTCTTCAGAAACAGTCTTATAATTGAATACCATGACATTGGTTCATTCATAAATACATACAACGCCTTCTTCACCCAATAAACTATTTTTCATCTAAATGAATCATAAATCCATCTGGTTTCTCGATATAAACATCTTCTTCTAGATCCCCATTCAAAAATGATTACATGACAAACATCTATAAAACATTGAACTTCTATAAAACTACAACGGACAAAAATAATGTGAGTATATTCAGCCTTGTTACAGGTTAAAATATATCATTGACCTCAATACTCTGTATCTGGGAGTAGCATTTTCACACCAGTTGGGATTTTTTCATATCACTATTCCTTATTCATTCATCTTGTTATGAAAGACCCATTTAGTCCCTATGAAATTCCTATATGATGTCTTGAAAATAGTCTCCCATTTCAAATTATTATAAAATTGTTCTAGCTCATCATTCATTACATGACCCCATTTTTTAACTCCATCTGCATCAAAAAAATATTTAGGCTCTACCAGAGATAGGAAAGATTTCTTCTATAATGACTTCATTATTTTTATTTGAACATGCATTTTATGATCACTAATTATATTTTTTTTTCAATTTCATCTAAAAAATTTAGAATTTTCACTTCCACAATCTTGAATTCCTTCTGCTCATCAATATTATCTTCTTATGAGATAACATATGATACTTCTTCCCCCTATGTTTCATTCCTCCTCTTCACATTGATCAAGAAACTATTCGCAATGTTGTTTAAATTTCTCTTGATTTTCAACTACCGTAACATCATTTATAATAACTTCATTTCCAAGCCTATTTTTATTGATATATATTCTTTTCGTTTATTATATTATCCATTTAATATCTCTTCATCTCAATGTGATTCAAATTTCTCATACTAATCTTTTTTATAAAAAATCACTTAATTCTAATTATTTAAAATATTTTAATGTTTACTTATTTCCGTATGACATCTAAAATGGAGTATTTCATTAATTAGGACATAATAATGCCTTCTTAAAGATGTTTACTGATGTCAAGACAACATTATTCCATAAATTTTTTGGTAGTTCCTTTTCAATAAGAATCATTCTAGCCACATTATTGATGATCTGATTTCTATATTCAACCACTCCTGCATGTTGAGGACTTACCAATGATGAAAATTTAATACTTATCCCACGTTTCAGGAGATAGTATTTAATATGACTATTTTTAAATTTTATAACATTGTTTGTATGAAACTTCATAATTTTTTGTCTAAGCATACTTTTCAATTTTCCCAATACTTTTTTATGCACATAAAAAGATCAAACTTATGGGAAAGGTAAAATAGTCATTCCATTAAATAATAATAATCCATTAATAGATCTAAAAATTATTTTTTTTAATGGTTACAAGTGAGATAGGTCCACATAAATCAGCATGCACCAATTTTTGTACACTTATATACATCTGTTCCATTGAATTGCGTGTCCCTCTATTTATTTTCCCTTGTTTACAAGAATCACACAAATAATTAAAATCACATTATAACTTAGGAGTATCTATATACGCTTAAAATTTTACCAGATCTTTTAAGGATGTTTTTCAAAAATGAAAAATTCCTTTTGGCAAAAATATGTTTTCTCCCCATCTGGATAAAAAACACTTATCTTCGTCCTTACATACAATGTATACATTTTCTTTAGTTATTTTTCATTATAAAACATCTACACCGTCTATTACTTTGACGATAAACATCTTCTATGTAAATATTATAGATTACATAAGGTACATAGTTAAATGACACTAAACACGTTGTTCATAAGGCCTTCTACTACCCAAAAATAATCACATCTCTTTTCTTTTCCCCAATCATAGAATTTCTTTATCGAATTGTCTTAAATCCATCATCATTTCCAAATTTGACAACTCCTTCATCGTCGTATATTTTTTAGATATAACAGGAACCTTATTGCATGTTATATGGGATTATTAACCAATATCAAGGATCCATGAACTATATAAGCCTGATGCATTTAGGGAAATTTCTGAAACCACTACCTCCCCGACTCTTTTCTTCTTGATCCATGTTTTTGACTTCATACTTGAAATATACTATAAATATTGATCTTCCTCATAGTATGATGGACCGGGTTCATCTTATAGAGATGTGAACCAATATTTACTTTTCATATTACTTGTTGATTATAAGATTTGTTACATGTGACCACAATGTGTTATTCTTTGTCACATTCCACTATAGGGTTCATGAACAATATCTATCCATGTTCCCAAGTCCTCCGCACTAAAAACAATGTCCATAAAAAGATATTAATTTTACTATAAAATGTTTGGATGACATTTATCATTATTGTTCCCTCCTATATCTCTTTGGTATAGAACACACATTTTGTGAGTGTCCCATCATTCAACAGAAATAATACCTGATGTGGGTTGAATTTATTCATGTCACATCTATAATAATGGTAGTATTGTGGGATCTCCAAATCATTTAATTATTCTTTTTACCAAAATCAATCATTAGTTTTGGATCAAGTTCTTATGGTTTGATATCAACCCTATCCTATTTTGGCTATTAGGCAATCCACATGCAAGCCATATCATTTGGAGTTGACTGTTATTTGTATTCCGTTGGACCTATATGCCCATCTTCCAACTTTCTTATCTTCTAATAAATCTTCATTTCCAAAATCATATTGGGAGTGAAGATTTTTTCTTGATCGTTTACATTTTTTCACATAATTAAAACTTCTTCATGTTCATAAATGCATTTGATTTGGTCTTTAGCTTTGTCATTAAAACAATATATATCCCTTATCTATTATTAAAACTTGAGATTATTCTTATCAACCATTTCTGGGATCTCAGTAATTTCATACACGTGTTTTTCAATTTCATTCACCATCTCATACTTCTCTTTATTTTGAAAATTCATATATTGTTTGGAATCATAATCCACATTTTGGGATTCAATTTTTTTGGATCTCAAAACGTATATCACATCAAGATCTAAATATAACTCATATTGCAAGTCAACACTTCATTTAAATTATTCTTCATTATTTTATTTTCCTTCCATTTTCTGGTTACTACCAATGACTTCCACCATATCATATTTGTGATAATATTTTTAATTCTCTATCTCGTCATCCTTATATTCATATGAACTGCAACATTCTTGTGAAGAATGTTTTCATTCATAAAAAACATTCTCTTGAACTATTTTATTTCATTCACATGGGATGAAAAAATCTCCATGAGGATTTCATCTCTGTCCTCATAATATTCATTGAAAATTGTGGTGTATGTTTCCAAAATATAACCAATCATTCAACAAAAATAACAAGATAGTATAATTTTTTCCTTGAACATTCCATTTACTCTTTGTAGATTTGATGAAAGGAATGAAATCACCTTATATATCTCTTTTTATTCATGATCAACTTCATAAGTGAGCATCATTATGACTTTGAATGATATTCCTTATATGTACCCTATTCCACAACATCGTTATGATCATTTCTCATTTCATATGCTACAAGGGTACTATGTAATCTATGTAGTGTGACATTTTTAGATACTTATCTCCTAGTATTGAAACACTCAGAATATAATGTGGTGGATGTTTCCTCCATATATAGTTGAAAATAAATATATATTCAATTAATTATCTAATAACATTCATGCCTTCCACTGCAAAATTTACCCTGTCAAAGAATACCTCAACATGCTCATTTGGGTACATTCTCATATCATCATACTTGTTTCATAAAACCTGATAATTTTCCTCTTAGACCTATCAATCACTATCATATATATTCAATAGATTTTCCCACACAACATGTGATGTTATGAATGACATCAAATTTGTATAGTTTGCATTGGATAGTGGTCCCCTTAAACCATTTATTTACTTATCTTACTCATCCAATACTCTGATTTTAGATTAAGATAGAGAAACACTATTAATATCAGGTAACATACCAAACATTTCTATTATAAACACATCCATTACCAATGATTTTATGTAGTATTTCGTCCGATTATTTCACAACAAAAAATTATTCTAATCAATGACCAGAATAACCTTTCGACTAATAATATTAGTTAAGGAATAAAAATATAAAATGATTATACTCAATTATACAAATTATTCAGTAAATTAGGTGAAATACCCTTAGATGGGGGGAGGGGTGAATCAGGGTTTTACATATTAAAAATTATATCTTTTGATATTGTTTATTTTCTAAACAACATTTCTTCCCTCTATTTCCTATAGAAATGTATGAAAATAAAGTAATGAATGTAGGTTACTTTTTTTTCATGGTTTACCCTCACTGGGGTACGTCCAAAGATCATACAACAATAATTTTTTGATGTACCAAATCCAATAAAGTTCACTTCTATTTAAAATGTTTAGAGTAGACTCACTATCCCTCCTGGTTTACAAACAATGACTATTTGAAATCTCACTAATCTCTTAACTAATGCATGATAACTACTACATCAAAAGATCCTCCCATAATTTATTGACACATAGGTCCCTTCATTATCTATAATAAATGCATTCTCATATATATGTCGAATCTTTATCGATGTTCCACGTTCATCCATTAATGAATAAAACTTTAACATAGAACTACTAGGAAATGTCAAATATTTTTTTCAACACATACTAAAGACTGTGTAAATCATAATTGCCTTGAATGAAAGATTTTACATTTCTTGTGAAACACCTGTTGTAGGTAACTTCAATTTTATACGCATCTTAAATCTTAAATGAGACTTTCTTATATAGTCAGCAACCCAAAATCTTTCATGCAACTCCCTTTCCAAATTTTTTTCCCTGATTAGAAGCCTGGATTCTCTCTATGTGTTGATATTCTTCAAATGATGGGGGTAAACAAATATTTATAGGCATCACCAACCCCTATGAAAAAGATTTATCATGTCATTCAAGATCCCCTTAGTGGATGCAAAACCATGTTTGACATCTCATTGGTTATGCGAGTTTATATCGTGCGACCTCATCTTTCACCGCCATTTCCAATTATTTTTCAATGATCATTACATTTCCATTTTTCAATGTTCTGATCTCAAAACATGTCTTCTGTGATAGTTTCCAAACCACATTGAATCATTCAAATCACTTCTTATTACAAAAACTCATTTAACCATTTTTTTAATTAGAGGACCAATAATTTTTATAATAGTGGAATAAATTTTCACCATATTTCTTTTATTTTTGCACTTCCCCTAGATCATGTATTCAATTCTCATGGATCTTTATCAATATCTATTATCCAATATATCTCCAGAACTCAAAAAATCCCCATAGAAACCCACTTTTTCAACAATCTCGCATTGTCTACAAACACAATCAACCCCAAAAATGCTTCAATGCTTCCTTAAGGGATTTTCTCCCATCATATATCTTTATCATTTATTTTTCTATTATTCTTAATACTATTAACATGGTTATAACTCTAGAGAAATGAAATGAAAATATCCAATAATAACTAAAATGTATTGGAAAAGTGTGATCATCATCCACATTTGTAGTTGTAAACCAAAATAACATATTCCTCAATATTATGTGGTCCTATGGCCCCACTGTATTGAGAAAACACATGTCAGAAGAAAAGAGCCTCTATTGTATAGAATATAAAATTGCACAACATTCCATTGAAATTTTTGTGTTAATGGACCTTCACAAAAACATTTAGATTATCGACATGATCCACCTCTAACTATGAGTATGTTAAGCTATCATCAATGAACATGATGATGAACTAGTACAAGAACTCATAGAATATGGTGTTCATGATAACCATAATAATTACTTGGGAGTTGTTAATAACAAATCACATGACCATAAAATTAATGTTCTCTTATATATAACTGAATGAAATATCTAGGATATCCTCATTTATCACACTCGTCTAATGATATGTCGACAATAATTAAAAACCCCAAAAATGGATCCCTCCGCTAGTGGAAAAAACCTATAATTCTTAGAAGGGGGAATGGAATGTGATAATTAGTTGATTTAACCACAGATTGTTTATTTACAACCTCATCATACCATCCACCTTTCTAGAAATTCTCATGGTGGCACCCCATATATATACTGTAGTTTAGATAAACCCATCAACCTAATATCACTAACTAGAAAATGCAACTTCCACACATCAATATATTCAATTTGATAAAGATACCTTTCAATTAGAGACATCCCTAGATACATCTATATCCTTTACTCAACATCACATTGGGGGTGTAGTGTCACAACATCAACAAGAAGATGTCCAATAACTCTTAAAATATTATTGGAATATAAATTTTTTTGATAATACATAAAAATATCAACCAAATGAGCAATAATATGATTCTATATACTACCACCCATTTAAAAACCTCAGTCACCAATGAATTCTAAAGGTTGAACCTCCACATAAGATAACAAAATTGTCCAATGATAATAGCCAATGACAGAATCCATGGAATAAAACAAATACCTGAAAAAGATAAAATAGTATGTTTGTATCTATAGAATGAAGATGTATCCCACTAATCTGTGTTCAGAAATCAGTATACTACATCCTCAGTAACCATAAAAAAGTAATATGATATCCAACATGAGTAGATTACACCAAAAATAATAGAAATGTCTCCATTTCCTCTCCCAATTTATGGAGAAATGTAGGATAAATAAGGTAGTATGAGGCTCTATAATTAAAATAATTAAAAAGTAGATGATAAATGTATCATACCATTGATAAATAATCTCCCAACTAGTGTCACTTCCTCAAACATGTTCATCTGACCATGACCTACTCTTCTACCACTCTAGTGTCCTCTCCCACGACCATGCTCTATAATTGATCCCTATCGTAAATGAACATTATATGAACCATTAACAAGGAAATATTCCA
The DNA here is from genome assembly GCA_963277665.1 of Viscum album. NCBI lineage: Eukaryota > Viridiplantae > Streptophyta > Magnoliopsida > Santalales > Viscaceae > Viscum > Viscum album. Next base: position 1,685,346,654 of record OY728163.1, on the reverse strand, counting down.
CTGAATAATATAAAAAATAAGTGGTCCATGGTCCTAAATAAACTTTTGAGGCATCTACTGCTATTTCTGAAAGGGGGAATGTCTATCGATTTGAAACTAGCTACACTGAGTGGTCATACACAGATCCTTTTGGTGTCTATATAACATGAAAAATTAATATTAATTAATAATATTAAAGGATAGGCCACCGAATCCATCTTCCCAAGAATGATTGGAATGAATCATCAGTGGTCAGCTCCCCACTGTTCAAACCCTTTACCATCTAAATGCCCAAAACAAACATTCTAAAGCTATACTCCAGGATAAAAACTGATGTACACTCTCATGAAGCTCAAATACTATAGAATTTTCCATCTTAATAGCCTATTCCTTCTTCCAAACCTCAAAATTATTAAAAATAATGTACAAGGTTAATGTATACATGAATTTTGGGTACAGAAACCCATATATACATTGGTCTCTATAGACTTAATATGAAAAGGAGTAAGTAGAAAAGTGTAGAAGGTATATAAACATGATTTTATGATCATATAAAATAAAGATCCATGACTAAATGGAGATCAAACCCTACCTATTTATTTACCTTATCATTCATGATATGAATTAATACCATGACTACTCATAAATATTTCAAGAAAAAACTTTTTCCTACATATGGTCACCAGTATATAGCTTCCACCATTGACACATAGTTCCCTGAATATTTCTTGTTTCCAACAACACTCGAAACACATCCTGATCTTAAATAAGATCCAAATGAATGTCAAGAACAAAAAATAATCACTCTATCTCTAGACCCAATATTCTCACCACTCACATCTCTATATTTTCTTTCATAAAGGCATAGAATGTCCCCTTCAATGCCCTATACTTCATTGTACGGTATATCATCTAATGACTAGTTGAATCAACTGACTAAACGTAAATCACAATATTTACTACTGGATGATGGCCATAATTTAATCTTGAAGTGATTAGAGAATTCATAATCTCATCAGAATATAATTTTTTCACGGTTCATATAATTTGTTCATTATATTTTCTGAAAATCACCCAATTCAATCATTCGCACAATCAGTCATTATGAATGTACCTATCCTAGGTCTCTACCTTCCAATACATCAACATGACATGGAAATTCGGTAATAATATATTCCTTACATTAGATCATTGTGGAGGGGGTACAATACTATTTCATAGCCCATATCCCTTGAATATATCACCAACCTTGGCCCAAAAGATTTATTTATCAACAAACCAATAAACTCATCACAGATTATAACTCATACCTCCACCCTTTATATCAACCATTAACACTAATATGACTCTATCATGACCCCCTATCCCTAGATAAAGTCATCCTAGTGCAGTAATGATGTCAGAATTATAATGAAATCATGAGTCTCCCAAGAGTACACCCTAGATTGGACACATGAACTGATAACATAAAAATATCAAATGTGGAAGGTATTACGCTCTCTAACAAAATAGGATCAGGTTATAAGATAATAACACTGATAAAATAAATATTATTAATTGACTATAATCACAAATCAATATCCAAATACATGAACACTATCTATATGTAAAAATGATAGTATGAAATTAAATACCAAAGTTATGTCCTATAGAATACACTCAATCAAACCTCCAAATCCCAAATTAGAAAAGATAACCTTTTTCACCAAAGGCCTCCATGAAATCTGAAAAATAATATATATATATATATATAGGTATGGTAATAATATTAATATAATCATTATGATCTTATCCGTGAAATAAAGTGATCATGTGAAATTAGAAGAGTATTGTGGAATAATTCAAATAACGGAACCAAAAGGAAAAAAAGGTCCACTATCCATTCCCACCCTCACCATGATTCAATCACCAAATCACACATCATATATTATAACAAATTATTAAAAATATAAATAAAATAATCCTTATAACTCTTCCTAAATAAATTCCCACTCTCATACCCAACCTTTGGACAACCTATACTCCAATCACATCCACATGTATCCTATAACATCACCTTCCATCTCTACTAAGGGTTGGAAAAAATATATACGAAACCCACCCCTCAAGGTATATCATCTAATTATGTAGTAAATAATCATCACATCACATCACATCTCTCCCAAATATACTTGAGTTATCACATAATATCATATATGAAAACACAATGGCTATCAAATCACATCTCATCGTAATAGCTCTGCATAAGTGTATCCTGAACCATAATAGAGTCATCCTCTTTCCATATTCCGACCACACATGATTCCCACCACATATCACATCTAATCATATATTCTCACAAAATATCACAAATTAAAATGGTTATGAAATAACCATTATGTAGTTTCTAACACCATCATGTATAATAATTATTGAAGGATGAGTCATGGAGAAGTGTTATCTGGACATACATATAAACACCATCTAGGATGATGATGAAAATTCCCAGAACCCAAAACCCTTAGAAAATTGTATAATTACCTGAAGAGGGTGGGAACAAACAAAAAAAATTGAATACATGATATATAGATAATGGTTAACACCCATCATATTTGTTAAAAACAAAACAATAGAGATGCCATTACAACACTACTACACTACACACCCAATGTAACAATTCAAACTACATATAAATGAAAAAAAATACAAAACCACAAAACATTGAATATATATATATATATATATTGATTCACCACATTAATAATTTAACAAGAATCAACATATATTTAATTAATAATTATTTAATTTCAATTTTTTTTACCCCATTAATTTTTTTTTATTTTTTTATTATAATTAACAACCAAAAATCTCATGCCTATTTTTATTCATTCATCAACACATTAATTTTCATTAAAGAATATGAAAATTTATTTCATGGAGAACAATGTAACTAAGGTATTAAAACCATAAAAAATATCCTTCAACCTATATAAACTATCTCCAAAACATAATAAATAATAATTTTTACATTCCTAACATCCCCATATATCACCTTCCATGCATCAAATCTATTTCATATCACATAAAAAAATACTCAATCAAAACAAAACAAAACCTATTCAAAACATGAACATGTATAGTATACAAGAATTAATCCACAAATAACTAACCATATTATTTCCATATCACTTATTTCTAAACCCATTTGATCCCAACAATCTTCCCTAATAACTAAAATGGAAAATATAAGAAAAAAAGGACGACCGAACACAACGTCACATTTTTACATCCATAATTTATATTCAAGGGCCTTAATTACATAATATATTTCTTTAAAATGAGAATAATCATGAAAAAAATATTTTTATTGGTGAAAATTCATTTTCTGAATATACATTTTATTCGGTTCTTCAGGATGTGAAGAAACAACAACAAAACTAGGGGATCCTAATAATAATTATTATTTTAAAATAAATGATCCAAAAATATTTTATTATATGTATTTTAATAATCATCCATAATATCATAAAATATACAATAAAATTATTATAATATGTGATTTATACCAATTCCCATCAATTATTTTTTCCCAATTCATTATCATTATTAATAATACTATTAATATCCACCCAATGTTTGGAAACATAATTCAATCCCATCAAATTCACTTAAATAGGGAACAAACAATGATCCCACTCATTATCTAATCTTTCCAATTCACTATGATAAATATTCTGAAGGAGAAACAACCTAGAAGCCACAAACACATGAATAAAAACTCAAAACAACAGGAATAAATCAATGAGATCATCAAAAAAATAGCTCAAAATACCCATGAACTAAAATAACAACACAATTGTGAAACTAAAAAATAAATATGAATGGAATCAGGAGGTATTAAATTGAATGACATGTCAAACATTTCAAATGATAAAACTATAAAACCTATATATCATGGAATGGGGAAAGGGGATTGTGGACCCTTATCTAAGGGATGAATAGTTGAATGATATTAAATTCCACTATTCTTATTCTTTTTATCAAAATAGAATCTACCCATTACATGAAATGATTTATTGATTCATATAGAGTGTTTTCGCAAGAAATCAAATTGTAATTAATGAACCTGTTTAATGGTTTGAATTTAATATATCTCAAAATTACCCTATCATTTTTGGGACCTCTAAACAATTTAACTAATGTTGTGAATTAAACTTTCACATAATTAATCATTTTTAAATATTTTTTCATTCTCAAATTTGAGAATCCAAACATGAGACATAGAATACATGAATCATAAACTCATATTTATAAACATTTTAAACTCATGAAAAAATTAATATTGAAAACATAATTATAAAAATATTCGAAAACATCATCAAACCCCATAACAACACCTCTAACTATAAAACTCGAAAGGGTAATTGGTAAGAAAATGCATTATTAAAAATAATAACATTATTCATTTAATTTATATTCAAAATAAAGTTTGTATTATTATAAGTAGACTATTTTGAAATAGTTAGTTATTAGGTGTTTTAATAAATTATTATTTGAAAATAATAATATTACATTAGAACATTAAGCTGAATTGAAACATTTTATTAAATAGGTTTTCAAACAATTGATGATAACATTATTCTAGGACCACATGATTGGATCAAAAGTGAGTTATATATGGATATGAATGGTGATACTATTGTGTATTTATTTTTGGTGATGGAAAAAAATTTGTGTTTGGTGGTTGGTTGAGTGTGTTTAAATTATTAATGTTATCACCCCACTCGTTGGAATCTTTAATAGGGACCTGGGAATATTATAGAGGGATTAAATTATTATTGAAATTTATTCTATATTAGGTATTCTAGATAAACCATGGAATAAAATTGGCCCCCTCCATGGAGGATAATGACTATTTAGAATATTTGAGAGTATGATATTGGTAATAGATATAAGAATTCATTTATATGTTTGTAGATAGTTGTATATTGAGTATGTAAATTGTTAACTCATTGTATATTTATGAATTTAAAATTACAATATAAAATGTACTATTTTAGTCATAGTTTAAAATTATTTTCTGTTATATTTTAATTTTAATAATTTTTTTACATTGTCTATTATAATTTTATCTATTTTATCATTTGGATATTTTTTAATATCAGAACTGTTCTTTTAATTTTTTACATTATATTAATTATTATTATTATTTTAAAAAATTATTTATAAAAATTAATTTATGTGATTTTCCATCCCTATAAAGTAATACAATTCACTCTTTATTGTTTATCATATGGGTACAACTTGTACATTTTTTAGGATTTATTTAAAAAACAAATTTATAATGATATGATTGAAATATATTTGTAAATGGAAATTTCAGTATTTTACTAAAGTATATTTTTTCATAAATAGTATTGAGGATTCATAATAACAAAATATTGAAAGAATTTATTTTTAAATAATGTATTTCAATCAATATTTTAATGAATGTTTTATAAAAGGTAAAACAATAAATATGTTGTGGTATTTGTCTGAGTTGTTATGATGAGATCCAAAAGATACCTCTCAATAATGGCATACCAAAGATGGTATTACAAATTTTAGTTTTATTAGTGACTTCTCAATGAGAGGGTTTTAATTTAGGGTGGATTGGGGTCATGGTTATCAGCTGTTTATCATTCTAGTATGTATGTTTTATTTTATTCATTTCAAATATTCACCATGTCAACTACATTATTATTTTATTTCAATATTGTTCTATATCCAGGAATTATGCCATTTTTTATTTTTTATTTGAATATTTTTATAAAATATATATTGAATTTCAATATATGGAGTCATTTTTTGGAAGGGTTGAAAAAAATCAATACAAAATAAAAAATATTTACATTATAAAAATCATTCCCACTATCTCAATATTTGGTGCCTTTTTCTTTTTCAAAATCCCAAAAATCAGGAAGGTATCCATGTTATTTTCATAGCATAGATCAGGTACTTAGTTCATGTGAATAACAATGTTGATAATGAAAATTTATTATATATTTGTTTTATGATATTTGAGTACCTTTCAAATTATATATATGGATGTCAAAACATGTGTGGATGTTTTTTGTACAGTTAGGATACGACAATATTTTAATGATACTATTATTTACATGGTTTTTTTCATGTTTGTCTAGAATTTAGATTTTTTCCTTTTCAATTATTATGTATTTAATTCTCAAGTAGTTATTTTTATTTTTCATTGAAAATTTTATGGTGATTTGATGGTTTTATATGTTTTTAGGGTTAAATGGTTAATGAACCAGAGGTGCGTAACAAGATTGAATGTTCAATAAAATCATACATATCCCATGAACCTTATTCTGTTTTTATACTTGTGATTGTTTCACGGGTTTCAAAAGGTCTTCTAATACATGAAACTAAACTATAAACAACAAAAATCTTCGCTTTAATCATTTTGGTTTTCAGCACCATTTTATTCAAATAGATCTTGGTTCCTTATAAATATTATGTGGGAAAATTTTAAATATAATTAAACGGAAAATTTGATTTAATTTGAATTAATTATATGATTTTTTTACTTAAATATGGTTTTTAAATTTTAAATGTAATATTTGTAAATTAAAAAAAATCGTTTAATATAAAATATATTGTTGAATTAGAAAATCGAAAATGAAAAATGATTTATGAAAACATTCATTGAGTTTTACATGGATTTAATTTGATTTATTAGAATTTTAAATCTAATGATTGTTGTGTTGAAATTATTATTATTTAATTTATTAGATTTTATAATATAATTTTTTAATATATTTAATCTTTTTATGATACCATGATTTTAAAATTTTCATTTAGCATCATTGATTATTTCTATTGAAATATGTACATTGATTTATGATTGTATTCAGGATGGGTTGATTTATGTAGTTTTTTAATATTCTATTTCTTCATTTTTTAGAGTATGACTCATAGAATTGTCTTAATGAATCATAAAAAGGTAATATCCTATAATTTTCCTCACTTTGATTTTTCTTGATGTTCATGTGTTCTCATTTGAATGGATTACTCAACCATGAATCCTTATCGAGTGGTAATACAAGAGTTTCCACTATGACTGTCCACATTTTACGATTTTCAAAGTTAACATTAGGGGATAATGTATTTAAGCAGTGTTTAGTGAAACCTAAATTCCCATGGAACCCTTATATAATTTAGAGATGTCTAATCAACTAGAGGTAGATCTAGTTAAATTATAGATTGGTTATGTTTATCTCTTTCTATTTTCCATGGGGAATTATTTGGTGAAATATTATCATGGGAGATTACGGTGTAACTTGATGTTTTAGGTGATTATGTCATGATTTTTACATGGTTGTTTTTTTGGTTTCTCATCTAAGAGATATTTTTCTAGGTCAATTATGATGGGGTATTCATTCCTCATTAGTCATATGGGGAATATCATGTTTGTATTTGGATAATTATGATATATGAGAAGCCATTTTAGATTTTAAAATTTCTAGTGCTTAGTTGGGATTTTTTAGGTCCATTAAGAGTATTGTTCTAGGTAAATGGCCCAGAGTTTCCTATATTTGCAGTTCAGAACCTATGGTGCACGTCATGATGTCTTTTGTGATGTTTCTGGGAATAATTGAAGCAAAAATTTGGTGTATAACCATGGTTATGTATATTTATATTAATAATTGTAAATTTTTTAAATACATAAATGTTATGAACCCAATAAATTACCAAATATTAAAATAAAAATCTTGAAACATGGATAAAGGACCAATAAAAGTATTTTTTACAATTAATATAATTTGTATCTAATGAATTGGTACAACTTCATAGAAAAATTATTTGATTATTATGTTGTTGATGAAATGATAAGAGCTTTTCAAATAATCATTTTTAAACTTGTAGGTTCCATGTTTAGAATTAATCAAGTTGTGACCCAAACATTCTCTTTTGATATATGATCAATACCGATAAAATTTGTGATAATTTCATGGTTGATCTAAAATTTTTTATTATTTAATTTGAGAAACTGTTTTTTTAAGATTAAATAGTTCTATAATTATATAATTATTATTTATAGGAGGAGAGAAGGATGAATTCATGATAGAATTCCATTGTTCATAGTGATTCTATATTCCCGATTAACCAATCACAATAGACATAAAGATATACATTTTAAGTTTGTTATTTGGTTTAAATATTATTAAATTTCAAATAGGAAGATGACTAATATAATAAAACTAATCTTATCTCGTTCCATATATTAAATATAATAATTTCGAAATTTTATTTTGATAAATAAAATCGTAAATGTTAAATATTATTTTATAGCCATGTGAGGTAATAATTTTTACTAGACACTATTATGGTCTAATAGTATGACTCTACATTTATGGAAAAAAGAAATAAATATTTAAATAGATATTTTGTTCATAAATATATATTTCAATCAAAATATAGTCAACATGAATCTTGAAAAAATTTAATATATAAAGAAATTATTTTATTTATCACTTCATGAAAACAATTCATTCATTTTTTGTAATCTATAAAATAAAAATAAAATTATTCCTTGGAAATGATACATTTCTATTCCAGGAATTAAAATAATATATAATTTAATAGATACCAATATAAAAAATTAATATCTATCCATCTAGAAATACTTTTCATTGGAATTTGGAGGGATTTACTAAAGACTAAGATTACTATCTAGAAATGTGTCAATGCATCCATGGGAGGTAAATTAACATCATAATGTTGACAACCTTATATGAATGTGTGATGTGTAACCTAATCCCTTATCCATAATATATCATCAAGAAGGTTTCACATCTATTTCATAAACCTATATTCATGATATGACACTCGTTGAATATAAAAAATTAGTCACATCATTAAACTCAGATCGTGTAATGAAATGAAATGATTCCATTTTTATCACTCGTATGAGATATCCAAATCCGAAAAATGGAAGACAAAAATAATCCCTTGACTTATATATTAATAACATATCATTCATTACACACCCAATGTATTCAACCCCTCTAGGAACTATACAATCATGTTTTGTTAAACAAATTTATGGGTTTTAGTTGAAACATGGATGAATTATAATATCAAATTAAAATGGAAATTACACATGCTCACATATAGTAATACATGGAGACACATAAATATGTTGAATTAATATATATGGGTATATTCTTATAATATTATCTCATGGAGAGTACCAAACAGGAACTTCATGAGATGAATAATCATATTATTAGGATTTCTCATAACTAACAGTATATATTCTATGTGTTCCATCATATTATGATATCTGGAGATAGATCTATATTCATGAATATCATCAAGAATACTATTTTCTCATAATAACATGGAATTTTGATGAAATTTTCCCATGGAAATTTTTTTATTAAATTTCTACATTAAATTCAAGGATAACTATGAAATATATATTATAATATATTTTATTATTTCTAAAAAATTATATAACAATTACTCCCAATTGAAAATAATTTATTATGGAACAATTCTTACAAACCCTCACTTGTAATAAAGCCAACATCCTATGAATTTCAGTCAAATAGACATCATATAATGGTCACGTTTTAATTGTGTTATGTATTTTTGTAGGTGGTCCAAAAAATTATCTTATATGGATATTTTTTTTCAATATTACTTTACTTATTTGAGAAAAATACCTAAATTAATGACTCTTCGAAACTTTTATATTCATCCAATAATGATAGATATTCACTATTAAGATAACTAATAATTTAATATTATTATAGAATATCATGATATGATCTATTCTACTAGACACAATATCAATATCGTTGAATAATTTTAATATTCAAAATTAATATATTGTTGTATTAGAATCCATAATATACATAGAGCGTACTGTAAAATAAATGAATATAAATTACACTTAGCAGTTATGTAACAAAAAACCTCCTTTGAGACTGAAGATGTATCCCGTCAATAATTTCATTTAATATTGACTTTTATTTAAAAAACTATAATATTTATATACATTAATTTATTGTTATTCACCTCATCCACATATTGGAAAATATAATTTGTATGCCTTAAATAAAGAATGTTGGTCTTAAAATAAATGATAGTCCCCTAGGGTTTCTTAATATCATTCTATATCAGAAAAGGGGTAGATAAAATTTATCCTATTATATATCATAACATACATAACAAAACAATGAACATTTTCCTATTAAATGATTTTTATCCTTTATCATTACTCTATGGTCTAAGGATACATTTTACTAGAATGATAAATTCCATGTCACATTTTCATCAATTCCATGTTATATTATTCCATAATAAATCTCTTATGTGTCTTGTAAATATATTCATGTTAAAATTGAATAATCATACTCTCAGATCAACGATGATGGATCTTCTTCACAAGAATATATATTTATGTGACTATGTCTTTAGTGGAAAATAATTTCATCAAATAAACTTTATAAAATTAATGTCTATTATTTAATTTCTAATAAGTAGCATGTAGTCAATATATAGGATTTTAAATCCAGTCACTCTCCCATTAAAAAAATATAAACATATGGATCTATTTCATTCTATATTAATTCAAATTCAATTATGGATTTATCAAAATTGTTTTACATGATCGAGATGATTTCATTAATTCATTAATGAATCTTGCTAATTTCATTCATTGATGTTCCCATTTTTTAATAATCACATTAGTTCCGTCCAAATAGACATCTAAAAAATGGTTTGTTTTAAGGATGGAAGATCTAACATCAATTTTTCAAATATGATATTCATGGAAATATATAATGGTAATTATAATTATGATAGATTTTAATGTAAAAACTACTGAAAAGTATTCATCATAGAATATTCTTTCACATTTTTTGATCACTTTACTAAATATTCATTTCATTTAAGTATTTAACTATCCATAAATTTCACATTTCTTCATGAATAACTATTTATAACCTCTGGTATTTTCATCCACTCTAGGATCTACCAAAATAAATTCTCAGTTTTGGAATATTGAATCCATTTTAGAATTCTTATCTTCATTCTAGATTGTAACATATGTGAATATTACTACGTAATTATAGGTTATAGGAACAATAATATCAACTAATAATGAGACACCATACTCATAGATTAGTTTACCATAATTTCCAAAATCACTATCCTCTTGTGTGCTCTGTTGTAGTACTTGTGTCACTCTAATGTTATCTACCACTATATTTTTTGGAATTTTTTAAAGTTTTAAATATATATTATCTTTATCCAAGACATTATATAATTCTATATAATTATAAATATATCCTTTAGAGATATGATCCACTTCAAAAATTGTTGGTCTTCTATTAATAACCAATTTGTCAAAAGTGTCATATAGGTAATATACATTGATATACTCAGGATAGCCAATAAAAATACACATAGTTCCTAAAGGTGTATTTTTTTCATAAATGGACATAAAATGTTCATTGGAACCCAGCACTAATATATAATACATAAAAGTATTACATCTCTAACAATGATAAAATTTTAATTATGTTTCATTTATAGTATGATTTATTGGGTTTTATATGATTTTACATGCAATGTGTATCTTTAATATAATAATTAAATTTTTCCATGGCTCATCATTGATATTGTCTGGTCTAATATGGTGTTGTTTCCAATTTATCTTACAACATTACATTTTGGTTTATTAGGATTATTTACTTGAGATAAAATCCCAAACTCCCATAAATAATCAATTTATAATTGATTAATATATACTTTTCCATGGAATGGGAAAAGTTACTGATTCTTAATTACAATATGGTTCTTAATATCTATATTTTATTCTTTTTATATATCAATAGAATCATTCATATAATTCATTAAGTAAAAATATACATATCTAAAAAAATAAAAAGTAAATTTTATGATGTATGAGTACCCACACCATGCTCATTAAGGAAATTATCCTCACACATGAGTATAAACTAATTAATGAATGTCTTTGGTCTTTTATGCTTTTCCAATAAGTGGGGATTTTATTATTTTACCTTCAAAAAATCATGGCATAAACAATTTTTTTTTCGTTCTAAAAAAGTAAATATCTTAATTTTATAATATATTTAATGTTTTTACAAGAATTAAATAATAATTTTATAGTTGGTTGTGGTATGAGTCATGTGAACTAGTTTAATTATCAATTTTAATGAAATGTTTAATGTATTCTAACACACAAAGATCTTACATTAAATATTCTTTTTAAAAATGAAATTATATTTACATATTTAAAATTAAATTCATACTTATCAGGTTTGGGTATATAAATATTGTATTTCGAAATAGATGTAATATATTAATAGTATTTGTAAACAATGATCATTACCATTAGAAATTTATGGTGGTTGTCTCCAATGGCCACGCCATCAATTATATCTTCATCATATGATTTTTGATATATATTATCTTTTAAATTCCCACAATCTACTTGGTTACTATATTTAAATACATTATTAGACATCCCATGTTGTATCCAATACACAATTTGTTGAAACATATATATTTCACTCAATAAAAAATTCAAATTAAGATTTATCTTTCTTATTTCAAGGATGTGTATTTTCATCTAGAGACCCTTCATTTCAAATATGGAAAAAATAATCTTCCACTTCTTATCTTTTTTTCCTTATCTTGATTGATGTGTACTGTGAAGAATCATTAGCTTTAGAGATCCTTTATTAGAAACTTTTTTTATTCATGTTTACCATAAAAGGATTTTAATGTTTCACATCCATTTTAAACATGGAAACAAAAGGTGGATTATTTGAAAGAGAATTATCAATTTTTTTCATATTTATATTTACATCGATGATAGAGAAGACATTATTGAGTTACGAAAGAATGATATCAGTGCCTAGTTATTTTCATAGAATAAATCATAGGGCTTATAAATTCTCAAAATAGAAAAAAAATTTCTCTATGGGTGGCCTAAAATAGGACCCATATCCCTAATTACTCTAAAACAACCCCATGAATATTTAAAAATAATCATGTTCAAATTTCTTATGATATATACCATTTTTATGATAGAGAATATTGTAAGAATCCATGTTTAGTGTCACTCTATGAGTTCATTAGGAATGGATAAAATCATAAAAAATAAAGCTTCAATTATGTTACTCAATGTTTTATCATAGAAATAGTACAACTAAGTACACACCAAAAAATATTTTAGATCATATAATAATTTTTATAGCATATAATAATTCCATTCAAGGTATAAAAAAACCCATGGGATTGTGAAATATTCATGTAATTTACTACTACTAAGGATATAATAATTCTCATGTATTTATCATGGGTATAATGTGTATAATTAACATACAAATATTCTATAACTAAAACGGATTATTAATAGTAATTTTCATGATAATATTATGGGAATTCAAATAATAATATCCATTTTATTAAGGCTACCACTGATTTTTCAAGTCTTAACAACCATCACCATTGAACTATAAATATCAATTATCAAAGGAATTCTTGTTAAAAGATATATAGTTAAATTTTTATGATCCATACTATGTTCATAAAAAATATAAGAAGTTATTTTAGTATTGTTTATTCTAAATAAAATATGGGTGCTACTTGATCTCTTGAATGAGATCCCAAATTAATAAATAATATATTGGATTGAGTAATGATTTAACTAAAATTTTGAATTAAATTGACTATATATATTAAATTGAATAAAATTTTAGTTAATTGAAACATAAACCCTCACTAGAAATCCTTGATAATAGTTTATGTCTACAGTATGACTATGTAAACAGTTTCTTCTATTATTAAATTCCCAATTAATACATGGATATATGATTTTTACATCATATTATGTTATGGAATTTATTTTTTTAAGGATTTATTTTTATCTTATACATGTATATTTAATTTTATGTTGATGTTAAGTAATTGAAAAACTATGATTTGATAAAATATTTGTGTATATCCATTTTTTTAATTATATATGATCATATTAGAATATTTATTTCTATGATCACATCCTGCATGCATAAAATAAATAAAATTAAATGTAAAAAAAATTATTGAATCACTTCACGATGAGATTATATCTATTTTTATTTATTGATAAGACTGTAAATCGACCCTTGAAAATGGTGAAAAGAAATATTTTTTTAGGCTTGGCTTGAATTGCGGCATTCCACTCATGTACATATGTATCTCATAGGTTTTATTTGTCTCGATTCCACCATGATTCACTTCTATATTCCATGAGATATTAATTATAGTACATGAATTAATAACTATTATGTAGGTGAGAGGAACCAATGTATTGGTAATTAGGAATTACATTAATCACATTGGACACACCGGTCGTATATATTAAAAGAGGGAGGGGTGACATTCACATCATAATAATTAATTTAATAATATATAATTTCAAAACCATTGAATTAATTAAATTAAATTAAACTAACACAAACTCATATCTTAGTAAATATCATGATTAAAATACTCTTAGAATGAATATATAATGTTAATGATAATTCAATATTTATTATAAACATAAATTCATTTGTATTAATTAATTAATTAATTAATTAATTACCATATATCGTAATCATTATCCGAAGGATCTTGTATATTCCCATCATGAATTCCATTAGTGAATATAAATGACATGATCAATACTTATAGATAATGATTATAAATAATTTAGTATTTTTTATTCATAAAAAACATTATTTCATTTTGAATCAAATATGGTTCCATCCAATTTAATATGGTAATGATATTTCAATTAAATAATTTAATCTAATTTAATACTTTATTTTATTTAAATACTACACATTGTTTACTATAGGGTTACACACTATGTTCATATTTTTTTCTATATGGGTTAATCACATCGGTATTTAGTGTGTATCATTGATAGACTAAAATATACTGAACATTACAAATGATCATATATAGGAAAATATATTTATGTGTAAACATACATAATTTTTACCGATGGGTATATTCTCATTGGCTCCTATCATGGTGAGTATCCAGTGGAAACATCATTAGAAATAATATCATCTTCTTATGAGTACTTTAACATGACAATTAATATTTTATATGCCACATTGTAACATGTTTTATAATAATAGAAATATATTTTTGAATATTTTAATTGAATATGAAGGTTATCACAATATTGGAGAGCTAAAAATCCAGTATCAATGTGACATATACAGTTGGGTATTTTTATATCATTGTTATGTGTATATAAACAAAAATAAATAGTAAGGAATATTATTTATTTTAAAATCTTTTACAATAAATTTAATTAAAACTACAACTTTTTTTTCTATAATAATATCTTGAAACAAATATTGTAGCTAGAATACAATTATTATATTATATCTATTAATTTCAATTATATGTTAAAAGATCATTGAATCTAATTTGAAAGTATTTTGGGATGTTATGTTCATTGGTATTTCTTCGATTTCCCCTTGGATTGTATTCCTTATGAGTTTGTGAGGATGATTTTAAATAAATGATGATTTCATTAGAAGTTTCTTTATTCATTTTTTTAACAAACTGAGATCTTTCCAGGAAAGAAAATAACCCTATATTATCAAAAAAAAATATTACACTAGTCTGAAAGTAGAAGATTTATAAAAGTCCTTCCTAAAGATGGGACGATGATCATCATGGACATTGTCCTCTCAATAATAATCATTCACATTGACTCATTTGTTAGCAAGCACATTTTCCAACATATTTTCCTCAATATACACATCAGTTAAAAAAGTACACTGGGTTTTCAAAACCAAGTGGTATCATGGTATAGGTGGACCGTCACCCACCACCGAGAGCCTGTATATACTCCCTCACAGTTCACAATTATTTCCCCTCATAGTTAACAATTATTTAAAATTATGAATTTTCCCTCACAAGTCACAACTATTTTTATATGCCCCTTCAATTTTTATTCATGTTTTACTCCTTAGTGATTACTTGTATTTCTCATAATTTCTTATTCTACCCAATTAGTTTTGTTCACATATAGAAAGGAGTGACACAATGGATATGCTTTTTATAATTCCATAATGTGTTGGTAGAGAGTAATTTGTGATTTGAAAATGATGTTTATGTAATTATTTTTATGGTTTTATTTTCTTTAAATACCCGTGTCACTCGAGGTTCATATCTTTTCATTATGGATACATGGGTTATTATTCATTATCATTTGAACTATATGATATTATTATGGAATAATGTGGTATTTTTTGGTTGAATTTTAGGCCATGATATTTATTGTAATATTAATTTATTGAATTATTTATATTTATTTTTACCAACTGGAGTTAGGTACAAATCATTGGATTTTTTTATAATTTTTTATATTATAATATTGGAAAAAATATAGTATTTACCATGAAGAGACAATATAAAATGGAAAAATATTTATCTAATACAATATATAAGGATGTCTCATAGATAATCTTACTATATAGGTAAATTATGAATGTGACTGAGCGTGTTCAGTTTCAGTTTCACAGTTGGAACATTCTTTGGTCAACCATGTTTCAGAACCATGAAGCTCATTTAGGTCCTAAAAATTTATAAATTTATATGTCAGCCTACCCTATTTAAAACACCCTTTACCCATTTCTATCACTCACATGATATATACAATATCAAAATAAGGGGGACCCATCCTCAAAGTAATTTTCATCCTCCCCCTCTATATTCATGGATTTTCATCCATTGATTTCATGTGGCATATACCCATGTTAGGTTTTCTCCTAAATTAATCTTTTTCACAGATTATTCATATCTATCACATGAGTATGAATCACACTTAAAAACATTATGCACGAATTTGGTTCAATTTTTTTGAAATTCTATGTGATAAAAGTGTGTAGATGGTTTCATGGAGGTTATATTCATGTATTTGAGAGATTTTTATCATCAAAAGTGGTCCATCATTAATTTTTCCGTGTATATCTAGTTTCCCAAAATTCAATGTTGTTTATTAGTTTTATAATACTTTTCAATGAAATTAATTATAAAATGTATTAAATAATAATATTAAAAATATTTTTCAATGAAATTTTGAATTTAAAATACTATATAAATCCTTTAAATTATTTTCAATTGAAAGAAATTTTGTTGTGTTTATAATTGTATTATTAAAGGACAAAAATTATTTGTTTAAATGTGTTATTATATGGGTTTTTATTATAAAATTATGTGGTTTTTATAATAATTTGATCACTTTGATAAATTTATGCTTATATTGTTTATATGATTTAATATTATTGATTTTTATTTTTCATTGGATTTAAATGAATTTTTAATGCTTCTTGTTATTCAAATGGATTTGAAAAGTAGTTCTATGGTTATGATATCAAATTATATTTAAATTATAGATTATAACCTTGGAGACATTTTTTATAAAATTATTTTTTATTGATGTGTTTTCTGAATAATTTTTTCTAAAATAACAAATTTTTTTAAACCATAGCTGGAGTTGGTAAAATCTTACAAAAATGATATTTAATAATAGATTTTCCCTCATCTAATTCTTATATATATTGATCATAAGTGAGTTATGTAAGGATAATATGATGTTATTGATATATATATATATATTTAAGTTGAGAATAAGAGAAATCAGGTGGTTGTATGATGTTGTCTTCATTACATATATTACCTCACATTTCATCACTATCTATACATGGTTATTAGGAACTATAATGGGGATCAATAGAAAGTTTTTATCTACCCCACCATAAATATATTATATCTACATTTTGATTGATTGGTCATATAATCATGGGGGGTACCAAAAGTGAGGTGAGTTTTGGGATGTCATTCAGTTTTTGACTTATGAACGTGATGAAAAGTATAATTATAGAAAAATCACGAGTACATCTAGGGTCACATCAAAATATTTATAAGAATCACCAATGGATATTTATAAATAACAGTTCTCCAGTTAATAAAATTTTCGCTTTATTGTATTCTAAATTTATTATTATTGTAATTGTAACATCCCAGGTGAATAAAGAATAAATCGTTTTCATTTTTATTAATATTTATGAATTAAATATTAATTTTCCTTTAAAAGGGTTTCTATGTTCTATAGCGTACCCGATACGAAAAAAATAGTTTCTTTAAAATCTTATGGTGCACACTAGTAATAAAATAATATTATTTTAAATGGTTGTTAACACGTAGCCGTTGTATGGGAGGGAATGAATAGAAATAATTAAAACATGATTATATATGTATTTACATTTATCCAATCAAAGATAAAGACTTAAAATACGAAAAGAATTAAATTTTAGGCATGGATACTCTAATATTCACTAAAAGGTCGAACTATCACCTTTTTATGGAGAACACTCTTTAAATATAATTTTGTTCACTCTTATACATTCTATTAGACCAAATAAAACTCTTCTTTAGAATCGGGACATCAAATTTTACTTTGTGTAAATTTTTTGTATTTTTCCAATAAAGTTCATTTTTTAATGAATAGTGAAAATGTTGTATTTTAATTCAAAAACTCATTTTAATCTAATTTATGTATATGATTATATTATATTTTGAATTTTTTTTAAAGTACAATTATAATATATTTTTACCATTTAATCCAATGGTGGTCTTTGGAATCAATTTCACTTTGAAATTGGACTTAAACTAGTGTCAATCTTTTGATACTTATTGTTTCATAAAAACACACTATTTGCTATGACAGTAGGGATTTAATTATTAAATTAATTAATGTAACTTATATGTTTTTAATTTTTTAAAATAGACATCATTTTTGAATACGGAATACCAAATATATCTTTTGGTGATGTTTTTGTATTTTTCTGAAAAACATCAATTTTTCAGAACCCTCACTTTGGGAAGAAGTCTTCCCAAGGAAGCCTTTGGATCGGCCAACCGCTGCTCATTTTCTCTCTCCACATCACTCTCTTACTCCTAGAGGCCTCACTTTGGGCAGAAGTCTTCCCAAGGGAGCCTTTGAGCTCAAATCAATGAGAGATACCCGATTTTAAGGTAATGTCTTCACTTGTGTTCTTTTGTTTTATTTTTCTTCTCCAACCCTCTAAACTCATTTTATACCTTTTTTTGTGAAAACATTAGTATCTTAAATATACTAGGATGTTTTTATAAGAATTATTCTAGATAAACTTACACACACCTACATCTAATGGTTAAAGAACATATTGTTTCTGTGGATGGAAAATTTCTGCCTCCCGAAACGATGATTGTTCAAAACTCATATAACACCTTCAAAGGTGTCCATTAAGATGTCACCATATTTATATATGATATATAATATGTATATATTTTACTTAAGCTTCTGTATTTCTCATTTATGACTTACCTTTATGGTTTCCATTATGGGTAAACGCGATATCTTCATTTTAGGACGTGCGGACTACCGCCCCCTCAAAGTGATTTGATTTGTTAATACCATATATGGTACATATAAAGGATAGATTTAATGATATTATATATGATACAATACTATAATTATAATACTATTATGTATCATTATGTTTTAATTCCATTAAATATGAAATAGAAATGGTAGTAGCGTTCATGCGTACGTACAGCTTACCGTCTCCATGAACGGTGCATTTCATTTCTTACCTCTAATTGTTTTGTAATATTATAAATGAATTTATATACTAGATATATATTATATATATGATATATACATCATGAGTATAACTCTGGATATAATGTATACACTAACAACTTGTAATTATAAAGAGCATATTTTTTACTCAAGTACCAATGATCGTTAAAATGATTGATACAAACATAAATAATTGCATAGTGTTCATAACATGGTAATAAGTGATATAAAAGGAATAATGAACCTGAAAAAGGTTCTTAAGCAAGTAGAAATTATCTCAAGTTTATTATTCAGGACATTAAAGATTGATCGAGTCAAATCGGACCTGAGGTATGAGACTTCATCTCAATCTCTTTTCATTGAGGCATATTTTGTTTTATACACAACCTACTTTTATATGGTGTATAAACCCCTGTGACTTTTACATTTATCCAAAATGAGTCTTTTTATACGAAGAGTTTTACTAAACAACAGAAGGGAATTTTTTTGTCGTATGTATGAGGCGACAATGACTTCTCCGCCACCGTGACCATTATTTGAGTTTCGGCTTCCTCTACAAGCCATACCTTTTTTTAAATGAAAAATAAATACCATGTTTTACTTTTATTTTATTTTGGTATTGAAATTGTTGTTAATAATGTTTTTATATCAATCTGTTGTATTGATATCTTGTGATTGAAAATTGGAAATGTTATGCTTCCTTTATGCATGGTTTATGTGACACGATTATGTTATGTTTCTTGGGTATTATTATTAAGACGGGTGGTTCAGTGATAAACTAAGGGCGGGTGAGCCCGATATAGCTCTCCAATGCATTGGGTATCATGAAGGAGTTAAATGTTGAGGTTTCTCTGAAAGGACTTAGGGAATATACTATGATGGGTATTCCAAACATAACCAAGAGGGTTACTCCCTATGTAATAATGTTATGAATGCCTCAAGTTACCTATATGTCTTATGATTTCTATTATTTATTCATGATTTGATGAGGTATGTTAACGTGCTTATGTTTTATGGGTCAAGTATGCTTTCACTCTTATGTATATATATACTCATGTTTCATTTCCATATTTTTATATCCCTTACCGAGGTTTTAATGCACATCCCATGTTTTTGAAAAAATTTTCACAGGTCAAGGGAATGGTACATGATGTGATGATATTGTCAATGAACTGTCAAGAATGAATCCGTGTTTTATTTTAAATAGGTTTCCATGTATGGGAAAAATGAATACTAACTATTATGTAACCACTTTGTTTAAATGTGGAATGTAATCCATGTTTTATGATCTAATTCTCTAAAACCCTAAACCTGAAAAGATCCTCAATGTGTAATCTTGTAATAACTCAAGATTATGTAAGGTTTAAGTCTGGGTCCTTATAGATGGTATCAGAGGTCGGTTTAGATAACTTTAGGAGTTAGAATTATATTAAATGATTATCCAAAAATATTTTTTTATGGTCAAATTGAAATGATATAGCATTTGAAGATTACCATGTTGCTTCGCCTAAGACATTTCTGTGTTAAGAATGGTTTTTCATAGAGGAATCATAACAGCTTTTCTAGGAAGGCTTACAGAGGGAAATGACCATTCAAATCAAAATCCTAAGATGGTTAGAATCTGAAATAAACAGTTTGTTGCAGTGATGGATCTGTAGACTTACGTTACTACCAAAGGAGTTGAAATGAAGATTGGTGAATTCCCTAGTTTTGGCACTACCTTCCAGGAATGGTGAGTTTTTTATCTACAATGATGCTTCATTGAATGGACTTGGTTGCATCCTAATGCAGAATGATCAGGGAATTGATTATGCTTCACAACAGTTGAAAACACGTGAGGTAAATTACCCTACACATGATTTGGAATTATCCACTGTTGTTTTCTCTTTAATAAATTGGAGGCATCATTTGTATGGAGTAAAGTGTGAGATATATACCGATCAAAAAAAGTTTAAAGTATATATTCACTCAAAAAGAATAGAACATGAGATAGAGGAGATGGTTAGAATTAATCAAGGATTATGATTGTACAATTCATTACCATCCGAAAAAAGCAAATAAAGTGGCAGATGATTTGAGTAGAAAAATAATGTTTTTTTAGCAATGTTGCATTTGGAACATGACCCTTTGTTGAAGGATTTGATGAACATTGACATAGAAGTTGTTGGTATAGGATGTCCTTTTTTTGTTTCAGGTATCAGTGAAATATTCTCTATTAGACATAATTAATCAAGCACAGAAGCAAGATAGCGAGTTGCAGAAAAAGGTAGAGCTGGTTTAGAAGGGTAAGTTGCCTGAATTCAATATTGATAATGATTTTTTTTGAGATTCGGGAAGAGATTGTGTGTGCCCTGTGATTCACAGTTGAAGAGAGATTTGTTATGTGAAGCTCATAGCTCTCCGTTTTCAGTCAATCCTGGCAGTACTAATATGTATAGAGATCATTAGGAGTATTACTGGTGGGACAGAATGAAAAGGGATATTGCTGATTTTACTATGAATTGTTTGAAATGTCTGTAGGTTAAAGCAATGTGGAAGTTACCGAAAGGGATGCTTCATCCTTTACCAGTGTCAGAGTGGAAATGGGAAAATATATCCATGGACTTCGTTGTGGGACTTCCAAAGACACCTCGAGGTAATAATGCAATCTAGGTTATCGTTGATCGCTTGACTAAATCTGCTCATTTAATTTCAATACGAGATACTTTTTCCCTAGATCAAAATTCTCGTTTGTATCATAAAGAGATATTCTGGTTAAATGGATTTCCTCTCTCCATTTTATCTGGCCGTGATCCCAGGTTCACTTATAACTTTTGGTATGGCCTTCAGAAGTCGTTGGGTACTGAATTAAATTTTAGTACAGCTTTTCATCCACAATCTGATGGGCAGTCAGAATGAAAAATTCAGACATTGGAGATTATTATACATGCTAGTTCGATGGATTATCAGGGATGTTGGGACCAAAATCATTCTTTGGTTTAATTTTCATATAATAATAGTTTTCATTCCAGTATAAAGATGGCACCATTTGAGGAGTTATATGGGAAGCGGTGTCGAACTCTAGCTTTCTGGGATGAAGTGGGTGAAAGGAAGCTGATGGGACCAGAATTGGTAGAAGAGATTGTAGAAAAAGTTCAGTTGATTCCGAAACACATGAGAACTGCTCAGAGCAGACATAACATTTATTCAGACAACAGGATGAAGGATCTATCTTTCGAGGTAGGTGATCATGTTTATCTCAATTTTTCACCGTGGAAAAGTGTGATACAATTTGGTAAGAAAGGAAAGCTGAGTCCACGGTTAATTGGACCATATAAAATTATGAAGATTGTTGGATCAGTTGCATACTGAGTGGCTTTATCTCCAAGTTTATCTCAGGTACACAATGTTTTTCATGTTTTGATGTTGAGAAAGTACATGCCAGATCCATCTAATGTTTTGAGCCCAGAGGTAGTTCAGTTAGAAGAGAATCTATCTTACAAAGAACAACCTGTCCAGATACATAACCGTAGAGAGAAAGTGTTGCAGAATAAGGTAATTCACCAGGTAATGTTTTTATGGAAAAACCATATCGTTGAAGTGGCATCATGGGAATCTAAAAATGATATGAGGGATAAATACCCCTACCTATTTTGATAAGTGAATAAAATTAAGAGGACGCAATTCCCAAAAGTGGGAAAGGATGTAACATCCCAGGTGAATAAAGAATAATGAATTTTCATTTTTATTAATATTTATTAATTAAATATTAATTTTACCTTAATGGTGTTTCTATGTTCGATAGCATACCCGATACGCAACAAATAGTTTCTTTGAAATCATACGTTGCACACTAGTAAATAAATAATATTATTTGAAATTGTATTTAACACGTAGCCTTTTTATTGGAGGTAATGAATAGAAATAACTAAAATATGATTATATATGTATTTACATTTATCCATTAAAGGATAAAGGCTTAAAATACGAAAATAATTCAATTTTAGGCATGGATACTCTAATATTAACTTAAAGGTCGAACTATCGCCTTTTGATGGTGAAACCTCATTAAATATAATTTTGGTCACTGTTACACATTCTATTGGACCAAATAAAACTCTTCTTTAGAATCAGGGCATCAAATTTTACTTTGGTAATTTTTTGGTATTTTTCCGATAAAGTTCATTTTTAATGAATAGTAAAAAATGTTGTATTTTAATTCAAAAACTCTTTATAATATAATTTATTTATTTGATTAGATTATATATTGAATTGGTTTTAAAGTAAAATTTGAATATATTTTTACCATTTAATCCAATGGTGGTCGTTGGAATCAATTTCACTTTGAAATTGGACTTAAACTGGTGTCAATCTTTTGACAAATATTGTTTCAAAAAAACACGATATTTGCTCTGACAGCGGGAATTAATTATTAAATTAATAAATGTAAATTATATGTTTTGAACTTTGTAAAATAGAAATCTTTTTTGAATTCGGAATACCAAATATATCTTAGGGTGATGTTTTGATATTTTTCTGAAAAACTTCAATTTTTGATGAATAGTGAAACCACTAAGTGGTACATATAAAAACTGATTTTCCGGTTAAATGAAATTTTACCACCTCTGTGTTTTTAATTTCAAAAATATGATATAAATGGTTGTCACTATGAAGTAAAATGTGGTTCAATTGGATTAAAATAATTTTTTGGTGAATAGTAACTTTTATGTTTCTAGTCGCAATAAGAGGTAATTATTGTAATTTAAGGTAAAAATAATGTTTTAATAATATGAAATGACCTAGAAACATGTCCTACCCTCATTGGATATGTCATGTCAGACCAATACAATCCATGGGTCAACTAGGGGACCACATGGAGCCACTTTGGTTGGAAACTGACATAAATAACTTTTTATTTAATGTTAAAATAAAAATGTCACAAGCATGAGTTGTTTTACTAAAACAATTTTTAAGTGGGGCTAGACAAGTCATATGTTTTACTATAAATATTCATTATAAATATAAAAATATTTACTACAACATGATAGTTTTATTATTATTTTAATACATTAAATAAATTAAATTATTTATGACATCATGATGATGCATCAATTACCTCATTAATAAATGACTTAAATAAAATTAAAAGATAATGTTAAAACTATAACATACACTAGTAAAAGTCCTATTGGATGAGTATATTTTGAACCCT
Source organism: Viscum album (assembly GCA_963277665.1). Taxonomy (NCBI): domain Eukaryota; kingdom Viridiplantae; phylum Streptophyta; class Magnoliopsida; order Santalales; family Viscaceae; genus Viscum; species Viscum album. The sequence continues at coordinate 1,685,321,788 of OY728163.1, read as the reverse complement.
TACCACCTTATCCAAGAAATAAAACAATTTGGGACCATTAATATCCGAAACTCATTTGAAAATAAAGTAACATTTTGTAACTTTCCAAGAGTGCCCCCCACTCCTCTTATAAAAGGCCCCCACCACTACCACCTTACCCACACCTCTCAAGCCTTTGGCTCGGACAAACCCTGCTAATTTTGTCTCTCCACATCCCTCTCTTACTCCTAGAAGCCTCACATTGGGAAAAAGTCTTCCCAATGAAGCCTTTGATCTCAAATCAAAGAGAGATACCCGATTTTAAGGTAATGTATTCATTTGTGTTCTTTTATTTTATTTTGCTTCTCCAACCCTCTAAACTACTTTTATTCCTTTATTTTGTAACAAAACCATTATCGTACATATACTAGGATGATTTTATTAGAATCATTATAGCTACATGTACACACACCTACATCTAATGGTTAAAGAACATACTGTTTTTGTGGATGGTGAATTTCTGCCTCACGAAATGATGATTGTTCAACACTCATATAACACCTTCAAAGGATTCCATTAAAAACTCAGTATATTTATATATGATATATAATATGTTTGTGTTTTACTTAAGCTTATTTATTTTTCATTTATGATATACCTTTATGGTTTCCATTATGGGTAAACACGATATCTTCATTTTAGGAAGTGCAGACTACCGGCCCCTCAATGTGATTTGATTCGTTAATACCATATGTGGTACAAATAAAGGATAGATTGAATTATATTATATATGATAAAATACTGGAATTATAATACTATTATGTATCATTATGATTAAATTCCATTAAATTTGAAATAGAAATGGAAGTAGCGTTCAAGCGTACGCACGGCTTACCGTCTCCATGAATGGTGCATTTCATTTCTTAACTCTAAATGTTATTTAATATTATAAATGAATTTGTTTACTGTATATATATGATATATATGATATATAAATCATGATTATAACTCTGGATATAATGGATACATGAACAACTTGTAATTATAAAGAGCATATCTTTTACTCAAGTACCAATGATCTTAAAAACGACTGATATTAACTTAAATAATTGAATATTGTTCATAACATGGTAATAAGAGATATAAAAGGAATAATGAACTTGAAAAAGGTTCTTAAGAAAGTAGAAATTAAAACAAGTTTATTATTCAGGACATTAAAGAACGATCGAGTCAAGTCGGACCCGAGGTATGGAACTTCGTCTCAATCTCCTTTCATTGAGGCATATTTTGTTTTATACACAACCTACTTTTATAAGGTGTATAAAACCCTTTGACTTTTACATTTATCCAAAAATAATGTTTTCATACAAAGAGTTTTAATAAATGAAAAAAGGGAAATTTTTTGTCGTACGTATGCGGTGACAACGACTTCTCTGCCGCCGTGACCATTATTTAAGTTTCGGCTTCCTCTACAAGCCATACCATTTTTTAAATGAAAAATAAATACCATGTTTTACTATTATTTTATTTTGGTATTGAAATTGGTATTCATAATGTTTTTATATCAATGTGTTTTATTGATATATTGTGATTGAAAAGTGGAAATGTTATGTTTTATTTATGCATGTTTTATGTGATAAGATTATGTTATGGTTCTTGGGCATTATTATGAAGACGGGTGGTTCCGTGACAAACTAAGGGCGGGTGATCCTGATATATCTCTCCAATGCATTGGGTAACGCGAAGGGGTAAAATGTTGAGGTTTCTCCAAAGTTATTTAGGTTATATACAATGATGGGTATTCCAAACGTAACCAAGAGGGTTACTCTATACGTAAGAATGTTATGAATGAATCAAGTTACCTTTATGTCTTATGATTTCTATGATTTATTCATGATTTGATGAGGTATGTTAAAGTGATTATGTTTTATGGGTAAAGTATGATTTCATTATTATATATATTTATACTCATGTTTCCTTTCCATATTTTTATATCCCATAGTGATCTTTTTATGCTCATCCCATATTTTTGAAATGTTTTTAATAGGTCAAGATAAAGGTACATGATGTGAGGATAGTGTCAATGAAGTGTCAAGAAATAATACATGATTTATTTTGAATAGGTTTCTGTTGATGGAAAAAATGAATAATATCTTTTATGTAACCACTTTGTTTAAATGTGGAATGTAATGCATGTTTTATGATCTAACTCTCTAAAACTCTAAACCTAAAAAGATCCTCAATGTGTAATCTTGTAATAACTCAAGATTAAGTAAGGTTTAAGGCTGGGGCCTTATAGTAATTATATTATATGATCACAATATTACCCAGTTGAAATTTTTATATATAATACTTTTATCTTTATTCCATTCATTATATACATACCCTTATTGATGATTTTAGTGGTACATAATTTGTTCTTCCCCTTACTTTGTAATACCTACTATCATTATTTTTTTATAAAATCCATGTTATATTAGTTTACATATGATTTCTTCATAAATAGATTCATAATAGTCTAAAAAAGGAATTTATAATTTTAATTTTGAAATTAATTGAATAATTATAATTCTATATTTTAATAAATATAATTTTGGGTTCCAGTAAAAGTCTTTGATTTTTTTTCTTTGATTAAAAAGTGATTATTTTTAGATAACATATATCGAAATATTATTTCATGAATGACTTGGAAAAATAGAAATATTAACTTTGGTTGGTATCTTACCTGGATGTTATTCTCATACCATACATTGGCCTCTCAATGATGGGTGTCTTGAGATTGTTTTATTTTTATATTTTCTGGTTTTTTGTCACACAATGATTTGGTTGGTAATGTATGTTGATTTGGGACCTTGGGTTTAATAGAGTTTTCATTCCAATATTATTGTTCCCTTTCATTCCTTAGATATAATTTACATGCTCACTTCAATAGTTTTTAGTTTAATTATTTTTTTAACCTTTGGATTTCCACATTCATTATTATTATTTTAAATTACTGTTTTGATGGACATTTGTGATGAATTTTCTTAAATGGTTTTTTATTTATTTACAATTACACATGTTTTAAAAGATGTTTTTTTTCATCATGATTATACGAAGTCAATCATAGTAATTTTTTTAAAAAAAATAATAATGATTTTTAATGTTATAATACAAACATAAACGTGTAGTAAGGTTCTTTATTTGATAAATATGTTTTCAGGACATAAGGTTCTGAACAAAGATTTTTTGACTTCGAAGAACCATAATCATAAGGTGTATGGAATATGGAAGCTAGATGTAATTTATATTTATTGATCAAACACATAATCTTACTATAATTCACTGGTGTGAAGAACAATTAGAAAAGATGTTTTTAATAATGAAGTTCTTATGAATGAAATTTATATTTGCTCTAGTGAGAATGAATGAAGAAACACATGTTAGGAGTTAAAATGTTGTATATTATTCTAACTTTTAATTAAGAGATGATTTTATATTCATGTATTTCTCATTAATTTTTATAATGTATCCGGATTATTGCTTTTGATGAAATGTATGATGTTCAATTTGTCGAAATATTTTTTTTCTGATCTAGAAACTCAGACATGGGAGATCAGTGCAAGAAGAAATAGACTCAAAATATTTATAATGTGTTGATGAGTAAAGATAATGTTTTAATAACATTTATTCTGAGTTTCCATCAAGTGTATAATGTTAGATTAACCACAGACTAATCGATCATATTTTTTTTAGTGTTGATAAAACAACATGTATAGTGGATCAGGAAAACTTATCAGTATAATAATTAATATGAAGGTTGATATCATAATGATAGGATCTTCTGTAACACCCCAGGTAAATAAAGAATATGACTTTTTCACATTTCTCAATATTTGTGAATAAAATATTAATATAACTTTAAAGGGGACACTATGCTCGATGGCGTATCCAACACGCAACAATGAGTTTCTTGGGAATCTTACGTTGCACTCTAGTAATAAAATAATATTATTTTAAATGGTAGTTAACGCCTAGTCGTTGTAATGGAGGGAATGAACAGAACTAACTACAAAATGATTATATTATATTGTCAAATATTTTTAATTTTTACAATAAATATTAGAGGATGAAAAATGGGAATGAATCCGATTTTTAGGCGTAAACATTCTAATATACATTAAAAGATTGATTAACCGCCTTTTGATGGCGAACCTCTTTTAAATCCACTTTTTTATAGTTTCATGTGTTATATCTGACAAAAAAAAATTCTTCTTTAGAATCGGGACATCAAAATTTACTTTTTGTAAATTTTTGGTATTTTTCTGATAAAGTTCATTTTTTAATGAATAGTGAAAAATGTTGTATTTTAATTCAAAACCTCTTTTTAATCTAATTTATTTATATGATTAGATTATCTTTGGAATTGTTTTTAAAGATAAATTAGAATATATTTTTACAATTTAATCCAATAGTGGTCATTGGAATTAATTTCACTTTGAAATCGGACTTAAACTAGTGTCAATCTTTTGATACATTTTGTTTAATAAAAACACGCTATTTGTTTTGACAGCGGGAATTAATTTTTAAATTAATTAATGCAACTTATATGTTTTTAATTTTTTATAATAGACATAATTTTTGAATTCGGAATATCAAATATAGCTTTGGGTGAATTTTTGGTAATTTTCTGGAAAACATTAATTTTTGATGAATAGTGAAACCACTATGTGGTACTTATAAAAATAGATTTTCCGTTTAAATGAAATTTTGCAACCTTTGTGTTTTGGAATTTCAAAAATCCGACATACATGGTTGTCATTAAGAAGTAAAATGTGGTTCAATGGGAATAGAATATATTTTTTTGTGAATAGTAACTTATTAAGTTTTTAATCTCAATTAGAGGTAATTAGTGTAGTTTAAGGTAAGAATAATGTTTTAATAAAATGAAATGACCTAGACACATGTCCTACCATCATTGGATGTGTCATGGCCGACCAATAAAATCCATGGGTCAACATGGGGACCCCATGGTTCCACTTTGGTTGGAAAATGACATAAATACCTTTTTATTTAATGTTAAAGTAAAAATGACAGAAACATGAGATGTTTTACTAAAACAATTTTTACATGGGGTTATAAAAGTCATATTTTTTTACTCTAAATAGTAATTGGAAAGCTACAAAGATTTCCTACAGCATAGTATTTTTTTTATAATTTTTAGACATTAAATAAATTAAATTATTTATGACATCATGAAGATAGATCGATGACCTCATTATTTAACGATTTAAATAAAATGGAAAGATAATGTAAAATCAAAGATCTACACATGTCAAAAACCTATGTGTTTGGTGTATTTTGAACTCTTATCACCTTATCCCTGAATTATATCAATGTGGGACCTTTTAAATCCGAAACTCATTTTAAAATAAAGGAACATTTCTTTACATTCCAAGGGTGCCCCTCCTCTCCTCTTATAAAAGGCCCTCACCTCTACCTCCTTACCCACACTTCCAAAGCCTTTGGATCGCCCAAACCCTGCCCATTTTGTCTCCCCACATCCCTATATAACTCTTAGAAGCCTCAATTTGGTCAATAGTCTTCCCAATGATGCCTTTGTGCTCAAACCAAAGGGAGTTACCCGATTTTAAGGTAATGTTTTCACTTGAGTCCTATTGTTTTATTTTGCTTCTCCACCCCCTAAACTCTTAGTATTTGTTTATTTTGTAACATATCCAGTATCTTAAATATTATATTATGTTGTTATAATAATTATTAGAGCTAAAATTACACACACCTACATCTAATGGTTAAATAACTTACTGTTTCCGTGGATGGTGAATTTCTATCTCCCGAAACGATGATTGTTCATCATTTTTTTCACACCTTCAAAGGTGGAAATTAAGATGACACTATATTTATATATGATATATAATATTTTTATGTTTTACTTAAGCTTCGTTATTTTTCATTTATGTAATACATTTATGGTTTCCATTATGGGTAAACGCGATATCTTTATTTAAGGAAGTGCAGACTATGGCCCCCTGAAAGTGATTTGATTCGTTAATACAATATTTGGTATGTATAAAGGATATATTTAATGATATTATTTATGATACCATACTTTAATTAAAATACTATTATGTATCATTATGTTTTAATTCCATTAAATATGAAATAGAAATAGAAGTAGCGTTCTTGCGTACGTATGGCTTACTATCTCCATGAACGGTACATTTCATTTCTTATCTCAAAATGTTATGTACTATTATAAGTAAATATATATAATGGATATATATATCATATATTACATCTAAATTTTTGATATCATTCTGGAATTATTTCATATATATATATCTATCATTTTTTTAATTCCATTAATATGACAAAAAATGAAAGTAGTGTTCATGCATACGTACGGCCTACCGTCTCCATGAACGGTGCTTTTAATTTTTATATCCAAATGCTATGGAATAGTATAAAATGAATATATACTGGATATATATGATATTTAAAACATCAATACTATTCTGTATATAATGTACCTATAACTACATGGAAAATCATTTTCCAACAATTTCAATTTTTGACTCATGTACCAAACATCGACAAAAACGTCTGATATGAACTTATATTATTAACCAATCATTATAACATTAAAATATGTAATATGAACTGAATAATAATATTTATGTGAGGACATTAAGAAATTATAAATTGACCAAAGTTTATTATTCAAGAATATAAAGAAACAAACAAGACAAGTTGGACTTGAGGTAAGGGATCCTACTCCTCACTTTATTTTTAAGTACACTCTTTTATGTCATTCCTTTTAAAGATAATATTTCTTGTTATTAGGATGTTCTTTTATATTAATATTACTGTAATTTTTATGATCATATGATGAGAATGGTTTTCATAATGTTTTTATATCAACGCATTGTATTGATATCTTGTGATTGAAAGATGGAAATGTTATGTTTCCTTTCTGCATGTTTTATGTGATACGATTATATTGGGGTTGTTGGGAATTATTATGAAGACGGGTGGTTCCGTGATAAAATAATCGCGGGTGAGCCCAATATAGCTCTCCAATGCATTGGGTAACACGAATGAGTGAAACATTAAGGTTTCTCTGAAGAGATTTAGGGAATATACTGTGCTGTGTATTCCAAACGTAACCAAGAGGGTTACTCCCTACGTAAGAATGTTTGGAATGTCTCAAGTTACCTTTTATGTATTCTTATTTCTATGATTTAATCATGATTTTATGAGGTATGTTAAAGTGCCTATGTTTTAAGTATGATTTCATTCTTATGTATATATGAACTCATGGTTCCTTTCCATATTTTCATATCCCTTACTGAGCTTTTTATGCTCATCCCAGGTTTATTGAAATGTTTTTCACAGGTTAAGGGAAAGGTGCATGATATGATGATAGTGTCAAGGAAGTGTCAAGAAAGAATCCATGTTTTATTTTAAATATGTTTCCGTTGACGGGAAAAAATGAATACTATCTTTATGTAACCACATTGTTTAAATGTGGAATGTATGGAATGTTTTATGATCTAATTTTCTAAAACTCTAAACTTGAAAAGATCCTCAATGTGTAATCTTGTATTAACTCAAGATTAAGTAAGGATTATGGCTGGGACCTTATAGTTGGTATCAGAGGTCCGTTTAGATAACTTTAGAGGTTAGGGTATCCTCTAAGAATAAGTGACATTACCTTAATTGTTAGGATTTCAGAATGAGTCCTAGTTTTAGATAAAGTGAATAAGTAAGTATATCTTAGTGGCTATCTTTCTCATTAGTACATGATGGATTTTTTGATATACTCACACTGACATTTCATTTTTTAGTTAATGGATGGATCTAGCAGGCACCAAAGTGACAATAGGTTTGAAGGAAACTGTGGTGGTTCTCTGATTAATAGACTGGATGAAATGGGGGATTCAATGAGGAAACTCGTGGTTGTTCTAAACCAACTATCAAGAAGTCATGATCAACCACTTGAACCTTGGTATGTTCTGTAATGCATCATGTATGAGATGAACAATCGATGTGGAAGTTCAGGTAATAATTATAAAGGTAACCATAAGGGTTTTTATGATCCTTACTTTTGAGGTAATTATGGGTTATTATATGTTATTATGGAATATGAATGGCATGAGATAAACTTGAGGATAAAATATTTTATGATTATTTTTTTGAAGAATTTATCTCGTTTTGGTGAATGTTTTATGAATTATATAGTTTTTGAAAAAAGACAACATGCAGACCGTGTGACAACCCGTCGCGTCGGGAAAAGCTGCGGGAATCGAACCCACAACCAAAGTGTGACTGATATTTATCACCTACCACTGGACTACGTGAAGTCCCTAGTTAGTTTGACCGATTCTTTTTAGTTAGATGATTTTATGAATTAATAGTAATTTGATTTTGGGTTATCTATGGATATTTATTTACATATCATGGAGGAGATGTGATTAGGTTAATTACTTTTCAATACGAGACATTAAGAGAAACTGACGTTGTTTGGAGATAACTGTTACGATTTAACTTGGAAGACTAGGTGACTAAATCCTTCAAATGTTTGGGTTTCAATATTATTTTGGTTTACTTTGAATAATTTTATGGACAAATTTTTTATCGAATGGTCCTCGTTGAACTTTGGGTTTTGTTGGACAAATTTTGGAGATTAAGAATAGATTTTATTTTTATAAAGGGTTATCCTTTTCTATATTATTTGATCTTGTAAAAAGCTTTTTGTTTTTGTTTTTGGTTAGTGTTTAAAGACATGGGAATTATATAGTTCTCTTTTGTGGATTAGGTTATTCTCTAGAAATTGATTATAGTACTCTTAATGCGAACAAGTCTTCCTAAATACTCGTCTTTTGGAGAAAATATGAGTTTGATTAAGGAATCTAGAAAAATTTTAAAGTCTACATGACATGTAAGTATGTTTCATTATGATTTAGTTATGCTCAAAAATAAATTCTTCAAAGAAAAGTAACTTAAATAAAAAATGTTGTCTGTTAACTTTTCTTACTGGGGAATCAAATACCGTTTAACCCATCACAAGTTTGTGATTTTCTTATGGTTAACTTTCTCTTAGACATGTTTACTATCACTCTCCATCAGAACATGACCCTTGGTTTTTCCTCTATGTCCATATTTTCATACTTGGAATCCTAGTATGGGTTAACTCGGTTGACCTTTGTACTTATCTTTCTTTATTTTAAAGTGATTGTTTTACTGACTCTTGTTCTGATGTGGGATTCTCAATGAAGTTTCCAAGCCCAATTTTAAAATTGCGAGGATGAAATTCCCAAAAGGGGGGAAGGATGTTACACCCCAGGTAAATAAAGAATATGAAATTTTCACATTTATCCATATTTTTGAATAAAATATTAATATAACTTTAAAGGGGACTCTATGCTCGATGACGTACCCAACATGAAACAACGAGTTTCTTGTGAATCTTACGTTTCACTCTAATAATAAAATAATATTATTTTAAATGGTAGTTAATGCCTAGTTGTTGTAATGGTGGGAATGAACAGAACTAACTACAAAATGATTATATATGATTTTCCAATATTTTTACTTTTTACAATAAATGTTAGAGGACTAAAAATGCGAATGAATCTAATTTTTAAGCGTAAACATTCTAATATACTTTAAAAGATCGATTAACCGCCATTTGATGGCGATCCTCTTTTAAATACACTTTTTGACAATTTTATGTGTTATATTTGACAAAATAAAATTCTTCTTTAGAATCGGGACATCAAAATTTACTTTGTGTAAATTTTTGGTATTTTTCCGATGAAGTTTATTTTTTAATTAACAGTGAAAAATGTTGTATTTTAATTCAAAACCTCTTTTTTAATCTAATTTATTTATATGATTATAATATATTATGAATTGGTTTTAATGTTAAATTAGAATATAGTTTTTCCATTTAATTAAATAGTGGTCGTTGGAATTAATTTCACTTTGAAATCAGACTTATACTAGTGTCAATCTTTTGATGCATTTTGTTTCATAAAAACACGTTATTTGTTTTGACAGCGGGAATTAATTATTAAATTAAATAATGAAACTTATATGTTTTTAATTTTGTATAATAGACATAATTTTTTAATTCAGAATATCAAATATAGCTTCGGGTGAATTTTTGGTAATTTTATGAAAAACTTTAATTTTTGATTAATAGTGAAACCACTAAGTGGTACTTATAAAAACTGATTTTCTGTTTAAATGAAATTTTGCCACCATTGTGTTTTAGAATTTCAAAAATCTGACATACATGGTTTTCATTAATATGTAAAATGTGGTTCAATATGATTAGAATAATTTTTTGGTGAATAGTAACTTATTAAGTTTTTAATCTCGATTAGCGGTAATTAGTGTAGTTTAATGTAAGAATAATGTTTTAATAAAATGAAATGACCTAGACACATGTCCTACCATCATTGGATGTGTCATGTCCGAACAATAAAATCCATTGGTCATCTTGGGGACCCCATGGAGCCACATTGGTTGGAAAATGACATAAATAACTTTTTATTTAATGTTAAAGTAAAAAATGACACAAACATGAGATGTTTTACTAAAACAATTTTTACATGGGGTTATACAAGTCATATTTTTTACTATAAATAGTAATTGGAAAGCTACAAATATTTCATACATCATAGTATTTTTTTATAATTTTTAGACATTAAATAAATTAAATTATTTATGACATCATGATGATACAGCGATGACCTCATTATTTAACGATTTAAATAAAATGGAAAGATAATGTAAAATCTAAGATCTACACGTGTCCAAAACCTAATGATTGGGTGTATTTCGAACCCTTATCACCTTATCCTTGAATTATATCAATGTGGGACCTTTTAAAACCAAAACTCATTTTAAAATAAAGGAACATTTCATTACTTTCCAAGGGTGCCCCTCCTCTCCACTTATAAAAGGCCCCCACCTCTACCTTCTTACCCATTCTTCCAAAGCCTTTGAATCGTCCAACCCCTGCTCATTTTGTCTCCCAACATCTTTCTATAACTCTTAGAAGACTCAATTTGTTCATAAGTCTTCCCAATGATGCCTTTGAGCTCAAACCAATGTGAGTTACCCGAATTTAAGGTAATGTCTTCACTTGAGTCCTTTTGTTTTATTTTTCTTCTCCACCCCCGTAAACTCTTTTTATTCATTTATTTTGTAACATATCCAGTATCTTCAATATAATATGATGTTTTTATAAGAATTATTAGATCTAAAATTACACACACCTACATCTAATGGTTAAATAACTTACTGTTTCCGTGGATGGATAATTTCTGCCTCCCGAAACGATGATTGTTCAACATTTTTTTAACACTTTCAAAGGTGGAAATTAAGATGACACTATATTTATATATGATATTTAATATGTTTATGTTTTACTTAAGCTTATTTATTTTTCATTTATGGAATTCCTTTATGGTTTCCAATATGGGTAAATGTGATATCTTCATTTTAGGAAGTGCGGACTACGACCCTCTCAAAGTGATTTGATTCGTTAATACCATATATGGTACGTATAAAGGCTATATTTAATGATATTATTTATGATACCATACTTTAATTAAAATACTATTATGTATCATTATGTTTTAATTCCATTAAATAGGAAATTGAAATGGAAGTAGCGTTCATGCGTACGTACGGTTTACCGTCTCCATGAACGGTACATTTCATTTCTTATCTCAAAATGTTATGTACTATTATAAGTACATATATATAATGGATATATATATATTACATCTAAATTATGTATATCATTATGGAATTATATCATATATATATATATATATATATATATATCTCTAATTTTTTTAATTCCATTAATATGACAAAAAATGAAAGTAGCGTTCATGCGTACATACGACGTACCGTCTCCATGAACGGTGCTTTTAATTTTTATATCCAAATGCTATAGAATAGTATAAAATTAATATATAATGGATATATATGATATTTAAAACATTAATAATATTCTTTATATAATGTACCTATAACTACTTGGAAAATTATTTTCCAACAAGTTCAATTTTTGACTCATGTACCAAACATCGACAAAAACGTCTGATATGAACTCATATTATTAACCAATTATTATAACATTAAAATATTTGATCTGAACTGAATAATAATTTTTATAGGAGGTCATTAAGAAATTATAAATTGTCCAATGTTTATTATTCAGTAATATAAAGAAACGAACAAGTCAAGTTGGACTTGAGGTAAGGGATCATACTCCTCTCTTTCTTTTTAAGTACACTCGTTTATGTAAATCCTTTTAATGATCATATTTCTTGTTATTAAAATGTTATTTTATAATAATATTACTGTAATTTTTATGTTCATATGATGAGAGAACCTATTCTTTCACATCAATCCATTTTGGACGTTTTGAGTGGCGCCGTTAGGCTGCCGAATTTTCGTAAGAGATCTAACCCCTCTCTTTCTTTTTAAGTACTCTCCTTTATGTCACTTCTTTTAAGATCCTCTTTGTTATGTTGGGGGATGTTCTTTTAAATTCCTATTTCTATATTCTTTATGTTAATATTATGAGATACCCTATTTGATCTCATCAATCCATTTTGTATGTTTTAAGTGGCGTTGTTAGACTGTCGAGTTTTCGTAAGGGAATTTTCATCTCACTTTTATTCCCGTGAGATTTATGCTACATTTGCCAAAATTTCCTTTGAGTGGTGTATGTACTGCCCATTATTTTACTCATTGTGTAATAAACGTTCATTTATGAGTATTTACATCAATGTTGTATTGTCCTTCTTTCACATGGTGCATGTCTTGAAAGATAGCCACGTCGGTAAAGGAACCTTTCACCCTCCTCTTTTTAAAAGACTTCTTTTGTTATGTCTTTTAATTCACATACTATTATGTTGGGATACGTTCTTCTATATCCTTATTGATTTAAATTTTATTTCCATGTGATGAGATACCCTTTTTATCTTTCATCAACTCATTTTCTGAATTTTGTAGTGACGTCGTTAGGCTATCAAATTTTTGCAAGGGAACTTCTTAACCCATATTTCATTCTTTGGGATAAACTTGTACTCTTTGAATATGTCAATCTATGAATATGTGTGAATAAACTCTGATTGTTTTACACTTAATATCCACTTATATTTTGTGTATTCATTTGTCACACATAATTATGTAATTGATTTATCCTTAATCCAAGGATATCGTCTTTGTGTGGGACTTCGTCTCAATCTCCTTTCATTGAGGCATATTTTGTTTTATACACAACCTTTTTTTATACGGTGTATAAACCCCTTTGACTTTTATGTTTATTCAAAAATAATCTTATTTATACGAAGCATTTAATAAACGACAATGTGAATGTTTTTGTCATATGTATGCGGAGACAACGACTTCTCTGCTGCTATGACCATTATTTGAGTTTTAGCGTCCTCTACAAGCCATAAATTTTTTAAAAAAGAAAAATAAATACCATTTTTTACTTTTCTAATATTTTGGTATTGAAAATGGTTTTCATAATGTTTTTATATCAACGCGTTGTATTGATATCTTGTGATTGAACGGTGGAAATGTTTTGCTTCCTTTCTGCATGTTTTATGTGATACGATTATATTGGGGTTCTTGGGAATTATTATGAAGACGGGTGGTTCCATGATAAAATAAGGGCGGGTGAGCCCGATATAGCTCTCCAATGCATTGGGTAACGCGAATGAGTGAAACATTAAGGTTTCTCTGAAGAGATTTAGGGAATATACTGTGGTGTGTATTCCAAACGTAACCAAGAGGGTTACTCCCTACGTAAGAATGTTATGAATTCCTCAAGTTACCTTTTATGTATTATGATTTCTATGATTTATTCATGATTTGATGAGGTATGTTAAAGTGCCTATGTTTTATGGGTAAAGTATGATTTCATTTTTATGTATATATGAACTCATGTTTCCTTTCCATATTTTTATATCTCTTACTGAGCTTTTTATTCTCATCCCAAGTTTATTGAAATGTTTTCACTGTTTAAGGGAAAGGTGCATGATATGATGATAGTGTTAAGGAAGTGTCATGAAATAATCCATGTTTTCTTTTAAATATGTTTCCATTGACGGGAAAAAATGAATACTATCTTTATGTAACTACATTGTTTAAATGTGGAATGTATGGAATGTTTTATGATCTAATTCTCTAAAACTCTAAACTTGAAAAGATCCTCAATGTGTAATCTTGTATTAACTCAAGATTAAGTAATGATTAAGGCTGGGGCCTTATAGTCGGTATCAGAGGTCCGTTTAGATAACTTCAGAGGTTAGGGTATCCTTTAAGAATTAGTGACATTACCATAATGGTTAGGATTTCAGAATGAGTCCTAGTTTTAGATAAAGTGAATAAGTAAGTATATCTTAGTGGTTATCATCCTCATTAGTACATGATGGATTTTTTGATATACTCACACTGACATTTCTGTTTTTATTGAATGGATGGATCTAGTAGGCACCAAAGTGACAATAGGTTTGAAGGAAATTGTGGTGGTTCTCTGATTAAGAGACTAGATGAAATGGGGGATTCAATGAGGAAACTTGTGGTTGTTCTAAACCAACTATCAAGGAGTCATGATCAACCACTTGAACCTTGGTATGTTCTATAATGCATCATGTATGAGATGACCAATCAATGTGGAAGTTCAGGTAATAATTATAAAGGTATCCATAATGGTTTATATGATCCTTACTTTTGAGGTAATTATGGGTTATTATATGTTATGATGGAATATGAATGGCATGAGATAAACTTGAGGTTAAAATATTTTATGATTATTTTTTTAAAGAATTTATCTCGTTTTGGTGAATGTTTTATGAATTACATAGTTTTTGAAAAAGGACAACATGCAGACCGTGTGACAACCCGTCGCGTCGGAAAAAGCTACGGGAATCGAACCCACAACCAAAGTGTGATTGGTATTTATCGCCTACCACTGGACTACGTAAATTCCCTGGTTAGTTTGACCGATTCTTTTTAGATAGATGATTTTATGAATTAATAGTAAGTTTATTTTGGGTTATCTATGGAAATTTATTTACCTATCATGGAGGATATGTGATTAGGTTAATTACTTTTCAATACGAGACATTAAGAGCAACTGATGTTGTTTGGAGATAACTGTTACGATTTAACTTGGAAGACTAGGTGACTAAATCCTTCAAATGTTTGTGTTTCAATATTATTTTGGTTTACTTTGAAGAATTTTATGGAAAAATTGTTTATCAAATGGTCCTCGTTGAACTTTGGGTTTTGTTGGACAAATTTTGGAGATTAAGAATAGATTTTCTTTTTATAAAGGGTTATCCTTTTCTAGATTATTTGATCTTGTACTAAGATTTTTGGTTTTGTTTTTGGTTAGAGATTAAAGACATGGGAAGTATATAGTTATCTTTTGTGGATTACTTTATTCTCTAGAAATTGATTATAGTACTCTTAATGCGAACAAGTCTTCCTAAATACTCGTCTTTTGGAGAAAATATGAGTTTGATTAAGGAATCTAGTAAAAGTTGAATGTCTACATGACATGTATGTATGTTTCATTATGATTTTGTTAAGCTCAAAAATAAATTCTTCAAAGAAAAGTAACTTAAATAAAAAATGTTGTCTGTTAACTTTTCTTACTGGGGAATCAAATACCGTTTAACCCATCACAAGTTTGTGATTTTCTTATGGTTAACTTTCTCCTAGACATGTTTACTATCACTCTCCATCAAAACATGACCCTTGGTTTTTTCCTCTATGTCCATATTTTCATACATGGAATCCTAGTATGGGTTAACTCGGTTGACCTTTGTACTTATCTTTCATTATTTTAATGTGATTGTTTTACTGACTCTTGTTCTGATGTGGGATTCTCAATGAAGTTTCCAAGCCCAATTTTAAAATTGCGAGGATGAAATTCCCAAAAGGGGGGAAGGATGTAACACCCCAGGTAAATAAAGAATATGACATTTTCACATTTATCCATATTTGTGAATAAAATATTAATATAACTTTAAAGGGGATTCTATGCTCGATGGCGTACCCAACATGCAACAACGAGTTTCTTGTGAATCTTACATTGCACTCTAATAATAAAATAATATTATTTTAAATGGTAGTTAATGCATAGTCTTTTTAATGGTGGGAATGAACAGAACTAACTACAAAATGATTATATATGATTTTCCAAAATTTTTACTTTTTACAATAAATGTTAGAGGATTAAAAATGCGAATGAATCCAATTTTTAAGCGTAGACATTCTAATATACTTTAAAAGATCGATTAACCGCCTTTTGATGGCGATCCTCTTTTAAATACACTTTGACAATTTTATGTGTTATATTTGACAAAATAAAATTCTTATTTAGAATCAGGATATCAAAATTTACTTTGTGTAAATTTTTGGTATTTTTTCGATGAAGTTTATTTTTTAATTAATAGTGAAAAATGTTGTATTTTTATTGAAAACCTCTTTTTAATATAATTTATTTATATTATTAGATTATATTATGAATTGGTTTAAAAGTAAAATTAGAATAAATTTTTACCATTTAATCCAATATTGGTCATTGGAATTAATTTCACTTTGAAATCGGACTTAAACTAGTGTCAATCTTTTGATACATTTTGTTTCATAAAAAACGCTATTTGTTTTGACAGCGGGAATTAATTATTAAATTAATTAATGAAACTTATATATTTTTAATTTTGTAAAATAGATATCATTTTTGAATTCGGAATATCAAATATAGCTTCAGGTAAATTTTTGTTAATTTTTTGAAAAACTTCAATTTTTGATGAATAGTGAAACCACTAAGTGGTACTTATAAAAACTGATTTTCCATTTAAATGAAATTTTTCCACCTTTGTGTTTTTAATTTCAAAAATCCAACATACATGGTTTTCATTAAGATGTAAAATGTGGTTCAATGGGATTAGAATAATTTTTTGGTGAATAGTAACTTATTAAGTTTTTAATCTCGATTAGAGGTAATTAGTGTAGTTTAAGGTAAGAATAACGTTTTAATAAAATGAAATGACCAAGAGACATGTCCTACACTCATTGGATGTGTCATGGCTGACAAATAAAATCCATGGTTCAACTTGGGGACCCCATGGAGCCACCTTGGTTGGAAAATGACATAAATACCTTTTTATTTAATGTTAAAGTTAAAATGACACAAACATGAGATGTTTTACTAAAACAATTTTTACATGGGGTTATACAAGTCATATTTTTTTACCATAAATCGTCATTGGAATTCTAAAAATATTTCCTACATCATAGTATTTTTTTTTATAATTTTTAGACATTAAATAAATTAAATTATTTATGACATCATGATGATGCAGCAATGACCTCATTATTTAACGATTTAAATAAAATGGAATGATAATGTAAATTATAAGACCTAAAAAAGTACAAAACCTATTGGATGGGTGGATTTCGAACCCTTATCACCTTAGCTTCGAATTATATCAATGTGGGACCTTTTAAATCCGAATCTCATTTTAAAATAAATGAACATTTCTTTACATTCCAAGGGTGCCCGTCCTCTCCTCTTATAAAAGGCCCCCACCTCTACCTCCTTACCCTAACTTCCAAAGCCTTCGGCTCAGCCAACCCCTAACCATTTTATCTTTCCACATCCCTCTATATCTCTTATAAGCCTCACTTCGGTCAGAAGTCTTCCCAAGGAATCCTTTCAACTCAAACCAGAGGGAGTTACCTGATTTTAAGGTAATGTCTTCACTTGAGTCCTTTTGTTTTATTTTGCTTCTCCACCCCCCTAAAATCTTTTTATTTATTTCTTTTGTAACAAATACAGTATCATAAATATACCAGGATGTTGTTATAAGAATTATTCGTGCTAAACATACACACACCTACATCTAATGCTTAAAGAACATACTGTTTCTGTGGATGGAGGATTTCTGCCTCCCGAAACGATGATTGTTCAACATTTTTGTAACACCTTAAAAGGTGTCCATTAAGATAACACTATATTTATATATGATATATAATATGTATATGTTTTACTTAATCTTCTGTATTTTTTCATTTATTTCATACCTTTATGGTTTCCATTATGGGTAAACGCGATATCTTCATTTAAGGATATGCGGACTACCGCCCACTCAAAGTGATTTGATTCGTTAATAAAATATGTGGTATGTATAAAGGATATATTTAATGATATTATATATGATACCATAATGGAATTAAAATACTATTATGTATCATTATGTTTTAATTCCATTAAATATGAAATAGAAATGGAAGTAGTGTTCATGCGTACGTATGGCTTACCCTCTCCATGAACGGTACATTTCATTTTTTATCTCAAAATGTTATGTACTATTATAAGTACATATATATAATGGATATATGAGTAATATATTACATATAAATTATGTATATAATTATGTAATAATAACACACACACATATATATATATATCTCAATTTTTTTAATTCCATTAATATGACAAAAAATGAAAGTAGCGTTCATGCGTACGTACGACCTACTGTCTCCATGAACGGTGCTTTTAATTTTTATCTACAAATGCTATGGAAGAGTATAAAATGAATATATACTGGATATATATGATATTTAAAACATCAATACTTTTCTGGATTTGATGTACCTATAACTACATGGAAAATTATTTTCCAACAAGTTTAATTTTTGACTCATGTACCAAACATCGACAAAAACGTCTGATATAAACTCATATTATTAAAAAATTATTATAGAATTAAAATATGTGATATGAACTGATTAATAATATTTATAGGAGGTCCTTAAGAAATTAAAAAATGACCAAAAAAATTATTCAGGAATATATAGAAATGAACAAGACAAGTTGGACTTGAGGTAAGGGATCCTACTCCTCTCTTTCTTTTTAAGTACACTCTTTTATGTCATTCCTTTTAAAGATCATATTTCTTGTTATTAGGATGTTATTTTATATTACTATTACTGTAATTTTTATGTTCATATGATGAGAGAACTTATTCTCTCTCATTAATCAATTTTAGATGTTTTGAGTGGCGCCATTAGGCTGCTGAATTTTCGTAAGAGATCTAACCCCTCTCATTCTATTGAAGTACTCTCCTTTATGTCACTTCTATTAATCCCCACTTTGTTATGTTGGGTAATATTATTTTATATTCCACTTTATGTAAACATTATGATAATATGATGAGAGACCCTATTTGATCTCATCAATCCATTTTTGTAAGTTTTAAGTGACGTCGTTAGGCTGCCGAGTTTTCGTAAGGGATTTTTCATCTCACTTTGATTCCCGTGAGATTTATGCTACATTTGCCACAATTTCCTTTGAGTGGTGTATGTACTGCCCATTATTTTACTCATTTTTTAATATAGTTTCATTTATGAGTATTTACATCAATGTTGTATTGTCCTTATTTCAAGGGGTGCATGTCATGAAAGATACCCATGTCGGTAAGGGAACCTTTCACCCTCCTCTTTTTAAAAGACTTCTTTTGTTATGTCTTTTTAATTCACATACTATTATGTTGGGATATGTTCTTAAATATCATTATTTATTTAAATTTTATGTCCATGTGATGAGATACCCTTTTTGTCTCTCATCAACTCTTTTTTTGAATTTTGTAGTGACGTCGTTAGGCTGTCAAATTTTTGCAAGGGAACTTCTTAACCCAAATTTGATTCTTTGGGATAAACATCTACTCCTTGAATATGTCGTTCTATGAATATGTGTGAATAACCTCTGATTGTTTTACACTTAATATCCACTTATATTTCATGTATTCATTTGTCACACATAATTATGTTATCGATATATCCTTAATCCAAGGATATCGTCTTTGTATGGGAATTCGTCTAAATCTCCTTTCATTGATACATATTTTGTTTTATACACAACCTTCTTTTATACGGTGTATAAACCACTTTGACTTTTACGTTTATTCAAATGGAATCTTTTTTATATGAAGCATTTACTAAACGACAAAAGGGAATGTTTTTGTCGAACGTATGCGGCGACAACGACTTCTCCGCCGCCGTGACCATTATTTGAGTTTCGGCTTCCTCTACAAGCCATTACTTTTTTTAAAAGAAAAATAAATACCATGTTTTACTTTTCATTTATTTTGGTATTGAAAATGGTTTTCATAATGTTTTTATATCAATGTGTTGAATTGATATCTTGTCATTGAAAGGTGGAAATGTTATGTTTCCTTTATGCATGTTTTTATGTGATAGGATTATGATGTGGTTCTTGGGAATTATTATGAAGACAAGTGGTTCCTTGATAAACTAAGGGCGGGTGAGCCCGATACAGCTCTCCAATGCATTGGGTAATGCGAAGGAGTGAAACATTAACGTTTCTCTGAAGAGATTTAGGGAATATACTGTGGTGGGTACTCCAAACATAACCAAGAGGGTTACTCCCTACGTAAGAATGTTATGAATGCCTCAAGTTACCTTTTATGTCTTATGATTTCTATAATTTATTCATGATTTGATGAGGTATGTTAAAGTTCTTATGTTTGATGGGTAAAGTATGATTTCATTCTTTTGTATATATGAAGTCATGTTTACTTTCCATATTTTTATATCCCTTACTGAGCTTTTTATGCTCATCCAATGTTTTTTGAAATGTTTTTCACAGGTCAAGGGAAAGATATATGATATGATGATAGTGTCAAGGAATTGTCAAGAAATAATCCATGTTTTATTTTAAATATGTTTCCGTTGATGGGAAAAAAATAAATATTATCTTTTTGTAACCACTTTGTTTAATGTGGGATGTAATTCATGTTTTATGATATAATTCTCTAAAACTCTAAACCTGAAAAGATCCTCAATGTGTAATCTTGTATTAACTCAAGATTAAGTATGGTTTATGGCTGGGGCCTTATATCATCGACATGGGAATAATATCCTAATGAGGGCATATTTTAAAATGTAATAATTTAATGAATTAACAATGGTATAAAATGTTTCTAAATGTTGTAATAATATTTATTGAATATTAACTTCATGTATTTAGTTAATTAGTTGAATGAAAAACATATTGAAACTATATCGTATAAATAAATTACATCATATGTAGTTTTCAAAACAAATTTAATAAGAATGATAAGGGAATGTTTCTTTGAAATTAGTTGAGGAATCTCATTGTAATGGGATGAGGATGTTTCAATGGACTATTGGATTGTTATCATTTTTTTGAAGGTTAATTATAGGCAATACTCAATAATATTCTAGATAATACTTATAGTGTTTATGTGTTCAAAAATGAAATTCAAATGTACATAAATAACATATTTTCTTTAATATGCGTAAGAAACAAGATTTTTTTAGATTCCATTATTTTATATTATGAGATTACTATAATTAAAAGAACATAATATTCATAGTTTTAAAATTTGACTGTATGTGGAAAAAGAAGAGAGTTGTGGAATTGGAAATTGCATTCCTTCTAGACGGAGATCTTGTTAAAAAATTAGACAACTGAATTCTTTCTTTCAGGACTGAGTAATATATAAATATGGATGTTTAGATGAGTTTTCCATGTATTCATTGATAATAACATGTTTCTTTTATCATTATATAATTTAAATATTATTCTGTATAATTTTGAGAATGGGTCCATATTGAGTCGATTAGACTGATTCAATCAGACAAAGTTCATTGGACTGAAGGCCTTCAGACTCCCAATCATGAGACCCATTAACATTTTTGATGATGTTTGATTAAAATAATTATAAAATTATTTTTTCAATTGATTTTTAATAAATCATTTTATACTAATTAGATTCTATATAATCTTTCTATTGGTAATTAGAAGGTGTCTAATGGGTGTTAGAACATGTTGTATTCACATATTTAAAATAGTGAATATCAATAATCCCTTGGGAGTGGATATGGAATTGATTTTGGTTCTCACACTGAGGATGAACCTTGAAAATCTAATATTATTTTCTTTCTTTACTACTTTTTCACGCACGAGTATTTACTATATGTTTATAAGGATACATATTTAACAGATTGCATGTGTTATGTTTCAAAATTAAATGATGCTATTACAACTATTAATTTAATTAAACCCCCCTTATCAGTTGTTAATTTATCATTTTGGAATTAAATTGGTATTAGATTAAAGGGTCCCTTGTTTAATCATTATTGTGGATGATATGAATTAAATAAATAGTTGAGTTATTCTTATATTTGATGGAAAAAAGGATTTTTGATGGAAAAATAGGATGGAACCTTATCTGATAGCTCATGGCCTAGAGTTGTTTCATGATTTAAATATTTTGATTCCACATATTGACATTGTTTCCCATATTACTTAATTAGATTATATAAATAATGATGTTCATGAAAATCCTATAAATTATACCCTTATATCATTATCAAAAAAATTTATATAATGGTTATGGTTCTCACAAAGTCAATGAATATGTGGTATAAGATGGAAAGTATTTTATTAAGGGTATAAAAAATAAGAGGAATAAAATATCTATCTTTGGTATAGTATGTATGAGGACATCTGAATTAGGGATGAAGATACTATTAATTAATACCTCACAAAATTAAATAAAATGGATTACACCATCAAATATTTTAGAGATGCATATGAAGATTCTAAAATTATGGGAAAACATATGAGAAATATATAGATATATATGATATTAAAATATCATCCTTACACGATAAATATGATTTATATCTTGACAAGTTTCATAAATTTATTTTTTCATATGAAATGGGTATACTCTGATGTTTGAATAGAAGTGGAATGATGAAGTAAATATTGATCCATGAGATATATAAAATTTTAGGATGGTGAATATGTTGATCCTAGTGAATTTCAACAAAAATAGGAAGATTAGTTGACTAAAAAATTCAATTCCCATATATCCATGAAATATCAAAGTGGAAGAAGAATTTTTGGTGTTAAAATATTATACAAATGTTTTGAGTGTGGTAAAATTAGATAGTTTGAATCAAATATCCAGAAGAATTATGTTAATCTATTTCAAGATGATTCTAATGAAAAATATCAATAAATGAAATGAAAAAAATAGTAAATAATAAAAATCATCCATAAAATTATAAGATAATGAATATTGGGAACAAGACATGTGTGTTGAGTAAGAAAGATGAATCAGAGTCAACTAAATAAAATCTTCACAGTATGAAATTTTAGAAAAGGTTAGGAAATTAAAATAAAAATACATGAAAAAAAATTCTCCTAAAATCAAGATGAATAATAATATTTCTAAGAATCATACATAAATTATTAGCTTAGATAAAAATTCATGAATTCCATGAGTGATATAATTCTCTTCAAAGAGAAGTCATAATGATAAATAAATATTGTAGAAATGTATCTAATATTGAAAAAGAATTTTTCATTCCAGAATAAGAATACATTTTAGGGATCGTAAATTAAAAATTAATAATGTGTGAATAAGGAATGGTGGTTGATGATATGAAAAATGAAGCTGGAATCTATCGAATTAAATTTTAGAATGTTTCAAACAAAAATTTATTAGTATGAAAGTACCACGTGAAAGATGAATGAAAATATCCAATGAAACCCATGGATTTATAATACAATACTTCAATGGGTTTCTGAGTATAAATAAATAAACAATCTTATGAAATTTTATCCCTTAAAAATAATGTCATCTAATCTTTTTAACAGTTTATGTGAAAAGAAATGAGCATGTATGGTTTGGATTGGGATGTGTTGTAAGAATCCTATCACATATACAAATATTGAAAACATCTATAGTAGGAATGATAAGAAATGTTTTATGTACAATACATTAGATATATTATATCGACCTCTAAAATTATTTTATAGAAAAAACCATACATTATTATAAATTCTTGATTTTATTGGAATTTCAATTATTTTGGAATCTATGGACACAAAGTATAAATTTATTATAATATCTTGTATCATACTAGCAAAATTATTAAAAAAAGAAAAAGTATTGGTGGATTAATTTTGAGTAATATTATTTATCAGCAGAAGGTTATAATAGAAAGAATCAATATGTTAAAAAATTCCAAAAAATAATCTATATTAATTTTTTAATGATGTTAGGGGAATATTTGATCAGTTTGTTCATTATTCCAAATTATGTATGACACTCATTTTAGAACAATATTATTTAGAATGATAAAAGGAATTTGGAATGAATAATTTTGAGTAAAGCAATTTTGGTGTTGAGTGGTCTTAAAAATATAGTAAACTAAACAAAAATTGGATATAAGATATTGGTTTCTCTCAAAATATGGCATTATATATAATAATATTAAAACATTTTGAAATTAATGTTAGAGGAATATGTTCCTTCAAAAATGATAGTTTCAAAAAAAATTAGAAGAATTTTAATGGAGAAGATTGAAGAAGAAAAGTAAAAATCTATGAAAGATTTATTTTTTGAATAGCTAAAGAATAACATACATTTTGTATTTAATCAAAGTGATGATAAATTATAAGTGATTTTAAAATATTTTTTTATATTATAAGATTTATAATTATATAAATTTATTCATGAAATGATAATGAATTATTTTCAATTAGTTTCAACATTTTGAGTATAATAACTCCTATTACGTGATTTATGAATATGGAAAACAAATTGTGGAACTGAAGATTTGGGAACAATTGGAATAAAAAATGATAAATATTTCTAAAGATGATAATATTAATAAGATTCTATAATTAAAAAGAATTATTATGATGTTTCTGTTACATTTTAAAAATGTAAATTGACTAAAAATAGTCATAATGTATTTGGGATTCAGTAAAAAACTCATATTTAACTTATTAATTTCTATTTATAAGGTATTATAATAAATTAATAAAAAAATGAGATTAATACTTTATCAAATTTATTAATGATTTATACAGATTAATAAAATCAGGTTTATAAAACATATCGATGACGAAATGGAAATGATTACGTTTTTCAGAAAACATGTTGATAATGAAATTTCTGTTTGTAGAAAGATGTTGAGAATATATAATGGTATATTATTCACAAGAAAAAGTTTATAAACATTTCTGATAAATCATTTTATCAAACATCACAATAATGATCTATATACTCCAAAAACAGAGAAGCAGATTCAAATAATATAATATTGGAAGAAATATAAAGAATTATGATTGTAGAATAAAATTTTTCAATGTTTAATTTGAGATAATTTTATAGTAAAATTATACATGTTCAAATTCAATGTTTTTTATACAAGAAAGCTACATCAATTTTTAGGAAATGTTTTATAATGAAGGTCTTTATTTATGTAGATAATAAATTTTTTAATTCCAGGTTTTTCTAAAATAACAAATCCAGATCTGGAAAATTTTGAAAAGAAAAATTATTATTAATCATTCATGGGATATTAAACAAATTAATGAAGCTTTAAATGAGGGAAAAAATGAGTAAAAATCTTGGTAGACTCATATTTTGGAATGTAATTTAAAATAAACATTTATTAACAAAATTTGTTGATAATATTGCAGAGGATATACTAGATATTTCCAATGTTATTGGAGGTATATTAATATAATGGTACCATTCTTTAAGAGAAGCGTGTGACAAGGAATGATCAGCAGAAAGATAAACTATAAAATATCATACATTTCAAAAATATATGGGGATGGAATAAATTATTAAAATACAAAAGGATCTATTTTAATATATAATAATTATAAGATTAGAAAAGAAGACTTCACTTATCATACACGGTAAACCGTAATCATTTTCATAATATATTCATCATAATTAATGGATAGATTCATTTAATGTGTAGTTTTATCAGATTGAGAAAAATTAATCATGGAAAATTTTTTCATGAATTTAATAATTTTATTAGAATAATGTGGGTTTTGGAAAAAAATTGAATGATCATGTATAATATTAAATAATCAATGAAAGAGTTGTTTGTAAGGGATACACATAGATTTATGGTGTGTATTTTGAATTATATTATTCCCTAGTTCTATGAAATCAATCTATTAAAATGTTTCTATCTATGGGAACCCATTAAAATTTAAATTTTATTAGATTAATGTAAAATAACCATTCTTAAATTGTAATATTTTGGAAAAAATTTACATTGAATGACCATTGGATTTTTAATATGATAATGATGTTAAAACATGTTTAATATTGAGGAGAGTTACTTATTGGTTGAAACATTAACCATGTACCTAGTATTCAAATTCTGAGAGCAGTTTGATATTTTTTAATATTTAAATGGAATGGTTGAAGGTAACTAGTATTTTAAAGAATTAAACTCTATAAATATAAATGATATTGTGTATTTGGATGATATAATTTGTGGGGAAGACAATTTTTTTAAGGAATTTTTTGAGTAAATGAAGAAGAGTCAAGAAATGTCAACATTGGGAGAATTAACTTTATTCACTTGATTAAAGGTTCAAGAAAAATAATATATCATTTTTTATCTCATGAGAAGTATGGAACGGAATTTCAAAATGTTTTTGGTATCATGGAATATAAATATGTTTTACTATTATATATATGAGAAAAAATATGAGTAAATATGTTTCAATAAGTATTTTGAATCAAACAGATTTTCAAAATCTAAATGAATTTATAAATTACCTCAAAATAACAGGGAATGATATTTTTTATTTTTTTAATTTCTATGCAAGGTTTCAATGTACTCTGAAGGAATATTATATGATGGAAGCAAAGATAATTCAATGATATTTGAAATGAAAAACACATGTGTTGTTATAAAAAAATTGCAAGATAATGTTTCATGGAAATACTGATGTTGATTGGGATAAGGGTTGTAATGATAAAAATTAAAAATTAGGTGGAACATTTTTCTTGGTTGAATGTTGTCTTTGTTTGAATAGTAGTAGAATTGTTTTATAATCTTTAATCAGAATGGAAGAATAAGATATTGTAACTACTATGGCATGACCTCAAATGTTGTGGATGAATGATTAGTTGGAAGAATTAAAATTTGAATTTTTACAATCCATTGATGAACATATTTGATAATCTGATTGTTATTAATATTTTTAAAAATCATATACATAATTCAAGATGAAAAAAATTTGTATACTTTTTCACTCTATAAAACATATTGTTTCCACCGTATATGTAATTCTGGAAGATATATCAATAAAATTTCAAAATTTTAATATATTCAAAAAATCTATGCATAATTATATATTTTTCAAAGTTATGATGAAACATAATCGTCAAAAACCTCCAATGTCTTCCAAATCCTCATTATAAAATTTCCCCACCCATATATAGATTATTTCAAAAAAGGGGAGATAATATAACAACATTGTTTAATTTCTTTATATCTACTGCTTAGATTAATCCAAAGATGTATTCAACATAAAATATATAATGGTAAATGTAGAGACCTGAAGCTTGACATACATGGACATTACATTACTTTAGTGGAATACTTAGTACATAACAAAAACACACACACAATGATCGTAATAGTTTAGGGTCTTTGGAAACTGGGAATATAATCTTCTAATCGTGGTGAAAGATCTTTAACATCTCCCATAAATATCTTCCTTTTTTTACCTAAAACCTTTCTTTATATCCTAGGGAGAAGAAAACATAAAATGGTGAGCTCAAATGCTCAGTAAGGGTAAACAAAAGAAATATAAATCACATCATACTCATAAAAACATAACATTTTTGAAATCTTAACCAGAAAAAGAGAGCATAATTTCATAACATGGGATAAATCATAGTAGTGAAATGAAATCCCAATAATCATAACAGAAAACATGAAACTTTATGTCATTCACACATAATCATAGAGAATCATATCTTATTAGTCAAGACTCATTTCCAAGACTATCTTAGTTGACAATGTCACTTTCTGAACCGAGTTCACTCCCCGTTTCAGTCCTGTTTCACTGAACTGGTATACCCTATCGTTCCAGCCATGCCTATCTCATGTGATATAAAATCTTTACCCATTTCATTGGAGGGAGATATATGTCCCACCCATCTCAAAATGATACCATTCTTATGTGTGCCACAAAATCTTAAATCATACATCATGGCATAACCCATGTAATAAAAATGGGATTCTTAAACAACATGACATCATAAAACAATTCATATAAGATAAAGGAATTCATAAAAATATTTCCATTACAACATAATCAAGTAAATGTAATAATAGAGATAGAAACAGAACCCTATATTATCTTAGATGGAAAATAATTTTGATAAAACACTTGAACTCCAATCTTGTGGAAAATATCCTTTCTACTTCAAAAGCATTTTCCTTTCTTAACATGTCATTCAATTTTAAACTAAAATAAGTTGATTAAAAATAAACTTGAAAACTTGTAAATTAATCTTCTTGGAAATAATGTTTTAAAAATCCATTCATGCCGTATAAGTTAAAAAAACATTCTTCTCGTACTTTTTTCGGAAAAGTCAAAAAGTACCTCGTATGAAAAACGACAAAAGATTCCTTTCATATCTTTTACTAAAAACTCAAAGAAGTGTAAAATTGGATATAAACTATTGTATAAGGATATAAATATAACATATTGAGAAAACATGGATGTGGATGATAAAATACACCCCAGTAAATACCAAAATATAAACAATCTCGGATTAAAATGAGATTGTGATATTTCCCTTACCTTAGGTCTGATTTGCTTCGTAAGTGTCCGAACCTCCTGTATAATTATTTAAATAATTCCATTGACTTATTCCAGAATCATAATAATTGTTATGATATCATATATGGTTCACTTATGGCTTTATATTACCCTTTCTTTTGTAAATTTCATGTTAAAGAGCGTTTTGGGTAAAATCGTTTCATTTGTCGTCCGTGTTTTGACTTGTAATTATTCATATGATTACTTAGATAGTGATTAATTAATTCCAGAATATAAAACATGATTTATATATAATATATATTCATAATATATATATATATAATAGATCAGTAAATGGAAATAAATACACCGTTCATGTAGACGGTAGACCGTACGTACGCATGAACGCTGTTTTCTTTTCCTTATTAGTTGAATGGAATTGAGTAGATGACATACATATATATACTCATAAATCCAGTATCATTAATATTTCATATATTTCATGATTACTAATTATATATACTTTATAATCATTCATTAATGGTTAACGTGGAGAATGAATCTCATCGCGTCTTGGAGACGGTAGTCCGTACGTACGCACGAGCGATGATATCGAT
Organism: Viscum album; assembly: GCA_963277665.1. Taxonomy (NCBI): domain Eukaryota; kingdom Viridiplantae; phylum Streptophyta; class Magnoliopsida; order Santalales; family Viscaceae; genus Viscum; species Viscum album. Next base: position 1,685,292,496 of record OY728163.1, on the reverse strand, counting down.
CTCATGATCGTGGAATTGTATTGGAGTGTAGGTATAATATTTCAGAATCAATATAACTTTACAATAATATTATATAGTTATTATGTACACAATTATACCCATCCAAGTAAGGTGTTTGTGGAAAATAGATTACACCACGGCGTGGAGACGGTATTCCGTACGTACGCACGCGCGGTGATTTTGTTTTCCGTAGGATGGATAGATAGTGAAATAGGGTTGTTTCATACTTATTATAACATATCATTATATGAGTGATACTGATGTTATTACTTCATAATGAAACAACCTAAGAAGAACAAGTGGAAGAAGAAATAAAGTTGAAATAATCAGTAACAGACATTACCTCTTCTTTGAAGCACCTCTTTGAGATCTCCTTTTAGGGAAATAAATTGGACTTTGAGGAAGACCAGAACCTCTAGGATTTTTCTAGGGAAGTGTATAAGGGAATTTGGCAGGGGTTGGCTGAGAATGAAGGCTCAATGTGTTGTGAGGAAGAGAGGGAGGAGGTTCCCTTTTTATAAGGGAGGAGAGGGGCACCTTTGGAATAACTAGAAATATTATTTTTTTATAAAGTCAAATTCGGTTTTAAATATCTCCAAATTGATTTATTTCGGAGATAAGGTGGGGATGGGTCGAAATACTCTCATCCAATAGTATTTAGACAAGTTTATGTTCCTATTTTAACCTTATCATTTAGATTTAACATTAACTTAAATAATTTTACTTTTACCGTGTCTTCTTGTCTTCTTACACTATAAGGTTAATAAACTTACTATAACAATCCAAACGAACACCAAGTTGTTTACTATTAATATATATAAACTTAGCTACGTCATTTGGATGAACCTTAGATTTTTAGGAATAAAATAACAATTAATAATATAATATTTGTTTTAAAAACTATTTTATGTCAATTTTGACACTTTTTAGTAATTGATTTTTTTGAAAATCATAACAGAATTATTAGTTTGAAAAAGTTAATTAAATCAATAATAACATGTCATACTAACATATAAAATAAGTTTCATTCATAAAAAGTCTTAAATTACATTTATTTGGGTATTTATAACATCAATTATGTCAATATTACATTAATAAGACAATTACTGCATCATCTTTGTGTCATAATAAATGATAATTATTTAATCCATAAAAATTATAAATAAATTCCTATGATGTAGATAATTGTATTATATTTCTATAGATTATTCATTTTCTAAGTTCCATGAAGTTAATCACTAAATAAAAATTATTATACCTATATGATTTAAGAAAGTGATATGTTGTCACATTCTTTGGTTTTAATAATAATTAAATTATTTTCATGGAAAAAAGTCTATTAAATGAATCTAATCCGACCCTTAGGTGATATGGGTCTACTTTTAGTCATCCAATATAATTTTTACATGTGATAGGGTAATTTTATAATATTATATTTAACCTTAATTACCCGATTTACCTTTAATTATAGTAAATAAAATTTACCGTAGTTACTATTCATAATTCCCAAAAATAAAAAGTATATTATTAACATAATTTGGATCCACTGATTCCAAATATGAAATCCATTTTTCCAAATTCAATACACAAAATTTGCAGAAATTAAATTAAAATTAATCCCGTTGTCGAAAGAAAACGGGTTTTTCATTAAAACATTGCAAAAGATTGAATTGATTTATCCTACGATTTCAAGGTAGAATCAATGCTAATGATATACATTATATTAAATTGTAAAAATATATCTATTTATACATTAAAACCATTCAATATTATAATTTAACCATATAAATTTTTGCGATGAAAAAATTTGTTTTTAATTAAAATATACCGTGTTTTTACTATTCATAAAAATATGAAAGTTACCAGAATGATATGAAAATTTATCCAAAGTAAATTTTTATTTCATGATTCCAAAGAAGAATTTTATTTTGTCAAATTTAACTTATAAAAAGGTCCAAAACTAGATTTCAAGTGGGCGCGCCATCAAAATGGGGAAAAACTACATTTTTTAAAAAAATACTTATTTTACTCGAAAGATTTATTTTGTTCTTATACCATGTTTTAGAAAATGTGAAAGATGAATAATAATGTTATAAGATTCAAAATTTAGTTAATACTATTCATAACGGCTAGTTCATAATAATATTATAATAATATATCGTTGTTTAGTAAAACCCGGTATTGCGTACAACACATGCTATCTAGGAAGGTCACGATTGCGTGTAATGCAAGCCAAGTCAGGGTTGCGTGCTGTGCAAGAATCCTTCGTTGTTTAGTATAAAATAATCCAACTATTTTTCATTTATACATTGAATATATATATATATACTCAATGTTGCGTAGAATAACTATTATCAAAATTGTGTGTAACACGATCCAAGAGTAGTGTTGCGTATACTTCAATCTAATACAGTGATGCGTATAGCGCTAGATAATCTTCGTGTAGCATAAAACACAAGACATTAATGAAATTAAAAGAGTATTTTTCATAAAATATCGGGGTGTTACATTCTACCCCCCTTAAAATGAATTTTTCCCTCGAAATTTGTTGGGGATATAAATGGTTTACTATTTGAAAGTTTCATTAATAGAAAACCACATCGTAAAAAGGAATACCAAAACCAATCATTAAAAACAAAAGTATGAAACTTAATGGTTACCCAAATAAACTAATCATTAGGTTTCCACATAGGTGAAAATATGGATATAGAAGAGAAATCTAACCATCATGTTCTGATGGAGAGTGGTAGAGAACATGGCTATGGAAAAGCCAGCAATCACAAAGACATAAATTTGTGACGATCTAAGGTACCATCTGATTCATCAGATATAAGAGCAATAGGAAAACATTTTTGGTTTTCAAGATCATTTCCCTAAAGTTGTTGAAATTGTAATTAGAAGAAATACTTTCGTGATTTTGGTATAATCTCACCGTTTGTTGTTCTTTGGACAATTTCCACTTCATCTCTTAAAGAAATGAAGTTGAATTTGTCATTCGTGATGTGTTAGCCGATCATGTGATAGAATGATGGGTCATTCCATCTATCTCAAACAAATGGTTAAAAAACTTATCAAAAAATACATAAGTCCATCTATAGTGAGATAATCATATATGGTTCCTAAAATGGACTTATACTTCATATATCATACTTCTTAATATTATAAAACTAGTTTCTACTAAACAGGGACTTCCTGTAGGCCAGTGGTAGGCGATAAAGGCCAGTCGCACTTCGGTTGTGGGTTCGATTCCTATGACCTTGTCCAACGCGATGGGCTGTCGTCCGTCCTGCAGGTTGTCCTTTTTCTAAAGCTATATTACTATAACATCCCATCAACAATATCAATAAAGTTTTGTCCTTAATCAATACTAACTTATGTCCAACATAATCCATTCCAATCATTAGGCTTATCTAAAATACTTCGGTCCAAGCTCATAGTATAAAGAAAATGACCACATGAATGCCATCATTTATCCCCCATATATCATAAGATATAACTTGTTGGTCAAATTACAAACATGTGAATACCTTAATCATGTATTCTCTTTAAGAATGAATATCCATTGAACCTTAGTGAAAACATGAATGCAGTTAAAAGTTAACACTTTACACATACCAAAATCCTGAAAATTCTATATCCTCAAACCATGATATCACATAGTCCCTATATCAATCCTGAGCTCATGAATACTATAAAACATATTATATTCTCTTTATCCCTTCATTATGTGAATATCATCTGCTTTCCAAAAATATTTCAATCACTTTTCATGGTTACCGATGCCATACAATTATTGAAAACCAAAATAGACCAAAACATAAATATTCCAATATACCACGATACTATATACAACATTATTCTGGAATCCCGTCACATAAAAACTTAATCATTCCACCACATCGTTGTCATATTCAACATTTCCAATGGTGATCGCATGCGACTTCCCTTTGTCCTTTTCCTCAAGTGGTTGCTCATGTCGATCATCACTAACCCTTGGATTAGGGCATTTATTAGCATAATGCCCATTCCATTGCACTTGAAGCATTGAAGTGTAGTAAGTTCATTCTGTGTATCCCTTCCTTTGTTTGCATCATTAGGCATCTTCTTCCCATCATTGCGGCATTCAAATGCCCGATGACCTTCCTTTCCACATTTGAAACATTTAATTGTCCCTTTAAGACAATCTCCACCATGCTTCATTCCACACTATGAGCATAAGGAAACATTCATCTTCTTTTCACCATTATTCTGAGATTTATCCTTGAACTCCATCTTCCATTTCTTGTCAAAACTCTAAGATGGATGAGTAACACCAACTTCCATTTCTACCTTGATAGCACAACGCACAATTTCTTTATAGCAACTAAAGTCTCTTATAGCTAATGCCCTTTGATGATTTGGTTTTAAGCCACTAAAGAATCGATCAACTTTACATTCAGGTTGGATGATAAATCCAGATGCATACCTTGCAAGCTTTGTAAAATTCGCTTGGTATATACCAACAGATTCATCATCCTTTTGCTTTTGTTCAAGAAACTCCTTCTCCATCATTGTTCGAAGAATACAAGGGAAGTACTTATTGAAAAATAAGTTCTTGAACTCGTCCCATTCCATGGACTCAATTTCATCTCTTTGCCTCGTATTCTTGATAATATTCCACCATTGATCAGCTTCACCTTCCAAACGATATACTGCTAAGATGACTTTATCATGTTCAGAACATTGAAGAACTGAAAATATATTTTCAGTGGTACTGATCCATTGTTCAGCAACAAGTGGATCAGAAGACCCACTAAATGAAGGTGGACGTTGCCTCATGAAGAACTCAATAGAATTTTGTTCCCTTCTTTGCTCATTTGGATGTCCAGAATGATTCATATCTTGTGTAAGTATAGCAATAATATTTTTCACTCCATCTCCCATAACATTTGTTTGTTCAGGAGGACAATCATTGCATTGTACATTGCATTGATCAACATGGTTTCTTCAGGATCCATCCATCGTCTAAAACTCAAAAAGAATAGTGTAAGAGGAAAAAATCATGATAGGGAAAACAACATAATAAAGGGGTAGTAACTTCAATATCTAACATCTTAGGTTTAATTCTGTGATCGTTAGCATATTTTTAGGACTGTATCCTATACGTATACTTATCCTTAGGGACATCCCTAGACATACCATAGAAATATCTCTAGGGATCTCACTAACGTTTTCGCATCCTAGTTTCCAAAGGTTGAATAAACATTTCCTCTGATACCAACTTTAGAGACCCGAAGCTTGACGTACATGGACATTACATTACTTTTGTGGCATACTTAGTACATAACAAAAACACACACACAAGGATCATAATAGTTTAGTGTCTTTGTAAACTCGGAATATAATCTTATAATCGTGGTGAAAGATCTTCAACATCTCCCATAAAGATCATCCTTTTTTACCTAAAACCTTGTTTTATATCCTGGGGAAAATAAAACATAAAAGGTTGAGCTCAAATTCTCAGTAAGGGTAAACAAAAGAAACATCAATCAAATAATATTCATAAGAACATAACATTTTGGAAATCTTAACCTGAAAAACAGAGCATAATTTCATAATATGGGATAAATCATAGTAGTGAAATGAAATCCCAGTAATCATAACATAAAACATGAAACTTTGTGGCATACACACATAATCATAGAGAATCATATCTTATTAGTCAAGACTCATTTCCAAGACTATCTTAGTTGACAAAGTCACTTTCTGAACCGAGTTCACTCCTCGTTTCAGTCCTGTTTCATGAACCAGTATAACCTTCCGTTCCAGCCATGTCTATCTCATGAGATATAAAATCTTTACCCAATGCATTGGAGGGAGATATAGGTCCCACCCATCTCATAATGATACCATTCTTATGTGTGCCACAAAATATTAAATCATACATCATTGCATAACCAATGTAATAAAAATGTGATTCTTAAATAACACGACATCATAAAACAATTCATATAAGATAAAGGAATTCATAAAAATATTTCCATCACAACATAATCATGTAAATGTAATAATAGGGATAGAAACATAACCCTATATTATCTTAGATGGAAAATAATTTTGATAAAACACTTGAACTCCATTCTTGAGGAAAATATCCTTTCTACTTCAAAAACATTTTCCTTTCTTATCATGTCATACAATTTTAAACTAAAAGAAGTTGATTAAAAATATACTTGAAAACTTGTAAAGCAAGCTTCTTGGAAATAATTTTTTAAAAATCCATTCATTCCGTATATGTAAAAAACATTCTTCTCGTACTTTTGTCGGAAAAGTCAAAATGTACCTCGTATTAAAAATGACAAATGATTCATTTCATATCTTTTACTAAAAACTCAAAGAAGGGTATAATTGGATATAAACTATTTATAGGTATATAAATATTACATATTGAGGAAACATGGATGTGGATTATAAAATACACCCCAGTAAATACCAAAGTATAAACAATCTCGGATAAAAATGAGATTGTGATATTTACTTTACCTTAGGTCTGATTTTCTTTGTAAGTGTCCGAACCTCTTGTATAATGATGTAAATAATGTCATTGACTTATTCCAGAATCATAATCATTGTTATGATATCATATATGGTTCACTTATGGCTTTATATTACTGTTCTTTTGTAAATTCCATGTTAATGAGCGTTTTGGGTAAACTCGTTTCATTTGTCGTTTGTGTTTGGACTTGTAATTATTCATATGATTACACAGATCATGATTACTTAATTCCAGAATATAAAACATGATTTATATATAATATATATTCAGAATATATATATATATATATAATAGATCATTAAATGGAAAGAAATACACCGTTCATGGAGACGGTAGACCGTACGTACGCATGAACGCTGTTTTCCTTTCCTTATTAGTTGAATGGAATTAAGTAGATGACATATATATATATACTCATTAATACAGTATCATTATTATGTCATATATTTCATGATTACTCATTATATATACTTTATAATCATTCATGAATGGTTAACGTGGAGAATGAATCTCATCGCGTCGTGGAGGCGGTAGTCCGTACGTACGCACGAGCGATGATATCGTTCTCATGATCGTGGAATTGTATTGAAGTGTATGTATAATATTTCAGAATCAATATCACTTTACAATAATCATATATAGATATTATGTACACCATTATACCCATCCAAGTAAGGTGGTGGTGGAAAATAGATTACACCACGGCGTGGAGACGGTATTCCGTACGTACGCACGCGCGGTGATTTCGTTTTCCGTAGGATGGATAGATGGTGAAATAGGGTTGTTTCATAATTATAATAACATATAAGTATATGAGTGATACTGATGTTATTACTTCATAATGAAACAACCTAAGAATAAGAAGTGGAAGAAGAAATAAAGTTGAATGAATCGGTAACGGACATTACCTCTTCTTTGAAGCGCCTCTTTTAGATATCCTTTTAGGGCACTAAAAATTGTCTTTGAGGAAGACCAGAACCTCTAAATTTTTCTAGGGAAGTGGAGAAGGGAATTTTTCAGTGGTTGGACGAGCTTGAAGGTTCAAAGTAGTGTGAGGAAGAGAAGGAGGACGTGCCCTTTTATAAGGGAGGAGAGGGGCACCTTTGGAATAACTAAAAATATTATTTTATTATAAAGACAAATTCGGTTTTAAATAGCACCAAATTAATTTATTTAGAATCTAAGTTGGGTATGGGTCTAAATCCTCTCATCCAATCGAATTTAGACAAGTTTAGTTTCCTATTTTATCCTTATCATTTAGATTTATCATTAAGTTAAGTAATTTTACTTTTACCGTCTCTTCTTGTGTTCTTACACTATAAGGTTAATAAACTTACTATAATAATCCAAAAGAACCCCAAATTGTTTATTATTAATATATCTAACCTTATCTAAGTAATTTTTCCTAACCTTAGATTTTTAGGAATAAAATAACAATTAATAATATAATATTTTTTTAAAAAACTATTTTATGTCAATTTTGACACTATTTAGTAATTGATTTTTGTGAAACTTATAAAAGACATATTAGTTCTAAATAAGTTAATTAAATCAATAATAACATGTCATATTAACATATAAAATTAGTTTAATTCATAAAAAGTCTTAAATTACATTTATTTTGTTATTTATAACATCAATTATGTCAAGATTTCATTAATAAGAGAATTACTGCATTATCTTTGTGTCATAATAAATGATAATTATTTAATCCCTAAAAATTCTAAATAAATTCCTATGGTGTAGATAATTGTATTATATTTCTGGAGACTATTCATGTTATATGTTCCATAATGTTTATTACTAAATTAAAATTATTATACTTATAAGATTTAAGAAAGTGACAGGTTGTCACATTCTTTGGTTTTAATAATAATTAAATTATTTTCGTAGACAAAAAGTCCATTAAATGAATATAATCCGACCCTTAGGTGATATGGGTCGACTTTTAGTCATAAAATATAATTTTGACATGTGATAGGGTAATTTTATAATATTATATTTACCCGTAATTACCCGATTTACCTTTAATTATGGTAAATAAAATTTACAGTAGTTACTATTCATAATTCCCAAAAATAAAAAGTATCTTATTAACATAATTTGGATCCACTGATTCCAAATATGGAATACATTTTTCCAAATTCAATACTCAAAATTTGCTGAAATTAAATTAAAATTAATCCCGTTGTCGAAAGAAAACGTGTTTTTCTTTAAAACATTGCAAAAGATTGAATTGATTTATCCTACGAATTCAAGGTAGAATAAATGCTAATGACATACATTATATTAAATAATAAAAATATATTCTATTTATACTTTAAAACCATTAAATATTATAATTTAACCATATAAATTATTGCGATGAAAAATATTGTTTTTAATTAAAATATAGCGTGTTTTTACTATTCATCAAAATATGAAAGTTACCAGAATGATATGAAAATTTATCCAAAGTAAATTATTATTTCATGAATACAAAGTAGAAGTTTATTTTGTCCAATTGAACTTATAAACATGTCAAAAACTATATTTAATATGGGTGCACCATCAAAACGCGGAAAAACTGCATTTTTTGAAAAAATAGTTATTTTACCCGAAAAAATTATTTTGTTCTTATACCATGTTTTAGAAAATGTGAAAGATGAATAATAATGTTATAAGATTAAAAATTTATTTAATAATATTCATAACGGCTAGTTAATAATAATATTATAATAATATATCTTTTTTTATTAAAACCCAGTATTGCGTACAACACACGCTATCGAGGAAGGTCGCGATTGCGTGTAATGCAAGCCAAGTCAGGGTTGCGTGCTATGCAAGAATCCTTTGTTGTTTCGTATAACATAATACAACTATTTTTCATTTATAAATTGAATATATATATATACACTCAATGTTGCGTAGAATAAATATTATCAAAATTGTGTGTAACACGATCCAAGAATAGTGTTGCGTATACTGCAAGCTAATACGGTGTTGCGTATAGCGCAAGGTAATCTTTGTGTAGAATACAACAGAATAAATTAATGAAATTAAAATAATATTTTCATAAAATATCAGGGTGTTACTGTAAATGAAAAGGGATATAAAAATAAAATTATGAGGGGAAAATGAAAAATTAAGGTGCTATTTTTCTTAACATATTGACAAATTTTTCTTCTAATTAATGGATGAATTTCTGTTAAAAACATTACTTTATCCACTACCGTGTAATCAGAAAACTCTCTTTTGAGAATGTATTTTTTTTGGAAATAGCCAAAAAAACATCGTTTGTTTCAAAAAGTGTGTTTTTACAAATTTCTAGTGGTTGTAATTTTTTTAATGAGTATTTCCAAAAATATAATAATGGAGAATAAAGAAACTTTTTGATGATAAATGTTACCAATGTTTTTTATTTAATAACAACTAAATTTTTTTTAAGGAATGTTTTTTTTCTTCAAGAATATAGAAAGTACATTATAATGTGTTTTTATAATAAATATTAATTTTGTTGAATTTTTTAATTTAAGAATATAATGTGTCATATGTTTTTTATTTCAGAATGTTATTTTCAAGACCCAGGGTACCGAACACATGACTTTTGAATGGAAATTACTATAAATAGAATATGTAATGATGATATAAGATAAACATGATATGGTGTTGATGATTATACAGAAAATTAAAATCATATTAATTTGTATGATAATATATTAATCATGAGTGTTTTTCAAATAATTTCATAATATTTTTATTCAGAATGATACTGATAGGAATAAATAATGATAGTAAGGTCAGGAGTTAGAAAATTCCTTAAATTTCTATCATCTAATCAGATGATTCAATTGTGTTAATTGAGTTTTCATAAATAATGATAAACTATAATGATAATATAATCGGATTAATAGTATTTATCAATTCTAGAATCCTGGACAAAGAAGATCACATAAATAAGTACTAAACTCAATATTTTCATGATGTCTATCTAAGAAAGATGATAATGTTTGAAGAGTATCTGAGTTAAGTCTCTGTAAGATAAAATATACCAAGGTAACCATAAATAGATCCATGAGATAAAATTTCTATACTAAATAACCATTAGGCGAGGTGTTTGCTGAAAATTGATATGTATGTTAAATAAAATGAGGGGTGTTATCATAGTGGGAATATCATTAGTATGAGAAAACCATCATAATGATGAACTGTTGGAAAATGAAAAAATTGATTTAATTTTCTAAGGTATAGGTTTTCTTTAAAATTTAAAACCATTTTTATAGATTATTCATTTCATTTAGATAATTTATTTTTTGGAGACAACACACCAATATTCCATCATGTACATAAATACTATGATATTTATTTTTAAAAATAAATTCCATATGAATGTGCTGAGAAAGTTTCATTATAATAAGATGATGATGTTCATTCTAATGAGATGAGATTGTTTTATTGTACTTAACAAAGGTTATGATGCATTAGAATGATGATTATTAATATGAGTCACGATTTTCAAAGAAGTGGTTTTGAGATTTGATATGAAAAAAATATGAAATTCCCACATACACAAATCTTGTTTTTTTTCACTTTTAGTAACAAGGAAAATCTTTTGATCTTCCCAAATTTTCTATTCTAAAATTCCTTTTATTATATAAATAGTGCATTAATAAATTGAAATTTTTCATATAAGATTAAAAAGAGTAGAGGTGAAGAATTTGAGTGAAAATTAATTCTGGACAGAGATATCATTAGAAGATCAGACAACATCTATTTTTCTTACTGAATAGAGGAAGATAATTCTAAGGAACATTATACTATGTTTCTTGAGTAGTTTCTAATAAGTAAAGGTTTTATTATCCTAACATAGCAAAAAACATTCATCTTGGGATCTTTCAGAAAGGTTGCATTGTATTTAGTAAATCTTATTGAGTCAAACAGAAAAACATCATCAAACTGAAGGCCATCAGAATCCAATTAATTAGATCAATAATATTTTTTCTGGAGAATTTTAATCATATTAATTTTTATTATTCATTTCACTCAATAGTTTTTAATGAATATTTTTAAACTTAAGGGATCTAGTATAATCTTTCCTATTTGGATATTAGAGATTTTAATGAGATTCGGCAGATGTTGTAATCACATATTAATGATAGTGAATTTTTATAAATCAATAAGAGTTTCTATCGAACTAATTTAGGTTCTCACACTGAGTCCAAACCTTTTAAATATCATGATATTTTCATTGTTTCCTACTTTTTTATACATGGTAATTAAATAATAGTTGAAAAGGATATATGTTCAATAGGTTGTAGTGGTAATTTTATAAAAGTATTCAATATTATTAATGCGAAAAACTGATGGACCACCACACCCCTTCTCAATTTTTATTTAATCTTATGGAATGTCATGTTTGTTTATTTTGAACAAATATAAAATGTATGGATTTTTCAAATCATAATTTTTATAAAATTAAAATTCTATTTAAATCATATATATATATATGAAAAAATCATTCCCAACCATAAAATAATTCATGTATTGGTTTTTGTAAGTATCCCATCAAAATTAATAATATAATAGGGGTTTCATCCATGATAGACTCGGGTTTCGGGGTCATGGTTTGACCCGACTTCTATGTGATAGTAAATAGTTTCACTACCTTATTGAATAATCAGTGGAATGTGAGTTCACTGAAATAAATATTATATGAAAATTTTCTAATGAGATATTCCAAGAAAGTAATACATAAAATATACTATTTTATTGATCATCAATAAATTAAATTCAATTTGTATTCATAATATATATCTTAATCTAAAAAAATAATAATTTTCGATAATTTCAAGATATAAATCTAAAATTCAAGGCCATAACACCTTGAAAACACGTATATAGGGATGGAAAATTCAAAATAGTTCAAATCAATTGTTATTTAGTGATAAAAATTTTTAATAATTAAATATTTCAAATATATATAAATTTTGATAACATTGTATTCTAAAATGAAATCCCTCAATCATATTAAAAATAATTAAAATATGGGAAATACCATTTAGTTATAAATAAGAATGATCACCTTCTTTGTTAATTGGGAGATTTAAAATTCATGTATTAAAAAAACAATAAAGAGATACATCATGACAAGAAATATTATTGTATAAAATGAAGAAAATATTGGAGAGTGAGATACCCTTTGACCCTTTTATGAATACGAATAAATCCAAAATTAATTATATTGATAACTAAAATACCCACATGATTAAACAAATTATTGTACATAATGTATATTTTTACTATAATTTTGGTTATGAATTATTATTATATTAAATATTTTTTAATGAGATAATTAGAATAATTATTCAATGATGAATGTGGAATGATTCTTCAATGATGATTGTGAAAGAAATATAAATTATATAAAGAAAATGAATCATCGATTAATAAATTTAATTGAATAAATAATGACTTAAAAAATTTTATTTTTTAAAATTGGATTGATGAAATGGTAGCTCGATGTTGAGTGAAATTGAGTGTGGTGGATCTTATGAATTTTTTTTCTAGTTCTAGTTTTAGACGAATGTGTAGAATTTGACTATGTCTAGGATATATAAGTATTATCACATTGTGACTGTATGAATGAATTTTCAATTTTTAAATGTCATTAATTAATTTCCCAATGATCATTACAATGATGATTCATCATCATAATGATGATGAAAGTTCATCATAAGGATTGTTAGTGATCCTTTTGTATAATTTGCATCAGTGTAACAATGAAGGTTGTGGATTCATTGGAATTTTGACATTCACAATGATGAATGTTTGTAAGGATGTTGTCTCATTAATGGTGAAAAAAACTCCTTAAGTATCACCATAAAAATGACAATCATTATGAACATTGTAATAAGTAATTTTTTTTATAATGATCCTCTTTATCTATTTGGATTATCACATAAGTTCCACATATTTTAGAAATACTGATGGGATGATATTAATGATAATTTTTACTAAAATATAATGCTCCTTGATTTCATTTCCACAATAATATTGATAAATTTTATCAAGCCACATGAATTCCATTTTCTATTATTAATTAGAATTTATTATAAGGAATGATTCAAAACATATTTTTATAAATATTATTCAAAGTATATATATTTCATTTAAATAAATAATTTGTTCTTCTTATATTCCAGTGGTATCTAAATGAATAAATTGTATATATTTTTCGGGGTTGATGTTATTCCACCAGATTTCAGGATGCATAATGTGTTTATAAATTCATGAAATGTTACTTTTGGAAGGAATATTTTCATATAAACTTTTATTATTTAATATAATATAAATTAAAAGAAAATATATTGAATATAATTGCATGTATTAAATCTAATTCAAGGAAGATAATAATTGTCAAATTAATAGGGGTTTAAATTTTAAAAAATAGGGAAAATAAAATAGATGATTAATTCATGAAAACAATGATGGATGGTGATCCTATAAATGTTAGGGTATCATGAATAAGGAGATGAAAATAATTTTATTGGTAGTTTGATGTTACATAGATAGTCTAGACTTGATAATTAATAGGGACAATAAGAATAATGGAGACACTAATTATATTTGTTTTTTTAATTCATGAAGTACTCTATATAGAACTAAAATGTTTGATGTTTAAATTTATTCTGGTTGTTATTAGGTAGGGAGAAATTTTTAATGTGGATTAATGGATGATGATATCAATATATTTTTTTCTCAAACCATGTTACAAATTAGGTGATTTTTTACAACTTAGTACATTTACACCCTATCAACCCATGCTTCTCATGATAGGCCTTTATGAAATATCGAGTAAAATAATGTATGCTTGAAATCGCTTTGATTATTCAGAAACTTTTTTTATATAAATTTAATATATCTATAATACTATTTCTGAAAAATGATAATGATTTAAAATTAAAATTAAATTTTTTCCATACTTATCCACTCCCCTTTTCGGGTTTGTTGAGGTATGGTTTCCCAATGTTGTGCCAAAGAAACATGTTTATATAATTAAATCTCTTTATCTTAATTTTTTTAATGGAAATATTATTTCATACGAAAGGATTTCTATAATTCAATTGGGGAAACTATAATTTTATAAATAATTTTATTTTATGAGATTAGCATTTTTTCATCTTCATATTCCTCTATATAGTTACTCGATGAATTCTAGTTAGTGATATATCTAAATTATCTAACACTAAAGGAGAAAATAAATCACACATTGTTGATTCAAATGTAATAAGTTATTATTTTTTCTATATTAAATCATTTAAACCATATTTTAATTAGAATTACTACCAAAATTTTCTATGTAATGTGATGGCTAGTATTTTTAAAGTTGATATTAAGGTTAAGGATGAAAATATTCAATTTCAACATAGTATCGTTGATGAATTTTATATTTATCATGATGAAATTATTTACTAAATATTCAAAGATATTTTTGTTGTGTGTTTTTGGACATCTGATGGATTACTAAATAAATTAAACAATTTAGGTTTCTATTAATATTCTGAGGATACTACCCCTCAATAAAATATAATTATTTCAACACTTGACGAATCAAATCCTTCTGAGATATAAGTGTATGTACTAAATTCGTGTTTTATTATCATATTCAATGACAGTTAATGTTTATGGGGATATAAAAATGTAATAAATTATATTGAATTAAAATATAAGTTGAAACATGTTTTCAATAAATAAGGTGGTGATGTTAAAGACATGGATGATGAGATTTATTCAATTATGGTATGAATGTCCTCGAGGGTAAAAATAAAATATTAATTAATTCAACCCATGGATTATTTATGGTTAAGAACATTGGGAAATATAGTAGAAAGATTTATTTAAAGGTGTACTGATGGAGAATAAGAAATATAAATGATTCAAAAAAAGAATAAGAATGTGTACCCTATGAAGAGACATTAAGAAATGATGGTATTTTAACAAAATTGGAACATAAATGTGAGAGAAAAAAGGAGGATTATGAAGATTATTTTGAATAAGAATAAATTGTGTTTGGGTTAGAAAAATATTATTCATTGAATATTTAGATAAGTTCGGCTTAATGTTATATGATGTTCAAATTCTACTATATAGATACTTATGGTATTCAATTTAGTGATGTCTCTAAATTATATATTACTAATGGAGATAATATCTCTAATTTTTTTTATTCTAATGTAATAAATTGGTCTTATATATATATAATAGATCATATAAACCATACGATAATGATATTTTGTACTACAATAAACTATTTATTGGAAGGTGATATATAATGGAGTGGAAGTGGAAAATGATTACCAATTATGAATTTCATTTGTCTTACTTTCCATGTCCACATGATTCATTAAATATTGTGGATTCATGATAATTATGTGGATAATAATCAGACATACTAAAATATTCATGAGTTTATATTCATCACCAAAATATAGAATAAATTAATATGGTTATTGTTTTATCATTTATATCTTTTTAGATAATTACAATTAATATAAATGAATGTTAATAAGAAATATGATCCATGAAATATAATTTAATCTAAATTATTATATTTATAATCTTATAAATGTAACCAATAGTTATAAAATTTTAAATAAAGGAGTTGAATATGAAAATCATTCATAAACTAAAAGGAGATAAGTGGTAGTATTTACTTTTCAAACTCAACCAGGACTTGAATGGAAGAAAATTTAAAAGAAAGTGATGTTTAATATTGAATAATGTATACATATGTCTAAAAAAGGATAGAATCTTGATCCTAAAAATTTAACGAATACCCAACATGATAATAAATGAAAATACCAGAGTAAATATTTTATTGAGACTCTATAAAAAGTTCAATTTAAGAAATTAGGGAACTCTAAAAATAAACAAAATAGGTATGACTGGAAAAGTAGGAGATGGAATCAAAAATATATATATTAAAATGATAAATTGTGAAGGAAAAAGTTTATATAGTTGATAATAATGTATTATAATTCATTATAGAACCATTAAATTATCTTATAACGGTCTAGAAAATATGTTGTAACATGTATCAATTAGATAATAAAGAGAACAACAGTTTTCATAGTCTGAAAAAAAAATTTATGGAATCTTAGGATGGTAAATGACTATTAGAAATAAATGGATATTTTATTAAATGTATAATCCATATTTGATATACATATCCTAAGACATGAAAGGTATTAAATATTTTAGGAATTTTAGAATGGGATGATGGTACCCGACCCCAATTAATATATGATGAACTGATTGAATGACATACAAAATCCTATCAACAATACTATTATTATTCGGATGAGTATACCGAAAAAATATAGAAAACAAGATTTTATAAAATAAATCGATGAATATTAAATACAAGAATGTGTGATATAAATGAATTAATGAAAAAATTGATGGAATGCATAGAAACAAAATATAGCATTGTATAAATTGAGACATGTCGGATAATCAATTATACTCATTCAGATAATGGGAAAAAATATAACTTCCTTGAATTTTGATAAATATCGTAAATAATGTTATAAAGTATGAGGAATATAATATAAGAACCCCAACAAATAATATATTTGTTTAATAATGAAATAAAATAATGATTAACATTGTTATTTTCTAATTTGTTTATGGTGACGTCACCAAGAAATTCTTATATGATTCATTGTAGGTAGATGTATGAAAATAAAATTAGGATTTAATAATCTCCTAATATGAAAAAAGTAATTATGAAATTTTAAATTGATGAAAAATACCACTAAATAATTTTCATTATTTTTAATTTGGTGTTATATTATAAAAACAAGAATGTAATAAATGGAAATATGGGGATTAAATGTACAAAGTAGCAATACTAGGATATTCTAAGAAGAGAAATAAACGATTATAGTATCTTTAAGTAGGTAAGAAAAAAATAAATGGTAGAGATTTAAAAAATTAATGAGGGTAGACATGGAAAGAGAAACATAATCACTATTAGATAATATTTGTATAATGATGATGATGAAAATTATTTAAATATGGAAACTATACTAAATTATCCAATAAAATAATACTAAGCAGCAAATTATTAGGATGAATAAACCATTGAATAACACAAGACAACATCAACTATTATCATTAGGATAATATTGGTTGATATATCCCAATTTATCTGAGATAAAAATAAACCAATAGAGAGAAGAGTAATGTAGTTAGGAGTGTGAATGAATCTTCCATCCACTATTGATTACACATCATTTCAAAAATACACAATGGAATAAACATGTATGAGATCTATTAATAAAAACATTGACTTGAATGATAAAATCAAAACACGGGAAATGGTGGTTTGAATCTTATATAATAATGTGATAAGGAATTTGTGTTAAAATTGAAACAATTTTGATAAAAATTGAACTATAGTAAAAAATACAACATGGATTGTTTGAAACATCTTTATAAAAATTGATGCATTAAATTTTTAGGATATCATAAAACTGGTTGATCTACAGAACTCAATTAAGAAATTCTTATAATGTTTAATATAACGAAGCTATGAAATTTATCACATAGATATAATGAGATATCTTTTAAATTTAATTCTTAAGGAATATGTTATAATAGAATATCTAATTGGTTTTAAAAAGAATTTATGAGAATAAAATATGTATAATGAATAGAGAATTATGTATAATTAAATATGAACCTCATTCATGTTACTATTGATATGATTCATACATAAAGATGTTTGTTTTTTAATTCATGAAAGAAATAATTATTTATATTTTTTGGATTTTGAGTTGGAGTAATATATGAATTTCATGGGTGTAGATGAATTTTTAGGAGGTTTGAATAAGTTATTAGTATATTATTTTTCCAAGTTGATGAGATCATAGTTTGATAGGTTAATAAAAGAAATAATTACATAAATTGTTATAGTACATGTAATATAAAAAGTGACATATATATATATATATCATAATTGATGTTGGCAATAAACTAAATTGAATAATTGATATTAATGACTAAATTCCTTTATTACACCCTATTATAGTTCTAAATAGGATTTATATGTATTAAGATTCAAATTAACTGTATAAACATCTTTAGATAATATAATTTGGTTGTCTACAATATTTAACAACCAATCAGCATGAAAATAAATAAGAAAATATTTTGGCTCAATTTAAAATTCTTCTATAATAATATCACTTTTCTATAGTGTTGTGGTCCATGAGAAACATATTAAAAATACATATTAATGGATTAATCATTATGGCAGAGAATGAGAATGTTTTATCAACTATATATTATTATGATTTTGGTTGATTATGAAGAAGATTGAATATCCAAAAGTGGTGGTGAATTTTTTGTGGAAGTTGTGATATGATATGGTTTTGAAAAAAAAGGAATAAATGAGATTTGAATCATTTATGATAGGAAATATTACAATGATAATGTTTTGGATGTGGATAAAATTGATGAAGAAATAGATGGAAGATAGAGTTAATGAAGTGAAAAATCCCATGTCTATATTCAATGAAAATAGGATTCCTATTAAAATCAATAAAAATCTTGTGTATTCATCCTAGAATAAACAAATTATACTCAGGTATCATTTTATTTTTGAGAAATGAGTTAATGTTGTTTTAAACATGGGATGTGATGAAAATGATAATGATCTAGCTACTATCCTGGAAAACCAATTCGTGATATCTTTTTTTAACAACCATATGATATGTATTTGTGGTTTACCACCGATTTTAGCAAAAATTGGGTTTGTAAACATCCCAACCCTCAATTTATTATCAATATAACAATATTATTTGAAATTGTTTCTTGGTTTATATCAAATGATTAATATTTCAGGGTATGGGGATATATTATACATCGAAAATAGTTGTGGAATAATAATGTATTTTTCTAGATTTATTGGGAATCACATGGAAAATCAGTACATTGTATTATTTAAAACATATATACTAGGTTCAATTATAAGTATAAATTGAATTTATGAATATTCTCTCCATTTTATATGTAATTCATCTTGTGGAAAAGAAAATAACATAGGATAACACCCAAAATTTGTATTTATTTTCAAATGGGAAGAGAGTAAATATCCTAACAATTAAAAATAGATAATATATTATAATTATATATTTTGAGGCATCAAGGAATGAAGTGTTAACAAATCATGGACATGGGAAATAATATTTAGTTTTGATTAAAAAATAAAAAGGGGATACTTGTTGTACTATAACATTAAATTGAATTCTTTTGTAACTCATGTAACATGGAAGCCATATTATGTGGGAGTAATATTCAATTATGGTAGTAGATGTAATATCTTATGAAGAAAAATTGAAGGAATATCCAATAGATAGGGTATAAACAATATTCATTAATCAACATAGAATGAATAACCAATGAAATATGTAGATATAATTATTATGATATATTTTTTTTGCATTTAAAATTTTTTTTATGAAATTGGAGTTTTTTTATAATATATCCTTGAGTGTGTGGGAAATTTTTTATATTTTTTATATATAATTTTAGCAACATGTGACCTATTTTAATAATTAAAAGTGTGTTCGGATCACTTCACTATTATCAAAAAGGTCATCCTATGTTTAAATAAAAGGATGTAATTTCCTAATGATTTGGAGACCTAACCCCATAAATCCACGAGCTAGTGATGTGTTACCATTATATTGGCATGTGTTATAATATAATATTGACCCAATGGATCAAATAATTTAGTATTCATGGTAAACTAGATATATACACGATTTCAAATTACAACATATTTATTTAGGATAATTGTGTCCCTTATATTATACCCTCGTATATATTTTTTCGTACACATAATTGAATTCTGGGGAAAGGAAACTAGTTAATTATTATAATAGATGTTTATTAAGGGTAAGGTATAGTAGAAAAATAATGACTCATTGCGAATAATATCTAGAGAATGGTACATAATTTATAACTAAGTCATTATAATAAATAAATGAGGAGGATTTTAGTGAATAATATGTAAAGTTAAATATCTATAAACACATTATATTTAACTATGATAGAATAAAATGAATATATCGATAATGTTAAAGAAAAATCCTCATGGAAGTTTATTACTGAATCAACATTATGGTTGTGCTTATTTGTTTGACTGAATGTTTTCTACGTAAATGGTAACGTTTAAATGAGATGCCTTTACTATATGCTTTAGTATACTACATCCAAGACTATTCACAGGATGTTATGAGACTACCCTAACTTTGAATATAACTCAAATCATTTTTCACAAAATGAATTCTTTCCAAGATACTATTGATGTATCAAGGTGTATCCATTAAATTTTTACCAATACATGTCATACCATTTAAAGTCATTTATTAAATATAATATTATTTTATTAAATTCAATAAAAGCATGTCTTATCAAATTTTATAATTTGATAATAGATATTAAATTATCAATAAATCTCCAAATATTAAATTAACATTCATTGAAAACATTATATGTAAAAATCCAATATGGTTTATACAATATTCAAATCTATGAAAATTGATATGGATATTTATGGGAAATTTAATGATCAATGGAAAAAGGAATGGGAATATTTCAATGGGACCATAAAAAAGGAATCAAATGAGTGAATTCTAATATTACCCTTAAAAAAATCAATAAAAACCATATATATAAAAATAATGGTTGTATAAACCAAACATATCCCATTTGAAGTCAAAATAAAGGGTTATTTTTATTAATGAAGGTAAATTATATAAACAGATATTTCAAAAACATTCAAGAGAAAAATTAAATATTCATTTGAGAAAATATTTTGAAAATCATCTTCTCTGAAAATAATTAATATAAAACATTTTCTTTATAAACTAAACTGCTATAAATTTAATGGATGATTTAAAAAATTGAAACATTTCATTTTGTATATTTCGTATAATGTAAAAATAAATTTTCTTTTTCATGAAAATATTGTTTGAAAAGATCTTATTTCAGAAAAATAGTAGAATATTCCTTTGAAAAAAATTAAAATAAAACAATTATAAAAATAAAATCATAATATATATTTTTATTGTTTAAAAACATTTTTTGAAAACATGGATTTTGGAAGAAAAGTGGTTATCTGAATAAAGAGAGATATAATGTTGGGTTTTTATAAAAATGTTTCTATAAAATATCTTGAGAACCGAAGAGTGGTAAAAATGTACTATTACCTCAAAATGTTAATGAATTACCTATGAAATAGAAAATTAATGTATTTATTTAAAAAATGAACCAATAATTTCTCCTGTTGGATATTGATGTGTAAAAAATACCAAAAAAATTGATTTTGAAATAAACCCATGAAAATAAGATATTATTTTGGTAAGAATCGATAAATAAATATTTTTTACTTTAAAAATATAAATAATGTGGAAATAAAAATGTATATATAATTTTTATTTAGATATGAATAAAAAAAATTAACAAGAATAAGGAAGTATTATAATGAAATGAAATAAATTTGGTTTTGAAATAATTTTCCAGTTGTTAATAATGAATTAAAATACCTTTCGATTAAATAATTGAAATTTATAGTAAAAATATCATGAATAAGGATTGAATCATGATATTATATGCCAATGTGGTTGTATGTACACCATATATAATAAATCAGGTGCAGAACAATGAAGTTTTCATCAACCAATGAATATTGTGATGAAGTGCCTTACTAATTGGTAAATTCTAAATTATAATCCACATAAAAGATAAAAACATTAATGAACTCTAAATACTATTTTGATAAGTTTTTTATGGTATGAAATACTATAGTGGCAGTATATACAACACCAAAAAATATATTACGGAAATTGTGTATTCCTCATTGAAGGAAATCTTGTCCAGAGTCACAAAACTTGTGTTTCGTTTTTGGTAAACACCTTTCAACCTCTCATATAATGGATCTAAAAATTCCTTAACATATACTAAAACCATAATTATTATTATAATATCATATATTATTTTTATATGATATCTTATCAATTATTTTTCAATTATCAATCTCTATTTTCACTATTTTGGTTGTTAATTGGATAGTTTTCGAGTATGTTATGACTTGTTATATTTGTTCTTATTACATCACCAATGATTTCAAAATATCCAAAATTTAATACATGATCTAATTATAATTTATATTTTGTATATATTTATTTATAACAATCCATAATATTTTAATATTATAAACAAAATGCATCATTCATAGTGATGTAGATCATATGTACACATGAACGCTACTTTCATTTCATTATCATATTAATAGAATAAAATATTAATAAAATATTTTTATTTTAAAATATCTATATCATATATTATATATATATATATATCCCATATGTTTATTAAAATAATTAATTATACATTCAACATAATTTTTGAACGAATTAGATAACATTGAGGATCCGAGAGCTAACACATATAGAAACGATGTTATTGTATTCTTTCAAAATGAATGGCATAATGTTATGTTTTAATGAAAAGTTACATAAAAATTAAAACATTAATAATATTATAAAAAACATATTTAAATTTTTTTCCATAATAATTTCAATCTATTATAGGTTGTAATTGAAACAAAATTACAATCATCATTCCTCTATGTCTTAGTTCACCATACATGAATCGCAACGTTGTTTCCCATTAGACTGATGTTCGTATAAATGTAGGAAAACCACCAAAAATAAAATAATCTAAAAATATTCAAGATACCTTAATTATTATATATTCATGATATAATAATAATTTTTTTTTGTGAAATGAATGATAGAGAAGTGATCATTGTAAAACTTAGTCTCATATTCGAGTTACTATTATTGGTTTATAGCAAAATAACTTTATTGTATTTCCATATTCCAATGATAGGGTTTAAAGGATAAGGGTTGGAGATTTTGGGATAATATTTTGTAATATTTTTTTTATAAAAATTCTTTTTAGGAGTGAATAACTATTAGTGCTGAGTTCTATATTATAGGTGAGGAGGTTATCCATTCCATTAAATTTTGGGAAAGTAAATTACAAACATGTTTTTTGGTTCATGTTGCTCCATTAACGGGCCATATTTTCTCAATGGTTGGATTGGGTCTAAATATTTATATCTAGTGTCTTTGGTACAAGTTTATAGATCATTTCACCATTACTTCTTAGCTTTTGTCCCTTATTAAGCTAAAATTTATCATAATTGTTGTAATCATTTTTAATTAGTTTCACAAATATTTTTGTCCAAAACAATGTTGGCCATATTAAAAAATATAAAAATAAATTTTCCAAATATGAAATTAAATTTTACAATTTAAAATCACCGATGAGGAAGAAATAATTTTAAACGTAATATCACATAAGGGATGACAAAGAGGGGATTAAAGTAAAAAAATTCAAACTTTCTCTGTGATATTATATACCATTTCAAAATGAAATTGATCGAAATTAGCTACATTTGTGTAACACCCCAACCCCAGTTACCCAAAGTCAGTGTATTATAACATAACATTGGCATGATCACAAAGGATCAAGTCTCGAAAGACCGATTAGTATAGTAGTCTTGGAAACACTAGATATATTCATAAGTGTTACATTACATCATAAGGTAAAAAAAATTCAACAACATCTTGTCTTCATATCCTCTCATACTATCCCTGCAGGTCATTCATAAATTAATTATTCATAATCTTGGGAAAAATAATAAATTGAAAGGGGTGAGCGCAGATGCTTAGTAAGGATAACATTATAGCAGAAGCTTTCATAGATAATCATAAACACTTAAGGCAGTTCATAACTAAAATGAAAGCCTTTTAAACTCGTACTTCAGCATAAAATGGAAAATATAAAATTAAATAATGCCATTTACTTACTCACACATATATTCTACTAGTTGAATGATCACATGCAATATCAATAACCACTTTCATAATGATGTAATGCATAATGCCAGACTATCATAACCACATAGCCAAGGCCTCGTGCCAAGACTACAAATAAGATTTTTCCAAGGCCTTGTACCAAGACACTAGTTTGTCTCATGAGACCTACTGATGCCTCAAGGAGCTATAGCGGGATCCACCAGTCACTTATTAAGTCCAATTCATTCCTCATATGAACAGGTTTAAACATAACATAATCATTCGTATTAAAACTAGCATTCGAAATGTCAATACTTTAACCACAAACCATGAATGGTATAAAAATAGCACATCCACAGTCAAACATAACTCATTCGATACAATATGGAAGATTGTATTGTATAACATTAACCACAATCAAGAATAATGAAGGATGTTGACATAGATGAAAATAATCATCAAAACTATTTGAGAGAAATATACCCTTTTTTATTGAAATCATTTAAAAGTGACCCTATTTGTCAAGAAGCCATTTTAGAAATAGATTTTTGAATCAAAGTGTCCCATACCACTTTGAAACATTTTAAAAAGAGTTTTAATTTTAAAACTTTAATGACCTTATAAATAAATCCTTAAAACCATTTTTAAAACATGGACATTAATGAGAAAGATTTAGTAGAATAAGTCTTCAAAACATTAAAAAATGGTATTTTAGTTAGAGTTTCTATCCAAAAGAGAGACACTTGAATACAAATAATTGAGGTAATCAAAACATTTTAATATCCTGAGAATAAAGGAATTCATGATATACTATGTCAAAGTACATTATATATGCCATATAAAAGTGATTTGGTGTATAACAACAAAGAAGTCTCAATGGAATGTAAATTGAGATGAAATCTCTCATAAAGGCCGTATCCTTGGGTTAAGGATAAATCAACGACACGGTTATGTGTGAAAAATATAAATACAATAAATATGATCGGATATTTAGTGTAAAACAATCAAAGGACATTCACACATATTCTTGTAAAAACAACACCAATGAATTGGATGTTTATCTCAATAAATGGAGAATGAGTTAAAATTACTCTTATCAAATTCATATCGATGACTTGATAAATTATCAATGGAGTGATTATGTGTATAAAAATTATATCCAAAGAAAGGGGAGTGTAAAATTATGAAAGAATCAAATTAATAGTGATTCCACACATAATCTTGGAGTAAAATAATCAATGAATTATGCGTAAAGCTGAATAAATGGAAATTGAAATTTCAAATTCCCTTATCGATTTGGTAACTTATGAAACAGGCACCCATGAAAGAAGGATCATACAATGATGATTCAAATACCAATAAATTAAATTATATTACACAATGAATACAATCATGGGCATTACACATACACCACATGTAATAAATAAGTGGTGAACAATGGAATTCTCACGGAATTAAAAGTGAGATAAGAGAATCCCTTACTTTGTACTTTTTCCTTGGTCGAAGGTAGGTTAACCTCCTGTATGATGTTGAAATAATTGTTATTAAATTATTCATGAATCATATACATTAATATGATATCATATATGATATTTTAACATTTCTTTGTTAATAATATCTTAGAATTATCGTCGTTTCGGGTGTTAACTTACTCGTTTTCTTTTATATGTTTTGTTACGTAAGATATGTTTGCCTTGTATAGGTTGTATCTAATTAATATCCAGAATTATATAAAGTTCTTAAAAATTATTTTTAAATCATCAAATGATAATTATACTTGAATGGATATGATGTAGAATGAATCTCATCGCATTCGTGTTGACGATAGTCCGTACGTACGCACGAGCAACAATATCATTATTTTGATATTAAAATAATATATAATTGGATGGTATATCATATATAAAGAATCATTATAATGTTATATTTATTATTTAAATGAGTTACACATCATTATTATACCCACACAAATAATAATATATTGAATAACAATTACACCACGACGTGGAGACGGTAAGCCGTACGTACGCACGTATGGTGACATGTTATTCAAAGGGTGGATAGAATAATTAATATGGTTGTACCATATTTATAATAAAATCATACTATATATAAGATAATGGTGTTATTATTTTATAATTGTAATAACCATGAAAGAAGAAGTGGAGTAAGAAAAAAACTTGAAAAGGGGTGGTGAAAACATTACCTCTTCTTCGAGTTCTTCCTTTTGATTTGATCAAAGGGGATCCTTAGGTTGGATTTCCGATCAAACTAAGGCTTCTAGGTTGTAGTGTGGGAAGTTGGGAGAGTATTTGGGCAGAGTTTGACCTAACCAAAAGGTTTTAATATGTGATGAAATGAGAAGGAGGAGTGCCTTTTTATAAGAGGGGTGAGGGGCACCTTTGGAAAAGCTAGAAATATTAATTTATAATAAATTCATATTCGGATTCTAATGGCTCCAAAGTTGATTATTCACATTTTAAGGTGAGGATGGGTCGAAAACCATTCAACCAATATAATTTTGACAGGTTTGGGTTACTATATTAACCTTATCATTAAGTATTAACTATAAGTTAATTAGTTTCACTTTTACAATGTCTCTTTGTATTTTTATATTATATGGTTAATAAACATACCATATACATCCAAGAGACCCCCAAGTGGTCCATTAATGACACAAATATCATGATATATGTCTCTTGGACGAACCTTATATTTTTAGGAATTTAATATCAATTAATAATATAATACTTGTTTTAGAAACTCTTTTATGTCAATTTTGACCCTATACAATAGTTGATTTTTTTGTGAAACTCATAACAGAATTATGACTTCGAAAAAAGTTAATTGAAACAATAAAAATATGTCATATTATCCTAGAAAATTATTTTAATTCATTAAAAGTCTCAAATTATATTTATTTAGGTATTTATAATATCAATTATTTTAAATTTTCACTATTATGGTAATTACAGCATCATCATTGTGTCATAAATAATTTAAATTATTTAATCTCAAAAAATTATAAATAAAATATCATCATGTAGGAAATAATTTTATCTTGATAATGAATATTTATAGTCGAAAATCCAACATATATAACCCTATATAAAATTGTTTTGCTAAAGGATATATGCTTGTGTCATTTTTGTATTCATTTTAACTTAATTAAAATTAACTTTCCCTATCACCTACAAGTGGCTCCATGGGGTCCCAAAATCGACCCAAAGATGCCTATGGTCAAACATGTATCGACCAATAAGTCTAGGACACGTTTTAGGATAATTTAGTATTATTATAATATTATTTTTTAACCCTTATTTACCGGATTTACCCTTAACCATGGTAAATAAAATATTTACCGCAGTAATTATTCAAAATGTCTAAAAATAAAAGTTACATATTCACACAATAAGAACATCCCGATTCCAAATATGGAATTAATTTTCCAAATTCAAAACACTGAAGTGGAAAAATTAATTTAAAATTTATTCCCGTTGTTAAAACAAAAAGCCTGTTTTAAGAGATAATAACTATCAAAAGATTTACAGTTGTTTATGTCTGGTTTAAATGTGAAATTATGTTCACTGACCCACATTGTATTACATGGTAAAAATATATTTTAAATATTATTTAAAACCACTCAAATTCATAATTTATCACTATTAATTATTTTGATTAAAAAAGTTGTTTTTAATTAAAATTTAGTAATTTTTACTATTCATCAAAATATAAAAGTTATCTGAAAAGTACAAAAATTTCACCGTAGGCTAATTTCGTTATTCTGAATCAAAAAATGAAGTCTATTTTACAAAATTAAAAACATAAAAGTTTCATTTATTAATTTAAAATTGATTCCCGCTTTTGAAACCAAAAGGCGTATTTTTAAGAAATAATAACTATCAAAAGTTTGACACTTGTTTATGTCCAATTTCAAGGTGAAATTACATAAAATGACCATCACTGGATTAAATAGTAAAAATATAATCTATTTATACTTCCAAAACATTAAAATTTATATTTTAAGAATATAAATTATTTTGATTAAAAAAGTTGTTTTCAGTTAAAATATAGTATTTTTCTCTATTCACCCAAATATGAAAGTTATCAGAAAGACACCAAAACATTATTGATACTAAATTATTATGTCATGATTCTAAAGAAGAAGTTAATTTTGTCAAATTGAATATATAAAAGTTTCCAATATTGGTTTTAAAAAGGATTTGCCATTAAAAGGCGGTAAAATTTTATTTTTTGAAAAATACTTCTTTTATCTGAAAAAAATGAATTTGTTTATAAATCATGTCTTAGAAACTCATTATATGGATTAAAATTATAAGGATAATATAATATTTAAAATTTAGTTAATAATATTCGTAACCTCTTTTGAACGGCTAGTTTGGTAAGTCGTGGTGTACTTAAACTCAGGGTTTCGTACAACACACGCTATTGAATTATTCAAAGAGAAGTATATCGTGGAGATTGGGGTGTTACATTCACCCCTCCTTCAATACATTTCGTCCTCTCAATTTTAAAAAATTCGGCCTGAGAATGGAAAGTCCCACATCGGAAAAAGAGACAATAAAACTATCACTTTAAATAAAATAAAGATAGGTATAAAGGTCAACCATGATAACCCATACTCGGATTCCATGTAGGAAAACATGGATATGGATGATAAACTAAGTGTCATGTTCTGATAGAGAGGGATAGAAATCATGATCAGGAGAAAGTTAACAATAAGAAAACCACACACTTGTTTTGGGACAACCGACCATTAGTCTCCTAGCAGGAAAGTAAACAGACAACATTTTTTTGTTTTAAGTTACATTACATAAGGATGAGGAATTCATTTATGATATTGACTAAGAATATAAAGATATATACTTACATTATAAGTAGAGTTTTGTCCATTAATAAATTTCCACCACTAACTCATTTTTTTTAAACGATGAGTATTCAAGAAGACTTGGTCACACTAGAAGTGCTAGAATAAACTTCTATAGAATCACATGATCCATGCAAGATGAACTATATATTTACACTGTCTTTAGAGATTAATCAAAACCAAAATGGTTAGTAAAAAATCTAATGATTCCCCAAAAGGATATTCCTTGAGAGAAATAAACACTAATCTTAATTTCCAAAATTAAACCAACAATACACTAAAGTTAAATAAATACCATTCAATAATCAATTGTCCTTAAAATCCTTCAATATAATCCCAACTAATATTGAAACTCAAAACTTATAAGAATGTAGTATTCCACGTTAAATTTTATCTCCAAATGACATGAAATACTCTTAAATTCTCATACTTAAAAGTAATTAACCTAATCATTTCCATAAAAAACCCAAATTACTATAAATCCATAATAAAAACATAGATAAAAATCCACTATTACTCCTCAAATGATATCTCATACTATTCTATTTTCCTTGGGCATATAGTGTTCACAACAAAGAGAACAACTTTCGAAATAACATCTATCACTTAATCACTAAATCATTTTCCTATACTAAGGGTAATCATTTGATAAGACATAAGTTCCCAAATGAAATTATTATTGATCAATAGAATCATTTAACTAAAAATAATAGTCACACTAACCAAGGACTTCACGTAGTCTAGTGGTAGGTGATAAAATCTCAATCGCACTTTGGTTGTGGGTTTGATTCCAACAACTCTGTCCCACGCAACGGGTTGTCATGCGGTCTACATGTTTTCCTTTTCGAAAACTATGCTTTATAACATTACCAAAATGAGATAAATTACTCAAAAAAAACCATAACATAATTTAACCACAAATCTTATTTCATACCTTGCATTTTCATCCCAAATTATAATAACTTATAATTGTCTCAAACCCAATGCTCAAATAAAACTAAATGGTTATTTATAACTATATTCACAAGAGACGAGGTAATTATTACTCAATTATCATTCTGACATGTGAAACTGTAGGGTTACAAATACAATAGAAAATTATTCCAAAGTAAACCCATCAATAAGGAGAACTAAAACATTTTAAACATTTCTCCAACCATTTATTTCCACATAGATTCTTCATTGACCAAGAAAATATCTTATAGAATAGGGCATTCACTCGGGTAATGTCCAGGTCCCCTACATTTACGGAAAATGACTGTAAATGGACTATTGGGACCATTTTTATCTTCTTCCATAGTACTCTTCATTTTTCTTCGACAATTATTCACTTTATGTCCTTCCATCCCACACATAACGCATTTCTTGGTCCCATTGAGACACTTTCTCGGGTGTCTCCTACCACATTTCTTGCATGATGGAAATTGAGGGTTCTTTTCTCCATGGTCTCCATTACTGGAGCTCTTATCATTCATCACTTTTATCTTCCTTGTTGAGTCCAGGAGTTGGTAATATATATATTATTGATCATATTTTTTGGAAAAATGATTTGGCATAAAGACGATATTTTTTACGCCTATCAACATTCCATTTTGTTTCTCATTGACACCACCGTTCCCACCTTGTACATCATTCTCAAAGTCACTATGACTTCCTTGGAATCTAGCCATTGACTAAAACCAGAAAGCATTGTGTGAGTAACAGTAGTCATAAAATCATTTAGAGATTAACATTTCACCATATTCTCAATTTGAAACACATTAGGATTAACCAAGGTCATTTACTCTCATCTTATATATATATTACTTTAAATCGGTTTGTAAAGAAATTGTAAATTATCCTAAACATATCCCCCTGGAGTGTCGTAACCAAGAGTGCAGTAATGCCCGTTATCGTGCACCAGTTCCCGTTCGAGTATAGCTCAAAGTGGTGTTTTTGGGTTTTACCCCTAGTTACATATGTGCCAGAGCCGCCTCTACCTGCTCGTATCCAGACAGGGATGTATTTTTGGAAAAATCACAAAATCTCTACAATACCAAAATTCTAGGAAGTTATTCTATACTAATCCTCAATGTTAATCTTAAGTCTACGTGCTCTAATCAGAGTTTACCTAAATCTAGCTTCCAAGATTTGTACTAAACTTTCTCTGATACCAACTGTAACGCCCCGACACCAGTTACCCAGAGTCGGTGCATTATTACATAACATTGGCATGATCACAAAGGATCAAGTCTTGAAAGATCTATTTGTTTAGTAGTCTTGGAAACACTTGATATATTCATAAGTCTTACATTACATCATAAGGTAAAAAAAATACAACAACATCTTGTCTTCATATCCTCTCATACTATCCCTGAAAGTCATTCATAAATTAATTCATCATAATCCTGGGAAAAATAAAACATTGAAAGGGGTGAGCTCAGATGCTCAGTAAAGATAACATTATAGCAGAAGCTTTCATAGATTAGCATAAACACTTAAGGTAGTTTATAACTAAAACGAAAGCCTTTTAAAGTCGAACTTCAACATAAAATGGCAAAGATAAAATAAAGTAATTCCATTTACTTACTCACATGGATATTCTACTAGTCTAATTATTACATGCAATATCCATAACCACTTTCAAAATGATTGAATGCATAATGATATACTATCCTAACCACATAGCCAAGGCCTCGTGCCCAGACTACAAATAAGATTTTGCCAAGGCCCTCTTCCAAGAAACTAGTTTGTCTCATGATACCTACCGATGCATCGAGGAGCTATAGTGCGCTCCACCCATCACTTATTAAGTCCAATGCATTCCTCATATGAACAGGTTTAAAGATAACATAAACATTCGTATTAAAACTAGCATACGAAATGTCATTACTTTAACCACAAACCATGAATGGTATAAAAATAGCACATCCACAGTCAAACATAACTCATTCAATACAAAATAAAAGATTTTATTGTATCACATTAACCTCAATCAAGAATAATGAAGGATGTTGAAATAGATGAAAATAATCGGCAAAACTATTGGAGAGAAATATCCCCCTTTTTCATGAAATCATTTAAAAGACACCCTATTTGTCAAGAAGCCATTTTAAAAATAGATTTTTGAATCAAAGTGTCCCATACCACTTTGAAACTTTTTAAAAGGGGTTTTAATTTTAAAACATTAATTTCCATATAAATAATTCCTTAAAACCATTTTTAAAACATGGACATTAATGAGAAAGATTTAGAAGAATAAGTCTTTAAAACATTTAAAAAATGGTATTTTAGTTAGAGTTTCTAACCAAAAGAGAGACAGGTGAATACAAATAATTGAGGTAATAAAAATATTGTAATATCATGAGAATAAAGGAATTAATGATATACTATGTCAAACTACATTATATACACCATATAGAAGTGATTTGTTGTATAACAACGAAGAAGTCTCAATGGAATGTAAATTGAGATGAAATCTCTCATAAAGGCTGTATCCTTAGGTTAAGGTTAAATCAACGACACAGTTATGTGTGAAAAATATAAATACACTAAATATGATTGTATATTTAGTGTAAAACAATCAATGGACATTCACACATAATCTTGTAAAAACAACACCAATGAATTGGATGTTTAACTCACCAAATGGAGAATGAGTTAAAATTACTCTTATCAAATTCATATCGATGACTTGAGAAATTATCAATGGAGTGATTATGTGTATAAAAATTATATCCATAGAAAGGGGAGTGTAAATTATGACATAATCAATTGAATAGTGATTCCACACATAATCTTGGAGTAAAATAATCAATGAAGTATGCGTAAAGGCGAATAAATAGAAATTGAAATTTTAAATTCCCTTATCGATTTGGTAACTTATGAAACATGAACCCATGAAAGAAGTATCATACAATGATGATGTAAATACCCATAAATTAAATTATATTACACAATTAATACAATCATGGGCAGTACACATACACCACATGCAATAAATAAGTGCTGAATAATGGAATTCTCACGGAATTAAAAGTGTGATAAGAGAATCCCTTACTTTGTACTTTTTCCTTGGTCGACGGTAGGTTAAAATCCTGTATAATGTTGAAATAATTGTTATTAAATTATTCATGAATCATATAAATTAATATGATATAATATATGATATATTAACGTTTCTTTGTTAATAATATCTTAGAATTATCGTCGTTTCAGGTGTTAACTTACTCGTTTTCTTTTATATGTTTTGTTACGTAAGATATGTTTGTCATGGATAGGTTGTATCTTATTCATATCCATAATTATATAATGTTCTTAAAAATTATTATTAAATCACCAAATGATAATTATACTTGAATGGATATGATGTAGAATGAATCTCATCGCGTTCGTGGAGATGGTAGTCCGTAAGTACGCACGAGCGACAATATCATTTTTTTGATATTAAAATAATATATAATTGGATGGTATATAATATATAATGAATCATTATCATGTTATATTTATTAATTAAATTAGTTACACATCATTATTATACCCACCCAAATAATAATATATTGAATAACAATTACACCACGACGTGGAGATGGTAAGCTGTACGTACGCATGTATGGTGACATGTTATTCAAAGGGTGGATAGAATACTTAATATGGTTGTACAATAATTATAATAACATCACAGTATATATAAGATAATGGATTTATTATTTTAGAATGGTAATAAAAAAGAAAGAAGAAGTGGATGAATAAAGGAACTTGAAAAGGGGTGGTGAAAACATTACCTCTTCTTCGAGTTCTTCCTTTTTATTTGATCAAAAGGTCTCCTTAGGTTGTCTTTCTGATCAAAATAAGGCCTCTCGGTTGTAGAGAGGGAATTTGGGAGAGTATTTGGGCAGAGTTTGGCAGAACCAAAAGTCATTGAAGGTGTGCAGAAATGAGAAGGAGGAGTTCCTTTTTATAAGAGGGGTGAGGGGAACCTTTGGAAAAGCTAGAAATATTAATTTATAATAAATTCATATTCGGTTTCTAATAGATAAAAAGTTTATTATTCAAACGTTAAGGTGAATATAGGTCGAGAAAAATTAAACCAATATAATTCAGACAGGTTTGGGTTACTATATTAACCTTATCTTTAAGTATTAATTCTAAGTTAATAAGTTTCACTTTTACAATGACTCTTTGTATTTTTATATTATATGGTTAATAAACATACCATATACATCCAAGAGACCCCAAAGTTGTCCATTAATGATAGAAATATCATGATATAAGTCTCTTGGCCGAACCTTAGATTTATAGGGATTTAATATAAATTAATAATATAATACTTGTTTTAAAAACTCTTTTATGTCAATTTTGACACTATACAATAGTTGATTTTTGTGAAACTCATAACAGAATTATTACTTCCAAAAAAGTTAATTAAATCAATTCTAATATGTCATATTATCCTATAAAATTATTTTGGTTCATTAAAAGTCTCAAATTATATTTATTTGGGTATTTATAATATCAATTATTATAAATTTTCACTATTATGGTAATTACTGCATCATCATTGTGTCATAAATAAATTAAATTATTAAATCTCTAAAAATTATAAATAAAATATCATCATGTAGGAAATATTTTTATATTTCTAATGAATATTTATACTCGAAAATAAATCATATATAACCCTATGTAAAAATTGTTTTTCTAAAGGATATATGCTTGTGTCATTTTTGTATTCATTTTATCTTAATTAAAATTAAGTGTCCCTATCACCTACAAGTGGCTCCATGGGGTCCCAAAATCGACCCAAAGAAGCCTACGGAATAACATGTATCAAACCATTAGTCTAGGACACGTTTTAGGGTAATTTATTATTATTATAATATTAATTTTTAACCTTTATTTACCGGATTTACCCTTAACCATGGTAAATAAAATATTTACCGCAGTAATTATTCAAAATGTCTATAAATAAAAGTTAACTATTCACACAATATGAACATCCTGATTCCAAATATGGAATCCATTTTTTCAAATTCAAAACACCGAAGTGGATGAAATT
This sequence comes from Viscum album, assembly GCA_963277665.1. Lineage (NCBI taxonomy): Eukaryota > Viridiplantae > Streptophyta > Magnoliopsida > Santalales > Viscaceae > Viscum > Viscum album. The sequence continues at coordinate 1,685,257,118 of OY728163.1, read as the reverse complement.
AATTTAAAATTTATTCCTGTTGTTAAAACAAAAAGCGTGTTTTTAAGAGATAATAACTATCAAAAGATTGACACTTGTTTATGTCTGGTTTAAATGTGAAATTATGTTCAATTACCCACATTGTATTACATGGTAAATATATATTTTAAATATTATTTAAAACCACCCAAATTCATAATTTATCACTATTAATTATTTCGATTAAAAATGTTGTTTTTAATTAAAATTTACTAATTTTTACTATTCATCAAAATATAAATAATATCTGAAAAGTACAAAAATTTCACCCTATGATAATTTCATTATTCAGAATCAAAAAATGAAGTCTATTTTAACAAATTCAAAACATAATATTTCATTTATTAATTTAAAATTGATTCCCACTTTTGAAACCAAAAGGCGTATTTTTAAGAAATAATAACTATCAAATGTTTGACACTTGTTTATGTCCAATTTCAAGGTGAAATTACTTAAATTGACCATAATTGGATTAAATAGTAAAAATATAATCTATTTATACTTCCAAACCATTAAAATTTATAATTTAACAATATAAATTATTTTGATTAAAAAAGTTGTTTTCAGTTAAAATATAGTATTTTTCTCTATTCACCCAAATATGAAAGTTATCAGAAAGACACCAAAACATTATTGATACTAAATTATTATGTCACGATTGTAAAGAAGAATTTAATTTTGTCAAATTGAATATATAAAAGATTCAAATATTGGTTTTAAAAAGGCTTCTCCATTAAAAGGCGGTAAAATTTCATTTTTGGAAAAATACTTATTTTATCTGAAGAAAATGAATTTGTTTATAAATCATGTCTTAGAAACTCATAATATGGATTAAAATTATAAGGATAATATAATATTTAAAATTTAGTTAATACTATTCATAACCTCTTTTGAACGGCTAGTTTGGTTAGTCGTGGTGTACTTAAACTCAGTGTTTCGTACAACACACGCTATTGTATTATTCAAAGAGAAGTATATCTTGGAATATTGGGGTGTTACATTCACCCCTCCTTCAATATATTGCGTCCTCTCAATTATAAAAAATTCGGCCTGAGAATGGAATGTCCCACATCGGAAAAAGAGACAATAAAACTATCAATTTAAATGAAATAAAGATAGGTATAAAGGTCAACCATGATAACCCATACTCAGATTACATGTAGGAAAACATGGATATGGATGATAAACTAAGTGTCAAGTTATGATAGAGAGGGACATAAATCATGATCAGGAGAAAGTTAACAATAAGAAAACCACACACTTGTGTTGGGACAAACGACCATTAGTCTCCTAGAAGTAAAGTAAATAGACAACATTTTTTTGTTTTAAGATACATTACATAAGGATGAGGAATTCATTTATGATATTGACTAAGAATATAAAGATATATACATACATTATAAGTAGAGTTTCGTCCTTTAATAAATTTCCACCACTAACTCATTTTTTTAAACGATGAGTATTCAAGAAGACTTGGTCACACTGGAAGAGCTAGAATAAACTTCTATAGAATCACATGATCCATGCAGGATGAACTATATATTTACATTGACTTTTGAGATTAATCAAAACCAAAATGGTTAGTAAAAGATCTAATGATCCCCCAAAAGGATATTCCTTGAGAGAAATAAACACTAATCTTAATTTCCAAAATTAAACCAACAATACGCCAAAGTTAAATAAATACCATTCAATAATCAATTGTCCTTAAAATCCATCAATATAATCCAAACTAATATTGAAACTCATAACTTATAAGAATGTAGTCTTCCACGTTAAATTGTATCGCCAAATGACATGAAATACTCTTAAAATCACATAAATAAAAGTAATTAACCTAATCATTTCCTTAAAAAACCCAAATCACTATAAATCCATAATAAAAACATAGATAAAAATCCACCATTACTCCTCAAATGAAATCTCGTACTATTCTATTTTCCTTGGGCATATAGTGTTCACAACAAAGCGAACAACTTCTGAAATAACATCTATCACTTAATCACTAAGTCATTTTCCTATACTAAGGGTAATCATTTGATAAGACATAAGATCCCAAATAAAATTATTATCGATCAACAAAATCATTTATCTAAAAATAATAGTCACACTAACCAGGGACTTCACATAGTCCAGTGGTAGGTGATAAATCCCAATCGCACTTTGGTTGTGGGTTCGATTACCACAACTTTGTCCGACCTGACGGGTTGTCACGCAGTCTACGTGTTGTCCTTTTCAAAAACTATGCTTTATAACATTACCAAAATGAGATAAATTCCTCAAAAATAACCATAACTAAATTTAACCACCAATCTTATCTCATACCTTGCATTTTCATCCCAAATTATAAAAACATATAATTGTCTCAAACCCAATGCTTATATAAAACCAAATGGTTATTTATAACTATATTCACAAGAGACGAGGTAATTCTTACTCAAATATCATTCTCACATGTCAAACTGTAGGGTTACAAATACAATAGAAAATTATTCCAATGTAAACCCATCAACAAGGAGAACTAAAATTTTTTAAACATTTCTCCAACCATTTATTTCCACATAGATTCTTCTTTGACAAAGAAAATATCCTATAGAATAGGGCATTCAGTCGAGTAATGGCCAGGTCCCCTACATTTATGGCAAATGACTGTAAATGGACTCTTGGGACCATTTTTATCTTCTTCTATAGTACTCTTCATTTTTCTTCGACAATTATTCACTTTATGTCATTCCTTCCCACACATAAAGCTTTTCTTAGTCCCATTGAGACACTTTCTCGGTTTTCTCCTACCACATTTCTTTCATGATGGAAATTGAGGGTTCTTTTCTCCATGGTCTCCATTACTGGATCTCTTATCATTCATCACCTTTCTCTTCCTTGTTGAGTCTAGGAGTTGGTTAATATATATGTTGTCGATCATATTTTTGGAAAACTGATTTGGCATAAAGACAATATCTTTTACGCCTATCAACATTCCATTTTGTTTCTCATTGAAACCATCGTTCCCACCTTGTACAACATTCCCAATGTCACTATGACTTCCTTGGAATCTAGCCATTGACTAAAACCAGAAAGCATTGTGTGAGTAATAGTAGTCATAAAATCTTTTAGATATTAACATGTCACCATATTCTCAATTTGAAACACATTAGGATTAACCATGGTCATTTACTCTCATCTTATATATATATATATATTACTTTAAATCATTTTTTATAGAAATTGTAAATTATCCTAAAAATATCCCCCTGGAGGGTCATAACCAAGAGTGCAGTAATGCCCATTGTCATGCACCAGTTCCTGTTTGAGTCTAGCTCAAAGTGGTGTTTTTGGGTTTTACCCCTAGGAACATCTGTGCCAGAGCCGCCTCTACCCGCTCGTATCCAGACAGGGATGTATTTCATGGAAAACTCAAAAAATATCTACAATACCAAAATTCTAGGAAGTTATTCTATACTAATCCTCAATGTTAATCTTAAGACTTCGTGCTCTAATCAGAGTTTATCTTAATCTAGCTTCCATGATTTGTACTAAAATTCCTTTGATACCAACTGCAACGCCCCGACCCGAGTTACCCAGAGTCGGTGCATTATTACATAACATTGGCATGATCACAGAGGATCAAGTCTCGAAATATCGATTAGTTTAGTAGTCTTGGAAACACTTGATATATTCATAAGTCTTACATTACATCATAAGGTAAAAAAACTACAACAACATATTGTCTTCATATCCTCTCATAATATCCCTGCAGGTCATTCATTAATTAATTCATCATAATCCTGAAAAAAATAAAACATTTAAAGGGGTGAGCTCAGATGCTCAGTAAGGATAACATTATAGCAGAATCTTTCATAGATAAGCATAAACACTTAAGGCAGTTTATAACTAAAACGAAAGCCTTTTAAACTCGAACTTTAGCATAAAATGGCAAAGATAAAATAAAATAATGCCATTACTTACTCACATGGATATTCTACTAGTCGAATGATCACATGAAATATCCATAACCACTTTCATAATGATGGAATGCATAATGACAGACTATCATAACCACATAGCCAAGGCATCGTGCCAAGACTACAAATAATATTTTTCCAAGGCCTTGTGCCAAGACACTAGTTTGTCTCATGAGACCTACCGATGCATCGAGGAGCTTTAGCGGGCTCCACCCATCACTTATTAAGTCCAATTCATTTCTCATATAAATAGGTTTAAACATAACATAAACATTCGTATTAAAACTAGCATATGAAATGTCAATACTTTAACCAAAAACCGTGAATGGTATAAAAATAGCACATCCACAGTGAAACATAACACATTCGATACAATATGAAAGATTTTATTGTATCACATTAACCTCAATCAAGAATAATGAAGGATGTTGACATAGATGAAAATAATCATCAAAACTATTTGAGAGAAATATCCCCCTTTTTCATTAAATCATTTAAAAGTCAGCCTATTTGTCAAGAAGCCATTTTAAAAATATATTTTTGATTAAAAGTGTCCCATACCACTTTGAAACTTTTTAAAAGTAGTTTTAATTTTAAAACATTAATGTCCATATAAATAAATCCTTAAAACCATTTTTAAAACATGGACATTAATGAGAAAGATTTAGAAGAATAAGTCTTTAATACATTAAAAAAATGGTATTTTTGTTAGAGTTTCTAACCAAAAGAGAGACACTTGAATACAAATAATTGAGGTAATAAAAATATTTTAATATCATGAGAATAAAGGAATTAATGATATGCTATGTCAAAGTACATTATATACACCATATATAAGTGATTTGGTGTATAACAACGAAGAAGTCTCAATGGAATGTAAATTGAGATGAAATCTCTCATAAAGGCCATATCCTTAGGTTAAGGATAAATCAATGACACAGTTATGTGTGAAAAATATAAATACACTAAATATGATTGGACATTCAGTGTAAAACAATCAAAGGATATTCACACATAATCTTGTAAAAACAACACCAATGAATTGGATGTTTAACTCATCAAATGGAGAATGAGTTAAAATTACTCTTATCAAATTCATATTGATGACTTGAGAAATTATAAATGGAGTGATTATGTGTATCAAAATTATATCCACAGAAAGGGGAGTGTAAATTATGACATAATAAAATGAATAGTGATTCCACACATAATCTTGGAGTAAAATAATCAATGAATTATGCGTAAAGCCGAATAAATGGAAATTAAAATTTCAAATTCCCTTATAGATTTGGTAACTTATGAAACATGAACCCATGAAAGAAGGATCATACAATGATGATGTAAATACCCATAAATTAAATTATATTACACAATTAATACAATCAGGGGCAGTACACATACACCACATGCAATGAATAAGTGGTGAATAATGGAATTCTCATGGAATTAAAAGTGAGATATGAGAATCCCTTACTTTGTACTTTTTCCTTGGTCGACGGTAGGTTAACATCCTGTATAATGTTGAAATAATTGTTATTAAATTATTCATGAATCATATACATTAATATGATATAATATATGATATTTTAACATTTCTTTCTTAATAATATCTTAGAATTATCATCGTTTCAGGTGTTAACTTACTCATTTTCTTTTATATGTTTTGTTACGTAAGCTATGTTTGTCATGGATAGGTTGTATCTTATTCATATCTATAATGATAGAAAGTTCTTAATATTTATTATTAAATCATCAAATGATAATTATACTTGAATGTATATGATGGAGAATGAATCTCATCGCGTTCGTGGAGACGGTAGTCCGTAAGTACACACGAATGACAATATCATTCTTTCGATATTAAAATAATATATAATTTGATGGTATATCATATATAATGAATAATTATCATGTTATATTTATTATTTAAATGAGTTACACATCATTATTATACCCACCCAAATAATAATATATTGAATAACAATTACACCACGACGTGGAGACGGTAAGCCGTACGCACGCACGTATGGTGACAAGTTATTCAAAGGGTGGATATAATACTTAATATGGTTGTACCATATTTATAATAACATCACATTATATATAAGACAATGGAGTTATTATTTTAGAATGGTAATAAAAAAGAAAGAAGAAGTGGAAGAAGAAAGGAACTTGAAAAGGGGTGGTGAAAACATTACCTCTTCTTCGAGTTCTTCCGTTTGATTTGATCAAACGTGCTCCTTAGGTTGGCTTTAGGATCAAACTAAGGCCCCTATGTTGTAGAGAGGGAATTTGGGAGTGTATTTGTGCAGATTTTGTCCGATCCAAAAGGCATTGAAGGTGTGAAGAAATGAGAAGGAGGAGTGCCTTTTTATAAGAGGGGTGGGGGCACCTTTGGAAAAGCTAGAAATATTAATTTATAATAAATTCATATTCGGTTTCTAATGGATCCAAAGTTGATTATTCAAAGTTTATGGTGAGTATAGTTCTAGAAACATTCAACCAATTTAATTTATACAGGTTTGGGTTTCTATATTAACCTTATCTTTAAATATTAACTCTAAGTTAATTAGTTTCACTTTTACAATGGCTATTTTTATTTTTACATTATATGGTTAATAAACTTACCATATACATCCAAGATACCCCAAGTGGTCCATTAATGATACAACTATGATGATATAAGTCTATTGGCCGTTCCTTAGATTTATATTAATTTAATATAAATTAATAATATAATACTTGTTTTAAAAACTCTTTTATGTCAATTTTGACACTATACAATAGTTGATTTCTGTGAAACTCATAACAGAATTATTATTTCAAAAAAAGTTAAATAAATAAATACTAATATGTCATATTATCCTATAAAATTATTTTAATTCATTAAAAGTCTCAAATTATATTTATTTGGTTCTTTATAATATCAATTATTTTAAATTTTCACTATTATGGTAATTACTGTATCATCATTGGGTCATAAATAAATTAATTTATATAATCTCTAAAAATTATAAATAAAATATCATCATGTAGGAAATCTCTTTATCTTTCTAATTAATATTTATACTCGAAAATCCAACATATATAACCCTATGTAAAAAAAATTTTCTAAAGGATATATGTTTTGTCATTTATGTATTCATTTTAACTTAATTAAAATTAAGTGACTCTATCACCTACATGTGGCTCCATGGGGTCCCAAAATCGACCCAATGATGTCTATGTTCTAACATGTATCAACCAATAAATCTAGTACGCTTTTTAGGGTAATTTAATATTATTATAATATTATTATTAACCCTTATTTACTGGATTTAACCTTAACCATGGTAAATAAAATATTTACCGCAATAATTATTCAAAATGTCTAAAAATAAAAGTTACCTATTCACACAATATGAACATCCTGATTCCAAATATGGAATCAATTTTTCCAAATTCAAAACACAGAAGTGGCAGAAATTAATTTAAAATTAATTCCTGTTGTTAAAACAAAAAGCGTGTTTTTAAGAGATAATAACTATCAAAAGATTGGAACTTGTTTATGTCCGGTTTAAATGTGAAATTATGTTCAATGAACTACATTGTATTAAATGGTAAAAATATATTTAAAAGATAATTTAAAACCACTAAAATTCATAATTTATCACTATTAATTATTTCGATTAAAAATGTTTTTTTTAATTAAAATTTAGTAATTTTTACTATTCATCAAAATATAAAAGTTATCCAAAAAATTCCAAAATTTTACACTAGGATAATTTTGTTATTCCGAATCAAAAAAATGAAGTCTATTTTACCAAATTCAAAAAATAAAAGTTTCATTTATTAATTTAAAATTGATTCCCGCTTTCGAAACCAAAAGGCGTATTTTTAAGAAATAATAACTATCAAAAGTTTGACACTTGTTTATGTCCAATTTCAGGGTGAAATTACATAAAATGACCATCATTGGATTAAATAGTAAAAATATAATATATGTATACTTTAAAACAATTAAAATGTATAATTTAAAAATATTAATTATTTTGATTAAAAAAATTGTTTTCAGTTAAAATATATTATTTTTCACTATTCACCCAAATATGAAAGTTATCAGAAAGACACCAAAACATTTTTGATACTAAATTATTATGTCCCTATTCTAAAGAAGAATTTTATTTTGTCAAATTGAATATATAAAAGTTTCAAATATTGGTTTTAAAAAGGATTCGCCATTAAAAGGAGGTAAAATTTCATTTTTTGAAAAATACTTCTTTTATCTGAAAAAAATGAATTTGTTTATAAATCATGTCTTAGAAACTCATAATATGGATTAAAATTATAAGGATAATATGATATTTAAAATTTAGTTAAAACTATTCATAACCTATTTTGAACGGCTAGTTTGGTAAGTCGTGGTGTACTTAAACTCAGTGTTTCGTACAACACACGGTATTGTATTATTCAAAGAGAAGTATACCGTCTAAGATTGGGGTGCTACAATTTGATTAATTGAAATATAATTGATATAATGTAAATTTATTACCAATTTTAAATTATATTTTTCATTATAAATAATCTATATTACAAATATGTTTTTAATTTAAAATTATGTAATTTTCACTATTCAAAAAATTAATATATTTGTTAAAAATTTCAAAAAAGAACCATAAACTAATGGTGATGTTTATATTAAAAAAAATTATTTAGTTGAAATATAAAATATAAAATTTTTCTAATAATTCTATTTCAAATTGGTTTTCTATAAAAATTTTGTCACCCAATCTTTATAAATATATAGTTATTATTATTATTATTGGGTTTCCTCTTTTATTATAACTAAAAAATATATGGGAAAAATGTAAACATATTTTATTTGATCTATAATATATATTCCCAAAAATTATTTAATTCTATTCCAAACAATCAATTTATATTCTAGGTTGTAGATAATTATATAAAATTTTGATATTTCAATAATATATTGTCGTTTAGTAAAACATAACATTGTATATAATGAATCCCATTTAAAAAAAGATATTGTTTCTTGTGAATCATTATAAATTATTAAAAAATTAATTTCATTCTATGTGATAACTTTACTTATTAAGAATAGTAAATATATTATAATGTATTAAGAGATTATATTTTCTTATGTGTATGGTTTTCTATGACGTACAAGGTATTCAATACAATGTTATTAAATTAGAATCTCAAAGTGATTCATTCTCCCTATGATAAATAAATTGTTTTCTTAAAAATCATAATGTTATAGTGGTAATATATTTTTTTATTTTTCTTGTGTTTAAATCCCAAATGTTGGGAAGGGCTCATAAAACATCATCTATAAAAGAGTGAATATGAAGTACAAAGGTAACATGGATGAACATATAATTGTATTTTTACAAAGGAGAACATTATTGGAAATTGAAAATTTGGACATGGAGGGTAAGTGAAAATATTTATAGGGTTTTATTAATGTCATCAATGAATGGAATGTTAATGATTAATGAAAAGTTGAGTGTCTAAAATTCATTAATCAGTGATGATATAGAAGAAAACCAGTTTAACAAAAATTAGTGTATAATGTGAACATTATATTTCTAAATCATTTTCTTCATATTGGGTAATTATTTTACTACATAATAATATAATAAAATATTCATACATTACATATTTCTATAAATATAATTATTATCCTTTGTCTTTTCATTAATCAATTTCCAATTTAGGCAATACACCATAAATTAGATATCCCTAAACGATCCTTGATGTTTGATGCACTAAACTAAAATTTTAATGGATTATAAGGACAATAATAGAATCAAAATTCATTTTTCTTAACTATAACTATTCGTCATACCCAATATGATCAATAAAATAATATCCTACCTCAAAAGTAACACAATACATTCATCATTAATATTTATTAATAAAAAATTTTAACTGAAAACATTATATATTAAGAAATGAGTTTCATTTTTAGTGGTTTGAGTTTAACATTTATTATCCCTCAATAATGGGATCATGTCCAGTTGATTTTCTGAACATGATGGTTTTTTCCCTAGTATAAAATATTCATTTTATTAAACCGCATTAATATAATTTCCATAATAAATCTAATAGACATCCATGAAATTTAATAATTAGATATACTTATTTACTATGGATTTCAACACATCCCGAATACAAAAACTAATTCATCCATTTATTTTAACATAGGTTCTTACATTACTTATTGTTTATCCTTTATAATAAGAAATTTCTTATGTCCAAAATCCATAGTGTTAGGAATAATTATCATATGGGAAAAACATTTAATTGTTTTTAGAAATCTAAAATCCTAAATCATAATTTTCAATCTATGACATCACATGTTTAACCTATGTCATTCACTATCATTATCTTTTAAAATACATCATAATATTTTGTAAATAAAATGTGATTAATCGCATAAACGTCCATATAGAGTTCTCATCCCTGTGCGTAGTAAGTCCAATTATCATGTACCATGATAACCTTGATTCAGGCCTAACACACCTTTTCAATGTTATTACACATATGTACATATATTCTAGAACCATCTCCATCTATATTATCAAGAAAGGTATTTATATATATATATATATAACCACATAATCTATTCCATAACAAAATTATACGATATTCTTATGTACGTATCCTTGAAATCTGTCTTAGGATTATATTATGTAATATATTTATTCTAAATCTAGTTTCCAATGTGGCTACTAAACATGATCTGATACAAAATTTTGGGTTTCAACCACCAAAAATATCAGATTTTGCGTCCTTCTTCCATTACATTTGTATATGATACATGTTAATAACTTCCCAATAGAAAAAATAGTTTATTAGTGTTTGTAATCAAGATACATACAAGAGTAAGTATTACAACATTTTTTTCGAGGATAGAATTATTCTATCTAGTATATCCTTAGATATATTTCTTATTATACGTTGGGGAATACTAAGGAATAGAAACAAAATAAAAGTGGGATATAATTATTTGTAAGTGTAAATTTCATTGGAAACAATGATGAATAGATGTGAATAATCAATATATAAATGTAATCAAATTATACCGCATTGGACATTTCCGAAAACTTAGAATAAAGTGAGTAAATAATAAATAATGGAACAAAAATAATTTAATATTCCATTTAAACAATGAATTAGTAATAAAATGAATCCATAAAACATTTCAAATAAAAAAATATATTTGATAATAATAATAGAATTTAAATTAATGAAATTATTAATTATTGGACACTATGTTTCATAGGTACATGGTACAATTATGATCAAGAACCTTAACAACACAACTTAGAAGAACTCTATAAAGAAAATTCACAAGACATTTGAAACATATACTTATATTGAAACAATCTAAAAGGGTTTTTCGCCAACTAATATACACCCATGAGACTATAAATGCATCATGGGGCTTACATTAATCTATACCCAATAAATGTCACACCTTTCTATTGCATTCTTTAAATATTGAATAATCGATTTAATTCTTAATTTATAGTCCTTATCAAATATCCATATTTACTACAAGAAAAACATTTAACAATATTTCACCAAAAAATTAAATAACTATTAATGTAAAAAATACATGTACAAATTGTAAAAATTTCATAAAATAGTCATATACATGAATGACATCAATACACCCTATCCCATGTGAAGTTAAAATAAATTGATTATGTTGTTGTTTAATTGAAGTACTATATATAAATATTTTAAAAAATATTATGGAAAATATCATTTTTATTTGATAAAATATTTTCACAATCATTCTATTTGAAAATAAATTTATAAATTTTTTTCTTTAAAATCAATTTTATTGAAATTTACAAGTAACCATCAAATAAATGATGAATGATATTTTTTTAGTGGAATTAAAAATTAAAAATAACATTTATTTTGGCATGGTAAAAAAATTAGGAAATTGTTTGGAAAGAGGTAAGTATATACCTTTCAAAAAAATTATAAAAGAGAAATGGGTAAAAGTGACATTATTAAATAATATTAAATATGTTAAAATAATTTGAAAAATAATATATAAATCAATGTCTTTATAAGAAAACATGATCTCCAACTAAATCTAGAAATGGTCTAGTGTTTTTGTAAAAACGTTTTTCAAAAATATGTTGAGTAAAAAGACTTCAAAAATGATTCTTTTTCTTGAATAATGTCAGGAATATCCATAAGATAAAAAAATTAATGTTTTTAAACAATTATACTATAATTTACTCTTATGGTAATTCAAGTGTAAAAAATCCCAAATAATGATATTGTGAAATAAACCATTGAAAAGACCATAACCTTGATGTTATAATCAAATAAAAATAAGATTATGTGGGTCACATTTTAATCCATAGAAACAACTGTATATACAAAAATGGATAGTAAATGTTATTACATTAAAAAACTGATAATATTAATGACAACGAAAAAGTTAAATAACTCAAAGAATAAAATTGGGGAAGGAATTTTTTTTCTACTTGGTAATTATTAATTAAAACCCCTTAGATGATATAATAAAAAATCAATATTAAAATATCCTGAATAATTAATGATTAATTATATAATATATAAAATTTGAGTTATTTGCATGAATTATAAGAAATTTGGTTCATGACAACTATGTATGCATCAAACTATTGAAATTGAGATGAAGTCACACACTAATTGGTAACTTTTTAATTATAATCCACATGAAAGAAACAATATCAAATGAAAATATAAACACAATGTATCTAAATTTATTCCTGATGTAAAATATAAGTGGATTAGTATTTAGAAACCACAAAATAATTAATTGGTGAAAATGTGGAATGCCTCAAGGAAAGAAAAGTGTGACAAGAGTCCCTTACCCTGTATTTTCTTTTGAGTGAATATATGTTAAGCTCATTTATAATGGTATAAAAAATCCCAATAAATTTTATTATAACCATAAAAATATGTATAATTTCATTTTTTATCATTATATAAAATATTATTACCCATTTTTAAACAATTAGTTTTTCATTTTCACTAAGCCATGTGTGAATTGGGTATATTTCTCAAATATGTTTTGGTTTGTTATTTTTTTCTTCTTATGTAGATCATGGTTTTATAATCTATAAAATTATAAAATAATTTAATTATCAACTATATTCATTATATATATTTATTATAATCCATAATAGTTTCAGATAAACAGTCAAATTCATTAGCAAATAGAGATGGTAGTCCATACGTATATAAGAAAGATAATTCCATTTTTTTGTCTTAGGAAAAATATATTTATTAAATTATATATGTATATTATAATTCAAATGTCATATTTATTTCAAATATATAATATATGGATATTTTAACCATACATAAAACATTCTATGTAAAGATTAAAGTGTCAAATGGTTTGAGGATTTCGTACTCCACACATCCACAAATGATGTTATAACATTCTAACAAAAAATAAAGAATACAAGCATTTATCATATATAAATATATTAAGATTTATTAAATAATTAATATCATATTATCATATATAAATAAAATTTCAATCCTTATTCACAACTATTATACGTGTTAAAGAAAAAAATGAACCATCATCATTTCACGATGCAGTAGTTCACCGTAAACAAACAATATATTAGTTTCTCATTATATGGAATTGTGTCTGTATGTATTTATTACCCTTAACATAAAAATTATAATTATATTTTTTATACTTATATCATTATATAATCACGATATAAAAATAATTAAAGGGGTGGTGAGGTAAATTAATTAAAACTGATCATTGGAAAAAAATTACCTCTTATTTTGCTTAATCCTATTGGATTATAACAGAAGAATTAAATGGGTTTCATTTTTATCATGTAAAGGATTCAAGGATTAGTGTGGGATTTCATGATCTTATTTGTTTAGATATTGGGGGATCAAAATTACATGAGTGGTGTAAATAATTGTGGGGGGTGAGTGATTTTTTATAAAGGATGAGGGTTGGTATTCTTGAAAATTTTAGAAAAGTGAATTCCACCAACATTTTTCCAATTTCATGTGACTTCAATAATGGTACATATTAAATCAATGGCATTATAGGGTATATATATGGCCCAAAAAATTATTTTGGTCCTTTTTCTAGTTTATTTTGTTCTTAATTATGAGGTTTAGTCCCTTGAAAAGTCAATTAGTATATTTATAAGTGCAATTAAATTTTATTAATTTCACTATTATTTATTGTCCAAAACTGAGTTGAAAAATTTAATAATTATAAATAAATTTTATCCAAATATAGAATCCATTTTTCAAAATCCTCAGAACATTTGTTCCAAAATTAATAAAAAATATAATCACATAGACTGGATGAAAAATATACTTTTAAGTGTAAATAAGTTAAAACAAAAAGTTATTATATACAATTTTAATGGGAAATTGAATTTAATAAAATATATTAAAATAATTTATTTTTAATTGAATTAATATTAATTTAATGTAAATTTAAAATATTATTTATCAGCATAAATAAATTTTATGAATGGGTATTTATGAACATAAATTTAGCATTGTTAGCTATTCATAATAAACTGAGATATTTAAGAAAAATACAAAAAAATCATCCTAACATAGTTTTGGTGTTAAAATTTTAAAAATTAATTTTATTTCTAATTATAAAATAAAAATATTTCTAATGTTTATATTTAGAAAATTTTTACAATAAAATGGCAATAAAATTTTCATTATAAAAATATTATTTTTATGTGTATGGATGAGTATTCTCTAATCGTATGACTCTAAAATAAACTAGATTAATAAAACAACAATTTATTGGAATATATTATGTATATAATATAATATATTATTTAATACAATACATAACTAAAAATTTAATGACTTATTTGTATATTATAATATTAAATAATAATATTTTTATAATATATTTATTTTCAGTAAATATTTTTCATACATGTAACACCATCCATTAAAGTTTCATATTACTGTATGCAATGCTTGATAATATAATATCATGTTAAGTACAATATATATAATTGATTTATGTTTTTTTAAATATTAAATATATTTAAAACAATCGAGATATTATATTCCATTTTGTTTTTGGGGTTGCATGTCACAGATTTTATCGGATATAATTTTCTTAACTGGGTATTTTAGGGTGTTACATACAACTTTTCATGTATGATTTAATGAATCTCTTTTACTTCCATGCAATGATTTAGAATATTTTAAGGAATATTTTTGAATCTAAATTTTATGTATAAATGGAATTTTGGGGAAATAATTTGATATAATATAGATATTTTAAATACTATATCATGTTGTCATATTAATTTTAAAAGTATTGAAGAAAACCCAAAACCCTCTTATATTAAATATAAGAAATGTATTTACCATGAAACGTATGTTTTACCATAAGAATTCAATAACCATTTCTTTCATTAGATGTTTTAATATTGAGTTATAATTTTTGATTTAGTAAACTAATATATTAATTAATTAATTAATTGTTTATTTAATTATAAAAAAATTAAAATCCTATATTTATTGTTAATTTTTGGGAAAATCATATGCTTATCCAAAAAACTCTAGTGATTTGAGATGCTACATTGGAGGAGAGTTCTTAGATGGAAAAAAACTGATGAAAATTTTTCAATCAATAGGCTAAATGATATAACAGATATTAACAATGACCTATGATGTGGATCCATTCTTCATCAATGATTGATCTAAAAACTAGGTAGGTCATATTTTAGTTTGATGAATATATTTTTTATCCTTATTCATTGATGAATTAATTAATTTATAAATTTTGGATTCCCAAAATGATGATTGATTAGAATTTATGTTTTCTTCTTCCTAGAATTAATAATTTATATTTATTGATAATAGAGGATTATTTCTCATTCCATCATTGTGATAATAAAAATTCATTGAGACTAATCATAATAATTATTTAGTTTTTTCCTTATTATTATGTTTTTTCTATTTCCCCCACTTTTCTTCACACATTAATTATTAGAAATTAATTTTTCAGTCAATAAGAAAAATATCTTCTCAATGGCCGTTGCATAATCATTATTAAGAAAAATGTTCCTCATAAATTCTTTCGGTTTTTGATTGATGGTAGAAATAATGTATGGTAATTTCCATAGTTGATCAGTTTTTTATAGAATTCAAATATTTCGTTATAGGAGGATGAATCATGAGTGAATCAATGGTTCTAAATCTACCACTAGTGATAGTTAGGATTAATAATGCACATAAGAATGTATATCATCAGATTTTGTTGTAGAGTCAGTGGTGAATGTGATTTGAAAATATTAAAATGAAAATAAAATAGTTTTTGAAAAACCAAAAATACAATATGTGTAGAATGAAAAAGACATGTTATTTCTTCACATAGATGTGGATAATCGGGTTTCCAGAAAATAAAATAAAAACTTTTATATGGGAACCAGAACAAATTATGTAAAACATGGATGGAAAATGATCATGTAGTCTTTGATTATATATGCATGGACACAACCAATGACACATGTCCGATATAGTACACGGGAATGATCAGGTAGTCAAACATAGGCAGGGTACTAAGATTCAACTAGGTACAGATGTATGTCCAATTTACACATGCATTAACAGAGTACTAAGATTCAACTAGGTTAGTGTATTGGTGGTTATATCTAACAATTAGTTTCTCTACATATGTTTATGAAACATTATATTGGTGTAATCATTTAAAAATGATTATTAACCTTGAATAATGTTTAATTAATCCATATTCCACTTTCTTTTTTCCATGATATATTCCTTCAAATTTGAGATTTATTGTCTTTCTATTATGAGCTATGAATAAATCTTTTTGTTCAATATTTTTTTTATTATAATTTTCTCACCTACCAATACATTATCTTATTAATATGACTTAATTTTTTAGGGCATGATAATATGTATTCACTAATTGAGTGTTGAGGATCAAATTATTCTAATGTTTTAAATTCACCATATTTTGATGATATATATTAATTTTAGAAAGTGAAGAAATGATTCTAATGGGGATACATTATAGAGACATGATTATAGTTTATGATGTTAATATATATAATCTATGAGAGAATAATCAATTCAGATCATGGGTTGGGTGAATATTTGTGAGTTTGTAAAATTATTGTTTAATATTAATATATTATTTGTGTATTTTTATCATGGATGACCATATTTATTTTCATGCAACGATTCATTTATTTTTGCCATTTAAAAAAAACAAAAACCCATAGGGATATGTTTTGAGGATATTTCTAAGTACAAGATAAAATAAATGTGTTTTGTTTAAATAGATATTATTCGCTTATCCTTGTAATTTAAAAAATGTCTATAAAGTATATTTGGATTCCTGATCGTAAATAGATGATTCAATGGGTGTGTATTCATAAAAGGGTGTACTAGAATTAACTCAAAAATCTCAAGGTACAAGAAAAATAAGACTAAATTCACACATTTTTTTATACTCCAAGAGGATATAGTTTTGTTAATCAATATTATCTTTATGAACTAGTATGGAAGATTTAAATAATATACTAGTACATTTGTAAAACTATTTTTTGTGATAATTGTGGAAAAATTATATGGAAAAATAAATATTTAGAATTTTGGTTTAATATGATTTTCTAGTGTCGTTTTGTCTACAATCGAAGTTTTTCATTCTATGATACTAATAAATAATTCATTACAATAATCCTTTACTTAATTTCATATATTGAACCCAACTAAATTCATTATACATTTTATGTAGTTGAAAATCTAATGATATTCCAATAAATAAAACCTAATATAGTGGATAGTGGAGTTCAAACCATTATAAGAATTATATAATAGCTTATGAATAATAACGAAAACCATTTAGATCTCCCAAAATAAACTATGGAAGGAGAATTTTGATATAATTTCTTTAATGAATCAATGTCCACATATCCTTAGTTGATCTCTGGACACAGTAATTGCAGAGAGATTGAGCAACAAAATATAAATAAACATATTTGTTCTACCGACATTAGATTTTGAAACTACATATTTAACAATATATAATTTGGAAGATGAAGGTGATTAATGGTGGATTTTTTTCAATAACGTGATACTAAATGATGTAATCTACTATTTAAAATGGTACGTTTTTAAGGATTATTATATAGTAAATATTTTATTAGAAATCTTCATGGAAAAATTGAGGTAAAGACCATGATTTGAAGAAAAAACGAACATGTATCTAATACTACCTATAATGAAAATATTAAAAACATTAAATGTTTTTATTTTTTTTAATTATTGACTATAAATATAGGTTTGATCATTTATTTATTTCTTTAAAGATGATTCTCAAAAAATAATTATCTAAAAGGGTTTTTTGGAAGCTATGAATTGGCGGTTTGATTTGTATTTAAGGTGGAAATGGAAACCAGACAGTATAATTATTCGTATGTTCATGAAGAAAAGAATATATGTAATTTTATACATGTGTAAATAAAATTTATATAAATTATGGAGAAAATAAAAATTTTATTATTTCATATATAAAATGGGGGATGAATCATAGGAGGATCCTTCTCTTAGTAACAAGTATGGTCTTTATGTTTAAAAGAGATAATAATCAACAAAATGACTAATAAAAAGATATAATGATACTAACTAATATAATATATATATGGAAGATCAATATTAATTAAAAATATATAGTCTGAATATTTATTTTAATGTAGTCAAATAATTACACAAATTAGTGTATTGAACCCAGGGTTGACAATGATAATAAATGACCAAATCCACATAATCTTCAAGAATAAATATTATACTATACAATAAATATTAATTATGTAATTTTTGAATGTAACATTCCTTGTTTATTAAAAGGAAACACAATGTTCTATAGAGTACATGATACCCCACATCGAGATTAAGAGAACCACTTAATAATTTTTAAATGATATCCTTAAAACCTGATCATTAGAATGGAGGGAATGAACAATATTAACTTAATTATGAAATTATGGTTTCCACATTTATATAAAATAAATTATTTGTATAAAAATTAATTATAATTGAATGTAAAACCCATTTTAAAATAATTGGAATTGTTTTTAGAAAAACCATTTAAATGTGAAACATTTCTTTATTACCAATAAATTAATAAATAAATATAGTGTAATTCATTATATTAAATTTTTATAATATATTTAATTCAATTCTTAAAATACATTTAATAAGTTTTCTATACATGATCTATACAGAAATATAGTTTTACAAACAAAACAAGTATTTCTCAAAAAATAATGTCTTTCTACCATTTGATGAAAGGCATGTTAGAATTCAAGTTTTAAACATTTTTGTAGGTTGAATTTGAAAAAAAATCATATTTTATAGTGTAGTTTTAAAAATTAATAAGGTTTAATTGGTGGTATTTTTCTGATAGGATTCGTTTTTTGATTAGTATTGGTAAAAATACAAAATTTTAAGCGAAAACTATATTTTCAAAATATTTGATTATAATAATAAATTATATATTTAGATTATTTTATTTATAATTATATCCAATTTTTAATATATAATTAAATTTATTTCATTTTTTTCAATTTCACATGAAAATTTGATAAAAAAACATTGTTAACTTTTTTATATTTTTACATTAAAACACATTTACTTGTTATGTCAATATGATTGATTTTTAATTCAGTTATGGAATATATTTGTTTTTAATTTGGAAGAAATTATTTTAAATTTTTAATAATCAGTCCTAAATTATGTAAATAGGATACTTAAATTTATAGTTATTTTGTATAGTATCTTGAGTGATGTTTTTATTACAACGGTTAAGGGTAAATCAGGTATTTAACAAAAAAGAGTAATATTATAACTAATATAAAATCACCCTCAAACTTGAGAAAATTTTATTATATACATTTATATAAACCAAAATAATCATTGGTTTGATTTTATTTTCTTTGGAAGCCATTTATGTGGAGGTAAGACATTTATAATAATATTTTAAAAAAGAACAAAAATTTAATCACATCTTTGCTTCAAACAAGTAACATATTTTTAATATAGTTTTATACAAGGGTTATATTATACTATATTCATAATATAAAAATATAATATATTTATAAAAATAAATAAAATTAATTTAAGATTTTTTTAAATAAATAATTAAACTAAATGTTAAAATAATGATGATGTATTAATTTCATATTTAATGAAAGAATCCAATAATTGATATTAATAATATTATAATAAATAGAATTTTATTATATTCATGTAATAAAAATAAATTATGGCTAAATTTTAATTGTTATGTATGATTTAGTATAGTTTTTTTATAATATATCATTTTGAATGATATTTTTAGGTGTCAAAAAATGAATAGTATCAAAATTGTCATTAATGATATGCTAAAATAAATAATTTATTATTAAATGATACAAAATTAAAAAAACATATCATCCAAATGATTTTTATAAGGCACAATATGAATCATGGAATCTTTTATAGGTATTTTTTCATTTTATAATAATAATATTTACCCTCAATATATAAATTATAGGACATCACAGTAAGAGTTAATAAGGGTTAAAATGAAAAGATAAGGATTAAATAAATATTCAAATTTGTATATTTTAAATTTTAATAATGTTATAAGACAAATATTTATCCTACATTTTAAATAAATTACTTGTTATATGTTACTAAAATTATGTTAAATTATTTTTATTTAATCTTTTGAAGAATTCCCAGAGTACACCTCTCTTCTCCTATAAAGGGAAACTCATTACTCACTTTTCATCACACCTAAAAAACATTTTCCAGTGACATATATCTACCAAAACTCCTTACTATAATCTCAAAAAATATTCTATAAATCTTATATTCGTTAAAACACTCAACTTATAGGAGTTAATTTGGTATTCAAAATAGATTGTCCGAAGAAGAGGTCGCCTTTTATAGAAGCATTTTTTTTATTTCCACTTCCACTTATGGAAGTTCATCTTTATGCATGGTGATATAATGATTCCAAAACCATAATTATAATGATATTTTATGTTGTTAATATAATATCCTAAATCCATATCTACTTCTATCAAATGCAAAAAAAATAATCATCTGTGTGTATGTGTGATCTATCGTATTCACAAACCAATATAATCATTTTCCTAACACCATCTACTAGGAATGTTTATATTGATAGAATTAATTCTTTTATATGATAGAACTGACATATGTATAATTAAAAAAAGGATATATCAATTATTTTCGTACATTACATGCACATAAAAATTATAACATCATTCGTACATATATGTAAACTATAACCCCCAAGAAGTGATATGATTCATATTTCATCCTCACATAACATAGATCATATATATATATATGTGTGTGTGTGTATTTTTAAATGTTTAATATGATATTTAAGACATTTTTAACATAAATGGGGTCATAAAATAATAATTAACTTATTTTCATAATAATCAATGATAAATGGATTCGTTACTCATGTGTATGAAGGACTTACCGTATCAAAGATTGAAATGTTATTCATTTTTCAAATACATATTCAGTGAATGGATTTAAAAGTATAATTTATATATATGTGATTATAATTTCATCAATATTATTATGTATGTAATGTATTAATAACCTCATTGATCGTATTTGACATATTTATGTCATTTTGGACACATGTAGTTAATATTATCAAAACATTCTATATGAACATAAAATATTATGTAATTGTTATAACATGATAATATGTGATTAAAAAGGAAGAATAAAATATGAAATCATTCTAATAAAATAATATGATTATAATATTCTAATTATTTAGGAATATACTGATATTTTTTTATGATTCAGACTCATTGTAATGGAATTTTTTAAGATATATATTTTTAGTTATGTATTCATTTATTTTTTATAAAGCCAAAAGGAATGTATTTTAACATATATAGAGTGAATATAATTTTTATGCATATTTAATTTTTTTATTTTATCCATTATAAAATTAAAATGTTCTTTTCAAATGATTTTTTTATTAATGAGTGTACAACTTTGTAAAATAATGAAATGTTTTTTCATAGTGGAAATGTAAATTTTCTTTATGATTGTTTTATATGTTATGATTATGATGTGGTTCATTTGAATTGTTTTGGAATACGTTTTGTTCAATTCTAAACTATAGGAATGTTATCATATGATGGATATCTAATTCATTTTAATGGAATGGAGTTAATCAGTATATTTTATTTAAACAGATTAAGGGAATATTATATAATGGGGTATTCCTGAGGTAACCCTTAAGGTCACATCTTATGTGGCAAAAAATTCTTATATAATAGTGATATGGAATTAACTCTACATGTTTTCATTATTATTATTGTTTTTAATGGTGTTTTATAGAAAAAATTTTATTTCATGTAGTAATCTATAAATATTACATTTTATGGCTGAAAATTTGAACATTGGGAAAATGTTTCAATGGGTTTTAAGTGTTCATAGACTAACAATTTCATTCAATAATTTATTTTAGTTACATATAATTTTCTCATTTTCCCATGTTTTAATTTTTTTTCAAATGTTATTAGGATGGGTAAATGATATGAGTATTTTATGATGATTTTTATGATGATCTTTATCTAAAATATAATTTGGTGTTAATTTTAAAAAATGTTTTCTTTTTTAAACAAAGATAAAAAGAGAGTAGAAGTGTCTAATTTGAAATATTCGAGCGGTTATGAAATACTTATGGTATGTTTATATAAGAATATGAACCTGAAAAAATAATACATTTGTATGAAAGTAAAGTTTTTACTATTACAAATGA
The DNA here is from genome assembly GCA_963277665.1 of Viscum album. Taxonomy (NCBI): domain Eukaryota; kingdom Viridiplantae; phylum Streptophyta; class Magnoliopsida; order Santalales; family Viscaceae; genus Viscum; species Viscum album. The sequence goes on along the minus strand of OY728163.1, from coordinate 1,685,234,252 downwards.
TTGAGTAATGTTATATATTAGGTCTTTAATGTTGGTTTAAAATGAAAGTGTTTGGAAAAATTAGGTATTGGGACATTTTGTTTAAAATTTATTATGTTTCAATAGATATTTATTTAGTGAAATTATTTTTTTATATATTTTTTTGATCAAGGAATGTTAGTTAAAAATAGAATGAAGAGGATTACAAACAATATTTCTATACATTCTTGATTTCATGATTACACTAATTTTTACAATTTCATGTCTAGATGATTTTGTAACTTTTTATAACATACAACACTCTTAAAAATAATTTTATGAGATATGAAACACCTCCTACATACATCAACACAATTTCGGATCATGTTATGTTTTTAATCAATTCGTATTTTAACAATTTTATCATGTTGTAAAATGATTAATATTATCCGAGGTTTTTTAGATATTTTACCATATCATAATATTTTGATTCTTATTATGATTTTCATAAATCTTTTTATGAAGTAGACCCTTCTACATCAAATTTATATATTTTTTAACTTATTTTCGATTAAAATTTTTTATAATTTTTTAAATGGAATAATGATAGAATTTTTCGAATAAACAATTTTCTGAAAATTTTATAAAAATAATGTTACATCGTATTTTTTTAATTATAGGTCATACTTGACTAGTTTACAAATCAATTTCTCTGGGAAATCCCTTACATCACATGTTATAAAAGGTGTATTTGGATAATTGAATCATGTTATTTTGAATAATATCTAAATATTTTTTGAAATATGTGCCCCTTATAACTATTTGATCAAAATAATGACGAAACTATGTGGAAAACACGATCATGGTATGGTGTTCATTCTTTTTGGAATATTTTTATTAAATCATAGAGAGATTTAATAAAAAATTCTAATATATAAAATTCAACATGGATTAATATGTTAATTTAATTATGACTTGAGATAATGCTGAGAGGTATAATGTAACCATTTAAGTTATTTGTTTCTATAAAAGGATGAATATATAATTTACCCACAAGTTTGTATCATTTTTTTTAGTCATGGAAGATAAATAATTACCCAACCCTATGAAAAATGATACTAAAACAAAAACTTTATTTGTATACTTCTCTTTCTACAAAATAAATTACCCTTTAAATCATCACAGATTATGGATATGTGAATATTTACATTCTCATGACCATGTCACCTATCACTCTCTATTAAAAAATTATGGATATTTTTATATTACATGTCCATTTTTCCAACTTTGGACCATTATTTTTGTTATCTTAGGTGACATTTTATTTCCCTTTCTTTATTTTAATGTGGAATTTTCATTTCACTATTATAGATATCATAATTTAATAAAGTTATTATGAGAACTCAAGACCTAGTATTTAATCTCAATTTTAAATAGTGAGGATGTAATTAATTATATGTGTTAGAATCTACCATTTTTATTTTTTATAATTAAACACTATGTCTTATTTCATACATGTTATACCTCATCGAGCATATGCGAACAATATATATATATATATATATATATTAATGATAAATGATATTCTATATAATGGAGCGAATGATAAATATTAACTGAATTATGAAAATTTAATTTATTCACATATATATAAATAATTATTTTTTAATAAATTAAATATAAATAAATGTAATACATTTTTTAAAATTAGAGGAATTATTTTTTGGGAAAACAATATAAATATGAAAAATTGTTCTTTATAATAATACATTAATAAATTAATCTTTCTAGATTGTATTAATTAAATATAAATAAATAATATAAATCAAATTTAATATAAAAAATTCATTTAATGTGTTTAATAAATTTGATATATATGAAAATCCAATTTTAAATTTAAAATAAGTATTTCTCAAAAAAGGTAATCTGACACCTTTTGATGCTAACCCTATTTTAAATATCATTTAGGAAACTTTTGTAAATCTTCCTAAAAAACTAAACATCTATTTGAAATTAGAGTTTCAAAAATAATATTTGATTATTTTTTGGTATTGTTTAGATAATATTCCTTTTTATATGAATACAGAAAGAATACAATGTTTGAAATGAAAACGATTTTTTCATATTTTTTATTTATATTGTTAAATTATATATTTTAATGGTTTTAAGGTATAATTAGATCATTTTTTTACAATAGAATCTAATTTAGGTAATCAGAATCAATTTCACAATGAAATTTTATATAAAAACATTGTGTAATTTTAAATGATTTTACCATAAAACCATGTTTTCTCATTCTCATTACTAGATTAATTTTTAACTACATTTTTCCAATTATGTGTTTTGAATTTAAAAAACAATATTCCATATTTTGTATCATAAGTTTCAAATTAAATAAATATATTCTTTTTATATTTTTACATTATGAATAGTAATAGTAGTTATATTTTTCGTTCCATTGTTAAGTGTAAATCATGTTATTAATGGTCGAAATAATAGTATAACTAACAAAAAGTCCCAAAAAATCCCTAATTTAATTGGATATGTTTGTTTTACTGAAATCATCATTGGTTGTATGTTATATATTTTGGACTCCACTTGGGGTTAGTAATATATATATTTATATAATATTATATTAAAAATTAATTTCTCTTGCACCATTATTTCAAACTATAAATTATTTTAAAAAGGTGTTATATGTGGGATATCCTAATTGAAAAATATTATTTATAAATGTAAAATGGTTTCCAAAATTATAGAAATTTATTTATAAATTAAATTATGTTGATATTAAAATTAAATGGAAACACAATTATGATGTAGTAATTGGAAAAATTAATTAATGAATCGAAATAATGATATAAAAAATTATAAAATAAATAAAATTTTATTGATTTAATGTCATTAATTAATTTTATAGAAAAAATTGACATGTTAGGTATGATTTAATAGCATTTTTTCAAATATATAATGTTTTTATGATTTTATTAAAAGTCAAATAATGAATAGTGTCAAAATGACATTAATGATATTTTAAAATAAAAAATATTTTAATAAATGAGATAAAATTTATTATAATATAAACATTGTAAAACATATTTTTATAAGAAAAAAAAATTCATCAATTACTCATTTATTGGTGTACGGAATTTCATATTATATATATTAACAATTAAATTGTAAATTACAAGATACATCTAATAAGGGATAAAAGAAATTGATAAGGTTTAAATAAAATATAAAATGTATAATTTTTATTATATGAATTTATTTATACCCAAATTGATATTTTGTTACATAAAAATTACTTTGGACCCATTTCAAAATGATATTTAATTTATATTAATTAAATATTTTGTCGAGTTCCATGATTTCTTCACTTATCTCTTATAAAATGGAATTCATTCATTTCTTTTCATCACAATTGAAAACATTTTTAGTTCATCCAATCTCTAACCAAATATCTTATTATAATATTTCCACAAATTGTAGAACTAGAAAATTTTTCATAACACACACCTTAGAGGTGTTAATGTGTTAATCAAATGAGATTGTCCAAAAAAATGTATTGTTTTTATTTAAAGATTAATATTTAATCTCTTCTTCCTCTAACATCAAATATTATTCAACCATGATGATATATTAAAAAAATATCCTCAACACAAACTTTTATTATGTTAATATCAGCTTCCAAATCCATTTCATGTTCCATCAAATGGGAAATTAATTAATACATTTGAACTATCACCTACATGAATCGATATAATTCTTATTCAATTACAATTTTACAATACTTGTTTTATATATGGAATTAATTTTTATTTAAGAAATCCATAACATATTTTTCATTATAAAAAATAATATATCAATTACATTCTTTTCTAATATGAACATAAATATGATATTTTCATTCCAGTATATGTGTGAACTATCACCTTTATAAAGATACGCGGTTCGTTATTAATCATCACATCACATGGATGATATATATATTGATTTTTAAAGGATTAATATGATATTTGATAGCATTTTTATCATTAATGTAAGATAAAAAAATAATTACATTTTTTTCAAAAATATCAATTATAAATTTAAACATTACTCAAGTGTGTAACGCCACGACACCAGTTACCCAGAGTCTTTGAATTATTACATAACATTGGCATGATGACAAAAGATCAATCCTTGGAAGACCGATTAGTTTAGTAGCCTTGGAAACACTCGATACATTCATAATGTTTTCATTGCATCATAAAATGGAAAACTACACCAAAATTGTTTCCAATGAACACACTTAGATCCCATAGACTATCCCTGTAGTTTTCTTCATAATATAATTTCCCACATCCTACGAAAAATAAAACATAGAAAAGGGTGAGATCAGATGATCAGTAAGGATTACAATATAGTGGAAACGTTCATAAATAAGAATAAACATTTAAGGCAATGTATAATTAAAAAATCCTTTTAAACTTGAACATCAGCATAATATTGAAAAAATAAAATGAAATAATTCAATTTACTTATTTGAATGGATATTCTACTACACGAATAATCACATGAATTATCAACAACCACCTTCATAATGATGGAATGCATAATTCCAGACGTTTCTAACCACATAGTCAAGGCATTTTTCCAAGACTACTAATAATATTTTTTCAAGGCCTTGTTACGAGATAGTAGATAGTCTCATTAGTCCTACCGATGCATCGAGGAGCTATAGTGGGATCCACCCATCTCTTACTAAGACCAATTCATTCCTCATATTAACATGTTTAATCAAAACATAAACATTCGTATTAAAACTAGCAGACATAATGTTACTACATTCTCTATAAACCATGAATGGTATAAAAATAAAACATCCACAATCAATCATATAAAAAAAAAATCAATACAATATAGAAGTTTTGTATCATAATAAATCAACTATAACTAAGCTTAAAATCCGTCAAAGGATGTTGACATAGATGAAATCAAAACTATTTTAGAGAAATATCTCTTTTTGAAATCATTTAAAAGTTACATAATTATTAAAGAAAACATTTACGTTGAAAATATTCTTATGAGATTTTAAGGAAAGCTTCAATAAGGTTATAATGGTTGAAAATAGCCTCACCCATTGTATAACATTAAAAAACATTCTTACCATAATTTTGTCGAAAAGGTTAAAAATATCCTTTCTTGGAAAACGATGTAAAGAATCATTTATAAAAATCATATAAAAATTCAAAAAATAGTATAAATGAATTTATCCTATAGTCTATAAAATAGTAAGAATGTTTTGAAATACATTTTTAGGAAACATGGATGTGGAAGATAAAAACGTCCCAGTAGATAATTACGTATAAACATCCTCATATAATGAAGAGATTATGAAATAAACCAAATACATTAATTTTAATTGATCTAGGGTAGGATAAACTCCTTTATAATGGTTAAATAAATGTTATTAAATTATACAAAAATTATGTACATTAATATGATATCATATATGATCTTTAAAAACTGCATTATTAATAATATCTTAGTATTATCCATGTTTTTTGTGTTAAAAGAGTTGTTTTCCATTACATTCTTTGATCTATGAGTCATATTTGTTGTGGATGGGATGCATCTTATTCATATTAAGAATGATAACTTGTCTTTAAACATTATTTTTAATCATCTAATAAAAATTAGTCTTGAATGGATAGGATGAGGAATGAATCTCTTCGCGTTTGTGGAGACAGTAATTCGTACATACGCACAAGCGAAATTATCATTATGTTGATTTTAAAATAAAATATAATTGGATGGTACATGATATAAATAAAATAATTATCATGTTATATTTATTATTTACATAAATTTACCATCTTTATTATACACTTCCAAATAATAATGTATTGAATAACAATTACAGGATGATGTGGAGATGGTAATCCGTACGTACGCACGTATGGTGACATGTCTTTCAAAGGATAGATAAAATAATGAATTTTGATGTACCATATTTATAATAACATCACATCATATAGAATATAATGGTTTTATTATTTTATAATTTAAATAATAATGAAAATGGAAGTGGAATAAAAATGAACTTGAAAGAGGTGATGAAATATTTACCTCTTCTTCGGGATCATCCTTTTGATTTGGTCATAAGGGATCCATAGATTGGCTTTATGACTAAAGGAATGCCTCTAGGATTAAGTTAGGACAATTGAGAGGGTATTTCGGAAGAGTATGGATGAGACAAATGTCTTTGAAGGTGTGAATTAGAGAGAAGGGGAGTACCTTTTTATAAGAGGGGTGAGGGTCACCTTTGGAAAGGATAGAAATATTATTTTACAATAAAATAATTTTCGGTTTCTCATGGAACCAAAGTGGATTATTTAAATTATAAGGTGGGGATGGGTTTATAACCACACAATAAATATGTTTTAGACGGGTTTGGGTCACTATATTAACTTTATCTTTTGAATTTAACTCTTAGTTAAATAGTTTGACATTTACCATGTCTCATAGTATTTTAATATTATATGGTTAATAAAATTACTATATACTTATCAGAAAACCACAAGTGGTTAATTAATTATAATCATGTAATTATATATATTTTTTGGAAGAGAATTATATTATTAGGAATAGAATATCAATTAAAAATAATTAATTTTTTAAAAAAACTCTTTTATGTCAATTTTGACACTATTTGTTATTTTGTTTTTTCTAAATTCATAACTGCAATATAATTAGAATAAAATTCGTCTAACCAACCCTAATATTTTATATTAACCTAAAAATTATTGTAATTAATAAAATGTCTCAAATTAAATTTATTCAGATATTTATAATGTCAATTATTCTAATATTTCATTAAGTATGTAATTACTGCATCATTATTGTGTCAAAATTAAATTACATTATATAAGGTCTGAAAAAATATAACTAAAATACCATTATATATGAAATCTTTTTAGCTTTACAATCAATATTTATAGTTGAATTTATCTTATGTATAACCCTATATTACAAATATTTTAGTTAATAAACATTGATTTTAACTCTTTTAATTCCCCATTGAATTAAATAATAATAAATGTCGTAATCTAATCCTTGTGGACCAAATATGTTCATATTTTTTCCAAATGTTTTTTTGGTCGAATTATTTTTATCCAACAGAATTAGGACATGTGTTAGGGTAATAATAATATCATTTTTACCCTTAATTACCATATTTACTTTTAACCATGGTAAATAATAGTAAAAAGATACTATTCACCAAAAATTATTTTTATGTTATTGAATGACATTTTACTTACTAATATTCATTGTGTCTCTCAGAATTTTGAAATTCACTCTCATAAGGTGTAAAATTATATTTTATGTGAATTTTCAAATTCTCTTAGGAGGTGGTTAAAAAATGATGAAAAGTTCAATATAATTCTTATATATCTAAACATATTATAAAATTACTACAATGAATTGCATTGAACCTATATAGGTATTATTTATATATTTTGACCTAAAATAAATTTAAATAAAATATTCAATTATTTAAATAAAAATTCGGTTTTAACCAATAACTCATTGTTTTTAACTATTCATCAAAAATTGAATGTTTTCAGAAAAATACCAAAACATAACCCTAAGATAATTTAGATATTCAGAATCCAAAAATGAAGTCTATTTTTAATGATAAAATTTGTAAAATTTTAAAAAGTTTGTATTATAATTAATAATGGCTAGTTTGATTGGGTTTGGTGTGTTAGAACGCGATGTTTCGTACAACACACACTATTGTATTATTCGAAAGGGAATCGTACCTTGGAAGCATGTGGTGTTATATTCTCCCCTCCTACAAATAATTTCGTCCATGAAATCACTAGAATATTTCTGCATAAAAAGACTTGTGTGGTTCTTCATCATATGTTCCTCGGGTTCCCATGTTCCATCTTCTATCTTATGGTTTCTCCATAGAACATTAAATAGACGAGTCACCTGGATTCTCAACACTTGTTCTCTTGTATCAAGAACCTTGATAGACTCTTCAAAATAAGATATATCAGGTTCTAGTTCTTATTCTTTATAGGTGAGTATATGTGTTGGTTCAGGATTGTATTTTCACAACAGTGATACATGGAATAAATCCTGAACTTTGGAGAGACTTGGGGCATTGCCACCCGATAAGCTACAACCCAAATTCATGCTACAATATCGAAAGGTCCGATGTACCTGGGACATAATTTACCCTTCTTACCAAAATATATAACACCCTTCCATTGAGATAACTTCAAGAAAACATGATCCCCTACCTGAAATTCCAAATCCTTCCTTCGATTATCGGCATAGCTCTTCTACCTACAGTGATCATCTTTGATGTGGGTTTGGATTACCATCACCTTGTCCTATTTTTCCTCCACATGTTATGCCTCTACAAGTTTTCTTTCACCAACATTATCTCAACATGTTGGTGGGTGACATCTCTTTCCGTATAACGGTTCATATAGTGCCATTTGAATACTTTAATGAAAGCTATTGTTGTAAGAATATTCTACTAGATGTAAATATTGATCCCACATACCTTGAAAGACATGTGATCAAGATATCAATATGTCATTAAAGGTTTGAATAGTCTATTCTGATTGTCCATTAGTTTTAGGGTGGTAGGTAGTGCTCAAATGAAGATCAGTATCCAGGGATTTCTGATCACTTTTCCAGAATATTGATGTAAAACATGGATCACGATTAGAATCAATTGATAGGGGTACTCCATGAAGTCTCACGACATTATTAATATATAGTCTTGCTAGTCATTCAATTGGTAAATTTTCTCTTATAGCAAGATAATGTGATGACTTGGTAGGATGTTCAAAAATGACTCATATTGCATTGTTCCATCTAAGAGTCTTTGGTAGTCCCATGAAAAATTCAATTGTAATATTATCCCATTTCCACTCAGGTATATGAAGAGGTTACAAGACTCTTATAGGCATTTTCCTTCCAACATTCACTTATTAACAAACCATACATCTTGAACCAAAACCGGCAATCTCCCTCTTCACATTGTCCCACCAAAAATGTTCCTTCAAAGATCAATTCATTTTGGGGATCCCAGGGTGTATAGAGAAATTGGAACTATGAGCATCATCCAATAATTCTCTTTTAAGATCAGGTATATTAGGAACACAATTTCACTACCCAAATTTAAAAATTCTATCTTCATACTCAATGTCACTTCATCTCTCATCATTCATAGCTTTAATCATCTTTTGAAACTATTTATCACCAGTATTAAAACTATTTATCCTTTCTAGAAAAGAAGGTATGGAAACCATATGAAAAATATTTAATGTTTCACCATTCATGGTTATTACCAAATCCATATTTACTAGATCTATGTGCATAGGATCCCTTTCAACTTTCATCTTGTTCAAAACTCCATGACCTTTTATTCTCAAAGCATCTGCCACCTTATTTTCCTTCCCTGAGTGATAGTGTATTGTGCAATCGTATTCCTAGAGTAGTCCAAGCCATATCCATTTCGTGATGATGAGTTATTTTTATGTGAAAATATACATTAGACTCTAGTGATCAATATATATCTCACATTTTCCACCGTAAATATAATGTCTCCATAACATCAACGAAATGATTACAGCTGCTAACTCAAGATCGTGAGTAGGATAGTCTTTCTCATGATTTTTATATGTCGTGATATATAGGAAATAACCCTATCATTATGTATAAGGACATAGTCATGTTCTCTATTTGAAGCATCACTATAAATAACTATCCCATCATTCCCCGATGGTACTGTAAATTTTAGAGCATTGACTAATATTCATTTCATTTCATTAAATCATTTTTCACACTCTTTTGTCCAAACAAATTTAACCCCTTTATGTGTGATCTTTGTTAATGGGTTATCCAATCAAGAAATTTTTTTAACAAAACCTTGATAATAACCTGCTAAACAAATAAAAAGGAGTACCTTGGTTATACTCATTGGGGTTGGCCACTCATGGATTCCTCTTGTCATAGAAGTATTAACAGATATTCCATCCTTAGAGACAATATGGCCCAGAAATGAAATATTTTGATGAAAAAATTCACACCTACTAAATTTTCAATATCATCATATATTTTGGTGAATACCCAGATATCATCGATAAATACCAACAAAAATTCATCAATATCTTCCTTGAAAACTCTATTCATTAGATCCATGAGGATATATGCTGTATTAGTTAACAAAAAAGGAATTATTATAAACTCATAATTCTCGTACCTGGTTTGAAATGTTGTATTCGTAATGTCTTCCTTTTTCACACACAACTAATGGTATCCAGATCGAATGTAAATCATTGAAAATTATTTAGCTCCATGCAGTTGGTCAAATAAATCATCGATGTGAGGTAGGGGATACATGTTATTTATTGATACATAATTGATCTCCCTGTAGTCAATGCTCATCCTCATAGATCCATCTTTCATGTTAAAAAAAACAGATAGGGTCTCCCCAGGGAGAAACACTAGGGTGAATAAATACCTTATTACTCAATTTCTCTAGTTCTTTCTTTAGTTAAACTAATTCCACATTGGCCATTCTATAAGGGGTCTTCGATATGGGCCTTGAACCTAGAATTAAATCTATGGAAAACTCAATTTCACATTCTGGAGGATGTCCAAGTAAATCTTCTAGAAACACATCAACATATTCTTTCACAAAAGGTACATCATCTATTTCACCATTTCATTCCTCACCCACAGTTATTTTATTCTCTACCTCCACAATAATTTAATTTATTTGAGAAAATTGATGTGGATATAAATAAATATTAGGCGGTGACGAAACTACTCTAATGATAAGGTGTTCTTTATCATAGTTATAAAAAATATTAACCTCCTTCTTCTTACAATAAAGTTTTTCATAATGGTCCAAAATCTATTCAATATTGAAGATTATATCAACCTCAATCATGGGTATGATGATGAGATCAGCAGATAATGAACATTTATATGCTCTAATGGTAATTGATTCACAATACATTGTTGCAATGATACTCCCCTTAGGACATTTAACTGAAAACTCCCTTGTTAAATCAAATTGAAAATATCTAATTTTCGTAGAAAATAGAGAACATATTAATCAATGTGATTATCTAGAATCAAATAACACATTTTCTAAAATCACGGAAACCATTAAATTACATGCCACTACATATTTATGATCTTAAACCCTAGTAGTAGTGATAGAATAAGCTTGTCCTTGATCCCTTGGCCATTTCAGAGGTAAGTTCCCTTGGATCATAGGACATTCATTCTCATAATTCACCCTTTCTCTACAATTTTACCTTCCAACTTCGATATCCTCTTTCTTCCCCTTGCAATCACGAGCATGGTGTCCATTTTCCCCACACTTGTAATAGACTACCATTCCCTTCAAGAAAGTACCAGGGTGATTCTTCCCACATTTACTACAAGATGGATATTTAAATTTTCCATTTTTCTCGTAATTTCCATTTCTAGAGTGTTCAACAGATCTCTTTTTGTCATTAATTACTTTAAAGTTGTAAGACATACAAAATAATTTTTCTATCTTGATAGCACATGAAAAAATATCTCCAAAAAACGAGAAGGATTGTGAGATTAATGCCCAATAGAGAAATAATTTTAACCAATCAAAGAAATTATCAATCTTACTTCTTGGGATACGTATATAATCTAAATCATGCATCACTAACCTTCTATATTTAGCTTTATTGTTTGTGACATTCTCGTGCTCCATTTTCCTCATACTCAGAAATTTCTCTTCCATATCCGCTCGATGGTCATGAGGAAAGTATTTTTCTATGAAAACTTTTTTAGACTCTCTCCATTCCATATTTGATACTTCATCATCTTCCTCTGTGTTTTTAATCAATGACCAACATTGATCACCATCTCTAGTGAGGCAGTAAACATCTATGACAACTTTTTACCTTTTTTCTACTCCCAAATTAATGGAATATTTTCTCTAATGAATATATCCATTTCTAAGATACTAGTTTATTTTTAATCCCATTAAATTTTGGTGGTTTTTTCCAAATGAAGCGATCTATAATTGATCCTCCACACTGCGGATCAGGGTGCTCCATACGGGTAAGGTTAATATTCATAACCTGGGTGAGTTGTCCCAATATAGAGATAAGCTAATCAGCACCAGTTTTATCACCATCTCTAATATAATTATATTTATTAGGAGGGCAGTCATTACATGGAGTGTGTGCATTGATATGGCTTCTATTACTTCCACTAGGATCCATTTATAAAAAATTGCATAAACTAGATTAGTTTATGAATAAAAATACTTAAATACCAACATGTAAAAAACATAACATAAATTTAATAGTTTATGGATAGAATCCATAATCATAAAAATGTTTTCATTGAGGAAGTATATACTCATAAACCCTTCATAACGGTTTGTAATGAAATTGAGAATTTTCCTAAGCATATCCCCCATGGGTGTCATAACTAGGAGTGCAGCAAGGCCCGTTGTCCCGCAACAGTTCCTGTTCGAGTCTAGCGCAATGCGGTGTTATCGAGTTTTACCCCTAGATACATTTGTGCCAGAGCCACCTCTACCAGCTTGTATATAGACAGGGATGTATTGCATGTAAAACTCAAAAAATCTATTCAATACCAAAATTCTTGAATTTATTATATACTAATACTCAATGTCTATCTTAGGGTAATGTGCTCTAATCAGAGTTTATCTATTGCTATCTTACAAGGTTAGTACTAAACTTCCTATGCTACAAAATATAATGCCCAGACCCTCATTACCAAAAGTTATTGTATAATTACAAAACATTGGCTAGATCACAAATGATCATGTCTCATAAGATGGATTAGTTTATTAGCATTGGTAACATTAGATACATTCTTAATGTTTTAATTTATTCATAAAATGGAAAACTACAACAACTTTGTTTCCAAAGGACACAATGAGATCCCATAGAATATCCCTGTAGGTTAGTCATAATATACTTTTTCACATCCTGGGAAAAATAATACAAAGAAAGGGGTGATCTCAAATTCTCAGTAAGGATAACAATATAGCAAAAACATTCATAATTAAGTATAAACTTTTAAAGCAATGTATAACTAAAACAATGGCCTTTTAAACATTAACATCAGCATAATTTGGAAAAAATAAAATCAAATAATTCAATTTACTTATTCACATGGATATTCTACTAGTCGAATAATCACATGAAATATCTACAACCACTTTCATAATGATGGAATGCATAATGCCAGACATTCATAACCTCATAGTCAAGGCCTTGTGCCAAGACTACAAATAAGATTTTGTCAAGTCCTTATTCGTAGATAGCAGTTTGTCTCATTAGACCTACCGATGCATCGAGGAGCTATTTCAGGATCTACACGTCACTTACTATGTCCAATGAATTCCTCAGATGAACAAGTTTAAACCTAACATAAAAATTCGTATTAAAACAACCATACGAAATTTCAATACATTCTCCATAAACAATAAATTGTACAAAAAATAACACATGCACAGTCAAACATATAAAAAAACCTTCAATAAAATATGAAAGTTGTTTATCATAGTGAATCAACTTCAAATAGGCTAAATATCCATAAAAGGATGTTGACATAGATGAAATCAATACTATTTGAGAGAAATATATCTTTTGGAAAGCATTAAAAAGTAAAATAATTATAAATGAAAACATTTACATTGAAAATATTACTATAATATTTTAAGGGAAGCTTCAACAAGGTTATAATGATGGAAAATAGATTCACCCGCCATATATGTTTAAAAAAACATTCTTACCTTAATTTTGGGGAAAATGTTAAAAAAGACCTTGAATGGAAAATGAAAGAAAGATTACATTACAAAAATCATATAAAAATTAAAACAAGGGTATCAATTACATTCACCCATAGTCAATAAAATAGTATTAATGTTTTGAAAAACATTTTTATGAAACATGGAAGTGGATGTTAAAAAGGACCTAGTATATAATTATGTATTAAAATCCTCAGATAATGAAGGGATTGTGAAATAAAACCATACATTGTACTTTTACTTCAATGAGGGTAGGTTATCCTCCTGTATAATGTTAAATAATTTATATTAAACCGTTCAATAATTATATAAATTAATATGATATCATATTTGATCTTTTAACATTGCTTTATTAATAATATCTTAGTATTACCGTTCTTTCGGGTGTTGTCAAATTCATTTTCATTTATATTCTTTGTTATGTGAGTCATATTTTTTTATGGGATGCATCATATTCATATCCTGAATGATATCAAGTATTTAAACATTATTTCTAATATTCTAATTAAAATTTGTCTTGAATGGATACGATGGTGAATGAATCTCTTCGCGTTTGCGGAGACGGATATCCGTATGTACGCACGAGCAACAATACCATTCTTTTTATTTTAAAATAATATATAATTTAATGGTATATCATATTTATAGAATCATTATCATGTTATATTTATTATTTATATAAATTTCACATCATTATTATACCCATCCAAATAATAACGCATTGAATAACAATTATACCATGACGTGGAGATCGTAAGTCGTACGCACGCATGTATGTTGACTTGTCATTCAAAAGATTGATAGAATAATGAACCTTGTTGTAATATATTTATAATAACATCACATTATATAGAAGATACTTGATTTATTATTTTATAATGGAAACAAAAAATAAAAAGTAAGTGGAAGAAGAAAAGAACTTGAATGAGGTGAAGAAATATTTACCTCTTCTTCTGGTTCATCCTTTTTATTTGAAAAAAAGGGATCCATAGATTGAATAGTTCACTAAATGACTGCCTCTATTATTATGGGAGGGAAGTTTAGAGGCTATTTGTTGATTTTTTTTCTGAGCGAAATGAATTTGAAGGTGTGAGAGAGAGAGAAGTTTGAGTGACCTATTTTAAGAGGGGTGAGGGGCACCTTAAGAAAAGCTAGAAATATTATTTTATAATAAAATCATTTTCCATTTCTAAAAGCCCCAAAGTGGATTATTAATAGGATATGTTGAAGATGGGTCTAAAACCACACAACAAATATGTTTTAGATAGGTTTGGGTAACTATAATAACTTTATCATTTAGATTTAACTCTTAGTTAAATAGTTTGACATTTACCTGGTCTTTTGGTATTGTTATATTATATGGTTAATAAATATACAATATAATTCAAATAAAACCCCAAGTGGTTCACTAATTATACAACTATAATTATATAAGTCTTTTGGCCAAAAATTTAAATTTTAGGAATTTAATATCAATTAATAATATTATATTTTTAAAAAACTATTTTATGTCAATTTTGAAACTATTTGGAATTTTCTTTTTTCTAAATTCATAGCATCATTATTACCTAAAATAAAATTCATTTAACCAACCCTAATATGTCATATTATCATAGAAAAATATTTGAGTTCATTTAAAGTCTCAAATATTATTTATTTAGATATTTATATTCTCAATTATTTTAATATTTTATTAATTAGGTAATTACTGCATCATCATTGTGTTATAAATAAATTGTATTATATAATGTCTCAAAAATATAAATAAAATACAATTTTGACGAAAATAATTTTTTAATTTTAATTAATATTCATAGTATAATATATCTTATGTAGAACCCTATAATAAAATTTTTTAGTCAATAAACATTGATTTTAACCATTATAACTCTTCTATGAATTAAATAATAATAAATGTCCTAATCTAATCCAAGTGGACCAAATAGGTTCATATTTTATTCCTAAGGTTTTTTTGGTCGAATTATACTTATCCATTAGAATTAGTACATGTGTTAGGGTAATAATAATATCATGTATACCCTTAATCTCCCTATTTACTTTTAACCATGGTAAATAAAATTAAAAAGTTACTATTCAATGAAAATTATTTTCATCTTATTGAACCACATTTTACTTAATGATATCAACAATGTCTCTTGAATTTTTGAAATTCCACTCACAGAAGATCTAGAATTATGTTTTATGTGAATTTGTAATTTCTCCGAGGAGGTGGATAAAAGATGGTGAAAAGTTTAATAAAATATTTATATATATAATCATATTATAATATTACTCCAATCAATTACATTGAACTTATATAGGTATTATGTATCTATTTTGACCAAAAATTATTTTTAATAAAACAACTAATCATTTAAATAAAAATTCGGTTTTAACCAATAACTCTATGTTTTTCACTATTCATCAAAATTGAATATTTATAGAATAATACCAAAAAATCACCGAAAGATATTTTCGATATTAAGAATCAAAAAATTAATTCCATTTTGAAAGATAAAATTTATAAAATTTAAAAAAGTTGGAATTAATATTCATAACGGCTAGTTTGATAGGTTGTGGTGTGTAAGAACTTGAAGTTGCGTACAACACACGCTATTGTATTATTTAAAGAGATGCATACTGTTAAATATTGGGGTGTTAAAATGCGTATGTATGACATTTTGTCTCCATAATTATAAAATAGTTTAATTTTATTATCCATATTTTATTAATGGATTTAATGTATAAATGATATTTTATTTTTATTATTATGTCACTGATATTATTTTGGATTTTCTGGAAAAATCACCTCATTGATTGTATTCGACTTCCCAATGTAATTTCAGACTCAAGTATGAAATATTATTAAACCATTTAACATGATCATAAATAATTATATAACTGTTATATCATGATAATATGTGATATAATATAAATAACAAAAATTTAAAAGGTTATCAAAAATTAAATTAATAAATTATGTTTATTATTCATTTATAAAAAAATTGTACGAGATGATTTAGCATCAAGATAAGGGTATTTTTATATAATATAATATTTTAATGTTCTGCTTTCAATAATTTTTACAAAAGACAAAATGAATATATTTTTTTAAATTATTCGGAATTAAGTTATATTACTTTTTTTATTAAGATTTAATATTTTTATATTTTCTTCATATGTTTAGACTAATATTATCATATAATGTTTTGTTATTTATGATATTGTGACTTTGAATAAAATTAAAAAGTGATTTCACAATAGAAATGTTAATTTTAAATTTTGATTGTTTTATGTTTTATTATTATGTTATGGTTATAGGCAATTGTTATGACCCCCTCCCCACAAAGTGTACCCCTCCTATGCCGGCAATGTGAGAAGTGAGATAATGACCGCTGATTCCCGCCTCCAGTAGGCCTCGAGTTGGCGACCAGCACTAAGGGTATAGCAAACACACAAATGGGAGGCATTACCCTCTAAGAAGAAACATGCGAAAGAGAGAGATAAGATAGACACCAATCAACTACAACTCAGAACTGGAATATAAAATAAACTCAAGTACATATATGAAATGTCATGCAAACGTACTACAACTAGAAGGGAAAAACTACAAGTACCCAAAAGAATGTAAGAAAACACCAACCAATCCCCATGAAAAAAACCCATTACAAGAATGGGTCTTAAATGCTATAATATGGAAAGGATAAACAAGAGACGATGATCCCTGATGGAACGATGATAAAACATACCTTATATCGATGATCGACAGATACAGCTGGGTTGCATTCAAATTAGAGAGGAACCAACGCGAGGAGTAGATTTTGATTATGAAACTCATATGGGAAGGATTGAAAGGTTCTACAATCTCATATCTGAGAACAAAGAGGAAGAATAAGGGAGGATGGTATCTATTCACTTTTGAATATTTAATGAGGCGACAGTTTAAGATCCACTTAATTCTCCATAAAAAACGGATGCATTAACCCACACGGTTTCACCAAGTAAAAAAATACCAGCATTATGAATAATTAATATAATATTTGTGGCCTTTGAATCGGCCTTAAGAGTCCTTAAAATAGGGCTTTAAATGTATATTACGTCAAAGGAAACATCAAAGGGGTGAAACTGTAAGAAGTTGGAAACACTGTTCACCTACCATTACTGAACACCTACCGATATGTGAAACTGATCTATGAAATCGATAAGTGAAACCAATCTGTAAAACCAATTTGTGACACCGATCGGTGACACCGATCTCTGACACCGATCTGTGAAACCGATCTGTGAGACCGATCTATGAAACTGTTCAGTGAAACCGAACTGTGAGGTTGATCTGTGAAACCAATTTGTGAGACCGATCTGTGAAACCGATCTGTGACACCGATCTCTGAAACCGATCTGTGAAACCGATCTATGAAACACTCTTCACCTACCGTTACTGTTTATAAAACTGGAAACACTGTTCACAGAACTAATAATTTGGAAAAGTGTTGGGAATAAGTCTCTGTGACCTCCCGGAACCCCTCCAACACCACATTTTCACAAAGTAATGGATGGGAGGGGTCCGGGCCATTAAATCAAATACCTCTCAAAACATTCTCGTCCTCATGAATTTAAAACCAACCTAAAGAAAAGAGGTGTCCAAACAACTGCCCTGTAAGATACCTCTCTGGGGAAAACCACCCTGACTTGTTCTAAATCTTGGACAAAGCCATGACATCCGAGATCAAGGGAACAAACGATCCATATCCAAATAACATCACATCAAAGGTACATAAAAGAAAGGATCAAATAAAACTCATCACAAAAAAAATAAAAAAGCTCTGTGTACTGGACACACATCTGTGAATCACGTTCCCATGTACTCTCATCCATGTCTCTATGTCGCCACAAACCACAAACAAAGGGAAACAAACTCCCACACAATACCTTCTTCTTACGGTCTTGGATCTCCATAGGTCACACCTCGAAGGTTGCATCATCATAAATATTGATCTCTCCCCAATCGATAATGTGTGAGTCATCATGAAGAAAATGATGGAGCCGTGATACATGGAAAACATCATGTATCCGACTCTTATGTGGGGGAAGTGCAACTCGATACGACACAACTCCAATATGAGCTATCACCTCAAAAGTCCCAACAAACGGGGGGATAAATCTTACTTCCACGACCAAACCTTCCCTGCCCACGACGGGGAGTCACCTTCAGAAGCACATGTTCCCCAACATTAAACTGCAAGGGTCTCCTACTTTGATCAGCATATGATTTCTGACGATATTGTGGTGTCTTCATCCTCTGACAAATCACTGGAACCGTATCTATTTTATTATTTACTAGTTCTGGTCCGAGAATTTCTGACTCTCCGACCCCAGTCCAGCACAAAGTAGAATGGAAAGGCCGGCCATACAAGGCTTCAAACAGCTCCATACTGATGGTGGAGTGAAAACTATTATTGTAGGCGAACTCCACCTTGTGTAAGTGCCTCATCTATGATCCTCCATAGCCAAGAAAACAAGAGCGCAACATGTTTATAAGAGTCTGGACGGTTTTCTCTGTCTTACCATCCGTTTGAGGATAAAAATAAGTGCTAAGGCATAGTTGAGAACTGAAAGCATGTTGGAGACCCCTCCACACCCTGGAGGTAAAACGAGTATCATGATCAGAAATTATCGTCATGGGGACTCCATGACGTCTCACCACCTCCTACAGATACTTACTCGACATAACATCCACTAAGCTCGACTCCCTGATCGCTATGAAGTGGGCCTCTTTTGTTAAACAATCCTCTACCACCCAAATAACATCATGTCCTCCTGACGATCGAGGTAAACCTATAAAAAAGACTATTGATATTTTCTCCCAGTTATACCGAGGAACCTCTAATGGATGGAGAAGACAACTAGGAAAATGATGCTTGGCCTTCCCCTTTTGACAGACTAAACATCGAGATACAAACTCTGCCACCGCACGCTTCGTCCCAGACAACCAAAACTGACTCCTCAAGGATCGGTACATCATTGTCACACCATGTTGTACTCCTAATTGTGAACTATGGAACTATTGGAGAACCGTCTCGCGCATCGTCAATGGAACAAAAATCCTTCCATGATACAACACTCGGTGTTGTTCATCCTCCGACCAACCATCAGGGGCTTCACCAAAAACAACTCGGTCTCTCCAAAACTCCACCTCTAGATCTCCCAACTGTGACTATTCCACCTTCATCATCAGGGATGCCTATAATGTCATTTAAAAAAGGCAACCTCTACCCCAACTTCCCCAAATCAATATGCAATGCTAACAGTTCTTCTATTACTCCCCAGGAAGCACCAGATTCACGCATAGCATCACTGCGTGACTTACGACATAGTGCATCAGCTACAACATTCCATTTTCCAGGTGTATGCGATATTTCGAAGTCGTATTCCTGCATGTACTCCATCAACTGACATTTTTGTGTGTTTTAGTCACACTGGGAGAAAACATACCACAAACTCTTATGATCTGTGAAAACCAAAAAGTGCTCACCAATGTGGTAATGTCTCCACAACATCATAGAAAACAACATGGCTTCCCAATCAAGAACATGGTTGTCATAGTTGCGTTCATGGAGACGCAACTGCTGAGACTCATAAAAAAAAACTGACCTCTGCTGCATGGGAACACATCCTAACCCCAGATGCAATTCATCACGGAAAACATCAAACTAAACTCCCTCATCTAGAAGACGAAGGGCTGGATCACTTACTAACTTCTCCATTAGATACTCAAAAGCTGTCTGACACTAATCAGTCCATATGATCGATTGATCCTTACTGGTAAAAGCTACCATAGGAGTCACAACTCGGGATAAATTGGCTACAAACCACATTTAGTGGCCTGCGAGACCAAGGAAACTTCACACCTCCAACACTATCTTGAGGGCTTCCCAAGACACCACTGCTTCTATCTTCGATTGATCCACAACTACTCTCTATTGGGACACAACATGACCCATGAAACGGACTTCTCGAGCCCAAAACTCACACATAGACCACTTCCCAAATAGATGAGGTTTACGAAGAAATCCCAAAATAGCATGTAGATGCTCTGCATTCTCCTCTTCAGATGTTGAGTACAAAAGGATTTCGTTGATGAAAAGTACCAAAAATATGTCCAAGAACTCATGGAACACAACATTCATTAATCCAATGAACATAACTAGAGCATTCGTCATGATGAATGGTATTACAATGAACTCATAATGCCCAGGATGACAATGGAAAGAAGTCTCCGGGATATCCTCATCATTTACATGCATCTGAAGATATCATGACCTTAAGTTGATATTTGAGAACCAACTTGCATCCTTCAGTTGATCGAATAATTCAACAATCCATGTAAGTGGATAGCGATTCTTTATTGTCACATTTTTAATCGATGATAACCGACACACAACCACAAAATCAAGTCATCCTTCTTCATGAACAAAACTGGTGCACCCCATAGTGACACACTTGGCCAAAAAAAACCACACTCTAATAGACCATCAAGTTGTATACGTAGCTCTCATTACTCAGAAAGGGCCATCATATATGGAGACATAGATATAGTAGATGCTCTTAGTTGTAGCTTGATCCCAAACTCAATCTCTCATCGAGGGGGTAAGGCTACATCTTCTTCTAGAAAAACATCATGGTACTCCTCTACGACCCTAAGAAACACCAAATGTCGAACCTCTGAAGAAATCATCATCATCTCAGCCTCCATGGTTGATAAGGATGGAACTCGCCTGTGACCTATCCGAGGATCTCGCTGACCAACAAACACCACTTTCTCTCCATCTTCACCAATGAATATGAACTTCTTCCGGGTGAAATACATGATATCCTGGACCAAATAAAACCAATCCATGTTGAGGATGACATCATGTGGTTGTATTCGTAATCATAGAAAATCTACCCAAGAGTCGTGTTTCCCCAACACTAGCTCACAATCTCTACATAATTAAAACAAGTCAACTCGACCTCCAACTAGCATATTCAACACCAAGGGCACTGGAAGCCTCTCTACCTCAGGTCCCAAAGCATGGACAATGGTAGGTGATATGATGGAGGGTGTCGCTTCGGAATCAAACAAGGCATACACACTGGCTGAAAACTAGAGAAGGGTACCTAGAATGACGTCTGGCTCATCTAGTGCTGGAAACTCTAGAGCATGAAGCTGACCACAACCTACTTCAACCAGTCTTCCATGACCGCATCTGAATTAGATCCCTCATTCTCTTGTAGACTCTAGCGCTGAAACTATCGATGTGTCTTCCTCCATGTGTCATCGTCGTCAACCTCTACCCTGTGGTGTTCTACTAGAACCACCTATTGGAAATTTTATGCGCAAACGTTACGAGAACGTCGACCTGGAGCCATACATGTAAAATAACAAATCGTTTGAGCTCCAAAACCAGGAATATGGAAGACTCAACATTAATTAATTTGTTGTTTTCTTTCATTCGTTTTTGGTTAACCTATACCAAGGTCTACCCATTCAAACACAGGAACAAAGAAGAATGATGAATGATCCTTTTCTAGGTCTCTACCCTGCAACCAATATCACCGAGTTTAGTAGACATTGTAAACATAAAGGTCTGTACATCAGATCGTAGGGGGACCTAAACTCCTGTGTCTCAGCCGGTCACTAGTGTTTACCTCATTTTCTAAACATGAATGACACTATTTCCCAACCAACCCATGAATCATCACCTGTCCCTAACTCCAAACTCCATCCTATACCTCAACCTCCCTCTGATACCACTCTGTAACGACTCCCTCCACATAGTGTATACCCCTCCTGGACCGGAAATGTGAGAAGGGAGATAATAACCCCCGAGTACTGCCTCCATTACTCCCCAGGATGGTGAATACCACCGTGGGTATAGGAAACACACAAATGGGAGGCATTACCCTATAAGAGAACACATATGTAAGAGAGAGATAAGATAGACCCCAATCAACTCCAACTCAGAACTAGAATAAAATAGAAACCCATGTACACATATGAAATGTCATGCTGGAAGGTAAAAACTGCAAGTACCCAAAAGAAAGTAAGACCGTACCAACCACACCCCATGAAAAACCCATTAAAATCATGGAGATTACATGATATAATATGGAAATGAGAAAAAAGAGAAGATGATCCCAGATGGAATGATGATAAAACATACCTTATATTAATGATTGACAGATACATCTGGGTTGCATCCAAATTATAGCAGAACCAAACTGAGGAGTAAATTTGATTGTCAAACTCTTGTGGGAAGGAATGAAAATTTCTATCATGTAATAGTCGAGAACAAAGATGAAGAGCAATGGAGGATGATATCTAGTTTATTTTGAAGATTTAATGAGGAGACAGTTTAAGATCCTCTTAATTATCCATTAAAAATGAATCTCATTAACCCATGAGGTTTGACCAAGTAAAAACATGCTGGCCTTAGGAATAATTATTATAATATTTATGGACTTTGAATAGGCCTTAAGAGACCTTAAAATAATGCTTTAAATGAATTTTTCCTAAAAGGAAACGTCAAAGGGACGAAACCGTAGGAAGCTGGAAACACTGTTCACCTACGGTTACTGTACACTAACCGATCTATGAAACCGATCTGTGAAACTGATATGTAAAATAGATCTGTGAATCTGATATGTGAAAGAGATCTGTGAAACAAATATGTGAAACCGATCTGTGAAACCGATCTGTGAAACCGATCTCTGAAACAAATCTATGAAACTGATCTGTGAGACCGATCTATGAGACAGATCTGTGACACAGATCTGTGACACCGATCTATGACACCGATCCGTGACACTGATCTGTGACACTGATATGTTTAACCGATCTATGAAACCGATATGTGAAACCGTTTTATGAAACCTATATGTGAGACCGATCTGTGAAACTAATACGTGGGACCGATCTGGGAAACCGATTTGTGACACCAATCTGTGAAAAAGATCTGTGAAACACTTTACACCTACTGTTACTATTTATAAAACTGGAAAAACTATTCATAGAACTAGAAATTTTGCAGTGTTGGGGATAAGTCACCTTGACCTCCCAGAACACCTCCAACACCACATTTTCACAAAGTAATGAACCGGAGAGGTCCAGGCCATTACAGGAATATATAAATAATATAGATTGTTTTATGATAAAACAATGGTTGGTGTTCTTTTGATATCTCACCAATGCATTGGGTAATGAAATAATGATAATTAGATGGGTGATCATAAGAGATTATAAGAATATTCTATGGTTTGGTATTCCAAATGTAACCAATCGGGTTACTAACTATATGGCGATTAATGATATGATAAGAGTGATGTATAATTTATGTAACATTCTACCTTTATAATTTATATTTCACATGGTTTTTTTATAAAAAACTTATGATTTCATGATGTAATCTTAATATTTTAATTTTTTTTTGCGTGAAATTTATAACTCTGTGAAATTGATTTCATGGTTTTTATGTATTCGTGAACTTATAGTTTCTTTCATTATTTTATGTCCCTTATGGAATATTTTGGACTCATTCCATCTTCTATGATTTTTTATAGGTATATGGATGGGTATTATTAATTATGAAGACAATATAAATATTACGAATATTTTTATCTAGAAAAATAATTCATGTTTTATTTTATGTATTTTTACATTGAAAAAATTTGGATATTATGTTTATAATATTATACTTTGTAATATAAGAGTTGTTATGTGATGTTAATATCATAATTCTCTAAAACTATAAACATTAAAAGATCATCATAGTGAAAGAAAGTAAATTCTTGACTAAAACTCAAGATTATG
Source organism: Viscum album (assembly GCA_963277665.1). Taxonomy (NCBI): domain Eukaryota; kingdom Viridiplantae; phylum Streptophyta; class Magnoliopsida; order Santalales; family Viscaceae; genus Viscum; species Viscum album. The sequence continues at coordinate 1,685,209,590 of OY728163.1, read as the reverse complement.
TAATGTTTAATGTTAGGGCCTTATAGTGATATGTATGTGAATTGTTGAATGTAGGGATTAATTAATCATGAAAATATATTAGTTTAATAATTATTGGTTTTTATATAAATTTCCATTAATATATCATAATTTTTTTATAAATGTATCAAATATAGTCCCCAAATTTTTTTCATTGTTAAGGGAAAAACTAACGTATTATTAAATCCCCATTATATGGTTTATCATATTCTTATTATCCAACTGTTATATGAATTAATGTGATTTTGGAAATGTACTTTCTATATCTATATAAAATCAATAATAGTCAAAAAAAATAGTGAACTCACATTTCATATTTTGAACCATCTTCGGATCATCAATTACTATGACGACGACAATAAGAAAACACCCAAAAACAAATTCTATTATAGGATTTAGGATTACTAGTCTAGTGGGATGTTTAATTCCTGTTATTGGAGAATAACGTAATACTAGGAATGACGATGACTACTAAAAATAATAATTTTCAATTTATTTGATAACACACTTCAAATTATACCATGAATCACATTTATGTCATAGATACCCCAAGATAGATTAATTTGTATTCTATAATTAAAATTACAAGGAAACAATTTAATAATTGGGAAATAATTTGAATCATCTAAAATTTTTAATATATTTCATTAAAAATATAATTTGTAAAATAAATATATCCAAATAAACCAAACTATTGTGGTCCATGTAATTTTTATTGTTATTAATATTTGGAGATAATATAACCAATAGTAAAAAAATTTTGTAATCAATTATAAATTTATAAAAATTATGATTACGACCCCGTAATTTTTTAAAACACTTATGTTTTAATATTAATACATTTTCAATATATATTGTGTCATTATATAAAATATTGATGTTTTAACTCAAGAAATTTAGTTTTATAGAAAAATGATATTGTAATTAATTATATCAAAATAATTATTATAATTGTTTTTATATTTTTCAAAATATATTTGAATATTGAAAATATAATTCTTTTTCTAATAAAATCATATTTATGAATTCAATTTTTTTTTAAAAAAACTAATAATTTATTTTTTAATGTAAAATAAATCACTTAAAATTGCATTTTTAAATTATAAATCCCATTATTATCATTTTACGATCAAATTTAATCCTTTATAATAAAAAAACTTAGTGATACTTTTATTTAAATAAATATTATTTTTGTTATCAATAGATTTATAGTTGTTTTAAATTCACATATAAATTATTTTTTACGGTAAGAATATATATATAATAAAAATCGAGGGAATTATTATGTTTAACATACAGGTAAACTTTGCGTTTAAAATACACTTTTTCTAAAAACATTTCATTAAATATTGCATGCACTAATGTTAAAATTAATTATTCATAAACATAAAAATAGTTTGGGTATAATTTATAGTATATTCTTAGTGATTTGGAAAAATTTATTTGAAAATGTATCATTGATATTTTAAGGAATAGAAATTTTATTATAATAATAAAAATTTAGATGTAAGTTGATGATTAATCTATTTATCTAAAATTATTATTTTATGAAATTTTTTTAATTATAATAAAATTATATAAGATAATAATTTATCAATACTGAATAATACTCGATGTAGATATATTAAGAAAAATTAATTTATTAATAAATTATAAATATGATTATGACACAAAATATTGGAATCATTTTTCTCTGCAAAAATATTTTTCTAAATATTATATTATTTAATTTTGAATATAATAATAATATTATGTTCAATTTAATTAGAATAAATTAAATATTTATTTATATTTCTCACACCCATTTTAATTAATATTAATAATAAATTATAAATTTCTATGGTTAAAACATGTTAACAATTTTAGAAAATATTATAATGAAATACAAATAATTATAAACAATAATAAATATGTTTGACACATTAAAAATATATTTTTGGAACATTTTTAACCTAATAACACAAAAAATTAAATTCATATAATCGTTGTTAGTCATTGTACATTTAATAGTGTAATGACATCATTGAAAAGTAATGATTATTCACAAAAGTTCATTTTTTATCCTTATAAAAGGGACTCACATCCCCAAGATCATAAAACACCAATGAATTATAATTTATTATTGAATAATTACCATTTTTTATAAGAAAATTACCTATTTATTTTTCATCTATTCTTTATTAGTTTTATTTAATCATCCATTTATTAGGATATTTGAATGAGAAAACTAAATCTCCCAACAATAATATTTCCATTCTCTTAGTTTTTTCTTCTTAATTATCAGATTGAGATATTATTATATAAACACCAATTGAGTGTAAATAAAATAATTAATAAATTGAATTATATAATATGAATTAAAAAAACATTATTATTTTTTCTCTCCTATAATTAATAATTAAAAAAAGTGTGTTGCAAGTGCATTTGTGTGGACTACTGTCTCTAGGAATCGATATATTCTATTTATTTTTACATCCTATCATAGATGGTATTAATTATGTAATTGATGAATAAATATGATATATATAATAAAAATATTATTAGGAAATTTAAAATTATATTATACGTTAAATAACTCTGAATCATTGAGATATAATATCTCTAGTCGTGCGTTGTGCAGACTACCGCCTCAATGATGTAACATGTCTATTATTTCACATATACTATTTAATGATTATTATAAAATCATTATAAATTAGTCTAATCATTAAATTTATCTAAATATTATTTTTATTATCATATAATAATGATACCATTTCAAAAATAAACCACTATTATTACCCTAATCATCAATTTATTATATTATGTTCATGTTTTGGTTGTTTTTACCAAATACATGAATAGTATTATTAAACTATAACACAAATGATAATGAATAGAAATAATAATTTAATTAAAATGTGGATAAAAAATTAAAAAAATTTACATGGTTCAATAATTGTTATATTATGATATTCATTTATTATTGAAATGTCATATTGAATCCCAAAAAATACCAAATTAAGCCGACATTATTTCCACATTCAGGAAACATAACTAAAAACATAATGAATCTAGATAATATCAATATATAATTAATTAACATTATCATCTCCATTTAATTATATTATATATAAATGTGGATCTCTCGGTGATTAATAAAAAACAATAATACCTATATTGAACTATTTCAGATGATCAAACTATAAACACCTAGTGTTGAAAAATACAAAACAATTAATCAATATATATGTAGATACTAATTATAAATTTATATTTTATATATTGTTATGTATGGATAAGGTTCTAAAATATTATATCCTTATATTTAGGTTTTTTATAGCATGTTATAGTGTATTTGGCTACAAAGATATAAAGTTATGGTTTTCTTTGTGTAATATTTCATTCCCTTGTGACATGTTTATTCTATAAAAAATGTTTTCATATAAATGTTGTAAATAATACACTGATATTATTAAAATTTTTGATATTCAATATTAAATTTAATTTTATACCTATAATGGGGGCTTCATTCCAAAGGTAAACATGTTTTAAGGTGTTTTCATGAATCAAATATTATATCCTTATAATAATAACTCATACATTGATACTATCATTAGAGATTGATATATTATAACAAAAGATGATTTTATATAATATTTTCACACATATTTATTCCATCTTTAGTATTCCATAATTTTTTAAAAAAAAATTTTAATGTTAATTATGATATCTTTTAAGAGATTTAACTCTATATCAATGAATGTAAATTCTACCAATATTAAACATTCCATATGGTAAAATAAAATTGTTTTTTAAAAAATTATTATTTTATACCACATTTTAAATTTTAAAATAATATTTTCATTATTCTATTAAGTATTTGGGGATTTGAAAATGTTGCTTTAAGATATTTAAATGATTTTTTTTCAACTATTGTATATTCATTCACTATACTTTTCATTTTAAATATATATATTTTTATTATGGTATTTTTATCAATTTTTTAATAATATTTTTTATGATTTCTATTCATCTACATAATGTTTTTTGAAATACATGAAAATTATTAAATTTTATAAATATATGTAGATTTTTTTAAAAACCCCTTTTTTTATTTCTCATCCATTTTCGAAGTATTATTATACAATGGGGTAATGATTTAAAAATAATTCCATATGTAACCATCATAATTAAATACTTTTGGGAGATTATGTTGAGGATTCAAATGGTAAATATTTTTTATTGTGATTATATTTTGAAATTTTATGAAATCACATTTTTTCATCATGGGTTATTTATGATAGTTCTAATGATTAAATTCCATGTTGAAATATTTTGATTGTATAATGATGGGTGTTTTCAATATTTTCCTCTTGTAAGATATGTTAATTTTATAACACGTGATCTATAAACTACATAGAATAGGATTTTTCACAAGCTATAGTGTATTTGAGAGGATTTATTAATAGAAGTTGTTTACATGGGAGGAATCACGTAAAGACAAAGGGTACACATGAGGATTCATGAAAGAAAAATATTATTACTAGAATGTTTTTTCCAAATTCCAATTGATCACTAGAGGATTATACCAATCCCATAATGATATACATGTGGTTATCAAAATCCTAAAATGTGGTGAATTTATCAATGGGTAGAATCTCCATATGGGTTCTATGCTTATGGTTTTTCTACAATATTATATTATATACTTATCCATGTGATTATTCTATTTAACTTTTATTTTTTGTTTTATTTTTAGTAACACATTTTTCCATGTTATATGTTTATTTATTTGACATTACATGTAATTATATCAATAATAATGTTGAAATACTACTGTTTCATGTTATTTTTAATATATAATTTCTCTCTTGAATTATGATCTAACCAAATATTCAATGTGGATTATTTTTTGTATATAGAGTATTTGATCTCAGTACATTCATAATATATCTTTTCCATATGTTATAGATAAATGTATAACTTATGTAAAATATATAAGTGAGTAAATAAGAGTTTTGTTGTGGAGAAATTAATTTTGATTAAGATGTTTATACAACTTTTGTCTAAGGCATTAACTGATTATTTTAGTTGGTTGTGATACTATATGTGAGATGTATTAATTATACAATTGAATCAATATATTATTATGTATGTTTATCTTGTGTCCACATAAGACATCATAATGGCATTACTGGTATGTACCTCCATCAATAAAAAGAAATTAGTTTTGATTTTTACAAAAAAACAATGTCCATGTATGAGTTTAACAATTGATTTGTTTTTGAATCTAAATAAAATGATTCCAAGAACCATAGGGATAGCCTTTTATTCAAATATAACTGATTTGAATGAACCTCATATTAGGTTTATTTAACGTCAAATGATAGGGAATTCCCAAAATATATGTTCTATTGCCAAGAGGGGCTGTATAAAACCGGAAAAACATATCTATCCTTAATGAGTATAATTTTCCAATAATGATTTTCATGATCAATATATTTTGTGTAGATAATTCAGAAACATGGATAGTTATTTTTAATCCAAATGATAACTTATTTTATATAGATTTTTCTAATGTTGTTATAAATAATAGATTAAAAAATCATCAAATGAGATGAGAACATAAAATTTATTTTTATCATTCAAAAATAAATTCTTTCTTTCATTTTCTAAGGAAGATCAAAGATGAAATTAAATATAATATATGAAATTGTGGGCGAGAATAAAAATGAAATTAAATAATTAGGTAGTGGTTTCATAATTCTATATATGTATCAAATCATGATGGTTTTTGGATTCCTAAAAATGAATGTATTTACTATATAATGGGATTTGAGGATCTCAATACAAGAATCATGTATAATAAACAATGTGTAAAGAAATTTTATAACTATTAAAGACTGTAGATTATTGGTTCATGAAATAACATGTATCAATGAAATATATAAGACATATATACATCTTATTTATTGATTGTGTCATGACAACATTCATTGTGTCATTCAACTATGCCAACAATGAAATGTGATAAACATTATCATGAAGATCCTTATCTTTAAGGGAAAATATAGTAAAATGTTGATGAATGGGAAGTGAATAGAGGAGAATCTATACCATTTGGGTGGAGAAGAATATATTGTCCTTATATTAGTTGAATAATATAATAGATCACAGTATAAATGTCTTGGTCATTTGTGCTAACTGTCCTTGGATTATATGGTGAATAATCATGTAGCTCAAATAACTAAAATAGATTATGTGATCATATAGATGAAAATATTATGAATTGATACAAGTTATTATATCTCCAAATATATTCAAGAATGTACATAAAAGTCCATGGGGAGTGTAATAATTATTCCATATTTATTTTCTTGAACATATATTCTTAATATGTATTTATGGGATGTGAAACTATTTTATGTTCATTATTGATTACAACATGATAAAATGGATATATTTTATCACATTCATTTGTAAGTTCTATATTCTCATAATGAAGTACTTATGAGTAAATAGTATAATAATAGTAAAAAATAATATTGTTTCATACAAAAAATGGAATGTTGTTTACCAATATCTTGTTGGAACATTAACTATCAATATATGTGAAAAGGAACCAAGTCTCATTAGTGGAAACTCCTCATAAAATTGGTTCTGTTGAAGGGGGAAATATTACCATAAAATATGTGTATATAATAAGTTTTAATGAGAAATAACTACTAAATTATTTTAGGTGAGTTGTTGGTTTTACGTTGATCTGTATTTCAATCAGATCCTTGTTTTGTTATAGGGAAAGATTACAGTATATGAGTTGTGGAATGAGATTATGCTAACATATAATAACAGTAAATTATTTATAAATAAGGAAAAACATTGTGATTTTTAATCATGTAGTTATAAGGTTTTATTTCATGGATACAAGGGGTAAAAAATAATAAAAATTCATCATTAATTTTCATGGAATGGTTGTACAGTGAAATGATGTTTTTTTGTGATGAATAATCCAAATATTAAAAAAATAGATCATGAGTATCCAAAGTATTATGATGAGGTGATGAATATCTCAACATCATTGAAAGAGATGAAGTAATAAATAGAATTAAATTATGATTGCGGGTTTGATGATGTTATCCATATATAACCTAAATTCCATATAGCCATGTTGAAATTGGAAAAAAAATACATGGTGATAAGTCAACCCTAGTAAAAATTAGTATAATGACGTCTCTACATCAATAATAACTCTTTTCAAAAGTAGACCAGATATTATTCAAGGATGTTTCTATATAACGGTATTTCTTTCTTGTAATTAATGGAGAGAATTACCCAATTAAAAAATTCAAACATGTTAAATTGTTTCATGTAGGAATTATAATAATGTGCTCCGGACCAAATTGGTCTTATAGAACAAGATAAATGAATATGTTTTGGTAATTTTAATGAAATAATGACTGGTGTGCATGAGATACTCCTAGATATAATGAATCTATGTAGATGATCCATTATAACCATTACAAGGAGAATGATAATTATTCTATCATCAAATATAATTGTGAAATATTGTTCATTGTTTTATTGATTGATGAAAAATATAATTTTTTTTATTGTGTTTTATACTAATAGTTATACATAATATAACCTGAATTTTTTCTTTTCCATTAATATTAGAATTAATTTATTAATTAATGATTTATATTCATTTAATCGGAAACTAGAATGTTGGTATAATATTTCCAACAATATTTAATGAATCTCATATTCCATCACAGTGGAATTTATTCAAATATCTATATCAATAAAAAGAGTAATCAAAGTATCATGTTGTTGGTGTATATTTATGATATAATATTTGGTGGGTCATATGGATAATTGTTAAAAATGATTAAAAAATTCATGAAATGAATGTTATAAATGAAAGTCACTTGTGACCTGGTTGGTTTTCATGGTTTATAATAAAATTAAAGACAGTATGGATTGATAATTTCATAATTCAAATATTCCATGGAGGTTTATTATTTTTTTGGAATGGTGTAGTATAATGAAGTGGAAACTAGGATTTATAACCATGTGACACTATCCTAGTATGATGATTGAAAGGAATTCAATATCAAAGTATATAAAAAAATTATTGGAATCATGTTTTACATAACAACAACATGACTTGATATTTTTTTAATCATAGGAGGGGGGATGGTATGAATGTTAGACTATATAAATAAAATTAATTACATTGAAAATAATACATTCGTATATTATGGGAATAATGTATTTTAGTTTTTAGTAAAATGATAAATCTTTGCAAGAGTAATTTGATGGAATAATAATTTTGATGTAATATAGTCCTCTTATTTTACGTTTTTATGATTCAAAAAAACATTATTATTTTTTGAATATAAGTTCTAATTATTTTATATAGTTTTTATTATATTCTTTAGTATTTTAAGGTTAATTTTATTATATATAACATCTGGGGTTTTTTATGAAATCTGTTGATATTAAAGAAATTCAACTACATTTCCTTTTTTAATTTGTGGTAGAAATAGATCAGTAAATCACCTATGTCATGTAATAATAAAAATGAATATTATTACAAATACAAGAAATCATATGTGATTAATCTCTTAAATGAACAATTAACGACATAAAATTATTAAATATTGAAATTAGATTAATGAATTGAATGCTTTAGAAAAAGTTAGTTGTGTTGATTAAAACTGCAACATTAGTTTCAACAATGTTAGTAAATAGAATATATTATACAATTGGTAATCCTGATGAAAAATCCCCAAGGTGTATTCAAATATTCAAATCATCTATTCTAATTCAAATCAAAAATCATTTTATATATTAAATTCCAAAAATTGGGAACATAATGTTGCAATATAGTTTATATTATTATTAATGAACAAAAGAAATCACTTTACTATTTCACTAAGATCATTAAAATATTCAAATAAATATATACTATAATATCAATAATAATAATATCCATCTACCATGGTTCAGTTCACTGATGAATATATCTTATTTTTCTCTATGTTTTTAATGTATTACATGTAATGTAATGTGTCATTTGTCCAATATTCTACAAATGAGGAGGTGTGTTTTTAAATAATATGTATTATCTGAATTTCAAAAAGTGTTTCTTGAATCATATATTAATAAGTGTTAAAAAATAAATTAACCAATGTGAACTAGAATATACAGGTCATTATTTCTCAAAACTCTATGAGAAACGATGCTAAATTTTTCAGGAAAATATTGAGAAACAATCCTCATTATCATTAATTGATATTATTAAAATTCATTCTATTTTTAGAATACTCCACAAATTATTCTTATTATTTGTACAATTTACCTTGTATATCATTAAATTTAAATCAAATATATCTTAAAATTGTGTGGTAAAATATATAAAACATTATTTTTACCATCTTACTTTCGTAAAAGTTCCCAATAAATGAACCTTTGAAGAATATTGTATGTAATTCCTTTTTTTAGCCTGGTATAAAGCTATTATTCTTGTTGAGGGTGTTGAATTCATTCATATAGTCTTGTATTCCCTTAAAACGGAATGGTCCAGTTAAAATAAACATAGTCATAGAGAAGTGCGGTGGTAGAGTGGAGTAGGGAACTTCTATTCCATAAAACCTATACATTCCCCCATATCTATATGAAAATTAATTTTATTATTTATCAAATGTGATTTATAAAGAAACAAATCATAACTCAGTCATAATATAAAGAAGATGATTTTTTAATTGAATTTTTTTAATGAAATCAATTCACCCCTCTTATGTAATTATACGGTTACTCTCTTACTACATCTGTTATAATATTTAATTATTTTTTATCACTTAGTAGTAATGGATAAAATATAATGACATCTTCAATAACAGCCACTACTACTCACAACATAGAAGGGGTATATATAGTCCAATAAAACAATTTAAAATGTTCAAATAGTGGTCTAGGGAAGGATATGATGATCATATATAAAAAAAATTATATTGAAGGTTTATTTGGATTCTATAAGCCTTATAAAAATATATAGTCTAAATAGAAACATGATATATTGAATTTGAGGCACGAGGTGTTCTTATTCTAATTTTTTATATGCTATAATATATATATTATACCTTTATGATCACAAAAAAGTTTATCAATGTCAAACTACCCTTAAAATGTGGAATACATTTCATTTTCTATGGATAGAACATATAACAGGGAAGATCCCTGATAAAATACTAAGAAAATAATTTTTGAAACTATTAGAATGATGAATGGTGAAATTATAACACTTTTAATAACAATAATCCAAAAAATTTAAAAATAATATTTTTTAGGGGAATAGATCAATAATTGCGTTCATGATCTAAAAGTAATTATAATATTTCCACCAATATGGAGTGGTATTTTGACATCTATCATAAAATAAATAATGTTAAAAATGATCAATATAAAAGACATTATTTGATATCTAATGATTAATGAATTATATATATTGATGATATCATTGGAGAACACATGTAAGTTACTAAAGATAACAATTAATTAAATTTATCAACTTCAATGTGTAACTAGATGTGTAATGAAGTTTAGATTTCTGAGTCAGAACATAAAAATTCATCAAGTCGTTTTTATTTCAACTATGATTTTTATAAGTATTCTATAAAATTTAACATTTTCTATAAATTTAAAGTGTGTTTACGAAAAAATTCATGAAGTATAAGAGGATAAATGGAAATTATAAAGATATTAGATGTTATAAATTCAATAATCTTGGAAACAAAATACCAATAGTCCCCCACTTGAAGATAAAATGAAAAATAGAAATGGAATACTTTAAGAAAGATGGTTACCCGATGAAAGATAATGAATCAACGGAGGAATCATGGAGTGCATAAGTGGATTATAGTGTATTTTTATATTCATAACCATAATATAAGAATTATAATAAGAAACATAAATTGTGTTTTATGGATGTTTCTGATGAGGTAAATTCATATTATTTTTCTAATCATGAAACTAAAAAAAATAAAAAATTATCATTTTGGGGAAATGAGCGAATATTTATTCACATTAATATATAAATATTAATATCAAATTAATAAACATAAAACATATTAAATAATCCAATAATGTGGTTATGAATATAATAAATAAATAAATAAATTCAACATTTATGAAACCAAACTGGAAAACCAGGTTTCATTTTGTATTGAAAATCGGAAAATAGTTGAAAAATAACAAAAAATAATTTGAAAAAATTAATGACACTTAAATATTGGTAATAAAAGATATTTATTATTTAAATATTATTATTAATAATAATAAATTTTAATAAATTTTATTTTTAATTGGATGTCCTTGTGAAGACCCAATGTATTGAAATAAATTTTTTTACCTTGTTCAAAAAATAAAAATCATTCGAGAATGAAATATATTCATTTTATTGATCTTAGAAACTACTAAAATGACTACTATTTTAGAATCCCACAACTTTATAGAGTTGAAAATATATTTTTCATTTAATTTCCCTCATTGATTTGATCTAAATATCATGTACAACACTAGCTTATTTGATTTCCAAAATAATGAGTTTCTATCCTTTTAAGACCAATGAAAATATGTGTACGAAAACTATTTCATGGTTAATTTTTATTTATAGAAAAAATGTGCATGATAAATAATTAAAATGGTAAATTGATTCTGGTTTCATAATACATTTGAGTGGTTATTATTTTATATTATACACCTTATAAAAGATTTATCAAGGTCATTAAACATTTAGTGAAAAAACTATATTAAAAGTTATGAGAGTTGGATCTATTAGAAATATGAACTGATCAATTATAAAGATGTTCTCTATATGGAAATATTAAATAATATTTTCTTAGTTATTGATCAAAATTGTCTTGATGTTTATTTTATTTATTTTTCCAATAATACTGGTTATGTTTTCAAATAAATAATTCATAAATATTAAGAAACAAAAATATTCAATTTTTATACTCTATATCTTAATTCATTGAATATTAAAGATGTATCCTACGTAGATAATGATAATATTTATTAATACTTATGTTAAAGAATATTTTGAAATTTTAAAATTTATTCCTAGATAAAAATATCCAATAGTAATTTAGTTTCACATTTACCAAAACTCAAATTGAATAATAATAATCCCTATGAAGAATTTCAAATGGGAATGGAACACAAGTAACATTTTAGACCAGTTATAGAGGTTTACAAATATAGACCCTGTAACAAATTCATATGTATTTAATGGAAATATATATTATATGTCTAAGAGAATTTTTTTATGTTTTAGCTATGATTATTATATATTTTTTTGGCTATTTATTTTTTGTTAATATTTATGTTTTATTTTTTTCACATGTTTCTAAGAAATTATTTACAAAATTAAAGAATCAAATATTATTAAATTAAGATGTATCTATATAGGATTATTTAAAAACTATGTGTTTAATTCATATGTTTCAAAACATTGCATAATTAATAAATTTTCTACCCACTGGATAACTTAATGTTATGGTTTTAATGAACTAATTTCTAAGATAATGGAATAATTTTCTAGAACTATATTATGTTAATATATCTTGACTAATAATTTTTAGGATAATGCAATGAATTGAACATTTTCTGAAATATACAGATTTATATTTATATATATATATATATTAAATAGAAACACAAATGTGGAATGAAAAAATAGAAAATTAAATATTTTATACATTTATGGTTTTGGATGAAATGATTATTTTCTAAACACCAAGGATAATCATGGTATGTATGATACAAAATTTCAATGAAGGAATCTTCTATGGATATTATTCAACTTCAACAAAATATATAATTTTAAATAAAGGATAAAATTTGTTCATGAATAAAATGATTTTAAATTTTATACAATTTACCCCTTCTTTAAAAAAAATTAAATTCATTAACTAATTTATTGTTTGGAATACAAAAGATCAAATACATGTTTTTAGGAAAACAATAATGAAGAGTTGGAACATGAGTTTCTATAACCAAATCCTGAAAGTAGGGATGATAGTGAACTTGAATATGTGCTATTTCAAAATCCTACAACCATTAATAGAGTTACACTAGACACTATTCATGGAATTATAAAATAATTAATTAGAATTATAAGGTGTGTATGAAAACTTTATGAGGTTTTTTTATTTTTTATCTAAATTATAACCTATGTCTATTAAAGAAGCCTTAGATGAATATTGGTTAGTATTATATAAATTGAAATATCCTTACAACATTACATAATCAGGGGTTTCAATTAATAACATACATTATTTCACACTAAGGATCATTTCTAGTATATATATTTAGAGAATTAGGATATAAAACATACATAACATCCCATAATAATACATGATGGTCCTAGTAAATAATTATCCACTTTTTCCAAAATATAAATTATCTCAAAATAAATATAATTTCATTGAAAACTCATTATATGATTTTATTTTTCTTCCTTTCTTCACTTACACATCTATATAACTTATGAAAGTCACATAATAACATGGGATGAGAAAAAAAGGTTATTAATGGATATAATGGAAGAAATAATTAGACAAATGATAGCATTAATCAATATAAAACACATCACATATAAAAATATTAAGAATCATTGAAACATCACGTAGTAGACTTGGGATATATTTACAATATCACTCTTACAAACACCCTTACACATGGAATAACAATTCGGTCAACTTGCATCTCAGGTGTTCCCAATACATTATAAATTTATATTGGGCCCCACCCAACATCTCTTCATCATTAATGGTTTCAAACCATTATATCATTAGCTATAATGGGGATAAAACCATTATATATTGAGATATAATGATATATTCCAAAAATAATGTATATCTAATGAATATTTCCAGAATAAATCACTTGATAACTCATTTAATACCTTGAGCACAACACATTCACATATCAAAATATAAATTTTCATATAAATCAATTATAATATTTTAAAAATTTCCCCAAAATAATGAAATAATATTCATCAAAATTACTATATATTGATATAATGGAAACAAATTATTAATAAAACCACATGAATTCAGGTGAAACTGCTCAGACAATAAAAAATATAAATGTTTTTGAAAATCAATATATATGTTTTTAAAAGGATTATAAAAATAAGGCCCCTAAAAAATATAATATAATTGATTTGAGGCTTAATATACTAGAATAAATTTGTAAATACAATCTTATTAAAAATAATAAAACCTAATGTAGAAAAATTCATTGCATAAACAATATTAATAACATATAATGAAAGAATTCGAAGGTTAACAAGATGAATATAAATTCGGTTAAGAATTCCCTTATAAAATTTTCAAATAGTAAGTGGTGTACTTGGGAGAGATTGAGGATAAATAAAGGGGTCTCACTTATTTAATATATCATAAGTCCAGTATATGGGAGGTGTTAAAATAATACCCTATCATTAGGAACTAAAAATAAAAGAGTATAACATAAATTAGATTCTTGGATAACTGTGGGAAAGAGAGGATCCCTTACCTAGGGTTTAATTTCATTCAAAGATGTTTAAACATCAGGTATAAAGGTTAAAATAAAGTTATTAATATTTTAAAAATATATAATAATTTTTAAAACAACGTGTATGATCATTTTATAACATCATTCCTCCCATTAATTAATAATATTTTGAACATTCAATTGTTTCAGGTCCGTTCATCAATAATCATGAAATTGTTTCATTGTATATCTTTAACATTATCCAAATATGTTAATAAAAGATCATTATAATGGTAATAACATATACATTATAATCTTTTTGAACCATTAAATTAGTCTTACGACATTCTTTGAAGGATGTAATGGAAATTTTAAACACATCATCAATGTTGTTGGTAAATTGAAACATCACATATGGTGTTTTTATTTTGTTAAATATATAGAGAGGAGAATAAGTATATTGATGATTTTTTCCAAAAAAATTATAAAAATATAGCATTTATAGGATACATGATCATTTATATATCTTGGATATTGTTAGGTGAAGATAGTATAAAAAACAAAAAAGTTAAAATAAAATAAAAAATATTGATTAAGGATTGTTAGCTCTTGATCTCATCTCCATAAGATCCTCTTTATGGCCATTTTTATAGGAATTATAGTGAGACAAAAGTTTCTAGGATGTGGGGATGCTTCTAGAGAAGAGGGTTGTATAGAATTTATACAATTCAAAAATCATGAGAGGTGTGAGGGGATGAAGAGAGTAAGGGTTGTATTTGTAATGGAGGATAGAAGGTGTTTAATGTAAAGAAACGTTCCTATTTTTCCATAGATAGTGACTTATTAATTACATTGGAATGGTTAAAACAAATTCTTATGCTGATGGAATGTATAGTTTAGTAGATTCGGAAACATGATACATGCATATTTTCATCATTACAACATCAAATGAAAAACAATATATATGTTTTGTTCGGAACAACCACCACTATAAGATTTTATCAAAAAGTCAATAATAATATACATCTTAGTGACATCAGAAAAATGAAACATTAGAATTGGTGAGATCAGATGCTCAGTAAGGGTGAAATATAATGTGATAGATAACGTAAACATTAATTCTAGTGAATAATTTAAAACATGTTCCTTTAAAACCCATCCTGATTGTGATATAGAGGCAATATGATCTATGTAAATATTTCCAATATAAAACAGAATAATGGGTATCATACTAGTCAAATAACCTCATGATATTTAATTTATAACATCATAATGAGGGAAATTATTAAGATGGACATTCTAAACAAACTGTCAAGGCCTCAGCCTAAACTATATCTGAAAATTGTCAAGGCCACTGGAAAGTCTGTAGAGACCCAAATCGTGACGTACATATACATTACATTAATTTTGCGGAATATCTAATACATAACAAAAACAGACACCAAAGGACCATAATGGTTTAGTGTATTTGGAAACTCAGAACATAATCTTCTAATCTTGGTGAAAGATTTTCAACATCTCCCTTAAATATCTTCCCCTTTTCGTACCGAAAACCATTCGTTCAATCCTAGGGAAAAGAAAACATATAAAGGATGAGCTCAAATGCTTATTAAGTGTAAACATAGAGAACATAAAACAATCATTAAAGTTTTGAATGAAAAAAATTTGAACATAAATTCCAAACATCAAAATCTTGAGAAAAGAAATAAATCATGGAATTACATAAGACATATATAATAATGGAACATAAATCATGATAAAATAGAATGGGAAGAAAACATGTAATTATGGAAAACCATTAAGCACGTGATATAATTTCCATAGTAGCCAAAGCATTTCTGCCAAGAAAATCTTAGTGGACAAAGGTCCTTTCTGAATCGAGTTCACTCCTTGTTCCAATCCTGTATCAATGAACAAGATTATCTTACAATTATAGCCATGTCAATCTCATGAGATATAAATATTTACGCAATATATTTGAGGGAGATATATGTCCCACCCATCTCATAATGAAATCATTCTTACTTGTTCCACAACATTAACATAAATCATTCATCATTACTCAAAGAATAAAATGGGTTTCATAAACATCATCGCATCATAACATAATCCAGACAAAAAAAGGATATCATTTCATCATTAGAAAGATGATACCAAGTAAATCATAGAAAAATTATACTTGAAACATACACATATGAAATAATGCCATCTTTTATGGTAAATGCTTTTGATAATACACTTGAAATGAATTCTAGAGGTAAATATCCTTTCTTCTTCAAAATCATTTTCTTTTTAAAAAATGCCATGGAATTTTAAAAGAAAAAGATTTTTTTTGAAAATAGTCATGAAATAATTTAGAGTAGGATTCATGAATATAAGGTGTTATGAAACCATAAAAATCCATTCATGTTGTATAAGTTAAAAAAACATTCCTCTCATACTTTTTCCGAAAAAGTAAAAAATTACCACATTTGGTAAACAAAATAAAGATTCCATCCATAACACAAAGTAAAAGTCAAAGAGGTTAAACATGAATTTAAACATACATGGAATAATATTAAGAACATTATGAAAAACAATTTATAGACATGGAAGGAAAATATAACCCCAGGTAATTCTTACGTATAAGTAATCTCAGATAAAAATGAGATATGTAAAATTATCCCATACCTTAGGTCAGATATGCTTCGTACTTATCCGAACCTCCTGTATAATTATTTCAATATTTTAATTTACATATTATAGAATCATATTCATTTTTATGATATCATATAATGTTCACTTATGAATTTATATCACCCTATGTTTTGTAAGTTCTATGTTAAAGCAGCATTTTGGGTTAAATATTTTTATTTATCATACATGTTTGGACTTGTTATTCATGATATTATTATTACTTATATCTTTATTTACTTACTTCCCGAATGTAAATCACGATTTATTTATATCATGTATATACTTAGTATATATATAATAGATATATAAGTGAAGTTAAATACACCATTCATGGAGACGGAAGGTCGTACGTACAAATGAACATCGTTTTCCTTTCCATATTGTTTTGAATGGAACTCAGTTGATTGAATTTATATATAAATAATTAAATTAGATTTATCATGTCATATATTTCATTATTATTCATTTTATATACTTTATAAAAATTCATGAATGGTTAACATGGAAAATGAATCAAATCGCGTCGTGGAGATGATAATCCGTACGACTGCACGAGCGATGATATCATTCCCATAATTATTGAATTGAATTGAAGTGGATGATATAATATCAAAGAATATGTATGATGTTATAATAACTCTATAGAGTTATTATTTACACCATTATACCCTTCCAAGTAAGGTGGTGGTGGAAAAACAGATTACACCATGGCGTGGAGACTGTATTCCGTACGTACGCACGAACATTGATTTCATTTTCCATAGGACGGATAGAAGGTGAAATTAGGTTGTTTCATATTTAGAACAACATATCAATATATTAGTGATACTGATGTTATTAATTTATAATGAAACAAATAAAGAAGAATAAGTTGATGAAGAAAGAAAACATGATAGAATTGGTAGAAGATATTACATCTTCTTCGATGCACCTCTTTTAAACTTCTTCTTAGTGAATTAGAGATTGTATTTTTAGAAGACCAGAACCTATATGAGATAAATAAATAGGTTTAGAAGGGTAATTTTAAGGGGATTTTAGATCTTCAAGGCTCAAAAGGGTGTTATGAGAAGAGGGAATGGGTGACCTTTTTATAAGGGAGGAGAGGAACCATAAGAAAAACTTAAAATATTATTTTATAATAGAGTAATATTCGATTATTAATAGCTCCAAATTTATTTATTTCTTTTCTAAGGTGGGGATGGGTCTAAAGACTCTCAACCTATATGTTTTAGAAAATTTTAGGTTACTATTATAAAGTTATCATTTAGATTTAACACTAAGTTAAATAATTTAACTTTTAACGTGTCTTCTTGTTTTCTTACACTACATGGTTAATAAACTTACTATAAAAAGCCAAACGAACCCCAAGTGTTTAATTATTAATATATATAACCTTATCTATGTAATTTTTACAATCCATAGATTTTTAGGAATATAATAAGAATTAATAATCTAATCTTTGTTTTAAAAACTATTTTATGTCAATTTTGACACTATTTGGTAATTGATTTTTCTAAAAAAGTATAACATAATTATTAGTTCGAACAAAGTAAATTATATCAATAGTAACATGGTATATTGACCTAGAAAATTATTGGAATTCATAAAAAACATAAAATTACATTTATTTGGGTATTTATAATATCAATTATTTCATGCTTTTATTATTTAGGTAATTACTGCATCACCATTGTGTCAGAAATAAATTAAATTATATAATGTCTAAAAATTATAAATAAAATACAATTAGGTAGGAAATATTTTTTTTCTAATGAACATTTATAGTCCAATATATATTATGTATAAACCTATATTAAAAATGTTTTAGTTATTAATCATTGATTTTAACTATTTTAAATCTTCTTTAAATAAAATAATAATAAATGTCGTAATCTAATCCATGTAGACCTAAAGGGAAATATTTTATTCTTGAGGTTTATTTTGGTCGAATTACACTTATCCAAAATAATTGGGACATGTGTTATGGTAATAATAATATCATTTTTACCCTTAATTACATTATTTACTTTTAACCGTGGAAAATAAAAGAAAAAATTTATTATTCACAAAAAAATATTATTATCTTATTGAACCACATTTTACTCCTTGATATTAACAGTGTCTCTTGGATTTTTGAAATTCCACTCACAGAAATGGTAATATTATGTTTTCTGTAAATTTTCAAATTCTCCTAGGAGGTGGGTAAAAGACGTTGAAAAGTTCAATAAAATTTTTATATATCTAAAATTATTATTAAATGACTCCAATTAATTAAATTGAACATAGATAGGTATTATGCATAAATTTTGACCTAAAATAAATTTAAATAAAATAATTATTTATTTAAATAAAAATTCGGTTTTTAAATAGTAACCCAGTGTTTTAACTATTTATCAAAATTGAATGTTTTTTGAAAAATACAAAAAATTCACAATAGGATAATTTCGATATTCCAAATCAAAAAATGAAGTCCATTTTGAAAATTAAAATTTCAAAAAGCGGGTAATACTACTTATAATGGCTAGTTTATATAATATTATAATAACATATCATTGTTTAGTGAAACTCAGTATTGCATACAACACAAGATATCGTGGAAGGTCGTGATTATGTGTAAAGAAATCCAAGTCAGGGTTGCGTGTAGTGCAAGATTCCTTTTTTGTTGTGTATAATAGAATCCAACCGTATTTCACTTATATAATAAATATATATATATATATACACACACACTAAATGTTGCGTAGAATAACTTCTATCAAACGTACTTGAAATTTTGTGTAACACGAGCCAAGAATAGTGTTGCGTATACGGTGTTTCATATAGAACAATATAATTTTGTTGTCACTTACAACACAAGACATCAATGAAATTAAAATGAATAATTCTCATAAAATCCTGGGCTGTTACATTCTACCCCCCTTAAAATGAATTTCAGCCTCGAAATTCGTCAGGGTTATAAATGGTTTACTACTCGAAAGTATCTTTAATAGAAACCCACACCATAAAAAGGAATACCGAAACTTATCTTTAAAAACTAATGAATGAAACCAAACGGTTACCCAAATTAACTAATCACTGGATTTCTACATAGGAGAACATAAGTGAAAATATGGATATTGGAGAGAAATATAACTGTCATGTTCTGATAGAGAGTGGTAGATAAAATGGCTATGAAAAATCCAATAATCACAAAGACATAAATTTGTGATGATCTAAGGTACCATATGATTCATCAGATTTAATGGCACTAGGAAAACATTTTTGGTTTTCAATATCATTTCCCCAAAGTTGATGATTTTGAATTAGAAGAAATACTTACTTTAATTTGGTATAATCTCACATTTGATCGTCCCATAAACAATTCCCACTTTATCTCTTAATGAAATGAAGTTGAATTTGTCATTCTTGAAGTGTTATCAGATCATGCGATAAAATGATAGGTCATTCCCTTTGTTTTTATCGCAAAAAGTTTAGCACAATTTATTAAATATACATAAGTCCATCTATCATGATATTAATCATATATGGTTGCTAAAATGAAATTATACTTCATCTGTCATAGATCATAATAATACAAAACTATTTTCTAATAACAAGGTACTTCATGTAGGCCAGTGGAATGCGATAAAGGCATGTCGTACATCAGTTGTGGGTTCGATTCTCACAGCCTTGTCCGACGTGACGGGTTGTCACCCGTCCTACAAGTTGTCCTTTTTCTAAAACAACATTATTATAACATTCCATTAATAATATAAAAAAAAGATCTTTCCTTAAACAGTACTGACTTATGTCCAACATAATCCATTCCAATCTTTAGGCTTATCCAAAATACATTTGTCCAAGCTTATAGTATTAAGAAAACAATTACTAGAAATGTCATTTATCAAGTATGTGAATACCATCATTTATCTCCCATATATCATACTATATATCTATTTGGCCAAATTAAAATCATGTGAATACGTTAATCATGTATTATCTTGAAAAATGATTACCCATTGACCCTTACTGAAAACATGAATGTTGTAAAAAATTAACACTTTCCACATTCCAAAATCAAAAAAATTCTATATACTCAATCCATGATATAACTTTGTCCTTATATCAGTCATGAGATCATTTCATTTAATTCATTATTGCATCATTACACGCATATCATCTTCATTCCAAAAATATTTCAATTACTTTTTGGGGTTACCGGTACCATATAATTATTGAAAACCAAAACATAGATATTTAAAAATTCCCCGATGCCATAAATGATATTCCATGATACTATTTTGAAATCCCATTACATAAACACTTAATCATTACACAACATCATTGTCATACTCAACATCAAAAATAGTTATCACATGTGACTTCCCTTTATCCATTTCCGAAAGAGGTTTCTCACGTTGATCATCATTAACCCTTAGATTAGATCATTGGTTACCATAATGCCCCATTTCCTTGCACTTGAAGCATTGAAGTGTTGGTGGTTCATTCTCTGTAGTCTTTTCTTTAATCACATCATTAGAAACCATTTTTCCATTACTTCGACACTCATCTGCACGTTGACCTTCTTTTCAACCCTTAAAACATTTTCTAGTCCCTTTACGATAATCTCCACCATGATTCTTTCTCCACTTTGATCATAAAGAAACACTCATCTTCTTTTCAGAATTATTCTAATATTTCTCCTTGAACTCCATCTTTTGTTTCTTGTCAAAACCGTGAGATGGATATGTTACACCAACTTCCATTTCTACCTTGATAGCACAACACACAGTTTATTCATATCTACTGAAGTATCTTATAGCTAATTCCCTTCGAAGACATGGTTTTATGCCACTGAAGAATCGATCAAATTTACATTCAGTTTGGATGATAAATCCAGATTCATACCTTGCAAGCCTTGTAAAATTCGCTTCATATATACCAACATATTCTTCATCATTTTTCTTACACTCAAGGAAATCATTTTCCATCGTTGTTCGAAGAATATGAGGGATGTACTTATTGAAAAATATCTTCTTGAACTCATCTTATTCCATGTATTCAATTTCATCTCGGGGCCTTGTATTCTTAATTAGAATCCACCATTTATCTGCTTCACCTTCTAAATGGTAAATAGCCAGAATGAATTTTTCATGTTCCAAAAATCAAAGTATGGAAAATATCTTTTCAATGGTACAAATCCATTGTTCAGAAACAATTGGATCAGAAGACCCACTGAATGAAGGTGGGCGTTGCCTCATGAAGGACTCAATAGAATATTGTTCCCTTCTCTGCTCATTTGGATGTCCAGAATGATTCATAGCTTGTGTAAGTATAACAATAATATTTTTCACTCCATCTCCCATAACATTGGTTTGTTCAGGAGGACAATCATTGCATTTTCCATTACATTGATCAACACGGTTCCTTCAGGTTCCATCCATCGTCAAAAACCAAAATGAATTGGGTGAGAGGAAAAAATCATTCTAGGGAAAAGAACATGATAAAGGGGGAGTACATTCAATATATAACATCTCACGGTTAATTCAATGATTGTTACAGTAATTCAAGTACTATAAATTATACTTATACTTATCCTTAGGGACATCCATATAAATTCCTCAGAAATATCTCTAGGGATCTCACTAAATTTTTCCCATCCTAGTTTTCAATGGTTAACTAAACCTTTCCTATGATACCAACTGTAGAGACCCAAATCTTGACGTACATATACATTACATTACTTTTTCAAAAAATGCAATACATAACAAAAATAGACACCAAAGGATAGTAATTGTTTAGTGCCTTTTGAAACTCGAAACATAATTCTCTAATCGTTGTGAAAGATCTTCACCATCTCCCATAAAGATCTTACCCTTTTCTTACCTAAAACCTTTCTTTAAATACTGGGGAAATGAAAAAATATAATAGGTGAGATCAAATTCCTAGTAAGGGTAAACATAGAGAACAAAAAACAATCTATAGACATTTTAATGAACAAAACTTGAACATAAAATCTAAACATCAAAATCTGGAGCAAAGACCTAAATGATGGAAGTACATAAGGAATATATCATAATGTAACATCAGCCACGATAAAATAACATCGGAAGAAAACATGGAATGGTGTGAAACCATTATGCACATGATATTATTTCCATAGTATCCAAGGCATTTCTACTGAGACAATGTTACTAGACAAAGTCCATTTCTGAATCGAGTTCACTCCTCGTTCCTGTCCTGTATCACTAAACTGGATTATATTACCATTCGAGCAATGTCGATCTCATGAGATATAAATCATTCTAAAATGAATTGGAGGGAGATATTGGTCCCACCCATATCATAATTTAGTCATTCTTACTTTTTACACAACATGAACATAAATCATTCATCATTACCCAATGTATAAAATGGGTTTCATAAACATCATCCCATAATAACATAATCCATAAAAAAGGATATCATTTAATCATCAGAAAATTGAAACCATGTAAGTCATAGAGAAATTATACTTGAAACATACACATATGAAATAATTCCATCTTTTATGGAAAATTGTTTTGATAAAACACTTGAAATGAATTCTTGAAGAAAATATCCTTTCTTCTTCAAAATCATTTTCTTTTTACAAAATGACAGGCAATTTTAAAAGAAAAGGATTTTGTTGAAAATAGTCATGAAATCATGTAGAGTAAGATTAATGAAAATATGGTGTTATGAAATGATAAAAATCCATTCATGCTGTATAAGTTAAAAAAACATAATTCTCGTACTTTTGCAGGAAAAATAAAAAACTACAACATATGGTAATCAAAAGAATGATTCCATCCATAACACAAAGTAAAGGTCAAAGAAGGGAAAACATGAAATTAAAAATACATTTCATAATATTAAACACTTTATGAAAAACATTTTATTGACAAGGATGAATAATATAACCATAGTTAATTCTTATGTATAAGCAATCTCAGAAAAAATGAGATTTGAGAAATTATCCCTTAACGTAGGTCTGATATGCTATATATGTATCTGAACCACCAGTATACTAATTTAAATATTCTCATTGACTTATTCAAGAATAATATTCACTGTTATGATATCATATATGGTTCACTTATGAATTTATATTACCCATTCTTTTGTATCTTCCATGTTAAAGTATTGTTTTGGGTAAAATCGTTTTATTTATCATAGGTGTTTTGACTTTGTGTTATTAGTATTATTATTACTTAAATCGTGATTTACTTAATTCCAAAAAGTAAATCATGATTTATATATATCACATATATATTCAGTATATATATATATAATATATATATATATAAGTGAAATTAAATACACTGTTCATGGAGACGGTAGGCCGTACGTACGCATGAATATTATTTTCCTTTCCTTATTGACTTGAATGGAAGTAAGTTGATTTAATATATATATATAAATAAATATAGTAGAATTATGATGTCAAATATTTCATTAATATTCATTATATATACTTTATAATAATTATTGAATTGATAGCATGGAGAATGATTCTCATTGCATCATGGAGACAGTAATCTGTACGTACGCACGATCGATGATATCATTCCCATAATTATTGAATTTAATATTAGTGGATGATATAATATCACAAAATAAGTATGATGTTAAAATAACTATATATATTTATTCTTTACACCATTATAACCATCCATGTAAGGTGGTGGTGGAAAAACAGATTGCACCACGGCGTGGTGACAGTATTCTGTACGTACGCACGCGTGGTGATTTCATTTTTTGTATGATGGATAGAAGGTGAAATGAGGTTGTTTCATATTTATAATAACATATAAGTAAATTATTGATACTTAATTTATTACTTTATAATGATACAACTAAAGAAGAACAAGTTTATGAATAATGAAAACTTGAAAGAATCGGTAGAAAAGATTACCTCTTCTTCAACGCACTTCTTTAAAACATCTTCTTAGGGAACTAGAGTTTGTTTTTTAGAATAAAAGATCCTCTATGACATAACTAGAATGTTTGATAAGTGGATTTTTCAAGGGTTTTCCGAGATTCAAGGAGGAAAAGGGTGTGAAGAGAAGAGGGAAGGGGTGCCCTTTTTATAAGGGAGGAGAGGGGCACCTTAAGAAAAACAAAAAATATTATTTTATAATAAAGTCATATTCCATTTTTAATAGCTCAAAAATAATTTATTTAAAATATAAGGTGTGGATGGATCTATATCCTCTCAACCAATAGGTTTTAGAAAATATTAGGGTACTATTTTAACCTTATGATTTAATTTAACACTAAGTTAAATAATTTAACTTTTATCGTGTCTTCTTGTTTTCTTACACAACATTGTTAATAAACATACTATAACAAGGAAAAAAACTCAAAATGGTTCATTATTAATATATATAACATTATGTACATAATTTTTCCGAACCTTGGATTATTAGGAATATAATAACATTTAATAATATAATATTTGTTTCAAAAACAATTTTATTACAATTTTGACACTATTTTGTAATTGATTTTTTTGAAAATACTAACATATTTTTTTGTTCACAAATGGTTAATTAAATAAATTTTACATGTCATATTAACCTATAAAATTAGATTAATTCACAAAAATTCTCATATAACATTTATTTGGGTATTTATAATATCAATTATTTTAATATTTCATTATTTAGGTAATTACTGCATCACCAATGTGTAATAAATAAATTAAATTATTTAATGTCTAAAAATTATAAATAAAATACCATTAGGTAGTAAATTTCTTTAAATTTATAATGAATATTTATAGTCGGATTTATCTTATGTATAACCCTATATTAAAAATGTTTTAGTTATTAAACATTGATTTTAACTATTTTAACTCTTCTTTAAATAAAATAATAATAAATGTCCTAATCTAATCCAGGTGGACCTAAAGGGAAATATTTTATTCCTAAGGTTGCTTTAGGTTGAATTACACTTATCCAATAGAATTAGGATATGTTTTAGGGTAATAATAATATCATTTTTACCCATAATTGACCTATTTACTTTTAACCGTGGTAAATAAAAATAAAAAGTTACTATTCCCCAAAAATTATTTTTGTCTTATTGAACCATATTTTACTCCTTGATATTATCCTAGTCTTTCTGATTTTTGAAATTCTACTCACCGAATTGATAAAATTATGTTCTATGTAAATTGTCAAATTCTCTATAAGGTGGGTAAAAGACGGTAAAAAGTTCAGTAAAATTTTTATATATCTAAAATTTTTATAAAATTACTCCAATTAATTACATTGAACATATATAGGTTTTATTTATCAATTTTGACCGAAAATAAATTTAAATAAAATAAATAATTATTTAAATAAAAAGTCTGTTTTTCAATAGTAACCCAGTGTTTTCACTATTAATCAAAAATTAAAAGTTTTAATAAAAATACCAAAAAATTACCATAGGCTAATTTCTATATTCCGAATCCAAAAATGAAGTCCATTTTGAAAAATAAAATTTCAAAAAGTGGGTATTACTATTCATAACGGCTATTATATATAATATTTTAATAACATATCATTGTTTAGGGAAAGTTAATATTGCGTACAACACACGCTATCATGGAAGGTCGTGATTGTGTGTAAAGGAAGTCATGTAAGGGTTGCGTGTAGTGAAAGATTACATTGTTGTTGTGTATAATAGAATCCAACTGTATTTCATTTATACATTGACTATATATATATATATTAACTCAATGATTCTTAGAATAACATCTATCAAACAAACATTAAATTTTGTGTAACACGAGCCGATAATTGTGTTGAGTATACGGTGTTGCATATAGAACAAGATAATTTTGGTTTCACGTACAACAAAAGTCATCAATGAAATTAAAAAGAATAATTCTCATAAAATATTGGGTTTTTACCAAGTCCATATCTATTTTTATCATGCGACCTACCGATGGATTGAGGGGATATTGAGTGACCCACTCAGAACATAATAAGTCTAATGAATTCCTTATAATAATGGGGGTAATCACTTACAACAGATATATTAATATTAAAATTAAAATATGAAATTTAACTAGCTTCCCCAATTCATTAAAAATAAACATTAACCATTCAATGTAATGTGGTAAATGGTTTCATGGTAGAACATCAACATTTAAAATAAGTAATTAACATTAGAAAAAATATTTATGATGATATTAAAAAATATTTGTCCGCATAATACATAAGAATCGATAGGATTGTTGAAACCAATGAAAATACTCCTGTAAAATCATTGAGTAATTCGTGAGATATATACATTATTACATAGAAGAGAAGTGTTTTTTGGAAAACATAGTTTTATATTACTCGAAGATAAAAAATATAATTATTTTTTAATAAAATTAATGATTATAGAAAAATATGGGTTTCTTAAAAAAATTATAGAGTACCCCTTAATATAGGTAAGAATTTGGGATGCTCCGTTACAATGGTCTTGTATTTCAAGAAGACATTTTGAAATGTAATTTTAAAAGTCTTAACCACCATAAAATAAAAAATAATTATATTTTTTACATTAAAATATAACATTCATACAAAAATTATTTGGATTTAATAAAAAGAATCGATAATTTAGATGGGATAATGAGAGACAAAGAGTAAAATGATAAAATGGAGGTTCGAGTAGGAAACCCGTACCTTTAGTTTGAAGGCTTTCCTCACTTGATCTTAACAGCACAAATAAACAAATTTAGATTCAAAAATCCATGCTTCAAAAACCACATATACATGTAATCTATTTATTATACAATTTTTTATTCATGCATGTCCTTTTGATGTGTTAAGTGATTCAATTTCATTGTTTGGGAGCATTTTCATCCTTAGTTTCCATGGTCCATTTACTTATATTCTACTACATATGAACATGTAGAATGAGAATGTTATTCTAAAATATGATTTGTATTATATAACTGAAAAATACTATGATTTAATTATTATAAAATTATTTTTGTTATTGGGAATGAAGGTAAATCATTATATAAAATATTAATATCTATTTTTTGTGTTAATGGAATATTTTTTCATCACATCATACTTATTTAACTTGATAAATTTAAATAATAAGTAAAAAAGGATTACAGAACCATAAATTAGTTATAAAAAATATTTTACAGTCTGTTTTAACCATAAAAATGGTTTCATGTCTATAATTGAAGAATGTAATAGAAAGTGGAAACATTTTGTCCTTTAATGTGATAAATTAACACATATCCGAAGGTGTTTTCATTTGACGTATAAAATATAGGGAAAAGAGATATAATGACGATTTCTTCCTTTATAAAAAAACATACTATAAAATGTATGATACTGGATTCATAAAAAGATTTTGATGAATGTACCCGAGTAATGAATATAAAACGAAAGGAATTGGATATAAATTAAATGAATATATTAATGTACCTATTGATGTACTCATCCTTGAGAACAACTTTATGGGAGTGGTTTTTCCCTTTCTATGAGACCAAGGGATACAAGATGTCGAGGAAGAGCTTGGGAGTATATTTTGTACAATATAAAAAAGGAACAAGGCATGAGTGTAGTGATGTAAAGAGGGAGTGAGGGGGTTTTATAGTGGACGGGAGGATGGGTTTCTGATTATTTGACTCCTTATTTTATTATTTTTCCATAGAAAACCAATCTTATAGATTCTTGTGAAAAAGAATAGTAATATGGGTATCTATGTTCAATACACGTGTGGTTACATCATCCACGATTCTAGAAATATTGAATTTCACTAATATTTTATATATATGGTAAATTACCATATTTTACTATTCATCAAAAAAATTGTCTTTCAAAAAAATAAAAAAAATTCAACCGAACCATTAATCGATGAGTAGATTCAATAAATACCTCCATTTTTTAAAATAATTTTCTAAATAATATTAATTGAATATTTAATTAAAATTTTAATTTTATCGAAAACATAAATTTAATACTATAAATCTTTTTATATCACCTTGAAAATTTAATCAAGATCTTCATATCTTATAAACATAAGAAAATGAAATAATAATATGAGTTATTTTTTAGTGGGGTCATATTTGTATTCATATTACTATTCAAAATGGTGTGTTACTATTCAACAAAAATTATTTTTGTCTTCTCAGACTGTACATTTTTTAGTGAACATAACTGTGTTTGTCAGTTATTCAAAATTTAAATCACTAATGTGGAAAAATATGATTACTAGATATGTTATAAAAAAGAGGATTTTTTTAGACTCAATTTTTTATGCATCCAATATTATGTTTATTTTCAAAACCATATGATGTTACACTATTCCATACTAAAGAAAATCATCTATGAAATTAAAAGAATGTAACCTCCCAAAAATATATGTGTAGTTTTCATAATAAGTCATATAGGCTCCCATGTTTGATCTTCACATTTATGATTTTTCCAATGTATCATTACCTATTGAAGTCTGATTCCTCAACACTTTTTCTTTAGTGTCCAGAATCTATATTGGCTCTTCAATGTAAGATAGGTCCATTTCTAATTCTCTACCTTAGGAAATGATGACATGTGTTGCATCTGGCATGTAAATTCTCAGCATTGGGACTTGGAACACATTTTGTATAATAGACAAGCTAGGTGGAATTTCCAGACAATAATAAATAGATCATATTCTCTCTAAAATTTCAAAAATAACTATGCAACATGGGTCGGGTTTCCCTTTCTTCCCATATCTTATAAAACACATTCATGGAGATAATTTTAAGAAAACATGATCCACCACATGAAAATCAAATCCTTCATTCGATTATCAGTATAGATTTTTTTGACTACATTGATTTCTATTTATATGTCCTTGAATAAAATTAAAATTCACTCTTGGTTCCTCCACAATCTCTCGGCCAACAAGGTTCCTTTCTCTATCTTCATCCCAATAAGTAGTATTATGACATCTCTTTCCATACAATGCTTTATATGGTTCCATTTGAATACTTAAATAGAATAATTTATTGTTTTAAATCTCCAATAAATTTAAATATTGATCCCACATACCATGAATTTGAAGGGAACATTACTTAAACATTTCATTAAGTTTTAGATTTTCCTTTCTGATTTCCCATCGGTTGTTGGTGATATTTCAGACTAAATAAAAACTCAGTATCCAAATCATTCTGAAGTAATAAAAGATATTTAAATGTAAATCATGGATCAATAAATTAAATGACACCTATAGATACATTCTCGGATATCCATTGTGAGATCATCATTTAAATTGAGGAAATGTGAAGATTTTTTATTTTGGTCAACAATTACACTTATTTTCTTTTTTATTTCTCTAAATATGGGGAAATTCAATAAAAAATACATAGTGATGTCATCCCATTTATATGTATTAATAGGTCAATGCTTCAGGAATATTCATGGATGTTTTCATTCAACAATTACTTGTCGATAGACTAAATATCATGATACATAATCAGCAAGTTCCCCCTTTCTGTTTTCCCACAAGATAAAATCATTCAAATATATATACATTATTTGGCTACCAGAGTGTATTGAGAAATTTAAGCAATGTGAATCATCCAATAATTCCTTTTCATCTCAGGTATATAGGGAAAACATATTATATTCCTAAATTTTAGAATTTCATTTCCACACATGATGTTATCCATCTTCCAATCTTTCTTAGATATAATTTTTTTAAAGATTATCATAATAAATATGTGAAGCTCTAATTAATTCCAATAAATACAGTTGTTAAACCATTTAAAAAAGTAGTGATGTTTCACATTTATTGATAATTCCCATATCCATAATCACTAGATCAAAATATAAATAATCATTTCCAATCATCCTTTTGTTGATAAGTCCATGGCCCTTCCTTCTTAATGCATCATCTACCTTATTTTTTTCTTAGGTTGTAGTGTAAGGAACAATCTAAATCATTGAGTAGTTCAAGCCATATAGATTTCCCCATGATGATTTCATTCTATGAGAATATATATTTCAGACTTTTATTATCTAAATATATCTCTAATTTCTCTCCATAGAGATAATTTATCCATGTCTTCATTGCGAAGATTACAGATACTGACTCAAGATCATCAGTTGGATAGTTTTTTTCATGAAACTTTTACTACATTTATGCATAAACAATTACTCTATCATTCTCCCTAAGGAAAAAACATAGTCTATTATTTTATGAATCACTATATATCAGAAACCCATCATTCCTCGATGGTAGAGTTATTATTAAATGATTCCCCAATCTCTTCTTCAGTTCATCAAAAAAGTCCTCACATTGTTTTATCCATTAGAAAGTAACCCCTTTAGGTGTCTTATTAGTAGTTGGGTTGGCTAAATATGAGATGTTCTAAATGGTATTTAATAATAACCTAGAAAACTAATAATATTTTATGTACCTCAGTTATGTTTTATGGAGTATTTCATTCTTTCACACCCATTGTCTTTGCAGGATCGACTGATATTCCATCGATCATGATAATGAGGACATGAAAAGAAACTAATTGAAGCCAAAACTCACCCTTTCAAAACATCCCACATAATTCATTTATTATATGAGTCTTAATAATATTTTTAAAGTTATTTTTATGATCTTAGAATCTTTTGGTGTATACTATGATTTCAATAATAAATACTACAAAAAATTCATCAAGGTATTTGTTGGTATCATTAATAATTAGATCCATGAAAACATATGGTGAATTAGTCTGTCCAAAAGGAATTAATGTAAACACATAATTCCCATACAAGGTTCAAAATTTTTTCCTTAGAATATTTTCCATCCTCACATGAAACTATTGTTATCCAGATCAAAGATCCTTATTTAAAATAGATCATTCTCTCTAGAGTTGATCAAATAAATTATCAATTCAATGTAGAAGATACTAGTTCATTATTTTAATATCATTGATCTCTCAATAGTCAATGGACTGCCTTATAGATCCATATTTCTCCTTAGAAAAAATAACAAGGACTCCCCAGGGAGAAACATTAGGGTGAATAAATCCATAATCACTCAATTCCTCTAGTTGATTAATAAACTCCATTAATTCCATAGTTTAAATTCTATATTTGGTATTAGATATAGGCCCTGAATCAGGAATTATGTCTATAGAAAACCCATTAACCCACTCTGGATGATGTCTTTGTAAATTATAAGGAAACAAAACAACATATTTATGCACAATATATACATTCACTATTTGAACATTCTTTTTCTAATAGATAGTTATTTAATTCCCTTCATCCATAATAATATATTTTAGTAGAGCTACTAGAGGTGGATATCTATGTGAATTTTATGGTGGTGTTTATTCCCTAATGATAAAGGATTATATATCCTACAAAAAAATATAACTTCATTTTTCTTTCAATAAATTTTCCCATCATGGTTCAAAAACCAATCAATAAATAGAATTATATCAATTTTAATCATTATTATGATAAAAAATAAACAGATAATGCTTGATTATATGGCATAATTGGGACTATCATAAAAAACATTGTTGCAATGATACTACCCTTAAGAGTCTTGAATGGAAACTCTATTATTAAATCAGATTAGAAATACCTAATATTCTTGTGAAACTGAAAATAATTGAAATAATTCTCTGATCAAGAATCAAATAGAACATTTTATATTATTGAGTAAGTGACCAATGTACATGAAACCATGTCATTAGAACTTTAATATCTGAAGTTGTGATCACATAATCTTCTCCCTTCCCCCTTGGCCTATTCTAAGGAACTTTTCCTTGATGCTTTGGGAAATCATTAAAATAATGTCTCATCACCCTAAAATTATATAATTTAAATATAATAACTTCTTTCTTCCCCTTAAAAACACTGGCATTATGGAATTTATTTACATTTTTATCACACCACTTTTCCTTTTAAGAAGGAACCAGGATGATTCCTTCCACAATTATCACAATTTTTAATGTATAGAATTCCCTTCATCCCCATTTCCTTATTTTCTTTTCTATTGAATTCAGAAGTAATATTCTTATATTTATTTCATTTAATGTCACGTGTCATAGAAAAACTCATTTTCTATATTTATAGCACATGATACTATATCTTCATATGATAATAAATTTTGGACGAAAAAAACCTGTTAGAAGAATTTATTTATCCAATAAAATAATAGAGAAATATTAGTCTTTGGATTATGTATTTATTTTAAAAAATGACTTACTATCCTTCTGACGTTATCATCAATCTATGCAACAATCTCATATTCCTTTTTCCTCAAATTCTGAAAAAACATTACCACATCTTCTCGTTGTTCAAATGGAAAGTATTTCTCTATGAAAATTTCTTTAAAATCATTCTATTCAATGTTTTCTATCACTTCATCCTCCTAAGTGTTTTGAATTAGTGACCACCATTGATCAGAATCTCATGAAAGATGAAAAACATCCATGAAAACCATTTCTCTATAGTTACTTCCTATGATGAGAAATATCTTTTCTAAGGAACTAATCCACTACTCTGCTATGAATGGGGTTTTCATCCCATTAAATAATAGATTATGTTGTCTCTTAATGTGATCAAACATAGCTTTTCAATGTGGTTGATCAGGAATCTCTATATGGGTATGTTTATTGTTCATAAACTGTATAATATGTCCCAATATAGTTACAAGTTTTTCTGCACCAGTCGCAGCTCTATAGCCAACGTCATTATTCTACATAGAAGGGAAATCCTACAAGGGATATATCTATTCACAATGTTTACATTATTTCCACTAGGTTCTATTTCTAAATAATTTAATACTCTATATTATGAAATGAATCATAATGTACTATCTCAGCTTAGAAAAAATAATTAAATTAATTTAAATCCTATGCATGGATAATCCCATAATCATAAATGTGGTTTCAATGAGGAAAAATTTACATTTAAATATTTTTTATTGTGTTGTAATGAAAATATGAATTATCCTAAGAATATCACCCATTATTATCAAATCAGGTTCATAGTAAGGCCCGTTATCACATTCTAGGATACCATGGGTCAAGTACAATAATCCTTGTTAGTGATTTCACTTATAGGTACATTTGTTCTAGAACCATTCCCACTTGTAGTATATATAAAAAGATTTATTTTCTAAAAATATCCACAAAGTCTATTCCTTACCAAAATTACATGATGTTCTTATATTTTTATCCTCATATACTGTCATAGGGGTTTGATACAAATAAATTTTTTCTAAATCTATTTTCTGTTATTTCTATTATACTTACTCTGATACCAAATCTAAATACCCAACCCCAATTGCTCGAAGATGGTGCCTATTTACATTAGGTAAGAATGGCCACAAGAAAGTCCTATCTCGAGGGAATGAATAGTTTCGTATATTTGGAAACAAGATAAATACATAATTTCAATATTACAACCTGAAATGAAAAAAAAAATATGTTCTATTGGGAACTACAACCACTCTAATATTATCCCTGAATGTCAATCCTAATATACCTCATCATGACTTCGGATTAATGAATCATAATAATGGGTGAGATCAGAAGCTCATTAATGGTAAAAATTACAGCTGATGATATTATAGACATTATTCATGTTGAATAATTTAAAACACATGGATTTAATATTATACATGAATATAATATGGAATAAATGTGACATGAGTAAATACTTCCATAAACAAAATAATCTTGTGTATTCTACTAGTCAAATAACCTCATGAAATATGAATTTATAGCTTAATAAAGAGGGAAATGAATATGTCATATATTCAAAAAAAAATTCAAATCCTTTTCCAAGTCATCTATAATTGATTAATGCCTTGGCCAGAACCATATCTGCAAATGGGAATGGCCTTTACCAAGTCCAGGTCTATTTGTATCATGAGAACATTCGATGCATCTAGGGAATATAACAGGCCCCAACCATGAAAAAATAATAAAATTTTGTTCATCATATTAATTGTTATAAACATAAACAACAAACATATATATATTTATAAATATTCATATTGGCACAAAGACATTAAATGTAACTAACATTCCCTATGAATAAAACATAAACACAAAACATTAGAGTAATATGTTGAGTGGTTTCAAGATAGAACATCCTTAATCAAAATAATCGTATAAAATCGTAAAATTATGGTTGAAGACATAATAAAATATTTTCCCCAATTATACATAAGAATCAATAATAGTGTGGAAACTAATTACAATACTCTTATAAAATCACCGAGTAATTCATGGGATAAATACTAATTTAGTTTGAAATGAAGTGTTGTTTTAGAAAAATGTTGTTCCAAAATATGAATATAAATAATATAATTATAAATAATTAAATGACTGTTTTTTGGAAATTATTTCATTCATAAAATTGATTATATATTGCATGTCAAAATACGAAAGAAATTAGAAAGTTCCTTTGAAAGAAGCTTGTATTTTGGGAATTGTTTTTAAATAATCTTTTAAAATGTGTAACTACCATAAAATAAAAAATTATTCTGTTTTTTACACATAAATTTAACATTAAAATATAATTTATGATGAGTAAATATGAATGATTATGAATTTAGTTTGGATAATGAGACAGAAATAGTTACCCCAAAGAAAATGGAGGATCGAGTAGGAAACCCTTACATTATGTTAGAATATGTTCCTCACATGATCTTAATGACCGAATAATAATATTTACGTTCATAAATTAGTGATTCATGAACCTCCTATACATTTAATTGATTTATTATAACCTTATTATTATCATTCATGGCCTTTTCATGTGTTAAGAGATTCCGTTTCATTATTTTGTAGCATTTTCTTTCGTAGTTGTCTTGATCGGTTTACTTATATTCATGTATATATAAACATGTAGATTGAGAATAAATCTCCATAATAAAAGTAATATGTTATTAGTGAACAAACATAAGATTACATGGTTATAAAATTTCTTTGGTTATGGGATGTGGATATGAATCATTATATAAAACAATAATGACAATTGTTTGGGTTAATTAGCAGTCTTTTGATCACAGCGAACTCATTTTGATTGATAAATTTATTTCATGTATAAAAAAAATTAAAGAACCATAAATGAGTAATAATATATATATATATATATATAATTGTGTAATTAAATAATCCAAATGTTTTCAAGACTATAATTGAGGATGATAATAGAAATCAAAATCATGTTGTCATTGAATGTGATATATTAACACATCATGGAATGTGTTTTCAATCCAATTATAAATGAATGGGAAATGAGACAAGATAATAAATTATTAAATTATCATAAATACAGGCCAATACATATATGGTACTGTAGTCACAAAATATTTTTATAATAGGAGGTTAATAAATAATAAAGAATAGAAAGGAAAATGAAATAAAACAAATGAAAAGGGGATTTTAGATCATGTAGTACTCATCTTGACAATATAATTAGGGGAGATGTTAAGATATTTTTATGAGAAAAAGGGTAAATTGATAGGGGGTATAATCATGCGAGGCTATTTGAGAATAAATAAAATAAGGCACAAGGAATGAGAGGAGTGGAGGGAAGATAGATTGAGGGGGTTTATAGTGGAGGAGAGGATGGTTTTCCCATTATATTTGTCATTATTTTATTATATTTCCAATGTCAACCAAGAGTGTTGATTATTGTGACCAAAAAATAGTAATATGTGCATGTGAGTTTGAATCTTGTGTTCTTAGATATGTCATGATGCTAGGAGTAGTAAATTTAAATGAGAATGTAGAAATAGGTTAAATTAACATATTTTACTATTCATAAATTTTTTTGAGTATTTTATGAACAACCAAAACATTCAACCTAAATAGAGACTCGAATTTGAAAATGAACTCCATTTTTTGAAAACTATATTATATATATTATTAATTAATTTTTTAAATAGAATCCCTATTTACCCGAAATAAAAAATTATTAAAACTATAATTCGTTTGATGTCACTGTACAAAAATTGATAAATACCTTATTATCTTATAAACATAAGACAATAAAATAAAAACATGATTTTCAAATCAAAAGGGTCATATTACTACCCATATTACTATTGATAAGGATATTTAATTGTTAACTAAAAATATTTTTTTCTTATCAATCACTATTTATCATACTAAACCCAACTATGTATGTTTTTTTTAAATATAAATCCAAGAGGATGGAAAATTACGTTTACAATAATGATTATAATAATGTGGTGTTTTATAGACTCAATGTTTAATTAATTCAATATTTAATTTATTTAAAAAAACATGGTTTGTTACATTTTACATAATTTATTTATTATATATAATTTTTCTTCAAGACTACTAATAGTCATAATTATTTTGAAAAAAATTGTAATTTGAACATGTAATTTATATCCAAGGGTTATTACATCAACTATAAATCATCAATGACTCAATAAATCATGTATTTTAATTACATAGTAAATTTTAATATTTTACTAGTCACTAAATTTTTTGTGTGTCGTATCAAAATATAAATAACATACAGATCGAAACTGCGTATGATTGTTTTTTAAATTTCAAAACACTGAACTAGAAAAAATTTAATTAATGTATAGTTAATAAATATCATATTAAATATATGTTTCTTCATAAATTCTTAGTTTTTCATTCATTTTGTAAAATTTTTCTGTAAATCCATGGTCTGTTATACTCTCCCCACTTTTGGATGTTACATCCTTATAATTTTATTTACTTACTTAACACGATAGTGTACCTTTACATCATAGTATTTCTCGATTCCCATGATTATTCTACATCCATGTGGTTTATCTGAAAAACCATTACCAGGTGGATTAACATATTTTTAATACTTTATCTTAATGCTAAATAATATGAAATGATATCTATTTTATAAAAGGATCTCTTCCAACTGAACTAATTCATGACTCAAAAGAATGAGATGAATATGGAACATACTTTCACAACAGGAAGACAAGAAAAACATTTTTTTCCTGAGATAAAATTTTGGGAACAACTACTTATTTGGTGACTGTTCCAACATTCATTAAGATTTCATAAAGTCCAATGAACTGTGGACCTAACCTTCCATTCCTACCAAAAAAATTAAAACAATTCCATTGTTATGTTTAAATGAAAAAAATGATCATCTACCTCAAAAAAGTCATTTCCTCATTTGATATGAATATATTTTTTGTCTTCTATTAGCTATCTTCATATGTATTTGAATAATATGAAACATTTGTACCATTTTATCTACTAATTATAGCCCCATCCACCTCATTTCTCTGACATCATCCCAATAATCTAGAGTTCGATACTACTTCCTATATAGATCCTTATAAGGATCAATCTATATACTGGAATAAAAAATATTATTATAAGAATATACAACTAAATAAATGTGTGAATCACAACTACCCCATAGTCAATTGAACTCAACTAAAAAATATCCTACAAAATCGAGATTTTCATCTTAGTATGTCCATCAGAAAGTGGATGAAAAGAGTTGCTTAAATTTAGTTATATGCTTCACAACATCTGAAGGCCCTTCTTGAAGTTTGAAATAATCTTGGGATCATGTTCAGATACAACAAAAAGAGTAAGAACATGTATCCTACCAATAAATTGGGGATATAGATGAGAATGTTTATCCAAATAAATTTTATCTCATATAAGGATAAAATGTGCATTAGTAGTCGGATGATAAAAAATAACTCATATTACATTATTATCATGAGATTTCTTCCTTAGTCCCATAATGAAGTCCATGTATTTTTTTTAAATTTCCAACATGGAACTGGTAATGGTTGAGTAATTCTTTTCAAGAACCATCTCTCTACTTTAACCTATTGATATGTCAAAAATTTCATAGTAAAATCATCAATATCCCTTTTCACTAAATATCACCAATAATACTATATACGATCTTCGTGCATCCTTATTGTATCATGATGAACTGAAAATGATGAATTGTGAGCTTCACATAATAAGATATTATTCCACTCATAATCACATGAAACATATTCTATTTTCCCAAACCACAAAACACAATCCTAATTAAAGGTTAAATTCATGAATTATACCTACTTTAACCACTTCTATATTTTCAATAACTCACTGTCTTCATTTTATTCTTCATTAATTCTTCGTGGAAGAGACGACTGAACTAAAAACTAAATTAAAAAAGGTCAGTTTCCTCCAAAAAAATCTTCTAGGACAAAATTAGTTACATAATTAATCATAGACTCTAGTTCCATCCATTACATTGTTAATGATTCATGATGATTTATACTACATCCATATACCAACTTTTTTCTTTTTTTGGATGATAATTGATCATGTAATCAAAATCTTTTATCAGTTCAAGCCATCTTCTCTGCCCCATGATTAATATCATAATAGTGAATATATACATCAAACATTTTTTTCATTATATATTTCTCATTTTACTCTATACAAATGATGCCTCTAAAAATTAAATTCAATAACGACATCCTATAATTCCAAATCATATGAATGGTAATTAAATCATGAGGTTTCAACTAAGATGAAGCATAAGGAATTACCAGATCAATCTGCATCACAACACACCCAACTCCCTTTAATGAAGCATCACTATAGATAATAAATTCACCACTTCTGGAATGTAGGGTCAAAACTAGAGAGATCACTAATATCCTTTTCAATTCCTAAAAAATATCAACACATTATTTTGCAAAACAAAATAAACTCCTTTTAGAGTTATGTTATTCAATGGGATAGATAAACATGCAATTTTTTCAACAAAACCCTCATAATAGCCTGCCAAACCAAGAAATCTACAAATCTTGGATATATTTTTGTTTCATGGATATTATTCAACAACCTTTATATTATCAAGGTCAATATTTATTCCATCTTTAGAAATAATTTGATAAAGGAAAAAAAAAATTCAGGAAAAGTTCACACTTTCTGAATTTTCCATAAAGTTTAATTTCTTTTAATATTTTTCAATACTCCTTTTTATGTCTTTAATTATCCCCATTAAGTTTAGAATATATGAAAAATTCTTCAAAAAACACAACAAAAAAACATATCTTTAAAATCAAGAAATATTATATATATATATAATCCATAAATAATAAAGGTTCATTAGTTAACCCAAAGAGTATAATAAAAAATTAATAATGCCCATATCTAGTAAAGAATACAGTCTCTAGGATGTCTTCTTCATTTAAATTCATCTAATAGTATCCTGACTCTAGTTCATCCTTTGAAATATACACCGATTCATCAAGGTGATCAAAAAAATCATTAATATGAGTTGAAGGATATTTTTTATCAACAATGATGTTATTAAATTATATATAATCAATGAAATGACTGATTGAACCGTCTTTATTTTTAAAAACAAGATAGGAGACCCCATGGTAAAATGTTGGATCGAATAATGACTTTATCTAATAATTCATACAACAAGTTTGTTTAATAACATATGTTCCATTTGAGAAATTCTGTAAGGGGGTTTATAAATTTACAAAGCATCAGGAACAAAGTCAATACAAAACTCAACCCCCAATCCAGAAAAAAAACTAGGAAACTCATCAGGAAATATATTAAAATAATCATTTACCACTGGAACATCATATATCTTAACAGTTCCCTTGTATTCAATAATGTGTTGTAGATAACATTCATTTCTATCTATTAAAAATTTCATAGCTTTCTGATATGTTATCAGTGGTATGGGTTAATTTATGCATAGAAACTAAAATTATTTATCAAATAACTTCTTTTTCTCTAAAATATATATTGGAGTGATAAAAAGAACATCATTCCTTATCCCGAATAACATCAATACCTTCTAGAGGAAATGAAACAATGATTGCAGGTAAATGATTTCCACATAAAAAGATAGGAACATTATTATAATTTTTTTACAAAATATTTCATCCATGTGTTTTTATCATTAGTTTTGTGTTCATTTCATGAGTTGGAATTCCCAAATTTACAGAAAATTTCTTAGAAATGAAGGATTGTGTAGAACCTAAGTCAAACAACACATTTTCAAATTCTATAAAAACTGAAAATATACTTGATACCACATCATTCATCATATCAAAAATTGCTAAAGTGGTAGAAAAGTATTTTCTACACACTTCTATTTTCTATATTTATTATTTCTTTCATGAGTGACTAGATTCTGAAAAACATTAGCGAAATAACCCAATTTGATATAGTTAACTCATCTCACAATTGGCTTCTCGTAAATTTCTAGATCATTATACATGCACTCAAAAGTCATATTCCCAGACATTCCACATCAATATCATATCCAAAAATTTATAATACATTCAATAGGATTATTTTAACCACACACTTTACAAGAAAAGAAATTGATTTTATTACCTCTTGATTTGAAATATGAATTCTTCAATAATTCGTACATACATAGAATGCTTCTTCTTCATCTCTTCACGAGTAACATAGGTTTCAAGAAACTCCATATCAACTTTTTTATATCAATTAACTTGTTTCTTATATATTTGAAACTCTCATTAATTCAACATTCTCTATAAATATTATTTTAAACGAGAGTAAAATCAAAAAACATTATTATCAAAATATTGAGTAAAATTTGGTATATACCAAGAAAGTACTTTAAAATTGGCTTCATATTCTTCTACAAAATCATCATGATTCCACATTAGTTCAAAGAATTGTTTCTCTATTCTATGTCGAACAGTTTTAAGAAAGTATTTTTCAAAAAAAGACTATTAAAATCATCCCATTATAGACTGTAAAAATAATTTCATTCTATTTTATTATTAAAAATATACTTCCAATAATAAGAATCACCATAAAAAAATGATAAATTCCTGGTATTACCTTTTTATTTTCCAAACATCCCAAGACATCCAATATCATTTATAAATAATTTACACATCCTTTGGCTATTAATGGTTATGTGGTTCCACTAAATTTTGGAGGACATTGCCTCATAAAATGCTCTATAAATTCCATGTCTCATGTGGTATATAATGTTCCTATTTTGCATGGATACCTCCACGAATTATCACTTCATTTAATAGAGCCGTTTTTTGTCACAAACTACTCAGTTTCGATTACCATCATTCTTGGCTACATATTCAGACAGATATCAGCCTCTTCATGCCTTCCTATATCAACTTCCCTATTTCATCTTCCATAAACCATTATGAATAGATTTATCTTAGATGAAGACACGTGTTTATAATTAAATTCTATATCATTTCAAATAAATCCATAAAGTAAAAAATCATTTTTATAATTCTATTTATCTCATCCTAACCAATAAATTTATCTAAACCATAGTATGATAACAACTCTAAAGATCTAGCCCAAAAAAATTATATAAAATTTATTTTTAGACATGAACATTATTTATTACACATTTAATGTCTATTCAGGATTATTTTTTTAGATAATTAGTAAAAAAATCATTACATAATATCCTATAATCAAACATGAGGCTACTACTAAAATATTATCGACATTTTCCTAAATATAAAACATTTAAAATAAACACAAATTCATTCAAAACACCTCATAACATTTAATGTTTCTTCCTTCCTTCTCTTACACATAATTATAACCTATGAAAATCATTTTAAATATAGGAATGGACATAAAAGGGTCAGTAAGGGTTATAAAAACAATAAATCATTATTCCATTAATAACAAATAAATCAATAAAAACTGTCACTTAAAAAATTATTTAAAAGAATGAAAATATCATGTAGTAACCATGGGACATATTTTCATTATCACCCATAAAATCAACCGTAAACATGGAATAACTAATTGGTCAACTTCTATCTCTAGTGTACCCAATGCATTGGAGATCTATAATTAGGAAGACCAGTCATATCTCGAGCCGTAATATGCATAGCCCAACATATGTTGATATATAATAGGTCTCAACCTATAATGTTATGAGATAAATTTGGAATAAAACGAAATAAAATATTTATAAGGAACATATAATGAATAAATCACATGATAAATCATTTAATCCCATGAGCACAACACGTTCACATATCAAAATACGATTTTCATAAGAAATAACATATAAAATATAACAACAGTTCACATATTCATGAAATAATATTCCTAAGAACGAATATTTAAAAATACAATTGAAACATCATATTAATAAAAACAGATTAAATGATCCAAAACCACTCATGAAATAAAA
This sequence comes from Viscum album, assembly GCA_963277665.1. Lineage (NCBI taxonomy): Eukaryota > Viridiplantae > Streptophyta > Magnoliopsida > Santalales > Viscaceae > Viscum > Viscum album. Next base: position 1,685,166,166 of record OY728163.1, on the reverse strand, counting down.
ATATAATCTTTTTAAATTTAAATAAAAAATACTTTTAAAATAAATTTTAAAGGATATTACCATAAAAATATAGAAAAATTGGTGTGAGAATTAATATAATGGAATGAATATTATTATACACTATCAATATAAAATATATAATATTCTATAAAAATAATTTATCACACAATCCTTATTAATTCCAGATAATAAAAGATGTATAATTTTACCGTAAACAATAAAACTTTTGTGAAGATTTCCCTTACAAAATTTAGGCATGGTAAAAAGTGTACATTAGAGGGATTAATGAGAGATAAGGGTCCTCTCATAATGTATATATCATATTTTAATTTTGGGGGAGGTGGGAAAACATACACCATTTTTAGGAATTAAAAATAAAAGGGTATAACATTTAAGAGATTCTTGAAAAAATGTAGGTAAGAGAGGATCACATACTTCGGGTTCTACTTCTTTCAAATGCATTTAAAACTCCATTATAATATTAAAAATAGTGTTATTAATAGTTCAAATAATTATATTAATTTTAATAAAAACACATATGATAATTTTATGACATCATTAAATCCATTAATTAGTAATATTTTGTTCATTAATTTGTTTTGGGTTCATTCTTTACGTGATTCCCATTGTTAGTTGGTAAGATATTTTATTATCAAAAGAAATAAAAACTACAGAATTGGAAATTTATTGTATTTTCATGATTCCATGACCATAAATTATGCCATTAATAATTTTGATTATATCATATGATTATTATTTATTAGTAAAAAATTAATGATATATTATTAGATCATTTTGGCACTTCTTCGATAATCAAGAAATTGATTCATCAAAAACCATTAATATTATGAATATAAAATAATTTTAGATAAAAAATTAGGTCATAAAATACAATTTAAATTATTTTTCAACCATTAAAATTTTTTTACAACCAATGTGGAATGAATTGAATGAAATTGAAATCACATCATCCACAATGTTGGTAAATTGACAAATCACAGACAATGTTGTAATTTTTTGAATGTGAGGGAGTGGAGAAATCTATGATGACTAAATTTTACAATAACATGATAAAAATACATCATATATAACATATAAGAGCATTCGTGTCTCCTTGATAAGTCTACTTGAATAGAGTATAATAAAATAATTAATTAAAAATAAAATACTATAGAATGAAATACGATTTTTTCCACTTGATATCTTCTCCTTATGATCCTCTTTAAGGCATTTAGTATATGAATTTCAGTGAGTCCAGTAGGTCATGGAGGTGGGTAAGAGATTTGGGATTAGTTTTGGGATGAATTTGGATAATTTACAATTAATGATTTGTGTGAGTGGTAGATGAGTGGGGGGACTTATTTTTAGTAGAGGAGAAGAGGGGTTTTACAATATTTTATCCATTACTATTTTATTACATCTCAAGACATTGAATAGCCTAAATTATTTTGAAGAAAATTGTAATTTGTGCATGGTAGATTTAACTGAGGGTGATTTCTGTAGAATAACATCATCAATAACCCAATAAATCATGAATTTAGATTATTTTAAAAATTAATATATATTACTATTTACCAAATATTAGGATTGTCTTATCTTAATACATATATCATACTAATCAAAACTGTTTATGTCTTATTATCTAAATTCAAAACCCTGAAGTGAAAAAATTATGTTTAATGGCTAGTTTATAACTTTATCGTTAATACAAAGTGATTATTCATCGATACATATTTCTTCATGCTTTTCGATTAATTTATTTGTAAAACATTTGGGTGTTGTAATAGTTATTAAAGAGTAATTAAATTAGTTCATAGGGAACCATGTGTGTGTATTAGATGAAACACCCATTTAATGTCATGTAATTGGAATTAAATTTGGTTTTATTAATATTTATCATTATAATAGTGTGATATTGAGGAATGAGGCAAAAGTTAATATTAATGTTCATATTTTGGAATAAGATATTTACTACCTAAATACATTTTCCCATTTCTCCATATTAGTATCCATTATGTTTCTTTTAGAATATGGATCATATTTTTTATTTTGAATTATATAATATGGATATAAAATATTCATTTAAATATGTTTTCCTAATGGAATATTTTTATATTGAAAAACCTATATATATTTACTATAAGAATTCTCTCAATTCAATTTTCAAATATACCAAATCACATTATAGTATAACCCAAGAACCTATGTAGTGGTATGAACATTTATGTTATTTTATTTGATCATATGTGTATTTATTAAGAATATAAGATCCAAAATTAGTTATGAAATTTATTCATTATATATATTTTAGTGAAAATATATTATGAAAATGTAATATTTGTCTGTAGAAATTATATACTATGTAATGAATTTTCAAAAATCATAAATTTTTTTAATGAACATGATTATAGAGTTAATTAATTTTATATGATTGTATATTTATCAAAAACTCATTCAAAAAGATATAAATAAAATAAAATAAATACTAGACTTGACTAAATGATTTTTAAATGAATCTGGTAATGTACATACTTCCCCTATAAGTTCTAATGAAAATAATGAATTGGAAGAAGTCAATAAACCTATTGAATACAAGGTTAATAGGGGATTAATTGGGAGATAATTTTATTTCACTACTAGTAGACTATATGTTATGTTTTAATTATGTATATGTTCTTTACTAAAATATAATTATATGTAGTAGCTTTTTAAAGTAATTAAAATGATTTTAAGATTTATAAAATTAAGAATGTATCTTTATATTCTTTTTTAAAGAACATCTGATTTTAATTTAATATCATATTGAGAAGTTGAATTTAATTATAGTAGAGTAGATATGAATGGTACTTAGGGAACCTATAATTTTATATGAAAATCCATAGTATCCTAGTCTAGTAATATGGTTCAGTATATAGCTTATTTTTTATAGAGTTCGAAAATATTACCATTGGTAGTTTTTCATCCAATATTTTAATGGACAAAACAGACATTAATAGACATTGACTTCAAATATAATCAATTCTTAGTTAAATTTAATGACACTAGTGCTATCATTATTTCATGGAATCTAATAAATCATTCATGAACAACTAATATGTGCTTAAAGAATCATTTCTTTTGATTTCACACCCCAAAAAGTGATGTTCCACATTCCATTTTCTCAAAATAAAATTAGATACTATATATATTTAATAAACCCCATCATTTGGAATTTTTTATTTTATTATTAGAGGAATGAGTTTATTCATTTTAAAATATTTGAAAATATTATTTATTATTATGAATTGAATTAATTTATTATATATATTATTGTTAATGATTTTAATTAAGAAATATTTTAGAGAAATTGATTTAATAATATATAAAATTTAATCTTATCAATATTATTTTTTATTTAAATATTGAATAATTATATTATTTTCCTCATTTTTTATTTATTTATTAGTCATATGTAACTATAACCGAAAACATAATAGATAAATAAATTATGATTCATGTACTTGATCGATTATAAAATGCGCTCTAATTTTTTTTCCATTTTCATGAATATCTAAATATTGAAGCTCATCAATCATCACTAATATCACTATCCATATTTAATCATTAACTAAACTAGATCAATATGGTCATGTTGAATTGTGTGGATGATGGAAGATCTGTTTCATTTAAGAAATAAAATAGAATTCTAAAATTGTTTTTATGGGTAAGGATATTGATATTGAATAAATGAATACAACTGAAATGCTGATATATAAGTCACATGAGTTTAAAGAATCATATTTTGTGATTGATGGGTAGAAATTGAGTTCCCTTTTTAAGGAAAAAATAGTGATTTTTCGAAGAATAATGATTTTTAGATTTATTATGTATAGTATATTGTATCACTATGTGTTAAATGAAATAAAATTTATGTTTCTTCTATCAAAATGGATGATGTAACTCTTTTTACCTATTTAGAGGTGTAATCTTCACGTTAGATGCTAGTTAGGACGAGCTCAATGTGTCCAACATATGTTTTCATGTTTTCTATGAAATTCTTTTTTGTGAAATTATGCCTATAACAGAGATGTCAGAAAAATAGAATGATTTTTTCTGTTTATGAATACATATATAGTTGAATGAACAATAGATATAGACAACGTTAATTTTAAAAATATTTATTTGATTTATGTATTAATCAAAAATATAAATTTTACATTTTAATGATACATTATGATGCTAATTAATAAATATTATGATGAAAAATGATTATTATAATAATATTATTATGTTATAAAAATATATTTAGTTATGATGAAGAATGAAGTTTATTTTTATGATGGAAATCTAGTGTAATTTCATAAATGTAAGGGACTTCCTCAAGTTCTCCTGAACACTATATGATATTCCTAGGATTTTTCATTATTTTCCATAATATCAATTGGTTAGTAATGTGTTACTACTGGGGAGGCCGCTCAGATATCACAGCCTATTGATGCTACCCTATTAAAGATTTTGTCATCTAGGGGAGTAATAGAGTTAATATATATATGAACTATGTCATTAGTTCCATAAGTCAGTTATATAGTTGGTTATCTAATCTAGATTTAGGAGGATTTTTCATATTAAAACAATAATTTTAGAAATGTTGATGTATAATTTATGTCAGAATAAAATGTGGAGAAAATTGTCAAGAAAAAGTCTTCATTTTTAAAATATAGGCCATCAGATATAGAAAATATGAATTTTTAGGCTTAGACAACTCCAGTGATTGAAGAATTGTTTGAAGAGGTTTATACAATTCCACCATGATTACCTATTAATATTAGAAGGAAAAATATTTTGTTATTGAATCTAAAGGGAATTCCCATACACCTTAAAACCCATCAAAACATTGAAATGATCATGAAGTTTATCATTAATTAAGAAAATGTTTAGAAATCATGGAAAATTGAGAGATTAATAATGAACTATTGATAAATCATGATAGTATGAGAGTAGTTTTTTAGTGTGGAGATATTTTCACATTATGACAAGATTAAAAATGTTACAGAGTCCCCAGTTTCTATGCCTGACATTAATAATTTAGTTGGAATGGTGGATACCCAATCAGTAATTATTAGTAGTGTTCAAAAATATCCCTTTATGAAGTAATCTAGATCAAATGTAAATTCTATCTATCTTGGGGAAATGAAATCCTTAGTAATTGGTTTGATGTTTTTTCCTATGATGGATGAGTTTTGTGAGTTTTGTGCCTTTTATTCATATAAACATTACATTTCAAAATATTATCCATCAATATAGCCAGGTTTATCTCAATATGTTCTTACTAATGTATATAATTTTTCCGATGAATTTAATGATCATATGACCACCATAAAAAAGTTCTATTTTATTTTTTATTTTTTATTAAATTCTAATTGTTTGTCAATGAAACATTATAATATATCGTTTTTTTATTTATTGAATTCAATCAGTTATATGATGTCATTGTAGTGATCAATTCATTGTCAAATTTGGCATCTCTATGAATATATGATTTCTCTAATTATGTTATCTGAGGTGAAAAATGATCTTCTTTCATTTTTCATGACACCGAGGGATCTATAAGGAATTTTAGTGTTGGGTTAGATACATATGAGGATGACCACATTGGTCATCGTGAGAAATATCATGTAGATGTATTAGAATAAAAATTCGGATTATCAAATATAGAAAGAGATATAATTGGTACATACATTAAAGGAATTGTTCAAAGTAGACAATTATTCTTCAATCCTAATAAGGAAAAAATTTCTAAGGGTTCTAAACTATATAACACTATAGAAAAAAATTAATAACTAGAAGAATATTCAAAAGAATCAAAAGAAGAGGTTGTCCTAATTATTGTAAGTGAGTTGTTTGATTATAAACTACATGTAGATTGATGTTATTTTGATCCCTAATCTACTGTTACTGCCCGCTTTATTAAATATTCAATTAATGTTATTAAGGATGTTGTTAAGTGTTTTCTTGAATAAGTGAATAAAATGGAGTAAAATGTATATTCACTAATCAGTAGAGTAATATCTTTACATATCTCTTTAAATATATTTATGAATAACATTCTTGTGAATATTCCATATAGTATATATAATGTATACATTTATCCTCTTCTTTTACATTACGGTATCTAATCAACTATATTTTTTTCTTATGGGAATATTGAATATCTAATGGTGCTTATGAAGATGGTCTAAACATTATATAATCATATTAATAAGAAAGAAACTGTTTTGTTTCTTGAATTCTTAAAGTCTAATGATTTTCATAGGATTGATATATGTGATAATTCATTGATTAAAATGAGATGAAGGTGGCCATTTGGTCCTAATTATTATGGAACTACATAAAAAATTACCTACAAAACAAATAGGGGTTATGATAACTCATCTCTATCAATTGTAACTCTATATAGCTCCAAAGAAACTAAAACCAGAAAAATACCTTCACCCAAAACATAGTGGATACCATTCCATATTGGATATGGTAAAGAAAGATGGTCTCAAGAATAGTGAATAATAAAAACTAAAAATTATAAAAAAAGTATTTTATTAAATAAATTTATTAATGAATTAAGTTATTATAGTTATTTTAAGAAGAATTAGTATATAAAACAATGATCTATCTTAACTTATTTTATTACAAAGGGTGTCTACATTACTCGTATATGCCTCTACAAGAGGAGATATACATGTGAACTGATGTGATTTTTGAGAGGGTAATCATAATAAGATTAATAAATAATTTTATTTTACAGTGATAAGAAATAAACTATATTTTTTTTTGATTCACAACCCTATGAAAACACATATATTTACATAATATCAAGAAAAATGAAATTTGTGATCACAATAGAATCTGGGATTTATAACCATAATAAATGAAAAATAATAATTTGTTTTTTTTAAATTGTAATCTGAATGTTGTGTGTATGTGAGATAATGTAAATAGTGTTACATATTGAAAAACTAGACAAAGATAAATATATAAAAAATTAAATATCTTATACATGATACTGATAAATTAATTGGAACCCCTCTTCATTTCAGAAGATGTTGAAACATATGTCATTTTTTACAAGAGAGATTCTCTATGTACTGCAATACAGTATCACATAGGACTTTTGTAAGTGAAATAATTAAGATGCTCATTCATTTTTATCTTATAAAAATATAGAGAAAAAATGTTATGTAGTGTATTCAAGTCCTATCAAGGATGTTAAAAAATCCCATTATATAGTGATTTATAATGATTAACAAAAACATTGCATGGGTAAAATAGTTTTAAATTACTCAGGATAGAAAAATAAGTCTATATAATATTTTTAGAAATAATTATTTGAGATCTATACATAATTAGAAAATCCGATAAATATAGATAACTTGATAAATTATTACTATTTATTCTATAATAAGTGGTCAAACATGTTTTCAAATTAATAATGAAATATATGTCAAAAAATTCCATGAATCCTACAATCATAACATAATGTTAAAAAAACATTAGAATATAATTTGTGTAAATATATTGGTATAATTTTTATTTAGTTAATTCATTAAATATTCATGGAATTATTTTACAGAAATAATTATTATTTTATAAAAACATAAACCATGAATATAAGAAGTAATTTTTTTTACATAAATTATAAAACATTCTATAGTTAATAATTCTTTATTTTAGAAAATAATAATATTTTATTAACATATTTTAATTTTTTATTTTCATCAAATTCATATAATATATATGGGTTTTATATATTAATAAATAATAAAAAATAATAATAATAATAATAATTCATTAATCTAATATATTTATAAAGATGAAAAATAGGGTTCCGAAGTATCTTTCTGAATAATATTTTTTTAACTCAAAGAGGAATATATTAAAATATGACATTTTAAAAATTTAATAAATGACATCACTACGAATTATTCACTATTATGGATATACAACTCAGTAATTCCAGTAAATTTCAACCAGAACATATCACAATTTTAACTAATCATTTATCGTAAATTATTGATGATATTATAAGCATTATAATTTTAAACCATATATTATATATTATTTTAGATCCACTTGTAGCTGATATTATAGATCCAATATTGTTTTTACTTTTATAACAACTTTAAATGAAATTTTGGATATAACAATAGGTAAAATTTTAGATCCATCATTAGAAAAAAATTTAAATCCACAATTAGGTTACATTTTAGACCCACTATTAGTTAATATTTTTGATCCACCATTTGGATAATTTTTACACCCACTATTAGACAAATTTTATTGATACACTGTTTTTCCTAATTTTAGATCTATCATTAGTTATATTTTTAGATCCACCAATATGTTAAATTTTAGACCAAACATTAGTTAATAATAATGATCCACTATTAGTTATAAATTGTGATCGACCACCAATTATAAATCACGGTACACTATTGGGTTAAGATGTTGAAACTAAAATAATATTAACAATATATATATGAATGGAGGTGTTGATGCTGGATGATAAAAAATAGAGGAAATTAATCATTTAGGGGAAGATGAAGGTGAATCTATTTAAGGAGAAACCAGGCATGGTGAAATTGGAATAATGTGTGAAGTTGGAGATATATCTATGGTGGAAACTTTCATGATATTAAATATGATGAATATTAGTTCATAATTTTGTGTAGAAGATTGATACATGCACCATAGATAATTAATAATCTATATAAATGAATGAATTATAAATTATTATATTTTGAATAATTCAGGATAACTTATATAGATTTCCATTAATTAAGAATATATTTAATTTGGAATGTTAATCATATGATATCATTGAAAGAAAATGAAAAAAATATTTTAATATCACTAATGAAAATAATGAAATTCAGGTGAATTTTTTGTACAAAAATACGATTTTTTATATTTTTATTTAGTATAATGAAATATAAAACCCCTTTTTATATTTAAAATTGGAAAAATTATGTTTTATTACAGTGTGATTTTAATGAGATATCAAAGATCAAAATATAGTTTTCAATTCATAATAATCCTAAATTCAACAACTATTACAACATATTCAGACATTGGCACATGAAATAAAAAATAAAGTCACATGTCCATTATTTATAATTAAAGGTACATAAATATGTATTATTTTTAATGGAACATGTTTTGTAAAAAGGAAATAAAATTATATCATGTTATAAATGAAGAGTATAAGATAACTGTCATGTAGATTAAATTGAAAATATTTATTCAACATAAAATCATGTACCATGTTCAGATCAATGTGTAAGCATTCTAGAGGCAAAATTAGTCTTTATCATAGTTTAGTATTTGAAATTTTGATTTTCTATATTTCACAAGAAATTTTAATTTGACAAATATGATACTATAGAGCATTTTATAAAAAAATCATTAGTGGTTGTAAAAAAATATTTTTATACAAAATAACAAAATGTTTTTGGGTTTTTAAAAACATAATCTAAGATGTATTCAAATAAAAAATATTAATCATTGGAATGAAAAAATAGACATTAGAGTTTCTATTTTAATAAAAATATTATTTATTGAAACAACACTTCTCATAATTTTTAATAAATTAATGGGGAAACCAGAAAATATTCCTAAAAAATGAAAATTAAAAATAATTAAACGTCCAAAAAACTAGGGGTTGATGTGTATTTCTGGATATTCTAACTATCATGATAATAACATGTATTGTGATTCACTGACCCTAGTTACCCAATGTTGGAGAATTATTATATAAAATTGGCATGATATGATGGGATAATATCCAGAAATACATATCAGATTAATATCCTTAGAAGTACTATATACACTCATAAGTTTTACAATACATTATGAAATTAACTAAAAAAACATTTTTCCTCCATTGAACACATTCAGAACCCTTAGACTATCCCTACAAGTCAGACATAATATACATCTTCGCATCCTAGAAAAAATAAAACATATAAAGGTTTGAACTCAGGTGCTCAGTTAGGATAACAATATAGAGAAAGCATTCCTGAATAAAAAAACATTTAAGGAAATTTATAAGACTAAATCACAAGGCTTTTAGAAATAAAATTCTGCATAATATGGAAATGATAAAAAAAATTATCATATTGACTTATTTAGATAGATATTTAACTACTCAAATAATAACATGTAATATTAATAGCCAATTTTTTATTGATGGTATGAAAAATACGGGACATCATGACAACATAGTTAAGGCCTCGAGCCAAGACTAATAATAATAGTTTGTCAAGGCCTTGTAGCAGAACAGTATTTTATCTAATGAGACCTACCGATTCATCGAGGATTAATAGCAGGATCCACTTGTCACTTTCTATGTCCAATGCATTACTCATATGAAAATAGAGAAACATAACATTTACAGTCACATTAAAACTTACATACGAAATGATAACAATATAACCATAAACCATTAATGGTATAAAAATAACACATCCGCTGTCAATCATGTCACAAATCCTTCAATACTATATGGACGATTGTATCATAATAATTCTACATCAAACATGTTTAAAATTTATCATAGAATGTTGACATAGCTGAAATCAAATCTATTTGAGAGAAATAAATATTATTTTTTTGAAATCATTTAAAATAAAATAATTATACAATAAAACATTTATTTAAAAAATAATCTTATAATATTGAATGATATGTTTTTAATATGTTATAATGGCGAAAAATATTCGCACTAGATGTTTATGTCAAAAAAACATTCTTTCCTTAATTTGGTCGAAAAGGCCATACATGACATTGTTTTGAAAATGATGGAAAGATTCCTTTATAATAATTCAATAAAAAGACAAAAAATCCATAAATTACATTAACCCATAATCTTTGAAATTGTAAAATATTTTTGAAATTCATTTTTAGAAACATTGATAGTGATGATAAATAGGCCCCAGTAGATACTCACCCACAAACATCCTCGGATAATGAAGACATTGTAGAATTAACCCATACCATGTACTGTTTCTTGCTCTAGGGCATGTTAACCACATTTATAATAGTTAAATAATTGTTTTTAATTTATACAAGAACCACATTAATAAATATTATATCATATATGATCTCCTAATATTTCTTTTTTAATAATATTTCAATAGTATAATTTTTTCAGTTGTTAAATTATTCATTTTCCTTTATATTCTTTATTACGTAAGCCTTTTTTGTGTAAGATGTATTTGATTTGTATAGAGAATTATATTATGTTTTAAAGATTATTTCTAATTAAAAAATTATAGTTATTATTGAATGGTTATGATGGGGAATAAATCTTATCACGTTCATGGAGATGACAATCCGTACTTACGAACGAGTGATATTATCATTCTATTGATGGTGAAATAGTATGCAAATAGATGTTATAGAATATATAAATAATCATTAACATGTTATATTTTTTATTTAAATAAATTAAACTCATTATTCTTCTCATCCAAATGATGTAGTGTTGAATAGCAAACTACACCACGACGTGGAGACTATAAGCTGTACATACACATGTATGTAGAATTCCTCATTCATTGGATGGATAGAATAAGGAATATAGTTGTACCATATTTATAATAACATCAATTTCTATATAAGGTACTCATGTTTTTATTTTTTCTATTTAAACAACAAATAAAGTGGAAGTGCAAGAAGAAATGAACTTTGGAAGAGGTGGTGAAATAATTACCAATTCATCGTGTGCTTCATTTTCATTTGATCAAAAGGGATCCATAAGATGGAATTATGATCAATTTAAGGAATCTATGTATATGTGGATGTAGTTTGGAGGATTTTATATGTGGTTTTGTATGAGAAAAATGGCATTAGAGGAGTGACTTGGATAAAAGGGTATGTACCCTTTTATAAGAGAGGTGATGGTCACTTTAGGAAATGATGGAAATATTATTTTATTATACAACCATATTCGTTTTATAATGTCTAAAAACGGATTTATTTAAAGGATAATGTGAGTTAGAGTCCAAAAACTCTCAACCAATATGATTTAGACAGGTTTTGATCACCATATTAATCATATCATTTAAATATAACTCTTAGTAAAATAGGTTAACTTTTACATTATCATATTGAATTTTTATTTAAAAAGGTTAATAAACAAACTATAGAATGCCAAGAGAACACAAGTTGTTCATTAATGACATATGTATTATTAATTATTCTTTTTGGATTATATTTTTAGGAATTTTATATCAATTAATAATATATTATTTTTTTTAAAAAAAACTCATTAATGTCTATTTTGACAGTATGTAGTATTTTGTTTTTGGGAATGTCATAACAACAATATCACTTAGAATTTTTTTTAATAAACCATAAAATATCATCTTAACATTGAAAATTATTGGAATACATCGAAAGACTCAATTATCAATTATATTATTATTTATAAGATCAATTATTTTAATCATTCAACGATAAAGAAATTAATACATCATCATTATGTCATAAATAAATATAAATATTTGATGTCAAATTTTTTTAAATAAAATACCATTATGTAGAAAATATTTTTAGCATTTTAATGAATACTTATAGTAAAATATATCTTATTAATATTCTTATATTATAAATGGTTTAGTTTATAAACATTGAATTTATAATTTTCAACTGTTCTTTAAATAAAATAATAATAATTTTTCAAATAAAATACAATTTGACCAAAAAGATAATATTTTATTCCTAAGGTTTATTTTTATCTAAATCAAACAATCCAAAATTATTAGGGAATATTTTATGGTAATTATAATATCATTTTTACCATTAATTACCATATTTACATTTTACCGTGGTAAGAAAATTCAAAATTTATTATTCACCAGAAATTATTTTCATCCTTTTGAAACACATTTTAATTACTAATGTCAACATGGTCTCTCAGATTTTTGAAATTCAATTCACAGAAGATGTAAAATTATGTTTCATGAAAATTTGCTAAAGTGCCTAGACGGTGGGTAAAAGACATAAAATTATCAATAAAATTTTACACATCTAATATTATTATAAAACGACTCCTATGAATTTCATTGAAATAATATAGGTGTAATTAATCAATTTTGACATAAAATAAATTTAAATAATATTGCTAATTATTTTAATAAAAACATGGTTTTAAATATTAACAAAGTGTTTTTTACTATTCATCAAAAATTGCATGTTTTCAAAAAAATGCCAAAATATCACCCTAAGCTAATTTTGATATTCTGAATCCCAAAATGGAAACCAATTTTAAAAAATAAAATATAAAAAATTTCAAATTGTGGGTATTAATTTTCATAACTGTTTTTTTGATTGTTCATGGTGTGCTAGAACTCGAATTTTCGTACAACACAAGATATTATATTAATCAATGAGAAGCGTACTGTGGATGATTGGGTTGTTACATTCATCCCTTATTAGAATAATTTATTCATCGATATTTCTAGAATACTACTATATAAAAATATTATGGTTCTTTGTCATCATATATTCCTCGGGTTCCCACATTTCCTCTTACATCTTCTGGTTTCTCCATCGAACATTTACCAGACGAGTCATCCCATTTCTCAACACTTGTTCTCTTGTATGAAAAATCTTGAAACTATCCTCACAAAAAGACCGATCTCATTCCAGTTCAATTTATTCATAGGTGAGTACATGCATTGGCTGATGCATTTATTTTCTTAACTATGATACATAGAACAAAACATTAACTTTGGATATACATGGCATCATTACCAAATGGTAAGCTTCAACACCAATAAAATATAGAATTTCGAAGGGTCTGATGTTCCTGGGACATAATTTACCCTTTTTACTAAATCATACAAAACCCTTCCATGGACATACCATGAAGAAAACATGATCTTATACTTTTAATTTTAAGTCTTTACAATGGTTATTGGCATAGCTCTTTTAAATACATTGAGAATCATTGATGTGGGTTTGGATAATCATAAAATTTTTCATTGTTTCATCTATAATATCAGGGCCTATGAGTTTTCTATTACCAACATCATCCCAAAAAGTTGGTGTGATACATCTCTTTCCATATAACGATTCATATGGTTCCATCTGAATACTTCAATAGAAAATATAGTTATAGGAAAATTCTAGCAGAGGTAAATATTGATCCTACATACCTTGTAATTCATGTGAGAAAGATATAAACATGTCTTCTACAGATCGAATAGATTTTTCTGATTCCCCATCAGTTTAAGGGTGGTACGCATTAGTTAAACGAACATCGATATTTAGGGACTTCTGAACACTTTTCTAGTATCCTGATGTCAAATGGGGATCACAATAAGAAATAATTGATAGGGGTACTCCATGATGTCTTATAACGTCATTAATATAAATTATTTCTAAACATTCAAGTTGTAAAATCCCTTTATAGTAGGAAAATGTTTTGACTATTTTTGAGGATCAACAATGCCCTATATTGAATCATTCCTATGAGTCATTTGTATCCCCTTTAAAAATTTCATCGTAATATCATCCCATTTCCACTCAAGTATGTGAATAGCTTTTGTGACTCCTCTAAGATGTTGTATTCCAGCCTTCATGTCACGACCCCCTCCCCACAAAGTGAACCCCACCTGGGCTGGCAATGTGAGAAGAGAGATAATGACCCCTGAGTCCCGCCTCTAGTAGGCCCCGGGTTGGCGACTAGCACCGAGGGTATAATAAACACACAAATTGGAGGAATTACCCTCTAAGAGAACACATGAAGAAGAGAGAGATAAGATAGAATCCAACCAACTCCAACTCAGAACTGAAATATAAAATAAACCCAAGTAAATATATGAAATTTAATGAAAATTTACAACAACTGAAAGGGGAAACTAAAAGTACCTAAAGGAAAGTAAACGGAAGCGACCACAAGCCCGAAAAACTCCTCCTCCAACCACAAGCTAGTAGTATCTAGCTTGTTCTAAAACAATCTCCATGTGACCTGAAAAACAGTTTATATGTACATATGGTGAGTATAATAGTATACTCTGTATGATCCTCCCCAAGCCACTCGTGAAAAAGTAAAGAAAGCATGCTAAAGCCTAGTGAACAACAAGTGAAACTAACTCATCGCCTAAACAGGTAATCTAAGTTACCAACCTCACCATGGATACTCTCACCAAGTAACGCATATAATAATATAGCATATATTAAGGAATATCAAGGGTACCCCACTACTACTTCCCCACTGGTTTGTCGCTTTTCCCCTACGACATACGTCCTGTGAATCTCTCTCCAATGGCTTGCCCGCAGAAACTTGATCTAAGCTCTACAATCTGCACCTCGTGCACCACAAAGGATTGCCCGCAGACACCTGGACGAAGCAGCACAGCATCCTCCAAACCAAAAGTAACAAGGTATGTTCCAAGAGCCACCACAGTCCACATAACGTGTATCATACATCGGGTATTATACCTCAAGCCATTATAGCCCATACACTGAGTAGGGATCCTCAAGCCATCACAGCCTATACACGTTACACCTATAGTAGTCCATAGGATACTATATCCAGAATATATGTGTGTAAAATAACCACAAGCCATTACAACCCTCTACACACATATATGGGGAAACTAACTGTTGTGCATGTTGGCACATGTAACTACCAAGAGAAGAGACTGGGGCCAAAGGGGGTATTCAGCCATTCGACCTCCCATCAGAATGTTGGGGAAAACACCCCCTAGGGCTCAGAATCCCTGGGGTGTCAGTTGCCCTTATCGACAGGGTAGAGTAGAATATAGAAACATAAAATGTACAGAATATATATATAACTCACATCCACACTATGGGAATTACATTGTCTTAGATACAACTGCAGCTAACGTCTCTCAGAATCCAGGATGCTACTTTTAAGACTACGTATCCTATAAGCACACAATCATTTAAAGAGCTTTATTAGATTACTCCATTCGCATTTTATCAGTTCCACTGTATGTAATGAATTAATTAACTATGAACAATTCCACATTATACTGAAATGGAATCACCTTCAAAATCTACTTCTCCTTTTGAGATTCACATCACCTTTAAATTCTAGTATCTCCATCCCCATGGATTTTCACCATTTAACCAAACATCATTACAGAATTACTTTCCCACATTCCCAATCATTCTATAAAAGCATCTTATGCTAATAAACACAATGGAGGCTCAACACGGTGAGTAGATATACTACCCATCGAGTCTTTTCTGCTTATAGAAAGAGCACAAACCCATTCTCCCTCGAGAGGCTAAACATGGAAAGCACATGGCATACCCCATGCGTCTTCCCCTCCTTTGGAAGAAGGGTAAGAAAGTCCAGCTTCCCTGAACAGTGGGGAAATGAATATTAGATAAACATTCAAAGAATCCACAAGCATCCAGCAACCATATCCATCCCATTCCATCACCCCTAGTGTCCTCCCCAACACCCACATGCATAAACTGATGCATCTCGCCACCCTAGGCATCATCCACTGCCACAACCAAAAGGCCTACATGCCTCCACATATCACAACACCTCTCCAGGTTCACATCACATCACAAGCATCAGGAAAACAACAATCACAATCCTGGGATATTGAACCTTTAACAAACAAGAGGGTAACTCATAACCCTTTTCAAAATACTCACACAATCTGTTCTTTAATCCATATTGAATTAGAAGATTTGTTATTCGTAGGTTCCAATTATAGGAGACCTAATCAGTAATCTATCACAATTTAACAACCATTCTTACATCCTAAAATTTATTAACATCAATTTAGAATAACTACGATATCAACCAGATTCATTTACATTCCTATTTATCGTTAGCCAATTAATTAACAATTAATTCTGGCATTATGTTCATTATCAATTTCCATCAATAAAGAACAAAAAATCAATGAAATCATAGATATCACTCTATCTAGAAATATATGAGGCAAACCGTTATCACGGTATAAAGCAACAACATGCGATCAACCAATTATTTTAATTTGGTTCAAGTATTTAAATAGGTCAATTTCATTGTTATCCAATGTGCTAAATCGTGCTAATTATACGATTGCACATATAAAATTAGAGAAGCCATGAATCCCCTACCTCGAAGAGTTCTTGATGTCCTCTATCGACACAACAGGTCACAATCCTCCTCTCACGACAACTGCATCCACTAGAGGATTCTGTTGTACGATAGTACCAACCAACCCCAAAAAACCCCATTAGAATCTTGGAAATTACATTGTATAATATGGAAGGGAGAATCAAGAGAAGATGATCCCCAATGTAATGATGATAAAACATACCTTAATGAGAAGATTGACCGACTTAGCTCGGTTGCATCCAATACAGAGCAGAACCAATCCTAGGAGTAAAGATTGATTGTGAAACTCCTATGTGAAGTATTTAAAGGTTATAGTGTCTCTTAGCAGAGAATAAAGGGAAATAACTAAGGATAATGATATCTGGTTCCTTTTGGAAGATTTAACGAGGTGACAGTTTAAGATCTGGTTAATTCTCCATTAAAAACAGATCCCATTATCCCAAGCAGTTTGACCAAGTAAATACATCCCGGACACAGGAATAATTAATATAGGATTTATGGCATTTGAATAGGGCTTAAGAGACCTTAAAAAAGGCTATAAATGTACTTTATGTCAAAGGAAACGTCAAATAGGGAAAAATTGTATGAAGCTGGAAACACTGTTCACATACTCAAAATTTGGAAAATGAAAGAAAAGGTCCATGTTAGACCTCACTGTTCTAGAAACACTGTTCATGTCCACTGTTAGAAGGTCACCATTAGAAGGTTACCGTTCTAGAAACACTGTTCAAGTCCACCGTTATAAGGTCATGGTTAGAAGGTTACCGTTCTGGGAACACTGTTCATGTCCACCGTTATAAGGTCACCGTTAGAAAGTTATAGCTCTAGAAACAATGTTCAAGTCTATCATTATAAGGTCACTGTTAGAAGGTTACCATTCTGGAAACACTGTTTAAGTCTACCGTTATAAGTCCACTGATAGAAACACTGTTCATGTCTACCGATAGAAGTCCACTGATAGAACCTCACTGATAGAAACTCTGTTCATGTCTACTGATAGAAGTCCACCGATAGAACCTCACCGATAGAAGCACTGTTCACCTACCGATACTGTTCATAAAATAGGAAACACTATTCACAGAACTGGAAATATGGCAAAGTGTTGGGGATAAGTCACCTTGACCTCCCGGAACACTTCCAAGACCACATTTTCACAAATTAATGGACCAGAGAGGTCTGGGCCATTACATTAGATACCTCTAAAAACATTCTCGTCCTCGAGAATTAAAAACCAACCCAGAAGAAAAGAGGGGTCCGAACAACCACCCCATAAAATACATCTCAGGGGAAAACCACAATGAGTTGTTTGAAAGCTGGAATAAAACTACGACATCTGAGAGTATGGGAACAAAGAATCCATATCCAAAAAATTCAATCATAACATCACATCAAAGGTACATAAATAAATCATGAAAGGTCTAACCACAATGGAAACATCATTACATGAAAGGAGTTAAAAAATAAACATCTATGGTTACTGATCACGTATCGGTGACTCACACTCCCAGGTACTCTCCTCTATGCCACCGTGTCGCCACAAGACATGAACTAAGGGGATATAATGCCCACACAACACCTTCTCTTTAAGGTCTTGGATCTCCATTGGTCACTCCTCCAAGGTTGGATCATCATCAATATCGATCTCTCCCCAATCGATAACATGATATTCATCATGAAGATAACGACGGGGCTGTGATACATGGAAAACATCATATATCTGACTCACCTAAGGGGGGAGTGCTACTCGATACGTCACAGCTACAAAACGAGATAACACATCGAATGGCCCAACAAACCAGGGAGAAATATTAGTTCCATGACCAAAACTTCACTCCCCACGATGGGGAGTCACCTTCAGAAACACATGATCCCTAATATTAAACTCTAAGGGTCTACTTCTTTGATCAGCATATGATTTCTGACGATCGTGCGCTGTCTTCATCTTCTCACGAATCACCCAAACCTTCTCTATTGTATTCTGCACCAGTTCTAGTCCGAGAATTTCTGACTCTCCGACCCTAGACCAGCACAATAGAGAATGGCATGGCTAGCCATACAAGGCTTCAAACGGCACCATACCAATGGTAGAGTGAAAAATATTATTGTAAGAGAACTCTACCAAGGGTAAGAGCTTCATCAATGA
Source organism: Viscum album (assembly GCA_963277665.1). Taxonomy (NCBI): domain Eukaryota; kingdom Viridiplantae; phylum Streptophyta; class Magnoliopsida; order Santalales; family Viscaceae; genus Viscum; species Viscum album. The sequence continues at coordinate 1,685,146,892 of OY728163.1, read as the reverse complement.
ACCTCCAAAATCAAGAACCGAAGAGCGTGACATGTCTTCAAGGGTCTGGATGGTTCGCTCAGTCTAACCATCCGTTTGGGGATGAAAATCTATGCTATGGAATAGTTGATAGCCACAATCATGCTGGATACCTCTCCACACCCTGGAGGTAAAACGAGTATCTTGATCAGAAAGGATCGTCCAAGGTACTCCATGAAGTCTCACCAGCTCCTCTAGATACTGCCTCGACAAAACTTCCACTGAGCTCAACTTCTTGATCACTATAAAGTGGGGAAATTTTTTTAAATGATCCACTACCACCCATATAGCAGCATGTCCTCCCATAGGTCGAGGTAAACCTGTAACAAAGTCCATTGAGATGTCCTCCCACATCCACTGAGGAATCTCTAATTGATGGAGAAGACCACCAGGAACATGGTGTTCGTCCTTCAATTTTTGGCAGACTAAACCTCGAGACACACACTCTGCAACCGCATGCTTCAGCCAAGACCACCAAAACTAACTCCTCAAGGATCGGTACATCTTTGTCACACCAGGATGTACTGCCATGGGTGAACTATGGAACTCTCAGAGAACTGTCTCGCGCATCCCCAAGGGAACAAAAAGCATTCCATGATACAACACTCGGTGTTGTTCATCCTCCGACCAACCATCAGGGGACTCACCACAAACAACTTTTTCTCTCCAAAGATCCACTTCTAGATCACCCAACTAGGACTCTTCCACCTTCTTCATCAGGGATGACTGCACCATTATTTGGAAAAGACAACCTCTACCCCCAACTTCTCCCATATCTATATAAAAATCTAACAGTTCCTCCATTACTCTCCATGAATCACCACATTCACACATAACATCATTACGTGACTTTTGGCTTAGTGCATCAGCTACAATAATCACTTTTACATGTGTATACGATATTTCAAAGTCATATTCATGCAATAACTCCATCCACTGACGCTGCCACAAGTTCAAGTCACGTTTGGAGAAAACATACCTCAAACTCTTATGATCGGTGAAAACCACAAACTGCTCACCAATGAAGTAATGTCTCCACAACTTCAAAGAAAACACCATGGATTCCAAATCAAGATCATGGGTGGAAATGTTTCATTCATGGGGACTCAACTGCCGAGTCCAATATGAAACAAATGACCTCTACTGCATCAGAACACAGCCTAGCCCCAGATGTTAAGCATCATAGAAAACATCAAACTGGACTCCCTCTGCTAGAAGACAAAGGACTGGATCACTTACCAACTTCTCATTTAGATACTCGAAAGCTACCTGACACTGATCAATCCATATGAATTCTTTATCCATCCTGGTCAAAGTTGTTAGAGCAGTCACAACTCGGGAAAAATTGGCTAAAAAAATCCTATAATAGCTTGAAAGACCAAGGAAACTTCACACCTCTAACACTGTCTTGAGGATTGCCCAGGACACCACTGCTTCAATCTTCGACGGATCCACAGCTACTCCCTGTTGGGAAACAAAATTCCCCATGAAACGAACTTCTCGAGCCCAAAACTAACACATCGACAACTTCCAAAACAACTGATGTTGGCGAAGAACTCCTAAAATAGATCATAGATGCTCTGCATGGTCCTCTTAAGATGTATAGTACACAAGGATGTCGTCGATAAAAACCACAAAAAACTTGTCTAGGAATTCACGAAACACAACATTCATCAACCCCATGAAAACAACTGGAGCATTCATCACACCGAATGGAATTAAAATAAACTCGTAATTCCCATGACGACAACAGAAATAAGTCTTCGGAATATCCTCATCTTTTACATGCATCTGATGAAATCCTGATCGCAAGTCGATCTTTGAAAACAAAATTGCACCCTTAAGTTGATCAAATAAGTCATCAATCCGTGGGAGAGGATAGCGGATCTTTATTGTCACTTTTTTTAATCGATGATAATCAACACACAACCAAAAACTGCCATCTGCCTTTTTCACAAACAAAACGGGCACACCCCACGATGACACACTTGGCTGAACAAAACCGCACTGCAACAGACCATCAAGCTGTATATGTAGCTCTCGTAACTTAGTATGGGCCATCCTATACGGAGACATAGAGATAAAAGACGCTCTTGGCTATAGCTCGATCCCAAACTCAAACTCTCTTCGAGGGGGTAAGGCTACAACCTCTTCTGGGAAGACGTCTGGGTACTCCTCTATGGCCCTAGGAAACCCCAACTACTGAACCTCTGAAGAACTCGTCATCATCTCAGTCATTATGGATGATAAGGATGGAACTCGTCTATGACCCATCTGAGGATCTTTCTCACCAACAAACACCACTTTCTCTCCATCTGCATCAAAGAAAACAACCTTATTCATGTAGCAATCCACAATAGCCTGCACCGAATACAACCAATCCATGCCGAGTATGATTTCATATGGCTGTATTCGTAAACATAGGAAATCTCCCCAAGAGCGGTGTTGCCCCAACACTAGCTCATAGTCTCTGCATACTTCAAACAATTAGGCTCGACCTCCAACTGGCGTAGTCAACGCCAAGGGTACTGGAAGGCTCTCTATCTCAAGTCCCAAAGCATGGACAAGGGTAGGTAATATGAAGGAGTTTGTTTCTCCTGAATCAAACAAGGCATATAATAAGGTATAAAACAAGCAATGGGTACCTCGAAACACATATGGATCACCTGGGGCTGGCAACGCTAGAGCATGAAGATGAACACGACCTCCTCCATGGCCTCTCTGACCCTGATAACGACCACCACCACGGTCACACTCCACTCTCTGAGGACGGGGAGCGTCATGGGGTTGTCCTCTACCTGCTTCATCTACCCTCTGGTGATCTATTGCTGGTGCAACCTGCTGTTGCTTCCTCGACTGTAACTACCTCAACGGAGGAACCTAGAGCGGAGCACCCAGTGCACAATGACTGCTCTGAAAAGTCGGGCACTCCCGCTGCTGATAACCATGACCACCAGAATAAAAACAAGCGCCTGATCCCTTGGCATAGGCCTGAGAGTTGCTGCCTCTGGAGAAACGAGATGGGAAGGGATGGGAGCTACCCTCATGTGAACAGAAACTCTTCTTCCCTAAAAAAACGGCATCCCCAAACCACAACTTTGCTTCATGAGGAATCATTATGATTCCCCTCTCGTGACGACCCGGTTCTGGAAAAAGTCCTCTCAACAACCTCTGCCCTCACCAGCACCTCAAGATATGTCGTCAGCTTAAATGGGGTGACCATGCATTGGATCTCTGGACGCAAATCCTCCTTTAAATGCCTTGTCCTGGCCTCCTCATCTGGTAAACAGTTCTGAAGCATATCGTAGAATGATCCTGAAATGGATTCCAAACTCCCAAACATTGGAGCTCCCTTGTCGATGGGTAAGAAGCTCCGGGCGACTGGATGACTTCGTAGTCAAAGAAAGAAACTCGACCCTAAAACTGTCTCGAAACTCCTCCCATGAGATCGCTGACTCCTCACAATCCTCAAGTAATAAGAACCACCACTACCTTGCTGCTCCATGCAGCATCATCACAACCATGGACACCCAATGTTCCTTCCAAGCACGAATCGAACTGAAGCCTATCTCGACCTCCTCCAACCAGTCTTCTGTAACTGCATCTGAAACGGAGCCCTCATACATATGCAGACTCTGGTGCTGAAACTCTCGTAGTGTCTTCCTCCAAGTTTCATCATCGTCATCCTCTACCCGGTGGCGATTTGCTGGAACAGTCTCTTGGACATATACTGTGGAAACCTAACGAGGACGTCGACCTGAATCCATACCTGTAAAATAACAACTGTTCGAGCTTCTCAGCATGGAATATGGAAGAATCAACATCAATAAATTAATTTTTATCTTTTATAAATTTGAGGTTAACCTATCCCAAGGTCTAACCATTCAAACAAAGAAGCAAGGAAGAATGATGCATGATCCTTTCCTAAGTCTCTACCCTGCAACCAATTTCAATTTTTTTAGTAGCCATCGTAAACATAAAAGTTCGTCCAATAAATAATATGTCTCCCTAAACGCCTATGTCTATGCCGGTCTCAAGTGTTTACCCCACTTGCTAAACATGAATGACATTGTTTCCCTACCATCTCATGCAATCTCACATGTGCCTAACTCCAAACTCCATCTTATCCCTCAACCAGTCCTCTGATATCACTATGTCACGACCCCCTTCCCACAAAGTGAACCCCTCATGGGCCGGCAATGTGGGAAGAGAGATAATGACCCCCGAGTCCTACCTCCAGTAGGCCCCGGGTTGGAGACTAGCACCGAGGGTATATTAAACACACAAATGGGAGGCATTACCCTCTAAGAGAACACATACAGAAGAGAGATATAGGATAAACTCCAACCAACTCCAACTCAAAACTGAAAAAGAAAAGAAACTCAAGTACATATATGAGATTTCATTGAAAAATTACTACAACTGAAAGGGGAAACTAAATGTACCCAAAAGAAACTAAAATGGCAGCGACCACAAGCCCGAATAGCTCTTCCTCCAACAACAAGCTAGTAGTATCTAGCTTGTTCTCCAACCTGCTCCATTTAACCTGAAAAACAATTTATATGTATATAGGTTGAGTATAACAGTATACTTAGTAGGATCCTCCCCAAGACTCTCATGCAAAAGTAAAGAGAGCATTCTAAAGCCTTGTGAACAACAAGTGAAACTAACTCGTCACCTAAACATGTATACTAAGTTCCCAACCTCACCATGGATACTCTCACCAAGTAATGCATACAAGAATATAGCATATAGTAAGGAATAACAAGGGTACCCCTCTACTACTTCCCCACTGGTTTTCCTCTTTTCCCCAATGACATACGTCCTTTGCATCTCTCTCCAAAGGCTTGCCCGAAGACACCTGGGCTAAGATCTACAATCTACACCTTGTGCACCACAAATGCTTTCCCGTGGACACCTGGGGGAAGCACCACACCATCCTCCTAACCAAAAGTAACCAGGTAAGTTTCGAGAGCCACCACAGCCCGCATAACGTGTATCATACATCAGGTATTATACCTCAAGCCATTATAGCACATACAGCTAGTAGGGATCCTCAAGCCATCACATCCTATACACGTTACACCTATAGTAGTCCATAGGATACTATATCCATAATATATGTGTCTGAAATAACCACAATCTATTACAGCCCTCTTCACACATATATGGGGAAAATATCTGTTGTGCCTATTGGAACATGTATCTACCAAGAGAAGAGAGCAGGGCCAAAGGGGGTAGTCAGCCATTCGACCTCCCATCATAATGTTGGGGAAAACACCCCCAGGGCTCAGAATCCCCGGTGTTCAGTTTCCCTTACCTACACGGTGGAGTAGCGTATAGAAACACAAAAAGTACAGAATATATATATAACTCAAATCCACACTATGTGAATTACCTAGTTTTAGATACAACTGTAGCTAATGTCTCTCAGACTCTAGGTTGCTACTTTTAAGTATATGTATCCTATAAGCATGCAATCATTTAAAGATCATTATTAGATTACTCCATTCTCATTTTATTATTTTCACTCTGCGTAATTAATTCATTAACCATGAACAATTACACATCAAACTGAAATGGCATCACCTTCAAAATCAACTATTACTTTTGAGATTCTCATCACCTTTAAATTCCAGTATCTCTGTCCCCATGGATTTTAACCATTTAATCAAACATCATTACAAAATTACTTTCCCAGTTTCCCAGGAATTCTAGAAAATCATTCTATGCTACTAAACACAAATGAGGATCAACACAGTGAGTAGATATACTACCCGTCGAGTCTTTACCGCATATAGAAAGAGCACAGACCCATACTCCCTTGAGAGTCTAAACACAGAAAAAACGTGGCATACCCCCTGCACGTTCGCCTCCTTCGGAAGAAGGGTAAACAAGACCAGATTCCTTGAGTAGCGGGGAAAAGAAAAGTAGATAAACATTAAAAGAATCCACAAGCATCCATCAACCACATCCATCTCATTCCATCACCCATGGTGTCCTCCCCGACACCCACATGAATAAAATAATGAATCTTGCCACCCAAGGCGTCATCCGCTGCCACAACCACAAGGCATCCATGCCTCCACATATCACAAAATCCCTCCAGGGTCACATCATAGCACAAGCAGTTGGAAAACAACAATCACGATCATGGGCTCTTGACCCTTCAACAAACAAGAGGGTAACTCAGAACCCTTTTAGAAATTCTCACAGAATCAGTTCTTTAATCCATATTGAATTAGCAAATTTGTTATTCGTAGGTTCCAATTATGGGAGACCTAATCAGTAAGCTACCACAATTAAACAACCAAGCATAATTCCCTAACTTGATTAACATCAAACTAGAATAACTACGATATCAAACAGATTCATTTACATGCCTCTTTATCTTTAGAATATTAATTAACAATTAATTCCGGATATATGTTCATTATCAATTTCCATCAAGAACGAAAAACAAATCAATGAAATCATAGATATCACTCTATCTAGAATAACATGAGGCAAACATTTATCACGGTATAAAGCAACAACATGTGATCAAGAAATTCTTTTAATCCGGTTCAAGTATTTAATTAGGTCAATTTCATTGTGATCCAAAGGGATAAATCATGCTAATTCTACGATTGCACATATACAATTAGAGAAGCCATGAATCCCCTACCTCGAAGAGTTCTTAATGTCCTTTATCCGCACAATGGGACACAATCCTCCTCTCATGACAACTGCATCCACCAGACGATGCCACGGTACGATAGTACCAACCAACCCCAAGAAATCCCCATTAGAGTCTTCGAAATTACATGGTATAATATGGATGGGAGGAAAAAGAGAATATGATCCCCAATGGAATTATGATAAAACATACCTTATTGGGAAGATTGACCGACACAACTCGGTTGCATCCAAAACAGAGCAGAACCAATCATAGACATAATTATTGATTGTGCAACTCCTACATGAGGGATTTAATGGTTCTAGCATCTCTTAGCTGAGAACAAAGGGAATGAACAATAGAGAATGATATCTGGTTCCTTTTTGATGATTTAATGAGGTAAAATTTTAAGATCCAGTTAATTCTTTATTAAAAACAGATCCCATTAACACACGCAGTTTGACCAAGTAAATACATCCCGAACATATTAATAATTAATATAGGATTTATGGCATTTGAATCGGCCTTTAGAGTCCTTAATACAAGTATTTAAATGTATTTTACGTCAAAGGAAACGTCAAATAGGGAAAAACTGTAGGAAGTTGGAAACACTATTCACATACTCATTATTTGGTAAAGGAAAGAAAATGTCATTGTTAGACCTCACCTTTCTAGAAACACGGTTCAAGTCCACCGTTAGAAGGTCACCGTTAGAAGGTTACCGTTATAGAAACATTGTTCAAGTCCACCGTTATATGGTCACCATTAGAAGGTTACCATTTTTGAAACACTGTTCAAGTCCACCGATATAAGGTCTCCGTTAGAAGGTTAGCGTTCTGGAAACACTGTTCAAATCCACTATTATAAGGTCACTGTTAGAAGGTTACCATTCGGGAAACATTGTTCAAGTCTACCGTTATAAGGTCACCGTTAGAAGGTTACCGTTCTGGAAACATTGTACAAGTCTACCGTTATAATCCCACCAATAGAACCTCACCGATATAAACACTGTTCAAGACTACCGATAGAAGTCCACCGATAGAACCTCACCGATAGAAACACTATTCAAGTCTACCGATAGAAGTCCACCGATAGAACCTCACCAATAGAAACACCGTTCACTTACCGATATTGTTCATAAAACTAGAAACATTGTTCAGCGAACTTGAAATTTGGAAGTGTTTGTGATAAGTCACCTTGACCTCCCAAAACACTTCCAACACCACATTTTAACAAAGTAATGGACCGGAGAGGTCTGGGCCATTACACTTCACCTATTGAAAACCCATACATATTGAAAAAAATATATCTCTCTTTATGTTGTCCCACCAAAAATGATCCTTCAAATCAATATACATCATAGTCCTATCACGGTGTATATTGATATTAGAGATATGATAATCATCCAACATTTCTCTTTTTATATTAGGAATTTTCGAAACACAAAGTCTCTTTTCAAATAAAAAAATTCTATATTCATAGACGATGTCAATCAATCTCCCATCATTCAAAGAATTAATTACTATTTTTAAAACACTTGATCATTAGTCTGAGAACATTTTATCCTTTATAGTAAAGATGGATTGGCTACCATTTGAAAACGTTTTGAGGTATCACCTTCCATGATTATTCTAATATCTATTTTTACTATATAAAGTATCATAGGATCTCGTTCAACTCTCATCTTTTTCAACACACCCTGAACCTTTCTAATCAAAGCATCTGCCACATTTTCTTCATTCCTAGTGTGGTAGTGTATAGGGATATCATAATCCTTGAGTAGTTCAAGCCATCACCTTTTCCTCATGTTGAGTTCTTTTGTTGAGAAAATATACTTCAAAATCTTTTGATATGAATATATCTCACATTTTCACCATAGAGATAGTGTCTCGATATCATTAAAGCAATGATTATAGCTGCTAACTCAGTATCATGAGTGGGATAGTTTTTTTCATGAATTATTATATTTCCTGATGCATATGCAATAACCCTATCATTATGCATAAGGACACAACCATGTCATTTTTTGAAGCATTGCATTAAAAAACAAAACGACTCATTCCAAGATGGTAGAGTAAAGATAAGACAATTGGATAATTTTCTCTTTTTTTCTTCAAAAAATTTTTCACCCTTTTTTCCCTAATAATTTTACCACCTTTACGTGTGAGCATGGTTAAGGGGTTATGCAATCCAGAAATATTCTGGATGAAACACATATAATAACCTGCTAAACAAAATAAAACTGTGTACATAATTTATACTTTTCGGTGCTGGTCATTCATGTATTGCTCTTACCATAGAAAGATCAATAAATATTCCATCCTTAGAGACAACATGGCCCTGAAAAGAAATATCCTGAATCCATAATTTACACTTTCTAATAATCCCATATAATTCATTTTATCTATGAATATTTATAATAGTGCACATGTAATTTTCATGATCTTTGTTGATTTTGGAGTATTTCAAGATATCATCATAAATACAAGTAAAAAGTTATCAATAAATTCTTTGAAAAGACTATTCATTTGATCCATGAAAAATTGGTGTATTAGTCAATCCAAAAGGCCTTACTACATACTCATAATGCCCGTACCTAGTACGAAATGTGGTTTTCCGAATGTATTCCTTCTTCACACGCAATTGATGATGTCCACATCGATGGTCAATTTTTGAAAAACATTGATATCCCTGAAGATGATCGAATAAATCAACAGTGCAATGTAGTGGATAAAGGTTCTTTATTGTAATAGAATTTATCTCCATATTGTCAATGTAAGAACTCATAAATCCATCATTATTCATATAAAAAAATGGGTTCCCCATGGAGAAACACTAGGGAATATAAGTCATTTATTACTCAATATATCATGTTTTTTCATGATTTCCACTAATTCCACATTTTCCATTCTATAAGGGGTCTTCGATATAGGAATTGAACTGGGAATTGAATCGATAGAAAACTCAGATTTTCATTTAGGAGGATGTCTAGGTAAATCCTCTGGAAAACCATCATAGTATTCTTGAACAATAGGTACATCCTCTATTTGATCATTCTTTTCCTCTCCTATAGTTATTTCACTATCTTAATCCCCAATAATTGAATTCAGTAGAGCTACTATGGTTGGATATAGATAAGAATTAGATGGTATCATTTCTTCTATAATGATAAGGAACTCTTTATCATCATCAAAAAAAGTACCCTCTGTATTCTTACAATAAATTTTCACATCATGGCCTGAATTCCAATCCTTACCGAGGATTATATAAAATTCATTCATGGTTATGAAAATGATATTTGTAGATAATTTATGTATTAATGAACTAAGGGTAATTGATTCATAAAACATTGTAGCAATGACACATTCCTAAAGAGTTTTGACTAACAACTTCCTTCATAAATAAAATTGGAAATATCTATGTTTCTAAGAAAACTGGGAAGATATGAAATAATGATATGATCTAGAATCCAATAAATAATTCGATAAATTTGAGGAAACCATTAAATTACATACACCACAACATTCAGAGCATCAAACACAGTATTAGTGATCACATAATATTGGCCTTTCCCCTTGGCCTTTTTTGCACTAATATTTCTAGGAGCTTAGTAAATTAATTTTCATAATGCACAATTTTTCTACAATTGTAGCATTCAACATTGATAGACTCTTTTTTTCATTTTCAATCATGAGTTTGGTGGCCTTTTTCACCACACTGGTAATAGACTCACATTCCCATCTGGAATATATAGGGGTGTTTATTAGCACATTTACTACAGGATTGAAATTCAAATTTTAAATTCCTCCCCTTATTTAATTTTATATATTTTTCAACAAATCTATACATCTCATATCTTTCTTTAAATACATAAGAAATAAATATTTCCTTTTATATCTTCAAAGCAGATGATAAATTATCATCGTACGATTATAAGTCTTGTGAGACTATTGCTCGGAGGAGAAATTTATTTAACCCATCAAATAATCGATTAATATTACTCCATTATTTATTTATATAATCATTTGTATGCCTTTATATCCTTGAAATTATAGCCGCATTCTTAGCGACATTATCATATTTCGTTTTCCATAGACTCGGATATTTTCATTTCAATATATGCTCGATTATCATGAGGAAAATATTTTTCAAAGAAAATATCTTTAAAATACCTCTATATAATATTTGATACTTCTTCATCATCTATTTTTTTTGAATTAAAGACTATCGTTGAATTCTACCTCCCGTGAGGCGATGAACTTCCATGATAACATTTTCCCTTTTTCTACTCCCCAAATCTTGAAATATTTTCTCTAAGAAAACATATCCACTGGTCTTCTACAAATGGATTTTTAGACCCATTTAATTTTTCTGGATTGTTTCTCATGAATAGGTCTATAATTGATCCTCCATGTTGTGGATAAGGGTGATACATATGGGTAATTTTATTATTCATATACTTAGTGACTTGTCCTAGTATGGTAACATGTTATTTAACATGGGTTGCATTACCAGCTCCACTATAATTATCCTAAGTAGGAGGGACATATCTACATGGATTAAATGAATCGATATGGTTTCCATTCCTTCATATAGGCGCAATTTCATAAACAATGGCATAGACTAGATTAATTTCTAAATCACAATAAAAAATTACAAACTTGTAAAATACCTAACATAAATTGAAAAGTTTATACATATAATCGATAATAAAAAAATGTTTTCTTTGAGGAGGTATTTAATCATAAATAATTCATAATGGTTTGTAAATAAAATGTGAATTTTCTTAATCAAATCCCCCAAGAGTTTCATAACAAAAAGTGCTTCAATGCCCATTGTCATTTACCATGATACCCCTGGTCAAGTCCAAAAATCTATTTTCGAATTTTCACTCCTATGTACATATTTTCTTGAGCTTCCACTACCTAATCATATCTAGAAAGGGATTTATTACTTTGAAAATATACAAAATATCCACATTAAGGAAATACTAGGATGTTCTTCTATATTAATCCTCAAAGTATATCTTAGGGTAATGTTATCTAATCATCTTTTATTTAAATCTAGCTTTCAAGGTTTGTAATAAACATCCACAGATTCTAAATATAATGCCCCAAACCTAGTAACACGGTTTTAGTTCATTATTGAATGACAGTGGAATGATTACATGGGATCAAATCCCAAACGACTGATCTGTTCTGTAGCCTTGGATGTACTAGAAAAAAAAAGGAGTACTAAAATGCCTTATGAAATAAAAAAACAACAAAATATTGTATCCTTTGAACACATTCAACTCCCTTATACTATCCCTAGATGTATGTTATAATATAATTCTTCACAATAGAGGAAAAATAATACAAAGAGAGGGGATGATATACGGTGCTCAGTAAGGATAACAATATACCATAAACTTTCATAAATAAGTATAAAAATTTAAGGCAATGTATGAGATAAAAACACGAGACATTTAAGAATAAAAATCAGAATAATATTGAAAAGATAAATCAAATAATTTCATTTTCTTATTCACATGATTATTATACAATTTGAGTAATCACATGTAATATCAATAAAAAATTTCACAATGATGGAATGTATAATGTTAGGCATCATAACCAAATAATCAAGGCATTATGACATGATTACAAATAAGATTTTTTCATGTCTATGTTCAAGGACACTTTTTTGTCTCAGGAGACATACCTATGCATCAAAGAGCTATAGCTGGATCCACCCATCACATAATAAGTCCAATGCATTCATTATATGAAAGGGTAGAAAAATAACATACACATTCATATTAAAACTATCATAAGAAATATTAATACAATAACTGTGTACCATGATTGGTATAAAAATAACACATACATAGTCAAACATATCACAAAAACTTCAATACAATATAGAAGATTGTATAATAATTAATCAACTTCAAATAAGTGTAAGATCCATCCAATGATGTTGACATAGATGATATCAAAACTATATGAGAGAAATATCTATATCAACTTTGAAATAATTTAAAAGACACATATTTATAATAGAAAACAATTATTTGGAGAATAATATTTTAATATTCTTATGGGGTTTTTGGATGATGTTATAATGGCAGAAAATTTCCGCACTCGCCGTATAAGTTATAAACCATTCATTCCTTATTTTTGACGAAAAGGTCGTAATGGACCTTGTTTGGAAAGTGACAGAATGATCCCACTGTAAACATTCAATAAAAAGTTAATAAAGGGTATAAATGAATCTAACACATAGTAGAGTAAACATTAAAAATGTTTTGAAATACATTTTTTAGAAACATGGATGTGGATGATAAAGAGGTCCTAATAGACACTCACGTATAAACAATCTTAAATAATGAAGAGATTGTTGAATTAACCATTACCTTGTACTTTTACTTGGTAAAGTGTATGTTAATGCATTTTATAATAGTTAAATAATTTTTATTAAATTATATAAGAACGAAAAACAAAAATATGATATCATATTCAATCTTTTAATATTGGATTGGTAATAATATTTCAGTATTATCATTGTTTCAAGTGTTAACTGATTTTCGTTACTTTATATGTATTATTACAAAAGAAATGTTTGTTATGGATATGATTTATTTTATTCATATCCAAAATGATATTATGTTTTTAAATATTATTTTTTAGCAATAAATGAAATTTATTCTTTAATGGTTATGATGGGAATGAATCTCGTCGCGTTCTGGGGGACGGTAATCCATACGTACGCACGAGCGAAAATATCATTCTATTGATTGTGAAATTGTATGTAATAGGATAGTATATAATTTATACAGAATCCATATAATGTTATTTTTATTATTTAAATCACTTATACTCATTATTATACCCCTCCAATTGATAATGTGTTGAATAACAAATAACACCACAATGTGGAGATGGTAAGTAGTACATACGCAAGTATGGTGAATTTTTCATTCATATGATTGAAAGAATAATGTATATGGTTGTACCATATTTATTATAATATAACATTATGTATAAGGAACTTTAGTTATTATTTTTGTATGGAAAAACCAAGAAACAGGATGTAGAAGAAAAAAAGAACATTGAAATTGGTGGTGAAATTATTATCTCATCTTCAGATGCATCCTTTTAATTTGATCATAATGGCTCCCTAAGATATCTTTATGACCAATTGATGGAATTAAGGATTAATTTAGGCTAGATGGGAGGATATTAGAGTAGAGGTTTCCATGACAAATGGCTTTGGAGGTGTTATTTTGAGGGAAGTGGAAGTACCCTTTTACATGACAAGTGAGGGTCAATTTATTAAAACCATGAAATATTATTTTATAATACAATCATAATAGATTATTAATAGAACCAAAAATATTTATTTCTATTATTAGGATGGTCTAGGTCGAAAATTATTCAACCAATAGGTTTTAGACTAGTTTAGGTCACCATAATAACTATATCTTTTAGTTTTTACACGTAGTTAAATAGTTTATCATTTACAATGTCTACATGTATTTTTATATTACATTTTTAATAAACATAATATAAAATTTTCCAAGAACCCCATGATTCTCATTATTGAAATATATATTATCAGATAATTATTTTTCTAGATCCTTACATTTTTTGTAATGTTATATCAATTAATAATATAGAATTTTTTTAAAAAACTCATTTATATCAATATTGATGCAATTTAGTATTTTGTTTTTGTGAATGTCAAGAAAACTTTATCACATAGAAAAAATAAAATTAATCAGCCATAACATTTCATATAAACTTATAAAATACTTAAAATTGATAGAAAGTCTCAATTCAAAATTATTATAATATTTATATTATCAATTATTACAAAATTTCAATAATAAGGTAATTATTTCATCATCATTATGTTAAAATGTAATTTAATTATATAATGTATAATATTTATAAATGAGAAACCATTATGTATAAAATCATTTTTTACTTCTAATTAATATTTATATTCTAATTTAACTTAGGTATAACTATATATTAAAATTGTTTTAGTTATTAAACGTTGAATATAACACTTTTCACTCTTCATTAAATAGAATAATAATAAATGTCCAAATGTAATCCAAGTGGATCAAAAGGATCATATTTTATTCCTATGGTTTATTTTGGTCAAAATACACATATTCAATTGAATTGGGACATGCTTTATGGTAATTATAATATCATTTATACCATTAGTTAACTTATTTACTTTTAACCGTGGTCAATAAAATTAAATGTTACTATTCACAAAAAAATATATTCATCTGATTGAACCACATTTTACTTATTGAGGTCAACCGTGTATCTTAGATTTTTGAAATTCAATTCCCAAAAGTGGTAAAATTATGTTTTATTCAAATTTGAAGATGTGCATAGAAGGTGAGACAAATACCTTAAAAAATTAAATAAATTTATATATATATATATATTGTTATTATAAAATGAAACCAATGAACTTCATTTTACTGTTATTGGTATTATGTATCTATATTGAGTGAAATTTTCTTTAAATAAAATAAATAATTAATTAAATTAAAAGTCAGTTTTAAACAATAACACAATGTTTTTCACTATTCATTAAAATTTGAATGTTTTCAGAAATTAAAAAACACACCCTAACCTAATTTTGATATTCCAAATATTAAAATGATTTCCATTACTTAAAATAAAATTTATTTATATTTAATAATTGGATATTACTATTCATTACAACTAGATCGATTTGTCGTGGTGTGCTAGAAAATAATGTTGCGTACAACATAGGTTATTGTATTATTCAATGATAAGTGTATCATGGAAGCTTGGGGTGTTACATGTAGAAAAAAATCCTACAATCACTAAACATGCCAATTGATTTTGTGAAGAATGGGTTCGATGATTACATCTCATGTCTAGATTGTTCCCTATAATCTGTAAATTTTTTACAAATCCAAAAATTCTTTAGTGCATTCATGACCATATTTTTTGTATTATATTTAATTTTTTTTAATTATTTATAGGACTTATATTTCCATTTTTCCAACTCAAATAACATTTTTCGTATAAATAATTGAAATTAACAAAACCTAACTTATCACCCATGTTATTTTCTATTTGATGGTATCTTCTAAACCAGTTATTAAATACTTTATATAATTATTTTGTAAACAAAATCAAAACTAAGATATGTATCTCCTCTCTTATTATAATGAATATTAGAGTCATATTAATCAGTAGAATCTATATTAAAAACAAAAATGTTAAACCATTTAATTTTTATTTTCCCCTGGTTAGCTATATTCTTCAATTCTAGTTCTTATTGAATTTGTGATCCAATCTATTCAAATAGAGTGTAATCATTTATATTCATTTATTCATAAATGGATTCCATTTATACATTCAATTTATTTGTTAATGACTATAGGACTAATTTAAAATGTACAAGGTTATGAAGATACTGTGAATGGGAATTCATTTTATTCAAAATGAATGTGAATTAGTATAATAATATTTGTATATTGTATTCTTTGCACAGTTTTAATTCTTGGTAATCTTGTCAAATAATTCCTTGATTGGATTGAATTAATTTTTTAGATCTATTTTATTTGAATAGTATAATATCATATCTCTTATGAGAAATCATACACTGGGTCATATGGCTAAAACAAATTCGATTTATAATATAATAAAAATATTCACATTTTTTAATTTAAAACAAATATGGTAGATTTGATTTTAATATGTGTACCTAACATAGGATCTAGTAGCTTTTATTATTTTTTTCATTATGGACATGTTTTCTATACAAACTTTCATGATGTATTCCTTCGTCTAGATCTTTAGTAGCTATGATTATTTCTATCAAATTGTTTTGGATTTAGATGTATCAATTCATAATTTGTGCTCAATCAATCCATCATATTAATATTGTCACTATACAATGATTTATAAGAAATGAATATCAAAAATAAAAAAACCTTAAAGACTTGTATATAAATATTTGATTATTACAAAAGGTATAAGCTACGAAAAGAAAATTTTTGGTATTATGAATGAAATTGATAGAGCAAATCTATTTTAAAGAAGTTTATTCATAGATACTGATTGTTAGGATAGAGGGAGTAATTAAATATTTTCCATATAGGATGAATATTTCAGATTTACAAATTTTAGCAAATACATTTATTTTTTAATTCAATTATTTAATTCAATTATAGTGATATTTTGTAGTGAAAATAGTAAATTGAACAATGATTTTTTATTTTAGTTTTGTCTAAAGTATGCTTAATATTAATTAATACCTATCTACTCGATGAGAAATACATATCAGTGAAACTGATTTTTATGGGGCATCATTACACAATTATAGAATCCATATTTCATATAGGGATAATCTCGACACACTGATTTTTGAATGTGGAGTCACAACCTAATTACAATATATATCATTAGTTATTGGTTTCAAAACCCAAATAATTATTAAATTATAATTCTATATTCACAACATTAAATGAGAATAAGAATAATGCATTTTAATGCAGTTGAATAAATTAAAAAATTGATACAATTTGATAGACAATAAATTGTGTAAATAACTAAAAAACTAGATGAAGAATACAATAAGAAATGAATTATCATTTTCTGGTTTCCTAGAAATGAATTTGCACATCTCATCAAGGCTTTTAAAAGATGAAGCATATGTTATTTGGCACATGAGATGTTATCCATGTGATGAAATACAATATCACATAGAAAATTAATTTGAATATTACATTAGATGTTTAAAAAAGATTCATGTGAAAAAATAGAGTTTTAGAGGTATTATTTAGCATATATAATTCATTTCGTGGCAGCTTGACAACCCCTTTAAAAAGTGATCATAAAATTCTAAAAATCACCATATATAGGAAAAAAAATCAAAAATTATACATGAGTGTAAAAATAAATATTTAAAAAATCATTACGATATTTATTCAACATCAATACATTTAGACAATGAAAAACTAATTTACATAACCTATTATATTTTTCAAATATATTATATAATAATAGGTAAAACATAATTTAAAAAAATATTCAAACAGAGTAAAAAATCATGAATATTTCAATCATATCATACTATTAGTAACTACATTTGAATACAACATTTATAAATATAATTAAATAATATTCTTGAATATTTTATATAAATTATTTTTCAAATTAATTCAATAAAAGAATAAAAACGTAAAAAAATTAAAACAGTATATACAGACAAGAAAAAACATTTAAAAAAATGGTGTATCTTTGTAATGACAATGAAGGGTAATTTCAAATAATTATTATAACGATTTCAGAAAATTTATAAATTATTTTACTTGGTATCTCTATAACATATATGAGTTTTATTAATTATTAAATCACATTAATACATCATAACTCTAAATTTATACATTCACTTGTGTTTGTCTCACTTTACCTTCATTTTTAATGATAGAAATGGGGGATAAGATATCTTCCATAAAGAGGATGAGATATTTATATGGGTATAATATTTTACATTTCAATAACAGAAAAAATTAACTAATTGAGTGTGTTATAACTAAAATTTAAATCATATAAATCTTGTAATTTTAATTTTTTAAATCAATCTAATTTTTGGGTTTGGTATTTATTGGAATATATAATAAGTTTTATGTGGCTTTTGATCATGAAGAAGGATTATTTGGTAGGACTAGTAATGTATATTTGTTATATCCCATGTATTTTACGTTTTTGTGATCTTAAAAACCTCTTCATACATTGATTGTGATCTTGTATTTATAGTTTGGTTATCAGATTTTATTCTATTATTATGTATTATGTGCTTAGATTAATTATTCTAACACTCTATATATTTATAAATGACAAATTTCAATGTATGTCAAACTAGAAATGCGAAATTTTAATAAATTTGGGTTAAAGAGATTTTTCAATCTCGTATGTCGTAGATTTTTCTACATGGATATTGACTACATTAAGAAGATCATCTACGTGAGGAATATCGTACATAGTCAATAAAATATATCAAATGGTTATGGGGAGTAATCGGTTATGTGGATCACATATTTTGATGAATGTCTCTACATAATTTCAAAGGACTATGCTAGTTTCAACTATTTGTGTAAAAATGGAATGTAATAAAATTTGGATATGTGTTGAAAAATGAACTATATTGCTTTAAATCATCAAATAAAATAATTGGAATCAAATATACAATCAATTTTGTGGATTCAGTTTTTAAAAATCCATATTCCATGGTAAAATTTTGTATTAATCACCCTTGAATCACTCATCTGTGAATTTTAATACTAATGTAAAATCATTAAAAACCTTATTACCTCTTTATGAAAAATCAATCAGTATAATAACATCTATTGAGATAAAAGGCAAGGATGTTATATTTCATTTTTATAACTATTTATAACTTATTTCATTCAATAGAAGTTGTTATTGATCCTTGATTTTATAGATGATAATACATGTGTTTGGATAATATGTTTTGAAGGAATTCAGAAATGTGTGTCTGGATTGTCAGCATGAGCACAGTTAAAAATTCAAATAATCAAATGTTATAAGAATATATATATAATTACATATCAAAACTATTTAATTTTTTTTAATATTTCTAGGAATATGTTGAATGAGAATTATTTATGTAACCACTGATGATTAGCTAAAAATTATTGAAGAGTTCTAAATACTCTCATTTAGTTGATTATTATTAAGAGCTTTCATATTGGGGATCCTTTTGTTTTTTATCAGTTGTATCTTATAGAAATTAGATGAAATCTATAAAACATATATTATCAGTTTATGTTTTAACGGATCTATATAATAGAAAAATTACAGGATATTGTTAGTAAATATTTTCTCAAGTCAGGGTGGAAGCTCCTTTTCATTTACGATGTGTTGAGTACATTCACACTATTATGTATCCACATGAAATATGATTGGATGTACCTATAAATTGGGAAGGTCTACTGAAAATCCTCACAAAAATATATAATAGTGGTTGTGGAGTTATATGGAAACTAGTATTGCAAAATCCACTATAAATCTATCTAGGTCAATTTATCATTTTTTGATATCTTTTATAAAACATGATTTGTTAATGAACAAATCATAAGTCATTTATTATCAGAAGATTTTTTATTTTTCTATGATGATATATATTTAATAAACTAAATAAATTTACCCATCTATGTATTAATATGTTAAGTCTCCAAAAAATTAATGGGGTTTAAAGATGCATATTTTGAAGGTTTAGTAGAATATGGAAATTCCATATCTAGTGGATAATTATATATCAGGGGATTTCTTATTTAATGGACGAAAATGAAAAAAAAAGATCTCATTTCTCTAAAAACTAAATAGAATTAATAAATTTAAGCTAGTCATGATTTTAAATTGTTACTATGGATGAAGAAACAACATTAAGATATGGGATATAATGTGATAACCCTAATTTGGTTCCATTTTAAAAATTCCAATGATATGAATCATATCAAAAATAATATATATCACTTATAGTTGAGTGGAATTTAATTTTATCATGGATAAAGATATTCATAGTCTTGTTAAATAATAGAATATTCCTAAAATTATAGGTTATATATATTTTAATTAATTCCTTACAAAAAAATCATTTGAAAGTCCTCGACTATATCTAGGGTCATTCCATGTCAATAGACATGAATTGGGTGTACGTGGAACCCTCCACTCACTTTGATGTGTTGGGTTATTCCTCATGTATTGATATTTTCTCTCTAAATTGGTTTATAAATAAAGGATTGAACTATTGGTTCAGGAAAATGTGAGATAGGTCTCCTATGATAGGGGAATATCATATATCAAGTAGGGAAATATTGTTTTTTTAAATATGATCATGTTGAAGATGTATTTTCAAAGTAGATATATCAAAATAGTTTAACCTATGGGGTTTGTGATAAAGTTATTTACCCATTTGACTAAATGATGTGTAAGGACCAATTTTACGGGACTATAATTTATGTATAAATTTGATTTTTTTCATTTATATTTTTATAAGGGGTAAATTATAAATTTTCTACTATTTGATGAACTCATATAGTATTTCAGACAACATCAATTTTCCATGATTAGGTTTCTCTCAATAGGAAATTTGTTTGTTAGAATTCCAATACCATTAAATTTTCAGGAAATAATTAATATATAATATAATTAATTACATATATATATATTCATACATGTTCCTTCAGATTTATAATTTAAAAGGAACATATGACTATTATTTTTTTTATTAATTTTGAGTCTATAATGCTGAATTATCCATCATTTGGAATAAATAAATTCTAGTATCTTAGGTTGGAACCAATTCCCTTTTTCGTCATGTTAATTTACAATGTTTTTATTCTCGACTCCCCCCCATTTATCTCATTCAACCTCTTTTGGATTCCCCATCAGAGAACAAAGTGTGAAAAATATATAGGGATATATATATTTAAATAGAGGAATATATTTTTCATCACATATGTTTGGAATAGATCGATTATTATGTAATAGCCAATGATAACAATAAAAATCCATGCTTTGGCAGATTCTATCCACTGGTAGCCTATTTTTAGGATTATTCTATACATCATTATATATTTCTCATATACCATTTTTATTGCCCTATTTCACATCCTATGACCAGTTGAGGATTTATCTATATCAACTGTAGAAAAAAATGGAGTGTTTGAACAAATTGAGTGGTTTCACATATTGAAATCCCGATAACACAATGTGGAGTCTAGGAACACACACAATGTGTTCTGTCCATTTGTGGTAGATTATTTCTTTACAATTAAATGTTTTCTATTGGGTATTCATTTTGTGTACATCTACTTAGAAATGTATCCATGTACCAGCCTACATTCCCAATATAATGATACATGGTCGTGTAATGTATACTGATATACTCTAAGTGGGAAGCATGGAATGTAGAACTACATAGATTGGTAGAATACCTGGATATGCCATTTGTGGTATAGGTTAAGGTACCTCATGTAGTGTTAATGAGATGTTTATTGAATAAAATATTTTGTCCATGGGGTTTATATTACATGTCTGACTGAACTACATGCCCAATAGGGGCATCCATGCTACATGCTAGGTACCATTGATTACACATCATGTACTCCATAATTTTTTTTCCAATTTTTGTTTTTTCATATTTTAGGACCTTGGATATACAATAGAGAATATGTGTTATTATGTTTCTATCATTCAAAATAAATATTGATGGTAAAACCCTTGAGTGGATTTTAGGACTCATAGAATGAATTTTAATAATTTTATTAAAGAGTTGATTTCAGTATTTGGTCATTATATCCTTCTTTCTAATGAAAGGGTGACCCCTCATATGAGGTTTTCCTTGATCTATATCTCTAGATTAGCATTCAAATATATTTCATTTTTATCCAATAGTACATAGTATCTTTTTTTATTAGATGATAATTTAAAATATTCATATACCTTATTATCGTTATTGTAGGTCCCTTGTGGGATACCTTTACATACATGCTAACCAATTAAATACATTTTAGGATCCCTCTACACATTTAAAATTATGGAGGATCTAATGTAGGATAACACTAACTATGTATACCATATATTATATCACATGTATGATGTATCCAATTATTTTCGACGTAGAGGATCCCATATTGGATGTTTCTATTTACATATTTCTTCTATGAATCCCATGTAGGATTACTCTAGTAGTTTATAATTTATAATTATTGCTATAGGGATGTACTTTCTTATTTATGGAATTATAGGATCCAATGAATGATGCGTCTAAAGTGACCTTACCTAAAGAGAACTATGGGTACCATAATGTTTTATTGAACCTAAAGTATTATGTTTGGTGTAGCTATATATAGTACATGTTTTCAGATTATAACTCCTAACATGGGTGTATTTCATGAGGTTTAAGTAGTAATAGTGGGCCTAAGAATTCAGCATCCCTTATAAGTTTTTATACATTCACATTGTTACTCCTCATGTTTCTCTTATTTCTAAACGTGCTTCGGTGTTCTTGACTAAAGAGGATGAAACAAAGATACATATGTCATTGGATTCCTAGACCAACATCCACGGACCCATCTAATGTGTCAATTCATTTCTTTTTATAATTATACTATATTCAGAGGGTTCAGATTCTGGGGTATATTCTAATTATTTGTTCTATGAAGGTTCAAATAGGTACATCTAGATATACGGATGTTAATCCATTATGATTGACTCTTATATTAATAGGATACCCACTTATACACCCTATGATCACGATTATGATATATACATAGGTATGATTACATTGTCTCAAGTTATGGGGATGATTAATCACTCTCTAATAGATATATTGATTGTAGTGATGGATTTAGCACTCTTCAAATATGATTTACTCAATGGTTATTACACTCAACCATATAACAGGGATTTAATACACTCTACCTAACCAATTATATGATAGAAATATTGGACATGGCGGTCGACATCATTGATTTACCTAAGGTTGATTACCCTTTCATTATATCTACATAGGATTCACCAAAAGTCCTTTTGGATGCAACATTACATCATTTAAGCATAATAAATGATTAGGACAAGGTTGTTGAAACATTTATATAAATGGATTCCAAGAATGTACTTGGAACTGGAGAGAATTCCTTTTATAGATCACCTAAGATTCATCCCTTTTCGGGGATATCTATGCTCCCATGTCATAACAACCTATTGACTATGACCTATGGTTTTGACATCATGTTTTAATTACATAGAATGAGTCATATGATGTATAATTCAGTATGATATTTACATTATATTTAAATATTACATGGAATACTTCATTATTGTGAATGGAGGTGAGTAAGGTGAATCCCAGTGCTAGGACATGTATGCCAATATGGTGATGTAGCTTACTCATATTCATTTTTGGTGATAGAAAATGTAGTTATTACTGATCTTGATTATAGACACAATGACTAAATAATAACTGGGTATTGTGTTGAATGACATCCAATTAAATAGATATTTCATTTGAATAACAGTCAATTAAGATTACAGACATAAAGATCTATTGTATTATGGTTTATGTTGTCTTCATCCTCCTTGACATATATATATATATTTATATTTTTGGGATTAAATATACCAATACATATAAATATAAATATAAACATGATAGACTATATTCTTGTTCATGGTCACATACCAAAGGATTTAAGGTGGTTTCAATTTTAATTATATTATTTCTTTAGTTGTGTATTGGATAGGCTTAGCATATTAGATCATCATGAACTATTGATAGTTTATTTATAAGATAATTATTCACTTGTAATGTATAATTTTTTTCCACACTGGTACATGATCTTTGGTGTGCATACATACCTTATGTTTTCTTTTAAAATATAACACAAATTTCATGGTGGGTTTTTTATGGTACCTCAACAACCCCTTTAAAAAGTGATCATAAAATTATAAAAAACAACATATATAGGAGAACATATTAAAAATTATAGATGATTGAGAATATAATTCTCCAAAAGAATTATTTCAATATTGATTTAACTTAAAAACATTTAGATGAAGTTCCTCATATTTACATATCCTATTATATATTTCAAATATATTATATAATAATAGGATAAACATAACTTAAAAATAAATTCAAACAAAGTAAAAAAACACCATTAATACTTTAATCATATCATACTGTTAGTGAAAACATTACAATACAAAATTTATAAATTTAAAGAAGTAATTTTCATTAATTTTATGTATAAATTATTTGGGAAAATATTTCAATATAAAATTAAAAAAATTTAAGTAATTAAATCAAAATATATAGGCCAGAAAAAGTATCGTACAAAAATTTTGAAAAATTGTAATGATAAAAAAGGGTAATTTAAATTAATTATTATAACAATTTTAAAAAATTTAAACATTATTTTCGTTGGTATCCCTTTAATATATATGAGTTTTATTAATTAATAAAACACATAAATTCAACATAACTCTAAATTTATACATCAACATGTGTTTATCTTACATTACCTTCCTTATTAATGACACAAATGGGGGAGAAGATTTCTAACTTAAAAAGTATGAGATAAATATATAAGAATAAGATTCTACATTTCAATAAATGTAATGAGTGTCTAACTGAGCAAGAGATTACAAAATTTTAATTCATATAAGTCTTGTGATTTTTATTTTTTTTAACCTATCCATTTTTTTTGTCAATTATCTACTAGAATGTATAATAAGTTTCATGGGATTTTTATCATCAAAAAGAATGATTTGGTTGGACTAGTAATTCATATCTGTTATATCCCATGTATTTTATGTTTTCATGTTCTCATAAAAACCCCTTCATACATTGAAGATTATATTTTAATTAATGTGTGGTATTCATATTTTATTCAAATATGGTGTATTTTGTGTTTAGTTTAAATATGATTTCACACAAGGTATTTATTGATGACATATGTAAATGTCTGTAAAACCCAAAATAGGAAATTTAATGAAATTTTGGGGAAAGAGATATGTTAATATCTTATTTCGTTGAACTTTATAAAGATAAATTGTATACATTAACAAGATTACCTATGTGTGGAATATCGTACTTATTCAATCAAATATATAAAATAGTTATGGGGAGTAATCAATTATATGAATCACTTATTTCATGAATGTGGCTACATAATTATAAAGTGATGCATTTGTTTCAACTATGTGAATAAAAATATAATGTAATGAAATTTGGATACGTGATGAAAAATAATTTATGTGTATTGAAATCATCAAATAAAAAACATGGACACAAATATATAATAAATAGAATGGATTCAATTCTAAAATATCCATATTCCCTGCTGTAATTTGGTATTTATCACAATTTAATCACTCAAGAGTTAATTTAAATTCTTATGTACGATCATTAAACTCTTGATTAACTCTTAATGAAAAATTAATTATCATAATAACATGTATTGAGATAAAAGGAAAGGATGATATATTTCTTTATAAATTTTTTTGATTTATTTAAACCAATAAAAGGTGACATTGATCTTTGATATTATAGATGATGATATGTGTGTTTATATAAGATGTTGTGAAAGAATTAAAAAAATGTGTGTTTGGAATCATTGCATGAGTAGAGTTACAAATTCAAATATTCAAATGTCATGAGAATATGTCGATAATTACATATCAAAATTATTTGATATATTTTGTTTTATTTTTTTAAATATATTGAATAAGAATTATTTATGTCATCTCCTATGAATATAGTGGTTTTTGGAGTTGTCTATGTAAATTGATTTCCCTATATTACAATAAATTTCTCTATGTCAATTTAATATTACTTGATATTTTTTATACAACATGATTTGTTAATGAACAAATTAGAATTAATTCATATTAAAAATAGTGTTTATTTTTCTATGTTGAGATATATTTAATGAACTCGATACATCTACCCCCTAAAATGTTTTAATAAGTCTAGTCTCCAATAAATTAATGGGGTTTATATATGATGATTGGGTAGGTTTAGTATAATATAGAAATTCCATATCTGGTGCTTCATTCAATATATGTTGATTGTGTATTTATTGTATATGAAGGAAAATAGATTACATTTCTCTAAAAAATACATAATATAAATACATTTAAGCTACTCATGATTTTATATTTTATCAATGGATGAAGAAACAACATGATGATATGGAATTAAAGTGATATCTTTAATTTGGATCCATATTAATAATTCATGTGATATAAATCTTATCCAAAATAATTGACATCACTCATTGTTGCGTAAAATATTATTTTATCATGGAAAAAGAAATTAATTGTCTTCTAACATAATATAATATACCTAAAACATAATGTTCTTATATATTATAATGAATTCCTTACATAAAAAATAATTTTAATGTCAACGACAGTATCTTGGTGTCTAGTAAAGTAAAAACACATGAATTGGGTGTATGTGGAACCCCCTACTCACTTAGGTGTGTTGTGTTATTTCTCATGTATTGCTATTTTATCTCTAAATTTTTCTAGATATAAAATTATTGACCTATGTGTTCATGAAAAAGTGAGGGATGTCATAAATGAATGGGGGAAAAGATCATAGGGGATGTAGGATAATAAGGTTTTTTAAATATAATCTTGTTGATGATTTATTTTCAATGTAGATATATTAAAATAGTTCAAACTATGGGATTTGGGATGAATAATATTTAACAATTGACTAAATGAAGTATAATGAAACATTTTTCTAGACTATAATTTATGTATAAATTATAATTTTTTCAAAAAGATTTTTCTAAGGGGTAAAATAGAAATTTTCTCATATATGATGATGACATATAATTTTTCAGACCACATCATTTTTGTTTTATATGGTTTTCTCGCCCAATGAAATAAGCATTGTATAATTCCAAGACGTTTAAATATTCACGAAATAATTAATTACTAACATATTTAATTAAATATTAATATATTCTTTCAAGTTTATTCTGATTTAACATTTAAGTGGACCATATAAATTGTATTTTTTTATTAATTTTGAGTCTTGAATGATAAATGTTTCTATCATGAGGAATAAATAATTTCTAGTATATGGGTTCTAGACCATGTCCCATTTTCATCATGTTATTTTACTTTATAATTATTCTCTAATCCTCTCCCATTCTTCTTTTGCAAACCCTTTAGGATTACCCTTCAGAAAACAGTTAGAGAAAAATATTCAGGATGAAATATTTGAAAGAAGAGAAAGATATTTTCCATCACATATGTTTGGAGGAGATTGAACATTTTGTTATAGCCATATATCAAAAAAAAGTGATGCTTCGAAAGATTCAACCCATTAGTTGGCTATTATTAGGATTATGGTATACAACATCATATATTTCTCAAATACCAAATATATGGCCCTATTTTGCATCCTACAACCCTATAGGCTTTCTCTATATCCACTATAGAGAAAAAATGGGTATTTGAACAAATTGAGGGGTTTCACAAATTGAAATCACGATCACATGATGTGGAGATCATGAACACACACAATGTGTTCCATCCATTTGGGGTAGATGATTCCTTCACAAGTGAATGGTATTAATAGGGTATACATTTTGAGTACATGTACTTAGACATGTATCCATGTACCTTTCTAGATATAAAACATAATGATACATGCTCATGTAATGTACATGGACATACTTTGGAAGGGAATCATGGAATGTAGAACTACATGGCTATGTATAACACACAGACATTCCATGTTTTGAACATCGGAAGGTGCCCCATGTAGGGTGAATGTTGTGTTTATTGAATACAATTTTTTCATGGGGTCTATATTCCATGTCCGACTGAAGTTCATGCCTTATTTTGGAATCAAGGATACATGCCTGGTACCATGGTAATCACATCATGTACTCCTTACTTATAAAGATTTTTGGTCTTTTCATATTTTAGGACCTTGGATATACAATAAAGAATATA
Organism: Viscum album; assembly: GCA_963277665.1. NCBI lineage: Eukaryota > Viridiplantae > Streptophyta > Magnoliopsida > Santalales > Viscaceae > Viscum > Viscum album. The sequence continues at coordinate 1,685,118,659 of OY728163.1, read as the reverse complement.
AGTATTCATTTTTCTATCATTCAGAATATATCGTTGAGGTAAAACCCTTGATGTGATATTAGGTCTCATAGGATGAATTAAAAGATTTTATTAAAGAGTGACTTTCAACATTTCGTAATTATAAACTCCATTCTTATGAGAGGGTGACCTCTCATATTAGGTGTTTCTTGACCCATATATATATATTTTCATTAAATTATATTTAATTTCCATCCAATAGTGCACAATATCATTTATTAGAGTATTATGTATAGGATTCCTCAACCTTATTATCGTTATTATGGGTCCCTTGTGGGATACCTACACTTATATGCTAACAAGGGGAATACAATTTAGGATCCCTCTACCCTTTTAAAATTTTGGAGGATCTAATATAAGATAACACTACTAAATTATACCTTTAATTATATCACATGTATTATGTATCAAATTATGTTCGACGTAGAAGATCCCATATAAGATGGCTCTATTTTCTTACTCCTACTATGTATCCCATGAAGGACTACTCAATAAGTTTACTATTCTAATGATTTATTGAGGGATTTATTTTATGATATATGGAATTAGATAATATAATGTATGATGCATCTAATTTGACCTTACCTAAATAGAACTGTGTGAACCCTAGTTTTTACTAAACCTTATGTAGTATAATTGGTCTAGGTAGATATAGTATCTAGTGTAACCTTAGAACTCATACCATCGATGTATTTCATGAGGATGTTGTAGTAATATTGGGTCTAGGAATTCTGCCTCCCATATAATTTTTTATACATTCACATGGTTAATCATGATATATCACTAATTCATGAGGTTGTTCTATATTCTTGACTAAAGAGGATGAAACAAAGATATATTTTATATGGGAATCCAAGACATAATTCCTAGGACCCATGAAAAGTGCCACTTCGTTTCATGGTATACCTAGAAAAAGTTCATGGTGTTTAGATTCAGAGGTATTTTTTCATTATTTATATTATGGGGGTACATATAGGTATATCAAGATATTTGGATGTTGATCCTTTATGTTTGAATATTATATTATTAAGATACCTTTACTTATAACCTACGTCCACGCTTTTTATATATACTTATGGATGATTACACTCTATTGTGTGATGGGGATGATTAATCGCTCCCCAATAGATATCTTGATTGTAGTAATGGACATGGTTCTATACATCTATGATTTACTCAATTATGATTACAATAACTCATTCCATTGGGATTATTACACTCTCCCTGACCAATTATATGATTGAGTTATTGTACATGGCACTCCACATCATTGAGGTACCTAACAGTGATTAATCTCTCATGATATCAATCTAGAATTCTCCCAATGATCATGTTGATGAACCATTACATTCTTTAACCTTAATAAATGACTATGACTAGGTTTTTCATCCATATATATAAATGTATTCCAAGACACTACTTGGAACTCGGGAGAATTCCTTTTACAGATCAGCTATGATTTATCCCATTAAGGGTATATTTGAGAACCCATGTCATGAAAACTTATAGACTAGGAAAAATGGTTTCAACAACAAGTTTTAAATGCATAGAATTATTCGTATGATTTCAAATTCAGTATGACATTTAAATTATTTCCATATATTACATGGAATTCATCATTATTTGTAAATGGATGTGGGAATGGTTAAATGAAGTGCTAGGAAATGTATCCCAACATGTTGATATATCTTACTCATATTCATTTATATTTATAGAAAATGTAGGAATTTTTTATCATGATTATATAACAAATGATTGAATAATACATATGTGTTGAGTTGAAAAACATCCAACTAAATTGATATTTCATTAGAATCCTATTCAATTACGATTACAGACATAAGGATTCGTTGTATTACAGTTTATGTAATTTTGAACCATAATAATAATAATATATATATATATATGTATATATAGTTGTTGGAATAAATATAAAAAGACATATAAATATAAATATAAACTTCATGAAATGTCCCCTACTTCATGGTCACATACCAGAGGATTGATTGTGGATTCAATGTTTATTATTTTAGTCTTTTTATTTGTGTCATTGCTAGTCTTATCATATTATAAGATCATTAACTATTGATTGTTTAGTCATAGGATGATTTTTCATGTGTAATAATTAAATCATTTCCCACCCTTGTACATGATATTTTTGGTACATACAGACCTTATGTCTACATTCTAGATATAGCATAGATTTCATGGTGTATTTTTCATGGAATAGCAAAATTCCCTTAAAAAATTGATCATAAGATTCTAAAAAACATCAAATATAGGAAATGACAATTAAAAAATTATACATGATTGTGAAAATAATTATCCATATAAATAATTACAATATTGATTCGTCTTCAAAACATTTAGATGATGTGAAGCTGATTTACATACACTATTATATTTTACAAATATATTATATAATAATAGGTTAAACATAATTAAAAAAAATTCAAACAAAGTAAAAAAACATCATGAATATTTCAATCATATCATAATGTTATTAACAACATTGGAATACAAAATTTATAAATATACAGGAGTAATATTCATGAATTTTATAAATAAATTGTTTTGTAAAATATATCAATATATAAATTAAAAATATAAACAATTAAAACAATATATATAGACCAAATACAATTACATGCAAAAATTTTATAACTTTGTAATGATAATGAAGGGTAATTTAAAATAATTATTATAACAACTTTAAAAAATGTATAAATTTTTTCAATTGGTATCCCTATAATATTTATCTATTTTATTATTTAACAAAACACATAAATACATCATAACTATAAATTTATACATTATGTTGCGTTAGACTCACTTTACCATACTTTTTAATGACAGAAATGGGGGAGCGGTTTTGAACCTTAAAAATGAGGAGATATTTATATGAGGATAAGATTCTAAATTTAGAAAAATATAAAAAGTAACTAACTGATAAATATATAAATATAATTTAATGCATATATATCTTGTAATTTTAATTTTTTAACCTATCTAGGTTTTGTGATAGGTATCTACTAGAATATATAATAAGTTGTATGGGTTTTTGATCATCAAAAATGATGAATTGGTTATACTAGTAATGTAGATCTGGTATATCCCATGTATATTATGTTTTCATGATCTCAAATAACACTTTATACATTTATGATTGTATTGTATTTCATGTGTGGTTATCATATTTTATTCAAATATAATGTATTATGTGATAATTTTATTTATAATTTTACTCTAGGTATTTATTTTTGACATGTTTCAATGTATGAAAATATCGAAATAATAAATTTTAAGAAATTTGGTGGGATGGGATATGTAAATCAGACATTTTATTGAATTATATACATGGAAATTTAATACATTAACAATCTCACCTATGTGAGGAATATGTTACATAGTCAATAAAATATATCAAATGTTTATGGTATGTAATTGGTTACATGAAACACTTATTTTCTGAATGTGGCTATATAATATCAAAGTGCTAGGTCAGTTTCGACTATGTGATTAAAAATAAAATGTAATTAAATATTTCTATGGGAAGAAAAATCTTCTATGTGGTTTGAAATCATCAAATGAAATTATTTGACTCAAATACACAATAAATAGTGTGGATTAAATTATAAAAAGTCCTTATTCCATGTTGGACTTTTGTATTTATCTCTATTGAAGTACTCAATTGTGAATTTCAATTGTTATTTACAATCATTAAATGCATGAGTACCTCTATAAGAATAATCAATTATCAGAATAAAATGAACTGAGATAAAAGGAAAGGATGACATATTTTATTTTTATAAACATTTTGTAATGTATTTCAACCAATAGATGTTGTCATTGAACCTTTATATTATAGAGGATGATATGTGACTTTAGATAAGATGTTTTGATGGAATTCCGAAATGTGTGTCTATAATATTTGAATGAGTATTGATACAAATTCAAATAAACAAATGTTATAAGAATATGTAGATAATTACCTAAAAAAATATTTTAATTTTTTTTTATTTTTCTATGAATATGTTGAATAAGAATTATTTCTGTCAACACATATGATTATAACCAAATTATTGAAATGTTATGAAGACTCCCATTTAGTTGATTATTCTTCATAGATTTTCTATTGGAGATCCTATCATTATATGTCACACGTATCTTATTGAAATTAAATGAAACCTATATAACATTTATATTACCATATTCCATTATAAAGGATCCTAGTAATAGAAAAATTAATGGAAGTTTTCTATTATGATTTTCTAAAATCATGTTGGAAGCACATTTTCATGTACCAAGTGTATACTACATTAATCATGTTATGTATCCACATGAAAAATGATGGGATGTACATATCAAATGTTATAGTCTAGTGAAAACCATCACACTCATGGAGAATAATGGTTGTGGAGTTCTTTAGGTAACAGGTATTCTCTAAACCACTATAAATCTTTTTGTGTCAATTTAACATTTTTTCAGATTTTTAATAACACATGATTTTTAATGAACAAATCAGAAGTCATATATAATCAAAATATGGTTTTTTTTATAAGTCTACATTATTTTAATTAACTGAATACATGTACCCCCTCGAATGTTTTAATATGACCAGTCTCCAATAAATTTATGTGGTTTATAGATTCATATTGGGTAGGATCAGTAGAAGATAGAAATTACATATCTAGTGGTTAATTATATATTAGTGTATTCTTTATTTAATTTATATGAAGGAATAAATATTTCATTTCACTTAAATGTAAAAAATATAAATACATTTAATCTACTGATGATTTTATATTGTTACTATTGATGAAGCAACAACATGATGATCTGTGATTTAAAGTGATATACCTGATTTGGATCCATTTTAATATTTCAAATGGTATTAATCTTATCAAAAATAATGTACATCAATCAAATTAGAGTAAAATATAATTTTGTCATATATAAAGATAGTCATAGTGTTATAAAATAGTAGAATATACCTAAAAATATAGTTCATATGTATTATAATGAATTCCATACATAAAAAATCATTTGAATGTCATAAAATGTATCTTGGTGTCCAATCAAGTTAACATACATTAATTGGGTGTTTGTGGAAGCCCCCACTCACTTAAGTGTTTTGTGTTAATCCTCAAGTATTGACATTTTCAACATAAATTGTTTTCAAAACAAAATTATAGACATATAGGTTCATGAAAAAGTGAGATAATTCATCCATGAAAGGGGGAGAAGATCATAGGTGAAGTAGGGAAATATGGTTTTTTATATCCGATCATGTTGAAAATTTAATTTTAAAATAGATATATCAAAATAGTTAAACCTATAGATTTTGTGAGGAAAGATGTTACCCAATTGACTAAATGAAGTGTAAGAACCCATTTTACCAAACAATAATTTAAGTATAAATTTGATTTTTATCATTTATATTTTTATAAGGGGTAAAATATGATTCTTCCCCAATCCGATGATCTCAGTTAATTTTTCATACTACATTATTTGTACTTGGATAGGTTTTATCACTCTAAGAAAGAATCATGGTCGAATTCCATGACTTTTAAATTTTCATGAAGTAATTAATATCTAATATAGATAATTTAATATTAATATATTCCAAAATTTTCATTAATATTTATCATTTAAATGGAATTTATGAATGATATATTTTTATTAATGTTGAGTGTAGAATGGGGAATATTTCCATCAGGAGGAATAAATAAATTCTAGTATCTAGGGTCAAGACCAAGTCAATTTTTCATCATGTCATTTTACTTTGTTTTTATTCTATAATACTCCCCCATTCTTCTCATGAAACCCCTTTTGGATTCCCCATTAGAAAAAAATGAGAGAGAAATATAGTGGGAGATATATATAAAAATAGAGGAAGATATTTTCCATCACATATGTTTGGAGGAGATCGATCGTCATGTTATAGCCACAGAACACAAAAAAAGAAATGCTTCAGTAGATTAAAACCATTGGTTGTCTATTTATACGATTGTGGTATACATCATCATATAATTCTCAAATACCAAATTTATGGCCCTATTTCACATCCTACGACACCTTGACGTTCTATCTATTTCCACTGTGGATAAAAATGGGATATTTTAGAAAAATGAGGGGTTTCACATTTTGATTTCCTTATCACACGATGTGGAGTTCAAGAACACAAACAATGTGTTCTTTCCATCTGGGGTAGATGATGTCTTAATAAGTAAATGGTTTTTATAGGGTATAGATTTTGTGTAAATGTACATAGGCATGTGGCCATGTACCATGCTAGATATCCAACATAATTATACATGGTCGTGTAATGTACATATACATACAATGGGAGGGAAGCATGGAATGTAGAACTACATGGCTAGGTAGAATACCTGGACATGACATCTTTGGTAAATGGGAAGGTACCCCATGTATTGTGAATGTTGTGTTTATTGGATACAATTTTTTGTTCATGGGGTCTATATTCCATGTCTGACTCAAGTTCATGCCCTATTAGAACATCAAGTCTATTTGTCAAGTACCATGGTATACATATCTTGTATTCCTTCCTTATTTCCCTTTTTGATTTTTTTATATTTTGGAACCTTGAAGATACAATATAGAAAATGAGTTTCAATTTTTCTATAATTCATCAAAGATCGTGATGGTAAAACACTTGAGGTGACTTCAGGACTCATATGAGGAATTTCATGAATTTTATTAAAGAATTACTTTCATATTTTTGAAATTATATAATTCTTTTTTATGAAAAGGTGACCCCTCATATGATGTGGTCCATCATCCCTATCTCAATATTGGAGTTAAAATATATTTCATTTTCATCCAATAGTACGTAATATCTTATTTATCATAGGACTATGAATACGATTACTCTACCTTATTATCGTTATTGTAGGCCCCTTGTGGAATACCGTCACTTACATTCTAACCAAGGGAATAGATTTTGGGATCCCTCTACCTGTTTAAAATTCTGGAGGATCTAATGTAAGAAAACACTACCAATGTATACCTTTAATTATATAACATGTATGATGTATCAATTTATGTTCGACGTAGGGGATCCCATTTAGGATGTTTCTATTTACTGACTCCTCTCTGGATCCCATGTCGGATTACACTAGTAGTTTACTATTTCAGATGATTGCTATGGGGATTTATTTTCATATCTATGGAATTATGGGATCCAATAAATGATTCCTCAATGGTGACTATACCTGAACAAAACTATGGATACCCTAGTGTTATACCGAACCTCAAGTAGTATGATTGGTATAGGTATACATAGTAGCTGGTGTCACCATAAAACTTCTACCATTGATGTCTTTCAAGAAGATGTTCTAGTAAAAGTGGGTCTAGGAATTCAGCATACCTTATATTTTCATTATACTTTCACATGGTTACTCATGATGTAGCTCAGATTTCCAGAGGTGGGTCTATATTCATGACTGAAGAGGATGAAATATATATATATTTCATATGGGATACCTAGACATACTTTTTAGGACCCATATAAAGTACCAATATTTTTCATGGTATACCAATAAAAATTTCATAGGGTTCTTATTCTGAGGTTTTTTATCATTATTTATAATATGGGGTACATATCAGTACATCCATATATATGGATGTCTATCCTTTAGGTTTCACTGGTATATTATTTTAATAACCCAATGTAGAACCTACTTTCAAGCTTATGATATTTAGAAAGGGATGATTACACTCTCTCATGTTATGGGGATGATAAATCTCTCCCAAATTGATAACAGGATTGTAGTTATGGACTTGGAAGTATACATATATGATTAACTCAGTGATGATTACACTCACCATAGTGATGATGATTTTTACACTCTCCTTGACCAATTATATGATAGAAATATTTGACATTGCACTCCATGTCATTGATGAAAATACGTGTGATTACTCTCTCTTGATATCTTCGTTCGATGCTCCCAAAATTCTTGTGGAAGAACTATTGCATTACTGAACACTAATAAATGACTATGAAATTTCATTTGAGCCATATTATTAATGGATTCCAATAATGTACTTGGAACTATAGAGAATTCCTTTCACTGATCACCTATGATTCATCCTTTTAGGGTATATCTGAGGTCTGATGTCTTAAAAGCCTATAGACTATGACATATGGTTCTGACATCAAGTTTTAACTACATGGAATGATTCATATGATTTCTACATTAGTATGAAATTTAATTTACTTCCATATATTAAATGGAATGCATAATTATTATTAATCGAGTTGAGTTAAGTTAAACATTGTGCTCGAAAATGTATCCCAATGTGGGGATGTAGCTTACTCATATTAATTTATGGTTCTAGACAATGTATGTATTTTTTATCATGATTATAGACCTAATTTTTGACTAATACATAGTTATTGAGATGAATGGAATCCAACTAAATAGATCTTTCATTATAATCTGAGTCAATTAGGATTACATACATAAGGATCCTTTGTAATGTGGAATATGTAATTTTCAACCATACACATTTATAAATATATATGTATATATATTTGTGGGAATAAATATACAAATACATAAAAATATAATTATAAACTTGATGGAATTTCCCCTTATTCTTGTTCGAAGACCAAAGGATTGATAGTTGATTAAATTTTAATTATTTTTTTTATGTTTTTCCTTGGATAGGTTTGGCATATTTGAGGATCATGAACAACTGATAGTTTATTTCAACATCATCATTCATGTGTAATATTTAAATTATTTCCCAACTTGGTACATAATATTTGGTGTGCATAAATACATTATGTCTACATTCTAGGTATATCATAGATTTTCTGGTGGCTAGTGTTTTGGACTCGCTTCGCATGATCTGGTGGAGCTAAATGTGTGGATTTTATTGACCATGATGGATAATCATGATAGTGTCTCATAGACAAACTATGCAGTATATCATAGAGTTTTTAAGATATCTATGTTGTTTTATTTATGATTCCATTATGTACTCCAACATGTATCATTTTTTAGTTCATGGGATGCGTTTTATATATGACATATCAATTTTGGATTATATAAAATTTAATTTATTATTAAACAATCAAAAAATTAATTTTAAATTTTTTTCTTCCCACCTACTTTTATAAATTATATTGGATGATATCTAGTTATTTACAATTCATTTTACTCTGATATGAAGTCACAATATCTCAAAGTCATACCATTTTCCCTTTTCTTGTCAAAAGATTCTTTTGTATCAACAAACATGCCTGTTTCCATGTGGAGAATCTTCTAACTCACTAGTTTTGTGGTATATGGAATGTGACATTACAAATTGGTATAATTTTGTTAATGTTTTATTACTACTTGTAATTTAGTATATAATATTATTATGATTATCTTATAATATGTGAAGGATATAAGATGAATGCATCAAGAATAATTGTTTGGGTATAATGTAGAGGTTTCTAGGGTTTTCGGATTGTTTTTATTAACTAGGTATATTAAAATTATGATTAAATTTTTATTGGGTGACACACATGTTTTATGTATTTCATTATTTTATGTTGATATATGATGCATGCCTCATTGGAGATAATAAATTCATGTGTTTTTTATACAAGACCCCTTAGAAGGAGGCTATTAATTGATTTTGATTCATTGATGACATATTCTATAGGATTTTATGTAATGATATTATTCATCCATGGTCCACATGTTATAGGCTTCCTAGTGTTTGATTATTACTGTTGAATGAATTAAATGTTTTTAATAGTAACAAACAACCAAACTGATGTTTTCTTATATAGATTCATGGAGGAATAGAATTCAATTTTGCTGACTATTATACATATCTCATTCTAATGGAAAGCTATGTGGATCTAAAACAAGATTTCTGATGATCAGACAAATGAAAATATTCCCATGAAAAGAAGTTGTACTGAACCAATTAGGTCAATAATGAAAATTCTACTCACATGATGAACCCCTCGTAGGGTGTAATTGTAGAGGTTTTATTTATTTAATGTGTCAGTAACAAACTATACAATGTTTTCCTTAATATCATGGAATAGTATTCTACATAATGAAAATGCATAATTATAAAATGAAATAGATCATTTATATGATGTAGTGTTCATAATTCCAACCCTCATCGGTCAATATAGACATTTGATCCTTCTGTTGTAGGTTCTCTAGTCGGGTTGATTTATATTATTTTGAAAGAGAACTAAACATTTATATGGATCTTGAACCTCAATGGGTGGGTGGGTGGGGGTTTTATTGATGTATAAAGATAACTGATGAGAGTCATATAATCATTATTCATATATTCATATCATAACAATTATGACAATATCTATTTATGATGATGATTGGTAGTGTATAAGTCCTATGTAGGGAAATTCTTGATAATATTTACCATTTTTGACAATTTTCTATTTACAATATATAGAGAGAGAGTTGAAATGCATTTTTATTCCATATGATAAGTTGGTTTTGTGGATTACAACCCATAAGATGTGACCATATTAAGAGTTTTGAACAGTGGGCTTGGTGGTTAGATATATTGAAACACATTTGATACAATTCCAATAGGTCTTGTTGGGAGGCTGAGACTCCTATTGTTATGAAATAGGCCATCGTAGGTAAATGTTCTGTTTGTTCAATGTATTCCTATGATATGGGGTTTCTTGGGATTGTGGATTCTATTTTTCAGAAAAGAGGTTAGTTAGAAACACATTTGAGATCGATGTATGAGAGGTGCCCATTTTATTTGATATAGTAATGATAATGAATTTGGTTTTTGAGGATTAATTATCAGTACTTGTTCATTGGGACTATCTTCAATGGGATGAACATTTTCTGTGTCTAGTCTAGTCAACAAGTAGTTGTTCCATTTATGCTAAAATTTAAATGAAATTCCATCGATTCATTGACGTTCATGGATATAATCATGATATGATGGAGGTTTCCTATTTTCTAAAGGATTCCATGGGAGAATCAAGATTAATGGTACTAACTATTCATTTATCATAGAGATCATGGACTTATCATGGAAATCTTAGTGCTGTATCTACTATGTGATTAATGTATGTGTTGTTTTCACATAATACTATTTATATTAAAAATAATTGAGACACGATGGATATATTGAGGACTGATAGTTTTATTGAAACAATTAATCCCTAGTTGTAGAAATATGTGATAAAATAAAAATATTCCATCCGTTGTAGAGGTGGTGTGAAGAATAAATCTGATGTCCTGAATCAGTAGAACAATGTTCATACCTAGACACATATTTCCATGATATGAGGTTTCAGATGTTGGTTAATGGAATATATATATTATATTTATTTTATTATGAGTCATGGATATCTATGAATTCTTATTGATAATATTTTTAAGTACTTCTCTTTTAGAGGTGATCATGGTCTATATATTGAAATTGTATTGAGTATTCTGATAGAGAATTAGTAATATAATGTGTATCTTTTTATATATATCTTTTTGGATATGTTGAAGGATCAGGTTGATGATGCACTCTGGGATCATTATTGTGTAATCTATATTATAGAGATTCTACCACTAGCCATCTGAGTGTGGGGAGCCTTGTTCAATGTTAATATTATGTATTTACTAGGAAAACCATTCTCAAAATCTGGAATGTTCGATGTTTAAAAGCTTTTGTGTTTGTCCCATTATAATAGTTTCTATGGATACACAAGTCGATGTGTTCAATAATGGATGTATTGTGGTACTTTTTTTTGGTATTGATTTCACGGAGATGATTAAGATGCTCTTATGGTGGTGAGTATTATATTCATCATGGATTAACATCTCCCATGAATTGAGTGTTATGAAAACAATAAGACTGTAATTTTATGGTAATGATAGTGTAATTTTTAAGATTCTCGATATGATATCATTATTCAGCACTGCTAACCAAGTAATCATGGGAATGATAAGTGTTATGGTTTGATGATTGTAAGGAATGAGGTTTTTGTGAGTATAATGTGAGATATTTTTGTATTCTATCATTGAAATCGTCATAATGGGTTAAATAGTAAATTTAATAAGTAGATGAACTCACATAATATTTTGAACCACTATGTTGGTCTAGAATATGGTGTTTAACCTTGGGATTGTTTTTGTATAAATCCGAGATTTTAAAATATAAATTGAATATTTAATATATAATATAATTAGGTAAATATTAATATACTCACAAAATTAATTTAGCTATATATTATTAATAGTGTTTTAGATTGATATTCCATCACCTCTATTGATTCTATAATAGGGGTTCTTCCTAGGTCTAGAATAAACTCATTCAATATGATGGGGTTGATCTTGGAACCCTTTTAAATATATTTTATTTTCAATATATTTCATATAATTTTTTTTTATTTTCTGAATCTCTTCTTGGATTATCATATATTACCTGTGGAAATTCCCATAATGTGACTTAGAGAAAAAATTTAGGGGTAAAGAGATATAAGTATATAGATAATGAAATGGCATTCAATAGATCTTGGTGGATGATGATTTTTTGTGGAAACTGCAAATCATTAAAATGCCTGAATCATTTTTGATTTATCCCAGTGGCATGATGTTATCAAATTTATGTTATATAACCACATTGATTTACCTTTTATTGTCTTAAGTCCATTATATTAGTAAACCTTCTTCTATATTATAAATTATTTTCCCAACCAGTAAATTAAATAATGTAAATTTTTCAAGTGAAAAATTTATAACTAATAAAACAATATTATTTTACTTCATTTTTTATTTTAGTACATTAATTCACTATATATTGTCACACTGCTCAGGTCGTCATTTAGTACTCAAGAAGATTTTATTGTTTCTTGTCAGGACAAGGGAAATGGCCTTATACTAGGTGGTTGATTTCCGAGTGGGATGTGTACATATGAGGGATCTGAACATGGTAAAATACCCATTTTTTGGTTCTTTCACAAATTCATATTTTTTATTTTCATTGCACATATAACTACATGACATGACATATCATTTTGAGAATTTCTTTGTAGGATTGTAACCATTTTTTGTGATTTATTGGGAAATGAATTCTTCATATTTATTCGTTATTATGTACTATATTTTACATAATATCTACCATGGTTCACTCTATTAAAGATTTAATACTATCCCCACATGATCCATTAAACAATCCTTGGTGGTCGAAAACCCCTAATATATTGGGAGTCACACTTGAGGTCATGTGGTGACTCATCTCGGATAACTAGTATAGTTTCCTCTCTAATGGGGGTGTTATAATGTCGTATAAAAGAAGGTTATTTTTTAATGTATTTATATTTTTGGACAATTTATCTGATTCTTGGGTATGTATAACCATGGAAATGAGATCATTATTGGATGTAGCTAACCCTTGTATGAGAGAAAACATGAGTGTCTAGTGTTGGGTTTTCAATTGTGATGTATGTTGTTATAGTTGAATAACAATTCAATATAAAGTGATTCACTCATTTTGTGATTTCAAAATTTTATGCTATTTTACGCATGGAAAAATTTCTACACAATTGTGCTTTCATGGATCATTGTAGGTACCTGGGAATATAGATTGCATGTATAATGAAGGGAAACATGGGGATGGTTTATGGGGTATGGTCAATAATAGTGTATTCCATTTAAATTAAAAAAATTAAATGATGTGGGGTATATTAAAGTATATACAATTGGATAAATGGATTTAATATGATATAATGTTGAAATACTATTTCCTAATGGAATATATAAATGTGATGAATTTTATTGGGTATGTAATTGTAAATATGGAAGGTTGTCAAAATGTTTCCAGTTTTTTTTTGTGAAATTGTGAATGTTAAAATGGTATTTAATAAAAATTCTTGTTGATTAGTGAGTTTATCCCCATGTTAATAAAGACCCATGTTTTGGAATTCCACTGTCAGTGATAGTGGTGTGATGATATACCATGGGATAGTGAATTAATAATGAGTATTTTATGTAATGTGGAGAGAAATCATTTCTATAACCATGGATTAAGTGTGTTATGGGTTTCGAGATGCATGTTTAGAATTATAGGAATATTACACCAAGATGTCATGTTGTCATGAACCGTCCCAGTGGGGCTTGCGTCGTGACTCCCCAGGCCCTCCTCCAATAGGCCAGGGGCTGGTGACTAGCACCGAGTAGTCATGTTACTAACATGGGAGGCATTGATTATGTACCGGTACACACACACACATCTACAAGCCCACAATGCTGAAATGTAAAAACCACTGAGGAACAAAAATGCATGCATACAACTAAACCCAACCAACATAGTAAGATGAAAGGTAGAATACTAAAAAGTAAACTGGGCTAGAATACATGCCCACCAAAAACAGGTGTCTGAAAACTGCAAAGTCCAACCTGTAAACACAAAAGGCACTAGGACTGTTTCTCATAGCCAAAGGAACGCCTCAGCCTGTAAGGAACTCAGAAAGCTCGTGTAACACCCGAGACATTTATGTGAAATATTTTGTTTTTATAATATATAAATCATCAAAGGAATCTTTCACTACACACAAAACTAGCTTGTCTTTCTTTACACGCAACTGCGGCCTTCCTCGATAGCTTGTGTCGTACGCAATACCGAGTTTCACTAAACAATGATATGCTATTAAAATATTATTAAAACTAGCCGTTATGAATAGTAATAACCACTTTTTGAAATTTTATAAATTTTATTTTTCATAATGGACTTCATTCTTCGATTCGGAATATCGAAATTAGCCTAGGGTGAAATTTAGGTATTTTTATGAAAACGTTCAATTTTTGATGAATAGTGAAACCACTAAGTGGTAGTTAAAAACATAATTTTTCATAAAACATAATTTTACCGCTTATGTGAGTTGAATTTAAAAAATATGAGAGACACAGTTGATGTCATTAAATAAAATGTGGTTCAATGTGATGAAAATAATGTTTTGGTGAATAGTAACTTTTTAATTTTTTTTACCACGGTTAAAAGTAAATAGGATAATTAAGGGTAAAAATGATATAATTATTAACCTAAAACTTTTCCTAATTTTATTGGATAAGTGTAATTCGACCAAAAAAAATCTTATGAATAAAATATGACTGTTTAGGCCCACTTGGATTAGATTAGGACATTTATTATTTCTTTATTTAAAGAAGGGTTAAAATTGTTAAAATCAAAATTTAATAAGTAAATCATTTTTAATAAGGGATAATACATAAGATAAATTCGACTATAATTATTCATTAGAAATCTAAAAATATTTCCTACATGATGGTATTTTATTTGTAATTTTTAGACATTATATAATTTAATTTCATTATGACACAATGATGATGCAGTAATTATCTTATTAATGAAATATTGACATAATTGATGTTATAAATACTGAAATAAATGTAATTTTAGACTTTTAATGCATTACACTAATTTTATAGGTTAATATGACATGTTATTATCGATTTAATTAACTTGGTTTGAATTAATCATTCTGTTATGATTTTCACAAAAATCAATTACTAAATAGTGTCAAAATTGACATAAAATAGTTTTTAAAACAAATATTATATTATTAATTGTTATTTTATTCCTAAAAATATAAGGTTCGGCCAAATGACTTAGGTAAGGTTATATATATTAATAATAGACAACTTGGGGTTCTTTTGGCTTTATATAGTATGTTTATTAACCTTATAGTGTAAGAAAACAAGAAGACACAATGAAAGTTAAATTATCTAACTTAAAGTTAAATCTAAATGACAAGGTTACAATTGATACCTAAACTTGTCTAAATTATATTGGATGAGAGTATTTTGACCCCTGACCACCTTATCTTCGAAATATATCAATTTGGAGCTATTAAAAACCGAATTTTTCTTTATAATAAAATAATATTTTTTGTTTTTCCAAAGGTGCCCCTCTCCTCCCTTATAAAGGGGAACCTCCTCCCCCTCTTCCTCACATCACATTGAGCCTTCCAGATCGGCCAACCCCTACCATTTTTTCCTCTCCACTTCCCTATAGACATCCTAGTGGTCCTGGTCTTCTTCAAAGACCAATTTTAGTGCCCTAAAAGAATGTCTCAAAGAAGCACTTCAAAGAAGAGGTAATGTCTGTTACCGATTCTTTCATCTTTATTTCTTCTTCCACATCTTCTTCTTTAGTTTTTTCATTATGAAGTAATAACATCAGTATCAATAATATACTGATATGTTATTATAATTATTACACAACCCTATTTCACCATCTATCCATCCTACGGAAAATGAAATCACCGTGCGTGTGTACGTACGGAATACCGTCTCCACGATGTGATGCGACTCGTTCTACAGGATCTTCATTGCATAATGATTATATAAATGAATATAATGAATTAATATTATAAATATAACACTAATAACATTCTGTAAATGCGGTATCTATAACCTAAAGAGAAGAATAAGAATTTATTCAACAAAACACGCTTAAGAACAAAAAGTAATAAACAACCGAATAACAAGTTGTAATGAAATATTACTAAAAGGAAGCTAAGAATATGACCATATGTGATATAATAACAATTATTATGATTATGGAATAAGTAAATAACATTATTTAAATCATTATACAGGCGGTTCAGATACATAGAAAGCATATCGGACCTAAGGTAAGGGAAATATCACAATCTCATTTTTATCCGAGATTGTTTATACTTTAGAATTAACTGGGGTGTATTTTATCATCAAAATACATGTTTCCTCAATATGTAATATTATTTCCATCCACCTACAATTGTGTAAATCCAATTTTACCCTTCGGTGATTTTTTAGTAAAGGATATGAAAGGAATCTTTTGTCGTTTTTCGTACGAGGTACTTTTTGACTTTTCCGAAAAAAGTACGAAGAACGTTTTTTTAACTTATACGGCATGAATGGATTTTTAAAACATTATTTCCAAAAATATTCCATTACAAGTATTCAAGTTAATTTTTAATCAACTTCTGTTTGTTTAAAATTGTATGACATGTTAAGAAAGGAAAATGTTTTTGAAGTAGAAAAGATATTTTCCTCAAGAATGGGGTCCAAGTGTTTTATCAAAATTATTTTCTATCTAAGATAATATGGGGTTATGATTATATCCCTATTATTACATTGATTTTATTATGTTGTGATGGAATTATTTTTATGAATTACTTTATCTTATATAAATTGTTTGATGATGTCATGATGTTTATGATTCCCATTTTTATTACATGGGTTATGAAATGATGTATGATTTATGATTTTGTGGCACACATAAGAATTGTGTCATTATGAGATAGGTGGGACCCATATCTACCTCCAATGCATTAGGTAAAGATTTCATATCTCATGAGATAGACATGGCTGGAATGGTAGGTTATACCCGTTCAGTGAAATAGGACTGAAATGGGGAGTGAACTCGGTTCAGAAATGGACTTTGTCCACTAAGATAGTCTTGGAAACGAGCCTTTACTAATAAGAAATGATTCTCTATGATTATGTGTGTAAGCTAGAAAGTTTCATGTTTTAAGTTATGATTATTGGGATTACATTTCACTACTATGATTTATCCCATGTTATGAAATTATGCTCTCTTTTGCAGGTTATGATTTCCAAAAGATATGTTCTTATGAATATGATGTGATTGATATTTCTTTTGTTTACCCTTAATGAGCATTTTAGCTCACCCTTTTGTTTTTTTTATTTCCTCAGGTCAGGAAGAAGGTTATTAAGTAAGATATGCCAAAAGGGACTATAGATATGATGAAATAAATGGGAGACAGTGTAGACGCTTTATGAACAAGTTGTTTATGTTTCCCAGTTTCTAAAGACACTATACCTATACGGTCCTTTCATGGTTTTTTATATGTTGTAATAGGTATGCATAAATTTTGAAGTATTAATAATGTATGTAAAGTATGGGTTGTTATAGTTGGTATCAGAGGAAAGGTATAGTCAACCTTTGGAAACTAGGATGTGAAAGCCTTTGTAAGAACACTAAGGATAAGTCTAAGCATAGAACACAATCTTAGTGTTTTAGAAATGGACAATAATAACCTAGGATAAGAACATAAGTGTGAAATTTTATTCATGATTATGGGGTTTTCCTATTATAATTAGTGTTTCTCACACTATTCTTCTTGGTTTTATTCAATGGCTGGAACCCGAAGGAACTGTGTTATTGCGGAATGCGACAGGCAATACAATGATTGTCCCCCTGAGAAAACAAACGTTATGGGATCTGGAATGAAAAATCTTGTAGACATGCTCACACAACATTCTCAAGCTATGAATCATGTAGGACTTCATACCGAGAAAAGGAAAGAGCAACATTCTGTTGATTCCTTCGTGAGGCAGCGTCCACCTTCATTCAGCAGGTCTACTGATCCATTAGTTGCTGAACAAAGGATTAGTACTACTAAATAGATATTTTCAGTTCTTCAATGTTCTGAACATGATAAAGTCATCTTAGTAGTGTATCGTTTGGAAGGTTATGCTGATCAATGGTGGAATCTTATCAAGAATATGAGGCAAAGAGATGAAATTGAGTCCATTGAATGGGATGAGTTCAAGAACTTATTTTTCAATAAGTACTTCCCTAGTATTATCTGAACAATGATGGAGAAGGAGTTTCTTGAACTAAAGAAAAAGGATGATGAATCTGTTGGTACCTATGAAGAAAATTTTACAGTACTTTCAAGGTACGCTTCTGGTATTATTGTCCAACCTAAGAGTAAGATTGATCGATTCTTTAGTGGCTTAAAACCAAGTCTTCGAAGGGCCTTAGTCATAAGGGACTTCAATAGCTACGAGGAAATCGTTCGATGTTCTCTCAAAGATGAGATGGAGATTGGAGTAACCCATCAGTCATATGGGTTTGATAAGAAGAGGAAAATGGAATTCAAAGGAAAATCTAAAGAGAACACTGAAAAGAAGATGAGCTTTCCCTTATGCTCTTAGTGTGGAAAGAAAAATGGAGGGAGTTGTCTTAAAGGGAAAAGTAAATGTTTCAAATGTGGAAAGGAAGGTCATTGGGCATTTGAATTCCGTAATGATGGGAAGAAGATGTCTAATGATGCAAAAAAGTAAGGGATGCACAGAATGAACCTACTACACTTCAATGATTCAAGTGAAAGAAGTTGGGGCATTATGCCAATCAATTCCCAAATCCAAGGGTTGATGATGATGGTCGACGTCAACAAACTCTTAAGGCTAAAGACAAAGGAATGTCACATGCAATTTCTATCAGCGATGTGGATTACGATAAAGATGTGGTGAAAGGTACACTTACCATCCACTCTAAAGTAGAAAATGTTTTATTTTATTCTGTATCCACCCACTCCTTTATTTCTGAAAACTTTTCTAATGATATCACCGTATTACCTCAACAATTAGATGTTGAGTTAGCTGTGACAACCCCTAATGGCACAACAGTCACATCAAAAGTTTATAATTCTTCTTCGATTGAAGTTTGTGGTAATGTGCATCCAGCAAATCTTGTGATCCTTCCTATAGTGGAATTTGATGTGATTCTTGGCATGGATTGGATTTCTCTACATGGATCTCATATCAATTTCCAACTAAGGGAAGTCACATTTCATATTCCAGATCAATCTATGATCATCTATCGATGCAAGGACGAACATAACCTTCCAGTGGAAATTTATTCCATTTTATGGGTATTGATTCCACTAAATGAAGGTTATTTATCTCAAATGGTTGGTGAGAAACTCACGATTAAGAATATGCCCATTGTATGGGATTTTGATGATGTATTTCTAGAAGAATTACCGGGTCTTCCACCAAATCGTGATGTTTAGTTTTCAATAGAACTCGTACCAGGTGCTTTGCCTATTTCAAAGACACCTTATAGAATGGCCCCAATTGAGTTGTAGGAATTGAAGAAGAAACTCCAAGATAAACTTGATAAGGGGATCGTACGCCCTAGTGCGTCACCTTGGGGAGCACCTGTTCTGTTTGTTAAGAAGAAAGATGGATCAATGAGACTCTGCATTGATTATCGAGAACTTAACAAGATCACTATCAAGAAACAATATCCTCTCCCGCGCATTGATGACCTATTTGACCAACTACGCGGAGCTCAATACTTTTCCAAGATTGATCTTCATTCTGGGTATCATCAATTAAGGGTCAAAAGGGAGGATATACCAAATACGGCTTTCCGTACAAGGTATGGACACTATGAATTTATAGTGATGCCATTTGGTCTTACTAATGCCCCTGGTATCTTCATGGATTTAATGAATAGAGTCTTTAGATACTATCTTGATCAATTTTTGGTAGTCTTTATAGGTGATATTCTTGTCTATTCAAAGACCAAGGAAGAACATGAAGATCACATGAGAATTATATTGAAGATCCAGAGAAAGGAGAAGCTTTATGAGAAATTTACCAACTGTGAATTTTGGCTTCAAAAAGTTTCATTTTTTGGTCACATAATCTCAAAAGAGGGGATATTTGGGGATCCAGCAAAAACAGAGGTTATCGAAAGATGGTCGAGACCAACAACAGTAACTGAGATCCGAAGTTTTCGTGGTTTGGTTGGATATTATCGACGTTTTGTGAATGATTTTTCACGATTATCTAATCCACTCACCAAGTTGACTCGGAAAGAAGTTATGTTTGTTTGGACGGAGGAATGTGAAGAGAATTTCAAGGAGATGAAAAGAAGGTTATCCAGTGCACCTGTGCTCACACTGCCTTGTAGTGGAGCAAGGTTTTTGATCTACAGTGATGCATCCAAGAAGGGATTGGTCTGTGTTCTTATGAAAAATGATATGGTAATAGATTATGCCTCACGACAGTTGAAAATACACGAGCAAAATTACCCAACTCATGATTTGGAGTTAGTTGCGGTAATCTTTTCATTAATGATTTGGAGGAATTATCATTATGGAGAAAGGTGTGACATTTATACTAATCATAAAAGTTTAAAGTATATTTTCACAGAAATGGAGCTGAATATGCATCAAAGAAGATGGTTTGAGGTGATTAAGGATTATAACTGCTCAAACCATTACGACCCTTGGAAAGCAAACAAGGTGGAAGATGCATTAAGTCGACAAGACCATGCCAGTTTATCCATGACGAGGATCATAAAAGATCCAATATTTATGGATTTACAAAGAATGGATCTTGGAATTATAATGGAAGGGAAAAAATCATATCTTTCTCAAATGAATGTTCAACCATCTATACATGTGAAGATTAAAGAGGAACAGAAAGACGATGTAGAGTTACAAAAGAAGGTGAGAAATGTTCCTGAATTCAACCTTGATTGTTATGGGATAATAAAGTTCAGGAATTGGGTTTGTGTTCCTCCCATCCTCGAATTAAATAAGGAGCTGCTGGATGAGGCTCATAGTTCTTCATTCTCTATTCATCCTGGAAGCACGAAGATGTATAGGTACCTGAAAGAGTACTTCTGGTGGGATGGCATAAAAAGAGATGTTGCTGAATATGTCTCTCGATGCTTGGTTTGTCAGCAAGTTAAAGCTGAGAGACAGAAGTCTAAGGCGATGTTACAACCATTACCCATACCCGAATGGAAATGGGAAAACATCACTATGGACTTTGTCACATGACTTCCTAAAACATCCAAAGGCAATAATGCTATCTGGGTCATAGTTGATCGTCTTACAAAGTCTGCACAATTCATTTCTATTAGAGAGGATTTCTCTCTGGATCAACTTTCCAGGATATATCTAAAGGAAGTGGTAAGATTGCATGGAGTACCACTTTCTATTATATATGATCGATATCCGAGATTTACCTCGAAGTTCTAGCGAAGTCTTCAGCATACTTTGGATACAGAGTTGAGTTTAAGCACTTCTTATCATTCTCAGACAGACGGTCAGTCTAAGAGAACAATTCAAACTCTAGAATAAATGTTGAGAGCTTGATCTATGGATTTCAAAGGTGGTTGGGATCAACACCTACCATTGGTAGAATTTTCTTATAATAATATCTTTCACTCCAGTATTCAGATGGCTCCTTATGAAGCTCTCTATGGAAAGAAATGCAGGACTCCAACTTACTGGGATGAAGTTGGGGAATGACAGCTTTTAGGACCTGATCACGATGATGAAATGGTAGAAAAGGACAGATCTATTCAACAACACATAAGAGCAGCTCAGAGTCGAAAGAAAAGTTATGCCGACAACCGAAGAAAAGACCTAGAGTTTGAAGTGGGTGATAAAGTGTTCTTACGAATATCACCCTGGAAGAGGGTCATGAGATTTGGAAAGAAGGGGAAGTTGAGCCCTAGATATATTGGTCCTTTCGAAATACTAGATCGTGTTGGGAAGGTAGCTTATCGATTGGTGCTTCCACTGAATCTCTCTCAAGTTCATGATGTGTTCCATGTATCTCCCCTGAGAAAGTACATACCTGATCCTTCACATGTACTCATCTCAGAAGTTGTACCGCTGGAGCAAGATCTTTCTTATGAAGAACATCCGTTAGAGATTTTGGATCGTAGAGAAAAAGTCCTATGAAGCAAGAACACTCGATTGGTGAAAGTTTTATGGAGGAACCACAAATTAGAATAAGCTACATGAGAGCTTGAGGATATGATGAGGGATAGGTATCCTCATCTGTTTGTTACAAAGTGACGAATTTTGAGGGAAAAATTCATTTTAAGGGGGGTAGAATGTAACACCTGAGACTTTTATGTGAAATATATTGTTTTTATGTTATATAAATCATCAAAGGAACCTTTCACTACACACAACACTAGCTTGGATTGCTTTACACACAACCGCCGCCTTCCTCGATAGCTTGTGTCGTACGCAATACTGAGTTTCACTAAACAATGATATGCTATTAAAATATTATTAAAACTAGCCATTATGAATTGTAAAAACCACTTTTTGCAATTTTATAAATTTTATTTTTCAAAATTTACTTCATTTTTGGATTCGTAATATCGAAATTAGCCTGGGGTGAAATTTTGGTATTTTTCTGAAAACTTCAATTTTTGATGAATAGTGAAACCACTAAGTGGTAGTTAAAAAACTGAATTTTTCATAAAACATAATTTTACCGCTTCTGTCAGTGGAATTTTGAAAATCTGAGAGACACGGTTGATGTCACTAAGTAAAATATGGTTCAATGAGATGAAAATAATTTTTTGGTGAATAGTAACTTTTTACTTGTTTTTATCACGGTTAAAAGTAAATAGGGTAATTAATGGTAAAAATGATATTATTATTACCCTAACACATTTCCTAATTCTATTGGATAAGTTTAATTCGACAAAAAACAAACTTAGAAATAAAATATGACCATTTAGGCCCACTTGTATTAGATTAGGACATTTATTATTAATTTATTTAAAAAAGGGTTAAAATAGTTAAAATAAAAGTTTAATAAGTAAATCATTTTTAATATGGGGTTATACATAATATAAATTCGACTATAAATATTCATTAGAAAGCATAAAATATTTCCTAAATAATGGTATTTTATTTGTAATTTTTAGACATTAAATAATTAAATTTATTTATGACTCAACGATGATGGAGTAATTATCTTAATAATGAAATATTGACATAATTGATGTTATAAATACCCAAATAAATGTAATTTGAGCCTTTTTATGAATTAAATTAATTTTATAGGTTAATATGACATGTTAGTATTGACTTAATTAACTTTTTTCGAACTAATAATTCTGTTATGATTTTCAAAAAAATCAATTACTAAATAGTGTCAAAATTGAAAAAAAATTGTTTTTAAAACTAATATTATATTATTAATTGTTATTTTATTCCTAAAAATCCAAGGTTCAGCCTAATGACTTAGATAAGGTTATATATATTAATAATAGACAACTTGGGGTTCTTTTGGATTGATATAGTAAGTTTATTAACCTTATAGTGTAAGAAAACAAGAAGACACGATGAAAGTTAAATTATCTAACTTAAAGTTAAAACTAAATGACAATGTTAAAATTGATACCGAAACTTGTCTAAATTCTATTGGATCAGAGTATTTCGACCCCTACCCACATTATCTTCGAAATATATCAATTTGGAGCTATTAAAATCTAAATTTTACTTTATAATAAAATAATATTTTTAGTTATTCCAAAGGTGCCCCTCTCCTCCCTTATAAAAGGGGACCTCCTCCCCCTCTTCCTCACACCACTTTGAGCATTCAATATTGGACAACCCATGCAATTTACTCCTATCCAATTCCCTAGAGACATCCTAGAAGTCCTGGTCTTCTTCAAAGACCAATTTTAGTGACCTAAAAAATGTCTCAAAGATGAACTTCAAAGAAGAGGTAATGTCTGTTACCTATTCTTTCATCTTTATTTCTTCTTCCACATCTTCTTCTTTAGTTTTTTCATTATGAAGTAATAAAATAAGTATCACTCATATAAGGATATGTTATTATATGTATGAAACAACCCTATTTCACCATCTATCCATCCTACGGAAAATGAAATCACCGCGCGTGTGTATGTACGGAATACCGTCTCCACGCCGTGGTGTAATCTATTATCCACCACCACCTTACTTGGATGGATATAATGGTTTAAATAATTACTATATATGATTATTTTTAAGTGATATTGTTTCGGAAATAGTATACATACACTCCAATACAATTCCATGATCATGGGAATGATATCATCACTCGTGCGTACGTACGGAATACCATCTCCACGATGTGATGCGACTCATTCTACATGATCTTCATTGCATAATGATTATATAAATGAATTGAATGAATTAATATGATATATATTATACTAATAACATTATGGAAATGAGGTATCTATAACCTAAAGTGATGAATAATAATTTATTCGACAAAACACGCATAAGAACAAAAAGTAATAAACACCCGAATAAAAAGTTGTAATGAAATATTACAATAAGAATCTAAGAATATGAACATATGTGATATCATAACAATGAGTATGATTATGGAATAAGTCAATAACATTATTTAAATCATTATACAGGAGGTTCAGATACGTACAAAGCATATCAGACCTAAGGTAAGGGAAATATCACTATCTCATTTTTATCTGAGATTATTTATACTTTAGTTTTACTACGGTGTATTTTATCATCCAAATCCATGTTTCCTCAATATGTAATATTATTTCCTTCCACATACAAATTTTTAAATCCAATTTTACCATTCAGTGAGTTTTTAGTAAAGGATATGAAAGAAATCTTTTGTCGTTTTTCGTACGAGGTACTTTTTGACTTTTCCGACAAAAGTACGAAGAATGTTTTTTTAACTTATACGGAAGGACTGGATTTTTAAAACATTATTTCCAAGAAGATTCCTTTAAAAGTTTTCATGTTTATTTTTAATCAACTTATTTTAGTTTAAAATTGTATGACATGTTAATAAATCAAAATGTTTTTGAAGTAGAAAGGATATTTTCCTCAAGAATGGGGTTCAAGTGTTTTATCAAAATTATTTTCCATCTAAGATAATATAGGGTTCTGTTTATATCCCTATTATTACATGGATTTGATTATGTTGTGATGGAATTATTTTTATGAATTCCTTTATCTTATATGAATTGTTTGATGATGTCACGATGTTTAAGATTCCCATTTTTATTACATGGGTTATGCAATGATGTATGATTTATGATTTTGTTGCACACATAAGAATGGTATCATTATGAGATGGGTGGGACCTATATCTCCCTCCAATGCATTGGGTAAAGATTTTATATCTCATGATATAGACATGGCTGGAACGGTAGGTTATACCAGTTCAGTGAAATAGGACTGAAACGGGGAGTGAACTTGGTTAAGAAATGGACTTTGTCCACTAAGATAGTCTTGGAAATGAGCCTTGACTAATAAGAAATGATTCTCTATGATTATGTGTGTATGAAAAAAAGTTTCATATTTTAAGATATGATTATTGGGATTACATTTCACTACTATGATTTATCCCATGTTATGAAATTATGCTCTCTTTTGCAGGTTACGATTTCCAAAAGTTATGTTCTTATGAATATGATGTGATTGAAATTTATTTTGTTTATCCTTACTGAACATTTGACCTCACCCTTTTGTATGTTTTCTTTCCCCAGGTCAGGAAGAATGTTATTAAGTAAGATATGCCAAAAGGGACTATAGATATGATGAAATAAATGGGAGATAGTGTAGACTCTTTATGAACCAGTTGTTTATGATTCCCAGTTTCTAAATACACTATACCTATACAGTCTTTTTGTGGTTTTTTATATGTTGTAATAAATATGCTTCAATTTTGAAGTATTAAAAATGTATGTAAAGTATGGGTCGTTATAGCTCGGTCCTGTCTTGGTCCACCCCAGACTCTGTAAAAAGGTTTCTCTTCTGCACAAGACACCAGACGTGCACACAAAGCCCGTGCATAGGTGAGTATAACAATACTCAGAAGAGGACCCTGAAAACCACAATGCGGTACACAAAGTAGTGGTACAGTCACTGATGCGCAGTATATGTCTACAAGAACATATAAAACTAACGGGGTATACTCCAAACCCAGACCTGTGGTCTAGATACATGTCACACAACTGTATACCCCCATTACGGATTCAATTCGAAGATTCCACGAAGTACTCATCTTGTGAGACCACACACTACGAGTCTTACAGCTCTGATGATGTCCGTCCGAGAAGTACTATCTGTTGGGAACTGTCACGAGAGGTAGTCACACACATTACGGGAGACACACTCTTGAGTGGGAAGAATCATGATAGATTGAAGCAGTCATTATGGGAGAGACACACCTGAGTGATAAAGATCACAATACGTAGATGATAATCATTACCTGGGCCATAGTGGATACCGCGACTCATCCGGATTCACCGGTTAGGATATACACCATCTATGTAGAGGATCAACGCCTGGTAGAGTAGGTCACATCGATTCCTGACTATACCTAGGTTCTGGAATGGAGAGAGGATCATGATCTGGGTCTCTCGGATGTATGCCCGACTCTATCACAGAAAGTCCTGCGGAAGGGATCATACTCCTCTGTGAGGAAATGATGTCCGACCTTCAAGGGAATGAGAAGAAGGAGCACTAACCCAAACGAATGATGTCCATGATAAAGTGAACAAGTGGACCGTTCCATTTTATAAAATGTACACAGTGTGTAAATAAAGTTACATGTTGTGTTTTCTAACCTCATGTACTGCCCGTGTACAATGGATTGTGCCGTAAGGCTGGTCGTGTAGAAAAAATTGGTTACACCGCATGTAGTACAATGTACACGCCGTGTCTGAGTGACTATGGTTGGCCCTGTGTCACTGGCCATGGTGTCGTACATGGTCATCATCTCGTGTACTACAACTCGTGTCTGTGTAGCCCCTGGAAACGTGTCGATTCCCGCATAGACAGTCATGTCATGTTGTACGCGCCATGTTCTGAAGCCATGTAGATCATCCTGTTTCCGTGTACTTCTTAAAATAAACGTTGAACTTTTGGGAAATTCCAACACGCCATGTGACCAGTGACACACACCGTTTGATTCCTATCTATCCCCTTAAACCCATGCCACCGCCAGTATTACACGATATGTTCTTCAGAATTACACGCCGTGTATTCTGGAAATTTCCAAAAGCATGGACTTTTACCACCGCGCCTCCAGTGATTATCCATTCATTGATCCAACCATCTGATCACCATGAAATGTTCAGGTTTTGGTCGCCCCGACACCACGAAGATGCTCCCGATGATATTGGACCTCTGATCGGCTCTGAAAACATGATTTGATCTTCCCGCGTGAAGAATTCTTGAAGAATGCCCTTTTCTGATCCAGTCTAATTCCTCGTCCGCCATCATCGTTGAACCTATTCAAGGTCGTTGCAGTGTCGAACCATCGATTTGGGATCTTTGTGTCGTGGAACAGATGAAAAAATATCTGTTGTTCATCACCTCGCGAAGAACATGAAGAACGCATGAGAAATGAAAGGGGGAATGAAATCCAATAAAAAAACAAGAGGAACGAACCTCCTCCATCGTTTTTCATGGCGATGATCCGCTCCTGTCAGTAGGATTAAACAGATCAGGATCAAACAATAAAACAAAACACGGATCAAATCCCCAAGATCAACCCAATGAAAAATACCTCCCACAAGAACGTACGAATCCACAGACCAACTTGTTCTTCGTTGATCCCCATTCTTCATTTTAAATGAAGAACGAGGAAAGAGGGAGTTAAATAACAGACCCCAACCTCAACTGGGATCAATAACTGATGAAGGTGTCATGCTTCCACCATTGTCAACAACTTTCAACTTCGTTGGCACAATGATTATCATCTTTGATTCATCGTCAATCATCATTGAGGGTTTTCTCCAGCACTACATGGATCCTCTAGGGATTTCTCCCAAAAGTTTGTCAACGAGAACCAATCACTTAACCCATTAAAAATGGAAACATGATTGGAATTTAAGATATGCTGCAGTATTAATGACTCCAACATTCCATTTTGAGTCATTATGACGTGTCATTAATTATGGAAACAAATGTCCCGTTGCTGCACTGCAGCGGACATTTCCATAAAATAAAATAAACATTTAGTAATTTTTTTTTGTATTTTACTAAAAATGTCCAAAATTTAACATTTTCCCTAGACTCGCACCGATCGAGGTTAGGCTCGTTCATAGTTAAATCCACCACCCCAGACGCAATGGTTCCCTCCGATTTTTAATCCGGCAATCCGTTTGGAAACTACTAAAACAACGCATAAGTGCCGACTCACTTAAATTAAAAAGTGCAGACCACATTTCTGGGCTCACAAGGCCTCGGAATGGTGTGTTGTTTTCATGCCCGGTCTCTAAATAATTCCATATAATTTTAAATAAAATACACGAATAAATAAAGACATTACATTCTCCCCACCTAGGGGCTTTACATCCCTGAAAAGTAAAAACAAAGTCTACACAAAAAGATGAGGGCAATGGGGACAAATCTAGGCCTCCCACTCCCACGTGCTCTCCTGATGATTCTTGTGCTGCCACTGGATGCGCACCAAGGGAATCTATCACCCCCAATGTATCCTCTCTTTCCGATCCTCGATCTCCACCCAATACTCAGTAAAGGTCACTCCTTCCTCGATGTCCAGCTCGCCCCAGTAGATGTCGTGCGAAGGGACGTGCACGTTGCTCCTCATCTACGACATGAGGAAGATATCATGTACCCGATCCAACTGTGGTGGTAGAGGTAGGCGGTACTCCACCTCTATAACTCTGCATAGAATCTGGAAGGGTCCAATGAGCCTCAGAGATAGCTTGCCACCTTGGCCAAATCTCTGTAACCCCCGTCGAGGTGAGACCTGATGAAAGACATGGTCTCCCTCTTAGAACTCTAGAGGCCTCTGTCATCAGTCAGCATAGGACTTATTCCAACTATGGGAAGTCTTCATCCACTTTCGGATGGTCAGCACCTTCTCTGTGGTATCTTTCACAAACTCTAGAACCATGGGTGCTGACTCTCTGGGGTCGGCCTAGCAAAGCGGTGACCATCACAGTCTCCTATACAAGGCCTCAAACAGTGTCATACCAATGGTCGAGTGGTAGATGCTGTTTTACGCAAACTCCACTAGTGGTGGGTGGTCCTCCCATCTATGACCAAATTCCAAGATACAAGCTCCCAATATATCCTCCAGAACCTGAATGGTCCTCACAATCTTACCATCACTCTAGGGATGAAACACTGTGCTCAAGCATAGCTGAGTCCCAAAAACATCCTACAATCCCTTCCACAATTGGGATGTGAAGTGTCCATCTCGATCTAATACTATAGTCAAGGGGATGCCATGAAGCCGAAAAATATCCTGCACTTAGTGGCATCCCAATATCTCTATAGAACTCTTCTCCCTGATATATAGGAAGTGGGCCGACTTGGTGAGTCGGTCAATGATCATCCAGATGGAATCATGCCCCATTGACGTCCATTTTATGCCTGTCATGAATTCCATCGATATTCCATCCCATTTCCACTCTAGAACATATAGGGGGTGAGCAAATTCTACAGGATGTTGGTGAATAGATTTCACCTACTGGCATGTGAGTCATCCAGAAATGAACTCCTCTACTACTTTCATCATTCATAACCACCAGAACTGTCGTCAGAGATCCTGGTACATCTTTTCCACCCCAGGATGTACCGCCAAAGGGGGATGTATAAAACTCCCTCAGGACCTCCTCCTGCAAAGTCCCTGGTACAACAGTGTGTCCTCGGAAAAGAAGTATGCGCTTCCCACCTTGTGAATATCCATCAAGATCATGTCCTATGGATAACTAAGAATGTAAATCCACACCGTCTACATCACTAAGTTGTGCCTCCCTAACTCGATGTAAGAGTGTAGGGGTTACAACCATCGATTGCTAGTAAGTTGTATACTCTCCATCCACAAAGGATAACTGTAACGCAGATAACTGTTGTGTCGCCTCACTCAACATATGTGAGATCGACCTTCTACTAAGATCATACACCAACCTGTTCCCTTTTGCAAGAGTATTGATTATCTCGAAATCCTAGTCCTGGAACAACTCTATCCATCGCCTCTGCCGCTAATTCAGATATTTCTATGAAAAGATGTACCTGAGTCTCTTGTGGTCAGAGTAGACAATAAACCGCTCTCCTATCAGGCAGTGTCACCACATATCCAATGCGAATACCACTACTGCCAACTCGAGATCAGTGGTCTCATAGTTCTTCCTATGAGGCCTAAACTCACGGGAAACCATAAACAACCACTACATGCCACTGCATCCGGACACAACCGAGCCCAATTTCGGATGCGTCATAGAAAACAATGTACTCGACAACATCCTCCTATAGTCTCAAGACTGGGGCTCTCACCAATATCTGTCTCAACTGCTAAAATCATGATGTAAATTTTCCGTCCATCTGAACGGTTTCCCTTCCTGGTCAAGGTCGTCATTGGTGCTGATATCTAGGAGAAATCAGGAATGAATCTCCAGTAATATCCTGCCATTGCAAGGAAGCTCCAAACCTCCGTCACGCTCAGAGTTTTCTCCCTTGATAACAAAGCCTCTACCTTGGCTGGGTCCATAGATACTCCATCCTGTGAGATGAAATGTCCTAGAAAGTGGACCTCTTGAATCCAAAACAGGAACTTCGAGAGATTCCCATAAAGCTGGTTCTCCCAGAGTACGTCCAGAACCATCCACAAGTGTATTGTGTGCTCCTACTCTGATGTCAAGTACACAAGGATATCATTGATGAATACCACTACGAACTGGTCCATGTATGGCTGGAGGATCTGGTTCATCAGTCCCACGAACACTACGAGTGAATTCGTCCGGCCAAAAGGCATATCCAATTACTCATAGTGATCATAGCATCATCTGAAAGCCTTCTTCAGTATATCCTTGTCCCGCACTCATAGCTAGTGATATCCTGATCGAAGTTCAACCTTAGAGAACTATTGTGACCCTCATAGAAAATCGAAGAGGTCATCGATTATCGGTAGTGGAAACATGTTCTTTACAGTCACCTAGTTTAAGCACCGGTAATCCATGCCAAACCTCAGTCTCCCATCTGACTTCTTTGCAAACAAGAATGGGGCCGCCCATGGTGAGACGCTGGGTCTCACGGAACCCTTGCTCTACAAATCCTCCAACTGAACCTACAGCATGTGAATCTCTGTGGGAGCCATCAAATATGCTGATAAGAAAATCGGTGTCGTCCCGGTGTGTAAGACAAAACAGAAGTCAATCACCCGGTGGGGAGGTAATCATGGAACATCTTCGAGAAAGACGTCCTCGTACTCTGCCACTACTGCTGGGAACTGGGAGCTCACAACATCCACTACTCCGCGGGAAATGCTACCCAACTCATGATCGATTGGACGCAACCTCCTTTGAATAAGTCTATTCTGTGCTGCAAGGGTTTCCTTGTCTTCGAAAAAGGAAAACCTTATTCCATCACGGTGGACACACCACACACTTCGCCTAAAACAATAAATATGGGCATGGACCGAAGATGATCAATCCATACCAAGAATGATATCGTAAGGGCTCGACGCTACCACCAAGAGGATCCAGCCAAAACTCTCGCCTCTAAGGGTAAGATCGCACTGTCTGCAAAGGTGTGTGATGGTCAAATCTCTTCTCGTGAGTGTCTCCAAAAGTAAGGATCAAGTCAACTGTTCTACCATAATCATGAGTTTTTGTGCAAGACATGTGTCTTTGAAGGAACGACTGGAACCGGTGTCTATAAGAACAAAAACTAAGGTATAGAAAATACAAATAATACCTCAAATCATCCCTGGAGTCCCTGGGTCATATGCCTTGACCGCATGCAGCTGTCCCCACCCCTGTCCCCTAACTCCCTGAGCCTGGTGAGGACATCCTGGGGGTGGTGGTGGAAGTATGTCGAAGCGTCTACCACCACTTATAGATCTCACTACTCCTCTGCCACGTCTGCCACCTGGCAGGTCTTCCTGTTCCATTATCTGCCTCTGGAACTCATGGAGTGTGTTAAGCCTGCGCTCCTCGTCAGTTGGTACTGCAGGTACCACTGGCTCCTCCACTAGTGGTGGAATAACTGGTGCACCACCTGGTGGCAACGCCTGGTGAACTGTTCCCTGTATCGAAGAATCTTCACTAAGGGGGTCATCCTCTAGATCGTGCTGTTGAATACTAGTGGGTATACGTCACTGAGGCAACATGTAAGGAAACAAAATGTACCTCGGTCAAAGAGTATATCTAGATAGCTGACACCAAGGACATGGAAATAAAAAAATCATTCCTATATGATGCATGTACCTTTTATTCCCCAACAACCCATGTTTTCATATACCATGTCGAAAAGCTGGTTATCAGAGTACTATTATATGGATACGTCTGCCACCGCACATACACCGGAGTCGCTGGCCCAAAAACTGAACCCGAAACACTCAAAACTATTACCCCAAACCAAAATCATAGACTCTTTGTCCATAGGTAGAACCGACCAGCTCTGATACCACTTTTTCACGACCTATCTCAGTGGGGCCCACACTGTAACTCCCCAAGCTTGCCTCTAAAAGGCCAGGGGCTGGTGACTAGAAATGAGTCTTCATTTTAATAACAACGGAGGAATTGCCTAGGTACATGTACACACGCACACATCTCCAAGCCCACAATGCTAAAATGTAAAAACCACTAAGGAACAATAATGCATGCATACAACTAATCCTAACCAACAGAGTACGACGAACGGTAGATTACTAAAAAGTAAATAAATCCAGAATACAAGCCCACCAAAAACAAGAGTCTGAAAAAAACAATGTCCAACCTGTAAACACAAAAGGTACCAGTACTGATGCTCGTAGCCGTAGGAATGCCTCGACCTGTAGGGAACACAGAAAGCACGTTCTTATCCTGTTTTAACCTGAACTATGTCAAAAATAAGCGCGTCTGCACAAGACACTAGTCGTGTCGGAAAACCCCACGTAGGGGTGGGTATAACAATACTTCGTAGATGACCCTGAAAACCATAAAGCAGTAAACAATGTAAAGTTACAGTCAGCTATGAATAGTATATCTCTACAAAACATATAGAACAAACCTTATATACTACAACCCTAGAACCGTGTTCTTGAGAAAAGTCACACAACCCCATACAACCATTAGGGATTCAATTCGAAGATTCCATGAAGAACTCGTACCGGGAGAATACACTCCACGAGTCTTACAGCTCTGATGAAGTCCATCCGAGAAGTACCATCCATCGGGAACATTCATGAGAGGTAGTCACAATCATCACGGGAGACACACTCCTGAGTGAGAAGAATCTTGATAGATAGAAGCACACATTACGGGATACACACTCTTTAGTGGGATTGATCACGATACATAAATGAGGGTCACTTCGAGGGCCATGGAGGATACTGTGACTCATCTGGATTCACCAGTAAAGTGATACACCAACTTGGTAGAGGATCAATGCCCAGTAGAGTTGGTTACATCAATGCCTACCTCTACCTAGAGTTAGAAATGGATATAGGATATTGATCTGGGCCTCTTGGAAGGATGCTTGACTCTATCACAGAAACTCGTGCTGAAGGGATCATACTCATGTGTGAGCAAATGATGCCTAATCTTCAGTGGAATGATATGAAGGTGCACTGACACAAACTAAATATGTACATGATACGGTGAACAAGAGGACCATGTCGATTTCCAAAAAGTACACGGCGTGTACAAAAATTAAATGTCATTTTATCTGACCATGGGTACTGCCCGTGTACAACGATCCTTGTCCTAAGGCTGGTTGTGTAGGAAACACTGGTTACACGGCGTGTAGTACGATGTACATGTCATGTCAAAGTGACTGGGGTTGGCACTGTGTCACTGGCCATGGGGACCTACATGGTCATCAACCCGTGCACTACAACCCGTGTCCATGTACCCTCAAGATGCACATCGAGTCCCACGTAGTCGGTCCTGTCATGTTGTACACAATATACTCTAAATCCATGTAGATCATCCTGTGTCCGTGTACTTCCTAAAATACATGCCGATCTTCGATGAAATTCCAACATGCCGTGTATCTAGCGTCACACACCATGTGATTCCTCTCTTTCTCCCAAAACCCTAGCCATCTCCAGTAAAACATTGTGTGTTTATCGAAAGTACACTACGTGTATTCTGGAAATTTCCAGAATCATGGACTTTCAACAGCGTGCCTCCGATGATGATCCGTTCATGATTCAGCCATCTGATCGCCACTAAACATCCGTGTTTCGGTCTCCCTGACACCACACAACTACTCATGATGTTTTAGGACCTCTTATCAGCTCTGAAAACACTATTTTATCTTCCCACACAAAGAATGCTCGAAAAACGCCCTTTTCCGATCCGGTCTGATTCATCGTCTGCCATTGTCGCAGCACCTCAGCAAGGTCGTGGTGGTGTCGAACCTTCGATTTGGGATCATTGCATCGTGGAACGGATGTGCAATGATCTATTGTTCGTCACCCCATGAATAACATAATGAACATGCGAGAAAAGAAAGGTGGAATGAAATCCAATAAAACAACATGAGGAACGATCCTCTGCCGTCGTTTGTCAGGGTGTTGATCTGTTCCTATCAGTAGGCTTAAATGGAGCAGGATCAAACAGTAAAACAAAACATGTATAAAATCCTCGACATCAACCCAAAGAAAAATCCCTCCTGCAAGAACATAGGAATCCACGGATGAAATTGATCGTGGTTGATCCGCATTCATCGTTTTAAATCATGAATGGGGAAAGTGGGAATTAAATAACAAACCCCTTCCTCTACTAGGATCGATATCTAACGAAGGTGTCATGGTTCCGCCATCATTTAGATCTTTAAATGTCATAGGTGAAAATATTCTCAACTCTAATCCATCTTCATTCGTTATTGAGGGTTTTCTCTAGCCCTCGGTGGACCCTCTAGAAATTTCTCCCAAACATTCGTCAACAAACACCAATCACTTAACACATTAAAAAAGGAAACATGATTGGCATTTATGATAAGTTACGGTATTAATGACTCCAACATTCCATTTTTGAGTCATTATGATGAGTCATTAATTAACGAAACAAATGTTCCATCGCTTCGCTATAGCAGATGTTTCCATAAAATAAGATAAACATTTATCAAAATATTTTATTTTTATTTTACTGAAAACGTCTGACAATTAACATTTTCCTTAGACCCACACCAGCCAAGGTTAAGATCGTTCTTAAGAAAATCCACCACCCCAGATGCAACAGTGCCCTCAGATTTTTAATCCAGGTATCCATTTGGAAACTGAAACAACCGCACAGAAGTGCCGACTCACATAACATAAATAGTGAAAACCACCATTCCGGGATCACTGGGGCTCGGAATGATGTGCTATATTCATTCTCGGTCTCAAAATAATTCCATATAATTTTAAAAAAATACACAAAAAAATCAATACATTACAAATGTTCCTCTTTTTTGAGAAGATTGTTTCATTGATAATACTTCTCCAGATGTTTTCCATGACTGATCAGTGATCCACAGTTCCTGGTGGAGGAATAGATCCAATTGAACAATGTTGGTTTTATGAGGATGATGTAATGAAACCTAGGGTGGTTTGTGACAATGGTGTTTTAGTTGACTATGTAGTTTCATCTACGAGGACATCATACTATTTTCAGATAGGTTGTACTGGATGTATCCATAATTTCGATAGAGGCCATTAAAAATTATATTGATTACATTGAGTCTACTCTTGAGAAGAGTGTTATGTTTTAATCTTACATGTCATAATGGTATGAAAAGGGAAGGTGGGATGTTCTGGTTCATACACAACACGATGATTGTATGATATGGAATGATTTCCAAGAGTAATTTTTAGAATATTTCTATCTGGAATCTATCAGATGGAAGAAGGTAGAAGTGTGTATGAGGATGTCCCCTGGGAGCATTGTAATGATGTATTGTGCTATACAATTAGAAAACATGCTATTTTTTCTATATTTGATTGGTGATGATGTATCTATGGTGAGATATTTACCAGAAATAAATAGACATGATTTTATGTCCTATGTGAATATCTTACTGTTAAATAGGTCTAATTATGTGGTTGATCATGTTCGTATTCCATAGGGGAACCTCAAAGAGTATTCTAGTGAAGACAATGCAGTTCCAAATGGGCAGCACTATGGTGCGGCTGATGAATGTAAGAAGATACTTTTTGAGTATAAACACAAGGGAAATGGGGGGGGGGTAATGAAATCATACAAGGGTGGTAGACTCTCTAGGTAGTGACTATTTTTTTATTTCAGTGATGCAGGGTGTGGCACATGGACAGATAGTGTTTGTGACCACCTATTGGGTGATGATAATGAGAAAGGATGGGACATTTGTAGAGGTTATATTGGATCACTAGTCATATGGGTATCGACAGTGGATCAAATATAATATATAGTGAAGTAAGGGTGCCATTAACCCCATATTTTTCAGGTAGTTGGAGGTCTACCGGCTATACTGGTGTGGGTAATGTGTATGTTACTCCAGGATAATAGAATCTTTATCTGTTGGGTAGTTCATATCTTGGAACTCTAGGAGGGGCTCATTGTATATGGGTAGGTCCGCATTAGCTACTTTATCGTACAGCTGGAGGTGTTGAGACCGATGCATCAATAGTTATCAGTATAATTCATGTATCCTCTAGTCTCTCTTGTTTTTTATTTGATCCATATGTCTCACATAATTATACATGAAATTTTTTGAATATTTTTTCATAATAGTGGAATATATGTGTGGATGTATGTTGATTGGAACCATGTAGATTCTTTTGGTAGAAAATTTATAGAAATGTAAGTGGTGTGCCCTCGAGATTGGTGGGTACCATTTTCATTGGGAATTTTTGTGATAGAGGTTATGGATTACAATTTAATTTCATAAATGCATTATGTTGTGCTATTCCAAGAACATAAGGATTTTTACTATTTTTTGGAAATTATAATATCCAATTATATGATTCCATATGTTCATGTTGGGGAATGGGAAATTCGAGTAGGATGTGTGGGCCCATTATGTCATTATTTGGGTAAACTCCTAACCCATGTGTCCAGTATTGTGATTAATAATGGGGGAAAATATTATTTTATTTCTTGTAATGGTGAATCAGTTTTAGCATTTGTTTTCTGTAGATTTTTCGTGGCTTCCACACAAGAGGGAGGTTGATATAATAATAGATGTTTTTTCATATTGAAATCCTAGTTTCTATTAATCCAATTATGATGGTATTAGAATAACTCTAGGAATATAAAACATATTTGGAGAAACTTGAGAATAAGGGCTTTATTCAGCCGATTGTATCACACTTGGGATCTATATTTTTTTAGAAGGTAGTTGGGTCCTTATTGTTTTGTATTTATTATAGGATAGTAAAGTATATGAACTATAAAAAAAATTACCAACATATTTGAATCAATAATCTTTTTGACTCGATGGGGGTTTTGTTAGTGTTCACTAGGAGTGATTTTAGGTTCGGATATCATCAACTGAGGGTGATTACATTGGATATACATCGAACATCTTCAGCATTAGTTTTGATCTGGTCGAGTTTTTTGAGATTCCATTATATTTTACCAATGTATGACTATTATTTAAGGACAAATAGTCCAGATCCATCACCCGTACCGAGATTAGTTTCTAGTTTATTTTTTTCATGACATCATGTTGTACTTCAAGGCTCTTGATGATAATTCCAAACACATTGAAATCATTTTATGTTTACTAATACAGAATAGGATATAAATGAATTTGTCCAATTATAATTTAATTATTGATCAAGTGGATTTTTTGGGTTAAATCAACTCTGGGGTTGGGCTGTCGGTGGTCATAGATACAATGAAATCCAATTTATATTGGGATAAGTGAATGATATTTTATGATATAAAATGTCTTCTGGGTTTGGTCGACCATTATTAATGATTAAACAAGTATTTAACCCTCTTAGTAGGACCACATTAGTGTTTAACATAGATAAGAATCATGTTTGAGTTTTCTAATGTATGTGACTACACATTTAATGAGTTAACATAGTAGTCTATTTATTAAGTGATTTTCATCCTTCCAACACTGAGTACGGAGTATACCTTGTTTTGTGATGCATATGGTAATGGGAATGTGGTAGTGTTGATGCATGATTACAAAATTATGGGATTTTAGTCCTAACAACTACGTCCTCTTGAACAAAATTACCCTTTCAATCCTCATTAATTGTTTTTTGTGGTTTATGCATTAGTTTTATGAAAAGATTACTTTTTTAAAAGAGTTTTGTTATATATACCAATCATAAAATCCATTTGTACATATTCCCCCCATTTTTATTTTAATCATTATAGTGTTGATGTGAGGAAGACATGCATTCCAATGATTTTCATATGGTTAATACACTAGATAAGGGGCGGGGAATGTTCCAGATTATTTAAATCAGAAATCTTTGAATCAGGATGTTCTGGAATCTATTTATCTATGGTAGGTGTTTTAATTTATGGTAGGTTTGTAGTTGGAGGAGCATGATATATAACAGGTGATAACCTTTTCATATATGATTGTTGAATATATCCTTTTGATCTGGATAAAGGGTATAAAATATTGGTATCCATAGTGACTGGATTTGAGATAAATCCTTGAATCTAAGGGTCACCTTCCCAATAGACTATTTGTTATAATGAGAATGTTTATGTTCACGACTGGGTAGTCATCCCAAATGCACTAGAAGATCATGCGATCCATAAATAGAATAATAGATCGTTCTATCTTTTAAAACAAATATGTTATAAAAAAGTATGAAATATGAATAAGTCCACCTATACTGACATAATACATTAATGTAACAAACTTCATCTATAGTTTAACATATTCTATACATAAATACGCTACCCTATTATCGTTTTGAAAGAATTAAATCCAATTAAATAAAAAATAGGTATAGAAACATGGCATAAAACATATCCCCCATATATCATAATTAATCGTTTATTTGTCTCATTCCAAACTTGTGATCACCTTCATCATATATTCTCTTGAGACACGATAATAACATGAATTACCATATATCCATATTGAAAGCATGCACGTTTATTTATTCCATATCTTATTCAATATGTTCCGTATGTCCAAAAAGATGACTACATCATCTAGGATAACATAACCCTATTGAAAAAAATCCTTAATTAGTTCCCACAAAACTAGTATCATATAATTTACTTTTTAATATCCGTTATATAATTATCCAAGCCTCATTATCATATCATAAAGGACATATAAACAGTGTTATTTTACATAATCATGAGTTCTCCAAATATATCACCTTAACCTTAAATAAATTTTATAGGTCATCATCAATATTGAACATATACTTTACAATCAATAATGGAAAACCTATACTGATAGTGATTATATATATCATTATTTAAATAACATAATATTTTATTTCAAATACATTTACACATAAATCATCTAAAATTATTCTTAAACCATTAATCATGTTCTATAATCGTAGACTTTTCTGATTTTTGAATCTTTCCTTAAGGTTAATCATCATTAATATTCCAATGATTCAGTGGTTTTATGTAAACAATAATGTTAGAACATACCATAAATTTCTCATTTCATATAAAATATCATTATCCTCATTAGTATAACCAAATATCATTCAAGATTCATGTTTCTCATTATGTGATTTCAACTTGAGAAATCAGTGTTCATTATTTCAATACCTTCCACATTTAAAACATTCAATGTTAACTATGTTAAATCTAGTTCTATATATTGACTAAGGCCATAATGAAAAATGTGACCAGTATATAGAAGATATTTAAAACCCATAAGTATGATAAATTTATTCTAATATTTTAATATATGATATATCATGTTTAATCTAATAGAATGCATGATTATAGCTAAAAAATATAGAATTTTAACCTATTCATAGACATATCATAATGATATACCAATAAATATCCATTAAAGTATTTTTAGGGATCTCAGAAATGTTTTCATATACATGTTTTTAATGGATGACTAAACCATTTCTATGATACCAACCATAGAGACCAAATAATTACATATATGAAAAATAAATTAAATTTGGAAAATATTTAATAAATTATATATTTTTTTTACAAATACAGTATTAGTTTAGTTTATTGGTAATCATGGAACATATTAGTATAATTTTGGGAATGATTTTCAATATCCCTCAAAAAAATATTCCCCTTTAGTTTCCTTACCAAAAACATTTTTCTTGTCCAATAGAAAAGAAAACATATGAAAAGTGAGACTTAAAATTCTCAAGGAGGGTAAAAATGAAAAATATCAAACAGAAATAAATATTTTTATGTAAAATCATGAACATAAATTTTTTAAATCAAACCCTACATAAGAAATATCAAAATTATCAAACATGAAATAAGTTTTTTCACTTCAAGGGGCATAAATCATTAAGAAAAATGAGTCTTAATAAAATATAATTGGTATAAAACATGGAATTATATTAAACCCATAGGCATATAAAATCATTTCCATTTTATCCAAGGTTAATTTCCAAGACCATCATAGTAGAAAAAGTCTTATAATGAACCATATTTGCTCACTGTTTCGTCCATGTATTACTGAACAAGATTTACACTCCATTCTATTCATGTCTATCTCATGAGATATAATATTTTACTCAATTAAACAATGTGACATATAGGTCCCACCAATATCATAGTTAAATCATTCATAAGTTTTCTAAAAACCATAAATTATTCATCATTTATTACCCAGGAAATAAAAATGGGTTTCATAAACATTATTTCATCATTACATAATACATTGAAAAAAAGGATTTCATAAAAATATTTCCATAAAAAAAATAAAAAAAAATTATGAATAATAGGGATATTATACTTGAAACATAACCTTATTATTGAATTCAATCATAGATGAAAAATAATGTTCATTGAACACTTTAAATTAATTAATGTGGAATGTATAATTTGTTCTTAAAAAAATTTTATTTATTCAAAATTTCACAAATATATAAAAAAAGTATTTCATTTCATTTAACCTATCATTTTTATAAATTAAGAATGAAGAAATAATGTGTTATAAAATAGGGAATATCCATTCATGTTGTATAAGATAATAAAAAACACACTTCTCGTTCTTTTGTCTGATATGTCATAAAATACCTTGTCCCAAAAAAAGAGAAATGATTCATTTTTTACCATTTAAATAAATTCACCAATTAGTAAAATTGACTATAAAAAAATTTATAACAATATAAATAGTAAAACATATTTATGAAATATTGATGTGGATGATTAATATACCCTAGTAAATACCTATATATAAACAATCTCGGATAATAATGATATTACGAAATTATCATTTACTGTAGGTATGGGTTACATCATAAATGTTTGAATCTCAGGTATATGGTTTTACATAATTTCAATTACTTATTATAGAATCATATATATTTTTATAATTTCATAAATGATCATATTATTTCCTGTTTGTTGATAACAATATTACTTATCTACCAGGTATTGATTACTTCATTTTCTTACGAATGATTTGTTGAATAAGTTCAAGTTCATTTTCCCTGGTTATTGTTATTTCATTTCCAAAATGATATTAATATAATATATATATTATTTAATCATTCGTAACATATATATAATAATTATTTAATGAATATCAAGTATAATGAATAAAATCACAATGTGGAGACAGTAGGCCATACCTACGCACGAGCGAAAATATCATTCAATTAATTGATAAATTGAATGGAAGTTGATAGAATATATTTTAGTATAGAATATATACAATGTTATAATAATCATATATAGTTATTTTTTCTATCATTATAGTCTTCCAAGTATGTTGGTTGGGAAAAACAGATTACACCACAATATGAAGATGGTGAGTCGTACGTACACATGTGTGATGATTTTGTTTTTTGCTAGATGTATAGAAGGTGGAATGTAGTGGTTCCATATTCCTAATAAAATATCATTACATATGTCAACAATGATTTATTAATATATAATTGAATAATATCTTGAAGAGGACGTAGAAGTAGAAATATGTTTGAAAGAATCGGATGACGAGATTACCTCTTCTTCAAATATCTCCCATTAAATCCTCTCATAAAGAACAATAGATTGGATTTTGAGAACACCAGATCCTATAAAATTGGAATTGGAATTTTTAAAAGTTAAATGGCTAGGGGATGGATGATCTTGAAGGCTTAAAATGAAGTGAAGATTTGAGGTATGAGGTAACCACTTATAATAATTGTTAGGGGCACTTTTAGGAATAACAAAAAAATTAATTTATAATAAAAGAAAACCACATTGAAAAACATCTTAAACGTCCTTATATTAAATATGAGATATTATACGTTTTTAAAATGATCGAAAAATATTTTTTAGACTTTTTTTTTTATTTGAAACCCTATAATTTTATTTTCCCCTAATGAATATATTTTAAGTTTACCTTAGCTAACTAAATGATCAATTTTTAAATAGATTAATTTGTACATATTTGAGGAATATAAGACAATAATGAACAATATAGAACATTTTAGAGTAAAAACTAATAATATTATATTTTTAAAATATATATTTTTTTATTTTTAAATAATTTATTAAATCATTTTATTAACAAAATATCAGTAGTTTAAATTTTGACACTATTAATTTAATGAAACATTGAAAATATCTATATTAAATCTTAACCTGGAAAAAAATATTTTATTATATCTCTAAGTGGTTATGTTAATTTAAAATTTTTTGGATATATTAATTGTCCTATATTATTTTTATTTAAATTGTATAATAACATTAATTTGATATATCAATTAATGAAATAATTACTCCACCAGTTTTGTGTAATTATTTAATATAAATATTTATGTGTAGTGATTAAAAATAAAATAATATAATGAAGATTATTCCTCTGACATTAATTATAATAATTATTGAGGAATATATCTCCTATAAAATCAAAACATAAAAATATTAAATGTATTAAAATGTGAATGTGAAAACATCAAAATCACATTAAATAAAATATTATGAGAGTCATAATCTTTTATATTTGGATGAAAATGAACTATAAAGTTACCGTGTGATTATTATGGTCGATATATAATCAAAAAATAATGTTTTTTAAAGTTTTTTAGTATTTTAATGGTTATTCTCATATTAATTAAAATTATTTTATTGTTCTCCTTAAATTAAATAATTTTTTTATCATCAGTGTATAAGAATTTATGGTAATTAGTTATTTCTTAAAAAAATATCTAATATAAAGAAAATTATTGTATTATAAAAATAATTTATTATAATCTAATATATCTTATGTACAGCTGTATATTAAAAATTATTCATCTATTAAAATTTGAGTGAGTCCTATTTAACATATAATTAAATAAAATATATTAAAAGTCATAATCACGTCCAAGTGAATTTCAAAGGATATCATTATTCCCCAAGGAATTGTTTTGTCCAAAAAAACTCCTCCAATCATAATATAAAATTTTTTATGGTAATTTTATAATATTATATATACCCATAATTACCCAATTTACCATTTTACTATAGAAATAAAAGTTGGTAAATTTAATTTTTCCAATGGAAGAAAATAAAAGA
Organism: Viscum album; assembly: GCA_963277665.1. NCBI lineage: Eukaryota > Viridiplantae > Streptophyta > Magnoliopsida > Santalales > Viscaceae > Viscum > Viscum album. Next base: position 1,685,074,433 of record OY728163.1, on the reverse strand, counting down.
ATTTATTTTACATAATTTTTACTCACTAATTCTATATATGGATCCCATATTCAAAAATTATAAAACATCGATGTTGGAATAATTAATTTAATATTAACCTCATTGTCAGTTTGAAAATAAGTTTTGAAATGTAAAAAAATTAAAAAGGACAAATAAATTTTATACAATAATTCATCATAAAATTAATGTAAATGTAAAAAGAGATATTAAATGATAATAATATATTCTATTTTTTCATTATAACAATCAATAATATAATCAATCAACCTAAATCATTTTGATGAAATAGTTATTTTCAGTTAAAATTTAGTATATTTTTTCTTCTCATGGAAACGTAAAACAAATTAGGAAATTATCAAGAAATCATAAAAAACAATTTTTTATATTAAGATTCATAATAAGAATATTATTATTTAAATATTATATATAAATATGTCAAAATCGTCATTTAAAAATGGTGTTCCATCAAAAGTGTATAAATGCATTTTTTTACAAAAACCTGTTTTATTTGATAAATTATATTTGCTTTTAGAAAATTTTTAGAAAACATGTTATATTAATTTTAAGAATTATAATGAATATATTACATATATATATATATATTTAATGAAATCCTTTAAGGGTGATTTTATTATTTTATAAACTCACGTATATCCATTAATATTATTATTCAGAATAAAGATGAAATTTTTCATAACCACCATTATAATGACTATGTTATAAGGTAACATTATAATATTTTGTTTTTCACATACAATAGGTAATTAATGAAATTTAATTTATCATAAGAACTTAAAATTGTGTGCACTACAATCCATGCATAATGTTTCACATACCGCATTTAAATTCGTTGTTGCATATAGTGCAAGCTTATCTTGGTGTAGACTAAAATAGATGACATAGGATAAATATAAAAAAATCTATCCCAAAAAAAATTTTGCTCATAAGAAACAATACCCATGATATCTATTCACTCATTTGGGGAATCGAAGGTTCATCTCTCCTGTCACTCCAGTCAAGGATGATGATTAGTAGGTAATATATATTTGCACTGATGATACCACATAAAGTCCTCTAGACCACCCATCGACATATGATGAACTGTCTCATTAGACAACTGCTTTCATTATGTACCTCTAGCATGGATATATCAAGACAAACAATGCTGAACATGAGTGAATATATTAGTATGTAACATAGATTAACCTGTAGAGTGGTCTCATCTTTGATTATATCCACTTCAAGTGTGTTTTTTAGATAATTCTCATCCATAAAAATCAAGGAGATTAGTTTCCCAGGGTAATCCACGATGTTCATCAATGGTATTACAGTACTGATCAGACAAAGATGATGATTTCCCATAATTTTGGAACGTTGGGATATTTTTTAGCACCATGGTCGAAAACAATATAGAGTTCACCATGAGGTTACACATGTGTCAGATCCATGACACTAGTGTGAATCGAATTCCATAGTCCATCCAAACAACAAAGTACTCTTTTCCCATGGAATTTTTGTCACTCGATGTTATGGTATTGTTGCCACTAGTCATTGCTCACTAGTGTAGGTTCATTCTAGCCACAAAAAAATTAACATTATTGTGGTTTGAAACCACAGTAATTATGTAATTACTGTAATTTTACACCATTGTGTTTTTTAGATGCTACATCAACCATTAATTTTGAGTCCCTCATGCTATTCTCAATGATAACGAAACCAATTTTTAGGATTCTAAGTTGAAGAAGATGTATGCCATGTATGAAATCCTGTCTAATCAAACTTATCACTAACATGTACCATGAAATGAGAAGATTGAGGCAATAAAAATTATTCTCTCGAAAAAAATAGATTAAGTTGGTCCACAACAATAGAGGTTGGTTGGAAAATCTCCCAAGAGCTCTCGGGTCTTATTAGACGATGACTCATAATTCTACTATGTTACACCATATTCACTATTATACATAATATTGGATTCCCTCCCTATCAATACTCTGTTTCCATCACTCCATAATATTATTTATGGTCATTAGACATCTTACAGAGTTGAATATGTCAATCTGGCCAAACTAGAAGCTCTGAACGAGAACATGTGTCAAGCCTTGCATGATCTGGAGAGGTAGCATATGATGATAGCTATAGATTTCAATAAGTGAGTTCCTCCACACTTCTTCATGGATAGTGACATAATATTGTGTATAAGGATGATAATGATACATTATAAGAATGAACTAATGCTACAATCCATATGGTAAGGACCTTTGGTCTCGCCCAAATTTACCCATGTTTTAATGGTCAAGAGGTCGCTTGCAGTGCATCTTGGGTTGTCAAATCCTCAGAGACCTAAGAAGAACCTTTGACACTCAATAAAAAGAGATGGATTTTTTGGCTATGAAGTTGAAAACTTGGGTTGATTTTAGATTTTTTTGAAAGAGAACAAAAAGATCTATTTGAATTCATATTATGAGGAAATGAGTTGATCCCCGGTTATTGCTCGGGGTGGATTGAATGAATTCCTTTTTTTTACGATTTTAATTCATTAACTCATGAAGGATTCATGCAATGAATTCAAACTAACCTAATCAGTTACTGATTAAACACATTCAAAACACATTCTAATCACCTATAAACTTGTAGGATCATTTTCATGATCACTCCAAGGTAATTTATATAATTAGCACATCATAGTGCGGTGAATAAATTCAATAAGAAAGAGGAATAATTAAAATCCTTGAATGAAAGAAACCCAATTAAAATAAATTCATAACATTTAGAGTGTGAGGAATAACATTCAATTCATCCCCTTGATACTCCATTGTATCAACCCATATAATATCTATCCCTCCATTGATGACAAGTTTTCAACGGAAGTGGAAAGTAGACTTACGAGGGTAGAATTGAAGAAGTAAAAACAACACAAATAACGATCACTCCACCATTGTGTGAACAAAATTAGAAGGTTTGGTGTAACAAATTTCATGACATGAGGCAATGGTATCAAGGTGATATGAATAAGAACATAATAAGAGAATAAGAAGAACATTTATTGAAGACTAAAGTGATTTGAACAACTTACATGAGAAGGAAAAACATTACGAAGGAAAATTGGAATAATAACATTACAATGAAAAGAAAGAACCAAGACCCCTAAATCCTGCATCCCTACTACCTTAAATAGTCATTTTGGAAGCCTTTGGCCTATATCCCATCATACCATGTTCCTTTAATTAATTTTTTTTGAGAACGGTGAGTGGACATTTCATGCATAAGAGACTTTTCAACTCTTGCCTCGAAGTTGCATGCAACTTGCATCCACAGGAAAGACGCGCCTAAAGGACCTTCAATAAGGACGAATTAGAGTGGGCTCTAGAAGACTCAAATAAATCAACAGATGGCCCCTAACAGCCTGTAAACATTCAGCACAAAATAATAAACCTTTCTCGATATATGATATAAACTGTGGGTTGCTTTTCTGGGCCGCAGAATATCGCCCAGAATTCAATCTTGGCCGCCTTAATCTCCACCATTTAGGACGAATTAGAACATGCTCCAGAAGACTTTTTTGTTACTATATATGGATTCTAGTCTCTCATGAATTTGGGGCTTCATTGGGTTTTTATTAGGGTCCCCAAAGTCCGATCAGAGGGATGATATCCAATCCGCCTTCTCCAGAATTGTTTCCTTTCTTCGCCAAAAATCATCATCATCATTTATTAATCCTCCATTGATCCCTGAATGAAAAATGTTCATATTTAAGTTTACATACATTTCCATAAATATAAAATTAAAATATGTATAATTTAATTCTTTGAAATCAGATGAAACATTGGGCCTAAATTGGTGCATATTAGGCATAGAGTGCACAAATGAAGAGAATGGATGTTCAAAATTAAAATCCACTAACTCAGTCCCCTAAGATCAAAAATAAACATTTAATACCATCAAAATGTAATCAAAATATGTGTTTTTATTGGCTAATCACACCCCCCAACTCGAGTTTTGCTAGTCCTAAGTAAAATATATCTCACAAAAATGAAATTCGAATGACCTTTTCCAAAAACATTTTAATACACATTTCTCATCCAATGATCACATACCAAAAAATTATGAAACCCATAAAATTAATTTAATGAAAGCTATGTAAACATGAATATCTCAAGCCCAAGCCCATTCTTTTGTTCAAATTCATTTCCATATTTAATCCAAATTCAATTAAGCATGATGAAGTGTTGTGTGTCACAATAGACATGGGGGTTAATTTCCATTCGAGGGAGAAAAGATGGAAGCGCTAGGAGCAATCAAATTTTAATAATAAGATGAGTACTCATTTTTTTATTTTCTTTTTATTTTTGTTTTTTTTCAATTTTTCCATGGTAATTTAAATTTAACTCAATCAAGTCAACCAATGTAGCAAGACTTTGCCGATGACTCCCAGGCTCAAAGATCTTAGGGCACCAAGTGAAGCTCACAAACTGGGCATCATCTCGAGTTAACTCAATCAAAAACAAATTCAAATTATCACAAATATAAATAAAATTCCCATATCTAGGCCAGAAAACTATAGAGTTATGATCCCCAAGTGCCTAAAGCCACACATTAGGTTGATTCATTTCTCTACGTGAAATTGATTTTTTTTTTAATACTCATGTTAAAATTAAAATGATCGCCAATCCTATGCTATTTATTATGGGTCCCCAAGAACTCAAACTAAAACCCCACAATCTAGAGGACGCGAATTGTGTTTTTTATTAAATGGATGAAAATATAACAGTGAAAAATCACATCGGACAACGGCACTTTCCAATATCTATGCACATGAACATAAACTTGAATTAAAATCAGAATCAAGGCATGTAAGATTATTTGATATCCAATTTCAGAGTTTGGAATGTGTGTTATCATGTTCAAGGTTAATGACATTTTTCCTTCCACACATTTTCATCTCCCCCCCCCAACTTGGAATAACATTGTCCCCAGTGTTTAAAGAATTGGAACATAGAAGGGGCATGGTAGAAGTTCAACGAAGTCATTGAAAATGAAAATTATGGAATGAAGTCACCTGGGGGTTGACGTTAAAAATGAATTCCCATGTCTCCCTTCAGTTATGGTTTATCTCCCAATGGCTTGGACGGTTGTGACCAGATTTTCCCAATGACCGATGACATGCCTTTAAATTTTTTTAACATATATATTTTTTTTATTTTTTTAAAATAAAATTGGTACAAATAACATAAACTGATGATAAATTGTATTCTCTTAAATTTCTGGGTAAGGTATTACATAGGGATCACACCGCGTGACACAGATGAATACGGTTCTCCCCTTTTATACCCATCCTTACTCATAAAAGATGAACAGGTCAACAATCTATTTTTTTTAATAATACCTACAAAAATATAAAATAAAATAAAATAAACTGATGATACATTGTCTTCATTATATTTTCTGGGTAAGGTATTACTTAGGGATCACATCGCGTAACACAGATGAATACAGTGCTCCCCTTTCATACCCATCCTTACTCATAAAAGTAGAATAGTTCAATAGTCTATATTTTTTTTAAATAACAAAATGTAGAATAAGGATAAAAATGATTCACAAAGATTAGAAACATGAAGACCACGGGTTGCCTCCCGTGTAGCGCTTTTGATTAACGTCGTTAGCCCGACATGGATCCTAAATCTATCAATTTTTTTTCTGGTTCATAGGTTGGCTCTATTAACTCTACCTCGATTTCCTATTTATTGAATGATTCAATGAATGGTTTTAACCTATGACCATTGACCTTAAAAATGTTACCACTTGTGGGATCCTGAATCTCTACTGCCCCATGGGGGTAAACATGATGCACTTTGAATGGACCTGAACATCTAGACCTTAACTTTCCCGGGTGTAAATGAAGTTCGGAACTATACAAGAGAACATGTTTTCCCAGTTCAAATTGTTTGACTTTGATATTCCTAGATTTGTAGTCTTGAACTCTAGCTTATTCATCCTTGAATATTCATAAGCCTCCATCCTAAGCTCCTCAAGTTCATTAAGATCTAATTTTCTTCTTTTCATTTGTTAAAGAAATGTCAAAATTCATTTTTTTGATTGCCCAAAATGCCTTATGCTCAATTTCAACAGGAATATGTCATTCTTTTCCATAATCCAACCTATATGGGGACAATCCTAGGATGGTTTTGAATGTTGTACGATATTCCCAAACAGCATCCAAGAGTTTCTCTGAACAATCATTCCTAGAGGGGTTGACAGTTTTTTCAAGAATTTTCTTAATCTCCCTATTTGCTAACTCATCTTGACCATTGGTTTGAGTATGGTATGTAGTGGATACTTTATGAGAAATTCCATATTTATACCTGAGTGAAGAGAATGGGCGATTACAGAAATGGGTTCCACGATCACTGATTATATCCCTCAGAACTCCGAATCTAGAAATGATATCCTCTTTTAGGAATCAGATCACAACTTGATGATCATTAGTCTTGGTGGGAATGGCCTAAACCCATTTTGAGATGTAATCAACATCTATGAGGATGTAAAGGTATCCCTTAGATTTTGTAAAGGGGCCCATGAAATCAATTCCCCAACAATCAATGATTTCAACGACCAGAATCGGAGTGAGGGGCATTTGATTCCTTTTGGAAATGGATCCTAGTTGCTGGCACTAAGGAAATATTTTACAGAATTCAAATGAATCCTTATTGAGGTTCGTCAAGTAGAAACCACATTGGAGGACCTTTTAAGTGGTTTTCTTTTTAGAAAAGTGGCATCCACATGCCTCTCCATGTCAAAATTTTATAATGGACTCTTGCTCAGACTCGGGAACACATCTCATAATGATTTCATCAGGATAGAACATGAAGAGGTATGGATCATAAAACATGTAGTGTTTGACATCATAAAGGAATATCCTCTTCACTTGGGTCCCCATGAATTTTGGAATGCCACCCGTCACTAAATGGTTTGATATGTCAGCATACCGAGGGAAATCACTCCCTGAATAAAGGTGGTCATTGGGAAATGAATCAGACATAGTGAGGTGGTGTGAGTTGTCTTTGAATTCCATCCTAGAGAGGTGATCAGCTACAACATTTTCATCACCCTTTTTATCCTTAATGGTTAAATCAAACTCTTAAAGAAGAAGGACCCACCTAATCAATCTAGCTTTGGAATCTTATTTTTGGAAAATGTATTTTATGGCTGAATGGTCAGTGAAGGCAATGATGGGTGATCCTAAGAGATAAGACCTGAATTTCTCTAAGGCAAAGACAACAACAAGCATCTCTTTATCAGTGGTGGTGTAGTTTATTTGTGTATCATTTAATGATTTTCTTGCATAAGCAATGACAGATGGAGTTTTCTCACACTGTTGTCCTAAGACTTCTCCTACAGCGAAGTCACTTGCATAACACATGAGCTCGAAAGGAAGTTTCATATTTGGAGATTTCATGATAGGTGGAGATATAAGAGTTGACTTGAGCATAGAGAATGATTCCTCACAGCTTTCTGTCCATAAAAATGGAGCATCTTTTACCAATAGTGCACAAAGTGGTCGAGAAATAGAGTTGAAATTCTTAATCAACCTCCTATAAAAGCCAGCATGTCCTAATAAGGGCCTCACTTCCTTAATAATTTTAGGAGGGGGAAGGTGAAGAATGATTTCAACCTTAGCTTTATCAACTTCAATACCTCTACCAGATACCAGATGACCTAGAACATGTCCTTCCCATACCAGGAAATGGCATTTTTCCCAATTTAGTATGAGATTCTTATCCTCACACCTTAACAAAACCTTTTCAACATTTAGAAGGCATCCCTCAAAAGTATCCCCAAAGATGGAGAAATCGTCCATGAAGTCCTCTAAATAATCCCCCACCATGTCCGAGAAGATTCCCATCATGCACCGCTGGAAGGTACCAGGGGCATTACATAACCCAAAGGGCATGAGCTTGAAGGGAAAAGTTCCGAATGGACAAGTGAAGGTTGTTTTTACTTGATCCTATAAGGAGCCTTTGATTTGATTATACCCTGAGAATACATCTAGGAAGCAGTAGAATTGATGACCCGCCACTCGCACGAGGACTTGATCAATAAAGGGCAAGGGGAAATGGTCTTTCATGGTACAATAGTTGAGTTTCCTATAGTCAATCCATACTCTCCATCTACTACTGACCCTTGTTGGAAGCATATCTCCATCCTTATTGGTTATTACTGTGATTCCAGCCTTTTTTGGAACCACATGGATTGGGCTAACCCACTCACTCTCAGCTATAGGATAGATGATACCAACTTTTATCAATTTCAAAAGTTCTTTTCACACTACCTCCATGAGATTAGGATTGAGTCGTCGCAGAGGTTGACGACATGGCTTTGTTTCGGATTCTAGAACAATTCTATGAGTCCCGATAAGTGGGAAAATCCCAGGAATATCAGATAGGGTCCATCCAATTGCTTTCTTGTGTCTCCTAAGGACTTCTAGAATCATCCTCTCTTGATTGGATTTAAGAGAGTAAAAAATGAAAACAGGAAAGGATTGATTGTCCCCTAAGAATTCATACTTGAGTGATGAAGGTAAAACCTTAAATTCAAGATCAGTGTGGTTATCACAGTCTAAGAAAAGATGAGACTTTGTATTGAACTCAGTTTCTTTGTTCCGATTTCTTGACAAAATTGGTTACTTGTGAAAAGAATTTTCATCCACTAAATTAGCTAGAGTAGTTTCATGAATGGGTATGGACTCGATGTTATTGATTTCACCCATGGTGTCATTGATTGGTGATTCTAGAAAATCATCAATAGAGCAATCTGAAATAGATTCAAGACAAGGAGACAAATTTCCCTAATGTGAAAGTGAAAATCAATCTCTTCTTTACTTAAACATCCTTCGGTAATTCTTTGATGTTCATTGAGTTCACTATCAACACTACTTATCCAATTATCCTCATGGATATCTTCATCATCCCCAATTTGAGTGTTTTTATTGTAGATGTTCAAGTCTAGACTCATGTTTCCAAAGGTGATGGTCATGTTCCCATTTTGATCTCGGATAACAGAGTTGATTGTTGCAAGGAAGGGACGACCAAGGATGATTGGGTTTTTCTCCCTAGGACATAAGCTTGGGTGATTGTCAAGAACAATAAACTCAGCCAGGTAAATGAAATTTTCAACTTTGACCAGAACATCCTTTAAGATCCCCTTTGGAACCCTAATTCTACGATTAGCAAGTTGAAGTGTGACAGATCTGGGTTGGAGCTCTTCCAGGCCTAATTGGCAGTACACATCATATGGGATGAGACTGACAATAGCACCTAGGTCACATAAGGCCTTGAAAACGTATTTCTCTCCTATTTCAACATTTATTTAAGGGCAACCCAGGTCTTTCAACATTGAAGGACTGGTCCCTCGAATGGTGGTACTCACATTAGCAGCCAAAAGGACTTGGTTTATATATGAAAATTTTCCTTTAAAAGTGCACAAGTCCTTAAGGTACTTTGAGTATGCAGGAATAGTTTGAATTGCATCGAGGAGTGGAATGTGCAACTTGACTTGTGAGAATATTTCCCTCAATGTTTCACTAAATTCAGTCTTGGTTTTCCCCCTCATGCATTGAAAAAATGGGACAGGTTGTGGGGTTGTTTTTTGAAGAGTTGTTTCTTTAAAATTTTTATTAGTATCTTCAGTTTTTTCTTGTGTTTCATTTGAATTTTCATTAGATTTTGAATCTTCATGTGTGTTTTGAACTATTGGTTCAGGTTTCTCAATAGATTTCTCACTTCTAAAAATTATCACAGCCTATAGTTGTTCATGAGTTGTTTGAGTGCAACATGTCTCTCCCCATGATGATTGTTGTGGAATGGACTGTGTGGGAATGGGTGGCGTTCCAGTTTTGATGGTTTGAAGTTCTTGTTTCAGGGAAGAGACTTCTGAGTTCAACCTTTCCCTTTTTTTGCACAGTTTTTTAAGGATTGGGAGAGGGACAAATTGGGAAGGGCTTGTGTTTGTTAGGTTATCCAAGGGGATACTTTGGTTTTTTATGGGTTTTTGGTATTGGACTGGAGGATGTTGGTATTGGATTGGTTGTGGTTGGAATTGGTTATGGTTTTGATAATTTTGTGTAGGGTAGGGGTTTGGTCCTTGTGGTTGGCTTGGTTGTTGGTTATCTTTCCATCAGAAGCTTGGATGGTCATTATACCTTCGGTTGAATGTGTTTGGGTATTGTGGCTTTCGAAATTTTAGGGAATTTAATTCAGCAGATGGTCCTTTTAAAAGAACAACATTGATGAATGGAATGGTTGGGCAGTTGTCTATTTTGTGGTCATGTTTGTCACAAATTGTGCAAACAAGGTCTATAGTTTGGATTTCATGTATTTTCCTATGATCTATCTCTTCAACAATCCTAGAGAGTGATGAAAGTTTCAGCCTAAGGTTTTCCTCTTCCCTAAGTGAATGCATTCTAGCAGTTCTTTTAAGCTTTTCAGAATAAGGTGATGTTCCCCATGTTTGGTTTTGTTCAGAATGTATTTCTAGATACTCATAAGCATCATTTGGGGATTTGTTTTTAGAGGTCCCATTACACATCATGTCAATGAATTGTTTGTTCTCTGGGCCCAAACCTTCATAGAAAATTTTTACTTGTTCAGGAATAGGAAAACCATGGTGTGTAACCATGTTTAGGTTGTCTTTGAACCTCTCCCATGTTTCATTGAATGACTCTCCCTCTTTTTCAAAAAAGTTTTGGATACTCTTTTTAAGTGCAATTGTTTTTTGTTGGGGAAAGAATTTATTGTAGAATTCTCTTTGTAGTTGGTTCCATGTGTGGATCGGTGAAGGTCTCATATTATTTAACCAGTTATTTTCTCAATCCGTATGTGTGAAAGGAAAGAGCCTCATCTTAGTTGACTCATGTTGATGTGGTGATCACATGGTTTCAACAATGTCATTGAACTCCATGTCATGAAGGTAAGGCATTTCTGACTCCATCCCATGGAAAGATAGAAGGTGGTTTAGGACATGAGGTTTAAAGACATATTGGTCATATCCTAGGGAATAATTCCTAATGAAAGAGGGTTTATTGGTCCAGGTAGGTGTAAGGTAGTCATTCATGGTTTGATTGACTGCATTCCCAAAATATGGGGTTGCCTCATTTGGATTTCCATTTTGGTTCCCGCCCGGGTTTATGAGTTGGTTTCTTTGAAGACCCTCCATTGAAATTGACTCAATCATTAACTCTGGGGTATTAGTAATATTAGGACCCAATGGTGTACTTGACTCCCCTATCCTATGACTTTCCACCCTAACTACTCTTATTGAGTTATCGCGGGTGAAGGTGGACATGAACCCAAAGAAAAAAAATGAGAAAGGTAAAAGATAAGAGATCTTGTGTGAGAATAGATGAATGGGAGTGAAGAAAGACGTTTTCTGTCTAAGTAACTTACATGGTCCCCGGAAGCAGCGCCCAAATTTGGTCTCTCCAAAATTTACCATTGTTTTAAGGGTCAAGAGGTTGCTTGCAGTGCAGCTTGGGTTATCGAATCCTCAGAGACCTAAGAAGAACCTTTAGACACTCAATAAAATGAGATGAAATTTTTGGATATGATGTTTCCAACATGGGTTGATTTTAGATGTTTTTTAAAGAGCACTAAAAGATCTATGTGAATTCAAATTATGAGGAAATGAGTTGATCACAGGTTATTGTTCGGGGTGGATTGAATGCATTCCTTTTTTTTACGATTTTAATTTCATTAACTTAAGAAGGATACATGAAATGAATTCAAAATAACCTAATAAAATACTGATTAAAAACCTTGAAAACACATTCTAATCACTTATACACTTTTAGGATCATTTTTAGGAGCCCTCCAAGGTAAGGGATATAATTAGCACATCAATGTGGGGTGAATAAATTCAATAAGGAAGAGGAAGAATAAAAATAATTGAATGAAAGAAACTCAATTAAAAGAAATTAATAACATTTAGAGAGTGAGAAATAACATTCAATTCATCCCCTTGCTACTCCCTTGGATCAACCCATAAAAGAGCTACCCCTCCATTGATGAAAAGTTCTCAACCGAAGAGGAAAGTAGGCTTACGAGGGTAGAATTGTAGAAGTAAGAACAACACAAAAAATGATCACTCCACCTTTGTGTGAAAAAAATAACAAGGTTTTGTGGGAAAAATATCACACCTTGAGGCAACTGTATCAAGGGGATATGAATAAGAACAAATTAAGAGAAGAAGAACTTTTTTAAGACTAAGGTGATTCGAACAACTTACATGAGAAGCAAGAACATTACAAAGGCAAATTGGCATAATAACATTACAATGAAAAGATAGAAAAAATATCCCCAAATCCTCCATCCCTACTACCTTAAATAGGAATTTTGGAAGCCTTTGGCCGAGATCCCATCATACCATGTTCCTTTAATTAATTTTGTTGGAGAAAGGTGGGTGGATATTTAATGAATAAGAGACTTTTCAACTCTTGCCTCGAAGTTTCATGAAGCTTGCATCCACCAGAAAGATGTGCCCAAAGGACCATCTAGAAGGCCGAAGTAGAGTGTGCCCTAGAATAATTAAATTAAGACCCGGATGTACCCTAACATCTTGATAAATTTCATCCCAAAATAATAAACATTTCGTGAGATATGATATAAATAGCGGGCTGTTTTTCTGGGCCACAGAATATAGCCCAGAATTGAATCTTCAACTTGGGATGCCTTAATCACCACCATTTAAGACGACTTAGCACTAGCTCCAGAATACTTATTTGTTCCTCAATATGGATTCTAGTCTCCCATGAATGTTCGTCTTCATTGGCCCTGTATTGTGGGCCCCACAGTCCGATCAGAGGGATGATATCCAATCTGCCTTTCCAGAATTGTTTCCTTTTTTCGCCAAAAATCCTTAGCATACATTATGAAACCTCCATTGATCCCTGAATAAAAAATGTTCATATTTAAGTTTATATCCATTTACAAAAATATCAAATTAAAATATTGATAATTACATTCTTTGAAATCAGATGAAACATTGGGCCTAAATTGGTGCATATTAGGCATGAAGTACACAAATGAAGAGAATGGATGTTCAAAATTAAAATCCACTAACTCAGGCCCCAATATATCAAAAATAAAAATTTAATACCATTAAAATTTAATAAAACTATGTGTTTTTATTGGCTAATCAACCATACATCATTCAAAAATCCTATCATAATAATAAATTCTATTTTTTCACTATGTATGGTGAGTATTTCACTCCTCCTACCAATTCCATGTTCCTCAAATAGTACATCCCATTATAATCATATTATGCATGCATTTTTATATTAAACCAATATCGCATGCATCCAATAAAAATGAAATTATGTTGTGTTTCCCCATCCCCTATGAAGTTAAAATGATTCTTCATCCTCATTACATAACATTAAACTAGACAACAAATCAAAATCCTGAGTACCTGACGGTAAACTGCAAAATGCCCCATGTTCTGACCTTTATGTCCTTAAACAAAGATCTCTATCATCCAAAATATCATTAAAAACTTCATTGTCTAGGTATTATGGATTTGACCTATATGGAGTAACATAATGAATGACATTAAAATGATGTGTCCTAACTGCAAGTCATTAAATAATCCAACATTGATGGTTCTTTTTGAATGACCTTAAAAGGAATTTTTCCCATGTACTACATGATGATAAAATTCTAAATCCCAAATGACATTAAATAGTTCCGATTTTCTATTCTGCATGACATTAAACTGCACATAATTTTAGAACTATGTACATATTCATTCCCAGCCATAAGAGATACATTGGGATAACCATACATTTCATCTTTGGGCCTTGTCATAAAATATCACAAATATTTTTCACATCCGCAAAGAAATAAATATGTGTGTGATTTATTATTAAGAATGCTTCATGTGGTGTCTAACCCCATTCTCCCTCATTCTCTTTAGGTTTCTTCGTATCACTTCTTATAAATTTCTGTTTCAGAAGATTCATTCTATTTAATGAGGTCTAAATCCTTAAGATAAGGCCTCAAGAGACCTTGTTACATGTGGATGAACTTTTTAACAAACCCATCCTTACCATATTATATTAAAATATGTATTCTGCATCCCAACTATAAGAAGGTAAACTACATATTGCTATAATGTCTTCAATGAATAAAACATTGTCATGTGGCACTGGCCATCGTCCCTGCCATCTAGATGAACTACATAATGCTCGATTCCAATCCTTATGGGATACATATAGATTTATAGACATTTCGATCTTGTTACCTACTTTAGTGTAACAATATCAACCAATTATTCCCCTTTGATAGAGTATCATTAAGGAATGTGTTGTGTGGTGTAGATCTCTTCGTACAACATTCACATTGGGTTGCCATGTAGAATTTCACTAGATGTATCATCTTTATTGTTCATAAATCTATGACATTAAAAAAATATTTTCATTGTCCTAAATTCATAAAAATATAATTTGTAACAACCATTTTGTTATCTTTTTTGTGGATATTCCCCCACATGGAAATAAGAATTTATGATTCCATCATCTTGAAATACAAGTGTCTTGATTCCCATCCATGGGCGATAAGTAGAAATTCTCATGCAATTTGTCTTTGGGACCTGCGATAGAATCATAATCATTTTTGGACTTTTGGTATTGGCATCCCCATGAAAATATGTGGTATGGTGTAGTCCTATTTTATCCTAATTTATGTTAGTTTAATATCTTAAGAACACACTTTTCCATAGGGATGCATATTTCATAGCCTGAGATCGATATACTACATGACATTTTCATCCTCACTGCATGATGATAATAAATATAGACACTTCTAACTCATTAGAAATTAAACATGGAACATATAGTCCACACTCAATTAATATAAACTTATAGATTTTTTTCCATGAAAAAAATACCTTAAATGGACTCACTATGCAGCATCAACTCACATATCATTATAGGAAAATGACCGGGAAAACATTAGATGAATTTTTTGGGAGGGGGACCATGTTTCATACATAGAAAACATACATCCCTCATTTGTCTGTCCCCATCCATGGAAAAAAGATATAGAGGAAATGTTTTGAACATGGTCAAATGTTAACCTCCATCCTCACACCACCCTCATTTTTTTTGGATAGTTTTTGCATTTATTCACATTTTCCACATCCTTCTATTTAGGTAGATCTCCAACACCACTAGTGCTATCTCTCAGTGTATATGTGGATGTTTAGATGGAATTTTATAGATGTTTGGACTTTCCATCATGGTATTTCCATTCCGTTATTTTGAGAACCCATATGTTGGAGAAATCATACTATCACTTCTTTTTTCCAACATAGATCATAGATTACGTGAGATTATGTGTCTTGGTACGGTTTTACCCAAATAGAAAAGCTTTAAACCCCCCACAGTCCAAATACTATAACCCTATACGAATAACTATATATTACAATATATATGACTCTAAATTGTGCAATGCTCCATCATTGTTTCACGATGCTAAACCACATAGACCCATCCCCCCCCCCCACAATGTTCTATTGGGAACCATAGTACATGATATAAATCCATAAACTATTATTGAGTCAAAGGTATGTTATCATGGGATCAATTGGTTCTTACCATCAAATTTCTATAATGTGCTAGGGTGTAAGACCAAATATGGAGAATTACATGCAGATATATCTCTAGAACATCTTCCCACTCTAATTCTTTCTACTTTTTGGTTTTAAGAATACCTTCAAAACTAGAAGGACCCCTTGATGATGATGGTCTCATGATGCTTCTCCCCACAACTTGTCTTATGTCAAAGCCCTATTGGATTTTCCAAAATAAACATTGAGTCATGTGTCTCATAAATGGCCAATAGTCTATTATATATTTCCATATCACATACATTATTGGTGGGGTTGATATTATGGAAACTATGTTTTGAGTGTGGTCAATTTTGATCCAACTAATTAGTCACCCCTTCAATTGTCAAGAAAACCGATGTTTTTATTTACATCCTTCCCACATCCCGATGTTCTTGTATACCTCTAACACCCCCGGTTTTGTCCCTTAGTGCATCTTCACATGTCAACTGTGAAGATATTGTGTTCTACACTTCTACATGTGCTGAGGAAATCCAAAAATCACTCACTATTTCCCAAACCTATTATGGATGACATGTGATTAGGATTATTTCTTAGATTTATACCTAGATTGAAAAAAATGAAACCAAATGGTCCAATAAATACGACCTTAAACAATGAAGACCTCATTGGTTTTCTCAAGAGCATGTTTTGTGGTGTGTAATTTTGTGGTCTCTACTCCAATAAAGATTCCAACATCTACACCATGCACATCAGTCACTAAAAACTTCCATTAGAATCCTTAAAATACTACATTATAATGCATGGACTGTATTGGTCATACGACACTAAATTGGTGCATCATCGTCTTGGATGTACAACAGAAAATGAAACAACACTGTGGTGTTCTATCATTAGAGTACATAACACATGGAAGTAGTCCTCAACCACACCACCTGTTAAGACCAACATATATATTTATTCTTAAATCAATAGTCATACATTATATCCTAGTCCATCAAGTCAAAACAAAAAGGTCAAAAGAACAAAAAAGGAATATTAACTGTCACTTATCACTATGAATGGGGTAGAACAGCAAGAAAAAATTACCCTTAAAGAAATATTTATGGATTGACTCCCATACATTAATAATACATAGTGACACACCAATCATCAATCTTGGTAGAAATCAAAAAATTATTTCCACTTTTAACATTGAATCATCTTCACCCTTACAAATTGATGTTAAACTGCAAGGGATCCCAAAATATTGTGCGACGTGATTAACATATTTATTGAATACATAGAGATGTGCATACATTGGACCTTACGTAAACTATCATAATACAAATTACCTTTGTACAATATCATAGTTCAAGTTTCATTAATTTAAAATGTATCCTTTATTCCTCCGGAATAAACATGGGGTGTGTTTCATCCCCCATGGTCTATACTCACATCAGGTTTGTTTTACCAAGACATTATATATATTCCTCCAGGAGACCACCCCATGGTCTGAACTATATACCCCTAAAATAAGATATGGTTGGCCACATTCTATTCTAGGATGTCTATAATGGAATTGGTTATTTATGTCCTTCAGTCACTACGGTTTTACCATCCCATTACACCACACATACCCATTTAAGATAACATCGATAATGGTATCAACTCAATGAACGTAATCATTGAACCCATAATATGTAAACATAAAGCATACCTAGAGTGTGTTTATGATTCCCAGGATATTTTTGGGGTTCTTAAGATTCCTCTTTAGAAATGATTTCCTCTACCAGTGTTGGTTTCCTACTACACAATGTTTCATGAACTACATATGATTTGATTCTAATACTTATGGGTTATGTAGAAATTCCAAGTCATTTTTGTGGTTCAATACCATAGGTTCATTAACCGTTTTGGTTATTCAGCATTGATTCATGGCCCACAAATTATGTCTATAAAATGAAATCCCCGCAGGTATATTCGACCTTTTCAATTTCACTCGTAATTCCGTCCCTTTTATTCTCTGATAATTATATGTTGTTCAAGCCTCCTTTGTTCCATTCACTCCACACCAATAAATGTTATAGAAATAATAATTTCCATAGTCCATGCAATAAGTCACTAGCATTTTTTCCTATGTCAATCTAGTATGTCCTTAAGCTATTTGCAATGTCCTAGACCCAAGATGTTAAATTGATAGACACATCATTGTTATGTGGAGTAAAAATGTACAATGCATTTATGAACATATGATTCTAAATTGTGTGTCTATCATCCATATTTGGATTAAGTAAAAATAAAAGGAATATTATGTCCTCACAAAAGAGGTCATTTCAAGAAAGTATATTTTATCATTGATAAAAATTATACGCTCAATCCAATGAGCTTTTTTCGTGGTGTTATAAACTCAAGATTCTTGGAAGACATTAATCATTCCTTCACTCTATCCGATGATTTTAATTCCCTATATATTTGGATAAAAATACTATTTGAACTCTAAAGGGACACCCTAATATCCAGACCCCATTATATTTTGGGTCACATACAATCCTTGCATGACAATTTGAAATGCATTAGAAGACTATTCATGAAAGGTCCCCATGTTTCCAACATGGTCAATGACCTCCTTTATTTCTTCACATTACATTAAATCCATAAATATTTTATATTTTGAATATGGTCATCAATTATATCATAACATGAAGCTATATTTCATGTGTTCCATATTTCGGTATATCATGATTCCCACTTTCGATTCCCCATTTCATCAGATTGATTCAAGCACCCCTAGAATTTTCTCACTCGTGCATTAGAGCATGTTAGGAAGGAATGTCGGCTGCTCTGAGATCCCAATTATCCAGTCAGAACATCTATAAAACTAAACATATTGGGTGGTTAGTCAATAATAAATGACCTTGAGTATTCTATGAGTGGTTGGAACTCTTATTAAAATGTGAACATTTTTGTGGTTGTCCTCTCTTTCTCACTCTATGAATAACCAACAAAGCCATAGGGTTTGACCATTTTTTTCATGGAATATATGATTGACTAGTAGTAATTGAAACTATAAATAAATATATCCATTAATGAAATAAAAACATGAAATAAAAATGAATTTATAATTTAGATGTTTAAAAAATTGGGGACCTTATGGGTCACCCCCTTATATGGAACACTTTAACAACATCACATTCTTGTGTGTTGCTTCTAGAGTCTCTTTTTCCACATTGGAATCCACATAGTGATGCTAAATAGCCCTGATCTTCTCCTCGTCATGTTCAACATAGTTGTTAGCTATATGACATCTCACCTTCATCAACTGATCTTAGGCCTCAATTACCTGGACCTTCATCCATGTAATGATGTTCGATTGATTGGTAATACAAATGAAAAGCTTGTTTGCTTATACCTGTAGCCAATGGATCTCATGTCCGACCTCGAGAGACTCTTGGTTATTGTTATATTTTCTCTAGAACCTGGTAGTTTCTATGTTATAGCTTCATTCCCACATCTTCTCATCATGATATTCACATATTATTGTATGAAGATGGAAATCATCCTTCCCCTATCATAGAGAGAGTGTATCGGGGTAAGGTGTGACCCCATTTGGCTAATCCATTTTTCCTCTAATGAATTAAGGAAATGATTTATCCACATACATTTTAAGGACCTGACCTAAAAAATTACATGATATTGTATTAGATGAATAATTCACATTGATGATATTTTTAGGTTTAGATTTTTAGAGAATTAGTCCATTACTATTACATTTCAAAATAAATAACAAAGTAGACACTTCCACCCAGTATCTACTTTTTTACAAAACATGGTATCTTGAAAAAAAAGAGTTATGTCTAGATCCATGTTTATGATAGAATGAATTTTCCTTGATCCCATCATTGAACCGATTCCACATTATGTCATGTGAAAAACATTTCAAAAACATTGTATGAGTATAAAAATCTCAGTAAGGGATACACAATGAAATAAAATTGTTAGTTTTTTAAAAAAAATTGAACCATGAATACTTTAACATAAGTAATACTTTTTACCTTTATGAAGTAGTAAATACTCTTCACTGAATAATAGATCATTACATACCCTTTTGTAACCAAAATAATACTATAAAACCCATATAAAGAACACATAACATATCAAGGTAACTTGGGCCATAAACATACATAAATGGAATAACTATATGGTCGACTGCCACACATATCACTAAATGGAATAGCCATACGGCCGACTTTCATACCCAATGCATTGGAGGTTATAACGTAACCACCTATCATGGTATTCATGGAACCACCCATTATTTTGTTTATCACATAACCACCTTCAAATGTCCATGTAACAATATAATATCTTATCACATACAAAAAATATAAATGAATGGAAACATTTATGCATTTCAATCACAATATATCACATAAATATATTGAAACATAAAATCCATTTTCAAAACCATTTTCAATACCAAAAATATGTAAATGAGTATAAGGTATTTATTTTATTTTAAAAAACATTACAGCTTGTTGAGGAAGCCAAAGATCAAATAATACTTGTGGCGGTGGAAATGGTCGTTGTCACCGCGTACGTTAAAACAAACATTTTTTTTGTAAATTAGTAAAATGAATTGTAGAAAAAGATTCACTTTCAATGAAATGAAAATTCAAAGGTTTTTATACAAAGTATAATAGAATGTCTTGTATTAGAACACAATATGCCTCAATGAAAGGAGATTGAGACGAAGTCCCTTACATCATCCACGACATGATTCGATCGTTCTTTAATATCCTGAATAATAAAATAAACATAATTTATACTTTATTAAGAACCTTTTTAAAGTTTATTATTACTATTATATCAGTTATTACAATGTTATATACATTATGTAATCATTTTTGTTAATAACTTTTGTTATGTCTATATTTGGCACTTGAGTAAAAAATGAACACCTTATATTTACATGTTGTCCACGTGGTCAATAGTACATTATATCCAGAATGATATTCATGATTTAGATATCATAGATATCATATATATCCAGTATATACATGTATTTATAATATTACATAACATTTAGAGGAAGGAAATAAAAATCATTGTTCATGGAGATAGTAAGTCGTACGTACGCATTAACGCTACATTCATTTCAATTTCTTATTTTAATGGAACTAAAACATAATGATACATAAGTATATAATAATTCCAGTAAAATATCATATATAAAATCATTAACACAATCCTCTATACATCCCACATAAGGCATTAACGAGTCAGATCACTTTAATGGGGCGGCAGTCCGCACTTCCTCAAATGAGATTATCATATTTACCCACTATAGAAACCATAATGGAATGATAAAATTGGGAAGTACAGAAGAATAATGAAATCATAAAAATAATATATACCATATATAAATACATTTCCATTATAATGGCCACCGTGAGAGGTCATAGGAGATAATTGAACAATCATCATTTCGTGAGGCGTTGGTTTTCCATCCACAGAAACATTGTGTTCTTCATCAATTAGATGGAGGTGTGTGTAAGTGTAGTTAGAATCCTTCATGAAAAAAAATTGTAGTATATTAAGGATACATTTTTTGTTACAAAAGAAAGAAATAAAAAGATTTTAGGGGTTGGAGAAGTAAAATAATTGAAAACAATTTAAGAGAAACCGCTACCTTTAATTTGGGTAACTCCTTTGGTTTGAACCAAAATGGATTCTTTAAGAGATTTATGCATAAGGTAAGGATTCTAGGAGGAGGAGATGGATTTTAGAAGGTTAATTGGCCAGAGTTCGTATGAGTAAAATTTCTTGAGAGGTGTTCGGAATTTGTTAGAAGTGGTCATCTTTTATAAGGGTGGGGGAAGGGCTGTTTAGGAAAGTGTGAAAATATTATTTTATAATATAATGATATTTGGTTCTTAATGGTAAATAAATTCATTATAGTCAAGGATAAGATGAATCGTGGTCGAAATAAGATCATCCCATCATAATTGTACATGTTTAGGACAATATTTTAATCATTATAATCTTATTTATTTAAATCATTTATTAATGAGATAAATACTGCATCATTATTGTGTTATAAGTAATTTAATTTATATGATATCTAAAAATTAAAAAAAACCCCATGATATAGGAAATCGTTTTAGATTTCAAAATAATATTTATATTTTAAATTATTACTTTAATAAAACCATATAAAAATTGATTAGTAAAATATTTTTTGTTAATGTCAATTTTGTCTTCACATTAAATTAATTAATCTAAATTGTCATTATCACTCCCATGTAGATGAATGGGGTCCCAAAATAGACCCAAATATGACCATGGTCGTAAATGACTCAAATAATATGGTTTGGACATGTGTTAAGGAAATTTTGAATTAATATACTATTCAATTTAACATGAATTACCTTTTTTAACATTAACTGCGTTAAATAAATGTCAAAAGTTACTATTCACCAAAAATTATTTTCATCTTAATGAACTAAATTTTACTTCTGTATAATAACCATGTTTTTCAAATTTTCTAAATTCAACTCACAGAAGTGGTAAATTTCCATTTTAATGAATAAGTCGGTTTTTTTAACTACCACTCAGTGGTTTCACTATAAATCAAAAATTGATTTTTTTCAGAAAAATACGAAAAATACATCCTAAGCTATATTTGATATTCTGAATTCAAAAATGATTTTTATTTTTCCAAATTCAAAACATATAAGTGGAATTAATTAATTTTAAAATTAATTCCTATTGTTAAAACAAATAGTGTGTTTTTAAGAAATATTAACTATCAAAAGATTGATACTTGTTAATATAGAATTTCAAAGTGAAATTATTTACAATGACCAAAATTGGATTAAATGGTAAAAATATATTCTAATTACACTTTAAAACCAATTAAAAATAAAATATTACCATATAAATAAATTAGATTAATATATAGTTTTGAATTAAAATACAGTATTTTCACTATTCATTAAAAAATAAACTTTATCATAAAAATTACAAAAATTAACATGAAGTAAATTTTGAAGTCCCTATTATAAAGAAAGATTTTATTTGGTCATATATAATGTATTAATGTGACCAAAAATATATTTAAAAAGGGTTCTCCATTAAATGGCGATAAATCAGCCTTTTAATATAAATTATGCCTAAAAATAGATTCATTCATATTTTAGGCCTCTATGTTTTATTAGATAATGTAAATACATTTAAAAATCATGTATAATCATATTGTAGTTAGTTTCATTCATTCCTTCCAATAAAATTGATAGAAGTTAACTACAATTTAAAAAAATAATATTACATTATTAGTGTGCAATGTAAGATTCCAAAGAAACTCGTTGTTGCGTATCTGAACGCTATCAAACATAGAAATAATTTTAAAGTAAAAATAATATTTAATTCAAAAATGTTAATAAGTATAAATATATCTTATTCTTTGTTCACATGGGATGTAACATCCTTCCCCCCTTTTGGAAATTGCGTCCTTGATATTTTTATTCACTTATCAAAATAAGTGGGGGTATTTATCCCTCATAGCATTTAGAGATTCCCACATTTCCTCTTCAACCATATGGTTTTTCCAAAAAACCTTTACCTGGTAAATTACATTATTCCACAATACCTGCTCTCTATGGTCAAGAATATGAACTGGTTGTTCTTCATAAGAGAGATTCTCTTCCAAGTGAACTACCTCTGGGCTCAATACAAGAGATGGATATGGCATATAATTTCTCAACAACGAAACATGAAAAACATTGTGTACCTGGAATTAACTTGGAGTTAATGACACTATATATGAAAAATATCCGAATTTCTATAGAATTTCATAAGGTCCAATGAACCTCAAATTCATATTTCCCTTATTACCAAAATGAATCACACATTTCCATGGTGAAAAATTGAGAAAGATATGATTACCTACCTCAAAGGAATGATCCTTCCTCTAGTTGTCGGCATTACTTTTCTGTCTGATATGAGAACTTCTTATGGGCCTCTGAATAAACTAAACTTTCTCTTCCATCTCTTTTACCAATTCTGGTTCCATCTACATCCTTTCGCCTACATCATTACAAAAAGCTGGAGTTCGACAACGCTTTCCATATAATACCTCAAATGGGGAAATCTGTATACTGGAATGAAAACTATTATTATATGAAAATTCAACCAAAGGAAGATGTTGGTCCCAACTTCCCTGATAATCTAGTGAACTTGCACATAACATATCCTCTAAGGACTGTATTTTTTGTTCTGACATCCCTTCTGATTGCGGATGAAAAGTAGTACTAAAATTAAATTCATTACCCAACGACATCTGAAGGCCTTTCCAAAAGTTATAAGTAAACCTGGGATAATGATTAGATACAATGGAGATGGGAATTCCATGCAACCCGACTATCTCTTTAACATACAATCGACAAAGTTGATCTAGAGACAGTGTATCTCGAATAGGAAGGAAATGAGAATATTTATTCAATTGATCAACTATAACCCAGATTGCATTATTACATCGATATGTCTTGGGTAATCCCACAACGAAGTCCATGGATATATTTTCCTATTTCCATTCTGAAACTGGTAAAGGTTGAATCATCCCTTTTAATATCTATCGCTCTGATTTAACCTACTGAAAATTCAAACACTTCACAGTAAAATCAGCAATATCTCTTTTCATTCCATCCCACCAGTAATACCTCTAATGATCTATGTACATCGTAGTACTACCAGGATGAACTGAAAAAGGAGAACTATGAGCATCACATAACAACTCATTTTTCAACTTTCAATCACAAGGTACATATAATCTCTTCCTAAATCTCAATACACAATCCTTATCAATGTTAAATTCAGGAAACTTACCCTTCTGAACCAACTTTACCTTTTTCTACAACTCACTGTCTTCCTTCTGCGCTTTCTTTATTCTGTCTGATAGAGATGATTTCACTGACATCTGAAACAAAACAGATGAATTCCCTACACCAACAACTTCTTTTACAAAGTTCATCAAATCAAAAACCATAGGATCTCATTCCAAACCTAGAATGGTTAATAAAGTATTTCTTTTTCGACACAATGTATCATCCACTTTATTTTCATTTCTTAGATGATAAAGGATCGTGAAATAATAATCCTTGTTTAATTCCAACCATCTCCTCTGTCTCATGCTCAATTATTTCTGAGTGAATATATACTTTAAACCTTTGTGATCAGTATATTTTTCACACATTACTCCATAAAAATGATGCCTCTATATTTTTAAAGCAAAACCAAGAACAGCTAATTCAAAATCATGTATAGGGTAATATAACTCATGAGGTTTCAATTTGTGTGAATCATTAGTAACAACCTTATCATTCTGCATTAGGACACATGCCAATTCTTTCAATGAAGCATCACTATAGATAAAAAACTCACAATTTCTGGATGGCAGTTCCAAAACTAGAGCATTCACCAATCTATTTTTCAATTCCTGAAAAAAACCATCACATTCTTTTGTCTAGATGAACATAACACCTTTTCGAGTGAAAATAGTCATTGGACTAGATAACCATACAAAATTTTCAACAATCCTCTGGTAATTACCTGCCAAACCAAGAAAACTACGGATATCGGTAATATTTGTGGGTCTTGGCCATTCTTCAACAACTTTTGTTTTAGAGGGATCAAATGTTATGCCATTTATTGAAACATTGTGACCAAGGAAATAAATTTTTTGTAACCAAAATTCACACATGATGAATTTCACAAATAGTTTATTTTCTTTTAATGGTTGGAAGACTACCCTTAAATTACTTTCATGTTCCTCCTCACTTTTGGAATAATCCAAAATATCATTAATGAAAACAACCACAATCTTATCCAAGATCTCATGGAAAATTCTATTCGAAAGATCCATGAATACAACTGGTTAATTGGTTAACCCAAAAGGCGTAACTAAAAATTCATAATGGCCATATCTAGTATGAAATGAAGTCTTTGAAATGTACAATTCCTTTACTTTCAACTGATGGTACCCCGACCTCAAGTCAATCTTCGAAAAATACTGAGCTCCCTGGAGTTGATCAAATAAATCCTCGATATGAGGCAATGGATACTTATTCTTAGTAGTAATGTTATTAAATGATCTATAATCAATTAAAAGTCTCATTGAACCATCTTTCTTATTACAAGACAGGAGCACCCCAGAGTGATGTGCTAGGTCGAATGAATCCTTTATCTAATAACTCATTTAATTGATTCTTTAACACTAAAAGTTCATTTTGACCCTTTAGATAAGGGGGTTTTGAAATTAGATTAGCATCAGGAACAAAATCAATAGTAAATTCAATTTCTCAGTCAGGTATAATATCAGGCAACTCATCAAGAAAAACATCAAGGTAATCATTTACCACTAGCACATCATAAATCTGAATAGTTCCTTTATTTTCAACAAATATGTGAAAGGTAACATTAATTTCCATCTTTGACTAGTTTCTCAGCTTCTTGATATGTTATCAATAACAAGGGTTCATTTTTGTATACAAACTGAAAATCATTCTGAAAGGAAACCTCATTAGCTTTACAGTCAATCTTAGCATGATAAACATAAATCCAATCCATGCCCAATATAACATCAAACTCTACTAGAGGAAAAAAAATAAGGTTTTCAGGTAGATTCTTTCCGCACACAAGGACATGAATGTTCTTTTGTTTTATTTTTGTCAGATCATTTCCTCCGGGTGTTTTTACAGTATATTTAGTATTCATATCATGAGATTGAATTCTTAATTTACTAGAAAACTTCTCATAAATGAAAGAGTGTGTAGACCCTGAATCAAAAAACAAATTGGTAGCATCTGAACAACCAAACCGTGTACTTGAAACTACTTCGTTTGATGGCCAAAAATCTGTTGAAGTAGTTGAAAAGGATGTCACCAACCCTTTTTGCTTGTAGTCTGGCTGGTATCCCTCAGTTGTGTTCTTCGCTGGACACTCATTTGCATAATGACCAATTTCATTACACTTAAAACATATTACTGATCATTTTTCATTGCATGATTGACCATCTTCCTTACATTTACGAGCAATATGACCAGACATACCACAGTGGAATCACTTTACAGACATTGATAATCATTATCCAGATACTTTTTACCACACTTCTAACAAGATGGATATTTAGTTTTCATACCTCCAGGATTCTTTAATGAATTCTCCCCCTTTGTCTGCAAACAGGTCCACTTATTATGTTGTTTGTCAAAGAACACTTGATCATCGGTAAACTCCATTTCCACCTTCTCCGCACATCGAAAAAGTTTTTCATAACTTTTGAACTCAAGAGAAGATAATTCTCTTCGATATCGTGGCTTCAGTCCTTAGTAAAATCGATTTACCTTACTATCATGATCCTGGATGAAATTTGGTGCATACATTACCAGTCGAGTGAACCTTGCTTCATAAGTGGACACTGAGTCATCCTTCTACCTCAATTATAGGAATTTTTTTTCTATTCTATGACGAACCACCATAGGAAAATATTTCTCAATAAACATACCATTTAATTCATCCCAATCGAGAGTATCAATCTCCACACAATCCCTGATATTTTTCACCATCTACCACCACTGATCAGCTTCACCTTCAAAACGGTAAATATCAATACCAACCATTTGATGTTCTGAACATCCCATAACATCAAAAATCTTTTCTCGTGCTTTAATACACCCTTCTTCTTTTGTTCAGATGATCCTCTGAACGATGGGGGATGGTGCCTCATGAAAGGCTCCACTACTGACATGTTCCTCTACGGTTTATCTGGCTGATCCTATGCATGAATACCACCACTATTTATTTCTTGAGTTAAATGTTCCATCACTGCAACAAACTGTTAATTTCTGATTCTGACCATCCCTGGTTGCTGATTTGGAAGTTTTTCCTCCTCCTAATGTCGTCCCAACATGGCATCCATTTTTCCTCTATGAAAACTCATTCTGAAAAAATAAATACATTTGGCGAAGATACATGGTAATCTGTAAATGCTATAGGATTTCAATATTAACCTAAATTAAATTATGGACAATTATTTAACAATACCCTAACTCCTAAAGTTGTCTAAACCGACCTCTGATACCAACTGTTAGGACCTGACATTAAACATTAAGTAATATTTAATTAAATGAATAATTTACATTGGGGATCATTTCAGGTTTAGAGTATTAGAGAATTAGGACATAACTATTATATTTCAAAAAAAAATAAAAAGTAGACACTTCCACCTAATATCCATTTTTTTACAATAGATGGACTCTTGAAAAAAAAAGATTCATGTCTAGTTCCATGTTTAAGACAACATGAATTTTCGATGATCCCATCCGTGACCCTATTACACATTATGTCATGTGAAAAACATTTCAAAAACTTGGGAAGAGCATAAAAAGCACCTTAAGGGATACACAATGAAGTAAAACTGTTAGTTTTTCAAAACAACAAGTAATCCATGAATACTTTAACATAAGTAATACTTTTCACCTTTATGAAGTAGTAAATACTCTTCACTGAGTAAAAGATCATTAATTTCCCTTTTTTAACCAAAATATTACCATAAACCCCATATAAATAACACATAACATATAAAGGTAACTTGGGAAATAATCATACATAAATAGAATAACCATACGGTCAAATTCCACACATATAACTAAATGGAATAGCCATACGACCGACTTCCATACCCAATGAATTATAGGTTATAACATAACCACCCATCCTGGTATTCACGGCACCACCAGTCATTTGGTTTACCACATAACCACCCATCAAATGTCCAAGTACCAATATAAAATCATATCATATACAACAAATATAAAGGAATGAAAACATTTCAACATTTCAATCACAATATATCACTTAAATATATTGAAATAACAAATCCACTATGAAAACCATTTTCAATACCAAAAATACATAAATGAGTATAAGGTATTTATTTTATTTTAAAAAACCTTGCGGCTTATTGAGGAAGTCAAAGATCAAATAATACTCGCGGTGGCAGAAAAGTTCGTTATCACCGCGTACGTTAAAAGAAACATTCTTTTTTTTTGTTTAGTAAAATGCTTCATAGAAAAATTATCCCTCTGAATGAAATGAAATTTCGAATGTTTTTATACAGTGTATAGTAGAACGTCTTGTATTAGAACAAAATATGCCTCAATGAAAGGAGATTGAGATGAAGTCCCTTACCTTGTGTCTGATTTGACTTGATCATTCTTTAATATCCTGAATAATATACTAATGTTAATTTCTACTTTCTTAAGAAAATATTTCATGTTTATTATTCATTTTATATCACTTAATACAATGTTATAAACATTATTTAATCATTTATGTTAATAACTTTCGTTTTGTCGATATTTGGCACTTGAGTAAAAAATGAACACCTTATATTTACATGTTGTCCATGTGGTCAATAGTCCAATATATCTAGATTTATATTAATGATTTAGATATCATATATTTCATATATATCCAGTATATACATTTATTTATAATATTACATAACATTTAGAGGTAAGAAATGAAATGCACTGTTCATGAAGACGGAAACTCGTACGTACGCATGAATGCTACTTTCGTTTCTATTTATTATTTTAATGGAAATAAAACATAATTATACATAATTATATTATAATTACA
This sequence comes from Viscum album, assembly GCA_963277665.1. Taxonomy (NCBI): domain Eukaryota; kingdom Viridiplantae; phylum Streptophyta; class Magnoliopsida; order Santalales; family Viscaceae; genus Viscum; species Viscum album. Next base: position 1,685,045,138 of record OY728163.1, on the reverse strand, counting down.
ATATAATATCATATATAATATCATTAAAACTATCCTTTATACTTCCCACAAAATTCACTAATGAGTCACATCACATTAAGGGGGAGGTGGTCCGCACTTTCTCAAATGAGATTATCGTATTTACCCACTATAGAAACCATAATGGCTTGATATAATTGGGAAGTACAGAAGCATAATGAAATCCTAAACATAATATATATCATATATAAATACAGTTCTTTTATAATAGCCATTATAATATGCAGTTTGAGATAATTCAACAATCATCGTTTCGTGAGGCGTTGGTTTTCCATCCACAAAAACATTATGCCCTAATCCATTAGATGGAGGTGTGTGTAAGTGTAGTTTCAATTTTTATTATAAAAACATCCTAGTATATTGAGGATTCTGGATTTGTTACAAAATTAAGAAATAAAAAGAGTTTAGGGGTTGGAGAATTAAAATAAATCAAAATAATTTAAGAGAAACTGTTACATTTTATTTGGGTAACTCATTTGGTTTGAACCAAAAGATCATATCGAAGTGCCTGATGCCTAAGGTAAGGCTTCCTGGGGGAGGAGAGGGAGGTAGGGAGCTTAATTGGGAAGATTTTGGATGAGCTAAATGTCTTGAGAGGTGTGAGGAATTTGTTATAATTGGTCTCCTTTTATAAGGGAGAGGAGGGGCTCTTTACAAAACTGTGAACATATTATTTTATAATATTAGGATACTCGGTTTCCAATGGTCCAAAAATAATTAGAGTCAAAGATAAGATGATTCATGTTAGAAATAAAGTCATCCAATCAAAATTCTACATGATTAGGAAAATATTATAATCATTACAATATTATTTATATAAATCATTTATTAATGAGATAAATACTGCATCATTATTGTGTCATAAATAATTTCATTAATTTTCTGTTTAAAATTTTGAAAAAACCCATCATATAGGAAAAATTAATAGATTTCAAAATAATATTTATCATCTAAAATAGGACTTTTATAACACCATATAAAAATTAAATACTAATTTTTTTTGTTAATGTCAATTTATGTTTTTCACATTAAATTAATTAATCTAAATTGTCATTATCACTCCCAAGTGGCTCAATGGGGTCCCAAAATCAGCACAAAAATGCCCATGGTCGTAAATGACTCATCTAATAAGGTTTTCACAAGTGTTATGGTAATTTTTAATTATTATACTATTCTTTTTACCTTGAATTACCTTTTTTACCTTTAACCGCGGTAAATAAAAGTCAAAAGTTACTATTCACCAAAAATTATTGTCATCCTAATGAACTGCATTTTACTTCTTTATAATAACCATGAATTCTGGATTTTTGAAATTCAATTCACAGAAGTGGTAAATTTTCATTTAAATGACAAAGTCGTTTTTTTAACTACCACTACGTTGTTTCACTATTTATCAAAAATTGAAGTTTTTCAGAAAAAATACCAAAAATTAGTCCTAAGATATATTTTATAATCAGAATTCAAAAATGATGTATATTTTTCCAAAATCAAAACATATAAGTGTCATTAATTAATTTTAAAACTAATTTCTGTTGTAAAAACAAATATTGTGTTTTTATGAATCAATAACTATCAAAAGATTGATACTTGTTTATGTCCAATTTCAAAGTGAAATTAATTAAATTGACCAAAATTGGATTAAATGGAAAAAAAATATTCTAATTAAACTATAAAACCAATTAAAAATATAATCTATCCATATAAATAAATTATATTAAATCATAGATTTGAATTAAAATACAATATTTTCACTATTCATTAAATAATGAACTTTATCGGAAAAAATTCAAAAATTTACACAAAGTAAAGTTTGATGTCCCCATTCTAAAGAATGATTTAATTTGGTCATATAGAATGTATTATAGTGACCAAAACAATATTTTAATAGGGTTCTCCATTAAAAGGTGATAAATCGTCCTTTTAATGTAAATTATGCTTAAAATTAGATTCATTCACTTTTTAAGCCTCTGTATTTTATTTGATAATTTAAATACATTTAACGATAATGTATATTCAATTGTAGTTAGTTTCATTCATTCCTTCCAATACAATGTCTAGGAGTTAACTTCCATTTCAAATAATAATATTATAATATTAGTGTGCAACGTAAGATTTCAAAGAAACTCGTTGTTGCTTATCGGGTATGCTATCGAACATAGAAACCCTTTTAAAGTAAAATTAATATATAATTTAAAAATATTAATAATTATAAAAATATTTTATTATTAATTTACTTGGGATGTTATATACATGACCTACATCAAGTCATACAACTCTCATATAATACATCCAGATTATAATCATCTAACTGTTATGGGAATGCATGTTTGTACCAAATATATATTTTAAGAAGTTTAGAAATGAATTCTTCCTCTTGTATGCTCTTTAAGGTACTGGGATCTATGAAATATGGATGAAAAATGTCCCTAATTTCATCCTTAGTATCCTCACATCCTCCAATTTCAGGTTTGTGCCAAGAATTGGCATCATACATAGCCATAACATCCTTCTAAAAATGGGCTATGGATTGATATGATTTATTGATGTTCTTCTCAAGAACATTTATAGTTTTTTTGAAGATCTCCATTATATTTCCCAGACTCATTGTTTTGTATGAGTTGAGTCCCACATTAACTACATGGAGTGGAAACCTCAGTTAACCATATCCTAATGATTTTTAAATGAATCTATAAATGTGGAAACAAACATGATCTATGTGAAGCTGGATCAAGTGCCTGGGTCACCAGAAAAATTTCATCCAACGAAGACCCTTCGTCATTTCCCTAAAAACCAGACCTTCTGGTCCCATTTCATCTCATATTCCTAGGGGTATTATTATGCCACTAAATTCCTCTTGATTCTAAAAATGTTTAATTTTGAGAAAAAAAGGCACAATTGGACTCAACAGACCACCCCTAGAAGGCTAAGGGTGTCAGACATATGTTTTTTGACCAGCACAGAACATAGAAATTATTGCGCAAGATGCTTAAATTCCCAATGTGATTTAATATAATGTCTTACAAAAAACCATATAAAAATTGATAAAGAATATGCATAAATTTTTTGAGGATTACACATAAGATTGATCCAGAAATAAGTATCATACACACTAAATGTGTCATTAAATGATTCCTTCTATGCTACCTATTTCCCATGTCACCTCTGAGGATTTATCATATAAATATAAGGGAACCCATCCAATTTCAATGTAATGAATCATAAATCAAACCATTGTTCTGTATACACAATATTAATCCTTCCGTGACTACAAAAAATTCATGTATTCAATGTATAAGTTCTTGTGAGATGGGTCCCGCATTGGTCCCCCTTCCAGTGGTCCCATAAAGGCTTGACCCTCACCCATTTCAATTTTACCCTATGGAAGGTTCATTAAATATACACTTCTTCCATTCACCACAAACCCTTGTTCACATCCATCAATCACTCAAACCCATTCCTTTTCTGCGCAAGTCTCTAATATTTCACACACCACCTCTTTTATGATATATGGATTGCTTCTATCATTAGAACCCATGTTTGAGAACCGTTGGAACACACATCCTTTGTATTGTTCTTGGCCTTTCAATTTTCCCCTCCAATAATTACAAAGATATTTCCTAGACCCTAATGTGGAACCCCTTATTGTGTTTCCCTACTTATATTTTTACATAGGGATGTTAATCGTTCATTATTATTTTGAGTATCCGTGATATTGTGGATGAACCACTTTTCCACTTGTCTACCTCAGTCCCATATAGAGTTGTTGATGCCATCCTTTCCCCATGTTTGGGTTTTTATTAGTTATGTTTGTCAATGTTTTGAAGAGTGGGACCTCTCCATCCATGCACATGTATGTTAAAATACCAAGACTCATCATCCTCAGCACAAAATGTTAAATTGTAGTCTCTCCCCATGCAATTCACATGGGTGGTTAAACCTCATGTGTTATTTTTTCTCGCTTTTCTCCATGGGATTGAGATATCTTTAACCATCTTAGAAAAAAATTATATCCTCCTCACACGAATAAGATTCCATATGAATGACCCTTGGAGTACCAAAATTATCTATATCCAATGGAGTTATCAATTCAAAGGCCCCACACCACTTCTCAGGGACATGCCATTCCTGACACGATCAGCAGGACTGCTGAAACATCTTTTTGGTCACACTAATCATGACTAAAATGGGCTTATAGATATATATTGACCATGACATCACTTGGACAGCCTCATTCCATATTCCCCCAGCCCATCATTCTAGAAAAATATAGGTCCTAATATTTTTCTTCCTAACATGATTTGTTGGAAACATGTTTAAGGTTCAATCAAAATCAAATCAAAATATAGTTCTTCCTTCAGGGGATGTATCCTCATATTGTGATATCTTACATTTTTGGGACACATCCCCCTAGATCAACCTCTCTAAAGAGTTCTCATACACCCCCACCAACTCATCCATCACATCTCCCTTACCCACGGGAAAAAATCATTCCATCTACTAGAGATAACGCAGTGTCTATGACACTACCACATTCCTTGTATCCATTTACACCTCTTACCATGAATGTGCCCCAAAATATCAAACAAAAACTAGAAATTTTTAATCCTTGATGCCATCCAGAATAATGAGAAAATTTATTCCCATCTATTAGGCACTGTAGAAATCATCACTTCGGTTATAGACAATCACCCACTACAATGCTAGTCTTTCCAACATGTCTCTATGAATTAGAAGAATCATGTACCAACCTAGAGGTTTCACATATATGTTGTCTTTATCCATCCACTCAATTCCCAAAAGATGAATTCTAAGGTGTCTCATATCCTCATCCCTAACTATGTGTAATTTGATTTATATTCACTTGGATATATATGAATCTGAATTAAGATCCAATAAAATATTTTTTATAAACCCAATCATTTTATCAATTTACCATAATTAATTCATATCAATCAAAATTCATAGTCGGGCTACCACATCTGGGTGGGATCATTCTACACATTTTGGTCATCTCAGCATGTAAACAACATTCTCCACTTTGCCGATCTATGTAGAATTTATGTAGTTGTAGTGTGTAAGACACGCATAACCCAACCAGGATAAATCCTCTTGATATGGGACATCCTAGGGAATATTCCCCACTCCATCCCTCAAAGTAAGTGGTTTTGAAAATATTGATCTAAATTGGTTATAGTGGAAGCCTCCACAATGATTAATCCCATCAAATGGTAATATTTTTCCCACTGCATTGGGGTCCACCTTTTCTGGTCCACCCACATTAGTGTCAAGATCAGGCTTCCTGGTGTGAAACCCTCTATTTTTGGAACATCACACTCTCAGTTCCATATTAATTGGGTGTTCTGATCTTTCCATCAAGTAATCCTTTTATATTATACATACTCTAGATGAACCAATCTGATCTATCTTTACAAGAGTATTGATTAGGCCAATTCATCTATATACGTTGTTAAACTCATGGAAAATATCATGTTATACATATGATCCCTGAAGAAAAACAAGAAATGAATAAATATGGAATAAAATACCCTTTAGTCATTGTGGGATAAATAGGTTTTCTGCACCCTTGATAAGCCCGCTTATAAGGGAAAATATTTGTGTACTAATCATCCAGTGTCCAGACATGTTAGTAATCCCCTACATGAACGCTATCCCGACCGAAGGATGATACCATAATATGAACCCTTTGAATAACATAATATTAGTATCATAATTAACTTACAACCATGAAGATATGGCATGGGGTGTATTTTTACGAATAATGATTTAATCAATAAGGGAGACCCATACTAGGTGATAAATTATAGGGAGGATTCTACCAGAATGCCTGAAATCTCATAATTTTGTTTCAATCATATAAGAAGCATTTTGAAATAATTTATCATTGATTAACACCATTTATAAGGAGGAATAATGTTATAATGCAACGTTAGTGAGTGAGGAACATGCCTTAATGGTGACGTGCAATGACGGAAAGCATCGGGATATATTTTTTTAACAATTGTCAGCATTTATCATATTTTTAATTCTACATTAGTTTAAGAATAAGTTTTTTTAAAATTTATAAAAAAATTACTATTCAATGAATTGTTAAAATATAGATTTTTATTGAAACAAATCTATTAATTTCATGTATTTAAAATGAAATTTTATATATTATAGTTATATTATAAATTAAGTTAATTTAAAATAATAATAACCCAATTAATTACATTGGAATAAAAATTAAAATTCAATTTTGAATAAAATTATTTTTACAAAGAAAAAATCATTTATCAAAAAGATAGTATTTCATCAATTTTTAGATGTTTAATTTTAAATTAAATTCCATCACTTATATGAATTGAATTTGATAAAATGAATAAAATATTTTTATTCCTGATTATTAATATAATTTAATATTTATTATGTAATTCATTTCCAAAAAATATATAAAATATATTAACAATATTTTGTGATAGTAATGGTTAAAAATGTTTTAACATGGTGTTAAACTAAATATATAAGAGTTAAAATGAAAAAAACTTTTCTAAATTAATGTTTATATCCATATTTTAAAAATATATTGTCTAGTTATAATAAATTGACGTAATTAGATATATTTTTCTATATATAGAAATTAATGTAATACAATCATTTAAATAATTCAAAGAGCGTCCTCACCCCACTTATAAAGGGAAACCCCCTCTCCTTTACCTTTTACTAAAATGGGGAATTTTATTTCAGAAAATTTATACATCAATAATTTCATATCCTCCCTAAAAAAATTATACATTCACTTTTATTATCTTAAAACATATTAGGAGTTATATTATGTATGTAATTATTGATTTTTTCATTAGAATTGATACAATTCTTCACCGATATTTTTCATTTTATTTATACATCCTCTTGATTAAAATATTCATCAAACATTGTGAAATAATAATAAGAGAATCTTCAATATAATGATATTATTTTATGTTAATATAATAACATGCATCCATATCATCAACCGTAAAATTTGAAACCAAATCATTGTTCATGTGTAAGGAAGATAAGTGCCTCACAAACCTTAGTTAAGTCTTTTCCATCAACGTGTCACTATGAGTGGTAAAAATATAGATTTGATTTATATATAAATTACAAAATATATATTATTAACATTACTTAATGAAAAAATATTCAATTATTTCTTACCTTTACATCCATTGAATAATTATAATTTCATTAGAGTGTACATGTAAATTACAACTTACATAAACGGATGTGATTCATTTTTCATCGCCTAAACACATGGATGGTATATATTCGTGTATTTAAATATATAATTTGTCACAAATGATATAATGATATTTCATCAATGATAAAATTATATTAACCTTATCACCAGCATTCTCTTTGAAAAATTTAAATTTCACTCAAGCTTATTTGCACCATACCATCTATATGATTTTAACCCAATTCATCATTCATAGTAACAATTCCTTGATTTTTTAAAAATTATAAATATTTAATAATAATTATAGTTATGGAGAAATTATTAATCTCTAGAAATTTTAATAAAGAACTATTTGAATACATGGAACTATCTGAATTCATTTTAGACGAATAATCAAAAGTTTAACAAAACACCCATCAAGAACATAAATGATTGTGATATTGAATATAATATTCGTAATAAAAATATAAAGGTAATAAAATTTTAAAAACATTATTTTTTAAATAAATAATTAACAAATTCATATTATTTAGTATGATAAATATGATATGTAATGAGTTAGACTCAAGTTAAGGGAAACCTCACCTTAAATCCTCATTTTAAATGTTATAATGATTTATTTGTTAAAAATATTTTCCATTATCTCTATATTTTTAATATTAATTTGGGGACATAATCATATAGACATTAATGATTTAAAAATAAAATTTTATTTGACTTTATAATTTCATATAAATATTTTCCAAACAAATACTTTTATATATTTTATATGAAAATTTTAACATTCATTATAAAAGAAAAAGCGAATATCTTTTTTTATAATATATGTTGTCAACATATTATACCACTCTCCAAACTGATATATTAATCTATTATTCCATTATATTGTTAATTTTCCATCTTCAATAAAATTATTTCTTTCCTTATTTCAGAGTATTTCTATTTCGAAAATGGGTTTTAAAATGTAATTGTTATTTTGATATCCTGAAATGTTTTATATCAGGTCAGAAAAGAGTGTCTTCTGGGTTTTATGTTGTAAAATGGAAATCACATAATTATTTATTCATGATATGGTACATCATAATTATATATGAATATGGGTGAACCATCATAAATAATAGGTTATCATGAAATAATTAATATGGCATGTGAGTCCAACATATCTTATATAATTAGTGAACCTAAAATATTTGTATGACATATAAGATCGATATAGATGTCTAATGAATTTTTTAAAGAACCACAAATTTAAATGATCAAATTGTGGTGTTAATCAGGTTCTCTAATACATTGGGAAGAAGTTACTTCTAGCACGAGCTAGGAATATAAGGATGTCAGTTTCATAAAAAAGATTCAACATTCATTATATGTGGTTTAATGTTTTTTAATGATAAAAATTATTTTTATTTTCTGGTTGTTATGATTTATTTCATTTTATAAATTAATATTTTGATAATGGTAAAAAAATGTGTTTTCATGTTTTTCACTTTTCTAATTTTTTCCTAATTTTTTTCCTTTAATGAGCTTTTTGATCCTATCCAATATTTAAAATGTTTTTCATAAGGCTTATGGTTTGATAATAACAAATAATATGTAATGATAAATTTCAGAAATATTTATGAATAAAATAAGTAATTTTTTTTAATTTATTTTTTTGATAGAAAAAATGGATACTAAGAAGAACTATCCACAATGTAATATTTATTTTTTTTTATGTAAAAGATGTGACCAAATTATATAAAATAAAAATCCTAATAGATATCATGGAATGATATAATCAGAAATGTAATCCTGAGACTCTATATTATTTAATATTATGTTTTTATCCTAATTTTTGGGATATTGTTTTTAATAAATAATACATTTAAGCTTATTTTACAATTTTTACTCTTATAGTGATGGCAAATATTTACAATAATATTTTCTGAATATAGAAAAAATTATAGATATATTTATCAAATTAGAACTATTTCATTCAATATAAGGATTCCATGTTTTAAAAAATAAATTTATATTAGTTGATGAAATAAATTTTCAAAAAATTGTTTCAATGGACAAATTTTATAGAAAAATTAAATTTTATTACAATAACGACCAAACAAAAAATCAACTATAATATTTATTCAAATGTAATTAAATATATTATTTATAATTAAGTGATACTTATGTTAAATTATTAAAAATTTCAATACATAATGGTAATTTTGAATTACATTATTCAATGAATTGAAATATATGTTTCTAAAAATAATTATTTTAAAATATTAACATGAATATAAATGTATTCAGTTTAATTAAAAAATCAACGCAAATATAAAATTGAAAAGGGGATTTAAAAAAATTACATGATAACATTAAAATCATAATATTTTCGAAATTCTCTTATAATAAAAACCATAAATAATGATGCCTAAATTATTCTATATTTTATTTAGATTAAACTTTTTACTTATTTTGATATAAGATCATGTGTTACAATCCTCCCCTTTGGAACTTTATTCCAAAAAATGTAAATTTTTTCACATTATAACAAATTTTTTGTATTTTATAATCATCACATACTCATATTCCCACATTTATTATTACATATTATGGTGTCTCCCTAATAAATTAACCAATCATGTTGTCAAATTACGCTTTAGTCATTCTCTTGTATAAATAATAGTTCTCCGATTGTGAAAAATTATTCAAAAATGTTAATTATATTTCTTAAAAGGTGGTTAAATATAATGGTTTTGGCATATAATTAATCAATAACGATGTATTAAACACATCTATCACATTAGGGATGTTGGGAGGAATTACAAAACAACAATATCAAAAATTAAATTATCCCCAAAACTAAAAATTCATGATTTATCTATGATATAGTTTCACATTCATTCAAAACTATATAACACAATTCAAAGATATAAATTTATGAAAACAAGGTCACTAATTTTAAATTTAATATCCTTAATTTGGTTATCTTTAATTATATATTTATTTCTTTGAGATACATTGATACAACCATGTATATTTATAACATTTCTTGCTTCCTCTTAAATATTTTGTTGGTCTAAAAGCTTCTTATCACTAACTTTTTCCAATCATGATGGTGTTCTACATATTTTCTCATAAAAATATTATAACAATTCCATATTAATTATTGAATGCAACATATTCTTATATGATAATTTTAAAAAAGATAAATATTTAACCTACATACATTGAAATTCATGTCATAGATACCTCAATAAGATTTCAAATGCAAGAATAACCCTTATAGACTATCCATATTCTAGGTGATTATTCCAAGTTCAAAAATTAATTTCAATGTATAGATCATTATAAATAATTTTATAGAATTTCACTACAAATTATGGGTCATAATATAATACAATTATCAATTGTGTAATATAATTTCTCACAACATCAATCATTTACATATGTTCAACGATCTCAAGAGGTATACCCACTCCTATAGTTTTAGGATGTGTTTAGGTAGTAAGTATATGAATAATAACCCATATGGAAACATATCATTTTGGTTTATTTTTAAACACGGTGTATATGTTCAATGTAATATTATCTCATATCCATATATAAATAAATATTGGTTATATGGCTCACAAAAGACATTATCTCTCTTTATATTACTTTTCATAAACAAAACATCTTGATATATAGATTGATATTTCCATATTCATTTTACCCTATAAAAAATATTCTCCTAAATCCATGTACATTTTTGTTATACCATTTGGTATAACGTAATATTATATAATGGATTACTCAATCAATTACCTACTCATCTCATATATTTATTTAATAGTTATCAACATTACTAATTTCATCACACCATCATCATAAACAAAGCCTTGAAAATATAAATCATTCATGACATTATCTTTTGTAAAATAGTATCATCACAATGTGACATTTTTATCTTATATGGTAATGTGTTTTTAGAAAAAATTTTAAAAATGGATTGGTGTTTCATGTTCCATAATTATTTACATATCAATATTTACCAAATCATGGAATATATGATCTTTTTAAATCCTACTTTTTAGAACTATATTTCCCTTCCTACTCAATAGATCAACCACCTTATTTTTCTTCCTAGGGTGGTAGTGTATTATGAAATCATATTAACTGAGTAGAGATATCATTATTCATTGTATCATGTCGATATTTTTATGTAAAAATATAAATTTCAACCTATTATGATATATATATATATTTCAAACATTTCAATATACAGATAATCATTCCATATCATCACGGAAAATATTACGGCTTCCCAGTCAATATCATTTCTATTAAAATTATATAAATTGATCTATAAATATCATGGATCATATGAAACAATGATATCATTATACATAATGTTTCATATAATTTCATTCATAGATGTATAACAAAATATCAAACAACCATCCATTCTCGATGGAAATGTAAATATTTGTACATGGACAATGTTCTCTTTAGTTATTAATTATTTAATATAAATTCTTTTGAATCAATGTATATAACCACATTAGATTCCAAATTGGTTAATGATTTTGAATATTTGGAACAATATTTAATAATGAACTAATTAAAAATTGTTAATCAAAGTTAATTACATATCTCATTTACATTCATCAGTATAGTCCTTTATTTAACTATTTTTTCTATTAATGTATCAACTGATATTCCTTCCCCGGAGACTAATTACCAATTATTGAAACTTATTTTTGATAGACTTTTCACCTAATAAACGTCTTATAGAACTCTATTCCTCTCATATTTTTATGGTTGACTATAAAATTCCAATGATTCCTATAATATATGTTATAGTATATTATTATATTATCAGTATGTACTAAGAATGAAATCATAATTAAAAAATTTGAAATCTATATTCATTATATTCATAAATCCAGAGGGTGAATTTTTCAATACAATGGGAATAAATATTAAATTGTAATGTGTATACAACATGGTAAATGTTTTCTTCGATATAATCCTCGGATACTCAGAATTGATGATACCTAAATAATATATCAATCTTTTAAAAAACACAACACCATTTACATGACCTAGAAGTCATAATGTGTTGTGGAAGATAATTAGTAATCATAGTAATGGAATTAATTTACCTATAATTGATGAAAACTCATAGTCCAATCGGTTCACTTATAAATTTTTGTATAGCCTCTCTATCATGAAAATACAGTGGTGAATGGATCCCTTATTGTCCAATTGATGTAGTTTTTTTATAGTTCAAATAATTATATTTTTGAATTATTTAGAGAGTATTGTATATTTTATTTTTTATGTTTATGATTAATAAAAAATAAATATTTAGGTATAGATTTATTACAAGGGAATTCCTTTGGAAACCCATCTATGTATTCCTATATAATAATATCACATTCTATTCTACGGAATCCATTTATACTTATATTTTTTTGTCCTATTTTTCACTAAAAATTCCATAAGATGAGTTATTTGATGAGATATATAATATATGTAGAACATAAATTATCTCTTATAATGTTATGGGATTCCACATCGTGCTATATTATTGTAATGTTATTCTCATTAATGTAATTTTCCTATTATTATATGAAGGCTAATCCATAATAATGATTATATCAATGATAATACACATTATAATATCCAAATTCTAAAATATGGTATTCCGACTCATCAAAATAGGTTCTAAATGAATTATTATTATTGAAATAATATTTACACATGGTTTCATTTATAAAAAATACATTATTTGGGAAATAGGTAATGATTTAAAGTTATTTTCTAATAAGGATTATATAAAGGACATTTATGATACACAATCAAATAAACTAGTAGCAACTATTGAGTGTATGATCATAGTATATACTAAAACATCATCAGGGATATCATCTTCAGATATAGTATTCTTATATGCTTGAAATTCCATGTGTAATATTATATTGTAGGTTTTTTTGATTATTTAGGATTGTTTTAAAAAATAATACACCTCCATATAGTAGATACATTTGATATAAATGGATTATTCCAATATATTGAATTCAATATCCTTAGGACATGTATCTCCGCAGTTATAAAAAATTAATTTCCCTTTTATCATTTACCCAGATTTTTCATTCCATAATTTCTTGATTTTTGGGATCTCCTTATCCATTTCTACTTCAATTATGCATTTCATATTCCTTGGGCTCATATAACCACTTCTATTTATGTTTCTCATTGAACATATAATATAATAATATGTAATTATCTATCTTAATTACACATTTCACAACATCATCATATGATGTCACTATTTTGGTGACATGTTCCCTTCATAGGTTCAAATTGATTCCATAAATGAAATGGTAAATAATGTTTTTTGGGATTATGTAATTAGAACATTACATGCCTCACTATTATTTGAATGCTTGAGAAATATACAAAAAAATATTTTCTTATTCCTCATTCCTTTTTTTAAGGAACATTCTCTCTATTTTATCCCATTTCTCTCAGGTAAACTTTTTTTTGATGAATATTGATTTAAAATAACACCATACGATAGAATAATTGTTATCAACTTATTTAGTATTATCAGCCAATGAACACAATTAATTATAATCTCCCATTGATTTTATTTATAGATTATATTTTTCCCTTTGTTACGTGTCGAAGCAAGGAATATATTTTCACATGATTGGTTTCATTTATTTTTTTCCAATGAACATTATGATTTATTAAATAATTGTGTCATATTTTTGAAAATATTTTCTAGCATAGGTGATTTGGAATTTGAAATAATAGATTTCTCTATATGGGTAAGGTTTTTTATTGTAACATGGGTCAATTTCTCTAAAATGGTCATGGTGCTCGTGGCATCAACAATGATTTCATTGAATAACTGACAAGATAAATCAAAACATTAACTATTTATGTTGAAGTGAAATCCCTTTATTAAACTCAAAAATATTTCTAAATAACTCCATACACATAATTATCTTATCATATTATAAATATTTGACTCCTTGAATGATAATCCATAAATAGATAAAATTTCCCATATAATAATAGGGGTAAATTGGATTATTTTAGAAATAATCCCCTATAATATAGTTCTAAAGGGTCCAAAAACGCCATTTGATATGATATATTTAGACCCAAAATAATGTAACCAAGATCTCATGCCTATATTTTTACATTGGTACAAGATTAAAGGGGCCAATAAGTAAATGGAAAATCAATATAGAATTCATGGAGAATTATAATCATCCATGATTCAATATAACAATATAAAATATAAAATAATGAAAAAAATTCTGGAATCCTATCAAATGTAATTAGGGAAATTATAAATTATAAAAATTATAATGACTATATAAATTGAAATATTAATGATGTAAATGCATAATTTATTATATTATGATTGTATCATCAATTATTCATGCAAATACATCATGAAAAAAATCAATGAGGTTTATGTTCTGATATAGTTTACAATATGGGTAGGTAAGTGTACAACTAATTGAGACAAATATTGGTCTAAAGAGACCTAAATATTCATTGAGGTGATATATATAACTGATCAGGACATGTCACGTGTATTTATAATGTATTACTTAAATATTTAGTGATCAAATGATTATCAAAAATCATTATAAATTAATGGTATTGTCTCAAGAATATATGACATAAATATTTGAAAACTAAATGAAATAAAATGTTTCCTTTAATTAAAACCATATATTTTAATTTTATATGATTAATAAAATAGTAAATATTTAAAGGATATTTAAAATGTATCATGATATAGTAAATATTTTATATTGATCAATAGTGATTGATATAAATCATTTTCACATGAAATTAAATGATCATAAAAAATGTATAATCTGTAAATAAGTGAAGGATGATAGAATAAAATCAATAAAAAATTGTAATAAAGTATATTTTAGTATTATAGGTCATGAAAGAAACGGTTAAAAAAATAATCATTAGAGATTTTGTGACTTTTTTTGAAATGAGGTTTCAATTATTTTTCAAAATAATTTTCATTCATGTTGAAAATAATACATTTTAATTTTAAATTAAAATTTAAAAAGAAATAATTATTTGTAAATAATAATAAAAATATTAGGGTAGAAATAAAGAATAATATTAATGAAGGTGGGAAAATACATTTATGTGACTCAAAATAAAGAAGACATTATTTTCTGACATTTCTCAAAAGAAAAATAAGATAATTAGAAAAAATTTCAAAATATTCCTTTCATAATTATTAATATAAATTAAAATATGGTTGAAAACAAATTTAAATAATTGTTTGATCATAAAAAATTATATTATTGAATATATTTAAACAAACATGGAAATGGATGAATTTAATTAATAAATATTGGTAATATATTTGGATTTTATGAAAGAAAATCTTCTTGATCATTTTAATTAAAAATAGTAAAAAAGAAAAAAAATTGATTCCCTTTACCATAAAACAATAATTAAATAATATATATTATAATATATTAATAATATGAAATTATTACAACAGAAGCATAATTGAAAATGTATAGGATAATGATGAGATTCCAAAATAATCATTTACAGATTTAGTAACTATTGAATCAGACACCTTAAAATTGAATACATAAATAAAAATTTTATAAAATTAATAAAGTTGGAGTAATAATAGAATTTTTCAATGTGTATGTTTATAAAAAATATAAAAAATTAGATAAATAATATAACCTTACTCTTAATGAAGTGAAATTATGACATAAAACCCTAACCATTACTTCAATATCCTTTGTATGATATCCAAACACTTATGTAACAAATTTTAATTAAATATGATTTTATAATAGTAGTATATCTATAATTATAAAAAAATGTATTGTTTACTTGAAACATCTTATCGAATTTTTATTACCAATTCATTTTAAAAAGCATCACTCTATGTGGTAATTGTATGATTTTTCATGCATTTCATGGATTTAATGTAATAGTCCATAATCAAGTACATGGTTACGTAATATCTATAATATTTATCATGAAATTTTTATAATATTTATAATATATGTATTGTTTTGAAATTATTTTTATAATTTTTTGGGGAAAATGTAATAACATCATCTTGTCAAGGTGGGATTCATCTCGTATACATTAACGGTATTTTTATTTTCAATTAGTGGATGTGTAAGAAGGTATGTAAGACATCAAAATTACAAAATAGTAATTATTTAATAAATATAATATATAAAAACTAAATACATTATAATAACCCACTATAAACTATTGTGATGGAAGATTATTCAATTAATTTTGTGAAGGTGCCATTTCACACATATCCATGAGCAATACATTCTTATATTAGTTGATATAAATAAGGTGAAAAGTGGTCGTAACATAATAAAAATTAAATAATGTGTATATATAATACTAGATATAATATGATATTATGTATAGAATAGATTCATAGGTTGTAGAAGAAAAAATAATCATTGAAAGAGGCATGTATAAAGACTACATCTTCTTTGACATACCTTTTTTAGTGTAAATGTTACACCATTGTAGAATGGTTTTAGGGAATAGAAATAATCAATATTATTATGTGAAGAAACCTATGAATATATTAAGAAATTTCTTGGCTTGGATAGAGTCCTCCAACATTATTATTAATGGAACTGATGAGGTGCACAATTATAAGTTACTTAAATGAGAAATGTAGAATTACATAAATGATTTAAATATAATATATATCTTAATCATTTCATGTGCCACAAAATGGAAATAATATTGAATTCATAAATTTAAATTTTTTAAATCCCATAATATTATAAAGGATCAAAATGTTTCTGTTACATCAGAAACCTTATGTTTATTTTTAACCTCCTCATTAACACTATATTAAATGAATTGTGGTAGAACATTAATTTAGTCAATACAGGTGTAACATTTTATTATAAGGAGTAAAGATCCTCTAAAATTATTTCATGGATGAAATTTTACCTATTTCTAAATCCAATTTCTAAAATTATTTTTTTTTAAAAAAATTGTCATGAAAAATCCAATGAGGCTCATGTCGTGACTACCCAAGTCCAACTTCCACAGGCTAGGGGATAATGAATAGCACCGAAAAGGATAAACCCAAAAAGGGAAGGCATTAACATTAAACCTATACACACATAGATAGGCCAAAATGCATAAAAACACTAATAAATGGAAAAAAGAAAAGTATAACCACCACTAAAAACAGCCACTGAGAGTAAAAGTATGTAGTGAAGGTAAAGGGGCTAGTATACAAGCCCAAACTAAAGGTGTAGTGTATATAAAAAGGTAAAACAAGTTATTGAGATTTTCCACCATGGATCCTACATGAAGGGTTGGTAAAAATTGTCACTGAGGCACACCACATCATTCGGTCACCTCCATATATCGTATATACCATTCTTTCCAAAGTCTCAGTCATGATTACCATCATCTACACAAGATACTACTAGGTGAAGGTGAATCCCATGAAGGGTAGAGTATAACTACACTCAGTAGGGACCCCTAGACCCTTGATGGTCTCTCATTATTCAACAAGGAAAACACACAATGAATGATCTCAATCATAGGGAACAAATCAAAAGGCAGGTCAAACTACGTATACAACATAATGAAAATGAATAAAAATGATAATTCATAAAGATGGATCATATTATTTTATCAAGGGGCCTTTTCTACAGGACGACAAAAGGTCGCTAGGTGATAACCCAACAAGGATCACTGGATGGTGTCCCATAGAGGATCACTTTGTGCTGACCCATAGAGGTTCTCTAGATGTTGAGACATGAAGGATTGCTACATGATTACCCATAGAGGATATCTAGGTGCATACCCACAGAGGATCGCTAGTATCTTACCCACATAGGATCTCTATGTGCTGACCCCCAAAGGATCAATTTTTTCTAACCCATATAAGATCATTATTCCTTCATCACGTCACATCTATCCACTGAATTCTCTCACTTATCATGCATGATTTTAGAAGGATATTATCCTCAAGACACCGGTCATATCACAACTACCACGAAGTCCAACATAGAAGTAACCCAATGGTACATTTATTTGTAAAGGTTCCAATTCCACATATGTTGTGTTAATTGACGCCTGATCTGTAAGATATAGGAAAAAAGGTAAAGAGGGCTTGGATGGATTCATGTATGATAGAATCTTGTGGTAGTCCATCATTACAAAAGCTCATCTAGAGTATCTAAAAAGAACTACCTCATTATATGGGTCTTCATTCCATAGATAGCGCATCAATCACATGCTTGGTTTGCGAGTTACGTCATTTTTTATGAAACAGTGCTTGCTGGGATTGGGTCCTATAATGGCTCGACCGACAAGCTCATTGGGCCCACAGTTGATGCCCGACTGGCGGGTTCTTCCTATTCAGTGGGTATGGACTGCATTCTCTAATATCCCCTTAGATTTACCGTTCTTCCCTGTTCCATGGTCTCCCATAATTAATGCACGATATCAAATGGTGGTGTAAGGTATGGGTCTTGTTCGGACTAGCCAATGGATTATTCATTAGCATTTTGACATGGGGAAATAACAATCATTATATAGATTAGGTAAAACCCCAAATCATGACCCCTCATCGACCCCCTTTAGCACAGAACGAATCACAGATCAATCCATAACCTGGTGATCTATGTTCTTCATATTATTCAAGAGTATAGAAAAAGAAAATATTATACACATAGAAAATAAATTAATTCAGCTACCTATATTTAGTGTAATCTATTGCGGATGAAGAAATAATTCCATGTTTGTTGTTGTTCGACATTCACCACTGCTTATTCATCTCAGGATCAAATCCTCTACTGGTCGTTGATTGATATCCATTCTTCATTAGAGGGGAATATCAATAGTGCAACGTCAGACGTTTATGAAGTTTCCATTCTATTCTCCAATTCATTTATTTACACCACAATAAAAAGTGCTTCAATGTTGATCATTATTTTGGTTCTTTTATGAACCATAATTAATTAACCATTATACACATGTATGAGGCGGTTACACAACAAATGTAACAGTACATTAAATGACTATAATTTTATGAATGTAGTTACACTATAGTTCCACCATCAATCGATTAATGGTTGAATAAATATTAAAACCTATTTTTTAGTTATTTTATTATTATTTTCCATAATTTACAAAAAATTACATTTCTGTCTGACCCTTGTCGGCTGATATTAAGCATTGCCTAAACAAATTATAACCTTACAAATTCAATGTTTACCTTATGTTTTAAATCCAAGTAGTGGTTCAAAAAATATAAAATCTCGCTCACACGTTTATTTAACATATAATAAAAAATGTTCAGAAATATGTTCTAGGATCTCCTAGACTCAAATTCATGTGTCTTCGAATTTAACACTCTCATAATATTTCTATATAATTAAAAAAAATATACCGAATTTTCAAGTCTTCATATTCCCCCAACCTTAGTGATTTACTTCCCCAAAAACAAAAACATAACTAGGAAAACAAATGGACGTATTGATCATGAATTTGAGCCTCCCGCTACCATGTTAAATATTGTATGTTCTCACGCTTCCACCAAACTGCAACCATAGGGATCAATCATCCATGAAGGACCTACTACCTTCAATCCTCTATCTACAAAGGGTACTCTACAATCATCACCCCATCGTCAATGTCCTGCTCGCCCCAATCAATGACGTGTGAAATATAATGCATGTCTCTCGTCAGGTGCGACACATGGAAAAATTTATGCACCTATTGCATCTATGTGGGACGATTTAGGTTCTATTCTACCTCCCTTACTCTACTGAGAAGATGGAACAGTCTGATGAATCTCATAGATATATTTCCACCATGTCCAAATGTATGAAATCCTAATTATTGTGAGACCCGTAGGAGGACATTGTCTCCCTCATTGAACTCCCAGGGTCTTTATCTCCTTTTAGTATAAGACTTCTGCTGGATCTGTGTAGTCTTCATCCACCCCTATACAATCTATACCATCACAACGGTAGCCGATACAAATTCAATAAAAATAAGTACTAACTCCCCTGGGTCTGACTAGCATAGAGGTGATCAGTATGGTTCCCCATAAAAGGCTTCAAATTGTGCCATGCCGATGGTGGAGTGATATCTATTCTTGTATGCGAACTCTAAAACTGTGAGGTGGGCCTCCCAATTGCGAAAAGAATAAAAGATGAAAGAACAAAGAATATCATCATGTGTCTATATGGACCGTTCTATCTAACTATCTGTCTTTGGGTGAAAGGTAGTGCTCAATCATAGCTGAGTCCCGAATGCCTCTTATAATCTCCTCCACAACTGGGATGTAAAATGAGCATCCTAATATGAATCAATAGTCGATGGAATCCTATGAAGCTGTATAATATCCTTTTATTTGTGGCATCTGAAGCACTATATTAATCCATGTTCTTAGATTGGTAGAAAATGGGCCGACATAGTGAGTCGATCAAAGATCACCCAGATAGAGTCATGGCCCATGGACGTGAATGGTAACCAAGTCCCAAAGTCCATCATGATACCTTCATTCTTCAATTTTGGTAACTCTAGTGGTTTTACTAAGATTGATTGAACCTGATACTCAGTCTTCACTGTCTTACAAGTGAGGCATCATGAAACGATCTTTGTAGCTTCTTTTTCACCGCTAGCCACCAGTACCCACATCAGAGCTCTTGTTACATCTTCGCCACTCAATGAGGCACTGCCAAATGGGATGTGTGGAACTCCGTAAACATTTCTTCCCAAAACTTCACCGGTACCATGGTGTGTTATCTAAAAATAATTATGTACACCCCATCTATATAAAATACATCAGGAGCCCGTCATATGGATATATGAGCACATCAGGCCTCATAATCGATGTACCCAAGAATTTCCTTTGGAGCTCACTGAATGAATTTAGGAGTGACTACCGTGGACCAGAGTTATACTACTCTATTAATATCCACAATGAATATCTGAAATGTGGATAGCTACTCTGAAGCCTCAACCAACATCTATAGACTTGACCTTCTACTGAGTGAATCAACTTCTAGAATTCCCTTCCCAGGACTATAGACTATGTCAAAGTCATAGTCTTGGAGGAACTCCACCCATCATTGTTGTCTTAGGTTTTGGTTCTTCTATGAGAAGTTTTTCCCTAAACTCTTGTGATCAGAGAAGAATGTAAACCATTCCCCAATCATGTTTTTCCAATACTTCTTCTGTATAAGGACCACTTATATAAACTCCATGTCTCGGGTCACATAGTTCTGCTCATGTTTCCACAGTAGTCATGAGATGTAGGTGATCACCGCTCCATCCTTCATTAGGACACATCCCAGTCTGGGCCTTGATGTGTCGTAGTAGACTATATACCCAACACCCTATTTCTGTAGCCTCAATATAGGGTCACTCTTCAGCATCTGTCTGAGCTCCAGCGATATCTATTGGCATCTCTCCATCTATAGAAAGGGTTAAACCTTCTTTGTCAAAGCTGATAATGGTTCTCCTTCTCTAGAAAAGTCGATTAAAAATCTTCGATAGTACCCATCCAACCTAGTATACTCTTATCCTTGGCCACACTCCTATTTGGATAACAAGAAAACAATGCCTCTATTTTTTATAGATGCACTGTAACTCCATCCTCTTAGGTAACGTGTCCTAAAAAGTGGAATTCTCATATCTAGAACTAGAACATCAATTGGTTTTCATAAAGATGGTTCTCTAAGAGTTTATCATTGAATATCTGTAGATGTGTGGCATGCTCTTCCTCTGATGATGAGTACACCATGATGTCATCATTGAAGGGCACAATGAACTGATCGAGGTAATGGTGGAATATACTGTTTATGAGTCACATGAACACTGTTGGGTCATCAGTTATGACAAAAGGACTCACCAATAACTCATTGTGGCCATACCGACATCTGATGGTTGTATTTGGTATGTCCTCATCCCACACTAGAAGCTTATGATAGCCTTATCTAAGGTCTATCATTGAAAACCACAGAGCTCCCTTTAGTTGATGAAAGAGAACATAAATCCCTAAGAGAGGATATTTGTTCTTCACAACCACCAAATTCATGAATGGATTGTCAACACAAAGCCTAATATTCTCAGATGTCATATTGGCTAACAAAGTTGGGGTATCCCATAGAGAAATAATGGGTCTTACGAACCCCTTTCTATGCATGTCCTCCAATTGTACTGTCAACTCAGGAAGCTCCACTATAGCCATCTGATATGCTGGTGTAGATATTGGTGCCTTCCTGGTGTATAGGTCATTGCAGATGTATTCCTCTATATGAATAATTAATCCCAAAACCTCATCAGGAATGACATCTAAATAATAGTCCACCACAAAAAGATTGCTCGGACACCTCTCATCTAATACTCTGAGGGTGGGGCTAGGTAACTAATGAGTGATCGGCGGCATCATGCTCCAAAAAAATCTGTCATGTGCTACAATGGTTCACATCTCACTAGTGAAGGGAAAAAATTATCCCATCCTCATGAAGACAATTCACATTGCGCCTAAAGTAATTGATCTAATCATGGATTGTTTATAACACATACATAACCAAGATGATGTCGTAAGGCCCAGATGCTACTACTATGAGATCCTAGATGAATCATTCTTATCATAGAGTATTCTCACACTACTGGCACTAGTGTATAATCATCTAATACACTCTTTTATGTGTATATAACTGTAAAGAACAAGCCAAAAACTCAACCAAAATATATGATCACCAAACAAGAGTCGTGGAAATGAATGCATGACTGGAACCAATGTCTATATAAACTAGATCGTGGGTGGATTAGATGAACACTATAAGACGAATCATCTCTGATGCACCATGTCCATAGGATTATGCCTCATGAAACTGAGCACATCCTTGTCCACCTGTTTTATGTGGTCGGGGTGGACCGCCAGGAGAAGCTGGCAGTAGTACCTCAAACTGCCATCCACTGCCTGCTGTAGGACCTTATCCTCTACCGCATCTTCCAGCCTATGGACCTCATATTTCAATCCTCTATAGTTGTCTCAGTGGTCCTTGGACCATCTATTTATCATATATATTGAGGATCAGGCATTAGTGAACCATTTGAGGTTGCCTTCCGCATGAGCAACACACTTTACTCCTTTGCTGAACTCCCTTGCCTTGTGAGCTCCACACCTATGACCCCCACAGTGTGTGGTCATACACCATGTGGTTTGGCCGCCTTGGGCCTCTACATCATCTGCCAACTTTCTGCTACAAATGACTCGACATTCAGTCGTCTGATGGTGACTCCTATTGACGGTGCATGCTATGCTAGTAGGTTCTCCATTAATAGTTCTCTCTCTAGCACTCCAGCCTATGTCGGATCATTAAGTGATATCATCCAATCATTGAACACATTTCAGAGTCCATTCTCAATGGTCCAAACACTAATGAAAGGGTCTTGTACCATGTCGGTGGAGAAGTGGGAGAGGTCAGTGAATCTCGCTGAGTACTGGGCCACCATCAGGCACCCCTATTGTAACTGTAGTAGTTAATGAATACACATAGAGAGTATTATGACTGGTCTGAAATCCACCATGAAGAGGATATTGATGTACATCAAGGAAAGATTCATCTCCTCGTGTGTCTGGAGCATCATGCTATACAATCTCTCTAATGTTACCTGAAATAGACTAGTATCAAGAATCTCCATCTGGTTTGTTGGTGTCATGAACAAGTAGAAAACTCATGCCACATCCCCTAGGAAACCCATAACAGCCTACAAATCTGTCTCACATTGATTCGTTAGAGGCCCCTATCTCTGGAACTCATTAAACATGCTCAATCAACATGCAATGTTCTCTGTTGGGGCTGGTACATTTACTTCCCTATGGGTTGTGGGGCTGCTAGTACACCACTTGAAGCTGCTATCACTGTAAAAGGGTCGTAAACCAATTCCATATTACTCGGTGGGATGTCATCATGACCTCTCACTAAGATTATGGTTGGATCTCTACATGGAGACATCCTATAAAGAAAAATATTTTCCTAATTTAATAATTTATACATAGTGAGCTGAATCAAAAGAGATTAATACTAAAACATTTATAAAACAGACACATACACTTTTTTATGTATCCAGTCAGAAATTAGATATCACGGTCCTAGTGTATGGATACATCAACCGCTGCACCAACACTAGAATCACCGAACATTATTCCAAATTCAAGTAAAAAACTATTTCCCCTTTGAAAACAAAGACTCATAGTTCTTCTGGTAGAACTGACCACCCTACTATAAAACATCGTCACGACCACTCCCCTGGGGCCTATGTCATGACTACGATAATACCTCCTTCTATATTCTACAGTTTCGTGACTATCACTGGAATGGCTAAAACCAAAATATGAAAGTCATTTCCTTTAAACCTCTACTCAATTAGATAGGGCGCATTTCATACACACAATACATAGTTGAAAAGAAATGGTACTACCATCAATTAAAACTACCACTAAGAGTTAAAGAAACTACTAAAGGTAAAGGGGACACTATACAATCCGAAATATAATGTGTAGTACAACAAAAATGTACAAAATATTTCCAAAGTTCATTCTCCAATGATCCTACCTGAAGGGTATGTACAACTCATCACTACGGCTCACCAAATCAATTTTTCAAATTCATATACCGTATATCCTTGGCTCTCCAATGTCTCAGTAATGTATCACAGTATCTTAAAAAGACATAAAAACATGTAGGTGAAGCTCTTGTAGGGGTGAGTATAATAATACTAAGTATGGACCCAGAGAACCCAGAAGGTTAATCATAAATCCACAAGAAAAAACCAAAAAGAATGATCTCAATCACAAAGAAAAAAGTAAAGACATATCAAACTAGGTGCACATCATAATGAATAATAATTAAGGTTTTTTGTCATAAATCTATATCATGTTATTATATTTAGAGGATATTGCTACAAGACCATACATGGTTGCTAGGTGCTGACCCATAGAGGATCGCTTACTGCTAACCCACATACGATCCCTACGTGCTGACCCACGAAGGATCTCTACCTGTTGACCCACAAGAAAATAGCTACATGCTGTCCCACATAAAATCAATTCATGTTAACCCATAGAGGATCGCTTTGTGTTGGCCCATAGAAGATCTCTATTCCTTCTTCACGTCACAACTTGAAACACGATCCCCTCACTTGGCACACTTGGTTTCTATAGGAACCTCTTTTCAAGACACTGCTCATATCTAATCATACATGAAGTACCAAATATATGTAAATAAAGGAATGTCCTGTCATAATGGTTCCAACGCAATAGAAGTTGCATCAAATGGATTCCCTGTATGTATGATGTAGGTAAAAAGGTGAATAGTGCTTGGAAGGATTCAAGTCTGATCCATCCTAGTTGTACTCCAGTAAATACCAAAAATCATATAGAGTATCTCAAAAGGACCACATCATCACAAGGTAACCCACATTGTATAAGGAACTTCAATCAGATGCTAGGTTTATGAGTTAAATTACTTGTAGTTAAATGGGGGTGTTAGGGTCTGGGTTTGGTAGGGGTTACTCCCGTTTGGCGGGTCATGGCCACCTGGAGAAGCTGACGCACGCGGTGCGGAATGGTCATGCTGGACCATACATGGGGTGTCTGATTCACTCAGCAAGAAGCACTAGTAGGGCACCACCCAATATCCTGAAATGGCCAGCATGAGTAGGATGTTTTACGTGTCCATCTAAGCAGCCTGAGTGGGCTTCCCCTCTTCCACACGACATGTCAGTGCCACATTTTCCATTTTCCATAGCATTTTGGAGGTGACATATTTCATATGTGGTGCCTATGGGTTCCTCCTTATCCACGCAGCCAACACGACCCCACTAGCAGTGACAACACCTTCCATGGGCCACCCAAGATGCTCCAGTGGTCCGTTTTCCATCAAGTCTGTTCCTACGATCCTCTCATGTCGCCGCCTTCACTATGATCCCCTATGATTAGTATTTCCGGTTCATTTCTTAGTCTCCCACAAAGAACACATCATATCAATGAGTCATGGAGGGTTAGGGATTTGTTTGAATTGGCACGCATCTTCCGCATTGGCATATCGACATGGGGGTAATAATTATCATCATATAGATTATGTAAAACCCCAAATGAAGACCATGCATCAACATCCCACTGTAGATAATGAATCACAGACCATTCCATTAGTCAATTTATATGTGTTCTTAATATTATTCAACAATGATAATTAGGAAATATCATACTCTTATAAAATAAATTAATTACCCTACCAAGATTCATTTCAATTTTTTGCAGACAAAGGAAGGAATTATGAATTCATAGTAATTTGAAACTTATCACTACTCATTGATCTCCTTATCAAATACTCCAACAGTCATCGATCGATCATAATTCTTCATTGGAGGGTGACGCCGTAGGTGCTTCATCAAAGGTTTCCCACAGTTTCTAATCAGTTCACCAATTGATTGATTTTAAAGAAAATATAGAAAGTGCTTTGTTGTTGATCATTAAAGTGTTACTTTTATGAACATTATCCAATTATATATTAAACACATGAGCACTATGGTTACACAACAAATGTAACTAGTTAGTAAATGACTCTCATTTAATGATAGTAGTAACACTTTTGTTCCACCAACCGTCGCACCATGGTTGAAGAATGAATAAAATATTTTTTTTTCATGAAGTCCAACTTTTAACTTTTCTGTAACACCATTGTTGGCATATGCTAATCCTTACATAACATAATTTTGGTAGTGCAAATTTTACGGTGCCCTCAGATTTTCAATCCCAAAACTGGTTCAAATGATAAAAAATATCACTCGCACGTTTATTGAACATTCCATAAAAATGTTCAAAAAGATGTTCTATGCTCTCGAGGCCTCAGATTTTGGTGCCATCAAATTTTTATGTCTCGTAATATTTAAAAATAAATATAAAATTAAACAGAATTTCTGGGTCTTTAGATATTTTAAAAAATATTATTTATCATCAAATATCATCTTTATAATTTCAGAAAGTAGTAATGTAATTGGACATCAACGACAATAATACAATAATAAATGTAGAATATAAAATAGTATAGCATCATTTATATTTTATAATACCATTTAAATACATGTAATAACACAAATAGTCCTAAAAAATTAATTTATTGGTATTACATCCATTTAACTAATTTTTGTGTTTCTTCACAATCTCTATGTTGGAAATACAGAAGAGTTTAGGAAATTATATCATAACTACAAAAAAAATTATCATGAAAATAATATATTTATGTAATGAAATACCACATTATGTATGTTTATAACATTTTTGACCACTATAAAAAAATATAAAAGAAATTAAAATAATGTTACACCTATTTTAGATTTATCCATTTATTTAAATAATATAAATGTAAAAATAAAATGAACATATGATGAAAATTTACATATTTTCCTATAAATGATGGATTCGGTTGATGAACACTAATAAAAAATGATAAATATAAGTTTTATGGTGATTAATAAGCCTGATCTCTTAGTATAAACCCCCTTTTACCTATCTTAACCTTTCTGTGGTATGAAATATTTTCCATTATAATAATTTATAAGGAAGAAAAATAAAAGGATTTTTTTTCACAATTTATCATACTAATTAAAAATATAGATTTTTTTCACTATTCAGTTCTGTGAATTTGTAAAATTTTATTTTAATATTATATCATAAAATGAAATTGGTTTTCTAAAAATTTATTTCAAGACCAAATATGAGATTCTAAAAAATTAATTATTAATATTATTCAAAAATGATTAATTTGATTACATATAATTTAAAGTTAATTATTTAACATTAATATAAAATCAATAAAACAATTTAACCATTATATTACATTATTTAATACAATGAATTAAAATTTTACAAAAATCATTTTTATTCAATACACAAATATAAAAAAATAATTTCCCAAAACAACCAACAAATTATATTGAACTAATATTGATGATATGATTTAAAAAATGAAACTCATTTTATAAAATAATAAAAATAAAATATTTGAATTTATCTTTTACCATATTCTTGAATAATGAAATTTTAATTATTATATAGTTTCTTCATAATGAAATATTTACATACTAAGATTGAAGCTCTTATGTTACAAAATAAATCATTACCAGAGACAATAGAGGGTCATATTTGAAACAAAAAAATTCATAAATAGTATCCAAGAAATATATCATAAATATAACAAAAGGTGTTTTTATTTGATCATATAATCCATTAAATTATAATTTTGAACACACTAGTAAAATAACATATTGTTTTCACATAAAAATTAAGATGAAATAACCTTTAAGTTTGGAAAATCATAAAATATATTCCATAAGAGTGGGAATATGGTGTAATGTGTTTTATAATGAAAATTTGGAAATAAATATTATTAATGTATAATATAAATTATTTCATGAAAATTTAATAATGTGGTAGATTCTTGACAAAATATTCTCCCAGGATTATGTGAATATCAAAATTTACCAATGAAAAAATGATTAAAAATCCCTTAAAAAAATTTCAATAAATTATAATGTTGTATAAACTGAAATTAAAAAATAATTTTAATTTAAATAAAAATTTATGAAATAATTTAAATATTATTTACATGATTGAAAATGAGTTAGAATTCAAACATGAAAACATTTCAAATAAGGTATTAAATATAACCCCCAATAAAAAAGTCTGATCTCAAATTGAAAAAATACCACCGTAAAGTATTATAATATTTTAATATTTTATTACATGCATGAATAAAACATCATATCACCTCAATTATCATTAATCTATCAATATAATTTAATACAATGTATTATTTAGTAACTAAATCAGTTAAGAACATGTCAGATGCATTGTTGTTATTCAGTTTATAATATCCAAAACAACATTGGAATGTGTATCATTAAAAGGTTTTTATGGTTATATAGTCATCAGAATATAAATTATTTTCTAATTATTATATTAATAAGTTAAATATAATTTTATATCCATAAA
Source organism: Viscum album (assembly GCA_963277665.1). Lineage (NCBI taxonomy): Eukaryota > Viridiplantae > Streptophyta > Magnoliopsida > Santalales > Viscaceae > Viscum > Viscum album. Next base: position 1,685,015,829 of record OY728163.1, on the reverse strand, counting down.
TAAAATGTAATACTGAAAAATAAATTACGTTATTTCATAGAGATGGTAGTCTACACGTGTATATGAGAAAAATTTATAATTTATAGCTGCTACGAGTTAAGACACTGGATTATAGTTTTTACATTTTAAAAAATAATTATATAAAAAATAAATTTTATAGTCATTAAATACTATGATATAAGAATCCATGTGTGGTTGTGATAAATAATTAAACATATTACATCATGTAAGTTGTAGTTCATATTTTCGAATTGGTGACATTTTCATTTTCTATTAGATGTAAAGGTGGTGATATTTGTTGTTAGATGTCACGACCTGTCCACGGGGCCCGTGCCGTGACTATCCCAAGCCCGCATTCCATATGACAGGGGTTGTAGACTTCCACCAAAGGTGAAAATACCTAATTTGGGAAAGTGTTTCCTTTAAAAAAAGTAAACACACACAATCATAGAACACAACTGGAAGCAAAAAACTAGCAATACTAAATATAGAAGAGGTGTTGGATTGTGAACGAGGCTGGATATACAAGCCCAACAGTAATGTAAAAGGAAAGAAAAAATAGGTACAACTAAAAAGACAACATCTGGAAGGTGTCTAGTATCTCCTGGATCATCCACCACAGATCCTACCAGAAGGGTAGGTACAGATAGCCTCCTCAGTGCTCCACGTCCGTCCATCTCCTCTGGGTACTGACTCATCGTGAGGTCCACCTCCGGGTACCGTCTAGTCTTTATACACTCCGCCTCGGTTATCTTTTTCAATCGTTCGCATCCAAAGCAATGAGGTGCGGGCATACTCATAGAGGGGTGAGTATAAAGATACTTATTAGGGACACTGAGACCCTCAAGGTCTCACAAAATCCAATGAGGATAAACTAAAGTATGAAACAATAGATAACCATTACTTAGGTATATATCCATACATATATATTAGTTATCTAGTAACCCATCTCAATCATGATTAAACCAAAAAAGTCATGTCTCAGCTCAAAACCTGATTTTCATTATCAAAACCACGACTGCTGGAGAACTCCTTGTATATTGAGAACAGTGGTCATGTAGTGACACCAATGCACTTCTCACTAACATTGGACAGCTGAGGTACTCCTCCTCTCGAGTACCGCGGCACTTCCGCCAAATACCAGGAACCCCCCCCCCCTAATAGCTTGCAGTGGTACTCCTCCTGTCGAGTATCGATAGTTTTCCAACAACTACCAGGCACTAATCTACCATAGTTCTACCACCAACTACCAGGATCTCCCCACTCGGCTAGTCTAATCGGTCATGCAGTCGTGAGGTCTGTCAGCTACTAGGTCTCCGCACTCTGTCTGCTCGTCCCGGGTAGGATCCGCATCCTGAGATACTAGGGAAAACACAAAATGTTTCTAAGTTCCATGAAGAAAGATATCAAAGGTCTGACACATCATAAAGGGTTTCAACGCAACAGACGGTGCGTTAATCGAACGCGCGGTTTGTGAGTTATTAGCCTTTTAGTCCCGGGGCCGGATTCGTTTTGGGTACAAACCAACATGACCGTATCTCAAATATACCCCGAAGTCCCATGGGATAATCTCAAATGGATGGATTATTTTCAAGAATATCGGCACTGCTTACGGTTCATCAAACAGACGCCCATAGCCCATGATATGGACGATAAGGTGTAATGGGGCAATAGCATGTCTGGGTCCGGTCCGACCTAGTTTGACCGACCTGGACCAACCCGGTATAAAACAGGGTCTGACCCGGTCTTCGGGTCCGACCTGGCCTGAGGAAAATGGTCGGCCTGGCTGAGGGCGGACCAGCCGAGGGAAGCCCGGCCGAGGTCGTCCCAGCCCGTGGTATCCTAGCCCGTGGAGGCCTTGCCTAAGGCAGACCGCCTGGCCGGCCTACGGGGCTGGGAGGCGGACCGCAGACCGAAGCCTACCGTGGACCCGGGGGGTGGGGGGGGGTTGTCATCACCCCCGTCTCCCTGTAACGGCTGGTGCATGGCGCTGGCCCGGTATACGCGGAACCAGAGGTGTACCACCTGTGGATCACCTACCAGTAACTGGGTCAACTGACTGCCCTCCTCCATTCGCCGCGGCCTTTGCCCGCGGGTACTCTCTGTCGTGGCGCGACGGTGTAGCACCGTCTTTGTCCACCACGACCCGCATGGCCACGACCCCTTCCTCCGGCATGGTGCGATGGAACGGTGCCCCTCCGGCACTGCCGCGGCCAGGTACTTTTCACGAAACGACGGCGTTGCGCCCTATTGGTGACCTGGTGACCCTTGTTCCCCCGGTTCCATTCGTAGCTGACCAAACATCGGTCGTCGATGCTCCACTGCGGTCCTCTCTTCCAGGGGCGTCCTTGCACAACCACTATCATCAAGCAATCAAGAACCAATGGATTAATGTTGGTCCGTGATTGTTTGGCCTGTGCCTTCCACATTAGGTGATAACAATTGGAACACATTGAAACAAAATAAACGACGAGGATAGAGGATTTAATTCAATAAAAACAAACCACTACCTCAAGATCGGTGATGTTGATGGTGTCATGGGTAGGCGGCGTCATTCCATCAATGCCAGAGAAGGAATTGGGTATTCGTCATTGTCGGACGAGCATTCAAAGGTGATGAATTCAAAGACAACGTCGACATTCTTCTTGGGAGTCTTTTCCCTTTCTTGCCCCGGTTGAATAAGGAAGAAAAAGGGGGCGGAAGAGATGTTCTTCATGGTCTTCATGAGCTTCGTGAAGAGGATGAAGTTCTCCCAAAGGTTCTCCAAATATGAACCAAAAAATTATGCCTACCCAAAAATAATAGACACACTATTATTTTAATGGTTGGAAATAATTCAAAAGAATTCAAAAAGGTTTTTATTAGTTAATTAAAAGGGTTTAATTAAGTAATTGTGAGAGAGTGGGCACATTAATGTAATGGGTAAAGGTGGAGAGTTTAACCCACATAAATCATGGCTTCCAACGGTTTCAATCCCATGTGGGCCCCACCTAATAATATCCTCTATAGGGAGGTTATGTCTAGGTGGGCCCCACCATTAACCTCTTCTTGCATGTTTTAACTTCCAAGAAATAAAAGATTAGCTAGCTCTTATTTTTATTTAACATAATTTAAAACGCCCAAAATCTAACTTCCAATATCGTTAGAGAGCAACTGCGGTGAAGGTCTCCTGAAGCGAATATCGGCGCTGCGAGTTCAACGGTGCCCTTCGAAATTGATTCTGGGCAAATCGGGCCTCGCATCAAGCGCCGTCAGAAACCACAGACTCCTAAAAATACCATTAATGTATTAAAAAAAATTCCACTGAAGTTCTGGGTTTTAACATTCTACCAACCTCAGGGCTTTACGTCCCCATAAGCTATAACTGAAAATAAGGGAACAAATTGGGGTATTGATTATGCATATGAGCATCATTCCCCCATGTTCTCTCTTGGTGGTTCATGTGATGCCAGTGAATGAGAACCGGAGGTATCGACCGTCCTCAAATGACCCCCTCCTGTCGATCCTTAATCTCCACAAAATCATCCGTGAAAGTCGCCTCGTCATCGATGTCCAACTACCTGTGGTCGATGATGTTGAAATGTTCATGAAAGTACCTCCTCAGGTGGGATACGTGGAAGATGGTGTGAACCCGGTGCAACCTAGGTGGAAGAGATGAGTGGTAAGCCACCTTGCCTACTCTTCTGAGGACCTGGAAAAGTCTGATGAATCGCGGAGACAACATTCCCCCTCGGCTGAATCACCATAGACCTCATCGAGGTGAGACCCGTAGAAAAAGGTAGTAACCATCCTCGAACTCCAAAGGTCTCCGTCTTCTATCAGCATATGAATTCTTCCTTTTTGGGTAGTATTCATCTTTTCCTTGATGACTTCCACATTCTCCGTGGTAGCACGTACCATCTCTGGTCCCACTAGTGCTGACTCCCCTGGGTATGACCAGCATAGTGGAGATATGTAAGGATGACCATACAAGGCCTGAAAAGGTTCCATACCTATGGTGGTGTGATATCTGTTGTTGTAGTAAAACTATACAAAAGTCAACTGATCCCCCAGCTGCGACTGAAGTAAAGAAAACATGCACAGAGCATGTCATTGAGTGTCTAAATAATCATCTCAAACTGGCCATCTGTATGAGGATGGAAGGTGGTGCTCAGACGAAGCTATATCCTAAAATCATCCAGCAACCATTAATATAGAGAGGAAGTAAAGTGTGAATCATGGTTGGAGACAATAGAAGTAGTTACTCGATGAAAACACATTATCTCTTCCACATAGAGGCGTCCCAAGCACTATACTGATCCATTCTCTCTAATTCGTCGGAAATGGTCCAACAAGGTGCGTCGGTCAATGATCACTAATATCGAGTCGTGACTCATAGAAGTACGTGGAAGACCTATCATGAAGTCCATGGATATCCCATCCCACTTCCACTCTTGGGCCTCTAAATGCTGAACCATACATGCCCATACTTGGTGCTCTTCCTTCACTTGCTGACAAGTGAGGCACCATGAGACGAACTATTCTAATGCCTTGTTCATACCTGGCCACCAATGTTGTCATTGAATGACTCGATACATCTTCGCCACTCCTAGATGTACCACTAGATAGGATGTGTGGAACTCCCTCAATACCTCCTCCTACAGTGCAACTGGTACCATGGTATGTCCTCTGAAGAGGATGACGTTCTCCCTATATGAATAAAATCAATCAGGTTCCTTCCCTTTAGATATTTGAGCATTTTGCGACTCACAGTCAGTGTCTCCACGGTTCACCTCTCTAACTTGGTGAATAAGTGGAGGAGTGAATGTAAGAGAATGAAGATACACCGTTCCATCCCTATCCACAAAGTATATTTTTAAGGAAGCCAAATGCTCTATCTCCACTCCTAATAGTTGAATGCCAGTCGTCCTATTGAGTGCATCCGTAACAACATTACCCTTCCTAGGATTATAGAAAATCTTGATGTCAGAGTCCTGGACGAACTCAATCCATCATTGTTGTCTCCGGTTCAGGTCCTTCTTAGAGAAGACATACCTTATACTCTTGTGATCAGAGAACATAGTATAATGTTCACCCATCAGATAGTGTAGCCACATCTTCAAGGAGAAGACCACTGCTGCTAACTCTAGGTCGTGGGTAGTGTAGTTATGCTAATGATGTATCAACTAAGGGGAACCATACACGATCAAATCTCGCTCCCGCCTCAAGACACACCCGAGTCCAGTCCCTAATGCATTATAGTAGACTACGTACCCTGTGCCTTCCTCTGGAAGCTTCAAGATGGGGGCACTAGTCAGCCTCTGCCCCAGTTTCTAAAAGCTCTTCTGGCACCTCTTTGACCACACGAATGGTTTCCACTTCTTCATCAAGACTGATTGTGGAGATTTATCTCTAGAAAGGTCTAGAAAGAACCTCTTGTAGTATCTAGCCAATCCCAGATAAATTCGTACATCTATCACACTTCTGGGTGGCTCCCATGAAAGTACCAGCTTGATCTACATTCGATCTACCACAACTCCAGCCTCTGAGATGACATATCCAAAGAAGTGAACCTCTCGAATCCAAAACAAGTACTTCGAGAACATACCACAATATCGGTGCTCTCTGAGTGTGTCCAGTACTACCTATAAGTGGTAGGCGTGTTCCTCCACAATAGTTGAGTAGATCTGTATGTCGTTGATGAAGACTATGAAAAAGAGATCGAGGTATGGCTGGAAGATCCTATTCATGAGACTCATTAACACTACTAGAGAATTGGTTACACCAAAGGGCATAACTGAGAACTCGTAATGGTCGTACGAACACCTGAAGGTCTTCTTCTGCACATCCCTATCTCGAACACTAAGATACTAATAGACTAATCTGAGGACTATCTTCGAGAACCATCGATCTCAATTGAGATGATCAAAGAGATCATCTATCCGTAGAAGTGGGTACTTGTTCCTTATTGTCACCTGGTTCAGGCGACGATAGTCAGCACAGATCCTCAAGCACCCATCCACCTTCTTGTAGAATAGAATCATGGCAGCCCTTGGAGAAATACTGGACCATATGAATCTCATCACCTGTAAGTCCTCAAGATGTACCCTCAGCTCACGATTCTCAGCGGGAGCCATCCAATATTATGGAGTAGATATCGGTGTTATCCTGGGGTATAAGTATTTGTAGAATTCCACCTATCTAAAAAGAGGTAGTCCTGGGACATCGTCAGGGAAAACCTCAGCGTACTAGTCCACCACTATTGGATATGATTTACTCTCCACATCAACTGCTCCGAGGTTAAGGCAAACCAATTGGTGAGTGATCGGATGCACCCTCCTCCGAGTATGTCTGGAAGGCGCTTCAAATGTTCATTTCTCACCGGTGAAGGTGAAACTGGTCCCATTTGTGAGGACACACCACACATTGCGCCTAATATAGTTGATATGAGAATGAACTATAGATAACAAGTACATACCCATAATGACATCGTAAGGCCTCAACACCACTGCGAGGAGATCCTAGCTGAAGCTCCCACCTCTTAGAGAAAGCTCACACTACAGGCCCCAGTGCGTAATCGTTGAGTCTACTCCTGTAGCAGTCTCTAGCCGTAAAGATTGAGACAAATACTCCTTCAGAATCTAGAACCTTCGAACAAGGTCAGTGGAAATGATAGAATGACTGGAACCTGTGTCTCTATGAACTGCAACTAAGGTGGAATAGACATAGATCATACCTCTAATTATCTCTGCGGTGCCACGTTAGTATGCCTAAAGTACCTCAAACTGAGCTCTACCCTTTCGTCCGGCTCCCTCCAGTGGGGGTGGACCTCCTAGTGGTGGTAGTGGGAGAAGATTGTAATGTCAAATGCCGCCAGCTGCTTGAGCAGATCCTATGCCACGTCTGCATGCGCCTTGCATACCACCTCTATAGAACCTATTTATCGGTTTGGGAGGTCCCTAAATTTATTTTTGATCATCAGTACAACGTGTTGGATAGTCACATGCCATGCGACTAAGCCCGTCGCAAGAGTAACACTAGTCGCACATGGAATGAATGGCTCTGTCTCCACTCCGAGTGCCTCGCACAGCTGATCCTGAGTTCTGCGGTTGCCCACCCATAGGTGTTTTCCTCTTGGACCTCTGTTTCATATGTCTACTACCATCTACAGAAGACTCCGCTGCAAGTCGACTAGAAGTGGGTCTCGATGCTGGAGGATGCTCATCAAGGAAACTCTCTACTAAAAGGGATCGCTCCAACACTCCCGCCTACGTCAGAATGCTGAGAGAGATCATCGAGGATCTGATCTCATGCTTGCATCCATGATCAATGTTCTATCCCTGATGAATGGGTGTCGTACCAAATATGTGGAGTAGTGCGAGAGGACGGTGAACCTCACTATGTACTGTGATGCTATCATGCTAACCTAATGTAGATGAAGTAGCTCAGGTATCCACCCCACTCATAGGGTCATAAGAACAAACACCGCCAAGAACAGGCTCTTGAAGTCTGTGAAGAGTAGTGCTGCCTCATCGTGGACATAGAGCATCAGGATCAACAATTTTCATGTTGCTTCCAGACAAAGACTCGCATCAAGAATAACCATGAGGTCTGCTGGTGTCCCTACCTGCCTAAAAACACTCACCACATCCTCCACAAATCCTCAGCTGCCTATGGGTCCATCCCTCCCAGTAACCTTAGTGTCCTCTAGGGCTAGAACTCGTGCAACACGCTCAGGCAGCGTGCATCATATGCTGCTAGGGATAGTGGCATCAGTGTCCTAACGGGTCGTGGTACCCCTAGTTCCTCAACTGGAAAGGCGCCCTGAACCGAGGCCTCATCACTCGGTGGGCTATCAGAGCGTATGACTCTCGGGGCACTAACTGGTCATTCATGGAGAGACATCGTGAATGGAACAGTTATGACACTCTCAAAACATTACAACTGGTGAGAAGACCTATTTGAGTTGACATAATGAGAACTTTTGAAACACACATTCAATCAGTGTTTTCATGCACTGAGTAGGAAATCAGAATTTTGGGCCCTGGTGTATTAATATGTCATCCGATGCACCAACAGTGGACTCCCTGAACTAAAAACCACACTTAGTACCCTTAACACAATTGCTTCACAGAAAAAAAAACCAGTGTCCTATGTTCTGTTGTAGAACCTCCCTCTGATACCAATATGTCACGACTCATCCATGGGGCCCGTGCCTTGACAACCCCATTCCCACCTTCCATAGGCCAGGGGCTGGTGACTAGAACCAATGGCGTAAATGCTTAATATGGGAAGGCATTTCCTTTATAAAAAGTAAACACAAACAATCAGAGTATACAACTAGAAGAAAACACTAGAAATACTGAATACAGAAGAAGTGCTGGAAAGTAAAAGGTGTCAGAAATACAAGTCCAACAGTAATGTACAAGGAAATGAAAAATAGGTATAACTCTAAAGACCACAACTGGAAGGTGTCAAGTAGCTCTTGGATCATCCACCACAGATCTTATATGAAGGGTATGTACAAATAGCCTCCTCAGTGATCCACATTAGTCCATCTCATCTGGGTACCGACTCATCGTGAGGTCCACCTCCATGTACCATCCAGTCCTCGTACACTCCACCTCGGTCAACAATGTCTATCATCTGCATCCAATACAATGAGATGCGGGCATAGCCCGTGAAGGGGTGAGTATAAAGATACTCAGTAAGGACCCTGAGAGACCGCAAGGTCTCACATAAATCAACAATGATAGACTACAATTATGAAACAACGAATAACCATTACTTAGGTATATGCCCATACATATACCACTGTTATCTAGTAACCCATATCAATCATGAGGAAAACACAAAATTCATGACTCAGCTCAAACCAGGATTTTCATTATCAAAACCACGACTACTGGAGAACTTCACCTCAGTCAAGAAAAATGGGACTGTCGCGACACCAAGGATCTTCTCACTAACCTTGGACTGCTAAGGTACTTCTCCTGTCGAGTATCGAGGGTTTGCTGTCAACTACGAGGCGCGACTCTGATGTTGGTCTACCGCCAAATACTAGGTTCTCCCCTTAATAGAATGAATAGGTACTCCTCCTATCGAGTAACGCGAGTCTACTTTAAACTATCAGGAGCTACTCCACCATGGTTCATCCTCCAACTATAATGTGCACCCCACTGGGCTAGTCTAATCAGTCAAGCAGTCATTTGGTCTGTCAGCTACTAGGTCTCCGCACTCTGTCTGCTCGTTACTAGAATGATCCACTTATTGAGCTAATGGGAAGAACTCCAAATGTCCCTAAGTGCCATGAAGCTGTATCTCAAAGGTCAGCCACATCACAATGGCATCAACACAATAAAGGACGCATCAATAGGATGCTCGGTCTGTGAGTTATTATCCTTTTAGTCCCGGAGGCCCGGTTGGTTTCGTGTATTAACCGTCCTGACCATATCTCAACTATACCCCAATCTCTCATGGGGTATTCTCAAAGGTAAGGATTCCTTCCAAGAATATCGGCATTGTTGATGGTTCGTCAAAAGGATGCTCGTAGACCATGATATTGGTGAAAAGGTGTAATCTGGCTATAGTAGGTTTGAGTCTAGTTCGACCCCGACGGACAGACCCGGACCGACCCGGTCCATGGGTCCATCCCTGTCGTAGGAAATGGGGAGGATCAAAGGGGAGACCTGGCTCAAAGGAATCCCGGCCTGAGGGGGGGGCCTGAGGGCGGCCCTAGTGAGGGAAGCCCGACCGAGGCAGCCAGACTCGTGGTCGCCCGGCCCGTGACGAACCGGCATGAGGCGGCCTGGAGGGCCGGCCAATGTGGCTGGGAGGCGGACTGCCAACAGTATCCAGTGGTGCCCGCAGAGGGGGGGGGGGGTGTGTCAGCGCCACCCCCTTCCCCATGTAATGGTCAATGAATGGCGTCAGCCTGGTATCCGCAAAACCCGAGGGGTCCCGCCTTTGGAGCACCTGCCGAAGGCCCGCTCAGCTGGCCGCCCTTCTCTATACACCATAGCCCTTTTCCATGGGTTTTCCCCGATGTCGCGTGACTGTGTTGTGCCCTCATCATCCGCTACAACCTGCAGGGCCGTGGAACCCTTCCTCCGGCGTTGTGCGACGGCACCACGTGCTTTCGGAACCGTTGTGGCCCACCTCTCCATGGCCCAGTTCATTTCAAGGTGTAACGGTTCCGCTCCCCTTTGGAGACTCAGTGACCTTTCCGCTGCCAGTTCCTCTCACCACTCGCCCATCGCTGGCCACCGATGCTCCACTACGATCCTCTCTTCCAGTGGATTCATTGCGCCACCACCATCGTCAACCAATAAACAACCAATGGAGGGACGTTAGACCGTGTTTGTTCGGACAGCACCATCCGTGTTGGGTGATAACAATTGGCCAGTATTGATCCACATTAAATTACAAGGAACAAATATTTAATTCAAACAAAAGAAACATCTACCTTGAGTTCAGTGATGTTGATAGAGTCACGTGGAAGCGGCGTCGTTACTTCAATGTTAGAAGAGAAAGTGGGTACTTGTCGTTTGCAGATGAGCATTCGAAGGTGATGAAGTCGAAGATGACGTCAACGTTCTTCGTGGGTGTAACTTCTCTTTCTTACCCTTGTTGAAGAAGGAAGAAGATGGTGGCGGAAGAGACGTTCTTCAGGTTTTTCAGGTTCTTCATAGAGGCAATAATGTTCTCCCAAAGGTTCTCCAAAGCTCCACCAAAAGTTTATGCCAACCCAAAAATAATAGACACACTATTATCTTAATGGTTGGCTATAATTCAAAAGAATTAAAAAAAAGAGCTAATTAGATAATATCAAGGGATTAATTATTTAATTGTGAGAGATTTGGTACATTAATGTAATGGGGGAAGGTGGAGAGTTAAAACAACATAAATGGGGGGTTCCAAGGGTTCCAAGACCGTGTGGGCCCCACATAATAATATCCTTCTAGGGGAGGTTATGTTTTTGTGGGCCCCACCGCTATCCTCCCCTTGGAGGTTTAAACGACCAAGAAATAAAAAATAGGCTATCTTTTATTTTTATTTAACTTAATTAAAAACCCCCATAATCTAACATCCACTCTCGTTAGAAAGCAATTGCGGTGAAGCTCTCCTTAATTGAATATTGGCGCCATGAGTTCAACAATGCCCTCAGATTTCAATTCTAAGAACCGGTTAAAAAGTTATAAAATCCCCCTCGTATTCTTACTGAACGTACCCGAACAAAACATCAGAAAGTGATTTCGGGCACACCGGGCCTCAGAATCAAGCATCGTCAAGAAACTGAGGACTCCTAAAAATTCCATGTGTTAATAAAAAAAATTCCACAAAAAATCCAGGTCATTACATTAGATAATAAAAATAACATCTTAGTAATTTAATGATACCAAGTACATTATATTAATGTAGTTATAATATGTTTCAAGGAAGTTGATGAATAAAAAACATCAATGAACTCATACAATAACCTTACATATTACTTAAATATAAACGTTAGGGTTATTGAATAATCCTTATAGGATTATTATTTTGGAAATAATAAAAATGATAGGTTTTTGGAAGGTGATTTATGGAGTTATTAAAATATTTTTTTATTGAGATACATTTTTAGAAATGTGTCAAGAAGTGGGGGTAATGGTATATTTTATATTTCATTGGACCACCCCACATAGAAATAATATTTATTTTAAAATAATATTAATATAATATTGATATAAAATTTAAAAAATATAAAACATTCAATGATGAGAACATTTTTGTGATATCAAAAAAATAATATTACATAAAATATTTCATAACATTTTCTTACATTTTTAACCATTTTACATCACATAATTCTCTATTGAGGTTACTATGTTCTTACCATGGTAACCAATATTTATAAAAAATATTAAATTGAACAAATTATGTAATTATAAAAATGTTATCAGGAATTTAGAATCAAATTTGTATTATTTAATTCCACTAAGTGGGAAAAAATAATTTTAAAACATGCTGCTGAAAAATAAATATAAAATTGTTTTTTTGAAAAATTACTATTTTATATAATTTCAATTTTAAAATATGTTCTTTAATCATATTTATTTATATTTATTTTTTTAGTATTAAATAATAGATACTTATATATATTTAAAAAATTCCCCATGAAAAATGGAGGGAATTATTACTTAACAAAAAAAATGAAAAAAAGTTTATTTCATTGAATAAATCATAATGTATGTTTCAAAATTCTTATAAGTGGTTTTATAAATTAAATATAATATTTATTAAATTTTATATATATATATATATATATGTTCTATAAAATGTATTTTATGAAACTAATAAGTCATTATTATATCATGATGATTTTATAAATATGATATTTTTTTGTAAAAAACGGTATTTCTCCCTATTCACATACAAATCCATAATTTTGTGAAATCATTTTCCCAATAGAACTTTGAAATAATGAATTAAGAAATTAATTAAATTTCATAAAATTTTACATTAAAATTATTTATTTTTTTAATTCAATATATTTTACATACTTTATGGAAAACAATTTACTTAGAATAATGATATTCATATTATTCAACTAAATTGTTAGAAAAAATTATTATATTTAATATGTATAAATTAAATAAACCATGATCATTTATAATATATTATAATTATTTCTTATCATCATATCCATGGTTTTTATAATATTAACCCTTAAATAAGTAGTTTCCATGCAATTTTATTAATTACTAACCATGTCTGAATATTTTTAGTTCATATCATTTTTGGATTCTAATATTTCTACTTAAATTATATTGGTTTTCCAAAAAAAATGGATAACTAGTGGAGAAAAATTATTTCCCAAAATATTATACTTGAGATCAATAATTTTATCTATGTTTACCCCATTAGAAGGAATTTCTTATAACTAAATTACTTCATGAAAAAAATGAGATGCATTAGGTATATATTTCATGAATAGGGAAACATAAAATATATCATGAAATCGAGATAAACAAATAAATAAAGATTATTAGTAAGAATTAGATACCAAATTCTCTATAAATTCATACATTATAATAAACCACATAATTAATTGTTTCCTCTATAAAAAATGTATCACTACTTTTAAGGAGATATATAAGAAAAACATGGAATCTTATATGAAAAAAATATTTCCTCCATTTATATGAAAAAATATTAATCACACAATGATTATTCATCAAATGGAGATGAAGAAAATTTTACCTTTTAAAATAGAAAAAAAACTAACATATTTGTAAAAAAATACTCTCTATGAATCCATAAACACATATTCCAATTCGAAAAATATTTCCATATATGGTCTCAAAGGGTTCATTTTGAAAATTGGAATGAAATATTTTAATTAAATAAAATTAAAATATATAATGATTTTTTTCCAAACACCCTAAATAATATAATTGGAAATATTAAATAGTATCTTCTAATGTATGAATTTATTATTATGAATTTTTATTTGATTGAGAGTCTAAATTTGTAAGGAAACTTAACACAGTAAAAAATTTCATTTGATGTCCTTTATTAAACATTAACATAATATATGGTCACAATTAGATGAAATATAGAGTGGAAAACTATTTAACCTTACTGTGTCATTAATATATAATGTAATTGGTTGAAATAATGAAAATATTTCTCAATGAATATAAAATTGAATCATTTTTAAAAAATGATCAATTGTAACCCATTTATAATTATTACAATGCTATTTATTTGGTATTTTGTTCAAAAAAAATCAATTTTCACACATTTCATTTTCATTTTAGGGTTTGGGAAAGGCTAAATCAGACTTTTAGTAGGTATTAATCATTAACCAATTAAGAACTAATACATTTCATTGAAAATTAAAAAAACCGTAATTAATAATAAATATATTATTAAAGGTCACTTTATATGTTGTTGAAACTATAATTAAATGAATATGTATAGTTGTGATCTTTATATGACTGTTATTTTTTAAACTCTAATTCACTTGGTAGACAAATCCTCGATCAAAATCATATGAAAATTCTTTAATAAATATTATACTAGGGTAACATTCTTCTCTTAACCAATTATAATCATTATTATAAACCTAATTCTAATTTATGAGTCACAATAATTATTTATGAATAAAAATATTGTATATATAACTATTCAAAATTAATATTTGGTTTTTCATGAACATTTTCTAGTCCAATATTCATTAATTACTAAACAGTTAGATCATGCTCTAAATAAATCATGGATAATGATATATTTTTCATTTTACATAAGGTATATGATATCTATATTTATTTTATTGGTTGATTAGGAAACATATATTCATAATATTTTATTATTCTGAACAATGTTCATTACATCATGATAAACACTTTTTGAGTGACTATATACTTGAAAATTGTATGATCTTTATATATTTAAAATTTCAACCAATTTAAATGATACATGAAATTATTTAAATAAAATAATACAACATCTAACATAAAATAATTTATAGGATTATTATCCTCATGGTATTCCGATTGGCATGATGTATATGAGATTAAAATATAATTCTATATCAATACACAACATAGTACCTTCAATAATGAATCATAGAAATCAAGACTCCATGTATCTTTATCGAAAGACTCATATTTGAGAATCACATAATCAAATTTTTAATTCCTATAAATATAAATTACACTAAAATGTATTAATGAATTGATTTCTCTTATTATTTATCTTGGTTATTTGATTTGTTAATAGAGTCTATATTTTAATTAACCATTAATAATAACTGACTAATATAAAAATCATCATATTTTATAGACATTATTAAAAAGTCTCCATTAATTATTCATGTTTTACTGATTACTATAAATTGTTCTTTCATTGTTTGATACAACATACTAATGAAATCAAATATCATATAGTAATAATTTGGATTTCGAAAATTTTAAATATAAAATATTGACTTCTATGGTCTATAAAACAATTTTTGGATGTTTGTCATGGTCCCCATAAGAATAAATATATTTCCGAATATCCTTCATTATCATAATAAAAAATGAATCCATGAACACAGAAATGATATTTTTCATATGATATATAAATATAGTCAGTTTATTCATTAAACTAAATAGAATAAAAACATAATAGTGCATATACATAGTTTAAAACAATATCTTTAAAATTCCTCACATTTTACCTTTATATAATGATATTAAATACATATATTTTTTTATAAAATAATTACCTATTTTTAGATGATCAAATGATTCTGAAATATGTGAAAAATAATACATTTAATTAATAATAATGTTATCAAAAATCCTAAAATAACCATCTTTATAATTAGTAGACAAAATATGATTACCCCGTAGTGATGTGTAATGATGAATTAAACTATGTTCAAAAAACACTTATAACTAGTTTCTAAACTCTAATCCCACCACATGATCGATTATATAGTGGTGTTTTTAGATTAATGTATGATCATGCAATAATTAAAAATGAATTTCAGCATAATTCTATGAAATATTATTTTTTATGTCAATATGTTTATATCATAAAATATATTTAAAAATAACAAAAAATCAAATTGGAATGGTTTTAATTTTGTTAATATTATGAGAAAATCAAATTTCACAACCATAGTTAGTACATTTCATTGAATGATGAAATGGAATCATAGTTATGAACTCATTCAAATATATGAATTTAAATTATTTTATAAAATTTAATATACAATCCTTTTACCTATAGTCAATATAATCTTGTTATACTAATAACTAATCCATGAACAAATTAACCTAAAAATCTACCATGGTTGATACAATAATTATTTTAAGAATAACCATTAAATATTGAGTAGTAAAAATAATCCTATTAATATTTATTTTCTAAATTTCTCCTCCAAATGAATTTAGAAAAACAAATTACTCCCTTTCATGATGTTGTATTAAAATTTTATTATTAAATTACCCAGAATTAAAATACTTCATTAATCCTAAATCGAATATTACATTGTAATACATTGAGTAATAAATAAATGTACCTATTTTTTTTTGTGGGATAAGTTTTTTCTATGTAGGATCAATTTATTAATTTTTCACAGTCATATTATTATAGTCTTAATAAAACCTATCCTATATAAATTTATTTAGAAAAAACAATTGATATTATTAATATAATTAAACACATTATATCAAAAAAAACATTCATTGGTCTCTACATAACCATTTTAAAATTTTTGTAGTTATATTGCAATTTCCTAATCATATGAAAAAGTTGACGCTTCACAAATCTTATAATAAAATGCATATATTGTGTCCAAACACTCCTATCACAAGAGGGTTAAAAAAATTTCATACCACTAATATTTTTTCAATAGTTTTTAAAAAAATAATTAGACATTTATAAAATCATTTCCATAAGTTTCAAAAATTAGGTAATCATTAAATCAAAAATCTTATCAAATTGTATAATATCTAAAATACATCCAAACTAACTAGTAACCAAATCTCATTGTAAACATGGATTAAATTTGATGTAAAATCCATAAATATTTTAATCATGTTCAATAATAATATTTAGCCATACATGTCCAATATATTAAAAATTTCTTTACATTAGGAAACAAAAATATCCTCCCATTGCATTAAATCCCTGAATTTTATTTCTATTATATGACTATAATTATTTAAAAAATATTTCTTCTGGAAAATATAAAATAATTTTATCCATTTCATAAGAAAATTATCTACTATTTCCATGGTGTTCTTAATAAGATTCCATGACATTTCAGTTTCACCTAAAATGTTTGATTAGAAAAAGTTACCTTTTGATGATTTAAACACCCCAATTCTTTAAATATCTTCCCTATATCATTAAACTATTATTTACCATTCAACGTATCTTACATTTTTCCAAAGGATCGTGGGGAATGATTTGTGCAATGCCCCATTATCAACATGTTTATTTTGGAAAAGATTGAATCTACCATGAATTGGAACATTATTAATAGCTCATTTCTAATAAATTAATATATCGATAAATTTTTCAATTTCAACTCCATCCATTCATGGATTATATTTTTACGGTACATTATCTTCTTTATTCCTTCTAAAATTATTCACCCACTTTCTTGTTAGGAAACTATTATAAACAAAAATTTATTATATGTGAAATAATGAAATCCCTAAAATACATATTACAATAATATAACCATATATTATTGTTTCTGGACAATATTTTGTTTATAATAAATATCACTAAATTTATCATAACACCTTATTAGATAACATCTATAAAAACCTATATATATCTAACCCACAATTAAATAATTTTTAACAATTTATTTAATTTATTTTATGTAGAATATATTTTTAGAATTATATTTATATATAATTATGGAAAAAATTACATAATAATATAGAAAAATCCACACATAGTTCATATTTTATTACAATTACTTATAATGTTTACCTTAATATTACATTTTTTATGCACTTGGTTCATTGATGGAAAATCATATGTACTAAACGACGGACCATTCTATAGTTACTATACATACATGGTACATTTTAAAAACGTTATAAAATGTGTTATGAGATTAAAATTCATAGTATGGGATAATAAATTAAAAAAAACTGTTAGTTAATTAAAAAATAAAAACTTGTAATAATTTTTTCATTTATAAATAAGAATCTGTTACCGAAAAAAATCATTTAATAACTTTCGATTTTAATTTCAATGACATAAAAAATTCAACAAAATATTCTGAAGAAATCATAGTTGAAAAATAATAATTGTCAAAATTACTTGAAAAAATATGATAACTCACAAAATAATTTCACCTAAAAACAAACATTCAGCCTTTTCATGATCTTAGACATTTTAATAATAATAATATCATCTATTTACCATAATAAATAATAATAATTCTATAAAAACTAATCATTTATATAATTTTTTTTTAAAAATATTAATACATTAAATTCATATTCCCTAGAGAATAAGATTTAAAATTATAATACCCTAACTATTTAAATTTAATATATATTATCCCAAGAATAAATAATTAACTTATGCATTGTACTGTTATATTGATCCCAACCATCATTATTAATGATTTACAAGCACTATGAAATGAAAATATCATAAATATAATGAAATTCTTATTAAAACTGTGGAATATACTCTTAACCCAATATGAATTATAATATTCATTTTTATATAAAAAATTTGTTGACAACCCATTACATTTAAAAAATATTTAAAAAAGTTACCCAGTGATTTTTAATTGGATATTATTTTAATAATCATGAACATTTTTAAATGAATCACAATACGAAAGAATGGTCACAACATTAGGAAAATGTTATCCAGCTGTAATAATTAAAAATCAATTGTTTCCAAAGTTCATGTTAACATTTATAATTTTCCAATATTGAAGAAGAATAATATATTCCTTTTAAAATATTTATAAAGAATATATATAGAAGTAAAAAATGACTATAAATAATACATATAATTTTAATATGATCAAAATTCGAAACCAATAATGGACATGGATGTGGAGGAATATGAGATACTATAAAAAAATTTAAACTTAAAGAACATATATAAAAAATCATTTACCACAAGTCTAAATATGATATACTAAAAAAACATTAAAACATTAAAACATAAATAACATATATAAAAAGAGTTTCTGCATACATCATAATTGTAATATTAATAATGAAATAAAAAATAATTTATTCATTATATATTATCTCATAACAATAAATTAATTGATATCATTAAAATGAAATATAAGGTTTTATGGATGAATTAGTCTATACATACACACATGCGGTATTTCTATTTTCCTAATGATGAAAAAACTATAGAAATTTTTTTTATATTTTATAAAGCACAATTCTTCCCTAAATACAATATATATATATATATATATTAAATCAATATATATATATATAACTATGTGATGAATTGATGAAAAAATAAATATTTTACTTCAAGTAGGCGGTAGTCCCCATGAATTCACGAGAGTTATATTCATTTTTCATTAGATGTAAGGGCTGTAAAAAAATATTTTTTACATCAACATAAATAAATTAAAATATATTAATGATTTAAAATTTAATTATATTATTATGTTTTATAATATACTAGATGGAGGTGGATGAAGAATGAAATTTGAAATAAAACAACTCATAACATTAGTTGTTCCTTGAGTATCCCCCACTAGATTACAAAGAACAAAATATAATTTGAAAATTTTGATAAGAAAAAAACATATAGTTCTTGATAAAGGGATATGGAGAAAGATTTTGGTTGGTCGTCTTCGAGCTGAGGTTCCCAAAATATTCATTAAAATAAATGGGTTGAGGGGATCCATTTTTAAGTGAGAGGATTATATCTTTTTCAAATATTCAATGTTTTAAAATAATATTAATGTATTGATAAAAAAATTATCCTAAATTGTATTAATTTATGTAATGAGAGAATGTTGAAAAGAAACTCTTCCAAAAAGATTATATATATGATTTTGGGAACTTATGTCCTTGTTTTAACCTTTTACCTCACTCTACCATCTTCCTAGAAAAGTATCTATTTATCATTGAACCTTTTATATGTACCAAAAAGATATTTGATTCAATAAAATCAAATATCTTACAAGTATAATTTAAGGAATCCTTTTTCTAGTACTCAATTAAAATATTTAGTAATAACTTATTTCAATAATATTCATAGTTATGGAATGAAAAAACATATTTTATAAAAATTATTTTCAATGCATAAAAACAACTTCACCCAAAAATTATTTAAATTATTTATTCTAAAAACATTATTAGGTAATGATTAGAAATTGAGATACACTTTTAATTTAAAATAATCCAAAACCTAAAAGTTCATTGTCATTACTTTATTAATGAAAAGGATACAAATTAGTTCTTTTATTAGAGTAAAACAATAATTTGTAATCCAAATGAAAACATAGGTTTCTAGATTAAAAATTTTGTTTTTAAACCCTTTATTTATTTATTATAAATATAGTGTCTAATAAATTAGTTTTACAAAATATTTAAGTCACTATTATATACTTATGTTTCTGTAAAAGTTATAGTATTTGTAAAAATAGATTTTTTACTTCTAACCTTAATATTTACTATTTCATGATAAAATCAGAAAAAGAAAATTTTCAATTAAGGAATTACATAATTAATTACAATAAATTAAATTTATAATTTATAATTTTATTATATTGACCCATAAAATTAAATTAAAATAATTTATTTACAATAATACTATTTTTCAGCTAAAAATCATATAAAATTGTTTAATTGAATATGAATACCTATAGTAGAATTAATATAATTAAAATGCCCCAAAATTGGCTTATTTTAATGTTATGTATGTTTTTTTTCATGGAAAACATCCTCTACCAACAATTTTAAGCATTATTCATTTTGGTGGTTGTATTTGTATCCTAGTTGGTATATTAATTTTTGTTTTTTTTCAAAGGATAAGACATTATTTAGTAACATTCCTTATGAAAAATGATTTATTTATATGAATTTGGTGGGAATCATTTTTGAGATTAGTATATTCTCTTGATTTTTATAGATATCATTGTCTCACATTAAATTAAATATTTTATATACGGAACAATACTCATATTCATATAAAATTAACAAAGTGGAATACAAATGATTCAGAGAATGTGGGAGGATGTGGGAATGATAATTTTCAGTTGTATCATTTCATTATAAATAAAATTACACTGTTTTTACACTATGTTGATGGAATAATTAATGGATAAGTTTGAAATAATCTGCAAGGGACAAAATGAAATAAGTCATCAATGGACAATGTGGAAGGAATCCTCAATGATGAAATTGGATGTAATCAAGAATTTGATTATATTGTTGATTTTTATAATAGTTTTGTGTTGATAAAAAGGATTATTGAAATGAGATCTCAATGTGAAATAGTCTTGGGTGTAGATGAATTTTTGAAATATTCTTACTGAAATATAGTTTTATTAGAATGTAAATACTTTTTACTATGTCTTGACTGAATAAGGGTTGTTACAATTTTAATATACTGTTATTTCATCAATTTCTCAATTTTATATACAACTTCTGTATGAAATTATCAATATATATTCATGATTATAATTTATATTTAGGTATTTTAACAGAATATTTGGACAACAACAAAGATCATTTTTCTTCTTGATAAGATTGATCTTTAAATTTAAAGAAAAATTATAAAATTTGTAATGATGAATTTTTGTTTGTATTAAGGATCTATAAAGTTAATATTTAAATAGAAACGTTATTTGTAAGGTTTAATGGTCATAAGTACAATATCTTCATAGTGATAAACCATTCACTATAAGATTTATGAATTGGATAACCATCATTTGAATCATTGCAATGGTAATTGTGTTCCCATAAGGATGATAACCTATCAATGTGATGAAATTTTTTTATTTTATCATATTTTAATGTATTTTATGTTCATTATATAATGTATAATATATACTTATAGATGATTCTTCATTCTACCAAAGAAGTATTCATGATTGGAAATTTCATTAGGCTATAAGAATTCTATTTAATTTAATTATACATATTTTAAGATGGATAAATCATTCCAAAATGAATATTTAAATTTTTGTTGAAAAGAATAAATTTGATCTTCAACATAATGAAAGGATTAATATTATATTTCATTGGATTTTAAATAAGTTATCTACAATGATAACATGGAAGAGAAATCACAATTTATGAGTCGAGGCAACATTATGAGTTTATAAGACCTTGCTAGAATGTTTTTGCAGGGTTATATATAATTGTTAAATACGTTATGAAATATATTATCATTTATGAAAAAATATGAAATAGAAGTAAATATCATTGAAATATATTAAATATATGGGAAAAATATCATTATTTATAGAAAATAATGACAGATAATCATCATTAAAATATATAGATCATTATATGAAGGTGAATAAGATCTTGTTCATAGTATTATTCCATTACATTAATGATTTTAAATTAAATAAAATGATTAATAGGAATATAAAAATAAAAATAACCATACAATATGGTGATTTTTTAAATAATACATATATATTTTAGGAATCCTATATGTAGTAAAATATTATATTATTACTTTTACAAGAAGTATAGATGAAGCAGTCAGGAGGAGGAATTGATCGTATGAACAAATATGATCCTTTCTCAAACCATTGTAATATATCTAATAGATAATATTAATTAATATTTTGTCAAAAAATATCATAATATTATTATTAGAATAACCCTTTTTAGTGAGGAAATAAATATATAGGTTTTTTCACATTAATCTTTATTTTAATTAATTAATGTGTTGATGTTTTAAATATTCATACTTATCTTTCACACTAGATGGAATGATCCAAAAAGGAAAAAATATATTGACACATTAATTCAACCCTCCCCTATTAATGTGTCTTAGAATGATGATAAAAAATGATACATTACATTATCAATGATGTAAATGACGCTGAAAGTGGCTGAGTGTTATTATATGATAAAGAGATTAACTGATGGAAATATGAATTTGAAGAGATGGCAAATAACTAGATCATTTATAGAGAAGGAAATAGTTATATAGAGAAGTATGAATAACCATGATCATTAGTGGTTGATATTCTAGAAGGAGTGATCATTCAGATATTTTTTGATCATATATGATTTGGGAGGTAGATCTATTTCAAAAGGATTAGATGAAACTGGGAGTAATATGCAGTCATTCATGGTTTGTTCAAGTTATTTTACCGTGGGAAGTGTTATTCCATTGTCTTTTTGTAGGAATCTTGGATAAGAGTGTTACATTAATTTATGACTATGGTATCTGAAATTTCCTTAGTGTAATCATATGGTTTTATATTAGAGAAACATTGATTATTGAATTTAGAAAATCAATATAATGATTGGGTTATCAAATTAATTTCCAAACGTGTCGATAAATTTTTGTGCCCATTTCTTTTATTATCATGATTCATTTTAGTGAGGTATATTAACAAATAATTATATGTTGATAAATTATAATTGTTTGAGTTTGACAAAAATGATGAATTTCTAAAATCACACCACTGATTCAGTATACCTCATCTCAGTGTTACCAAATAAACATGATATCTATAAGAGTTATTAAAGATTATATAAGTTCTATATAAAATATCTAAAATGTTCCAAATAAATCTGAATTTAAATTCTATATACATTATGGGATTCCTTAATTTTTTTTAATAAACTTCAATATATGGAAGAATTGTATATTCCCCTACCCTATATGACATATCCTATTAGTAAGAGATGCATCAATTGTGGTATTTTTACAAGTAGTTAAATGTACTCCATTGAATTTTTAATATTAGAGAAAATTAAAATTTATATCAAATGAAAGTTATTAAATTGTAACTTCCTTTATAAATTATATTCAAAAAAATTATAAGGCTCCAGTATACAATTGTTTTTTGTGTTATATTTTATAGAATGTATATGGGAACTATTAATGTCAATGTGTCTAAATTGGTAATTTTAGAAGATTTTTTGAGGACATAAAATTAACATATGTTGAAAAATTAATGTAGAAATTTATATATTGAACTAGATATTAATAAATATTACGGTATGTGAGAAATATTATATGATTTCACTATTTTGAAAAATCTAATAAGAAATTTTTCAAGTTGTTTGGGCCCTAATATATAATCCAAAAAATGATTATGTAGTTTGATAAAATAAATTATATACTCATATATTAAAAAATGATATTTGTTCATGTTTTTTAAATTATGATTAATGATAAAATAGAATTTTATTTCACAAGATGTCTTAAAATCATGGATGATTTAGAAGTAGAGTTATGTTATTCTAATGATGAGGAGAAAAAAGAAGGATTTTATAGAATATATTCTTTTATATCAAATTTGATAATAAATTTAATGAATAATGGAAATAAAATTAAACAACCAATATGATTCCTTACACAGATGACCATCTCAATTATTTTTTAAATGAAATATTTTATTACAATACATTTCAATGATATTTTATGGTTGAAAATTTTAATTAATTATGTAAAATATTTAACTAAAATAATTGTTTTAAACTAATTGATATTTTAAAATTACATAACAAACCACTTATTTGATGAAAATTTTTCAACATCAGTTAATAATAGACATAACATCATATACTTCTATTAATATTTTATTTTTTCTTTTCGTTACAATTGGGGAAATTGAAACATATCAAATTTGTGAGTTTAAAATCTATGTAAGTGTAAAAATAATTGTATACTGTAATGGATCCTATGTGAGTGTAAATGTAAAGACCCGGAAATTTCAGGGAATTTTTTTCTTAATTTCCTTGGAATTTTATGAGTATGCAGTTTCGGACGACACCTGATTCCGAGGCCCATTGTGCCCATAATAATTTTCAAAGTTTAGCTCGAGTACGTTCAGTGAACGAACGAGCTGGGTTTTCTATATTTTGAATCGGTGCTCGGAAATGAAATCTGAGGGCACCGATTAACTCGCAACGCCGGTAATTGCTTAAGGAGACCTTTACCACAGTTGTGTTTGCTCTAGAGGAGAAGTAAAAATTTGTGAATTATATATGAAGTGAATAAAATTTTGGAACAATTTTATTTTTGAATCTATGTGGTTATATCCTACATGGGGGAGTTGGGGTGGGACCCACAAGCACCTAACTAACCATGTGAGGATATTAGTGGGGTGAGTCCCACACGAGCCCCAACCATTCACATTCCCTTAAATCCTTTAAACTCTCATTGTTTTTAATTATTAACTCTCTTTAAATCCCCCTTTAATTGATTATGTCTTCCTATCCCCTCTCTCCCTCATTAAATAATTCCATCACACCTTAATTAATAAATTTAACCTATTCAATTAATTAATTAAGTGTTTTAAATTTTTAATTTTGAAATGCATGAGAAGTTAAATTAAAAAAATGGGTGGCCTTATTTTAATTTTTTTTGGATTTTTGTGTGTGGGGGGGGGGGATTTGGGAGTGTATTTGAGTTTTTGAAAAAGGTGGTTCCTCCGTTGTTGAAGAACACCAAACCACCGGCGAAGAATGACGACGCACCCTCTATCCTCCCCTTCACAACAAAAGAGGAGGCGTCAATTATTCTTCTGGTGCACTCCAACGAATGATTCTCAAGCCGAGATCGAAGGCACTTAAGGAAGTTAAGAACGCCAAGGACTGTTTTCACCTTCATCTATTACCTTGATACGACTTCAACGAGCCAACGTTCGCCCTGTCGCGACACCGTCATCCATGATGCTCGGCTACCGCGGACCTTTCTCGAGGTATGCGATTTTTTTATTTCTCTTTTCAGTGGATTTATCTCATAAGCATGAGAATTTATTTAAATGATGTTGGTATAATTTATTCTTGAATAAATTATACCATTTTCATTTTTAAAATCTTTTGTTTAATTATTGATATTCGGTAATGCCTAACACAGAGGGTGCGGGCCGAACAAACGCGGCCCGATGAGCCTATGTTGGTTGTTTGTTAATGTGTGGATTGACGACGATGAAGAAACGGGACCGAAACGTTGTTTGGAAGTTGTCATAGTGAACGCAAGGTCCCAGGAGATCCATAGGTGCAAGAGGCCGGCGAATCCGACCACTAGAGGGCGTCTGGTGGTCCGCGGAAGTCTCTGTCAGTGCGCCTCACCGGTCTGGCAACGCCGGTGTCCAGCGGCGGCGGAATGACACCGTAGAAATAGCCGCGGCGGCGGGGCGTCAGATCCCACGGCCGAGCGGGATCCGGGAGGCAGTTTGGTGCGAGCGAGTGCCGCCAGATTCAATCTGCGGGGGCCACACCCCCCGCACGGCGCAATGCGCCCGGCCGATGGCCGAGCCGGCTCTCCCGGCCGGGTCGGAGTGGGCCACGCAGGCCGGGCCCTGCCAGACGGGCCGGGGCGCGCTAGTAGGATCGGGCCGTGCCCAGCCGGGCCGAACTCGGACCCGTTTCGGGTTGACCCGGGTCGGGCCGACCCAGGGGGTGTTGGGCTGGTTCGGACAGGGCTCATACCCCCTATTTTCAGACCAATTTCAGTTAGATGGACATATCCTGAGTTGTGGACCTTCGATCGATGAAACTCCAGTTCTGTAGGATTCCTCCGATCGAGGCGGTAGTTTCAGTATATTACACTCTAGGTTTTGGCAATGTTTGGGTACGACCAGGTTGGTTCAAACCCGAAACCAACTGGGCCCTCGGAGCGGAAACATTTATAACTAGATCTTCGTACGTCCAATTGATATGCCGTCAACTTTGTTGGATTCCTCATGGTGAGAATGTTCTTTTGGTATACTTAACCTAATATTTGGACACATTTGGAGTTTGTCCAGGTTGGATTGTAACCGAAATCCAACCAGGATACTGGAATGGAAATACTAATAACTCTTAGGCCGGACATCCGTTTGACGAACCGTCAGCGGAATTGGTAATCACGTTGAGAAACGCTTACTTTGAGTATACCCCATGGGAGTTCGGGGTACAATTGAGATACGACTGGGTTGGTTCGTACAAGAAACCAACAGGGCCCCCGGGACTAAAAGGCTAATAACTCACAGACCATGCATCTGATAGATGCGTCTTCCATTACGTTGACACCCCTTCGACAAGACGGTTCTTTTGAAATACTCTAAGTGAGTTTTGGAAGACTATGGATATCAGCCGAGTTAGAAATGATTGTATTTATAATAGGGCCCCTGGAACCGAAAAGTCTTTATCTCTCAGACTGAGCGTCTGATTGACATGCCGTCTGACGCTTTGAGTTCCTATTGACAAGGCGGAACTTTGGGATAAATACACTCTAGACTTTGTGATAGATGATGTATCGAACCTCTTGGCCCGTGGAGCGAACCCTCCCGGAATCGAGTGTGCTGTGTGCATGAACCCTAGAGTTGACTGCGACTGTGACGACTACCGTGCTGAGATCCTCCATGGGTTCTAAGACGAAGATGGTTGTACTTGGATCCTACATGGGTTCAGAAGTGAGGATGAATTTACATGGATCCTTCATGGGTTCAGCAGCAAGGACCACTGTACTTGGATCCTCCATGGGTTCGGTAGTAATGGAGACTATACTTGGATCCTACGTGGGTTCGACAGCGATGGTTACTGAACATGGATCCTACATGGGTTTGGCAGCAACAACATCTATGCTTTGATCCTGCGTGGGTTCGGCAGGGACAAATTCTATAATTGGATCCTATGTGGGTTTGGCAGCGATGACTTTTGTACTTGGATCCTACGTGGGTTCGGTAGAGGAGATGATTCAGAGGCAACAACTAATCATCTCCATCCCTCTTCGTGAGTAAGTATACCTGTGTGAGATGAGTCTTGATTTTTCCAATAATTATCATCCATTTGATTGACCTGCTTTTTTGTGTGGACTGGGTTGTGTTTCCTATGTGGACTGGGATGTGTTTCCAATGTGGACTGGGTTGTGTTTCCTAAGTGGACTGGGTTGTACTTGGACTCGAGAGTTAGAGCTGAATAATAATTGATGACTTAGGTATATATATGTGTATATACCTAAGTAGAGTCAGTTGATACATCTTGATTGTATCTTTCCATTTTGGGTTATCCTTCATGGATTCTGAGAGACCTTCGGGGGTCTCGGGGTCCCTACTTAGTAACGTTATACTCACCATTGTACGGGCTATGCCTACACCTCATTGTGTTGGATGCAGCCAACAGACAACACTGATGGAGGCCGAGTGTACTTGGAATGGACGACACCTGGAGGTTGACCTCACGATGAGGTGGTACCTAGAGGAGGTTGACAGACAAGGGATCTGAAGAGTCTATCTTTACCTACACTTTAGGTAGGATCTGTGGAGGACGATATAGGTGTTGCGCTATCTGTACCTACCCTTCAGGTAGGATCCATGGTGAATGATCTGGGAGATGCTTGTCACCTTCCAGCTGTTTTGTCTTTTATCTAGTACTTTCCAGTTTGGTTTGTATTCTGGACCATGTACTTTCTAGCACTTACTTTTGTACTCAGTTTACATAGTGTTTACTTCAGCATGCATAGTCTGTAGTGTTTGTTTACATATAGAAAGTGAAATCCTTCCCTTTTCATCGAGATTTACGCCTTTGGTTCTAGTCCCTAGCCCCTGGCCTATGAAGGTGGGCTTGGGGTAGTCACGAAATGGGCCCCGAGAACAGGTCGTGAAAAATTGGTATCAGAGGAGTCGGTTCTACCGCAGAACTCTGGACTTTGATAATTCATTTATATGATGAAATAGTGTTAAGAGTACTGAGTGTGGTCTTCAGTTCGGGGAGTCCAGTGATGGTGTGGCGGCCGACGTATCCATACACCAGGACCTCGAATACTGATTTCTGAAATAGTGTACGAAAACACTAATTATGAGCGTGTTTCCAAAAGTTTTAAAGTCATCTCAAACCTGGTCAGCTCACCAGGTATAAATCATTTGACCGTGTCACATCTGTTCAGGATGCCTCCATGCAGATAGTTAGTTGGAGTTCTGAGAGAGTACTTGATGACATCCCATCGAGCGACGAGGCTCTGGTGCAGAGCCCTTAACTATGTTGGCACTTTCGGGTTGTGTACCAGCAGCAGCACCACCCGTTGGGCACCAGATGCCACCAGTCGTACTAGCGAACGGTGCACGCCGACGGGGCGCATTGCACGAGTTCCAACAGTAGAGGCCTATGAGGTTATGGGGCGATACAGATTCCCATGCAGTAGAGGACTTGATGGAGGCAATTAGTAGAGTTTTTCGCCTAGTTGACACACCAGTAGAGTGGATGGTGGACTTAGCTACTATTGTATTCCAGTGAGTGACCATGAGGTCAGTCCGCATAGTAATGAGGATTCAGTACATGGACTGATGCCTGAGATAGTACCTTCAAGTATTGTTCCAAGTATATCACTACCTGTTGGTCAGTAGACATTACTGAAGGTACTGTTAGAGGACACTTGTAGGCTTAGTTTATTACATGTGTTTCAGTAACATATATCCCTCATGTTCCAAGGTGATCCTGACTCATAAGTGGCTGAGGAATGGATTTAGGAGGAGGTTGAGAGTTTTCTAGAGCTTATATAGCTTTGTCAGGATGACATATTAGTAGCTAAGTATTCATCGAGGAATACTGATCATTCCCGGTACTCGATGAATACGATTCAATCAGTGATATAGAGCTCGGACCTCTGGGCGTGTTGTGTTTACGGATATCTGAGCCAAAACCTTATCCTATATGCATTCCTACTTATGTTAGGATTCTATAGAGAACATTTGTGATTGAATGTTCCTTGGATGATCAGTTATAGCAAGTAAATGTTGGCAGTGGGAAGATGTGAAGGACCCCGGTACACCCTGAGAGGGGAGGGGTGAATTAGGGTGACCACTTTTTCTTTTAATGTGTTGGATCTTGTTCCCATGTTGGTAGGAACTTGTTGAACCTGTATGATGATTATGATCAGAATGAAAACATTCAGATGCACAGAGAAGACATAGCCATTATTACTTGGTTCACCACTAAGGGCTACGTCCAAGGAGCATACGCCGACAGGTTGCCTGTCGTACCAAAATCCATTATGCTTCACTAGCTGCGGATACAAAAGTTTGGGTACAGAGACTCTTTCCCAGGAACACTGCCTTTACAATTGTTCAAGGATAGCTCACTGCGTCCCTCGGGTCACTCCCGTTGACTCCCCCTGGCTCACTGCCGTTGGTGAAGTCCCACTCAATTTATAGACGTGAAGGTCTCTTCAATAGATTTGCATTGAAGTCTTTGCCTCTGCTCAGCATGAGACTCTGCTTGCATCGAAGTCCGAAATAGATGCACTAGAACGCACAGAACCACTGAACCGGATAACCAGAACGTGCAGAGAAACCTTACAAACAATTGCGCGCAACACCAACCCTTTGCGCGCAAAACCTTCCTATTGCGCGCAAAAATTACGTTTCGCGCGGAAAAATATTTCTCGCAAAAATCCCCTTTTTCGCGCAACTCCGAATATATCGCGCAATCCCCTTTACGCTATCCTTTTTCGCGCATCAGACCTCGGATCATCTCTAAGTATTCCACACCCACGAATGAAGGGGGTCACCTCATATTTATAGGCGACTGAGACCCCTGCGCGCAAAATCCCCTTCGGCACGGAAAACCTCTCATCTGGCGCGTAATATTTTGCGCAGTTATCGTTTTCCGTGCACCTCTCCAGATATTTCGCGCAAACCATGTCTTTGCCACTCTTCGACGGTGTGATTCCGAAACACTATTTGCGCGAAAAACCTTGATCCACTATTTCGCGCATCCCGCTGTTTTTCACGCCTAACATAAGAATTTCGTTCAAGCCTCTTATATTTCGCGCACCACTTCCTTGTTGTGCGTACCTCCTTTTGCAGACAATCCATGTCTTCATTTTCTGATTTTGAGGCCCAAAAATTTGGCAAACACTAGGAAACAACGCCACCTTCAATACTGTTGTCTTCTTGAACTGTATGATCACTTTGCTGGTACACACCCTGAACTTCCACTGAGGATTGACAACAAACACAAACCATACACCAAATCATGCTTTGAAGAACCTGGTTCCAACAATCTCCCCCTTTGGGTTTGTTGGCAATCAGAATAAATTCAATAGATCTTCAACCATGAGCAAATCCAAAACGCAAGAATCAACTCAGCCAAAACTCTAAGTCTACGTGAGCAATGCTTGGTGTAGAAAACAAGAGAGAAAGCTTGAATTGGGTCTTATTGTATTGAAATTCTCCATGACGCCCGATGTTATCCTTATTAAACTTCTCATCACAATCTTACACTTCTCATCACAGAAGAATTTCTTGCCTTGAATTTATTCCTTTCTCCCCCATTGACAATAAAACCAAAGACCGAAAAGTTTGTTCAACGTTCAGCTCAAGCCATACTCCCCCTGGATAGTATCTCCCCCATAAACCTGCATTACAACCATAAGCAGATAAAAACAGTTAAAACAAACGGGGAGAGGGGACTTCCAGAGCCTCCTTATGCAGTAGGAGGTGGTCGAACACCGAGGTTCAACCGATGCTTCTCGGACACAGCCGCGGACAATGGCTTGGTTAGGATATCAGCCACTTGCTCATTAGTTCCAACATGATCCATTTTAATCACGCCTTGTTCAACCTTTTCTTTGATAAAATGATACCGTATTTCAATATGTTTTGTACGAGAATGCTGAACCGGATTCTTCGTAAGATCAATTGCACTTTTGTTATCATAATAAATCACCATTGGTTGTTGCACCGTATCACCAATATCTGTTAGCTGCTGCTTCATCCAAAGAAGTTGAGTGCATTCTTTTGTGGCGGATATATATTCAGCTTCAGCAGTACTAAGAGAAGTACTTTCTTGTTTCTTGCTCAACCAGCCAACACATTTCTTCCCAATATAGAAAGCTCCACCACTAGTGGACTTTCTATCCACGACATCACCAGCCCAGTCAGCATCAGAAAATGCCGATAATTCACTGTCACTGCCTGCAGCAAAAAATAACCCGAAGTTATGTGTACCTTGAATGTACCTCATGATTATTTTTACTGCTTCCATATGTTCCTCCTTTGGATTACTCTGAAAGCGGGCCGCAAGGCATGTTTCAAAGACAATATCTGGCCTTGTCGCTGTCAGCTATAGTAGGCTTCCAATGATCCTCATGTACATGGTGGGATCAACAGAGTTCCCATCCTCATGCTTTCCAAGTTTAGTTCCAACAGCAATTGGAGTTGACATTGGTTTGGAGTCTTGCATATTGAACTTCTTCAGCAACTCTCTTGCATATTTTTCCTGAGAAATGAAAGTGTATTCCTTCTTTTGAATCACTTGAAACCCTAAGAAATATGTGAGCTCCCCAATCATAGACATTTCAAATTCTGATTTCATGTGGTTGGCAAATTCATCCATTGATTTCTGTCTGCTGCCACCAAATATGATATCATCAACGTAGACAAGAACCATGAAGTGATCTTTTGGAGAATTCTTCACATAGAGATTGTGATCAACTCCTCCTCTTTTGAATTCCAACTTCTTGAGATATGAATCTAGCCGTGAGTACCACGCCCGTGGTGCCTTCTTCAAACCATATATAGCTTTCTTTAGTTTGCAGACCTTTGTTTCATCGGTACCCAAGACAAAGCCCACTGGTTGATCAATGTAGACTTCTTCTTCGAGTACACCATTCAAGAATGCTGTCTTGACATCCATTTGATATACTTTATATCCCCTTTGGAGTGCCATGGAAAGGAAAAGCCTGATTGACTCCAGTCTAGCCACTGGAGAAAAGGTTTCTTCAACATCAATGCCTTCAATCTGAGAGTATCCTTTACATACCAGTCGTGCCTTGTTTCTGATGACACTTCCATGCTCATCAAACTTATTTTTGAAGATCCATTTGGTACCAATCACATTGTGACCTTCGGGTCTCTGGACAAGATCCCATGTCTGATTCTTGTCAATTTGGTCTAATTCATCATTCATGGCTTTCACCCAAGATATATCTTGTGCAGCTTCTTCGAATGAAGATGGCTCTACAACTGATAGAAATGCAGATTGCATGGTATTCATCATCCTTCTGGTTTGAGTGGGTGCACTCCTATCCCCAATTATGTTGGATGGATCAATCTCAGCTCTTCGATTTCTCCTGCGAGGTTCAGTAGTATTCTCTTCAGCCATAGTTTCTTCTTCAGATTCTTCTTCTGAGTCAACATCATTATGTGATTGACGAGTGTTTTGAACAGCTTCCTCTATTTCTGCATTTGTAGTTTCTTCATGTTCACATTCTTCATGACTTTCTATCACATCATCATTTGACGTCCATGAAGCATTTGTGGTTTTCTCTTCAATTATCTTAATATCATTGCTTTCCACAATCCTTCCCAAATGATTGTTGAATCATTTGTAGGCTTTGCTGTTCATTGAGTAACCGAGGAAGATTCCTTCATCTGCGTTGTCACCATATTTCCCCTGATTTCCTTCATTGTTTCTGATGAAGCACTTACTTCCAAAGACACGAAAGTATTTTAGAGATGGCTTCCGTCCATGCCACAATTCATATGGTGTCTTCGTCTCACCCATATAAAGTCCTGTTCGATTCTGAATGTACACTGCAGCTTGAACAGCCTCTTTCCAGTAATGTCGTGGAATACGACTCTCAATCAGCATAGTTCGTGCCATGTTGTTCACCTGTCGATTCCTTCGTTCAACAACTCCATTTTGTTGTGGAGTTCTCACAGCAGCTACCTCAAGTTGTATCCCATGCTTCTCCAGATAATTTTCAAATTCAATGGACGTGTATTCTCCACCATTGTCAGATCGCAACACTTTGATTGTTCGTACAGTATCATTCTCGGCGATTCGCCGATATGTTTTCATGCAGTCAAGGACTTGTCTTTTCCTGTGAATGACCATCACACATGCCATTCTACTGCAATCATCAATGAAAAGGACAAAGTACCTTTCTCCATGTGTTCCTGCAACATTTATTGGACCACAAACATCTGTATGAATCAGATCAATAAGGTGAGATGCCCTTTTCTTCTTTGGCCGATATGAACTGCAGACCAGCTTTCCAAGAATACAAGCATCACACGATTTTTCACGCTCACGCTTCAGGTTGGGAATGTCCATGACAATTCTCAATTTTGATATTTTCTCCATTTCTTGTTGATTGATGTGTCCCAATCTTCGATTCCACAGATTGTTTTCTTCTTCAACAGTCATGTAACATACATTTTCTTTACTATCAACCTGATACAAGTTTCCTTCTATTCTGCATCCCTTCATGAGAGAATTGCCAGTTTTTCCCTTGATAGTGCATCCTTTCTGATTAAAAGTAAAAACAAGTCCTGAGTCACAGAGTTGATTCACACTGAGGAGATTATGACGTAGGCCATATACGTAAAGGACTTCAGTCTTCTTTAGTTCTCCATTAGCTAATTTGGTACTTCCACTCCCTTTGATTTTCAGATCCCCATCATTACCAAATCTTACTGTACCATCAACATTATTTATGATATTTGTTAGTAGGCCGGCATTACCTGTCATATGAGATGAACAACCGCTATCTAGAATCCAGGTACTGTTGTTCTTTGTAGCTTTGAGGGCTACCTCTGCAAGGTTTGATTTCTCAATCTTCTTCCTTTCCTTCCATGATACATTAGATTGAGTATATAGTACTGATGGACTTTCAACTATCTCTTCCGCATACCCAGGTTCTTCATAGTCAAAGTCTTCTGTGAGAGGTGAGAACCTGTTTAAAAGAGCAAAACTGTCTTGTTGACGAGACTTGACTTGTCTTGAACATCGGTATGAGGTGTCTATGTCTCTTCTCTGCCTGCAATTAACGGCCTTATGACCAAAGTTAGAACAACAAAAACAATATCCATAGAAATTATTTCTTCTATGAGAATTAGGATATGAGATTGTCCTCCTTTGTTGAGCCTCTATATCTTCTCCATTCAGATAGCTTCTTGCCTCTTCACAATAAGACATGGTATGGCCCAGATAGCCACATAACTGACACTTCATGAGAGGAAATGTCTTCTCACTTGAATTTCTCCTTATACCTTCTTCCTTGGGAGAATAGTAAGACTGTTTGTCATTTTTGAATGTTTGAGGATAATTTTCAGGTCTCCTTTTAGTTTGGATTGAGGGTTCCTTTTTCAGCACTCTAGGTAACATTTCATCATGTTCAACTTTCATCTTGTCTTTATTTTGGATCTTTTCACTTCCAGCAGTTGATGACTCAGCCTCACAACCAATTCCACTCTTCCCATGCAAGCAGGTCTTTGATAACTCAAGACTTTTCCAACCCCCATCTGAACCACACTTGGCTCTTGCAAGTAATTCTACATCTGAGAATCTTCCGAACTGTATTTTCTTCCTCGATTCTTTTGGAACTGATTCTGTCTCCATTTTACTCCTTAGAGTAACTACTTCCTCTTCAAGACCCTCAACAGTCTTGGATTTTTCATCCAGTCTGGATGTGAGGTCATTGATGACATTTTCCTGCTCTTCAATTCTCAGCTTCAGATCCACTGCATCATCATTGCTTTCAATTATTTTAGACTATACCTTCACAAATTCTTCCAGTCGTTCAATTTCAGCTTCAAGTTGATCAACATATTTAGTTGATTCTTCTACAATTGATTTCCACTTATTGCAGCACTTACATTTAATCTTAAGATTACTAACTGCATCCTTAAGTTGCACCTCAGGATCTACACATGTTCTCAGTTGTTTTTCACCATCAGTATCTTCTGACTTTTCAACAGTGGCCATCATAGAAGCATGGTTCCCAGTTTTGAATTCTGGTTCTTCTTCATCACAGAATTCATTGTCATCTTCTTCCTCTTCACAGACAAAACTCTTCCTTTGCATTTTCTTACCAGATTTGAATTCTCCCTTTTTGAAGAACCTTCTTTGAGGCTTCTTGAAGTTTTCATCTTCACTGTCATCATCATTGATATTCTTCAAGCACTGAGAGGCAATATGCCCAACTTTTCCACAACGGAAACATGTGAGAGGTAACTTTCCTTTGAATTTCCCTTTCCCCTTCTGGAACTTCTTTGCAATGAGAGAAATAATTTTTTTCTCTTCGTCATCATCATCGCTACTATCCTTTGAGATTTTCAATTTATCTGTGGCCTTGAATGCCATTTCCATGCTCACCCGAGTCGTAGCATCTTCTGGTTTGACTCTCATTTCATATGCTACCAAACTGCTAAGTAAGTCATCTAGAGAAAGTTTGGAAAGATCTCTTTCCTCAAGAGCTGACACCTTCGTATTATACATAGGTGGAAGTATTCTTAATATTTTCTTTACAATATCAATGTATTTGATTTCTTCGCCTATACCCCGAATAGCTCCAACCACTTCAGTAATTCGATTGAAGAAAGAGTCTGCATTCTCGTCTGGATGCATCTTCAGATCATCAAACTGATTGTGCAGCACTTGTAGTTTTTCCTCTTTCACTTTGCTATCACCTTCATAAATATTCTCAAGTTTATCCCACATGGATTTTGCTGAGGTGAAATTCATTACCTTTAGGTAGATCTGATCAGAAAGGGCTGCAGTGAGAGCATTCTGTGCTTTAGCATCTACATCAAGAAGTTTCCTGTCTATTTCAGTCATAGCAAGACCTGTTGGATCAGTGACATGTATTCCTTGCACAGTAGAAAAAATAACTTCCATTCCAAGAGATCTTAGATGAGATCTCATTCTGTTCTTCCAGATCTGGAAATTGCTTCCATTGAAGTGAGGGACTCCCCTGACATTGACCGCGTTTTCCATGATGAAGAAGGTCAGATTCAACACCATAAACCTTTACCCTCTGATACCACTTGAAGGACCCCGGGACACCCTGAGAGGGGAGGGGTGAATCAGGGTGACCACTTTTTCTTTTAATGTGTTGGATCCTGTTCCCACGTTGGTAGGAACATGTTGAACCTGTATGATGATTATGATCAGAATGAAAACATTCACATGCACAGAGAAGACACAGACATTTTTACTTGGTTCACCACTAAGGGCTACGTCCAAGGAGCATAC
Organism: Viscum album; assembly: GCA_963277665.1. Taxonomy (NCBI): domain Eukaryota; kingdom Viridiplantae; phylum Streptophyta; class Magnoliopsida; order Santalales; family Viscaceae; genus Viscum; species Viscum album. The sequence goes on along the minus strand of OY728163.1, from coordinate 1,684,979,182 downwards.
ACCGACAGGTTGTCGGTCATACCAAAATCCACTATGCTTCACTAGCTGCGGATACAAAAGTTTGGGTACAGACACTCTGTCCCAGGCACACTGCCTTTACAATTGTTCAGGGATAGCTCATTGCGTCCCTCGGGTCACTCCCGTTGACTCCCCCTGGCTCACTTCCGTTGGTGAAGTCCCACTCAGTTTATAGACGTGAAGGTCTCTTCAATAGATTTGCATTGAAGTCTTTGCCTCTGCTCAGCATGAGACTCTGCTTGCATCGTAGTCCGAAATAGATGCACTAGAACGCACAGAACCACTGAACCGGATAACTAGAACGTGCAGACAAACCTTACAAACAATTGCGCGCAACACCAACCCTTTGTGCGCAAAACCTTCCTATTGCGCGCAAAAATTACTTTTCACGCGGAAAAATATTTCGCGCAAAAATCCCCTTTTTCGCGCAACTCCGAATATATCGCGCAAGCCCCTTTATGCTATCCTTTTTCGCGCATCAGACCTCGGATCTTCTCTAAGTCTTCCACACCCACGAATGAAGGGGGTCACCTCATATTTATAGGCGACTGAGACCCCTGTGCGCAAAATCCCCTTCGGCGCGGAAAACCTCTCATCTGGCGCGTAATATTTCGCGCAGGTATCGTTTTCCGCGCACCTCTCCAGATATTTCGCGCAACCCATGTCTTTTCCACTCTTCGACGGTGTGATTCCGAAACACTATTTGCGCGAAAAACCTTGATCCACTATTTCGCGCATCCCGCTGTTTTTCGTGCCTAACTTAAGAATTTCGCGCAAGCCTCTTATATTTCGCGCACTACTTCCTTGTTGTGCGAACTTCCTTTTGCAGACAATCCATGTCTTCAATTTCCGATTTTGAGGACCAAAAATTTGGCAAACACTGGGAAACAACGCCACCTTCAATACTGTTGTCTGCTTGAACTGTATGATCACTTTGCTGGTACACACCCTGAACTTCCACTGAGGATTGAAAACAAACACAAACCATACACAAAATCATGCTTTGAAGAACCTGGTTCCAACAAGATGCAACATGGCGCCAGTCTCAGAGACTTTGCCGTGTAAAATGTTTCAAGAAGAAGAAGTGTTAAGGACAGATGAATCTGCAGAGCAACAGATGTGGAAGCAGAGCTTGGAGAGCCGCATGAGGTGATGTACATTTTGACATTTTACAACCACCCACCGTTGTAGTCCCCACCAGGCTCAAGGATCTTGGGGGCTGGGGAAGAGAATAGCTGCATGCTGTCACGGAGTGTGACCCAAGGGCTCTATGAATGATTTGAGGTATGGTCCATTTCTTCTACGAGCTACCAAATCAAAAGACATAGGTACCAATCATTCATTACTTCCACGAATCTTGTCCCAGACCTTGAGTTTCGGTTAAATCCATTGACATGACCCTCACGTCCGGTGATACATTTGGGAAGATACTCGATAATCACACTTACCATGACGGTGTGATCTGACCATTGAGGTGAGAGTTTCAGTTGGAACTTATTGGTGGCAGCGTCGAGGCCTTATGACATCATTTTGAGTATGGAATGGGAAACCACAGTTCATACACAAATTGACGGTATTAGGCAAAAAGGTTTTAGTTTATCTACAATGTTTGGATAGGGTTTTCCTTGGTTGGCGAAAAGGAAATCCCAGGTAGAATAGGATGGACTCATACATAAGAGGGTGCAGTCGATCACTTAGGAGTAGACCATACTTACCAATGTGCCCGAATTCTCTAGAGTTGTAGCACCACTTCCAACAATGACGAAGGAAGGGAAACCCTTCATGTGGTCAGTTAGATTCCAGTAGAGCTTTATGGAGATGAGGTAGAGAATGATTCATGATAGTTGAGACTGCATAGAGAAGACAAAGGTCCTGTGTTGATAGGATATGGAGACCACTTGAGTTCAAGGATTGCGACAATGTATTCTTACTGGTCTCACCTCGACGAGGTCTAAAGAGATTTGGGCAAGGTGGCAAGTATTCTCTGAGGTTCATCGGTCCTTTCCAGGTCCTCAGCAGGGTTGGCGAAGTGGATTATCGAATGGCCTTTCCACCTCAGTTTCACTGCGTGCATGGCATATTCCACATATCTCAGCTGAGGAGATACTTGCATGACCCTTCACACATCATCAATCACATGGGAGCGGGAGGCTCACTTGCATGCTCGGTACCTCCCTTAGTTACCAAAGTTTCTGTTATAGATTTACGGAAATGTAAAGCCCAGATGTGGGAGTAATGTAAAGACCCAAAATGTTCAGGGATTTTTTTTTTCTTAATTTCCTTGGAATTTTATGAGTACGCAGTTTATGACAGCACCTGATCTTGAGGGCCGGTGTGCCCGGAATAATTTTTCGAAGTTTATCTCGGGTACATTCAATGAACAAACGAGCGAGTTTTTCTATCTTTTTAATCGGTGCTCGAAAATGAAATCTGAGGGCCCTTGATGAACTCGCAATGCTGGTAATTGCTTAAGGGGACCTTTACTTTAGTTGCGTTTTCCTTGGAGGAGAAGTGAAAATTATTGAATTAAATATGACGTGAATAAAATTGGGGAAAATTTTTATCTTGGTTTCTAAGTGGTTATATCCTACATGGGTGAGTTGGGGTGGGACCACAATCACCTAACTACCCATGTGAGGATATTAGTGAGGTGAGACCCACACGAGCCCCAACCAATCACATTCCCATAACTCCTTTTAACTCTCCTTGTTTTTAATTCTAAACTCTCTTCAAATCCCCATTTAATTGAGTAACTCTTCCTCTCCCCTCTCTCCCCCATTAAGTCATGCCAACACACCAAAGTTAATAAATTGACCCTATTCAATTAATTAATTAAGTGATTTAAATTTTGAATTTTGAAATGCATGACAAGGTAAATTAAAGTAAGGGGTGGCCTTATTTTAATTTTTTTTGGATTGTTGTGGGGGAGGGGGATTTGTGAGTGCATTTGAGTTTTTCAAGAATATGGTTAATCAATTATTGAAGAACACAAAAACACTGGCAAAGAATGATGATGCCCACTCTATCCTCTCATTGAAAACAAGAGAGGAGGCGTCAATTTTTCTTCGGGTGCACTCCATGGAACGATGCTCGAGACGGGATCGAAGGCCCTTATGGAAGTGACGAACTCCAAGGACCGTCTTCACCTTCATCTCTTACCTTGTGACAACATCAACGACCCAACAATCTCCCTTTCGTGACACTTTCATCCATGATGCTCGGCTATCGCAAACCATTCTCGAGGTAGGGGATTTTTTATTTCTCTTTTCAGTGGTATTATCTCACGAGCATGAGAGTTTATTTAAATAGTGTTGGTATAATTTATTCTTGAATAAATTAAACCATTGTCATTTTTGAAATCTTGTTTTTATTTATTTCCATTCGATAACGCCTAACGCGGAGGGTGCGAACTGAATAAATGTGGCCCAAAGACCCTCCGTTGGTTGTTAGTTGATGTGCGGATTGATGGAGATGAAGAAACGGGAACGAAACGGTGTTTGGAGGTCTTCCCGGTGAAGGAAATGTCCCAGGAAATCCATAGGCACAAGCAGTAAGCGAATTAGACCACCAGAGTGCGTTCGGTGGTCCGCGTAAGACGTTACTGGTGCGCCATGCCGGCCAGGCGGCGCCAGTGCACCGTCAGAGGAAAACCCACCACGGAAACAGTTGTGGTGGCAGTGCGTCAGATCCCACAGCCACGCGGGATCCGAGAGGCAGGGCGGCACCAACAGGCACTGGCAGATTCAATCAGTGCGGGCCGCGCCCCCCGCACGGCGCAATGCACTCGGTCGCTGGCTGAGCCAGGTCCCCTGGCTGGGCTGGAGTGGGCCACGCGGACCGGGCCTTGTAGGATGGGCCGGACTGCATTGCCCGGGACGGGCTGCACCAGTCAGCGCGGTCCATGCCTAATAGTGCCAATCCCGAACCCGGTTCGGGTCGACCCGGGTCGGGCCGACCCAGGGGTGTTGGTCTAGGTCGGATCGGGCTCATACACCCTATTTTCAGACCATTTTCGGTTAGACGGTCATATATTGAGTTTTGGAACTTCGATTGATGCACCTCTAGTTGCATAGGATTCCTCGGATCGAGACGGTCATTTCGGTATATTACACTGAAGGTTTTGGGGAAGTTTGGGTACAGCCGGGTTGGTTTGAACCTGAAACTAACCAGGCCCTTGGAGAGGAAACGCTTATAACATGAGCTCCAGACGTCCGATTGACGTGATATTGACATTGTTGGATTCATCTTGGTGAGAAAGTTCATTTGGTATACTTCACCTGAAGTTTGGACACAGTTTGAGTATTGATGGGTTGGATTGTACCCGAAATCCAACAGGGCCACTAGAATGGAAATACTAATAACTGTCAGACCGGAAGTCCGTTTGACGAACCGTCAGTAGCATTGGTAATCACAATGAGAAATTATTCCTTTGAGTATAAACCATGGTATTTCGAGATATAGTTGAGATACAGCTGGGTTGGTTCGTACAAGAAATCAACCGGGCCCTCGGGACTAAAAGGTTAATAACTCACAGACCGGGCGTCTGATAGACGCGTCGTCCGTTTCGTTGAGACCCCTTCAATGATACGGTTCTTTTTCCATACTCTAAGTGATTTTTGGATGACTATTGACATCAGTCGTTTTATAAATGAGCATATTTCTAACCAGGCCCCTGGAATGGAAAAGCCTTTATCTCTCAGACCGGGTGTCCGATTGACGTGCCGTCTGACAGGTTGACTTCCTATTGACGAGACAGAACATTGGGATACATCAACTCTTGGCAATGTGATAGTTTATGTATCGACTATCTTGGCTCATTTATGAGAACCTCCTCGAATCAATCTTACTGTGTGTGGGCACCCTAGAGCTGACTACGCCTGTGACGACTACCATGCTTGGATCCTCAGTGGGTACGATGACGAAGACGACTGTACATGGATCCTACATGGGTTCGGCATTGAGGACAACTGTACTTGGATCCTACGTGGATTTGGCAGTGAGGACGACTTTACTTGGATCCTTCGTGGGTTCGACAACGATGATGATTATACATGGATCCTACGTGGGTTTGGCAGTGATGGTTACTGAACTTGGATCCTACGTGGGTTCTACAGCGATGAATTCTATGCTAGGATCCAACATGGTTTCGGCAGTGACGACTTCAATACATGGATCCTACGTGGGTTTGGAAGCAACGACTTTTGTACTTGGTTCCTACATGGGTTCGGCAGAGGAGATGATTCAGAGGAAACAAATAATAATCTCCATCAATTCTCGTGAGAAGTATACATGTGTGAGCTGAGTGTAGATTATTCCCATCATTATCATAGATATGATTGACCTGCTTTCTTGTGTGGACTGGGTTGTGTTTCTTGTGTGGATTGGGTTGTGTTTCCTGTGTGGACTTGGTTGTGTTTACTGAGTGGACTAGGTTGTACTTGGGCTTGAGAGTTGGATCCGAATTGTAATTGATGACATAGGTATATGTATGGGAATATACCTAAGTAGAGTCAATTGATTCTTAATGAGTGTATCTTTGCTTTTTGATTTATTATTCATGTATTCGGAGAGATCATCGGGGGTCTCGGGGTCCCTACTGAGTATCGTTATACTCACCCCTGTATGGGCTATGCTTGTACCTCATTATGTTGGATGAAGCCGAAAGACAGCGCTGACAGAGGCTGGGTGTACGAGGAAAGGACGACACCTAGAGGAGACCTCACGAAGAGTAAGTTCCTGGAGGAGGTTGACGGACGAGGGCGCTGAGTAGGCTATCTGTACCTACCCTTCAGGTAGGATCTGTGTTAGACGATCTAGGAGATGCGCTATCTGTACCTACCCTTCAGGTAGGATTCATGGTGGATGATCCAGGATTTTCTTGTCACCTTCCATCTATTTTGTCTTTTACCATGTAATTTTCAGTTGGGTTTGTATTCTGGGCCTTTTACATTCCATCACTTACTTCTGTACTCAGTTTACTTAGTTTTTACTTTATCATGCGTAATCCGTTGTGTTTGCTTACTTATATGAAGGCAATGCCATCCCTTTTTATTGGTATTTACGCCTTTAGTTCTTGTCGCCGGCCCCTGGCCTATGGAAGACAAGATTGGGGTAGTCACGACATAGGCCCCGAGAACGAGACATGATAGTAAAATTTTAAAATGGGAATAATTAAAATAATAATAATTGAAAACACAAAAAATAATAGATCAGTAATCACGTCATAAACCATGGTATAATAAATGTAATGAATATAAAGAGTTCTAAATCATGATTCAAAAATCACATTACAAGACAATATAACATATCTATATGAATATAATAATGTATACGATATAAATATAAGAATATAAATTCAATGTGAAAAATCCATGTATTTCACAATTCATGTTTTAAAAATATCCATGTATGTCGCCCATTTTGTGGATAAATCCAAATTTATCTAAAACTTCATGACTCGTGATATATATATTCTCATTGAATGCAATAGAGGTGAAATATGAAACCACCCATCATTATACATGCAAATGAGTGACACATGAATAAAGTGGATCCCTTAGAAGATAAAAAATACATGGAATCAAAGTGTATTTCATATCAGTTTGAAATGTATTCACATATATAAGTCATTAATAATTCTGTAAATAAAAATAATTTGATAAACCAATGAAAATTACTTAGTATCCAATGATATTAACACGAGTTCCTTAAAAATACCTATTACACCGCATTATATTAAAATATTTTTTTCAATGGAGTTTCTTAAAAGAGACACCAATCATAAATGACCAATGAAATATATTTCTTATAATTTAATATCTTTGATTGCTTAGAAATCATGCATCCCCAACCCACTAATAGAAATATACAATTTTCCAATGATTTAGAACTATTGGATTAGGTCTGTTAATCATTGGTATTACTAATACCAACTGTTTGGAGGACCATTGGCTCATTTGGGGTTGGGGTAGGTCTATTCCAATGTTTTTAGGAAAACCATAGGTATAGGTAATCAAGAAAAACCCAGCTTGGTTTTGATCCCATCAACTCAGGTTAAAAATTAAATGACCTATCCACAACCTAACATGAATTTTTTCAATATAATTTCATAAATATATCTATGTATATTCATAATTATTTATAATTTGGATTTATTTAATGTTATTTGATAAAATATTCAATTAAAAATAGGTGTACATATACCAATGGTTCTCCATATAGTTTCTATAGTCTTATATCTACAGTATTTTGAACCATATGTATTGGTTTTTGGATATTTTGAGTTATACCATTGGTATTGGTGAAAATTTTGGCATAGGGTGTACCTATACCAACGTTTTGGCCAAACAAGTTTGTGTAAGGTCACTATAATGGACATATCACAATGGTTTTGGGAAAAACCATTGGTATATGTCAATATAATTGACTTATAACAAGATTTTGGCCAAACCATTGTCTTAGGTCCAAATTAGTAAACAATACCATCATTTATTGAAATAGTTTTTGTATAGGACCATATATGTGACTAATAATAACATTTTAAGACAAATATTTGGTGTCGGTCCAAATTGTTGACATATAACAATGGTTTGGTCAAAATCGTTGGTATATGAACTTTTTATAGTAGTGATATTATATGAAATATAATGCTGTATTTTATTATAACCCATTCATTTTGTTATATGTTATGAATAAGAATGACAAAATAATATATATTATATAATTTAATCATGTATAAAATAAACTTATTTGTAACATATTTATTCTAAATAACATATGAATAATTCTGTGAAATTTTTTCGTACGAGAAGCTATATTATTTTAAAAAATGGTCATGAAATGATTTAAAGAACTACATTAAATTTAATTCCAACCACTTTTTGAAAATTTATATAAAATTTTAATACAAATTTTAATTTCCCGTGTTAAAATTATCATAGAGTGATTTTGTTTTAATTTTTTTATGCTACTATTATTTCGATGAAAAGTGAAAAATAATGGTTTTATATAAAAATTATGCTTTTAAAGAATTTTAAATTTCTATTTTGATTTAAAATTATTTATAAATTAGAAATTTTTTAATAATATTTTAATAAATAAACTTTAGTTAATTTTAATTAAGTTTATTATTATTTTTTGTATTTAGACATTTATAATTAAGAGAATTTTCACAATGGGAAACTATTTTATGTGGTATCTATAGTATTAATTTTTAATAATAAATTTTCACTAATATGAATATTCTTTCGGAAAAGTTGATTAAACATTTGGAATAAAATAATTAATATTTTAAAATATGTACAACATAATTTTTGGTAACCAATGGAATTAAAAATTTAAATATTATTTTTTGGGGTTATAGCTAAAATTGGTTTTCCAGGGGTTAATCAAAAATTATAAGGGATAATTTTTTTTGTAAACATGAATAAATTATCATTTCATAGGCATATTTGACCTTATATAATCCATGGTTATAAAATGATACAATTGGGATCCTTTTGTCTTGTGAACAACATTGGTATCAATTTATCTTTTCAAAATATCCTGGTGTCATATCCTATACCAAAATCCATAAAATTTTGGATCATAATATACATGATAAAATATATTCCGTAAATCATCCCCACATCCAATAGTAATTTTTATGATCAGAAATTCAATATAGGATGGATATAGTTATTATTGAATAGAGGTTTTCTGATGGAGAGGTAATGTAACAAACTATATATATTCGTTTTACCACTTATAAATCTATAAAACATTTCCAAACAATATTCATATAATTTCTGAAGTATAACATATATAAATATATATTAAATTATTTTAATTAAATAAAATATATCAATCTCCAATTACATAAAATTGGATATGAAAACGATGATTGTGGGTATGACAAACTACCACCTCACAAACTGAAATAATTGTTTTTCCCTCAATTTCTCTAAAATCTATATATATTGACATATTTAACATTATTGTATGATATTTGTTACATTAATATACTTATTAAAATAAAATATCACATATTCCTTCTTAAATTAAAATCTGTTGTAAAAACATACGGTCACCTGTGCGTACGTGTGAACTACAACCTCCAAAATACGATGTGAATTTTATTCATTTTATATTCACATTGATGGTAATAAGTATATAGTTAATGTATATAAATGAAATATATGAAATAATTATGTCTATATAAGGGTTAATAATTATATTCCATTTTAATGATTCAAATTTTCTAAAAAAAATTAAAAAATATATGCATTTGTTCATACGACCAACCATATCTGTTATTGGTGGAAAACTTTTTTCAATCAATAATTTTTGTGGTCTATAATAAATACCTAACTAATTATAATATATGATAATTATATTATGGATAAAATTAATTATATTTTTAAAAATTGACAATATAAAATTATTGTAACTTGAAAATCATATTTCATCTGAAAAATAGATCAATTATCATTTGAAAAAAGAGATTTTAACAAATAATTACTAATAAAAAGGTATCAAAAAAATATAATAAACAATATATGGTATTAAATATCTATGTATGTTTTTAGGTTTTGTTCCATTTATTTTACCAATGTTTATTAAAATATATTCTATATATTAATGGACTGGGGAAATTATAAAATTAAACCTATAACAAAAATTTATAGATTATGAATAAAATATTCTTAATTAAAATGTATTGTAATGACCTCGTCCATAATATCAAAAAGTTAATTGTAAAAGTATTAAATTTTAAAAGGCTACATTTAATCTCTCTTAAATTTAAATAAAAGTTTAATACACATGATATAATATATAAACAATTGTATCTCATAGTACAATTGAAAAAAAAATCATATATATTATTTTCATTGAGTACACAATCATTTCTTTTAGTTTATCCCAATATATCAATAATAAAAAAATTCAAGCCATCCAAGGGGAAGGAATGATCATAAAATATTGAGATATAGTTATTAGTTTGGGTTTGTGAACAAAGGATGATTTCATGAATAAATAATTCGTATTTACTATTTAATTTTAATGAAATGAAACATATTCCATTGAATCATTTACTTAAGAAAAATATGGTAGTAATTAATGTAAACTAACAAATTCTGGATAAAAATAAATACATAGTAAAATATTACAATGGATATCCTATTTATTGGAAATATACATGGAACATTAATATCTAATCTCATAATTATATAATAGATAATGTCATAGATAATAAAAATACCATCAAGGCCTCATTTTAATCCATCATACATTAATGTTTAAGGGCATTTCCACTAATAATTACTATTTTATCTCTCAAGACCTACCAATAATTAAAGGTATATAGTAGTCTTCACCCATCAATTACAATGTCCAATAAATTATTCATCAGGATGGAATGAAATATTGTAATAAAAAACACACATATTTCATAACTGGAAAAAAATAACTTCAATAATCAATAAACATAACTATGAACCATTCTATGTAATATAGTGAATGGTATCAAAATATTATATCCCTAATCTAACTCATCACATAAAATCAAATGAATTACTTATGAAGTTATAATTAAAATTTATTCTTAATGGTACATAATTTAAAGAAGGGTTTATTCCATGATGAATTGAAATATAATAAAACTTCAATTAAAAACAAACTTGATGAAAATGTCATGTTAACAATGAATCCAACTTTCAAAAATAATAAATATTATGAATATTAAAAAAATATAATTCCTTAAAAATATATGTATAATCATTAAAATAAATCATTAAATTAATTATTGTTTACTAGAGAGGTTAATTCCATAAAATATATATATGGTAAAAAACATTATAATATTAATTTTTTAAAACTAAAAAGATGTTCCACATTTGCAATGATAAAGAATAATTACATGAAAAACACTTTTTTAATAGTAAATAATGAGTCAAATATTATTTAATAAAAAAAATTTGTAATTTTTTTAATATCTTCAAAACCTCCATAAAAAACATGTATATTGAATAACATGGGATTTCAGCTGAAGAAAAACTTTTATTTGGTTTTCTTAAAAAGAATTCATTTTTATGTTATATTAATAAAAAGTGGTAGGATATATAAAAACATATATTCTATTGAAATAAAAAGAGGGGAATAAAATTCACATCATTTAAAAAATATTTATCATAACAATTCATTATCCAAAAAAATTTCATGAACAATAAAGTTTAAAATTATATTGTTACATAATACATTACCACTTTGGTATCTTATGAATCATAACCACCATGAATTCTATCCCATCAAATAAAATATTAAATATGAATAATATAATGGAATTCATAATATAATTTATCAATGGACACTTATATTCCCCAAAAAAGATAACTATATAGTGAATATTGGATATGACTAATAAAAAAACTGAAACGAGAAAACTGTACCTAGGGTCGTATTTCTATCATACATTTTTGTAAATCCCATATAATAAATATATAATTTCTATTACATTATTTAAGACATATAATAATATGTTTTATATGATAAATTCTTTACTTGGAGAGATTTTTGGCATTTTATTAATAATGATTTATATAATTAACTCTTCATGTGACAATTGCTTCGATTTTTATGTGTGTTTTTGTTAGGTAGTTTCGGTTATTTATCATTTATCATGGTGACATAATCTCCCAAAATTTAACCATTTTATCAATATAAAATATAATAACAATATATGTGTTTATAGTAGTCTATAATATTGTGATATATGAAAATGTGGTTCACCATTCATGGAGTAGGTATGTTGTCTGTATGCAAGAATGTAATTTCTATTTTTCTAACAGATAAAACCTAATGAATAATAAAAAATTTACACCAATATAGAAAAATTATTATATCAATTATTATATTTATTTTCAATGAACGTTTAATTTTTTTCATCCATGATAAGAAATTAAAATACATTTCACATCGCTACATGGTGGTGGTTGTCCACACGTACACATGAGCAATGTAATTGTATTCCAGCTGATTTTAATGTATATTGATATATATAAAGTTTTAATTGAAGTTGTTAATTAATTTTATAATATCATCTTAATATGTTATATGAGACATTATATCCATCTGTGAGAGGAAGGGATGTAAAAAAATACTTTAAATCTATAGGCGGTACTTCGCCACACCCATGATGGAAAATTTTGTTTTGATTTCATGAATGATAATATAGACTTAGGTTTTTCAATTTAAATAATAAAATATGTTTTGTAATCTATAATATTTATATTAATTTATATTAGTGTCATTATATTTTAACGTGTTATAATAATAGGTAAAATAAAATATCACAGTTGCGAAATTTTCCTCCTATTCGGACAACCTCTTAAAATTTATTTCTAAAGACACGTTATAATGAGATTTATAATCAAATCAAGACCTCAATTATTTTTAATGGGATTTATTTAATGTAGTTTATTATGTTTTGGATGAAATATAATTCTATTAGAGTGTGCATCATATATTATAGTTTATGGCCTTTTCTATGTGTTACGGAGGATACAAATTGATGTTTTGATAAGAAAAATGTGATGATCACGTTTTTTACATTCCTGTAACCACCAAAAAGGACAATAATCTAGAAATTAAGGATAATACATGAAAATAGTTAATTATGAATAAAATTTAAATGATTCAAATGTAATTTTAACCATTGTCATTTTATTTTATCCTTGGTAGCCTCATTTTAATCGAATTAGCTATATTTAATCATAATTGTTTTTACAATTGATTTTGATATAAAATGATGTTATAATTGTTATATAATAATATTTTTATTATTAAAATAATAGAAACAATTTTTATTAATTCTATTTCGAGGTGATGAGAAATAAATTTAAAATAAAACCTATGGATACGAACAAAATAGGCGTTTCAATGAAAAAAATTATAATATGAATAGAATGTTTAAATATCTGTGATTAAAATTATTTTCAATCAATTTACATTAATTAAATTAAATATAATTTAATTTAATTAATTTTTCTATTAATATAATTATAATAAAAATGTAGCATTCAAATTCATTAATCAAATTTGACATTTTAAATAGGATGCAGAATTCATCGAATATCATAAAATAATTAATATTTTCATAAAATTATAAAAATAACAGAAGATTATTTTTGAAATGATAATTTTAAAAAATTAATGTTGTTTTTCTTAATTAAATATTATACAATTTGGTAGAATTAATTTTAAAGTATGTGTGAAAAAATGATGTGATGACCATTTAAAAGAAAAATAGTTGTTCAGAAAAAATTTCATTTTCTTCCAAATAAATATTATATTTCTTATAATTTATAAATGAATATTTAATTAATTTTTAAATTATTAAACCATATAATTTTTATAATATAGTTATTCTTATTCATATCCTCAAATTTATAGAATTTGTTATAAACTTATACTATATTATGAATCTTTTAGTGTCGAGGTTATGTGTTCATAACATATTGAAGAGATTAAATTTAATGAAATATATTATTTTGTTTATTAAAATATGTTTTTCAAGTGTAATATGATTTGGAATTAAATTTTCTACCTTTAAAATCTTGGGGTGTTACATTGCACACCCTAATGTAAAGTATTCCATCATAATTAAAATTTTGTCATATAGGTATAACATTGTTGAATAACTAAATCATAAAAATTGTCATTAATACTTTATCTTAATAATACATAAATGGATGTCAGGAAAACATATATAATAACACATAACTATGAATAAAATTATGATAATATTAATGATATTTAGAGAAACATACAACAAGGAAAAGAATAAATACCTATGTAGAGTGGTAGAGATAATTGATCACAAGAATGTGAATGGTGGGCCACAAAACCATATTTATTTGATGGGAAAAAATGTAACCTGAAATAATTTTCATTTAAATATATTTTCAATATAAATTTTGGATTATTTCATGTTTTATATGGATATAAATAGAAATTATAATTCTATAAAATATTTGAATTTCATTAGTACAGTCTCATCCTTTAGTTTCTCTTTGATAAACATCGACATCATTTCTCACTTTAGGAAATATGATACAAAATGTATTTTTTTATTCTATATGAACAAAAATAACATTTATTTGATCATAGTATCAATAAAATAATTAATATTCTTATTGTGTAACTCTAAATGTTTTCCAAAACCAAAATAAATAGCACATGATATCCAAAATACTCAATAATATAAAAACATCAATAATAACAACAAAATATCATCTTAATACATTTAAAAATATTTACTATTAAATAAATTCTGTAAAAATTATTTCATATTATATAGTACATTATTTGGGCCATTTTTATGTATTTTACCATTATATCATTTTGGATTTGGGTTAATGCTTCATGTCTTAGCCAGATCTGATGAGTTTTTTAACAACATATGGATTATCCATTTTCTGAATCTATATTAATATAATTATTTTTACATTCCAAAACTATACTAACACATTATTATTTAGAAAATAAAAATAAGAGAAATAATAATGGTTAATAATACCATTAAATTTATATCTATAAAATTTAAAAACATTCAATCTAAAATTTCATTTTCCACAAAGATATATACTAGTCCAAATTGATTTATATCCAAAGATTTATCCCAAAATTTTCTTAAACGTGATCAAATACCACCACACAAAACCATAAATGGGTTTCAAGCCCTCTAATATATGATTACACATAAACTCGTAATCCCACAACTATCTCCATAAATCTAATGTTAATGAGGAAATATATGCTTCCAAAATTAAAAAAAATGTATATTTTTTAAGGTTATTATATCAAATATAATTGATATATTTATGAAATTTTTTTGAAAAAATTCATGTTAGTTTATTGGTAAGGTTGTTAGATTTTTAACAAGGGTTACTAGAATAAAAACCAAGCTGGGTTTTTTTGAATTACTTATAGAAATGGTTTTCCAAAAACCATTGGTATAGATCTACACCAACACCAAACCAACCAATGGTCTCCCAAACTGTTTGTATAGGCTATACCAATAGTTATGAGTCCTAATCCAATGGTTCTAAATCATTTGAATATGGTATATTTCTATTAGTGGCTTTGGGATGCATGTTTGGGAAGCTATCAAAGAGCTTAAATTAAAAGAAATATATTTCTTAGGTTATTTAAGATTGGTGTCTCTTGTCACAATAGTTATGTTGTTGGATAATCTTTACCAATTGAATTTTTGATATAAGGACCATAAATCATATATAGTGTTTGGTAAATTTGGAATCCTATATGCCATCATTAACATTAGACTTTTATTGATATTTATGGGATTATGAGTTCATTGATTATCATATGTTATAAGTTTTAAAAACATTTCATGTTTTCTGTGGTGGTAGTTAATCAATATTATGAATTTTTTTGGAGAAATCATTGTCTATACAACCATTTGTACAAATATATATCTTCGTGAAATAATTTCTTTTAGTTTTAATGTTTTTAGATTTTATAGATTTGATATTAATGGTATTATTAACCATTAGGATTTATATTATATTTATTTTTTAAATAATTACGTGTTATTATAATTTTGTAATGTAAAAAAGATTTTATTAACATATATTTAGAAAAATTAAAACCAATATATACTGTAGAAACCCGTCACATCTAGCTAGGATACGAATCATTATCTGAAATCCAAAGGGATATAAGGGTAAAACATATAACAATGGCCTACATAATGATATATATAATATGAAATAATTTTTACATAGGTTATTTTATAAATAAATATTTCTGTAATGTATTAAGATGATATTTTGGTGTTATTATTGGGGATTATTGATTATTGAGTAATTTGGATATCATGTGTTAATCAATTTTTTTTGTAAACATTTAGGTTGACAAAATATGAATATTAAATATTTTATAGATATTTTGATTAACTACAAGTTATTTTAGTGGTTCAAGAATAAAAAAATAGTCATCGGATCTTCGTTTCATGTTGTGAGAAATGATGTCGATGTTTATCAAATAGAAACCAATGGATGACATTTTACTAATGAAATAAAAATTTTTTACACAAATTTATATTATAGTTATATCAAAATAAATTGTGAAATATTCCATATATTATAGAATAATTATTCATAAATGGAAATTTTACCAGGTTACCTATTTTAACATCACATAATTATGGTATTGTGGCCAACCATTCACTTTTTTGTGATCAATGATCTCTACCACTATGAATAGGTATTTATTTTACATGATGTATATTTTTTGACATATCATTATTTTTTCATAATTATAATCATAGTTTTATGTTATTATATACAACCATCACACATCATTTAATCAATTATAAATAGAAAGTATTAATGACCATTTTTATGATTTCAGTATTCAATAATTTTATACCTATATCACCAAAAAATAAATTTGAGGGACCAATTTACTTTAGGAGGTGTAATGTAACGCCCCATGATTTTAATGGTAGACAATTTTATTCAAAATCATATTCCACTTGAAACACATTTTTTAAGAAGCAACGTAATATATTTCGTTAAATTTAATCTCATCAATATGTTATAATACACATAACCTCGACTCTAAATTAATCATAATATAATATAGCATTATTAAAATTCATATAAATTGAATAGTATAATTATGAATAACGATATTATAAATATTATATTATTTAAAAATTTATAATTTAACTAAATGACTATTTGTTTATTATAAATAATATAAAATTATTTTGGAAGAAAATGAAATGTTTTCTAAAAATAAATTTTTATAAATGGTTATAGCATCATTCATTTCACACATAATTTAAAAAGCGTTTCTCCCAATCCTATAAAAAATTATTTTGAAAGTGAAAATTAATTTTTAAAAATTAATCTAAATTTAGTTTTTTAATGGTTTCAAAATATTATTTTTTTTATGAAAATTGATGAATTCTAGTTTGTATTTAAAACTTCACATTTGATTATATAATTTAAATGTTTACTGTTGATTTAATATTATATTAATAGAAATATAGTTAAATTATATTATATTAAATATAATTAATGTAAATTAATTCAAAATCATTTTATTTTTTGATATTTAATCCTTTTTTCATATTATAATATATTTCATCGAAATGCCCATTCTATTCGTATTCGCAGGTTTAATTTTAAATGTATACTTTCCACACCAGAAAATGGAATTTATAAAAAATTATTTTGTAATTTGAATCATAAAATTTTATTATAAAGTAATTATAAATTCATTTTATATCCCAACCAATTGTAATGAGAGCAATGAATAATTATAGCTGATATGATCAAAATGTGTTTATCTAGGATAAA
Organism: Viscum album; assembly: GCA_963277665.1. Lineage (NCBI taxonomy): Eukaryota > Viridiplantae > Streptophyta > Magnoliopsida > Santalales > Viscaceae > Viscum > Viscum album. The sequence continues at coordinate 1,684,961,798 of OY728163.1, read as the reverse complement.
ATAAAATGATAATGGTAAAAATTACATATAAATAATTTACAATTTATTTCATAATTTACTATTTTCATGTATTATCATCAATGGATCTATTATTATCCTTTTAGGTGGATACTGTATTTTTAAATACATGAATATCACTTTTTCATCTCAAAACCATAATTTGTTTCCTCTCTACCACATAGAAAAGGCCATTTATTATACTCTACTGTAGAAAGTCAAATAGAATTAGATTTCAGTCAATCCATAATAAAATAAATTATATAAATCCACTATAAAATAATTGAGTTCATTATTTGATTATAAATCTATGTATAGAAAGGAATTAGATATAAACCTAAAGAGGTTGTCCGAATAAGAGTTCAATATCTTAACTATTAGATTTTATTTAACATATTTTTATAAGTGAATAAAATATTATGAAACTGATATGAAATTATAAAACCATTATATTTTAGAAACTAATATTTTATTATTTTAATTGAATAACCTATATCTATCTCTTCATCCATGAAATGGAAATGAAATTATAGATAATGTGTTTGGAGGACTACCACTTTGCGAATCATTGTAATTTGTTTTCCATACCATCCTCTCATAGATGGATATAATAACTCGTTAACATATTAATATTACACAATGACATTAATTTACTTATTTAATTATAATATCATTTATGTCAACACAACTTAAAATATTGGTGGAATACAACAACTTCGCTCATATTTTACGGGGTAGACTACCGCCTAAATGTAGCGATTTGAATTGTCATTTAATTTGTTGACATGGCTGAAAAATGAATCATTTCAAGAAAATAAATATAATATTTGATATAATAATATTTCTATATAAGTGTAAATTTTTCTATCATTCCTTACGTTCCATCTGTTGAAAAAATATAAATTTCATTCTTGAATAAATAAGAAATACCAACTGCATGAGTGAGGAACCTCATTTTCACATATAAAAATATCATAGGCTACTATAATCAGTTATATAGTTATAATATTTATTATTTATACGATGGTTAAAAATTTTGAAATGATTTTACCATACTAAATGTAAATGGATCGAAACTACCTACCAAAAACATACATGATAAATGAAGCTATTATCACATGAAGTAATAATTATAAATTTTTTTTAATAAATATGCCAAAACATCACTCCATATAAAGCATATATTATATGAAATCTATTATTATATGGTTATAATAATGAAATAGTAATTATAAAATTATTATATAGGATTTAAAAAAACGTATGATGGAAATATAACCCTAGTTAAGTGTTTTTTATTTCAACTTTTTTATGAGACATATCTCATATTACGTACTTAGTTATCTTGTGTGCGGAATATAAGTGACCTTCAATAAATTATATAATGAATCGCTTTATATTATTAATATTTTATATTTTATTTCATGTGATTTAATTCATGGTGGATATGATTCATAAGATACCAAAGTGGTAATTGATTATTTAACAATATAATTTTACTCAGGATTGTTCTTGAATATCTTCTAGATAATTAAATGTTATGATAAGTATTTTAGGAAAGATGTGAATTTAATTACCGTATTTTTATTTCAATTGAATATATGTTTGTATTTCACCTATGTCATTATATGAACAAAAATATACCCAATGAATTAATTTTATGAAAACCAAATAAATTATACTATTCATTTAAAACCCCCCATTATTACACATCCATGTTTTCTATAAATGTTATCATTAATTTTGAAGAATTTTAAATATTAGTTGTTAAATTGAATTTTACTAATTATTTACAATTTATAAAAATGATCTACAAGTAATGTTCTTCTATCTTTTCAAATTAAGCATATATTTTCCTTTTTTACAATAGTGAGATTTTAATGTTTTTTAACATATATTGATTTTATGGAATTAACCACTCTAGTGATAAATAGTTAATATAATGATTAATTTAAATGATTATAATGATATTTTTAAGGAAATTTATTTCTTAATATTCAAACAATTTCTTTTTTCAGGAAGGTTTTTGAAATGATAACATGATATTTACTTCAATTATGTTTTTAATTGAATTTTTATTATATTTAAATTTATTAGTCAATTTACCCTTATTTAAATTATGTATCATTCAGAATATAGTGTTATTATGACATACATTTTAATTCATTAGATTGTATGATATCAGTTTGACTAGGGATATACTATTTTTATACCATTAACCATATTACTTATAATGGATCGTAGATCTGTTTATGGATTCTTGATGTTATATTTTTTCATATTTCAGTTCATGATATATTAGTGTTTTTGTTCATAAGGTTTCATTACATTATGATAAAGAAATGATGAGACATAATAATTGATAGGTGCAACCACTATATCCCTTTCGTTCATTTGTAGGATAGGAAAGAAAAATTAGCATGTGTTTTTGGACAAGTCCTTAATCATTAATATATGATGTCTTATCATGCGCCCATGATGGTATTTTTATTTTGTATCACATTATCAAGTTTATAATTATTAGATGAGTTAGTAATGTTCAATGTTAATTTACAATACATATAATATCTAAAGTTATGTTTTAGTCTAATGATATTTTTATAAGGAATTGGTTTTTTTCCTTTAATTACTACCATATTATTCTCATGTATATGATTCAACACAACATGTTTCTTTTATTTAAAATTAAAAATTTATTCCGAATTATTTTTCCTGAAATCATACTCTACACACTAACCCTTATTGAAAACTATAACTCACAATGTTCTAATATTTCCTTCCCGTAGGATGACTTCAATTTTTATTATTATCAATAAATTGGGAAAAACTAATTGGAATGACGGTGTACTCAAAGAAAATCAAATATTGGATTTTTTATCAATTTTATTTTGAGATACAATTATGTATATATTATATCAATTCTAGTAAAATTTTAAGTGAATATAGTTGAGATTAAATATATCCTTTTTCAATGTAATAATTTAAGAATCATTTTCTAATATTATGTTCGGGTCTTTAACATACCTTTTTATGAAGAATATTGTATTTATAGCATATAAATACATGTTATAGATTAAATTCAATAATTTCCCCAATAAAAATTTGGTTATTATGGCTGAGGTCATTACAATATAATTTAATGAGATATATTTTATTCCAAAATGAAAATTTATAAGGCTGTTTTATGTTTTATCTGGTGGAAACAATCCCCTTTAATATGTTACAAATAGGGAAGTTCTGTGATCACCCATTATATTTAATAAATGAATTCAACTATTTTAGAGCTAGTGCTTAAAAAGTGAGAAAAAATTGACCTCTAATATATCATGAGTATATAAATCATAAAATATGATTATTTACACATGTTTTAAAATATTATAATGTTAATTTTAGAAGTATTTTTACTATTAATCTATTTACATTTTTTACATAGGTAATTTTTTTTAGAAAAGTTATTTCTATTTATCATAAAATATATGAAAATTCATTTTACCAAATATTTTTTTAATTAACATAAATTTAATCCCCATTTCGTATAATAAAATTTATAAAAAATATATAATAAAATATTAAATAAATAAATTTCATGTATAGAAGTAATAATTTTTTTGAAAAATTTTATTTAAAAAATTACATGCTCATAACATTATTCGAAATTCATTAAAAATTAAATTCTAATTGATTTAATAATATATTTATTTTATAATTTATTAGTTATAGTTTCATTTAATTTCATTAAAATTAAATTATTACAAAAAAAACAATATTTATAAAACTAATCATTGATAGTAATAGTATAACCATTATTAGTGTAATGAATTATAATCATAGTAATAATATTATTATTCTAGGAAACATTGTTATTGGTATGTTATATTAGAATTTATAAAAATAATAATAAATTAATTTTTTACATATAACATATAAAATTTATGAGAAGAAATTTATTATATTGTTGAATGAAAATAGAATTTAACTTAAAATAAAGCACATGATTATAAAATGTTCAACATGGATTTTACAAATTCAACATTTTGTTATTTAATGATTTATATCAATTATTAATTACATTTATTATATATAAATCTATTATGAAACTCTTAATTCATTTAGTATAATTATATTATCTAAAAATTAATGTTTCTATAAAAAACCAAAAATTTACTATTGAAATAAATAACAATTATTTTAGAAATAACTATAAAATTGATAAAAATTTATTTTTTGATGCTTAATTTTAAAATAAATATCAGTTATTAAAATTAATATTCTAAAATTTGAAATTTATCTATTATATATGAAATATAAAGAAGAAAAATAAATGTTCTTTTTCTTTGACAAGTCAAAATGAGAATGAAATAAAAAACATGTTATAAATAAGATATTAAATCAATTATCAAAAATTAATATCATCCTAATTTCTTGTTACATAGTCCCTCAAGCTATATGTATAATATCTAAGAATAATAAAATATTATTGGTAGTCATGGAATATAATTTTCTTTACCATAAATCTATAGTAAATTTCCACATGCATGACAATCACTTGAATATTATTTCACATATTCCATAATTGTTCATTTTAATTTTATAATTGTTATTTTAAAAACATAATAAATATATTTAATTGATGTTTTTATAAATTATGTTCATTGGGTGAATATTCCTTTCCTAAAAAAATTGTTTTAAATTTATATATATATATATATTAAATTGGTTACAACCTTATATACCCACAAAATACACAACAGTGTTATGTTTATCAAATTTTATTTTAGATATTCACAGTTTTAATTAGTTCATTGTTGTGTTTATTAGACGATTTTAAACAATTATTTATTTAATTAAATTAAATTCTAAAATATCATGTCATTAAGAAAAGGAGATACAATTTTAAAATAATTGGAAAATGTACTATAAATTAACAAGATAAAAATCATTCATAATATGAACCAACGGAATAAGATGAGAACCATCATAATTAAATATGGGTTGAAATAAAAAATAATATCATTAATATATATATAATAAATTTTATGTGTCATGAGGAATATGATAGTTCTTCATCAAATTCCTTGTCCCAATATAAATTATATTTTATAGGTCATAATGAAAGGGTATTTGATTTATCAGGTAATAATTATAACTAACTAGAAGAAAATATAAAAATATGTGTTGGTGAATGAGTTAGAAGAATTAATATAGAAGAAAATAAAAAACACAATGTATTAGAGGACATTAATAAATTAAAAGTATATGATGTTTATGTTAAAGGATGTGTGTTTTTATAGGCAACAGTCTTATATTAATGGGATCCAGAAATGAAAACTCAATGTATCCGATTAAAAGTAAATGGAGATATAACATGGGAATAAGTCATTATGAATTTTGAAAAGATTCATAAAACACAATCATTTTTCATTGAATCTCAACATGTTTTAAAAATGACCAAAAATGATATTAGTATTTAATTTATGCTAGTGTTTAATAATTTCATGTCATTCAAAAGAAATGTCTGAATATAAAGGTAAAATATAATCCAAATTAGTTTCAAATAATAATAATTATCACTAATAAATAATGTTCCAAGAATATTATCAATGTGACTAGACTAAGAAGACATGTGGGGTTCACTCTTCCAAATAAAAATAAAATACGATTATTTTATGAAGACCACTACACCATAGGTATAGTAATGATTAATCTATATAAAGGAAAAAAATTACATTCTCTATATGATTATCATTACAATGGATGAATAATATTTCAAGTATTCATCTCGTTTTGTAGGGTGTTTTTAAACAATTCTAGTTAATCAATATTAAAAAAATGATAAAATTAGAAAACGTTGATGGTGAAAAAGGATGAACTATTTTATTAATATAGAAAAAGATGAAATTTTTATAGTTTTCCAAAAAATGATGAACCAAATAATCATTATAATTAATTTTAATGATAAAACATAGTAGATATTTACTTAAGAATGACATAACCATCATATGAGATAAAAATTGATTTAAACAAGGGAATAAAATATAACGGAAATCATTTAAGGATCATGATTAAAAAATTCAATTGATGAATAAATACCAATCACATATTATATGTAATGATAGTACTTGACTAATAGGATACCCATTCTATATCAGTTATTATTAAGGAATTAAAATGTTTCTCCCTATTATCTTATTTTTTTCCTAACATGTTTGGAATTAAATTAGATAATTAAGCATGTGTTTTTTGAGAACTATAATCATTTTATACAATTATAAATAAGAGTCCCTAACAGAGTACTATCGATGATAATTATAAATAGTGAATAGGAATAGAGTGTATTTGTACATACTAAAAGCTTGACGTACATGGATATTACATTATTTTTGCGGAATACTTCATATATAACAACAATAGAAACACAAGGACCATAATAGTTTAGTGTCTTTGGAAACTGGGAATATAATCTTCTAATTGTGGTTAAAGATCTTCAACATCTCCCATAAATATCTTCCCCATTTTTTCTTATCTATTACATTTCTTTATATCCTAGGGAAAATAAAAAATAAAAAGGGCGAGCTTTAATGCTCAGTAAGGGTAATAATAGAGATAATAAAACAAACCATATACATTTTAACATAAAAACATGAACATAATGTTTAAACATAGAACTCTTGATCAATGACATAAAACATGGTAGTACGTAAGGAATAGATTATAATAGAACATCAATCATGATAAAATAGATTGAAAATAAATCTTTTAACTGTGGAAAAACATTAATCACATGATATGATTTCCATATTAGCCAAGGTATTGCTTACAAGACCATCTTAGTAGACAAAGTCCCTTTCTGAATCGAGTTCACTCCTCGTTCCAGTCCTATAACAATGAACCTGATTAACTTACCGTTCCAGCCATGTCTATCTCATGAGATATAAATCATTACTGATTGAATTGGATGGAGATATAGGTATGACCCATCTCATAATGAAATCATTCTTTAGTGTGCCACAAAATCATATATCATACATCATAGCATAACCCGTGTAATAGAATGGGATTCTAAAACATCATGACATCATAACAGAATCCATATAAAAAAATGGATATCATTTCATCATAAGAAGAATCAAACCATTTAAATAATGGAGACATTATTCTTGAAACATAAACATATCAAATAATGTCATTTTATATGGAAAATAGTTATGATAAAACAGTTGAAATGAATTTTTGAGGAAAATATCCTTTCTTCTTCAAAATAATATTATTTTCAAAAAATTCAATTAAATTTTCAAACAAAAGGGTTTTGTTGAAAATAATCATGAAATATTGTAGAGGAAGCTTCATGAAAATGGGGTGTTATGAAACTGTAAAAATCCATTGACGCTGCATAAGGTAAAAATAACATTCTCCCCATACATTTGTCCAAATAGTAAAAAAGTTCCTCGTGTGGTAAAAAAAATAATATTCCTTTCATAACATGTGGTAAAATTAAAAAATGGGTAAAATTACATTAAAAACAATAGAAAAGTTTTCAGAAAATAGGTACATGGATGATAACATAACCCTATTAAATAATTACGAATAAACAATCTCATATAAGAGCGAGATTGGAATAGTTATCCCTTACCTTAGGTCTGATATGCTTCGTACGTATCTAAAACTCCTGTATAATGATTTAAATAATGTCATTTACTTATTATAGAATCATATTCATTGTTATGATATCATATATGGTTTACTTATGACATTATATTGCATGTTCCTTCGTAAATTCAATGTAAAAGCAACGATTTGGGTAAAATCGTTTCATTTATTGTACGTTTTCGACTTGTTGTTCGTGATATTATTACTTATATCCTGATTTACATTATTCTATAATGTAAAAAATGATTTATATAAAATATATCTTCAGAATATACATATATATATATATATAAGATAGATCGATAAACGGAATGAAATACAATGTTCATGGAGACGGTAGGTCATACGTACGCATGAACGCTGTTTTCGTTTCCTTATTGAATTGAATGGAATTAAGTAGATGACATACATATATATATATATATACATAAATCAAGAATCCTTATTATGTCGTATATTTCATGATTAATTATTATATATACCTTATAATCATTCATGAATGGTTAACTTGGAGAAGAATCTCATCACGTCGTGGAGACGTTAGTCCGTACGTACGCACGAGCGATGATATCATTTCCATGATCGTGGAATTGAATTGAAGTGTATGTATAATATTTAATAATAAATATAACATTACAGTAATCATATATAGTTATTTATTTAGACCATTATACCCATCCAAGTAATGTGGTGGTGGAAAACAGATTACACCACGGCGTGGAGATGGTATTCCGTACGTACGCACGACCATTTCATTTCCATATGATGGATAGAAGAAGAAATTGGGCTGTTTCATATTTATAATAACATATCAGTATATGAGTGATAATTATGTTATTAATTTATGATTAAAAAACAAAAGAATAAGAAGTATAAGAAGAAAGAAACTTGAGAGAATCTGGAGAAGACATTACCTCTTCTTCAAGGAACCTCCTTTAAGCTTCCTCTTAAGGAAGTAGAGTGGGTCTTTTGAGAAGAACAGAACCTCCAGAATGTTTCTAGGGAAGTGTAGAAGAGAAATGGGTAGATGTTGGCCGAGCATCAAGGCTCAAAACGGTGCGAAGAGAAGAGTGAAGGGGTTCCCTTTTTATATGGGAGGAGAGGGGAACCTTAGGAAAAACTTAAAATATTATTTTATAATAAAGTAATATTAGGTTATTAATAGCACCAAATTGATTTATTTAGAAGCTAAGGTGGGGATGGGTCGAAATCATCTCATCCAATACGATTTAGTCAAGTTTCGGATAATATTTTATCCTTATCATTTCGATTTAACTCTAAGTTAGATAATTTATCTTTTATGGTGTCTTTTTGTTTTCTTACACTATATGGTCAATAAACATACTATAAAAAGCCAAAAGTACCCCAAGTGGTTCATTATTAATATATATATTCTTGTCTATGTCATTTTTCCAAGCCTTATATTTTTAGGAATAAAATAACAATTAATAATATAATATTTGTTTTAAAAACTATTTTATGTCAATTTTGACACTATTTGGTACTTGATTTTTGTGAAAATCATAACAGAATGATTATTCCGAAACAAGTTAATTAAATCAATACTAACATGTCAAATTAACGTATAAAATTAGTGGAATTCATTAACAGTCTGAAATTAAATTTATTTGAGTATTTATAATATCAATTATTTTAATATTTTATTATTTAGGTAATTACTACATCACCATTGGATCATAAATAAATTAAATTATATAATTTTTAAAAATTATAAATAAAATACCATTAGGTAGGAAATATATTTAGATTTCTAATGAATATTTATATCCTAATTTATCTTATGTATAACCAAATATTAAAAAAAATTATTATTAAACTTTGATTATAACTATTTTAACTCTTTTTTTAAATAAAATAATAATAAATGTCCTAATCTTATCCAAATCGACCTAAATGATAATATAATTTTCCTAAGCCTGTATTCAGTCGAATTATACTTATCCAATAGAATTAGGAATTTTTTTAGGATAATAGTAATATCATTTTTACACTTAATTACCCTATTTACTTTTAACCGTTGTAAAAAAAGTAAAATGTAACTATTCACCAAAAATTATTTTTATCTTATTGAACAACTTTTTACCACTTGAAATTAACCATACCAATTGGATTTTAGAAATTACACTCATAGAAGCAGTAAAATTATGTTTTATGTAAATTTTCAAATTCTCATAGGAGGTGGGTAAAAGACGGTGAAAAGTTCAATAAAATTTTTATATATCTAAAATTATTATAAAATGACTCCAATGAACTACATTGAAATTATATAGGTATTATGTATCAATATTTACCTAAAATTAATTTAAATAAAATAAATAATTATTTAAATAAAAAGTCGGTTTTTATATAGTAACCCAGTGTTTTCACTATTCATCAAAAATTGAATGATTTCAGAAAAATACTGAAAATTCACCCTAAGCTAATTTTGATATTCTGAATCCAAAAATTAAGTCCATTTTAAAAAATAAAATTTCAAAAAGTGGGTATTACTATTCATAATGGCAAGTTTATATAATATTATAATAATATATCGTTGTTTAGTGAAACTCGGTATTGCGTGCAACACATGCTATCATGGAATGTCCGGATTGTGTGTAATTCAAGCCAAGTCAGGGATGCATATAGTGCAAGATCCTTTTGGTGTTGAATAATACACAAGATATCGATGAAATTAAAAAGAATATTTTTCATAAAATCTTAGGGTGTTAAATTCTACCCCCCTTAAAATAAATTTTACTCTAGAAATTCGTTTGGGTTATAAATGGTTTACTACTCGAAAATTATTTAATAGAAACCCACATCATAAAAAGGAATACCAAAACTTATCGTTAAAAACTAAATTATAAAACGTTATGGATACCCAAATTAACTAATCACTAGGTTTCCACATAGAATAACATAGGTGAAAATATTGATATGGAAGAGAAATCTAACCATCATGTTTTGATGGAGAGTGGTAGAGAACATGGCTATAAAAAAGCAAATGATCCCAAAGCCATAAATTTGTGATGATCTATGATACCATATGATTAATAAGATATAAGGTCACTTGGACAAATTTTTTGGTTTTCAAGATGATTTCCCTATTGTTAATGAATTAAAAGAATTAGTTACAAGATTCTGGTACAATCTCTCTGTTGTTCGTGCCTTGAACAATTTACACTTCATATCTTAAAGAAATTAAGTTGAATTTGTTATCCGTGAAGTGTTAGCAGATCATGTGATAAAATGATGGGCCATTCCATCTGTTTCAAACAAAAGGTTAGAAAAAGTTATCAAATATACATAAGTCAATCTATGGTGAGGTTAATCGTATACGATTCCAAAAATGATCTTATACATCATCTATCATACCTATCAATAAAATAAAACCATTTTATTCTAACCAAGGACTTCTTGTAGGCCAATGGTAGGTGATAAAGGCTCGACGCACTACGGTTGTGGGTTCGATTGCCACAGCCTTGTCCGACGCGACGGTTTCTCACCCGTTCTGCAGGTTTTTCTTTTTCTAAAATTACATCATTATGAAATTCCATCAATAATATTGAAAACAATTATATCCTGAAACAATAATAAATTATGTTCAACAGATTCCATTTCAAATTTTTAGGCTTATCCAAAATTATTATGTCCATGTTTATAATATAAAAAAAATTACTAGAAATGTCATCTTTTGAGCATGTGAATACCATCATTTATCCCGTATATATCTTGTTGATCACATTCCAATCATTTGAATACCTTAATCAAGTATTTTCATGAAAAATTAATACCCATTTAACCTTAGTGACAACAAGAATACTATAAAAAGTTTACTCTTTCCACATACCAAAATCCCAAAATTTCTATATACTCAATCCATGATATCACTTTTTCCTTATATTAGTCATGAGATAATGATTACTATTATACATATTTTTTTCTCCTTATCCATTCATTATGTTCATTTCATTTTCTTTCCAAAAAAATTTCAATCACTTTTTCTTGGTTACCAATACCATATAATTATTGAAATCCAATACATAGATATTCAAAAATTCCACAATACCAAAAATGAGATTCCATGATACTATTTTGAAATCCCACTACATAAACATTTAATCATTACACAACATCTTTTTCATACTCAACATCACAAATAGTGATTGCATGAGACTTCCCATTATCCATTGCCTTAAGAGTTTTCTCACATTGATCATCATTAACCCATGGATTAGGGCATTTATTAGCATAATGCCCCATTTCCTTGCACATGATGCATTAAAGTGTTGGTGGTGTATTCTCTACAGTCTGTTCATTATTCACATCATTAGAAACCCTATATCTATTAATTCGAATCTCATCTGCTCGATGACCATCTTTTCCATGCATAAAACATTTTCTAGTCCCTTTAAGACAATATCCACCATGCTTCTTTCCACACTTTGAGCATAAAGAAACATTCATCTTCATTTCACCATTGTTCTGAGATTTGTCCCTAAACTCCATCTTTCGTTTCATTTCAAAACCATGAGATGGATATGTAACACCTACTTCCAGTTCCACCTTGATAGCACAACGCACAATTTCTATCATTGTTCTAAGAATACGAGGTATGTACTTATTAAAAAATATGTTCTTGAACTCATCTCATTCCATGGATTCAATTTCACCTTGGGGCCTTGTATTCTTAATAAGAGTCCACCACTGGTCTGCTTCACCTTATAAATGGTAAACAGCCAGAATGAATTTATCATGTTCTGAACTGTGATGTATGGGATATATCTTTTCAATTGTACTGATCCATTGTTCAGCAACATGTGGATCCGAAGACCCACTAAAAGAAGGTGGACATTGCCTCGTGAAGGACTCAATAGAATATTGTTCACTTCTCTACTCATTTGGAAGTCTAGAATGATTCATAGCTTGTGTAAGCATAACAATAAGATTTTGCACTCCATCTAACATAACTTTGGTTTGTTCCGGAGGAAAATAATTGCTTCATCCATTACATTGATCAACACGGTTCTTTCGGGTTTTAGCCATCGTCTAAAACCCCAAAAGAAAAGTGTGAGAGGAAAAAATCATGCTAGGGAAAGAAACAGAATAAATGGGGATTACCTTAAATATCTAACATCTAAGGTATATTTCTAAGATCATTACCGTAATTCTAGTTCTATAACCTATACATATATTTAACCTTAGGGTCATTCCTAGACATATCTTAGAAATATCTCTACTATTCTTACAAAATATTTCGCATCCTAGTTTCCAAAGGTTAACTAAACCTTGCCTCTGATACCAACTGTAGAGGCCCAAAGCTTGACGTACATGGACATTACAGTACTTTTGTGGAATACTTAATACATATCAAAAAAAGACACACAAGGACCATTATAGTTAAGTGTCTTTGAAAACATGGAATATAATCTTCAAATCGTGGTGAAAGATCTTCAAGATATCTCATAAATATCTTCCCCTTTTTTTCTTAACTAAAACATTTCATTATATCTTCGGGAAAAGAAAACAAAAAAAGGGTGAGATCGAATGCTCAATAATTGTAAGCATGGAGAAAATAAAACAAACCATATACAGTTGGACATAAAAACATGAATGTAATGTTCAAACATCGAAAAGATGAGAATTTACATAAAACATTGTAGTACGTAAGACATAGATCATAATAGAACATCAATCATGATAAAATATCTTGTAAATAAATCATGTAATTGTGGGAAAAAACATTAAGCACATGATATTATTTCCACAATAGCCAAGGCATTACTGCCAAGACCATATTAGTGGACAAAGTCCCTTTCTGAATCGAGTTCACTCCAGCTCCAGTTCTGTAACACTTAACCGGATTAACATAACATTCCATCCATGTAAATCTCATGAGATATAAATCTTTACCCAATGAATTGGAGAGAGATAAAGATCCCACCCAACTCATAATAAAATTATTATTTCGTGTGCCACAAAATCATAAAATCATACGTCATAGCATAACCCATGTAATAGAATGGGGTTCTTAAAAATCATGCCATCAGAACATAATCTATATAAAAAATGGATATCATTTCATAATAAGAAGAATCAAACCATTTATATAATGGAGACATTAGACTTGAAACATAGACGTATTAAATAATCTCATTTTAGATGGAAAATATTTTTGATAAAACACATGAAATGAATTCTTGAGGAAAATATCCTTTCTTCTTCAAAATCATTTTCTTTTCACAAAATGCAATGATATTTTAAAAGAAAACGGTTTTTCTGAAAATAATAATGAAATTTTGTAGAGTAAGATTCATGAAAATGAGGCTTTATGAAACTGTAGAAATCTATTCATGCCGTATAAGTTAAAAATAACATTCTTCTCATACTTTTTTCGGAAAAGTCAAAAAGTTCGTCGTGTGGTAAACAATAGTAAGATTCCTTTCAAAAAATGTGGTAAAATTAAAAAATGGGTAAACGGCCATTAAGAATACATGAAAAAAAAATTATAAAACATTGACATGTGTGATGACAAAAGCCCCAGTAAATATTTACGAATAAACAATCTCAGATAAGAGCGAGATTGGAATAGTTATCCCTTACGTTAGGTCTGATATGCTTCGTACGTATCCGAACCTCCAGTATAATGATTTAAATAATGTTATTGACTTATTACAGAATCATAAACATTGTTATGATAACATATATGGTTTACTTATGACATTATATTACCTGTTTGTTTTGTAAATTTATTGTAAAAACAACGATTTGGGTAAAATCGTTTCATTTATTGTAATTTTTTCGACTTGTTGTTCTTTATATTATTACATATAACCAGATTTAATTAATTCCAGAATTTAAAACATGATTTATAAATAATATATATTCAGAATATACATATATATATATGATAGATCGATAAATGGAATGAAATACACCATTCATGGAGACGGTAGGTCGTACGTACGCATGAATGTTGTTTTCGTTTCCTTATTGAATTGAATGGAATTATTTAAATGAAATACATATATATATATACATAAATAAATTATCATTATTATGTCATATATTTCATGATTACATATTTTATATACTTTATAATCATTCATGAATGGTTAACATGGATAATGAATCTCATCGCGTCGTGGAGACGGTTGTCCGTACGTACGCATGAGCGATGATATAATTCCCATGATCGTGGAATTGTATTGAAGTGTATGTAAAATATTTCAGAAACAATATCAATTTAAAATAATCATATATAGTTATTTATTTACACCATTATACCCATCCAATTAATGTGGTGGTGGAAAACAGATTACACCACGGCGTGGAGACGGTATTCCGTACGTACGGATGCGGGGAGATTTCGTTTCCATCGGATGGATAGAATATGAAATTGGGTTGTTTAATATTTATAATAACATATCATTATATTAGTGATACTGATGTTATTAATTTATGATAAAACAACTAAAGACGAATAAGTATAAGAAGAAAGAAACTTGAGAGAATCGGAAGAAGAGATAACCTCTTCTTCGACGCACCTCCTTTACGATTCCTCTTAAGGAAGTAGAGTTGGTCTTTTTAGAAGTACATGACCTATATAATGTTTCTAGGGAATGGTATAATAGAAATGGGTAGGGTTTGGACGAGCTTCAAGGCTCTTTAGGGTGTGAATATAAGAGAGAAGTGGTTCCGTTTTTATAAGGGAGGAGAGGGGCACCTTAGGAAAAAGTTAAAATATTATTTTATAATAAATTCATATTTGGTTTTTAATAGCTCTAAAGTGATTTATATCGAAGCGAAGGTGGGGATGGGTCGAAATCCTCTCTACCAATAGGTTTTTGAAAAGTTTTGGTTACTATTGTATCCTTATCATTTAGATTTAACTCTAAGTTAAATAATTTAACTTTTACAGTGTGTTTTGTTTTTCTTACACTATATAGCTAATAAACATACTATAAAAAGAAAAACTAACCCCAATTGGTTCATTATTATTATATATATCATTATCTATGTAATTTGGCCGAACCATTGATTTTTAGGAATAAAATAACAGTCAATAATATAATATTGTTTAAAAAAGTATTTTATGTCAATTTTTGACACTATTTGGTACTTGATTTTTTTGAAACTCATAATAGAATGATTAGTTCGAAAAAGATAATTAAATAAATACTATCATGTAATATTAACCTATAAAATTAGTATAAATCATAAAAAGTCTCAAATTAAATTTATTTGGGTAATTATAATATCAATTATTTTAAGATATCATTATTTAGGTAATTACAACATCACTATTATGTCATAAATAAATTAAATTTTTTAAGGTCTAAAATTTATTAATAAAATACCATTAGCTAAGATATCTTTTCATATTTCTAATGAATATTTATATTCTAATTTATCTTATGTATAACCCTATATTAAAAATGTTTTAGTTATTAATGTTTGATTTTAACTATTTTAACTTTTTTTAAAATAATATAATAATAAATGTCCTAATATAATCCAAGTGGACCTAAATGATAATATTATATTCATAAGGTTGTTTTTGGTCGAATTATACTTATCCAATAGAATTAGTACTTGTGTTAGGGTAAGAGTAATATCATATTTACCCTTAATTACCCTATTTACTTTTAGCCATGGTAAAAAAAGTAAAAAGTTACTATCCACCGAAAATTATTTCTATCTTATTTAACTACATTTTACTCCTTGATATTAACTGGGTATCTCAGATTTTAGAAATTCTACTCACAGAAGTGGTAAAATTATGATTTATGTAAATTTTCAAATTCTCCTTAGAGGTGGGTAAAAGATGGTGAAAAGTTCAATAAAATTATTATATATTTAAAATTATTATAAAACGACTCCAATGAATTATATTGAAATTATATGGGTATTATATATCAAATTTTACCTAAACTAAATTTAAATAAGATAAATGATTATTTAAATGAAAATTCGGTTTTTAAATAGTAACCTAGTGTTTTCACTATTCATCAAACATTGAATGTTTTCCTAAAAATACCAAAAATCACCCTAGGCTAATTTTTATATTCTGAATCCAAAAAATAAGTCCATATTGTAAAATAAAATTTCAAAAAGTTGGTATTACTATTTATAACAGCTAGTTTATATAATATTTTAATAATATATCGTTGTTTAGTGAACCTCGGTATTGCGTACAACACACGCTATCGTGGAAGGTCGTGATTGCGTGTAATGCAAGCCAAGTGAAGGATGCATGTAGTACACGCTCTTTTTTATGTAGCGTACAACACTAGACATCAATGAAATTAAAAATAAAATTTTTCATAAAATATCGGGGTGTTACAGTATTCATTATGTGGGAGAATACATGAGGATTCGATCTAAAAGCCTCATTATGTCTTGAATATAAAATTTCTATACATTCCCTTAAGATATGAATTTTTATTATTCCAATAACACTTTTCCCATAAAATGTTTCATATAAATTTTTATTATTAATGGATAGCACTGGTTTATTAGGTGGAAGGGGGGTGTTAAAAACATAATATAAAATACTGTAATGAATTTTCAAAATAATATTAATCATTTATACATCAAAAAAATATATTTGAATGACACCTAAAAAGAGAAAATTTATTAGATGAAACATATTCATCAAAATTATTGATAAAATTTTCCATTACAATTATTTATGTATAATTTAAAAATTGAAACAGTATAGGTATACATCAACTTTTTGAGTAAGTTATTATGACTAAAAAAAGTTATACCATTTCCTCTAAATAAATTTAAGAAGGAAATAATTTCAAATAATGGAGAGGAAAAATGTTTTCTAGTAAATAATTATAATCAATTTAGATGAAATAAGAAAAAATATGCCCTTATATTCAATTATATTTATTTTCAATATGTTGTAGAAGATAACATTTATATTGGAATCCAATTAGTTATTGAGAAAAAAAATATAATGTTGTTTATTGATGAACACAAATAAATTACTTGAATAATGAGTATTACTTATTATCAATTTTATTTTTTAATTTAATATTTGGATTATTTGTTTCCTCAACATAAGATAATGTTTTTGATACCATTTATGTTATAGAAAATATTTTTTTGCTCGAACTAGGACAATCAAGAGGGGGTGAATTGGTCTCTTATAAAAAATTTTATTGAAAACATTTTTATTAGATTCTCCCAATTAAAAATAAAATAGTCTTTATAAATAAGGTTGTAATATTATAATAGCTTTAACATTGAAATTGTTTTATTATTATTGATCGGTGCTCACTTAAACACAACAAGAGATGACATTAACAGATGGAGACCGTTGAATCTATCATTGCAGTTCTGGTTATTATTTTTGGCTACTATTGAGGAGGATGTCTATCTAATATGGACATCAAGAAGTTTGTGCAGACATTAAGTTTAAAATTTTCGGTTTGGTGTTGTGCTAATAGGGATTCTCACAGCTGTCGGTGGGGTGGAAGCATAGAGAGTTGTGTTTTGTTCAAACTAAACTCATGATCTATCAATGCTGCATCAGACTGGGATGAAAGGTTACTTTCATCCTCTGCATTGTACAATAGAGTCTTATGGATGGCTCATTATATTGGGTGGATTAAATTAAACACTTATGGAACATCTTGGTGCAATCTGGGTCCCTCTAACATTGCTACGGTCTTTAGGTATCATCAGGTACGTGTTCATCGATTCACCTATGGCTCGTGTTTTAATGATTCTCCACTTGAAGAAGAAATTTTTGGTGTCATCATCACCGTGAAGAAAGTGGAGAGTCAGGGTTGGATTACGATTTGGATTGAATTTGAATATATGGTTGTAGTTTATGGTATTCAAACTGGGGCTTTGCATCTCTCTTGGAAGATCACTAATCATTGGACCGGATGTTTGGATTCCTTATACTCAAGGGATTACTTCATGACTCATGTGTATAGAGAGGAAAACACATTGGCGGATGGGCTTGCTAACAATCGTGTCAATGGTAAGGATTTTCATTAGGATGATCATGTCCTAGATGATCTTTTTCTCATTTCCAGCAATGATATTTTTAAATCATCTACTATCATACTTGTGTTATTGTTTTTTCTAATATAGTGATCCTGTTTTCCTTGAAAAGATCCATGTTTGTTAGAGAAAGACTAAATTGAAATACAATTTGGACAAAAAAAAATTGGTTCAGTTGCAATATAATACCAAATCCACACTACATGGAGATCAACTGACACCATGAAATATATATAATTATTTGATTCACACCCTGGATCATGGTTAAAAAAAGTAAATGAGACTGTCCAGGTCACAAGACGTATTCCACTGTTCATCATTGGAAAAAACATCCTTGTCACATGGGACCACATAAATAGTTATACATTGGTGAAACACGGTATTGGAAGATATTTGATTCATGATATCTTGTATCCTCTACTTTGGTGGATAATACAATGTGTGTTTTTAATATATATATCCACACTACTTCAAAAGAATAATAAAACAGTACACAACAGAGCATAAATAAAGAGAAAGGTTTAGAAATTGTATAAATGTTTTTCAATGATGTTCTAAAAATTATTGAAAGTAGAAGATGTGATTTTTTATTCCACTTGTTGATAAAGAGTATCTTTATTCTCATGTTTTGGTTTCCAATTCAATGTGATGTGCTTTTAGCTATTTTTTTCATAGAGATGTTTTTTTGAGGATGTTGTAGGTTCTGATCAATAGTGGTTCAGCCGATAGTAATCGAGATTTTTTCATGTATTCATTATTTTATTCATGTACATATATATTTTTATGAAATAAAATGATTCATATATTTAATCTAATCACATGATTTTATTTTTATTATGGGTGCTTTTATTGGAGCCGACAAGATACATTATCTCCCCACCTCATACCTTGTACAATCTCATGACATGAGGTGTCACAGTTTTTGTATTGAAACATTGTCACTGGAAACAGTGTGACATGAAAAGATGTATTCTCATTTACATTTGTATGGTATCACATGATCGATGTGTAGTCATTTTTCATTTTCGTAAGTGGTAGCATGTGTAATAGTATTTTTTTTGTAGCAAATCATTTATGATATTTGAAATCGAGATAATGGTTACGGTGTTTGGTCCTATATGAATTATAAAACCAGTAGAAAGGCTATGGTGTCTTGTCAATTTTGTCTCAAGTAACGATGTCTTGTCCTTTTTCAAAATTTTTAATTGTGTCTCCTTATGGGGTCTTCAGAATAGTACCAAGGAAACTGTGTCAGGTCCATTGCAAAAATCAGGAACCAGTAGCAAGCTCACAATTTCATAAACATGGCCAAATATCTGTAAGAAATCTTAAGAAGAAATATTACCAAAATTTATTAGACTAAATTATTATAAAAATTAAATATAATATTAAAATTTTAACAATATTTTACATGTTTTTACATGATTTAAGTCATGTGTAACATGATTTGTGGGAAATAAAATATGTGGAGTCAAATAATCTCCCCCTTTTGATGATAAAAAATCCTATAATTTATATGCCATATAATTTAGTAAATACATGATATTCGATAATATATATGATAGGTATGTGATAGGCTATATTAATACTATTATTCTCCTACGATAAATTTTTTTTTCATAAATTATTTCATCAAAGGATTCTATTATTTATTTCCTATATTGGATAAAAAAAGAGAAATATACATTGAATAAAGGAAATTAAGAGAATAAAAAACATCATTGAATGTTGTATTGAATATAATGAGAGAGTTCATTACAAACAGAAGGAAAAAGAAGTGAGATGGTGTATCGGGACCCCCGACATCTGTAATGGTGGCCATGGAAGAAAAGGAAGTGGCATAGTTCATATCATGATGCCTCACTTGTCAACATGTGAAGGTCGAGCATCAGGTACCAGCCGATTTATGTCATCCACGTGAGGTTATGGAATATAAGTGAGATGGTGTATCCATTTACTTTGTGTTAGGGATAACACATACATTTAGGGTCTAAGATTCTATCTAATTATCATTGATAGACTCACGATGTCAGCCCACTTCCTCCGCATTCAAGAGTAGGGATCAATAGAGTGTTTGGGATGAATCTATATATAAGAGATTGATCGACTCCAAAGGGTTCCAGTTTCAATCATCTCAGATCATAATTCTTATCTAAAATCCCACTTGTGGAGGATATTACAGGAGGCGTTCAAGACACAGATACATTTGAGCACCTCCTTCAATGCACAGACAGATGGTTAGATTGAGCGGTCTATATAGACACTCGAGTACATGCTTCATAATGTGTCCTTGATTTGGGCCGTAGTTGGGATGACAACCTTCCATAGGGGAAGTTCACATTCCACAATATTTATCACTCCACTATCAGTGTGGCTCTATTTGAGGCAATGTACAAGTGACATTGTATATCACCACTATGCAAGATAAAACATGTGGAGTCAGAAATTATTTGTTCTGAGATGGAACAAAATATCATGAAGAAGATGTAAATCATCTAGGAGTGGATTAATACATCCAAGAGAAGGTATTATTATTAAGCCGACATGAGATGAAGACCCTTTGAGTTTTTCGTGGGAGACCATGTCTTCCTATTGGTCTCACCTCGAGAAGGATTACAGAGGTTTAGCTGGGGCTACAATCAATCCCCGAGGATCAACGAACTTTTCCAGATCCTCTACAGAGTAGGTGATGTGGAGAACCATCTAAATCATCCCCAATAGATTCACCAAGTGTATAATGTTTTTGATGTGTCAACGATATGGAGGAACATGCATGATCCATCACACTTTTTTTACTGGGGAAAGATGGACATCGAAGATGGGGTGATCTTTGTAATATTCCCAGTGGAAATAGAAGATCAATAGGACCGTGTCCTTCATGGGTGGTCGATTCCTCTAGTGTGAATTCCGTGGTAGTACGGGAACCTCTGGGAGATAAAATGAGAGAGGGAGGATTAGATGCATTCATAAAACCACCATTTGTTTCACTAGTTTTGTTGTATCTTTTAGTTATAAAAATCCCTTTGTTGGGGAGAATGTAAAGACCGGGAAATTCCATATAAGATTTTCTAAATTATTCGGGACTATTATGAGTCGGCAAAACATGATGTCATGTGATATGAGGCCCGATGTTCCTAGAACAGAATATTAAACTTTTTTATGGTATGTTTAGTAAATATAAGGGAAACATTTTGTATCTTTTGAATCAGTGCATAGAATTAATATTTGAGGGAACCATTGAACTCGTATCGCTGAGATTTTCATAAGGGAGGCTTAACTATGACCACCGAAGTTCGAGTGAAAAAGATAGTTTTAGAGACATTTTGTAATAATAAGAAAATAACATAATATTTATTTTTCTAACACCTCTTCAGTGATGGTGGAGGGGACAATGGATGT
Source organism: Viscum album (assembly GCA_963277665.1). NCBI lineage: Eukaryota > Viridiplantae > Streptophyta > Magnoliopsida > Santalales > Viscaceae > Viscum > Viscum album. The sequence continues at coordinate 1,684,939,727 of OY728163.1, read as the reverse complement.
GGTTTCACATTTAAATAGGGAAATTAAATGCATGGTTACACATAGGTTTTGTAACCACCCCACATATAATTAATATGATTCATTAATTTCACCAATTAATGAGTAAATAAATAAATAGAGAACTAAACTCTTAACTTTTCCTTTGGATTTTTGAAATATTGGGGATAGGTTTTTTGGTGAATAATGGGTGAATTCATGAAAAATAAAGGAATAAAAAACGTTCCCTCCAACGAAGAATGATGTCTTAAATGACGACTTTGGAATAATTAATAATGAAACAAAGAATGATGACGTCATCAATGAATGTAGATTCTTCTCCCACAACCACAACATCTTCTACGTATCTGAGGTAGGGGTTTTTTTACACCTGAGTTACTTTTCATAAATGATTCTTCATAAAAAAACTAACGAACATAGATTAACCAAATATGAGTTAATCCACGGTTCGTATGAAACAACAAGAGGATAATGTAGGAATTTTTCAACTAGGTTTTAATTTTAAATTTTGATGAATTTTTTACCACACCCTTGATAAATTTATAATGCAGAGGGTGTGGGACAACAAAAAAAGGCTCAGACCATCCGCCGCTACAGATTTGTCGAGTTCATAGTGTGATATAATTTGGAACTCGATGAAAACATAAATCCAATAGCCACAAAGTGACATAAGCATCGATAGAGGCCTGTAGTTATAATAGGAAAGAAAAACAGACCGCTAATGCTCACTCGGTGGCCCGTAGATGTTTTTCTGGCAGCTGAAGGTGGCTTGGTGTCGGAAGGAGATGATAGTGGCTGGCTCTCGGCAGTCGTGGAGGAAGGAGGCACCTGAAGGTGCCATGGAGTAAAATAGTGTTGTCCGCCCCTTGGCGGGGCATGTTGGAAGTGGGCAGCAGTCTGTCATGTGCCATAGTGGGAGACCATGACATAAAGGCACTTCGTAGGGGACGATGTGCCCCAAAGTTCCCGCTTATAGAAGGGGCGGTGCCACGTGGCGGTGTCATTGCAAACCATAGCGACAATTGTACATTTAGAAAGGGTGAGCCAACGCTCTCATGGGTCATTCATAGACAAGGAAGGATGGGCTGGTCCGTGAACTAGTGGGCCGAGCCCACTGTTTCCTAGCATGTTTTGGCCAGCCCAGCACATTCAGCATTGGCTGGATCTGAACCAGACCCTTTTCGACCATATTATATCTTACAAGGTCGTATTTCACAAACCAGACGCCCATTTGACAAACCATATACTATGATACAATTCATGGAACCGGACGGTCTTTTGGAGAAACTCCACTTAAGTATTGGGTATGTTTGGAGTATAGAAAAGTTGGTTAGAAAAGAATCCATCTAGGCCCACAGTACTAAAATTGTTATCACTCATAGATGGGGAATCTTATTAAAGTTCCATATGTTGCATTAGGTGACTTACAACATAGCAGTCATTTGGGATACTCTGTGGTGGAACTTTGTGGATGTTTACGCAAGACCGATACCTTGTGAAGAAGATTTTACAGATCTCAAGGGCACCGAGTGTGGGAAATCCTATGGTTGGCTATCATTTGAATAGTGACCATGTGTGGATCAACATCATAGAGACCCTTTGTGGATCTAAATTATAGATACCCTTTAAGGATAAATATTATAATGAACATGTGTGGATCAGCATAATAGAGACCCTTTATGTATTAGCACCATAGAGACCCTGAATGGATCAGCATCCTTGTGACCCTGTGTGGATCTACAGTGCGTGACCTGACAAGGACCATCCTTAGAGCATCCCATCGATGATCAGCAACATATGACCCTATGTGGATCGACAATAGAACAACTTCTTCCTGGTTTAGTTGTGGAAATTCATAATGGAATAAAATTATATCACTTATGACTAATCATCTTTATTCCTGTCCACTGAGTAGTATACCGGGTTTGAGATGAGTCTTTTCTTGTGATTTGTGATTGAGATCATAATTTTTTGTTTTTCCTTTTTGGAATTCAAAGATAGCATCGTGGGTCTTGGAGTCCCTACTGGGTGTTGTTATAATCACCCATGCATGGGATTCCCCCACACCATGTTGTGATTTTGGAAGAAGTCAAATAGCTTGGCTGAGACATTTGGAAGACAAGACCATGTAGTTGATAGAGGTGACGGGTTGAAGTGGTGAGTTGCGCATATAATATGTACCTACCGTTCATGTAGGATACTTAGTGGATGATCTCATGAGATGTTTTCTTTGTATTTGTGTCTTTTAGTTGGGCTGGTATTCCGACACCCTTTACATTATGTACATAATTTTACTACTGTAGGTTTACTATGTGTATTTCATCATGTCATGTTCATGGTTTTTGTGTTTGTAGGTTTCAAGTAAATTATTTTCCAATTTTAAGGAAATTCCATTCTAATGCTAGTCACTAACCCCTAGCCTATAGAATGTAGGTTGGGGTAGTCAGAGCAGGAGCCCCAAGTGATGGGTCGAGACATAAAAATAAAGAATTTGAGAAATCATTAGCTCAAAAAATATAGATAAAAAAAATTAATAAACTAAACCAAATAAATAATCACTAATAATGGAAAGATAAATAAAACTTGGTGGCTATTCATACCTCTCAAAAACCTCATAGAACTACCCAAAAATATTGAAACAAACACACTACAAGAGTTATCCAAAACTATAACAACCTGAAAATGAAAAATAAGGTAGTCATGAGAACTAAAATGCTCTCCATGAATGCCAAATAACCATGACACCCTATTCACTTACCTTAAAATTTTAAATCAATCATCTTAGTTTGAAAATATGATATATTAAAAAAAATCATTCATTACTAAATTAAGTCAAAAGTTTACATTTTTAAGGATAATGTTTATATTCCACTACAATTTCTAAATAGTTCCAAGAATTAAATGTCATTCCAAAATGAATGGAACATTTTTTAAATAAAAACATTTATTTTTTAAAAAAGGAAACTATATTGGAGTAACTAAACTAAAAATAATTTCTCCTAACCAGGTTATAAACGAACACCATGCTCAATCCCAATTTTCCACTAGCACATGTGTGACCCAAGGAAACTCATTCCTCAGTGAAATGTGGAATAGAAACATCAATATCCAACATTCTCATATATGATCCATAAGTAGTGGTCATACCTATAACCCTTGCGGCGTCCAATAATAATCCAAATATTTTTATTGTTTATTTTTATTAAATTCTACTAGACAAAACCGGGATAAACCACTTATATATCATCAAGTGTACTAGTCCTAGTCTTTCCACCAATGTAATTGGGGTTACCCATGGGCTCTATAACAATTTGTGGTGAGATTTTATAATGAAATAATGTAATAACACACCACTTCCTTTATCTAATCCCATATTCAACAACCCACTTCCAATCTACATACACAACCATATTAAATTTTTTTACAACACTATAAAATGCACATGACTTACACTTGGCACATATCACAAATCACACATCAACACATTCATCATATTTCTAAAATTAATGGAAATAACTCAAGAGAGGTTTTATATGATTTAATGTCATTATAAAAGTTCCAAAAGGTCCTAATTCCATTACATTTATTTTTAACATTTTAGAAAAAATCATTTCCCAACACCATAATGATTTAAAATCATTTAAAATTACACAAGAAAGTCTAAGACACCAATAACATAAATGAAATCTAGGAAAAATATATATATCTCGGCAACCCACTATAAATACTCATCACACACTTCAACGAATAAAGAATCCAAATTATTATATTTATCATTAAATATCCTATGATCATTAAAAATACACCACTATTTCTAAAAAATTGAAAAAACCTTTTTCTATATGAAAAAATATGCGGGATCTTTGATTAATTGTGTGATGATAAATAAATAAATGTTTATAACAGTCGCACTTAGACCATATTGCATGTAAATTATATATAAATATAAAATATATTATTAAAACAAAAATTCAATCACAGATTCTAAATTAAATGGGTAGACATAGGGATACTACCTCAAAAATTTCCCTCCTTAATGACACCCACCTCAACCGACCCATCTCACTTACTGGAATATGAATTTATACATATATATTAATACCCCCAACTGCATTAAACATATTCTCTATTCAATTTGGTAATATGTACAAAGGGTAATATGTACATGTTTTAATATTTTCCACCTCAATTATACTATTGTGATAGTGAAAATGTATACAAACTTGGGAGAGTACACATTTACCTCTAAAATAGTGAAATGAGTGAGAATAAGATAAAATACTTAAGATTACAATTAATATCTACTATATAATATCATAGATCATAATTAAATATTTTCATAATTCATATTTCATTAATTATATATATAAATATGCAATTCATTTTATAATTAGTTTTTAATGATATAAACTATTAATTTATGAACATGTATCTTTACCTATGTATTTTCTATTATTAAATACATGTTTTTAATCATAATATTAATTAAATTATAATATATTTATAAATGGGGGTTATTTATTAATAGAGTTTTATAAAAATAACTTTTAATTAATTCATGATTCTTTTTTCAAATTTAGTTTATGATAAATACATTACTCATATTTATATATTAGTAGTTTAATAGTAATGAATCCATTTGGAATAAATTATTAATATAGTATTATTCATGTTATTATAGTAATATAATTGTAATATATATTCTTTAATATAAATGTTATAATGTCTTATGACATTTTATATGAATCCTACGTTATTATAATAGAAAAAATTAGATTTTTACGATAACAAAATTTTATTTCATGATTTTTATTCATATATAATTTGAAATTTAAATAACTATGATGATATTATATGTTCATTTATTATACACAATAAATTTTTATTTAAATAATTATGTGACATATTTTATACTAAAGGTATATTATAAGGATTTTTGATATCCTATTTAAATCTTAATTCATGAAATATACAGTTTTTTATTACCACATAGTTGTAACTACAATTTGAAAATGTATTATTGAGAAATGTGAAATGGTTGTGGACATAACATTTCCATCATACTATATAAAATTCACAGCACCGATTTTGGTTGCAAATATTAAATTAAAATCTAAATTCAACATAATTAAAATATAAATGTAATGAAATTTATATGTTTATCATCTATAATTTATTAATTACCAAATACATAATAAATAATAATTAATAAAGAATGTAAATTTAGTCAATTTCATAAAGAGATATAGTATTTATTAGAGATTAATTTGTTATTAAATTTATTAAATAATATTATTATAACGTAAAATTATGAATAATGAATAATTTATTTTTTAAAAAAAATTAATTTTTTATTCATGAAATTGAAATTTAAATGGAATAATTTATATAAATAACATAACAATATATATGTTTCTATCAACAAATTATTTTTATGACATCATAATTTTGTAAATTAAATTAATAAAATTTATAATTGTTTTGAATTAAATTGTAGTTAATCAGTGAAATAATGATTTGAAGAATAATTGTAACATCCCAGGTAAATGATGAACAAGACATATTTCATATTTATTAATATTTGTGAATTAAATAATAATTTTACTTTAATGGGGTTTCTATGTTCGATAGCGTTCCCGATACGCAACAACGTGTTTCTTTGGAATCTTACATTGCCCACTAATGATATAATATTATTATTTTAAATGGTAGTTAAATCCTAGCCGTTGTATTGGCGGGAATGAATGAAACTAACTACAATATTATTATACAAATTTTTTAAATGTATTTACATTTATCCAGTAAATGTTAGAGGCTTAAAATGTGAATGAATCTAATTTAAAGCATAATTTAAATTAAAAGGATGATTTATCACCTTTTAATGGAGAACCCTATTTAAATATAGATTTGGTCACATTAATACATTCTAATTGACCGAAAAAAATTATTCTTTAGAATGGGGACATCAAATTTTACTTTGGTTAATTTTTTGGTACTTTTCTGATAAAGTTGATTTTTAATGAATAGTGCAAAATATTGTATTTTAATTCAAAAGTGCGTTTTAATATAATTTATTTATATGGTAATATTATCTTTTTTAATTGGATTTAAAGTGAAATTGAAATATATTTTTACCATTTAATCCAATTTTGGTCATTGGAATTAATTTCTCTTTGAAATTGGACATAAACAATTATCACTCTTTTGAAAGTTATTGTTTCAAAAAACTACACTATTTGTTTTGATAAAAGGAATTAATATTAAAATTAATTAATTCCACTTCTATGTTTTGAATTTGGAAAATGGACATCATTTTTGAAATAGGAATATCAAATATATCTTAGGCTGAATTTTTGGTATTTTTCTGAAAAACATTAATTTTTGATGAATAGTGACACCAATTAGTGGTTGTTAAAAAAACTGACTTTTTCATTTAAATGAAATTTTACCACTTCTGTGAATTGAATTTATAAAATCCAACATACATTGTTGTTATCATGAAGTAAAATTTGGTTCATTAATATGAAAATAATTTATGGTGAATAGTATCTTTTGACTTTTATTTACCGCGCTTAAAGGTAAATAAGGTAATTCAAGGTAAAATGATTATTATAATAATTTAGAATTACCTTAAAACTTGTCCTAAACTTATTGGATGAGTATTGGCCGACAATGAGAATCCTTGCATCGAATTTGGGACCCCATGGATCCACTTATGAAAGATAATGACATTTTATATTAATTAATTTAATGTGAAGACAAAATAGACATTAACAAAACACTTTCAGTAATTCGATTTTATATGGTTTTATAAAAGTAATATTTTAGAATTTAAATATTTTTTGGAAATAAAAAATAATTTCCTACATGTTAGTATTTTTTTACAATTTTTAGACATGTACTAATTTTAATTATTTATGACACAATAATGATGCAGTATTTACCTCGTTAATAAATGATTAAAATAAATAAGATTATAATGATTAAAATATTATCTAAAACATGTCCAATTAAGATTGGATAATTTTATTTCTAATATGTGTCATCTTATCTTCTACCTTAATGATTTTTGGTCCATTATAAACCTAACATTATTACATTATAGAATAATATTTTCACACATTCCTAAAGAGCCCCTCCTCTACCGTATAAAAGGAAGTCCACTTCTATGCAATTTCCCACACATCTGAAGCCTTTTGTCTCATCCAAACTATGACAAATTAATCTCCCTACATCCCTCTCCTCCTCCTAGAAGACTTACCATAGGCCGTAGGAACATCAAGAAATCCTTTGGTTCAATCCAAATAGAGTTACCCAAATTAAAGCTAATGGTTTCTCTTAAAATGTTTTCTGTTATTTTACTTCTCCAACCCCTAAACTCTTTTTATTTCCTTTATTTTGTAACAAAACCCATATCCTAAATATACTATGATGTTTTTATTAGAAATATTTGAACAAAACATACACACAAATCCATCTAAAGGATGAAGAACATAATATTTCTGTGGATGGAAAATTAACGCCTCACGAAATGATGCTTGTTCAATTACATCTTACCACCTCTCATGGTGGCCATTATGATGGAACTGTATTTATATATGATATATATTATGTTTATGATTTCTTTAATCTTCTTTAATTCCCATTTATATTATTCCTTTATGGTTTCCATATTGGGTAAATACGATAATCTCATTTGAGGAAGTGCGGACTATCACCCCCTTAAAGTGATGTGACTCGTTAATGCCTTATGTGGGGTGTATAAATGATATAGATAATTATATTATATATGATATTATACTGGAATTATAATATACCTATGTATCATTATTCTTTAATTCCATTAAATATTAAATAGAAATGGAAGTAGCGTTCATGCACACGTACTCCTTACTGTCTCCATGAAAAGTACATTTCATTTCTTATCTCCAAATATTATGTAAATATATGAATATATTGGATATATATGATATATATGATATCAAAATAATAAATTTCATTCTGGATATAATGGACTATTGACCACATGAACAACATGTAATTATAAGAAGTCCATTTATGACTCAAGTACCAAATATCGATAAAACGAACGTTAATAAGTTAAAAGATTACATGATGTTTATAACATGGAAAAACGTTTTATAAAAGGAATAATATAATTGAAAAAAGATATTTAACCAAGTAGAAATTAACATTACTTTATTATTGAGATGAATAAAGAATGATCGAGTCATGTCATACATGAGGTAAGGGACTTCATCTCAATCTCCTTTCAATGAGGAATGTATTGTTTTAATAAATGACTTTCTTTTATACGCTATATAAACACCCATGACTTTTAAAAGATAATATCTTTCTACAATGTGTTTTACTAAACTACAAAAATGATTGTTTCTTTTAATATAATCGGTGACAAGGACCTTTCTGCCCCCGTGAGTATTATTTGATCTTTGGCTTCCTCAATAAGTCGTAATGTTTATAAAAGAAAATAAATACCATATACTCTTTTATGTATTCTGGAATTGAAAATGGTTTTAATAATGAATTTTTATGTCAATATATTTAAGTGATATATTTTGATTGATATGAGGAAATGTTTTATTTATTTTATATTTTTTTATGTCTTATGATTTTACAATGGTACTTGGACATTTGACGGGTGGTTATGTGATAAAACAAATGATGGGTGGTGCCGTGAATACCAGGATGAGTGGTTAGGTTATAGCCTCCAATGCATTTGGTATGGAAGTCGGCCGTATGGATATTCCATTTAGTGATATGTGTGGAAGTCGACCGTATGGTTATTCCATTAAGTATGTTTATGTCCCAAGTAACTGCTATATATTATGTGTTCTTTATATGGGTTTTATGGCAATATTTTGGTTACAAAAGGGTAATTAATGATCTTTTATTCAGTAAAGAGTATTTATTACCACATAAAGTTGAAAATTATTACTTATGTTGAAGTATTCATGTTTTACATGTTTTTTTGAAAAAACTAACAGTTTTCCTCCTTTGAGTATCCCTTACGGAGCTTTTTATGCTCATCCCATGTTTTTGAAATGTTTTTCACAGGACATAATGTGGAATAGGGTCAAGGATGGGATCAAGTAAAATTCACGTTTCCTAAAACATGGAACTAGACATGACTTTTTTTAAGAGTTCATGTTTTGTAAAAAAATGAATACTGGGTAGAAGTGTCTACATTGTAATTTTTTTAGATGTAATAGTTATGTACTAATTCTCTAAAACTCTAATCCGGAAAATATCCACATTTTGAACTGTTCATTTAAATCAATATGATAAATGTTTAAAGTTGGGTCATTATAGTTGGTATCAGAGGTTGGATTAGATAACTTTAGGAGTTAGGGTATTGATAAATTAATATCCATAAAGTAATTTATTTTTATATTTAAATGATATACCATTTACAGATTACCATGTTGCTTTGTCTAAAAGATGTCTGTGATAAGAAGTATTTTTCTTAAAGGAAATGGAGTATATTTTCTGGGAAAGCATACAGAGGAGAATGACCTTACGAATCAGCATATTAAGATGGTCAAAATCAGAATTGAGCAGTTTATTATAGCGATGACACATTTGAATAAGGTGATAAATTGTGGTTGTGTTTATTGATGACATTTTGGTTTATTCTAAAAGTAAAGAGTGGCATGAAATTAATTTATTGGTTTTATTTCAAACATTAAAAGAAAATAATATGTTTGGGATATTCAGAAAGTGTGAGTTTGGTAACAAAAAATTTCTTTCCTTGGCCACATTGTTTCAAAAAATGGGAGAACTATTGATCCTACTAAAACAAAAGTTGTTGAAGAATGACCATGACCCAAAAATATAACCAAGATTCGTAGTATTCATGGTTTGACAGGTTATTACCAGAGGTTTTTTCAATATTTTTCATGGTTATCTACTCCAATAACTAAGTAAAATCGAAAAGGTGTTAAGTTAATCTAGGAAAAAGAATGTGATGATTGTTTTCATGAATTGAATTAGAGATTGGTGAATGCTCTAGTTTTGGAACTACCTTACAAAAATAGTGATTTTGTTACCTATAGTTATGATTTGTGGAATGGACTGAGTTTTCTCCTAATGCAGAATGATCTGGTTATTTCTTATGCTTCATGTCAGTTGAAACCACATGAGTTAAATTACCGTATACATGATTTGGAATTAGCTGCTGTTGTTTTTTTGCATTAAAAATTTGGAGGCATCATTTGTATGGAGTGAAGTGTAAAATATATACTGATCACAAAATTTTTATGTATATATTCACTCAAAAAGAATTGAACATGAGACAGAGGATATGGTTGGAATTAATCAAAGATTATTATTGCACGATCCTTTACTATCCGGGAAAAGCAAATAAAGTGGTTGATTCTTTGAGTCAAAAAAGTAACACGTCATTAACCATGATACGTTTCGAACAAGATCCTTTGATTTTTTATTTGATGAATTATGTCATAGAAGTTGTTGGTGTAGGAAATTCATCTTTTTTTAGGTGTCAATAAGATCATCTCTATCAGAAAGAATAAAGAAAGCACAAAAGGAAGAATGTGAATTGTATAAAAAAGTAGAGTTGGTTTAAAAGGGTATGTTTCATGATTTTAACTTTGATAATGATTGTGTTTTGAGATTTGGAAGGAGATTATGTGTGTCTTGTGATTCACAGTTGAAGGATGAGTTGTAATGTGAAGCTCATAGTTCTCCGTTTTCAGTTCATCCTGGAAGTACTAAGATGTACAATGATATTCTAGAGTATTTTTGGTGGGACGGAATGAAAAAAGATATTTCTGATTTTACGTTGAAGTGTTTGACTATTCAGTATGTTAAAGCAGAGCAGTAGTTCCCGAAAGGGATGCTTCAGTATTTACCAGTGCAATAATTGATAGGGGAAAATATATCCACGGACTTCATTGTGGGATTAACAAATACATCTCGTGCTAATAATGCAATCTGGGTTATAGTTGATCGATTGACTAAATCAGCTCATCTCTTTCTTATTAGAGATACTTTGTCTGTAGATCCACTTGCTCGGTTGTATGTTAAATAGATAGTCAGGTTTCATTCGGTTCCCCTCTCCATTGTATCTGATTGTGATCCTAGGTTTACTTTTAACTTTTGGAAAGGCCTTCAAAAGTATTTGGGTACTGAATTAAATTTTAGTAAATTTTTTCACCCTCAATCAGATGGGCAATCAGAACGAACAATTCTGACATTGGAGGACATGTTACATGCTTTCTCGATGGATCATCAGGGAAGTTGTGACCAATATATTTCATTGGTTGAATTTTCATATAATAATATTTTTCATTCCAGTATTCAGATGGCTCAATTTGAGGAATTATATTGAAATCATTGTCAAAGTCCAAATTTTGGGGATGATGTAAGTAAAAGGAATCTTATGGGACCAGAATTGGTAGAAGAGATGGCAGAGAAATTTCATTTGATTCAGAAACACATGAGAACAGCTCAGAGCAGTAACAAAAGTTATACAGATAACCGGAGGATGAATATTTCTTTTGAGATAGGTGATCTTGTCTTTCTCAAAGTTTCTCTATGGAATAGTGTGATGCATTTTAATAAGAAGGTAATGTTGAGTCCGAGGTTCATTTGACCTTACAAAATTATAGAGAATGTTGTATTAGTTACATACAGAGTAGGATTACCTCCAAGTTGATCCCATATACACAATGTTTTCCATGTTTCAATGTTATGAAAGTATATACTAGATCCATCTCATGTTTTGAACCCAAAGGTAGTTCAGTTGGAAGTGAATCTCTCTTATGAAAAACAACCTGTGCAGATTCTTGACTGTAGAGAGAAAGTGTTGCGAAATAAGGTAATTTACCAGGTAATGGTGTTGTGGAAAAACCATATGGTTTAAGAGGCAATGTGGGAATCTGAAAATGCTACGAGGAATAAATACCCGAACTTATTTTGATAGGTGAATAAAAATTGTGAGGACGCAATTCCCAAAAGGGGGAAGGATGTAACATCCCAAGTAAATGATGTAACACCCCAAGCATCTACGGTACGTTTCCCTTTGAATAATGCGATAGCGTGTGTTGTACGCAACCTCGAGTTCTAACACACACCACAACTAATTAAACTAGCCGTTGTGAATAGTAATACCTAATTTTTGAAATCATATATATTCTATATTTCAAAATGGACTTCATTTTTGGATTCGGAATATCAAAATTAGCCTAGGGTGAAATTTTGGTACATTTCGGATAACTTTCATATTTTGATGAATAGTGAAAATTTCTAAATTTTAATTAAAAACAACTTTTTTAATCAAAATAATTAATAGTGATAAATTATGAATTTGAGTGGTTTTAAAGTATATTTAGAATATATTTTTACCATTCCATTTAATGTTTATCATTGGACATAATTTTACAATTAAACCGAACATAAACAAGTGTCAATCTTTTGATAGTTATTAACTCTTAAAAACACGCTTTTTGTTTTGACAGCGGGAATTAATTTTAAATTAATTTCTGCCACTTCTGTGTTTTGAATTTAGGAAAATGGATTCCATATTTGGAATCAGGATGTTCAAATTGTGTAAATAGGTAACTTTTATTTTTAGACATTTTGAATAGTTACTGTGGTAAATATTTTATTTACCATGGTTAAAGGGTAAATCCGGTAAATAAGGGTTAAAAAAAATAATATTATAATAATAAAAAATTACCCTAAAACGTGTCCTAACCTTATTGGTGGACACATACCCGACCATGGGCATCCTTTGGTCAATTTGGGGACCCCTTGGAGCCACTTGTATGTGGTAGGGACACTTTATATTAATAAAGTTAAAATAAAAATAAAAATGGCATAAGCTTACATCTTTTAGAAGAACAATTTTTACATAGGGTTATACATGTTGTATTTTCGATTATAAATATTCATTAGAAAGCTAAAACGATTTCCTACATAATGATATTTTATTTATAATTTTTAGACATTATATAATTTATTTTATTTATGACACAATGATGATGCAGTAATTACTAAAATAGTGAAAAATAAAAATAATTGATCTTATAAATACCCAAATAATTATAATATGAAACTTTTAATGAATTAAACTAATTTTCTATGATAATATGATATATTAGGATTGATTTAATTCACTTTGTTCGAAGTAATCAATCTGTTAGGAGTTTCACAAAAATCAACTATTGAATAGTGTCAAAATTGACATAAAAGAGTTCTTAAAACAAATATTATATTATTAATTGATATTAAATTCCTAAAAATCTAAGGTTCGGCCAAGAGACTTATATTATGATAGGTTCCTCATTAATGGACCACTTGGGGGTCGCTTGGATGTATATAGTAGGTTTATTAACCATAATATATAAAATACAAAGAGACATTGTAAAAGTGAAACTAATTAACTTAGAGTTAATACTTAAAGATAAGGTTAATATAAGTACCCAAACCTGTCTAAATTCTATTGGATGAGTTGTTTTCGACCTATCCACACCTCATCCTTTGAATAGTCAACTTTGGAGCCTTTGTAAACCGAATATTAATTTATTATAAATTAATATTTCTAACTTTTCCAAAGGTGCCCCTCACCCCTCTTATAAAAGGGCACTCCTCCTTCTCATTTCTTCACACCTTCAAAGCCTTTTGGTTCGGCCAAACTCTGCCCAAATACTCTCCCAACATCCCTCAATACAACCTAGAGGCCTTAGTTTGATCAGAAAGCCAACCTAAGGAGCCCTTTTGATCAAATCAAAAGGAAGAACCCGAAGAAGAGGTAATGATTTCACCACCCTTTTCTAAGTTCATTTCTTCTTCCACTTCTTCTTCCTTTGTTCTTACCATTCTGAAATAATAACTCCAGTATCTCACATATACTGAAATGTTATTATAAATATGGTACAATCATATTCAGTATACTATCCACCCTTTGAATAACATGTCACCATACGTGCGTACGTACAGTTTACCGTCTCCACGTCGTGGTGTAATTGTTATTCAATATAATATTATTTGGATGGGTATAATAATGATGTGTAACTCATGTAAATAATCAAAATAACATGTTAATGATTCTGTATATATGATATACCATATATTTATATATTATTTTAATATCAAAAGAATGATATTGTCGCTCGTGCGTACGTACGGACTACCGTCTCCACGAACGCGATGAGATTCATTCTCCATCGTAACCATTAAAGCGTAATTATCATTTTATGATTTAAAAATGATGTTTAAGGACTTGATATCATTCTGGATATGAATAATATACAACCTATCCTTTACAAACATGTCTTACGTAACAAAACATATGAAAGAAAACAAGTAAGTTAACACCTGAAACAACGATAATACTAAGATATTATTATCAAATCAATATTAAAAGATCATATATGATATCATATTAATGTATATGATTCTTGTATAATTTAATAACAATTATTTCACCATTATACAGGAGGTTAACCTACCACAACCAAGGAAAAGTACAAGGTAAGGGTTATTTCACAATCTCTTCATTATCCGAGGTTGTTTATACGTAATAATCTACTGGGATATCTTTATCATCCACATCCATGTTTCTTAAAAATGTATTTCAAAACATTTTTACTATTTACAAGAATATGGGTTAAATTCATTTATACCCTTGTTTGACTTTTTATAAGAGGTTTATAAAGGAATCTTTCCGTCGTTTTCAAAACAAGGTCCTTTTTAACCTTTTCGACAGAATTGAGGTAAGAATGTTTTTTTAACTTATACGGCGGGTGCGGTTATTTTACGCCGTTATAAAATCTTCAAAGCTTTCCTTACAAGCTTATAAGAATATTTTCAAAGAAAATGTTTTATTTTATATGGATCTTAAATGATTTCAAAATAAAAGGAGATATTTCTTTAAAAAGAATTTTGATTTCATCTATGTCAACATCCTTTGATGGATTTTAAGATTATTTGAAGTTGATTTATTATGATACAAAACTTCTATATTGTATTGAAGGTTTTGTGATATGTTTGACTGTGGATGTGCTATTTTTATACCATTCATAGTTTATTGTGAAAGTATTGACATTTCGTATGCTAGTTTTAATACGAATGTTTATGTTATGTTTAAAACTTTTCATATGGGAATGCATTGGACTTAATTAGTGACGGGTGGAGCCCGCTATAGCTCCTTGATGCATCGGTAGGTCTCATGAGACAAACTAGTGTCTTGGCACAATGCCTTGACAAAATCTTATTTGTAGTCTTGGCACGAGGCCTTGGCTATGTGGTTATGATAGTCTGGCATTATGCATTCCAACATTATGAAAGTGGTTATTGATATTGCATGTGATTATTCAATTAGTAGAATATCCATGTGAACAAGTAAATGGCATTATTTCATTTTACTTTTGCCATACTATGTTGAAGTTCAAGTTTAAAAGGCTTTTGTTTTAGTAATTAATTGCCTTAAATGTTTACGCTTATTTTGAATGTTCCGCTATATTGTTATCCTTACTGGGCATTTGAGCTCACCCCTTTTCTATGTTTTATTTTTCCCCAGGATGTGAAGAAGTAAATTATGAATGACCTGCAGGGATATTATGAGGGGATAGTAGTGTGGATTATGGAGACATTATGTTGTTGTAGTAGTTTTTCATTTTATGATGTAATGTAAAACTTATGAATATATCTAGTGTTTCCAAGGCTACTAAACCAATCGGTCTTTCGAGATTTGATCTTTCTTGTGATCATGCCAATGTTATGTAATAATGCACCGACTCTAGGCAACTAGGGTCGGGGCGTTACAGTTGGTATCAGAGGAAGTTTAGTACAAACCTTGGAAGCTAGATTTAGATAAACTCTGATTAGAGCACGTAGACCTAAGATGAACTTTGAGGATTAGTATAGAAGAACTTCCTAGAATTTTGGTATTGTAGACATTTTGTGAGTTTTTCGAGCAATACATCCCTGTCTGGATACGAGCAGGTAGAGGCGGCTCTGGCACAGATGTACCTAGGGGTAAAACCCGAAAACACCGCTTTGAGCTAGACTCGAACGGGAACTGGTGCACGACAACGGGCCTTGCTGCACTCTTGGTTACGACACTCCCGGGGGATATGCTTAGGATAACTCTCATTATCTTTACAAATCATTATGAAGGGTTTATGAGTATATACTTCCTCAAAGAAAAACATTTTTATGATTATGGATTGTATCCATAAATAGTTCAATTTATTTTAAGTGTTTTATAAGTATGGGATTATGTATTTTGATTCATAAACTGATCTAGTTTATGCCATTGTTTAGAAATGGCGCCTAGTGGAAGAAATGGAAACCGTATCAATGCGCGCACTCCATGTAGGGATTGCCCTCCTGCTCAAGATAATTATAGTGGGGCTGGTGATGCAACTGGTGCCGATCAGCTAATCACCATACTGGGACAACTTACTCAGGTTATGAATAATAACCTTACCCGTATGGAGCACCCTGATCCGCAGCGTGGAGGATCAATGTTAGATCGATTCATGAGACAACAACCACCAACGTTCAATGGGAGTACAAATCCCTTAGTAGATGAGCAATGGATATTTTCCCTAGAGAAAATATTTCAGGCTTTGGGGAGTAGTGAAAGGGAAAAAGTTACCATGGCAGTTTACCGCCTCACTGGAGATGCTGATCAATGGTGGTCATTGATTCAAAACATGAAGAAAGATGATGAAGTATCAAACATGGAATGGAGGGAGTTCAAAGATCTGTTTTTAGAAAAATACTTTCCTCGCGACCATCGAGCAGATATGGAAAGGCAATTTCTGAGTCTGAGACAAAAGGAGGATGATAATGTCACAAAGTATGAGGCTAACTTTACAAGGTTAGCGAGGTACGCTGGTGATTACATTCGCAACCCAAGAAGTAAGATTGATCGTTTCTTTGATGGGTTAAAACCATTTCTCCGTCGAGCATTAGTCTCACAATCCTTTTCATCGTACGAAGACATTGTCTCATGTGCTATCAAGACCGAAAAGGAATTCTCTAAGTCTTATGACTTTAAAGCAAAGCAAGAGAAGAAGAGACCTGCTGATCAATCTGGGAATGGAAATATGGGGAAGAAGGGAAAGGTTGAATATCCATCTTGTGGTAAGTGCGGGAAGAAACACCCCGGTGCTTGCCTGAAGGGAATGGGAGTCTGTTACAAGTGTGGTGAAAAAGGCCACCAAGCTCATGATTGCAAGGGGAAGAAGGAAGCTACCAACGTTCAGTGCTACAATTGCAGGGAGATGGGGCATTATGCAAATGCATGTCCTAAGCGTCAGGAGAACTTACCTCAGAAAAGGCCAAGGGATCAAGGCCAGGCTTATGCTATCACTACTGCTGAGGTAGAAGCTCCGAAAGATGTGGTGGCAGGTAATTTAATGGTTTCCTCAAGTTTAGCAAATGCATTATTTGATTCTGGATCATCGCATTGTTTCATATCTTCCCAGTTTGCTAAGAAAATTAGATATTTCCAATTTGATTTAATAAGGGAGTTGTCAGTTAAAACTCCTAAGGGAAGTATCGTTGCAACAAAGTTTTGTGAATCAGTCCCCATTAGAGCACATAAATTTTCTTTATCTGCTGATTTCATCGTCATACCTATGATTGAGTTTGATATAATCCTCGGTATGGACTGGCTTTCGGACTATGATGCGAAGATTTATTGTAAGAAGAAAGAGGTTACGATTCTTGATGATAATGATAAGGAACACCTTATTTTTAGAGCAGAATCGTCACCACCTAATTCTTATTTAGACCCACCCCCAGTAGCTCAACTTAATTCAATTATTGGGGAGGAAGAGAATGAAATAACTGTCGGTGAGGAAAGGAATGTTCAAATAGAGGATGTACCTGTTGTGAAAGAATTTGTAGATGTATTTCCGGAAGATTTACCTGGACATCCTCCAGAACGAGAAGTTGAGTTTTCTATTGATTTGATTCCTGGATCAAGGCCTATATCGAAGACCCCTTATAGAATGGCCACTGTAGAGTTAGTCGAACTAAAGAAACAACTAGAGGAATTGAGTAATAAGGGATTTATTCGCCCTAGTGTTTCTCCATGGGGAGCCCCTGTTCTTTTTGTTAAAAAGAAAGATGGATCTATGAGGTTATGTATCGACTACAGGGAGATCAATGCTATAACGATAAAGAACATGTATCCCCTACCTCGTATTGATGATTTATTTGACCAACTGCATGGAGCTCAATACTTTTCAAAGATTGACCTTCGATCTGGATACCATCAGTTGTGTGTAAAGAAGGAAGACATTCCGAAGACAGCATTTTGAACCAGGTACGGGCATTACGAGTTTACTGTAATGCCGTTTGGATTGACTAATGCACCCTCTGTATTCATGGATCTGATGAATAGAGTTTTCAAGGAGTATCTCGATGAATTTGTGGTGGTATTTATTGATGATATCTTGGTATACTCCAAAACCTACGAAGATCATGAAAATCACTTGCACATTATCTTGAAGACTCTGAGGAGGCATGAATTATATGGAAAGTTTAGCAAGTGTGAATTCTGGCTTCAGGAGATTTCTTTTCTTGGCCATATTGTCTCTAAAGATGGAATCTCTGTTGATCCTTCTAAGACCAAGGCAATCCAAGAATGGCCAGCACCTACGAATATAACTGAGGTACGTAGTTTTATTGGTTTGGC
Organism: Viscum album; assembly: GCA_963277665.1. Classification (NCBI taxonomy): domain Eukaryota; kingdom Viridiplantae; phylum Streptophyta; class Magnoliopsida; order Santalales; family Viscaceae; genus Viscum; species Viscum album. The sequence goes on along the minus strand of OY728163.1, from coordinate 1,684,921,033 downwards.
AGGTTATTATCGACGTTTCGTCCAGAATTTTGCCCGATTGGCTAACCCATTAACGAAGCTCACACGTAAAGGGGTTAAATTTGTTTGGACAAAAGAGTGTGAAGAATGTTTCGAAGAACTGAAGAGAAGATTAGTCAATGCTCCTATATTGACTCTACCATCGGGGAATGATGGGTTCGTTATTTATAGTGATGCATCGAAGAAAGGACTTGGCTGTGTCCTTATGCAGAATGATAGAGTTATTGCCTATGCATCACGACAGTTGAAAATTCATGAACAAAACTATCCTACTCATGATCTTGAGTTAGCAGCTGTGATCTTTGCTTTGAAGATATGGAGGCACTACCTCTATGGTGAAAATGTGAGATTTATACTGATCACAAGAGTTTGAAGTATATTTTCTCACAAAAAGAACTCAACATGAGGCAAAGGAGATGGCTTGAATTACTCAAGGATTATGATTGTACGATACACTACCACCCGGGGAAGGCAAACAAGGTGGCAGATGCTTTGAGCAGAAAAGACCATGGAGTTCTGAACATGATGAGAATTGAAAGGGATCCAATTTTCATGGATCTAGTGAAGATGGACATGGGAATAACCAGGGAAGGTGAAACATCAATGCTTTTTCAAATGGTTGCCAAACCATCTTTACTAGAAAGGATTAAGAGTTCTCAGACCGATGATGAAGAATTTCAGAAGAAGATTAAAGCTGTGAATGATGGGAGATTGAGAGACTTTGTGTATGAAGATGGAATTTTGAAATTTGGGAAGAGACTTTGTGTTCCCAATATACCTGATCTAAAAAGGGAATTGCTGGATGATTCTCATAGTTCCAATTTCTCTATACACCCTGGGAGCACCAAAATGTATAGAGATTTGAAAGAACATTTTTGGTGGGACAACATGAAGAGGGAGATTGCTGATTTTGTGTTAAGATGTATGGTTTGTCAACAAGTGAAAGCTGGAAGGCAACAGCCTGGAGGAGTCATGCAACCTCTTCCCATACCGGAGTGGAAATGGGACAATATTACGATGGACTTTGTCATGGGGCTACCAAAGACTCCTAGAAGGAACGATGCAATATGGGTTATTGTTGATCGTCTTACCAAGTCAGCACATTTTCTTTCTATAAGAGAAGATCTACCCCTGGAACGTCTAGCAAGACTATATATTAATGAAGTTGTGAGACTTCATGGAGTACCCCTATCGATTGTTTCTGATCGTGATCCCCGTTTTACTTCAAGATTTTGGAAAAGTCTTCAGAAATCCCTAGATACTGAACTTCATTTGAGCACTGCTTACCACCCTCAGACAGACGGACAATCAGAACGGACTATTCAGACCTTAGAAGACATGTTGATATCTTGCTCACTTGACTTTCAGGGTATGTGGGATCAATATTTACCACTGGTAGAATTTTCCTATAACAATAGCTTCCATTCGAGTATACAGATGGCACCATATGAAGCGTTATATGGAAAGAGATGTCGTACACCAACCTGTTGGGATGACGTTGGTGAAAGAAAACTTGTAGGCCCAGAGCTGGTGGAGGAAACGGTGGAAAAGGTGAAAGTAATCCAAAATCACATTAAAGCAGCTCAAAGTAGGCAGAAGAGCTATGCCGATAATCGAAGGAAGGATTTGGAATTTCAAGTCGGTGATCATGTTTTCCTGAAGGTATCTCCATGGAAGGGAGTCATACGTTTTGGTAAGAAAGGTAAATTGAGTCCCAGGTACATCGGACCTTTCGAAATTCTAGAACGAATTGGGGCTGTAGCTTACCGATTGGCAATGCCGCCAAGTCTCTCCAAAGTTCACGATGTGTTCCACGTATCTCTGTTGAGGAAATACATGCCTGACCCAACGCATGTACTCACCTATGAGGAATTAGAACTGGAACCCGATCTTTCCTATTGCGAAGAGCCCATCAAGATTCTTGATACGAGAGAACAAGTGCTGAGAAACCGGACGACGCGTCTGGTAAAAGTTTTGTGGAGGAATCATAAGATGGAAGAGGCAACGTGGGAACCCGAGGAACTTATGATGAAGAACCACCCGAGTCTTTTTATGCAGTAATACCCTAGAAATTGCGAGGACGCAATTATTTGACGGAGGGGATAATGTAACACCCCAAGCTTCTACGGTACGTTTCCCTTTGAATAATGCGATAGCGTGTGTTGTACGCAACCTCGAGTTCTAACACACACCACAACTAATTAAACTAGCCGTTGTGAATAGTAATACCTAATTTTTGAAATCATATATATTCTATATTTCAAAATGGACTTCATTTTTGGATTCGGAATATCAAAATTAGCCTAGGGTGAAATTTTGGTACATTTCGGATAACTTTCATATTTTGATGAATAGTGAAAATTTCTAAATTTTATTTAAAAACAACTTTTTTAATCAAAATAATTAATAGTGATAAATTATGAATTTGAGTGGTTTTAAAGTATATTTAGAATATATTTTTACCATTCAATTTAATGTTTATCATTGGACATAATTTTACAATTAAACCGAACATAAACAAGTGTCAATCTTTTGATAGTTATTATCTCTTAAAAACACGCTTTTTGTTTTGACAGCGGGAATTAATTTTAAATTAATTTCTGCCACTTCTGTGTTTTGAATTTAGGAAAATGGATTCCATATTTGGAATCAGGATGTTCAAATTGTGTAAATAGGTAACTTTTATTTTTAGACATTTTGAATAGTTACTGTGGTAAATATTTTATTTACCATGGTTAAAGGGTAAATCCGGTAAATAAGGGTTAAAAAAAATAATATTATAATAATAAAAAATTACCCTAAAACGTGTCCTAACCTTATTGGTGGACACATACCCGACCATGGGCATCCTTTGGTCAATTTGGGGACCCCTTGGAGCCACTTGTATGTGGTAGGGACACTTTATATTAATAAAGTTAAAATAAAAATAAAAATGGCATAAGCTTACATCTTTTAGAAGAACAATTTTTACATAGGCTTATACATGTTGGATTTTCGATTATAAATATTCATTAGAAAGCTAAAAAGATTTCTTACATAATGATATTTTATTTATAATTTTTAGACATTATATAATGTATTTTATTTATGACACAATGATGATGAAGTAATTACTAAAATAGTGAAAAATAAAAATAATTGATCTTATAAATACCCAAATAATTATAATATGAAACTTTTAATGAATTAAACTAATTTTCTATGATAATATGATATATTAGGATTGATATAATTTACTTTGTTCGAAGTAATCAATCTGTTAGGAGTTTCACAAAAATCAACTATTGAATAGTGTCAAAATTGACATAAAAGAGTTCTTAAAACAAATATTATATTATTAAATGATATTAAATTCCTAAAAATCTAAGGTTCGGCCAAGAGACTTATATTATGATAGGTTCCTCATTAATGGACCACTTGGGGGTCGCTTGGATGTATATATTAAGTTTATTAACCATAATATATAAAATACAAAGAGACATTGTAAAAGTGAAACTAATTAACTTAGAGTTAATACTTAAAGATACGGTTAATATAAGTACCCAAACCTGTCTAAATTCTATTGGATGAGTTGTTTTCGACCTATCCACACCTCATCCTTTGAATAGTCAACTTTGGAGCCTTTTTAAACCGAATATGAATTTATTATAAATTAATATTTCTAACTTTTCCAAAGGTGCCCCTCACCCCTCTTATAAAAGGGCACTCCTCCTTCTCATTTCTTCACACCTTCAAAGCCTTTTGGTTCGGCCAAACTCTGCCCAAATACTCTCCCAACATCCCTCAATAAAACCTAGAGGCCTTAGTTTGATCAGAAAGCCAACCTAAGGAGCCCTTTTGATCAAATCAAAAGGAAGAACCCGAAGAAGAGGTAATGATTTCACCACCCTTTTCTAAGTTCATTTCTTCTTCCACTTCTTCTTCCTTTGTTCTTACCATTCTGAAATAATAACTCCAGTATCTCACATATACTGTGATGTTATTATAAATATGGTACAATCATATTCAGTATTCTATCCACCCTTTGAATAACATGTCACCATACGTGCGTACGTACGGTTTACCGTCTCCACGTCGTGGTGTAATTGTTATTCAATATAATATTATTTGGATGGGTATAATAATGATGTGTAACTCATGTAAATAATAAATATAACATGTTAATGATTCTGTATATATGATATACCATCCATTTATATATTATTTTAATATCAAAAGAATGATATTGTCGCTCGTGCGTACGTACGGACTACCGTCTCCACGAACGCGATGAGATTCATTCTCCATCGTAACCATTAAAGCGTAATTATCATTTTATGATTTAAAAATGATGTTTAAGGACTTGATATCATTCTGGATATGAATAATATACAACCTATCCTTTACAAACATGTCTTACGTAACAAAACATATGAAAGAAAACAAGTAAGTTAACACCCGAAACAACGATAATACTAAGATATTATTATCAAATCAATATTAAAAGATCATATATGATATCATATTAATGTATATGATTCTTGTATAATTTAATAACAATTATTTCACCATTATACAGGAGGTTAACCTACCACAACCAAGGAAAAGTACAAGGTAAGGGTTATTTCACAATCTCTTCATTATCCGAGGTTGTTTATACGTAATAATCTACTGGGATATCTTTATCATCCACATCCATGTTTCTTAAAAATGTATTTCAAAACATTTTTACTATTTACAAGAATATGGGTTAAATTCATTTATACCCTTGTTTGACTTTTTATAAGAGGTTTATAAAGGAATCTTTCCGTCGTTTTCAAAACAAGGTCCTTTTTAACCTTTTCGACAGAATTGAGGTAAGAATGTTTTTTTTAACTTATACGGCGGGTGCGGTTATTTTACGCCGTTATAAAATCTTCAAAGCTTTCCTTACAAGCTTATAAGAATATTTTCAAAGAAAATGTTTTATTTTATATGGATCTTAAATGATTTCAAAATAAAAGGAGATATTTCTTTAAAAAGAATTTTGATTTCATCTATGTCAACATCCTTTGATGGATTTTAAGATTATTTGAAGTTGATTTATTATGATACAAAACTTCTATATTGTATTGAAGGTTTTGTGATATGTTTGACTGTGGATGTGCTATTTTTATACCATTCATAGTTTATTGTGAAAGTATTGACATTTCGTATGCTAGTTTTAATACGAATGTTTATGTTATGTTTAAACCTTTTCATATGGGAATGCATTGGACTTAATAAGTGACGGGTGGAGCCCGCTATAGCTCCTCGATGCATCGGTAGGTCTCATGAGACAAACTAGTGTCTTGGCACAAGGCCTTGACAAAATCTTATTTGTAGTCTTGGCACGAGGCCTTGGCTATGTGGTTATGATAGTCTGGCATTATGCATTCCAACATTATGAAAGTGGTTATTGATATTGCATGTGATTATTCAATTAGTAGAATATCCATGTGAACAAGTAAATGGCATTATTTCATTTTACTTTTGCCATACTATGTTGAAGTTCAAGTTTAAAAGGCTTTTGTTTTAGTAATTAATTGCCTTAAATGTTTACGCTTATTTTGAATGTTCCGCTATATTGTTATCCTTACTGGGCATTTGAGCTCACCCCTTTTCTATGTTTTATTTTTCCCCAGGATGTGAAGAAGTAAATTATGAATGACCTGCAGGGATATTATGAGGGGATAGTAGTGTGGATTATGGAGACATTATGTTGTTGTAGTAGTTTTTCATTTTATGATGTAATGTAAAACTTATGAATATATCTAGTGTTTCCAAGGCTACTAAACCAATCGGTCTTTCGAGATTTGAACTTTCTTGTGATCATGCCAATGTTATGTAATAATGCACCGACTCTAGGCAACTAGGGTCGGGGCGTTACAAATGATGAATATGACAAATTTCATATTTATTAATATTTGTGAATAAAATATTAATTTTAATTTAAATGGGTTTCTATGTTCTATAGCGTACCCAATACACAACAACAGATTTCTTTGGAATCTTACGTTGCACACTAATGATATAATATTATTATTTTAAATGGTAGTTAACTCCTAGATGTTGAATTGGTGGGAATGAATGAATCTAACTAGAATATTATTATACAAAATTTTTAAATGTATTTACATTTATCCAATAAAAGTTAGAGGCTTAAAATGTGAATGAATCTAATTTTGAGCATAATTTACATTAAAAGGCCGATTTATCGCCTTTTAATTGAGAACCCTCTTTAAATTTTGTTTTGTCCATGTTAATACATTCTAATTGACCAAAAAATATCTTTCTTAAGAATGGGGACATCAAATTTTACTTTGGGTAATTTTTTGGTATTTTTTTGATAAAGTTCATTTTTTTAATGAATAGTAAAAAATATTGTATTTTAATTCAAAAGTGCCTTTTAATATATTTTATATATATGGATAGATTATCTTTTTAATTGGTTTTTAAGTTAAATTGAATTATATTTTTACCATTTATTCCAATGTTGTTCATTGTTATTTATTTTACTTTGAAATTGGACATAAACAAGTATCAATCTTTTGATAGTTATTGTTTCTTAAAAACATGCTATTAGTTTTGACAACGAGAAATAATTTTAAAATTATTTAATGTCACATCTATGTTTTTTATTTGAATAAATGGACATCATTTTTGAATTTGGAATATCAAATATAGCTTCGGCTAAATTTTTGGTATTTTTCTGAAAAACATCAATTTTTGATGAATAGTGAAACCACTTAGTGGTAGTTAAAAAACTCACTTTTTCAATTTAATGAAATTTTACCACTTTTGTGAATTGAATATCGAAAATCCGACATAAATGGTTGTTATCAAGAAGTAAAATGTGGTTCATTAAGATGAAAATATTTTTTGGTGAATAATAACTTTTGACTTTTATTTACCGCGGTTAAAGGTAAAAAAAATTAATTCAATGTAAAAAGAATATTATAATAATTTAAAATTACCATAACACTTTTCCTAACCTTATTTAATGTTAATTGGCCAATAATTGGCATCCTTGGGTCGATTTTGGGACCCCATGGAGGCACTTATGAAAGATATTGACAAATTAGATTAATTAATTTAATGTGAAGACAAAATTGACATTAACAAAACTCTATTAGTAATTAATTTTTATATAATTTTATATAAGTCCTATATTCGACTATAAATATTAGTTTTATATATGAATGATATCCTACATGATATTTTTTTTATAATTTTTAGACATCGAATAAATAAAATTATTTATGACACAATAATGATGAAGTATTTACCTCATTAATAAATGATTAAATTAAATAAGATTATAATGATTAAAATTTTATCCAAATCTTGTCCAATTCTGATTGGATTATTTTATTTCGATTATGTTTTATCTTATATTAGACCATAAAGATTTTGGGTCCATTAGAAACCGAACATCAATATATTATAAAATAATATTTTCACACTTTCCTAAAGAGCCTCTCCTCTCTCTTATAAATGGAAAACCACTTCTTTGCAATTCATCACATCTCTAAAGCCTTTTGGATCGTCCAAAATCTGCCCAATTATGCTCCCTACGTCCCTACCCTCCTCCCAAAGGCCCTACCTTAGGCATAAAGAACTTCAAGAAATCCTTTTGTTGAAACCAAAGGGAGTTACCCAAATTAAATGTAATGGTTTCTCTTAAATTCTTTTCTATTATTTTACTTCTTGAACACCTAACCTCTTTTTATTTACATTATTTTGTAACAACAACAGTATTCGAAATATATTAAGACGTTATTATGAGAATTATTTGAACTACACATACACAAAACTCCATCTAATAGATGAAGAATGTAATGTTTCTATGGATGGAATAGTAATGCCTCACGAAACCATGATTATTAAATAACATATTACCGCCTCTCATAGTGTCCATTATGATGGAAATTTATTTATATATGATATATATTATGTTCATGATTTCCTTATGCTTCTGTACTTATTAATTATATCATTACTTTATGGGTTCCATAGTGGGTAAATACGATAATCTCATTTGAGGAAGTGCGAAATACCGCACCCTTAAAGTGATGTGACTCGTTAATGCATTATGTGGGATGTATAAAGCATATAGTTAATGAAATTATATATGATATTATAATGAAATTATAATATACCTATGTTTCATTATGCTAAAATTCCATTAAATATTAAATAGAAATTGAAGCAGTGTTCATGCGTACGTATGACTTACCGTCTCCATGAACGGTGAATTTCATTTCTTATCTCCAAATGTTATGTAAATACATGTATATACTGGGTATATATGATATATATGATATCTAAATAATTAATTTCATTCTGGATATAATGGACTATTTACCGCATGAACAACATTTAATTATTAGAAGTCCATTTTTGACTCAAGTACCAAATATCGATAAAACGAACATTATTAAGTTAAATGATTGCATAATGTTTATAACATGGAAAAATGTTATGAAAAATGAATTATAAACTTGAAAAAAGGTTCTTGTTGGTATGAGTGGACACTCAAGAGGGGGGTGAATTGAGTTCCAATTAAAATTTCTGTTTTAAAACTTTGTCTTAAAATCCCCCAAATAAAATACTAAATTAAACTGTAGTGAATTTAAATCAAAGTAAGGGTTCGGTTGGGTTCTCAAGGGATTGATTATTTCCCAGGTAATCAAAACCGAAAGGTTGATTAACTTTTGAAACCAACTTACTGATTTTCAACTAATATAAACACTTGCGAATTTAATTATCAAAGTGACTTTAAAACAGTTTTGGTTTTAAAGAAATTAGCAGCGGAATAAAGAATAACGTTCAAAGATGTAGAACAACAAATATAACCAAGAGGTTCAGTCTCAATCCGAGACATAGTCCTCTCAAAATCTTTATATAAAAGTGATCCACACCCTGGATCGGGGATTAAAACTGTATACAACTATCCAGGTCCAAGAAATCTACCACTGTTATCCGTGGGAACAAGAACAACAACAACCAGCTGTCCAGGTTATACGACCTCTACCATATCCTAGTGGGAAATAAAAGAAGTAAGAGTGTTGACTGAGGATTTACAAATCCTCCAGTTAAAGTACAGGAGACAGAGTGTGTGTAAAATACAGCATATAACACACACTACTCAATATGTAAAAATATAAATCACAGAGCAAATATTTAGAGTTTAGAAAAGGCTCTAGTGATTGTCGTGCAGTTCTGGACTCCTTTGATTGATCAGAATTCGCTCTGAGTCCTCTTCTGGTTTTTGTCTGGAAAACAGAGTATCACCTATTTCCTTGACTTCCCGGTTCAGATAATATTGAAGAAGCTGTTGAGTTGATGTTCTCTTTTTGTTCCCAACTCTTCTATGGTACGCACGATTGTAGGTGAACTTCTTGTAAGCTCAGACGTCTCTCTTCATGTACACCAGATCGAGTGTTCTTCACTTGTTCAGTGCGGCTGCAACCTATTCAAAACACGTGTTCAACTCTCTTATCTATTCGTGTGTATAAGCGTGTGTTTATATCTCAGCTCGACAACAACATCCTTATTTTAAAGCACGAGCTCCGACAAAAGATATGATTTCCTTTTTGCAGGTACGAGGTATGGTTCCCTGACATCCAATAGCACACATTAGATAAATGTCAGTGTATTAAAATATACCTGATATGACCATTGGTAAGATTAAACAATGATAAAGAAATTAAAGAAGTGTCGGGTTCTATCTCTGGAATGGTAGCTCTAGATATCGGTAGACTTGTGTTACAGCGGGTGTCTGTAGGTCTGAGTATCAGTAGAAATTTGTAACGGTAGTCTTGTCTGTCGGTAGACTTGATGTATCGGTAGCGGTGGACTTGTAACAGTAGCGTTGGATATGCCTTTACCCGTAGCGGTAACTCTGTATCGGTAGTTGTGGCTCTGCCTTGTAACGGTAGAGGTAGCTCTCTATCGGTAGTTGTGGATCTGCCTTGTAATGGTAGTGGTAGCTCTCTATCGGTAGACTTTGCATAATAGTGGACTTCAACATATTGGTAGCTGTCAACTTTGCTGAATTGTTAACTATCAACTTCATTGTATCGGTAGCTCTCTTATAGCGGTAGCTCCAACATATCTGTAGACTTAACTGTATCGGTCTCTGTGAGCTGTAACTGTTGTTAGCTTGTAACGGTAGCTATTTTGTTCTGATGGTAGCTACTGTCTAACGGTTGTTGTACTCTTTATCAGTAGCTAGTTTGTAATGGTAGCTAAAAAACTGTTTGAGCATTAACTTGGCAGAAATAGTTAAGTCATAGTAAACATATATCTGATAATTCAAAAGACTTAATTTAAGAATAATGAAAGCAACAACATATATTAAAGTATATTTGGAATGTATTAAGCATAATCAAGATATAATGAATGAATGGATGGGATTATCTAAACACAATAAAGAAACTTAATTCTAGAGGGTTTAACAATCTCCCCCTTTTTGATAATCACAACTTATGCCAAAATAAAGTAATATCAGAGAAAGAAAAAAATCAAAGTATGATATCAACAGTATAGTATCAGAGAGAAAAAAAATCTTACGAATTGATATATATATAAAACAAATATCAGAGGAAAAATAATATGAAAACAATAATATATCATGAAATAATGTAGTATCAGAGGAAAGCACAAGAAAGATTCTTTGGTTTGCATATTCCTCCCCCTATCAATTTAACTACAGGATTATCCTCCAAAGTAATGATTTTCTCCCCCTTTGTCCCCTTAGGTGAAAAACATTTTCTTTCTCTCTCTCTCTGGGTACAGGTTTCAAATAATTTCTCCCCCTTTGTGATTAACAAAAAGGAGGGTATCAGAGAAAATATAAGGACTAGGAAAAAAAATATACAGTGTAAAATAGATAGTGAAGTGATGAATTAAGTATTTGATTGATAAGAAAAAGATACATTTGGGAAAATCAGAAAGGTACAAAAATACAATGAATCCCCTCAAAAAAAAATGGCTAGAATCACTCAATCATCCTCTTGAACAGTGGTCTTTCCCTTGGGATCAGCAGAGGGTGCAGAGGTAGAGTCAGCAGGCTTGGGAATTCCTGAAAGACCCACTGGTGGATCAGCAACTGATACAATACCATATCTGTAATCTGTCTCTCTTTGAGTGATCAAAGGTGTCAAGTTCCTGATGGCTTGAACTGGAGTCAGTTGAGGCGTACTCCCAGAGGCAGATGGTGGAAGCGCTGGTGGTACAATAACTGGCCGAGCATCCATATATAGGAAAGCCAGCAAGAGATTCCTGAAATCCATGATGATGTTTCCACCTCTCTCCGTAGCAGATACAAAATCATCTCTATTCTCTATAAACTTATCCAAAGCAGGAGTAAGCTCCCTGAGATTACTAACTTGTTCCCTGAACGCTTGGGTAACTTGAGGTAACGTCATATTCTCAATCAAAAGCTTGAAATGGTTTGTCATTTTGTGCTTGGTATAAACTTTTTCAAAATAAGCATCCACATTATTTTTGATTGCCTCTTGAGAAGCAGTAGTTGCCCGCAGGTGATCACGAACAAAACTACTAACTTCCCTAGTGGTAGCAAGAATCTGAGTATCTGATGCACCACTAGGACTGGCCTTAGCTAATTCTTCCTGAACAATAGTGCGGATCGGGTCAAGGTTCACACTAGAGAAAGTTGAGGGAAGAGGTTTCATTGAGAAGGCCACTGTCTCCTTGAAAGATTGAGTCAGACTACTAACTACCTTCTGAAAAAGTTCATCCTGACTGTTCAGATGTTCTTTGACTGACTTATTAAAGACCTCAAAAACTTTCACAAACTGTTTGACCACTTCTTGGATATACCGAATGTCAGTGTGCACTTGGGTTTGAGAACTGTTCAAAGCAGTCAATGAAGCAATTGATTTTCTAAGAGAAACTACAGCTCATGTCCAACTCTCAATCTAAGTGTGGAAAACCATAAGTTCATCCATCATTTCTTTCACAGGATTGGACACACTACATCCAATGGATAACTCAAGGGATTGATCCACGCTTTTCATCTCTTCAACCATAATTTTCTTCATACCTTCCACTGATTCTCTTATTGCTTCTATCAATTCGTCTTTTAAAGACTTAAGGTCCTCCTTGGTTTCCACATTGTCAGCCATAGTGGGTAAGGTAACTAATTACTTTTGGGGTTGGTCTTCCACATCATGATCTCCATAAGAAATTCCAAGAATCATATATCCGGGATCGGATGTCCAACCTTCAATGTCATATGATACTGATACTGAGCCAAGATTCACTCCCTCACATGGAACAATTTACTTAGGTATCTCATCCAACTCTTCTTCCTGAGGTAATTCTGCAATTTCCTCTACAATTATAGCAGATTTAGTATCCATTTGTTCTGAGTCATTAATGACTCTCTCGTCAACAGGTTTTGTTGCTATCTCTTCCTGATCAGGCACTATCCTGACTGTACTGACTATTAGAGGACTCAAACTGAGCTCTTTTCCAACATTTTCCTCATCATCTGCTTCATCATCAGCCTCCTTTTCTCTATGATCATATTCAGTTGTCTCATCCTCCTCAGAGGTGTCCTTGACAACATATTGGCACGATTCTTCTCCTTCTTCTGTAGTCTCTAAATCATTTTCTTTTAAGACAGTTTCACTCTTTAGTAGTGCTTTTAGAGGGATAGCTGCTCTATAAGAAATAACTTGTTGCATAGGACTAGGGGGTAAGTTTGGGTCTCCTCCTTCCTCAACTGAAGTCTCTTCCTCCTCAGCTTCATCATCACTGTAGACTGGTTCAAGCTCATACGGTCCAAGACCAGGATCTCTCACATCCTTTGGTCTAGACGAATGATCCACAGGAGCGAACTTCTCATAAATTTTTCCATCATCATTTACCCAAGATATAATCCATGGATTCCAGCCAAATTTCATGTATTTATAGATAGTTCATGTAATACATAAGTTCTCCTTAACCACTACCAGATCATCATGAGGTCCAGCTATCTCCTTCACTTTCAGTATCACAAAAATTAGCTTTGAGAAAAACAAGGTATTTGATTTTGACTTCGGTCTAGTCATCTCTTCCACTTGAACCATAATCAATCTACATAGATTGATTCTCACACTGTGCTTCAACGAATGTAATAGATATATGTCTTGGAATATCAAAGTGGCAATGTCTTCTCTTCTCAGACTAATAACATGCTGAATAAATTTAAATAATAGCTTATCTTCTTCTGTCATCTCTATAACAATCACCTTTCTAGGGGTCCCATTCCATTTGAGTTCTATCAGAGCATCTTCATATTGAAACACATCACTGGTCGAAGGTACATACTTGGAATAATAAGTAAAATCGCCGTCATGAGGAACTCTTAGGTTCTCATCACCTTCCTCTGAAGTAAATGACACTTCCTGACCATTCACATATTGAATCATTATGCTTTCTTCTTCAGACTTTTCAAAACGAATGAATTCATAGAACTGTTTCACCAGTCATGGATAATAAGGTCCATCATTGTTCGCAAATCATTCTATCGAACCTTGTTCTTGTAAAACCTTATGAACTAATGATTTTCTTTCCATAAGCCATTCTGCACACACCTCTATTTCAACAACAATCTCACGCTTCAATAGGTGCGGATTTACTGGTCTTCTCTGAGCTACACATCCATTGCCACTTCCACTGGCATCAGTACTAGATACTTTTGGTCTCTTCGCTGCCGGCGCATCACTTCCATCAGTCATCTGAGGTCTCTTGGCATGGGCCATTACAGATTTGAGGCTAGGGTTCTGAAGGACGAGAGGTTTAGGTTTAGGAGAATTCGAACAGACAGGTTCGCAGTGAGATTTAGTGAGTCTAGTTCGAGTTTTAATACCATTTAGGATTCATAAATAACATAAATCATAAATAAAATAAGCAATGGATCAATGACTTGGATTTACAGAATTTTAAAATAGTGCAAGATGTACCGATAATGTCTCTTAACGCTGAGGTCTTCTAACGGTGAGGTTTTCTAACGGTGAGGATTCTCTAACAGTGAGGATTCCCTAACGGTGAGGATTCTTTAACGGTGAGGATTCTCTAACAGTAGGGATTCTCTAACGGTGGGAATTCTCTAACGGTGAGGATTGTCTAACGGTGAGGATTTTATAACGGTGAGGATTTTCTAACGATGAGGATTTTCTAATGGTGAGGATTTTCTAACGGTGAGGATTTTCAGATGGTGAGGAAATTCTAACGGTGAGGATTTTCTAACGGTGAGGATTTTCTAACAGTGAGGATTTTCTAAGGGTGATGATTTTCTAACGATGAGGATTTTCTAACGGTGAGGATTCTCTAACGGTGAGGATTTTCTAACGGTGAGGATTTTCTAATGGTGAGGATTTTCAAACGGTGAGTATTTTCTAACGGTGAGGATTCTCTAATGGTTTAAGGATAACTTATCATTCCTAATTCGTGTCTAATGAAACTTAATCATTCTAAACTCAAAGGCTTAGTGAAAATATCAGCTAATTGAAGTTCAGTGCCAATAAACTCAAGTGTTATATCACCTCTTTGATAATTATCTCTTAGAAAATGGTGTCTAACATCAATATGTTTAGTTCTAGAGTGAGACACAAGATTCCTAGAAATATTAATCACACTAGTGTTGTCACAGTTGATTGAAACTTGTTTAAAGTCAAATCCATAATCCAGTAGTGTGTGTTTCATCCACAGAATCTGTGCACAACAACTACCAGTAGCGATGTATTCTTCTTTAGCAGTAGACAATGAAACTGCGTTCTATTTCTTACTACACCATGATACTAGGGATTTTCCAAGTAAGTGACATGTTCCATATGTGGTTTTCCTATATAACTTACATCTAGTAATGTCAGCATCTGAATAACAAATTAATTTAAATGATTGTCCTTTTGGATAAAACAAGCCTAAATTTACAGTATACTTAAGATATTTAAAAATCCATTTAACAGTAACCATGTGTGATTCTATAGTAATAGATTGAAATCTAGCACACATACATACACTGAACATAATATCTGGTCGACTATCAGTAAGATAATGTAAACTCCCAATCATTCCTCTGTAATTATTTTGATCAACTGGTTTCCCAGATTCATCAACATCCAATTAACAGGAGGTACTCATATGTATATCATTTTCTTTAATACTATCCAAACCAAAACTTTTTAATAAATCCTGAGTATATTTACTTGGATTTAAAATAATTCCATCTTTAGTTTGAAAAATTTTAAAACCAAGAAAATACTTAAGCTCTCCAATTAAGCTCATTTCAAATTCATTTTTCATATCCTTTGAAAAATCAGTACACAAAGAATTTTTAGAAGATCCAAAAATAATATCATAAACATAGATTTTTACTATTAATACATCTTTTTAAATTCTTTTTATAAAAAGAGTGGGATCAGTTATTCCTTTTGTAAATCCTTTTGAAATAAGAAAGTTTTAAAGTCCTTCATTCCAAGCTCTTGGATCTTGTTTTAAACCATAAAAAGCATTAGAATGTTTAAAGTCATGATTTTGAAAATGAGGATTTGTAAAACAAGGTGGTTGTTCTACAAAAACATCTTCAACAATAAAACCATTTAGAAAAGAACTTTTCATATCCATTTGATATAACTTGAAATTCAGGTGTGATGCATAGGAAAGTAAGATCCTAATTGCCTCTAATCAAGCTACAGGTGCAAAGGTTTCCTCAACGTCAATTCCTTCTTCTTGATTGTAACGTTGTGCAACTAGCCTAGCTTTGTTTCTAATGATGTTTCCAGATTCATCAACTTTGTTTCTAACCACCCATTTTGTGCCTATGGTGATAGTGTCCTTAGTACTTTCTACTAATTTCCAGACTTTGTTTCATTCAAATTGATTTTGTTCCTCTTGCATAGCCATTACCCAGAATTCAGCATTGATAGAATCATTGACATTCTTAGGATCTAACTGTGACAAGAAGGATTGATGTTCAACCTGATTTCTAAGAGAATCTCTAGTCTGTGTTCCACTATCAAGATTTCCTACAATAGCATCTAACGGATGATTCTTTAGAATCATATTTGGTCTTGAAAAGTTAGGAATCGAGATTTCAGGATTATCTATAGGTTGAGGTTCAACAGAAGTAGGTTCTGGAAAATTTCCAGAACTGGACGTTTTAACTATAGGTCCACTGTTTTTATCATTACGGTTCAAACCAGAGAGATCATCTTCAAGATTTTCAAGAGAGGTCTTAGGTTCATGTGGATCAGTTTCATCAAATTTGATGTGAACAGATTCTTCCACACATTTGGTTCTTTTATTAAACACTCTATAGGCTTTACTAGAAATTGAGTAACCTAGGAAAATTCATTCATCTCTCTTGTATGCAAACATGTCAAGATTATATTTAGTATTAAGAATAAAGACTTTGCAGCCAAAAACATTGAAGTAGTTAACCTTAGGTTTCCTATGGTTCCACAACTCATAAGGGGTCCTATTTAGAATGGGTCTAATCAAGACTCTATTAATAATATAACAAGCTGTATTTACAGCTTCAACCCAAAAATAAACAAGTAGTTCATACTGATTAAGCATAGTTCAAGCAATTTCTTGCAGGGTTCTATTCCCCCTTTCTACTACACCATTCTGCTGGGGTGTCCTAGGGGTAGAGAAATTGTGACTATAGCCATTGTATGAGAAGTAAGATTCAAACTCATGATTTTCAAACTCACGGCCATGATCACTTCTCAGAGTCTTAATCTTATGTCCACTAAGGTTTTCTACAGACGTGGAGTATTTTACAAAGAAAGAACAAGCTTCACTTTTGTGAGCTAGAAAATATACCCAAGTATATCTAGAAAAGTCATATACAATAACATAGACAAAATTCTTCCCATTTAAACTAGAAACTCTTGAAGGTCCAAATAAATCCATGTGAACCAACTCGAGAGGTTGAGAAGTTGACACTTCATTCTTTTATTTAAAAGAAACTTTATGTTTCTTTCCCTTTTGACAGGGATTACAAACTTTGTCTGCTGGAAATTCAAGTTTGGGTAAGTCTCTAACTAAGTTCTTCCTAGCATGTTTTCTAAGTGAATTCACATTTTAGTGTCCTAATATTATGTGCCGAAGCCAAGACTATTTATGAAAAGCTTTTAATCAAGTAATATTTTGCTTAGCTAAAGAATTTAAATCAACAGCATAATCATTTTCATTTCTCAAAGCAGCAAACACTAAAACATTTTTATAATTGAAAACATTGAAAGAATCATTTTCAAATTTAACATAAAAACCATCAACACATAACTGAGAAATACGTAACAAATTGTATTTAGGTCCATCAACAAATAAAACTTTAGAAATTAATACTGAGTCAGTGTTACCAATCCGGCCTAAGACGGTGATTTTTCCTTTTGAGTTATCACCAAAAGTGACAAAGCATCCATCAACTCTGACTAAGCTTTTAAAGCATGAGAAGTATCCAGACATATGTCTTGAACATCCACTGTCCAAATACCAGGTCTTTTTACAGGATCTCTTTAAGCTGGTTTCCTACAAAATAGATTTAGACAGGAAATGATTTTGGTACCCATATTTTCTTGGGTCCAGATAGGTTATCCAATAACACTTTAGGTAGCCATATTTGTCTAATGGGTCTCATAAAATTTCTAGAATCAAAATATTTTGAAAGATAAACCTTATTAGATCCATAACTATGAATATATCTAGTTGAACCATATGAGGTTCCAGAGCTAGCTAAATTCTGTCCAGATTTAGGAATGAATCTAGTTTGGGTAATTTTCCTTTGTCCAGGTTTGTATCCTATATTAGTAGTGTATCTAGGTGAAATTTTCTTAACTAGAATTTGAGTAAGAGTATCTTTACCATTTTTAAATTTCTCTAAATCATTCTTGAGTTGCACATTAGATAATTTTAATTCAGTATTCTCTTTAAGCAACCGAGGATTCTTTTCTACTTCAATATCAAGAGCAGATTTATGTTTAATAGTTAAAGCATATTGTTTCTTTAAACCTTTGTATTTTTCTTTTATCTCATTACATGTTTCTTCTAACATATCACAATATTCAAACAGTTCAGATTTAGACATGTAATCACATTCAGAATCATCTGCAGAATAATATGAATTAGAAGCAGGAGTTTCTGATGTTACCTCAGAAGGGTTTGTCATAAAACAGATGTTCACCATGTTTCTGTGTTCAGTTTCAAAAACTTCAGATTCACTAGAACTTTAATCACAAGCACTCCAAGTATCCTTCATGGCTTTCTTATACTTGTTATCCTTTTATTCATACTTCTTCTTGTATTTCATCTTTGGACAGTCTGCTTTTATGTGTCCTTTCCTTTTGCACTCATAGCAGACAAATTCATCAGATTTGTATGATTTCTTCCAATCCTTCTTCCAATGTCCCTTGTTGTCATACTTACCTTTTTAGTTTGACTTTCTGAAAAACTTCTTCTTCCTATAAAATTTCTTAAACCTAATAGAAATGTGATCCAACTCAGCATCACTGTCAGAATCACTCTCACTGTCTTCCCAGCTTGAACTTTCATTGATAGCTTGAAGATTTTCCTTATCCTTATTCTTTGAGGTTGTAGTTTTGAAGGTGTTTCCAACGCTTTCGCCGGGGCGCGCGCCCGTCCGTCCGCGGGGGAGGACGCGCGGCGCTTCTGTCTCCCCGCATTCCCGCTTTCCAAAGGCGGGGGACATTCGCTCCTTATTCAGGGACGTCTGCTCCTTGATCTAAACGGGATGACGGGATGTCAGTTCTTCCTCCTGTGGATTCCTCCTCAGAACTCGTCACCTAGTCCGGGTCTCCCTTATAGATTTAATACGTAGTTCGTGAAACCCTTCCCAGTGCCATGTTTCCATGGACGCTGGTTAATTACACTGCTTCTGTCGGGACATTCCAAAGGGTCCAGTCAGGGCAGCAACCTTCAATCAGGGGAGTAGTCACGTTGAGGCATTAGTAGCGTGTCTGGATGCTGGGGTACCTGGCATGTCTGTCTGTTTATCCTTGACCACAGGGCATCTCGAGGGCGTGGAAGCCCGTGGCATCCCACATCGAGCGCGGGGAATTACATGTCGTAGACACATATCTAAGGTTTTCCTCAGCTTCCCGTGCGCAACACAGGGTATGCCGCAAGTTTAACGTCCAGCGGAGACAGATCAACCCAACCAGAGCATTATCTAGGATAGATCGGATTGATGGATCCTCCTTGAAGGGATATCGACACCGGGGCCAGCCCGTGGGCGACAGTGAAGAAGAGCGTACCGACATGGTCTCACCAGGATAAGACGGTCCGGGCGGGAATCGGAACGGGTGGTAGGTTGATGAATGGAGTGAAAGGAGGTTGAAGTGGGACCATCGCAGGGGCGACAGTGAAGTTGGGCTTGTGCCTTGATGAGGCTTCCTACGTATCCCCGTGGCAGGGAATCAAAGTCCGCGTAGTTCGGGATGACGTCGATAAGCTGACGTGAAGGTGGACATTGGTCCGGTGGGGATCGTCAGCGTACCTACGTGAAATTAGACCCATGGGTCCACTAATGGTGGGCATGAACCTTGTGATGGTTTCCTACGTACCATGCCTTGACATGGATCAAAGTCCTCGTAGTTCAGATTGGGGAATACAGTTTAGCGTCATGCGGGACGGGGGTGAACCGACGTGAATGAGGTCGAGATGACCAGATGGTGGATTTGAACCTCATAGAGGCTTCCTACGTACCATGCCTTGACATGGATCAAAGACCTCGTAGTTCGGGTTAGTCACAACGGCTTGTCGTCGGACTGGAATTGCAGTTTAACGTCATGCTGGACGTAGGTAGAACACGACGTGAATTGGATGATGGGTGGGTTTGAACCTCGTGGAGGCTTCCTACGTACCATGCCTTGACATGGATCAAAGACCTCGTAGTTCCGGGGTTATTCGGAGTCAGGGTCTGTGCTCACTCTAAGCCCACGTGAGTCATGCTCTGTGTGAGAAACAAGAGGTTGCAAGGACCTGACGATCATGTCGCGACGGGTGCGTCCGTGAGAAGTGAAGAGGGGCTTACCCGTTGAGCGGCCCATGGTGTTGGGACTTACTCCAGGATAGAGGCCCATGGCGCGACAGAGCGCGGGAAAGATGGACCTTGGTCCGACGATGGGAGGTGCCTCGTTCCCTATCAAGCCCTCCAGTGACCTTGGTAGTGGGGAAGTACGGAGATGCATAGGTGCAGCCATCCGTTGAGGGGGCTAGGGTCGTCCTTCTCTTACGAACATACGCCACTCCGACAAGGAGGATCTCATTCCATGTGAGAAAGATTTCCATTCCCATGGAGATGAGTGGTGTAATAAATGTTCGAGTTGGGGGGACCCTTCGCGAGGGGCACGAGGTCGGATCACAGTTTAACGTCATGTGTTAAGGACGTGGTGCTTGGCAGTTTAACGTCCTGCAGCTCGGACGAGGTGGGTTCACTTCACACCCCTAGGACTTACATAACCGGTACCCTCTGGTCCTTGGGGAAGTGAAGGTACTGGTAAGGCCATGGTAAAGGGGGGTCGTGGGACGAACCATCGAGGGGTCCACGTTAGCGTGGCTATGCGAAGAAGAAATAGCCGTTAGCATGCCTATGCGAAGACGCATTAGGCTAAGCAACGCTACGGGTGGTATTGTCCATGGGACTTTGAAATCACATCGTGCAAACCTGGAGGGCCGCACGGGAAGAGGAATCACAATTCATAGGAGTGTGATTCATGAAGTGGAGTGCATTGGCCTTAGCATGGGTCATAGGTGTGATTGGAAGGTGCTTCGCGAATAGAACAATGTACGTGGAGCACTACCTCGCGAGGAAGGCGTGCCTCGCGAAGCAGGGTCCTGCGGAGCAGTGCGCTTCGCGATGCATAGTGATCCTGCCTTGGCATAGGGATCACTAGCATGGGTTGGGTGTTTCGCGAATCATAAATGCTCCGCGGCTGCCCGGGTTCCCTTGGGAATCCCCTTCCTTCGCGAACGCCCTTGAGCTTCGCGAAGGGAATCACTCTCGGAAGAGGGGCTCAAAACGAGACAAAGCAGAGTCGTCTCGCGAAGTAGAAATACCTCGAGGAGATCATGATTCCCGGGGCAAAGAGTGCTTCGCAATTCAGGAGAGGAGAAGCCGAAAGGTCGGATTGTCCGTCCCGGGACTCAGGGGGAGTCCAATATTTATAGGGAAGGGGCGCCGCGAAGCAGGGCTCGCGCGCCGCCTCCGGTGCTCCGTGGCGCGCTCGCGAACGTCAAATGGGTTCGCGGAGCATTACCGCCTCTGGTGCTTCGCGGCGGGTCGCGAACGTCAAATGGGTTCACGGCGCATTACCGCCTCTGGTGCTTCACGGGGGCTCACGGACATCAAATGGGTTCGCGGATCATTACCACCTCTGGTGCTTCGCGGTGGCTCGCGAACGTAAAATGGGTTCGCGGAGCATTACCGCCTCTGGTGCGTTGCGGCGGCTCGCGAATGTCAAATGGGTTCGCGGCGCATTACCGCCTCTGGTGCTTCGCGGCGGCTCGCGAACGTCAAATGGGTTCGTGGCGCATTACCGCCTCTAGTGCTTCGCGGCGGCTCGCGAACGTCAAATGAGTTCGCAGAGCATTACCACCTCTGGTGCTTCGCGGCGGCACACGAACATCATATGGGTTCGCGGAGCATTACCGCCTCTGGTGCTTTGCGGCAGCTCGCGAACGTCAAATGGGTTTGCGGCGCATTACCGCCTCTGGTGCTTCGCGGCGGCTCGCGAACGTCAAATGGGTTTGCGGTGTATTACCGCCTCTGGTGCTACGCTGCAGCTCACGAACGTCAAATGGGTTCGCGGAGCATTACCGCCTCTGGTGATTCGCGGCGGCTCTTGAACGTCAAATGGGTTCGCGGAGCATTACCGCCTCTGTGCTTCGCGAGGCCGCGTGGGTCGGGGCGCTTCGCGTGGGTGCTTCGCGGCGGGGCTTCGCGGCTGTGCTTCGCGAGGCAGCGCGCCAGCTGTCTTTTTCCTTTCTTTCAGGCCGAATTTTTGGCGCCAACAAATGCCCCCCCGCAGACTTCGAGCCGCGGAGGGAGAAGGGTCGTAGTCTAAGGGAAAATCACAAAAATTGTCGGCGTTTCGTGATGCAACATTGCAAAGGGGCCCCGCGATGCTCGCCGGGGTGCGGATCCGGACGCGCCGCGATGCTTCGCGCGGGAGAGGCACGCCGCGATGCTCCGGGGTCGCTGCCTATAAATAGGGGGTCCTCCCTCTTTTGTCTTCCCGTGCCTGCCTTGTCTTTTTGTGCTCTCAATTTTGCGAAGCTCCGCGTACTCCGCGACAGCACTCCGCGAATCGAACATCGCGGCAAACCTCGGGTCTCCGACTTTGCGTCCGCGCCAAGGGAATCTCTGTTTGTCGGCCTTGGCCGGACGTCGCGGCTTGGTCTCGCGACCGATCTTCGCGATCCGGCTTCGTGATCGAACTTCGCGGTCGAGCTTCGCGATCCATCCGAAAGAATCCTTTTCTAAGGGCCAGAGATAAAATGGCCCATCAAAAAGATGTCTTGGGGGTCCTTGCAGATGCTACTCGTCGAGATGAGATGGCCAATCGTCCGAGCTTGGGGGAGATGATCTGAAGCCACTCGGACCACACTTCTTTGACAGATCTACTCTCGGAGGGCCAGAAATATTATCCGCAGTGCAAGAAACTGCCGTTGTACGGCTTCGGGCAGAGGGATGACGTCTTAATCCCTGAGGCGAGTAGGGATGAACCAGCTTGCTGGTTCAGGAGCACACCATGCCAACACCAATGGTTCAGGGCGGCCGATGGTCACGCGCGGGAGGACTTCACACCCGTTACCACTGACTGTCTCTACAACCATGTGAACGACATCGACAGGAATCCATTGCTGCCAGAGACTTCCCCTCCCCTCTACCTTACCATGCTGAAGGTGGCTTTGCAAGACTCGAAGAAGGGATGGTCCGATGAGTGGGACCTGCGCCAGGGCGGCAACTTTACTGATGACTGGGCCTGGGCCTACTGGGTAGGCGCCTCATGCGAGGATTTCGGGGCCGAGTTGAGGAGAGTGGGGTTGTATGAGGAGGCATGGGCCTCCCAATTCCACATTTACCAATCGAAACAGCTAATGTCGGAGTTGCTGAGTAGATGGTCATCTAGGACCAACACTTTTCACCTGCATCACAGGGAGGTGGGCATCAGCCTGTGGGATGTCCACCAGATTTCTGGGGTCCCAATCTTGGGGGCCATGTATGATGAGTTCCTCCCCGTTTCCAACGCGTGGGGGGATGCAGAGCAAATGCCGCGTCTGGCATCGGCGCTGATGGCGCTTGTCCCTGGAGAGGACAAGGAGGTAGTGAGGGACGTCCACTTCAGGAGGTGGTTCAAATGCTTCCTGAATTTCCCATATAATTGAGAGTTCCCTCTGAGGCCTCGAACTTGTTCAAGGGCGGCCCAATGGGGCAAAGGGCACTCGTATTGGCGGGTCTTGGAGGACAGCCAATGGAAAACTTGGGGTTTCAGTGTCAGCACTGAACAACAGCCGATAGTCAGGCTGGCGGCGTTCATCGCTGCTCTCATTTGTGGTTGGATCCTACCAGTGAGAGATACAAGCATGGGGGTACGACCCAACTCGTTTATCATGGCGTCGATGTTGGCCATGGGACAGCGGATCAACCTGGGGATCCTGATGCTCACCAAACTGTACAGAATGCTGCGGCATATTAGCGAGGGCAAGAAGCCGCCGAGGATATGCAGGCCCTTCCACCTCCTGTATGGGTGGATCGCAGCGCATATCAGGGGGATTTACGAATATCCAAACCCCATTTCGCCGCTGGGATAAAACTTTCTCCCCTCCATCCTGAACGCGGTCGGGAGCTTCCCGTTCAAACTGGCCATTCCAATGGTGCTGAATAGGGTGTGGAGGGCGGACGAGTTCAACATTCATCCCTTCCCATTGCCGACGGGGAGGCTTACTGATGACGGACGGGGAACAGAAGAACATCGAGATTAACTCCTGGCCTTCCGAGGTGGATTTTTGGTGGCACGAATATATCGTGATCCGCTCTGTGAACCGTACACTCCGTATCGGTTTGCGAGGCAGTTTCGGTGCCTCCAGCAGCTGACCACACAGGTATACTGGGAGGTGCGTCAAGAGGAGCACCCGTGTGTGATGAGGCAGTTGTGGCTCATGATCACACGTGAAGATGGAAAGATGCAGATTGCATTGCCTCCATCCACCGCCGCCTTCGGATTAGTGAAGGAGTACGCCATTAGTTGGGAGGCCGCTTATCCGGGGGAGATGCTGAAGCAACCAACGATCCAGGTTGGTGACGGTGGTCCTCCTCTATCTCGAGGTCGGGGTCGGAGGGCAGCTAGGGCCGCTCGCGGTAGTGGTGCTTCCATGGCGGCGAGACCCACACCGGCCGAGGATATGGCAGCAGTGGTGGATCCGGTGATTCCGGGTGATCAGGGTCATCCGGAGGGGCGGCCACCGAGGGGATTCCGTAGGATATCCTCTCAGGCTCCGGGGAAGCGCCTGCGTCACATTGACATGGAAGAGGACGCCGTCTTCCTAGAAGCTTGGGACATTTGGGACGTCAACCGGCAATTCCTCAGCCCATCCGAGATATGGTCCCACCTGAATCGCCTCGGGATGGAATTGTCGGGTATAGGCCCAGTTCGGGCTGGATTCAAGGCGTCTCCGGCGGAGGCAGAACAGTACTTGGAAGAGATGGAGGATTACATCCACTCCAGTGGTGTCCCTCGCCCAATGACAGACCGGGTGAGGGTACTGTTGAATCAGACGGTCCCCCCACAATTATCGGCTGCCGATCTGAGGGAGTGCTTCCCCTTGTCGGAGGAATCAGAGGACTCCTCTTGGGAGGATGAGGCTGGAGGAGGGAGCCCGGTGGAGGAGGGCGAGGTCGGAGACCGATGCTCAGAATCTGACGATTCTGCGGAGGCTCTTGAGGTAACATTCCGAACTTCTCTCCTTACGATCTGTTCTTGGATCCCTATGGACTTCTCATTAATGTTTGAGCCATGCAGGAGGAACTTGTTCGTAGGCCTCGTTCTCGCTCCTTGGCGGGTGATGATGCGGGACCTTCAGAACCCGTGCCTATGGCTGCGTCCAGTTCTGCGTCTGGTGGGTCCATGGGGCCCGAGGTGGCTCCTCTGAAATCCCCAGACCTTCCAACAGTATACGGGGGGCCTCGCCTCAGGGTCCCATCAGTACCGGCTCAGGAGCAGCGGTCGGAGGTCGATCTTCGTAAGTCTCCTCCACCGGTCTCCTCGTTGTCACATGAAGGCCGTGCCAACTAACGTCTATGTCCCTCTTTGTCACGCAGTTCTTCGACTGGCGTGGGCTGCTGCTGTAAGGCTGGTCGGGATGTCTAGTGGCGTCCCTCCTGGGGGCATGCCAGTGATGGTGGCAATAATCCCTCCATCTCCACAAGTTGCGACGCACATCATCACTGGCGGGTCCGCCAGCAGGGCCGTACCCGAAATCATTGAGGTGGACTCCGAGGGAGAGGATCAAACGGTCGGTCCCATCTCTGTCACGCCTGCTTCGGCGCCAGGTGTCTCACTGGATTCGACACCGGATGTTGATCCTGTCGAGGATTTCCTGCGGGCGTATCCCGCGTATGAGCCTACCAATCGCGCAGACTGGGACGAAACGACCTCCAACGAGGAAGACAGCAGCATAGTTCGCCGCCAGTCGTGGAAGCCGATCGCACGCTTTATCAAGGACACTCCTCAAGCAAAATGGCTGGCTGAAATGGATAGGCTTCGCTCGTGGTTGCGCGAACTGTGCGTTGGGGGAGTGGATGCCCAACGTCCTCATGCACTAATCCGAGATCTTATGGCTGAGAAGATCCGGGAGCATGATCGTGGACTCAGCGTGGGCTGGCAGCGGAGGAAGGCGACAAGCATCAAGAAGTTCCAGGAGGCTAAAGGCGAGGTTCAACAGATACAGACCTGGGCAGACTAGCTTTCAGCCTCTCTTGATGCACAAACTGAGCTGGTCTCACGGTTAAAGGACCAGCTGGCGGAGGAAAAAGATCACATGACGCAGACCTCTGAAAAGATGGCTATCGTTCAGGATGATGTGGAGAGGGCCAAAGCCAGGACTGACAAACTGCGCCCCGCCGCTGTGGAGGAGGAGCGAGAGCTAGTTCAGCGGCAGCAAGCCTTAGATACCGCAAGTCAACAGGTGGCGGAGCTGCAACGCTCTTTTGACGGGGTCAACCCGTCCATGGGGGAAGTCAACCCTCAGGTATTGTAACAAACCCAAAACCCTTTTATTCGTACTTTCATGCTTCCAAATATTACCTTTGTTTTGAATGTCGTAGCACGCACGATTTCCACTGTTGAATTGCCTTGTCACATCCCTACACTGTTTGTGGGACGTTTGACGATAATTCCCCAAGCCTGTCCAGGTTCCCGAAATATGGGGAAGGCTTGATCGGAGGAGGAACTTCCAGGATAGCCGAATTACCGTTTCTTTGACGTGCTCCTATGCATGAACAGGGCAATGCCAGGGGCGTTGAAATCGGTCCAAACAGATGAAAATGGGAAGTGTGAATCACGATACCCAAGATTTGGAACACGGTGGGGATGGCGTGACAATAAGGGACAATCGTTAACCGTGGAGGAGAAATGGTACCCTTACTGCGTTAGCCCGAAATGGGGACAAAAAATGAGCATCGAACGCTGACCATATTCGCAATGTGGGATTTTATCAATTTGTTGTCGATCAATTCATCGGGACGTTGGCCCGTAACGGTAGGAGAGCCCTTGGGCGTAGTATCCAGGCCGTTATTGGGGGTCCCTCCAAACATGACCAGTCTTCCGGAACGTTGGCCCAGGACGGTAGGTGAGCCGATGCGGCATGAGACCAGGCCGTTAGGGGGTTCCTTTAGACACGAAAGAGGATGAGGGTCCGAATAAGGGGCACGCAAAGCGTGGAATATGGGGTGATGTCCTGTCCGAACAGAATCCAACACTTAGGTAGTTACACCACCGTGGTGGGAGTACGTGTGATAGGCGCATCGGTTTGACTGTGGATCATTCCTTATTTTAGACAGGGCCTCTCTGGCATGGGGATCCGTCACTTCCCAGTGGGATCTTGGGGCTTCCTGAACTTGTTCAGGGTTGAACCACAGTTTATTGTCATGCGTTGAGGACATATAGACTCCTGTAGTTTAACATCATACGATAGGACGTGGAATAAGAGGGAAGGAAGCGTGTTGCGCGGTAGATATGAAACCGATGCGAATGAGGACATGGAGTCCAAATCACACCACATACGCCCGGAGGATACTCTTCAGGTCGAGGGACCAAGAGTGAGGACTGGGCGGGGCCTGAAGCAAAGTGGTCGTGCATTCCTACGTACACCATGGGGATGGGGATCAAGCCATACATAGTTCTGAAAGCACATTTTATCGTCATGCAGGATGATGAGCAGCCCGACCGTGTTGGTACACATCCTGACAAAACAACTAAGCCCACGTGAGTCGTGCTCGGTGTGGGAAACAAGAAGTAGTGGTGGGAATTTCCCGACACAGAGAGGGGATAGTTAGGGCAAAGGGACGCTCGGTGAATCCTAGCCCAGTGATACTAACACGATATTGAGGCGCACCTAGATGCGCGAAGAGAAAGAGCTGAGTATGATGGAATTCCACTTGAACATGGGGAAGTGGAAATGTGTGAATCATGGTGCTCAAGATTCAGATCACAATGATGGCGGTGTGACGACGGAGGGTAACTGTTGACCGTATTCGCAACGCAGTATCCTGTCGCGTTAGCCTAGAATGGAGACAGACAAATGAGGGTCGACCGTTGACCATGTTCGAAACAAGGGACCGTGTCACAGATGTTGTCAGATATCCGTAGGGACATTGGCCCGAAACGATTGAAGGGCCCTTAGGTCCAGCATTCATGGAGGGTCCTTATGCCAAGTATCCATGTCGTCCGAGGGTCCATTGGATGTGGAAGACGATGAGGATCCAAATAGCGAGCTCACAAAGCTTGGTTATGGGACGAGGTGAATATCCCCATGAAAATCCCACACTTCAGGCTCTTTGTCGAAACACATCTGAATACGACAACGAAACGTATTAGAAAGAGGGAGCAGATTCCTTTCCCTTGGGGGGATCTTAGTTTAGGGTCGTAGAATTCGGACCAAGGGTGAGAGGAAACATAAGAGGTACATGGTGGAGTCACTCAAACACCTAGCGTGAACGGGAATAGGAGGTGTATACGGCGCGGTGAAAAACTCGACGTGAATGAGGGCAGAACCCCATATCACACCGCGCAACCTCCTCGGGAGAGGTTCTTGGTCAAGGGATCGAAAGGGAAAGTTAGGCTAGGCCCGCGGGGAAGTGCCCGGGCGCTCCTACGTATTTCATGAGGATGATAATCCAGCCATACATAGTTCTAAAGGGTGCCTTTGACCATAAATGGGTAAAGGGAGCAGGGGACGCATGGCGTCAAGACCCGACGTGAAGGAGGACCTAAGCCCTACTTACCATGCATTCTCTGGGGAAATGCTCGAGTCGAGGGACCGAACACAAAGGTTAGACTGGGCCCGCGGGGAAGTGCCCGGGCGCTCCTACGTATCTCATAAGGATGAGAATCAAGCCATACGTAGTTCTGGAATTGACATGGTAGGATACCAGTGCCAGGGGAAAGGGGAGTGCGGGCATGGCCCTTGCACTAAAAGAAGCAGAATTTGATGTATCTTGTTTGTTCTTTAGGATGAATGGTTTTTTTTTGTGAAGCGACAGGCCTAGAATAATAGGCCGTGATGTCGCCACAAGGATCAAGCCGCGATGGGCGTTGACAAATGGCATGGCGCGTGGCCAGTACCCAACGTGATGTCCTCTACAACGAGGTTACCACAATGCATTGCCGTTTTTTTCGTCGTGCAGCCAGGACGATAATGTCACAGTTTAGGGTCGTATGATAGGACCAAGCATGCATTTTATCATCATGCAGTGCAGACGTAGCAGAGATGATGCTAGGCGGGAAATGTGCGCAGTGTTATAAAACACAATTGACAGAGACATGATCCCACATCAAATTGTACGCCATCCGGAGAGGGAAACCTTAGGCCGAGGGGCCCATACAGAGGTGAAACAGGGAGAGAGATTGGCTTCCTGAATGGGTTGTACCCGGAGACAGGGCGTCGGGGTGGTCCTACGTATCCCATGAGGATGGGAATCAAGCTACACGTTGTCCCGAATGGGTCTTAGTTTACGGTCTTAGAGCTCGGACCATGGGAGCCCCAAAGGATGCCAGATTGCAGCTTTGTCCCCCTAGCATGAAAAGGTTCTCTGAGGGATAGCTCCAAAAGTGTCGATATTCCACCTGGACATGATGGGGTGGAAAATGATGTGAATCATGAAACCAACATTCAAGTACTGAAGGGGCTGGCGTGACGACAAAGGATTACTGTTGACCATGTTCGCAACACAGCATCCTGTCGCGTTAGCCTGAAATGAGGACTAACAAACGAGCATCGACCACTGACCATATTCGCAACGCGGGATTTTATCGATTTGTTGTCCAAAACCCTCGGGGGCGTTGGCCCGTATCGGTAGGAGAGCCCTTGGGAGTTGTATCCATGCCGTTCTTGGGGGTCCCTCTGGGTGTGAAAGATGATGGAAGTCCGAATAGAGGGGAACACGAAGCTTGACAAGTGGAAGGAACTTGATCATGTTGAATCTGACACTCTTGGTACTAGACTAGAGTGCTCTTAATACATGGGTGAACCACTACAAGGAGTCAAGGGACTCAACTTTGAGAGTGATCGAGAGATGGAAGGTTCCCGAGGGAAGGGGGCACGGTTCCCAAAACCTTGTATCATACCTACACCTCCCCCTCCTGGAGAGGGATAGGCCAAGTGGTCTAGGTGACCGGGATATCAGGAGATCACTAGGAGGTGGGGCTGGAACCGAATCTTAAACATTCAGGTGGTCCTACGTATCCCATGAGGATGGGAATCAAGCTACACGTAGTTCTAAAGGGTGCCATTTAATGTCATACAGGACAACGAATAGGAAGTCCAACTCTCAGAATGGGGTGCGCGTGGTGCGGCTATTGAAAACCTGACGTGAATGGGGACGTAATCCTACACTACGCCACGCGGTCCCGTGCCCGGGGTCCCAACGGTAGGACCCGAGAGAGGTGAACTTGCTGAACTCAAGCTGGACCCAAAGACAAGGGGTCTTGAACGTAGTTCCAGATGAGAGTCTTAGTTTATGGTCTTAGAGCTCGGACCATGGATGGTGACAACCCCCCAAGTAAGCACAGATGTCCACCCAATCCCTAAGCCCACGTGAGATAAACTCGGTGTGGGAAACAAGGGGGGGTATCCTCATCGCAATACTTGGGGCGTCCATCAAAGGGGAGTTGATGGAGAGTTTCTAAGGACACCTTTGATGCTGCTTGTTCTCTCAATGTGCAGACGTGCACGGAGGAAAATTACCAAGAATCCTGAGACTCTACTTGGAAATGATGAAGTGACGAAGGGTGTGAATTGTGAATGCGACATTTGGGCTTAATGGGTTGACGTGGCGATAGAGGAAAACTGTTAACCATGATGGAAACACAGCGTCCGTATCGCGTTAGCCTGAGGTGGGAACAACAAATGAGCATCGACCGCTGACCATATTCGCAATGCGGGATTTTATCGATTTGTTTTCCGAAACCCTGGGGGTCGTTGGCCCGTATCGGTAGGAGAGCCCTTGGGCATTGTATCCAGGCCGTTCTTGGGGGTCCCTCCGGGGTGTGAAAGATGATGAAAGCCCTGATGCGGGGATATGCAAAGCCTGGAAAGCGGGTGCGGACGTGTCCGAGTAAAGCTTGGCATTCCAGGTAATAAACCAGAGTACTCTTAAGCACATTGGTGAACCGCTGAAAAAAGTGACTGACGAAATAGCTCAGTAGGGGTGGAAACATGGCGTGGTCATTAAGAGACCGTCGTGAAAGAGGACATAATCCCACACAACACCATATTATCCTCTCATGGAGGAAGGGTAATCCAAGGGGCCAAGATGGGATGAGGATTCCCGAGAGATGGGGCTGGACCCGAATCTTGGACATTCATGCGGTCCTATGTATCCCATGAGGATGGGAATCAAGCCACACATAGTTCTGAAGGTGTAGTTTAACGTCATACAAGACGAGAAAGGGAGTAATATACCTCTAAACAAGGGAGATGTACGGTATGGCGAAGAAGCCGACGTGAATGAGGACATAGTCCCACACCACACCATATACTCCTACAAGAGGGGACCTGGGTCATGGCCCGGAAAGGCCGAGGGGCCTAAGTTCAGGCATCAGTCAGGAAGGCCTGACTGGTTTTCAATTTAACGTCTTACATGAGGACAAGGGTCGGGGACCCGAGAAGGCCAAGGGGCCTAAGGCTGGGCCTCGTAAAGGGGAGGGCGTACGGCATGGTACATGATCCTGATGTGAATGAGGACGTGGTCCTACACCATACCGTACACCCTTATGAGGAATCGGGGTCGTGGGCCCGATCGGTAGCACCACATGGGGGAAGTTTGTCACCTCGGGATGGGGCAGAATGAATCACTGTTCTTGATGCCCGGGACATCTCGGGGTGGACCCAAAAATCCAGGACACTGTTGACCATGTTCGAAACACAGCGTTCCTATGGTGACCCGCATGGGGGCAACAAATGAGCGTCGACCGCTGAAAAAATTCGCGACGCGGGGCTTGTATCGACTTGTTGCTTGAAAACCCTCGGGGGCGTTGTCCCGTATCGGTAGGGGAGCCCTTGGGCATTGTATCCAGGCCGTTCTTGGGGGTCCCTCTGGGTGCGAAAAACGACGGAATCCCAGTCAAGGAGTGGGTGAAGCATAGTTGTATCCATCCACGAAAGGGGAAAACACCTCCAGGGGGGAATGTGCAGCCGGGTCGAGGCTTGCTCGATGTGGGTCGGGGCAAAAGTGTGCACTCTGCCATGTCTTGACCTGAGGGGAAGATTTTGGCTTTTGGGCTGGGCCAACAGACGAAGTTTCCGGGCGTTCCTACGTATCTCATAAGGATTAGAATCAACCCATACAAATTTCTTGAAGGCCATGCAGTTTAGCGTCATGCGGTGAGGACGTGGTGGGATAGAAGAACAGGAGTGGGTGCATGGTGCGACCCTTACCATCTTTGTGCGAGCGGGGTTGCATAAGCGGGGCCAAGAAAGCCTACTCCCTGCTACACAAAGATCCTCCAAGAAAACTATTCCTAGGGGGGATAGTGAAAGGGAAAAGCTTGGGGCTGGGCTCAAGAAGAGCTGTCCGAGCGTTCCTACGTATCTCATAAGGATGAGAATCAAGCCACACGTAGTTCTAGAAGTGTAGTTTAACGTCATGCAGGAAGATGAGAAGCACCTCATTTGGGGATATGTACGGTACGACAAGTAATCCGACGTGAATGAGGACGTAGTCCTACACCATACCGTACAATCCCGCAAGAGGGTAAGTCGGGGAAAAAACAGGGGGCCTGAGGCCAAGCCGCGGTCAAGGAGACCTGACCAGCTTGCTGTTTAACGTCTCACAGTGAAGAAGGGGCTGGGGGCCTGAGGAAGCCAAAGGGACTGAGGCCAAGCCTCGGTCAGGAAGGACTGACAGGCTTGCAGTTTAACGTCTTGCAGTAAGGACGGGGCCGGGGGCCCGAGGAGGCCAAGGGGCCTGAGGCCGAGCCTCGTAAAGGGGGGGCGTACGACATGGTACATGATCCCGACGTGAATGTGGACGTAGTCCTACACCACACCGTACACCCCGGGTAAGAGATTGGGTAGAGAGGTCTGAGAAGGCCAGGGGGCCTAAGGTCAGGTATCGGTCAAGAAGGCCTGACTGGTTTGCAGTTTAACGTCTTACATGAGGACGAGGGTCGGGGACCCGAGAAGGCCAAAGGGGGCTGAGGCTGAGCCTCGGTCTGGAAGGCCTGACCGGCTTGCAGTTTAACGTCTTGCGGGACGAAGGGGTCGGGGTCCTGAGGAGGCCAAGGGGGCATGAGGATGAGCCTCGGTCGGGAAGGCCTGACTGACTTGCAGTTTAACGTCTTGCGGGACGAAGACGCAGTTTATGGTCGTGCAGGACTTTACGGTTTAGAGTCATGTTGGACTATAGTGTCCATTTTAAGGTCATGCGGGACCGTTTCACAGTTTATCGTCTTGCTGGACGAAGATGCAGTTTAAGGTCGTGCGGGACCATTTTGCAGTTTAAGGTCGTACAGGACCTTCACGCAGTTTAGGGTCGTGCTGGACCTTCACGCAGTTTAGGGTCGTGCTGGACCTTCACGCAGTTTAGGGTCGTGCTGGACCTTCACGCAGTTTAGGGTCGTGCTGGACCATCACGCAGTTTAGGGTCGTGCTGGACCTTCACGCAGTTTAGGGTCGTGCTGGACCTTCACGCAGTTTAGGGTCGTGCTGGACCTTCACGCAGTTTAGGGTCGTGCTGGACCTTCACTCAGTTTAGGGTCGTGCTGGACCACCCTTTTTTTTGCCCTAAGCAATGTGCCGCTTGAAGAACTTGGCATTAGTGGGGGGGTTATACGCTCTCCATCCGTGTTCACCAAGGAGTATGCTCCATTGGGGTAAACCTTATGGATTATATAAGGCCCTTCCCATTTGGGTTCTAACTTTGGCGGTTTCCTACCAGGAATCATTGGCGCTCGAAGGGCCAGTACCAGGTCACCCTGTAGAAAAGTGCGGAGACGAACCTTTCTGTCAAAGGCTATCGCTATCGTGTCCTGATGCATTTCTAGATTGTGCAGGGCACGAAGCCGGTTCTCGTCCAGTGCCTCTAATTCAGCTAGACGGATCTCGGATACCACATCTGATGTCTGGTGATCATAATGTGCAGTGCGTAGCGACGGAAGCTGGATCTCAATGGGTAGGACGGCCTCAGCTCCATACACCAGGGAATATGGGGTCACCTGGGTAGAGTTGAGAGTCGTCGTCCGGTAAGCCCAGAGGGCGTTGGGGAGCTTGTCCGGTCAACTCTTCTTGTTCTGACCAACCATCTTCTGCAGAATGTTAGAGAGGGTCTTGTTGAACGCCTCGATCTGTCCATTCTCATGCCCGTGGTAGCGGGAGGTATGGTTCGACCGGATTTCGTACTTAGCCTACAATTTCTTCAATTCAGCTGCTCAAAAGTTGGTGCCGTTATCGGTGAGGACAGCGTGAGGGACTCCAAACCGGTGGATAATGTTGGAGCTCACAAAGTCAACGATGGAACGTGCCTTGACCTCTTTGAGCGGAACTGCTTCTGCCCACTTGGAGAAGAAATCTGTAGCTGTCAGGATGAACCTACACTGGCGGACTGTTGCCGGTGGATACGGTCCCACTACATCAAGTCCCCATACCAAAAATGGCCAAGAGTACTTGGTGGGGTGGAGGGGCTCTGGCGGCCGATGCAAGAAGTTGGCGTGTACTTGGCACGCGTGGCATCTCTTGGCGTATCCAATACAATCGTGGATCATAGAGGGCCAAAAGTACCCCAACCTCCAGATTTGATGGGACAGTTTCGGACCAGCTTGATGTGCGCCACAGGAACCGGCGTGAACCACTTGCATAACTTGAGGTATCTCCCCTCCTTGGATGCAACGGAGGAGGACACCATCGAAACTCCTCTTATAAAGGATCTGTTCCAGACTGGGGCCGCTCCGGAGGGTAAATTGCAGCGCGCGGCGTCGGATTCGCTCGCGTTCGGCCCGATCGTCTGGGAGCTGACCATTTTGGAGATACTCGACAAAAGGTGCTCTCCAGTCGGGGGTGGTTTCAACCACTGCGTCTGACAAACCTGGGACTCCCGATACGGATGGTCCGGCGGTGAGATGACTTACCCGCAGGCTATCACGGTCCTCTTGGGTGACGAGGTCAATGACTCTCCGGTGGGCCACGTGTATGACCAAATCATCTTGCTCGGGTTCTGCGAGCGACGCGGCTAAGCCAGCCAGGGCGTCTGCTTGGCCGTTCTGCGACCGTGGAACATGGGTAACCTCCGGTCGAGAAGAGAACTGGGCCATTAGGAGGAGGGTGTACTCCATCAATGGTGCAAGCTCTGGCTTCCTGACGACGTAGTGGCCATTAATCTGCTTGATTAACAGCTCAGAATCTCCCTTCACATGTAGATGGGGAACATGGATCTCAAGGGCCAACTTGAGGCTGGTGATGAGAGCCTGGTACTCTGCCTCGTTGTTCGTACAACCTTCTGACAATAGGAACGAGTATGGCAGGACGGCTTGCGCCGGGGTAATGAAGACAACACCCAGGCCCACTCTGTTGAGATTGGGATCGTTGAGCATCCTACCGGTGGGGATTCGGGAGGCGTCGTCGAAATGCATTTGCCAACACGGGGTAGCATGATCGACTGAGAGGATCGTCTCATCGGGGAAATCCATGTCCAGGGATTGATCCGCGGAGGTTGGATGGGCAGCTAAAAAGTCTGCCAACGCCTGTCCCTTAATGTCCTTCTGAGGTATAAACCTGATGTCAAACTGCTGGAGAATCACCGCCCACCGTGTTAGTCGGCCAGTCAGCATGGGACGGCTCAGGATTTACTTCAGTGGGTCTACCTGGGAGACCAATTGCACCTCGTGGTGATGTAGGTAATGTCGTAGGTTCTGCACGGCGAAGACGAGCGCAAGGCAGCTCTTTTCGATAGGGGAGTATCTAACCTCCGTATCGAGAAGCATGCGGCTGAGATAGTAAAGACAATTCTCAGTACCCTCATTATTCTTCTGGGCGAGCAGTGCACCGAGGGATCTCTCCAGGGAGGTCACGTAAAGGACCAGCGGCTTTCCGGAGACGGGTGGCATCAAAATCGGAGGTTGGAGAAGATACTACTTGATTTCCTCGAAGGTGGTCCGACACTCCTCATACCATTCATAGGTGGTGCCCTTCTTCATGAGCCGGGAAAAGGGCTTACACTTGCCGGCTAGATTCGCAATGAATCAGCGTATATAGGCTAAGTGGCCTTGAAGGCCTCGGAGCTCCCGAATGTTTCTCGGGGAAGGCATTTGGCTGATGGCCTTGATCTTCTCCGGGTTGATCTTGATGCCTCGATATCTGACAACAAAGCCCAGAAACTTCCCGGAGGTGACCCCAAAAGCACATTTCAGCGGGTTCATATTCAGGTGACGAGAACGGAGGAAACCGAACACTTTCTCAAGGTCTCTGAGATGGTCTTGGCGCTGACATGATTTGACTACAAGGTCATCCACGTAGCATTCCACCAATGTCCTGAGGACCGGTTTGAATATACGATGCATGGCCCTCTGATAAGCAGCACCTGCATTTTTCAAACCGAATGGCATTACCTGGTAGAAAAAGGTACCTTGGGGAGCCCTGAAGGCAGTGGACTCTTCGTCTTCGGGGGCCATCCGGATCTGGTTATACCCGGAATACCCATCCATGAAAGAGAGGGCTTGGAACCCGGCCGTGACGTCAATCAACAGCTCCGTCACTGGGAGTGGGAAGTCATCCTTTGGGCAGTGGCGATTAAGATTGCGGAAGTAGATACAGACTTTGATCTTCCCATTCTTCTTCCTAACTGGCACAATGTTGGCAAGCCACTTGGGGTACTGGATCTCCTTAACGAAGTTGGCTTTGATTAGATTATCAACTTCGGCCTCAACCATGGCACCATGAGAAGGGTGCATCTTCCTGGGAGGCTTCTTAAACCCACGATGTTTTGCCGGGAGGCCCAGACGGTGGATGACCAATTGGGGATCCAACCCCGACATCTCATCGTAACTCCAGGAAAACACATCACGGTGTTGTTTGAGGAAATCCACGTACTGTTGTCGTTCCTCGAGGGACATGGCTGCACTGATCAATGTGGGTCTCGGATCTGCCTCACTACCAAGGTTCACCTGTACCAATTCATCAACCGTGGTAGAGACGCCTTCTTCAAAGGCTGGGGGAGCATCCTCCAAGTCTTCCTCCCCACCCGTGGGGGGACTTCCCGCGATGGGGGGGGGGGCTTCTGGGCTACCAAAATCCGAGGGGCAGCTCGTGCCGGCTTGGGAAGCAGTGGTCATCACATCGGGAGACTCACTTTCCATTGAGACCATAGCAATGAAGGCAGTCGACCCTATCCCATCTGGCCTTCGTCTTAAAGGGCCACATTTGATCATATCAAAGCAGTGGTGACGTGTCGGCCTGAGTCGGTTAATTCCAGCCCGGCAGAAGAGACACGTATGGCGCACCGCCGTTGTCATGAGCTTGACATCCTGGTACCGTACAGGGGTAGGGGGTTCTGGGATGACTTGAGCCTGGTTGATGTAGGAGTATGAGGTGATTTTCCATTGTCGCTTGGACACGGGAACATGCCTTCCTTGCATACCCGAAACAACGAAACATTGTCCCATGTCGGGGGTCGTAGCCTCCAACCGGTGGATCGGGAGGATGTAGGCGTCATCCATTCTTTCCCAGGGATCAGTTGTGATCGGGGCGGGCTCATACTCGCTTACCAGGATTTGCTTGTCCTTACTTTTGTAATAACCCGCATCCAGATAGAAGGCCTCACAAGAAGCGAAAGGGGACGCGTCTCCTTGGAGCACGCCTACTCGACCGTTGAGAGAGTACTTGAGGCACTGGTGATATGACGAGGGGACTGCTGCATGTAGATGGAGCCATGGCCTACCCATCAATGCGTTATAAGTGGTGTCCTGAGAAACAACCATGAACTCGGTGCTGGCAATTAGGCCACCAAATTGAGTTTTTAGGCAGATCTTGCCGACCGGGGTTTTCTCTGTCTTGTCGTACCCCTGGATCCTGAGGTCAGAGGGAGTTAAATCACCCTCGGACAGGCCCATATTTTGCAGCGTCCGGGTCGGAATTAGATTGATTCCCAAACCTGTGTCAATGAGGCAGCGGCGTACTTCCACACCGTTGAAGTGGCCAGTTATATACAGTGGGCGAATGTGTCCCTGTATAAGAGGGTCCTCATCTTCACCGGAGAACGAGATAACCGTCTGACATTCGGCGTTTTCAATCGTCTCGGTATGGAAGGATTTCGCAGCTGCTACTTCCATCTCGAACTGGAGGGGGCTCCTTAGGGCCTTGGCGAGTGCCTCACGCATTTCAGATGACAGACGAAGGGCCTTAAGGATGGAGGGCCTCGCCGGGATGTCGTCCAGGTGCTTCAGAACATCGTACTTTCGTTCCAAATGCGAGCCTCTGCTTACAGGGGGTCGTTCGGCATTTGGATACACAGCGGGTCCGACTGGCTGGACCGGCGATTGACTAGTACTGGGTACATCTTGCTTCCTACCAGTAGAAGCCTGAAGAGTAGTCGCCGGGCTAAGATCGGACAGCGGAGGCTGGCCTGTAGCCGGGAAAGACTGGCTGTGATATGAACGAGGCGGCTCCCCCCGATCCAGCAGCACGAACGACGGTGGAGGTAGAGACGAGGGTGTTGGATGGGTCTGCACGTGCTGAGATCTGCGCCGAGCCTGCTGCTCGGTCTCGGTAGCGTGCACGGCTTGGCCACAAGTTCCTGCTGACGTACCTCGATGACCGGCGCGATTGCGATTCCGCCGACGTTGACACCGGATGGAAATATTTGGGAGGTCTGCCTGGGGTTCCCCCTCGTCGGGGGTCATATAGGGCTTTACCAGCTCCACGGTGTTAACCGAAGCGTACCCTTGGCTATCGCTCGAGGAGTCATCCACCGCTGGGCGGATTCTGGGAGGGATCCCCATTTCGGGGGGCATAAAGTCACCGAGAGTGCGGGATGACGACGACACTGGCGGTGCACGTTGCTTCTTCTTGCGTCGCCGCTGCTTTCCCTTTTGGGCAGAGGTCGACTGTGAAGACAATGCGGAGGCACCGACTACTTCTTCTGAAGGCTCCGACTACTTCAGGCGCGCCCAGATGATACCCTGGGCACGGACGACGGTATTTCGAGCCATCCAGTCATCATATTTTTGGGATCCGAGGCTAAGGACCTGCTGCCACTCACCTTCACTGTCGATGCCGATCTCTAATCCTGCAAAGACACCTGCCACTTGCGCTGGTGCTGGGCCCAACTTGACTATGTTTTTGTTGACCTGGTTCTGAATCCAGTATTTAAACACATAGAATCGCTTGAGGGTGTGCCCCAGGATCCGATGATAAGGGCAGTAGTTGGGGTGATCGGTGAGATGTGCCTCTGCCGGCCTTTTGCACTCAGGCAGACGCACAATCCCTTGCTCTAGAGCACTTTGGAAGTAGCATGGACCTGATTTTCGTTGAACAAATAGGTCTGCTACCCTCTTTCCGGATAGGGGGCCCTGGGGGCCTGGTCCGGACGAGGGGCCGGAGGGGCCTGCCGAGGAGGTGACACCTGATTGTCTCGCCTAGGAGGCGGTGGCGCGTTGCGCGGGGGAACCTGTCGGTTCTGAGGCAGTCGCTGCTGGGCGGGAGCCTGCGCTTGAGGTGGAGGACCTCTACGGGGTTGTTGGGGTGGTGCCGCCAGTAGCAATTCCAGCTGCCTCAGGGCTTCTATTTGAGCCACCGCGACGGGTTCAGCCCTGGCGGTCCTCCTTGCTGGGATCATAGGGGGCAACAAACGTGCCTAACTGGCCTGTTGCTGGGCTTCCTCGAGGCGTTGAGCCTTATCCGAGAAATCTCTGAACCCTCCATGGTAGTTCAGGGTAATCAAGGAGGGTACCAGCTCTGTCTTGACGTTCCCCACACACATCGTCAGTAATTTCTCCTGAGTCAGTGGAATATCGAGGGAATACGTATGTCCCTTCCACCGGGCGATGAAGTCTGCGACTCGCTCATCAGGCCTTTGCTTGCACTTGAAGTGGTCTGCAATGCTGGTCTTTCACGTGGTGGAGCTGAACTGGTATAAGAACTGCCGGCGAAGATCCTCCCAACCGGTCACTGATCCGATAGGGAGCTAGCTATACCAGACGAATGCCGGACCTTCCAATGTCTGTACGAAACATCGGAGCTTGGCGGCTTCTTGCTGAGCCGGGGTCCCCAGCATGGGACCACACCTGGAAGAAAAATGAGCCAAGTGCTGGGGCAGGTCCCCTGTCCCATTAAAGGGCGAGAAAGTGGGGTTCCCAAAACCCGGAGGCGCGGGCATATCATCCACCCACGCGGGATAGGGCTTGCCATCCGGTGGGATCGCCACCTGCCGTGTTTCCAACGCCTTGAGGCAGGCTGTGAGTGCCGCAATAAGGTCCTCCGGGTGGGGGTCCCTGTCTTGACGGGGATCCCTAACCACAAGTGCATTGCCAGGTTCTTCAACACGGTAGACGGCTTCGGCCGCTCGTGGGTCAACTGGCTGGACGACCTGCGGGGCGACTGGGGGAACCCGGGTTGGGTTCTTCAGATTGTCCCGTCGCTCGGGGGGGTTTGGCGAGACATATCGCGCCCTCTTTCCATATGTTCCGGCTTCCGCACTGTCTGCAGCAGTAGCATGATCAGGGTGGCCTGGAGGCATCTCGCCGGGGGGAAATTGTTCCTGCCCCTGCTACCCCGGCCTCGGATTACCATAGTCGGGTCGTCGCTCTGCGGCGCGTTCAGCCAAGAGTTCGTCAACCGGCCTTTTCTGCTCAGCAAGCTGCTGGCGTAACGTGGAATTCTCGGGATCTTCGTCCGTTTTATGCACAGAGGTGGACGGGTCGGAGTGCTTGACTGTTCCGGCGTGCTCCTTACCCTTTCCAGTGCTTCGACCGAGTACCAGCGACTCGGTGGGTACGGGGAGACCTAGAAGGTTACTCTGATGATGGGTAACTCTCCCTGACAGGTCGAGCAGTGGCGGTACACCCTCGGATAGTAAGTCTCCATCAAGGAACTCAAGCTCATCTTCCTTATCCACAACATCGGCCATGTGGACTGCGACCCCTCTTGAGGGAATATCCTCGATGTTGCATAGCGAATCAGGCTGCCGTCGGATAGGGTCGAAGAGGAGAGC
Source organism: Viscum album (assembly GCA_963277665.1). Taxonomy (NCBI): domain Eukaryota; kingdom Viridiplantae; phylum Streptophyta; class Magnoliopsida; order Santalales; family Viscaceae; genus Viscum; species Viscum album. The sequence continues at coordinate 1,684,880,058 of OY728163.1, read as the reverse complement.
GACATAGTGTCCCCATCCACGGACTTTCACATGGGGGGTGGCTTGCCTGACGATTCTGTGGAGTGCATTAAGAATCTGAACGCATTTTCGTTGAAGGGCGCTCTGGTGGCCTGGCAACTCAGGGTGCTGGGCCACCAGAAGTGCGGCTGCATCGATCAGGCGGCACTGCTCGCCGATTTCTTCGATGTGCTTACGACTTTTGGGGTACACCACCCGTTCATAACGGAGGCGGAAGTGTGTTGCCCACAGGGTTCAACAAAAGCACCCCACGTCTTCAACGGTAAGAGACTCTGGTATGTGGAAATTCAGTTCCGCCGTCGGCCAGAACATCTCCGGAAAGTAATCCGCTTCAAGGATACTCCAGAAGATCCAAGGCTCGGACTCAGGGTCTGGCCCTGTGTTGCCCCACTCGTCAACTAAGGACGGCTGAGGGAACGGTAGCGGTACCGAGGCGGACCTTTGGGATTGTAAGCTCGGCGGTGGAGAATACATCAAACGAGCGGACTGGCCGCCGAATTCCGGGCCATCCTCCGATGAGTGAGGTGACCTGGCCTCGATGTCACGATACGACGGGCTGATAACCACGGCTTCCGGAACAGGGGCCGCGGCTACCGGCGACAGGTCGTGTTGTCTCTCTACCATCGTTGGCCCCCAAAATAACTCTACGTGGTCTCTGGTAGAGGTAGAGGGCTCTTCTGGTGGAAGAGGCGGTGATTGCGTGGTCGAGACCTGCGGAATTCCCAGGATTTCTTCCTCCTGGATGTACCTGCGGAGAGGGACGGGAATCCGGTGGACCTCGAATTCTAGGAGAACGAGGCTAACACGTCTGGTTCCTGCCCCAATCCTTGATACGGAGGAGCGGGGAGAGTGTTCCATCACTGAATCGCATTCCGCATCCGAGTCGGAGAAGCGGGAAAGTTTGATCTCCACCTGGGCGTTCCCAGGATTCTTCTTGTGGCGGCGACGACCCGCTCTTCTGCCCCGAGGTGGCTCTTCAGGACAGGGTTGACCCCTATCAGGCACACTCGGGGCGGCGCTGGTGCCGTGGCGGAGGGGGCCCCCACTCGAGATAGCCAGGGTGCGAGGGCCCCCGGGGCAAATGTCGAAGGGTACATGGGGAGGACCTCCATGAACAGTTCCCATGTGGGTGGGGCCTCTGTTGGAACCGGCAGGATCATGGGGATGGCCTCCATGGTCGATGCGGGTGGAGCGAGGCCGACCTTCACTCCTCGAGTTGCTGGGGCGAGGAGGACCTTCGCCGGTTGCAGAGAGGACGTAGGGAGGCCCCCCACGTTGGAGAGGGACCGGATGGTCGGTGTCTTCAGGTTGGCGGCCGGGGGCAGGAGGATGGACTCCATACCCTGTATAGTGGGCGTGGGAAATGTTTCCGCAATGAGCATCATTGTCGCGGAGCAGGTCATCCTGCAGGATGGGGGTAGCACGAGGAATACCTCCATGACGAACCTCGGAGCGGGTAATGCCCACGCTCTGTGGAGTAGTGGTACGGGGAGGACCTCCGTACGGGGTGACATTACCGCGGGATAGCTCGCGGCGATCACCACCTGGGCCTGCAACCCGGAGAGTCAACCCAGCCTGCCCGTGGGGCGATCGGGGTCTCGATCCTGGTTGGGTGAAGGAGTGCCACTTCTCAGTATATGTAGGGGCTTCACGATGCACGTCGGCGATGGCTCGGGCCACTGTAGTCGTCGACGTTGACTCGCCTAGGCAGGCGTCCTCAGCCCGTGCCCGGCACTGACGTCGGGTCAGGCGAGCTGGTGTCGGTGGTGCAGGGACGTAGTCTGCCTGTTCTTCCTGCGGGGCCGGACGGCGGCGCTGACGCAGCCGTGCGGGAGCTCTCGCTTGGGGCCCTTGGGTCGGGACCCTGAGCGGGCTAATCCGGACGGCGCCCGCCTCTTCAGCGTAAGGCGAGGAGTTATCAAGGCGTTCCGGAGACAAGCTCTCGAAGCGGTTGAATGTTTGGGTGGGGAGCAGAGGCTCCCTACGCGGCCTGTTAGGGCGGCGTCGCTGGCGGGGCCTGGAGGCCTCCAGGTCCAGGCGGGCCATATCTCGGGTTGGGATGAACCCTTTGTCCTCGTACCTACGCACGAGGTTATTGATCACCCTTCGCTGGATGAACTCTGTTGGGGAAAGGGGGCATGGGCGCCCCGTATTCCGCGATGTGGCTGCCGTCGTGGCGGTAGCGGCGCTACGTGGGATGGCCGTCGTGGTGTTGCCCCTGCCCCTGCGTGGGCGAGGAACGGATGGTGACCGCATCTCTAAAACAGCAACCTGGTTCTTAAGAAATGAAGGGATCAACTCATCAGTATTGAGAGGAAAAGGATTGACAGTCGGTGCCCCAGTGTTCTTCCATTCTCCATGTCTGTGAGAAGGATCCAGGCCGATACGCTGCAGAACGGAGTGCCCCAAGTTCTACTGCCCCGACTTCCAGTGAGTTTCACGACAGGCCCGCTATTTGCATGGCGGGACCAGGCACCAGATATCTGGATCCGGTGACACGTCAATCTACTGGTGTCTCGGACGCTACTAATCTCCATATTGAGGAGAAGAGTTTCACGTCGGGTTCACCATTTCTGTTTCCGACGCTTTCGCTGGGGCGCGCGCCCGTCCGTCCGCGGGGGAGGACGCGCGGCGCTTCTGTCGCCCCGCATTCCCGCTTTACAAAGGCAGGCGGCATTCACTCCTTATTCAGGGACGTCTGCTCCTTGATCAAAACGGGATGATGGGATGTCGGTTCTTCCTCCTGTGGATTCCTCCTCAGAACTCGTCACCTAGTCCGGGTCTCCCTTATAGATTTAATACGTAGTTCGTGAAACCCTTCCCCGTTCCATGTTTCCATGGACGCCGGTTAATTACACTACTTATGTCGGGACATTCCAAAGGGTCCAGTCAGGGCAGCAACCTTCAGTCAGGGGAGTAGTCACGTTGAGGCATCAGTAGCGTGTCTAGATGTTGGGGTACCTGGCATGTCTGTCTGTTTATCCTTGACCGCAAGGCTTCTCGAGGGCATGGAAGCCCGAGGCATCCCACATCGAGCCCGGGGAATTATATGTCGTAGACACATATCTGAGGATTTCCTCAGCTTCCCGTGCGCAACACAGGGTATGCCGCAAGTTTAACGTCCAGCGGAGACGGATCAACCCAACCAGAGCATTAGCTAGGATAGATCGGATTGAGGGATCCTCCTTGAAGGGATATCGACACCGGGGCCAGCCCGTGGGCGACAGTGAAGAAGAGCGTAACGACATGGTATCACTAGGATAAGACGGTCCGGGCGGGAATCGGAATGGGTGGTAGGTTGATGAATGGAGTGAAAGGAGGGTGAAGTGGGACCATGGAAGGGGCGACCGTGAAGTTGGGCTTGAGACTTGATGAGGCTTCCTATGTATCCCCGTGGCAGGGAATCAATGTCCGCGTAGTTTGGGATGACGTCGATAAGCTGATGTGAAGGTGGACCTTGGTCCGGTGGGGATCGTCAGCGTACCGACGTGAAAGTAGACCCATGGGTCCACTAATGGTGGGCTTGAACCTTGTGAAGGTTTCCTACGTACCATGCCTTGACATTGATCAAAGTCCTCGTAGTTCAAATTGGGGAATATAGTTTAACGTCATGCGGGACGGGGGTGAACCGACATGAATGAGGTCGGGATGACCGGATGGTGGATTTGAACCTCGTAGAGGCTTCCTACATACCATGCCTTGACATGTATCAAAGACCTCGTAGTTCGGGTTAGTCACAACGGCTTGCCGTCGGACTGGAATTGTTGTTTAACGTTATGCTGGACGTAGGTAGAACACGACGTGAATTGGATGATGGGTGGGCTTGAACCTCGTGGAGGCTTCCTACGTGCCATGCCTTGACATGGATCAAAGACCTCGTAGTTCCGGGGTTATTCGGAGTCAGGGTCGGTGCTCACTCTAAGCCCACGTGAGTCATGCTCGGTGTGAGAAACAGGAGGTTGCAAGGACCTGACGATCACGTCGCGACGGGTGCGTCCGTGAGAAGCGAAGAGGGGCTTACGCGTTGAGCGGCCCATGGTGTTGGGACTTACTCCAGGATGGTGGCCCATGGCGTGACAGAGCGCGGGAAAGATGGACCTTGGTCCGACGATGGGAGGTTCCTCGTTCCCTATCATGCCCTCCACTGACCATGGTAGTGGGGAAGTGCGGAGATGCAGAGGTGCAACCATCCGTTGAGGGGGCTAGGGTCGTCCTTCTCTTACAAACATACGCCACTCCGACAAGGAGGATCTCATTCCATGTGAGGAAGAGTTCCATTCCCGGGGAGACGAGTGGTGTAAAAAATGTTCGAGTTTGGGGGACCCTCCGCGAGGGGCACGAGGTCGGATCACAGTTTAACGTCATGTGTTAAGGACGTGGTGCATGGCAGTTTAACATCTCGCAGCTCAGACGAGGTGGGTTCACTTCACACCCCTGGGACTTACATAACCGGTTCCCTCTCGTCCTTGGGGAAGGGAAGGTACCGGTAAGGCCATGGTAATGGGGGGTCGTGGGACGAACCTTCGAGGGGTCCACATTAGTGTGGCTATGCGAAGAAGAAATAGCCGTTAGCGTGCCTATGCGAAGAAGCATTAGGCGAAGCAACGCTACGGGTGGTATTGTCCGTGGGACATTGAAATCACATCGTGCAAACCAGGAGGGCCGCACGGGAAGAGGAATCGCAAAGAAGAGGAGTATGCTTCGCAAAGTGGAGTGCCTTGGCCTTAGCATGGGGCATAGGTGTGAGTGGAAGGTGCTTCGCAAAGTAGAACAGTGTTCGCGGAGCACTACCTCGCGAGGAAGGGGTGCCTCGCGAAGCAGGGTCCTGCGGAGGAGTGCGCTTCGCGATGCATAGTGATCCTGCCTTGGCATAGGGATCACTAGCATGGGTTGGGTGTTTCGCGAAGCATAAACACTCCGCGGCTGCCCGAGTTCCCTTGGGAATCCCCTTCCTTCGCGAACGCCCTTGAGCTTCGCGAAGGGCATCCCTCTCGGAAGAGGGGCTCAAAACGAGACAAAGAAGAGTCGTCTCACGAAGTAGAAATACCTCGCGGATCTCATGATTCTCGGGGGTAAAGAGTGCTTCGCGATTCAGGAGAGGAGAAGCCGAAAGGTCGGATTGTCCGTCCCGGGACTCAGGGGGAGTCCATTATTTATAGGGAAGGGGTGCCGCGAAGCAGGGCTCGCGCGCCGCCTTCGGTGCTTCGCGGCGCGCTCGCGAACGTCAAATGGGTTCACAGAGCATTACCGCCTCTGGTGCTTCACGGCGGGTCACGAATGTCAAATGGGTTCGCGGCGCATTACCGCCTCTGGTGCTTCACGGCGGCTCGCGAACGTCAAATTGGTTCGTGGAGCATTACCGCCTCTGGTGCTTCATGGCGGCTCGCGAACGTCAAATGGGTTCGCGGAGCATTACCGCCTCTGGTGCTTCGCGGCGGCTCGAGAACGTCAAATGGGTTCGCGGCGCATTACCGCCTCTGGTGATTCACGGCGGCTCGTGAACGTCAAATGGGTTTGCGGCACATTACCACCTCTGGTGCTTCGCGGAGGCTCGCGAACGTCAAATGGGTTCGTGGAGCATTACCGCCTCTGGTGCTTCGCGACGACTCGCGAACGTCAAATGGGTTCGTGGAGCATTATGGCCTCTAGTGCTTTGCGGCGGCTCGCAAATGTCAAATGGGTTCGCGGCGCATTACCGCCTCTGTTGCTTCGCGGCGGCTCGCGAACGTCAAATGGGTTCACGGCGCATTACCGCCACTGGTGCTTCGCGGCGGCTCGCGAACGTCAAATGGGTTCGCGGAGCATTACCGCCTCTGGTGCTTCGCGGCGGCTCGCGAACGTCAAATGGGTTCGCAGAGCATTACCGCCTCTGGTGCTTCGTGAGGCCGCGATGGTCGGGGCGCTTCGCGTGGGTGCTTCGCGGCGGGGCTTCGCGGCTGTGCTTCGCGAGGCAGCGCGCCAGCAATCGTTTTCCTTTCATTCGGGCCGTATTTTTGGTGCCAACAGAAGGAAACATATTTCCTTCTAGGTTCATCTTATTCTTCCTTGTTAACATTGATTTCCTCTTCATACATCATCAATTTGGCAATTAGTTCCTTGACTGGTAGTTCTCAAATGTCACACGATTCTCTAATAGAGACAGAGGTTCCTCTCCATCTTTCAGGTAGACATCTCATAATTCTCATAATGTGTTCCTTTGATGGAACATCCTTTCCTAGAGAAGTCATTGTGTTGACAATTTCATTAAACCCGAGATACATGTCAGAAATGGGTTCATCAGGCTTCATCGTAAAATTATCATACTTAATAGTATAAGTGTTCAATCTCATTTCCTTAACATTAGTTGTTCCTTCATGAGAAACAGCTAAGGTATCCCAAATTTCATATGCAGTTTTACAAGAAGATATTCTATTAAATTCCTCATCTCCTAGAGCACAGTACAAAGAATTCATAGATTTACAATTATTATTGTAGGCTATCTTAGTAGCTTCATTACAAGTAGTTCTAACAGTAGTAGGAATTTTATATTCTGATTCAATGGCAGTCCAAATATCAAAACCCATGCTCTCTAAATGAATTTCCAGCTTGATTTTCCACTGAGCATAGTTGGTGCCATTGAAAAAGGGTGGTCTATTGGTAGCTACACCTTAAACTCTATTGTCCATGATAACTAAATTAAAGCAAAGATTTTACAGATATAAAAATTTAGAAATAACAAAAATTTAAGAACATTAAAATACAACTAAAATCACAGTTGAAAAACAGAGTACATTAGAAAATATTTTAATCCTTTGATACCAAATGTTGGTCAAAGTGGACACTCAAGAGGGTGGTGAATTGAGTTCCAATTTAAATTTCTGTTTTAGAACATTGTCTTAAAATCCCCCAAATAAAATACTAAATTAAACTGTAGTGAATTTATATCAAAGTAAGGGTTCAGTTGGGTTCTCAAGGGATTTATTATTTCCCAGTTAATCAAAATAGAAAGGTTGATTAACTTTTGAAACCAACTTATGGATTTACAACTAATATAAACACTTGAAAAATTAATTATCAAAGTGACTTTAAAACAGTTTTGGTTTTAAAGAAATTAGCAGTGGAATAAAGAATAACTTTGAAAGATATAGCACAGCAAATATAACCAAGAGGTTCAGTCTCAAGCCAAGACATAGTCCTTTGAAAAGATTTATATAAAAGTGATCCACACCCTGGATTGGGGATTAAAACAATATACAACTGTCCAGCTCCATGAACTCTACCACTAATATCTGTGGGAATAAGAACAACATCAACTGGCTTTCCAGGTCATATGACCTCTACCACTATCCCAGTGGGAAATTAAAGAAGTAAGAGTGTTGAGTGAGGATTTACAAATCCTCCAGTTAAAGTACAAGAGATAGTGTGTGTGTAAAATACAGCATATAACAGACACTGCTCAATATGTAAAAAGATAAATCACAGAGCAAATATTTAGAGTTTAGAAAAGGCTCTAGTGATTGTTGTGCAGTTCTGGACTCCTTTGATTGATCAGAATTCGCTCTGAGTCCTCTTCTGTTTTTTTTCAGGAAAACAGAGTATCGTCTGTTTCCTTGACCTCTTGGTTCAGGGAATGTTGAGGAAGCTATTGAGTTGATGATCTCTTGTTGTTCTCATCTCTTCTCTGGTATGCACGATTGTAGGTGATCTTTTTGTAAGCTCAGACATCTCTCTTCATGTACACCAGCTCGAGTTTTCTTCACTTGTTCAGTGCGGCTGTAACCTATTCACAACACGTGTTCAACTCTCTTATCTATTCGTTTGTATACGCGCGTGTGTATATCTTAGCTCGACAACAACATCCTTCTTTTAAATCACGAGCTCCGGCAAAAGATATGATTTCATTTTTGCAGGTACGAGGTACGATTCCCTAACATCCAATAGTACACATTAAATAAATGTCAATGTATTAAAATATACCTGATATGACCATTGGTTAGACTAAACAAAGATAAATAAATTAAAGAAGTGTCAGTTTCTGTCTCTGGAACGGTGGCTCTTGATATCGGTAGACTTGTGTTACAGTGGGTGTTTGTAGGTCTGAGTATCGGTAGACATTTGTAACGGTATTCTTGTCCGTCGGCAGACTTGATGTATCGGTAGCGGTGGACTTGTAACAGTAGCATTGGCTCTGCCTTTACCAGTAGCGATAACTCTATATTGGTAGCTTTGGCTCTGCCTTGTAACGGTAGCGGTAGCTCTCTATCAGTAGATGTGGCTCTGCCTTGTAACGGTAGTGGTAGCTCTCTATCGGTAGACTTTTCATAACGGTGGACTTCAGCATATCGGTAGTTGTCAACTTTGTTGTAGCGGTAACTGTCGACTTCATTTTATCGGTAGCTCTCTTATAGCGGTATCTCCAATGTATCAGTAGACTTAACTGTATCGGTCTCTGTGAGCTGTAACGGTTGTTAGCTTGTAACAATAGCTATTTTTTTCTGACGGTAGCTACTGTCTAACGGTTGCTCTACTCTGTATCGGTAGCTAGTTTGTAATGGTAGCTAAAAAACTGTTTGAGCATGCACTTGGCAGAAAGAGTTAATTCATAGTAAACATATATCTGATAATTCAAAAGACATAATTTAAGAATAATGAAAGCAACGAATTATACTAAAGTATATTTGGAATGTATTAAGCATAATCAAGATATAAAGAAAGAATGGTTGGGATTATCAAAACACAATAAATCAACTTAATTCCAGAGGGTTCAACAGTTCTTAATAAAGTATAAATTAACATTATTTTATTATTCAAGAGATTAAGGAATGATTGAGTAATGTCGGACACGAGGTAAGGGACTTCATCTCAATCACCTTTCATTGAGGCATATTATGTTTTAATACACCACTTTATTTTATACCAAATATAGACACCCTTGACGTTTAAAATGGAATCATTTTTTATATATTGTTTTACTAATGGACAAAAATGAATGTTTCTTTTTAAGTAAGTGGTGACAATGACCTTTCTGCCGTTGTGAGTATTATTTGATCTTTTGCTTCCTCAACAAGACATAATGTTTTGAAAAGAAAATAAATACCTTATACTCATTTATGTATTTTGGTACTGAAAATGGTTTTAATAATGGATTTTTATGTCAATATATTTAAGTGATATATTGTGATTGAAATGTATAAAGGTTTTATTTCATTTTTTTTATTTCTTATGATTTTATAATGGTACTTGGACATATGACGGGTGGCTACGTGATAAACCAAATGACGGGTGGAGCCGTGAAAACTAGAACAGGTGGTTACGTTATAACCTCCAATGCATTGGGTATGGAAGTCGGCTGTATGGATATTCCATTTAGTGATATGTGTGGAAGTCAACCGTATGGTTATTCCATTATATATGTTTATGTCCCTTGTAACCTTTATATGTTATGTGTTCTATATATGGATTTTATGGTAATCTTTTGGTTACAAAATGGTATGTAATGATCATTTTTTCAGTGAAGAGTATTTACTACTTCAAAAAGATGAAAATAATTACTCATGTTGAAGTATTCATGGTTTACTTGTTGTTTTGAAAATACTAACAGTTTTCCGTCTTTGTGTATCCCTTATTGATCTTTTTATGCTCATCACATGTTTTTGAAATGTTTTTCACATGACATAATGTGGAATAAGGTCAAGGATGGGATCAAGGAAAATTCATATTGTCTTAAACATGGAACTATACATGACTTTTTTTAAGAGTCCATGTTTTGTAAAAAAATGTATACTAGGTTGATGTGTCTACTTTTTAATTTTTTGAGATGTAATAGTTATGTCCAAATTCTCTGAAACCCTAAACCTGAAAAGATCTTAAATGTGAATTATTCATTTAATTCAATATTATGAAATGTTTAAGGACCAATCCTTATAATAATGATCCTAATTTTTAAAACTAAATAATAATTTTAAAATTATTAGTAAAATTTTCATGAAATAAATATATATATTTGATGATTTATATTGTATAAAATATGAATATGATACCATTCAATTTTTTCAGTGACAATATTAATTGGATTATATTTTTTAATCAATTTCTAACAAAATTTAAAATAGAAAACTTTATTAATATTCATGAGTATAAATTAAAATATAATCATCATTTTATTCAATTATAACACTCCCCATTATTTATATAAACCCCAATTCCCCTTAAATAATATTACATTTAAAAATACATCAATTACAAAATTTCCACCCAAATACATCTTTAAACTCCCATTTACACATCCCTAAGGATATAGTATAAATAAACCCCCTCCTACATAGCATTTAGACTAAACAGAAATATGGTATCTTTTCTAAACAATGTGATATAATATTTTTAGAAACACATATTTTATAAATGGTTGAGGGAAAAAAAACTAGAGCCTACATTTTGGTGGGATGGAGAACACCCCTAATGAAATAGAATGTTACACCATACAATCTTCCTACCCTATTCTCCAAACTAGACCAAATATCACACCTGATAAATAGTGTATCTGGTTTTTTCATTTATGATGAGGACTGAAATATGCAGATGCCTTCTCATCAAACACAACAATATACTAACACTGTTACATATACATTCCACCCATCGGATCACCATCATAAAATTATGAAACATAAAGAAAAATGTTTTTATTTTATTCCTCCACCATTATTTGAATGTGTTTAGTTATCAACTTTTTTAATCCACGTATTTATATTCTTTTATTATTATAATTAGATGGTTATTTCAACCTTCTGTTATTTTGATGATTATATATTTATCATTACTATATATCAAACAAAAATCATATGTTATATCCATTCCATATTAAGGACTCTGGAGTATCTAATTTGATTGTCTCCCATACATTATAAAACATTATTTTTTAAATCAAAAATCTATTTGTTAACACGATTTTTACCAAGGTATTAAGAACCCATTAATCCATAACATACATGATATTAACCCCCCTCCCACCAAACCATTTTTATAAGTCTTTTCTATATTTAACTTTATATATGAATATTCCTGACATGAAATTTAAATTATACTCATTCTCATTTTGTTAGATATAAAATAATTAAAAGTTTTTTTAATAAAGGGATTTCCTTATAATAGGAAATTTTATAAACCCAAATTTTTTTACTTTTCACTCATCTTTTAAAATCATAAAATATCATTCACTCGAAGTGATTAATGATACGTATGTGAATGATAATGTTTTATTTTTTACATATCTATTTTGTGGATATTCTAGAAAAGTGATTTAGTGATTTAATAAAAAATTAATAATAAAAAATATGATTTTTATGATTTTGGAATTAATATTTATCCATGATATTAATGATATTATAATAAAAAATAATATTCATTTTATCCATTAAATACAAGCTTAAAAAATTCATTTTCATTTGGAAGTCTTTTGTTTAACTTATTAAACATTCAAAATTTTATACATAGAGAATAACAAAAAAATATAAATTCACACTTATATAGATTTTGAAACTATTTTATAGTTACTATTTTACAACACCATTTCATTGATTGGTTTTTGAAATAATAAACTAAAAGTATTCAAAACCATTAATACATAATTTTTTTTTAAATGAAGAATTTAATATAAGAAAATAATTAATTTTAATAATATTAGTTTAGTGAATTTTTTTATTGATGTAAATTATTATAATAATAATTTTATAATTTTTTATTTTATATGATATACATGATGAGTTATGACTTGATGTAAGTTGTTTTCTCTTTGAAATATATCTCTATTAAAAATTGTTTCTCAATTTTTTATGATCACTTATATAGAATATCTAAAATGTTTTTCATATAAAACACACATATTTTCCCTTATTTTTTAGGCATTTCTATCTCCTAAACTATCTATTTTAATTTATTATCATGCATTATGTTTCAATTAATGGTTCATTCCAAATATTTCCCTTACACATTTCACTCTTGCAATTTTCTTTGACTACAAATCCAATTTATAGAGGTGGAGATTTAGTAGGATTGACTACAAATATAATTTAATAAGAGTTGGAAATGAGAAAATAATAGGTTTTCTCTATAAATATGTTGTCAAAATTCACATATAAATTCCATCATTTTTTAGGAATACATAAATCATTACACAAAAAGACGCACAAAGAAGATAATTACATTAGTGCCCTTGGAAAAATAGAACATAAATATTTTGAATAACTGAAGGATCATAAAAATAGCCCTAAACAATCATCCCATTTAATTATATTAATTAAAATTAGTTATTCACAAACATGGTAAAGGGATCATATGAAATAGTGATCATGAATTCTTAGTAGGGGTAAATAATGAAAATATACAAGAACAACCTTAACAAAATGGTACTATAACATTATCATATAATTAGAATATCATACCCCACATATTAAATATCATAAATATTAATCATGGAATAATCATTAGTAGTTAATAAGAGAATAATGAAATGACAATCTGAAAAATAATACATGAATGAATAAAATATTAATAATAGGTGAAATTGGGAAATAAATTCAAATGTATAACATTGCGAACATGAATAAGTAAAAATAATTTCATTAACAAAGTCATGGAAATAAAATTTCCATCCATATAGACATATGGACATGAAACCATGTCAACTCATAATATATTGTACAAGAAATAAAGTTCATCCCTGACATTTTCAACACATAATTTTGTTCACACATATTTTATAGACATAAAACCGAGTCCATGAAATTCATTTTTTCTATTATAATCATGTTCACACATAAAATTATGAACCCATAATAAGGTTCACTAATAATAATTTGATAATTTAATTTGGTTAACACTTAAACATTGGGACATAAAACAATGTCTATACGTATCATTATGAACATGTATAGAGGCTCATGCACAAATTTATGATCATTAATACAAGTCTATATATAACATTGTGAATGTGTAATAAGTAATCTTATGGACATCAAACAAGTCTATTCATATAATTGTGAGCATGTAATGTTTTTTATACTTACCATTTATACTCTAGAATCATCCATTGTTACCCAATGGATTGGAGTGAGATATTGGTCCCTCCCATCACATAATAACTCATTCTTTCTGGTGAAACCTGATAATAAATCATGCATAACATCATGGAAGAAAAAAATAGATCATATCATAACCCATGAAATGAAAAGGGTACCATAAACATGAAATCATATCATCACCTATAGAAAAATATATAATTTTAATAATAATTCTATCCTTGAATAACCCAATAAATGAATATGGTTTTATATGTATTTTTGATGGTATAATTCATTAAAGGAAAAAGATTTTAATGATCATATAACTCTTGGAATATGAACATGTTTTATTAACATATAGATTATGGAAGAAGAATAGTTTTACAATCTATTGAACCCATGGAAGGGGAAAATTTCTTAAACATATAATCTATTAAAGGGGAATGTGTTTCATAACCATATAATATGTTGATGAGAAATGAGTTTAAAAAACCATTATCCCATAAAAATTAAATTAATATTTAAAATATAAATGAATCTATTGGATAAATTCATATAATAAAATGAGTAACATAAACAAATGTCATCTCATATGGGAAATAATTTTGATATATCTTTTAAATAAATTTATTCTGAAAAATATCACTTTTTCATTGAAAAATTATTTTAAACATAAATACATTTAAATTTTATTTATAAAATATATTGAAAACTTATAATGAAATTTATAAATCATTCTGATAAATGTTATCCATAAAAACATAAAATATAATCTCAAAATCATTTTGATAATCATTCTCTATATTGTTTTTTAAATAATAACAAAAAACATTATTAAATGCGTTTTCCATGAAAAGAAATTGAAAAAATGATGAATAATGATTGATATCTTGGAAAACCATATATTATAAAATTAATTTTTGAAAACGTATAACAATAGGTCTGTTCGCATAATTTTAAAAAATTTAAATAAAAAAAATTAACTACATCTTTCATTTGAAACCTATTTAAAACAATGAATTTATAGAACCTTAGAAAAAATAATTATTTTATAAATATATTATTAATATAGTAATTGATGATTAGATCCAATTAAGGACTTGATAGCGAGTAATCCAATACATGACAAGCATTACTTTGACACCACAAAATGATTATAAAAGTTACTCAAATTGAAAACTAAAATGATGATTTGAATTTTTAATCCCTCATTGCATGAAAAATAAATGTAGTGGGTAAAAATTTCATTATATTATCATAAGAAAATAGTTAAATTTTTTTGGAAAACATTTTAAACCATGGTTTTAAGTGGACACATATTTCCAACAAAAGAGAGAGGTATAGTAAGAATTTGTTAAAAAATCATTCTTGATCATATCACAAACGAAAGTGATTTAAAATGGTAACAATATGTCAAAATAACATGAAAAACCAAAATATATAAAAAATCATTGGTTTTTATTAGATATCGATCATATGATTTCATCATTTTAATAATAATCACCAACAATCTTGATAAACGGTGACATTGTAACTATAAACTATTTCCAATTTGGTTACCTTGAATCATATAAAAATTAAAAACACATCATTACCAAAATCATAAAGAATCACAAAAATAAGGATATTAATGATATATTTTGTCAATGATATTACATACAACTCTTGATAAATATAGGTGCATAACATGGCTTGTCTCACCATGATGGATAATTAAGACAAATTACATTATCGAATATGAAACTTTTGAAAAATAAATATAATCAAAATATATGAATATACCCATGAAATCAAGTTTTATAATCATTGAATACATCCATTGTCAACATACAGAATAGAAAAAAAAGATTAGTGAATAAAACATTTATCTAACAGAAAAAAAATAGCTAAATTCCCTTACTTTGTGTATTGACTCTTATGGCGCTCATTCAAACCTCATGGGTAATAAAATATATACATATATTAAAAATATATCAAATAACGATATAATTAAATATAAAACCAAATATTGATTTATTATGACTTTATATAAACATTTTGTAAACAATTTCATGTTAAAGTTACACTTTGGGTAATGTTCACTTTGTTTTTCACATATGTCTTAATTTGTCATCTATTTAGACCATATACATATATCAGGATTTATATAATGTAAAAAATGATATAAATATTATTTATATACATTATATGATTATTATAATAGAAGAAATATTATATATTTATGAAATAGAATACCCAATTCATGGAGACTGTATGTTTTACGTATGCATAAACTATATTTCTATTTTATTGTCATGTTAAACGAATGAATTAAGATGAAATATATTTATCTATATATATATAATATCATTAAAGAAATTATTATTTCATATATATTTCATATAGGTTGAGTAAAACCATCCTTAACACATTTTACGTAGTTTTTAATTTATCACATCTCTTTGAGGCGACATTAATCGACACTTCCTCAAATGAAATAATTGTATTCAGAATAAATGTAAAGAATAATGTAATGTGATTTCAATAAATTTATATTAATAAATACATAATATATATACAATATAAATAATGTATCCATTCTAATTCCCAACCATGAAATAGGGTAAATTAAAAAATGAACAATAATCATTTTGTGTGGTGCTAGTTATATGTACATAGAAATAATATGTTTGATACCGATTGGTTTTATGTCTCTGTATTTGTATATCTAAATATTAGCATAATATAAAACCATTATATTTTCGATATATTTTTAATAGTCATGTAATAATAAGAGTGGAGGAGTGGATACTGAAAATAATATAATGGATCTTGAGGAGGTGTTTTAAATCTTCATTCAGTAACTCCATTTGGATTTTACCAAAGGGGTTACATAGGATTCTTTATGACATGACAGAGGCCTCAAAGAGGAATTTAGGGATGTTGGGAAGTTTATTAGTTTATATTGGATAAAAAAAATGATTGTTTGACTTGTTTGGGGAAGGGGATAGGTGGTGTCCATTTATAAGATAGGTAAATGACTCAATTGGTATTTTTGAAAAAAAGTCAGTTTTACTCACATTTTTACCCAAAAATGTCATAAAAACCCAAAAAAACCCCAAAAAATTATTTTTAATGTACAGATAATTTATTTAAAATGGTTATTTAAAAGTGTCTAGGTATTTTGGGCCCCAATGATTATGGATTTTCTCACATAAATCTTAGTTTTTCCATAATCGTTATAATTAATTTTAGTTATTTTCAGTAATAATTTTGGTAAAAAACATTGTATGATATATTAGACCAAAAATAATAAAATGAATAAAATTTCATATGCCTATTTTTCAGAATATATATCAAAGAAGATCAAAAATTATGAATAACATTTATCCCACAACCTTTGAAAGAATGAATGTTTTTAAGGTAAAAAGGTTCAAATTATCAATAAATTTTCATATACAATTTCAATATAACAATTATTACAAAGAACTAAAATTTAATAATATATTAATAATTTATCTATATTTTCTTTAAAAATGATATTAAAAAATAATTCAACACTATTTTTTTTAAAGAAAATGTTTAGTTTAACAAAATTGTAGTAAGTGTTACCAATCACAAAAAATGATGTTTCTTGAAAAAATACAAAAAATTAGCCTTCATTTAATTTTGTCCTTTTAATTAAAAAATAATGTTTATTTTAAAGAATGACATTTCAATTAGTGAA
The DNA here is from genome assembly GCA_963277665.1 of Viscum album. NCBI lineage: Eukaryota > Viridiplantae > Streptophyta > Magnoliopsida > Santalales > Viscaceae > Viscum > Viscum album. The sequence goes on along the minus strand of OY728163.1, from coordinate 1,684,863,300 downwards.
AAATATTAATTTTTTTTAAATAATGACACAAAAAAAGTATCTTTAAAAAAATAATATTTTTAAATATATAATGAAATTAGCAAAAATTATATATATTTTTATCAATATTTTCAATTTATGTTAAAAAAATTATATCTAATGTTTTAAAATAGTTATTACTATTCGTATTATTAATTATATCATCTAGGTTATAATTATCTCATTTAAATAACAGTAAAAATAAAATTATATTTCATAGAAACTTAGTTTTTCATGTAAGGCATTCTATGTTGGTGGTGCATGTAGCGCAAGATAAGATTGTTCTATGTGAATGAAATGTTTACTTTTTTCAATGAAATACATTACTGAAAATTAATTCCAAATAAAAATTTTCCATAAAAATTAGGGCATTAAATTCTACCCCCTCCCCCCCACCCCCTATCAATTTCATCCAAAAAAATCATTTATTTTATCAATGAATTATTAATATAATACTTATTTGATAGAATCCCATATCAGAAGATTGATTAAAAAAGTTACTTTTAATATGGAAAGTAGTATGCATAATAGTTAACCAAAGTAACAGATACCTAGAATAATAGAGTTAGTGAGTGAAAAAATATAAATAAGGAAAAGAATAAATATTAATAGTAAGTGATTGAGGTGATCAATCACAAAAACGTTAATGATTAATAAATATTTAAGGTCCTAAATGTCATAAATCCATGATTATTTAAATGTTCAATGGACAAAAAATTAATTAAGGTAATAAGAAAAAATATTATTTCTATATCACTCTCTTAATGTTTTATAATTTTGTGGAAATGATATGCTTGCATGATTTTTGGATAACCAGACCCTTTGTCGTCCCATGACCCACATTATCACTTTATCTAAAAAGGAAATTTAATTTTCAATTACTAATGAACTAAGAGAATATTAGATTCATGATATACATCCAATTGTTCATTAGTTACCATCAACATAAATTAGTTATAATAAATCAACATATTGTAATATAACACAATAATCTTACCAAATTCATCTAATGTTTAACAGAAACATTCCATAAATGGTTTACCTTATAACCCTTTCAAAAGATGAAAATATAAAACATTTGAAATGTTATTATAAAATGAGCATAAAATTGATCCCTCCATATACCCCAACTAACAATTCTGTGTAAAATTCCTTACATGTGAATAACCTCATCGTATATTCCCTTGAAACATGGTAATATCCTAAATTACTATAAATCCATTTGGAAAACATGTGTATTAATTATTATAATAATTAATGGATACATTCATTAAATCCAATAAGTATGGAATTTTATTATTGATGACATAAACCACTTTTTCCTTAATCTTTTCAACTATTTTCCATACCATCAATTTACTTATTTATATCCAACCTATCTTTATTCAAACATCATTATCTCAAAATTCATAATTAATTATGGCCATCCATCCCCTAATAATAGTATCAAATTTACATGAAATAACATTTAAATTTAATTATCACTATTTAAAATTTCATTTTCACTCCATAACTAAAACATATATTGAAAATAAAAATATATTTCATGGTTCATAAAAGAATTAATTTCAATTCAATACAGAAATAATTTATTCATTAAACACTATTCTCAAACCATTATATTTATGATCTTTCACGATGGGAAATATTTTTTCCTGATACACATAATTTCCACATTTGAATCATTCAACGTTAAAAAAGTTTCTTTTAGATATATCTATTGACTAAAACCAAAATCCATTGGGTGAGAAATGCATATCATTTAAGAAAATCACAAAATCATGATAAATTGCTAATATGATGTATAAATCAGGACACCCATTTTTTAATTTATTACACATTAGAGATATCCTATGTTATTAATATCTATATTCTATTTAAATCCATCATGATAATTTGTAAATAATTTGTGAATTACCAATACATATCCCATGTGAGTGTCAAACTAGATGGGCATCAGGTCCCGTTGTCTTCTACTAGGAAATGATGAGTTAGCACAGACACAACTTCCCAATGTTTCTACTACTAGAAACATATATTCCAGATCTATATCTACATGAAGTATCTAGTTATAGATTTATTTCATAGAAACCATTGGCTCTATCATTTACCCAAATTTCATGTCATTTTCTTAAATGTTAACTCATTCTCATACTTATACTTTGAGACAACCCTAGACATATCATTATTAATATTCCTAGTTATCATGTTTTTTAATCATATTTTCCTTAGGATGAATAAAAATCATTTAGGTTAACAACTATAACAACACAATTATAATTTACATATACGTTAAATCATTTTTGTGGAATATACCAAACATCACACAAACAGGTTCACAAATAATGTATTGGTTTAGTGAATTTGTATAATTGGATAAAAAAACAAATATATTTCTGAAATATCATAAATTTTCCATAAAATATCATTCCCGTTAATTATCATACATAAAAACATTTCATCATATATTGGTAAAGAAAAAAATATGAATAGAGTTAGCACAAATTCTTTGTAACGGTAAATAATGAAAATACCCAAACATAACATAAACATAAGGGTAAAATAACATGATTATATCATAATGAGAACATGTAATGCATATAAAATATTATATTCATGAATAATGTAATAAGGTAGATAATTTCATAATAAATTAATCACATGATAATAAAAAATATATGCCATCAACAGATTACCTATGAATAAGATATATTATTTTTTCATAAACATTATTGTATAGAATCATGAACAGGTATAAGTAAATAAAGATCATTAATTAAGTAATGGACATGAATATAGGCCCTCCAATATACTTATTCACATAAAACCTGTTCTAATCAAAATGATGTGAACATAGAATCAGGTTCATGAATATAATTGTGAACATGTAATCCAATTATAAAAACAAATAGACATGTTACTAGGTTCATGAATAACATTTTGAATAAGTATTAAGGTTGATGAATAACATCTTGAACCCATAATATAGTTCATTCATATAATTACGAAAATTTAATTAGGTTCAAACATAAACATATGGACTTGAAACTAGGTCAATCATAAAAAATGTGAAAATGTAGTTCAGTTCACACATAAACATATGAATATGAAACTATGTCCATACATAACATTGTGAAAATATAATCAGGTCCTTCCATAAACTTATAGTCATCTAACCATATTCATGCATAGAATTTTGAAAATGTAGGTAGGTCCACATATAACATTTATACTAATGTGTCATATATCATTAAACAATTCATTAGAGATAGATATAGGTTCCACCAATTACATTAATAAAAGACATGTTTGTACTAAAAGATAACAAAATATTCAACATATAATGACCCAAAAATAGATATCATTTCATATCCCATGAATTGAAATTGGAATCATAAAATTTTATTTATATCATAACATAGAAAAAATATATTTGTTTCATAGTCATTTCATCTAATAATAAATAGTAAAAGGAAGCAGGTATCATAAGTATTTATCAGGGTATAATCTTTCGAATAGAAATTGGTTTCACTGTAATATACCCATGTAATATGAACTAGTTTCATAAAAATACAATTTTGTATGAGGAACATGTTTCAAACCCATATAACTAGTGGAAGAGGAATAGGTTTTTTAAACATATAAACCATGGAAGATGAATGTGTTTCATAACTATATAAGACATGGAAGAGGAAAGGGTTTTCATAGGCATCATTAAATCAAAAAATTGCACTTATGGAAATATTATTAATGGAACCTTTGGAAAATATCCCAAAACGTTGAGAGTAACATCAATGATTTTTTTCTTGACATGTGATAATATAAAGATATCCATTAAAAAAATTTATTTTCAAATTTATCTTTTCTTCTATGAAAAATCATTTAAATCATAAAAAATTTTAAAAAATATTTTCTTTGAAAATACTTTTGATGCATATAAATAAATATTTCAATCATATGGAGATAATTTTTCCTTGAAAACATATAAAAGAAGCATGAATTTTTTTTTAGAAAAAATTCCATGATAACATTTTAATAAATTTAAAAATATTTCGAAATCATTTTCTATAAAAATATATTATAATTATACACTTGAAACTTGGAGACAATTTAAAATCATTTTCTTGAAACATATTTTCTAAAACATAAAAATTAAGTTTTGAAAAACATTAAAAAACATTATAAAAGTAAAATAAATTGGAATTATTTATCATTGAAAATGAAATAAATAAAATAATTTATAGAATATAAGGAAGATAATATCCTAAAAAAACTATATAATATTTCAAAGGAAGCTTTAGAAAAACTATGTTCATGATAGTCGTTATGTACATATGTGTAGAATAGTCCTCGTGAAATATAAAAATGTATAGAAAAGATTATCTACTTGAAAATGACATGAATATTACCTCTTAAAATAACTTTTATTTATAAAAATATAACATATGTAATTATGTTATTTAAATAACATTTGATAACATTAAAATATATTTTGAAACCTTTTAGGTAATGTTTTTTTGATGTAAGACTGATTTTCAGCCAATGATATTGGTAAAATAATTATTTCATATAACACTTTCTTTATCAAATTATGAAACAAACATTGGAAAAATGTTACCATTAAATTGATATAAAAAATAACTATGAGTTAGGAAAAACTATGAGATTTATTTAGATAAGGATCACAAAATTTCGTAAATGGGTGAAAATTCATAATCAATCTCGGTGAATAGTTATATTGTAACTACAAACTGTCACCAATTATGTAAAATTGAATTCTATAACAATGAGAAAAATAAAATTAATTAATGATTAAAATCCCGTGAACCTAATTATATTTGTTACATGACATTTCATTGTTATTATATACCCCGCAATTAAAAATATAGGTTCATAAAAAGGAATTTTTCCAAAGGAAGGAAAATTGAGAGAAATAACTTTATAGATTTTGAAACAATTGAAACATAATCCCTGAGGATGAAATACCATTATATTGATATTTATACACCCTTTCATTTTTGTATAATAATATTATAATACATACATTATAAGTATACACATCGTCCAAAATAAATTCCTAGTGGATAAGAAATCTATTACACAAAAATAAAAAAGTGAGATGAAATTTCCTTACATTATGTATTAAATCTAGATGTATTAACTCAAGAATTTATTATAATAAATACATATTTATTATACATATATATCATTAAAATATTCTTATATATAATATCATGTATTATTTTAATATGTATTTATATTACATTCTTGTTAACATTTTCATGTTAAGGTTACAGTTCCGGTAATATTCGATTGGTTTTTTGAATGTTTTTAAATTTGTTATTTATATTTTCCCATATACTTATATAATGATTAACAGAATTAATACCAAGATATAAATATAATATATATTCATTTTATTTTAGTTATAATAATCTATTAAATATATTAGTAAGAACTGAAATACATTTTTCTCGGAGACCATTGGTTGTACGTACACATGAACGATGTTAATATTTTCATGTCGCATTAACAGAATGAAAATGAATTGAAATGTATATGTATATAATATAATTAAATAAAAATCATGATTCCATATATATATTATATATTATTACTAATTACATACTTAACATATTCCTTGTTGTGTTTTAATTAATCACATCCCATTGAGATTGCAGTAGTCCGCATTTCTATAAACAAAATTATCATATTTGAACAATTTGGAATGTATAATGATATGTGTTGTAAATTTAATTACATAATATATATCATAAATATCATATTTAATATATTTCCTTAATAATTCATAAATGTGAATTGTGGTAATTGAATGTTGGACAACCATTGTTTCATGATGTGGTAGTTCACCATATACTGATACATATTGTTTGTACCCAATTAGATATAATAATTATTTCAATTAAATCTGTTTATTAATATATTAATAAATTATATAATTTTACATGTCATTTCAATATAATAATTTTTTTAATTAAATTTGTTTGTTAATATAAGAATAAATTATATAAATTTATATTAAAATAAAATTTATAATATAATTTATCCTTAAAAATTAATTAAATTAAAATTTTGTCTTTAATGAAAATTTATTAATATTTACTATTCGTCGAAAACTGATATTTCTATAGAAATCCAAAAAATTAACCTTATTCTAATTTGAAAATAAATAATATAAAAATAAAGTTTATTTTATGAATTATAATATCTATTAGATTGTATAATTAATCAAATTATTGTTTATCGAAGGATCTAAATTTAGCGACTTTACGAAAATATTATTTTTAAACATATAATAACATTATAAAAAATTAAATATTCCATTATCAAAATTTTTTTATTTATGTGAAAACATTGCAGATAAACTATGTCAATTAGTTACTACTATTTATATTACAATTTTCAATTTATAGGTCATAATTATCTCTTTTAAATAAATGCAACAATAAAAGGATGCTTTTTAGAAACTCAGTGTTGCATATAAAGAAAGCGAAGCAAGTTTTTAATGTATTGAAATCTATTCTAATTTTTTTAGAAATAAATATTTAATTAGTGTAATGACCTAAAAAAATTCTTTTTAAAAAAGGGCCATACAACGTAGTTGTGTTACAGGCTCATCCAACCATGTTTTTGTTTATTTGATCAATACACACTTGTTGATTTATGATGTATTCTTGAATTAATTTCTTGTAATAGTAATCACTACCATTTTTTGTGAAAGGGAATAATTATCTCAACCTATCTATGATAATAATTATAAGATTCAACATATCTCCGTCAATATGTATGAGAGTCTCCCCATCATGCCACTCATTGGTTGGTTATACTGTGGTTTATTGTATATGATTTTATGTACACTGTTATCTTCCATCCATGTTGGAAGTAACTGTGAATGTATTCGGATTGATTCAATGAGATGAGGTTCACATGTATCCCAGTAAATATAATAAAGATTATAAATTTTATTACCATTTAATGAGAAATGTATTACCATTTAAAGTCATGTGAAGTGGACCATTTTGGTTCCATTTATTTATATATGTTGTAACTTTTTTGGTTATATGATAGAGTCCACTATTTTTTGTTTTACTCTCTTAAATCAATGAACAATGATTTGTATTTTATTTATGTAATGTTTGTTCATGGAATATGGTATGGTTAGTCCCATGTTTAAGAATGTATTTCATCAGTTTCTTCATATTAAATCTTTCTAAATGAATGAACACAACCTCAGATAATTTGAAATTATTATTTATTCACATTAAATTTATAATCCAGTCATAGATATTAATTAAGTTGACAGGATGAGTAATTCATAATTAATTATTTGCTTGACCTTATAGTCCTACTATCATTATGATAATGTATTGAAACCAAAATCCCTGTAAAATTATCAACATGTGAATTACTATCACCAGAACATAATCAGTTGAACATCAGGAACTATAATTGAAGGACATAATCACTTGCATCATTCAATTATTATCACATAATGAATCATTAAAATATTGAAAATCATTATATTAATCTGTTAATGTTGAAATTGAGGACAATAACGATCACCAATCACTAAAGATGTCATTTTGGTGGTAATATCATCTTGAACAATGATTCTCTACATCATCATAGAAATGATATAATTTGGGTAATATACAATTCCTTTAAAATTTTATATTTAATAAAGTCTCTTATGAAATTTTTATACTCTATATAAACCCCATGTCTAATAAAATAATATTACTGTTATATTATATTTCATCTACTATCTCAATCATATCTAAATATAATTTTTAATAAAAATATATCATTTTTTATTTAAATTTTATTTAATATACTATATTTCAATTATTTCATACCCATAACAAATTATGTGAATCCTCATCTAAATTTATCAAACCCTAAATAATAAAAAATCTTTTAAATTAATAAATGTAATTAAAAGTAATTTATTTCAATATGAACAATAAATATATAAATAAATATTATATATTTATCAAGTTGGAAAGAATAATTATTTAATATTAAACTTATAGCATTATCCTTTTGAATAAATGGCAATAAATTTATAAAATCATTAGATCCTAAATAATCAATAATAAAATATTTGGGATTAAAATTTATGAAAATTATTAAACTGAAAATATAATATTACATAAATTATGGTTACACAATGTGTGTTACCCAACATGAATATTTTTATGTAGATTTGGAAGAAACAAGAATAAATTATACGACAATTTTTTGGAAACTATTCATTGAACCAATAGTGATAGAAATTACTATTACATTTTGATAACTTCATTAAATTATCACAGTGTAATAAAATTCCTTTTTCTTAAAATATCATCAATGAGGTTTCAAATTTAATTTCATCAAACTATATTGTAGATAGATATATATATATATATTCCATTTCTAAAATGAACTATTTAATACAATAGTACATCCAAGTATTTATTTGACAGTTATATTTAAATAAAAGAACTGAATATATCTCCTTCAATTAATTGGAAGGGACAGACCCTTTCATGAATTATTAATTAATATCACATCTCTTTGGAATAAAAAACATATCCGTCCAAAAAATAAGCACATATTATAAATTTTCCACTAATTAAGAAAATTAATATATTAAAGAAATATATTAAAATAAATATCATGTCTAAGAACCAATATAGATATCCATAGATTTTAATATTAAGTGACACATAAAATATGTGTAATTTTGATTAATTGAACTATTTTAACGCCCCCCATAAAATATCATGTTCTATCTTCATTTGAAGAAGTATCAATTTAATATGATCCACAAAACCAAATATTCAATAATTATCATAGTCTCATCATATTAACTTTTTAGACCCCATAACATACTAATAAAAAAATCATAACATTTCAATTTTCTCAATGTAAGAATAAACTATTATGGGCTTTGGATGCAATAAATATTGTATATACATTATTACATTAATGATAAATACATTAAAAACATAATTTGAGAACCCATTTATTAATATTTTTTAATTTAAAATTATAATTATAAACCGAAAACATCAGTTCATTATAAGTCAACAACTCTTACATTATGTTCATTTTATGGTCATTATAGTCAGGAAATTAATTAACGTAGTTTAAGGGAATAACAAGTATAATAAATCTAATAAGATTAATGCCATGAGGGAATTATACGATGTTCATAGGGACTTGAAGTGTATTTTATGGGGCTTACACATGAGTAGTACTAAATAAGTAGGATCCTAGGCATAACATGTACTTGGTTAGAGGCCCTTTTGGATTAAATCATTATTAGAGGTATCTAAATAGATAAGGATGAAATTAATAAGGTATTATATGTCATAGAATGTTATATTTGCAACATAACTGAGTGTAACCACATTATTGTCTTTTAGTAAGTGACTGGATGATTGAAATAGAGATCAAAGGATAAACCAGGTACCTAGTGGACATTGCAAAAGTCCAAAATGGATAGGAGAGAGTGTATTACAATTAAATATATTAAAATAATATGAAGGTATTTTCCAAATACAATATTATTTGTTTAAATGATATAGTATTATCTTCGTGTGATTATAATGATGTTATTGGTTAATTATTTATATTGATTGTTACCAAGGTAGTGTATGATTATAATTACATTCAGGGAACTATTAGTTTGGGGTATTAATTAGTATTTAATATTTTATTTTATTATTAATTTTAATATTCAATTGAATACATTATAATATGAAAGCACATAATTTTACAAATTGTTGTGCTCATATATCCTTAGTAGCACTGAAAGTGGTCTGGATGGAACATGATTTCAATTATTTTGATATAGTAGAATATAGACCAATAAGATCCATTTAGGAATCAATTAATTCATATAAGATGGAACTTGAAATAGAGGGATTATTAAGGGGTGTCAAATGTTGGATAAAGGGACCTTCAAGGGAGTTTATTACCACATATCAAATTGTATTTTGTAAATGACCATTATAAACAGGTAAGATAATATTTTAAGAGGTGTTAATTTTACATCAGATTGAGGTTATTTGTGAATTGGTGGGGAATGATGATGTTTTAGTGTTATGAGCCAAGAAAGAACATTATATTTATATAATGTGTATCCCTCCATGATAGAATATCATATATTTTTTAACAATATATATTACATTGATAGTGTCATGTACATTTCTTACGTAAGAGAAATAACAAAAAATATCTTATTCAATATCTTCCACACCTCATATGGTTAGATTAATAACATAACCAAGACGTATTATTTGTAAAAAATATCAAAGTGTTTGAATTTGATGCGATTTATCTCAAACAGTTGACTATGAAATATTTCATAACTCTGTTTTTTCAATTTTTGGTATATAGATTAAAAACATATTATCACGTAGAATATAAAATTTTGAAACGCCAAAAAATATAATTCATTTTGATCTACAGGGATTAATACTTATCATCATTAATGTATCTAGGATTCATTAAAACCATTAATATAAAAAAAATTCATATTTTAATTCTATAATCAATACCATGTTATTTAGAAACAATGTTTATATAATGGACATAATTCACTATGTCATAAATTTTAGAAAAAATTAGGAAATCATGTGGTCAAAAAATCAACATTTCATTAGTAGATATTAGTCCTAGTCATGAGGTCATAACAAGAATGTAATGACTTATAACCCAAAAAAACAATGTAATTAATGAGCCGGATCTAAAAATATTACCCCAGTAAATTTACATGGAATTATTATTCATTAGAATAAAATATTTTTAAATTCATTTTGAAAATTTATTTTCCCAAATTTATTTAATTATTCATGAAAGTATAATGTTTATCATTTTCTTATTGGTTATAGTAGGACTTCAGTAGCTAAAATTTGACATACATTACTAAAAAACCATCTATTTAGTTGTTGGTTTTCACTTAATGAATAGTGTTTCAACACTATGAAACTAAAAACTCGCTCACCACATGGTATAAGTGGGAGTTTAATCTAAATATTATAAATAATAATGAAACTATCCCTGTCAGCCGACAATATCTAGTGATTGGTAGGGAGCTCACATATAAAAAAATATTAAGGCAATGAAAAATAGTGGAAAGCATCATTATTTTAATTGTGGAAAGATCTTGTTTAGTTGTTATTTAAATGAAGTTAGTATATTGGAACACACTTTAAAGGTTGAGTAGAAGAATATTACATACATTAATATAATTCCCAAAATGTTTTGTAAAATGGGACTAATCATTATGATATTTGGATATAGGGTGTCATGACGTGACCATTGAGGTTGAAATGTGATGTTGAAACCATTAATCCCACATTTAGAAATGAGTATACTCATATCCATTATATAAAATATATAGATAATTTCCCACAAAATGTTTAATTTTTTGGTGATAAAAAGTGAGTCATATAGGCGAAAAAACCACGGTACAATGTTCAAATTTAGATAGTGTGATGAAATTATTAATGGGTATATCATTTTAGAAGATTATTTGAAACACATAATTGAATGTGTTTTTTGTATGTTTTTAATAAAAATCATGAATAAGTAAATTACATAGGATCTTAAAAAGTCATCAAATAAAAAAAATCATTTTTGAAATAACCAATAGATATTCAAATTTAAGTTACAATTCACCCATAACACCCCCTGTTGTGTTATAAGATTTGATTCAATTTGAAATTTTTATTTGTCCTTAGTATGTTTGATTTCTATTAAGGTGTTTTAGAGAATACGGAATATGTTTGACCTGTAAAATATTCAGTATAGGTATGTTATTAATCTACATAACATAACTACACGCTATAAAGGGAGTTGGTTATGTTATTTTAGATTCATATAATGCTTTCATTTTATGATTCAAGGTATTTTATCCTTTCTAGTCATATTAGTCCATGTAATGATGGTTATTGAGTGTTTTTAAATTGAAATATCATTATAATTTCTATTCCCTCAATTTATCATTGTTCCAATCTTTTATACGATATTTTTTTCTATAGATTCAATCTTTAAATTACAACACCATGAGAATATGGAACACTACATCAAAATATATGTGTATATTTTGGTGGTTCAATCCATGTGATGGTTGTAACTTAAAAATAATTGATAAATCATAAAAAGTTCATCTTTCAATATAAATCTAGGGATAATTCATGTAGTCCACCAGTTAATTGAATATGATTTGTAGAGCATGTTAAATGGATCTTGTTTTAGAATACATGATGGATTTTGAACCATGTGTTCTCACGATTAACTATGAATTTCTAGACCATCGAATAGTTATAGATAGTGTAATACGATATGGATTATCATGAAAATATATAGGTTTATTCGTATTATTTTCATTTGATATCCACATTAATATTATTTTGTACACATGGTAAGATATTATTAGAATATAGAGTGGAGGTTTAATCTTATATATTAAAATACAAGATATAATTTTATAAGAATATAATGACTATATGGAGAAGATCTAAAGGTAGTGATGAATATAGAAAAAGATAACACATATAAGGAAATGAGAGGAGATGTTTACTTTATTCGGAAGGATAGAGAAGAAGATAGGATAATGTTAGGAGATATTATTAATAAAATATTTGTGACGTTACTCAAGTGGAAGATAGTGTAGTGGATTGACATAATATTCTTGGGGTACCATACTTATATTTATATTAGAATAAAAATATAAATTTATAGATGATAATATCATTACATTCATGTTTAAGAGTTGTCAAATTTCATCTTAAGTCAGTTATAGACAATAATAGTCAATGATACCACTCTATAATTGAGACTAAAGAAACATGGTTAGTGTTAGAGATGCATTGGATAATTTTCTTGTCATGGTGATTAAACATTAATATTTGTATGAATGAAGTATGAATATGAATCTCCCTTATATAAATTTTTTTTCATTACAATGAATATTATAAATAATACGTGTTCATATGAACATGGAAAAATCATTTGAAATGGTAGGAAGGAGAATCTACAATACATTGATTCACCCCCTCTCTGGTTATTCTTATTTGATTAGAAAAAAATGGTTTTTATGGAAAAGTATCATAATAGAATTTTCACAATCAATCAATTATGGAAATTATTTTTAGAAAAAATGTACTTTAAATATATGAAGGTAAAACCTTATAGTAAAATAATATTAATGAAATAGAAAATCTAATCATTTGTGATGAATGAGTACATGCATGTTGTGTTTGGAATTTAGGACACCATGTATATTATAGCCTTATCATATATACATCAGAAAGGGTAGGACATTGAAACCATATATATTAATTTAATATGTAATTCATTGGCCAATAATATATAAAGAAATTAGATGGAATTACATATCGTTCAATATATTTTTTGGAAGCATCCAAATATTTATAACCTTCATTAATAATTTTATACAGAAATGTTTTTTTGTTATTTAAAATATGTATAATTATATAATTATACACTTCAATGATATATTTAAGGAATTATATAACCATGTTTACTTTCCTTTGCTTCATATTCATAAAATAAAGAGATTATTTATAATGTAAAAATTATTAAATTAATCCAAAAAATAATACCATGAAATTTGAATGAAAAATTATCGTTGATTGAAGAAAATGAGTAAAATGTGGTGTAAATCACTATTTTCAAAAAACCCTCACTCCATATGAGATGAGTAATCATAAAAATTTTCAAGGTGAAAAATTATTTATGAGCAGGTGGATTTTTAGGTAATGAAGAAAATTTCCTTCTAGGATTTCCCCATACAAAAATTACTACATGAAGTGATATCTTTCTTTAAATCTAATACCAAAAATTGGAAAAAATAAATTTAAGGGAATGATTTCTTCAAACCACATTAGGTGTGGGAAAAGTAGGTATCTCACTCTAAATTGTATCAGTAAAATCATAGGTAACACTGAATACTTAGGTTCTTTGAATAATTCCTTAAATGAAATTAATGGATGGAAAAATTAACATCATAAATTCTATTAAAAAGAAAAAAAATTCGAAAAATTATAATATTTTCAATGAAGTGGAAGTAGCGGTGGATATGTACAATAGTTACTATAGAAACAAATTATTTGGGATTTTTTAGTAAAGGAAAATGTATAATACATAAATTGTTGATTTTATTTAATTTCATGGTATTTTTATCCATGAATCCTAAAATTAATTTAATAATATATAAATTGACATTTTTATGAAAGAATGAATAATGATAATATATTAATACATGAATCCAAATCCTATATAGGTAAAATAATTACAAGACAGATTCAAAATTTGAAGAAGGTTGATTCAAATAATGAAATATTCTATGTTAGGAATGAATGTGTTGTAAAAAATCAAAACTAATGAATAAAAAATAATTTCCAATTCTATATATAGTTTAATTAAATATCTTCTTAAAATATTTGATGAAAAATAAATTTTAATTCATTAAATTATGAAAATATCTCAATAAATATTAATAAAAGTTAACCCCCTAAATTTTCATGGACATTTTGAGTACCCCATCAACTAATTTATCTATGGATGACATTGGGGGCCAAATACATATTTTTCTTGATTTCTAGGCGAGGTAGTATTTAAATACTAAAATAAATCCATTATAAGTATTGAAAATAATCATAAATTTTTTTCTTAATATAATAAATATGAACCATCTCCCCAAGAGAAATATAATTTGTATAAGTTGTTATAGACCCAAATGTAGAGAGATTGAATGATAATGAATATCAAAAAATCCACCACACCTCAGGTGTTATGATTTTAAAAGTATTTATCAGACATAACATATGTGTTCTTTATAAAATTATATTTTAGATCTCATGGTTTATAAAAATTAAAGGGAAAAAATTACAATAATAATGATATTTTTAATGGATATTGATTTCAATATAGATCATTCAGACACAAATCCATGTAATTATCTCCATGTTTATAAGGGGTGTACCAAAATGAATACCAAAAATAAATTAATAAAAGATAGATGATTTATCAATATATATGAAAACAAAAAACAAATAAACATTGTTACTTGAAGAGGATTCATCTATGGATATGGTGGTGAATAATTCATATTCCCCAAAAAAATTATTTCATAGAGTGGATGTATTCTGGATGAAAAATATGGGGTGTAAAATGTTACTAAAGAAAAAAAATTAATATAGTTTGATAAGGAATATATACTCTCGATTGTGGTCATATTGCAATCATTGATGGGAAATAAAATTTGTATCATAAAGAAAATTTTGAATAATATGGATATGATCAATTTGAAAATTAATAGGGACTAAAACCATTTTTTTTTTGGATTTATATTATCGATGTATGTGTCCTAAGGTACATGGATATCATTCTAGTTAATTTTCATTGTTAGAATCTATTTTATTTTAAATAAATGTTGTTACTCAGGACATTTAGTGAGGTACATAATGAATATGTGTATTTTCAACTGAAAGAGATGGATCAATTATATGGTAAAAGATTTATCCAAAATATATATTTAAATTAGTATTGATTAACAAATGTGTTTAAAATACAAATAATAATAAATCCAATAATGGGAAAAATAATTTAATATTTGAACAAAAAACCCTTAGAAAAAATTTAGATGAATAATAGATATTGATAGATCCATAATCTCATAAGTAATCACACTCACACATGTGTAATATATCAAATGGAATTTTATTTTATGAAATACCTACAATCCAAATAAGGAATAATAGTCCGTTTTTCTCTAATTAGTGAATTTATATCAGTTTGAATCCTTGAGGGACTAATTTGTGTATGAAAAAGATATTCCTTCGTATTTTTTTATCATATTAATATTATTATAATGTTCATGGTTATTACTAAAAATTATTATATTTTCAAATACATTTGATTTTATCATATTTTAGTTAATAACATTATTGATGTTATATTTAAAATATCATAGAGTATTAATGGTTCATAATTCATTAATAATATAGTTTAATATTATTATAAAAATCGTCAAATTCAAAATTATTTTTCATTTATCAGGTCTTGCCGATAAAAATGTTGCAATTATAGGAATACAAAAATTATCAACAACATGGATTGGAGAATTCTATAAAAATGAATGAAATTGTGAATTATTTTAATGAAGTGGTGATTAAATAATAATATATATATAATATATCCTTTTTATAAATGAATATACAAAATACGGATAATGAGTTTTGGTATGGTAAAAAATTAACAAACTAATACTTTTATGTATATGGAAGAAATTTTTGTTACCAATTTACAAAACAAAAAAAGTATATAACTCATGGATATTGTTGTCAATTCATTATATATTCATCCTAAATAAACGTATGAAAATTATAAAATTGTTTTATTTAGAAATGATTTATAATCCATACTATAACAACTGTAGAGAATGGGATTATTTTGAAAACTAGTTGGTAGAATTTATATCAATTATAGAGAAGTCTTAATATAAAGTGATGATAAGTTCAGATTAATTATAGATGCTCATTTAGAAATAGAGGGTTAAGAGTAAGAAACTAAAACTATAGAAATATTATCTTTTTTAAAAGTATATAAGATATCATGTTGTAGAGTATAAATGATTTATGTAAATAGTACGACTGATTGGAATGATCATCTTCAATGTTTATAAATGACGAAATAGTAACAAGCAGTACTCCCAACACAAGTGGATTATGATTTTGGAAGATTATGAAGACGATTATAATTTCCTCATTACTATGAATGGAATGATTAACAAAATAAAATAAACAAATATTGGATGTTTTTTCATTGATTACTAAAAAAACACCATCAATACAATGTTGTTGATTCATTATATGCCTAATAATGATGGATATATAACATGTAATATGTTATGATTTGTGTGTATGTAATATACAAAAAATAATGGTATCAATAGTAGTGATTCACATGAACATGTGACCCTATCGGATAAAATATTGTTATTCATATTTATTACTATGAGAAGAGGCTTTATAGTGCATAAAATGGAAATGAATTTCTGTTTCCTCAGTGGAGTACTTTAGTTGGAAGTACACATTGAAAAATCATATGTTTTATTATTTGATTTAGTATATAACATGTTGTTCCATCTTGAGATATCATTATATTAGATTAAGTAAGAATCTAGAGCATGATATTCTTAACCAAAAATATATAATGAATTATGGTTTCCAAATGAAATGAATGAATGAAAACAAATTATATTATGAAATATAATTATTAAATGGAATGTGTGCTCATATTTTAAGAAGATAATATACCCGGTGGGACAAATTAGTAATAAAAAAATATGTTATCTAAATATATTAGGTAGTAATATAATATTTAAATGATAAGAGAGATGACCTTTGTATCTTGACCAATAATTAATTTATAAAAAAATTGATCATTTTTATTCTCAAATATTGTTCATGGATGTTCTTATATTATTTTAAATAATAATTAAAAGATGATTAAAACTCTAATTTCCTCCCAAAAGACGTTTTTATTCTGTTAATGTAGAATTGTCATTGATTTGATAGAGTAATAATTTATTATTAGATTCTGGATATACCTATCTACATAAGACATCATATAGTTTTTTTATATGACTTGTTTATTGTTACAAAATATACCTAATGGAGAGTCAGTTTCTCATAGTAAAGGGGATAAATTTTAATGTCAATCATACAATAACCATTGGGATATTTATTAAAAATATCATATAATATAGATTTTTTTGGCTGCACAAATTCTTACTAAGTAGGGTCAGATAATGATTCGATGTTATTATTAGTTCATGATTTTTTAACATAAATTATATATATTTATTTCTTCTTTAATAAATAAATACCATATTTACATAAAGATTATTGATAATGAATACATACGTGTAACTCAAGAATATACTAGTTCATTTGGATAAATCAATAAATTGATGAGGATGAAATTGTTATGTAATCTTATATAAAATAAAACGTAACAAATCCCATGTTATGAATTTTAACAAAAATACCATTCAAAACCAAAGGAAGAATAAAGTCAATATTAAATACGATTTAATTAAAGAGTATAAAAAATGGACTTTAAAAATAGAGTAACTTTTAATAAAAGATCTGGATATGGGAATTAAGACAATGTGAATGCCATGAGAAAATTATAGAAGGGATTAATTGTCTCTAGGGGTCCATCCATAGTCATTAATGATAGTGTGGTAAATAACCCCCAATCCCATATTGAAATATAAATTATTTGAAAATTTATAGTATCACACTAATTTATTTTCATTTTATCGAACATATATATATATATATATATTATAAAAATTTAGATAAGTGATAGTTTAGTACGTTTACAATGGGGGATAAGTTTTTTATGTGTAAATGGGGAAATTATGCCTATGCTATGATTCATATAATTGAAAATGGGGGAATTTATTTTCAGGGACATAGTTCATGAATGATTATTCAATGTAAAATATATTATAAAACTGGTGAATATCAGAGAAATCATTATAATTTTTGGAATTATAATTTCACACATAAAAATATAATTTCATTATTTTCATGTATCATTTGTGATTATAGTAGGAGATTAGTGAATCAAAAATGTACAATCCCAAGGTAGGTAATATCTGAGAATATATATATGAAAATTTATGTAGTTATAAAATATAAATATTTAGAATTTTTTTTCATTTGGAAATATTGAGTGTTAAGAAATTATTTACATAAATTTAATGGTTTATAAGGTTTGATGAACTATATAGATTTATATTTAGGCTATATTTTTTAAAAAATTATGAATAATGAACATTTGTTTGATCATAAAAGTTATTGATATAGAAAAATGGGTTTTATTAGTGGTTTGAGGTGAATTTTATGTAATCCAAATTTATTCCCTAACACCCTATTACACTAATTGATATGTTTTTTTACTATATAATTAGTTAGTTACATCTCATGTACATTTTTGATTTGTGGGTTTTAATGAATTCATAATACACTCAATATTTCCAATATCGTATGTGATAGAGATTGAACACTATAAAAATTAATATTGTTGTGTGAATGGATTTTCATATGATATATTAATTTCATCCAAATTTTTATATTTCAATTGGAATGAAATTTACTAAATATTTAATCATAATTTCATGTCATAATGTTTGTAGATATGTATTTAGTAGAGATATAAATATTCATGTATAATTATGGAGGGTTATGTATACTGTAGAAGTTTAATCTGTGTTATTGTATAGGTCTTTTCTATAGTTGACCTTGCTATGATATGATGGTTTATGAAGTGGTTAGTTCAACATTGTATTTTATAGATCAATATTATGGATAGATATTCCATGATGAAAATTCCATAACCATGACATGTTCAATGATTAATATGCATTAAGAGACTCTCATTTTGATTTTAGGGAGAATTTTTTATGATATCTATATAGTATATTTATTGGATCTTGTTGTTGACCATATATTTCAAAAGGGAAAATGATTACTTATCATAATCCATGACATTATGAACTTTTGAATAGTTATAGTTAGATTTAAAAATAATGAAATAACATAAAACATGATGGCATGATTTGTCCTAGAAGAAAATTTACAAACACGTTAAAATTAAATGATAAAATTAGATTGATTACGATTAAATTTAAAAATGATATTTAATATAAACAATTTGATTATGTATTGAATACATTGATGAATATATAAATTAAAACTAAAATCTATTATGTTGGTAGAGAGTATTCATTGAGATAACACAAAAATAGAGGGGTCCATTCTTCCACTTAAGATTCAAAATAATGTCTATGAAAAATAATTTAGGTGCTTTTTCACATTTTCTATACATTCCCCTTGGATTATCCTATTTAGGTGAATGATGTAAAAACCATTGAACCACATCTCAATGATTTTATTAAATTATAATTAAAAAATTAAAATGATAGTTATTCAATTTAAAATGTAAAAATATTATTTTAATGTGATGGTATTAGAATTTAAAATACTTTTATTCATCCACTCTCAAGGAATAATATCTTGTATATAAATAATGTTTCACAACATTAACAAACCCCCACCCAACCACCTCAAAATTAAATGTGATTAAATCAAAGGTGGATCAAATAATTGAGGAGAATATATATTTTTTAAATGATTTTAATTTGCACCATTTTAACATGATTCTAATAGATACACATTTCCATATAAATATTCTATTTCTGAAATTATTCATTAATTTTCATTCATGTTTTGAGATAATTAGAGCTTATTTATCCTATTTAAGTATTTTTTCATTTCACAAAACCTGCTCATATGAAAATACCTAGACAAAAAATACTTTGGTAAATAATATATAGTTATGAGAACACACCATTAAATTATTATATAGAATAAATCCTGTCATATAATATTTATATGGTGTTTGAACCAAATTATATATATGATAAATTTTATAATTTATCAATTTTTTATTTTCTCTAATTATATTTTACTCCATAAATAGAAAAAATTAATCTTCCTTTTTTATATTAAAGTTTTAAATAAATCTTAATATGTTAAACATGATTCCATTTGAGGGATGAAAAACATGATCAATAATGTTTAAAAACTCTAATATCAATGCATCTGCAAGTGGAATTTATGTATTTTGGAGAAAATATTAGTTGTTCTATGAAAATAAATGAATTCAAAGAGGAAACCACTTTATGGTTTCAAATTTTTATGCCATATTCTTATTGATGAATAATAGATACGTTTTAATGAACTTATACATTAGATAAATCATCAACATGATATATATGATACAAATTATCTATAATTGGGTGCTTCATCATGGGAAAAAAATTTATTGACAGCTATGTAATTGGGTACATCACACTTAGCATTGAAGAAAGATAATCCATTCTATAACTAGATGATTATAACTATGTATCCATTCTATAAATATCTATACATATATAGATAATATAGTGGGATAACCATAATAAAATATTCTCTAGTGGTATCATATGTACAAATCGACATGGATTTTCTGGGTGTTTTGATGTAATAATGAATTAGAATGTGGTATGATGGGGGATTTCTATATGAACTAGTTTGTTTTTTGAAATCATCCGAACTTCAAACCTGAAAATCATTTCAATCCTAATTTGTAAGTAAATAAAAGATAAAAACAAATTCTAGTTTATGAATTAATATTTTGGGATAATCTCTTGGGATATCATCTATACATTATAACCATCTTGAATTAGATATATAAATATTCAGTGCATCTTTGATGGAAGATATGTCTCTTTGTAATATGTACTATGTTGATCATCCAAACTAATTAGTCAATTTTTTATAGTAATTTTAGAGAAAAATCATGTTTATCTAGGAAAAGATATGTCTCCTGGGATTGTGTCCTCATCATAAATAATGGGGAAATATAGGATTATAATGTCCCATGGTTTTTTTGATGATGAAACCCATCGAGAATCCAGAATTTTGAGTTTATCAGTATGTTAATTATGAGATTTGATATGTAGAATCAAATCAAAATAATTTTAAAAAAACAAATGGATATTTTTTAGGAGTAATGAAGCTCAATATGAATCTTGTATTCTTGAAAATTCTTTTTTATGGAAAACCATTAGCCTAATGTTGGCCTCATTAAATTGGTAAATTATTATTTTCCCCTAATGATTTTGGGGAGTCATCCACACACCACCTGAATTGTTTGAAGTACATTAACCCCAATGAATATCTATACTACTTAATTAAAATATCCTATGAATTTGGTGTCTTATGATATTATATTTTTTCATTATAATTATTCCTTACCCTCTTTTATTAAATAAGTGTTTGACAATTTTTTTGTTTTCCATTTTGGTTTTTTAGGTTTGATTGAACTAAATGTTTGTGGAATCAAACAATATAAATGGTAATTTCTTGATTAAATTTTATATGGGTGATAAAATATTATCCCCTTATGCCAATGATATTTCTTCTGGTATATGTAGGCCACGATGTTAATCATTAGTGTCTTCATATTTAGATAATTTTTAATTAATTATGTAAATTCTTATGAGTAGATGTAGTAGGCCTATATTGATTCATTAAAAATACTCTGGGCCTCCAGTACCTAATTGAAAATGTAATTAATGAAAAAATAACACCTAGTGATTTTTCATTGAATATACCATATTATATTAAATTGGTTTTTTAATTTAATGAAATCTAGTGAATTTATTTGGCTGGAATGTATAGATTTTGGAGCCCAGGTGGTTGGTTTAGGTTATCTTGATCTTGTATGGGACTCTGAAACCCTTTGGTAGAGTTTCTATCTGATGGTACTAATTTTTTTAAAAAAATTATAAATTATAGTATGTCCGCCAAAAATTACTTATTGTTGTTGTATGTGTTTTATATAGAGTTATTTATTCAATATAATTTTGTAGGGAGTTGAAATAATTTGAACAAAAATTTCTTCACTGAAATGAAATATTTTCTTATACTACACAAAGATCCATTACTACAATAGTCCATGGAATCGACATGATTTTAACAATTATTAATGGTGAATTAATTTATATAAAATGCATCTTCCTTATACTTTATAGCCCCATAGGGTGTGTTTTGTTCATTGATTAATATTTTATAATGTCTGTAATAATATGATAGTGAGGAACCTCCAAGTTGAGGTCAATGGTGATCTAGGATGCATGACATAAGGGATTTTAATGTTAGACCTATGTGATTCCATTGATTCTTCATGATGTTGTCATTGATGAGGGGTATTATGGGGAGTTTTTTGTGTTAATGGGATTATGGTATTCAATTTTGTGATTGTTGTTGACCATAGTGACATGTACGGTTCGAAGAACCCTTATAAGGTGTATGTTCTATATTGAGACCAGTGAGACTCCATTGGAATTCCATGTGACATTAACCCTAGTGAAAGGGTGATAATTATTATGAATTTTAGTGATAGGATTGATAATTTGTCCAACCATAGTTTCGTTTTTTATTTGATGGTATAAGGTAGATACCCCTTGGGTTGTATAATGATGTCTTGGTAAATTCACATATAAATTTACATTTATTAATGTTTGGAAAAACCCAATGGTGGATTTCATTTATTAATATATGGAAATCAATTATTGGATGATTTTATATTATTTATAGTAAATTCATATCGGATTTGTTTTTTAAAAATTTAGGTGAAAAATATTATAAAAGAAATATGTGTCATTGATGGGCTATACCCTGGCATGTGTAAACTCTCATTGTGGTCATCTATGATACGTAGCTGAAAATTTTAGACAAGTATTGTTTGTGACACTATTGGTATAGATTATATAAATATATATATGATGTTTAACCGATAAAGTATTGTATGTTCCCAATATTATCTATGAAGAATAAATACTTTTTATTTCGGTTTACCTTTTCGATTTTGGCCTAATGAGTGTGTCAAATGATATTTGAAATGTTTTAAGGTTTTTTTTGGATTTTTAGATCATGGGTTTTTATTTTTCACAAATAAATCTAGGACACATATCAAATAGAAACAATGTTACCAAAAAGACATGGTGTGATGAAAATTTTAAAGGATATACATCTCGTTATCTAGGGAAACATGATAAAAATAAACACAAAAACTGGGAATGCATGCAAGTTCATGGAACTGTAGACTCTTAACAATGGATATGAATATGGTATGGACACTTTTTACCTAATTTTAAACCATGACCGTGTGGGATAATCTAATATGAAGGGACGAGAACACATTTTGTGTATGGTTTTCCCAAATTTGAATCCCAATGTTTTTATGTGAATTTACTATTTTTTACCTTATTGAGAGCAAAACAAAGAACCCCTTTTATATTATTGATTTTCATTGCCCAATGAGATCACTGTTTTCTCATATAGCTCCTCAAGTTCCAAAACCTAGACTTGGACACATATTCTAAAACTATACTTGTATTCAAACATATTTTCTCTTATTGGATCTGAAATGGAAAGATCATAATTTATCTCATTTCATTCATCCATTTACTTTGTATCATAGAATCTATTTACGTGAAATGAAATATGTATTACTTATTGGATTATCATATTTTATTCATTTTTTCCCAAATTAGAATTAATTAGTGGTCAGTACTCGTTGAGTGTTCTACCACATGTATATAGTAGACGGTCTATAACTTTCTATAATGGTTTGATGTATTATTTATTTAATGATACATGCCAAAACAAATGTTTTCCAAATATCAATCTTTTGTTTGAATTGAATAAATTTGATTCTATTTATTTTTCAATGTATCACATATGACATTTTTCGAGGTTTTTTTCCCAACCTAGGCCACCCATGGTGTTTTTCGATTCATCATCCCTATTTTATACAACCCCTATGGGTGAGTATCATATCACCCCTTATTTTGGGAGCCTTGAAATATTGAATGAGTCTTGATGGATAGATTAGGTTAAGGTTATTCATCATTTATTAGTGTTTATATGAATTTTCATTGGATAATAATCATAAAATTATTTTATATAAATTGAGGAAATGAATTGGATGAACTAATAGAAAAATAATGGTAATTAATGGATTAATAAAATGAGAGGATTATTTTGATATTATAGTTGACTGCTTTGATTATATCCTAGGTTCATGATTCCATAGGATGTAATGAAAATATTAATCTATGGGACTTTATTAAGGTAATAGATTAATTGTACATTTCACTCCATGGTTACTAATTCCATAGGACGTCTCTTGCATTGCTACCACTTGGATAATGCTTTATTGTACTCACATTTGGCATTCTCTATTGATATGATCCTTGGACTCCAGTATATTTCTTATCATGTTTCAATTGAGATTATCATAAGAATAGACTAAACTTCCACGATCTTTTATTCCTTGGACATAGATCATCATGTTTAATAAAATGATTAAATGGTGTGGAAGTTGTGGATGTGGACACTTGATCATATGGTGTGGCCAATGTCTAAAATTCATAAATGTTTATTAATAACCTAGATATGGTTACTTGTTTGTTTTGGGTAGACTAGAAATATTACTTTATTATTTTTGATATATTGTTTCCCATGTTTATTAATTCTTATCCATTAGTAATATGTATCATTTATAGGACATGTAGTATCATTTTTTATATTAAAATTTTTATGGTATTATTGAAATATATATATATTGGACACTAATTGTGTTTATATTACTCATAATAGATTTTTTATAGAGATCATTGGTTGTATCCTACTGGGTGTTATCTCAGACCGTGTTTGGGCCATTATTGGTTACCCAGATATAATTCATGGATCTTGGCATGGATAGGGAAAATTAATAATTTTTTAGGCTCTACATTTTCATTGTTTTAGAGAGGTGGATAAAAGGAATGATCATTGATCATGATTCTATCTCGATATAACACATTTCATATTTTTTTTATTTTGATACTTTTATTATGATGGATTCTTGTATACCTAATTTCTTTATTTTTTGAGACATGACATGATCATATTATTGTACATTACTATTTTATGATGATTTCTTTCTATAGAATATGGTATGTTATCATCATATTTCTTTCAGTTGTTTTATCCAATTCAAAAACATCATTATTAGGATTTTTACAATTGTTTTACAAACATACATGATTTCATTGTCTCCTTATATTTAAACATAGTTTCTTTCATCAAGGGAGATTTCTTTGAAAAATTAGGATTGTGCTTGAAGACATATTTCCCATCAACTCAGGGAATCATTTATTGGCTCCTCAGTCTGGATGTTAAAAATTAGCGTTAACTCATTTTATTCTGCAGTATTTCAAATTATAGAATATATAAAGGACCATCTGAATAATTTCAAATATTTTAATGTATTCTTCTAGAGATTAGCTAACACACATACCTAAAAAATCACATTTTACAAGAATACAAATTTTTTTTATCGATTTTATGTTATATATAATATGATTCCATTGTATGGTCATTCCATTTTTCATTGATGTTTCTTATGAAAATGGATGTTCAATTTCTCATTGATATATTCGTATTAATCCCATGCATATTTTTAGTAACTTGTTAAAATTCACATTCCATGCATAATGATATCCCATTTAAGATGCAATGCATGACTAGATGACATTATTATGAGTTCCTTGAGTAATGTACCTATTGTTGGGTAAATTATTTTTACATGGAATTTAGATAGATTATTGGTACGTATAGTTCCTTCAATACCCTATATTTTTTTTCCTACACAGGATACAAAAAACCCCTCATATAAGAAATAATGGAATGTTGAGTAATGGACCATTAGTAAAAAAATTGAACATTTTATGGTATGGATTAAGTGGATGTCATAATTTGGTTCATGAGATAACTAGTCCATTATATATAGGATGTTGTGATCCAATTATCTCAAACAATTAAATTGAATTCACATAAAAATAATTCGTTAAATGAAATTAAAATTTTACAGAAGTGACAGGAGCTTGACTCGTCTTTAGAGTGGGATTTATTTAGTGTCTTTGGTTCTATTTTCAAAATTTTTAGTTTATCTAGATTTAGAATGAGAGAATATAGTGGAGTGTGGATTTATTAAATGATATATTTGGACTATCATATTCTATTATGTCTATTATTTTTTCAATAATTAGTATCTTCTATAAGGGGTGTGATTTAATGGTAGTGATATGTCGCCACAATGACCTCTAGGCATGCCATATGAGGGTATGGATGACCATTTTCCAAAGGTGGTTGGCCCTAAAAAACCAGTAAGACTTCTAGAAGTTCCAAAAGAAGAACTTCCCTATGTTTATGATATTGGGAATGATACATATTTCCGATAGTGTTTTATGAAATTTATAACAACTAAAAAGAGAGAACTGTTAGCTATCTCATTTATGGATGAGATGACATGTGTGTTCCATCTACACCATCTTCCCATGTGTTTGGTAGATTATGGATCACATGTTTCTAATATATGTATAGTATCTACCTTGTCAATATTCATGTATCATGATACACATCCTAGGAGGAGAATGAATCTCAAGAGATATATGTTTTGTGGATGTTGATATGAAAAAGTGTGATGTATTAATCCATGATGATGCTTTTAATTATATGATTTTAGTTATTTTAAATCCATGTATTCAATTACATTTTCCCTAAGAAAATGATTTCTAAATGTGCCTGTGAGTATATACATCTGATGTAGGGAACTATTACCATTATTAATTGGTTTTCATGACTTATAAGTTTATCTTTATTTTAATGGATTTTTCACGTTGATGAACCATCGAGGGTGATAAGAATAAATAATTTTTTCCATCATGTCGTTCAATTATTGGAAAGTGTTTTTCGGTTGACTACTACTATAGAGAATTCAAATCAAACACTTATTAGTCAGGGTAACTTGAGGGATAATGTGGGTGAATGTACTCTAGTATCTATACCCATTGGTTTCACACGATGTCGTAGGAAGATCCTATTTATGTATTTTCACATGGTCAATAATAACATAGATAATAATTATAGTACAGCCCTCTTCTGTCAGTAGTAAGGGAGATGGTAAAATATGAGTAAAATGTACGATTCCCTTTCGAGTATGAAGCTTATGATATGATTGTCCACATAAATCATTTCCATAGTTCCATAACTCGAGTAGTGAATTTAAGGGGACAGACTCTAAAACCAGATTCTATATTGGCATTCATTGCTCCATTTTTCGATGAGATATAATACTTACTATTGATAATGGCAAAGAGGTGGCCATGGCTATAGATGATAGAAAATAGTTCTACCTAGATAATAGAGTGGGCTTATACTATATTGTGAGCTAGTTTCATAGGTATTACATTCAATCGATATATATTTTTATATTCTAAAACTGCATAAAGGAAGACATGGTTATATATAGTGAGTGGTAAGATATTTGTATTTGAAACTCAAATATCATGTCTTTTTTGATATAGGTTCATCTCATATCTATATATCGACGCTTTTTTTTGGATATTCTTAGGCTTTATGTTCACTTTTATGATTTCAGTATGTAATTTGATACTATGTTGGGGATTAAAATTGAGAGTTTAAAAATGTGTAGTGATTTCCCCTTAACCATTTGTCAGAGTCACTTCATTGGGAATACTTTTTCATTGTTTTGAAGGGGTTAGACATCATATCAAAGATAGAATGTATCATGTCATATATTCTCTATATTAAAAATTATTTTTGAAGGGTGACTTTTACATAACTAGGGGTTTTGTTTTTATTCCTAAGGGAGAGTGGAAAATAGAAGTGATCTTAGAAGGACGAGAGTGTCCATGGATGGGTGGATGAACTCCCAAATTGAAATTTTATATCTATATTAAAAGGTAAAAAACCATGAAGAATATCTTTTAGTGGTTGATCATTTCTGTTACATTTCAACCAATGAAATATTTGGTTTACCTCTTGAGAGAGATAAGTATACCTCTAGGAAGCTTGAGATAGGTTCTGCATTGGTATCAATTAATCCTATCATGATCGATACTATGGTTATTTAGGAGATCAAGAGGAATCTAGAGGACTTGAATGTAATGGGGTTTGTATGACCTAGTACCTTGCTATGGGTTTTATAATCCAATTTTGTAAAAAATGAGGACACAACCCTTAGCATATGTGTTTAATATGACCAATTTATAAACTTGACAACTAAGAATTGATATCTTATACCAGTGAAAGATTATCTATTCAAAAAGACATGAGAAGATTGGGTTTTCCAAATGATTGATTTGAGATATTATTTTCATTCATTAACTATTCGACCTATAGAAGTACCTCAAATAATTTTTTTAAGAATATATTGTCTTTATGTGTATCTAGATATGGAATTTGGTCTCACAAACACTGGAAATTTTCATGGGGTCGATGAAATGATTTTTCCATCCAAATTCAGATTCATTTGTGGTGGTATTCATGTATGATATCATTGGGTTATTGTAACATTATAAATGACTATTTCAAAATTCTTGAAAATGGGTAGGTAATAAAAAATATAAATTTTTCTATTCTATGTCCACTATGTAAATCTTATGGATGGATAAGATACACATAGTGGGTCATATAATTTCAAACACAGAGGTGTTAATTAACCTAGATATGGTGTGATTTGTAGTTTCCAAGGATCAACCCACGAATTTATTTGATATACATTGTATCATGGGGAAATGAGCATATTAAAGGATTTTCATATTGGAATTATCACATATATAATAACCACTTACGAACTTGGATAATAAGCTTGTGATTCTTGTATAATAAGATACCTATAAGATATCATTTTAGGATACGAAGGGAACAAACTCTTCGTCACTGTAATTTAATATTATATATATGGGAAGGAGATATATGATGTGTTTTGAGGGATCTGGTTTCAGGATAGGATACATTATAATGTAGTAGGATCATGTCATTGAATAATATTAATATTAGTTAATGTAGCAAAAGAGTATGTACATGAAAAAATATCTCAACATATCTATGCTTGTTCAAGCCTTGCATTGTTGGATAAAATATTTAATAGGATAGATTTTTTTTGTGTACATAGACTACAAAAGCCTTACCTGAATCTTTACAAACTGTGAATTGAATATGAGTCCGCGATGATGGGTCGAATACCTATAACATTTTGACCTCGAGTAAGCTTATACACCAAGTAATTTTAATGCATTTATAGATAAACTGAGTATGGACGATTTTATTATGGTAGTTTATGATTCATGTCTCATGTGCAAGCTTAATTCCTTCTCATTTATGAACTTGGTGGTGAATAATATTTTTGTATACACTTTCCCTTATTCATTGTCTATGAGAACCAATATTCTAGATATCATCATTATGGGGAATTTATCCAAATTTTAAGGCCAATTATAATGGGAGAGTGTGGTATGTGAGTACTTTATCATAGATTTATTATGGGTGGGACTGAAATTTCACAAACTCACAGTCCTATTTGGGATCTAATAGATAGGAATTTGAAATTCATATAAGTTCGCAATTCCATAGTTTGGGAAGAACATCCAAATGTATAAACAATGAATTATGACGTGAATAATAAATATTGTTGATTAGGGATGATGCATGAGGTAGCTGATGTTGAAACAACATGTTCAAACTATCTGTGGCTGAGATAGGTATATACACGAAATATTGAGTCTTTCATGTTTGTTCCCTTTACCGAGTTGAAATTTGATGATGTTTCTATTGATTTCGGGGTGATTTTTACATTGTTTCCTCAAGGTAGTGATTATGTGTGGGTGGTTGTGTATAGTCTCATGATGTTATCTTATATAATTCCGGTCTGGGAGACATACACAGTATATTATCTTTGTAAAATTTATATATATGAGAAAATGTTTCTTCGTCAGGTATCTCAGTGATTTTTATTATATAGGGATTACAATTTTATTTCTTTATTCTAGATAATTTAACAGAGGTATTTGAGTTAATAATTTCTTCTAGGCATAACACAACAACCTCATACTATATTCCAATTAGATTATATGATACAATTCTTGAGGACATGATGTGGGAATGAATCATTGATTGAAAGGGTTATTTGGGGGATGCATATACACATTTTTGAGTTTTCCTACAATAATAGTTATCCCAGGACTATAAAAATGGAACACTATGAGGATTTGAATGATTGGACATACATATAAAATATGTGATGATTATTGATAATGTAGAAATATTTACCTTAACTTTATATCATTTATATAATTTTCATGCAGGACTACCTTATTTGGGAATAGTTGGCTACTACATAGTCTAAATAGAAACCATACGCCAATATCCATAGATGACCTATGGAGTTGAAGGTTGAGGATAAATCCTTTTCATGAATGACACTAATCCTGGGAAATTGATAGAATAGGAGAAAATGTATTCTATCAATGTTATATTTTGGGTCATTTGAGATTATGTATATAGTCAGTTTTGAAGCCTATAAGTTATAGAAACCATAGAGGTACTGATCCATGAATGAAATCTTCCATGTAACCCAATTGTTCCATTTTTTAACTCATATCATATTTTAATGTAATATGAGATGGAAATATTTATTGATAAATCTATTGAGAATAATCCTATTCATCCTGTTTATAGGAGCAAAATGGTTCTCATAGGATTTTAATTAATTTTCATATCAGTGATATGGAAACATGACTATTTAACTGGTGATACATAGGAGTGGGAGGCTGATGTATGCTCATAGTGGTTAATGTTGGTTTGAGGAATATCAAAACAACTATTATAATAGAAACTATGCGATGAATTGGTTTGAGGGGAAAGATTTTATGGTGTCATGTTTTCCTATAATATATACATATTTTTTTGGTTTACATATGGATTTTTACCAAATGTGAGTTTCTAATGACATCATTTGATCTTTTAGGGTGAAATAGTCTTGTCCCTATCAAGGAGGACCTACTTTTAGAAAAGGATTATAGGACACACATTTAGTAGAATCTTTGTTTCCCTTGTAGAATGGTTATATTAGACTATATGAGGTTTTCCATGTATCATTATAGATCAATAGAGATTGATGAAACCACGAATCCATGTATTCTTTCTAATGTAGTGAAATTTTTACATTTAATAGAGTCTAAGGGCACAACTTACCAATGGTTTTTCTAACTATGTTCTATTACCATGTATAGTTCCCCTTGAGGAGTATAAGTGCACATATGTGGTTCACAATTTTTCCAAGCATGTAACCAGCCCATGAGACATAGTATTTTTGAATAATATATCATTTTAACTTAATGAGTTTAAAAAATAGTAACCCCTTACAATATCTATTTATATTATTCATTGATCTATCATTTATATTATATAGTTAATGAATTGAAATGTCTTGGATTACCTCTCAGTTCACAGTCTGGGATAAGATTAGATCATCATATGTCTCATTAGATATCTGCCATTAATTTCATAATTTATGTTGTGCATATATGTTTTTTCTTTGTATCTAATGAGTTATATTGATGCACTCTAAAATACCCCACATCGAGTAATTTCATCAGTTCATCATTTTCTCCTTACCTCAATAGAATCAGTGGTCATTACTAGATGAGTTTTCTACCCCATGTACATGTAATGTAGTCAATACATATCCCTCAATGTCTTGTGTTTTAAATGAATTCTTTCTACAGTACCACACTCAAGAATTTCATGTGATTAAATAAAATTAATTGAATGTTTAAATTGAATAAATTGGAATCTATTTAGGTATCAAAATAATACATTTGAGATTTTTATATGTTGGTATCCCAATTGTAGATAACCCTTGTGGTGTGCATTCAAATATTTCTTATTTATAGAACCCCACTGTGTGACTGTGATAATTACCCTTTTTGTGTTCCTTGAAAAATTGAATGATAATTTAATGTTTTATTTGGAGAATATTATTAATATTTTCAATGTGTTTACAATATGTTTAATTATTCAATTATGTTAATGGACATTAAAAAAATTATTAAATGAGTTGGATGAACTAATTGAATTTATCTGGATCTGAAATGATTAATTAATTGGGATGTTGAATTATAATTTGATGTGAATTTATTATACTAGATCTATAGATCCAGATTCCATAGGACACCAAGGACATTTCAACACCAAAGGTCTTGATTATGTTAGAGGTTTCCTTTGACCTATATACTTATTCGATCCTGATTTCAAAAGATTACTTGGGCCATATTACCCCTTTGATCTAATATTATTAGACTTGCATTGGACATTATATGTTGACAAGATCAATGGGATTCAAAATATTCATTACTATGTTTCCATCTAGATGCTCCTGGGACTCTGTGAGCATACCATAGTATTTTGTACCTTGGATATTTACATTCATGGTATAACACATGATTACATCATGTCACCACTATGGTTGTAGAAATAAGATTATAAGACATTTTCATGGAATATATTTCTATAATCCTTAAAAAATACCTAGAATAGGTATTTTACACAGTTGGTTCAAGTAGATAGTATTAATTTCTTATTTCAGTTTTACTATTTCCCTTTGGTTATAGTAGATTGAAGATTATTCATTGGGATCCATTATTGGTTAGAAAAAATATTGTCCTCTTTGGAATTTAGTTTACATAATTTCTATACCTATGATATATTCCACACATATTCTATTAATATTTCACAGACATGATTTGTCATATTCACAATTGGTCATGGTATACTTATTGTTACCTCACAACCTATTTGGGATATTGTGGGGTACACATAAAGACATTGTGGATTTTGGTAGAAACATTGTAAAGAACCCACAATCTAATACTTGTCATTTTTATTTTATTTTAGTAGGTGAGAAGAAGACTAACCTATGATCAGTTTTATATCTAAATAAATTACTATATTGTCATTTTTTATTTTGATACAATTATTTTTTTGTATGAATGTATACCTGTTTTTAGGATTTGGAGATACATGAAAGGATAATTATATTTTGAATTAATGTTTTTGGATTATTAATTTTTATATTTTTCAAGTTGTGTTCTTTTAATTTCTTCTCGATATTATATATTGTTCAGCCACATGACTGTTATGACTAATATTGATACAATACACTTTGATATTAGGTCATAACCTCAAGACAGGAAAACTTAGACCCTCACTACTATCTTCAATCCTCTAGCAAACTGGGAGGAATGCTAGAGGCCTTATCACTCACCAATATGGGAAAAAGTTTATTGGATCCCATGATAGAAAATTTCAACTATTATGATCATGTATAAGAGTTTTTGATAGGTTTTTATTGTTTATGTTAGAAAAAAATCTAAATGGGAATGAATTTTTTATTATCATAATGATAAAAAATTCTTAGGTATTTTCTCTGAAAATTGTTTATATATCCATGAGATGTTATTATATTATATTTTGAAGATTATTTATTTGGACATGATTTAATATAAACCAATTTATTTTGAAGAATGTGTGGAATACTAAGGTTATACACGGAAGGGTAAAAATGAATTTCTATTAACCATTGATGTATACATGTGTCCTTGTGGATTTTATGATACTATTGTTGGTACAACTTCTATTATGTATTAAAATAAATTTCCAAACTAGGTGAAGAAAGTATATGTGGTTATTTTATTAATTTTCATTAATATTATTATTTATTATTTCTATTTATATCACAAAACCTATCACTTTATTACTGGTATTGTGTGGATAGTGTTAGTGGTTCCTTATAGATTTTTATACATACACATTTCATGGGCCTTTTTTTCTCATGGAAAATCAAGAAAAAAATCAATTTTCCTGATGTCTTAGGTTTGGTTGGCGATATGAACTATTCATTTGAGTTTGAGTAACTCTTGTGAGACATGGATATTCAACATAAGGCATAGAGTAGGGGTTATATCCCATTTTTATTTTTTGGTTTATTTTTCATATTCGGTTATATATGTATGTTTTTGTCCATATGGATGATATTTATATATTATCGGAGGACCGTTTAAATTGTATTGTTTTTACATTCATCGTTATTAGATAAATTGGAAATTTTTATAGGATTTGATGTGTTAATGGTTGATATTTGGTTATTTATCAACTAATGTGATCTATGATACTAGGGTTATTGTCTCATCATAGTACCACTTATGATGCCAGTAATAGTACACAACATTTGGTGTGCAGGTATTTATGACTTAGGTTATGTTTTACCATTGATTCTATTTCAATTTGTTTTTACAAAATCTAGAAAATTAATATTTTCTATCATAGATTTTAATTTTTTATCTCCATTTTGGGACATGGTAATCAAGAAATAAGAATATTTTAAAGCCTGTAATGTATTCCATGTAGGTTCTTTGTGAATATTTATTCATAAATTATTCAATGATTACTAGGGTATTAGGATTACTATTCAATTCATTCAATGTTATATTTAATTATTTTGACCTCAGGTGAGGAACATTATATTTTTTATTTCAGATTTAAATTGGATTTTTATTCCAATTGTAATAGGGTTGTTATTATATTTTAAATGTTACCTCATTATGGAATGAGGTTTCATATTCATTATGGTTAGTAACAACAAATTGAAATATTATTTGTTTCTTAATATGTGAGGTTATCAGTAACTATATTACCATCATTTCATAAAATTCTCAAATTATCCCTTATCATATAAGTACATGGTGGAATTCTATATTTCGAAATTAATATGTGTTTCTATTAGAAAATGACGGTAGATATTGTGGATCCATATAAATGAACATGATCGTTATGGAATTCACTAAGTGTGAAGGGGGGTAGAAATTGATATATTCATTATAAATGGAGTAGAAACACATGTCAGTCTAATGACCAAATTAACTAATTAATCATTGAACATACCATTCCCATATTTTATAAGGCATAAATGTCATAAAAACTCCATAATATATATTCTAATAACTTCACCAGACCGAATAGAATACCTTTTCATATAATTTATATAATAAATTTAAATATATTAGAAGAAATAATACCTTGTTCTTGAGAACATTAATCTTAATAATCATGATCATCTCAAACCATTTTTGAACAACCAAAATTTCTATTGTTTGATCCATGAGTAAAATCTATATAGAGATAATCGAATCATTCTCTTAAAATATTGAACAATGTCGACATACTTTCATGTGAGAAAGGGGTGGATATATCCTATTGTAATTTTTTTCATTATCAATATGATGGTTCCATTAGGATTGTATAATCAAACTTGTAGTCTAATTATTCTGATGATGAAAAAAATAGAATATATTGAGTTATCTTTGGTATTGATAGAGAAATTGAAATATTATTGTAGATAGAAAATCTCAATTATGACAAACCCCACAGAATATACATAATCATCAATTTTTATACATTTTTTTTGTTAAAATACTATTTAACTTTCCAAAAGTTCCTAAATAATATATTATTTCATATATGGACACATCAACTAAAATCAAAAGATAATTATTATTTTCTCATGGTGTGTTCTAATTGGGTAATTAATAAATATTATTTTACCAACTAGAATGTTAATATGTATCATTTTTGAAAATCATGAAATGATAGTCCTCTTTTAAATTTATCAAATACATATGTAAATATTTATTCATATGATGATAAAAAATTATATATCCATGTAATTTAATAATTAGGATAAAAAAACATATTTATATAATATTCAAATATAAAAACTGAATAAAATTATTCACAAGTCTATAATATATTATTTATTATCATAATTAAATTTGAATATAAATTAACTGATATCAACGAAAACACATTGTTTGTGAACCTCATCTATTCTTCCACATTGAAAGTAAAAAGGACTACCTAAATTTAGTGATTAATTTCTAAATATAGATGATACTTACTAGGAAAAATATGTTGATTTCACAACATCGACATCCAAATATGAGGTCTCGCTATATTATATAATCCCATCGTTACTGCAACTTTACAAAATGGTTTCACACAAATTCAATCAACTAATAGTCATGATACAACATTAATTGACTATATAAAATAAAATTTTCATTACACCAACGATAATTAATTTTAATGAAATTGTTTGATTCCCATTAGTGGGATGGGAAATCATTATACATAAAGATGGAAGGGAAAATCCTTCCTCCACTTATTCATTAATAATATGTCATTCATACCGCGTCCAAGGAACCAAACATATCCATGATTTTTTTTCATAAATTATTATTATAATAATTATTACACCATGATTCACAAAAGTAAACTAACAATTATATTAAAGTCATTATACAATTACTAATAATAAATATAGAAATACATAATGACAAATAATTATGTAAAATTCATACTCGTGAGTTTTTTCTTAAAATATACCATCATAAAGTCTACGATGTTTGATCATTATGAGTTAATGATTCATATATTTTTGTGTAATCATATATGATAGTTTATAATCATTGTTCCAAATCATAGAAATTTTTTGGATAGTACAACAAGTATTTAGAATTTTTTCATGGAATTTTAAGGACATCATTATACTGGGAATATTTAATACACTATTCATGGAGATCGATGCAATGGGTAATTTTTATAGTGATATCATCTAAAACTACAAATTATCAGTAATACGTTATTTAATTCAATATTCACTAGATTTAATATAAATAAACTACAATTACATAATATTTATTATAGATCTCCAACTCCAACATACTCCCTATTTTATTAGATCCAAAACTGAAAATATTTAAGTCCATTAATTCTCATATGTTGTTTTTGTTTCTCATTAGTTAATGATTTATACAAGGGGCCCCCAATGTTGTCTTCTGTTTAGTCATTACTCTATATTAATATCCAACTATGATAAAAATACCCAATGACTTGATATTTTCAAGGTTTTCTCCGTGTATGCTTATGTGATCATAACACATTTTTGACAACCATATCTACAGTATTATCAAAAAAGTGTGTTGTAGGATTTGACTTTTATGAATAAAATCAATCACCTAATTGAGGATTAATTTCACTTATACTTCATTAACCACCTTAAAATAAGTAATTTACTTAGTCTCTACTAAAAAAACTGTGAAAATGGACTTCATTAAGCAATTACGACTCACGATACCACCATTGAGTGTAAATATGAATATAGAATAAAATTAGAAATTATATTGATCTATTTATAACCTAAAATATTCATATCCACTAATGAATAAATCCTCCTCTCCTTGTTGTTACCTTCATCCAATGGAAGATTATTGGGATGGTTGATAAATTACAAGAATTCATAAAGTGTAAATGAAATCTATATTTAAAAATATTATAAACATATGAATGAACTAATTATCGGGCCATATGAAATCATTTACATGGTCAATATCACATAAAGATTATATGGATTAATTTTATTAATGATAATAATTTTATCTCACAATAGAAACTATCATTCCATGTATCGTTCCATTCAAATTCATTTTAGTGTATTACCTTTTTTCTACTTTAAAATAGATAGAACATTGTATTAGATCTATCATGCTGGATAATAATATATTTAATATATAAATATTTTTAATAATACTTTTTTGATAATCATGTATTAAAATAGGATTTTATAAGATGTGAAGCTCATATTTCATTCCAATATGTAGTATGCCATCAACATAAACTATTAGGAAAATGACCACACTCATATAACACTATTTATAGATAAAATGATAATATTATTTCTATATCAATACAAAATACATTATGGATTCCTAAATATGAATTCTATTTTAAATTTATTTTTTTAATACATTAATTGTTCTCTAAATCATACATAACTTATTGGTATCCTAATGTCACAATCCCTTTGATATTTTTTATATAGACCTATTGATGAAATTACAAGTGAATGAAGTATATTTTGGAATCCAACATCAAAATATCATTGTCATGGTAATCTAAAATAGAGGGTGGAATTATCATCGATTATATCATTTAATTGGGTGAAACATTTTCATCATAGTCAATCCATTCATTCTATTTAACTCTTTTTCAACTAGTCATGGATTATAAGAAAAATATTTTTCATGTCACGACCGGTCCTTGGGGCCCGTGCCATGACTACCCCATGCCCACCTTCCATAGGCCAGGGGCTGGCGACTAGCACCATGTCGTAAATCCCGGTAAAAAGGGAAGTCATTGCCTTTGTAAAGTAAAAAAACACCATAGAGCAAGCAAACCGTAGAAGTAAACACTAAGTAAAAACTGAGTATAACAGTATTTGGGGAAAATTAAGTGGGCTAGAATACAAACCCAAACTGAAAGTATAGTACAACTGGAAAGGGAAAACATCAACTAAAAGTATAGTCGCAGCGTCGAGCCGTCCACTAGAAATCCCACCTGAAGGGTGGGTACAGATAGCCTCCACTGCTCCTCGGGTCCAGCGGACCGCTACGAGTATGTCCCGCCCAGTGGTCAACCTCCAGGTACCGTCCTGCTACGCAAGTCTCAACAACGATCATCACTATCTTTCATCTGCAACCAACACAACGTAGTGAGGGCATAGCCCATGCAGGGATGAGTA
Organism: Viscum album; assembly: GCA_963277665.1. Classification (NCBI taxonomy): domain Eukaryota; kingdom Viridiplantae; phylum Streptophyta; class Magnoliopsida; order Santalales; family Viscaceae; genus Viscum; species Viscum album. The sequence goes on along the minus strand of OY728163.1, from coordinate 1,684,824,075 downwards.
TAAGCTACTCAGTAGGGACCCCGAGACCCTCGAAGGTCTCCCAGAATCCACAAAGGATAATCCACAAAGAAAATATACAATCATGAAGTAACATCCGACACTGATTAGGTATATGACCATACATATAACTAAGTAATCAATTATCGTTCGGCTCAAACATCCGAGCCCATGTACAACCCAGTCCACACAGGAAAGAAAAACGTAAATCCACATAGGATAGCATAACACAATCCACATAGGAAAGAAAAACAAGATTCATCTCACACATGTATACTTCTTTGTATGACGATAGAGATGATTAGATATTGCCATTGATTCATCTAGGTCGTCAGACCCACAAAGGATCGATAGGTACTAACCCCCACAATGACCCACAAAGGATCTGACCCACAAAGGATCGATAGATAACTAACCCCCGCAATGACCCATAAAGGATCTGACTCACAAAGGATCGATAGGTAACTAACCCTCGCAAAGACCCACACAGGATCAGACCCACACAGGATTTGTAGGCGCTAGCCCACACAGGACCACTGAGCGCTGACCCACACAAGATTGGACCCACACCGGTTCTGTAGCACTGATCCACGTTGGATCGCTGAGTGTTGAAGTCGTCGCCGTCGAATCCACTGAGGATCTCTGTACAGTCATCGTCGTCACAGCTACAGCCAACACTATGGTTCCCGCACACAGCAAGCTCGTTCGGGAGGGTCCACTCAACGAGCCGAGAGGCTGATACATCAACAGAAACATAGTCCATATTTGATATATCCAAAAGTCCTGTATCGTCAACAGGAACACAACGTCGCAGACGACGCGCCAATCAGACGCCCGGTCTGAGAGTTATTGGCCTTTTCGTCCCAGGGGCCCGGTTGGTTTTTAAGTCAAAACCAACCAGAACGTAATCCACCAGCGTCCAAACCTCGGGCGGAGTAAGCCAAAAGACCCATCTCACTTAGAGGAATCAATCAAAGTCTACGACACGTCAATCATACGTCCAGAGCTCAAGTTAAATGTGTTTCCGCTCCGAGGACCCAGTTGGTTTCATGCACGAACCAACCCGGTCGAACCCAAAGTATTCCGAAACCTTAATTATAATATGTCAAAACGACCGTCTCGATCCAAGGATCACATCGCCGCTGACGGTGCGTCGATCGGAGGTCCATAGCCCAATATATGGGAAAATGACAAAAGAGGTCCGAAAAGGGGGGGTATGGGCCCGGACCGACCCGACCCAACCCCCCTGGGCCGGCCCGAACCGGGTCGACCCGACCCGGGTCCGGGTCTGACCGGGCCGATGTGTCCCGGCCCGACCTGGCCCGGCCGGCGCGGGCACGGCCTGGTCGCCAAGCGGCTCGGCCGTAACGGCCGAGCGGTGTGCAAGGGGGGTGCTGCCCCCGTGAATGATCCGCGACCCCGCGTGGGGGGCCGCCTCTCGCCAACGGACGCGGCCGGGTTACCGCGTCCTGCCTTCGATGGTCCCACGTGGTCGCGGGGCTGCCGGCCCGCCGCTGCGGCTTCAGCAGTAGCGGTTCTTCCCGGCGGTGTGCTGGGCACCACCGCCTCCCACCGCCGGTGCCGCCGTGAAGGCGTTGCGCGCCGGCTGGTTGCTCCGCGGACCACCGGACGAGTTCCAGTGGTCAGAATTGCACACCATCATTGCCAAAGGCCCTCCCGGGTTCCGTCCTTCACTGTGAGGACCTCACATAGCTCGTGCGGCTTGTTTTGTCATTGTCCTCCATTTCAAACACAAGAACTAAAGGGCGGTGGGTTCAGACTTGTTCGTTGGTCCGCACCCACCGCGTTAGCGGTTTTAAAAGTCTCACAACAAATATTTAATCATACTCCATGGGTATAAATTACAATGATTTAAAAGAACTAAACCCCTACCTCAACATTGTTGTCGAATGTGAGTTCGTCGCAGAATTGACCGTCGCGGAAGAAGAGGATTGTCGCGTCGTGGAAGGGGTGTCGCTGTCATCGCGGTACTCGGCGTTGCGCAGTCAAACTCCAAGGATTTAAAATCACACAGATTTAATTGCACCATTAAAACCCATGCTGAGGATATAGTTCGCAAAGAATTAAAAGAACCGCAACCCCCTATGTCAATCGGTTGTTGATCGAAGATTGTCACAGGAAATGAACGTCGCGGAAGAAGCGTCACAAAAGGAGATTTGTGGGCATCGCGTCGTCGATCTACGAGGGTTCAGCGTTCTTCATCGCCCTTCGTCGGAGGCCAGCATTCTTCACGTTCTTCCCGTTCTTCGCGTTCTACTCGAAGGAGGATGAAGATCTTCAAGTTTTAGAGGTTCTCGAAATCCTCTCAACAAGACACCCTCAAGTAAAACATGTGTTGGTCTTATTTTATTCTCATGCCAACAATTGAAAATCAATGTTAAGAAACGAACAATTAATTTTTTGAATTAATTGTAATGACGTAAATGCCAAATTAATAGGGTCATTTAGAATTTAAGAAAACGCACTGGTTAACTTACATTTAAAAGAGATTTTCACGGGTGTGTTTCTTAGAGGGAAAGAAACGATGGGGCTTGTATGGGCCCACCTCACATATATCCTACCAAGTGGGTAGGATATCGTGGGTCCCACCTAATCCGGTTAACCTGGCTTAAGTGGCTTTAAGTGGCTTTATGTTAAATAATATAAAGTGCCGCACCACTTTTATTTTATTTCTTATCTTAACCCCAAGAATTAAAAAACACACTCGAGCAAATGAAACACCGGAAATTGCATTTCTAAGAAAATACCGGTGCTACGATTCCATCGGTGCCCTCGGAATTCGATTCCGAGCTCCTGTTCAAAAGTTAGAAAAACCCGCTCATTCGTTCAGTGAACGTACTCGAGCCAAACTTCGGAAAATGATTCTGGGCACACCGGGACTCGGAATCAGGTGCCGTCAAAAACTGAGTTCTTGTAAAATTACCTAGAAAATTAAGAAAAAAAAAATTCATTGAATTTTTATGGTCTTTACATCACTACCACATTAGAGATTTACGTCCCCATAATGATACATCATAAAATAGGGAAACAAAAGTGGGTACTGAGCACGCATCTGAGCCAACCGCTCCCAAGTTCTCTCCTGAGGTTCCCATGCTTCCATCTGATGCGCACTAGAGGAATATACCTTCCACGTAGGACCCACTCCTGTCAATCCTAGATCTCCTCTGGGACCTCCGCAAAAGTCGCCCCATCATCAACGACTAGCTCCCCATGGTCAATGATATGCGGCGGGTTGTGCACATATCTTCTCAGCTAAGATACGTGGAAGACGTCATACACCTGGTGCAACTGAGGTGGTAGTGCCAGGCGATAGGCCACCTTGACAATCCTTCTGAGAACCTGGAATGGTCCGATAAAGCGTGGAGATAACTTGACGCCTCGGCCAAATCTCTGTAATCCACGTCGAGGTGAGACACACAAGAATATGTGGTCGCCATCGTCGAACTCTAGTGGCCTCCACCTCCTGTCAGCATAAGAATTTTGCCGACTCTAAGCTGCCCTCATCCTCTCCTGGATTACCTAGACCTTCTCTGTCGTGTCCTAGACCATCTCCGGTCCCACAAGTGCTGACTCCCCAGGGTCTGTCCAGCACAATGGAGATCTGCAAGGTCAGCCGTACAACGCCTCGTATGGTGCCATCCCGATGGTGGAGTGGTAGCTATTGTTGTAAGAAAAATCCACCAAGGGTAGGTGGTCCTCCCAGCTGCGACCAAAGTCGAGGACACATGCGTGGAGCATGTCCTTGAGAGTCTGAATGATCCTCTCCGTCTGACCATCCGTCTGAGGGTGAAAGGTAGTGCTCAGACGTAGCTGCATCCCAAACGCCTCCTGCAACCCCTTCCAAAGCCAGGAAGTAAAGCAAGCATCTCGATTGGAGACGATAGATGAGGGCACACCATGAAGCCGTACAATCTCCTGAACATAGAGACGTCCCAAGCTCTCTATTGAGCCCTGCTCCCTGATGGATAAGAAGTGAGCCGACTTGGTGAGTCGGTCGAAAATCACCCAAATGGGGTCGTGACCTCTGGAAGTGCGTGGAAGTCCAGTCACGAAGTCCATAGATATCTTGTACCACTTCCACTCTGGGACCTCCAAGTGCTGTACCAAGCATGCTGGTACCTGGTGCTCTACCTTCAGCTGCTGGTAGGTGAGGCATCGAGAAACGAACTCTACCACAACCTTCTTCATGCCCGGACACAAGTGCTGTCATCTGAGATCCTGACATATCTTCGCCACTCAAGGATGTACCACCAAAGGGGAAGTGTGAAACTCTCTCAGTACCTCCTCTCGTAAAGCAACTAGTACCAAGTTAAGTCCTCTGAAAAGGATGACGTGCTCTGCTCCAAAGGAGAAACAATCAGGTGCCTTTCCTGAGGATATCTGCGCACACCACGTCCCACAGTCAGCATCCCCACGTTGTGCCTCTCTAACCTGCTGCAGTAGTGGAGGTGTGACTGTGAGAGACTGAAAGAAGGCTACTCCATCTCTATCCACGAAGTATATCTACAAGGCGTCTAACTGCTCTGTCGCCTCCTCAAATAGCTGAATGCTCGTCCTCCTGCTGAGAGCATCAGCTACCACGTTCCCCTTTCCAAGAGTATAGACTATCTCAAATTCATAGTATTGGAGGAACTCAATCTATCGCCGCTGTCTCCGGTTCAAGTATTTCTGAGAGAAGATGTACCTGAGACTCTGATGGTCAGAAAAGACTGAAAAGCGCTCTCCCAACAGGTAGTGTCACCATTTCTTCAGTGCGAAGACCACTACTGCTAACTCTAGGTCATGGGTAGCGTAGTTCTTCTCATGCGGCCTCAACTGACGTGATCCATAGGCGATCACTCCCCGCTCCTACATCAGGACACATCCTAGTCCGGTCCCTGATGCATCGCAGTAGACTACGTATCCTACTCCCTCCTCCGGCAACCTCAAGATAGGTGCGCTGGTCAATCTCTGTCTCAACTCCTGGAAGCTCCACTGACATCTGTCTGACCACACAAATGGTTTTCCATTCATTTTCAATGCTGATAGTGGTTACCCAACTCTGGAGAAGTCTGGCACAAATCTCCGATAGTATACAACTAGTCCCAAGAAACTTCATACGTCAGTCACGCTCCGAGGTGGCTCCCAAGCTAGCACTGCTTCGATCTTCGCAGGATCCACTACAACTCCCGCCTCAGAGATGACGTGTCCCAAGAAGTGGAACTCACGTATCCATAATTGACACTACGAGAGATTACCATAAAGCTGGTGCTCTCGGAGAGTATCTAGTACAACCTGCATGTGGTAGGCGTGCTCCTCCTTAGTCGTCAAAAATATCAAAATGTCGTCGATGAAGACCACGACAAATCGATCGAGGTATGGCTGAAATATCCTGTTCATTAGGCGCATGAACACATCCAGAGCATTGGTTACGCCGAATGGCATAACCAAGAACTCATAGTGGCCATACCAACATCTGAAGGCCGTCTTCTGCACGTCCTTGTCCCGATCTCTGAGCTGATGATAGCCTGACCTGAGGTCTATCTTTGAGAACCACCGTGCTACCTTGAGCTTATGGAAGAGTTCATCAATCCTCGGTAGCGGATACATGTTCCTCACTATCACCAAGTTCAGGAAACGATAGTCGAAACAAAGTCGCAAGCTCCCGTACGCCTTCTTGGAGAACAATATCGGGGAAGCCCAGGGTGAAACACTGGGTCTGATGAAACCCTTGCCCTGCAAGTCCGCCAACTGTACCTGTAGCTCTCAATGCTCAGCGGGGGCCAACTGATACGCTTGAGTGGATATCGGGGTTGTCCCGGGGTACAAATCAATATAAAATTCTACCTCCCTGCGAGGAGGTAGTCTTGGAATGTCGTTTCGGAAGACGTCCGCATACTGATCTACAACTGCAGGAAAACTAGGACTCCGCATGTCAACTACTCCTAGGATGAGGCTAGCCAGATGATGAGTGATGGGTTTTCTTCTCCTCTGTGGAAGTCCATCCTATGCTGCGAAGGCTCCCTTCTCGCCGGTGAAGGTGAACCTGCTCCCATCGGTGCGTACACATCTCACCTTGTGCCTAATACATTCAAACTGAGCATGGACTGTAGATAACCAATCCATGACCAAGATGACGTTGTAAGGCCTTGAAGCCACTACAAGAAGATCCCAGACGAAGCTCTTTCATCCTAGAGTATGCTGACACTGCTGGAACCAGTGCGTAATCGTCAAGTCTGCTCCCGTAGGAGTCTCTAGCCGTAAGGATCAAGCCAACGACTTTGTCGAAATCTTTGAGCTCCGAACAAGGGCAGTAGCTATGAAAGAATGACTCACTCATGAGTCTATAAGAACTACAGCAAGGGTGGAATAGACATAGATAGTACCTCGAATCATCTCGTGTGATCCGTGGTCGTAGGCCTCTGCTTCCTAGAGTTGTGTCTGGCTCTGCCCACCAGCTCCCTGTGGTCGAGGTGGACCACCTGCTGGTGGGGGTGGTAGAGCCTCAAATCGTCTCCCACCACCTACTACTCGGCCAGCTCCTCGTCCTCGTCCGCCTGCTCTCTGTGGACCGCCACGGTCAACCCTCTGCCTCTGCCTGGGTGGAACATCAACCGTCTGCTGCTCCTCGGCACGATGGGTCGGGCAGTCACGAGCCATGAGGCCCTGCTCGCCGCATGTGTAGCACTGCCTGCTTCTCGAAAGACCAGCTCCGCGCTGTGTGCCCCGCACTACTGAGCCAATGTCCTGAGGTCGTATGCCTTAGGGTCTGGTCTTCCTGGACCCATGAGTCATCCGTCGACTGCCTACTTCAGAAGACTCTGCTATGTGCCGCCCCACGGTAGGTCTCGCTGCTGATGAAGGCTCAGCAAGGAAGCTCTCGATCAAAAGGGCTCTCTCCAGTACTCTTGCCTGAGTCAGAATGATGAGGGAGATCATCGATGCCCTGATCTCATGTCTCAATCCTTGCTCAAAGGTCCGGTCCTGGAAGAATGGGTCTTGTACCATGTCTGTCGAGTAGTGCGAGAGATTGGTAAATCTCACCGTCTAAAGGGCGACCGTCAAGCTACCCTGCCGCAGCTGAAGAAGCTCTTGGATGCGCACCGCACGGAAGGTGGCCGAGACAAACTCTGAGCGGAATATTCTCTTAAAGCCTGTCCAGAAAAGATATGCCTCATCGTGCACCTGGAGCATCATGCTCCACCATCTTCCAGCTTCCAGGTGTAGTAGGCTCACTGCGAGGATCACCATGAGGTCTGATGGTGTTCTCGCTAATCTGAAAACTCATACCACTGCCTCCAGCCAATCCTCGGCTGACAGGGGGTCCGTCTCCCAGCAGAACCTGGGTGGTCACTGGTGCTGGAACTCATGTAGTGCACTAAGGCGATGTGTATCGTCAGCATCTAGGGCTGGAAGCATCGGTGGCTCGACCTATAGAGGTACCGTCGGTTCCTCCGCTGTCAAAGGGCCTTGTACCGAGGCCTCGTCGCTCGGTGGGCTGTCGTCACACACAACTCTCGGAACCCTAGATGGCTACCGTCGTGGGGCCATCCTAAAGGGAAACAGGTGCGCCATGGTCAAACAGTATACCTGGTGAAATGAAATAAAGTAATCACAAAGAAAACTTGAAACACACATGCAATCCATGTTTTCGTGCATTAAGTCGGAAAGTAGAAGTCAGGGTCCTCGTGTACGGATACGTCGGCCGCCGCACCAATACTGGACCTCCTGAACTGATAACCACACCCAATACACATAACACTATTGCTTCACATTGAAAATGATCAGAGTCCCAAGTTCAGTGGTAGAACCGAACTCCTCTGATACCAATTTGTCACGACCCGTCCTCGGGGCCCGTGCCGTGACTACCCCAAGCCCGCCTTCCATAGGCCAGTGGCTGGTGACTAGCACCAAGGCGTAAATCCCAGTAAAAAGGGAAGACATTTTCTTTTTAAAGTAAACAAACACCAGAGATCAAGTAAACAATCGAAGTAAACACTAAGTAAAAACTGATTACAACAGTAAGTGAGGAAAAGTAAGTGGGCCAGAATACAAACCCAAACTGAAAGTAAAGTACAACTGGAATGGGAAAACAACAACTAAAAGTAGAGCCGCGGCTTCGATCTGTCCAGTGGAAATAACACATGAAGGGTGGGTACAGATAGCCTCCACTGCTCCTCGGGTCCAGCCGACCGCTCTGAGTACGTCCCACCCAGTGGTCCACCTCCAGGTATCGTCCTGCTCCGCAAGACTCAACCACGATCAGCATTGTCCGTCGTCTGTAACCAAAACAACGTAGTGCGGGCATATCCCACGCAGGGGTGAGTATAAGCTACTCATTAGGGACCCCGAGACCGCCGAAGGTCTCCCAGAATCCACAAAGGAATGAAACAATCACGAAGTAACATCCGATACTGCTTAGGTATATGCCCATACATTTACTTATGTCATCAATTCTAGTTCGGCTCCAATATCTGAGCCCAAGTACAACCCATTCAACAAAGGAAAGAAAAACGTAAATCCACACAAGATATCACAACACAATCCACATTGGAATGAAAAACAGGATTCAACTCACACATGTATACTTATTTGTATGACGATAGAGATGTTAAGATATTTCCACTGATTCATCTAAGCCGTCAGACCCACAAAAAATCGATAGGTACTAACCCCCACAATGACCCACAAAGGATCTGACCCACAAAGGATCAATAGGTAACTAACCCCTGCAATGACCCCCAAAGGATCTGACCCACAATGGATCAATAGGTAACTAACCCCACCAAAGATCCACACAGGATCTATAGGCGCTGGCCCACACAGGATCGGACCCACACATGATCTGTTGCACTAATCCACGCAGGATCGCTATGTGTTGAAGTCATCCCCGTCGAATCCACTGAGGATATCTGTACAGTCATCGTCGTCATAGTCGCAACCGGCACTAGGGTTCCCGCACACAACAAGCTCATTCGGGAGGGTCCGCTCCATGAGCCGAGAGGCTGATACATAAATTGACACATAGTCCAGAGTTGATATATTCAATAGATCCGTATCTTCAACAGGAACTCAACGTCGCAGATGGTGCGTCAATCAGACGCCCAGTCTGAGAGTTATTGGCATTTTCATCCCAGGGGCCCGGTTGTTTTTAAGTCAAAACCAACCCGACTGTACTCCACCTGCGTCCAATCCTCAGGTGGAGTAAGTCAAAAGATCTGTCTCACTTAGACGAATCCATCAAAGTGGAAATCACGTCAATCGGGCGTCCGGAGATCAAGTTATAAGTGTTTCCGCTCCAAGGGCCCGATTGGTTTCGTGCACGAACCAACCTGGCTGAACCCAAAGAATTTCTAAACCTTCAGTGTATTATGAAAAAACGACCGTCTTGATCCAAGGATCACATCTCCGCTGACGGTGCATCGATCGTAGGTCCATATCCCAATATATGGGAAAAACACCGAAGAGGTCCGAAAATGGGGGGTTTGGGCCTGGGCTGACCCGGACGGCGCGGTCCGGTCCGGCCTGGCTGGCCCAGCCCGGCCTGGGTGCGACCTCGCGCGGGCGCGGCCCGGTCGCCAGGCAGCTCGGCCGTAACGGCCGAGCGGTGCGCAAGGGGGGCGCCGCCCCCTTGAATGATCCGCGGCCCCGCGTGGGGGGCCGCCTCTCGCCAACGGACGTGGTAGGGTTGTCGCGTCCCGCCTTCGCCGATCCCATGTGGTCCGTGGACCACCAGACGAGTTTCAGTGGTCGGAATTGCGCACCGTCTTCGAAAAATTCCCTCCCGGGGTCCGTCCTTCACTACAAGGACCTCACATCGCCCGTACGGCTTGTTTTTTCGTCATCTTCCGTTTCGCACCCAAGAACAATATGGCGGTGGTTTCGGACTTGTTCGTTGGTCTTCACCCACCGCGTTAGCGGTTTTAAAAGTCTAACAACAAATATTTAATCATACGCCGCGGGTATAAATCACAAAGCATTAAAAGAACCAAACCCCTACCTCAGTGATGTCATCGAATGTGAGTTCGTTGCGGAATTTACCGTCACAGAAGAATAGGATTGTCGTGTCGCGGAAGGGGCATCACTGTCATCGTGGTACATGGCGTTGCACATTCAAACTCCTTGGATTGAAAATCACTCAGATTTAATTGCACCATTAAAACCCATGCTGAGGATATAATTCACAATGAATTAAATGAACCGCAACCCCCCTACCTCAATCGGTTGTTGATCAAAGATTGTCGCGGGAAAGGAACGTCATAGAAGAAGCAACGCGGAAGGAGAATCGTCGGTGTTGCTTCGTCGATCTCCGAGGGTTCGGCGTTCTTCTTCACCCTTCATCGGAGGCTGGCGTTCTTCACGTTCTTCGTGTTCTTCGCGAAGGAGGATGAAGATCTTCATGTTTTATAGTTTCTCCAAATCCTCTCAATAAGCCACCCTCAAGTAAAAAATGTGTTGGTCTTATTTTATTCTCATGCCAACAATTGAAAATCAATGTTAAGAAACGAACAATTAATTTGATGAATTAAATGTAACGACTTAACTGCCAAATTAATAAGGGCGTTTAGAATTTAAGAAAACGCACCGGTTGACTTTCATTTAAAAGAGGTTTTTACGGGTGCGTTACATAGAGGGAAAGAAATGGCGGGGCTCGTGCGGGCCCCACCTCACAAATATCCTACCAAGTGGGTAGTATATCGTGGGTCCCACAGTATCCTCTTAACCTATTTTAAGTGAATTTAAGTGGCATTAAATGAAACAAAATATTGTGTCACACCAATTTTATTTTATTTCTTAACATAACCCCAAAAAATAAAAACCACACCCGAGAAAATGAAACTCCAGAAATGGCGTTTCTAAGAAAATACCGGCACTCTGATTCCATCGGTGCCCTCAGAATTCGATTCCAAGCACTGGTTCAAAAGTTAGCAAAAGTCGCTCATAATTTCACTGAACGTACCCAAGCCAAACATCAGAAAATGATTATAGGCACACCGGGCCTCGGAATTAGGTGCCTTCAGAAACTAATTTCTTGTAAAATTCCCATGAAAATTAAGAAAAAAACAATTCCTTGAATTTTACGGGTCCTTACATTTCGTCCATGTCTAATATAATCATGAATACTCATTTAAAAATAACTGGATTCACACCTAATATTATACCTATAATAATATTTACATTTTTAATACCTGGAGTCCATTTCATAATTTATAGATGATTCCCTCATAGAAACCCAATTCCATTTAATTTTACCTTGTATTTTATATGATCTTTACAATAAATTATTGTTTACTTCCCCCAAATAATAACTAGAAAAAAATATTTCTCCTCATTGATGATCTCCTATACTCAATCATTTATCTTTTGTCTCTAGAACAATATATTCCATTTGGATTTGTAGGGTATGTTCCAATACCAACTTATTTGTTACATTAGTTTGGATATTATCAGATTCTATCCACTCCCTCTATCTCATTTCTATATCTGATACCATTAATGTATTTTGATATATTTGGAAACAAATAATCAACATATTATATGTATGTTCATATAGGTAATATCCACTTTTATACTCTTTACATACTACAATGATCCACTAATTTTATTGTGTAGTATATTTATGTCTAGAAATATTTTTAACAAACTCATTTTTCCCCATACTCATAGAATATAAAACCTGGGTATATTGTTATTCTAATGATCTTAAGAAATGTGATTATGCAATTAAATTGGAACTTAGTTTAAATTGTGGGTTTCTATCTATATTGTATATCCCCAAAGGAGAATGGGATAATGGAATGAATCATCATTGATCATACCATGTCTAACATGGTGTGGTTATTCCATTCACTTACTCCTTTCCATTGTGTTGCATATGTAATATTATTATTGATAGAATCTAAAAATACCATAAATAATCAACGAGGTTGTGATTAATTTATAAATAACCATGGTTTTAGTATAGATTCATAATATTCTTTTCATGATCATTCTCTTCATTATTCAAATATTTTATTCTTCAATAAAAGGAATCAATATTATACATCATTATTTAGACATATCCATATCATCAAACATAATTTTAAAATTATATGATGTATGAGAACTGACCCCTAGAAACAACTGGAAATGATCCATACACATCATTATGAAAAAGTACCAGAATCCCATTACACCCTTCAAATTTTCTATTAAATGGAGATTTGATAATTTTACCCCTATAAATTATCACGTCCAACAAAATTAATTTTTAGTTCAAGACAATATATATATCAATCTTGGTTTAATATTATGAAAAATAGTTTCATTATTTTACCTAGTCATTGATTACATATTTTGGTATGTTTTGAATCATGGGATTTAGTTTCATTGTTGATTTACATTGAATTGTATATGAAATATAAATTGAAAAGACCCAAATTAAAAATTTTATTACCCTAACAAATAATTTAATTATAATAGAAGAAATATTTATTATAATATTTAATAAAATAAATATATATAAATATTGGATAAAATTATTATTATTTTTGTTACCGAAGTCATATAATTAAAATATTTTAATACTAATATCATTCCCACATGCAATGTGAGGTTATAATCCCAAATAAAGTCAATAATAAGTCTTGAATACATTAGTTTCAGGTAGATCTACCCCACCTTAATCAACCAACCATAATCTAATTAGCTAATATACATGAACATATATTAGAGAACGACTTGTTATATAAAATAATAAATTATTAAAAATAGTTAAATGGAATTAAATAAATTATTCATAACATAATTAAACTTTCATATTTTTATGTGAACATTTTTCCTTCTATAGAACCATCTTAACACTTGATAAATACATAAAAACATGGTATCGTTAATTTAAGATGATTATTAATTTAATTGAAGGGAATTTTGAGGAGGATTTTGGCATGCTGTTATGCTCGGTTCCATATTTGTATAATTTTCTTTTTATTCATCATAAAGAAATAAAATTTCATATTCTTCCTAATATTATCAACACAGTTATGTAGACATAGAATATTTGAGATACACTTATCAATGTTGATTGAAATGAAATTTAACAGTGGTGGAAAAGCTCTGAGGGAGTAATGTATGAACGATATGAATTCATAGTCACTAAGAGAGTTTGATCATTTGAACCACTAGTCATTCAATGTTTCCAAAAAATATGGAGAACACGAGGCCCAACTATAGTTAATTCTCTTTTTTTTGTGAATATATTTATGGATATCAGAAAAAATTCATTTCCTTATCTCTCTTGATAAAGATTATAGATATTTTGGAGTAATATTTAGACATACATGTTTTCATGAAGATCAATGAGTTCATTAGACATGTATAAATAATGAAAAACTAAATTTAAATATTACCACTGTATAATATTTCATAGGAAAAACAATCCTCATAACTCACCTCATTTTCATGTGGATGAGATAATGAGGTTTGTTGTACATAAGAGTTAAATTAAAGAATTAATTCTTCAATTGGAATATAAATCATTACTATAAGTTAGTACATGTTGTCAACATGACATTAACTTGAATTTATCATATGGATAATGTGGATACTGGTATTTTAAAAATTCAACAACAATAAAAGAGATGATAATTATTACCTTTTTATTTATTACAAATTATGTTATATCTAAAAAAATTAATTTATCTAGGTACTCCTTGTTTTATTAGGTATAAAAACACTCCTTATTGAACTCAGAATGCCCCCATTGTATTTAAATCATTGTGTAATGGATATATTTTTTTCTTTTTATGATAAAAATATAGGCCATGAAAATTTTATGAATGTATATAGGTAGGTATGTTTATCAATTATAAACTGGTAGCTCTATGAACCATTGAGTGAAATCCCTAGTCGTGAAATCCAAACTCCAATTTCCATAACACTTGACTCTGACATTTTATTATAAAAGAGAAGGCCATAAAACCTAATACAGATTTGTTTACATGAACTCTTAATTATAGTTAATAAATATTTACAACTATATGTTCCCCCAATTATGGCTGAAGAGAAACTTTAACGATGGGTTTATCATATTTCATATGATGGAAGGCTTAATGAGTTCAAATAATTGTTACTGATTTTATATTATCAGTATTGATTTTATATTTTATCCTTTACATGTACTGATAATATAAGTGGATATTACATTATAGATTAACCATTTTCTAATAAATAATTTATTCACTCCAAATAAATTTTAATTCCATCATTATATATGTTCCATTAATATATGTTTTTGTGGTCCTACATCTACAAAATAAATCATTCAGATTATTGATAATAATAAATAATTTCATTGAAATGATGTTACTATGTAATGGTTGATTTATTATATAATAAATAAATCACCATATAACCGTATTCAAAAAAACGTTTTTCCTTTCATGGAATGAGTTCAACTATTCCACATGACCTCACATATTTCACTCATGTTAGTTTCATCTCATTTCAATCATTAACTAAATCATCCTTCATTGCACCATGAACTAACTACATACTCATTCAAACACTGGTTTTATTTAATCATGTTCATAAATCACATAACAGATAGGCTTACAAATGAATTTTTTAAAGGGGATTATTTAAAATAACCCATGATGAGAAGGTTCTACAAAATTGAGTATGTCATCGCACATATGGAATACATCATAATTTTATAACAAATAAGGAAAAATATATTTATGAAAATTATATTAAATAAAATAAACCCCTATATGTTCTAATTTTATATCATTATTATTTATAAAAATTTGATAATAATAAATTTAAAATCACACAAAGTATTTTATATCAATTCCTTCTTTAATAAGATAAAAATCTCATTTATTAATCTAATTCTCTATCTTATTAATAAATTTAATCAATTTATCTTATTATATCCAATTATCCTAGAGATAACTATAAATTTTGATTAAAAAAACAATAATCATATTTCTTTTAAAGTTTAATAAAATTAGTACAAAATATTCCCGTTTAAGGAACTAGTTCAGTACATATCTAAACAACTTTATATGGACCTCAATGTACACTATTCCCTCATATAAGATATTATTTTCATGAAATTTGTAATAATTTTAATTATTTTTCTAACCAATATAATGATAAACAAAAGACGTGAATATTATCATTACTATAAAATTTAATGAATATAATCTTATATGCAAAATGAACACATCCGATTTTTAATTCGAATATTTTAAAAAAAATCATTTATTATATTATAAAAACATAATGAGTGTAGTTTACATTATAATTAATGACATTTTGAAATTGAGTTATTGAGTTTTAATATAGTAATTACATTAGTTTAATATTCACATATAAATTGGTTATTTATATGTTTTGTGCATATTGGCCACACCGTGCATATTATACTTCTATGGATAACTGATGTACATGCCAATATACATAGTGTGAACTTAATATGGTTGTTTTTGAAAACCTCTATTAATAAATGGTAAACAATTGGTACACTCATTACATTTCTTCAATCTTATATGTTTTTATATTAAATAATTGTAATGTAATAAATACATTATACATGTTGACCACATGTTTTCCACAAATACAATACATCAAATACATTAAATATATATAATGTACGTAGTTTTTATTTTGTTAATGTTGTGTTTCATCAATCATAGTCAAGGCATGGTACATTAAGTGAACGTGAAATTTATTCATTAAAATTTTAACCAGAGTCAACACCGATGTCCTGGTATAATGAATAAGAATACACAATGTGGGATAAATGTTTACTTGTTCTATAAACATATGTTATTTGATAAACATTCTTGGAAGCTCTTAATAGATTATTTCAATACGATCATCGTAAATTATTAACTGATTTTGGTTTTATGAGTGGGTAATTTCTTTGAGGAATAAGAGATATGTAACACCCCAAGATTTCATAGTGTGTTATTTCTTCAAAATAATTCAATAACTTGCACAACACGCAACACCTAGTTCAAGCACACCATGACTTACCAAACAATCCATTCAAAAGATGTTATGAATAGTATTAACTAAATATTAAACTTTATATAATCCTTATAATTTTAGAATCCATATTATGAGATTCTTAGACATAATGTAAGAACAAATTCATTTTCAGTATTGCACTTTTACCAACTTTTAATAGTGAACCATTTTTAAATCCAATATTTTAAACATTTATATATACAATTTGACTAAAAAATTTAATTTTTAGATTGGGGACATCAAAAATTTACAATGAAATATTCCAAGCATCCACGGTACTCTTTCCCTTGAATAATATAGTAGCGTGTGTTGTACGCAACTTCGTGTTGTAACACACACCACAACCAATAAAACTAGCTGTTATGAATAGTAATACCAACTTTTTGAAATTATATATATATATTTTATTTCAAAATGGACTTAATTTTTGGATACGGAATATCGAAATTATCCTATGTTGAATTTTTTGTATTTTTCTGACAACTTCCAATTTTTATGAATAGGGAAAAATACTTAAAAACAACTTTTTTAATCAAAATAATTTATAGTGATAAATTATACTATTTAGTGGTTTTAAATCATAATTATAATAAATTTTTACCATTTTATCCAATGGTTTTCATTAATATTAATTTCGCTTTGAAATTGGAAATAAACAATTGTGAATCTTTTGATATATATTGTTTCTTAAAAACACGCTATTTGTTGTGAAAGTGGGAGTTAATTATAAATTTAATTAATTCAACTTATATGTTTGGAATTTTAAAAAATAGACATCATTTATGAATTCGGAATATTAATTATATCTTAGGGTGAAATTTTGGCATTGTTCTGAAAAACTTCAATTTTTGATGAATAGTGAAACTACTAAGTGGTAGTTAAAAAACTGAATTTTTCATAAAACATAAATTTAAATCTTCTGTGATTGGAATTTCAACAATCCGATTGACATGGTTAATATCAAGAAGTAAAATTTTGTACAATGAGATGAAAATAATTTTTCATGAATAGTAACTTTTTTACTTTTATTTACCACGGTTAAAAGTAAATAGGGTAGTTAAGGGTAAAAATGATATTAATATTAACCTAACACATGTCCTAATTCTATTGGACAAAATTATCTCAAACAAAAAAAAACTTAGGAATAAAATATTATCATTTAGGGACACTTGGATTAGATTAGGACATTTATTATTATTTAATCCAAAGAAGAGTTATAAGAGTTAAAATCAATGTTTATTTACTAAAACATTTTTAATATAGGGTTATACATAATATAATTTCTATTTTAAATATTAATTAGAAAGATAATAAGAGTTACTACATAATTATATTTTATTTATAATTTTTAGACATTAAATAATTTAATTTATTCATGACACAATGATGATGCATTAATTACCATAATAGCGAAAAATTATAATAATTGATATTATGAATACCCAAATAAATATAATTTGATACTTTTAATGAATTACACTAATTTTATTGGATAATATGACATATTAGGATTGATTTAATAGACTTTATTCTAAGTAATAATTCTGTTATGAGTTTCACAAAAATCAACTATTGAATAGTGTCAAAATTGACATAAAAGAGTTTATTTTAAAAAAATATTATATTATTAATTGATATTAAATTCTTAAAAAACTAAGGTTCTCCCAAGAGACTTATATCATGATAGATTTATCAGTAATGGACACCTTGGGGGTCTCTTGTATGTATATAGTATGTTTATTAACTATATAATATAAAAATACGAAGTGGCATAGTAAATGTCAAACTAATTAACTAAGAGTTAAAACAAAACGATATGGTTAATATAATGACCCAAACATGTCTATATTATATTGGTTGAATGTTTTTAGTCCTATACCCACCATAACCTTTAAATAATCAACATTGGATCCATTAGAAACCGAATATTAATTTATTATAAATTAATATTTCTAGCTTTTCCAAAGGTGCCTCTCACCCCTACTATAAAAGGGCACTCCTCCTTCTCATTTCATCACACCTTAAAAGCCTTTTGGTTAGGCCAAACCCTGACCTAATACTCTCTCAACATCCCTAAATACTTCCTAGAGGCCTTAGTTTGATCAGAAAGCCAACCTATGGAGCCCTTTTGATCAAATCTAAAGGAAGAACCCAAAGAAAAGGTAATGTTTTCACCACCCCTTTTCAAGTTCCTTTCTTCTTCCACTTCTTCTTTATTTGTTATTACCATTCTAAAATAATAACTCCAGTATCTTATATATATTGTGATGTTAATATAATTATGGTACAACCATATTTAGTATTCTATCCACCCTTTGAATAACATGTCACCATACGTGCGTACGTACGGGTTACCGTCTCCACGTCGTTGTGTAATTGTAATTCAAAATATTATTATTTGGATGGGTATAAAAAGGATGTATAATTCATGTAAACAATAAATATAACATGATAATGAATCATTATATTTAATATACCGTCCAATTAAATATTATTTTAATATCAAAATAATGATATTTTCGCTTGTGCGTACGTACGGACTACCGTCTCCACAAACGCGATGAGATTCATTCTCCATTGTATCCATTCAAGTATAATTATCATTTTATGATTTAAAAACAATGTTTAAAGAATTGATATAATTCTGGATATTAATAATATAAAACCTATACATGAAAAACGTGGCTTACGTACCAAAACATATAAAAGAAAATGAGTAAGTTAACACCCGAAACAACGATAATTCTAAGATATTATTAACAAAGCAATGTTAGAAGATCATATATGATATCATATGAATGTATATTATTCTTGTATAATTTAATAACAATTATTTTACCATTATACAGGAGGTTAACCTACCCTCAACAAAGGAAAATTACAAGGTAAGGGTTTATTTCGCAATATCTTCATTATCCGAGATTTTTTATACGTGATAATCTACTGGGATCTCTTTATCATCCACATCCATGTTCCTTAAAAATGTATTTAGAAATTTTTTTACTATTTACTAGAAAATGGGTTAAAGTCATTTATACACTTATGTGTTTTGAAAAAAATCTTTTCATTGTTTTCCAAACAAGGCACTTTTAACCTTTTCGACAAATTGAAGGTAAGAATGTTTTTTAACTTATACGGCGGGTGCGGCTATTTACCACTGTTATAAAATAGTCAAAGCTTCCATTACTAGCATAAAAGAATATTTTCAATGTAAATATTTTATTTTATAATTATGTGACTTTTAAATGATTTCAAAATGAATATTTTAAGAATTTGTGAAAGGTACTCTTTACCAAGATCATAATTTTAAATGTTTTAAAGATATATATTTCTAAATCTTTTTAATTAATGTCAATATTTTCAAAATGATTTTAAAGATTTATTTATATGGACATGATTTATTTGAAATGATATTTCTCTTAAAAAGTTTCAAAGTGGTATGGGACACTTTGATTCAAAAATCTCTTTTAAATTACTTCCTTTATAAATGTGCGACTTTTCAATGATTTCGAGAAAAGATATATTTCTCTCAAATAGTTTTGATTTCATCTATTTAAACATCCTTTGATAGATTTTAAGCTTATTTGAAGTTGATTTATTGTGATACAAAAATTTTGTATTGTATTGAAGGTTTTATGATATGTATTACTGTGGATGTGTTATTTTTATACCATTCATGGTTTATGGAGAATGTGTTGACATTTTGATTGTTAGTTTCAATACGAATGTTTATTTAATGTTTAATCCATTTCATATGGGAATGCCTTGGACATAGTATGTGACCAGTGGAGCCCGTTATAGCTTCTCGATGCATCGGTAGGTCTCATGAGAAAAACTAGTGTCTTGGCACATGGCTTTGACAAAATCTTATTTGAAATCTTGGCACGAGGCCTTGGCTATGTGGTTATGATAGTCTGGCATTATGCATTCCATCATTATGAAAGTAGTTATTGATATTGCATGTGATTATTCAATTAGTAGTGTATCCATGTGAATAAGTAAATGGAATTATTTAGTTTTATTTTTTCCATACTATGTTGAAGTTCAAGTTTAAAAGGATTTTGTTTTAGTAATACATTCCCTTAAATGTTTATTCTTATTTATGAAAGTTTCCTCTATATTGTTATCCTTAATGGGCATTTAAGCTCACCCCTTTTCTATGTTTTATTTTCCCAGGATATAAAGAAATAATTTATGAATGACCTGCAGGGATAGTATTAGGGGATAAGAGTGTGGTCTATGGAGACTATGTTGATGTAGTTTTCATTTTTATGATGTAAAAAATTATGATTATATCTAGTGTTTCCAGGGATACAAAACCAATCGGTCTTTCGAGATTTGAACTTTCTCGTGATCATGCCAATGTTATGTAATAATGCACCGACTCTAGGTAACTGGGGTCGGGGCGTAACAGTTGGTATCAGAGAATGTTTAGTACAAACCTTTGAAGCTAGATTTAGATAAACTATCATTAGAGCACATAGATTTAAGATGGACTTTGAGGATTAGTATAGAAGAACTTCATATAATTTTGGTATTGTAGAGATTTTGTGAGTTTTTCAAGAAATACATCCCTATCTAGATACGAGCACGTAAGGGTGGCTCTGGCAGAGATGTACCTAGGGGTAAAACCCGAAAACACCACTTTGAGCTAGACTCGAACAGGAACTGGTGCACAACAACGGGCCTTGCTGCACTCTTGGTTACGACACTCCCGGGGGATATGATTAGGATAATTCTCATTTTCATTAAAAACCATTATGAAGGGTTTATGAGTATATACTTCCTCAAAGGAGACATTTTTATGATTATGGATTATATCCATAAACTATTTAATTTATGTTATGTGATTTACAAGTTTGGGATTAGGTATTGGTATTCATAAACTAATCTAATGTATTCCATTGTTTAGAAATGGCGCCCAGTAGAGGGAATGAGAACGCCAACAATGCACATGATACAAAGAGAAAGAAGGATCATATATTTCATGGTCATAAGACCGAATTTATAAGAGAAATAGTCTCTCATGTATTATCATCACATGAAGAAAAAATATCATGTGTTGATAAGATAAGTAAAGAGTTTACTGAGCCATGTGGCTCTGAACGGAAGCAAGAGAAGAAAAGGATGGAAGAGAGAAAGATGTATAAAGGTAATGGGAAAAGAAGAATTTTCTAATATGTGATAACTGTGGAATGAAACATCCTGGAACTTTCCTAAAAGGAATGGGAGTTTGTTATAAGTTTGGAGGAAAAGTTAAAAAAGTGCGTGACTGAAAGGGTAAGAAAATGGTTCCAAATGGACAATGCTTCATTTGTAAGGAGTTTGGACACAACACAAACCTATGTATCAGTCATCAGACTATGTCGCAAATGATGATATTGGATAATAATCAAGTTATGATACTACCACAGATGAAGCAGAATGATTAGAGTTCTTATGTTGATTATGTCATTTGAGTGTTGTATCAACAATGTACATGTTATAGAGTATATAAGGATTGTACTGCAGTAACATTTCATTTTGGACTTGAGATTGTGTGGAACAAAGAAAAGTGACTCAATAGCATGTTAAATTTTTGGAAAATATGTGGTTGAGGGAAAGATAAACGATAATATGGTTTTGATACCAAGGTTGTGATTTTGGAATAATACATGATTGTTTTGGATAAATTTTATTGGATATTCTTGACTACCTTGAAATTTATTAATGATTTGTATATTCCATCATTTTTCGGGTTTACAACATTTTTGGATTGAAGGATTATATCTATTATTCTATATGGAATAAGGGATCATGAATGTAATCAATAAGGTTTTATGATAATTCAGGATGTAGCAGTGTTTTCAAAGAATACATGATGAAGGTGATCACATGTTATTACGTGTAAGAAAAAAGGATATTCATTGTGTTTACGTTCCTTATAAATTTTTGACTGATGTATTTTGGATAGTTCTAGTTTGGATTATTTTGGATTGCCATAAAAGGACAACCCGGAGGTTGGGCGGCAACCCGTCGCGTCCGGCAAGGCTGTGAGACTTGAACCCACAACTGAAGGGAGACAAGGGTGTCTCACCTACCACTGACCCACGTGATGTCCTGGTTTGAATAATGTCATTTTTAATGGTTCTTCTAGATGAATTATAAATTCATTTTTTAACCCTATATGAATAGGATAAATAGAATATTATTTTTATGTTCTATTATCTTTTAGAGTAAAAGATGAGTTTGTGGTAGAACATAGTTAAAGGTTGAGACTCTACTTGTCAATTATATATTTTTCTTCTTGTCTTATTCAATGAAGAAATTAATTCTTATACTTTAGTGAAGGGATCTAAAAAATATGTGTTATCTTAATACCATATGTTTTGGTGAACCGATGGTATTTTAAATCATCATAAATTGATGAATTTAAGGACATAAATTTTACACTTGATTGTGATTGATGACCTCAATCACTACCTATATATATTTACGTTTTTCCTCCAATTATATGTCTCAAATTACCACCAATGTTCTCCGAATAGAGATCGTAATTTGGTGGTGACCCTTTCATTTATATTTTCCTCATATTAAGACTAAACTTTATCAACCCAATTTCTGGTGTGGGTTTTCCCACAAAGATATTTTCTATATTCAACCTTTTATTTTCGATGAACAATTTCAAATTGCGAGGACACAATTTATTGAAGGAGCAGAAAATGTAACACCCCATGATTTCATAGTGTGTTATTTCTTCAAAATAATACAATAACTTGCACTACACAAAACACCTAGTTCAAGCACACCATGTATTACCAAACAAGCCGTTCAAAAGAAGTTCTAAATAGTTTTAAATAAATTTTAAACGTTATATAATACTTATAATTTTAGAATCCATATTATGATTTTCTTAGACATAATGTAAGAACAAATTCATTTTCAGTATTGCACTTTTACCAACATTTAATAGTGAACCCTTTTTAAATCCAATATTTTAAACTTTTATATATTCAATTTGACTAAAAAATTTACTTTTTAGAACGGGGACATCAAAAATTTACAATGAAATATCCCATGATTCCACGATACTCTTTCCCTTGAATAATATAGAAGCGTGTGTTGTACGCAACTTCGAGTTCTAACACACACCAGAACCAATCAAACTAGCTGTTATGAATAGTAATACATACTTTTTGAAATTATATATATATATATATATTATATTTCAAAATGGACTTCATCATTGGATACGGAATATCGAAATTATCCTAAGTTGAATTTTGTGTATTTTTCTGACAACTTCCAATTTTTATGAATTGTGAAAAATACTTAAATACAACTATTTTAATCAAAATAATTTATAGTGATAAATTATACCATTTAGTGGTTTTAAAGCATAATTATAATATATTTTTACCATTTTATCCAATGGTGTTCATTAGAATTAATTTCACTTTGAAATTGGAAATAAACAATTGTCAATCTTTTGATATATATTATTTCTTAAAAACACGCTATTTGTTGTGACAATGAGAGTTAATTATAAAATTAATTAATTCAAGTTATATGTTTGGAATTTTTAAAAATTGACATCATTTCTGAATTAGTATTATCAATTATATCTTAGGGTGAAATTTTGGCATTGTTCTGAAAAACTTCAATTTTTGATTAATTGTGAAACTACTAAGTGGTAGTTAAAAAACTGAATTTTTCATAAAACATAATTTTACCGCTTTTGTGAATGGAATTTCAAAAATCCGAGAGACATGGTTAATATCAAGAAGTAAAATGTCGTTCAATGAGATGAAAATAATTTTTGGTGAATAGTATCTTTTTTACTTTGATTTACCACGGTTAAAAGTAAATAGGGTAGTTAAGGGTAAAAATGATATTAATATTACCCTAACACATGATCTAATTCTATTGGGAAAGTTTATCTCGACCAAAAACTACCTTAGGAATAAAATATTATCATTTAGGTCCACTTGGATTAGATTAGTACATTAATTATTATTTAATTCAAAGAAGAGTTAAAAGAGTTAAAATCAATGTTTATTTACTAAAACATTTTTAATATATGGTTATACATAATATAAATTCTATTGTAAATATTCATTAGAAGGATAATAAGATTTCCTAAATAATGATATTTTATTTATAATTTTTAGAAATTAAATAATTTAATTTATTTATTACACAATAATGATGCAGTAATTACCATAATAGTGAAAAATTATATTAATTGATATTATAAATACCCAAATAAATATAATTTGATACTTTTAATGAATTACACTAATTTTATATGATAATATGACATATTATGATTTATTTAATTTACTTTATTCAATGTAATCATTCTGTTATGAGTTTTACAATAATCAACTATTGAATAGTGACAAAATTGACATAAAACAGTTTTTAAAAAAATATTATATTATTAATTGATATTAAATTCCTAAAAATCTAAGGATCGGCCAAGAGACTTATATCATGATAAGTGTATCATTAATGGACCACTTGGGTGTCTCTTGTATGTATATAGTATGTTTATTAACTATATAATATAAAAATGCAAAGTGACATGGTAAATGTCAAACTAATTAACTAAGAGTTAAAACAAAAAGATAAGGTTAATAAAATGACCAAAACCTATCTAAATTCTATTGGTTGAATGTTTTTCGACCTAACCCACCTTAAAATTTAAATAATCAACTTTGGAGCCATTATAAACCGAATATGAATTTATTATAAATTAATATTTCTAGCTTTTCCAATGGTGCCCCTCACCCCTCTTATAAAAGGGCATTCCTCCTTCTCATTTCATCACACCTTAAAACCCTTTTGGATCGGCCAAAACCTGCCCAAATACTCTCTCAAATTCACTCACTACAACCTAGAGACCTTAGTTTTACCAGAAAGCAAACCTATGGATCCCTTTTGATCAAATCAAATGGTAGAACCCGAAGAAGATGTAATGTTTTCACCACCCATTTTCAAGTAACTTTCTTCTTCCACTTCTTCTTTCTTTTTTATTACCATTATAAATTCATAACCCCAGTATATTATATATAATGTGATGTTATTATAATTATGGTACAACCATATTCAGTATTCTATCCACCCTTTGAATAACATTTCACTATACGTGCGTACGTATGACTTACCGTCTCCACATCGTGGTGTAATTGTAATTAAAAATATTATTATTTGGATGGGTATAATAATGATGTATAATTCATATAAAAAATAAATATAACATGATAATTATTCTGTATATGTAATATAAAATCCAATTATATATTATTTTAATATCAAAAGAATGAAATTGTCGCTTGTGCGTACGTATGGACTACTGTCTCCATGAACGCGATGAGAATCATTCTCCATCGTAACCATTCAAGTATAATTACAATTTTATGATTTAAAAATAATTTTTAAGGACTTGATATCATTATGGATATGAATAATATACATCCTATACATGAAAAACATGGCAATGGTAACAAAACATATAAAAGAAAATGAGTAAGTTTACACCCGAAACAACGATAATTCTAAGATATTATTAACAAAGAAATGTTAAAAGATCATATATGATATCATATGAATGTAAATGATTATTGTATAATTTAATAACAATTATTTCACCATTATACAGGAGGTTAACCTACCCTCAACCAAGGAAAACTACAAGGTAAGGGTTTATTTTGCAATCTCTTCATTATCCGATGTTGTTTATACGTGATAATCTACTCGGATCTCTTTATCATCCACATCCATGTTACTTAAAAATGTATTTAGAAACATTTTTACTATTTACTAGACAATGGGTTTAAGTCATTTATACCCTTATGTGTTTTGAAAGGAATCTTTCCGCCGTTTTCCAAACAAGGCACTTTTAACCTTTTCGACAAATTTAAGGTAAGAATGTTTTTTTTAACTTATACAACGGGTGCAGCAATTTACCGACGTTATAAAATCATCATATCTTCCCTTAAAATCTTATAATAATATTTTCAATGTAAATGTTTTATTTTATAATTATGTGACTTTTAAATGATTTCAAAATGAATATTTTAATAATTTTTGAAAGGTACTCTTTATCAAGATCATAATTTAAAATGTTTTAAAGATTTATATTTCTAAATGAGATTAATTAATGATCATGTTTTCAAAATGATTTTAAGGATTTATTTACATGGACATGAAGTCTTTGAAATGATATTTCTTTTCAAAAGTTTCAAATTGGTATGGGACACTTTGATACAAAAATCTCTTTTAAATTACTTCCTTTATAAATGTGTGACTTTTCAATTATTTCAAGAAAAGATATATTTCTCTCAAATAGTTTTGATTTCATCTATTTCAATATCCTTTGATGGATTTTAAGCTTATTTTAAGTTGATTTATTATGATACAATACTTTTGTATTTTATTGAAGGTTTTGTGATATGTTTTACTGTGGATGTGTTATTTTTATACCATTCATGGTTTATGGAGAAAGTGTTGACATTTCTTATGTTATTTTTAATACGAATGTTTATGTTATGTTTAAACCTTTTCATATGGGAATTCATTGGACTTAGTATGTGACAAGTGTAGCCTGATACAGCTCCTTGATGCATCAGTGGGTCTCACGAGACAAACTAGTGTCTTGGCACAAGGCCTTGACAAAATATTATTTGTAGTCTTGGCACGAGGCCTTGGCTATGTGGTTATGATAGTCTGGCATTATGCATTCCATCATTATGAAAGTGGTTATTGATATTGCATGTGATTATTCTATTATTAGAGTTTCCATGTGAATAATTAAATAAAATTATTTAATTTTATTTTTTCCATACTATGTTGAAGTTCAAGTTTAAAAGGCTTTTGTTTTAGTTATACATTGCCTTAAATGTTTATTCTTATTTATGAAAGTTTCTGCTATATTGTTATCCCTACTGGGCATTTGAGATCACCCCTTTTCTATGTTTTATTTTTCCCAGTATATGAAGAAGTAAATTATGAATGACCTGTAGGTATAGTATGCAGGGATAAGAGTGTGTTCTATGGAGACTATGTTGTTGTAGTTTTCATTTTTATGATGTAAAACATTATGAATATATCTATTGTTTCCAAGGATACTAAACAAATTGGTCTTTCGAGATTTGATCTTTATCATGATCATGCCAATGTTATGTAATAATGCACTGACTCTAGGTAACTAGGGTCTGGGTGTTACAAGATATCAATTATGGGATAAATAATTAATAATTATTTAAATGGAATTTAACTTTTAAATATGTAATGATCAATAATAAAATAAAAAATTCAAACATGAACATGACCTCTCAGATACCAATTTTATGTTAGAGAAACAATGGAGGATAATATTTTATCAATGGGAAACCTGGTTAATATTATATTGTATGGATTATTTTTATATTTTAGAAGACAAAAAAGTCATTACAAAAAACATTATTTCATGGAATACTGAAAATTCGGTTAATACAAACCTGATAATATATATTCATGTAAAATTTAGATTAAATTTATATATATTGAAATAAACAGTTCCTTATTATTGGTATCTCTATATGATGAAGATACTGATCATCTAAAACCGTTATTGTTTAACCATCATTTCCTTTTTATGATCTATTTGTTTAATCCCTCTATATGTGATCTATACACGCTATTACAATCTCATGACAATGAAAATAGATTGGTATATGAAAAAATGTTAAATATATGATCAAGTAGTGGTCATCTTTTTCACTGCAAATGTTTTATTTCAGAATGAATAATCAACCTCACACAATTATTCTTGAGATGGTGGATAAGGATAGAGAATATCCAGAGCTCTATTTTGCCTTATGAGATCGAAATATATATATCCTTATATACAATGAAATATTTATTCTGTTCTTACTCTATAGAAGAGATATATTAATTTATTAATAGGTATATAGATGGTGTTAAAAAAATTAATCACACAATTTGAAATAAATAATATAATAAACAATATATGACCCCATTCCATGTAATAATAATAATATTATTATTTTCTAATTGAATGAACCATCACAACCAATGATAAATATTATTTTACAAAAATTCAAATTAATAATTTTTTCTAGATATAACCTTAGTATTCTGAACCAATTTGGAATTTATAAAGTATATGAATAAATATATTTTCTATCCTATTTCCATGGATATTTATATAAGTTATAGTTTTATGTATAACAAATTATTAAATTTTAATTAATATTTTTTAATGTTATTAATAAAATTTTTACATGAAAAAACAAACCATATATCTATTTGAACAAGTCAATATGGTCATTTTTTAATAAATTTAACACATAAAAAATATTGTGAACAACACATTTGTAACATATTCATGGAAACTACATTAGTATTAATTATAAATTAAAAACCTTAATATTTTATTTCCTATAAAATAAATTGTATTCTGTCCTATGTATTAAAAGTTCTTAACATTAATTTTTGTTCAATTATTACATACAAATAATTAATCACTTAATATAATATATACAATTAGTGTCTTGTGTTTTTCATCATAATAATGGAAAAAAAGTAGTTCTTTTAATTTTGATAGAGTAGTTAATGATATTATATTTTTGTATAAAATAGGTAATGTATATTGGGTGTGCGTGTAGGTCCCATGATTTGTTCTTGTCATCATTAGATATTAGAATTACATAAATTGGGACTCATTGTGTACATTCTCCAGACATTTATGAAGTAAATTATTTTTCTAATTTATAATTAATGTGTATAATAATTTTTATAGGTACCAAAATATATAGGTTGAATTTTAAATATATATAGTTTATTAATTTAATAATACATCTTGAACGCATGTTTTCATCCAAGAAAACACATGGGCAAAAAGATGTCTTTTAAATTTATTCATCATGTAGTCTAGTGAAGTTATTTACAACCCATTACAGACAACCGATGTGGCATTGTATACATCATATGGTACATGATGATCCAGGGTACATTTTGGTATCCTCGTGTAATCAAAATGGATACACAGTGTGTGATGAATGGGTACTTACTTTGTGACAAAATGTTATTTGGAGAACGTCTGTGAACACTATTAATATGTTATTTTGATTGAATATTTTTTAATTATTAAAATATCATGGTCATATAAGAGACAAACAAAGATGTAGAAAATGATATGTGAATGATCAGATGAGAAACCAAAAAATATAAATTGAAATTACTCAATTTACAGTTTAATGATAATTAATCGTATAAATAATTATAAACATGAATATAAACACTCAATAAACTTCTATTTAGAAGAAGAGGAAGAACCAGTTGGGATAATTGGAAACTTATGTAATGTTTTATTGGATGGATCATTCCAATATTATACTCGATGAAAATGAAATGAACAAAAAATATTCCCACATAATATTGACAATGAATGTCACTAAAACCAGGATAATATATTTTCACCGTAAATTTATAATCAATTCAAATAGATCATAAAAAAAAATACCTCATCACTAAGACCATTATTTTATTAAATGATAATTTGATATTAAGATGAGAAAAGAGGTTTGCGATTATCTAGTTTATTCTAATGAAATTATAGTGTTCTCTTGATATGTTTTTGTACTATTATTGGAAATATTTATAAAACTATATACAATAGTGGTAGTTATCTACTCATAATGATATGGTTAGAGTAACATTATATTTTAATATAAACATTCAATTAAATATTATATTTAACCATATATGAACTCATTACATGTAAAAATAAAATTAGTTTTTTTATCAGAATGTAACCGAACTGGAGAAATGATAAATTTATTTTTCCTGTTTTCAAGTTAATATATATCACTAGAAACATCATTTTTCTTCATGTTATCCTTTCCATTTATCAAACACCAGAGAAACTATTTAGTCATTCATTATATCAATATTATATATCTGTTTAATTAAATATTTACATTACTAATAAATTTATATTCAATTCATATGGTCAGTAAAACAAAAAAATGTTTTACATATTTGTTGAGAGTAAAATTTATTCCAACTGTTGAATTCAAAAAAAAATTAATTGATTTTTATAGAAACTCGTTTTTTACACATTATTATTTTTTATTGTTATATTTTGTGATATATGTTAATGTACATTATTAATATCTATAAAATGGACAAGGAACCCAAGAGATATAAGATAATGGAACAAATCTGAAAACCACATATGATAACTAACAATGTAATATGATCCCATTGGCATAATATCTCATCATGATGGTTGAACATCCATGTCATAAAAATATATAATGGAACCTAAATTAATTTACTAACTTAAAAACCTCATCATTACACCATGGAAATTAATTTTTAAAGGGATAATACTATTACAATCTTTGAGATATGACGTCAACGTCAACTATGTTATAATACAAATATATTTCCTTATCTAATTCAGTAATAACATATCTAATGAACTAAATGTACCAAAATTATATATGGAAATTTTTCATCACAGTTCATGATCATACAAATATGTAAACATGTAAATAAATGCAATAATAATAATCATAATTACTCTAGACCATTACATATAGCCGTTTTTATGAATATACAATGACTCATATGTGACACCAAATTATTTTTAGGAAATATTTTCTATAAATAACTTTAGGTCTTCAATATAATGAATATCACATAATCCAGAGTTTAAAATAAAATTACAAAACTCATCGTATAAAATGACCATTATATCCCATCTATTAGGTTATTGGGAATAATTATAACTATCATATAAAAATGTATGGTGAATTAACTACCTACTAAATATTTATGTAAAATATAAATCCATTATATATTTGTAATTTTGTATTAACATGTTAATTAAATTACAATTTTAAAATTACATTAATGAAATATATATGTTATATATTTAATAAAATATTGTGGATATTCATCGAAAATTTATTTCAGTCATAGTGTATGAATAAGATCTATTTGATGTATATAAACCTATAATTTACAAAACGATAATTTTACCCCTTTTAATGGGGAACCCATTTTAAATTATGATATTGTCACATTAATAATTTTTATATGAAAATATAATCATGTACATTGGAAACAAGATAAAAAATTTACTCTGTTAAATTATTTGATATTTTTCTGATAATATTCAGGTTTTACTGATTAGTAAAAATACACTAATTATTAATTGAAAACTACTTTTTTCATGAAAATAAATATTGTGGTTAATAATAATATTGTTTTTAAAGTATAAATTGAATACATTTTTATTATTCAATATAATTTAAGTAATTTCCATTAATTTTTCATTTTATTTAGATGTAGAAACTTTTAAATCTTTTGTAAATGTTTCACATTAAAAATGTAGTCCCTCTTTAAGACAATGAGATTAATTTAAAATTAATTAATATAATTTATGTTTGTCTAATTTTAAAAAATGGATTGTATATTTTGATTCAGTAGGTCCAAATTATATAAATATATTTATTTTATTTTTTGGGAATTTTTAATAGTAACATTGATAATTTCTATTAATACGATAAAATCATCAATCGTGTAATTTAGTGTGAAATTAAAACTATAAAATCACCCTAACGCTATTATTAATATAAATTAATGTCTGTTTTTTGACCTAAATCATCTTTTTCTAATAATGGTGTCTTTTGAAGACACTTGAACGAGATAAGAATAATTATTTTATATTATTTAATAAAAAGTCAAATATGTCTAACTCAAATATTAATTACTATATCATATTTAAAATAAGGATATATAGAAGTTAAATTTGACTATTAAAATCTCATTTGAATTATAAATTTTTTTTATTTATCATGGTATTTTATTTGTAAATTTTAGGAAATAAATCATTAACTTAAAGGCTTATACTTTAATAATGGAAATAATTAATTAAATCTTTATAAATCAATAAATTTTTTTATTAAGAATATAATAACCATAAAAGACCCTAAAACAAGAAAACATATTATTGGACGACTATATATCGACCATAACCATCCAAGGGTTTAGTTTGTGACCATTTGGAGCCTTATAGAGGAGATTGTTACACTTATATTATTTAATTTAACGTGATGTTAAGGTTGTATTACATTTATAATGTTGGATTTTTTGGAAGATAAATTAAACTAAAATCAATCTCATTAAATTGAGTAGATTTATATTAAAAATATGATTTAATTTCAAATTTTTACTCATCAAATAAATACATATAATTTTTTGCAAAAAAATAAATGTAGTATTTATTTTACTAATGGGTACAAAAAATATATGTTATTAAGAATTTGAAAATAAACATAATTTGAGATCATTAATATGTCCAATTAATTTTATTGATGATCATTGCCTCTAAATAATGTAATAAAATTGTTTTTCTATGTTATCTTGTTATCTTAATATTTTTAAAAATGTATTAATTTAATTGTGTCGGAATTAACACTATTGTTTGTTTAGAAAAATAACGATTCAATAAATTATTTAAAAAAAAGAAAACGTTTTTAATTATTCAACAATAATTATGAAGTAGACCCAAATATTATAAGGTATTAATTTATCGTATATGTTACATAAAATTAATATATATTTTATCTTTTTAATATTTAATTTTTTCTACCATAGTTAAAATTTAAATAGAATAAATAATTTTCAATTTAAATATAAATTGTTAAAATGATCGTAAACATGCCACAAATTTATTTTATGATTATATTACAACCGTATATCATCAAATATTATAAATTGGTACATTTTTTTGAGGTTTTGTTATGATTTTATTTTATTATAAATTATTAATTATATATTCTACAAAAGATCCACTCACCTCAATTATAAAGACCCACATCCTCCATCACATATTCACATATAATTGGGAATTTAGGATCAGCCATACCTATCCCATTTCCCTTCTCAATTTTCCTATTGAAATTATAGAGGTTATCTTCTTCTTCAAAGATAAATATAGTTCTCTAATAGTTGATTAAGAGGAACCATGTCAAAAAATAGGTAATCTCCTTTACCGATTAATTCAAAATTATTTGTTCTTCTACATATTATTCATGAGTTTTTTCTTTATAAAATAAAAAATCTTATAAAAATTATATACAAATATGTTACTATAATTATAAAACAACAATATTTCATCTTCAATCCATCCTATGGAAAATTAAATCTCCACACATGTTTATGTACAACTAATTGTGTCCACGTCAAGGTGTAATCTCTTTTCTAGCACCACCATATGTGGATGGCTATAAATATGGAAATAATAACTATATATGACTAATATAACATTATATTGTTATAAAATATTATACACTATTCACATCAATAACATTCAACAATTATGGTAATGATATCTTCGCTTGCGCATACGTATGGCCTACGATCTCCACGATGCGATTTGATTCATTCTATACGATCTCCATTAAATCATGATTACATAAATGAATTTAATGAATAAATATGATATATATTATTCTAATATCATTACATAAATCTTATTACAATTAATTAAGAGGAGGAACTTATCAAAAAAAACATTCATAAGAAAATAATGTACATGCCTGATGGATGGGTAATAATGTTACTATAAAATTGTTGATAAAATGATCATATATGTTATCATATAAATGGCTATTATTCTTGAATAAGTCAATGAAATTATTTAATTAATCAGGAAGAAGGTTAGGGTATGTACAATGTAAATAAGTCCTCAGGTAATGGAAAATTTTTCAATCTCATTATTATCCATGATTGTTTATTTATATCTATTTACAATTGTATATATATCATCCACATAAATGTTTCCTATATGTTTATTAAAAATATACTTACTGTATATATAAAATTTTTTAATGTCATTTTAACCCATTAGTGAATTTTTCATAAAAGGTATAAAATGAGTCATTTTTCATTTTTGGCATGAGATACATTTTTTCTTTTTAACAAAAGTATTAATAGAATTTTCTATTTTAAATTGTACGACATGAACTATTTTTTTATATTTCATTAAACCATATTTTCATAGAGCTTCATTTACAATATTTCATGATTTGATTCAATTAAAATCATTTATTTTAAAATTTTACCAAAATTTTAGAAAAGATAATGTTTTTGAAGAAGTAATGATACTTTCTTAATGAAAGAATTCCCTGTGTTTTATCAGCATTGTTTTATATCTAGGATAACCATATTTAATAGAGTTATGTTTCATGTATACAATCATTATTATTCATATGGATTTTTCTTTTATTAAATTATATTTATGAAATTCATTTGTTTTATATGGTTTATATTATGATGGAATGTTGTTTATGAACCCCATTTTATTCTTTGGGTTATGTTGTGATGAATGAATTATGTTTCTGTAGAACACATAAGAACGATTACATAATTTTATGGATATGACCAATATCTCTTTCCAACGCACTGAGTAATAATTTATATCTCATGAGATAGACATGTATAAAATATGAAAGGATATTAGTTCTGGAATATAGGGCCGGAATGATTAGTGAACTTAGTTTAGTAATAGAATTTCTCTGCAATAATGGTCATAAAAATGAGAATTGACTAATATGATTATAATTTCTTGGATTATATGTATTTTAAAAAATTCCTCGTCATATATCAATACTTTTGGGATTTCGTTCATCAATTCTAATGAAATTTTATGGATTATCCCATGGATTGATATCATGATTTTTAATATATAGGATAAAATTTTCAAATGTTATGTTTTTATGACTTACTATTATGATATGATTCATATCTCCCTTCTTTACAATTACTAAGTATACAAACAAACCCTTTCACATTTTTATTCACCCTTACTAATAAAAAAGAGTATAAAATATGATATGTTAAAAGAGGGTGTCGTTATGATTAAATAAGTGGGACATAATAAAGATGTCTTATGAACTAGGTGTTTATAATTCCTAGATTATATGGAAACTATACCTAAAAGGTCCTGTCATGGATTTTATATATTTTATTCATAATATTATAATAAATTTAAGTTAAAAAAATGTATTAAACTTATCGGTCTTTATAATTCGTATTAAACGAATGGTATAGTTATCCACTGAAAGCTAGGATGATAAAACTTTTGTAAGATTCAAAAGGATATATAAAAGTATAGTTAAAATACAAGTTTTTTATAAATGATCACAAATATCCTATGATAAAACTAATAGGTAGTTAATTGAAATGTTATTGCATATTATATGGGATTCCAATTTTTATTATTGTATATCACACTATGATTCTTGTTTTAGTCATTGGATGGAATCCTATGTAACTGCGATAATGATGAATGTGACAAGAAACATAATGATTTTCCACCTGAAAAAACAAATGTTGTGGGAGTTAGAATAATAAATCTTCTATTTATGATCAAACTATTTTCTCAAGATATCAATCATAAAGTAATTCTATATTAAAAAAATGAGGGAATAACATTCGATTAATTTTTTCATGAGGTATAATCCACATTCATTCAGTGGTTATTCGAAACCATTATTGGCTGAAAATGGATATGTTCATCTAAAAGGATATTTTATATAATCCAATGTCTATAACATGATATATTAATCTTGAAATTATATTTTTTGGAAGGATAATTGTATCAATGGTTGAAACATTTTATGAATATGAGGAAAATAAATGAAATTGAATACATTGAATGGGATGAGTTGAAGAACATAATTTTCGATAAGTACATTCCTTGTATTCATCGAACAATGATTCAGAACGAATTCCATGAAATTAAATAAATTTTTTGTTGATTATTTTTTTACCTACAAAGAATATTTTACAAGACATGGAAGGTACACTTATAGAATCCAACTTTAGAGTAAAATTGATCGATAATTTAGTGTATTAGAGCCAAGTATCTAAAGTGAATTATCCATATGGGACATAAATAGTTAAAAAATAAAACATTTGATGTTCTTTCAAGGTTGAGAAAGATATTGGAGTATCATTCCTATGGGTATGATAAGAAAAAAAATGGATTTCAAGTAAAATATAACTAACACAGTGAAAATAACATGAGATTTCTTTTATTCTCAATGCATTGAAAGAACACAGATGAAAATTTCATAAAGGGACTAATAAATTTTTTATTGGTATAAATGATGTTCATTACATAGTTGAATGCATATGTGATTTGAAAAATATTACAAATGATGGGAATATAGAAACGACTACAAGAAATGAACCTCTTACACATCAATGTTACAAGTGAAATGAAATGGGGAATTATTCCAATCAATTCCCTAATATATGTGTTATTGATGTTGATTGATGTCAGAAAACACTTAAGTCCAAAGACAAAGTAATATCACATGAAATCACTATTAGCGATGCAGATAACGGTAATGTTGGGGTAAAAGGGTCACATAACATTCACTATAAAGTAGAATTTTTTTTAATTTATTATATATCCACCAACTATTTTATAATTGAATAATTTCATATGGGTAATTATGTATTACTTCAATAATTAGATGTATTTCGAGCTGTGGGAATTATTTATTGAACAAAGATCACTTCAAATGATTATAATTCTTCTCTGGTTGATGTGTGTTGAAATGTGCTTGTTGAAAACTGTGTTGATCATTCCTATAGTGGAATTTGATGTTATTTTTTGCATGTATTGGTTTTCCTTATATGGAGATCATATAAATTTCAAATAAAGGGAATTCATATTTCATATTCTATATCAATATATGATTGTCAATAGATTCGAGGAGGATTTTGACCTTCAAGAGAAAATATCATCCATATTATAGGGATTGATTCAAATAAATTAATTTAATATATATCAAATGTTTGGGGAGAAACTCCCAACTAATAAATCTCCCACTATAAGTGATTTTGACTCTGTCTTTATAGATTAATTTCTTGATCTTCCATTGAATCATGAGGTTGAGTTTTCAAAAGAACTCATACCAAGTTCAATTCCTATTTCAAAGATTCCATATAGAATTTCTCAAATTGAAATGCATGAATTGAAGAATAAATTCCAAGATAATCATGAAAATGTATTCATAATACCTTCTGCATCACATTTGGTTTATCCTATTCTGTTTGATACAAAGGAATATTGATAAATGATAGTCTACACTGATTATGAAAAAATTAACAAGACCACTATTAGGAAAATATATACTCTTATA
Organism: Viscum album; assembly: GCA_963277665.1. NCBI lineage: Eukaryota > Viridiplantae > Streptophyta > Magnoliopsida > Santalales > Viscaceae > Viscum > Viscum album. The sequence goes on along the minus strand of OY728163.1, from coordinate 1,684,786,843 downwards.
CACATTGATGACTTAATCAACCAACTATGTCATGATAAATTGTCTTTGAAGACATGAATTCATTTAGGATATCTTCAATTTAGGGTTAAGAGGGATGATATATAAATTGTGTAATTCCGCAAAAGGTATAGGCACTATAAATTTATAGTGATTCCATTTGGATATAATAATTCTCCCACTATAATCATGGATTTAATCAATAATGTTTTTAGTGATTTTACTGATCAGTTTGTGGTAGACATTATAAATTATATTCTTATCTATTAAGAGGGAAAGTAAGAACATGATGATACATTGACAAATGTACTAAAGACACTATGTGAGGAAAATCATTATGAAATATTTACCAATTGTGATTTTTGGATTCAGAATTTTCCTTTTTTTGTCACATAATCTCATAATAGGGGATATCTATGGTTCTATAAAATAATGTTATTAAAATTTAGTTGATACCAACAACAATAACTGAGTTGTGATGTTTTCTTATATTGGATGGATATTTTCTATATTTGGAGAAATATTTTTTTCAACTATCTTATTGACATACTATGTTGACCGGGAATGGAGTTATGTTCATGTTAATGGATGAATGTCGAGATAATTTAAATTTTCTCAAATGAATGATAGGGACAATACAAGTTACCACATATCCTTGTATTAGAGAATGTATTGTGATTTAGAGTGATTCCAAAAATGGGTTTTGATGTGTTCTCATACAAAAATATATGGCGATATCTAATACATCATGATAATTGAAAATCCATAAGAAAAATTAACTATCACATTATTTGGAGTTAGTTGATGTAATAATTGCATTACATTTATAAGTGAATTATATTTACTGTGAAAGTTGTTATATTTATACATATCCTAAATTTTTATATATTTTATTTTAACAAAAAGGAGTTGAGACTATACCAAATAAGAAGGTTTGAGTTGATTAAAGAGTATGACTATTGAATACATTACCACCATGGGATAGAAAACATGGTGGAAGATTCTTTGAGTGAAAATGAATATTCTAGTATATTTGTGATGAGGATTAAAAAAGGTCGAATGTTTATTTATTTGTACGGGATGATTCATGAATTTTTAATGGATAGAAATAAATATTATCTTTCTAAAATGAATTTATAACTATATATACAAGTAATTATTAAATAGTAGCAGAAGGAAGATATATATATATATAAAGGTGGGGAATTTTTTTGAGTTCAACCTCTATTATAATGGAAAAATAAGGTTTAAGAATTGAGTTTTTATTCCTTTTATAACATTTTTATTGAAGGATTTTTTATATGATTCTCATATTTCATCATTCTCTATTCATAATAGAAGCACAATGATTTACAAAGACATTAAATATTATTTTTTTTGTGATGGAATGAAAAAAGAGGATGCTAAATATGTTGCTTATTGATTGGTTTTTCAGCATTTTAAGGATGAGAGACTGTTGTCTAAGGGTATTTTACAACCATTACCCATAACATAATAGAAATTGGAAAATGTCAATATGGAAATTTCCATCGATGTTCCCAATACAAATGAAGTCCATAATGATATATATATTATATACGATCACTATATGATGTCAGAACACTTCATTTTTATTAGAGATTATTTATCTGAGGAACATTATTCTTTGATATATTTAAAAGAAGTGGTAAGATTTAATGGATTACAACATTCTCCTATCATAGATTAGGATACAAGGTTTACCTTGATGTTATAGAAATTTCCTTAGTAGGCATTGGATATAGAGTTTTGTTTCATCACATCGTTTCATCATCAAATAGAAGGCTAGTATTCGATGACAATTAAAACTATAAATGAATTGTTTAGAGAGTCTATATGTATTTCAGTGATATTTGGGATCAAATCATTCCATTAATTGAGATTTATGAAATCAATTGATTTCATTTTGGTATTTAGATGGCTCATTATAAATCTCTCTATGGAAATAAGTGAAGAATTACATATTTTTGGCATGAACTTTTGGAAGGAAAAAATATTAGTACATAATATTGTTGATGAAATGGGAGAAGAGGTAATATCTATTCAACAACAACTAAGAGCAGTTCAAAGGTAGGAAAAACATTTTGCTGAAAATCGATTAAATGAGATAGAGTTTGAAGTATGTGAAATGGTGTTTCTACGAATATATACCAGAATGTGAGTATTGAGATTTGGAAAGAAGGTAATGTTGAGCACCAGTTATATCAGTCATTTTAATATTTTGGATGTTGTTCGGAAGGTAGCTTACTGATTTGAACTTCCATGGAATCCCTCTCTTGGTCATGATGGGTTCTATGTATCTCTCATAATAAAGTATATACCTAATCCTTCTCATGTAATAAACTGAGAAATCATAACGTTAGAGCAAGATTATTCTTATCCAGAATAACTGATAGAGACTCTTGATCGTAATGAAAAAGTTCTCCTAGACTAGAAAACTAGCTATGTTAATGTTTTGTGGAGAAAACAAAAATTTGGGGAATCTATAAGGAAACATGAGGATATTATGAGGGAGATGTATCATTATCTCTTTGTATCCACTGACGAATTTCAATTGTGAAATTTAGTTTATGGGGGGTAGAATGTAACACCCAATTATTTTTATGAAATATTTTCATTAAATAAATTGATTTCATTAATTGGTTGCATTATAAAAAATCATGTTTTTAAATAAACCACGAGATTCCATTAGTATATAATGACCATTATAGTCTATTTGTAATTTTAGAGGGAATAAATCTAAATAACTTATGAATATTTATTATGAATTCGTTAGAAATGAATTATTTTAATAAAATATAAATCAAATATATATTTTTATTTTTATATTAATAAATTAAGTGAATGATAATTCACAAATGGTATTAATGAAATATATGTGTTATATATTTAATAAAATATTTTTTATATTCATCCAATATAAATTATATTCATTGTGTAACAATAAACCATGATTGACGTATAAAAAAAATATTTTTCAATAGGATAATTATACACATTTTACTAGAAAAACTATTTTAGATTAATATTTTGATGCATTAATTACATTAATATAAAAAATTAAACATTTTAATTTGATTTGGGATACAAAAAATAAATTTAGATTAAGTTTTTATAATTTTTTGATAACATTCAAGTTTTGATTAATAGTATAAATAAACTAAATTATAATTTAGAACAACCATTTTGATCGAAATAATTTATCTGGGTAAATTATAATATTGAATGGTTTTAATAAATAAATAGAATATATATTATTCATTCAATATATAGTATATTATTAGCATTAATTTTTCATTGAATTAAGATATAAAAACATTTCAATTGTTTATAAGGTCTTACTATTTCGTTCCCTCTTTCCAACAAGAAGAGTAATTTTAAATTAGTTACTACATCTATTGAGATATAAATTTTGGGAAATGGATTCCATATATAGAATATATAGGTCCAAATTATTTAAATATATTTAATTTATTTTTGGTCATTATGAATATTGGCTTTTACAATTTTTATTAATACAATAAAGGGTGTTTTAGGATGGTATGGGAAACAATACTTATATAAAATTACAGTGACACTTGTATTGATACCATTGTATGATTTATTTTTAATCTAAATCATTCTCAGCTCAAAATGTTGTCCACTGGAGGGAACATGGTTGAGATTATGAAATTTAATTTAATTTATTTAAAACAAGTTAATCATGTCTCACTCAGATTTTATTAACTATGTCAATTTTAAATTAATGTTTTATAGAAGAAACTTTTTTCTATAAATATTCGTTTGATTAATAAAATGTCTTAGGTTATCATAATAATTACATTAAATACATACAATTTGATTATGTGAAAAGAAATTAATTTACAAGAAATCAATAAAAAAGTTATTAATATGCTAATAACCATAAAAAAGACCCAAACACTTGACAAAATAATATTGGTTGTGTATATCTCAGGCATATATTTACAACGGTCGTGTTAGTGAACACTTGGATCCTTATAAAAGATATTGGGAAACTGATATTATTTTAATTAATGTGATGTTAGAGTTGTATAACATTTTAAATGATGAATTTCCTAGATGCTAAATCCAGCTACATGTATTATAATAAAATCCAGATGATTTTACATCATCTAGTTATTATAATTTAATATTATATTTCACAAATAATTATATTAAATTAATAAACAAAATTTCAATAGTAATTATATTATTATCAATAATAACAATTAAATGATACTAAAAATATTAAAATAAATATAATTTGGGGTAATTAATATGTCTTATAAATTTTATTGATAACCATGACCTCTTAGGAATATATTAATATAGTTGGTTTTAAGTTAAATTATTTTGTTAATATTTTTAATAGTAAATAAATTTAAAAGTTTCAAAACTGACACTATAGTTTGTTTAGAAAAATAATAATTCATTAAATTATTAAAAATGATAAAACATTTCTAAAAAAATAAAATAATTATAATATGATTTAAATATACAAATGAATTTAATTATTGCCTAATTTATATCAAATAAGTAAATATTTCAATCTTTTATTATTTAAATACTTGTTAAACTTGTATAAAATTCAATAGATTAACCATAATGTAATTAAAATTATAATGTCTAAATTGATATAAAACATACTGAAAATGTTTTCGTTGATGATATTCCAAACCTAACTCATCTCATCTATTAAATTTAAATTTTTTAGGATTTTGGGTATGATACTATTTTATTATAAAATATTATTTATGGTGTTTCCAAAAGATCCCCTCACCTCAATTTTAAAATTGAAACTCATTATTCACTTATTAACTTCACATTAAGACTTTATAAATGTCCATAGACTACCCATATACATTATCAATTCCCATATTTATGTTTGTAATGTTTTGATCTTATACAAAGACCGTCTGTAGTGCTCTAAGAGGAGATTTAGTTCTGATTCATTAAAAAATCATTATTCTTCTAATTTATCATAATGTGTTGTTTAATTATAAATAAATAACACTAGAATTATATATATATTGAGATTTTATTATAATTATTAAAAACAAATTTACACATTCTAGCCATCCTACAAAAAATGAAATAACCAAGCATGTGTGCGCACAACTTGTTATCACAACACTGTGGTGTAATATGTTTTCCACCACCACATTTTTTTCATCGGTATAGCGATGGAAATTATAACTATATTGGATTATTATAACATGAACTTGATTCTGAAATACAATAAACCACTCAATTCAATTACTCTCAAGGATTATGGGATTTATACTATGACCCATACGTACGTACAACCAACCATCTCAGTGATTCTATGTGATTCATTCTACATGATCATCATTAGTGAATAATTATATCAATGATTTGAATTTATAATTATTATATATATTATACCAATAAAATTATGTAAATAATATATATATAAACTAAAATATGAACATGTGTTAAAAATAAATAAGTTCATTCCTGATGGATGGAAAATAATTTTATTAATAAAAGATGATAATATAATCATATGTTATATCATAAAATTTACAATGATTATTTAATTAGTCAATGTAATTATTTAAATCATTATACCCAATAATTGGGTACATAAAAAAGAAATCAGAACTAAGGTAAGTGATAATTTCACAATCTCAATATTATACAAGATTAATTATTTGTAAGTATATATTTGGGTATAAGTATCATTTACATCTATATTTTTTAAATATGTATTCCAAATTTTATATAGAATATTTTATAACTGTTTATTGTTAATTTTAACCTTTATTATATTTTTTAAAAATGATTTGAATATATTGGGTTTTTATTTTTGGTGATAGGTTCCTTTCGGCATTCTGACAAAAGTACGAGAAGAATTTTCTCCTTTAACATATACTATATGAATGGCGTGTTGTAATTTTTCATAATTAATTATTTCAATGAAACATTAATTATAGGATTTCATGTTTATATTCAATTCAATTAATATCATTAATGATTCTACATCATTTTTAGAAATGAAATTTTTTTTGATAATGAAATGATATTGAATTAAAGAATTATTTTGAAGTGTTTTATCAAAATTATTTTCCCTAGAAAATGAAAATATTTAATAGGTTTATGTTTCTTGTATATTATCCCTATTAATATAAAAGTTTGATATTTTTTAAGGAAATATTATTTAATAAATCTAATTTTTTTAATATGGACAATGTTTTGATGATATTTTTTAATAAACCAATTTAATTACTAGGGTAATGTTACGATGAATGTAATGCCCTGACCCTAGTTACACGAAGTTGGCGCATAATTACATAACATTGACATGATCACAAAAGATCAAGGCTCGAAAGACAAATTAGCTTAGTAACCTTATAATCACTAGATACATTCATAATGTTCAAATTACATAATAAAATGAAAAACTACAACAACATCTTGTCTCCATAGACCACACTCAAATCCCCTCATTCTATCCATTCAGGTAATTCATAAAATTCTTCTTCACATCCTCAAAAAAATAATACATAGAATGGGATGAGCATAGATTCCCAATATGAATAACAATATAGAATAATATTTCATAAATAAGCATAAACATTTAAAGAAATGTATAACTAAAACAAAATCCTTGTAAACATGAACATCATCATGATATGGAATAAATAAATGAAATAATTTTATTTACTTATTCACGTGGATATTCTACTAATCGAATAATCACATGCACTATCAATAACAATTGTCATAATGATGTAATGTGTAATGCCAGACTATCATAACAACATAGTCAAGGTATTGTGACAAGACTATAAATAATTTTTTTCAAGACCTTGTGTAGAGACACTAGTTTGTCTAATTAGACCTACCGATGCGTTGAAGAGATATAGGGGGCTGCACCCATGACTTATAATTTCCAATGCATTCCACATATGAACAGGTTTAAACATAACGTAAACATTCATATTAAAACTTGCATACTAAATGTCTATACTTTCTCCATAACCCATTAATTGTAAAACAAATAACACATCCACAGCCAAACATATAACAAAACCTTCAATATGGAATATTGGTATCATAATAAATCAACTTCAAATATGCCTAAAATGCATCAAAGGATGTTGACATAGATGAAAACAAAACTATTTGAGAGAAATATATCTTTTTTTTTAAATCGTTTAAAAGTCACATAATTATAAAAGTAAACATTTAATTTGAAAATATTATTATGATCTTGTAAGGGAAGCTTCAAATATTTTATAACGGCGGAAAATAGTCACACCCGCTGTATACGTTTAAAAAAGACATTCATACCATAATTTTGTCGAAAAGGATAAAAAGGACCTTGTTTGGAAAATGTGGAAAGATTCCTCTATAAACTTCTTATAAAAAGTAAAACATGGGTATAAATTAAAATAAAACATAGTCTATAAAACATTAATAATGATTTGAAATACATTATTAAGAAACATAGATGTGGATGATAAAGAGGTCCCAGTAGATGATTTTGTATAAACAACCTCGAATAATGAAGTGATTGTAAAATAAACCATTACCATGTACTTTTACGTGGATGTGGGTAGATTAACCTCCTATATAATGGTGAAATAATTGTTATTAAATTATGCAATAATCATATACATTAAAATGTTATCATATATAATATTTTAACATTGTTTTGTTAATAATATCTTAATTTTATCATTGTTTTGGGTGTTAGTGGATTCGTTTTCAATTATTCATTGTTATCTGCGTCATATTTATTATGGATTAGATGTATCTTATTCATATAAAGAATTATATCATGTCATTAAACATTATTTTTAATCATAAAATGATTATTATAATTCAATGGATACGATGGGGAATGAATCTCATCGTGTTCGTGGGGACGGTAGTCCATACGTACGCATGAGTAACAATATCATTATTTTGATATTAAAATAATATATAATTAGATTTTATATAATATATAGAGAGTCATTATAATATTATATTTATAATTTAATTAAATTACACATCATTATCATACCCATTGAAATAATAATTTTTTGAATAACAATTACACCAAGACGTGGAGACGTTAGGCCGTACATACACACGTATTGTGACATGTCATTCAAATGATGGATAGAATAATGAAATTGGATGTACCATATTTATAATGAAATCATAGTATATTGAAGATACTGGAGTTATTATTTTATAATAAAAATTTAAAATAATGAAGAAGTGGGAGAAGAAAGGAACTTGAATGACGGTGGTGAAAGCATTACCTCTTCTTCTCTTTATTCCTTTTGATTTGATCAAAAGAGCTCCATAGGCTGGCATTCAGATAAAACTAAGGCTTCTAGGCTTAAGTTAGGGATGTTTATAGAATATTTTTTTAGTTTTTGGCAGTGAAAAAATTCTTTTAAGGTGTGAATTAGAGGGAAGGTGGAGTTCTCTTTTATAAGAGGGTTGAGGGGCACCTTTGGAAAAGGTTGAAATATTATTTTATAAAAACTTTATATTCGGTTTCTAATGGCTCCAAAGTGGATTATATAAATTTTTATTAGTGGATAGGTCGAAAAAAACTCATCCAATAGGTTTTATTAACAGTTTTGGTCACTATATTCAATTTATTTTTATGATTTAACTCTTAGTTAAATAGTTTGTCATTTTCCATGCCTCTTTGTATTTTTATATTATATAGTTAATAAAATTACTATATTCTTTAAAGATACCCCATGTGGTCCATTAATGATAAAACAATAATTATATATGTTCTTTGGATGATCTATAAATATTAAGAATAAAATATCAATTAATAATATAATATTTGTTTTAAAAACTCCTTTTTGTCAATTTTGGCACTATTTAATAACTGATTTTTGTTAATGTTTTAAAAAATTTGTTAATTCAAACAAAATTTATTTAGGTAATCCTAACATTTCATATTAACCAATATAATTTTTTTATGTAATCAAAACATTCAAATTATATTTATTTTAACATTTATAATACCAATTATTTGATTCATTCATTAATGAGGGAAACATTTCATCATTATTGTGTCATAAATAAATTAAATTATTCAATGTTTAAAAATTATTATTAAAATCCCATTATGTAGGATGTCTATTTAGATTTATAATAAATATCTATAGTCTAAAATATAACATATATAAACCTATGTAAAAATTTTTGTTCTAAAAAATATATGCTTATGTCATTTTTGTATTTACTTTATCTTAATTAATATAAAGTGTCATTCTCACATATAAGTGGCTCAATGGGGTCCCAAAATCGACCCAATGATGTACATGGTCAGAAATGTAGTAACCAATAGGGTTAGAACACGTTTTAGGGTAATTTAATATTATTATAATATAATTTGTTTACCCTTATTTAAAATATTATCTCTTAAACAATGGTAAATAAAATATTTATCGAAGTAATTATTCAAAATGTCTAAAAAACGTTAAATATTTACACAATAGGTACATCCTAATTCCAAATATAGAATCCATTTTTCCAAATTCAAAATATAGAAGTTTCGAAAATTAATTTAAAATTAATTCTCGCTGTCAAAACAAAAAACGTGTTTTTAAAAAATAATAAATATCCAAATATTGACAATTGTTTATGTCTAATATAAATGTTGAATTACTTATAATGTCATAAATTCTATTAAATGATAAAAATATAATCTAATTACACTTCCAAACCATTTAAATTCATAATTTAACACTATTAATTATTTCTACTAAAAAAGGTGTATTTAATTAATATTTATTAATTCTCACTATTTATCTTAATATGAAAGTTATCAAAAAAGTACCAAAAATTCACCCTAAGCTAATTTTGATATTCCAAATCCAAAATTGAAGTCCATTTTGAATGATAAAATTCATAAAATTTAAAAAAGTGGGTATTACTATTCATAACAGCTAGTTTGTTTGGTTGTGAAGTGTGTTAGAACTCAAAGATGCGTACAACACACACTATTGCATTATTCAATGTATTATTCAAAGAGAATTGTACCGTCAAAGCTTGGGGTGTTACATTCTCCCATTATTCAAATAATTTCGTCCTCATAATTTCCAGAATATTACTGCGTAAAATGTATCGGGTGGTTCTTCGTCATAAGTTCCTCGGGTTTCCACGTTGGCTCTTCCATCTTATGGTTTCTCCGTAGTACTTTTATCAGACAATTAATCATATTTCTCAGCACTTGTTCTCTGGTATAATGAATACTAATGGAATCTTCAAAATAATAAATATCGGGTTGTAGTTCTACTTTCTTATAGGTGATTATATTTGTTGGGTTAGGAATGTATTTTATCAACAGTGATACGTGGAACACATCGTGAACTTTGGAGAGACGTGGCGGATATTCCAAATGGTAAGCTACAACCCCAATTCATTCTAGAATTTTGAAAGGTCCTATGTAACTGGGACTGAATTTACCCTTCATACTGAAACTTATAACACCCTTACTTGGATATACCTTCAAAAAAATATGATCTCCTACCTGAAATTCAAAATCCTTCCTTTAGTTATCTTCATAGATCATCTGCCCACTTTGAGTTTCTTTGATGTCAGTTTGGATTACCTTCACTTTTTCTATTGTTTCATTAACATGTTCTGGGCCTACATGTTTTCTTCCACCAACATCATCCCAACAGGTTAGTGTTCGAAATCACTTTCAGTATAATGCTTCATAAGGTTCCATCTGAATACTTGAATGGAAACTATTGTATAGGAAAATTCAACCATAGGTAAATATTGATCCCACATACCCTGAAAGTCCAGTGAGAAAGATCTCAACATGTCTTCTATGGTTTGAATAGTCCCTTCGGACTGTCCATCAGTTTGGGGGTTGTAGTAAGTGCTGAAATGAAATTCAGTATCCATGGATTTCTGAAGTCTTTTCCTGAATCTTGAAGTAAAACGGGGATCACGATTAGAATCAATCGATAGGGGTACTCAGTGAAGTCTCACAACATCATTAATATAGAGTCATTATAGAGGTTCAAGTGGTAGATATTCTCTTATAGAATGAAAATTTGTTGACTTGGTAAGAAGATCAACAATGACCCATATTTAATTATTTCTTCTTGGAGTCTTTGGCAGCCCATTGACAAGGTCCATCGTAATATTATCCCATTTCCACTCAGGTATGGGAAGAGGTTTCTTAACTCCACTAGGGTGTTGCCTTCCAGATTTCACTTGTTGAAAAACCAAACATCATGACACAAAATCAGGAATCTCCATCTTTATGTTGTCCCACCAAAAATGTTTCTTCAAATAACTATATATCATAGTTCTACCATGGTGTATAGTAAAATTGGAACTATGAGCATCGTCCAACAATTCCCTTTTTAGATCAGGTATATTGGGAACACAAAGTCTCTTCCAAAATTTCTAAATTCCATCTTCATACACAGAGTCACTCAATCTCCCATCATTCATATTATTAACCTCCTTTTGAAAATCTTCATCACCGATATGAGAATTCATTATCCTTTCTAGAAAAGATGGTTTGGAAACTATTTGAAAATAATTTATGATTCACCTTCCATGGTGATTCCCATATCCATCTTTACTAGATCCATATATATAGGATCCTTTTCAAATCCCATATGGTTCAAAACTTCATGATCCTTTCTACTCAAAACCTCTACCAACATATTTTCCTTCCCCAGGTACTAGTGTATCGTTCAATAATAATCGTTGAGTTGTTCAAGACATCTCTTTTTCCTCATGTTGAGTTATTTCTGTGAGAAAATATACTTCAATATCTTGTGATAAGTATAAATATCACATTTTCACCATAGAGATAATGTCTCCATATCTTCCAAGAAAATATTACAACAGTTAATTCAAGATCATGAGTCGGGTAGTTTTGGTCATGAGTTTTTCACTGTCGTGATGCATAGGAAATTAACCTATCATTCTACATAAGGACCCAACCAAGTCCTTTCATTGAAGAATATCTATAAAATACAAACCCATCATTCCTGGATGGTAGAGTCCTTATAAAATCATTGAATAATATTCTCTTTAGTTCTTCAAAAAAAATTTCAAAATCCTTTTTCCAAACAAATTTGACCCCTTTTTGTGTGAGCTTTGTTAATGGGTTAGACAATCGGGAAAAATACTGGACGAATCACCGATAATAACCTACTAAACCAATAAAACTGCATACCTGAGTTATACTCAATGGTGATGGCCATTCTTGGATTTACTTGGTATTAGAAGGATCAACGTAAATTCTATCCTTAGAGAAAATATGGACAAGAAAAGAAATCTCCTAAAGATATAATTCACACTTGCTAAACATCCCATATAATTCATGTCTTCTCAGATTCTTCAAGATAATGCACAAGTGATTTTCATGATCTTTGTAGCTTTTAGAGTATACCAAGATATTATCAATAAATACCACTAAAAAATCATCGAGATATTCCTTGAAAACTCTTTTCATTAGATCCATGAATACAGAGGGTGAATTAGTCAATCCAATATGCATTACTGTAAATTTGTAATACTTGTACCTGGTTCGAAATGCTATCTTTGGAATGTCTTTCATCTTCGCACACAACTGATGGTATCCATATCGAAGTTCAATCATTGAAATGTATTGATCTCCATTAAGTTGGTCAAATAAGACATCAATGCGAGGTAAGGGATACTTTTTCTTTATTGTTATTGCATTGATTTCCCTATTTTCGACACTTAACCTCATAGATACATGTTTCTTCATAACAAAATGGACTGGGTCTCCCCATGGAGAAAAACTAAGGAGAATATATACCTTATTACTCAATTCCTATAGTTGTTTCTTTAGTTCAACTAATTCCACAGTGTCCATTATATAATGGGTCTTTGATATAGGCCATGAACTAGGAATTAAATAAATGGAAAACTAAAGTTCACATTCTAGGGGATGTCCAGGTAAATATTTATAGAAACACATCTACATTTTCTTTCACAATAGGTATAACTTCTATTTGAACAGTGCTTTCCTCACCCATAGTTATTACATTCTCTTCCTCCCAGATAATTGAATTTAGTTGATCTATTGGGGGTGGATCCATATAAGAATTAGGTGGTGACGATTCTTCTCTAAAGATAAGGTGTTCTTTATCATCATCATCAAAAACCATAACATCCTTCTTCTTAAAATAAATTATCGCATCATTGTTTGAAATCCTATCCATATTGAGTATTTTATCAAATTAAATCATGTGTATGTCGATGATATCAGCAGATAAAGAACATTTATTTGCTCTAATAGGGATTGATTCACAAAACATTTAAGAAATGAAACTTCCCTTAGGTGTTTTGACTGAAAACTCCCATGTTAAATAATATTGGAAATATCTAATTTTCTTTGCATACTAGGAAGGTATTAAACAATGCGATGATACAGAATAAAATAAATCATTTTCTAAACTTGAGGAAACAATTAAACAAACAACCACAACGTCTTTCCGAGATTCTACCTCATTAGCAGTGATAACATAAGCTTGTAATTGATCCTAGGGACTTTTTTGAGGTATGTTCTCCTAATGATTAGGAAATTCATTTGAATAATGTCCCATCTCCTTGTAATTACAGCATTGAACATCAGTAGCTTCTTTCTTCCCCTTGAAATCACGAGCTTGGTGGCCTTTTCCCCACACTTGTAAAACACTTCAATTCCCTTCAAGCACGTACCATGGTGTTTCTTACCACATTTATTGTCGGATAGATAATAAACATTTCCCTTAATCCCCTTATTTCCATTCCTTGAGGGATCTGATGATCTATTCTTCTCTTTCATTTCATTAAGGTCATAATTCATATATAATTTCTTTTTTTTTCTTCATATCACAGGAGACAATATCTTCGTACGACGATAATAATTGTGACACTAATGCTTGAAGGAGAAATGGTTTTAACACATTAATGAAATAATCAATATTACCCCTTGGGTTACGTATATAATTTGATGTATGCCTCACTAACCTTGTATTGTTACCCTCATACATTGCGACATTCTTATCCTCCTTTTGTCTCATACTCAAAAGTTTCCTTTACATATCTGTCCGATGGTCAGGAGGAAATTATTTTTATAGGAAATGAATTTTTAACTCCATTTATTCCATATTTAATACTTCATTATCCTACTTTGTGTTTTGAATCAATGTCCACCATTGGTTAGCATCTATAGTGAGGCGATAAACTACCATTATAACTTTTTCCCATTCACAACTCCCCACGACATGGCATATTTTCTATAAGGAATTTATCCATTTCTCCTCTACTAATGGATTTTAACTCCAATTGAATGTTGGTGGTTGTTGCCTCATGAAGGGATCAAAAATTGATCCTCCACGTTTTGGATCTGGGTGCTCCATATGGGTAAGGATATTATTTTTAACCTATGTGAGTTGTCCTAGTATTGTGATAAGCTGATCATCACCCATTGTATCACCAGCTCCACAATAATTATCCTAAGTAGGAGAGGAATCTGTACATGGAGTGCGTGAATTGATACAATTTTCATTTCTTCCACTAGGTGTGTAATGACCCGGACCTCACCGGCCAATTCCTTTTTCAAAAATAGGGCCTTGAAGTGTTCTAGAGGGTAAAATGGACTTTTCCCACACTTTCCAGATTTCATTAAGTACACGCCTTGTAGTGTGGGTACACGATGTGTACCACCTTGAAAAGTATACCACGTGTTCGAGTCCATGTCCTTGCCGTGTGATGGAAATGAGTACATGCAGTGTACCCCAAACTACAAACCATGTACCCCCTCACCAGGTATACCCCGTGTGGAAGGCCTTGTCTTTGTCGTGTGAAGTAAATGGGTCATGCCGTGTACCCTAAACTACACTTCGTATAGTCCCTCCCCACATACGTGTTACCATTCAACAGTCGTGTGCCATTTTGAATCCATGTCTTTTCCATGTGAAATAAATGGGTACACGTCGTCTGTCCAAACTACACGCCATGTTGTCCTTCCCCGCATATGCGTTACACTCAAACTGTGTGTTGACCAGTCAACGGTCACAGAGCCATGTTGGAAGCAGCGTGGAGACCGTGTGAAATAACCGAGTACACGCCGTGTACCATAAAGTAAATTCCATGTACTTTTTATTTTCTCACCTAGAAAAGGAGGGGTCCGCTCTTCCTTTTCAACACACACCTCTCCTCCCCTCTCCTCAGAGAAGAGCTCTCCCAAGAAACTCGAAGGCTACTTTTCTTCCATAACTTCTTCATCTGAGATCCTATTTACAATCCGTCAGTGGCCACAGGATCGTAAAGACAAGGAGGAACATCTGAGATTCGATCCGTTGTCTTTCCTTTGGCCTTTCCTTTCCAACATCAACCCGAGGAGGTTTTTCTAGGTTTCGACAGAAGTTACGGACTCCGACGAACATCCTCTAAAGATGATCTAGGGAAGCATTGTGATAAGAAGCTGTTGAGGTAGGGATTATACCTTCATCTCTCTAATTTTTTCATCATATGGGGTGGGTATCCTTTATGTTTTCATGACATATGGTCGAACAATTAAATAAAGATAATAACTGGTTAAAGAAAAGGGATGAGGAATTTGTTATATTTATCTTTATCTTGTGATTTTATGCAGTGAATTGAATAGGCTTATAACTACTGAAATTCACGGTCATTGGGGGCCTTTGATTGTGCAATTAAATGTTTCCCTATCATCTAGAACATTTTTTTTAATGGAACCTTGTGGAATGTGGAATTTGGTTAATCACGTAAAGTTGGCTAATTAAAATCTGGAACTCATGTGTGATCACACTGGTTGGAAAAAATGGAATAATGAACATGTGGGTGTTGGATTGGATATGTGGCATGTGTTGGGGGTGTTTTGTGGGTTTTTGTGGATCGGGTGAGCAGCGAGGTTGTGGTTGACTTGGTTGTGGGTTGGTGTGAATGTTATGTTGGTGACGGGCAGCAGGGCTATGATAAGTGGTATAAAAGGGATAATGATGTACATGTTTTTTTGTGATTGTGGTTATGGTTGTTGGCAGCGGGGCTGCCGGGATGGGCTTGAATGTGAATGGACTATGGTTTGTGAATAATATATAAAAGTGGGAGAGCTAACGAATGGTTTGTCATTGAAATGGAACGAGGTTTAATAATCAATGGGTTGGTTGGTTGTTAAGAAGGGACTTGGTTGTGTTTCTTGTGTTTTCCTAACATGATTTGTGGATGGTAGGGATTTGTTTTATGAACAAAAAATGTGGTTGGTTTATGATAGTTTCCCAGATGTTAAGGAACAAATAAATTAATTCTGCTAAAACCTGAAAACCTAAATTGGGTTGGGGTTGTTTGTTGTATCCATGCTTCTTAGTAAAAGTGCCGAGGAACATGCTCAGTTTCTCTGATTAGAAGCCATAGGATGGTATGTGTGTTTCGTATACATATATATATCTATATCTTTTGTGTTTTATCGCACCCCACCCTTGTTGACCACTTAGTGCTGAACAATACCATTTCATAGGAGAGGGTGTTTTTTTCTTAGTTACTAGTTCATTCCTGCTCCCTCTTCCCTAGCCTGTGATGGCTTGTGGCGACCATACACCTAAGAACCTTCAGGTAGGTTCTGATTGGGGTGGTTCTAGCCCATGAATCATTGGTTAGATTTTACTATTTCCCAAGATTCATCAGGATGAGGCCCAGGTGTGTGCGGGTGGGATACGTGGTTGTGAGGCCTAGGTGTGTGCGGGCAGGATAAGTGGTTGTGAGGCCCAGGTGTGTGCGGGCGAGATACATGGTTGTGAGGCCTAGGTATGTGCGGGAGGGATACGTGGTTGTGAGGCCCCGGTGTGTGTGGGCGGGATGTGTGGTTTGTGAGGCCCAGTTGTGTGCAGGCGGGGAGAGTGTGGCAGCTTCAGGACGTTCGTTGTTAAGAAGAGAAGCTATATAATGGGAAATGGTGTGGGGTACCCAATACCTTTTTTCTTATATACTACTACCTGTTGTGATTCTGTTTTGGTGAGTGTGGTTGGTGAGGTTGGGTGGATAGAATTCCTTGTTAGGTTTCTCTGTTCTTCTCACGGGATATTAGATGTCTCCCCACTTGTTCATGAGAGCTTTAGGTTTCCCTACTGAGTATACTTGTATTCTCACCCTACGTTTACTTTCAGGTTTCCAGGAGGACTACCAGGGCCATGTGGGACATTACTAGTCAGACAGTTGGAGTTGTTACTGTTGTTGTAAGCATGTTTCTTTTGCTATTGTACTTTGATCTTTATTATACTTGAACATTGTTATAAATTTGTCTAAACATGCATGTGGGCTTGGTTTGGGTTTATTTCTATAAACTTGTTCTTTTCCTTTTTGGTGGTTGACTTGTCATATTTCTCGATCTTAATATAATAAAAGGGTAATGCCTCCCATATTTGTGAAAACTCATACCCTTGTTGCTAGTCGCCAACCCGGGGCCTACTGGAGGCGGGACTCGGGGGGTCATTATCTCCCTTTCACCATTGCCATCTCAGAAGGGGAATCTTTGGTGGGATGTGGTCAAGACAGAATGGTATCAGAGGTGATGGTTGAGAGATCGGATGGAGTCTAGAGTTAGGAACAGTGAGGATTACATGGGATGGTAGGGCAACCGTTTTGGTTAATCTTTGTGCATGTCCTAGGAAAGGGAAGATCAGCTAGGACACAAGATTTTAAGGCCCCCTGTGATCTGATGCGAGGAATCTGAGCCTACAGAACGACCAAGTGAGAATACATTGATTGCAGGGTAGAGACCCTAGCGAAGGTACTTTCATCATCATAATTGTTTTTTACTTGATTTGGGAATTCTAGGATAGAAATTAAACTAATGAGATAAAATAAAACCTTGAGAAGTTTCCTTACTACTTGGGCTTAGGCGATCCTTGTTTACAATATAGCTATGGCACCTGGATGTCGTCCCCGAGTGACTCAGACAACCGAGTTCCAGTAGATCCAGGTGGTCAATTAGTTGAGGATTGACCTAGAGGAGGAAGATAGCCAGTGGAAGATGACCCTCCGTTCTATTCAGCGGAAAAACCTCAAGAAGTATGACGGTAGTACTTCAGATACGGAGATGGATGGGTGGCTTGAGGAGCTAGGGATCTCTTTTATCTTGATCCGGGCTCCGAGGGAGTACTGGGTTCCCCTAGTAGTCATTCAGCTGATAGGTGCAGCACGATAGTGGTGGACGCTCTACCTCGGAGAGAGGATATAGGCAGATGTTCCATGGGCTGACTTTGAGAAGGAATTCCAAGAGGAATTCCTTTCTTCCATGATCAAGGCAGAGAGGCGGTAGGAGTTAATCTCCTTTCAGTAGGGGAGTATGTCAGTACGAGAGTTGGGGATCAAGGTCAAGGATATCCTACTCTTTGCTCCAGATCGCTTTCCGAGTGAGGAGTCTCAGGATAGTACTTTGGAGGAGGAACTTCTCCCTTCTCTTAAGTATGTTGTCACCCCCTTCACCCTTCCGATGTACTTGGAGGTATAGAAGAAGACATAGGTTGTAGAGAGGATGCACTCGCAGGGAGGTGCACCATGTGAGGGGATCCATCCAGGTTCTTCGAAGGGGAAGGAAATCAGTAGCAGGTCTCCTACGATGAGACCTTCCAGGTTCAGGCCAGTGGGGAGCAGGCCCCAATAGTTCCAGTTCATATATTCAGGTCCTCGTCCTTTCTTCAAGAGACCAGGACCGAAGTGTTTTTCTTGTGAAGGTTTCAGGCACATTTAGTGTCGGTGCCTGACCCGAGCTCAGTATGGTGGAGGTGGGAAGGTTCAGCGCCCACCTCAGCAGCACCAGTTGCCGACGAGGCCCTTCCAGAAGTAGCAGGAAAATGATCCTGCAAGGGCAGACGTTGCGGGAGGAGGCTGACCTCAGGGTGCTCCTCAGGGACCTCAAGCAGGGCGTAGTCGGGGAGGTGGATGACATCAGAGAGGAAGAGGAGATGGGTGTGGACAGTTGTACGTAGTAGATTTGATAGCTCCAGTAGGACCAGAGGTGGTGCGAGGTACCATTTGTTTTTTCATCACTATTGTTTCTTCTTTATTTGATTCAGGAGCTTTAAACTCCTTTTTTGCACCTGTTCTAGCCCATGATTTGTGACTAGACGTAGAGAGACATTCTATACCACTAGTGCTGAGTACACGAGTTGGAGTCTAGACCAGCATATCTTGTGTTTTCTAGAGATGTGGGCTGACGTTGGGACCACATCAATATAGTGGGGACCTTCTTCTGTTATAGATGTAGCCCTATGCTGTCATCCTATCCATAAACATGTTGTTTTCTGTTAGTTCTGTTATCGAATTCTTCCGGAGAAGAATCGTGTTCTCTGACGTGGATGGGAAGCACCTATCTTTGGTTAGCGAGAGGAGCTATTAGGTAGGAAGCTGGCATGTGGAGCCTCTCCATTCCTTGTTAGGTGGGTTATTAGTGGTTCCAGCTGATACAGAGATGATGGATGTCCCGGAGGTTGTTGGGGAGTTCCTCGATGTTTTTCCTGAGGTTGTTGTGACTCTACCCCCACAAAGTGATGTTGAGTTTGGGATAGACTTACAACATGGTGAACATTTTATTTCGATGGACCCTTATCGGATGGCACCTTCGGAGTTGCGGGAGTTTCAGATTTATATTGATGATCATATGGACAAGGGTTTTGTTCTACCCAGCGTATCACCATGGAGTTATCCAGTTTTGTTCGTGAAGAAGATAGATGGTGGTCTCAGGATATGCATAGACTACCGAAGGTTGAACCATGTAACGGTCAAGAACCATTACCCCCTTCAATGGATAGATGATCTCTCCGACCAACTGAGGGGAGCCGGTTGGTTTTCTAAGATTGATCTATGGTCAGGATATCATCAGCTGAGGGTAAAGTACATTGACATCTCGAAGACGAATTCCAAGTGCAGGTATGGGTACTTCGAGTTTGTAATGATTCCATTTGGAGTTACGAATGCACCGACTGTGTTCATGGGACTTATGAACATTGACTTCCGAGAGTTTTTGGACCGGTTCGTCATTGTGTTGATCTCTGATATCTTGGTCTACACAAGATCAGAGGAGGAGCACGTTGAGCATCTTAGGGAAGTCTTGGAAGTCCATCGACACCACCAGCTTTACGGGAAATTGTCAAAGTGTAAATTCTTGATGCAAGAAGTAAACTTCCTTTGGCACGTGGTCTCTCAGCATGGAGTGTCAGTGGACCCGTCAAAGGTGGATGAAGTTGTTTCTTGGGCAGCACCCAAGAGTATGGCAGAAGTTTGTAGTTTCATGGGGTTTGCAGGTTACTATCAGAGGTTCATTTCAGAATTCTCTCGAGTTGCTTCCCCATTGTCAGCTTTGACTAGAAAGAACCAGGTATTCCTATGGAGCGAGCAGTTCCAAGAGGCTTTCGACTACCTAAAGGATAAGTTGGTCAGTGCTCCCGTACTCAGGTATCCAGATGAGGGTTTGTTGTATGATGTGTTTTGTGATGCTTCAGGCCTTTTTCAGGGGTGTGTGATGATGCATAATAAGGGTGTGATTTGTTATGGGTCTAGGCAGTTATTCCCTCACAAGCGTAATTATGCCACCCATGACCTAGAGCTTTCAGCAGTAGTGTTCACACTGAAGTTGTGGCGACATTACCACTTTGGGGAGTGCTTTTTGGTTTTCTCAGATCACAAGAGCATGCATTATATATTCTCCCAATGTGACCTAAACTTATGGAAGATGAGATGGGTTGAGTTTCTCCAAGACTATGACTTTGAGATCTCTTACACTAAAGGTAAGGACAACGTTGTGGCTGATTCCCTGAGCAGGAATTCACATAAGGAAGTGGTTTGGGAATTCACTGATGCTTGGAAATCGATGGGAGAGTTGGTCGCCTTCCACTTGGATGCAGGGGTAGAAGGTGTTAGAGGATGTTTTTTTCAGATGATGTGTTGTACTCCTTGTTGTAGCAGGTAGAAGCGTCTCAGTGGGGGGGACTCCGAGGTAGAAGTAATGTGGGATCATGTCGATTAGGGAAATTCTTTAGAGGTATGGTCAGAGGACAGCCGACATCAGATGCTTTTGCATGGAATGTTGTTTGTCTTGAATACGATGCGTAAGGGAGTTCTCCTTGAGTTTCATAACTAAGCCTTGGCGGTACATCCAGGAGTTTGAAAAATGTACTGAGGCATGAGGGAAGAGTTTTGGTGGCCCGGGGCGAAACAGGCAGTGCCATAGTTTGTGCCTAAATGCCTAGTGTGTCAGCAACTGAAGGTTGAACACCGTGTTCCCAGTGGTTTGTTGCATCCTTTAGATTTCCCCGAGTGGACGTGGGATGAAATCTCAATGGACTTCATCATAGGACTAACCAGAGCTCAGGGTGGTTATAACGATATATGGGTAGTGGTGGATCGACTGACGAAATCAGCTCACTTCTTAGCAATTAAGGAGTCGGGCCCGGTGATTACCTTAGCACAGAGGTACGTTGACGAGGTGATGTGTGGGCATGGACTTCCAAAGACTATCATCTCAGACCGGGGTACTCGATTTACCTCATGAGTCTGGAGGGGGTTACAACATTCTTTTGGCACCCATATACACCTTAGCACGACTTTCCACCCCAGACTGACGGGTAGACAGAGCGGACTATCCAGACGTTGGAGGACATACTGCGAGCATGCGTTCTTGATTTTGGAGGTTCATGGGTATGACACTTTCCTTTAGTAGAGTTTTCCTACAGAAACAGATTCCACTCTACTATTGGTATGGCACCATTTCGGGCCTTGTGTGGAAGACCATGTCGTTCACCCATTTGCTGGGTAGAGGTTGTTGAGACAGGTGCTCTTGGTCCAGAGGAAGTACAGAGCACCACAGAGAAAGTCCAAGCTAGTACGTGAGAGGATGAAAGTGGCTCAGGACCGAAATAAGTATTATGTTGATCGTCAGAGGATTCCCTAGGATTTCGATGTGGGAGATCATGTGTTCTTGAAGGATTCCCCTTGGCGGGGGCAGTAGAGGTTCTAGATGGGGAGTAAGCTCTACCCTAGGTTCATCAGACCCTTTGAGGTGCTGAGACGAGTCGGTGAGGTGGAATATCAGCAAGCCCTGCCACCACAGTAGGATAAGGTTCATGACGTCTTCCATGTCTCCCAGCTTTGTCAGTACTTACACGACGAATCTCCCATAATATACTAGGGAGAGTTAGATATGGGATACGACGTGACCTTCGAGGAATGACCAGTCAGAATCGAAGATCGTAAAGAGAAGGCGCCCCGTGGATGAACCATTTCCTTGGTTCGCGTGTTGTGGAGGCATGGTGGCCACATGAGATCACTTGGGAGCAGGAGAACTAGATGCATACCCAGTACCCGGAGTTGTATTGACTTGTTTTTGCTTTTTTCTTCTGAGCATTGTTTTGATTTTATAATTTGTACCTTTGATGTATCGAATGCTTGGCTTGTCGGATGATAGGCCTTTCGTTTCCTTGTTCATTTGTAATATGTAACATGTTCGAATGTGTTGGGAAAGGGAAAACCTGGGCCTTAATCGAGACACATTAATGAGGATGCGATTGAAACCGTGCGAGTGAGTCAGTCCCACCTAAAGTGGATAATAACTCGACATATGAAAATGAATTTTCCCCAACCAACGTGTTCCGACAGTGTGTGGGTTTTGCAGTGTTGGGAGCAGTGTGAGTTGAAAAATCCTAATGTAGGGAAGTGGGAAGACCCTATTTTTAATCGATACGCATTCATGAAGATGCGAATAAACCCGTGAAGGAAATTCAGTTCCAACTAAAGTAGATAATATCTCGACATAGGAGAATTAATTCCTAACACCTATAATTAGGGTTGGTGGTTGGGTTCCTTTTATAACTAGAGCCCTAAGAGGTATCTTGTTGGGTTCCTCTGGTATGGTTTTGAATTCTCAGGGATGATAATGTTTTATGAGGTATCTGATGTAATGGCCATGGCCTCTCTGACCCATTCCATTCTCAAAAAGAGGGTCCTGAAGTGTTCTGGAGGGTAAAATGGACTTTTCCCACACTTTCCAGAATATTGAAAGTACACTCTGTGTTGTGTGGGTACACGCCATGTACCACCATGTTGAGTATACCTCGTGTTCATGGCAGTGTCCTTGCTGTGTAAAATAAATTAGTACACGCTGTGTACCCCAAACTACACGCCGTGTACCCCCTCACCGTGTATATCCCATTTGGAAGGTCGTTTCTTTGCTGTGTGAAGTAAATGGGTACTCGCCGTGTACCCTAAACTACACGCTGTATAGTCCCTCCCCATGTACGCATTACCAGTCAACGGTCGTGTGCCGTGTTGAAGTCGTGTATTTGCCGTGTGAAATAAATGGGTACACGCCGTGTGTCCAAACTACAGGTCGTGTTGTCCTTCCCCATGTATGTGTTACCTTCAAACCGTGTGTTGACTATTTAACAGCCGTAGAGCCGAGTAGGAAGCTGCGTAGAGACCGTGTGAAATAATCGATTACACGCCGCATACCATAAGGTACATGTCGTGTACTTTTTCTTTTCTCACCTATAAAAGGAGGGGCCTCCTCCTCATTTTCAACACACCCCTCTCCTCCCCTCTCCACTGAGCAGAGCTCTCCCAAGAGACTCGGAGACTCATTTACTTCCATAACTTCTTCATCTGAGCTTCGATTTATGATCCATCAGTGGCCATGGGATCATAATGACGGGGAAGAACTTCTGAGCTTGGATCTGTTGTCTTTCCTTCGGCGTTTCCTTTCCAACTTCCACCTGAGGAGGTTTTTTCAGGTTTCGACAGAAGTGACAGATGCCGACGAAGGTCTTCTAAAGAGGATCC
This sequence comes from Viscum album, assembly GCA_963277665.1. Lineage (NCBI taxonomy): Eukaryota > Viridiplantae > Streptophyta > Magnoliopsida > Santalales > Viscaceae > Viscum > Viscum album. The sequence goes on along the minus strand of OY728163.1, from coordinate 1,684,763,002 downwards.
GGGGAAGTGTTGTGATCAGAAGCTGTTGAGGTAGGGATCTTACCTTCGTCCCTCTAATTTGTGCATCATATGGGGTGGGTATCCTTTTTTGTTTTCTTGATATACGGTCGAACAATTAAATAAAGATAATAACTTTGTTAAATAACAGGGATGGGGAAGTTGTTATGTTTATCATTATCCTGTGATTTTATGTCATGAATTGTGTAGGCTTATACCTATTGAAAATCATGGTAGTTTGGGGCCTTTACTTGCGCAATTAAATGTTTCCCTATCTTCTAAACGATTTTTTTGAATGAAAATAAATGTATATTATATGTTATTCATTTTTGTCATTGGATTCCCTTTATGTGTTACCCCTAATGTTCATTTTATTCCATCCAATGGCCGGTAATTGGAGGACTTGGGATAACCACCGATGTACAGATCAATGTGGTGACTATTATAATAGGATTCCCAATCTGATGGTAGTAGGAATTAAGATCATTGTAACGGTATTACATCAATTAAATCTAGATTTGAATAGAAACAAGGGTCAATAAGAATGTTCAACCCACCTCCCCCAAGAAAGAACATGTCGTAATCAAGTGCTTCAGGAGATAGAGACCTCCTACTTTTAATGGATCATTTTATCCCTCAATTTCCAAAAATTTGGTCAACACCATTGAAATGATCTTCTAAACCCTTAATTGTTCTAAACAAGAGAATGTCCCTATGGAATATTTTGGTATGTAAGGTGAAGCTAATCAATGGTGGACATTAATCAATAATACGAAGCATGAGGAGGAGATCGATGTGTTACAATGGAAGGATTTCAAGAAAAAAAATTCGATAAATATTTTCCTAACAACCACTGAATTATGATGGAAAGATACTTCCTTGCCCTCAAGAATAATGAAAATGAATCCATCAGAGTATATGAGGAAATATTTACAAGGATTTTACGATATCACTTTATATTTTTTATTAACCAAGAATGCAAGGATGCTCTCGTCTATAGTGGGAAAACCCTATCCTACAAAAAGCCCTAGTGATTCGTGAATTTGATATCAATGAGGAAATTGTCTGATGTTCACTCAATGTTGAAATTCGTATCAAATAATTTCATGAGTATCATAGTTATAAGACATATATGTTGGTCTTTAAATCTAGTGGTTTGATAGATAAATCAAATCTTTCTAAGAAAATCTCGAACCCCACATTACAGTGGTTCAAAAAGAAGAATCATAAAAATTGACTAAAGGGGATGAAGAAATGCTTTAGGTGTGGAAGAGAAGGGCACCTGGTAATTAACTGTAGACAATAATAACCAAACACAGTGACATAGGTTTGGAATACTCTGTTCGACCCTGAATTTGACGTTCATTGCATCAACTAAAAAGAACCAGGAAGATTCAAAAACAAGTTCCCTAATCCAAGTGTTTTCGGAGGCAACCAACAAACTCCAACGCAGTAAGAGTGATATTTTTCCATCATTACCACCGATGTGAATCCTGAAAATGATTTGGTGATAGGTATTCTAGTTATTCATTCATGGATTTAATGGAATTTAATATTCTTGTTCTAATGATTATTTTATATCCTAGAAGTTTAGTAGAACAATCCCAACCCCACCAAAAATAATGGAAGTAAAGATATCAGTGAGAACGAAAAATGGAAACATCATTGAATCACATTAATATAACTCCTCCCCTATCATAATTTTTGGTTTGAAAATCCCCACTAACCTCATCATACTCCCTCTGGTGGAATTTGGTGCAGTTCTTTTAATGGATTGTCATTCCTTCTATAGATTGCACATAAATTTTAATTATAGGGAAATCACTCTCCATATAGAGAATTGACTCCAAATTATGTACAATAACAAGGAGGAGGATGAATCTTATTTAGGACCATAATCACAAGAATGGAAATTAATTCCATATGAGCATGCATATATTTCTTAAATCATTATGTCTATGTAAGAAACCAACTATTAAGACAAGCCTATTGTGAGGGAATTCACTGAAGTGTTTCTTGCGAAATTGCCCGTTATTCCTCTAAGAAGATATGTAAAATTATAAATAGATCATATAACATGGGAATTTACAATATCCAAGACTCCATATATAATATCTATTATGGAGCATGATGATATGAAGAAACTACAACAAGAGAATATGGATAAAGGGTTTATACGCCCCAATACTTCACCATGTGGTGCAATGAGTCTTTTCAATAATTATCATGAGCTCAACAAAATCATGATAAAGAAGAAGTATCTTATGGAAAAAATTGATGAATTTTTAGAACAACACTATGTAACACAATAATTCTCTAAAGTGGTTCTGCGATACGGATATTATCAAGGATGGTTGATGATGGAGTATATCCCCAAGACTTCTTTTTGAACAAGATACATACGCTATGAATTCATAGTAATTACATTTAGTCTCAATAATGGAATAGAAATATTCATGAACATGATGAACTAAGTACATATAGATTAACTTACAAAATATTTGGTAGTATTTATATTTGATACTCTAATATACTATAAAACAATGGAGGAGCATGGAGAGAATCTAAGCACTAAACTAGAGACTCTGTGAATGGAGAATCACAATGAAAATTAAAAACACTGTGATCTATGGTTTATAAAGGTCTCATTGTTTTGTTATGTCATCACAAGTAATGGGATGTACAAGGATCCCTCTGTGAAAGATGTAATTGAGGGATGGTTGAATCCAACATCGATGATGTACATTCGTACCTTCCTTGGGTTTGCTGGATATTACCACCATTTTGTGACAACTTTATCATGATTGTAAAACCCTTCTTCCAAGATAAATTGAAATGGAGTCATGTTTTCATGGAGTAATGCTTGAGAAGATAGCATTATGGAGTCCAAAAGGAGGCTAATCACTTTGAATGTGCTCACTATAACCACAATTAGAGAACTTTTTATAGTATTTATTGATTATTAGAAGAATTTACTATACAATGTGTTGAAGAAAACTGACAATGGCATTGCCTATGTTTCAAGGAAATTGAATTTTCAAGAGAAAAACTATCCAACAAATGATCTATAATTGGCTGCATTAATATTTGTGTTTAATATTTGGTGACATTACATTTCTGGGGAGAAGTGTATAATATATACGGACCACAAAAGCCTCATGTATATATTCACACAGAATTAACTGAATATGAACCAATTAAGATAGTTTGAGCTAATCAATTTCTATTACATCTAAATCCATTAAAACCCTGGGAAATAGAACATGGTGTAAGATGATCTAGGTAGAAAGAACCCAGTGACTCTATCTTTGATGATAATTGAAATGTATCTAATCTTCTTAGATTTGATGAATATTTACATGGGAATCATAAAGAAGGTAACATCATAAATCCTTTAACAAATTATTGATCAACCGTCTCTTTTGTAAAGTATAATTGATGCTCAAAAAGATTTTATGAAAATTCAAGAGAATGTGGAAACTATCAGAATAGGAAAATCCATTCAATTCAATGTTAATGAATAAGGAACACTGGTATTTGGGTCAAGAAAATGGGTTCCATTAAATCTAGAAATAATCACTGTTCTTTTGGATGATACACATAATTAGAATTTCTCCATTCACCCATGAAACAAAAATATGTATCGATATCTCAGAGATCATTATTGGTGGGTTAACATGAAGAAATATTTCATTGAGTATGCATCCATGTACCTAGTATGTTAGCAAGTGAATGGTGGTAGGAAGAAGACTAAGTGGGTGATTCAACCATTACCCATACCATCATTGAACATGGATAACATCACCATTGAATTTTTTACCGAACATCCAAATACTTCCAAAGGAAATAATGCTATCTGGGTTTTTTTGGATCGTCATGCTAAGATAACACACTTAATTAGAATTTAAAAGTATTTATCATTAGAAAAAATTGCATAGATATATATGAAAAAAGTGCTAAGGGTGCATATTTTGCTACTATCTAGTGAATCTAGTCATGATTCATTATTCACCTCTAGGTTCTGGACGAGTCTTTAACAATCTCTGAATACTGATCTGAACATTAGTATGGCTCACTATCCTTAAACTGATGGACACTCCAAGAAGACAATCTAAACACTTGAGGAAACATTGAGAGCATATAGGATGGACATCCAAGGAAGATGAGATCAATATCTTCTCCTTGTTGTGTTCTATTACAATAATAGTTTCCACTCAATCATCCAAATTGATACTTATGAATCCATGTATGGGGAGAGGTACAAAACACCGACATTTTGGGATTATTTTGCGGAGAGAAACTCCTAGGACCAGAAATTTTCAATGAAATGGTGGAGAAGGTTAAGACCATACATCAGCATAATAAAGATACATAGAGTCCTCAAAAGGTCTATGTTTATAATCATCGATGAGACCTAGAGATGGATGTTTGAGAAATTTTAGTCCACATCTTATCTACTTGGAAGAGAGTTATGATATTTAGGTAGAATTGAATGCTTATTCCAAGTAACATATTCCATTTTGAGATCCATGATCATGTTGGATCTCTAACATATCATCTAACACTCCCACCAAACTAATCTCAAAAACATGATGTATTCCATGTATCACTATAAAGAATGTACTTACTTTAACTATGGCATAAACTCCATCCATAGGTGGTACCTTTAGAAAATGACCTCTCTAATTAAGAGAACCTGGTGAAGATCATATATCATAGGGATAATATCTATGAAATAATACAATTCTCCTTGTTATTGTGTTATGGAGAAACCAAATGTTTGAATAAGTAATGTGGGATTCAGAGTATGCGATGAAGTAGAGTTAACATCATTTTTATTAGTGTTTGAAAATGAAATTTTGAGGTAGAAATTTAAAAAAGGGGGAATATTTTAACCACCAAAACTTTTATTAATGACAATTTTTAATGATGAAATTAAATTTATTAATATTTAAAATTTTTAAAATAAACAAATGAACATTTTTGGTTGTATGTATTTGGATTTTAAAATACCATTACAAATTGTGACTATTTCTAATGTTGTCGTTGAACATTGATCACTCAATTAGTATTAATAATGGTCTCTAACAAATCCAATTTACTCAGAAAAAGGATGTGATGACCTCATCTAGTGGAATTCCTCCATACGAAGCCCATTTGTCGAAGCTTAGAATGGAGGTGGTGTCAGTAGGCTTCGAACATGTCCAAGACCTAGTTATGCTTTAATATGTTAATCCTGAAGGTAAATTCATATAAGATAAGTTGATGTTAATAGAGATTACCACTTATGTGACATTATCCGAGCCACCCCTGGTGTCAGTCACCATCACACACCTTACCCCAAGGTCTTATGTAGGTGTTATAAGGGGATATGTAAAAATACCCTAGAACATTGATTATGTGTATTATTTTTGTATAATAAAAAGAATATATATTCATATCACTATTTTTACATTGTAAATGGAATTCAAAGAACACATAGTATTTTTAGTTAATATTCAATTAGGAAATCTATTTTGATGAATTAATGGTTTTTTTAATTAAATAAAATTTTAATAAAATATTGTTATTAATTAATTACTTTTTAAATATAAATGATTATATAATTTTTCTGAATACACTTTTAATTTTTATTGTTTTTTCAATACTATTTATATCAAATCCCATGAAATTTAAATAAATGTCATTTTTTTAATTAAAAATTCACATATTTAGAAAATTATTTATAAAAAATGAATAATAATTTTGGAATTTGAACATCCAAATTATCAAATGGTGAATTTTTCAATATTTCATGAGACAACTGAATTTTTGGGTGAAAATTTAATACCGTTTAAATATACCATGTGTTTTATGAAATCATAACGACCCAATAGTGCTGTAATAAAATACTTTAAAAATGATTTTTGGGGAATATATTTTTTTACATTGTAATAATGTGATTTTAGACTTGTTTTAATAGTTTTATTGTCCCTTGGTCGACCCACCAATACATATAAAACATATTATCTTTAATAGATATTTCCCTGATAATGTGACAGACCTCCACATAAGAAAGCCTAATATATTAACAATTTAAGCCATTTCCCTTATAAAATATTGTTTTACACCGCAATTTTTAATAAATGGTGAAAACAAACCATGGGTTGGTTTGTGGTTTTGAGTAGTTTCATGTGTGGTGCGCAAATCAAAAATAATAAAGAATTCCATCTCTTTTCTTACATAAACCCTCCCTAGATCTAAATTATCTTAACTCAATAACCATGAAGAACTTCTCTACAATGACCTTGTATCACTAGTATCAACCCAAGGCTCCCAAACCACCCAATAAGAATCTCATAAGCCACCTCCCAAACCATTGGGATCAAACTTCTAGGTAAGGGATTTCTTCATCTCTCATTTTTATCCATGATTATTTATATTGTTATACCATTTTATTTTCAATTAAAAATATAAGGGTATGATTTCACACGTCCCCAATTCTATCCTCTTTATTTTTGAATAATTATTGTTCTCATTCACTCTCATTAATTCCTCTCATTTACAGTCGTTACAATGCCAAAATTCCATATGCAATTTCTCTCTTCTTATTTAAATTCAAGAAATTATTTTGTTTTATGATTTTAAATCCCATTAAATATGTTGGTACATGTATCTATATGAACCACATAATATCCATTTTATGTACATGTGATGAGACACCCATATCTATCTCATCTACCTTTTTATGAATTCTTATATCACGTTGTCATGCTGTTGAAATTGAACTTTGATTTTCCATGCCATATTCATTCTTTAATGAATACCATGCCCATTCCTCTATCTAAGGTATCCCACGTTATGAAAATTTACTCATCTTTTTTTTAGTTTCATTTATTAATTCATAATTCCAATATTTTGGAATAAATGATGATATTTAATTAATCTATGTTATTTGATCCATGAAGCAATCTTATGCATGAAATGAAATGATTAAGTATGGTGTTCCCTCATTATGCTCCAATGCATTGGTTAATGATTAGTATCAGGATACATAATGTGAAATGAGGGTTTCCTGATGTTAATTCACGTTAAATAAGGGTTTACTCATACTCCATATTCAATGAGCCTTAGGCCATTCTAATATCCTCTTAAATGTTAATTCCACATTTCCATGAAATGATAATCATGATGTATCATGCCATTATTTTCATGTTTCTATGGTTCTCGATTGATATTAATATTGCCTAAAATGTACTTAATTCTTCATTTAATTCATTTTTACTCTCTTACTGGGCTTTATTTCTCACCCTTTTCATATTCAAGATAGTAGGTCATCCCATGTAATGCTAAGTACAAATGACTGTGTCTAGTCATGTAAAAGATGTTTTCAATAATGATTTATATTTGATGTTTTATGTTTTTATGTAATATTACTAATTCCTAAGGACTTTACACTAGACCTATCAATCTTTTATTTTTTATAAAGTGACTATTTTTTGTAATATACTATTATTATGTGTGAAATAAATACCAGGGTGGTTATACCTGTAAACTATTTGTGACATATTTGAGCAACCTATACTTTTTTAAAATGGATGTCTAGTTTTGTTATGATTAGAACAAAATTTTCTTAACAATGATCAGAAGATGAATTTTCTATAAGATAATAATAACATATTTAATGAGACTGAAAAGAAAGGGTTCTAGGTTTTCTAGACCAAATACATTGCTTTATATTTGAAATGGGATGAACCACAACTAAATGTGAAATAAGTGGGGAGCAAGAAGACTTCTGATGAAATGATAAATGTTGAAAATATGGTATCAAATTTTTTTTGGAAATATTAAAAAGGAGAATGATATCTAAAACTATTATACTATATTTAGTAAGAAAATCAATGCATGGGAAAAAATATTTTTCTATAGATGATGAAAATTTTACATCCTCATTAGATGATTCAATGGATACGAATTATCCTGTCATAAAATACAAGAAGTTTGAACAGAGAGAAAAAAATCATGCCAAATGAAAAATCCATGAAGATGAAGAAAATGAATGGCTGATAGAGGACTCTTAGTTGGATATTTCTTTTATGAAACAACAATGGAACCAGTTTATTCCCTAAAATTATTAGAAACTGCTGCTAACAAGCATGTAATTGAAGGAGTGGAATAATGTAAGCTGAGATTGATAAGAATATTTTTATTCTTTCAAAATAAAAAAATTAGTTAATGATTAATATGTGGTTTTGAAAATTTCCAAATTTATTATCTGGAACTATCTACTATGTTTGTTGAGATGGGTACAAGTTAATTTTACCCTAAATAAATTCTTTCAAAATTTTCCCCACCTCATTATAATTTTGCAAGTAGTTTGGAAATAACCTTACTTGAATGTTGTGTTGTAGAAAAAATTAATCACTAATATTATACACTATTGTTTTCTATGCCATGTTAGCTAACAAATAAGTATATTTGTTTAGTTAAAGTTTTTTATTAATAACATCATGTGATCCCAATGATGAATATAACTGACAACATCATGAAATCGAGAACTTTTTCTAATATAGGAGATAATATAATGATTTCTCACTTGAATAGGATATTCAATAAAGGGTTGAGATAAGATAACATGTGAGACAAAAAAATAGGGTATTAAAGAAACAAAAATATACCAATCAATTATTTATAAGATTAAAGTGATTGAAGTTGGTGTTGAAAAAAAGTACAAAGGAGGATATTGGTAGCCCAAAATTGTGTTTGGTTGAATTTTTTGCCAATATATCAATATCCCTAAAGAAAGATTGTATATTGACAAATATAATTTTTGGATCTGGTATGTATAAAAATCTTACTCATGGAAATGATAATAATTAGACTCATGTTTTCCATCACAAGGAGAAGAATATGATTGGGTCTGGTGTTAAAACAAATTTTAAAGAGCGTCTCATATTGAAAAAATGATTTTAATGAGGGTATGGTATTGAAAAATTCTACAATGATGGTAACGAATTAAAGAGGATTGTAATATAGTTATGGTAAGGTAAACTTTTTTAGTGAGGGTCTTGTATGGAAAGGATCATAATAAATAATCGATCAAATTTACTCTGGTTCAGGAATAAAAGAAGTTGTTGTTTTGATAAAAAATCAATGTCACTATGAAAATAATGTTTTAAATATGGAGATGATTTTCATATTTGTATTTAATATTTTTCCTGATTTCAATTGATAAAATATGATGCAAGCATTATGAAAGAAACAAGGAGTGAAATAAGGTGTGGTAAATCTTAAAAAGATTTTTTCACTATTTATCATATCAAGGTAGTCAAGAGATACATGGGATATTTATTATTTTTCAATATGATCAGATTATATGTTTATTTAACATAATATGTATCAATTTACGATATTATTATTTTTCATCTACAACATACATAAATATCAGCATAAATATCTTCATACCCATATTGATTGAGAAGGTGCTATTTATTGAAAAGGGTGTATTAATTGAAAAGGTGTTATTGATTAAAAATGTGGTATTTATTGAAAAACTTGTATTGATTGAAAAGATGGTACTTATTTAATCTATCATCCATGTTTTCAATAAGATGATATAAAAATTTTTGTACACAAAAATGATCATACCTAAGTAAATCATACAAAAAATGATTGACCTATGTATATCGTAATCAGGATGAGTTAAAGGGTTTTGTGAATTATTGATGGAGTAGACAGGTGAACACTAATTTAATCTCAAATGAAATTCTCATGTCTGTTATAAGAAGATGAGAAGGAGACTCTTTGTACATCTATCGAGTTAAGAGAATAAGAGAGGAAGATTCTTTTCATTTCATGTGGTTCAAAATTTTTGTGAAGAATATATTTTGATGAATGATTTTTCAAGGTGGTAATATCATTCAAATACATGATATTGATTCAAATTGGTCCAAAAAATTGTAATTTGTATCAATAATTGAAATCAGAATAATTAATTTAAATCATGCATAAATTTGAAATGGATGAGTTTAGAATAAGAGGATAATATTGTAGAAATTTTTAGAAGAATCGAGAACCAATGAGGAAGTCATAATTTCTCTATGAATTCATTAGAATTTTTTTTGTGGGAATTTAGGTGAGCATGAATCTTTTTGGGATTCCTACCCAATGCTTGTTTGGGTAACGTATAAAATGAGCAAAAATAAATTTTACATAAGGGAGAGTGAGTATTTAGTGAGAAAATTTGATGCCATTTTATTTTGTATTTAATACTTTTTGACACGATGAATTGAATTTTTATTCGGAAGATAATCGAATCGAACTGGATTAATCAGCTTCATGATCATTATTGGGTTTTACCGTATTGAAATATTCTCAACTGGGGAATACGTATCTTACATAGTTTTTATCATATTCTCAATTTATGTAGTTCTCATTATCTTCTATTGTATACTATTAAAAAATCAAACTTTGAGAATTATATTAGGGAGAATCAGAATCAGAGTAATCAGACTAGTAAAATTGATCCCAGAAAAATCATACTATGTTTTCTTTAACAAGGTATAAGTTGTTATTACCTATATTTTGTGAATGTAATTGAATAATACTATATCAATAGAATACATTTATTGAATTTAAATGAATCACTTGTAAAATGAGTTGGTTCATAACATTTGTATTACCATTTCTGTGCTATGATGTTGAACATGCACTTTTAGATTGTCTTAAATATGATTCATGTGTGTAAGAGAATATCCTATTAGTTCTAATCCATGGATTATTTCCCTATGGATTGTATGTTATTTTATTGTATACATACCATACAAAAGACGTAGATATTCTTATTAAATAGTGATCCTTGTAAATTATTTTGATCATGTGGATGTGTGTTGTATTGGTTTTCTACAAGGAAATGAAATCTCAAAAAGAGGAAAATTTTATTTCAATTAAGAACAATAAAAAAAGTATGTTTTTTTCACTAAATCACCCCATACACATCCCACTGATATAATCATTCTCACTAGAAACATATAGATAGTACATCTCCCATTCTCCCTTCATAATTTCCTATATTAGGGAGTGTTTTGTGGAATCCATTGGAAATTCATCGTATGTATCACACATTATTAATATTTTTTTCTTCAATTTAAATTCATAAATAAATTATAGTAAAATTTTTTTTTGTCTAGTTCCCGTTCCTCAAATTGAATGTGAAATTAGAAGACATTGACAGGGGACTATTTAATTTTATGGTAAAGGTATCTAAAGATTCAATCAACACATAGCCTATATTAGTTTTGAATGTGGTATTTCATGAATTTGATATATATAAAAAATTAATTCAAGTTAAATTAGATAATTGTTTTTAAATAAACTAGACACATTACCCTATGACCAAAATATTATAGGGGGTCTAGTACAAGACAACCACTTTTTATTGGGCTTGGTATTAGTGTAATGGGATATTCCACATAGTTATACTTGAATATATAAATTTATATAAAACATTTATTGAAAATGTTATGAAATATTTTCAATATATTTAGGTAAAATTGGGTGATATTGGATATCTGGTTTTTGGTATAGGTTAAGATGATCAAGGAAGAACCTTAGTAGGACATGGATGTTTTACCAACCATTACATTTTAAATTAGAAAAATGACCAAAAATTATAGGTTGTCTTCCACATGTTCCATATAATAATTACAGTTGTTTTTATATGTTATGTGTTATGTGGTCTAACAGTATTGATTGAAGAAATTATTAAAATAATTTTGTTAAAAAATGAAATGTTTGGAAGAAATCACTAGTTTAATGACCACAAGGGACCTTGTAATATACATGATTTCATTATTCAGAGATCCTCAGGGTAATGGTATTGAACATGTTACACATGGCCTCTCACAATGATTGATGGGTGTTATTGAAATGATGGATGTGACATAATGTAACCATCAGTATAATCCCAAGTGAAAACCAAGTTTATTTTAGTGGATATCTTCAACAAATGTTCCACATATTTTTCTTGTAAGTCTCACAGGATTACATTATGCCATTTGGATTGTGTGATAACTAAGAGTTGTTCATTGAAAACCTATATATCATGGACTAGGTGAGTGTTCCATGAAGAGTTGATGGGATGGTTGTTCAGGAAAGAAAAGAAATTTATAATTGGAATGATTTTCAATATGCATCATTTGTGAAAAGATTTGACCTAAGATGTGGGAAGGTATTGATGGATCTTAATTATGTTTTGAGGTCCTTAGGATTCATAAGGCCCCCAATGGGTTCCCATATAATACAAAACCTAGTTAGATAGTGTCAATGGGTGTGGATATTGGTTATGGATTTGGTTGTACGAAAAAAAATACTTACCTATTATATTTTAGTTGATATGGTATACTCCAATTATGATATTTCATGATGTATGTGAAAAACCCCTTATGGGTGGTATTTTATTTATTTTTGAAAACTTCCCATTGGGGTGGGGCTGTATATATGCGGACAACATTATTTAGGGGTGTTATATCATTATCCATGTAAAATGAAGTTGTTTCATATTGGTGTTTTTGGCAGTGAAGACACCAATAGAGGATGTTTGTGTTACATTATGATTATGACCATGGTAAAGAAACCCCTGATAGGAGAGGTATGTGATACCTAAATGAGAAATATCTTTTGAATCAAGTTTGTAATATTGTCAATGGGGTTTCCCTTGATATGAAGCTATGGTCAATATGGTGTACTGGGATGGATTATTATAAGATCATTCTTATGATATGTGATACTTTTAGATTATAAAAACCCATCGGGGTGGTTCCTTAAACTATTTGGCTATGAAAACACATAATGGGAAGATATGTGATACTTATATATATACTTGGGAAACCCATGACTATTATATTTTGACGTGATGTCATTATGTAATTTTTTATGACAATCCAATACTTTGAAAATAGGGTTAGGTTGATCGAGGCCACAGACTAGAGGATCGATTATGTTTTTCTCTTAGGTCCTGTTAAATGTGTATACCACCATGGATGTTGTGAAATGGTGGTTTTGTGATAACGAAAATGTTAAATGAGGAATTTAACCACTATAAAAGGATTTTATTGTTGGTGGTCTTATTTATTATTGGTCTCCAATATATTTATTCAATTTTATTAATTTCAGAAGAACATGTCATTGTATTCTTTGTAACGTGATGGACTTAATCAGAGGATCTATACTAAACTCTTTTATCCCAAAATAATTGTATTATATTTACCCATGGCAGATCAATAAGAAATTTTTATGTTTATAGGTTTAGGTTATTCTAGGGAATATTACTATGAGTTCATTATAGAGCTTATTGAGTCAGGTGAGGATATTAGAGGTGGGGCCTAGTATTTGGGGAAGGATATTTTTTATAATGTTTTTTCAATTACATATTCAGTTGTATATATATGTGGTTATCCCAATTGGAGATCTCTAAATATCCATGAATAAATTTTAATGTTTTATTTAATTTCCATCAATTATTATTAATTCATGCATAATTATATTCTTAGTACAATAATGTGTTGATGGATATAATTTCGTTTCTTAATAGTAATTTATATATTTTCTTATTATGTATAAGGAGGTGCATTTGAGGTAACGTAGCAAATTTGGTCAAATAACAATTTTGAGTGACCCATTATAAGATGTTATAAAGATAGACGAGGCGCTTAAAGGCCCTTTATAAAGACCACCACATGAAAAACAATGACCAATAAAGTAGATGAAATTCCACATGTGAATAAAGATACACCCCTTACAAAGAAATTTTAAATGAAATGGATTTCTATGATATACATAATAATTGAATTAAAGTTTTTCAAGAATTAAAAATCTAGATGAGTGAATGTGATTATATATATATGAATTACCATTGACATCAATGATTACTATAAAAAACGACTTATGCTATCAGTTATATGGATATGATGAATAATAGGGATTCCATATTGTATTATTTCTTTTGTGTCATAAATTTTGATAAATAATAAATATGACTTTATAATTGTCTTTAATTGGTAAATACAATAGATTCTGATCTTTTATAAATATAGGATTCGGTTTTCACAACCACTTCCATGACTTCGATATGGTTTACATTTAGTTATTAATTAGTGAGTTAATTAGATTATGGTTATACATATGTTATATAATTTGTTAATTTTTTAAATGATTACTATTCCACAAAATGAATACATTAAAAAAATGTATTCTTGTTTCCATGTAATTAATGAAAATGATCAATTCCCCTTTTATAATTAAGGAAGAATGTATAAAGGAAACTATACTCATATTGGTGTGTGTGGGTATGTGCACATAATATGATTAATCCATGCCTTATTTTATCATAAAACCTACCAAACGTTAATAATCATGAATAAGGTACTATAATACATTTGGTGTTCATGGGTCCTATGATTATGAATAAGGTTTCTAATGATCAGTGTACTATGTGTGGTGGTGAGGGAGCATTTTTCAACTTGTTGATCTAAATCTATAGTATTATATCATCACTGATAAAGATAGAGCCCACTAAATATGAGGTATTTCTATTTATTTAAATATTTTAGTCACTATAATTTTCATTGTTAATTTTATATTGATAAACTATATGGGTTTCACATCATCACTGGTGATGAGGTGATCTGAATAAACCCATTAGTAGAATAAGGACATTGTTCACAAAATAATTGACATGCTGTTTTTTTTCTTACCGAACATCGATATCAAATTATTCATCCAGTTATATCATAGTGTATGGTATTTTATTCTTCAATTTTATCCCAATTAACTCATATAATTTTGATATTGGATGTCATTACTATGATTTTTTTACATATAGAGTACTATATACATATATTTTAATGTAAGATATTTTTTAAACCTATGGTTTTGATATTTGATGTTACCTATTATTTATGGGATATCATAGGCTAAATTAGAATCTTATGGAGTGTAAAAATATAGAATTGAATCATAATTGGGATATAATTTATAAAATCGATTACAATATTCACCTAAATATACAATATAATATATTAAATAAATGTTACTTTTATAAAAATGTAAATATCTATTATGAATGGGTTTCATGATTCAATTTTTATTTCTTTTGAATAACAAAATCTAATATATTTAGGTAAACCTATATGTATGGATTTTTACATTTTGTGAAAACTGATATGTATAGGTTACGATAATTGAATGGATTTCTTTATTTGAGGTAGAACAAAAGATTATTTTTTATGGTCTACTCCATTCACAAGGGGATAATCCTTTATAAATGAAATTAAATATCATGGTATTAATAGAATGAATATAAATAAATAAATATGTATATATTTATAGATAAAAAATCATGATAAAATAAAATATAGTAATTACTTATGTATATTGGGTAAAAAGGTTAATATAGTTTAACTTGTTTATGAATGGAAATTGATAATGGTTGTATAAATGATATTATTAAGGACCCAACCCCAGTTGCCCAGAGCCAGTGCCTTATGTGATTACACGAGAATATAAACAAGGAAAATGAATCCCACTAGACTGAGTAGTTAAGTATTATTAGAAACAATGTACTTACATAATTTTTATAGTACAACATTAATTGAAAATCAACTTAGATGCTCTTTAGAACACATCCAAAACTCCTAAGTTATTTAATCATGTAATTTTTAATAAACATTATTCATGTCTTCAGAAAATAAAACATAATAATGGGTGAGCTCATACACTTAGTATGAGTACGAAATACAGAGGAATATAACTTGAACATTAGACATGGTGAATAATAATAAAAAGAATCCTTAAAAATTAATCACGAACATAATATGAGCTATGTAAATATTTCCATTATATAACATAATCATGGGTATTATACTAGTCTATTAACTATATGATCCATCAATACTAAATTCATAATGAGATAATGCATAATTCTATACAATATAACCATACTGTTAAGGCATCCTAACAAGACCATAAATATCGTTTTGTCGAGGCCTTGTTCCAATATTGTAGTTTGTCTGATTAGACCTACCGATGCACTGATTGGCAATAATTGGCCCCACGTAACACTTTCTATATCCAATGAAATATTCATATTAAAGGGGATAAACATAAATAACACAAACATTCATATTGAAACTAATATATGAAATGTAAATAGCCTTCCCCAAACATTAAGCATAAACACTAACCATTCGATGTAAATTGATGAATGGTTTGGAGATAGAAAATCCCTATCCAAAATAATTATATACCATTAAATTAAATATTATAGATGGTTACATGGAATAATAATTCCAATAATAAATATTAATCAGCATGAGTGTTCAAATAGAAGAAGAAACACTAAAAATTCTTCGAGTAAATCATGAGATAAATACTCATTTACATAGAAAATAAGATTTTGGTTGGAATCATATTTGTATAAAAATAGAAGTGATGTAATATAGTATTTTTATAATAAAATGTATGATTTAATAAGGATAATTGTTTCCCAGAATAGAATAAATAGTTCCATTAAAAATTGGTATGAATTAGGGAAATTCCATTGGATTGGGATTATATTTCAAAATGATTTCGAATGTTGATTTTAAAACATTTAACTATCCAAAAAATAAGGATGGTTTATTATTGGTAAACATATATACAACGCTCAATATGATCATTTGATGATTAAATAACGATATACCTTAATTTCATTGAGGTAATTAGACAATACAATTAACCACAATGAATATGGAGGTTTATGTGAGAAACCCCTTAACTTAAATCTGAACCTATTCTGCTCGTGAACATAAGATCCTAGAATATTAAATTATAATTATTTGTAAGCTATTTCAGGAAATATTTGACTTTTAATTTGTTTATCATAATTCTGTTATGTTATTTTATGCCCTTATTGATAAGTTAATATATTGAATTATGTCGTTCCATAGTGATCATTTTCATTATTTTCCTAATCGGTTTAAGTAGTGGAGTTCATGTGGAATAGATGTAAATATCCAGAATTGAAATCAAATATTATTTATGATTATCCATAGATGTTATTGGTAATTTATATAACTTGGTTACATGGAATGAGGATGAATTATTATATATAACTTTAATGATAACTGTTTCGGTTTATTTGTTGATTTGTTTACAACGAACTCATTTTTCTTTATAGCATAATTCCATTTATAAAAAGGGATTACAGAAGCTTACATAGGGTAAGCTACATATATAATAATTTGGTTCAACCATAACAAAAATTGTTTCATCCCCAAAACATAAACCGATAATATAAATTGAATGCCCATTGTCCTTGAATGTGGTAGATTGACACATCTCAGATGGTGGTCTTGCTAAAAGTATTAAATAAGGTAAATGAATGAGACGAGGATAACTTAATCCACTATCATGATAACATTCTAATACATGTATGGTACTGGATACATCATAATATTTGGATAAGGAGACGTAATTATTGAAAAATATAATAAATGAACATTGAATAAAAGACATATGAATATGAAAAAGGAATTTACCTCTTGAAACAAACTTCTTAAGTGCCTCCATAAGGGAGAGGTTTTGGCCTTTTAATGAGACCAAGGGTTATTGTAACTCAGATAAGAGGTTGGGAGGACATTTTGAATGAATTGGGGGAAGTCACAAGGCTTGAGAGGAGTGACTGGAAAAGGGAGTGAGGGGGGTGATAATGCAGTAGAGGAGAGTTTTCAAAAAAATTTAATCATATGTTTATTAATATACATGAAGAAAAAAATAGTGATTATTACATGACCAATAATAGTAATAAATTCATATGAGTATGAACCAAGTGGGATTACATTCCTTGGGATGTCATAAAAAGTGTATTCAATAGATAATTTTTATATAAAGTATTTCATCATATTTCAGTATTCATAAAAAAATTTAGTTATTTAGAAAAATAACATAAATTCACCATAACCATTTTTCGATGTGTAGAATTGAAAAATACAGTCTATTTTTCCAACATATTTTTCTATGTGATTAATTTAATATTAAATTGAAAACATTATTTATTCTCGAAACAACATCATAAAACATTTTGTTCTTATTCTAATGGATAGGTATACTGATCATTCACATGAATATTACTTATATATATTCATAAGAAAGGTTACTATTTATTACGGTATATCACCGTTCATTAGGGTATGTAACTATTGAGAGTGGTAGGTTACTATTCACTAAATATTTTTTTATCAGACTCCAAATAAATTACTAATCTCAAGTTTGTATTTACGATTTTCGATATTCAAATCGCTTAAGTGATAAAATTTTGTTTAAGTGTCACATAGCACTTATTAGTTCATAATATTGTGATTTCATGTGATTATGACATATTTATAAGGATGCTATTACTATTGAAGAAATATTGGCATGTTATATCACCCCACCTTAAAAAAAAATTCTCTCCCATAAATTCATAAAATGATACCTAAAATGATTCAGGTATGTCTTCATCCTAAGCTCATTAGGCTCCCATTTTTCTTCTCCCATCTTATAGTTCCTCTAAATATCCATTAGCAGAAGAGATTTTTTATTTCTAAAAACTTGTTCTCTGGTATCCAGAATTTCAATAGGCTTTTCCCATGTTCTATTTCTTCATAGGTGAGTACATGGGTTATGTATGGCAAGTATTTCCATAAAATTGAAACGTGGAACACATTGTGAAATTCAGAGATGCTTGGTAGTATTTCCAAAAAGTATGCTACAACTACAAATGGATCTAGAATATTAAAAGGCCCAATGTACCTTGGACATATTTTTCCATTCTTACTGAATTGTATAATACCCTTATAGGGAGATAACTTTATGAAAACATGATCTCCTTCTGGAAATTCAAAATCCCTCTTCGGTAATCAGCATAGATCTTTTTCCTACATTGAGCTATTTTGATATGGTTTTGGATAATATTCTCTTTTCTTTTATTTCCTCATCAATTTCTGGGCCTAAGAGACTTCATTCACCAACATCATCCCAACAAGTTGTTCTACGAAATATATTTCCATGCAACGCTTCATATGGTACAACCAGAATACTTGAATGGAAGCTGCTGTTATAGGAAAATTCTACGAGAGGTAAATACTAATCCGACATTCCTTGATTGTCAACTGAACAAGACCTCAACATATCTACCAATGATTGAATAGTCCGTTCTGATTTTACATCATTTTGTGGGTGGTAGGAAGTGCTCAAACGAAGTTCAGTAACTAGGGCCTTCTAAAGACTTTTCTAGAATTGTGATGTAAAAAGGGGATCACGATCAGAAACAAATGATAAGAATAAACCATGAAGTCTTAAAATATCATTAATATCTAATATTTATAAACATTCAACTTGTAAATCATATCTTATAAAAAAATGTTCAAATTTTCTAAGACGATCAACAATTACCCATGTCACGTCATTTTTTTAGTGTCATTGGTAGCCCTAGGAAAAAGTCCATCGTAATATCATCCCATTTTTAAATAGGTGCAGGAAGGTGTTGCATGAATCTTCCAAGATTATGTCTTCTAGACTTCACCTATTGAAAATACAAACATCTTGAAACATAATCATCAATATCCCTCTTCATGTTCTCTCCCCAAAAATGTTCCTTTAGATCTCGATACAGCTTTGGCATACCAGGCTGTATATAGAAATTGGAGCTGTGAGCATCATCCAATACTTCCCTCTTTAGCTCTAGAATAGCGGGAACGTAAATTCTCTTTTTGAATTTTAAAATTACACCTTCCTATGCAATGTTTGTCATCTTCAAATCATTTATAGATTTAGATTTCTTTTGAAAACCCACGTCATCATCCTGAGAACATTTTATCCTTTCTAATAAGGAATGATTGTCAACAATTTAAAAATGTTGTGATGTGTTACCTTCCTTATTAATCCCCATATCTATATTTAATAGATACATGAACAAAGCATCCCTTTCAACTATCATCTTATTCATAATTCCATGTTACTTTTTAATGAAAGCTTATGCTACCATATTTTCCTTCCCCAAGTGTTATTGTATTGTGATATCATAATATTTGAGTTTCTCAACCCATCACTTTTCTCTCATGTTGAGTTCTTTCATTGAGGATATATTTTTGAATGTCTTATTATTTATATATATCTAATATTTTTCTTCATAGAGGTATGGTA